>OY979694.1:49164157-54164157 GCA_963855945.1 Thereva nobilitata | reverse complement strand
TTAGGAAAATTGGAAATTTTTGCGCTTATTACTGAAACCTTGAGTTTTTTGAGGCAGGTGGTCAGGATCAAAATTAAAGCTCGCGATATTCTCCATCAAAAAGGTAATAATACTTTTTCTTATAGGACTTGTAATTTTGGCGCTATTTTGGTTAAAAGGGAGGAAATGTCAGTTTTTCGCTTTTTTTCGCGATTATCTCGGAAACCGTTAGGCAAGTGGTAATAATCAAAATTAAAGATCGCGATATTTCCCATCAAATGGCACTTTTTTACGTA
Organism: Thereva nobilitata; assembly: GCA_963855945.1. Classification (NCBI taxonomy): domain Eukaryota; kingdom Metazoa; phylum Arthropoda; class Insecta; order Diptera; family Therevidae; genus Thereva; species Thereva nobilitata. The sequence continues at coordinate 54,163,882 of OY979694.1, read as the reverse complement.
GCGCTATCGTTGCGGGAGATCAACGAAAAAATCTGTATCCCTAAAAGTATGCTTACACCAAAACTAATATGGAAATCCCATCAAGAATTGGAACCCCGACTAAATCCCCGCACCGGATCCCGCATAAATGAAATATAGTTCTTATTATTACTATTGAAAACTTTTCCCGAAGCCTTCAAGCCGCCATAACATCCTATCCGAAGTCATAACAAAACAAATAAACTCATCTTATATTAATATATTAATTTTTTTTAAATTATCTGCTTTTAACCCCATAATTTCATATTAAAAGAGCTTAATTGATTCCAAATCAAGTAATCCTGCTCAGTTCCTGGTCAGGTAAACCTGATCAGGTCCTGATCTGGTCCTGATCGGACATTCCTGATCAGGTCCTTATGCATCATCTGCATTACATGCCTTACATGGTCCTGATCAGGCATGCCTGATCGGGTCCTGATCATGTTCAGCAAAAAATTTCTAATCGGGAAGGTGTTCTTGCTAGGTGGGATGTGCTAGGTGCGATGGCTGCGTTGTGCCCTTGCACTTAAGGCTGGTACAGACTATGCCAGTATTTTAGTCGAGTGGCGAGTAATTTACTTACCACTAAACGTCTTAAAACGTATTAGTAGCTAAAAAGTGTCCGAACACAGTGCATTAGTAAGTAAAGTGTCAAAATGAACAGACGACAAGATAGCAAAGTAAAAAATTATTAAATTAATCAATTTGCATGACAAAGTCATGGCATCCTGCGGGTACTCGACCGAAAAAATAGAACAGGAATGGATTGACTTGACTAATGCCCGATTTCTTCACTTAAAACTTATCCACGGGTTTTCTAACTTTCGAATAAAGATAAACTTCGATCAAATGTGGGACGGTTTTCTTCACGCGAATCGAAAGTTACGTATTCCACAGATAGTTAACCTACCATTCATATGGCATCTTTGCAAATTGCTGAGATATATTTGGCTTTTGCGCAAGTCTCGTTAAAAAAAACCCAACATTATAATTTGGCGGTTTTTTTGACGTCAAACGTTGAAATAATTTAAAAAATATTTAAATTGTAATTGGGATACAGGCAAATACTTCCGCCTACTTAATACTTAATACTTAAATTAATGTTCTAATTTATGAATGAAAATGTATTTTTTCTAATTTTAATGTAATATTTTCCATTAAATTTTCCTCTTCGCTCTCATCGGTCGAGAAAACATTAACATTTATAAATGCGTCCATTTTTAATATAATTAAATATTTAGAAATATGTCAACAACAAATATTTTGACACTAACCAAGAGATAAACCCTCAAAATTGGCCAGTTAACTTTAACCCCCCGATAAGTCTTAACCCAACGATAGCAAAAGTTAAGAAAACAAATTTCTCTAGATATACTATGGATAAAGCTAGCAGAGGTATAACCCATTGTGAAGAAATCGGGCATAAATGATTTTAGTAAATTACTCGACTAAATTTGTTTGTCCATACTGGTTTACTTATTCACTCGACTAAAATACTGGCCTAGTCAGTACCAGCCTTAAGTCTCCAGAGCCAGAAGCGTACGTGGGGTTCAGTAAATTGAAGAGTGCTCTCGTTAGGCGTGAGGTCAGCCCCATGGTAGTAAGATAGGTTGAAAAAATGCTAAAAAACAGGGCATTAAGAATTCTGGCAGAAGACTCGCGCTTTTGAGGAAGCGTCAGCAAAGGATGGGAGAAAGGTTTTATCGCCTCTTCTGTGGAATCTTTGTTTAGTTGGTTAGAGGAACTGGGCGTGCGCAGTATTGAGTATAGCGACAATGTAGCAGTTATGATCCCTACTGCAGACATCGTGAGGAATGGCCGCCGAGTGGTAGAACACTTACGCACGGTGTGCACGATGCCCAAAAATAAACCTCAGCTAACATTGAAGAAAAGATCAGGACGACGAAAATGACACTTCACCTAAAATGACACTTCGGACTAAAATCGAGTATATCACCAAGTTCATCATAGTGGGTCGGTATATGCTACGATGTCGCGGTCCATCATAACACATTTCTGCTAATCTTTTGGACTAAAGCCACACAGGAAACAATTAAGAGATAGGATAGATAGAGTCACAAGCGGAAGCGGAATCCTGTGTTGTATTCGACGATATCCCAATACGGGCACATGAAGATCCTAGATCACGTCAAAGCGATCAGGGAGATACCTATGGAAGGGATTACGAAAATCAAGATGACGGATCGCTCCTTGAGGGGAGACCGTAGCATATATATTTTCACGAACGGCTCCATGATTGATGGTAGCGCGAGTGCGCGAGTTTCATTAGAGTTTAAGCCTAGTTTCCTCTCTGGGTCTGAGCAATTACATCTAAGTTTACCACGCGGAGGTGTTGGTTCTACTTCCCTCGTTGGATCATCTAAATGAGGATCAGGTGCAGCGAAAGAACATTCTCATAGCACTGGACAATCAGGCACAAGATTCGATTAATGCAAGACTGGCTTCGGAATGTGCCCAAAAAGTAAACGGGTGAGTGATGCAAAATAATATGACCCTAGTTTGGGTTAGAAAACATATACAGGGTTCTTGTCAAAGCATAGGTCGACTTGAGAGTTTTGGGATCTGGAAGTTTACTCTGCCATTGGTAGAAGGCTGATATTGTTGCCGAGAAAAGGTAGAAACCGTAGATTTCTGTGACCAGGTGTAGGCAGATTATGGTTGTGCTTAGGCTGTCAAGTGCCTCACCTAGAAGACAATTCTAGCGAGAATTTCTTAATGGCTTGTAGCAATACCAATCTTGTGGAACCCAAGACGGCTACTCACACTGTGAGGCGCTGGTGACGAGACGGGCTGCTACCACGGTACTCCATTGGATAGAAAACATAAGACAGGTTCTCGACAATCAGCTACTTGCAATAATTACAGGAGTTGAAGTAAGGGAGCTGTGGGACAATCCACCGGGCCTTCACTGAAGTTATTCTAGGCCGAGGGATCGCCAATGGCAGAGTATGGTTCCGGACTCCAGAACCCTGAGATCGACACCTGTTTTTTTAGGTTGTCAGCTTTGTCGTTCCCATTGATATATATGTTTCTTTAACCCAAACTAGCGTCACACTATTTTGCTTTGAACACCTGTTTAGTTTTTGGACACACTCCAACCTCAGTGATGTATTAATCTCTGCATAACTTATCGGCCTAATCGTTGCCTAATTGTCCAGTGCTATGAAATATCCTTCCTTTGCACATGACCCTCATTAAGGGTGAGTGCAGTACGCAGCGTAGAGGGTAGAGTAGAGCATAGCTGCGCATACTCGCTTATAGAACTCTCAATGGGTTTTAAATGGGTGTGCATAACGCAGCTCGCTTTCCGCTCGCAGAAAGAGCGAGCTGCGTTATGCACACACCCATTTAAAACCCATTGAGAGTTCTATAAGCGAGTATGCGCAGCTATGCTCTACTCTACCATCTACGCTGCGTACTGCACTCACCCTAAGGGGTTGCAGCGTGTGAAGTAGGAGAAGAGAGCCAGATCGCAGATTGGAAACTGCAGTGCAATATCCCAAGCTCAACGAGCAGATTTGGTTTAAATTCTCTGAAAACCCTCTTTTTTACACGATACGTGAAAATAAATATATCCTCCAATCTCCTGTCAGAGAGGTATCCATTTCCTATGATACCTCTCGGTCAACCTAATTATCGGAATCCCTTCCATAGGCATCATAAGCTAGTTGATTCCATTAAAGTGATACAGGATCTTCATGTCCCTATATTTTATTCCCCTTTAATGCCATTCAACGTCCTATTTCATTCAAAGCAGCGCGGCTGCTGCAGTCTTTACTTCAATTCTCGAATGCCATTCTTTGTACCCTGCTCAAATACCGAAATCGATTGGCCATGCCAGACCCAAATTGTGCATCAAGTACTATCTAATTGTTTGACCTACTGAAGCCATTTTGAAGTAACACCAGTCTATACTAAAGTATAAATTTAGAAAATACTATGTCTCATGTCAATACTTTATTTTAATCTACAAACGCAAAAGCTCTGTCCTTTATTTTTGGCCGACCCGACAAGTTCGGAAAATCCCTAAAATTTGGACATTCCCAAATTTTAAGGTGTCACGCTAAATCTTCAAAAATTCCGAAAACTTCGTGCTTACGACAATCATCACCAGCCGTGGACTCATTTTCTTCCTCTTCAAGAAACATCTGAAAATTTCGAGATTTTTAAGAGCCCCGAGAATTTCCGGATTTTTTAGATTTTTTGGAGATTGAACATATTTTCCAGTAATTTTTGAATGTGTAATATTCCGGAAATTGGCGAAAATTCAAAATTATAGGTTTTCTCCCAATGTTTGGGAAAACCTAAAAATTCAGGGTTTTTCTTAGTTCTCGAAAACGAGGGTTTTTTTTCAAATTGTCGTAGAAAAATAAAAAATTGTATGCGTATTCGGAAACAGTGAAAACTTTTCATGTGAAAGAGGTGAGCTATGGCTTAACTCTGCTTATTTTCAAAGTGTACAACTTTTCTTTTTAACCAGTGAAAATATATCCCCACACAAGACAGGAACCTGCTGAATGAAGAATCACAGAAGCGCTCCGTCTGAATGGGCGTGGGATGTGTTGCTCTATTCATTTATTTATGTGCACTTGGTTAGACGATTGCCACAACTCGAATACCTTTGATGAAACCATCAGAAGCTTTCCAAAGTGGAATTCACCTTATGTGCAAAAAAAAAATAACTCGAAAATAGCAGGAGCTTCATCTACAATCTACAGACTGTCACCTCGCCATTGAAGTATCATCGACGTCCCGCTATCATCTGTGACATTCGATGCATCAAGCTGCACATCAATCAGCTATGGTGGCTCATATCATCGAGTGTAAACTATTGCTCACACGAAATGAATGCCGATGACGAGTGGCGAACTCAAGTACAGTCTATGAAATCAATAGCGCCAATGATGGAGCCATTCCTCCTCCGTCAGAACTAAACTTTCCCACCACCACTCATGCGAGCGCGGGCTCCACGAGATCTGAATAATTGAAACGGAAAATCTCATCGTGATAAAAATGGAAAGCATCGCAACTTTTTTTTATTTCTTTCTGTTATTCTTTTTGCAATTTTACTCCACGGCTGTTCTCCATTTTCATTTGAGAGTTTTGAAAGTTTTATGAGGCCACGCTCGTTACGTAACCGCAGCAGTCGCCGTCGACAATCTAGATGCATAAAAAACAAGAGGAACGCCGAGATGCAGCTGGAAACCCCCTTTTTGGATGCACATCATACATTTATGGTGGTCGCCTTCAATAATGATGACTGCCGCTGGCTTCTCGGGCCTATTCTTTCGTTTAGGGTGCACTGACATGATGCCAACATAAACTCGATTTCATTAACATAAAGTTTGATAGAATGAGCGCGACATACTTTGGAGAAGTGTTCTGAAAGGGTTGGAAAGATCGAACTAAGAGATTACTGAGAATCAACAAATTCTGGTGCTGTAAAAGAGATTCCGCGTGTCTTACCACTTACTGGTGACAAAGAGTTTAGATATTTCAATTTTAAAAAGTGTAAGCAGAAAATTTAGGGTGAACAAGACTCAGTTCATCACACAAAATATTTGGCAACAAAAATAGAATAGAATAGAATAGATCTGCTGTAATAGAAACAGTCCTAACCTCAGAAATTGTCCTTTACACTACCTGCTGGGAAACACTTTCTGAGAAAGATCATTCCTCAGTTAAATTTTCTACATGTAAACAAATCTTTTGATGGTATTGTGCGCAAACAACGAGTTTAGTTTATTGTCATTGAAAAAATATTATCTCAAGAGAAAGCATTTCGTTGGAATAGTCAAAACGGCTAAGTTCGAGGTAGGGCTGCCTCCAGTGTGACCGGAGGGCCAATTAGCGCTTTGGCCCGTCGTTTTAAGTCTTCTAGAAAGTAACTGCCTAGTGTGGGCTCTATTGGCCCTAGCTAAAGCCGGGCATTTACACAGGATGTGAACAAGTGTTTCCCTCCCGTTACGGCAAAAAAAGTTCTACAGGATGTCCAGTTTGGCAGCGTAGGTTCCTATGAGCCAATGTCCCGTGATCAAGGCCGTCTTAGGCCATGGCGGGGCCCCTGGGCACAAAATAATTTGGGGCCCTTTTGGAAAGTGAATGATACAAACATTTTTCTGCTATGATCTTATATTATATTTATTCTCTTTAGCTGTGAAAATGAGCGCTCTCCACTACAATTGGTCACCGTTAAGCAAAGGAATATTCTTCTAGCAACTTCAACACTGGAAAATTTTCTTCTAATCAGACTTTATTAGCTGATATAAGGTTGAGATACTTAAATCCGCTGATTCCTTTGCTGTTTTTTAAATACGCCCATATTTTTATTTTGGAAAAACTCTGGACCTTTTCGAATCCAAATATCGCGTACTTCTTCCGTTAAAATTTCATCACAGTACGTACCAGGATCAGAATATACACATTCTCCAAGCTTGCAGTTAGTAACTCACTGTATCTTGAAGTGGAGGATTCAGCATCTGATGTGTGTTCAGTGACCGCGGAAGTGGGGTTGCAAGGGTTGCGGTCGCAACCCCTGATAATTTCGCGGGGTGGCGCCGCAACCCCTGTGTTTTTGAAAACAAAAAAACCAAAAATTTGAGTTATTTTTTAAAAATTGTAAGAAAAGTATATACATTTTTAAATTCGATAGTTGTACACAACATTCAAATTTAACAGAGAAAATTCATTTACATTATTATTCTTATACCGAATTTAAAATTTTGCTATTAAATTACAAATAAATAATTTTTCATAACCATTTTATGTGCGACCGCACCATCGTCGAATCTTTTCAAGTGTTTACAGATCAGCGGATTTGCAACTAGGGGTTTTTTTTTTCTTCAAAAAACCTAAAAACCATATAAAAAATTTAAAAAACAGCAATTTTATGATTGGATATTGTAAAGTGAGTCTAAAGCATACGTAAAAGAATCAGGACCGACATGAGAGTTTTTTTTTCGCTGTTTTGAATATAAGTTTAACATACATACCTCAAACTACCTAATTACGAAATTACATTGAAAAGTAATGGTATTTTCTTTTGTTGGCATAACTTTGAAGTGAGGATAGGTTTTTCTCAGTTTTCGGCTATTTTGCAATGCAAAAATTCAAATTTCAAAAATCAAAGTTACGCAAAGTTTTAGCATATCCAATAACGAACAAAACATGTCGAACAAACTTTTCGCCTAGAAACCTTTGTTAAGAGATATTTATCAAGAAAGTTAAAAAAACAGGGAGTTTTTCGTGAATTTTTCAGTTTTTGTGCTTCCATATATTTTCCAGGCATTTTCATGTTTGCCTGGACTATTGTACTGAAGTGCCATTGACTGTATGAATGAAAAGTATATTTTTGTTAATAGTCTTAACCTCGGCCACGATACGAGCGGCGAGCGGCAATTGTCGCATAGAATAGAAACAGAATTCAATACATTTACGGCAGAAACAGAAACAGAATTCTGTGAATTTTCTGTTGCCAACAACAGAAACAGACTTCAGTAAACTTGCAGCAGAAACAGAAACAAGTACTTTTGACTTGTTTCTGTCGTTGTCAACAGACAGAAGTGACAAAAAATCAAATTAAAGCCGGGTTGAAGTACCATTAGCGCCATTATTTTTGTTGCGATCCCACTTACTTTCCATTGTAATCATTCTTATTTTGGAAAAACCCAAAAAAAACTTGTCGAAAAAAATTTGAACAAAATTCCGAAGTCACTAATTCAATTCGAATTTAATACCTGCATCGTTGGGCATTTGATTCTTACGTGCTTCCCATCGATCGCACCACAGCAATTAGGAAAGTTCCATTTGAGGAAGAAATCATCGATGATTTGTTATTTAGCCGTTGGTGTTGGTATCGCTCTTTCGAGAAAATGAGTTATGATTGAGCCAAGACATTTCTCGACAATTTGACCGATTGTTGAATGATGGACTCTATATTGAAATGCCAAAGACCTTAAAGTTTCACCAGTTTGCCAAGTATCGCAATGTCATACACAAGTTGTGATGCGGACTTATTGGTTTCGGTAGCCAAGTTGTGGGCATACATTCAAGATCTTCTTTCAAAACATCCAACAATTTAGAAAAACAAAAGGGCTGAGTCGAAAAATACTGTCTGAACTTCGTATCATCGTCGATTAAATGTCGATCAATCAAAATGTGCACTGCACCTTCTACGACTATTTTTTCGGTACAATTTATGAGGACTTTTTCTGTTTTTCTTGAGCAAAAAAAGAAGAGCGACCAAAGCTCGGAAATCGTCGTCAAAAATATAATTTGCAGCATTATGCTACAATCCGTTCAGAATAATTTAGCATTTTTAAGGAAAAAACAAAACTGCACTTGTACAAGGAATATGACTTTCTGTTTCTGTTCCTTCTTGCAACCGATCAAAAAACCGCAACAGACAGAAGCAGAAACAGAAACAGAAATTCGGTTTCTGTTTCTGCTTCTGTTTCTGTTTCTGTTCTATGCGACAACAAGGCTTTAGGCTCATTTTGATATCAATAGCTCCAAACTCAGTCACTCAGTTTAGAAAATCTCTTAGTTCAAAGCCAAAATTTTGTTTTTTAACTAAAATTTCAACTAAAACCACCTTTTTCTCCTATAAGAACGGCCAGTCAGAAAAAAGAGTCCCCATTTCATGTACGGCAGGTATAAGAAATTTAATGAAGAAAATATTGGGTTTGATAAAATACCGTATGTCTGCCGGCCACTGGCTCTTAGACTACGAAAATTTATTTAATAAATTATTGGAAAATATTGTTTAATGAATATTAAACCCCCCCCCCCCCACTTCCGAAGAATACTCGCAACCCCAGTTAAAATAAGGTTCCGCGGTCTCTGTGTGTGTTTGTCATTCTCGTCACCCTTAAGGGGTAACACCACTGTAGAGGTGCGAAAAAAGGCCAAATTTTGGGAATTAATTTAAAAAGTATGGAAAAAGGGATCGAAATTCTTTTCAGGCGATTGATCAAACATGTATTAAAGTGTAAAAAAACATTTTTTTTATTGACTTTTTGTTACAAAATGGTGGCGCCACAGTCGTTTTTCGAAATCGCCTTTTTGTTAAGGGCCTCCACGGGTGGACGGATTTCTCCGAAAGCTGAAGACCTGGAACAAAATCCAAATAGTTTCCTAATCTATTTGACCTTGCCCATAAAAGTACGTAGGATTTTTTTTTTAAACTGATTTTTGTAAAAATGGCGCACTTATGAAAAAAAAAATTGATTTTCGGCAAAAAAATGAGCAGTAAATTGTTTATAAAAAATTTTTTTTACAACGAATCAAAAAACGGCTACGTACTTTTGTAAAGAATGCAATTGTGAAGCTAATGTCAAAATTTCAAACCGATCCATGCAATAGTCTCCGAGTAATCCGTCCACCCAGTTCGAAAAACATGGTTTCCAGATAATCGCGCTTAAAGTTTTGAAAGTACTCTAATCTTTGAAAATTGTATTTTACCTTCACTGTGCGATGTAATTTAAAACACGTTTATTATTTTGTAGCGCACCCTGGTGGACACCTGGGGAACCCAAATAACCTTTTTGCTATAGCAGCACTTATTATTTCGACTGGTAAACGCAATATACAAGCAATAAGTCGGACCAACGCGCGCTCCGAGGCGCCGGGGAAAATCGAAAATTAAATCCTTCAAAATTATTTTTCTGTTATAGGACCAACTGCACATTGTTTTTGTTATCCTGAAGTATATTTCAAGCCAAAAAACAAAAATTCCATTTTTTCAAAATCCTACAGTGGTGTTACCCCTTAAGCTCTTTTTCCTGTTGATATTCAGAAGTATTTCGATCTTGAGGTGATGAGGATGAAGAATCGTGAGCCTATTTGTTTCTTCAAAAAATGAGGTAAGCTTTAGGAAGTTTTTCGATTATTTCTTTTTGAGCTATAACTTTTTTTCTTTTTTGTGAACTAAATTATGTTCTTTTCGACATAAGGAAATGATCTTACATAATTTCTATTAAACAAAACTAAATAACGTCACTTATTGTCCATCTTGAAGGTTAACACATTCGGGGATTCCCCAATACATAGACAATCTCGACATCTAAGGCCGGCCGTATACCACAGCTGCACATGCTTATTAGCGACACACTGCACTTTTTTTATATGGAAGAAATTGTCACATGCCGCTTTGCTACATTTATCCCCAAGCAAAGGTGACGAAAAGCTGTATATGAAGCTTTGGTATACGGCCGGCCTAACATCTTTGTATAGGCATTGTATAGATTGTGCAAGCTCGACTTTGGAATCGGAGTGGTTTCTATAGATGATCACGAGATGGTGTAGTTAATAAGGGTGCATTCAAAAATATTCTGGCTCTAGATAAAAAAAAATTCGCGAAATTTAAATTTTAAAAACGTGAAAAACGATTTTTTTATTGTTATTGAAATGTTCACTGTTTACAAAAAAAAAATAAAAAAAGTGATCGGTGTCTGATTTTTATTTAGAAATTTTGACTGTAACTCTTAGTTCAACCCGACAAAAAGTTTAGGCGGTGGCGAAATGCGGAATTACATATTTCCTTCATGGCAATACCACGCTTTCTGTCGAACTTAGCAATTTCATTGGCTTATCAAAAACTTTTTTTCGGGCTATATCTACCTAAAATAGAATAAAATTGTGTATAGTGAACGAATATATCGGTCTTTCGGGGCCCCCGTGAGGATGGGGCCCGAGTGCCCTTATGGTAAAGACGGTATTGCTCGTGATGATTGTCGTGATTCTCGCAATATCTTGTCAGGGGCTGTTTAGAAGGTCCATTGTTTTTTCTTTTTGTAAGTGGGCCAAGTCGCCCTGGAGATAGTGTAGGTCTCCCCAGTGCTTTCCATTTTTTGGCTGAATAGCAGCAGGTGGTAGTACTGCGGTTTTGAGCCCACCTATTGCGCTGCCGACCATCTCGGCCTCCGAGCCGCGGTGAGACTCGTGCTTGCCTGGGTCGGCGGCTTCCACGAAAGTTTCGTGCAACAGAGAGAAAAGCTTATATATTTCTGTGCGATAAAAGAGTTCTAGAGCTGCATTTCCACTTTGACTTTGGGATGTAAATGGGTCTTTACTCATACAAAGTTCTAGTTTTTGTTGTTGCCTTGCTTCATATTTTAGATAATTATGATGGTGGCCTTAAAGGATATCATTTAGCATACTCAATAGATCGGTCCTCGTTCGATTACGTAGGTTAAGCAGCATTGGACGTGATTAGTACTCAGTTGGGGACCGCTTGATAAAACGATACTCTCGTTGGAAGGACGAAAAGGAAATTGCAAAAGGGGAACAAAAATATAAAGCTTTCGACACCGCCGCAGTTATTCACACAGCAGTTGTTATCACATAGAAATTCTCTATTTTTTCTGCCTCTTTCCTCCACTCGGGATCGGGTATCAATAATAATTTGGGCCACATGCGGCATTTTAAGTTAAGGAGCTATGTCACGCTCACGTAATAAGTGCAGAGCAGGGCAGCAGGAAAAAAATTGCGTTACACAATTTTTTAAGCACATTGGAGAGCAGTTTTGTTAGACAGTTTGACGAAAGTAGATATTCTTTCCCATATTGCATTTTTAAATTTTCACCTCATATATTTTGAGTGGCTGGTGTCATATAACTCTGGGTTATTTCGAGCTTACTCGATTATTTTTCTGTGCCCCATCCACAAGTGTTGTGAAAACTGTGCTGCTCTGCCTGTGTCGCCTGTCTCAACGTGCGCCTGGCCTTAATGATGCGCGAATGAGGCAATGCGTTAAATGCCCTTTGTGCGGTTTATAGGACAGTCCATATAGGGTCCACATGAGGCAGTGTGGCCAGCCTCATAGGGGTATGCAGCATTCTTTAGTTCAATCGACACCTTATACTCATTATCAAAGCAGTATTCGGCCCGATTTCTGCAACTTCTGCTTAAGATAGAGTCAACAATACTAATGACAATATTTTTAAAATGTTTCGAACTTTCATCCGCCCTCAGCGTCTCGTCTGAAGTGGATCCAGGAAGGTCGAGTATTAACGCATGGTCATATATGAATGTATCTGATCGGATCCTTAGCCGATGCGAAGACATTTCGTGATTTTATGCTTTCCCTTAAGAGAATCATACCAAAAAGATAGCGAACTGATTCAAATGGCACTGGCACTATCATCAGGCCCGAAATGTGGAAGCAGTCTATCAACACATTTTCTGTTTGGTTGCCAGTGACTCTATTATACCCTCGACACACGGCAACATCGTTACGACGAATTCCATTGTAGGGGGTGACACACGGTAAAATTCGTCGTTAACGGTCAAATTCGTCGTTACATTTTGACACTTGTAATAATTGGATGTGTAGTGAAGAATGTCTTGTTACGTTTTTGTTAGCTGAAATTCCATGGCACTGGAAAAAATGACTAAAAGCGACCTTTTTGCAATAATCTATCGACTGACAGAGACCTCTCTATTTGAGTTTTCATCGCAACAACGATGTAAAATTTGCGTCCGGAATTTTCGTTCGGACTAGAGCCTTTTCCAGCTACTCCTCACATAACCAAAAAATTCCCCTTTGACAACTATTTCCGAACTTCAAGGAATTTTCAAAGCTTGCTATCCTATCGGGAATCAGGACCGGTTCACAGAAGTTTGGCAAACCTATCTTATTTTCTATTGCTTCCTTCGAACCAAGCTTACTAACACATTGCACCATGACGAATATAAAATGACAGACTAGTAGTACAAAGGATGACCCTAAGCCAGGACTTTTATTAGTAAAAATAAGTGTTCTCCCACAACCGAAAGCCACGAAGGGTAATTTCCTTCTCATATTTTGATAATAACCATGTTTAACCAACATTCTATGCTCTATAAGACTGAAATAATAATTTTCGATGACAAACAAATTTTTGAAATAATTTTAAGTACGCCATAACAAAAATTCCTCTCAATTAAACAAAAATTATTGAAATAAACTCGTCACTTCCGCTGGCTGTGCTCCCCTTATCAACACAATAACAACATCAAGTCGCCCCAGCTAAAACGATACTCTGCCGGCATTTAGAAAATCACACAAAATGCGGAAATTTTGTTCGTTCACTAAAAATAACTCTAAACATTGCACCCAAAGTCAATCACCCCAAAGGAAAATATAAACAAAAACAACGATTCAGCACCGCGCACACATTTGAATCGAAATCGGACGTGCTTTTCCAATTGCTTTTCACAAGCTAAGGTTGCGCCCAATTATGCTTACTAAGGTCAAGAGCACGCTAGCGGCACCATACGACGACACGAAGCAACCGAAGAGTACAACACGAGTCTCTAGGGGGCGCCCTATTTATTTTTTTAGCATAAAAATAGCCACAGGTAAAAACTGTTGAAACATAAGCTTTGAGAGCGCATAGTTAAAAGTATTTTTGTGCTTCACTCGATTTCTCGCCGTTGGAAGTGTTTGTGTACAAAACAGAAATTATTCCGTCTCACATAAATTACGGTCGTCTACCCCCAATTATCGATAATCCAAATAACCGGACCCTCAATTACTCGCCTTTTATTAAGCTCAATCGGTTTCGGTCGCCCCCACGAGTCATGAATATTGAAGTCCTAGTCACGTATAGATGTGATCACGATAAAAAAATTCATTTACAGCGACATGGTTTTAAGGCTCTGGTCGTCCTGTGTCACTGACCTCGATTAATTGTCCTTCATGACGACGCTCCTTATGGCCCCTGGTGAGCTCACAAATCCCATCCGATCTGATTATGCTTAAAGGAGGGAGGGGAAGGGTATTTTGAATATTCTTTAACCTCCAAGTTATTTTCAATCTTCAAAAACATCCCTAAAAATTATAACCCTCCTGAAAATTCCTTTTGAATAGTTACTGTGGGGTTTTTTCTAACGGGGATGCTCAATGGCTTGAACCTGCAGCAAGACCCACACTCCAGCCAGTAAATTTCCGAAACTTTCTAAGAGTTTCCCCCTGCCTCCTGTCCTGAAGAATATAGAACGCTCCGGAATCAAAGATGGCTGGGGTATTATGGCTGAAGACGGCCAACTTTGTGTTGCGGGGTGGATAGAACTTAATATAAATAAGGCATTACTTTACTACTACTCAAGTTCCATTTAGCTGTGAAGTTTGATGATAGTATCTTGTGAGTTTTTGCAGTTATGAACTACCAAAAAGGAGTTGAAACCCAAGTTTTAAACGAATACAGCTATGAATGAATCCTATTCAATTAGTGAAGAACTCTACGGCTTATGGTTATGTAACCACATAAAGTGGATTTTATTTTAGGGCTGGTAACTTGAATGCAAGAATGCAATGTCTGGAGGACTGCAGTCTGGTAAAAGGAAATTGTTCATATGGACGTAGTTGCACTTTATTCTATCGAAGTGCACTAGAAATTATGGTATGGAATTTTTGTAAACTACCTTTCTAAGCAGTCAAGTTTCTCAATTGGCGTCTGTACTTTTCATCTCTTACCTCACTTTACTTTCTATCCATGGTCTGTACCTAGTCGACCAATTAAATAATTGGCATAGGTAAAGCGCCAACCCCGCCCAAGGACCAAGGGTGGGGCACAATAGGTGCTGAAAGAGTACGGTTTTATGACCACTTGGAGTGACCTTAGATCAAGCCTGTCATATCTAGGTAACGGATTATATATCCTATTTCAACCATCAAACCTCGGTAAGAAAAAGTGTCCAAATGCACAATTTCTGATCACAGAGACAGACAACTACAAAAAAAATATTCGGTTTACTTTCTGGCTTGTTTCTCTCCACAGCTATGGTAAGGGGACGTCCATAAATTACGTGAGGTGTTTAAGGGGGGAGGGGGTCGAGCCGAATCTCACCAAATCTCACGTGGGGGAGGGGGAGGGTCTCCGCAAATCTCACGTAATTTTTTTTCCGCAAGAAACAGTGTAAAATCGCGAGAAAACTGGGTTAAATTAATAGTACAGGTAAATTAAGCCGAAAAAAACGAAATAGCGGAAATAATTAGGTACAGGCTGAAAATTGGCAGAGCGCTTCTTTTTATGCTTTTTAATAAGGGGTTATAAAGTCTACCGATTTTCTACTCCGAGAAGCCCACTTTTTAGGGGGTTTTAGCCCTCAAAATGGGTATTTTTCGATTTTTCTGTATTTTTTTTGCAATATTTCTTAATATATTTTTGTTTTTTTCAATTTTAACAATATCTGTAAATGAGAAAATCTTTAAAATCGTCTTTTCGGACCCGCATTTAGATTTCATTCACGAAAATCTTGGTGCAGTATCAGATGAACATGGTGAAAGGTTTTATCAAAACATATTGCAAATAGAGAAGGAATAATGAATCAAAAGTATACGTGATATTATTACTATATTTCGACTCAATAGCAATTGGGTATAAAAATTTTGCACTGCCGTTTACACTGTATTTGTTCACTGTTTCAAATACCATCCAACTGGAACATCCAAAAAAAAGTAAAGAAAATAATTTAAATATCTGGGAATGAAGACGTGATGAAAAATTCTTATCTCTTTATACAATGGTCTGGGAAAAACTGCGAAAGTAATGTATGCATTGACTTATACCACCATTTTTGGACAGATTGCGACCCTACGATGAACTAGTGTGGCGGTCTAAGCTTAAACAAAACAAAAAGGCCTAGAAGCCCAATTGAAAAACCTGGAACCTAATGCCCTCCTAAGTATCTACTGCAATCATAGAGATTATATTAAGAATCGGCTCTTTTCACATCAGTCAGAACACATGCTGTCTGCAGTGCATTGTCACTACAAAAGCAGACATTTGCACCAGGCGACATAATTAGTTATCTAAGCATCTTACAGGACTCGAATTTTGAATCGACGACCATCTGCTCTGACATACCTACTAGAGGCCAAGATAGATTTTGAAAACCTTTTGTTATCATTATCGAGAGTTGTGAAGAATGGAAGTCTAACAGATCCGCACTTCTTGAATCTGTATCCTGATGTACAGGCGGCTCAAACGTCAATTTGAGAAGCTGGCTGTGACTTCAGACTCCGCTTTTCTAAGGCGATACGAAAGTAGGAAGCAAACGGAAGGTAGTAGCGATGCCTGATAAATTTTCGAAAAGAAATTATTTTCAGCCAACCAACTTCATTTATTAACTTAATTTGACATTTTGATGCGAACAATAAATTGTTTCAAGAATATTTAAAGAGTTTTTAGAATATTTTAAAACAAACAAATAAATGCAGCGCATGCGGCAATGGCTTTACTCGCGGACTGAAATCCGATAACAGGCGGACAAATTTAATTCGAATTCGCATTGGTGGAGGATACCATTTTCTTATTTCCGAATTTCATGACTTTCGAATCGGATTCCAGGATAACCCCCCTGGGTCTTTCAGTCACAGGTTTTTTACCTAACGATGACATATATAGAAGAATGCTCCGAAGTTTGTATATCTCCAGAGTCATAAATGGCTCTACAATTACTATTCAAACAGTCAAGTCGTTACTCTCTAAAAACGAATCAGTGGATGCCAAAGCCAACCTTCGTATGTCAATATATTGTAAAATTCTAAATTTTTTTATATTCCACTAGCTGGGACCCGGCGCGCCTATGCTGCACCCATAAACCAATAGTAGTAATCAGGTGATACTACTTGTCATACCCTTTCATTTAATACCCATACCGAATGGCTTGCAAAGAAAAAGGTAATCCACCATTTTGTGTTGGCCGCCATTTTAAATTTGGACCGATCGATCTGAAACTTTGGGAATCGTATTTTTTTCGGAAAAAACCAAAATAATATAGATCTGAGCTCTTTAGCAGTAATTCGAAGAGTACCTCCCATACAAAAGTTCGAATTTTACGGATATCGGTACACTACAGCCACCCGAAGTGTTCGAGATAGAGCAAAATAGACCTCGTAGGAACACCCGCCGTGCCCGAAAACCCCTATATACAAAAATTCAGGCCAATCGGATGAGCGGTTTCGGAGTCTATTGAACATTTACAGACATACTTTCACTTTTATATGCTTGCTCTACAAATACACGAGTTTTCTGTTCTCTTGTTAAGAAATCATTATCCCTGTAAGGCACCCTGAGGTTGGTTTCCAAAGGGTAGGCAGAATCACCTGCTAAATGGTAATCCACAGGTATTGTAGTTTATATTGGGTGCATGCCTAGTTGGTGCTGTTATGATTTTGTGGTACTGTTCTTCAACACAAATTATGATTTCTAAAAGCAATCAAGCACAGATTAAGGTATTTACACTAAAAATACCCATAATAGTGTAAATCCTACAAATTTTTTAAAATTTTAAAAATCTCACGTGAGATTGAGGGGGGGGGGAGGGGGTCGAGCCAAATCTCACGACATCTCACCAAGGGGGGAGGGGGGGTCGAAAAATCGCCAAAATCACCTCACGTAATTTATGGACGTCCCCTAATGGATATTTTATGGGATTCTCAATTAGGCCGAGTGTTCCCCATTTGCCTTCTCGTTGCCCAGTGGCGGATTTAAGATCGACTGCGCTCTAGGCCCCGTCCGATATGGCGCCTTTTCTGCTTTGTAGTATTATAGTAAAATCTCTAATTTAGGAATATTGAAAATACTTTATTATAAGGTTTATTAATTTAGATATAATAATAAATTCTAAAAATTAAATAATAAATAAATTGTATAAGACTTATCACATATTTTTTGTTTGTGTTGGGACAAGGATGGTGAAGCGCGAGCTTTTGCACACAGGAGTGTGAGACTTGAATCCACTTAAACGGGAACCTTGTATTAAATGATTGAAACTCGTCAAAGCACCAACCATTAATTTTATGCTAACGGTGATCTGCGAAAGTTTAGAGCTATTTGGTAGAAATGCTGCAGAAATGTCACTCTAATTCAAGAGGCTTTATTCTTTCAAGCCTCCTAGCGTAACTAGGACAATATATAAGCTGGCGGGCTACAACCTTGACATGGTCTAGCTCGAAGGCCCATTTACATCCCAAACGCAAAGTGGAAACTTTCGTACAACGGAGTGGGAAACCTTCAAATTTCTGTGGATAAAAGAACTCCAGAGCTGCGTTTCCACTTTGCATTCCGGATGTAAAATGGCCTTTATGCTTTACCGCGTAACTTTTTACTTCATCTATAATTGGAAGGATTTTTAGACTTCTGGGCAAGTCGTTATTGCCACATACCAGGGAGCACTTACCGTGTTCCTCAAGACTTTGTTGTGGTGGAACGTTTGAATTTTTTGTAAATGGGTCTTTTTGGCAAATCACCATATTTGTACGCCGTACAACCATATCGCTTGATAATTTGATTATACAACAGAATCTTATTTTGTATGGGAAATTTAGATTGTTTAGCTAAGACCCAAAACATATCCCCATATTATCTCTAGTTAACTTGACATCTAGTGTGATTACCAAATATTTGGCCATGTTTCTCTTTTAAGTTTACAGTTAGTAAATTTTCTTATTGTTTATTAATTAAGTTAACATGCACTGATTTCAATTAATTTATCTTAATTTTTCAATTTTTGTCCCCAAGTATAATTTATCACATGCGCTTGGTAGTATTCTTGTAGCCTCATCAATTTTTGATCCTATACTACTGCCATTATCGCAGTATCGTCTGCAAATGTAGCTACAAGTGTATTTGCAATTTGGGGTACATCAGTAATGCAGAGCAAGTATAGTATAGGCCCCATAATACTACCTTGTGGCCCAGCCTCTTTCATTTCTCTAGTGTAGCATACTCCTCGTATTATTTTATTCTAAATAGTCTGTTTTTTATATACCGTGAGAGTATGTTAACATACTGTCTAGAAAACACCTGACTCATTTTATAGCACACCTTATCAAATGATTGACCTATATCTAGGAATATTGCGGAAGATATCATCTTCTCCTGTAGCGCTTTTTCGATGCTATCTATTATTCGATGTAATTGATACACGATTGACGTGTTGAGTGATTTGTTCTACATCCAAATTGGTGATTTGGAATCGACTCTTTATTTGCTATTATAGGCGTTATTCTTTTGAATAGCATTTTTTCAAAAAGTTTTGACGTTGTTGGTAGTAAAGAAATTGGTCTGTAAGATTTTCTTTAATTGGTAGGCTTCCTGGTTTTGGTATCATAATAATTTCCGCTATTTTCCAAACATTAGGTACATCCCTTAGTGTAATCGCCGAATTTATTATGAAAGTTAACATTGATATTGCTTTTTTTGGGAGTTGTTTTAACTTTTCTGGGGTGCTGGACTTATCACATCTCAAATAAAAATTGTTCTTGCTTAAGGTTGGGCGAAAACATCAATTATATCTTCGTTGTCAATTTTTTGCACCAATTTTGCTCCTATATACAATAATGCAAGTTGAGATTGTCTTGGCCCATACTTGCACGCAAATAGCTTTTCACTCTTTTTAGAGTAGAACAGGATCGTTCTCCAGAGCAGCAAACAACAGCAAAACTAAGTTAAATCGATTTTTAAATTTCAATAGTTCTTTAAATTTTGCAGCCTCTTAAATTTTGCCGCCCCTAAAATTTTGCCGCCCTAGGCCCGGGCCTTACGGGCCTAAGCGTGAATCCATCACTGTCGTTGCCTTCGGTGTTGCTGTGACCCGTTACCCATATACTGTAGTTTCAAGCCAAGGAAAAGAGCTCCTTTTGATAGATTTTTACCACCTTGGAAGTAACATATACCACGCCTGGTGCTTGGGTAGAGTTTTTGCTGTCCGATATCAGTGTTAAGCTGGTCTTGGCCCTGGGCTCGCCTATATTGCTGGGCATGTTATGAAATTTGCCAGCAGCTCTGCCTGGAGGAAAACATGGACAAGAAATAGGATTTTCTTAGGTCTGGCTAAAGGGAGAAAATAACAGAACCCACACCCGACTCTGATTTAGATCCATCTATGTATAGAACATAGCTGTCATGCTGAAAGTTTTCATACCTCTCTGTTGGGGATCTGAACTTCGAAATCTGGGTTGAAACTCAGTTTCGATATTATGTAGTCAAACAACAGTGGTCGAGATCGCAGTATATTGTGTTTCCTTGCGTCTTCTTCACCAAGCAGCCCGCTCCTCATAGGGTCAGGGCCGTGCATGCTGCTGATATTGTAGATACAGGTGGAAGCAAATCAATTATTACGTTCTTAGCTTCAGTGGGAGTCGTGGACAGAGCCACCATTATTCCAAAACATGCCATTATTTATGCTGGCCTAGTCTGGATTTGTTGCGTTCTGTGGGAGGGTGAATGAGTCGTATGCCAGAACTGGTCTAGTCACTGCTACGTAGAGCCAACACATCATGTGGGGCTTTTTTGCCCTCTCTTCGATGTTGAGCCTCCAGTTCAGCTTTGAATCCATAAAAATAGGCAAGTATACTTAGCTGATCAGTATAGCATCAGTGCTCGACCATTAAGTGTAGGTAAAAAAAAATTTTTCTATCGGTGAAAAGCATCAGTGTTTTCTTTTCCCATTTGTCCGATAGTCCACAGCAATTGGACCAGTCGCCTACATTTCCAAGAGCCATCTGCATTACGAAGAGAAACTTTCTTGCTACTAGAATCACCATGTTCCTATGGTTCTATAATATAGTGCCATAAGCAAAAGCCTTCTCCCTTGCAATGTGCATGCTGGGAGGAAGACACAGAGACCTCTGTTATAGAATTTCGGAGGTACATGTATGTCTAGAACACTAGGGTCTTTAGGACACAGAATGATAAGCTTATCGACCTGTAATCCTTAGACGCTTCGGGGTCGCATCTACCTACCTTCTGAATGAAGATAACCGTGACCCTCTTCCAGCAGTGGGGCACGTAGCTGTAGTTTGGACAGTTCTTATAGATTGACACCAACCATAGACCAATAATGTCGCGTTTCCTGGAGCATAATTGCCATTTTGTTGGTGACATTTACGGGAAAAAGTTGTTCATTGCCCAATGCAGCTTTTCCATGGAGATGATTTAGCAGACATTGCCCCATGACACTGCTATCTCCACCCACAATCTTAGGTCTGTGTCTAGAACTTCGTTGACTGGAATGGTCAAACTCTTACCCTGAGCATTGTTGAGAAATCGTTGCAACAACTGAAGCGCATGTTATTGTTTTACAGTCTCGATCAGACTAGGTTAGGAGAGACCTAATCGAAAAAAGAGACGACTGCTGACACACAACAGGAAGCACACGAGGATGCGGGTGGTCAAATGCAATCCCCAACATAGTAAAGCTGTATCAGCAGTTCTATGAGAGGTTCTATCCACAAGAGCCATGAGTTGTAGTAATACATATACAGGGCCTTCGGGTGATCTACTAAAGCGTGATCACCAGTGGTGCAAGTAGTGAACCCCGATCTTGTTTGTTTACAATAAAAGTTGCCTCGCACAGACAACAAGTCTAGAAATTTGGCAACAGTAAAATTAACTAAAAAATAGAAAATTAATAAGAAAAAGTGAGAGATTTACCTTCCTTATGATTTCTCAGATCCATTACCTATACAAATAGCGTTGGAGTGAACAATGGGTGAGTATCTGTTTGATTATATTTAACTATTAACCTAAGTACTCGATAGTGACTACTTGAATAACTGACAGATGGCCTCGTTGCTAGGCGCGACAATGATTGACCGAATAAATCTGAATGTCGAATCTTTAGGGAGAATCTATTCAAGTGGTCAAGCCTATAAATCTGAGGTATAACTAAAAGTAAAATAGGTTCAACTTGGGTCGCGGCACTCTTCACCTTCCAAATGTCCAAGATGTGACGAAAATAAGGATCTTCTTGCAAACAAATTTATCTGAGAGGTGAAGCAGTCATTTGCTGAACTTGTATTTTTGGCGTTGAATGTGATTCGATACGGTTTATGTTTGAACAACGTGTTTTTATGAATTGTGTTTTAACGACATCGACATTTAAAGCTCCTTTTTAAATTTATGTTAAATAAATTGGATCAGCAATATTTTCTTATGATATGAGGCTACATTAGTAGCGAGGGCACTCGTCTCATTCATTTCATAAATGATACTCTGCGTTCTACACAGTACAAGGACATATTTTCAGTTATCCACCATATATTTGAATTCCTCTATATACAAAAGATCAAATTATGTATTCCTGAGAAACGGGCACCTTGCAACACATCAAAATTCATAACGATTTTTTTAATTAATAGTTAAACGACGGTCTCGCCTGGCCTGGTAATGCTCTGAATTCAAATCCTACCAAAACCTTGTGGGCATTCATCAAATCAAATTCTCCGCCAGAATATCCTGTCGTTACCAAGGCCGGAAAAAGAGGAGGGATTAGGGCAATAGTTAATATACCAATCCTCAGTCAAATCTCCAAAGCTAGGGTCCAGGGGTATAACTGGAACACCAATGTCTCGCGGAACATAAATTGACAACCTCTCCGCAGAAAATAATTGAAAACAGCCTCCGAACAATCAGGATTTACTACAAAGACTTTAGTCACTTCACAGCACTAATGATTTAGGAAACAATTATAAAAAATTCGCCAAATGGAGTTTCAGGGCTTTATATAGACCTGGAGCAGGAGCAGTGGCACATTTGATAGATTAGCTTAGATGATATAGACATCGCTGGACTCTAAGAACAAAGAGTGGCTGGTAAAGGTACCTTTACATTATAAGATTTGTCATATGACTTTACTGTCAATGAATTCAAACCTAAATATAAAATGTCAAATGACATTTGTTTTTGACTTGTCGGCTATGTTCCGTAATACACTGGGAGCACTGCGCCAGTACTACCAGTGGTAGTTTTGCCGTTCCGTTTTCACCTAACAGTGCCTTGTCGCAGTGCTCTAGGAACATTCGTGACGTCATGTGCTCACAGTAGTTTGAACAAGTGACAGATGTTTAATTTTTGAAAATCTATATAACTTTTTTAAACGGAACATGTTTCCGAGTGCACTGGCATGACGTCAAAAATCACAGTGCTCCCAGTATATTACGGAACATACCCGTCATACGACTATCTGTCAAAATTGGCATTGAATACTTCTGACTTCTGAAAATTAAGTGTGAACACAATACGAAGTCAGATGGACTATCAAATCGTCATTTTGACAGTTGTCATATGACAAATCACATAATGTAATGGACCCTTAAAGGAGTCGAAGAGACGCTACCATCTTCCACAGCGGCCATAATGACTCCAGAAGAAAATTTTTGTGTACTCAAACCTCAAACGTCATAGACTTTGTCGAATCCCGATCTAAGGAGCGAAATTCATATTTTATAAAACAATATAACCAGAACAAGAAAAGGATGACTTTAATAAAGCACTAAGATTGTCATTAGGCAAAGTCCGTTTACAGGCGCAGATTCAAAGGTGGGGGTCACGGGGGTCATAACCGCCCCCCCCCCCAAAAGCGGTGGCTGTTTAAAAAACAAAATTGACCCAACTAAAAAAACAAAAACAAAAAATAACCAAACGACCAAAACCGACCCAACTTTTTTGCAAATTAAAAAAAAGACCTTAAAAAAATGACCTTCAAGGTCAACAACAGATTGATCAAAAACACATTAGGGCACGTTTGTTTTTGTTTTTTTAGGAGGAGAAATATTTTTCCGCCACTTTTAATTCTGTGACCGCCCCAAAACAAAATTCTAGATCCGCGCCTGTCTCTTTGTAACCCTCGACACACGGCAGCGCTTTACGACGAAAAATCCTTGTTACGACGAAAGCCCAAAAAGGGGGTGACACACTACAATACCCTCGACCCACGGGCGTTGTTACGACGAGAAATCGTTGTTAACACGCATATATGCTTTGTAACGAAGAAACGTAACAAAGCAATTTTTGCTTTGTTAACAACGATAACTCAAAAAGCTCTGAGAAAGAGCCATCTATCGGTTGGTAGATTATTTAAAAAAAAACCCCATTTTGTTGTGCTTATGTCAAATTTATTTCACATCATTTCGTTGTTTTAAAATGGGAAGCGGTTTTTAAGGCTATAATTGTGAAATATACCTCTTTAATAAATTGAGGAAATTTTTTTATCACGAAAGAAATAGATTATTTTTATTCATAATATATTTTTTATGAGCTTTTTCACGACACTTGCGCAGTTTTCACAGTTAAAAATGTAGGTAACGAAGCAATTTATAGTGTGTCACCCCCCTTTTCGGCTTTCGTCGTAACAAGGATTTTTCGTCGTAAAGCGCTTTCGTGTGTCGAGGGTATAAATTGCTTCGTTACCTACATTTTTAACTGTCAAAACTCTGAAAGCCATGCCGATTTCCCCTGAATAGGACTTCAAATCTCCAAATTATACTAACAACATAAGGTCATTTCACCGATTTGAAGTCCGGAGAGCAAATTTTGAGAGCCTTTGGTTTCTCCTCAACGATTTGTTTGGAAAATTTGAGTTTTTGACTTTGTTTTGCTCGGCGGAGTGATTTTCGGTCAATGTGTGCGTGTACATGAATATGCAGGGCGCAGAAGCGATTTGCTATCGATACGAGCATGCTATTCGTTATCAGCACGAGTAAGCGATTCGATCTCTTGCTCCGCTTTTATTGCCTTCGAATTCGTTTACGAGTTGTTAACGAGTCCAAGATCGAAGCAAGCTTTCGCTTTTGGCAAATCGTTCTCGAAACGTTTCCGAATCGAATTATTGCACGGATAGAACAGGTTCTGCAACATCTGAAGGAACACCAGTGTAGATACCCGCTGGAGGAAGTGTAGGCGAACACTAGAGGAAGTCAAGGCCAACAATAAACTGTTAAGCTTCTGATGGTAAAGTCTAATTCAATGTTCAGATACAGTCAAAAAGTAGATGAAGAAAGAACAATGAAATTTAAAACTCTCTAAAAAAATATCCTTTTTAAAAAATAAATCCTCCACTCCATTACAGCACACCGCTTGAGCTTTGCCCAATCAATACGTGACAAGAACATAATCTAAAAGAGATTAAAATAATCTGTAGCCACAAATCAACTCACGATGGACTATATTAAGTGTGCGTTCATGTTTATTAACGAACTTTGTTACAGTTTCAGAGTTTAACACCACCAACCTAATTTTATTATAGATGTAGAGCCGCCTCCTTTATGGTCGATGTTGAGCCTCAGGACGCACCAAACAATCTCTACTAATTGGCTGACTGCGTAAAAGTTTCTCTCCGTTGATACCAACCAATAAAGAAGGGAATCATTTCGACAATCTTTTATTAAAGTAGAATGCAATAATTGTGTTCTTATTGTTTCCGTTTTCTTCCAAAAAATTCTTCCTAATGAAAGATTACGATAAACTCAAGTAGATATATTCGATTGTATCCGGCCACAAATATGGCGACAGAAAAAGAATGAAAATAGAAAAAAAAGAAAAACAAAAGAAAAGTAAAGACTAAAACAAACACAAACACAAATTCACATAATCTGGATGGCTTCGACTCTAAGCACCGCAAAAGGACGAAGATAGCGAAGGCTTTGACACTGTGAATGCTTTCCTGTGGAAGTTGTTATCCTATCCATGCCTTATCCCTTAAGGGACTTGTCATGTTTTCTAGATATCCACACTGAAATGCTGGGATACTTAGAAATTCCTTTGATGTCGCAGAAAATGTAAGAATATTTTTCTTCGTCTTCTTCTTTTTATTTTTGCTCCACCCTTCTGCTCCTCGTCCTTTCGATTCTAGTCTTTATATAAAATGCAAAAAAAACATCGCCACTTTGTTTGGCAAACGAACTCGACTAGGCTAAAATTGATGCATGAATGAAGCTATCGAAGGATGCTCAAAGTTTAAAGGATCGGCCTCGTTAAGGTGCATTGATCCTTATCAGCTTTCATTCTGTAAATTGACAGAATAAACTTTCTAGATAGATTCGATTAACAAGGACAACAAGGACTGCACGATTTGGGCGTTGATACGATTTCTGTAAATATTCCCTTGTCAAAACACGGAAGTGGAAATAAGTATCCGGATTCTTTGATGATTGTTTGCTTACATCTTGTTTCCTTGGAGTGTACATAAGCGTGTCTGAAAATAGATGTCCTTTGTAACGAATGATGTCGCTACTAGACATTTTATAAAAATAAGGAAATATTAAGCACATGTCGACTTATTGTTGAGATTTTTATGTATTGAAAAGTTACAATTAGAAATTTTAAGCTGAGCGTTACTACGGCAGTATTTGTGCATAGATGAAATGACATTTAAGGGTACAGAGGGGAAGGATATCCTTGTGATTGACGACTGAAATCAATGTGAATATCCTTTGCTTTAAGAATTCTAATGGCAAAGAAGGATGCTGGAAGGGATCAATATGTACCCAACGGCAACACAAAATATCGTCTTATTGGAGTCAGGCCCCAGTGACATGAAAAGGGTTTATGAAACGGTTGAATATTTTCCATTATGCTTAAATACTTGCAATATATAGTCAAGGTCACTAAAAATGTGTCTTAATAAATAATTAGAAATATTTTATGAGTAAACATTTATTTGTATTCTTTTCCTAGAATTTTCAAAATGTTTGTTAAAATTTTACCCTTAGACCAAAATTTATGTTCAGGTCAATGCTAGCCTTTCTTACCGATTCAAACTAATCTTACTACTCAATATTGCACCATAGTCATCAGAATAGATAACGCGCCCTTGGAAAATTCATGTGCGGTAACAGAACTATAAGAAAAGCACAGCTTTACAATTTTAATAATATAACCTTCATAAACGTTCACCTACAAAAGAATGATAGCACTAATGACAATGGGAAGCAGCGCCGGCCTTTGGGTAGAGCGAGAGGAGCGGTCCCTCTAGGCGCCAGGTGGAAATGAGCGCCAAAATGAATGTGTAAAACAATTTCGAGGGAAAAATAAAGTTTCGAAGGCACCTTTTAAGGGGCGCTCATCAATATGGCTCGAACACGGCACAAGCAGGGAACGCAGACTCCAAGACCAACCGTACATGACCTTAGGCCACATCCTACCCAAGGCGCTCTGCCTTTCCATGGAGCAGACTGAATGCAGCGAAACTAGAAGAACTAACTCGATAACGCTCGCAATCCCAAGGCGCAATCTTAAGGATCAATACAGATACCTTTACCTAATTTGGCCCAGTGAAGAGGAATTTTCGGGATCCCTCTTCAATGAGGGCAGTGTGAGCCCGCAAACTGTGGAGTACGCTGAGATCACAAATCATTAGAAGAATATCTCCTTAGAGGCACGCTACTGAAGCGCAGGCACCTTCTGCTCCACCGGAGAGGCGAACCAAAAAACGCCGGCTTTTAGAAGAAGAGTGACGCGGCCCGAACGTTTTAGACGATTTTTGGAAGCTAGCTACTTTCGGCTCTGCGTGGCCCCTGAAGAAAAGAAGTATACCAATCTTTTTAATAAGAATCTGCAGTCCCCAATAACCCGGCGAAATGGGTGAAGGCTTCAGACATACGGTTTGGAAAGCCTTCAGAAAAGAAGTCCGACGCACCCATAATGAAGCCTAGAATGGCTCCAAAGACGACCTTCTGCCAAATGGCAGAATATGTCAATGGGCGTGTTTGCGACTGACAATCCGTAGACTCTTCTGACCACGGAACAACTAGTTGTCATATGCCGCCTGGAGCCGTGGGAAGAAGCAAGCCTCGTCACTGTAGACGGGGACAAGCTACTCCACAAAGTGCACCGCCCACCATTCAGAGATTACGTTCTCTGTGGCACAAAGGTCTATTGACGAGCTGAGGCGTACGGGAGACTAAATTGGCTGCCAGATTGGTTGGGTACAGCTTGGGATCAGGGCGGCATAAGAGACCATGACCAAAGCTGCCCCCAGCCAAACTTTCAGGGTCCCCTCAGCGGCCGCAAGCAGCTGGCAAGTAGCCGCGACCGTTTCCGCTCCGATTACCAACGAAGCAGAAATCCCGAGGTTACCAACTGAAGCTGCTCGAATGTCAGGATGGTGACCACTTCATTTTGTGGGCGACGAGGTGACTCTCTCGACCTTTTCAACATCACTAACCCTAACTCTAAAACAACCACATAAATCCTTAGCGGGGCAACTCCCAGCCTAAAAAGGTTTGCAAAAGGGGGAGAGAGGCGTGGTGGGACATAATCCCCTAAGGAAATGAACACTGCTTTCAATATGGACTTTGTCCAGATAAACCTCCATCACGCCAAGGCTGCCTCGGCAGTGCTCAAAAAAGGTTTATCTTGGACAACCGGAAATACAATTTGTGTGATGTGAAAGCGTTGACCAAAGCGCGCCGAAAGGCAATCACGCTCTACCCTGAACAAGGGCTAGGGCCGGCGCTGATGGGAAGCAAGTCATAGAGATTGCAGCAACTAAAAACTTGCTCATTGCAAATACTAGGTTGGTACTTAAGAATAACCACAAAGCCACCTAGTATCCTTGGGTAAGCCACGAATTGATAGACCACTGCCACCTTTCGAACCTGATGACGGAATGCGAGGTATCTGTCAGCCTTGCTACCCTTCGAATTAAGACTCCCGACTATCATTCCAGAAGTCCGTGGTTTGAATCCACTCCGCGACATAATTCTTCGACTTTCCTTTTTCTCCCCCCATCTAGACAACTTCCTTTTTTTCTTCTCCTTTTTATAAAAAAAATCCCTGTCCTTTCCTCTACCATTCCTTGTAGGCGTAATAAGCAAGGAAGCCATGTATTATTCGATCACCGAAGTCAGCTTGCTGTCGCGATAGTATTGGATGGTATCGATAGAATAATACCACGTGTTGCCGTTGTCAGTTATTTCACTATTCTCTCTACAATCTGTCTGAGTAGATCTTTTTGTCCGACATTGCACTCAATGATAGAACCGTTGACAGTGCAAAGGGGATTTACCCTACCCTTTAACATAAAAACTTGTGCCAACTTAGACTTAGCTCACTATCTTCTTGGCGTGGTACTCCAAGATCGCATTGAAAAAAACTTTGTGTTTATGAAACAGACTCGAATCAACACAACATGTCTACGCAAAGAAATCGCTAACACTCACCGACATGCGTTAGAACTCGCACTCAGTGAACAAATGCATTGACATGAGTTAACGGCCATTAGACGATATGTTTTGCTATTAATTTTGGCACCGTCACTCCTATGACTGACGGAAAACCTACCGTCTAAGGTGATGACTGATGTAATTATCTGAATATTTTGATTTCCATCAATCATGACTGATGGAATTGATTGACGCTTGCATGAACGTGTAATGGAGCCCTTAGACATGCCCTAAATTTACTGTCATTAGTACTACTGACTAGATCCTGGCAAAATTGGATGCAACATGGTAACCGAATGTGCAAAGAGTGTTACGTCCCTTCAGCAATCTCATAGAATAGAACAAGGGCATGTTCATTGAAATATGTGCCATGCGCATTTATTCGCTATGCGTGCTAGTTGCGGGCTAGTGCGTACCTGCTGCATGCTAGGTGCGGGCGAGTCTTATTTTTACTCAAGCGTGCGTGCTAGTTGCGGGCGTCGTGCAGGCTAGTGCAGGCCTGCTGCATGTTAGCTGCGGGCGAGTTTCATTTTTACTCGGGTATCGTGGTATAACAGGATAATCCTATACACTGGTAACATCATAGCCCAATACCAGTGTGTATTTGGCAGAAGCGACGTTCATTTTTCAAATGAAAGCCTGAACCAAAATAGACGTATATAACTCAACGTAAGATACGAACATGAGTGTGAATGGCACCGACGTTTCGTGTATTTTGGTTCAGGCTTATATATCTAACCACAACAACGGTTCCCACTATACTGAGCTTCCGCATACGAATCTTAGTTATGGAAAACTAACACACATACACTGTTACTTTTATTTCTTGTTTTCTTTAGTTATGTTTTTCTCTAACAAGTAATTTTCATCTGCACAAATTCATTTAAAATTCATGTAGCATTCAAAATACTACACATTCCGGCCTATTCTGAGCTCCGCTGGAATTTTCTTACATTTTATTTTACCGATATATGAAAATTTCAGCGGAATCGATTTATTCCAGAATAGGCCGGATAATATTACGCCTCGTCTGCGTTTCGAGCAGTGTAATAAAATCGGTTTTATTTGCCATAATTATGATCTCGAGTGCGGAGGCTCATTCAAAAACTTTCAGTAAGCGTTTTTGGTAGCCTCTGTACGTACATCTTCGCAGGGCAGTTCATTCATGCCGTAATATCTTCTCAGTATCCGTGCTTTATTACTCTTTAAAATGCACACATTTTAAATTCGTCACAATTTTTTCTGTCGGATTTGTGCAATTACTCGACAAATATTTAAGACTCTAATGCCGAATCGTCAGACATAGTTTAGACTAGGATAGTCTACTTAGAATATCATTGCACCATTCTTTTTAGTTACCATCTTGTGCTACTCTCAGTACTGAAAAAGAAATTTAGCCACAAAAAATCTAGTCCAAGATGGAAATGTCACACCCATGCGACAACCTTTTCGATACCAATTCGATTATTTAAGGATGCAGTTCTGCCAACGGTTCAGCCGTATAAGAAAGTTTTCGAAACACTGTACTAACAGGTGTTCGCTTATTTAAATCCTTGCAACTTTTTATCTTAGAACAGCTGATATAGTAAAATGCAAGAATAAAACTAAATCGATTATTTTAATTATGTTAAATGTCTACAAAAATGTGGCTCAAATAAGAACTTAAGAAAAAATAGTAATGATTTATTTGCAATAATGATTTAATCAAAATCATTGGTCGAAAGAGAAAATCTGTTTTTTACATATTTTATACTGATTACACCAATTTTTGATTTCTTCGTGAAAGACTGCTTAGAACATTTTTATTGCATTAATGCTACAGAAAACATCAGCCAAATAACACATCAATTTGGTGAATCTGGTCTAGTTCGTTTCAAGTCTTTTTATAGGGTATGGCACCACTATCACCCTAGTGGGGACTCCAAAAGCCCTTCTTAATCAAATCTCAAATTTTGTGTTCAGTAAGAAAGCAGTTGATATAAAGACGGTAAAAAGATGCACTCATAATATTACACAAGAATATTACTATGTACAAAGAAACGAAGTTATTACGATGAATCTAATTCCCTCAATGCAGACCCAATGAAAGCTGCGGTACTTACTTTTCTCGTCTTAATTGATCAAATATGCTTTGTGTTTCCTAATGGCAATCCTCCTAATAATATAAGACAGCACAGCGATTTATAGCAATGTTACACTGTAAAAAAAAATATGTAAATTTACAGTGCAAATGTACAGTAAAATTACAAATGGCGATATGAAATACTGGATTACTACACTAAAGTTTTGTAATATTACTATACATTTTGTAAATTCACATGAAAATTTGACGTAAATTAGGAGTATTCCTAATATTTGTTGTAAATTTACAAAACTACTTATGAATAAAACTTCCAGTACGGTGTTGGAAGTTATTTTTTACAGTGTAGCTTCTATTTCTAAATCCAAGCGCCTCTTCGATATGTTTTGACAGTTTTCAAATTCGACTGCTCAGGATCTGGTGTAACTATTTCAAACGAACTGTTGTAATATAGGCCATAGATTTTGGTTTATTAAAGAGTTTGAAACTTTTATACGATACGATGGAGTGGCCATCACCAAATCAGTTAAAGTCATGAAAGAAAACATGGAAAAAATTGTTAACTTTTTGGATGATATGCAAGATCCATCCAGAGTAAACCTCGATACCAGATCAGCAGTAAGCTTACTTCACTCACCAAACTAAAAACCTTAAATGAGTTATTAATGAACGGCAGAAGGAACTATGATAATAACCAATGCTGCTAATTTTGGCACTAAAAAATGTAAATGGACATTCTTATTGATAGAGGAAGAAGGAGGCTGGAAAAGGAAATCCGGCTGGACTAGCTCGTGACGTTGGATTATCAAATCAAGAAGAAATTCGTCGATCAATGTGTATAGACCGATTTATATAAGAATTGTGGCAACGATACACCGCACAGTGGGGTCAGAAAAAAAATTACCGTTCAAAAATCGGTGGAGCCGTCAATTTTCATTGAATCAACTTCGCTTTTTTTTAAAATTGTTCGTTGTGCAATTCTCTATCGATCTGTCGAGCCGGATTTTTCATATATATTTTCAATTTTTTACAATTTGCAGTGGAAATTTAGTTTTTTTGTCAAAAATATGTATATTCTGCATTAGCAAAAATGCAGAGAAACGTGCCAAAAAGGTATATTTGAGCCTAATATAGTTTAGAAAGGTTTATTAAACTTATCTCCCGGCACTTACATAACCGTTTTCTAGAAACTACCCCACAGAGAGGGTGAATCGACCCCTAAATAGACGAAAACAGGTATACGATATGAAAATATATGAAAAATCCGGCTCGACAGATCAATACAAGGAACATTTTAAAAAAAAGCGAAGTTGATCCGATGAAAATTGACGGCTCCATCGATTTTTGAACGGTAATTTTTTATCTGACTCCACTGTGCGCCAGCCCAAAAAACCCCAACAAACTATGATTCGTTGTGGTTGGAGGGCTGGGGTCTCAATTTATGTTTCCGCCCCGGACCTCGGACGAGTTTAGTCCGCCACTGTATGATGGCCTATACTGTTGGTATCTACTATCGCAGTTCTAAGAAATTAGGTCGAGTTTTCTATCTCAATTAAGATAGAAAGATTATGTGGTCTATTTATACCAATGTCTCCCAAGAGTCAATTTTATCACCCTCCCTTTTTCTAAATTTTATAAATCTCAATCCCCTCCAACCCACTTAAGCGGGGTTTACACATAACTGGCTACCAGCGCAGGTGGTATCTTCCCCTGACCCGCAGGGCATAGGGGTCAACCCCACCAGGTGCTGGGTCAACCAGCTCGAGAATAATCAGAAATTTCCAAATTCCGGATGGCCGCCAGCTGCTGGCTACAACCCACCAGCAGTAGAAGCAGCTAAGTGGAAATCCCGCTTTAGCAGCTTCACTGATGGCGGTACTTTATGTAACGTAAGTGCGTGCCAGACCTTGTCTGTTTGACCGCGGACTTATGTCCAAATCGATCTACAGGGATATTAAACTTATTCTCCATTAAGTCCACAGGAATCGTGTCGAATTCAATGTCTACCAAACCAAGTACTATTGCCTTATTTCCAATAAAACCAGCAACATCTCTCAATCAATGTCAGTGGAGAGTGTAGAACTTGTGGCCAACCTCGCTTTTAAATCCTAGGAGTGGCATTAACTACACTGTAAAAAAAATATGTAAATTCACAGTGCAAATGTATAATAAAATTACAAAACTTGGTATGAAATACTAATTTACTACAAAATTATTGTAATTTTACTATAAATTTTGTAACTTCACATAATGAAATTGAGAATCTCCAATTCTGCATAACGTAAATGTTGATTACATGAATGTGAAGGATATTTTACACAATGTTGTGAATTTTTCTAAATCGTTTATGTAGGAAAATTACAATATTTCTTAGTATATTTATCAATGTTACGTACTTATTTTAAAATCTTTATAATTTATACACTTTATACTGTAATTTTACAGTAAGAAATTACAAATTGGTTATTGGAATGTAAGGTTTAAATTTTTCCTCTCATGGATATAATTCACAGGCAACAATGGAGTACTAAGCAT
Organism: Thereva nobilitata; assembly: GCA_963855945.1. NCBI lineage: Eukaryota > Metazoa > Arthropoda > Insecta > Diptera > Therevidae > Thereva > Thereva nobilitata. The sequence continues at coordinate 54,130,292 of OY979694.1, read as the reverse complement.
ATATACCCAATTGTTCTTAAGTTAAGGCCAGACCTTTGACTTTGATCAGGGTCTGGGCATTTCTTGTAACAGCCAAGAAATTTTTGATAGACGTTGCCTTACGTATACATGCTTAGGGCCGATACACAATGAAAGCTTCAATCTTCAAAAATTAGGGTAATAGGGTATGTATAATGATTCACATTCACAGCTTCAAGCAGCAGTGCTCAAATGAAGCAAAACTCAGCTGAAGCTTGAAACTTGTGATTTGAAGCTTGCAGCTTCAAGCTTGAAGCTTTCCTTGCGAATCGGTCTTAAACAAGGCATGGTGAGCAAAATGCTATTTTTATGTATAGGGAGAGGGCATACACAAAAGTTTTGGAAATTTACAAAACTATGATGTGAAAGCTCCAATACTGATTGTATTTTTACATCCCAGAGATATTTGTGTATTTACTACTTCTTCTTCTTGGATGGCGCTACAGTCCTTGCAGGACTCGGGCCTATATTAATTTCGTCATACATTTCTTGAAGTTCTTCGTTTGTCCTAATGCGCCATTCGTTCTGGTTAACCCTTACAGGACCAAATATTCTTCTTAAGATCTTCCTTGCGAAGATTTTAAGTTGATTTTCTGTTTGTTTGGGTCAATGTCCAAGCCTCAGACCCATAGCATAGAACTGGGCGGAATAATGTTTTATATAGTCTGACTTTGCATTGTCTTGAAATTTCTTTGTTTTTTAGGACCGGGACTAGTGCGAAGTAGGTTTTATTTGCGGCTACGATGCGTCTATGGATGTCGTCCTTTATCTTATTTTCTGCAGTAAGCATTGTCCCTAAATAGATAGAGTTTTCTACAATTTCCACACTATGATCATCTAGGCTGATACTTCGTCCTAATCGTTGTCCTCGTTTTGATACGATCATATACTTTGTTTTTGTGTCATTTACTCGTAGATTGAACTTTGCTGAACTTTGGACAATTTTGGAAAAGGTTTCTTTTACATTTTGCGCTTTGCGTCCAATTATGACTATGTCATCTGCGAAGGCTAGTACCTGAATGTTCCTTGTGAAGATGCTATTTGCTCCATTAAGCTGTGTTTCCCTCATTATTGCTTCCAGAGCAATGTTAAAAAGAATTGGTGAGATCGCATCTCCTTGTCGCAGGCCCGATTCTTGAGGGAAGTTGATCGAGTTGCATCCTCGTATTCTCACTTGTGATTTACAATTTTTGGTCGTCATTCTGCATAGGCCTATTAATTTCTTCGGGAAACCCATTTCACTCATCTTCTTCCACAACTCTCTTTTATTAAGCAGGTCATAAGCATTTCTATATTCAACAAAAAGAAGATGAATATCAATGCTTTCTTCCCAGCATTTTTCAAGTATTTGCCTCATTATGAAAATCTGGTCTGTTGTCGATCTATTTGTTCTAAATCCTGCTTGGTAATCGCCTACTTTATCCTCCAAATGTGGTTTCAGTCTATTAAATAAAATATGTGAAAGCACTTTGTAAGCTGTGTTCAACAAAGATATTGGTCTGTAGTTTTTGCAGTTCATCAATTCACCTTTTTTATGAACTGGGACTATTGTACCTAAAAGCAATTCTTCTGGCAACTTGCTGCTTCTCCATAGTTTTACGATGAGGCTATGTAAGACATGGCATAACTTCTCCCCACCATTTTTTAAGATTTCCGGGGGTATGCCATCTGGACCTGGAGCCTTATGATTTTTTAGTTTCGCTATGGCATTTGCAACTTCTTCTATTGTAGGATCTGGCGTATCGTTTTCTGGGTCATCTGTACTACGGTTGTCTGCTTCTCTCTGTGTTAGGTTTATGTTCTCTTTGAAGAAGTCTCTAAAGTATTTCCCCCACACCTCGAGTATGTTCTCGATACTACTAGCTATAGTACCATCTTCTCTTCTTACCATGGTGCAGGTGGGTTTGTATCCTTTCTTAATCATGTTGACTTCTTTGTAGAAACTCCTAGCGTCTTTATTAGTGTAGCTTTGCTTAATCGCACTTATTCTATTTCTAAAGTAGTCACGTTTTTTCTTCCTTAATAACTTTTTCGTGTCTCTTCGTGCTGCTACATATTTCTCGTGGTTTCCTCTGGTTATTCTTTCTAGGTACACCTGTCTTGCTTGGTTTTTTATTTCAATGCTTCTCTTGCATTGATCATCAAACCAGTGCCTCCTTCTCTCTTGGTTTTGTGTGCCTAATACACTGTTGTTTGTCTCTGTGATTTTTTCTTTTATCGAGTTCCACATCACGTTCAGATCCTTTTCCATTTCCAGACTCCTTGCTATTTCCTCTAGCTTTCCTGTTAACATTCTTTCATAGTGTTGTTTTGTTTCTTCATTTCTTAATTTTTCTATGTTCCACTTTGTTTGTCTATCATTGTTTGTTCTATGTCTTGTCGCTAGTTTTTTCGCCCTCATTTTCCCAACAACTAGGTGTATTTACTACACAGTTGGTAAAAATACATAAAGTAGATTAGGAATATTCCTAATAATATATATTGCAAATTTACAAAACTGCTTGTGAATTGTGAGCTGTGATTACCACAGAAATTTTTTAGAGTGTAAAGATCTGCGATGGAATTACCACATATTCCAAATCGCCAAACAAGCATGTCAGTGCCTGAAATTTTCCTTGACAAATGCAAATTCCTTCTCCAGCCAGCCAGTCCGAGCTGTATATAGAAATTCTACATTCAGCCTCGCCTCGAATTTAACTCCTTTATTTAGAGCGAGGCTGCGGAAACTATCAAATGATTAGATACAAATAAAGAAACGTACGCAAACTCATCCGTGACGATGCTATCGCCCTGTTGAGCTTCCATAGGAATGTGACAATGCTGAAATTTTTTTTTTGGCACGCAACAATTGCTCCACGGAGATAAATACTATCCTGCTTCCACGGCAACGTGCAAACCCATATATCATACAAATCCATCTCATACACGTCCGCGTAGATTATTCTCTCTACCTTCGACCCCTTTTTTACACGCACACTACAGGCCCCTTGTCTTCGTTCATAAATAGAACAACTCGTCTGTGGAATAAACTTCCACAGTCTGTATTTCCGAAATCCTACCTCATCCAAGGGTTTAAACAGAGGGTTCATCGCCATCTCCTCCAACATCTTTCCTGCTTATACCCCCAAACTTATTCTTTCCCCCGAACTAATTCTTTCTCTCGTAGTCATTCAACGGTCGAGTATAAATACCCTTGGATCAAAGAAATCTTTTAAATAAAAGCACCATGAAGAATTTACACTGGAACTTTGCTACTTAGAGTTAGAGAACTTAACACCCTAGTAGCATGACATGGTTATTAAACTTAATTAAATTTAAAATAACTAAAATGTCTGCGTTAGTTGGTGACAACTTTTTTCGTTTTATTAATAAAAAAACTGCACAAAGTGAATTTTTTTATTATTTCTTCGTGGTTTCTACAACAAAAAGTTATTCATATTTAATCGCCAACAACCATTCCATTCCAGTCGCAACAAATTGAAGCTTCATACTTCTTCACACGAACAACTTTTATATTCCTTGCTCTAATTCCAGGAACCTCTTTCTTGGGTATATTTTGAGTGGGAATGAGAACCTGAAACCTTACTATTTCCGTAGGACTTTACCTATGTGTACAAACCACTCACTTTTTGGTATTTTGACCCAATTTTGTCGTAGTCGTTACACAATAATTCTAAACATATAAAACTTCTCTTCAAAAAACGGAGCAAAAATACACTTCCACGAACCTCTTGACCCATTCAAGCATCCTTCTCTAATCCATAGCGCAAAGCTACAGCTAACAAACTCCTACTCATACCAGCAAAACACAATGTCGGAGCTAAAGTTGAGAAAATGTTTGATTTGTATCTTTCATAATTTACACATCCTTATTCTTCTGTAAAACCAAGACTAAGTAACAAATTTTTAACCTTAAAAACAAAACTTCCTCATACCGTCGCTGGTCCTTGTTGAATTATTTACTCTCATTTTTCTCTAGTCGAAAAATAAATAGAATCGTGTCAATTAATAATGTAAATCCCAAATTAAGATAATTTATCCATCCCAGAAGGGACGAGCACCCTTAGCTTGTTAATTACCAATAACGTACATATACAACCCGAATGCAAATTTCCACCTACACCCTCAGTGTCCCCAATCCTTGGAAACAAACACCAAACACCAAAGGCTAGTAACCTGCTCCACTTACACCAGAATGACCTAGGGAGGGGATAATTAATAGATGTATGGGGCCTCATTTTGCTTGTTTTTCACTGAAGCCTTCTTGGAATAGCCCAAGTGGTTGTGGCTGAGGACTTTATGCTAATTTCATTGAAATTTTCATTGGACTTTAGTTAGGTGATCCTGATATTCATCAGGGCAAATTACACGAAATTCGAGACTAATTTCAAGGAAGCTACAACTAGAGAGATAATTAAGGGGTCCTCTTGTATCCGTTTGTTTAGTGCTGAGAGCATTCAATTAAATCATTGTCCTAGATGCGCTTCCGCCAGTCTAGAGTTTCGCGGAAGTGTTCTTTATTAAATGGAGTAACAAAGGGAGGGATCAAAGGCTGAATTAAAGGAACCCCCCATCCGTGTAATTGTTTTACTACAGCAACATCCTCGGGTTATCTCGTGAGAGCTCTCGCGGATCCTCCCAAAAACTTAGGATAAAGCTCTCCACTAGAGGACAAACACACAGCCTCAACGCTCCCGAATCCAAAATGAAAAAAAAATCTGAAAGGAAAACCACACTGCCTGCACTCACCGTGAATGGAATTTCCTTATTACTCCGGGCGTATTTAGGGGAAAATTGATCCGATCCCGCTTATCTGCTGATTCAGGGGTGGAAATTTTTCACTCTCAACAAAAAAATTTTTGTTAGCTTGATTCGCACAGTAAAACAGAAAACGCACAATTTCCCGCCAAACACTGATCGTTATAAATGGCTATAAATGGTTAAAGCGCGACACTTCACAATCGAACACAGCTAGAAAAATATCCGCACGGACCAAGAGCGGTATCGGTACGGGCTGGTGGGTGGATACACTGCAGAGAAACACTAGATGCCTGACAAAGTTGCACAAAAAATCAAGATTAATGACTGGAGACCTGCACAACGACCACACACTTTTTCGAAAGAACTGCCGAAACGTACGGAACGAGCTGACGCTGATAACTGCTTCTTGCAGGCAGAGAATTTTCCCGGCGGCCATGGAGCATGGAGCAGCAGAGCACCCAATCACCCTCAGATATCTTCTTCTCTTGGCCACCAGGCGAAGCGCGGGGAAAATTCTTCCACCCTGGCGCCCACCCACCTAGTATCGGTGCTATTCATGTGACTACAACTTCGGGCGGGAAAAGTTTTCAGTGCTTTTCTTCGCCCGTTTTCCTCTCTCTCTCGATTGTGCCTTGCGTTCTCCCGTCACCCAGTTCGCCGCGCATGGCAATTGGTTTTCTTAAGAAGCTTGCTTCCGTATGCAAATGTAAGCTTTATCGTGAAGATGCTATGTTTTATCGGAAGCCTCAAGAGCTTTTAGATACATTGTTGCGGCCTTGCCAGATGACACTAATTTACTTCGACAAAACGGAATTGAAAGCATATTCTGCATAGTGAATATTTTTCTCAATAGGTGCGTTTCATATTCATTGGAGTACGTAAGTCAGCGTAGTTGCACGCATATCGAAGTAGATGCTGCTACACCACAGTATGGGCGTCCAACTACTCCGGAGTACCTACATACTACAATGAAAATGAAACGCACCTAATAACATAAATAATAGCTCTAATTTCTATAACTTTACTATTCATAGACGATTCTGTCGTCCACACCTATCACAGCATAGAGTAAAAATACCATCGCTTTACTTTAATTTATGATATTCAAATGTTTACACCGTTTGTAGGTCTCTTCAAGTCGTTTAGACAGAGGATACACATATACATACATGCCGGTCTGCTCTGAACGTAGAAAAACAATCACCTAGTCAGTTTCGAGGATAATTGCAAAATTTGAATAACCTAGTGGAGAAGTTTCCTATTTGAAAGACTAGAGCTCAGAAGCCTCTTTTTACTGTCCCGGTTATAATTGGAATGCTGTCGCGAAGAGCAAGCTCTAGTCGGAAAAATAATAAAGATAAAAGTCCCTTGTGCTGAAAGCCGAGTTATGACTGAAACGTCATTTTCTTCAATTCAAACGACCTGTCACTCCACACGACTCGACTTTGAGCGCAGGAGCGAGAATGAAAGAACTGCCACTGAAAAAAGTGCAGTTCGCGCTTTTACTCCACAGGCTTTCATTCAATATTACCAACAGAACGCTGATTTCGGCGACCGGTTGATTCGAACCAGGGCTTGCTTCATGTAAGGTGATAGGTGATTTTCATTTCGGTGATTGCCAGGAGTGATCACTAAAAAGTGATTATTCATGTAAAGCTATCATTTTAAATTAATCACCGAAAATCAACTGAAGCTAACTTCAGACTAAAAAGTGGGAAGTCTGTGCATTTTCTTGGCACAATTACGATATCCGAGGTGCCGCGATTTAATAATTTTGTTTTTGAGTTGGGGTGCCGCAATCTATATTAATAAAAGAAAGTGTCTGTCAGTGTGTCTGTCTGCTTGTACGTACCGTCACACGTTGGAGCCAAACTAGAAGAGATAGAAATCTGATTTTTTTTGTAGATGCATGGATGTCCAAACAGGGGACTAAAAGTTTCCGTATTTCGAAATTTTAATTAGTTTTTTTTAATTAATTAATTAGTACGTCAACATTTTTTACGTTCTACGCCTCTTGCAACTTGAGTTTGACCCACTTTCAATGCAATATGACATTTTTGTAAAAAAAATCAAATCAAAGGGTATCAAATGAAAGGGTATTACGAATAGAATACAATTGGCTATGTGGCGGTATTCAAAATGGCGGCTTTCACAAAATGGCGGACTACCTTTTTCTTTACAACCAACCAAGGTATGGGTATCAAATAAAAGGTTATGACAAGTAGAATACCATTAGCTGTGTGGCGTTTTTCAAATTCAAAATGCGGCCAACACAAAATGGCGGATTACCTTTTTTTACAACGCCCTCGGTATGGGTTTCAAATGAAAGGGTGTGACAAGTAAATTACTATTAGCTGTGTGGCATCATTCCAAATGCAAAATGGCGGCCAACCCAAAATGGCGGATTGCCGTTTTCTTTACAAGCCACTCGGTATGGGTATCAAATGAAATAGTATGACAAGTTGAATACTATTAGCTGTGTGGCGTCACTCCAAATTCAAAATAGCGGGAATCACAAAATGGCGGCCAACACAAAACGGTGGATTACCTTTTTCTTTACAACAAGCTCGGTATGGGTATAAAATGAAAGGGTGTGACAAGTAGAATTCTATTTTCTGGGTGGCGTCTTTCCAAATTCAAAATGGCGGCCAACACAAAATTGCGGTTTACATTTATCTTTACGACGCCCTCGGTATGGGTATCAAATGAAAGTGTATGACGAGTATAGAACAGTAAGCTCAAGAAAATGGTGGAAGACATATTTATCTCTATATATAACAGTAACTTACTGGCAAAAAGGCGCAGCCCATACCGCTGGACCTAAAGGGCTGAAATTTTCACAGTGCATCCCTATAATGTCATGGATATCCAGTAATAAGCGAACCCCTAAGGGGGTGAAACGGGGTTAAATAGGTTGTATGGGGAATTTTTTTTCTTTAGTTCGAGTTTCTTCAAACTTGGTAAAAATACTCAACACCATAAATAATGAAACACGTTTTTCAGGATTTTTCGAAATTCAGTCTCTAGGGCGGACAAAAAATTTCCGTTACTGACTGACAGACAGCGCACAACCCAAACTGCTGGACCTAAGGAGCTGAAATTTTGACAGAGCATCCCTATAATCAAGTGAACATCCACTAAGAAGCGATTTTTTCGAAATTCATCCCCTAAGCGGGTTAAATGGGGTTGAATAGGTTGTATGCGGATTTGTTTTCTTTAGTCACATTTTCTTCAAACATAGTATAAATACTCCACACCATAAATAATGAAGCAAGTGTTTAAAGATTTTTCGAAACTGTGGGTGAAATGGGGTTCAATATTTGTGAAATGGTAGCACCGCGCCACAAAGTCATTGACTTCATTTAGCATTCGTTTTTGATTGCTGGATTATTTCTTGCACCCACCTACTGTGCACACATAATCTTTTTTTATTGAAAGGCGTTGCAACGCACGCGGGTTTTTTGCTAGTGTTAAATAAAATGTTTCGATATCTCGCTTAATTTTTGAGATATTGATAATTGAAATTTTTAGTTTTACATACATATAGATACTATAACATAAATTACGATAATTTCCCTAATAAGACAATTTTGGCATGAGAATCTTAGCATTGGCAAACTCGGTGAATGTTATACTTGTATGTAAAACTAAAAATTGTTTCTCAGCTCTTGCCACAAATTATTTAATTTTTCTTTCCCTTTATCTTTTGGTCGCTATATCGGAGTTTTGCTCCATAAATTGTACCATGATTTGCAATTGCCCTAATATATTCAACAATATTTATTTGTTTCATTAACTTCCAACTGAAACATTAAAAAATACTTCAGTACCAACAAAAGTCACAACAATTTCTTGTCGCCACCAATTTGGCGATTTTGGGTTGGCAAAAGCGGCCATCTTGAAATGGTGGTGAGTTTGTTTATATTAAATAACTCGTTTGCATGCAATGACAGCTGAAAATGATCAATGTGGAGAATAAAATTATCTACAAAATGAGATCTTAACGAACTCTGAAGTTGGTTTGGCGCAAAATTATCGCCGGTCAAAGTTCAACCATGCATCATAAGGTGGAGGTTGAAGTAGTGTTTTGTGGTTAACTCGTAAAGTTTTTTTTGGCATAATGCCCATTAAGGCAGAAACAGATTGGCGCCCTAAGGTGGCGGCGTCCGCCCGCCAGAGAGTCTCCCATACATACGGCACAGTGCGCCAAAACGGCTTGTTGGCTATCAAAAATTTGTAACTTTTGTTGTGTTAAAGATATCATAATGTAATTTTTGGGAAATAAATATTAACATTATTTCCTTTTCATTGATAAAAAAAAGTTCAATTGGTTTACAGGGTGCCTCAAAATAAATCAACAAAATTTGAAGTAGTCAATAAATGAATTATTAATGTTATTTAAAAAGTTTTAACGACATTTTTAACTTAATCTTTAATTATTTTATTATCTCCATAACAATATTTAATTAAAAAAAATTTTACAACTACATATACTATACAAAAAAAAATAAAAATTATATTATACTCAAATACTATTCAGTTGGCACACTTTTAAACATATTATCTATATTTTCATCTGTGTCTAGAAAATAGACCATTTCCTCTGGATATTCCCTGCTTCTAAAAGGTTGTCCCGTATTCTCCGAAATGATGAGATGTATGGATCTGATAATATAAGCAGCATATGAGATCAACGTTTTGCTCTTGCCTTGAAGTTTTCCTGGTGTTGTGGTATCTGTAGCGTTTGTATTCTTTATTTTTGGCTTCCTAGGCGTCTTCCGACAGTTCGCCAATTGGCAAAAGACAGTGAAGTATTATATTTTTTCCGTGCCTCTAAAACTTTGTGAACTGCTGTTGTTAATGTTTGCCATGCATATATTCCGAATTTTTCGGCATTTATAGGAAGACCACAAGAAAGAACATTTCATATGGTCTTAAATCTCCTTATAATTTCCACGGCTATTTTGGTGATATCCGCTGTTATGTCCGGGTATTCGAAAAATCTCCTCGCTGTGTTGCCGTCATTTGTGCTTCCAAATCCTTGCATAGGTCTATATAGGCCGACAAAATTTAACAAAAGTCCAGACCCAGAGACCAGACCTAACATACCCGAAGGATTTTGATGCGCTGAATCCGAATCCGTGTTCAGAATGGCTCCTACACGTCTGGTTTTCGAGATATCCTAACCTAAAAGTGCCAAAAACGCGTTTTTTGCAGTTTTTGAGGTTACGTGACGTAAGGAAAAAAATTATAATCAAAAAATGTTGTATGGCAATTGAAAGTACCACCCTGTCCCTTTTAAACCTATTTGGATTTTTTGAAATATCTTTTTTTTCACCAAAATATCGCTATTTGAAATTTTACACTTTTTTAGCGTATTAACCCAACTACAAAAAAATCGAAAAAATTCTGCCCGAGACCAGACCATGTTGATCTTGTGTTTTTGGGGTCGCTGATTCCGAATCCGAGGTCTAATTCACCCCATAAGGTCAGAATTTTTCGTAAGCTCAAAAAACAACCCCTAAAAACCACCCCTACCAAACCATAACCAGGCTAACCCACCTGACCTTGGGAACAGGGAGTAAAGTAGATTATTTCTTTTGAAATAAGTCCTATTTTTATTCAAATTGGATCCCACAATACTAGCGAGCTTACTTACCCACCCCAACCCCCCTAATACCTACCTACCCATTTTTTCGATTTTTTTTGTAGTTGGGTTAATACGCTAAAGTGTAAAATTTCAAATAGCGATATTTTTGGTGAAAAAAAAAACATATTTCAAAAAATCCAAATAGGTTTAAAAGGGACAGGGTGGTACTTTCAATTGCCATACAACATTTTTTGATTATAATTTTTTTCCTTACGCCACGTAACCTCAAAAACTGCAAAAAACGCGTTTTTGGCACTTTTAGGTTAGGATATCTCGAAAACCAGACGTGTAGGAGCCATTCTGAACACGGATTCGGATTCAGCGCATCAAAATCCTTCGGGTACGATAGGTCTAGTCTCTGGGTTAAAAATTTGTAGGCCTGTGAATTAAACAAAGTTGCCTTCTGAACTCTTGTTATATCCTGTATTTCTCCTCCAGTCTCTTTTGCTTATTATCAGGGTTGTCTCGTACACCCTTATCAGTGAAACTCAAATCGTAACTCATGTGCAATATAAATTCCATAAATCGAATCCTTGCATGAAGAGGCGAAAGCCCGTATTGATAGTTTTCTTCAACATCCCATTTTAATAGGTCTATAAAAGTATGCAGATGATGGACGAGGATTTCTCCACACTAAGTTTTCGGAAGTACAGCATTTTAAACGATTAATTCCGCAATGACATTACGAATAAATTGGCGTCTGTTATATTTTCGTTATTATTTCATGAAATTTTTTGTTGTATTCGCTTTGCCTTATGAAATCTACATTTTATTAATTGCTTCTGAGAACTTATCCTGATAGTTGCTTTCACTCACCGCCCCGCGAGAAGACGATTGTCTTAATACCTCTACCAGTGACTTCAAGGTGGGCTTTTTCTTGAATCTGTTCACTATAGCAACACAAGCACAAATCAGATAAGTTATAAAGTCATAAAAGTCATAAAATTCCTGCATTTTGTGCAATTCCTGGGAACATCCGGCTTCTTTATTCCCTCGTGTGACATAGGGCATAGCGAACATTGTCTGGAAATACGCACGCGACAACAAGGTAGACTTTACTTCAAATACCATTTTCTCGGAAGATCGCAGGTGATCGCAGCCAAACTTTTTTTTTATCGATGAAGGAGGGTTTCTATTTTAATTTGATGCCAATTAGAACGTGGCCATCGCTGGCCATTTTTTTAAAAGTTAAAATCAAATACAAATTTGAACGAAAAACCGCCCTTTTTAATTAAAATGCTATCATTAAAAAAACTATTTGATTTTTATCATAAATTCTTTGCCTAATGATACCTCCTCCTGTATAGTAAGTGATTTCATTAATAACAATTCAACCACCCCATCCAAATATTTTCACAATAGAACTTTGAAATCATAGAAAATTCGAACATTTTTTAAAAAAAATTAGCTGTTCAACATTTTCTCTGACTTGAGCCATTCCAAACACAAAGAGGGGGGTAAATATTAAAAAAAATTGTTGCCATAAAGGGCACTTTCGAGAATTCACCAGTGGTAGCTACCTTTTTGGTGGCGCTACCATATTGGTAAAAAAGTGATCAGGGTTAGTGTGGTTAGTTTTAACCGAGTGGTAGATGTGGTTAAATGGTGGATATTCGAACAAAATTTTAACATTTGTATTTTTTCAAGTACAAGCGTTTGTTTTTAATTCTTAAAACTCCAAATTTTTTATAAATATCTACATACATTTAAAACGCAGTTTACTACAAATTCTATATACTTGCAGAAAAACTTAATTACTCCATTTATATCACAGATCTTTCCCACTATGAAAAACTCAGAACTCTAAAAAAAACAATTCGACGTAAACGTAAAAATTTTCTAATCTACCACTTCAACCATCAAAAGAATATGGTTCCTATGGTGAGACTATGGTTACCTTACCGGTGAATATTCGAACATGGTGACTGGTGACTTATGGTAAGTGATCAATTTTCGAACATGGTAAATTAACTTCTGGTTCGACCGGTAGCTAACATGGTGAATTTTCGAAAGTCCCCAAAGTAATATATATAGTTTACTATCGAATGGCATTAGGCCAGTTTATTGAGATATTTAGTTCAAAAAAAATCCTGACACTGATATTTTTTTTTTAATTTGTTCATTGAATAGCGTACTTTAACCTCATGAAAAGTTATCACTCGCCGGGTTGGGGGAACCCCCTAAAAAAGACCCCCTAAAAAAAATTCCGTTTTTGACTAATATCTCTTAAACGGTAAGTATTATCATAAAATAGTGTTTACAAAGTTTGTAGATTATGCAATTATCTAAAAAAAAATATATTATACATTTTCCCGTACGAATTGCCATTAATGAGATATCGCCGTTTTAAAGATTTAAAATACTCATTTGCGACTTGTATAGGTCATCAGACGTTCAATAAATCCTTTGTTGGACTACGTGGCTAATATTTTCAGGGGTGATTCCTGGATGTATTTGGAGAAAAAAATTGTTCTAGAGAGGGGGCTATCCCCACTACCCACTAAAATACAGGGTGTTTACGAAAAAAAAATGTATTTTTTTAAAATTTACTTAAACTTTAATTACTCCTAGACTAATTATCGTAGAGCAACGTAATTAGACTCATCTTTTAGGTAAATGTGTATTCTTTTATTTGATATAAAGATCGAAAAGTTGAGTGATTCCGTTTAGAAGATATGTAGGTTTAAAGTATGACAAAATCCCAATATTCTTCGTTTTTCAACATTTTGCCCATACTTTAAACCTGCATATCTTCTAAACGGAGTCACTCAACTTTTCGATCTTTATATCAAATAAAAGAATACACATTTACCTAAAAGATGAGCCTAATTACGTTGCTCTACGATAATTAGTCTAGGAGTAATTAAAGTTTAAGTAAATTTTAAAAAAATTCATTTTTTTTCGTAAACACCCTGTATTTTAGTGGGTAGTGGGGATAGCCGCCTCTCTAGAACAATTTTTTTCTCCAAATACATCCAGGAATCACCCCTGAAAATATTAGCCACGTAGTCCAACAAAGGATTTATTGAACGTCTAATGACCTATACAAGTCGCAAATGAGTATTTTAAATCTTTAAAACGGCGATATCTCATTAATGGGAATTCGTACGGGAAAATGTATAATATATTTTTTTGTAGACAATTGCATAATCTACAAACTTTGTAAACACTATTTTATGATAATACTTACCGTTTAAGAGATATTAGTCAAAAACGGAATTTTTTTTAGGGGGTTCCCCCAACCCGGCGAGTGATAACTTTTCATGAGGTTAAAGTACGCTATTCAATGAACAAATTAAAAAAAAATATCAGTGTCAGGATTTTTTTTGAACTTTTAGGAGAAAATATACTTCCCCGCCTGGGCTACATTAAAATTTTTAAAATCTATCACATGTCGAAAAACGATTTTTGATCACCCAATAATCGTTTTGGCCCACGGTGCGCCGCGCCAATCTGTTTCTGCCTTTAACCTTAAGCCGGAATTACACTATTGTGTTGTGGTGTGTCGTGGCGCTCTGTGTCGTGATCTAATTCATATATTTTATATGGGGCTGATTACATTATTATGATGGTGTGTTGTGGTGTGGCGCGTCCCGATCAGGCGTTTCTGATTGGACAAAGAGCGTCACAACACACCACAACACAATAGTTTGTTTAGGGCTTTAGAATGAGGGCTTGGTCGTCCTTATCGCTTATATAGTTTGCGACCAATACAAAGTTCGCACTGCATGGGCCTGCTCTACCATTACATAAAATTACATTTGCATTTTGATATTCAAGTGGGCTTTATTTGGTACTTTTCTTCATAAGCTTATGTGAAAAATGTACCAAATAAAGCCAATTTTAACAAGAAAATTTGCCAATATCTTCAAAAATAAAGGCCGTAACACAAAAATTATATGGACAATACTTATAGGAAATTGTCCAAGCTTTCCAATTTTGGAGAAAAAAAATTTTGATTAACTACGTATTTTTTGGAGAAAAAGGTAGTTGAAGTTAAAAAAACCAAAATTTTGACTTTGATGACTCATAACTCTTGAAGTTGGTAGTGTAGAACCTTCATTTTTACAGTTTTAGATAGGTGGTAGTATTCTGCGTGCAGTCCCGTTGCAGTTTGATGCACTTGAGGATCGCCGTAACCTGTTTAGTCTTAGGCCACCAGACTATAGCTGCATAAGTGACCACAGGTTTAACGATCGTATTGTTCATCCAGTACATCATTTGTGGTATAAGACCCCATGTTTACCAAAAGCCGTTTGCAGGCCCATATGGCCCTAGTGGCTTTACTGATGGCGTAGTCCAGTTGAGCGTTCCAGTTCAGTCTCTTGTCTAACTTTATTTCCAAATATTTGACTGAGCCTGAGTACTCAACTGTGGTTTCCTGGATGCACATAGGACCTAGGTCCACTTTGTAGCGTTTGGAGAAAGGTACCAGGACAGCCTTATTTGGGTTGATTGACAGACCCTCTGTGGTACACCATCTTTGAACTTCTCGGAGTGCTGTTCTCATGACCTTTGTAATGGTCAGGTCAAACTTCTCAGAGACGATGATGGCAAGATCATCTGCCTAGCCAGATTCCGATAGTTTGGTCAAAAGTTCATCTACAATTAGTGACTAGAGTAGCAGGGATAAGATTCCACCTTGAGGGCAGCCCTTAATAGCTTTTACACTAATGATGGAGACACCTAGGGTAGAAGAAATGTCACGATCTACAAGCATGGCATTTATCCACTTAATTGTGTGGGATTCAGGTTTCTGAGAGCCAGTGTTCTAGAAATAGAATCATAGCCTGTGTTATCGAAAGCACCTTCGATGTGGAGGAACGCACATAAAGCAGTTTCCTTAGTGAGGAAAGCTTTTTTCGATACATTTTTTCGATATCTCTCGAGATATTGATACTTGAAGTTTGAAGTTTTTAGGTATTTTCAAAAACATACTTGAGTATACCTTGTTTATGCGTAAGTCGAATTTCGGCTTAAGATAGAATCCGGTTCCTTATAAACGGTCTTAAGTCGAAATTCGTCTCAAGCTTAATTTATTTCAGCTTACGACGAATTATTGTGTGCATCTGTGAGGAGTTCTCAAAATGGCTGATCTTGGTCTTACATTAAAAGTATAATCCCACTCTATTCCGGGTTAGTGATTAAAGTTATGTTAATGCATAATATATTGTAGAACGTATATTTTCAATTAGATATGTGGGAGAGAGTCCGAATCTGTTTATACACGCAATTCGTCTTATGCCGACTTTAAGCTTAGAACCGTCTTGCGCATAAACAAGGTATATGTGACAAATTGAATATTTATCAATTTTGGTGTAGGGCCAACACCACAATGGATAAACATTCAAATCCAATTTGTCACCATCGTACCATGCGCCTCCACCCCTCCCCCATTTTAACCATCAAAATGTAAGCAGTCATCTAAGCCGCCAAGGCCCACAAAAGCCCACACCCTTAACTTTTTAGAAACGATTAACGCTGGAGTTTGTTTTTGATAATACTTAAAAACTCAAACTTCAAAAATCGATATCTCGAAAACTAAGTGAGATATCGAAAAAAAATATTTTACATTTTCGTCTTATTTCGAGGTGCTTCAACAAACCGCTGCGTCAATGAAATCGTAGAATCCCCCAATTCAAAACCCGGGCCCGCCCGTAGTAATAAGAAAAATGTCTCCCCCGCGTTGAAATTAGAAATTACTATTGAGACACTCAAAAATCACCCTGAATAACTCAAATTGTTTTTGGAGGGAGCCCCAATTCTAAACTTTTACCAAAAGTATGTATGAATGAGTGCGCTATAGCGGGCATACCGACCATCGCAGAGCTTCGAAATATCTTAAATTTCCGCTAACCTTTACAAAATATATGACATTTTTAGCGTTATTATTGGTGAAAAAATATTGGAGGCGCTATGGGCAAAGTTCTGCACAAGACGCCAAATGCACCCGGCACGTCCAAATCTAAGCGGACGAGATCGCGATCGAAAGCTATACACAGAATATGTTTGGTTATGCGTGTATTATGCACGTAGTCAAGGCCTTCTCAAGTACAGGCCTGGAAGTTGCCCCAGTAGGAATTCTAGGTAGCACTTACCGATGGAGCACTGATATAAGTAGTCATCTGGTAAGGGGTACTCATATTTTATTAGGTGTTAGAAGAGTCCTTATATAACGCATTACAAGAGAAGGCACATGGTAAGGGGTAATACAGAATTAGACCCACAGAAGTTAGAAATTTGCCCGAGGACTCAAATACCATTACAAAAATACGGAAACAAATGAGTCATCGGGTAAATTTCTAACTTCGTTGGGTCGAATTCTGGATTACCCCGTACCATCTGCCTTCTCTTGTAATGCGTTATCTAAGGGCTCATCGATGTAGTAAAAAGTAAGGCCTTACCTCCTATGACATCGTGTGTAAAAATAAGTACTTCTGTAAGGGGTATGGTAAGGCCTACCCCTTACTACTGAGGGCTCATTTCAGTACTTCTGTAAGCTTACAAGTCCTCTGGGGCCCAGCTCACTAACACTAACGCAGCTGCTCGTAGTCCCAGAATCTGTCACTTTTGTTGGAATTTATTCGCCGTGATGTAAAGTTCGGAATATTTTTGCATTAGTTTGCCGTAAAAAGTCATAAAATAATATATTTAACCAGTTTTTATTGCAATAGGACTACCAGTGAATAGTGCTTAGTTATACAATTAAGAAAATTTAAAAAAATTGAGTGATTAAGTCTGTTTTAAGTGTGTTAATTGTGAAGGTGACCAATTTTGTTTACATTCGCGGTGGTTTTTCGTGTTTATTTAGAATAAAAATGTTGAATTTGTGTAGTAATATCCCAGTAGGACTTGTAAGCTTACAGAAGTACTGAAATGAGCCCTCACTAGTAAGGGGTAGGCCTTACCATCCCCCTTACAGAAGTACTTATTTTTACACACGGTGTCATAGGAGGTAAGGCCTTACTTTTTACTACATCGATGAGCCCTTAGATAACGCATTACAAGAGAAGGCAGATGGTAAGGGGTAATCCAGAATTCGACCCAACGAAGTTAGAAGTTGACTAATTTGTTTTCGTATTTTTGTAATGGTATTTGAGTCATCGGGCAAATTTCAAACATCTTTGGGTCTAATTCTGGATTACCCCTTACCATCTGCCTTCTCTTGTAATGCGTTATATAAGGGCTCTTCTAGCACCTAAGAAAATATGAGTACCCCTTACCAGATGACTACTTATATCAGTGCTCCATCGGTAAGGGCTACCTAGAATTCCTACTGGGATAATAAAAAGTGCTTTTTAAATGATTAAAGATTATTATAGAATAGTTATTAAACACATTAAGTGCAAGTACCACTACACAACATGCATAACAATAACTTTTTCACTTTTCCTTCACATTTTTCTGCACTTAAGTTTTTAATAACTATTCAATAATAATCTTTAATCACTTTAAAAACACTTTTTATACCAATTACCACACAAATTGAACATTTTTTCCTTAAATAAACACGAAAAAACCACCGCGAATGTAAACAAAATTGGTCACCTTCACAATTAACACACCTAAAACACACTTAATCACTTAATTTTTTTTAATTTAATCACTCAGTTCACTAAAGCACTAATCACTGGTAATCCTATTGCAGTAGAAAGTATTAAAATATATAATTTTATCACTTTTTAAGGCAAAAATATCGCGAGCTCTTACATCCCGTCGTATAATTTCTTAATGATTTAACCAATACTAACAGATTCTGGGTCTATTACACACACATAGAAAAACTCTACTTCCAGGCCTGTACTTGAGAAGGTCTTGATGTAGTACAAAATTTTTCCGATAGTTTACGCTCAACCCAACGTCGGATTATAGAGAAAGTGGTAACAAATTTTTTATAGTTTACCTACTCTAAATTTTTATATGTATCCAAAATCAAGTTTTGCTGATTTGTTTTTTTTTTTCATTATACCTTTTTCCTACCGCGGACTGTGATGTGCATACATACTTTTTTTTTATTTAAATGCGTTGCATCGCACGCGGGATTTTGTTAGTAGTAAAAAAAAAAGATACATATGGGTCATTCCACTTCAAATCGACCACTATTGAACCTGACCCTTTTTGATTTGGCTGAAACTTTGTAATTTCGTTCTACCCTATCAAAAACATTTTTCATAATTTTCACCCAACCCAAAAAAAAATTTCAAAATTTTTTTTAAATACCATAACTTTTTCAAAAATTGACCTATCGAGACGTTTTTTTTTCAAAATCTTTGTTTTTTAATAGCTTTTTAGAAAAAAATACCAAAAAATTTTCAGACGTCAAATTATATCAAACTTTTCAATTTTTTGTAAAAAACCGTTACTTTTTCAAAGTCCGACGATTTTAATTTTTTGTTTTTTAAAAAAACTTTCATTTGAATAATTCCGCCAATTCCAGAGTGGGCCGACTTTGTTTTATATTTTTTTTTCGATTCAAAAAAAACTTTTTTTATTTTTTTTCGATTTTCAACTCCAAAGTAATAAAGTAAAATTTCAATCGAAAAAAAAATACAGAGAAAAGTCAGCCCACTCTGGAATTGGCGGGATTATTTATAGAAAAAAATCAGTTTTTTTTAAAAAAAAATTAAAAACCTGGAAAAAAGTAACGGTTTTTTTACAAAAAATTGAAAAAATTTCATATAATTTGACGTCTGAAAATTTTTTGGTATTTTTTTCTAGAAAGCTATTAAAAAACAAAAATTTTAAAAAAAAACGTCTCGATAGGTCAATTTTTGAAAAAGTTATGGTTTTTTTGGGTTGGGTAAAAAAATTTGAAAAAATTATGAAAAATGTTTTTGATAGGGCAGAACGAAATTACAAAGTTTCAGCCAAATCAAAAAGGGTCAGGTTCAATACTGGTCGATTTGACGTGGAATGACCCATATATGTACTGTATATAAAAACTTCGGTAGAAATTCTTTAGTTTAACTAGAATTAGACATTGGTTGAATAAACGGTTAACATAACAACCTTTTGCTACCACATGAAAAAACCAGTTTAGCCCATTGGTATATGACCCTTTTTTACAAGTTAAAGGAGAAACAATAGGGGTATTCATGTCACATTTCACTTTTTTCGTAGACTTCGTAGCTTCGTAGTTCGTATTTCTTCGTAGTTAATTTTCATAGATTTAGAAACTACGAAGCTTCTCGCAACTACGAAGCTGAAAAGCCTCTCAATTTCACTTCGTAGTTTCGTAATATCGTAGTTTGTTTTTTTGACAGCTGTGTTGTGTTAATTGCGATCCCGCGACAATAACAATTCAAACTTAAAACGGACCTTCATGCCAACAAAGGTACAAAACTACGACACTACGTCACTTTGAACAACTGAAAAATGACATGAATACCCCTAATATAAATAAATCTCAGTTTGTGAACATTTCCGAATCATTATTCACAAAAGATTTTTACGCAAGTAACCCGAAATACTTTTTTTGCTTACAAATTAGCGTTGATGGTTCTTGATACACAAAACTATCAAAAATGAAAATAAACATTGTTTTTCATTAGATAAAGTTGTAGCCATAAAACGAATAGCAACACAAATTCCTCTTCGTAGATGGTTATCTTTTGGGTCTTTAATGTTATAGAACCTAACTACCCTTGGCTTTTTTCAGTCAATTCAGTAAATTTTTTACCAAGTTCCTTTCGTTAAGAAGAAAAATTTACAAATGTCCCCTTTAATAGCGTAAAATCCATGAAATTTGGGTCCATTTCTACGAAGTATTTTCTTCTGAAGTGGGCAACGAAGGTATGTATACTTTTCAAGTTACAAAGGATGCTGCAACAAAATCCGAATAAAAATCATATTTCTTCAACTCACTTACAACAAATTTTTTGAACCCTTTTTTCCTGTCACATCTTGTCAACCTTTTCCTGTTAAAGAGCTTCCATGAATCCTAGATTCTTGGAAGAAATTACACAAAGGCAACAGCGTAGTACCACATAATCAAATGACATCCGAGAAAAGTCTATTAAGACATCCATGGAGAGTGGCTTGACTGGTTTTTGCCCTTCACCATCAAGGACTCGCCCCTCTTGCTGTAACCACGCATGTGTTTCAGCCCCATTATTCACTCAGTACACTCTAATTTAGGGGGTTTGGGGAAGCTTTGGAGTACGTAAGTTAATTTTCAAAGTTTCAAAGTTCCAAAGTAAATTAGATATTAGTGGGGGAGTCGTGGAAGCACTATCGTTGGACAACCTTCTGCTAGTGTATTATGGACAGAGGGACAGAGGCTATTCTGGAGTAAATTGTACCGATCGAAGCAAATTTGAAACACTTTATGATATAACGTTTATTGATGGGCAAAGGGAATTTTGTAATGTGATTGTTTACCATTTTGCTTATGTTGGTCCTGTGGGAGAAATCTTGTTTAAGTCGTGTTTGGAAATCAATTTTTAATGACATTTACATAAATGCAAGAAGCGGATTATGTCTGTTCGTGTAACTTCAATTAATCGATGAATAAATAGAAAAACATAGAAAAAGGATATTTACGCAAACTACGAAAAGATGTTTTTTAGATAAATGTGATTTATTTGATAAAATTTAAGCAATAAATAACGTCAAAGAAAAGCTCTTCTTATACGAAGACTCACTTAAAAGAGAAGTGCGAAGATATAGTTCTAATATTTTGTTTCCCTTCTATTTAGTTAGCTAAAACACTTTGAATTGTATAAATTGTATTACGAATATAAGCTCAGGCGGCATTATGTATACTAAAAGCACGGATTCGGCATCGCAAATAAACTCAGTGCAAGTTGGCCATGGCCCATTGGCTAATTAGAGATACCCGGAACACAGTATGTATAGACAAGTCAACCTAGAATGGACTCTGCAAAAATGACTATTTGGCGTGTTTTTCCTTCAACCTGTCATTTCAGAAAGAAACCCGAGATTAGGATATAAAAACAAACACTAGAACCCTCTCAATTTTGACCAATTACTGGCTTACGCAGCCTACATAAAAATTAAGGGCTGAAGAGAACGCTTTCAACCAGATTCACGAGTGAAGTATGAAAACTGGGCCTGCACATTAATGAAAGCAAGCTTAAGTATATGGTAGGCCCATCTTCAATGCATTGCTCCAAAAATCAAGGTAGATAAACAGATTTTGAAGTAGCGATATGGAATAGTCCATAATACCAGCCGGCAACAGCACAGAAGATGCAATAAACGGACAATTTCTAAAAGCCCACAAAGCCTATTATAATCTGTCAAGGGTCTTCAAATCCAAATTCTAACAATTATATCGAAACTGCTACTGTATAAGCCATAGGGGATCGATATATTGGGCCGTGTATGGATCCGAGACTTGGACACACTGACCTCTTAGCCAGATACGAGAGGAAAGCTCTTCGGAAAATAGTTAAATAGGCTACCGTGGGGAGAGCATGGAATGCCAAACTGGATGACATCAGCTGGAATCGAGCCTCGAAAGCCTAGAGATAAAGGCCCGTGGTTCGATACTAGGCAGCGTCATAATCCTTTGTCTTTCAACTTCTACCACTTAGATTTGCCTCCCTTTGCGATTTATCTGACTAGAACTTGCTGTTTGGCATTGTACTCTATAATGAAACCGTAGCATACCATAATTGGTTCAACAACCATCAACCCTTTTAAGCCTGAACTATAATAGACGTAGATCGACGTACGTTAACTTACTAGGTATATTTTTTTCTTCAGATATTTCTCGCCATGCACAGTGGAGCCAAATCGAAAAAACCCGGACAAAAGTCCAAAAAATGAAAGTGGCTGATGGGGATTTTTGTACTTAGAGTTGACTAAAGTAATAGGACCCCAACTCTACTACAGCCGCGTAGATGTCAGTTGAAACATAGGGTTCGTGAGAGCCGTTAGTTGTACGTTTAAAACAGAAATAAGCAGACGCGTGATTAAATACACGAGAATCTTTGAGGATACCATCTATCCACTGAAATAAAATGGAATCAACTGCTACAAATAAGTAAAATATTATAACCATTTATTGAATTATATTGTCTTAAGCAAAAAATTTGGTGAAGGAAAGTAGTGCATGTGATTTTCATACTAAAAAATTAAAAAAAAATGGGCTTTCGAAGTAAAAAAGTAAAATGTTCCACATTGTTCCGCCTTCAAACCTATTACAGCTTGTAGATTAACGTATTACAAATGAAATATCCAAAATTCCGCTGCCCATATTTTCCCGCCTAATTTTAATCGCACATTTCATGGAAATGATATGCTAGACTGCACAAAAGACCTTTAAATACAAACATCTGCCTCTCTGTTTCTCTTTGTCTTTCTTTCCCTCTCTCCCCACTTCCCCCTCTCCGTTTCTCTCTCTCTCTCTCTCTCTCTCTCTTTGCCCCTCTCTCTTCTTCTATCACACTTCACTCTTTCATAAAATTGTCTTTTAGATTTCTATGAGCCAAATAGAAATGGCTTAACTAGAAAAGGAATATTTGAAGAACTAAAAAATAATTTAAATGCACCCGTTGCAGAAATATGTACATATATATCATAATATCAAGAAAGTCATGTTAAGTGAAAATTCATCCCGTACGTATATAAAGGAATTTTAAGGGCATCACTCACTAAAATCAGAATTAAATGGAATGAGTGTCATCGTACTTATCAAGGAATATCACATTACAATAATAATTTTCATAATCGCAGAAATCAATAATAATATTCTAAAGGCCCATTCAGATCCAGCAGCAGCAGCGGCAGCAAGTTTATTTTACTAGTAATCGGTGCTGCTTTTGTTGTCATATGACCACCATTAGCCAATAGGAACTGTTTGCTGCTGATATTTTTGTTGCGCTGCTTTGGATCTGATACAGCCTTAATTGTGCCACTTTCAACATTTTTCCAAGAAAATTGCCTTTTTTTTCACGGAGACGAGAGATATCGAAAGAGAATTTTTTTTATTTTCTGTTATTCTTATTTTATCGGAAGAGAATTTTTTTACAGAAGAGAATTTCGTTTTCTGTTTAATATTTTTGTTATTTTATTACGTTTTGTGTTTAAAGAGGGGCCCCACTAGTTTTATATATTTAAGATCATAAATGTAACAATTTTATAGGTTTTTGCACTCGGCAGTCCACGTAACATTTCGGATAGAAATTACAAATTAATTTCACATTCTTACCAATAAAGTTAAAAACCGCTATATACCAATCTTGGGCAGAATCTACGTACATTTTAAAAACCTTGTCCGCCATATTGCATCCGCCATCTTGAATTTTGCAATTCTGAGTTCAGATTGGTAATCAGCGACCCCAAAGATCCCCATATACCAAACTTGGACAGAATCTACATACATTTTAAAAACCTTGTCCGCCATATTGGATCCGCCATCTTGAATTTTACTATTCTGAGTTCAGATTCGTAATTAGCGACCCCAAAAATCCCCAAATACCAAACTAGGACAGAATCTACATACATTTTAAAAACCTTGTCCGCCATATTGGATCCGCCATCTTGAATTTTGCAATTCTGAGTTCAAATTCGTAATCAGCGACCCCGAAAACTCCTGAGTCATCAATTTGAAGACGATTGAAGACGATTATTTACCTTTTTGGAATTTTGCCCAGGTTTTTTCGATTTGGCCCCACTGGGACATGCCTTGCGTTGACGGTCACGTAACTGATATACCGAATCACTTTGATCCCATAAACTTTGTGTCCACACAGCAAATTAATAAATTTTTCTATATTCATATTGTATTTTTAACGTACGACCGCGTAAAAAATCCGAGCATGCTGGGATTGATTTCAGACGTCGAAAGTATACGCACGTTTACGTACGCCTAGCTCGCACCTAGTGTGCGAGGTACCATAGTACTCGGAGTATCGGGATTGTTCGTGCATATTCGTACGTGTTCGTACAAGACAAATTCGTACGAAAATGAATCCAATTGCGGCCAGCCTTAGGTGTACGAGTACGTACGAGCCGTACACCCCACTTAAGCTTGACCCGACCTTCCTCGAACAGGCAAATCTTTAGGCACTCCGCTGAGCTTGTTCAAGCTATCTGGCCTATAAAACTGAAGTATAAGTAATAGGGAATGTCAAGAAAAAATAATTATAAAAAAATAACTTGAAAAGAGTCTTAAATTAGAATGTGAAACAGAAAACATAGAGCAGATAACATACATATAATACCAGAAAAAAAGCAGAAGAGAACGAGAAAAGAATTTCAGTTTAAACGATGGGCAAACCTACACAGCTAAAGAAATGCATTTGTGTAAAAGCTATTAAAAGCTTTCTAAAGCTTCACACTATTATCAAGTGTCGCTCAATATTGTATTTTTAATAGTAGCAATTGCGATAGCATACCATACATTGAATAAATTTTTTTTGCATTTTTTTGGATTGGGGCTTTTGTCTTTTCATTTATAATGATGTTTTTAAGGTCTGTATCAATTTTCACCTGTAAGAGAATTATGCCGAAGTTGAATGACGACTAGCATTTTAACCGTTCACATTAAAACTCACTACCTAGACAACTTTTCGAAATACACCGTTATTGTGTATAGAAATATGTTAGGTAATAGTTTGGTGCATCAGAAAACCCCAAAAAAATATACTGTTAATAAGGCATTTTTCTGGGAAAAACGAAGAAATTTGCGAGGTCAACATGGAACCCATCGATTTGAACCTACATATCTTCTAAACGGAGTCACTCACGTTTCTGTTTTTTATATCAAATTAAAGAATACACATTTACCTCAAAAATGAACCTAATTTCGTTGCTCTACGATAATTGGTCGAGGAGTAATTGAAGTTTAAGTAAATTTGAAAAAGATTCATTTTTTTTCGTAAACACCCTGTATTTTAGTGGATAGAGGGGATAGCCACCCTCTCTAGAACAATTTTTTTCTCCAAACACATCCAGGAATCACCCCTGAAAATATTAGCCGCGTAGGCCAACAAAGGATTTATTGAACGTCTAATGACCTTTGCAAGTCGCGAATGAGTACATATGAGTATTTTAAATCTTTAAAACGGCGATATCTCATGAATGGCAATTCGTACGGGAAAATGTATAATATATTTTTTTGTAGATAATCGCTTAATCTACAAACCTTGTGAACACTGTTTTATGATAAGACTTACCGTTTAAGAGAGATTTGCAAAAAACTAACATTTTGACCTTTTGACCTTGAATAAAAAAATGTCCTCCTAACCGATCGCGTGTCAGTCTCGACATTTTATGTATAATGATATTTTTAAGGTGTGGACCAATTTTCAGCAACTTACCATTTATCAATCAATTTCTGCTGTTTTTCGTCTATTTTGACTGGACTATTAGCTTTCCGCTAATATCAAAGCATCTACCAAGTTTCATTCTAGAAGCTATATGTGTTATTATTGTGTAATTACGAAGATATAAAAAAACAAACTGTTCAAAAAAAGTTCACCAAGCTCCTCATTTCATTGCTACAAACTGTAATTTTCTGTTTAACTACACTCACTTTGCACTATAATATTTCGTATTTGTATTTTTATAAACATTTATGAATAATAAAGCAAAGTCGACTTAAGTCCTGCCAGTCAGAAATGAAGTTGATTGTAAGGCAACGTCCAAGGGTAAATAGAACAACCTCCACCACTGTAGACGTTTGGTGCGACCCAGTATTGTAGAAAAAACCAAGGCAACTCTTTCCATTAAACTTCTTTAAACACAGAATAAACTTGGTTATCCTTGACTTCACAAATAAACCGGTTGACCTTACGCCATTCTAATACAAATGTACAGAGCTGTACATCATCGTCTACTCGAGAAGGTTTGCTTGAATATACCTTGGAGAGATTTTAAGGTTTGTTCCACTTGACAATTCTTGCTGAGGGAGAATTATGGGAGGTAGAAGAGAATACATACAAAATAATTAATGAATTATGATTGCTCTTTCGCTTTAAGTAAATAATAATAGAAATAGGAATATTAAGAAACAAATCTTGGAAGAAACAACAAGAATTCATATTAAACTGAAAAGGAACCTTAAGGCCACACGATAATATAAAGTAGAAACCATTGTTGATATAGGATAGTCTTTCATACATCCCTCACAATTTAAAATGCTTCAAAGTTTTGCAATAAATTAAATCCTAAAGTTGTCTACTGAAACAAACATTCATTAATGCCCATTCAAACCCCTTTTGCATGGCCTAAAGATAAGTGATTTTATTTTACAGTTGAAATCCTTAAGAACAAATGGTCAAATCGAAAATATTTCTTCACAAAAGTGGATCAGTGGGGCTTTCTCCTTAATGCTAGAGTTCCCAACTCTCCTTAAGAGCTAATCTTTTCAAAACGGAGAAGGAGCAACTTCCTTTCGTGTATGGCATGCATCATTTATTCACCCTTGTTAAGGAGGCTACACCCAGGACGAGATCAACGTCTAGTTAACTGCCATATCACCAAGCATTACGGTCGTCCATGAAGGCTGGTGTTGTTGGGGTTTGAAGAATCCTGAATTCTTGGAATCTATACAAGGCATTTTGGGGCCAAATGTCTACTGACTACATATGAATTAAGACAGGGGTTGGGAGCATAAGTGGAGGAACTAAGCCAAGGAACGGAAGGAGTTAAAAAAGGGAAGTATGATAGGATTGGGGCTGTTTGCTGGAAGATTTTTTTCTTCTCCTCTCTCAATATCACCCTTATGATTTGGAAGGAAATCTTTGGGCTTTAAGAAGCGTGGAGCTAGGAACTTATGGTTATAAAGCAATGGTGGTTTATCGTTGCTGCAGTTTCTGTCGCAAAATGTTACATATGAAAGCAATTACAACATATTAAAGTACAAGTGCAGCAGTTGGGCCGTGCAGCTTGATACAGTTTACACTAAAGATACATTTAACAGGAGTTTAATTTTCGATTTTATCAATTTCCAATAGAACAATTCAGAAAGACTTTTTCGGTTTTGTGTGGCTAGGTGTATGTTATTCTACAAAACATTGATATATATACATTGTGTATATATACATATATGTAGTTTAAGATATTAAAAGATTTGAGTTTTGTACAAAAACTCTTTATTAACTAAAGCTAATATTAACGAACTCCCACTTGACTTCACCCCCGGCCCGATGGTATTCCTCCTGCTGTCCTTAAGTCCTGTGCAGAGGTTCTCCAGTCTCCTCTGAAAACCCTCTTTCAAAAATCCGTTGATAAAGAGTTCTTCTCTACTCTTTGGAAGAATTCGTTCATAATCCCTATTCACAAGAGTGGTAGCAAGAACGAAATGTCGATTTATATATAGACCAGCTGCGAAGCTGTCTGTCATTCCGAAAGTCGTTGAATCGATTATCTATTCTACAATCGCGCCTATCTGCAGGAGGTTGGTATCAACGAACCAACATGGCTTTCTTGCAGCTCGTTCCACTACACCAATCTTCTTGAGTTCACTTCTCATGCTGTCGAGGGCTTCGTTTCCGGTTGCCAGACTGATTGGGTTTACACTGATTTTAATAAGGCATTTGACAAGCTCTCCCACTCCATTATACTTCTCAAATTAAGGATGTTAGGCTTTTCGCGAGCCCTTCTAGTATGGTTCCAGTCTTACTTAGCTGACAGGACCTACCAAGTTCTTTTTCTTGGATCCAAATCAGTAACCATTGAAGCGTCATCCGGTGTTCCTCAAGGAAGTCATCTTGGTCCCCTGCTCTTTATTCTATCAATTGATGACATTGTTCCCTTGTTAAGACACTGTAGAATCTTGATTTACGCTGATGACATCAAATTGTACCGTCACATAAGGGGAATCGAGGATTGCAAAATTTTGCAAGCTGACCTTGACAACTTTTACTCTTGGTGTGCGAACAACAACCTGGTTCTCAATATTAGTAAATGTGAAACCATAATTTTTGGGAGAAATTGTTTTTTTTTTCATATAAAAATAACCTCCAAATTTCCGTCATGTTCATTTTGTCGTGCTCGCTGGTGTTGTGTAGTTATGATGTGCACGAACTTTTTGCATTCTCAAGGCTGTATCAGATCCAACTTTTGAGCAGCGGCAGAAGCAGAATTCTGCCTGCTTAATCAGATCCAAGTAAAGCAGCAGCAACGGCAGAATTTTTATTTCACAGTAAATTCTTTGTAAATAATTCTTTAATAATAATGAATTCTTCGTAAAATACCACACAACAATAAATTCTCAATTTTCCGCGTCCATTAGTTATTTTAAAAACAACTTGAAAAGTGAAAGATGTTTGAAATGTCAAAAAATCTGCTTTGCAAAGCAGCAAAATTAGGATTTGAGATGAAAAAGCAGCGGCAGAACTCTCTTCGTCTTTTCTTGTCACTTGACCAGCGTAAGCCAATAGAAACAATTCTCTGCCGACGGTTCTGCTTTTCTTCTTTGGATCTGATACAGCCTTCAATCTATTCGCTTGTCGTTTATTTTCAATGGCTCTCGAACGTCATCAGTCCGGTTTGCACGTGAAGTATCTCGCCGCGCATTTGACTGACTTCGACGACTTATGCAAGGTCGTGTTCTCCTAGGTATTGTAATGAACAATGTAAAATGACTCGGAATTGTTTTCACAGTCACTCAAATCTGTCGAACTTTCCTTGAGACCTTTACAATATTGAAATTCTCAAACTAAGTGCAAATTTGTGGTTATATCTAAGGCCGGCCGTATTCCAAAGCTTCATATGCAGCTTTTCGTCACTTATTGCTTGGAGATTTATGATGCAAAGCGGCATATGACGATTTGCAGCTTTGGTATACGGCCGGCAAAGTCAATTTACCTTAATAGAATGGCTGATCAAAATGAATGTTCGCAAATTGCAAATAAATTCTCTTTAACCAAATCTATTCTCAAAATCCACTACCTTTTTTTAAGAAAAAACTATGTTTAATGTAATAACAATTAATAATAATTGAATCGGTCATTTCAAAACCCTCATGAGTCACGTTACCACATAAGTAAACACGTTCCTTCCTCATCAAATAATACCGCGTAATCATTTGCACCTTAAAGATGTTAATAAGATAATGTTTAAGTGTAATTTTCATAATCTATATAAAAATCCATTGCCGTGCGTTAGTCTCGTAAAAACTCGAAAATGCCTCGCCTCAATACAGGGGTGGTTTAAAAAACAATAAGAAAAACCCAAAGGAACTACTGAAAAATCTAAAAAATTGGTAATTTTGGGATTTTTCACTTCACATTAGTTTCAATAGCTTCATGACCTACCTATATGTTTGGCAGCTGTAAAATTGTGATTGTGATGTTTGAGAAATGACCGATTCAATTTAATGACAATTTCACATTTACGCTCTTAGTCCAGTCAAATTAGTCGAAAAAACAGGATGAAATTGCATTTTAAGAGGTACAGAATTTTTTTTTGGTATTTGTTCGGGTACATCTGACAATCATAAAACCAAGTTTGTGGGGTCGCAGTGGCTTGGGAATAGCTCGTTTCCATGCAATGATAGCTAATAATGATCAATGGCAAAGTTGTGGAGAATAAAATTATCTAAAAAATGAGCCCTCAACGAGCTCTGTAAGTTGATTTGGCTCAAAGTAATGGCCGGTCAAAGTTCAACCATGATCGTGTGGTGAGGGTTGAATGCAGTTTTTTGCAAATAACTCGCCAACTGTTAATTTTTTTGGGTTAATGCCCATTAACAAATTTAAAGTCCTAGTAATTACCTTTAGAATGAGCCCTCAATCGTCGTTATCGCTTGTGTAGTTTGCGAGTAATCCAACGCCAAAGTTCGCACTGGACGTTCCTGAAATAACTGATAACTCCATTTTTTTTTGAATATTTCGTTAACGGTTCCTCATATGAAAAAGTAGTAAATGGCAGGAATACGGGCAATGAAAATATCTTTCCAACGAGGTATTGGTCGAAACTCCATGTCGTTTTATGTCCGCGATACAGCGGGTCAAAGGTCAACCGAGATGTTTACGAATTTTTAGTCGTATCGTAAAAATCCGCTGGCAAGATAGAATTACAAATGAGGAACTATGGCGCCGTGCCGGCCAAGAAAGGATAGACGACCAAATCAGGCGAAGGAACGGTATTGGGTTGGCCACACCTTGCGACGCGAAAACGAGAATCTAGCCAAAGGCCCTTGAATGGAATCCGCAAGAACCCGTCGAGTCGGAAGACCTACAACAACATGGAGGAAACCCCTATTAGCAGAGGCCCCAACAACTGGGAGATCCTGTCAGAGCTGAGAGCTGTTGCGCAAAACAAAGTCCCACGAGGGATTAAAGTAGCGTAAAGAATTATTCTAATCAACATTATGAACAGAAACTAGTACTATAAAATAACAGTTTATTGGCCTTATTTTCATTCTAATAAAATAACACAAGAAACAATATTAATTTAAATAAAAATAAGAACTACTTCTGATGCTTCTTGAATTTGCCTGATTTAAATTTTGTTCTATCCTTAATTGTTGCCTTCTTATCCTGCTTAAGCTGTCCAATTTGTTTTCTCTGTTGCTTATCTTTCTTCAGCTTCTTCTCCTTCAATTTCGTGCTAACAACGGATGGAATTTCACTCAAATCTATTTTTTTCTTCTGAATTATTTCTGCTGGAGTTTGTTTAAGTTTCATAGAAAATTTTTGTTTCGTTTTTAATTCTTTATTTTCGACGTTTTTACTACTTTCATGTCCGTTAAGCTCCTTAACGTCTTTCTTTTTAGGCTTTTGTTGTTTATCATCCTTTTTCACATTTTCATTTTGCTTCTTTTCATTCTTCTTGCCATTTTCATTTTGCTTCTTTTCATTCTTCTTGCCATTTTCATTTTGCTTCTTTTCATTTTCATTTTGATTTTCAGGGTTTTTCTTCTTTACAATCACTGGCTTTTCAAAAACTTTTGCTACATATTTTTTCGATTCCGCAGCTTTTTTCTTCTTTTTGATTTCTGCCTCAACTTCACTTGGCTCAGGTGGACGTTTCTTAAAACCTTTTCCAGGAACATTCGACTCACCTTCCGCGTTACCATTATTAATTGTCTCTGATTCTTCTACTTCAATTCCTGCATTTTCTTCATTCTCATCATCTCTAGTGACTGGAATAGCATTTGAGAATTTCTTCAGCTTTGCAACAAAGAACCCATCCATATTATGTGTATGTGGATAATAACGTCTTGTAAGATTCATGCTTGGATGAAATCTAAAGTTTCTATAATTAACAAAACCTTCTGTTCCAAAATCAAGTCCAGTGTGTACCAATTTGACATTCCTTTTCTTAAGAGCGTAGTCTATAACCCATTCATTTTCTTCCGGCAGAACAGAGCAGGTTGAATACACCAAATAACCACCAGTTGAAGATTTTGCATCTAAGCAATCAATTGCAGTTAGAAGCAATTTCCGTTGTAAGTTGTAACATCTTTGAACATCAATCTCTGACTTAGATGTTTTTACACTGGGATCTTTTGCAACAACCCCGGTCCCGGTGCATGGAGCATCAAGAAGCACTCGATCAAAACCTGTCATTACACTTCTAAACTTGCATCCATCCTCGCAACTTACAACTGCATTGATAACGCCCAGTCGATGGAAATTACCAACGACTGCTTTTATTCGGTCTCTGTTTGCATCGTTAGCAAAAAGGACACCAGTGTTCTTCATAACTGCTGCAATATGAGAGCTTTTACCTCCAGGAGCCGCACACATGTCCAAAACCCTTTCGTTTTCTTGAGGGGCCAAAGCCATTACAGGTAGAAAGCTTGAAGCTCCTTGAATCATGTAGTGACCAGCAAGATATTCTGGGGTTGCTCCTAAAGGAACCTGTGAGTTGTAAATTACCAGTCCAACCTTTGTCCATTTTCCTACTGGATCTAAATTCACACCACGATTGATTAATGCTCCTGCAAGATCTCGTCGGCGCGTTTTCAAGGTATTCGTTCGGATAGTGAGCGGTCTTTGTACCTAGATTAATAAGTTAAATTGATATAGTATGAATTTATGGAAAAAACTCGAAAAGTGTTTACCTCAGATGTTTCAAGAAACTCCATAAGTTCTGATAGCGAGAACATATCTAAAAGTTTCCCCATTAAAAACTCATTGTAGCTGTAGTACATGCATAAGTCCTTCTTAAGTAAATCAACATACTCCTGTCGACTTTTTCCTTGTTGTCGGTATCGCTTAAAATCTGATAGAACCAATGTGACATCCTTGATTCTCTGCTGAACTTCTTGCAATGTTTGAGGTTGTTCTCCGTCATCGTCAACTTCAGGGAATCGAAACAGTTCTTGATTTTGGGCACTCATTTCAAGTTCTTCCTCTGCCAACCTAGTTTCTTCCTTTTGTTTTTGTTTTAGACGTTTATTTGCTTTCTCAATTGGTAGCTTATCGTCATCACTCGAGGCAGAACCACCGTAATCATCATCATCTTCCTCAGATTCGTCGCTGCTGTCATTGGTGAAATCTGCAAGCTTTCCTACTTTTAAATCGTCTTCGTCTTCATCATCGTCACTTTCCTCAACTTCATCTTGATCGTCATCATCATCTTCATCAGAAGAAGCCTGACTTCCTTCTTCATCTTCGACATCCTCTTCATCTTGACTTTCTTCTTCCTCGTTGCTTTCACCATCGCTTCCCATTTGCACTGTTTTTTTCCCTTTGCCTTGCTTCGGCGTCAGCCAGGCTTCATTATCATCTGTGAAACCTTTAGCAGGTGCAGTTTCCTCCTCAGAACTACTTTCTTCAAACTGCTGTTCTTGCTCCATTTCTGAATCTTCCTCCTCACTTTCGCTGTGGTATTGTTGCTTCTTTTGCTTTTTAACATTTTGCTCCTTTTTCTCTTTTTTCTTTATAACACGCTTAACAAGCCTTTGTTTTTGGCGATGCGACAGATTTTTGGCTTCCTCCTTTTCGGGAGCTGTAAATAGACGAGAGATCACAAAACTGGTTAAAGCTGTAATAACGCTAGCGTGTAAAGATTTTATGGGGAAAACTACTATAGATAAAAGTGCCAGAGATGACACATAACATGCCAAACAGCTAAAATTACTGTAACTAAATTGAAACCTCAAGGAATATAAATAGATAAATAACAGCCCGTCTTACTTATATGAAAAGGAATAATCGGGAAGTTTACGTTAAGACAGATTTCAAACCGGCAGTAGAAAGTATCAAGTCTTGTGGAAAGGACAGACGATATCTGGCATGGCTAACCTCTACTTGTGTACCGCTCTATAAATTAAAGAGAAACTCTTAATTTAATCTTAATATCCCGATAAGCCTAAAAACTTTGTAGATAAACTCCATTAAAAGGGACACTATTTCCTATTATTGCTGTCCCTATTTTCAGGGTGTCTTTTATTCCACCATACATTTCTTTAAAGAAACTAAGTTTATTTTATTACTTAAAACTAATTACAAATAAATATAAACGCAACAATCTTAAAGTTTTAATAAACCAAATACAAATTTCTAACCACACCATTTTCCACGCTTACCAAATGATTTTTTAATGAAAACTGGAGGCTTTTGTTTTTTCGCCTTTCTCCCTGGACCTTTTTTCGGCTTTTCATTAAACAACGCTTTTCTCCCCATTATAATTAACAAAATTTGCTATCCTTATACTTTTTATAATAATCTCTAAACGCGGTACAAACAGCAATCGTAGAGAACGCACGTGGTGACATTGACAGTTGTGGCGGTATTCTGGTGGTAAACTGTTGACTAGTACACTTTAAAATTTTGTCTGAGATTTTCCCGTCTTCAAATTTAATAAAAAATATGTTCAAATTTAATAAAAAAAATGTTAAAAAAGGTCTAGCTTCGAACTTTAAAATATTTAAAGCTTTTGTGCGTGCTATATCTCACAACCGTTTGAATTTAGGGGACGTATATTTCTTAAATATTAGCTGCGATCCATTGGGACTAGTAAATTACTCAAAACTGCTGCTAGCTACTCGCAACTACCCTTGCTCTTGTTTTTGGGCACATACATTTCATTGGTAATTGTCAAAAATCGTGTTCCATTAGTGATGTGCTCGCACGTACTTGCGAGTAAAAAAATCGCCCATTGGATCGCAGCTATTAAAAACCATAATTACTGCCATCTATGAGTCAAAGCCTCGAAATCAGATTGTTAAGAAGTTTGTATTTAGGCCCAGCATTGGGTGGAAGGACGATTCCGGAGACCTTAGAATATAGACCGGAGACTACAAAGACGAGATCTACGAGTATTATTGTGACATCGACTGTGAAGAAAATAGAGCTCGTTGGTTCCAGTGAGCAGAGCCTTTAGCTCGTATGAGTGCAGATGAACCGGCTCTAAAAGTTCTCTTCGGTAAGATCTATAGGGTGCGACATGGAGAAAGAGCCAACCTCCGCTGGAAGGATGGTGTAGACCAGAACACTCAGAGCTTAGGGATGCCAAACTGGATGATATCGGCTCAGAATCGGGACGAGTGGAGAAAGCACTTGCGAGAGGCCAGGACTGGTTCACAGCTGGAGAGCCGTTAAATAAGAAGAAGATTAATATTGCTATAAGACTAGGTTATCCATATAGTTAAGTTAAATCTAGGTTCAACCCATGTTGAACCTGGTCATATACGGCAGTTGAGTCGAAATAGGTTGCCTTAATTAGATCTCAACTCAACTCAGCTTTCCAATTTCATTCATTCTTTAGGGGCGGAGCGCTTTAGCGGGCGCTGGGACCTATTTTATTTGGAACGGAAAGTAGCCCTTTGGAATGTTTTGCCTGAAACGAAGGGGATCCCGTCTGTCGACCTATAAAGGGCTTCAACGCCGAAAAGCTGATAATGTGAGAGGGGTAAAGGTTCCTTACTTATAGTGATCTTGACTTTTATGGTGACCTTCTCGCATTGTAGAACAACTACAGATTCCTTTTAGCGAATGGTTGAATAACAGAATTACTGATTATCTTTCATACTAGTTTGTTACGACAGCCTCCGGTTTTTTTTTGGTGTAACATTTTTTAAAGAAGTTACAATGACCACCAAGTATAATATAAGTTAACACAGACAATATTCAAACAATAATCGCGTTGTTCATTGTGGAAAAATCCTAATTATGTCTCAAGCAGTAGCATTGTGAAACCTATGAAACTTTCTTCGATAACTTTGCTCTTTTGTTCCCCATTGTTCCAATGACTGACCAAGATCTTTTTCGGACAATGGCGCAACACTGATTTAAATATTTCTTTTAACTGTCCTAAAGAACTTATAAATTTAATTGCATGTCCAAAGCGAAAACCGTTGCAACAACCATTCAAATGAAGCGTGACTGAATTGCCCAAGATTTTTTTCTTCTTTAAGACGACGAAACATTTGGATTTTCTTTGATCCAATTTTTCATAACATCAGAATTAGTATACAAGAAACAATTCCGTCACTCACCGTTCTTCCGAACTAAGGCGCCCATTACACGATAGGTTTTGCTGCCAGTTTTTCCACAGTTTTGCCTACGACTGAAGGAAAACCTAACGTCTAAGGTGTTGACTGACGTAATCCTCCGTATACTTTGATTTCCATTAATCATGACTGGTGGAATTGATTGCCGCTTTCATGAACGTGTAATGGCCGCCTAACATCTTTTATTCTGTAGCTTCTGTGTATATATGAAGGTCCATAGAAGCTTTGAATCTTTAAAAGCAGATACACTTCCGGAAAGCAAGAAAAACTATAACGAACAAAAACCAAACATACTTTTAAAACATTTATTAGAAATCATTTTTTACCAAGTTAGCCTTTACACTTAATGCGATTTCTCGATCCTGTTGTGCCACCATTCGATCACCTTTCGACTTTTTACCTATGCCCAATTTAGGCAGGCCTCGATTTAGTCCTTCCAAAAGGACGCAAGCCTTACACGGTTGCTGAGAAGAAACAAAGCCACACCGCGAGCAAATCCCACGCTGCGGTTTTTTTACCTTATCCTTAAAAGCGAGCTGCTCCCCTGAATGAATTATATCCATAATGGCTGAAGGCCTTACCTTCTCCAAATCTTTTAGAAAAGCCCTAGCATGTCCACGATAGGCGTTCGGAGCAAAAACACACTCAGTAGAGAAATAAACTAACTTCTTAAAGTGAGCGTACATAACAATTTCTTTCTCATAGCTATACTTGAGGGGCTTCACCCTAGGAATCGATTCCTCATCACCACCAGTTTTAATAGCAGTACACCTTCGAAGCCGTGCAGTATCTCCACGAAGGATGTTCATCAGAACAGTCTCTGCTATATCATCGGCGTTATGTCCTGTAGCAATTGAATCGACTTCAAGTAGCTTAGCACCTCTATCAAGTGCCTGTCTCCGGAAGACACCGCAAAATGTACAATTGTTGCTTCTACCTATTTGACCCACAATTTTATCCATTGTCCATCCATACAGCTCCTCGTAAGATAGAATTTTTAAGGGCATTGCATAGTCATCTCTGTTCCTTTTGACAGTTTCTAAGCTGTCGTCACGATATCCAGTAATGCCTTCATCGATGGACAACAGGAACAGTTCAAGACCATAGTCGTATTTTTCATTTAAAAGCTTCATAATATACGCTAGAACTGTAGAATCTTTCCCGCCGCTTGCAGCAACCGCTACCTTTTCGCCACGTTTGAATAACTTGTTGCTTTTTATGGTGTAATGGATTTCCGTCTCAAAAGCCTGGAAGAAGCACTCCTTGCATAGTGCATCCCCTGTTTTTGGGCGCTATATTATGGTTATAGGCGTATTATTAATCTTTGGTTATACATTAATAACAAAATTTATACCTTTAAAATGGCTCTATTACCACAGTTAGCTTTGCACAGGACAGGCATTTTTACTAAAGAAGTGGTCGATTTCTTAATAAAAGTTAATTTGTTGCGCTTATATCTAAAGTCAACATGACCTACATCACATGTTTCGAATTTTCGAAATACACTGTTAGGATTTGCCAAAAGAACAACTATAGCGACTCTAGATGTTAAAAACAGAACTACTTTTATCAGTTTGAAAAATTCATATTTCAAAGTTTCTATTTTCCTTAAAGCCCGGTATGCAAGGCTCAAGAAATTTGCTCAAGAAAACTTCTGCATTTATTTCCCTAAGAAAAAATGACAGCAGTTCAGAAATTTTGACAGTTACTTATTTTCATTGCAGACAATAAATAAATTGTTTTATGATTGCTTGGAATTAATGAAATTTTTTTAATTAGTAAAGAATTAAAAAAGAATTTAAAAAATATGAATAAAAAACAACAATATGTAATTTTTTCCATTGCTGACAGTTACTTTCAATTTCAAAAACTACCTGAGACGTCAAGATCCCATGAACCGTTAAAATTTCTTAAGGAAATAAATGAATAGACACTTATTTCTGGAGGAAAAACTAAAATTGTATCATAAGCGACATCTGCGTGTCACTAAAAAACACGATATTTCTGGTGTGAATTTCTTGACTCTAGCATACCGGTTACAGAAATCGCTCCAGAAAATATTTCTGAACCATTTCTTGACCATTTTTTTACATAGTTTTTAGATAGGCTAAGTATGCTGCTCCTAAGTACGGCGGTCAAGAAAAATTTCCCCATATAAACTTTATGTAAAAAAACGCTTAAGCAATCGGTCAAGAAATGCTCCAAGAATTTTTGCTCAAGAAATGTCTGTACCTAGTACGCTGTTCGCTCAAGAAAAGTGCTAGTACTATTCTGACACGTAGATGGAGCCTTTTCCTGATGCGGTAAAGTAAAATTGGGAAGACAATTTTTTCTTGACCGAAATTGCCATTTCGTTTGTGGCGGAAAATAGATTTGGCTGCGGGAAGTGTTTTCATTATTTTTTTAATAGTTTTTATAGAGCTTAATATAATTAAAGGACAATTTAAGTGATTATTCATTAGTGTTGTTTTAAAATACTTTTCTGAGATAATTCCTTTTTTTATTATGCGGAAGGACTCTAAAAAACATTTCCCGCAGCCAGATATTATTTTCCTACACAAATGCCAATTTTCGTCAAGAAAAAAAGTCTTCGCATTCACTTGTCAAAATTTTCTGTACCGGGGTCGAGAAATAATAAGAGCATAATTAAGAACAGCATACTTAGCTTAAAGCCCGGTATGCAAGGCTCAAGAAATTTCTTTGCCTATCTTAAACCTATGTAAAAAAAATGGTTCAGAAATATTTTCTGGAGCGATTTCTGCGAACGGTATGCTAGAGTCAAGAAATTCACACCAGAAATATCGTGTTTTTTAGTGACACGCAGATGTCGCTTTTGATAAAAATTTAGTTTTTCCTCCAGAAATAAGTGTCCATTCATTTATTTCTTGAAGGGATTTTAACGGTTCATGAGTACATGACATGTCAGCTGTTTTTTGAAATTGAAAGGAACTTTCCGCAATACTAAAAATAACATTTTATTATTTTTTATTATTTTTTTTTAATTCTTTTTTAATTCCTTATTAATTAAAACAATTTCATTAATTCCAAATAATCATAAAACAATTTATGTAATGTTCGCAATGAAAAAAAGAAACTGTCAAAATTTCAGAACTGTTGTCAATTTTTTTTTTATGTTAATTTAATAATTATTTAACTTATAATGTTGCTCCAGCTGTATTTCTACCGTCGCGTGCTTGTGATAAAAAAGCTATTAAATTTAATAGAATGATAACGATGTTTTGAAATTCTTTATAAATATTTCAGATACAGAATCGAATTTAATTACAAAAAAAAAATTATTCACTAAACTAATTAAAATTATTTAACATTTCCAGATAGTTTTGTTTTCTTTGCTATTTAATAGCGTAATTTTTAAGTGTGAGAGACGCAAGAAGAAATTCATTTCTTAATTCTGATTAACCAGTGTCATTTGATTATCTTTAAGAATGCTTAAAACATTAGAATTTCATTACTGTACGATTTTTGATTAGAAGTTCTCAAGCAAGCTGGCTTGATAAACGATATTTTTGTTGATGTAACGTTTGAATGTGTTTGTTGATGTAACGTTTGAATGTGTTTTTACAACTGCTAGTGATAGGAGCAAAGGTCGCAGTTTAGTTAAACAAAACTAAATGTCCAACGTGAATCAGTTTTATTCAGATCAGGTTATTATTTCGTCAATATGACAATTAGAAAACAATTCAGTTGGTAACATTTATAATTATAACTTGTTTAACATTTATAATTATAACGTTTAACTTGTTTAATGACAGCAGTTCAGAAATTTTGACAGTGCCTTTTTTTCATTGCGAGCATTACATAAATTGTTTTATGATTGTTTGGAATTAATGAAATTGTTTTAATTAGGTAATAAGGAATTAAAAAAAAATTAAAAAAATAATAAAAATTAATAAAATGTAATTTTTAGTATTGCGGAAAGTTCCTTTCAATTTCAAAAAACAGCTGACATGTCATGTACTCATGAACCGTTAAAATTCCTTCAAGAAATGAATGAATCGACACTTATTTCTGGAGGAAAAACTAAAATTTTATCATAAGCGACATCTGCGTGTCACTAAAAAACACGATATTTCTGGTGTGAATTTCTTGACTCCAGCATACCGGTTACAGAAATCGCTCCAGAAAATATTTCTGAACCATTTTCTTGACCATTTTTTTTACATAGGTTTAAGATAGGCAAAGAAATTCCTTGAGCCTTGCATACCGGGCTTTAAAATTTCTGATATATAATAGTTGTGTTTAATGAGGTGCCTAGGTTGAGATATCTCAGGAAAATGTGTTTCATGAGCAATTCGGTTGCTCAAATTACCTGAAGTTGCTCTGATTTGTGTTTCATGAGCCTGCTCTAAGTTGAGCTAGAGCACGGTTTTCTGCTCTACCTTTTTTGGTAGAGCAACTTCGGGCAAGCAATCAGCTGTTTGTCAACTGTCACAAAACCACGAAAACTGTTAAAAATAAATTGCAGTACAGTAAAGTGAAGTACAGTTTTTTAATAGTTTTACGCCAGACCTCAATTACCCCGTTTATGACTAGGTTCAACCTAGGTTCAACCCAGGTAGAACGCAGTTATAAACGGAGATCGAGTTGAAACTGGGTCCACTAAACCCAACTCAGCTCTCCTACCTGGGTCGAGTTGATATTTCGCCTCATAAACGTGTTGAGTTGAAATTGGGTTGAAGTGACATTTGTTTTGTTTCTTTACCATCCGTGAAGTCTGCCTTCGGCGTTAGTTTTGTGTTCGGTGTTTTTGTAGCACGTTAATTATTTTATATTAACTATATATGCAAAAACAGCGGAAATTTAATTTTGACAATGGCTAAAAGAAATGTTTGGAAGCATCAGGAAACAAAAACTATGTTAGAAATAATGCGGGAACAAAATTCCCTTCACCATTTTGATGGAAAACTGTATAGGAAGTCAGAAATATAGAAAAAGAATTAACAAAAAGAGGTTATGTTTCGATGGCAGTTCAACCCGATTTCAACCCAAAGTGAACTCAACTCGGAATCATATACGGTGGTCGAAATTTCAACTCAACCTCGATTCAACTTTTCAATTTAATCATAAACCGGGTAAATAAGAGTTTTAAATTTAATATTTTGAATAAATTAAAAACTAAAATTAAAATTTTCACTTTAAAAACTGACAGATTGAACTTCTGACAACTCACTTTGAGAATTGTTGCCTGAAAAGTGTTTCATGAGATTTCTTGCTCTGAATTACTCCAACTTGCTTGATTGTTTTTTGACAGCTGCTCTACTGTGAGCTGCCTTGAGCTGCTCTGCTCTTTTTCGGTCTCATTAAACACAAGTAATAATGGGCTGCTTGTCAGACAAACTCATGGCACCAAAAAGTATAGAAAAGTATAGTCCTCTCGCTCATCCATAAGCCCCTTTTGTCACCGAACTCAAATTTTATAGTGCCAAACTTGAAACAATAAAATTTGTCATTCTAAACTGCACCCTTTTCCATTTTTTTAAATATTTTTACTCTTTACTTTCAATAAACTACAAAATACAATTTAAGGGTATTCACGATTCGGTGGAAACAGGTCTAGATTCGTAAGTTCGGGTGTTGTAGGAAAACTTTCCAACGATCAACAGGTGTGTTTCATTTTCATTGGAGTAGGTACGCCGGCGTAGTTGGAGTAGTTGGAAAATGAAACGGTCTTTTCTCATCTGGCGTACTTCATAACCTAATAATATTATTTAAAGTGAATTTAGCTTTAGTGAATTACAAGTGTTTATTCAATGTCATTTTAATAAATATTCCATTGTTTTAATAATTTTTCTTTCAAATTTATAAAATTTTCCATATTTACCATTATTTATTCTAATCTTTTATTTTTAAGTGTTTATGGTACAATGCATGTAAAAAACCGGGGCAAAATTTTGCCTCAAGCACGGCAAAATTTTGACAGCGCAAAGCAGTACGCTGTTCGGGCAAAAATTTGCCAAACACTTGATCGTAATTCAAAAAATTCTAAAAGCCATCTATTGGAAAAAGACAACGTAATTACTCCCTGCTGCTACTCCATAGCATGGGCTGGTGTAGCTGCATCTACGCCGAAGTGCGCTCAACTACTCCGGCGTACGTACCCCAATGAAAATGTACCTTAGAACCCGAACCTACGAATCTAGACGTGTATCCATCGAATCGTGAATACCCTTATTATTTTTAATAAAATTTGGTCTAAACGAAAGCAAATACAAACTCATATTAAATTGGTACACTGGCACCCCCAAAGCAAAGGATGACATTTATCAGCTGTTTTTGAAAAGTGGCAAGACCCTGTTTTCTGCTTTGCTGATTGCTGCATTTTCCCTTAAATTCTTTTGTTAAAACATATCTCAGTGGGAGTCTACCGCAATATATTAGAAAAGAGTGAATGCATCAACTAGTAACATATTTGCGTAGCATAAATTATGGATAGTCAGGTATTTGTGCGGGATGATTATCACCTTTGTAAACAGTGAAATCCATTCACTAATTAGAAATTATATTGTTTTTGTAATAACTCTGATAAAATTCTAGCCTCCACCTGATGGTTATTTACTCGATATTGTTGATACTGAGTGGAGGGAGGAAACGCTTCCTTTTGATCAAATTTTAGTTCCAGCTGATAAGCTTCCAGATCCTGAAGCTGATAGTGGAGACTCCCATCTCACCTTGACCGAACAGGTAACTACAGTGATTTGTGTTTATTATTAAGCTTTCATTCGGCGTCTGTGATAAAAAAAAGTGTTTTATAATGTTTTGCATTATTTTTTATTAGTTTTGTATTAGATAATCATTTTTTTATCATAGAGTTTTT
Source organism: Thereva nobilitata (assembly GCA_963855945.1). Classification (NCBI taxonomy): domain Eukaryota; kingdom Metazoa; phylum Arthropoda; class Insecta; order Diptera; family Therevidae; genus Thereva; species Thereva nobilitata. The sequence goes on along the minus strand of OY979694.1, from coordinate 54,087,644 downwards.
TGTACTGCGCTTTCTTCTATGTTAATTTAATAATTATTTAACTTATAATGTTGCTCCAGCTGTATTTCTACCGTCGCGTGCTTGTGATAAAAAAGCTATTAAATTTAATAGAATGATAACGATGTTTTGAAATTCTTTATAAATATTTCAGATACAGAATCGAATTTAATTACAAAAAAAAAATTATTCACTAAACTAATTAAAATTATTTAACATTTCCAGATAGTTTTGTTTTCTTTGCTATTTAATAGCGTAATTTTTAAGTGTGAGAGACGCAAGAAGAAATTCATTTCTTAATTCTGATTAACCAGTGTCATTTGATTATCTTTAAGAATGCTTAAAACATTAGAATTTCATTACTGTACGATTTTTGATTAGAAGTTCTCAAGCAAGCTGGCTTGATAAACGATATTTTTGTTGATGTAACGTTTGAATGTGTTTGTTGATGTAACGTTTGAATGTGTTTTTACAACTGCTAGTGATAGGAGCAAAGGTCGCAGTTTAGTTAAACAAAACTAAATGTCCAACGTGAATCAGTTTTATTCAGATCAGGTTATTATTTCGTCAATATGACAATTAGAAAACAATTCAGTTGGTAACATTTATAATTATAACTTGTTTAACGGCTCTGCAACCAGGGTCCAGTCTCGGAGCCGTATTTGGTTTCTCGAGTCGATGGATCGACTCGACTAAAAAAACTTCTCGATTTTCTCTAAGTTTCATATTTGGCATTACGACCAAATCGACAGATAAGCGCTGCCATACAAAACCATCAAATTGTGTGATATTACCCCAAGTGCAGCAAACCACGTATATTTAATTAAAATAGAATTTGTTAAAAGTTTATTGTATGCATAAATTTAGCTTTTTAATAAACGTCTAACGTCTTTATCGACACGTAAAGAGACGATAACGTTGTCGATATCGTGTTGCCAAATCCCAATTTTTATTTATCGACAGAAGTCGATATCGATTCGAGAAACCAAATACGGCACCTGGCTTCTTGCAACTGTTCTCCTCATTGCACAGTGGTTCAACGCCCAAACAAGGGCGGTCATAATTACTTAATTCTTATTTAACCACAAATTTATGACCAAAAACTAATTAAAATTATAAATTATGACAACTTATTTAATTTTTTATTTTTTAATATATAGTTGTATAAATTTCAGTTTTGAACGTCTACAGATAAGCGATGTATTAAATAATTAAAAAACCTCTTTTATTGGATTTTAATGTCCACAAATACATAGTAACAAATGTGTTAATTAAGACTAATTCTTTCGCGGAAGCTTACGAACACTTGAAGGGGTCCAAATTGATCAAAAGCCTATTTATTAAATCCATGTTTGTGAGCTCCCGTGACATTTTTCGAGTATGATCTCGGTGGCATTCCTTGTAATTTTATTATTAGATTCAGCTTCTTCTTCGGAGAGTTTCCCGATTGACAATATCGCGTGTGTAATAATTTCAGATCCATGTATGAGGACTTTGTGGACGGAAGCCGGGAGATTGTTCCACGGATATTCCTGAATCAAAAGTCGCGCAGTTTCTAAAGCATAATTCCTGAATTTTTCCAAATGTATATTATATCCTGATGATAGGACCTGTAAAATTATAGAGCAACGATCAATTAAATCTTTATTTAAGCCTGTAATTTCAACCAATATTGCAGAATTCATGAAAAATTACCTTGCGGCTTTACTGTCGTTCGATGTCCCGCTTCCACCACTTCGTTTATCTACGATTAATCCCAATCTAGATCTAAATTGACTTAGATTTATCTCTATGTACAAGTTTCCAATAACCATCTAGACTTTTACACAAATTATAAATACGTGTATCTAAAGCACTTACATCTAGGTTTTCAGCATCGTTGAAGGTTCCTAGTAAGACTGCCAACACGCGTTGGTATTTTTCCTTGATGGTCCCACTTGCTGTAGCCCAAATCTCAAATAAATATATCCTTGAGAAAGAACATTTCACTAAAGTACATGAAAATAAAACATATTAGTTTAGTCAACTGTTTCGTAGAGGCAGGGTGCTACGACGAAAAAAGGCTCCATTACTCACCTGGGGACACCAAAGGGCAGAAGAAATTCATTTCTTAATTCTGATTAACCAGTGTCATTTGATTATCTTTAAGGCTAAGCCCACACTGCACCGAACAACACACAAACAAGTAAAACGCGATTGTTTTGACTGGCTCCCAAAACACATCAAATCGAGTAAAACAAAAACAAAGCAAAAACATATTTGACGTGCTTGATTTAATGTGGGTTGTAACCAGTCAATGCGGCAATGTCATCGGAATCGGAAGAAGAAAGTGATGTAGTAATGGCAACTTATTTTTTTTATGTGGTAGTTCCAATCTCATAAGTCACCCTTTGTACTAGCAGTCCGTTATGTCGTTTGTCACGTCACGTTACAATGTCTAGCAGGAACGCGTTCAAAAACCTTACTCTGGTTAACCATGGATAACAATGGTAAACTTTTGTCGTTCAAAAACTCCGTGGTTTACTACAACATAACCACAAGCATAACTTTTTGGCGTTCAAAAACTCTCGTAGTTAACCATGGTGTAGTTAAATTTTAACCCTGTTCGGGAGCATGGTTAGCGATAGTTAAGAAGAAGAAGAATAAAAACAACTCAATTGTTTTAATGGTAAACAATGGATTTGTTAGATTATTGCAAATAAATAATTAATGGACCCATAAGAAATAATTGAAGCAAATAGCGGAGATTATTTTATGGAAAATTATTTTGTGTTTTCAACTCGTAATTAACCACGGTCCGTTTACTCACCTGGGGACACCAAAGGGCAGATAAAGTTATAATATTTTGAAAATATACAATTATTACCTTACTTTGTATGTGGTGTGAGTAGTTGCTTAACCTTGCTATTGTTTGTATGCCTATGTCAAATCAGTAAGGGAATCAAAATAGCAAGTAGCACCCAAATATTATAAACAATACATGCAATATTTATATAAGATATAATTAGATATAAAGTACATACCTAGTTCTTCGATTTTCATGTCACAAAAACACAACACAAACACCTGTACTCCGGGAATGCGTTGAACAATGCAGATGCGTTCACTTCAGAGCTCGCGAAATAAATAATAATTAACTAATAGGGCTGAAATATTTATACCTGAGGGTAGCTTATCCATCGGACTTAGGGGTTGTCGGTTTTTAAAAAACCGCTTTTGAAAACCGGGTTTTAAAAGATAATTATCCAATTCGAAATGCGGTTTTTTTTAGAAAAAAATAGGCGGTTTTAGATTTATACATATTTGAATGTAAGCAAAAATATACTCGCAAGTTGTACGTACCAGCGAAAGGTGTGACGCTATAAAGACATGGATTGAAGAAAGAAGAGACACGGAATTAATAACACTGCTCCTCTTTTTACAAAATTCATCGACCGTTTGGACAAAATCTTCGGGTAAATTTCTTCCATTAGCTAAAAAACACATTATTAAGTTATCCGGACAAATATTATGGTTGTTATATAAGAATTATGCTACAGAAGATGACTGCGATGGTAAAACAAGTGACGAAGAAGAGAACAAAGCCATATGATGCGAAATGCTATGGAAGTAGTAATAAATAATTATTTGCAAGAGTTTTTGTTCTTAGAGCCTACACTTAGAAGAAGAAAAGATTTAGATTTACTACATATTTAATGCTTTGAAGACATAGTAAGCGAGAGAGTATTATATTTCTGGCAATTTTGTGGCCAAAATAAGGACTTTGGTTTTTAAAGTTCTATTTTAGGCTGCTTACACACCAAACTCGACATCGACACGACATTACAAAACGTCCATCGACAAAAAATTTTTTGTCGAATCTTCGTACACACCAAATTCGACACCTAATGAACAAGAAGTTCATGTCGTGTCATGTTGAATTCAGTGTGTACGGAGATTCGACAAGAAGATGTCTGCGTCGTCTGCGTCACAATCCATTTCAACCAGAACCACTCGACACAACGAAAGTCACTGCATAAGTACTCGACGTGTCGAAAGTCGTCGTTCGACGTTTTTCCTCGCGTCGCCTTCAGTGGATATAAACTGATTTGAATGTGAAGCCCTTCGTCGGTAACAGTTTTTTTTCCTTGTCGAGTTCTGTCGTGTCGTGTCGATGTCGAATTCAGTGTGAATACACTCGTTTAATAATAAGAATAAATGGGTGTCACAACAGAAAATCTTGTCGTGTCGTGTCGATGTCGAATTCAGTGTGAATAGACTCGCTTAATGATAAGAATAGATGTGTGTCGCGACAGAAAAATGTTGTCGGATTTCGTCGTGTCATGTCGATGTCGAGTTTGGTGTGTAAGCAGCCTTATTAAAAAAAGAAAAAAAGTAAAATAATAATTTACCTAAATCTAAAACATTTGCCCAATTTTCTGAAATTTTTTAAGGATATTATTTTATTAATGTTTTATTTTAATAATTTTATGTATATTTTTTACGTATGTACCTTATGTTTTCCGTTTTTGTATTATTTTGTCTTGTTTTTTGAAAAAACTCGAAACCGGTTTAAATCGGTTTTATGGAAAAGCTAAAATTCGAAAACCGGTTTTATAAAAAGTCGGTTTTTGTATAAACCCTGGACTATTGATATGTACCAACTTGTTTGATATTTTCGAGTACCAATTTTTCGGAATTATGACCTATGGGCGGAACCACTGTGCATTGGTCCAGATTTTGAGCCAATGTCATCAAGTTTGGCATACCTAATCTCTGGACGTCCTGGTCTACGCCATCCTTCAGCGGACACTGGGTCACCCTCGCACGGGTACTCGATGATAGAATCATCGAAAGCTTTCACATAAAAAAGTACATCCTTTACGTGCTGATCTAAAAAGCAGTTAATTCTATTTAGGGTTTTCATTATTTCATCGACCATCTCTAATAAATAAATGGCTGAATTCCAATTATAATTACTCATTTTATCGTTTAAAGCAGGTGCCCAAACTTTATGCCGCAAGGGCCAGATTGGATTTAAATCCATTTGCGGCGGGCCACGTGAATAGGCGAATTGAAAATCTTATTATGAAAAAGGCAGCATTGAATTTTATTACAGATGCACCCATACTAAACAAACATTTCTTTAAAGTTGGGATAAAAATCTTTTACAACAATAATTATAAGCAATGATTGCAAATGATCATCCGATAAATTTGCCCAGTACTACGATTTCAGATGCTTCATCCTGCAAAAAGTTTATGCCAAACATTGAAATAAATTTACAAGCAAGTTGCTTTAAATTTGGAAACTCTTGCATCCAAAAATATGTAAAAATCTATCAAGTTTCCCTCCTTGTATTTATTCTTGATTTGATCCTTAGCTTGAAGGTCAATAATCACCATTTGAAATTGACTTGAAACGTCGGCAACGTTGCAGTCAAATGGATTTATTATAGTATTAATAACTTGTATGAGCAACCAGGGTTAAAGGGTAGTCAGAGTGGTAGGGAGAACCGTACAGTTTAAATAAATTCAATGTGGGGATTTACTCATTATTCTTAAAATTAGATAAAATAATATAGACAAATTAAAAGAATGAAGCTTGTAGATGAAAACATTTAAATATTTCTTTATATTAACTTGGAAAAAAAATAATACACAATTTTAAACTAAGTTAATATAATTCGCAATTTTGAGTATTAACACAAACATTTCATTGCAGGAACAACGATGGACTGATTTGGCTCTTAGTTCTTTAGCGCCTGAGTTGGGAATCAGCGAGCAAGTCAATATATCCGGACCTTAAATTATTCAATCAATTTAAGCCCGGCATTTAACATATAATAAAAATTTTATTTCTTGAAATTTTGTAGTACAATAAACATTTAAAATGAATCGAAATTTGCATTCACCAACAACTTTAACCGAATTTGCCAGACCATTTAATGAGGAGCCTGAAACGTTATTTACAAAATTCGTTAATAAGCTGACAAATGCATACAATACCAGCTATAATACGGTGAATGAGTTACAAACAGCATCAACATCTAATTTTACAACATCACAATCTCAAAATAATTTAACGGTTACCGATACAAATATCTCTCGAGCAAGTTCAACATCTAGTTTAAATTCTCCTAAACAAACAAATTTACAGACAGTTGGTGATAAGTCTAGTTCTACAAGTACCTCTTCAACCAATGATGATACTTCTGAGAGTGTTGAAAAGGTTAAATTGAACTTATTTTTCAGAAGATGTAGACAATTTACGAAATTATTTTTTAGTCCGATGATTTACCAATGGAAGGAGCAGAAGGGCGCACTATGCTTAATGTGTTGAAAAGAATAAGTAATATAGTTGCTGCAAAAAATAATGTGAGTTGAAGTTATTATATTTTCCATATTATAAATTCTAAAATGTTCTCATTTCTGTTTATTCATTCGAGATGAAGAATTTTCTTGGGGATTATCCCTGGTCGAGGTTGTTTGTTTATATTAGATATTTTTAACAAAGAAATCCTTTAAAATCACTCTCTTTTGGTTGAGGTAGTACTCATTTTGAGGTCAGGCTTCAAACTGTTGTTTACCTTTAAGTTTGGCACTACAATTTTTCTTGATTAATGACTGTTTGAAAAATTAAAGTTATAAAACAATCGGTGTTGACTTTGCTTTTTTGGCTAGGAAATGCAATATACATCTCGATAAATTGGTGTGCTAGTAGCTAGTTTGCAGAAAATATCGTAAAAATGTGTTTTAAGAGATAGAAACTAAGTTTTTCAATGCTTCACTCATATGCTGCCATACGCCCACTGAAAACAAGGAAGAAGACATGAAAAAAAATTTACCATCACCACCAACTGAAAGATATGAATGCGACAAATGAGTCTAAAACGCAAGTGATAATATAACTTTGTAGTTCTATAAACTTCCTTAAGTAATCAGATCCGTAACAAAGAAATGCGGTCTCACCATAGAAATATGAACTAAACACGGAATGGCTGTAAGCTAGATTAAGCGTACCACAATTCCTGATGTGTTTGAGTTCACTGGGCTAGTAGTGGTCAGGCAGTGCAGGCCAAAATATGTAGAAATAATAAGAGCGGCGTTTTAAAAGCGAGGCGTTTAAAGTTCCTGGCATAAAATCTATGCCCCCGGACATTGACTTAGCACGCCACCATTCACTCAAGAAGCTACCCCTGACAGTTCGGCATATTTATGTCCCTCTTTTACACTATTGTTGTCCTTTTAAACAAGCTACCTTTAGTGTGGTCGCTCACGAACAGGGTTTTTACACGACACAGCCGTTCCGTGTTAGTTTATATTTCTATGGGTCTCACCAATACCTTTTTACAAGCTTTATATTAACTTCGTTTTCTGTGTGGGACAAATCTTGCGATTGATTTTTCGACTACTTCCCGATATCCGGTGATGCTCAAATTTGGCACAAACCTTTGGTTCTGAAGACAATGCAATATAGTATATTCAATTTTATGGTGCATCCAATATGGCGGCCACAAATGGCGAATTACCGCTTTCTTTACAACCCCCCCACCTCCCTAACATGGGTATCAAATGAAAGAGAATGACGAGTAGACTACAGTAAGCTATGTGACGTCATATTAAATCCAATATGGCGGCCACCACAAAAGGCGGATTACTTTTTTCTTTCCAAAAACGCGATATTGGTATCAAATTAAAGGGTATGACGAGTAGAATACAGTAAGCTATGTGACGTCGTTTTAAATCCAATATGGCGGCCAACACGAACAACCCCTCGATGTGGGTATCAAATGAAGGGTTATGAAAAGTAGAATACAATTAGCTTTGTTAGTAAGATATGTGACGGCATCTTAAATCCAATAAGGCGGCCACCACAAAATGGCGCATGAGACTAAAAAGTGGAAAATAAAAATTAAATAAAAAAAAATTTAAAAACAAGCTTTTATTAGATAAACTAACTAAGTTTTTAAATATGCGTTAATAAGATGAACTAAAAAATATAAAATAATTTTTTTTAATCCACCTGTATGTAACTACAAGTAAAAACTTGGGGCGCTCAGTTAACAAAATGTTTCAGAAATTATAACAAAAATGAAAAAAATATGAAAAATAACTATTAATAGTCCAGTCAAATTAGTCGAAAAAAGAGGATGACGGCTTTTCCCAAGCCACTGCGACCCCACAAACTTGGTTTTATCATTGTCAGATGTACCCGAACAAATGCCAAAAAAAAAATTCTGTACCTCTTAAAATGCAATTTCATTTACTAATTTGACTGGACTATAAATACAAAAATTAATTAGGATAGAGTTTGATAAAGCGCCCCAAGCTTTTACTTGTAGTTACATACAGGTGGATTAAAAAAATTATTATATACTTTTTAGTTCATCTTATTAACGCATATCTAAAAACTTAGTTTATCTAATAAAAGCTTGTTTTTAAAAATTTTTTATTTAATTTTTTATATTCTTCTGGAAGCATCGATGAAGCTTGTCAATGCTTATCTTAGAAAATAAGTTTAAGGACGACATAACACACATGACGTATCGTCTTCGCAAATACTGTCCCAATTCTAAAGAACCAAGATATCTCAAGAAAATGCAAAGTGAGAATATGCGAAACCCTAATCCGCCAGTCCTATGATACGGGTTTGCACCTTGGACATTATCTAAACAAGAGAACAATTAGCTCAAACTTTCGAAAAAAGAACGGTGTTTGTGCCAGTTTTTGGATTAACCATTGGAATGAACGAAAAGTGAAATGCTATACGAACTTCTAAAGAAAAAATGCTACCCTGAAATTTCACTGGCACTGAAGACGACTCAAAAACAACTAAGACACAAGTTTAGATGGTGTACGCTAGCTACTGGAATGCTGAAAAGCAGCCCACGAAAGTCATTCCTTTGAATCCACTCTGCGGCATGGTCCATCATCTTTCAATTTCTTCCACCTAGATAATATTCCTTCTTTCATGCCTTCCCTCTTTACAGCGAGGAAGCCATCTCCTATTCGATCATCGAAGTCAGCATTCTGTCGTGGTAGTAATTGGTGGGGAAGCGGAAGAATATAACCGCATGTTATCTGCTGGTATTTCACCTAAAAAAAACTCATAAATCTTTTGATCACAAAAATATAGACTAGAGAACGCATGCCGATGGATTGGCATTATGGTGTCATAGTCTCACTGCATAAGAACGCTGATAAAGTTAAGTGCGGAGTACATAAGTCCGTTACACAATCTTACAATTCTGGCGGAAGGAAACAAACAACACTGGAAAATTTTAAACAAACGCGTTTGTGACAATAAATTGTGAAGTTAGTGGTGTTTTGGCCAACGAGCCACTATGACTTGGCGGAGCTCTATTACTCGATTTATCAACGTCAACTTTGATACTAAAGAATTCTCGTTCGTTTTTATCTATGAGTCATGACTAAGTTGCATTTGCAAGATTTGGAAAGTCACACCTTTTTATTATTTAGCCTCTGTCATAACGGCAGGTAATGATTACAACAAGGAAATATGTGAAGGGATTATGCCAGGCAGTAAATGTTATACCTTCTTTTACCTTTTGAAATTTAATTGTAAAGTCAAACTAATGATTTGACAAAGATTATAATATCCAAAAATATAATCAGACTAGTGGTGATGAATTATGCCTGTGAAGCCTGAAGTATGAAAAAAAGCGACCAAACAAAGCTTGAAATCTTTTAAGGGGTGGGCTTCAGAGGTTCAAAAAAGGGTATTTTTACTATTTTTTTTTAATATATACAATCATATATTTTATTTAAACAATTCAGCATATCAAAGATAAAAAAAAATCTCCCTTGACGTCTCAAAAAAAAATGCTCTTGCCGTGGACAGCATAACTCATTATCGGTTCATCTAAAATCAAAAAACCAAAAATATTTCGTTAGTACATGGATAAATCTCGTTATTGGACGAAGGAAAAAAAAATTTGAATTTTTGACAGACTTTGAACAGAAAAACACATTTTTTGGTCAAATTTTCGCCATGTATTGGCTCGAAAAAATTAGTTGTAATAAAAAAAAAATCCTTCGTTCAATGACTAGATAATGTTATTTCAAAGATGTGCGCAAAATTTGAACAAAATCGCTTCATAACTTTTCGTGAAATCATGTCCACCGACTTAAAAAATAGAGTTTTGAGATAAACGCGTTTAAAGTTTTAAATTGAAATAACATGCAAAAAAAAATTTTTTTTTAACTTACATAGAATCATCGATTCCGGCACCATAAAGCAAAGTACCTGCTACTGCGGCAATATCCAGGGAATCCTTGTTAGAGTTGCCCTTGCATTGTAAAAGAAAGTGGGAAAGGCCGACCAACAATAGCTACGCAGCTGCTCCGTATACCTGCGAAGCGTTGCACTGACGTGGCCTGATGGGCGGAACTTCCGAAGGGTCCATCTCTTAGAATTTTACTCGGATCGATTTGAAATTTTAGAAGAATATTTTAAACATATTAAATAAGACAAAAAAAATCGATTTTTTGAAATTTTCAAACCCACCTAACCCCTTGCGTGTGATATTTGGTCCAAAAATACTTCTACACAACACGTACAGGTTTCTAACAAATCTTTCAGGGGATAAAAATACCATGTTGGAAGGTGGTACGACATATAGGCAGAGCAGGGCCACACCAATCTTCTATCAGGTTCATAACAACGAACCAGGGGCTCCATAAATTTTGGTATAGAGAAAGCTCGAATGTGCTAAAAGACGCGAGAAAAGTAAGACTAGAAAACTGGGGAGCTGCTGCAAGGAACAGATCCAGGAAAAGTCCGAAATTGAATATTTATAGAATCGAAATTGGTCATGTTTCGAACTTTTCAATTGTTATGAACAATTCAAATGTTATGATTTTTAATCTTGAAAAGTAATACTTGAAGCGAAAATTCGTAAAAGTGTGTGGCGTAGTGTAATAGGCCGGTGAAATTAGCATTTTAAGGGGACAAAATTCCAAAATGGCTGAAAATGGTCCACAGCTTCCTTAGGACTTTTTAAGAAAACAATATTTCGGAGTCACAAAAAAAACAAGGCCGTCGGAAATATCACTTTTTAGCCAAAAAATCACTCAAAAACTGGTTTTTCCAAAAAAATTTTTGATCAGTCAATACGAAACATTATTGCCTACGAAATACCCCTCTTGCAAGTCGGTAAAACTACCTTAGTGGCCGTACGCCATGGAAGACTGTATAGTGCCTTCAGCGCCCTATTGAACAAAATTTTTACATCTGTGCGCACTCTTTCATAGAACTGCTAATTAATTATAGACCTGAAATAGTACAAATGCAATTCCAAAATGTAAAGTTTAATTCCTTCATTTTCTTTGGAAGCTTACTATTGATGGTTCATCGCCTTCTTTGCATCAGAGGTTGTACTAATATAGGCCTATTCTGAACTTCGCTGGATTTGATTCCGCTGGAATTTTCTTACATTGGTAGCATACGATTGTAAGAAAATTCCAGCGGAGTTCGGAATAGGCCTGTTAAACTCATTTGTATGTTGTTAGTCTTTTAAAGTGTCGACTAGATACCGATAACGAGCTGTTTCTTATTACTAAGCCAATAATACTGAAGAGGCGAACATTGATTTTTAATGAAATAAATTTAGATCTCATCCTAAGCTTTCTAAGTTTCTTAGAGATACCTAGTTATCTTTGTTACGAGTATCGTTTTTTATTTTTGCATAGAATCTTCGCAATTATAAAGACACAGAGCTCCAACGCTTCTGGATGCCCGATTCTAAAGCAAAAGAATGTTACGATTGTGGGCAAAAATTTTCAACATTCCGCCGTAAACATCATTGCCGACTTTGTGGCCAAATATTTTGTTCAAAATGTTGCTGTCAAGTAGTTCCTGGAAAAATTATAATGTGCTCAGGTAAGTTTAATTTTGTGTACGGTTTTATTTTCATTATTTAATGTAAAAATATATCTAGGCGATCTTAAAGTGTGCACGTACTGCTCCAAAATTGTGTTAAGCTACTTAAAATCACCAGATATTACTCTTGATCTAAAGGCAGATCTTCAAGCGCTTCAAGATGATCTATCTAGTAAATTATCGCAAAATCAAGAGCAAGATCGAAATAACTTAGAAACAAGAAACTCACCTTTGTGCCGTAAAATTTCTGTTGGCTATCAAGAAGAACGTCTTGTAGCTAATCAAGTTACAAGTCTATCAATTGTAGACCGTAAAAATATTCTACAACAGTCTAACTCGTTAAAAACTTTGCACGAAGAAATGATTAGCTTATTGCCTGTACAAAGCTGTGGAACTGATTTAATATCGTTTTTAAATACAAACCAAAAATCATCAAATAATATTCAGGCTATTGCTATTTTAAATGCAATGCTGGAAGCTGGATTTTTAGTACCCATAGTTCCAGATTCAGACAATCTTGAGTTTACAGAAAATTTACACTATCGTTTGGTGCGTAAAGATGACATTTTAATATCAGCTCAACTGCAACCAGAAACAGATTGTGAAGGAAATTCAGTTCATATGACCAGATCAGCACAAGAAGAAGGGTCTCAATACGATGGCGGTAAATTCTAATCAAATAAATTTAATTTCACTGATTATTTTTTTTCTTTAGATCTAAACTTACCAAAATCTTTAGATGGCAGTATTAGCTTTCAGTCAGTTAAAGAAATAGAATTGGAGAATTCTATGCGATCTACAACTAATACAACTCAACATCTGCTTAAAGCTTACTGTGATCATGAAGAACTTCTTCTAAGCCAATTGCTTCGCTCTTCAAATCTTGATCAATCATGGTCTAAAATACTCATTCCACTATGCGCCCGGACTGTAAATCAATTCCGGCCAGAATTTTGCTCAAATGAACTAATGGATATACGGAACTATGTTAATTTTAAAAAAGTTCCTGGTGGCTTTAGATCTGACTGTACAATAGTTGGTGGTGTAGTATTTTCAAAAAATGTTGCCCATAAAGAAATGGCAACAAGAATTGAAAGGCCGAGAATTTTACTTTTACAATGTCCAATTGTATATGAAAGAGTAGAAGGAAAATTTGTCAGTATAGAAACAATTTTGCTTCAAGAAAAGGAATATTTGAGAAATGTTACCGCGAGAATATTGAGTTTAAAACCAAATGTAGTTCTTGTTCATAAAAATGTAGCAGGAATTGCCCAAGATATGCTACGATCTCATGGAATAACATTGGTGCTTGATGTAAAAATTTCGGTTATGGAACGATTAGAACGATGCTTACAATGTGATATTGTAACGTCAATTGAGTCTAATATAGGTCGTCCGAAATTGGGAACGTGTGATGCATTTTATATTAAAAATTTTGACGACGGAAATGGTAATTAGCTTGTTGAGATTGAATTTTGCATTTTGATGATTTGATATTTTGTAGGTTCCAGTAAAACATTAATGTTTTTTGAACTGCTATCAAGTCCACGAGTATCGTGCTGTTTATTGAGGGGAGGAAGTAATTATGAACTAGCTCGAGTAAAAAAAGTTGCATCTTTACTTGCATATGCGAGGTAAGTGTTAAAGCAACTACATAGGCCTGAAGTACTCTTCTCATTTTTTTTGTAGTTCTCGTGTAAGGCTACAAATTTTCTGTTTTTCAAGGCAATATGCGCGGAAGTCATGTGTTCGATCGCCGAAGTCAGCGTTCTGTCGCGATAGGGCTTAAATCGCGTGTTGGCACTTCTTTCATTCTTCTCTTTACTACATTTCCGACTAGAGCTTGCTGTTACAAATTGCACACTAGATAGAAAGTTTGCCAAAAGTACAGAAAGGCTTACCTCCGGGTCCTAGGATTTCACATTAAAACAGAAAGATATAGTTGTTCAACATATCTGTTATAATCTTTTAACATAAAGTTCTATCAGATGTTACAATTGTTTGTTATGTGAAAAAACCAAGCCTAGGAATCAACCCTTTCTGCTAGAAGTGTGTAATGTCGTTCAAGTCATGATGCAATGCCTAGTAGTAAGGTTAGGTTGAAGGGTAGGGGAGAATAGGTCATGTTAGGGCATGGGGTGCTCTATGAACCTTACGTTTGAGCTCAAGGGTGTTGTACGAGGTTCGGAAGTACTGACTGCGGAAGATTAGACCGTAGTAGCCCGCCCAGTCATTAGAGCGAAAAAAGGGTCCATTTTGCTACAAAATTGTAGAGCAAACTACTTGCACTACAACTTCAGGGGTATCCCATAGATTAGCCAAATCTCTAGAAATGTCCCGTTGAGAGTAACGCGATTCATCCAGTACTTTTTATTGGGTTAATTATTGTTTAAACAATTCCACATGGCTAAAATTTGACTGGTTTTTGGATTTTTAGTAATCTATGGGATACCCCTGAAGTAGTAGTGCAAGTAGTAGGTCATAGGTACATAGATGGGAACGAGAAAGCCGACTACCTAGTCAAGCAGGGAGTCTTTCTCTGCGGCTCGTAGATCGAGACGGTCGGCAGCCCAATAGGCGGAGTCAAAAACGTTATTTTTGACTACCACCTGCTGCTAGCAAGCCAAAAGTCGAGAGCACTGGAGAGCTGCACTATCTCTAGGGCGATTTGCCCGACTTATAACAAAGAAAAAACAATGGGCCTCTTAAACAGATCCCGACGGGCAATAAATCACGGCAATCATAACGGGATATTGGCCCATAGGAGCTGCCAAGTTGGGCATTCCGTTCAACGTCTGTTGCCGTAGCTGCGGGGAGACGAACGAAAGAGAAACACTTGTTCACTTCCTGTGCAAATGCCCGGCTTTAGCTAAAGCCAGGTAGTGCACACTACGCAGTTACATTTTGGAAGACTTAAAAGAGATCTCCAGATTGGAGATCAGATTACTGATAAGCTTCCTAAATTCCACAGGATGGCTTTAAGCATCCGTCACACCCTCCCAAACAAGCACTAGGTACACGAGTTGTGGCAACAAAACGGCGCCCCAAGCCCTAATTGGGCCTCCGGTCGCACTGGAGGCAGCCCTATCATGTATAATGCCGATTGGCGTAAATAAATAAATAAATTGCGATTTAGAAATAGTAATATATGGATTTTTCAAAAGTTCTGATTAGTAATATTTTATGTAGATGCTACTATTGATAACTTATTTAAACATTACGTATTGATTGTAAAATTTTTTCCAGATATAATTGGCGCCTTGAGATGGCATTTTTACTCGATGAGTTTGCTCGTCCACCTTCAGCTACTCCATTAATTTTTGACTCAAAAGAGCATACTCCATCCGAGAACGATGATAACATGGCCAGTAATTTATCAAAAAGTGAAGAGGACATTCAAGACGAAATACTTAACGAAGATAAAATTTTACCAAATCTCGCAAAAGAAGATAAAAATCAAAATTCTCCATTACCTGAAACTATTCAGACCGAACCAAGTCAAATTAAAAAACTAATTGAGAGAAAATCTGAGGACAAATTAGTGACAATTGAAAATGTAAACGATTTCTCAGATCCTTTAAGAGCTGCAGAATTTTCACCAACAAAATATGAACCAGAAAATCAAGTTGAATTTGAAGTTCAAACACCATATGATAATCGTTTTAGAACAGCATTAAGCTCTACAGTATTATCTGTTAGCCCATTTGTAAATTTTCCATTGCCTTATTTAGAAACTGAACAAGGAAGAAAATGTCCTTTACGTACACATTTTCCACATGAATTGTATTTTTCTAAACAGTGGTCAAATTGTGTAGAAAAACCTTTGCATTTCGATTGTGGCATAACTGTAGAAGAAAATACGGTGAAACTTAAACCTCCTCATAAATTTGTACGATATAAAATCACTAAACCTGCTGATGACCGTGAAGTTCAAACATTACTTGCTGAATATCGGGCTTTTGGTGGCCGATATCCAAGATCAAATAAGAGTAAATAATATTAAACATGAAAAAATATATAGATTAATGTTTAACTGCTTGTTTTTAGTGACGAAAATAGTTAAGAAACAAGAGCCTTTTCAAAAACCTCAGAAAATAATGGACGATTTTATATATAAAGATGCCTTGGACCTGGAAAATCACCAACGTTTATCAGTATTATTCTGCAGCTTTTACTACAATCCTAAGGCTACATCTTCATTTTGTGCTCAACCGACACTACTAGACATGAAATTTTATGGGCAGCATGATATTATGCTAGGAAAGTTTTTACAGCGTTACTGTTTTCGCAGTTCTTACATTTGTCAATCATGTAATTTACCTATGATGGATCATGTTAGAAAGTAATTTTTACGCACGACACTATTGACTAGTATTTTAACGGATATAATGATTTCAGGTACGTCCATTCTATGGGTCTTGTACAAGTATTTTTAACCGAAGATTCCAACAAAAATGATACTGATAAAATATATTTAACATGCTGGTGTTCAATATGTAATGAAATGACTCCGAGTGTACCGATTTCAGAAGATACATTTTGTTTATCTTTTGCTAAATATTTAGAACTTCGTTTTCATGCTCACGTTTACAAGAAAAGAGTTCCAGACACACCAGACAATCCCTCTAATGGAAATAATGGAATTAGTATTAACAATTGCAGCCATTCACTGCACAGAGATTTTGTGCATTATTTTTCTTACAAAGGAATCGGTGCTAAATTTATTTATAATCCAATTGATGCATGGGAAATCAGTTTACCATCGTTAATTTTATATTTGAAAAAGCCGAAACCATTTGATAACATGCAAGTACTTGAAGATATTAAAAATTTTTCTGTGAAAGGTCATGAAGTTTACTCAAAAATACACGAAAAAATTGCTGAATTATCAACAGATGAGGAATCATCAATGCTAACCAGTCTCAAATCGTATCTAAATCGTGATCAATTAATGTTTCGCCAAAGAGTTGAGATTGTTCAAACATTACTTACTGAAAAATCTGTGCACTCATATGATTTAAATGATGCCATGTTAATGGCTAAAAGAGTTTTAGCTGAAAGTATTGAAATGTGGGGTCCTCGACTAGAAGAAGCTACAACACAAGTAAAAAGTAATCAGAAACAAGAATCTAGCCCACATATCGATTCTGGTACTATATGCACTGAAGATTTAAAATCTGACAGTGAATCAAGCATTGAAAATAAAACTTTAGATTCTGTTGAAGATACCGTAAAACCTGAAGCGCCTGTTGATTTACAAGTGATAAACGATTCAGAAGGATCCTCGCCACAGATTAGATCACGAGACAGTATTACAAAATCTCACCATGAACATAATTCTGATAAAAAATCGATAAAGCAATTACTTAGCCAGCTGTTACCTTCTGCGGGTCATGTTGATTCGCTGCAATCTCCATTTTCCATTAATGAGCACTTAACATTGTCATTAGGTTCGTTTCCGATTTTAGTTCACGATCAAGATGTGAGTTCTACTATTGCATATAGCTTGATTTCTAACGAATACAAAAAAGCTATTGAAAATCTCAATTTATCGTCCACCTGCAATAGTGATACAAACAGCAGTCCAAATGTTAAAAGGAAATCTCAAGATGGGTACGAATTTATGAATCTAAAAGATATTGTTATTGACTTTTTTTCTTGTTAAATCCTTAGATCTATCGATGGGGATGAAAAAGACTCTGGCAAGGAAGAAGATAAAAAAACTAAATCACACTCTTATATCGAGCTGTATTTCCAGGTAATCGAAGAAGGACATTATCAATGTATATATTTTTATAAACGCTAATAATTTAAGGATCTTACAACTTTATTCACATGCAAAATATATTTTGCAAAAGAATTTGATGCAATGCGTGCAAACGTTTTAAAGCCTCCAAAGTTAGAAAAAAGTATCTATAAAGATTTAGAATTAAGTAAAAAACGTGAAGAGATTAGATTAGCTCAAAGGAATTCATCCTCTAGCCCTTCTGATTTAGAATTACATCGGAAAACCAGTGGTAATAATTTAACACCATCTAAGGGTGCAGATGCAACAAAAGATGGAACTCCAAGTCAGAGTGACATTGATGAGGCAAGAACATTTTTTGCTAGATCGCTATGTAGAAGTTTTCCATGGGAGGCTAGAGGTGGTAAAAGTGGTTCGAAATTTAGTAAAACTTTAGGTGAGTTTTATATAAAATAATATTTTTATTTGCAGAGAATTACTTGAACGTTTTTAAATAAACATGTTTATCCACATGCTGCCATTTTGCAGAAAACGTTCACCAATTTTTTTTCTTGTGCCCAAAGAATAAAAAACAAAAAATCTAAAAATGAAAATGAATGCATGAAATTTTGTACCGTATTTAAATTGTTAATGTTCAAGTAATTCTCAAACTAACCTGAAAAATATGTTCACAGTAAATTGATTTTTTACTTTTATTTCAATCACAGATGATCGTTTTGTTCTTAAAGAAATGAGTAAAACTGATATTGGAATATTTGAAAATTTTGCCTCAAATTATTTCGAATATATAAATAAATGCCTTCAACAGAATCAACCTACACTTTTAGCAAAAATATTAGGTGTCTTCCGTGTAATTATAAAGAAAAAAGAGTAAGAGACATTTTTTTTTAAATATTTCATTTATTATTAATTTTTTCGTTTACAGTTCAGTGCAAGAAAAAACTTTACTCGTTATGGAAAATTTATTTTACGATTGTGATATTAAAAATAAATTTGATCTGAAAGGTTCAGAACGTAATCGTTTAGTTGATCCAACCAGCCAAACTGGAGAAATTGTTTTATTGGATGAGAATTTGATTCAAAGTAAGTTACTTAAAAAAAATTATAGTATACTGGATATTAAGGCTCGATTACATTGAGCGAGTGTACAAGCTACTAGTCGGCGAATTCACTAGCTGCTAATAAAATTGCCCAGTGTCATCATGTTGACTAGCTAACTAGCAGATTGTAAACCACCTGCCGAAAAAGTTGAAAGCCGGGCTACTTTACTCGCTATCATCTGGCTTGTGGGCTTGCTAGCTAGTAAACTAGCCGTGTGTCATCATGGTAGCTAGTGAACTAGTTGCGAGTATCTCATTATTGGGTTCCATTGTCTACAAAATGACGGAATTAGTTCGCGCGGGAGTCGTTATTTTAGCTCATGGTATCAAAAGGGAGTTAAAAAGGAAAGCACAGCAGAAAGTGAGGCACAGAAAAGTGTGGGACAAACAAAACAAGACGTGGGTTCAACTCGCTAGCTAGTTGGCTACTGACCGAGTGGAAAGTTTTGTATATCATACAATTTTATTCATTCCATTATTAAGTGTTTGTGGTAAAGTGCTTGTGCTTCAAATAGAATGAAAATAAACCGTACGGATTCCACTATTAATTTTGGTCTTGCCACATACTTTTTTCGGGATATTTGTTTCAACTGTGATCATGTTGTAGTTGGTTTTGATGAATCACTTCATAAGGTAGCCCAAAAACGACAAAAGGACGTTTTTATACGTTTCTGGAATTCTAAAAACAATCAAGTATGTACTAGATATTATACATCATTAGTTCTTGGCCATAAGACCTTAGCTGACTTGAGATTTTTCTTGCAAGCTTCAAAAGGTCTTGCTCTTACAAAAATATTGCAAATTTCAATGGACGGACCAAATGTAAACAGAGATTTTTAGAAGAAGTAAAATACGAACTCCATTCCTTCTCAATTTGGGATGTTGTGGTTTACATACAGTCCATAACTCATATAAGAAAGCTATGAAAAAGACTAACTGGGATATAATAAATTTTTTGAGATCACTTTATTATCTATTTTGCCACAGTCTTGATTGACGTGAATTACTTAAAATCTTTATTATTTCCTTTAAAGTTTTGTGTTGTGCGTTGGGTCGAAAATTCCAATGTTGCCAGTCGTGCTCTTAAAATCACTCCTAATGTATGTCAATATGTCAAAGGAATGAAAGATAACCAGAAGTTGCTAGACTCTAATAGCTTCAAAACAGTGTAGCTTTGGATGATGAGTTATTACAAGCTAAGCTTACATTTTTTCATACTATTGCTTCGGTAGTCGAAGCACTTTTGTCAAAGTTTCAGCCAAATGGTCCCCTTTTACCTTTGTTTTGTATGAAGCTCTTGTAACTACACTACGAAGAATCATGACACGCTTTATCAAAGATACAATTTTAAATGCCTCTTCTATCCTTGCGACCATCGATTTAAAGAAAGAGGACAATCCTATATCTCAAAAAAATACTTCTGGTCAAAGACATTGACCACTTGCGATTCCGATCTCATTGAGTTTTGCATTTCCCTATCTAGATCATCTCCACTGATATATCCATTAACAAAGTTTCTTGCTTGGACCCTTGTATGGCAATAAAACTTAAGCTGCGACTCCAAAAAAAACTTTAGATATTTTTTATACAGAACGATTGGCCCTCGGGCTCTCAAGCAGACAAAATTAAAAGCAGCTACAAAGATGTTTGCACTAAAGTGTCATTATGTGAACAGAAAAGGATTAGTTTTTCGCTAGAAGAAAACCACAGACCGAGCGGATTTTCAATAAATAAAGAATTGTTAATTTGCAATCTATCCGAGCTATCTATCGTTGCCCAGAGACAAGTATATGATGCAATTCTGTATCATTCACAAAAAAGAAAAAAACCATGATGTCAAGTCAAGGTTGAAAGCAAAAAACGTAAAGTTTCAGAGAAACTCAAGAACCTAAATATTAAAAAACAGAAAATACTAGACAACGCCAGGCATGAATTCGAACAAATAAAGAAACTCCATCCATCCAATGGCACTACAGCCTTAACCGATCCTTGGCTTCCTCTAGGGACTTTCTCCTTGATTGCGTGGCTAGCTAGTCTTATTCTGTTGATTTTTATAAAGCTTGAGAGTTCTGGGTCGTCAAAAATTTCATACAACTCGCTTTTGTATCCTTCGTGTTGAAAAAGTTGTCGATGAACCCTGCGTTTGAACTCTTGGATGTTGTAGGAGTTCGGAAATACTGACTGCGAGAGGTTGTTCCACAGTCAACTTGTTCTATTTAGAAACTAAATACTAGTTTGTAGAGTGCGTGAAAGAGGGAGTTGAAGGTGGAGGGAATGAGACGCGTGGGCTAATCTGGTGTTGCTCTTGCAAAATTTTATCGCTTTTACCACAATGACTGCTCCACTGAGATAAGTAAACTCATGGCTCCACGGCAACATTTCTCCCGCAATACAAGACTTGCCCGCTCGGTTCATTCTCACAGTTTACACCCCTTATATTCGCGCACACTCCGGTTTAGAAATTCGTTTATAACAAGAATAACTCGACTGTGGAACAACCTTTGACAGACAGTATTCCCGAAACCAAGAGTTCAAACCCAAGGTTCATCGCCATCTTCTCCAACACCCCCTGACTCCCCTAACCTATCCTATTCTTCCCTCTATCCTTCGAGCTATGTTTACTACTAGACATTGCACCATGACTTGTACGACATGACGAACTGGTAGTACAAAGGGTGACACCTGAGCTTAGACTAACACATAAAAAAAAGTATTCATCTAGTTATCTTTTCCTATTTTTGATTTCTTTTTGTAATTGTAGACCCACAGTCGATTATTTTATCAACTACTTCTAGGTTGTGTTAGTCGATAGTTACATTCCTTCCCATTCTTAATCTTCCAGCTCTGGACAGTTGCACCACGTGTGTTTTCCTTCGTTGATGGTCAGGCCTATGTACTTTGCCGCCTCTGTTAGTACGACATAAACTTCTGTGGCTGTCAAAAAGGACCTTCCCACGATGTTCACGTCATCTGCATTGTACAGAGTATGTTACTATTGATGCACTTCGCTGGATTGACGTCTTCCTTATTACCCATTCCAGGGCGATGTTGAAAAGCATTGGGGCCAGTCCATCTTCTTATCTAAGACCGTCGCACTTCAAACTCTGCTGCCACTGTTCATTGCGTATTTAATCAGTCTTACCAGCTTTGAGGGGACTCCTAATTCGGAGAGGATCTTGTACAGCCTCTCCCTTTTTATAGAGTCATATGCCTGTTGGAAGTCTACAAATATTTGGTATACATCTACATTCCTTTCCCAAGTTTTCTCCAAAATTTGCTTTACATTTCAGCCTCCTGTTATATTTAAATAAACAAACAAGTGAAATTTAATTGAATTAAACTTATAATCACTTTTTTTATTTCTTTTTCAGTGTCATGGTTTAAGCCTCTTTACATCCTATCACACAGCAAGACTATCCTGCGTGAAGCAATCAATCGTGATTCTTCGTTTTTGGAACGTAACGATATAATGGACTACTCCTTATTAGTTGGTTTAAATAATAAAGAACGCGTTCTAGTTTTAGGAATAATAGGTACCTATCTGCATATACTAATTATATTAACCTTTCCATTTTAATTATTATAATCTAACTATATTTTGTACTTTTAGATTACATTCGCACATATACTCTAGATAAAAAATTAGAATCGATTGTTAAGCAATCTGGTTTGCTTGGTGGGCAAGGAAAACTTCCAACTGTTATATCGCCCCAGCGATATAAGCAACGCTTTATCGAGGCTATGGATCGATACTTTTATTATGTGCCTGATCGTTGGGAAGGTTTATCAAAAAAATAACAATTATATATTCTAGATTAATTTTTGTTACTTATCACTAACGCTATTTTAAATAAATTGTTACAAAGCGCTTTTAAAGTTTTGTACTCTAGTTTAAAACTTAATATTTATTTGTGATGTTTGGGCTTTATTTAAATTATATTTATTGATCGGGCATTTAGTTTAGTTTTAAAAAAGCATTTAAAACAGAGAAAATGAACAGTATGATAATTTGGAGACTTCATGGAGAACAATTTGCAATTCATTGCTCGCGTGGAACAGGCACGAAGTTTTTTTTACAATATGTTGCAACATGTACGATAACACAAAGCCAAGAAGGAATGGCTTTTTCTCCTAAATGTGGTCAGCTATTAGCGGCATTGGGCGAATTGTATCTAGTATTTGAAAACATTCACTTGCCGTAACTATTCTGGACTTATTGAAGTGTGATCATAACTTCAAACGGTAGGCACTGGTAACTGCCCTATAAGAGAGGATAGGCTAATATTATTGAGCTAGTTCCTTAAAAGTAATGTTGGCGACAGTAATAACCCAGTAGGGAATGGAAGTACGTCTAAAAGTATTTCTAGAAGTCGTTCTGCAGAAGAAGGCCAGTACTTCCACCCAGTACAAAAAAAAACATTACATTAACACGGCGTTGGCCTAGGCGGGGAAGTAATTCCTTTTTCACTTCCATAGAATGGGAGAATGGGTTGTAGAAGTACTTCCCGTTGCCCATCCATAGAATGGGTTGTAGAAGTACTTCCCGTTTCCCTTCCATAGAATGTGTTGTAGAAGTACTTACACCACATTCATTTAGAAGACCTTCCATCCAGTACAAAAATTATATTACATTAACATGGCGATGGCCTAGCTGGGCGGGAATGACTTCCTTTTTTCCTTCCTTAGAATGAGATCTGGAAGTACTTACACCACATTGAACTCATATATAAAGCGATTATATTGTAAATTTTTGTAATATAATGCATTTGGGGGGACGGATGTGGGGGGGGGTTGCCGGTGGAGGTGGTAAAACAAAGCGATTTATAAATTTTATTTTATAATGCTGTTTTAAGGGCTGTGCCAATTTTCAGCAACTTCCGAATTATCTCGCAGTCAAATATCTATTTTGACTGGCCTATCAATTGAGGAGCTGGGGAACAAAACCGGACTTGTCCCAAAAATTGATTTTTACACTAGAGCAAAAATACTGAATTCGATAGTTGCACATTAGTTAAAATTTTTGCGTTTGAATATAATTATAGCTTATTGTATAAATAATCAATAGCCTAATTTTTGGGCACAAAAATTCATGTTTTCTATTTTTTTTTAATTTTTTTTGAATGGACAAGTCCGGTTTTGTTTCGCAACGATGGATATGTATGGGACATCTCCGGTTTTGATTCAAAACCGTCATGGACAAGTCTAGTTATGAAACAAATTCCTTTGAATTTTTTCATTTTTTAACAGGACAAGTCCACTTATGAACCAAATCAGTATTTTTAAAAAATTTTTTTTGTGGGTTTGCAACACTTTTGGATGGAAATATTTCAGGGGTCTATAGAGGTGGGCTTAGAGAGTAAAAAAAAAAATTTAAAAAAAAACCGTTATCGTGAACAAGTCCGGTTTTGTTCCCCAGCTCCTCAATTTATATTTTGCTTTTTTAAGAAGGAAAACGTGACTGAGATGATTAAGAAAGAAAACGACAACCTAGGAAGTTTTTGAACGCGCTTTTTGCGCGAAATCAAGTGCACGGTGACCAAACCCATTCTTCTCTGCATTACTATTAAGCCATTACAGAAGTACTTCTTTAGTATTTAAGAAAACACTCAATAAAGAAGTACTTCCAAATCTACTTCTCAGAGTAAGTGCTTGCGATTCTCCCTACTGGGAACCCTCGAAGACCAGGGGGCCGTATTTTCGAGTCGATCGAGTAGATGGATCGACTCGACAAAAAAAGCTTCTCGATTTTTCCTAAGTTTCATATTTGGCATTACGACAAAATCGACAGATAAGCGCTGCCATAGAAAACCATCAAATTGTGTGATATTACTCCAAGTGCAGTAAGCATCGTATATTAAATTAAAAGAGAAAATGTTAAAAGTTGATTGTATGCATAAATTGAGCCTTTTAATAAACGTCAAACGTCTTTATCGACACGTAAAGAGGCGATAAGGTTGTCGATATCGTGTTCCCACAGGCCAATTGTTATTTATCGACAGGAATCGATATCGACTCGAGAAACCAAATACGGCCCCAGAACTGATTTTTTTTGTGCTCACGATGAAACTAAGGGGAAAGCCTTCTTTCGGCATGCCTCTGGGGGAATCCCCTTTTTAAAAGCTAGTCGGGTGGGGTTTAAAAACTTAGGCTTGACAGTTATAAGTTTTTAATAGCTCTAATATAAAATATTTAGTTTTCTTGACCTGCTTGTATGCGGCCCTTCGACCACGACGGCCCTCCAAGGTTCTGGGTTATTAGGTGTTCATAAAATATTTTGGGTGTGGATTTCCCCACCCAAAGCGAAAGTGCTTGGGCACTTTTCCTTCTATCCCCACACCCTCCGCCGCCTCTGCCTGTAGTGTGGACACTACAGCGCGTCTCTACCACTCGAGCACTCCACCGTAGAGCTGCTCTAGAGAAATTTTGAGTAGAGCTCTACCACGCGCTCTACAGACTGTGTACACTGCACATGCGTTTTTCTCTACTGTAGAGTCGTATGGTAGAGCGCGCAACTGCGGCTATCAACTTTTGCATGTCCAGAGGTGCGTGCGTACACATATTGTGTAAAAAATTTAAAGGAAATTAATAGAAATAAAAAAAATAATATAATGAGTTCTCGCCAAAAACAAGCTACTGCTGTTTTATTTATTTTAAGAGAAAAAGAAGGAAAGGAAATGTTAGGAGCAAGATTGGATTGCGAAAAAAAAAGAAAACGCTGAAATGTATCGAGAATTATTGAATGACCAAACACAAAAAAAATTGCGTATACACTATAGAGTTTTTTAGTAGAGAAAACTTTCGCGTAGAGTGGGTGTAGAGCGCATGTGTAGAGCTCTAGAGGGTGTATACACTTCTCTACGCGTCTCTACGCGAGAGTTTTCTCTAGGTCTACCCAAAAACTCTATAGTGGACACTAGGCTTAAGAATGCCATGGATCTGAAATATAGAAGAAGAACAAAAAGAAATCAATAAACCTGGAGGGAAATGAAGGTGATAGATAAAATCATAGTCAGATATTCCACGGAATATCAAGTTGTTCATCACCATCAGATGAAATGTAGCATCTTCTTGCGGTGAATTGTTCAAAGGATGGGTTGAATAATCAATATTTTCTTTTAAAATTTCCACTTATAACTAAATATTGGGTTAATGCCTTCAAATCGAATAAAATTTCTTCAAACGAACCCCAATCAAGTTTCTATTCAACTTACTATCGATTCGCCCAAACCTTTATGGAAATATTACTCGCGTCTGAAGTAAACATCAAGAAATTCCTTTTACCCAGCAAAGAAAATTTATGGTAATAAATGATAAACTTTTAATACGAAAAAGTTTTCACAAAAAAAAGTCCTATCGAATGTCTTCCAAGGATGTTATTTACATAATGAAACAATTAAAATCGGTCTAAGGGAAATTTCAATCCGGCACGAAATCGCACTTGCAATAAGGGCTTTACGAGTTATAACCTACGTCTACAGCTGTTCCACTTCAGTGCCACAACTGATTACAATATCCATCATGCACTTGTGTAAGCATTCATTCAACTTTACAGCACCCAAAGCCAGTAAAGCCATCCAGATGTAGTTGGGCTAGTCTTAAGGCTTGTTATACAAAACTTTCACAACATATAATAATGGGTCCAAGGGCGAGCACATTTGCTGTGATAACCATCAGTAGTGACCCGTCGGACGTTAGGTAATTGGAGGCTCCGGGTGGGCCCCAAGTCAAAGTACTCTCGTGCTCTACGAAGAAGGGCAACCGCTCGAACCTTGCGAATTGCTCCCTTACAAGCTACAAGCCTACAACTTTGCGAAATGGGGGCATTATCTGTGATGAAAAGTTATTTCCGGTAGGAACTAGGTCAGTTGTGCCATGGCGTCGGGTTGAATCGAAACGAATCACTGTGTAGGTATATTCTCATATTCGTTGGGTTGAATGGGTCTGAAAGGATGGCTGGAATTGTTCCTAGAAAGGGTCCCATTCAGGCACAGTGGATAACCCTACCAGGACGTGTAATCGTTTCCTGAATTCCCTTGCTTACTTTTCCTTTTCTTATACATTACTACTGTGGTAGGTTCAAGGCGGCCCTGGCTAGATGGTCGGTCACTAGTAGAAAGCTTTCTTAGGGTTATTTTAGCTCAAAGTAAAACAGTCTTGTTCGGTGTTTTGTAGGGAACACGCAAGTTTCTAAGTTGTGCAGTCGATGCCGTTTACGTTGCCTAAGGCCCGAAAATTATTTAGGTGTAGGTTCGGTCGTTTCGGTACGGCATCACCTAGAATATCGTTGCGATAATGAAAGTTCGGCAAATCTTTAATTTCAAGTGATATGCTGAAAGATAATTGTAATATAGTTGATCATCTGGAGCAGTGGTGGGAGCAAAAACTAGCATAAAATCATCATGACAAAAGGGAGTAGCAGAAAACAGACTGGAAGGTACGGTTTAACGGATTTTTTAGTGATGCAAGGTTGTACACTTTGACTTATCCTTGAAAGTAACGAGTATGCAAAAGTTGCAATTTTCTAGCAATCTTTTAGGGTTTATTTTGGTCGTCAAAAAAACCTTTTGACATTTTAACGGGCATGTTGCGACATCAGCGCTTGTGTCGCAAGAATGTATTTTTGCACCTTGCATGATGAAAAGTGTTGAAGACGGTTCTCTATTGTTTTTCTTATCTGATGTTGAACTTAAAATAGCGCTGACACTAACTTGTATACAATAAATTAAGGAGTAACAAATGTGATTGAACTGTTTCATGCTCAAATGTTATTAAATGACTCTTGATTACCGACGTGCCTTAAACTTTGTGTGTACTCCTTCTTAAAATAAATAAATATAATCAATATAGTTCAATGTGTGCCCGTTAAAAAGGTAATGACGAGGTTGTTTCAAAAGACAAAATAAAATTCTAGGAAGAAGTTATTACAAACTTTTGAAATATTTATGTGTGGTTTATTTGTGTTTAAATTATTTCTACAAAATTGATATCATTGATGAAATTGTTATTATACTGGGGATGGAAGGTGTTCCTATAATATATCATAATGTGATGAGTATGCAACTTATGTATATGGAAGATATTTGGTGGAAAATGTATTGCACTTATAGATTAAGAAATCATAGCTGAGGTAAGGAGGAAGTGAATTACTGATTCACTAATAATAAGCCTTCGAGATAATAATTGGGTAATAACTTTACTATACTAATACTAATTTATAAGAGTTATTGTACTAAGTTATTGCCCTACAATGTAATTTATAGTTGGGTGCTTGGGTAGTTGGTCATTGTCCTACAATATTAATTATAGTTCAATGCCAGTAGCTATTCATTGATTAACTAGTTTAAGGGTAATTACATCTTCCCTCAGATTTAATGGGGATAACAAATTTTTGTTGAGGTTTTTCAAGTTCGTAGTTGAGTTGTTACACTGATAAAGAGAATCGATTTTGAATTTTGCAATATTTTATAACTTTAACCGGTAAAACTTTAGTGTGATGGTATCTAATAGAACTGGGCAGTTGAGAAATTGGAACGTGTATTTTTGGGATGATATATTTAAAAGTGAATTAAAAAAATATTGGATGGGAACGAAACATACGATAGAGGAGTAGGTGAGAATGAAAAATCCGATAACGTAGGCAAGTAGGGGCTCGGAGTTTGAGATCGTTAGAAGTCTAATAGGCGAGGTCAACGCTATTTTGACTACCACCTGATGAGTTGGTTAGATTTAGTGGATAATACAGAGAAAAACTTGTATTAATTTTTTAACTAAATATAAAATTTTAATTTTTTCTGATTATACTGGATCGAGAATATCATTTGAAATTATAGTGGAGTGCCTGCGCCTGGGGGTTTTGACCTCAGACTTTTGTTACGGTGAATGAATTTATGTGGTCGAGGTGGGATTTTATTTTTTATAGGCCCCTAGTACGAAATTCGATTCGTAAATCCATCGAGAATCGAAAGCTAATTCGATTGTGAAAAAGATTGGTAGTCCGTAAGGCAGTCGAATCGAACAAAAAGTACCGTATTGAACTGAGAATTTTCTGTCGTTTTGATGAATTTTCGAAGGAAATTTAATGGCAATGTTGTTTTAACAAAGTTGTTGGTGTTTAAATAAAATAAACACAACACACGCATTCGGCCATCTAAATGCAATCGTGAACTGTCATCGACTTGGTTCACTACAATCGAGAATGGGACTATGTACCACTTTTTCGATCTAACATTCTTTCGACTGTTTGACGAGAATCGGACTAGGGACCATACTATAAATTGCAAAGTTTACCAAAAATTTGTTTGTGCTTTTGATTTTACCATTATTGGGCCATACCATGAAAATTCTACCAAATATAAAAGAAAATTTAGAACCCGACCTTCTCCGATTTCCTTCATATTTCGTACATTTGGAGTACTAGTGACTTGTATTAAGTAGGTGCAATATTTTGCCAAAATGTTAGGTCTTAAATAACGGTACTTAAATATTTCGAAATTTGCAGAATAGAAGTTCCTTTAAAAAGTCGTACAAAGTGCAAATATTATCCTAGCGCTATGATGTATACATCATTTTGAACAAAAACCTTCAAGCTACTAAATAAAAATGCCAAAAAGGATATTCGACGAAAAAAGGATTCAAAGGACATCTTAAGTATCCTTTATCCTTGGGGATCTCAAAAAGCCAACGAGGGATTTTCTCCAAGTTTTTATATGTTTTGACTGGCAACACTAAAGATAAGTTACCTGAGCCTCTTGCATAAAACTCGCGTGCGGTGCTACGCCTTTAAATAAAATCAGTTTATGTGTGCACTGTCCGCGGTAGGACAAAAGTATAATGAAAACAACAAAAAATCTGGAAAAAATGATTTTGGATACCATACAGAAATTTAGAGTTACCTATAAAATATATTGCAATATTTCTTCTCGAGGGTTCTCGGACTCGTCAGGGATTAATTGGAACAATTTGTTTCTTTTTAACAACTTTAATTTCAAAACAAATGTTCTTTCACACATGTGCTCCTCCTTCCTATTCTTGGCGGTTCAGTTAGAACAACCGTACTAAATTGAGATGTGACACTGCGTTATGTATGTATGTATTTAAGTATGTGCCTACGAATATGAAACTTCTCGGTGAATTGGAATTTTAACTTTCTCTTTTCGGTTAGCCGTTACATTGCCCCTTCTGACTTAGTGTTCGTCCCGAATACAGCTTCCTACAGGTCCCGTTCTTACCGATCGGACCTTTTTGGATGCGATAGAAGACATCGTTTAACCTCGTGATGTCCGTGGAGGGGCCCTTCCACTCCCTTTGTAATTTTGGCGATTTACCTTTTATTCGTAGAGGATTTTATAGCTCGACTCGACCGCCTTCCTTAAATCTAGATCCGCTCGCCCTTAGGTCGTAGTGGGTCTTCCTCCTGTTGCGCGATTTCAAACTTTAAATCACCTGGCAGCGTAATCTGTTTCCCGAAAATCATCCTTGCAGGGGTCTGACCGGTAGAATTGTGGATAACTATCCTGTACAGCGTTTTTTTTATTGAATTATATAGAGATGTTCTTCATATTAATTTGAAAACCTATTTATACCGTTTTAGTTCGTTATCATGGCGCAATATCGGGTGCCATTCACAGTTACGTTTCGGCCGGCCTCATTTTTGAAGAAATGTGGACCGATGATCAGCAAACCACATAAAACCGCTATTTTGTCAGGATGTAATGGCAGTTCTTGGGAACATCTTTGAGCTGCTCTTCAGTTCACTCACGCGCGATCTGTCATAAAATCCCCACTGAAAAAGTACGTCTAAACCAGGGTACGAAAATCCTCATTCATGTGCGACTCTTTCAACTCATTCCTCGCTCACGAGTGAGAGTTCTTTGCTATATAGTGCCCTCACTCGTGTGTGAGTAATTTGTTCAGGAATTCTGGGTATGAAAATCCTCACTTATGTGCGACCAATTCAACTCACTCCTCACTCACGAGCGAGAGTTGTTTACTCGTTTGTGAGTATTTTTTTCAGAAATGTCCAAACTCGCCCATAAGTCTTTGTGGCTTTAGTTTAGTTTCGTGCGGCATGATTTGAGGCTTGGGAATGGGTTGGGTTGTTTGGGAGAGGTTGCGCGAGCATTCTTTTGAAGTGTGCAAGTGCGGAAATGTTCCACAAGAATTCTATGACAGCGACTTGCTGTACGGCCTAATAGTAAAACATTACCTCCCGATACAGAAATCCTGCAATATTGGAAAGCCTACACGATAATGACATCGAAAAAGTAGCGCAGGTGTACTTGCAGTTCCAGGAACGCAAGTCTCTGTTGAGAGAGTTTTTAGCGCCTTATCATTAGTTTTGACTAAATAAACTTTATAATATATATTTAAAACTTTTATTATTAAAGAATCCTTATTCAACTTCTTTTCTTTTTGGGTACCTAACGTGAGTGAGCGGTGAGTACACTCATTATACGCTCAGTCATACTCCTGTGCAAAATGCTAAAAATTGTATCCTCACTCATGTGCACGAGCAGTCTATGTACACAGCTTCACTCATGAGTGCAAGCAAGCCGAAGTTAAAAGCTTTTCTTCACTCATGAGTGAGAGTGATTTTATAATGAGGAATTTATAAGTGCTCACTCACGAGTTCCTCATGAGTGAGCATTTTCGTACCCTGCTCTAAACTAAATAGGTCACCCGTTAGTGGTATTTCCCAACAATGTGATTGGAGAATGTGCAAAACCGGGGTATCAAACTCATTGAAGTGACTGTAGGACTTAATTTTGAGATCAATTGTCATCTTATCTTTGACCTACTCTCAATCCCTTTTTTTATGTAAAAGACTACAGCTCAGGGGAAAGCCCTTTGCACTGTCGACAATCTATTTTTTTCGTATAGAGTGTAATGTCGAACAGCAAGCTCTAGTCGGAAGATAGTGAAGGGAGAGAGAGAAGTGAAGGAAGGAACACTGCCACAACCAAGCCGCGATATTTTTTGTTCCACATACTCCCAACCATTACTCGCGACTCTGGCATCGGGGCAACGAGAAACAATTCGCTGGAGTGTTATGCCTCCTGAAACGAGTCGAATCCCATCAACCAACTATGAAAAAAGAGGCAAAATATTAAAAACTGGAAATTTTTATTTTTTTCAAAGTCCTGAAATGGGCATTTTAAATAAAGTAACGAAGTATTGCGTATGCTCACAAGAAAGTACATAAAAAACCTACAATTTAAAAAAAAATATTTTACCGTACGATGATTTGGCATAAAATGGCGGCAATTTTAAAATTTTTCGAAAAGTGCCAATTGTTGCCGTAAAAATTGAAAGTTCAACCACGTATTTATAGCATCAAAATACATCTTTTCTCCAATTTTTATCAACATCCGACTATTTTCCCCTTTTTTATTGTATTTTTAGTAAAATAAAACAAAATTTCATACATTTTGGTTTTTTGAGGTTAGGATTCATTTTTAAAGTATTTATACCGAATCAGTTCCATAGTCTATTCATTCACGAGTATTTGCCCTTTTTTTAATTTTTCTACTGGAGAAATTAAAACAGTAGTGTAGCAAAGCACTCAAAATGCATCAAAAATGGACATTTGTGCAATTTTCTCGTACATCCACAGGTCGATTTCACAGAAATTTTTCTTTCGCTTTATCTTAACATATGTAAAGAAAAAAAAAACAAAAAAATCCAACTTCCCAACTACATAATAACTTCGCTTTTTTTGTTTAGTTTCCCTCTACTAAAACTGTTTGCAATTTTTTCAAGCTGTGTTTTTTTTATTGAAAGTATGATCCATTACAATTATACGTGGAACAGAATATAATTCAACTTGCCGACTGCGTAGGTCTGTAGGCATCAATTCGAATATTGAATTTTTCATTGATTTTTCGACTTTTTGCTGCAGTTATTTCATGAATGTGTTCTTTAGATCATTAATTATTTCTGGCTTGTTTGCATACACGCGACTTTCCAAAAAATCCAACAAAAATATTTAATGGTGACTTTGGAGGTAAATTTATTTATTTGATTTTGCAATGAGTGTTTTTCAAAGAACTCCCGTTTTCTCATAATAAGTTTGAATAATGTTGCAATGTAGGTAATGGTTGAAATTGTACTACTTTCTACTTAAACAAAATGGTTTATTGTACATTTAGATGACTCTTTATAACTCTATATTTTATAATTCTAACGCGAATATAGCGAATAGAGGATAATACGCATTGACACCTCTTTTAAAAAGTAGAGTAATAGCACAATATATCAAATGTAAAGTATACCAAACCATCATAAGACCTGTCATAACATATGGATCAGAGTGCTAAGTGTGAATTAATAATAAGTGTGAGCACAATTTAAACGCGTACCATTCAAAAATAAGTGTCATTCACTGATCCGTTTTTAGTATTTTGAAACATTAACAACAGTAAAAACAGGTCAGTGAGTTATATTTATTTTTGAATGGTAAATAGCAAAAAAATCAAGGCAGCTGGAGTCTTGGAGTATTCCACGAATTTTTTAAGAATCTTTTGAAGATGTTAAAAATATTTAGAAAAATTGACCTTAACGATCCACTTTTATAATTAGAGTGGAAAAAGTAGGAAAAATTGTTGAATACTAAAAAGTGATACTTATTTATAAATGACAAATAGCAAAAAAACCAAGCCAGCCACGAAGTGTTAAAAGAAATTTTTAGGTAACTTTCGGGGCTGTTAAAAAAAGTTCAGAAAAAATGACCTTAACTATCTACTTTTTGAGTTACAGAGAAATATGTGGGAAAAAATTGTTTTTTTCATATATTTTTACAAATAAACCCGCTTATTTCTGCTTTTTCCATCGTATACTATTGTTTTTATTAATCCCCAAAATCAAAATTCAAAACGCACTATCACGAAAACGGGCAGAGATAGTCCCCCCTTTTTGTGTCTTTTATCGATCATTTTTTGTCTACTCTTGTCGAATATTCAACAAACTCCTGAAGGAACATTTGATAAGTAATAATTTGTAGGGTCACTCACATTTTGAATTTATTTATTTATTTTTATTTTTTCTGAACTTTTGTCTTTTTTCTTTATTTCTTTTCATTCTTCCTCGTTTTGAATATTTTTTTTCCTTTATTCTCTTAATTTTTCTTGTTCTTTTCTTTAATATTATTTTTTATTGTTAGCTTTTGGTCTATAATTTTAATTTTTGCCTAATGTTTCACCGACTAATTTTTAGTTGTACGCTTATAAGCATTATTTTCTTTTGTACAATGTTTATACAATAAATTATTATTATTATTATTATTACTCTGGCTGGGTTTACCCGACAGGACACCGAACAGGCAAAACTTCGCTGTCATCGTTAATTCGCTTTTGAAGTTCGATAGAAAGTCGCATGAGCGTTTTCACGTGTAGTCCAGTCAAATAAGTAAATGAAATTGCATTTTAAGAGGTACAGAATTTTTTTTTTTGGTATTTGTTCGGGTACATCTGACAATGATAAAACCAGGTTTGTGGGGTCGCAGTGGTTTGGGAAAAGCCGCCATCTTGAAAAAGAGGGAGAGCATGTTTATATTAAATGGCTCGTTTGCATACAATGATAGCTGAAAATGATCAATGGCAAAGTTATGGAGAATGCAATTATCTACAAAATGAGCCCCCAACGAGCACTGTAAGTTGATTTGGCTCAAAGTAATGAACGGTCAAAGTTTAACTATGATCGTGTGGTGAGGGTTGAATGCAGTTTTTTGCAATTAACTCGCAAAATGTTAACTTTTTTGGCTTCATGCCCATAACAAATTTAAAGTCCTAGTAATTACCTTTAGAATGAGCCCTTAATAGTCGTTATCGCTTATATAGTTTGCGAGCAATCCAACGCCAAAGTTCGCACTGCACGTGCCTGAAATAACTGATAACGCCATTTTTATTGAATATTTCGTTAAAGGTTGCTCCTATGAAAATGTGGTAAATAGCAGAAATACGCGCAATGAAAATATCTTTCCAACGAGGTATTGGTCGAAACTCCAAGTCGTTTTATGTCCTCGACGCAGGGCGTCAAAGTTCAACCGAGGGGTTTACGAATTTATAGCCATTTAACAACTTTGGAAAATTATAATTATGGGAAATAGTAGCTGAGAATCATCTGTTTCAAATTATGATGAATATTTTAAGCTCTACCTTTTACAAAATGTTTAAGGTATGTTCTAAACCAGGAGCACTTTAACCCTACTTGCCTCAAGCATGCTTAAGGGACGTGGACGGAGACATTTGCAGAGGCACTGCAGTTGCTGGTAAATACGCACTTCGCCAAGTGCACGGATGGTATCTTTCCTAAGATGCTATAGGAAACCAAAGAACTAACCTTCCTTTGGACAGTGAAGCTATTTAAAAGTAGCCTGTTGCATGGCCACATTCCACAGATGTGGAGGAAATGTTCTTTATACCGAAAGCGGGGAAAAGAGGATATGACCTCCTAAACATTGCAAGACCATAAGTCTCTCCTCTTTTCTGCTGAAAGCTCTGGAAAGAATAATCGAACTAAGGTTAAGGACACCTCTCGAGCAAGCACCATTGTGCAAATCTACTGCAAAGGCGCTGCTGAGCATTCAATACATTATAAAAAATATACATTAGCGACCTTCCTTGAGCTTTCAATAATATAACGAATACAGCTAACCTATAAACCCTGCGGAGGCTACGTTTGGCCGATGGATAGCTTTCATGCTGCAGATTCATGCGGATCTTGGAAGTTGTAAAATTACCAGAAGGGTTAGTAGAGGCACACCACGGGGAGGAGTGCTGTCTCTGTTGCTATGGCTTCTGGTAATGGACAAAATTCCCAGAAAACTACAGGAAGAAGAAACTAAAGTGGTCCCATATGCTGACGACCAAGTAATTCTAGTTTCTGGTAAATACCTACAAGTAATTAATGAGCGAGATTATGGAAAGAGCTCTGAACAGCGTTAGCAGATGGGCCAAAGGCTGTGTTCTAACTCTGCAAAGACAAACTGATGCTGTTCACTACAAGAATAAAGAAACCAACTTTCAATTGTCCTATATTGGACCGAGTACAGTTACATCTAGCCTCGACGGTCAAGTATCTAGGTGTTATACTTGATGCTAAACTGAACTGGAGACTCAATATTGATGAAAGAGTTAGAAGGGCCTATATAGTTATACTCATACAGGAAAATGCTTGGGAAAAAATGGGGGCTTAAGCCACGAATGGTGCTTTGGATGTACGCTGCAGCTATCGTACGTCCCATCTTCAAATATGGATCAATAGTATGGTAGTATTAAGGAAGGAGTGCAACTGTACCTATACGGGGTGTATACGCTAAGTTTACAAAGTGGCCGGCTGTTGATAGGTTTTTGTTTCCTCCCGGTCTTTACTTTTGAAATTTTAGTTAAAAAAAACCGAAGTTTTGACTTTCCTGACTCATAACTCTGGAAGTTGGTAGGGTAGAACCTTTACTTTTACAGTTTTAGATAGGGTGATATGCAAAACTCTCAAAAAAACTTCAAAACACCCTAGCGGCTAAACCGTTACGTTTCCCACCTCCCATTCGATTTTTTGTTCCTTTAACCAAAACCTATCAACAGCCAATTCAAAATCTTTCACATGGCATATGTGGGGTAACCCAACCCTGAATTTTATCCGGCATAATATAGGTTGATGTTTACGGCCCTAAGTGGTGCCGAGCAACGAATAATAAAAATGCCGTCAACTCTTTTATACACATTATTTTCAAATAAACTTCCTTCGCTCATATCAAATTCAAACTCTTTTTTCACAATCAATAGTCATAAACTAAGTCTCCAAGGCGAGCTAAGTCATAATATTAATTACTTTCTTTCTATATTTCCTTAGCCGTCTTCGTATTTAATAATTTGTACACCATTTTCGTTAATATGTTAATAAGC
The DNA here is from genome assembly GCA_963855945.1 of Thereva nobilitata. Taxonomy (NCBI): domain Eukaryota; kingdom Metazoa; phylum Arthropoda; class Insecta; order Diptera; family Therevidae; genus Thereva; species Thereva nobilitata. Next base: position 54,051,021 of record OY979694.1, on the reverse strand, counting down.
TCAGTGACAAGCATACAGGTGAGTATATTCCTTAAGAATTCTTGTCATTTAAATAACATCCGTCATATACCACTCCTCCCCATCAAGTAACCGCAAGCAAGTTAACGTCCTTGACACTATAACTACAACAATAGAAAATAGAAAAAAAAGCTTTGGTCAATGAAAAAGTCCTGATAAAGGACCTTAATCTCAGACAGACGGGAGCTGCGACAAGGGTTTCGAAATTGTATTTTCGGCCATTTTTCCGGTCACGCACCAGTAATAATTTCATCGACCTTGCAGGATCAAGGAAGTGTCTGGGTCGAGAAAGCACTTGACCCAAATACTCGCATTTTCCATAATCAAAATATATGTATGTATGTATATAATTATAAACTCAAACTAAAGGAAAAATCACAATCTTTAGTGCCCTGCGAAATCTTTCACCGTGATCTTAACTGCTCCTTGGTTGGATTGTAGCAGCTGTCGTCGATTGCGTGACACTATTGATGTCATGAATTACAGTCTCATCCCGACTAGAGACTCCTTCAATAGCTCACAGCTGTTTGTTTTAGCCTTAACCGATAAGCCTCCAACTGGGATTAAATCGTTTTTAGACAGAAACGAAGGTGCTCACACATGACCTATATTCCCTTGGAGTGATTTGTTACATTTTATCGGGACCCCCGCGTAGTTACAGAAGTCCCCAGCACGGAGGTCCCCTTTGCAGCCCTAATTTATGCCTTTTTAAGGAGCTTACAGTTGACTGAGCACCAAGCAGAAGGAATTCAAATTATTGCAAAAATATTTTTAGTTACGATTTAATTCGTTGAGTTATTTTCGGAGTAATTTCAATATGGAAAGTGAATTTTATGGCGAAAGCGGCGAATGCCTATTAAACTTGCTGAGGAATGATGGCAGCCAACACGGAAATATTATGGTTTCTTTAGATAAAAATGTTCGCGTTTCTGTTTAAAAACATTTTTGATTATGACAGAGCAGAATAAATTCATTTCAATATTTCTTTTAATTTTATATATAAGGCAATTCAGGAACATATTCAAACAGTACGAAACCTCATATCCCCATTTTCTGTTTTTTTCCTAGTTTTATAGCCCGAACAAAATAAAAATGTTGTCCTTGATTCGTGCCTTATCTCAAAATATCATTGAAGGATACTCATCCTCTGAATCTCAATAATGTCACAAATTATGCATTGAACTTTGAATGAACCCTAATTAACACCTTCACCTATTCCTCAGAATGGTCTTTTGGTGAACCACAAATCTCTGCTTAATTATTCATTATTATGTAGTTCAAATGTCCCACAAACATAGGAAATCAATAAAGCAATGCTCCAGTTGGGTAAGCATAGAGTGCTCCTATCTTTTATCACATAATTCCAAACAGACTTGAGCCACAGCACGTGACATTACAATGGCTTTAAACAAGATTCCTCATTAAGTTGATATAGAATTTCGATTTGGTGCTTTCATACTTGTTAACATTATAAATAACGGAAAGTTGAAGTTGAAGTTGGATACCGGAAAAAATTGCATATTCTTGCACTTTAATCGGAAAGATAGAAATAACAGGATTTTTATTATGAGAATTTTATTTTTAGGGTAATAGGGTGCGAGAAGCACGAATCGAAAGTCCGTTTGTCGATATTTTCTTATTTTAGGCGCCAGGGGTAAAAGGTGGAATGATGGTCTTGCCGGAGTAAGAAAAAAACAAAATATATTATTTTGTTTATAGTACAAAAGAAATTTATTCAAATAAAATATTGAATATTATTCAGGTTAACAATAGCCCAGTTGTCAGAGACAAATTTAGACCGAAAGATCGCACAAAATGTGATCTCGCTGAAACTACAACAAAATAATAAATCATTTAATACTGATTCTGTTTAAAGCTGTTTCTGGCTTTTAAAAAACATAAATGCGCGTTACATTTGATACAAAAGGTGTAACTGATTTTTACACGACTTTTTTTACGTCATCACGTCGTACCTTTAAGTCACGTGCTTGTAGATGCTAGTAACAGCTAGTAGATGCCTGTGGTACGGGTGATTTACGACCAACGGGTCGATTTTTATTTATTTATTTATTATTAGTGAAGTACATCAAGATAATACAGATATTATAACGTTAAAACGCATGCACTTACAAGTAACAATGGGAAATATAATAAATTGCTAAAAGTTAACTGATTACACTAGGCAAAGTATGGTACTGTTGGTATACATTTAGTTCCTTAGTAGTTCATTTAGTTCTTCTTTAGTTCGTCAACCAATGATTTGGCGAGAGCCTAAGGATCACGTGAGTGATTGTTACTTTTGTCTCACGAATGTCAAAGGTTTTTCTACGAAATCCAAGCACGCAATAACATACGCAGAGGAGTCTTCCGTCACAAAACCAATACCACATTCGAAAGATTTTTCAGTCCTAAGTCACCAAATAAAATTCAACTTCCTTCCTACTTCTCTCTTCCCTTCACTATATATCGACTAGAGCTTGATGTTCGACATTGCACTCTGTACGAAGAAAATAGATTGTCAACAGTACAAAGGGCTTTCCCTGAGCTCTAGTATTCCACATAAAAAAAAGTACTACTTAAGGTTCCTAGTGCCTAGTACATCTCAATCACCACATTTAATCAACTAAGCTGAGCTCGATGACCTTGTCAGAGATTTGGCCTTGTCTAAGGAAAAATCTGAAATATTAGCTTCAAGATTAAATAAATCAATATGTGCCAACTTGTAAGTGGTTCCTTTGCTTCTAGGATTACAAACTTGATACACGAAATATAGTTGCTTGTTTAAGTGAATGGGATGATAGTCGTGCAAGAGCCGAACTTTATGTCCGGGTTGTAATATGTCGGTAAAAATACACTTTCTGCACTCACACCTAAACTTTTTTAAAGAAAACCCAAGGTGCGGTGAGTGATGAACACGGTGAGCGCTTCCACCAAGATATTGCTACAATTGAGAAGCGTTATCAAGGGAAATAGACCCCTGCAATGCTTGCAGACTACTGCTGCTTTTTCATTAGGGCGGCACCAACCTCTTCTTACAAAAGGCAGGCCAAAATAATAAAAAGAAGTTTATTTTTTACTTCCAAATAATTTATTTTCTTAGTTGCAAAAATCTGTAAAAACTAAAAATCAATTTCTATAAAAATCTATACGTGACTAAGATGTTTTATGTTCTGTCCTAATAGTAGAGGGAAATTAAACAAAAAAAAAGCGAAGTTATGATGTAGTTAGGAAGTTGGATTTTTTTTTGTTTTATTTTCTTTACATATGTTAAGATAAAGCGATGAAAAAAATTTCTGCAAAATCGGTCCTGTGATGAACGAGAAAATTGCATAAATGTCCATTTTTGATGCATTTTGAGTGCATTGCTACACTATTTTTTTAATTTCTCCACTTCTGTTGGTCGTAGAAAAATAAAAAAAAATCGGTAAATACTCGTGAATGAATCGACTATTGAACGAATAAATACTTTAAAAATGAATCCTACCCTAAAAAAAGCAAAATGTATGAAATTTTGTTTTATTTTTCTAAAAATGCAATAAATAACGGGAAAATAATCGGATTTTGATAAAAATTGAAGAAAAGATGTATTTTGATGCTATGAATACGTGGTTGAAATTTCAAAAAAAAAAACTCGATTTTTACGCCAACAATTGGCAATTTTCGAAAAAATTTAAAATTACCGCCATTTTATGCCAAATCATCGTACGGTAAAATATTTTTTTTAAATTGTAGGTTGTTTTATGTACTTTCTTGTGAGCATACGCAATACTTCGTTACTTTATTTAAAGTGTCTATTTTAGGACTTTGAAAAAAGTAAAAAATTTCAATTTTCAATTTTTTGCCTTTTGCCAACTAGGCCAGTCAGTGTGGACAATCAATTAACAATAATTCCAAAAGTTTTGAAACTTTCATGTAAGGTCGGGAAGAGCATGAAAACAAACTATAAAATTTTGCAGCCGTGGCCGAGGTCCGGAACATTGTTAAAATTGCAAGAAATGACATAAAAAAACCTACAATTTAAAAAAAAATATTTTACCGTACGATGATTTGGCATAAAATGGCGGCAATTTTAAAAGTTTACATAGTAACTTATATTCAGTTCACCTATCCAACGACGTATTACACATATCTATTGGAGTGGGTACCAAAATTTGCATTCTCCTTTTTATATGTATCTATCGAAAATCAATTTTTGCAGATTTGTTCTTTTTTTCTTAAACCTTTTTCCTACTTCGGACTGTACACATAATCTTTTTTTATTGAAAGGCGTTGCAACGCACGCGGGTTTTTGCTAGTTAATTATAAAAATGAATAAGGTGGATGTAAGAGAAGAGAAAAAAAAAGAGAGAGTAAAGAAAGCTATGTTGAAGGAATGTTATTGGTTAGTAAGATAGTTAAGAACACGTTTCCTGACTACATTCAATGACACCGACCCCTGTTCTGTCTATCTGAGGGTAAGCTGTTCCACAATTGCAGCGAATGAATAAAAAAAGATCTCTGCCCAACCAAGTGGTAAAATCTAGGCAGCATAAATACTGCTCTTCTAGGCGTACGACCAAAATGAAGACACTGGTAAAGGTATGATGGACGCTCAGATTGAAGGAGTTTATATATAAACATCATGGCTTTGAGCGATAGGTATATATCCAGCGTGCATCCAAAACGGCAGAGCGATATCGGCTAATATGATCAAAACGACGAAGATTATAGACAAACCTAGTGCAGTAATTAAAAGCTATGTGAAGTTTATCGCGACAAGAGGCATCAAAAGACGGAAAAACCAAGCTGGCAACCTAACAGTTGGCAGTTACTGTAAATTTTAGATAGAGTATGATCACAGCAGGTTAGTTAAGAATTTAGATAGACACCGAGATTTTTAAACTCGCGTTTGGTAAGGTAAGCAGGTGTTCATGAGAGAGATTGTTGGAAGAAAAGAGGTATCCAATACGGTCCTGTATATTGAAATGCAGCAGGATTTAGAGGCATTCAGGAGTAAGTGGTTTGAAAGATACCATTTATGAATACGGTCAAGATCTGCGTTAATGTTATCCACACAATTCTCTACAAACCCAAGAGGACTATTTTAATAAATTTGTACATCGTCTGCGGTGTAGTTTGCAATTGGTTACGATACTGATGAGATCATTTATGTATATGCTAAAAAGCAATGGCCCTAGTATGGAGCCTTGGGGAACACCACACGTAATTGGCAACGATTCGGAAATTGAGTTTTGTAACCACACTTTTTGGGATCGATTGTGTAGGTATGTAGTTTCGAATTAAGGAAGCATCTGAGGAAGGAAAACGCATGTGCGGTGCGTTATTAATTTTGTTTCTAGCAGCTTATGACAAACACTGTCAAAAGCCTTAATATAGTCGAGAAGCACTAGAAAGGCAATATCGCCCGAATCAAGAGCCGCTCGAAGATCAGTGGTCACTTTCAGTAATGCAGTTTCGCACTGCTATTTTTGCGAAAGCCTAAAGCCTGAAACAGAATCAACGCAGTGCAGTGTACTGCACCGCCTGTCAAAGTTTGGTTTCTTGCTTTTCTACTACCCGGAACACAATTGCATGCAGGGCAGTGAGCAGCAGAATACTGCACTGCAGGTTTAGGCTAATTTCTAAATTTACTGTGCCGTGTGTGATTTGAAGTTTAATTTTCTAACCTCACAAATATTTATTATTATGATATTAAGTGGCAGTAATTTTTCATGACATAAATTAAGAATTGCACATGAGTGAAATGATTTATGTACTGTTTTAGTTAACAATAGTTTATAGTTTCACATGTTTGTTAAATGGAATTGTTCTGTTTTTTTTATTTATTTTTATAATGAAGTAATTTTTTTACACTATTTTTATAATAAAGATAATTTTCTTAACATAGAAAATATAAGAAGTATATAAAACTGTCTCTTTTTTTCATAAAATTTAGTTTTAATTTTTTTGGCGTCTAAGCTTTGACAACACTGCACTGGGTTGATTTCGTTATAAGACGCAGTGCTGTAATTTTTCACAATCAGTAAACAACACTGCATACTGCACACTGCATTGATTCTGTTTCAGGCTTAACTGTGTACAGGACAATAAAGACAACATTTCACAGTGTCCCTCAATTTTCCAAGTCATTACTTTTTCGAACACTTTGCCTAGGAAACATGGGATGCTTATATGACGATAGTCAGACTATTTGGGGATTTGCATTTCGGAAGTGCAATAACTTTCACTTTTCTCCACTGAAACGGAAAATGTAATTTCGTCAGACAGGTGTTGAAAATGTACATCATATAGGGGAGAATGAACGGAAAAATAAACTTTAGGAAAATGGGTCAAAGTGGCGGTTCCCCTACCAACTTCCAGAGTTATTAGACTTTTTTTTGTTTTTTTAATTAAAATTTCAACTAAAACTATCCCTTTTGTTCGTCTAACCAAAAACTAAAAACAGCCGGTGGCTTTGTAAACTTAGCGGGTACATCCTGTATAGCTATAGGTTGAGTGGACTACGCCACCAGTAAGTACACATATGGTGGTCCGTGTATTTTAAACGTTTTTCCCGTCACCTTCGCCGCCTCCACAACTCGCCGCTGCGCCAATCTGTTGGTGCCTTTAACCTCAGAATCTTCGATATAGAACGAAAGCATTTGTTATAGCTTCCATATCCAGAAGACGGTAAAAAATCCTGATTGCCATATCTATTGTTTTTATATGAAGTCCATTACATTGCAAACCCAAGTGTGTGATTTCAAAACGCATTTCGCGTGTAAAATCATGTAGTCACTTTTTACGCGTTTAAAATGTGTTAATTTTTGAGTGAAGCTTTTTGAGCGTCGTTTTGCAGGGAGTAAACCTAGAAAAATCGATACCGAATGCAAATATACAAATATGTTTTTTTATCCACATTATTTTAACACGGTTTATTCTTAAAACGCTTTATTTTAACATGATTAGCCGAGTTTACACCCTTATGAAGTGTGTAGTGTGTTAAATTCACACGAAAAAAATATTCCGGGGTTTGCAGTGCACAACCCATGAATTCATCCAATCAACACCTCCCATGCTTGTGAGAGTTATATTCACGAATTTTTTGTGAGCATTAAATTTCAATAAATTTTTGGATTTTTTGCTGGTTGACTGGTTGATATTTTGCTGGTTGACTGACTGCATTCGTGGCAAGCTTTTTTATAACATTTTACGTTTTTTCCACGGGCCGTAGTAATTATTAATTCACACCTTCTTGTGGCCTGCAAATATGAAGTAAATAAAAAAAGAACTTAATTAATACATTTATCGTTCTCGACAAATTTTTAAAACCCTGCGACCAAAAATTATTTTCTATATTTTTGTTATAAAAGCGTGTTTTATTCAAAATCAAGCGTCACTCTCTTTCTAAAAATTCATCAATTTAAAAGTCGCAATTGCTTGGTTTTTTATACGCTATTATGAAAACCTATATTAAAATGCGCAGATGATATAATGCGATTATTTCAGTTTGGATTGCAGACATTTTTGTTATGTTTATAGAAGTCTTGAAACATGAAGATTTTTTCTTATAATAAAGTCTTAATACCGACTGGAATTCAGATCGTCCCTGAATTGTTTATTTTCCTTCGGGGGATTAAGTTTATGCATTGCTGAACCCAAAACTCCTTGGAGCCAGAGACAGGACGATATAGAATTCTACAAGCATCCAATTTAGAATCTCTAAGTTAACAAGCACCAAATTAGAGAGTCTTCATGTATTTTGTGCAATCATATCTTAAAATCATGATTTCTATTTTAAATAATCGTAATTATTTATTATCTCCAAATTTTTCTATTTTTAACTTTGAGTTTGAGCTGATATCAGAATTATAACATTCTTGGATCTGTCAAGAGTTCAACCAGCTTAAGAGTTGAAGTAGACAATTCTATTTACTTCTCGTTTGTATTCTCATTACGTGTTCACGTTTTAATAAATATGTTTGTTTATGCCAAAGAGACGGTATTTGACGGTAAGCATATTATGAAGCAGTATTCTTGTTGCTGATGGTAGATAATCCCATTTTGTTGATATGTCAGTATTGACAGAATTACAAACAGATTTAGATTCACATTTCTATTTATAGATATTCCTGGTTTTTATAATAAATTGCTTTTGGAACATAGAAAATAATTGGCGGTTTCAGCAATGAGCAAATTCATAACATAAAGGAGTTATGGTTGTCACCTAGTGAAATATTTTAAATTAAAAATATCGTTGAGGTTTCGAGATTGGTTAAATTTTGAAGTTTATTTTAGTGATGTGCGATTCTGTATCAATTTAAGACAAAATCGATTTTTTCGTGTAAAAAAATCGGGATTTCCGATTCTTTCCCAGACGATACGATTTTCGATAATCGATTCTTTTTTAGAGAATCGTAATCATCAATTGAACCTTACTTTTAACTATACAGGGTGTTCCCGACCGTTAAGGCAGTGGTTTCCAAACTTTATGATACTGCGGCCGCCCGTTACACCAAAACACCATTGCGCCCCCCCAAATAAAATATGTGAATTTGCATACTATATGGGGTGCGCCATCTAGACCTTCGGTATTTCAAAATTGAATAGCTTTGCCATTTTTTTTGCCGATTTTGACAAATGAGCAAGATTTGTTTAGGATGTTCTCTACCATTTATAACAAATCTGTTTTTGAATACAATGTCGATTAAATGACCACCTCCATTCGAAACGCAAAACGCAGCTCTTTTTCGGGCATCCTGCAAACCATTGACCAGCATTTCTGGTCAAATTGGCTTAAATTGCCTCACTTTCTGCAAAACTTGTAATTATAGTTGCCAAACACGCAGCTGCCTCTCGAAAAGTTAAACCCAACTGAAGTGTGCGCAAATCGTTGCGTAGTGTATGGACATATGTCACATATTTTTTGGCAGATTTGCCCAAATTGTTCGCTCGTGTATGGGGCCCTCTGGCTTTGAGTTCGTCAATGGTCTTGGGCTTGTTGGCATAAACTTTACTTTTTAAATAACCCAAAAAGTTTGGTGCCGATAAAGCCGGAGACCGAGGAGGCAATTTTTCGACACAACATGTCTCGGTAACTTCCGTTGCAAGAACTTTATCGGAGCGGCTGCGGTATGGCAAGGTACGCCATTTTGTTCAAAATATAGTACAAGTTCGTCAGATCTTTCCACGCATTATGGGACCCACAAAGTGCGCCAACATCCAACGATAGCGTGCGCCGTCGAGGGTCTCTCGAACTTGGAAAAAAAATGATCCAATGATGGTTTTTGGCGACAGTTTTGGTTATTGACTCCGACAGAGAGTGAGTGAGCTTCGTCCGTCATCAAAGTGTTGTCCCAAAAATCTGGCTGGACATCGATTTATTCTTTCGACGGCAGTTCCGTACTGCAAGTTACGCAGCTTGTTGGTTGGCAACATGCAACATTCTTTCAGTAAGTTGCGCTTTGTATGGGAAGAGATGAAGATTTTACCAAACTACGAGTTATGTTGTCTGAAGGCGCCGATGACTCTCTTCCGTTCCCGGGGTCGAAGGTTGTCCTCTGGATCGGCTGCGGCGCTCCTGGCTAACTGCTGTTGTTACAGATTAGGCTAGATACCGTAGGAGGCCGATTTCGGCCAGCGCCTCGCGCATTTCAGCCGTTTGACAAACATTCACTAAAATGCTTATAACTTTGTAAAGAAGTTCCGGACGGCTTTGTGCTTTTTACGGCATATTCCCAGATAGATTTGAAGAAGTTTGTAACTCGTTATTTGGCGATCGTTCTTACTTTGTCCACGTTGCGCGTAAATGGAATGCCTTGCCCCGGGGTATTCGGAGTGCGACTTCTAGCCGAACTTTCAGCAAGCTTTTAAAAGATTACTTTAGTTGATCCTTTCTTTTTCACTCTTCTATCTCTTTCTTTCTCTTTTATCTTCTCTTCACATTCTTTTCTCTTTTTCAATCATTCTAATTTTGTATTTTTCCGCTGTTTTTTGTATAGTTAAGATGTTTAATCTTTGTACTATGCCAATAAATGTTATTATTATTATTATTATTATTAAGTTTAAAGCAAAAAATTTTAACGAAAAAAAAATTTCTAAATGAGTTTCCCCCTTAAGAAAAGACGTTAATTGCTCCTCAATTATTTATCGTAGATCAACGTAAGTAGGCTCATTTTTTAGAGAAATGTACATTCTTTAATGTATGATATCAATATCATAAGCCTCAGTCGAATATGTTAGTTCAAAGTCAAAATTTTGTTTTTTTAACTAAAATTTTAACTAAAACCACCAAAAAATACGTAGGTAACCTATACTTTTTTTCCAAAATTAGAAAGCTTGGAGTATTTTCTATGAATAATGTTGAAACAATTTTTATGCTACGTCCTTTACTTTTGAAGTTATAAGCAATTTTGATGTTAAAATTGGCTCTATTTCGTACCTAAAACCTTTTCACCTAAGCTTTGTCGAGAAGTACGAAATAAGCACCAAACCTGCCTGAATGCATTTATTTTTTATAATAATGAATTATTTATTTAAATGTCTTAATTTTTTATAATATAGTGAATTATTTATTTTAATTTGGCAATGAAATTCGTTTTTTTTGTTTTATTAAATTTAATAAAAATTTTATCAAATAAATGTAATTTTTCTTTAAATATTGTACTCGATTTTTATAAAATCGATTTTGTAAGGCCAATTTATAGAAAAATCGATTTCATTAAAACAAAAATCGATTTCCAAAATCGATTTTATTTTTTGAAAATCGCACATCATTAGTTTATTTCTTACGAACGGGATGTTTTAAGGATCTAAACTGACAATTTTTTTATATGGAAAACTATCTTTCAGAGTTAAATCCCTTTATACAATGAACGGTTTTTAAGGAAAAGAATATTGACGATTGAATCTACATTATATAGAGTAGATTATAGTAGTTTTTTAATTCCGAGTATCAGCTGCATAGGAAAATAAATTTCCCACAAGATCCACTCCAAGAAACAACGAAGCTCGATCCTTGCAAGATCCTACCGAATACGCCAATACACAGCGAAGTTCAACTACTGATTCGATCGAAAGCTCATCGAAGGGAAAACCAACCACAGGAAAGTTAAACCACTGATTATAGAGTAAATAGATGTGGACAAAGATTTGTCCAGCTAACTTCAATACTTGTACCGATTTAAGTTAGAGGGCTTCGAATTTCTGGTGTAAACCTCTAAAATTAATGGGAACAGAGGTGGCGGAACAGGTCCAAGCTGAACTCGAAAGGTTAAAAAGGGGGTTGGGGAAGAGGAGGGAAAAATGGTATATTAGATCTCCAAAAACTTCCATCTTAGCCTGCTTGTTAACGATCGTTTTTTTTACCGGGGAACGGCCCGGTGCGAAACTGCTGTCCATTTTGACGATACGTTAAAATAACGGAGACGCTTCCGTCAAAATGCAAATTTGCAAATATCTCTTAAACGGTAAGTCTTATCATAAAATAGTGTTTACAAAGTTTGTAGATTATGCGATTATCTATAAAAAAAGATATTATACATTTTCCCGTACGAATTGCCATTCGTGAGATATCGTCGTACGCCGTTTTAAAGATTTAAAATACTCATATGCACTCATTCGCGACTTGCAAAGGTCATCAGACGTTCAATAAATCCTTTGTTGGTAAAATATTTATCGACCAATCATTTTGCCGCAAAAATCTACAACATGTTTCAAACTTTTGATTTCTTTTCCTACTTTTTGAGCTAGATAAAAACATGTCTAGATCACTTGAAAGACGTTCCTCAGAAAAATCATTTTTGTAAAATTCGACTATATTGATTTCAAATTGTCTTCTTTACCAATAGCCATGTTTATAAGCGGAGCTTCCCTCCGGATGAAAGTTTCGAGGATGATTTTTCTTTTTTTCCGAATGGGAAATACTTAATGAAGAAGAAGTTGGGTGTTCTATTTTGCTGTAATAGTTTTTTTTTTCTTTACTTATCGATTTTTTTAAATACATTAAATTAAACACTGGGTTTACATTTGTATTTGTTGTCATTTTAAATTTAAGTTTGGAGTTGTCATCTCAAACCAGAAAGTATTTTGGATTTTCACAAGATCCTACCAAATACACTGTCTATGGCTGTTCAACTACAGATTCAATCGAAAGCTTCTCCAAGGTACAAACCAACCACATGGAAGGTAAACCATTGATTATAGAGTAAATAGATGTGAACAAACATTTGTCCAGCTAATTTCCTAGATGGCAATACTTGTACCGATTTTAGTTAGAGGCAGTGGCGTAGTAAGAAATATTTTCAGGCGAGGTTAAATAGTTATAAGTCGAGTCCTGAACTTTAGACAGTATCTATTAGTTATGTATGTTTCAATACAAATAAGACCAGAAGAAGTGTCATAGAGGAGTTCTTTTGAAGTCCCACGACCCTGGGCCTTTCTATTTTTACTCCGATACCATCAGTGATATTCTAAAGCGGCCCATACACTTTCAGTTTAACCGCGCAGTTTATCAGGTGTGACGTCATGTCTGAGCGATAAACTGTGTGAACTGTGCGTTTTAAACTATTTTCAGTTCTTTCAGTTGCATCCATTCTTTGCCATGGGATCTTGGATGTGGTTAAAGCGGCCCATACACTCTCAGTTTTAACTGAGCAGTTGAACTGTGTAAAAAATCTGTACAATAAACTGAACTGAAAGTGTGTGGGTTCGTCAGTTCGTTGTAGGGGTTTTTTTCCTCAGTCTCGTCAGTTTTGTTGATTTGAGTACATCATTTTAATAATAGCAAAAATGTACGGCACTGAGAGAACTGAACGATAAACTGTCTAACCTGCGCAGTTTATCGGAGCAAAATGGGTCCAGAAGCTCAGGTCTGAGGACTGAATGAAAATAGTTCAAAACGCACAGTTCACACAATTTATAGCTCAGACATGACGTCACACGTGATAAACTGAGCAGTTAAACTGAAAGTGTATGGGCCGCTTTAGCCAACAAAACTGACGAGATTGAGCAAAAAACCCGTAAAATGAACTGACGAACCCACACACTTTCAGTTCAGTTTATTGTACAAATTTTTTAAACAGTTCAACTGAGCAGTTAAAACTGAGAGTGTATGGGCCGCTTAACATATGTTATACCGTATTCCAAGAGAAAAACTGCTTTGCTCGAATGCTTCCCATGTACTCTCAGCTAACAAGAAGCAAGAGTTGTTTTTCTCATGTACTTAGGACTAAAGAGTGACTCCTGAGTCTAGACTACCATATAAAACGTGTCCAAATTCCAATTCCGTTATTTTAAGCAATGTATTATAAAGGCTCTTGCACTGTTGAGCATAGAGCATAAAGTATTCCTGCTAATACATCAATAGTTAATATTGGTACACTTTCGGTGTTGTTTCAGATTAGCATAATCGATCAAGAATTTGCAGATATATAATCATGATTAGGTTCAATATTCCAATCTGCATTAAGTTTAATTATGGCTGCTTCCAGGATATGTCAATGGGTAATTGCATTCAGCACTAGTCATTCATTATTCGGTGCATACTCTATAAACTTATTTTACCACATAACATACAATTATGGAGATTGTGAATGCAATTACTAATCCTTTACGCTCGGATGCCGCTTTTCCCATTTGCGGGAAGGAAATATTTTTAGTATCATCGGATGATATTATGATTACATATAGGATGAAATTATGGTAATGGCAAACATTCTCGCTTGAAATGTTCAATTCAAAAGGACACATGGAAACAGAATATGCAAAGAGTGTGTATGGAAACTGCATGATGGGAAAAATGTTTGAAACTATTTTATTCAACATTTTTTTAAAAACATTTATTCAAAAATTTCAAATGCGAGGCGAAAAGTAATGTTTTTCAAATGACTTTCAATGGAGCGACCTTCAGCATATATCACAGCCTTTAAATGAATCTGGAAGCGAGAAAAGATGTATTTTATAAGATCAGTCTGGATAAATCTGGAAATCCCTGGCTAATTTAAATCTCATCCCGTCTTTATGAATAATGACAATCTTACTAGTGATATTTTAAATAGCGTCTATACATAATTGCTCGAAGGTCTTGTAACGTCGGGAGTGGCGGGTCAGCTCGGAGATGCCCAAGGTTCAAATCAAAACTCCTGTTACGTTTAAGTTCTTTTTATTACTAGAAATTCTTTATTATACAACTATCGAGGGGAGGGGAAAGAGAGGAAATAAAGGGTTATTGGGTTACCTCTGGATCAACGCTCCCGAGGTATCCCGTTTGGTCTATTTTCGTCGGAGTACTCCCGGATCAACTCTCCGGGTCTTGTCGGTTTTTCGGTTGGTCGCCGCCACTGGATCAACTCTCCGTGGCTTGTTGGTGTGTCGGTCGTTCAGTACCACTGGATCAACTCTCCGTGGTTGTAAATTGATTGGTCGGTTGGCGCCACTGGATCAACGCTCCGTGGCTGGTAAATGTATCGGTCTTTAGGTACCACTGGATCAACTCTCCGTGGTTTGTATGTTTTGTCTGTCTGTAAACCATACGATTAACGCTCCTATGGTTCCGCCCAGTTATCAGGCAGACTCTCGCAGGCAGGCACCGGCCTTTTATATTGGTGCCTTGCTGCGCGTCGCTGTTCTGTTTCGTAACGTCATTTACAGCCGTTTTGTCTTGTGTTAACAGCGGTGGTCCTGTTGTGGTTTTTTTGTTAACAGCGGCCTGTTTCTGTTTCGTTACAGTCTATGGCCAGGTGAGATATCAGGTGGTATTATGACCACACTAGTCTTCGAGTCTTTAAACCACTTTTGAGAAATCTCCATTCGACGGATCAAAGATGGAATATGGTACAGGGTCTGGTGTCGCAGGATCCAGGCCCAAGTTCTCGATTACAATGGGTAGGGTGCCCTCTATTTTCCAGACTGAAATACATGCCATTGAGACCTGCACTAAGTTCAATCTTGGTTTGAAACGGAAAAGCGGCTGCAGACAAGCTCGCAAGTGAGAGGTCTAAGACACTGGTCGGCCCCAAAACCCTTCTGTGGTATCTCATAGTCCATATTCCACTCCCTAATAGATAACTGGGTTGGGTTAAGGGTCTGAACTTTAGAACTAAAGAGCTAATAAGACCCTTTGCCTTAAGGCGCATTATCACTTTAAATAGGGCACATCTTAGTCTGTTGGTGAGGTATCTGACTGGCCGTGTAGGTGGTACCACATCCACAACCTAAGACTGTCTCAGGAGACAGAATGCAACCCCAGGTTTGTAATAGCCTGGAGAAGAGCCCGCCCCATTGCCATCAGCAGTCAGGAGAAAAGTGGAGGACTGCGCTAGGAGTAGTGGCGTAACTAGGTTAGGGCATGCATGGAAAGTGCCATTGGCGTCACTTGAGAGGGGCGCCACTGAGAACTTCTAACTTATATACTGAGTTTCCATGAGAGTTCAACCAGAGTTGAACCCGAGTTATACATCATGGAAACAGAATGAGTTAAGAGTTTTTGTTCAAGATTTTCAACTCTGCTCAACTCAACGAAAATAGGTAGGTTGAACTGAGTTCACCCATGAAACTAAAAACGACACATTAGCAAAAGTTACAAAAACTGAAAATGTCGCGCCTCTTTATATATAATAAATACTTTTAAAGAAAAATCTATAATAAAATTAATTGATGGAAAAAGATGGATGAAGATGGAAAGCAGAAATGGAAATGCATAGAGTTAAGTCGTTGAGTTGAAGTGTCATTTCAACTCAACCACAATTCAACTCGACTCCCATGGAAACTCGGTAATAGATGCAGAAATGCAATCGCAGAATGAGAAGGAAAAACAAAAGTGGCGAGATATTTTAAAAATAATTCTTCACTGTATCAAATTTCTCGTGGTGCAGAATCCGGCTTTGCGGGGATATGAGGAGTCACTTTCTTGCTTTATTAAAACTAGTGGCAATCTTTAACCCGGTTTCGGAGGAATATCTTATTTATGTAGAAAATCATCAAGGAACAACGTCTTATCTTTTTCCACATACTCAGAATGAGTTTATCCATCTCACGGCATCAACTGTTCGTCTCGTCTTATGTTTGATTCGACATCTGATCAGGCGTACCGCGAGCAAATTTCAGAAATCCATTTTAGTCGAGGCAATGAAGCACTAAAAAGGCCAAAAGTTCCTAATTGGTTGGGCGCGGACGGATCGGAATGCGGTTTTTTGCATTCGCTTCCAAAAATTATTTGTAAAAAATGGCTCATTTTTTTTCTGAACAAACCGGAAATTGCACCTGTTCACCTGTATGTATGTTTGTATGTATGTAGACAAATCTTGCAACTTGATTTTGACCCACTTCCATATAACCGATCAACTTGAAATTTTGCATATATGTATAGTTCGCATGACAATGCAATCTGACCATTTTGTAAAAAAATCAAGATGGCGGTTCCAAGATGGCGGCCGAATTTTGCAATTTTGCTCCTCGACCCCCGACATGGGTATCAAATGAAAGGGTATGACAAGTACAATACAATTACCTATGTGGCGTCATTTCAAATTCAAAATGGCGGCCAACTCAAAATGGCGTATTACCTTTTTCTTTACAACGCGCTCGATATGGGTCAAATGAAAGGAAATGACAAGTAGAATACTATTACCTATGTGGCGTCATTCCAAATTCAGAATGGCGGCCAACACAAAATGGCTGATTACCTTTGTCTTTACAAAGCGCTCGGTATGGGTATCAAATGAAAGGGTGTGATTTAAATCACCATCATTTCCTTTCATTTGATACCCACACCGAGGGTGTTGTAAAGAAAAAGGTAGTCCGCCATTTTGTGTTGGCCGCCATTTTGAATTTACAATGACACCACGAAGAAGTGTTCAAAGTTTATCGTCTACCAGCCTACTATGGAGAAAAACGTTTGCAAAGTATGTCTGGCAGGTTACGACAATATCGATTCAAATGTGTTTTTAAAGCTTTGCAAAGTCTTCACAGAAGTCTTCAAATCTTTGAAGCTATGTCTGGCGCCGGCTTTACAAAGATAGTTCGCCTCTATGTAAAGATTTGGATATACAAATTCAAGTTTTATGTTTTCGCTTTCAATAGCAGTTGAAAGCTCACTTTTTGGCCAGAGAAATAAAAGCTCTTTACTCTTTTCGAACATATATTTTAAAAAGCTTATTCGTACTCTCACATCAAAGATCTTAATATCTACAAAGATGGTGCACTCCCATATAATCGAATAGGCACAGTAAATCCGCCTTTACATTTTTCATTCCAGTCATAGAAATAATTTTACTAATTTTTTATCTGGATATTTAAAGATTGTGGTTTCGCGTTCGTTTGCTTTTTTTCAATTACAATAAGCTATTTAAATTATTATATTGTAGTGCGCATTGTGTATGAACATGGATAACATTTTATTTTTCTTTAACGTTTGCTGATTTGATTCAGATATGTTTTTAAGTGTGTTTTGAAAATAATTATCTTTTATTTTTGTATTGAAGATTCATTTTAAGTTAAGGAATATTTTTGTTTATCCTGGATTCGCTTTCTTTATTTTGGATATATTATATTTTAAGGTACTTTTCTGTCAACATGACTGGCTACCAATTTTTCAATTTGTGCTTGGGGGTTTCTTCTTTATTTCAGATATTTTATTTAAAAAAAACAATTTTGCTTCGTTTTAATATAAACGCTATCGAAAAATTAAAAAGATCAGCAAAAGCTGGTAATAGGTGTTGTTTAAGTCACTGCAGGAAATCCAAAATGGATTTTCCTACAATGAAACTATTCAAATTCCCAGATAATGATTCGCCCCTTTTTCATGAATGGGTCAATATATGTAACTTCTCAGAAGAATTTGTAGAAAAATCCCCAATTCTATTTTTATCTGAACACCATTTTTCTTCTGATGACATGGGAAAGAAATATTTGAAAAGAGGAGCAAAACCAAGTTTGTGCTTAACATCTAATAACATTAATATTATCCAAAGCAACGAAGAAGATTGTAGTGTTGATGAGTTATGTCTACTGAAATCAACCTCGCGAAAAAGAAGGCGAAGTGAATCGCCACTTTCAATATGTAAATCGTGCAAGAAAAGTGCATCAAGTTTGGAATTTTATAGAAAACGGTGTGGACAACTGTAGACGCAACTGAAAAACAAAAAGAGAAAACTCGAAATGTTGAAAAGAAGGAATATCAGATATAGATTATTGAAGAATAAATATAAAAAAGATTTATCGAAAAAGCCTTTTTAGAAAACCAAATAGATGGAATGAATATTCATCCTAATGAGAAAATTTTGTGCAAAATGCTTCTAAAGACTAATAGAAATAGTAATGCATCTTGGAATGAAAAGTAGAAAATGTTTGCACAAACTGTATTTTATAGGCCAACTTCCACTTATATATTTATACGTGATGTTATTAATCTTAATCTACCTCATCCATCTTCATTAAGTAGATTGAATCTGAAAACATTCCGATAGAATTAGCGTCCAGTCGATATTTTGTAGGATACATAGTCGTATAAATTGTGAAAGTTGCAAAAATATTATTTTAAAATCTGATGAAGTACTTACTTCTCCGTCTCTTCGTTTTTCATAAAAAAAATTATACTCGCAATTCAGACTTGGAAATTTACACGCACCGTCTGATTACTTTTTTAATATTTGTAAGATTCATATTAAAGTATTCCACAAAATATTTCATGATAACAAAGAAATTCGCAACATAAAAAAGTTATTGTTGATAATTGTGTAAAGTATACACAACAAGATAATGAATTTTCTTTGTGGTTTGAAGAACAGAATCCTTGTTTATCTCATAGGATTAAAATTTTAAATGTACTTATTTCAACTTTATTATATAAACATTGTTCATGGGCAGTTAAAAGTAATAAATTAAAAGATCACAATTGAAAGTGATCGATTATTTTATATTCTTTTTATTCTTACGTACAAATTATGTGTATCTATATAAATACGTTTTTAAATTTTTTTTAAAATATCTTTTTCATTTAATCATTTCGAGTTCCTTTCCATATTCCTCATTTATTTACTCCTTTTAATAGCATTTCAAACAAATTGCGAATGAAAGAGAAAAAGCTGTAAAATAGTTATGATATCAACACGCTCTCTTAAATTTCTCAGAGCTTTTTCATGTGGATTTGGGCTGAATCCACCCTGCGGATTTACTGTGCCTATTCTATTATATGGGTGTGCACCACATTTGTAGATATTAAGATCTTTGTTTAAAAGGTTATATTAAGGCTTTAAAAGCTTTTGTTTAATCTTTAAAAGCTTTTGTTTAATCGTTAAAAGCTTTTGTTGAAGCTTTAAAAGCTTTTGTTGAAGCTTTAAAAGCTTTTGTTTAATCTTTAAAAGCTTTTGTTTAAGCTTTTCAAGCTTTTGTTTAAGTTTTAAAAGCTTTTGTTTAAGCTTGATGCCTCGTTGGATATCGCTCCCCTGAATCCCGATCATATAAATTCCGCTGGAAAAGCCCATTATCTCAGAAAATACTGGAAGCTTCGGGGTGAAATTCCCTGGAAGGTGCCTAACAGTTTCCCATCAAAAAAGGGCGGTTCAAAACTTTCTGAAAATCGTCAAAAAAGCAAAGGAATACCCTTGAAAAACTTTTCTTTGAGCTTTTCAATCTTTCGTTTGAACTTTTAAAGCTTGTATTTGATATTCTAAAGCTTTTATTCGAGCTTTCAAAGCTTTAGGCTTTTAAAGGATGCCCTTATTTGCCACAGGGGGTCCTCATAGGGAACCTACGGGGAAATCCCTCTTTCGGCATGCCCTACATTTGCCATAAGGGGCCCACACCCTGCATAGGGTATGCCTCCTTCAAATGCTAGTCGGGAAGTGGTAAAACTCTCCTCAACTCATCGTATAAAATACTGTCCACTATTTTGTACAAAAAAATTCTACCCATCGCAGAAGGCATAATAGGTAGCTTTCAATGTGGCTTTCGACAAGTTATGTCCGCTACAAACCATATTTCAACCCTTAGAAGAATTTTGGAAAAATCATGGGAATTCAACATCAATATTCACGTACGGTTTGTTTAAGGAGTATCCGCGCACATCAGGGACGTGCCCGGGACGTTCGATTTTTGCTCCGGCCGGGACACGGACATGTGTGAACGAGTTCGTATTAAATGTACGCACCGATATTTTTTGAACCCCTGAAGGTGGGTATCCACCAAGAGGTTTGTCTCCGCACTATCTCCATACATTATCCGCCGAAGTGTCTCCACCAAAATCAATGCGCGGAGATAAGAAATGTGCGGAGATAAGAAGTGCGGAGACTACACACGCACACCGATATTTCAGTGGATACAAAACGTATCCATTAAAAAATGTTCTGTGTCGGTGCGGAGAACTTCTCCGGGGACTGTGCGCGGATAAGTAAATGCAGTGGATACTTCGAAAAGTCTTGTAGTTGCTTGTTGAGGCCTATCTTTTGTTTTCCAGTGAATATGGAAAACACAAAACATCTTAGGACAAAAAAGGGGATTATTTTGAAGAGATCGATTTTTCTTACGATGGAATGGACAAATAAAAAATAAATAAGTTATTGTTGGATGCCGAATAAAGGAGTATAAAAATAAAAATAGCAATTTTTGACCATTTGCACCCTCCTTAAGCCACCCGTAGCTGAAGTTGCCATTTCATCCCCCCACCCCCACCCCAGCAAATGGTAAACAATTTCTGCCACTAATATTTAACAGTTATTTAGCCCTAATAGAACCTACATACGCAAGGGCCGAATATTTTTTCAAATTTAACCCCTTTTGTACCCCCTCCCCAACCCCCCAACTCGAAATGGGTCCACTTCCTGCAAAAATGTCATATTATAAAAATTGGTTGAAATTACTTGAAAAGCTTATATACCAAACGGAGGTAGGGACGACACGATTTTTTCAATTGTCAGCTCCCCTACTATGGTAATATATTTAGAGACTTAAATCGGAAAACATAAAACATTGCGCGAACACAATAATTTTATCATTCAAGGTCGTATCCACCTAAAGTCTTGTCTTTGTAGAGTGCGCGCACAGTCCTTTAGAACATAGTTTGAGACTTTTCATATGCTTCCTGCAAGATTTTAGTGGATACGCAATGAAAGCTGTGTCTCCGCACAGTTTGAGATTTTTCGTTTTTTGCTCAATTTGTGTGGATTTTTAAGTGCGCGCACTGTCTGCAGACCGCAGTGGAAACGCACCTTGACGGAACACTAATATGTGTGGATACTCCTTTACTCGTTCACACATGTCCGTATCCGGGTACGGGCTCGTTCACACATGACAGAACACGGCCCTGTGACGTCCGGGCACGGCCCTGATATGTGTGAATCCTCCTTGATAGACATTAAGCAATACTATGACAGTGTGAAGCGTGAGGAGCTATTTAAAACTATGAAGTGCTTCCGATTTCCAAAATTTCCGAAGTATCAAAAGCTACAATCAAGGTAGTACGATGCAGAGTAAAAGTTGAACGAAGCCTCTCAGAAAGTTTTGCATTTATCATAGTGTTGGAGAAGGTGGAGAATAAACGTTGCTAACAGAAGCTATTTTGGCCTTCGACAACATCTTACCTCACGAATATTCTCTAGACTCTAGAGGAATGAAGTGTAAACTATATACCACGCTAATCAAACCCCTTCTGATGTTTGAATTAGACGCATGGATTTTGAAAGCGGCTGACGAAACTCTTCTAGGCACTTTTGAAAGAAAAGTAATACGTACAATATTTGGCGGTGTCTGTGACAACGGTAAATAGAGAAGGAGATATAATCATGAATTATACTAACTGTACATGGGACCCGACATTGTCAAAAGTATGAAATTGAGTAGATTAAGATGGGTGGCACACATACAAAGGGTTGACGATAGCGAAAAGAGAAAGAGAAATTCAGCTGGCTTGAATTCTGTCTTGAATGGAAATTGCAGTCGGTACTTGATGCTACCCTATAAGTAATCATATGAGTAAAAATATTCAGGCAAAAGCATCTAGTGCTGATATGAGTAGAATCGGAAGCCATACTCATATCAGTAAAGAATCGAGTACCGATTCCGTATCCCTAGGCGTACGTAATTGGCGGGCATTAGCTACCGAACCGAACGGCATGGAGAGAAATGCTGGAAGAAGCCAAGGCCAATAATAGGCTATAGTGCTACAGATGATGAAGAATTTTATCTCGTTCTTATTTTTAGTGCAAAGTTTCAAATGTGTAGTGCAGTTCTAACACAATTTTTTTTAACGAAGTAATGTAACTGACAAAAAAGCATATTCGGCATTGTTTACTCAACGAGTTCAATAAAAACGAAACAATGTGACCGAAGTTTCAAGGAAATTTAATATTTAATGTTAATACAGTGAATGCAGAAGGAAAAATGAGAGTAAAATCTTAAAATACCGACATTCGATCAAATTATTTTTCTATGTGCAAATCAATTCTATTCTGTATAAATATGTAAATCTATGATGAAAAAATCCTGTTTTATTCCACTAAACATATCTAAACAATTTTCGAACTTTTACTTCCGCATCGATTCCCATGACAAATTTTGTCCCAGAATGCAATAATAGCAGCAATAAAATCAAAAGACAATTTTGCCGATTTCATTCAGGAATATGCAAAATAAAAATCAATTTTACTTGGAAGCAAGTCGGAGCCAAGGATTTTTGAGGCCGTAAACACGAGCGAAACTGGGTACTTCGTCCCATGATGTGCCAGGAACCGAATGTATTCAGACAAAAAGCAATTTTCCTTTGGATTCCACCAGCGATTACCTTAATTCATAAAAACGGGAATCCCCCTTTGAATCGATATCGCAGCGATTCACCACGTATACAATCCGCACACAACCGGATACCATAAAAATTCCTCGCCAGCAACGTGGTTGATGGATGAACTTGCAAAATGCCTCCAGGAAATTATCGGTGCAATTTCGTTCAGTAGTATACTCCGGACTAAGTGTGTGTGTGTGTAGGTGGTGACCATTGAAAGCCGTGTCAAACAGGATCGCCCTTGCACCTTTAATTCAATTACTGACCACTCGACACTTCCATGTAGGTCGACCCACCTGGGCACAACAGCCTGGGACAAGAAGGCCATGGTGGAGGCTCGTGTAAGCTTTAGAGCACGGAAGACAAAAGGATTTTAAAACCTAATCTGCCAGGTATGCACCCAACAAATTGATCCTTGCAATGAATCCATTCGGCGTGCATATGCCATGCAATCACGCAAATGGAGAATGGCGAACTGTATTCGTTTGGATGTGCTCCATTTAATTTGATTATAATTGAAATACGGCAAAAGGAATAATAAGGGAAAAAATGTTAAAGGATTACGTTTTATTTACCTGGAGGAGAAGCCTCGTTAGCGGGCAATTTATTAGATTGTTACATAAACTTAATGCGGTGCAGGAAGTTATTTTTCTTAGAAAATAAAGAATGGGGCGACTGGATGGATACAGTATTATGGAAGGTTATTAGGAAAATAATGAAATATAATTGGGGGTACTAAATACGTCATTTCGTGCCAACGTAATCGGATACAGCTTTGAGTTATCTGATTAATAAGCAGACTTGCCAATATTTTTAGTAGTTTAATAAATGTTTTGAGAGTGTTTGAAATCTGGCGTTTGAAAAATGTCCCCTAGCATGTATTATTTCTATGGACACAAAAATAGAAAGCAGACAATATTGTTTTCTTCTACCAAACTTTTTCACTATTCACATTTTTTCTTTCCTTTTTAACATTTCTAGTTAGAAAAATCATTATTAGAAGCAAGGATTTTTGAAAGAAGTGACCAATCAGTAATGCATAACAAAAATGACCTTTAGCAGTCCGGCTATGTACGGTTGTTTGAAGCAAAGATATAAAAATAGCGCGTGTACCCAGTGCACGTGAAAGATGTGAAACATAAGTGCTAGTGGTACTTAATTTTCTCTCTTTCCAATAGTAGCACCACCTACATTACTATATACTAGTAATGACCGATGCATAAAATATGTAATGTCGAGCTTCTGATTAACAGATACATAAATAGCTACAATGAAATTATTTTCCCATTCAGAGTTTTACACTCAGTAATACAAAATCACCAACAGGTGTCATCACTGACTTATGCAGTTGAGTCCTCTCGGGGTTTGGCGTGATAATGTTCACCTTTCATGTTCATTATGATAGATTCCCACTTCTGCTTGAACGTTCGGTCATTTATATTTAACAACACAATTGAAGTTAGGTACACTAATATCCTCGACTTCATTTATCCAAGACTCAGTAAGAATAACTATATTCGACTTTTTTATAACAATAACCGTAAGATCCTGACTTCAAAACTGTGGCAATCGAGAGTGTATATCGATAATCCATTTCCCTGACGCATAAAATCTAGCATTTGTTTGTCAATAGTGTTTCCAAACCATTTGTGGAGAGTCTTCGGAATTCGTCTCGCAAATGTACCATTGCCATTAATGCCCTTCGGCAATGATAAAAGGTCAGATCATTACTACGTGTAGTAATCCATAGTCCTTGGATACTTGTTACACGTGACAAAGCCACATAAACTAATGGGGCTACGTAGACTAGTCATGATTACTATGTAGTAAAACCGACTTTTAAGAAGAGAGGGGTGAAGGGGCGGGATGAGTATGCCGCCCCTTCTCCTCTTTCTTTTTAAAAATCGGTTTTACTACATAGTAATCATGACTAGTCTACGTAGCCCCAATGATAGCGAACGCGCTTCCTTGAGAATTGTGTATCGAGGTAGCAAACTGCCTTTTCAAAATTTTAATTTAATCATACAAATATATGTATTACATATGTATTGAGTCTCTCGCTTAGATGAGGCTTATAAATCCAGCCAGAAGACTATAATTATCGATTTCGTTATTTCCGCTCCATAGGCTTTGGTAGACGAATGGTTAAAATGTAGGATCAGCGCCAAGGGTCGATTGGAATCGCCTTCGCAATATATATTACCCTTGTCCAAAAGTCAAAAATTCGGAATTATTTCAAAATTTTGATTTTAAGAAAGACTTAAGTACATTGCATACAAATTTCAAAGGATTTAAGAATATATTTTCAATTATTTTAGAAAACACTGTTACTTCATCCATTTAGTTAATATGCCGTATATTACTTAAAAATTTAGTACTTTTTCAATTTTGACAAGAAATTTTGTTCGGTGTAAGAAATATTTGTTTTGAAATTGCAATATTTGCAGGGAATTTTAAGAAATATTTCTTTGAAATCAATTATGGCTTACAATATAAATAGCATCGGATTTGTTTTAAATATTTGAAATAACAATTTCATATAAAATATTTTTATAGGACCTACATAAATATTTTTATAGCACCGACATTATAGCAACGAATGAAAATTAGTTGTGATAACTAAAATGTTTCAATTTTTAGCTGCCGCTATATGCTTACAATTAAAACAATTGATTGACTTCAGGCGCGGATTCAAGGGGGGGTCACAAGGGCTAAGACCCCCCCCCAAAGGCAGTTCCGCGGCCAGACATTTGAGAGGCCCTGTGCAATTGAGAGCCCAAAACATTTTTTGTCCTGATGTCCTGCACAGAAGCCCGTCCCCGTGACACAATTATGGCCCATAATGCTGATTTATGTGGCTGATACTCATTTATGTGGCCCGTTTGATGAAGTAATAATGCAAATAATGAATTCAAATGATTTTTATTGCCAAATCAATTTTTCACTCGCGAGGCCCCAAACACGCGGGGCCCTGTGAAGTTGCACACGTTGCACATATGCCAGCAACAGCACTGCCCAAAAGCGCTCGCTGCTTAAAAAACAAAATTGGCCCAAATCAAAAAACAAAAACAAAAAATAACCAAACGCCCAAAACCGATCCAACGTTTTTGCAAATTAAAAAAACAACTTTAAAAAATGACCTTCAAGGTCAACAACAGATTGATCTTTACTCTTTCTATATGTTTTAATTTGCAAACTCTGAAGTTAGCTGCACTCATAATAAAGGGCGCGTCTTCCTCAAAAACACATTAGGGCACGTTTTCGTAGGGCACGTTTGTTTTTAATCCACCAGAAAATTAGGATAGTTTTGTTCGTTTTGTTAATTTTGTTTTTGTTTTTTTAGGAGTAGAATTTTTTTTCCGCCACTTTTAATTCCGTGACCCCCCCAAAAACAAAATTCTAGATCCGCGCCTGATTGACTTTTGCTCATTATTGTGCTAAAAAATACAGATATATATATGTACATGAGTGCATAAGTCCATAACTCAAATTTTTAGATAAAAAGTAATTTAAGTCCGCCCATTAACCATTTTTATAGAAAATCAAGTAAATTAAGCTAAATAATCATTTTCATTAATCGGTAGTAGCTTCCTGGCATTCTGCCCTTCTACAGACAGAATTTGAATCCGAATGCCCCATCTAAATTTTTGTAAGTTATTGTAGTTTTAAGAAATTTACTGTCTCAGTAATATTTTGTGCAATTAACATTAGTAAGAGTCCTTTTACGTCCTTTTAAACTCTTATGCGCCCATTGCTTTATTATACCTTTTTGGAAATACATAATTTTAAATTAAAGCTTTGAAATATAAATAAAAAATTCAAATGCCTCGATCAAGAATTGAACCTGCGACTTTTTCGGAATATCAACGTCAGTTGTTGTCATGTACTCGAGCAGTTAAGGCAGTTTGTTTGTTTGTACACCGTTTGCAAATCGTTTTCGTTTGTTCTTTTTCTTTATAAATATTGCAAAACGGTTGCGAGTTGTGAAGTGATTGCCGAGTAAAATAAGAAAATTCTTTCAAACAAATTTAAAAACTCTTTCAAACCAATTTAATAATAATGCTAAACACCCGAAATAAAGGAAAACGTCATCGCTCGGTGCTCAATCGCTTTCCCCATCCATCACATCCAAGGCGTCAACGAGCAGTCCTCTTCCAGCTACCTCATCTGCTGTTACTACTGAACCTATAACGGCTGATCGTAGTACTGAGCAATCGTTGAGGCTTATTATTAAGGAGCTCTCTGATACGATCGATCGCATGCGGGCTGACTTTCAGAGGCAGATTACGGATCTTCATGGCATAATATCGAAGTTAATAAAAGATCCAATTTCCACTGACATTTCTAAGACCGAGTCAGTGGTAATAGCTGACAGCAAGACCCTCGTAAGTACAGGCCTGGAAGCAGCGTTTGTGTTTGTGTTGGTAATAGACCCATTATCTGTCAAATAGGAAGAAATTATATGGAGGAGGTAAAAGTTCGGGATATTTTGCCGTAAAAAGTCGTAAAATAATATATTTAACCAGTTTTTGTTGCAATAGGATTACCAGTTAATAGTGCTTTAGTGATTTATTTAAGAAAAGTTAAAAAAATCGAGTGGTTAAGTGTGTTTTAAGTGTGTTAATTGTAAAGGTGGCCAATTTTGTTTACATTCGCGGTGGTTTTTTCTTGTTTATTTAGCGGAAAAATGTTGAATTTGTGTAGTAATATAATAAAAAGTGCTTTTTGAATGATTAAAGATTATTATAGAATAGTTATTAAACACATTAAGTGCAAGTACCACCATACAACATGCATAACAATAACTTTTTCACTTTTCCTTCATATTTTTCTGCACTTATGTTTTTAATAAGTATTCTATAATAATCTTTAATCACTCAAAAAGCACTTTTTATTATATTACTACACAAATTCAACATTTTTCCGCTAAATAAACAAGAAAAAACCACCGCGAATGTAAACAAAATTGGCCACCTTCACATTTAACACACTTAAAACATACTTAAACTCTCAATTTTTTAAATTTTCTTAATTAAATCACTAAAGCACTATTCACTGGTAATCCTATTGCAACAAAAACTGATTAAATATATTATTTTATGAATTTTTACGGCAAACTAATGCAAAAATATTCCGAACTTTACATCACGGCGTATAAATCCAACAAAAGTGACAGATTCTGGGACTACGAGCAGCTGCGTTAGTGTTAAGCCGTGTATACACATAACAAACATTTGACAAACATTTGATAAACATTTGACAAACATTTCACAAACATTTGACAAACGTTTGACAAACATTTGAATAATGTTTGTTATGTGTGGACGCGAATCTTGGAGTTTTTGGATTTTCAAAAATGTTTGGATTTAATCCAAATGAAATGGAAAACATCTGATGTTTGTTGAAAATTTTTCAGTACTTTTATGCACTTTTATGTAGAATGAACATTCATCTCGAGTGAGAAGTAAGATAAAATCACCATAGTTATATTTCAACTCATTGAAATTTGTGGGATAAATCAAGTAGTGACTATAAAAATAAAATAAAGCGTATTGATTCATTAAAATTAATTGCAAATGATAAAATGATCATTTCTTGATATCATTTCCGTGGAAGAGATCAATTGTTATGGCAAAGAGGCACACTGAAAATCTTCCAGAATGGCTGTGAAAGACATTAAAGCGGATTCAAAGAAATAATATGAAGATGGCACTAGTGTTGGGTAGGACACGATTACATAATGAGTTTGAAAAAGTGACTTCATTTTCTTTTGAGCCAGTACAATGTCATTCTTCAAATGAGGCGAGGTGCTATTGTAATGCCAAAATGACAAGAATAAGCAAATTAACGAAAGTATGAAAATAAATACCAATGAAGAGCTTTTTTCACGAGTTTGATTCTAATATGCATTTAACTGCCTCAGAGTAAGAGTAAAAGAGTAAGAAACCTACGCCTCCACGATATGATGGGCATTTTCATAAACGCAGAACTGCGGTCATTCTGCAGTATTCAGCAATTGGAAGTCTGTAGCTGAATATTGCAGAATGGCCGCAGGTTATGAAAATGCCCATATTTATATTTTACAATCACACCTCGCCTCATTTCTAATTGGATATTTTACTGCGCCAAAAGTAGTAAGAGAGAAGAAACCCAACACTACGTATTTACAGTCCCCCGCCCTTCATTTCAAATTGAATTTTAATGCCCCAAAAAAGTAAGGAAGAAGAAATTCATGTCTCACGTATTTACAATCACACCTCGTCTCGTTTATCTCGATAAACGCGCATACCAGTAGGAGATTATTTTTGAACCTGGGTATTTAAAAAAATTGAGGCCTCAGTACAATTTACCAGCGTGTAAGGGACAAATCTACTGCTCCTGTAAGTCCAACTCAACTCTAGATAACACTGGAAAAAATCGAAGGGGGATATTCTATAACAGTGGCTTCTGAAGTGAGAGATCAGGCAGAAAATCTTGTCGAAATTGTGGCAAATAAAGATTCTATTTTTCCTACAGACAGAACAGACACATGAAATAACAAACATTTCGGAAAACATTTTTCTCGCAAAAACTTCACCAAATGTTTGACGAATGTTTGTCAAACATTGTCAAACATTTGTCAAACATTTGTCAACTCGCTAGACAAATGTTTTTTTGCAAATGTTTGTTATGTGTGGACCCGTCTTAGTGAGATAGGCAACTTCCAGGCCTGTACTTGAGAAGGTCTTGCTGACAGCCTTAATGATTTTGAAGTTCGCCTTGATGGAATCGAACGTAAATCGCGTGCAGATGATCTGTGATGGAGTCCCGGAAATGCCTAATGAAGATCTTCCTAATATTTTTGAGAATATTTGCAAATGCATAAATCATGCAGCACCGAAACTAAACGGAGCCTTTCGAATTAAAAGAGGGAAAGACTCTGCAATAATGTTAAAGCTAACAGACTGGAAAAAAAGGCTTTGCTTATGGCTCTTTCATCACATCTGAAGGCGCATAATCAACTTTCTTTGCAGCAAATTGGTTTTGGTTCTGAAAAGAAAATATTTCTGCATGAAAACCTCACGCTCAATAATTATAAAATATTTAGGGAAGCTTTAAAATTGAAACGTCAAAAAAAGCTGGTCTCAGTGTTCACGCGAAATGGTTCTGTTTTTATTCGTCGTAGGCTGGATGAAGCTCCCACTCTGGTTAGCAGTGAAATTAGGCTTGCAGCGGTTATGAACACAAGCGCAGACACCATCACTTAACCCGATGCTAATAACAACGTTAATAAAAATAATTGTATTAATTTCCGCGTATGTAAACAATATTCTTTTTCTTGCATGTTATTTTAAGTACTTTTGTTTAATTTTTATTGTATATTTCTTCGTACATTTTTACAGATTATTTGCTTTGAGCTTTAGTTTTACTCTTAATGCTTTTACTATTTATTTATATGTACTCTTGCTTTTGCTGCTTCTGTCTTTATTGATGTTATTACTTTTATAAATTTCATTATGGCGTTAAATACTAGTGAATTTTCCACAACCAATTGGCCGGAACATTAATTTTAATAGGATTCTTCTTGATATTTTTTGTAAAAGAAGTCAAGGGATGAGGATGTGTCATCTTAATGCCCAGAGTCTGGTTCCTAAAATAGATGAGTTTCTTGATTTATTTAAAAATTCGTTGATTGATATAATTAGTATCTCCGAAACCTGGTTGAAGCCGCATATGTCAAATGAAATTATATCGCTTCAAAATGATTACATTTTTCGTAATGACCGAGTTTCTCGAAGTGGAGGTGGAGTAGCTCTCTATGTTAAAAGAAATCTTAATTGCAAGGTTATAGCAAGATCTGGTGATAATGACAGCTTTGATTATATTTTTGTTGAAATGTATATGGTTGCTGGTAAGTGCCTTGTTGGTACAATTTACAAACCCCCGCATATTTCTGATTGGTCTCCTCTTAATATCCTGCTTGCTGGACTTTGCCACTCATATGCCCATATTCTGATTTGCGGGGATTTCAATTCAGACTTGATTGCCCAAAATAGCTGCGCTAAAAGCCTACTAGACATTACCCAGTAGGGAATTTACGAATTCACGAAATCGGAATGCAGGATATCTTGGTAGAAATTGGAAGCCTTCATATTGGAATGTATGGTAAGGCAAAAAGTAGCTCTTATACCTTCATATTGGAATGAATTGTATTGCAAAAGGTGGTCGTTATGCCTTCGACCCTAGGATTGTTAATCGAAGGAATGATTCGATCTAGAAAGTAGACATTACGCATTCGAAGGAAAGTGTACAGAATCGACTCTGGAAGGCTTCCATTCCCTACTGGGTATAAGTACTTACGGTCTCTCTGTTGTTAACAGTCATCCAACTCATTTTACTAATACATCTTCAACTCTTTTGGATCTTCTAATAGTGGATGATATTAACTTGGTGTCCTCTAGTAACCAAATCGCAGTACCTGCCTTCTCTAGACATGACCTGGTATTCGTTTCGTACAATATAGCAGTGAATAACACAGAGAGCTTCTTTTCATATAGGAACTTCAAAAACATTCGTCTAGATGAAATCTTCTTAGAAGGATCATTATTACTTTGGAATCAAATATACTCCATGACATCCGTTAACGAACAACTACTTTACTTTGAAGGTCTAGTGTCCTATCTCTTTGAAAAATATGTTCCACTAAAAACGCGTCGAATAGCTGATTCTAGTTGCCATTGGCTCACCACTAGTGTGCGCAGTGCCGGCTTTAAGGGTGGGCGAACGGGGCGGCCGCCCAGGGCGCCGCCAACTGAAGGGCGCCACGGTGTACAGGGAACTGCGCGCGCCAGCTTAACTTATCCACTTAATTTGAATACCTATCTCTATCGATATAAAGAGAAAACTAAATTCAGCGTATTAACTTTTATGAACTTATCTTGTAGGAGTGAGTATGACAGAATTTATCTACCACGACTTTTCATTTTGTTACTTATCTTATCGTATCCCTCCCTTGCTTATGTAGGGCGAAAGAGAGACGCACTGAGCGACAGGCGAGAAATAGCAACTCGTATTACACTGGGAAAAATAATTTAGAATTTCAAGTAAATAAGTAGTTACATTAAGTAAATATGCTCTTGAAACAGTATCAAGAGAATATTTACTCAAATCTAATATTTGGTTATAAAAATTTGGAATTGAAGGAAATAAATAATAACTTTGAAAATACGCCTTCACTCAACTGAAATGATTTTGACTTTCATCTAGAACAACGGTGGGCAACCTCCGGCCCGCGGGCCAACTACGGCCCGCGAAAAGGTCCTATCCGGCCCGCGAGATCTTGAGAAGAAAGGAAATTATAAATAAATATTTTTCAATGTCCCGTGAGATTTACCCTATATTTTCTAAATAAAACCGGCGCGGCGAGGAATTCTGCGAATGGGGTCTTGTGAATGACACTTGTGCGGCGTTTGGCTTAATTCGGGGAATCCCGGGCATAGAAAATATTTATTATTGTATTGATTTTGTTATACAAAATGTTGTCTGGGGTAATGTAAATTCTTTGAATTAAAAAATTGACTTGAGATTTTCAATGACTGATTCCCCCTTCTTTTGAGCTCACGTAATTAATGGATTTCCAGACTAAAAAATTACAGGTCACAAAAAAGTGTCAATTTACTACGGCCCGCGGAAAAAATTTAAAATTTATTCTGGCCCGCGTTGTAAAAAGGTTGCCCACCCTTGATCTAGAACATAATGACTGCAGAGGGCAGGGTTATGACAATAGGGGCCCATACACTATAAGGTTTTATGCGTTCAAACACGTCCCATAGTCTTTGTGACAAACTTGTTCGGACGCTGTGATTGGGCCTATTCACACAGTGCACATTCATGGCGCCTAAAACCGGTTTTATAGATGAGAGAGGGAAGGGAGCGGAAGAACTTAACGAAACATTTTTCACGCAAAACCAAACGCGTGAAAACTAGCACACATATAAAAAGTTACTTCTATCTCTTGCATTCTTTAGCTCTGTTTTTCTCTAACAAGTAAATTTCATCTGCAATACATTTAAAGGTTCCTGTATAGCATTCAAATTTACTACACTCATTTACGCCCCGTCTGAGTTGCTAGGAGTTGAATAAAACCGGTTTTACTCACCACAATTATGGCAGCGTGTGAATATGCCCATTGTCCATATACTATTAGTTTCTTAGTTCATGCATAGAACTGTCAGATAAAACCACGGAAAAATCAAACCATTTTGATATTTGGGACAAACTTGTGACAATCATAAATTCGAAAATCAAATTTACCACACATTGTCAATCTTTGTTTGAACGCCGTGTTTGAACGCTTAAACCCTTGTAGTATATGGGCCTCTAATGGCGCGAGCATGAAGGGGAAAAATAAAGGCGTACAGAAAAGAATTACGGGCATAAATCCGCTAGCTTTTTTTATGCCATGTGGATGCCATAATTTTAATTAGGTATTATGTGATATGCGGCAAAATCCTGCGTTAAATCCGTTACTCTGTTCGGAATTTATTTGTAGAATCGGTAACTAGATGGAAAATTGTGAGAGATCATTTGAAAATATACACCCTGAAAAATTTAAGTGACACGCGTTGGGAAGGTCGAATTGATATCGTCAAAGCGGTTCGTTATCAGTTATGCTTTGGTTTACTTGACCCATGTTACTAAACAAAACCATGCTGCGACACAAGAAGCTGCCATACTGGCAAGACAACAAAAAGATTTTACATTTGTTGTTTCTCTGATAAAACGTTTTGTTTCAAATCAACGTTGTGAGCACAGATATTCAGACACCTAAAATCAATTTTGTCGACTTTACCGAAATGCTTAACAAATGTTGCTCTTATTTGGAAACATATAGACAGACAGGTTTCAAACAAGCCATTGTCTGAATTACCATCGGAACTTGGTACGCAGCCATTTCTCAAACCACTAGCGCGATTAAGACGCATTTAAATTCAAAAAAGATATAGAAAATGCAACTCGAATTTCGAGTACTGGGTCCTGCTAGTTCAATAATAAATATGGTACAGAATTGAAAATAATTTTTTTTAATTATAATTAAATATAAAAGGGCGCCAAGTGCATGTTTCGCCCGGGGCGCCTAGATGGTTAAGGCCGGCCCTGAGTGTGCGTGCACTTATATCTACACGAGATAATGCCTACCGTAGGTGGAAACGCTTTAGAACACCAGAGTTGTGGGACGAATATCGCCAATTACGTAATCGAACTTCTTTTCTTGTTCGGTGCTCCAAAAGAAGATATTATAGCTCTAAATTTAATTCTTCTCTACCGACAAAGGCACTGTGGAGAAATCTGAATACCTGTGGCCTCGGAAAAGCCAAATCGCATGTTGTTGCAGAAGATCCTAACGAGATGAATGATAAGTTCTCTGAAGTATTCCTCTCCGATGACCACGAGAAAATTGGTAATGATTTTCTTGAACACTTTCCCTCAACTGGGTTTACCATATCCTCTTTTAGTATAGAAGATGTTGGTAGTGCTATCTTCTCTATAAAATCAAATGCTGTAGGTTTGGACAACTTACATCCGAAATTTATTAAATTAATCCTCCCGCTTATACTTTCTCCCATTACACACATTCTGAATACAATTATTTTAACGTCTGTATATCCGTCTAGCTGGAAAAGAGCAAAAGTTATTCCTATCCCGAAAAGTTGTCCCTCTAACTGCGCTGAATACCGTCCAATCTCTATCCTTCCTTTCCTCAGTAAAGTGTTCGAAAAACTATTTCATCTTCAAACATTTAAATATATTAATGACCATAAACATTTGTCAGATTATCAATCTGGTTTCCGCCCTCAACATAGCTGTGTTACGGCATTACTGAATATCTCAGAAGACATCCGTAAAGCAATGGTGAGTGACATGGTTACAGTACTAGTACTTCTGGATTTTTCAAAAGCATTTGACACGGTAAACCATAAGCTGCTGTTAGGAAAACTTGCCCTCAAATTTAATTTTGCTCGTAGCACTCTTAAACTTGTGCAGTCATATTTGGAGGATAGGGAAAAATCCGTTTTTTGTAATAATAGTTCTTCAGCCCCATCCAAGTGTAATTGTGGCGTACCTCAAGGCTCAATCCTGGGGCCTCTTTTCTTCGCCATATTTATAAATAACCTTCCGGTTATTATTAAGAGCTGCAAATTTCATTTATATGCTGACGATACTCAATTATATATTTCTAGACCCATTGGTTTGATCGAGGATGCGGTAGCTAGAATTAACGAAGATCTACATGCCATATATGAATGGACGGGATATAATAAACTCAGGCTCAATGCTAACAAGTCAAATGTAATTGTTATATCCAGGTCTGGTGTTGACAGCAGTGAATTACCTAGTGTAATCCTTAACGGCGCTGTCCTGCCCTATAAAGACTATGTAAAAAACCTGGGTATAATATTTGATAATACACTATCTTGGTGTAATCACATTAACTCTATTGTTAGTAAGGTATATGCTGTTCTACGAAAACTATCTGTTTCTGCTTATTTTACTCCACGGAATACTAAACTCTTGCTGGTAAAAACACTTATTGCACCAATGCTGACATATGGATGTGAATTGTTTTGTAAGCCTGTCTCTATTGTCTTGAATCAACTTAATGTTGCGTTTAATTCCTGCGTTCGTTATGTGTACAATATTAGGCGTTTCGACCATGTCTCATTATATGTCAGATCTGTGTTTGGATGTACGTTATCCTCATACTTTGATTTCCGAACTGTCTGGTTCCTAAATAAAATTATTTTACTAAAGCAACCAAAGTACCTGTACGATAGAATTAATTTCGCGAACTCCACAAGAGCGTTAACTCTAATTGTGCCTGTCATTAAGTACAGCATTTCTGAAAAACAGTTCTTTGTTCGTGCTATTAGGTTGTGGAACTCCCTACCATTAGATGTAAGACGAAGCAGCAGTAGTAGAAATTTCAAAGCAATTTTATTTAAGAATTTTTCTGCACAGTAAATTTGTTTCAATATTTGTTTACTATGTATTCATTTTTATTTGTTTTATTAATTTTGTAATGTTATTATTTCTTTTCTACTTTGTATATCACCTTTTTGTGTATAGCCTATACATATTAAAAGACCCGTAGATCTTAATTGTATAGTGTTAAAAAATAGAAATAAATAAAATAAATAAAATAAATATCATACACTCAACCAACTCGTCCATTCTAGGATTCTTGGTTTGTTATTCTGGCTCGTCGCATATAAACACTTTTCTTTGGTGTTACTCTTTTTTTTAATACCTCCATCTTATTCTGTCTTCCTCAATATAGATCTTCCGTCGCTTTCGGATCGTTGCAAATCACAACAACAATTGCATTAAGCCAAGCGTTGCAACCTTGAAAAATTACTCTCAACGCGCGCAAAGATGTTTCACATCAAAAAAAATATAGTTGAAAAAACTAAAAAATACGCTTTTATTTTAAAATGAACTAAAAAGCAAAAAATAATTTTGATTGTCAAAAGCGTGGGACTCTTCACCTATAGTCTTATTTTATTAACACCCGAACCTATCGCTAGCGCCCCACGCTTTTTTACATTTCGAAAGGTAGGTTGTTTCCATATACTGGCTGGAGCAATAAAAACTTTACAATCAAAATTATTTTTTACTTTTTAGTTCATTTTAAAATAAAAGCGTATTTTTTAGTTTTTTTAAATTACATTTTTTATTTTCTACTTTTTAGTCTTCCGCCATATTAGATTTAAAATTATGTCGCATAGCTTACTGTACTATACTCGTCATACACTTTCATTTGATACCCATACCGAGGGCGTTGTAAAGAAAAAGGTAGTCCGCCATTTTGTGAAGGCCGCCACTTAGAATGACGCCAAATAGCTAATTATATTCTAATTGTCATACCCTTTCATTTGGTAACCACGTCGCACAGTGGGGCAAATAGCTCATTTTTTGGTCAAACGATAATTCCCAAGCCTGGAATTGATGAAACTTAAATTTTTTTTAAACTATTCGTTATAAAATTGCCTTTAATTCCATCGAGTCCGAATTTTGAAATTTCAAAATTAAAGATGGCTAATCCAATATGGCGGACATAAATTTTGTAAGTAAATTAAAATTTTATTCTTTAAAATTATTGAAATTAATTATTTTTAATTAATATTTGGTTTCCAAAAAAAACCCCAAATAACAATTTTTTGGGTTGTAAAGAAAAAGTAATCCGTCATTTTGTGTTGGCCGTAATTTTGAATTTTGAATGACGCCACATAGATAATTGTATTCTACTTGTCACACCTTTTCATTTGATACCCATGTCGGGGGTCGACAAGCACAATCCATCTTGGAACCGCAATTTTGATTGTTTTACAAAATGGTCAGATTGCATTGTCACTTGAACTATACATATGTGCAAAATTTGAAGTTGATCGGTTATAAGGAAGTGGGTCAAAATCAAGTTGCAAGATTTGTTTACATACAAGATACATACAAGATACAGGTGAAGCTAATATAAAGCGTATATGTACTGTACCTCTTAGTGAAAGTTCGTGCGAGTTCGGAAACGCAGGACTGCGATCATTCTGCAGTATTCAGCAAGTCTGTAGCTGAATATTGCAGAATGACTGCAGTCCTGCGTTTTCGAACTCACATGGTCAAATTTCCTGGAACCAAATTGTTTCTTGTAAAATGGTATAGAATAGACGAATAGACGATCCGATAGACGTTCTCTTAACAGAACGCGCTCACTCGATGTCACACATTTTTACAAGCTTTATATTAACTTCGTTCGCTGTGTGGGACAAATCCGGTGATGCTCAAATTTGGCAAAAACTTTTGGTTCTGAAGACAATGCAATATAGTATATTCAATTTTATGGTACATCCAATATGGCGGCCACAATAACATGGAGGATTACCTTTTTCTTCAACCCCCCCCCCCGACATGGGTATCAAATGAAAGAGAATGACAAGTAGAATACAGTAAGCTAAATGACGTCATTTTAAATCCAATATGGGGGCTACCACAAAATGGCGGATTATCGTTTTCTGTACAACCCCCCACATGCGTATCAAATGAAAAAGAATGACGAGTAGAATACAGTAAGCTATGTGACGTCATTTTAAATCCAATACGGCGGCCACCACAAAATGGCGGATTGCCTTTTTATTTACAAATCTGCGACATGGGTATCAAATGAAAGAGTATGACGAGTACAATACAGTAAGCTATGTGACGTCATTTTAAATTCAATATGGCGGCCACCACAAAATGGAGCATTACCTTTGACTATACAACCCCTAGATATGGGTATCAAATGAAGCGTTATGATAAGTAGAATACAATTAGCTGTGTGTCGTCAATTGAAGTGAAAAAACAAAGCTTAAAATGAAAAGAGTGAAAAAACAATTAAAGAACATAAAATTAAAAATCAAAACAAAACAAAAAAAATAAAAAAAAAATTTTTAAAAACAAGCCTTTATTAGAATTGCTACAAAAAATTAAAAATAAAAAAGTTTTTAAATATGAGTTAAAGGTGAACTAAAAAGTATAAAATAATACAAGAAAAAGCAAATGTTTGAGATATTATAACAAAAATGCAAGAAAATATTATGATTTAATTAATAAATACGAAAATTAATTGGATTAGAATCTGATTGTTCAGAAAACGCAAAAAACTGTTTGTCTCTGAACTGATCATATTAACTATTTATGATCATGACAGGTTGTGCTACTATTTGAACTCATTCAGACCCCAAAAAAATATTTTAAAAATGTTTAATACTTTAAGAGAAAAAATTAAAACAAAAATGGACATGTGCCCTTTTGCAGGGACACAACGTGGACATGTGCCTTTTTGTTAGAGCCTTGAATGGACATTTGCCTTTATGCTGACTAAAAATAGACAATTTGTTGTAAAAATTAATTACTGTAGTCAACAATGTCACCAATTTGTTTATAAAATCAATTTTATTCAAAAATGACACTTACTAAATATTCTTGACTAAACATTTTTTTATTTTAATTTTGTTATACCATTAAGCCCCTTTTTCCTAGGACAATTTTCGTTGCGAAAAAAAAATCGTTGCGAAAAAAATCGAAAATTTCGCACCTTCAGTGCGAGAAATCATTCTTTTTCGTTGCGAAAAAAAGAATGGATTCAACCATTCTTTTTCGCAACGAGATATTTTTCGTTGCGAAATATTGTAAAGTTGGCTGTAAAATTTGTATATATGTATTTTACTTTTTATTGTTTGAGTTTTCGTCATGGTTACGTTTTGTTTACTTGACTAAATTTCGTTGCGAGAATTGAATTCGTAGGAACATAACTCCAAAAAATCGCACAACAGACCGCGAAATTTTTCTCGCAACGATTTTTTTTTCGCAACGAGAATTGTCCTAGGAAAAAGGGGCTTTAGACTAGTAAAATTAAGGAAAAATCAAAGGTAGTAAGAACAATTGCGTTAAAGGGTTTTTATTATTTAATATGTTAGTTGAGCACCTAAATATGATAAAAACACAAGTGCCCCCTTTTTGAGGGGTGCGTTTTTGAGCGCCGACTCTAAGTAGTAGTAGGAGATTTTAAAAAAAGCAATTTCTTAACTTTTTCATAACCTTTCTTTTCTCTGAATATTTATGTATACCCAGGATACCGTAAAAAAAGTTATAACCGTACTAATAAAAAAAGTAAAAAACGTGATTTTTCGAAAAAAATTAGTTTTGTTTTTCGATTATTTTTTGAATTACAAATGGTAAAAACAATTTATAAAACGCATTTCGATGGGAAATTTAATTTTATATAAAAAAGTATTTTAGTAAAAATCTCGAATTCCGCTTTGTTTTCGAGTTATTTTGAAAAACCTGAAAAAGGGGTACTTAGAGTCGGCGCTCAAAAACGCACCCCTCAAAAAGGAGGCACTTCGTGTTTTTATCATATTTAGGTGCTCAACTAACATATTAAATAATAAAAACCCTTTAACGCAATTGTTCCTTACTAAAATTTGATTAGCCTACATGTGCCGTTTGGAACTATTATTGTTGAGTACAAACTTTTTTGAATGAAATACGTGCCCTTTTCAAAATCCACATTGACGAATAGTTAAACTAGTTGGGATGTGGCTTTTGACCCTTTCGGTCCACAAGATTAACTTCCCAGTATTCGTTCAAACAAAAAAACGACTCGAACGATTTTTATGAAAATCTTTTCAGATCATACTTCCTTTAACACGCTTCCTTTAACACGAAGTCGGTATCTTTTTTGGTTCGCGCGAAATCGTGCTGGTACAAAAATCACTTACGTCGTTCAAACAAAAAAACGGTTCGACCGATTTTTATGAAAATCTTTTCAGATCATATGTACTTTAACATGCTTCGAACGGCACCTTAACGAAGTCGATATCTTTTTTGGTTCGCGCGAAATCGTGCTGGTACAAAAATCACTTAGGTCGTTCAAACAAAAAAAAAAACGTTCCCGACCTTGAAGAATTACTCTCAACGCGCGCAAAGATGTTTCACATCAAAAAACAGCTCGACCAATGTTTATGAAAATCTTTTCAGATCATATTTCCTTGAACACGCTTCGAACGGCACCTGAACGAAGTCGATATCTTTTTCGGTTCGCGCGAAATCGTGCAGGAAAAAATGACCACATACGTACGCACACACACACACACATATTTCTTCTCAAATTTTTGCTTAAAATGCTATTGGGACCTTGAAACGTGTAAATACATTGAAAATTTCGAATCCGATTTTTGGACCGATTACAATAACTTCCTAGTGGGAAGTTAAAAATATAAATATTCGTAGGACATGTGCCTTTTTGCAGGTTGCTCTTACTTCACTTTCATCAAGTATTACATTAATTTAACATAAGTTATGTTGATTTTGTTTTTAATTAGAAAAATTATTCGCATTACTACCTTTTGTATCATGACAAGTTGATGAAAGTATGTAGCTACATCTCATGCAGGCCTAGAGTTACATTTCGAAAAATGATCATAATGATGACAAGGAGTTTTGAAAATTAGCTGATCTTTTTTCGGACCGGCTTGAAGCCACATTTTCTTCAATGCAATTTATGAAAAATAATTTTAGATTATGTCTTATGGAAGAAAAAGAAACACATTTTCAGAGTAGCAGTATCAAATTACGGACCTGATTTTGAAAAATTGTGTCAAGAAATACAGTTTCAACCTAGTTTTTTCTCATTAAGGAATAATAATTTTTCATGAATTATGTAATAAATGTCGTTTAATCAAATTGTTATTACAAATTTTTATTATTATTTTAACCTATAAGGGGGCGTCCATAAATTACGTGAGGTGTTTAGGGGGGGGGGGAGGGGGTCGAGCCGAATCTCACCAAATCTCACATGGGGGAGGGGGAGGGTCTCCGCAAAATCTCACGTAATTTTTTTCCGCAAGAAACAGTGTAAAATCGCGAGAAAACTGGGTTAAATTAATAGTACAGGTAAATTAAGCCGAAAAAAGCAATATAGCGGAAATAATTAGGTACAGGCTGAAAATTGGCAGAGCGCTTCTTTTTATGCTTTTTAATAAGGGGTTATAAAGTCTTATCTACCGATTTTCTACTCCGAGAAGTCCACTTTTTAGGGGGTTTTAGCCCTTCTTTTTCTGTAATTTTTTTGCAATAGTTCTTAATATCTTTTTGTTTTTTTCAATTTTAAGTGCAATATCTGTAAATGAGAAAATCTTTAAAATCGTCTTTTCGGACCGGCACTTAGATTTCATTCACGAAAATCTTGGTGCAGTATCAGATGAACATGGTGAAAGGTTTTATCAAAACATATTGCAAATAGAGAAGGAATAATGAATCAAAAGTATACGTGATACTATTACTATATTTCGACTCAATAGCAATTGGGTATAAAAATTTTGCACTGCCGTTTACACTGTATTTGTTCACTGTTTCAAATACCATCCAACTGGAACATCCAAAAAAAGTAAAGAAAATAATTTAAATATCTGGGAATGAAGACGTGATGAAAAATTCTTATCTTTTTATACAATGGTCTGGGAAAAACTGCGAAAGTAATGTATGCATTGACTTATACCACCATTTTTGGACAGATTGCGACCCTACGATGAACTAGTGTGGGGGTCTAAGCTTAAACAAAGCAGAAAGGCCTAGAAGCCCAATTGAAAACCTGGAACCTAATGCGCTCCTAAGAATCTCAACTGCATAATGTACCCAATCCTACTGCAATCATAGAGATTATATTAAGAATCGGCTCACATCAATTAGAACACATGCTATCTGCAGTGCATTGTCACTACAAAAAGCAGACATTTGCACCAGGCGACATAATTAGTTATCTAAGCATCTTACAGGACTCGAATTTTGAATCGACGACCATCTGCTCGGACATACCTACTAGAGGCCAAGATAGATTTTGAAAACCTTTTGTTATCATTATCGAGAGTTGTGAAGAATGGAAGTCGAACAGATCCGCACTTCTTGAATCTGTATCCTGATGTACAGGCGGCTCAAACGTCAATTTGAAAAGCTGGCTGTGACTTCAGACTCCGCTTTTCTAACCCGATACGAAAGTAGGAAGCAAACGGAAGCTAGTAGCGATGCCTGATAAGTCTTGGAAAAGAAATTATGTTCAGCCAACCAACTTCATTTATTAACTTAATTTGACATTTTGATGGGAACAATAAATTGTTTCAAGAATATTTAAAGAGTTTTTAGAATATTTTAAAACAAACAAATAAATGCAGCGCATGCGGCAATGGCTTTACTCGCGGACTGAAATCCGATAATAGGCGGACGAATTCGCATTGGTGGAGGATACCATTTTCTTATTTCCGAATTTCATGACTTTCGAATCGGATTGCAGGATAACCCCCCTGGGTCTTTCAGTCACAGGTTTTTTACCTAACAATGACATATATAGAAGAATGCTCCGAAGTTTGTATATCTCCATAGTCATAAATGGCTCTACCATTACTATTCAAACAGTCAAGTCGTTACTCTCTAAAAACGAATCAGTGGATGCCAAAGCCAACCTTCGTATGTCAATATATTGTAAAATTCTAATTTTTTTTTATATTCCATATGCTTGCTCTACAAATACACGAGTTTTCTGTTCTCTTGTTAAGAAATCATTATCCCTGTAAGGCACCCTGAGGTTGGTTTCCAAAGGGTAGGCAGAATCACCTCCTAAATGGTAATCCACAGGTATTGTAGTTTATATTGGGTGCATGCCGAGTTGGTGCTGTTATGATTTTGTGGTACTGTTCTTCAACACAAAATTATGATTTCTAAATGCAATCAAGCACAGATTAAGGTATTTACACTAAAAATACGCATAATAGTGTAAATCCTACATTTTTTTTAAAATTTTAAAAATCTCACGTGAGATTGAGGGGGGGGGGGAGGGGGTCGAGCCAAATCTCACGACATCTCACCAAGGGGGGAGGGGGGGGGGGTCGAAAAATCGCCAAAATCACCTCACGTAATTTATGGATGTCCCCTAAAATAAAATCAAAATTAAAATGAGAAAAATTAAATGAAAAAAAAAATCTTAAGAAAGTATAATTAAGAATTAAAAGAAAATTAAAAATAACTTGAACAATAAGGGCCTCGGTAGTCTAGGGAGTAAGGCGCCTGGATAGCATCCCAGAGGCCCCGGGTTCGAATCCCTGCAGCAGTCCTTCGCTTTTCCCACCTTCTTTCTTCTTCTCCCTTTACAATCCTCATTCCTCCTGTCATAGCCTTCCGCTAGCACTGCCCCGCTCCACCAGCGCATGTCATCGGTTGGTTGATGGGATTCAACTCGTTTCAGGAGGCATAACACTCAGCGAGTTGTTTCTTGTTTCCCCGATGCCAGAGACGCTATAGAAGTGGTTGGGAGTAGGGTAGGTGGTTGTGGCAGTTCCTTCTGTGGCGGTAACTTTTCCTTACATGCAGTTGCTCAAATTTATACCGATTTAGACCGATCGCGTCAAGTTAAAACGAAATAATCGTGAATCGATCTTTATAATATCACTTCCGATAACAGATCACCAGTCTTTGATAAGAGTCCAAAGGAAACCGACCACATCACTCGCCGGTCCATTTTTGTTAATCGGGCAAGAAGCACCGTTGATTAGTTAAGTAATTGGAGTTTGCTATTAATGAATAATTACATGATATTGTGAATACATAAAATAAAGTTGGAGTACATGTTATTTTGAAGAGTGTTTTTACTAATTCATTTTACCACAATACCGGAGGGTATGGTTTTCCAACATGAGCTCCAACACTTTCCTTCACTTCTCTCGTTCCCCTTCACTATCTATCGACTAGAGATTGCTGTTCGACATTGCCACTCTATACGAAAAAATAGATTGTCGACAGTACAAAGGGCTTTCCCTGAGCTCTAGGCTCCCACATAAAAAAAAATACATTAATATTACAAATTGTTGCGCCCACAATGTTCATGACAATTTTTAATTTTAGTTGGCCACCCTGGACTAGAAGTTAATTTCTAAATAGAACAACTCGACTGCGGAATAATCTACCACAGTCAGCATTTCCGAACTCGTATAACATCCCAGAGTTGAAACGAAAGGTCCATCGTCATCTTCTCAAGCACCACTCAGACCCATTCCATTCTCTTATTCTGTTCTACCTTTCAAATCAAGCTTACTACTAGACATTGCACCATGACCTGAATGACATGACAGACTGGTAGTAGAAAGGGTAATTCCTAAACTTGATTTTTTCCACATAAACTCACTAAGGCATACTCTCACAGTCTGAAATGCTAGAAATCGATTTGTTTTTCCCGTGATCTTGTAGCTTACCCTAATATTTTTAATTAAAAAAGGATTAGACATAAAAGTTTAAATCGATAGAATTTCAATTTTTGCATGTTTTTATCTGTTAACTTATTATGTTTTCAGGACCTCTGTGATTTCACAAAATACCAAATAAATTTATCACTTTCGTTGCTAGGCGAATTGAACTTTAAGATGCCAGGAAACAACTACAAGCAATTACAGAAGTAGGTTGAAACGGTGCCCTGCAATTTACTTACTCTTTGCTATC
Organism: Thereva nobilitata; assembly: GCA_963855945.1. Lineage (NCBI taxonomy): Eukaryota > Metazoa > Arthropoda > Insecta > Diptera > Therevidae > Thereva > Thereva nobilitata. The sequence goes on along the minus strand of OY979694.1, from coordinate 54,006,197 downwards.
CATTCTTAACCTTTAATACATGCAGAAACATACTCCTGATAACATCTAGCAACAGGTACAAAATTTGCATTCTTTAACATGCCTTACAAGTTCCTCTTTCTCGAAAATTATTAATCTTATGCTAACATCGTGAAGTAATAAAAGTCATAACGTGGTTTTGGGGCTCTAGAAACCGCAACTAATTTTTATAGTGTCAATATGTTTGCCACTTTTGCATATTGAAATTCTTTATTCCTTTTTGAGTTCTGTCTCGATGATGACTAAGAAGGCACCAACGAAATTCGTATATATCGATTAAGGATATTCGGAAATATACAATAGAAAGGCATTTCGTAATGGGAATGTGAATTAGGAACTTTTAATATTTATTATCTTCGTGCCTTAGCATGCAAGCCACCCTAGCAACGAGTCCTTATTCTGAAGTTGTTAGACAATTTCATGCAAATAACCTCACTTTGTGAAGGCAGGTGTATATTTCTTCATAGTTCTTTTCAGGTGCATTCAGTCAAAAATATTCCAGTGACTCGTTCGGGTGGCAACAACGTTCGTGAATTGGAAACACAAAAAAAAAAAATATAAAGAAAAAGGAAATTAGTTGTAATTTCTGGTGTTCTGAAACTTTTTTGAGGTGTTTTGAATAAATGCAAAATATGCAAAAACAATTTTGAAATTTAAATTTATGGAACAGAAAAAAAAGACATTGCTGAAAGGTGTGCGATATACATGAGTGTGTGTATAATAAAATTGGTGAGACGTATAGCAACTTATAAGAGGAATATCTAATCTGAATATAGAAAAGGTAAATCAATAAGAAAATCCCAAATGAAATAAAAATTTTGCGTGTGTAAACGTAAAAGTAAAAATATAAAAATTTAAACCCATTATCGAAATATTTTTCTTGCTGTGTGGGAATCTCTTATACTAAAAGAGCACAAGCTGAAAGCTGTAATTGGAAAAACGAATTTTTGATCTTATTTAACGATGTATGAAATCTTAATCACGTACTGAAGTATGCCCAAAGGGCATGTATCCTTTTTCTTTTTTAAAATCCCCTTGATTAAAAGAAAATAATGAAAATTTTAAAGATAATGATTTTTTTTCTCTTTTATATGCTCGCCTTATTAATTTTTATGAACCAGATACCTCGTAAGGATGTTTAACAATTTTAATTAAACTCGTGTTATTTTAGCAAATTTCTATGAGGTGAATGTACTGTAAAACAAATCTCTTTATAGAAACACACTTTAATTTTTTGCAGCACAATTTATATTTGGAACAAACTAGTCTATAACAGATGGAAAAAAAATAATTGATATTTTGACTTATGTTTTTTTTATGCCAAAGAATCTTTTGGTAGTTCAATTCGTGAACATTTTGGTAGATTTTTTAAATATTTGATAACATGTTTCATTATTAAGGCCCTTTTACATTCCAAGCGTAAAGTGGAAACGCAAATTGGAGCTCTTTTATCGCACAGAAATTTGTAAAAGCAAATCCACGTTCGTGCAACGGAGAGAAAAATATACAAATTTCTGTGTGATAAAAGCGCCCCAATTTGCGTTTCCACTTTGCGCTTGGGATTTATTTTTATTTTATTATTTATTTGCCAGCGTATGTACAAAAATAAAGATGTTATTTTAAGTACATTAATTAAAAAAAATGATACATAAAACTACGGTTAAATGAAAAAAAAGCATAAAAATATGAAGTATAAAATAAAAAAACAAAACTATATAAAAAAAGAACGAAAGTTACTTATTAAAGATAATTAATTAGAAAATTAGCTAATAAAAAAAGAAAAAAAAAAGAAACAAATTTAAATATAACAATGTAATATAAAAAAAACGTTATATAAAAACAAAAAGTTATATTATCATGCTTTAATTCGTCCTATTAGTAGTAATTAAGTCAAAAAGACGCCTCTTGAAAATGTTCATTGAATCGATAAGCTGTAAACCGACTGGGAGGGAACAGAGCCTCGGTGACAAAGAAGGAACGTTGTCCAATTAAAGTGCGGAAACGCGGAATAATCAAATTGTTGTTTCTGAGCAACTGTGATAACTGAACAAACTGGTTAAGGTACGCAGGTTTGCGTTGTTGCAGTATATCGTGAAGTAGGCGGAAAAGCCTAAATTCGCGATAATTACTAAGGGAGCAGCCCACGACGGAATTCGAATAGGGCGAAATGTGGTCGAACCGGCCTAAGTTATGAATAAAGGAGTATCCACACACATCAGGGCCGGGCCCGGGACGTCACAGGGCCGTGTTCTGTCATGTGTGAACGAGCCCCTGCCCGGACACGGACATGTGTGATTGAGTAAAGGAGTATCCACACATATTAGTGTTCCGTCAGAGGTTCAAAAAATATCGGTGCGTACATTTTATACGAACTCGTTCACACATGTCCGTGTCCGGGCCGGAGCAAAAATCGAACTTCCCGGGCACGTCCCTGATGTGTGTGGATACTCCTTAAAGCGTACACAATCGTTAAAGGCTCCTTCAAGCTTTCGAGCGCAAGATTAATCAAGAGAGGGGAAAATGGAGACGCCCTGCATTAAGAGAGGCAGAAGTAAGGCTTTCACCAAATACAAATGGACAGGCCTTTTTAGTAAACCACAGTGGTATCTAAGTTTCGAAAGTAGCCCATAATGAAATTAACGTGGTCGCAGCAGGTCATACTACTCTTCAGGACAACTCCGAGATTTCTAACTATAAAAACGCGAACAAGAGGAGCCCTATTTAAGGAACTGGGAGGTCGGATTGAGAAATGGGAGAGTGAGTGAAAAAAATACAATGTGACTTCGATGGATTTAGCTGTAGTAAGTTTAGTGCTGACCAGCTTGAAACATTGTGCAAGTAAGCCGCAATTTTCTCCACACAATTATGGATTTGATCTTTTGGCGCAGAGAAATAAAGCTGCACATCATCTGCATACATATGAACCTTAGAATGCTTTATTACTAGAGGAAGATTATTAATAAAAACGCTAAACAAAAGTGGCCCAAGAATAGAACCTTGAACGCGTTGAATATGTGAGTTAAAATAGGCAGCAAGCAAGGTATTAACATTTTTAGAAATCGTGGTGAAATATTATCGCTACCAGTGGTTGTAGATTTGATAGAATTTAAAGCAGAGATAACTAAAAGAGAATCAACGCAACGAAAACAGAAGCCGCCCATGAAGGTATATGAGAGGTAGTAGTCTGCACTATCGCTTGGTTGGATATAAAATGTTGGTTGAGGCTTTCAGGGGTGAGGTTGTGAGCAACGGCTTCATTTTTAGAATGGACACCCAGATTGCGTAGATTTTTCCATACGGTTTTCAAGGGTAGTGATGTATCAAGCTTGCTAGCGTAATAATTACGCTTGGCTTCTTTAATTTTTGCAACGATTAAATTCCGAAGACGTTTGAAAGATCTTTTTGCTGAAGCAGTTTTTACTCTTAAGGACCAGCGATAGACGAACTCTCTTTCAATAATAAGCGATTTAATCTCTGGAGTAAACCAAGGTTTGGACTTAGCTGATAAACATTTACTTCTCAGAGGAACAAACTCATCGTAGAGATCAAGGAATATCCTATTAAACTCTGCTATTTTGTCATCTACCTTTGCCAATGCAAAGATGCTGGACCAGGGTAGACAAAAACATCTTTGGAGAAGACGTTCCTGATCAATATTAGAGTAGTCACGATAAGTAATTGTTTTTACAGATGGAGGGTCGAGATTAAAGCTATGGCACACGAAAATAATATCATGATCCACGTAACTAGGTGCAGAGATTTGGTTTTGGAAAAGAATAGCGCTGGTATCGTTTGTAAGGAACACATCAAGCAAAGAGGGTATCCTACAATTAAAATAAGTAGAAAGCACATTAATCGCCTCTAGACGAAGTGAATGCATGGTGTACCGGAATGAGCTTTGTACAGTATGCTGTTTTAATAAATTAACGTTAAAGTCACCTCCAACCAGTATATTTTTATACAAACTGGATAGGTGCTCGAGACTTTCGGCAAGTGCTTTAGCGTTAGCAGGGCTAAATAGGCCTGGAGGAGAGTATACGTACACAAGAAGGACTTTATCGGTAGCATTAGAAATTGCAACACAGAGAAACTCGATTCCCAGCTGCTTGGAAAATCCAACAACTTTAGCCATTAAGTTTTCACGCAAACTCAACTCTCCGCCAACGCGCCCTTGTCGATCATTGCGGAATAATTTGTAACCGTCAATGGATACGATAGAGGAGGGAATAAAAGGGTTAAGCCAACTTTCACATATAAATTTATAGTTTAAAAAAACTAAAAAATACGCTTTGATTTTAAAATGAACTAAAAAGTAAAAAATAATTTTGAATGTAAAGTTTTTATTGCTCCAGCCAGAATATGGAAACAACCTACCTTTCTAAATGTAAAACAGCGTGGGACTCTCTTCCTATATTTATTAACACCGGAAAATTTCGCTAGCGGCCCACGCTTTTTTACATTTCGAAAGGTAGGTTGTTTCCATATTCTGGCGGGACCAATAAGAACTTTACATTCAAAATTATTTTTTACTTTTTAGTTCATTTTATAATCCAAGCGTATTTTTAGTTTTTTTAAACTATATATTTTTTATTTTCTATTTTTTAGTCTATCGCCATTTCGTAGAGACCGCCATATTGGATTTAAAATGACGTCACACAGTTTACTGTACTATACTCGTTTATTTTTATTTATTTATTTATTTATTTATTTATTTGAGACAACATGTACAAAGATTAAAATCTTATATAATAGTACATTAATTAAAAATTTGGAAGACAGCAATAATGACAAGGAGAGAAAAAAAAATATAAAGAAAGTTAACAAGAGAAAAAAAAATAAAAAAAAATTGACAGAAGGATATTAGAATTACAGTAAAAGAATACGTAAAGTAATAAGAAAAAAATTAAACTAAAAACAATTATTTAAGTTTAGTATTCATGCTCTAAACAGTCCTATTCGAAATTAAATCAAAAAGATGCTTCCTGAAGATGCCCGCTGAATCGGCACGTTGTAATTCCACAGGGAGAGAATTCCATAAAAGAGCTGCGTGGACGAAGAAAGAACGCTGACCAATTAATGTTCGGAAACGCGGAATAATCACATTATTGTTTCTAAATGACTGTGTGAGCTGCACAAACTGATTGAGATAAGATGGTTTACGATGCTGGAGGATATCATGAAATAGACGCAGAAGTCTATATTCACGATAGTCACTAAAAGAGCAGCCCATAACGGAATTAGAATAGGGCGAGATATGGTCAAAACGGCGTAATTTGTAAACAAATCGAACACAGTCGTTAAAGGCAATTGCAAGTTTATGGGCGCAGGAGGAGTCTAGAGCAGGAAAAATAGAAAGACCATGCATTAGAAGAGGTAAAATTAGTGCCTTCACTAAGTACATACGGACGGTCCTACTGAGCAAGTTACAATGGAACCTAAGTTTCGACAGTTGCCCATATGTTTTACGAATGATGGAGCTAACATGATCGCAGCAGGTCATTTTGGTATTCAAGATAACTCCTAGATTTCTTACCTTCTCAACACTCACTAGAGGAACCCCATTTAAAGCAATAACGGAGAAGTCGGGACGAACAGTGGCAGAATGAGAGAAAAAGATGCAATGGGACTTCGAAGGATTAAGCTGAAGTAAGTTTGAGGTCGACCAGGAAGAAACACGACGTAGATCAACAGCAAGCTCCTCCACACATCTTTGAATTTGGTCGCCGGGCGCAGAAATATAAAGTTGCACATCATCGGCGTACATATGTATCTTAGAATGTTTTACTACCGAAGGAAGATCGTTGATAAAGATGCTGAATAAAAGAGGATCCAGAATGGAACCTTGAGGGACGCCAGCACAAAGTGGAGCTATCGAGGAACTACAGCCACCAAGTATAACTTTCTGAGAGCGGTTGGTTAAAAAGCTATGAAAGAGTTTGATAGCAGAAGAAGAAAAATGGGCACGAGAGGAGAGTTTCTGCAAAAGCAGAGAGTGGTTGACGCTATCAACGGCTGTAGAGAAGTCGAGTAGCAATAGGCAGCAAGCGTGGTGAACGTCAAGAGAGTTGCGGATATCAGTTGTAACTTTGAGGAGCGCAGTTTCACAGCTGTGGTGCTTGCGAAAGCCAGATTGCCACACATTTATGAGTCGACGTCGATCACAATACTCAAGCATTTGAGTAGCTATCAGCTTTTCAAGAACATTAGCCAGAAGTGGGAGAATACTGATAGGCCGGAAATCAGAAGGACTAGCAGGAGATGGGCATTTGGGTATAGGTATAATTAAAGCAAGCTTCCAAGACGAGGGAAACCTAGATACGTGAGGCAGGAGTTGAAAATATGAGTTAAGACGGGCAACAGACAAGGGATGAGCAAATTTAGAAACCTAGGCGAGATGTTATCACTACCAGTCGCTTTAGATTTAACAGAATTCAGGGCAGTGAGCGCTTCAAGGGAGTCCACACAACGGAAGCTGAAGCCATCAGAGGAGGAAGTGATGGGGGTATAAGGCAAGTCCGCCGAATGGCGAGATAAGAAATGTTGGTTTAGGGTTTCAGGACAGAGGTTGGGGGCGGTGACTTATTTTTTAGAATGAATACCCAATTGGCGCAAATTATTCCATATCGTTTTCAATGGGAGGGAAGGATCAAGCTTACGAGCATAAAAATTCCTCTTTGCTTCCTTAATTTTAGCTACAACTATATTCCTAATACGCTTAAAAGATCTTCTAGCAGTATCACTGTTGACTTTTTTGGCCCAGTGGAAAAGAAACTCCCTTTCAACAATCAGCGATTTAATTTCCGCAGTAAACCAAGGTTTAGAACTAGCTGATAAGGTTTTACTTCGCAGAGGTACACACTCATCAAACAGATCAAGGAACATAGTGTCAAATGCAGCGATCTTGTCGTCGACGTCAGTCTTAGAAAAGATGTTAGCCCAAGGCAAACAAAGGCATCTTTGGACGAGTCGTTCTCGGTCAATACTGGAGAAATTACGATAGTTGAGAGTAACCGCGGAAGGAGGGTCAACACAAAAGCGATGACAAACAAATAAAAGATCGTGGTCTAGGTAACTGGGGGGAGAGATTTGGTTTTGAAAGGTGATGGAGTTGATATCATTAGTGAGGAACAGCAAGGAGGGTGCACTACATTGAAATAGGTTGGGAGAACATTGGTTACATCTGAGCCAAGAGAGTGAATCGTGTGAACAAAAGAATTTTGAACGGTAGATTTCCTTAAGAGGTTGACGTTGAAGTCACCACCTACCAGGATGTATTTATATGCAGCGGATAAGTGCTCAAGAGCTTCGCTAAGTTCTTCAGCATTAATGGGGTTGAAGATGCCAGGCGGAGAATAGACCCAGACAAGAAGAAGTTTATCAGAAGCACTAGAAATTTCAACACAGATGAATTCAATCCCAGGGAGTTTAGAGAACCCAACGGTTTTTGATTTAAAATGTTCTATTAATCTTAAAAAAAAAAAACAAAAATAAACATAAATAAAATTAAGAGACAAATTAAAATCGTTCTTGTTAAACGCTAGAAGCACGTGACTCCAGTGCTTCAATAGATGGACATGGTAGTTGGGAGGCATCTCGCACGGTGACAAAACGACCATCTTTTCTAATCCTGACACGGACAAGGCCGTCCCTAGTGGAGACAGAGTGTAGCAAGCCCAACTTGCGAAGTTTTAAAGCTTCCCGCAGTAGATTGCTGTTGGTCGCAGTAAGGCTTTCGTTCACGTACACAGGGGAATCAGCAGTAAAGCCATCCAGCTCGCAAAGTTTAAATTTCAGTTTGCTATTTACCTTCAAGGCGTGAATAAACGCCTTTGCTTCACGCTACCCAGAGAACTTGACGATGATCGGTCCACTCTTCGCACGCATACCAGCGCTGAGCCGAAATGCTTCGGTGTAGTTGGAGATATTGTGATTAACCATGGTTGCAAGGTTAGTGACAATATTCAGCGGGGAGTCGTCTGGCTTGGTGGGAATGCCACGAATAATGACATCACTAAGCCTCTGAGTTCGCCTCAAGTCATCCACATGACGTGTGTTATCAGTTAGCTGGGAACTGATAACTTGCAGGTCTTCAGAGTGATCCGTTGCTTCCAGCGCAGAAACTCTCGCATGCAGAGACTCGATGTTTTTGTTGATATCGGCCAGCTGATTTTTGTTTTGCTCAGTGATGGACTTTAGTCCTTCCGTTAGGCGGTGATCAATAGAGCTGAGATGCTCATTGAAGGTCAACATGGAGTTACAAAAATCGTTGATTTTTGACTCGGTAAGCCGAAATGAAGAAAACAAATCATCAATTTTCTTAGAAAATCGGGCTTCAAGGGCGACAAGTAGCTCTTCAACCGAATTTTCTTCCTGCTTACTTTCAGCTGACGACCGAGCAGCACCTCTGGTCATAGCAGGAGATGGAAATTGAGAATTCTTTTTTGAAGACACTTTACCGGCCACAGGTTTCACTTTGTCAGACATTATAGGTGAAAAAATAGTAAATATCAACTGAGAATAAGTATACAAGAATTAACTGTGAACGTAATTTAAGTGGTAAAAAACTAAACGGTGTTAGCACGGAGCACGGAAAAAAAGCGTCTTATCCTTGCATCGATATGACTATGACTTGAGCATTAAAAATATACTGTACTATACTCGTTGTTCAATTCTTCACCCTATAAACGACATCTCCTTTTTCTTCGGCCTAATCACCACATTCCGTTAGGGGCATTATTAACAATTTATTTCCAGATTAAATTTCTAAAGAAAAAGGGAACCAGTGCGATCGGACCTAACTGAGGAAATATAAAGAAGCCACGGACAACACTGCAGCCGCTTTCAAATGGATGAATACAACAACAAAACAAAGTCATCATTAATACAGATGGATGAAGACAACAACAAAACAAACTCAACATTAATATTGTCAACAACTAACCATAGAATTTAAGTAAAGTCAATTAGGTCATTTTCACTCAAAATTTCACAAGAAATTTCTCAAGAAAAATTACAAGCGATCTGGTAACCCATATCACGAAAATTTCTCCTGTTATACTTTGTTATCCCCACTTCAGTTGATATCAAGTGAACAAGTCACTTACCGTTGCACATTGCCATCCCCACTCTAGTTAACTTTAATTAACTTATAAGAGTCGTCGAACACTTGCTTCGGGCTCTCTTCTCTCTTGGCGTTGGAGCACGGACGTGGACTGTTGAAACCAGGACTATTACTCGAACCACATCACAGGTTAGTAGAACTCATTCCTATACTTAGTAGTCTTGTAAGACTACTACTCTTTTGTAATTCCCTTGGTCGTACCCATTACTCTCGGATGTTGGCCGTGAGTAATAATTACTAATATTACTAAGTTTTACTATTCTCGGATGTTGGCCGTGAATAGTAAACTACAGTAACATATTACTAACCTTGATTTAGTACTATTCTCGAATGTTGGCCGTGAATAGTAGACCATAATACCAGACTACTAACCTTTAATCAGTTTCACTATTTTCGGATGTTGGCCGTGACTAGTGGACTACTAACCCTTTATTAATTACTATTCTCGGATGTTGGCCGTGAATAAGTATATTAATAACCATTATTAACTACTATTCTCGGATGTTGGCCGTGAATAGCAGACTACAGTAATAACATACTAACTTTCATTAAACTCTATTATTCTCGGATGTTGGCCGTGAATAATACGACTTTAACCTCTTCCAACCTTATGTTTCATTATCCTTGGAGTTCTATTATACTTACAGGCACAGGTGAGTACCCAAATTAATTCTTGAAAATATGTTGAATTATTCCCTAATGAGATAATGTGGTGATAGTAGCTTTCAACGTGGATGAGGTATCTCTTGAAGTCTTCTACAATTTATGTGATATGGAGAATAAATTTGAATTATTAAAATTTAGTGAACATCGTAGTTGAGGTGATCTGTAATCAAGTGAAATTTTGAGTAAAAATTATGGTTCATAATAACAAATAAATTATCGTTAACAATTAACCTTTGATTAATTATAAATCTCTCTCTTTTCTTTACTTATAATGAATTACTCGTGAATTAATTGATTAATACAACTGTGAATTTATGCATAATGAATTATATTTTTGAATTATCTTTACATATTTACAAAAAAAGGAAGTTTTTCGTGTCTTTTTCTGCTTTTATTTGAATTGGTTCTTCCCTTTTGTGCAATAAACTTGTTACCAAATGAATTGTGTTTTTTACTTCAGTTGAGCCTGTGTAATGTAATTGGGAGCCGTACTCCGACAATTGTTAATATTATATTAAAAAAAACTCGTCGTACGCTTTCGAGGGCGTTGTAAAGAAAAAGGTAAAGCGCCATTTTGTGTTGGCGGGCATTTTGAATGACGCCACAGAGCTAATAGTATTCTACTTGTCATTTCCCTTCATTTGATACCCATATCGAGTGGGTTGTAAAGAAAAAGATAGTCCGCCATTTTTTGTTGGCCGCCATTTTGAATTTTGTATAACGCCACATAGCTAATTGTATTCTACTTGTAATACTCTGACATGGGTCGGGGGTCGGGGAGTGAAATTGCAAAATTCGGCCGCCATCTTGGAACCGCCATCTTGATTTTTTTACAAAATGGTCAGATTGCATTGTCACGCGAATTATACATATGTGCAAAATTTCAAGTTGATCCGTTACCTGGAAGTGGGTCAAAATCAAGTTGCAAGATTTGTTTACATGAAACATACAACATACAACATACAGGTCAAGCTAATATAAAGCGTATAAAAATAGCATGCAGTCCAGAGTTTATAAATATTTCATTCAGCTCTCCATTTTTCGGTCGAATGCTTCGCGAGTTTAAAAGACAGGTATTGAAACCTGAATATTTCGAGCTAAAAATTTTGACTAGCGTTCTCACCTTGTCCTCGCAACTAAAATTGGAGGCATTTAAAAATAATAACAACACGAAACAATGAACATTAACAAGAAACGACGGTCGGCAACGAAAAACGAAGGACGAAAATTTAACCGCGTAAAAGTATGAATACATAACGTACAGTGTAACTAGAAAGTTTATAGACTACAGTAAAAATTAAACCAATATAAAAGTATTAAAAGCTAAAAACAAAATAAAAATAAATAAATGAAAATAAATAGAATAGAAATATAAAATAAAAGCGAAAACGTCAGACGCTAGCACTGCGTGGCTCCAGCGTCTCTATCGATGGACATTGTAGTTGCCTGCATAAACACCGTTTTTTGGTCTTGATTTTGGGGTGGACGTTTTGGTCTTGATTTTGGGGTGGAACATAGGGGACCGAACCATTTCGGTACAGACATATAAATTGTTTAGGACCATAATAAAGGTCGAAACATAACCTTTAGTGCTGTAATTTTTCTAAAGTGCCGAAGAAAGTTAAAAATTAGTGAAATTTATTAATATTGTTGAAATATTTTTACAACTTTCCATTTTGACTTCATTCTTACAGCTCAGATTGAGGTTATATTCGAATGCGGATAAACTCAAGCGCGGTCCGCTCCAATAGACTAATGGGGGAGGGGGTAGAGGTAAGGTTAGTTTAACTTTTGTACGTTGCCTGTATCTCCTGATTCCAAAAAGATGATATTCTTTATATTAGGAATACACAGGCCAATCAAAATCACCAAAAGGACGGTATCTTCTCCTACCAATATCACATATTCATTTGTCAAGGCTGTTGTGAAAATTAGGATATCAGCGTCCTCTATAGCTTGCTGTGTATCAATTTTTGCATCATTAAATTTTTCCAGTTCTTTTTTTGAAGTTTGCAAGGAAGCTATACAACGAGAGTGTGCGTATCATATAGACTGGGAGCGGACGGAATTGAGTGTGCAAAACGTGAGGACCGCAATCCGTCAACAAATTTCAGTTGACAATAGCTCAAAGATGAATAATTCGGATGTTGCCGGTCTATTTTTGGGTCCAATTTTTTTAGCCCCTCTTTTTTTATTGGCACCTTTATGTCTTCCGTGGCCCGCTTTTTGACGATGGATTTTGATGAAGCACTACAAAATAAGACGAAAATATATAATAAAATTTATTATATTGACCCTTGAAGTTGACTTTTTGAGGTGTTTCCCAAAGGTTTCTAGTTATATCACAGCTATGATTTCCGTGGCACCGATATTTTAATTATGAATTTCTATAAAACACCCCAAAATAAGACGAAAATGTAAAATAATTTTTTTCGATATCTCGCTGTGTTTATGAGACATCGATACTTGAAGTTTTAGGTATTTTCAAAAACATGTTACAGCGTTAATCGTTTCCAAAAAATACTAATAGGTATAGACTGGAAGCTGGAGCGAATTGAGTGGGCAAAATGTGAGGACCGCCTTTTATCAATTGTTTTGATCTCAGAAAGGTTTACAGATTATGGTTCTTAATGTTGCCAGAAACTTCATTGGTCCATTTTTTTATACCCCCTCCCCTTAGATATGCAAAAATTGATAACGTAAATGCTTTAGAGCAATTTCCCCAGAATTTTTTGAAATCCGCGATGACGGCCGGTTCTTTTGATATCACGGCCTGGATGAAGATGAGAGATTGGAAAGATGTACACTGTAAAAAAATATGTAAATTCAAAGTGAAAATGTACAGTAAAATTACAAATCGTGATATGAAATACTAATTTACTACACAATTATTGTAATTTTACTATAAATTTTGTAACTTGCATAACGTAAATATTGATTACATGAATGTGACGTATATTTTACACAATGTTGTGTATTTTTCTAAATCGTTTATGTAAGAACATTACAATATTTCTTAGTATATTTATGAATGTTATGTACTAAAAAAATCCTAACGCTTTGTACTGTAATTTTACAGTAAGAGAGGTCATTTTAGAACATAAATTTTCAGTAAAATTACAAATTGGTTATTGGAATGTAAGGTTTAAATTCTTCCTTTCATGGATATAATTCACAGGCAAAAATGGAATACTAAGCATATATACACAATTGTTTTTAAGTTAAGGCCGGACCTTTGACTTTGATCAGGGTTTGGGCAGTTATTGTAACAGCTAAGAAATTTTGATAGACGTTGCCTCACCTACATGCTTACCAAGACATGGTGAGCAAAATGCTATTTTTTTACGTATAGGGAGTGGGTAAACTACAAATAAAATTTGGCGCTTGAAAATATTTCAAGCAGGGCCAAGCAGGGTGGGAATCTTGAGCTATACGTTTTTCCCTGTTCCTCTCTCTGGTAAAAAGTTACAACACAAAAGTTTCGGAAATTTACAAAACTATGAAGTGAAAGCTCCAATACTGATTGTATTTTTACATCCCATAGAATAAGAGTATTCACGATTCGGTGGAAACAGGTCTAAATTCGTAGGTTCGGGTGCAACGTAGGAAAACTTTCCAACGATACAACAACAATTGTACAGAAACACACTTTCCAATATTGCAAAAATTTTCTATAGTTCATGACATTCGTGACATGTGGAGGCTGGCGATTTTGCTTCAAATTGCTAGCGAAAGTGTTAAAAAAAGTAAAAGCAGATCAAAACGAAGTAAAAAGTGGACGAATTCTAATTTGTCAATGGGACGTTCACGATATGAAGAAAACAGCTCTTGGAAAAGTAATCCAGTTACGTTCCCTGAAGCTCATAATAACACAAGCGAACCAAAAATTTTTAAATGATACCTTAACAAACGAAGTAACCGATAACATAATATAAGAAAGGTACGGCTACATAAGGACTAAAATAGAAAGAAGACCAATATTTAGTTTGGAAAGATGTAGACACAAAATAATTCTGAGCTTTTCTTGGAATGATTCGTAAAACGGGAACAACGCCCCTAGAAATATGTATCTTTACAAGAAATAGATTTTTTTTGTCAACATTGTCATTTGTCAAAATAATGTTACTGTTTTTATGGAAACGCCTTCCATGATGACGTAAAATAATATTTGTTACTAATTCGTACATTTTTTATATTGCTGTATAAAAATAGAAAAATGAAGAAGAAATGAGCAAAGATTTCGTGAAACGGTTCCTTGATCAATTATTGGATGATTTTCACCTACAACGTCTAAATGGAAAACTTCATATCATTCACACTGGAAAAAGTAGAAAAGCTTAAGGAGGAAAAACGGAAATTCGATTCTACTGTGATAATACTAGCCCTCGTAAACCTACCATACCTGTTGGAGATTGTTTTGTAAACTTTCATACTATGATAAAATACAAAATCTAAAATATAAAGCATAAAAGAACGGATTTGGATCATGGAAGAAATTTAGCTTTTCAAAGTTATTGTTCTGATTTTTGATGGTTTCTATCACAATTTATATCAGTTTCTAATGCCCGGTTTCACAGTGTCGATTTGAGCTTTCGCTCAGCTGAACCTGAGCAGTAATTTTGAGCTTTAGCTCAAGTCAAAACTGTTTCACAGTTTGTTTTTGTGCTCAGTTCAGCTGAACTTAGTTCACTGGATCTTGCAGGCCACTGTGGTTGAATCAGTTGGGGAAGTTTTTGCTTTTGGTTGATAAATTGTGTGATTTTTCTAGTTTTTAATCTTTAGTTGTAAGGATTTTTGAAAAGGATATGGCCGCTTATTACTATAAGAACGAGTACGACGACGGTAAATTGACCCTTGTCACCCACCCATTTTGCACCAACCTAGCTGTCGGAGACTTGGAATTTATATTAAGTAGTTTATAGTCTTCCATCCTACAAATTTTCATGCGCCATATCGATGACATTTTTTCAATAAGAAGATGACTACTCGTTGGTGTCGGAGAGCTCGGACATATCATGGTACAATAATACAGGTAGGCTCATAAGGAAAGCTTTTTTCCTTTGTGAGAAAAGATCTGAGTGACGTCACGGGACCCTTATGAGCTTTCCTTGTAATTATTCCCCGTGTTCTTTTAATGAACTGGGTTTTGAGAGCTTTTGAGTTCCCATACAAAATCGAAAACCCAGGTTTTATCTGGGTCTTCTGGTTCTTCGATTTTGTATGGGAACTCAAAAGCTCTCAAAACCCAGTTCATTAAAAGAACACGGGGATTGTACCATGGGACTTATAATCCCGTTTAGTAATAGAATGAGTTGCAATCGAGTTTGCCCACATCAAAGATCAAAGCACTTTTTCGTCTCCAGCTCTTAGACTATATTAGCAGAAGTTTTCAGCAATTCTGGCGGGATGCCGTCTTCTTCAGCAGCTTTACCATTGCCTATTGCATAAATTGCGGTTGCTATTTCTGTCTTAGATGGTGCACGAGTCGTGATTCTTATTTGCTCAGCATTGTTAAGTTTTCTTCAGGTTCCTGTGAAAATGAAGTATTCAGAGCGGCAAATAAATTATCTCTCCATCTATTCGTACTCTTTACGGCATGTTTGTAGTAGAATGCTCTCTTTTTTTACAATTGAAAAATCCAAATTATAACTAGAATCAATAAATAAACACAAGTTCACTGTGACTTCTCTAAAATTAATGACATTTCTCTCACTTATATCCTGAGCTTTGGCTTAAGTGCCCAAATTTAGTCACTCAGTTCAAGTAAATTTTGAACCAAGTTCATCACTTGAACCACTACTGTGAAACAGTAAAATAAGTTGAGCGAAAGCTTAAGGCTGAGCGAAAGCTTAAGTGAACACTGTGAAACCGGGCATAAAACTTACTAAAAATATTTCCGATTTAAAAAAAATTTATAAAATAACTTACCTGACTTCTTAAATTAACAAAAGGCAACAATTCCGCCAACAATTTCTCCAAATAAATATGTCAAATTTAAGAGCAGTTTACACTACATGATTTTGTCACATGAGTTGACACAAGACAAGTCCTACGTTCGATATTCAGCAATTCACACAACATGATTTTCCTTGTGAGTTCGCTTATGTCAAACTCACATGAGTTTTTGGAAGATAGAACATGTTCTATTTTCTTATGATCAGTCATAGGGTTTTCGTAGTGTGAAAAGTAGTTTTGTAGGGGAGAAACTTTGTTTTATTTTCCGGATTGTAGAAAATAATTGTTGGTTTTTTTAATTTCCGTGTTGCGAGAAAATAATTTTGTTGTTTTTTACACGACTGCCGCAAAGAAATTAATGGTTTTATTTAGCTTGACCTCGTATATTTGTTTGTTTACATCATTGCGACAAATCTTGCGACAGCTTTTTCAACTACTTCTACTAAACCGATTCTTATGAAGCTTTGCACACACATTGAGTTCCCGTGACAATGCAATCTGACAATTTTGTAAAAAAACAAGATGGCGGTTCGAAGATGGCGTACGAATTTTGCAATTGTGTTTTGAATCCATTCAAAGTCGGTATCGGGGGGTTTTAGGGCTACAAATGACGATTATGTGGTCAAAATTTGAAAATTCAAAATGGCGGTGCCAATACGGCGGATGAATTTTGCAAATGTGTTCTGAATCCATTGAAAATCGGTATCGGGGGTTTTTAAGGTCACAAATGACGAATCTGTGGTTAAAATTTGAAAATTCAAAATGGCGACGCCAATATGGCGGTACGATTTTGGCAATTACGATTCGATTTCACTGAAAATCGCTATTTGGGGTTGTTTAAGGTCGGAAATAATGAATTTCTTGTCAAAATTAGAAAATTAAAAATGGCGTTGGCAATATGGTATGGACAACCAATCACTTCACCAGAATTTTGTAAAAAGTAAAATCAAGAAATGGCTGAACTAAGACTAAAAAGAATACCATAAAAATATTTAAAAAAACTTTTAAGTTAAATGGTTTTATTTTAAATCATAAGCTGTACCAAAAACTAGAAAATAATTAGAACAAAAACATGGACCTTCTTGAGATTCTGACGTCTGGTAAGAAATCGTGCAATAGTATGTAGCAGTGCTGTCTTCACATGTCGTATGCCAAGGGGCACTTTGTCTCGCTGCGTCAGCGGGTTAAGTAATAATCTAGGACTTTTAACAGACTAAAATAAAAACATGGGGCGTATAAAAACCTGTATAACGACCATATAATTAAATAAGAACGACTTGTCTAGAAAAATGTGTTTCCAAGTCCACCAAAAAAAATATTACAAATTTTTTTCATTTTTTTTTATCTACTTTTTATTCTGTTTCCAATTAGGGTCTGTTTAATCCCCTTAAAAACCGGGTCAGAATAAATTTCCCCATTTTTTTAAATTATTTTTTTAAATTATATTTCATCAACAATAAAATATAAATGCAAAAAAAAATTCAATCTTTATTCTAAATCAACTTTAATTTAGGGGTAGTATCACCCCCGTAAGGGTTGAAAATAATTTATTTTAGGCTGATAATACCTATTAACCCACAAAAAGCAGAAAAAAATGTTGCACATAATTTAAACATAAAGTTAGAAAAACAATTTTTTATCCCTTATCAAAAAATTTGGCTTGTTTTAGTATACAGTAGATTTCGGATAATTACTTCACCCACTTTGCAAGAAAATTTGGGGTAATTAACCCGTAAATGCAATTATACGAATTTCGCTTAAATACCTCGTCGAGGTAATAAAGAAGATTTCGATAAATACCTCATTCAGGTATTTATCCGAAATATAGTATGTACGCACGAACGTACGTATTCATATAATATTTAAGCAGGAAAAGGAAGGAAATAGCAACTCGTATAACTTTAAATTTTTTTAAATAGAAAGAATTATTTAATTCATAATATACAGGGTGTATATCCTTAAGTTTACAAAGCGGCCGGCTGTGGATAGGTTTTGGATAGACGAACAAAAAATCGTATGGGAGGGGGTAAAATCGTAACGGTTTAGCAACTAGGGCGTTTTGAAGTTTTTTTGGTAGAGTTTTACATATCACCCTGTAACCCTATAAGCTATTTTTATGAATAAGGTATCAGTGTACGCAGAATACTCCCACCTATCTAAAACTGTAAAGGTTCAACCCTATCAACTTTCAGAGCAATGAGTCGTCAAATTCAAAACTTTGGTTTTTTTTCACTTTTCAACTAAAACCACCTTTTTCTCCAAAAAATACGTAGTTAACTGATATTTTTTTTGCAAAATTGGAAAGCTTGGACAATTTCCTATCAATAATGTCTAGGCAAATTTATCCTACGGCTTTTATTTTTGGAGTTATAAGCAAATTTAATGCTAAAATTGGCTCTTTGCTCTAGTTCTTCTGGATTTCTCCAAAGCGTTTGACTCAGTAATTCACTCGCCTTTGCTTTCCAAACTTAGGACATTCTATAATTTTTCTTCTTCTGCTATCAGATTTTTCTCCTCTCTTCTGTCTAATAGGCTACAGTGTGTTTGGCATGACGGAGTTGTATCTTCTTTCCTACCAGTACTTGTAGGGGTCCCACAAAGTTCAATTCTCGGTCCTCTCATTTTCTCTTTGTATGTCAATAATGTTACCTCCGTTATTCAACGCTGTTCATTTCATCTGTATGCTGATGATCTTCAATTGTATACCTCTTGTCCTCCTAGTAAAATCAAATCTTGCATCTCGAAACTTAATGATATCCTCTCCCAAATAAATGAGTTGATTTCTTCCAATTTCCTCAATTAAATCCTAATAAGTCCAAAGCACTCATCCTGGTCCAGGTCCCTGGACAATATTCCAAATATCATATAATATTCCTCTTCTCTTGTTTAAATATCTTTTGACTCATCCTGCCGCTAACGTCTTAAAGTAGCATTGTTTGCGGTATATTTTTCACTTTAGATGTTCGGATCATGTGTCTGATATGCAAAACTCTTAATTAGGTCCTGACATTTTTCATCTTCTTGACATCATGGCACTCGTTCTCTTACATAAAGTATTTTATGCTAAAAGTCCTGGCTACATCTCCGACTTCCTAGCTCCTTTACAGTCCCTGAGATCAATTAAATTCCTTATACCTGCTAATTTATCCCTTCTTGGTAGTCGCTCCTTCTTCGTGTATACTCTTAATTTTTCACTAGTTTGTAGTATTATTTATTTAAGGCTAGTTTAAGTTATTTATTAAGATTTCAATTTTTGCTTTTTTTCTTTCTCTTTTTGTTCTGTACTCTAAAAGATGTAGTTCTTGTATACTTCCAAAATAAATAGATAATAATAATAATAATAACTCATATTTTGTACTTTCCGCACGTACTTCTATCCTTATTTACTAGAAGACCTTATACGGAGATAATGCGCGTGTAGCTGTGAGCTTCTCCTGCTCTTAGGTCAAAAGCAGAAGCTAAAAAGTCTCAACTATAGCACGAAACTCTTCTCTTTTTCCAACTGACCATACAACAGTTTTTGTAATTTAAAAGCAAATCTGTTTTTTCAGAAACTTTGAAATTGATGTTTAAAATGTAATTTTTTAGCCCATATTTTATAGGAAATTAACCGAATTTTTTCTTATATATTTTGCATAAAAGAGACATGAAAAAGGAGGTAATAATCCAAGAAAAGCAATTATCCGTACGCAATTAAAAGAAATTTCTTGTATAATTTAACACAGGAATAATTTTTTAATTGAATTTTGGGGTATTTAAGCATAAAATGCAATTAAACGGTAAGGTAATTAGGCGGAATCTACTGTAAATCAACAACCTTCGCAAATAAATATTGAAAAAAGTGTATTTCACTGTATTATTTTTCATTATTATTCAAATTATCGCGAAAACCCCCTAAAAAGGGGTGTTTTGGCATTTTTAAGGGTGACGTCCATATTTTAGTACTGCGGGACCTCGATTTTCGTGATCAGCGACCCAAAAAACATGTACGGGCAAGTTTTGTTTCGACTGCCACTCCCCCACCCCCCCCCCCCCCGCGTTTTGAATGGATTACGTCCTGACCAGCTTATCTTTTCAGAAGCCATTTTCTAGCCCACATGTTTCTCAGCTTTTTCGCCTTTTTAATCGACTTCAAAAAGAGGAGGTTATCAATTCGACGCGTAGGTATGTTTTTTTTTTGGTCCAGTTCACGCATAACTTTGTAACGCAATAACTTTTTTGCTTTTTTCTTTTTTTGCTTGAAAGGGTAGTTTCCCACGGTGATCCCATGCAATTTTTTTTAAATTCTGATAAAGGAGTTCGAAGGTAGGCTTAAAAAACTGGTAAATTTAGTACAACTTGAACAGATAGAATATTTTCGAAGGTATCACAAAAGTCTTTATTGTCACCAAATACTTAATAGGGACTTGGCATAGCGTCTACGTAAAAGTCTACCGAACTAATTATTGCGGGTTCAAACCCCGGGTCGGACAGTGCGACTTTTTTTCTTTTTTTCTCTTCTAAATTCATTGATTGGATTAATGTTGTAAAGAATTATTACAAATCGGTAAGGAATTTCATGCATACTCATGTAGACTGTAAGAGTATTCCTTTGAATTGGAAAACTATTTAACTGAATTTCTGAAAGGACTTATTTACATATTTAGCCATCTCATGGTAACACTCTCTCGTAGCGCACCAAGTTAAGTAACTACCTCTCTTCCGGGGGATCCGAGTTCGATTCTTCGGACTGTTGCATTTTTTTTCAATCGACTTTATATTCTCACAATAAATATTGTTTCGAATTTCCTTCGCGTAATTTTGTTTCATATTAAATAAGTTTTTTTTAAATTACTCCGAAAATGCGCAAATACATTACTGCAAAAGCTATTTAGCTACTGCATCGATTCTTATCGACGGCGGCATGTCATACTTATCGTAATAAATAATTTTGTTTTAATTTGCCTCCGAAAAAAATGAACGGACTAAAAAATACGAAATAAAATAAATTTTTAAAAACCAACTTCAAAAAAAACCAATACCGTGATGCACAAAAAAAGATGAAATAATTGTTGCTAGTTCTTTACAATACTAATCCAATCAGAATGGATTTAGAAAGAAGAATCACTTTTGAAGACGGGGCTAACACCTGTTTTCGGGGCGATGTATTAAGTGCATAAGGCTAACAAAGAAATGAAAACAATTTTCGAAGCAAGAGTTAGTGCAATGAAAGTCAACCTGGCACCGTCTTCAAAAGTGATTCTTCTTTCTAAATCCATTCTGATTGGATTAGTATTGTAAAGAACTAGCAACAATTATTTCATCTTTTTTTGTGCATCACGGTATTGGTTTTTTTGAAGTTGGTTTTTATTTTCTTTTTGATTCCTGGATTCGACGCCAATTTTAATTTTAAATAATTTATGTATCTTCTGACTCTGTAGTTAAGTCACTGACAAAATCACAACAATGTAACCAAGAATCGAAGCTGTCATATGATAAATTTTGTCAGTGAGAAAATCACGGTCAAAATCATGGGCGAAAGCTTGTGACAAAATCATGTGGTGTAAAAAGCTCTTTAGCAGAACTACCAACAGACAAAACTAAAGAAAAGAGAAGTAGCAACCCACAAAATTATAAAAGCACTGGATTTATTTTCGTATTAAAGATTTTGATCCAGCTCTTTTCTGGACCAAGTTGTTGTTGTTGGTTTACTTGAAAGTTCAGGATGTCTCCTATGTCTCCTGCACTCTATTACTTTGAAATTGTTGTTTTATTGCACAAAAACAAATCTATTTGCTAAAAATTAAAAGAAAAAATGTTTAATAGCAAATAATTTAAAAAATGACTAAAATTGGTCAACTTTGAATGGCGATTTCTCGGTCGCCGTTGGTCGTATGGAGATTTTAAAAAAAGCAATTTCTTAATTTTTTCATAACGTTTCTTTTTTCTGAACATCCCTGGTACCCAGGATACCGTAAAAAAAGTTATAACCGTATTAATAAAAAAAAGTAAAAAACGTGATTTTTCCAAAAAAAATTAGTTTTGTTTCTCGATTATTTTTTGAATTACAAATGGTAAAAAACAATTTAAAAAACGCATTTCGATGGGAAATTTAATTTTCTACAAAAAAGTATTTCAGTAAAAATCTCGAATTTCGCTTTGTTTTCGAGTTATTTTGAAAAACCTGAAAAAGGGGTACTTAGAGTCGGCGCTCAAAAACGCACCCCTAAAAAAAGGGGCACTTTGTCTTTTTATCATATTTAGGTGCTCAACTAACATATAAAATAATAAAAACCCTTTAACGCAATTGTTCCTTACTACCTTTGATTTCTCCTTAATTTTACTAGTCTATTATGCAAGAAAGATAAATGTACTGTACCTGTTTCCAATCAAGAAATGTGAGATTTTGAAGTATCTTTGCTCGAATAAGCCACCTTATTTTAATTCTAGCAGCCAGCCTGGGCTTCTTCATAGTATTAGGGAAGGCTACCCCTTTTATAAATACTTATGAGGACATCAGGTAATATGTGAGTTTCATTTATTGCGAAAATTGGGATTCCTTACTCCTTTCCTTTTCTACAAGTCCAAGATTCGACCTCTTCAAAACAACTATCGTTTATCTGCGCTGCGGTTTCGTAAATTAAGAAACGTCTCTCAAACTCACCGGCCATAAGGTGAGAGCTTAGCGGGAAAAGTATGGAATCGGCTGACCATGCGTATGAATCGAACCCATGATCTCCAAGATGGCAACTAAGGCCATCTTACTCTTGGGTTTAACTGACTTCTAAACTATTCGATGAATTAATATGAAATTTTGGCAATGCTCTTTTGAAGGTTAACACGTCTATAATGTAATGTAAAAGGGAAGCGCTAAGAGAAAAGATGTTAATTTTTTTTGTTCATCTGTTTTTTTTGATATTAATGAACTTTCACAGCCTATTAAACCTAAATAGTCCCTTGACAACAATCCTCATTTTGGCTAAATTCAAATCTGGGTTTGTTAGTGAAACAAAATCATAACATATCTCAAATAATACGTATAAATAATTTTCTCTGGTCCCTCCATATAATTAGCAATTTCGTTCTCATAAATTGTAATAAATTTCTTTTATAGAGACGACGAAACCTATTGGCCTAAATTTGGATGGGATCGAACATCGTCAGAGCCTGATCTTTCAGGTAAAAATTTCACGATTATTTAATATACAGTAAAAAAATGTTTTTCCACATTTGTAGGGCATTTTGGAAAAAGATGGCCGATCAAATATCCACATGAATATATAACAGTAGATGAATTAAAATATTTTCGTAGAAGACAACCACAAGGTAGTTTTGTAGGTGTTTTATTTTAAAATAAGTATCATTATTATGAAAATTTTAAGGATACTTTATTGAAAAAAATTTCATTTTAATACAGATTTACATACAAGGAGTAATGTTTGCCTTTTTGATGGGAAATTGCCAGCGCTTCCATTTTCTTCATTTAAAACCGAATATAATAGACGTTTCAAAAATCCAAACTTACTTTTTAAGCCTGGTTTAACTAGGAAATCAACTTCATTAAAATTGGAGGGGTTAATGGATATTGAGACTGAGCATAAATCAAGATATTCAAAATTTTCTAATGATGATATTTTAAGGTATGTTATTTTATTTTCAGTGACAAATTTTTACCATCCGTACTTTCGAAAGATCTTTGCTTGGAATATTGTGTGTTTGTAGAATTAAAATTGAATTTATTTTTCATATGGCGCCCGTGTTCCTGGTCAAAGCGTCGCAAGGTCTTCCTCCTGACATTGATTAACTTAAAATAGTTTTTGGCCCAAGTTGTAAATGTTAACTTCCTCTCAGAAGTACTATTTGGCTCAATTTGTCTGCCAACAGTGGAAAACTACTAAATTAAAAATTGAATAGTATAAAATATTCATTTCCTAGTGATTTAAAAAATAAAATTGTGTTTGAAATTCAGGGACAGAAAATGACTAGAATAAAGAAAATTTGCAGCGACAAAAATGAGAGACCCAGGAGCAAAAACAGTTGCGACTTCCACAGTATACAATATTTGTAATTAAAGCTGTTCTAAACTGTTCTAAAATCAAACAATCGGGATTCTTACCATCTCATATAGAATATTAGCGACTTTCTGGTATGTCTAGTATGTTGGTAAGTTTAGTCTTATTCTTCTTCTTTTGGTGAGGTATTGGGTCCAAAAGTTCCAAGGACACTCGCTATTGTATTACACCCCCATACCTCATATTTGTAGGCCAGACCATTTCAGCAGGTTCAGCAGTCTGCCTAGTGGCTTGTCGTTTAGACTTGACTGTTCGACGTACCATTGCCAAGGTGATCCCGGCAAACTGAAGCTTCCCGGGTTCCTGCCCGCAGTCTGATCTGTTGGGTAGGAGCCCACGAAAGCGTGGCTCGGCCTTGCCCTGGCCCTCTGGTGAATCTAGCAACTAAAGGCGCTGCCCTGGATCTGCTTATTTGTAGGAGGGTCATTGACAATTGATACATAATACATCGAAGGTGTAAAAGAATTTATATACGACACGACGGCAGAAGTCATAAGGAGATTGGCGCTTGGAAATAGATGTTACTTTGGGCTACGTAAACACTTCTTCACTAGGAACATATCAAGAAGGACTAAAGTTAAACTATACAGAACCCTTATAAAGCCAATACTACTGTATGGATTTGAAACCTGGACATTAAGAAGTAACGAAGAACACCTTCTGGGGTGATTTGAAGAAAAATCCTGCGCACAATATATGGAGGAATAAACGAAAACGGTGTTTGGAGGAGAAGATACAATCACGAACTGTATCAGTTGTATAAAGATCCAAACATCATAAAAGCTATAAAAATTAACAGAATTCGATGGGCAAGACATGTTGAACGTATTAGTGATGACAGCATAACAAACATTATTATGAACAAGAGACCCAGAGGACACAGAGCCACGGGACGTCCAAAAAAGAGATATACAGATAGCGTAAAAAGATCTACGAACCCTAGGTATAAGAAATTGGAGACTCCAAGCCAGGGACCTACAGTTCTGGAGGAGGATGTTGCAGGAAGCCAAGGCCAATAACAGGCTGTGGAGCTATTTATGATGATGATGATGAGGAGGGTCATTACGGCTCCTCTTCTGGGGTCCCTGCTCCGCTGGATGGTGCGACCCTAAGCAATATGGAAGCTGGTGCTACCAATTTTCTGGTGGGTCCATAGCCTTTTCGGCAAAAGAGTCTTGCTTAGGTGAAAAAGTGAAGATGAGAGTTTCTTTTTGCAAGTATTTAAAGAAAAACTGTTGCAAGTGCTAATATAATATCGTGCAGCAGGTTGAGGAAAAGAAGTCATGGCTATTCCACATTGGCATCATTTAGATGATGGTAAATATGAACGCGATGAATTTTTTATCGTTGAGGTTTTTAAAGTAATTATGCAGTCACGAGTCCAAGAATGAACAGTCAATGAACACTACAACGATCCTAATAGAACATCATATCAGAATTTGTTTCTGTCTTAAGTAAAACCTTGTAACTGTAGCGATATTCTTGTTCTTCTTCAATGGCTCTACAGCCCAATTCGAGCCTTGGCCCCCATCAGCTTCTGCCGCCAGACGTCTCTCTCCTCCTCAGCTTGTCACAAGTTTCTTGTATTGAGAAGTTTTGCTGCATCAGCCTTAACACCATCTTCCCACCTTGATTGTGGTTTACCAACTGGTCTTTGCCCATCCTGGTAGTAAATAAATAGCTTTTTTCGGTATCTGCATATCCAAGTAATTGTGCAGAATGTGTTGGTACTGAGGCACTTCCCTGGACTGACTCTTTCCTTATCACCAAATCTTCAAAGTGACCTAATCAAAGCAATTTGAAAATCATAGGAGCCAGCACATCCCCTTGTCTAAGACCTTGCGGTACTTCGAACTCTTCTGTTACTGCATTTTGGATCTGTAATTTCGCCAGTTTGTTATTCGGTGCGCATTTGATCAGTTATATCAACTTTGAGGGGACTCCTCATTCCGAAAAGATCAGTAGTACAGCTTCTCTCCTTTTATAGAGTTATATGCCTGTGGCAATTTGCAAATATCGGGTATTTATCAACATTCCTATCGAGATCTGGCGAATTGTTGGTTTTTACAGCTTCACGCACATTATCCAGTGTTGGTGGTTCTATTGAAAGCTTATTTTGAGGAATTACATATGGCTCCGACAGTCGATCCTGGCTTGCTATGGTGATCAGATTCAATAAGTTTTCAAAATATTTTCTCCATCTTTCTTTTACGTTTTAAGTATCTGCTTCCCATCTACGTCTCTGCAGATGTCCGTTCTTGGCCGAAACTAATTGCTGCTCCGGCGTGTTCTTTTGTACGCTTGTCTAATTCCCTTCAGCAAAGTCTTCCTGCATATTATTTCTTCTTCTTTCCGCACAGTTTGTCTGCGCTTCTTCTTTTTAGCTTACAGACTTCCATCCATGCTTTTGTGGGCCTTGCGATGTACTCTCGTTGGTTTTGGTTTCTTTCTAGAATTTCGGATCTACAGTTCTGATCGAACCAGTAAAATTTAGTTTGCCGGTGGGTCTAACCTAGTGTATCTTTTGTTGCCCCTTTTATGCTGCTTTTAATTTTTCCCCAGCCAGAACATGCTCCTCTCATTGTTCTTTCATCCAGTATACTCGTGGTCCTTCTTCTTTCAATTAGGTCGTGGTCAATTTTATTGAACTTACTATGATTGCGCTCGTACCAGCGAGATCGGCCAATCTACTTCCATTGGCATTGGTAGCGTTGTGTTAGCTACAGCGCCGGCCCTAGCCCTTGATCAGGGTAGAGCGAGATTGTCTTTCGGCGCTCTTTGGTCAACGTTAAGTCAAGAATAAGAAATCTGTGATTGTGGTTTTCAAATCCTATATGGTTATGTACGCGTCAGCGGCGTATTTTAAGATTTGGCGCCCTGGGACTATAAGATTTTTCGCCCCATAAATTAGGTCATACAAAAGAAATTTATTAAATGCTGCATTTTTAAATGTCAAATGTTCTTCGGTAATCCTCGAACGTAGGCATTTTTTTATTTTTTTTAATACGAAAAACGAAAGTTGTACACTGCGGTGACAAGAAATTTTCCCAGGCTCAAGTTACCCAATACCTACTGAGATACGTAAATGATATGGAAATGCTTCCTGCAATTCCTCGTGCTTAAGAGATAGGTTGAGTTTCCTTAAACCCTCACATTCTTCTTGTAGATCTTCCGCAAGATCAAGGGTATAATTTTTGGAGTTTTATGGAGTTTACTGTAACTTCCCCATCCAATTTGCATAAGAGAATTTGCAGTTACTGTCTGTGTCGAAACCTTTAAGAATTTTGGAAACTATGTATATAAGATTTTTGGTGGCCGCGTCACTTTTTATAGCTTCAAGAACCTAGCCCTAGCTGACCATCGCTTATACCAGAAATTTTCGACAGTTACATTTTCAGGCTTAGCTCAAAAGCTACCGTTCAGTACAGTACAGTCATTTTGTGAATGATGGTTAAAGAAAGACGTATAAATTTTGCAGCAACCCCAAAAATTTATTGCTCTATCAGTGTATTAAGTAAGACGGCGAGATCTATGGGGTGCGTCAGCGAGGAAAACCCAACTTCCGATGGAGGGATGTTGTAGATCATAACGACCAGAGCTTAGGGATGCCAAACTGGAAGACATCGGCTCAGAATCGGGAGAGAGCAGTTGCGAGAGATCAGGACCGGATCCCGGTTGTAGAGCCGTGAAAGAAGAGAAGAAGTATTAAGTAAGGATTATTAAAAGCTTCCAAAGCTGATCACGCAAGCCGCCCCATGACCCCTATGGCCCTAGGGTAAATACGCACCTGCGGTCATGTTATTAAAACAAATTCAAGTATTTTTAAATTCTTCCCTGTCTGTTTGTCCGGGCTAATCTCGGAAACGGCTAATCCGACGGGACTTTCACGGGAAGATTCAGTAGTGTTGGGTATGATTTAGGCTACTTTTTCGCTCCGATCCGACTATCGGATCCAGCTATCGTATTCGACTATCGGCTCGGACCGAAAACTTGACTCGATCATCGTAGGAAAGCGAGTGGAAGCTTTTTTTATCATTCTAATTGTAGACATCAAAGCCCGGGAGCCGCTAATCGATTGCTTAGGCTACTTTTTCACACTCCAATCCGACTAAGTGGGTCAGACTGAAAACTTGAACCAATAAATCGAAGGAAAGCCTGATAGAGTGAAAACTTTATTTCATCATTTTAATTGTAGGCCTCAAAGAGCTCTAGCTAAATATCTTAAGTCTGCCTAAGTGAACCGTGATCGTACTATAGGCAACCCTTTTCTTTTTGGTCAGATTTTCGGAGATAGCGTTACCTGTAGTACGAGCAATATTTACTTAGGGATTTAAATGGAACTCTTTGAGGATAAGTTAGTTTTTTATTTTTCGCTCGAATTTTTTTTTACATTCATTTTGTCGCCCCGTGCCACCTGGCGGCGCCTAGAGCGATCGCTCCACGACCGTCTTGTCTTCTGTGGGAACGTGAACGTTTATGAGACTAATTTATGTAGTCTTGTTTTAATGCGAATATATTCTGTTACTTACTGGGTTGAGGTCCAGGATTTCATTTTCTTTACCACAATAAATGGAGATGGACACTGCGATCCATTATGCCACTGTGAGTCCCTTTGGTTTCTTGGTAAGCTATGATCGCTTCGTTGTATTTTTAAGTGGTGATAAACGTCACCCCCATCCTGTTGAGAGTTCTGACGTTCCAACTTCCTAAATAAAATTCCATATTCCGTAAAAATAAGGTCGTCAGCCTGCCACCCAACCCCAACCTGGGAGACCAGTCCGGTGTTTGCGTCGACGCCGGAATCTAAAGTTTCATTTGTCTATTATTTAATATTTAAAAAGTTAGATTATTTCAAAATCCGATGTTGTTATTGCATAAAATTCAAACTAATGTTCCTTAGTTATCAAAAATCATTGCGCAAGCGCTACTAATATACAATTTAATTTTCACTAAAATAATTTAATTTCATTTCATTCGCAGGTGTCGTGCGTCTCCGCAGCGTGTTCCTGGAAATCTTTACTTAACGGGTGATCTAGAATTAACACCCGAATATAAATCAAGCTTTGTCAATCATCCTCCAACAGAAAGACGTACACAATTTGTTCCGCAAGAAAATTTCAGAGTTGACGGTGAATTCGATATGTCAAAAGAAAATTTAGATACTGCACTGGGACAAGATCGACAGTTGATTGGAGAGCCAGCAATACGAATAGATCCACCAAAATGCCACCTTAAACTTGAAGGTGAAATGAGCTATGTGCCAGAATATCGCAGTCAATACATTGAATTTCCAATCGAAAAATCCCATTCAATTCCGCAATTAAGCAATATTAAATTTCAAGGAAGTTTTGTTGGTGTTCCAGAATACACAGAAAGTTTCAAGTGCTACGATAGCTACTCAAAGAGTGCACCAATAAAGAAAGCTGATCACATTAATTTTAATGGAAAAATCGACGAGGTCCCTGAGTATAAGGCAAAATTTAAGGAGCCCATAATGGGAAAAACCGGTTCGTTAAAGACCGAGGATCATTTACATCCAAATGGAGAATTTAGTAAAGATTTGCCGGAATATTATGAAAGTTTTAAGGATCCTCAAGTGAGAAAAATGCCTGAGCGGGGAAAATGTCGGGAGCCGTATCTACGGCTTAAAGGTAAGATAGAATTTGATCCCGAATATAGAAGCACTTACCTCGACTATCCGCGATCACGCCCAATTGTCAAAAAATCGGTGTCATCACTTCGTCTGTCTAACAATAATCGAAGTCCATTTGATTCGCCAAAGAAAAAATTTACACAAATTTCACCAAATAAGTACCATGATCCGAACACGGATCTACCACTAACCTGCCAGCCAGAATACCGAAAGGCAAAGCGTGACTTTATGATTAAGGAGCGTCCATTAACTAGGAAAATCACCGAATCAGATGGGTCAGTACGAACTATCGCGAAATCATACAAGGAAAATGGCAATCATGAAGTTGAATCAAAAAATTCGGTCAATCGTGGCAGAAAGAAATTTAGTCCACGAAAACGTGAAGAATCACCACCGTTTAAGCTGACTGTGGAGAATGTTGATGAAATTCGAGGAACTGTTCATAAAACTGCCCCAAAATTTGGAAGGCGTGCATCGATCTCCAGAAATGCGCACAATATTCGAGAAAAGACTGGCGTCATAGAGTGTAATCCGAAATATATGACTAAGGAATCATTGCTTGTGTCAAGTCCAAGGAAGAAGCATGGCGATGATTCTTCGTTTTTAGTTTTAGAAGAGCCGTGCAAGAAGAATGCGTGGATGAAGAAATCATGGTATGAGGCGTAAGACTTTTATGTTTTTAAATATATGAAAAAAATTTGAATGTATTGTTGTGTTTTTTTGAGGTTGTTCAAAGGTTGTTTACGATGAAGGTAAGTGCTGCTTTGTTGTTGTCTAAAAAGCAACAAACCGTTTACTGCTAACATTTTCTGTGTTTGAAATGTTTCTAAATCAACAAGAAGTTATCGTAGGTTGTACAGCCATTTATGGAAGGTAGTATACAAAAAATTATTGGTAAAAAAACAAAAAGCGGAGCGTTTAACATGTATGATGGTGTAATTATAGCATGGTCATGGTGTAATGCAGCGATTCTCAACCCGTGGTACACGTACCCCTAGGGGTACACGTTTGATGGCTTAGGGGTACGCGAAAAAAATTTAGTTATGGCGGATGTTAAAAATACTCGATTCTTCTCTCGTCTCGATTCAATTTCAGAACGGTGGCAAACAGTGGACAAAAAGATATCCAAAACCTATCCACAGCTGGCCGCTTTGTAACTTTTAGAAACTGAGAAAATTAGTTGACAAGCGAATTAAAGAAAAACAGCGATTCCCAGGAATTCCCGGGTAATGTTTCCGCTTGTCGAGATCAATTTTACGACCCGAACCCGCGGCCTGTGTATGAATAGGGGCTTTTAGTATAGTCAGATACCATGCACACAATTCTTGCATCATTCGGTGGAAGATTTCTATTGGCCCATAGCAATGGTTTTTGTAACAATCCTCGGAATCATATCATCGCATCACAAAAGTAAGTGTTAGAATTCCAATGGTACGTAGCGTGTCTCTTGTAGTGTACTCCTTGATACGTTATTGCTATTTATTTAGTGTTAGAACAAGTTTCAAATATTAACAATTACGAGTATTTAAACTATAAACATTTTTCTAATGTAAAGGGTACAATTTAGGATAATGAACTGCGAAGGGGTACGCAAGCCAAAAAAGGTTGATAACCGCTGGTGTAATGTATAGTAGTAAGCTAAGTAAGGGGAATAGGTTTTGTATTATGAGGGCTCGGAAGGGTGTAGAAGGAGGTGGCGATGAACCCTGCATTTGAACTCTTGGATGTTGTATAGTCCAGTAAAATAATGCAAAAAACGGGCTTAACTTCGGAAATCAGTGTAACAGGTCGTATGGTCTTCGAACTTTTTTTAAATTGTTTTAAAAGCTCTACGTATAAAATTCCACCCATTAAAAAATGCTTCTTCCTTATTGCTGCAATTATCGACAATTTTATTGCAAAATTAAATGCGAAATTCTATTGTGTGCTAAATTCAAAAGAATGAAACCGGAAATGCTAGTAGGGGGGTTTCGAGGTCACTGATTACGAATATGATGTTTAAAATTCAAAATGGCGGATCCAAAATGGCGCAATGATGAAACATATTATTGATATTGCGTCAGCCCATCTATAACTTTTCTTGCTTTTACGTATCCATAACTTATCCTGATCCAAGTTTTCGATGAAGCATTACTGCAAAAGTAACTTGCAAAGACGAGTTAAAAGTTTTTGTTCGAATAGCAGTCACAATAGCATGAGCTATAGAATTTTCTTTTAGTACGATTTTTAAAGAATTACTCTATTTTACAAAACCATGTTATAAACAATGGTTAAAGAATTATGTAAAACATCAGAGCAAGCCTACATTAAAAGATATAGGCCCCAGTGACAATTTTTTATGTGTTTAAACGTAAATAATGCTCTATTTTACACGATCTTCAAAGAACTCCAAGGTCGACGAATTATTTAAAAATTCTATAAAAGCACATATTGAAAGGTACAGATCTCAGCTAAAACCTCTATATATTGAGAACATTAAAGGCGATGGCCCAATGCCGACGGCGCGTTATACGCGGCAGGGGCTTCATGCGCGTTGACGTCCGTTGAAGGTTCATTCATAGCGTCAGGACGTCAAAAATATTGTTTTAATTTAAATTCATGTATGGATTTTTGTGTATATACTTGTTAGAAATGTGATTTTTTTAAATTTCATAGCCTGCCAACGCCAAAAAGTTGAAAGTTGCTCGACTTTTGCCGTCGCTTGACGCCGTTGACGCCGCAAAGTCGTGAATGGGATAACTCGATTTGAATTACACACAGCCAAATGTCGACGTCAACGCGCGTCAAAGCGTTGACGCGCGTAAACGCGAATAAAGTCATGATTGGGTCGTCGCCTTAAAAGAGTTTTTTTGCTTAATAGAAGACGCTTTATTGCCTTAAAAAATTTCATATTTTTAAGGAATAATCATTTGTTTGTTACTCTTTCATAAATTAATCATTAGAATTTAAATATTTTGATAAAATAAATTATTCTATCGTAAAGTATGGGTCTTCGGTTACAAATTGACCCACTACTAAATGTCAATAAGTATTTTGTACCTATTGTTATTACTGATTGAAGTTAAGCATGGAAAAAATAAAATGCTCGTTTTCCCACGTGAAATTAAAGGTGCGTATTGAAAAAACACGATTTTTTTAATTTTTTTCAATACATACTTACATCTTAATTATGACCACTTCAGGAAACCAATCCACAAATAAAATTTAAAAATAATTATGCTTTTTAGCAATTTGCAGAAGACTTACTGAAACAAGTGATATTTTGCCAATTATTAGTTAATAATCGTATAAATATGTTTTTTATCATTTAAATACATGGATCGGGTAAGCGAAGTATCCTTACATCCCTACTGTGGCTCAAACGTTCGATGGTGGAGCAAATGGCGTCGTCATCGATTAGTTTAAGGACCCTTTTTTGTACTTTATTAACGATGCCAAGATGGTTTTCGAATACACGCCACAAACGAGATTATATTTTGCAGATAATTACCACGTATACATGATGAGTTGAACCCAGGGAGACCCCAAGTTCAAATGCATGTAGACGCGAGTCGAGTTGAGATAAGGTCGACTGAACTCGACTCAGCTCTGCTACCTGGGTTGAGTTGAAATTATGTATATAGACGAAAGTTTAGTAGTTGAGTGGTTGGATTTAGTTGACAGCAGCATCTCTGTGTTTTGTTTGTGATTTTTGTCGAATTTTGTCGATTGTCGGAAATTCAACTCAACTTCAACTCAACTATTCAACTCATCATGTATACGTAGTAAGTGATTTTTGAAAGTAGCTTTTGTCTTTTGATGCAAGCGAAGGGTGGTTAGTCAGCAAGTGACCATAGCACTATTTGATAATTTACAACCACATACCAGACACTCGGGAACAGCTATATCATTTTCCATTGTAGACGTAAATCCAAATTTTAGAAAATCGTCATTATATTTCCGATAAACAATATATTTTTTGGAGGAGGAAACATCTTTACTCGTACTGGGCGTGGACTCATCAGCCTCATCGCTAACATCGTCATTATTATCATCGTTAAGCTTTCTTCTTTTTAACCATTTATCCATTTCGGAAGGTTCTTTTTAAATAAAAATAATTTTGACAAAAAATTATTTAAAAAGACGAATCATTACCTTTGAATACGTTTTATTTAAATTTGAGAACACAATACTGGATAGCAAAATAATAAATTTTTAAATTCACCCAATTCTCAATGTAGATTAATCAATATTCATTAAATAATTATTTTCTTTCAGATTAGTTCTTATTTTAGGATCCAAAACTCACGATTCAGAAAATTTAAAGGCCTTTCCTCCAAAAGCGCGTGGGATCTAAGTCCGCGTAGTGAGGACGGGCCTTTACATTAGAAATATGACATCCATTTAAAACTCCAGTTCTTTTGGCGATTGTTACGCTCAAAATATCCTTCTTTATGGAGCACGATAATCTCTGTTCGTGTTTCTATAGAAATTTCGGCCGTTTTGGGCATTCTAGAGTTGTCAGAATGGTAATATAATTAAATATATATATTTATTTTAATTCTTCTCATAAAGTGATATTATTGCGAAATTTTTTCACATCAAACTATTTATTAATATAGTATTTAACTTTTATTAATTAAAAGACTATCATTTTTAAAATTATATCTTACTAATTTTACCTAAATTCGTTTAACACTCGAACCCAACTTCAAATACTGAAAACCCAGAAATAACTGAAATAACTGACACTAAATAAAGTTAAACCTCCTGAAAATGAATTTACCGTTACCAGATGTATGCACTGATAGTTCTAGTAGCGAAATAAATAACGGAAAAATCGGTATATATTTCTTTGAATTGAGAAAAACTTTGGTGCTCACATACTTCTGCACGATAGTGTAATTGAAATAATATTCGACATAATTATATAAATCTACCAAAAAAAAATCGCCGGTATAGCGATATGGTTGATTCGGCTCGATAGAATAATTGAGTGGGCATAACAATAATGCCGACGATGCCCTATAATGATTACGGCATATCTCATTAGATATATTGTTCCCGTAGCGATCCTGTTTCAATTAATTTCTGTATAAAAGTACTTACAAAATAATTTTTTTCTACGCCTCTGTTAGAATACAGCCATTCTGATATTACTTTTAGTTACGGAATTAGCAGCATTCCACACCTGTGTGGAATATTCATTCCATCACTTGTTATGGAATGACTACTAGTGGCGACATCTGTTCCTCGTAATCCAAGAATATGATTTATTAATTAAAGAGAAAAAACTATTTATAAATTAAAGAAAAAAGGATTGTTTCAATAAATAAACAATCAATGATGTTCTGCTAGAATATTGTTGCTTTAAATAAACTATTCAATTATTAAATTGCAGAAAATAATGGGTGCCTTCCATTTAGACACAGAAAGACAATTGTGTCCGACACAGCGTGTCGCTCTGTGTCGTTCTGTGTAAGCCCAAATGGAACACATAAGTTCATGAAAAATCCGCCACGGCGCACTTTCCTCGTTTTTATTTTTGTTTAGCAAGTAAATCGTAAATTTTATGTTGATAATTTCTTTAAATTAATTACCCGACATCTTATAAATGCTGAGAATCTTAAAAATGAAACAATATTGTTGTAATTATAAATTAACGATCACATTTCAATTGGCGAGGGTTGGTAGCATTGTCTTAGTTGTGCCCGGCTGTGTCTAGCTGTGTTGTTGATGGAACACTTCTGTGTCGGACACAGTGTAACACTGTGTCTAAATGGAAGGCACCCAATAGCATTTTTTTATTAAATTTTGCGGCGGCCATCTATTAACAAATTATTAAATTACAAAATTGTTATGAATGAACACTCCCTACTAATATGTTATTTAGTGTTGCTGTGCCTTATACATTATATTTTTGACAGTAGCTTTACATTAGGTATGTTTTTCGTTACAAAATATTAATAAAAATTAATTAGAGGCGTAGAAAAAGTATAGTCTGCAACACGTTTTGAATGGCATATTCCGCACTCGTGGACCGCCACCCTCGCCTTCGTCTCGTGTGCCGAACTTCCACTTGTGCGGAATATGCATCATTCCAAACTTGTTACAGAATATACTATTATTGTATGCATTGCTGAAATTTGGCGGCACACTTCAAGGATTTGGCGGCACACAAAAGTGCCGCGGCACAGTGGTTGAGAATCACTGTATTAATCACACGTGTTTTGTTATTAATGGGCCAAAGTTGCAAAGGATAAGAAAGTAGCTTTTAAAATCTCTCAGTTTATGCACTTTTCACACACTTTCAAACATAAGGATGTTGTAATCACCAAACCTTTTATTGCTGGGTTGTGCAGTCACACTTGAAGGCTAAACAACAATAAAAAACTGCATCTATCATTCCCAAATGAACTACTATATCCAAGAGATAAAATCCCCATCAATAAGGAAAAAATTTGAATATCTAAAAAAACTGATGAAATACATCCTGGATGAAGAAAACATTCAAGCATTCTACAACGAGATAGTTCACCAGTGGCCTACATCTGATTCTGAGTTGTCAGAGAACGACGCTAATGATGAATAAATGTTATTTTTATTTATTTATTTTATACCATTCTTTTTCATAGAAATAAATAATCTTATTTGTGTTTCACATTTAGTTAATGTTTCTACTTCCTTTAGAATACATTTTTAAGGTTTACTGAGTGTACTTTTTATTTTATACAGTTTAGAATATAATTCCTTTTTGCCAAAAGTATATGTATTTGAGAAACCCCATAAGTCAAGCGACTTTAAAAATCCATAATAATTAAATTATTTAACTTTTGAGAATTCCATTGACAACAAAGATTGGATTTAGCTTCAAACAATATATTTTATTGAAAATAATAATAGTAGGGGTTGCCGGTTACTGTAGAAACAGTTTTTCTCGATTTCCCAAAAGTTGCTCTCACTTGACTTATGGGCTTTCTCAAATAACCGATTCAATTGTTGTAACGCGATTTCAGGCAGGTTCAATAAAATTTGTCCTCGCGTTATGCCGGTAGAGGCGGGCAAATTTCATCGACCGACAGATATTGCTTCCAACCACTGACATGTACTTACATATGGACTGCTCACCACAAAATTTTTATTTGTTCCATAGGTGGCAAAATTTTTTTTCAGTCACAGCTCTTTAAATTCGTATTTGAAAGATTAACTGAAAAAAAATTTGTTTAAAAAAAATTACAAAACAAAATTTCTATAATTTTTCCATTTTTTCACTTTTCTTACAGTTGTGGGACCAGACTTCTTAGTAATACTATGAGCACCCGAGTAAAAATAATTTAGTTGGTTAATTTTCTTTAAAGCATGCAAGCGCCCGCACCTAGCACGGGTATGCACGCCCCACCGCAGTCCCACTCGCACCCACCACAGGCAACTGCCCCTATTCCCATAGTCACGTCACCCAATGGAAAATGTGACAAACCAGTTTT
This sequence comes from Thereva nobilitata, assembly GCA_963855945.1. Lineage (NCBI taxonomy): Eukaryota > Metazoa > Arthropoda > Insecta > Diptera > Therevidae > Thereva > Thereva nobilitata. The sequence goes on along the minus strand of OY979694.1, from coordinate 53,969,270 downwards.
CGTGTTCTCGTAATCACCTGAGTAACAATTGTCACAAAAGTTAGTGTGACATTCCCGAAGTCGTTTATAGTTGCATTTCTCACGGAAAATGGTCACTTTTTGTCACGGAAAATTTTTAGGTGATACGACCATTTCTTTAAAATAAAAAGCGACGAAGGTTGGGAAAAATGATTTCTTTTAATATTGTTGGTGATTTTAAATTATTAGAGTTAAAATAACAGTCAGGAGCTAATTTGATTGTATTATTGCCTTTATGGAGAAAAACCAGAAGATATGGAAGGGCGTCGTAAAATGTAGCCAAAGTAAAGCAGAGTTTACAAGAAATTGGACGAAATGTTCGCTGATGCTGTATAGTTTATTTCCACATTAAATCAGACGTCGAAAGAAATAATTTTAATACCAAGGGACAAAGTTCCTTCTCAAAAATATTCAAAACCTCTCCGAGTACCTTCGAAATATTTGGCTGTGATAGACCCACATTGAAATCATTACTACTACCTTTCTGATATGATCCTTCCGCAAAGAAGCGCAATACAGCGGCCAATTATATTATTGGAAGAACCGATTTTGAGCGTATCGTTTTTTTTGTCATATTGCGTTCTAAAATCTCAAGAAGAAATACGAACAGTTCCTTGGAGATTCTGAAATATTGTCTAAATCTGAAGTTATTAAATTGTTAAAATTGTTAAATGAAATTTTCGCTTACGCCAAACATGCAGCTCCAAAGGATTTCATTTATCCTTTATTGTAGCTCGTTTGCTTGCTATAAGCCTTATATCGTCCCTCTTCCCTCATCGCTATCAAACTTCATTTCCACAAAGCTCATATTTCTAAATTACTATTTGTTGATCTGAGTAGCCATCTTTCAACTAGTTTTGTCCCATTTTATCTCACTCACTTTTTTCTTGTCAATCGACTATGAGAATACCACAGTGACGTGGCGAAAAGTGTGAGGTGTGAAAAAGAGTGAGCTGACTACGGGAATGGGGATCAACCTAAAGGTGCCCATACACGGTCGAACAATTTGCGGAACGCAGCCCGTTGTACAAACATTTTCCGCGTGTATGGGGCGGTTTGATGTGTTGCGCAACTATTTGATGAAAATCAAACGCGTTTGAAAATTTCTGTGCAACGGGCAGCGTTGCGGAAGTTGTTTTACCGTGTATGGTGATGTTGGTGCATTCTAAAGTCACTTTCTACAAAACTTGCAATTATAATTGCCAAACACGCAGCTTCAGACATGTTTTCTGCACGAAAACATAAACGCAACTCAAGTTTGCGCAACTTGTTGCGTAGAGTATGGAGAATCAAATATTTTTTGGCAAACACAAATTTGCGCAAATTGTTCGTTCGTGTATGGGCCCCTTAAAAGTTGTGCCCACTAGAGGTATGCACTCGCCCGCCGCAGCATGCAAGCTTCCGCTACAGGCATGAACATTTATACATGCATCCGCATCGGCATAGACCATTTCAAACGTGAGTGTTGTTTTACCAAGCAGTCCCCCCACTAAGCACTAACCACGTGGTATATTGCTTGAACTATGCAATCGAAGGAGAACTTGTCTACTGAGTGAGTATGCTAAAGGCACCCTTTATGGCCACCAAGATAATTGCCCGTTTTCTTCTTAAAGCCCCAATTTTGCTCCCTTTAGTCTAGAAAAAGTGTGAACGAACCCTGCCTTGCTTAGGTGCCATACAGGCGTTTTGACACTGTGCGTGCGTGCCTTAGTCTTACTTTTAATCAGGCGTATCGTCCCTTTTCGGGGGGTGCAGGCTAGTGCGTGCCTGTTGCAGGTTAGGTGCAGGCGAGTTTTATTTTTACTCTAATAATAATAATCACTACGTAGAGTGTTATTGAATAAAAAATATTACCTGTTGAAGAACCCGTTTTTCTGGAACTAATTTTGTTGCTATTTGAGGTACTCTCACTATGTGGGAATGTACATACATGACCTAGGTCCTTCTTGTGTATGTAACTTTTTTAAGTAATTATTTGGTACATCGGAAACGAAAGAAAAAAAATATGGTTAATAATGCATTTTTCTGAGATAAATGATAAAAAACCAAGAATTTTGGATGGTTCAGATAAAAAAAATCGGTTTTAAACCTACATATCTTCTAAACAGAAGCACCCGAGTTTCTGTTCTACAATTACCTAAAAAACAAGCCAGCCCAGTGTCCACTATAGAGTTCTTTGCGTAGAGCTAGAGAAAACTCTATCGCGTAGAGATGCGTAGAAAAGTGCCCACACCTTCTAGAACTCTACACGTGCGTTCTATACACACTCTTCTATACAGTGTATAAGCATATTTTTGGAGTTTGGTAGAGCTCTATATCTACTCTACGCTCTGTCCAGCATGTTTGATAGGTTGTTTCTCTCTACAGTATTCATTCTATTTATTTGCGTTTCGATTGCGGTTCGAATTAGTGTACTTCGGCGTGTTTAATAGTATCTATAAATAAAACCGTACCGAAAAATAGCAGAAAATGGCATCGGCACCACGTGGCCAATGTGTTAACAGTTTGTGGACAAAAGAAAAACTTTACAATTGATTGCATTATTCGAGTTATTTATGGAATGCTGCAAGTCAATTCTATTGCAATAGCCTCGAAAATCGAATAAGACATACGTAGACAATTTTTGTACGTAGCAGCATCTTCTTCCTTCAGCCCATTCAACAATTCACGATATAACCCATCCTTCTATTTTCTTCTAGCAATCCAATCTCGGTCCCAACATCTCCTTTTCTTCTCTTCCTCTTCTTGCAGAAAAAACATAATGGCAGCAGCTTGCTTTGTGTTCGCGCGCACGACTTAAATCACTTCAAAATGAAATCTGCCATCTCTCTACCATACGACTCTGCAGTACAGAAAAATGGGTCTATATAGTGTATACAGTCTGAAGAGCGCAAGGTAGAGCTCTACTCAAAATTTCCCTACACCAGTTGAATTTTCCGCGCCCAAAATTGTATGTATGTATATGTATACATACAAAAATGTCAAGGAAAGGGGTTGGGGTTAAACTGAATAATTACCAAAAAATAAATAAAGCGTCACACGTATTGGAAAACATATTATAATCCAGTAGTACTAACTTAACAAGAGATAAAATATTAATTAATTAAAAGAATATTTATGAAAATAAACACAATTTGCCGAGAGCAGTATTGCTTGAAATCTTTCGTACGTGATGTTTTTATACACAAAAACTTGTCATATTTATACTAATTTTTGCAAACGTTTCGCTGGGTCTTTTATAAGCTGTTAGATCTATAATATTTTTGTCATAAGCAAAAGCTGCACATATTATTAAAAGATATTTTTTTTTAAATTCCCACATTATACACTATCCAAAATCCATTCAGTACCAAACCATATATAGGCGTACACAACGCTATTTAACCCAGCTTTATCTTTATTCACCGCAATGTTATGTTTCATCCTTTGATTCGTCCCAAAACAAAATTCAATTCAAATATCGAAATCCACCTGAACCGATTTTAATAATTCAAAGCCCACAAAGGATATATTTTAGATACTGAACCTGTATCCTATCGCAGGTTGTTTACGATATTCAAAATATCATGGGATTTCGCTTTTTGATAAATTCCGTTGAACCGTGAATTGACCTAGGCCATACATACATATAATTCGATTCCTGATGACACGTGCGATTGATGGGCAACGAATTTGTATAAATATGGGCGGAGCGAATCACTCAAGATTTCATGGATCCTATTAGCTTTAATTTTCGGCGCTTCTTTGGATTTCTTGGAAGAGCCTTCACAATTGTTACTGGCATTACTTGAAGACCCAAGTATAATAAAGCAGATTATCTAGTCGTCGATATTATTAGAACAAATTTTTTACTCCTGGATAAACGTTTTGATTATTACATTATGTGAAACAAGCATGATGTTCAAGCTGCTTGAAGTAATGTCTTTTGTCCGTTTGCGTGGTATGAATTCGGTGTTAAAGTTACTGAACTGTACTTAAATGATGATAACACCATGCAATTTCATATGGTTGCGATGTTCAAATCATATTGCGTCGAGTCGCTTTGATTTTGTTCGTGTCGATGATTTTTATGTGTTATCTGCAACCTTCTTTTTCAAGTATGATTATTAACTTACAGTAATATTCACATTAACGCAGTTGAAATCGAAGAAGCGTTTCAAATGCCCCCACTTAAAAATAAAAGATAATAAGCAATTTCGGCATGTCTGAAAATTTCATTTGCCAAAACAGAAAAAAAGAAAAAATGCAATACAAGTAGTTTAGGCTAAATATGCAGTATTAGTGAAAGCTGCAGTAAAGCTAAAAGTTTATTTGTGAAGGATGCACGCAAGACGTATTGTCGCCACTACTAAAACATCTAAACCTAGGGTTCTACAGTTGTAACTACCCAGTGGGAAAAATTGGGAGCGCTCCTCAGGGGAGCTTATTTTGAGCGCTGAAAATATACTCCCGAAGGAGCATTACTGGAGTTTCCATCAATTTTATAGAAAAAAGAAAACGGGAAATCGTGGTGACCATAAAATGTGACATTAGCATAGTCAATGGACCGGCTCTCGTTCGATACGGAGGACAAGCAGCTTTGGACGTGGTTAGCATTTAGTTGAGAACCTGCTTTGGTAAAACCACACTCGCCCTTGGAAAGGAAAAGGCAATTGCAAAATATAAACAAAATAAAAGCTTTTCGATACTCGGATCACATATCCACAGGCGTCCATTAAAATTCTTTATTAAAAAGCTTTTTTAAAATGCTCCTAGATAACGCTTTTGAAGGAGCATAAAAAGGTATGCTCCCCTGCAATGACATGCAATGTTAAAAAGTATATGGAACTGGTATGGGAACGGGAGCGCTGTAAGCTTTTTAAGGTGTGCTCAAACACCGCTATTGGAGCACTCCATTTCCCGCTGGGTAGAGGAACCATGCTCCAAGAAGACATAAATATTCGGGTACCGGTCTTCCTTGTTGGGGGTTGGGTGAGAGGCTCGTAACCTCTCCACGTTAATATTTCATGAAGAAGTCAGCGTCGAAACAGTCAGGACTTACGACAACCTCAGCAGCATCTTACGTGTAATGATTAAAAGAATTAGGTTATAATGTTCCAAATATGGAATGTTAGGATATTATATAGAACTCTGGATCAATGGCAGAAATTGAGACAGTACAGAATACTGATCGCTGGACTACAGAAACGAAAATACTGGTAAAGGAGTCCTAAGGCGATGAGCGAATGCACACCCCGGAAGGTTCTTCGTCTTTCCATTTTTCCCACCTTCATAAATTTCCTTCTTTCTTGTGTTCCCTCTTTACCAAAATTCCCTATATCCTGCCAAGGCCTCTAACCTTAATAAGCGAGAAAGCCAATTCCTGTCCGATATCCGAAGTAAATATTCTGTTGCTGCAGTGCTGGATGGGAGCCATTATTACCGGGTGTTGGCACTGTCAATTCTTTCATTCTTCTATCTGTCCGACATTGAATCCAATAATAGAATCCTTGACAGTACAAAGGGACTATGACTATGAGTGCCAGTTTGTCACATCAAAAAAGACGCTACCATAAAGTTAACAGAATTACTGAATTCGTTATCGTAAGAAGGCTAACAATAGCTGGCACGTAACTTCCCAGCGGGAAAAACTGGGAGTGCTCCTCAGGGGAGCTAATTTTGATCGCTCCCAAATATGGTCCCGAGGAAGCATTACTGGAGTTTTCAGAAATTTTATAGCAAGAAGAAAACGGGCGATTATCTTGTTGACCATAAAGAGTGACATTAGCATAATCAATAGACCGGTTCTCGTGCGATACGGAGGACAAGCAGCATTGGACGTGGTTAATATACTTAGTTGGGAGACTGCTTTGGTAAAACCACACTCGCGCTTGGAAAGGAAAAAGCAATTGCAAAAAATGAACAAAAATAAAAGCTTTTCGGCACCGGAGCTTATTCACATATCAGGCCTCCATTAATAGCTCTACTGTATATATTTAAAAAAGCTCTATAATGCTCCTTTTTGTTTCCAACCAAATCGTTGCAGGAGTGCTCCTATGGGAGCTCAAAAGGAGTGCTAGCCTAGGCATCTAATGATAAAAAAATATATAAAGAAACTGAAAAATACTCGTGAATGAATCGACTATCGAACTGATTCGGTATAAATACTTTAAAAATGAATCCTAACCTCAAAAAACCAAAATGTATGAAATTTTGTTTTATTTTACTAAAAATGCAATAAATAACGGGGAAATATTCGGATTTTGATAAAAATTGGAGAAAATATGTATTTTGATGCTATAAATACGTGGTTGAAATTTCAAAAAATATTTCGATTTTTACGGCAACTATTGGCACTTTGCGAAAAATATTAAAATTGCCGTAATTTTATGCCAAATCATCATACAGTAAATGTTTTTTTTAAATTGTAGGTTTTTTTATGTACATACTTTCTTGTGAGCATACGAAATACTTCGTTACTTTATTTAAAATGCCCATTTTAGGACTTTGAAAAAAATAACAAATTTCAATTTTTCAATTTTTTGCCTTTTCTTCATAGTTGGCAAGTAGCTTTTCATGGTTGGCATAGTTTTTCCCGTTATTTATTGCATTTTTAGTAAAATAAAACAAAATTTCATACATTTTCGTTTTTTGAGGTTAGGATTAATTTTTAAAGTAATTATAACGAATCAGTTCGATAGTCTATTCATTCACGAGTATTTTCCAATTTTTTTATTTTTCCACGACCAACAGAACTGGAGAAATTAAAAAAATAGTGTAGCAATGCACTCAAAATGCATCAAAAATGGACGATTATGCAATTTTCTCGTGCATCACAGGACCGATTTTGCAGAATTTTTTTTTCGGTTTATCTTAACATATGTAAAGAAAAAAAAATCCAACTACCCAACTACATCACTATCATATGAAAATTTCCCTCTACTAATAAGCTCGACAGAAGGCTTAACGTGACTCTCGTCTCGGCTCCCGGGCATAGTGACATAAACGGGAATGAGAAAGCCGACTCGGATATCGAGATGTTTGGCAAGTTAATAGACGGGTAATTTTGACTAGAGCCTGCTGCTAACCAACCAAGACCTGTATTATCTCTAGGGCCTACCTACAACAAATAAAGGACAACGGAACTCCTAACTAGACACCCAAGAGATATTGTCAGAATTACGGGAATCGTTAGACGTATTGCAAATGGAGAACCACTGTACCATGCTGGGTATCACACATAACGTCTGTTGCCGTAGCTGCGGGGAAGCAAACGAGAGAGAAACACTCGTTTAGTTTCTGTAAATGCCCAGCTCTAGTCAAACCAGACAGCGCGTACGAGGTAGTTACCTTCTGGAAGAGTCAAAGGAGATCTCCAGACTAAGGGTCGGGACATTGATAAGCTTCCTAAACTCTCCTCAATAGGTCAAACAACCATCATACCTTAGGTATATACACGACCATCATTCAGAAAATGAGGGTCTTCTATTCTTCGAGGCTACTGATATCCATTCCACATATTTTGTGAAAGTCTAATTTGACCTCTAGTATGTCTTAACAGATGTTCAACCAGGTCCCATTGCTTAAATGTTTTACTAGTCAGTAGAACTGTGCCGGAAATGACCTCTTTTATAACAGTGATGTGCATAGAAGGCCTAAGATGCCCTAAATGGGAACTGTGTGGCAGGTTCAGTTTTGAATCTGAGGCTCTGTACCTTTTTGTTAGATTCTAGGCTACCATAGTAGATTAGCGGACGCGACCATGGCTCTAAACACTTTTTATGTAGCCAATGCGTGCAATAAGGTTTGATTTACCTTTCTTGAAACTGGTATAAGTATTTCCAGTATCTTCAGTGTGTTCTTGAGAATATACTTCTGTCGAGGTTAATTTCCCTGAGTTTAGCGTTTACAAACCTCATGGGATTGTCGATAGAATCCATCACTTTAGGATGGCTTCGATAAATGTTGTGCTGCTGGCTTCAACTAATTTTTTGTAGCAGCTCCTTCAATAGACCTTTAGAGCAGTGGCGTGGCGTCTTTGGAAGCAAGGGATGCATTGCATCGCTTACAATTTCTTAGGAAATAAAAATAAAAATTCAAATTTTATCAATAAATTATTCTTTACAAAACTTTTCCTTTTTTATTTTATCATTCTGAGATTAACTTTGTATTATTGCAGCTTTTTCTAGCCTCCACTGTTAGATATAAATTCATTGCCTCCAAATGACCAATTAAATGGAAGCATAAAATATGTCCATGAGCGAAAGTTCTCTCCTCCTTCTCCCTGAATTCGTATACGAAAACGTAAAGAAACATGCTAGCGGACTTCGAGAAGCAGAATTTGAATTGCTTCCCTTGACTGTCCGCTGGAACGCACTCCGGTGCGAACTTGTGGATGAAGAGGGAAGTGGAGATGGGAAGACACAACGAACGTTTGTTCCTGTGACCAGAGCCAAGGGAAGCAATTCAGATTTTGCATCCATACCACTGACATATAGATATGGACTGCTAAATAAGCAAAATCCCATACAAAAAAGTGGCACCAAAAACTATCGTTGTCTCGTTCCCCCTTCAAAATCCTATGAACTTTAATCGGTTTTAAAATAAAAAACAGTTCAGTGCATGTCAGCGATATAAACATAATTAGAAAAAACTAGACAGCTATAGAGTTTTTTCTTCTTTCTCTATTTTCTTTATTTTTAAAAGTTCGTTAAACAGAGGGAAAAAACTCTCACATATTTAAAAAAAATACATTTATTTAACGAAAAAACTGCTACTAAATAAAAAATAATGATGGAAAATTATTTCTATCAATTATAACATTACTTATTTTCCTCTAAATTCGAAAAAAAATTGTTGTTTACATAGAAAAGGTGTTCTTCTTCTGGAGAAAAATGGTGCCATTGGGCATATTCACACAGTGCACATTCATGGCGCCTAAAACCGGTTTTATAGATGAGAGAGGGAAGGGAGCGGAAGAACTTAACGAAATATTTTTCACGCAAAAGCAAACGCGTGAAAACTGGCACACATATAAAAAGTTACTTCTATCTCTTGCATTCTTTAGCTCTGTTTTTCTCTAACAAGTAAATTTCATCTGCAATACATTTAAAGGTTCCTGTATAGCATTCAAATTTACTACACTCATTTACGCCCCGTCTGAGTTGCTAGGAGTTGAATAAAACCGGTTTTACTCACCACAATTATGGCAGCGTGTGAATATGCCCATTGAAAGTTGTCAATTAGCAGTCCATATCTATATGTCAGTGATCCATAGTGCCTGTTCACATGGGTGGTTGCCGCGACCTTTCAACACGAAATTTATCGGTGCGGGGAGCGTTCGGGTGGGGAGGAAGTGCGTCTCGATTTGAAAGCGACTCACGTTCGCTTTTTCTGACCAGCTGTCTGTTTTAATTCCATTTTGTAACACCTTACTGTTCCATTTAATTTTCGTTTCACCCGCAGTGAGAGCAGACTTTCAGGCGAATTTTCAGGCTTCAGTTTTAATTTCGTGAGAAATTTATTTTGTAAAACTTTAGGAGCAGCCATGAATTTATGTCACTTTTATAAAAATCACAAACTTTGTTCCCATACCGTTCGTTCCAACTGTCATAAAAACGACTGGACACAAAGCGAAACGTGTAAACAAATGTTCGCTTTTTCGTTCGCTTTGTCGCGCCTCAAAGCGACCCGTGTGAACAGGCACATACGAAGTTTTGAATATATTTTTTGTTGGGTGAGAGCGGAGAGAAGTTTTCTAATAAGATTGGAGGGAATTCATTTCTATGAGCAATCTAATTGGAAATGATTTTGTACAATGTGGTTTGAAATTAATGACTTAATTGTAGAAAATAGTTCTAGTAGACTTGAAAGGAAAATAAATGATAGGGCTAAGGCCCAGAAAGCAAAAACTATAGGAGTAGCATTGATATGATAATAAATCGGCAAAGATAAAATAAAGAAATATTTGTAACAAATGAACTCACTTTTGTATGGATAGCTCAATAAAGAATCTTTATATATATATATGTAGAAAATAGTAAAAAGCAGTATTTTTAGAGTAATTAATTAATTAATTAACATGAATAAAAAATTGTTTTGCCTGCAATTTAGTTGGTGCGATTTGTTTTGTGAGTTAAAAATAGTGCAAGTAGTTTTAAAAAGTAAGTTTGAAAATAAAATTGGATGAATTGAAAAATATTTATATATTATTTATGTTAGTTTTTTTTAGTTTGTTTTTACTTTATTAAATATCATGGGTGATGTTTATGGTTAGCATTTTTGCATAATGGACTATCTAGCCGAAACCAATATTACATATTTTAAGTGAAAATAAAACATGCACTAGGCATTTTTCTATTAAATTATACAATAGCGCGAATTGGCTTACCTGTTCTCAAAATAAGCAAAAAATTTTTGTTGGCCTTGCATTTTATTTTCATGAAAAGAACGTTTGGAGGTCTTCGCGATTTAATGATTTAAATAATTTTCATAAAGTCGTTCGAGCATTTAAAATCGGTTTTAGCTCTTTCTAAATTCTGTACATGCCAAAGGATTGAAAATCTAGTAGACACTCATTATAAATCCTCAATTATGAGAACAATGAGTTAGTTTAAAAAATCCGGAAAATTATGAAAATTTGTATAGATGTTTGCCACTTGGCATGTCAGGAGCAAGCCTTTCGCGGACACCGCGAAGGTCAAGATTCTATTAATCGGTAAAATTATTATGAATTAATTTCATTTTTGGCCAAACATAATCCAGAACTTAAAAATCAGCCTCAGTATTTTCTGGATTATCAAACAATATTCAAAATGATTCAATAATGTCTATTTCCTGCACTCTTACTAAAAATTAAAATTACTTCTGAAATCCAAAATTCTGAGTTTGTCGCAATTATTTGTGATGAAACCACGGATATTTCCTGGCGATCTATGTTGTCAACCACTCTGAGATACATTTCTTCATCTGGTTACACGAAAGAAACATTCATTAGTTTTAAAAAAAATTTCCGATGATAGAAGAGCAGCTCGTTTGCATGAACATGTAGTTCATGTTATGCAGAATTTCGCATGTGGTTCCAAGTTACAATTGCTATGACGGAGCTTCAGTTAAGGCAGGTAAAGTTAGAGTTAAAGAAACTTCCAAATGCTTTTTTGTACACTGCTTTGCCCATCGCTTAAATATTGTTTTATCGAAATCATGTGACAAGATTCGTGAGTGCCGAATATTCTTTCAGTCAATCACAGGTTTCTCAAATTTCTTTAGTCACTCAACTAAACGAACAGCTATTCTCGACTTTTTTTTAAAGAAAAAACTTCCAAAAGTAGCTCACACTCGCTGCAATTTCAATGGAAGACCTATTTTATCTATTAATGATAATATAGATAATCTTAATACTCCTTTTGAGTATATAACGTGCATCCGCGGAACGGAGTTTTTCCACACAAATTTTGCCAGATTGCATCCCCTACAATTCAAAGCACGCCACGCCACTATGCTTTAAAGGCATCTTCGTTCTCAGGAAATGCACAAAGACCAAACTCTGAAATGCAGAGGTTATGGCACCTTAAGTGAACTCCATCAATGGTAACTAAATAAAAACAATCTAGGAACTATTACAAAACATTATTCTTATGCCTAAAACGCTAACAACAATTTACATTTAGCAAAATATAAAGAAAGCTTAAATCGCTTTCACTTTCAGCCACATTCCACCTTCTGGAGATGTAATGAATCTGTTTTTCGATATATTTATCGGCTGCTCTAGCTTCTCTGAAAGTGAATACCGGAATTTCCTTAATGCTGCAACAAGCCCAACTCTAGCCTGCATCATGCCAAAACGTAATCCAATGCAATTTCGAGGGCCTTCGCCAAAGGGCAGAAATGCCATGGAATGTCTAGCTTTGGTATTTTCATCGGAAAAGTGTTCGGGGTCAAAGCATAAGGGATTTGGATAAATTTCGGGATCTCTTTGGATAGCATAAATTGGAATAGCTAATAAAGTTCCACTTTTGAACATGTATTTCGTTCCTGGAACTTGATAATCCTGGTCAACAACTCGGAATAATGAAGATAATGGTGGATACATCCGGAGAGTTTCTGTGAGATAAATGAAATTATTTTTCACTACTTTAAATTTATATTTGCTGGTTTTACCGTTCAGTACTTGGTCCACATACTTTAAGCTTATCATAGTTTCATACGTAAACTCCCCATTGTGTTGTGCAAGAACCTCTTCAATGTGATTTCTGGTCTTTTCTTGGATATCAGGATTTTTCGCTAGTTCATAGAGGCAAAATGTTAGAAGTGTAGAGGAGGTCTCAAAACCAGCTGCAAAGAACACAAAAGACTGCGCTGCAATTTCGTTTAGTGTAAGGGCATCTGTTCCAGCTGGAGGATTCTTTTGCAGCTCAATGAGAAGATCCATGAAATCATTTCGGCGAATTTCGTTTTTATATCTGAAGTCGATTGTTTCCTTTGTAATTTGCCTTATAAAATCAGTAACATCTTTTCTAAGGGCGCGGATTCCTAGCTTTTGAGCCAATGATCGCATTGAGGATAACATTAGAGAGGTTGCGAAGCCGTGTTTGGGATCATCAAAGATTCTTATGCCGACTCTTCGAAATTCGGCATTTCCATCATTTAATGTGTTGCATTCGATTCCAAATGCGCAGGAGCCAATAACATCAGTGGTGTATCTAGAAAAATATAAATAAATTGAGGTGAAAACGTGTACTAAGGTGTAATTTAAGTATTTTCTCTATTGTAAAATCCTTTAATTTAATTACTTAAAAATAGAACTAGTAGAGGGAAATTAAAAAAAAGCGAAGTTGTGATGTAGTTGGGAAGTTGGATTTTTTTGTTTTTTTGGAACGAAGTTCCTTAACGTGGCTTGCGGGTAGAGTGAATTCATAGAAATCGTCACGTAAGAAAATGCGGTATGATTTGTGGTAGTAGGGGAGCTGGCCCTTGAAAAAATCGTGTCGCCCCAACCTTCTGCCGTTTGGTATATAAGCTTTTGAAGTAATTTTAAGCATTTTTTATAATATGACATTTTTGCGGGAAGTGAACCCATTTCGAGTTAGGGGTTTTGGGGGGTAAAAAGGGGGTTAAAATTGAAAAAAATTTCTGCCGCTTCGTATGTAGGTTCTACTAGAGCTAAATAACCGTTAAATACTAGTGGCAGAAATTTTTGACTATTTGCTAGGGTGGGGAGAAAAATGGCAACTTCAGCTAGGGGTGGCTTGGGGAGGGTCCAAATGGTCAAAAATGTCTGCCACAAGTGCCAGCTCCCCAACTATGGGTGTGCGTGCGAGAATCGACCCCAGTAGGCAATTTCCCAGTCGACAATTTATGAATTCACAAAATCAAAATGCATGTTTCTTTGTAGAAATTGGGAAACGATAGCTGGAAACAAATGCAAAGTGTCATGCATAAAAGTAAAAACACAGTGGTAGCCGGTTTCCTGTTTGCGGTTACTCGCGCCTACGTCGTACACAGTGGCGACCTAAAACATATCCGGTGCAAGCAGAAAATCACTCATCAGTTGTGCTCTTAACGTTGGAACTATTACATGATGTCGGCTTCATCCGATGATGATTTGATTGCAGTAGATTGTGTACTTGGTACAATAAAACCAAATAAAATGGGTATACATCCTCTGAATCGGGAAAAAGAGTTCATGGGGAATATCATCATTAATTCAAAAAATTAAGACGCCATAATAGTCCAGTCAAATGGTAGTTTTGACGTAACATAATTGCGGAAGTTTTTTTCTCAACGGTTCTTTATGTTTTTTGGGGTGCTTAATCTGAATTTCAAGTTTGCTGCCATGTAGGAAGTCGGCTTCACAACGAAAAACGCAAAAAACCTCGAATTTTTCCCACTTTTTTCAGTATTTCGCTTATATCTCGAAAACTATGCGTTTTTCGAACATGACTACTATACAAAATTAAAGATGACAAAATTTCCTACAAAATGTACTAGTCAACTTTGATTTTCTGATGTGTAGTTTTCGCGCAAAGCGCGCTGAAAAACAGTGATTTTTTGGCCTTTCTGCAAAAACGTAAAAACCGCCCACTTCCACCCCGACAACATGAAAAATAATACACCTTATGGACAAAAACCCTTATACCACGTGAAAATACATTAAATTTCCTACAAGAAACGTCTCTAATATTCAATTTTCACAACAGGGGGAAAGAGCAAAGCGAAAATTACTAAAAATGCCTTCTGCGACAAAAGTATGTTTGATGAAAACATAAACAAATTATAATTAAAACATACATTAAGTACATTTTTTTACGTGGGAGTGGTGATAATCTACATCGGTCTAGCAGCAGGGAATGTATGCGACCGCCTATCTAAGGCTTCCATGCCTACGACAGGAGACACCGCTGGGGATAGTGTCAGATTCCTACTGACTAAACTCACCCACCGTTTTTTGCATGACGTTGAAGTCCAAACCGGTAAGAGCCGTAAAGGCATTACTTCAGCCTGGCGTCATCAGCATGACCCTTAAAAACCATGTAGCAAAATATTACATGAATTAATAACTTCTGTCGCCTCAGCGGCTTCAGGCAGTGATTCTGCAAGGAGCTCGTCCAGGTCGTCTTCCTCTTCTATATCGAAATTATCGTCCATGTTGAAGCACGATCCTTCACATTGAAGGCACAGTTTCATGCACAACAGTCCTGCTTGCCTACACCCACACCGGCTTAAGCAACCTGTCTTGTATTTGCAAGATATAAGCTGTAGAAGCTTCTCGGGAGCCGGTGGTTTCAGTATGGTAATGGGAACCAACCCATTTTTTGTCAACTTCCATCCCGGCTATTCTGGATCCAAGATGTTTCCGATCCATTGCTGCACCTGATGGTAAACTCTGAAGGCGTGTTGTTGAGCAGTAGTTTTATGGGGACGTCTGGGAGCCGTGTTTGCTGATTCGTTCTAGGCTGATATCACGTATTGCTTACACCTCTGCGTGTAAAATTGCTCAGCAGCGACTGTTATTTTCTTTGAATGGGCTGAACGATCAGTGAATTTAGTAGTGAAAGTAACTATAGTGCTTGAATAACGCGGACGTAGAGTGGCACGGGAAATATACACTGGGGTGAGTTTGGAGACCTATCATTTTGGCCAGAAGATCAACATTTTCCCCTCACAATTGCGATACTCTTGTGAGCGATTCTACTTTCATTTGCATTTTGTCATCAGCTGATTAGTCTATCCTTGTATTTGGCATACGATAGAAAAATTACTTGTGAAACTCTTGGTGTCATGGTGCTGCTAAACTGTATCTCCACGGATAACTTTTCGGTGCATCTCCTCAAGGGCTCCATGGATCCGAGTACCCATCTGTCCTCCGATCGCCGTGGCATTGGCGTAGCCTGTCATATTATTTTCAGTGCTGTTGACTCCGTAGATGATAGCTCAGAATTTTGTTTGGTAAGGTACTTCTTTGGTTACCTCCTGCATAACAACAATCCATCTAGAATTTCCTGGAAGATTTTTAAATTTGCTGTACAGCTACAGCAGAAATAGCACTGATGGAACGATGGTCTTAGTGTGAGGGATGATGCGGCTAAGCCGACTTCGTTTTTCTTTTCAAAATGTTTCAGTGTTGTAGCTCTTAAGCTTCCAACGATTTCTGCGATCGTGGTACATCGTTCAGCCGTGCAACATTTTGACCCCAACAGCATTTTTTGGAGTGACATATCGGATTCCCCCATTGTGTGGAAAGTGTTTCGTCCGAGTTTGAATGTTGAAATCGGCGTTGTCATAGACCCTCTGGAAAGCTTGTTAGTGAACAATCAAGGAAGGGCACATAATTGACGACACTTCAAATCGAGGTGCTTCATTGTAGCACGAGCAAACCCCCCCGGAAGATAGGACATCTATCAATTTGCGAGAACTATATGGAGATCGGGGCATGGGGAAGAGTTCATTTGGGCGCAGAAGGCAATTTTTGTAATTTTCGTTTGCTCCCTCCCCCTTATGTGAAAATTGAATATTAGAGACGTGTCTTGTAGGAAATTTAATGTATTTTCACGTGGTATAAGGGTTTTTGTCCATAAGGTGTATTATTTTTCATGTTGTGGGGGTGGAAGTGGGCGTTTTTTACGTTTTTGCAGAAAGGCCAAAAAATCACTGTTTTTCAGCGCGCTTTGCACCAAAACTGCACGTCAGAAAATCAAAGTTGACTAGTGCATTTTGTATGAAATTTTGTCATCTTTAATTTTGTATATAGTAGTCATGTTCGAAAAACGCATAGTTTTTGAGATATAAGCGAAATACTGAAAAAAGTGGGAAAAAATTGAGGTTTTTTTGCGTTTTTCGTTGTGAAGCCGACTTCCTACAAGGCAGCAAACTTGAAATTCGGATTCAGCACCCCAAAAAACATAAAGAACCGTTGAGAAAAAAACTTCCTCAAATATGTTACGAAACCATCAGTTTTTTACACCGATTGACTGGACTATAACGACAGATTCTTAAACTTTCAGTATCCATTTCCAGTCTGATGCTAAGCAGGCAACCGGCAAGAAAAAACTAAGTCTCAGCCTGCCGCGACTGTCTTATGGCCCAAGTAAAAACATGCGTTAATTCAAATTGCTTATAAGCACGCATCGGCGCCGACTACCGGGAAGTGTGAAACCTGCTTCCACTGTGTTCTTATTACACTGAAGCCGGCGCCATATATAGCTTCAAAGAGTTCAACCCTCCTTTGAAGACTTTGCCGATTCGCATGGCAAAGCGCAAACCTTTATTCAAACTTCGAACACGTATTCAAAGTCCCGTGCCACATATAGCAATCAAAAAAGTTTTCAAATCTTTGAAGCTACTACGCCTTATTATGGTTGTCACTTATGGTGACAAATGGTGAAGTGAGTCAAAAATGGTATTATGGTTCTCTAAGGCCTTCCGCACACTTGTTCATAACATCAAAACAAAAACCGGTTTTATAGGCAAGGGGTCGCAGCAGTGGCGTACCTAGAACTTTTGCCGCCCGGGGCGTTCTCCAATTTGCCGCCTTTTCTAAGTCAAATCAAATGCTGGTTTTTATTAATTAATAAACATAAATAAATAATTGTAATTGAGACAAACTACAGGTGGGGAACTTCTTTACCATTGGTTGCCATATTTAAATTAGGCAGTAATAAAGTAGCCCGCGTAAATTGTAGCCCAGGGAAATTAGCAAAAAAAAAATGCACGAAAGGAGACAAAATTCCAAAATGGCTAAAAATTGGTCCAAAGCTTCCTTGGGACTTTTTAAGAAAACAATTTCGGAATCACAAAAATCCCGCGTTTTCCTTGTATCTCAGTTCCTATAGGTCGTACATCCCTGTACGAGGGCCAAATTTATTGACAATGAAATTCACTACAACTTTAGTTCTTACAAAAATGTTGACCCGATTAACCCTTAGTTATTCAAGGTCAACGTTATCATAAATCACTTTTTGGCCAAAAAATCACTCAAAAGCTGCTTTTTTCGAATTTTTTTTTTATCAGTCAATACGAAAAGTTATTGCCTATAAAAAAGCTCTCTGGTCATTTTTTCGTAAACTTAACTCTTTCGAAGTTATTCAAGGTCAAAGTTTCCGAAAATCACTTTTCGGGCAAAAAATCACTCAACAATTGATTGACATAACTTTGAAAGGGTTAATCTAGGTCTACACTGATATTCTTTCATCACAAGTAACTTTCTTGGCTCTGCGTATGTGCCGATATTTTTGTTACGCACGGTAAGAGAGTAAGCAGAAACACATTTTGCATGCGTTAAGTTTACACGCTGAAATTTTGTGGTGAACACGTTACTACACTATCCTGTTGTCCCTTCTATACCTCTCTCGTAAAAACCCGGTTCTGAGGCCCCTCATCATCTCCACTTCCCCGTTTATCTAAAAGCTCGTTCTTGCATGTCATGCATGCTCGATAGTGGATGGGGGCCTTTAATGCTGGTAGATTATAAAATTTATTTTGAAAAATTACGGGAATTTCTGGAATAAAGAAAGATGAACGTTACAAATTTAAATATTTTCCATTATACAGGGTATCCCATGAGGAGGGTCAAAGCGGCCGGCTGTAGATAGTATGGATGGGGCGGGGGAAATCGTAACGGTTTAGCCGCTAGGGCGTTTTGAAAATTTTTGGTCGAGTTTTACATATCACCCTGTATTTTTGTAACCCTATGACCTATTTTCATAAGTGGGGTATCAGTGTACGCAGAATACTCCCACCTATCTAAAACCGTCAAAATCGAGGTTCTACCCTGTCAACTTGCAATGAGTCGTCAAAGTCAAAAAATTTTTTTCACTAAATTTCAACTAAAACCACTTTGTTCTCCAAAAAATGCCTAGTTAACTAATTTTTTTTTTATAAAATTGGAATGCTTGGACAATTTCCTATTAATAATGCCCAGTCTATTTTTACGCTAGGGCCTTTAGTTTTAAAGTTATTAGCAAGTTTGATGTTAGAATTTGCCTTATTTGGTGGTTATTTGGTACTTTTTAGCAAATCTTAGGTGAAAAAGTACTAAAAAATAGCCAATTTAAGCATTAAAATTGCTAATAACTTCAAAGCTAAAGGCCCTAGCGTAAAAATTGAATAGACATTATTAGTAGGAAATTGTCCAAGCTTTCCAATTTTGCAAAAAAAAATATTAGTTTACAAGGCATTTTTTGGACAAAAAGGTGGTTTTAGGTGAAATTTTAGTTCGTAGTTTGACGACTCATTGCTCTGGAAGTTAATAGGGTAGAACCTTGAGACAGTTTTAGATAGGTGGGCGTATTCTGCGTACACTGATACCTTATTCATGAAAATAGGTTATAGGGTTACAAAAATACAGGGTGATATGTAAAACTCTACCAAAAAAAATTCAAAACGCCCTAGCGGCTAAACCGTTACGATTCCCCCCCCCCGCCACCGATACGATTTTTTGTTTGTCTATCCATAACCTACCCACAGCCGGCCGCTTTGACCCTCCTCATGGGACACCCTGTACCTATAGGTGTCGAAGTCTGATTTACAATTTAAACAAATTGGAGTCGGAGTCGCAAATTTTTAAACCCGACGGCGCAGCCCTGCGACAGAACTTCTACTCGACATCGACACCATTGATGAATATCCGAGCAAAATTTTTAGAGAAAATATTTTCAATCCTACATTTTGATTTGACGATGAAGAAAAATATTCGAAATCATATAGTAATTCGTATGAAGTGAACAAGTTGCTTTTTACAACTAAAACTAACTATAAAAAATGCCGCCCCAAAATATGTGCCGCCCGGGCCCGGTGCGGACCGCCCCCACCGCCCCCCCCTAGGTACGCCACTGGGTCGCAGGGAAGACAGTTTTTCTTCCATAATTTTCCCTCATTTGTTCACCCAAACATTTTCTGGTTTCACCGACCATTACACTAACACAAGCATGTTTTCTTTCTCGGCAAAGCTTCTTCACATTACCCAACGGGCATTACAATCGTTACACGAAAATGATGGAGAAAAGTGAGTTCCGAGTGTACTATTGAACTCATATTAAAACCGGTTTAAAATTATGGACAAGTCTGCGAAGGACCTAAAAAAGTAGCATTTCACTGAGATAAGGCGAATTACAGTTGTCTCTGATATCGAGAAACGGCACATTCAGTGACAATTGTTCTCACTTGATGTTTGTAAGTGAGCTTTTTCTCATTTGATTTTAAAGGTGACATTTCTCACTATGGTGAAGTGACAACCATAATAAGGGCCAATATAGGCCTGCAGATCATCCCCATTTCATCGCCGAAGTGATGGAAATGAGATAACCGGTTGAAACTAATTGCAATCGATAGAGGATGGGAAAATGTATCTACAGTTGATTTTTGCCGAAGTTTGGACATTGCCAACATATAAAAATTAATTATAAAAATGCATTTTTTTCGTAAGCGCTGTTTGAATGAAATTTACATTTTATCTCGCCATATCTCAGTTCAAATTGCAGATATCGATTTCAAATTTTAACATAATCTAGTTTAACTCTCTAAATATAAAACATCATTCGAACTTTTTACATCAATTAGAAACAAAATGGCGAAGGTTTAAAAATTTTCCAACGGATTCGTGAGATGTTTTTTTCTAATCAAAAAGTTGTGTTATAAATTTTTGAAATTCGCTTTTTTGGCTACTCCACATTGTAGTCGAATACTTGAGGCAGTTTTATGTAAATTTTCAGGTCAAAATATCCAGCGGTTCAAAATTTACAGAGACCGACTCTGGAAGATTTCTATTCCCTACTAGGGACCAGGCTGGCAGTTGATGCTGTTTTTTCGAGATTCTTGGAAAAAATTGAATCTCAAATATATGTATCTTATTTTAGTTATCATAAGCCAATAATTTCTATGATACAATATGATGATAAGATTTGAAAATTTATATAATATCTAATTTACTAATTTGTAAATAATTTTCAATAAATAAATATTTTTCCTAAAATATTAAATGAAGCTTTTTGATTTGTTTCGTTTGCTTGAAAAAATGATATAAAATAAACAACAATAAAATATACTCGTTCTATTCGGAATTACATTCGCAGTTGAAGAAAAAGCGTAAGGAACTTCGTTCCTGACTGGGGTCCCCTAACTGCACCTGTATCTTTACATATGTTAAGATAAAGCGAAAAAACATGTCTGCAAAATTGGTCCTGTGCTGCACGAGAAAATTGCATAAATTACCATTTTTGATGCATTTTGAGTGCATTGCTACACTATTTTTTTAATTTCTCCAGTTCTGTTGGTCGTGCAAAAATAAAAAAAATTTAAAAATACTCGTGAATAAATAGACTATCGAACTGATTCGGTATAAATACTTTAAAAATGAATCCTAACCTCAAAAAACCAAAATGTATGAAATTTTGTTTTATTTTACTAAAAATGGAATAAATAAGGGGAAAATAGTCGGATTTTGATAAAAATTGGAGAAAATACGTATTTTGATGCTAAAAATACGTGGTTGAAATTTAAAAAAAAATTTCGCTTTTTACGGCAACAATTGGCACTTTTCGAAAAATATTAAAATTGCCGCCATTTTATGCCAAATCATCGTACGGTAAATTTTTTTTTTAAATTGTAGGTTGTTTATGTACTTTTTTGTGAGCATTCGCAATACTTCGTTACTTTATTTAAAATGCCCATTTTAGGACTTTGAAAAAACTGAAAAATTTCAATTTTCAATTTTTTGTCTTTTGCCAACTATGAAAGCTACTTGCCAACTATGAAAAAAAGCCGATCCGGCTGAAAACCGGCCACTTGGCAACCCTAGATGAGAGGTACCATACCACTTCTCCCTTTATCCACAAAGTTCGTGAGGCACATGCGGTGGAGCGCGGTCTACGCAAACTTTAAATCCCAATAAATCCCCAGTACTGTTCCTTAGTCGTTGCTCTGGGTCCCTTGAGAACATTCCATCTCTTTTACTTAATAATATTTCCGTTCATATTGTTCACTGTGTCTATAATCTTGGCATTGTTATTAATTCCAAACATTCTTGTTTACATGTCTCATTTAGATATTAAGGGGTCTTTCTGGTTACAAATTTTCAAAAAATTGAAAATTTTTTTTTTACGCATTTTGCTAATAAATATATTCAAAAACATGATACAAAAGGTTTTAGAGCGATATCGTAATTCTAAAATTATTTTTGAACGTATACAGTGAGACGCTGTGAGAAAGAATTTTCGACGCTCGGCTGTGTTTCGATAATCTCGACTCCCCCCTTTTTAACATCTGCTTCGATCTGATTCACTCTATACTATGAAGTATTATATTATACCCTGCAAACGTTTCGATTTATGCTGCAAGAGAAGTATGAGCAGGAGGAAGGACTTATTTACGGCCCGGACGGTATATAGTTTTTCTTTAAATTTTTTTTTAACAAAACTTCAAACGCGATTATCTAGAAACTATGTTTTTTAAGGTGGCGGGCACGATTTAAGAAAAACTACTTGACCAATTGTTCTGATTTTTGAATATGTTATTGTACACATTTATGGCTATCGCATGAACCAGAATCGTTTTAATTGGTAAAAAATTGTCCGATTTTCAGCCGATTTTCCACCCTAAAAAATTGGTTTTTTCGAAAAATGGCCGCCATTTTTTTATTTTTTGACAAAAACAAATTATTCTGGTTCATGCCATAGCCACTTCAACAAGGAATAATTTGCCTTTTTTTTGTTTTTTTCAGATCATCCATTCGCCCAAAATCATACCCGCCGTCATTTTTTGATGTTTTTTTAAAAAAATCCGTATGTCAACAAAAAAAATTTTTAAAATCAAAAAAAATCTTTTTTGTAATACTGTTTTGTCAATAAACATATCTACAAATTTTCAAAACGATATCTCTCTACTTTCTATGAAAAAAAAAATGTTTAAAAAAATTTTTTTTTTGAAAATGTAACCAGAAAGACCCCTTAATCCAAAGTTCACGTAATGTGTGATAGATCTTGTAGAGTATAACACTACAAGATCTACATATGTATGACACATTATGTGAACTTTCCCTGCAAACATTTCGATTCGGAAACGATTCGAGAACGATTTGCCAAAAGCGAAAGCTTGCTTCGATCTCGGACTCGTTAACGACTCGTAAACGAATTCGAAGGCAATAAAAGCGGAGCAAGAGATCGAATCGCTTTCTCGTGCTGATAACGAATCGCATGCTCGTATCGATAGCAAATCGGTTCTGCGCCGAAAATCACTCCGCCGAGCAAAACAAGTCAAAAGCTCAAACTTTCCAAACAAATCGTTGAAGAAACACCAAAGGCTCTCAAAATTTCCTCTCAATAGGACTTCAAATCGGTGAAATGACGTTATGTTGTTAGTGTAATTTGGAGATTTGAAGTCCCATTCAGGGGAAATCGGCTCTCAATATTTTTCTACAGCATGAAGGCTTTGGGAGAAACAAATCAACCAGGAAAGCTCTCATTTTGCGTTTTGAATCTTTTTCTCGTACCCTTTGCAAGCATTTTTCGAATCGAGAATGGGCCGAGAAAGCGAGCCTCCGAGAAATTGTTTGCAGGGTTGGCTCTATTCTAGTCTCTCATCGCCACCATTTGTTAAATTCCTCAGGGCCCGTTCCCACTAGCACGGACCGTCTGTTTTCTCGGTCACTGGATATGCCAGTGGCAGTACAATTTATATGAAACTGTTCACATTTAGACGGATCCGGAAAAAAGAACGCATCTGGGTTTTTAAATGGACGTTTTGTCACTGCGAAGAGCCGCCTAAACACTCGGACCGGATATAGTGTGAATGAATCCGCCGACTAGATGGCACCGATGTGCCCCCTGGATGTCGATGCATGTACGTTAATCTCACTGGTTGAAAATAGACAGACTAAAGGCTCAACTATAATGCACGTAAGAAACGCACGTCGTCTGGGCGCTCTCGTGGAAATTAATGGGCTCGGCCATATTGGACGTACGTCGGTCATATTTTGTTTCGTTGTTTCGTTAAACGTAAAAATGCGAAAAGAACCGCGCTGAACGTACGTTTTGTGAGAATTTGTAGTTAAATTGATGACAGCTGATTTTTGTTGTTGTTGTTTTGTGGGTTTTAAACAAGAAAGAGTATGGAAAATGTTGTTCTGCAAATTTATGGGAGTGATTTTGATGAGAAATTTATTATAATTGAAAATAAATATGATCATTTTTAATATGCAAAGATTAATAGCCAAGTTTTAATAGTCAATGAATCATATTTATGCATTTTACTAATTTTAAACTTGTGAAAACTTTCCGTATACACAAACCATTATACGTTTGACGAAAGTTTGATATTTATACCATGTTCGCACTAAGCCGAAATTAAGTGATTTCGCAAAGTGATTTCGAAATTAAGTGAAACCGTTCGCACTGAATTGAAATGATTTTGTTTGACATTTGAAGTTTTGATTAGAACTGCATTTGAAATTTTTCACAAATATTTAATAAAGTAATATAATTTATGCTAAAATTTGTGTAATTTATTTCGACTGACCAACATATTACTGAGAGGTTAGAAGTATTTTCAAATTTTAATTAAACAGTATTTAAAATATGTATGTATGACATAAAAATAATAGAAATATCCTCTTTTCTATTTATAAATAATAGTTTAATTAAGCAAAATGGATTTTGAAACTGCTTTGTTAAATTATTACATGAATTTGACTAATGCAATAAGAAATATAAATGAAATGTATGCAAATCAAGTCAGATACTACTACAAAAAACGACGGCTATGTATTCAAAAAATTATGAATCTGAGAAGACAACAATTGCAGTTAATAATAACAGCTAAAGCACTTTCATTAGATGGGAAATTGTGGGAATTGGTGAGTAGATAATTTGATAACTCGACATTAACAAACCACTGTTCATCTTGACAGGAGCGGACAAAAGCGTTTTGGGAGGTTGACTGCCAGGTGAACAGCAACGAATTTTTTAAGAACAATTTCCGAATGTATCGGGAAACTTTCCAATGTTTATGCGGAATTTTGAAAAATCTAGAGAAAAAGGATACGAACCTTCGTAAAGCCATTCCATTAGAGAAAAGGGTTGCCGTTGCTTTATACACTTTGGGATCATCCGGAGAATATAGAAGCATAGCGAATCTGTTTGGTATTGGCAAGTCAACGGTTTGTGAAATTTTAATTGATTTTTGCTACGAGGTGTGGGACACGTTAAGACCAGTATATTTGAACAATTTTCTTCTGAAGGAAGAAAAAATTAAGGAATGCGTTAAGGGTTTCGAATTACTGGGATTTCCTCAATGTTTAGGAGCAATAGGCAAGTTTTTTCTATAAAAAACCATATATGATATTATTAAAACACGATTGTGCTATTGCAGATGGTTGTCACATTGAAGTTCATCCAGTGGCGTACCTAGGGTAAATGGCGCCCAGGGCAAGTATAGAAAAAGCGCCCTTTCGTAAAATCTTAAAACAATTAATAAATACACTGAATAAAATTCTTAAATCTCACAGAACAGTTTTATTTTTTGTATTATAACTAGAATCAGTTCTCTAAAGTGTTAATCTCACAATTGCACAATAGCATAATTTGGTAAGGTTTATTTAAGGTAATGATTAAATTGAGAAACATTTAATAAGAAACATTGAATAACTCGAATACTCACATTTAAAGTCCTGTCGTTAACCAAAAAAACTCACAACCATTTGTCACTGTACGCAGTGCCCTCAACTGGCGTAATATGCGCCACGTAGGGGCGCTAGCTCGCACCGTCTTTTCCCCAGAGCAAGCATTAGCAAGCATGCGCAAGTTATTTCCCGTTACGCGGCGCGGCGTACGTACACTGGAAAAAAAACCTACTATTCAGTGTTGCCACCCGACGTTGACAAATCGACGTTGAATCAACTGCGGTTCCGACGTGGATTTTCAGTTGTAGTGGTAAACACACGTGTTATGTGTGTACATGTGCGTATAACCAATCCAAACCAACGACGTTGAATCAGAGTCGTCGCATTCAGTTGATGCAACGGGCAGCGCTAAGCAGTTCATAGCCACTAAGAGAGAAAGAAAGAAAGAAGAGGCAACGGGCAAAATCGGTTGAATCGACGATTTTTTCCCCAGTGTACTCCCTGTTAGCCCCACGTCAAAGAGCGCCATGCAAATTTATTTCAAATGTCTTAAGTTTTATCTTACGAACAAATGTCTAAACTGTGAAAAACCGCATAAACTGAATTTCCATGGTTTGTGATACAAGAATTTTGCGCCCCCTAATAGCCAAGTTTTAATAGTCAATGAGTAATATTTATGCATTTTAATAATGTTAAACTTGTGAAAACTTTCCGTATACACAAACCATTATACATTTGACGAAAGTTTGATATTTACGCACTTCGGTTGACGTGCGTTTCTTACGGGCATTATAGTTGGGCCTTTAGTGTGTACACGTACGTCCGGGCGCCGCACAGTGGGTTGGATTTGAAAATTTTAGACTTAAGGATTGATATTTATATTTTTGAATTCTACTATTAAGGGCCTGTGCCAAGATACAATTCAAATGTCAATTTGTATGGAAAACACATTTCGATTTTACAATTCAATTTTCGGAGGTTTGTGTCTTTGGAAATGTAAGGAAATTTTTTAATTGTAGGGAAATATTATCCAAACATTCGTTTGACAGTTTGTTATAATTAAATTTTCTTGTTAAAGATAAATTCTAAATATTATTAAATGGTTCCAAACGGCTTGCATTTGGATTAAATAGTAGAACTTTCTGTTGCAAATGTGTAGGACTAAAGCTATGAGTTTTCGAATATTGAATCCATTTCCAATTATTGGAGAACAATATCCCGAATTTTTGTAATTTTCAGTGCACGATTATACTCGCTGTATAACGTGGTACATGAAAGGCTGATCTTGCTACACCGTAGAACTTTGTAGACGGCAATCAAAATAAAATTAACAGCTCAATTTTCGTATGAAATTTGAATCACTTTTTTCAAAACTCTTACAAATAAGTAAATGCTTCTTGCATTCCACCCTTACTGGATGATGCTCATGAAGCTCTCCCATTTCGATCATTCTAAAAACATTAATGTAGCCCTAGGCTACTTTAAACAAAATTATTAAACATTTTAAAAGTTACAAAATTTTGTTGTCATCCATGTTTTTAAAAAATAATCAATTGTCAAATGAAATGCGTGAATTGTATTTTGGCACACTTTGTAATTTCGAAGTGTCCGTGGTGAAAGTAACAAATTCGGAATTGTAACTTGACACCCACCCTAAATATAATATTTTTATATAATATAACCATTTTTCCAATAACAAATGGTTTCTGAGTTATTAGGGTTTTATTTTTGTATGGTCTTTTTGTTATTTTATTCTTGAAACTTCGTGTTAGCCTTAAGTTCGTACACCCTCCCGTCTAGTACGAGGTCCTTTTCGCCACCTGACCTGAAAGACATAAAAAGTGGACTTCCCCATCATTTCCTAGAAAAAAGATTGGGTGAAGATGGCATGCAAGCTCATAATGTTGAGAAAAGGGTTAAAAAAATCGCAGGTAAAAAGTAGCGGAAGTACCAACACATTTTAATACAAAACAAGCACCAAATTAGGTTAAGTTGTAAATAATAGACAAGGTAAAGGAGACATTGGTGTATTGATAACAGGTAGAGAGACTTCCGTTGCATGTGAATTACGTTTTCTTAGCCATATGATTACACTCCGTATAAAACGCAATTTTCTACACAAGATTTTCGATAATTTTGAAAACTATTTCTTCTGGGCACCGTATTGATACAATTATATTTAAGGAATATGCTGAAATTACCATGAAATTACATACAGAGCTATATGGTTGGTATTATATGCCTTCAAGCGTACATCAAGTTCTCGCACATGGAGCAGCTGTAATTGAGAATTTTGGACTAGTTCCTATTGGGAAGTATCTCAAGAAAGTGCTGAATCAAGGAACAAAGATTTCAGAAGATACCTTCAAGACGATTCACGAAAATTTAATAGGGATGCAACAAACGAAGCATTCTAAATAACTTGCTGATTAGTTCAGACCCATACATTAACACAAATTACTTCGAAAACACAGAGCACTTGAAATAAAAGATATACTAATTTTGCCCGATACATTAGACGATGACTTTGAAAAAGAGAATTCTGATTTTTGCAAATGTAGACTTGCAACAAAATATGGAGCATGACGCTGAATCCGAGTCCGAGGAGGGTAATTGTGGTGCGGAAAACTGGACATATCCAAATACAAAAACTCATATTGCCGCGTAATCACACAAAATCGCAGCGAAAGCCTTAAGCCTGAACCAGATATGACGTGCCGGACGGTAAGAAAACTGAACGAATTTGAGCTCAGTTACGGCACTTTGACAGATAGCCCTAAATGAAAGTGTAAAGTGACACCGCAGTGAAAAGTGAAAATGCAGAGAATAAACAAAGATTTAAGTGATTTGATTGATTTATTTAAGTTGTGGACGGAGTATAAAAAACTTAGAAGTGTTCGGCAAAAAAAAAGAAAAAGAATCGCTAAATCAGCAGAATGAGGAACAGCCACGGATATTATCGTGTTAAATTTTTAAAAATAAAGAAATTAGATACAGCACAATTTTTTATTCACACAAGAATGAATAAAAAAAACTTTGAATTTTTATTGTCCTATGTCATAGTTTCTTGGTTAAACAATTTAGAAGGCCTTCAATATTTTCTTTATCTGTTTTATGTCATTTACTGCTCCAAATTTATTAAAAAATTGTTAAAATGTGAACAGATTTTTTCAATAGCTAACGGATGTTAAGGTTTTGTGCCATTCTTATGGCACCCGTACGTACTGTACGTAGCATTCAAGAATTTAACGAACATTCGGCAAGTTCATTAAGTCAATTTAGGTCGGAGCCATATAAACATTCATGTTCGTACGTTACGGTACGTACGGTTACGGTCCGGCACGTCATATCTGGTTCAGGCTTTAGCCTGAACCAGATATGACGTGCCGGACCGTAAGAAAACTGAACGAATTTGAGCTCAGTTACGGCACTTTGACAGATAGCCCTAAATGAAAGTGTAAAGTGACCAGTGAGACCGCAGTGAAAAGTGAAAATGCCGAGAATAAATAAAGGTTTAAGTGATTTGATTGAATTATTTAGGTTGTGGACAGAGAATAAAAAACTTAAAAGTGCTCGGCATAAAAAAAAGAAAAATAATCGCGAAATCAACAAAATGAGGAAAACCACGGATATTACTTAGTGACTGATGCCGCTTACAACAGCTCCTTCAGAAGACCAAAAACTGACTAATTACATGAACTCTTTCACTCAAAAACAATACTTGAAGACAAAGGATAATTGAAATCTCTCACATTTTTAGAAAACAAACATAGTCATAAAATCTTGTTTTCGAAAACAGTGAAATGCAACCGACCGACAAAGGGTAAAGGTCACGAAGGCATTCGAATGATTTATTGCCCTCATACATAAGCACAGGAGAGGTGCATGCCGCATCCTTTGGAATGGACAAAAAGAACACGGGTGTCACTAACCTACTAATTATGTTTATTTCTAGAAAAAATAAAATGGAAATTTGAAAGTTGTTGCGTAAAATAATAATTATAATATTTTATGTCATTTACTGCTCCACATTTATTAAAAAATTGTTAAAATGTGAACAGATTTTTTAAATAGCTAACGGATGCTAAGGTTTTGTGCCATTCTTACGGCACCCGCACGTACGGCACGTACCATTCGAGAATTTAACGAACATTCGGCAAGTTCATTAAGTTAATTTAGGTCGGCGCCATATAAACACTCATGTTCGTACGTTACGGTACGTACGGCTACGTTCCGGCACGTCATATCTGGTTCAGGCTTTTAGCATGCAACTAGTTCAGCACTCCCCCATTTAATGAAACTATAAGCGGTATTTTAAGCGACTTTATAGCAGGAACACAATGCTTGCCATAAGCCGTGGGCTATGAAAGCTTTATCGCTCTCAAATCATGCCATCGCTGTCAATCGTGAAACTAAAATTATAATAGAGCAAAGCAATAGCTGCGATCCATTGGGCGATTTTTTCTACTCGCAAGTACTTGCGAGTACATCACCAATGGAACACGATTTTTGACAATTACCAGTAAAATGTATCTGCCCAAAAACAAGAGCAAGGGTAGCTGCGAGTAGCTAGCAGCAGTTTTGAGTAGTTTACCAGTCCCAATGGATCGCAGCTAATATCGTAGGCGATGAAAAAAAAATTTCTTCCTGTCAAATGAGTTTCAAATTTGAATTGAAACTAATTTAAACTAATATGCGTTTTTTAACTTTAAAATAAACCACCCTCAAATTTAAAATTAACCTGGAATGTCTGGTGAAGGTGGTGGCTATTATACGCACCAGAATTTGTCGAAAAGTTACCTTTCTTGTCATGATAGTAAGGTTTTGTTTGTTAGCAGCGGTGTTTTTTTGCTTGTATACATTGGTAGAACTGTAAGCGTCAACCACAAAATAGAAATAGGTTCTAATTTTTGTGGCCATGGTTATGGTCGCTTAGCCGGTAGTTTCATTTTGTTCGTTCCTTTGTAGATACATGGTGTCTATTATTTGACAACGAAAAGCTTTCATAGCCCACGGCTTATGGCGAGCATTGTGTTCCTGCTATTAAGCGTTTTGAGAAAATCACCTATTTCACTTTTTCTCCATACAAAAAAATCTTAAAACTAACCAAACTCAGAAAATATTTGTTTAAACGAAAAAAGTCATATAACAATTGTTAATTGTACCAATTAATAGAATTAAATCCCATCATTACTTTTTTGAAAAGACCTACTTCATTTTCATGTGTCCCCAAGTCTACGCCTCAAAGTTGCATTTAACGATTGTTCGATTTTTCACGGGCAAAGATCAAAGATGTGTCGGGTGTGCAAAAATCCCTTTCAAGGTTGTGGCGTTTTTCGCTTTGTTGATATAATGGGATTGGTGCTCCTGCGTATAGTTCTCCGCACTAATAGCCTCGACACACGCACGCATTTATGAGGATAATTTATCATTTATTACGAATATGAAATCATTAATTAGGAAAAACGAGATTAGACAAATTTTGGTTATTATTTTGGTTTTGGACTTTGATAATCAGTTAAAGGAGAATGCAAATTTTGGTACCTACCTCCAATAGCTATGTCTAATACGTCGTTGGATAGGTTTTCTTGAGCTGAATATAGGTTACTATGGCTGGCGCCTAGTTCGAAATCTTTGTCCGTTCTGAGTAATACGGTCCGAACTGTACAAAGAAAGAGATTTACATATCACCCTGTATTTTTGTAACCGTATAACCTATTTTCATGAATAAGGTACCAATGAACGCAGAATTCCTCCACCTATCTACGATGGTAAAAACGATGGTTTTATCTTACCAGCTTTTGGAGGAATGAGTCGTCAAAGTCGACATTTTATTTTTTTAGCAAAAAACCAGCTTCAACTCCCTTTTTGTCCAAAAAATACGTAATTATTCTATACTTTTTTTCCAATAGCTAAAACTGACGACTCATTACACCAAAAGTTGGTAAGATAGAATCATCGTTTTTACCATCGTAGATAGGTGGAGGAATTCTGCGTTCATTGGTATCTTATTCATGAAAATAGGTTATACGTTTACAAAAGTACAGGGTGATATGTAAATCTCTTTCTTTGTACAGTTCGGACCGTATTACTCAGAACGGACAAAGATTTCGAACTAGGCGCCATAGTAACTTGTATTCAGCTCAAACAAACCTATCAAACGACGTATTACATATAGCTGTTGGAGTGGGTACCAAAGTCCATACATTTTCTGGCATCCTCGTTTAGTTTATCATAAAACAATATGTTTTTTTTAGATATTCACACTTCCATAAAAAAAAAATACACATACACAGCGCTACATACCTGGCTAGCACATCTTTAATTTCGACATCATTCTGATTTTTCGATATATCCATTATCTTATTTTCCAGCCGTTCACTAACTTCAATTATTGTTGAAAACATAAACTTCATCTTTCCACTAGTAAAAGTTGGTGTTAGCTTATGCCTGAGTAGCTTCCACTTTGGTCCATAAATTGCAAACAGATGCGCTGACAGAGGATCATCCTTTTCATTACTATAAAGTGCACGATCATGGAAATTATGAAAATCCTTGATCATAACTTGCTTAATCAAATCTAAATCTATTAACATAGCTACTGGCTTTAATAAGAAGAACAATCCAACAAATGGATATGATCCTTTGTATTCTTTGTAATATCTGTTAAATCGCGTCATTATATGCTCATCCTTTCCAATGCCCTTTAAGTTTCCCAGTATTAGGACAGGATCAACAAATGGTGCATTGAGATTCTTCCAAAATGCATATCTTTGTCGCATTAAGTACACTAAAAGCATAATTAATGCGCTAATCCCCAAGACAATTGTGAATAAATCCATCTTGTCACTTATCACTCAGTCACTTAGCACGAAACTTCCCACAGCCACGATATATTAGTGTAACGCTGATGATTCAAGACTGGCTAGAAACGAACTGACTTGAGACTGATCTATTCTTACGCCTTAAGCCAGATATCGCGAATCATTGTGAGACTGCAGTTGCGATCGTGAGATAACTTTATAATTATTTTATGAGCATACATAAGGAGCGCACATACACCTCTAGATTCTAGATGAAAGACAGACCGAGGCAATAGCCACCTTCAAGGGGAAGTAAACAAATCTTCGAGTTCTATATCAATCTGTGTGCATATGCGGTTGTAGGATCGTGCTGATTTGGAGCTCTGTAACCGGTTAGACATTGCTCTTTCGCCTTGTTATTGAAATGGTAGCCAACAGGTTTACTTAGTTAATGCTAATCTAGAGTTGTCTAATAAAGCTCTTGAGGCCTTGATGACATAACATTTGATAACACGGAGTCAGGTGCCTATCAATCGCGTTTTGCAAGGGGGTGTGTTGTTGACATACATTTTCATATCAGGGGTTGAAGTTTCTTTAAATAACTTTTATTAAGCTTATATGAAATATGAAACGTAATGGTGATTTTGGCAAGAAATTAATCTTAAGTAGCTCCGAGTAATATTTATCAATTTCTTTGTTTACATTATGACTTGGGTTTTTTTTAATGTGGGCTTAAAGATTTGATAGACTCATCTCGACGTGTCACGATAAGACGCATTCTACTAACGGCAACAAAACCAGATGTCTTGTGTGCAAATTCTTATTATGTCACTACCGTGTGATAATTAATATTCATTGATTAAATAAATTCTGGCTTTTTAACCTTTCCGAGTAAATGATATTTATAATTGTGCCTTTATTAATTAATAATTTGAATATGTATGAGTTTGGATCGATAGGTTCGTGCAATTTTAAGTTGCAGATACGAAATAGTTTTCTTTCGTGATGTTGTTACAACTGCTTTTAATGGCTGTCCAAATTTGTTATTACATGAAATACATAACTTTCAGGAATATACATATTAGTCCAATCAAACGATGATTAACAAAAAGCGTTCATATAAAAGGGGTTAGTCGCAACTTCGGTGTCAGATGGCGTAACTAGTTATTTATTTGTGCTTTTATGATGGAGGGGGTAATTTTTTTTATTCCCGTTTGAATATGCGCACTCGATAAATTTTTAGTTTTCGCTTGAATTCAAATTTTTTGTTCGTGTTCCGTTTTGTACATGTGCACTTAGGCAAGGCGCAAATTGAGACGCGTATAGAGCGTGTGAGCTGACATGACGCGAGCAACATGACACGCATGTGTTACTCGCGTCGCGTGGGGATCCGCATATTGAGACGCAGTTTCGATGTGGGTAGCGTACCACTATGACTGACTTACGGAAGACAAAATTGTTATTATTAAACTTAAGTTCAAAATCAGAATAAAATAATACTGCTGAAGACGAACTTTTGCTTTTTTTAGCGACTAAAAAATTAAAATCACCCAATAAGTATATTCTGTTGGAAAGGGAAAAATGATGTGTGATGCTGGTTTTACCAATTACTTCCGAATGAGCCTAGGCCATTTTGCTGAAGGGCATGGGATGATCGAACAAGCCTTTGGCTCAAATGGATGTAATACCCAAAAACTATTCCTAACCAAGGAAACACTTGCAAGGTCTACCCAAATCCCATTTTCCGATTTTGTCTTCATATAGGACGCATTATTTGTGTCATAGAGCTCTCTGTGCCCCTTCACCGCCTCAATTAACCTTTCTTTTGCCATAGGTCGGTATTTAAAAGGGCAGTAAAGAGAAACAAACTAAAAAGATGGAAGAGTAAAAACAACAAAATAATATTATGAGAAATTGTTGACACGTATTGACACGACCGGCACGAGAAACTGTGACAACGCCACGCGTGTAGTAGGCGACACGAGTCGCGCCACCTCGTGTCCCCTTGCCAATTTGCGCGGTTCCATTCGTTTCCATAGTTTACAAAAAAACGCGCTGTGCTGTGCCACCCCACACCTATACCTGTACCTATATCTATCTATATATAAAATTGGATGTATAATCTATGTATGTTCCCTACTTTTAAACCATTCGCCACAAAAATTTAACCACATATAGGGCCTATTCGGCAAACGGTCTTCTATAAAAATCTTCTATTTGCTCCATTCAATTTTTTAACGTTTGGTGCTTGTTAGAAGAATTTTGGTATTAAACGAGCCGAAATTTTCTACATTTTCTTCTATAATTTCTTCTGCGATAAAAGGCTCATTGGTTGAGCATTTTATGCGCAGAAAGTTGTTGGTTGTGTAAATTGTGACAGTAAGAAAACTGCCAAAGGAGAAGAAATAGACGTCATAATTAGTCGAATATTGAGAAAGAGGCAAAAAAACGTGCGATGTGAGTATACTTTGATTTAAAATAATATTATTTTCTTACATATAAGACACCGAAAAACGTTAATAGAATTACGTTTGAAAAGCGGTCATTTTCTATTACCTGACGACAATTACTATTCCGATTATCAAAAGACACGGCAAGAGTTTTACAAACAAAATACCAAAATACCATCTTTTTGCTCCATTGGCGTTCTTTGTGCCCTTTCTGTACATTATTAAATTAAATTTATGAGACAAATGAGACAAATCAACAAATCGCCCCACGCTTACAAGACAAATGAACCAGAGCTTCTACTTTGAGAATGAGCACCGATTTTAAGATGAAAGCATTCAATTTCAATAAAGATCACGATTACACCATGCACCGCATTGTTATGATTGGTTCATTGGATAAATTGTGCCAATATTGTCATGCATTAAAATTTCAAAAAGATGCATCTGGAATGTGCTGTTCCAATAGCAAAGTTGATTTGCCTCTAATAAAACCTGCATCTCAGTAAACCGTGTGAGCTTAATTGCTGACGTATTCCAAATCGCTCAACAAGCATCTCAATACCTGGGATTTCTTAAGAAATACAAGTACCTTCTCCAGCCAGTTGCTCGGACTACAATCTACAAGTCCTACATTCGGTGTCGCCTCGAGTACATCTTGTTTTTCTGCGCTGGCAACTTAGAAACCACATTGAAAAGGTACCACGCAGTTAAACTCCTCGGTAATAGCACCTTTTGCGCTTTCATACACTCAATGAGCCAGCGCACAGTGGGGCAAATAGATCATTTTTTGGACAAACGATAATTCCCAAGCCTGGAATTAATGAAATGGATTTTTAACCGAGTCCGAATTTTGAAATTTCAAAACTAAAGATGGCTAATCCAATATATATAAAAAAAATTTACTTGCTGGTTTTTTTTGGAAACTAAAAATTAATAATAATTAATTTCAATAATTTTAAAGAATCTTTTGAAAAAATTTTAATTTATTTACAAAATGTATGTCCGCCAAATTGGTTTAGCCATCTTTAATTTTGATAATTCAAAATTCGGGCTCGATAGAATTAATTAAAGGCAGTTTTATAACGAATAGTTTTTTTTAAAAAAAAAATTATTTTCATTAATTCCAGGCTTGGGAATTGTCGTTTGTCCAGAAAGTGAGCTATTTGCCCCACTGTGCACCGTAGGAATCTAGCAGCCTTAGCAAAATTGTATTACTGTTACCATAGCGATTGCTCCTCTGAAATTAACGCCCTCGTACTTGCACGGCAATATTTTTCACCCGATAAAAGACAAGGTGCTCGTACACGATCTGGCAAATTGCCAGATATCTGCCGATTTCCGTAGACAGATGTTTGCCTTACTGATTACACCTGTGGCAGATATTCGGGCAGATTGCATCTGGCGTAGAGTTGGGCGACACATTTTTGCCAGTTATCTGTCATGCATCTGTTTTGGTTATTACACGATCTGTTATTTTTCATCTGGCATAAATGCTGTTTTCATCTGCCTAAAATAAAATAATCTGAAGTATAATACTCCAGTTTACAAAAATGACTTCTCCTGAGCAGTACGCTGCTGCTTTTATTGTCTATAATTTAATAATTGAAAAGAAAAGTGAAAAAATTAAAAAGAAGAAGCGTCTTTGGATTAAAGAATGGATAAGCCGAAGAAATATAGAAGGAGCTTACGCCAAACTCCTTCCGAAAATTAAAAGAAATGATCCAGATGTGTCCAACAACATCTTCAGAATTAGTGTGACTGATTTCAATTATTTATTAGAAAAAATCAGCCCAATCATAAAGATACAAAATACTGTAATGAGGAAAGCCATATGACCAGGAGAGCGGCTAGCAATAACTTTGAGATTTTTATCTACTGGTATTTAAACCTTAATGATAACAGTAATAATTTTGCTATATCCTTCAAACTCAACGTTTTTGCAGGCGATAGTTATCAGTCGTGAGTATTGAGTACCTGTCAACACTCATTGCTGGCCTTTATTTTCTTTATTTGTGGTCCGACTAAAATACATACCAGCTTTTACTTTGGCTTCCGATAAATTAGGATAGAAATTCTTTAAATAATATTGAAAAGCTACAGAATCTTGACGGAAAGCTTTAACGAATCGAATTGATATCTAAGTATATCGGTTCTAACGCAGTGACACGGTTGTAGCCCGGAATATCAAAGCTAGTGGCGATATATCTAGTCCACCCAAAACTCACCATAAAGGTTGCTGTCCAAGCTTTAAGCCAAGAATAAATCAAAACCCAAGCTTCAAGCTAAGCCCACATTCACACCCGAGACTAAAACCGATGACTTTACTGTGCCAGAACCGACATAGCTATACTGATAGCACTCGTAGATCTCGTGGTTTTCTCAAATCGTCCTTCCACATATAAGGAGCTTAACAATACTTAAGGCCTGAACATGTAGCCGAAGCGAAACCGAAATGAAACAGAACCGAAATGAATTCCAATATGATAGCGATTATACAGCAATCGGACCGAATCGGTTTTTGAAATTTCTGACAATTTTTATGCTCAATGAAAAAGTGACTAAAAAGTTTTTAATTTCAGTGTAAATATTATAAGAAAATTAAATAAAAATTATAAAATAGTATGCCGGATGCTAAAATGGTTTTTCTGTTTATTGAAAATCGACAAAAGAAAAAGAAAATGTGACTTTGAAACCTGTCAATCAGCTGATCAGTACTTTCCAGTGCTGACTAGCTGAAACGAAAGCCGAAATGAAATGAATTTATATCCTCCGCTCCGCTTCGGTTTCGGTTGCTACATAATTGAGTTCATACATTTTCATACAATTTATTTCCTTCATTTCGGTTCGGTTACATGTTCAGGCCTTTAGTTATCTGCTCTGCTCATACAAAAGCTTCAATATGTAGGGGGCCTCGGTAGTCTAGGGAGTAAGGCGCCTGGCTACTATCACAGAGGTCCCGGGTTCGAATCCCGGCAGAGCCCCACGGTCCTTCGCCTTTCCCATCTTCTTTCTTCTTCCCTCCTTACATTCCTCATTCCCCTGTCATAGCCTTCCGCTAGCATTGCCCCCGCTCCATCAGCGCATGTCATCGGTTGGTTGATGGGATTCAACTCGTTTCAGGAGGCATAACACTCCAGCGAGTTGTTTCTCATTGCCCCGATGCCAGAGTCGCGATAGAAATGGTTGGGGTTAGGTGGTTGTGGCAGTTCCTTCCTACTTCTCTCTTCCCCTTCACTATCTATCGACTAGAGCTTGCTGTTTGACATTGCACTCTATACGAAGAAAATAGATTGTCGACAGTACAAAGGGCTTTCCCTGAGCTCTAGTCTTCCACATAAAAAAAAAAAAAAAAAAAATATGTATTGATCATTGTTAACGGTACAAAAGCAAAGTTTTTCAAGAGTCAACGACGGTTTTAGTTATTTTGTGGTATAAAGACTTAGAAAATCATCATTAAAATAGAGACTAAAAAAAGTTTATTTTTGTTGAGCTGTGTTATCTGGCAAACTGCCCAATTATTCAAAAAGCTATTAGGCAGATTGCAGTGTGCCGACGCTATAAGACAGTACTACCTTTTCGAGGCATTGCATACGAGACGATTCTGCCTGCCCCAATCGGTGATAAGTTTAATCCCGCCTCCTTTGATTGAGTTGGATATAAGCCTGCGATCGTTAAGACTGGATCTGGCACATGGCTGGCTTGTCATACATTGTCGAAGGAGCTGGAGTAACGCGGAGAACCGTCATCGGCGAAACTGGTAAGCGGGTTGGAAGGGCAGCTGTAAACTATTTCTGACGATTAGAAAAAGAGCGGGTAGTAAAATTGCCCCTGGGGGACACCGATAAAGACGGTGTGTGGGTGAGATTTTACGCCATCCAATACTATCATCGGCCCGGTAAGAAAACGGACGGCCCGATAAGAAAACTCTTGATATAGTTTTTAAAAACTGAGTCAATACCAATAGCTTCAGGGGTTTCGCTAACAGGATATGGTGCCAAACTCTATCAAAAGCCTTGGAGATAAAAGATAGAAGTGATGTCCATCTCTCCACGGATTTTTTTAACAAACGTCTAGTACTGTCCGTACGGAATTTCCTGATCAATAGAACAAAGGTAAAATATATGAGGTGCGACAGCGAGGGGGACCCAACCTCCTCTGGAAGGAAGGCGTAGACCAGGACGGTCAGAGCTTAGGGATACCAAACTGGAATGGGCTCAGAATTGGGACCGGTTCAGAGAACAGTTTCGATAGACTAGGGGCAAATCCCGGTGGTAGAACTGTTAAAGAAGAAGAAGAAGTACATAGGCCCTTTGATTATTTGCCTCCACTAACACTTTTTCTCGGGCTTCGTCTGCAACACCTTAAACACGATTTTGTTGCTAGCCAAATTCAACAGGTATTGTGCAATTATTTACCAAATTACAAATAAGGCACATATGTAATAAAAACACTTCAAAGCTGTAATGCTAAGTCGAACGTTAACCATTTCAAGGTTCGTTTCTATAATTACATATTCTTACAAAAATGGCAGATTGAGGTTTCAAGAACAAAGAAATGGTTTTAAACTCGCCACAAGAAGTACCACAAGAAGTGAGAAAAAAAACCCACGTAGAGTTGAGGAAGACTGTTCAGAATGGAAAGAAGAACACGTCCTTCGATATGTCGACAGTGAATCCTAAATGAATGTTTATGCAGAGCACGTCTAGCTGTAACCCTTTCAGCCAGCAAAAGAAGTGAGATCGATGAGGCAGTATACCTTAAAGGAAAGATACAGCTACCGCGTATCGGGCAAATGTATGCTGTAAATGTAACCTACTAATGTAATGTCGACCCGTGTACATCAATCAAACTGGGTTTTCACCTGGAAATGAATAATTGCGGTAGTAAATTGTTAAGTTACCGCAATTTGCCACGTTGATAGCAATTTCATCAAGTATTTCCTCTTGGGTCAGTTTTAAATTGATTTGGAAAATTGCGGTTTTATAAAATTTGCTTGTTGAAATATTTCGATGACTGTATTTTTGTTGCATTTGAATTTTTATGGAGCTTTTAGTTGCTTCCATAAAACTTAGACACAGAAGTTTCTCAACAAAATTTTAACTTTCGCTCTCCTCTCGAATGCATTTCGTGCTGATTCTACGGCAACACTACGGAGCTTTTCGGGAAGTTTATCAAGAAGCTTAATGAAGTCTCTAGCAATCAAAAGCGCTTTGTAATTTTTAGAATGTTTCCACACGGCAGGTGTGTCGGATTAAGTTTTGCTTGACCAATGATTTGGGAAGTTTTTTTATTGTTTTGATCGAGATTTTTATTTTTTTTGTTTATTTACACAATTCAAAATGGTAATAACCAAACGTCACAAACTTACCACTCTTCAGACTGGATTATCGATCGTGAATGATTTTGTTTATTCCACAAATAGTCCGGCTTAAGAATCTGTCCACATAATTCGGATTCGAAATTTCAGATATATAATTCTCTATAGCATTCAAAACCACATTGAAATTTTCCTACGGTTGCCGCAGGGATATTTAATATTAAGATATTCAGGCCTATGCAAATCGTGTAGACTCTGTGTCATGCTTAGCCTGAGGTTTCAACATGTCAGCCTTATTTTCATGCATTGAATTTTTGGGAAATTTTTATATTTCCATCTCTAAAAATATTGACTCTTGCATAGGCTTCTGCTGTGTTTACATAAAGACACCAGGTCACCTCTAATTTAACCTTTACCTTCTCTGGAAAGAGTCGGTTAAGACCACAAAAATACGACGTAGATACAATGATGAAATTACAAAACATGATCATATAAATTGCGTAGTAACACGGTTATGCTCTCATCTAAATTGTCTCTAATATAGCAATTAGTCACAAACCATTTATGTTTGCTAACAATAAGTTTCCTTTAACAGTGGCAAAAAAGTTTAAGTAAATTTTGACTCGTCTTAGGAATGGGCGAAACTACTTAAATACATAAAGAATAATTTCGTGAAATGAATGCTGCCATGGTAAAAAGAGTTGACAATAAATCGGTATTTTGCGTGCAAAAGTAATTAAGGCCCAAAATGCGAAAATAATGTTACGATTCAGCTTGACAGACAATCGATGCGGAAAGGCTTTAGTTGATTGCTAGAATGAGTAAAAAGGAAGATTCTGCTGAATCATCGAAACAAAACTGAGTTATTATAAGAGCTAGATGAGAGATGGTTGGAATTTGAGGATAAAAATTGATTCACATTGATGCTAGTTCATCACTCATGTTGAGTTATAACGAACTTTTGTTTCATAGAAGTTTTCAAGGTTTATTTGATGCCGAAGTCGTAAGTAATTAAAATTTGTTTCTGCAGGTATTACATATATGTAGAACACATATATATGTAAGTATGTAAGGGATGTCCAGCAAAAATACTTTCAAGAATTAATTTTGATAGAAAACACAGGTCTATAATTAAAAATTGGTAAATGGTCTACACGGTTTTGCTGGCACATACACTGTAAAAAAATATTCACAGTGAAAATGTACAGTATAATTACAAATCGTGATATGAAATACTAATTTACTACACAATTATTGTAATTTTACTATAAATTTTGTAATTTCACATAAAGAAATTGAGAATCTCCAATACTGCAAAACGTAAATGTTGATTACAAGAATGTGACGTATATTTTATACAATGTGGGGTATTTTTCTAAATCGTTTATGTAAGAAAATTACAATATTTCTTAGTATATTTATCAATATTATATACTAAAAAATCCTAACAATTTGTACCGTAATTTTACAGTAACTGGAGTAATTTTAGGACATAAATTTTCAGTAAAATTGCAAATTGGTTATTGGAATGTAAGGATTAAATTTTTCCTCTCAATATATATAATAATATATATATAATTAGATATAATTCACAGGCAAAAGTAGAATACTAAGCGTGTATACCTAATTGTTTTTAAGTTAAGGCAGACCTGTGACTTTGATCAGTTATTGTAACAGCTAGTGTTGCCAGGTCCGATTTGTTTTAGATCGGGACAAACAAAAAAACAAGGTTTTATAAGTCAAAGTTTAGTTTATTGCGTTTCGCAACTAATATTACTAGCAGGGGCGGCGCTTTCATAGGTGCGAATGGTGCACTTGCACCGGGCGCTAATGCACGGGGGCGCCATTTCAGATATTCAGATTTTTAAAAAAATTTAAAACTTTGAAAAAAAAAATTTGAAAAGTGTTTTTCTTACATCCTTTTCATATATTAAAGGATTCCATTTTTATTAACACGATTTAATTTTCCAGTTTATTTTCCCAATAAAATATTCTATATTTCAACTCATGTAACAACACAACACAAATTCCATGCAAAAAAAACCTGGAAATTTTACTTCCTCTCGTACTCTCGAGACTTTTCCTACTAACTCTCGAGACTTTTGCTTCGAGATTTTCATATAATTTCTGTCCAGACAATCAGCAGAAGAAAAAATTCAGGAGAAATATCTACCAAGCGAGAGAAAATCTCTCATTCAACTGATGTTCTCAAATTTGAACGTGAGATGTAAATACAGAATTAACCAGTGGAATGAAGGAGACGAAACACAAAATAATTTCATTTTCACCACGCTGGAGCTTTTTTTGTATTGCTGTTTACTGTGATTGATATAAACTTCGGGGCGCTCTGGTGGTGCACTTTTAAATTTTGTTCCAAGATTTGTTAAAAGAGGTAAATGAACGAAATGAGATCAAAATATCTTGTGATTTTTTGTGCGTTCCTTACTGTCTAACAAATTAATATGTAGATTTTTTTATGTTATACTAGTTATTGATGGTGCAATTTTAAGTTTTGTGCCTGTTTCTCTGGAAGATTTTTATTAGATTTAAAATGTTGAGTTATAAAAGTAATATTTTATATTTAATAATAATTATTAAATTACTAATTTTAGGTAATACATTTTTAAATTATATTATTTATATTTATATTTTATTGGAATTAATTTGTTTATTATTTTTATGTTACGAAAATAAAAAATATTTTACTGTGCCGCGAATTATGAAAATGGTACCGGGCAAATATAAATAGTACATACAATTTTCCATTAACTACCTCTTCATCTCAGACTTCGTTAGATAAGGTGTGAATTTCGAAAAAAACGTATGTTTCTAAAGGCAACTTCCTGTTTTGATACTATTCAAAATTTATATGCTTATTTCTCCAGTTCGGTTAAAAGATTATTATTTTGAAAAAGAAGACACTAAAAAGCTTAGTAAGACTAGTAGTAAAAGTAGCATAGACGCGTTAAAACGATTAGTTCGTCAATTAGATGGTGTCTACGAGGCATTGGTAGAACTCGTTCAGGTAAGGAACCCGTATAGTCCAATCAATCTACAATAGCTCCTTGTAAATTTAGCGTTAATTGCCAACAGGAAACAAAAAATATGGTTATATAGGAAAATAAATATACTTAGAAACAAGGGCGGCGGAGCATAATGATTGTGGGTGGGGAACACGGGAACAGATAACCGTTAAAATGTTAATCGGTCAATTTATTTATTTGAGAATTTCGGCGTGGATATGTGAGTAATAACTGTGCCGTTGTCGAGAACTTTATATGTATTTTTAAACGCGAGTGTCGTGGTCCCCCAACTGAGAACTAATCACGTCCAATGCTGCTTGACCTTTGTGATCGAACAAGAACCGGTCTGTTGTGCATGTTGAACAACACCCTTCAAGGTCACCAACATAATTTCTTGAAATGTGAAGCAATGTAACAACGAAAATTAAAGCTTTGTATGAGTAAAGCTAAACCTTAAAGATATTAATTTAAAGCCTCTTAAAAAGCTTTCTGAATGCGTAAGGCAGATGTTGGGATTGTTCCATTTCATTTGGTTTTCCTCATAGGGCCCTTATGAGAAACTGATAAGGCATACCTCACTTCAGTATCGCTAATTTTTTTGTGGGTTGTTCATGAGAAGCTTTCTTTTGACATGACCAATTGCCTCGTGCGGTCCTCATGAGGAACCTACGGAAAATTTCTTCTATTCGCATGCCCCTAAGACAATCTCCTTGTTAAATGCTAATCGGATGGAGTTATACGTTCTTAATATCTCTAATATAATATATTTAGTTTTCGTATGAAAAGCCATGCTTGGGTACGGCCCATCGATAACGTTCTTTCGTCGCAGCGAGTTAGACAGCTCTTCAAAGTTCTGGGTTATTAGGTGTATGTACATGAAATATTTTGGGTGTGGATTTCCCCACCCCTAGCGAAACTGCGTGTGCACTTTTCCTTCCATCCCCATGCGCTCCGCCGCCCCTGCTTACAAAGCCCAAATGTCTGCTGCAGTTGATATTTTAAATTCCACAAAAGGTTTTTTGATAGATTTACGATCAGAGCAAAATATCAGGATGTTATTGAAAAAGCCAAGCAAATTTCTACCAAGTTAGAAGTGCCTTGTGTATTTTCCGCTTCTTCATCCTTGCGATCCAGACGAAAAAACTTTTTTCATATGATCAGCTGATGGGGCGCAATCTAGCATAATGCACCGGGCGCAAAAAACCACGCGCCGCCCCTGATTACTAGTACCTACATCTGAATTTAATCCTACATAATAATAGTCAGAC
Organism: Thereva nobilitata; assembly: GCA_963855945.1. NCBI lineage: Eukaryota > Metazoa > Arthropoda > Insecta > Diptera > Therevidae > Thereva > Thereva nobilitata. The sequence goes on along the minus strand of OY979694.1, from coordinate 53,925,304 downwards.
TCGCTGGACTAGTAGAAAATACAAAATATTACAATAAAATCGTAGCTTAAGCTTTTATTATTGACGTGGTTTATAAGTTTAAATAATTTATTTTTTATTAAAATTATATTTGACGTTAGATTTTGCTGCCTTTAGGATTGCCTTGTTTTTTTATAACGTAGTTATAAAATGCACTGCAAGCCATGCTAAAGTTGGTTTTAATTTGAAGTTCTGCTTTGACATGCTCGAGGGTCAAACGGTTTCGCCTCTCAGACCAAATTAAGCTAGCCTGGGAAAATACCCTTTCCATTACCGGGATTGATACCGGTATTGAAGCCATAAAAGAAAATAACTTTTGATGATTTGCTAAGTCTTAATTGTTTTTAAATTGTTGTTCCATTTGTGGAGCGGGGTCAAGCCTTTGTTTTGTACTGCTGTTGCATATATTTTTTGCAACTGTACGGTTTTCACAAACACAATAACTTTTTAGGTCTTTTAATAATTAAAACAATTATTTTTCTTCTTTATGTTATATTTCAATTCACAATTGGTTACACAGTTAAAGTTACACAGTTGCAGTTACACAGTGACGACGAACTGTTTTCAAAATTTTTACTTTTTAAAACATCAGCCACCGCCACGGTGCCGGAGCAACCCCCACGGTGCCGATGTCACCACCGCCGATCGCGCTGTTTTCAATTCACTCGTTTTATTATGACCTATGTAACTCCGCTCGCGATTGAAGTTAAATCAAGACTCTCGTTCTTTTCAAAAATTTTAAAATCACCTTCAGTGATTTTATTAAAAAAAATGCACACGCCAAAGAAAACGCGCCCTTGAACCCGGCTGGCTAATGCACCTGCGCAACTTGCTTATGATGCACTTTTGGTACACCGTAATGCAAATTGCGCGAAACTTTCCTCTGTACAATTAGCCAAGGCGTCTCAGGTTTCGCCCGGACTTTGGTTCAGGGCCGTTATCCATTAAGAATTTTCCGGCGTGTGCAAAGTCAATGAATTAAATTTTTATTTATGGAGAGAATTAGGAAATTTTTTAGAGCTGGAAATATTGTACATAACACTGCTGCCTTCACTACTTCTTTGACTTTATATACTTCTTCATAAAGTTGATCCATGTCGAAGAACGTATCAATTTTTAGATTTTCGATAATGTTAACCATTGACGCGTAAGTGAATGAGTCGTCCTGGAGAGAAAATGGTTTAAATAAGTGCAATCTGCTACCCTTGGGCTCGTATTTAGTTTCTATGTAATGTAGAACATTTTTGTACCACGCACAACAGCCTTTTTTATTTTCGTAACTTTATCATCATGCAACTTGAATCGCTGCACGTGAATCCCACAAATTTATCTTCAATCCTCTGCCTTAATTTTTTAGTCAGTTCAACCATTATTTCGTGATCTTCGAAACACAGCAATGTTTCGTTTTCAAGACGTTTCGTTTTGACAGAAATGCAGTACCAGCAACCAACACCACCAACGCATGAACACACACATGCGTAAATACCTACACCTACCCAGCGGGAAATGGAGGGCTCCAATAGCGCTGTTTGAGCACTCCTTAAAAAGCTTACAGCGCTCCCGTTACGCTCCAGTTCCATATATTTTTTAACATTGCATGTCATTGCAAGGGAGCATACGTTTTTATGCTCCTTCAAAAGCGTTCTAGGAGCATTATAAAAAAGCTTTTTAATAAAGAATTTTCATGGACGCCTGTGGATATGTGATCTGGGTACCGAAAAGCTTTTATTTTGTTTATCTTTTGAAATTGCCTTTTCCTTTCCAAGCGCGAGTGTGATTTTACTAAAGCAGGCCCCCAACTAAATTCTAACCACTTTTAAAGCTGCTTGTCTTTCGTATCGAACGAGAGCCGGTCCATTGATTATGTTAATGCCACCCTTTATGGTCATCAAGATAATCGCTCATTTTCTTCGTTCTACAAAATTTATGAAAGCTCCGGTAATGCTCCCTCGGGAGCATATTTAACAGCGCTCAAAGTAAGCTCCCCTGAACAGCGCTCCAAATTTTTCCCACTGGGTAAGTACATACTTACATACACGCAGATATACGCTCAAATATGTTAATCAAGCACGAAACCAATGCATATAATATCGTTGGAAAACGTTAATTGCAATATTTCAATTCAAGCACGCACTCACATTCATATCAATAAACCAACAAAAACCAACTCACTAACATAACCTAAAAATCCCAAATGCGAATTAGAATCCTAGGAAGAACCAAATACATATGAGAAAATTGTTAGAAGCATTTGCGCAAACATTTATATAATGCTTAATTAAATAATTTTAATGCTTACCTGCAAAGAATCTGCTAAATGTATATTTTATCTGCTGTTGAAATCACATACGAACTGCAACAATGTAAACGGACGAATGACGAATGATTGGACGAACGAAGAACGACTGATTGAGTAAAGTCAAAAAAAAACAAAGCTATACCTGTAGCGTTATACCCTTGAATCACGGCCTTCATCGAATGCTCATTCTTCCAGTTTCATTGGTCTTGAATGAACATTCGAATTCCAGGTGATACACGGTACTTCATTTTCACTTCATTTATTAAATGTCAAAATTTTTTGCACAATGGATTCAAAAGCGTTTTTTATGAATATTGAAGTGAAACTTTTTTTATTAATACGAAAATCTAAAACATTAAAGCGATTGGCATACATAAAACAATCCGATTTTTTTTACATTTTTTTTAGTTTTTTTTGATAGTTTGATTATTTTTAAATTTTATGAGAGCAATGGAAATTTTATGAGGGTAATAGAAATTTCATGGAAAGTTGATGGAAATTTCCCCATTTTCAATTTTATTTCTCATAAATGAAGCAGATTTCACTTCATTCTTTCGAATGATGAATGTAGCTATGAATGATAATTCAAGCTTAATTTAAGGTGATACACGGGCTGCGAATGAGCCTTCTTACAAGAATGATCATTCGATGAAGCCCGTGTATCAAGGATATTAGTGATGTGATGCGTGCTATTTTGAGCACATTGGCGCACTCAACATAGTGATGTGGTGCGTAATTTATTTATTTTTTCTAATAATAATGGTTTTTAATAAATGTATTGATTTATCGGGACATTGATTGTCGCGATCAGGTGCAAATCGGGACGCGCCCCAGACTCTGAACACCCTGGACATCGCGCGCAAATCGGGACACCTGGCAAGACTGGTAACAACCAAGAAATTTTGATAGATGTTGCCTCACGTACATGCTTGCTTAACAAGGCATAGTGAGCAAAATGCTATTTTTTTATGTATTGGGAGTGGGTAAACTAGGAGTAAATTTGGCGCTTGAAAATATTTCAAGCAGGGCCAAGCACATTGGCACAGGGCGGAAATCTTGAGCTTCACGTTTTTCCCTGTTCCTCTCTTTGGTAAAAAGTTACTTTAGATTATAGTGCTCAATGTCCAGCGAGTGTTTCGCGCCTCGAAACGAAGCAAACGCCGGAGTGGTGAAACTCTCTGGCAAGAAGATTCCGCCACCACCGCCGCCCCAATCTCTTGTGCCTTTAAGATGAAATGTACAACTAAACTCACCAGCCAACGGCTGACGAATGCTGTCGCCAGGCTACGGGCTTGGAAGGGTTGCATGCAACATCAAAGTAATCGAAAAAAAACCCCAAATTCAAGAAGATCATCTTCTGGGTCCCCAACGAATTTAGGGAACCGGAACGGGTGCTCCCCATGATGGTGATCCAAAACTAGCCGATTGAGGTGACATTCAAGCACACTCCCCAGGCACACCCATTTTCTCATATGAGAACGCAACTTATCCCTGCAAACATTTCGATTCGGAAACGATTCGAGAACGATTTGCCAAAAGCGAAAGCTTGCTTCGATCTCGGACTCGTTAACGACTCGTAAACGAATTCGAAGGCAATAAAAGCGGAGCAAGAGATCGAATCGGTTTCTCGTGCTGATAACGAATCGCATGCTCGTATCGATAGCAAATCGCTTCTGCGCCGAAAATCACTCTGCCGAGCAAAACAAGTCAAAAGCTCAAACTTTCCAAACAAACCGTTGAAGAGAAACCAAAGGCTCTCAAAATTTCCTCTCAATAGGACTTCAAATCGGTGAAATGACGTTATGTTGTTAGTGTAATTTGGAGATGTCCCATTCACGGGAAATCGGCTCTCAATATTTTTCTACAGTATGAAGGCTTTGGGAGAAACAAATCAACCAGGAAAGCTTTCATTTTGCGTTTTGAATCTTTTTCTCGTACCCTTCGCAAGCATTTTTCGAATCGAGAATGGTCCGAGAAAGCGAGCCCCCGAGAAATTGTTTGCGGGTACCTTTGGATCCAGTACCTCACCAAAAGAAAAACAAATTATTAGCCTGCTTCACAAACAATTACTTGCTACTGCCGAGCCGTGTTCTGCCTCTGCATTGCCCAGGGATCATGGTAAATCCGGCATTACCAATTTTGCTGTGACGTTTTACCACATGACTTTTCTCAGTGTTCGTGGCACAATAGTGCCTGGCCACCATTGGACTTCAAGACCAATGGTCAGCACTTGTGCCCAAACATTTTTTATACCAGATGACATTTAAATTAATTAATACACATCGCTCGTGGGCTGCAATAGTGGCACAACTCAAAAAATACGAATTTTGAGTTAATGCGCTCTCCAATATTGCAGATTGGTATTATATCCAGCAACAACAGCAGCATATCTTGTAATTCAGTATTCACCAACAGATTGAAGAAATGTCGCTGTTGCATTTTTGGTTTTTTTATGTACACTGGCTGCAATAGTGACACTTCTCAGTTAGCACGTGATGCTCGGCGGTTAAGGAGTGTGCGTTATTCATCAATAGTGACACTTTTCAAGTTGTGCCAGTGTTGCAGAAGAGTTCAGTTATTTTGTGCGGCACATCTCTAATTGTGCCGTTGTTGCAGCTTTAAATAAAGTAAAATATTCGTAATTTCTCTGTGTTGTGTCCGTCGAAAGGCATAATTAACATGAATAGTGGAGGAGAACGGATGCTTGACACGCTAGCCATACAGTGAGTATAAATATCATTACATTGGGTTATTAATGATGTTTCTTCCTTGATTTTACACATGCAATATTATAATAAAATTGCTTTATTAATAGCAGGCAGAAAGATGGGAATGGAGATAGCTGGCGCATAACGTCCTGTGCCACTTCAAGTCCAAATTCTCATGGACCAGATGTTTCAACAGTACCATTAGCTACAATTGCAGAAAGTAAAGAAAAGTGATAGTTTTCCAGTGAGTGCAAATATTAAATTCACGAGCGAGCGTAGCGTATTATTATTTTATTACTGTCATTATTATTGTTATTATTATTAATTACAGGGCCTACACAAATTGACAATGGAGAAGAGTGTCAGAATGAAATTGCATCGGTTTCAAATAGTGGCGAATCGACTTCAGAAAACGTGGTTGCAGATCCAGATTATTCTGATTCTCAGTCATCATCATCATCACGGACAGACATCCCTTCAACTGAGGAAGAAAGAAATGGAGAAGATAACCAGGAGCCAAAAAGTCGGAAACGAAGGGCAAATCCCGAAAAATGGAAGAGAAATCAGTCTAAATTATTGAGGAATACCGGCAAGTCTTACATATCTCTAAATACGAAGAAGGAAGTCAGTGCGAGAAAGTTATGTCCTCCATGTGATGTGAAATGTCGATTGCGGTGTTCTACTAAATTTACTGGCGAGGAAAGGATGAATATTTTTGATAAATATTGGGCCTTAGGGGATGTAAATAGTCAAAGAAGCTTTATTCTCCAGTCCACACAACACATTCGTCCGCGATATAGACAGTCCTTTTCAAATACAGGGCAACCAGCTAGAAAGTTCAATAATGCTTTTTATTTCAAAAAGAATGAAGAAAGACTGAGAGTATGCAAAAAATTCTTTACAGCGACTCTCGATATTTCCAATAGGTGTATACGAACAGTCATATCCAAGAGTGAAGATGGTTTCTTAGGGAATGACTTAAGAGGAAAGCATCAAAATCACGTCCAAGTTTGTCAAGAGACAATAAAACAAGGCATTCGTCCACATATTTCATCTATTCCTGTGTTAGAAAGTCATTATACGGGTGCGGCTTCCTCAAAAAAGTATATTGAAGGTGGCAAAACAATAGCGCAATTGTATAGAGATTACAAAGAGGCATGTGAGGAAGAAGGAAATCCTGTAGGAAGTTTAACAATGTACACCAGAATATTCAACTATGAATTTAATTTGGAATTTTTCTCTCCTAAAAAAGACCAGTGTTATCGGTGTGCAAGTTACATGAATCTGAATGAAGATGACAGAAACAAAGCCAAAACTGAGTTTGATAGACACATAGAAGAAAAGGAATTAAGCAGAAAAGAGAAGGAAACTGATAAGAATTGCATCAATTCCTCATTCCAAGTATCATGTTTTGATTTGCAAGCCGCTCTACCCACTCCACGTGGAGAGATTTCATCATTTTATTATAAGTCCAAACTATCTACCTACAACTTCACAGTTTGTGACTTGAAAAAACATGGGCTGGATGATGCCTATTGCTACTTATGGCATGAAGGCGATGGAAAGAAAGGTGCTACTGAAATTGGAACATGCTTGTTAAAATTTTTAGAACAAAAAGCTGCAACATGCAAAACAGATGAATTAGAAATAACACTGTATTCGGACAATTGCTGTGGACAGCAAAAAAATAAATACATTGTTGCCTGTTACATGTACGCTGTGGCAAAATTTCAAATTAAAAAGATAACACACAAATTTTTGGTTGTGGGACATACACAGAATGAAGGTGATTGTGTTCACTCTATAATAGAAAAAACTATTAAACGATCACTGAAATCTGGTCCAATATACGTTCCAGCACAATACGCCAGTTTAATTAGGATCGCAAGGAAGAAAGGAAAACCTTTCCAACTGTTCGAAATGGGACACAATGACTTTGTCAATGTAAAGGACCTCACAGATAGGACATCTCATAATTTTGTTGTAAACACTGACAATGATAAAGTCCTCTTCAATAGCATTTCAGTACTGTAGGTAGAAAAACAATCTTTGGATCGCTTTTTCTACAAAACTTCTTTCAAAGAAACAGAGGTTAAAACTGTGATCGTCAAATCCTCAAGATCCAGAAGGAGTGTGCAGTCATTTCAAGAGGCAGCACTGACAAAAGCTTATACCAAACCTCTTCCAATAACAAAAAAGAAATTTGATGATCTACAGAGTTTGATCGCCAGCAATGCTGTACCCAGATGTCACTCAACATTATATAACAACTTAAAATTTGAACTCTAAGAAGTGGTTTTGTTGTGTACTGTGTTTTTCGTTGTGTAATTCGTTCATATCATTAATAAAGATTACTTTCTTCCTTGTATATTTGTTTCATTAAGTCACAAACTTCCTGGACTGTCCCAACATAATGTATTAAAAGCATTGAGCAATAGTGGCACATCTGAAAACATTAGGTCATGGGAACAACACGGGGTGTGAGGGTACTTTTTTTTTAGACATTATTATTAATTGAATCCTTACGGAGTCATTTAGTACCACTTAACACTAATGAATCGTGTAAATTTTGCGTTTCATTACAAGGCGAAACTTCAAACCAATTTATCTCAGAACATGATTTTTTGAGTTGTGCCACTATTGCAGCCCACGAGCGACATTATACGAAGGTTTTCATTATGTATAAAGCAGTAAGGCCGTCCTTACCCGCATTCGTAAAATTTCATCTCGAATATTTGCTTTCTAAGGTAATCTTCTTGACAAAGCATGGACATTCAAATAAATTTTCATAACATTATTTACATTACTCTTAAGAAATTGATAAATTTTTTTCCAATTATTTTTATTTGCTAACTTCAAAAAAATAGGTGTACTTTTTAAAAGTTTTTTATAAAGCTTCAGACATTGTTTACCACAAAATATGATTTTTTTTATAGAATCATACGACGAAGTTAAAAGTAAACATTTTGTTGGAAGAAGGAAGCCATAAATACATTTTTAGAGGGTATTCTTTAGAAACTCTCATTCGCTCATTGTTTTAAGTGATATTAGAGGTTCATTCTAAAAGAGGATATCTCATAAATAATTATCTCTAATAAAATTCTTTTATTTTTTTTTAATTCTAATATTAAATAATAAAGAGCATTGAAGCAGCAACTAACAATATGTTGAGATAATGGTAAAAAATGAAAAATGAAGATGTAGCAATAATCACGAAAGTATTATGATTCCAGGAAATTGATTCTTGGGGCGTTCAAGTTTTATACTAAAGTTGGGTCCACACGACAAGGTCTTTTGTCGTACGGAAGTGCCGCCGGCTTTTGTACAAACTGTGTAGGTTTGAGTGAAACGGATGGTCTGTGTGGACATGTCGACCGAATGTCTTTGCAGACTGCTTTCAGCGACTTTTCTTTGTTTCACAGATAAAATTCTATAGACAATAGTCTCTGCCATCAAAAGTCTCTATCGAGCGGACCCACCATAACATAATTACATCGATTTCAGACTACGCCCCCTTTTTTAAGAGAAAAAAGGACTCCCACTCACCCGAATAATAAGAAGTAAGAAGTTTATTTCTGAAATTACTTCGTCTTTACCCTGGGCTGATATCTATAATTAACCTGTGTTGATACTAAGGTTGATCTCTTGAATTCCTTCATCCAATTCCTATTTAATCAATGTGTCCTTTTAGTTACAAGAGACGTTGTAAATCTCCAACTTGCCCTTGGTTTTCTTAGGAAATTCGCAAACTGATTGTTGAGCGTGAGCTCTTGTACAGACGCCATCGCAGAACAAGGATCCTGAGCTACCTCAGGGGGTACAAAAATCTTCCCAACTTAATCAATAGCAAAGTCAAATCGGAAAAACTTGAATTTTACTCCCGTAAACTTGATCCTGCCCTGTCCACTAAGCAACTTTGGTCTAACCTTCGGTCACTCGACATTCATACTTCTGAGGCTGAGATGTAAATTCACTCAATGCTTCTTTCATTCAATCCCCTTCGAATTTCCCACTGTCTGCCCCTTCTGATCCCCTTTCTCCTAATCCTCTAAGTTCTGATGGCTTTAATTTCCGATGTGTTGACTCAGTTGAAGTTCTTGGAATATTGCTTTCCATTTCGTCCAATAGTGTTGGCTATGATGGAATTTCTCCTCGATTTCTTAAGTTTCTTTCCCCTCTAATTGTTGAAACGACCACGCACATTCTTAATTATTGCCTGACAACCTCCCAAGTTCCTTCACTCTGGAAAAAAGCCAATGTGACTCCCATTCCTAAAAAGTCCTCCCCTGCTGATTTGTCAGACTTTCGCCCTATTAGCATTCTTCCCTTTTTCGCTAAAGTCTTTGAGAAAATTATATTTACTCAAGTCTTGCGTTATCTTGATTCTTCTAATTTCCTCTCTAAACTCCAATCTGGCTTCCGTAAATCCCACAGTTGCGAAACTGCTATATTGAAGGTGACAACTGATCTTCGTTCCACCCTTGACCAAGGTGATGTTGGAATACTTGTTCTTCTTGACTTCTCCAAAGCATTCGACTCTGTAGTTCACTCGCTACTGCTCCATAAACTTAGTCAACTGTATCACTTCTCGTCTTCTTCTGTTCGTCTTTTCTCTTCTCTTCTCTGTAATAGAGCTCAGTGTGTTCGGCATAATAATGTTACTTCTTCTTTCCTAAGTGTGCCTCAAGGTTCGGTTCTTGGGCCTTTACTTTTCTCCCTATATATTAATGATCTTCCCTCTGTTATCCGTCGCTGCTCTTTTCATCTATATGCGGATGATCTCCACCTAATCAGATTGAATTCTGTGTATCTGAACTCAACAGCACCTCAAATAAATGAATGGAGTTCTAGTAATTTCCTTAAATTAAATCCAATTAAATCGCAAGCACTTTTCCTTAGTCGTCGCTCGTCGAATAGTTTTTCACCTCTTTGACTTAACAATGTTGCTCTTCCAATCGTTGATTGTGCCAAAAACCTAGGTAGTGTTGTAAATTCGAAACTCTCCTGCTGTAATCATGTCTCATTTCTGCTCTCTAAGATTTATGGCACACTTCGCAAACTGTGGCTACATGGCAGTCTGTTATCCTCACCTATTCGAGCCAAACTTATCGAATCTCTTGTTGTCCCTCATTTCCTTTACGGCTCGCTGGTATATATTTCCTTTGATTCTTCCTACCGTCAGCGTCTTAAAGTGGCATTTAATGATTGTCTTAGGTTCATTTTTTATATGAGAAGAACTGAACATGTGTCGGGTGTCCAAAATTTTTTACTGGGTTGTGACCTCTTTCAATTCCTCAATATCATGGCTTTACTTCTCTTGCATAAGGTTTTTTATACCAAAAGGCCTTCCTACCTTTCTGATTTCCTCTATCCTTTGCAATCCTTGAGATCCATCAAATTCCTGATTCCGTCTCACACTTCCCTAATTGGTAGTCGTTCCTTCTTTGTGTATACCCTCAGAATCTGGAATAATCTTCCAAACCATATACAAAGAATGAGCACAGCCACAATATTCAGAAGACATGCATTTCTTTTTCTATCTTCTTCTTCTCACTAGCTCTCACTATTTCTCTTACTTCCCACTTCAATCTTATTTTAATTTTATTTTCAATTTTCTTCTTTATTTTAGTTTTAGTTTTGATTTTATTTTTAATTTCAATTTAATTTTTAATTCTAATTTTAATCTTATGTTTTTTTTATTCTATTCTGTTTTTTTTCTTTTCCCTTTAACTATGTACTCCAAAAGATGAAAATCTTGTGTACTGTCTCGAAATAAAATTGCTATTATTATTATTATTATTTTTATCAAACGTTCATTTAATGGCGCTCTTAAAGTCTCTTCTTCCAGTGTTCGTATATTTACTAGAATGTCCTCCATCCACCTATTTTTTGGACGTCCTACGTTTCAGTATTATGATGGAATACCATTGAAAATCGTGGCAACAATTTTGCTTCCGAGGTTTGTACAACGTGTCTTATAACCCGTCCTCACGGCACGGTCTTTGTTTGCAAAATCTTTTATGCAAAGTTGACAACGATGTGGTTTTTTTTGTAGACTTGGGAGTTTAGTTTTATTACCAGAATCAAAATATATCACAATTTCCCATTGAAAGACCGCCGACACTCGTTTGAAAAGTCGCTATCTTGAGGACACATGTCATGCGTACACTCCACCTTTTTAAACACAGGGTGTGAAACCAAAAACCAGAGTGTGTGTATAAATCCCGTGCGGTGTGGACGCGATTTTATGGTTTTTATTTCGTTAAGCTCTTCGTTCGTTCAAATGAGCTATTCGTTTTGGTTTGTAGGAGTTATTCTTAGGCGCCCATTACACGTTATTGCAAGCGTTAATCATTTCCACCAGTCATGATTGATGGAAATCAAAAAATGCAGAGAATTACATTAGTCATCACCTTAGACGGTAGATTTTCCGTCATTCACAGCAGTGACTGTTGCAAAACTTACAGGAAAACCTATCGTCTAATGGGCGCCTTAGAATTTTATTTTCGAAGAATTTAAGGTGATTGTTTGCTTGTTAAGTTAAGGTCCGAGCTTCAGATCCATAGCATTGAACTGGGCGTAATATAATAATTACTACATGATGACATGATGAGTTGAACCCAGGTTGAACCCGAGTTCAATTGCATGTAGACTCTAGTCGGGTTGAGATAGGGTCGAGTGAACTCGATTCAGCTCTGCTACCAGGGGCCAGTTCACGCAATTCTAAGTCGACTGAAATCGACACGGAGCGAGCTCAAAAACCTTATAATGGTTAACCACGGCAGTTTTTGAACGTCAAAAAGTTATGATAGTGGTTATATTGTAGCTAACCACGGAGTTTTTGAACGACAAAAGTTTACCATAGTTAGCCATAGTAAGGTTTTTGAACGCGCTCCGTGTCGTTTTCAGTCGACGTCGAATTGCGTGAACTGGCCCCTGAATCGAGCTCGTTTTGTGCATTTATAGACGCGAGTTTAGAAGTTGAATTTGGTTGACAGCGTCTGTATTGAGTTTTTTATTGCCTTAGGCTGCGGTCACGTCTCGCGCTTGTAAGAGTTGAAGCTCGTTGATCTTGTTCAAGCTGGTAAGCGTTCACGCTTTCTGTGATCAGATCTCACGCTTGTTAATGTATAGCTCAACAGGTGCTAAGCATTTACCCTTCATCATTCGTAAGTAATTTATAGGGTGCATTACTTTCCATTATGGTCTTTCGAGGAGAGAACGGTTTTGTACAGAAGGTAATTATTTTATTTAGAAAGATATTCTGTCCATTATATTTTTCATGATTGTTATAAGTTGGGTGAGTTTCACCAGTTGTTTGATTATTTGAAAGAAGGCGACGAAAAATTTTATGAGAATTATGGAATGACTCCTGCTACGTTTTACTATATTTTAAATGAAATACAGCCAATTATAGAAAAGCAACAAACTAATCTCAAAAATCCAACCACAGCAGCGGAAAGATTGTCGGTCATCTAAATCACCCCAAGATGTTGAAGGAGTAGGAATACATGTAGTATACTCTTTATTCGTTCCAGGATTGAATGAATATGTTGCCGAAACTGTTTTAATCATAAGCTGGCTTACTTGCATTCGAAAGTGTAAGTTGTCATCAATAAGCGTATTTTGCATTTACAGCAGCAAACTCATCAAAAAAGTGCAGTTATCATCTTTTTTTAATGAATAATGAACAAATATTTTTTAAAGAGTTGTTGTTTCGGGTAGCAATTTTGGAAGCTTCTTCACCTTTTACAAGGTCCACAACATCTATTATTCTTTAATCGGGCGCGCCACTTGTTCACGCGAATGCGCTTGTAAATCAAATTAATTTGATCTACCAGCCCACACGCTTAAATAAACGTGCACGCCTAAACGCTTCAATCCTTTAAGCCGGGTTTTCACTAGTAGAATTAGTGGTAGAGTAACTGGCCTACTTTTAAGTGGTAGAGTAACTTTACCACGGTGCTATCCCACTCTACTCTACTATAACCGAGTTTTCATTAGGTGAGTTCACAGGGTAGTTAGTACTTGACCAGTATACTCGACCACTAATTCTACTAGTGAAAACCCGGCATTAACGTGACCGTTCTATTTACTTTCCGTGTTTTTGATCTACAATCGTACACGCGGGAACAAGCTTACACTCTGACAAGCGCGAGACGTGACCGCAGCCTTAGGCCGATTTTTGTTGTGTTTTTTTTATTAGTTTTAGTTTTTTATTTAAAATATGAGTATGAGAAATATTTGGCGGTACGACCAAAAAAATAATGTTGAATTTTATCAAAGAAGAAAATATAAAATATATTGAGTTGAACTCATCACTTTCATCTGATATTTTTAAATAAATTCGAATTTTAACAATAACACGCACCGCACACAATATTTTTATGCCACAGCTGATAGATTAATGCTGCTATTTCGACTCGACTCTTCAATCTTGTTGCTCATATACTCGAGTCGAAAGATCATAGCTCAACCTCAACTCAACTATTGAACTCGCCATGTATACATAGTAAATGTTTGGTATAATATCACTGTATTGCCTTTAGATATCGTGGTCCTTTAGAATTGGGACTAGTGCAAAATAGGTTTCAACTGCAAGAAGCTATAGTCCAGTCATTTTAGACTTAAAAATGGCTTCTAATCTAAAAAAATATATCCTTCATTTTTGTTTTTGGAATCGGTTTATTTTGGTGTTTTAAAAGAAATGTTAAAAATCGAGAACGATATCACCAAGGCACAAAAAATTCTTCAAGGTCAAAGTTCACGAAAATGAGTTTTTCTCAAATAGCTCGTAAAGTATCGGTTTTACGTAAATTTTGGCTAGGTAAACTTTGCTCGTGAGATAAATCTGCATAAAAATGTCCTATGCAAAATTTATGTAGAACCAATGGTTTTCGAGAAATTGGGGTGACAAGCTGTGGAGCAATGCATACGCCACTATAGTCTATACGAGTGCATCTATTTGTTGTATATGCTTGTGTCAGCTTTATGAATGAGATCCCGGAAGCGGGAATTCTATCTTATTACAAGCCCGTGAAGATTAGGCCTTCTTTGATGCATATAAAAGGTGTGCCATCTGTTGGTTTCTTTATGAAATTATTATTGAAACTACACCGTTCAATATTTTCCAATGAATGTTGTTTTATTGAAGAGATTTCCGATTATTTATATAAAAAATTTTCACTTGAATAGCCGCCGCGGCTGGCTAGCCAGTGGCCCATTTTGTTAACCAAATTTTGTTGGTGGCCTTATTTCACGAATATCTCGACAGGACATTTTTATGCAGGTTTATCTCACGAACAAATTTTACTTAGCCATTTACGTAAAACCGATAATTTTAGAGATATTTAAGAAAAACTCATTTTCGTGACCTTTGACCCTCCGTAACTTGAGTGGCCGGACAGTTGGCTTTATGGACTTTTGGGAAATTATTTGCTACCCCAAAATAAAGAGAATCCCGCTGCAAAATCTCCAGTTGGATTTTTTTAGAGGTTTATGTATAAAGTGACTGGGCTAATATGCGTATGCCTTGTGCGGAAACTTTGAAGCACATTTTTGCCTAAACTGCTCGTTTTATAAAAAAAATGAAAGATATCTGCTTTTTTAACCGACTTCAAAAAAGAGGAGGTTATCAATTCGACGCGTGGGTATGTTTTTTTTGGTCCTGTTCACGCATAACTTTGTAACGCAATAACTTTTTTGCTTTTTCTTTTAGGGTAATTTCCCACGGTGGTCCCATGCATTTTTTTTTAAATTCTGAAAAAGGAGTTCGAAGGTAGGCTTAAAAAACTGGTAAAATTAGTCCACCTTGAACAGATAGAATTATTTCAAAGGTATCACAAAATTCTTTATTGTCACCAAATACTTAAGAGGGACTTGGCATAGCGTCTACGTAAAAGTCTACCGAACTAATTATCGCGGGTTCAAACCCCGGATCGGACAGTTCGACTTTTTTTCTTTTTTTCTCTTCTAAATTCATTGATTGGATTAATCTTGTAAAGAATTATTACATACTCTTCGGTGAGAGATTCCATCCATACTCATGTACACTGTAAGTAAGAGTATTATCCTTCGAATTGGAGAACTATTTAGCCGAATTTCCGATAGGACTTATGTAGATATTTAGCCAATATATAGCAACACTCTCTCGTAGCACAGGGAGTAAATACCTGCATCTCGTCCAAGGGTTCCGGGTTCGATTCTCCGGGCTGTTGCATTTTTTTTTCAATCGACTTTATATTCTCACAATAAATTTGATTAAGTTTTGTTTTTTAATTTCATTCGGGGAAGTTTGTTTCATACTCATACTAAATAAGTTTTTTTTATTAAATAGCTCCGAAAGTACCCAAATACATTATTGCAAAAACTATTTAGCTACTGCCTCGATCCTTTCGACGACGGCGTGTTATACTTATCGTAATAAATAATTTTTTTTAAATTGGCCCGAAAAAAAATGAACGGACTAAAAAGTACGAAATAAAATAAATTTTTAAAAACCTACTTCAAAAAAAAACCCATTCCGTGATGCACAAAAAAGGATGAAATAATTGTTGGTAGTTCTTTACAATACTAATCCAATCAGAATGGATTTAGAAAGAAGAATCACTTTTGAAAAAATATTTTTGTAATTCTTTACAACATTATTCCAATCAGAATGGATCTATAAAGAAGAATCACTTTTGAAGACGGTGCTAACACCTGTTTTCGGGGCGATGTATTAAGTGCATAAGGTTAACACAGAAATGAGAACAATTTTCGAAGCAAGATTAGTGCAATGAAAGTCAACCTGGCACCGTCTTGAAAAGTGATTCTTCTTTCTAGATCCATTCTGATTGGATTAATGTTGTAAAGAATTACAAAAATATTTTTTCAAAAGTGATTCTTCTTTCTAAATCCATTCTGATTGGATTAGTATTGTAAAGAACTACCAACAATTATTTCATCCTTTTTTGTGCATCACGGAATGGGGTTTTTTTTTGAAGTAGGTTTTTAAAATTTTTTGGAGAATTTAATTATCTTTCATTTTCATAATCACTTTAATTGGCCTCCGAGCTATAGAAAGCGCGATATTCGCAAAAAACTGTATTTTATGAACTTTGACCTTGAATAATTTTTTACGCCTTGGTAATATCGTTCTCGACTTTTAAAAATTTTTTTAAAACACCAAAATAAACCGGTTCCAAAAAAAAATGAAGGATATATTTTTTTTAGCAAATTTGCTCAATTTCTGTCCCTGTACTTTCCCAGAGGCAAATTAATATGTAGACTTTTTTATGTTATACGCGTTAATATGGTGCAATTTTAAGTTTTGTGCCTGCTGAGACATTTTTTTCTCTAGAAGAATTAATGAAGAGTAAATAGAGTGAGGGGTAAAATCGAGCCGTCACTTCCATGTGTTTCCCCCTGGATAACCAACTAACGACGGTAGTAGCGAATGGGAGACGTTATATTCTGGCCTACCAGCGAAGGGCTAGCAACTCTTCCTGGCGTTAACTTTTTGCGATTGAACCTACCGCACAGCTTCGGACTCGGCAGATTTCACGGAGACGACCCGGTAAACGTACAAAGGCCAACGATTTGAACTTATTTTCATGGAATGTAAGAAGACTATATACCAACCCGGTAAGCTAAAAATTCTATTAAATGAATTGATGAAATACAGAGTGGACGTAGCCGTTCAGTATTCAGGAGATAAGATGGAGTGAATATTTGAGAAAAGAACAATGGTCGTGTTCCGTAATATCACCCAGCATACTGTCCAGTGAGAAATTGAAGCGTTTACGTTGTGATTAACAGCAGCCAGCATACATGAAAGTAGCTGTATTCCATTTCGGCTTTTGAGTACTCATGAGTAAAGCAGAAAAGGAACGCGAAATTTGTGCTTATGAGTAAAACCTCACCTCAAATTTTTGATGTTATTTTATTTGTATAACAAATAAAAGCTTAGAATAATTTACAACATAATTTAAATTAATGAGGTAAATTTATTATTTATATTTTTGTTTATTTTATTTATAAATTTATTATTTTTATTTTTATTTATAGCCGTTTATATATGAAAAAAGTTCAAAACAATCAAAAACCTATGTATAAGCGCAAAATAATTCACAATAGACTCAAAAAATTGACTTTTCCTCTGGCGGATGTTAGTTGCGTAACTGTTTGTGCTTTTGCTCATATCTTAGAACAGGAATAGCTGCAAGTACTTACGAGCAAAAATAATCAGAAAACGAACGCAGCTAGTGTTACAACTTGAAACTGTTTCAGCCTCCAATCTCTAATATTTTTGTGATTACCACTACGTCACACCGGTAAATAAGGCATCAATTTATGACGTTATAAGCACTGCCCTGTATACTGGGTTATATTTCGGGACACAGCCAATATATTTTATAACTGCTAAGAAATAGACCACAAGGAATAAAGCACCTAGATATTTTCATTGGCGTGTTTTAGGCTATTTTTTTTACTCTGTTATGGCTATCGGATACGATTGTCGGTTCCGACTATCGTGTCCGACTATCGAATTAGACTGAAAACTTGAGCCGATAGTCGAAGGAAAGGGAGTGAACACTTTTTTTATCATTCTAATTGTAGACCTCAAAGACCTCTATCTAAATATTTATATAAGTAAATCTTGATTCTTCATCGCATACTATATGAAGCATTTTTCTTTTTGGTCCGATTTTCGTGATTAGGGTTGCCTATAGTCCGATCAATATTTACTTAGGCAACAATGGATATTTAAATATAGCTCTTTGAGGCTACTGATTGGAATGAAATTATAAGATGCAGATCGACGATCTACAACAGAGCTCAGGGATCGCCAAAATGAACCGACAGCAAAGTCTCTGTACTTTTGGTAGATCAACAATGTGATAACCGGTCTAGGGCTAAATATGAGAACTTACTGAACATAAGAATAAATGAAATTAGTCAAAACACACACGATGACTTGAACGATCAATGTAACCATATAAAAAGAACAATAAAAGGAAGAGCATAAGATGTTCTAGGTTTCGTTCAAGAAACAATAGTAATTTTATAAACTTTAAATAATGTTATTTAAAACTGTTTGTTATTTTGTACATTTTACCTTAAGTAACATTTTTTATAGTTTTCCCCCTTTCTTCTGTCAGCAAAAGTAAGAAGACATTTAATCCCCACCCTATAAGCCGGCTTATATATTTGAATGCACTCTAGTAAGTCACAAATAATCAGGATTATGAGATTAATATTATATTAGAGAGAAGTATTAGTGCTAATAGCTAATAGCAATGAAACGTCCTGAATGAAATTAAAACCGATTTAAAATGTAAAAAAAAATAGTTTAGCTCTGTTCCCAAGCTTCAATTATTTTAATAGAGTCGACATCTTTTCCATCCAGTTCACAGTTTTCAATTCATTTACCATGTAATAATCGGGTATCACCGGGGAAACTTCGCATGGGTAAATAGTTGTTCTAGTTGCTGCAATAGAAAAATCAATCAGTAAACGTTAACAAGGAAAATCCTGCTAACAGATTTCGTGGAAGTAGTACCACCTTCGGTGAGTGAGTACTCAGCTTTGCAATCTCAAACTCACATTCAGTAGAGATAAACTTTATCGATCGTATGTGTTACAAACCCTTCCCAGAATTGTGACCTTTCCCAATTAACACAGTATAGAAAGGCAGGATTATGCAGGAAATGGAAGTGAATTCGAAAAATTTTTTTTTGAAATTCTTTCTTTTTTAGAAATATTTCATATACCATCTGCTGGCAGATTCCAGTATTTGCAATTAAATGTCCAAGGTACAGTGGACTTTTAGCTCTATTTTTTTAATTTTCATTCAACCTTTTAAAATCTAAGGTGCGCGTACTTCTGGTTCCATGCTATTGTTGGCTGCTATTGTTGACGCAAGTGGGGTAAATGATTTTATTACTTTTAACTCGTGTTCCTCTACCTTGATTGTGGGACCAATGTTAGGAGTTCTTGCAGACGAGGCCACCATGTACTTTGTTTTGCTTTCATTGATGTGCAGTCCCAGCTTTCGGGATTCCCCCTTAATCTGGGTGAAAGCATTCTGTACAGCTCATGAAGTTACAACAATGATGTCAATGTCGCCTGCATAGGCTACTAATTGGGTAGACTTGTGGAGAATTGTGCGCCTTGCTGTCACCCCTGAATCACGGATCACACTCTCTAACACCAGACTGTCCTCCTATCGGAGGAGTCCATTAAAGATGTTGATTGGTCTCGTTAGTGCTCCGGATGTTTTTACTTGGCCTATCACATTGACTACAGTCATACTAAGTAATCGTTTTAGGGATACCGAATTCTTTCACGGCTTTGAATAGGTCTACTCTGACCATGATATCACAGGCAGCCTTAAATAAGGTGACCAATTTTGTTACAATGAAAAGGAGGACGAAAAAATTTAAGAAGAAAGTTCAACGTAAATAAATGCCACATATTGTATTAATTGAAACAAAAATACACAAATTATGCTTACATCTTACATCCCTTTTAATTATTTAATTATACGGGTATTTTTCCATTGAATGAATATTTTTTTGTCAATATATCAATAGTTGTGTTTAATGAGCTGCTCTAAGTTGAACTGGAGCAACTTAAAGCACGGTTTTCTGCTCTACCTTTTTTGGTAGAGCAACTTCGCGAAAGATTTCTTACTCTACTTTTTTGACAGCTGCTTTTCTCTGAGCTGCCTTAAGCTGCTCTGCGGTTTTTTCGGTCTCATTAAACACGGCTATTTTCAAACAATATATCGTCGTTGTCAAACCAATATCTGCTATGTGCAAAAAGTATAACTTTGAGATACTGAAAAAAAAACGTTCTCCTGTAACATACTGCAACATCTCCTGCACATAACATATTTTTTTAGCGACTACAGTTCACCATATAATGCTTAGAGTCATATAGAAGTGTTTTTATACGAAAATTTGCTTAGAAACTAGTCATAATGGTCAAAAGGTCGAAATCACCAAAAAGTGCACATAGCAGATATTGGTTTGACAACGACGATATTGGAAATTTCGTAGCAAGAAATATCCTTAATATTGAATTTTACGGTAAGTGCTGCAGGTAGATTTTACGGTAAGCGCTGCAGCTTGACTTCTCACTTGTCCAAAAATTATTACCTATTGAAAAAACTCTTTCAACTGCTGCACTAGTTCCAGGGCAGCACAACGTAAATTCAACAAGAATAACTAAATTTTCATATGGAATGTGTTCATTTTTGAAATGGTTAAATATTTCTACCCATTTTTTATCAATTTTAACATGTTGATTTTCCCATTGTTTTAATTTATCAGAATTTAAATATACCTACATTGAGTCTTCTAATTTCTTCAAACAGACAATTGTGATCGATTTTAATATCAGGCATTTCTTTCGATAAAAACTCAACACAATTTTCAATATCTTCCTAATTTACTTGCGATGAAGTCAAAAACAACATTGAAAACTGTTATATCCTGTGATATTTGTTTCAGATCATTTTTCGACATATTGGAAACATGTTTGGTAAAAATTCTGCACTTCTTTGGTAAACTTTTCCGTTATGCCTGGATTCGATTCCTCTAAGTTTGACAATTTTCTTTTATTATTAAAGGAATAAATTTTTCTTCAAATCGTGATTTATTTAGACACACTTCCTTTTCACCCGAAACCCTGTCCGCGCCTAGAAATTTCGTGTTGAAAGTCCCGCGACCTAAACCGTCTAAACAGGCACATAATCGCATCTTTACGAGCCGTACCGTCAAATGACGCGTTAAGCCTCGGCCACAATACGAGCCGCTAGCGGTGAGCGGCAGAGCGGCGATTCTGAGTTTTATTTTGTACTAGTTGGGACCGGGCGCGCCTATGCTGCTCCCATAAGCCAATAGTAGTAATCAGGTGATATGATTCAATTGAAATTGACATATGAAACAAATTTTTTATAGTTGGAAAATATTATTACATCCTGAAAGAAAAAAAAAATAAAAGGATTATATCTACTAATTTCAGATTTAGAAATGGACTTTTGACGGTGATGGACATTATATGCTTGCAGTCACGTACTGAGGGGGTGTGACTTCAGACGAATATTGTCCATTACCAGACATGTAATAAAATGCAGAAAAATTACATGTCTTGCAATTGCTTGGCCCCTGGGTTCTCATCTGCAATGTCACTGACTCAGGTTTTATTTGTTTTCCCGTATTGCAGAATCCTAAACTTATACCTAAAAATTCAGAGGTGATGGCTTTCTTTCCTTCTTATCCGTTATACATAAATCATCCCACATTTCCGTTTCTCCTTACCATATTTCCAAAAAAAACTTTGTTGATCAATTCTGAACCGATTGCTTAGAGAGCTTCAGGACGCACTATATTCAATGGTTTTCCATTTGTAGCTAAAATGTCAAGATTTTCCGATTTTCCAACTCTTGAACAACCTACATACAGCTAACCGGGAAATGTGACACTTATTTGGCAAAATTCTTCCGCCATATAGGCCCCACAATTTTGAATTTATAAGTTTTGATCATAAATTCGTTATTTACTACCTTAAAAACTCCCATATACCGATTTTAATTGGAATCGGAATAGAATTCGCAAACTCGTCGGCCATATTGGTGCGGCCATTTTAAATTTAAATTTTGATCATAAAGTCGTTATTTGCTATCTTAAAAAACTCCAGATACCGATTTTAATTGGAATCGGAACACAATTTGCAAATTCGTCAGCCATTTTGAATTTATAAGTTTTGACCAGAAATTCGTTATTTGCGACCTTAAAAACTCATAGATACCACCTTTCATTGGAATCGGTACAAAAGTAACAAAACTCGTCCGCCATATTGACGCGGCCATTTTGAATTTATAAGTTCTGATCATAAATTCCTTATTTGCTACCTTAAAAAACCTCAGATACCGATTTTCATGGGAATCGGAACGCAATTTGCAAATTCGTAGGCCATATTGTCGCGGCCATTTTGAATTTATAAGGTTTGACCAAATAAACGTTATTTGCGACCTTAAAAACCCCTAGATACACACTTTCATTGGAATCGGAATAAAATTGGCAAATTCAACCATATTTCTGCGGCAATTTTGAATTTTGGTCATATTTCGGCGGCCATTTTGAATTTCGAAAATCGGGCGTCGAGGTGCATCATAGGAGACCTCCACGGACCTTCATGCAAAAATTCAAATCTCTGCGATGATTTTCAACGAAGCTCTCCATGACAGCGCCATCTAGGAGTGCCTTTAGAAAGTAATAAAATAGCCTATTTTCTAAGTTTGATTGTAAATAGCACATGGTTAAAATTTCATTAAGATCGGTTGCACGGTGTAGGAGCCTATAGCGAACATACATACATACACACATTCATTTTTATATATATAGATATTGTTTTATATGGAAAACGCTCGAATCCGGCCACGATACGAGCGGGGAGCGTTGCGCGGTAGAGCGGCAATACTAAAGTGCCGCTCTATTGCAGCTTGCCGCAAATCGGAGACATTAAATTTAATGTCTCGAATTAGCGGCGAGCGGCAGTAGAGCGGCACTTTAGTATTGCCGCTCTACCTCTCAACGCTCCCCGCTCGTATAGTGCGGATTCGAGCGTTTTCCATATAAAACAATCCTTACTAATATTATAAATGCGAAAGTAACTCTGTCTGTCTCTCTGTTACGCTGTTACGAAATTTGGTACAGAGCTAGATTAGACCTTGGAGAAGGACATATGCTACTTTTTGTCGCAAAAAACGGCTTGAAGGGGTTGAAATAGGGGATGAAAGTTTGTATGGGAGTCCGTTATAAAACTGAATGTTTGTCTGTCTGTACGCAATAGGCTCCTACACCGTGTAACCGATCTTAATGAAATTTTAACCATGTGCTATTTACATTAAAAGAAAGAACATAGGCTATTCTGTTACTTTTTAAAGCCACTCTTATATGGCGCGGTCTTGGAGAGCTTCGTTTAAAATCATCGCAGGGCTTTGAATTTTTGCGTGAAGGTCCGTGGGGGTCTCCCATGATGCACCTCGAAGCCAGATTTTGTAATTTAGATTGTGTTCCGATTCCAATGAAAATCGCAATCTGGGATTTTTAAGGTAGCAAATAACGAATTGATGATCAGGACTTATAAATTCAAAATGGCCGCTCCAATATGGCGGACGAATTTTGTTAATTTTGTTCCGATTCCAATGAAAGTGGGCATCTGCGGGTTTTTAAGGTCGCAAATACTGAATTTTTGGTCAATCGGTATATGGGAGTTTTTAAGGTAGCAAATATCGAATTTATGATCAAAACTTATAAATTCGAAATTGTGGGGCTAAGTCTCATTTCCCGGTTAGCTGTATGTAGGTTTTTCAAGAGTTGGAAAAGCCGAAAATCTTGACATTCTAGGTAAACACGGCAAAACATTGAACATAGTGAAGCTCTCTAAGCAATCGGTTCAGAATTGATCAACAAAGTTTTTTGGAAAGATGGTAAGGAGAACCGGAAATGTGGGATTTATATAATGGATAAGAAGAAAGCGAGGGAGACCCAACCTCCTCTGGAAGGATGGCGTAGACCAGGACGCCCAAAGCTTAGGGATGCCAAACTGGATGACATCGGCTCAGAATCGGGACCAGTGGAGAGAGCAGTTGCGAGAGGCCAGGGCCGAATCCCGGTTGTAAAGCTGAGATGTTGTATTTAGGGGTTTTGGATACGAGAAAGCGATTGGTGATGTCCCGTTCGCAGCGTTAGCCGAAACAATACAATACTATGTCATTTTCGCATAGTATTTTTAATGATGCTTTGATCAAAATTAAAGGAATATGACTAGACATCAACAACGAAGAACTTAGATGGGTAGCAGCAGAAAGCTCTCCTTTTGATATTTATGAGTTGATTTATTGAGAGAATAATAATTTGATGTTGAAGACCTCCGTCTATTTGCCGCAGTAAAACTACAACTACTACAAAATTACCACTATGGTAATGTGAACTATTATTCAGTTGGTAGATCAAGGGAACACGTGAGACAAATGGCAGCAATTAGAGCAGCTGAGACAAATGAACAATGTGACGCAAGCTTACAAGACAAACGAGCCAGAGCTTCTACTTTGAGATTGAGAAGATCACGATTACAGCATGCCCATGCACCCCAATGTTATGATGGTCCAATGGATAAATTGTGGCAATAATGTCATGATTTAAAATTTCAAAAAGCACCTGAAATATGCTGTTCCAATGACAAAGCTGATTTGTCACAACTGAATATTCCATCTGAGTCACTTGGGGCTTACGTGGATATAACTTCTTCGTTGTTCGAACATGTTTTACTACTTCCTTTATTTCGCTTCGATGGGTGCAAGGTTCCAACTATTGTGTATAAAATTATTAACGCCACCCACCATTTGAAACCGATCAACTTCAAATTTTGCACATATGCGTAGTTTCCTTGACAATGCAATGTGACCATTTTGTACAAAAATAAAGATGGAGGTTCCAAGATGGGGGCCGATTTTTGCACTTGTCTTCCTCCACACCTGAGATGGGTATCAAATGAAAGAGTATGACAGGTAGAATACAATTAGCGGTGTAGCGTCATTCCAAATTCAAAATGGGGGCTAATACAAAATGGCGAAAGACCAAAAAGTAGAAAATATAACCGATCAACTTCAAATTTTTCACATACGGATAGTTCGCCTGACAATGCAATCCGACCATTTAGTAAAAAAATCAAGATGGCGGTTCCAAAATGGAGGCCGATTTTTGCAATTGTGTTCCCCGACCTGTCATGCCCTTCCTTTACTTTTGAAGTTATAAGCAATTTTGATGTTAAAATTAGCCTTATTTGATGCTTATATGATACTTTTCGTCAAAATTTAGGTGAAAAAGTACTAAAAAGGTACGAAATAGAGCCAATTTTAGCATCAAAATTGCCTATAACTTCAAAGGTAAAGGCCCTAGCATAAAAATTGTTTGAACATTATTCAAAGGAAATTCTCCAAGCTTTCTAATTTTTAAAAAAAAATTATGGGTTAAGTACGTATTTTTTGGAGAAAAGGGTGGTTTTAGTTGAAATTTTAGTTAAAAAAACAAAATTTTGTTTTTGAAGTTACATATTTTCTAAACGAAATGACATAGGTTTATGATATTGATATCAAAATAAAGAATGAACATTTCTCTATGAGCCTAATTACGTTGCTCTATTAAAAATATTTGAGGAGTAACTAATGTTTAAATAAATTAAAAAATTGTCCAAACGTCTTTTCTTAAACACCCTGTATCTCATAGGATAAGGCCGATAGCCCTATTCGGTAGAACAATTTTTTTCTCCAAATACATTCAGGAATCACCCTCTAACGGATAAGCCACTTAGTGCAAAACACCCTGTATAATAGATTAAAAAGTAGAAAATGAAATGTAGGTATGTGATATATTTTATCAATATAAATAAATATGTGGCTTCATTTGCTACCTTTGCCTATTGTATATATTTGAAGACAATCGTTTTTCAGGAGTAAACTCCAGTCACGTGTCGGAGTTGACACGCACTTTATTTTTTTATGGGCAACTCTAAATTTTTATATGTATCCAAAATCATTATTTGCGGATTTATTCTTTTTTTCATTATACCTTTTTCCTACCGCGGACTGTGCGCACATAATCTTTTGTTATTTAAAGGCGTTGCAACGCACGCGGGTTTTATGCTAGTACCAAATAAAACTCAGAATCGCCGCTCTGCCGCTCACCAAATAGCTCATTTTTTGGACAAGCGATAATTCCCAAGCCTGGAATTAATGAAACTTAAAAATTTTTTTTAAACTATTCGTGATAAAATTTCCTTTAATTCTATCGAGCCAGAATTTTGAAATTTCAAAATTAAAGATGGCTAATCCAATATGGCGGACATAAATTTTGTAAGAAAATTAAATTTTTTTCGTAAGATTCTTTAAAATTATCGCTTGTCCAAAAAATTAGCTATTTGCCAAACTGTGCGCCGCTCGTATCGTGGCCGAGGCTTAACAGTTCGGCATGGCATCTCTGAATACAGAGATTAACAGATTAGTTTTAAAATATCGAAAAGGAGGACAGGTAGGAGGACAATTTTCGAGGGAGGACAGAACCTACAAAAGAAGGACTGTCCTCCCTAAAGGAGGACGATTGGTCACCTTACCTTAAAGCCTATGTAGAGGTGTTTGATTGAGTTTTGAAACCTTAGACATTTATCCATCGTCATTCCAGGGTGAAAGTCTGATAATTTGTTGATTTGCCTGCGACGAGGCCACACTGGTATTGACCTATGCTCTTTCTAGCGTATAAGGCCATTCTGTTTTGTAGTATAGCGGAGAATATCACCGCGATAATTGGTGCAGGCTGTGTGTGTAATGTTCTTTTTGTGTACCAACCCAGGATCACTTTTTCCGCCGTCTTCTGGCATGGCTCCCATACTTGCAGAATTAATTCATGAATCGCTTAGTATAGGCCCTCCGTGTTTAACGAATTACATCTACTACTCTTTACTTCATTTGCTAGGATAAGTGATAACGGATTACGCAGCAGAGGCCCTAGCACCCCGTTTGCGTCGATTTATTCTATTCTATTTATTCGAAACTGCTAACCCCACCCCTGCCCCAAGTGGTCTACACACTCAAGGTATAAACTTTTTTTCAGAGAACTTAAACTAGTTAGAAGCCTCTAAACTCAACGACTTATATTTGCTTCGACACCTTGAACCACCATAGAATATAAATATACGTTTTTCTACCTCCATGGCAAACTTACTCCCACTAAATTTGCTTGCTGGTCTCATTCCTCTTCATTTTCGATAACCTCAAACCTGTTCAATCTCTAGAGATAAGCTTATCATTAGACAACTCACCATGATGTGACCAGCGCCGAGATTCATCAGTAGTACAAAGAGTAATTGACCCTAGAATTAACAAAAAGAAAGTTGTGCTTCCCGAAACCTTGTATGCCAGTGAGTGCACCACAACCTACAACCCCCTATTTTCGCGTAAACTACAGTTTAGAAGTTATTTTATAAATATAGCACCTCGAGTGTAGAGCATCACGAGACCGAGACAAAACGAGATTTTTAAGACTCTCGGTAAGTCTCTACCATTTCGAGTCTCGTGTCGACTCTCGGCGGATCTTGCCCATCCTAATCTCGAGCGAATTTAAATTGATAAGCCCATCACGGCTCTTAAACTTATAGCCTCAACCTTATACAAAACCACCAAACAACAAACCTGAAACCAACAATTGCAAACAGTCATAAGGGCGTTTATAATGCACAACTGTGACTTCTCTGATATGGTAACAGATCTAAGTTAAATTGAGTCAATGCTACGCAACTGGACATGGCTAAATATAATTCAACTCGGGTTCAACCTAGATAATGCACGACAAACATGTGCCAGATCCTGTCTTTACGATCGCGCATTTATATCTGACTCCAACCAACCAGTGGGATTGCACCCATTGTACATTCGTGATTGGGGCCGTAAGAACCGTGTCGAATTCAATAATTTCAAAACGAACTATTTATCTTTAAATCTGCAACGGCTCTTCTTCCATCTCCGTGGATAGTGCAAAGCTAATAGGTGATCATTCCTTTACATCCTAGGCATGTTATTAATCAAGAATCAATCGAATGATAATTCTACATCACCAAACGAGGATCCAGATTCAATCTAGAGTAAATTCGTTGTGGTTTATATCCCTAAACAGGGCAACAGACCCCTGGAGCTGTCTAAATCATATAGAACTATCAGTATAACCTCTTTTATTTTGAAAACGACGCAAAGACTGCTGGACTTTCACATCAGGTGCAACTGCAGCTCTCCCTTCCTTCTGAGTTCGCTTACTTAAAGGGTAAACCAGCAGAGGTTTCTTATCACCACCTAGTCATCAAAACCAAGGGAGCCCTCCTCGCCTTCCTTCCTTGACATCGAGGATGCTTTCGATAACACTGGCTATGACTCTATTTCTGGAGCACTGACTCTCAGAGGTCATGAGAACAGCACTCCGTGAAGTACAAAGATGGTGTATCACGGAGGGCCTATCAATCAACCCAAATAAGGTTGTCCCAGTGCCTTTTTACAAACGTTACAAATGGGACCTAGGTACATCCAGGGTACAACAGTGGACTACTCAGACTCAGTAGAATATCTGAGATTAACGCTAGAAAAGAGACTGAACTGGAACTGGGTAAATCAGCAGAGGTTTCTTATCACCACCTAGTCAGCAAAACCAAGGGAGCCCTCCTCGCCTTCCTTCCTTGACATCGAGGATGCTTTCGATAACACTGGCTATGACTCTATTTCTGGAGCACTGACTCTCAGAGGTCATGAGAACAGCACTCCGTGAAGTACAAAGATGGTGTATCACGGAGGGCCTATCAATCAACCCAAATAAGGTTGTCCCAGTGCCTTTTTACAAACGTTACAAATGGGACCTAGGTACATCCAGGGTACAACAGTGGACTACTCAGACTCAGTAGAATATCTGAGATTAACGCTAGAAAAGAGACTGAACTGGAACGCTCTAGGGCTAGGGCTATATGGGCTTGTAAAAGGCTTTTGTCAGGCTTGCTTGGACAGAGGATATTCAGGGCGACATTTTGGATCGCACTGAGTGGGAGGAACTTATCTTGCCTGGGAGTCTAAGAAATCATTGGTTTACCGAATGGTCAAAGATGGAGCATGGTAGAGGCGCTGGTCTCACAGAACCCAACTCGATTGCAATGGGGAGGAGGCCCTCTGTTTTTCAGACTGTAATAGAGGGCATTGATATCTGCGCTAGGTTTGAAAGGCACCAAGATTAAAACTTTTTCGGACAATCAAGCTGCCATCAAAGCACTCTCAACTTGGAAATTTTCTTCCAAAAAAAGTTGCAGGGTGCTGCTTTGCCGTACTTCAGAACCTGGCCAGGAACGATACGGTCTCGCTCTGCTAGGTCCCCGGACACTGTGGTATCCAGGGCAATAAGGCTGCAGACTATGGGAGGGTACAGGCTGTTGAATCTAATGATTAACCTCCAAGTACCAGATAGAGGAGTGAGTTAAGGAACTGAACTTAGCCTATTGGGAATCAGTCTCATGTTTAGACTGGTTTAAAGAACTAAGACCCTTCCTTAAGGGGCGGGTATCTGACTGGCTATGTATTGCTGTGGTATCCTCTTAACAAGCTAGGACTGTCCCAGTTTTAGGCGGTGACTTCCAAATAAGGTCCAAAATCGACTAGGAGCTACGGTTTCCGAGATGTAACCATTTTTGTGTTTTTAGCCGGTGATTACAAAATAACGTCCAAAATCGTCTAGGAGCTACGATTTCCGAGATGTGAGCCGGGTGTGTCCAAAATAACGTCCAAAATCGCCTAGGAGCTACGGTTTCCGAGATATAAGCATTTTTGTGTTTTTTCAGGAGACAGGATGCCCAATCTGTATGGAAGGAGGCGAGACTTCAACGCATGCTCTCTGTGAGTCCTAGTCTGATCTGGTTTTGAAAAAGAAGGTTCTGAGCCCCGCTGAAGTGTGGTCTTCTTGAACTAAAGACCTTCTTGCCTTCTTCCGGAGGGCTGACGGACTTTTCGGTTAGTGGGATATGTACAAAATACGCTTAACTTGTCTGCGGTGTTCACCATATAGATTGCTCTGCACTTTTGGTAATTATTAAAAAATTTCAAAAGTGTATAAATGTAATTTGCTCGATAATTGCTGTCGTGGCTTATCCCAGCGCCAGATGAAGAGGTATCACAGCTTAAACCCAATACGTGTCCGATTTCCGGTTCCGGCAGTTCAGAAAAGTTGGTAGTTGATTTAAAATATGCAAATCCAGCGATATAAGAAAATGCCTGAACGAATCGGTACGAGTATTGGCTTTACGGAGGTCAACATTAAAATCACCAGCAACTATTAAATTTTCGTAGTGGTGAGAGAGGCTAGAGACAAGGTTGGCAAATTCAGTGGCAATGTCGGTGTTAAATGTATTGGGCGGACAGTATACACTGACAACAACACATTTATCACAGTCTGATTTTAATTCAACAGCAATAAATTCAAATTGTGAGCTATAGGATTCGCCCACCACTCTTGAGGAAAGCAATAGTGAACTATATATAGCAACACCTCCACCAGTACGACCTATGCGATCATTGCGGTGCAGCAAAAAACCAGGAAGCGTAACTAGAGAGGTTGGGATTTCAGGTTTTAACCAAGTCTCATTTACCAACAGAACATGTATTTTTCTACTATCCAACATTAGGCTAAATTCATCAATTTTATTTTTCAAGCTTCGTGCATTTAGGACATAAATGTCCAGGCCTCTGGAGGAAGAGGAAAGGATATTAAGTAGCAGCCCCTGCCTGTGCACACTATTAGTAACATTACTTATAATTGCAAAAAAAGCTCAGGACCACAACCGCAGCATCTAGAAAGCAAGTAGAGACAGAGTAAGAGTAAAGAGAAGGTAAGAGGATAATAAGACATCGAGAGAGAGGCTATGATCACAGACAACACAATTTGGAAACATCTATAAAAACTTAAAATTAAATGCAATAGAAAAATCAAATAAAATGAAAAGATTACATACATACTAAACATACGTAGCAAATGCTCCACAGTATAGTAGGATCATCAAAGTCTTCAAACGCAAACCACGTGATGTGGCTGAATTGAAGAGCTCGTTCAGGTCGAGAGCGGAGACAAACTTTCGAGGCTGTTTGTTCTTCTCCAGCTGCACATAAACATACCCGCGACGTGTGAATACGGAGCCAACTTTATTAGATCTCTGGAGCTTCCGTGCTAACTGCAGAATGTCATTATTTTTCGGCGTCAGACTTTCATTGACGTAAATTTTGCTGTCTGAAGTAAAGCCAAGTTTCAAACGTTTTAAAGTAGGTACAAACAGAATGGCACGGCGACGGTGGCGGTGGCCGTCGACGGAATTTAGATTCCGCCTTAGCTAACAGAATGGCGCGGTGCGGACAAATTTAACGGAAATTAACGGACGACGGAATTGAAATAAACGAATTTGAAATTTTTAATGTAAATATAAGTTCATGAGTACAGAATAAACTTTTTTAATTATTTGTTTTGTAAAAACACATGATTGTTAATTGCAACTTTGATCTTACCTGCAATTAAAAATTTAAGTTATTTTCAATATTTTCGTATTTTTTTTTTTCAATATTTTAGTAAAGAAAAATTTACTTTAACTACAAAACTTTCCCAGAAATAAATGTAATAACTTACTTTGGCTCCTGTTTTTCCTCAGCTATCACAACCACAAGCTCCTGTTCCGGAATTTTATAGTTTTTCATCAAATATGTACAAACATTTCAACATTTGGATCATTGTTTTTCACTAATAATTAAAGTTATAAGTTATTACTATTTATTAGAAAATGAATAACATCACAGTACCTTGAAGTATCTCCAAAAGTTTAAATTAATAAACTTCCATTTAATTCATCTTGAGTTGCTAAATAAAGACAAGAAATTTTTTTTATTGTTGACTATTTTGGTTTGATTTTATTATAAAAATTAGATTTAAATACCTGCAACACAGTCTTTCTGATGCCCCATAATTTATAAATAACTCCCTTTTGCCATTATATAATAAATTGCATTCATTTATTTAAAATACTAAAAAAACTCACGAATTAAATTGAAAATAACGGCCAAACAGCGCCACGACCAAATTTTCAAATTGCAGGCAGACAGCAGTTGAAAACAAAAAATGTGTTCTAAATGTGTACTAAATCAGTTTTCAATGGTTGGTATCACTTGGCGGCGGCGGCAGAATTCAGATTTGCTCTAATTTCTCCGTGCCGGCTACCGCCCCCGTGTCATTATGTTAGCATATATGGCGGTGCGTGTATTTTAAGCGTTTTGGCCGTCACGGACACCACCGCCGCCACGGTCGCCGTGCCATTCTGTTTCTACCTTAAGAGTTCCTCGGTGGCGGCTTTTTTTCAGGAACTCAAGCTGCTCGTTTGCTGACGGAAATTTAACAACCAAGAAAGGGCTGTCATGTTTAGAGCTTCCATTCCCCGATTGATCGTTTTGCCGCTTTAAGCTGGTGACATATGCAAGCGTACATGCATTGCATTCAGCGGCTCCCTGATACAGGCGCGTACGCAAGGGGGGGTTACTGGGGGTTAAACCCCCCCCATGATTCCAATAATAATAGGAAAAATTATAATTAATAAATATATCAACTTATTAAACAATTAAAAAAATATTCCGAATAACGATGTATAATATATGGTGGATTCTTTTCAAACGGGATAGCAAAAAAATAAATATCTCTCAAACTTTGGGAATATGTTCGTGAACTCGATGTGATATACCAAAAAATTTTTTTAGCGCAATTGGGTGCGCCGTTTCGGAGTTACAACTGTTATTAAAAAAAGCGCGATTTTTCAAAAATCACGTATTTCTCATTTATTTATAGCTCGACAAACTCTGAGTTTCGGGATGGCCATATAGATTTTTGTAGGAAATGTTCCGTCTTTTCAGATGAAATTACGCAAAACAAACAATTGGACGCATTTTTGGCCAATTTTTTGGCCAAATTTGAAAAAAAAAGGAATTTTGAAATTTTTTTTTTCATGTCACCGATCGATTTTCTGACTCAAAAACTACGCGCCACCAAGTTTTCAGAGTAGTTCCCTTCTTTTCGGTAAAAAAATTGTAAAAATGCCCTAAATCAAAGTCTAAAGTCTTGCGCACACCACGAGACCATGATTTTTGGAGAAAAACAAGACATTTTGTGATATTCGAAAAATGGTCAAAAATTATTATTTATGTTTCTTCACAATTTTCAATAAAAAAATTGCGATAAAAATATACCTATAGGTAATTATTTTTATAGTGAAATAACTTCTTCTTCTTTAACGGCTCTACAACCGGGATCCGGTTCTGGCCTCTCGCAACTGTTCTCTCCACCGGTCCCGATTCTGAGCCGATGTCATCCAGTTTGGCATCCCTATGCTCTGAGCGTCCTGGTCTACGCCATCCTTCCAGCAGATGTTGGGTGTTCCTCGCTGTCGCATCCCATAGGTCTTACCGCAGAGAACTTTCCGAGCAGGCTCATCTTCACTCATACGAGCTAGATGTCCTGCCCACCGGAGTCTACCGAGCTTTAGTTTCTTCACAACATCTATGTCGCGATAGCGCTCGTAGATCTCGTCATTGTAGAGTCTCCGGAATCGTCCTTCCTCACATACGGGGCCAACAATCCTCCGAAGTATTTTCCTCTCGAACACCGCCAAGAGGTTAGAGTGCTTTTTGCTAAGCCCCCACGTTTCGTATGCATATGTGAGGACCGGCAAGACCATCGTCTTATATAGTAAAAGTTTAGACGTTATGGTTAGATGCTTGGATTTGAAGAGCCTTGACAGGCTATAGTAGGCTTTGTTGGCTTTTAGCAGCCGTGCGCGTATTTCAGGTTCCATGCTATTGTCGGCTGCTACTATTGACCCAAGGTAGGTAAATGATTTTACCACATCAAACTCGTGTTCCTCTACCTTGATTGTGGGACCAATGTTAGGTGTTCTTGCAGACGAGGGCACCATGTACTTTGTTTTGCTTTCGTTGATGTGCAGTCCTAGATTTCCTGCCGCCCGCTCAATCTGGGTGAAAGCTTCTTGTACAGCTGTTGATGTTCTTCCAATGATGTCAATGTCGTCTGCGTAAGCCAGTAATTGGGCGGACTTGTGGAGGATTGTGCCCCTTGATGTCACGCCCGAATCTCGGATCACTTTCTCCAACGCCAGGTTGAAAAGGAGGCAGGCCAGACCGTCCCCTTGTCGGAGTCCATTATAGATGTTGATTGGTCTGGGCAGTATTCCGGATACCTTTACTTGGCTTGTCACATTGGTCATGGTCAACCTACATAGTCTTGTCAGCTTATTGGGAATGCCGAATTCTCTCATGGCTTTGTAGAGTTCTACTTTGGCTATGCTATCATAGGCGGCTTTAAAGTCTATGAAGAGGTGTTGGATTGAGTTTTGAAACTCTAGACATTTTTCCATAGCCTGCCCCAAAGTGAAAATCTGATCGGTTGTTGATTTGCCTGGGCTGAAGCCACACTGGTATTGGCCTACGATGTTTCTAGCGTATGGGGCCACCATGTTTTGTAGGATGGCGGAGAATATCTTATACGCGGTACTCAACAACGTTATTACCACGATAATTGCTGCACGTTGTGATATCTCCTTTTTTATGTACCGGGCAGAGGA
This sequence comes from Thereva nobilitata, assembly GCA_963855945.1. Classification (NCBI taxonomy): domain Eukaryota; kingdom Metazoa; phylum Arthropoda; class Insecta; order Diptera; family Therevidae; genus Thereva; species Thereva nobilitata. The sequence continues at coordinate 53,891,047 of OY979694.1, read as the reverse complement.
TGCCTTTTCTCCAGTCTTCTGGCATCGCTTCCTGCTCCCATACTTGCACAATTAATTCATGAATCGCTTGGTGTAATGTAGGCCCTCCATATCTAACCAGCTCCGCAGGGATGCCGTCTGCACCCGAGGCCTTGTTGGTTTTGAGCTGAGTGATGGCACTGCTAACTTCTGCTAAGCTTGGTGGTGACAGCATAGCATTATCGTCAGATATTGGTGGAGCCTCCAAATCCTCAGTTAGCTCGCCATTTAGCAATTCATGAAAGTGCTCTTCCCATCGCTCCAAGATGCCTTGAGGATCGGTGATCAGATTCCCTTCTTTGTCCTTGCAGTATGTGCAACGAGGTGTGAATTGCGTCATACCGCGTACTCTTCGGTAGAACTCCCGCGCCTGGTGCGGCCGTCGCTCTCTGTAGCGTTCTAGTTCACAAACGAGATTTTTCTCCCAGGCTTCCTTTTTTCGTTTGTGAATTCTCTTTTCTTCTTTTCTGAGCTCTTTATATTTCTCTTCGCGTGCTCGTGTTCTCTGAGACTGCTGCATTGCTCAATACGCAGCATTCTTACGTTCAGTTGCCAGCTTGCATTCATTATCGAACCAGTCGTTCCGATCTCTACGACTTCTGCCTAAGATGGAATCAGCAGTACTAATGACAATATTTTTAAGGCGGGTCCAGCTCTCGTCGACGCCCGGCATTTCATCCCTAGGACTTGCTCTTCTGAGCGCGAGTTCTAACGCCTGATCGTAGCTGTTTCTGGCCATTTCGTTGCGTAGTGCAGCTGTGTTGATTTGAGCCTGATCAGCGGATACAAAGCTTTTCAGCGTTGTAATGCGCTCTCGGAGCACCATGTCAACAAGATAGTGATCTGAGTCGAAGTTGGTACCTCGGTACGTTCGTACCGTCATCAGACCCGAAAGGTGGCGGCGGTCTATCAACACATGGTCTATTTGATTGCGAGTTGCCCCATCAGGCTTTATGGATATCTTATCCATAGTGAAATAACATAAAATATAATATAAGTACATAGTCTTATTACATGAGAAAAAATTTTTTTTACCCAATATGTGTACAAAATATGTTTTGTGAAACCCCCCCCATGGTTTCATCCTGCGTACGCTACTGCCCTGATATGCGGAGATTTTCCACTGACACATAATTGCATGGTTGCGTTCCGTCCCGGCTCTCAAGCTGCTGACAGAAACAGGCGCAAACGCCGTGCGGGCAATGACAGAGAGAATAAAAGTAGTGTATTCAAATGCGCACTAACGAAATGCTGTTTTACGCTACGCACACACCGCGCAAGTTGCTTTACTTTCTACTCTTTGCGCGTTGCCGCCGCGTAGTGTCAAGAGATGTTTGTGTTTTGAGTCGTGTTTTGATGGTGGTGGGCATATGTTTGGAGTCGTGTGTTGGTGTTGGGTGGGATAGCAAATTTGTTGGATTTTATATTTAATGAAAATCTTTATTTTTCCAAATTGGGGTAATTAAATTAGCACCTAAAACAAAGACAAACCATGTAGGATAGAAAAATTATATGTAAATCATTCAGGTTTTTCAATTTTTTTCCAATCACGTCCACTTGTCACTTGTTGTGTTCAAAGTCGGAGCGCGCCGCCGACACCGCAACATCATGTCAGTGAAAAGTAGCCATCGCCACATACCGCGAAGCCAATGTCCGCACGGCGTTTGCGCCTGTTTCTGTCAGTAGCTTCACAGATAGCTGTTATGAACAAAAAAATGCCCTGTAAATAACCCCTTTTTAAAAACCCATTTCATTTTAATTCATTTCCAAAAGCTAAAGTCCCTCAAAATCTAAAATTTTCAAAATTCAAAATATTTCTGGAATATTAAAAATAAATTAAAAAAAAAATCTCGTTAACCATATAAAAAAAACCGCCACAAGCAACTCCGGGCGAAGATTCGAAAAACTTATCAGCAGGTATCAAGTTGCACATACATTTCCCAGCCAAAATGCACAATTGCATTTTGCGAATTGCGACTCCCAATTCAATACAAAGAAACGCAAAAAAAAATCGTCCAAGACTTATCTATTAGTCAAATTTCGTCTGGGATCTTTCCGGTGACAAAATGCATAAGTGCATTTTGGTCATGTTAAATGCATAATTGCATTTTCGGGCATGGGAGCTTTGGCGAAGCCGTGACTTTTCTTGGAGTTGTTTTTCTTTTCGCGGCGTGATTTTTTTTTTGGTTTTTGCGAACCACGGCTGGCCGGTGGCGGTGAATTTTTAAATCGATGAGTGTTGTTTCAACCGCGAAAACCGGCGGGCGATTTACCCGAGCGACGACAAAATAATTCAATTCCGTTGATTTTATTGTGGCTGTAGTTAAAGGCCAAAAATCGGTTAAGGATTTCTAGTTCCGGATTTTATATAAGTGTCATAATTTTGTGGCTGTAGTTAAAAAATGCCAACTATCAGTTAAGGATTTCTAGTTCCGGATTTTATATAAGTGTCATAATTTTGTGGCTGTAGTTAAAAAATGCCAACTATCAGTTAAGGATTTCTAGTTCCGGATTTTATATAATTGTGTCATAATTTTGTGGCTGTAGTTAAACTCCAAAAATAAAAATTTGCTTAGGAAACTCCAGCAGTTGTTTTGAATTCGACAAAAAAAGAAGAAGGACGAGTAAGGTTAGTAAATTACCAAATGATATAAGGCAAAAAAAAAAGATATTACATAGCCCAAAAATCTGAGTAACGAGTCGCATGTGTTTGTTGTGTATGCTTGTGTGTCCTATGTCGAATGCGGCAATGCAGAAAAAGTTGAAAGTAGCCCGACATTTGCGGGGCATGCGGAACATTCACGGAATATTTCGTCAGGTCGCATTTGAATACACACACTTCTATATTATCTGTCAACGAATGCACCGTCTTGGATATGTCACCAGCTTTACTGGCCGAACAACATTCACGTACGGCGTTAGCTCATGCCCTATGGCAGAGGCAATGGAGTTCAAGATCAGTCTCGGATTGTCAGTGTTGCCCAAGGTACCTCCTCGAATGACCAAATCATGCAGTCTGGACTGGCGGCGCACGTCCTCAAGCTCATTAGAAACAACGGCAAGGTCATGTTGGACTGATTCGACCTCATTGCGCAATTCTCTATGTTATTAAATGTGGTACGCATCTCATCAATTTGCGAAAATAAACGCGTCTCCAGTTGTTTCAGTTTATCCTCGAAGGCAGCGGATTGATCATCCAGCATTACGGTTGATGTTGGTCAATAACCTTTTTTCTAACAGCTCGAGGCGGTTATCCGGGGCTGAACTTGATGATGATCTTGGTGCCTTCTTGCTGCTACAGTTATCTTTACGTTTGCTGGCTGAGATCTCAGGAGTGTAGTTAATAGCGGCATTATAAGATTCCACATCGACAAACTTCTTTGTGAAAGGTCTTGCTGATGTTGGTTTAGGCATTTTTTAAAAATTATTAGTAAATTAGCCTTGGTGAAAATTTCGAAATAAACGCAGTGAGAGCAGCGAAATGAGAAAATAAAATATAAATTTATTGTGCGGAAATGCGCGAGTAATTTATGTTAAAAAGTAAACTTTAGATTTCGGAAAGAAAATCCGGAATAATTGAAAAAAACTGGGAGCTTAAGCAAAACACGTCTACTCGGTAAACATAAGTAAACGGGTCCATTCTGTTCTTTGATTTATTTTCTAATCCAACTTATTCGAGTACTCGTATGTTTTTGTCATAAATATTTGTTATCTCCACCTCGTAATCTTTTCGTTTAATAAACCCTATTAAGGTCTATTCATTTCCTTCGCTCCTTTAACAAAAACAACCCATTTGAATAAGTTATATACTTTATCACCTGGTGTTTTTGTGCTTTTTTATTCGTCCTGTAATTATTCCCTGCCCAAATGAAAATTAAATGTTAATTTTTTTTTTGTTTATAATTTTAATCCCCAAACGCCTTCTATAGCTTGCAATGGCATAAATCATCTTCTCTTCAAGGATTAAAGTTTTCCGAAGCTCAATTGTGGGTAGCCTCCTGCGGGTTACGAGACTCCATTATTAGGTGAAATTCTGTGTGGATGCTGGGATGACCCTAGAATATTATTTTTTTCCTCCTTAGTCTGGGAAAGGTTGACATAAATACAGATTTCTATCTCCTCACCAAGGTAGATACTTTACGGTGGATCCTTTTCTGTGCCGCAAAGCTGTAAAAAAAATTTTAAATATTTTTTTCTTCGTCCCTTGCTGTTCACGTTCAGTTTGCACTAAGAGAAAAGTGTGAAAAGCAGAACCATCTGGAAAATTGTTGGCATTAGAAAGACATTATTTTCTATTGAATAATCCTTAATTAATTCTGCAATAGGTACGTGATTTCTGTATTATTGTTTGGTTCGTTAACTTTTGAAAATAAGTTTAAAGTGAACAATTTTTCCTTCTGCAACAACATTTTTGATAAAGTTTTAATGCACCCAGATTCAACTGAAATCGTTGTAAATAATTGGGAGTTATTTTCTTTATTAGCACGGAAAGGATTAGGATAGATAAATGAATGTGGGTTTTACGGATTCCCAATTGGGTTGGGTTGATAAATCTTGACACTTTATCTAGTATTGATCTGGATGTGGGCATACATAAATTTTCTTTGAATATCAGAGCCCAGATACGTTAATCACCTTCTTAAGTATCGTTGTCATTCCGAATCTGATAGTGTCGTGTCCTTGGAATTCACGAGTGTTTTTCTGTTCATGGAATTTTAAATCAACGACATTTTATTGAACCAAAATTTAGTGTTTATGCAAAATTCTATCCCAGATACAAACAAAGTTATCAAATCGACAAAATTATACATACATATGGCCAACGGTTCGGTAACAGCGATTTTTTACCGAATATAAGGAAACGTTCCGGATGGGGAGTGATAAAATTCACAGATCTCGACTGTTTATTTGCTTTAATTCACAATGTTAATTCAGTTAAATTTGATTGTAATTCAATTAATTCAATTTTATAAATTGGGCCCTGTTCTAACTTTCGTACGAAAACGAAAACGAATACGAAAATAATATTCGGTCGAAAATAATTTTGGTGTTCTCATTTTCGTACGAAATGTAAAATCAAGTGGGTAACATGAAAAAATGAAATTTATTTTCGAAATCAGCTGATTTACTTTTCTCAGCTGTCAAAGTTTTCGAGTGCGGTGTTAACACAAAATTATAAGTGAAAAAATAGAAAATAATAAATAAAATGATATAAAATAAAGACAAAAATGGATCCGCATTTATTGTTTTTATATTTAGAAACAATGGAAGAAGAGGAAAATGAACGAAACAGGGCAGAATTCACTGCATTACGGAGACACCGTAGACACCTGCGGGATAATTGCAATCCCTTGGATTTTCCATCTTCAGTGTAAGTGCAAACAATATTTTGCTGCAATAATTTACAAAATTGATTACTCATAAATGAATTGTTGTAGGTTTAAGGAATTCTTCCGGTTATCGAAGGAAGCATTTCTTCATATTTTAAGTGAAGTGGAACCTGAGATAAATACCAGCAGCGAGATTCCACCAATATTGAAATTAGCTGCCTCTCTCCGCTTCTTTGCCGAAGGTGGCTATCAGCGAGGTGTCGGCAACGAATTCGATGTTGGAGTTGGAAGAACCACTTTTTGCAAAGTGCTCAGCGAAGTTGTAAATGTTTTGGAGAGGAAGTTATGTCCAAAATGGATAAGTATTGTGATGTCAGAAGGGGAAAAGCAGAAGACAAAGCAATTTTTTTATGAGAGGAGTGGGTTCCCTCGTGTAATAGGTAGCATTGACGGCACACACATTAAGATTGTTGCGCCGAAAGAAGATAAACACCTTTTTTATAATAGAAAAGGGGTTTTACAGTTTGAATGCAATGATTGTAAGTAATCTCGATATAAATTTTTCAAAGTAATGTAAAGCTTCTTTTACAGTTATGTGACAGCAACATGCGCATTCAGGTAATAGATGCAAAGCATCCTGGATCCTGTCACGATGCTTCCATTTGGAGAACAAGTGATGCCAGAGCATACCTGAATGGCCAGTATACGAATGGGGACAAAAATTTCGTCATTTTAGGAGATGCTGGCTATCCTCTAGAGCCTTACATCATGACTCCTTACCGGGAGCCATGCTCTCCTGCTGAAACAAGATTCAACACAAAGCACGCCAAAGCCAGAAACATCGTAGAGAGAACTATAGGCGTGCTAAAGAATAGATTTAGATGCCTTTTACAAGCTAGAGAACTTCACTATAGCCCCGAAAAGGCAATCCAAATAATAAATGTTTGTTGTGCATTGCACAACATATGTATATTTTACAATATTGAATGGGAAAGTGAAAGCAAATGTGCAAATCAAACTGACGTAGAGTTAGAGCTAATAGCAGAAGAAAACAACTGCAACGACGAAGCAAAAAGAATTAGAAATGCAATAAGGGACTCATTTTATAATTAATTTGATAAAAATAAAAATATTTATTTCATATTCGTCTTTTAATTAAATAAACATAAACTCATCCTTTTATAATTATTACTTCATAAAAATAAAATATTTATTCCATATTCGTCTTTTAAATAAATAAACATAAACAGATCCTTTAAAAAAATGTAGAAATTAATAGATAACTGAATCACAAGGTATTAATGCTTCGAGCATTATCATTTAAAAAAAAAATAAATAAAATATAGAAATGTGTACATATATATGTTGCTAATTAAATTACGAGATGTTGTTATATCTAATACATTCTTCTGAGGATTTTAGCTTAATTTCTTTTATCTCTAACAGTCTTTTTTTAATGAGAAGTTTATCATACTGCAGTCTTTCTTTTTTATCGTTGTGCCGTTTTTGCTCTTTTAAAGTTTCTTTTTTTAATTCACCGACTCTTTCTAGAGCCTTATAATTTCTTCGCAGATAGGTTGCTATTTCTTTATTACATTCCTTTAAATCCTCTAAGGATTTAGCAATCCCTGTCATAAAATGTTCATATTTCTTGGTATGATTTTCCAAGATTGCAATATTGGTTTTTTTTGATGTACGTTTTATTTTTGGTTCTGCTGACTTTTCCCTACTCTCTCCTTGTGTAGTACTAGTTCCTTCTTGAACGGAAGATATTATTTCATTTGAATTGACAAATGTTATATCAGCATGTTCACTATCTTGAGTTTCAATATCAAACAACTGATTTTCATTTAATTCCACAACACTCGATGATTGAGGATCTCTTTCACTGGACGTAGTTTTTGGGACGCCAAAGGACTTGGTATTTTTCAAACCGTCCACTGCTTTATATAAGCCAGTTAAATTGGCCACAGATTCCTCAATAGGTGTTATATATAAAGACTTGTTGGGTCCACCACCGGTACTTTTCAGCTGTTGTTTGTTGTGTGTTAACTTTTTCTTTACATTCACCTTATAGTCGGACCACACTTTCTTCCAACCGCTAAGGTCGCGAATTGGTGGTCCTAACGAATTTAATTCGGCGACTAATTTTTCCCATTCATTAATATTGTCATCAAACCCTTTGTTAAATAAAGGCACTTTCGGATTTTTTTCCATAAATGATACAAGGGCTCGAAATTGCGCTGCATTTGTATGTTTACCCCTAAAATACAATTGTTAATTATGTTTATAATAAATTAAACCGAAATTATCAGCAAAATTCATGTAACTCACATTTTTTTATTCATCCGAAAGCAAATTCATCAACAAAAACCACACCGAAAATGAAACTGTCAAATTACGAAAAATTTCGGTTTCATACGAAAATGAGAACACGTGAAGTTTGCTCAATTTCGTTTCGAAATCATTTCGGAACGAAAATAAGAACTCGAAATTCTCCATTTTCCCCAGAATTCGGTTTCGTACGAAAGTCAGAACAGGGCCTGAGTGTAAGTTCGTTTTATTTTCTCCGCAATCTGCAGTTCCGTTTATTTATTGATACCTGACTCCTTAAGAAACGTTTCATATATAGAGCACGGTATGAAAAATAGTTGGGAAGTAAAAATCAAGCGTTAACAAAAAAAACCCCGTTAACAAAAAAAACGTTCTACTTGATTTTGACCCACTTCCACATAACCGATCGACTTCAAATTTTGCACATATGTGTAGCTTGAAAACAAAACAAGATGGCGGTTCCAAAATGGCGGCCGATTTTTGCATTTGTGTTCCCCGACCCCCCACATGGGTATCAAATTAAAGGGCGTGACAGGTAGAATACAATTAGTGGTGTTGCGTCATTCCAAATTCAAAATGGCGGCCAACACAAAATGACCGAAGACATATTATAATAGACTAAAAATTAAAAAATATAATCGATCAAGTTCAAATTTTGCACATATGCGTAGTTTGCTTGACAGTGCAACGTGACCATTTCGTAAAAAAATAAAGATGGCGGTTCCAAGATGGCGCCCGATTTTTGCATTTGTGTTCGCCGACCCCGAAATGGGTAGCAAATGAAAGGGTATGACAGGTAGAATACAATTAGCATTAACAATTAAATTCTTTATGGCGGCCAAGACAAAATGGCGGAAGAATATCAACATATAAACTTAAAAGCAGAGAATATAACCGATCAACTTCAAATTTTGCACATACGCATAGTTCGCTCTGACCATTTTGTAAACAAATCAAGATAGCGGTTCCAAAATGGCGGCCGATTTTTGCAATTGTGTTCCCCGCGCCACCGGCATGGGTATCAAAACACAGGGCATGACAGGTAAAATACAATTAGTTGTGTGGCGTCATTCCAAATTCAATATGGTGGATTACCTTTTTCTAGACAACCGCCTCAGTATGGGTATGACGATTATAATATAGTAATCTCTGTGACGTCCTTTTAAATCTAATATGACGGCCACCACAAAATGGTGGAAGACATATAATAGACTAAAAAGTAGAAAATCAAATTGATGTAATGCATTTTATCAAATCAATATAAATAAATATATGGGTTCATTTACTTCCTTTGCCTATTGTATATATTTTAAGTCAATCGTATAAGGAGTAGGTAAACTCCAGTCTCAAGTCGGAGCGGTCACGCACTTATTTTATGTTTAGCACTCTTCACTAGGATTTCTGAAATCTAAGTGTTATAATTATAATTGTACAGTGACCACTGAGTCGTGTTCTGGGATTATTTATTGAAGGTCAATAGCTGTGTTCCAAAATTCGAGCAAAGTACTCGGAAGCAGTTGGCTTCGACCCGTTCCTACCTCTCAACAAAGGCATGAGTAGCTACGAGTAGAAGCCAACTGCTTGCGAGAACTTTGCTCGAATTTTGGAACACAGCTAATACTATAGTCTAAGAGCCAGAGCCGAGATTTTAACTTCATCCGTAATATGGACAAACTTTACGGTAATATCTTCCGAAGGTAAGGGTGATAACGATCCTTCGCAGGCGGACAGCTCAATAGGGGCGGAGGCTAGAAATAATGGGTCAAAGTAACCCCTTTTTTTTTTAAATTAACCTCATCGATATAGTGCACGAAAATTTGCAGAAAACATAGATCAAAATAAACTAAATCCAATTCCAAATGGGCGGACACGTAAGTTGGGGCAAAACGGGTGGCGGACAGGGGTGAAGTACCCCTAAATTTATGAAAGAAAACGTCATCAGTAATATGTCTGCCATTTACACTACCCAATTGTGTACATTTAAGACACAATATGCCAAAAGGGCGGACAGCTAAGTAGAGGCGATCACCTGTAAAACGAGGTTACATGAGGTACTTAAAGAACTAAACTTTCAATGAACGAAATATAAAAATTTTTTTTTAACTACGTGCCAGTCGATACACCCCACTGATAATGGCACCTTTTACTAATTTGGGTAAGGCGAACTCAATAAAAATAAAACCAACCCTCTAACTTGATCGGAAACTACCCCAGGACAACCCTTATTACTAAAATTGAGTGCTTCGCACTTGCTTATGCAAATAACCCCCAACATTTTGGAAGACGCATCATCAGTAATATGTCCGCCATTTGCACTACCGTATTGTGCGCCATTTAGGACACAACATACCAAAATGGCGGACAGCTAGGTAGAGGCGAAGCTGTAAAACGAGGCTGTTTGAGCGGCGTATTCGAACACGTTTTTGCGTATCGCAGGTGGAGGCGTCCTACACCTGCGAGTAAGTAATATAATTGCCGTTCTCAAATACGTTTATACATTACTACAATATTATTAATGTGTGTATTAATTAATAATAGTTATTAGTCCGCAATAAATACTTAGTACATTACAGCTGGACTGGAAAATCGGGGTATGCGCCCAAAAATTCTTGGAAGGATGATTTTTCATTATTCGTTAATGGAGCATAAAAGAAGCTAACTTTAAATTTGAGGGAAATTTCGAGTGGACGTTTTTTGGAAAACTCAAAAAGTTTTTGAAAAGCGTTTTTTTCTGAATCTACGCATTTTAGAGAAAAGTTGTTTAAACAAAAAATGTAGAGGATATTGTTACCTACAATTTGTTTCATAGAGGTCAGGCTGTACAACTTCAAATACAGAAGGTAGGTGGCGCCAAAGTTTCCAAAAAAGTGTTTTTTCGGTTTTTGTCCCAGAAAAAATGGTTTTTTTTACGAAAGTGTAAATCAGTAAATTGTTCCTCTTAAAAATGCCTACAACATTTATTTAAACTTTTTTCCCTCCGACTTACCGTTCCAAAGTTATAGCGTGCTGAAGTGTGAGAATTGTGCTCTGAAGACGGCACACAGGTTAATTTGAGTACAGTTATAATTGGTACGTTGCCATTGAATGAGCTATGATTGTTTAAACTGATTAACAACAACTCTTAATAATTATTATTGTTTTAAAGTTCAACTCCAATGAACAATGTATTATTGTGATCAATACTAACAGATTTTTGAGACAAGCTGTGGGCAATGCGTATGATTTTTTTTTTTGACACAACAGAAATAATAAAATAGAATGGTGTATTAGTAATACGAATAAAAATGAAGAATTTGTAATTTCCATCACTAATAAAAGATAGTATAAATAAAATTATAAAATTAATTATGTCGTTATGTATGCATGCCAACTGAAAAATGGACGCTTCTTAGTAACAATAGCACCGTTAACTACGCAGCGTAGCATTTACTGCCTATAACTTTGGAACGGTAAGTCGGAGGGAAAAAAAGTTTAAATAAATGTTGTAGGCATTTTTAAGAGGAACAATTTACTGATTTACACTTTTGTAAAAAAACTATTTTTTCTGGGACAAAAACCGAAAAAACACTTTTTTGGAAACTTTGGCGCCACCTAGCTTCTGTATTTGAAGTTGTACAGCCTGACCTCTATGAAACAAATTGTAGGTAACAATGTCCTCTACATTTTTTGTTTAAACAACTTTTCTCTAAAATGCGTAGATTCAGAGAAAAACGCTTTTCAAAAACTTTTTGAGTTTTCCAAAAAACGTAAACTCGAAATTTCCCTCAAATTTAAAGTTAAGCTTCTTTTATGCTCCATTAACGATTTATGAAAAATCATCCTTCCAAGAATTTTTGGCGCGTCAATATTACACCTGTACTGTACTACCTTGCAAAACAATTATTTATAAAAATCAAGATGGGTAAAACTTTAAAAAAAATGTTAAGTGTAGTTTTGTAAACATTTTTATTAAAATTAAGATATAAAAATGCCAAGTCAATTTAAAATTTCCCTGGGCCTTCCAATATGTCAACCTTATAAGTGTGGGGAGCGTAGCCTTGCCGTCGTGGAGGTGGCCCGAGAAAGAAAGGGAAATAGACAGGGATATGAAATACTGCCGAACGTCGTTATATTACAACGACTTACTAGAGCAACGGTGTCCAAGATGGCAAAGCAAACAGCTGAAGCCGCGTGCTTTCTCAATATTAATTGTAGCGAAAAAACCGGAGTTATAAAATTTACCGAGAGTACTTTAAAAACGTGCAGAGACAAATTAAAAATTCGTGTAATATGTAATTTGAAATACAGTGATATTGTTTTACCCGAAACAGTTGATAATGTGAGTGGATACCCGTTCTTACTACATTATTAAACAGAAAAAAATTTAAGGACTATGAGAAAATCGTTTCTTCAGCTGCGACAGATTGGAAGGCCCAGGGAACTTCTAAATTAACTTGGCATTTCTATATCTTAATTTTAATAAAAAAATTTACAAAACTACACTTAAAATTTTTTTTAATATTTTACCCATCTTGATTTTCATAAATAATTTTTTTGCAAGGTACTTATTACGCACTAATAACTATTATTAATTAATACACACATTAATAATATTGTAGTAATGTATAAACGCCTCCGCCTGCGATACGCAATAACGTGTTCGGATACGCAGCTCAAACAGCCTCGTTTTATAGCTTATAGCCTCTACTTAGCTGTCCGCCATTTTGGCATATTGTGTCTTAAATGGCGCACAATATGGTAGTGCAAATGGCGGACATATTACTGATGATGCGTCTTCCAAAATGTTGGGGGTTATTTGCATAAGCAAGTGCGAAGCACTCAATTTTAGTAATAAGGGTTGTCCTGGGGTAGTTTCCGATCAAGTTAGAGGGTTGGTTTTATTTTTATTGAGTTCGCCTTACCCAAATTAGTAAAAGGTGCCATTATCAGTGGGGTGTATCGACTGGCACGTAGTTAAAAAAAAAATTTTATATTTCGTTCATTGAAAGTTTAGTTCTTTAAGTACCTCATGTAACCTCGTTTTACAGCTGATCGCCTCTACTTAGCTGTCCGCCCTTTTGGCATATTGTGTCTTAAATGTACACAATTGGGTAGTGTAAATGGCGGACATATTACTGATGACGTTTTCTTTCATAAATTTAGGGGTACTTCACCCCTGTCCGCCACCCGTTTTGCCCCAACTTACGTGTCCGCCCATTTGGAATTGGATTTAGTTTATTTTGATCTATGTTTTCTGCAAATTTTCGTGCACTATATCGATGAGGTTAATTTAAAAAAAAAGGGGTTACTTTGACCCATTATTTCTAGCCTCCGCCCCTATTGAGCTGTCCGCCTGCGTAGGATCGTTATCACCCTTACCTTCGGAAGATATTACCGTAAAGTTTGTCCATATTACGGATGAAGTTAAAATCTCGGCTCTGGCTCTCCGACTACTAGAGCATCACGAGATCTCGACAAACTCGAGAGTCTCGTCTTGGTCTCGACTCGAGAATCGAGATGTTTATTCGCTCGAGATCTCGTCGGCAAAATAAGAGCAAATAAGACTGTGATGTGGTTTTCATGCACGTAAAAACACATTTTTGCTTCTTGTTTTCTCTCGCCGGTTACGTGTAGGTTGAGTCTAAAAGTATAAGAGAGACGAGACGAAACGAGCTTAGGATGGGCAAGATCCGTCGAGAATCGAGACGAGACTCGAAATGGTAAAGAATTACCGATGTCGTGCCGAGAGTCTATAAATCTCGTCTTGTCTCAGTCAATACTGTCTTAAGGATACTGACTCAATACGTCAGTGGATATGGGATGCGATTTACTGACTAATCACGAACATGTAAATGGAATGGAAGGTGTCAATGCGGTCTTTGGGATGCTGACCCAATACGTCGACGGATCTGGGTGATAGAAGACCTAGATTCAGCTTTCTTGAGTGAAATCACTTATAAACCTCAGTAAGGGTTTTCCTCTCAAAGCTCGAATGTTTGTAAGATCGAAGGTGGTCTGATTTGATTCCGACTAGAGCAATCTGTATTTCTGGTTTTGCTTTGGGAATCAGCTGTTATCCCAGTCTGACAGCTGGGAAACTTCATCGGCATAAGTCATAATAGTTCGCGTTGCCATAGTGATAATTTTGTCGTAGGCAGATTGCTGTTCTGCAACTAAAAGTGTTTTTTTACTGCGGAAAATGGACGGAGGCCTCCAACATCATTTTGTTATTCTATCAATAAATCTAACTCATAAATATCAAAAGGAGAGCTTTCTGACGCTACTATTTTAAGTTCATCGTTGTTGATGGCTAGTCATATTTCTGTAATTTTGATCAAAGCTTCATTAAAAATACTATGCGAAAAAGAGATAGTATTGTTTCGGCTAACGGTGCGAACGGGACATCACCAATCGCATTCTCGTACCCAAAACCCTTAAATACAAAATGCGCATCTGTTTGTTTTGTCAGGTAAGCATTTTTGTGGAGTGTGATTAAATTTTGTTGACTATTTTAATTTTCATTTTTTAGGTTCATCTGAGGATGGAACACCTAATATTATGATAATGGCTTCAGGATGATTTAAAACAACCAACGGGCACACTGTTGTTGGAATGTTTGATATTTATATAGAGGTGATGCACTGTAAAAATTAGTTAAAGTGCGCGAAGTAGTAGAACTCAAAACACAAATAGTTCATCCCGATAGCCTTGCTGATAGAATTTGGGATCTCCAATATTATTAGACAGTGGATCATCCGCATACTGAAAGCTTAGAATTATGGCAGAACGATAAAGAAATACCGTGACACATTTCAGACAGTAGTACAAGCGCTACCGCTATAGCTTATGGCTCTGGATAAGGTTCTAAATAAATTTAACCACTGTGGGCTAACTGTTAACACGGAAAACACAGAACTGATTCTTTCACCAATAGAACATAAATACATACTCGATTTCAGTCTTGGGAATATTCCTTTTTTTATCGTTTTTTATCGTTGCTCTTATTTTAGATCAAAGCTGGATTGGTTCATACATTACGGCGGTAGGCAACCTACACGAGAAGACTTATGGAAACAGCAGTACACCCTGAGAATATTACTCGCTAAACCTACAAAAATACTACTGCCAACCTAGCTCTACCAAATTCCTCGAGTTAGAACTTCTAGTAATCTTCAGAGCCCTCCTGGCAATATATTCGGACTCAAGGATCTAAGGTAATACTTTTATTAAGGCACTAGGCACCGTTTGAATAACGTTAAAGCTAGTCGGTCTAAATCTATCCAAAGAAGCTTTTGTCTTTAGCTAGAAGGTAAAAGATCACTTTTCAGTGGGTTCCGGCTAACAGGAGCATCGACGGCAACTAAAGGCAGTTGGAGTGGCCACGAGCAAATCTGGTAGAAACCTCACTTGAAAATGTATAGAACTAACTCTTTGTGACGAAGAGCAATATCACCAAGCAGAATTTGGTTGAAGTTCGCTGTGTCTCGGATGATCTTTCGTGCTGAGTGGGGGATCGAACCTGTAGTTTTGAGTATTTTGGGCGGTATCTTGCTGATGTGGGTTGGAAGAGTTTTGGTTTTTGTCCCCGTTAAGCTTATGCGAATAATTAAGTTAACGATTTGCAAGATATAAGGAAAAAAAATTTTTTTCACCGGCTATGGGCTCTAGATGGAGGTTGAAATATCATCAAAAATCGCCTACGACCCACTAGTCCAGTAAAATGGTGCAAAAAAAAGGGCCAACTGAACATTTTCTGAAAACAGCAATTTTTCTTTTGTAATTTGAAGGGGGTTGGTTGGGAGTATAAAGCCGAGTTTTCGCCATCGGGAGGCGTGACTTTCGGCCGCCATCTTGTTTTGAGTGGTGAAAAATGGTTTTCCTTATTTCTCGGAAACCGTGAGTCCTACAGAATTTTTGTAAAAATATTTTTTTTAGATAATCAAATTATCTACAACTTTCGTAAATAATGGTTTGTCGAAATATTAATATTAAAAAAGATATGGACGAAAAATGACAAAAATTTTGGGGGTGATGAGCTTTAAAGCGCTATAACTTTTTTATTATTGATTTTACATAAAAAATGCCTTAGAGCTTTTTTGTAGAGAATTTTCTTGCGAATAATTTGATGTGGTCATCTATTGAATTAGGGTTGTTTTTTTTAGGTTTTAGAGCAATGCAAACGGAGAAGTTATAATAAAAGTTCTGCATATGCTTCCATCTATACAGGGTGTATACCGTTAAGTTTACAAAGTGACCGGCTGTGGATAGGTTTTGGATAGGCGAACAAAAAATCGTATGGGAGGGGGGCGTAAATCGTAACGGTTTAGCAGCTAGGGCGTTATGTAGTTTTTTTGGTAGAGGTTTACATATCACCCTGTATTTTTGTAACCCTATGAGCTATTTTCATGAGTAAGGTATCAGTGTACGCAGAATACTCCCACCTATCTAAACCTGTAAAAGTCAAGGTTCTACCTTATCAACTTCCAGAGAAATGAGTCATCAAAGTCAAAATTTAGTTTTTTTTAACTAAAATTTCAACTAAAACCACCTTTTTCTCCACAAAATGCCTAGTTAACTAATATTTTTTTTGCAGAATTGGAAAGCTTGGACAATTTCCTATGAATTATGTCAATTTTTATCCTACGGCTTTTATTTTTGGAGTTATACGCAATTTTAATGCTAAAATTGGCTCTATTTCGTACTTTTTCACTTAAGCTTTGCCAAAAAATACCAAATAAGCACCAAATAAGGCCAATTTTAACATCAAACTTGCTAATATCTTCAAAAGTAAAGGCCGTAGCATAAAAATTTTACATTATTGATAGGAACTTGTCCAAGCTTCCCAATTCTGCAAAAAAAAATTAGTTAACTAGGTATTTTGTGGAGAAAAAGGTGGTTTTAGTTGAAATTTTAGTTAAAAAAAACTAAATTTTGATGACTCATTTCTCTGGAAGTTGATAAGGTAGAACCTTGACTTTTACAGTTTTAGATAGGTGGCGGTATTCTGCGTACACTGATACCTTACTCATGAAAATAGCTCATAGGGTTACAAAAATACAGGGTGATATGTAAACCTCTACCAAAAAAACTACATAACGCCCTAGCTGCTAAACCGTTACGATTTACGCCCCCTCTCATACGATTTTTTGTTCGCCTATCCAAAACCTATCCACAGCCGGCTGCTTTGTAAGCTTAACGGTATACACCCTGTATAGATGGAAGCATATGCAGAACTTTTGTTATAACTTCTCCGTTTGCATTGCTCTAAAACCTAAAAAAAACAACCCTAATTCAATAGATGACCACATCAAATTATTCGCAAGAAAATTCTCTACAAAAAAGCTCTAAGGCATTTTTTATGTAAAATCAATAATAAAAAAGTTATAGCGCTTTAAAGCTCATCACCCCCAAAATTTTTGTCATTTTTCGTCCATATCTTTTTGAATATTAATATTACGGCAAAACGTTATTTACGAAAGTTGTAGATAATTTGATTATCTAAAAAAAATATTCTTACAAAAATTCTGTAGGACTCACGGTTTCCGAGAAATAAGGAAAACCATTTTTCACCACTCAAAACAAGATGGCGGCCGAACGTCACGCCTCCGGATCCCGAAAACTCGGTTTTATACTCCCAACCAACCCCCCTACACATTCAAAGAAAAAATTGCTGTTTACATAAAATGTTCAGCGAATGTCTCATTTGACTGGACTACACGGTTTCCGAGACATAAACAAAAATTTTTCAACTCAAACTGAAACTCATCCAACCCGCAACCTTGCACTACGAAAAGTTTACCTTGGCCCAATGACCGCTTCAGGGGCTAAGTTTATATTGGGAAATGTCCTCTATAAATGGGATTCCATCAGTTGATGGAATCAGTTTGACTCGATTGGTATCGTGAAAATAATATTATTATCTAAATTGAATTTTAAATCCAGTTGGGTCCTGGGCATTCCCTTTTTAACCCCGGGAAAATTCTCGAGGCCGGGCTTGCCTTAATTTGGCATTTTGAGGGGTGGACTAATTAGAACGGAGTATTTTTCTATTGGAGGTTCCTTGGCCAGAGGTTTCTTGACCACCGAGCAGGTCTTCTAAGATGAATCGTCTCTCTAACTCTGATTGTCTGTTACCGGAAATGGAAAGAGGATAACCAGTTTTGTAGTCTCATGACGGTTAGATGACACAAACACCATAAGTTACATGCAATTTTAAACAGATTGTCCTCTAATTATTTTTTGATTTAACGGTCTTCACCGCACATATACACTGCCCGTCACTTGATTACCCTCACTTTAAATTTTGACATGAATCGCACTAGAATGATACAATTTCTTGGAAACCACTTCCACAACATTTTTTAGCTCTTTTTATGTGATTTCTAATTACTGGGAAAAAAATCGGGAACATAAAGGATTGGAATTTGGGTTTTTTGATTTTAGTCGTTTTTGCAATGCGACACTTGATTACCCTCAACAGTTTGTTTTGATCATTCAAGTCATAACGGGCTTCAGTATAAACAAAATAGTATTTTGTTGTGTTGTCTAAAGACGTGATTAGTGTTTTTATTACATTAGAAAAAATATGGGACGAGGAAAAACATTAAATGAATGCGAGATTGGATAAATTCTTGCTTTTAAATAAGAACAATATTCTAACAGGCAAATCGCTCAAATAATTGGCCGAGATCCTTGGACTATAAATAATTTTTTAAAAGACCCCGAAAATTATGGAAGAAACCCAAGAGGACGCAGTGCACGAGCGACCACAAAGCGAGAACGAAGGTCTATTTTGCTTCAAGCGTCTAATTGTGCTGCTTCTGCACCAAAAATAAAGGCGGCAACAGCGACTTTTGCAAGTGTACGAACAGTAGAAAAAATAATTCAACAGTGTCCGCATCTTCGACGACAAAAACTGAAGAAGAAACCACATTTACTTGAATGTCACAAAATTGCCAGATTGGAGTATTGCAGAAGTTACCTTTCTTACAAAGACGAGTGGCAACAAGTGATATTCTCTGACCAAAAGAAGTTCAATCTAGATGGACCTGATGGATTCCAGCATTATTTCCACGATTTGAGGAAGTCGGAGTTGTTTTTATCCCGTCGTCACAGCACGTTTGGTTGCGTTATGGTATGGGCTGCCATTTCATTTTATGGAGCCATAGATTTGGGAATTTTGGAAGGTCGACAGACTGCGGAAAAATACATAGAGAGCTGCTAGAAGTAGAAACGATACATTTTCACGAAATGTTTGAAGGTTGTGTAAAGAAGTGGTTTCGCGACAAAAACATAGGTGTTCTAGATTGGTCAGCTGTTTCTCCCGATCTAAACATAATCGAGAATGTCTAGGGATTGCTTTCACGAAAAATCTACGCTGGAGGAAGGCAATTTGGAAATTGGGAAAGCCTAACTACCGCCATCGAGGATGCTTTTGAGGAGATACCGGTGACCTTCATGCAAAACTTGTACCGATCTATAGCAAATAGACTTTTTGAAGTAGTTTGCAATAACGGAGGTCACACGAAGTATTAATAATAAAAAAATTTCAAGAACATTTAGTCCAGTCTCCAACCGTAAAAATGGGGTATTACCTCTACTTTTTTTCGGAGGCCACCGATTTTGATGAAATTTTGGATTTAGGCTCTATTTACCACCCTTTTCAAAGTCTACCCTTTGCCGAGGTGCGCTTTTTATTTTAAGGGGTGAAAACTACCCCTTATCGTAAAAAATTAATAAAACTCAATAAATGGATAATATAAACGCTTAGTAGGCATATATATCACCTCTTAGACATATGTACTATTGAATTAATTTTTTAAGAAATTTTTCAACCCCTAAAAACTACCCTTAGAGAAATAGTCCAGTCCCCAAACGTAAAAATGGGGTATTACCTCTACTTTTTTTCGGAGGCCACCGATTTTGATGAAATTTTGGATTTAGGCTCTACTTACCACCCTTTTCAAAGTCTACCCTGTGCCGAGGTGCGCTTTTTATTTTAAGGGGTGAAAACTACCCCTTATCGTAAAAAATTAATAAAATTCAATAAATGGGTAATATAAACGCTTAGTGGGCTTATATATCACCTATTAGACCTATGTACTATTGAAATAATTTTTTAAGAAATTTTTCAACCCCGAAAAACTACCCTTAGAGAAATAGTCCAGTCCCCAACCGTAAAAATGGGGTATTACCTCTACTTTTTTCGGAGGCAACCGATTTTGATGAAATTTTGGATTTAGGCTATACTTACCACACTTTTCAAAGTCTACCCTTTTTCAGACACACAAATTTAGTTATAAGTTCAGAAAGTATTTTAGTAATTTTTTTAGTGTGTGCGTGTGCGTGGATCTATATATACTGGCGGGGTACCGACCCCGAACACTCAATTCACCTATGCTCTGAAAAAGATTGCAAACCATCAATTTTTTTCATCTTATTTAATTCCATATCTTTAGCAGCTGCGTACAAAAGTATTGCGCAATACCTTCCAGCTTCTAGAATATCTTCTTTTTTGGAGGTACTGTTGTAAAATGTATATTAAACCTGTATACCAAATGTAGCATGTATGTATACGTGAAATACCGCAATGAGCTCACAAGAGCTCCGAAAATCATTTGCTCCGAAACTTAAAAAAAAAGTCGTTCGGTTTTTTTACTGTAGCGAACTCAATTTTCAAGCTACAGTGGCCATTCAACAATCATTTTATAGGTAATTTCACTGCCAATAAACCTGTGTTAATTTTATTATATTAGAACCCTTAATTTTAAAAACGTGAAGGGTCAAAGGGCAAAGATGGTACTTACACTGTAAAGCAAACTTCAATCCGCTATATTTCCGTCAGTTTTTAAGCTACAGCAATACATAAAAAATCAAAATTCTTGTTGAAGAAAAATCTAAATTTTGTTTCAATAGTTTGTTTTATTTCAATAGTTTTTGAGTTTTTTTGAAATAAACGCAGAAATCTGTAAAATTCGTAAAATCCCCTTTTCATTTTGACCGTACCCATTTCGAAATAGATCCGATAGATATCTCTAAAATAAAGTGAATCCTACGTGGAACATGATAAATTTGAATTTGGGTGGAAGTGGTATTAGTTTTATTGATAATTTTTTTAAAAGAAATTTGAACGGTACACCTTCTCTTTGTCATAACTCATTCATTTTACATGCAAATGACTTTGATCAGTGTTCATTTTAAAGGTCTTTTCAAGCACTTTAAAAAATGTAATATAAGTTATCCTCGAAAAACGCATCGATTTTCCGTTATTCGACGTAAAATACGTTTTGAGTATTTGGTTTGAAATAGGTCCCCTTCGAGCAATCATTACTCGCTTTGTTTTATATCTAGAGCATTCATTCAAAAACCATTTTCTTCGTTTTTTATAAGCTTTATTTTTAGTTATAAAATTTTTTTTGATAAAACGCTTATTTTTGGATTTAATTGACCAAAAACTGTTCGAAAACGTGGGGTTGTTTAATGAAAATTGCAACGCTTATAACCAAAAAAATATCAATTTTACAAAAAAAGTTTGAACTACATTTTTTGCTTATAATTAGCCTCTCTATCTATTAACGGGGTTATTTTGACCAAAAATATTTCCACCCCCGGGTTGGGGTGGGAACCACCCCCAAAGAAAAAGCGCACATTGGCATTTGGTAGACTTTGATGTTTGAGTCATTCCCTATCTACTGTTAAAATTTCAAGTAAATCGGTCGCCTCCGAAAAAAAGTAGAGGTGATATCGGTTGGGGACTGGACTAATTAAAAATTTGGTCTTTATCATCTATTCTTACAGGTGAGGGTAATCAATTGTCGCATTGCAAAAATGACTAAAATCAAAAAACCCAAATACCTTTCCTTTCTGTTTCCGATTTTTTTCCAGCAATCGGAAATCACATAAAAAGAGCTAAAAAATGTTGTGGAAGTGGTTTCCAAGAAATTATATCATTCCAGTAAGATTAATGTCAAAATTTAAAGTGAGGGTAATCAAGTGACGGGCAGTGTATTAAGATATTAAGATTGGACGTTTGGCACCCCAAAAAAGGCATCAGAACGCGAAAGGAAAACGAAGAGTAGTCCGGTCAAATTAGACCAAAAAATAGGTAAGAGGGTACAGAAATTCACACCAAGCTGAAAATTGGTAGGATTGTTCAAAGCACCGTTATAAATGAAATGTAAAAAGTCCTCATCGATCCGGCACCTGGAACCTGGATTTACTCGGGGTCAAAGGTCACAAAAACGGGTTTTTCGCGATTTTCAGCAAAACGGTAACTTTTATCATAAAATAGTGTTTACAAAGTTTGTAGATTATGCGATTACCTACAAAAAAGGATCTTATACATTTTCCCGTACGAATTGTCATTCATGAGATATCGCCGTTTTAAATATTTAAAGCACTCATATCCCCTCACTTGCAACTTGTATGGCCGAATTGCCATTTACTTAAACTTTAATAACTTCTAGACCGATTATAGTAGAGCAACGTAATTAGGCTCATCTTTTAGGTAAATGTGGATTCTTTTATTTGAAAGAAAGAACAGAAACCTGAGTGACTCCGTTTAGAAGATATGTAGGTTCAAAGTGTGAGGAAAATCTGGAAGTCTGCAGTGAAACCCTATAACATGCACACGTTTCCACGCCACCTATGAGGTAGTGTACTTAGCGCGTTTTTTTTTAACGTGGTTTCCCCAGTAGGCCTATTCCACGGGTCAGTTGTGATCCTGTTTAATTTGAAACTATTGCAAAATAATGGATATTAGCAGAAATTGAAAAGATAAAAGCAATTTAAGTTAAAAAAAGGAGTGAAATTTAATCGTCCGAGTCGTAACTTTCAAATTCTTCTTCTTGTTCTTCTTCTTGATTTTCTTGCTCTTGTTCGTCTTGTTCTTCTTCTTGTTGTTATTGTTCTTCTTGTTCTTCTTCATCTTCATACTGAGTGCATGTAAACTGCGTTAATAGCGATGTATCGCATGTCGCCTCGTTGGAATCAAACGGATCCTCCACTGTTGGTGATTCAATATTAGAGCACGACCGGCCTTGACAATGTGTACATGCCAGAGAATAAAACAGTCCGACTTTTTTGCAACCACATTTAGCACTGCATCCCTTTTTGCAGTTGCAAAAAATTGTGTTCAGCAGTTTTTCCGGCGCAGGTGTAAGTAAAGTTTGAACTGGTTCTAATGAATTGTTGACCAACTTCCAACCCCAGTCTGTAGGGTCTAGGTGATAACCAAGCCACACTTGAACTTGGTAATATACCCGAAAAAGATGTTTATGAGCAGCAACTGAGGTTGGAGGAAGACAAGCTAATTGTACTTGTTTTTTACTTTTGGTATTTTTAACGAAACATGCATATCTATACTTAAATTGCTTTTATCTTTTCAATTTCTGCTAATATCCATTATTTTGCAATAGTTTCAAATTAAACAGGATCACAACTGACCCGTGGAATAGGCCTACTGGGGAAACCACGTTAAAAAAAACGCGCTAAGTACACTACCTCATAGGTGGCGTGGAAACGTGTGCATGTTATAGGGTTTCACTGCAGACTTCCAGATTTTCCTCACACTTTGAACCTACATATCTTCTAAACGGAGTCACTCAGGTTTCTGTTCTTTCTTTCAAATAAAAGAATCCACATTTACCTAAAAGATGAGCCTAATTACGTTGCTCTACTATAATCGGTCTAGAAGTTATTAAAGTTTAAGTAAATGGCAATTCGGCCATACAAGTTGCAATGCAAGTGAGGGGATATGAGTGCTTTAAATCTTTAAAACGGCGATATCTCATGAATGACAATTCGTACGGGAAAATGTATAAGATCCTTTTTTGTAGGTAATCGCATAATCTACAAACTTTGTAAACACTATTTTATGATAAAAGTTACCGTTTTGCTGAAAATCGCGAAAAACCCGTTTTTGTGACCTTTGACCCCGAGTAAATCCAGGTTCCAGGTGCCGGATCGATGAGGACTTTTTACATTTCATTTATAACGGTGCTTTGAACAATTCTACCAATTTTCAGCTTGGTGTGAATTTCTGTACCCTCGGATGTCTAAATTGACTGGACTAGAGTATGCCTTCGAAAATTGAGTTGGCTGGATGATGTAGAACTACATAGATGCCAATGCAGTAGGTATAAGAAACTCGAAAAGAGTTGCAAGAGAACGATCTATTTGGATGCAGAAACTGACACAGTGACATTTCCAAAGCCAGAAAATAACCATATCGCTACTCTTTAGTAGAGAATTTAAAAGTAATTAAATTTTTGTGAATAAAAATAAATAAAATTTAAACGAATTTGTTTTAAATTACTTCACTTCATTTTAATCAAAATAATCTCCAGGCTACTTTTTAACATTGGTGTGAGGTTTTCCTTTGAAAAGGTATTTTTATTTAATTTTGGCTTGTTCCTCTTCTCTTTTCCGAATAACAAAGTCCTAGATTTTCTTTTGCACAGAAAATGTTTTTCGCGCTTTAGTTGAATCTTTATTATGAAATTTTCAGAGGCAACTTAAGATGAAATAATATAATTAAAAGGTGGGAAATATTATCGCTCATTTAAAGCAATTTCATTTTATTTAATAAGAAAATAAAATTATAAAAGAAAATCTTGGTGAGTTCCGTGAAATACAGGAGGTATATTCTCACACTTTTACTTAAATTTACTAAACAGTTTATTTAAATATGTGTTGCATCGTATTTGCTATCGAGTATACCAACTCACAGTGAGAATTTGTTTTCATAATTTTACACGAGCTTTATGATTTGCCCAACGTGTGGTAACTAATGGTGGATCCACACTACGCGGACTTATCTCATACGCGCTTTTGCCTTTTTTTTCTAATAGAGTCCTTAGAAAGAAACATTGCACACTTCCACACAATATGGGATTTTTAAATGAAAATTGATTTTTTTCTCAATGTAGATTAATCAATATTCATTAAATAATTATTTTCTTTCATATTAGTTCTTATTTTAGGATCTAAAACTCACGATTCAGAAAATTAAAAGGCCTTTCCGCCAAAAGCGCGTAGGATCAAAGGCGTATAGTGAGGACGGGCCTTAACTGTGCTTATTGCAGGTGTATTACCTAGAATAATTACGTTCATTTACTATATTCCACACATTGGACATATCGATAGATTGTGTAAAATATATCTATAAGAAGGAATGTTTTGTTGTATATTTGCACCCTCAGTAGCCTAGAGCAGCAATCGGCAACCCAAATGCAGTGGCGTGCCACAAAACAGATAATTAAAAATACTGCACATTGAGCGTGCCACCAAAAAATAATATGAAGATAGTTTTTTTGTGTAGTAAAAACTTTTCACAAAGCAATTTCAAGGCCCCATTCACATACAGGCAGCCGGCAGGTCTTGGCCTTTCAAGCCAGGTCGGCAGGTACGGCCCGATGAACGTGACTGAGGGATGAGGACTTAAGGGATCCGCCTGATAGGCCGTGGACTGCAGATGACCTCATGATTCCCTACATACACTCAGGCAAATACGACAGATTAGCGTAGCAGGTTGTTAATTCAAGTGCAAAAATCTTCATGGCCTGAACGAAAATTTCAGACTGAATAGAAGTTCAGATCTTCAGGCCCGGACTGACGATTAATACCCACAGTCATAAAGATTTTTGTCAGTTTTCCTGGCCTGCCAGCGGCCTGTATGTGAATGGGGGCCTTTATATCAACGTTTAGGTGAACTGTGTCCCCGGCGGCAGAGGTAACGTATATTTCTTACGTAGTATGTACGTCTGTGTACTCTGATAAATATGTATCAGAGTAGCCAAGTGCGCATGCGTCTATGAAGCCGGGTTTTCATTAGTAGAATTAGTGGTAATGTACTTGGCGTACTTTTTAACCGACAACAAGTGGTAGAATAACTTTACCACGCTGCTATCCCACTCTGCTCTACTATAACCAAGTACTCTACTCTACCAATTAAGTTTTCACTAGGCGAGTTCACAGGATAGTTGGTACTCGCCCAGTATACTCTAGCACTAATTCTACTAATTAAAGCCCGGCCTAACAGTCGCGCATGAATATGAAGGGCATGCCGACACGATTGTCGGCATACCCTTTCTGTTAGCATCTACTTTCTGAACATAAATTTTAATAAACTGTCTCTTTCGTGGCGTGCCATCAAAGATTTTCTCACGTGCCACCGTTGGCCTAGAGGTTTATGCGTCCGACTATCATCTCACAAGTTAGGGTTCGATTTCCCACTGCAGTATGTCACTTTTTGTACTTTTCCAACGTAGATACATTCCCATCTCTTTTCACAGAAATTCTTTGAACACTTTTCTGCCACCATCTGCAAGCAAAAGCGCGGGAGCCATCTCCTGTTCAATCATCGAAGTAAATTTCTTGTTGCGGTAGCAATGGATAGCAGTCCATGGAGTCGGAGTGAAGTGTCTCAGGAGCCGACAGTAGCGCCACATTGATGAGAAGATTCTTTGCTCGAGTCGATAAGGTGTGTTTTTTTTAAATTTGCCAAAATGTCCAACTTCGTGGAAAAGTACACCCTGAGCATGGCTTTTGAAATGACGGCAACAATGAACTTATGAACGTATCTGCTGCAAATGCTGAGATGATATTCAGGTCGTGGGAAAAGTGTGGATCACGGATCTGTTTATGCCTGGGCAGAGCTAGTCCTCCGCGAGCAGAGGAGTAAATCGTTATTTATTAGCGCGATCTTGCTTAAAGTTTACCGGCACAATGGAGCTCCTTGCTGGTAACAGCAAGGTTGGCTGCCATCATACTTGGTCATGCTTTCTTCATCAGCAGCTTTGAAGAACTGATCATGGTAGCAATCGCAAACATAAAAAAATTCTGAAAAACTCACCCTCCCTAATCCTCCGAAATAACCGTTAGGGGGTGTTATGCCGGTCACACAGTAAACGCTAGCTCGACGGAAGGGGTCGTGGGGGTGTGACCGGACCGATACCTACATGGTTCACCACTTACCTACATCTCTGGGTGAAAACTCTTCATGTCATTACCGTTCTTGTGTCACTCCTCACAGAGCTCCATGATTGATACCTAATGGACCTGCAACCAAGTTGAATCAACGACGTGCGAACCTCAGAGAAGAAACCTCCCTCCACAACCATCCTATAAACCCAAAAAAAAACTTAGCGCTGCATGCTTAAAAATGAGGTAAACTGTGTAAGTATAACTTCAAAACACATATATTATTTTTCAAACTCTTAAATTTACATAAATTTTATACAGCCGTTGCCAAAACAACAATTTACCAACAGAATGTATTAGGTGACAGGGGTGGAAGCACGTAAGTCGTTTCAATTTGATTGTGACGAGTTTTTCGTAATATGGCAGCACGCAAGTCGTTTCAATCCATTTGACAGTTGTTTCAATTTTTTTGGTAGCATGTAAATTTTGTAACATTTGTTTTGGTTGTTGTTACGGAAAAATTTAGTCGTCGGTAAATTTGTTGTCGAGTAAAAAAAGCAGGGAAACAAAAATGTAAGTAATTATTGTATATTAACAGTTATATTCTATTATTAAATCAAAATATCAATAATTAAATGTAATAATATCATTTTTCTTTAAATTTTAAAATGGTGAAGGGAAAAAAATCAAAAGCAAAACCTTTCGATTAATAACGAACAACAAAAATTTATATGCGACTTCATGAAAAATCACAGCGATCTCGCCAAAGGTTTATTAAAAACTTCGCAGGGAAGAAAAACTTCAAACAATTTATGGAATGAAATCACTTCGAAGTTAAATGAAAAGGGGCCTCCAGTAAAACTACTGAATGAGTGGAAAAAGGTACAATTTTTATTTAAATAATTTTTTTCTAACTCTAGTCTAATTTCAGACATGGAGTGATATGAAATATAAAACCAAAGCCAAATTAAGTTTTAACAAAAATAATAAAAAGAAGACTGGTGGTGGTCCATACCAGGAGAAGCTCATTACTGATATGGATGAAAGTATCATTCAGTGTGTTGGGATAGAAGCCTCCGTTAATGGGCTCAAAAACGTAAAAACTTTTGAATGTCCTTTAGAACCGAGAGAAACAAACCACGACGGAAACATTTATGAGGATGCAAGCGCCTTAGTTTGTGACAATGCAATATCTAGCCTTTGTACAAATTTAGAAATAGAAAATCATGAAAACGAGACTCCAGAACTTGTTAATATAAACAACCAAAATAGATCAATCAATGGGAAAGATAAAACTAAAAAAACGAAAGAATGTGTGGAAAGATAAGTAAAAGCCACAGAAGAAATTAATATAAATTTAAAAATTTAAATATAAATTTAAGCGCCAAAACGAAATCCATGAAAAACTATACAAACTCAAGAAACAAAAAATGGAAGATGAAAAAGAAAGGGTACACCAAAAAATGGTGTTTAAAAAGGATTTGTTAGAGATTAAAATTGAAAGAAATAATTTAACTAGATTGGAGCTTGAAAAACGGTAACCTTTTAAAGTGCAATTATTTTTATATAATTTATTTATGGATTTATTTTTATTTTATAGATCTTAAGCATTTTTTGTTTTTCTTACTCATGGAGAGAATTTTTGTTAATGCAATTGAAGCATTTTTATTTTATTTTATTATTAATGGAGACTAGTCATCTTGATGGAAAACCCACAGAATTTTTTATGGATTTATGTTTATTTTATAGATTTTAAGAATTATTTGATATTGCTACTCAAGGACAGAATTTATGTTAATTCAATTGAAGCATTTTTTGTTATGTTGTTGCTAATAGAGACTAGCTATCTTCCTGAAAAGTATTATTTATTTTTTTTAAAAAGAACTACTTCTATATTTAAAAAGTAAACAGTTATATGTATTGTTTTTATATTAAATTTATTAAAAAAGAATATTTGTTTTTTTACTATTACAATTAATTCAAATTTATTTTTTTTTTTCAAATAATGTTTTACTATATCTATTCAATTACTTAAAGGCTATCTCTCACTGCATTTCTCAAAAGAATAGCTCTTCTTTGGGGAGTATCATCGGTATGTTCAGCAGAAAGATTTAAAAATCGATGGTTTCTTTCCGCCTCCATTACATCCGTGTAGTTGAAATCTGCTTCTAAGTTGTAGTCAATACAAACATTATGTAGAGCTGCGCAGACATTGACTACTTTGGCTACTAATGAAGGTGAGAGGCGTAATTTTCGAATTTACGAAACTATGTAATATTTATGAACACATACTGCATCTGTTTTATACACATACCTAAAAGCCTTAAATTACAGTTTTCTTCAGTATATTTTCTTTCAAGATAATTATTTATTTCGCTTTTGTTCCAGGTAAAAGAATCATTAGAAGTATCCACAGAAATAATTTTATTTTTATGGTTGCAAATCTGATACTAATTAAAATATTTTGATATATGAAATTAAATTAGACTTACTATCATTACGTTTAAGCTATGGAATCCTTTCCGATTGAAGAATATACTTATGTTCGTCCAATTTCGGTTTCAATATGGGGATGTTTGTTCCATCGACGCATCTAATTATCCCAGGAAGTTGGAACTTTTCGTAGAAATATCTTCTACATTCATCGAAATTGGACTCTTCTAATTTGATACTTTGAGGGCATAATTGTGTCTCCAAGCAGTTCAAAGTATTTCTGACCACTTTTGACTTGTTTGTGCCATACTTGGTTGTTTGTGCCATACCAAATAGTCGATTAAAACCGATATTAACTTGGTAACTACCAGTGGCCCGAAAATGTAATGTGGCGCCTAACTGCAGTACGGGAGGAATGGAGGTCTGACGAACGCCCTTTTTAAATTCAACTTTGTCCAGAATAAATTTATAGCACTCCTTATTCACTCTGAAATTTTAAATATTTATCTTTGTAATATCGTGTTTACTACATACTCTTCATCTGCAATTTCAAAAGGATTACTTTTGTCTCTTATTGTTCTTCTGACTATTTTATGTTCATTACAATCTTCACGTTCTTCCTCACTGTCGAAAAATATCATTTTTACTTTTTTGTTTAATAAATTATATCGCACGAAGTACACTTTTTTATTGTCAAACACTAAAAAGTGACAGTCGTAGGTAGATTCTCGTATATGTCAAACTCGTTTCAACTTACTTGCTGCAAATAGATTTTGAAACGAATTCAACTGAAGTCGAAACAAAAAATTTAAAACGACTTACGTGTTTCCACCCCTGGTGTATGTTGGGTGTATGGGCGGGGTACCCACTGGACTCGGTAATAAAACAAAAGGGAAGGAACAACGTCGCTTTGGCCAAATCGAAGTTGCACGACCGCAAACCCTTATCAAATTGTAACCCAACCAATCGCCCCACAGGCAAATACGCCTATTGCTCGATAAAAACTCAAAAGTATAACGTTAAAGAGGAAAAGTCAAATGTGTGTTCACACCCCAGAAGAAAGGACAGTGTAATATAATTATTTAACGTAGGCAATATTTAGGTGTAGGCAATTATTAGGTGTGAAGCTATTTAGATGAAAAATTATAGGAATAATAATTTGTAAATATATATATACATATAATCATGAAGTGTAAATATATTTAGTGTTGTAATATAAATAATATAATATATAAGGAAATTTGTAAATATAGGGTGAGTTCAAAAATTAATCATGATCGTAGAGTGTTGCGACATTGTTAATGCAGTGTTGCTGCGTTATTTGATTTGTCATGTTGTGATGCTTTGACATTCCAGAATACTGATTAATTTTACGACGATTTGGTTGTTATGTTGCTTTCTGGATTGTTAAGATAGTGAACAGCGATGGATGCTGTATTAAAAACTAGTTTAATACATTTTTTAATTGAAAATGCGGAAGTAAGAGGAAACAATTTAACGAAATATCTTATAAAACAAATGCAATTACGAAAAAAACGTATAAGTATTCTTGCCAAAATAAAAAAAAAAGAAAAATACCAAAAATAAATAATTATTTTAAAATAATAGATAAATATCAGGACGACGTTTTTAGGTCTCATTTTATGATGGAACGTTCAACATTGTTAGTGAGTATAAAGTAACTTGTAATGTCAATTACGCTGTATAGTTTAATTTAATAGAAGTTGCAAAACGAATTAGAACCTCATTGGAAAAATTGTACCCGCGGGAGAACAAGTTATACATTAACTCAATGCTTATATATTACGATATGGAGACTAGTAAATAGAAAACAATTTCGTATTCTTAGCGACCGTTTTGGAATTGCGAAAGGAACAGCTTATAATATCTTTGTAAAGACTATAAAATATATTTGTGCAACAATGAAAAATCAAGTAAAGTATTCATTAACTGACCAAATGAAAATCATGGAGGATTTCCAAAACTTGAGACCTCGGCATTTTCCTTTTGTAATCGGGTGTATAGATGGGACACACATAAAGATTCCTGCACCGAAAAAAGATCCATCTAGTTACTACAATAGGAAAGGTTACCATTCAATTATCTTACAAGTAAATTTTAATGCAAAATTGTGATGATAAGAATATATATTTTAATAACTTTCATTTTAAGGCCGTATGTGACAGCAAATGTAAATTTTTGGATATATTTTTTGGGTGTCCAGGAAGTTGTCACGACGCTAATGTGTGGGGACGCAGTCCTTTGGCGACAGCACTAGAATCAGGATCAATAACTTTATCGCAAGGATCCCATTTGCTCGGGGACTCTGCTTACCCATTGAGATCATACTTAATAGTCCCTTTTAAAGATAATGGGGCACTAACAACACAGCAAATTTCTTTTAATGTGACACATAGTTCCAAAAGAGTTTGTATCGAACAAGCTTTTGGAATATTGAAGAAGAAGTTCCAAATCCTGGAGTACTTAAATTTGAGAAGTGTAAGGCTGATGAAAAGTGCGGTGTTTACTTGTGTAATTCTGCACAACTTCATTGTGGAAAAAGAAAAGATTGACACTGAAGTATTTGGAATTACGTTGGATGTAAACGTTGATGGGGCAAATGAGAGTGCTAACAATGCAAATTTAGAAGGTGTTGAAAAAAGGAATTGTTTAGTAAATCTATTTATGTGTCAAGAAATTTTTACTTACCTAAAAAAACATAAGAATTTAATTTTGTATTTATTACTCAATAATAGTTAAACAAGTTCTAAACGAAACAATAACTTTATTTTCCAAGAATTAAAAAAATCTCAGAGAAGAAAAATAAACATACTTCAGCGAATAAATTAACAATAAAAAACACTTCAGTCAGTCAGTCACCCGGTTCTTAAGATGATATATCCAAAAATTGCCTCAAAATATCCTTCATTTCTCTCACATCATCCATTCTTTGTTTTTCAATCTCCAACCTTTGCTTTTCAAGGTCTAAAAGTTCATGAAATCTTTGTTCATCTTTTGTTGCTTCTTCCTGTAATAGCTTCACAACATCGTCTGTCTCCACTTTTGTTTTTTTGCAACGTTTCTTTGGTATAGGCCTACACATTTCTTCCACTTCGTTGTCAAATATATCCGATGAAGTAGTGTTTGGTCCTTCCAAAGTTGGAGTCAGTGAACTTAACAAATTTTCTTCTGGTACATCGACAGAATGCTTGGTCCCATACACTTCATCGAAATCTTCAAAATATTCCCACGTTGTAGCTTCGCTGCCACTTTTTTTATTTCTTTGCTTAATTCTTCTATACGTGGTGTATAAATTAATAAATTTCCGTTGAGCATCTTCTTTGGAAAATTTGCTAGATGGATACAGATTTCCTAAATCCTGTTCTATTTTTTTCCATAGCACGGATTTCTTTTGGCGTCCCTTCGTAAATTCTTCCTCATAATTTAAACGAGTAATTATTAAAGATTTTGCTTCCTTTCTGCCCCACTTTTTACTAGTTACAAAATAAAAATATGAAAAATGAAAAGTTATTGATTTAAATATAAAGTTATTAATATTGATCACCAAAAACTTACTTCTCATCACCCATGTTGAACAATTTAAAAAATTTGACAAACAGTAACAAAAAATAAACGAAAGCCACATCAAATTCCGCGTTGCAAACTTTGATTTAATGTTGCGTAGGCGTTGCTAACATAATGCAAAAATGAATACATGATTTATGTCATGATTATTTTTTGAACTCTTGACTAATGTTGCTTCTGCAGTGTTGTTGCAGTGTTGAATTTTTGAACTCAGCCATAATTATTGTTAATTAATATAATAGCATGTAATATATTTAAGCAATATGATAATCAAAATGGTAATATATTTGTTAATTAATATGATAACCAAAAGTGTAAATTTAATTAATGTTAACACAATCCAAGTAAAAATATTATTCGTTATTATGATTATCAGCCTATAATTCGCTAAGCGACTCAAAACTAGTGCTCACCACAATATGCTCGCTTGAACATTTGATAGCTCATCAATTCTTTTATCTAATTGAAAACAGGTTCGTGTGCAGTCATAATCATTTTCCTTGATTCGTAATATTGGACAAATATCATTTGCATCATCCCCCACATAAACGACTTGATGATATGTTATATTATCTTCGATATTTCTTCGTTTAACATGAACCTCTAATATTTTTCCTTTGCCTAAATTCGCTGGACTAATATTGCAATCAGATTGATGATGGTATGGTTTAATTTTGACTCCATACTCTAGATAACAAGCCGGATTCGGAAATAGTCCCTCACAGGCACATGATAAGCCATGAACTTTGTCCCCTTCGTTTATACATACACTATTCGAATCACTTATTATGAATATATATCAAAAAGGCCTGCTTTTGTTAATGTTTTTATGATATCAGTTATTGATTTTTGGTATTCGTCCTGCCGAAAAATTATGTTTATACAAAAGAACAAATACTTCACCCATATGTCGGGTAAAATCCTGTTGTCAATGGAGGTACTGCTGCAGGAACTTGTCCAATGGTTTATACTTCTGTTGGTCTGGTTTTCTTGTCCCCTTTCTTTGTCCCCGTATATGTAATGTTCAGGCCAAAATTACAGCAAGGAATCGATGGACAATTCTATTCCGACTTCCAAGTGAAGTAACATTAGAGACAATATCTTGCACTTCTCCGTGGTATCTTTTGTCAAACCAAAAACCCATGCACTTTATAAAAGGTTTCCGAATATACTTTTGCCTTCTTCGCTTTTAGATCTTTATCTTTTGAAAACTCAATCTGTCGTCTATTCACATCCAAAAATCCAGACTGAACTCTATTTCGTAACTGCTT
Organism: Thereva nobilitata; assembly: GCA_963855945.1. Lineage (NCBI taxonomy): Eukaryota > Metazoa > Arthropoda > Insecta > Diptera > Therevidae > Thereva > Thereva nobilitata. The sequence continues at coordinate 53,857,176 of OY979694.1, read as the reverse complement.
AATCCAGACTGACTTGCGACAAAAAAACTATGAATACCTCGGAAATTCGATAAAAATTTGCGGATACTTTGCCTTCTCAAGCCCCGAACTGAACTGTTTCATGAGTAATTCCAGACACTCAAAATTTTTCAATTTATTTTTCTTCTAAGAAATCTTTTTGTTTTTTTCGCCTACTTTGTAACAAATTTTTGAAATAAATTTTTCAGGAAGTGATTTCAGTGATACTTTCGGAAATTTCCGCGAGATGGGGCATCATCAATAGGGAGAAATAACCGATAAATAACCGACCGTTACAAAGTGTAACGGTCGGTTAATTACCGGAAAATTCTTCCTTTTGTTGGTTCTCCCATCTATCGGTAATTTCAGGATTCAATAACAAAAATTACTGGTCACAAAAAAATTAGTACAGAATTTAAAACTTCAAGGAGGCTAAAGAAAAAAATAGTTTTTGTTCTGGATGGAAAAAAGGGATTATTATGACAGTTGGAGCTAGACCGGTAGTTTGGAGACTGCGACACACCAACTGTTGAAGGAATTCTCGAAAAATAAAGAGAACCAACAATATATTACTAAAGCAGTTGCAGAACCAGTTTTTTTCTTGTCGTGTGTGACGATCTGGATTTTTAGCAAATCAGTTGGACTGAGAAAAAGGGCGAAATAGGAGGTCCTCCAGATACCCGAGATGAATGAGGGAAATTTCTTTTAGAGATCCAAGTACCGGGATTCACAATATTTAGCAGGCCTCATCAAGGGCTTGGAACGAGGATACCATAAAAGGCCAATTCTTGAATGATATTATAATTTTGTTAACGAATTTAGATATTTGCCCACGACGGGTGTGACTTTTAAGTATTAAATTAGGTTGGCTGAGGTCATCAAGGTGTGAAGACAAACATTAACCACAGCAGTCGTCTTCATTCGGTGTCACAGGATTTGTCGGTCTGCTGTATTTCAGACATTGTGTTTCAGGACTTGTACACCATATTGAATACACCACTGAAGTATTTCGATCTGGCAGAGGAATTATAGCAACGGGAATCCAGTTTGGGCGTGAAACGTTGGTTATTCCAGGCGATACCAACGCAAAAAAAATAACGGACGGAGGATTACTTCTCATAAGAAAAAAATAGGAGTGATTGAAACCGGGCTCAGTGGAACTGATTCGTGGGCTAATGGCTCATGACTAAAGAAATTATCTTTCGCAGTAAGCTCGTTTTGGTTTGTTCTCCAATTTTTTTTGTCTAATAAATAATTAATACTTATAATATTTAACACATTCAACATTTAATTATAATATCATTATATTCAAATTTTTATCATATGGTTACATTTTCACGTTATTACACTCTTTTAACACATTCAACATTTAATTATAATATCATTATATTCAAATTTTTATCATATGGTTACATTTTCACGTTATTACACTCTTAATTATAATAAGACTGCCTTAATTTACTTTGTTATCCCTAAAATAATATCGGGTGTTGTGTGTTGTAAGAAACAAAGGAATCCTCGACTGGTACCAGCGCGACGATTTGTTTTTTTTCCTTCCGTTGTTGTATTGAAGTTCTTATTAGGTATTAATAGATGGTTGCATCCACATTACCTATATTGTACGGTTAATTTTGTTTGATTTACATGTATTTAATATTTAATGCAAACTTACCTTCATTTTGTTGTTGATTAATTATATTGTTTTGGGCTGTACTTATTATAAAATATATTTGTTGTAAATTTCTCTAACTCCTCTAGTATTAATAGGCATGACCACCTAAGGGGATAAATTGTCCAGGATGGTTGGGTTGTGCTTTCTCTCCAGGGTCCTCTCAAAGTCGCGTTAAACATTTATAGGTCTACCAGGTCGATGGAAACGTCCAGCGATGAATCGCTTTGGCTAACCTAGGAAAAGAATGACATGAAGAGATATCCCTTTTAAACAATAGGTAAGTGGTGAATCATAGGTGTAGTGTCCCGGTCACACAACCCCACGCCCCCACCGGCGAGCTAGCGTAAACCGTGTGGCCGGTTTAGCATCCCCTAAAAACATTTAGGAAACTAGGGAGGATGTAGTCTTCTAAATTTTTTATGTTTACCCAAGCACGATGGCAGTAGCCTTGCTGTCACCAGCAAGGAGCTCCATTGTGCCGGTACATAAAATGGCGCCCAACGCATGCTTTCATGCCAACGTTTTTGGCAAGCAAGTTTTCGATATTAAATTCCGGCGCCCCTTTATTTCATAAATGACGCCCCAACTTCTGTAACTTATTAAAATTATCTTTGACTATGGTTCACCACCAATGCCTCTTTTTACAGATTCATCTTTATTGTCTAAATTCAGTGTGAATTTTATTTTGCTTTCACTTTTAGATTGTCCCGCATCATGTTATCTTCTTCGCTTTAGGCATCTTTGAACTAGGCTTACCGGCACCGCTGGCTAACAAGCGTATGACCGCTTGGCCATGGGTGAAGGCTGAGTCTGGAGTTCTTTTGTCCTGTGTTTTTGCTCGTCGTCCTGAGTATCAGGCGTCATACCGCCTGCCAGTGCTTCGTTCAGTGGACAGGATCCTTGTTACTTTTTGCTGATGGACGTTTGAGTTGTAACTCGGGCTTAACCGTCTGAGGTAACAGGCGTGATATCGCCTGCCCACTGCGCCCCGTGGACATCTTTAATCCATGCAGTCCCCTCAAATTCTTTTTCTTTTATTGCACTTTAGACAATTCGTCGAAATGTGGTAATGGATGTGGTCACTTCAGGTGAACCTCTATGAGGCCGCACAGGCTTAACCGTCTGGCTAATCACCTGCGCCCTGTGGACTTTTGTGTTGAGGTACATCCGGCTACTTCCTTGTGCTTTTATTATTTTTCTCTCCAGTCTGTCCCCACTGCTGATTGATTTTCCGTAGTGTAGCTCAGTTGTGGTTGGACAGCGGACTAAATCCAAATTCTTTTTATTTTCGAAGAAGATTTCCGTTTCTTTTTATGTGGAGGTAGACTTTTCATGTCGTTCAAGTGGATGAAGACGTGTGGTGCTTCCGGCGTTGTCGATGACATTTGGTGTTGTCTGTGTCTCATGGCTACCACCGACTGCCACCGATGACCTCGGCCACCGAGACTCCTGGGGAGAGAGATTTTTTTCCAACCATCCTGGAACTTTGACTTATTGAATTACACCAAAACATTTTAAAACAAATAAAAATTATTTTACACTTTAATTTTTCTCAGCTATTGTACGGTTTGGATTATTGCGAGTAGCATAACTATTGTTAGTCGACTTACGGAATTTTCGTTCATTAGTATATCTACAAGTACCGTAGTAGTACCGACTTGGTCATCATTTTTGTTAATTATTGGTTATATTGTTGAGAAATACTATTTTGTGTATCGGCTGTTGTTGTAATTTTTGCGCTAGTGTAGTGCCCCTATCTTGCACGGGTATCGTTTATAAAGTGGATAGCATCCCGAAGACGTCCCCATTCGTAGTCATTTTCGGATTTCTTGATAATACGTCGTATACATGGAATTGAGAGGCGGAAAGAAAACCGCTCTCGCCACTGGCGAAAGCGACCGTCCAGGCGAATCACACATCGACCCTGATGAGTCGTCACTTTCCGAAGCAAACGATCCCACCTCGGAGGAACAACTCCAACAGGTACAACGGGAACTAGAGGCACTGCGGGCCCAACAGCGTGCTGCGGAGATTCCGATACCCCCCCGTATGGATCGACACTATCCCCCGGCTGAGCCCGTACATACCGACAGCAGAAGGGAAGCGTCAACCGGAACCTATCGCCGCAAGTCTCCAGTTACAACCTGGAACATCAAGTTCTCCGGTGAGAACCCTGCGCTGGCGGCAGAATAATTTTTGTTCCGGTTGGAGCTGAGGGCACGCGACGAGTGGGTCAGCCAGTCTGAGCTATGTCGAAATATTTCGGCTTTACTTACAGGCCGAGCCGAGGACTGGTACTGGTCCCAGTTCCGCCGGCAAGTCCGTGACCCAGATTGGGAAACGGTGAAAGGTCATTTCACCAGACAGTTTAGGAGTCGTGAGTCAGACTTTGAACTGATAAAACGACTGTTGGAACTGAAACAACAAAACCATTCATATGACGACTACGTCGCAAAAATGTTGTCGTTGTATAACAGAATGTCCAATCCAATGCCGGAGGTGGAGTTGGTGGACATAATCCTTCAGAATTTGGATGCATCTTTAGGTTCATTGGTGATAGGCCAACGTTTCGCAACCATGCATGACTTGCGGGAAGTCTGCGTTCGAGCTGAACGCTGGCATAGGCAGAAACGTCTGGAACGAAGGCCCGATCGACAAATACACGAGATTGACTATTCGACAATGAATGAATCGAATTCATTACCACCGGACGTATCCCCGCAAGGAGTAGATGAGATGACCGCGCCGCGTCAGTTCCCGGCGAACCCGCGACCTTTCCGTTGTTGGAATTGCCAGCAACAGGGTCATCCTTTTATGGACTGCCCATCTGAGACTCGTGGCCTGTTTTGCTACAAGTGTGGCAAGCCAGGAGTCGTGACCCCAGTCTGTCCCACCTGCCAGGGAAACCGGAGCAGGGGTGCGAGACCATACGGGAGTCCGCGCCCGAGCTAAGCTCGCCCGTTATTCCCTCGCCCACTTCATATATACCTGCTACGTCTACCATCAGCGACTTTACGTCAAATGAGGCTCTTCCATCTTTTCCCTCCGAGGAGGTCAGACTCTCCTTTATTTCCCGTTAGAAGAGATATATCTCCACACGTGCCCGCATCTTTTCGGAGCCACCTTTTGTGGACTCCCTGCATTCTCGGCATACCCCTCCCCAAATTAGAGTACGAGCTAAGGAGAAGCGACATCTTTCGCAGAAACTTGTTTCTGCTTTCATCTCTGACTTGTCAGATCCTCGTCCTTTTACTAAGGTCACCTTACTTAATGAGGAGGTGAATGGTTTATTGGACAGTGGCGCTAGTATCAGCTGTCTGGGAAGAGATGCTGAATCCTTTCTAGCCAATCATCCCGAAGTGACAGCCTACACTTTGCACACTGCGTTGCAAACTGCTGACGGGGCTTCACAAAGAATTTGCGGTTACATCCGGGTTCCGGTCTCCTGTGGAGGACGGACCCGCGATATGACCATCTATGTGGTGCCCAGTCTCAGCCAGAGACTGTATCTAGGGATCGATTTTTGGAAACTTTTCAGCATCGCTCCCCAATTAGTCTGCGAGTTAAACGCTTCAACTGCATCTGCTAACATGTACGACTTAACGGCCTTGCAAAGCGAGCAGTTGGATCGGGTCAAGGCCAGGTTTCCCTCTTTCGATGTCTTAGGACTGGGAAAGACCCACCTGGAGGAACACACGATCGACACTGGTGACTCAGTCCCCATTAAGCAGCGGCATTATCCTGTCTCACCCGCTATTCAACATTTGATGTATGGCGAGTTGGACAGGATGTTGGCTCTGGGGGTGATTGAGCCATCGAACAGTCCCTGGAATTCTCCAGTGGTGTTAGTTCGTAAACCAGGCAAGGTCCGCCTGTGTCTTGACTCTCGCAAGGTCAACAGTGTCACCAGGGGCGGCGCTTTCATAGGTGCGAATGGTGCACTTGCACCGGGCGCAATTGGACGGGGGCGCTATTTCAGGTATTCAGATTTTAAAAAAAAATTTAAAACTTTGAAAAAAAAAATGTTTAAAAATGTTTTTCTTACATCCTTTTCATATATTAAAGGATTTCATTTTTATTAACACGACTTAATTTTCCAGTTTATTTTCCCAATAAAATATTCTATATTTCAACTCATGTAACAACACAACACAAATTCCATGCAAAAAAAAACCTGGAAATTTTACTTCCTCTCGTACTACTTCCTCTCGAGACTTTTGCTTCGTGATTTTCATATAATTTCTGTCCAGAGAATCAGCAGTAGTAAAAATTCAGGAGAAATATCCACCAAGTGAGAGAAAAATCCCTCATTCTACTGATGTTCTCAAATTTGAACGTGAGATGTAAATACAGAACTAACCAGTGGAATGAAGGAGACGAAACACATAATAATTTCATTTTTACTACGCTGGAGCACTTTTTGAAATGTTTGTAAAATGCACCATATCAACTCACACAAAGGAAAAAATTGTTCCGATGGCTCTGTATTGTGTATTGCTGTTTACTGTGATTGATATAAACTTCGGGGCGCTGGTGGTGCACTTTTAAATTTTGTTCCAAGATTTGTTCAAAGAGGTAAATAAACGAAATGAGAACAAAATATCTTGAGATTTTCTAAATATCTTGCGACTGTCGAACAAATTAATATGTAGATTTTTTTTATGTTATACGAGTTATTGATGGTGCAAATTTAAGTTTTGTGCCTGTTTCTCTGGAAGAATTTATAAAGAGAAAATTGAGTGAAATATTTTTATTAGATTTAAAATGTTGAGTTATAAAAGTAATATTTTAGATTTAATAACAATTATTAAATTACTAATTTCAGGTAATACATTTGTAAATTATATTATTTATATTTATATTTTATTGGAATTAATTTGTTTATTGTTTTTATGTTACGAAATTTAAAATATTTTACTGTGCCGCGAATTATGAAAATGGTATGGCAAATATAAATAGAACATACAATTTTCCATTAATTAACTCTTCAACTCAGACTTAATTGATGCATCGTTTGATAATTGGTGTGAACTTCGAAAAAAACGTATGTTTCTAAAGGCAACTTCTTGTTTTGATACTATTCAAAATTTATATGCTTATTTCTCCAGTTCGGTTAAAAGATTATTATTTTGAAAAAGAAGACACTAACAAGGTTAGTAAGACTAGTAGAGAAAGTAGCACAGACGCGTTAAAACGATTAGTTCATCAATTAGATGGTTTCTACGAGGCGTTGGTAGAACTCGTTCAGGTAGGGAACCCGTATCAAAACATACAGCAGAATTACGAAATAAAATTACTGAGTTAAATTTAATTTGTTCCATAGTAATCTAGTGTGATATTTTAGAAAAATAAATATACTTACAAAGCCCAAATGTCGGCTGCAGTTGATATTTTAAATTCCACAAAAGGTTTTTGAAGTGAAAACTTCTATAGGCACGTTGGGCACTTTTTGGCCCGGGGAAAAACTAAAAACTCGCGTCACGCTAACGAACCATCATCACGCTACCGTACCATGTGAGAAAAAATTTGCCTTTGGGGGTTTTAGTTTGTATTAAGTGTTATAAATTATTATACTATATTACTATGTATTATATATTCTTATGTTTGATTATATATTATTTTTTTTTATTTGGAAGACTAGAGCATATTATGGATTTTTTAATGGTTTTATTTAGCTTGACCTCGTATATTTGTTTGTTTGTTTGTTTCTTTGTTTCAATTCTTCCGACATCTTTTTTAACTACTTCTACTAAACCGATTTGTATGAAACTTTGCACACACATTGAGTTCCCATGACAATGCAATCTGACAACTTTGTAAAAAAATCAAGATGGCGGTTCCAAGATGGCGGACGAATTTTGCAATTGTGTTCCGATTATATTGAAAATCGGTATCAAGATGTTTTTATCAGCGCAAATGACGATTCTGTGCTCAAAATTTGAAAATTCAAAATGGCGGTGCCAATATGGCGGATGAATTTTGCAAATGTGTTCTGAATCCATTGAAACTCAGTATCGGGGGGTTTTTAAGGTCACAAATGGCGAATATGTGGTCAAAATTTTAAAATTCAAAATGTCGGCGCCAATATGGCAGTACGATTTTGGCAATTACGATTCGATTTCACCGAAAATCGCTATTTGGAGGTGTTTAAGGTCGGAATGCGCTGGCAATATGTATGGTATGCATAACAAATCACTTCACCAGAATTTTGTAAAAAGTAAAATGCATAAATACCTGTATAACGACTGTATAATTAAATAAGAACGACTTGTCTAGTAAAATGTGTTTCCAAGTCCACAAAAAAAATATTTCAAATGCATTCACATTCATAGACAAAATTGTTTGACCATTATCCTCCTGTAATATTAAGATTGAATAGGAAATACAGAATGGCCATAGAAGTTTTCACTTCCATCGTATGGTCCTACACACACCAGTTTTTTTTTGATAGATTTACGATCAGAGCAAAATATCAGGAAGTTATTGAAAAAGTCCAGCAAATTGTTACCAAGTTAGAAGTGCCTTGTGTATTTTCCGCTTCTTCGTCCTTGCGATCCAGACGAAAAAAGTTTTTTTCATATGATCAGCTGATGGGGCGCAATATAGCATAATGCACCGGGCGCAAAAAAACCACGCGCCGCCCCTGAGTGTCACTGTAAAAGACGCCTATCCCCTTCCACACATCGATGGTCTTCTTGGTCGTCTTCAAGACACCAAGTTCATCACGAGTTTGGACCTTAAGGATGCTTTCTGGCAAATTCCCTTAGAGGTGAAGTCGCGAGAGCGGACAGCTTTCACTGTCCCCGGTCGTCCCCTGTACCAGTTTACAGTTATGCCTTTCGGCTTGTGTAATGCCCCACAGCGCATGTGTCGCTTGATGGACAAGTGCATTCCTGGACATTTACGTGAGAACGTCTTTGTCTATCTGGACGACCTGCTCATAGTTTCACCTGACTTTGACTCTCATTTAAGGCTTTTGGACGAAGTCGCCAGCTGTCTCCGTCGTGCGGGGTTAACACTCAATCTGGCTAAAAGCAAATTTTGCGTGACTGAAGTCAAGTATCTCGGCTTCATAATTGGTGATGGGACACTGAAAACAGATCCTAATAAGGTGACGGCCATCACGGAATTCCCGACTCCGAAGTCTCATAAGCAGACTAGGAGGTTTTTGGGTATGACCGGATGGTATCAGCGTTTCATCCCCAATTATGCTAGCGTGGCTTCTTCAATCACGGATTGTTTGAAGACAAAAACTTTTAGTTGGAATGATGAGGCCCAGCAGGCGTTCGAGACTTTGAAAAAGCTGATGACGGAAGCTCCTCTACTAGTCACTCCAGATTTTTCTAAACCTTTTTATATTCAGTGCGATGCCAGCAGAACTGGTGTAGGTAGTGTGCTCTTTCAAAAGGACATGGATGGAGGAGAACATCCGATTGCTTATATGTCCAAGAAATTGAACGGAGCACAGCGAAACTACACCATTACTGAGCTCGAGTGCTACGCAGCCGTTCTGAGTGTAAAAAAATTTAGAGCTTATGTGGAGGGACAGGCTTTCACAGTCATTACTGACCATGCAAGTCTAAAGTGGCTCATGGGCCAGAAGGAGCTCAACGGACGTTTAGCCCGGTGGAGTCTTAAGCTTCAGGGTTTCGATTTTACGATCGAACATCGTAAAGGCACCCACAATGTGGTTCCTGATGCCTTGTCCCGCATGGATTGCGTGGACGACCTGTCCTTATGTTTCGACGTGGACTTAAATGCCACGTCCTTCAAATCCCCTGATTATCTTCGTCTGGTTGAACGAATCAGGCAAGCCTCACCGCAGTTACCAGACCTACGAGTTGAAGATGGGTACGTGTTCCAGCGTACATCCCCACGTACTGGAGACTCTGTTGCGGACGACCTAACCTGGAAGTTGTGGGTCCCAACGGAACTGACCACGCCTCTCATCGAGTCGGCTCACTTGCCTCCCCAAACATCGCATGGTGGGTTAGGGAAGACTCTAACACGTCTGAGAGTTAAATACTTTTGGCCGGGTATGTCCAAACAGGTGCGGGAATTCATCGCCCACTGTGAGGTCTGCAAGACCACTAAAGCCCCCAGTTCAGTACTTCGACCACCTATGGGCAACGCCATGGATGCGTCGAAGCCGTTCCAATTTTTATACGTAGACTTCTTAGGTCCTTACACCCGGTCGAGGAAAGGTCACACGGCAGTGTTTGTCGTATTAGATGCCTTCACCAAGTTTGCCTTCTTGCACCCCGTGTCCGCTGAGACTACGGCGGTGGCCGTCAAGTTCCTCGAGCAAACTATTTTTCACACCTTTGGAGTTCCTGAAACCATCTTCTCCGACAATGGTCGGCAATTCACATCCAAAGAGTTTGCTAAATTGTTAACCGATTATGGCGTGCGACATGTGCGCACAGCCGTATATTCGCCTCACCCTAACGCTTCCGAGCGGGTGAATCGATCGGTATTAGCCGCCATCAGAGCGTATTTAAAGGAGGATCAGCGTGAGTGGGATAGACATCTCTCGTCCATTGAATGTGCTCTTCGTAGCGCCCACCACGAGGCAATAGGCATGTCACCGTATCAGGCTCTTTTTGGTAGCCATATGATCCTGCACGGATCAGCTTATCCAGTCCTGAAGAAACTGAACGTTTTCCAGGAAGGTGAAATAGCTTTCTTGCCCTTGACGGACAAATTGCAGATACTGCGTGAACGAGTAGCGCTAAATTTAGCCGCTGCACATACCAGGCATACTACTCGATACAACTTACGTTGCCGAGTGAGCAGTTTTCGACCTGGGGATGAGGTATACCGACGAACCTTCTGGGCGAGTAACCGAGCTGGTCGCTTCAGTGCTAAATTGGCACCGAGGTTTGTGAAAGCCCGGATACGGACGAAAATTGGAACTAGTTTGTACGAGCTGGAGGATTTGGCTGGTAAAAGCATAGGCGTTTATCACGCTAAAGACCTACGACCATGATTGTCCTCGAAGCAAGCGCTCCTCGGAGTAGCCCTAAGAAGGCATCTCGCCGGCTTCACTGGTTAATAATAGGGTGCCTTAATCCGCTTAGGTAGCTTCCCTAGCGGGTGGTACACCTCTTTGCTTTTCGGTCAGTCTGGGGAAACAACTTTCGGCGAATGGTTGGCCTGGCTTTCCACCGGGTAATGTCAAAGGCAATGTGGTATTGCTGGAGACTAACCCGATGGAACGATAGGTGACAATTTCGACGGGAATGTCTAGATGAAGGTAGAGACCCGGAGTGGGACAATGTGGTATTGCCTTCCGCCGGATCTCTGCAACTCCAGGCATACACTCCGGGTGACTCTTCAGACTGTCCCTCTCTCAAACTTTTAATTTTGAGAGCACTACTAAATCCCTAGCGATTTATAGCGCGGCAGCTGGAGCAGGAGACTCTTAATCTCAGGGTATGAGACGAGCCCCACATTGGCGCCACATACCGGACGTTACGACAGAAAAACCTTCCGTTTTTTTTCGGCTCCTCACTGCCTCGCAAGTCGGCCTTGTGGACCCGAGGGTATGTAACGGTCGGTTAATTACCGGAAAATTCTTCCTTTTGTTGGTTCTCCCATCTATCGGTAATTTCAGGATTCAATAACAAAAATTACTGGTCACAAAAAAATTAGTACAGAATTTAAAACTTCAAGGAGGCTAAAGAAAAAAATAGTTTTTGTTCTGGATGGAAAAAAGGGATTATTATGACAGTTGGAGCTAGACCGGTAGTTTGGAGACTGCGACACACCAACTGTTGAAGGAATTCTCGAAAAATAAAGAGAACCAACAATATATTACTAAAGCAGTTGCAGAACCAGTTTTTTTCTTGTCGTGTGTGACGATCTGGATTTTTAGCAAATCAGTTGGACTGAGAAAAAGGGCGAAATAGGAGGTCCTCCAGATACCCGAGATGAATGAGGGAAATTTCTTTTAGAGATCCAAGTACCGGGATTCACAATATTTAGCAGGCCTCATCAAGGGCTTGGAACGAGGATACCATAAAAGGCCAATTCTTGAATGATATTATAATTTTGTTAACGAATTTAGATATTTGCCCACGACGGGTGTGACTTTTAAGTATTAAATTAGGTTGGCTGAGGTCATCAAGGTGTGAAGACAAACATTAACCACAGCAGTCGTCTTCATTCGGTGTCACAGGATTTGTCGGTCTGCTGTATTTCAGACATTGTGTTTCAGGACTTGTACACCATATTGAATACACCACTGAAGTATTTCGATCTGGCAGAGGAATTATAGCAACGGGAATCCAGTTTGGGCGTGAAACGTTGGTTATTCCAGGCGATACCAACGCAAAAAAAATAACGGACGGAGGATTACTTCTCATAAGAAAAAAATAGGAGTGATTGAAACCGGGCTCAGTGGAACTGATTCGTGGGCTAATGGCTCATGACTAAAGAAATTATCTTTCGCAGTAAGCTCGTTTTGGTTTGTTCTCCAATTTTTTTTGTCTAATAAATAATTAATACTTATAATATTTAACACATTCAACATTTAATTATAATATCATTATATTCAAATTTTTATCATATGGTTACATTTTCACGTTATTACACTCTTTTAACACATTCAACATTTAATTATAATATCATTATATTCAAATTTTTATCATATGGTTACATTTTCACGTTATTACACTCTTAATTATAATAAGACTGCCTTAATTTACTTTGTTATCCCTAAAATAATATCGGGTGTTGTGTGTTGTAAGAAACAAAGGAATCCTCGACTGGTACCAGCGCGACGATTTGTTTTTTTTCCTTCCGTTGTTGTATTGAAGTTCTTATTAGGTGGTAATAGATGGTTGCATCCACATTACCTATATTGTACGGTTAATTTTGTTTGATTTACATGTATTTAATATTTAATGCAAACTTACCTTCATTTTGTTGTTGATTAATTATATTGTTTTGGGCTGTACTTATTATAAAATATATTTGTTGTAAATTTCTCTAACTCCTCTAGTATTAATAGGCATGACCACCTAAGGGGATAAATTGTCCAGGATGGTTGGGTTGTGCTTTCTCTCCAGGGTCCTCTCAAAGTCGCGTTAAACATTTATAGGTCTACCAGGTCGATGGAAACGTCCAGCGATGAATCGCTTTGGCCAACCTAGGAAAAGAATGACATGAAGAGATATCCCTTTTAAACAATAGGTAAGTGGTGAATCATAGGTGTAGTGTCCCGGTCACACAACCCCACGCCCCCACCGGCGAGCTAGCGTAAACCGTGTGGCCGGTTTAGCATCCCCTAAAAACATTTAGGAAACTAGGGAGGATGTAGTCTTCTAAATTTTTTATGTTTACCCAAGCACGATGGCAGTAGCCTTGCTGTCACCAGCAAGGAGCTCCATTGTGCCGGTACAAAAGTGATAAGCCCAAGTGGTGCCCACGGCACTTTTTGGCCGGAATACCTCATTAAAATAAAAGGAAGGAAAACAGTCAAATCAGGAGCTGTCGTCAGCCGAGCCTGTTTGTGGGTTTTGTGTAATGAGTCACCGATTCGGTTTGCGGTGCTGTTTCTAACGTAGTGTGGTAATAATGAATAATTGTTCAGGACTGTTAAAATACCACCAAAGAAGAGAAAAACAATTGAGTTTTGTAAATAAAATTGATATAAAAACAGGACAAATGTGAAGGGGAAGGTCCACGTCATTACTACAATTTTGTAGTAGTAACCCATAATCTTTAAGGAAGGAGCTAACGGGAGACGGCCGAATGGCATAGTTTTAACTCGGTTTGGCTGAGGGTTAGCAACCAAATCGAAACCAACCCGAAAATCGTATGAATGGCGTTGGGATAATACTTACCAATGAAGCTAGGTCTAGGTTCATTAGCTGGTCACCAGTTTCTGAAACGATTATTACCGGGTGTCTGCATACCAGACTAAGTAGTCTGGGCTAGGTTAGCACGGTGTGCGTACGTGCGAGCGTGTGCTGTCGCCAGCCACCCAGTAGGGATAGGAAAGCTTCCAGAGTTGATTCTGTACATGTTCCTTCGAATGCATAATGTCTACTTTCTAGATCGAAACATACATGCGATGTCCTAGGGTCGAAGGCATAACGGCCACCTCTTGCAATACAGTTCATTCCAATATGAAGGTATAAGAGCTACTTTTTGCATTACCATACATTCGCCAATATAAAGGCATAACGGCTATCTTTTGCATTACAATTCCTTATGCATGACACTTTACCTTACCATTTCTTCCAATAGCCATCGATTCACATTGCTTCTAATTTCTACAAAGATTTACTGCATTCCAATTTTATGAATTCGTAAATTCCCTACTGGGTACTTAAGCACGCACCGATTCCAAAAATGGTCATTCACAAAAATACAAAAAAAAAAAACAAAAATCACTATAAAAGCCAATAACATCTCTGTCGGGAATAATTCCTCTATGCAAAAGTGATTTGAAGGTGGACCCAAAAAAAACTAGTTGGGTTCTGAGTTTGACCTTTCCAGTATGATGAATGTTGAATATTATGAATGGATATTTTAATAATAACTGAACAATGATCACAACAAATTGTAAGAAAGTTCATACACGGTTCTTGAAACTAACACAACTCCTATAATAGCAAAAGTTTCGTAATATTAAATAATATAATATTAATAAACTGACTACTTTGAAAATAGTAATAGTTTCAGTACCGGTGGGAAATTGACTACAATAGTATCAGAACTGGTGCCAAAGTAATCCTGAGAGAAGTTAGTTCAAATAACGATAATAGTGCTAAATCCACAACATTTTTCAAGGGAATTTGTTTTTCCTGAAAGTAAGCAAACGAACATTTCCTTCGTACTTCGTTCGCTACACAGAAGCGCGTGGACGAACTCGCCCTGAGCATGTTGAAGCGCCAATCATAAACTGGAAAGCAAATGACTTAATTCGGAAATTCGAACGATTTCAGGAGATACTAATCAATGTAAAGGGCTTGGCACACTTGACCAAAAAGGCCAAATTTATCGGTAACTACTGGAAATTCCGTGATGAATTTCCAGAGAAGTGTGGAACGCGAAAAACAATTAATCGTCCAAAAAGTGCTGATCTGACCGAATGTTATGAATTTTTTTCAGAGCATGCACGCGTCGATCGGCAACTCAACGAAGTCAACATCATATTGGTTTCGCGCGATATTGAGCAGGTACAAAAATCGCGAACTTGGTTCAAACAAAAATCGCGTAGATCCGCAACTCAATGAAGTCAATATCATTTTTGGTAAGCGCGATATAGTGCAGGTACAAAAATCACTTACGTCGTCTAAACAAAGAAACCGCTCGACCGAATTTTATGAAAATCTTTTCAGATTGTAACTTCGGTAATACGATTACGATCGGTATCTCAATGAAGTCGGTATCTTTTTTGGTTCGTTCGTTAGGTTCAGTTCCATTTCGTATTGTAAGTTCTATACTCAGCGTGATATTCGGGCTATATTTTTGTTCTGATATATCGTAACTTTCGCTATTGTAACATTTTCCCGTTTAAATTTTACTATTTTTACTTAACACAATACTTAACTTCAGTCATTTTAAATCAACTTAATTCACCTCATCAAGACTCTTAACTCAATTCTCAACCCAGTCAAATCTTAACGCAACTGTTAGCGCAACTCTTAAACCAAATTTAACTCAACTCGACTTATCTAAGATCGACCCTTAATTAAAAAACTCATATCTTACTTTCTCTTAATTCATCTCGAATTATCTAAACTTAACCCTTACCTCAATTCTAAACTTTCCACTTAACTCAACTCTTAACGCCACTCTTAATTTGTTGCTGTCAATTTATATTATGTCGTTCATAACAACACACCGAATTCATGGATACATTTTCGCTTTTTGGGTAAAATTTTTTAAAGAAAAAATCATATCGCATATAACGTAACCAGTAGCAGGATTGAATCAGTTCAGAAGAGATTTCTCGTTCTTGCCTTTTCGGGTTAAAACCACGCCCATATTTTAGGACCGTGGGACCCCGATATTCGTGATCAGAGACCCAAAAAGCACGTAGTGGTCGATTTTTTAAACGGTGTTATGCTGGAACACCCTAATACCCGTGACAGAGACTGGTAGTATCGAAACCATGGTTAACAAGGAAACTATCAGTCTGAACTCAAAAACCACGTTTGTACTAGGCACAACCCTGGTATTATCATGGTTTCGAAATCTACATCTACTGCATGGTATACTATACTACGTTTGGAAGTAGCTTCAGCGCCAATTTCCAGCTGCGGAAATTAAAGGAAACTTATATTTCCAGTTGTTTGGCAGCAAATTGGTTGTCAATGGTAAAAACAATTTAGTTTGAGTTTTATTTGCCTTCACGTTTTTCTATCCCGCCAAAAACTTTTAACTTTGACAGCTAAGAATACTATCAAAGCTGTCTGTCACTATACCTAGTACAAGGAAACTATGGTACTGAAACCATGGTTCGTCTACTAGCTGTCTGTGAGGGGTTTAACGCGCGTTTTGAATGAACTATAAAGACGCGCCAATAGATGTTCCAGATTAAAAAAATTGTTTGCTTTTTGGTTGAAATTTGGTTAAATAGGTATTGTCAGGAAGAATTAAATTATTTTCAACCTTACCAACCAACCCCTAGATTGAAGTTGAATTTGAAAAATGATTTAATTTTTTTCCATTTCAATTTCAATTTCCCCGGTGAATGTGAGTATGGTGGTGAGTTTTTGAGAGCTGTACCTCACTTGAACGGATTAACATAAAATGATATCAAAAAATACATAAATGGATTCACTTACATAAACAATTTGAATGCTTACTTTAATTCAGTTTATTATTGGTCAACGTAAATAAAATTGTTATTCAGCGCATATTTAAAAGTTACCAAAAATTTATTATTTTAACAGCACTTAATTTAATGAAATAAATAAAGTATGAAAAGGCTTAACTCAGCATATATAGGATGAAATTTAACTCGTTATTCATTTGAGGTTGGGTGAATACTATCGACATGCATAAAAGCGGATTACAAATTTTCAATACTCTCATTAGTAGAGTGCGGATTATATGCAACTTTTATATTTTTAATGATAAATTTTTTTTTAATTTTGTAAGTACTAATACTTTTGTTTACAGAATCAATTTTTTATAGCATATCAAAATATGCAAAATTTTATGCAAAAATATGCAATTGCATATGCAGTAAATATGAAAAAAAAATGCAAAATATGCAATACAAAATACAAATTAAAACAATGTTTTAAGAAGTGCATTTTATTTTTATACGCTTTATATTAGCTTCACTTGTCACTATGTAAAAAAATCTTGGAAGTTAAATTTGACCCACTTCCCGGTTTCCGATTGGGCTGAAATTTTGCATATACGTTTAGATTGGATGACAATACAATCTAACCATTTTGTAAAAAAAATCAAGATGACAGTTCAAAGATGGCGGCCGATTTTTGCAATTGGGTTCTACGACCCCCGAGATGGGTATCAAGTGAAAGGGTATGACAGGTAAAATACAATTAGCTGTGTGGCGTCATTCCAAATTCAAAATGGCGGCCACACAAAATGGCGGAAGACATATAATAGCCTAAAAATTAGAAAATATACTTACCAACTTCAAATTTTGCACATATGCATAGTTCGAGTGACAATGCAATCTGACTTTTTTATAAAAAAATCAAGATGGCGGTTCCAAGATGGCGGGAGAATTTTGCAATTATGTTCCCCGACCCCGCGACATGGGTATCAAATGAAAGGGTATGACAAGTAGATTACAATTAGCTGTGTGGCTCCATTCCAAATTCAAAATGGCGGCCAACACAAAATGGCGGATTACCTTTTTCTTTACAACCCCCTCGCTATAGCCTACACAGTAGCCTGTGTGACGCCATTTTAAATCTAATAGGGCGGCCGCCACAGAATAGACATATAATAGACTAAAAAGTAGAAAATAAAAATAAATAAGCTCAGAATAAAATTAATGAGGTTGTTGGTAAAAATTATAAATATAACTTACTTAAATGTAAAAAGCCTGGGGCGTTAACTAAAAGTTCCAGTATTAATAAAATAAGAATATAGGTAAAGTGCGCCCCTCGCTTTTTTACATTTCAGTAAGTTATATTTATAATTTTTACCAACAACCTCATTAATTTTATTCTGAGCTTGATTTCTAAAGGTAGGCTGTTCCCATATACTGGCTGAAGCAATAAAGACTTTACATTCAAAATTATTTTTTACTTTGTAGTTCATTTTAAAATAAAAGCGTATTTTTTAGATTTTTTAAACTATTTATTTTTAAGATACACATTTCAAGGCACAATACCCAATCATGATCTTTTCAATATTTGTGAATGTAAGGTTATTAAAGTTACTCTACCGCTTAAAAGTAGGCCAGTTACTCTACCACTAATTCTACTAGTGAAAACCCGGCATTAGAGCTTAAGTTTAGGCAGACTAAGATATAGGTATAATGTGTATTCATCAATACTCCAATATACGTGTTCTCATATCTGCAAAAATATGTGATTAGTTTTTTACCGAGTTATGCGCTTAGTTTTTAAGCTATCAAGTCCTTCCAAATAGCATTTTGTAGATTTTTCCAAGAGCTATAAGCTCATATAAATTAAACTTTCTTTCACCCCTTATTTTTGAAAGGGTTTGAGCTGAAAGGGCTTGAGGAAGATACTTTTTACGAACATATGCAAACTGTTAACGGCCATATCTTTTTTTTTTAAATTGAGATTTTGGGCCAAAAGTTCGGCCATTCGGTTGACCTATTGTACTACACCCCTATACCTCATATTTATTGGCCAGACCTCTGGAACTATTTCAGCAGTCTGCCTAGTGGCTTGTCGTTTCCACTTGACTGTTCAAGCTTCCCGGGTTCCCGTCCGCAGTCCTGCCTTCGGTCTGTTCTCGGAAGGAGTTCACGAAAGCGGGCTCGGGTATGCTCCGTGAGCTACCCGATTCCACTCCGGCCCTCCTTGCCACTTTTAGTGAGACCAGAACCTTAGGGCAGAACGACGGCGATCTGAGTCTGCTTGCTGTCGCAGTAGGAGGCTAATTGCGATTCCACGCTTATTTTTTAATTTATTAATTTATGGCTGGTGCTGCCAATCTTCTGGCGGGTCCAAAAACTTTGGCAGAGCGGCGGCTGCCCAGGTCTGCCTCTTGGCTACCCGGGTTCGAGGCGGCCACCGTCCTGTCTTTGGTCTGTAGGGAAGGAGTTCACGAAAACGGGGCTCGGGTGTGCTCCGTAGGGCTCCCCAATTCCACCTCGGCCCTCCTTCCCTTGGCCCTCTCCAGATAAATTGGTCCACAAAAGTCTCCTGAGTATGGTAGGAAAAGTAAGGTCCATCCTGACAGAGCCTCCATATCAGAATAAGGCATTATACAGCTGGGTGCGCCCGGTGCACAGAGGAGATCGTGTGACAGTGCAAAACTAACCCGCATTCAGCCCTCGACACGATAACTTTACATCGTGGCTTGGTAGGCCCGATCATATCAGTCCATCCCTTTCAGGACAGCTTCCAGTGGCCACCACGAGGAGGTTATGATCTCACTTTCATCAGTCCAAGATAGTTACGGCACGTGCGTATTTAAATATTTAAATACACTACATGTTGCTCCCCCTATCTCGCTGGTGACTGACCACCATATCATATCTTACGCAATTTTTATCAACAAAAAAAAAACAACCAAAATTTTCAGAAAAGCAAAACCTACGATTGTGTACTCTAAAAATTTTGCGTATCATTAATAGTTTTTGAGTTATTTTGAAGAAAAGGCAATATTTTGCAAAATTACAAAACTGCTCTCTTCGCTTCAAGCCCAAATTTTGTCAAAACTAAGCACTGTAAAATGGTCAAACTTCTAGAGCATATTAAAAGTATAGTACATTAATAAAGTGAATTGTGCAGTGATATCGATTATTTTCAAAGGGGGTGGTAATTGGGGGTGATTTTCACATTTTTTTGTCGCCGAAACCAAGGGACCAGCTTTATTTTCGTCATAACTCGCTTAGTTTTAATGCTAGGGACTTTTATAAAAAAAACAAAAATTAATCGATAACAGTTTCAGATTTACAGCCCACGACAGCGGCTGCCTTGCAATCAACTGCATCCCAGGCTGCTGCAGCTACGTCCGAATCAGACGGCGGTGTCTGGAATGTTGTGAATAGAAAACGAAGAGTGAAGAAGCTGATCGGTTCGAGTACATCATCTGGTGAGCTTTCTGTTCTTCGAAGTACAAAGTGGATTCGCCTTGCTAAACTTTTGCCCTCTACTACACCGGCTTCTATAATGAAATTTGTGGCTGAAAGATTTAATGTTGAGGAAAATCTGCTTAAATGTTTTCCTCTTATAAAGAAAGAAGTAAACATTTCAAGTTTGAAATTTATTAATTTTAAATTGGGAGTTCCATCAGAGCTTTATGCTAAAGTCATGGATGCATCAGCCTGGCCATTGGGTCTCGAATTAAGATCTTTCCAAAATCATCAACCTTCAAAAAACTCGAGTATTCAGCCACCCGTCTTGAATACTTAAGTCAGCTTGATGATGTTTTAGATAATAAAATTAATTGCGTTAATATGGCTCCTGCTGGTGTAATTCCTGGTTATTCTATTTACTATCAGAATATAAGAGGAATGTCCACTAAAACCGAGGATATTTTTATACATATTGTTGAGGCTGAATATGATATTATTGTGTTGACTGAGACCTGGCTAAGCCCTAAAGTGTTCTCGTCTGAATTTTTCAATGACTCTTTTTATACCGTTTATAGGAAAGATAGATGCCCTGTAGCATCTGGACTCTCAAGAGGGGGTGGTGTTCTAGTTGCAATAAAAAACATCTTCGCATCGCGTCAAGTGAGCCTGAGAGATGAAAAGGCCATTATTGAACAACTAGCAGTTGCTGTCATTCTTCCTGGCTTGGGGAAGATGAATATAGTGGCTAGTTACATTCCACCTGGGTCATCTTTGGATTTATATACTAGCCATGCGAGTAACATATCAGCAATGTTTGATGATCAGTCTTGTGAGGATTTATTTTGCATCATGGGAGACTTTAATCTTTCTAATGTAAACTGGTGTTATCATGAGGATGTGTCAGGTCTGACTCCGTTGGATGTTCGCCATGAATATGAGTATATTCTTTTGGATGCGGCAAGTAGCTTAGGCTTGATTCAGATTAATTATCTTTTTAATTTTTTAAATAGAATTTTAGATTTGATCTTTATTAATAATGATGTTAAGTATATTCTATTAGAACCGGTAATTCCATTGTCTAAAATTGATCTATATCATATACCTGTGCTTTTGTACTTAAATAATTATAAATTTCTTACTTGTAGAAATGACAGTACTAGACTGAATTATCATAAGGCAGATTATGTAGCCCTGAATGAGTACTTTAATGGAATTAAATGGTCAGAGCTTCTAGTCTTTAATGGCAATAATTTGGAAACTGTTTATGATATATTTATGGATGTGATCCACGATGCTATATCTAGGTTTGTTCCTGTCTCGGTATGTAAAAAATCTTTACATCCGCCCTGGTTCTGCAAAAGCTTACTGAGGCTAAAGAATGCTAAGAATAGGGTTCATAAACTATTCTTAAAGCATGGAAGGGATGATGATCTTGCTCTGTTCCGTAGATTACGTCGGGAATATAACTGTTTGCATAATTTTCTGTTTAGGAAATATATTTGTTCTGTTGAGATGAATATAAAGCAAGATAGTAAGGCATTCTGGGCATTTGTAAATTCGAAACGTTCTTTTTCTTCATTCCCACGTTTAATGAAGATGGGTGACTTGATATCTCAGTCTACGGAAGACACGGTTGAGCTGTTTGCTTCTTACTTTAAGTCCGTTTATAATATTAATCATCATGTAGTCGATTTGGACTCTTTGCATATTGAGTCATGTGTAGATATCTGCAATATGAAACTAGATATTTCTGAGGTATTTAATAAATTGTCAAGTCTATCGAATGATTCTTTCTATGGGGTGGATAGAATATCGAATATACTTTTAAAAAGATGTGCTGAATCGCTTGCCATGCCATTACTGTTAATTTTCAATGCTTCGATCAGTTGTGGGCTTTTCCTGAGCTGCTGGAAGTTTTCCTACATAAAGCCATTGCACAAAACAGGTCCTAAAGATGTTGTGAATAATTACAGGGGCATAGCTAAACTGCTTCCTGTCCCGAAAGTATTTGAGGCTATTGTTAGGGATAAATTGTATTTTCTGGTTAAGGAAGCTATAGATGAAAGACAACATGGATTTGTTAGTGGTAGGTCCACTGTTACAAACCTAGTTCAATTTAAAAATTTTGCTGTGAATGTTATTGAAAATGGAGAGCAGGTTGATTCTATCTTAACTGACTTTGTCAAAGCTTTTGATAAAGTGGATCATGTTACGCTTATTTTGATACTTAAGGCTTTTGGTATTAATGGGAGCTTTCTTACATGGCTTGAGTCATACTTAAGTGATCGTAAACAAGCAGTTTTGATTGACACAGTAATATCAAGGCCTTTTGAAGTAACATCTGGTGTCCCTCAGGGCAGCCATTTAGGGCCCCTTCTGTTTGATATTTTTATAAATTCTGTGTGTTTCTTATTTAATTATGCGTCAGTTTCTTTATATGCTGATGATATAAAAATCTTTGCACCTATTAGCAGTGTCTCTGACTGTTTACGTCTTCAAGGTGATCTTGATTTATTTGTCAACTGGTGTAAGTGCCTGGGACTGGAGTTGAGTATTTCTAAATGTAAGGCATTCTCATATTACCGTGCGCGTTCTCCAATTATTTTCCCTTATTCCCTGGATGGTGCTATTCTAAATCGTCCAGCGACAATTTGTGATTTAGGCGTTCACTTCGATCACAAGTTTGATAGTACTGTCCATGTTGATGTAATTTGTTCGAAGGCTAACCAGATGCTTGGTTTCATAAAAAGAAATTCATCTATGTTTGTAGATCCTTACACTCTGAAAATACTCTTTGTGTCCTTAGTTAGGTCTACGTTGGAGTATGCATCGCTAGTCTGGAATCCACACTCAAATGTTCTTTCTAGTAGGATTGAATCGGTTCAAAGAAGGTTTTCTCAGTATGCTTTGCGCAAATTGCTTAGAACTTATACGGTTCCTTCTTATAATGCTCGTTGCCAACTTCTTGGTCTAGAATCTCTTCAGAACAGGCGTATTGTTGCTTCGATTATGTTTGTTAGAGATATCTTGTGTTACAGAATATGCTCATCATCTTTGCTTGCTTTGTTTAATATCTATGCCCCGGAGTTGTGTCTTAGAACTAGACCATTCCTTAAAGTACCATCGCATAGAACATTGTATGGGTCAAATGAGCCTATTACTTTCTCAGCATCGTGTTTCAACTCTATATGTGATCATCTTGATGTAATTATGGAAAGAGATGAATTTAAACTAATAGTGAAATCTCACCTACTTGCTACTACATAGTCTGCTTTTGGTGATTTGGCTAGATAGACCTGTTCTACTGTCTATTTAAATTTTTATTAGTTTTAAGCTTGACTTCTTAAGTTAGTTCTTCTGTTAAATAAGCAACCAATTTGCATTTAATATTAATTATTGTAATTTATTAATATTGTAATCTTTGCTTGGTTTTTAGTTTTAGTATTTGTTAATTAACGTTAGTTTTAGTAGATAACTAAATAAATATTTATATTATATAGATATAGCTTCTTATACATTTCTAATAGTCTGTAAGTTCGCATAAACTGTAGACTAAATAAATAAATAAATAAATTAACCGATTTTTTTTGCAATAATTGGAAAGCTTGGACAATTTCTTATGAATAATGTTCTACAATTTTCATCCTATAACAATAGTTGCTTAGAATTAGCCAATCTCTCTATTCCCTAGACTTATTTTCAATGAAAAATTGTTCACCCCCGAGAAGGGGTGGCATCCACCCTCAGGGTAAAAGCAACCCCCCGCACAAAGCCAACTTTGAAGTAGAGGGTAAGTAGAACCTAAATCCAAATTTCTGTGCAAATCGGTGCTGTTTCACAGAATCCTGAGGGAAAACGGTCACCTGATTGCAGAAACCACATGAGTCAATAATATCAAATTTTTGGGGAATTAAGAAAATAATTAATTTTTTAAATATATTATAAGCTGTCAACAAGAAAAAGTATCAACTGTTAACGTTTTTTTTTGGTTATCAGGTTGTAAATAGCCAGTGCTGCCACCAGGTATAGGTGTAGAAACAAGGTTAGTCATTGACTCGTGCGGTTTCTACATTAATTTGAGTTCTAGCACATTGCGCTTGAATGTTTCTAACAACTAGACTCATGACATTTCTTCACTCCTGGGGTAAATACACCTTTACAACGTGAAAACCGTATAAAAGTCATTTTGAAAAAATATTGACTCATGTGGTTTCTGCACTCAGCTATTCATTATGTAAGTTAGAGTTTGTAAGCGAAGTAGGATAAGTTTGGGGTATAAATAGCTGTAAAGCCTGAACTACATTGAAAAGCAGTGCAGTGCAGCACTGCGCCGTGAAATTTAGACTTCTTGTAACTGAATGTGGCAACTCACATTAACTTCACTGCCTTGCACTGCACTGCACTGCATTGTCTTAGGTTAATTTCTAAAAAACTGCTTCGCACTGCTTGCCGATTTTTATAAAACTTCACATGAAGTTGTCATTGCCATTGTTGTCAAAATGGATGACGAAAAATTGATAGAATTAGTGAAATAAGGACATTCTACAACAACAAAAGCCACAGGGACTCAAAAAAAATTACAAAAGGAGAGGGCATGCCAAAACACTGCTTATTCATTGTGTTTTACAACGTGTTCTCTAATAAACCACTACGACATACAGCGCAGTGCTTCACTGCACAGCTTTTCAATGTAGTTCAGGCTTAAGTGTATTGATTCAGTAATTCCTTAAAGACTCACTCCGGGCGGTATAGGCGGGACAATTGATATAAATATAATCTTAAATAATAAAAATAAATATAAATACAAATAAATCACCAAGGATCCTTTCACTAACACTAAAGAGGGCGGTCATAAGACTCCATAAATAAAGGCTGCTTCGCTAGACTGAACAACAGAAATAATAAAAATCCATCCATTTCATTAGGTCTACCAATTACCTGAAATTTTAATAAAACTTATCTCACAGGTGTAGTAATGTTTTTTCTGTACAAAGTGTTGTTTTTTATTAGCATTCGGTACGTTATTTTTAATGGAGATCACCACGTCCTTTTCCCAGTGTTTGCACTTTGACTTTTCACGAATTTGTATGATTTAATTGCTTTATTAAGTTAATTATCGTATGAGGTTTCGATAGCTTTGGTAATTAAATTCATGAAACAAATGTGGATATGGCTACAGTATCTAAAATTGGGTGGGATTGCTGCAATTTTATGTATATGCACCTTTGGTAAAATATAAATGAATCACATTGGCACAATTTGTTGTTGAGGTCTGTAGCTGTTCCTTTATTATTTTTTTATTATAGTTCTTTAGTACAATCAAATTATACATAAAAGGGCGTGAATGCTGCATGAAATCAGGTATTTTTGCTCTTTTAATATGTTGTTTATAATGGAAAGGCAATGTTAAATCCAAGTTTTCGACCTCGGCAGACGACCGGGTCATTGTCAAAAATGAAGAAACCCGAGTAAAAATAAAAAACGGCCTTACAAAGGGCGAACACCGGCCGCTTGGCTTTTTAAGGGGCATATGATGGAGGTAAAGTTTTTAACTATTTTTAATGGGAGCACATTCGGCCTCTCGACGGCCAAATTTGACCCAAAGATTTAAAAGGCCAAGTTCTGAGCTGTACAAACGGGAATTCGACGGGAAATTTGAGCCAAAAAAAGAATCTGTACCAAATGTATTGTTGAATGTGTTTTATGGAAACTTCATCATTTTCGTTATGTACAATGGTTCTATCGATTTATCCTACTTAAAGATATCGGTGCACAAGAGAAACGAGCTCGCCAGTCGTCGGTTTGTTGTACGTGAAGTGTGGTGCGTGTTGATTTTTATTTTAGTCGGAAATTTTGTTATTTAACGGCTTGAAAAAAAAACATAACCAAAAAAATCAGCAGTGAAATATATTTTCATATAGGAGGGCGAATATCCACGTTGCTGCCACTGTATCACCGTCGTATACCCGTAATAGCAACAATACGGCCGCCGTACCACCGTCGAATGGCCGTTATTGCAACTGTATGGCAGTTGTTTCACCGTCAATCGCCCCCTGTACGGCCGTACTGTCCTGCGACGAGCCTTCTGTTAACCGCCAGATGGCCGAGGACTATGTTTCAATCACAGTCGGAATTTGCCCGTTCTAAGGCCATCATTTATTTTTACTCGGGTTACTATTGTCCGTTTGTGTATGCGTCTCATTTATTACAGGAGAACCCAATTGCATTAGGGTGTCTGAAAGTTTCTTTATATAGATGTATATTAAAGAGATTTTTTTGAATCGCATTATATAGAAACCCTCAACCGTCGCGTCGTTGTGTGTGTGTAGTGTACGGCCGAACTGTCCTGCAACGAGCCTTCTGGTAACCGCCATATGACCGAGGACTATGTTTCAATCACGGTCGGTTTTCGGCCGTAGTAAAGCCATATTTTATTTTTACTCGGGAAATCTCGAAATTTTAGGTCTTTTTTCAGTTTTTGTCGATTTTGACCTGAAAGGACTGGTTTTTCATCAAAGATTGTTATATTCATTTTTGAAGTAGGTTAAAGCAACAATTTGAGACCAGAACAATTTTTATAAGACCAATAGTTTCGGAGAAATAGCTTCCCAAACTTTGGCCAATTTTTCAAATTAAACAATTTTTAGCAAAATCTCATTTTCAGTACCATTCACCTTTCTGAAGGCCTACATATTGTTTTCTCCCACCTTCTCAGTGGACTCTCCTGGGGCCTCACGGGACTCCAAAGTGACCCCCCCAAACCACTTGAACAAAAAATGAAATTATTTGTATTTTTATTTACAGGCATGGGTATGTAAAAAAATCAAGTTTGTGACAATTACTTATGTCCTACCTACAAGGAATTCTATCACAATGCACACTAGATACTTTGGTGTACCAAGCTGTATCAACTCCTCGACGATCTTGCTCCACCTCGCAGTTTTGAAAGCATTCTTCCCGTCGACGGTTATCAATGCGCAACTCTTTAGCCGGAATTACACTTTTGTGTTGTGGTGTGTCGTGGCGCTCTGTGCCCAATCAGAAACGCCAAATCGGAACGCGCCACACCACAACACACCATAATAATGTAATCAGCCCCATATAAAATATATGAATTAGATCCATAACACAGAGCGCCACGACACACCACAACACAAAAGTGTAATTCCGGCTTTATTCACATCCTTCGCTGCCCTTGCAAGGCATGTTGGCATATTGACAGCATCCGTTTTCGATCTAGCCTTCCTGAAACCGAATTGCCTTTCCGACAAACCGCTTTCCCGCTCGCCGCTTGGGAGTAGTCTTGTGTATGCCATCCTTTCGAAAAGCTTGCCCATAGTGTTGAGAAGACATATCGGCCTGTAGGTCCTCTGGAGGGTTACCTGGTTTCGGGATGTGCACAAGATTTTGGCGCTCCAATTGCTCAGGGAACACTCCTTCCCTCAGGCACGCTGTGAATACTTGGGTGAATTCACCTGGTGCCACAATGACTGCCAGCTTCACCGCGTTGTTCGGTATGCCCTCTGGCCTCGGGGCTTTTCCAATTGCAATCCTCTTCACGGCTTCCACAATTTCTTCCTCCTTTACCTCTGGGATGTCTGCTTCATCAACGTTTACTGCAGGCAGGCTATCCATGTTCCATGTTCAGTGGGAACAGCAAACAGGAACCATACTATGCCTTGCAGCATTACAGGGCAGGTAATGGTTGGGGAACGGTTGCCCTTAATTGGCCTACAAATTCGAGATTTTCTTCATTTTTGACAATGACCCGTCTGCCGAGGTCGAAAACTTGGATTTAACATTGCCTTTCCATTATAAACAACATATTAAAAAAGCAAAAATACCTGATTTGATGCATCGCTCAATGTTTAATTTGCCTGAACTACTTCATGCAGGAAGGATTTTAACAAGGTGACAATTTTCACACTGATTCTACTGCATCATGTTTGGCAGACCATCTTGTGATTGTGCCGGTGCCGGTTGTGAGAATTGGAAAGCGAATTTTTCAGTTTATTCCACATCAACCCATTTGTGCGGGGCTCCCCAGGGGTCAATTTCATCACCTGTTATATTTCTTATCCTTATAAATGACCTAGTTTCAACACACTTCTCAGCTTCGCTGACAACGCTACTCTGCGTTACACTTACGGTTTCAATAATGCAAGACAAACACGTGCCAGATCCTCACATTCATTCTTAAATCACCATAATTTCCCTTATACATGATAAACAGGATTTAGAACAATTTAGAAAAATAGTCTAATATTGAGAAATTTTCTCAATTATCCCTTTTAAACTCACTTTATTTTTATAATCGCAAGTAAATAAACTCAACCCTGCCTTGTTGCTTCCCCATGCTTCCATGGAGGCAACACAGAATTAAGTCCTTTCAAGTAATGTGATCCTTAGCGTATACTCGCCCGACATTGCCTCATTAAGACATCAAAGTTCTTTACAGCTCCCAATATCGATTAATCAGTTCTTGCTTGTTTCATTATTTGGATAATCGTTGACCTTGAAACAAGATTAAGAGCCACTTAATATCGATCCACATTCTGGCTTACAGCTTCCCGCAACGTAGCGTTAAATCCTTTTATGCCCCTTCCCATCGCAACCCTTTAGTTCAGGAACCCAAGGTACTTTGGTTTAAAATTAAAATCATTCCCTGAATTATCTAAGCACCATCAAGAAGGAGCTGGCAAAGGTTATAGAGCTGCTGGGAACGCTCTAGGATAGTGAGGAGGCTACCGGAAAGTCTTTCGTTACAAAGGCGGGATTATATCGATGAGTAACTGTTAACGGTTGGATTATGTTAGCTTTAAAATCTGCTATAACGGATTTAATGAAAATTTGCTGGTTGATTAAGGAATCCACGAAGGATTTTCAAGAGCATAACCTTAATGATCCTCTCTCAAAACGAATATAAATACTCGGGACCATAAATTCATTTTAAAAAAATGCCTTAATTGCCCCGAGGCTCTCCTAACCAATCTTAAGTGGGGATTTTCAATGAAAAATAATCCTTATGAAAAGGGGATGAATACAAATTTTAGATCATCACATTTCCATGGTGCCAACAACAGGGTCACGTCTCGCCTGTCATGAAGTAGATTGAGATAGAGTCACCGACTTAATTGGTTTTTATGATGCTCGTAATGAGATTTTTAGTGCTAGAAGTCATGTCCTTTTCATTCTAAGAAGCTTAAGATGCCTGTCCAGAAATAGATAAAAATTGGACAGAAATGTAACTAATTCTACTAAAGCTGATTCCAGCAAGAAATTCTTGTTTTCCATTTCTCACTTCTAAGAAAAATTAATATAAAAGAAAAACTTAAGTTAAGCCAAGTTAGGCCTATTGTGTACGTACCCCACTAACGGAACAGACTATCTTCCAGACGAAGACAAGACGCCTTCCAGACGAAGACAAGAAGGTCTTTAATGCCGGGTTTTCACTACTAGAATTAGTGGTAGAGTATACTGGTCAAGTACTAACTATCCTGTGAACTCACCTAATGAAAACTCGGTTATAGTAGAGTAGAGTGGGATAGCACCGTGGTAAAGTTACTCTACCGCTTAAAAGTAGGCCAGTTACTCTACCACTAATTCTACTAGTGAAAACCCGGCATAATTGAAGAAGACCGGACTTGAGCGGGGCTCATAAACTCTCTGATAAACGTTCTTCTTCTAATAGCCTTAAGATCCGGCTGCAAATTTCTGCACTCATCTGTTTTTTACTCAAAATGCAATTTTTATTGATAGTTTTAAGTAGAGAAATATATTTATGGCGGGTTGCCTATAAAAATATGGCCGCAAGTATGTTTAAGCCAGGTGTAAGCTCTGTTAAATATATACGTTCATAACGTATCCTCTAACGTATCCTCTCAGTTATATGTACCTATATAAAATTAAAGCTAATTTTTTTCTTTACACGATAAAATAGGGTTGCTTCTGTCAAAGTGGCCGAAAATAGGGGTTGCCAGCAAGTATTTGGAAAGATATTTTATTTTTTTTAATTTTTTTTAGGGCTCTAACAGTGAGGAACCAGAAATTTTCGCACAAGTGTTAAAAGTGATCTGAAATAACGGCAACAATGTAAAAGAGCTGATCTTTTGATCGCTAGTCTAATAAAGTTGTTACAGATAAATAACGTGAAAACGTGATTCTCCTCGGGCTCTGTTTATCGAAGAATCTTTAAACATAGGTTCCTCCAGAAACCAGTATCTTAAGTCATTTGACAAGTTGTTTTGAGAGTGGTACAATCACCGAATTCATTGGTGATTAAGGAGAAATTCGAAGATACAAGCGATCGGCATTCGAATTTAGAATTTTGCCATATATAAAGCAACTCCAAATAATTGGAAAACAAAGAGTTCCAGTTTGTCGAGTCGCAAGATAAGAAGGAACTTCTCTTGAATGGCTATTCTAAACATTTGCGATATTATGAACCGCATCGATCTCAAGAACCTCAGAATTTCTCCCGAAGACTTTCATTCAGCTTCACTGGTTTGTTTATCAGAAATATAGAAAGTAAATAATAGAAAAATACCAACACAAGAAACGTACACACATCAAGATATAAAATTTAAGTATAGGTCCCCATGATACAAAATAAAACGTCCACTCTTTCGAAAGAACTCCTGCAAACATAATCTCAAAGAAATGAATACTTTCAACCTATCCATTGCATCTTGCTCATAATTATTTCTGGGTTCTTGGAAAATCCCACATTCAGCACAAAACAGGTATGTATAATATGTATCCTATAGTCTCGGGTTTCATTTCAAACAAACTATACACTTCATTATTCGATCAATAAAGTGTAAAACAGTGATTTGTGAATTTAATTAAATAGTATAAAATTCATTACCTGTTGTTAAACGCGTTATAGATACGATTATTATTGAATTTCCAACTCGAAGTAAACACAAGCATATTTTGGCGTTGTTCATTTCAGTTGTTCCGAATGAAACTTTTGTAAATGGATTTAGTGTACTGGTGCCGCCATATGTGAAATTTTAATTCATGATTTGTCGTTTCGATATTTTCGTTGAATAATCTCTTAACGTCAAGATAATAGGGAGAGCGAGAGTTATCTTAAAATAGGACCAGAATTTGCAACAAAACACATGCATGGGAAAAAAAGAATACTCGTGAATTAAATTTGTGCAAAAACAAACAATAAAAAAATTAATCTCAAGAAATAAATAATTAACATAAAAGAAAATACTCGTGTTTGCCAATTTTCTTTTCACTTATGAATTGTTCGTGAGATAAATCGGAAGAAGTCACGAAGGCAGAGAAGACAAGCAAAAGTGTTAAATAGAGGAAAAAGAAAACGTGCAATATGGGTATTTTTTGTATCATTACTTAAAACAAGAAGAAGAAAAGGCAGTAGTCGTTATATAGCTTATATTTTAAAAAAATATACATAAAACTTAAAAAAAAACAAACAATAATTATAAAGTAAAGAGAGAAGTTTGTAAAAATAGTCCTAACCTTCCAAAAGGTACAGAAATTTATAAAATTTGTGTTCCAAGCAAATTTTTAAATAAAAAAAAAATATATAGTTATTTATCAAAAACAATATAATATATCTAAACGGAAGAAGTTTAGTAAAACAAGGAGGAAAAATAAAACAAACTTTTTAACAATTTTATAAAATTAGTAATCCCAAACAAAGAAAATACCAATAACAATTAAAATAATAATACACCAATACTGTTAAAACGCTACTGGAGGCAGCGAGCCAGAGCGAGAGGGACCTGATGCCTTTTGTGAGTTTGTTTATTGGTCGGTTTTCAAAGGAGAATATCGAAAAAAAAGTTACTGAAGAAGAAGATAATTACACATATTTACAGTTCTTTTAAGGTTATTTAAATATAATTACAGTTCTTTCAATATTAATTAAATATATTACAGTTCTTTTATTATATTGTTCTACATTAATTATCTATTTACATCGTTTTATTATATTGCTCTACAATAATTATATAATTACACTTTATCCATTACTTGAATTAACCCCGTTCACACTTTAAAAATATTTTTACACTGGTTTTACATGTACTCGACTCTGCTCTAATTGAACAAATTGCACTTTAATATTCTTTAGTTTTTGCCGATTGCCGGGAGTGTCCTGGAATCGTGCCCGATTGGAAGTTGGTTGTCTTATCACAATAAGACAAAGGCGTATTGTCTTTAACATCGTTTTGGCCAAATCGACGTTGTCCCTTCGCTTGTGGTTTTTTTGGTTTTGTTGTCCACGTGTAATATCGGCGGCGAGTTTTTTTGTACTCCTCTATACAACCTCACACACAGAACACGAGACCATTGTTTTTGTCACACTGTTGTTGTTAGGTTCACGTAAGTGTTGTTGAATGTTGTAGATTAAATCCAAGTAATTAATATATATGTACATATGTTAAACCTTAAATACACTGTGTACTTTCTTGCTTAACATGCAGTGCTAGATTTTTTCCTATGAGTTTCAGGATGGTTGGAAGGGAGATCTTTCTTTAGGGTCTCCCGTCGTTGATTCAACGTGGTTACAGGTCCCATGATTCATTGGTACCAATCCTGGATCTCTGTGGGGATGGGCATATGAACGACGAGGACATGAAGAGTTTTCACATAGACAAGGAGGTAAGTGGTGAACCATATATGTAGCTGTCCGGTCACACACCCCACGACCCCTTCCGGCGAGCTAGCATGAACAGTGTGACCGAAATATTGCGTAGGTAGAACCGACAGTCTTCATATATTTATATTTACTGAAAAGTAAGTCTGCGATAAAGGTTATTATGAGCTTGACGAATAGATGGCATTAGTGTTTAATATTTCTCGGTAGTTTCTATTTTTCGAAAAAAGAGAAAAATAAATTTTACTTCTCGAGAATTCTCATTTCTCGAGAAATATTGTGAATTTGTAAAAAGTTCATGAAATAAAAATTAAAATTCCATTTTATTCATAACACAAAATAAATGTATATAAGAATTAAGTAATAAGAAAATAATAAGTATAAATATAAATATTACAAAACAAGCTTTAATTTGATAACACTAATTTACAAATTTTTTCTTAATGGCGGGGGTACCTAATAGGAAAAGTGTTTTTTAGCTAATTTGGGATCGCTGAAAGCGAAAATGACCCTCATTTATTTTTCCAAAGAACCGTTATCGAGGTGTTAGCAAAACGGCTTTTTTCCAATTATTGACAGATTCTCGAGTACCAAGAGCAAAGCTTAGCTTAAAAAATGCACTTTTTTACGCCGAATAGTGCCACTTAGGGTTCGAACGATACTCTCTCGATAATGACTAGGTATCGATACTTTCGTCTTGAAAACCGATACTGAGCACTCGATACCAAACATACATGGTATCGTCAAGTACTACTCATTAAAAGTATCGAGTTCTTTGTCAACCTATATACAGTGGCACACGCAAGAAATTTTAAACTGATGAATTTTTTTTTTCTGTTAAATCAATATTATTAAATGAATTTAAATTATTTTTTTTTAAATTTATTATTTATAATTTAAATAATGAAATTTTAATCAATAAAATTTGGTAACATAGCTTAGTTTTGTAATATCTTCCTCAGTTGTAAAATTTCTTGGGTGCGCCAATAATTTTGAGAGCAAAACAGTACACTGATAAAAAAAAATTCTTGGCTTAAAGCACTTTTTCTTGAACCAAGCAACTCATGTTTTGGATATAACGAAAACAAACTTGTCTCGGGATGAGCAATACTCATAGTCTTGGTTTTATTGTCTTGGATGAAGACCAAAGTTGACTTGAAGTTAAAAAATTTACGAAACCGATGATATTATAATTGAAAAAAATTCAAGTTCTAAAATCGGTCTTAATAGTTTGTGATACATTTTTAGAGCGAGAAAGTCCGGTAAACGAAAAAAGTCCGATGAATTAAGAATTTAGTTTCTTGAGTAAAAAATTAAATAATCTTAGTTCGAGAAAGAAATATCTTGGTCGAAAAATATAAGTATTGAGCGAAGAAATACTTTTGCTTGGCTCAAGAATTTCCAGTGTCTTCCTCTGAGACAGCATTCTCATGTTAAGACTGAAAAATTTTTCTACTCAAGACAACGAAACGAAGACTATCGAATTGCTGGAATCAAGACAATTTTTTTATCAGTGTATGTACTACTGATAGGCCCTTCGCACACTTGTCCATAATTTCAAACCGGTTTTAATATGAGTTCAAAAATACACTCGGAACTCACTTTTCTCCATCATTTTCGTGTAACGATTGTAATGCCTGTGAAGTAGTGTGGGGTGCAAGCACAGCGAAGCAGCTTTACTGAGAACGAAAATATGCTTGTGTTAGTGTAATGGACGGTGAAACCAGAAAATGTTTGGGTGAACAAATGATGGAAAATTATGGAAGAAAAGTTGTCTTCCCTGCGACCCCTTGCCTATAAAACCGGTTTTGGTTTTGATGTTATGGACAAGTGTGCGGAAGGCCATAAACCACAAAAATCGGAATATTCTTCAATCTTCAGAGATGTCGCTACATACAAGTTACGTTTATTTCTGAATGAAGCTTTAACCTGTAGCTGTTTTTAAAGGAGCATTTACATCGCAAACGCATTGTGGGAACGCAAAATTTAGCTCCTCTATCACACAGAAGTTTGTATGCTGTTCTACCAAACATGTGAACATGCTTATTTTGCATTTCCATCTTGCGCTGAAGATAAAAACGGGCCTTAGTCATGCCTTTGTTCATATGTGTCTGTGCTGTTTTTTTTGTCGACGGAGTCTTCATACCTTTGCGTTGGGTTATGTTATTTACGTAAATTTTTGTCAACAACGTCTTCACTTCCTCGAGCTTTTGTTCTAAATAAATATTTTTTTCTTAAATACATGTATACTAGATACTGAGTAGTATCGATACTTCCAGCCCGATTCTTTCTAGGTATCGATACCACTGTTTGATTCTGTTATTAGTATACTTGGTATCGATACTAGACCCGATAGTTCGAACCCTACTCCCACCTATCTAAAACTGTAAAAGTGAAGGTTCTACTCTACCAACTTCCAGATTAATGAGTCATCAGAGTCAAAATTTTGTTTTTGTTTAACAAAAACATCAATTTAAACTACGCTTTTCTCCAAAAAATACGTAGTTAACCAATATTTAATATAATAAAGTCCGGACAATTTTTGTGTTACGACATTTACTGCATTTACGGCATTTAAAATGTCACATCTTATTTCTCTTCTATTTGACAGTGCATTTTGAGGGTGGTCAAGTACTACGAGCATCGTATAGACCCGACTTAACACGAAACACACATAACCCTGCATTAAAAGAACGTATATAGGCTGCATTCGAAAATTCAGCCAGCTACGCAGAATCGGCAGTAACGCAGTATCGGCTGCAGGGAATATATGCCCGGCTGCAGCGGTTTGATTTTTTGAATGATATGCTGCCAATTCTGCGCAGCTGGCTGAATTTTCGAATGCAGCCATAGAAATAGGCCGCACAAAAACAAATACATACACTGCAAATCTCAGTTTTTGAAAGTGTTTTATTTCAAAACGCTTAAATCGTTTTATTTTGACATCACCCATTTGATTAACATTGCAGACATTTTTTAAACGCTTTTAAGTGTTTTAAAAGTGTCGACAATGTAAATCAATTGGGTGACGTCAAAATAAAACGTTTTAAGCGTTTTGAAAAAAAACACTTTTAAAAGCTCAGATTTGCAGTGTATATTCCAGCTAAGTTAG
This sequence comes from Thereva nobilitata, assembly GCA_963855945.1. Classification (NCBI taxonomy): domain Eukaryota; kingdom Metazoa; phylum Arthropoda; class Insecta; order Diptera; family Therevidae; genus Thereva; species Thereva nobilitata. Next base: position 53,821,538 of record OY979694.1, on the reverse strand, counting down.
TATGTAGATATGTACAGTACATATGCCAGTAAAAAAAGATGTATGGACATGAGAAAAGAGTAAAAGTTTTAAGAAATTGATTAAACAACAGTCGTAAATGTCTCGGGGAAACAACATTAAATTTCTCGAGAAATGAGATAGTGAAAATAGTTTTATTTCTCGAGAAATTTTCGAGAAAGAATTCTCGAGAAGAAACACTAGATGGCATCAATTGTAACTAAGGGCGCGCGCACACAGAAAGCGGAGCGGAGCTGAGCTTATCAGCTCTGCGCTAACTTTACATTAAAATCCCCGGTGCTGCGCACATGTGAGCTGAGCGGAGCTAGCTCACATTGTGCGCAGCACCGGGGTTTTTAATGTAAAGTTAGCGCAGAGCTGATAAGCTCAGCTCCACTCCGCTTTCTGTGTGCGCGCGCCCTAAGTCACGAACCACTGATCGCAGCAACTACACTAGACGCTCGTTTGAAAGGTGGAGAAATTCACGGTATACAGAAACAAGGTAATGTAAAAGACGAAATATCGTATCGGAAGTGCGAATATCGTAGAAAAAGGCGACGTCACCCGACAAGGTTAATACAGAAAACAACAACAACAATTTCGATTTTGTATGGGGAAGACTTGCCGAGTGACGTCGCACTAATACGATATTCTACGATATTCAATCTTTTACATTACCCACGGTATACAGAAACAAGGTAATGTAAAAGACGAAATATCGTATCGTAAGTGCGAATATCGTAGAAAAAGGCGACGTCACCCGGCAAGGTTAATACAGAATACAACAACAACAATTTCGATTTTGTATGGGGAAGACTTGCCGAGTGACGTCGCACTCATACGATATTCTACGATATTCAGTCTTTTACATTACCTTGTTTCTGTATACCGTGTACATTACCTTGTTTCTGTATACCGTGGAGAAATTGGCACACTGGTGGTTTGTTTCAAAATAGTGGAAAAAATCAAAAGTTGCTGTATTTTTTTAAATGTACGCTGTGCAGACTGGTGAAAAAAATGTGCTGTGTACGATGAAAGCACTTTATCAAAATCAGCTGCTCGGAAATGGTTAGTTCGCTTTCGATCTGGTAATTTTAATAGCTGCGATCCATTGGGCGATTTTTTCTACTCGCAAGTACTTGCGAGTACAACACCAATGGAACACGATTTTTGACAATTACCAGTAAAATGTATCTGCCCAAAGACAAGAGCAAGGGTAGTTGCGAGTAGCTACCAGCAGGTTTGAGTAGTTTACCAGTCCCAATGGATCGCAGCTAATGTAAAACGTGAGTCTCACTCTGGTCGGCCAATCAGGTTCGCCACATAACTTTGCGTCTTGCGTCCTAAACTGAAAATCTAATAGCTGATACAGCTGGTTTGTCTGTCTGGTCAAGGAAATATTTGGAAAAGAGCTAGAACCCATAGCTGTTGAAAAAGTTTTTTTTCGCTAATATCTCGGTAAACGTAGACGAAACACCTTAATCTATAGAAGCTGAAAAATATTGATATTATTAACTTAATTATATTACTAATATTGCTTAAAAACATAAGAATGCTTGTATATCGGCAATCGTTGGTCGTAGGCGATTTTTGATGAAATTTGACACCCCGTCAGAAATCGTTAACTTAATTATATTGCATAATGGAGACACAAACCAAAACTTATCAAGCCGAAGCTAATGCACCGGAACCCGGATCAGCAAGATCCAACCCAAGGCACTCAAAACTACAGATTCGATCCGCAGTGTGAAAGCTCATGAAGCGTGAAAGGTCATCCAAGATACATCGAAGACTTGAAACCTGGATCAAATTCTCCACGAGATCCCACCCCAGGCAGCCGATTCCCACCCAAGACACACTACAGTTAAGTTCAACTAGTTTCAACCAGGTGGCGTCATAGCTCACCACACCGGTTCTTGTCCCGGATAAAGCTCCCACCTCAGCTCACAACTGATGACGTCCCTGACTCAGAAAACCCATAGCTAACTGTTTTTATTTATTAACCAGGGTTGCGTTCGTCTCAATGCCTATTTTGCAATCCGTCTAGATAAAGATTAAATACCAACCCATCGCCCTGCTTTAGGCCTTGCTTGACTGGAAAGGACTCCGTCAATTCTCCTTGCATTCTGACTGTAGACCTTGTATTTTCCATTGTCATTTTCCTTAACTTCACTACCTTTAGCGATGTGTTTAGGTCCAGCAAACAGTTTTTCCCTGTCGATGCTGTCGTATGCTTGTTTGAAGTTCATGAAAAGTTGTATTCCCAGCATTTTCGGAGCCTTACTGAAAATAGTTGGTCCATTGTTGGCTTATTTCTTCTGAATCCATATTGACATTCACTAATTGCTGCTTCTGGATAAGGTTCTTGTCTAGCTTTAATTATGTTTGTCATTCTTCTTAAATGGCGCTGCAGTCCTTGCCGGACTCGGGCCTCTTCAAGTGTCTTCTTCCAGTCGCCTCTACTAGAGCATAACGAGACCGAGACAAGACGAGATTTTTAAGACTTTAGTCTCGACGTCGGTAAGTCTCGACCATTTCGAGTCTCGTCTCGACTCTCGGCGGATCTTGCCCATCCCAATCTCGTCTCTCGGGGCGAATATAAATTTATGAGCCCATCACGGCTCTTATAATTATAGACTCAACCTCTATACGTAACCGGCGAGAGAAAATAAGAGGCAAAAATATGTTTATACGCGCATGAGAACCACATCCCAGCTTTGAAAATTACGGCGCGTGCGCGCTTCATCAGATACTTGATTTTACCAGACTTTTTTGCTATTATTTTGCCGACGAGATCTCGAGCGGCCAACGAGATCTCGACCGAATAATCTCGTTTCGACGAGAATATGTTTGTCGAGACCGAACTTTACTCTCGTCTCGTTTCTCGAGTCGAGACCAAGACGATACTCTTGAGTTTGTCGAGATCTCGCGATGCTCTAGTCTCTACGCCTTGCTAGCTCTCTCCAATTTGTTATTCGAAGTTTCCGTATATCTTCTACCACGTCATCCAACCACCTATTTCTCGGTCGTCCTACTCTTCTTCTTCCTGAGTATCTGAATGTTCCTAGTGAGGATGCTATTTGCTCCATTAAGTTGTGTTTCTCTCATAATTGCTTCCAGAGCAATGTTAAAAAGTATTGGTGAGATCGCATCTCCTTGACGCAGACCTGATCCTTGAGGGAAGTTGCGTAGTTCTATTAATTTTTTTCGGGAAACCCATTTCACTTATCTTGTTCCACAGTTCTCTTTTGTTCATATATGAATGCTTACTTCCCAGCATTTTTCAATTTATCATCATCACTTCATTCCGGAGTTAAGGAAATAAACAATGCTACAATTATGTCTACAACTTCATTTATTATGCGACAATTTCAAAAAAATCCCAGGAGCAGCTCGCTATCACACCTTAAATACTTGACTGCTGGCAGACATTATATCTCAGAATCATCTCAATTCCAAGATGATCCACATCCATCCACGGTAAGTGTTATTTTCATAACATGAATAATATTTTCAGCCTAAACTTAAGAATTGATAAGCGTGGGTTATGAAAATGTGTATAGAAATAACAACCCTTGTAAAAAAAGGGTCAGAGAAAAATAAGCACTGTATAAAAAATTTAAGCTGATGTAAACGTATAATACAAACATTTTCATTCTTCCTTTTTCTTCAAAGCCCCTTAAAAGCTCTTTAAGTCCTTTGAGTTTTAGAGGTCAATGGTACCCATAAACAACCATCGAATCCCATAACGCAATAAAAATATGAGGTCTTTCAGGACCAACGGACCAACAGAAAAGGAGGAAATTTAACTTCATAGAAACGCAAAAAAATAAATATTTCTTTTTTTTTCAGAACATTATGATTAATTCGACAATTTATTTGCCCATGTAATTTGTTTTTTTTTGTTTTTATGAGAGCAAGAGATGCTTTTTTCTTTAATGATTTTTTATTCAACCGTTGGACCTTTTTATAATTGGTAAAATATTTCCTGAAGAATCCCTAGAGTTGTTCTAACAAACTCTAAGCCCGCCCCTTTCAATAAATGGGAGAAAGCAAGTGGTTTTTTTAGAGTATTACTCAAAATTATGGACTTTTTTTAGGCATTAATTAATTAGCAAAATATAACGATCAACTAATTGATAACCTAAATCAAGGTGTTTTAATATACAGCCAACGAACTACGTGCTAAGGGCGAAACAGCACTTTATTTTGTAGTTGAAACCAGGCATAAAATATGGAGTGGTGTTTACTTCATTATATGTATCTACATATATTATACAGGGTGTTCCCGACTAAGATGCTAATCCGTTAAGGGGTGATTCCTGGGTATATTTGGAGAACAAAATTGTTCTACAGAATTGGGCTATCAGGCCTATCCACTGAGATACAGGGTGTTTAAGAAAAGATGTTTGAACCATTTTTTAATTTACTTAAACTCGAATTACTCCTCAACCATTTATCCATTTAATTTACTTAACTTTAATTACTCCTCAACCATTTATTGTAGAGCAACGTAATTAGGCTCAGTTTTTAGAGAAATGTAGATTCCTTATTTTGATATTCAATATCATCAACCTCAGTCACTGAGTTCAGAAAATATGTTAGTTCAAATTCAAAATTTTGTTTTTTTTAACTAAAATTTCAACTAAAACTACTTTTTTCTCCAAAAAATACGTAATTAACCCATAATTTTTTTCCAATATTGGGAATCTTGGACAATTTCCTATTAATCGTATTTGGACAATTTTTATGCTACGGCGTTTACTTTTGAAGTTATTAGCAATAGGCCTTATTTGGCGCTTATTTGGTACTTTTCGACAAAGCTTAGGTGAAAAAGTACTAAAAAGGTACGAAATAGAGCCAATTTTCCCATAAAAATTGCTTATTACTTCAAATGTAAAGGCCGTAGCTTAAAAATTGTCCACATAATATTGACAGGAAATTGTCCATGCTTTCCAATTTTGGTAAAAAAACTATGGGTTAATTACGTATTTTTTGGAGAAAAAGGTGGTTTTAGTTGAAATTTTAGTTAAAAAAAACAACATTTTGAATTTTAACTAACATATTTTCTGAACTCAGTGACTGAGGTTGATGATATTGATATCAAAATAAAGAATGTACATTTCTCTAAAAACTGAGTCTAATTACGTTGCTCTACAATAAATGGTTGAGGAGTAATTAAAGTTTAAGTAAATTAAAAAATGGGTCAAACGTCTTTTCTTAAACACTCTGTATCTCAGTGGATAGGTCCGATAGCCTCATTCTGTAGAACATTTTTTTTCTCCAAATATACCCAGGAATCACCCCTTAACGGATTAGCGTAGGGGGTGTACGTACGTCGTAATTTTTAATATGGACTTCTTTGAGGTGCCGATCGAAGCATATTTAACGAAAACATGCTCTGAAAAAAATTTCATTGCTTTTGGTCGAGTCCTTTTTTTGTTTAACTGGAAAGACTTCGGCTAAGGGTCACAACCCGTCTGAATATAGTAGATTTATGGTTAAAAGTAAATATCGTTACTTTATTAATTCTAACTTATTACTGACTAGGGTTTGTCAAAACCCGTTTTTTTTGGATTCGCCGAATCCGAGTCCTTAAAACTGAGAACCGCCGATTCCGGTTCCGATTCCGATTCCAAGTAAAAACTCACAATTTTAATTTACAAAAAATATATATTGTATTAATAGTCCCTTAAATAGGTCAAAAAAAAGGCTTTCGCGAAAAATACCGCACGCGATTTTTTTTTACCAAATGATTTTATATATTTTTATGAGTCTAAATTCAAAATGCTAAACTTATAGTGAAAGGAAACAGGTTTAATTCTATACCTCCGAAACTATGCATTTTACGACAAAAATTGATATAATCTTTTTTGTAGATAAATAAGTGAATTAGCTTTCTTGTTTAGAATTTTTTTTTGTAGTCTATATATACCGTGATATAGTGCTTCAAACATCATATATCACTCTCTTTGCACTATATTTCGTAAATGGTTAATTCCACATAAAAAATCCTTCGTAATGATTATAGAACACGCGATTATCTATAATTTTTGTTATTAACATTTTTTACGTAGGGCTAATATTTCACGAATTACAGCGCTTTAAGTATCCAAAAACGTAAATTCAAAAGTAGTATTTTGCCAATATCTTTTTAATTACACGTTTTATTGCAAAACTGATTATAACGCTTTTCACGCGCAATTTCATTGCCCACATTTTTTGTTCCGCGAGGGCTGAGGAAAAGAATTTGTGCCTTTAACTTCAAAAGTATAGGCCGTAGCATAAAAATTATTCATAGGAAATTGTCCAAGCTTTTCAATTTTGGGGAAAAAAAATTAGTATTTTTTTGAGAAAAAGGTGTTTTTTTTCTATCCAAACTTTCCGAGATAATTGGGTGGCACAGGTGATTTGGAACACCCTGTATAGTTCTACTTTTGCCAATAAAAATATAAAAAAAACATAACTAAAATGTACTAATTACTTTTGCTTGTTTTGAATTGCTAGTTGCTGGTTCCACGGTTAACTAATTCCAAACTTTAGATCTTTTAGTTGCCCTTACCTTAGGCATATTAATTTTAGAATATGTACTTTAATTTAAAAGGTATTATTATTTATAGGTACTTGTATGTCATTTTTTTAAACCAATTTTTGCATTTGAAAAATTAAACTGAAACTAAAACAATCGAGAATCCTAAAATGTCAATACAATTTTCTTCACCATGACATGAAATCCAAACAAATTTTTTTTCAAATTTTGAAATTTTGAGTCAAGTTGTTACTTTTAAATACCAAAGTTTCCAACAGATGGAACAACTAATTTTATTTTTTGTTATAATCAAGAATATTTATTTTAATAGTGAATTTCATATCGAGCAATCGGGAATCGGGATTCGGCGAATTTCAGAAACGGATCCCGATTCCGAATCCCAGCGGAAAGATTCTCCGAATCCGATTTCGAGTTATTCGGTATGAGAAACCCTATTACTGACCTAAAATTATTCCTAGAGCTAGAATGTAGGTATTTTCGATACACCCATGCTTTGCGGACATCCACAAATTACGTGAGGTGATTTTGGCGATTTTTCGATCCCCCTTACCCCTTGGTGAGATGTCGTGAGATTTGGCTCGGCCCCTCCACCCCCCCCTCTATCTAACGTGAGATTTTATAGTTTTAAACAATTTCTAGTATTTACACTAATTTTGTCAAAATAAAAAGACATGCGGCATCTTTCTATTTAATATAACCTCTATTCTGCTCTGGTTTTCTGTTTAACTATCGGTCGACGTAATTTCTTCTCCTCCTTTTTTTGTTTTTACTTGTGTTAAAAATTTTTTTTAAAATATGTGATTTTTTTAATATGAAAATTTTTAATTTGTAAATTTTTTTTAAAATGTGATTTTAATTAGTTTGTTATCCTGTTAGACGTCTTAATAGTCATTTTTGTTCGTTTGCTCATAATGTTTACACCTTGATGATGGCGGTTATTGCCGCCGAAACGTCGTGCTTATAAAAATAAGAAACAATAAACGATTATGGATTGGGTAAAGGCCCAAATTATTTACACTAATATGAGTATTTGTAGTGTAAATACGTTAATATGTGCTTGATTGCGTTGGATTTATTTAAAAAAACATGTGTTGAAGAACAGTACCACAAAATCATCACAGTACCAACTCGGCATGCACCCAATATCCACCCTGTGGATTGCCATTTGGCAGGTGCTTCTGCCTATTCTTTAGTAACCAATCTGATGGTACCGTACAGGGATAATGGTTTCTTAACAAGAGAACAGAAAAATTTCTATTCTAGTTTGAGTTCAACTCGTGTATTTGTAGAGCAAGCAAATGAAATTTAAAACAAAAATTTAGAATTTTACATTATATTGACATTCGAAGGTTGACTTTGGCATCCACTGATTCGTTTTTAGAGAGTAACCGCTTGACTGTTTGAATAGTAATGGTAGAGCCATTTACATATGACTCTGGAGATATACAAACTTCGGAGCATTCTTCTATAGATGTCACCTTAGGCTGGCCGCACATTGGATATGAATTTGTATCTTACGTAAACGTACGTTATTGGACGTCCGAACTGAGCACGCACACTGGTTGCTTTTTTCTCCGTTGAAGTACCAGTAGGGACTGTGATCTGCGGCCTGTGACATCGTCGTAATGAATAGATAGATAGTTCTTCGCTGATTCGAAGACTGCGGCGGCGGCGCAATAGCCATCGTAGAACCGAATGGGTGCGTGAAATTTATTTAAGAAGAGATGAATATGGCGAATTCTATTTTATTATGGCGGACTTCAATAATAAGCCCGGGCTATTCCATGGTTATCTACGAATGAATAAAGAAACCTTTGAGCAGCATCGATCCAATCTGACTAAATACAGTAACTTCCGCAAGACCATATCTCCTGGAGAACGACTAGTTTTAACCTTAAATAAACGTAATAAATTAACTTTGATAGGTTTTGATCAGACAGACCAAAAATTGCGGGTGGGGGGCGTTAGTCGTAACGGTTTAGCCGCTAGGGCCCGTTAAATTTTTTTTCTTAGAGTTTTACATTTCATCCCGTATAACCTATCTTCCTGCGGAAGCTAACAGTGTACGCACAATACTTCCACCTATCTAATTTGTAAGGTTATGTGAAAAAGTACTAAATAAAGGAAGTTTTAACATAAAAATTGCTTATATCTTTTTAATTTTGGAAAAAAAGTAAGGTTAGTTAGTTATAGGTTAACCCCGTATTTTTTTGGAGAAAAAGGTAGTTAAAGTTAAAATTTTTGTTGAAAAACAAAATTTCGACTTTGACGTCTCATAACTCTGGAAATTGGTAGAATGGAACCATCGCTTTTACAAATTTAGATAGAGGGAATTATTATGCATTAGTGTTGGGTAGGACACGATTATAAAATGAGTTTGTAAGAGGTGCCTCTTTTTTCTTTTGAGCCAGTACAATGTCATACTTCAAATGAGGCGAGGTTCTATTGTAATGCCAAAATGACAAAAACAAGCAGATTAAAAAAAAAGAAAGAAATACCAATGAAGTGCATTTTTACAAGCTTAATTCTAATATTCATTAAACTGCCTTAGAGTAAGTAAGAAATCTGTGCCTCCACAATGTACAGCCACGGACAACTAATTAGAAATAGTTTCATAAAAATTGCATTTATACATTTTTTATTTTTTATGTAGCAATCCTGTTAGGAATTCATTATGATATTGTTATTGATTTCCTTCAATCATTATATATTTAAAAAAAATTAAGAGAAGGTGGTGGGAATTCTTTAATTTGATTCCTACATAAAAACTGTATAAATGCAATTTTTATGAAACTATTTCTAATTAGTTGTCCGTGGCCATATATTTTTATTTTGCAATCCCACCTCGCCTAATTTCAAGTTGGAAATTCTGCTACTGCAAAAAAAGTAAGAAATCTCTCCAGCACAAAATTTCACTCCCTCAAAAAATGTAAGAAATGTCTCTTCATGACAAAACCTCACTCCCTCGAAAAATGTAAGAATTGTCTCTTCAGGACAAACCTCATTCCCTCGAAAAATGTAAGAATTGTCTCTTTAGGACAAAACCTCACTCCCTCGAAAAATGTAAGAAATGTCTCTTCATGACAAAACCTCACTCCCTCGAAAAATGTAAGAATTGTCTCTTCATTACAAAAACTCACTCCTCGAAAAATGTAAGAATTGTCTCTTTAGGACAAAACCTCACTCCCTCGAAAAATGTAAGAAATGTCTCTCCATCCAATTCGTATTTACAATCTCACCACGGCTCAGCTTAAAGTGGATATTTTACTGCCGCAAAAGAAGTGAGAAATGTCTCTCCAGTTCGTGTTTACAATCTCACCTCGCCGCAATTCACATTGGAAATTTTACTGTGGCAAAAGAAGGAAGAAATGTCTTTCCACTAAGTAATTTACAATCACACCTCGCTTCATTTATCTTGATACACGCTCATATACCAGTAGGCAAAGCCTTCTGTATTTACAAGCCATGCACTAGAAAAATATTGAGAGCCAATTTCCCCTGAATAGGACTTCAAATCTCCAAATTACACTAACAACATAACGTGACTTCAGAGAATTGAAGTCCTATTGAGAGGAAATTTTGAGACCCAAATTTTCTAGTGCATGGCTTGTAAATACAGAAGGCTTTGCCAGTAGGACATTATTTTTGAACCGGGACATTTAAAAAAACTGAGGCCTCAGTACAATTTACATCATGTAAGAGACAAGTGTACTGCCTCGTGTAAGTCCGGCTCAACACTATTATGCATACACCGGTATCCTATCCGTGAAAATGGGATAGGGGCGTTCAAGTATTACGTAACGCAATTTGGGGGAGGGCGTGTTGTAAAACGTTACGATGCGTTACAGGGGCGGGAGGGGGTTCGAACAACGCGTTACGTAACATTGTTTTTTTATTTAAATAAAAAACTAGGGAATTAAAATCTCCCAACATGGCGAGTTAAAAATCTATTGTTTTATTTATTACTAGTTGGGACCCGGCGCGCCTATACTGCTCCCATAAGCCAATAGTAGTAATCAGGTGACATGAATTTTAATATACAGCAGAAGAGTTTGAAAACGGAAATTTTTTGGTATTTTTGATTCCAAATAACAAAATGTGAAACTATTAGGGATCTGACATTTTGATCGAGACAATAAAAACCATCCATTTACATGGCATTTTTCGAGATATGAATTTTCATACACACATGAAGTGTCTCATTGAACCGCTTATTTTCTATATTTTGGATAGCTGGGACCCGGTGCGCCTCGCTGCACCCAACGTTTAAACATATAAAATCAATCCAAACCTTCAAAATTCAACTCGGGTAAATTCAAAAACTCATCACTGCCGCATCACTGCAGAATTCAGCCACAGACTTTCAATTGAAGCCTGTGGCTGAATTCTGCAGTGATGCGGCAGTGATGAATTTTTGAATTTACCCCTCTTCTTAACCATCAACGAAAAACCAACTATTCCTATAAAAGTTGGAGTCATTAGATTCAAAATACAATTATTTGAACTATGACCAAAATTGGCTATGTATTCTGTTAAAACCATGAACGTTAAAAGATTTAAAATTAGCAAATGCAAATAGCAGCATCCAGCACTCGAAATTCGAGGGCCATTTTCTATAACTTTTTTTAATTTAAATCTAGAAGTCTTCAATAACAAAATTTTTCGAGAACAATAAAACAAAATCGAAAAATGAAACAAATATTTTATAGTTGGAAAAAGCAATGCCAAAAAACCAACTTTTATTTTCTCTTATATTGCGAAATTGTGTTCGTCAAAACATGTGAAATTAATGCAAATATTGAAAATCAAACTATTCGCAATATCTAAGGAAAGAACCAACACTTATTTCTGTAAAATTTGGAGACATTAGATTCAATATGCTTTCATATTAAGTGTGACCAAAATTTCCTATGTATGTATTCTTTCTTTTACAAAACTTGCTGGTAAACTATGTTTTTGGTTTTGTCTTCCGGCGCGTAAATAAACAAAGATGATGCCTTTCCGACTTGCTGCAGCCAACCTTAAGACATTTAAAATTAATCCAAATCTTCAAAATTCAACTCTTCAACAAATATTTATAACCTAATCATTAACGAAAAACCAATTATTCCTATAAAAGTTTGAGAGTTTGGATATTGGTTTGTTTGTCTAATTCTGTGAAGTATGTCTTCAGTCGTGCCGTTCTTGTATTTTTCCCACAAAACCGATGGTTCTGTTGGGTATCATGTCGTCAATATAATTGCGAACAGTTGACGAATATTATTCGGCGTGGATGCAAATGCTGCATCAGTAAGTATCAGATCCCAATGATTGTCGTCTTCCAGCAATTGCAACACGCGACATGCATCTTGAAATGTATTGAATATTTGACCATTGACGTTCGTAAAAATTCGAATGACGTTGGTCCTGGAACATTCAGCAACAACAAACGCAAAAAGAAACATTCACGTTGTTTGGATGTATTGTGTAAAGTCGTCCCAATGTCTTTGCTTTCAATACGCGTGCGATAGTTGGATGTGGTTCGCCTTGTTTACGTGGCTTCCAATTGCACCAATTAACAGCTTTTACGCATTTTTCGGTGGAAGTATATAAAGAACAATGGATGCTAATATTTTACAGGTTTCCCAATGTTCACAAATACTACAAATGTTGAAGGTAATCCAGATGATAATGACGGAGAATATGATCTTGCACCTTAAAGATGTTAATAAGATAATGTTTAAGTGTAATTTTCAATTATCTATATAAAAATCAATTGCCGTGCGTTAGTCTCACAAAAACTCGAAAATGGCTCGCCTCAATACAGGGGTGGTTTAAAAAAAATAAGAAAATCCCAAAGGAACTACTGAAAAATCTAAAAAATTTGTCATTTTGGGAGTTTTCACTGCAGATTAGTTTCATGGCCTACCCATACATTGTTTGACAGCTGCGTAAATGTGAAATTGTCATTAAATTGGGGTTTTTGAGAAATGACCGATTCAATTTAATGACAATGGGTAAATTCAAAAACTCATCACTGCCGCATCACTGCAGAATTCAGCCACAGGCTTCAATTGAAAGTCTGTGGCTGAATTCTGCAGTGATGCGGCAGTGATGAGTTTTTGAATTTACCCAATTTTACATTTACGCAGCTGTCAAACAATATATAGGTAGGCCATGAAGCTATTGTAGCTAATGTGAATTGAAAAATCCCAAAAATACCAATTTTTTAGATTTTTCACCTGTTCCTTTTAGGCTAGTGCCAAAGCGGATTTAAATGAGGAAAAAAAAATAAATTAATAGCAGGGAGGGACCAGCAATGAAATGTCGTTAAGGTCATAACTAAACGAAAAAACAATTTTTAAACTCGAAAAAAGGGGAAATGGTAAAATGGGGATGCTATTTAGGGGTTGAAAACGATTTTTTGCGATTTGCGGTGAAACATGACCTCCTAGTGGAAAATGTTTAATACAAAAGTTGTAGATAATAAAAAGATCTAAAACTTTTGTATTTAACATATTTTGATATAACCTCAAATTTTCGAAGAAAATGGCGGGAAATGGATTTTTCAGTTTTTAATTTTTTTCTCCCGTAAAAATAATTCAATTTACATGAAAATTTGTATGAGTATACCTTGTGTTGCGTTAAATAAGCATGATTTTTTTTTTGTTTGGAAAACGGATATTTTCCCAGAAATTAACATTTTTCGAAAAAAATACCCTTATTTTGCACGGACAATTTTATTGATGTTTTTTTCGAATTTTGATATTCAATAAATGCTCATTTAACCATGGAAACGTCTAGTTTGAAATGGTCTATACATTTTGAAACTTTATTTTCATTAAACCGCTTAAAATTAAGAAAAACCGAACACCTGATTTTTCGAATCACGTACATATTTATCGATTTTTTAAATTTTTTTCAAATTTTTTAATTTTTTCTGTTAATGAGGGATTAAATTTTAATGACAGAACTTAAATAAATTTAATTACATAAAGAGTGGCAAAACCATCCTGAAAATTTTAAATAAGTAAGAAATAAAATAACAAATTCGTTTGAATTGAATTACGCCGTGACTAGGTAAATGTTTCCAATTTCGTAATAAAATTTTTACAGCATCATACTCAATATGGTTTTGGGAGATTTTTTATACATTATTTATTTTTATTAATTTAAAAATTATAGATTGACAATAAGACCGTATTATTTCCAAAAAAGATGATCCAAATGATTTGTATGAAATGAATGCAGTTTGGTTCGGTCGAGCAAACAAAGATTGGACCACAAATACAAAATAATGGAAAAATTAACAGCCGCTCACATTCATCGAAAATCTCAAGCTAGTTATAATAGACTATTTCTTATTTCTTATTTATTAAAAATTTTCAGGATGGTTTTGCCACACTTTCTGTAATTAAGTTTATTTAATGTAAGTAATATTATATGACACTAAGTTCTGTCATTAAAATTTAATTCCTCATTAACAGAAAAAATTAAAAAATTTGAAAAAAATTGAAAAAATCGATAAATATGTACGTGATTCGAAAAATCTGGTGTTCGGTTTTTCTTAATTTTAAGCGGTTTAATGAAAATAAAGTTTCAAAATGTAATGACCATTTCAAACTAGACGTTTCCATGGTTAAATGAGCATTTATTGAATATCAAAATTCGAAAAAAACATCAATAAAGTTGTCCGTGCAGGATAAGGGTATTTTTTTCAAAAAATGTTAATTTCTGGGAAACTATCCGTTTTCCAAACAAAAAAAAATCATGCTTATTTAACGCAACACAAGGTATACTCATACAAATTTTCATGTAAATTGAATTATTTTTACGGGAGAAAAAAATTAAAAACTGAAAAATAGATTTTCCGCCATTTTCTTCGAAAATTTGAGGTTATATCAAAATATGTTAAATACAAAAGTTTTAGATCTTTTTATTATCTACAACTTTTGTATTAAACATTTTTCACTAGGAGGTCATGTTTCACCGCAAATCGCAAAAAATCGCTTTCAACCCCTAAATAGCACCCCCATTTTATCATTTCCCCTTTTTTCGAGTTTAAAAATTGTTTTTTCGTTTAGTTATGACCTTAACGACATTTCATTGCTGGTCCCTCCCTGCTATTAATTTTTTTTTCCAAAAAACTATCGGCACTAGCCTATTTTGGTTTTTTCTAATCTTTTTTTTCTAAAACCACCCCTGTATTGAGGCGAACAAAACAAAGCGAATATTATTGAAATCGGTCGAGCCATTTTCGAGTTTTTGCGAGACTAACGCACGGCATTCATTTTTATTATATAGATTTATGTTAGTTTTTTTTAGTTTGTTTTTGCTTTATTAAATATCATGGGTGATGTTGATGGTAAGCATTTTTGCATAATGGATGATTTTTTGCAGCAATCCTTTGGCTCGCGTTCATTTACGGAAAATAAATCCATAATTGAAAATGGTAGACCGAAACCAATATTACATATTTTTAGTGAAAATAAAACTTGCATTAGGCATTTTTCTATTAAATTATTATTATTAGCCTTTACCGGTTGTCAAGACTAGCAAACATTTTTTTGTTGGCCTTGTATTTTATTTTCAACTGAAAAGAACGTTTGGCGGTCTTCGGATTTAATGATTTAAATAATTTTCATAACGCCGTTGATAGGCATGGCCAAAAATCCTCCGACCATTTAAAATCGGTTTTTGCTCTTTCTTTTGGTACAGGCCAAGGAATTGAAAATCTAGTAGGTACTCATTATTTATTTATTTATTTATGAGCCAAACAAGGCTAACTTAAATTACATTACATAGTGGCTTATCTTACTATTGAGTCTTATAAATTATGACACTGACGCTTAAAGAAAAAAAAATAATTGTAAGTAGGAAGGATTCATGCTATCAGTAGGGATCTAATTTTTTTTAAAGGATATTTTATCAATTGAAGGGGAAAAACATGATCCATGGCTATTGAAGACCATACAGCATCTGTTGACGGGCTCGTTCTTTGCATATTCAGTGCGATGCGGGTACTCCTTAAGTAGCTTCGTATTTATTGTATGTCGAACTTCATCATTGAATTTGATCATACGTGATAGAAATTGTACTTTAAGGTTATCATTTATAATGTCCAGGGTACGGCGTGAAATAAGCATTTTTCTTCTCCCCGACAATGACATGAGATCCATAATTTTGAGCCGGTCCTCGTAAGGTGGAAGGCTTCGGAAGTCGCGTTGGTCGTGCAGCGAAAAGGAGAAATTTCTTTTGAACAGATTCAATCCTGTTTCTGTTAACCTCAAATATGGGGTCCCAGATTGGACAAGCATATTCCAGGATTGGGCGGACTAAGGAACAAAATAGTGTTTTTGTAACCCATACATTACCGAACTCTTTAGCCCTTCTCTTTATAAAGCCAAGAAGCTTATTGGCCCTTGCAGTAATATTATCGTAGTGCATATTGAAATTTAGTTTTTTGTCTAGGACAACTCCTAAATCCACAATATGATCGACATGATCCAATATCTTGTCGTAGAGATAATAGTTCTGCAGCTGAGTGGTTTTCTTTCGAGAGAAGGTAATTGCATGGCATTTGCTGGTATTGAGATGTAATTTATTGACTATGCACCAATCCTGCAATACCTTGAGTTTCGACTGGAGAAAGGATACGTCGGTTTGGGACTTAATGGAGCTATATATTTTGAGGTCATCTGCGTAGAAGAGATGAGGAATGTTACTTAATTTTTCAGATAAATCAGAGATGAAGATATTGAAAAGTAGAGGGCCTAGATGGCTACCTTGAGGAACGCCGGAAGTTACGTTAATTTCCTTAGATAGAAATCCTTGGAATCTGATAACCTGTGATCTTCCGTCAAGATATGATTTTATCCATTCCAGCGGGAGTCCTGAAATTCCAAATTATGATAGCTTTGAAATTAGGGTATTGTGGTTAACTCGGTCAAAAGCTTTGCTGAAGTCGGTATAAACTGCATCAATTTGATAACCGTTCTCCATCCCACAAAGCACTTCGGAGATTAGAACCATAAGGTTAGAAGTGGTTGATTATAAATCCTCAATTATGAGAACAATGAGTTAGTTGAAAAGAACCGGAAAATTATTAAAATTTTTACAGATGTTCTTTGCCACTTGGCATGTTAGGAGCAAGCCTTTCGCGGGCAGAGCGAGGGTCACGATTCTATTAATCGGGAAGATTATGTTGAATTAGTTTCACTTTTGGCCAAACATAATCCTGAAATTACAAATTAGCTTCAGTATTTTCTGGACTATCCAACAATATTCAAAATGATTTAACAATGGCTATTTCCTGCCTTCTTACTAAAAATTAAAGTTTCTGAAACCCTCAATTCTGAGTTTGTCGCAATTATTTGTGATGAAAACTCGGATATTTAATGTCAATCTATGTTTTCAACCACTCTGAGATACATTTCTTCTTCTGGCAACACGAAAGGAGCATTCATTAGTTTTAAAAATATTTTCGATGATAGAAGAGCAGTTCGTTTGCATGAACATATACGTAGTTCATGTTATGGAGAATTTCGCATGTGGTTCCAAGTTACAATTACTATGACGGAGCGGTATACTGCTTTGCTCATTGCTTAAATATTGTTTTATCGGAATCATGTGACAAGATTTGTGAGTGCCGAATCTTCTTTCAATCAATCACAGGTTTCTCAAATTTCTTTAGTCACTCAACTAAACGAACCGCTGTCCTCGACTTGCTTTTAATGCGAAAACTTCCAAAAGTAGCTCACACTCGCTGCAATTTCAATGGAAGTCTATATCTTTCATGATAACACAGATAATCTTAATACTCCTTTTGAATATATAACGTGCATCCGCGGAACAGAGTTTTTCCACACCAATTTTGCCAGATTGCATCCCCTACAATTCAAAGAACGCCACGCCACTGTAGCTACCACTGGTGAATTCTCGAAAGTGCCTGATGATTGGATGATTTTCTAAAAGATGGAGACGACAGGAAGAACACACTTCAAGAGCCCGAGTCCTACAAGGAGTGTAGCGCCATTTAAGAAGAGATGCTTAAGAGTGAGTAAGCTTGTATCAAACACATCTCGGGGTCTAAAAAGGCTACTTCGGGTGTTTCATATGTATGATCATAATATGTTTCATTTCATAAATCCGAAAGGAGCCACACAATATGATTCATATATGTTGTAATGCAGGATGATTGATGTATGATGATACAGAATAGATGATGGATTAATTGATAAAAAAAGGCAGCAAGTCTTGACAAACTATGTACTCCTTTTCAAAAAGTAAAAGTTGTCTAAGCTAAAATTTTACAGATGATTTTTTTTTACTAAAAAAAGACAACCCCTAACTGGGACTATACGAAGCATTAAAGGAATTAAAATCTTGCCCAAAAATCAACTATCCTTAAAAAAACCACGCCATTTATTTGCTTGATGTAAATCTAAAGCTCCTTACCTAAAATGTTAATGTAACATAGTAACGTGACCTACAGTTTACGACTATAATATAAATCGTGTTAATGCGAGCCGCGTCCTTGAGGTTAGGACTTTGTGAAATTTTTGATGCTAAAAAAAACTTCCCAAGGAACAAACATTCATTAGGTCATTAGTAAAGCTTTTTTTATTAAGTGTTTTTACGATAAGTTCTAGAGATTTTACTGAAACCAAAGTATAGGTACTATTTTTCTTTTAGATGCTACAATGGAGCAGAAATCCAAAACTTTAACAAACCAGAAAAGAATAACAACATGCAAAAGTTTCTCAAAAACAATGACCGCAAGAACACCAACTTTAACTTCGGGCCAAACTGAAACATTCCCTTCAATACTAATCAATTGTTCGGGACGAAAAGAAAGCAATTTTCCTGATTGAATTTCCAAGAAAGTAAGTGAAATTTAGCGTATCTAGGATTTTCCGTGGAATTTTCCATTATTGCTGTTTAGGGGCTTACTTCAAGGCTTTGTGGTACATGCAAACTGGAGAGGCGTTGCCTGATTGAATATAACTGTTAGGCGCCCATTACACGATAGGTTTTGCTGTCAGTTTTTCCACAGTTTTGCCTACGACTGACGGAAAACCTAACGTCTAAGGTGTTGACTGACGTAATCCTCCGTATATTTTGATTTCCATTAATCATGACTGGTGGAATTGATTGCCGCTTGCATGAACGTGTAATGGCCGCCTTACAAATGCGAAATATTTTCATTGAAATACATATAAAAATAAATAATACCGTGCCGGGCATTATCATTAGGTCCTATGAATTTTATTGTTTTAAATTTGATATTAAAAATTTAATATGAAAACATATAATACAATTTCAAATTGTCGATGCTTTTCGTCGTAGAAGTCAAAAATCATCTGCTGCTCTGTAGTAATCGTACTGTCCGAGGTAAGATCTTTTCTGAAATGCAATGCAATTATCAATGCAAATGAATTTCTCAGTCATACAAAAAACAATAACACCACTATGGGATTACGGGAAGTTGCCATCTCTTTGGCAAAATTCTTTTCATCCAACTCGATATTCCGTCAAAGTTAATTCACCTTTTTTTTCCATATTCACCCTAACAAAACCAACTAAGAGAAGTGTACCTGAGTAAAAATGAAACTCGGCCGCAGCTAGTATGCAGCAGGCACGCACTAGCCTGCACTTCGCGCCCACTCACTGTACACTCCCGCCACAGGCACGCACGCTCCCGCCACAGGTATGCACGAAATCGACTGTATGGCTTTAAAAAATTGTATAGGATGAAGAAAAGGGGGCAATTATCTTGGTGACCATAAAGGGTGCTAATAGCATGCTCATTAGAACGGTTCTCCTTCGATTGCGTAGGTCAAACAGCATTGGAAGTGGTTAGTGCTTAGCTGAGGGACTGTTTGGTAAAACAACACTCGTGTTTGGAATGGTCTATGCCGATGCGGATGCATTTACAAATGTTCATGCCTGAATTTTTAGATTTTCGTGCCAGTGGAGGGAGCGTGCATGCCTGCGGCGGGAGTGTGCATGGCTGTGGCGGGAACGTGCATACCTCTAGCGATTTTTTTTTAGATTTTCGTACCTGTGGCGGAAGCCTATTGTGGCTGCCTATTTGTTCGCTATGCGTGCTAGCTGCGGGCGCGAGCGTGCTAGTAAGAAAACGAACCAACTAAATTATTTTTACTCGGGGTAGGAAGAGCAGTTATCATAGGGCTTAATCGTATTTTACTGTTCCCTAAAGGGTCTGACAGAATTACGCTCGCTTGCTCGGCGGGCATTGACAGATAAAGTTGAAGTTTGTTTTTTCGAATGCGAGCTTAGCTAACGAAATGTGTCATGAATAAACCGCACACACCGCGAAAGTTGCTCTACTTTCAACTTTTTCCGCGGCCTAATGTCAAAAAGTTGTTTGTGTTTTTTTTTATGTTGAAGACTAGAAGCTAAGGGAAAGCCCTTTGTACTGTCGCCAATCTATTTTCTTCGTATAGAGTGCAATGTCGAACAGCAAGCTCTAGTCGATAGATAGTGAAGGGGAAGAGAGAAGTAGGAAAGAACTGCCACAAACACCTAACCCCAACCATTTCTATCGCGACTCTGGCAACTCGCTGGAGTGTTATGCCTCCTGAAACGAGTTGAATCCCATCAACCAACCGATGACATGCGCTTGGTGGAGCGGGGCAGTGCTAGCGGAAGGCTATGAAAGGGGGGAATAAGGAATGTAAGGAGGGAAGAAGAAAGAAGCTGGGAAAGGCTAAGGACCGTGGGGCTCTGCCGGGATTCGAACCCGGACCTCTGGGATAGTAGCCAGGTGCCTTACTCCCTAGACTACCGAGGCCGAGTTCCGTGCTGCAGGATAGGAAAATAATACGCTAATCCTACTGTTGTGGAAATTTGTCTACCAAAGTCCACGGATGGATTAGATTCAACGATTGGATAACTTTTCTCCTAAAAAACTCTCAGCTTCAACTAGAAAAAATAACAATTTTATTACAGGAATCAAATACAACCTGAATCTTTCTCCCATTGAAAACAATAAAAAACAATAAACCCTTTGTCAAATGAAAAACCCTTAGTTGCTACTTTTTTTACAAAATCTCAAAAAAACTCACAAGTGTACAAAGTGCACAAAGTGTTTTAACATACAAATAACAAATTATTTCTATCACATACAGCTTGTTCAATTTATTTCATATCCCGTCCACTTGTCACTTAGACTTTTAGGTTGTGTCAAAGTCAGAACACGATGCCAGCACCGCAATTGTGTGACAGTGAAAAGTCACCACATATCGCGAAGACAATGCCCACCGAGCAAGCGCGCGTGGTTCTGTCAGGGGCTTAACTGGGACTAGTGCTTCCTCTTACGCTTCCTTTACTCTACAGCAGAAATCTTTAAATTAACTATCCCTTCTCTTATCTTCAAGGGGTAGGTGATAATAGACAGAAAATTTATTTCCCACCCATTTGCATACATATACAGAGGGTATTTGTTAAGCTTACTAAGTGCCCGGCTGTTAAATAGGTTTTGGCCAGGCAAACAAAAAATTGTATGAGTTTACTTGTTTACTTTCTCTCCGGTGCAGACACGGTACGGATATATGTGTCCCGGGCTTTTTTTAATTATTATTATTAAGGAATGAGGGCAACCCATATGGTGAGCACTGCGGCCAAGTTAGGCCTATTGTGTACTTACTCCACTAACGGAACAGACTATCAGCCTTCCGGACGAAGGCAAGAAGGTCTTCAATTGAAGAAGACCAGACTTGAGCGGGGCTCATAAGCTCTCTGATAAACGTTCTTCTTTTAAGATAGATCGGAGCAGGACATTCACAGAGAATATGTGTGGAAGTCTCGCTGCCATCCATGCAGAGTCGGCATTCTGTTTCCTGAAACAGTCTTAGGTTGTGGAGGTGATACCGCAGCCCTACATGGTCAGTCAGATAACCCACCAACAGCCTTAGGTCCGCTCTGTTTAAGGTGATGATGTCCTTTACGGCAAAGGGTCTTATAAGATCTTTAGCCTGTCTAAGACCTGGGACTGATTCCCAACAGGCTAAGTGTAGTCCCTTAATCCACTCCTCTATCAGGGACTTGGAGGTGGACCATGAGATGCCACAGAGGGGTTCTGGGCCCTAGAACAACGTCTCAGACCCCTCCATCGCGAGGCTGTCTGCAGTCACATTACCCTCGATACCCCAGTGACCGGGGACCCAGCAGAGCGAGACTTTATTTCTTCTGGTCAGGCTCTGGAGTACGTCAAAACACCCTGCAACTATTTTGGAAGAAAACTTCCACGTAGAGAGCGCCTTGATGGCAGCTTGGCTGTCAGAAAAGATTTTAATGTTGGCGCCTTTCAAACCTTTCTCAAGGTTGAGCCTAGCGCAGGTCGCAATGGCATGTATTTCAGTCTGGAAAACAGAGGGCCACTTAGCCATTGCAATCGAGATCTTGGAGTTGGGTCCTGCGACACCAGCCCTAAAAAAAATAAAAAAAAAAAATAAAATATATTTCAAAATACTTGCTGGCAACCCCTATTTGCGGCCACTTTGACAGAGGCAACCCTATTCTATCGTGTAAAGAAAAAAATTAGCTTTAATTTGATATATAACTCAATAGGATACGTTATGAACGTATATATTTAACAGAGCTTACACCTGGCTTAAACATACTTGCGGCCATATTTTTATAGGCAACCCGGCATAAATATATTTCTCTACTTAAAACTATCAATAAAAATTGCATTTTGAGTAAAAAACAGATGAGTGCAGAAATTTGCAGCCGGATCTTAGGCTATTACGGTTTTATGTCCGTTGCTTTTATGACTAACCCAATATCTGTTTTTTCATTTATCCTTTATAATGTCCTTTATACTGTTATATTATATCCTATATTTGTATAGCTGCAAGCTTGGTTAGCCCCGACATGTCCGTTACATGCCTTTTCATACTTTACCTAAAATGATTAATAAGATTTCCATAATTTTTGCACTACTTCGTGTATGTAAAAAATAAACTAAAATTAAACTTAACTTAACACGCTGGCTGGTTGATTTGGCTCCTTTGTTGTAAATCTTGCTCTCCTGGCGATGCGGCTTATTCGTTGGTTACCTCGTGGCTTTTTAATCCATGTGAATCCACGTCTTCGGCAGGTGTGCCGATTTCCCTTACGGTTGATTTCGATAACGATAGCTTGTTGTATTTTGTTGAGTTTGTCTCCACTGTGGGGCTTCAGTTTGTGGACATGTGACGATATATATTTGCCACATGATATTTTTAGGCAAGCTATTTTACGATCACTTTTTTACAATCGCTACCCTTGTACGATATTTTTTGTACAGTAGAATACGCAAGGAATAAAAACTTGATTGCACAAAAAATGATCTTTCATCGCTCTTTTACTCCTTAGCCCCCTTTTGTGGGTAAATTAACAGTTTCACTTGCCGGTGGAGCTTGCTTTTTAAGTGCTCCTAACGGTTTTAGTTTTTCCGCTTTTTCTGCACCTTTGTACCGTTTTTTTCTTTTTCGCGTGTATTTATTCTCGGGGTCACCACTGTGGTTTTCGCGCGGACGCTAATTCGCCACGGTTAAGTTTATTAAATAAAAACAACACGTTTCCTTTTCACTTAACTTTATTCCGTTTTCCAAGTACTTGCTTATTCTTATACTACGGTGAGGTGCCGGCAACGATCGAGACGAGACTATCTCGATCGTTGCCGCCACAACTGTATAGAGCCAGTTGGATGAGATCTGAAGTCTCAAGGCACTTATGGCCGCGGATTTCCATATGTCCCGGGCTTAAAGGTCGATTTATACACATCGGTCACGTCAGTTACGAGAAGCATCAGTCACAAAAAATATGCTATCTATGAAAGTTAATGGAACTGTCTACACTGAGCTGCCGCCGCTCCGAATCAGTCAAGTCAAACTCATCGCCGTCACCGAACCGTCAATTTTAGATTTCTCGTCGACGATTTTTTCTGTTTTTGACTGACGGCTTTTTCGAAAGACTTTATAAAAATGGGTGACGAAAAATTAATTGAGGGGGTTCGTAAATACCCCGTAATTAACGATTTACGATATCCAAAGTATATGGATATTGCGTTCAAGAATGGCATTTAGAAAAAAATTGTAAAAAACAAGAAACACAAGAAAAAACAAGATTATTAATAAAAATAATTAAATACGGGCAATATATTAGAAAATTTAGATATTAGGGGTATTCATGTCACGTTTCCCTTTCTTCGTAGGCTTCGTAGCTTCGTAGTTCGTAGTTTATTTTCATAAATTTGGGCTACGAACTACGAAGCTACGAAGACTGACTGAAGAAATGGCTGAAAGGAGTAAAAAAACTGACGGACATATGTGAATACAGTCATCATTTTGACTGAGCCTTGCCGGCGACATTTCTGAATCGAAAAAGTGACTGAGACGTGACGCAGTGCCGCGGCACCCATATGTGCAGACTGTGCATTTGCGCTGGGCGGCACTTGGGAATGACGGCATTGTTTACAATATATTTTATAAACGACGACAGCCGCCAAAAGACAAGGCACGACGATTATAAAAAGAAGACAAACATCAAGCACAACACCCTATAGATTACCAATATTTAATTAGCACACGCAGCATGTACACAATAAACAAACGATGAACGAAAGGCGACACAAAAACAACCCAGTAGGGAATAGAAACCTTCTAGAGTCGATTCCGTACATTATCCTTCGAATGCGTAATGTATATTTTCGAAACATCTCTTCGATTAATTGTGAGGTCCTAGGGTCGAAGGAATAACGAAAACCTTTTGCATTACAAATTTATTCCAATAAAAAGATATAAGCACAGATAAGCAAAATGCAGATGCCTAGTCGAATAGGTGAAATGTGTTCCATGTTGCCGAAAGCGATCCAAGCAAAACATTTAAATGTTGCAGCGATATAGCTGGCTAGAGCATGGCAACTTTTGGTCGAGCTCCAGGAACAGACAGCAGCGTAAAATTCTACGGTGTGCGAAGCAAAAAGGAAATGAATGTTGAGAGTGACGTCTGCATTGCAACATTGAAACGCAATCCCTCTCGATTTTTAAGTAAGAGAGGAATTGTACTAATAAATGACTTGGTTGACTTTGCCAAATAGAATGAAAATTTATTTAATTAACAATTTCTTATATACTAATTCCAACAAAAAACAACAAAACAACAAAAAAACCCGCGAGCCAGTGCCGGATTAAACTATGACGGGGCCCCAAGCAACCTCAGATTTTCGGGGCCCTCATTCTAAAATTAACCCCCCTCCGCCCAATATTTTAAAATAATAAATAACCAGTTAATTTTGCAAAATCAATATATTGTTCAGTTTACTTATAATTTACTAACTAAATTACAACTTTTTCCTACTTTTCTCAGCCGCAAATTGATGAATGACATCATCAAAGTCAAGTTTTTGAAGCTTGTCTTTTTCGATAAACAGTAAGCCTAAATCACTTACTTTTTCTTGGCACATCGATGAGCGTAAATAATTTTTGACGCGTTTCAATGCGCTGAACGATCTCTCCCCTGTACTATTAGCAGTGGCGTACTGACACAGTTGGGGGCCTGGGGCGGCACTAGGTGAGGGGGCCTATATATATTTTGTACATATCTATTACCTTATTTATACGCAAGTCTAATTTCGGCTTAAGATAAAATCCGGCCCCGTATAAGAATCTCACTCTATTCCGGTTAGTAATTAAGCTTATGTTAATATAGAAATAAATTAAATGTTCAATGTGCGAGAGAGAATCCGAATCTATTTATACAGGCAATTCGTCTTAAACCGATTTTAAGCTTAAAACCGTCTTACGCATAAACAAGGTATATGTATACAAGGTTCGGCAAGAGTCCGGCAAAAGTTCGGCAACGGTCCGATATTTCCTGAAGGGTAGGTTTTCATGGAAAAAGTTTTGAACAAAAGTTGCTCAGCTTGGAGGGTGGAATCGTTTGCATGTGGAAGTGTTTCACATCCACCCACTCACACTTGGTGGTGTGGGGTTGAATCTAAAATTTAAAATGGCAGCCCTCATTTTTTTATATATTATGATTCCCCGCAGCGAAATATGAAACTTTTGTCTGAAATTTTTTTTATCCGAAGTCCCCTGCCCGCTTAAAAATTATCAAAAATCAAAATTATCCCCAAAAATCATTCGGGGGTACAGCAAAGCTTCGGATACAAAAATTATTCACCCCCGCCTTCTCACCCCCTCGCAGTAGTGATGGTGAATGGGCCTATTCACACAGTGCACATTCATGGCACCTAAAACCGGTTTTATAGATGAGAGAGGGAAGGGAGCGGAAGAACTTAACGAAACATTTTTCACGCAAAACCAAACGCGTGAAAACTAGCACACATATAAAAAGTTACTTCTATCTCTTGCATTCTTTAGCTCTGTTTTTCTCTAACAAGTAAATTTCATCTGCAATACATTTAAAGGTTCCTGTATAGCATTCAAATTTACTACACTCATTTACCGTCTGAGTTGCTAGGAGTTGAATAAAACCGGTTTTACTCACCACAATTATGGCAGCGTGTGAATATGCCCAATAGTGGTATTCTCTTTTGCTTACTTGTCCTATCATAGCAACAACAACAACGCAGGAACTGTCAAATTGTTCGTTCACAGTTCGCTGAGAGAGTGTCCATTAAAATTGCCTGTCCTCCCACCCAACGCTTCGTTTAGTCTATTCCGGTGTCCGTCGTGTAACAAGGCACTAAAAACTTTCATTGAAAAGACAAAACCTTACGTTGAGAGAGATGAGAGAAATTGCAAAGTTTTCCATAAGTAGGTATAGATGATATACATAAACTCTTTTCATTTTTTCAATATGCAAAAAGGCTCCTAAAGGGTACTGAATTATGCTTTCCTTGTACAATTATAATATAGATATAGTTGTCTAACATTCGGGGCCTAGGCCGATTTTTTTATTATTTATAAAATAAAATAAAGTATCTTCATATTTGGGGGCCTATGCCGACGCGGGGCCTGGGGCGGACCGCCCCCACCGCCCCACCCTCGATACGCCACTGCTATTAGTTATCGGTAGTGTAAGGAATGGCCTGATAAGGCATTCAACATTTGGAAACGCTGAAAACAATTCATCGTTGAAAATGATTTGGTGCAATTCAACGAATGTTTTACGAGGCTCGTTTCCGTATATAGTACCTGTTTCACATACTATAGATGTGAAAATTTTGAATTTCAGTCACAATGTTCATGTTAACATCATTTGGATAGTCTTCTATCAGTCTTTCTAAACTTTCTGTGATTTCCTCGTTTGACGCATTTAAATTGACAAGAAAAGAGAATTTAGCCGCGATATCAGTGTATGCCGTAGTACGTTGTCGCAAGTTGGTTGTCAAAGAATCGAACATTGGAAGAACGATTCTATCCGAAAACTATCACGCGGAGACAAATTTTCAAACGCATCTGGAGCAGGCCCGTCGTTACATTGTGTCTTTCTGCGTCTTGTTCTTTGCGTGTTTGCTTTATAATCAGAACCAGGAACAAGCTCCTTCGCTTTTGCTTCGATATCCGAAAAGTCATCACGATAATTCTCGACGAACGTAATTAACGCAGTGTACAAGTTCGCACATGTTTCAAGAGAAATCGACGAATTTTGTAAAGTAGCTGATACTTTTTCAAATTCGTGAAGGACTGATCCCCAAAAAATCACCATGAAAACGACTTCAAGATTCTCCGTACTCTTCACTAAACTTGATGCTTGATTTCGGTTTACATGGATTTTTTCATTTTGCATTTTTTATTTTTTTTTATTTCAAATTTCCGAATGTGTTTTCAAAATTTTTCAATTGCTTCCTTTGCTTCCTGGTAAATCCGCCACTGAAGCGAGCGAAAAAAAATGTTTCCCTTAAAAAAACAAAATAATTAAAAAATTAAAAAACACGACGCCGAATTAAAAAATGAACTAAAAAGTCAAAAACAAGTTTTAAGTACTAATGTAAGACAGAAACAAGGTAGAAGATATTTTATTTATTTTGTTAAGTATCACACAACTATCGTATATGTATAATCTGTATTTTTTCAGTCGGGTACAGTTTTAATTGTACTTATTCTCGTAACATTTTGTACCCCGGCTGCAAAAATACAGATTATACATATACGATAGTTGTGTGATACTTAACAAAATAAATAAAATATCTTCTACCTTGTTTCTGTCTTACATTAGTACTTAAAAATTGTTTTTGACTTTTTAGTTCATTTTTTAATTCGGCGTCGTGTTTTTTAATTTTTTAATTATTTTGTTTTTTATTTTATGATATTTTAGTGATTATAATTCGTAAACCAATGTAGTTTTTATTAAGTGATTTTATTTTACTTCTTATTATTATAGCACTTATAACTATTGAGATACAGTTTTAATGCAAAAGTAAAGTTATCGAAGTTTGATTTATTCTATCTAAATTTAGACACGCTGATAGATTAGGCAGAAATCGTCTCAATGAGACCTTTCATTTGATACCCATATTGACCCGATCAGAAGAAGAAAAAAATAAATCGGGTGTGACGTAAATTGGGTCTGACGGCCGCCATACTGTTTTTTTTAAAAATTAAAGCCTATGTTACTCGGGCTCACTAAACGATTCTAACGGTACTCCAGCGATCTAAATCCGTTCAGGCGTTTAGAAGTTATGGTGGAACAAAGAAACATACAAACATACATACATGAATCCTGAAAATATTACACTCCTTTTTGGGGCAGTCGTGTTACATAGCGTTTGTTTAGGGAATTTTAATTTCGCCTCAACAGCATACTAGGCTTAACTATTAAGTGTTCATTCATGGTGATGGGTTAATAAAAGACGTTTTGAGTAATTTAATTTTATTTAAGCTTAAAATTCGCGATCATTTAACACATATCTATTAAGTGTTATATATATTTGAAATCGTCTCAATTTTACCTTTCGTTTGATACCCATATTGACCCAATCAGAAAAAAAAAATTAAATTGGGCGTTATGTAAATTGCGTCTGACGGCCGCCATATTGTTTTTTTAAAAATTAACCTAGCCTATGTTACTTAGACTCATTAAACGATTCTAACGGTACCCCAGTCATCTAAATCCGTTCAGGGGTTAGAAAACAACGTACATACACACAACGGGCCTTTCCACACTAGTATTTTTGCTGCAGTATTCAAACCGAGTTTTTAGGAAAGGGGTAAGAGAATCAAAGAAAATTCTCTACAAAAAGTGATGAGCGTGGAGAGAAATGTGCAGCACATTTTAAACCTATTTCTCGGCTTCAACTCACTAACACAAGTAGAGAACCACTGTTGGGGGGTCAAGCACTCAATGCGAAATTATCAGAAAAGCACACGAACACATTCAAGTACTTAATCGGAATATGAATGCTTGCGCCGCTGCAAGAATACGGGTGTGGAAATCGCGGTTGTTGTTAATCCGGTTTGCATACTGCCGAAAGAATACAAGTGTGGAAAGGCACAACAAACCTAAACACATTACACTCCTTTTTTTGGGGCAGTCGTGTAAAAAGGGGCGACATCGGCGGATGTGCACTGGGCCGCAAAGTGCCTAGCTGCGGCCTTGACGTGACGTGACTGATGTGTGTGAATCGACCTTAAATCGACTGAAAATAAAAGCAATTGCGCACATGCGGTTACTTTTCTTTTTAATTTATTATACTATAATATTTTCTACCCCTAAACAGGCATTGTCAATCGAATACTTTAATTACTTCTAGTACATTTCACAACCACAAACACAAATGACTTGTTAGTCCTGCCGACCTAAAGTGCTTAGCCTTACGAGAATATCCCACACCACAACTCTTCACAAGTCTCAAAATCAACAATAAATATAACCATTTACAAGAATTACGTTCAAGGCATCTCTTCTTTATTATTTATATACAATTTAATAAAAATATTATCTTACCTCATTTTAGCATTCCAGGTGAAGTTATTTTTGGCTCCATTTTAATCGAAATTTACTGTCCATGCTTATTTAATTTTATTATCATTAAACCAAAAGTTATAACACAAGCCAAGCCAGGTGCAGGGAATAATTGGTGTATCCTGAATAATTTTATTTACTACCAAAAATAGCCTCGTTAAGCTCCATGCCGGTAATTCAAGTAAATGAGTGGCAAACAACTAGAGGTCATGAAATGTGAACTGATAGGTGATACCGACATCATTTAATACAGATACGAATTTAGTTTGTTAATTATTGCGGCTTATCTCGGCTTCATTCGAGGTAGCACAGGGAATAGGAGACCAGAACATCTCTGAAAATAATTATGAACGAACTTCTCTAACTTATTTTATTAGCCAAAATGATATGCCAGAATCTGGAATGTGGGAGAAATGTTTTCCCTTGCAAGATTTGATTGAAGATCGAGTTCTGTTAACAGTAGTACTCGATTCATAGGCAGTTTTCAATTGAGTTTGGAGTTAAGTAAAAATAGTTAAAAATGGCGGAAACATGAATTACCAGTTCCGTTTTTCAAAATGCCTTTGTGAAAGAAGGCAGCTCTTTTCCAAGTAAAAAAGACATGTTCATAAGTGACCGCTTTACACTATCCAATTTTTCGATTGATTAGGGGGCATCCATAAATTACGTGAGGTGATTTTGGCGATTTATCGAACCCCCCTCCCTCCTTGGTGAGATGTCGTGAGATTTGGCTCGAGCCCCTCCCCCCCCTCAATCCCACGTGAGATTTTTCAAATTTTAAAAAATTTGTAGGATTTACACTATTGTGCGTATTTTTAGTGTAAATACCTTAATCTGTGCTTGATTGCGTTGGATTTTTTAAAAAACATAATTTGTGTTGAAGAACAGTACCACAAAATCATAACAGCACCAATTTGGCATGCACCCAATATAAACTACATTACCTGTGGATTATCATTTAGCAGGTGATTCTGTCTATCCTTTGGAAACCAACCTCATGGTGCCTTACAGGGATAATGATTTCTTAACAAGAGAACAGAAAAATTTCAATACAGCTCAACTCGTGTATTTGTAGAGCAAGCAAGCATATGGAATATAAAAAAAATTTTGAATTTTACAATATATTGACATACGAAGGTTAACTTTGGCATCCATTGATTCGTTTTTAGAGACTAACGACTTGACTGTTTGAATAGTAATGTTAGAGCCATTTATGACTCTGGAGATATACAAACTTCGGAGATGTCATCTTTGGGTAAAAAACCTGCGACTGAATGACCCAGGGGGTTATCCTGGAATGCGATTCGAGTCATGAAATTCGGAAATAAGAAAATGGTATCCTCCACCAATGCGAATTCGAATTAAATTTGTCCGCCTGTTATCGGATTTCAGTCCGCGAGTAAAGCCATTTGGCATGCGCTGCATTTATTTGTTTGTTTTAAAATATTCTAAAAACTTATTGTTCGCATCAAAATGTCAAATTAAGTTAATAAATGAAGTTGGTTGGCAGAAAATAATTTCTTTTCGAAGATTTATCAGGCATCGCTACTAGCTTCCGTTTGCTTCCTACTTTCGTATCGCCTTAGAAAAGCGGAGTCTGAAGTCGCAGCTTCTCAAATTGACGTTTGAGACGTCTTTACATCAGGATACAGATTCAAGAATTGCGGATATGTTAGACTTCTATTCTTCACAACTCTCGATAATGATAACAAAAGGTTTTAAAAATCTATCTTGGCCTCTAGTAGGTATGTCAGAGCAGATGGTCGTTGATTCAAAATTCGGGTCCTGTAAGATGCTTAGATAACTAATTATGCCGTCCGGTGCAAATGTCTGCTTTTTGTAGTGACAATGCACCGCAGATAGCATGTATTCTGACTGATGTGAAAAGAGCCCATTCTTAATATAATCTCTATGATTGCAGTAGGATTGGGTACATTATGCACTTGAGATACTTAGGAGGGCATTAGGTTCCAGGTTTTTCAATTTGGCTTCCAGGTTTTTCAATTGGGCTCCTCGGCCTTTTTGTTTTGTTTAAGCTTAGACCCCCACACTAGTTCATAGTAGGGTCGCAATCTGTCCAAAAATGGTCGTATAAGTCAATGCATACATTACTTTCGCAGTTTTTCCCAGACCATTGTATAAAATGATAAGAATTTTTCATCACATCATACACTCTTTACTAACTAACTAATTGCTCCTTTAATCCCTCATGGGACATAGGGCGGAAACAGTTGCCCTCCAGCGGACTCTGTTTTGCGCGACAGCTCTCAGCTCTGACCAGGATCTCCCGGTTGTTGCGGCCTCTGCTAATAGGGTTCTCCTCCACGTTGTTCTAGGTCTTCCGACTCGACGGGTTCCTTGCGGATTCCAGTCGAGGGCCTGTTTGGCTAGATTCTCGTTTTCGCGTCGCAAGGTGTGGCCAATCCAATTCCATTTCCTTCGCCTGATTTGGTCGTCTATCCTTTCTTGGCCGGCACGGCGCCATAGTTCTTCATTTGAAATTCTATCTTGCCAGCGGATTTTTAGGATACGACGTAGGCATCTGTTGATGAAAACTTGTAGGCGCCCTGTGATGAATTGGGTGACTTTCCATGTTTCGCAACCGTACAAAAGAACTGCCTTAACGTTGGAGTTGAACAGCCGCAATTTGGTGTTAATTGAGATCTCCGTCGATCTCCATACGTGAAACAGGCATGCATATGCGCTTCTTGCCTTATTTATTCGCTTCTTGCCTTATTTATACACTCTTTATTCCCAGATATTTAAATTATTTTCTTTACTTTTTTTGGATGTTCCAGTTGGATGGCATTTAAAACAGTGAACAAACAAACAGTGTAAACGGCAGTGCAAAATTTTTATACCCAATTGCTAATGAGTCGAAATATAGCGGGGATCGGAAACGCACGCTCGCGTGCGCACGCGCCCACGTGCGTTAGGCCACGAGCAAATGTAATACGAACGCACTTGTGCGATGTGCGTTAGGAAATTTCAAACGCACGCGCACTTTGTGCGCGGACGTATGAAAAATTTCGTGTGCGCACGCGAGCGTCCGTTTGAAAAATTTTCTAACGCACGCGCTCGCGAACGTGCGGGTGCGTAGATGATTTGTTTATTCGACTCGTGAGTCGGACTTAGATTTTTTGCTGCGATTTTTTGGGGCGATTTTTTGATAGAACGAATGAATTACTTAGCAGCGATTTTGATGGTTGTTTTGCTAAAATGTTAACATTTTGCGTTTGTGCATTATTTTGTATTAATATATTTTCGTATTTTTAAGGGTTTGTGGGTTTCACAGGAGGAAAGCCATAAATAAATTATATTTCGCTAGAACAGTTTTTACGATAATGGACAAAAACCAATTACAAATTTGTAGGTAATTCCATACATTTTTGTAATTTTTTTTAACTTGAATAGCTTGAATGAAATAGCAATATTTAGAATTTCAGACATGTGAGACAGACAGCTGCTTACTTATAAAAGTTAAGAAATAATTATTTTGTAAATGTTGCATTACTAGAACAGAAATTAATAGAAAAAAGCTAGTTCGGATTGTTTAATTAATTCGACTAGTATTATTCATTCTTTAAAAATTTAACTATAAATTTTCTTTTGACTATTTCAGTTTTCAGTCAGACAATAATTGTCTGCATTTTTAAATTCCTAAGAGTCAAAATTATCTATGCTGTAAGTTTTCAGTCAGACAATTGTTTGCAACTTTAAATTCCAAAGAATCAAAATTAATGCTGTTAATATGAAGTAAGCATTTATGATGGTGAGAAAATTCTTGTCCGTTTAAAGTAAAGTTAAGAGAAATTTATGTCTCATTAGAACAATTAAATCGTTGAGGAAATGAAACCAGTAACCTTCTTTTATTCTAACGGGAGGCTGCGTTGCACCCTACAAAATAAAGTTCTAAGCGGGTAAGCAAAATAAGGTTAACCGCTATGAACACAGATTAAATAGTTTTTCCCTATACATATTACCAGGGATAAACTCCAAAATATCTTAAGATTGATTAATTTTTTCCAAGGAAAGCGGTCAGCGTCTATGGAGAATACTTCCAGTTATAAATTAGTTCATGGAAGAAATTTAGTAATACACTCATATCAACCACACAGAGAATTGTCAATAGACGAATCGCTTATGAATTGACAAATAATGTCTTTTAATATTACCACGTCTCTTTCCCGATAACATTTTGACGTGACTACGTCTTATAAATTGATAGACCCGGGAGTCATTTACGAATATGGAAGTAACGTAACGTGAGCAGGTGCGCGCGCAGCACTTGAGAGAGTTATAAATTGATAGACCCGGTGACTACGTCTTATAAATTGATAGACCCGGGAGTCATTTACGAATATGGAAGTAACGTAACGTGAGCAGGTGCGCGCGCAGCACTTGAGAGAGTTATAAATTGATTTTAATAAAATTATACAACAAATAAGACGTTGTCACGTAAACTTCGATCGTAAACCAACTTTACAGACAACCCATATTTTTTTCACAAGTCAAACACATTGACTTCGCCAACTCACTATTATAAGACACATATTTGTTAATGTCAAAACTTGAAATTCCCACAAATTTAAAGTTTTAATATTTATTTAATAATCCAAAATTAATTTTCATTTTCACCAGTTTGGCTTCACCAAAATTAAAGCTTTCAAAATGAAAAATCATCCTTTCCTACTTTTCCCTTTTATACAACTCGCGAGTCATTTCTATTAACTCGCGTACGCACGCGTGCGATAGGCATGTTACTCAACTCAAAGTCTCGCGAGCAGTGTGCGATATGACCGCTCTCATGCAAACGCACGCGCACACGAGTTTTACCTAAGGACTCGTGAGCTGCGAGTCATTAGAATGTGCGTGAGTCGTATACGTGCGCACGCGAACGTGCGTTTCCGATCCCTGAAATATAGTAATAGTATCACGTATACTTTTTATGTAATGGATTCATTATTCCTTCTCTATTTGCAATATGTATTGATAAAACCTTTCACCATGTTCATCTGATACTGCACCAAGATTTTCGTGAATGAAATCTAAGTGCGGTTCAAAAAGACGATTTTAAGAGTCTAAAACCCCCTAAAAAGTGGGCTTCTCGGGGTAGAACATCGGTAGACTTTATAACCCCTTATTAATAAGCCTAAAAAGAAGCTCTCTGCCAATTTTCAGCCTGTACCTAATTATTTCCGCTATATCGCCTTTTTCGGCTTAATTTACCTGTACTATTAATTTAACCCAGTTTCCTCGCGATTTTACACTGTTTCTTGCGGAAAAAAAATTACGTGATATTTTCGGAGACCCTCCCCTCCCCCACGTGAGATTTGTTGAGATTCGGCTCGACCCCTCCCCCCTAAACACCTCACGTAATTTATGGACGCCCCTTATATTCTTGTGGAAATCCCCTTGGGATTCTACTTCCTGATGAGGCAATTTTGTTCAAAGCTGGATGCAACTGTTTTCTAGGTTGCCTTTTTGACATTGAAGCAGTTAACCCATCCAGGCGCAAATCAATGTCATTCTTAGAACTTCCTAATGATGGTAATATTCTTCTGATTGTTCGTTTTGCTTTCATGAATGGCGTCCTCAGTTGCTATAATTTGATCTACATACACATGCCATTAGTTCGTCAATTGATTGATTATTCTTGGCATTGTTATTGTTATCTTCGGCTGTACCGAATTTTCTACAAGTAAGCAATCAAGAAAAACATTTTTCGATTTTCAGAAAATCAATAATTTTTTGCTCTGTGGGTGTGAATGATATTATTTTGCTAGACTCACCTCTGGTGTCAGACTTATTTTACCTTTTTTACATTTTGGTTTTAATATGGTCTTTATAACCAGCCCAAACATAAAAGTTAAAAAAGTCTTTTATTTTAAACAATTGTAGCAGAAATATAAAATACTTACTAAATACTTAATATTCAGATCAGTCCTGGGGCTAAAATTTCGTACCGCCTCGGAGCGAGTATTTTAGGTGATTTTTAAAGAAGGATTATGAGAAAATGGTAACAGATATTGAGATAAAACTTTTTTTATTTGTTTAGAAGATTAATAAATTGTACAATAAAATTTTTTTTTATTTTTTTAATTGCATAATTTCCGCCTCCCATATAAAATGCTAGAACACTGCAAAAAATATGAAAAAATTGGCGGGCATGATATCACGACTTTGGAGCAACTAAAAAACAAAAATTCACTGTAAATAAAACACTTGAAATTTGGGAATGACGAGTTGTTTTTTAAAAAATATTAAAGTTAAAGTCCGAAAAAAGTCTACATTTTTCAGTCTAAAGAAAGATATAAATTTTTTTTCAAACACTTTATCAGCAAAATGGCTCGATGTTCCGTAAAAAATAGTTAGAAAAACCAAACAAAAAATATAGGGTAAATTCGGCGATTTTATTTTAAGTTATCACGTAGTAAGGAATAAAAAGAAGTGAACCTTTTTTATCCTAACCTCAAAATTTTTCGAAAAAATGGCGGAAACCCGGTATTTTTGGACTTTAATGCATAATTTTTTCAATTTGTTGCTTTAAGCATGTTTAAAGAAATATTTAATTTTTTTTTACCCCATTCACGAATTTCATGCTGTTAATATTTATTAGCTGAGACTCGCAGTGAAATGCTTCGATTTTTTCATGACGTATAATGTTTTATACAATTTTGATTCATAAAAATACTATTAAGATAAACTGGTTAAGTGCAACATGCAAATACTCTCTTATGATTGAAAACCACTCTCCAAAGATAAATATTCAAATTACCGCGAAAAAAGTCATTTTTTCGATTTTTTCAATTTTCCGTTCATTTTTTCCATTGCAGTATACCGTTTTTTTACCATTTATCGAAAGTAGACGTAACAACGAGTAAGTGAGCCAAAACAGAACTCCGTAGGAAGCGTAGTTTTAAAAATGTCGCTTTTTTTTAAAAAAAAAATTGAATTTAACAACAACCTCTAAATATTTCCGTCTGAAAAAATTACTGCCTTTTTGCAACACTAAAAGGTATCTTTTGCCAAAGTTTCAGCATCATAAAAATTTTTTTGTCAACGAAAAAAATGAAAAACCAAAAAACCGGGTTTCCGCCATTTTTTCGAAAAATTTTGAGGTTAGGGTAAAAACGGTTCACTCAAAAGTTGTACATCTTGGCGTAAGCCGAGATAAAGTTCCAGCAACTTTGTGCCGAAAGTTCGGATCAGTGATCCGTTGGCCGCGTGCAGAAGGATGCCTACGTGCCAGAAGCTCTGGAGAACGCCGACTACGTTTTCATACGAGTCGACAGAGTTCGAAAACCTTTCGAACCTCCATATGAGGGCCCATATGACGTAATCAAACGATTACGAAAACACTTCGTCGTCAAATTGAACGGCACAACCAAGTCAATATCCATTGACAGGCTGTGACCGCGACAACGAAGGTAAGCCATCTAAAGCTGTAACATTCCGTTAACGCTACGCTGGCGGGGGGGGGTATGTGGTGACCGCGTACAAACTTAATTACTAAGTTTTACGCAAAGTCACACAACATATTCCGAAATGGTAAACACGATCAATAACGATCAATCGGAACATTTCATCTATCACCGAATCCAAAGTTCAGTGATCTAGCCGCTTTCCGTTCCGTCCCTATCGTCCATAGTGATGAAGTCAACTTCCGGCATCTCCGATCTGCACTTCTCCTCGTGTTCTGCTACGGCATTTTCGACGTAGGAAAGTCTACCGCTAACCAAACAACCACTAAAATAATATATGCATATATTCTAAATATTCTAACTATTGTATATTACTACTATAATACTGAGTGATCTTGTATAATATATAAACGAAATTTAATAATAGGAATAAATCATTATTTATATATAAAATAAAATAACAAGTGTTTTCATTATAAAAATCATTAGTACAGAAGGAGCCAATAATTTCCTACAACTTGTACCTTTGACTTTTTTCGATAGGATGCACAGTTTAGCCAGAAATCGCGAAAAACTGTTATCAACCCCTAAAAACCCTCCCTATTCCACCCCGGATAGCAGCTGACGGTTCGATTTATTTTTCCCTCTTTTACAAGAGCTTGTTCGACAATATCCCGCTGTCAGATTGCTGTAACGAATTATTTTTTTTCTTTCTCATTTTTACGACTAATTCTACTGGACTAATAGTATTGAACCGGACTTACACGATGCAGTACATTTGCCCTTTACACGAAGTAAATTGTACTGAGCCCTCAGTTTCTTTAAATGCCCCGGTTCAAAAATAATGTCCTACTGGTATATGAGCGTGTATCGAGGTAAATGAAGCGAGGTGTGATTGTAAATTACTTAGTGGAAACACATTTATACCTTCTTTTGCGGCTGTAAAATATCCAATTAATCTGAGCCGTGGTGAGATTGTAAATACGAACTGGATGGAGAGATATTTCTTACATTTTTCGAGGGAGTGAGGTTTTGTCCTGAAGAGACAATTCTTACATTTTTCGAGGGAGTGAAATTTTGTGCTGGAGGCACATTTCTTACTTCTCTAGCACAATTTCCAATTTGAAATTAGGCGAGGTGGAATTGCAAAATATAAATATATGGCCACGGACAACTAATTAGAAGCCATTTATACAGTTTTTATGTAGGAATCAAATTAAAGAATTCCCACCACCTCCTTTTACGCTTTTTTAAATATATAATGATAGAAGGAAATCAATAACAATATCATAATGAATTCCTAAAAGGATTGCTACATAAAAACATAAAAAATGTATAAATGCATTTTTTATAAAACTGTTTCTAATTAGTTGTCCGTGGCTGTACATTGTGGAGGCATAGATTTCTTACTTACTCTATGGCAGTTTAATGAATATTAGAATTAAACTTGTGAAAATACATTTCATTGGTATTTATTTTCTTTCTTTAATCTGCTTGTTTTTGTCATTTTGGCATTAAAATAGCACCTCGCCACATTTGAAGTATGACATTGTACTGGTTCAAAAGAAAAAAGAGGCACCTCTTACAAACTCATTTTATAATCGTGTCCAACTACTAACAAGTAAAAAGAAAAAGAAAAAAACATTCTTGAGGGCTAAATGAAGACATTTATGAAAAAAAAATTTTCGAAATTTTTTTTAGGGCCTTAAGGATTTTGAAATACCAAAAAATCTTTGACTAAATAAAAGTTTGTGGTAACGTAAGAATAAGTTCATTGCGTTGCACCCATCCACTGAGTTTTCCGAATAGGCAACAAGCCCATTCATTTTGGTCCTTCGAGCCGGATAGTGCAACGTGAGTTTTAGAAAAGAGTTAGTAAATAATCAAAGCAGTCGGAAAAACCATTAAAAATGGAACGAGCACTCAACAAACAATTAGCTCACAAGGAGCTGTTGGAAAATTTTATGTCTAATTATCGAAAGAATGGGAAGGATAGAAGGACGCCTCCATACTACAAAAGACGTCTTCAAGCCTTTCAGGATTTATTCAATAAAATTCAAAAAACCCATATGGACTTACTAATGGAGAAAAATCGACAACCTGCAGATTCTAGTCATTTAACACATGAATATTTCACCAATGATTTGTACTCAACCATGGAGGAATTCTTCTTCACGAATTATGCGGAAATCCAAACTCGCTTCGAAAAGGACTATCCCAAGCAAAAACCAGAAACACAATCACCAGGGCCTAATAAAACTACCAAAAATCACATTAGAGAAATTCTCGGGAGATTACCAAAAATGGACGACATTCCATGATTTGTTCACGAGTTTAATCCACGAGAATTTTAACTTGTCAAGGGCACAAAAACTGCAATATTTGAAACTACACCTTTGTGGAGAAGCTGAGGGTCTTTTACGTCAAGTACCAATCACCAACGACAATTATGATCCAGCATGGAAACTTTTAGTTGACCGATACGACAACAAGAGAGTATTAGTCAATACGCAATTGAAACTACTACTCTCCCAACCAGCCGTATCGAATGAATCTGCACAAGGGATCAAGAATTTAATGGACATAACCACTGAATGTTTACAAGCCCTCTATAATCTAGGAATAAAGGTGGAAAGCTGCGATGCAGTGATCGTCTACACCAGTGATTCCCAAAGTGGGCGTCACCGCTGAAGCGATCCGGGGGGGCGGTGATGGCCACAGGTCCATTTGGGGGGCGATGAATAACTGTAAAGGGGCGATGAAAGCATAAAAGAAAGAAGGGAAGATTTAGAAAAATTGATTTATGTATTCTGCTCATAACGTTTAATTTTTCTTTGAACAAAATACTGGACGTTGGCTCAATTCACGCATACTCCCTCACTTGCAATGAGGTATGTCGAATCGCGCACTGCTACTGTTCATGAGGAGCCACCGAATTGCCGTTCCAAAACACGTGAGCACTACGAGCACTGCTGAGGGAAACTGCCACTCGTGCGATTGGTCGATCGCAAGGGCAAAGCCTGCAACGTCAGTGGCAGTACTGACTACTGGCAGTACTACCAGCAGATTTTGGAGCACGCTATGGCCCATTTTACACGATGAAACACGAAACGGAGCAAAGTTCCCCGCAATCGCTGATTCCCTTTCTCAATAAGGGTATTCACAATTCGTGGGAAATGTTTCTCAGGGATACTTTCCCAACAGTTGTTTTCTTCATACCGTGAATGCCTCTTGACAAATTTTATTTGGTTTTGATTTACTTTTACTTTTTTTAATCCTATCGCTAGCCATTTGAAACAAAATCACCAGCTTCCACATGTCACTTGACACTTAAATGATTTCTCGTTGCCATAGGAAAGCTTTACACTGGATCTGGGGTATAGAAATTTTTTGCAGTATTGGAAAGTGTGGTTCTGTACAATTGTTGTTATATCGTTGGAAAGTTTTCCTGCGTTGCACCCGTATCTACTAATCTAGACCTGTTTCCACCGAATCGTGAATCCCTTAAAGCCCGCTACACACTATCATCGTTTAACTCCGCGTTCGTCACACAGCGTTGCCCAAACGACGAGCCACGTACGCCTCTATTCTATACACATTAGTCGTCGTTTAGTTCGCATAGTACCATGGACGAAGATACTTTGTTAGCAGTAGCGGCTGTTATTTCTGGAAAAAATTCAAGAAAAAAACGTGTATGGTGCAAACCCTTTTTTGTGCACAACAGGTACATACTTCACTGCTTAACGACGAACGACGACACATAGTTTTCATCCAAACTATCGTCGTACAGCGTAGAGCGTATAGCGAACGGAGAAAAATTAAAATGGATTTAGTTTTTCGCTGTGGCGAAAAGCACGGCGGCATTGTCATCCACACTGCAATTTTCTATCGTCGTTCGGACAACGCTGTTCGACGAACGCGAAGTAAAACGAAGATAGTGTGTAGCGGGCTTTGTGTTTCTAATTTACACATTTCTTTAGTATATTTTACGAAAAAGGTAGAAACAATAGCTGCGTTCCATTGGGTAATATTTTCTACTCCCGAGTACTCCGGAGTACTCGCAACTACCCCTGCACTTTTACGTATTACTCGTATTTACTTCTGACATCAAAAAACCGCGTTCCATTGGTGATGTACTCCGGATCGCCCAATGGAACGCAGCTATTAATACATACATATATCTTATGTTTAATGGCTACTAAAATTTAAAAAAAATAATTTCCAGGGGGCGCTGAGTAATACTTTTTCTGGAAAGGGGGCGGTAGGCCAAATAAGTTTGGGAACCATTGGTCTACACGATAGTCCAGAAATTTCCATCAGACACCCATCAATTATGGGAACAAACCATCAGCAAGGATACATCTATACCATCATGGGAAACCCTCAGAGAATTCATGGATGGACGCTTTAGGACGTTAGAGGCTGTCGCGCAGAAGGGCTCATCGTTGGGTAAAACTTATCCAGGGTTCTCATCAAAGCCAAGAACCACGTCGCAAGCATTCCACGCAACAGGGACTACAAAATGCAGCCATTGTCAAGGCAACCATAATATTCGGCAATGCCAGAAATTCCTTGGATTATCGATTGCAGAAAGGATAACTTTGGTCAAAACAACAGGATTATGCCTCAACTGTTTAGGCCATGGCCACCGATTGGTACAATGCCCAAGCAAATACAAGTGCAACATTTGCAACCAACCTCATCACTCTTTGTTGCACCGAAGGGGAGAACCACAACCCATAAATTCCGGCACACCTCAACCACGACCACCGACAGCTTCCGTCGAGGCTCACGGTCAAACATTGACAGCAATAGCTAAACCACCATCATGTAATTTAACCGCAACAAAGGGAAATGGATCGCCGATTCGTCACGTTTTATTAGCAACAGCACTCGTAAGATTGCGATCCGCGGCAGGTAATCAATTGGTCGTCCGGGCATTAATTGATCCATGATCCCAGGTATCGATGATCACAGAAGCCGTCGTGCGAAAACTGAAGCTGAAAAGGAAGGCGATTATAGCCGATGTAACGTTAGCAGGGCAGGTCAGTGCAGGAGACATCAGCGCTCAAGTAGAATTGACCGTCGGACCACATTATGAAGACGATTTTTCTGTAGAGGTGACTGCATTAGTGATGAACACAGTGACCAACTTTCTTCCAACAAGAGCAATCTACAACCGAGACTGGGACCACATCAACCAATTACGACTAGCAGATCCTCACTATTACCATCCCGCAAAAATCGACCTACTAATTGGTGCAGACATTAACGGAGAAATACTAAAGGAGGGTATCATACTCAGCAAAGAATCACCGGTCGCTCAAGAGACAGCCTTAGGATGGATACTATCAGGAAGGGTAGAAGAACCACCATCATCGGTCACGTTAAATAGTTTTCATGTTCTATTAGACATACAAGAACAGATGAAAAGGTTTTGGGAACTAGAGGAAATAATCAATGAACAACCACTCACGGAAGAGGAACAACAATGTGAAGAGCACTTTACTAAAACTCACAAGCGCAGACCAGATGGACGTTACGAAGTTGAACTTCCGTTATCCAATCAGCATACATCTGTAGGAGCCTCGCGACCAACAGCCGTCTCCCGTCTTTACCATTCCGAAACACGATTGAGCAAAAATCCCGAATTCAAGGAGCAGTATGATGCATGCCTGAAGGAATATATCACCCTGGACCATATGGAACATATCTCCAATAACAAAAAACCATCCGGGTGCTACCTCCCTCATTACGCTGTGGTGAAGGAAGATAGCAGTACAACAAAACTGCGAGTAGTCTTCAATGCATCTTCACCAACGAGCAATGGATTATCGCGCAATGACATTCTACTGAACGGGCCTCCACAACAGGATGATCTATTCACCATCCTTCTCAGATGGCGAATACTACCGATCTCCAGAGAATCGGATGGCGAGAGTCAACCCAAGAACCGATCCAGGATTTCAGATTGCTCACGGTCACCTTCGGGACGAAAAGTGCGCCATATTTGGCGACAAGGGTCATAAAACAATTAGCAATCGACGAGCAAATGAACTACCCAGTGGGATCCGCAGCAGCTCAAACCGACTTCTATGTAGACGACCTGATGTCAGGAGCCGACACGGAAACTGCTGCCAAGGAAAAGCAAACACAACTAAGCAACCTCATGAACGCAGGTGGGTTTCAGCTCAGGAAATGGGTTTCAAATTCAGCAGCAGTGATGGAAGGTATACCAGAAGAATTAAGAGGAATAGATTCAACCTTCAGTATCAGCAATCAGGACAGCGTGAAAACCCTCGGGATTTATTGGAACCCAGGAACGGACACATTCTCCTATACCTTGAAGGGAAAACCACAATCATCCAAGTTAACCAAGAGATCTATCTTCTCGGAAATATTCACATTATTTGACCCATTAGGATGGCTAGCTCCGGTCATTGTGCGTGCCAAAATTATAATGCAAAAATTATGGATGGCAAAAATTAATTGGGATGACCCGATGCCAACTGAACTTCAATCAGGGTGGGCCAATTTTATCAAGATGGTATTCAAGGAGTAAGCAAAATTGAAATTAAAAGA
This sequence comes from Thereva nobilitata, assembly GCA_963855945.1. NCBI lineage: Eukaryota > Metazoa > Arthropoda > Insecta > Diptera > Therevidae > Thereva > Thereva nobilitata. The sequence goes on along the minus strand of OY979694.1, from coordinate 53,778,065 downwards.
TGGTTACACATCATCGATTCGCGTACCCAAGTGGAGATCCATGCATTCAGCGATGCATCTATCCACGCTTATGCAGCTGTGATTTACTTATCAACAATTCATGACGGAAAAAGACGGATCAACATTGTCACCTCAAAAACTAGAGTGGTCCCGATAAAAACCGTATCACTGCCTAGATTAGAACTATGCGGGGCAGTGTTACTCACCAAATTGCTTCAGACCACAAGAAGGGCATTAAACCTAGCGGATAATACGCCCACCTACGCTTGGACCGACTCCGAAATTGTCCTGGCTCGGCTGAAGGGACACCCCACGAAATGGAAGACTTTCATCGCAAACCGCGTATCCCACATACATAACTTCCCAGGAGCCATCATCTGGCGTCATGTGCCAACTAATCAAAATCCCGCAGATTGTGCCACCCGAGGATTAACATCCGAGAACTTGAGGGATCATAGATTATGGTGGAATGGACCAGAATTGCTGACGAAAACCCAACATTACTGGCCTACTACAAGGATCAATCAGACAACCGATATGGAGCAACGAACACTAAAACCCTGCTGTGCCATCATCAAGAAAGAAGACGACCTCTTCCAGAGATTTTCATCCCTGACCAAGCTGGTACGAGTCATAGCCTATTGCAAGAGATTCATCAATGGCTGTAGGAATCAGCCACAAAAGCGTGAAATCGCTCATCTGACAAATACTGAGCTTCAAAGGTCTTTAGCCACCATCCTAAAAATAGTTCAACAAAAGCATTTCCCAGAAGAAATCAACTGCCTAAAGAAGAAACGCGACCTACATAGATCCAGACCATTGATCAAGCTAACCCCATTCCTGGATAACGAAGGAGTATTACGAGTCAGCGGACGATTGACCCATTCACTATTGAGGTATGACGAGAAACACCCGGTGATATTGCCAGATAAGGACTACATCACTAAACTGATCATCGACAAATACCATAAGGAAACCTTACATGGAGGGCCGCAACTGATGATGAGTGTCATTTGCCGAACTTACTGGATCATAAATGCAAGAAACACAATCCGCTTCCAGATACACAAGTGTATCACCTGCTACAGGCAAAGGGCGGCAGCGCAACAGCAACTGATGGGAGATTTACCTCAGGCAAGAGTACGAATGTCCAGACCATTTAGCCACACCGGGATCGATTACTGCGGACCCTTCGAGTTAAAAACGTTCAAGGGAAGAGGAGCCAAAAAATACAAAGGATACGTAGCAATTTTTGTGTGCATGTCAACTAAGGCATTGCATATGGAAGTAGTGACAGATCTTAGCTCTCAAGGGTTCATCGCAGCTTATCGGAGATTTGTATCACGCAGAGGCAAATGTAGCAATATATACTGCGATTGCGGCTCAAATTTCATTGGTGCACATAAGGTAATGACACGGCAAACCTCTCAAATGAAATCAGAATTAAATTGGGAAATCGCAGCTACATTAGAAACCGAAGGGGTAAATTTCCATTTTATTCCACCCTCGGCACCACATTTTGGTGGATTATGGGAATCGGGGGTGCGATCAACCAAATACCATCTAAAACGCATCTTGGGAACAGCAACTCTCACATACGAAGAGCTCAACACCGTCCTTACACAAATAGAGGCTTGCTTAAATTCTCGACCATTATGCGAAATCAGCAATGACCCTACAGACCTCACTCCACTAACGCCCGCTCACTTCCTGATTGGAGACACACTACTCACACCTCCAGAACCTTCGGTATTGGACATAAATATTCATCGATTAGATCGATGGCAATACATCCAACAATTCTACCAAACCTTTTGGAAACGGTGGAACTCGGAGTATCTCTCGCTTTTACAGCAAAGGCCAAAATGGACTAGAACTCATGAAAATATCAAGATTGGACAACTGGTCCTTATTAAGGAAGACAACCTACCACCTTCTCAGTGGATGTTAGGGCGAGTACTCGACGTTCACCCAGGATCAGACCAATTAGTCCGCGTAGTTACGTTAAAAACAAAATCTACGATCTTAAAGAGACCAATAGCAAAAATTTGTCTATTACCTATAGAACCGTCAACAAACCCACCCCTCACTGCAGATTAAAAAAAAAACCGATGGATTTAAGAAGCAAAAAATAAAAAAAAAACCAATGAATTTAAAATTTGAATTTTATTTTAAAAAATTACATTTTCTTACAAGGTCATCATAGGAACTCAGCACCAAGGAATCTTCTTGAAGCCAGCACTTCAAGGGCCCGGAGGATGTTCCGTGACATCAAAAACCTATAAAAAACAATAATAATTAATCGTCACAAAAATATCACAAAAACACTTAGCCTGGGATAAACAACTCCTCGACATAAATTAGCCAAAACCCGTCCATGCAGCTTCGACCACCTGGAATTAGAATCAATTTCACCACAAAGAAATAAGTCAAATGAAAAATACAAACCTGACAACACTAACAAGCCCTCCTCAGCATATCCCACTGGTGTCCAAATTCCTGAAATTACATGAAAATAAATTAAAATAACTAAAAACTAAATAAATCCCATATTACCTTGCTAAGCAGCTGACCGAAATGTCACAATGCACTAATACAGCAACAACTTAGTCAGCAACGTTAAATATTTAGAAGGCGCCATTTCGTCAGCAGAGTAAAGCATCGCCCCACTACGAAATTGCCCCTTGCGCTGTTACTATGTATGCTCCCATTGGATCTTTAAGGAATTGTATGGAACGAATAAAACGGCAAACGTAGACCGGTTCTCGTTCGATGCGGTGGTCAAGCAGCATATTGAACGCGGCTGGTACTTAGTTCGAGGACCGCTTGGTAAAACCTCTGTCGACACTCACGTTTGGAAGGACGAAAAGGCAATTGCACATGGTGAACAAAAATATAAAGCTTTTCGACATATCCACTTTGTTTCTCATATCCACTATAATATAAATTGGAGGGATAAGAAGTTTTTTATACTTTTGTGACTGCTTCTAAAAAAGCAGCAGTAAAAGGAGTACTCCGCACTGCGATCATACAATGTTAAAAAAGATATAGAACTGGGATGGGAAGTGGAACGCACCAAGCTTTTTAAGGACCGTTCTAGCTCCATTTCCGCTGGGTAAGTTTTCTCTTTTTCCTTAATACTCAATTCGAGCTTATACTACCTCAGTGGTAGTAAAGAGACAACTTAAGGGCAAGCTAAATCTCCCAATCTAATCTTTGACAAAGGTCTTCAATCTGTTTTTCCACAATTATGGATTTGCTTTCGTCTTTTTATTGTGATACCTATTGGTGTTGCAACTGGTGAACGCGGTTTCAGTAAATTAAAAATGATATAAAACTAGATAAAATCATGTATTGGTCAGTCACGTTTAAATCATTGCATGATATTATTAATAGAACGAGAACTAGCAAAAAATATAGACTATGACGATGTCATCGACGACTGCGGAAATTAAAGCAAGAAAAATAGTGTTTACTATTTCAGTATGATGAGTAGAAGAATCCATATCCATACAAACATCCACCATGTCTAAGCATAACAGGCTCTGATTATCGCTTGTTCCGATTTCTGTAGAACTCTCTCAATGGAATCAGAGACCTTAATATTTCTTATAACAAATAGTAAAGTCTGTGATGGAAATAAGCTGGCTTCAAAAGAAGGCTGTGAAAACTTTTCAACTAGAAACCACAGTAGTTTTGGCAAAGCATTGTCGATTGTAATGCTTTTTTACACGACTGCCCCAAAAAAAGGAGTGTAGTGTGTTTAGGTTTGTTGTGTGTATGTACGTTGCTTTCTACCACCATAACTTCTAAACGCCTGAACGGATTTAGATGACTGGGATACCGTTAGAATCGTTTAATGAGTCTGAGTAACATAGGCTAAGTTAATTTAAAAAAAAACAATATGGCGGCCGTCAGACGCAATTTAAATCACGCCCAATTTAATTTTTTTTTCTGATTGGGTCAATATGGGTATCAAACGAAAGGTAAAATTGAGACAATTTCAAATATATATATAACACTTAATAGATATGTGTTAAATAATCGCGAATTATAAGCTTAAATAAAATTAAATTATTCGAAACGTCTTTTATTACCCCATCACCATGAATGAACACTTAAAAGTTAAGCCTGGTATGCTGTTGACGCAAAATTAAAATTCCCTATACAAACGCTATGTAACACGACTGCCCCAAAAAGGAGTGTAATGTTTTCAGGATTCATGTATATGTATGTTTGTATGTTTCTTTGTTCCACCATAACTTCTAAACGTCTGAACGGATTTAGATGGCTGGGGTACCGTTAGAATCATTTAGTGAGCCCGAGTAACATAGGCTTGGTTAATTTTTAAAAAAACAATATGGCGGCCGTCAGACCCAATTTACATCACACCCGATTTATTTTTTTTTCTTCTGATCGGGTCAATATGGGTATCAAATGAAAAGACCTTTTTTGAGACGATTTCTGCCTAATCTATCAGCGTGTCTAAATTTAGATAGAATAAATCAAACTTCGATAACTTTACTTTTGCATTAAAACTGTATCTCAATAGTTGTAAGTGCTATAATAATAAGAAGTAAAATAAAATCACTTAATAAAAACTACATTGGTTTACGAATTATAATCACTAAAATATCATAAAATAAAAAACAAAATAATTAAAAAATTAAAAACACGACGCCGAATTAAAAAATGAACGAAAAAGTCAAAAACAAGTTTTAAGTACTAATGTAAGACAGAAAAAAGGTAGAAGATATTTTATTTATTTTGTTAAGTATCACACAACTATCGTATATGTATAATCTGTATTTTTGCAGCCGGGGTACAAAATATTACGAGAATAAGTACAATTAAAACTGTACCCGACTGAAAAAATACAGATTTTACATATACGATAGTTGTGTGATACTTAACAAAATAAATAAAATATCTTCTACCTTGTTTCTGTCTTACATTAGTACTTAAAACTTGTTTTTGACTTTTTCGTTCATTTTTTAATTCGGCGTCGTGTTTTTAATTTTTTATTGGTTTAAGTAAATTTACTTTTACAAGAAAACCTGTTGAATTTTACTAAAAATCTGGTTTTTCTAGTGCATTACTATTTGATTCGTTTTTAGAATGTGCTTAGAAAATAAACTAAAAGCGTAAATTATTGAGCATACAATACCCTTTCCATGGCTAATCAAAAATCTACGCGAGTTTCCATTTTTTTTGTTTATGCATTGAAATTTATGTGTCTGCTGCCCACGTAAAGAAGTGCAACGAAAAAGACTTTCTCGATCTAACAGTTTTTAACTAATCCGTCCCTAAGCCCCAAAATGCTCAACGGAACGACTAGCCAACAACATGGCAACCATAAACCGGTCCTTAACCTGAAAGTGTATTAAGGACATGCTCGGTTGCATTCAGGCGAATCCTTCTTGTTCCCCAAGAACAATACAAAAGCCCCACTTAAACAGTGCATCACATTCAGAAACTTTTCACTATCTCAATGCACCTTTGCTGCATAAAGAATATTTCCATTAAGGAGGATGCAAACTATTTATTGTTTAGCATCTTTTCACCTAGGAATAGATGCTGGTGCCTTGGCATCTATTGTGGATTGCACTTGAAAAATCCCACCTGCTTTTTCTGTTTTCAGTGGATGCTTTCAAGCCATTCTAGATCATCTTGGCATTAAGGAAAATTCCTTGGGGTAGTAAGGACGAAATAGAATCTGGCTCAAGCTAAATCATTTGTTGGAATGCAGAAATTCCTAGAATGCTTCAATCTTAATTAGTTTTTTCCCTTGAGGATGAACTGGACAAGGTAAATTACTGCTGCTTATTACATCTTTTATATTGTGTTGTTTCGTGCTGTTCAGATAATGTAATCTGTTCAGTCCATGCTTGATGTGAAAGCAATTTTATATGCTGGAAAATGAATCATCCCAGAAGTGCGCTTTGACCATTCTCTAGAGGAACGTAAATTGCTTCCTTTTGTTTTTGGTGTGTGTCTGATCTTTTAAACAATTATTTTAAGTGTTCTGAAACGAATAATTATCGAATTTTTTTAACACTTTTATTTTATAATTTCTTTTCAATAGTTTAATTTATTTCAAAAGAAAAACAAATTTGTCCAAAAGAAAATATGTACCTCTTTTTACCCTAGTGCCGATTTTCAGTTGTAGGTAAGCACAACCACAAGCTGATCAATATCTAGAAACTAATTGCATTAATTGATTACAATTACCACAAATAAAGAGAAATGTTGTACAAAATTATATGAAGGAAATGCAATCACCACATAAGTTGTGGACATGGCCGTCCTAAGATATATGGCGCCCGTGGGCTACTAAAAATAATGCGCCCCTCTTCGTAAGGAAATACACGGGATGTCTGGGGGAGGGCTGGCCGGCAAAGTTATACAAAAGTGTCAGAACTAGAAAAAGTCAATTTATTTAACACTAAATAAAAATTTAATTCATTTAATTTTCTGGGTCCCAAAGAAGTTCGTAAATATTTGTTTTGTCACACATGCACCGTAAAGGTAGAAACAGAATGGCACGAAGACCGTGGCGGAGTCCGCCGCTCAGAGAGTTTCCCATACATTTAATTTGTCCGCGCCGCCTGGGGAGAAATTAAATGTATGGGAAACTCTCTGAGCGGCGGACTCCGCCACGGTCTCCGTGTCATTCTGTTTCTACCTTAAGTGTCTCTTACCGTACCTCTTTGCAGGACGGTAAGTGGCACTTTTCAGACCTCTCCGAGAGAGCGGGCTGTAAAGTCTTTACAGTCCTGCTTCGAGTTACTGTGATTCCTGAAAAATCGCGGGCACGATATTTACTGGCTTACGATAAATTTCAAAACTGGAAGGTGGAAAGAAATGTGAAGGCGACGACAGAAAGTTCGTTGTTGGTTTACTTTAAGAAAGTGTCAGAAATATATGCATCATGAAGTCTGTGGTCGACTTATTCAATATAAAATTGATGGCGCACTCGTGACAAAAAGGACCTCGCACCTCGGGCAGTAAGAAGGCCTTTACGGACTCGAGCGTTGCCGCCCTTTGCCTTCGGCGATCTCCGCTCTCGTCCGTAAAGGCCTTCTTACTGCCCTCGATAAGTAATGTACTATTTATCTTTTTCAGTGATTCGCCGGTGCAATTTGTATTGGCAAAATGTACTTAAAAAAATGCGTAGGGTTGTAAGTTAGTATAAAGACTCAAAGTTCAGCAGTAGATACATATATTTTGTTTATTTGCCAATAAATATGAGTGTTTAAAATGAAAGCATTCTTCAATAAAATTATTTTTTAAATCGTCCATATACTTTTCGCACAACTTTGCGGCATTCTTACTAATTGTGTCTTCATTTAAATTGACCAGAAACCCAAATTTTGAGTACCTAAATGGTATCATAGGCACACTTTCACTTTGTAGATTATCAATAATAGCATAATATGTACATATTTGGCCAGTTCTACTAAAAAGGGAATAAAATTTAATTATTTTTGGATTTTAATCATTAAATCGTTCGGCTGAAACCAAACATAGTCGTTCCCTACTATGCTGATTTCTGTATGATCTTTACAGGTTTTCTGGCAAAGAAACACTTATGATTATTACCTTAAAATAAGTTCCTTAAGAAAATTGCTTGTTAAACGTCTGTATGTGCACTTAAATTTTCGATTTTGCAATGTCGCCCTACAGCGAAGTGATAATTTTCACTAGGTAGTTTTGAGCTATAAATATTTGTTTAAGATAAGTGATTTTGAATGCCGAATTAGAAACCATTGCAAACCTATATTTGAATTTAACTTTAAGGACTTTAAGGTTTGCGCTCATCACATCCGGACAATTTTGTACCTTCAGATTTGTAAAGGTTAAATGATTCTGTATTTCGTTTCGACTGATCAGATTTTTCTAAAGAAGCCTATAATTCAATAATGCTTTCAGTTGTAGTAGCAACTTTTTCAAGTGATATTAGTTTTATCTATGATTTAGAATATTTCGCTTCAAAATGCTACCATAAGAGCAGTTTTCAGTGAATTGAACTCATTTCACAACCTCAGCTTCAGCTTTTGTTGCAGGCCCCACAAAAATTGCCGCCCCAAAAAGGCTTGCGCCCCGGGGCTATTGCCCATTTAGCCCTGTGGTTAGGGTGGCCCTGGTTGTGGATGTATGTAACGTATTATTAACTAACACTAAAATGTTGTAAACTATGAGAGTATTCACGAATACTAATTACACCATTCGAAAGATATTTCATATTGATGTCAACATAACATAATGTACATGATTGAGATTGAAAAAATTTTCAACTTTCTGAATGCCTTTAAATCCGCAAAAAATTTGTATAATTTGGGACTCTTGGTTTGTACATCCCAAGTAAAAATTTGGCCGAGTTTTATGCATGGAACTAGCCAGTTTTTACTAGTCTCTGGCCAGACTCTGTCTAGGAAAACGAACTAGGCCCTGTCTAGCAACGTCACGCACTTCCTGACTAGCCGCTAGCCAGACAAACTAGTCTGGCACTGGCTAGTTTCTGGCAAGAATCTGTCCAGTTACTGGCCAGATATTGACCTGCAATTTGACATGGCGGTAGCCGTTACCACACCATTAACACAGAATGTCGGATCCAGTGACGTGACGTGCGACTGAACAAACTGTATAGACGGCATCTCGACTCGGAAGATGCAATCCCACACACGCGAAGATCGATTGTTATATCGACTCCGATCTTGCACGAGTCTGTTTCTGGGCGGGAAAGAAGTGACTAATTTTAATGTAAGAAAAGAAACACGAACATCGTACAAATTTTGTTTTTATTTTTTATTTTGTTTATACAATAATTTTTTATTAAAAAAAGTCGTTCTAAAATTCACTCACTTTTTTCCATTTATCTTGAAAACAATTTGCGATAATATTGTAATAAATAAATAAATAAATGAAATACTTTATCGTTTCAAATTTCAGTAACAATTTCTTTCTAAAACACAAATTATAAAATTAATTAGTCTTAGAGCAAGCAGTATCAAACTTTGACAGACGAGATTATGGATAGTATCTGGCATGAAATCTCAGCCCAGTTTTTGCATACAAAAATCTTGACAAGTTTTTAGATAGGAAAAACTTGACAAGTTTTTGGATAGAAAAAACTGTAACAATTTGACTGGCCAAAACCTAGCTAGGTTCTGACTAGTCATAAATTTGAATAGTGTACACTGGCTAGGAACTGGGCAGTTTCTGGTCAGATTTTACTGGGCTAGTTGAACTGGCCGAAGTCTGGCTAGTGCCACTTTCGGACTGGGAAAAATCTGGTCAGATTTTTACTTGGGATATTAATTAAAAATGCAATACCTAGTAGGCTAGTGCCGATAGTTTTTTGGAAAAAAAAATTAATAGCAGGGAGGGGCCAGCAATGAAATGTCGTTAAGGTTATAACTAAAAGAAAAAAAAAATTAAACTCGAAAAAAAGGGAAATGGTAAAATGGGGATGCTATTTAGGGGTTGAAAACGATTTTTTGCGATTTGCGGTGAAACATGACCTCCTAGTGGAAAATGTTTAATACAAAAGTTATAGATAATAAAAAGATCTAAAACTTTTGTATTTAACATATTCTGACATAACCTCAAATTTTCCAAGAAAATGGCGGAAAATCGATTTTTCAGTAAAAATAATTCAATTGACAAGAAAATTTGTAAGAGTATACCTTGTGTTGCGTTAAATAAGCATGATTTTTTTTTGTTTGGAAAACGGATAGTTTCCCAGAAATTAACATTTTTCGAAAGAAATACCCTTATCTTGCATGAACAACTTTATTGATGTTTTTCTCGAATTTTGATATTCAATAAGTGTTCATTTAACCATTGAAATGTCTAGTTTCAAATGGTCTATACATTTTGATACTTTATTTTCATTAAACCGCTTAAAATTAAGAAAAACCGAACACCTGATTTTTCGAATCACGTACATATTTCTCGATTTTTTGAATTTTTTTCGAATTTTTTAATTTTTTCTGTTAATGAGGGATTAAATTTTAAAAATTTTTTTTCTTTTAGTTATAACCTTAACGACATTTCATTGCTGGTCCCTCCCTGCTATTAATTTATTTTTTTTCCTCATTTAAATCCGCTTTGGCACTAGCTTATAGGCCCATATCGAATATTTATTTTTTTAATAGAACAATGAACCATTAAAAATTAAAGAAGAAAGGAATAAAAGATGAAAGAAGTATAAGATACTAGCTGGAACCCGTTGCGCCTCGCTGCACCCATCGAAGCTAAATAAAGGAAGTAGTAAAACATGTTCGAACAACGAAGAAGTTATATCCACATAAGCCCCAAGTGACTCAGATGGAGAATATTCAGTTGTGACACATCAGCTTTGCCATTGGAACAGCACATTCTAGGTGCTTTTTGAAATTTTAGATCATGACATTATTGCCACAATTTATCTATTGGACCAATCATAACGTTGGTGTGCATGGGTATGCTGAAATCGTAATCTTCTCATTCTTAAAGTTGAAGCTCTGGCTCGTTTGTCTTGTAAGCGTGCGTCACGCTGTTCATTTGCTGTTGCTGCCATTTGTCTCACCTGTCCACTTGATCGTCCAATTAAAAAATAGTTCGCGTTACCATAGTGGTAATTTTTCGGTAGGCCAATTGTTGTTCTGCAACTAAAAGTGTTTTTTTACTGGGGTAAAGGGACGGAGGTCTTCAACATCAAATTATTATTTTCTCAATAAATCTAACTCCTAAATATCAAAAGGAGAGTTTTCTGACACTACCATTCTAAGTTCTTCGTTGTTGATGGCTAGTCATATTTCTTTAATTTTGATCAAAGCTTCATTAAAAATACTATGCGAAAATGAAACAGTATTGTCTCGTACCCAAAACCCCTAAATACAAAATCTCAGCTCTACAACCGGGGTGTGGTCCTGGCCTCTCACAACTGCTCTCTCCACCGGTCCCTATTCTGAGCCGGTGTCATCCAGTTTGGCATCCCTAAGCTCTGGGCGTCCTGGTGTACGCCATCCTTCCAGCGGAGGTTGGGTCTCTCTCGCTTCCTTCTTATCCATTATATATAAATCCCACATTTCCGCTTCTCCTTACCATATTTCCAAAAAAAACCTCGTTGATCAATTCTGAACCGATTACTTCGAGAACTTCGGGATACGCTATGTTCAATGTTTTTCTATTTGTAGCTAGAATGTCAAGATTCTCGGATTTTCCAACTCTTGAACAACCTACATACAGCTAACCGGGAAATGACACTTAGGCTGGGGTTACGCTGGCTGATAGTGTGATAGTTCAGCTGGTGCCTGCTGTTACAATCCAAGCTATCACTGTTCAGTGGTTATACCGCAAAACAGATCGTGATAGTTATGTAGGATTGATTAGTTCTGTTGACTGTTGGTTGGTATCGTTTTTTTTGTACAAACTTTTCAGTGATTTCTTCAGTAATACTTAGCAATTTTTCATAATGAATGAGTCATTTGAACACTGCAAATCCAAGTGTTTAGCAGGTGTTTAGAAATAAAACACTCTAATGTTTTATTTCTAAACGATAAATTATTTAATGGTGGGAAGTGTTTACTTTTAAAACAGAAGAAGCGATTAATGCAAAAAATTCTTAAATACTTAAAGCGTTTAAAAGAAATTAAACGCATAAAGGCCGGGCCACACATATCCGCACCGCGTCCGCACCGCATGACGGCCGTGTGTTGGACAACACACGGAGAAAAAGTAAACAAGTGAAATCTTACCAGTCAGTCCCCACTTTTCCGTGTCTCCGTGTCCGCACCGCGTCAAATTTTACTTGTTTAATTTCTCTCCGTGTGTTGCCCAACACACGGCCGTCATGCGGTGCGGACGCGGTGCGGATATGTGTGGCCCGGGCTTAAGGTGTTTACCAAAAAATTCTAACCTAAGCACAAGTGTTTAAAAGAAAAATACTTATTCGCCAATTAAACACTTGGGGAGGTAAACACTTAGTTATGATAAAGCACTTATGGAGAACTAAACGCTCTAGCGTTTTATTTTTAAATTTTATTTTTAAGGGGTAGGAAGTGTCTCTAACGAAATACTGGGTGATCCATTTGGAGGTACTTTTTTCAGAAATAAAAAAAAACATTTAATTTTATCGGGTAATTTTTATTATCATACAAAAGAACTAGAATTTTAAGAAACAAAAAAGTTATTGCATTTTGCATCTAAGCTTTATGAAAAAGCCAAACAAATTCACTCAATTAACAATACTTACACTACATATAATGCTTGAAAATAAGTTTCTATAATACTTAAAAGCTTTTTGAATTTATCATGTGAAATGAATAGGTTTCAAAATGATACAATCCAAATTATAGCTCAAAATATGCATTTGTTAATTAACAATTGGCCAAAATAAAAAAAGGTAAATATCTCGAGTTCACGTTAACAAAAAAAAACTTTCTTTTTTAAATTAAAGGTCCCAAAATGCTCTACGAGATCTGATAAAAAAATTTAAATTGTTTTTTCAAAATGCCCTAAAAATGCAATTGTTTTTATTTAAGTAATAAACAGAAGTAAAAAAAGTAACCAAAATTACATTCAAAATTATTTTAGAATATACCTATTCTTAATTTTTTGGGCTTTTTTTACTTCATTTGTTGTTTTCATTTATTTAACTTACTTTATCCTAAATTTGTACGCCTTTATTGACAGGTATTTTTTTAATATGAAAATAAAACCGTAAAGATGCTTAAGTATTACGAATTTAAAATTATCAGTATCACTGCAAATCTGAGGTTTTAGAAGTGTTTTATTTCAAAACGTTTAAAACGTTTTATTTTGTCATCACCCATTTGATTAACATTGTCGACACTTTTAAAACAGTTAAAAGTTAATCAAATGGGTGACGTCAAAATAAAACGTTTTAAGCGATTTGAAATAAAACACTTTCAAAAGCTGAGATTTGCAGTGATAAGACGAGAAAAAAAATGAGCGACCCATATTTCACGCAATTATGCTTATTCCCGCCAAAGGTTTTAGCATATTCAGTAAAGCGGATCTCGGTCTATCACGGAAGTCAAGCAATATTGGAAGTGGTTTGTACTTAGTCGCCGACCGCTTGGGAAACGGCACTCGAGTTGGATTTTTTTTGTGTTTTTTTCAGTTTTTGCAATGTTAGTATTATGTTTTAATATAATATTGATTAATAGTTCTATCAACAAAATTTTTATTTTTCATAACCAAAAACTCGCTACAAACGTTTACTAATTAAACACTTAAGTGTTTATTCATTAAACGCGGCTAAGTGTTTAAAATTCGTCTACAACGGTTTAAACGCTTTAAGTGTTTAGAAAGTAAATACTTGAGTTTACAGTGAAGACATGCCATTTTTAACATAAAACAGTTATTTTAAGTATACTATGTAAAAGTAGAGTATTAGCTGTTCATTCTATTTTTAAAAAACGATCACAAGACGGCGATTTCTATAATTTACACATGGAGTTGAGCCAAGATGAAGATCGATTTTATGAATACTACAGTACAGGATAAGACCCAAAACCATTTTTGAATCTAGTTAACTGGTGCCAGCTAACTAAACCAATTTGATTTTCTATCACGCTGTCATGAATGTTCATGATAGTGTGAATGCTTGCAAGCTTTAGCCTAACCACTCTGGATCAGTTACTTTGTTTAATTTTCTTGTAACAGCTGGCACCAGCTGGACTCTTACCAACTGAAATACATATGTGGCGACAACCAAACGGCGTTCATAAACTCTTCACGTCGTCGCATAAAAAAAGGCCATGGGTGCACCACAGTACATCACGCTGTGGATGGATTTGCAGCACCTTTAGGTTTTTTCTTTAGAAGCTCATAACCACTAAAAAGTATAACAACAAGTATGACAGAGAACTTCTAGGGTTGCATCAAGGAGTGAAACACTTCAGTCATCTTTTGGAAGGACGAGAATTTAGTATATTCCAAAAACCGCTTACCTTCGCTTTCAAACAAAAATTGGAAAAAGCATCCACGTCAACTTGGACAGTTAGACTTCATCGTCCAGTTCTCAACGTACATTCGTTCAAATGAAATGACGTTGTAAAGGAGGTCGCTATAAATGAAATCTACTGTATATGTAGATGGGAAAAGTACAACAAGTTCTATAAAATAAATCAGACGATTTAAATCTCCCAGTAGGACTTGTAAGCTTACAGAAGCACTGAAATGAGCCCTTACTAGTAAGGGGTAGGCCTTGCCATACCCCTTAGAGAAGCCCTTATTTTTACACAAGCCTTACTTTTTTACTTTCCTTTGAGTACTTACAGAACTGCTCATCGATGAGCCCTTATATAAGGCATTACAAGAGAAGGCAGATGGTAAGGGGTAATCCAGAATTCGGCCCAACGAAGTTAGAAATTTACCCGATGACTCATTTGTTTTCGTATTTTTGTAATGGTATTTGAGTCATCGGGCAAATTTCAAACTTCTTTGGCGCTTCCTTCAAGAACACGTTGCAAATTTGAACGGCAAGATGCTTTTTGCAGGTGCAAAAATGGCGGATCAAGTCGAGAAACCTGATGTTGCGGAAGAAGAACTTCATAGCCCTTATGTTATCGGGGAAAAAGAATTCGCGAAAGCACCTGTTGTTAATAAAGAACCATCCATGGAAAACGAAGACAAGACAGAAGACATTTCGGAACAATTTCGTGGCGACAGCACAAACAGAAAATAATCGAAACTTGAATGCAAGCAGAAGAAAAGAATAAAACTGGAGAGGATTGGGTTGAAGAACGAAAAAACAGAGAGATCAAACTAGCAAATATCTTAACAATGAAACTCATTTATTCGACGCTTTCAATTTCCCGAAGAACGTGAAAATTCCCGTGATGAAGAATGGCTCTTTTGCGTGTGGTATGTTGACCAAAGAATCCAAAACTTTTGGAGTCGTGAACACTTGTGCTTTTGATTCAGTTTTACAAGTTTTAGTACTCGCATTTGCGGAAAACAGCTGTTTGCGAGAATCGTTTGAGAAAAGTAATAATTCTAATTCGTTTATTCAATTAGCACAATACATTACAATTCACGGACTGAAGGGTCCGCACGATTATCGCCTTCGAACAAAGCTCTTATACGAATATTTGGAAAAAAGAAAAAGACAGGATAAAAACTGTAGATACATGTTCCACCCTGAACTGTAACATTGGGATACCGTATGCAATACTCCACGCATTTCGCAACGAACCGAGCTGTGAAGAAATGACCAAGTGTGCAGAAGGATGTACGACACTGTCGAAGAAAAGGCCGTACCTCATCATTTCACATTCAAGCCTATTCAGCGAAAATTTCACGGAAGTTATGAGAAATTGCTTGAGTCTCCCAGGATTTCCTTGCCAATCTTGCACATCTCTTGTGAAAACGACATTGGAATCAACAGGTAATATAATCTGAAGCATATGAACGAAATGCTACGAACTGGTTACATATGTGTCTGTAATATGGTATGGCTTTTGACAGAAATTTTGTTTTTTTGAAGTTTAAAGCTATAACCTAATTTTAAGTTTAACCTAATTGAATATGCAATTTCGAAAAGGTCACATCTCGCATATTTTGACAAATACGTTTTTTGATATCAGTGTGTTCTAAATGCTTCCCTGCACCTATTATGTTCAAAAAAGGCACATATCTAGTATTCGTTCTAGTGGCGACGTCATGGCGTGGCGCCAAATAATTTCGAAAAGGTCACAACTCTATATAAGAGATGTGCTCTTTTCGAATTTATTGCTTAACATAAGACCGTTAACCACCTTAATAATTTTGTCTCTTTTTACTAAGCAAAAACTAGGTTTCCGTACGGATTTTAGATTGGAAACTGAGTGATTCCCAGGTCAGTTGCGCACTCTCCAATCTTAAACCCGTATAGAAGCCAGTAGCCTGCAGAAGAAGATATTTAATGAAAGTCTATTAATTATCTTTAATTTAAGTATTATGTTTAATTTTAGATACCTAAAATAAAAGTTTCGCCAAATTTATATGGTTTTTTCGTTAAATTCTGCGGTTAATTTCAAAAAGGGCACATCTCATCAATTTAAAATAACTAAATATCTATATATATAAATTTCTTCTGTCCGTGTGTATGTTACTGAACTCCTTCTAAACGGCTGGACTGATCTTTATGTAATTTTCTGTGTGTATTTAAGTTGATTCGAGAATGGTTTAGAATCACAATTTGAACCGATACCTAAACGGAACACCTGAAAAATCCAAAAAATTGGTAATTTTGGGATTTCTCACTTGAGATTACTTTCTAGCTTCATGGCCTACCTATATACTGTTTGACAGCTTCGTAAATGTGAAATTGTCATTAAATTGAATCGGACATTTTTCAAAAACCCCAATTTAATGACAATTTCACATTTACGCAGCTGTCAAACAGTATATAGGTAGGCCATGAAGCTATTAAAACTAATTCGCAGTGAAATTTATTTAGATTTTTCCGTAGTTCCTTTGGGTTTTACTTATATTTCTTTTTAAAACAACCCCTGTATTGAGGCGAGCCATTTAAATCTGGAAGTTGGTGCAGCCGAACCGTCACTTTTACAATTTTAGATAGGTGGGAGTATTCTGCGTACCCTGATACCTTATTCATGAAAATAGGTTGAAGCGTTTCAATAACACTGGATGACATGTACAAATCTAAACAAAAAAATAAAAGGACCACAGCAGATAAACCGTTATTATTTCCAACCACCCGAAAACTACAATTTTTGGTTTGTCTGACCAAAAACTATCAACAGTCGGCCACTTTGTAAAATTAGCATATACAACCTGTTGTTATCTGGAGTAAATTTTTTTTATAAGGAGTTTTTCAGTCTATGCAGCCGACTAGATATTTTGGGTCAATTCGCAAAGACATTAATGTATACTGATGTGCCACGATTTTTCACATGGAACAAACAGTCAAAAAATTGGCAACCACGAAAGCGAGGCGTTCCAGTCGAAGGATACGTCGACATATTTATGGCAAATACTTTAGGCCGATTAGGTATATACAGTCCATCCAAAGCAACGCGAATGTTTTTTTTTGCGTTTGTTGTTGGTTAACGTTCCTGGACCGACATCCTTTCAATATTTGCGAACAGTCAATGGTATTTTGTACGACACGTACTTCAATGCGTGTCGCGAATTGCATTTACTGGAAGATGATAACCATTGGGATCTCACACTTGCAGATGCAGTACTGAGTTCCTTTCCTCATCAAATTCGTCAATTATTCGCTATATTATTGACGACATGTTTTCCGTCTGAAGCTTCTGCTCTCTGGGATAAATATAAAGATTCGATGAGTGAGGACATTCTACACCGCATTCGGATTGCTGATCAAGATACAAATATCGATTTTTCGACGGAAATATATAACGAGGCCTTAGTAAAGATTGAGGATATTTGTATTCTCATTTCGAATATGCCACTCATTAATTTCGGCATGCCATCGCTTAACCGCCCAGCAGCACAAATCATTAACAGCGATGTTCAGCGCGAACAACAGTTCGATACCATAGCTTTGGCTACTTTCGTTGCTAATAATGAGCAACTGCTCACTGCTGAACAAAAGAATATATATGATCAAATTAATTTGTCAATTGCATCACAACAAGGAGGATTCTTTTTTTTGGACGCACCAGGTGGCACTGGCAAAACATTCCTCATCTCACTGATACTTGCGCGCATTCGATCACAAAGTCATATTGCGTTGGCAATTGCTTCATCAGGCATTGCAGCTACCTTGCTTGATGGTGGGAGGACTGCGCATTCAGCACTCAAGTTGCCATTGAACATTCACACAAATCCAGACGCAATGTGTAACATAAAGAAGCATTCAGGCATGGCTGAAATTTTGAAAAAATGCAAAATTATTATCTGGGATGAATGCACTATGGCCCACAAGCATTCACTTGAAGCCCTCGATAGAACGCTGAAAGATCTCAATAATAATACCAGACTTTTCGGTGGTGCTCTACTGTTGCTGTCCGGTGATTTCAGACAGACATTGTCGGTAATTCCACGTGCTACATATGCGGACGAAATTAACGCATGTTTAAAAGAATCATACCTATGGCGAAGTGCCAGGAAATTATGTCTTACCATAAATATGCGTGTTCAACTTCAAAATGATCCATTGGCATTAGCATTCTCAGAACAATTGCTCAACATTGGCAACGGCACCATACAATTGCATGAAAATACACAATACATCAGACTCCCAGAAAATTTTTGCAACATGGTCGATACTAAAGATAGTTTGATCGAAAGTATATTTCCAGATTTACCAGCTAATTACACTAATCATGCGTGGCTACGTGACCGAACTATTTTAGCCGCAAAAAATATAGATGTCGACGCAATTAATTTTAAAATACAACAGTCATTGCCGGGCAATGAAATATCATTCAAATCGATCGATACTGTTGTCGATCCTGAAGAAATTGTTAACTACCCTGTTGAATTCTTGAATTCATTGGATTTACCTGGAATGCCACCACATAACTTGCGATTGAAAATTGGTTCACCAATAATTTTACTTAGAAATTTGAATGCACCAAAGCTATGCAATGGCACGCGATTGATCATAAAAAAAATCATGAGTAATGTTCTTGAAACTACCATTTTAAACGGCAAGTTTCAAGGTGAAGTTGTTCTTCTACCACGGATCCCAATGATCCCATCAGACTCGCCCATTCCATTCAAACGCCTGCAATTCCCAATTCGCTTGGCATTCGCAATGACTATTAATAAGTCACAAGGCCAAACAATGTCAATTTGTGGGTTGGATCTAGAAAATCCGTGCTTTTCACATGGCCAATTATACGTTGCGTGTTCAAGGGTTGGCAAACCATCAGGTTTGTTCGTTTTTACCCCTCAGGGATTAACTAAAAATATTGTTCATCAAATAGCATTAAGATAAAAAGTTTATTCCTGTTGATATTAAGATTAAAAATAAATATAAATATTTATTTTTTGTACATTAAAAAAAATTACCTTTCATGAAAATTACTTTTCCTTCTAACATTTCACAAATTTAATTTATAATTCCATCACAATTGCCATTGAACTCTAAATAACTGAAACAGATATGCTGGCCAACTATTGCGGGCAAAAAGGTTTTATGCCGGGTCCAACTAGTACATACTTATATAATATCGTTAACATCAAAATATTTTTGTAACTTTCGATTGCTAATTGGCCCCAAAATGTAACTCAAAAGTAAATTCTCTAAATATTATACTTTTTTAGAACATAATTAGTTTTTTCATTTTTGTCCGTTCAAATTAGTCAAAAAATCGCTGTTTTTAAGAAAATTTTCCCACAGCTATGAGACCGGTGCCAAATGAAGGATTTCGGTCGTCTAAACATGATTTTCACAACCCGCAGTTCGAAAAAAGGGTTGTTTATGAGAAATATACATATGTATGATGGTTTTCGCCTTTTTTTCTATTTTGAGGAGAAACTATGCATTTTGGTGAAAATATCAATAGCAAAGTTGTAAGGCGTAAAATTACCTACAAGTTTTGTCTTCACTGTTTTTTTTGAATTCCGTATAGTTACGCCGCTAGAGGCCGTTTTGCGCCTGGAGACATGTGCCTTTTTCGAAATTGCATATTCAATTGTACTGGCAATTAAGAGAAATTCTGTTTTTTTTAAGTTTAAATTATAAAACTTTATATTAAAAGAGTGTGTAAACCTTAAAAAGAAGAAAGAATCTACTTGCCAACAAAAGTGGTGGCAATTAAAAGAAAATTCTGTTTTTGATGTTTAAATCTTAAAAGTAATTTCCGTTTTCTTTAGTATAAATATTGAAAGAAAATTCTGTTTTTTGTTGTTTAAACCTTAAAATTGTTGTTTAACCTACCTCCCAAAACAAGGCCCACGAAAGAGCACGGTAGTGGCTCACAACAGAATATCGAAATATTTTTATTGGTATTTCAAAAGGCAATAAATTTAGCAGCTGTAAAAAGAAAGTTGCCATAACTGTTTTATTAGTATCGCTAAACCTGATGTAGCCAATAACCCAGTGAAAGGGGTAAATAGTCCTTGAACCCGCGAACAAACAAACATAATTTGTTTATAAAATAAAACTTCAATTAATTTATAATTAGTTTCATAGTGTATCATGTTTATTTGATGTTGTTTGATTGATGTTTTTTTGTATTCCAAAATGAAATGTGATAACAAATAAAATTTCCCAAAATTTATTTCTACGAATTCATATTTGCTATAATCAAAATATTTTAGCTTTAGTTGCAGCTTGTTTCCGGGAATCTGTTTCATTTTGGGTTGAATTTAATACTGTTGACTTACTCGATATACGAGGGAGTGTTGCTAGTAACGATAAAATATTACCAGTTCTAGCATATACATTAGTGATTTGAAATGTACATATATAATTTAAAATGAATGTATTGTAATAGTGAGGGGTTGGAGGTTAATAAAGGCAACCCACACTTTTTCTCACGGATTATGGTTCTCCGAAGAGAAATATGAAACCTTCATTTTTTTATCCGAAGGTTCCCTGTACCCCTGAATGAGTTTTGGGAATAATATAGATTTTTGATGATTTTTGGGGGTGCAGGGGGCTTTGGATATAAAAAAATTTCAGACCAAAGTTTCATATTTCTCTTCGTAGAACCAAAACCGGTAAAAAAATGGGGGTTGCCATTTGAAATTTTCGATTCATCCCACCCCGCAAAGGGGTGAGTGGGTGGGGTGAGTTTTGTGTGCAAACGATTCCACCCTCCAAGTTGAGCAACTTTTGCTCGAAACTTTTTTCATGAAAATCTTCCCTTCAGGAAATATCGGACTTTTGCCGCACCCTGTATAGAGATATTTTCACACACCCTAATGCAATTGGATTCGCCTATAATAAATCAGACGTCGGACGCATACACAAACAGGCAATCGCAATCTCCTTATTCTTTTTATATTCAAGGCCGACACCCGTCAAAACTATACGTTAAATGGGCGCAATTTAACTACTCAAAAACGAAATCATTTTGGGAAAAAAGAAAGTTTGACTGTCGGTCCTCAACAAAAATTGAGACTCACCCCGTATTTATGGAGAAAAACATCATCAAATCCGGTGCTCATATCTTCGAATTCCAACATTTTAAATTTTTTTTCATGCTGCAAGTAAATGTTTTATTTTTTTTCTCGAGAGGTTAAATAACAAAATTTCTCACTAAAATATAAATCAATACGCGTGACACACTTCACATGCAGCAAACCGACGACTGGAGAGCTCGTTTTTCATGAGCATCGATAATCTTTAACTAGGATAAATCGAAAGATTCGTCGTTTGCCCGTGTGGACAGCTCAGTACTTGCCCATTTAAATCTTTTGGTCAAGTTTGGCCGTCTTGAGGCCGTATGTGCTCCCATTAAAAATGATTAAAAACTCTACGGCCATCATATGCCCATTAAAAAGCCAAGCGGCCGGTGTTCGCCCGTTGTAAAGCAATTTTTTATTTTTACTCGGAAGGACGTAGCGAAGTTCAACTTCATATTTCCCAACAAGATCCTATCCAAGACACACTGAAGATCAAACCCCACAAGATCCAACCCAACGTCACAACAAAATTTACTCTAAGCTCAAACCTGCGAAGCTCACTCACACCCAAAACTACAACCACAGCCAAGTCCACAACCGATGACGTCACTGCCTTAGAACTGGCTTAGCGAGAGTACGGACGTAGATACGACTGAAAGAAACTTCATGAGGCCTGCATCGCCATTTAAGAAGAGCAACGAGCAGAGAATGTGCAGAAGCAGCTTTGTTTGTCGAAGAGAAAATTCAATGTTCAAGAGAAAATCATGCGACCTTTTCATGATGCCGCCGAATTGGTCGTGATTGCCGCCTTTACGTATCTGTCTACCTAACGCTTATAGGATAAGATAGCTTGCAAAATCAAGTACGTTTTGGTCCCATGTAAGACAATATAACATTGGTAGCACAATCAAGGTCTAGGAATATAAACTCGAAGTAGTACGAAATTTCACCTCTCTACATGTCCAATAGCAGCAACTGATAACTGCATGTAACTGAAAATACGCCTACCGCTGCCAAAAGCCAACAAAGCCTTATTGAGCCTGTAAAGGCTCTTCAAATCTGAACATCCAGCTATAAAATGTGTACAAATTGCTGCCGCATTAGATGATAGTAACATATATATGTTACCAGTATACCATAAACAAATCCGAGAACTGACACTGACCCTTTATATGAATGAATGCTATTTCGCAGACTAGAATGAGATATAGTATCGTTATCGCGTAAGCAAAGAGGAAACTGTACGGAAAGTCCTCTGAAGTAGGATTTGTGGGATGTGATGTCGGGATAGGCCAAACCTCCACTGAACAGATGGCGTACCAGCATGCCCAGAGTTTAGCTAACAACAGTGATAAGAATGGGAAATGTCAACAACAGATTTATAATATCCAGGAAATCTCAATTTCAAAAGTATTCCTGTTGCTGTACTTTATATTTATCAATTCAAACACTGAACCTCAGCTCATGTAACTGAAGTTGCTAAGGAAAAAATTCCAGAAGAGTCTAAAAATAGAATATCGTCGGGTTAAGGGCTTTTTATTCAATTCAGGGGAAAAAGATACCTGAAAAGATTCTAAAAGACATGCAATTGACACAAATTGAAGGCAACCAAGCGAAGCTGAAGCGTACTGATAGGACTTTAAAAGTTGAATGATTTTTATAGATTTTCCTATTGAAGTGAAATTGAAATAGAGAGAAAATTGCTCCAGGCTAAAATACCAGACTGGATTATAACATTGCAGTTGTGACATATATAGATATGAAAGCTGGCAAAAAGAAGCTATTATTATTATTTGTGTTCGTTTCTTAGATAGAACCACAATTCAACAATTCAAAGGTACGAGTTTCATGTGCACGAATTTTCTGTGTTTATCGTCTTACAACCGAATAATGCAACAAGAGCTTTTGAGACTTCCTTTTTTTATCAAAGCAACAATTCTTTCGATAAAAGATTGCTTTTTGTATAAGCATCCGTAACCGATGACAGTTACATTTCCAAAAAAAAGTGACAAGAATTTTTTTTGTGGGTTCAGTAACCAATTTATTTGAAATGGAACAATCCCAGCAGAAAACTTCTTTCAGGTGGCTATAAAATGATAAAACTGGTGCTTTCATACGACCAAGATTCTTAGTACAGTTGTGCACCTTTTGAAGTTTAAATTTTTTTTGGGGTTGAAGGACCTTTCCCGGGTGAAAATAAAAGGCCGTAAAGAAGCCGAAAAACAGCCTAAAAGTACATTTAAAGCCGAAAAGACACCGAATAAACACCGAAATATTATTAGAGGCTGAAAACAAGCCGAAAAGACGCCGATATATTGTTGCTTAGATGGATCGACACCGAAAACAGGCCGAAAATGCACCGATATTTTTGGCAGTAACAGAATAAAACTTCAGCATACATTACCAGAAAATTTATTTTTATTTTCGTAGAAAATTCGGCTTGTTTTCGGTGTCACTACATATTTTGAATTATTTTTTAAAATAACTTAGAAATTTCTTTAACGTGTGGACTTAAGAATATTTCGATAAATGAAGATTTTAGCAAAACAATTTTCTAAGTTCAAAAGTACACTAATATTTCAATATTTCATAAAAATATTTTGTTCATTTCAATTCGTTTTTATATTTTACTAGCTGGAACCCGGCACGCCCCGCTGCCCCCATAATCCAATAGCCCTAACTTAAGACGTCTTAAGATTCCTCGTCAAATTCTCTTAAGACTGGCTAATTTCCTGTCAAAAAGTAATGAATCTAAAGCTCAGCTATAATTGCCTTAAGACGTTTTTGACATTTTGTAAAAAGTAATCAAAATTCAAGGACCCTAAAACCGAGTTTTCGTATTCGAGGGGGTGGGGGAACATACAACCACCTGTCAATATGAGCGTAACTTTGTTTTTATTTTTTATCTTTGGTACCATCGCCCGTACATTTAAGTTCAATAGACCAAATTGGTTGAAAATAAAATTATCTATTTTATAATAATAAAATCAAGGCCGTAGGTTAAATAAATCAATTACAATGGCCGGTCACAGGTCAAAAGTGAGGGGTGGTTTTTGTTTTTTCGTAAATACCGTGAAATTGGAGAACTTGAAATTTTTTTCGTATACTGCCTCGATACTATTTTAAAGTACTTGAAATTACACACAAAATGAGTACTCTCACACTGTTCTACAATAAATAGTTTTCCATGAATCCAACGACGAAGTTGCAGCAGTTGGTAGCAGCAGTTTCCCCAGCGATAATTTCAAAATCAGTTGTATTCTTTTTCGTGGAATGACTGAATTCTCGCTGAAAAATGGACACATGTTTTGTATGTGAAAAACTTTTAAGTGAAAGAGTCGTGTCGACTGTGAAATCTATAGGTGTGCAAACATTAATCAAGATCAGTCAAAAAAAAAGTGACAACAAAATTACCGATATTCTAAAAAATGCGAAGGAGATCAAACTCGTAGCAAAATGTATGCTACAAACGCTATACCGATGAGAGGAGGAATTCTTTACCCAGCCAACGTAATGTAAATTCATTACCGTCCACTTCTCACTCGTCTCTTTCTTCGGATTTTGATTTCGAATCTTCATATGTGCAAAAAAATTGGCAAAAAAAAGAAAATCCCACGTGTCAGGTCGTAAGGAAAGATAAAATTGCATGAATTGTGCGCGAATTAAAAACACGTAATGACGACTTCGCCAAGAAATCATCAAGCGCATAGAAAATATTTCCGATTTCGTCGCGATTGGAGCCAAGTACCATAAGCATTGTGGCACAAACTTAGGTTTGCGCGCTGGTGCCGAAAAATAAGAAGAAACTGAAAGGACGACGCCCCAGCGACCGAATAGATGCATCCATGCAAGATATTTTTACATTTTTGGAAAATAATTCTGAAGAATGCCAATTTACGATACCAAAATTGATTTCACAAATCAAAAAAAATACCACCTCTATCCCCGAGTAGTACAACATAGATTGATCGAAAAATATGGAGAGGAAATAATGATCATACAGCTTGCCTCAAAAGAAAAAAATAGTATGTTTTAAAAATACGGGTCACAAACTACTATACTCACTCAATTTTGGTACGACAGTCGAAAATCAAATATCACAGAATATATCGTTCTCGAAGATATCCGTTCCCAAGTTTACGAGCTCAATACTTACCCGTCCACTGAAGATTTTTGCAAAAATGCCACAGACTGCATTCCCCCCACTCTGCTCACTTTCTTATCGCGAATCATTAACAAACATAAACGTGGACCACTCGAAAAATGGAACAAAAAATGCGTCGCCCTGGCTCATGCTGTGATTACAGCGTGTCGACCTCGTTCTTTTCTCTCTGTTCTGCAATTAGGAGTTGGTACATTCATTTTCAAAAAATTCGGTTCGCGTAATCTGATAAACATCTTGTCATCTCTCGGGTTTTCAGCGTCCTACAGCGAGATTTCAAGATTTGAGTCGTCCTGCATTTCACGACCAGAGGACACCATTTCACCTCAAGCTTTTTCTCAATTCGTTTTCGATAATGCGGACTTCAACACCAATACAATAGACGGACGAGGCACTTTTCACGCAAGGACGGAGGAATACAGGAATACACCCAGCAATATTTTTCATACTGAAAGTTCGATCAGCCGCGTTTGGAAAAAAACTGCTGTCGAAAAATCTGTGCTCGGCTTCGTGCCTTTATCTTCGCACATGCAAGGAAAATTGTCCGGCCTTGAAAGAATAAAGATTTCCGAGATAAAAAAACATGCGCTAATTGTCGACTAAAATTATTCCAACAGCTTTTGACTTCTTGTGGCTCTACGGTAAATGGTCCTGTTTAAAGGGTGTTCCAGGTTGGAATGGCTTCATGATCGAGGCAACATCAAAACATCAGTTTGAAACATCAAAACCAATATTTTTGCCATTCATCAATGCCCCTCCATTCTTACCGCGCTCCAGTGCGCCATCAGCAAAAATGTAGTTTCCGGACAAGTAACTTGTATCGCTTGTTTCGATGAACCCTTGTACTGGAAAGCACACGATATTGTGAGCGCCGCGGATCCTGACTCTGATCTTGGGAAAGTACAGCTTGTATTGGGAGGATTTCATCTTCTCATGTCATTCATGAGTAGTAGTGCTATGGGGTTACTGGGCCACTGACGTCATCGGTTGTTGTCTTGGGTGTGGATGTGGGTCTTGGGTGTTAGTTCGATTTGTCTTGGATGAGCTTTCGTGCTGGCTGAGCTTTGGAACTTTGCTGTGCCATGGCTGAACTTGCTTGTGCCTTGGCTGAACTTGCATGCACCTCGGATGAACTTTAGCGGCGGATTAGCTTTTGAACTTCAATGTGCCTGTGGAATTAGATTGAACTTGCATGTGCCTCGGATGAGCTTGGGGAATTAGATTGAACTTGCATGAGCCCTGGATGAGGTCTTGGGTGACAGATTGAACTTACATGTGTCCCAGATGAGGCTTGGAAAATTAAATTGAACTTGCATGTGCCTCGGATGAGCTTGAGGAATTTGATTGAACTTGTATGTGCCTCGAATGAACTTGCACGCTGGATTAGCTTTTGAACTTCAATGTGCCTGCGGAATTAGATTGAACTTGCATGTGCCTCGGATGAACTTTAGCGCTGGATTAGCTTTTGAACTTCAATGCGCCTTCGGAATTAGATTGAACTTGCATGTGCCTCGGATGAGCTTGGGGAATTAGGTTGAGCTTCGCTGAGTGTCGTGGATGAGATTATGCGCGTGATTGAATCTTCAGTTTTGATCATCGCTGTGCTTTGAGCGGGGCCTTGCTATTCAGAACATTCAGGTTTGCATCCCTGCTAGGCTTGCGCAAGTGGCCGAGAGACTTAAATCGATATCCCAGCTTCAAGGATCCCAGAGACTCAAGATATTCAAAACCCCATTTCAATTTTTAACCAACTCTCCTAAGAAATAAAATATCCCGCCATGCAAAAATATTCAAATTACATTTCAAATATTTTTCCCCTAAGAAATAAAATATCCTTATTTCACCTAAAATTACGCCACTCAAAACATGTGCAAGTGATATACTTATAAGGGGCAAGTGTGAAAAGAAATTACCATTCTGATCCCGACATGAATTTTCATGCCCAGCCGCCAAACCCCAAATCCAAGCATCAAATTGCATTCCTTTGCCTCATAAATTTTTCAACCAAATTGACCTCACACATATCCTTCATGTCGATATGTCATGAAAGCACCTAAAAAAACTCAAGCACGGGTCACTCTCTTTTCACGAATGCTATTTTTAGCGATCGCGCGCCAAGGAGCCTTAAGCAAAATACACATCAAGGGTTGAGATCCCTAGCAGATCTTTAATGTAAACAAATATATATGCCGGCGTGGGATGATTCCAATTAAGAGTCCTCGGGGTGCTGCGGCTTATCAGCAAAACTTTCAGGCATCGTGGCTACCATTAATTTGAGGCACATGCGATTTACTTATTATGGGTTTAACAATTTATTTCTTTTAAGGGCTCGAAACTTAGGACGAAGAATTTAAGAATTTGCTAGGTCCAATCGTTTATGAGTTTGAATTTGAATTTGAAGTGGAGAATTTGTCTGTACTTGAGAAAATGCTGGGATGATTTAGTACGCAGGACCCAATTATACTGAAGCCACCCAGACATGATTGAGCAAGTTCAGCTAAAATATGCCTCAATGTAAAAAAAGTTGGCTATATCAGCATATTTGGAGTGGGAAATCTTAATGTGATGCAGCTGTATAAACAAAGTTAGATTGAAATTTCATGCGTTTTGAGTGCCTTGGCTGAGAACTCGGATGGGATCTAAGCTATTCACCCTTTTAACCGGAAAATCATATAAATACTCGAAAAAGTGAAGCATGTATGATCAGGTCTGAGGATGATTGCTATAAAAGAACGAGCAAATCCTTATTTTCACAATTCGTAGGTATAAGCCTATGAATAAACAGCAGCAAAGAAAAAGTGAAAAGTGAAAATTACAAGTGAATATTGTGGATGTGTTACGCAGCTGAATCTTGGCCAAAAGCTATGGATTTGGAAAGTGCAATTAGACGAATTGAACATCAGTTTAGTGATTTTCAACATGATGCAATTCTTTGCCAAAATAGCGGATATGATTTCGAGGATGAACAGTGTTTTAAAGACAAAGAGGAGGTATATCGACGAGGGCTTATTTTATGAGGCCAGTATTTCAAGGGTAATATAAACTTAGAAGAGTTTTGCGACTTACTGGCATGCATAAAATTAGCGGAGTTTCTTTTGGATTTGAAAGATTTTCTCCCCGACAATCTGACATTAAAATACCGAGTGTAGCATACAGAAAGTTCTAATTTGCATGACTTCATTAAATGTACCGGTTGCGGTTTAGGCAATGAACTTCGCGACTACGTATATTTCGATATTCCTCTTACTAAAGAAAAAGATCCAGAAAAACTAGGAGTGAAAGAGTCAGAATGTGAAAAGCTTCTTTAAAATTAAATTAAAGCACATTGGACGAAGCTAGCATTCCATTGCAAACTTGGTTTCTATCTTTGTAGCTGTAGGTAAGTTAAAATTTGCATACTGTACCAAGTTAAGGTAGCGAGTGGGAAGAATGTCATAAAGAGCATTATAAGAAAATAAAAGAATATTTGTAATGTTTTAAAAAATCTGTTTTATTTAAAAAACTCTTTATTATAAATAAATACTTTTCAGAGCACATCGGCCTCGGTGTATGTTCACTGAGCTGACTGATTTGCTACTGGGCCGGTTGATTTTGTTTGTTCATTCAATAAACCCCTACTCTCGCAACTCCTCAATGATTGACACTATCTCATTAGTATGACTATTATTTCCAGCTTGCTGCGATGCTACCAATATGCGTAGCCTGTCAACTAGCTCATTGGGGTCATCCCAATATATGTACTCGATATTTTTCCTGGGGATATGCATTATTCCCTTTCCAGTATGAGGAGTGCGAATCAACTTTTCTATAATGTTTCTATATTTGTAGCTATTTGTTCCTTTTATCTGCTGGTTTTCCTTAAAATCACGTCTGTAGATGCATGCATCATTTGCAATTTCTTGGTAATTGGCGACGTCGTCCATTGAGTAACCCTGGGGCATTTTCATAAAAAGTAGTTCAGCTAAGCATTCAGTTATCTTATACTGCTTCTCACCAATAAGAAAATTTTCTTTATCGACTGTTAAGATCGAATTACCAATATGTAGCATATCGTTGAGATAGTACACCCCATAAGTTTGATCAATTTTCACGCTATTATTTTCAAGTAGTTGTTTATATCGGTTTAGTATCTGACCTGGAGACTCTAGCTTTTGTTCTTTTATAGGCGTTGCAAACTCTACATCATCACCATCATCTGAATAATCCCTAACAGGGGTGCTAGTTGGTTCCAGCTTTAAATATTTACGTGCAGGTGGTGTGTATACTTCATCATTCCGCGGTATTTCATCTTCTTTCTCTTCCTGTATTGGCTCAAGTTTGGCCGCATCTTTTAATTCGTATTTTACATCTGATACTAATTGTTTAAGAGGTTTTGTGAATGGTTTGAAAGTTTCCTCCAGATATGCTGCTTGTTGAAGTCTTCCAGCTCTTAAAGCTCGACATTTCTTTCTAATTGAATTTTCCATTTTTACAATTTTCTCCAGAAATTTAATATCCTTCTCATAACTCATAGTTAAAGGTTCCTTTAAATGAATTATTAACGGTCTGTTCACTGAGCTGTCTGATTCGATACTGAGCTGCTAGATTGAGCTACAAGTTCATTTATCTAATAATGTCAAGCTCGCGTAACTGTCCAAAATATTTCTCTTCCTTCTCTAGTTGGCGCTAGGCATCTCAATCGATCAATTAGCTCATTGGGGTCGTATAAGTCTGAATTTTCATCATCATAATCTTCATCTTGAATGTTTAATTGGGGGTATTTGTAGCGATACTGATGAATGTTTTCAGTATATTTACTCGCATCTTCAACCATCTTGACGCGTTTTGCTGTGACTTCGTTAATTGATTCTAAATCTGAACTTTGCAAAGTTTCATCATCTTTTTCTTCAGAAGTATACGATTTTGCTTCATCATTTAGGTTTTTATAAGGGTATTGGTGAATTTTACCGCAGTTTTCACTATATTTATTTACATCCTCAACAAACTTTGCTCGTTTTGCAATTGGCTCTGAATCTGAGCTCCGATCTGCTCCAAGAATTGAATTTTTGCCATTAGATGGTTCCGCCTGATCCTCTTCATATTTACCCATAGAGAAAATATTACTAGAACTGTTCTTGGTGTTAGAATTTTCGGAAACTGTTTTAGGTGTTTGAATTTGCAAATATTCCCGACCTTTTCTTAACTTCAACATTTTATTTCTAATGTTTTCGGCGGGGCTATGCCCATCATCATCATCCTCATACCACATAACATTATAAATATCAGCATCAGTATGTATTAGTGGTCTATCATTTTCTTCATATTCTCTGTTTCTGGATGTATGCGTTGATCGGTTTTTATGTCTAACAAGGCTCTCTGCACGAGTGAATGTCTTGTTACATACCATGCACTCAAACATAGTGATTGTAAGATACTGCACGATATCGAACGAGGTAAGTATTTATATACCAGTGCATCAAAATTGGTGCGCTAAAACCGGTGCACCAAAACCGGTGCGCCAAAATTGGTGCGCCAAAACCGGTGCGCCAAAACCGGTGCATCAAAATTAGTGCGCCAAAATTGGTGCGCCAAAACCGGTGCGCCAAAACCGGTGCACCAAAATTGGTGCGTCAAAACCGGTGCGCCAAAACCGGTGCGCCAAAATTGGTGCGCCAAAACCGGTGCGCCAAAACCGGTGCACCAAAATTGGTGCGCCAAATAAGCCCTCGTCGATATACCTCCTCTTTGTCTTTAAAACACTGTTCATCCTCGCAATCATATCCGCTATTTTGGCAAAGAATTGCATCATGTTGAAAATCACTAAACTGATGTTCAATTCGTCTAATTGCACTTTCCAAATCCATAGCTTTTGGCCAAGATGCAGCTGCGTAACACATCCACAATATTCACTTGTAATTTTCACTTTTCACTTTTTTTTTGCTGCTGTTTATTCATAGGCTTATACCTACGAATTGTGAAAATAAGGATTTGCTCGTTCTTTTATAGCAATCATCCTCAGACCTGATCATACATGCTTCACTTTTTCGAGTATTTATATGATTTTCCGGTTAAAAGGGTGAATAGCTTAGATCCCATCCGAGTTCTCAGCCAAGGCACTCAAAACGCATGAAATTTCAATCTAACTTTGTTTATACAGCTGCATCACATTAAGATTTCCCACTCCAAATATGCTGATATAGCCAACTTTTTTTACATTGAGGCATATTTTAGCTGAACTTGCTCAATCATGTCTGGGTGGCTTCAGTATAATTGGGTCCTGCGTAGTAAATCATCCCAGCATTTTCTCAAGTACAGACAAATTCTCCACTTCAAATTCAAATTCAAACTCATAAACGATTGGACCTAGCAAATTCTTAAATTCTTCGTCCTAAGTTTCGAGCCCTTAAAAGAAATAAATTGTTAAACCCATAATAAGTAAATCGCATGTGCCTCAAATTAATGGTAGCCACGATGCCTGAAAGTTTTGCTGATAAGCCGCAGCACCCCGAGGACTCTTAATTGGAATCATCCCACGCCGGCATATATATTTGTTTACATTAAAGATCTGCTAGGGATCTCAACCCTTGATGTGTATTTTGCTTAAGGCTCCTTGGCGCGCGATCGCTAAAAATAGCATTCGTGAAAAGAGAGTGACCCGTGCTTGAGTTTTTTTAGGTGCTTTCATGACATATCGACATGAAGGATATGTGTGAGGTCAATTTGGTTGAAAAATTTATGAGGCAAAGGAATGCAATTTGATGCTTGGATTTGGGGTTTGGTGGCTGGGCATGAAAATTCATGTCGGGATCAGAATGGTAATTTCTTTTCACGCTTGCCCCTTATAAGTATATCACTTGCACATGTTTTGAGTGGCGTGATTTTAGGTGAAATAAGGATATTTTATTTCTTAGGGGAAAAATATTTGAAATGTAATTTGAATATTTTTGCATGGCGGGATATTTTATTTCTTAGGAGAGTTGGTTAAAAATTGAAATGGGGTTTTGAATATCTTGAGTCTCTGGGATCCTTGAAGCTGGGATATCGATTTAAGTCTCTCGGCTTCTTGCGCAAGCCTAACAGGGATGCAAACCAAAACTCGAGGGTAATGTCCTGAATAGCAAGGCCCCGCTCAAAGCACAGCGATGTTCAAGATTCAATCACCCGCATAATCTCATCCACGACACTCAGCGAAGCTCAACCTAATTCCCCAAGCTCATCCGAGGCACATGCAAGTTCAATCTAATTCCGAAGGCGAAGTTCAAAAGCTAATCCAGCGCTAAAGTTCATCCAAGGCACATGCAAGTTCAATTTAATTTTCCAGCCTCATCTGGGGGCACATGTAAGTTCAATCTGTCACCCAAGACCTCATCTAGGGCTCATGCAAGTTCAATCCAATTCCCCAAGCTCATCCGAGGCACATGCAAGTTCAATCTAATTCCGTAGGCACATTGAAGTTCAAAAGCTAATCCGCCGCTAAAGTTCATCCGAGGCACATCCAACTAACACCCAAGACCACATCCGAGGCACATTTAAGTTCAGTCATGTCACAGCAATTTCAAAAGCTCTTCCTGCACGAAAGTTCATCCTAGGCACATCCAGCTAACACCCAAGACCACATCCGAGGCACATTCAAGTTCAGCCATGTCACAGGCAAGTTCAGCCATGGCACAGCAAGTTCAAAAGCTCAGCCAGCACGAAAGCTCATCCGAGGCACACCCAAGACCCACGTCCACACCCAAGACACCAACCGATGACGTCAGTGAGCCAGTAACCCCATTGCTCTACTACTTTCATGGGCTCCATTGGTTCCATCATGGGGGAAGTGGCTTATGGCTCCTCTACACGTTGGCCAATATGTGTGCCAATGGTTGTGGCAAAATGGCCCAACGTGTGAATGCGGCGGCCATAACTCTGCCACAACCCTTTCATCACACCACACGGAACTCGCGCCAACGCAACGTATTGGTCAAAAAACCACATCACACGGATTTCGCGCCAAGGTGTTGGCCATAATTCCCAACATTCCAATATATACCAACGTCAGCCAAAACCCCGGCTCTACACGATGGCCAAGGTATTGGCCGCAAACACATTGGCCAACGTGTAGAGGAGTAGGGTTTCTAATCGGAATCGGATTCGGCGAATCTTTCCCCTGGGATTCGGAATCGGGATCCGTTTCTGAAATTCGCCGAATCCCGATTCCCCATTGCTCGATATGAAATTCACTATTAAAATAAATATTCTTGATTATAACAAAAAATAAAATTAGTTGTTCCATCTGTTAGAAACTTTGGTAATTAAAAGTAACAACTTTACTAAAAATTTGAAAAAAAAATAAATCGTGGTAGGTTCTGGGGTGTAGGTCTGGCTGGTTGTAATGACATACAAGTACCTATAAATAATAATACCTTTTAAACTAAAGTACATATTCTAAAATAAATATGACCTTAGCTATGGCAACTAAAAGATCTAAAGTTTGGGATTATTTTACGGTGGAACCAGGAACTAGCAATTCAAAACAAGCAAAAGTAATTAGTACATTTTTGTTGTTTTTTTTTATATTTTTATTGGCAAAAGTAGAACTATACATACAGGGTGTTCCAAATCACCTGTGCCACCCAATTATCTCGGAAAGTTTCGATAGAAAAAAAAACACATTTTTCTCCAGAAAAATAACGAAGTTAACTAATTTTGTTTCCGCAAAATTGGAAAGCTTGGACAATTTCCTATGAATAAAGTCTGGACAATTTTTATGCTACGGCCTTTACTTTTGAAGTTATAAGCACAAACTCCTTTCCACAGCCCTCCCGGAACAAAAAAGGTGGGCAATGAAATTGCGCATGAAAAGCGTTATAATCGGTTTTGCAATAAAACGTGTAATTAAAAAGATATTGGCAAAATACTACTTTTGAATTTACGTTTTTCGACACTTAAAGCGCTGTAATTCGTGAAATATTAGCCCTACGTAAAAAATGCTAATAACAAAAGTTATAGATAATCGCGTGCTCTATAAGTATTACGCAGGATTTTTTCATGTAGAATTACCTATTAACGAAATATAGTGCAGAGAGTGATATATGAAGTTTGAAGCACTATATCTCCGTATATATTGACTTTACAAAAAAAAATCTAAACAAGAAAGTTAAATCACTTATTTATCTACAAAAAAGATTATATTTTTGTCGTAAAATGCATAGTTTCAGAGACATAGAATTAAACGTGTTTCCCTTCACTATAAGTTTAGCATTTCTAATTTAAGCTCTTAAAAATATATAAAATCATTTGGTAAAAAGAAAATTGCGTGCGGTATTTTTCGTGAAGGCCTTTTTTTCTACCTATTTATGGGACTATTAATACAATATATATTTTTTGTAAATTAAAATTGTTTTTACTTGGAATCGGAATCGGAATCGGCGGTTCTCAGTTTTAAGGATTCGGATTCGGCGAATCCAAAAAAGACCGGGTTTTGAGAAACCCTATAGAGGAGCCATTAGGAGATGTTTTTAAACTAATTTACGCGGAAAACACTGTGCCACACATCATTACAGGACAATAATCATGAACGAAATGGAATTTTCCTCTGAAGATCGTGACAGTCTCGACAACATTTTGTTGAACACCGACAAAACCGACATATTCTCCCCTAGTAACACAGAAAATATCTGACCAACTGAACACGAAACTCGATGAATTGGAAAATAATGGACAGAATTGGAAAATAATGTGGATTCAATATTTTCGGCTTGTAACGCTAATGAAAAACTTCATTGAAGCTGAGCGAATGGGCAACTGGATTCTTCACATATGTAGATACAACCAAGAAAATGATTCCGTTTTTCCAATCAAGCGGCCATTATCTGTATGCGAAGTCAGCCCATTTGTACGTCCAGGATATGGAAAATTTGCAGAATACAATGCCGGAAGATGAATTCGAAAGCTATACGAGTGGAGGCAGCTTCGTTATCAGACGTACTGATAAATGTTTCGCTGCAAATTATCTAGACCACGTAATCGAGTCAACTCTGATGAAAGATTTTTAATCTACAGGAGGCATCAAAGACATGCCTGGAGCATCGGACAGCAGCATCTCTTCGTGGATGCTAGGCATGGTGTCTCTCCAGAACATCTGTCAGAAGATAGAAGAGTTTTGCGGCATCACGACGGGCACCTCCGAACAACAGTTGGACTTCAGGGACTCCACGACGGATAACCACGACGTCGAAAAAATGGACATGTGGTTTGCTGACCACTACCCTTTCCGAAAAGATGAAAACTTGGTGTCCCTCTCAACTGGTGTAATTGGCGGTGACAACATCAATTGTTACGCAGCTGGGAAGATTGGACTCGACATGGTTGACAATTGCCTTGGAAAAAAATTCGGCTCCGTTTCATTTCAGCGAAAACAAAAAGTTGTCTCACTGGCAGCGATGACTAGCAGCATTTCGATAGAAAAAACACCGGTAGCTGTCAACCCCTTGCTCTTGTTTCAAAGAATGTGCATAAGCAAACAATCTCCTGCAGACATCGAAGAATACCTGCATTATGAGCATGCTCCATTTCCGATGTTCTTATTCACCGAGGAAGGAATGAGAAAAAATAAGAAATCTGCCTTATACGATCACGATGCTTATCAACCCATGCAAGAAATTAACTTTGGAACGGTAAGTCGGAGGGAAAAAAAGTTTAAATAAATGTTGTAGACATTTTTAAGAGGAACAATTTACTGATTTATACTTTTGTAAAAAAAAACATTTTTTCTGGGACAAAAACCAAAAAACCATTTTTTTGGAAACTTTGGCGCCACCTAGCTTCTGTATTTGAAGCTGTACAGCCTGACCTCTATGAAACAAATTGTAGGTAACAATGTCCTCTACATTTTTTGTTTAAACAACTTTTCTCTAAAATGCGTAGATTCAGAGAAAAACGCTTTTCAAATTTTTTTTGAGTTTTCCAAAAAACGTCCACTCGAAATTTCCCTCAAATTTAGAATTAAGCTTCTTTTATGCTCCATTAACGATTTATGAAAAATCATCCTTCCAAGAATTTTTGGGCGCATACCCCGATTTTCCAGTCCAGCTGTACTGTACTATTAAAACTATCAATAAAAATTGTATTTTGATTAAAAAACAAATGAGTGCAGAAATTTGCAGCCGGAACTTGTACTATTACGTTAATAGTCCATTCAAAACGTAGAAACGTAATAGCCCGGTTTGAAACTCGTTCCCTATATGTTTTTTTGGGTCGCTGATTACGAAAATCAGCGTCCCGCAGTCCTAAAATATGGACGTCACCATTAAAAATGCAAAAACACCCCTTTTAAGGGGTTTTCGCGATAATTTCAATAGTAATCAAAAATAATGCAATGAAATACACTTTTTTCAATATTTATTTGCGAAGGATTTATACCAAATCAAGCAAAATTTTATGACAAGGGGTAATGATAAAGGGGTAAACTATCTCTAAATCGGCTGTTAATGAAAACATTTGTCAAAAATGTGTATTGTCAAATTCCACTTTAATCTAGGGGTAAAAAATAACTCATTTTTGCTTGATGATACCTATTCAACCAAATTTCAAGCTTCAAGTTGGAAAAACTTTCGTGTGGACGGGCCATTAAAAATCTTCCTCGCTGACGTCAGTTTGAAGGTCCACGATGGCCAACTTAAGCCTGAACCAGATATGACGTGCCGGACCGTAAGAAAACTGAACGAATTTGAGCTCAGTTACGGCACTTTGACAGATAGCCCTAAATGAAAGTGTAAAGTGACCAGTGAGACCGCAGTGAAAAGTGAAAATGCCGAGAATAAATAAAGGTTTAAGTGATTTGATTGAATTATTTAAGTTGTGGACAGAGAATAAAAAACTTAAAAGTGCTCGGCATAAAAAAAGAAAAATAATCGCGAAATCAACAAAATGAGGAAAACCACGGATATTACTTAGTGACTGATGCCGCTTACAACATTTCCTTCAGAAGACCAAAAACTGACTAATTACATGAACTCTTTCACTCAAAAACAATACTTGAAGACAAAGGATAATTGAAATCTCACATTTTTAGAAAACAAACATAGTCATAAAATCTTGTTTTCGAAAACAGTGAAATGCAACCGACCGACAAAGGGTAAAGGTCACGAAGGCATTCGAATGATTTATTGCCCTCATACATAAGCACAGGAGAGGTGCATGCCGCATCCTTTGGAATGGACAAAAACAACACGGGTGTCAGTAACCTACTAATTATGTTTATTTCTAGAAAAAATAAAATGGAAATTTGAAAGTTGTTGCGTAAAATAATAATTATAATATTTTATGTCATTTACTGCTCCACATTTATTAAAAAATTGTTAAAATGTGAACAGATTTTTTAAATAGCTAACGGATGCTAAGGTTTTGTGTCATTCTTACGGCACCCGCACCGCACGTACGGCACGTACCATTCGAGAATTTAACGAACATTCGGCAAGTTCATTAAGTTAATTTAGGTCGGCGCCATATAAACACTCATGTTCGTACGTTACGGTACGTACGGCTACGTTCCGGCACGTTATATCTGGTTCAGGCTTTAAGTTTAACTACTGGAAAAAATTAAATTCAGCTGTAGGCGAATTGGGCTCTAAACCAATACGACGTGGTTTTCTTCCGTGTATTCCCCCTTCCTAAAAGAAGACTTGAAAATGTTTCAAAAGAAAAATCAATTAAAATAATTTAAAAAAAGAAAACGCTATTTTATAACGTGGGTGGCATTTACGTAGATGTTCATCAAAAACATAAAATTTTTTTACATAAAGTTAATCGTGGGTTGAGTGCAAACATGAAATGGTTGTTGGCAGAATTAATTTGCGCTTTTTAGCATTTTTTACTGAAAAGCTTGTATCTTGTTTGTAGATAAAGACTTGTGCTGCATTTCTAAAACTCTGCAAATGGAGAACAACTGAAATGTGCGGAAATGGGCGCGTTTAGGCCCGAGTTATTTTAACTCTGGTAAATTAGCGCTGTTAACTTAGCACCGTTTCTAGCATACCATTTGACTGTTCTCATTTTACAGCTAATAGCAAGCAAAAATAATAACATTTCTCATTTTACAAATAATAAAAAGCTAAAAAATGAGTAATAATTATAATATCTTCATGCTGTATTGAAATATTTCTAAATTATTTGCTTACAACAAAAATTTACAAGCAAACGTCAATTCATTTTGGCTGTGCTATATTTTAGCTAAGCCAAAAAGCAGAAATAAGTTAGCTAACAGCGCTAAAAAAATTGCTGTTTACGCCGTTGTTAACTTGCCTAGCTCAGTTAAATTAACTTCGGCCTAAACGTGCCCAATGTCACCTAGGCGCCTAGGGCACTCTATACATATAGTGAACGATACGTATCCTTAGATCTTTCCGAGCTTCACCACGACATCTGGACGGGTTCCAAGCCCAGAAAAAGGGGAAGAGTTTAGAGCAACATTAGATAAACAATTTGTAGTAAAACATCTAAACCTAGTATCTAGCAACAGAAAATACACTCATAAAGTATTTGGGGCCGATCGTCCTGGTAGGGGATTGGACAAGATGTCGAAAATTTCTCGGCATAAAACAATTATTGTTATGGAAGTTTGGAGTCTGTCTTGAAACTGTCAGAATTTACCTCAGGAACATTAGGCTATTGATTATGTCTTAAAAAATGGGGCAATAAGGAACTAAGACTTTCACGGGTTTTTATTGCAGGAATCGGTCAATGGGTCATTTAAGAAGAAAAAGCCGCGGAGTGCTATTAATTAGGGGGTGGAAATTGGAGATAGGGGTGAAAATTGACCCTTTTCAGTGTTTTCAATATACCTCGCAAACGAAGAAAAATTTCGATATACTTTATATAAAACTTTTTGTAGAGAATTAAATTTCCCATCGAAATGCCAAAAATGTTGAAACAAAAATAAAAAAAGCCAAAATTTTGATTTTTTTGATGTGAAACATCTTTGCGCGCGTTGAGAGTAATTCTTCAAGGTCGGGAACATTTTTTGGGAACGCTTTATGGGAACGCTTCGTCCAATCCAATTTTCATTCCTGGAAGATCTGTATTGAGGAAGACAGAGGCCGTGTTCCGTAATATCACCCAGCATACTGTCCAGTGAGAAATGGTAAATTCAAGCGTTTACGCTGTGGTTAAAGGCAGCATACATGAAAGTGTTACAACTTGAAACTGTTTCAGCCTCCATTCTTTAATATTTTTTTGATTACAATTACGTCACACCGATTCACACAAGTGAAATATGGCATCAATTAATGACGTCATTAGCACTGGCCTGTATACTGGGTTATATTTCGGAACACAGCCAGAATAAGACGGAGATATTAAAAAAAATAGTAGTACCAATGAAAAGTCTTTATATGCCGCGAGCAGGACATGACGAACCAGGCATAGGCAGAATGGAACAAATGGTTGAGTGGTTGCCTTACGACGTCGATATTCCAAAAAGTCGCGGGTTCGATTCTTGATCTCGGCATTTGAATTTTATTATTTATATTTTAAAGCTTTTAATTCAAATTATTTCAAAAAGGTATAATAAAACAAGAAGTGCGCTATTTTTGCATAAGAGTTTAAGAGGACGTAAAATGACTTTTTTATTAAATGTAAAATGCACAAAATATTACTGAGACAGTAAATTTCTTAACTAGAATTTACAAAAATTTAGATGGAGCAGTCGGATTTCTGAGAATTCTGTCTGTAGAAGGGAATAATGGCAGGAAGTTACAATCGATTAATGAAAATAATTATTTAGCTTAATTTACTTGATTTTCTATAAAAATGGTTAATGAACTTAAATTACTTTTTACACACTTTATATTAGCTTCACGTGTATGTTGTATCTTGTATTTTGTATGTTGTATGTAAACAAATCTTGCAACTTGATTTTGACCCACAGTTCGCGTGACAAATCAATCTGACTTATTGCTCTAGCCAGTATATGGGAACAACCTACCTTTCGAAATCACACTCAGAATGAAATTAGTTATTGGTAAAATTTAGAAATATAACTTATACTTAAATGTAAAAAAGCGTGGGGCGTTAACGAAAGGTTCCAGTATTAATAAAATAAGAATAGAGGTAAAGAACGCAGAAAAAACTTGTTGTCAAAATAGCCAAATTACTATTTTTTTTAGTAAAATAGGGCATCAACAATTCTATTAACTATATGGATGAAGAACAGTGTTTTCTTAAATAATTGAAAATATATTCTTAAATCCTATGAAATTTGTATGCAATGTACTTAAGTCTTTCTTAGATTGAAAATTTTGAAATACTTATAAATTTTTAGCTTTTGAACAAGGGTAAAATGTAGATATTTCGAAAACGATTCCAATGATCCCAAAAAGGTACAAACCCAAAATTGTTCTCCATTTACCTCTTGTGCTCTTCCATTTACCTCTTGTGATGTATTCTTTCAAATATTTAAAAAAAAAGAGCGCCCGCGTCAGGTATCGAACCCACGGCCTCCGATGGACTGAATATATTTGTATGAATAAATTAAAAATTGGAAAATCAAATATCTTTATTTTGTAGCACAATACAATAATGCTATCTAATTTTTGTTCGTTTGAATGAATTTATTTATATTATCGTGTCATTAGAGCAATAATTATGATCGCGGCGTTGATCAGACTAGGTAGACCCAAATACCTCGTGCGCATAATGATAGACTTCCTAACAGGCAAGACGCTGCACTGTGACTCCGATAATATATAGATCCCATGTAGAAGAGGACGCAAATCTAGCAATACCTCCAGATCTTTCTGATCCACAACCCTTGACAAATAAATATGGAGGCCACAAGATGAGTGGTGCCGGAAAATTCCCACAATGTACATTGGAACCGGGGGAATAAGACCGAGTCTGATGACCATAGGGGTACGCAGCAGACCATTGGAAGGTGCCCCCTTGCCCCACCGGTCTACGACAATTCTGTTGACTCTGAGTTCAAGGACTAACGAAAGGTTTTGTCCGACGAAAGGTTTTGTTTTGAAATTTTGTTTCCGCACTTAAAAAAAGAAATGGGGTGCGACTAAAGGATCAGCTCACGACTGGCAGGCCCGTTTCTACAGGAATCCTTTATTTTTTGGACTAATTTGTAGGGTAGTTCTTTTGCTAGTTTTATAACTTCTTTGTTACTTACTATTCATGTTGAATATGAAATTAGAAAAATTTACCATTAGTTAGATTGCGACCACAGTACACAAGTCTCACGTATTCCAAAATCATCTACAAATACGATAACAAGCTTTCGAAATCATCATTACATGTCGCTTTGTCACGTGCAAGTAGTATTCTGCACTTTCATCATGGCCGAAGCTCATCAACGGCAACGGTACATTTTCAACACAAATCGATGAGTATAAAACTAACGGCTATTTTACATCCACAACACAAAATTTCTGTGCGATAAAAGAGCTCCAGAGCTGCTTTTCCACTTTGCGTTTGGGATGTAAAATGGCCTTTATTCTTATTAATTATTCAATTTAAAGATAAAGATCGCCAAATTTGTTTCACATCTTTCACGTGCACTGGGTACACGCGCTATTTTTTTTTATAGTTGGAAAAAGCAATGCCAAAAAACCAACTTTTATTGGCTCTTAATGTTACATATCATATAATTAAACGTGGGTTGTTT
This sequence comes from Thereva nobilitata, assembly GCA_963855945.1. Classification (NCBI taxonomy): domain Eukaryota; kingdom Metazoa; phylum Arthropoda; class Insecta; order Diptera; family Therevidae; genus Thereva; species Thereva nobilitata. Next base: position 53,736,201 of record OY979694.1, on the reverse strand, counting down.
CAAATTTTTGCCATTGTATTCAATTATTTTCTAATTTTTAGCGTTTTATGGAAGTTCAATTAAAAATACCGCCCATCTTTTTTTCTTCTGTTTACAAAATTGTGTTCACATAATGGGAATTAAATGTAACAGATGGCGTACGTTACATAAATGGGAATTAATTGTAAAATTAATTTCTAATTTTTAGCCGTGTATAAATAAAATTGTGATGCTGCACTTCTTTGAGCTCAGGGCTACACGGTGAAACAGTTCTCAATATAGTTATGTTATTTTACTCAATAAAAAAGATATTTTAAGTTTATTGGTTGACAATACTTAAATATTACAACAAATATATGTTACCATGGTGATATTATACTTCTTCAATAACATTATCAAACTGTATATCGATATCATCATCTATATCTTCATTAATATCATCTTCTGCAATATCGGCTACTTGCACATTATCACAATTGATCGCCATACATTCTTTGCAAAATATGGAACAAGTAATTTGTAATTTTCTGCAACCACAGTTTCCACGGCAACCTGTAGTACAACCAGAAGACACTTTTTTTTAGCAAAATCTCCGGCGCAGGAGGTGCTGTTGTGCGAATCGCAATTAATCCATAGAATTTTTCCAACCCCAGTTTAGAGGGTTTAAGTTATTTCCTTGCCACTGCTGGATTTGGAAATACGTTCTTAAGCCATGTTGTTTTATGGCATCAGGCGTTGGTGGTAATTGCGCCAGAGAAAATTTTGCACTTTTTGAAAATTTGTAAAAATTCTGAAAGCGACAGTTGCTTAGGTTCATGTTCAACTATGCTCCATACAAAGAAGCTACAATATATTCTGATGCATAACTTATTTCTACTTCAGTTACATTGTCGCGTAAAAACGTTTCCATATGTGTTTGTAGCTGTGTAGCATTTTTATTTATGAATTTCGTAAATTTTTTTTTGCCAATGTTGAAAAATGCAGAGGTAGTATCGCAGCCACTAAATGCATGAATAAATCCAAGATACTTTTGTTGTTGAGAAAAATTAAAACTGTTTCGATCATACAATTTTGCTGTTACTTTTCCTACACTTGGTTTCCAAAGATATACATTTTGATATTGTTCTGGCAAAAGTGATAAAATTATGAGAAAGTCTAGTTAACTCTGTATGTTTGTCATCAGTTCTTTTTATACTAGCAGCAGTAACAGTTGCAATACTCTGCGCTTTTAGCACTCTGTTTGCTTCAGTTAATATATTTTTATCACAAAAAAAAACACTTCTCCATTGTAAAATTTAAATTTCATATGAATCGACTGAGCTCAACGAATACGAAAGATATACTGACACGTGAACGTGTTAATTACAATTTTATTTAAAAAACACCATGGTTACGTATTGTAACAATTAAGAATTTTCAACCAATAAACTTAAAATACCTTTTTTGTTGAGTAAAATAATAATTTTTTCAACAAAATGAGAATGAAAGCAATATGTGTATAAAACGGATAAAAATTGAAAAAAAGCTATGTTCGAGTGACCATATTTCGGTCAATTTTTACCCAAAATTTTTTTTCAACCTAGCATCTTAAAGGAAATTTTGTCTACTTTTTTTTCTATAAAGCAATATATACCTATCTCTGACCCAATCTATACCTATCTCTGACCCAAAAAAGTTATAAGCTAAAAAGCAAAAAACTAAAAAAAAAGGCTTTTTTTATATTTGTTCCAACATTTTTGACATAAAAAAAATTTTTCAAAATTTTTTAAATTAGCCATTTCGATGGGAAATTTAATTCTCTACAAAAAGTTTTATATAAAGTATATCGAAATTTTTCTTCGTTTGCGAGGTATATTGAAAACACTGAAAAGGGTCCATTTTCACCCCTATCTCCAATTTCCACCTCCAATTTAATAGCACTCCGCGGCTTTTTCTTCTTAAATGACCCATTGACAAAATTTAACTTGACTTGTTTACAAAAATTCTGACAGCCCAATCCGCCGATTTCTAAACAAACGAAAACGAATCCGCCCAGATCCGATCAAATGCGCTTGTATCCGTTCAGTGTAATCGTTCAAATGGAAAACGCATGCTCGGAAAATCACTTTGACAGATCAATCCGATTCTGTTGCGCTCTCATCCCATCATTGTAATTAGGCCTTTAATCCGCTGACGCAGCGACACAAAGTGCCCCTTGGCATACGACATGAGAAGACAGCTCTGCTACTATTGAAAGATTTCTTACCAGACGTCAGAATCTCAAGAAAGTCCATGTTTGTGTTCTAATTATTTTCTAGTTTTTGGTACAGCTTATGATTTAAAATAAAACCATTTAACTTAAAAGTTTTTGAAGCGAACCTTTTTTAGTCGCGGTAGGGTAAAGGTGGATTTACATATCTGACATTTTTCCGTCGCGCCGCATCACAGCTGATCATTTCTGTGACAATTTTTAATACGCGTTTTACATTTGTGACGAATTTTGTCGCAGCCAAAAGCTGTCGTTGCTTTTGACAACTGACGTGAAGAGAGGAGAAACTAAAAAATATAAATTAAAAAAAGATTGCAAAATCTAAAAGTCTTCTTATTATGGACATTATTAACAAAAAAAAGTGACAATAAGAGAAACGTTGAAATTTCTCGTAAATGTTTGAACAGTTAATGCCATAAACCATTTGTGCTTCTTTATCACTCTACACAACAATAGATATTTTCATTCGATCCTTTGTTCTTTTTATGAAACAATAATGTCCATTCCAAAGGAAAAATTTCGCAAAATTCATACCTCTCACCTCTTTCGGGTACTATTTCTATGTCCTGTGCTCATGAAAAGCAAACTGTAAAGTAACTAGAGCAAAGCGTGTGTTTGGGTTTGTTTTGCTTTGGCTTGTTGGGCTTGTTTTGATTTGGCACGTGGTACCTCAAAAGCTCACCAAGTTCAAGCAAGCCAAGCCTACATTGGGGTTTCACCTTTAGTTCAAAAACATGTCAAGCCCATATATGTATGAAAGCTTGACAGATGAAAAATTGCTATCTCGTTGTTTGGGTAAAAATACCCAAAATAATAATGAGAGCTTCGATAAAACGGTTTGGCAGCTATCGCCCAAACATTCATATAACAGTAAAATTATAATGGAAATTTGTTTAAAGATAGCTGTATGTACATATAATGAAGGCCTTGTTAGTGTTTTAAAAATCATGGAGACCCTTAGTATTGAAACCGGACGTTTTGCCTGTAAATATTCTGATGAAAGGGATAAAACGCGAATCAAGAAAGCTGAACGTCGGGTGTTTGACGTGGCTAAAAAGGCCAAAATTGATAAAAAACAGGAAAGTAAGTAGCAAGAAGAAATTTTTAAGGAGATGGAGGGGTTGTTATATGGACCTGGAATCGACGAAGACCAAGAATTACAAATAATTTAATAACTATATATAACCATTTTCAACCGGCTTCAAAAAAGGAGGAGGTTATCAATTCGACCTGTTTACATTTGGTCCTGTTTACTCATAACTTTGTAACGCAATGACTTTTTTGCTTTTTTCTTTTTTTTAAACTTAAAACTTGAAACGCCTTTTTCTGAAAACATACTTTTTTAAAATTTGTCCACATGATTGCGGGAAAACTAATCATCCGATTTGCAAATGTTTTTTTCACTTTTTTATTATCTTATTAAGATGGCATTCATCTACAGAGAAGCAGATCTGACTTTTTTTTTCAAGCTGTACACGCAAAAGAGTGTCCAAAAATGAGGCATTTTTGGGACAATTTTTTCCTCTGCGTGCCAATTCCTTAATTTTCAATATTTTTCTTTGCTTTTAGATGAATACCAATTTAAGTGTGTCTACTTTAATGTCTATTGTTTTTTTTATTCAGATCATCCCGGCCTGCGGAATCGTGTGGACAACTTTTTTTTTTGACACCTTAGGTTTAGCGCCATTTTTTGGATATTAATTATTGATACAAAAAAAAATTTTTTTTTCATTAATATAATGACGTACAATTTCAATTAAAAAAGTTTTTTCAAATACATTCAGTAGTTTTTGTAATAAATAAATCTAAACTTTCAAAAAAAATTACCAATTTTGAGCGATTCCTCCCTTAAACATAAAAGGGCTGGACGGAAGGTTATGAAATTTTTTCAGAGCATGTTTTCGTTAATATGCTTCGATCGGCACATCAAAGAAGTCGATATAATTTTTGGCTTACGCGATATCGTGCTGATATAAGAATCACGTTCGTCGTTTAAACAAAAAAACGGCTCGACCGAATTTTATTAAAATCTTTTCAGATTATACTTTTGTTAATACCCTGCGAAAGACACCGAAATCGATATTTATTTTGGTTTGCGGGATATCGTGCAGGAAAAAATGACCATATACGAACGCACACCCACACACATACTTCTTCTCAAATTTGACCTTGAAAAATGAAAATACCTTGAAAATTACGATTACGATTTTGGGATCGATTACAATAACTTCCCTATAAACTGGGAAGTTAAAAAATGCATTCGGTGTAAAAAATTCATGGTAAATTGTTTTCATTTGCGGCCGTTATTCTTTTTGAAGTATTCAAATAATTCCAACATCCTGTATTTTTCCATGTTATTTTTGTTCTGCCTGAACGTGCCTAAACGCTCGATGGTTTGAAATAAAAATATTTTTTTTCAGGTTTTAAAAAACAACATGCGAATGCAGCTGTCATCTTTCATCACTAACGACCACGATACTAATCGCAGGATAATTTTTTCCGCGTAGCCTGGATTCATTACAATTTTATTGAGAGAAAGGAGTGTAATAAAAGTTCGGATATCATCCATTTCTCTATAAAAACATTTTTATATCCGACATTTGTAATAAATCATGTTTGGGTTGAAATGGGTCCATTGGCGTATACTTTTGACAGTTTTATGCCCGCAGTATTGTTCGAGCACCGGCGACCTATGATAAGCCATCTGTTGAATACGGAATGATGTAAAGTGGTAGAATGATATAAGAGATAAAATGATGCGCGTACAAACCCCCCACCCCCTACCTCTTTTCTTGGGTTCAATAGAACACATTCATTTGTAAAAGGCTCCCGTTCTAAGTAATGTAATGGATAGTAAATGGGATCTATATGCGCAATTACGACTCTGCTGGAAGACATATCCACCTCGAGGGTACTGTACTGGGTACCAAGAAGAAATGGTCCTAGAAATGCTATTAAGTATAGGATTCCACTCAGAATTACCACCAAGTCTAAATCTGATTATCCTGCGGTGGGTGTGTGTACAGGGTTTTGGTGTAAACTTCGGTTTCATGTTGATTTATTAAATTCTTATCAAAATTTTGGGTAATTCATGAGCCCTAATCCCAGTGGCATGATGTTTTCGTACGTATGGATGTTAGCTATAAGTGGAAAATGTGGTGTTGGATGTTGATATGTAATTAGACATGCCGCAACTGCTTAAACATGTGTGCTAGATGGTTAGTTCCAAATATACAGCCTTGTTTTGGCAGAAAGTTTCTATTTATAGTGAATTTTCTCTCGTTTTGCGATATTATTAAAATTTTGTAGAGGAAGTTGCTGGAGTATTCTTGGTCGTTCGAAATACATAAAAGACAATTTTTTTGAATATATCTCACAGAGTTGTTGGTGTGTTGACTAACTGAGTACAAAGTACCCGGAATTGTCAAATAAAACAAAATTCTAGCTTCGGGAAGTGCAGCTGCATATCAAACAAGAATGATTATACATACATGGAGTTTTTTTACCAAAAACTCTTGCACCAAGATCCTTTGTGCGATGGTGTACTGTCTTGGAGCAAAACGGAATGTGGTTGTTCCACGGTGGAGTGGTTTTATCTAGTTATGAACGAATTTCTAGAAGGAAGTGTAGACAGTAGACTAGCGAGTGCTCCGAACAGGCTAGTCCTGTGTTGCCGCAAACACATGGCCGCGTGGTGGAATTTTATTTCAGTGGAACAGTAATTGCGGTAAAAACTGCTAAATTTGTTAGAATTACTATATTCAATTGGGGCAATCCCCAATAAAATTGAGAGCGCGGTTCTGCACCTGTACAGCTTGGCTAAGGCGGATATAAAATTTGATTCTATCAGTCGATTTGAGCTGATAGAAATATCTACTAATATCAGTTGTATTGAACTGATATAAAATTTGATTCTATCAGTCGATTTGAGCTGATAGAAATATCTACTAAATATCAGTTGTACTGAACTGATATAAACTCTTGATTCTATCAGTCGTCTTGAGCTGATAGAAATCGCTATCAATATCAGCCATCCTGAGCTGATATAAATTTCTGAACCCAAATTCCATCATTTAATCAAGTTATTACCATCTCAGTTTGGCATGCGAATCACGGATTAACATTTCAATTGGCACACGAACCTCGGGTAAATTCTATTAAGACATAATTCCAGGCAGCAGGAGTCTGATTACACCGAAACCAAAAGGGATTCAACGGAGAGTTAGAGTCGACATCTACAAATTATATGGAATTAAATCCAGCGTACGAATTATATCATTAGTGAAAATTAAAATATAGTAAACATTAGAATTTATATGTTATATTGAAGATTAACTTTGAATTAGTAATAAATACTTGATACTTGAATTAAAGCAACAATCTTTTTTCTGAGTTTAACGTTGTTCACTGAATATTCAGAATAAGGGAAAGTTTTATCCCAAACAACGAGGACTTATTTTATGCGTCCAGGTTAAAGGTATACGGTAAGGTAGGTTAAAATTTGTATACTGTACCCAGTTAAGGTAGCTAGTGAGAAGGGAGAAGTTTACTGAGAACCCCCAACCTCTAGGAGTACCACTGAATGCCGTAAACTAATCATGGCAGCCATGAACAATACCATATATACAAATTATGTTTGACACAGCTCGTCCGACCAAAAACATTAGGAATCCCTGATGGGAATGTAGCCAGGTGCATCAATGTTAAGAACATCAAAATGCGACGGAACCGGACAAACCCACCAGATCTATGCCAGGTTTGACAATGCATCAGTTGAATTTGAATTCACTTGTCAAAGCATGTACATACTTATTAGTAACCAAACCTCTACATTCTTTAGTTTACATAAGTTTGTAAACAATTATTTTGAAACAGTCATCAGTCATACGCCCAAATAAATGCATTATTCAGATCTGATAAGGTAAATGTTATTACTTGGATGGCTAAAGGTGCTTCGTCTCCATCACATCAATTTTTCAGCAACAAAACGTATATATGCTGTTTTTTTATATTCTTTGCGAACCTTGTTGGTGTAACGTTAAATTCTCCTTTACTCTTGTTGAGAATGTAAACATTTATGCTTATATTATTTTTTTCAAACTTTCCATGTCTGGTCTGCTTGCTGCAGGGAAAGTTTAATACAGTAGAATAGTTAGGGTACTTTGTAAGACTTTGTGGGTGCTTTTGTACACGGTCGGTACATTGCAAATACCACCGCCCAAAGAAAGCATAAGTTGTCATCATTTTGAACATTGATGCAAGCATATTTTTCACAATAGCCGGTGGCAACTCGAGATAAGATGAACCCAACAGGGGTGTTACGGTGCGTAACATGCACAACTAAATAAATCAAAATATAAAAAGACTCAAAACGTATAATTAAAACTACTCAACAATAAAAACACTAAAACAAAAAAAAAAAAAACTTAATTAAAATTAGAAACTAATTAAAATAAACAAGCAAGACGTAGCACCTGAAAATAAAAAGAATATATATGACAATATAAACAAATACAAATTAATACTTACCTGGTGAAACAAATAAGAACCAATGTGTTCCGTATAACTAGGAAAGTCCGCGGTGCCAATTCCCCAGCGGCAACTTCTTATTGTACAAAAGAAAATCTAAAAAAAGAAATATTAATAAAATTCAAAATATAACAAACAACATAAATAAAAATACTTACCACGACATCTGTCAATCAGATCAGCTGATTAAGAAAAAGCTTTTAATTTCGAAAAGAAAAGCAAAAGCTCAGCCGATCGTGATTAACTTCACCACATGGGGAAGGCGATTTCCCCCAACTACGAGCCAGCCAGCGGAAAGAAGTCCCTGGCTATATAATCCACAGCAGCTGGAAATCCAGCTGACTGATTAAAACTTGGACCGATTCGGCAAGTACACATCAATTGTTACGATCTACGTGGAATTAGCCGGTAGAATTTAGGGAATTAGATAGTTGGCCGGGTTTTACCGTCAACTCCTTGATAGGTTAGATAGAGAAAAAAAAAAAAGAGTTTTGTTATTATTTATGTTAGTGGAGGAACAAATATAAAATTGACAGGGTTTCACCGTCAAGTCCGGGTGACTTAATTAATAACAAGGTGTTTTTATTTCGTGGTGTCAGGTTGTTATTTCTTGGAAATCCAATAGAGTGGCTGCATGTCGGCACTTTATTCCAATTTCAAGAAATAATTCTGCATTTAATAAAGGACTAATACCAAAACACGTTACAGTTGAAAACGGCTGGAGTTCGGCGTTTTCAACTGCTAACATACCAAGTTAACCACAAAATAGCGGTCAATTTTAGGTCACGGTAAAAACGGCTGTAATTTCGGCGTTTTTAAACGTGCACATACATAAATAAGAATAGCACAAGTATAAAACTGTGCCAAATTTCGACTGAAGTCGCAATTTCGACTTTAGGTCAATAATCCCACCATATTAGTTAGGGCACGCGAAGGTTTTGAACATGGGTGAACGGTAAAATCACACAAGTTCACCTTCGATATATGAGTATAAAAGCTTTGAGAAATTAGAATTAAGGTCAACTGAACGGCAATTCGCAAATTGGGGCAAAGCTCCAAGTAATTTAAAGAAGACAAAACACTGATAGATCAAGAGATCTAGCAAACGGATTTTTGCAAAGATAAGCAAAGCGTTTGTCTCAGTGTTAGTGATTGCAAGGGCACACCAGTCTTGTTAACATAGCCGAGTCAGACAAATATATTTCCGATATATCAAGGGAAATTTATAAACAGAAGTTTGTCAAAGCTTTTATAGTCATTCAAGTAATTAATTTGCTTAACTTCATTTCAGGTCCAATACGTGGATTCAACGGACTGAAGGATTAATTATAAGATAGTGATAAAACCAAACTAGTAGTAAGAAAATTTGAATTTTAAAATTAAAAGAATTTTGAATTTATTAAAAGAGTAAAGTAGAGTTTAATTTTAACGTAGAATTAATTAGAATTGTTAAATTTTAGGGAAATATATCTATTTTAAACCTACACCTAATCTTTGATTCAGCGACCTATCCAGCATTTTTATTTCAGAAGTCTTTTTTTTTTTGAATTTAACACATTTCGGCTTCTGCGCCGAAACATGGTCCTTCGAGCCGGATGGGTCGTGGTCAAATAGATATAGTTCAATAATTTTAGCATTTCATAAAAAGAAAAATATTTTTGATTATTGGTTTGAGTAGTAAATTTAAGTATTAGTTCATTACTAGTTTGGTTATTATCGTTCAAGTATTCTGTCTGTCTATCTATCTAACTAAAATTTCCAAGATGAAAGGCATTTTACAGCAGCAAAATGTACTCAAACAGGAATTTGATCAGGCGTTATCAAATTATAACAAAACACCCAAACATAGGCGAACGCCGGGCTATATTCAAGGAAAAATGAAGACCATCAATTCCGCATGGAATAAGTTTAATGAGAATCATTTAGAATTAGCCACGGAAGACCTAGATGAGATCAAAGACGCCAAGGTGCGAGCTGCTGTTGTTGCCTACCTAAGCGGGGATCAGTATCAAGTATTCGAACAAGTGTATTCGGAATTCTTGGGAGATATGCAGGATGCGTTGGACGCTCGCACTTCTCAAACTACTGATCCTTCGGAAACTACCGCAACGGTCACGTTAAAACTTCCGACAATAGATATACCGAAGTTTGACGGCCAATACACGTCATGGAGGATGTTCCATGACAGATTTGTATCATTGATACATAATGCGGATCGGTTAACTTCAGTCGATAAACTGCACTATCTGAAGAGCTGTCTCACGGGAGAAGCCCGTAGAGACTTAGATGCCTTCGATATGACTGCAGCGAATTATTCCGCAGCATGGAAGTTGCTATGCGATCGCTACAATAAGAAAAGACTGCTGATATACGCCCAATTAAAGCTGCTATTTAGCCAGCCTAAAATTAGGACAGAGTCTTTCAAAGAAATCAGAGCGACGTTAGATGAATTACAGCGTGTGCAACACGCACTAAAAACCCTAGAAGTGGATATCACTAATTGGGATCCCATATTTGTTTACGTGACAGCGCAAAAATTGCCTGATAAATCACGCAATCTGTGGGAACAACTTATTGCTAAATCAGATGAGCTGCCATCGTTGCAAGATTTAAGCAAGTTTATGGAGGAAAGATATCGGAGCTTGGAAGCAACCAAGGATATCAACCTCCAGAAGCCAAAAGAATTTGGTAAGGCTGGAAAGGAACAAAGTAGAGTAAAGAACTACTATACCACCCAGCATAACAGGTTCGCAGGCAAGGACAATCAAGTTTCCTGCCACCATATCAAGCAACAGAGAAGATTTCGTTGCATTGAAGAAAATGCGAACCAAGACAGAAATGGAGAAGCAAGTAACACAAGCTACAATAGAGCTAGTAAACCACGAATCCACTGTCCTATGTGCAAACACAAGCATTTCCTGTCTCAGTGTGGGACATTCAAAGGAATGAATATAAACGCTAGAAGAAGATGGCTCACTGAACGCGATTTATGCGTTAATTGTTTGAGGGGGCATAGAGATAAGGCATGCGCTAGTAGTAACACATGTCCCAAATGTGGAGGCACTCATCATATGCTGGTACATGATGACTCCGTGACACAAGAGAAGACCAGGGATCAGAACTCGACAAAAGCCAACACCGTGGAGGAGTTGGGCGTCACAACCTGCAACTATAGCAGGAACGTAACAAAGTCGATGTTGGCCACAGCCCTGGTCAAGGTAAAAGGCCGGCAAGGTGATGAGCTAACGTTACGGGCACTGATAGACCCAGGGTCTCAGAGCTCATTCATCACGGAAACGGCCTATCAATCAATGAAAGCAGATACAGTTCCGATAACATTAGAAGTGGAAGGACTCGGAGCTGAACTAGTAGCCACCTCAAACAAATTGGCACGGTTTACGTTGTTCTCAACAACAACCTCGAAATATCAGACAACCATCGAAGCATTTGTTATAAAGAAGGTAACAAATCCATTCCCACCGAGGAGACTGCGCGGGCAAAATTGGCCACACATCACTGGCCTAAAATTGGCCGATCCAAATTTTGCAGAACCAGGACGCATAGATCTTCTCTTGGGGGTAAAAGAGTATGCAGACATTGTGGAAAACGGTCTGCGAAAGGGAGCCAAGCAGCTGCCAGTGGCTTAAAAGACTGCATTAGGTTGGATTTTGTTCGGCGAACTATCCATAGCGGTCAAACAAGATAGCAAGGTAAACCTTTCCGCATTTACAACACAGGCAAGGGACACGTTGCAGGAACTAAACCTTCAGGTAAAAAGGTTTTGAGAATGGGAAGAGATACCCATGGAAAGAGTACTGACCAGCGAAGAAAAGCAAAGCGAAGAGTTTTTCGATAGAACCACGCAACGCCAGTCCCATGGGCAATACCTGGTCCGGATACCTTTCAAAGATAATAAGCCTCCAAGCTTAGGTGAATCAAGGGGGCAGGCATTATCCAGGCTGCTACAAGTAGAGAAAAAATTAGCTCAAAAGCCGGAATTACAACAAGCATATTCCACATGCCTACGGGAGTATGTCGATCTGCAACACATGCAGAAAGTGGCAAAGGGTGAACCACACCGGTATTACATGCCACATCACGCAGTAATAAAGGAAAGTACAACAACCAAGGTCCGAGTAGTGTTCGACGCATCTGCCAAAACGGCGAACGGGAAGAGCTTGAACGAACAAATGTTAACAGGGCCGACACTTCAACCCAAACTGTTCGCCACGCTTTTAACTTGGAGAAAGTACCAATATGCCATGACGGCAGATGTGGAGAAAATGTACAGGATGATCCTTGTTGCCCCAGCAGACAGAAAATACCAAACCATCCTGTGGAGAGAAAAGGCCGATGGACCTATCAAGGCCGTAGCCAGCTCCGAATATCTAAGGGCGCTCATCGCACAATTATTGGCGCCCGAAATAACAACAGTTCGGAAAAATAAAAAATGCAAATATATCGTGTTTTTATTAACTTGAGGCTGGTTTTATACTAAACATTTTCTGAAAGCGAGAACGAAAATAATGAGTACAATTCAGGTCAATTTAAGAATATTTAACAAAATAATGCTTAGCCACAAATAAACTCTTGACGTAGAAGAAATATTTATTTCGGAAGAAAATTTAAATCTATGTTTAAATCAAATGATTATTTAAAATAAATGCTGTTTCCAGAAATTCTTACGGTTTGACAAAATAATTTTTTTCTCATTGCAATTAGAAGTCCTTACTGTAAAGGGCGCTGCGCGCCCTTTCGCGCCCCCGTAGCTACGGCCATGGGACCTATAGAGGAATATGAAATGAAGACAGTGACATTTGGAACAACATCGGCACCTTACTTGGCGATTAAGACGTTACAAAGGTTAGCGGTTGATGATAAAAAATATTACCCGAAGGCAGCAGAAGTAGCGACTACAGACTTCTACGTAGACGATATACTCACAGGAGCAGACACTCTACCAGAAGCAATCAAGCTACAAGAAGACTTGAGAAGTTTACTAAAAGGTGGTGGATTTCATCTGCGGAAGTGGGCCGCTAACCATGAGGCATTGTTAAAATCAATACCACCTGAAGATCGTGAACTCCAGTTACCATTGCAGGTAAAAGAGGACAATCAAGTCAAAGCTTTAGGTATTTATTGGCACCCAGTAGAAGATTACTTCTCATACGCCATAAAGTTCAGTGAATTTCAAAAACCGGCAACCACCAAAAGAAGTATCTTGTCGGAGGTAGCTAAGCTATACGATCCACTCGGGTGGATCGCTCCATGCGTAATCTTAGCAAAGATAACAATGCAAAGACTATGGATGGCAGGGTATGATTGGGATGAGACAGTCGATGAAGAAATTCACTCAGACTGGGCACAGTTCAAGGAACAACTGCCCGCGATACAAAACATAAAAATACCGCGGTGGGTGAAACTACACAACAGGATCAAAAATTGTCAACTCAGGGGTTTCTGCGATGCCTCTATCCGCGCGTATGCAGCAGTAGTGTACATTAGGACTATACACGAAGATGAAAGCATTGACACCAGATTACTCATGGCTAGAACCCGAGTAGCCCCAATAAAATCCATGTCACTGCCACGATTGGAATTGTGCGGGGCGGTGTTGTTAAGCAAGCTGATTCAGCAAATTAAGGTAGATATGAAGCTGGGAAATATCTACAGTCAATGTTGGACCGACTCGAAGGTGGTCCTTGCCTGGTTAAGAGGACTGCCAAACAGGTGGAAAACCTTCGTGGCCAACCGAACGGTGGAGATACACGAAAACGCGGTGAATACATCGTGGCATTATATCTCCACCAAAGAAAACCCAGCGGACATAGCGTCCAGGGGTACAATGCCAGCAAAGTTACAGGCAACTCCTGCATGGTGGCAAGGGCCGCAATGGTTAAGAGAGCCAGAAGAAAAGTGGCCACGGGAACCAGTAAAGGAGTTCAGAACCGAACTGGAAGCTAAAACCATAACAAAAAATTTGATGACAGTCCAACCAACTGAAATCGATTGGTGGACGAAATACTCCTCATATATGAAGACGGTAAGGATAATAGCGTATTGTCGTCGGTTCATATACAACAGCAGGAATAAACAGAGCAGGCGTACCTCACAACTACTGGCGAAGGAAATTGAGGACGCTAAAAAGGACCTCATCAGGATGGTGCAGAAGCAAGCATTCGCCGAAGAATATAGCCAATTAAAAGATGCAAAGACAATAAAAAAACAGAGTCAGCTGGCCAAAATTCATCCCTTTTTAGCGCCAGACGGCACTATAAGAGTTGGAGGCAGGCTCCATCACTCAATGCTACCGTATGACACAAAACATCCAGCGATCCTGCCAAAACGCCACCACGTCACGGACATCATTATAGATCACTATCATAAAAGTACAATGCATGGTGGAGCTCAAATGGTCTTGACCGCTCTAAGAAGCCAGCACTGGATAATAAACGGTATGTCAGCCGTTAAAGAGAGGATTTATAAATGCACAAGGTGTATCAGGTATCGAGCAGCGGCACCAACGCAAATAATGGGCGATTTGCCAAGCGCAAGAGTTACACGAACGAACCCGTTCGAAAACGTTGGGATTGACTACGCGGGGCCCATTGATCTCAAAATGTCTAAACATAAGGGTTCTAAGGTCTATAAAGGATACTTTTGCATATTCATATGCATGACCACAAAGGCAATACACATTGAAGTGGCATCCGATATGACCACGGAAGCCTTCATGGCCGCCCTACGACGATTTATTGGACGTCGAGGCTTATGTAGAAACATATACTCAGACAATGGGACCAACTTTGTAGGGGCAAACCGGCAGCTACAAAAACTATTAAGGCAAACCACAAATGAAGCTGCAAACTTCGCAGCAAGAGAATTAGCAAATGATAATGTACAGTGGCACTTTAATCCACCAACAGCCCCACACTTTGGAGGCCTGTGGGAGGCAGGGGTCAAAAGTATAAAACACCACCTAAAACGAACAATAGGTGGCAAGATACTTACCTTTGAAGAACTGAATACAGCTCTGATCCAAATCGAATCCTGCTTGAATTCACGACCATTGTGCCCATTATCTGCTGATCCAGGGAAATTAGACATACTAACTTCTGGACATTTCCTGATAGGCAGGAATCTGAAAACCTTGCCGGAACCAGACCTAATAAGCAGTAAGGCCACATACTTGGACCGATGGAAGTATGTTCAACAAATAGTCCAACTGTTCTGGAAACAATGGTCGAGCGAGTACCTAGTACAGCTCCAACAGAGAAACAAATGGCTACTAAAACAACCGGACTTAAAAATCGGGCAGGTAGTTATAATAATGGATAGTAATCGCCCACCGGCACAGTGGCCCATGGGCGTAATTACAGAAATTTTCCCAGGATCCGATGGAAGGATTAGGGTAGTATCGGTGAAGACACAAAATACATGTGTACAACGACCGATTACCAAACTATGTCCATTGGCTGCATGAAACAAACAACGTTAATGTTCATCAATGTTTGTATGTCCGGGTACGATAATTATGTGTAAACTAGTTTAAGTAACCATATTCTAATTTAGTATATTAACATATTACAGGCGCAAAATAACAAGATGGAAGAGTTTAATGTAAATGAAGATTCGCTAAGCGAATTCCTGAAGCAGTGGCCAATAGACGAGGGAGAGATGCAGGATATCTCTCTAGACGAAGATTGGTATTTAAATCCACCTTCAACTCCAGGGAAAAACCTTCCTATAGAGGACGAAGAGCCAGAGGCTCCAGTACCTCAGATCCCAGAACCTCCAGCACTAGAGACAGAGGTAGATCCACCACCAACACCGGGGAAAAACCTCACAATAGAGGAGAAAGAGCCAGAAGCACCTCTAGTAGTTAATAGTCGAGCACCTCCAGCACTAGACGTGAAGGTGGATGCACCCTTAACTTCTGGGAAAGAGCGACCACAACCGACGACCGAAACAGCGACGTCCCCCAACAAACAAACACCGTCATGTTTAGACGACAAGTTGTATTACAAGACAACTCTCGATGGAAAGATGTTTGCTATCAGTCATAAACAACTGAGACAAATACCATACGCTAGCATACGGGCAGGACAACGAAAAAGATATACCGTATTTCTTGGCGACAACCGAAAGGTACGGTTGAAACTGCAGGCCGATAACACTTTTGCCTGGCATGGTTACTCCGAAAAGAGTATGAGGTAGATTAGATATACTAACCCTTAGCCATAAGAAACATGAAGTACAACTGAAGTTTACTAACCAAGAATAACATAAAATAAGATTACTAATAATTAGTTGTAAGAAATTGAAAAAAAAAAAAATATAAAAAAAATGATCTCAATGAATAAAATATAAATGAAGTATATTGAATCTTTGTCGCATTATCTATTTTTGTCTTGATGCAATGCATCAACGGGGGGCAGTATGTTACGGTGTGTAACATGCACAACTAAATAAATCAAAATATAAAAAGACTCAAAACGTATAATTAAAACTACTCAACAATAAAAACACTAAAACAAAAAAAAAAAAAACTTAATTAAAATTAGAAACTAATTAAAATAAACAAGCAAGACGTAGCACCTGAAAATAAAAAGAATATATATGACAATATAAACAAATACAAATTAATACTTACCTGGTGAAACAAATAAGAACCAATGTGTTCCGTATAACTAGGAAAGTCCGCGGTGCCAATTCCCCAGCGGCAACTTCTTATTGTACAAAAGAAAATCTAAAAAAAGAAATATTAATAAAATTCAAAATATAACAAACAACATAAATAAAAATACTTACCACGACATCTGTCAATCAGATCAGCTGATTAAGAAAAAGCTTTTAATTACGAAAAGAAAAGCAAAAGCTCAGCCGATCGTGATTAACTTCACCACATGGGGAAGGCGATTTCCCCCAACTACGAGCCAGCCAGCGGAAAGAAGTCCCTGGCTATATAATCCACAGCAGCTGGAAATCCAGCTGACTGATTAAAACTTGGACCGATTCGGCAAGTACACATCAATTGTTAGGATCTACGTGGAATTAGCCGGTAGAATTTAGGGAATTAGATAGTTGGCCGGGTTTTACCGTCAACTCCTTGATAGGTTAGATAGAGAAAAAAAAAAAAAAAGAGTTTTGTTATTATTTATGTTAGTGGAGGAACAAATATAAAATTGACAGGGTTTCACCGTCAAGTCCGGGTGACTTAATTAATAACAAGGTGTTTTTATTTCGTGGTGTCAGGTTGTTATTTCTTGGAAATCCAATAGAGTGGCTGCATGTCGGCACTTTATTCCAATTTCAAGAAATAATTCTGCATTTAATAAAGGACTAATACCAAAACACGTTACAGTTGAAAACGGCTGGAGTTCGGCGTTTTCAACTGCTAACAAACCAAGTTAACCACAAAATAGCGGTCAATTTTAGGTCACGGTAAAAACGGCTGTAATTTCGGCGTTTTTAAACGTGCACATACATAAATAAGAATAGCACAAGTATAAAACTGTGCCAAATTTCGACTGAAGTCGCAATTTCGACTTTAGGTCAATAATCCCACCATATTAGTTAGGGCACGCGAAGGTTTTGAACATGGGTGAACGGTAAAATCACACAAGTTCACCTTCGATATATGAGTATAAAAGCTTTGAGAAATTAGAATTAAGGTCAACTGAACGGCAATTCGCAAATTGGGGCAAAGCTCCAAGTAATTTAAAGAAGACAAAACACTGATAGATCAAGAGATCTAGCAAACGGATTTTTGCAAAGATAAGCAAAGCGTTTGTCTCAGTGTTAGTGATTGCAAGGGCACACCAGTCTTGTTAACATAGCCGAGTCAGACAAATATATTTCCGATATATCAAGGGAAATTTATAAACAGAAGTTTGTCAAAGCTTTTATAGTCATTCAAGTAATTAATTTGCTTAACTTCATTTCAGGTCCAATACGTGGATTCAACGGACTGAAGGATTAATTATAAGATAGTGATAAAACCAAACTAGTAGTAAGAAAATTTGAATTTGAAAATTAAAAGAATTTTGAATTTATTAAAAGAGTAAAGTAGAGTTTAATTTTAACGTAGAATTAATTAGAATTGTTAAATTTTAGGGAAATATATCTATTTTAAACCTACACCTAATCTTTGATTCAGCGACCTATCCAGCATTTTTATTTCAGAAGTCTTTTTTTTTTGAATTTAACACATTTCGGCTTCTGCGCCGAAACAAGGGGTGTATATTTGTTGATATTAATAATTAAATTTACGTTCTCCGTAAGCGCACACCCTAAATCACATTCCTGAAAGTTTCCCAAATCCGAAAGGATAATGGTCACAAAATTCCCTCCAAACCATTCCACTAGATTTGTATCTCTTGAAAAAAACTTTTCTGGTGTTTAAATATTTTAAATCTTCGTTTCCTTCCTTTGATGAAAATTTAACGAACATGCAGCAAAAGGTAACATTCACTTTAAGGAAAAGTTCCCTTTTCCGCGCCGGAATCACATAAAATTCAATTGGATATTTATGCTTCAAATTTAATATACTACATGAGGCCACGAACCTTTCTATTTAATTTTGTTTGCTGTCCACTCCGTATTATAAGAACCCCTTGGCTAATATCCTACTCATCGTGGCAAATTGGGTTTCAATATTATTCGATAGCACATCATTTTACTTGCAACACTGAATAAATTATAAGTTGCGGTTGCGGCAACATTTTCAGCATTCCCAGGAGCAGTATTTAATAATCGTAGATTTTTTGAACACTAGCAATTTTTTCAAATCTTTAATACCACTTTTGCCAACTGTTTACACAGAACCTTAAATATTTTCTTCCATTAACTTGACATTTGCCATTAAAAAAGACATTTTATAAGTTGTAAGCAATTCCTTTGCTGTAATCTTACGTACGTATGCACGCTGTAGTGGATCCTACATACTTCCGATTACACTAGGGCAGCTCTAAACAACAAAAGAATTTGATGTTTTCTAAATAGAAGGTAAAACTCAAGAAAGGCTGGTGGTGTTTCCACAGCTGGTAACACAGCTCACAGTATTACAGCGAAAGAAGTCGCTATTTAGTTTGGTGACAACGGTGGG
Source organism: Thereva nobilitata (assembly GCA_963855945.1). Taxonomy (NCBI): domain Eukaryota; kingdom Metazoa; phylum Arthropoda; class Insecta; order Diptera; family Therevidae; genus Thereva; species Thereva nobilitata. Next base: position 53,717,338 of record OY979694.1, on the reverse strand, counting down.
ATTTACTAAAAACCAAAAAAAAAAATAAGGTTAAATAAAATTAAAATAAAAGGGAAAAGAGGTTGAATTTTTCTAAGTATAAAGTAAAATTCAAGAAAGGCAGGTGACTTTCAAAAAAGGCAGCACAGCCTAGTCAGCCTATTTGGTGGCAGCGGTGGGATTTGCCAAATACGAAAATACTTGTATTCGTAGATCTTCTTCTACCCTATCTGTATACCTTTTTTTTGCCGTCCCGTAACTCTGTGTCCGTCTGGTCTTTTGTTCATAATAATTTTTGTTATGCTGTCATCACTGCTTCGTTGAATATCTCCTACCTATCAAATTCTGTTAATTTCTATAGTTTTTATGATATTTGGATCTTTATACAACTGATACCAGTGCCGGCAGATCGTGTTGGGCCCGGGTGGGTAGTGAAACAAGCACATCCCTCCTCCGAAGCTGTTGTTTGATAACACAACTTTTCCTAAAAAATTAAGAAGGTATGTCACTTCATTGTGAATCGGAAGATGGTGTACAGAACAACTTGTGGTGTCCTGGTATCTCTCCTGTAGTTCACAGTGTAATAATGATGTGTTGAGGCTAAGCCTGGATGAGATCGAAGTATGCGCGAACAAAGCTATCTGAGATATTAAAGCGTTTCCTGCCGTTTGCTGAATACAAAATTGTGACTGTTCTGATCAGTAACCTGGGAAAACAAGTATCCGTAAGAATCAAGGTATAGGAATAGCTGGGAGTGATGACAGACCAGAGTCTTGATTTTAGAACACACTTGGAGGGCATGGCGGATAAAGCATAGAAACTAAAGTTGGAAACGTGCGTTAGTGATGGGCAAAAAAGTAACTAACTAAAGTACCTAGTTCCATATTATACTTTAGGTACCTAGTTAGATTCTTAAAAAAATATAGCTACTTAGTTACTTTTTATTTTGCTAAAACTTTACTAGAAGTACAAATTGTGAATGATAAATTGCAATTTTTTGCTGAAAAAATTTCTCTCTTGCTCTTCTAGCTGTCGTTCAACTCTCAAAATAAGAAGAAGAATTAATGTCAAAATTCCGCTTAAAGATTTCTTCTCTATTGAATAGCAAGCCTTTTGAAAAGCTCGTTAATACATATTTTTGTCACCAACTATAAAAATCTGAACTAAAAATTTAAAATAAAGACCAATGTTCAACTCAGAGTAAAATAAAAAAACTCTTTATTTTCAACAAAATATAACAAAAACGATTTTTATAGTTGGTCACAAAAATATGTATTAACGAGCTTTTCAAAAAGGTTTGCTATTCAATAGAGAAGAAATCTGACACAGGTACCTGGTAACTAACTAAAGTAACTAGTTACTCATGCCTCCGGTACCGGGTTCCTATAGGTATCCCGATATAACTAAATTTCCCATCACTAACGTGCGTGCGTACAGTGCAAACGCTGTATGCGGCGAATTTTCGCTGACAGACAGTTGCGTGCTTGGGTTATGTCTAGTCCTTTACAAATAACCAAAAAACCGGGTGTGTGTAATTATGTACGCGCATTAGAAGTTATACTTCTTTGGTGTGATTTAAGACTAATGTTTAATTTGCATGCAAATAATTTATTGGATTTTTTATTATTTGCGTGCGTTGGTAGGTGGAAGCATCATGATGCCGACACGCTCCAGCCTGTCGGTTATACCGGATTCTAATCCTAATTAAAATCCCCTACTAGTCAACCCATTCTCCGGCAGAGAGAGGCCTTTTCAGCAATGCTTCGCCAGCTGGATCAGCTTTTGCGCCTTACCTTCTGATGGAGCATATTTAGCGTCTCCTCCACTTTATTCCTTACAACACCCGTTGTCAACATCTAGTCTATGGTATTCTCTACTCTTAGTCGCGCCTGAGCTGTCGCTTGCAGCGCAGCAGTTTGCTCGGCTAATATCGAGCATTCCAATAGAACATGCTCTGTGTCTTCTATCAAATTTAGGAGTGCCGGGGACAGCGAAGACATCTTGTCCGAACCGATGGAGGTATGCTCTGGAACACACATGTCCACTCAAGAACTGTGCGAGGTCGTAACTCATCTCTCCATGCTCTCCCGTGACCCATCCCTCCACATTTGTTATGAGCCTGTGGGTCCATCGACCTTGAGTAGATTTATTCCACCTCCTTTCCACTACTGAAATAAACGTCACTTCTAAATTATGTTCACTTCCCTAGCTTCTTCTACAAATAGTTACCCAATTGAATTGAGCGGCTTTTGGTAACTGAAATATGATACGAAGAGCATTTGAACTATTTTTTTTGTGGACTTGGAAACACATTTTTCTAGGCAAGTTGTTCTTATATATACAGGTTATACAGGTTTTTATGCGCCCCATGTTTTTATTTTAGTCTGTTAAAAGTCCCAGAATATTACTTAATTCGCTGACGCAGCGACACAAAGTGCCCCTTGGCAAACGACATGAGAAAACAGCACTGCTACTATTCCAGAAGGTCCATGTTTGTGTTATAATTATTTTCTAGTTTTTGGTACAGCAGATTTAAAATAAAACCATTTAACTTAAAAGTACCTATTTTTATTATATTCTTTTCTATTCAGTCATTTTTGGATTTTACTTTTTACAAAATTCTGGTGAAGTGATTTGTTATGCGTACCATATTTCCAGCGCCATGTTGAGTTTTCTAATTTTGACAACAAATTTATTATTTCCGACCTTAAACACCCCCAAATAGCTATTTTAATTGAAATCGAATCGTAATTGCCAAACTCGTACCGCCATATTGGCGCCGCCATTTTGATTTTTTTTAAATTTTGCCCACAGATTCGTCATTTGTGACCTTAAGAACTCCCCGATACCGATTTTCAATAGATTCGGAACACATTTGCAAAACTCATCCGCCATTTTGAATTTTCAAATTTTGACTACGCAATCGTCATTTGTGGCCCTAAAAACCTCCCGATACAGATTTTCAATGGATTCAGAACACATTTTCAAAATTCATCCGCCATTTTGAATTTTCAAGTTTTGACCACAGAATCGTCATTTGTGGCCCTAAAAACCCCCCATACCGATTTTTAATGGATTCAGAAAACATTTCCAAAATTCATCCGCCATTTTGAATTTTCAACTTTTGACCACAGAATCGTCATTTGTAGCCCTAAACACGCCCCGATACCGATTTTAAATGGATTCAGTACACATTTCCAAAACTCATCCGCCATATTAGCGCCGCCATTTTTAATTTTCAAATTTTGACCCCAGAATCGTCATTTGTGGCCCTAAAAACCCCCCGATACAGATTTTCAATGGATTCAGAACACATTTTCAAAATTCATCCGCCATTTTGAATTTTAAAATTTTGACCACATAATCGTCATTTGTGGCCCTAAAAACCCCCCGTTACCGATTTTCAATGGAATCGGAACACAGCTGAAACATTCGTCCGCCATCTTGGAACCGCCAACTTGATTTTTTTACAAAATTGTCAGATTGTACTGTCACGTTAGCTCAATGTGTGTGCAAAGCTTCATAAGAATCGGTTTAGTAGAAGTAGTTGAAAAAGCTGTCGCAAGATTTGAACCAAAGAAATATACGAAGTCAAGCTTAATAAAACCATTAATAAATAATAATGCATAATAATACATACTAATAATACATAATAATATAAAATAAATATTAATCCATAACACATAATCATAAATAAAAATACATAATAATATATATTAATACGTAAAACAAACTAAAACCCCCAAAATCAAATTTTTTCTCACATGGTACGCAAAAAGAAGTGCGCGTGACGCGAGTTTTTAGTTTTTTTCCCAGGCCAAAAATTGCCTATCGAAGTTTTCACTTCAAAAACGTGTGAATATAATTTGCTCGATAATTTCTGGTGGGGCTAAGCCCCACTAGCCCCTAAAGACGAGCCGCCACTCTTATTTTGAATATATGACTATTGTTATTTTTTTTAATAAAGGCCTGATGAAGGGTGTTATCTATGACCGAAGCGTCGCACACTGACTAATGTTTTCATTTTGACCCAGAGCCCACGCAAAAATCTCTAATATTGAAAACCGAGGTGTCACATAACAAAAACATTCCTACTTTTATAACAAAATTACTAGTACCTAGTAAAGAAATATGATACTGTGCGTACTTAAAAATCTCCAAGAAGCTAGAAGGAATAACAATTCATTTCCGTTAAAGCAAAGAAAATACACTACTTTTTTACCCTACTTAAAAACGTAAGTACATACCTGTTTGTATGAATTTTAGTAAGAAAAAATTAATTTTGTTTGTTGTATACTATATATTTACGAAAATTTATTTGCTAAGTTGCTTCATACGCAGCCTCTTTAACAGGGATTCATAAAAGAACATGCATAAAAAATTTACACACGTTTCCGGGATACAAGGACCTAAAGGCTATACCCCAAGGTCTATAATGCTGCATAATATCTTTGCTGTCCGGAAATCCTGTGCGGGTACGCTTGTGTTATGTTAGAAAAATAAAAAAGGACTCAGGAGTTGAGTTTACGTATATGTACATCCGCCTCCAGTTTACGTGTTTATGAAATTTTAACATTCGTACGGTACTGTCAGAAGAGGTCATTCCCATATTGAGAAAGTCCCAGCTCCACCTGAATGTATAAACCTTATTTAGTTAGAGGAAACATTTGTCCTTGTTAAATACTTAGTTACCGGCTGAAATCGATTTAACAACATTTATAGTAAATCCGTTTAATAAATCCAAGGATACCAAGAACACAAATGAAATGAAAACAACCGATTAAACATTTAATATAGAAAATCAAGAGTGACAGTTTCGTATTTGCGATTTCTTTTAAAAAACGTTCATTCAATATTGATCAAAATGTCTCAGGATAGCAGGATTCCATACATTGCCCGGAAGAATAAGTGCTGTCCAAAGGAAAAATGTGATCAGCATGAAAGCAAGCCAACGACAAGCGCAAATTGGGATTTCCCGAAAACTGAGGTCCAAGAAAATTACACAATGCCCAAGAGGAAAAAGGAAATTGGTAGATTTTGTGATTTTATCTCATTTTTTTCCTCATTGACAGTTTCACATATTTTTTTTATAGTTACACGTAAAGCACTTTATCAGAAGCTTTGGATGAAACAGTTCTACGATGACTACAAACTGAAAATGGAGAAGAGCAAGGATGAGCCACAGGAGCCTTTGCGAACAGAATATCTAAATTCGTACGGGCAGATAAGTATTGATGAACAAGAAAAAGAAATTCAGCTGAAAAGTTTAATCGATAAATATCCGCTTTATGATTGTGGTATTACATACTATAACTATGGCAGCAAGGATCCATCCTTCAAGAAACATCGAGCTATTAGTAGACCAATTTCTGAAGTGTTTGATAGACAATTTTGTTGATTTTATGTAATTTTAAATTATGCACTTGTATCGCATTATTTAGAAATATTTTAACTCAATAGAAAACATACTTGTGTTTTATGCTTATTCCTAGAATACGTATTTCAGTTATGCTCGCCGTATCAAGATCTTAGAAACATATGTAGATCGTGTGTAAGAAAGTTAACAATTTTGGTCAGTAACCAAAGAACTGGTAAAGAAGTTACTACTGAAAATATTTTCATCATGCCATACCTACTTTTACTGCATATGCTTTGAGTGGGTTTAGGTAAGCAGAAAGGTGGATAAGATTACTATATGGCGTGGCCATATATTGCGTACATTGCAGATCACAGCGAATGCAGATAATAGAGACAAATTTAACGGCAATCTCAAATTAGGGGACGTCCATAAATTACGTGAGGTGTTTAGGGGGGGGAGGGGGTCGAGCCGAATCTCACCAAATCTCACGTGGGGGAGGGGGAGGGTCTCCGCAAATCTCACGTAATTTTTTCCGCAAGAAACAGTGTAAAATCGCGAGAAAACTGGGTTAAATTAATAGTACAGGTAAATTAAGCCGAAAAAAACGATATAGCGGAAATAATTAGGTACAGGCTGAAAATTGGCAGAGCGCTTCTTTTTATGCTTTTTAATAAGGGGTTATAAAGTCTACCGATTTTCTACTCCGAGAAGCCCACTTTTTAGGGGGTTTTAGCCCTCAAAATGGGTATTTTTCGATTTTTCTGTATTTTTTTTGCAATATTTCTTAATATATTTTTGTTTTTTTCAATTTTAACAATATCTGTAAATGAGAAAATCTTTAAAATCGTCTTTTCGGACCCGCATTTAGATTTCATTCACGAAAATCTTGGTGCAGTATCAGATGAACATGGTGAAAGGTTTTATCAAAACATATTGCAAATAAATAAGGAATAATGAATCAAAAGTATACGTGATATTACTACTATATTTCGACTCAATAGCAATTGGGTATAAAAATTTTGCACTGCCGTTTACACTGTATTTGTTCACTGTTTCAAATACCATCCAACTGGAACATCCAAAAAAAAGTAAAGAAAATAATTTAAATATCTGGGAATGAAGACGTGATGAAAAATTCTTATCTCTTTATACAATGGTCTGGGAAAAACTGCGAAAGTAATGTATGCATTGACTTATACCACCATTTTTGGACAGATTGCGACCCTACGATGAACTAGTGTGGGGGTCTAAGCTTAAACAAAACAAAAAGGCCTAGAAGCCCAATTGAAAAACCTGGAACCTAATGCGCTCCTAAGAATCTCAAGTGCATAATGTACCCAATCCTACTGCAATCATAGAGATTATATTAAGAATCGGCTCTTTTCACATCAGTCAGAACACATGCTGTCTGCAGTGCATTGTCACTACAAAAGCAGACATTTGCACCAGGCGACATAATTAGTTATCTAAGCATCTTACAGGACTCGAATTTTGAATCGACGACCATCTGCTCTGACATACCTACTAGAGGCCAAGATAGATTTTGAAAACCTTTTGTTATCATTATCGAGAGTTGTGAAGAATGGAAGTCTAACAGATCCGCACTTCTTGAATCTGTATCCTGATGTACAGGCGGCTCAAACGTCAATTTGAGAAGCTGGCTGTGACTTCAGACTCCGCTTTTCTAAGGCGATACGAAAGTAGGAAGCAAACGGAAGGTAGTAGCGATGCCTGATAAATCTTCGAAAAGAAATTATTTTCACCCAACCAACTTCATTTATTAACTTAATTTGACATTTTGATGCGAACAATAAATTGTTTCAAGAATATTTAAAGAGTTTTTAGAATATTTTAAAACAAACAAATAAATGCAGCGCATGCGGCAATGGCTTTACTCGCTTGCAAAGAAAAAGGTAATCCACCATTTTGTGTTGGCCGCCATTTTAAATTTCGACCGATCGATCTGAAACTTTGGGAATCGTATTTTTTTCGGAAAAAACCAAAATAATATAGATCTGAGCTCTTTAGCAGTAATTCGAAGAGTACCTCGCATACAAAAGTTCGAATTTTACGGATATCGGTACACTACAGCCACCCGAAGTGTTCGAGATAGAGCAAAATAGACCTCGTAGGAACACCCGCCGTACCCGAAAACCCCTATATACAAAAATTCAGGCCAATCGGATGAGCGGTTTCGGAGTCTATTGAACATTTACAGACATACTTTCACTTTTATATGCTTGCTCTACAAATACACGAGTTTTCTGTTCTCTTGTTAAGAAATTATTATCCCTGTAAGGCACCCACCCTGAGGTTGGTTTCCAAAGGGTAGGCAGAATCACCTGCTAAATGGTAATCCACAGGTATTGTAGTTTATATTGGGTGCATGCCTAGTTGGTGCTGTTATGATTTTGTGGTACTGTTCTTCAACACAAATTATGATTTCTAAAAGCAATCAAGCACAGATTAAGGTATTTACACTAAAAATACGCATAATAGTGTAAATCCTACAAATTTTTTAAAATTTTAAAAATCTCACGTGAGATTGAGGGGGGGGGAGGGGGTCGAGCCAAATCTCACGACATCTCACCAAGGGGGGAGGGGGTGTCGAAAAATCGCCAAAATCACCTCACGTAATTTATGGACGTCCCCTTAGAGAAAGTTAATAGGGCGCGAAAGAAATACATAATGCGAACACCATATCATCATTATATCACCCAGGCTTAATAGTAATGCAGAGAAGAATGGGTTTGGTGACCGTGCATTCGATTTCGGGCAAAAAGCATTGTTCAAAAACTTCGTAGCTTGTCGCTTTCTTTCTTACTTCTCAAAAAAGCAATATATAAATTCATAGTCCAGACAAAATAGATATTTGACTGCGAGATAATTCGGAAGTTGCTGAAAATTGGTACAACCCTTAAAAACAGCATTATAAATAAAATTTATACATCGGTGTTGCGAACAAAAAATTGCCGATTAGGCAGAAGGTTATATATTTATTGGAAGAGTAATTGTGGTAGATGCGGTAGAGTTTCACCAGAGCCGTTACATTCTTGCAGTGACTTAAGGAGTCAATTGAGGAGCTAATGGCGCTATCTCCAATAAGTTGGAGGGCGCAATTTTGCACCTTGTCTAGCCACGCTAATGTGGTTCTCGTGGTCCGGGCCCAGATATACATATGAGTTGAATTCGAGGCAGGGACGAATGTAGGATTCGCAGATTACAGCCCTGGCCGACGGCTGGAGGAGGAAACTGCATCTTTTGAGAAATCCCAAGCATTGTGAAGCTTGCTTTGCAATTTGGAATGTATGATTACTCCAAAATTTCCGTTTAATTCCAGTTTTAAATAATCGGGATGATCTATTTTCCACAGACTTTCTTTGCTTTCAATACATGAAATTATTTTTTTTAACAGAAAAATTCAGACTCATCTGACATGGCGCGATAAGAAAACATGTAAGAGAGCGACTTTTTATTCCAATTATGAAAAATTCAGACTACATTTTCAGACTGAGAAGTCTGAATTTTTTCAGACCGTTTGAAATTGAAATATCAATTCATTTCTGTGCATTTTTATGAGACTCTGAAAAATTCAGAAATTCATTCTCATGTGACATTAGCCCTAATTCGAGAGAAAAAAATCTGTCAATTTTGGGATCACCGTTCTTTTAAACTGACATAAAAAAGTGAAAAAAAATTTCCAGCATTTTCCTTCTTTATGTCAATTTAGGGGTGGTTTTCAACCCTTCTCTTCACCGAAGGATTGCGATGGATTAGCAGTATCGCAATATCGGCTGCAGCAGGGAATATATGTCCCGCTGCAGCGGTTTGATTTTTTGAATGATGTGCTGCCAATTCTGCATATCTGGCTGAATTTTCGAATGCAGCCAAGCTCAGTTTTTATAGACGCACTAAATTTGCCAATTTTCGGCACAATTTGCACATTCCAGAGTATTATTTGGGGGTCTCGCGGGGGTTTTTGGGGATTTTAGGGGTGTTTCGACCATTTTAGACCCCCGGCTCTTCGTGATCAGCGCCCCAAAAAACATAAAGTACAAGTTGTCTCGATACGTGGGGCGTTCCGATCATCATACCCCGCGTATTAAATGGACTAAATTTTGTCCAATGTTCTCGGTCCTGTGCCTCTCTCTTCCAATTGTGCGTCATGCCCTAAGCTGGCTCCCCACGGTGCGCGATAATGCGGAGGGACGCGGACAGACCGTGCGAAGCCAGCTAAATGTGCGGTGCGAACTTGTGCAGTGCGGTCCGGGCTCGTCCGTGGACGTCGGGCGTGCGTGATAATCCCCAAAATCGTGCACCGTGGGAAGCCAGCCCTTAATCCGGACTATGACGTCAGAATGACGTAGACTCCATTTTATTCCATATCTTTTAAATGGGCATACGTCATTCTGTCTCCGGTATAAGACCATTTCCATCTCTTCCTAGGTCTTCCTGGTAACCTTCTGCCCTCTGGCGTTGGGGGAATAGGATTTTTGGGGGCGCTTCTTCAGCAATTCTCATTACATGTCCTATCCAGCAGTCTTTTGCAAGTTGTTCAATGATGCAACTGGAAGTGTTCATTGATGTAAAACTTGAAAGTAAATGATTGTATAATTGCTAGTATTCTTCAGGACTCGCGAGGTATGTAGGTGCCTCAAAGAGCATGCTGCCAAGAAATCCACTGGACCCTACAATATACCCCCATCGTCTTAAAGAAATGCAAAATCTCTCCATCCGTGGCCGTGGATCGTGTTGAGCTAATGGGCGACCCATCTCTTAACACCTTGGACGCGACATTAGTCAAAGACTTGCAAAGTTCCTTCTGCAGCCATCGGCGGGTGCTGTAATATACAAATCCTATATTTGGCATCTTCTCGAATACAACTCTCTCATTTGGGGCGGCGCGCGGTTCTATATTTATATATATATTTTATTAATTATATAAAGAGAAAAGATTTGATTGTTTGTTTGTTCCGGATAAACTCAAAAAGTACTGAACCGATTTTAAAAATTCTTTCGCCAATAGAAAGCTCTATTATCAGCGAGTAACATGGGGTATATTTTATTTTTCAGAACATCGAAATTCAAAATCGCCCCCGAAATATGACCGAAATTCAAAATGGATGCAGAAATATTTTTGAATTTGCCAATTTTATTCCGATTCCAATTAAAGTGGGTATCTAGAGGTTTTTAAGGTCGCAAATAAGAATTTGCAGTCAAAAATTATAAGTTCAAAATGGCCGACGAATTTGCAAATTGTGTTCCGATTTGAATGAAAATCGGTATCGGTTAATTTTTAAGGTAACAAATAGCGAATTTATGATCAGAAATTCTAAATTCTAAATGGTGTGCCAATATGGGCGACGAATTTTGTTAATTTTGTTCCGATTTCAATTAGAGTGGGTATCTAGGTGTTCAGAAGGTCGCAAATAACGGATTTTTGGGCAAAACTTATAAATTCAAAACGGCCGCGAAAATATGGCCGCCGAATTTGCAATTTGTGTTCCGGTTCCAAAGAAAATCGGTACCTGGGGTTTTTTAAGGTAGCAAATAATGAATTTATGATCAAAACTTATAAATTCAAAATTATGGAACCAATATGGCGGACGAATTTTGCCAAATAAGTGTCATTTCCCGGTTAGCTTTATGTAGGTTGTTCAAGAGTTGGAAAGTCATAAAATCTTGACATTCTAGCTACAAATGGAAAAACATTGAATAAAGTGTATCCTGAAGCTCTATAAGCAATCGGTTCAGAATTGATCAACAAGGTATTTTTGGTAAGATGGTAAGGAGAAGCGGAAATGTGGGATTTATACGGGTTCCAGCTAGTCGTTAAATAAAGTACAAAATGTTATCGCTACTATCATAGCTATCGCTGCTGTCATATTACATCGAAATAAACGCTCTTTTGCCTCCACAGCAATAGTATAACAGCAACACCAGGTTAAGGCCCTCTACAAACTAGGAATTCATTGCTAAATAGAACAACTCGACTGTGGAAAAAATCACTCCCAGTCAGTATTTCCGAACTCCTACAACATAACATCCAAGAGTTCTAACGCAAGGTTCATCGATATCTTCTTCAACGCTCTTCCGAACCCTCATAACCATAGTCCTGTCCTATCGCCCTTACACAGCATACTGCTAGACATTGAACCATGACGTGACAAACGACATAACGGACTGGTAGTACAAAGGGTGATTCCCAGGCCGCGGCTAGGCACTTTGCCGCCCAGTGCAGATCCGCCGATGCCGCCCCCAAGGACAATATTTTTTTTTGCTAGCTTCGCTCGTGGGTTTTTTTTGTTCTTTATAGGAATTAGTATATAAGAAATTGTTAATTAATTAAATTTTCTTTATATTTGGCAAAGTCAACTAAGTCATTGATTAGTACAGTTCGTCTCTTACTTCAGAATCGACTAAAATGAAATAATTCATTTAATTTCATTTCTTCGCTTTCGATAAACCCGCGCTGTCAAGCTGAAAACAGATGGCGACTTCTCTTCTACTTCTTGCTGTGCCACTGCCTTTTGTTTCGGTGAAACTTCTTCCTCCACCGCCTCCTGCTCCGCAAACTGATTTGGCCCTTGGTCCTGGTCATTCGTTTATCATTTATCGATTAATCGGGTTTTTGGTCCTGAAAAGGACCGTTTTGCGGTTCATAATTAGGGATTTACGTTGTAGTCGATAGATCAAGATCTGTTGCTGGATCTCGACCAAAAGTTGCTATGCTCTAGCCAGCTACATGGCTGCAAATCGCTTTCGGCAACATGGAACACGTTTAGCCTATTCGACTAGGCATCTGTATTTTATTTATCTGTGCTTATACCTTCTTATTGAAAAGAATGGTAAAGCAAAAGGCTGTCGTTATGCCTTCGAACCTAGGACCTCGCAATGTTGTTAATCGAAGGGATATTTCAATCTAAAAAGTTCCGCATTCGAAGGATAATGTACGGAATCGACTCTAGAAGGTTTCTATTCCCTACTGGGTTGTTTTTGTGTCGCCTTTCGTTCATCGTTTGTTCATTGTGTACATGGTGCGTGTGCTAATTAATTTTTGGTAATCTATTGAGTGTTGTGCTGTACGTTTGTCTTCTTTTTGTTTATCGTCGCCGCTCATTTAAACTTTTGCGCTAATCGCCAAAAATGCCTTGTCTTTTGGCGTCTGTCGTCGCCCATTTGAATTGAGATGCCGCTCTTGTCGTCCTCACGGCATTTTTATAAAATACATATATTGTACAAATTTTTTGTTCGCTTCGCACGCGAAAATGGCGCCCTTCCCAAGTGCCGCCCAGTGCAAATGCACAGTCTGCACATATGGGTGCTGCGGCACAGGCGATTCCTGAGCTTACAACTGCCACATAAATAACAATTGAGTGTAAAGTTCTAGAAAAGGAGCCGAATTCATATATCTTTTCTTAATAAATCTTTACCCAGTTTAATTCATATTAAAAATATTTTTATTTGTAAAACATTTCCACGTCGCTTAACTGAAGCAATGAATTTTAAATTTCATGGTATTTTTACGCATAAACAGGTAAATTCTCACTCCAATATTATTTTCCTATCAATCAATAGAAACTACGAAATGCCTCTAGAGTAGATGGACGTACTACCTGTAGGCACAACGAGTTTATTCTTCTTGATTACGTGGTTAAGGAATGTTTTGTTTGAAGAGCCTTCAACTTTCTGCTTTAACAATTTTTTCTTGCAAGGATTACGAATAAAGACGTGCTGTAAACAAACCCCTAGATCTGTAAAAGTGGAAGTCGAGTTACGCTAGCACAAGCAAGTAATATTGAACTGTAAGGATGGTAATAAATAATAATAAATAAATAAATAAGGTTACTTGCTAAAATAATGAAACAATGGCGAATATTTGACCTTCTTCAGTTCCACTCCACATGCCCAGTCGCAAGTTGAGCAACAGGATACGAAAAGGCATAAGGACCACTCTCATAAATCAAAAGCTACCCAAACAGGATGATGTGCTTAAAACCACTTGTTGAATCCTCGCAGCACATGGATGCAACCTACCTGGATGCTCTCTGCGCATGTTATTTTCGTGCACTTGAACTTTGTGCTGGCAACTCTTCATCGGTTTGTTTTTAGCTTTTCTGGAAAAGCGTTTTCGTAGTATATTATCTAGTCGCGTAGTCCTCTGCCTGTTGGGCCCTGAGTGTAAAATCCATTCGGGAAATTCATTCAGTCAAGTCAGTCTGTTCGACATGTTCTTGCTGAGCGGATGCACGCTTCTGTTTATCAATTTGAAGTATCGTAATCCTGTCGTATCCTTAAAAGTAGCTCACATTCCGGTCCCCAGATAAAAAGATAGAAGGATTTCTCAAGCGTAGTGGCCGCGCGGAATGTAAAATAATCCTTGAAATGGATTCCAAGTAAACTTGTTTGGACGAAAAGGAGAAATATATTTTTTGGGGCGCGTTCAAGTGAAATAAGTTCGGTAAGGATTCAAAATCTCAAGACGTTTTTTTGGGGGGTATTTTGTTCTGGGTGTTGTAGAAAAAAGTGTAAAGGGTATGGAAATTCATACCACGGATCAACATCCTAGTGTCTTATCCAATATATGTTGTTGGTAGTGATTCGCACCATATTCGTTGTTTCAGTGAGAAAAATATAGGAATTTTTTGTTTGGTGATAATATGCTTTGTATTTCTGCACGAATTGTGATAAAGGATATTCCTTTAATGTGAAGTGTCTCCTCAATTCGATATTATTTTTATTTATTTTATATGTACATATACGAGTATAGATATATTTTTCCATAAAATATTAGCAATAAAACATCTCGAAGATTGCACGGCCAGCGATAAAAGTTGAAAGATAAAGTTAATGTATAAGTGAATATATGTATGTATGTACCCGGATATGTATCCTGTCCAGGAGGGTGAGTCTTTTAATTTTAATTACAAAAAGTTTTGTAAGTTTTGTAAGTTTTGATGATTTTAAGATGTTTGAGACAAGATTATATTTGATATCAGGGAATATCGGAAATATTTTAAACTTCAAGACAAAGTTGAGATTTTTCATTTATAACGAAAAAGTTTAAATATATTTTGAGAAGCAAAAGCATAAAAAATTTGTTAATTTAAGTAAATTTTTCGGAATTTTTATTTTATTTTTTACTTTGAGAATTCTTGTTATTTTAAATATTGAAATAACCTTAAGGAGACTAATTTTTCTACACGTAACTACCTAATAACTAAAAATAATTTCCGATATGCTTCATATGTCGATAATTAATAGATCATCTCCTGGGAGCTTTTTGAATCATCATTTCCAGTATCCCTACAGACATTTTTTCAAGGTCGAAAACGTTTAAAAATAACGACATTTGTAAAATAATAATAATGTAAAAGAACGCAAATATGTCTCTATAATTCTGAGTAAATTATATAAAAAAAAAGAAGACATCGAATATTGTCTACGTAAATTCTTCAGGGTGGTGGATGGGTGCGGTTTGAAATGGTAGAAATATTTAAGTAATTATTTACGTAATATTCTCGTCATGATTATGTAATTTTTTTTATCTTACTTGATGACAGACTTTTATTGTTCTTTCTTATTGGTGGCTGTCATCTAATATCTGATAAAATGATATGGCAAATGGCATCGCAGAAGACAACCGCTCTTGGGCATAGCAACGTTAGCAAGGGATCTGAGGATATTTTATAAAAAAATTATTTTTATCTTAATATCTAATTTACGCGTAACTTTTCTACGATTATTATTATGTAATTTTTTAATTGCTTAAAGATTACACATTCTTATCAGATTATGTATTTATTTAGTGTTTTTTTTTGATTTTTGTTTGTATCCTGAATGTAGTGCGGGTTGAAAGATAGAGTATATTAAGTTATATCTTCTTGTATTTATGAACCACTTTATATTTCTTGAGATATATATTTCCGAGACCTACAACAGAGCCTCGGGTCGGATAGGATTGGCTACACAACGAAGACCCGGATATCGTATCAATGACCATGATTTTCGAATTTTTTTCTTGGAGTGTAACGACACTGTATAAACCTGGCGGACTAAAAGTTATATTAAACGAATTAGTAAAATATAAAAGTGATCTAACAGCAGTGCAAGAGGTGACATGGATTGGGAAGGGAATCGTAGAGAAAAAAACACAATATATTCTATAGCTGTAAGAAAACAAATTAAACATTTAGTAATGGGGTTTGACGCTATAGACGAAAGAATTTGTAAAACACGTATAAGAGGAAGATTCTTCAATTATTCTGTAATAAATATACCGGCCTCGATGGAAGATGCACTAGAAGAAGTGAAAGATGCATTCTATGAAACCCTAGATAGAACATAAGAGACTGTCTTAGACATACCGACCAACAATAGGAGCATTCAGTCTACATGACGAAACAAATGAAAACGGTATTTTTGAAGGTCCCAATAGCATTTTAAGCAAAAATTTGAGAAGAAGTGTGTGTGTGTCGGTACGTATATGGTTATTTTTTCCTCCATTAACTGAAATATATTCTGAAAAGATTTTCAAAAAATTCGGTCGAGCCGTTTCTTTGTTTAGACGACGTAAGTGATTTTTGTACCTGCACGATATCGCGCGAACCAAAAATGATATTGATTTCATTGAGCTGCCGATAGACGCGTATTATCGAAGTTATAATCTGAAAAGATTTTCATAAAAATCGGTCAAGCCGTTTTTTGCTTGAACGTAGTTCGTGATTTTTGTACCTGACCAATATCGCGCGAACCAAATATGATACCGACTTCGGGGTATGCCGATCTACGCGTATTAACTGAAATATGATCTGAAAAAAATTTCATAATATTCAGTCAAGCCCTTTTTTTGTTTAAATGAAAAGACTTCGGCTAAGGGTCACAAGCATCTTAAATTGATTAGTTTTTCTAATATCTAATAAACTCGTTGGAATGAAACTTGTTCCAAATAAAGTTACCTTTTCTGGATTCAGCAGAGCGATAGCTTCTCAACAAGACATCACTTAATAAAATCCGAGCACTCTTTAAAAATCATGCAAAAATTACGTTACCCAAACGCCACATACACCACGAATTTTTCACACCATAGATCAGCACTTTTTGGACGGTTAATTGTTTTCCGCGTCCCACACCCGACTAGAATTTAGCTGAGGAAAACCCTTAACATATATCGGGTCCTGCTCAGGCAGTGGTAAGTCATGCCACACCAGGTTTTCCTAGTCGGGACCTAGTCGGGTCCTGATCAGGGATTCCTCATCTTATGAAAATGAGGTTTTCCTAGTGAGGACCTAGTCGGGTCCTCATCAGGATATCCTCATCTTATGAAAAATAAAATACATGAGGTTTTCGTAGTCGGAAACAATTCGGGCCCAGATCAGGAAATCCTCAACTTATGAAAAATAAAATCTAGTCGAAAATGGAAAAGTATTGAAAGTTTTTGGAGAGGGAACTTTTGTAAACTAAGAAAGAAGAAGACGTAAATTCCATTTGTTTGTTAAAAATGACAAGTGACAATCACGAGTTTTGCTTGTTCTGAAAAGGTGTGAACAGTTTGTGTAAAACATTGGATTTTGTGTTTTTTTTAATAAGGATATTTGTTTTTTATAGCCTCGACACACGGCAATCAAAATATGACGAAAATTCCTAATTTATGACGAACGCCCTTACGGGGTGACACACGTTAAAATACCTCATTATATTATGACAGTTGTGGTGTAGTGATAAATGTCAGAGATGTTTTTGCCCTAATGCAAGGGAAACAAGCAATATTTAATTTTTTAATATGGCAAAAAGTAATATTTTTTATTAATTTTCAAGTAAAATTAAAATAAAAATCAGCTGACTCTGGAAAAACGCCTAAAAGTGGGCTTTCTAACATGATCTATTGTTCGACAGATGGCTCTCCTTTGAGATTTCGTACTAGATTAACCAAAATTTGCCTAATCGGTTTTATTAATTGATGAGGTTCATATTCCTAATTAATGAAGAATTTTCGTCATAAATGCGTGCGTGTGTCGAGGCTATTAATTAGTGGAAAATGCCGAAAATGTCAAGGCGTACAACTTAATCGACAAAGAGTGCGTCGACATCGTGCACCTTTAGATGGAGAAAATAGCGAAAATTTAGGAAAATTGGGAAATTTCAGTTTTTTCGTTTATTACTGAAACCTTGAGTTTTCGAGGCAGGTGGCTAGGATCAAAATTAAAGCTCGCGATATTCTCCATCAAAAAGCATCCCTGATCGGGTCCTGAATGTTCAGCAAAAAATTTCTAGTCAGGCAGTTTTGAAGTTCATCACGGAATTTCCAGTAGTTACACATAACTTTGGCCTCTTTGGTCAAGTCTGCCAAGCCCTTTACATTGATTAGTTTTGCTAATATCTCCTGAAATCGTTCAAATTTTCAAATTAAGTCATTTGTTTTCCAGTTTATGAGTGGCACTTCAACACGCTCAGGGCAAGTTCGGCCACGCGCTCTTTTGTAGCGAGCGAAAAACGAAGGAAATATTCGTTTGCTTACGTTCAGGGAAAACATATTCGCTAGAAAAATCTTGTGGATTTGCCACTATTATCGTTATTTGAACAAACAAATACAAATACAAGGATTACTTTTTCACCAGTTCTGGTACTAGTCGATTTCCCACTTAAAACTATTACTATTTTCGAAGTAGTCAGTTTATTAATATATTATTTAATATTAAAAAATGATTTTTATTGTGTGTAGGAGTTGTGTTAGTTTCAAGAACCGTGTATGAATTTTCTACAATTTGTTGTTATCATTGTTCATTATTATTAAAATATCCATTCATAATATTTAACATTCTGTGAAGTTGATCGTGTGGACCGAAAGGGTCAAACCCACAACCCAACTAGTTTCATTTTGTTTTCAGTCGATAATTAAAATTAGAGTAGATAGTGCAGGCGCTGGGCGGAATTGAGTGTGCAAAATGTGAGGACCGCATTCCGTCAACAGATTTCAGTTGAGACGAGCTCAAAGATGAATATTCCGGATGTTGCCGGTCAATTTTTGGGTCCAATTTTTTTTACCCCCCCTTTTTTTATTGGGACCTCTACGGCTTCCATGTCCCGCTTTTTGACGATGGATTTTGATGAAGCACCACAAAATAAAACGAAAATGTATAATACATTTTTTCGATATCACGCTTGGTTTTCGAGAGATTGGCACTTGAAGTTGACTTTTTGAGGTATTTCCCCAAGGTTTATAGTTATGTCACAGCTAGGATTTCCGTGCCACCGATATTTTAATTATGGATTTCGATAAAACAACCCTAAATAAGACGAAAATGTAAAATACTTTTTTCGATATCTCGCTTCGTTTTTGAGAAATCGATACTTGAAGTTTTAGGTATTTTCAAAAACATTCTACAGCATTAATCGTTTCCAAAAAATACTAATAGGTATAGACTGGGAGCTGGAGCGAATTGAGTCCGCAAAATGTGAGGACCGCCTTTTATCAATTGTTTTGACCTCACATTTTGCACACTCAATTCCGCCCAGCTCCCAGTCTAAGAGGCAACCGTGATTTTTTCTAAAATAGTAATTCTAGTGATCCAAATTATTATATTCGCAAAGTTCGAGTATATTCCACATGTTTTTTAGCTCATTAGCAACTTATTAGCAGAGGCCACAACAACTGGGAGGGGGATCCCGGACGGAGCTAAGATCTGTCGCACAAAACAGAGTCTGCTGGAGGGTAACTATATCCGACCTATGTCCCAAGAGGGATTACCGGAGCATAAGAAGAATAGCTCAAACCTTTAATTGAAAAAGTTCTTAAATTAATTACCAATCTCGAATTAAGAAGCGTTTGTAGATTTAATCATATTTTTTTACATTTATCGGAACAAATCAAACATTTGCGGGCAAACTTGTGCGAGGAAGGCTCAGCCGTTTCGGAAAGCCTTGCGTGCACAAGGGTCAGCCGTTGTCCACATAGGCGTCAGGCTTTTATAGTTGTGCTATTTTTTAGAGGTGGGCAAACCAAATTAAAGGTTGGGCAAACATGAGCAGACGATGGGCAAACGATATAGATGAAAAGAAGATTAAAAAAAATTGACGCAGCAAACAAGGAGCATACCATAGCGCGCAAGAAGGTAACCGAAAAATTGCGGCGAAGCGTTACCAACAAATTAAACACGTCGCTTCTTGACAAGGAAGCCCCAACAACTTACTTCCTTAAAGGAGCCCCTAGATACGCTGATCCAGCTTGAATAGGCAACCTCTTCCAAGATGAATTCTCCATACAACTTCTTGATTGTGAATTAGTATCCCCTCGGAGAAAGAAGTCAAAACAACTCAGGAACTTCAAAGTGGTTTTGCCTTCCAAATATGAGTGGCTGTTCCTGAACTCAACATCGGACGCATTTAGATGGAAAAAACTTAGCCTCAGCCGTTGGATTGATAAAAGCAGTAGAACTAAGCAAGTTAGATCTAAGTTAAGTAGTTCTTCTAACAATAGATCTAAGATAAGTAGTTCCTCTACTAATATATCCGGTCTTACTAAACCTAGGTTTAATTCTAACTCAGAAGTAAGCTCCAATTTGCAATCTAACAGACTAACTAAACCGGCAACACCGTCTAATAATTATCGTCCCTAACTAGTCACTTCTCCAAAGTCCAATCCGTCCTCGACTCTTCACCCAAAACCAAGCCAATCTGATGATATAAGGCTCTTCTATCACAACTGCAGTGGTATGAGAGGCAAGCTGAATAATCTCTTTATCGACGCAAATTCGTGCCAGTTTAATATACTCGTGTTCACCGAAACATGGTTGAATGAGTCCTTTCTAAATGAGGAGATCCTAGACTGCAGCTGGACTATTTACAGATGCGACAGAGACTACAACTCCACCGGTCTCACAAGAGGGGGAGGAGTACTAATAGCCGTCAGAGACCCTTTAAATAGTGAGCTCATAATAACCAACGGTTCACAATTTTTTGAACATATCTTTATACGTGTCAAATCTGGCAAGAAACACGTATTCATCGGTTCATTTTATATCCCCCCAAAACTGACGAACCTGTATATGACGATCTACTGCATACCTTAGAAGAAGTCAATAGGACTCTTTGCAGCAACGATGACATATTCGTCTTAGGAGATTTCAACCGTCCTAGCATTTCTTTTATCCCTGACGAGGAGAGATAACCTTCTTCCTATCAATGTTATAAATCCTATCGATATAAAGCTTATCGACACCTTTTACTCCAATGATTTACATCAAATTATCAGAAAACCAAATTCTTATGGTAATTGGTTAGATCTAATCTTTACAAATTGTTATGAGGAGGTGAACATTCTACCTGCTTCCGAAGAGGAAAACCTATTCAGTAATTCTATTCACCACTCTGCATGGGTCCTGGAACTCAATTCTTCACTCCCTAAACACCACACATCATACAACAATACTATTGTCTATGACTTTAAAAACGCGGACTTTGAAAGTATTGGCTCCGAATTATCCCTAGTAGACTGGGAACATAGGCTATCTGCCAACGACCTTGACGAGATAGTATCTTGTTTCTATACCATCATTTTTAATACCATTGACAAATATGTACCCAAGATTACTAAAAGGAACAAATTATCTGAGCCTTGGCTTGACAGGAACATTCGATCTCTTCGAAATCAGAGGAATAAATTGTATAACCTAATCAAAAAAAACACCAATGTAACCGAGGAATTGAAATTGGAGTACAATAGGTTAGCCTCAGAATTTAATCTTAGGTCACGTGAGGCCTATACCGCATATATCAATTCTGTTGGAGATAGTATTATAAAAGACCCCAAAAATTTTTTCGATTTCGTTAATTTAAAACGAAAGACCTCAGGCTATCCCTCAACAATGACAAATGGCAGAATACACTCCTCATGCCCCCAAGTAATTTGTAACATGTTTGCTGATAGGTTCAGCGAAATTTATTGTCCCAACCCTGTTCCAAGGCACACTGATCCAACTGATGCGTACACTTCAGTTCTCATAGATGATTTATCCCTGTCGATTGAAGATATATTGACCGGTTTAAACAACCTTGATCCGAAGAAAGGTCATGGACCTGACAATCTGCCTCCTAGTTTTTTGCAACGATGCTCAAATCATATCTCATTCCCTCTACATCTGATCTTTAACAGATCATTATAGCTAGGAAAGTTTCCTACGTTGTGGAAGAAATCCTACCTCACACCAATCCATAAAGCATCTGATAAGCATTCAGTGGATAACTACAGAGGTATTGCCATTTTATCATCAATCCCCAAACTATTTGAAAACTCGTCCACGATAAGATTTCCCCTTTAATCGACCCACACCTAAATGAACAGCAACACGGCTTCAGAAGAGGGCGTTCGACCACTTCAAACCTCATGATCCTAATCTCCGAACTGCTCTGTAGTATGGAGAAGGGCCATCAAATCGATGCTATTTACACTGATTTCAGCAAGGCCTTTGATAAGGTAGACCATCATATCTTGGTTGCTAAACTCTCAAAATTTGGAATAACAGGGTCTGCCCTTGAATGGTTAGGATCATATCTCAACGGAAGAACACAGGTTATCAGATTTCAAGGATTCCTTTCAAATGAAATCAAAGTAACTTCCGGTGTTCCTCAGGGCAGTCATCTTGGCCCTCTTCTGTTCAATATTTTCATCTCTGACTTGTCTAAGAAATTGCAGAATATCCCGCATCTCTTTTACGCGGACGATCTCAAAATATATAGTGTCATAAAATATCAAACTGACGTATCCTTTATTCAGTCGAATCTCAATGCTTTACAAGACTGGTGCACCACTAATAAATTGCATCTTAACACCAACAAATGTCAAGCAATTACCTTCTCTCGTAAACATAACACACAGCAGTATTATTATCGTCTCAACGGCAGGGTGTTGAATCAAGTCGATCAAATTGTCGATCTAGGTGTCGTCCTAGACAAAAAACTTAATTTCAATTTGCACTATGACAATATTACCGCCAGAGCCAACAAACTTCTTGGCTTTATAAAGAGAAGAGCCGCAGAATTCGACAATATATGGGTCACAAAAACTCTCTTTTGCTCTCTAGTGCGCCCTATCCTGGAATATGCATGTCCTATCTGGGATCCCATATTTCTCATAAGTAGCAATAGGATAGAATCAATTCAGAAGAAACTTATCCTCTTTGCTCTGAGAAGTCTACACGACCCGCGTGACTTTCTAAGACTACCACCCTACACGGACAGGCTCAAAGTATTGGATCTCTTGCCGCTCTCTGCTAGGAGAAAATTTCTTATCGCATCTCTCACCTTAGAAGTGCTTAACAGCAACCTTAAAGTTCAGTTTCTGTCGGATATGATCAAGTTCAATGAAGACATCCGACTTACAAGACATACGAAACTGCTAAAGGAATACCCACATCGGACTGAGTATGGAAGGAATGAGCCGGTCAACAGATGCTGTGTGATATTTAACAATTATAGATCATGTTAGTCCCTTTCTATAAATAAAGCGTCCTATAAAAAAAACTTAAATCCTTCCTGACATCCTAAATACTAACACTGTTTAGAATTAAGTAATTTAAATACGCCAGTGATTTGTTTCATTTTTTGTTGTATTTAGTTTAAGTGTGCCTTGTTTGGCGAATAAATAAATAAATAAAAAAGCCAAAATATTTCAACTTTGTGGTTCTAACGTGAAGTTACCCCGAACAGTTATTTTTCGCTTGTGGGCAAACGAAAATTTTGGTTGGACAATAATGGGCAAACGACTAGATTTTTTTCAAATTTTTTACTCAAATTTGTGGGCTAACTTCACAGAGCTCTTCTTAACATCCTAAACGTGAAATTAACCAAGAATCTATTATGGGTTGACCACATATTCGAAATCAAGCATTATAGTGCGAAATCTCCTCGACTGAAATTCTTTTATTTGGGCAGGGCTTTGAGAAGTACACCAGAATAGCTTAATAAAGTACAAAAACGGACCCCAAACTCATCGGTAACGAAGCAATTTCCTCGATCATCGAACCTTTAAGCTATCGTAAGTATATAGCAACCCTGGAAAATTTTTTTCGCTACTATCATAGCGATTGCTCCATCGAATTAAATCCTCTCCTGAATCCACGTCAATCTCTTAGTCGCAATTATAGATTAGCCCGCTCGACTCATTTCCTTTGCCCATCGTCTTCTCGCAACTTTTCTCCCCAACGGTCCCAATTCTGAGCCGATGTCATCCAGTTTGGCATCTCTAAGCTCTGGGCGTCCTGGTCTACGCCATCCTTCTAGCGAAGGTTCAGTCTCCCTCGCTGTCGCATCACATAGATTTAACCGCAGAAAACTTTCCGAGCAGGTTCATCTTTATTCATACCAGCTGGATGCCCACCTTTAGAACTTTATTTTCTTCACAACATCTATATCGCGATAACGCTCGTAGATCTCGTTGTTGTAGAGTATCCCGATTCGTCCTTCCTCACATAAGGGGCCAACAATTTTCCGGAGGATTTTCGTCTCGAACACGCACTGATAAAAAAATTGTCTTGATTCCAGCAATTCGATAGTCTTCGTTTCGTTGTCTTGAGTAGAAAAATTTTTCAGTCTTAACATGAGAAAGCTGTCTCAGAGTAATACACTGGAAATTCTTGAGCCAAGCAATCGTATTTCTTCGCTCAATACTTATATTTTTCGACCAAGATATTTCTTTCTCGAACTAAGATTGTTTAATTTTTTATGAAATTTTTGATGAAAGTGCTCTTCTAATCGCTCCACGATTAGGATCGGTGATAAGATTCCGTTCTTTTCATTGCAGTATGTGCAACGTGATGTGAATTGTATCATACCACCGACTCCTTGCTAGAACTGCCGCGTCTGGTGAGACCTTCGCTCTTTGTACTGTTCTAGTTCACCAAAGAGATTTTACTTCTAAGTTTCCTTTTTTTGTCTATGAATTTCCTCTTCGTGTGTCCGTGTTGTCTGAGACTGCTACATTGTACAGTACGCAGCATTCCTACATTTAGTTGTCAGATTGCGTTCATCATCAAACCAGTCGTTCCGATCCTAAGACTTCTGCGCTGCCTTCCTCGCACACTGAGGACCGTGTACACCAACGAAGGTTAACCTTAATTGTAAGTTTAACATGAACATCAACCAAGATCACCCGTATAAAATCGAAGATTAGGGATGAATAATGGGCGTGATTGTTGAATCTGGCGGATTTGGGATTTCCGCCGGTAAAGAGTTCCACTTTCACTTGTCGCTGCGATTGTTCAATCCGCCGGGCGCAACTGCCATATGAAGTGACATATTTCATTTTCGAAATTCAAATGACAATCGAATGACCGTTCGCATTGGATACACAATTAAAAACAAGTGGTTTTTTAGCTTAACTTGCACTTTCGACTGTCAAATTCGCATTCACTTGCGCGCCGGGGGATTCAACAATCAGAACCTGTCACCTGTACCTTTGGACCCAGTACCTTACCAAAGGAAAAGAATAAGAGTGCCAAAACAAGAGATGGCAAATTTGTCCCTTTTTTTTCCATGTACCCGAAATCAAAATGTGAAAAAAGTACTCATCTATTTTCAAGGAATCGAGTACGAGTTAAAGAGTAAAAAGTATTCATTGACTAATTTTCTTTCTATTCTACTCATGAGTATTTACGAGATAAGAGTACTTTACACCGATTCCGTATCCCTACATGTGGCCACCACTAGGACGCTATGATCGCACTTCCATCAGTTCGAAATATTCCTCTATTCTACTGATGAATAGCCAAAAGGTCAACGGCAGCAAATTGATTTTTTTTAAATCCTTCGAAAGTAATTCCACTTTGGAGTACAGTTCGTTTTAATTAATTAAATTTCGTGAGATGAATTTTTTGTGCTTCTATGTGAAAATATATGAAAATATTTTTTTAACTAGTAGAATTTTTGTAATCCTGAAAATTTTAATAGAAACATTGAAATTCCACAGAAACTATCTGTTTTTATGTTTAAATAATTTTATAGCTCTTTTTACGAGTATACTCTTCCATCTAAAATCACAATGCATGTACACAACTTCGTATGCTGAATAGCTGGGCTACGGTAAATCATGGAGGGTTTTAGTTAGGGGGCGTCCATAAATTACGTGAGGTGTTTAGGGGGGGGGGAGGGGGTCGAGCCGAATCTCACCAAATCTCACGTGGGGGAGGGGGAGGGTCTGCGCAAATCTCACGTAATTTTTTTCCGCAAGAAACAGTGTAAAATCGCGAGAAAACTGGGTTAAATTAATAGTACAGGTAAATTAAGCCAAAAAAAGCGATATAGCAGAAATAATTAGGTACAGGCTGAAAATTGGCAGAGCGCTTCTTTTTATGCTTTTTAATAAGGGGTTATAAAGTCTACCGATTTTCTACTCCGAGAAGCCCACTTTTTAGGGGGTTTTAGCCCTCAAAATGGGTATTTTTCGATTTTTCTGTAATTTTTTTGCAATATTTCTTAATATCTTTTTGTTTTCTTCAATTTTAAGTACAATATCTGTAATTGAGAAAATCTTTAAAATCGTCTTTCCGGCCCGCACTTAGATTTCATTCACGAAAATCTTGGTGCAGTATCACATGAACATGGTAAGGAATAATGAATCAAAAGTATACGTGATACTATTACTATATTTCGACTCAATAGCAATTGGGTATACAAATTTTGCACTGCCGTTTACACTGTATTTGTTCACTGTTTCAAATAGGTACCATCCAACTGGAACATCCAAAAAAAGTAAAGAAAATAATTTAAATATCTGGGAATGAAGACGTGATGAAAAATTCTTATCTTTTTATACAATGGTCTGGGAAAAACTGCGAAAGTAATGTATGCATTGACTTATACCACCATTTTTGGACAGATTGCGACCCTACGATGAACTAGTGTGGGGGTCTAAGCTTAAACAAAACAAAAAGGCCAAGAAGCCCAATTGAAAAACCTGGAACCTAATGCGCTCCTAAGAATCTCAAGTGCATGATGAACCCAATCCTACTGCAATCATAGAGATTATATTAAGAATCGGCTCTTTTCACATCAGTCAGAATACATGCTATCTGCGGTGCATTGTCACTACAAAAAGCAGACATTTGCACCAGGCGACATAATTAGTTATCTAAGCATCTTACAGGACTCGAATTTTGAATCGACGACCATCTGCTCTGACATACCTACTAGAGGCCAAGATAGATTTTGAAAACCTTTTGTTATCATTATCGAGAGTTGTGAAAAATGGAAGTCTAACAGATCCGCACTTCTTGAATCTGTACCCTGGTGTACAGGCGGCTCAAACGTCAATTTGAGAAGCTGGCTGTGACTTCAGACTCCGCTTTTCTAAGGCGATACGAAAGTAGGAAGCAAACGGAAGCTAGTAGCGATGCCTGATAAATCTTCGAAAAGAAATTATTTTCAGCCAACCAACTTCATTTATTAACTTAATTTGACATTTTGATGCGAACAATAAATTGTTTCAAGAATATTTAAAGAGTTTTTAGAATATTTTAAAACAAACAAATAAAAGCAGCGCATGCGGCAATGGCTTTATTCACGGACTGAAATCCGATAACAGGCGGACAAATTTATTTCGAATTCGCATTGGTGGAAGATACCATTTTCTTATTTCCGAATTTCATGACTTTCGAATCGGATTCCAGGATAACCCCGCTGGGTCTTTCAGTCACAGGTTTTTTACCTAATAGCCTTATGACACTGGCTTCATCGTTGGCTGATAATGCTGCCTTGGCTAGGCTGAAACCTGAAAGAAAAAATTCAAAGGGGATTTTCCCATATGTAAGAGTGAGAGGAATATACTCTTGGCTGGATTTTAAGTGTTATAAAAAGTCTAGAAAACTGTTATAAAAAGCATAGGAAAAGAATGAAATGCATGTTATTTTTCCTATGCTTTTTATAACAGTTTGCTGCATCTCTAGACTTTTTATAACAGTGAATGAATAACAATAAATTGAAGTGATTATAAATACAATTTAAGTGATTATAAGTATAATTGAAGTTACAATAAATATAATTGAAGGGTTAATGTTTAGAACTGGGGCTCCGGTGTAAAATCGCTCCAAACAAATTTTGAGGTGTATACGTGATGTTTTAATGTTCCAATAGTAATTTCAAGGCGGGGAGACATATTTTTCATATTACAACAGGCTGGGGTTGCGAATTGGGTTATTCTATGATTTGTGTGGTGCCGCAGTTTGACGATAAACTATCTCGTCTATTATAAACTCTACTTGATATTCTGTCCAAGTTAGTTTTTCATTTTTTATACTTTTTCCCCATTTCGTACGGACAAAACAGCAACAACTCACAATTTATAACGACAGAATTTGTTATGACCTTTCCAGAGGTGCCGCAAAACTGGATTCCGATTGTTTTTAAATTACATATGCACGACCAGGAATTAAAAAAGTGACCTGCGACTCCCGCAAGTTTTTGTCTTGAAAGTAATAAAGAAAAATGTCACTTGAAGAAGTAAACAGAGCCATAGAAAATCTCGATGTATGAAAGGATTTAATTGTGGGGAAACACAACGGTGGTAAAGAAGGACTCAGGTCAAAACAGATTTTTTATTGAGGAAGTAGCAAATTGAAAGGAAGAGAACAAAGAATCTTAATTTCTGTACCTGATGTTGACGATGTTTAATTTTAAATACAATAAATTTAAATTAGTTTAATTTTAATCACAATAAATTTAAATATTTCAAATATTTCCCAACGGATTTCTTCTGGATTCACTAGCAACAATCTGTTATAATAATCAGACAATCGTTCTTGCTCTCGCGTGCTATCTCTGTCACACAGTATAACAGATTTCGTAATTTTCAGCCTAGCCAAGGCAGCATTTTCAGCCTACGAAAAAGCCAGTGTCATAAGGCTATAACGATGACATATATAGAAGAATGCTCCGAAGTTTGTATATCTCCATAGTCATAAATGGCTCTACCATTACTATTCAAACAGTCAAGTCGTTACTCTCTAAAAACGAATCAGTGGATGCCAAAGCCAACCTTCGTATGTCAATATATTGTAAAATTCTAAATTTTTTTATATTCCATATGCTTGCTCTACAAATACACGAGTTTTCTGTTCTCATTTTCTGTTCGAGATCATTATCCCTGTAAGGCACCCTGAGGTTGGTTTCCAAAGGGTAGGCAGAATAACCTGCTAAATGGTAATCCACAGGTATTGTAGTTTATATTGGGTGCATGCCGAGTTGGTCCTGTTATGATTTTGTGGTACTGTTCTTCAACACAAATTATGATTTCTAAATGCAATCAAGCACGGATTAAGGTATTTACACAAAAAATACGCATAATAGTGTAAATCCTACAAATTTTTTAAAATTTTAAAAATCTCACGTGAGACTGAGGGGGGGGAGGGGGTCGAGCCAAATCTCACGAAATCTCACCAAGGGGGGAGGGGGGGTCGAAAAATCGCCAAAATCACCTCACGTAATTTATGGATGTCCCCTTACATTGTTAGACACTTGATACGTTTTCAAGTATAACATTAATTTTCTTGATGTCATGGATTCTGAAATATTAGTTACGTTATGAATTTTTCCTTGAATTATGTTATTAATATTACATTTTCTTTAAAAATCATATTTTTAAATTTTTTGTGGTATGCTTAATATTTTTTGACTGCTTTTAGAAAAGTAGGAATATATTTTACAAGTTTTTGGTTGGCTCTATTTAAAAACGTTCTTATTAGCTCGCTTTCTTATCTGTTTGTTTGTCTGGTACAAATTTTCCAATCGAATTTTTGAATACTCCCGGTTATCCGATCATGGTGAAATTTTGCACAGAGCTTTAGCTCCGATTTCATTTTTCAAATCTGATTTTATTAACTACTGCGCACTATCTGATTTTACTACGGCACTATCTGATTTTATTTCTGCCAGTGAATGGCACGAAATTTAACAAAATTTGAGCTCCGTTATAAAAGGGACTTATGGATGAACGAGAGGACTATACTTCTGGGTCCATGAATTTGCATGGAAATATTTCAGATGAGCAGTCCATTATATGCATATCAGTGATCCATTGAGAGAGGAACAATCGACGGTGTGGCGCATAGCACTATAGGGTAAGGTTCAGTCTTCCGAACAGAGCTTCAAGTAGGTCGGCGTTGGTTTTGCTTTCGGTTAGCACCTCCCTTTCGTAAATGATGAAGTGAAATTTATCCTGGTGCAGGACCAGTTTTTATTGCCACAAGTCGGGTAAATGAGTTTACCTCTTAATCTGTCATCGAATGATGATTTGATTTTGCTGATGGTGGATTTGGAGGCGTCTCTCAACCTGATGTACTCAGAGAATATCTTTACTTCACACACAGAGAATATCTTTACTCTCTACAAGCAGCTTGTTTGGCTTTAATATCGTTCATACACTCCTGATTAAACCATCGAAGCGGCCTAGGTTTTATGGAGTTGGAGGAATGAGAGGAATGCATAAACGCCTTCCAGTCAATATAATTTTTCTAATGCAGAAAGCTCACAAAGCAGCTCTGGAAACTCAGATCCCAATCAGCAGATTGGAAGAAAAAAATCAGCCCTACCTAGTTGGTTTTCCCAAAATGCTAAACATTTCTCCTAGGAGATGGCTTGGTGAGAGAGAACATTGTTATGGGAAATTATCGCTGATTAGACGCTGGTCCGAGTTGCCTAGAGGCAAAACAGTTTTGCCAGAAGTACTGGTGTCATTCGAGTAATTCAGCTAATTTACATTGTGATGTTGATATCAGGATATAAGGACTCCTGCATATAAAAAATATAGTTTAAAAAACTTAAAAATACGCTTTTATTTTAAAATGAACTAAAAAGTAAAAAATAATTTTGAATGTAAAGTTTTTGTTGCTCCAGCCAGTATATGGAAACAACCTACCCTTCGAAATGTAAAAAAGGGACTCTTTTTACCCATATTCTTATTTTATAAATTAACACCGGAACTTTTTGCTAGCGCCGCACGCTTTTTTACATTTCGAAAGGTAGGTTGTCTCCATGTACTGGCTGGAGCAATAAAAACTTTACATTCAAAATTATTTTGTACTTTTTAGTTCATTTTAAAATAAAAGCGTATTTTTTAGTTTTTTAAAACTATATTTTTTTATTTTCTACTTTTTAGTCTATTAAATGTGTTCCGCCATTTTGTAGTGACCGCCATATTAGATTTAAAATGACGTCACACAACTTACTGTACTATACTCGCCTTACACTTTCATTGGATACCCATACCGAGCGCGTTGTAAAGAAAAAGGTAAACCGCTATTTTGTGTTGGCCGCTATTTTGGATTTGAAATGACGCCACATAGCTAATAGTATTCTTCTTGTCATACCCTTTCATTTGATACCCAGTCGACGGTCGGGGAGCACAGTAACAAAATTCGGCCGCCATCTTGGAACCGCCATCTTGATTATTTCACAAAATGGTTAGGTTGCATTGTCAGGCGAACTATACATATGTATGTGCAAATTTGAAGTTGATCGGTTATATGCAAGTGGATGAAAATCAAGTTTCAAGATTTGTCATACATACAGTCAGCGTCAAAAGTGAGCAAAACCTAAAACATGGAGCAGCTGAATGCATTTATCATTATTCCGTTAGTTTGAACAAGTTCTCTAAAATTTTATAACATGAAATTCCTAAGTGTTACTTCACTATTGACTGATAAATTTTGATCTTTTTTTACTAAATGAAATACAGTTTTTTTTGTTTTAATAGTTGTAATGAAATTTTTTATAAAATATTTTGTTGATAAATATAGCATTATTTTAAGATATTAAGCACTATTTTCCGTTTTTACATGACGAAGATATTCAAGGCGAAAGTTCAAATTTTAAGGTTTTGCATCACTTTTGACGCTGACTGTACATCCAGGTGAAGTTAATATAAAGCGTATAAAAATAGAAGAAAACGGCGAAGTTGCGAAGTAAAATTTTAAGATCGGGGCGGTTAAAACCCAGATGATGTACTGTTGTACTGTTCCTAATATAAATGGCAATTATCCTATTAGGGGAGAGATTATTCCACTAAATGCACTGTGTGTCCGGAAATTTGGTAGAGATATAAGCATTTGTTAGGCAAAATTTGGTTTTCACTTATTTCGAAGATTGGGGGAGAATATTTATAATCACGGAAAAGGAATTTTCATAAAGCTCACGAATGTTGCAAAAATTTAAGAAAACATTTTGGTATCGTGGATTCGCATGCTCAAAGTTGCAAACCTTTGTCATGACCATCGGGGGTTAACGGAAAGCGCCTTGCTCCTAAAGCCGTTAGTCCATGGAAATGGTACCTTAACATTGCAAAAATGCAGGACAAGGTGTTTTTTTGGGTCGTGTAGGGGGGGTCAGTGTTAGCTTAAATTTGAGTTTTCGGGCTCGGGCCCCCCATTTGGCCGCCATCTTGGAAAAGGTGTGCAAATGGGTTTTCCACTATGTCTCCGCAACAGTACATCTTACAGAAAATTTCTACAAAGGTTTTTTGTTTAGAATTAAATTATCTACAATTTATTATATAAGCTTTTTTGTCGTAAATTGAATAATTAAGAAGTTATAAGCCTTAGAACACAAAAATTGGTCACAATATTTTCTTTTAAGGGCTATAACTTTTTTTCCTTCAATTTTAACAAAAAAAAATTACCAGTTTTTTTAGAGGGTTTCATAACGAATAATTTTCATTCAATTTTTTTATATTTCATTCACTACGAAGGGTTTACAGCGCCCTGAAGGTATCAAAGTGACAGATTTTCTGAATAATTTTTTTACAATTTTACCTCCTCGTCTCCCTAGAAATTCTCAATAACAGGTAGCAAGTAATAATATTGAAAGAATGACTTTACGTTCTAAGAAATGCCGATGTTTGAGTAATGTAATAAAATTGTTTAACAATTTATTGGGGTTTTTTATTATTGTTATGGTATGTTTTACAAGGTACGAGATGGTCAAAGTCAAAACAGTATTTTGAAATGGATTGTTAGGTACATTACAGACACGTCGTCCGCACATCGTGCCAGCCTAACCCAGACTTATTTAAGAAGGCTACCTTCGTTCTTCACCAAGCTTTGAACCTGGGACCTTTACTAGGCGGAGTTAACTGAAAGTTTTGTACATATATCACATTTTTATTTATTTGAATACATGTGATTCCAGGTCTGTAGACTCGATTATTTTCTTCTACTTGTTCTTCATATCTTAGCAATCTAATCTCCCTTGCTTGTGCGTGCAACAGAGTATAGTTTATCTCTCCTCTTTCTCCTCCTCCTCTCTCTTTAATTGTAATTTGGGTAATTTGATAATTTAACACCGCGTCCACCATGTGTAAAATCTCGAAACCGCAAATACTTCGAATTATATCAACAATGCCGTGGTTTGAGATGTGAAGTAATGGTTTCATAGATGGCTCTGAAACCTCTTATTTTTCATAAAAACAAGCTTTGACAGTAATAGGGTAAGCTTTGCACTGAGATTGAGCTTAACATTGGAATGTACGAGTGAGAGATCCATATCCGAAAACGTAGGCAAAAGTCATGATACAAAATCGCAGTGATTTGCAAAAGTATTAGAAAAGAATTGTCAAACCTTAAACTTCTTATGTTTTACAGGATTTGGTGTTTAA
The DNA here is from genome assembly GCA_963855945.1 of Thereva nobilitata. Taxonomy (NCBI): domain Eukaryota; kingdom Metazoa; phylum Arthropoda; class Insecta; order Diptera; family Therevidae; genus Thereva; species Thereva nobilitata. The sequence goes on along the minus strand of OY979694.1, from coordinate 53,684,366 downwards.
GCCTTTTAAACATGTCACATGGTAAGAGTAATCCTTAACGCTCGGCTCAAGGTATTCCTTGATGATGTTTAAGGCCCTATAATTATTCTTGCTTAATAATAACCACTTTATTAACTAAGCAGTTTCTATTAACAATAATCACGATGGATAATAATTATTTTCATTATTAAGCATTCGTAAATCTAATATTCTTATACAGAAATATACAGTAACTCACACAGTTGTACTTTAAGTAATTTAATCCTTGATCATTGAGGAAAAAACAGTCACGCTTTTAGCTTTCAAAAGACGAAGCTATACTTCATTTTAAAATTACTTTAGATATAAATTAAATTTCTTGGATTCGTAGAACATCAAAATGTAATAAAAAGGCTTCCTAACGCGCCTATATCCATGTACAGTAACTTATTTATTAAACCGGAGAAGTTCCTTAACGTTGTTGGGTGGCTATGTCCTGTCAGAAAGTAATTACTAGATACAAAAAGTAAAGCAAGGCTCAGTTTCTTCTGATGATGGAGAGATTTTTCTTAAAAAAAGTTGTACACAGCATGCCTTAATCCCTGAAGTTAAGCTCTATAATGATACACAGCAGATAATCTCGTCTTTTTTACCAGGGGAGAAAAACACCTATAAATTAGTTCTGAAATATCTGCACACCTTCAAAGAAGTTGTTAATGAAAGAATTCTATAGAAACATATAATTAAAAATGTAATAGAAAATAATTTTTGAGAATAAGATAGAATGATATAAATGAATGTAAATCTGTACTTGCTTTCAAGAAACACAGGAAATAGTATACGAAAAAGGACTTCATTATTTGAAAAATAATATAATGCCTTTAACTTTTATCAACAAATTGGGTTTTTGCTTTAATAAAAGGCTTCAAAAGTTTCATTCGAAGAAGTGCCGGTTAAGGCCGCCCGAATTTTGCATCGGATGTCTTATTTAGGTGGTTAATGGTACACGCCCTTTCAAGTAAACTCTTTCTTTATCTTGTTCAAAAAAATATAGGATTATAATGCCTTCTGATGTCACACGCACACCACACCACAGTCTGCGTTTTCAGGTTACAGGTCTTTTAATTATTTTTTGTTTCAATGACGTATTGAGTCAAAGGGGTACCGCGGCCGTGACTTGGGCCTATTGTGATATAAGCAGAAATACTAGTTCAAATATGTAATATGTAACCTGGGCGTTTGAAAAGATTCAGCAGTCTGCCTTCTAAAGATCTGGAGTCATCTATATATCGAACTATGTCATAGTCCCCGTGTTCTTTTAATGAACTGGGTTTTGAGAGCTTTTGAGGAGCTTTTGAGTTCCCATACAAAATCGAAGAACCAGAAGACCCAGATAAAACCTGGGTTTTCGATTTTGTATGGGAACTCAAAAGCTCTCAAAACCCAGTTCATTAAAAGAACGGGAGTGTTAATCAGGTCAGGGATGCAGGCTGACTGCTGTCTATACTAGAAATACTAGGTGTGGGCAAGCTTTCTGCAGGCCGAGCTTCCTGCGTTGGAAATTTTCGAGCGTTTTCATATATGCCTGACAGGAAAAAATTTTGATTTCTCGAAATCTGAAAATCAAGAAAAGTGCTTGTTTTCAAAAGCGTTTATGAAGTATTAAATCGAACTTTTCATGAAAATGGGTTGATAGAGCAACTCTTCGAGAATAAATAAGGTTTTTCAAAATAACCCTAGCACCACCGTGGGCCTTGTTCAAACTTTTTTCCTGAAACCGCTGTTTTTACATATTTGAGATTTACGCGAAATGTTATAATTATTTTTGCATGAAATTTTTATTGTAGGTAGGCACTAACAGAAGCCACAATTTTAGCCCTGAAACAAGGTTCTACGATAATTACAGTCCCAGTAATTAAATGTCAAAAAATGGCCATATTTCGCGGTTTTTATTTGTTTTTTTGCAAAAACCTGTTGACCGATTTCAATTGTCCAAAACTCATAATTTTCGTCTTTTTAAGCGCTATCACGTACTTTTTTTTTGTTTTCCAAACGCAAAATTTTTTCGCACCTAAAACGTTGAAAAACTTGTTTTCGCTACCATTGTTAGCTTTTTTTCACCTGTTCTCCTGGACCGATTTTTTCCAAAACACATTCATTGAATTCCTACGATTTTTCTCTTAATTATAGCGTCGAAAAATCGCAGGGTAGATTTATTTCAACTTTTGAATACTTTTCCGCTATCTATATCCCGAGTAAAAATAAATAATGGCCTTAGAACGGGCAAATGCCGACTGTTATTGAAACATAGTACTCGGCCATCTGGCGGTTAACAGAAGGCTCGTTGCAGGACAGTACGGCCATACAGGGGGCGATTGACGGTGAAACAACGGCCTTACAGTTCCAATAACGGCCATACGACAGTGGTACGGCGGCCGAATAGTTGCTATTACGGGTATACGACGGTGGTACAGTGGCAGCAACGTGGATATTCGCCCTCCTATAAGAAAATATATTTCACTGCAATTAAATGTTTGATTTTTTTTCGGTTGTGTTTTTTTCAAAATTTCCCACTAAAATATAAATCAACACGCACCACACACTTCACGTACAACAAACCGACGACTGGCGAGCTCGCTTCTCTTGTGCATCGATATCTTTAAGTAGGATAAATCCAAAGGGCAATTGTACATAACTAAAATGTTCCCCCATAAAACACATTCAACAATACATTTGGTGCAGATTCCTTTTTTGGCTCAAATTTCCCGTCGAATGCCCGTTTGTACAGCTCAGTACTTGGTCTTTTAAATTTTTGGGTCAAATTTGGCCGTCGTAGGGCCGTATGTGCTCCCATTAAAAATGGTTAAAAACTCTACGGCCATCATATGCCCCTTAAAAGCCAAGCGGCCGGTGTTTGCCCTTTATAAGGCCGTTTTTTATTTTTACTCGGGTCTCCTGGACTATGAACCAAATTGAACTGACAAGATCATTTGCGCTCGTCCCTCTCGAGATAATATCTGCGGGATTATCATTGGATGTTACATGCCGCCATATGCCATAGTTTGTTAATTTTTGAATTTCCGAGACCCGATTTGCTACCTAGGTTTTTCAAGTTGAAGGAAGATTAAATTCTGAATCTGTCCAGAGGTCTATATTGCTGTAGGGTTTCCGAATGTTGTCCTTTATCTATATAAATATAATTGGAGTGTCTGTCTGTGATTTCAAAATAATTGTCATTTACTAAGTTCATATGGTTATTTACACGATATTAACAAGAAATCAAGTATTTTTAAAATTTTTGTCTGTCTGTATGTCTGTATGTCTGTCTGTCTGTTTGTCCGGGCTAATCTCGGAAACGGCTTATCCGATTACGATGGGACTTTCACTGGAAGATTCAGTATTTTCTTGGGCATGTTTTAGGCTATTCTTTTACTAGGATTCGACTATCGGATCCGATTATCGGGCCCGATTACCGTGTTCGACTACCAGATTAGATCGAAAACTTGAACCTTGCAACTTGATTTTTACCCACTTCCATATAACCGATCAACTTAAAATTTTGCACATATGTATAGTTCGCGTGACAATGCAATTTAACCATTTTTGGAAAAAAATCAACATGGCGGTTCCAATATGGCGGCCGAATTTTGCAATTGTGTTCCCGGACCTCCCGACATGGATATCAAATGAAAGGGTAAGACAAGTAGATTACAATAAGCTATGTGGGGTCATTCAAAATTCAAAATGGTGGCCAGCACAAAATGGCGGATTATTCTTCGGTATGGGCATCAAATGAAAGCGAGTATAGTGCAGTAAGCGGTGTGCCGTCATTTTAAATGTAATATGACGGTCACTACAAAATGGTGGAAGACATATAATAGACTAAAAAGTAGAAAATAAAAAATATAGTCTAAAAAACTAAAAAATACTCTTTTATTTTAAAATAAACTAAAAAGTAAAAAATAATTTTGAATGTAAAGTTTTTATTGCTCCAGCCAGTATATAATAACAATCTAGCTACCTACGTACCAACAACGGCTAATCCGATTGCGATGGGATTTTCACGGGAAGATTCAGTATTTTCTTGGGCATGTTCTAGGCTTCACTCGGTTCCGACTATTGATTCAGGCGGAAAACTTGATCCGATAGTCGCAGAAAAGCCAGTGGAAACTTTTTTTATCATTCCAATTGTAAACCTCAAAGCTCGGAACGGTTAATCCGATTTTAGGACTTTCACGGGATGATTCAGAATCTTCTTAGGTGTTTAGCATACTTTTCACTATTATCCGACTGTCGGGTTAGACCGAAAACATGACTCGATAATCGAAGGAACGCGAATGAAATGCTGTCACGGCGAGATATTGTTCTTTCAATTTGCGGAAATACTGTGAAGATTATGGTTTGCCATCTCCGCAAATGATCGATAGGTCTGATGAAAATTAAAACAGAGAATATATCGAACTCAATAAACAAATGGGAACAAAATGTTGAGGACGCTATTGGGCAAGTTCGGCACAGGATGAGGCACGTGTTCTGAATGTGATTGTTGTGCATGTAGCACACAATTTTTCCGATAGGTGGCGCTCAACACCGCATTTTAAAAAAGCTCTAACACATTTTTTATAAGTAACTTTAAATTTTTTTATTTGTTTTATGTGGCAGTGCCAAGCTCAGGAATCACCCTTTGTACTACCAGTCCGTTATGTCGTTTGCACGTCATGGCGCAATGTCTAGCAGGGAGCTTAGTGAGGGGGAATAGGTTAAGGGTTATGGGGGTTCGGGGGGGTTGTTGAAGAAGGTGCGGATTAACCCTGCGTTTGAACTCTTGGATATTGTAGGAGGTCGGAAATACTGACTGTGAGAGATTATTCTATAGTCGAGTTGTGTGCCCTAAATTATGTTTTGCAAATTTGTTATTTTTTTCATTATACCTATTTCCTATCCCGGACTGTGCACACATTAGTTTTTTTATTAAAAGGCGTTGCAACGCACGCGGGTTTTTGCTAGTTTTATGAATAAGTTTCGATAATAACAATGCCGAGCACAATTCGAGATAGAGCAAGGATCTCACCGCGCTTATCGGTGCTATCTTAGATTTTACAACGACAAGGTGAACCGAGATATTTGTATCGTGGCCGCTTTTAATGTAAATACAGCATCCGTATGTTCTGATAGATAACCATGTATCTCAATATTTCCTTCTCTTTCGCTGCTCACCATCATCGCGTACTAACCATCGCGGGATGTGAATTTCATTTAAGTAACTCAGCTCTTCTTTATATTTGCGCCATCGAGTTTCAATTTCCATAGAAATTCACCCAATGTAATTTCATGAGCCAAAGCTCTTGCAGAAAACTTTAGCCTTAACGATAGCTGGATTGACGAGGCCAAGAGGATCAAAAAGTCGTGAGACATCAGACCAAATTTTTCGTTTGGTAATTTTGAAGCCGCCTTTGCTACTATGGCTATACTGGAACCGAAGTTCATCCTTAGAAGGCTCCCAAACAACACCGAGCGTCTTTATGACATCCACATCCTTTAGATTCCAGAGCTTTTCTCTTTCGGAATTCCATTCGTAAACTGACGTCATTCGAATACCTGAATTCAATATGGTGTCTACTTGATCTTTATGATGTAGAGATCTTCTCTTGTACACCGCATTGCTAAAAATGGAGCTGAAGCAGTCCAGGTTTTCAATCTGAAAATCTGAAGTTTTCTCTCCATGTAATCAGCTGGAAATTCCTATCTTCTGGGTACACCAACACTTGTCTGTACATAGACGCGATGTCGGCGGTTAACGCAAATTTGTAATTTCGGAAGCGAAAGATGATGGAAAATAAATCATTTTTTTTAACGGTCCGGATCTGTATTATTGCTTAATTTTCTCTCTAAGGAAAGGAAACGGCGTCGGTGTGCAATTTCGAAAGAATGATTCAAGTTATTTTGAGGATCCATTTTAAACGGTAGCTTTACCATAAACCTGCCTCCCGGGATTTCTCCTTCTTCTCGACAGAAACTGAGACAGTCCTTGCCGTCCTTGCATTCTGCAGTGCCTTTCACTTCTCAACGGCGTTCTCCATTTTCGCTTTGCCGATCATGTCCCTCTTAGAGGAGGCAATCTCTCAAAACCGTTGTTGTTTTTGTTTAGACTGACTTTGGAGTACTGTAGCTGGTAATCGCAAAGCCACAATTTTGGTCCACAAGAGGCAAACTGTAGCTCTTTAGAGTTGGAAGGATTCGTGCTATGCCCAAAAATCTGTGCGTCTTGTGAGTTTGTTCATGCAAACTCCACCATGGCCATGTGTCAGGAAAAGGCACTTTCGAGAATATCGCGGAGAAGAAGGCACAGGATTTTGCCAAACAACAATTTTTTCGTTTTTCTCATCAAAATAAAACAGTTGTAAAGGAGCTAATGACGTAAAAAAATATTTGCGTCTGTGAATGTGCCATCATCACTCGTAAATTTTTGCTTATATTCACTCTGACCTGAAGTTCCATCGCAACCCCATTTACAAATTAAATTCATTTTAAGCAAATCACCGGGTGACATATTTTGTACAACATTTTCTTTTGCTAACACGATTCGTTTCACCGTGAGATCTAACAATGCTTGAAGATCGATAGCTGCGCCTCTTTCTGTACATGTAATTGTTTTCATCGGTGGATAACAAGCAATTTTGGCTTTTTGCAGTACACTGTACGACGGATACGCCTTACTTTGAACTAATTTACAGCCTGATCGTACCACTAAATACTGACTTTTGGAAAATATACCTTCTACCAAAACTGACAAGGCTTCTTCCGGCGTCATTGTTCTTTCTTTAATTGTGTTAGAAGACAACAGGTAGGACGATGCCTTAGACGGACTCCCCGCTGTGACGTTCTTCAATACCTGCACAGCGGCAACTTTCCCACTTGCACGTAGGCTCATCCGCGTAGCATAAGAGAGTTCTTCTAGGCTGTGGTCTTTTCTCAATTCCTCGGTTTTTCGCCTTTTGGACCTTTCACTGCTATCTGAAAAACTTGTAGAAGGTCGACCACCGATTGCCTTTGTCTCCGCAGTACTTTGAGAAGATCCGTCCTCCGATAGCATCAATTGACCGCTCAGCCAATCCGCATTCTTGTTGAAAAACCACTCCTTTTCCGGCGAGCCTCTTTCCATAAAGTACGCAATTTGTACATGACGTATTTAAAATTTTTCTTCACTTCTTCAGTCATGAAGTATGCGAATCCCAATTGGAGCGTCATGTGCTTCTCAATAGTGAGAGCTAATTCGTCAGGAGATTCAGTATAAAGAGCATCTTTAATTAGGCAGAAGATCTCTTTTCGTGTTAATTGAAGTAGGTACTCTTTGGGTTCCTGAAAACATAAAAAAACGTTAAATATAGTCGCTTCGACTACAAGTTAACAACAAAGAAAAGCATTAAAACGCAGGAAAAAACCGATACTCAATATGCCCCGGCAAATACAAAAAAATTTTAACAATAATATTTAATTCGTAATCAGCAACCTCGAAAACCCCCGGGTACAGAATTTCATCCGCGAATATGCATTTTTTCATGTGGTCGTCCGCCATATTAAATCCGCCATCTTGTTTTTTGAAAAAGTAATGTCAAATTCGTAATCAGCGACCTCGAAAACCCGCAAGTAAGAAATTTCAATGCGATTATTGCACGTTTTGAGGTTTTGGCCAGCTTTTTGGGATTCTGTCCCACTGTGCGCGTGAAGTATGCAGAGCCGAATGTGTTTACAATAACGTTACAATAAACATGTCAGGTAAACCTGCACAGCTAAACCGGAAAGGTATACCTGTGCAGGCTAGAGCATACACACACTACGTAAACCGGAAGATTTTAACTCAGTCGAGAGATGAGAAGCAAGTAGGCCATTTACAACCACCGCAATTCTAGAGCAAGACACTTTGTCGAAAATAGTTTTGGAATACTTGCATCCAGATTTCGTATATTCCATACTCAAATCAGTATGTATTTACTTCATCGATCTCATTTCCATCCTCGTCATTCAAGTTCGACACAGTCGCACCAGCAGTATCTTGATCGCCACGAAAATCGAACAAATCTAAGTACCACAATATTGACGCGTAAGTAGACTGTCTGGTGAAGCTCTGGGTTTCATTGATAAGTCACGTTTCTTCTTCTTAAATTATTTTTATACGCTTTATATGTATTAGCTTCACCTGTATGTATCTTGTATGTTCTATGTATACAAATCTTAAAACTTACTTTTGACCCACTTCCATATAACCGATCAACTTCAAATTTTGCACATGCCATCTGACCATTTTGTAAGAAAATCAATATGGCGGTTCCAAGATGGTGGCCGATTTTTGCAATTGTGTTCCCCGACCCCGTGCTAACGAAAAGTTCCGCAGTGTTAATAAAATAAGAATATAGGTAAAGAGTCTCACGTTTTTTTTACATTTCGAAAGGTAGGTTGTTCCCATATACTGGCTGTACCAATAAAAACTTTACATTCAGAATTATTTTTGACTTTTTAGTTCATTTTAAAATAAAAGTGTATTTTTTAGTTTTTTAAAACTATTAGTAGCATCGTGTTCTAACTCCTTTAATTTAATCATAAGTCTTTCATAGCCTGCATTTCTTTTTTCACGGCCGTGATAGTTTTTACCCGCCAAAGACAAGGTTCCGACCTAGATATTTCGATGAACTCTTTCTCATTTGGCTCTGTTTTCGGCTTGGCATGTTGATCACAAAAGTCACTAGCCCTATCGTAGGCGTAATCACTAGTTGTAGACGTAAATATAAAAGTGACCGACGCGGAACTAGCCATATCCTAAAAACTGTACAGGCATGCCGGAATGACTCACACACACGCTCAGGTCTACACGCCTGCGCAGGTAGAAAGAATTGAATTTCGATTCTTCTCCGGTCGCCTGCGCAGGTTGCTACGCCTGTGCAGTTTGGCCTGAAGCGGCTGGTACACACACTCCGGTTTGCCTGGCAGGCAACCTCACCGGTATACCGGAACGTATGTACCGGGCCTAAATTTTCTAAAAAAAGCTTTTGGTGGATAACATTTTCTTTAATTGAAAGTTCTTGTTTTCAGTTTTTTATGTGTTCCAGTCATGTTAATATTTTCATTTTTTATTGAAGAAAAAAGTCTCTGACATAATTTCCTATAAAGCTAAGGGCGCTTAACAGAAAGTTGCATCGGGGCGCCAGCACCACTAGAGCCGGGCCTGGGTACGTTATCTTTACATCTTGTGGAAGGACGAAAGAAGCGAACTTATCTTTGTCAAGCCTGTCCACGCTAGCCTAATCGGTAAGGAAGGCCCTGCCGGTGATTTTCTATGCACTGACTAATCACCATTGACATAGCACCAAACTTCACTATCACGGCAAATTTCAGCTCCTTAGTGAGGGATTATTGGTAATCAGGACCTTGGTAGACAAACTTGATTGAAAAATATCTTTTAGGGTTAGGTTTCCTTTTCTTACATTCATATCGATTTCGTAAATATTGGTATCAACCTTCGGAATTCTGTAAATATTGTACGGCTACCAAAGCTTCCAATTTTATCAATAAAGTGACTCTCACTTAGCAACTGATCCAAGACGAAGGTTTATCCTTGAAATGTTATCTACCCTCAAAGTAACGACTCCACTTTAAAAATGTTTGCCAAAGCTTGGAACTTTATTAATTTCAAGAAGGACGTAAGTAAAATAATTAAAATCTCTTACCAGGGCGAAAATTAAAAAAAAACTTATTTTGATTTATCTCTGGCACGTTTCATTAGGGGACGAAGATTGCACATCTCCCTAAGGAAATCAATTTTATAATAATAACATCTACTCTTATTACTTCCCAATTAAAGGACTTTCCAGATATAGTCCACTGATCCCGTATTTAGGAAACTAGAAGAAACTTCCAGGAACTCTATTCGTTCGATTTGCAGAGGCCGATTTTATCACAAAAAGTTCGAAAGAAAATCCCTTCCATGAAGCCGACACGGATTGACGGAATCCTTCGTAACAAGAAAATGCCGGACTTTTTTTGATCCTACCCATTCAGCCTCAAATCCTGAATCAGATATGGCATGCTGCTGTCAAGCATGGGGATGGTATCACTAGGGATCCCTTTAACTAGTCCTTATCAAGAACAGTTCGCTTTAAAACTTGACTGACCACCTCCACCTGCTGCAATCGACCGTTTGGCAGAATGCCGGGGCGGTTTTGTGGTTGGATTGTCGACTTTTATTGTTATCCTTTCACAATTGGTCGTCACACAGGAAGTTTACGGAACTATAGTTCGTTGTTTATCACATTCATACAAAACAAACTTGCTGAATGCTAGGAGAATTAATAAATATTTATGTACATTCGTAGAGATAAATAACTTATCGGGCTTGTGGGGAAGGACTTGTTAGGATACGTTTTCGGCTGGTTGATATTCTGCGGAAAGAAAACTCCTCATTTACGATGGCATTGATTTTATATGGGAAGATGCCTTTCTCTTTCCTTTTTGAACAGATGAAAAGATTTAACCTTTTCTCTGATGTGTGTTGGCTTTCTTGCAAAGACTGTTGTGGGTTTTGATTTAATTACAACTTCACTGGAAGTAAATATGAAACTAAGATACATCATAATTATCATAAAGAATAAATAAAATGTATTCTCAATATACGACTGAATGCACAATTTTGGATTTAATGAGGTAAAAGTAAACACCCACGATTTGTAATACTACGTGTAATGCTGTTTAAATATTTTAGCTAAGAAAATGAATATGTTGTTTGGAAAAGTTCCATGGCAAATTAATTCGTACCGCTTCCTTCAGGCAAGAAGAATAACAATCTTTTCGTGAACCTGGTGATAATTTGTTTCTTGATAAACAGTTAAAGCTACTTATTCATGGGGATTAGGTTCCAAAAATATGTTACGCATACAAAAACCGCGAATGCGAAAAGACGTGTTTTGGATATGGGAATATAAAGAATATTCCATGAGGTTTCAAAATAAAGAAAAATGATGTTTTAATAATTTTTTTTTATACAGAATTAACTTAATTATGGTCTGGTATTGGCAGTTGCTTAAAGAATTTCTTTTGCTTTCTTCTTTCATTATTTTTATTTTTTTTTTCTTCTTTCAATATTTTTTTAAGCTTAAACTTTTGTTCAGCAATTTATCAAAGTCTTAAGTGTGCGAATTTGTTTATTCATTCCTCATTCTATGTCGAGTCTAATAATAATATTTAATGAGGAATATACAAAAGCAATTTAAGCAAAAGAAGCAGCATATATATCTGCGTCATGATTGCTTTACGATGAGAAACTCCTGTAGTTTCATCAGTAGGAGAATTAAATAATCATTGACAGGTTGAGAAGTTAGATGTTTGATCTACAGCTGGCAGTTAAAATTTCTGTACATTGGAAGGAAGAATTTTACTGCATCTACATCACCGTTTATTTACAAAGGAACGGTAATACCATAAAACAAATCCAACCGCAATTTAGTAGTCTCTCTATTTGCATCGAATTCTTGTTTATTTGATGCTACACTCCTACACCCAACACCGAGTTTATCGCCCATTAAATGGATGGAGCTTTTTCAGGAAATGCATAGAGGTCTCCAACATCATCATGTCAGTTTTTCGCGGTCTTTAAAAGTATGCTTCCACCAAAACTAATATGCAAACTCCATTAAGTATTAAAGCTCAGACCAAATCCCTCACCGGATCCCGCATAAACGAAATATAGTTCTCATTATTATTGAAAACGTTTCGTGACTCGTCAACATCCCACCCGTAGCATCAAAGATGGCCAAGACACACGATGGCGGTCCAAAACGCCAAAACACGGCCAAAACTAGAAGGAATATCAAATGAGATTAAATAAAACACCTTATTGATACTACTCAAATTTATTGTAAAGTAAAAAAAAATTTTTTTGAAGCGAAGCTTTTTTCCGGAAGTTTTATAGGGAGTAAAGGTCGATTAGCACTAAGCGGAACGTCAACGTCACGTCAAGGAACGGCAACGGCACGACAAAATATTCTTCTATGAGTTTTACACTACGCGTTCACATATATAGGCAACGTCACGGACCGTCAACGTAACGTCACGTCAAAATTAGTTTGAAACTATATTTTGACGTGACGTGCCTTGACGTGACTAATATATTCTGTTGAATGTGAACGTAGTTAAGGCAGCATTTCGAGTTTTTCAAGTATTTATCTGTTTTTGTTCAAACTAATTTAAGTCGAGTCAATGAAGGTTTTTACTTCTTAATCCTCAGGGACAACTCAAATTTTGATGACTTTTTTCTAAATGTTTGTTTTTATATATTATTTGAAATCAGAAACATTTCAATGTGCGCAATTAAATATTTATATTGTTTAAACAATATAAACACAATTTATACATAAATCAATTTTTTTACGATATTTATTAACTTTTAAATAGTAAAGGGTTAAAAATGTTCGTTTTTTGTTCGTCTATCCAAAACCTATCAACATTTTTTAACCCTTTACTATTTTAAAGTTATTAAATATTGTTTTTTACAAGGATATGAAACTGATATTTCGACATTCTCAAATATTTATAAAAATTTTTTTCATCGTCATCTAATTCCTTATACATCGTGTGGTATTCTCCTTCTTATTTTCTTTTTGTAAATGTCTTTTGAACCCATTTTTTTCTTTTTTGTTGCTAAATTTAAATTTTCTTCTTCCTCTTCCAAAGCTAATGCAATCAATTGCAAGCAATTGCTAACTTTTTATTATTAAATTTTGGCACTCCAAATAACAATTTAAATTAGCAATACGGAATACGCCAATACTCTATCTAATTTTTTTTAGACTGAGCTGCAAAATTCAAGTAACGTTGACGTTTAAGTGCGAATCGACAGCAAAATTGACGTGCCGTTGCCGTTCCTTGACGTGACGTTGACGTTCCGTATAGTGCGAATCGACCTTAAACCTAGAAAAATCATCACCGTTAACTTTAAAAAGTCGTCACCGTTAACTTTAAAAAAACACTCCGATTTTTACGAGTGACAACTTATGAATAATTAGTGTACTGAGTGTACATGTACAGTGTACTGTATACTATAAACTGTGTACTTGTACTATGTACTATGAAATGTGTACTTTGTGCTATAAAATGTGTACTATGTACTATTTACTATGAGCTTTTTACTACGTATTAAGTATTATATAAATATGTCGCAACTATAGATGCATTATGAGTTAAGTTGAGTTAAGTAGCGTTGAGTGGAGTGGAGTTGAGCTGAGTTAAGTGCCCTCAAAGCTGGTGTGAATGATCTAATGCGCAGGCGCGGGTTTTAGGGGGGTCACGGGGGTCATGACCCCCCCCAAAAGCACTCGTTGTTTAAAAAACAAAATTGACCCAACTAAAAAACAAAAAATAACCAAACGACCAAAACCGACCGAAATTTTTGCAAATTAAAAAAACGACCCTTTTTTTATCTGATAGTGTAAGCCCAGGTGTCTCCCTTTTGGCCTTATCATCGTTGGCCTTATCATGGTCGCTTGAAAGTTTTTAGACATTTCTGATGATTAAAAAATTTATAACATTATTTATTCAATCTATTTAAAAAATATTTATTCAATCTAGTCACTTGATAGTCGCCATTTCTCACTTCAAGCGCCAACCATGATCAGGCCTTTGTACTACTAGTCCGTCATGTCATGTCGCACACGTCGTAGTACAATGTCTAGTAGTAAGCTTAGCTCGAAGGATAGAGAGATAGGATAGAATAGCGGGAGTCGGGTGCAGTGTCTCCATATGTAAATCGAGCGTTACCGTGTTGCAAGGGCAAAAATACGGTGTTTCTAGACACGGTGAATCTGCTAAAAATGTACCGTGTAATTTTTCGTCAATTTTCTTCAAAAAATCCACTTTTTTTGATAAAACTAAATTTTTTTTGTCAATACAAACAAAAAGAGTTTTATCAAAAAAAAGTGGAAGTTTTGAAGAAATTTTACGAAAAAATACAAAAATTCATGATTTTCGATTCGATTTTTTCCACTTTTTTCAAGTTTAAACATTTTTTTTGTTCACCATCATAAAGTGCATAAAAAACCTACACTTAAATTAAAAAGGAATCTCATACGATGCACATGCAATGCACAAAAGTTATTGGCCAATCAATTTTCAGATTTGAGGTTAGTTTTTGAGACTTGTGGTGGATATTTTGACTTAAAATTATTGCGAGTTATTGTCCATATTATAAATTAAAATTTCTGAAAATTTCATCAATTTTTACCTAAAACATCCAAAGTTGTAACGAAAAAACCAAAATTTAGCCGTTTCTTCAGTTTTCAATATTCTTTGAGGTTATGTGTGCAGATTAAAAATTTCATTTTGTAACCGCTGATAGTTAATGTCATAATGAACAGCCTCAATTTCTGTCGCTTTCTTTGGACCTACACATACCGATAAATTGTCATCTATATTTAGAAAGAATGACCAAACTGGTAGATTTTTTACAAAACGGCCCATAATTCACGTAGCGGTTGCAAGAGAAAAAGTCCATTTCGTATAGTATTCGATGTAACTAACATATTGAAAAAAAATTTGAGACTGGAAGCAATTCCTTTTTCACTAAAATTTGATGCTTCCCGAGTAAAAATATATGATGGCCTTAGAACGGCCAAATGCCGACTGTGATTGAAACATAGTCCTCGGCCATCTGGCGGTTAACAGAAGGCTCGTTTCAGGACAGTACGGCCGTACAGGGGGCGATTGACGGTGAAACAACGGCCTTACAGTTCCAATAACGGCCATACGACGGTGGTACGGCGGCCGTATGGTTGCTACTACGGGTATACGACGGTGGTACAGTGGCAGCAACGTGGATATTCGCCCTCCTATAAGAAAATATATTTCACTGCAATTAAATGTTTGATTTTTTTTCGGTTGTGTTTTTTTTCAAGCCCAAATTTCCCACTAAAATATAAATCAACACGCACCACACACTTCACGTACAACAAACCGACGACTGGCGAGCTCGTTTCTCTTGTGCATCGATATCTTTAAATAGGATAAATCGAAAGAACCATTGTACATAACGAAAATGATGAAGTTCCCATAAAACACATTCAACAATACATTTGGTGCAGATTCTTTTTTTGGCTCAAATTTCCCGTCGAATGCTCGTTTGTACAGCTCGGTACTTGGCCTTTTAAATTTTTGGGTCAAATTTGGCCGTCGTAAGGCCGTATGTGCTCCCATTAAAAATGGTTAAAAACTCTACGGCCATCATATGCCCCTTAAAAAGCCAAGCGGCCGGTGTTTGCCCTTTATAAGGCCGTTTTTTATTTTTACTCGGGGACTCCACTATTATTAAAATCCGTAAAAAATTTTTTTTCGATTTTTTGAAAATTTGTAACCGAAAAGACCGTTTAATCCACCAGAAAATTCGTTTAGTTTTGTTCGTGTTGTTAATTTTGTTTTTGTTTTTTAGGAGTAGAAATTTTTTCCGCCACTTTTAATTCCGTGACCCCCCCAAAACAAAATTCTAGATCCGCGCCTGCTAATGCGCAGCGAATAGCTCATTGGCGAAAGTAAGGATCCAAAATAAAGTAACAGAAAAGTTCGAAGTAAGACAATTTCTTAGACAAGGGACGGACTGGCCCCAATACTTTTTAACCTTGCCCTAGAATTGATGAAAGAAAAACGTCAGTCCAGAGAAGTACATCAATAGCAACACAGCCGGTAAAATTACTTAGATATGCGGGAAGGTACTTTTTGGCAGCAAAAGAAGTTTATGTCGAATTAAAAGAGGCGGCAAAGGACATAATACACGACTTAAGTGCTATGTATTTAACAGATGGTATTGAACTACCGGAACCCGTAAAAACACACCAGTTAAGGAACATATAATTTATATACAAAATAAAAATATATGTGAACATTGGGAAACCTGTAAAATATTAGCATCCATATACTCTTTACATACTTCCACCGAAAAATGCTTCGGTGTTTTTTATTCGCAATTATCAACCTGAATACATTTTGTATTCTTTCCAAAAATAATTTTATTTCTTTTCCTTTGAATCCCTTTCAATTATTTATTTTTCCTTTTCAATTTTACATACAATTACACGGTCGATATCAGAAGGAGTTCATACTTTAAAATTAACATTCAATTATAATATTTCTTTCAGGAGGAATTTACAATGTTGTTAAGCGAAAGCGCAACAAACTTGAATAATGAATTTCGTCATAAAACGTAGATAATCATCAAAAAAAGAACAAAATATTAAACCTTCAGGCTGGCACTGAAATTCCCTTTGTTGTTTGTAGAGCCATCAATAAAACGCTGGTGAAAACTACAAAATATTAGCTAATTTGCTTATAAATATAGTTTGTATTTTAAAACACATTTCAATTAAATCTTTCTTATTTTTTGCTTTTGAATAAATAAGGTGAATTATTTAATCTCATTTGATGTACATATAATATCGATTCTAGTGGTTCAGTGTGAAAAAATAGCTCTGTATGTTGACGCTACATGGGATCCCGAGATTTTTGGCGGTAAAGTTGAATAGTGGAGATAAAATTCGGAAAGTAAAAAAACGCTTTCTGGGATATTCTGGGATGTTTCGTGCAAATCAAGTGCCTTCAAAATAATGACATAAAACTATTAATTAATAAATTAACTAATAATTTATTTATGAAAATATTCACAATATTGTAGTAAGATACTCGCTGGTAATAGAGCTTTCTATTGGCGAAAGAATTTTTAAAATCGGTTCGGTAGTTTTTTTATCCGGAACAAACAAACAATCATTAAAAACAAAAGAAACCGAATAACTAGCAGGACTTTTTTTGTTGTCCTACTTTTAAAAAAATTCCGTCCAAATCAGCAAAAAAGAACTAACTTTACAAAATTATAAAGCTATAAATGATACTCTATTACACTTATGAACATTCAGGAGATCCATTCTGCAGAATTGAAATTGGGCCAATAGATAACTTTTTATGCATGTTTCAATTGGCACGTTCACTTTTCCATGAAAGCTAAAGCTCTGAACATCTTGCAACACTGTCAGTTCCTTGATGTCTTTAAGAAGCAAGGCGCGCCTCTGGACCCCTTTATAACATGCCAAACCTACCACTCTAACTTTATAGGGACCAAAAATGCCTATTAGAAAAACTTAATTTTTTTAGTTTTGGCCGTGCTTTTCGTTTTGAACCACTGTGCAGCGTGTAGGTCATCCTAGACACAACCAACCTTTGGAACCAGGATCAAATTTCCCCACGAGATCCCACCCAACACCAAATATTCCCACCCAAGACTGCCCCATCATGAAAGTCCACCCAAGAAACACTACAGCGAAGTTCAACTAGTTTTACACAGGTGGCGTCAGACCCAAATATCACTGTAGAAAAATTACCACACAGGTTCTTGTCCCAGATAAAGCTTACACCCGAGCTCACAACCGATGACATCACTGGTCCAGCACCGCTATTGTTTTACTATTGAAAATATGATCTTGTTAGACGATTTGGAATATGTGATCATTCCATCGCAGATCCTCTGTTAAAGTTCCCCTAGGATGTGAAGAACTGGGTCAGACGTTAGATTCTCATTGTCCGCTGAGTTAGCAGAAAAGTCGGCGCAAGTTTTGTTAGAGATATATTGTTTGACAGGTGCGTAAATGTGAAATTGTCATTAAATTGAATCGGTCATTTATCAAAAACCCCAATACTATGTACTAAGTACTATGCATTATGCACTATGTATTATGTATGTACTTTACGGAAATTTGGATGGTATTTTTATATGAAAAAAAAATTTCTTTTACCTTGAGTAAAAAGTTCCATTTCATACTCGAAGTCAGTTTCGAAAATCGAACATTGTGGACCCCGGTGCTAAATGACTCTCAGGTCTATACGTTGGGTGCGCATTTTGAATCTAATGTCTCGAGCTTTTATAGGAATAATGGGTTTTTCGTTAATGGTTATAAAGACTTGTTGAAGAGTTGAATTTTGAAGATTTGGATTAATTTAAATGTTTTAAAGTTGGGTGCAGCCATGCGTACCGGGTCCCAATTAGTAAAATCATAAAATCTTCCCGCGGATAGTTGTGTGCGGCGTGTATAAAAATGTTGCATTTCCTCTCTGATAGCCTGACATCGTCATTTGAAGAATTTGTGCATATAGCGGTTCGGCTTTCACTCATTAACCATAAGAAGATGAAAGACTTGTTAATATCTAAACAGGCGTGGTCAGCCCGCGGCCCGCATGCGGCCCTTCGCAGGAAATTGTGCGGCCCGCTTGATTCAACAAGATTTAACAAAATATTTTTTGCTAGAAGGTTCCAACATGTGAAAAAAAGAGCCATCTATGGGCAATGATTAAAATTCACAGCCTGCCATAGAGAATTGGCCCTCGGGGTGCACCGGCTGACCGGGCTCATGGTTAAAAATCCAAGTAATTTTTTGGATAAAAACTTGAAGGCGCCATGTGATGGATTGGGTGACTTGACTTTCCATGTTTCGCAAACATACAACAGAATTGCCTTAACATTGGAATTGAACAGCAGGAATTTGGCGTTAGTTGAGATCTACGTCGATCTCCATATGATTTATTTATTCTGGTAGTGACTTCTTCTTCTGCTCTGCCGTTTTCAGTAATAATGCTAATGAGGTAACAGAATAAATCTACCAATTCCACGTCACCATTAGTCCGGTGCATTTATCCACATTTCTTTAGTTTTAATCGGATTTAACCTTAAGCCTGTCGAACTACTTTTTGCTGCTAAATTGTTTAACATATTTTTGAGGTCCTGAATGTGAAAAGCCGACATCAGATTCAAAACTTGATTTTTATGTTATAAAAGAAAAGTGTTGTAAATTGAGATGTCGGGGAATGCGAATCGTTTCTTTTCGAAAATGGAATTTACGAAAAATGAATACCGCGTCATCTTGTCTTACGAAAACCTGCACCACCAATTACATTACTTTTCACATAGTTTCTTAAAAATGGTCATACCTCGTCTTTGCCTTTTTAACTCACATTCTTGCCTCCTGCCTCACGGGATTCAAGTTTCCCTCCACCTGGAAGCATGCTTTAATCATACCCATTCCCAAGTGCCCTTCTCAGTCCTATCAGTACTTTTCTCTTTCTGCGCTTAAACTTTTGCAAAGTTTCTTATCTAACCGCTCTCAAAAGGTTAAACTAGGTGGCTAAAGTACCTCAAGTGCCCTACTCTACGCTAGCGTCCCCCAAGGCTCCATTCTTGGGCCACTTTTATTCAGTATTTTTATTAACAATATTCTAAGATTCATATGTATGCAGACGATGTGCAGCTTTATTTCCCTGCGCGAAGAGATCAAATACATATGTGTGTGGGAAAGCTTGCTGTTGACTTGCGTCATGTATTCTTACGGTCGAGATTAAATTTACTGCAGCTCCTTCGAAATCCCATTGCATTTTTATATCTCTCCTTCTGATATTGTTTGTCCTGACTTGTCTGCTATCGCGTTAAATTCGGCTCTTCTTGTTTGCGTTAATAAAGCAAGAAATCTCGGAATGGTACTGAATAGCAGCATGAACTGCTGCGATCACATTAGTTTCATTGTAAGTAAAACCTACGGACTCCTGTCTAAGCTTCGTCACCATTGTGCTGAAAAGGGCTATCCATTTATACCTCTCTCGATTCTTTTTGCGGTCATAAACTTGAAGTAGCGTTTAACGATTGGGTACGTTTTGTTTATTTAGGCCATTTTGACCACATTTCACCCTACTCGAACTCTGTTTTGGGCTGCTATCGTGAGTAGGCCTCGCGACTGTCTCACGATATCCTACACGAGCGCAAACCTGCATACCTCAACCAGTTTGTGCAGCTTTCGCAATCTCGCAGATAATAATCTAATAATTCCGCGTTTCCGCACGTTAATTGATCAGCGTTCTTTCTTTGTCTTCGCAGCACAGCTTTGGAACTCTCCAAATAAATTATATTAAATTAAATTTGAATCACCCAATATATCACCCCGGCCCGCGGAATCATAATGCATTTTCAAAGTGGCCCGCGATACCATTTGGGAGAACTAGCTATGAGTAAAACCTACACGATGCGGTGAACGTTTCATTCAAATGTTGGTTTCAAACGTTGGAGTGATACCCATCACGGCCCAAACGTGTCCAAATACGAACGTTGGACGCTTGACATTGGACCCTCGTAGTTCGAGCATCTGCCACACGATACGTCCTACCATCAAGTGTCCAACGTTGGAGGTTGTTCATAGCGTCGCGTAGATCCGGTTTAACCCTAGAATACTATCGTTTTTTTAGCGTACGTTGTTATTATCGTGTGTGAAATTTACGATTGCGGAAATGTGACATTGCAGTAATATAAAATGTTTTACAATCATTTATTTATCAAAAAATGAACATTTTTTCAACAATATTTTAATCAAAATTCACGAATAATGTCGAAATTTTCCGCTTAAATTGGATTGGCTGTCTAGTCCAGTCATTTCAGGTGTTTTATACCCCAATCTGCGGAAAAATTCCTAGTGAGCTGAATTTTTGTATACACCTTTATTACGACATTTTAATGAATATGTGAAAAATCGTCATTGATATCGCGTCGGCTAAAAAAGTTATAAAGGTCAAAAGGTCTCCTTATGCTGTAATCACTGCTAGAAGCCTGTTCGGCATTGAATTTACTAATTTTTAGTATACTTAAGATTAATTCTAGCCCATTCCCGCTTGAGTACACTTTCAATGTCTCTCTGCGAGGTAATATTGTCTTACAGATGCTCCTGTCAGGTTTATCGCACAAATTATTTATAACCTTCAAGTCAGGGGATTGACGAGGAACGGGCAAAGCTGTTTTATAATTGTATATCAGCCAATTACGTTCAACGTCTGAGCTATGCTTAGGGTCGTTGTACTGATAGAATGCAAACCCAGCAGCAATACTTAGACGTTGCGCACTCAGCTGCACATTTCTTTTTAGAATATCAAGCTAAACCATTGCATCCATTGTTCCTCGGATGAACTCAAGGTTGCCAGTGCCATTTACCGCCATACACCTCCATTCCATACCAAACAACTGAGTATTGCAATTCGTCCTTCAGTAGTCTCTCATTATAAGGCGGGCAAAAATCAGAAAGAAATAGCAGAGATTGTTGGAAAAAGTTGAACCACTGTACAGTATATTATTAAGAGGTTTGAAGAAAGTAGTAGAATAACAAACAAGCCAAAAAATAGTACCACAAAAGTATTTCCCAACAACGCCTTTGGGGTACGGTATACTATACCGTATGTGAATGCATTCTAGTCGCTTTCTCAGCGCTCTACTCCAAAAACGGTTGATCTTACAGAAAAATGCAAAAGGCATTTTTTGTAGATAATCCCGAGTAAAAATAAATAATGGCCTTAGAACGGGCAAATACCGACTGTGATTGAAACATACTCCTCGGCCATCTGGCGGTTAACAGAAGGATCGTTGCAGGACAGTACGGCCGTACAGGGGACGACTGACGGTGATACAACGGCCTTACAGTTCCAGTAACGGCCATACGACGGTGGTACGGCGGCCGTATGGTTGCTATTACGGGTATACGATGGTGGTATAGTGGCAGCAACGTGGATATTCGCCCTCCTATAAGAAAATATATTTCACTGCAATTAAATGTTTGATTTTTTTTCGGTTGTGTTTTTTTTCAAGCCGTTAAATAACAAAGTTTCCCACTAAAATATAAATCAACACAGATTCTTTTTTTGGCTCATATTTCCCTTCGAATGCCCGTTTCTACAGCTCAGTACTTAGCCTTTTAAATCTTTTGGTCAAATTTGGCCGTCGTAAAGCCGTATGTGCTCCCATTAAAAATGGTTAAAAACTCTACGGCCATCATATGCCCCTTAAAAAGCCAAGCGGCCGGTGTTCGCCCTTTATAATGCCGTTTTTTATTTTTACTCGGGATTGTACGAAGAACAATTTTTGTAATGACCTCTATTGACCTCCGAGCAATAGGTCGCGAGATATTCGCGAAAAACTGATTTTCGTGAGCTTTTGACCTTTATAACTTTTTTAGCCGGCACGATATCAATGTCGATTTTTCACATATTGATCAAAATGTCGTAATAAAGGTGTATACAAAAATTCAGCTCACTAGGAATTTTTCCGCAGATAAAACCTAAAATGACTGGACTAGTCGTAATTTTGACGAAGCATAGTATTCTAGGGTTAAGCAAGAATAAAAATATACTTGTCCCTTGAACTCTCGTTTACCCAGGGTCAATTTTATTACAAAATTTTTCATGAAGTTTCAGATGTGAATTTTAGTACTTAAAAACTTCCGGCAGCAAAAACCGATCCCATCAAAATGCAAGTTGGAAGTGAGGAAATATTTTCCTCAAATTTTTTTATGTGTTTTTCTTCGAAATCCCGCCATATCCTTGATTTTTTTTATTCGCTTCCAGCTTTTATTTGGAAGCTTCCAACCTTAAAAAATTTAGTAATGAATTTTACTATATTTCGCTCAATGTCAATCGTTTCCATAGAGGATGAATTCAGAAAAATAATTTCGCTGGTCCTGGACACGAATTCTCCATTTTATGAGAAATTCATGGAATCACATCCATAGAAAAGTTTCCATATTGTTGTCGGTTATGGCAGTCGGGCAGGATCCAAAAAATTTAATGCATTGCAAGTTTAAATTAAATTTCCCTGTCCCAGATCAGAAGCGCATGCGAGCACTTGTGCTGTTACATTCCGGTCCTTGAAGTTACAAATACAAATTTTCGCAATCAATGGCGTGGCGAAATTTCCATGTCAATATCACTTTAGAAGTTTTCATCGCACACAATCTCGTTGTGTTGTTATTGTTGTTGATGAAATGTTATTTTTAAATTTTTCACATAATTTAGGACTTAAAGGACATTTGCCATCCGGAAATTTTTAAGCACGGAAGTATTCAAAATGCTTTTCAGCAGATTCTTGCCAAGTTAATATAAATATTGACATTAGTAAGCCCCAGGCGAAGAGCGCCGCCCAAGAATATTGTTAATTCGTCTTGACCGCAGGTGGGCATTTAATGCAAAAGGTATTAACTTGAAACCTCTGGTCTCGCGAAATGATCAAGTTTGTTTACAAATTCTATTTTCAGACTTTCTGGTTAGTTTCTTTCGATATCCGTTTTTGTTTAGCAATTTCTTTTCTCGTTTATTTATATTCTTTTAGTAAAGTTATATATACAAAAATTACTCGAACAGGTGAAGTAGGGGAAATGATTCATTTGGTAGATAAAATGCATTTATTTAGTGCGATTAAATTTAGATATAATGAAAAATTTCTGTTTGTATTTATTTCACTAGAAATAGTTAGGATTTTCGCTTTGATATTTCACTTTGTAATGTTGTTATTTTGGTACGAAAATGTTGCCCCAAAAAGCGCATTTATAAAGTAAACTTCCGATCTTCTTAAAATTCTCAGTGCACCATAAACTTTATTCTTAAAGTTATCAAAATATCTTCAGTATCGTAAAACCCTGCTCGAGATTTCAAATTTAAATAATACGAATTTTTATATAGTTTCTTATTTATACATTATTTCCACACATGTCTGTAGTCTGTTTCATTAGTTCCGCTTATTTATTAATTTATATATTATACTTTTCCTTCCTGGGGATCCAAAAAATCTTCACATGCTAAAAAACGAGGAATATTGGGATTTTGAAACACCTCGAAGCCCGATTTTCGAAATTCAAAATGGCCGCTGAAAAATGACCGAAATTCAAAATGGCCACCCAAATGTGAATTCGCAAATTGTGTTCCGATTTCAATGAAAGAGGGTATCTAGGGGTTTTTAAGGTCACTAATCACGAATTTGTGTTCAAAATTTATTAATTCAAAATGGCCGCGCCAATATGGCCAACGAATTTGTCATTTTTGCTCCGATTCCAATGAAAATCGCTATCTGGGGTTTTTTGAGGTAGTAAATAACGAATTTATGATCAGAACTTATAAATTCAAAATGGCCGCCGAAATATGACCGAAATTGAAAATGGCCATCCAAATTTGCCAATTGTATTCCAATTTCCATGAAAATCGGTATCTGGGGGTTTTTAAGGTAGCAAATAACGAATTTATGATCAGAAATTATAAATTAAAAATGGCCGCCGAAATATGATCGAAATTGAAAGTGGCAACCCAAAGGTCCAAGCTTTCCAATTTTGCAAAAACAAATTAGTTACCTAGGTATTTTATGGAGAAAATTGTGATTTTAGTTGCAATTTTAGTTAAAAAAAACCGGAATTTAGACTTTGATGAGTCATTCCTCTGGAAGTTGAAAAGGCAGAACCTTGACTTTTACAGTTTTAGATAGGTGGGAGTATTCTGCGTACACAGATAGCTTATTCATTAAAATAGGTCATAGGGTTACATAAATACAGAGTGATATGTGAAACTCTAAAAAAAAATTGTGGTGGTTTTTGGGGGGGAAGGAGGGGTGATGGAGGGGCCTTTGTGCCCATTGAGACTTTTGATCTACATGTTGAGAACGATCAACCTGCAAAATTTCAAGATAATTAGCCGGGGGCCATTTTCCATACAAAATGTGCGGGGTCCTTTGCCAATTGAGGCGTTGATTCCAAAAACAACCTTTGTCCACTTTTTGGATTTTTCATTTTTTGGCTGCTGGCAATACTTTGAAACGGTGTCTTTAAAATGGTAAAAAGGTTCCTACAATTTCATCCTAAGTCCAGAGTTATCTATGATGTAAAATATGGTGGTTCTACAAAAACAACCAATGAAATTATTGTTTCTACAAAAAAAACCAATGGCTACATTTTTTAGAATGATCTAAGTTACTGATTAATTTCATTTATGCATAACACCATATGGTAAAGTTACTAGTGTAGTTAATATATATTTTTAATCATGATAGTTGTAGAACGTTTTTTATCTCTCCTGAGAAAATGTAATTTTGGACAAAGGTTGTTTTTGGAATCAACGCCTCAATTGTGTTCCGATTTCCATGACAATCCGTATCTGGGGGTTTTAATTAAGGTATCAAATAACGAATTTATGATCAGAACTTATAAATCCAAAATGGCCGCGCCAATATTGCGGACGAAATTTTCCAATTTCATTCAGATTCCAATGAAAGTGTATATCTAGGGGTTTTTAAGGTTGCAAATAACGAATTTATGATCAAAACTTATAAATTCAAAATGGCCGCACCAATATGGCCGATGAGTTTGCCAATTGTATTCCGATTCCAATGAAAATCGGTATCTGGGGGTTTTTAAGGTAGCAAATAACGAATGTATGATCAAAACTTATAAATTTAAAATTTCGGGGCCAATATGGCCTACGAATTTTACCAAATAAGTGTTATTTCCCTGTCAGCTGTATGTAGGTTGTTCAAGAGTTAGGAAATCTGAAAATCTTCACATCCTAGCTCCAAATGGAAGAACATTGAACATAGTGTGTCTTGGTCATTTCCCCTATTGTCGTGAAGTTTGCCACGCGATCGAGGGTACCTATAAAATCCTCGGCGAATAAAAGGTAAATCGCCCCAATTACAAAGAGAAAGAAAGGACCCTCCACTGCCATCAAGAAGGTAAACGATGCCATCTATTGCATCCAAAAAGTTCGATCGGTAAGAACGGGGCGGAGACAGTGTTCGGGACAAACACTAGGTAAGAAGGGGGCAGTGTAACCGCTAACAGAAAAGAGAAAGTTAAAATTACAATTCACCGAGAAGTTTCATGTTCAGAGGCATCTACTTGAATACATTAGGGTGGTCCTTATTTTGGAAAAGTCCCGATTTTTTTGAGTGCTCCCCCTAAATCAAAAGTAGAGGCCGAAAAAATAATTATGACGCAAAAAAAGTCGAAAAACTAAATTATAAAACGTCCCCAACGCAGGTTGAATTTTAGATAAGATTTAACATGGGTTTTCGTTTTTTTAGATTCAACCAAGCGTTGAGCACTTTATTTCCATCGGTTCAAGGTGAAACTTGGTATCCTTAGATTTCCGATACCGCTTAATACGAATATCTTTTAAAAAACCGGTTTTGACTAATGACAGCTGTAAAGAAGCTGTCAATAGAAATTAACCATATAAAAGGTTTCCAAAATCAATTTTTCAAGATTTGTTGTTTCTTTCACTTTTTTCCTTCTGCGGACATTGCAGACATAAACTTTTTTTATTTAAAGGCGTTGCAACGCACGAGTTAAATCTGAAAATTTATTTTACCTTTTAATATTTCTTTCATGTATATTGGATAATTTCGATTTTCTAAATTTAGGTTGTTCTTTGTGTCGAAGAGATTTATAATTTTTTATAAATCCTTCCTGTCTAGTTTCAGTGTACTCTTCCCTCGTTTCGTTCCTCTTTCTTATTGTGTTATTATTTTAAAATTTTGAACATCTTGAGGGGTGCTACGGATAGTAGAGTGGTAAGAATTATTATAATAAGTTACTGCTTTTATCATCTGTGTCATAATAGGTAAATGTTCTTCGTGATTTAGGGCTCGTATTCTTTCAGTTAATGTGTTGTTAACTCGTTCCACATCTGCGTTCCCAGTGTGATTATTTGATGTTGAATTTCGTGGGTAAATGATAATTTCCTCCTTCTTTAAAGAATACATTTTTGTACTCTCTTAGGACTTCATTGATTTTTGATTTTTCCTCACTGTTCAGGTGATCTAGATTATGATCTGATAATTTACCTCCTTCTAGAGAATGGATTTCGTTTATAACATATAATTTATTCTCAAATGGGATTTGTAAGTAAGTAAGCAAACATTCATTTCCCGCATCAACTTTTGCATTAAAGGGGGTGAGGAAATTCATTCCCATGATTGCATCGTATTTTCTATTTGCGAGCTCTCCTATTTTCCAATTAAGAGTTCCCTGCAGTTGAAATTCTATAGGGATCGGCGTAGTTATTTGTTCTGTTACTTTATTTATTCCATTTATTGTCGTAAAATAGAAAGGAGTTTTAAATTTGAATATTGGAAAATGTCGTAAAGTATTGGGTTTCATTACGCTGGTATTGGAACCGGTGTCAATTAAACATTTGATTTTTTGACTTCCGAGAGTTAGTGTAATTAACGGTAATTTCCCGAGACGCGAGGCTCTTTGTAAAAATTTACGTCTTCTTCTTGTAAGTTATCGATTTCCATAGGTTCTATTGTAATGAATCCCATCATTACCTCTACATCATTCCTTAATCCTCATTACACATCTCGCGTCATCCCCCAGTCTCGTCTCAATTCCACAACCAAGCCCCAATAATTCTCAAGTTACTATAACTTATATGTAACTCTATCCAGGGCTAATTAGATCACCGCTTCGAAATAAGTTTACACTTATTTCCATATCCCCAACAGCTGAAAAGCATAAATAACATTTCATCTCACAAAAGGTCCAGGCACTCAAATCCCTGAACCTTTCAAAAGATCCTAAAATCTTAGAATCAAAATAAAGATTCTCAGTGCACATATGCAGTGCAAAGAAAAAAACAATGGTCAATGCCATTGTTCACATTTACTTGACGTCAATGCAAGTATATTTCAAAACATACTTTCCGGCCACACAAGCGACCACCGGGGTAATTAACCGACGGGAACATGTGTGGAGAACATATGCACAGCCTGACCCATTTCTTCGATCGCGTACGATCACCCTCGGCGAGAGTGTTTAACCTGTGCAGAAATTCCCTCTGCACTTGCTCGCTCACAGAGAGGCTTTGCAGAAATTTCCCTCTGCACTTGTCCATGCACAAGAGCGAGAAATACATTCATTAGCTCCTCCCCCCAATGCATTTGAATGCAATTAAGTAAATAACCGCGACAACCAATTAGGGACCGCGAAGAAATTATTAAGAAAAGTAAATAATTACGGTATCGGAGGAAGTTGTAATGCGAAAGTGATTCGAAGGGAACATTCATTCAGTTTCGTCCATCGAAACAGTTAACAAGTATTGTTAAAGCAAGGGCAGACTTTTCACTTGAATTCAGGCTTTTATTATAAATCCGTGGGAGCCTACACGGACAAGTGGAAATGTTCTGCGCCAAGCTAAGTTGGCCAAATAATTATTAAAGTGTAAAAATTATAATAAAAATAAAAGTGTAATCAAAAGTGTTTTTTTTTTAATATATCCGGAACTGATAGCGAAGTGATTTAAGGTAATTAAGACAAAAGGGCCATGTTCATCTCTATAGGAATGCACGACATGGTCCTGTAACGAGAAAACCTCAAATCGTTACATAAAATTTGGTGGCAGCGGTGGGATCTGAATAAAATCAGTATCCGCTACCGACAAATGAGGTTGTCCTGAAATAATAGGCACCTCCAACTTTAAAAAATCTACAACCGCACCAAGCATCCAACTATTAGCCCCTCCAGAGGCCAGGAGCCGGAGTTAGGGTGGTGCCAACGTAAGTAATTAATATCAACAACCAACAAAATTCAACGTGGAATCCACTCATCAAACAATCAACGAGGGATCCTCAGCATCAGCATAAATCAACGAGGGATACTCAGCAAACCAACGCGGGATCCTCAACATCCAGCAAAACAACGTGGGAATCCATAATCAACGTGGGACTTCATTTCAACACATAAATACCAAAGCGGGATCCTCCTCAACAAACTTGTTCAACATGAAGAAATTCAGCAAATCCAACGAGGGAATATCCAAGTAAGAGATCATTAGATTCTTCTATCTATTATTGTTTAAAAAAAAAATGAATGAACAAACACACAAATGTTAAAATTAAGTACAATTTTTTTTTGATCTTGGTGATATACATATATGTATATATTAATCAAATTTCTTGCACGTCGCGCCATTTAATGATGGAAAAGAATTTTTTTTTTTGTCCGAATATTTTTGATATACGAATATATTTAAATGAAAAGGATTCAAGTTCCTAAAAGTTTTAAAAAGTAATTGTGTAATCTCTAACAAGGTACTCGTGATATTTTCCGCCTCAAGTGAGAAGTTTAAGTTTTCGGGGTTGAGTTAAATTTTTCTGATAAACAAAACTAAGTGCCTATGGAAGGCTGGCATTTTTTCTCTTTCTTTTGTTATTTTGGGTCGAATTTATGAACATCCTGTATTCACTTTATTGCATATTATTGTCCCCTCCTTTTAATTATTGCTTACGGTCCCCGTGGTCCAAATCTCTTACCCCTCGTAACGTCTAAGCTCTAAAGATTGAGCTCAGGAGCCTTAGAAAATTATTACCCTCTATCCCAAAGCCAGCCAGAACAAAGAAAATGGCTACCGGCAGCGATTCCCAACCACCTTCATTGGGCCAGGGCGCCGAAACAACATCCTTACGGATAACTATATCCGATGCCAGAGAAATGATACCCGAGTTTTCTGGTAACAAAAATGAATTAAACCGCTTCATATCTTGCTGTGACGAGCTGTTCAGCATCACTAAAGGTGAGCGGGATAGGGCACTATTTTTTCATATCCTAAAAACCAAAGTCTCTGGCGCTGCATATGACATCCTCGATTATGGAAATGTAACCACTTGGGAAGAATATAAAAAACATTTACTTAAGAGGTATAAACTGTCTCGGTCCACTATTCGTGAAGACCTAAGGCGGTTGAAGCAAGGCCCTAAAGAAAGTGTGAGTGAATTCTCACAAAAGATCATAAGGACCTTAGGAGAATTAAATAAGGCCACCCAAATAGCAGTCTCAGATGCT
Source organism: Thereva nobilitata (assembly GCA_963855945.1). Lineage (NCBI taxonomy): Eukaryota > Metazoa > Arthropoda > Insecta > Diptera > Therevidae > Thereva > Thereva nobilitata. The sequence continues at coordinate 53,654,712 of OY979694.1, read as the reverse complement.
GGGGCTAGGCGACTTTTCGTAGAAGAAAACGAAAAAGAGGCAATCCGAGTATTCGAAGCCGGATTGAAGAGCGAGCGACTCCAAACGTTGGCACAGGCTAGGAATGAGACGGACCTGACAGCCTTAATTGATTACGTGCTGGATCGCGCCTCTTTTACCGAGGAAAAGCATTCAAGGGACCATTTCAACGATGGATCCCAAAGACAAATTTTAACGTGTGAATTATGCCACAAAAGAGGACATGCTCGGGAGACATGTTATAAAAATAAAATGATCCCTTCATTCTCATCTCCCCAAATAAAGAAAGAAGTTCGGAGATTATACTGCTCGTATTGTAATCGACCAAATCATGAACTTAGCGAATGCAGAACTAGACGTTCTGACATTCTGTTGAAGAGGGACCTGCAACAAAACCGGCACACAACATCCAATAATTGGAATCCGCGTAACGATGATTATAGGCAAACAAGCCAACAGCAACGGGAAGTTCCAAGAAATAACTTCCAACAACAAAGACAAGAAAGGTCTTACAGACAAGGACCTTCGGGAAATCAAAATCAGAATAGAAATGTCAATGTGAGACAAGTACGCATCCTAGCCCAGGATGAACAAGATTCGGGAAACGAGATGCCGCGGGAAGGAAGTCCCGGCATTCCGACCCGCTACGAGGAAACTCAAGCCGTGGTGCACCACCTCGCCTAAACGAAGTTGTTCTAGCTCCTATCACTATCACCGAACGCGATGTCTTGGTAACATTACCCTTTTCCGAGTCCAAAAACGGTACTTCCACCTTCATGGTAGATTCGGGATCTCAGATAAGCCTGCATAAGATTAAATCCACTGCCGACGACAGCCTAGTCGATGTAGGTCAGAGGTGCATAATTTATGGCATCACTAAAGACTACATAGTATCCGAGGGCCTGTTGTACGGAACTTTGGCATTATCTAATAGCAGGTGCGAAGTCGAGATCCGCCACCCCTTTCAGCTGGTGGAAGATGATGAACGCATATTATCGTATGATGGACTGCTTGGGCATGATTTCATGACAAAGTATACATGCAAAATAAATTATTTGGATGAGGTGTTAGAGATATATCTGAACAACAAAAATGCGAGGGTAGGAAGTCCTTCAAAGGCAAGGAGCACCAAGGAAAACGAAACTTACGACATAAGAAATGATCACAATTTAACCTATAGTAATAATGAAATTAATCCAACATTAAATGGGTGCACGCAACGCTACGACCGCGGCCCCCAGCAGTTGGAGGAAACTATTGAACAAGAGGAAAGGAATCCACAACGCTACGACCGTGGTATTCTATCAAAGCCGTCAGGTGATCTTCCCCTATTTAGGAAAGCACTCCCTGATCGCCTGTTGTTTGAACCAGTCCCACATTGGGATAAAATGGTTAGCAACAGGGAAGCAATTGACCTCGACTTCAATATGATAGAAAATGGCAAGGAGAATCAAGAAGAAATTAAAGAAGAAGAAGAAGAAGAAGAAGAGCAGCATATTTATAAAATGCCACGAGAAGGCAAAAATATAATACAAACTAAAATACCCACCAACCGAGTGGAAGATAATTCAATTAGGGAGCAACCAAGTAACTCCATTTTTTTTAACGAACACGGAAATACGGTATACGGTAATAAAGTAAACGAAATTTCGGTCGATAGTTCATACAAGGAAAAACCGCAGAAGCCAGAAGAAAATGCCGCGGACATAATAAAACAAAATTACAAAGGAAGGGTTACCACCAAAGAAAATCACAGACGCTCACCGCGTAACCCCGCTAAAGAAATCATTATACCAGCCAGATCCGAAATGGTCCTGGAAATACCGGCAACAGGCAACACAAACCTGATATGCCGGAAAAAGCTAATAAAACCCGGAATTTATTTAGGAGAAGGAATAACGCACCCAATAAATGGATACGCAAGGGTAACAGCCCTCAACATGAGTGAAGTAGATGTAAGATGCTCGGAGGAAGAAATGACGCCAACCTGGGACGAACTAGAAAATTACGATATCATACGCGCAGACTACGATAGGGATCCTACCAAAGGTAGATCAAAAATCTTACAAGATCTTCTTCAATTAAACCATTGTAATGAAGAAGAACGCGAGGCAATATTAAAAATTTGCAGGGAATTTAACGATTTGTTCCATCTGGAAGGTGACTACCTTACGTGCACCGACGCAATGACGCACACAATACCAACATTGGCAGACAAGCCACCTATATACACTAAGCCTTACAGGCTTCCAGAATCTCAAAGAGGTGAGATCGACAAACAAATCAAGAACATGCTGAACGACGGCATTATAAGTCCAAGCAGTAGTCCTTGGAATTCACCACTATTGTTAGTTCCTAAAAAACCGGACGCTAACGGCAATAAAAAATGGAGGGTAGTAGTCGACTTTAGGAGGCTAAATGAAATCACCGTTGGTGATGCATATCCACTGCCTAACATCACGGATATTTTGGATCAATTGGGTAAATCTAAGTATTTCACTACTCTAGATTTGGCCAACGGTTTCCACCAGATACCCATGGATGAGGCAGACAGGGAGAAAACCGCATTTAGCACTCCATATGGGCACTACCACTATAATAGGATGCCATTTGGACTCAAAAGAGCTCCCGCCACTTTTCAGAGGCTGATGAACACGGTACTAACTGGACTACAAGGTCTGCGTTGCTTCGTATATTTGGATGACATCGTCGTGTACGGTTATGACCTACGCGACCATAATTCCAAACTTATGGAAGTATTCAGCAGACTTAAGGCAAATTGCTTAAAGCTCCAACCAGAAAAGTGTCATTTTCTGGCAAGGGAGTTAATATACCTAGGCCATGTAGTCAGTGCCGAAGGGGTTCATCCAGATCCAACAAAAATACAGGTTCTCAAGACTTATCCACAACCAGGCAAACCCAAGGATATAAAAGCATTTCTAGGATTCGTAGGCTATTACCGCCGTTTTATACCTGACTTTGCTAAAATAGCAAAACCACTTACGAAACTACTCAAAAAGGATGTTCCGTTCAAGTGGGACGCATTCTGCGATGAGGCATTTAGGACTCTAAAAAACAAATTAATAACCGCACCTATCCTGGCCTACCCCGAATTCGATAAGGAATTCATCGTAACAACGGACGCCAGTGACGTAGCCTTAGGAGCCATCCTCTCGCAAGGTGAAATCGGCAAAGACCGACCAATATGTTACGCTAGTCGGACTCTTAACCCAGCAGAATCCAAATACTCCACGATCGAGAAGGAATTACTCGCAATAGTGTACGCAGTCGAACAATTTCGACCCTACGTATACGGTCGAAGCTTCACAATCATAACAGACCATAAGCCACTCATTTGGCTGATGAATCTAAAGGATTGCACAAGCCGACTAACTAGGTGGAGAATTCGACTGGAGGAGTACGATTATAAAATAAAATACAAAGCGGGAAAATTGAACGCCAATGCGGACGCGTTAAGTAGGATAATACCTAGTGAAGACCATGCAGAGGTAAAAAGGGTAAATATTATCACCAGAAGCCGAGCCAAACAGAAGCCGGAACCAAAACCAAGCATTTCTACGAACATACCCCAAGAAGTAGAGGAAGAAGTAAAAATCAACGAGAAGAATGATTCCCTTTGCCGCTGTAAGACAATACAACATAAATTTTTCCTGCTACCCTTGACAACCAACGATACGGAACAATACCTTCAGGAAATATTAGAAGACATGCCAACGGATTTGGCAATAGGACAAATCCACGAGGAAAAAAAGGAAGGCAACTACACGTTAGCAAAAGCGCCTGTTCCCCTCCGAACACTTGGAGACGAAGAGATAATAAAGAATATATTAAAAGCATTCTTACAGAAATGCCAAAACATGAAAATAACAAAACTAAATATACAATTACCACCGCTAAACAATTTAGATAGGTACCAATTGGAATCAATATTTAGATGTATTTTCAACGGTACCAATATAGAGATCATATTGTATCTAGGAAAAATAAAATTTTTAACGGACCCAGAAGAAATTAAAAGAGTGTTAAGGGAGTATCACGACACCCCTACCGGAGGACACCAAGGTATATCACGAACTTTCCAAAGATTGCAGAAGGATTTCCTGTGGCCACATATGCGTCGCGACATAAAAAATTTTATAAAAAATTGCCCTTCATGCCAAACAAATAAACTAGCACCTAACAGAAGGATGCCAATGAAAATCACTACTACGAGTGGAAGACCATTCCAAAAGGTTTTCTTAGATATAGTGGGACCATTACCAACAAGTTACCAGGGGAATAAATATCTGCTCACCTTTCAAGACGACCTTACTAAATTTTCAACTGCCATCGCGTTGGAAAACACGGAAGCAATCACGGTCGCCAGAGCATTTGTCGAGAATATAATATGCAAACATGGAGCACCAGAGTCACTATTAACAGATCAGGGTTCGAATTTTCTGAGCCAGATGTTTAAAGAAGTAACAAAATTACTCAGCATTAAACAGCTGCAGACTACTCCTTATCATCCTCAAACTAACGGAGCTTTAGAAAGAAGCCACAGAACCCTGGCAGAATATCTGAGGCATTACGTTAATAGAGACCCACTTACTTGGGACACTTGGATCCCGTATGCCATGTTTGTGTATAACACCACCCCTCACTCAAGCACTAATTTCTCCCCTCACGAATTATTATATGGCGGAGGCCTAAATTATCGCGTTGAGCTTCCATAATGATCGATTTTTTCTAATAACGCTAAAAAAAAAAAAAAAAAAAAAATAAACGAACTATAAAAATTTTCTTTCTATGAGGAACAAATGGATAGAACTTACCTTAAAAACTCCTCAATAAAGCGAAAATCACGAATGATGGAATTCTCAAGACACCCCGGCTATTTAACCAAACCAGGGAGACACACTTTTTCACACGTTGCAAAATAATAAACCCTTCTTGAAGCATGTCAAAAATAAAAACAATCAATAAAGAAAATTTTTGAAGAAGTAAACAAAAACGCGTGCAAGAAATTTGTGCAACCTAAGTAAAATTTTTCTTGTCAAAGAAAGAGTTAATCACCCACAAACATGTGCCCTCAAGGACACGAAAAAAGGGAATTGTAAGATAATAAAAAAAAAGGGAAAGGAAGAAAGAAAAACTTCCTTATAACTATGTTTAAATAAATATATATATCCACTATAAATAGAAAACATGAAAATAGGCAAATTTTATTATAAATTAAATTATAACAAGTAAACAAATAAATAATTCAAATAACAACAATAATAAAAAAAAAAATATATATATATAAATAGAAACTCTAAAAATTACAAGTAGTTAAATTACCCTACGTTAAGAAAATTGTTTAGAATATAAGGAATTGCAAAGTTTAAAAAAAAAAGGAAACAATAAAATTTTTTTTTATATAAAGAAAAATAATATAAAATAATAAATAAAAACAAAGATAGAAAGTTGAAAAAAATACAATAAGAAAAATATATAAATAACTGTACATAAGAACAAATTATTGTTATATAAAAAAAAAAAAAAAAAAAAAGAGAGAGGAAGACTTGAAAAGAAAAAATATATATACATTAGAAAAACAATCAAACCAAGAAAATAAAATTATAAACAAGGAAACAAAAATTTTTATAAAGAAAACAAATGGCGAATAATCAATATCGCAAACTCAGATATGTAATTAACTATCATAAGAAAAATAATAATAATAATAAAAATAATACACATACAATAAATAGAATTATAAATAAAAACAAAATTCGAAGGTTATAATAGAAAGAAAGAATATGACAAAAAATAATACGATAAGAAAAATATATAAATAAGATAACATAAGAACAAAAAAAAAAAACAAACAAAATTCTAGGAAATAAGTAAATAAAACAATAAATAGAATAATAAATAGAGCATTAGTAACAAAACTTTACAACAAGAACAATACACATAATATTTTTTTTTTAGCGAATAAAATAACCTTTGATATATACATGTAAGACTAAACAGATAGAGACCCATATTCTAATGATAAAATTGTTTAACCTTTTAAAAATTTATAAGTTAATGATTGTTTCCTTTTCTAAAAATATAGTACCTTCGAATCGCTCACAATTCGCAACTCACGATACCACGCGACACACAGAAACCACATGCCTCCAACGAAAGTCCCGCTCCTTTTACTCGCGCAACTTTCTAATTAAGGGGATAGGTGTAATGAATCCCATCATTACCTCTACATCATTCCTTAATCCTCATTACACATCTCGCGTCATCCCCCAGTCTCGTCTCAATTCCACAACCAAGCCCCAATAATTCTCAAGTTACTATAACTTATATGTAACTCTATCCAGGGCTAATTAGATCACCGCTTCGAAATAAGTTTACACTTATTTCCATATCCCCAACAGCTGAAAAGCATAAATAACATTTCATCTCACAAAAGGTCCAGGCACTCAAATCCCTGAACCTTTCAAAAGATCCTAAAATCTTAGAATCAAAATAAAGATTCTCAGTGCACATATGCAGTGCAAAGAAAAAAACAATGGTCAATGCCATTGTTCACATTTACTTGACGTCAATGCAAGTATATTTCAAAACATACTTTCCGGCCACACAAGCGACCACCGGGGTAATTAACCGACGGGAACATGTGTGGAGAACATATGCACAGCCTGACCCATTTCTTCGATCGCGTACGATCACCCTCGGCGAGAGTGTTTAACCTGTGCAGAAGTTCCCTCTGCACTTGCTCGCTCACAGAGAGGCTTTGCAGAAATTTCCCTCTGCACTTGTCCATGCACAAGAGCGAGAAATACATTCATTAGCTCCTCCCCCCAATGCATTTGAATGCAATTAAGTAAATAACCGCGACAACCAATTAGGGACCGCGAAGAAATTATTAAGAAAAGTAAATAATTACGGTATCGGAGGAAGTTGTAATGCGAAAGTGATTCGAAGGGAACATTCATTCAGTTTCGTCCATCGAAACAGTTAACAAGTATTGTTAAAGCAAGGGCAGACTTTTCACTTGAATTCAGGCTTTTATTATAAATCCGTGGGAGCCTACACGGACAAGTGGAAATGTTCTGCGCCAAGCTAAGTTGGCCAAATAATTATTAAAGTGTAAAAATTATAATAAAAATAAAAGTGTAATCAAAAGTGTTTTTTTTTAATATATCCGGAACTGATAGCGAAGTGATTTAAGGTAATTAAGACAAAAGGGCCATGTTCATCTCTATAGGAATGCACGACATGGTCCTGTAACGAGAAAACCTCAAATCGTTACACTATAAAGTTTGTGTTGTTATAATTTTGTCGATATTGATTGGAATTATTAAACTGGCTAGATCGTAAGGAATTAGCGTTATAAAAGTTTCGCGATTGAATTGAATTTTTATTGTCTGTTATTCGAGAATACGTTTGTTCGATTTGATGGTTTGTAATTTATGGAACTTTGATTGTTACGGTTGTACGTATTATAACTGTTCTTGCAATTAAAATGCCCAGAGTTACGATTTTGACTTTCACCGCGATAATACTGATTTCCATTTGATTGGGGGTTCGAACGGAAGAATGTACTTTTCCTTTCCTTACTATATTTTTTATAGTCAAAGTGTATGACATCTTGTTCATCTAAAAGACCTAACTCATCGAAGGTATTATACATTTCAATTAGACTTTTATTTTCTTTACAGCCAATCCTATAATTACCTTTAATCATATGCCTAACTATTTTTATCATTATTTTACGGATTAAAATTATTTGGTTTACTATCGTAAAATTCATAAATTTTATTTAATTCAAAATTTATTTCCCTAGCCTTTTCAAAATGATCTCTTAAATTGCCTACCTTAAATGATCGAAAGTTTTCTAACAGTTGCACATAATTCTTCCTTGGTTTGTAATGAGTTTTTAATTCGTCCTTCACTTGCCGCATTCGGGATTCTCTCCTAAGCGTTGGATATATCCTTTGGGTTCTGCTTGAATTTTCTCGCTGATCACCATTGCAAGGCCATATATTTGTAATGGTTGGTTGGAGTTGCATAAAGATGCTACATTTTCCACAGCACTGATAAATTCTTGTAGTGGGTATTCTTTTTTCCTGATGCTCTGGAAACTTTTTATTATTTGATCCGCTGATAGGTTAAAGGAATGCTCGAACGATCCATTTATTGTGTGTCTTAGGGATTCTATTTGTTGTTGATTCTCTTGGCGTAGGGCCACTAATGCATTCTTTAAGACTTCGAGTTCCTGTTCCGCCATTGTCCCTTCTGTTTCGTGTGATGAAGATGATAAATTTCCTAAATTCCGGTTTGAATCGTAGCGCAAATGTTTACCGGATTTCATGTAGGTTTTGCAGTCCTAAAGGGGGGTTTTTTTTTTGTTTTTCCACTATTTGAATTATTTAAAAATCTTTTGCAGGCTCGTTTTTCAAAACACCTTTTTTTTTGATGACAAATTTCATAAAAAATCTCACATTGCACATTATAATATTATTCTTTTTTCACTTCTATAATATTATTATGTTGTTTGCTTTTTTTTTTTATAAAAAAAGTTTCACATTCACAAGACAAAATTTTATTTTATTAGAAAGACTCTTTCAAAAATTCAAATATATTTTCACTACAAAACATTTCCACCAAGGTATTCTCTAGTTTGCACCGTGGATAATTATCTTGGGATAATTTTTTTTTTCGGTTCGTGTTTACCGCGACTGCGCCAGTTAAATCTTATTAATCTTATTTTTTCTTTAGTAAACAAAAAAAACACCAAGAAATGCACTTTGGTACTTCGGATATTTATTTGAAAAAAAAATATAAAATTAATATAAAATCGCGAAACAACTCTTTGGAGTGTTTTCTTCGCGACGATAATCTTAAGACTAACTTTATTACATTAGTCAAACTTATTCTAACTTTTATTTTTATGCTGACGAGTTGGTTCTCACCAGCTCGTCGAGAACCAAAATTCCATTCCCATATGAAGTGAGGCTTCATATTTAGTCAGGGAATTTAGGAATCTCCAATTTCAGTTGCTTTGCAAATGAAACAAAATCTGGTCGGATTTCACATTTCCGTCCGATTTTGCTTGATTCTTGGAAGCTGTGATCAAAATTAACATTCGATGTTGTTGGGGATGTAACTCACGCGGGTTTTTGCTAGTATCAAATAAAAGAATACACATTTACCTAAAAGGAATTATTCAAGTTGAAGTAAATTTAAAAAAAATACATTTTTTTTCCTAAACACCCTGTATCTTAGTGGATAGTGTGGATAGCTCTCCTCTCTATTTTTTTCTCCAAACACATCCAGGAATCACCCCTGAAAATATTAGCCACTTAGTCCAGCACAGGACTTATTGAACGTCTGATGACCTATACAAGTCACAAATGAGTGCCTATGAGTATTTTAAATCTTTAAAACGGCAATATCTCATGAATGGCAATTCTTACGGGAAAATGTATAATATCATTTTTTGTAGATAATCGCATAATCTACAAACTTTGTAAACACTATTATGTGAAAAAACTTAGCGTTTAAGAGATACTTGCATAAAAACTGATATTTTGAGCTTTTAACTTTGAATAAATTTCTTCCCTACCGATCGCGTGGCAGACTTGAAATTTTATTTATAATGATATTTTTAAGGGCTGTACAAATTTTCAACAACTTTCGACTTATCTCGCAGTCAAATAATCTATTTTGACTGGACTAAAGAATTCATTTGGGCGCAGAAAGCATTTTTCGTAATTTTCATTTGCTCCCTCCCTCTTTATGAGAAAATTGAAGGTTAGAGACGTGTCTTGTACGAAATTTATTGTACTTTCACGTAGTATAAGGATTTTTGTTGATAACGTGTATATTTTTCGAGTTGTAGGGGGTGGGGTTGGGCTTTTTTTAGGTTTTAGCAGAAGAGCCAAAAAGTCACTGTTAATGGGGCTACGTAGACTAGTCATGATTACTATGTAGTAAAACCAATTTTTAAGAGAGAGGTGAAGGGGCGGCATACTCACCCCGCCTCTTCACCCCTCTCTTCTTAAAAGTCGGTTTTACTACATAGTAATCATGACTAGTCTACGTAGCCCCATTCAGCGCGCTTGGCGCCAAAACCGCTAGTCAGAAAATCAAAGTTGAGTAATGCATTTAATTTTGTATATAATGATCATCTTCGAAAAACTTATAGTTTTCGGAATATAAGCGAAAAACTGAAAAAAGTTGAAAAATTTTTTTGGGGTTTTGGTTGTGAAGCCGAACTCCTACGAGGCAGCAAACCTAAAATTCGGATTCAGTACCCCAAAAAACATTTAAACCCGCTGAGAAAGAAACTTCCGCAATTATGTTACGAAAACAGCAGTTTTTTACACGGATTGACTGGACTAAGAATAAAATATTTCATAACAAAATCTGTAAAAAAAAACCTCCAACGCAAATAGCTCTTACACCATGCTCATATTTGTCGCTATCATTTTCCTTTCCATTTACTTTTACGTAAAGGTCCGGTTACACGCAACGATCTGCTTGTGCAAATTGACTGGCGCATGTCATTTGGTGCAAATAAACTGAGTGAACATGGATCGGTTTACAGGCAACGATTTATTTGTACAAATTGACTGGCGCAAGTCAATTGGTGCAAATAAAATAAGTGTAAATGACACTAAATTACGCTAATTTGACACGATTATTATATTATATTGATTATGACAAGGTCGGAGGAGTGTCATAAAATTTCACCATTCACCCAAGGGCATGCTGCGGGTTGTAACTGCGGCTTGAACATCGTTTAAACGCTCATGCCAAAACACCAACCTCAAGCCGATTTTCTAAGAACATATATTTTGCACAAGGCAACCTTTTTGGTTTGGGCCAGCCAAAAATTTGCGTTTACATGCAACGATTCACTTGCGCAACTTGACTTGCGCAAGCCAATTGGCACAAGCAGATCGTTGTGTGTAACCGGACCTTAAGATAAAAGTTACTCAAATCTTTTAGCAGTGCCACCGACAACAAAGATTTAGCGGGTGCAACTTTCGTCTACAAAACAAATACAAAGGCTTATCCATTCTAAAGCAATATTCAAATAAACTTTTCATGCAAACTTCTTGCCATTTTACGGACAAAGCAGTCAGTTGCCACAGCCTTCTTTAATTCACACCCTTCTTAGTTCCTGCCAAAAAGGAATTCATAGGGACGGTTCACTTCATCATTAGAAAATCAGAAATTTGGCAACCTTTCAAAGGAAATGTGTTTTATAGCTTCAAGTCTATCTAATATGAAGGTTGGTATAATATCTTCGGGTCAATGCAATAGTCACGAAACTGAAATTTTACTATTTTGAACTAACATAGTACAAAAATTCGAAAAAAATAATGTAATTAAAATAATTTTTAGTTATTTCGTGAAAAAATTCAAATCGAATCCCGTAGATTCCCATAAAAATTTAGATCCGTAACTTTGGCAGAAAACAATATGACTTTTTTCGCATTTTTGCACAATGTTTAAAATAGCAAAAAAATTTCAGTTTCGTGACTATTGCATTGAACTGACGATATGACAGACATAGTTACTGTGTCGCTACCGTTGACATCTAGTTAATGGCTTTATCATCACTATAAATGCACGAACCAATTACCTTCTGTTAAAACTGTTGAACTTTCTGTTCTGGTTATTATGCCACTGTTATTTTGCGGAACCACAATTCGATTTTCCCTGGTAGAAGTTCAATGAAGTGAAATTTCCAATCCAAACGCCTAAGGCAGTGGTCGGCAAACTTATTAGCCAAAGAGCCAAATATGAACATTACAACAATTTTAAAAAAAAATTGGGAGCCAAATCTGCTTATTTAGTAAACTTTTACTACACTAAATAAGTAAGTAGTACACCAAATAAAACTAAATGTCATACTTAATAAATATTTATTAATGCGAACAATGTCCTTACATCCCCTTGGAAAGTTTGAATAAGTCAGGTTTGTATGGTGTTGTTTTTAATTTTAGGCATGATTCCAAGTTCTCATCAATAAAGACGACTTCTCAGTTTACTCTTGATCATGCTTGAAAAAGATTGTTCGCATTGTATATGTAGAACCGAAAAAGGAAAGAACAGCAAACGCAAGCTTTTTCAGCTGATCGTAAAAGTCAGGAATACTATTCCAAGCGTTGAAAATGGTCATGTCTTCCTTCTCCAGGTCATTCAAAGCAGACCACTTGTGCTGTGAGATCACATTTTTTTCTCTCCAATATTTCCAATTCAACACAAAGACGTTCGAATTTAGAGCGCCATATCTCCTCGTTTTTTAAATCCAGCAATTGTATTTCAAAGCTACCAATGTCTATATCAAAAGGTGAAAATTTCAACACGGTTATCGTAGCATTTTTGACAAATGCTAAAGTTGCTCTGCTGTTTTTAAATTCCTGAAACCTGCTGAGAAATGCTTCCCTCATATTTAAAATTATTGTTTTAAAATGGTGTTGATCAATAGAGGAATTATTTTCTTGGCGATTCTTCAGCAGGCTCGGAAAGTGAAACAATGTACATATAAAGATAACTTAACTTTATTCATTCGGCATGCGCGCATCCCTTCCCAAATTATTTTGATAAGTTATTTCTGCGTTTGTGCCTTTTTAAATGAAAAGAGGGGAAGTGATAGAACAAAATTTATAAAATTTGGCAACGAGGTGCGCAGAACTGTTCAAATTTTTTGTGTCACGGAGTTTGAAAACATCTATACCTTTGTATCACACCGGAGTACGCCGAAAACATACGAACAATTTTAGCCGGTAGTTTGCACATGGTTTGTGTTTACGTTTACGAAAACTAATAAAATTAAACTCAATGTTCGTTACGCTTTACAACAATATAAAATTTTAATTACCTAACTATCTTTTAGCTTAAACAAAAAATTATACCTGTTCTCGATTTATAGAAGAATTTTAATTTATCAAAATAAGATGTGATTTTTTTTTACCAAGTTTTTTTTTAAATGAAAATATTATTGCGCCGTCCGTGGATATTTGTGCCAGAGCCGCACTTAAGGTGTCAAAGAGCCACATGCGGCTCTGGAGCCGCACTTTGCCGACCACTGGCCTAAGGCAACATAAAGTTTTCTTAAACATGGAGACGGAGTAAAACAAGAACACACCAAGTACTACAAGTAAAGTATTAAATATTCCATTTTAATATCTCACATATTTTAAAATCGAGCAAAATAATATATGCTTAAAGGTTTAAAGCTTTCTCTGCTATGAAAGTTTACATAAACAACAAAATTTTTCCGACCAATTTCATTTTGTAAGTAAAAGTAAAGTAAAAAATCAGAAAAACTTTTGTTTTCTTAAGTCATGATTACGGCTATAATAGATGTGAACTTTTGCTGTACCTTGGTAGAATGCTGGATATCCTAGTTGGCAAAAGAAGAACCCATTCCAGAAGAATTGATCAGAATGCATTCCGAAGGAACTAATTGAATCCTTTTCTGATTCTGGAGAATGCAGAAGGGAATCGAATGTATTCCCAGCTCGTTCCTAAGCGCAAAAAATGTCTAAGGAAATCAATTCCGAACCAATTCTAGGGAATGCAGAGTGGAATGAAGTGGTTCTGTCCTATGACATCCCAATGCAAAAAGAATAGGTTCTCTACATGTGTTGGAACTAGAAGTGGAATCACTTCCAATGCACTGGAATCAATTCTGAATCCATTCTGAATGCATTCTCTTCCCAACTGGGATACTATACGTATATACCGAAGCTTGGCTGTATATACCCAGTTGTAACTGGAATTGATTCAGGATTAATTCAGAATTAATTATATCGATTCTAAATCGATTCCACTTCGGATAACCATACACGTAAAAGATGAATTACTTTTACACGGGCATGTCATAGGCGCTAATAAATTTATTACCCCCCGCATAACTTGTAATCAATTCAAAAGCGATTAGATGTCATGTTTTTACGTTGCATTTTAATCTTTCTGAAACGCAAGAAATCATATTGGATTCTTTTCTGCATTAAGCCTAGTATGCTGTTGAAGCGAAATGAAAATTCCCTATCAAACTCTATGTAAAAAAACGCACGCGAAAAGTGCCACAGAAATTTTCGCAGTACGCTGGCTGTTCAAACGAAAAATCACAAATTTTTCGGGATTAATGTAGATGTCTCTGTTGTATGTGGAGACTTTTTTCGCACCGAAATAATGTTTTAATATTTATTTCGGGTCGAAATTTTGACAGTACTCAAGTAGGAAGTGAATTAGTGTCAAGTGTGAATTAAATAAAAGTCGATTCAAAGTGGATATAGGATTTTTGGAAGATTTTGAATGGGAAGTATTCGAATAAACAGTTTCTTAACGTAAACTCTCCATTCCATTCTCCAATTATTTTTTGTGTGTAGAGATATATAACCAAAACGCAAACGAAAATTTCGCTTCAACAGCATACTAGGCTTTACCAGTAATTAAAAAAGGAATCAATTGCTTACTTAGCTATTAATTCTGAACTGATTCTTCTGGAATCAGTTCAGTTTTTACAACTGGGTAAGAACACCGCCTTTCCTGTACATTTGATTATAACAAGAAGTAGTAGTAGTAGAAATTTCAAGGCAGATACCCAGTAGGGAATTTAGGAATTGATGGAGTTGGAATGCATTCTTTCATCACTGAAATGGTAGCAATGGGGATCTATTACGTTATCACTTCCAATGGGAAGGAATGGTATTGCAAAAGGTAGCCTTTATGCCTGGCAAGTATACTATACGGAATCGAGTCCGGAAGCCTTCCATTCCCTACTGGGTAAGTTCGATTCGCGACATTTTAGGGAATTCAACGATTTTAGAATTTAATCTTGCTGTGTGATGGGTTTGATATTGGGATATTTTAATGAATGAACAATGATAATAACACAGAAAAACATTAAATGCTGAGCTACTTACGTTACGATTAAGATATCATTTTTTTAATACTGGATAGATGTTTTTATCAAAATAATGGTCAAAACCCCATTAATATTTTGGCCTCATTAGGCCGACAAAGGGCATTTAACGCCTTCCCTCATTCGCGTATCATTAGGAATGAGGAAAAATAATTGCTACCGATCCCAAGTGGAAAAAAGAGGGTGAAAAATTGGAGAATTTCGGCGTTTGAAGAACGAAATGCCGCAGTTATTACTCACATATAGGCTGTGTTCTGAAATACAACTCAGCATACTGGCCAGTGCTAATGACGCCATTCGTTCCGTAATATACTGGCCAGTGCGTGCTGGGTGTGGAAATTGTTTTTGACGGAATTAAGGCCCATTTACATTTCAAAGACAAAGTGGAAGTGCAAATCTGAGCTCCTTTATCGCATAGAAAATGGTATGGTTTTATCTCTGTTTCACCAAAGTGGCAACAGAAAACTACAACCTCAAAGTAGGTACTTTACGAATGAGAAGACCGGAAAAAGCTTTCAATTTCGTTCAATTTAAATACCAATGCTTACTAGATGCCACTTTTGCGGTTTTTTGTGGTTTTTTAGAAGTTTTTGCATATTTACCTTGTTTTCGACAGTTTGAAAAATCCGTTAACTTCAAAAACGAAATGTGGAAATTTTTGAAACTAAAAACCTTCGAGCTCTCGATGTGACTTTGTGCTTGTATTTTGTACAAGCCCACTTTATTCTTCCACTTTATGTTCAGGATGTAAACTCCCCTTTAATGCAAGCTTTTACGCTGTGATGAGCAGCAGACATACATGAAAGTGTAACAACATGAGGCTGTTTCTGCCGACTTATTTTTTTGTGATTACCAGTACAATACGGTGTAACAACAGTGCAATATGGCGTCAATTAATTATGTTATTAGCGCTGGCCAGTAAGCTGGGTTCTATTTCGTTCGTTCTTTCAAACGTGAGTGTCGTTTCACCAACCGCTCCCAACTGAGTACTAATCACGTCTAATCCTCCTTAACCTTCATAATCTTAGTACTTTTTACCTAAGCATTGTCGAAAAGTTTCAGATAAGCACTAAATAAGGCCAATTTTAACCTCAAAATTGCTTATAACTTCAAAAGTAAAGGCCGTAGTATAAAACATAGGAAATACTCCAACCTTTTTTCAAAAAAAAAGTATAAGTTAACTACGTATTTGTTGGAAGGTAGTTGAAGTTGAAATTTTAGTTAAAAACAAACAATATTCACTTTTACAATTTTATAAAGGTGGAAATATTCTGCCTACACTGATATCTTATTTATGAAAATAGATTATAGCAAGGTTACAAAAGTACATGGTGATATGTAAAACTCCACCAAAAAAATCTATCCACAGCCGGCCGATTTTTTGTAAACTTAGCGGGTATACCCTGTATAATTGCTTGAAACGTTGCTTCTAGTTTGGTTAGCCATATATGTACTTATATTTTCTCTGATATATTTGTTAAGAATAACTTGAACTTGTTAACAATGAAACCCTGATCCAGAATATAAGAGCTGGTGGCAACAAATAATTGTCCTGGGATGCATCTGTATCACTATGTTATTCACGTTCAAATCAACTAAATCTTAAAGTACCTTACATTGTAGCAAAAACAACTGCCGTAGATTTCTCAATTTTAATTTCCCTACAAAAAATGAATTCCCTTTGTTTCTAGATTCAAAATAAATGGTGTTGACCTCAAAAATCCCAAGCATGCTGCCCTTTCATGAACATAAATTTGAAACCCCAGCTGTGTGTAGGTACTTATATAAGTAAACACCAAACCTGCACATCCGCCCGAACATTAATTACAATAATTGCTGACAATAACCAAATAACCTCAAAGAAAATACCTTTATTGAATATGATAACTTGTATTATTGAATTTGTATTAGCACTTCCTAATGCATAAGCCTAAGTGGTTTGGAGAGTACATATAGCTATGTACTTTAAGAAATACTTTGCTGAGTCTAAAATGGCCAGAAGCGTTTGTCATATTATGTGATTGTTTCTCTTAAGCTTCAATAACGCTATTCCGCAGTATGTTACTAATTTATCAAACTGTTAATTAAGGAGTGTTCGAAGAAAAGGTATCACTTCCAACGTGGTTTTTTTCAGAAATCACTAAAATGTGATTAAAACAGTCATGTTCACGCTTGCGGAATCTAGCCCCAGCTACTAAAAATCTAATAATCCACGAATAATTGATGGAAATATCACGTTTTGTTGACGACTGTGAAATCATTAATATTAATATAGTGGAGTGCCTGTGCCTGGGGGTTTTGGCTTCGGACTTTTGTTACGGTGAATTTACGTGGTCGAGGTGGGATTTTGTTTTTTATACTATAAATTGCAAAGTTTACCAAACATTTTTTTGTGCTTTACCCTGGGGGTGAATGCCACCCCTTTTCGGGGGTGAAAATTTTTTCATTGAAAATAAGTCCGGGAATAGATAGATTGGCTAATTCTAAGCAACTTTTGTTCTATAAACTTTATAGAAAGTCAATACTTGTATTTCAGAAAGTCAATACTTGTCGAGTTATTCGCGAGTGAAAATGTCAATTTTTCAACCAAAAAACCCACGTTTTCATGCGGTTTTTCGCGAATAACTCAAAAAGTAAGTATTTTAGCGAAAAAATTATTAGTACCTATTAAAAATGTAGCCTATAAAAAAACAAAAAAAATGGTTGGTTTATGGTGTCTGTAAACCCAATACAAAAATATTAATAGCTTGTTGAAGGTTGGTTCTTATTTGTCAAACGCCAAAATTGAAAGTTTCAACTTGAAATAAACAAAAAACAAAGCATTTTTCGGGAAAAACTCATTAAACCTTTTTTAAAGTGCTTGAAAAAACCTTTATTTTTGTTTTTTAT
Organism: Thereva nobilitata; assembly: GCA_963855945.1. NCBI lineage: Eukaryota > Metazoa > Arthropoda > Insecta > Diptera > Therevidae > Thereva > Thereva nobilitata. The sequence continues at coordinate 53,636,867 of OY979694.1, read as the reverse complement.
GAAACTCCGCAGCATTTAAACTAAGCTAGTTATGACGAAAATAAAGTTTGTCCCTATTTTTTCGGCGAGAAAAAATTGTGAAAATCACCCCCTAATTACCACCCCCATTGAAAATAATCGGTACCACTTCACTTTATTAATGTACTTGTAATATGCTCTAGAAGTTTGACCGTTTTACAGTGCTTAGTTGTGAAAAAATTTGAGCTTGAAGGGAAGAGATCATTTTTGTAATTTTGCAAAATATTGCCTTTTCTTCAAAATAATTCAAAAACTATTAATGATACACTGTAAACACTTTCTGTGGTAATTTTACAAAAAAATACTGGAAGTTTTATTCACAAGCAGTTTTGTAAATTTGCAATATATATTATTAGGAATATTCCAATTCTACTTTACGTATTTTTACCAACTGTGTAGTAAATATACATTATTTTTGGGATGTAAAAATACAATCAGTACTGGAGCTTTCACTTCATAGTTTTGTAAATTTCCAAAACTTTTGTGTATGCCCTCTCCCTACACATAAAAATAGCATTTTGCTCACCATGCAAGGACCGATTCGCAATACAAGCTTCAAGCTTCAAGCTGCAAGCGTCAAGCTGCAAGATTCAAACTAGGAGCTTCAGCTGAGTTTTGCTTTATTTGAGCACTGCAGCTTGAAGCTGTGAATGTGAATCTTTGTACAAACCCTTTTATCCTAATTTGTGAAGCTTGAAGCTTGCGGCTTGAAGCTTTAATTGTGAATCGGCCCTAAGCATCAAAAATTATCAAAAATTTCTTGGCTGTTTCAAGAACAGCCCACACCCTGACCAAAGTCAAAGGTCTGACCTTAAATTAAGAACAATCGGGTATATATGCTTAGTATTCCATTGTTACCTGTGAATTATATCTATGAGAGGGAAAATTTAAACCTTACATTCCAATGAACAATTTGTAATTTTACTGAAAATATAAGTCCTAAAATTACGCCTCTTACTGTAAAATTACAGTACAAAGTTCAGAACATAACATTGATAAATAATACTAAGAAATATTGTAATTTTCCTACATAAACGATTTAGAAAAATACACAACATTGTGTAAAATATAGGTCAAATTCATGTAATCAACATTTACGTCATGCAGTATGGGAGATTCTCAATTTCTTTATGTGAATTTACAACATTTATAGTAAAATTACAATAATTGTGTAGTAGATTAGTATTTCATACCGCGATTTGTAATTTTACTATACATTTGGACTGTGAATTTACATATTTTTTTTACAGTGTACGCAAAATTTTGTAGAGTACACAATCGTAGGTTCTAGAGTAAGATATGGCCGTTTACAGTTTGCATATGTTCGTAAATAGTAACTTGTTCAAGCCCTTTCAGCTCAAACCGTTTAAAAAATAAGGGGCGAAAGAAAGTTTAATTTATATGAACTTATAGCTCTTGAAAAACCCTACAAAATGCTATTTGGAACGACTTGATAGCTTAAAAACTAAGCGAGTTATGGGTAAAAAACCAATCACTTATTTTTGCAGATATGAGTGCACGTAGGGTTCGAACTATCGGCTTCTAGTATCGATTCCAAGTACTAATAACAGAATCAAACCGTGGTATCGATACCTAGAAAGTATCTGGCTGGAAGTATCGATACTACTCAGTATCCAGTACTTTTTAAAATACATATATTTAAAAAAAAAATTATTTAGAACAAAAGCTCGAAGATGTGAAGACGTTGTTGACAAAAATTTACGTAAATAATATAACCCAACGGTATGAAGACTCCGTCGACAAAAAAACAGCACAGACACATATGAACAAAGGCATGACTAAGGCCCGTTTTCATTTTAAGCCCAAGATATTGAGCATGTTCACATGTTTGGTAGAACAGCATACAAACTTCTGTGTGATAGAGGAGCTCCATTTTGGGTTCCCACAATGCGTTTGCGATGTAAATGCTCCTTTAAAAACAGCTACTGGTTAAAGCTGCATTTAGAAATAAACGTAACTACGACATCTCTGAAGATTGAAGAATATTCCGATTTTTGCGGTTGTCAGTGGCTGTCAAAATTATTGGCACACCCAAGAAATTTTACAACTGAGGAAGATATTACAAGACTAAACTATCTTACCAAATTTTATTGATTAAAATTTCATTATTTAAATTATAAATAATAAATTTAAAAAAAAATAATTTAAATTCATTTAATAATATTGATTTAACAGAAAAAAGAAATTCATCAGTTTAAAACTTCTTGCGTGTGCCCACTGTATGTGGGTTGACAAAGTACTCGATACTTTTAATGAGTAGTACTTGACGATACCATGATCTTGGTATCGAGTGCTCAGTATCGGTTTTCAAGACGACAGTATCGATACCTACTCAGAATCGAGAGTATCGTTCGAACCCTAAGTGCACGTATATTGGAGCATTGATGAATACACATTATAACCACATTTTAGGCACAGACATACTTACAAGTATTTACACACGTCACACACAATGATCTTGCAACCGTTGAGGAGATTTTACAAGCTGGTCAGTACTGTTCTGTCATGTTGTACGGACTTCCGAAGAACACTCAATTGAATATATTGAAAATGGTGGAAGACTTACCATTTTGAATTTATAAGTTCTGAACATAAATTCGTTATTTGCTTCCTTAAAAACCCCCAGATACTGATTTTCATGGAAATCGGAACAAAATTGGCAAATTTTGGCTGGCCATTTTGAATTTAGATCACAATTTTTGAATAGGTTAACTTTTTTATATATATTATTAGCTAAACATTCCATTTTGAATTTTTAAATTTCATTCACCGTAACTGAAATCCGAGGTTTTCATGTTTTTAACGCTCCAGGAACTCCACTAATAGGGAAATATCACTTTTTGCTAGAACTACAGAAACATTTTTATAAAAGAGTGGAAATGTTCCTTCTTGTTTGATTGAACGCGGTTTTCTAGGGGAATCATTGCTACTTGGTACTCCAAATTCAACTAGAGTGTAGTTCGTAGATTTATGTACATTTCTGCAAAAAACGCAACAAGCCCAAAAGTGGAAATATTACCTTTTGTTCGAACACTCCTCAATTGTTCATATGATATGCTATACACTGTCTATATCGTATGCTATGCAGCTAGCATCCTTGACAAGGATATGCTAGTTATGGAAGCTAAAGATCATTTCTTTGAATAAACACATGCTATCCCACATGGATAATGCTATTTTTCCATGGTGGACCTTAGCTTGCTGATAAATACTTGACAAGGAATGATAGAAAATCATTTAGAGTGAGATAACGTCCCCACAGTATCGTTTATTCCGATATTTATTTTTCGCTGCTACACAAAACCTTGTATTGATTTCCTTTTCTTGACTAACATCCACGGATTTTGTTTCGCATAAATGCATTCCCGCTTTTTAATTAAACGATTATTTTCGCTGCTTTCTGAATCTCATTAGCTCTTGTTTAATGGGCATTGCTACTTTTATTAAAAAAAAATTCTGAGTCTTGGTTTCCTTGGTTTCAATTTAAGCTTTGGCGTTCTTATTTTTTTTGGTTGGCGGAAAGAACAAGGAATAAAATTCATGACAACATTCCTGGCGAGTCTCCATTTCCAATACTAAGCTTCTTTTATCCTCAGCTTGTATAGTTTGAGAATCGTCAGTAAGACGCTTTTTGATTATAAAAGTTGAATTTTTATAATATTTTTGGAACAACATAGCCTCAAAGATAAGGGGAGTTCCCGTGCTCATTCACTGATTAATCTATAAGCTCAAATTGTAATCTATCTTCTATATGGGTTAACATCGGTTCATCACTAGGTTTCAATTGTTTTGCTGGAACTTACTGGAGATAAATAGGTAATGCGTCACTTGAGCCTGGAAACCACGGGGCGTGGCACTGAGTAGAGTTGTGGGTAGAGTAATAGTTGATAATTACATGTCATTCTCATATATTAATTAATAGAAGATAATGGCATGTGATTAATAGGGTTTGGTTGTTTTATTTTATTTAATATTAAACTATTTACAATCTGCAACAAGCCATAATTAAGTTGTTTGTATTTGATGTGAGGTAATCACTACATGGCATTTAATTATCACCTATTACTACAAACACAACTCTGCCTGCTGGTTCCCAGGCTTAAGTGCTGCATAACCTACTACGAATTACCCGGGCTCTTGCGGGGAGCGGTTCTGTGTATTTAACAGAGGGCAACTTTCCCTTGGAGGTAGTTCAAAGAGAGGAAATATGCCTAACGCTCGCTGAATTGGAACTTATTCCGATTATGACGTCATATTCAGCAAACTGTCTTGCCAAACTTCAACTTCAGCTCTTGCTTTTTTGAGCCACCCAACTTTTTTCTGGTTTTATATCTCTTTTTCTCTTTTCGCCGGCAACAATGACAACCGCGAAGTTTTCTAGTAGAGAGAATTCTGCTAGTTTCCTTTTGTTTTAACTTTTTATTAGCGTTGATTTCGTAGCAATGATTATCCGTGGTATCGAGATCCATAATTACATGAACCTTACGTAGTTGTTAGGGTTTGTAAAAACTGTTCCGAAGCATGTCAAAATTACTTTAGAAAATTATGTATTAACTGGAAATGTTTCTGCAAAGCGATTGTTGAACTAGATCAGATAGAGACCGCTCAGATTTGGAACAACGGGTCAACCCCAATTTCCTTGTGGCACTTTATTAGAAAGGTACAGAAATGCGTTAAATTGTATAAAACGTCTGTGTAGACAATAGTTTTTAGATGAGTTCAGGTTACCTAGGAGTCTATATAGAATAAGTATTGAGCATAAATTATATTTTTTTAAACTGCGTCACACACTTAATTTAATCCTTTCCAAATACCCAACAAATTTTTAAATTAAATATTTTAGTTTATCCTAAAACTAATGACAACCAACAAAAACCAACTTAAATGAAAACTATAATAGAAAATAACTTCAAACGGATCGAGTAACTAGTACCAAAGCAATAAAGCAATCCGCTAATTATCGCGTAAATCGAAAGTGAACTTAAAAGCCATCGAAGAAGACAAACTATCAAAAGCATTTCAAAAAGCACTAGGAATTCATTAATTAATTTCAATTACGTTCCTTAATCTAGGAACAAAAAAATGGCTTTAATGAAAAATCTCATGTGGCTTTTAATCATCGACAAAATTGCGTCTCTAATTAAATTTAATTTCAACTAGCTGTGACATCAAAAAAAGAGGATATAAGTCACTTCTGTGTTTGTTTGCTTGTGGTTGTGTGTATGACAATATCACAGCTCGAGGGCGACTTAACTTTGTCAAATCAAATATTTTGTGACCATGGCACAATTACTAGTAGTAATATATTTCATAGATAAATGTCATAGCGAGGAAGTTGTATACATCAAGGGATTTGTTAATATATTTTTAATAATTATCATTAAACTAGTTAAATAGGTCGTGATAAGACTTTTCCGACTAATCTAAAGGCTTTCAGGCTTTTCAGTTATTCGTGCGGATTTACTTTAATTTTAAGCCTCACACATATGTTTGTTTAAGTTCAAAGCTACAACTGTCTTTTGATTAAGCAAATAAAAAAAAATTTCACACTTTTAATAAAACAAACAGATTTTTCCATTTTTAATACCAATATGATGTTTTATCATGGATAAGCAAGCAAGAAGGGAGCAAAATAATAAGGAAAAATTAACACGCAGAGGGGATTTCCACGGAAAAGCGAAACTTAAAAAAAAGAACATCAGGCGACTTCAAACCACAATAACAATTTCTTTATTCAATCTTATGACATTATCGGACTATTTCCGTTCTTCAATCAGAGTTAAGGACATGCATATTAAAGTTTGAGGATAATCTGAAAAGAGTTGAGTTTCAACATGAAGTTGGCGTTGCTCGTTACTATTCTGGTACTAAAAATTGAATACTTGTGAAAATTTTAGTCATTTTGGACACTCAGTTGTTATTTGACTCACTGTTGTCTCAGTCGATGTCAGTGTTTTTGTAAAAATATAAAAATTCAATATCGTGACATGAATGAAAAATGTGCATTTGAAAGGCCAAACGCCTGTGCAAATTAAAGCTGAGTTGAAGCTGTATGCGGGGACTCTGCTCCATCATTTACCACCAGCTAAATTTAAACTTGCTCATACTTGATGAGTAAGGGCGTTGGGGATAGTGGAATGATCATCACTGGATCATTAAATAATTTCGCTCATCAATTTTCATACTACCAGTCGCTTCGGTGGCTTTGTATCCCTCCGCTGCCATCAATCTTATGTAGCTTATTACCTGCTCTACCAATTTTCGTGAGTAAGAGGGTTGGAGATAATGCTTTGATAATCACAGATCATCACCTGATCATTAAATTACCCCCTCACCAATTTTCATACCACCAGTCTTCTCTGAGGTTTGTATCCCACCGCTGCCACCCATCTTATGTAGCGTATTACCTTCAACAGGACTGGGCTGTGCCTTTTTGGAGGAGCCTCCATCCCTTATATTAATTTAAAAAAAATGCAATTGGCATGTCTAGAATTACAGCCAATTTCCCGATGTCTGGAAATGCACCAAATTTCCGGCACGCGCGCATCGGTGGACATCCGCTCTTGTAAACTTTTGCCATTATCAGCAATTAATTACCTGTAAAAATGCTTTCACATTGATTCTCAAGAATTCAGTTCAAGGTTCAATTCTTGAGCTTTGATGTGTAAGCATAATTTGTAAAATATAAAAGAGCAATGTAAATAAATCAATATTCAGTCATTAAGTAACAACCATAAGCCTTTTTTCTTCGTTACTCAGTGTGAGGCTGCACTGAGAAAAGTCTTCTCCAAGTTTGTTTTCGGTTTTACAATTTAACAATTAGATAAAATAATCTAATTAACATGGCATTTTAACGGTGCTGATGCGATCTTATGACCGCTCAATTCCATATCCAGCTTTATGCGTGATACTCTAGCAGTTACCACGTATAATCTTGAAAAGTTGAGTTGAGATTGAGTTGAATTTTCGACTCGCGTTTATGAATACTGAACGAAGTCAAAGCATATAAAACGAAGTCAAAGGATAAAAAACATCGATGCATCGAATATATCGAAGCATTAATAAAACATCGTTTTCCATAATTTTTTCGGTTGATTGGGGTGTATGTAGTCTTGCCAGCTACTACAGCGAACTTTCTTTTATGAGTTTATTATCAATGACAACATTCCTGGCGAGTCGAAACGCCTTTCTCGAAGTGATAAGCTTAGGTTCAGAAACAATAAAACTCGCATGGTCCCTAACAGGAAAGTAAAGTTCTTGTTCGATGACATATTGCCAAAAACTCTTGTACAACGATAGGTTTTTGCGATAGTGCATTATCAATGCGTTTCCCTTTTGATCATGAGACAAAAAAGTGCGCTGAAACTACCCGGCAGGAAATATTTTTGCTCAAAATAACCCCGTTAATCGATAGAGAGGCTAATTTTAAGCAAAAAATGTAGTACAAACTTTTTTTCTAAAATTGATATTTGTTGGTTATAAGCGTTTGAAAAGTTGAAATTTTCATTAAAAACCCCACGTTTTCGAACAGTTTTTGGTCAATAAGTCCAAAAATAAGCGTTTTATGGGTGCGTTTTATGGGTGCGATCGAAATGAAAAGTGAATTTTACGAATTTTACAGATTTCTGCCTTTATTTCAAAAAACCTAAAAAAACTTTTGAAGATACGTAAAAAACTGTTGAGTAACAGAATTTAGATTTTTCTTTAACAACAATTTTGGTTTTTTAAGTATTGCTGTAGCTTAAAAACTGACGGAAATATAGCGGATTGAAATTTGCTTTATAATGTAAGTACCGAACGACTTTTTTTTTAATTTTCGGAGCAAATGATTTTCGGAGCTCTTGTGAGCACATTGCGGTGTTTCACCATTGACATATAGATATGGACAACTTTCAATGGCACCATTTTTCTCCAAAAGAAGAAGACCTTTTCTATGTAAACAACAATTTTTTTTCGAATTTAGAGGAAAATAAGTAATAAGATGTATGTATGTTATAATTGATAGAAATAATTTTCCATCATTATTTTTTATTTAGTAGCAGTTTTTTCGTTAAATAAATGTATTTTTTGATGTGAAACATCATTGCGCGCGTTGAGAGTAATTCTTCAAGGTCGGGAACATTTTGTGGGAACGCTTTTTAGGGAACGCTTTATAGGGAACGCTTTATAGGGAACGCTTCGTCCAATCCAATTTTTATTCCGGGAAACGGAAGATCTGTATTGAGGAAGACAGAATAAGACGGGGATTTTAAATGACGAGCCAGACATAGGCAGAATGGAACAAATTGTTGAGTGGTTGCCTTACGACGTTGATATTCCAAATAGTCGCGGGTTGAATTCGGCATTTGAATTTTATTATTTATATTTAATAGTTTTATTTGTTTGTTTGTTTGTTCGGTTCAAATCTTGCGACAGCTTTTTCAACTACTTCTACTGAACCGATTCTTATGACACTTTGCACACATATTGAGTTCCCGTGACAATGCAATCTGACATTTTTGTAAAAAAATCAAGATGGCGGTTCCAAGATGGCGGACGGATTTTCCAATTGTGTTCTGATTCCATTGAAAATCAGTATGGGGGGGTGTTTAGGGCCACAAGTGACCATTCTGTGGTCAAAAATTGAAAATTCAAAATGGCCGCGCCAACATGGCGGATGAATTTTGCGAATGTGTTCTGAATCCATTGAAAATCGGTATCGGGTTGTTTTTAGGGCCGCAAATGACGATTCTGTTGTCAAAATTTTTAAAATTCAAAATGGCCGTGCCAATATGGCGGATGAATTTTGCAAATATGTTCTGAATCCAGTGAAAATCGGTATCCGGGGGTTTTTAGGGCCATAAATGACGATTCTGTGGTCAAAATTTGAAAATTAAAAATGGCGGAAGAATTTTGCAAATGTGCTCTGAATATGTTGAAAATCCTTATCGGGGAGTTTTTAAGATCACAAATGACGAATCTGTTTTAAAAATTCGAAAATTCAAAATGGCGACGGCAATATGGCGGATGAATTTTGCAGATGTATTCTGAATCCATTGAAAATCGGTATGGGAGGGTTTTTTAGGTGACAGATGACGAATGTGTGGTCAAAATTTGAAAATTCAAAATGGCGGTACGATTTTGGTAATAACAATTCGATTTCACTTAAAATCGCTATTTGGGTGCGTTTAAGGTCGGAAATAATGTATTTGTTGTCAAAATTAGAAAATTCAAAATGCCGCTGGTAATATGGTATGTAGCCTTGAGTCGCGTAAGAACTTTGGAAGGGTTATGTATTGAGGAGCTTGATGGTGAGAAATTAACAGGTAAGAAACCGTGCAACAAAGATGCAATGAAAGAGTTGGAAAGGATGAGAAGTTTGCATGATGATACGAGCCAAAACCCAAACAAAAAAACTTTTAAGTTAAATCGTTTTATTTGAAATCATAAGCTGTACCAAAAACTAGAAAATAATTAGAACACAAACATGGCCTTCTTGGGATTCTGACGTCTGGTAAGAAATCGTGTAATAGTAGCCGTGCTGTTTTCTCATGTCGTAGGCCAAGGGGCACTTTAAGTCGCTGCGCCGTATCAGCGGAATAAGTAATAGTCTGAGACTTTTAACAGACTAAAATAAAAACATTGGGAGCATAAAAATTTGTATAACGACTGTATCATTAAATAAAATCGACTTGTCTAGAAAAATGTGTTTCCAAGCCCACCAAAAATATATTTCAAATGCGGTCAGACATCATGGTCGAAGGTCATCAACGGCAATGGTACATTTTCAACACAAATCGGTGTGTATAAAACTTACGGCTTTTTTACATCCCAAACGCAAAATTGTTGTGCGATAAAAGAGCTCCAGAGCTGCGTTTCCCCTTTGCGTTTGGGATGTAAAATGGCCTTTATTCTTACTAATTATTCAATTTAAAGAAAGATAAAGATCGCCAAAGATGTTTCACATCTTTCACGTGCACTGGTTACACGCGCTATATTTTTTAAATATGTGAGGGTTCTTTCCCTCTGTTTAACGAACTTTTAAAAATAACGAAAGTAGAGAAAGAAGAAAAAACTCTATAGCTGTCTAGTTTTTTCTAATTATGTTTATATCGCTGACATGCACTGAACTGTTTTTTATTTTAAAACCGATTAAAGTTCATAGGATTTTAACGGGGGAACGAGACAACGATAGTTTTTGGTGCCACTTTTTTGTATGGGATTTTGCTTATTTAGTAGTCCATATCTATATGTCAGTGTATTTCACGTATACATACATGCTACATTTGGTATACAGGTTTAATATACATTTTACAACAGTACCTCCAAAATAGAAGATATTCTAGAAGCAGGAAGGTATTGCGCAATACTTTTGTACGCAGCTGCTAAAGATGTGCAATTAAATAAAATGAAAAAAATAGACGGTTTGCAATCTTTTTCAGAGCATAGGTGAATTGAGTGTTCGGGGGTCGGTACCCCGCCAGTATACATATATACATCCACGCACACGCACACATACACACACACACAAAAAAATTTACTAAAATACTTTCTGAACTTATAACTTATAATTTGTGTGTCTCAAAAAGGGTAGACTTTGAAATGCTTGGTAAGTAGATCCTAAATCCAAAATTTCATCAAAATCGGTGGCCTCCGAAAAAAGTAAAGGTAATACCCCATTTTTATGGTTGGGGACGGGACTAGTTCGAAAGTTCGTGTTTTTAGTATAGCAAGAATTATTTTTTTTAAATTTGATAAACAGAAATATCTATATTTGGCGATTTTTTTTTCAGTTTATGTTATATTTATCAAATTTATCAAATTAAATGAAATTAAATCGCCTCGACACACCACAGCGTAAATTATGACAAAATCCGTTATTAGGTTTGGTTGTCACACATGGTAAAATACATCATCACACCAAAATAAAAACTTAAAATCAGCTGATTAACTTTAAGCAGCATTAACTTTAAGAAGCAAAAAAACTCAGCTTTTTTTCAACAATTTACTGATGGAAAGATGGCCCTCTATTTGAGGTAAATGTAGTTAAACTTTGCCACCTTGTGCCAGTCAAACTTCTATTTCAAATTTTTCACTTCTTGAAAATTCTAAAGTGAATAATAATTTATTCCAACATTTCTATTTTTGATTTATTTGTTAAAATTTGTTTTCATGAATAATACATAAGGCTTAAGTCTTCTTTAGATAAAATTGAGTTCGTAAAAAAATATGAGAACCGGTTTCTTCACATGTAAACAAAAATACTCCCACGCACCAACCCCTTCGCCAACGAAGTAAAAGTTATTAATAATTTCTTTTAGGAACTAAATATTAGAAATTTAAATAGCCTATAATTTAAGTAAGGTAATTTTTAACATATTTGGAGAAAATTACTACAATCAGTAGTTTTTGAGTTTATCCCGGACAAACAGACGGAATGACAGCGGCTTCTGTTTTATTTATAGAAATATAGATTTTCCCTTTTGTCCTTCCGAAAGAATGAGAAGTGCGCCACACAACGGTAATCAGAGAAAAAGGTCAGCATGAGCATTTAGGCCAATTTCTTGTGATGATTGTCGTGTTTCTGTCAATATGTCATTGGTGTCTGTTTAGGAGACCCATTGTTATTTCTTTATTGTAAGTGAGCCAATTCTCCCTAAAGATAATGCAGGTCACCAGTGATCTCCACTTTTGACTGGCTAGTAGCAATATTGGTAGTCAAAAATTGCATTTTGATCCCGCCTATTGGGCTGCTGACCATCCCGGTCTCCTAGGCCCGGAGAGACACTCCCTGCTTGGATATGCAGTCGGGTTTCTCGTTCTCATCTATGTTCCTACCCAGAAGAGAATCACATTGTGTTTTCTACCAACCCTATACTAACTCAGCTCTGAATTTCTGTACTTTGGAGCGCATCGTTACTGACTAGTAGTGTCCGACCGAAGGTCAGTTTTAGGCCGAAGCCGATGCCGAATGTTCGGCTTTTGCCATAACCTTCGGCCGAAACCGAAGCCGAAGCAGAAGGTTCAATCATACACAGAAATCTTGGTATACTGACTGAAAAATATACATAATAATGAAAATTCTCCACTGTTATTTTGTTTTATAGTCATAGTGCCGAAAATGATTGCAATATGCATTTTAAATAACTAAGTTGCGGCTTTCCAAAAATAATAAACTAAGATTTGTTTATTTTTATTTGAGGAATACCATACGTTTCAATGTCACATTCACATCACACTCTCAATTCTTTTCGTTTTCAGCGACTGGCCTGGCTGGATATAAAAACTTCGGCTTCGGCTAACCTTCGGCTCCTTTGGCCGAAGCCGAATGTGCGGCCGAAGGTGTTTTTTTGGCCGAAGTTGGCCGAAGCCGAAGCCGAACCCGAACCTTCGGTCGGACACTACTGACTAGAGAGCTTTTATAGAGACTTGGCTATTTATTCCAATGTTACATCCTTGTGTAGGTTTTAATTTCATTGTCTGGCAGGCCTTCAGGATCCCCGGCACTCTGCCTAAAAGATACTAGCGTACTCTAGCGGTTTCTAAATATACTCTTGCCGCAACGCCCTCTGATGTCTTGGAGCCGTCGGTGAATATTCATATAACGAACTTCCTCCGAACGTCTCCATTTCTTCTCTTACGTCTTCGTCTTCTTGAAGGTATTTTGACGGAGAAGTCTTTTTTGAAGGTCTTTTAGTGATGGGGGAAGGTATTCCGTGGTTGCAGTGACCTTACCATCGAGTAGCAAGTTTAAGATATTGCTATGCCCGAGGGTTTTGAGGTCCAGGCCCCGAAATCCCTCGTTCTGAAAGAGCTACACGAAGCTAGGTGTTTGATGTGAAGGTCGCCGGCAGTAGGTGCAAGATAAAATCAAGGGCGTTCACGAGTCATGCTCTCGTGGCGCCTGTTGCCGTCTTGTGGACCCTTCCCTACTTTATAACATTATAGGTTCCGCTCAGCGCTGGCCCAACTTACTACCAAACCGTACGTGAGAATTGCGTATTTAAGCTGAACTCTTTGTGCAAATTATTATTTTCCCATTGCGAAAGAAGTTTCTCGACGAAGTTTCTGTAACGGTCGGTTATTTACCGAAAGTTTCTCCCTTTTAATGGTCCCCCATCTATCGGAAAGTTCAGGCATAATTAATAAAATTACTTCACAAAAAAAATTTTGGAAAAAATTTTTTTAAATTCTAGTAGTCGAAGAAAATTTTTTTTGGTTCTGGGAAAAAAATGGGAAAAAAAAGAGAGTTTTTTTTGATACGTCTGTCACGAATTTACGGGAGGTTTTTTTTTTGGAAAATTATAATTAATGGTCAGGAGCTAAAACCCGATACGAGAACTGTTCAATGAAGTCTTGAGATCGTTTTAGGAAAACTAAACCCAGTTAATCTTATAGAAGTGGAATTATCCAGCAGAACAGATTCCGGTGTGCACGCTCTAGATTCATCTGTACATGTTGATTTAGGAATACCTAGCGGAACTTGGAATTCATCAACCGGTGTAACCCGAATGGTAACCAGAGAACTTGCTAGACGAGGGCTTGCTATACGAGTTATAAAAACAATTCAACTTCCTGATACATTGGATTGTAGTTTTAGTGCCAAGGCACGAACATATCTCTGTAGATTAGCAGTGTCCAAGAAATCGTTAAATCCCAAAGATTTTCCGAATTTTACTTTTTTATTTAGGCAAAGATTTCAGAATTTTGTTGCTGTTATTCCGATTGAATAGTCGGAAACGTTGGTTCTTTATTCAAAATAGTAGTTTTGAAATTGTCAACCTCAAAGAAGCCGCAAAACTCTAATCCCAAGGATTGTTTAAGGAGATAGGAGGCACGGCGACCTCTGATATTAATGGTGTAACAGATGCACTTTTAGGAGCCACCATTTTTTTTGATACCACTTAATCAAGAGAACCTCTCTGCATGTATTAGGTTATCTTCCGTCAAGTACCAGAACATCACAACCATATCGTTGTGTTTTTATCGTTATCTTTTCACCCGAGGGCCAACCAAATAACAAGACGCAGAAGGACACTCAACGGGCGTTCCCTCTTTGACGGGCCACGGACGTTTTTGTAAGCTAGACGCAGGTTATCAGTTGTGGAAAATAGAAGTAATTTCGTTTTTGTGTTAGCATTGTATACTAGATTTTGTAATCTCCCAATTTACATTCCAACTGTTAATCATATTGATATTCTACACCAGATATTTACTCAGTACATATTAAATATTTATCAAAACAAATTATATTATCCATTTAAACTTGACATTTCTACTTATGTTACACATCATTATTATTAATAATGTTGACTTAATTAATTTGTTATCACATAAGCATTATCTTGAGAGTTTGTGCGTTGTAAAAAAAATCAGGAATCAGCGACTGGTACCAGCTCGACGATTTGTGTTTTTCCTTTCCGTTATTGTATGGAAGTTGTTGTTTTTTTCTGGTAATAGGTGGTTGCATCCACATTACCTGTATTGTAAAATTACTTTTGATTTACACTTATATCCTAATTAATTCAACTCTTTATTCTGGTGTTACTTAAATTTTAGTATATTGTGCTTTAAATTAATATACAATACATTTGTTAACAATTCTTTAACTCAACGAGTATTACTGGGCATGACTGCCTAAGGGGGTAATTTATCCAGGATGGTTGGGTGTTGCTTTCTCTCCCGGGACCTCTCGAAGTCGCGTTGAACATTTACAGGTCCACCAGGTCGTTGGGAACTTCCAGCGATGAATCCCTTTGGCTAACCTAGGACAAGAACGGTATGAAGAAATCTCCTTTTTTGACTAATAGGTAAGTGGTGAATCATATGTGTACATTGCCGGTCACACAACCCCACGCCCCCACCGGCGAGCTAGCGTAAACCGTGTGGCCGGTTTAGCATCCCCTATAAGAATTTAGGAAACTAGGGAGGATGTGGTTTTTCAAAATTTTTTATGTATACCCAAGCATGATGGCAGTAGCCTTGCTGTCACCAGCAAGGAGCTCCATTGTGCCGGTACATTTCTGCACCTATAACTGTCTTGCAGTCGCTAAATTTTTTACGGTTGAATCACATTCAAAAATGGTCTTACTACTCTCATCAAGATGGTTTCCAAGTTTAACAACTAGCAAAAACCCGCGTGCGTTGCAACGCCTTTACATAACAGTCCGCGGCAGGAAAAAGGTAGGTATAATGAAAAAAAGAACAAATCAAATTGATTTTGGATACATATAAAAATTTAGAGTTGCCTATAAAAAAAGAAAGTGCGTGTCAACTCCGACGCGTGACTGGAGTTTACTCCTGAAAAACGATTGTCTTAAAATATATACAATAGGCAAAGGTAGTTAATGAAGCCATATATTTATTTATATTGATTTGATTAAATATATCACATACATTTTATTTTCTACTTTTTAGTCTATTATATGTATTCTGCCATTTTCTGGTGGCCGCCAATTTAGATTTAAAATGACGTCATAAAGATTTCTGTATTATAATCGTCACACCCTTTCATTGGATACCTGTACTGAGAGGGTTATGAAGAAAAGATAATCCGCCATTTTGAATTTGGAATGACGCCACACGACTAATTGTATTCTACCTGTCATGCCCTTCCATTTGATACCAATGTGGGTGGGTCGGCGAACACAATTGCAAAAGGCCTCCAGTTTTGAACCGCCATCTTGATTTTTTTACTAAATGGTCCGATTGCATTGTTAGGCGAACTATGCGTATGTACAAAATTTGAAGTTAATCGGTTGTATTTTCTACTTTCTTCAGCCATTTTTTGGTTGCCGCCATATTAGATTTAAAATGACGTCATACAGATTACTGTATTATAATCGTCACACCCTTTCATTTGGGACGGCATTTATTGTAAGAAAACAAATTAAACATCTAGTAATGGGGTTTGACGCTATAAATGAAAGAATATGTAGAATACGTATAAGAGGAAGATTCTTTAATTACTCCATAATAAATATACATGCCCCGATTGAAGATGCGCTAGAAGAAGCGAAAGATGCATTCTATGAAACCTTAGATAGGACGCTAAGAAACTGTCCTAGACATGATGTAAAGATTGTCATAGGAGATGCAAATGCAAAAATTGGCCATGAAAGTGCATACCGACCAACAATAGGAGCATTTAGTCTACACGACGAAACAAATGAAAACGGTATGAGACTGATCAGTTTTGCAATGATGAATAATATGGTGATCGCAGACACAAGATTCCAGCGAAAAGATATACATAAGGTAACCTGGAGATCTCCAGATGGAAGAACGCAAAACTCAATTGATCATGTACTTATAGAAGCGCGTCACTGTTCAGAAGTACTAGATGTCAGATCATATCGTGGTGCAAACATCGACTCCGACCATTATATGATTGGGACGAGAATCAGAAGCAGAATATCGACACTAAACGAAAGAAGAAACCGCAGGGAAAGAAAATTTAACGTGAAATTATTAAAAGAAGAAGCAAAACAAGAAGAATATGTGGAAGAAATAAATAGAAGAGTGATAAATGCAAATAATCACAACGCCGAAGACATAGAAGTTAAATGGAATAACTTGAAGACCCTAATCAAAGAATCAGCATCAAATACTCTAGGATACGAACCCCGTGAAAGCAGAAATGAATGGTTCGACATTGAGTGTACCCGTGTAACACAGGAAAAGAATATAGCATATCAAGTAATGATACAGAAACACAGAACGAGAAATGCAGTTGAGACATACAAAGAAAAAAGGAGACAGGAGAAAAGAGTGCACAAAGCGAAGAAAAAGGAGTACTGGGAAAACGAAATGTTGAAAATAGAAGAAGCGAACAACCGAAACGATGTCAGGAAACTATATAAAAAAGTAAAGGAGCAACGAGTCGGTTTCAAGCCCAGAATAACCATGTGCAAAAATAAGGATGGAGAGATCTTAAGTACCAAAGAATCAGTTCTAATTAGATGGCGTGAACACTTTCAAGAACTGCTAGCTCGAGATGAGGAGCAACCCCTTACAGAAAACATGGAACTAGCAGAAGAACTAGCGGGAGACATGCCTACATTAGAAGACGTACAAGACGCAGTGAAAAAGCTAAAAAACAACAAATCTCCGGGCAAAGATAACATCGTAGCAGAGCTATTGAAACAAGGAGGTGAAAACGTAATATTAAGCCTGCATGAAATCGTAACACTAATATGGACCCAGAAACGAATACCATCGGAATGGAGCGAGGGCATTGTGTGCCCTATACACAAAAAAGGAGATCAGCTAAACTGCCGTAATTATAGAGGTATCACGCTACTGAACGTAGCATATAAAGTATTATCAAATATTTTATACGTTAAACTGCAGCCTTACGCAGAAGCAGCTCTGGGAAACTATCAAAGCGGTTTCCGCCCCGGAAGATCCACCACAGACCATATTTTCACCCTTAGGCAGGTCCTGGAAAAGGCAAATGAATTTAATATTACCATACATTCGCTATTCATAGACTTCAGAAACGCGTATGATAAAATAAAACGTGAAGAATTATATAAAGCTATGGAGTATTTAAGATTTCCCAAACACCTCGTAGATTTGACCAAAATGACAATGAAAGAGGTTATATGCAGAATAAGAATTGAAGGAGAGCTGTCAGAACCATTCAACGCCACAGTAGGACTAAGACAAGGAGATGCCCTGTCGTGCTTACTATTTAACGTAGCTATGGAAAAAGTGATAAGAGACGCAGGAATTAACACCGCGGGCAGTATTTTCAACAAGTCGGTACAACTGTTGGCATACGCTGACGACATCGTAATACTAGCCAGATCCAGCATAGCAATGAAAGAAGCCTTCATATTGCTAGAAAGAGCAGCAAAGAAATTCGGACTAGCAATTAATGAAGAGAAAACGAAATATATGTGCATCTCTAAAAGACGGAATGATCGCCAGAATATGACCATTGATACATATAACATCGAAAGTGTAAAAGAATTTATATACTTAGGGACGCTAATTTCAAAAGATAACGACACGACGGCAGAAGTCATAAGGAGATTGGCGCTGGGAAATAGATGCTATTTTGGGCTACGTAAACACTTCTTAACAAGGAACATATCAAGGAGGACTAAAGTTAAACTATACAGAACCCTTATAAGGCCAATACTACTGTATGGATCCGAAACCTGGACACTAAGAAGTAATGAAGAACACCTCCTGGGGTGCTTTGAAAGAAAAATCCTGCGCACAATATATGGAGGAGTAAATGAAAATGGTGTTTGGAGGAGAAGATACAATCACGAATTGTATCAGTTGTATAAAGATCCGAACATCATAAAAACTATAAAAATTAGCAGAATTCGATGGGCAGGACATGTTGAACGTAGCAGTGATGACAGCATAACAAAAATTATTATGAACAAGAGACCAGACGGACACAGAGGCACAGGACGTCCAAAAAAGAGATATACAGATAGCGTAGAGGAGGATCTACGAACCCTAGGTATAAGAAATTGGAGACCCCAAGCCAGGGACAGACAGTTCTGGAGGAGGATGTTGCAGGAAGCCAAGGCCAATAACAGGCTGTGGAGCTATTTATGATGATGACACCCTTTCATTTGATACCTATACTGAGAGGGTTATGAAGAAAAGATAATCCGCCATTTTAAATTTGGAATGAGGCCACACAACTTATTGTATTCAACCTGCCATACCCTTTCATTTGATACCCCTGTCGGGGTTCGGGGAACACAAATACAAAAATCGGCCGCCATCTTGGAACCGCCGTCTTTTTTTTACAAAATGTTCACATTGTATTGCAAAGCAAACTACGCATTTGTGCAAAATTTGAAGTTGATCGGTTTCAAATGGTGAGTGGCATTAATAATTTTATACGCAATAATAACAGACTCTCATACAAACTTTCATAAGGATTGCACTAGCTTCAGATGTCACAATTTACTGAACAAAGTTCAACGAATTTTCCCAGAAATATAAATATGCATGCGAGAAATAACAATAACGAACTGTCAACAAGGTATACATAAAATTCATTAGGCTATGGAAATTTAATACGAGGTGTAACAACCCTTCTTGCACCATGTGAAAGCATCCTTTTAAGTTGAATCCTTGTTCAAGGACAAGACCAGATTTTCCGAGAAGCATTCCTTCGCTTGTTGCTTGTCCCGCTCGGCCTGAAGTTTGGGGGCCCCGAACCTTCGGAAGTTCCAAGTCTATATTAAGCACTTAATGAACCTTCAGCATTTCTTATAGCATGACGCATAATTTTTAGCTGAATAAATTGCTGACATCATCCTTTCGGGTTCGGTAATTTAAGATTTCTGGGACGGAAAATTGAAAGGAAGCTGCAAATTGTGTAAGATGTTTACATAGGCAACCAATTTAACCATACTTAACATTGAAGATGAAACTCAACCTTGGGTTTTTTTATATTTACTTCAGGGAAACACAGACTGAATAGGAGACACTTTATGGAACGTGATAACTAAGGCTTAACAGGGCTCAGCATAAATATGAGAATGTACGAGAAAATTTCCTAGGTTGTCTATTACTTTCGCAAGTCACACTTGCACCATCTTAATTTTTTGTGAAATGTTTCTAAAAAGAGATTTCAGTGCTCCCAAAATTCACTTTAATAAAAACTTATTATCATACTTTGAGTTTTCAGTGAGGGAACAGCTCCTTTATTTTGCATTGTGAGTCAAGTTTTGCCTTTAATATTCAGTTCATGAAGTACAAAGGGATTTTGATAAAAGGTCTATGGTTTAAATAGTGCATTGCGTAACCATTTCTTTTGTGTATTGTTGTTTACATGTTACGGGAGTACTACTTAAGGAGCTTGGTATGATAAGGTTACTTCATGTTTTATGTGTAATTTATCCCCGATGGTGTGGAAATTAAATCGTTATCAGAATGAACACATCATAAGAGTGTAAAAGTCAGTAAAGCACTTCATGAGATAAATAAGAGCATGCTGGATTCCTCTTAGTTATGGAGCAATTATCTACTTTACACGGACATAGCCAGATGACTTGATTATGTATAGAATGAGGCTGAGGAGTGAAGTCACTCAAGCCTCCTAATAATAAGCTTCCAAACAATTTAGCGATACAGTAATGCTTGTTGGTTGAAAATTGATTTTGGCATAGGCGAATCGATTCGTTATCGAACTTCTCTCAGCAGCACCCCAAGCTCACGTTCCCCGTAAAGGCCCGTCCTCACTATGCGGACTTAGAATCCACGCGCTTTTGGTCGTACGGCCAGCCAAAAGCGCGCGTGATCTTTTTAATTTTCTGAGTCATGAGTGAGAAAAATCAATTCTCATTTGAAACGGCGTACGCGCTTTTGAAAAGCTCATAGTGTGTGGACGCACAATGTACCTTTTTAACCACAGCCTTTTGTCCGCGTTGTTTGGCCGCACGGCCTTTACCATGGACAAAGTCGTAAAAAAGTCGTAAAAAAGTCATAAAACTCTATATGAAAAAAAAAGGCAAAAGCGCGTACGACCCAAGACCGCGTAGTGTGGCCACACCATAACGCGACTGGATTATTTTCGAACTCCATATATTAAGGTGCTGTACTGTAAAGCTTTAGTCAAGTCCATTATTGTTGCATTTAGTTCAACATCATCTCAACAATTAATTCGAAATCATTTTGTCAGATATGTGTACAAGTGTACAACGATAATTCACTTAACTCGGGGGTATTCTGTCTAAATATATTATACCACAGAGAAATTTGCGAACACAGTTTAATGGCCCTAGAAAATCATCTTTACATGTACAGTACATACTTGGACTCGTAGATTCAAAATGGATTTGAATTGCCTTTGTAATCTCCAAATATTACAATTAATCACGAAGATTTAGTGAAAAGCAATGCCCTCATCGCCAATATTCTGTATCGGTGATTAGAGGACCCTTTATAAAACTCTGAACGGAAAGAAAATATCTCGCTATAAATCAAACTCGTATCACGTCGAATAGGGCATCACTGACATCAACAACAGAGGTATAGCTAATAAAGGTGAAGAACATTTACGACTAAAAGTAGACAATAGACTGTCGTAGATGTGTCCTTAACTAGCGCATTCAAGAGCGATCAAATTGACAGCTCTCAGGTAAACAGACTACAGCGCGCATCTCGCTTCACATAGTAACATTAGCACCATTGAGGAACTAGAGTATACTAGACTAATCCTTTTCGAAATACAAAGAACTATTCTGACCATTTATAACGTCTGCTGTCCTACCAAAAATCGAGACACAAGCAGAGATGTCATGGTGCAATGATTGAACAGTGTCTTGGAGGGTCACAGCAAGGTGGTCAAGAAGCTATCTAATAGGACTAAAAGTTCCGAAGTTGCCTATGTCAAAGTGGCCGCAAATAGGGGTTGCCAGCCAGTATTCGAAAAAATGACAAGAGGGCTTTTTTTGTAGGTAATAACGTTTCGTATTGACTGATCAAAAAAAAATTCGAAAAAAACAGTTTTTGAGTGATTTTTTGGTGAAAAAGTAATTTTTGATAACTTTGACCTTGAATAACTTTAAAAGGGTTAATCGGGCCAAAATCGAACCGTCACCCCCCGTGGTGGTCACTGGATAGCCAACTAGCGACGGTAGTAGCGAGGGTGGGACGCTATATTCCCGCATACCGGCGACGGGCTGGCAGCCCGTCCTGGCATTACCACATTGCCACGAGACCTACAACAGAGCCTCGGATAGGATTGACTACACAACGAAGACCCGGATATCGTATCAAGGACACTGTATCAACCTGGCAGACTAAAAGTTCTACTAAACGAATTACATAAATATAAAAGTGATCTAACAGCAGTGCAAGAGGTGAGATGGATTGGAAAGGGATCCTAGAGAAAAAAACACACAATATATTTTATAGCTGTAACGAGAAAAATCATACTTTTGGGACGGCATTTATTGTAAGAAAACAAATTAAACATCTAGTAATGGGGTTTGACGCTATAGGCGAAAGAATATGTAGAATATGTATAAGAGGAAGATTCTTTAATTACTCCATAATAAATATACATGCCCCGATTAAAGATGCACTAGAAGAAGTGAAAGATGCATTCTATGAAACCTTTGATAGGACGCTAAGAAACTGTCCTAGACATGATGTAAAAATTGTCATAGGAGATGCAAATGCAAAAATCGGCCATGAAAGGACATACCGACCAACAATAGGAGCATTTAGTCTACACGGCGAAACAAATGAAAACGGTATGAGACTGATCAGTTTTGCAATGATGAATAATATGGTGATCGCAGACACAAGATTCCAGCGGAAAGATATACATAAGGTAACCTGGAGATCTCCGGATGGAAGAACGCAAAACTCAATTGATCATATAGTTATAGAAGCGCGTCACTGCTCAGAAGTACTAAATGTCAGATTATATCGTGGTGCAAACATCGACTCTGACCATTCTATGATTGGGACGAGAATCAGAAGCAGAATATCGACAGTAAACAAAAGAAGAAACCACAGGGAAAGAAAATTTAACGTGAAATTGTTAAAAGAAGATGAAAAACAAGAAGAATATGTAGAAGAAATAAATAAAAGAGTGATAAGTGCAAATAATCACAACGCCAAAGACATAAAAGTTAAATGGAATAACTTGAAAACCCTAATCAAACAATCACCATCAAATACTCTAGGATTCGAACAGTGCCGTAGCGTGCCTTAGACGGGCCCTGTATCAAAATTTTTTGGGGGCCCAAATGAAGGATAAAGATTTTTCACAAAAGGAACAAAAACGCTCGTAATTAATTAAAATAATTATTTATTGATTATAAATTATTACTTGCAATATTAATACTCCTAGGAACTAAGCTAGCTAAACAATTCAAATCAAATACACACTTGTCCTTCTTGCCCTTTGTTCGGCGAACTTATTTATTAAATCATTCATAGCTGAAGACGAATTCAGTTTTTATAAATTTTCTGCCTCTATAGACAATAGTGACAAGTCTGTTAGCCTTTCCTGTCCCATAGAAATCCTTAGATAATTTGAATGAAGAAAGCAATTTTCAATGAAGAAATGGGAAATTTCTTTTTATAGCTCCATTGGGGTAGTCTCTTTTTCTTTCACTAATTTTTTTCACAAATTGAACTTATTAACCAATAAATAATCACAAGAACAAGATTTTATTACAATGTAATAACGTTTGAACCGGATTGAAGTAAAACGAGTAGACATTGTTCTGCGTGGTTTGTCATTGTCATTCACGGGGGAATCCCGCAATAATTGATGTATGCTGACACGCGTCGCGGATTTAGTAATCTGTGGTCGCGCGTCAATCGTGACGTGAAACGTTCTGTGTTGCCAACTTTTGGGCTCCGCTTAAAGGTCGATTCGCACTATACGGAACACGAACGTCACATCACGGTCACGGAACGGAAACGGCACGTCAATTTTGCTGCGATTCACACTGAAACGTCAAAGTTACGTGAATTTTGCGGTTCAGTCTAAAAAAATTAGATAGAGTATTGTCTTATTCTTATAATTTAAATTGTTATTTGGAATGCCAAAATTTAATAATAAAAAGTTAGCAATGATCGCATAAATTTTGGATGAGGAAAAAAAATTTGAATTTAGCAGGAAAAAGGAAAAAATGGGTACAAAAAATATTTACTAGAAGAAAACAAGAAGAAGATTACTACACGCTTTATAAGGAATAGGATGACGCTGAAATAAATTTCTATAAATATTTGTATTTAAATCTTTGCCAATTGACCAAATTTTCTCTTTATGAGAATGTCACTATACTTTTTCTGCGACGGATCATACAACTCCTCATATAGCCGAACCTTTTCAATGAACTTCCATCTTCCATCATAACTTAGTTTGAACAAAAACACAAAAATACTTGAAAAATTCGAAATGCTTCCGTTCCTACGTTCACATTCAACAGTATAGATCAGTCACGTCAAGGCACGTCACGTCAAAATATAGTTTCAAACTAATCTTGACTTCCCGTTACGTTGACGGTCCGTGAAGAATATTTTGACGTTCCGTTGCCGTTCCGTGTCCTGACGTTGACAATCCGTATAGTGCGAATCGACCTTAACCCGGGGAAAAAAGAGATTCCGTTTTTGACTTTCGAAATTTTTAAAGTGAAAACTTCTTTAGGCACGTTGAGCACGATTTTAAGATATGATTTTCTTCATTGATACGGCTGATACGGCGGTAGCTACGGCCGTGGATACGAACCCCGTGAAAGCAGAAATGAATGGTTCGACAATGAGTGTGCACGAGTAACGCAGGAAAAGAATATAGCATATCAAGTAATGATACAGAAACACAGAACGAGAAATGCAACGGAGACATACAAAGAAAAAAGAAGGCAGGAGAAAAGAGTGCACAAAGCGAAGAAAAAGGAGTACGAAATGTTGAAAATAAAAGAAGCGAACAAGCGAAACGATGTCAGGAAACTATATAAAAAAGGAAAGGAGCAACGAGTCGGTTTCAAGCCCAGAATAACAATGTGCAAATAGAAGGATGGAGAGATCTTAAGTACCAAAGAACTAGTTCTAACTAGATGGTGTGAACACTTCAAATAACTGCTAGCACGAGATGAAGAGCAAACCTTAAGAGAAAACATGGAACTAGCAGAAGAGCTAGCGGGAGACATGCCTAAGAAGACGTACAAGACGCCATTAAAAAAACTAAAAAACAACAAATCTCCGCGCAAAGATAACATCGTAGCAGAGCTATTGAAACAAGTAGGTGAAAACGCATGAAATCGTAACACTAATATGGAGCCAGAAACGAATACCATCGGAATGGAGCGAAGGCATTGTTTCCCCTATACATAAAAAGGAGTTCAGCTGAACTGCCGTAATTATAGAGGCATCACTTTATTGAACGTAGCATATAAAGTATTATCAAATATTTTACACTTTAAACTGCAGCCTTACGCAGAAGCAGCTCTGGGAAACTATCCGCTAATCTGAAAAGATAACGACACGACGGCAGAAGTCATACGGAGATTGGCGCTGGGAAATAGATGATACTTTGGGCTATGTAAACACTTCTTAACAAGGAACATATCAAGGAGGACTAAAGTTAAACTATATAGAACCCTTATAAGGCCAATACTACTGTATGGATCCGAAACCTGGACATTAAGAAGTAATGAAGAACACCTGCTGGGGTGCTTTGAAAGAAAAATCCTGCGCACAATATATGGAAGAGTGAACGAAAATGGTGTTTGGAGGAGAAGATACAATCACGAACTGTATCAGTTGTATAAAGATCCAAACATCATAAAAAATATAAAAGTTAACAGAATTCAATTGGCAGGACATGTTGAACGCAGCAGTAATGACAGCATAACAGAAATTATTATAAACAAGAGACCAGACGGACACAGAGGCACGGGACGTCAAAAAAAGAGATACACAGATAGCGTAGAAGAAGATCTACGAACCCTAGTTATAAGAAATTGGAGACTCCAAGGCCAAGCTAGGGACAGACAGTTCTGGAGGAGGATGTTGCAGGAAGCCAAAGACATGTTATTGTTGATTATTATTGCTGTGGAGCTATTTATGATGATGAATCGGGTCAACATTTTTGTAAGAACTAAAGTTGTAGGTGGTCAGTCATCAGCGGAATAGGGGGAATAACATGTAGCATAACATGCACGTGCCGTAACTATTCCGGACTGGTGGAAGTGCGATCATAACCTCCTAGCGGTGGCCACTGGTAACTATCCTATGAGAGAGGATAGGCTAACATGATCGGGCTAATCCCTTCCAAGTAAGGTTGGCGTGAGGCTAATAACCTCACCCGTAAAAAACAAACATTACGGAACGAGCAACATGCCTCGGATACTGGAAAAAACGACGACGACCACGGCAACGAAAAAGGCAAAATGATTTAAGAATTTTCTCATGGAACGTACGAACTCTGTACAGAACTCGAGCTACACAACACCTGGCCGATACCCTGTCAACATATAAAGCTGACATTACCGCCATTCAGGAGATGCGATGGACAGGGAATGGAGTTTTGCAAAAACCTGATTATGACGTATATTACAGCTGTCATACGAAACACCCTGTGCTCGGGGTAGGTTTTATGGTCAGCAAAAGGATGAAGCCTACCATTATCGGCTTTAAAGCAATAAACGAAAGGCTATGTACCCTTCGTGTGCGAGGCAAATTTAAGAACATCAGCCTCATAAACGTTCACGCACCTACAGAAGAGTCCCCGGACGATGAAAAAGAAGAATTCTTCGAAGTAGTTGAACGGGAACTTAATGCCTGCCCCAGATATGATGTAAAAATCATATTGGGAGACCTGAACGCCAAAGTAGGCCGGGAGCCCGTATACAGGCAATATGTCGGCATCCACAGCTTGCATGAGAACACTAATGACAATGGGCAGCGAGTTATAGAGATGGCAGCAAGTAAGAACTTGGTCGTTGCAAGTACCAGATTTGCGCGTAAAGATATCCATAAAGCCACCTGGATATCTCCTGATGGGGCAACTCGCAATCAAATAGACCATGTGTTGATAGACCGCCGCCACCTTTCGGGTCTGATGACGGTACGAACGTACCTAGGTGCCAACTTCGACTCAGATCACTATCTTGTTGGTATGGTGCTCCGAGAGCGCATTACAACGCTGATCAGGCTCGAATCAACACAGCTGCACTCCGCAACGAAATGGCCAGAAACAGCTACGGTCAGGCGTTAGAACTCGCACTCAGAAGAGCAAGTCCTGGGGATGAGATGCCGGGCGTCGACGAGAGCTGGACCCGCCTTAAAATACTGTCATTAGTACTGCTGATTCCATCTTAGGCAGAAGTCGTAGAGATCGGAACGACTGGTTCGATAATGAATGCAAACTGGCAACTGAACGTAAGAATGCTGCGTATCGAGCAA
Organism: Thereva nobilitata; assembly: GCA_963855945.1. NCBI lineage: Eukaryota > Metazoa > Arthropoda > Insecta > Diptera > Therevidae > Thereva > Thereva nobilitata. The sequence goes on along the minus strand of OY979694.1, from coordinate 53,609,936 downwards.
TGCAGCAGTCTCAGAGAACACGAGCACGCGAAGAGAAATATAAAGAGCTCAGAAAAGAAGAAAAGAGAATTCACAAACGAAAAAAGGAAGCCTGGGAGAAAAATCTCGTTTGTGAACTAGAACGCTACAGAGAGCGACGGCCGCACCAGGCGCGGGAGTTCTACCGAAGAGTACGCGGTATGACGCAATTCACACCTCGTTGCACATACTGCAAGGACAAAGAAGGTAATCTGATCACCGATCCTCAAGGCATCTTGGAGCGATGGGAAGAGCACTTTCATGAATTGCTAAATGGCGAGCTAACGGAGGATTTGGAGGCTCCACTAATATCTGACGATAATGCTATGCTGTCACCACCAAGCTTAGCAGAAGTTAGCAGTGCCATCACCAGGCTCAAAAACAACAAGGCCTCGGGTGCAGACGGCATCCCTGCGGAGCTGGTTAAATATGGAGGGCCTACATTACACCAAGCGATTCATGAATTAATTGTGCAAGTATGGGAGCAGGAAGCGATGCCAGAAGACTGGAGAAAAGGCATCCTCTGCCCGGTACATAAAAAAGGAGATATCACAACGTGCAGCAATTATCGTGGTATAACGTTGTTGAGTACCGCGTATAAGATATTCTCCGCCATCCTACAAAACAGGATGGCCCCATACGCTAGAAACATCGTAGGCCAATACCAGTGTGGCTTCAGCCCAGGCAAATCAACAACCGATCAGATTTTCACTTTGAGGCAGGCTATGGAAAAATGTCTAGAGTTTCAAAACTCAATCCAACACCTCTTCATAGACTTTAAAGCCGCCTATGATAGCATAGCCAGAGTAGAACTCTACAAAGCCATGAGAGAATTCGGCATTCCCAATAAGCTGACAAGACTATGTAGGTTGACCATGACCAATGTGACAAGCCAAGTAAAGGTATCCGGAATACTGTCCAGACCAATCAACATCTATAATGGACTCCGACAAGGGGACGGTCTGGCCTGCCTCCTTTTCAACCTGGCGTTGGAGAAAGTGATCCGAGATTCGGGCGTGACATCAAGGGGCACAATCCTCCACAAGTCCACCCAATTACTGGCTTACGCAGACGACATTGACATCATTGGAAGAACATCAACAGCTGTACAAGAAGCTTTCATCCAGATTGAGCGGGCGGCAGGAAATCTAGGACTGCACATCAACGAAAGCAAAACAAAGTACATGGTGGCCTCGTCTGCAAGAACACCTAACATTGGTCCCACAATGAAGGTAGAGGAACACGAGTTTGATGTGGTAAAATCATTTACCTACCTTGGGTCAATAGTAGCAGCCGACAATAGCATGGAACCTGTAATACGCGCACGACTGCTAAAAGCCAACAAAGCCTACTATAGCCTGTCAAGGCTCTTCAAATCCAAGCATCTAACCATAACGTCTAAACTTTTACTATATAAGACGATGGTCTTGCGGGTCCTCACATATGCATCCGAAACGTGGGTGCTTAGCAAAAAGCACTCTAACCTCTTGGCGGTGTTCGAGAGGAAAATACTTCGGAGGATTGTTGGCCCCGTATGTGAGGAAGGACGATTCCGGAGACTCTATAATGACGAGATCTACGAGCGCTATCGCGACATAGATGTTGTGAAGAAAATAAAGCTCGGTAGACTCCGGTGGGGAGGACATCTAGCTCGTATGAGTGAAGATGAGCCTGCTCGGAAAGTTCTCTGCGGTAAGACTTATGGGGTGCGACAGCGAGGGAGACCCAACCTCCGCTGGAAGGGTGGCGTAGACCAGGACGCTCAGAGCATAGCGATGCCAAATGGGATGACATCGGCTCAGAATCGGGATCGGTGGAGAGAACAGTTGCGAGAGGCCAGGACCGGATCCCGGTTGTAGAGCCGTTAAAGAAGAAGAAAGTTGTAGAGAATTTCATTGTCAACATTTTGGTCCCTCGCACGGGGTTGTACGACCTATAAGGCTGAAACAGATTACACGTAACAACGCGGCGCGACAACGTGGCAAATTGGACGACACGGCGGCAGTGCTGCGGTGTGACCCAGAATGCACAGGGAAGCGGCATTATATTTGACACTTCGGTGAATGAAATTGAAAAGCGCGGCAAATTTAAATTGTTTTTAATAAATTTTAACTTTCATAAAAATGTTAATACCGTATCAATATATGGAGAAACTTTTAATAGTATATAATGTTTATTTAGTATAGGTACCTACTGCCAATTTGTTTTTTCTGTTGCAACAGTTTCCAATAAATTCATCTCTCTCTCTCTCAATGACAGCTCAATCAAAATAAACATATTTCTTTGGTACCCCTGATTTTAAAGTTAAGCCCGAAACCAACTTTTTGGGTGGAGGCACTGAAGTTGTGCAGCAAAATTAGGATTAGAGATGACTACGCCGCAAAATATTTTAACGCGTTGCTGTGCCGTTCTCAATTCGTGTTGTACAATACAAATCAGCGTGCCTAAATTTGGCCGCTTTGTCGCGCCGCGTTGTTACGTGTAATCTATTTCAGCCTATAGAAACCGAGATACAAGGAAGACACGAGAAAAACGCGATGTCCCGGCGACAATGCTTTTTTTTTGTGATTCCGAAATTGTTTTCTTAAAAAGTCCCAAAGAATCTGTGGACCAATTTTCAGCCATTTTGGAATTTTGTCTCCTAAAAATGCTAATTTCCCTGGGCTATACGTAATTATGCTATAAACTTTTTTACCTCTACCAAATATTTGTATTTTTGTCTTTAGTCCTTAATAACATCAAAATATTCATTAACACTACGACAAATTTATCCTAATGTCCTGCCGGAAATTCACAAACTCTGTGGAGTAGAAACAAACAACTTAGGCTTTTAGAACATCCTATATCCTGTGAGTAGGCAAAAGTGGCAAAAGGTCGCCCCCTTTGAAAGCTCTCATGAATAGCATTGTAATGTTGAACTGAGTAGAAGATTTCTCTAAATATTATGTCACCTTAAGCATGATAGAGGTTACATATATGAAATATGTCAACAATCATTCCACAACGTTACAAAATTATATGCATACCTCTTTTCTGCCCACGGCTACCGTTGGGTCTTTCAATTTACACATTACATTCGCAAAATTTTATCGCAACTATAGTAAATATTCTGCCAAACTTCGGATCAATGAAGCCGCAAATCTTTTAAGAGGCACGTAAAAGGGCCAACGCTGGTGATAATAATGCATATCAGGAAACGTGACCTGTACGGGCCTACACCGATTTTCTACTTGGGGCTTAATAAATTATTACAACCATTGCCACCCTGAACAACACAAACGGACAAACATCAATTGCAACATTTAAATTTACCCCAAAAAAATTAATCGGATGCACGAAAATGGTTAATTCAGTGTTTAAGCGATCATTTTTTTAATGAAAACCAACGAAAACTGAGGAAAATCTTTTTTAATGGAGGTGAAAAACGTGTTTATTCCCACGCATTTCGAAAACGGCACTCGGGAAACTCATCTAAATAACCTGACCCGATAGTGAGCCGAGGGCGTGCCTTTTATGTGATTAATAACGATGTCAGGCTTTTCTCTACGTCAAACAATCAGCTTTGGTGAAAGATGGAAAATGACGAGTCATTATAAAGGGCTTAAGTGAAAAGGTTTTGAAGTAAAATGGACGAGTTCCTCCCGACCAACTTTAAATGCATTGGTCATATTTTCGGTTTTGTTTTCGTTTCTTCGTAGGTGGATGGAGGCCCAAAAAGTAATATAAGATATCCCTTCAATTAAAGGAAAAGGTCTAATAAATATAATTTTAATTACTTCACAGCTTAAACTCGCATAATACATATTTTTATTGAATAAAAAGTCTGGAAATTTATTGTGTTTTTCATAATTATGCTATGATATTTTTCGATGATAAATTACAACATTTTATAGTGTTAAAGCCATCGCATTTTTTGTATCTTTTTTATATGTAAAAAAAAGGCAATCTTAGACGTCACCCTTTGTATTGCGAGTCATTGATCTTATTCAGTTCATGGTGCATTGCCTGTATTTATAAGCTTAGTTTGAAGAATGGAAGAGGAAGTAATAGACTTGAGCTCAGAGACCGCGGAACCTTATTTTAACTGGGGTTGCGAGTATTCTTCTCTTATATATAATTTATAATGCATAAATAATATTCACTAAACAATATTTTTCAGTAATTTATTAAATAAATTCTCGTAGTAGTTTAACAAAAATATACTTTTCATTCATACAGTCAATACACTTCAGTACAATCGAACAAAAAGGAAGTATTCATTGCGGACAGCCAAAAACTTTGATGAGCTCGACATTTTCGTTATAATTTGTAAATCTAATTCTTGTGTTTTCTTCTTATGAACATGCAAAAAGACTAATAGTCCAGTAAATCTGTCGAAAATATCGCGTTTTTTTGCAAAAAGTATTAACAGGCTACAAAGGTATGTAAAAAAATGGAAGTTTTCCGTAGAATTCAATGAACTATTTTTAAAACAAATGACGCGCTTGCGTCCTTTTCAAAATGGCGGCCAAAGTTGGCGAAAAACAGTTTTTTACGTTTAAAAAATAAACTTGGCGTTGTACAAAAAAGCGTTAAATGGCAAAGTCGTGTAACTCTTTAATACGGATCGAGTTGCCCTGCAACCGCAAAAAATATCAATATTTTGAAATACCTGTAGCTCCGTGAAAAGACGATATTTTTTAACGAACCAGGGTGAAAGTGTAGTCCAAGGTAACTCGAATAAGAGCGTTTTTACAGATTTGCAAAATATTGCAAGCATTTTGCAAAAATCGATATTTTCGAAAAAAAACGCTTTTTTTTCAATGTCCAATAGCTCATACAGGCCATCATATTTTTATACCCGACCGGTACCAAAATTTTCTTTAAGAGTTGCGCTTACATGTACAATTAATGCGCATATCACAAAACGATCTCTAATATGCGGAAAATCAGTCAAAAGATCGATTTGTTTTTATACCCCAAAAAACCATGAATAACTTTGTGATTTTTAATTACATTGTAATGCCATCATTGCCAATCGATAGCTGACATTTTTCTACAAATTTACAAAAAAAAAATTTTGCTCTCCGATCTTCTGGAGCCGAGATAATTTTTTTTTTTGAACAATTTCGTGTGGCGCCATCTTTTGAGATAAGTCGCTAAAATTTGCAGGGGTTATTGTTGAATACTTATATTTTCAATAAAAAATTGCCGCAACTTTATCGGGCGTCGCTGACCATTGTAAAATCAATTAAACTCGCAGCTCGATACTGCGACGCGCATTAGCTAGCGCTCTAGTTCAGTCAAAATAGCCGAAAAAAGCTCAAACTGGTTGATAATTCTGAAATTGTTGAAAATTTAGCCCCTACAAATATCATTATAAAGAAAATGTCGAATCCCCCTCGATCAGTCGGTGCCAAATATTTTTATTCAAGGTCAAAAGGTCAGAATATCAGTTTTTTGCAAGTATCTCCTAAACGGTAAGTTTTATCACAAAAAGTTTTTACACAGTTTGTAGATTATGCCTACCAGGAATCATCCCTGAAAATATTAGCCACGTAGAAAGGATTTATTGAACTTCTGATGACCTTTGCAAGTCGCGAATTAGTGCATATGAGTATTTTAAATCTTTTAAACGGCGATATCTCATGAATGGCAATTCGTATAGGAAAATGTATAATATCTTTTTTTGTAGATAATCGCAAAATCTACAAACTTTGTAAAAACTTTTTGTGATAAAACTTACCGTTTAGGAGATATTTGCAAAAAACTGATATTCTGACCTTTTGACCTTGAATAAAAATATTTCGCACAGGGGGATTCGACATTTTCTTTATAATGATATTTGTAAGGGCTAAATTTTCAACAATTTCAGAATTATCAACCAGTTTGAGCTTTTTTCGGCTATTTTGACTGAACTAGAGCGCTAGCTAATGCGCGTCGCAGTATCGAGCTGCGAGTTTAATTGATTTTACAATGGTCAGCAACGCCCGATAAAGTTGCGGCAATTTTTTATTGAAAATATAAGTATTCAACAATAACCCCTGCAAATTTTAGCGACTTATCTCAAAAGATGGCGCCACACGAAATTGTTCAAAAAAAAAATTATCTCGGCTCCAGAAGATCGGAGAGCAAAATTTTTTTTTTGTAAATTTGTAGAAAAATGTCAGCTATCGATTGGCAATGATGGCATTACAATGTAATTAAAAATCACAAAGTTATTCATGGTTTTTTGGGGTATAAAAACAAATCGATCTTTTGACTGATTTTCCGCATATTAGAGATCGTTTTGTGATATGCGCATTAATTGCACATTTAAGCGCAACTCTTAAAGAAAATTTTGGTACCGGTCGGGTATAAAAATATGATGGCCTGTATGAGCTATTGGACATTGAAAAAAAGCGTTTTTTTCGAAAATATCGATTTTTGCAAAATGCTTGCAATATTTTGCAAATCTGTAAAAACGCTCTTATTCGAGTTATCTTGGACTACACTTTCACCCTGGTTCGTTAAAAAATATCGTCTTTTCACGGAGCTACAGGTATTTCAAAATATTGATATTTTTTGCGGTTTTTTGCAATTATTAATTGAGTTTGCAATTTTTTGATACCGGACCAGGGCAACTCGATCCGTATTAAAGAGTTACACAACTTTGCCATTTAACGCTTTTTTGTACAACGCCAAGTTTATTTTTTAAACGTAAAAAACTGTTTTTCGCCAACTTTGGCCGCCATTTTGAAAAGGACGCAAGCGCGTCATTTGTTTTAAAAATAGTTCATTGAATTCTACGGAAAATTTCCATTTTTTTACATACCTTTGTAGCCTGTTAATAGTTTTTGTAGGTAAAAACCCTCACTTACTGGACTATAAGTGGCATAATCTGTTTTGTGTCATTCTGCAACGGTTCCAACGTAAAATTCGTGGAACTGCACTGAAAGATCTTTCCGCCTTTGCTTCTGACGCCGGAATTGTTAATTATATTAAAACAAGTTTTTCATGTGCCTGAAGTTCCGAACGTTCAAATGAACGATTTCGGAAAAAAAAAATTAAATTTAGAATCGGACGTTTGGACGTTAAAAACAAAGTAAATAATTATATTTTGATACCGGACAGACAGTGGAGGCTTCGAAAACTATCAACCCTAAATTATTAGCCACGAATTATAAACGCACCCCTAACTCACCCCCTAGAAATGACTTTTTTTGAAAATATAGTTAGAGGCTTTAGACCCCGCTGAAAATTTGTATACATGTTAAGGGGGATGTTAAGAACTAACACAAAAAATTTCAAGTTTATAACATCCCCGGAAGACACCCCTAACTCACCCCCTAGAAATGACTTTTTTTGAAAATATAGTTAGAGGCTTTAGACCCCGCTGAAAATTTGTATACATGTTAAGGGGGATGTTAAGAACTAACACAAAAAATTTCAAGTTTATAACATCCACGGAAGACACCCCTAACTAACCCCCTAGAAATGACTTTTTTTAAAAATATAGTTAGAGGCTTTAGACCCCGCTGAAAATTTGTATACATGTTAACGGGGATGTTAAGAACTAACACAAAAAATTTCAAGTTTATAACATCCCCGGAAGACACCCCTAACTCACCCCCTAGAAATGACTTTTTTTGAAAATATAGTTAGAGGCTTTAGACCCCGCTGAAAATTTGTATACATGTTAAGGGGGATGTTAAGAACTAACACAAAAAATTTCAAGTTTATAACATCCCCGGAAGACACCCCTAACTCACCCCCTAGAAATGACTTTTTTTGAAAATATAGTTAGAGGCTTTAGACCCCGCTGAAAATTTGTATACATGTTAAGGGGGATGTTAAGAACTAACACAAAAAATTTCAAGTTTATAACATCCACGGAAGACACCCCTAACTCACCCTCTAGAAATGACTTTTTTTGAAAATATAGTTAGAGGCTTTAGACCCCGCTGAAAATTTGTATACATGTTAAGGGGGATGTTAAGAACTAACACAAAAAATTTCAAGTTTATAACATCCCCGGAAGACACCCCTAACTCACCCCCTAGAAATGACTTTTTTTGAAAATATAGTTAGAGGCTTTAGACCCCGCTGAAAATTTGTATACATGTTAAGGGGGATGTTAAGAACTAACACAAAAAATTTCAAGTTTATAACATCCCCGGAAGACACCCCTAACTCACCCCCTAGAAATTACTTTTTTTGAAAATATAGTTAGAGGTTTTAGACCCCGCTGAAAAGTTGTTTACATGTTAAGAGGGATGTTAAGAACTAACACAAAAAATTTCAAGTTTATAACATCCCCGGAAGACACCCTTAACTCACCCCCTAGAAATGACTTTTTTTGAAAATATAGTTAGAGGCTTTAGACCCCGCTGAAAATTTGTATACATGTTAAGGGGGATGTTAAGAACTAATACAAAAAATTTCAAGTTTATAACATCCCCGGAAGACACCCCTAACTCACCCCCCCGAAATGACTTATTTTGAAAATATAGTTAGAGGCTTTAGACCCCGCTGAAAATTTGTATACATGTTAAGGGGGATGTTAAGAACTAACACAAAAAATTTCAAATTTATAACATCCCCGGAAGACACCCCTAACTCACCCCCTAGAAATGACTTTTTTTGAAAATATAGTTAGAGGCTTTAGACCCCGCTGAAAATTTGTATACATGTTAAGGGGGATGTTAAGAACTAACACAAAAAATTTCAAGTTTATAACATCCCCGGAAGATACCCCTAACTCACCCCCTAGAAATGACTTTTTTTGAAAATATAGTTAGAGGCTTTAGACCCCGCTGAAAATTTGTATACATGTTAAGGGGGATGTTAAGAACTAACACAAAAAATTTCAAGTTTATAACATCCACGGAAGACACCCCTAACTCACCCCCTAGAAATGACTTTTTTTGAAAATATAGTTAGAGGCTTTAGACCCCGCTGAAAATTTGTATACATATTAAGGGGAATGTTAAGAACTAACACAAAAAATTTCAAGTTTATAACATCCCCGGAAGACACCCCTAACTCACCCCCTAGAAATGACTTTTTTTGAAAATATAGTTAGAGGCTTTAGACCCCGCTGAAAATTTGTATACATGTTAAGGGGGATGTTAAAAACTAATACAAAAAATTTCAAGTTTATAACATCCCCGGAAGACACCCCTAACTCACCCCCCCGAAATGACTTATTTTGAAAATATAGTTAGAGGCTTTAGACCCCGCTGAAAATTTGTATACATGTTAAGGGGGATGTTAAGAACTAACACAAAAAATTTCAAATTTATAACATCCCCGGAAGACACCCCTAACTCACCCCCTAGAAACGACTTTTTTTGAAAATATAGTTAGAGGCTTTAGACCCCGCTGAAAATTTGTATACATGTTAAGGGGGATGTTAAGAACTAACACAAAAAATTTCAAGTTTATAACATCCCCGGAAGATACCCCTAACTCACCCCCTAGAAATGACTTTTTTTGAAAATATAGTTAGAGGCTTTAGACCCCGCTGAAAATTTGTATACATGTTAAGGGGGATGTTAAGAACTAACACAAAAAATTTCAAGTTTATAACATCCACGGAAGACACCCCTAACTCACCCCCTAGAAATGACTTTTTTTGAAAATATAGTTAGAGGCTTTAGACCCCGCTGAAAATTTGTATACATATTAAGGGGGATGTTAAGAACTAACACAAAAAATTTCAAGTTTATAACATCCCCGGAAGACACCCCTAACTCACCCCCTAGAAATGACTTTTTTTGAAAATATAGTTAGAGGCTTTAGACCCCGCTGAAAATTTGTATACATGTTAAGGGGGATGTTAAGAACTAACACAAAAAATTTCAAGTTTATAACATCCCCGGAAGACACCCCTAACTCACCCCCTAGAAATGACTTTTTTTGAAAATATAGTTAGAGGCTTTAGACCCCGCTGAAAATTTGTATACATGTTAAGGGGGATGTTAAGAACTAACACAAAAAATTTCAAGTTTATAACATCCCCGGAAGACACCCCTAACTCACCCCCTAGAAATGACTTTTTTTGAAAATATAGTTAGAGGCTTTAGACCCCGCTGAAAATTTGTATACATGTTAAGGGGGATGTTAAGAACTAACACAAAAAATTTCAAGTTTATAACATCCACGGAAGACACCCCCAACTCACCCCCTAGAAATGACTTTTTTTGAAAATATAGTTAGAGGCTTTAGACCCCGCTGAAAATTTGTATACATGTTAAGGGGGATGTTAAGAACTAACACAAAAAATTTCAAGTTTATAACATCCCCGGAAGACACCCCTAACTCACCCCCTAGAAATGACTTTTTTTGAAAATATAGTTAGAGGCTTTAGACCCCACTGAAAATTTGTACGTATGTTAAAAGTGATGTTAAGAACGAACAGAAAAAATCTCAAGTCCATAACATCCCCGAAAGCCACCCTTAACCCACCCCCTAGAAAGGATTATTTTTAAAAAAATAGTTAGAGTCTTCAGACCCCGCTGCAAATTTGTGTGCTTGTTAAGAGGGATGTTCAGAACTAACACGAAAAATTTCAAGTCCATAACATCCCCGGAAGCCACCCTTAACCCACCCCCTAGAAATGATTATTTTTGAAAAAATAGTTAGAGGCTTTAGACCCCGCTGCAAATTTGTGTGCTTGTTAAGAGGGATGTTCAGAACTAACACAAAAAATTTCAAGTCCATAACATCCCCGGAAGCCACCCTTAACCCACCCCCTAGAAATGATTACACAGCCCTACAAATTAAAATTTTTTTTCTTTTTTCGATTTCAGCATTAATTTTTTGGGTTTGGGGACCTCCTAATCACGAATCTGAAATCGGTTTTTTTTTCTATCATGTCAGAGTTTTCCGGTTTTTCGTTGTGCATTGTGTGTGGACTATGAGCGTCTTTTCGAGCGTCATATAACCAGGGTATAAGTACCTTATTACGGCCCGTCTGTCTCTGCCAATAAAATATTTTTTTGACCGAGTGAAGAATAAGCCTGAAATACATATATGTTCAGAAATACTGCCTGTGAAAGTCCTGCCGAAACCGGATTACCCGTTTTCGAGATTACAAACATACAGAAAAGCAGCGTACCTATTACAATCAATAAAAATTCTTGACAGCCACAGCGGTGACCGTCATTTCTGAAAAAATTAAATTTTTAGGAAAGATAGCAAATCATAGAACCAAATTACACGGCCTGTCACTTTGCTCTTAACAAACCGGTTTGTACATATACAGGGTGTTTCAAACCACCCGTGCCACCCAATTTTCTGGAAAAGTTTCAATTTAAAAAAAAAAAACAAAAAAACACGTGTTCAGTATTTTTTGAAAATGTATCTGACCATTCAGAAATTTACGCCCCGCCACACCCCCACTTTGCGGGAAGGGGGTAACTTCAAAATTTCAAATGGCAGCCCCCATTTTTTTCGCGGATTCTGATTCTCCGAAGAGAAATATGAAACTTTTGTCGGAACATTTTTTTTATCCGAAGCCCTGCACCCCCAAAAATCATCAAATATCAAAATTATCCAAGCAATGATAGGCCGTGTGATTTGGCTCATAAATATCCAGTTCTGCATTTCGAAAATCTGATCGGAAAAAGTATATCCATGGTAGAGTGAAAACTTTTTTTATCAATACAATTGAAGTCGTGAAAAAGTAAACAAAAATATGCCTACACATGCATTTTTATAGACAAATAGTAAACAGATTAGCTAAATAAAAAATGGTTATCACATTTAGGAAAGATTTGAGAACGGTAAATTTATATATGTATGTATGGTATCGTCAGTTAGGCAAATCATGGACCGTTATAATTAAGAGAAAAAAATCGAGAATAAGAAATAGTTTTTCAATGCTTATATTATTAAATATACATTTGAAAACCCTCTCTCTCGAAGTTAATTTTGTTAATAAATAATTAAATTGTTTCTAGCAATTGAACGCCCAAGATTTTGCAAAAATACTTTGCATTTTCAGATTCAGCAGATCAAAATCTAAAGAAATCATCGGGAAAAAATGTATGCCACCTCGTCATGTATGCAGAACCCCCCTCAGCCTCGGTCACCGGAATTCGAGTTTTTCAAACTAACCAAAACGTGCGTGCTAAGAATCGCTTCTGAGGGATAGAGAACGCGCTATCTATCGGCACCGTGCGCACCCATCGTTAATGAATAGAAAGAGCATTTAACAACTACGACGCAATTTTCATACGACCCTTTTAATTTATGAGGTTTCTTTTATCGGAATTCTGAATGGATGACCTATTTAGGGGCTTTTTTTGGAGAAAAAATTTTGAACGCACCATAGACGAAGTCTGCACAGGGCGACAAATCCCCCGTCACGACACCAAATCCCCCGACCCTTCGCCATATATTGCACATTTTAGTATTGTTATAACAACAACACGTATAAATTTTTTCATGACTTTTGTGTTTTTATTTACTGCTTTCATTAAATAAGGTAAATGTACCATATTCCGGCCTATTAAGGGTTTTCGAAAATTATATATTAGTTTGTAAATGTTGGAATGAAGGTAGCCACGTGAAAGTATATGATCATAATTACATAACGGTTCTTATTGAGAAATTTATGCATTTCAGGTATATTACATGGCACATTATGTTTTTTATTGATAAAATTTGAAACCACTTGTTTGTCTCTAATTCCGTCCTACAAAATTCCACTCTGTAACTAATTCCGTGCTAATAGGTCCCTAATTCCGGCATATTTATAAAAACGACAGCTCTGCAAATAATATGAATAAGTGCTTATTTATTTAATTTATTTAGAGAATTAAGTGACATTGTCAAAGTCTGTGATACCCTCTGACTAATACTAGGATTTATTTTTAAAAATCTCTCATACCAGTGCCTGCTGGGTAGACCCTCTTTAAAATTATTAGGACTTTTGAGCTAATTTTGATAAAGAATGAGCAGCTGATCTTTGGTGATTCGAAACCCAATTTCTGTAAAATGCTTCACCCATTAACCAGTTAGGTCCTCTTCATTTTTATTTAAGTGTAGAGGCCCTGTACTGTAGATTGTCATAGCTCCACGGTGGAAGACTCCGAAGCTTTTGTAAACTGTTCTTCAATGTATTTTTTGGGCAATTTTACATGGGAAACAGGTGTCTCAACGAACTTGATGTCAGTAAATGAACTGACCCTGATAATATAGGCCCTATGAATCAAAGGAAATATGCCTAACCTCTGCCCAAATTTGTTGCCCTGTAATATTTCTCGAGAATCGATCCAAAGCCCTGGAAACTAACTCATGTTCAGCCCTTACAGAAAAAGGGGAGTCTAACAACCCTTCCAACCACCGCCCAATAGCAATTACGTCTATTCTTTCCAAAGTAAGTAATGTAGGCAATAAATCAATGGAGGCAATAAATCAATAAAAAGCTTATGGTATATATTGAATCTAACCAGATTCTACACGATAGGCAGAACGGATTCAGAACAAGATCTACTGGCGACCTTTTTCGTGTGCCTGTCGAAGCATCTCAACCAGAGTATTCATCGCTTTGTTGAGTTTGGTCTGGTTGCTCTAGGTATCTCCAAGGCTTTCGACAGAATCTAGTAGTATCGATTTAGCAACTGGACTGCGAATTTCCTCTCTGTCCGTTCAACCAAGGTGATATTGGATGACGTCAGATCTAAACCCCACACCATTTCTGGCGGGGTTTCCCCGGGTCCTACAAAACAAAATACTGTCTCATCTCAAATTAAACCTGCACCTTCCTTTTGCCTTAGTGGACGGTGTGAATCTAATGGCTGATCCTTTTTAAAAATCTTAGGCATAACTTTAACTGAGGATCTGCGATAGAATGATCACATTTTTCAAATCTCCAAACAAGCCTCCCAATGCCTTGGATTTCTTTAGAAATGCACGTTCCTCCACCAGCCAGCTGCCCTGCAAAACCGCGCCATCAAACTCATTGGTGAAGGCCCCTTTTGCGCCTCGATGGGCTCATTAAGCCACGCACCGTAGGAATGTAGCAGCCTTTTCCAAAGCTTATAGCTATTACCATAGCGACTGAAATTAATAACTTGCTGCCTGCATGGCAACATTATTTCCGCAACACAAGACTAGCCTGCTCGGCTCAACCTCCCACGCTGTAGACCTCCTATTCGCGCACACTACGGTCAATAAGTTCGTTTATAAATAATTAGATTGTGGAATAAGCGTCCAAGCTTACTACTAAACATTGCACCATGGCTTGAACGACATGACAGGGTTGTATTGGTGATCCTGGTACAGATTTGTAATTCCTAAGTTGAATTTCTCAGAAAAAAATTAAGATTTTGTAATATACCAGGAGCAAAGCGTGCTTGAAAATATTATTATTCTTTAAAAATTGTTTCAGTACCTTAGCACGGAATTAGCTCTCACATCATCACACACCTAGTCCTCAATTGCGTGCTAAGAACGGAATAACGTACATGCCTACTAAAATCGTGAACGTAATTCCGTCCATCAAACTATAGGCTTTTTTAATTATAAAAACACTAAATAACAGGTTTAAATTACTATGAGTAATTAAATATAATCGTATTTAATGGGAAAAATTAAAATGCTGCATAAATATACTTCCTAATGCTACTTATGATCTTAGGAAGAAATCCCAACTCTTTGTTATTTTACATAACAAAATTGCTTCTCATGACGTTTTCGCGTTGACCGACTGATTCAAAAGGAGTTTATGTACTCCAAATTAAAAAGAACATTGCCTAAGGTCAAATATTTTACAGACAGAATATTATAGAATATTTCTGGTTATTTTATTTTCCAAAATATTCAACGGTTTCCTTATTTTATAGCTTACAAAAAAATAGACCGTAATTATGTGCTAGGCCGGAATATGGTACATTTACCTTATCTATCATCTACAAAAATTTTATATTTTAGGGTTTTTCAAATTCAGGCCTGATGGGTAAAATGTGACCCCCTTGATATCTCATACCACAACGACAGAAAAATGTTTGCGCAAAACTTGTTCCCATATGACTTTTATGTAATTTTTCAGGAGCCGATTAGTTTTTTACGTGCTTTTTACTATATATTAATTTTTAATCTTTTAATGGAATTTCTTTTAGTTGTTTTGCTTTTTTTTTAAATTTTTGTCATATAGTTCATTTCTAAGGGGTGGCTTCCTGGGATGATATGAACTTGAGATTTTTTGTGGTAGTTCTTAACACCACCCTTAAAAAGTACCCAAATTTACAGCGGGGTCTTTTTTTTGTAATTTTTTGTGTTAGTTCTTAACAAGTAACCAAATTTACAGCGGGTAAAGCCTCTGACTATATTTTCAAAAAAATTCATTTCTAGGGGGTGAGTTAAGGGTGGCTTCCGGGGATGTTATGGACTTGAAATTTTCTGTGTTAGTTCTGAACATCCCTCTTAACAAGCACACAAATTTGCAGCGGGGTCTAAAGCCTCTAAATATTTTTTCAAAAATAATCATTTCTAGGGGGTGGGTTAAGGGTGGCTTCCGGGGATGTTATGGACTTGAAATTTTTTGTGTTAGTTCTGAACATCCCTCTTAACAAGCACACAAATTTGCAGCGGGGTCTAAAGCCTCTAACTTTCAAAAATAATCCATTCTAGGGGGTGGGTTAAGGGTGGCTTCCGGGGATGTTATGGACTTGAAATTTTCTGTGTTAGTTCTGAACATTCCTCTTAACAAGCACACAAATTTGCAGCGGGGTCTAAAGCCTCTAACTTTCAAAAATAATCCATTCGGGGGGGGGTGGGTTAAGGGTGGCTTCCGGGGATGTTATCGACTTGAAATTTTTTGTGTTAGTTCTTAACACCACCCTTAACAAGTAACCAAATTTACAGCGGGGTCTAAAGCCTCTGACTATATTTTCAAAAAAATTCATTTCTAGGGGGTGAGTTAAGGGTGGCTTCCGGGGATGTTATGGACTTGAAATTTTCTGTGTTAGTTCTGAACATCCCTCTTAACAAGCACACAAATTTGCAGCGGGGTCTAAAGCCTCTAAATATTTTTTCAAAAATAATCATTTCTAGGGGGTGGGTTAAGGGTGGCTTCCGGGGATGTTATGGACTTGAAATTTTTTGTGTTAGTTCTGAACATCCCTCTTAACAAGCACACAAATTTGCAGCGGGGTCTAAAGCCTCTAACTTTCAAAAATAATCCATTCTAGGGGGTGGGTTAAGGGTGGCTTCCGGGGATGTTATGGACTTGAAATTTTCTGTGTTAGTTCTGAACATTCCTCTTAACAAGCACACAAATTTGCAGCGGGGTCTAAAGCCTCTAACTTTCAAAAATAATCCATTCTAGGGGGTGGGTTAAGGGTGGCTTCCGGGGATGTTATCGACTTGAAATTTTTTGTGTTAGTTCTTAACACCACCCTTAATAAGTAACCAAATTTACAGCGGGGTCTAAAGCCTCTGACTATATTTTCAAAAAAATTCATTTCTAGGGGGTGAGTTAAGGGTGGCTTCCGGGGATGTTATGGACTTGAAATTTTCTGTGTTAGTTCTGAACATCCCTCTTAACAAGCACACAAATTTGCAGCGGGGTCTAAAGCCTCTAAATATTTTTTCAAAAATAATCATTTCTAGGGGGTGGGTTAAGGGTGGCTTCCGGGGATGTTATGGACTTGAAATTTTTTGTGTTAGTTCTGAACATCCCTCTTAACAAGCACACAAATTTGCAGCGGGGTCTAAAGCCTCTAACTTTCAAAAATAATCCATTCTAGGGGGTGGGTTAAGGGTGGCTTCCGGGGATGTTATCGACTTGAAATTTTTTGTGTTAGTTCTTAACACCACCCTTAATAAGTAACCAAATTTACAGCGGGGTCTAAAGCCTCTAACTATATTTTCAAAAAAAGTCATTTCTAGGGGGTGAGTTAGGGGTGTCTTCCGGGGATGTTATAAACTTGAAATTTTTTGTGTTAGTTCTTAACATCCCCCTTAACATGTATACAAATTTTCAGCGGGGTCTAAAGCCTCTAACTATAATTTCAAAAAAAGTCATTTCTAGGGTGTGAGTTAGGGGTGTCTTCCGTGGATGTTATAAACTTGAAATTTTTTGTGTTAGTTCTTAACATCCCCCTTAACATGTATACAAATTTTCAGCGGGGTCTAAAGCCTCTAACTATAATTTCAAAAAAAGTCATTTCTAGGGTGTGAGTTAGGGGTGTCTTCCGTGGATGTTATAAACTTGAAATTTTTTGTGTTAGTTCTTAACATCCCCCTTAACATGTATACAAATTTTCAGCGGGGTCTAAAGCCTCTAACTATATTTTCAAAAAAAGTCATTTCTAGGGGGTGAGTTAGGGGTGTCTTCCGGGGATGTTATAAACTTGAAATTTTTTGTGTTAGTTCTTAACATCCCCCTTAACATGTATACAAATTTTCAGCGGGGTCTAAAGCCTCTAACTATAATTTCAAAAAAAATCATTTCTAGGGGGTGAGTTAGGGGTGTCTTCCGTGGATGTTATAAACTTGAAATTTTTTGTATTAGTTCTTAACATCCCCCTTAACATGTATACAAATTTTCAGCGGGGTCTAAAGCCTCTAACTATATTTTCAAAAAAAGTCATTTCTAGGGGGTGAGTTAGGGGTGTCTTCCGGGGATGTTATAAACTTGAAATTTTTTGTGTTAGTTCTTAACATCCCCCTTAACATGTATACAAATTTTCAGCGGGGTCTAAAGCCTCTAAATATAATTTCAAAAAAAATCATTTCTAGGGGTGAGTTAGGGGTGTCTTCCGTGGATGTTATAAACTTGAAATTTTTTGTGTTAGTTCTTAACATCCCCCTTAACATGTATACAAATTTTCAGCGGGGTCTAAAGCCTCTAACAATATTTTCAAAAAAAGTCATTTCTAGGGGGTGAGTTAGGTGTGTCTTCCGTGGATGTTATAAACTTGAAATTTTTTGTGTTAGTTCTTAACATCCCCCTTAACATGTATACAAATTTTCAGCGGGGTCTAAAGCCTCTAACTATATTTTCAAAAAAAGTCATTTCTAGGGGGTGAGTTAGGGGTGCCTTCCGGGGATGTTATAAACTTGAAATTTTTTGTGTTAGTTCTTAACATCCCCCTTAACATGTATACAAATTTTCAGCGGGGTCTAAAGCCTCTAACTATATTTTCAAAAAAAGTCATTTCTAGGGGGTGACTTAGGGGTGTCTTCCGGGGATGTTATAAACTTGAAATTTTTTGTGTTAGTTCTTAACATCCCCCTTAACATGTATACAAATTTTCAGCGGGGTCTAAAGCCTCTAACTATATTTTCAAAAAAAGTCATTTCTAGGGGGTGAGTTAGGGGTGTCTTCCGGGGATGTTATAAACTTGAAATTTTTTGTGTTAGTTCTTAACATCCCCCTTAACATGTATACAAATTTTCAGCGGGGTCTAAAGCCTCTAACTATATTTTCAAAAAAAGTCATTTCTAGGGGGTGAGTTAGGGGTGTCTTCCGGGGATGTTATAAACTTGAAATTTTTTGTGTTAGTTCTTAACATCCCCCTTAACATGTATACAAATTTTCAGCGGGGTCTAAAGCCTCTAACTATTATTTCAAAAAAAATCATTTCTAGGGGGTGAGTTAGGGGTGTCTTCCGTGGATGTTATAAACTTGAAATTTTTTTGTTAGTTCTTAACATCCCCCTTAACATGTATACAAATTTTCAGCGGGGTCTAAAGCCTCTAACAATATTTTCAAAAAAAGTCATTTCTAGGGGGTGAGTTAGGGGTGTCTTCCGTGGATGTTATAAACTTGAAATTTTTTGTGTTAGTTCTTAACATCCCCCTTAACATGTATACAAATTTTCAGCGGGGTCTAAAGCCTCTAACTATATTTTCAAAAAAAGTCATTTCTAGGGGGTGAGTTAGGGGTGCCTTCCGGGGATGTTATAAACTTGAAATTTTTTGTGTTAGTTCTTAACATCCCCCTTAACATGTATACAAATTTTCAGCGGGGTCTAAAGCCTCTAACTATATTTTCAAAAAAAGTCATTTCTAGGGGGTGACTTAGGGGTGTCTTCCGGGGATGTTATAAACTTGAAATTTTTTGTGTTAGTTCTTAACATCCCCCTTAACATGTATACAAATTTTCAGCGGGGTCTAAAGCCTCTAACTATATTTTCAAAAAAAGTCATTTCTAGGGGGTGAGTTAGGGGTGTCTTCCGGGGATGTTATAAACTTGAAATTTTTTGTGTTAGTTCTTAACATCCCCCTTAACATGTATACAAATTTTCAGCGGGGTCTAAAGCCTCTAACTATATTTTCAAAAAAAGTCATTTCTAGGGGGTGAGTTAGGGGTGTCTTCCGGGGATGTTATAAACTTGAAATTTTTTGTGTTAGTTCTTATCATCCGCTTACCATGTATACAAATTTTCAGCGGGGTCTAAATCCTCTAACTATATTTTCAAAAAAAGTCATTTCTAGGGGGTGAGTTAGGGGTGTCTTCCGGGGATGTTATAAACTTGAAATTTTTTGTGTTAGTTCTTAACATCCCCCTTAACATGTATACAAATTTTCAGCGGGGTCTAAAGCCTCTAACTATATTTTCAAAAAAAGTCATTTCTAGGGGGTGAGTTAGGGGTGTCTTCCGTGGATGTTATAAACTTGAAATTTTTTGTGTTAGTTCTTAACATCCCCCTTAACATGTATACAAATTTTCAGCGGGGTCTAAAGCCTCTAACTATATTTTCAAAAAAAGTCATTTCTAGGGGGTGAGTTAGGGGTGTCTTCCGTGGATGTTATAAACTTGAAATTTTTTGTGTTAGTTCTTAACATCCCCCTTAACATGTATACAAATTTTCAGCGGGGTCTAAAGCCTCTAACTATATTTTCAAAAAAAGTCATTTCTAGGGGGTGAGTTAGGGGTGTCTTCCGGGGATGTTATAAACTTGAAATTTTTTGTGTTAGTTCTTAACATCCCCCTTAACATGTATACAAATTTTCAGCGGGGTCTAAAGCCTCTAACTATATTTTCAAAAAAAGTCATTTCTAGGGGGTGAGTTAGGGGTGTCTTCCGGGGATGTTATAAACTTGAAATTTTTTGTGTTAGTTCTTAACATCCCCCTTAACATGTATACAAATTTTCAGCGGGGTCTAAAGCCTCTAACTATAATTTCAAAAAAAATCATTTCTAGGGGGTGAGTTAGGGGTGTCTTCCGTGGAGGTTATAAACTTGAAATTTTTTGTGTTAGTTCTTAACATCCCCCTTAACATGTATACAAATTTTCAGCGGGGTCTAAAGCCTCTAACAATATTTTCAAAAAAAGTCATTTCTAGGGGGTGAGTTAGGGGTGTCTTCCGTGGATGTTATAAACTTGAAATTTTTTGTGTTAGTTCTTAACATCCCCCTTAACATGTATACAAATTTTCAGCGGGGTCTAAAGCCTCTAACTATATTTTCAAAAAAAGTCATTTCTAGGGGGTGAGTTAGGGGTGCCTTCCGGGGATGTTATAAACTTGAAATTTTTTGTGTTAGTTCTTAACATCCCCCTTAACATGTATACAAATTTTCAGCGGGGTCTAAAGCCTCTAACTATATTTTCAAAAAAAGTCATTTCTAGGGGGTGACTTAGGGGTGTCTTCCGGGGATGTTATAAACTTGAAATTTTTTGTGTTAGTTCTTAACATCCCCCTTAACATGTATACAAATTTTCAGCGGGGTCTAAAGCCTCTAACTATATTTTCAAAAAAAGTCATTTCTAGGGGGTTGAGTTAGGGGTGTCTTCCGGGGATGTTATAAACTTGAAATTTTTTGTGTTAGTTCTTAACATCCCCCTTAACATGTATACAAATTTTCAGCGGGGTCTAAAGCCTCGAACTATATTTTCAAAAAAAGTCATTTCTAGGGGGTGAGTTAGGGGTGTCTTCCGGGGATGTTATAAACTTGAAATTTTTTGTGTTAGTTCTTAACATCCCCCTTAACATGTATACAAATTTTCAGCGGGGTCTAAAGCCTCTAACTATATTTTCAAAAAAAGTCATTTCTAGGGGGTGAGTTAGGGGTGTCTTCCGGGGATGTTATAAACTTGAAATTTTTTGTGGTAGTTCTTAACATCCCCCTTAACATGTATACAAATTTTCAGCGGGGTCTAAATCCTCTAACTATATTTTCAAAAAAAGTCATTTCTAGGGGGTGAGTTAGGGGTGTCTTCCGGGGATGTTATAAACTTGAATTTTTTTGTGTTAGTTCTTAACATCCCCCTTAACATGTATACAAATTTTCAGCGGGGTCTAAAGCCTCTAACTATATTTTCAAAAAAAGTCATTTCTAGGGGGTGAGTTAGGGGTGTCTTCCGTGGATGTTATAAACTTGAAATTTTTTGTGTTAGTTCTTAACATCCCCCTTAACATGTATACAAATTTTCAGCGGGGTCTAAAGCCTCTAACTATATTTTCAAAAAAAGTCATTTCTAGGGGGTGGGTTAGGGGTGTCTTCCGGGGATGTTATAAACTTGAAATTTTTTGTGTTAGTTCTTAACATCCCCCTTAACATGTATTCAAATTTTCAGCGGGGTCTAAAGCCTCTAACTATATTTTCAAAAAAAGTCATTTCTAGGGGGTGAGTTAGGGGTGTCTTCCGGGGATGTTATAAACTTGAAATTTTTTGTGTTAGTTCTTAACATCCCCCTTAACATGTATACAAATTTTCAGCGGGGTCTAAAGCCTCTAACTATATTTTCAAAAAAAGTCATTTCTAGGGGGTGAGTTAGGGGTGTCTTCCGGGGATGTTATAAACTTGAAATTTTTTGTGTTAGTTCTTAACATCCCCCTTAACATGTATACAAATTTTCAGCGGGGTCTAAAGCCTCTAACTATATTTTCAAAAAAAGTCATTTCTAGGGGGTGAGTTAGGGGTGCGTTTATAATTCGGGGCTAATAATTTAGGGTTGATAGTTTTCGAAGCCTCCACTGTCTGTCCGGTATCAAAATATAATTATTTACTTTGTTTTTAACGTCCAAACGTCCGATTCTAAATTTAATTTTTTTTTCCGAAATCGTTCATTTGAACGTTCGGAACTTCAGGCACATAGTTTTTCGGCTTTTTTAAATAGACTTCTTACTTCTATAGGTTGACGAGACATAACAGCAGCAACTTCGGTGACATTATTACGACTGTCATCAGCTTTGAAAATAGTAGAAAACATCATTAATTGCGCATGGAATCAATCGATATCAAAATCTGTTTTATGATTTCCTAAAGAATTTTTCACTTCAGTTAAATCAAAAACTTTTCCATTCGCAGCATTTAAAAGAAGCGGTTCTTCACAGCGAATAGTATTCTACTTGTCATATCCTTTCATTTGATACCCATGTCGGGGGTCAGGGAACACAATTGTAAAATTCGGCCGACATTTTGGAACCGCAAAAAATGGTCAGATTGCATTGTCACGCGAAATATCAGCTCAATCGGAAACCAGGAAGTGGGCGAAATTGAACTACCAAGATTTTTTTACATAGTTACAGGTGAAGTTAATAAAGGACCTATAAAATAATACCAATTAACGGAAATCTTCCAGTCTGCCATCGAAATTATATTTTTTAGTATAATTTAAACCGATTAAACTTAAATTCAGAGAGTAGACCTGACACTCAGATAATGTGTCATGTTGGACTCTTGGTCTAATATGAGAAAGACAAAGAGCTCTTTTCAAGAATTTTCATGCCATAACACCGGTGCTACACGTTCAATTTTCTGTTCAAGTTTGCGATGTTCAACACTTCCTTCTCTTTCGCTCGTATGCAAAATTAGGAGAGTCATTTTCTTGAACATGCAATGGAAAGCAAGAAAAAGTTGAACAGAAATTTCTATTCAACTTTTGATTTTGCCTTCAACGGGTATATGCGTAGGAGTGTAGGTATAAATGCATAGCTGTGACAGCCAAACAATATCTTCCTCTGCACATCAATCAGATTTGATATAAATTTGACATAAATCCATAAAATTCCCATCAAGCTCATTTTATAAAAATTTGACATTAGCGTAGACACAACTTCTCTTCAACTGTAGTGTCTACACCAGCTGTTCAATTCAAGACCAAATTTCTAGCTAAAAAATGTATTAAACATCGCAAAATTGAACAGAAAATTGATAGTGTAGAACCGGTCTAAAGTGGCCGCTAGACTATCAATAATATTGTGCAATAATATTGAGGAAAATATTGAAGGTTTCCTTCTTTGCCTATTAATATTATTGTGCAATAAATCTAATTATAATTAAAGAATAAAAATTTACAAATTAAAGCTATGTACATAATTTAAATTCAAGAATAAAAATTAGTTTCATAATTTCAATTCAAAACTTTTAATTCAAGAATTTTAATTTATATGTCTTAATTCTTGCCGTAACAATACGAGTTCATCTAATTAAAAATGAGAAATAGTGCGCAATATTAACGACAGACTGCAGCACTGTCATATTGCACAAAAAATAGCAAATCCATTTTGCTCCGCTCAATATATTGTACAATCTTTCAATATCACCCACAAACCGTCAATAATATTGAGTAAATCTAAATATTGCACAATATTATTCATAGTCTAGGGCAGTGGTCTCCAAAGTGTGGTACGCGTACCCCGAGGGGTACGCAGAAAATTCTAGGGAGTAC
This sequence comes from Thereva nobilitata, assembly GCA_963855945.1. Lineage (NCBI taxonomy): Eukaryota > Metazoa > Arthropoda > Insecta > Diptera > Therevidae > Thereva > Thereva nobilitata. Next base: position 53,586,324 of record OY979694.1, on the reverse strand, counting down.
ACCAAATTTCTTTTCAAAGTTCGTTTTCTGAGATATTCAATACTGTTGCGAATTTTTATTTCTTAACCCTTATTTTTGAAAGAAAGAAAAGAATAAATAGTTTTTATATCCATACTAAACTAACAGATATATAAACATTTAGAGGAACAAAAACGGCAAGTAATCGTCAACACTCTTTTTAAAATGGGCGGCTATTTTCAGGGGTTCTGAATACGGGTTTAAAAATCGAGCAGCAAATGAAGCTCCAGGGTACTCTTGCCTTCTGAGTTTTCATCATCATCAGAAGCTTCACAGCCTATTGTTGGCCTTGACTTGCGTTCGCTTCCGTGATTGTCGATCTCTGGCCCGTCTTTTCCAGTTTCTTATTCGTAATGGTCTTATGTCTTCCTCGTCTATATATTTTTTCTTAAGTCGTCCTAAACTCATTTTTTCTGTCGGTACTCTCCACAACACTATCTTTACCGGGTTCCGTTCCGGACCTAGTTCGACATGATCAATCCATATTATTTTAATCACTTTGACAATTTTTCAGGGGGCGTAGCCAGAATAGATACCAGCCGGCTCTTGTTTGTGGAGTTTGCTTGGAAACTATCCTGCGAGGCAGTGAGCGCCATCGATTCTGACATTGCAGCAAATTCTTTGCGCTCTTATCAATGGTTCTATTCGCTTGGTGTTTTCACTAGCTTCGTAAGGAAAGCCATCGAAAATGACAACGGCATTTGATATGTAGTTTGACTTGACTTATGATACATAACTGCTGCAAATTTCTGCATAAGTTTGGCCGCGGTGTCATTTGACCCAATGTAACAAACACCCTCTATCGATGAAATATTTTCTATCGTTCAAGTCCGTCTGCTCATTTGGTGAAACAGGCCTGTACAGGTTCGGTTTTGTCCCTTTGCTCATACCATGCTCATCGAAAAGAGAGAACTAAGGTGCTAAGTTCGTAACGCAAAAATTCTCGCAGCACTTCATCTGAATGTGAGTATCTAAACTAGTATTCATTCAGCAGCAGCGAAACCGTTTTTGGAAGTTAATCTAGTCTGCACTGGAATTTTTTCATCGCGAGTAACTTTCTTGACTTTACACGGAGATATCTGTGTGCGTGTCGATAATTATACTTGCTTCGCGATTAAGAAAAGTAGGCCAAGCCGAATTGTGTATGTGTTAAGTTTTCACGCCAAAATTTTCCCGTGAACAGGTTACTACAGTTCCCGCTTACCCTCTCTATACCGCTCTCCTAAAAGCCCGGTTCTACTGCTGCTGAAGCAATACTAGTTTAGATAGGGCCAATCTCTTGCCCTGCCTTGTATCCGAATAAAGGTATTCGAAATTGAAAGAGGCTGCACTCTTTCACTTCGTTTGAATTTTACAGCGTGAAGATCACCACAGAAATGGGTTTTTACGACAATTTTCAACTAGCCCTTGCAGTGGCGTAGATAGGGGGGATCAATCCCCCCCATGAGCCTACGAAAATTATAATAGAATTGAATAAAAGTCTTCGTATCTACGTATACATGAAAGGACAATGGAGGATTTGTATGGAGCCCGTCCCCTCCCTCCAAAAGTAATCGGACTTGTGTCAATATCTTTATTAGGATCCAAAAAAGAGATAACTATCTGTTTCAAGTATAAAATCGATGGGATAAAAAGAACAAAATGACGTTTTTCGATATACAATAAACATAATACTAAAAATGAACGATGTAAGTAGACCTAGGTCTCCATGAGGTGGGGTAACAAAAAAATTGTTTTTTTTCATGTTCACTTGTTATAAACAAAAGTTCTCTTTTAGGAGAATCATAGTTAAGTTGGGTTAGGTTAGGTTAAGAAAAAATATATACTTAATAATGCCTAATGACCAAAAAACAAACTAATAAATTAATTGAGGAGTGGGCGAACAAAACGGCACATGTCCATGGTTGACCGTTTTAAGTTTTTTGACGGAACCGTGTTTATTACATTAAACTACAACTAATTTCAATCTCAGACACTTCAAAAAGCACTTGCATGTCATACTTTTTTGATAGCAAAATTAAGGTTTCCTTGCAAACAGGCACATGTCCTACGAATATTTATATTTTTTAACCATTCGTCAATGTGGATTTTCAAAAGGGCACGTATTTCATTCGAAAACTTCGTACTCAACAATGGAAGTTCAAAACGGCATATGGTATAACAGAAATAAAATAAAAAGTTTTTTAGTCAAGAATTTTTAGAAAGTGTCATTTTTGAATAAAATTAATTTTATAAACAAATTGGTGACATTGTTGACTACAGCAGTTAATTTTTACAATAAATTATCTAATTTTACCCAGCATAAAGGCAAATGCCCATTCAATGCTCTAACAAAAAGACACATGTGCATGTTGTGTCCCTGCAAAAAGGCACATGTCCATTTTTGTTTTAATTTTTTCTCTTAAAGTATTAAACATTTTAAATATTTTTTTTTGAGTCTGATGTGTTCAAATAGTAGCACAACATGTTATAATCATAAATAGTTAATGTGATCAGTTCAGAGTCATAAACAGTTTTTTGCGTTTTCTGAACAATTTTCGAAACTGGACATGTGCCGTTTTGTTCGCCCACTCCTCAATTTTAAAATCCTAAAATTCCAAGAAAACCCCACATATTTCAACATTGTCACCAAAATAAGAAAAGATTTAACCGCTAAGACACTTCGAATGAGACATGTTTCAAATCTGTTGGGTGAGATTTGAGGTTGGGGACGTTTTTTCCCATTGTCTTTTCTTAAGCACCAGCACCTCTTTTGGCATTATGTTATGTGCAAATTTGTTTTTGTGCTATTATATAAAAATCATCTAGATATGTTTTTGTGACGGCTGCGCATTTGAGTATCGTATAATTTCAGGAGCCACGAAAAGGACGCTCACTATAATTGTGGACACATCGAGCAAATGTAAAGTAGGAATACAAAAGTCAATAGTGGCACCTCGGTTTCTAAATACTCAAAATTTTAACATTATAATAAATCAAGAATTTTAATCGTTTTTCCAATTTTGGGTGAAATAACTAGTAGTTTTGAGCATATTTTATTCAATATTTAATATTTCGAATATTTGTTAATGTAGTAGATTATCAGAATATGAGCTTCCTAAAAAATAGGACTAACTTTTGGCTTTGATTGTCAATTTAATTCCTCCTTAATACTTTGAAGTTTATTAAAATCAGTCAGTAAAAATATTAAAGTTCAAGAAAAGATTCTACGGGCAAAATTATGATAAAGTTTAAGTTATAAGTTCGGGGAAGCTTTACACTTCATAGATTGTTCTAACTCGATACAATTTTATCGAGCACAATACACAGTACACTCATTGTCTCTGGCGATCAACAATTCGAAGGCGTCCCTTGGAGCGTTAGCATTAATTTACTCTAGTTTATAATTGTCAAATTTACTCTAGTTTGTAATTGTAAAAGTGTGTTAAAATTATTTTGTTTATTATCTCGGAATGAAGAAATTTCTACTGCCAATAAAACCATTCGGTAAGTCTTTAGACGGTGAAAACCATAGAAATGCAGAATCATCCGCAGAAACAATCGCGAAAAGACCCCGTTCTGATGCATTAAGTTGTCAAAATCCAATCAATCAAAATATACTAAGTCATATACGTCCCCTCCCCCATCGCAAAAAGCTACCTACGCCACTGAGCCCTTGACCCCGAACGGTTCGAGATTACTTATGAAAAGTTGATCGCTTCCGAGTTATAAACAAAAAACCACGAGGATTACCCCCCCCCCCCAAATCCCCCTTCGCTACGCCCCTGGGTTCTTGGTAACTTTCATCAAGAAAAATGTTATCTCTTCCACAACACCTTTTATCATTTATAATTGGGAGGTGATACCAGAAACCAAATCCAATGCCGAATTAAAACCTCGGTTTGCTTCAAATTCTTCTTAACCTAAAACTGAATTGGCAACCTGTTCTCGAGTACAACGCCCATTCAATGGACGGAGTTTTCTTCAGGACTCGCGAGGTGTATAAATGTCTCAAAGAGCTTGATGTCTGACTGGCCCTGACAATAGTCCCCCTATGGTACTTAAGAAAAATACCTCACCTTTGGTACGCCAACTGCAATTCTATTATAAGTGTAAGGGCCGATTCACAATGAACGCTTCAAGCTTCAAGCAATTCAAAAATTAGGATTATAGGATTTATGTACAATGATTCACATTCAAAGCTTCAAGCTTCAAATGAATTTGAAACTTAGAAAAAAAATATAATTAGGGGGTACAAATAATGATTATTTTCGTGAGAAGGGTACGCGGTCAAAAAAGATTGGAGACCACTGGTCTAGGGGCCCCTTAAGAGTTAGTTAGTCACAAGACAAGAGTCGTTTTTATGATCTTTGGAAAAATCACATCTGTTTCCATCAAGTAAACGTGTGAAATAGCGCTGAGTGGTCAAAACAACCTTTTTTTCGAGGAAACTATAAAATTTTTTTTGATATAAGTGAAACATATTTTACAAAATTAAATGTGAGGTTTCAATCTTTATAGAAGAAAATCTTTTCATTCCAGACTTTCTTCCTTTTGCTCATGAAAAAAAAATTTCCTGTTATCCTTTTGGGGTAAAGCTGATATATGTTGAAGATAATTGCAAATTCTTCGTTTTTTATGATACACAAACATGCCACACAATAACACACGACAGAGCCCATCATAAAGAAAAAACGTCGTCGAAACCATATATTTTTCAAGTTTTCGTTCGAATTGTAATATTACATCGAAACTGATTCATAGAAATATATATTCATTTGTTGGGTTTTGTTTTATTAACTGCCATTCTATAGTAGACGTTTGACCGATCTCCCGCTGATCTGTAAACACTTAAAAAGATTCGAGATGATGGTGCGATCGCACATAATATTTGATAAAGTGGTTATAAAAAATTATTTATTTGTAATTTAATAGCAAAATTTTAAATTCGGTATAAGAATATATGTAAAATGAATTTTCTCTGATAAATTTGAATGTTGTTTACAACTATCGAATTTAAAAATGTAAATACTTTTCTTTCTATTTTTAAAAAATAACTCAAATTTTTGTTTTTTTGATTTCAAAAACACAGGGGTTGCGGCGCCACCCCACGAAATTATCAGGTAAGCCGCAATCAGCCGCAATTCTTGCAACCCCACTTCTGCGGTCTCTCTCTCTCTCTGAGGGGCTCAAAAAGAAGGTTATTAACATTACTTTCTAATTCTATGTTGTTGTACGAGTACCGAAAAACTGACTGCAGAAGACAATTCCACGAGGCGTTCTATTTATAAACGAAATTCTAGGCCGCAGTGTAAATGAAAAGGTGGACTAAAGTGTGCGAGAGTAAGAATTGTCTAATCTTATATTACTGGAAAAATGAAGCACAACAATCGTCGAGCACTTAGAGGTGGTTTTCGAGAAACCAGCGTAGATAAACTAGTTTTATTTGAGGCGGGGCCGAATGTAGGACCTGTAGTTTGTAGCCCAAGCTGCTAGCTGAATAAAGAACTTACATCCCGTAAGGTATCCTAGGCATTGCGATGCTTGTTTGCCGAATTCGACATGAATTTTGTGGCCTAAATCAAAAATGACTTTGATATCCGTGTTGCTAAAGTTGGGCATGAGCAATGTTTCCTCTAAGCTGCGCAGGTGCGCGGCTGCGCACTAATTTTTCGAGAGTTGCGCAGCCGTTTCCCAGTAGGAATTCTAGGTAGCACTTACCGATGGAGCACTGATATAAGTAGTCATCTGGTAAGGGGTACTTCTATTTTCTTAGGTGTTAGAAGAGCCTTTATATAACGCATTACAATAGAAGGCAGATGGTAAGGGGTAATCCAGAATTAGACCCAAAGAAGTTTGAAATTTGCCCGATGACTCAAATACCATTACAAACATACGAAAACAAATGAGTCATCCGGTAAATTTCTAACTTCGTTGGGCCGAATTCTGGATTACCCCTTACCATCTGCCTTCTCTTGTAATGCCTTATATAAGGGCTCATCGATGTAGTAAAAAGTAAGGCATTACCTCCTATGACATCGTGTGTAAAAATAAGTTCTTCTGTAAGGGGTATGGTAAGGCCTACCCCTTACTAGTGAGGGCTCATTTCAGTACTTCTGTAAGCTTACAAGTCCTACTGGGTTTTGAATTCTGCGCACAATGGACTTGTTCTCAAAATCCAATCCAATTTTCACAAAAAAAGTAAAATTTGTAAGAGAGGGTAATTCGTTGTTGTGTAAGTTTTGTATGCACTCCCAGTAGGACTTGTAAGCTTACAGAAGTACTGAAATGAGCCCTCACTAGTAAGGGGTAGGCCTTACCATACCCATTACAGAAGTACTTATTTTTACACACGATGTCATAGGAGGTAAGGCCTTACTTTTTTACTTTCCTTTGAGTACGTACAGAACTGCTCATCGATGAGCCCTTATATAACGCATTACAAGAGAAGGCAGATGGTAAGGGGTAATCCAGAATTAGACCCAAAGAAGTTAGAAATTTGCCGGATGACTCGATGGTAGAGCAGTTACAAATGCCATTACAAAAATACGAAAACAAATGAGTCATCGGGCAAAAATTTGTAACGTCAGTTACACCTGGCTGTGGCAGTTACATAACCATTGGGGCTAATGGAAAGTGTCTCGTTGGAGAGCTATGCCTCCCGAAACGAGATGAATCCCATCAACCGAAATATAAAAAGTATGACACCGTCGTCGTGGCCGAGTGACGAGCTTAATGTTTTTTAAAAGCGTGAGAACTGAATGTAATTTACACCTGTTGTATTTGCTTTAAATTTAAATTCTGCCAGCATCGTTTCCAAAGTTCTAATCCAGATGCTGTGCTGGTTGAGTTTTCCACTGATTTTCCTGGAACAAACAAAATAAGCTCTTTTTCAGAAGATTTTTACTAAACACTAACAAGGTCTTCTTACGGTAGAGCTGGTTATCATGATTTATACAAAAATTACACGAAACGAAGCGGCTGTAATTTTCAAGGAAATTGCCTTGTTTTATAATATCATTTCATCACTTCGTTACGTTACGCTTAATGCCTTTCAGCACAGTTCTTTTGCTATGATAACAAATGAGTTTCTGGTGATGGAAATTTGTATAAACAGTGTCCAGTGACTTTTGCAGTTGATACAGAAAACATTTCATTCAGCGTCCGTCAGCACGTGGTTCTTTGTAACAAGATAAATGAATATTCTTCCATTACGTGTGTATATCAAAGTATAAAGGAACGAAACTTCCTGCGTTATTGTTTAATTTGCTGAAATTGTATTCAGTGGCGAATGGATTAGTTTTTAATTACAAGGAGCCAACAAGTATTTGTTCAGCTTTTACGTTTTAAACCATTTATAGTGCAATTTTCGAATACATTTAGGATTTGATTATTAGTCATTATTCTCATTCATTTCTGACATTTCCAGGATTATTTGCTTATTTTGTTAGTATAGAACCTATAAAAATCAATATTGGAGATCGAAATTTCGAAGGTAATTTAAAACTGACGTCTCGATGTCAACACTAAGGCCAGTAAACACGAATGAGGATATTCTTATTCTTGATTTAATCATACACATCAACATAGCTAATAAGATAATTCCAGATTCGTCATGTACAAAATTTTGAAATCCGAGATATTTTGATTGTGAAATCTGAGAGCTACTTCCGTTAAATTACAACAACAATGCTGTGGTTTGAGCTGTGAAGTGATGGTTTCTTGCGAGATGCTCAAAGATCTTAGTTATTAGATAATCAAGTGTTAACAATTTCAAAGTTTAGGCAGGGCTTGAGTTTTACGTTGAAGTAGAAATAGGAGGACCAGATAAGTGCTGTAAACATCATCGAGGAATACCTTTAACCGAAAGTCAAGGATTACCTGTACTCTTCTCGATGGTAAGTTAAAAATGTTTCAACACCAAATCCTGTAACATATGAGAATTTTTAGGTTTGGCCATGCTTTTACATAGTCGAATATCATTTGATTGACATCTTGCTCGTTTCAGTTGTTGGCAGTTAATGGGCGGTGCTACAAGGAGACTCGAGAAGTCGGCCGAAATCAGATTTGAGTCTCATTTTTTAATGCTACACGAGGCTGCCTTCGGCTTAGAATAATTCTTTACCCTACATGAAAGCTTTGATTGTGTGTGTATACCGTGGTCATTGTTTACATCTGAGAAGGGAGAAGAGAAAGAAATGTGCCTTTGAGTTAGTTTTCACCCAAGCAATTTTTGGGTGAATATTCTCTCGTTAAAGTTTCGTCTTGTGCGTCCTTCTTTCTCTCCTCTCCTTCGTTTCTTTCCTATAAAACCGGTTTTTTCCTACTTCTTGAGTCTCCGTGTAGACCCCACAATGATAGTAGTGCTGCTAGTAGTTGTGGTGGTGCTGACAGTTTTAATATTCAAATATCTTGGATTTTGAAATTTTACAGTTGGAAAACGAGGTGTAAATCATTACCTTAGTCTCATCTCAACCCTACATTTTGCCCGAAATAATCTTGGTTGATATTCCTGATTAAATTACAGCGAAGGGCTAACTTTGTTGATTACTCTGTTTTACTAATAAGTGACTAAAACGAATTATACATATCTCGACCTATCATTCATCTCTTCATCAGTAAAATCAGTAGAGCCCGCACCATAAAAGAAGGGAAGTGAGCGCACGTATGAAATTGTGAATGAGAATATATATGAGCTGTTGCTCGTTTTTATTGACTTGAGACTCTCACTGCGTATGGGAAGAGTGATTTTGAGATTCGCTGCTTTTATAGTGCGACCTCTAGCAGTTCTTCCCTAACAGAGATATTTTGGAAACCCATTCGAATAAATATAAGGGTCCCTCCCCTCCCTTTTTGATTTGGCTGAAACTTTGTAATTTCGTTCTACCATATCAAAAATATTTTTCAAAATTTTTTCAAATGTTTTAACCCAAACCAAAAAAATTTTCAAATAACCATAACTTTTTCAAAAATTGACCTATCGAGACGTTTATTTTTCAAAGTTCTTGTTTTTTAATAACTTTCTAAAAAAAATACCCAACAATTTTCAGACGTCAAATTAGATGAAATTTTTAAATTTTTTGTAAAAAAACCGTTACTTTTTCAAAGTCCGACGTCTTTAATTTTTTTTTTAAAAAAAATTTTGATCTTTTCTGTAAATAATCCCACCAATTCCAGAGTGGGTCGACTTTTTCTCATATTTTTTTCGATTGAAAATTTACTATTTATTTACTTTGAAGTTTTAAAATCGAAAAAGAACTAAAAAAAGGTTATTTTAGTTATTAAAAAACAAAAATTTTGAAAAAAAACGTGTCGATAGGTCAATTTTTGAAAAAGTTATGGTTATTTGAAAAAATTTTGAAAATTTTTTTGGGTTGGGTAAAAAAATTTGAAAAAATTATGAAAAATATTTTTGATAGGATAGAACGAAATTACAAAGTTTCAGCCAAATCAAAAAGGGTCAAGTTCAATAGTGGAAATAGCTGTGACATGCGCGTATTCGTCAAATTGTAATTCCTGCATTTATTAGAGCAAGGAATTTTGTTGAAGGTGAAATCGAAAGACTACAGACTTTTTCAGTACATCGTATAATGCATCACACGTCTCTGGAATCAACTTGCCCAGCAACTGGGGTGATATAAAACTTCAAAAGTTCATGAGGTACACCACCAGCTAAAAATCTTAGGGTAGCAGTAAGGCCGCTCATGGGGGTTAATCGCCTTTCTCATGCAGGTGTCTTTCTTTTGGATGATAGGAGTTACCAAAGATAATAGTTTGAAATATGTATCTTCATCCATTGTTAAATAATTATGCCAATTCTCCGGGCGGAATCTGAGTTAATTTAGAAGAGTTACATGAGAAAATTGATTCCGCTCTAATGACCATTTCTTTGTCTAAAAGCGTTTTCGTGTTTTTTCTTCCTTCCTTTCATTTGAATTCGATTAATAAGAACACCCAAAAGTGATAAAAATAAAATTTCTTTTTGCGAAGATTGCATTGCAATAATTGTACAGTCCACAACAGCTACAGATGCAATCGCAACTTGAGCCAAACTGAACTTAAACTGTGTAAAAACTGTGCAGTGAGTGTGATGAACTGAGTAAGCTGAAAACTGCACAGATTTCGTTACGATTTAACTGCGCAAACCAGTACTGTTCGATAAACTGAGCGTGAATGGGGCCCTGTACCAGCGACTTTCCTTTGTTTAAAATTCTATAGATTCCTATAGATAGAAGTCTCTGCGATCAAAAGTCTCTATCGTGTGGAGCCACCATAATGCCGGGTTTTCATTGGTAGAATTAGTGGAAGAGTAACTCACGTACTTTTAAGTGGTAGAGCAACTTTACCACGGTGCTATCACACTCTACTCTGCTATAACCAAGTTTTCATTAGGCGAGTTCACAGGATAGTTAGTGCTCGCCCAGTATACTCTACCACTACTTCTACTAATGAAAACCCGGCATTACGGTACTCCTCGATAGCGACATTTCCTTAATTGAAGCAATTATTTTAGATTTATTGTTAAATGTTTGAAATAATAATTTTTTATTTATTTATTTTTTATTTATTTAAAAAAAAAGTGTACAAAAGAAGTACAATTTCTTTAGTGTACGCATACTGACAAATATTAGGTCAAAATAGTGATAAGAAAAATTAAAATAAAATATGTACATAATAATAGATTAATAGATTAGTAAAAAAAATAGTAAATAGGAAATAGAATAGTAAAAAAAAGTATGAATAATAAAGAAAATATTAGATAAAGTAAGAATACAAGTAAAAATAAAACAAAATTAAAAGAAAAGAAATTAAAAGAAAATAAAATTACAATTTTATATAAGATTATTAAGATAAATACTGCCCAGGGTAATTGAGCTAAAAATTTATTTTATAAGATTTCCTTAGCCATGATATCAGAGAACAGTTGAGATTTAAATCTACCGATACGACCTTCTCTCTTAAGACCAGCCGGTAGTGCATTCCATAACGTAACACCATGGATAAAAAACAATCGTGAACTAACTTGGCAATGATGTCTATTAATATTTAAATTAAGAGTTCTATGGGAAGTCGAGAACGCAATTTTAGTTTTGAGATAAGTAGGGTAATCAGAAAAAATGATTCGGTGCATAAAAATTAACATATTATATTCGAGATAAGACAATAGCGAAAACCCTAAAAATTTCCCAACAAATGTAGAAATATGATCGAACTTCCTCAGTTTGTATACATAACGAAAAATAGAGTGAAATGCATTTGATAATATACGCATAGAGGCATAATCCAAACGGCCAAACACCGGAATACCATAATGAATATATGAGGCATAAGTAATGATTTAGCTACCTTTTCTTTTGTGAGCAGCCGCACATAAGATGAAGAATGCCACAGAGTTCGCAAACCGCAGTAAATTTTGGAAGCTATATCAAAGATATAGTCACTCCAAGACAGAGTTTGATTTAAAATTACACCAAGATATCTAACCGTATCAACATATGGAATCGTTACACCATTAATGTGAATCTTCGGAAAAAACGCCACATTTAACACTCTTTTATAAATGACAATAATTTTAGATTTGTCAGGATTTAGTTTTAGCTTATTCTCTTTCGCCCATTTGTCCAGCCTATCAAGTCACCATTGATTTTGGTAGCACAATCCTCAATCTTATCCCTGGGGCTTGAGCAATAGAGCTGCACATTATCAGCATACATATGAACGTTAGCAAAGCGAACGTGAGTTACAATATCATTTATAAATAACGAAAATAGTAGCGGTCCAAGTATGGAGCCCTGAGGCACACCGCTAGTAACATTGATTAATTCTGAAGAGTTGCCATTTCTTTGGACAATTTGCTGACGATCAGTAAGGTAACTGAAAAGAAACCTAACTGCAGCACGATGAAAACCAAAGAAATCAAAAATTTCCTGCATAGCATGGTCCACTGTATCAAAATTCTTGGAAAAGTCCAAAAGCGAGACAATTGTGATATAATTAGTATCAAACGCTATGCGAATGTCATCAATTACCTTTACTAGTGCAGTTGTACAGCTATGATTTGAACGGAAGCCAGATTGTACTGTAGATAGAAGAATTCTCCTGCTTTAATAAAACTCTCCTTCGCCTTCAAAGGGCTTCTTATATTTTACTAAAATTTCAGCTATCTTTAATGGGGACATGGTGGCTGTTTTCGCCTTCGTACTTAGTCTCACAAGAAATGACTGTTGCATATTTAGTTGTATCATAAATTGTTGTACTCTTGCTTTCCGTAACTCATTGCCAAGTGCATGATTATTCTCATATTTTTTATGGACTTTTCTAAAGTGTCTTTCAACATTGGCCCTTTTTGGAAGACCTACACTTGAAAGAAAAATAATGCAAATACATTTATCCTTTTTCATCGTGAAAAAAAATTCCTGTTCCCATGCATCATTAATTGTAATATATTTTCGGCTTCATGGAAACTAAATTAAATTGAATTTATTATCAATAAAATAAAAGAGCATGGTAAGTAAATCAGAACCTTACCTGAAATGATGAATCGATACAAAAACGTCGAAACTGACCCAGTTGTGAAAACTGAACTGATTCCAGAAGAATCAGTTCAGAATTAATAGCTAAGTAAGCAATTGATTCCTTTTTTAATTACTGGTAATGCAGAAAAGAAACAAATAGGATTTCTTGTGTTTCAGAAAGATTAAAATGCAACGTATAAACATGACATGTAATCGCTTTTGAATTGATTACAAGTTATGCAGGGGGTAATAAATTCATTACCGCTTATGACATGCCCGTGTAAAAGTAATTCATTCTTTACGTGTATGGTAATCCGAAATGGAATCGATTTAGGATCCATAGAATTAAATCTGAATTAATCTTGAATCAATTCCAGTTACAACTGGGGAACCGTATTAAACGACCACTGATGAAGTGATACGTGATGACACAGCCGATCATGTGCTACGATCGCCACGTCAGTTTATATAATTTACAAGTCAACTTTTTTTTTAGCCAGGTTTTGTTTGGATCGTAGAAAGAGACTGTCGTCGACAATAAGCTAACTTCGGGATTGTAGCGCGTTTCCTCTGTCGCACGTCTTGTATCGCACTCTGTGTGAAACGGGTAAGAGAAATGGGTTCATATCAAACAGGCGGGAGATTAGAAATAGTTACTCGACGCTGTGGCCACCTCACTCATCAAAGCGCACCGTTGTTGTTGTAATTTGATAGAAAAATATGAGTTTGGATAAATTTCAAAATTTTTACACATGACGGATGCGGTGTGAAAGCGTTATTTTATCACTAATCTTGGACTTAATCCAGTTTAATCTAGGTTGATATTTATGAAGAAATTTCGAATAAGATTTGCCGTCTTTGATGATTTTTTAAACAGTAGAAAGTTTTCCAAATTTAACTATAAACGTAAATACGATCGAACAAGGCATAAATATCATAGTCCACAGTACAGGGCACTTTATTTTTAATGATTAGTAACAAACTGAAACTTCGTGAGCGGCTCTCTTTTGACGAGACGCCCGACTTTTATCTCTGCGAAAATGTTCGATAGTGATTGCAAAAATTGTATTATATAGTAACAATTTGTTTGTTAGTGAAATCAAGAGACAATGTAATAGCTGTCCTGAAAGGGCTGGACTAATATGATCGGTCCTACCAAGCCAAGATGTAAAGTTTTCGTGTCGAGGGCTGAATGGCTATGGCGCTATGGGTAGGTTTTGCACTTTCACTTAACGATCTCCTCTGGGCACTGGACACACCCAGTTGTATAATGCCTTATTTTGATATGGAGGCTCTTTCAGGATGGACGTTACTTTTCCTACCATACTCATGGGACTTTTGTGGACCAATTTATCTGGAGAGGGTCAAGTGAAGGAGGGCCGAACGGGAATTGGAGAGCCCCACGGAGCACACCCGAGCCCCGCTTTCGTGAACTCCTTCCCTACAGACGAAGGACAGGACGGTGACCTGGAACCCGGGTAGCCAAGAGGCAGACCTGGACAGCCACCGCTCTACCAAAGAACCTCCAGAAAATTGGCTAGGGAGATCACTCCCATCATCATAAATTAATAAATTAAAAAATAACCCAGACCGCCGTCGTTCTGTCCTAAGGTTCTGGACTCACTAAAAGGGGCAAGGAGGGCCGGAGTGGAATTGAGGAGCCCACGGAGCATACCCGAGCCCGCTTTCGTGAACTCCTTCCGAGAACAGACCAAAAGCAGGACTGCGGACGGGAACCCGGGAAGCTTGAACAGTCAAGTGAGAACAACAACCCACTAGGCAGACTGCTGAACTAGTTCCAGCGGTCTGGGCAATAAATATGAGGTATAGGGGTGTAGTACAATAGGTCAACCGAATGGCCGCGGTACTTTTGGACCCAATACCTCACAAAAAAAAAATAAAAAAATAAAAAAAACCGGTTGTCCTACAAAATTGATGGTCCAACCGTAGGGTCCCCCACCGCCAACATGTTCAAATAGCAAGGTCATAAGTAATTACTAGTATAAAGCTGATTTTTTCACTAGTTGTACAATAAGATGGCCACATTCTCCTACAAATTAAGTGGCCGATTTCCCAGTCCTACCCTCTGCAATTGTTAGTTTCATGCACACATTTTTATCGTTAGTAACTGTAGGATAAGGATGTCACTTAAAAGATTAGTGTTATTTCAAGGATTCAATCAAACCAAAATAATTTTTTTCTCTTTACGCTGATAAATCTACCTGGACTGTATGGCTACGTTCAGACGGTGATTCTTTTCCCGTATACCATATACGGGATTTTATCGAATAGCACAGAGGCAAAGATAATTACATTAGCATGTTCTCACTATGCCCATGCGCAATGTTCCCTCTAATTTTTTCACTTACTGCGCGGTACAAATTTTATGCGAGCAAAATAGTCCGGGGAAATTAGCAAAAAAAACAAAAAACCGCCGCCGGAGATATCACTTTTTGTCCAAAAAAGTCACTCAAAAACTGGGTTTTTCTCGAAAAAATTTTTTTGATCAGTCAATACGAAACATTATTGCCCCCCTCTTGTCATTTTTTCGAAAACCTTGACCTTTCCGAATTATTCAAGGTATTTTTTGGATGAAATGTGATTTTTGGAAATTTTGACCTTCAATAACTTCGAAAGGGTTAGGTTTTCGAAAAAATGACAGGGGTTTTTTGAAAGCAATAACGTTTGTTATTGACTGATCAAAATTTTTTTTCGAAAGAACCAGTTTTTGAGTGATTGTTTTGCCAAAAAGTGATATCTCCGGCGGCCATGTTTTTTTTGTGATTCCGAAATTGTTTTCTTAAAAAGTCCCAAGGGAGCTGTGGATTAGTTTTCAGCCATTTTGGAATTTAGTCTCCGCGTCTTTAAACTGCAGCGCTTCAGACGAAAATTTGTTGGTATTTTTGGTTTTATTCCACTTCAGAAGATGGATTTGACACCAGTGTTCATCAACTTTAGCATTAAACTCTACATTTTTATTTAAGTGAATCATTAGGTCAATAGGAATTGATGTCTTTTATGGCTTATTGCATGGCCAACACTTATTTTGTATTCTTGTATACTTTCCTCTTACACAAAAAAACCCATTACCCACTAGATACGATTTTTTGGGCAAGTCTAAACCACCAGTTCTAGTGATAAACGCACTAAGATCGTAACGCTGGGCTGCAAGCAAGGACGCTATGCTGTATACAAAACTTACACAACGAACTACCATCTCTTAACATAAAGCAAACCAAGCAAATTTTACTTTTTTTGTGAAAATAGGATTTTTGTCATTTTTAGATTACAAATCTTTTATAAAATGAAATAAAAAAAATGGTGAGCAAGCCCACTGTGCGCAGAATTCAAAAACGGCTGCGCAACTCTCGAAAAATTACTGCGCGATCGCGCACCTGCGCAGCTTAAAGGGAACATTGCCCATGCGGGAAAATCCCGTATTCGTGAAATTTGTTTTCCCTCATACCGTAAGAACTTGCCACTAAGATTCGATAAATCTCGAATGTATTTTATCGAATACGTGATGAAGTAGCCTTTAGTTTTATATTGCGTCGTTCACATGAATGAAATTTTCCCGAATCTCGAACTTTTTTGTTCTAGGCTCTTGCGTGCGTCGAATTTTAATTGCCAGTTACAACCCGTTGTGAAGTACCTTTAACAAAAAAAATTATTATTGAACGAGTACATTAGAAACATAATTTTCGGAAGGTGTAAAGAACTATTTTCAAAAAATACTGGATACATATCGAAGTTTTTTCATGAATATTTTCCGGCTTTTGTGCATTATTTAGCGCTAATTATCATGTTTTTAGGTGCTAGAAGTCCCTAATAACACTATTCATTATTTTTATTTAATTTTCAGCCAAGACGACTATAAAAAAATGGACATATATTAGGAATACGTTCTTAAAATCACACCAGATTTACGTGAAAAAATGAATCTAACAGTCCCGTGTGAAAAGCCGTCCCGTATTCGATAAAATCGTATACGTGAAAAACTGGAATCGAATAGTCGCCGTCTGAACGTAGCCTATAAGTTTCGAAATTGGTACTAAGACGGCACTCGAAAAAGTCCAAAAATCAATAAACCACGTCGCTCGTATTGCTCTCGCACCCTTATGCACGATGATAGAGGCCGGTTTACCAACTATTATGGCAAGAGAAGAAGAACAAATGGCAAACGTAATCCTGGAGAGCATACACTATTACCCAGCTCTACTGCACCAAACCATTACGAACATTACCTCATAAATAAATAAAGACCATTGGCCTTCGTGCTGGGTTTGAAGAAACTTCCAATAGACCTACTTTACATCCTAACCAATTACAGAATGAGACAAACCTAAAATCTCCTTGGTTTTTTAAGCAATGTTGAATAACTGACAAAATACAACAATTGCAGTAGCACACTCAGCAGACTTATAGAACAACAAGGTGTACAGCAACCATTATATACAGAGGCACCTAAAAGGATAGATCAGGTCTCCTACTCGGTACTGAATAGAGAGGCAGTGCCGCGGCACCCATATGTGCAGACTGTGCATTTGCACTGGGCGGCACTTGGGAAGGGCGGCATTTTCGTGAAGCGAGCGAAAAATGTTTATAATATATTTTATTAACGAAGACAGCCGCCAAAAGACAAGGGATTTTTGACGATGAGCGCAAAAATTTAAATGAGCGGCAAAAAGAATACAAACATCAAGCACAACACTCAATAGATTACCAATAATTAATTAGCACACGCAGCAGGTACACAATAAACAAACGATGAACGAAAGGCGACACGAAAACAACCCAGTAGGGAATAGAAACCTTTTAGAGGCGATTCCGTACATTATCTTTCGAATGCGTAATGTATACTTTCGAAACATCTCTTCGATTAATTGCGAGGTCCTGGTCAAAGGCATAACGACAACCTTTTGCACCAATAAAAAGATAGATATAAGCACAGATAAGTAAAATGCAGATGCCTAGTCGAATAGGCGAAACGTGTTCCATGTTTCCGAAAGCGATCCAAGCAAAATATTTAAATGTTGCAGCCATGTAGCTGGGTAGAGCATGACAACTTTTGGTCGAGCTCCAGCAACAGACAGCAGCGTTCTACGGTGTGCGAAGCAAAATGAAATGAATGTTGAGAGTGACGTCTGCATTGCAACATTGAAACGCAATCCTTCTCGATTTTGAAGTAAGAGAGGAACTGTACTAACAAATGATTTGGTTGACTTTTGGCAAATAGAAAGAAAATTTATTTAATTAACAATTTGTTATATACTACAGTACTGATTAAAATATTAAGACCACCTACTATTCTCATAAAATTCTGACTTCAAATTATTATAACTTTTTAAACTATATATGTATTTAAGAAAAAAAACCTCAAAATTTAGCAAGTATCCTAACATCGTACATAGATATTATTTCGTACATCGATATTATCTACCCATTTTTCACAGCAATGAAGAACATATCAAAATCCACCCCAAAAATAAGGGTAATAGTCATAATTAACGGTGCCAAATGTAATACGATTAAACTCTAGCTTAGAGGATGTTTCGGTATTACTTATTAATGGGACAACTCAATACTTAGAAATACATTCTGCGGAGTGTTACGTTTCGACGGTTTGAATAAACTATTAACGTTAGTGTCCGACCGAAGGTCAATTTTAGGCCGAAGCCGAAGCCGAAGCCGAATGTTCAATCATACTCATAAATCTTGGTATCTGGACTGAAAAGTATACATGATAATGAAAATTCTTCACTGTTATTTTATTTTATAGTCATAGTGCTGATAATGATTGCAATCTGCATTTTAAATCAATAAGTTGCGACCTTCCAAAAATAGTAAACTCTGTTTTGGTTATTTTTGTTTGAACAATACCCTTACGTTTCGATGTTACATTCACATGATACTCTCAATTCTTTTCGTTTTCGGGAACCGGGCTGGCTGGATATAAAACCTTCGGCTTCGGCTAACCTTCGGCTCCTTTGGCCGAAGCCGAATGTGCGGCCGAAGGTGGTTTTTTGACCGAAGCTGGCCGAAGCCGAAGCCGAAGCCGAACCTTCGGTCGGACTCTAATTAACGTAAGATCAATACAATTTTTTAAACTTTAAAGGCGTCTGGCGGGGAGTTTCCACTATGCAAACCGTCTGGCAATGGAGGACGTGACTTCTAATAGTATTCCAGAGGAATACGCTGACTTTTTGCGTTTATAAAATGACGTAAGTAGGCATCAATTGTTTGCACATTCGCTCCCTCCTTCGTGCCAAAGCCACTGCGGGTCAGAATTCTTAGTAGCCAAACGTTACCTGGAGCGCGTTCAAAAACCTTACTATGGTTAACCATGGTTAACTATGGTAAACTTTTGTCGTTCAAAAACTCCATGGTTAACTACAACATAACCACGAGCATAACTTTTTGGCGTTCAAAAACTCTCGTGGTTAACCATGGTGTAGTTAAATTTTAACCCTGCTCGGGAGCATGGTTAGCGATAGTTAAGAAGAAGAAGCATCAAAACAACTCTCTGACAGTTGTTTTAATGTTAAACACATGAACAAATTAAAGTGGGATTTGTGGGATTATTGCAAATAAATAATTAATGAAACAATTGAAGCAATTAGCGGGGACTATTTTATGGAAAATTTTGTTTTTATTTTTTTTTTCTTCTTTAACCTGTAGTTAACCATGGTGCGTTCAAAAACCTCCATGGTTAAACATTAACTTTCGTGGTTAAGTGAAGTGATGCAGCATAACCACAGCTTACCTCGTGGTTTACCATAGTAAGGTTTTTGAACGCGCTCCTGCTGTAGTGTCCTTACGCAGAAAAATTTTCAGGGTTTATACTATGACGTAAGTCTGGCGGTCACGGGCTCTTGGACTATTATGATACAAGCTAAATTTTGAGTGTTTTTTTCTTAAATACAACTATAGCTTAAAAAGTTCTAGTCAGAGTGTTATGTCGAATAGTAGGTGGTCTTAATATTTTAATCAGTACTGTAATTGTTATAAAGAATAAAAAAACCCGCGAGCGAAGCGAGCGAAAAAACATTTTGCTCTTAAGGGGGGCGGCATAGGCGGATGTGCACTGGGCGGCAAAGTGCCTTGCCGCGGCCCTGTAGAGAGGGAGACGTTGTTAGTCTAGAAATAATGCCAGGTTGGATTTCAATATATTCCGAGAAATTACATACATAAAGCTTGCTTGCATGTAAAAAAATAGTCATAGCTGACACGCTATCTGCACTACACTTAATAAGGAGCCTGAAGAACAGACATCCATCAATAGAACCAATAAGACAGATTGTTATTAAAAAGGACATACGTCCCATTTGGAGCATAACGCAAGTTGGCATAAGTGGAAACGAGCAGGAGGACAGGGAACCAAAAGGAGCACATAGACGACCCCGAAGTACGTTGACCTGACTTTACATCGGTACGGAAGAAAGCGCAACAAACGATGAACCACAAAAAACACATTAACTGGAACAGAAGCAGCACCTTCCAGACTCACACTGGAAAGAAATTACAACCCTCCAGGGACATATTATCTCCAGAGCGTTAGGGATGCTGCAAGCGTGACTAAATCTTGGACTTTTCCTCCCTATTAAAAGCTACATTTTCGAGAGAGAACACCCATGCATATATCCCACGAAAGCGTTAAATGTGGGATCTGATACCGCTGTCATGTAGAAGCAAATTTCTACTTTCATTTATCTTAGATATCCTTAACGGCAGTAATATAATACGGTTGCTCTCAGATATGATTAAATTCCATTTTGAAGTGACATGAGACATACAAAACTGATTAAGGAATACCGGCGTATTTCCGTGTATGCCCAGATCTGAACTAAGTTTACTTTGAGGATGTAATGGTAGGGGAGTGAAGCAGGTTTTACGAGCGATAAGTCAGTACACAGTTTAGGGCTGAATATGGAAACTATCATATATGTAATTAATTACTATAAATTTTTTATTAACCACCACCAAATGTCAGAGGCAGGTCCTGATATTTACAATAATTTAGACACTTCCTTAATTCGTTTACTTTTTTATCAGATCAGGTTTGTCTTATAAATATTCATAATAATAAGGTGGCGGATTACTGCGTTATAAAAGCAATCTTTTTGTATTCAACATAAAGAAAACACTTTTGCGATTGCAGTTAATATAAATTAGCGTCTGCAAGTACCACAAGTTAAAAGGTACGACATCAATTTCAATCTCAACTAGACAGCGTAATAATAAAATTTTGGAAAATTTTGCATTCATTTTTCACAAGTCTCACGTTCCAAGCGAGAATCCAATCATGAGCAGTGCTTTATAGCCTAGGTCGTAAAATTGTCCCTTATTGCTATTTTGAGTTTAGATAACAAAATCAGGAATCCATTAATTGGGTAGTCTATACAGATTGGCTGGGCTTATGTGTATTTCAAAAGTTGTTAAAGGTTGGCGTTATGCGAATAAAGACTCCCTCTATGCTGATGATGTTAAGTCCCTTTGAAAGGCCTGGCTTGTGTGCTATTTATCGACAAAAACTCTATCTAACGACAAAGGAAGCATTCTATCAGTTGTGTATCCCCAGGTATTTTGCTGGAACTTTGATTGGTTATTTATGTATATGTGCATATGCCTTCCTTTAAAACCATACGATTAAACCATTTGCACTCCAACAAAAACTCGAAAGGGCCGCGAAAGGAGGCTTTTGTTAAGCTGCGAAAATTAGGACCTTTTGAATTGTTTCATGTTCAATCATAATTTCCGAATTTGTATGATTTTCTCTGATCGCTGGATATCGTCACAGGAAGATTAGATCCCGATTCAAGTTTATAAAGTTTATAATTGTGATGATGGAAGTGCTACGTCTAAGTGCAACGACCGAGTCATGTAACTAAACATGAAACGTGATTATGAGATTAGTTCAAGCGAAGATTTTCATTTTGCACAGTGTGGCTGTTTGCACGTACACGTACCCAACAATAAATGCAATTTTTTATTAATTTTTTGTACCAAGTAACCAGCAAATCAAAAGATAAATTGTTCTGGTACAACATAAAACAAGACCCAAACGGAGATAAGTGGAACTAATCCAAAAAGCCACCACGGCCAAAAATTATAAATAATCTAGGCGGTCAGAGAATCGTCGCTTCTGTGATTTGCAAACCAGCAAACGTTTGGACTTTCTAATACCCTCCCTCCGTCGACACACATCGTTACGACGAAAACGCGTGCCATTTGTCGGTCAATAGATTATTACAAAAACCTTGTTTTAGGCGTTTTTCTCGCAGTGTTGTACCTTGTACGGTATCAGCTAACCTTGATTTTAATTTTATTTGAAAATTAATAACAAAAATACTAGTTGTTTCCAGATTACCCGATTGAGACACCGGCGGATGGACAACAACGTACCAAGGAAATCATTTTTTTTTTAATTTTCGTTCACTGACATTCTTCACTACACATCCACTTATTACAACTGAAAAAACCTAATGAAGAATTTTTCCGAATCAACTAATTTGACCCTGTATCACACCCTCGTTTTCGTCGTAACGATGAATTTTCATGGTAACGAAGTTGCCGTGTAATGCCGGTATAATTGATACCGTAGTGGACGCATCAATTTTTCTCTCCTCGGCACTTCCTGCCAACAAAGGTTGCTTCTGTAAAAAGAAAGAAGATCCATAGGTCATATGTATGGCACGAAGCTGCTTGAAACGTGTTTCGGCCTTCGTTGCAGATACATTCATAGCCATAATTGGAACGGACATTCTCACAAAGATCGAAATTTCTGTCTACTTTAAGTATTGACACGTAGTCAACCCACTTACTAAATTTCACGTTAATGTGTACTCTGTGGTAGACTAGCTCAAGGCAACCCAATCTCATCTCACGGGCAATTATAAATAGGTTTTAATGAAGTATCCTACGCCATCCCGCCAGCTTATTCGATTAATAATAGGGTACCAAAGTTCCCCTAACGTCGGGTCCTCGCCTTATATTGTGAACCTCAGATGGGGTTGCCCGAAATAGGCCAACCTCAGACACATACAACACAAACAATTTAATAAAATTTACAAGAAAACTTCAACCAACCCAAATGACCATCAAAGGCGCTACCCCGGGTTTCTCGAGTAGGGCTGACTCGTCGAGGTCGTAGAATGATGAAACTGCTGAGGTGCCGCCTTTCTACATGCATCACCACTTAGCTGGGACCGCCCCATCAGGACGGACGCTGAGTACTTAACTGAAGGGACGTATGCCTGAAAAACACACATTCCGAGCGAGAAGAATCGCCTACCGCTCTGCCATGCTAATAATAGCTTTAGCCTTCCATGTAAAACCTGTTACATAACACCTTACTCCACCTGAAACAAAAAAAAAAACGAAAGACATTTAAATCTTTAATTAATTCACTGTTAATAACATAAAAATTGCCCCATCAGGATTAACAAAAAAACATACCTTAACTTAGACCACACATACCTTAACCTAGAAACATTCTTCTTCTTCTTCGATGGTTCTACGGCCGAATTCGAGCCTTGGCCTCCATCAGATTCTTCTTCGAGACGTCTCTTTGCTCCGCAGCTTGTCTCCAGTTTCTTGTACATATTGAGCAGTTTTTCTGCATCGGCCTTAACATTGTCTTTCGACCTTGACCGTGGTTTGCCAACTGGTCTTTGACATCTGGTAGTAGATGCAGGGCTTTTTTGGTATCCTTGAGTCATCCATTCTTTGGACATAACTGACCCAACGTAAACGCAGTAGCTTGGCATGTGTCGAAAGTTTACACTCTTTGTATAAATCGTACAATTCGTGATGGTAGCGTATTCTCCAGGCATTCTCTTCATTGATTGGGGCGTATTATATCCTTCGGAGAACCTTCCTTTCAAATATATCCATCTTGCCCGCGGATTTTTGGAAGATACTCCATAGATTCCTAGCTATCTACTACTATCTCAATTGTGTATATACATAATATGTATGTATATTCCAGTTACTGCTGTAAACATTCTCAGAGCGACGGCGATACCATTTTCGTCGGCCACGGCGAAAGTCCCGACGAAATTCGTTGTGTGACAAAGATAACAACTTTGACGGTCGAATATGCTACACACGCACACAGGAGCAAACGGGAATAGCAACACAAACCCATCCCATCGCAACCATGCAACTATGCCACGCGACGGCTACTAAATAGAATATAGATTGATTGCGACGTCGCCATCGCAATGGTCTGCAGAATGTGCACCTTTTTTTGAAGCTGTGCATTCTATTCGTTTTTGACAGTCGCTGAACAAAGCGATTCGTCGGTCGCCCTTAGCATATTTACAACATAAACGAATAGAGTGCGGTTGTGCGCATTGGTCATACACTGCTAGAAATCTATGTCATTTGAGAGTTTTTTGTTGAAGTTAATATTAAGTTCCAGAAAATAATGAGAGTAAACGGGAATAGATTTTTTTCATTAAGTTTCATTTTTTATAAATATTAATTCCATTTGTTACGTAATTTTTCTCATAAGAAAGGCAATCAATTTGTCCATTTTTTTTCCATAAATATTCGGTATGAATTTTAACAGTGTACGGTTTATAATCTACTTTCGTGGTGTTTACTTGAGACTCTCACTGCGCCACTAGAGACTATCACTACGCATGGAAATAGCGATTTTGAGTTTTCCTTATTTTTTCGTGAGCCCTGAGCCCTCTATAACTTTTCTAATGAAAAACTGACTGGCTGACTAACTGCGCCTATAATTTATATCTGAAAGCTCCTGCCTACATATTTTTTCTATTTCTAGCCTTTTCGGGAGCGAAAACTTTTCTCGGTCATTCGAGAAGTTTCCTTAGGGTCTGTGCCAAAATAGCAATTCAAACGTCAATTTGTATGGAACACTCATTTCAAGGAACTTATTTGATTTTCGATGCTTTGCGTCTTTGGAAATGAGTAAATATTTTAACTCATTTCAGTTTTTACTTCATTCAAGAGTGGTCGTTAAATAAATTTAAAAAAGCAAACAAGAAAATAACAATAAAGTATGAAAAAAGACTTAAGTTAAAGTTATTGTTTACTCTCTAACAACGAATCAGTAACGATTCACTAGTTTCCAGTGAAAATCACCATTGCTTAGTCAACCAATGGGAAAACAGTAAAATTTCACTGGTTGAACCAGTGAAATTCAAGTAAAAGAGAGAAAAAGCTTTTTTCTAACACGAGTGTCGTTTTCCCAAGCTGGCGCCCGTCAAAGTACTGAAATGCTGCTTGACCGTCGTGATAAAACGAGAGCCGGTTTATTGAGTATGAAGATAATTGAGGCTATCAGCGCAAAAGTGGTGTAACCCACAATTTAATCTGGTTGCGGTTTTGGTGTAATATACATTCCTTACATTATGAAATTTCAATACAATAGTGGAGTAAGCTACTTTTTGCCTTCCAAAAACATAACTGTACATAACATAACTGTTGGACAAACCAAATATAGCGAAGTAATAGAGAAAAAAGGGTGTAAGCTGACTACACCGGTGGTTTACATCGTCTGGGGTTACACCACTTTTGCACTGATAGCCTAAATTGCCTAGAATATGAGTCACATATATTTTTTCACTGGGAAGTTATAATTCACTGGTTGAACCATTCAAATTTTTACTATTTCATTTTTAGAGAGAACTTTTCACTAGTTCAATCAGCAAACAGATCCGAATTATCTGATCTTCCAGTGAAATTATTGTTTACTGGATGAACCATTGAAATGTTCACTGGCTCATTTTTAGAGACTAGCAAAAGAAGATGGGTTAAACATAGGGCTGCCATCCGTCCGGGTTTCCCCGGATTTGTCCTAGTTTGAAAGGCGTTCGGGGACCGTCCGGGCGGAGTTTTAAAAAGCGTCCGGGTAAAACCCGGGCACTCTTTATGTCCGGTGAAACCTGATTAATTGAATGATAAGCAATTCAAACAAATCTTAGTTAAAAATTGACTCGTAAACCGTATCCAACGAAACCCCGGCGTGAGAGCAATACCCCATGACCGCATGCCCCGTTTTGTATGAAAGTTCCAGTGACAATTCACAATAATTAACCACTTAATCAAGAGCTGAACTTTTCAATATTTCCAAGATATTATATCGAACGTGCATCGATCCGGAATGATAAAAAACTTCATCCAGTGGTTCAAGGCAGTGGCGTAGCAAGGGTGTCGCGAGCGAGGCGCTTGCCTCGGGCGCAATAGCGAAGGGAGCGCCAAAACTTGGGAAAATTATAAAAAGTTCGAATATCACGCATGCTCGTCTGACTTTTGCAATCGGCTGAATTTTTTAAAGCGCCCTTAAGCTTTACAGATGAAAAACTTAAACTGCGGGATACTCAGTTTCAAGCGAATTTAGCACGCGCTAAAACATTAGCTACTACTCTGGAACAGTGATGAAAACTGCAGGGAAATTTCCCGATTTGCGGGAAAAATAAAAACAAAAAGGGAAAAGGGAAATCCATTCTTTCAGAGGGAAATTTATTTATTAAAGGAAAATGTTACTCCATACGAGATAGCATGAAAACAAAATTAAAGAAATTTTGTGTCAAAAAGGAACGCAACAAAGGAATTGTTTCCAACTTCATTTTATTTGCCTGACAAGGCTCTTACATGCTGTATTGCTATGTAAGAAGACAATTGCATTGTGTTGAATATATGAAGTTATGAATGTGCTAATAGGCCAAACCTAAATGAAAAGTAAGGCAGAAGTGAAGTATGCTTACTTCCACTGAAGTAGATGTACCTCCCACTTCACTTCCATTGTGGTCACTCTCATACATTCATAAGCAATGGTACCTAACTTCACTTCACTTCACTCCACTTCACTTCCCTTCCCATTTAGGTTTGACCAATGACTTTTTCAGTCAAATGAAGAATTGGTTAATTACCCCGTTAATGATTAGGTTCAAAAGTTGAGTCGAGGTTGAGTTGAAATTTCGACCGCCGTATATGATGTCGAGTTGAGTTCACTTTGGGTTGAAATAGAGTTGAACTGACATCAAAACATAACCTCTTTTTGTTAATTCTTGTTCTATATTTTTAAATATTTCTGACTTCTTATACAGTTTTCATCAAAATGATGAAAGGAACTTTGTTCCTGCATTATTTCTAGCATAGTTTTTGTTTCCTGATGTTCCAAAACATTTCTTTTAGGTATTGTCAAAATTAAATTTCCACTGTTATTATATTATATAGTTAATATAAAAAAATAAACGCGCTACAAAAATACCGAACACAAAACTAACGCCGTAGGCAGACTTCACGGATGGTAAACAAACAAAACAAGTGTCACAACAACCCAATTTCAACTCAACACGCGTTTATGAGGCGAAATTTCAGCTCGACTCAGGTAGGAGAGCTGAGTTGGGTTGATGGACCCAGTTTCAACTGGATCCCCGTTTATGACTGGGTTCAACCTGGGTTGAACCTGGGTTGAACCTAGTCATAAACGGGGTAAATGTTCTAATTGCTCTGAAGAATTATATGAAATATTTTTTATTTTTTTTACTGTGCAAATTGCTTTTCGAACATCGACAATCAAGGTTTGTGAACTCAAAATTACTTGTTTATGTTAAACCAAAAAAGATTTTTTTCCTAAGCAATGACGAAGACTGTGTTGATTTATTTGCTATTTATTTTATCTATAAATAAAATAATGTGTTTTTGAATTTTATGGATTTTATGTTCGGGAGGGAAATTCTTTGACTTAAAGGGAAATTTGGATCGGTTGGGTGAGAAATCGTATCCAATTGAGTTTTCATCCCTGCTCTGGAAATGGAAAATGCGTGCGAAGTTGCGAAGGATCAAGAAAGAAAAAAAGATTGGAATCGTACGAAGGAGAAGATTATGATATGCCTGAACCCAAAAAGCTTCGTATTGATTTAAACAGTGCATTTGATAATAGTTGCGATCCATTGGGACTGGTAAACTACTCAAAACTGCTACTAGCTACTCGCAAGTACCCTTGCTCTTGTTTTTGGGCAGATACATACTAGTAATTGTCAAAAATCGTGTTCCATTGGTGATGTACTTGCGAGTAGAAAAAATCGCCCAATGGATCGCAGCTATTCTTATAACCCACCAAATGACTATGAGGTATAGGAAGTTAATGGAAGCTGTAGAGGATGTCAAATTTTTGTCTGGTGAATCTTTGAAAAGCATGTATACCACCGTATTGGGGGGGCGCAAGTTTTCCCACTGGCCTCGGGCGCCGGTAGCGCTTGCTACGGTTCTGGTTCAAGGCACCCAAAAGGCTGCGAGTAGGGTTTTTAGTCATCAAAAAACTCAAAGTCTAATCTATTTTTTTAGAACAAAATGCGAAAGCGTAAATGCACGTAGGTATAACAGGGAATTGCAAAGCAAATATCCTATGTTAAAAAGAGGAAAATATGACTAGGAAGTTCTAGGGTTAATTTGTTCTACAAACATTTCTATTACAAATAAGGATGTTTCCGATATTAATGACAAAACTAGTTCGACCAGCCAAGCTCTTGGAACAACTAGACCTATCTCGAGCAGCCCAAGGTGCAATAGCTTACTATGCAGAATGCAGTTAATAACCACATCTCATTCAATTCTTTGGATTTTAGTAATTCCCTTAAACAATGAACGTTTTCGGAGTCAAATCGGCAAAAAACATGACAGGCTATCTCACAAAAGCTCCGGCTATTGTAAAGAACTTGTTGAGTTGAGAGACATTTAAAAATTGCCGAATTGAAATGTAATCTAATAGATGATGCATTGATAAGTGTATCTACCGATGCTAGAAATCACGTCAGTTAGAAATCCCCGTCATCATTAAATATTTTGGTAAACAAAAAAACGGCAACACATTAAAGGTCCCTGAAATCAAATGTACTAAAATGAGAAGTCGGAAACATTTGCTGAGATTACTCTTGTTCTCAAGGAATTCTGCGCAGCCAGTGAATAATGTTTTAAAAAACAATTTTTCAAGGGTTTCCGGGGAAAAAACTCAATTTCACCAAAATGTCCGGGGTTTTCGAATATTTTGTCCGGCGTCGGCAATTTAGGTAATGGCAGCCCTAGTCAAACAAATGTTTTGAGAAAAATATGCAATCAAAAGCTATTCCATCACTTTTACACTAGAGCTATGGATCTGTTTATTCACTATTGTGGTGTTCAAACCCAAATATGCTTGTCTGATCATTTTAACATTAACTAAAAAAGGTATACATTTTATTGAAGCACAAAGTTATTTATTGCTTATAATTACAAGAAAAAAAGTTAAAATATAAAAACATATTTGGGTGTAACTGCATACCAATTATTAAAATTCTTTGGTCTTATACACTCGCAAGCAGTCATCTTTTTAGTATTAACAAAGGAAATAATAAAATCAAAGATAAAGCTCAACCAATTAATTATAACTATCACTAGGTAAATAACATAATAAAGCTTTTAAAAACGTTTTAAAATCTTCCACACACGTTTCTTCGTCCATTTTTACTTAAAAAAAACTGTTAACTGTCAATGAAATGCGGGAATTGGTATATTAGCACACTTTAGAATATCGAAGTGCCCGGAGAAATGAGAAAAATTCTAAATGATGCCATATTGTTACACTATTCGAAAGCTTTTATGAGTCTTGACTTGAGAACCACCACTCAGTTTCAAAATATGTTTCAAAATTATTAACAACCTGCGGGTAACATGAGGGCAGAATATATTATATCAAACGAAATCATTTTCCAAGCTTAGTGCTTGGGATTACTTAAAAGATAGAAACTTCATCTACCAGCAGGCTTTAGTCTCATTTCCCATGCCTTTTTCGGACATGATACTCTCATAGAAATGTTTCAACAATTGAACAATTGCATTGTGTAACCAGCCTTCTATAGTAATTCAGTATTTCAAAACTTCTACATATTAGATCCAAGAGTTCTAACATAATCTTTCTTTAATATCCTCCAGACCCATTATATACGATTCTAGACTATATCTCTTCGCCGCACTGCACCCTCACAAAACCAACAATATTATAGAGTGGTTGTACAATGGATAAATCCTATATTTGTGAAATATTCTCCAACAAATTGTATGTTGGCAAATCCTTTAAAATATTTCATACCAAGCGTTGATTCCAAAGAGTTGATACTCACGGGGCTTTAACCACTTCAAATACCCGCAAATCTTTTCACAATAGCAGAGACCTACAATACAAACCCTGAAATATAAGTTCCAGACACAGACATCGTCTTTTATTTCATGACAATAAAAATGAAACGCTCCCGACGACTTAAGCTCCTCATCAAAAAATACGAGACCACGGCAGCAACCATCAATTAAGTCGTCCCTTTTAGCTGTGAAATAACTACAAAAAGGGTCCATCTTACCACCTGATGAATAATTTCGCGATTTTAGGGAGTACTTATGGTAAAGAACACTTTAAAAGTTTGAGAGTTCAGGAACAAAGGAGGGGATTTACATTTTCGCTTAACAACATCTAAAATTGAGATCATTTCAGGTTTGAAAATCTTTGATTAATATTTTTTTTTATCAGACCGAATCCGTAGAGTTGACCTCATCGGAATTTTCATAAAAGCAAGAATTGTAAAAACAGAAATTTCATTACAGATGAATTCCTTTCTTTGGGCTAAAATCAATAACTGCGAACAAAAGCGTGCCTCCAAATTATGAATTAAAAACAAATTTTACCCTCGCGAATTCAAAAAGTCTGCCGTACTTGCGGACCCGAAAATCTCTATAAAAATATGTAAGATATTTCCTAGAAAAGGTCCGTAAATCAAATCAGAATTAAATATAAAAAGCGCGATTTATCTTGCTCATAAGGACTTGAGGGAGGTATACTGAGGAAAAGCTATAAGCACTAAATCAATTCCAATCTGACACTGATACCAGTTCACGAAAGTCTGTTGCTTAGATACGATTTCGGAGTGAATATCCCCACTTCTCGAGGTGAAAATCCGCACAAAATGATATAACTGATGTTGGCTGTGATAACCCAGCGGTATTTGCCGCAAATTGTATTATCAGAATACTCAGGTGTTGATGGGAGCATAGATTGTAAGTTATTTATTGAGATTTAACGGGTCATTTGCTGATGATTTCGTGAGTAGGGAATCATATCCATATCTATGATGCTGCCGGGTTAGACAGGATATGTGATGTCTGAGACTTTTGATTTGCGTTGTTAGAAGATAGAATTATCTGCTCAGGAATCACCCTTTGTACTACCAGCCCGTTATGTCGTTTGTCACGTTAAGGTATGTACAGACCAAGCGAAGTAAGACGAAAGAACGAAGCAGTGTATACGAGTTAAAAATTGCAAACAAACAAATTTGAATCATTCGCTCCCATTCGGATCCAGTAGCAAAACTTAGCACATTTGATCGTTCCTTCACTGCCTTCTAGCGAACGAATGTGTTATGTGTGGACGGTTCTAAAAATTCTACCAAATAGAAGTGGAGAAAGGAACAAATTTGCTCGGTGTGTACGTTGTGTAAACCCACAAAAAAAGGTTTGCATTCGTTCGATGATATTTGCAGAAGTTTTAGTTGCAATCACAAATTTAGTAGGCGAGAGAGGTACTCTACTGTTGATAAAACTTATAGCAGTGAATACAAGTGAATATATTTAGTACAGGTAAATTAAGCCAAAAAAAACCTGAAAATTGAGGCTGAAAATTGGCAGAGAGGTGCATTTTAGGGTTATTTATAAGGGGTTATAAAGTCTACCGATTTTCTGCCCCGGCAGGGGGGTTTTAGCCCTCAAAAGGTAAAAATATCAGTTTTTTGCAAATACATCTTAAACGGTAAGCCTTATGATAAAAGAGTGCTTACAAAGTTTCCAGATTATGCGATTATCTACAAAAAAACATCTTAACATTTTCACGTACGAATTGTCATTCATGAGATATGTATCAGACGTTCAACGTGGCTAATATTTTTAGAGGTGATTCCTGGATATATTTGGAGAAAAAAATTGCTCTAGAGAGGGGGCTATCCCGACTATCCACTAAGATACAGGGTTTTTAATAAAAAAACTTTTTTCTAATTTACTTATAGTTGAATAACTCCTAAACTAATTATCATCTTTTAGGTAAATGTGTAATCTTTTATTTGGTGTAAAGAACAGAAACTTGAGTGACTGCATTTAGAAGATATGTAGGTTCAAAGCATGAGCAAAATCACAATTTTCTTCGTTTTTTTAGGCTTCTGAAATAAATTTCAACACATGTGTTTGAGCTATCCACTTATGGCCGAACATTGACAAACGCAAACGGATTCGTTTTTTTCAGTTTTAAATTCGTTCACATATAACAAATTTGTTACACAAGAACGAGCAAACGAACGATCGAATGTGCGCAAATTTTATATGAGTTCCGAATCCATGCAAATAGTTCAAATTCTTTCGTTTTCTATTTGCAGTCCGTACACACTGTATGCGTTCGTTCGTTCGTTTGTTACTATGCGGTTGACTTTTGAGTGCCCGTACAAACCAAAAATATGAGAAGAACATGTGGCCACATTTTCATTCGTTTGCATTTGCTTGGTCTGTACATACCTTTATGGTGCAATGTCTAGCAGTAAGCATAGTACGGGAGGGAAAGGTTAAGAGTTATGAGGGTTCGGGAGGTTGTTGGAGAAGGTGGCGATGAACCCTGCGTTTGAACTCTTGGATGTTGTAGGAGCTCGGAAATACTGACTGCGAGTGGTGTTGTAGGAGCTCGGAAATACTGACGCTCCACAGTCGAGTTATTCTATTTAGAAACGAATTACTAGTTTGTAGAGTGCGCGAAGGCTGCAGTTGCAGGGAGTGAGACGAGTGGCTAATCTGGAGCGCGTTCAAAAACCTTACTATGGTTAACCATGGTTAACGATGGTAAACTTTTGTCGTTCAAAAACTCCGTGGTTAACTACAACATAACCACGAGCATAACTTTTTGGCGTTCAAAAACTCCTGTGGTTAACCATGGTGTAGTTAAGTTTAAACCCTGCTCGGGAGCATGGTTAGCAATAGTTAAGAAGAAGAAGAATAAAAACAACTCTCTGACAGTTGTTTTAATGTTAAAAACATGAACAAATTAAAGTGGGATTTGTGGGATTATTGCAAATAAATAATAATAATTGAGGCAATTAGCGGGGACTATTTTATGGAAAACTTTATTTTTATTTTTCTTTAACCTGTAGTTAACCACGGTGCGTTCAAAAACCTCCATGGTTAAACATAAACTTTCGTGGTTAAGTGAAGTGATGCAGCATAACCACAGCTTACCTCGTGGTTTACCATAGTAAGGTTTTTGAACGCGCTCCTGGTGTTGCGGGTATAAGATTGCCGTAGAGGCAGGAGAGCGTTAATTTCGGTGGAACAGTTGCCATGATAGTATCGATATAATTTTGTCAGTGCTGCTACATTCCTACGGTGGCGTAAGGGGTCAATGGTGGGGCAAACGGCGTCGTCACCGATAAGTTTGAGGGCCTTTTTCGTACTTTCTCTAACCATGCTAAGATGGTTTTCGGATCGCCGGCCGCCCCAAATGAGAGAGTTGTATTCAAGAAGAGGCCGAATGTAGGATTTGTATATTACAGCACGGGCCGATGGCTGGAGGAGGAACTTGCACCTCTTAAGAAATCCCAAGCACTGGGATGCTTGTTTGGCGATTTGGAATATGTGGTCATTCCATCGCAAGTCTTTGGCTAATGTCACCCCTAATATGTGTAGGGATGGGTCGTCCGTTAGTTCAGCTTCACCTACTAACACGGATATAGAGGTGTGGCACTTATTATTGGAAATAAGACAGTACTTGGTTTTGGAGGGGTTGAATTAGACACGATTCTTGCGGCCCCATTCCAGAATGAGTTAGACATTAGTTCGTGATCATCAAGACAGGATCTGGCACGTGCTTGTCTTACATTATCGAGGCCGTCAGAGTAACGTAGGGTACCGTCGTCAGCGAAGCTGAGAAGTGGGTTAGAGGGGATTGAAAGTAGGTCATTTATAAAGATAAGAAATAGAGCAGGTTATAAAATTGACCCCTGGGGGCCCCGCAGAGATCGGGTAGGGCTCATATTTAACGTCATCCAATACTTCTTTGATTGAACGGCCGGAAAGAAAACTCTTAATCCAGTTCTGTAGAGGTGAGTCAACACCAATAGTTTTGAGTCTAGCGAAAAGGGCCGAGTGCCATACTCTATCAAAAGCCTTGGGGATATCCAGCGCAACCAGACCAGACTCACGAAATCTATGTAAACTTCGGTTTAGGTGTTCTGTAAGGCAAACTAAAACATCGCCAGTGGATCTTTTTTGTCGGAAGCCGTACTGCATGTCGTCTATAATTAGGTTGGATTCTAGATATCCCATAAAAGATTTTTGTTGATTATCCTCCATGGTTTTGGAGAGAATAGGAATAATTGCTATTGGGGGGTAGCTGCTGGGAAGGCTGGGGCCACTTTTTTGGGTATGGGCTGAACGTGCAAATTTCCAAGAGTCTGGATAACTAACTAATTGCTCCTTTAATCCCTCATGGGACATAGGGCGGAAACAGTTGCCCTCCAGCGGACTCTGTTTTGCGCGACAGCTCTCAGCTCTGACCAGGATCTCCCGGTTGTTGCGGCCTCTGCTAATAGAGTTCTCCTCCACGTTGTTCTAGGTCTTCCGACTCGACGGGTTCCTTGCGGATTCCAGTCGAGGGCCTGTTTGGCTAGATTCTCGTTTTCGCGTCGCAAGGTGTGGCCAATCCAATTCCATTTCCTTCGCCTGATTTGGTCGTCTATCCTTTCTTGGCCGGCACGGCGCCATAGTTCTTCATTTGAAATTCTATCTTGCCAGCGGATTTTTAGGATACGACGTAGGCATCTGTTGATGAAAACTTGTAGGCGCCCTGTGATGAATTGGGTGACTTTCCATGTTTCGCAACCGTACAAAAGAACTGCCTTAACGTTGGAGTTGAACAGCCGCAATTTGGTGTTAATTGAGATCTCCGTCGATCTCCATATGTGAAACAGGCATGCATATGCGCTTCTTGCTTTATTTATTCTGGAACTGACGTCTTCTTCTGTACCGCCGTTTTCGGTAATAATACTACCGAGGTAACAGAATTTGTCTACCAGTTCCACGTCACGGTTATTTAGCGCTGTTCGTTGAAGGGTGTTTGCATTTACCGCATTTCTTTGGTTTTAGTCGGATTTAACCTTAAGCCTGCTGAACTACTTTCTGTTGCCAAATTGTTTAACATGTTTCTGAGGTCCTGGTGTCTGTGGGCCAGCAAACAGATATCATCCGCGTAGTCGAGGTCCTTAAGGCGGTCTAACAATCCCCATTGTATGCCACCTGTTCTAGTATCTAGAGCGCTGACAAGGATGTCGTTTATTACTATAAGAAATAGTAATGGCGAAAGTAGGCATCCTTGCCGTACTCCTGAGCTCACTTCAAAGCTGTCGGATAGTTTTCCATTGTGAAGAACTCTGCATTTGGAATTGTTGTATAGAGCTTTTATCAATTCTATTATTTTATCCGGCAGTCCACGTTGCCGTAGAGCTCGCCATATAAAGCTCCTATTAACCGAGTCGAACGCTTTCTCATAGTCTACGAAAGCAAGGTAAAGGGGGGATCGGAATTCAGTAGACTGCTCCACTATGATTCTCAAGGTGTTAATGTGGTCTATGCAGGAGCGGCCTTTTCTGAATCCAGCCTGCTGTCTTCTAAGCGTTCGATCTACTGCCTCTCTTATCCTTGATAGTAATATGTGGGACAAGATTTTGCCCACAGTAGATAATAGACAGATGCCTCTCCAGTTGTCACATATTGTTAGGTCCCCCTTTTTTGGTATTTTGACTATGATACCTTCCGTCCAATCCTCCGGAAAGGTACAGGTGTTCCATGCTATTTCCAGGATTGGCTGTAGCGCATCTGCTATGAAGCTTGAGTCGGCTTTCAACAGTTCTGGCGGGATGCCATCTTTTCCAGCTGCTTTACCATTGGCCATTGCATGAATTGCGGTTACTATTTCAGTCTTGGAAGGGGCACGAGTGGTGATTCTTATTAGCTGTGCATTGTTGTTGTTGTTTTCCTGAGGTTCCTGTGTAAATGAACCATTCAGGGCGGCGAAGAAGTAATCTCTCCATCTTTGGAGTTGCTCCTCGTCGCTGCACAGCAGCCTTCCATCCGCACTCTTTACGGCATGCTTTTTAGTAGAGGGCTTTCCCGAGAGCTGTTTAGTGATTTGGTACAGCACTTTACTGTTGCCTGTGTTTGCCGCGTTTTCCGCTTTCTCTGCGAGCTCATTTATCTGCCGCCTTTTATCACGCCGGACACTTCTCTTTACCTCCCGGTGCAATTGGGAGTATTCCCGTTCAAGTTGTTGTCGTTTTTCCGGGTCGCTTGTAGAGTTCACGTTATTTTTGAGGGCCCTTCTGCGTTCAATTTTTTGCCAGGTTGTGTCCGAGATCCAGTGTTGCTGGTTTCTTTGGACATAACCGATGCTTGTTTCCGCTGCTGTTATTATAGCGCCCTTTGTTGTGCTCCACAGCTCTTCAATATTTGCGTCGTCAGAAACGGTTTGCTGGTTTAATATTTCTTGCAGTTTGCCAGCAAATTCTCGCTTTTTGGTGCTCTCACGCAGAAGGTCTACGTTAAACCGTCTACGGTTTATGGCATCGCGTTGGACGTTTCTGATTGCAGCGATTTTTAGGCGGATCGTTGCTACTACCAAATGGTGGTCACTTCCAGTGTCTGCTCCCCTAAAGCTCCTGACATCCTCCAGAATAGTTCGCCATCTGCGACTGACGGCCACGTGATCTATCTGATTTCTCGTTCTACCATCGGGCGATACCCAGGTCTCTTTGTGTATCTTCTTGTGACAAAAGTAAGTTCCACCTACCATGAGTTGATGGGAACTACAAAAGTCAACGAAAAGTTCACCATTGTGATTGGTATCCTGGCTTAGGCCTTGATTTCCAATTGTGTTTTCAAGGCCGGTGTTGTTGGGGCCGATCTGTGCGTTTAAGTCACCCATCAAAACAATGATGTCTCCCCTTGGAATAGAGCGAAAAACCTCATTCAGTCGCATGTAGAACTCGTCTTTGATGTCATCTTCTGCGTCTTCAGTCGGAGCGTAGCATTGGACTATCGTAGTACTTCTTAGCCTGGTACGTAGGCGCACGGTAATAATCCTCTCAGAAACTGGTGACCAGCTAATGAGGCTGGACCTGGCTTCCTTGGTGAGTATTACCCCAACGCCATTCCTACGGTTTTCATTTTCGTTTCTCCCAGAATATAAGAAGGACTCACCGTTTGGGCAGATATGTTCCCCCGCATCGAGCCATCTGGTCTCGCTGAGTCCCATGACCTTGATTTTATAGCGGTTCATCTCGTTGAGGACTTCATCCAGCCGTCCATCAGCAAGCAGCGTTCTCACATTCCATGATCCGATTCGTGTCCTGGTTCGAAAAGCAAAGGTCGTCGTCGTGTTGTCCGTCCGGTTCCGAGGCAATGTTTGCCGATTCGTAGCAATTGTGTGTTTTATGGGAGCGGGTTGCTAACCCTCAGCCCAACCGACTTAAAACTCTGTTTTGTGGCGCAGAGAACTCGCCATTCGACCGTCTCCCGTTAGCTCCTTCCGAAGAAGTACCCCAGGGGGCACCGCGGGGAGGTGGGATTAGGACTTGCTAACAGAGCTGCTAGATGTTCGTCTGCAGTGACTCTTCTCGGGTTTTGGCAGAAGTGACAAATCGGGTGCCACCACCTTCCGAGGTCTTTGTTAGCCATTCGCCCCCTGTCCGTGTATGGGAGCGTAGTGAAATCGCTATCAGTCAACTGTCAAATTGGTACAATTTCTTGTTAGTTAACTGTCAAATTTTCCCGCGGCACTTTCTTTAAAACGAGTTTTTCTATAAAATTTATTTAAAGTTTTTCGCAAAACTAATTAAAAAGAAGAAAGAAAGTTTAAAGAATTTTTTTTTGTCAATTAGAAGTTGTTACGAGTGAATTTTCAGTGAAAAAAAGAGCAATGAAGTGTGCAGTTTGAATTTCACTACGCTAAAATTCTCCGAGGGCCCTTCCTGTAGTTTTGTATTCTAAGGTTATAGCTGTCTGATAGCAGAGATTTTTGAACTGTCAAATTACGATATCTAGGACGCCAAAAGTTGTTTTTTGTTAATGGTCATACAGCTACACAGCCTTGTAAGTTTGACAAGAAATACTTTCTTGCTGCACTCAAAAAAACGAAAAGAAAAGCAGCTTCATGAGCATCTTTTTTTCAAATCTTGGACAAAGAAAAAGCAGCTCCTTTAGATTTTATTCTGTTCTGAAAGTAAATTTGAATTATTCAACCGTAGCAGTTTTCCTATTGCTATATGTAACGATGATTGTGTTTGTTATGCTTTCTGAAGTTTTTATCAAATATCGTATTTTCTTCATTTGACAAACCTCGAACGTCGAACTATTTAATCTCTTATTTGTATGGGTGCGAGCTTCCTGTGCTCGCAGATTAAAAGCAAATGCATAAAAATCTCCACTGCCGCACGAAACTCTCCACTTTTCCACCTTCTTACATTTCCCTTGCCAAAAATTCCTTTTCCTTCCAATCCAAAGCTTACTTCCCGTGTAGGTACTTATGGCCAAACGGATTTTTATGATACTTTATTTTATTAACCTATTCTCAACTCAGGTAATAATAATTTTTTGAAGAAATTTTATTACATATTTCAAAGGATAATGCAAAAACCAATAAAAATCCCAAGAATTAGATATAAAAATAATTTAAATGATTTAACCCGTGTACACAAAACAGTCTTGGATTTGTTTATGCAATTGAAAACGTGCAGTGAAAAAGCGTAATTAGTGGCGAGTCTCTCGACAGAACGACTTGTTTTTTTAAATGCAGAATCTCATTTTAGCTAAATTACTTATTTATTTAAATTTGAACAATTTCTTAACATTAATTTATGTTAGTTTTGAGAATAGAAAAAAGTGAATTTGATTTAATTAAAACTTTACTCAAATTCTTGTCTGTTGTTTGTTTCGCAACGTGGTTATCATTATTACAATTTATCAATTCGTATATAGAGTGGGAGTAGTAAAAAAACGATTTTTGCTTAAATACCATTGATCCACTTTTTTTTTAAATTAATGTACTCATGGATTTACACACTACGCGGTTTAGCTTCGTACATTAAAATTAATATTAAAATAGAAAACAATTTGTAATTAGAAAACAAAATGTAAATATTGTATTATATTCCTATTTTTATAGAATTTTTGTTTTATTAATGGCCGCAAAATTCTTAAAGTTTTTTTACCGTTTCTGAACTTAATTTTTTATTAAATCCTAGTTATGTGCGTTGGGCCAATTGTATGACCATTTCCCAGAAGAAGTTTTTTATCATTCCCAATCGGAGATAATAAGCCAGAGTTTCGATCTTCCCCATAACTGCTATCTTCTTCAAGGATCTTCTCCAGTAGCATATCACCAGAATTATTTATACCTGTTGGGGTTGGAAAAGGAAACAATATCTCAATGTTTATTGAAAATTTTTCGATTTTATGGTATGCTTTTGGGGATAAACTTTACAGTTACCAACTGGTGTTGTAGGTGTAACCAATTCACTAGTTACTGGCGTAACATTTGATTGTGATAGATTGTCAGAACTTCCATTGGTGGTTTGTAATGCCAACGCCTTTCTTGTATGCCGTGTTGTTAATACACCTGTTTCTACATCTCTTTCCAATCTATGACCGGATCTTGAACGTGTTAGCTGCCTTTGCACATAGTCCTCTAGATCTTCTTCTTCTTTTCGACTAATTAAACAATTTAATATGAGCAAAAATATTCCTAAGCCAAACGAAAATAGCCCAGTGCATGTGACTTCATTCCACCATGTACTTCCAGAACCTGCAAAAATATAAATTAAATTTTTTTATTAATATATTGTGTTGTTTAAATTTAATAATATTTTATCTTAAATGTGTGTGGACAAGTATTAATGGCCGAAAGTCAAATTAAATAATAATGGCGGAAGAAAAAAGCAAGAAGCAAAATTTTAGTAACCAGAAAAAAACTAACACTATATTTTCAGAAAAAAAATTTAATTCTTATATACTTCTAATTTTAATTGATATACTTCTC
Source organism: Thereva nobilitata (assembly GCA_963855945.1). Taxonomy (NCBI): domain Eukaryota; kingdom Metazoa; phylum Arthropoda; class Insecta; order Diptera; family Therevidae; genus Thereva; species Thereva nobilitata. The sequence continues at coordinate 53,546,694 of OY979694.1, read as the reverse complement.
GAAATTGAATTACTAGTGCAGTAAAGTAAGGTACAAAACTGGCTTAACTTGGGATTTCCGTGTAACAGATCAACGAAGCCAATATCATTATTGGTTCGCACCATCGCACGATACCATGCAAGTTAAAAAAATCACGTACTTCATTTAAATAAAAAAACGGCTCGACCGAATTTTATAAAAATCTTTTCAGATCGTATTTTCGTTAACACGGCTCGAACGGAACCTCAACAAAGTCGATATCTTTTTTTGGTTCGCACGATATCGTGCAGGAAAAAGTGAGCACGTACTTACGCCCATACACACACACAATAGTTCTTCTCACAATTCTATTGGGACCTTCAAATATGACAATATGTTGAAAATGACGATTTCGATTTCCCTATAAACTGGAAAGTTAAAAAGTTGATCGATCACAGATTGCAGTGATTAAATTAAAGTAATTATTCTTCAAGATTATTCAAAATTTGTCCCAAATCGAGCAGAAAGTTTCATCTCTAACGTGAGGACTTAAGTCTGTTAAATTGTTTCCATAGCTCCTTTTGATTCTATTGCTTTTAGCGTTAGTTTGTCGCTTTGTTGCAATTGTATACTATCTGCAAATTATGTTTCATTTTTTTTTAATTTTTCACATTTTTATTCAGTATATTCGAAAATATTTAGTTCTTTTTTAACTTTACTTATCTGCGGAACTTGCTTCTGAGTAATAAATACATTAAAACAAACCGTTTACTGCCAATAATGTTTATAATAAAGTTCGTAATCATAGGCAATAGACTCTTATGTTTGTTCTACTATATTATGATTTATAGTAGCATAGAAGTATTGTTGTTAAAGTATAATCATAAAATAAGTATCGAGTAAAGTGTAACAAACATGAATCAATTATTTTTATCCTGAAAAGGCTTATAGTTCTAAGAACCTTACCGAACATATTCCACGACGGGGTGTCGTCTGGGATAATGCCCGCTCCAAGCAAAAAAAGTCCAAATACTATAAATACAACTCCAATGTGTAGCATTCCGACACTAGTTACCACCTATAAAACAAAAAAAACCAATTCAATTCATAGTATATAATATAAAGCTAAACTAAAAACAATTCGAAATATAGTAATCCGCCGAGCTATTCGTGAAATAAGGTCACAAACAAAATTTTGGTTAACAGAATGGGTCATTGGAAAACCATCCACTGCAGTAAATTGAGTCAAATTATTTTACATAATCGGAAGATGTACTTTCTTCAATGAAGCTACTATATTCATTGAAAAATATTGAACGGTGTAGTTTTAATAACAATTTCAAAAAGAAACTAACAGAAGGCTCACCTTTAGTCAGCTTCAGCTTTTGATTTTAACATATGAAAACTAAGTATATTTTGATTTAGTAGGAACTTGAAATATTAAAAAATGGTTCTGCTTGATGCAGAATTGTAGTATGTATATTTGCTATTTTATAAATTCTGCTGGCCTAAGAGTCGTATAATTTATCTGCCGAATACAGTTTGGCGTAAATGAGTTCCGAACACGAAAATTATTAATAATAATGTATGCTTAATATAACGTAATTACCCGACTAGCATTTAAAGGGCGCATGCTTCATGCTGCGTGGCATACCGAAAGAGGGCTCCTCATGAGTACCACACACAGAAAAAACTGCGTTACTGAACTGAGGTATGAACTATCATTTTCTCATAAAGGCCCCATGAGGCAGTGAGAAATGGGTCACTGGAAGTTGCCGAGCCTACTAACACTAACGCAGCTGATGGTGGTCCCAAAATAATGACAGATCCTAATAAATTATCTGGATAGCAGAACATTTGAGAAGTTTTCGGTATATTTTTGCAGAAAAAAGTGATAAAATATCGTATTTTATCACTTTTTACTGGACTTGAATTACCAGTTATTAGTTATTTAGTGATCTGAGGGATTAAATTAAAAAACATTGAGTGATTAAGTGTGTTTTAAGTTTGTTAATTGTGAAGGTGATCAATTTTGTTTATACCCGAGTAAAAATGAAACTCGCCCGCACCTGGCACGCACGAAGGGTGTGAAAGGGTCCTTTTCTAAGCTCAAATTTAAAACGAAAGCAAAAAAGCCTCCTACGCTTCTTAAAACAGATAGATAAGAGTATTATATAATAGTCCGGGGAAATTAGCATTTAAAGGAGACAAAATTCGGAAATGGCTGAAAATTGGTTCACAGCTTCTTTGGGACTTTTTATGAAAACAATTTCGGAATCACAAAAAAAACATGGCTGCCGGAAATATAGCGGTTTTCCGGTGTTTTCCTTGTATCTCGGTTTCTATAGTTCGTACAACCCCGTACAAAGGCCCTAAATGTTGACAATGAAATTCTCTACAACTTTAGTATTTACAAAGATGTTGGCCCGATTAACCCTTTCAAAGTTATTTAAGGTCAAATTTTCCAAAAATTGGTTTTTTCGAAAAATTTTTTTGGTCAGTCAATACGAAACGTTATTTCCTACAAAAACCCCTTTTGTCATTTTTTCGAAAACTTAACCCTTTCGAAGTTATTCAAGGTCAAAGTTTCCAAAAATCACTTTTCGGCCAAAAAATCACTAACTATTGAATTTTGCAAAATTTTTCGAAAAGATTTCGAAAAAAAGGCAAGGGTGTGATTAGGGTAGGCAATAATCTTTTGTATAAATAGAACAAAAAAAATTCTCAATAATCAGTTTCTGAGTCATTTTTTGACCAAAAAGTGATTTTTGGAGACTTTGACCTTGAATAACTTTGAAAGGGTTAATCGGGTCAACATCTTTGTAAAAACTAAAGTTGTAGATAATTTCAGCCATGTTTTTTTTTTTTGTGATTCCGAAATTTTTTTTTAAAAGTCCCAAGGAAGCTGTGGACCAATTTACAGCCATTTCCGAATTTTGCCTCGTTTCGTGCGTTTTTTTTTGATAATTTCCCCGGACTATAATAGTCGTCATCAAATCGAACTTGTTCTAGAAATTTTTTTCAAATATCTTCATTAAAAAAACAAATAGGAATTTTTGCATATTAAATCTGAGAATTATGACAAATAAATTGTAATATTCTTTTCTCAAAAATATGTAATTTATTTTATTATACATATTTCTCAAATCAACTATTATATTCAGAATTACAGAATTACTTATATGTAAAAAACAAAACCAATTATTGATCAAATTCAAACTTATTACCAGGCGCTAATATATTACGCATCGTTCTTTATAAAAGACAGCGAGAACCGTTCTACTGAGTATGCCATTGGCACCCTTGAAGCTTAATTTACATATCTGACGTTTTTCTGCCGGGCCACTCTTTTTTAAGATTTCAGCCAATCAAAAACAATATGACGTGACCGAAATTGTTTCTGATTGGCTGAAATCTTAAAAAAGAGCGGCGCGGCAGAAAAACGTCGGATATGTAAATTAAGCTTTATGGTCGCCAAGATAATTGCCCCTTTTCTTCGTCTTCTACAATTTCTTAAAGCAATTCAGCCGATTTCGTGCATCCGTGTAGCGGGAGCGTGCATCCCTGTGGCGGGAGCGTGCAAACCTAAAATTCCAGGGATTGAGGATAAACTCCGGAGAAATATGATAGAGCAAAAAGTTTGCGCAGAGGTTTATCCAAAGGTGAGGCGCATTTTTTTAAGAGTGTAGGAGGTATATTATCGTGTCCAGTGGATTTGTTGGCATCGAGCTCCTTGAGGCACCTGTACGTACACCCCCCGAGTCCTGAAGAATACCCTGTCTATTGAATGGGCGTTGTGCTCGAGAACCTGGGGTAGAATATCTGTTTCGAGTAAAGAAGAATTTGAGGCGAACAGAGATTCTTATAAATCGGCTACCCGCGAGTAAGAAGAATTGGCGAAGGCGTGATCAGGTTACTACAGATCCCTCTTGCCCTTTCTATACTTCTCTATTAAAAAACTGGTTCTACTGCTGCTGATGCAATACTAGTGTAGATTGGGCCAATAAGTTCATAGGATTACATTTAGCTGGTGCCACTATTGGCAGATCCATCACATGTAAACGATATGTGTCAAAATTTCATGAAATCCGACCATTAGTTTAGAAGTCGCAGTGGTGGCGCTACTTTTGTAATTTTCAAAGCAAATTTGGATTTCGTGTGTTGATAAAACTTTACTTTTTAATGAGAAAAAATTCCTTTCAAATAAGGCAATGGCTCGACAAGAGACAAATGGTAGAGAAGTGATTTGCTAATTGTAAGCGCGGCCGCACAAACACTAATGATGCTAAACTCTCTGGTTCTCTCACTAATAACTCGTATTTATCGCCTTTTAATTGAATACTTGATTGCACTTGTTTCAACTAAACCCTGTTATTGCTTTTCTAATCATTTTTGCCACAAAGTTTTGGAGCCCTCTAATTTTCTTAACTTCGTTTTGCACTATCTAGAATCTTCGAAGCATAAACTCGTCAATTACAGTTCGTTCAAAATGTAACTGTTGCAAATGTTACAAATTACAGTTCGTTCCAACCCTAATATATGGCGCATTAATATTAACATAGTATTTACTATTTTCCATGAACATTTGTCCTATTCGATGTGCGTACCACTCACTGTTGGCTAAGCACAATGACGGCAATTGGCAATAAATTGAGTGAACAGCAACCGAGTAAAGCCGTTCAAAACGACCAAAAACGCAAAACTCGCCTGGGAAGGTAATGTGACGGTCGGTTATTTATCGGTTATTTCTCCCTATTGATGATGCCCCCATCTCGCGGAAATTTCCGAAAATATCACTGAAATCACTTCCCGAAAAAAAAATTTCAAACATTTGTTACAAAGTAGGCGAAAAAAACAAAAAAATTTCTTGGAAGAAAAATAAACTGAAAAATTTAGAGAGTCTGGAGGAATTCTTCATGAGAGACAGTCGGTATTGAAAGGATACCCAGAACAGTGTGGGCTTAGATGGTGTAAAATCGAGTCGGATTTGTGTAGTATTCGTGGAATAAAATTAGACAAAAAAATTTTCCTATTATAATTAACTACAATTTCAACTGTTCGAATCGAACCAAGTCATCAAGCTGGTTAACGCTTACCTATACCGAGGCTGGCCAAGGTGGCTGGGGAAAATATCCCCAAACAAAATAACTCCCAATGTTTGAAAGAATTCCATCCATCAACACAAAAACCAGTATTCGCTGGCTCGAGATTGAACATTGAAAATTAATTGAAAATGGCAAGGAACAACTGAGATTGGGCATTGTGAACAGCTGTCTGGCAGATCGCAATTTTTTTGTTATTATTTCTTCCTAACGAAAAATCGGAAAAAGTAGACTATTCATGACCAAAGTGATTTAGTCCGTGAAGATTACATTATAATCAAAGCCACAAATATAATAAACGAGCTGTAGCTGTCCTCAACAAAGCAATTAGGAGAAGAGATCATCAATATCTTTGGGAATCCCGGAACGGCGTGCGTTTTTTTTCTTTTTTTAAATAAATACTTAATATTCTAGCACTTTTGACCGAATTTTCAGTAATAGAGATAAGATTGAGCGGATTGTACCAGCCTCCAAACTATTAAAGGACAACCCAAGATTGTTAAATATTTGTGCAGTGTACGTGTAATCGAATTATTTTGGGACAGAAAAAAACTTGCAAAGTGAAAGCTAGAACTGTGAGTTATGTATCAGGGTATAAGGACACATTTGCGAAGTGACTGCGGTGGCGGTGATAAAGGCCAAGGCAGATGCGGCAAGCGACAAAATAATTATAACTTGAAATTATATGAAAAGGTGTAGTTACAAAACCGGATATTGTAACAGCTATAGTTACAAACAGTTACCTAAGTAATTCTAAAGGTCAGTAGTAGTCAGTTATATAACCTCCGCACATTCCGTTAAATCCGTTTTTTTTGTGAGGATGAGATATAATTATTAATTAAATCATATACGGAGTGCATGTATCAAAGAAAAAAAACACAATATTACTTAACAGTAATTATATTTAAAAAATTTTTATGGTTATATTGATTGGGCTGGCGTACACGGATCATAATGTCAACACTAAAAAACCGGTTTTTTATGATGCCCTCGGTGTACATGGGTATTCCCTTCACCGATAGTAACTTTATTATCCCTACACGGAATATCAATGTGTGCACACCTCGAACGCGAATAATAAGCAGATTTGTCAGCATCAGACCCAGAAAAGAAGAAGATAAGCGGATACATTTGTGCATGTGTTAGTTTTCACGCCAAAAATTTCTGTTTAAAAAGTTACAACAACTTTCTCTCTTCCTTTTGCCCCTCTGTCCTGAAAACCGGTTTTTTACTGTTGACATTATGATCCGTGTACGCCAGCCCATTAACTTTAACTATACTATTATCACATTTTTAATTAACTATTATGATTATATTGCACAGAATTGACTATATTTACAATTTTTTTGATTATATAATTTAAGTACACATTCTTCTTATATAATATATATTACACATTTTAATTGATATATACTTATATAGGTATAGAATACTTTTTAAATATATTACACTGTCCATTCTGCTGGGGTGTGAACACACATTTGACTTTTCCTCTTTAACGATATTACTTTTGGGTTTTTATAGAGCAATAGGCGTAATTGCCTGTTGAGCGTTTGGTCGGGTTACAATTTGATAAGGGTTCGATTTGGCCAAAACGACGTTGTTCCTTATTACCGAGTCCAGTGTCCCCCCTACACCCAACATACACCAGATCACCTGATACATTCTGTTGTTAAATTGTTGTTGTTGCAACGGCTGTATAACATTTGTGTAACGTTAAGAGTTTTGAAAATAATATATGTATTTTGAAGTAATACTTACACTGTTTACCTCTTTATTAAGCAAGTAGTGCTAAGTTCCTGTTGTTTGGGTTTCCAGGATGGTTGAGAGGGAGATTTTTCTTTGGGGTTCTCACCTCGTTGAGTCAACTTTGTTACAGGCTCCAAAATGCCTTAGGGGTTGTATATTTTTTCATGCAACACACAATCATGCAATAGAGTTAACCCTTCTAATTCAGAAGGTACACTTCTTAGCTGGGCCAAAAAAAATTTACCAGCTCAGCACAAGCAGCACTGAGATAGGCTCAACTAAAGCATGCAACATATAAATTGAATATGCAATCCCGAAAAGGTCACACCTCGCACATTTTTATATGCGAGATGTAACCCCCAGAGATTGCACATTCAATTAAAACAGAAAGAAATGCAATACACAAAGAAGCGTGCAAAAAAAGTTAGTCAAGTGAGATTGAAAAGACTCCTTTTAAGGACGTCCTTACTAATACTAACTAACTAATTGCTCCTTTAATCCCTCATGGGACATAGGGCGGAAACAGTTGCCCTCCAGCGGACTCTGTTTTGCGCGACAGCTCTCAGCTCTGACCAGGATCTCCCGGTTGTTGCGGCCTCTGATAATAGGGTTCTCCTCCACGTTGTTCTAGGTCTTCCGACTCGACGGGATCCTTGCGGATTCCAGTCAAGGGCCTGTTTGGCTAGATTATCGTCTTCGCGTCGCAAGGTGTGGCCAATCCAATTCCATTTCCTTCGCCTGATTTGGTCGTCTATCCTTTCTTGGCCGGCACGGCGCCATAGTTCTTCATTTGAAATTCTATCTTGCCAGCGGATTTTTAGGATACGACGTAGGCATCTGTTATCTGGCATCCTTACTAATGCTCACCCTAAAAACATTAATATTTTTATTCACATTAATGAACATGCGATTAACAGGCTCGAATCTGCCGTAATTCGTGTTAGAGGAGTTGGTGTGTAAGAGAGGTGGCCCTCTCAAATTGTATCCACTCTCTCTAAACGATGCACGGCGATTCAGAAAACCTGAGTCGACCTTTCCATTAAGGAGCTGATGAACAAATACAACATCGGCCACCTCACGGCGCCTGCAAAGAGAGTAACTTAAGTCGGTTGAGTAACTTAAGTCGGGATTCATATGGTGGAAGAACAAATGGGTTATCCCAAGGAAGATGACTCAGTGCGAATCGAACGAACCTCCTTTGAACAAACGTTAAACAGGACACTCTGTGAGGAGTGACAGAAGACCGGGAATGACATAAAGAATTTTTCACACAGACATGTAGGTAAGTGGTGAACCATAAAGGTATCGGTCTGGTCACACCCCCCACGACCGCTTCCGTCGAGCTAGCGTTTACTGTGTGACCGGCATAACACCCCCCTAACGGTTATTTCGGAGGATTAGGGAGGGCGAGTTTTTCAGAAATTTTTTATGTCTGCGATTGCTATCCGGATCAGTTCTTCAAAGCTGCTGATGAAGGAAGCATGACGAAGCATGATGGTAGCACTTGTGCCGGTACAGTAATATAGTCCGTATTTTGCACGAATTTAACCTCGAATTGCTTCCGCATGCACTGTATTCTCCAGATTTAGCCCCCAGCGGCTCTTACCTGTTCTTAAATTTCAAAAATAAAATGCTCGCCGGAAAGAAATATGGCTCCAATGAGGAAGTGATCGCCGAAAGTGAAGCGTTTTTTCAAGGTTTGGCCAAATTGTCCTTTATTTTGGGTTGTATTGTGCCCTATTCCAGATCAGACAAACCGGATAGACTAGGTAGACCTCGTTCTCCTCCTCCTTCTACTCTTCCCCCTTCTCTATAACTGGCTGCCTGTGTAGATGTCCTGCTCATTACCACCACAGATTTTCCTTGCTAAATATCTGAACCCGACCAGCCTTGAACCAGTATTTTAAAGTAAGTAATATTTGTGGTTTTCTATTGTTGAGGTTAGTATTTTGATTAGGATTTCCTTAAATGTTACACTTAAGTTCAGCAGAGCTTCCCTACCCAGGCTAAGTTTTAAAAGGTGATGGTTGTGAAATCTGGCTGTAGACCCCCAGGGGCCTACTATGTATTCGGATCTGAAAGTTTTATTTTTCCGAAACCCTCTTCCGATTGGAAAGTGAATTGGTTGGTACTATGTAAAATTTTCAGATCGGAACAAAGTGTTACCAATGATATTTTCATTTGAAATCTGAATTTGATTGTCAAATCTGGATATCTGTGATTTTCAAATTTTTAAAGTGTGAAGTATTGGCATTTTCATAATTAAAAAATTTGTTTTAATTAATTTTAAAATGGATTATAGCCTAATCACTTTATAATTTCTCGAAAGGGTCACAAATAATTTCCCGGACACTAAAGGCTCAATTGGTTCTAAAGGAATTGGTTCTGTTTGAGACTTAAATTACGCAGAGTCAAAGGTCACGAAAAACAGTTTTCTCAAATATCTCGTAATATATGGGTTTTACGTAAATTTTGGCTAAGTAAAATTTGTTCGTGGGACAAATCTGCATAAAAATGTCCTACACAAAATTTAAGTAAAACAGCAATAGCTGCGGAGCCCGGAGCAACCCAAACGCAACTATTGTATACGAGTGCATGTGTTTGTTGCGTACGCTTGTGGCAGCGTTATGAGATCTCAGACGTTATTAGATTACAAGCCCATGTAGATTTCAACAGTTTAAGCCTTCTTCGGTGCATATAAAAGGTGGGCCATCTGTTAGTTTCCTTTTGAAATTGTTATTAAAGCTACATCGTTCAATATTTTTCAATGAATGTTACTTTATTGACGAAATACATCTTCCAATTATTTATGTAAAACAATTTCACTCAAATAGCTGCGACGGCTGGCTCGGTAGTGAGCTATTCTGTTCACCAAATTTTGTTTGTGGCATTATTTCACGAATAGCACGACGGATGTTTTCCTCAAGTGCGTCAATTATTACTAGATCGTTGGAGTAAGGCGCCCATTATAGGTTCATGCAAGCGTCAATCAATTGCATCAGTCATGATTGATGGAAGTCACAATATACAGATAATTACATCAGTCATCACCTTAGACAGTAGGTTTTCCGTCAGTCAAAGGCAAAACTGTTGCAAAACTGACTGCAAAACCTATCGTCTAATGGATGCCTAACAATGGTACTTAACATTTATCCCAAAAAAATATTCCATCGAATAATTGTTATTTGAGAAAAACTGATTCTCGTGACCTTTGACCCTCCATAACTTAAGTTCAAAGATGATGACGCCGACCACATAGGGCATTTTTATGCAGATTTATCTCACGAACAAACTTTACTTAGGCAACGTCGTAACTTGAGTGGCCGGCCAGTTGGCTTTAAAGACTTTTGGGAATCCCGCTGGAAAATTTCCAGTTTGTGATTGTAAAATAAATATTCGAGCATTTCCAAATCGTTCTTGCTTAGTGCTCACTTTTTTTTATTTATCTTTTTAGGCCTAAAGTTACAATGTTAAACGTTAAATAATTATTTATTATTGAATTTCGTATTATTTAACAACTTTAACTTTTAATTAAAATAAAGAAAGTACTTCCGTAATGCTCGAAAGTTCTTCTTTCCGATACCAAATTGCATTCCGAAGACTGAATCAATAGTTTTCGGATTTTTTCTAAGGAAATCTCATTTCATAGTAGGCCCCCAGCAAAATTAATTCCGAATATAAATGTCATTGGACTTTCGGATGAGGTGCGTTTGGAAAATCAGAATACATAGTACGAAATTTCCGAATTCATATTAATCTACTTTCAGATCCGAATACATAGATTTTGCTAAGGCTTTTAGATCGCCAACTTCCGCAGAGCTCTGCTTTTACTGGCGTCTCTACCGGCTTCCACAGGCTCGATTTTGGGAAGCCGGATCAGATTACGCATCAAACACAGCGAACTTCAACTATAAAATCCCCCACAACATCCCACCAAGCCACAGCGAAGTTCAACCTCCACAAGATCCCACTCAAGTCACAGTGAATCTCAACTACAGATTCAATCTCGGCGCGAAAGCTCATCCAAGACACAAACTAGCCAAAGCGAAGTTCAACTAATTTCCCTCAGGCGGCGCTCACTCACACCCCAGACTAAATCCACAACCGATGACGTCTCTGGTCCAGAACTGCCATAGCCCTACTACTTGAGCCTGTGCAACAACGAGAGCAAAAAAAATCTGGTGGTCCAGCCTGCGGGCCGATCTAGCAGTCTAGTGGGGCATCATTTTGAAGTAGTTCGATCCTTTATGTATGACAACTTTATGTAATTGGAAATTACGGAATTACGGCGGTATTACATGGACCCGAGATGTTTATGCTGCCAGCGGTAGCATGAAAGCCGCTTCTTCAGAGTCTTATTGCAACTTGTTATGTCAAAATAGGAATTAGTCCAAGGTTGCTATTATATTTGGCCGAAACCTGCTAATTATTTTGTTCGAAACACAATCGATATTCCTTTAATAGCTTAGGAATAAATAACAAAATTCTAGAAATGTTTAACATTTTACCGTGAGTAAATTCTTTGCAACAATAAAATCCAAATAATTCGAAGCTCGCAAAATGATTTATTTGCATTCTTGTCGTCCTGCAACGATAATTGCAATGACTACAGCAGCGTAATTGATTTGTATTCCTTACAAGTTTCACTATTTCATAACAATAAAATCCCAAGAACGTTTTTGTTTTAACAATGAGCTGGTGGCGTTGTCTTCCACTATTCAAAGGGCCAGGTTCAAGTTTTTGCAATTCTGTAAGGAGCAACTTAAAAGCCAGTCCCATCCCATTTATAATTAAGGCATTCCTTGGCATCCAAATAGTGTTCTACTTTAAGGGACGAACTCTGAACTGAGGATATTATTTATATTGTATCTAGGGCATGGGCATTGTTGAAATGACAAGAACAGTTAAATGCCCAAAGGCCACAGAGCCTTAAGAAATGATCAAACACAGAATAGGAGACTGCTGCCTTTGTCAGCAGTTTGAATACGTCTCTTTTGTATTCAACAATGGAATGCTTACTATTTTTCATGTTTTGTTCTTCCTGCTGTATTTAATATTTTAAAAAGCCCCAAAATTTAAAAAAAAGTTTACTGTATCTTTCTGACATTGGTCTGGCGAACACGGATCATAACGTCAGCACTAAAAAAAACCGGTTTTTTATGATGCTTTCGGCGTACATGGGTATTCCCTTCACCGAGAGTAATTTTATTATCCTTACACGACATATCAATGTGTGCACACCTCAGACGCGAATAATAAACAGATATGTCAACATCAGACCCAAAAAAGAAGAAGATAAGAAGATACATTTGTGCATGTGTTAGTTTTCACGCCAACAATTTCTGTTCAAAAAGTGACTGACAACATTCTCTTTTCCTTTCTCTTATCTACGAACATGAGGGCCACACCAGAACAACTGTAAAATTAATTTTAAATAATGAAGAGTAGCACTACCGTTTTAAGATTATAAATTCTTAGTCCTTTAGTCTCTACGGTAAGATCTATGGGGTGCGACAGCGAGAGTGACCCAACTTCCGCTGGAAGGATGGCGTTGACCAGGACCTCCCGAGCTTAGGGATGCCTAACTGGATGTCATCGGCTCAGAATCGGGACCGGTGGAGAGAACAGTTGGGAGAGGCCAGGACTGGATCCCGGTTGTTAAGCCGTCAAAGTAGAAGAAGTCCGCGAAATTGCTAAAAAGTACCTGGTCTAGTGTCTACGTAAAAGTCTACCGAAGTAAGCATTGCGGGTTCAAACCCCGGATGGGGTAGTTTGACTTTTTGTCTTTTTTTTCCCTTCTTTCTCAATTCATTCTGATTGAATTAATGTTGTAAAGAATTACAAACTCTTCGGTGAGAAATTTCATTCATACTCATGCAAATTGTAAGAGTATTATCCTTTGAATTGAAAAGCTATTTAACCGAGTTTCTGAAAAGATTTATTTACATATTTAGTCAGCCTACTGCAACTCTCTTTCGTAGCGCAGGGGTTAAAGGCTTGCTTCTCGTCCGTGGGGTTGTGAGTTCGATTCTTCGGCCTGTGGCAATTTTTTTTTCAATCGACTTCATACATTTTTTTTTAATTTCCTACGGCGAATTTTGTTTCATATTAAATTACTACGAAAATACGCAAGTATATTACTGCAAAAACTATTTAGCTACTGACTCGATTCTTATAGACCGCGCGGCGGAGGGTCATACTTCTCGTAATATATAATTTTTTTTATATTGCCTCCGAAAAAAAATGAACGGACTAAAAAGTACGAAATAAAATAAAATTTTTAAAAAGCGACTTCAGATGAAAACCAATTCCGTGACACACAAAAAAGGATGAAATAATTGTTGATAATTCTTTATTAGAAAGAAGAGTCACTTTTGAAGACGGTGCTAACACCTGTTTTCGGGGTGATGTCCCGAGTAAAAATAAAAAACGGCCTTACAAAGGGCGAACACCGGCTGCTTGGCTTTTTAAGGGGCATATGATGGCCGTAGAGTTTTTAACTATTTTTAATGGGAGCACATTCGGCCTCACGACGGCCAAATTTGACCAAAAGATTTAAAAGGCCAAGTACTGAGCTGTAGAAACGGGCATTCGACGGGAAATTTGAGCCAAAAAAAGAATCTGCGCCAAATGTATTGTTGAATGTGTTTTATGGGAACTTCATCATTTTCGTTATGTACAATGGTTCTTTCGATTTATCCTACTTAAAGATATCGATGCACAAGAGAAACGAGCTCGCCACTCGTCGGTTTGTTGTACGTGAAGTGTGTGGTGCGTGTTGATTTATATTTTAGTGGGAAACATTTAATTGCAGTGAAATATATTTTCTAGGGCGAATATCCACGTTGCTGCCACTGTACCACAGACGTATACCCGTAATAGCAACCATACGGCCGCTGTACCGCCGTCGTATGGCCGTTATTGGAACTGTAAGGCCGTTGTATCGCCGTCAGTTGCCCCCTGTACGGCCGTACTGTCCTGCAACGAGCCTTCTGTTAACCGCCAGATGGCCGAGGACTATGTTTCAATCAAAGACGGTATTTGCCCGTTCTAAGGCCATCATTTATTTTTACTCGGGGTAGTGCATAACGCTAACAAAGAAGCGAAAACAATTTTCGAAGCAACAGTTAGTGCAACGAAAGTCAACTGCTACCTGGCATCGTCTTCAAAAGTGATTCTTCTTTCTAAAGTCGATTTTTTTCTGAAGTCGATTTTTTTCTTATTTAGTTATTGGAGATTTATCTTTTGTTTTCTGGTGATGGGCACTGATGACTTTTGTTTGATTATATATTCGGTTCCTCATTTTGCTATCAAGCATAGGCTTTATGGAAGGTTATCTGTAGCACATTAAATTTGTCTACTAGACATAGTAAGGTTGTCCTAACCAATTATTATGATGACGAGATCACCGGTTCATTCCTGTACATGAAAGCCAGAGGATTACGAACGTAAGGACCTCGGGAATAATTTGTGACCATAGAAGAGGTGATACTACCTCTCCTTGGGAAAGACGAAACATTTGTTCGCTTCCCAACATTATATATATAAAGACCACTTTAACTGGAGGCAACTTTGTGTATACATATATCCAAGAGATAAACTAGCTCACTCAACTTCAGGTGTTTTAAAGGGCTTGAAAATGTTGACGATCCATTTAATTTTATTAGGAGGGAAAATTCTGCCAGAGAGACTTCTTATTCTGCTTAAAGATTTTGAAGCGGTTTCTATTTTTAGTTCGGACAGTTATCCATTGTTTAACATCGCGCAATCAGGAAAGTGCCCGCCCTACATGAAGTAGAGTGCATCTTTCTGATCCTCGATGCAGCTCTCATCGTTTTCTAAGCAATGCCTTTTGCGCGCCTGTGCCATAGCGGATAGTGTGGTCTTTCCCATCCTTTCGAAGTAGTCTGCTAGGCATTGGGCATATCATCGTCCCATGTAGAGTGGAAGGCGGAAGCGACAAGTACAATTACTTTATCTTTATCCACTACTCCGCAATCAGATCCTGCGGCCAGATCCTTGGTGGCGTGGAATAGAGAGAGAGAGTTTAGTTTATTACTAATTAATAAGGCAGCCCTAGATCAATTAATGGATTTGTCGTAGATCAACTTATGCGGTTTCGTTGTGCAGGGCTTGAATTTTAGTTTTTGTGGAACTAAGTGCTCGGCCACAACGCAGCCATCGCCAAAAGCCCTTTGTTGGTAGAGGGTGCACCGATTTTATCTCTTATTAATATTGAAAACACAGATATTTGCTATTACAATTTTTCTATTTCATTAATCCGTTATTATCTTTTTATCTTGTTTATCATAATTTTTTATGCTGAATATATGTATTATTATGACAAGAATTACTCAACAAAATATAAGGATAATTATTTCCACAGAAAATCTCGATTTATTATCGAAATGTACACTAGGGGCTTGTAGATTAAGAGTTTGTCTGCTGTCAAACGCCTACGGTGGTACGGATTCATCTTCTTTCCAAACGCCTACATCGAACACATAACAAAGTACAGTAGAAATAAACAAATATGAAGGCTCTGTGCATTTATACTTAAAAATACTTTAAAGACAGGCACTCCTGCTTTCTTAGTGAAGATTACGTATTTCACTTTAAAAAGGTGCTCCTACTTCTGCCCTGAAAGATGATCAATAGTTGTTCTCGAAATAGCACTGTCAAACCGTATCATCCGCATCAGTAAATTTACATAAAACCAGAGGCGTCTTATCTTATAAATAAACAAATCTTAACATTCTATGGAAGAAAAACGCGTCTGCCTACTTTTGTATTCTTGTAATCCTGTTTTGGTTTTATTCCACGATTCAATGGTTCTGTGCAGGAACGTCTTTTAATCAAAATTGAAGTTTTTCAGAAATGTTTTGTTCCCACGCTCAACAAGTTTCTGTTCAAGCTACAGTTGTTAAATGAAAGTGATTGGCGCTCCTTAAGGCAGGGACTTGGGTCTCCTTGATTTTCAGTGCAAAAAAGGGACGAAATTTTGCTTTATCCATTTTTAATTTTGTCGTTTGGGAAAAATTGTGAAAACAAGAGGTTGAAGCAAGAAAATATTTGACGGGTGGATTGCGTGACTGTCTGAACTACCGAAGAAATTGGGTTAAATATAGTTGTTTCAGACAAAGATGCTAATCCGTTAAGTGGTGATTTCTGGGTATATTTGGAGAAAATAATTGTTCTAGAGGGGCCCATCGCATCGTCACTATCCACTAAGATATAGAGTGTTTGCGAAAAGACGTTTGGCAAAGTTTTTAATTTACTTAAACTTTAATAACTCCTATACCAATTATCATAGAGTGACATAGTTAGTCCAATATTTTGCTTCTTCGTTATTTACATACACAAGAATTGTCTAGGTCAACGGTGGGCAACCTCCGGCCCGCGTTCCAAGTACGGCCCGCGAAAAGTTTCTATCCGGCCCGCGAGATCTTTAGAAGAAATTATAAATAAATAATTTTCCATGTAATTCGTCTAATTTAAATTGAATATTAAAAGCACATAGCAACATGTAAGTTCATAATTTAGTACTAATGTTAAAACTAACAACCATTGGGGTAAGTTACACTATGCAGCATTTCTTGTCTTACCCCCATACACAAACCGGTTTTTTCCTCACTTTGGTCTCAAAAAATACGTCAGACTCGTCCATTCATCACACTAACACAAATATAACATCGTTCTTAGGGGTCTGGGAAAACCATCCCAGTGGGAAAAATTGGGAGCGCTGTTCAGGGGAGCTTACTTTGAGCGCTGTTAAATATGCTCCCGAGGGAGAATTACCGGAGCTTTCATAAATTTTATAGAACGAAGAAAATGAGCGATTATCTTGATGACCATAAAGGGTGGCATTAGCATACTCAACGGCCCGGCTCTCGTTCGATTCGAAGGACAAGCAGCTTTAAAAGTGCTTGGAATTTAGTTGGGGGACTGCTAAACCACGCTCGCGTTTGGAAAGCAAAAGGCAATTGCAAAACATCAACAGAATAAAAGCTTTTCACAACCAAATCACATATCCACAGGCGCCCATAAATATTCTTTATTAAAAAGCTTTTTTATAATGCTCCTAGAACGCTTTTAAAGAAGCATAAAAACGTATGCTCCCCTGCAATGACATGCAATGTTAAAAAGTATATGGACCTGGAGCGGAACGGGAGCGCTGTAAGCTTTTTAAGGAGTGCTCAAACAGCGCTATTGGAGCACTCCATTTCCCGCTGGTATGAGCAATTCCTCTTGTCATTCGCTTTTATTGGACATCCACAGTCATCACAACTGTTATACGAAAACGAGGCAGAAAAATGAATACTTACAGGCCAATTCTCAAATCGTCAGTGACATTATCACAAATCACAACAAAGTCATAAAGACGTGGTAAGTTATATTTGTGACTATTTCGTATTCTCGTGTTTCAGTCGCAAGTTGTGACAATCACAGTCTTACGATGACGTATTGCGCAACTCACAAGGGGTTTACACCTAATTCAAAATAATAATAATGGAAGAATTTTTATTAATTTTTGTTTTGTTGAGCTACAAACAACAGAAAAAATAAGAAGAAATTGTAACTTTTTTATTTTGTCGAATTTCCGGATGATTCCGGAAAAATTCGATGATATATTCGAGGGGTTCGTAGAACTTTTATTTGGTAAGGCTTTTTAACCGCTAAATAAAAATAATGAAATCAATCAAATTTGTTACTATTGACAGAAAAATTTAGTTGTTTCCATTTTGGGGCCCGTGATGATTGACAATGCGGTTGACAAGTTAATCACAATTTCACAACATTTGACATTTCACAGTTCCACCAAATAAATTATGGTAGAATTCCTGTAATGGACGTTGTGATTTTTCACTTGAGAATCTGAAACAGCTAATCTGTCACAAGATTCGTCACAAGATTAATCTTGTCATACTTGCTTATGACTTGTGACCCGTCACAACTAAAAATTGACATATTAGTGTCATATCTGCATCATATACAAAATGGGTTTGAGTTAAGGACCGAGTAATGGATAGAGTAATTTACCCCATTAAAGCAATTTTCATTTCAAATGCAGACTAACAAAATACAGGTTACAAGAAGGTGTCAATTAACTACTACGGCCCGCGGAAAAAACGTAAAATTTATTCTGGCCCATGTTATAGAAAGGTTGCCCACCCTTGATCTAGGTCGTATACTTTTCAAGGTAGTAAGTTTTAACGGGAGCCATTTTGACGGCCAGATCACGTACAAGCAACCCACAAAATTATAAAAAAACTGGATTTTTCAATGAGATGGGTCTTGGATATAGTTCCCAGCGGGGAAGAAGAGCGCTTCCACACGGCAGTTAATGCGCTTCTTTGGAAACATGGAGTGCTTGCCTGTTCCATTCCACTTCATTGCCATTTTACATGGGGATGTCATCAGAAAGATCCCAGCGGGGAAGAAGAGCGCTTCCACACGGCAGTTAATGGGCTTCTTTGGAAGCACGGAGTGCTTGCCTGTTCCATTCCACTTCATTGCAATTTTACATGGGGATGTCATCAGAAAGATGCGCTTCCCCGTTCTTTCCTTAAACGCGCTTCTGAAGCTTGTTAAATGGATGCAGCGGGAAGCACTTGCGATTATGGTTCTGTTTGGATATGCGAAGCTTTTAAGCTTTTTTTTAATTAAAGAGGAAGGAAAAGAGCTGAAGAGAGAGTAAATATTTCATACTTAAAAACAGAGCATTTTTGAGCATTAGACATAAGAACATTTTGATATTCACACAAAAATTTCCAGTTATGCCAAATCACTACTCATTAGTTGCTCAGAGCTATGAAAACTGAAATCAAAGCAAATCCACAGGGAATTGTCATGTACAAAGAGAATTCGCAGCTTGCATCAAACCTAGTTCCGATACGAAATACTCTAGAAGCGCATCACTAAAGCTTCCAGTGGAAGCACTTGCTTTATTTCCCGCTGGGATGCTATTCGTTCTTTCCTTAAACGCGCTTCTGAAGCGTGTTAAATGGATGCAGCGGGAAGCACTTGCCATTATTGTTCTCTCTGGATATACGAAACTTTTAAGCTTTTTTTGAATTGAAGAGGAAGTAAAAGAGCTAAAGAGAGAGTTTCATACTTAAAAACAGAAAGTGTACTATTTTTCCTCTCTCTTTTTTGAGCATTAAATATAAGAAAAGCAATGTTTTGATTTCTGATACAAAACTTTACTTAACATACAAAAATTAAGAAAATTCAGATATTTAAATAAAGAACATAAAAAACATAACATAACACTAAATATAACATAACTTCACTAATCACTCCCACTCATCACTTGCGTTGCGAAGACCGACGAAAACTGACACAGCGAATTGTCGTGTATCTACAAAGAATAAAGAGAATTCGCAGCTTGCACCAAACCTCCTTCCAATTCGTAGACTCTGGAAGCGCATCACTAAAGCTTCCAGTGGAAGCACTTGCTTTATTTCCCGCTGGGTTGCTGCACAAGCTATTTTCGCATCACAGACGTTGATCCAAATGATCAAGTTGTTGTTGGTTTACTTGACAGTTAATGATCTGAATGGGATCACGGTGTAAGAAGAACGCAGCTTTTGAAGAAAGTGTAGAAGTGTTTTTTTTTGCATTTTAAAGGGTGACACTCATATTTTAGGACCGTGGGACTACGTTTTTCGCGATCAGCGACTCAAAAAACATACAGGGTTCGGTTTTCTAAACGGTGTTATGTTACGTTTGAGCGAGTTGACTATGAGCTTTCGATCATGAAAGTTCTGTCATGTGTTTGGCTTGCATCATCGTAAGCAAGAGTAATGCAGAGTAAGAGCAACGAAGAGTAAGAGTAACACAACGTTTTGTCATCGACGAGCCCATGAATTGGATTAAAGGGGATCAAAATAAGATCGTTTATACACTATAAGTGTGTTCGATGACTGCTTAAAAAGTTCAGAGCAGAGCAGAGCAGCCCAGTTGGGAGCAGCTGCCAAATTGATGTCAGAGCAGAAAAAATCAGAAAATAGCAACAATCTCAAAAAACACTTTTCTGCTCAACTTTGCTCTAAATTCCGTTTTTAGAGGTTAGATACGAATAACAATTTTAGAAGAAGAAATATATGCTAATAAAAACAACTGAACAATATCGAAATGTTATTTTTATAAATATTAATGTTTAAGTTTTAATATTTTCAAGTATTTTCCGAATAAATCATTCATAAATCAATTTTCCGATTTTTCATGTTTTCGATTTTACAGTTGTCAAAAGAAAAAGAAGAAGAAGAATTTTGCTGCTCTGCCTGCTCCTACAAATTTGGTGGAGCAGAAAAAGTGAGAATTCTCAACCCAGAGCAAGCTCAAAAAACACAGAGCAGAGAAATTGTGAGCAGAAAAGAACTGTCAAAAAGTCTCAATGAACGCAAATTGCTGATTTTTTCTGCTCCAGCTTGAGATGGAGCAGTCATCGAACACACCTATTAAAAATAGAGCAGCTCTGGGTCATTTTTGGATCTAAGTCGATTACAGCTGCTAGGAATTTTGCCTACAGAGCATGGCGGCATGTGCTATCAAATGCCTTGGAAATTAAGCCAAGCAATATTTGGTATAATTTTAATAAAGGTTCTGCTAATTTACGAAGAATTAAACTTTGTTTTGAAGAAATTAAACCGAATTTAAAGGTTGAAGACACGAAATTTATTTTAATTAAATATCTTGTCTAACCTTGATTGGTGTGTATAATCTTATTAGATGAAAATATTATATATGAACCTGAAATGTACATTTAATGTTTTTAATGTAATTAATGTGGCATATTTTTTCATGTGAATAAATCCCCACATCAGAACCCTTACAAAAATACCGCCTCCACTATTTAGAAAGTGCTCAATCTTAACTCAACTCGAGCGAAAATATAAAGCTAAGCCCACCGCCAAGTCTAAAAATATAAAGATATGTTTTTTTAAAACCAAAAGAGCATTCCAGAAATTTTTATTACTATTAAAAGTATGTTACTATATGCCTACACAAAAAAATTCAAAAGGGAAATAAACGGTATGAAAACGACCGTAAAAGGGTATTTTCATATCTTCCTGGAAAATTGCCGCCGGTTCTTTCTTTGAATTTACATAGAAGCGAAAACGGCTTTTACTCTGTAAAAATTTCGCTTTCGTCAAAGATAAAAATAATTTAAATCAGTGATAAGAAGTTATGGGTTCATTGAGTTTTCAATTTCTTGACTTTGCCAGGACCAAGCAAAGTTAGACAAGCAAATATTGTGCAATTTTCAGTAAATTAAATTTGTGAGGTGCTAACCAAATTTTGATAAACATGATATGAACATGCATATTACGAAACAGGGAGAATATGAGCATATGGAAAGGTACTTCTAAAGAGTTTACATTGGGAAAGCAACATTTATTCAATTTATTTGATGAACAGAAATGGTGTATGTTTGGTTTATTGAGGTCCTTTAGTTATGAGTTAACTTGAACAGGTTGATTGAAGTTTGTTTATTATGTGAAGTTTCTTGTATGTAATAAATAACCTTCTCCGAAGTAAAAATAAAACTCGCTGGCTGCTAGCATGTAGCAGGCATGTGCAGTAGCCTGCACGGCGCCCGCAGCTAGAATGCACGTTTGAGAAAAAAATAAGACTCGCCCGCAGCAGGCACGCACAAACAGTGTCAAAGGGTCTTTTTTAACCGACTTCAAAAAAGAGGAGGTTATCAATTCGACGCGTAGGTATGTTTTTTTGGTCCTGTTCACGCATAACTTTGTAACGCAATAACTTTTTTGCTTTTTTCTTTTTTTGCTTGAAAGGGTAGTTTCCCACGCAATTCCCCATGCAATTTTTTTTAAATTCTGATAAAGGAGTTCGAAGGTAGGCTTAAAAAACTGGTAAAATTAGTACACCTTGAACAGATAGAATTATTTTCAAAGGTATCACAAAATTCTTTATTGTCACCAAATACTTGAGAGGGAGTTGGCGTAGCGTCTACGTAAAAGTCTACCGAACTAATTATTGCGGGTTCAAACCCCGGGTCGGACAATGCGACTTTTTTTCTTTTTTTCTCTTCTAAATTCATTGATTGGATTAATGTTGTAAAGAATTATTACAAACTCTTCGGTAAGGAATTTCATGCATACTCATGTAGACTGTAAGAGTATTCCTTTGAATTGGAAAACTATTTAACTGAATTTCTGAAAGGACTTATTTACATATTTAGCCATCTGATGGTAACACTCTCTCGTAGCGCAGCGAGTTAAGTAACTACCTCTCGTCCGGGAGTTCCGAGTTCGATTCTTCGGACTGTTGCGGTTTTTTTTCAATCGACTTTATATTCTCACAATAAATATTGTTATCTAATTTTCTTCGGGGAATTTTGTTTCATACTAAATAAGTTTTTTTTAAATTACTCCGAAAATACGCAAATAGATTACTGCAAAAACTATTTAGCTACTGCCTCGATTCTTATCGACGGCGGCGTGTCATTTATCGTAATAAATAATTTTTTTTAAATTGCCCCCGAAAAAAATGAACGGACTAAAAAGTATGAAATAAAATAAATTTTTAAAAACCAACTTCAAAAAAATACCAATACCGTGATGTACAAAAAAGGATAAAATAATTGTTGGCAGTTCTTTACAATACTAATCCAATCAGAATGGATCTAGAAAGAAGAATCACTTTTGAAAACTGTGCCAACACCTGTTTTCGGGGCGATGTATTAAGTGCATAAGGCTAACAAAGAAATGAAACCAATTTTCGAAGCAAGAAAGAGTGCAATGAAACTCAACCTGGCACCGTCTTCAAAAGTGATTCTTCTTTCTAGATCCATTCTGATTGGATTAGTATTGTAAAGAACTACCAACAATTATTTTATCCTTTTTTGTGCATCACGGTATTGGTATTTTTTTGAAGTTCGTTTTTATTTTAAGTTCAAATTTTAAACGAAAGAAAAAAATATTTTCGTAGAATAAAGCCTCCTACGGTTCCTAAAACAGATAGATAAGAGTATTGTATAATAATCGTCATCAAATCGAACTTAGTCATTAAATTTTTTTCAACAAGGCCTAGGGTACTGCTTAAATATGGAAGACCTACACTACACCAAGCGAATCATGAATTAATTGTGCAAATTTGAGAGCAGAAAGCAACGCCGGGAGACTGGAATTTACAGTAGTAAAATCATTTATCCAACTTGTAGGTAAATGGTACTAGCAAACAATACCATGGAACCAGAAATACGCCCCCGGCTACAAAAAGCCAACAAAGCCAACTATAGTCTATCAAGAAGCTTCAAATCCAAGCATAACCATAAAATCAAACCTTCTACTAGACGAGACTTGGGTGCATTCTAAAGGCTAGTACACACTAGTACACCATGTTGCGCGATTTGTATATAGACCGTCTACAGACGGTCTATAGACCATGTCTATAGACCGTCTATGGAGACCGTACTTTGTCTCGTCTAGTGTCCACACTATGATTTGAATTTAGTCTACGTCCGCGTCACTTCATTAATTGTTTCCACTCTCTGGGTCGATATCGTCCAAATCTGTGCTGCCCTTTGACTCGTTGGCTAGTAGCAGGAATAGCAAAGAATCAAACGCAAACCACGTGGGCTTTTAAGGGGAGGTCCCACTCTTCAGGCTATTTTTTTTGCTCCCGGTTGAAGGATTTTTTAGATTGTGGATTTTCTTTTCAATGTCTGCCACTGTCTCGTCGTGATTTTTATCCATCCAGCGGGAAATGTAAGCATTCAGCACGCATTGTTCAGGCATTCGTGCGAAGGCGTGGATGCATTACTTTAGGATACCCACTTTATTTCTTTTTTTACATTGATGTCCTACGGAGGGAAGGTATATAAGCCAGCTATTTACCTTACCTCTACATTACTAGTAAGGGGAATAGAAGCATTGATTTACCTTACCTCTGGATTACTAGTAAGGCGAAGGTAGCCATAAGTCTCAAATTACTTAGTTACTTTGGCATTACTATACAGTAGAATAGAAGCATTGTAGAAAATAAATTAATTAATTAATTTCTTTCATTATTAAATGAAACTTTTGCATGTTGATTCGGCATATCTATTTGATACGACGCAATTTGGAGTTAAAATGAATTTCTAATTTAAAATCTGAGAGCAATTATATAATTGTTATTTATTGGAACTGTCCCTTTCATGCTTGCACTTGGTCTCCCATTCCGTTCGGGAGACCGTAGACCTGCGATTTTTGGTCTCGCAACAGACTCGTAGACGGCAATTGGTCTATAGACATGTCTATGTAGACAACTCTAGACATGTCTCGGAGACCAAAATCGCGCAACGTGTCTACAAGTGTGTACTAGCCTTAACGTCTTAGTCGTGTAAGTTTTTATTTGTTTGTTTATTTGCCAAACAAGGCACACTTAAACTTCCCTTAAAGGCCCGTCCTCACTACGCGAACTTAGATAACACGCGCTTTTGGCGGAAAGGCCTTTTAATTTTCTGAATCGTTAGTTTTGGATCCTAAAATAAGAACTAATCTGAAAGAAAATAATTATTTAATGAATATTGATTAATCTACATTGAGAAAAAATTCAATTTCCATTTAAAAATCGCGAATTGTGTGGAAGTAAAATGTACCTTTTTAAGCACGGCCTTTTGTCCGCGCGGTTTGGCCGTACTGCCTTTGCCATCAAAACTCTGTAAAGAAAAAAAAGGCAAAAGCCGACCTTTTTAATGGCAAAGCCAGTACGGCCAAACTGCGCAGACAAAAGGCTGTGCTTATAAAGGTACATGCTTACGGCCTTTCAAATGAAAATTGATTTTTTCTCAATGTAGATTAAAGGCGCTTTTAGCGGAAAGGCTTTTTAATTTTCTGAATTGTGAGTTTTTGATCCTAAAATAAGAACTAATTTTAAAGAAACTAATAATAGTCCAGTCATTTTAGACATTAAAAATCTAACATTCAACAATAATTCCAAAAGTTTTAAACCTTTGGTGAACCTATTGGTACACCGAGAAAACAATACATAAATCTAAATTTGTAACCTTCTCTGAAGTCCGCAACTTTGTTAAAATTGCAGTTAAATGGAATTTGTCTGGATTTTCGCCAAAATAATTCCAAAAGTGCTGCAAACTTGGAGTAGCGCTAAATGTATTATTTTATACCTCGTACCAGATTTGCAACGAGTTTAAACGTACGGGACATTGTTTTTTGTTCTGAGCATTTGCAACCAAAATTTAAAACTTTTCGAGGCCATTTTGTTCGAAAAAATTCGACCACAAATGACAAATATTATAAATAAACATGTTCCGCACAATTCAAAAGGTTGCAAACTTATGCAATTGTTCGTAAAAATGTTCCGATGCAGCTCTCGAGTTTGCAAGACTTTTGGAACTTTGTCTGTAAGTTTATTTGCAAAAAACGGTATTTAATAAATTTTTAAAAAAAGAATGTTCCGTAGCTTTAAATTGGTTGCAAATCTGATCCGTGATATCATATGGACACTCCTGGAAATATTTGATAAATACAAAATGTACATTTTAGCTATACAGGAGATGCGATGGACCGGGCAAGGTATAATGGACAAAGGGAAGCACACCGTATACTATAGTTGCCACCCTAGAGAACATATAATGGGAACAGGATTCATAGTTGGAAATAAGTGCAAGCATTTGGTAATAGATTTTAAAGCTATTAATCCAAGGAGCTGCTATCTACGAATAAAAGGAAACCTGTTCAACTATATTATTATCAATGTACACTCACCTACTGAAGATAAATCAGAGGCAGAGAAAGACGAATTTTACGATAACGTAGAATCAGACTATCTTAGGTGCCCACGTCATGACATTAAGATAGTCTTAGGTGATTTAAATGCCAAGATTGGAAAAGAAGGAATATTCCGCCCCAGAATAAGTCCATACAGTTTACACGACGAAAGTAACGACAATGGGATAAGACTTATAAACTTTGCAGCTTCCGCAAACATGATTGTAAAAAGCACAACAGCATAACAGAATACATAGGATGACATGGCTCTCACCAGATAATCGAACTTGTAACCAGATCGATCATGTCCTCATTGACGGTAGGCATAGTTCGACCATATTGGATGTCAGAACGCATAGAGGGGCCAATGTAATATGGTGTGGATTTTTATTCAGTAGATTTCGAGAAATCAAAATTTTTTCCTGTCAGGCATATATGAAAACGCTCAAAAATTTCCATCGCAGGAAGCTCGGCCGTCAGAAAGCTTGCCCACACCATATTTCACTTCCCCTTCGCCTAAAGGTGTTTTTTCTGAAAATCAAGAAAAGTGCCTCTTTTCAAAAGCGTTTATGAGGTATTAAATCGAACCTCACCAACTTTTCATGAAAATGGGTTTGTAGAGTAACTCTTCGAGAATAATTAAGGCTTTTCAAAATAACTCTAGCACCACCGTGGGCCTTGTTCAAACTTTTTTCCTGAAACGGCTGTTTTTACATTTTTGAGATTTACGCGAAAAGTTATAATTATTTTTGCATGAAACTTTTATTGTAGGTAGGCACTAATAGCAGCCACAATTTAAGCCCTGAAACACGGTTCTACGATAATTACAGATAATTACATTAATTAAATGTCAAAAAATGGCCATATTACGCGGTTTTTATTTTTTTTTGCAAAAACCTGTTGACCGATTTCAATTATCCAAAACTCATAATTTTCGTGTTTTTAAGCGCTTTTACGTACTATTTTTTGTTTTCCAAAAACAAAATTTTTTCGCACCCAAAACTTTGAAAAACGTGTTTTCGCTACCATTATTAGCTTTTTTCCACTTGTTCTCCTGGGCCGATTTTTTCCAAAACACATTCATTGAATTCCTACGATTTTTCTCTTAATTATAGCGTCGAAAAATCGCAGGGTAGATTTATTTCAACTTTTTTTCTATCCTTCCTGGACTAATATTTCAAGTCTAAAAGAATAAGCAAGAGTATAAAATTAAAGTTATTTAAAACAGTAATAAAACCAGTATTGATGTACGGATCGGAAGCATGGAGGCTTACTAGGCATGACGAGCAGATCCTCGGAAGTTGCGAAAGAAAAATTCGCCGTAGGATCACAGGGGCCATTCAAATATTACGTAAACAGAATTTTAGTAATTTTTAAGCCCCCCTCCCCCTTGTCAGCTAAGTAAACAAAGCTCTTACTCCCCCTCCTATGCTTACGTAAACATTGGTATATATTTATTAAATTCTGTTGAGGTTTCTTTATTGTTTTTCATGAGTCTAAAAATAAGGAATTTATCGACTATAAAGAAAGGAGAATGCAAATTTTGGTACCCAATTCCAATAGCTATGTGTAATACAGTGGCTCACAGCCAAAATGATGTGGCCAGGTAACTTATGAAAAATGATAAATATCTGTCAGTTTCTGAATGAAATAAAGAAAAACAGTTAAGAGGAATTGCAAATATAATGTTTATTTATCATTTAAGTGAAAAAAATAAAAAAAAAATAATCCGTTACGGTGAAAATCAACAAAAATCCAGAAAAGAGCTGATTTTGACCTCACAGCCAAAATGATGTGAAATGGTTTTTCCTAGAAAAAGTACCGCTAATTCCAATTATACCGTTTGTAAGGAATGAATATCGCATTGTAGGCATGATGATTATCAGTCTGACCTTGGTTTTTGAACGAAATCATTATTCTGTAAAGAACAATTCGATACTTAATTCGCGATGGGTCGTCACACTTCTATTGAAGAACGAGAGTTAATAATAAGCCATTTTAAGGACGGGAAATCTCAAAAAAAAATCGGTGAAATTGTTAAAAGGAGTATTTCAACAGTGCAGCATATTATTGAACGTTTTGTGCGAGAAAATCGTGTAAGAAATCGAGCCAAAAAAGCTCACAACAAAATTTTTTCTGAAACGACAGTCAAAAAAGGATCCTGCATTGAGTGCCCCGAAATTGGCAGACATTGCTGAAAGGACTCTCGGCAAAAAGAGCAGCCCCGAAACTATAAGGAGGGTACTCAGAAATGCTAATTTAAATTGTAGAGTTGCCCGGAAGAAACCTTTCATCAATCGCAAAAACAGATTGCGCAGGATTGATTACGCTCGTGAACATCAGAGAAAGGATACTGCTTTTTGGGATACCGTAATTTTCTCAGATGAATCTAAGTTTAATTTATTTGGATCTGACGGGCAAAAATACGTCTGGAGGCAACCAAATACAGAGCTCAATCCAAAACATTTAAAGGCCACTGTTAAACATGGAGGTGGACATGTTATGGTATGGGCATGTATGTCGTCAGCAGGGGTCGGAAATCTGGCTTTTATCGATGGTATCATGGACAAACACAAGTATCTGAATATTTTGAAAGAGAACTTATTGCAAAGTGCAGAACAATTGAATATAAAGGATAAGTTTCGATTTTATCAGGACAATGATCCCAAGCATTCCTCCCAAATCGTTCAAACGTGGCTCATTTGGAATTGCCCACATGTTATTAAAACGCCTCCACAGTCTCCGGACTTAAATGTTATAGAGAATTTGTGGTCACAGTTGGAGAAAGGCATTAGGAAACACACAATTAACAACAAACAGGACCTTAAAAGAGCTTCGCAGGAAGAGTGGAATCAAATTCAGCCAGAGTACACGAAGTCTTTAGTGGAATCGATCCCTCGAAGATTGGACGCGGTTCTCAAGCAGAAAGGCTATCCCACGAGATACTAGAAGTATTATTTTATAATTTTATAAGATATTAAAACTTGATACAATTTTTTTTCTAGGAAAAACCATTTCACATCATTTTGGCTGTGAGGTCAAAATCAGCTCTTTTCTGGATTTTTGTTAATTTTCACCGTAACGGATTATTTTTTTTATTTTTTTCACTTAAATGATAAATAAACATTATATTTGCAATTCCTCTTAACTGTTTTTCTTTATTTCATTCAGAAACTGACAGATATTTATCATTTTTCATAAGTTACCTGGCCACATCATTTTGGCTGTGAGCCACACGTCGTTGGATAGCTTTTTTTTAGTTGAAGTTACTATGGCGCCTAGTTCGAAATCTTTGTCCGTTCTGAGTAATATGGTCAGAACTGTACATAAGTTTTATATATTATCCTGTTTTTTTTTGTAACAGTATAACCTATTTCCATAAATAAAGTACCAATGAACGCAGAATTCTTCCACCTATGGTAAAAACGATGTTTCTATCTTACTAACTTTTGGAGTTAGGAGTCATATCATATGCATAAACCTACACGTCATATCCAATGATATCTAACGAACCGAACCAAAATGAGACCGAACAAATTTAGACAAGTGAGGATAGACAAGTAGGGTTGCCATATTTGTTCAAATCAAAATAATATTGATGACGTAATCACCATCCAGACCCCCGTCCCCCTTGTCATCAAAAATAAGCAAAGCAAAGACCCCCCAACCCGCTTTGGTGCTTACGTAATACTTGAATGGTCCCACAGGCGCAGTAAATGAAGAGGTAGTCTGGAGAAGAAGATACAACCACGAGTTGTGCAAAATATACAAAGAACCAGACATAATCAAAAGCATCAAGATATCACGCCTACGCGGGATAGGACATGTAATGAGAATGCCAGAAGAAGCGCCCCCGAAAATCCTGTTCCTCCAAACGCCAGAGGGAAGAAGGTCACAAGGAAGACCTAGGAAAAGATACAAAGACGACTTCGAAATGGACTTACGCACAATTGGGATTATCAACTGGAAGAGAGAGACGCAGGACCGAGAACGTTGGAAGAAAATTCTTGAGGAGCCAAGGCTCACAGGGGGCTGTAGCGCCAATGATGATGATGATGAAGATATGAAATAAAGCATTTAACACTACTGCAACTTTGCAGAACTTTTGCAATTTTCTTCGCGACAATATTGCAAAATTTTATTTCTTGCAATTTTAACAATGTTCCGGACCTCGGCTGCAAAATTTTATAGTTTGTTTTTATGCTCTTCCCGATCTTACATGAAAGTTTCAAAACTTTTGGAATTATTGTTAATTGATTGTCCTCACTGACTGGCCTATAGTACGTATACATGATAAGTTGAACTCAGGTTGAACTCAAGTCCAACTACCTATAGACGCGAGTTGAGTTGAGTTAGGGTTGACTCAACTCGACTCAGCTCTGCTGCCTGGGTTGAGTTGAAATTATGCATGTAGACGCGAGTTCATAGTTGAGTAGTTGAATGTAGTTGACAGGAGCATCTCTGTGTTTTGTTTGTGATTTTTGTCGAATTTGTCGATTGTCGAAAATTCAAGTCAACCTCAACTCATCATGTATACGTAGTAAATACCAATGTCTATTCCAAAATTCAGCTGTCGTTGAATTTTTCCGAAGTTGGGCCTTTTTGTCTAATTTCGCTGATTGTTGGCTTGAATCAAAGCCATTCATATTGTCTTAATTCTAAAGATTGAAAGTTCCATTACAGGCTGCATATTCCATTTGACGAATTCATTTATGTATATGTAAATACTAGCAAAAAACCCGCGTGCTTTGCAACGCCTTTAAATAAAAAAAGTTTATGTGTGCACTGTCCGCGGTAGGAAAAAAGTATAATGAAAACAACAAAAAAACTGGAAAAAATGATTTTGATACCATACAGAAATTTAGAGTTACCTATGACAAATATTGTAATATTTCTTCTCGAGCGTTCTCGGATTCGTCAGGGATTAATTGGAACAATTTGTTTCTTTTTAACAACTTTAATTTCAAAACAAACTTCTTGCACGCATGTGTTCCTACTTCTTCTTCTTGGCGGTTCAGTTAGAACAACCGTACTAAATTAAGATGTGACAGTGCGTTATGTATGTATTCAAGTAGGTAGAATATGAAGTAGTAGAATATGAAACATCTCGGGAAATTGGAATTTTAACTTTCTCTTTACGGTTAGTCGTTACACTGCCCCTTCTAACCTACTGTTCGTCCCGAACACAGCTTCCTACAGGTCCCGTTCTTACCGATCGAACCTTTTTGGATGCGATAGATGACATCATTTAACCTCGTGATGAAAGTGGAGGGGCCGTTCCATTTCCTGTGTAGTTTTGGCGATTTGGCTTTTATTCGTAGAGGATTTTATAGATAAACTCGATCGCCTTCCTTAAATCTAGATCCGTTCGCCTTTAGGTCGTAGTGAGTCTTCATCCTGTTGGGCGATTCCCAAATTTATTTAATTCACTTGAAAACCTATTTCAACCGTTTCTACCGTTTTTACTGTTTCTATACTGGTTAGGGGAAATTTAAGAAATTTCCTACATTTAAGAATATGGCAAACTTCACGGCAATAGAGGAAATGAGCGGGATACACTATGGTCATTGTTCTTCCATTTGGAGCTAGGATGTGAAGATTTTCGATTTCCCAACTCTTGAGCAACCTACATACAGCTGACCGGGAAATGTCACTTATTTGGCAAAATTTGCCCCCCAGATTGGCCCCGAAATTTAAAATTTATAAGTGTTGATCATAAATTCTTTATTTGTTATCTTAAAATCTCCCAGATACCGATTTTCATTGAATTTGTAAGTTTTGACCACAAATTCATAGCCTATATCTTATTCTGATGTATGAGCTATATTATTGTAAAGTTTCATTAAAATCCATTCAGTAGTTTTTGCGTGAAAGAGTTAAATCGGTTTTAGACGGTGCGGTCCAGCGCATGTTCCTCACGAACGTTTGGTGATGAACGGAGAAGTGGGGATGATGAGAGGTACCACCCCACTTCTCCCTTTATCCACAAAGTTCGTGAGGCACATGCGCTGAAGCGAACCGTCTAAACCGGCTCTAACAAACAACTTTCGCGTTTATAATATTAATAAGTAGGATAACAACTGTACTGTATTTTAACAACTATCCAGGATACTACATTACCCGAGAGTTCTGTATTAATTTTTAATGGCTTCTTGGGCTTATCTTCTCCTACATAAGATCCTTAATATATTGCATTTTAATTTCGATTGAGCTTATCCGCTTCCACCGTCATATTCCTATCGAAACTAGGGGAGCCCGTGTAGCATCCCAGCGCTTCTCGATCCTAGGAAATACAGAGCAATTTCAAATAAACCAATCGCTGAATAAGATATAATAGTGTTTTCTGTTGAAAGATGCCGTGAAATTAATGTGAACTTTAAAAGGAATATGAAACTTTAAAACATGAAAGTTAAATGTATTCGAAAACGCTATTTTTAAGTTACTCTTTTTTTACCAAATTCCTACAAAAATAAAGGATTTGAAATATAAAACCCTAAGTATGTTTGCAGTTACTTTGAAGGCATTTATCAATGTGTGTTTTAAAAAAAGACATTTTCTATATGGTAGTAGTATTATAGCCTCTATACGATTTTGCTACATATGAAGGTCGCTTATTACCCAAAATATAAATATTTACCGAAACCCAAAACACCCCTTTTGTATGCTTTGTCTGAAGTTACACATTTGGCACAGGATTTTTGCTCCCTTTTTATCGTAATAAAATGAATATTTACCATGCGATGATATCGTCATCATCCCTTCTACATGGAAGTCTGCATGTTCATCACTAAGAGACTGTCTAAGTCGCTGACAATCCGTCAGCATTTAATTAAAATATTACTTTAGAACCAATTTTTCAATACTAACGAAGTCGACTTTTGTTTGATACCACTGTGCCAGTCTAAATAATGGATTTACCTCTGGATGTCTGTGAATTTTGATCCTCTTTTATGAAATCCTTATTCCTGCACGTAGTTGACTTTGTGTTTGAGGATTCTGAGTAAGGCAAAGATTGAAAATTAAGTTAGAATCCTGGCAGCGCGGCTTGTATTTAATTATCTTTATTTAGCCATTGCTGAATGTTTTATTTTTATGCTTTTTTTATCTGTTACCTCTAGGCAGGTATAATATGGAATTATTCACGTGCAAGATGGAGTCGTTGTATTCCAATTTTGAACAAAAAGTATTAAGAATTTCATTTAAAGCAATTTAGTCAATAAGTACTTGTTTGTATACAGTCGGCTCAGCAAAATAACATTGAAACTAACTGAAATTTTAAATTCCGCCAACATCCTTGTAGCTGCATTTTCCTAGATCCGGTATTAGAAAAAAAAATGTAATTAAAATCCTTGATTCAATTTGAGACTTTTTTTGAAATCGTTTTATACAGAAAATGAAAGCAATTGGTAAAGTTACGATATTTGTATTTTTGTTGTTTTGTGAAATTTAGCTGAAAAAACAAGTCACGTTTGATATTTTGTGCACGACATAATTATATATTGATCTGAGCATAATTTGGGCTATATTGAAAATTGAAAAAAAAAATCTACACAAGGGCATTCAATTACAAATATAGATCTCTTTCACGTCTTCCAAAACGTAACTGCCTTGTGTGCGCTGACTGGCTTTACCTAGCACAGGAAGTGAGCAAGTATTTCTCTGTCGTTCGTCTCGCCGCAGCTTCGGCAACAGACGTTGATAGGGATGCCCAACTGGGCAATTTGGTCTCCTATATGCCAATGTTCCGTGATGATTACCGTGATTCTGGAAATATCTCATCGTGGTCTGTTTAAGAGGCCCATTGTTTTTTTTTTTTATAAGTCGGCCAAGTCGCCCTAGAGATAGTGCAGGTCTCCAGTGCTCTCCACTCTTGGCTGGCTAGCAGCAGGTGGTAATGGTTTTTGAGTGCGCCTATTGATCTGCAGACTATCTCCGCCTCCGAAGCTCGGAGAGAGACTCCCTGCTTGGCTAAGTTGTCGGCTTTCTCGTGCATAGAGTAAAAACCATAAAAGAAGACAACGAGCGTCCCATTCACTCTTGTTGTTTGAAAGCGCAGTTTTTGCACTCAAACAACCAGAGCTAATGTAAGGCTCGTTGCCTTCTTTTATGGTGTTTCCTCTATCTATGTTCCTATGACCGATAACCAGGGGCGTAACTAGATAATTTTTCTAAGGGGGGGGGGGGTGGCAGGCCCTGTGTGTTCGAAATGCAAAGTACTACTTTGTCAAGAAAGTACCGCGAATTGATCAATGAAACACAAAATATGCATTATTCATCCAAATTTATTGTATCGCCTTCAAAGTCCCCTTCCGAAATATTACACTTGCGCCAACGAATAAACGCATTTTTTTGAATCGACTTCAGTACTCGCCGCGAATTCTGTTTTATGTCATCTATCGACTGAAAACGGGTACCTCGAAGTGGGAATATGAGTTTTGGAAAAAGAAACAAATCCGCCGAAGCCATTTCAGGGGAATACGGTGCCTGATCGATAAAATTTGTGCAGTTTTTGGCCAGAATTTTGTTCATTAATAGCGTGGTGCAAAATTCATGAATTTTCGTTCAACAAATTTGCTTTCTCAAACGCCGCATAGCGCTCAGATAATATTTTTTAATTACTGTCTCACCTTCTGGCAAGGATTCCAAGTGCACAACACCGCGGTAATCGAAAAAAACTGGCAGCATCACCTTCACTTTTAATCGTCTTTGACGTGCTTTTTTCGGTTTCGGCTCAGTTGGAAGGCGCCATTCCGAAGCTCGTTGATTGGTTTGCATGTCAAACTCGCAAGCCCATGTCTCATCACCATTTACAATGCGTTTTTTGAATTTGAGGTCGAAAATGACTCGTTCTAACATGTCTTCAGCGACCTTTACGCGATTGAATTTTTGCAGAAAATTCAAGATATTTTCACTTTTTGTACCTTTGCCAGTGTGATGTTTTTAGTTGTGTGCGTGAACTCAGTTCAACTTACCTACCTATTTTCATTGAGTTGAGCAGAGTTGAAAATCTTCAACGAAAACTCTTAACTGTGTCTTTTTCCATGATGTATAACTCGGGTTCAACTCTGGTTGAACTCTCATGGAAACTCAGTAATTGAGAATTGTTCCTAAGCCAAGTTTTTATGCGCCTCATAGCAGAGAAACTCTTTTCGCAACCAGCTGAGCTCACCTGAGGGCGTTCAGCAACTTGCAATAGCTTGTACAGGTTGGGAGTGAGATCGCTCTTCACCTTCATGGATAATACTTTTTCATCTTTTCCATAGAGCGAGCGGCGAGTTTTGAACATCCAGGCATCAATTGGCTTCAGCTCTTGGCTAGCGTACACCGGGAGATGCCAGGACAGTGAAGTGTTAGTGGTCTCTAGATAAGCCCCTGATCCGACGCCCTCTGGCGTCTTGGAACCGTCGGTGAATATTCGTACATGGAACTTTTCCAGGGCGTCTCCGTTTTTCAAATCTCTTCTTGAGCGTATTTCGACGAAAAAGTCGTTCCTAAAGATCAATCTAGGGAGAAGGTAGTCTGTGGTTGTGGTGACCATACCCTCGAGTAGCAGATTCATTATATTGCTATGCCCGTAGGTTTTTTGGGGTTCAGGCCCCGAATTCCCTCAGTTTGAGGGCACTACACGAGGCTAGATGTTTGATGTGAGGGTCGCGTGGGAGAAGGTGTAATAGAAAGTCGAGGGCTTTCGTTGGGCATGTTCTCATGGCCCCTCTTGTCCCCACTGTTGCCGTTCCCTGGACCTTTCCCAACTTTATGACTAGCGACCCATACGTGAGAATTAAGCATACCACAGCTGTGCGCATCCACAGGACAATCTTTGGCTTAAGGGGTAATATCACCTTGTGAACAATAAATTTCACGTGATTTTCTGAGACGTACCACGAACGATATATAAGGTTTTGTGCATATGAAAGAACTAGTCTTTAACTACAAAGAGCATCTTTTATTTTAATTTTACGATACAAAATGGCGGCGCACGCGAGGAAAAAAAATCTCGGACGGTGGATGTTCAATTCTTTCACGGCAGAGAATTTTCCTTGTTTACCTTTCGTGTTCTCTCTTCCCTGAGTCCGATCACCATATCACCTTAGGGCACTTTAATACATCTTTGTTTCAGACGTATAACGCTCATCTAAGAAAAACAGGTGCATTCAAACATATTTAGGGACCGCTATGGGAAAGGAAGCATGATAATTCGACTATAGTGGACATTTATTATCAACATGTGACATCATCATCTCTGGCGTTCGTGGACATTAATCAGCACCACACAACATCATTTTATTCAATACCTACTAATATAGCTTTAAATTGAGTGTACCCAAACACTCACTTAAAATTTACGGTATTCCTTCAAAATTTCATCTGGTAACACCGATCACCTCAACACATGCATACGTATAAAATCTCATCCCCACTTTTATCCTCGAATCAAAGATCACTTCAAACGTTACGGTATACTGTTCTATCCCCACTTGAATTAAATTCAAGCAAGTTAATAAAAATAACGTTGCGCGCTTGAATCGATCTCTCTCTTGGGGCACGATCATCGTCGAGGTAAGTTGGTTTTAGAACTTGATTCCTTTTCCTTTCCCTAAAAATTATTAACTCTCTCTTTGTTTTTGGGACTCGACCATAAACAACAATTGATTCATTTTCCGCTCCCTTCTTTGTAATTATTCAAGTTCAAGGCCAACTACAGAGGTAATAACTACCTTATTATCACAACCTATATTTAAATTGTTGGCAAAAATATATTTTTCTTCGAGTTTTTTTTGGTGATGTCTATTTTTCTCCCTTTTTTTTCTCAATTTTGTTGCAATCATAATACGGTAAAGTTTTCGATTAGCTTGCTTGAACGGATTTTAGTGATAAACGTTGATGAGGTTTTCTTTGCAATTCAATAATTACTTGATTCGTGACTATAGTTTACATCGTTGATTAGGTGCATAAGGTGAATTGTGATAAATTAGTTGTTGAATGTGATTACCGTAAATTTTGGGTGAATGTTGGCATCTTATCCAATACATATTAATTTAACTGTCATGTATTAAACGAATCATTTATTGAATTATAATTGAATTTATCCTTGAATTTTTCAGTGAATTTGTAATCAAGTGAAAGTGTTTCCGTTTATTAATTGATAATTTGCATAACTATTATTTGAATTGGTTTTACAGATTTCTCTCTTTATGCCGCGTTATTATACCGAACCAATTACAACAACAATATTTGAAATAAATTGGTTATTTGTTATAAAGTGAAACTTGTTCTTTTTATTCAGTGTGTGTTGCAATTAGAGCCCAAGCTTTGGCAATTTATTTTCTTTATTTTGAAAGGTTTTTAGAACAAACACAGTGGACATGGGCGTACCGCTACATGTCACAATTTTTAATGTAGAACAAAAACTAAAAAGTTTCTTAAAATATAGTCCAAAATCTAGCGAACGTCGTAGGGTTTTTTCGAAAAATTGATTTAGAAAAAAAATGCCGTTAATTTGAAATTTTTTTTCTTGTTTTTTCGAAAAATTCGCCCGAAAATCGCTTATAAAATCTATAATCAACTAGTTGGAACTCGGCGCGCCTATGCTGCTTCCATAAGCCAATAGTAGTAATCAGGTGATATAAATTTTAATATACAGTACAAGTGTTTGAAAAAGGCAATTTTTTGGTATTTTTGATTCCAAATAACAAAATGTGAAACTATTAGGGATCTTACATTTTGATCGAGACAATAAAAACCATCCATTGACATGGCATTTTTCGACATATGAAGTTTCATACACAGATGAAGTGTCTCAATGAACCGCTTATTTTCTGTATTATGGATAGCTGGGACCCGGTGCGCCTCGCTGCACCCAACGTTTAAACATTTAAAATCAATCCAAACCTTCAAAATTCAACTCTTCTTCACCATTAACGAAAAACCAACTATTCCTATAAATGGTGGAGTCATTAGATTCAAAATACATTTATTTGAGCTATGACCAAAATTGCCTGTGTATTCTGTTAAAACCATGAACGTTAAAAGATTTAAAATTAATGCAAATAGCAGCATCCAGCACTCAAAATTCGTTGGCCATTTTCTATAGGTTTTTTTCATTTAAATCTAGAAGTCTTCAATAACAAAAATTTTCGAGAACAATAAAACAAAAACAAAAAATGAAACAAATATTTTGTAGTTGGAAAAAGCAATGCCAAAAAACCAACTTTTATTTTCTCTTATATTGCGAAATTGTGTTCGTCAAAACATGTGAAATTAATGCAAATATTGAAAATCAAACTATTCGCAATATCTAAGGAAAGAACCTTATTTCTGTAAAATTTGGAGACATTAGATTCAATATGCTTTCATATTAAGTGTGACCAAAATTACTTATGTATGTATTCTTTTACAAAACTTGCGGTAAACTATGTTTTTGGTTTTGTTTTCCGACGCGTAAATAAACAAAGATGATGCCTTTCCGACTCGCTGCACCCAACCTTAAGACATTTAAAATTAATACAAATCTTCAAAATTCAACTTTTCAACAAATATTTATAACCATTAACGAAAAACCAATTATTCCTATAAAAGTTCGAGAGTTTGGATATTGGTTTGTTTGTCTAATTCTGCGAAGTATGTCTTCAGTCATGCCGTTCTTGTATTTTTCCCACAAAACCGATGGTTCTGTTGGGTATCATGTCGACAATATAATTGCGAACAGTTGACGATTGTTATTCGGCGTGGATGCAAATGCTGTATCAGTAAGTGTCAGATCCCAATGGTTGTCGTTTTCCAGCAATTGCAACTCGCGACATGCATCTTGAAATGTATTGAATATTTGACCATTGACTGTTCGTAAAAATTCGAAAGATGTTGGTCCTGGAACATTTAGCAACAACAAACGCAAAAAGAAACATTCACGTGGTTTTGGATGTACTGTGTAAAGTCGCCCCAATTTCTTTGCTTTCAATACGCGTGCGATAGTTGGATGTGGTTCGCCTTGTCTACGTGGCTTCCATTTTTTACCTGATTTGTTCAATGTATAATAGCGAGGGAAGTCGATATATAACAATGTTGTTGCGAATTGTCCGAAAAAATCAGGTTTTTGGCACAGTGTGAAAAATACAGTAAGTGTAGTTTTTGGTGGCTGGAAAGCTCGTTGGAGAGCATTTTCTTCAGTGAAATATACACGTTGACCGTATTCAAGATGTACCGCAATCTGAGGCATAATGCAAAAACTCGACATTTATATATTTTCTTATTAACACTTTATTTAATCGCACCAATTAAAAGCTTTTACGCATTTTTCGGTGGAAGTATATAAAAAACAATGGATGCTAATATCCCAATTTTCACAAATGTTCACATGGTTTCCCAATATTCACACATATTTTTATTTTGTATATAAATTATATGTTTATTATTTTGTATATAAATTATATGTTTTTGAGGGCTCCGGTAGTTATAGTATACAGTCCATAGTACATAGTATATAGTACACAGTACACACTGTACATACTGTACACACTGTACACTCAGTACACTCAGTACACTCAGTACACTCAATACACTGTACACTCAGTACACTCATACGTTGTCACTCGTAAAAATCGGAGTGCTTTTTTTAAAGCTAACGGTTTTTTTATATGTATATGACAATTAAAAATAAATATTTTTTCGCCTGGCCAACTTAAATATAATCAGTGAAACATTGAAATTCTCTATATTTCAACAACAGCTTCAATTATCTGGACCAAAATTATCCTATCTTTCAATCCGGAACCAACCCTAAACTTAACATAATTTTTATTTAAATCTGTTGGGCGGTTTCGGAGATTAGCGTGTACAAACATTGTGACTCGTAGTTTTTATATATTAAGATATATCAAAAAAATCCTGCGACACTCGCTAGATTTTGGATTATATTTTAAGAAACTTTTTGGTTTTTTGTTCCAGATTAAAAATTGTGACCTGCAGCGGCGGTACGCCCATGTTGAACGTCTGAGTTTTTTTTTAGCTCGCGTACGCCGCCAATTTGTAGCGTAAAATTAAAATAAAACATGCTCTTTGTAGTTAAAGACTAGTTGTTTCATATGCACAAAACCTTATATCTCTATCTCTTTCCTATTGTTCGTGGTACGTCTCAGAAAATCACGCGAAATTTATTATTCACAAGGAACACGACCACCAGCCATGTTACTACTACCTCAGGTAGTTTCTGTAGCATGAGTGGCAGTATGCCATCCGGGCCGGGTGCTTTGAAGGGGGGAAGCGTTTTCCAGCGGAAATCTCCTCCCAGGAGTGTCTCTGTCTGTTGTGGCGCAGCTACACAACAAGAAATGGTTGCCTAAAAATAAAGTTATTACAGAAAATAATTTAGGCACAACAGATAATTTATAAAACTTACGTCAAACTGACAGCCAACTTGGTTCTGACAGCCAACTTGGTTAATATAATAATAAAAGGATTTAGTACAAAAGTGTACAAATTGTCAGGTGTGGCATGACTAAGGTGAAAATCAACAGGTAAAAATAGCGTAGAAAGCTTTTCATAATAAAAAACATAGAAAGCGAGGCGTTTAAAGCTTTCTTACTATAAAAGGCCGATACAACTAAGGGAAAGTGCTCATTACTTAAACTGGGGATTACCAGAAAACAAGTAAGAGTCAGACCACATAGGGCATAGCTTGCAGGTTGGGGATTACCAAACTGCACATTGTTAGGATTATCAACACTACATATTTTTTTTGATTCCAATTCGAGTTGAATTCCATACATAGGGTTTAGCTTGCAGGTTGGGGATTACCAAACTGCAGTTTGTTAGGAATAGAACACTTGTGGTTTCAATTCGAATTGAAGATACATAATTTGAAAGGGTTTTTGTTTGGTTACTGTTTGTTGGAAGAGTTAAGAGTTAATTGAGTTCATTTACTTTTCTATTGTTCTATTGTTCATCAATAAAGAATTTAATTTGACTTTAATAAAAAGGAAATAATATATCAATAAATGTGTTTTATTTCAACAATTGTGCTTCAAGCAGACGAGACAAAATAACTGGCAATCTTTTACTCAATATCAAGGAGGGATATTGAACACTGTCCGTTCCCTGATGGTTCGACCTCATTTTCGTCCTTGCAACCGGGAAAGTGTGTGTTCATTAATAGCTCTACAGACTCGGTCTGCTATTCCGTTTATATGATTATTATTATTATTATGGCCTTCTTTCCCATCTTGGAAGCATAGGGCTCCCACAAAGATTCTCTTTTGAGCTAATTTTTGATTTCTTTCATAAATGTTACTCTCCAAGTATTTTCCCGTCTACCAACTTCTCCACTTCCTTGCGAATTCAAGAGCCCTTTTTGTTAACACATTATTTTCTTTTCGTAGAGTGTGCACGCTCCATCCTTGATTCTCATTGATGCCCTTCCTTGTTCGATCAAAAAAACCATTTTAATTTTTCTTAATATGTGACTTCCAGTCCCTTTAAGAATCTCTCGAATGCAGTATTGTAACTATTCAACTAATCCATGGTTGTATTAAATTTAATTACAAGCAGCATCTCGAGAGCGTGTAGATAGGTAAGGTTTCTGCATTAAGTTCCCTTCTTATCCAAGTGCCATCATAGGCTGCAATTAACAAAATTATGCCAAAGTTGAACACACAAACCACATAGTTAAAGGCATAGTTAAAGACAAAGTGCTTTCATGGAAATTGCTAACTCAGTTTAGTGATTAACAATTCTCAGTATTATGAAATTGAAAATGTCAGAACTATTATATGTGAAATACATTTATTAAATAATTGTATCCACAACGACCAATTTAATCTTAATTATTAACGATTTATTTCTGGTCATTAGTGATGCTAACATAGATAGGATTTTGGTTTTTTTTACCATCGACTTCATCCCATCCACAGAAGCCATGCATGGAAAAAGGATCAAGATTTAATGACGTCATTTAAGGGATGGGGATACATCCAAAAAGGCTTTGGTAAATGAAAGTTTATTCTTATTTTTTTCTTATCCTTACAAAAGAAAGATTTGGGTTTAGTTTCTTTAACATAAATCAGGATTTTCTTACATTAATCCTCTCCTAGAGATAAATTTGCTAAAAGGACTTAATTGAAAACTGATAGCAGCATATGCTTGTTCAATGTTTCAAACTCAGTCCGATGAAGCCTTTTCAGCACTTTGTTAATTATTAATGAAGGCTGGATTCTGTTAAGACAAGTGACATGTGGCAGATTGTTTAAATTTACATTTTCACAATGTCTGTATTCGTTAAATGAATGCTGTCTCAATACATACTTTGTTTAATACATAACCATCTGTCACAAGATCCGTATAACGCTATGGTTGAATTTTTGAAGAACCTTTTAAATGTCGGAATTGTATATTTTATGGGTTGACTTATAGCTCTTAATCTTATGTTTCATTAATGTCATATAGCATTCGGCCACTTAAACTATAAAGTAAATCGTTCAGTTGTTTCCAAGACAAATAATACAAACCAATGACAACGTTGATTTCTTTGCCTATTTTTACATGTTTTTTAGAAGGTGTCTTGTAGCAGCTCGAAGGTACTCCTAAAACTGAAGGAAAGTGAAACGTTATTAATAATATAAGAAAAACGAGTTGAAACAAAACTGTTTTTAGGCAAAAATGTCAATTGTTACCAGAAGTCCTAAAGCCGCTTACTGCTGTTCTGTATTAATTATTATGAATCGTTTTTTGTGTTTTTCCACACTGATAACAAAAATTTCTTGGCTTAAAGCACTTTTTCTTGAACCAAGCAACTCATGTTTTGGATATAACGAAAACAAAATTGTCTCGGGATAAGCAATACTCATAGTCTTGGTTTTATTGTCTTGGATGAAGACAAAAGATGACTTGAAATAAAAAAAAATACGAAACCGATGATTTTATAATTTAAAAAAATTCAAGTTCTAAAATCGGTCTTAATGGTTGTGATACATTTTTAGAACTTGAAAGTCCGGTAACCGAAAAAAGTCCGATGAATTAAGAATTTAGTGCCTTGAGTAAAAAATTAAACAATCTTATTGCGAGAAAAATATACATATCTTAGTCGAAAAATATAAGTATTGAGCGAAGAAATACTTTTGCTTGGCTCAACAATTTCCAGTGTCTTACTCTGAGACAGCATTCTCATGTTAAGACTGAAAAATTTTTCTACTCGAGACAACGAAACGAAGACTATCGAATTGCTTGAATCAAGACAATTTTTTTACCAGTGTACCGTTTAAAACTTTATATACACGATTAGTGGGAATCCTGTACCCGACATCTTGGAACAAAATAGGACAAGCCTGCCTTGCCGTGTGATACCAGCGGTGATTTCATCGGCAGACGGAAAGCCGCCTCTAGACAAGTATGCAGGAGGCAGGCACACACATCATGGACGGAACGCGGGTGGGATGCATCAATTGACATGCAAAATTATCACCACTGCAATTCACCTAGTTGCATCAACAATTAACCTAATTACAACTCATATCGTGTTAATTACCGCAGAAATTGAAATAATTTACATAATAATTAGAGCACATAATTGGGACAACTTAGTTCCCATGCCAAACCACCCCAGTACCTGCGAAGAA
Source organism: Thereva nobilitata (assembly GCA_963855945.1). NCBI lineage: Eukaryota > Metazoa > Arthropoda > Insecta > Diptera > Therevidae > Thereva > Thereva nobilitata. Next base: position 53,503,533 of record OY979694.1, on the reverse strand, counting down.
GAAGTCAAAAGATGACTTCGTAAGCAAACCTGTGAACTAGGTTGGAGGGGATTGAGTGCGGGTCGTTTATAACAATTAACAAAATAGCAGGAGATAGAATGGACATCTGGAGAACACCGGCGGATATGGTGTGGGGTTTTTATTCGACTGCATCTGGTACTACCTTGATTGAACGGCTAGAATGGAAGCTATCTAGAGTCACTCTACCATATTTTCCGAAGAGTTTGGTTGTGATGTTCTTCTTTTTTTGGTGAGGTATTGAGTTCAAAAGTAACGCGGCCACTCGCTTGGCCTATTGTACACCACAGCTTAAACATGGTTGCAATTCTGCTTTTATGCCCTTATGACACTCACTTTTTTTCGGCTGATAAATCTGCTAGAAAATCCAATTGTGCGAAAAAGATAAAAATATTTTGCGAGAAAAGGATAGCATTGGTTTTTCTATTTTTTGAAATAAGTTTTGACAGTTCTATCTCAATTGTGCTCTGTTAGCAGTAATAAAATCAAAGTAGGTTAGGTTAGGTGGAAATGGCTGCTCCCCCACTAGGGAGCCCACTTAGGCACACCATTGGGCCCATTGTGATGCCATTCTAGTGTTGGGACAAAATTTAGGCCATTTCAAGCCATTTGGAGCTTTTAATAAAGCGACAGAGGTCAAAAACACCAGTGTTTTGCAGCTCACTCAATCCATCAAGGAAAGGTGAGCCAAGGAAGGTCCCTCTTTTCCTCGCGAGGGCCGGGCATGTACAGAGAAGATGGGAGACAGTTTCTTCCTCATCGTCATTGCCACAACTTCTGCATAAGTCGTTGTGGGGAAGTCCCAATCTTTCGGCGTGTGGGCAAAAGGGACAGTGACCTGTCAGCACCTTCACTACATAGCTTATCTCTTTTTTGTTCAACTGAACTAGAGATTTTGAACGCTTTGCGTCCAAGGTCGGCCATATTGTGTGGAGAGTGCGGCACACTGTTGCTGTGGTCCATCTCAGCCCGGCTCGAGCTAAGCTGATTTTTCTCACAGCCAGTTTATAGGTGGCTAAGGGCATTCCCATCTGGGTTAAGTGGGGTGTCCTTTCCACTTCGGTTCCCTGTCTAGCAAGCTCATCTGCCCTGCAGTTTCCCCTAATCCCTCTGTGTCCAGGAACACAACACAGAGTTATATAAAACTGAGTGGCAGTCTCACACAGAGACCTGCGGCAGTTCAGAACAGTCGTGGATGTTGTGACGACAGAATTAAGCATTAGCGAACTTCCTAGGGATGGATGAGTGACCATATAACTATGGAGTCCATCCAAGAGAAGCCTTTGTCCTTTGCTCGGCATATGTGTCCAAGGGGATAAGATGCAATAAGACATCCAGCGCAGCGGCACACTGTTGCTGTGGTCCATCTCAGCCCGGCTCGAGCTAAGCTGATTTTTCTCACAGCCAGTTTATAGGTGGCTAAGGGCATTCCCATCTGGGTTAAGTGGGGTGTCCTTTCCACTTCGGTTCCCTGTCTAGCAAGCTCATCTGCCCTGCAGTTTCCCCTAATCCCTCTGTGTCCAGGAACACAACACAGAGTTATATAAAACTGAGTGGCAGTCTCACACAGAGACCTGCGGCAGTTCAGAACAGTCGTGGATGTTGTGACGACAGAATTAAGCATTAGCGAACTTCCTAGGGATGGATGAGTGACCATATAAGTATGGAGTCCATCCAAGAGAAGCCTTTGTCCTTTGCTCGGCATATGTGTCCAAGGGGATAAGATGCAATAAGACATCCAGCGCAGCTGTTGGGGTGCTTCTCATTGCACCACTAATACAAAGCTCGGCTGTTCTTTGGACTCAAAGTAGCAGTAGAAAAATCAAGAACTGTCAAGAAATCTTGAATTTTTTCTTCATATTTTCCAGCTGAACTGCTAGAATGCATATGACAATGCCATTTTTCTATTCCAATTTTGTCAAATTTGTTGGTCACTCACTCCAGTTTAAATTTCCTATGCTAACATCTCCTCTCATTCTAATTAGCTGATTTATCAGCAGAAAAAAAATGAGTGTCATAAGGGCATAGTTGCTCGTCGCTTAGACTTGACTATTCGAGTAGGGACTTGTTAAACAACGTACCACTGCCATTGTGATCCCGGCCAACTGGGACTTTCCGGGTTCCTGCCCGCAGTTCTCGCGCTCGGTCTGTTGGGACGGAGTTCATGACTATGCTCTGTAGGTCTGGTGGGTCCGGAAACTTAGGGCAGAGCGGCAGCTGCCTGGGTCTACTTATTCTGTCGCTAGGAGGGTCCCCCGTTTTCTTCCTCTAGGGTCTCTTCTCCCCTACAGAGTTCTCTGAAGGTAGGCAGCACACGTGAAGACAGCACACCAGATGGACCCGGCAAGGGATTGTTCCCCCAGATGATATGGAAGCTGGTGCTACCAATTTTCCTGTGGGTCCAGAAACTTTGGGCAGAACGGCGGCTACCTGGGCCTGCTTCTTGTTTCCTGACCGCCGTCCTGCCTTCGGTTTGTTGGAAGGAGTTTGCGAAAGCAGTCCTCTCCAGATTAATTGCTCGTAAAACGCCAGTGCAAAAACTGTCCTAATCCACTACCATGCACCCCCGGCAAGATAACTTTACATCTTGGCTTATTAGACCCGATCTTATTAGTCAGCGGACACCACGAGGAGTTTATGATCGCACTTCCACCCACGGGCGTGGTCCTCAAATACATTTAATTATGCTAAAAATATACGTCAATAATTGTTAATCAACATATTAACTCTTCGAGGAACCGAAAAAACTCATCTAAAACTTTCTACACATCAATTTAGACCTCACGATGTATATTGAGCGAGGCTAAACCATTTAGCCGATCTTCGCGAATGGTCGATCGGAGATACGTTTTAAGACGACGTAGTGTAGAGAAAGGGCGTTTATTGTCCGCGGTAATGACAGGAAAGATAGTCATAACGCGTAGAATTTGACGTACAATCGGAATTGAATTTACATTGCAAACGTCGATTGCTTCAAACGATTTTTTTTCGTCCTTTCCGGCAATAGTCCGGGGAAATTAGCAAAAAAAACGCACGAAAGGAGACAAAATTCGGAAATGGCTGAAAATTGGTCCACAGCTTCCTTTGGACTTTTTAAGAAAACAATTTCGGAATCACAAAAAAAACATGGCCGCGGGAAATATAGCGGTTTTCCGGTGTTTTCCTTGTATCTCGGTTTCTATAGGTCGCATAACCCCGTACAAAGGCCCTAAATGTTGACAATGAAATTCTCTACAACTTTAGTTCTTACAAACATGTTGACCCGATTACCCCTTTCAAAGTTACTCAAGGTCAAAGTTATCAAAAATCACTTTTCGGCCAAAACATCACTCAAAACCTGGTTTTTTCGAAAAAATTTTTTGATAAGTCAATACGAATCGTTTTTGCCTACAAAAAGCGCTCTTGTCATTTTTTCGAAAATTTAACCCTTTCGCAGTTATTCAAGGTCAAAGTTTCAAAAAATCAGTTTTTGGTCAAAAAATGACTCAGAAACTGATTTTTGAGAAATTTTTTTTGTTCTATTTATACAAAAGATAATTGCCTACCCTAATGACACCCTTGCCATTTTTTCGAAAACTTTTCGAAAAATTTTGCAGAAATCAATTAGTGATTTTTTGGCCTAAAAGTGATTTTTGGAAATTTTGACCTTGAATAACTTCGAAAGGGTTAAATTTTCGAAAAAATGGCAAGAGCGCTTTTTGTAGGCAATAACGTTTCGTATTGACTGATCAAAAATTTTTTTCGAAAAAAACAGTTTTTGAGTGATGTTTTGGCCAAAAAGTGATTTTTGATAACTTTGACCTTGAATAACTTTGAAAGGGTTAATCGGGTCAACATGTTTGTAAGAACTAAAGTTGTAGAGAATTTTATTGTCAACATTTAGGTCCTTTGTACGGCGTTGTATGACCTATAGAAACCGAGATACAAAGAAAACACCGGAAAACCGCTATATTTCCGGCGGCCATGTTTTTTTTGTGATTCCGAAATTGTTTTCTTAAAAAGTCCCAAGGAAGCTGTGGCCCAATTTTCAGCCATTTCCGAATTTTGTTTCCTTTAAATGCTAATTTCCCCGGACTACAAGGCAGCATCGCCAAATTTCAACTTAACTGATTCAGATGTCTTCAGAATAGTCATGCAAAATTGAACAGTGTGGTGCAAATAATTGCACACATAACTCTTCATTGAGTGTCAGCAGTTCTTTATAGTCGAAATCTAGTTATTACCTAAGCTACTGAGTGGTAGTGGGATGGTTGGTGTCCCTTTTGCAGGTATGGACTGATCATGAGCATCATGATAAGCTACGGAAGAATATGATACAGAAAAGAATTTGTCTTCAATCAAGAATTTGATTCAAATAAATTAGCCTGGGATTTGCTTTTTTTTATCACGAATCTTTTTTTCTTATAACGAAAAATTGCTTGAGTATACTTTATAATTTTTTCCTTAATTAATTGTGCCGGTTAATAAAAGAGGTTGAAAGCTACAAACATAGTTTGGGATGCAGAAGACCTTCTACAATACTAGCTCCAATAAATAATACCTTTCCAGATATTGCGAAAGACCTTTGAAAAATATGTTCATTGATTGAAAAATAAATGACGCAAACCGTAAAAAAGGGAAAAATTCCAGAAATCGTTTAAAAATAATTAAATATATTTTCTACAAAATAAACAAATGTTCAAAAAAAAAATGAATTCATCAAGTTCATCGAAAGATCGTAAGGATATACGAAGGATACCCCACCCGGACTGTACATCACACCGAGCTGTGTATCAAATACGTCAGGCCAACATCGTCGAAATTTTTAACTAGAAATAAAAGGATGAATAAATTTATGTGCTTTCGGGTCAATTTATTCACATATGGAATTTTCTGCTTTTCGGCTTCATTCAAATTTAAAAGTATTGGCTGAATAAAACATGATTTCGTCTATTTGATGTTTGCTGGAGGAGTGATGTTCTCATTTAAAATGATTTTCGATGAAATCAGTCACTCTACTTTGGATATTCCGTCACAGTGAGTTTGCAATCGGTTTCCGATGAACTGAATGTCTGTCAATTTAGATTTTTAATTACATCTGTTCAATTTCACAATTTCAAATCAACAAATATTTGCAGTCGACAATTTCCTGGTATTCTTCGTATAAATTAAGCGTAGTGGAAAATTTATGCATTGCGTTCTGGGCCCTGTTCAATGATTTATTTTTTATTCCGAATTGGGACATGAAGCAAAGGCACACCTTCTAGTACCACCTTGTCCACAATTTGATAACTGCTCCTTGATTGAGCTGAGTTTTTAGCTCCGCTTTGCTTCTAGCTGTGATAAACACGTCAGTTAGTTCGTGGCCCTACAATGGTGCATGTATTGTCGGCGTTTTGCAATAACACATGCCTTAAGGTGGGTATCCACCAAGAGTTTTGTCTCCGCACTATCTCCATACATTATCCGCCGAAGTGTCTCCACCAAAATCAATGCGCGGAGATAAGAAATGTGCGGAGATCAGAAGTGTGGAGACTACACATGCACACCGAGATTCCAGTGGATACAAAACGTATCCACTAAAAAATGTTCTGTGTCGGTGCGGAGAACTTCTGCGGGGACTGTGCGCGGATAAGTAAATGCAGTGGATACTTGAAAAAAGACAAAAGTCTTGAAGTTGCTTTTTGAGGACTATCTTTTATTTTCCAGTGAATATGGAAAAAACAAAACACCTTAGGACAGACAGGGGTATTATTTTGAAGTTAATTTTTTTGTTTTTCTAGTTTGTCCTAGTTTAGGATGTACTACGAATAGTGACAAAACGGCCGGCTGTGGATAGGTTATGGATAGACGAACAAAAAATCGTATGGGTGGGTAAATCGTAACGGATTAGCCGCTAGGGTGTTTTCAAGTTTTTTTAGAGTTTTACATATCACCCTGTATTTTTGTAACCCTATGACCTATTTTCATGAGTCAGGTATCAGTGTACGCAGAATACTCCCACCTATTTAAAATTCTACAAAAAAAGGTTCTACCCTGTCAAGTTCCAGAGCAATTAGTCGTTAAAATCAAAACTTTGGTTTTTTTTTCACTAAAATTTCAACTAAAACCACCCTTTTTCCAAAAAATACTTAGTTTACTGATATTTCTTTTTGTAAAATTGGAAAGCTTGGACAATTTCCTATGAAGAATGTCGAAACAATTTATATTCTATGGCCTTTACTTTTGCAGTTATTAGCAAGTTTGATGTTAAAATTGGCCTTATTTGGTGCTTATTTGGTACTTTTTGGCAAAGCTTAGGTGAAAAAGTACTAAAAAAGTACGAAATAGACCCAATTTTAGCATTAAATTTACTTATATCTCCAAAAATAAATGCTGTAAGATGACTATTGATAGGAAACTGTCCAAGATTTCCAATTTTGCAAAAAAAAAATCAGTTAACTAAGTATTTTTTGGAGAAAAAGGTGGTTTTAGTTGAAATTTTATTGCAAAAAAAAACAAAGTTTTGTCTTTGACACTTCATTGCTCTGGAAGTTGATAGGATAGAGCCTTGATTTTTAGAGTTTTAAATAGGTGGGTGTATTCTGCGTGCACTGATACTTAACTCATAAAAATAGGTCATAGGGTTACAAAAATACAGGGTGATATGTAAAACTCTAAAAAAACATCAAAACGCCCTAGCGGCTAAACCGTTACGATCCCCCCAACCCATACGATTTTTTTAGTCGTCTATCCTTAACCTATCCACAGCCGGCCGCTTTGTCACTCTTCGTAGTACCCCCCGTATATTTAGACTAAAATCGTCTAATCGTAATCATTAAATCTTATTTATACTAAAATCGAAAATATAAAACATTGCGCGCACACAAGAATTTTATCATTCAAGGTCGTATCCACCTAAAGTCTTGTCTCTGTAGAGTGCGCGCACAGTGCTTTAGAACATAGTTTGAGACTTTTTATATGCTTCCTGCAGGATTTTAGTGGATACGCAATGAAAGATTTGTCTGGGCACAGTTTGAGATTTTTCGTTTTTTGCTCTATTTGTGTGGATTTTCATGTGCGCGCACTGTCTGCAGTGGAAACGCACACACTTCACTTTATAATGAAGTACATTCAGTTCTTATTTATCTCGAAATATGTATATTGCATTTGAATTCTTCCATTAGAACCTGATTTCTCGGGCATAGCAATCCATAGACAGTTTGTATAATGATGACGTGTGTTTCAATCCAAACTTATGTTTGCATATGTGAACTCTGGCGTAATCGAGTCTGTTTTTCTTGTACTTCTAGTAAAGGCGATTTCTTCAGTAAATTCTGTCTAGCATTTCGTATTATGTACTATACATACATGAATAACTATTTTTTTGGTGTTCCAGATTTTATAAAATAGAGGCTTCATGACCTTGAATTTAATTTTTTCGAGATCCGTTAAATCCCTGCCAGACAAGGCAATGATTAAATTTTCACCCTATGGAAAATTTTGAAAATAAAATTAAACTCATCCTCACAGGCTTTTGGGTGACCCACGTTAATAAATCGCAAACTTGCATGATGCAACTTTCTTCATGCAGCCATCATCTCTGGGTCTAATAAACAAATCCTACCTTCGCCCATTCCTCGAATAAAGGTACGTTTCCACTTATACACTTAAGTTTATACATTTGCGAATGGAACCGAATGGAAGTGTAAAATCAGTTTACACTTAAACTTATTCTTGATTACACTTAGTGGAAAGTTAAACTTTTTTTGCTCCACTTTTTGAGATGTATACATTCAAGTGGAAATTATGTTTACATTTATGCATTTAATGGAAAATGTAAAGTGAAGATATACACTTTTTCCGCGAAACTGGAATTCTTAAGGAAAATTTCGTATGAAGAAGTTCTAGCAGCTACAACTGCAATGGTACACTGATAAAAAAAAATTCTTGGCTTAAAGCACTTTTTCTTGAACCAAGCAACTCATGTTTTGGATATAACGAAAACAAAATTGTCTCGGGATGAGCAATACTCATAGTCTTGGTTTTATTGTCTTGGATGAAGACCAAAGTTGACTTGAAGTTAAAAAATTTACGAAACCGATGATATTATAATTGAAAAAAATTCAAGTTCTAAAATCGGTCTTAATAGTTTGTGATACATTTTTAGAGCGAGAAAGTCCGGTAAACGAAAAAAGTCCGATGAATTAAGAATTTAGTTTCTTGAGTAAAAAATTAAATAATCTTAGTTCGAGAAAGAAATATCTTGGTCGAAAAATATAAGTATTGAGCGAATAAATACTTTTGCTTGGCTCAAGAATTTCCAGTGTCTTCCTCTGAGACAGCATTCTCATGTTAAGACTGAAAAATTTTTCTACTCAAGACAACGAAACGAAGACTATCGAATTGCTGGAATCAAGACAATTTTTTTATCAGTGTAGGTAATTATTTTACGTAGACGAAGAAAACGTAGGAACAAAGTGAGCAAAAGGGCATGCTGGGTTCCTGAGTGGATTAAAAAACGGAAAAGCCTTGGAATTGCTAGAAGTCTAATGCGGGAGCTCGAATTAGGAGATGAAGCAAGTTATAGAAACTTTCTACGAAAGACGGCTTCGGATTTCAAGTTTGTACTAGACAGGCTTTCACATAAATGACTAAACCTATTTACATTACTCAAAGAAAGAGTATAGAAACTACAGAGCCCCTCTGCTCACGGATGCCCCCGTTTTCCCTGCAAATTTTAGGGTGGCAAAATGCTGAATGCTGGTTTTTTAGCGGCTTCAAATTTTTAGGGGTAATTTTAGGAGCATTGGAAGAATGATCCGAAATATTTAAAACAGTTATGCGATAATTTAAACCAGCAGCATCCATTCTAAAAAATCGGTTTCCGGATGGTGCATTAATACATAATTTCTCTTAGCTTTTTATTCGAATTTTGATTGGTTGTTGAATTCATTGGCATAATCTACACTCGCTCCACTCGCAAAGTGACCAAAAATGTACTAAACAAAGTGGATACACTTGTAAAGTCTAACTACACTTTTCAATTTAACGCGTTTACACAACTCCACTTATTAGTGGAAATGTAGACTTAAAATTGTATATACACCGAGTGTAGCGGGTGGAACTTGTGTTTATACGTATACATTTTGCGATGCGGAACTTTACACTTCCACTCAAAAGTGTATAAGTGGAAAACCCCTTAAAACTCCTCTATTTGGGGAGGGGTTTCGAAAAGCTGCCTACCATGGTTAGATAAAGTGTAAAGAAGTTATCTTGACAACACTGACAAAACTATATTAGCGATAGTTCCATTGAAATAAGCGCTCTCCTGTTTCCACCGAAATCTTATATTGGTAACACCGGTCAGCAAAACCTATCGTTTAATGGACGCCTTAAAGTGGGGTTCAGATGAATAAAAGTAAACCAAAGTCAATGGTGACCCCAATGCACGATGATTGATACCACAAGAGGAGCGTGACTTTGAAGTATTGCCATCGTTCATCCACATTGCGATAAATGCAATAAGTCGATGGTCTTACCAGCACTCAAATAAGAGTCGAAGAGTTAGTTAGTCGCTAACGAAAAAGCATTCTAACCTTGTTAGTCATGTTCTAACTCTTAGGAATTACCATTTCAAAGACTGTACAATGAAGAGATCCACGAATTGCTATAGTAACATAGATGTCGTGGAGAGAACGAAGATCAGTAAGCTCTGGTGGGCAGCTTATCTGTCTCATATAAGCTAAAAGCAATCGGCTCCGAAAGTCTTGAAAGTCAGACCAAAACTCCGCTGCAGGGATTGCGTAGACCACAACGTCCAAAATTTTTGAATACAAGACTGGATGACATTCGTTCAGAATCGCAACCAGTGAAGGGAGCGATTGGGTCAGGCCAGAGCCGGTTCCAGTCATATACCGAATAGAAAAGTAATTTTTGTATAAACCTGTTTTTGGATACTAATTGTGATGATAATTGAGGAAATTTTACTTCCTCAGTACTGGAAAGTAATTTTACTCCTAAGAAAATCGTTTCTATCGTTTTTTTCAAAAAAAAATTTCATTAAAATTTTATGTTTCTAAAAAGTCTTTTCTTCTCTTTGCAGATAACGATACAGTTTCATCTTCATCAAAATATGGTAAGTTCTGTTAATCTATTTAAAAATCAGATAAGCGAATGGTAATCAAGGTAAGAACAAATGGAGGTCGTGTAAATCTCAAGCCCGACCAGGCCAGGCGGTCTGGTGGAAGTAGAAATCCGCATCTCTGAAGAAATCTGTTACAACTTTACTGTTTTTTTCTTTCAAGAAAAATGGCTATAACAATTAAAGCGATATTCATATTACATCACTAAATTGGACTTAAAATCGATAAAAACATTAATAGATTAAGGACAAAACCCCAATTTAGAATTTTAGTCCAGTCAAATGGTAGTTTTCTCATAGCGGAAGTTTTTTTCTAAGCGGTTTTAAATGTTCTTCCGAATTTCAAGTTTGCTGCCTGGTAGGAGGTCGGTTTCACAACCAAAAACGCAAAAAACCTCAACTTTTTTCAGTTTTTCTTATATGTGTTTCGAAAACTGTGCGTTTTTCGAAGATGACCACCACATTCAAATTAAAGAAGACAAATTTTCCTGCAAAATGCTAACGTTATTCGTCGTACAATGAAGCAACTCGATTTAAAGTGTCGCACAGTGGGCTAGATTAGGAAAAAGTGGACAAAAATATAATGAGTTGCTCCGTACATTCGAAATGTAGGTTTCAGGGGTTTTTCACATCGCTGTTCACGAATCCGTAACGGTTTAGCCGCTAGGGCGTTTTGAAGTTTTTTTGTTAGAATTTTACATATCACCCTGTATTTGTGTAACCGTATCACCTATTTTCATGAATCAGTATACGCAGAATACTCCTACCTATCTAAAACTGTAAAAGTGACGGTTCCACCTTACCAACTTCCAGAGTTATGAGTCGTCAAAGTCAAAATTTTGGTATTTTTAACTAAAATTTCAACTTCAACTACCTTTTTCTCCAAAAAAATACATAGTTAACCTATACTTTTTTTTCCAATATTGGAAAGCTTGAAGTATTTCCTATGAATAATGTCCGACAATTTTTATGCTACGGCCTTTACTTTTGAACTTATAAGCAATTTTGAAGTTAAAATTGCCCTTATTCGGTACTTTTTTAGTACTTTTTCACCAATTTTAACATCGTATAAAATATGAATTGGCAAGTTTTGGCACCCAAATCTTTCGAATTCTCATTTCATAAAGTATTACCTACGAAATCACGTTAAAACTATTCCGGGGGTAGTGGGGGTTAAACTATTTTTACAGTTTAAGGTCAATTAAGTTTTTAAAAAAAATTTTTTTTTCGTGGTTTTTTATCGTTATTTTACATTAGCATGTATTATTATTTAATATGTAACGGTAAAACACATAGAAATATTCTACATACCTTCAATATCATCCTCCATTGAACGAAATTAATATTACAGACTTAAATACAAACTTATTGGTAATTTACTTAGGAAATGTTTTTTGCGGCGAAGACACGCAAATGCAGATATGTCGAAAGTACCTAACTTCGGAATGCCTTGGAGCCGCAGGCTTTAAAGCTACTCGCCCCATCTTTCGGTAAAACATGCAGGGGATCCCCCTCTTTAAGGTAGTTCCTAGAAAAGGGCATTTAAAATTTTTTTTTTAATTTTGTCCACTTTTTTTAGAATCTAGCCCACTGTGTGTCGTCAAGTATGCGTCGGGTACGTAGTCCTAAGCTCACTTCAAAGCTGTCGGATAATTTGCATTTGGATTTGTTGTATAGAGCTTTTGTCAATTCTATTATTTTATCAGGCAGTCCACGTTGTCGTAGAGCTCGCCATATTAACCGAGTCGAACGCTCTCTCATAGTTTATAAAAGCAAGATAAACAGGTTTCGTAATTCAGTAGGGTATAATTCTCAAGGTGTTAATATGGTCTATGCAAAAGCGGCCCTTTCTGAATCCAGCTTGCTGTCTTCTAAGCGTTCGGTGTACTGCCTCTCTTCTCTTATCCTTGATAATATTATGTGGGACAAGATTTTGCCCACAGTAGATAATAGGCAGATTCCTCTCCAGTTGTCACCAGTTGTAGGTCCCCCTTTTTTGGTATTTTAACTATGATACCTTCCGTCCAATCCTGCCGAAAGGTACAGGTGTTCCATGCTATGAGGTTTGATGCTGAAAACATGCTAAGGGCAACGGCACAAATTAAAAAGCACACACCGGAATAACCATCTTGGACAGCCGAATATGCTACACACGCACACCGGAACCCATGAGAATTGCAATACAAACCCATGCCATAGCACCCATGCAACATTGACAGGCGACGGCTACGAAATAGAAGTTAGATTGATTCGGTCGCCGCGCTCGGCCACGTCGCCATCGCAGTGGCCTGTAGAATGTGCACCTTCATATAAAGCCGTGTGTTCTATTCGGTTTTGACAGTCGCTGTGTACAGCGATTCGTCGGTCATGTTTACAGCATGAGTCGGCTTTCAACAACTCTGGCGGGATGCCATCTTTTCCAGCTGCTTTCCCATTGGCATGAATTGCCATTACTATTTCTGTCTTGGATGGGGTACGAACGAGTAATGATTTTTATTGGCTGTGCATTGTTGCTGTTTTCTTCAGGTTTCTGTGAAAAAAAACCATTCAGAGCGGCGTAGAAGTAAAGGTGCGAGCCCAATGAAGGCCGCGCCTACTACGCTCGCCTTGACGCGGCAGCAGAAGGCTCGGTGAGCTCAGCAAACCCGGGCCCAATGAAGCTTTGACAGCTAAAGTTTTTCATTTGTTTAATTCTATTAGAAAGTGATATATTTATTCTTTGCTAGAAAACGCAAGTTTAAATATAGATTTTGAAGATCTCGTTAATCAATTTTTCTTCGAACGTAACTTTAAATTGAATAAATTCCTTCCAATCATTAAATTTTATAAATAAATGCACTTACTTACATTTTTCTTTAAATAATTTTCCGTGACCGACACAAACGCGCACTTTTCTCTGTAAATATAAAACAGCTGTGAATTGACCACTGTCAAGGCGTACCGCGGCGCCTTGGCGCGCCGTTGGATAAGAAAATTTCCCATATCGAAGCCGTCTTTGTCATTTGGCTCACTGCCATATGGAAACACTTCCTTCCTCCTTCCTTTCACTCTTTCCGGCATGTTTTTGAGTAGAGTGCTATCCCGAGAGTTGTTTATAAATTTGGTACAGCACTTTACTGTTGCCTGGGTTTGCCGCGTTTTCTGCGAGCTCGTTTATCTGTAGAGTTTTATCACGCCAGACGCTTGACTTTAATTGAGAGTATTCCGGGTCAAGCTGATGACGTTTTTCGGGTCAGTTGTAGAATTTACGTTATTTTTAGGGCTCTCCTGCGTTACATTTGTTTGCCGTAGTAACCATAGTAAGGTTTTTGAACGCGTTCCTTGTCGTTTTCAGTCGACGTCGAATTGCGTGATCTGGCCCTAGGTTTGTGATCATTCTCTATGGTCTAGGGCAATGGAGAGATAGAGCAGTTTTTTAGGAACCCCCTTGTTAAGATCAAAGCGATACCCTTTAGGATTATGCCTTTTCATAAAGTGTATTTCATTGGATTATTTTTCATTATTATTGAAATTATCGCGAAAAATCTTTAAGAAGGGGTGGTTTTTGCATTTTTAAGGGTGACGCCCGATTTTTGTGATCAGCGAGCCAAAAAACATGAAGGGTTCGATTTTCTTAACGGTGTTATGTTGGAACACTCCCCCCCCCGTATTTTATGGACTAATAGTGCACTTCGGCAAGTTACCAACGAGGGTGCTGGAACATTTTAGGGACAATCTCGGTATTTCTAGGGTAGTTTCTAATCATACTATTGATGATCGTTTATGGGGAAGGAATTGGAGTGTCTTTGATAATATCTTCATTTTTGTGATGGAAATTAATTTGGCTATTATCGAGTATTCTACTGAGGAAATTCTGCGCAGTGTTAAATATTACCATCTTCGGCTGGAAGTTAATGTAGGCGGCGAGGATTTAGGCTTCTTGTGTCAATCAAAAATGATTGTTTCATTATATGTAATTGGATTGAAGTCAGGTATGGTAGCTCTCCTTCTTTCTCAACCTCGACAGTAAATTGGATTCGTTGGCGGAAAGAGTTTAACGCGGTGAGTGTTTTTTCAATCTTACTAGATTTTACAATCGCAAATAAGTCATCAACATACTTTAGTCCAGGGAAATTAGACAAAAAAAGGCCCAATTTCGGAAAAATTCCGGGAAAGCTGAATTTTGGTATGGACATTGATATTATTGCTCTAAGGAAAATGTCACGAGTCTCCATCGATTTGACAATCCGACACGATTTTACGCGGGGTCAAAGGTCACCAAAACCAATTTTTCGAAAATATCTCAGTAATGCTCACTTTTATAGAAAAATTATATGAATAAAGTTTGTAGCTAGGTAATTTCCTACAAAAAATATTTTATAACTTTTTCTTGTAAAGTAACCGTTTTTGAGATATTTTGATTTACAGAGTTTTAAATTTTGTGTCTCATGAATCGTGTACTCCTTTCCACGCCACCTTCGAGGTAGAGTACAAGGTGCGTTTTTTTCACGTGGTGTCCCCAGTAGAATCCACATTTATTTTTATTTGAAAATAGTTTATTTTTAATAAATTATTTTGAATTTGCTTATAATTATTTTATTATCTAAAACAAAGTTTTTAATTTCAATAATTATTCTTCTTCAGACTCGGTCTCTACTTCTATGCTTTCCTCTTCATCATCCTTATCGGGCGTTACATTTAAGCAAGATTGACCCTGGCAATTACCACAAACTGATGAACAATATAAACCAACTTTTCTGCAGCCACAGTTTAAGCTACAGCCTTTAGTGCAATTACAAAAAATGGTATTTAGGAGAATGCCTGGAGCAGGTGGAAGCAGAGTTTGAATTGGCTCCAAAATGTTATCCCTGAATGCCCATCCCCAATCTTCAGGAGTGAGCTCGTTGCCTAGCCATATTTGAACTTGGTAATAGACCCGATATAAATGTTGCCGAGCAGCACTAGAATTTGGCGGAAGAGTAAAAAAATGAACAGGTTTTTTGAGATTTGTAGATCTAATAAAACTTGAATATCTGTGAACATCAATAGATACTTCTTTTACTGGAGCTTGATACATAGCCAGGAGAAAACGAATTCCATTGTTGAAGACCACATCTGGAGAACACTCTGTCTTATTAAAAATGTCTGCGTAATTTATTAATTCCTCCTTTCTTTCGAATTATTTGAAAACATTAATTTTTCCTTTCTTAAAAATTGCTGAAGTAGAGTCGCAACCTGTTATTAGGTCTATGTCTTCACCCAGAACAATACTTCTTTTTCTATCGGATTCTTCGATTGCTGTTTCAGCTTTCCCACAATTTTTCCGTAGTTGGGCTTTTTTTGTCTAATATCCGTGGACTAAAATCAAAATATCTTAAAAACGGTTACTCTTACAAGAAAAAAATATTTTTTGTAGGAAATTACCTAAGCTTCAAACTTTATTCACACAATTTTTCTATAAAAGTGAGCATTACTGAGATATTTTCAAAAAATCGCTTTTGGTGACCTTTGACCCCTCGTAAAATCGTGTCGGAGTGTCAAATCGATGCAATGAGCAATGATATCCATACCAAAATTCAGCTTTCCCGGAATTTTTCCGAAGTAAAATGTCTAATTTCCCTGGACTATTAGTCCGGGGAAATTAGCATTTAAAGGAGACAAAATTCGGCTGAAAATTGGTCCACAGCTTCCTTGGGACTTTTTAAGAAAACAATTTCGGAATCACAAAAAAAAACATGGGCGCCGAAAATATAGCGGTTTTCCTGTGTTTTCATTGTATCTCGGTTTCTATAAGTCGTACAACCCCGTACAAAGGCCCTAAATGTTGACAATGAAATTCTCTACAACCTCAGGTCTTACAAAGATGTTGACCCGATTAACCCTTTCAAAGTTATTCAAGGTCAAAGTTATCAAAAATCACTTTTTGGCCAAAACATCAGTCAAAAACTGGTTTTTTTGATCAGTCAATACGAAAAGTTATTGCCTACAAAAAGCCCTATTGTCATTTTTTCGTAAACTTAACCCTTTGAAAGTTATTCAAGGTCAAAGTTTCCAAAAATGACTCAGAAACTGATTTTTGAGAAATTTTTTTTGTTCTATTTATACAGAAGATAATTGCCTACGCTAACGACATCCTTGTCTTTTTTTCGAAAACTTTTCGAGAAATTTTGCAAATATCAATGGTTATAGATTTTTTGGTCGAAAAGTGATGACGAGAGGGTTTTTTGTCGTTTCGTATTGACTGATCAAACAATTTTTTCGAAAAAAACAATTCTTGAGTGATGTTTTGGCCAAAAAGTAATTTTTGGAAACTTTGACCTTGAATAACTTTGAAAGGGTTAATCGGGCCAACATCTTTGTAAGAACTAAAGTTGTAGAGAATTGCCTTATAGAAACCGATATACAAGGAAAACACCGGAAAACCGCTATATTTCCAGCGGCCATGTTTTTTTTTTGTGATTCCGAAATTGTTTTCTTAAAAAGTCCCAAGAAATCTGTGGACCAATTTTCAGCCATTTCCGAGATTTGTCTCCTTTCGTGCGTTTTTTTTTGCTAATTTCCCCGGACTATATACATATATACTTGCTGACTAATTTGGGATAAGGTGTCAACTTTCCAATAACATCATTGAATAAAGCCTCTATTGCCTATGTTCGCCACTATTGGTGAGGCCGAGCTACCCATAGAAACATCTTGCTCCTGTTGGTATATTCTGGTTTCGAACTCGAAATAGTTGTTCTCGATAATGCAGAACCTAATTATATCCATAAACAAGCATTTCTTAATCTTTGGATGTTCTTTAATGTCATTCCACTTCTTGTCAATAATCTCCAGTATAATTCGAGCAGGAACATTGGTAAAATGGGAAAGAACATCAAATGACTCCATGACTTCATCATCGTCCAGGTTAAATGGGGAGACCACCTCGATAAAATGTTTTGCGTTCTGGACATTAAATTATGGAGTTTTCCGTCAATTTTTTCAGGATCCTAACCATGTATTTAGACAACTAATAGCGCGGTACAGTAGTTGGTGCACATATAGGTCTTAATCGCGCGGCCTCGTTATGAACCTTCAGTAGTCCATAGATTCGACGACTATTAACTGTGTATGTAGTCATGCGTTTCTTCTCATGTTCATTCTGATTAAACAAAGATTTAACAAAACTATTATTCTCACCCTGGAGTTTAAGTGTTTGATTGACCCTAAAAATCCTATACGAACTCCTATCTGACATAAAATCCCTCATCTTTGTGGTATAATCGAATAACGGACCTCTGGGATGGTAGTCGAGTGCCTTAACCATTAGGTTAGCGGGGCTGACAAGACTGTTGCATTAACCAGCTTTCGTGTTGTAGATCTCTACTTGGAGAGCTCATCATTCCACCAGGGAGTTTTCTTATTCCGCGCTGTAAGTAGCTGTAATTGCATCGGTACGAAGCCTTGGACGCATTCATCGCAGATTTAATTGTCTGCAAGGAGCCATTCAATACACTGCACAGTTTGGCACGAAAAGATTCCCTGTCCGTATATTTTGAATCTTTTTGCCCCACTAGTCTCTAAAGGCCCCTCCCAAAGTATGTATGTTCTGATCACGATGGCTCCTCTGAGACCAGCCACGCACGTAGTAGTTTAGCAACGTATTGAATGACCAGCGTGATGTCTGTAATAGCTCCGTTCTTAATGCTTACTCACCTGTTTCGATGCGAGTTAATTATTTATCAACTTAAATATTGAACATATCAGAAGATCCAGAAGTGGGGTCCAAGCAATTTATTTCATTGAATGTCAAAATACAATCATTGGCAATCTTAAAATAATCTCTTTCCAAATTGGTCAATTGTGCCTGCGGTTTCCATTTGTAGTCCTCAGCCCATTTTAGGATTAACGTGGGTTTAACAACCCTGCTCTGTCGGTTCCATTAGTCTGGCTTTAAGTCTGGTCTAATTCATTGTAATTTGAGCACTTCGGCATGGATTAGCTGTCATCTGATCAAAGTCGGAGACCAAAAGTTGACAGTTTTCCAATCAACGTTGAATTAATTTCATACTTAACAGACAGCAATTAACACTTTAGGAACAGTTAATGTCGACCTTGCATTAGTCCGTGATATGCTTTCCGGGAATAAAAGGATTTTAATGACATTTTTGGGGGTTGTGATTTTTTTGGAAGTGTCATAGCTCTGTGCTTCAACTTAAAGAGGAAAGATTCAATTCTTTGGAACTTGTGTAAAGATAAGATAATTTTTGTATCTACAAGGACATAATGTCCCAAAAGTAATCCGCAGGAGGTTTATTTTATAGGAGGTACTTTGTAGGAAGTGCTTTGTGGGAATTGAATTTTTATTTTGTAGAAGCTTTTTTACTTGTCATCTTTAAATTTGAGATTAACAAAAAAATTTCTGCAATTAAAGAAAACTTTCTAAAATGATTTTTCTTACTTTTTTTTTAAATAACAAAAATATTTTCCTGTTTATTTTGTGGAGAATGAGATTACAGCAATTAAAAGAAAGTTTTGTTTAAGGGTCAGTATAATTCTCCTCCATGATTGAAGTAAGGTTAAGGGTAATTTTCTGTTGCTCTTTCCTTATCTCGGGTCTTCTGTAATTAGAACGAGAAGATTGCTTACATAATATCCTCTGGATCAAGGAAATTTTTTACTTTAGTGCCCAAGAAATGATTTTTTTTATTATTATATTTTTTCGTAAACCAGATGCTTTCATTACCAAAATTTAGCTTGCTTCATCGGTAGGAATCTATATTTCTGTGGTGCTAAGGCAGAACCCGATATGTCAAAATAGATAATTGTCGACATTGGGTCAGGTAATATTGGATTGTGCCGTCGCAGTATTGTAAGCATATGGACATATTGGACTCTGTAGTTTTGATCTAAATTATTTAATCGAAACAGTCTACAATTTTGGCTTTGGGGAACATTTTCATTCATAAACTTTGGACTGTTGGCAACACAAACGAAAATTTTTTTTTTGACATATCGGGTTTTGCCTTAGCACCACAGATTTATAAAATTGGGAGTGTTCGTCTGTGATTTCAAAATAATTGCCATTTTCTAATATGGTTATGATATTAAAATACATTCAAGTATTTTTGTCTGTCTGTTTTGCTAATTAAGCCAGTCAGTGTGGACAATCAATTAACAATAATTCCAAAAGTTTTGAAACTATCATCTAAGGTCGGGAAGAGCATAAAAACAAACTAGAAAAATTTGCAACCTTGGCCGTGGTCCGGAACATTGTTAAAATGGCAAAAAAAGAAATTTTGCAATATTGTCGCGAAGAAAATTCCAAAAGTTCTGCAAACTTGCAGTAGTGTTAAATGCGTTATTTCATATCACGTATCAGATTTGCAACCAATTTAAAGCTACGGAACATTTATTTTATAAAAATTACCGTTTTTTACAATTAAACTTACAGAGAAAATTCCAAAAGTTTTGCAAACTCGAAAGCGGCATCGGAACAATGTCCCGAACAATTACATAAATTTGCAACCTTTTGCGTTGTGCGGAACATGTTTATTTACGATATTTGTCATTTGTGGTAATTTTTTCGAACAAAGTGGCCTCGAAATAATAACAAAAGTTTTAAATTTTGGTTTCAAATGCTCAGAACAACTATTGTGATGCATCTACAACTTTGCAACCTCGTACGCAATTCGGAACGTTATGCAATTTTGAAAAATCGGATTTCTTCATTTGTCATCCTCAAAAAAATTGCAAAAGTTTTGCAATTCCAGCGGATGACTTAGTTTACCGATTAATGGAGATATGCCAATTTGCAAACACATCCGAGATACGGAAAATATTTAATTATAAAAATTTATAATATTTTTATTTCGTCTCCTGAACGGTAAGTTTTATCACAAAAAAAATTTTAAAACGTTTGTAGATTATGCGATTATCTACAAAAAAAAGATATTTGGCCTCGATTCCCTAATCCGGCGGATCGGAAGTGACTGCGAATTTGACACTTTGCGATTCCCTAATCCGCCGTGTAGGTGTAATCGTGAATCTTAACGTATAGCAATGCCAACCTGTCAACGATCTCCAAAATCAAAATTAAGGAATCTCAACTTAAATATACGTCATTTTGGACATAAGTGTCAAATCCGCACTCACTTCCGATCCGCCGGATTCGGGAATCGAGGCCATTATACATTTTCCTGTACGAATTGCCATTCATGAGATATCGCCGTTTAAAAGATTTAAAATACTCATATGCACTCATTCGCGACTTGCATAGGTCATCAGACGTTCAATAAATCCTTTCTACTTGGCTAATATTTTCAGGGGTGATTCCTGGTAGGCATAATCTACAAACTTTGTAAAAACTTTTTGCGATAAAACTTACCGTTTAGGAGATATTTGCAAAAACCTGATATTCTGACCTTTTGACCTTGAATAAAAATATTTGGCACCGACCGATTGAGGGGGATTCGAAATTTTCTTTATAATGATATTTGTAAGGGCTCAATTTTCAGCAACTTCAGAATTATCAAACAGTTTGAGCTTTTTTCGTCTATTTTGACTGGACTATAGCGCTAGCTAAAGGCGATGGCCCAATGCCGACGACGCGTTATACGCGGCAGGCGCTTTATACGCGTTGACGTCCGTTGAAGGTTCATTCATAGCGTCAGGACGTCAAAAAGGTTGCTTTGATTTAAATTCATGTATGGATTTTTGTCTTTATAAAGTTTTAATTTCGGCAGTTTTGCAATTTTCAACGCCTGCCAACGCGCGAAAAGTTGAAAGTTGGTCGACTCTTGCCGTCGCTTGACGCCGCTGACGACGCAAAGTCGTGAATGGGACAGCTCGATTTGAATTACACACAATCAAATATCGACGTCAAAGCGCGTCAACGCTTTGACGCGCGTAAACGCGAATAATGTCGTGATTGGGCTATCGCCTTAATGCGCGTCGCAGTATCGAGCTGCGAGTTTAATTGTTTTTACAATGCTCAGCGTCAGCAACGCCTGATAAAATTGCGGGAATTTTTTATTGAAAATATAAGTATTCAACAATCACCCCTGCAAATTTTAGCGACTTATCTTAAAAGATGGCGCCACACGAAATTTTTAAAAAAAAAAGTGGGTGTGTGTTCTTATGTACGCGCATTAGAAGTTATACTTCTTTGGCGTGATTTAAGACTAATGTTTAATTTGCATGCAAATGATTTATTGGATTTTTTATTATTTGCGTGCATTGGCAGGTGGAAGCATCATGATGCCGACACGCTCCAGCCTGTCGGTTCTTTTCAGCAATGCTTCGCCAGCTGCATCAGCTTTTATCTACCTGCTAATACTACCGATATTTCTAAGCCTTACTCTCTTCCTTTTGGTTTCTTTGCGCCTTACCTTCTGATGGAGCATATTTAGCGTCTCCTCCACTTTATTCTTTACAACACCCGATGTCACCATGTAGTCTATGATGTTCTCTACTCTGAGTCGTGCCTGAGCTGTAGCTTGCAGAGCAGCAGTTTGCTCGGCTAATATCGGGCATTCCAATAGGGCATGCTCTGTGTCTTCTATCACATTTAGGAATGCCGGGAACAGCGAAGACATCTTGTCCGAACCGATGGAGGTATGGTCTGGAACACACATGTCCACTCAAGAACGAGGTCGTAACTCATCTCCCCATGCTCTCCCGTGACCCTTCCCTCCTTATTTGTTATGAGCCTGTGGGTCCATCGACCTTGAGTAGATTTACTCCACCTCCTTTCCACTACTGAAATAAACGTCACTTCTAAATTATGTTCAATAGATTCTTCTTCTAATAGTTACTCAATTGAATTGAGCAGCTTTAGGTAACTGAAATATGATACGAAGTGCCTTTGAACTATTTTGTTTTGGTGGACTTGGAAACACATTTTTCTAGACAAGTTGTTCTTATTTACACAGGTTATACAGGTTTTTATGCGCCCCATGTTTTTTATTTTAGTCTGTTAAAAGTCCCAGAATATTACTTAATTCGTTGACGCAGCGACACAAAATGCCCCTTGGCAAACGACATTAGAAGACAGCACTGCTACTATTCCAGAAGGTCCACGATTGTGTTCTAATTATTTTCTAGTTTTTGGTACAGCAGATTTAAAATAAAACCATTTAACTTAAATGTTTTTTTACCCATTTTTATTATATTCTTTTTAGTCTTAATTCTGTCATTTTTGGATTTTACTTTTTACAAAATTCTGGTGAAGTGATTTGTTATGCATACCATATTTCCAGCGCAATTTTGAATGTTCTAATTTTGACAACAAATTTATTATTTCTGACGTTAAAACACCCCCAAATAGCAATTTTCAGTGAAATCGAATCGTAATTGCCAAAATCGCACCGCCATATTGGCGCCGCCATTTTGATTTTTTTAAAATTCTGCCCACAGATTCGTCATTTGTGACCTTAAAAACTCCCCGATACCGATTTTCAATGGATTCGGAACACATTTGCAAAATTCATCCGCCATTTTGAATTTTCAAATTTGACTACAGAATCGTAATTTGTGGCCCTAAAAACCTCCCGATACCGATTTTCAATGGATTCAGAACACATTTGCAGAATTCATCCGCCATTTTTAATTTTCAAATTTTGAGCACAGAATCGTCATTTGCGGCCCTAAAAACCCCCCTATACCGATTTTCAATGGATTCAGAACACATTTGCAAAATTCATCCGCCATATTGGCCCGCCATTTTGAATTTGCAAAATTTGACCACAGAATCGTCATTTGTGGCCCTAAAAACCCCACGATACCGATTTTTAATGGATTCAGAACACATTTCCAAAATTCATCCGCCATATTGGCGCCGCCATTTTTAATTTTCAAATTTTGATCATAGAATCGTCATTTGCGGCTCTAAAACCCCCCAATACCGATTTTCAATGGAATTGGAACACAATTGAAAAATTCGTCCGCCATATTGGAACCGCCATCTTGATTTTTTTACAAAATTGTCAGATTGCACTGACACGTTAGCTCAATGTGTGTACAAAGTTTCATAAGAATCGGTAGAAGTAGTTGAAAAAGCTGTCGCAAGATTTGACCCAAACAAATATACGAGGTCAAGCTAAATAAAAGCATTAATATCTTGTTCATTGTTTTATTTTCCCAAATAATAACAGTAAATATTTTGTATTAGATATTCAAACTAATTTCTGATTGAATAATTATATTAAGTTTTAACCATTCAAAATCATTAGTAAAACAGTAAATAATTATCGCTTATTGTACAGTTGCCGTATAGCTTTATTATTATCTTGGCCAGTTTCACACGGGCCGACAAACAACCAAGAAAAATCTTCTGAAAAAGTCTGCTCGTGTAAAACTGGCCCTTAGAAACTCGCGCCTAGGTGATGAATGGAATACGAATTTTCATGCCTACAAAAAACCCAAACCTTCGCTTAGCTGATGAATCGTACAAGAAATTTATTTTCCTCCATAGCCTCAGGATAAAAACCCCCTCACCAATCGACATCATGAACAGACATCAGAAAGAATGGGAGTTGAAATGCTTGCCCTCCATACCCCTTCGCCTATATTCTCTGTTGCGTCTCGCGTAGCGTCTCGATTCCTAAAAATTCACTCTCATAATATTTTCAAAACGCGCATAAAGAAGTATAACTTCAAAAATTATCTCGGCTCCAGAAGGTCGGAGAGCAAAATTTTTTTTTGTAAATTTGTAGAAAAATGTCAGCTCATATGATGGCCTGTATGAGCTATTGGACATTGAAAAAAAAGCGTATTTTTCGAAAAAAATCTATTTTTGCAAAATGCTTGCAATATTTTGCAAATCTGTAAAAACGCTCTTATTCGAGTTATCTTGGACTGCACTTTCACCATTGTTCGTTAAAAAATATCTTTTTTTACGGAGCTACAGGTATTTCAAAAAATTGCGATTTTATGCGGTTTTTTTTCTGCTATTTCTTGACCAGCATAGCGATTTGCTTCACAAATTCACAATTTTATTTAAAAATTCTTCTGCCAAAAATAGATCGAAGAAATCTCCTGACGATTTACTAGGTGGGGTGAAAAGTAACCTCCTTGACCGCCAGAATGCGCTGCTACTGCAAAAAAGGTTATGGTGCCTTGAAGTCCGTTCATATTTAGGCAGACATGCCAAATTTCAGTGCAATACTGTCTTTAGTTTTGTTTTGACAGCTGATTGTTGTTGACGTGTTTGGCACCATGTTGAGTATGGACAAAAATGACATTATTTTTTGAGAGGCAAAACGGCGAAGGAAACAAAAGAAAAGTTGGATAAATATTATGGGGGTAAGATTACGTCGTCAGATTACACCGTCAAATATTGGTTTCGAGAGTTTCGTGGTGCCCGCAACTCCACTACCGATCAAGTCCGCAGCGGCAGGCCCTCCGATGCGGTAACAGAGGATTGTCATGGCATACTCTTCGTGGACTACCTCGAAAAAGAAAAAACCATCAACAGCGAGTATTACTGTGCATTATTGGAGCGATCGAAGGCCGAAATCGCTGCAAAACGGCCTCACATTTTGTTTTTGCAAGACAATGCGCCGGCGCACAAGAGCATCGCAACCACGGCTAAAATCAATGACTTACGGCTCTAATTTCTGTCGCATCCACCGTATTCGCCCGATTTGGCTCCCTCGGACTATTATCTCTGCCCAAACCTCACGCGAGGAAATCATCGACGCCGCGGAGGAGTATTTCGCAGACCTTCCGGAAAATTACTTTTTGGACGGGATCAAGAAGCTGGAAAATCGCTGGAAAAAGTGTATCCAGCTAAAAGGGGACTATATTGAATAAAATAAAATAACGTTTAAAAAAATTTTTTTTTCATTCCCAGGGAGGTTACTTCTCACCCCACCTAGTAATGTCATCTGGAATTATCAAACCAGGACTTCCTATAAAGTCAAACTGAGGCAAATCCCTCCTTTCAGTTGTCCATTCATCGCTGTCGGTTTGATAAGTCACGCTTGTTGATGGTTCACCGGGATCACTCGAAGAAGTTGAATAAATCCTTTGAAGCGGTTTTGCTGGTAACGATGCCATTTCGTCTTCATTTTCAGAAGTGGACTCTGCTTCCCACTCAGCACTGCCTACCGAAAAAGAATCACTGTCATCTTCAATGAACTCTTCCTCGTTGGCAGAAACTTCTTCTGCAAAAAATATTGTTTCGTCATCAGATTCCATGTTTCTGGGTTAAGGTAAAAATTTATATTTTTATTTTGGCACGCAGTGGGAATTTTGTTAGCGCCGGTATTTTTTTCCTTCATGAAGCTCCGGATCGCATGTGGGGTTGCAAATGTCAATACTGTCATTAATCTCAAAATAAAATCATCAGCTCGATTTGCAAAACTTTTGCAATTTTTTCGAGGATGGAAAATTCCAAAAATTAGTTTTTTCGAAATTGCATAACGTTCCGGATGGCGTGCGAGGTTGCAAATTCGTAAATGCGTAACAATACATGTTCTGAGTATTTGCAACTTTTGTAATTATTTTGAGACCGCCTTTCTCAAAAAAATGACCACCGATGAACAAATGTAGGTATAAATAAAGATGTTCCGGTTAACGAAAAAGGTTGCATATTTGCACAACTGTTCAGGACACTTTTCTGATGTATGTTTTAAGTTTGCAGAACTTTTAGAATTTTATTGGTTAGTTTATTAGAAAAAAACTTTAATATCTAATTTAAAACAATGTTTCGTGCCTTTAAACTGGTTGCAAATCTGGTACGTGGTATAAAATAATACATTTAGCGTTACTCCAAGTTTGCTGCACTTTTTTGGCGAAAATGCAGACAAATTCCATTTATCTGCAATTTTAACAATGTTCCGGACTTCGAAGAAGGTTGCAAATTTAGATTTATTGTTTTCTCGGTGTACCAATAGGTTCACCAAAGTTTTAATACTTTTGGAATTATTGTTAAATCTTAGTTTTTTAATGTCTAAAACAGAGTACGGAAACGCACACTCGTGTGCGCACACGCTCGTGTGCGATAAATTTTGTGTGCGCCAAAACGCACATACTCATGAGTTGTGTGCGCTTTTCTTGTGCTTATTACTCACGCACGTGAGCTGTGAGTAATTGAATAATTTCGTGTGCGCACATGAGTCGAAAAATGAGTTTTGAGTCGTTCGTGTGCGCACATGAGTAATTGGAAATATCATATTTTTGTAATTTCATTTTCTTTAGTCATCCCATGGATGTTCGTTTGAACTGTAATTAATTTGTTTTTATTTGTTTGCATGGTAGGTACTTGCCAAATGGTGTTATAAGGTTTGATTTTAGAATTGCTTCTTGTATTCGGTGTTGTTGAAAAAATTTATTGATAACTTTTGTTAACGAAAGGGATTCCTAAGTGTACAATGAAAAGTCGAGCTGGTACCAGGACGCTTTTTTTTGTTAATTATCCCTTCTTTCTATTTTTGTGTACGTTTTTTTATGTATGTTATGTGAAGTTGGTTTATTAATGGTTTTATTTAGCTTCACCTCGTATATTTGTTTGTTTGGTTTAAATCTTGCGACAGCTTTTTCAACTACTTCTACTGAACCGATTCTTATGAAATTTTGGGCACACATTGAGTTCCCGTGACAATGCAATCTGACAATTTTGTACTAAAATCAAGATGGCGGTTCCAAGATGGCGGACGAATTTTGCAATTGTGTTCCGATTCCATTGAAAATCGGTATCGGGGGGTTTGTAGGGCCGCAAATGACGATTCTGTGGTCAAAATTAAAATTCAAAATGGCGGCGCCAATATGGCGGACGAATTTTGCAATTGTGTTCCGATTCCATTGAAAATCGGTTCCGGGGGTTTGTAAGGCCACAAATGACGATTCTGTGGTCAAAATTTGAAAACTCAAAATGGAGGCGCCAATATGGCGGATGAATTTTGGAAATGTGTTCTGAATCCATTGAAAATCGGTATCGGGGGGTTTTTAGGACCACAAATGACGATTCTGTGATCAAAATTTGAAAATTAAAAATGGCGGATGAATTTTGCAAATGTGTTCTGAATCCATTGAAAATCGGTATTGGGGAGTTTTTAAGGTGAAAAATGACGAATCTGTGGTCAAAATTCGACAATTCAAAATGGCGGCGCCAATATGGCGGTACGATTTTGGCAATTTCGATTTGGTTTTACTGAAAATCGCTATTTGGGGGTGTTTAAGGTCGGAAATAATGAATTTGTTGTCAAAATTAGGAAATTCAAAATGCTACTTCATCAGAATTTTGTAAAAAGTGAAATCCAAAAATGGCTGAATTAGGACTAAAAAGAATACTATAAAAATAGGTAAAAAAACTTTTAAGTTAAATGGTTTTATTTTAAATCATAAGCTGTACCAAAAACTAGAAAATAATTAGAACACAAACATGGACCTTCTTGAGATTCTGACGTCTAGTAAGAAATCGTGCAATAGTACCAGTGCTGTCCTCTCATGTCGTATGCCAAGGGGCACTTTGTGTCGCTGCGTCAGCCGATTAAGTAATATTATGGGACTTTTAACAGGCTAAAATAAAAACATGGGGCGCATAAAAACCTGTATAACGACTGTATAATTAAATAAGAACGACCTGCCTAGAAAAATGTGTTTCCAAGTCCACCAAAAAAAATATTTCAAATGCGCCCCGTGTGTTTATTTTAGTGTTTGTGTTCTAATTATTTTCTAGTTTTTGGTACAGCTTATGATTTAAAATAAAACCATTTAACTTAAAAGTTTTTTTACCTATTTTTATTTATCTTTTGGAGAATACCATGTGAAGTACAGTTTAATGGTTTTTAGTATAAGTCTTTACAAGGAGTATATGCTGTTTTAGAGATCGATGAATTAAATAAATTATCACGTATGTTGATTGAACATTTGTCGCGTTACTAGTGTATAGCGATTTGCTTTTCTGCAGGATGGCTTAGCGGCGGGCGATGCTTCTCGCGCCGGAAGTTGTATTCAGGTACTCTACTCCCTTCAAATAAGCACTCGGCGTCCGCCCTGATGGGAGGCGCTCCCTTCAGGTAAGAGGTGGTGCATGCATTACGGTGGTACCACCACTCCACTCCACGACCCCCAGGGGTACCGCCTTGATGATTGTCAGTTGGTTTTTTGGGAATTTTTTTTGTCCAAATTTTTTTTTGTTTTTGTGCGGGAATCCGAGGTTGACCTCTTCGGGCAACCAAGCCTGGGTTCACATTACGCTACCAAAAAAAAAAAAATTGAGAATTTTATGTTTTCTTATTTATTTACATATTTATTATTTTAGTTTACATCGACATCAGCTACATTTTCAATGAAATCTAAACTAGTTGAGCGAAGAAGATTGAAATTTAATTTTGTTAACAAAATATTTGAAAGATTTTTTTTGGATAATTTGGTTCGTAGTTTCGTAAATACTGTTGACAAAGCACTAAATGCACGTTCTACAGACACTTGCGAAGCGGGAACAGCAAGTGCAACTTCTACAAGTTTTGATAATTGCGCATCATTGCGATAAATTTTTTTGCAATATTCCAAAACGTTTGTCTCTAGTGGCTCCCTGGTCTGATCACATAACATTGCTAACTTTTGCTTTAAGGATCTTTGCGCTGATATCTGTGATTGTGAATTTATTGTTGTTTGGTTGATAAGAAGCGTTAATTTGGAGTATTTATTTGTTGATGTATCAGCAACATCGACTGGATCCGTTGTATTTTCAGTGGACAAATTTATACTGTCATTTACAGATTCCGCTGCCGTAGTTTCTTCTAAATTGGCGATCACATCATACGTTTTTAACAGATGATTCTGCACAAAAATCAAAATTACAATAACATTTAAAGTCGTTTGATAATAATAATAAACAAATTACCAGTGCAATTGTTTTCTGTTCTTCAGTTAGCATTGCAGAACCAGCAAAGTTAAAACGGGGGTCCAAGTATAAGGCTGAAACAAATGCATCGTGCTCAAATAATTTCCGTTTTCTGGTCACCATTGCTTGATGTAGTAAGTCTGCATAACTATTTGTGTGTGCTATATGTGCCAATTCTAATTCACATGACAACCAGTCCCGATAGAAATCTCCTAAAATGTATTGCTCGCGTTGGAATTTCAACGAACAGTCTGCTAAATGATGAAATGCATCCACAAAATTTTGCACGAAAGTCCAGTTAAAATCTATGTTGATGATGTCGTCCAGATTTTCAATGTATTCTTTGTGCGGCAATATGGAATTGACCATGTTGAAGGTGGAATTCCACCTTGTCGCATTATCAAGAGTTGGCATAGTAATACTAATATCACCTGATCTAATAGACGTTCGTAATTTTTTAACGAGTTTTCTACATTGGTTTAACTCTGTCTCTAGTTCTTTAAGTACGTCATGTGCTGCTAATTGTATTGTGTGCGCAGCACACCGCACTACCGAGAATACCGAAGCGATTTGTGACTGTATGTCCTCTTCTTCTCGATCATTTTCCTCATAAATATTATTATTATCCTCCTGAATCTCTTGAAGTATTTTCGAGGCTTTTATCACATTTGCACCGTTATCCGTTGTGTTGGAATAAATTTGACTTATATCAATTTTAAATTCCTGCAGACATCTAAGGATTTCTTCCTTTAGGAATTGTGCAGTATGTCTTCTGCTTATTTCAATCATACCTGCGAGATATGAAATAGATTTCTATAATATGCTTTAATCAAACTCGAAAAATATCATAGTATGTTAAGATAAATGTCGAAGTAAACAAAAACAATTATACAATGGTTCTGTAACAAAATTGTTTAATCCATTCGCTGCCGCGTCAAAGTATGTGAGCTAATTCGCATTGCCAACTCTGTTTTGAGTGTTTGCGTCTATCTAATGGCTCCTCTACATGTTTGCCAATGGTTGTGCGCGGCGGCCATAACTCTACCACAACCCTTTGATCTTGTGGTGAAGAACCGACACCACACGGATCTCGCGCCAACAACGTGTTGGCCATCACTCCCCGTCATTCCAATACATACCAACGTGAGCCCAAACCCCGCTCTACACGATGGCCAACGTGTAGAGCAGCCCTAAGTTTTATTTTTTTTTTGTGAGTATGTATACAGCCCCTGACCAAAAAATTACAAACACTTGTAAATTTCATTATTACCTGCATCCTTTCTTCCTGGAAAAGGCTTGAGCGTATCAATGTTTATTGGTTGGATTTTCCTAATTAGTTTACAATAATAAAACAACATTCCTGTTTTTCCATGAAAAAACATCTCTTTTTTCCATGGCCAGATTCACCGGATTTAAACCCAATAGAAAATGTGTGGCATGAACAAAAAACACTAGTTTATAAAGATAATAGTACAATTTTAATAGAAAATATTAAACAAATATGGTATCGAGCACGTGAAATAAAAAAATTAAATCTTGCGTAGAGTATGCCAAGACGAATCGAAGCAGTTAAGTTAGTGAAAGGTGGCAACACTAAATATTAAGTATTTATTTTAAAATTTTTATCTCTTTCCTAATTGATTCCACTTTAGTGTTATAAATAAATATTTGATAATAAAGTAAGATTTCTTATTGAAAAATATAATTTCAATACAGAGTTTAGAAAATATTAATATTATTTTTTGGCCAGGGGCTGTATTTTGTCATAGATAATTGTAAATAAAATCAAACACGAGAATACTCGTAGTTGGCAGTGAGAATGCCACAGAATGCGACAGGACTCAAAATATTTTTTAGTATTTGCGCACTTTTAACTATAAAAACAAATCCAGAATGACGTATATTTACGTCTGCGGCCACAAAACATTTGGAAATTCAAAATGCGAACACATTTCAAATACAACGAGTATATTCGTGCTGGCAATCCATAACACCCTACCAACCGCGAATACTCGTGGTTGACAGCGAATGGGTTAAACATGAAAAGAATTCAACAAATAGGTAGCTACATATTAAAACCAGTTAAATAATAATATTTATAATAACACATTATAACTTCTCTTACCTATTGTATTCACACATATTTGGTAATCTTTTATATATTGAAGGTTTATTCCCAATATACTTTTCTCCATCCTTGTTGCAATATCCACCTTAAGTGAAATCATTTTTTTCTCTACCCGTTTAATTATTATTTCCTTAATTCTTTGGGTTGTTTTTTCCACAATTAATCCTATATTTTTCGAGTTTACATTGATATCGAAATTTTTCTCGTACGGTGCAATAAGTTTTTTAAAAAATTCATCATCATCAAATATACGAAACGGAATGTTTTTAACTGTCACCATGCCCACACAGCATTTTAAAAATTCTTTTTTGTCCATGTTTATATTGATGCTAACTTTTGTGTTAGTTTTCCTTATTCTAGAAGTAGAAGCATACTCATTAGCACTGTTTTCACTTTCATCATCACTTCCTATATTTTTTTTATGCACTAATTTATAATGTCTTTTAATATTTGCAGGTCTACTTCCACTTAAGTTTTTTCCACAATGTTCTACTAAACACGTAGATTTATTTGTCTCTTTATTATAAGTCACATATTTATGTATATCAAAAAGTTTTCGTTTTCCCATATTTTATGTTATAATGAAAAATAATATAAAATAAATTTAAATAAACACACTGTAACTAGTCTATATTATATCTTCACTTCGTACGCACGTCACGTTTTCTATTCAACAAATGCATCGAGCAATTTTGTGTGCGATTCATTCATGTCCTTACTCACTTCTTGAGTTATTAGGAAATGATGTTATTACTCATGAGTAATAAGGAAAGGGATAATTTGTACGCACTCATGAGTGTGCGTTTTCTCAATTCGAATTACTCACTCAAGTGCGTATGCGTATATAAGCATGGCAACAACTCACGCACACCCTCATGAGTTTTTAAGAACCGCACATGCACTTGAGTCGAAAAGTTTTGAGTCAATCGTCTGCGCACGCGAGTGTGCGTTTCCGTACTCTGCTTCTCTTGTCCTTATTACTCACGCACGTGGGTGATTGTAGAGTTTAACCCCCACCCTCCGATTTTCTTTAAATTTTAGTATCCTGAGCAAGAATATATGTATGTTGGGGGCGGAAACCAAATCTAAGGATGGTTTTTTAATGTTGAAAATGGCAATAATTAGCCTAAATTCTTGAAAATTGATAAATTGTGGGCAGGAAAGCGTTGGGGGTTGTTAAAAAATTATTCAAGTTTAAAAATCATTTTTCATCCCCTCCCCTTCCATCCGCGAGTTGATATATGTAATTCCCAACTTGCAATGAGGAATGTGGGAATAAAACCACGTTTAAGTCAAAAATCTATGTATTCTGTTTTTATCCTCCGCCCGTGCCCCGCAGCCCGCCGTACCCTATTTCCTGCCCCCATTTCCCGTCCACAATTTATCAACCTACACAAAAGGTAAAAACAGACTAAATAGATTTTTAACTTAAACCTGTTTTTTTCCCACATTCCCCATTACAAGTTGGAAATTACATATAGAAACTCGCGGACGGGGAGGGGGGGGTGTTGAAAAATGATTTTTAACAGTTTTTTAAACTTGGATAATATTTTAACAACCCCCCCCCCCCCCCCAACCACTTTTCAGGCCCTAAATTCATAAATTTTCAAGAAATCTTCGATTAAAAATAAAAGTAATTAATTATTGCCAATTTCAACATTACAAAACCATCCTTAGATTTGGTTTCGCGCCCAAGATATACATATATTCTTGCTCACGATGACGATAACTACAACATACTAAAGTTTCAAGAAAATCGGAGGGGTGGGGGTTTTACTCTACAATCAATAATCACCCGCACGTGAGCTGCGAGCACTTGAATAAGTTCGTGTGCGCACATGAATCGAAAAATGAGTTTTGAGTCGTTCGTGTGCGCACGCGAGTATTTCCAATTACTCATGTGCGGACACGAACGTGAGTAATATCAATTGCCCTTATTACTCACGGACGTGAGCTGTATGCGCTTGAATTATTTCGTGTGCGCACATGAGTTTTGAGTCATTCGTGCGCGCACGCGAGTATTTCCAATTACTTATGTGCGCACACGAACGTGAGTAATATCAATTGCCCTTATTACTCACGCACGTGAGCTGTGTGCGCTTGAATTATTTCGTGTGCGCACATGAGTCGAAAAATGAGTTTTGAGTCGTTCGTGTGCGCACGCGAATGTGTGTTTCCGAACTCTGGTACTACCCTGCATTTTATGGATAGTGGAGGCCCATGACAAAATTGTTGGCAACATCCTTCAATTATTGGCAACATTTAACTTAAAAGTTTTTTTTACCTATTTTTTTTTCTTTCATATTGTTCCCACGAGTATTGGACAAATAACAGTCGACCCCACCAGAGGTCCATGTAGAGCGGCAAGGCTCTTATACAACAAGGTGTGCCCAACCTTGAGGCTGAAACGCTAACGACATATAATTTTTATCCACCCTAATGCCACACAGTCCTCGGCACGTTTCTAACGTTGACTTGGGTGGTGTATCGCTAACGACGTATCATTTTGAACCACCCTAACGCCACACAGTTCTCGGCACAATACAGAAACCTTAACTTGGGTGCATTCAAAACATCAAAAATTATTCCAATGAAATAACCTTATTGTATTCCTTTTAGTATTAATTCAGTCATTTTTTGATTTTACTTTTTACAAAATTCTGGTGAATTTTAAATTTTATAATTTTGACAACAGATTCACTATTTCCCATTTTGATTTTTTTTAAATTTTGACCACAGATTCGTCATTTGTGACCTTAAAAACTCCCCGATACCGATTTTCAATGGATTCAGAGCACATTTGCAAAATTCATCCGCCATTTTGAATTTTCAAAATTTTACCACAGAATCGTCCTTTGTGGGCCTAAAAACCGCCCGATATCGATTTTCAATGAATTCAGAACACATTTCCAGAATTCATCCGCCATATTGGCGCCGCCATTTTGAATTTTCAAATTTTGACCACAGAATCGTCATTTGTGGTCCTAAAAACCCCCCGATACCGATTTTCAATGGATTCAGGACACATTTCCAAAATTCATCTTCCATATTGGCGCCGCCATTTTGAATTTTAATTATGACCACAGAATCGTCATTTGTGGCCCTAAAACCCCCCGATAACGATTTTCAATGGATTCAAAACACATTTCCAAAATTCATCCGCCATATTGGCGCCGCCATTTTGTATTTTCAAATTTTGACCACAGAATCGTCATTTGTGGCCCTACAAACCCCCCGATACCGATTTTCAATGGATTCAGAACACATTTCCAAAATTCATCCGCCATATTGGCGCCGCCATTTTGAATTTTAATTTTGACCACAGAATCGTCATTTGTGGCCCTAAAACCCCCCGATACCGATTTTCAATGGAATCGGAACACAATTTCAGAATTTGTCCGCCATCTTGGAACCGCCATCTTGATTTTTGCACAAAATTGTCAGATTGCATTGTCACGGGAACTCGATGTGTGGGCAAAATTTCATAAGAATCGGTTTAGTAGAAGTAGTTGAAAAAGCTGTCGCAAGATTTGAACCAAACAAACAAACAAACAAATATACGAGGTGAAGCTAAATAAAACCATTAAAAAACAGAAGAAATAGATTTTTAACTTAAACCTGTTTTTTCCCACATTCCCCGTTACAAGTTGGGAATTACATATATAAACTCGCGCACGGAAAGAGGTCTTTGGGGGGGGGGGTTGTTGAAAAATGATTTGTAACAGTTTTTTAAACTTGAATAATATTTTAACAACCCCCCCACCCAAACTCCTTTTCCAGCCCTCAATTCATCAATTTACAAGAAATCATCGATTAAAAATTAAGGTAATTAATTATTGCCATTTTCAACATTACAAAAGCATCCTTAGATTTGCTTTCCGCGCCCAATATATACATATGTATATTCTTCCTCACGATGACGAAAACTACAACATACTAAAATTTAAAAAAAATCGGAGGGGTGGGGGTTTTACTCTACAATCACCCGCACGTGAGCTGCGAGCACTTGAATAAGTTCGTGTGCGCACATGAATCGAAAAATGAGTTTTGAGTCGTTCGTGTGCGCACTCGAGTATTTCCAATTACTCATGTGCGGACACGAACGTGAGTAATATCAATTGCCCTTATTACTCACGCACGTGAGCTGTATGCGCTTGAATTATTTCGTGTGCGCACAGACTTTTGAGTCGTTCGTGTGCGCACGCGAGTATTTCCAATTACTCATGTGCGCACACGAACGTGAGTAATATCAATTGCCCTTATTACTCACGCACGTGAGCTGTGTGCGCTTGAATTATTTCGTGTGCGCACATGAGTCGAAAAATGAGTTTTGAGTCGTTCGTGTGCGCACGCGAATGTGCGTTTCCGAACTCTGGTCTAAAATAACTGGACTAAATATCGAAAACGACTAAAGCCCGGGACACACATATCCGCACCGCGCCCGCACCGCATGACGGCCGTGTGTTGGACAACACACGGAGAAAAAGTAAACCAGTAAAATCTTACCAGTCAGTCCCCACTTGCCGCGCCTCCGTATCCGCACCGCGTCAAATTTTGCTTGTTTAATTTCTCTCCGTGTGTTGTCCAATACACGGCCGTCATGCGGTGCGGATATGTGTGTCCCGGGCTTAATCCGATTGCGATGGTACTTTCACGGGAAGATTCAGTATTTTCTTGGGCGTGTTTTAGGCTACTTTTTCACTCTGAGCCGACTATCGAATCGGATCGAAAACTTGAAACAATAGTCGGAGAAAAGCTAAAGAAAACTTCTTTTATCATTCCAATTGTTGACCTTAAAACGCTCTGTCTAAATATCTAGGTTAGCCTAAGTAAATTTCGATCTTACTTTAGACAAATTTTTAACTTCCCAGTAGGAAGTTATTGTAATCGGTCCGAAAATCGGATTCGAAATTTTCAATGTATTTACACGTTTCAAGGTCCCAATAGCATTTTAAGCAAAAATTTGAGAAGAAATATGTGTGTGTGTGTGTGTGCGTACGTATGTGGTCATTTTTCCCTGCACGATTTCGCGCGAACCGAAAAAGATATCGACTTCGTTCAGGTGCCGTTCGAAGCGTGTTCAAGGAAATAAGATCTGAAAAGATTTTCATAAAAATTGGTCCAGCCGTTTTTTTGTTTGAACGACTTAAGTGATTTTTGTACCAGCACGATTTCGCGCGAACCAAAAAAGATATCGACTTCGTTAAGGTGCCGTTCGAAGCGTATTAAAGGACATATGAATTGAAAAGATTTTGATAAAAATCGGTCGAGCGGTTTTTTTGTTTAACGACTTAAGTGATTTTTGTTCCGGCACGATTTCGCGAGAACCAAAAAAGATTTCGACTTCGTTAAGGTGCCGTTCGAAGCATGTTAAAGGACATATGATCTGAAAAGATTTTCATAAAAA
Organism: Thereva nobilitata; assembly: GCA_963855945.1. Classification (NCBI taxonomy): domain Eukaryota; kingdom Metazoa; phylum Arthropoda; class Insecta; order Diptera; family Therevidae; genus Thereva; species Thereva nobilitata. The sequence goes on along the minus strand of OY979694.1, from coordinate 53,467,067 downwards.
TCGGTCGAACCGTTTTTTTGTTTGAACGACGTAAGTGATTTTTGTACCAGCACGATTTCGCGCGAACCAAAAAAGATACCGACTTCGTTAAGATGCCGTTCAAAGCGTGTTAAAGGAAGTATGATCTGAAAAGATTTTCATAAAAATCGTTCGAGTCGTTTTTTTGTTTGAACGAATACTGGGAAGTTAATCTTGTGGACCGAAAGGGTCAAAAGCCACATCCCATCTAGTTTCTTTTTGGTCTGATTTTCGCAGATAGGGTTGCTCATAGTGCGATCAATAATTACTTAGACAACTCTAGATATTTAAATAGAGCTATTTACAATTCAAACGATAAAAAAAGTGTCCACTCTATCAGTGTTACACTTTTTCCGACTATCAGATCAGGTTTTTGGTCGTGTCCGATAATAGGATCAAGTTTTCGAAAGGCAGACGTGGATATTTATTATTGACTTTGGGAATACTTCTTCTTCGATGGCTCTACAGCCCAATTCGATCCTTGGCGTCCATCAGCTTCCTAGACGTCTCTCTGCCCAGCACCTTGCCTCCAATTTCTTGTATTGTGCATTTTTGCCACATTACCCTTAACACTGCGTTTCCACCTTGAGCGTGGTTTGCCATCAGGTAGTAGTAGCCGAGGAAAAAAAGCAATGGACCTTCGATTTTTTGAGCAGTAATACCCAGGACAGACAGCGCTCTTAAATTCTCAATTAACGCTTATCATGGTCAACTGCAGTGTGTGTCGCCCTGAGTTGTTAGTTAATACCCAATTTTTTGATGATTAACATCAAGCTAAATCATCAAAATATTTTGATGATTAGCGAGTTAATCGAGTTCGTTACAGCGGCTCTCTTAGTTTTTCATTTTCTCATAGATGGCGAACCATGCAGATGTTTAATGTTTATGTTTAATATTATACATTTTGTGTCTCCTTAATGCGAAATTTTTTAAAATAAAATGTTTTATATATACTTCTTTGCGTATTGCGTATTTTTTCTTGTTGTTGTTCTGTACTGCTATGTTTATTGCATTTTTAAAATTTCAAAGTTTTCACGGTCAAAAAACATATGTTCTTCAAAGAGCTTTTTTTTTTTTGTACATTAGCCCCTAATGTCGATTCAGCAAATGTACATTAAGAGCGTGGTCTGTCCTGGGTATAAGATGGATCTTAATGCGGGTTTTTGTGTTTGATTCGTGAGAGCGTCTACAAACTGCGTGACCGGTAGTGATGAATTCACTTTGAAAAATACATTTCCTGCAATAAAAATATGCATTTTAGAAGTGCATCTCAAAGAGACACTCCACCACTCGGTAAATATTGATGGAAATGAGTCGAGTTTTGCTATACTCGGGGGTTTTTGGAGTCGTTTAACAAAAATATAATGACGGCAACGGTCTCCGAGGTACCTGGTGGTGGGTCTTAAACTGAGAATCCGATATGCCATATACAGGGTCGCAAAAGTCCGACGACGCACTGTGGTTCCAAATCCCGAAAAGGTGGCCAAAATATGTAGAATTTATTCAAATTGTATGAAATTACGTACAAATAGTATTTTGAGGTCTCTGATTACAAATCTTCACTCAAAATAAAAAAAAAATGTCGGATCAAATATGGCGGACAAAATTTTTATGAAATTTGGTATGAAGAGTATTTCGAGTCTGCTGATTACGAATTGCTACTCAAAATTTAAAAAACAAAATGGCGGATCCAATATGGCGGACAAAATTCTTATAAAATTGCCAGAATCACTACAAATCTGAGCTTTTAAAAGTGTTTTAGTTCAAATCGCTTAAAGCGTTTTATTTTGACGTCACCCATTTGATTAACATTGTCGACACTTTTAAAACACCTCAAAGTGTTTAAAAAATGTCTACAATGTTAATCAAATGGGTGACGTCAAAATAAAACATTTTAAGCGATTTGAAATAAAACACTTGTAAAAGCTCAGATTTGCAGTGATTTTATGAAATTTTATTTAAATTAAACAAATCGGAGCAAACTGGGGTAACTTTTGAAACTTCCAAATTATAGAGAAAGATCTCAAGAATGCGACAAAACTTATTTATTAGAGAGTGGGATGTCGTGGGACTTTTGAGTAATGTAATTTGAAACATTGACGTTTCCCTCGTGTGCCAGACGCTCACGTAACTATGGCTCCCGAGAGCCCCCCATGCAAGTTTGACCGCTATAAAATGCTGTTTCTAATACCTTAGGTACCAACCTACATAACTAGATCCAAAAAGTCTACAAATCAAAGATCGATTTTAGGGACTTTTGGCCACTTTTTCGGCATTTGGAACCACTGTGCGACGGTCCGATATTTAGTGGAGGGTTGGTTTTCGTGAAAAAGGTTTTGAACGGAAGTTGCTCAACTTGGAGGGTGGAATCGTTTGCTCACAAATCTGACCCCACCCACTCACCCCCTGGCAGGGGGTGGGGGTAAATCTAGAATTTCAAATGGCAACCGCCAGTTTTTCACGGATTCTGATTCTCCGAAAAGAAATATCTGAAGCTTCCCTGTACCCCCAAATGAATAATTTTTGGGGATAATTTTGATTTTTGATGATTTTTGGGGGTTCATGAGGGCTTCGGATAAAAAAAAATTACGAGAAAAGTTTCATATTTTGCTGCGGAGAATCAGAATCCGTGAAAAAATGGGCGTTGCCATTATTCACCACCACTCCTGCGAGGGGTGAGGGGATGGGTGTGAATAATGGCAACCCACATTTTTTCATATTTCCCGCGGGGAATCAGAATCCGCGAAAAAAATGATGGTTGCCATTTGAAAATCTAGATTTACCCCCTACAGCGTTTATTATATTCCTCCAGGTGGTGTTGTGATTTCTTATTCTTCTTTCTACCAACGACTGAGGGGCCAAATCTGGTGGGCAAAATGTTTTTTTCGATTTGTTGTCCATTTTTTCGCATGTTTCAAATAAAGTAGCAATGTCCGCACACTTTAAACCCAGAACGTTTATTATTACCTTCTGTACCACACTTTTTCAATTTAAGTGAAAACGGGCACTTTACAAACTAAGTAGAGTATAGTTAGCTCGGCTTATAGTAGGGGAGCCCAAGCGGGGATTTGGAGATTTACTCGAACGCGGCAGATTAGCATATGGGGGATACCTTGCACCCTGTTGAGTACATCTACCATATTTAAGCCTTCTATATAGCGCCGCGCGTATAGGGCAGCCGATCATTATAGTAAAAAAATCGATAGGTGATACTCGATCGCGTCAGATTAAGGTATGGTGGGTTAAGTACAGGCTGAAAAGTGTACATTCCACTAATCTGACGATTTCAACGTAAGGAAAGGGAGTGGGAGGGTCACAAACTTGCAAGAAAAAATCATGACCTCGGCATTCTCGCGGTCGAATTTTATTTTATTTCGAAGAAAATAGTTCAAGGATAACGGGAAAAATATAATCTGTCGATTTCCGCAAGCCGAAGTAACAAAAATCGTCAATTAAGTTTAGCATGTGCAGCTACAGTGAAGCATGTATTCCCCACTCCGCGCCTCTCTCTCTCTCTTTCACTTTTTCTCTATCTCTCACTCTCTCGCACCTTTCTCTCGCGCCATTACGCCATCACTGTTAGCAAGTCCTAATTCCACCCAAAGTCTAGAAGTAACAAGTATTTCATCTTCATACAAAATAGGTGTTGAGGTGTTTTATTTGACTATAACTTTAAATATTCCCAGATCAATCGTATAGAGGATTATAATGCCATCTGATGCATATGACATTATGGGTTTAAATAATTATATCACTGTCACTTTTAACACTTGCGTTTCGCTTCTTTTCGCTTTGAGGTTCTTCGGAAACGTATTTTTTTATTTTTTTTGACTAATTTTTTCTGAATTCAGTATAATTATAAATAAAGAAGTTATAAATAATAAATCAGTAATATATTTTGTGTAAAATTAAAATTAAAAAACAATCATGAAATTTTTTTTTCAAACCGTCAGAGTAAGAGAACCCCTCCAAGTAATCGTCAGATTATGGAACAGCACGATCAGGACATCAACTGTAGTGCTGTGTCGTTCGCGAATGATCCGTTCGTACTGAACGGAACAGTGTACTGAGCCAAATGAACTGGTTCACTAAGTAGTACATGTTCCGTTCACTCGTTCAATGGTACTGCACTGGTTCAGTGATACTGAACTGTGTTATGAACCATGAACGAAGAACCAAATGTACGGGTCTCTAACATGGCCGTAGCCACGGGGGCGCGAAAGGGCGCGCAGCGCCCTTTACGGTAAGGACTTTTAATTGCAATGAGAAAAATATTCGTCGCCAGACGAGAGAAGTGAAAGACTGACGGCGGCCCGGGCGCATCTTTCTTCTTCATCATATTTTGTGTGCCGGCTGTTTTTGAAGTTAAAAATGGCGTCGAATGAATGCTGTAAGAAAAACTGAATATTTTAAAACATAAATTTTATTAAACAGAGACAATGTTTATCATTTTAATTATTTTTACATCAAAAGTAAATGTCTAATGATGATAAATGTACAAGGATTTTTTTTTCGTACGCCTCTATTAATATATATCGTCAATTGTATAAACATCAGTGAGAATTTTACAAATTAAAGCTTCCAGTCAAGTTTTCTAAGAGAAAAAAACAAAAAATTATAAACTAATGGCTTTCTTAGAAAGCTTAGGGTGTCCTCTTTAAAATGCTTTTTTTATTTTTATTTTTGCGTACATTTTAGGCAAGGATACTTGAGTTTTTCCGCGAACGCTTCGCTAGAATTTTTTAATTCAGCTTTTTGGCGCGCTTAGATTTTTCGAATTTTCTTCTTATTTTTAATAATTTTTTATAATAATAAAACAATTTTTTTTAAAATAAGTTATAATATAAATTTTAGTGAAATTTTCCGCACTTTCACGTGGCGTTATTAGTTTTTCGAATTTTTTTTTATTTTTCGATATATAAAGCAAAAACCAAATTTTCGATCTTGTTTTCGAAATGGTGAACTTAGCATACACTTTAGCGCAGCAAAGATTTTTTTATCGTTTTCTACACCCAAAAAAGTACCTAAGTTCCAATTTTCAGCGAGATCACATTTTGTGCGAGGTCAAAGTCTCTGACAACTGGGCTATTAGCATTTATTGTAAATAATCATTTGATTTAAACTTAGATTTAAATTTTCTTCCGAAATAAATATTTCTTCTACGTCAAGAGTTTATTTGTGGCTTAGCATTATTTTGTCAAATTCAAATATCATCGTAGTAGCCGTTGTAGGAAAGACTGTGTGTATGATTTGCAAGATGAACGTTATTACGTGACAGTACATGAAAACAAGTGGTCGCGCGTATTGTGTACTCGAGTGAAGTCTTTCGAAATGTTATCATCACATCAAGGCAAGTGTTGTCATTGCTCAAATGATTAATTTCATTTAATAAATATTCTCAAATTGACCTGAATTGTACTCATTATTTTCGTGCTCACTTTCAGAAAATATTTTGTATAAAACTAGCCTCAAGGTAATAAAAACACTACATATTTGTATCTTTAATTTTTCCGAACTGTTGTTATTTCGGGCGCCAATAATTGTGCGATGAGCGCCCTTAGATTTTCGGAGCTGGCTACGGCCTTGGTCTCTAATGAAATGACCTGGGCTGGCTTCATGTAAGGTGATCGGTGATTATCACCAATCACTTATACTAATTTCAGTTCATGGATGGCGACTGTCACCTGCCAGAATCACCAAATTGGTGGTGACAAGAAATTGTCACTTTTATTGTCACTGAAGTATGTTTTAATGTTTGAGTTGGAAGTTATGAAACTAATAAATATTGTTGAATATATTAGGGCAATTCCAAATCATGGTACAATGTATGGAGCAAAACTCCGATATAGCGAAGGTTTTTTTAACAAAAGATAAAGGGAAAGGAAAATTAAATAATTTGTGGCAAGAGCTGAGAAACAATTTTTATTAGTTTTACATACAAGTATTACATTCACCGAGTTTACCAATGCTAAGATTCTCCTGCCAAAATTGTCTTATTAGGGAAATTATCGCAATTGATGTTATAGTATATGTATGTAAAACTAAAAATCTCAAGTTTCGATATCTCAAAAACTAAGCGAGATTTCGAAAAATTTTATTTAGTATTTTCGGCACCCCAACTCAAAAAAACATCAACGCAGCCCCTCGGATATCGTAATTGTGCCAAGAAAATGCACACTTTTCCCACTTTTTAGTCTGAAGTTAGCTTCAGTTGATTTTCGGTGATTAATTTTAAGTGATAACTTTACATGAATAATCACTTTGTAGTGATCACTCCTGGCAATCACCGAAATGATAATCACCTATCACTTTACATGAAGCCAGCCCTGAACTTTTGAATGATCTGAAAAAAGAGAGAGAAGAGAATGAATCACAATGAATACATAAGGGGTGCGATATATTTCTCAGAGAACTTGTTTTGCTTGTATTGATGATATGTAAGATGTGAGTCGCAATTTCTCTCTAAGCAATTCCAATTGGAAATAGACATTTTAAAATAGATGAGAGTTAAAAAGTTTTATGAAGAACATTTAAGATTTAGGAAGAGTTCTAATTCGAATTTTACTCCTATTATTCGAGTGTAGGAGGATTATTTATAAAATGTAACGGAAAAGAGATTTTAAGAGGAGATTGTTTTTAATTTATTTGAATAGAATATAGTATATCTTAAGGGGAGTGAATTAGTTCGAACTGGAAGTTTGATTTTATTAGGAAATTCATTAATTCTTATCAGTTGCAAATTTTTTCAAACGTAGTCTAGTTTGTCTAGTTTTGTATTGAACTGTATGTGTGTTTATAATTGTATTTAAGGGCACTCCATGTTTTGAAGTTTTCACCAAATTTACGATAAATGAGCCAAATGAACCGAATGAACGGATCTTTTGAATGGTTCTTTTTAGTGAGCGGAACCAAACGAACAAGTTCACTGAAAAGAGCCATTTCGCCCACCAGTATTTCAAAATGGCGATTTTTTTTGCATTTTCAAGAAGCCGCCACGAGCTTGCGTCACATCCGAATCGTCAGTCTTTTGAATGGGAGCTTCGTTCGGGTTCACTTAACATCCCCTCTGAATATCTGACGCACTCGAGTAAATTTGTTTTTCCCCCTTTTTAACCCTTGCGTACGGCCGCCCCCACCATGCAAACCGGCATATTAATATACCTCCGTCATCAGAGACACGTAGGTAGGGTGGAGCGTTTGACATTGGAAAAAAAAAATTTTTTGAATTTCGATAAGTACTAGTGCGGAAAAGTTGCTACCTTATGTGAGTATAAAAAGTGTAAAACTATATGAAAATCAAATTATGTCTTGCGGTGCCCCAATGCACTCGAAAGTTGGGCAAAAAACTGACAAATGTACCTATGGTATAGGAAATTTTTTTTTTTTGAATTTCGATTAGTACTAGTGCGGAAAAGTTGCTTACATGATGTGAATATAAAATGTGTAAAATTATATGAAAATCAAGTTATATCTAGCGGTGCCCCAACGAGTGTTTGTGGGTGAAACTTTCAAGGTCGTTGGGGCACCGCAAGATTTAACTTGATTTTCATATAATTTTACACATTTTATATTCACATCATGTAGCAACTTTTCCGCACTACTACTAATCGAAATTCAAAAAAAAATTTTTTTCTATACCATAAATTTTTGAGTTTTTTGCCCAACTTTCGAGTGCATTGGGGCACCGCAAGATATAATTTGATTTTTATATAATTTTACACTTTTTATACCCACATAAGGTAGCAACTTTTCGGCACTAGTACTAATCGAAATTCAAAAAAAATTTTTTACGCTCCACCCTATTAATATCTGACGCGCTCGAGTATTTCCATGTGACTGTTTTTTTTACATTTTTAAAAGCCTGCAGACGCTCTCCCCACTGATGAAATGGTATACATCATATAACCTTTCAAAATCCAATAGGTCCCCACGACGTTCGAGTAAATCCCCATTTAGCATCATAGGCGGACTATCAAAAGTACGCCAGTTACTCTACCACTAATTCTTGCCTATTGTTGACCTGATCTGGATTATCGTGAATCTTACTTTCAACCCAAGCGAGTATTAAATTCGCTAGGTTGAAAGCAAGATATCCAATTTAACTGTTGTAAAAATTCCTGTTTCTTAGTGAGTTCTATCAACAATAGTTTCAGTTCATCTACAACTTTATACATAAACAGATACCAAATTCAAGCGCAATTTATTGGCAACTCTGTTCGCCGCGGATTGTTCTTTTCATGACACTGCTACAATTCCTTCCTCGAAGCTACGGTTTACTCAATGTACTAGATTTTTCAGGAGTCGCGATTTCGACAGATGTCTTAAAAAGCTTGACACCAATAAATCCACAAGCTTTTATAACAACCCCTTATAGCTCTTCTCTGGCCCTGTGATACTTCTCTGGAGTATATTCAGACTTTTGGAAATTACCTTTTGTAAGGTAATTTCCAAAAGAGCACAAAAGAGCACAATCTAACAACTCCTCTTATTACCGCTCAATAGAAATTAATTCTATTTCCTCCAAAGTCATGTAGTCAATAGTAAATAAAAGAGCGACACTATTCGCACCAAATACGGGTGACCCGGGTGAATCGTGGTACGGGTCCACTGTCCACTGAGATAGCATTGCACAATCTGGTGCTCAAGCTGGAATGCGCAGAATTTAACAAAGGAGTTGCGCTGAAGGCCTTTCTTGATATCGAAGGGACCTTCGACAATACATCCTTTCATACTATAGTTAGGGCTCTAAGTAGACGAAATCTAAGTAGCACTTGCTGCGAGTAGATCAACTATATGCCGAGAACTCGCAAACTTATGGTCTCTTATCTTGATAGCAAAAGGATGTCCACGGGGAGGAGTCTTAACTTCTTCTTCTGTGGTGTCTTGTTGTAGAATGTAGATCATAGGTTCTCAACGTGGGCGATAACTCCCCCTTGTGGGCGTTTAAGACTTTCAGGGGTGCAGCCGAAGACCCAGAGACAATTAGGGGGCGCTGAGATGGCACAGTGAGGACGTGGGCAGGTTAAAAAAATATAGTCTAAAATAGACAAAAAAAACACTTTTATCGCGTACTAATAAAGTAAAGTGCCCTTTTAAACAGAGTTTATTGGGAAAAGGGTGAGAGACGACGATGTGGAGGGAGACACTTTGAATAGACACTCTCAGAGGACTTTTCAACGCACATTTTGACAGTTCCTGCCTTGTTGTTGTTGCTAAGACAAGAATGCAAAGGGCCGGTTTACACGACCGGACACAGAACAGACAAAAAGAACGAACGAACTTGTTTTATGGGTAAGAGGGTGAGGGAGAACGATGAGGAGGGAGGACAATTTTAATGAACATTTTCAGCGAGCAGCGGAATGAACATTTTGACATTTCCTGCGTTACTAGGACAAGAAAGCAAAAGAAAATTTCAAAAAGCAACAACAAAATCCAATCTAGTTTGTTCGCTCGTTGGAGTTTCGCCCGTGAAAGCGCGGTACGACTTTCCATCGGACTTCAAAAGAGAATGACAGCAAGTTTTCTCTTTGCGGTGTCTGTTCAGTGTACGGTGGTGTAAATCTAGCTACAGTGTTCAAAAAATGATCGACAAAAAATACAAAAAGGGGGTTGTCTCTGCCCGTTTTCGAGATAGGGCGTTATGAATTTTGGTTTTGGGGAAAAAAGGAAGTTTAATGATTTTGAATAAAAAGGTAATGAAACGACGCACAGTGGTCGAAATCGGCAAAAAGATGGACAAAAGTCGAAAAAACTGAGATAATTGTTTGAAAATAAAGTTATAATGGTTTTTGGGATCGCTGATCACGAATTTATTATTTCTTAAAAAAAACAAAATGGCGGCTTCAAAATGGCGACCATCAATATTGAACACTATTTTTCAATGAAATTGGGATTGTGTTTTCCAGGTCGCTGATCACGAATTTGGTATTATATTTTATTTCATTGGATATGGTAACAGTTTAGCCGCTAGGGCGTTTTGAAGTTGTTTTTTTAGAGTTTTTATCACCCTGTATTTGTGTAACCCTGTGACCTATTTTAAAAATCAAGGTTCTACCCTATCAACTTCCATAGTAATGAGTCATCAAAGTCTAAATTTTGTTTTTTAACTAAAATTTCAAACAAAATCACCTTTTTCTCCATAAAATAGCTAGTTAACTAATTTTTTTTTTGCAAAATTGGAAAGCTTGAACAATTTCCTATCAATAATGTCTGGACAATTTTTATGCTACGACCTTTACTTTTGAAGTTATTAGCAAGTTTGATGTTAACATTGACCTTATTTGGTACTTTTTGGCAAAGCTTAGGGGAAAAGGTACTAAAAAAGTACGAAATGAGCCAATTACCATTAAAATTGCTTATAACTCCAATACTTATGTTAATTTGACCTCGAAAGTTGATTACCAAAGATAAAACGGTTTAATTTAAGCTAAGCACTACTTTAATAAGTTAAAAAAACAAAACATGGATTACGCAGAATTTTGTACAAAAAGTGGAATTAAACAAAAAGGGGCAACTTCGGGCAATAGTTCTTGGAATATGTTTTTGCCAAAGGGTCAATAAACAATCGAAGACAAAAATCAGAGCGGCATATAGCGGCACTTCTTTTGTAGGTCTATTAATATAAAAAAATTTTTTACTTTTTCGATAAAAAGACAGATCAAGAATCCTTCACCGTGTTAAAAATAAGTGAATAAATGAGTATTATTGTTAATATTATTAAATTATACTTACTTTCCTGAGAATAATCCATTTTATAACATTTAAAAATATGCGACACAACACTTCCTATGTATGTTTAAATAATTGGTTGCCGCGGGGATTAATGATGCTATTTCAAGCAACGCATGCAACGGCCACTTTCAGAATGATTTTAAAAGGCAAGAAACGCTATTTGATTGGTTCTATTTGTCTTATGCTATCCTAGGTACCCTAATCTAACAAGTTAAAATAAAAAAAGTTCCTAAATAAGACTTTCATTTTTCGACTTTTGGCCAGCTTTTTGGCATTTTCGACCACTGTGCGACGGTCGATTTCCACAAATAGGCAATCTTTGTAATCGTAATAAAAACAATAGTGTACGATGAAAAAAAACAGAAATAAGAGGGTCTATTTGTAAAAAAAAAATATAAAAAAAAACAATTTTTTCTCACATATTGCGCTGAAACTCAAAAAGGTAATCGTTAAGGTCATTTTTTCTGAACTTTTTAAATATCCCCAAAAGTTACCTGAGAATTTCTTGGAACACTCCAAGACTCCAGCTGACTTGGTTTTTTTTGCTATTTACCATTCAAAAATAAGTATAACTCACTGTTTTTAATGTTTCAAAATACTAAAAACAGATCAGAATGGTATGCATTTTAATTGTTCTCATTGAAACATTCTACTTTAAACTCAGAAATAGGATAGGAGTCATAGCTTATCTTACAACTATATTTAATATAAAGCCGGCTCTAAACGATCCGGTGAACGTTTCATGCGAATGTTGGCTTCCAACATCAGCCCGAACGTGTCAAAATATGAACGTTGAACGCACGTTGGACGCTTGACATTGGACACTCATTGATCTAGCATCTGCCACACGATGCGTTCTACCATCAAGCGCCCAACGTTGGAGGGTGTTCATAGCATCGTGTAGAGCCGGCTTTACAGTAGGCAGTACATGCAATAGCTGTTTCAGATTCATTACAGATCGTAAGTAAAAAAAAGGGGGCTCCAGAAAAAAAAATATTCTCAAAGTGGGCGGTACGCAAAATAAGGTTGAGAACCTATGATGTAGATGAACTCCTAGAGCTACCTAATGGCCGTAACTTTGTCGCTCAACGTTAGGCAGATGATGTTGTCTGGGGAAACCGAAGGTATCCTATCAAGGAACCTGCAGAAGGCACTTGATTTGGTCTCCAGCAGGTTCCCCAGGGTAGGAATAAATGACAATCCATGTTCTTTTTTCTATGCGTTTGCTGCACTTTTTATAACAATAAATTAATAATGGATAGACATATAGGAACATATAGGACTATTTAATGTATAGGCAAAGAGTTTATTTTATACTATACATGGGATGAGAAAAAACCAAAAAAAATAAACACAAAATAAAAATTTTAAATTTTTCTGATTTTCACGAAACACAATACATTTAAATATTATTCACTTTCAAATATTTTCCAACAACGGGATTTCTTGTGTAGCAATTTAGTCCAGTCAAATGAGACATTCGCTGAACATTTTATGTAAACAGCAATTTTTTTTTGAATGTGTAGGGGGGTTGGTTGGGAGTATAAAACCGAGTTTTCGGGATCCGGAGGCGTGACGTTCGGCCGCCATCTTGTTTTGAGTGGTGAAAAATGGTTTTGCTTATTGCTCGGAAACCGTGAGTCCTACAGAATTTTTGTACAAATATTTTTTTAGATAATCAAATTATCTACAACTTTCGTAAATAATGTTTTGCCGTAATATTAATATTAAAAAAGATATGGACGAAAAATGACAAAAATTTTGGGGGTGATGAGCTTTAAAGCGCTATAACTTTTTTATTATTGATTTTACCTAAAAAATGCCTTAGAGCTTTTTTGTAGAGAATTTTCTTGCGAATAATTTGATGTGGTTATCTATTGAATTAGGGTTGTTTTTGTAGGTTTTAGAGCAATTCAAACGGAGAAGTTATAACAAAAGTTCTGCATATGCTTCCATCTATACAGGGTGTATACCGTTAAGTTTACAAAGCAGCCGGCTGTGGATAGGTTTTGGATAGACGAACAAAAAATCATATTGGAGGGGGGCGTAAATCGTAACGGTTTAGCAGCTAGGGCGTTATGTAGTTTTTTTGGTAGAGGTTTACATATCACCCTGTATTTTTGTAACCCTATGAGCTATTTTCATGAGTAAGGTATCAGTGTATGCAGAATACTCCCACCTATCTAGCATTAAAATTGCGTATAACTCCAAAAATAAAAGCCGTAGGATAAAAATTGACATAATTCATAGGAAATTGTCCAAGCTTTCCAATTCTGCAAAAAAACTATTAGTTAACTAGGTATTTTGTGGAGAAAAGGGTGGTTGTAGTTGAAATTTTAGTTAAAAAAACTAAATTTTGACTTTGATGACTCATTTCTCTGGAAGTTGATAAGGTAGAACCTTGACACTGATTTTTATGTAAAATCAATAATAAAAAAGTTATAGCGCTTTATGGTGTGGCCACACTACGCGGTCTTGGGTCGTACGCGCTTTTGCCTTTTTTTTCATATAGAGTTTTATGACTTTTTTACGACTTTTTTACGACTTTGTCCATGGTAAAGGCCGTGCGGCCAAACAACGCGGACAAAAGGCTGTGGTTAAAAAGGTACATGGTGCGTCCACACACTATGAGCTTTTCAAAAGCGCGTACGCCGTTTCAAATGAGAATTGATTTTTTCTCACTCATGACTCAGAAAATTAAAAGATCACGCGCGCTTTTGGCTGGCCGTACGACCAAAAGCGCGTGGATTCTAAGTCCGCGTAGTGAGGACGGGCCTTTAAAGCTCATCATCCCCAAAATTTTTGTCATTTGACATGCTATCTCCGTCACACAGATTTCGTCATTTTCAGCATACGAAAAAGCCAGTGTCATAAGGCCATTAATGAAAATGAAAGCTCATCTAGAAAACTCCCAATATATGTTATGTACTTTATGTATTTCATAAAATTTTTAAAACTACACAAAAAAGTTTTTCGTGCTTCAAAAATTGAAAAAAAAATTTTAATGTACGATTTCATCCTTACCCAGGGGCTTCGAAACATTCGTTAAAACTTTTAGATGTTGTTTTCTTCAAATATTAATTTTTGCTTTTACCGCGAAATTGTTTGTATCTTCCTCTATCAACACATTTCAAGGAAAAACTTTGTCTCGTAAAAGTGATTTTTCTCCTTCTTTGCAGGAAAATTGTTCTGTTGTTCACAATTAAATTAACCTTAAGCGTTGCTTTATTTGGGAAAAGAAATTTTTTTTTGTATAGATGAAATAATGAAAAGTTTATAGCTTCCAGTTCGTTGCCTTGAGAAAAACCAAGTTCTTTCTTACTAAGCGCATTCAACCTTGAGCCTTTGTCTTTAAGCGTTATTTAAAAATTGATCGGAATTGTATTTGGCTTCGGTTTGTATATCAACTAGTATAAATAGAAGAAATTCCCAGTAGGAAATGGAGCGAGATCTCCTCGAGGGAGGTACATGGGAGATTAGAATTTTACAAGTACATCTCTCTGGCGAACTAAAAAAGATGTTTTCAGGAGTTCCTGGTACGAAACGCGTGGCAAGATCTCCCTAAGGGACGTATATGGGAGATTATAAATATAAACAAAATGCATTGAAGAGTTAGTGATTGTAAAGCGGCAAGTAAAGTCGCACTTTTAATTCTAAGTTAAGTGCACTGCGATTACGAAAAATAATAAGTGTTTTATGAATATAATTTATGTTAATTACTAATTATTTCTTTTATTTGTTATTTGCCTATAAAATTCTAATCTCCCATATATCTCCCTTAAGGCGATATCGCTCCATTTCCTCCTACTGAGCAAAAAATTGTCTGCCTCTTTTGAAAACCTTCAAATGAAGAGTAATCCAAGAGAGTACAAATATAGAAAACTCCACTTTAACTCTCCAGGAGAGTACAAATGGAGTACTCCCTTTTCCGGACATGCTTATGGGAAAAGGAGCAATAAAAGGAACGTAGAGGGAGGTCTCCCTAACTCCCAAGGGAAGCCTCTTTTATTCATTTGGGATGCTCCCTTTTCCTACTGGGTTGTTAGAGCTCCGTTTTTCATACATTTTTGCATGTGTAGGGTAGAGCCATAGCGCTTAGTAACCCAGCGCGAAATTGAGTGTTCTAAAGACAATGAAAGAGCACTCCCATGGAAGCCTAGGCTAGGACTCCATTTGAACTCCCATAGGAGCACTCCTGCAACGAATTTGTTGGAGACAAAAAGGAGCATTATAGAGCTTTTTTACATTTCTACAGTAGAACTATTCATGGAGGCCTGCGGATATGTGAATAAGCTCCGGTGCCGAAAAGCTTTCATTTTTGTTCATCTTTTGCAATTCCCTTTGCCTTTTCAAGAACGAGTGTGGTTTTACCAAAGCGGTCCCCCAACTAAGTATACTAACCACGTCCAAAGCTGCTTGTCCTCCGTATCGGACGAGAACCGGTCTATTGAGAATGCTAATGTCACTCTTTATGGTCAACAAGGTAATCGCCCGTTTTTTTCTTCCTATAAAATTTCTGAAAACTCCAGTGATGCTCCCACGGGACCATATTTTGGAGCGCTCAAAATTAGCTCGCCTGAGCAGCGCTCCCAATTTTTCCCGCTGGGAATTTACTCACGGCTGTTTGGGCTTCTAACATTTATTTTTTTTATTATTATTATTTATTATTATAAATTTATCATTAAAATACATTTTTTTACATATTCATTACTATTGTGATTTCTAATTTCACCATCCCACTCAGTCAGCGAAGCTGATCGTTAAACCTGTTTTCACTATGCCGCTATAGTCTGGTATAGGTAGTCCAAGACTTAACAGGTCAGGATCGCAGACTGCATTGGCTTGCCTGCCTCTCCATTACTGGAACTATGTGGACCTACCTGTCATTTGGATTATCAGATTCACTCCACTGCACATCTCCATATGGAGATCCGCCGCCCTAAAACTTCAGATATCATTGAACTGACCCTATGCAGTCAAAGGGCCTATGGATATCCTTAACGGTATCCGAAACATTTCAATTTGCCACGTATCCGACCATATGGTTGGTGAACTGCGGCTCCAGAGGAAATTCAGGTTGATAATTCGGGCTTGTTCTGAGTGGGAGAAACTTATCCTTCACTCCTCCAATATCTCAATTGCAAAGGGGAGGTTTGAAAGGCGCCAACATTAAAATCTTTTCGAACAGTCAAGCTGCCATCCACGGATTGTCATCGTGGAAGTTTTCTTCCAAAATAGTTGCAGGGTGCTCCTCTGATGGATTCACGAACATTGGAGTATCGAGAGCAACAAGGCTCCAGACAATCTTGCGAGTAAGGGTTCTGAGACGTTGGTCCAGGGCCCAGAACCCTTCTGTTGCATTTCATGGGGCATTTCCAAGTCTCTGATTGAGGACTGAGTTAAGAGACTGAACCTAGCCTATTGGGAATCAGTCCCAGGACTTAGACAGGCTAAACAACTAATAAGACCCTTTGCCTTAAGGGGCGTTATCACTTTAAACACGGCGGAACCTTAGGCTGTTGGTGGGATATCTGACTGCCCATATGGGTCTGCGGTATCACCTGCACAATCTAGGATTGTCTGAGAAGACAGAATGCTGACCCTGCATGGAAAGCAACTAGAGTAAAGACCTTCTTGCTTTTGTCCGGAGGGCTGACGGTCATTTCCCTTTGTGGGGTATGCACAAAATAGGCTTAACTTGCCCGCGGTGTTCATCATATGGGTTGCTTCCATACTCATATAATAACGATAATATTACTGCCAAAGCCAACAAACCGTCTTTGCAGAGCTAAAGAATTCGCCAATTAATAGATTACAAAAGCGTTCTTGAGTGTTTTAGGCCACCCTATTCTGGAGTATGCGTGTCCTATCTGGGATCCTATATTTCTATAATTCGTAATTAGCAAAAGGATTGAAATAATTCAAAAGAAATTTATTCTTTGTACTCTGAGAAATCTACACGAATGGCGTGTCTATCAAAGGCTTTCCAACCGACACGAACAGGCTCCGCTCTCTGGTGTGAAAAATTATGCTTATCTCATATCTTACCCTAGACAAGGCATACCAAGTATGCAGAAAGTGAACCGTCGAGGAACGATGAACAGATGAAGTAGGTACAGTCTTCAACAATTATAGATCGTGACATTGGACGCTCGTACCTCGAGCATCTGCCACACGATTACGTCTTAAGCCGGCTCTACACGATTCGGTGAACGTTTCAACGATTGAGTCAATACCGACATTAGCCCGAACGTGTCCAAATACGAACGTTGGACGGTTGACATTGGACACTCGTAGTTCGAGTATCGGCCACACGATTGGTCCTACCATCAAGCGTCCAACGTTGGAGGGTGTTCGTAGCATCGTATAGAGCCGGCTGAACACCGATTTTCATTTGGATGTGGTTTTATTAGAATTCCAATGGTAAAGCAGGCAATGTCGAGGTTTGCGTGCACGCACGCACATCAAGAGATACATTCATTTTTCCAATAATGATGAATTAGATCGTAACGATAAGATGGCCAAGGTACTATAATTTTCTAACCATTATTGTGTTTCAAGCTTCCTAATTTATACCTATTTCATTGATTACAGCTTCGTCCATTCTTCGACATTATAAACAGAAAGTTTATGCAGTTTGCTAATTTGGGCAGACTTTTTGTCCATAGACGAGCAGATTTTGGCCATTTTCGGCCTTCACAGTTTCAAATTATTTATTCTGCGAAAGCCGTTTCGTTTTGGATGTTAGATGTCTTACCAGCAATTTGTCAACCATTATCGTATCCATGGAAAGAAATAGTACTGCCCACTTTGGATAAACAACCTGAAAAGAAGGAATGGAAGTGGATGATGATGACCCGGAGCGCGTTCAAAAACTTTACTATGGTTAACAATGGTTAACTATGGTAAACTTTTGTCGTTCAAAAACTCCGTGGTTAATTACAACATAACCACGAGCGTAACTTTTTGGTGTTCAAAAACTCCCGTGGTTAACCATGGTGTAGTTAAATCTGAACCCTGCTCCGGAGCATGGTTAGCGTTAGTTAAGAAGAAGAAGAATAATAACAACTCTCTGACAGTTGTTTTATTGTTAAATACCTGAAGGATTTGTGAGATTATTGCAAATAAATAATTAATGGACACATACGAAATAATAGCGGAGACTATTTTGTGGAAAAATAATTTTCATTTTCTTTAACCACGATGTGTTCAAAAACCTCCATGGTCAAACATAAACTTTCGTGGTTAAGTGAAGTGATGCAGCATAACCACAGCTTACCTCGTGGTTTACCATAGTAAGGTTTTTGAACGCGTTCCTGGTGTTCTGGAGACAGCGCAACTGTGATTGGTCATCGTCATTTATATGGCATTTTATGGTACGGAATAATCACCAACGTTCGATAAAGCAAACACTAACTTTGACATTCAGGTGTTGCCAGGTGTGGATTGTTTGATTACAAAAGATAGCTTGATTCTTTGGTTATAAGCTCTCATCATTACTTTGTTTTTTTCAATTATACTATATTTTTGATACAATTTACAAGTGGGATCTATCGGTAAGGTATTTTTCAACCACCGCCCCTCAGAATTACGGGTTATTTGGGGGGAGGGGTCGGTGATGGTAAAAATTGTTTTCGAATAGCCAAAAGATCAAAGTATCGGAAATGCGTTAATAAAGCCAACATCCTTTAAAAGTAGAGAACCTACTGACATCCTAAATCCTAGTACTTTAATAATATGAGCTTTAAGTTGTTCGGTTAATTAAACTAAAACATACACAGTACTTCCTTGTTACTTTATGCTCATACCATAACGATTGTTTTAGTCTTTTGTCACCTAATTTAAGTGTGCTTTTTTTGGCGAATAAATAAATATATAAAGCCAACTTTACACTATCTGAGTGAGAGTCATATGATTTGACATAAGTATGCTTTTTTAAATGTGAAAGCATATGATATAAACATATCTAGTCCAGTCCCCAACCGATATCACCTCTACTTTTTTCGGAGGCGACCGATTTACTTGAAATTTTAACAGTAGATAGGGAATGACTCAAAAATCAAAGTCTATCAAATGCCAATGTGCGCTTTTTCTTTGGGGGTGGTTGACACCCCAACCGGGGGTGCAAATATATTTGGTAAAAATAACCCCGTTAATCGATAGAGAGGCTAATTTTAAGCAAAAAATTTAGTACAAACTGTTTTTGTAAAATTTATCTTTTTTTAGTTATAAGCGTTTGAAAAGTTGCATTTCGAACAGTTTTTGGTCAATAAGTCCAAAAATAGGCGTTTTATCAAAATTTTTGTTTGGACAAAAAATAAAGCTTATAAAAAAACGAAGAAAATGGGTTTTTAATAAATGTTCTAGGTATAAGACAAAGCGAATAATGATTGATCGAAGGGTACCAATTTCAAACCAAATACTCAAAACGTATTGTATTTAACGACGAATAACGGAAAACCGATGCATTTTTCGAGGATAACTTATATAACATTTTTTAATGTGCTTGAAAAGACCTTTAAAACGAACACTGATAAAAGTCATTTTCATGTAAAATGAATGAGTTATGACAAAGAGAAGGTATACCGTTCAAATTTTTTTTAAAAAAATGATCAATAAAACTAATACCACTTCCACCCAAATTCAAATTTATCATGTTTCACGTAGGATTCACTTTATTTTAGAGATATCTATCGGATCTATATAGTTTGAGCGATTTTCAGGGTGTATTTTTCGAAATGGGTACGATCAAAATGAAAAGGGGATTTTACGAATTTTACAGATTTCTACGTTTATTTCAAAAAAATTCAAAAACTATTGAAGATACGTAAAAAACTTTTGAGTAACAAAATTTGGATTTTTCTTCAACAAAAAATTTGGTTTTTTATGTATTGCTGTAGCTTAAAAACTGACGGAAATATAGCGGATTGAAGTTTGCTTTATAGTGTAAGTAACCCCTTAAGGTTTTGAAAATTGAGGGTTCTAATATAATACAATGAACAATGTACAATATACAATGGGTTATTGCCAGTGAAATTACCTACAAAATGGTTTTTGAATGGACAGTGTATCATGAAAATTGACCTCGCTACAGTAAAAAAACCGAACAACTTTTTTTTAATTTTCGGAGCAAAAGATTTTCGGAGCTCCTATGAGCACATTACGGTACTTCACGTATACATACATGCTACATTTGATATACAGGTTTAATATACATTTTACAACAGTACCTCCAAAAAAAGAAGATATTCTAGAAGCTGGAAGGTATTGCGCAATACTTTTGTAAGCAGCTGCTAAAGATGTGCAATTAAATAAAATGAAAAAAACTGTCGGTTTGCAATCATTTTCAGAGCATAGGTAAATTGAGTTAACAAACGCAAACGCACACATACACACACACTAAAAATTTGCTAAAATACTTTCTGAACTTATAACTAAATTTGTGTGTCTCAAAAAGAGTAGACTTTGAAAAGGGTGGTAAGTAGAGCCTAAATCCATAATTTCATCAAAATCGGTGGCCTCCGAAAAAAAGTAGAGGTAATACCCCATTTTTACGGTTGGGGGTTGGACTATTTCTCTAAGGGTAGTTTTTAGGGGTTGAAAAATTTCTTAAAAAATTGTTTCAATAGTACATAGGTCTAAGAGGTGATATATAGGCCTACTAAGCGTTTTTATTACCCATTTATTGAGTTTTATTAATTTTTTACGATAAGGGGTAGTTTTCACCCCTTAAAATAAAAAGCGCACCTCGGCACAGGGTAGACTTTGAAAAGGGTGGTAAGTAGAGCCTAAATCCATAATTTCATCAAAATCGGTGGCCACCGAAAAAAAGTAGAGGTAATACCCCATTTTTATGGTTGGGGACTGGACTAATCACAATTCTTTGATTCTTCATCTACGTCATGGTATTTTTTTTTCGATATAAACAATAGTTTTTGAGCTGCAACTTGTCATGGCAGTAAACTTACAGACGTATTCACCTCAAAAAAAAATCCTCGAATAGGTAACTCTTTTTTCGCTAAATTTCAGGTAAATCAATAATCTGTCGGTCAGAAAGGTGTTCGATTTGTAAAAGAATGACCCAAATATAAAATTATTTTCATATAAAAAATTATCCATGCTCAGCTTTTCCGTATGACTTCTCAAACAAAAATAAAAGCAGATCTAATTTCTTTAAAGTCATATTGTGAAAGATGTCAACGCATAACACATTCGCATATGAGTTTACACTGTCATTGTTCTCCTTTTTGGCTTAACATATGTGAAGTCATACGACTTTCTCAGATAGTGTGAAGTAGGCTTAAGTAAAGCAGCAGTATGCTTCCCTTGGCCTTAGAAGGATATTATCATTAATTTCGCAATCTTGTATGAATTAAAAAAATACAAATTGTCCTAATTAAAGCAATAATTTGGAATTTTTGCGTGGAATGGCTCCCCATACATCCTGAAATGAGAACACTAATATCTTTGCTCAAGCTGCGGGTCACTCCCTTTATAACCCTTACGGACAGAGACCCGCTATCTCTCACATATACGGAATTTGGTTATGTAACACTCTCTGCTTTCACATATGTATACGCTTTCATGTTGCTATCAATGATAGCGTGTCAGATGGAATATAACTAATTTACGAAAAGTGAATTTTTCTCGTATATTGATACGACTATTTTCCTGCTGATAAAAGCCTTCCTGTCTGAAGTTTTTTTTGTATTAAAAATTCACAAACGCGGCTAGAAAGAAAATCAATACTGCTAAGTACAACTATCGAAATATAGACTACAAAGAAAATGAAAATAAAACCAACACACCTTCGCAATATGATCACAACAGCTTGAGGTGTATGAATTTAAACATCCATCAATATAATTCGCACAATGAATCATTCAGTATCATGTATTTGGGGATTTTCTTTTTACACTCTGTTAAATATATTTAAAAGAAATTTGTTGCAGAGGTGTTAAGCACGTGTAAAAATGTTCTTTTTTTATTTACAAAATCTTAAATTTCAGCATTCCTTTCAAAGTTTTTTTTTATATTTGTATATCTTTTAGCTCGAGTTTTTCTTGACTGATTGTTCGTTCGGTCGGAATTCCTCCTTAAATGGGTTGCTGTTTTCTTAGGATTTATCCTTTTTATAACGAATGTGCCTAAAAGTACATTCACAAGATCAAAATACACACAATCATATGCCTTTAAATCCTTAAGTTAATACTTCTTCTGCTTATACTTTAAGGTGTGTTTCTACAACCCTTTCGAAAATATTTCTGATCATTCGTTTCATAAGACATACCAACTGGAAATACAATATTTTAACCAAACCGCGAAAAAGGATTAATTCCATCCTCTCATACCACGAACCCCACACTACTACATATCTTAACAAAAATCCTAAAAAATATGTTTCTTTCTGATAGAAATTTAGGATAAGGATCAAAAGAACTAAAAAGGTAACGGGATTTCTTGCGGTTGTCGTACCTGTAATCCGTTTAATAGGCGTAACCTAGATACACCAAGTACTAATCTATATTAATTGAACAGGTATACACCACCTATCAAGTTTCAGTACCATATACATTTTACCTAGTACTCTGGGATCTGGTTTCTTAAATCGCTGATGAAATCTTGGTATCTGCAAGGGCGGCTGTTACATCCATTACCATAAAGGTTGAATTTGAGAACAGATATGGATCCAACCGTTCTCAAACCCCATTTAGAGGAAACGAAACTTCTAAACGGGTGCGATTTTCTGCTTGTGTACTTTTGGCAGTCAAGTTCAATGGCTTGGTGGCTACGGATTGGGTTTCTTTTCAACAGGTCCTGATGAACAGTTGTCGTTTTTCACAAACCCCAAATGGATGAAGGTTATGTTTTATACATTTGTAGAGTTATAAATCTGGCCCGAGTTTGTGGGCTCGCAGTTGTTTGAATTGTAAATGTTGCATGAATTATCTGTTTATGAATGGTTTCTGAATTTTATTATTTACTTTACTACTGGCCAATTAGTCCAATAAATAGGTACTTTTTCTTTGCGAAAAATACCGCACGCGATTTTTTTTTACCAAATGATTTTATATATTTTTATAAGCTTAAATTCAAAATGGCGTCATCCCCACCCTCTTGCAAGCTTACAGTAAAGGAAAACGCGTTTAATTCTATATCTCAAAAACTATGCATTTTACGACAAAAATGTATATAATATTTTTTGTAGATAAATAAGTGATTTAACTTTCTTGTTGAGAACTTTTTTGTGTGAAGTCAATATCTACGGAGAAATAGTGCTTCAAACTTCATATATCACTTTCTTTGCACTATATTTCGTTAATAGTTAATTCTACATGAAAAAAATACTGCGTAATACTTATAGAACACACGATTATCTATAATTTTTGTTATTATCATTTTACGTAGGGCTAGTATTGCACCAGTTATGGCGCTTCAACTGTCGAAAAACGTAGATTCAAAAGTAGTTTTTTCCCAATATACAGGGTTTATACCGCTAAGTTAACAAAGTGGCCGGCTGTGGATAGGTTTTGGATAGACGAACAAAAAATCGTATGGGAGGGGGACGGTAAATCGTAACGGTTTAGCAGCTACGGTGTTCTGAAGTTTTTTTGGTAGAGGTTTACATATCACCCTGTATTTTTGTAATCCTATGAGCTATTTTTATGAATAAGGTATCAGTGTAGGCAGAATACTCCCACCTATCTAAAATTGTAAAAGTCAAGGTTCTACCATATCAACTTCCAGAGCAATGCGTCATCAAAGTCAAAATTTCATTTTTTAACACTAAAATTTCAACTAAAACCACCCTTTTCTCCAAAAAATACGTAGTTAACTAATTTTTTTTTTGCAAAATTGGAAAACTTGGACAATTTCTTATGAACAATGTCAATTTTTATCCTACGGCCTTCATTTTTCGAGTTATAAGCAATTTAATGCAATAATTGGCTCTTTTTCGTAATTTTTCACCTAAGCTTTTCCAAAAAGTACCAAATAAGGCCAATTTTAACAGCAAACTTGCTAATAACTTCAAAAGTAAAAGCCATAGCTTGAATATATTTTAAAAAAATCAACATACTAACTTAGAAAAGAGCAGGTTGAATTGCAAAGTATCTCTTCAATACATAACATATTATCGCATAGTAGCTTCACCAAGTTGGGAAGCGTGCGGAGGCCGGGGGGCCATGGTCCCGAGCGGCGCAGATATGGGGAGCGACTAAGCCGTCAGAGCTGGTTATTGTGTCTGCAGCATCAATGACCATGAAACAGAAAATTATAGGTCAGGCTTACAAGGCCAAATATTATTCCATCATATCCGATAGTACCCCGGATATTTCCAACAAAGATCAAATAGATCAAGAACTCCGATACATGATGATTGAGAATCGTCAAGTACGAGTAGTAGAATGGACTTCCTTTGAAACAAAAACAAATCTGCCGAAGGCATTAATGAGATGATACTAAGTAAGCTCAATGGCTACCTAAGACTAAAAAGTCTCGACATTATATGAATTGTAAAGGGCAATCTTATGATAATGCTGCTGCAATAGTCGGAAAACACAATGGTGTGTAGCAACAAATAAAAGATATTAATCCTAATGATGAGTTTGTGCCCTGCTCAAATCTCAAACCACTGAACCTAGTTTGCTTCGGTGGAGGTGTGAATTCAGTGGCTTTCTTCGACACATTGGGAAGTTACTACGCTTTTTTCTACGCTGTCTTTCTACACATCGATGGAAGGTTCTGAATGCTGGTGCAGGCATGAGTTTGAAGAGCGCTCAGGCTATGTAGGAAACATGACACCATACTATTTCAACAACATTTTGACAACAATAGAGAAGATAGAGCCCGCACCATAAAAGAAGGGAACATAGTGACTGATCGCTTGTGGGTAATTGAGACTATCACGGTGCATGGAAACAGTGATTTTGACATTCCCTTCTTTTAAGCCAAGTACCCACTATAGAGTTTTTTTTCGGTAGAGTGTAGAGCGTAGAGCTTTACCTGTAGTGTGTACACTGTAGCGCGTCTCTACCACTCTACCGTAGAGCTGCTCTAGTGAAATTTTCAGTAGAGCTCTACAACGCGCTCTACGGACTGTGTACATTGCAGATGCGTTTTTCTGTACTGTAGAGTCGTATGGTAGAGCGCCCAAATGCGGCCATCAAATTTTGCATGTCATTTAATTTCTCAGTTATTCAGAGGTGCGTGCGTACACATATTGTGTAAAAAATTTAAAGGTAATTATTAAAAAAAAATAAAAATAAAAGGAGTTCTCGCCAAAAACAAGCTGCTGCCGTTTTATTTTTTCTCCAAGAAGAGAAAAAGAAGGAAAGGAAATGTTGGGAGCGAGATTAGATTGCGAAAAGAAAACAAAACGCTGGAATGTATCGAGAATTATTGAATGAGCTCACGGAAGAAGATACATCTGCATACTACAATTTTCTGCGTATGTCGTATTCAAATTTCGAGAAGTTACTGCAAATGGTTGCACCATTAATTGAAAAGAAAAACACACACTTGCGAAAATCGATTCCTCAATTCGCCATCAACTTCGTCAATTCGCCATTGTACTGACATCGCAGGATGTGCAATTTCGCAGTCACTTCTGTTATATCACATTCAATTTTTGAAGAAACAATCAATCGAAACAAAAAGGTTAATAAATTAAGTCGCGAAAAAATAAATAATTAACTCAACGATTGCAATAAAATTTACTTCCAGCATTCCATAACTCGCTATATTTTTCGTACACTTCAATTAATTGTAACGTTTTTTCTCTTGTCCATAAACCGCTATCGGATTTCCCTCGTGTTTTTTTGACGCCGACGCCATTTTCCGCTAATTTTTCGGTTTTATTTATTATTTAACACGCCGATGTACAACAATCCGAAGCAAAGTCGAAACGCAAATGAAAGTGAATACTATAGAAAAAAACTTTATCAAACATGCTTGATAGAGCGTAGAGCAGATGTGGAGCTCTACCAAACACCAAAAAACTGCGTATACACTATAGAGTTTTTTAGTAGAAAAAACTTTCGTGTACAGTGGATGTAGAGCGCATGCGTAGAGCTCTAGAGGGTGTATACAATTCTCTACGGGAGAGTTTTCTCTAGCACTATTCAAAAAACTCTATAGTGGACACTAGGTTTTATGGTGCACGTTCTAACAGAAACAGACAAAAGATTGAATATACGAATGGACGCAGGAACTTTGTTGGTCGCGATGGAATCATTTTCGTTTCTCTATTTCTTTGACTTCTGGCAACCGGTGCGAGAAATGAAGGAATGAATTGCAAACGGAGGGACTTAAGCCTCGTTCACATGGTGACACTGATGCCGTGGCATTTATCATAATGAAAGTGCTCGACATTTGCTATCACGGCACTTAAGTGTTCACATGATCCACGCATAGTGTTGCGACACTCGTGTAAAAAAATGGGAGAACTTGTATCGCAGTAGCGGATGTGTTAGAAATGCCGCGGCATCAGGTGTCAAATATCAAAAAATGTTGATATGCGGCACTAGTGGCACGACGTCGAGGCGTCGCGACATTCAATAGTGCAGACGATGACACTTTTGCGACATTCACTTCGCGACATTAAATGCCACGACATCATTGTCACCTTGTAAACGAGGCTTTAACATATGTACATACATCAGTGCGAGATAATAAATCCACAAGATTTTTAAGGAAAATGAAATATAATCCTAAAAGAACACGTAAATAAATCACACATAATTCCAACATAACTCTTACGGTAATAGACACATAAATTGTACATTCCAAGTAATTAGGTAAAACCAACTCTAATTGGCCAGAGGCTCTGTGGTAGAATAAAGGATTCCAATTAAATTACTAAATATAATTATTTGGAAAATAACTGCCCATGTCCTTCCTAGGGTAAAATATTAATTGAATCTTAAATTGAGGAGTGGATGCGAGAGATATCAAAGGGACACTAGCTTCCGAAATTAAATTTGGTGAAATTAGGATATCGTTCCCTTTATCAAGCCTCTCTCTTGCCGAATTTGGGGATCCATTTTTATTGGCATAAAAATCTTTATTACGGACACATATTTTTATTAAGGGTTCGGCCATTACCACGTGCTTCTGTGACAAATGAACACCTGCACCTTGGACAATTTCGAGTTCTTTCGGCAATTTTATTATATTTGGTGTGTTCTTCTTCTCTTCGGATTATTGCGGATGATTCTTTTTGAGTGTTGGGTTTATTTTCATATGTTTTTTATATAAAGATGGTTTTTATATAATCTATAAATTTGGCTGATTGAATTGTAATATGAAAATTTTGTTTAATTTAATGATTGTGAAAATAACAGTGGATGTGGGGTTAGGGTGGTATGGTGATTTAAACATTATTCCGGTATTAAGAATACCTACGACTGATAATCTCTGATATTTATGGGAGTACTAGTTTTCAAATGGGTTTACTTCGCACGATGATACTTTGAACACTCGTTCTCGTACGTTCTACTTTTTAACTGTAAACCAATCTTTTAAAATAATTAACGATCCAAGTATTATCGTATGAACCAGGCTTTATTATTCTGGCAATTCCACCCCGCCTAAGCGCAAGCAGAATTACCAAAAGTACTTATGGTGAATTGAAAGTTTGAAGCACCCCAGCTGCAGGCTGTGCTTCAACGAGGACAAGTCTCCCCTTCACATTCTCTTTCGCTGTTCTGCGGTACCGCGAAGCAGGCTCCCTTTGTTTGGTGTGACCCTGCTCGCTCAAACAGGTCTCTAAGCAGACTGCTGAAGCTCTCCAAGCGGCATGATCTAAATAACTTAGAAAAAGAGGCTGCTAATGGTATAATAAGATTACTTTGCGATCGCGGTACCCCTTGGGCCCAATCGCCCACTAAGAAAAGTACAGACTTCAGCTCGATAATTATAGTCATTTATTGGAATGAAACATAAACGCCCTTTTGTATTAAAGCATGGGAGACGTGGGGAGGAAAATTTCGCTTAGTATGTAAAACACGCCATAGAAAAAAATTCCAACCGACAGATGATAATGCTGACGGTTTTAAGATATGTAGCCTAATGGGCACCTATTGAACACTTTGCCCGCCCCTATACCTCAAATGCGTAGCCTAGACTGCCTGAAACGGTTCGTTAGTCTGCTCAGACATGTCTGTTAAACCTCGGTCGCATTAACGAGGCTAACTCTACCTCCTCGAAGTAGATACTATAGTTTGGGTCTTTGCCTTTCCAATTCTGCATCGTTGGTGTTTTATCGTGTGGTGTTCGGTAATGTTATCAAGCAGTATCCTGACAGCTTTCTTATGGCACCCTAGCAATCCTTTTGTCAAGTTATGAGTCGTAGGAGCAGGCGTTATTTTTGATTTCAGAAGCTATCGTAGCCCCGGAATTACCTCGAATTGGGAGGAGAAAAGGCACGGAATTACAGTGAAGATGGAAGCCAAAAAAAGGGCGATAGTTATACAGGTGGAAGACATGAAAAGGCTGATTACCAGGTCACGGAGTGAATTCGAACCATAGTCGCCTGCTACAATTAATAAAATATAGGATCGCTGCTTGACATTCTTATAACAAAACTCTTCGCTATCGTAGACGGAAGGTATGAAAAAGTGGCCATGGACAACTTGTTCACAAAAAGACCACTGGTAGAAAAACACTTGGAAAAAAGGAATTCATAATAGTAGGTATAATTTCAGTGATCTATATTTGATCTATATTTTCCGGCCACTCCCACGCCCACTGGTTCCCAGGCCCAAGTGTCACATTACCTACTAAGGTGGGTTCGTCATTGTTTATGTTCCACAATGAAGTACAAAATAGGAGTTTCTTTTAAAGGCAACATCAATGTCCCTGCTAACAATTTCTCAGATTATTTTGGAAATAGGTTCAGGAAATTTTCCAGGGTTGTTTAGTAAATTGAACTTTTCGCTGACCAGTTCCACCACCAATACAGCATCAACTTTTACGACGTCAATCGTGGCTTTCCAAGGCTTGTGACGAGTTATAATCCCTACCTAGTCTTTGAGTTATGAGACGTTTCAGAAATGGATCGAATAATAACTGCTTCCTTCCTCCCTGTTTGAGCCCTTGATTAACTTGGAAGGCATCTGTTATAGTATTTTGAACTTTTACTCGGACATTTGTGTCGAGGTGTGTTTATTGTATCAGACGTACTAGTTTAGCTGGTACACACCTAGTTCGAGTAGCATTTGAAGTAGCTTCTTTCTCTAGATGAATTCGTATGCCTGCTTGAAGTCCACAAATATTTGGTATTATGTTATCATTCCTCTCCCAGCATTTTTCTAGGAGTTGTGTTCGTGTGAAGAGTTGGTCGGTGGTTGACCTTCCTCTCCGGAAGCCGGCTTAGTATTCGCCTAGTATACTTCCTGTGATAGGTTCCAGCCTATTCTTTAAGGAGGTTGTGAATATTTTATATCCTGAAAAAATTAATAAAATCCCGCTATAGTTCTCACAGCGTTGCTTATCCCCTTTCTTATGGATGGTATAAATTAAGGCATCCTTCCAGTCGTTCGGTAGGTCCATGTCTTCATGATCAGTTCATCCATATTTTCGTAATTTGTCTACTATGCTTCCGTTTTTAACGGCTATTACATCGATTTCCGCGGCTTTTTATTCTTCAACCTTTTTATGGTCTTTTAGTTTTTCAAGCTTCTGGGGTTCCATGTTAGTACCATCATCTGGCATGTCCGCACGCGGAGCCGTTCAAAATATTCTTTCCATCTTTCCTTTCTGGGATTACAACAGGCTCTGCTATAATGCCGCCATTATTATCCATCCATAATGTTGTCCTTGGTTTGAAGGCACTACCGATTGTTTAGACTCCGCGGTAAGCTTACCTAATGTTATTGTTCTGGAAGTTGTCATGAATATCCTGGATTTGTTAATTATATATTTCTCTTTTCTTTTTTCTGCATACTTTATCCGCGGTACGTCTACGAATACCTATCGAATAGTATTCGCAGAAGCTTGAACTTCTCTCTGCGATAGATCCTGTAATCTACATCAATCTTTCTACCTAGAGATCAACGGAAATCTTAACTAACACCAAATTTCGGCTGTTCAACTCCAACAAGGCAGTTCTTTGGTATGTTTGCGAACATGAAATTGGATTGGCCTATTGGTATATATTTTTTTAAAATCTGTTCTGGTTTCTTTATTATTTTTCATGAGTCTAGAAATAAAGAATTTATCGACTATAAAGAAAGGAAAATGCAAATTTTGGTACCCACTTCCAATAGCTACTTATGTGTAATAGGGGTTGGATAGGTTTTTTTGAGTTGAAGTTACTATGGCGCCAAGTTCGAAATCTTTGTCCGTTCTGAGTAATACGGTCAGAACTGTACAAAGATAGAGTTTTACATATCACCTTGTATTTTTGTAACAGTATAACCTATTTCCATAAATAAGGTACCAATGAGAATTCCTCCACCTATCTATGATGGTAAAAATGATGGTTCTATCTTACCAACTTTTGGAGTTATGAGTCATATCATATGCATATACACGTCATATCCAATGATATCTAACGAACCGAACTAAAATGAGACCGAACAAATTTAGGCAAGTGAACAGCGCGCGGTAATTTCCCTACTTCGGTTCTTTCTGACTTAACAATAAAACACCGCAGTAAGCAATATCAATAATTTCGGGGAATGCCTGAACATACTTTTTGCTTTCGAGGGTAGACAAGTAGGGTTGCCAAAATCCGATAAATTTTTGCAAAAAATCAAAAAAAGTTAATAAATAAATATTGCTGACGTAATCACTATCCAGACCCCCCTCGACCCCCATGTCATCAAAAATAAGGAAAGCAAAGACCCCCCACCCCCCTTTTGTGCTTACGTAATACTTGAATGGCCCCCTATGCCCCATGAAGGATTTAAGGAAGAAGTAAGAATCTACATCAAACCAATCATTTATCACTCTTCTTACTTCTACTCCTACTATCTGTTCAGCAGCCAATTACAAGACTCACTTGCCGTCACTATAGTTGGACATTCTTTCAGAGAGCATTCTCGTTTGTGCTAACTCTCTGTACCGTTATTGTGTTTCATGGACTTTTAACTTATCAATGTTAAGTTTTGGTTCTCTGGGACTTCCTTGTAACCTCTGAACTGATAATCATGCTCTCTAAACCTTGTTTTCACCATGTGCTGGTCAGAGCCGCAGCAAGCCCTTTTGAAGGATCTCACATCTAATATACTTTTTGCTGATCTGTTTTCAATGAGTACATGATCGATTTGGTTGCTAGTCCTTCCATTGGGGCTACGTACACTAGTCATGATTACTATGTAGTAAAACCGAATTTTAAGAAGAGAGAGGTGAAGGGGCGGCATACTCACCCCGCCCCTTCACCTCTCTCTTCTTAAAAATCGGTTTTACTACATAGTAATCATGACTAGTGTACGTAGCCCCATTCGGTGACGTCCAAGTTATTTTATGAATGTTCTTGCACGGTAAGAGCGTTGAGCTTACTAGCATTCTTTTGTTACTAGCGAGGGCGATAAGATTGCCACCATTATCGTTGGTGGTTGCGGGAAGGTTAAGTTTGCCTATTGTTCCTGAATATACTGAACCTAAATCATTTTTATATAATTCGAGGGTTCGATCATATACCTCATAAGACTCTGATAAATTCGTTCTTACTTGTCCTTGTTGTGCTTCCTCTTTAGAGGATGGTATGAGTTCTAAACTCACTTATATCTTTATTTTTCCACCATGTTTCTTTCAAAGCTGCGCTTTTACTTTGTATCTTTCATGGTACAATAATACAAGGTAGGCTCATAAGGAAAAGCTCTGTTTCTATCTTGAAAAGCTTTTACGCCTTTAACAAAAGAAAATATCTGAGTGACGTCACGGGAAAGCTTTTTTCTTTGTGACAAAAGATCTGAGTGACGTCACGGGACCCTTATGAGCTTACCTTGTAATTATTGTATATGTTTTCAAACTCCGTGACAGAAAAAATTTGAACAGTTCTGCGCACCTCGTTGCCAAATTTTATAAATTTTGTTCTATCATTTCCCGCAGAAAAACTCAACAAAATAATTTGGGAAGGGATGCGCCAAGGCCCTCGTAAGTACAGGCCTGGAAGCAGACTTTTTGGTTGTGTCTGTGCGCGGCCAAAATCGTCTGACAGTTGTGGAATTAACATGGCCGAAGCCGTACGAAGCAATTTTTTAACTTTGCTTTTGGAATAAAAAGTGGTAAAATATTGTATTTTATCACTTTTTAGTGCACACGGATTATCAGTGATAAGTTATTTAGTGATCT
Organism: Thereva nobilitata; assembly: GCA_963855945.1. Classification (NCBI taxonomy): domain Eukaryota; kingdom Metazoa; phylum Arthropoda; class Insecta; order Diptera; family Therevidae; genus Thereva; species Thereva nobilitata. The sequence goes on along the minus strand of OY979694.1, from coordinate 53,435,018 downwards.
GAGTCCATAAATTAAAAAAAAATTAGTGGTTAAGTGTATTTTAAGAGTGTTAATTGATTAGGTGACCATTTTTGTTTACAATCGCGGTGGTTTCTTTTTGTTAATTTAGGGAAAAAGTGTTGAATTTGTGTAGTAATGGAATTAAAAGTGAATTTAAAGTAGTTAAAAATTATTCTAGAAGAGTTATTAAAAACATAAGTGCAAGTACTACCACACAACATGAATAACAATAACCTTTTCACTTTTCCTTCACATTTTTCTGCACTTATGTTTTTAATAACTATCCTATAATAATCTTTAATCACTTAAAAAGCACTTTTTATTATGTTACTACACAAATTCAACATTTTTTCCCTAAATTAACACGAAAAAACCACCGCGAATGTAAACAAAAATGGTCACCTAATCAATTAACACTCTTAAAATACACTTAACCACTCACTTCATTTTAATTTTTTTTATTAAATCACTAAAGCACTAATCACTGATAATCCATGTGCACCAAAAAGTGAAAATATACAATATTTTACCACTTTTTAGTGCAAAAACAATGTTAAAAAATTCCTTCTTATGGCTTCGGTCATGTTAATTCCACAACTGTCAGAAATTTTTGGCCACTTTTCAGCTATGTTAGTATTAGTTGGCCTGTCTGCTTCCAGGCCTGTACTTACGAGGGTCTTGGATGCGCGCATGCCGAATGAATAAAGCTAAGTTATCTTTATATGTATTGAGCAGAGCTTTTAAATACATGTAAAAACCCTGCTCAACCAAGTAAATCTATTCATTATAATAAGCATAATTTCATTATAATTATGCGAAATATTTCTCATCCCTAAATTTATAATAATTAAAAAAAATGCTGAAAATTTTTTTTTTAATTTCATGAGCATTTTCATTCATAAATTGTGAACTCTTCGCGGCCGCAAGCAATGGAACCTCCCCTAGCAGAAGCGCGCATGCGACTGACGGAAAACGTCAACAATCCTAGTATCAAAGCATTAAAAACCCAAATTGCGTATTTTTTAATAGAACTTACTACAAATTATTTCTGTAGCAAATATGTAAAATACAAAAACCTGAAAATTAAAAAATATATAAAAAGGGACGATTTTCCTTCAAAGTTTGTAAAATTTTTAAATAATCATTAACCCGCCCGAAATATATACCTCCCCAAGTCGAGCACGCAGTCGTGACTGATTAAATGACAGCAAGTGATTTGATAAGGAGGAGGAGGAGTCAGTTCCCGCTCACTTTTTACAATATACAATGGTTCACAAAATTATAAGAAAAATAAAAATTCAATTTTAATTAGCAAAGTGTTTCCTTTTGAATAAATTATGTTTAAAATAGTTTTTTCGCATTTTTATATTATTTACGTTTAAGTAATATTTATCTTCAATCTTCAAATGTCTACCAATTATTAAAATAGGAAAATATAAATTTCGTTTTTCGGTTGAGATTTTTTAAGCCACTGTGGTATATACAGAAGTTCTAATAAGAAAACAGAGTCGTCGTAATATTTGCAACAAGTTGTCAGAAAGTATATGGGGATTGCTGACAATTCTTTTGCGTGCGCCTTTGGCTTCCTTTTTTGGAGCTTCATTTCTCAATTAGAGAGGAAGAAAAATTATCTCCAGCTTTTAAACATTTTGATCTATACCAAGGCTGGACAACCTTTTTATAACATGGGCCAGCATAAATATTACCTTTTTTTCGCGGGACGTAATAGTCATTTGGCACGTTCTTGTGACATATAATTTTTATAGAATTGAGCCGGACTTGCACTAGGCAGTACATTTGTCCCTTACACGATGGTAAATTTTACTGAGCCCTCAATTTTTTGTCCTACTGCTGGTATATGAGTGCGTACCGAGATGTGATTGTAATTACGTAGTGGAGAGACAAGAGCTTGTTTTGTAATTACGTAGTGAAGAGACAAGAGTTTCTTCTTTCTTACTTCTTTAGGGGCAGTAAAATTAAACTTAAAATGAGGCGAGATGAGGTGAGGTTGTAAGTACGAGAGACATTTGTTATTTTTTTTGCTGCAGTAAAATATCCAATTTGAGCTGAGACGAGGTGAGATTTTAAATACGAACTGGAGAGGCATTTCTTACTTCTGTTGAGGCAGCAAAAATTCCAAATTGAAATTAGGTGAGGTGAGATTGTAAAATATAAATATTTTGGCATTAAAATCGCCCCTCGCCTAATTTGAAGGCACCTCTTACCAATTCATTTTATAATCGTGTCCTAACCAACACTATATTTTTTGTCTGCATTTGAAGTGAAAGATGCTTTAATGGGATAAATCACACTATCCAACACTCGGTCCTTAACTCAAACAGGTTTGTGTATATAATGTAGGTATAACCCTCTAAATATTCATTTTTCTGTCTCTTTTTCTTGCAACGAAACGCGAATGAAATGGGGAGTTACTCATAGTTCCTCAGACCACCGAGAACGATGTTATAATTGTGTTACGGTGATGGATGGCTGAGTCTGACAAATTTTCTGAGGCAAAATGAGGATAAAATAAACTTCGCTGCGACCTCTTGTCTATAAAACCGGTTTGTGTATGGCGATGATAAAAGAAATGATGCATAGTGTAATACAGTGGTGGCGAACCTTTTTATGTGCGCGTGCCAAAAAATTACAAATATTACTTATCGTGTTGGTGGCGTTCCCGACAGTTTTTAATTTTGGTGTTTCAGAATTTTATTTAGACAATTTCAAAAATTAATACACAAAAATAATATATTACCAGAATCAAAATTGACAGAAGCATCATACCTATTAAAATGCAGAAAAATCAAAAATTTTTAAAATTAAAGAAAAATTTAATAATAATATTGGAATTTTCCATCAACCCCTATATTTTCACAATCACAATACTACTAGATTAAAACAATACTTGTGCTTACCGGAAAACAACTCAACAAGACTTTGAAGCAACTCAATTGAAACAATATTCTGGAAGGCTGCTGATTATGTAAAATTTCCCAGATAATTGCGAAATCTGAACACCAATAAAATCGAAAAAAATAATAAGCCATGTAAGAGAGGATCTGGAGCAGCACAAAGTTGTACATAGTAACAGCCACAAACATTCCTTGTTATCAGCATTTAAGCAAACGGTCAATCCTTTCGCGGGCGATATTGATAAAAATATGCTATTTCATATTTCGACGGCAGCGATTATTCGCAGATTTTTTGCTCAATGTTGACGGAAATGTCATCAAGTTGAAATTGCAACGCGTTAAATATTTCGTTAAGATTTTTGGCTCAATGTTGATCAAAAAAGGAAGAACTCCAATCAGCATTTATTGATGAGTGCCCTACCAATGAAAATCGTTTTGAGCGCCCTACACGTAGATTGAAAGTAACGTACATTTGCTGAAATGATCGCCAAAGAAAAGTAAGGCAGTGGACGGAAATGTCATCGAGTTGAAATTGCAACGCGTTTTATTTCGGCAGCTGTTAAATATTTCGTTAAGAAAAAACTCTCGGCATAGATAAAGTATTAACATATCTTTCATAAAATTTGGTTGAGCCATCTTTTTTATTTAAATGACGTTGAGATTTTTGTACCTGCACGATATCGCACCAGTGGCGTAGGTAGCTTTTTGCGATGGGAGGGGATATGACAGTATATTTTGATTGATCGGATTTTCACAACTTAATGCATCAGAACGGGGTCTTTTCGCGGTTGTTTCTGACGATAATTCTGCATTTCTATGGTTTTCACCGTCTCAAGACTTGCCGAATGGTTTTATTGGCAGTATTTACTTCATTCCGAGATAATAAACACAACAATTTCAACACACTTTTGCAATTATAAACTAGAATAAATTTGACATTTGAGGAGTGTCTGTTCAAAAGGGCGTATTTCCATCATAAACAAACTTTACAGAAATCGAAAAAAACTGCCTGTTCCTCTAAATAAAATGCTAAAATTGTATTTAAATGCACATTCATGCACTATATTTTTTGTAATTATTTGTTTAGAAATATGCCCTTTTGATCGGGATTTTGAGAAATACGACCTTTCGATTAGTCACTTCAAGCAATAAGCCTTTTTGAATAGAATTTTTGGAAATACTTGCGGTGAAGTTTTTTGGGGCTCTGTCAAAAGCAAAAATCCTTTTAGCACGATTTTTATGTCCACCTATCCACTCCTAGTAAAACTTTGAGCCAAAATTAAATGTGTTATTGTGTTAGGGCTCTAATACCAAAGTGCCAAAGTACCAAACTACAAAATTAAGCCAACTTTAACATCAAAATTTGCTAATATCTTAAAAAATAAAGACCGTAACACAAAAATTGTTGGACATTATTTATAGGAAATTGTCCGTGCTTTCCAAATTTGGAAAAAAAATATTGACTAACTACTTATTTTTGGGAAAAAGGTAGTTAAAGTTGATAGTTTTGTTAAAAAAACAAAATTTTGACTTTGATGACTCATTACTATGGAAGGTGGTAGGGTAGAATCTTCACTTTTACATTTTTAGATAGGTGGGAATATTCTGCGTGCAGTGCGGATTGTAGTTTTTTTTTAAATAAAATATTTTAGTACGGTGAGAGTATTTTTCTAAAAAAACACACTTCCTTATAATTCATTAACTAAAGCTGATATAAAAAAACTGATAATATATTTGAAATCAGCGTCAAAAATTAGTTTAGAATGATGTAAAATATTCCATGCAACAGTCATGCTGTTGAGCAGTGTTATAATTGGGCCTTCTTTCGCTTACAGTCACAATTATATATGAAACGAAAATTCAGATCGTATTTTGAGGTAAACCTTCTTTTGCTGAGAGGTTTCCGGTTATTCGATCATACTGAAATTTTGCACACAGCTTCAGTTGCGATGACAATATAATATAGTATACTCAATAGATCCAATATGGCCACAAAAAAAATGGCGGATTACCGTTTGCTTCCCAAGATGCAGAAATACGCCCTTTTAATTAGAATCCTAATTTTTTGGAATTTTTTATATGGAAAGTACGCTCCATTTGAATAAGGTTTTAGGCTCATTCGACGGACTTTTATGCCATATTTTCAAAATAATTTTAAAATAAAAAAAAGTTGAAAACGGAAAAACTAGAGTAAATTAATGTTAACGCTCCAAGGAACGCCTTCGAATTATTGATTCGCCAGAGAGTGTGCTGTGTGTTGTGCTCGATAAAATTGTATCGTATTGTAAGCTTCCCCGAACTTATAACTTAAAGTTTATCATAATTTTGCCCGTAGAATCTTTTCTTGAACTTTAATATTTTTACTGACTCGGCAATTTTTATAAACTTCAAAATATTAAGCAGGAATTAAATTGACAATCAAAGCCAAAAGTTAGTCCTATTTTTTAGGAAGCTTATATTCTGATACTCGACTACATTGAAAAATATTCGAAATATTAAATATTGAATAAAATATGCTCATAGCTAATAGTTATTTCACCCAAAATTGGAAAAACGATTGATATTATTTTATATATTATTGATTTATTATAACGTTAAAATTTTGAGTATTTAGGAACCGAGGTGTCGCTATTGGCTCATTGTATTTAATTTACATGTGCTCGATGTGTCCACAATTATATTGAGGGTCCTTTTCGTGGCTCTTGATTGGTCGGCCTGCTCGAAACGCGGAAATTAGACAATACTTAAATGCACAGCCGTCACAAAATCATATCTAGATGATTTTTATATACATAATTGCGCAAAAACAAAATTGCACATTACATAATTCCAAAAGAGGTGCTGGTGCTTAAGAAATTTCATGTATACTTAAATACGTAGATACGAAGACTTTTATTCAATTCTATTATAATTTTCGTTGGCTCATGGCAAGATCCCCCCCCTATCTACGCCACTGTATCGCACGCACCACAAACGTTATCGAATTCTTTGAGATGCCGAAAGAAACAAATTAACGAAAACATGCTCTGAAAAAATTTCATAACATTCGGTCGAGCCCTTTTTTTGCTTAAATGAAAAGATTTCGGCGAAGAATCACAAGCACTAGTTTAGCAATAGTTTTTCTAATATCTAATAAACTCGTTGGAATGAAACCTGTTCTAAATAAAGTTACCTGTTCTGGATACCGCACAGCGATAGCTTCCTAACAAGACATCACTTGTCAAAATCCGAGTACTCTCGTGCAAAATCGTGCAAAAATTACGTTACCCTTTACAAACATCACGAATTTTTCAAACCTTAGATCAGTACTTTTAGGACAGGGAACTGTTTTCCAACATCGACCATGTGCTCTAGTGTCGCGAAGGAAGTACGAAGGAAATTTTCGTTTGCTAACGTTCAGGAAAAAATAATTCTCTAGAAAAATCCTGTAGATTTACCACTTCATAATATTCAACATTCATCATACTGGGAAGTTGATCGTGTGGACCGAAAGGGTCAAGTCCACATCCCAACTAGTTTTTTCAAGACTTGTTTCAAAGCAGGACGAAGTGCAAAGCAAAAAAGAAAGTGAGACAGCGATACAATCTATCGATGTATTCGTCATTAAGGTTTTCGTTTCACTACCTGGGGCCGGATTACGCAAGGAAATTGCCTTTGTTTCGTCGTGCACACATTCATGTTTACGCTTGCGGAATCCGGCCCCTGGCCTATATGTAAGTACATGATTGTACACTTTGCAATGACTGGACGGGTTCATTTTAAAAAAGCACGCACAACTTTATCCAAAACATGGCTTAATTTTAAAATTAATCTATATTAAATCCAATTTATTAATAAATTCTTCACGTGCCAGCAAAATGTTCGTACGTACTATCTCTGGCACGCGTGCCATAGGTTCGCCACCACTGGTGTAATAGATATAATATTAAATTTAAACTAGACGATAAACATCGAAAAATGCTTTTTTATAATATCTTCTAAACATCTCGCGGGCCGGATAGAAACTTGTCGCGGGCCGGAGGTTGCCTACCGTTGATCTATACCATGGTATCCCAGCGGGAAAGTTTGAAGGCCTTCCTCAAGAAGCTTTTAGGAAGGAGTTCGTATTCGTAGTTCCACAAAAGTAGGATGGAAGGGTCAAATATGGATATGTAATTAATGTACAGTTTTTATTCAGTTAATACAATTTACCATTAAATTTTGTATAAAAATGTGTATCTAAAAGATTATTATAAAAGGATTAAAGCAATATCTTCCAAAGAGCAAAGAATATATTTAGAAGGGGTAAGAAATTGTGTGTATTGTGACGCAGAGAATACTACACCACCAGGTGAACAAAGAGGTGCACCGTCCGCTAGGTGAAGACCCGACCTAAGCGGTTCCCTATTATTAACCGGTTAAGCCGGCGGTATGCCTTATTAGGTTAAAAGTCACGATACAACATCCCAGTGATGTTCGAAAATATTAGAAAAGAAATGCCAAACTTCTAAATTCTTATGTTTTACAGGATTTGCTGGTTAATTATTTTAAAGATATCAACGATTGTGAGTAAGGGTAATCCGTGACTTTCGGTTAAATGTATTCCTCGATAATGTTTGCGTCCCTAAATCTGATGTGGTAATAAACATTTCGCATTGCGGTCGCTATTTAAAGCTTTATTTTCAAAGTTTCATTGGTCCGTAAAAGCAGCACGTCCTTGACATTTACTGAGAAATAGACAACAAGCAAACAAAAATTTTTTGCCAAGAAATTTGCGTTTCATCCTGTTGTAGGAAGACATATCACCTCATCCTTGCAACCTCCAAAAAGACAAGAAGTACGAGAAGCATCATGCGTGGCAACTGCTAATATGTAATTCGATTCAGTCTTAAACAAAGAAAAATTTGAGTCAGCTAAAACCGATTAAATGGAAATGAACGTGTACAGAACGTCACCAACCATTATTTATGGAAAAATTAACAATACCGGAAAAATACAGCAATTCCAATGAACAATAAAATTTTATGTTTTGTCGTTTGATTAATGCAAACGTGATGCCAAGAAAACAAAACTCGCAAACTCATCCCAAAGTAACGATTTGATCCTTGCTTGTTTGCATGGAAGCCGAATATTCCAGATCGAACGAATCAAGGATAAATTTTTCGCTTAACAACAGCTTTTCACATTGAGACATTTTTGGTTAAATTAGGCATAAATGTTCCTTTGGTTAATAGTATAATCTGTTTTTCCCACTGAACTCCCATTCAAGCTGCAAACAGCAGCTGTGGTAACTGGGATTGTTTGAATGCTAAAACAGTCCATCGATGGTACAAGATGCTAACATTATACACCAACATAAAATTTCTGTTTTCAATAATTCAATGCTGTAGTTGGCCCATCTCTAAATGAGCGAGCTAGCACCATCTTGACGAACAATATATTGATCCATGTTCAACTACTTCCGCATACAAACACGCACACACCATCAAGAGTTGTGGATGGCATGCTAGCCGCAAATTAATTCGTATTAATTGAAGAAATAGAAATTGATTCCTTCCTGCGGTTTCCTCAAAATCAAAGCGTGTTCAAGGATTAACTTTTCATCCTTGAGGTTGAGGCTCATAAGACTGAACGAGTGTTTGCATTCCTGTTAATTACGGAATCCGAGGTGTTATATTTACGTACCTTGAGATTTTAATTAGTGCCAAGGGATTTATTTATAATGAAAAGGATGTAAATGAAAAGGCTATAAAAAAACATTTTTCTCGATTAAAAAATTAAGCTCCATTTGAAAAACTGCATGCAACTTTAAAGAACCACTGACAATAAATTTTTGATATTCGTGTACAGGAAAGCGTGTCTTCTGCCATTAATATAAAACGTGTCCTTCACAATTCCCACTAGATCCAAAAGGAAGTGGTCATCTTTCATAGTGATATTCGAAGTAAATTGATCGCAGTCATAGAGTCGTCCCCTGATAATTTTTAACAAAGTTTCCGCATGTTGAGTGACAGATTTTTTTGCCAACTTTATCTTTTTTTCTTTTGTTTCTTAATAGAGAAAAAACCGAACAAGAGACCATAGTTGACCACATAAGAAGCTAACGAGAATTTTTTTTATTGCTTGCACTGTGGGATTTTATGAATATACCATACCGGCAGGGACTGGAATCTTCTTAGGATTCTGCGGAACTTTTTGGCCGCTGTAGCTCCAAGTTACATCCATTGTTTTGTTTTTATACAGGTACACCTACCGTAAAGCATTTTTATCTAGATGAAGGTAATAAAGGATGTTTTCAAATGACGCATAATGATGGTCCGCCCAACCCCAGTAAGGAAATGAAGTTGTTCTTTTATTTCTAACTACACAATAATGTTTACTTAAGGCATCCTACCTGTATGAAAAAACCTCTTTTATATCCATCCGCCTGTTTATATGATATCTCGTCAGATGCCATGCTGGGGGTATAATAAAAATAAGTTATTACTCGTTTGAATGTCACTCTCTGTGCTCCATAAAAATAACTATATCCTCATTTCTATTAACGTCAACCACTTTATAACGATTTTACTTACATACATTGTTTCAAGATATGTTTACGTCTATAGCAAACAACCATGAAAATTCAAGCAATTTCACAATTTACTAGATTAAAGTGTTTAAACTGAGTCCAAAGTCTTATCTTTTGTGGCTTCTATGAAAGCGGATATATGCAAATGTTGAAATTTCCGCCCATTGAAAAACGTGCAACTTATACAACTCATCTGCTAAGGTTATATTGGCGTGCACGTGAGTGTTCAATTTGTATTTTGTACGAACGTTTTAATCGAATGATTTATGAAATATATTTTACTGTGTTTAAAGTGGGCAACTGATGATGAAATAAGGACTATAGGAAAGAGGGATGAAAATTCAGAATAAAACGGAGTAGCACTATTAAAGAGGTGGTCAGTCATCAGCGGAATAGGCGGAATAACATACAGTATATGAAAATATTCACGTGCAGCACCTAATCCAGACTGATGGAAGTCCGATCATAACCTCATAGTACTGACAGTGTCGGATTTGACTTGGGGCTCATAATTGGGGCCCCCGACATTGTGAAAAAAGTGATATACAAAGTTTAATCGGTCCTAACGCTTAAAGTTTTTTATTGTTGTGGGATTGGCCGTTAAAAATGCTGCATGTATGGTGTATTGTAAAATTTTGTGACATGTTTTATATTTTTTTTATAGATTTCTAAACAAAGAGAGAAAACTTTTAATTTACGTGCACTGGGCCTGCGCAACTGCGATATCGCACGAAGGCTCGGCTTCGCGCCATCAAATGTCAGCCGGACCATTAAAGAAATTGGCCATACCAGACGTCATCCAGGAACCGGCAAAAAGCGAACCGTCCAAAATCCGCAGTCGATCTCATCTAACGAATGTCGCTGACTGAGAAAGAAGTAAATTCCGTGCTCCGTGTTGTAACCGCTATTTTTTCGCACGACAAACATTTAATTAATTTTTATTTATTTCACTAGTTTATTTACATATAATTGATATTTATCTTAATAATTATCCTCATTTGCCATGTCGGACAAAGCGAAAATTGTGCCCGCGAAGGTGTCCAAAAAACTTCCTTCTTCACAAAACCCGTCCCCAGCTGTAACAAGAGGTGCTATACGGGCGTCTGCCGAAATCTGCCAGAATGAAAGTTCTGTCGAGGTGCTGCTTGCCGTTTTGGAAGCCCGTTTCTCACAAAAAATTGATAAACTCGCCACCGCTCTACAGCATGCCGAGGAAAAAATCAATGACGTTTGCGTATCCTCGAAAGCATTTAACGAACATCTCGAGTCCATCGAACTTCGTCTAACTGAACGTCTAACCGAGGATCTAAAGTCCATCGCTGACCAAAACAAAAAACAGCTGACTGATATTGATGACAGGATTGAGTCTCTACATCAGAGGGTTTTCTCACTTGAAAACAATCCCCAACCAGCTGATCTTGCTGATGGCCTTCAGATTATCAACTCGCAGCTGGCTGATAATAATAAACGTCATTTAGATGATTTGCGGCGGAGTCAAAGAGCTGTTTTAGACGGTGCGCTCCAGCGCATGTGCCTCACGAACGTTTGGTGATGAAGGGATGAGTGGGGATGAAGAGAGGTACCACGCCACTTCTCCCTTTATCCACAAAGTTCGTGAGGCACATGCGCTGGAGCGCACCGTCTAAACCGGCTCAAAGGCTCAGCGAAATCATTATTCGGGGCATTCCGGCGAAATCTGATGACTCACCGCTTAACATTGTCTCGAACCTAGCTGCTTTGATCAACCATCGTCTCTCTGACTTTTGCGAAGCCTTTCGGCTGAGTGTTGGGATGCGTCAGCGTAATGGGCCGATTGTCGTCAAATTTTCTGGGCAGCGTGAGGCGAAAGCGTTTATGCACGCTTTGAAAATTAACAAAAAATTGAAACTCCCTTTTTGTGAGCTGGATGGACTCACAGCCGACTCGCCAGTTCATGTTAATGAAAACCTCACTCCGGCAAACAGCGCTATATTGCGGGAGGCGTTAAAACAGCGCAACCTTGGATTACTTTTCTCGGCCTCCACCAGAGACGGCCTTGTACGTGTTAGGAGGAGTAAGAGTCCCCGCACACTACAGACTTTCTATCGGCCGACAGTTTGGTCGGGCTCTTATTCAGTATGAAGATGTATACAAGTGCGCACATTACAACGTTTGGGTATCGGCCGATAAATAAGTTTGATGGGCTACACGATTGCCTTCAAACTAAACTGTCGGCAAACTATCGGCCAACTGCTTAATCAGTATGGAGCTCTTCCACGCGCGCACACTTGCCGATTGTTTAGTCGGCTAACTCGGCCGATAGTTCGGTTCGCTTCATACTTTGGCGTCCTTCTCCTCCGTTGTATGAAGGCAATAATAGCTTTTCAGGACAATATTTGTATTAACTCTCATTAGGCGACCCTTCTCTTCAAAAGCCGCTTACCAACCAGCAAATTCTTCGAGAACAGTCGGACGACAGTCGGCCTGGTCTGCGCAGTCACCACCAACCCGACGGTTTAGTTGGTCCAGTGTGCGCGCTTACATGTCCAACCCGACCAAACTATCGGACGATGGAAAGTCTGTAGTGTGCGGGGGCTCTAAAGATGAACCTTTTGTTGTTGTGCGAGATATCGAACAAATACATTGCCCTTCCGTCGAAACTCTGGAGTCGCGTGCAGCCAGCGTCTGAGTGGACAATTTCTTAGATATAAGTATTTTCATCATTTTAAATAATTTTTCTTTTTTTCCTGTTTTCTATTTGTTATATTAGTTATATTTTCAGGCTTTTTCTTACGTTTCTTTGATGCCTTCTTTTATCTTTTAAGTTCGCCTTTTATCTTTATTTTTCTACGTATATGTATTCTTGCTCTAACTCAGCTCAATTTCCCTCCTATCGCTTCAACCTGATTCTGCTTCCTGATGGTGTTCGCTGTTTCGTATTTTTGTACCTTAGCAATTTCGTCTAGCTTCAGTTACGGCGACCGGGTGAGAACGATGGTCAAAATTTTAAGTGCGAAACATCGAGGATTCAACGCTTGCTTACTAAACGCGCGAAGCATCCGTCCGAAAATTGATGAATTAAATGAAATATTTATTAACTCAGGTGTGCACGGCGTACTTTTCAGTGAAAGCTGGCTTAATCAATCCATTCCTTCCTCTTTAGTATCCATTGCAGGATATAAAGTATTCCGCAACGATCGCCAAGGGCGTATTGGAGGCGGAGTTGCTATTTATGTGCGTGATCACTTAAACTCTAAACCAGTTGCGTTCTCGAATTCATATGCATCGAAATCTCTACTGCTTCTGATAAACTCCTTCTTGTTTGTATTTATTCTCCTCCTGGCCTTTTTAACCCTGTTAACGTTCAAGAACTCAGCGACACGCTTGAGCTCCTCTCTCGTACTTACAAAAACATCTTGGTTGGCGGTGATTTCAACGTCAACTTAATAAAGAAATCTACCCTTCAAAATTATTTTGTGTATACTATGCACACTCTTAGTTTGAATGTTATTAATGTTCTCCCCACATATCTTTCTCTATATTATTTTCGGTTGATCTTGCTGGTTGTTCGGTGTGGATGCTTGCTCTTCGTCTATGATGGTGGTTAGCGTTTCCCCACTGGACAAAATAAGAACGATTTTTAAGATTTTTACATCGCGTGCAGATGATCTCAATGTCGTATGTATGAATGCGAGAAGCCTTAGAAGTAAGTGGGGCTTATTCTCTTTGTCGAGTGCCGTGGCAGATGTCACTTCGACCCTCAATTGGTATTCTCATTGTCAATCTAAGTAACACCTGGCGACTAGATCGACAAACGTCGAATTCTAATTGTCACTAGGTGGAAGTATCAAGTGACATTTTCCTCGATACCTTTGTAGGTATCGACAGTTCTATTTTTAGCAAAATGGAAGCAGAAAAAAATGTAAACAAAAATTCTTTTTATTGTATATTCCTTAAAAAATTATAGACAATTAAAATAAATATATAAATTTTAATATTTTAATGTAAAAATAACAACAAGAAAATAATTCAAAGTGATGGTGGAGTTTATGCTGCAAAATTCGGAATCCGAAAACCAAAACGCAAATGAACTCGTTTTATTTATTTATTTTTACAAATTGTTTTGCTTTTTTCACAACAAACATCGCACTGTTAAATATGTCAAACTCATTTTTCAAATGAAAATGTGTTTCATTTCACAACGTTCCTATTAGCCCCGTCACTCGCCAACGAGAATACCAAATTCAAAGTGGCGTGACACCGCCTAAGACAAATCTCACTTAGGTGATTCGACAACGAGAATAAGGCCCAGTGTGATATGTTGCATGATTTGTTTTCCAATACTTGTGTCCATGTTATTGTTGTATGCGAAACCTGGCTCAATGACGGTATTAGCTCCAACCTCGTATCTATCCCTGGCTATAATATTTTTAGAAATGATCGCGTAGGGCGTGCAGGTGGTGGCGTTGCTATTTACGTTCATCATAGCATAAAGTCCTCAATTATAATCTCTGCCACATGCTGTCAGAATGCCCAATACTTGGCTATCGAATTAAATACTGGTGTAGAAAAGGCAGTAGTAATTGGTATTTACCGCCCACCTAGTAATTTTAGCCTTGATAACGTCAATGAGCTCAATATCGAACTATCGACGCTAACCAGAAAGTACCGCCATGTTATTACCTGTGGCGATTTTAATATCGATGCTTTAAAACCAAGTACCTCTCTAAGCAATTTTAATTATCTTTGTCAGCTTCTTAATTTGGGAATCGTTAATAGCTTACTACCTACTTTAATGCAACGGTTCCATCTCAGCTGGATTATCTTCTGGTCGATGACATTCAGAAAATCTTGTTTCATAACCAAATTAGTCCACCCAGTAATTTTGATCATGATTTTCTTTTTTTGTCGTACAAAATTCACCTTCAGCCTGTTCCTCAGTTCCAGATAATATCATTCCGTGACTTCAAACGCATCAATTTGCAGCAACTTGAGATTGCGAGTCGCGAGTTATCTTGAGGTCCTGTCTACTCAACCGATAATATTAATGAAAAACTTCAAGCATTTCTTGACTCTATTAGACCCTTATATGAAATGTTTGTTCCTCTAAGGTTAATACGGGCTTATCCACGACGGTGTCCTTGGCTAACGCGTGAAGTCCATATTTCAATAACCGAAAAGGACTTCCTGTATCATCGATATAAGAGGACGCGTAATGAGGAAATGCGCAAGCTGTACAAAAGAGCCCGCAATACGACAGTATAGCTAATTCGCTCAGCTAAACGCACCTATTTTAGTAACCTGCTGGACACAAGCTTACCCCCAAAGAAGCTATGGAGTGACCTCCGCAATCTTGGAACTTTTGGTCAAAATTACCAGAAAGCAGAGTTAGATCCCGATATCCTGAATGCATTCTTTTCTTCCACCTCTGATGCAGTCTGTAACTCGTATTCCCTCGACTTAAATTATTCTTCTGATGGTTTTGCATTTCGCTGCATTGGCGAGGATGAACTTCTTTCTACACTATACTCAATAAAATCTGAGGCTGTTGGCTCTGATGATGTTCCACCTAAATTCTTAAAAATCATCGCACCGTTTGTATCAAATCATATCACGCATATCTTCAACTACTGTCTTACGTGTTCCCAATTTCCACCACAATGGAAGCTAGCATTGGTGGTACCTATCCCAAAAACAGTTTCCCCTTTGCAACCCTCTGATTTCCGTCCAATTAGTCTTCTATGTTTCTTGTCGAAAGTATTCGAAAAAATAATCTTTAAGCAACTTATTGCGCATATTGAAGAAAACTGTCTTCTTTCTAAATGGCAATCTGGCTTTAGATCTGGACACAGTTGTGAAACTGCACTACTAAAAGTCTCTTCTGATATCTATGATGCCTTGGACAACACTAAAGTAACTTTCTTGACTTTACTCGACTTTTCGAAGGCTTTTCATTCAGTTGATCATGTAAAGCTCTTACAGAAATTAGATAATAATTTTGGTCTTGGTCCTACTGCTGTGAAATTATTGTTAAGCTACTTATCTGGGCGTTCTCAAATCGTTAAAATCCAGGATAAATTCTCCAAGCCCATATTTCTACGATGTGGTGTTCCACAAGGCTCTATTCTGGGTCCCTTGCTGTTCAGCATTTATATTAATGACCTTCCTCTTGTAATTAAGAACACATCTGTTCACTTATATGCTGATGATGTGCAAATCTACATAAGCATGCCCATCGACTCAACTGGTGAGTGTATTCGCAGACTTAACGATGATCTGAAGAGGATTTTTGATTGGACTGTTACCAATAAATTGCCCCTAAATCCTAGCAAATCTTCTTGTTTGGTGGTTAGTAAGACTCCTATGGTATTAAGCACTCTCCCACCAATTGTAATAAATGATGCCGTCTTGCCTTATGTTGAGTCAGTCAGAAACCTAGGTGTTGTGTTTAATTCTAAATTTAGCTGTTGTAGTCATACGAGCGGAGTTCTTCAAAAAGTTTATGGATTCTTACGTCAACTATGGGTAAGCTCTAGCCTTCTCACACCTGATATGCGAAAAATGCTTGTGATTGCTCTAATTATGCCCCACTTGAGGTATGCAAGCCTAATTTTCCCCAAGCTTGATTCGGTGTGTAGGGGAAAAATGGAAGTTGCATCTAATGATTGTCTCCGTTTTGTCTATAGGCTAAGACGACATGATCACATTACTCCATATGCATCCAGCTTACTGGGTCTTACTTTTGAAAACTACCGCTCGTACCACGAATTAAAATTTATTTTTAAGCTTATGAATAAAATGTGTCCTCGTTATTTGTTTGAGAAACTCCGCTTCTTACAATCCAATAGGCAGACTACAATATTGATTCCTAGGTGTAACTCGTTATTTGGCGATCGTACTTACTTTGTCCACGTTGCGCGTAAATGGAATTCCTTGCCCCGGGGTATTCGGAGTGCGACTTCTAGCCGAACTTTCAGCAAGCTTTTAAAAGATTACTTTAGTTGATCCTTTCCTTTTCACTCTTTTATCTCTTTCTTTCTCTTTTATCTTCTCTTCACATTCTTTTCTCTTTTTCAATCATTAAAATTTTGTATTTTTCCGCTGTTTTTTGTACAGTTAAGATGTTTAATCTTTGTACTATGCCAATAAATGTTATTCTTATTATTATTATTATATTTTAACTTTAGGGCAACCTCCTTGCTCGATGTGTTTCTTACCAATGATCTTAGCTCCAGCATCTTTCTAAATCAAATCTCTCCCCCTAGTTACCTGGATCATGATATTTTATTCGTTTGTCATAGAACCAAGACCAAGAACGCCTCGTTCAGAGGTGTCTTTGTCTACCCTGGTCTAACGTATTTGCTATGACTGATGTCGATGGTAAAGTTATTGAATTCAATCGGATATTGCTCGATCTATTTGATGAGGTCGTCCCTTTGCGTAGCAAAATGTGTTTAGCTAAATCTAAGCCTTGGTTCACCGCGGAAGTAAAATCGCTTATTGCTGAAAGAGAGTTTCTTTATCGCAGGTCCAGAAAAGTCAGAAGTGCTCTAGCTATTCGATCTTTTAAACGTATAAAGAACTTAGTCGTCGCCAAAATTAAGGAAGCTAAGAGAAACTTTTATGCTCGGAAACTTGATCCCGCCCTTCCTGCAAAAACTATTTCGAATAAATGTAACCGCTGCCCACATTCTTTGCCCTGAAACCTTTAACCAATATTTTGTCGCCAGCCATATGGTAAGTGAGATTATTCCCACTCCTGTGGCTACGCTGGGTGGCTTCTACTTTCGCTGTGCGACTCCCTCGAGGTAATGTCTGCTCAAAAATCAATCAAATCGAATGCGACTGGTAGTGATAACATCCCTCCCAGGTTCTTAAATATGATCACACCTTGTCTCTTACCTGTTATTACTCACTTATTTAACGCTTGCCTCACTTATCTAAGTTTACCTTGGCCTGGAAGCTTGCCTTGATTATGCCAATTCCCAAGTGCCCGTCCCCTACTTGCCCCTCGGATTTCCGGCGTATCAGTATCCTCCCTTTTTTGGCAAAGGCTCTCGAAAAGCTGATAGCGTCTCAAATACTTGAGCATTGTGAACTTCACCAAATAATAAATGTATGGCAATCTGGCTTCCGCAAGCGTCATAGCTGTGAGTCTGCCGCCCTGAAAGTCACTTCCGATATTCGTCAGTCCCTTGATGAGCAACATGGTTGCTGTTTGGTGCTACTTGATTTCTCTAAAGCGTTCGATAGTGTTAACCACGCCTTGCTTCTGCAAAAACTTTCCCAGCAAGTAAACTTTTCCCCTTCTGCTCTCAACCTGATGCAAAGCTTTTTAACTAACCGTTCTCAGAAAGTCGTGCTCGGCCCCAATTGTTCTTCGATGGCCTTACTTCATGTTGGCGTCCCCCAAGGCTCCATCCTTGGCCCTCTCCTATTCAGTATTTTCAATAATGATCTTCCTTTAGTAGTTAATGACTCCAAGATTCACATGCACGCAGATGATGTGCAACTCTATACTTCGGCACCAAAAGATCAATTTGAAAGATGTATTGAGAAGCTAGCCGCCGACCTCCAGCATATTTCCAACTGGTCTTCTTTGAACCTTCTACAACTCAATCCTCTGAAATCCCATTATATCCTCTTCTCCCATTCTCCCACTGTTCGTCGTGACTTCCCTGATATTGCTATTGCTTTAAATGGAGTCCCTCTCGACTGCGTTGGTAGTGTGAGAAATCTTGGAGTCGTCCTGAATAGTGGTATGACCTGTTGCGATCACGTCAGTTATACTCTTCGTTAAACTTACGGGCAACTATCTAAACTTAGGCTCCACTGCGTTCTGCTCACTAGGGCTCTCCGTATGAACTTAGTGAAAACCCTACTCCTCCCTCATTTAATGCTTGGCCTTTCCATTTCCCTTCTCTTGATTCCTCCTGCGCCCGTAAGCTCAATATTGCCTTCAATGATTGCGTACCTTTCATCCACAAATTACGCCGTTTTGATCATATCACTCCCTATTCTAATTCGGTTTTAGGCTGCTCGTTTAGTGATTACCGCGAGTTTCGGCTTCTTCGTCTACTTCATGATATCCTTCATCATCACAAACCTGGTTACCTTCTCAGTTTGTGCAGCCTTCGCAATCTCTAAGAAACAATAACTTAATTATTCCACGTTTCCGCACCCTAATTGGTCAAGGTTCTTTCTTTGTCGTCGCAGCTCTGCTTTGGAATTCTCTCCCAATTGGTTTGCAACGCGTGGATTCAGCGCCCATCTTCAGGAAGCATCTTTTCAATCTGCTGACTAATAGGACAGTTTAGAGCACGAACGCATACTTTTGCACTTTTCTTTTATCATTTAACTTCTTCTTTTCTGCTTTACTTTTTTCTTGTTTTTTCTCCTTTTTATATTTCTTCATCTATCCTAGTATTTAGTTTTCTTATTTTTTTAATTATATTTCTTTATATTTTGTTACTTTTTTTTGTTTTTTATTATATTATTTTTGTATTGCTTTTTTTTATTTTTTGCTATGTATTACTCTTGTTAGTTCCTCAGTTAAATCAATGTACTAGTTATAAGATATCTATCTTTTGTACATGTTTTGCCTAATAAAAATGAAAATGAAAAAAAAATGAAATGATGATGGTTTGGGCCGGAATTTGCTCAACTGGGAAAACCCCCTTGGTTTTTGTGGATCAGGGGGTGAAAATCAATCAAGAAGTTTACCGACGCGACATTCTTGAAGTTGTCGTTCTTCCATGGTCTCAGCAACATTTCGGCGATGCGAATTGGACGTTTCAGCTAGATTCTGCTCCAGCGCATAGGGTAAACTCGACTCAAGGTTTGTTCCAAAATCATTTTCCGGATTTCATCACATCCGCGGCGCGGAATGGCCTCCCTACTCGTCGGATCTCAATCCGATGGATTACAGCATGGGATCAATTTTGAAGGCCAGAGCCTGTGCGAAACCCTACAAAAGTTTGGGAGCGTTAAATCAGTCATTGCGTCGTGAGTGGGATTGGATATCGGTGGAAGAGCTTCGGCGCTGCCTTTAAATTTTCAGAAGCGTTTGAGGTTGTGTGTAGAAGCAGAAGGCGGCCATTTCGAAGCTTGTTAATAATTTTTGTTAGCATAATGTTATTTATTATTATTTGTAGTAAACAATTGTTCTTTCGCTTAATAAAGTTTTTACAACACAATTTCTTGTTATCATTTTGTTTGGGTCAGTGCGTTCAGCGTGGTGTGTGCTCGCACGAAGGTGCTTTAACAGCGAATAGTATTGACCGCATAGTGCAGGCATCTTCGCTTCGTATGAGCGAACGCCATCTGCACGCATGGGACTGGAGCACTTTCTTTCGACCTATAGGTAGGTATATATCTGCATTTCTTCTCTACGTGCAGTAATGTTTGTGTTTTTGTCACTAGAGTTTTTACAGGGCTTTAGAAGTAGTAAAAGTGGTAGTAGAAGAAGTAGTAAAAGGGGCTGGTGTGGGGGTGGCTCCCGATTCACCGATAGGGTTGACTTTGGTCTCAAAAAATAGCTTACAGTTAGGGGTATTTCTACACAAAATATTGGCTGGGTGCTTTCATAAGCAAGTGCGATACACTCAATTTTAGTAATAAGGGGTTAGTTTCCGATTAAGTTAGAGGGTTGGTTTCATTTTTATTGAATTCGGCATATCCAAATTAGTAAAAGGTGACATTATCAGCGGGGTGTATCAACTCGCCCACAGTTAACATTTTTTTTTTATATTTCGTTCATTTGAACGTTCAGTTCTTGAAGTACCTAGCCTTACAAGGGCCCCCCCAATGAAAAGTGCCCAGGGGCCTCTCAAACTTTAATCCGGCCCTGCGTAGTGGCCACTGGTAACTATTTAAG
Source organism: Thereva nobilitata (assembly GCA_963855945.1). Lineage (NCBI taxonomy): Eukaryota > Metazoa > Arthropoda > Insecta > Diptera > Therevidae > Thereva > Thereva nobilitata. Next base: position 53,414,698 of record OY979694.1, on the reverse strand, counting down.
ATAGGCTAATATAGTCGGCCTGGACCCTTCCAAGTAAGGCTAATATTACGACAACAAGCAACATGACTCGGCTGCTGGAAAAAACGACAACGAACACGTTAACGAAAAGGGCAAAACGATTTAAAAATGTTCGCGATGCGATGGACAGGGAATGGTGTCTTGCAATAACTGTATGTTGTATATTACAGCTGTCATACAAGACATCATGTGGTCCGGCTAGGTTTTGTGGTCAGCAAAAGAATGAAACCTACCATTATCGGCTTTAAATCAATACATTAAAGGCTGTGTACTCTTCGTGAGCGATTCAAATTACTTACATCAAACTCATAAACGTCGATGAAACAGAAGAATTTTTCGAAGTAGTTATACGGGAGCTGCCTCAGGTATGATGAAAAAATAATCTTGGGAAACCTGGACGCCAAAGTAGGTCGGGACCCCTCACAGGCAATATGTCCGCACCTATAGCTTGCATGATAACACTAATGACAATGGAAAACGAGTTATAGAGATGGCAGCAAGTAAGAATCTGGTCGTTGCGCGCTCAATTTGCGCGTAAAGATATTCGTAAAGCCATATGGATATCTCCCGATGGAACCATTCACATCCAAATAGACCATGTGTTGATAGACCGTCGTCACCTTTCGGGTTTGATTACGACGGTACGAACGTACTTAGCCAAAGTGGTAGCTATCTGAACGACTGGTTCGATGATAAATGCAACCTGGTGAATGACAGTAAAAATGCTGCGTACAGAGCAATGCAGCAGTCTCAACATGGGCACGCAAACAGAAGAAAAGAAATTTCACAGACCGAAAAAAGAAGCCTGGGAGTAAAGTTTGGTTCGTGAACTACAACAGTGCGGTTATATTTTATCCATACACGCAATGTTAATGTGTGTGGAATTGTCATTTCGCCGTCTGCACGGAAATTTTCCTTTTGATTAGACGAGGGCTCTACTAAATATGATCACCGAGACCGATCCTAAAGGCATCTTGGAGCGATGGAAAAACAACTTTCAGGAACTGCTAAATGGCGAACTAACTGAAGAAATGATGATAATCCTACGCAGCCACTACCAAGCCTAGAAGAATTTCGCAGAGCCATCAACCGCCCTAAAAACAACAATGTCTCGGCTGCAGATGGCATCTCCGTGGAGCTGGTTAAATTTGTTACTACGCCACACGATTGGGAAACAATTCTAGAAGACTGGAATAAGCATCATATGCTCAGTACAGAAAAATGGAGTTATCACAACATGCACCAATTATCGTAGTATAACGTTATTGGGTACAAAACAGGTTGGCCGCTCACGCTAGAAACGTCATAGGCCAATACCAGTGTGGCTTCAGCCCAGGCAAATCAACAACCTATCAGATTTTCACCTTGAGGCAGGCGATGGAAAATGTCTAGAGTTTCAAAACTCAATCCAACAACTCTTTATAGAGTTTAAAGCTGCCTATGATGACATAGCCTGGTTAGAGCTGTACGAAGTTATGAAAAACTTCAGCATCGCCAATAACCTGACACGACTATGTAAGTTGACCATGACCGTTGTGATAAACCAAGTAAAAATATCCGGAACACTGTCCAGACCAATGAACGCCTATAATGGACTCCGACGAGGGTCGGTCTGGCCTGCTTCCTTTTCAACCTGGTGTATGGATATGTCAAACTGGAAGACATACCCAAATACCATCCAATACCAATTGGTTTTATTCTGTCCATGAAGACAATAAAGCTTGTGGAATACTCATATACTTAATCCAACCAAAGTAAGAAGGGAAATGAGAGATTTCTTTTTGGACGTCAACACTAAACATCTGCCTTCCTTTTATCAATCATCGCTCTCGTTCCCATCCAACTTCTCTGCTTCTCTGAAGACGATACTCATCCATCTGTCCAGTCTCAAATTAAACCACCACCGACCTTCGTTCTATATTAGAGAACGGTGTAAAAACTGGCAGACCGATGTCCTAAAATCCTTAGCATAACTTTAACTGAGGATCTACAATGGAAAGATAACGTATTAAAAAAGGCCAAACAAGCGACCCAATTCTTGGTAGACGTTAAGAAATGCAAGTTCCTCCTTCAGCCTGTAGACCGGCATCTTTAAGTCTTACATTCGCCCGCCCTTAAATAGAAGTCGTTTATTTAGTCTGGCACCTCGAAAACCTCATTACTGTATCTCGACAAGGTGTGCAAACCGCGCCATTATACTGACCAGTGATGGCCGCTTTAAGTCTGATGGCGTAGGTCTTGACGTAGTAACCCCTACTTCGCCGGTTACAATAATGAAACCATCGCTTGTATAGACCTGGGTGAAGGGTATTGAGAAGCTCAAGCTCATCTACAATAGATACCATATCAGTGGATGTATGACTCCTCACTAGGTACACCCTTTTCCTATGGTTCCTTCCAGAGAAGGTTTACACAAACTGTAAACAGATGGACTTCAGCTTGTGGGAAGGTAGCAGAGACACATTGTTCAGAGTTGGCGTGAACATTTTTTAGTTAAACAAATGTACCTGCAAGCGTGCTTGAAGAAATGCTATTAGGGTGTCTTCTTTTATTTGTACGAAAGAGCTATTGGCTTATGCTCAAGATCAGCAGGCGATTATGAGTCTTTTATCGTCTTCTGCTAAGTCTCCAGTATCTTTGATGTTCTGACATAAGTGGCTCCACCTATCCCTTTTGGCTGTCCTAATCGCCCTAACAGAAATATTATAACTCCTACCAGTTACCGCTCTTCTTGGCTGCATTAGCCAGGTTGCGTTCACTGGAAGATTTAATTTGGTGGAATTCACAGTAACATCGCCTATTTCAAGCCGGCGATTTTCTATTTGTGAAAATATGCTTCCCCTACAACAGTAGGTAATACGGCGGTTGAACAAAACAGTTTTTTGAAAATAAAGTCATCATTTTGCTAAAAAAAAATCTAGTTGGCGCCGATAGGTGTTTTCGATCGGAATGGCGTAACTTGGATTGCTTTATGTCTTGGCTTAATACTACCCCATAAAATGGCCCAGATGAGTGGCTTGAGTTGGTTTGCATTTTGGTTTAGTACTACCATATGAAATGGTTCCGGTTCTTGTTGGTTTAGTTTACTATTACATTAAATGTTTCTGAATCAACGGCACTCATCGGACATTACTAAAAATTTTATTCACCAAAAACTCGCATCGGTCGATGCTGTCTGGCTCAACCGACCCCATACCTACTTGTCGGGACAATTTCAAATACCATATTTAGCACGTATACATGATGAGCTGAAACCAGGTTGAACCCGAGTTCAAATGCATGTAGACGCGAGTCGAGTTGAGATAGGGTCGACTGAACTCGACTCAGCTCTGCTTCCTGGGTTGAGTTAAAGCTATGCAGATAGGCGCAAGTTCAGTAGTTGAGTAGTTGAATTTAGTTGACAGCAGCATCTCTGTGTTTTGTTTGTGATTTTTGTCGAATTTTGTCGATTGTCGAAAATTCAACTCATCCTTAACTCAACTATTCAACTCATCATGTAGTAATTATTATCTACTCGTGTCGGAGCATGGGTGATACAGTTATACATCTTGTCATTAGGTTTACAGCTTTTACTATGAATTGCTATTTCAACCGAGAATTTCAAAGGAGAATTTGGGTGAACTTGAACAACATTAATTAAAGATTAGATTGTACACCATGGATAAGTGAAAGAGTACAATGATCAGTTACGGATTGGTAATAAATGCAATGTAGCAAGAAAAACGAAGATTGAAGATGACAAGCTGTGTTCCTTTTCTACTTTTTGGTACTTGCGAGCAGAGCAGTAAAGGAACGCAAAATTTGTTGATATGAGTAAAATCTAACCTAACATTTTTGATGTTATTTCATTTGTATACAAATAAAAGGTTAGAATAATAATTTAAGACATAATTTAAATTAATGAGATTTTATTATTTATATTTTTATTTATTTTATTCATAAAATTATTATTTTTATTTTTATTTATAGATGTTTTTATATGAAAAAAGCTCAAAACAATCAAAAGCCATCTATGGGGTGATAGGGTAATTAAAATAATTCACAATAGACTCCAAATGGGAGCTTTCCTCTAGCGGATTTTAATTGCGCAACTAAAAGTGTTATTTACTCGCATGTTAATGCAAGTGTAGCTGCGAGTACTCACGAGTAAAAAACAGTAAAAATTAGCAGAAAAGGAGCGCAGCTAATGCCAATGGCCGATGATAATTTTATGATCTAATTGAATGAAGACCATAGGCATAGAGCGATTACATCGCCATTTGTGTTTGTCCATCCTCTATATCAACGAAAAAATATGGTGTAAAATGTAGGTTTTAGTGGATATGTTAATATAGGAACACGTTCCCGCCGACGGCCGAATTTGTAGTTCTCGGCATTTGACGGCTCCCTAACTCCTAGTTTGTTCCGTCGGGCGGCGCTGTTGTGAACCTAATCGCGTAGCGCTAATTGAGAGTTTCTACTGAATATCTATGCCTCATATGCAAAAAATAAACATTAAATTGATCTTGTGTATTTAGATACCACTAGTGAGTGGTACAAGCCTTCCAATGGGACAGTCCTCTATGTACCTCTAGTGGTACATGCCGGCGGAAACGTATTAAAAAATCTACGATTAAATTAGGACAAGTAAAAAATTATACAAAATTATTAAAAGAAACTCTCCAAGGAACTACCAACATGATAAATTCCAATTAAATTTTTTTAAGAGGCTTTTTAACAAGATTATAATTTCTCTAATTGAGTATTGAAATATTTTATAATTCCGAGTAAGCGTCTTATTAACTTCAATCTATGTTAAAAAATCTCTAATTTCTGGAATTCTTTTAAACCGGTTTGAAACTAGTACAATATTGTATAAACATTACTTACTTTTAGATTAATTCTTGTAAAATAACTTTTACTTGAAGTTTTACTAAGAACAATGAAATTTTAGCGGTTTCAATTTCATTTATTTGCCAAGCGTCTTATGACGCCCAAATGTTATTCCTAGAATTCATTTAAACAAAGTAAAGCTTTAAACAGAAATGTTGTATCTGTCGTGTTTGTAAAGCGCTTAATAACTTCCTCTTACTTTCTCAAAATGTTTTTCCACCACAGATTCGATTGTAAAATTGTTATTGTTTCTCCACTTGATGTCCATTTTATATTAAATAAAAAGAACGCTCAAAGGGCGAACCTTTTTTACTTTTAAAATGTTACAGCACAATCAATCCGGGTGGATGTCGAAAAGGTTTCTAAAATGTGTTCACAAAATTCTTTGTTAAGCAAATAATGGAACCTTTTTGCTATCAATTAAAAATGATCATTGTACCGAATAGCAACCCAACAGTTACACTTTTCTAATCCCTTCAATAGTTCTATTTTTAATCTTGTTAAGGAAGTGATGATAAAAACTTTTCTGGTTTAGGTATTTTTTGTTGATATTACTAGGATTTCACTTTAAATTTTGTTGTATAGTCCGCAAATAACGACCTTTTCCCTTAAGAGATTTTTTATGTGGAGTTATAAGCTTGGAGAGCTCCTTTTGTATTATCATACCAGTCATTTTTCATGTCATTGTAAAATGACCAAACTTAACCTTCATCCGGCTCCCAGTAAAGTCCTTGTGAGCTCTTAGACCCTTTGTCCGATTTAATCTAAAAAAACAAGATTTTTTTATAATATTTTTTTAGCAAAATATCATCCATCTCATCCTGGGTCTGCCTACAGGTTTATTTCGCGAAATATCTGTTACCATGATAATACATACAGGCGCAACGAAGACTAATGCCCCAGTTACACGAATGACAAAAAATGACAATTGTCATAATCTCTGGTCATAATTAATGGCATTGTTGTTGTTTATTTTTTATGACAGAAATAATGACACAAATTATGACCGTGTATGACGATAATGACAAATTATGACAGAAAAAATGGCAAGTGTGTCATTCGTGTAACAGCACCATTAAACATGTCAAACAGTGGAAAAAATTCATGTAGAAGCTAATTTGGCACATTTGTAGGGGAAGGTGTCCTTAACAACATGCTAAAAGTACTGATGGGTGGGGTGAAACTATGGGTGGAGGAGGCTTTACAGGCCCATATTTTCAGTTTTTCGTTAATAACTCGAAATTTGCTGCCTCTAGCGGAGAAATCTACATAAAATTCTCTACAAAAAAAGTCCTCTACACTTTCTCGCATACACCGCTAGCAACCGTGTGGCACCCGACTCCCTTTTAAACGTAATATTTTGCCGCTACACGACTGGGTGCGGGGGCGCTGCGGTTGCCTCAAAGCAGGGTTTGCTTGCTCTGGTATCTGCGGCTCATGTTCGAGCAGACCACCGCCGTCGAAGACAACATCGATGATCGATTATGAAAATTAAATTTCGCTGAATATTAATTTTCAAGACACATCCTTGAAAACAATTTATTTCATTTTTATCAATAAAGATTTTATTTGCAACAATAAGAATTTCCTTTTCCCTTTCCCGCCATATCTCCTTAAGTATTGATCCTAGCGAAAAATTTTATAGGACCTTTTTTGTAGAGAATTTTATGTAGATTAATTTAGTATATGGAGATTTTTCCACAGTAGTTTTTGAGTTATTAACGAAAGCCTCAAAAACGGACCTTGAGAGCCGCTAATCCCGTTTGCCCGACCACCAGCCATCAGTATTTTTAGTATGTTAATAAGGACACCTTCCTCTACAAATGTGCAAAAATTCGCTTGTATATACATGTATTTTTTCTTCTATTTTTCATTCGTTGCCTGGACTATTAGTCTGTTAATTTTTATAAAGGTTTAGAGCTGTCGAGTATTTCGTACAACTCGCTGTTGTATCTCCTTTGGGCCTATTATGCACCTGAGAACCTTTCTCTCAAACCTGTTGACTCGTTCCTCTATGTCCTCATAGTCATAGTCTAAGTCTCTCTACCATAGCACAGTACTGGTCGTATTACTGTTTTGTAGAGCGCGAGTTTCGCTTTTCAGTGCACAAACTTGAGTGCAGTATTTGTTGTTTGGCATAGAAGGCTCTATTAGCCAGTAGTATTCCTCCAGGTATCTCATTATTTTCTTCGTTTCGTTTCTTCTCATTTTCTTCGTCGTTATGTATATTTTGTCCCATTCTAAGTTTTCCAGCTCTGGACTGTCATAACTTTTATCTTTTCTTCGTTGATGTTCAGGCCTATGTACTTTGCGCCTCTTTTATTTCGACATAATCTTCTTTTGCTGCCAAAAATGACCTTCCCACGATGATCACCTCATCCAAATATCCAAGTAAATTGGGATTCAATAAGTTTTAAACATATTCTCTACATCTCTCTGTTTTATCCTCTCAAGGTCTGCTAAGAGGTATCCACCTATGGCGCCCATTACACGTTCATGCAAGCGTCATTCAATTCCATCAGTCATGATTGATGGAAATCAAAATATACAGGGAATTACATCAGTGATCACCTTAGACGGTAAGTTTTCCGTCAGTCATAGCAGTGACTGTGGCAAAACTGACAGTAAAACCTATCGTATAATGGGCGCCTATGTCTCTGCAGATATCCGGCCTTGGCTGAAACTTATTGCGGAGCTGGCGTGTTCCTTTGTACGCTTGTCAAATTTTCCCTTCGTCGAAGTCTTGCTGTATCCGTAGGAGCCCCCTGGTTTGGCGTCCTCTTTTCTTCTTTCTGTACAGCTTGTCTGCAGTTCTTTTTAGCTTGAAGACCACCATCCGTGCTCATGTGGGCCTTGCCATGTATTCCCGCCTACTCTGGTTTCTTTCTTCAATTGCGGAACTGCAGTCCTGATCGAACCATTCAATTCTAGTCTGTCTGGGGGCCAAGCTTAGTGTCTCCCTTTTTTCCCTTTTGTCGCTCAAGTTTCGTACGACAGCATTCTTTCTTCAAGTTTTAGCTTATCTAGTCGTACTTTGGTTGTGTTTTGGTCGTTAACCGGGCTCTAAATTTTTCTTTAGCTAAATAGTATCCTAGCCACAGCACGCTCCTCTCATTGCTCTTACATACAGAAAATGCGTGCCCCCCCATGGTTAATTTGATTATTTGTTCCCGTCTGATAACTGTCACGTCACATTATGAATATTTTTATAAAGGAATATTTGTTTGACGGTATTAACCTTATAGCGTTTGTTAACTCTAGGTAGAATTGCTCTTTCTCCTCATCCGCCGATGACAGCATTTATTGAGTATATTGATATATCCAAGATATTATAGAAAACAAAAATTGGCCCCCATTTCTCTTCCTGTGATAGTTGTTACATGCAATCTTATTGTCTGCAAAGCCAACTCCTCCTTTTGTAGCACTTTTTTTATGTGAAGTCTCAGATCAAATGTCACGCTAAGGTGGATTGAGGGGAGTCTGCGCGAGGCATGAGGAAGAGTCGGTGAACCTCGCAACCGAACTCTATGAGTTCAATTTTTCATGCAGCATTCTAAGCCAGTCTCGTCTTTGTGTTATGCCTACTGAAACAAGGAAATCCCAAGTTGAATTTAATTTTTCCTCTTGTTCTCTTTATTACTTTCAAACTGTAGTCCTGTCAAAATAGATAAAAAAAGTACAAATGTGGGAAAAATTTCGCATAGAGATAAAAACTGAAACAGACCTTAAGAACAATAAAATGACAAAAACTCCAATTTTATTCAAGGTCAAAGAAACAAAAAGTGCTATTTGGAAATAACTTTTAAAATTACCGTAAAAAAGCTATTTGTTACCCAGTTTAGGACTAAGTTTTGGAATATAAGTCTTGAAAAGCCTTCCTGTCTAGACTAAAAAAATTAGAAAAGAAAAGAAAATAAAAACTGGACAGAACCTTTTTTGTAATGCAGTGAATAAATTGATGTTTGATATCCGTCGAAACGTATTCATATCAATTTAATATGAACATAATCTTAGACAAAAAAAGTATGTATATCGCACCCTTAGAATGGAAGTGACCTAATTCAAAAATTTCCATTTGTGGGAAATGGACAAGAAAGTCTTCAAAAAAGTACAGTGTTCATGTGGCTCTTTTACTCGTAAGTCCGGCCCTTTTTCACCAGCACCATAAAAAGAAATATATATTCTGGGTAAAAGCTCGTGGCGTTTTTCAGTAAAATTGAACTGCTTTCTTATAGTATGAAACTGAATTATTTAAACTAAATAAGCTGCATTTTTATGGACAATGTTTCGCCACTTTTCGGGTAGAACCACGATGCCATCATTGCAGAACTTCTTTGGTTTCCGATTTAAAATCTATGTCAAATAGTTTTCACATGCGTCCTTTGAATCCCGTTGACGGGGTTCTGTAGCGATCGGAACAAGTGATAGTAGGAAGGTGCTATGTCGACTATATGGTAAATGCATCAAAACTTCCCACCCAAACTTTTCCAGCTTTTGACTGGTCATTAAAAAAGTGTGTGGTCGGGCGTTGTCGTTACTAAGAAAAACACCTTTCCTATTATTTAATTCGGTCCGTTTCCGTTCAATTTCCTGGCGTAATCTCAGAGAAGAGGTGAGAATCAATTGTCTGACCAACTAGAAGAACCTTATAATTGACGATTCTCTTCCAGTCTCACCACTCACACAACACCACATTTTTCGATTTTTGGCTGTGCGAATGCTTGTAACGGCCCATCATCCCTTGAACACGATCATTGACGCTCTCAATTGCCTTATGTGGCCCATTTGTCATCACCAATTATAGGACGTGCCGGTTTGAAGATTTAAAATACTCATATGTACTCAGAGGTGGGCTTAATAAGGCGGCCTCAAGCTTAATCGGTTAATAATAGAGTAACAAAGTTCAGGCTAGGTCTGGTCTTCACCTGGACGTCTGGACGATGCACCCGCTTGTTCACCGGGTAGTCTGGTACTGCCTGTGTCACAGCCTTCGTTGGCTGGTTAGCGGGATTCACTTGTTTCAGGAGGCATAACACTCCGGTGACGCTGCCTCCCGCTAATTCCGACGGTTGCAATTCTGTTTCAGTCGCTTGAAAAAGTGATCTCGTACCGTACAACATTCAAGAGTTCAAACGCGAGGCTCACAGCTCACTGCGTCCTCCTCATGCATCCTCCAGACTACTACTACATATTGCACCATGACGTGAACGACATGACGGAGTGGTAGAATAAAGCTAGACTTTCACATAAAAAAAAATATGAGTGTGCTTAAGACCACACTTCGGAAGTAAAACTTGGTTGCCCAATAACTGCCGGAATTATTAAAATAATAACCAGCAAGAAATATGCAATAGAAGTAAATAAAGTTTTTTTTTACGAGAAAGTGGTGAGAATCTTACATCTGTCTAGCAGCAAGTAATGCCGGCGACCGCCTGTCTACGACAGGAGACACCGCTGGGGGTCCGCACCGAGACGGTAGTGTCTGATTCCTACTGACTAAACTCACTAACCCTATTGCCTGACGTCATCAATGTGGGGTTCCTCAAAAGTTTTCACCAGAGCCGCGGCAGTGGGGCTTACGGATCAGCGACCTACCGCCTATGCTTTCTTTGCGGGAAACGTGACTTCAGCGGAGCTTGCTACCCAATTCACCAGCTACGTTAGTACCCGTAGGTGCTTCGGAAGGTTGATAGCACTCTACCGAGAAGCTCCTGCCTAGAAAAAAACCACTTCCTACTTAAATCTTATTCCCCTCGCTTAATCGGCTTACGCCATTGCGTCAGGGGCTGGATCAGCTATCTAGCAATATTTATTAATTTCTATTTACATTAAAACCTAAAAACGAAACAATCGGTTTATGATAACTGAAATATGTAATATATATTTTTTTAGATTGAAACTGATCTAAATATCGCGTAAAAACTGCATCAAGTGACGTTCCATATGTCGTGGTGCAAAAAGTTATTGCAAATTTTTTTTATTTAAAGTTGATTTTTCAAATTCTGGGGGTAGTTTGAACCCCTTAAGGGTTGAAAATAATTTAAATAATTTATTTATTTGAAGCATAAACTTGAAAAAAAACTTTTTTAATTTTTTTTATTTTGAGTCGATTTAGGTGTGGTTTTAACCCTTTAGGACAGTGATTCTCAACCTTTTTTTTGTTGCAGCACACTTTTAACAGTGTCAAAATTTGGCGGCACACTAACAATAAAATAAGTTTACACTGGGTAAAATAGTTTATACTATAATAATTCAATGTAAAGTAAAATAATAAGTAGGTGCTACAAAGACAATAGAATGTTTATTAAGTGATTTAATGCGAAATTTGAACTTGATGATTTTTTATAATTTCGTTTATATTTGGTCGTAAAAATGATAATCTACATTTAAAAGTCTCGATCTTTTTCTAAGTTTTATTTTGGGTAATGCTGAAAACCGAATTCTCACAAATAAGATGTGGAATATTGTAATATTTTTAAAGCTTAATTTTATTATTCCTAAATAAGGGACTTTTGAATGGTCTTCATTTTATATAATTAACCATTTTAACACATTGTTCCAGCACTACATATTTTAAATTCTGAATGCAGATATTTTGTAATGAGTGCTTCCCGATGCAAAAAACAATGGCTAAATAATATATCTGCATTCAGTTCTTTCACATGTGCCACAAATTCATTTATATGCCCATTTATAGCTGAAGCACCATCTGAGCAAAAATGCCAATACATCACTTGTCGACATAAGCATATGTGAAAAATGTTAAAAAGTACTTCAAATGGACCCAATAAAACCAATTTTAACATAAAAATTTGTTGATATCTTCAAAAGTAAAGGTCGTAACATAGAAATTGTGTCGACGTTATTCATAAGAAATATTGGAAGCTTTCCAATTTTGGAAAAAAAATATTGATTAACTAGGTATTTTTTGGAGAAAAAGGTAGTTGAAGTTGAAATTTTAGTCGAAAAAAACCAAAATTTTGACTTTGACGACTGAAATTCTTCTTGGTACGGTGGAACCGTCATTTTGATGTGACGCGATGTAATGATTGCAGCATTGCTCTTTTTCCCGTCGCCTTCCTGTTCCAATAAGTTGCTGTATAAAAGAGCATACAAAATAACTTTTATTGTTTGCATTCCTAAAATTTGGCGGCACACTACAAGAATTTGGCGGCACACAAAAGTGCGGCGGCACAGTGGTTGAGAATCACTGCTTTAGGATCATCCCTTATCATAAAGTTTAGCTTGATTTAGTATAAATCCACCACCTTCGCAAATAAATATATTGAAAAAAGTGCATTTTATCGGATAATTTTTCATTATTATTGTAATTATCGCGAAAACCCCTTAAAAAGGGTTGTTTTTTGCGATTTTAAGGGTGACGCCCATATTTTAGGACCGCCGGACCCCGATTTTCGTGATCAGCGACCCAAAATCCTTGTAGGGTTCGATTTTCTTAACGGTGTTATGTTGGAACACCTAAAGCGCGTTTTGAATGGACTAATAGTACCTACATTCATCCCGCAGTGCAGCCATTCCGCTTTTTTATTAATGTTACACATTGCATTTGGTTTGTTATGAACATTTTATGGCAGCTTGAGTGCTGACTGTGCCGTTCGCCAAACATCCAACAAAGTGGCAGCAATGCTTGACGATGTAATTGCAAAAGCAATTTTCTGCTGCAAGGTTAATATTGTCAGGAATAGGAGGTTCTACCTCGACTCAGACATATACTCGAGGTAAATCCACTATTGAATTGTTTTCTAAAGATGGCTTGCCTTCATGTAAAATAACAGCATATTATCGAAGCTTACCAATGATTTACCTTCAGTAACGATTACTTCAGAAATAAAGCAACAAAATGTCATATCCACTTCCAAGGCAATGGTCAGGATTTCGAAGTTGACAATCGTTGAGCCGTACCCTATTCGCCATTATTGTCCAAAACGTTCAATGCTCACATAAATGTTGAATTTTGCGTCAAATGAGCTGGGAGTATCACATAAAAATAAAAAAATACATATGCAAATATGTCACGAAAGGGCGTGACATGGCTGTTTTTGGTGTTGCTAATGCAAATACGATCGACGAAATAACACAATATGAAATGGGACCTTCTGCTAGCAGCAATGGAGTTATATAAAAGATATCCAACTATGGTTTATTTGGTAGTTCATCTCGAAAATGTCCAAAGTGTATATTTTACAACGGATAAAGGCCGGGCCACACATATCCGCACCGCGTCCGCACCGCATGACGGCCGTGTGTTGGACAACACACGGAGAAAAAGTAAACAAGTGAAATCTTACCAGTCAGTCCCCACTTTTCCGCATCTCCGTGTCCGCACAGCGTCAAATTTTACTTGTTTAATTTCTCTCCGTGTGTTGGCCAACACACGGCCGTCATGCGATTCGGACGCGGTGCGGAGATGTGTGTCCCGGGCTTAAAGGAGTATCCACACATATCAGGGCCGTGTCCGGTTCGTCACAGGGTCGTGTTCTGTCATGTGTGAACGAGCCCTTGCCCGGACACGGACATGTATGAACGAGTATCCACACATATCGGTGTTCCGTCAGGGGTTCAAAAAAATATCGGTGCGTACATTTTATATGGATCGTTCACACATGTCCGTGTCCAGGCCGGAGGAAAAATCTAACGTCCCGGGCACCGCCCTGATAAGTGTGGATACTCCTAAATGGTTGAACGACGACCATCCACCACATTGACAAGTTCCTTCGCGATTTGATTTTGCTTTGAATGTTTTTTTTACCTTTATTATTAGTTAATGTCCGTGGACCGACGTCATTCAACATTTAAGAACAGTCGGATTTTAATATGGAAGCTATCACTATTACGACATGCACCTAATGTTGTGGTTGGTCCGGTCCAATGGCTAAATTGTGCCAATATTGTTATGCTTTAAAATTTCAAAAAGCAGCATCTGGGATATGCTGTTCCAATGGCAATGGATTCACCTGAGTCACTTAGCGCTTACGTGGAAGGGAAATCTTCGTTGTCCAAATAATTTTTACAATTTCATTTATTTCGCTATATTTTATTGTTTGTTTGTTCCGGATAAACTCAAAAACTACCTAACCGATTTTAAAAATTCTTTCGCCAATAGACAGCTGTATTATCAGCGAGTAACATGTGGTATATTTTATTTTTCAGAACATCGAAATTCAAAATGGCCGCCGAAATATGACCGAAACTCAAATATGGTTGAATTTGCCAATTTTATTCCGATTCCAATGAAAATCGGTATTTGGGGTGTTTTAAGGTAGAAAATAACGAATTTATGATCAAAACTTAAATTCAAAATGACCGCACCAATATGGCCGACGAGTTTGCCAATTGTATTCCGATTCCAATGAAAATCGGTATATGGGAGTTTTTAAGGTATCAAATAACGAATTTATGATGAAAACATATAAATTCAAAATTGTGAGGCAAATATGGCGCACGAATTTTTCCAAATAAGTGTCATTTCCCGGTTGGCTGTATGTAGGTTGTTCAAGAGTTGATAAATCGGAAAATCTTGACATTCTGGCTACAAATGGAAAAACATCGAACATAGGGTATCCTGAAGCTCTCTAAGCAATCGGTTCAGAATTGATCAACAAGGTCACAAAAACTGTAAACAACTAAACGTCAACGCGCACGACATAATAGCCGCCTGGTGGCCAACTGTTGCGAGCAAAACGGTGTTATGCCGGGTCCAGCTATTTTCATGTAATATTGTCATTGTTAATTTCCTAAAGAATTGTTATCATTGTTGTTCCTAGTCTGGAAGTTTCATACTGTAAACTGTATATATAAATAAGCTATAGCCGGTTTTATCGGTGGAACAACCGTCAGGATGGAAGGAAGTAAGGTAAACCTTAAAGGGCGCAATACACGAGCGCTCCATTCGACCACGCCACGCCAAAACAACAACAATTTGTATGCACTCGCAATTTCGAGTCCATACAAATTGTTGTTGTTTTGGCGGGGCGTGGTCGGATGGAGTGCTCGTGTATTGGGCCCTTAAAAGTAACGTAAATAGGCTAGACCCCACTTGGACCTCTTCACCATGGTAGGCTGGTTGTTTATCGTAGGGAATGCCTCCAGAGCCTTGAAGATATAGTTTTGTGGGTGGCTTTGTTGTTAAGCTCTTGGCGCAAGTTCTCGCAAGCAAAGCCACAGCTATAGTCATAGGACTCACGTACCACTTTTTATATAATTCCCGTTAACAGATGATGGCTTCTACTGATATCTGGGGCCAGTTCACGCAATTTGACGTCGACTGAAAACGACACGGAGCGCTTTCAAGAACCACTATGGTTAACTATGGTAAACTTTTGTCGTTCAAAAACTCAGTGGTTAACTACAACATAACCACTAGCATAACTTTCTGACGACGTTCAAAAACTCCCTTGGTTAACCATAGTAAGGTTTTTAAACGCGCTCCATGTCGTTTTCAGTCGACGTAAAATTGCGTGAACTGGCCCCAGATTAATGCATTAGTCTAGCGGTAAGTTACATGCTTTGTTGTTAAACAAATTACTCGTGTAACACCAACGACAGGCCTCCGTAAGAGAACGTTTTCGGTTTGTGCTAGCACACTCACTTTTTGACAAATAATTTCATAAAATGCATGTGGAGGCGAGTAATTTCCTTTACATAATTTCCAATTTTAAAATTGTGCGACAAATAATTTCATATTCCTGCCTCTAGGTGTTACCTAGTACCCTAGTAACCAAGCAAAACACTTGAAAGCTTTTCATTTGACATATGATCCTTGATTGTGGGTTCCTTTTACTTCAAAGCAAATTTTAATGAAAGAAAATTTCGTAGGTTTTTTTATCCTATTTTAAATCAATTTTGACTCGGCGAATTTTAAATTAAAATATGTATGTAACTTCAATTTTACATTACTAGGTATGTACTTGAGACCTTCAGGAACTTGTTATTGAATAATTTTTAATTATAATTCTCTACTCGTGCTGCCTTCATAAGCACTCTATTGTTTTTGTTCACATGCAAAGCCTCAAACATAGAAGTTTGTTAAAGAAAAACTCGATGGTAATTAACAGTTGACTTTACTCACTCATCCAAAACTAATTATGACAAAAACAATTAATTGATGGTATCAGAATGTGGTTGTGATTATTACGTGATCCTTGTTAATTTGAGTTTTCAGATTTTGACCTGAGCACACATTAGCAGGGGTTGGATGGGATTAAAACCACATATAGACATATTTTCTTTTATAAAGGATAAACTTCTAATTTCTTATGAATAATTCAGAAGCAACAGTCATAGGAATCGTCTTTATGGATAGTTCCAAAAGGAGCTCATAGAATACTTCCTTAACAAACCCAAGGGAGGACCTTGCAATCAATAAACCAGTGTACTTTCTTGAGAAGGGTAGCCACAATATCAACTAATAAACACGATTTGACAGTTATCGTAAATCGATAGGCGAGGCATTCCCTTTATCTTTATCAAGAATTCTAGAATCATGTTAAAGGACATCACGTATTGCTGGATTCAACAAGAATTTCGAAAGTGTGAAGGAGGTCTAATGACTACAAAAAGCATAGCAAGACTTCCTCTCCACCTGGTCGATGGAGTGGATTTTGAGATCATTGCAAGTATACACGGTTGTCGATGTTGATTGAGCATCCCTGAGGGTATTCCTATGAAAGGTTTAAGAATTGAACTTTGTTATATGCCACAAAAAAAAAGGAAAAAAAGGTAAGAAATGAAACTTGAATTTTAGACGAAACCTCAATATTTTCCTCAAGAGTTTTTGACAAGTATCGAGTTTCGGGTATAGAGCAAAAAATCCTTGAAAAAATAACAAGAAAAGGATCCCCAACTGTTGTGTCTTGTACTTGAAGGCATATCCCCACTTTTAGGCCAGGTTTTTTTAAACATTGGAGTCTATTTTATGAGAAAGGCCCCCGGCAAATGATTGATTGTAAAGATTTATACTTGAAGGTATTATATGAAATTTTATCGAAGTTTTATTCACCGTAAATTCCAGTTTAGTGAAAAAGTTTTTAATAGAAAACCGTAATAATATATACCTTGGGGTATCCCAGGGCATTGAAAATACAATTCTGTAACCATAAACTTTTATCGTGAGTTTTTTCGAAAGCACCTAACCCAAGGAGGTACCCAAGGATTTTTAAAAACAAGCTAAAATCGCTTGTAAATTTAGACTTTGAAATTAGGATCATGAAAAGGATCAAAGCCGTAATAGCTGTGCGGGATAATCGAGTATTATTTGTCTTTAATTTCAGGAATACGATTTACCGAAAGCCACTGCTGATTAACAGATTTTCTATCGTCTGCCGGTTACATCGGAAGATTTCAAAGAAAATAAATTGGATAAGTCGTTCAATGTTCCCCTGACTTTAGAGATAAGATTTAACAAACAAGTTTTACTTCTTTTTTCAACGAAGTATTCGTTTTGTAAACAGTTTCTCTTACTCAATTCATTTAAAGGTCTGAATACTTCAATAGAACATTTCGCTGTCCATTGAACTTTGGCCCAGGATTCTCTTATAATTCTCCCACGTGCCAATGAAATTGGTGAAATGTATGTGCAGTAGCAAGTGTTTTGCCAGATTACCCCAAGAATTTATTGAAGTTAACCAATAAAGTTTTACGAGTCGTTATCCCAAGGACTATTCATTGAAGTGAAATTTGTAGCATCTTCATACAAATCGAAATAAAATTAAATCGCAATGTTTGTCTGGGCTGACCTCATATGTTATGTTATCTGAAGGGCTGCATGTTAAGGTATTCCTTCAAGGAGACCATGTCTTAAATTCAAGTTGTGGAAAGTTACAGAATTTTCTTAATTGTCTCATAGTTATAAGTTGACTTTGGTCAGTTTGCTATGACTACGACATCATAAGCTATGTGAAAAATGTTAAAAAGTCCAAAAAATGTACCAAATAAAGGCAATTTTAACAACAAGTTTTGCTAATATCGTCAAAAGTAAAAAGTGTAACATAAAACTTGCGGGGACATTATTCAATGGAAATTTTCCAAGGTTCACAATTTTGGAAAAAAAACATACTGGCTAACTACGTATTTTTTAGAGAAAAAGGCAGATGAAGTTGACATTTTTGTTAAAAGAAACCAAAATTTTGAATTTGATGACTCATAACTCTGGAAGTTGGTAGGGTAGAACCTTCACTTTACAGTTCTAGATAGGTGGGAGTATTCTGCTTACACCGCTACCTTATTTATGAAAATAGGTGATAGGGTTACAAAAATACAGGGTGGTATGCAAAAAAACTTTAAAACGCTCTCGCCGTTACGATTCAATTTTGTGTTCGTCTAATCAAAACCTATCAACGCTTTGTATACTTAGCGCATACATCCTGTAAATTGACCTAGTTCAGCACTGGGAGTTTTGGTAATTTTCAATCAATTCAAGTTGTTTATATAAATATATTAAACTGACCAAGAAAAAGCTCCAAAAGCAAATCACATGAGGAAGCGCAGACGATACCAAAGTTTCCCCCATTAAATTTCTCTTACAGAAAAACTTTCAACCTAGCGAAGACACGTGCCTTATTTTTAAAAGTTGATGTTGTGAAATTTCAAAAATATTGTCACCTGGAAGGGGAAGGGAACAAAAAGCTTTCATCCTAGCGAAGACACGATGCTTATTCTTAAAAGCTGATATTAGGAAATTCCAAAAGGTGTAGGCGCCAGGCAGGGAAACGAAACCAAAAAGCTTTCATCCTAGCGCTGATATTACGAAAGCTGGAAGGGAACGGGAACAAAAAGCTTACATATTAGCGAAGACACGAACCGTATTCTAGAAAGCAGAGTTGCGGAATTCCAAAACGTGTAGGCGCAAGGGAAGGGAACGGGACTGAACAGCTTTCGCCCGAGCGAAGATACATAGCTTATTCTTGAAAGCTGATGTTGCGAAATTGCAAGATATGTAGGCGCCAGGGAGGGGAACAGGACCAAAAAGATTTCTTCCTAGTGAAGGCACGATCCTTATTTTTAAAAGCTGATATTACTAAATTCCAAAAGGGCCAGCACCTGGGAGGGGAACAGAAAGCTTTCATCCTAGCGAAGACACGAAATGCCAAAAGTGACGGGATCTCGCGCTCGCGCATGTAAGTCATCTGGTTGCTTTTGAATTAAAAATAAAAGAATGTTCTGTTCAAGCGCCACTAGCCCAATAAAGTCATACATGTATGCATCTACTACTACCTCCATAAATGGATGCTTATACTACTGCTAGCGTCCCGCGCTCAACAAGTTCAAACTTATACTATAACTAGCGCACTTTTTTGGAATTCTGACGTCCCATTTTTCTATGCAAAGTCTGTCCCAGAATCGGTATTCTTTATCTACTGGCTGGGTCCATAGGCTCTCTGATAAGCGTTCTTTTTCTATCGTCACCTTCTATGTCGGCATTGTCTCCTGAGACAGTCCCAGTTTATGTAGATAGTACCGTAGCCTACTTATCATTTTAACGTAGATATGGCCTCATTCGCTGTCACACTTCATAGACCCTACCTTGCAAGACTTTCAGACCGATATTCTGATCATCGTAATCTACCGAGCATTAACAATTATTGCAGTTTCCTTAATTTTCCTCCCTGGACTATGTGGGAGAACTCGTAAAACAATCACCTTACGTAGCAACAGTTTGGATTTTATGATTGGATGTTTGCTAGCCTTAACAGACTATTGTAGACTTTGTTCACTTCTATCAACTGTGTATGTATTTCCCATTCCATGCTGTTGCCTACTCCTATAATTGGCCAAATGTAGATGAAGAGCTGCACTACTAAAAATGTATGCTAGTGTAGTAGGTTCTAGGACGATTGGCCGTGGGAACCAAATCTGACCTTGACCTTGAACTAAGCTAAAACCAATTATCAGGTGCCCTGGGTCAAACTAATTAATTAATCCCGGTAATTTTCGTGCCCCAGGGTCAGATCATGATTGTGGAACCAAAGTTAGATAGTAGACTGAGGAGTCATGTTGCCCATCTAGAGCTCGTCCTTCACGTGATTTCAATGTCGTCGTTCAGAGGTTTTGCATCTTTCTATATCACCGAAGTTTTGACTGATGGCGTTAACACCATCTTGAGGATTAGGAAGGTCGGACTATCTGTTTATTGGAGACCATTATTGATGTCAATTGGTCTGGACAGTATTTCTGTTATATTTACTTTTCCTGTCACATTAGACATATTCAACCTACATAGCTAAATTTGTTTATTGGATATGCCGAATTCGCTCATAGCTTTGTCTAGTTCTACTATGGCTACGTTATTATAGGTGGCCTTAAATTATACAAATAGGGGATCACATTGGGATCTGAAACTCAATTTTCCTGACACCTCTTTCAGGGAGGAAATCTGATCAGATATTGATTTATTTTCCTTTTCGCGATTTCTTGGCCAAAAATGCCAAAATCGGAGGTCAACATTCCGGTTTGTTTTTATTCGGGTTCTCTAGAAGGGGTTTAGGTGCGTTAAACCCGGTACCCACTTGTTGCAAACCGGCGTATCGTATCCCGATCTTTAAATTTTTTTCTAAAAAATTTGCAATGCTCCGTATCAAAATGTGCGAAAAGATACAGCACGAACCCGATCTCTCCTTTAGCGGTTTTTCTCCGTCACATCAAAGGAATGATACGATAGGCTTTAGGATGTAGTGTGGACGGGCATGCGCGCATCCCGTTCCCTCGTTGCCGTTGCATCTTCCTCCACTATTTAGTGATATTTGTTAATAACGTGCGCACATGCAAATTTAAAGAATTATTTAAAAAAAAATGTTTTCTTGATAATACGTAATTAATGAAAATATATGCGGCTGCTGTCACTTGCTGCTGTCTTCTCATCGTCACTTGAAATCAGACACTGACCAGATAACCGTATCACGCTCCCGTATCAATCATGATACAGGCTGGATGATTCGGAACGCAGTGATGATACTCGAAAATTTTGGGTTCCTGTTTTATTGGTATTGTAATGGTGTTTCGTCCGGTAGTTCTCTAAACCTCCTTGTTTAAGGGAGGGTTGCCGGGGGCTCTTGAGTTGTCCAAGGTCGTGTGAGAACAAACACCCTTTGTACAAAATAATATTTCTTTATTTATTCAAAAATCCTTATATACTAACAATTTAGGTCTCTTAAATATAAATAACTACTCACTATATCTGGATATACATATATTTACATGTTTCTTAATGGTATATCTAAGCAGCTAACTACTGGTTAACTCTGGGTGGATGCTTCTTAGGCATCGCTAAGCAGTAATCTACTAATTTCTACACTCTACATGTGCGTAAGCTGGTGTTTAGCGGTATTACGGGTGCGGTCTAAGCGGGTATGCATATAATGCGGTGTTCGGTATATTGTCGATATTGTATCTTGTCATACCTAGACTCTGGTCTAGGAAATGCTGTCGGGAACAGTGTCGGATCATACACCTCGACACTGGTCCAGGAAACATTCCTCAGGTATTCGGTGGTCGGTCGGTATGCGGTCGGTATGTGTTGTGTATGTGATAAGTATGTGGTCTGACCGTGCCGGATCATACACCTCGACACGGTATAGGAATTATTGCTTCGGCACAATGTCGGATCATACACCTCGACAAGGCCTAGGCCGCATTCCTCTGGTATGTGGGTAGTGTATGTAATGTGTATAGTGTAACCGTGCCGGATCATACACCTCGACACGGTATAGGAATTATTGCTTCGGCACAATGTCGGATCATACACCTCGACAAGACCTAGGCCACATTCCAACGGTATATGTTTAATGTGTGTAATGTGTATAGTGTAACCGTGCCGGATCATACACCTCGACACGGTATAGGAATTATTGCTTCGGCACAATGTCGGATCATACACCTCGACA
Organism: Thereva nobilitata; assembly: GCA_963855945.1. Taxonomy (NCBI): domain Eukaryota; kingdom Metazoa; phylum Arthropoda; class Insecta; order Diptera; family Therevidae; genus Thereva; species Thereva nobilitata. The sequence continues at coordinate 53,392,910 of OY979694.1, read as the reverse complement.
AGACCTAGGCCACGTTCCAACGGTATGTGTTTTGACCGTGCCGGATCATACACCTCGACACGGTATAGGAATTATTGCTTCGGCACAATGTCGGATCATACACCTCGACAAGACCTAGGCCACATTCCAACGGTATGTGTTTTGACCGTGCCGGATCATACACCTCGACACGGTCTAGGACCGGAGAGGAGGACCTCTCCGGAACGAGCCTGGTTAAAGACTGAATTTGGCCTGGTGAAGCGGTTTGTTTTATAGTGAAAAAGCTCATCTGGGCAGGAAGCTCTAAAGCTTCGAAGTGAAGCTTTCAAGGATTACTAGACCTCTAGATATTTTCCTAAAGTTCTTGGAGAGGGATTCTAGTGGCGTATTTTTCTAACGTTTGTGGAGAGGGATTCTAGTAACGAAACCTGGTTCGTTACAGTATCAATCAAAAATTGAAACGATACGGGGATACTATACGCTGCTTTGCAACAAGTGGGTACCGGGCTTTAGAATACCGAAGGATAGGACCCCAAATCAATTACCTGAAGCAGGACAACAGTTTGAAAGTGAGCTTTGCAGCAACTGCACGCTCTGTGCGCTTGCTGTTCTGCCGACAGAACAAAATTCAATAGTGAATATTTTTTAGAATAGTTGATAGATTGTGGAAATTCTTTTTGGACGTTGTTTATTAAGGTAATAAGATTATATAATAATCATAGAATCATTGAAATATACAATATTGAAATTTACAGTTTTTTTCTCGCTACATAATTTTCAGACAAAAATATAGTTGTCTGTCCCGCCGTGTTCCGCCAAAAAATCGTGCAGATCGTTTAGAGGGATGAATAAACTTGCGATTTATCACAATTTTAGCCGCTCTTAGGCGCTCTAGCACCGTTCAGCGCCATTTTAGTTTGCTCTCGCGCGGACGAGAAATTTCGACGTTCGGCGTCATTGAAGTTTAGAGACAATCTAAATGGCTTCTGGCCATTTATACCTGGCTTTTGTAATGCGCATTCATTCTTGGAAAATTACTTTCATGTTTCATTCATATATTTGCCGTTTTATGAATTCTTTTTTAAATTTCCATATTTTTAAAACTCTCATGCATTAACACATAGGCCATGTTCATAAACGCATGACTGCAGTCATTTGAAAATATTCAGCAATTAAAAGTCTGTAGCTGAATACTTGCAAATAACTGGAATCTTGCGTTTATGAAAAAGCCCATATTTTAAGCATAGTGCTAATAATTTCAAAACAAAAAATTCATTATGGATGAAATATCGCATGGATTCGTTTCATGGAATGCCTTCTGCATATTGGGTGCAGAATGACAGTTAAAACTTGGCAGTCTCTTGGTGACGGCAAAGTAAACATTGAGCAAAAGAAAAAATATTCAAGATGGATTGAAAAGTTAGTTATGGCTAATAGTTGACATTCCGAAACAAGGAGCAGGAACCACGAATGACGGAAACACTGCTAGGCGTTTTTTTGAATCGTCTGAAATAGTTTCAATAATTACTGGTGTTGATCTGAAATTGATTCAACGATTCCATCATATTTTGCAAGTACTTGGATGTGGTTTTGCAGTCGACTTTTCAGCGTTCAGTAATTATTGTTTAGAAACAGCTCGATTATATGTCGATTTATATCACTGGTATAATATGCCGACTAGTGTGCATAAAGTTCTCATTCACGGCAGCAAATAATCGAAGCTGCCGAGCTGCCAATCGGAGAGTTGTCTGAAGATGCGCAGGAAGCCAGAAATAAAGATTTTAACAAATACCGAGAAAGTTATTCTCGAAAAATTTCCCGTTAAAAAACAATGGGAGATGTTTTCCATTGGCTCCTAGTATCTTCAAACCCTGTAATTACGGGAACCCTAAAAGTTCATGAGAAAAACAGTTAAGTAAAGAAGCGCTAAAATTATTAGTATCGGGAGAATTTTCTGATATTCCATAAAAAACCCATTATTAAAATAAAAAAACCATTTTATAATAGAAATGGTGGCCATTTTGGGTCCGCCATTTTGAATTTTGAAATACAAATTGCATTTTCGAGATCAGCGATCCAAAACCATAAGTAAACAAATTTTCATAAAAATCTAACCATTAGAAGTATTTTTGGCCACGAAATCGGGAAAAGGAAACACTGTGCGGCGTATTTTTATTCTACACTGTGTCTCCAGCATTAGTGTCAAGGCTATCAAGGGATGCCCCCAACGTTTAGTTCTGAAGCGTAACTCTGGTCACTGGTTGTTGATGAACTTTTGAACTACAGGACCGTTGCAGAGGTTGTGAGAACAGCACGCCTAGAAGTTCAAAGATGGTATACCAAGCAGGGCCACCCAGGGTGTCTTTTTCCAAACGTTACAAATTGGACCTAGGTTGTTTTTGTATCTAGGGTGCGAAAGTTGAGTACTCAGACTAAGTCAAGTATTTGGAAAAAATACTGGATAAGAGACTGAACTGGAACACTCAACTGGACTACGCTACCAGTAAAGCTACTAGGGCTATATGGGCTAGTAAAAGGATCTTTGGAAAGACACGGAGTCTTACACCACAAATGATGTATTCCATGTAAAACACGATCTTTAAACTTGTTATTCATGCCCCTATAGTCTGGTGGTCTAGAACTAGACAGGCCACGGCGATTCTCAAGTATAGCAGAGGACAACGGCGTCCTTGTCTCTCCCTTACTGGAGCTATGCGGACGTGCCCCATAGTTGCTATGGAGCCAATTATATTGACTAGATTGCACATCTCCATATGAAAATCCGCTGCCATAAGTGCCTTGAGACTTCAGATTTCATTGAATTGGTTGGTCCTATACAGTTAAATGACATATGAATACCCTCAACGGTATCCCAAACATTTCAATTTGCCACGTTTCCGACCATATGGTTGGCGACCTGCGGTTCTAGAAGAAATTCCGGATCGCTTCGAGTGGTAGGAACGTATCACTCCTGGCGGTCCAAGGTTGACCGGGTTGAGATTACCTACCTCGTGAATTGCATTCCCAAATTAATTTGGACTTGGTCCCATGGGACTTTTTGCTCTGATTTCCGCTGGACTGATCGCTCTGCTCCTTAGAATAGGCCCTTCTGTAATTTTCATAGGGGCATGCCAATGTAGCGTACACGACTGCTTGAAAGACAGTAGCTAGGGTACCCAAGCTGAACGCTTTACTAAACCTAGAATTTTCGCCCCAAACTCCGCACCCACGCCCATCTATTTTGGAGTGATCCGTGTACCATAGAAGCCCACCTTTTCTTATATGTTCACAAAAGGAAGTTTGAGCTTTGAGAACCTCATAGACAGACTGTCTGATAGAATGCTCGCTTCTGGATCTCTTCCACAACGTTGACAATTGTTAAATGTATCTATCGAAGACCATCTCGCAGGGGGACATGAGATCTTAGCCTTAGTGCAGCTTTAAGCTTCCATTTCAAGATGCAGTGCCACCAAATCAAGTAAAGTCTCTAAAAAGCCACCTTCAAAATTCTGCAACAGGTAAGTATGTCATCTGGGGTATTTCAATTTGTTCGTTATTCAAAGAACGACGAACTCATCTATCATTCTATCTCATGACACTCTTCATAATATTTTGAATGCTTACTAAAGCTCCATTTTAATCATTTCATAAAGTACTTCTTAGTCAACACCCGTAATGCAATAGTTTTAATTAATGAAGTTTTTGTGTCAACAGAACTTACGAGCGGCTAAATTAAACGCAGTCAGACAACTCTCAGATTACAAGTTAGTGTCTTTCGCTACCACTTAATTAATCCTTTCTGAGAATTTCCAGGGTCAGGGTTATGTATTTCTTACAAAAGTCTTTTTGCATTAGAATCACGGCAGGGAATTTCAAATTAAATTTAATCATTTCCGTGGACATGACTTAATGAAGAAACTTGATCTGGGACATTCTGCGTTTTAATCACTTAGATTTCCGGGAAATTTCTGTTGATTGATTTAACGAAACAACTCCGCAATAAGCTCTTTATTTGGACGTGATTATGCCGCTTGCTGGTTGGTATACAGTCATTTCGCATTACCGTCTCGAAATTCTGCCAAGTTTAAAAAAGTGTTGAAATACATTGAATTTGTCAGACGCAGTACAGAGAGAATTTATGATAAATTACATCATGACTTAATTTGAAAATAAAATAAAGAAAAAATCTGTCAATGTCAATATTTGACCATAAATTCCAAATAATCGCGGTATTGATAATCATTGAATCCATCAAAAGTGTGCTCGATGAATTCCTATTCGGGATTATTTCAGCCCAAGGGGAGACAAAAATGCCAATATTTCGGTTTTCGTATTTTTCGTCAAGTTAGCACACTCCGGAAATTATGGGGAAATCCAATTCTCCCACAAAATTTATAAAGTCAATTTGGCCCGGGAATGAAGGAGCACTTGATTCAATATTCGGTTAAGAGATCCCTTCTTCAAAATGGGGTTACAGCCTCCTAGTGGCGTATAACGAGATTTTCAAGGCCGCATTTTAGGCTTCATTAACATCATTATTTGTGGAAGGCTTTTAATTATTGATTTTAGAAGTGACAAGAGATTTTTAATTAAAAAGTTTAATACGAAATTAAATTGTTCATCGATTTACTACCGCACGACGTGTACAATTAGGGACAGACCACTGACATACATATAGACATGGACTGCTAAATAAGCAAAATCCCATACAAAAAAGTGGCACCAAAAACTATCGTTGTCTCGTTCCCCCTTCAAAATCCTATGAACTTTAATCGGTTTTAAAATAAAAAAAAATAGGTAAAAAAACTTTTAAGTTAAATGGTTTTATTTGAAATCATAAGCTGTACCAAAAACTAGAAAATAATTAGAACACAAACATGGACCTTCTTGAGATTCCGACGTCTGGTAAGAAATCATGCAATAGTAGCCGTGCTGTTTTCTTATGTCGTATGCCAAGGTACCCTTTGTGTCGCTGCGTCAACGGATTAAGTAATATTCTGGGACTTTTAACAGACTAAAATAAAAACATGGGGCCCATTTGAAATATATTGGTGGGCTTGGAAACACATTCTTCTAGACAAGTCGTTCTTATTTAATTATACAGTGGTTATACAGGTTTTTATGCGCCCCATGTTTTTATTTTAGTCTGTTAAAAGTCCCAGAATATTACTTAATCCGTTGACGCAGCGACACAAAGGGTACCTTGGCATACGACATAAGAAAACAGCACGGCTACTATTGCATGATTTCTTACCAGACGTCGGAATCTGGTATGATATTATTGTGTTGACTGAGACCTGGCTAAGCCCTAAAGTGTTCTCGTCTGAATTTTTCAATGACTCTTTTTATACCGTTTATAGGAAAGATAGATGCCCTGTAGCATCTGGACTCTCAAGAGGGGGTGGTGTTCTAGTTGCAATAAAAAACATCTTCGCATCGCGACAAGTGAGCCTGAGAGATGAAAAGGCCATTATTGAACAACTAGCAGTTGCTGTCATTCTTCCTGGCTTGGGCAAGATGAATATAGTGGCTAGTTACATTCCACCTGGGTCATCTTTGGATTTATATACTAGCCATGCGAGTAACATATCAGCAATGTTTGATGATCAGTCTTGTGAGGATTTATTTTGCATCATGGGAGACTTTAATCTTTCTAATGTAAACTGGTGTTATCATGAGGATGTGTCAGGTCTGACTCCGTTGGATGTTCGCCATGAATATGAGTATATTCTTTTGGATGCGGCAAGTAGCTTAGGCTTGATTCAGATTAATTATCTTTTTAATTTTTTAAATAGAATTTTAGATTTGATCTTTATTAATAATGATGTTAAGTATATTCTATTAGAACCGGTAATTCCATTGTCTAAAATTGATCTATATCATATACCTGTGCTTTTGTACTTAAATAATTATAAATTTCTTACTTGTAGAAATGACAGTACTAGACTGAATTATCATAAGGCAGATTATGTAGCCCTGAATGAGTACTTTAATGGAATTAAATGGTCAGAGCTTCTAGTCTTTAATGGCAATAATTTGGAAACTGTTTATGATATATTTATGGATGTGATCCACGATGCTATAGCTAGGTTTGTTCCTGTCTCGGTATGTAAAAAATCTTTACATCCGCCCTGGTTCTGCAAAAGCTTACTGAGGCTAAAGAATGCTAAGAATAGGGTTCATAAACTATTCTTAAAGCATGGAAGGGATGATGATCTTGCTCTGTTCCGTAGATTACGTCGGGAATATAACTGTTTGCATAATTTTCTGTTTAGGAAATATATTTGTTCTGTTGAGATGAATATAAAGCAAGATAGTAAGGCATTCTGGGCATTTGTAAATTCGAAACGTTCTTTTTCTTCATTCCCACGTTTAATGAAGATGGGTGACTTGATATCTCAGTCTACGGAAGACACGGTTGAGCTGTTTGCTTCTTACTTTAAGTCCGTTTATAATATTAATCATCATGTAGTCGATTTGGACTCTTTGCATATTGAGTCATGTGTAGATATCTGCAATATGAAACTAGATATTTCTGAAGTATTTAATAAATTATCAAGTCTATCGAATGATTCTTTCTATGGGGTGGATAGAATATCGAATATACTTTTAAAAAGATGTGCTGAATCGCTTGCCATGCCATTACTGTTAATTTTCAATGCTTCGATCAGTTGTGGGCTTTTCCTGAGCTGCTGGAAGTTTTCCTACATAAAGCCATTGCACAAAACAGGTCCTAAAGATGTTGTGAATAATTACAGGGGCATAGCTAAAATGCTTCCTGTCCCGAAAGTATTTGAGGCTATTGTTAGGGATAAATTGTATTTTCTGGTTAAGGAAGCTATAGATGAAAGACAACATGGATTTGTTAGTGGTAGGTCCACTGTTACAAACCTAGTTCAATTTAAAAATTCTGCTGTGAATGTTATTGAAAATGGAGAGCAGGTTGATTCTATCTTAACTGACTTTGTCAAAGCTTTTGATAAAGTGGATCATGTTACGCTTATTTTGATACTTAAGGCTTTTGGTATTAATGGGAGCTTTCTTACATGGCTTGAGTCATACTTAAGTGATCGTAAACAAGCAGTTTTGATTGACACAGTAATATCAAGGCCTTTTGAAGTAACATCTGGTGTCCCTCAGGGCAGCCATTTGGGGCCCCTTCTGTTTGATATTTTTATAAATTCTGTGTGTTTCTTATTTAATTATGCGTCAGTTTCTTTATATGCTGATGATATAAAAATCTTTGCACCTATTAGCAGTGTCTCTGACTGTTTACGTCTTCAAGGTGATCTTGATTTATTTGTCAACTGGTGTAAGTGCCTGGGACTGGAGTTGAGTATTTCTAAATGTAAGGCATTCTCATATTACCGTGCGCGTTCTCCAATTATTTTCCCTTATTCCCTGGATGGTGCTATTCTAAATCGTCCAGCGACAATTTGTGATTTAGGCGTTCACTTCGATCACAAGTTTGATAGTACTGTCCATGTTGATGTAATTTGTTCGAAGGCTAACCAGATGCTTGGTTTCATAAAAAGAAATTCATCTATGTTTGTAGATCCTTACACTCTGAAAATACTCTTTGTGTCCTTAGTTAGGTCTACGTTGGAGTATGCATCGGTAGTCTGGAATCCACACTCAAATGTTCTTTCTAGTAGGATTGAATCGGTTCAAAGAAGGTTTTCTCAGTATGCTTTGCGCAAATTGCTTAGAACTTATACGGTTCCTTCTTATAATGCTCGTTGCCAACTTCTTGGTCTAGAATCTCTTCAGAACAGGCGTATTGTTGCTTCGATTATGTTTGTTAGAGATATCTTGTGTTACAGAATATGCTCATCATCTTTGCTTGCTTTGTTTAATATCTATGCCCCGGAGTTGTGTCTTAGAACTAGACCATTCCTTAAAATACCATCGCATAGAACATTGTATGGGTCAAATGAGCCTATTACTTTCTCAGCATCGTGTTTCAACTCTATATGTGATCATCTTGATGTAATTATGGAAAGAGATGAATTTAAACTAATAGTGAAATCTCACCTACTTGCTACTACATAGTCTGCTTTTGGTGATTTGGCTAGATAGACCTGTTCTACTGTCTATTTAAATTTTTATTAGTTTTAAGCTTGACTTCTTAAGTTAGTTCTTCTGTTAAATAAGCAACCAATTTGCATTTAATATTAATTATTGTAATTTATTAATATTGTAATCTTTGCTTGGTTTTTAGTTTTAGTATTTGTTAATTAACGTTAGTTTTAGTAGATAACTAAATAAATATTTATATTATATAGATATAGCTTCTTATACATTTCTAATAGTCTGTAAGTTCGCATAAACTGTAGACTAAATAAATAAATAAATAAATAAATGAATCTCAAGAAGGTCCATGTTTGTGTTCTAATTATTTTCTAGTTTTTGGTACAGCTTATGATTTCAAATAAAACCATTTAACTTAAAAGTTTTTTTACCTATTTTTTTTATTTTCTAGTTTTTTAACCTTAAAAACTCCCCAATACCGATTTTCAATGGATTTAGGACGCATTTACAAAATTCTTCCACCATTTTGTATTTTCAAATTTTGATCACAGAATCGTCATTTGTGGTCCTAAAAACCCCCCGATACTGATTTTCAATGGATTCAGAACACATTGGCAAAATTCATCCGCCATATTGGCGCCGCCATTTTGAATTTTCAAATTTTGACCACAGAATCGTCATTTGTGGCCCTAAAACCCCCGATACCGATTTTCAATGGATTCAGAACACATTGGCAAAATTCATCCGCCATATTGGCGCCGCCATTTTGAATTTTCAAATTTTAACCACAGAATCGTCATTTGTGGCCCTACAAACCCCTCCATACCGATTTTCAATGGATTCAGAACACATTGGCAAAATTCATCCGCCATATTGGCGCCGCCATTTTGAATTTTCAAATTTTGACCACAGAATCGTCATTTGTGGCCTTACAAACCCCCCGTTACCGATTTTCAATGGATTCAGAACACATTGGCAAAATTCATCCGCCATATTGGCGCCGCCATTTTGAATTTTTAAATTTTGACCACAGATTCGTCATTTGTGGCCCTACAAACCCCCCGATACCGATTTTCAATGGAATCGGAACACAATTGCAAAATTCGTCCGCCATCTTGGAACCGCCATCTTGATTTTTGTACAAAATTGTCAGATTGCATTGTCACGGGAGCTCAATGTGTGGGCAAAATTTCATAAGAATCGGTTCAGTAGAAGTAGACGAAAAAGCTGTCGCAAGATTTGAACCAAACAAACAAACAAACAAACAAACAAATATACGAGGTGAAGCTAAATAAAACCATTAAAAACAGTTCAGTGCATGTCAGCGATATAAACATAATTAGAAAAACTAGACAGCTATAGAGTTTTTTCTTCTTTCTCTATTTTCTTTATTTTTAAAAGTTCGTTAAACAGAGGGAAAAAACCCTCACATATTTAAAAAAAATACATTTATTTAACGAAAAAACTGCTACTAAATAAAAAATAATGATGGAAAATTATTTCTATCAATTATAACATACATCTTATTACTTATTTTCCTCTAAATTCGAAAAAAAATTGTTGTTTACATAGAAAAGGTCTTCTTCTTCTGGAGAAAAATGGTGCCATTGAAAGTTGTCAATTAGCAGTCCATATCTATATGTCAGTGGGACAGACTCATACTTTAGTTTTTGTGAAGGGTTTTGGAGAAAAATAATCATACTCAGTTGCAGGTATAGGAATGTTGTTAAATAAGTTATAACTTTTCTGTATAATATTTCGATCTTCTTATGTGAAAGAATAGTAAGAAAAGAAAAGAAAAGCTAACTTTGCACTGTCGACGGTTTCATTATTGGTTGCAATGCCGGACTCTTTGGAAAGATAGTAGAGAGCAGAGTGAAAAAACTGACACCGCCAACTCGCGGTTCTAGTACTACTAGGGTTGCCAACTCGACCGGACGGAATTGCCGCCCCCCCCCCCCCCCACCCAACACAGAAAGGTCACTCGGCGAACTCAAATGACTTGCTTTGGTCTCTTCCAATTGAGGCTATCAGCGCAAAAGCGGTTTTGGTGTAATATACATTCCATTGCATTATGAACTTTCAATACAATAGTGGAGTAAGCTACTTTTGCCTTCCAAAAACATAACTGTACATGACATAACTGTTGGACAAAGAGGGTAAAGGTGACTACATTGATGGTTTACATAGTCTGGGGTTACACCACTTTTGCACTGATAGCCTCAATTACAAGCCAACTTGAAAATTTTGGATCAGTTAACCACGATTTATTGAAAACGCAGTTCCTAGACCGTGGTTTTTTCGGAGGCGCGGACTTTTCGTTGCCCGACATAGTTTTTGATCGCACTCTTGACGTATTACTTTCGTACACACTAAAATGCCTGCTTTTAAATATAATTTATTCACCCGCAAAATCAGACACCGTCGAATCAACACAAAGCTGACAGCCGTCTGCTAGTGATGCTATATATCTATAGATAGTCGGTACAAAAGCTGCTAGGTCCGTGCGCATGATAACGCGCTAAATTTAAATTGCGTTTGAGTATAATATGTTAAAAATGTACGAATTTCTTAATAGTTTATAAATAGAACAATTTGGCTGTGGAATAACGTCCTACAATCAGTTTTCCCGAACTCGTACAACACCCAAGAGTTCAAACCAGACCCTCCCTGATCTATCCTATCCTCTTTTATCTTTCAAACCAAGCTTGACATGAACGACATGACAGACTGGTAGTACAAAGGGTGATTCCTAAGCTTGGTTTTCCACATAAAAAAAAATAGTTGTAAATATTTTCTAACTTTGCAAGTATTAACAAAAATTATAAATATTAAAACATTTTTGATGGAAGAAATTGAAATTGCCGGCTTTTTTCGAATTTTTCAAATTTCTGGCAAGCCGCCGCCTCGAGAGTGATATTGCCGGCCGAGCCGGCTGAAAACCGGCCACTTGGCAACCCTAAGTACTACCTCAAGAGAACGCTGAGTTCGGGAATCGAACATGTGTTGGCTTACTCGCTTACTATGCTAAGTGGTGATGGGAGGCGAGATGGCAGGAAATTGTATTGTAAGTGAATGGAAAGTTATCTAAGAGTAATGGGGCCCATCCACGGACCAACTAGTTGCCCAAACTGAGTTGTGTAAAGAGTTTTGTGTTTTGCCACAAACGCTTCAACAGAACTGATAATTCTACTGTCAATTTGATATTTTACAGGCAATTTGAAAGGGAAATGAAATTGTAGAAAAGCCGCGATTATGTTTTACAATAATAAAAAATGATGACGATGATTTTTTATATTAATTATAAATTTATTAATTATTGATATAAATATTTATATTTTTTAAAAACATAAACTAAATTCTAAAAATATACATTCTGAAACTAATTTAATATTATGTGAACTATCATAATTTAAATTAAAAATAACCCAAAACAATGAAAATATAAACTTGTAAAAAAAATTATTCTTCGAATTCAGGCTTAATTCATTCAAGTAGTTTGCCAAACTGAAATACACACAGCCCGACTAGTTGCCCAAAACTCTTGGCCCCGCCCCCATAAAATTAAAAGATTTTGATTTATCCCAACTGAAATCCCAACTGTCAAATCAGTTTGCCAACTGCTCCACACACGCTTCGATTTAGTGACAACACAACTCAGTTTAAGCAACCAGTTGGCCCGTGGATGGGCCCCATAAGTAGGTGGGAAAATAAAAATGTGAACGACAATGACGTGGCTTCGAACCACGGACCCATGGAATGGTAGTCAGACGCTTACAAGTATGGAGAGCTTACAAGTATGGAGAAGTAGGTACTGGAGCACTTCGGTTTGAGAAAATTTTAGAAGCTATGTTAATTAGGCCACGTCCTTGAGCGGTGAAGGCGTCGGTCGTTAATGAGTTGTTGGCTCAGTAATAGGCGATAATGACATGTACACTTAGTTATTCGTAATAGCGTACATCAGCAACCTGAGGAGGAGGTGGTCGGCACACGGAAAAAAAGGATACTTGCTGTAATGGTCCAGAGCACCAAATTACTGAAGGCGCTCGGGCCAGTGGGCATATATGATAAGTGCTTCTAGGCGCATGTAAATTCAATTCCCCGCTTGCTGGGTCCCTCGTCTGACCTTGCAGACTCAAATTGCTGATTGCCAAGTTTGACTCGAGAAAACTGCAGCTCTGAGCACCTTCTTTAATACGATCTAAATCCATGTGAAGGCAGGCATGCACGCACGTGTCCAGGTGCACGTTATGAATAACTAGGTAATAATTACATGTCATTATCACCCATAACTCCGCTCACAACTCATGAACAAACGACGCCTTCACAACTCAAGGTCGTGCCCAAATTCCCACGGTTACTAAAATTTTCCCAGGCCCAAGTTCACTTGTACCTACTCGGTGAGATGGGCATTCTAAAGCAGGATTTTTGGAGATAATGCCTTCCACCTCTTGCTTCCAGTCTGCTACTTCGTCCTTCACGCTGTGAGCACGTTATAGCTCAATGGTGGTTGGATAGTCAAGCCCAGCGGAAGAGAGAAGAACGAGGGAAGTAGGTGTGATGTAAAGGGGTACAGGGCAATTGGCCGTTACATTCAGTTTTCAAAACCCGTATACAGCAATGGAGGCTCGGCCTGGGATGAACGTTATGTTCTTTCCATACTCAGGGGTAATTTATGGATCAAAATATGAATGAAATGCTGTCATCCCGCCCAAGTTCCATCTCTTTCTGGGCTGTGTCGAGGACATCTAGCCAAAATTACAGCGATCAGATCATTTATCAGGAGAGCAGGGAGTCCAAAAGAGAAAAGCTGTGGAGCTCAAGGAACTATCCTAGCGAAGCAACTTGCCTACCCTCCTTAATGGCTGGTGATCATAGTAGACATGCGCGTACAACTTAATTTCTAAGTAACACAACAAATCAACTTATTTTGGACCACAATAAAAATTCAAACCCACTTCCGGCACTCGACTTTAACTGTCGCTCCCTGGTCATCCATACACCACGCGCACTCTAAGTTAGGTAATAGGTGCCTTCACTGCAACCGGACATCCAAATAGAGCTATAGCGCTCCATTTTGATGCCAGAAACTTGTGCACCTAAAGTTAGGTGGTTGTTTAACGGACTGTGGTGGAATTTAAAGGCCTCCTGTGGAGTTGAGGAAGCTTATCAGTGTTCCGACTCCTAATCGTGAGATCTCTTTTCAGTCTTCCGGTAAGAATCTGCCTATTTGCGCTGCTTTTCTTTGGCTAGAGCTTTGTTTCTCACTCGTCACCCCGCACCTGCTGCAACTTGACTGCGTAATCCTATATAGGCCAATGTCCCGGGATGATTGCTTTAATTGTGGCAATATCATATCAGGCCTGCTTAGGAGACTCTCAAGTGGCCCCTACACTATCAATAATATTTTGCAATAAAATATTGACGGCTTCCTTCTTTGCCCCAGACAATCTTTCAATATCACCCACAGACCGTCAATAATATTGCGCAAATCAAAATATTGCACAATATTGTTGATGGTCTAGGGGCCCTATTACTTTTAAAGGTAAGTGGGTCAAGTCATCCTGGAGATAATGATGGCTAGCAGCTGCTGGCACTCAAAAATAGCGTTTTTGACTATTCCTATCAGGCTGCTTCTATCGGCCTCGATGCTTGGCTAAGTGATTGGCTTTCTCGGTCTCATCTGTGTTTCTAAGTCAGGAAACCACGACGAGAGTCACACTATCCTCTCAACAAAGCCTATCTAGCTCATATCTGCATTGCTAGCTTCTAGCGCATTGTCGCCGAATCTATAAAGGCTCAAATGCTACATATGTACATGTGACGGTGCGATTCGGCTTTTTGCCTGGCTAACTTTCAGGATCGCCAGTACCTTCGGTTGTGGTCGGTTGGTGTTTTATTCGCGACCAGAACCAGTGAAGTGAGCTTTTCGGTGGTGAGCTTTAAGTGTGAGCGCCATTTGTGTGAAATTAGTTGAACTTCGCAGTGGTAGGTTTGTGTGGCTTGGGTGGGCCTTCATTCTAGCCAGTCCTACGAAAAAAAGTTCCGTTTAATGGGAATATCAGGAGGTTTAATTTTGAGTCCGACCACTTGCCTCGAAAAAGCTCACCACAGGTTTTTGTTCCGAATATAACTTACACCCACGCCCAGCGCAACACACAAAAAGCTTTAGTCAAGAAACCCACCTATACTTGCGTCAATAATATCATAGCATGACTACTGTTCAGGCCCCGGGTTCCCTCAGTATTCTCTCAGTCACATCTTCGTACAATTTAACGCCTGCACTTCATTTTAAATAAAAGAAAGAACCTGATTTTCAAACGCTTATTTTCGTATACTTACAGTAGGTGCCATTTTTGTATGCATTCAAGGGAGGAATCCTAAAAAAGACTTGATTTTATCGGAGGATATGAATGCTCAAGCGAGTAGAGCTACTTATCGAAGAAGCTTCCTTGGAAGTTTCATTGATATTATCTAAATGTAAAATCGATATGATCCATTAATAAAAAACTTAGAGCAAACTTAAATGAGAGGTAATGATTTTTATAACTTTACTTCTGCAGAAAATTTTTTAAACTTGTTTTAATTAAATGAAGTAAAAAAGCAATTAGTGATCAGTTATGAAGTAAAGAGTAATCAGTTTAAGTATCTTATACCGGCGACACACTACAGGAATTTATGATCATATCCTAACTTATTAAGATAACTTTCAAGTGTGTCACCTAATATGATCATAAATTGTGCTTGTGAACTTCATTTTAATTTCATAAATGAAGTTCTACGTCCGGGGAAATTAGCATTTAAAGGAGACAAAATTCGGAAACGGCTGAAAATTGGTCCGCAGCTACCTTGCGAAAACAATTTTGGAATCACAAAAAAAACATGGCCGGCGGAAATATAGCGGTTTTCCGGTGTTTTCTTTGTATCTCGGTTTCTATAGGTCGTACAACCCCATACAAAGGCCCTAAATGTTGACAATGAAATTCTCTACAACTGTTCTTACAAAGATGTTGACCCGATTAACCCTTTCAAAGTTATTCAAGGTCAAAGTTATCAAAAATCACTTTTTGGCCACAAAATCACTCAAAAACTGTTTTTTTTCGAAAATGTGTTTTGGTCAGTCAATACAAAACGTTATTGCCTACAAAAAAGACTTTTGTCATTTTTTCGAAAACTTAACCCTTTCAAAGTTATTCAAGGTCAAAGTTTCCAAAAACCAGTTTTTGGTCAAAAGATCACTAACAAATGATTTTTGCAAATTTATTCGAAAAGTTTTCGAAAAAATGGCAAGAGTGTCATTAGGGTAGGCAATAATCTTTTGTATAAATAGAACAAAAAAAATTTCTCAATAATCAGTTTCTGAGTAATTTTTTGACCAAAAACTGATTTTTTGAAACTTTGATCTTGAAGGAAGCTGTGGACAAATTTTGAGCCATTTCCGAATTTTGTCTCCTTTCGTGCGTTTTTTTTTTGCTAATTTCCCCGGACTAATATTTAAATATGAAGTTGGAAATATTGGAAGTAAAAGCTTTTTTCCTCCGTTTTTATATTGCACAGTTGGCATTTTTAATGTCAGTTCTGGTTAAATTCTGAGGTAACTTGATATCATTACTCATATTTTCAATAAATGTGCTTTTTTGCGCTTTTTTAAATAAATTGAGCACAAATTCCTCTCTCTTTGCATTTTTACATATTTTAAATATTTGAGTTCTTGAAACTAGCGCATGTCAAAAGCTTGCACATATGAGGTTTGTAGTGTGTCAACCTTAAAAATTTATTAAGATAAATAAAAATGAACATAAAGGATATGATCATAAATTGCTGTAGTGTGTCGCTTGTATTAAACTACTTTCTTTAAGTTTGTGCTGTTTTTTGTTTATTTCATCATTCTTCATAACAAATATTTTAAAAAGATCCTGTTTTTCTCCCTAGCTAATAATGTTAAAAAAGCTGTAATGTCGTTAACAGTTGACCTCGAAAATTATGCCATCTTTTTGGGTTGCACGCATGAAAAATTCCTGTAGTTCGAAAAGTTTTATCATTAAAGAAGTGTCCTTACAGATCCAGAAGCAATCAAAATCGATGGCAACAAGAGTATAAAAATGGGGTTCGAAGTGGATTAGTCTTCGCCAGAATCTCTTGAATAGCCGATTCTGTTATTTTATCTGTATAGGAACGGATATCATCGTCATAGAGAATAACTTGATGACATGTTGACGGTTGTTTTTCTTAGATTTTATCTTCAAGGCGAAAGAAGGTTGTTAACAATATTCGTTTACTTTAACGGTAGCGATTACAATCGACCTCACCCAACCATATTATAGTAGATGGTGTATTTTCATTTTCTTACTAGACACACAACATTATCTGCAGCTATCCACATAAAGGACATAAATGGATCTTTTGGCCTCTGGTATTCCACTCTCTTAGTTGAATTTTGAACAATCTTATGAAATGTTTCCTTACTGTTCATGTAACAGTCGAATAAGCCATAGCTATCAGGAGGAATTTTAAAAAATTCGAGGGCTGATAAAAAAATAGTCTTCAGTATATAACTTCCATTAAAGTGTAGATTGATATTCGTTATTGATTATCGTTTGCCATTTTTGTTTGGAAATATATTTACAATTTCTTTATGCGAAAGAAATCACTAATAAAATATAAGAGTAGGTTTTTCCCGCTAGCTAACATATAATAATTTATGTGGCTGCTCTAAACTCAAGAATCGCCCTTTGCACAATTTGTCGTGAAGTTGTTGCTTCATGGTGGGGTGCAATCTCTAATGGCGAGCTTGACGCCAAGGAAATAACAGGTTTCAGATAATGAGGACTCGGGATGGCGTTGGAAGAGATGGCAATGAATCCCGTGTTTGAACTCTTGGATGATGTAGCAGTTCGGGGATTGAGACTTGGAGACTCTTCTGCCAGATCATGGAAACTTGGAAAGGGTTCGCTCCCCCTAATCCAGATGAATTCAGTTCCCCAGAAAATTCCAATTACCTAAATTCCCCTGGAAGGGCCCTAAAATGCCCATTACAGTAGAAGCCCGCTAATCCGGAATTTGTTAGTTCCGGATTACCGAAAATTCCGGATTATTGAGCGGAGTCTAAAATTAGCCGTTATGGCGAAAATGGCGGAAATGCCGCGAGAGAGAGAGTCGAAAGGTAATCGTTGGTGTAGCGGACCATTATTCCGTGTTTTAGTGTGTTTTCTCTGACTTAGGTAGTACTGTACTAGAACAACACTGTACGTTCACGACAGAGGTACAACTGACAAGTGAACAAGAGTGCCCCAACCTCTGCCGATTGCCCGCGAACTCTACCGATCGCACACGAACTGTGCCGGACGTACCCAAAAGGCTTTTACAACGTTCAAAAAAAATTTTTGGAACCCTTAAACCGATGCCGGATTATTGAACGTCCGGACCATCGGATGCCGGATTAACGGGCTTTTACTGTAGTAAGCCATACACTTAGAGTTTTTTCGCCGCGCCATTTGTCGCGCCACGCAATCTGCCAGTTTTATACCATCGTGTGTGGTCAACATCAGACGCCAATTTTTTCTGCATTTCATTTGACACTCAATTTTACGGTTTTTCATTTGATCAATGCACACATGGAAAAATTCAAAAAGTGGCGTGTCATTGGAGTGTAGTGTTGATGATTGTTTAGGTGTTTATGAAAATGGCAGACAAAATTAATAATTCTAACGAATTTATTATAAATTTCATAGAAATTTACAAAAAGCACCAGGCTTGTGGAAAATCAAATCTAATGACTATGAAAATCGTAATCTAAAAAATAGAGGTAGGAATTCCTGTAAAACGTATTATACTCAGGCTGATATCTCATTTCTGTCTCCGACATGATTGACCCTTTAATCGACACATATGTACCTTAATGAACAACAATATGGGTACAGAAAAGGGCGATCGACCACCTGAAATCTTGCGGTTCTAATCTCCGCCCATAAAATTGTCTATACGGACTTCGGCAAAGCCTCTGATCGAGTGGACCACCACATTTTAATTGCAAAACTATTTAAATTTGGAATCTCTGGCTCTACGCTGGAGTGGATAAAATCATATCAAGTTGTGAGATTTCAAGGATTTGTGTCCAACGAACTTGAAGTACCTTCCGGTGATCCCCAGGGTAGTCACATAGGTCCTCTTCTTTTTAATATCTTCATCTCCGTTTAGTCAATATTCCACATCTCTTCTACGCTGATGACCTAGGGGTTGCCTTAGACAACAAATTGAACTTCAATCTTCACTATGATAATATTACTACCAGAGCCAACAAGTTTCTTGGGTTTATAATTAGAAACGCTAATGATATACGGGTTACAAAAACACTTTTCTGTTCAGTAGTCCGCCCAATCCTAGAATACGCATGCCCGATCTGGGATCCTATATTCCAAGTTAGCAGCAGGATTGAATCAGCTCAGAAGAGTTTTCTTCTTTTTGTTCTGAGAAATCTGTACGACCCGCAAGATTATCTCAGCCTACCACCCTAACACACAGACAAACTCAAGATGTTGCCGCTGCCTTGTAGGAGTAAATTGCTTATCATGCTTTATCTTAAATGTCCTAAACGGAAACGTTAATGTAGAATTTCTATCGAATAGAAACAAATTTAATGACGAAACTCGACGTACTAGACATTCGAAACTATTTAGAGAATACAGACATCGTACCAAATATGCAAGGAACGAACCCGTCAACGGATGCTGTTGGGTCATGGATCATGTTATTTCCCTTCTATAAATAAAATATCCTAAAAAAAAGAAGTTAAATCCATACTAACAATGCTAGTGCGTAAGATATGTATGATTGAGTTGATATTCCTGCTGAGAATTTTAAGCACTCGTAAGAACGACCTGTAGCCAAAAATCTTTATGTTGCCACAAGACGTTCTTCTGGTGGGATACTATTTCTCATGTTAGTGTTTTCTTTTTGAATATACCGTCTTATTTCTTCAAGTAAATTTCCAAACTCATGTGCAAAATATGGATAAATTTTCCGTCATTTTAAAACACAGGAATTTTATGAAATACTCGTATAAATTCATTCTCTGAGTATACTGAGTGTATACTATGGCGTTGAAAAAACAGCCACTCCACACGCCGAGTCAAGTATATAGATTTTGTTGTTGTTTTTCAAAGACACTTTAACTGCCACGCAATCCGACTAATTAACTTTTATAGTGTATGGACACAGAGCTTTGTCAAACGTCCAACGCAAAGTGGCAGTTTTTTTAACGCGCCAACCGACAGTTTTTTCGAAAGAAAAAACTCTTAGTGTATGGCTTACTATTATCTCAGGAAATACTGGGAGTTCCGGGGTGAAATTTAAAATACAGGCTCCCGTAATAATACAGTCAAAAATGCAAAAAGGTACCCACTCTTTAAAATCTTTTCTTTGAGCTTTTAAAGATTTTATTTAAGCTTTTAAAGCCTTTATTTTAACTTTTAAAGCTTTTACTTGAGCTTTTATAACTTTTGTTTTGAGCTTTTAAAGCTTTTATTTAAGCTTCTGAAGCTTTTATGTGAGCTTTTAAAGCTTTTATTTGAGCTTTAAAGTTTTATTTGAGCTTTCAAATCTTTTATTTGAGCTTTGAATATCTTTCCAAATATTGTTGAACATGGCAGATTCCATCGCAGAAAATAATCGTATCGTATTATTTGATAACTTCCATGGGTCAAGATCGACTGTCTGATCTTACTATTCTCAGTCTTGAAAGAGCAAGAAAAATGCACTACTGAATAAAGTCTTGTGATATGTAATATAATGTGGTAATGTATTTCATAATATTTTATTAAAAGTATGTATATTATTTTACCGTTGATAACTGAGTTATTAATTATTATTTTTTTAAAAAACTTTATATAAGTACCAGTTAGGCTGAGGCTAAGTCATAATTTTTTCCTATTCATTTATTTATGTATTTAAACCAATGGTACCTCGGGATAAAACACGTAATGCAAATTTTATTTTAATAAAGGCGCCGTTTTACTGTTTGCAATGGGTGCTACTTTGGCTAGGTACGCCTCTAGCTGTTTCTACTGTAGGCGATGGAGCCTGTTTATTTAGAGCTTTATCTTTTTTGATGTAGAGAACCCAGGAAATGGCTATTAACATGGGTAGACGGATTGTTAGATATGTTGTAGATAACTTGAAAGAATTGTCTATCATGTCGTATGATGAAAGAAGAGATTCCTCATCAAATGATTATTATAACGTTATGAGGAAAACTTTAACATTTGGAAGTTTAGTTTGTGTGAGTTAGAGGCTGCTAGGCAGTGTGTTTTCCAATTTTACTGTAATGGTACGCTTTATGTAAAAACAGAAACTGAGGATCTACTTGCAAAACGACTTAAGGCCAAACTATGCACGGCATAAGCGCATATGTAAAAACATCAAAAAATATCGAAAGTCAGCATTATGTCAATCAAAACATATTACCGCCTATGCATAACATAAGCGACATAAAGTTGATGTAAATTCTGTGCTATGAAAGTGAAAATTAATTTTGATTTATATAAGTTAATAATTTTTTATTAAAAACAAAATTTATTAAGAACAGAACTATTTTATTTGGACTCCGTTTAACAACTGACTTAAGTATTACAATTTATTTTATCAGAAGCTGCAATTCGAATGCATTTTGGAAGATAACAAACCATAGCCATAACAAAAATAAGCTCATGTTACACGGCTGTGCAAGATAATTTTTGTTTCTTGCTGAGGTAATTAATTTTATATTTCGTTAACTAGAATATTTCGTTAACTCTTCCCCTCTTAAGATCAAATGTCCTCATTTGATTAGGAAGGTAACATCTCGTTTTTTAGCCTGAGGTGGAGATGTTGTTGGTGATGTTCTTCCTCGAGATGTTGATTCCTGGCTGTTATCGACATCCTGATTCATCTGTTCTAGTTGGATTGGCTCTTCTATTTTAGATTTGTTAACGATTCTTATTGTTGTTTTGTTTTTCTTCCAGCGAAGTATAAGATAAGCTGCTGCGATAATGACTATTAGTGCAATGGAACTAATACCAATGGATTCGTTGATTGTTTTATTTCTTTGAAGCAGTTCAATTTCATTTGTGTTGTTAATATGGATGTCTTTCAGCATTTGTAGGGATAAAATTTCTTGGTAGTGCTGTTCATCTGGATTGGGTTGTAAGATAGCCGGAAGTATTTGAATTGAAGATTTTTCTTTGGAAATAAATGTTCTGTCACCGATCTTCAGAGATGTGTTGTGGAACTTGATCAGATAGGTGCCATTTAAATTGTGTTTTTCGCTCTCAATGAAAACATTACCTTGGAACTGGTTCAATAATATCAAGCCTTCTGATATCTCCTCTATAGTTTGGATGTGTTGGTTGTTTATTTTGTTACATTTCGAATTGCGGCTTTCTAGTAAATTAGGCAAACATGTGGAATTACTTATTTCTACAAGGTTATTTTGATTACAAATTGAAATATAATTTACTGATTTACATTCTTTAGTGATTCCGAAAATTTTCTTTCCGCCTTTTAATATTTTTTCGTATGGCATCTCATTTATTATGCTACCTTTCTTTATGGGTTTAATTAAAAGTTTTTCATACATTTCTTCTTTAGTTAAAGGAATATAAATAATATAAAGCAAACATGAATTATTACTGATTATTTTAATATCTGCAAAATCTAACGCTTCTTCTGTTGTTGCATATGGTAGATTTTCTTTTTTTACTGTATCAATTGCTAATCTTACTTCTGTGTTTGACAATATTAATGAATTTATAATGCCAATTTTGGCCCAGTGGATTGCATATTTAACATTTATTAACTCGTCTTTAATGATTCTTAATTTATATTGAATGTTTAAGGGTAATATCTCATTTATAATTTTCTTTTCTTTTATTGCATCTAGTATCTCATTTGTTATTTTTGTTATGTTATTAATTCTATCATTATACAATTGATTAATTATAACCTGTTTATTATTATTCTCTAGTACATTATTTATTTTATTTGTTATTATTTCGAAATCCTCATGGTCTGGGCTTCCTGCAATCCATTTCCATGCGCTACCGATAAAATTTAAAGATCTTTTTGTTTTGCGTATTTTTAAATCTTCTAGTAATAACTGGATTTGTGTCAATTCGTGACTTAGATAGGGGTGAAAAGGGTGGTCATTTTTTATTCCATTCTTTAGGACTTCGTTCATGCTATCAATGAAATCTTGGTAATTTTTTAAATCTATGATGTGGATTAATTTGAAATTTCCATTTTGGATTTTGGCTTTACCACTACTGATTGAAACGATTTGAGAGTTCGTGTAATCGAGAATCTGTATTTCACCGAATGTGGTGCTTAGAGCACACCTGTAAAGGGAGAAAAACATTTTTATTTAGTTTCTAATATTGCTCTTATGAATTACTTTGCCTGATTCCGTGATAACTAAAGTATTTTTGTTTTCTTTTACTATTTCTGGCTTGTATCTAACAGTAAGCTTAGAACCTAGTCGTTTATTATGTTTAATATAAATTATCTGTCCTGGTTCGTAGTTTTTAATTGGTTTTCTTTTTCTATTATGGGTTTGTAAATCTTTTTGTTGTTTATCTTTTAATTTTTCTATATTACTTAAACGGGCTTGTTCGAATTCTTCCGGGCTAACGTTTGGGATTCTACCGTAGAACAGTTCTACTGGTTTTTTGCCAGTAGTTGAATGGATCGAATGATTGTACTCATTAACAGATCTTTCGAGGAGTTCTTCGAATGTTCTGTCGACGCCATCTGATTTAAGGCATCTCATTATCTCGGAGAGTGTAGAATGAAATCTTTCTATCTGTCCATTTACCTCACTTTTATACGGTGGGGTTTTGTAAATTTTTATTTTTAGCCTATCTTCCATCATTGATACTATTGAAGCTGAATTTAGGGATTTTTCATTATCAATTACTATAGCTTTGGGTACGCTAAAAAAGAACAAGATGTCTCTCAGTGGTTGTTTAATATCTTCTATTGCTTTAGATTTAATAACTTTGCAGTAGGCAAGTTTGGTAAATTTGTCTATAGCGGTTAATACACGTTTATTTTCCGTTGAATAAATATCAAGATGTAGGGTATGACCGGGATATTCGGGTATAGGGGTGGACTCTAAGATTTGTTTATTAGGGTGTCGGTCATATTTATTTTCCTTACAAGTAGTGCAACGTTTTACAAAAAACCTAATTTTTTTGCTCATTTTTGGAAAATAGTATTTTGCCAGTATTTGATCTCTGTTTTCCTCTGCATTACGATGGGCGCGTTTATGGATAGTCAATATTTTGTCCTCTTGTTCACTTTCGTCTGTAATATCTTGTACTAATTTTTGGGTGTAACGGATCTTGTAGCTTTTGAAATGTATTGGGTAGATTTCTTGTATTTTCCCCATTATTACTTCCTCAGTTTTTAATCCGTTTAGGGTATGAGGATTTAAGTATTTTTTAAAAATTTCGATAATGTCACTGTCGGAATAGTTATGTCGGGTGACGATATGTCTCGTGTAATTTGGAAAAGGGTTAATAAGTTGGTAGCTATTTTCATTGCCTAGTTTTAAAATTATTTGATTTCGAAAGGCATTAATAGGAGTTTCTACTGTAGGAATAAGGTTATGTGAAGAACTGTTATCGCTATGTTGTGTCGTAGTTAATGCGTTTGTTTCGTCAACTCTAGGAATTCTTGACATCGCGTCTGCTACGATGTTTGTTTTTCCGGGTCTATATTTTAGTTCATAGTTATATTCCTCCAGGATAGCCTTCCAACGTTTCATTTTTGTATTGGTATTCTTATTGCTGAGCGCATAAGTAAGCGGTTGGTGATCCGTGAAAATGTTAACTTTTCTTGATCCGTAAAGGAAATTTCTGAGTGATTTTAAAGCCCAAATAATAGCTAACATTTCTTTCTCATTCGTTGCGTAGTTTTCTTCTGCTTTGTGCAGTGTTCTTGAGATAAAGGTTATGGGTTTTCCGTTTTGTGATAATACTGCACCGAGTGCATAATTCGAGGCATCCGTTGTTAGTTCAAAATCTTTTTCGAAGTTGGGGTAAGAGAGAAGGACTTCTTTGGAAAGAAGAGAATTTTTAACCTTATTGAAAGCTTCGATTGCATTGTCATCTATTTTGACGAGCTTTTTCCTTGAATCTGTTTTGGACACATGTCCATCTTCCCCTCTTAAAAGCGCTGTTAAGGGTTTCGTGAGTTTGGCATAGTCTTGAATGAACCGGCGGTAATAGCCAGCCATTCCTAAAAAGGAACGAAGTTCTTTAAGTGTTTTCGGTAGAGGATATTCGACTATTGCCTTGACTTTTTTCGGGTTTGCTTTGATGCCGTTTTTTGAGATAATGAAACCAAGAAATTCTACTTCTTCCTGAAGAAATTCGCATTTGTCCAATTGTACTTTCATATTGGCCGCTTCGAGTGTTTTGAAGACGAGCTCAAGGTTTTTCAAATGGTCCGTTTCTGTTTTACCGAAGATGATAATATCATCAATGTAAACATAGCATCTTTTGGCAATATGCTCTCGTAAGATGTCATCAAGGGCCCGTTGGAAAATAGACGGCGCGTTCTTTAAACCGAACGGCAGTCGTGTAAATTCATATTTTCCATGGTTTATTGAAAATGCTGTTTTTTCAATATCAGACTCTTTTAATGAAATCTGATGAAACCCACTTTTAAGATCAAGAATAGTAAAGAATTTATTTTCTCCTAAATTGGCGAGCACATCATTTATTTCAGGAATTGGATACTTATCAGCAATGGTGACCGTATTTAATTTGCGGTAGTCGATAACCATTCTGTATTTTTTTTCGCCTGAAGCGTCTTCCTTTTTTGGCACAATCCAAACTGGAGAGTTATACGGCGATCTCGAAGGTCTAATTATACCGTTCTCTAAAAGTGTTTTTATTTGTTTTTCGATTTCGTCTTTCAGGCATGTGGGATATGGATAAGCTCTAGTGTAAACGGGATCTGAAGTCGTTGTTCTAATTTCACCTTTAATTTTCGTAGCGAAGGTTAATTTTTCATCAGGATCGGAGAATAAGTTAGGGCAGTTTTTAATTAGTTCATGTAATTTTTGTTTCTGACCAACGTCGAGGTGAGAAATTCTAAGGTTCAAATAATTTACTGAATCAGAAATGTGTTTTTTTAGAGGAACTTTTTTGTTTGGAGAAATAATCATGAACCCTTTATCTGTATAGATCGTTGCTTCTAATTGTACCAAGCTATCATTACCAATGATTCCGTCGAAAGATTTGAGAGTGGGTAAGAGAAAGAATTGTAGTTTTCGGTCTGGACCAAAGAGGTCTATTAACGCATGATGAGTAATTCTTATACTGCCAGTAACCGAGGTTGCCAGAAAGGGGTTATTATTTGTTATCGGATTTTTAATATAACGTGGTTGAATATAATTTTTATTAGATCCGGTATCGATTAAAAATTTATATGTTTTGCCGCTCTTCGCTTTGTGTTCAAGATAAGGAAGCGAAGAGCTTTTTAATCTAAAAAATGAATATCATCCAGCTCTTCAATGCTTTCCTCAGAATGTGGGTTATCATGAGGGATAGCATAATCCTCAGGTTCAATGATGTCCTGGGAGTTTGTGTAGTCTACGAGTGTCTGGTTGTACTTTTCGTCATTACACTCCGCTTGCTCGTAATATTGTTGCAGATTCGGGTCTGCAGTTTGTTCAGTATGATTAATCCTCTGGACCTTTGCAGGTTGGTGCGTTTGATGTGAATGTATTCTTTTATGTGCGAGATCTTGCATTTGTGGCCTATTCTGGTAATTCACTTGACGCGTGCGAATTGACTGATCCACATCCATAGGTTGAGGTCTCTGATAGTAATTTCTATAAGGCAATTTTGGTGGTTGCTGTGAATGCTGTTGGTAGTATCTTGGTTGATATTGTTGTTGTGGCCTAAAGGGACCTCGCGTTACTTGTGGATTGTAGAGCAATTCTGGGTAAAAATTTGGAGGTGGGTAAGTATTAAGTTGTCGAGGGAGAGTTATTTGTTTTGTAAGTATAGGAGGTAGTGAAGAAAATGGTGGGGTTTTAACGTTTCCATGGCTATGTTGCACGCGGTAATTGACATTGTCTAATTTAAGGCAAAGATGCATTGCTTCTGGAAGGTCTGCAGGCCCGCGCATACTAAGTAATCTTGGTAGGTCTCCCTTAAGTCCTCTAATAAAAGTATCCAATGCTTTCTCTCTATAAGCTTGAATCATTACGTTTAAAGATTCTTGGCTCATATCCATCGAGGATAATTTGTTGAGTATTAATGACAAGTGGTAATACACTTGTTGATAGAATTCAGGGATAGAACTATTTCTTTGAATGAGAGTAGTCATTTGATATTCGAGAGTACCCAAGTCCCGCTTGTCCGCGTAATGGAGAGTAAGACATTTTGAAATACTTTCCCAATTCAGGGGAGTATTGTAAGATTCAAGGGCTGTATCTGCCTGTCCTGTGATTTTATTTCTGATAACATTGAGGATACCGAAATATTTTGGAGTTCCTTTTAAAGGTTCGTAAGTTTTAAGAATCCTATCTACACTTTTTCTCCAGGAGCCAAATTCGCCTGGTTGTCCGGAAAATTCACGTAGACATTTGACTACATCAGGAATTCTATCCATATCATTGAGATTTGTTCTGTGTTCTACGTCGATAGATTGGTCGGATTCCCTACTACTATTAGAAATGGGATGAGTAAATTGATGGAGTGTTTGTTGGCTTTCGGTGTGAATGATTTCGGAAATAATTTCTTTAAGATCATTTAGATTGAAACTGGTTCCGGAGGAACTCGCGGAAGGTGTCGAAGGTGCATTGTTAAGTTTGGATGGTTTCAAAATATTATCGTCAGGCATTATGAAAGAATGTAATTATACGAAAGAAAAAGAACAAAAGACAACGCGTATTGGTTTCTGAGTAATTTTTTTTTTTTTATATAACGTAAGATTTAATAATTCACTTTAAATATAAACAAATTGTAAAGAATGACAGAGAGAGAGAAAAAATATTACGTTTTAAAGGTTGAATAGTTTCCGCTTTTTCTTTTTCAAAAACGAATAAAAATTTCACGAAATTTTATCTAATTGCGCATGAATATGAATTTTCCATTAAGTTTATGTCTTGAATTCGCAAAAATTGTGTGCAACTTATAAAAAAAATGTAACACAGATACTATCTCTAAACTATTTTTGTTTGGTTTTGTAGTTTTTTTTATTTTTCATAAAACGGATAACTGTTTGAATCTTTAATTTAATTTTATTATATTTTTTGTTAATTAAGTAGGTATATAAAAATCTAATTTAAACCTCTTTATTTTTATTCACTTGTAAATATTTTTAAAGTAATTTTAATGTAATAAAAAAAAATCATCGAAATTTATTTTTCACTTAAACTTATAATTAAGAACTTTCTCCTAAAAAAAAAATATTTTTATTTATTTATGCACGATTTTTATCTATTAAAAGAAAATATTCATTAATTGTTATCTTTTTTTTCTAAATATTTATTTATTTTTCCGTTTTCTTTTTTAGTGATACTGTACTTACACTAAAATTAACAGATGCGTGGTTAACATCTGGAGTTGTTATTATTTAAGCTCAATAATCGTCTGTTCCTCTGTATGGGACTGTTTTTAGTTTTCCTTGAAACAAATTGGGCGGCTGCTTTTAAGTACTTCAAAATCTGCCTAGATTTTTACTTAAAAACTCCGTTTTTTCCTGGTGTAGGTGACTCCGGGGCCTCGTTTCCCAATATTAGTGGTTTTACGGAATTATCACTCACTACTCACTTATAATTGTTTCTTACTTGTTAATAGCACACTATTGACTTTTAAAATTGCCCCACGTTTGGGCGCCAGTTAATAATTTTTTATTAAAAACAAAATTTATTAAGAACAGAACTATTTTATTTGGACTCCGTTTAACAACTGACTTAAGTATTACAATTTATTTTATCAGAAGCTGCAATTCGAATGCATTTTGGAAGATAACAAACCATAGCCATAACAAAAATAAGCTCATGTTACACGGCTGTGCAAGATAATTTTTGTTTCTTGCTGAGGTAATTAATTTTATATTTCGTTAACTAGAATATTTCGTTAACTTATATATGTATATATGTAGATATTTTTATTTCTCCATACATGAACAAAAATCACTTGCTCTAACAATAAACAGCAATAAATATAACTTGCTTTTCCTAATGTTGTCATGTCACGTTCGACCCAAGTCGCATTCATTATGTTTAACGAATGTTTAACGAAAGCTTTTATGTCGTGTTATGTCAACCGTAGCCACCTTCATAACAAGTTCTGGTTCTGAACTTGACATATGCACTTGGCATATGCGCTTATGCCATGCGTAGTTGGGCCTTTAGGTTCGTATCAAATCATGCAAGTGGTCATTTTGATGCTTATGTTTCACGAAAAGGTATCCTCTTCTGAAAGTTATGACTTCAAATACGCCAGAGGTTTTTATTACCAGGAAACATTGGACGTGATTAGTACTCAGTGGGGAGACCGCTTGGAAGAACGACACTCGCATTCAAAAATATAAAGCTTTCGACACCGCCCCAGTTATTACCCGCAATATCCACGCCGAAATTCTCAAGCCTAGCCCCACTCGCGATGCGTCAATATCCTCCCTTTGACTTTAAGATGCTGCCATTTCCCCTTAGAGTATGCTTCGCCATGACGATAAATTGGTCTCAACGCCAAACTTTAAAATACCTGGCGCGATTTCAGAGGGAATTATTTCTCCCACGGGCAGTTTTACGTAGCTTGCTCATATTTAAGTTCGCCCACGAACCTGGTAATATTAGTTTCGCCCAATAAGGAATCAAAAAATGCTGTTTATAAGGAAGTCCTCTAAAAAGGAACTAAAAATGTGCATTCCCACGGGGCGTAGCACGATGTCGCAGGGAAAAGCTAGAGTAAGCATACATATAATTTAAACATTACTGTGAATAGTATGGGCATTGCTTGTAATTACGCAACGATTTCTCCAGAAAAAATTAGATTCGATAAATCATTATCAAGAATTCCTCCAACGGCCAACACAAAAAATTAATAATATTCCGTTCAGCACATGTTTATGCGAGACTTTTCGATTGGTACTCTAACGAAGTCGATATCCTTTTCTGCTTTTAAGATTTCGTGCGCAAAAATACATCCTTCCATTCCTTGCTTCAATTTAGGGATCCATTGCAATAACTTCCCTATACTGAAAAGTTAAAAATAGAAGTTCAATTAAAAGAGAGCTACTTTGGCCAGCTACAAGACCAGCTCCAAAAACTGCCATCGATGGTATCAATAGGGGAACATTAAAAATTAATAGGGCAGCGAAACTGGGCAAAATTGAAAAGAAAACTTTAAAGAAAGGTCATTTGCCCATGGGGCAACAATATATTTCCTTCTATTGTGGGCAGGCAACATGGCGCAAAGTTGATAGCACCGAAACGGTCTCAAGACTTTTATACAGTAGGTCCTTAAAATAGCACAAATTTAACGTAGTTACAAAAAATGTCCGGCTTTGTATGTGTATGTTATAACCCTTTTTATATGAAACATGATCCTGATTTGCCGGTGGGTTTCTTTTTTGTGTCCCAGACACGTGCTGAATGTGAAGAGGCAGATGATAGAGTATTCAATTATGTTAGGGACTTGAATCAAGTTCTAGCTGAAAATGCCTTCATAAATTATTACTAGACAAGGGACTGTCAGGTGAATACGTTCGTAGTAATTCTTTTTGTCTGGCGGAAAATGGCTGCTGTAATGGCTAATGCAGGTGCGTTTGCGATGGTGTAAAAATAACAATGTAACGAAAGAAGGTAAATGTTACCTGCGCGTTCATGTTCTATTTGTAAAATAATTTTTCTTTAAAAAAGTTGGTCATAATTCTATGAATTCTTGAAGTGGACAACAGGGTACTTTCTTAGGATGAATATAAAAATCAATTTTGAAATATAATTTTTAATGTTAAAGAAACTAGTAAATGATTATATTTTTTAGTTATGACAAAACGTCGCAGACGTCGTATTATACTAAAGGCTGGGCCAAAATTTCTAAGATTTTTAAACAATAAAACCTGGAATAGTTATGGATTAATTAACTACAGAACGGGTTCGTTTCACAGAATTTTCATAGCTTTCTTCGCTACTTTCTACCTCTTCGCTCCTCTTGCAAAATAATAAAATTGATTGAATCTCTTAAGGATACCGAATCATGAAGCGTTGAATTAAGAGTGGCTACGTGTGGCATCGTTTCTAATTGGTCCGCAATCTAAGTACTAACCCAGCACCGTGCTGCTTGACTTTAGTGATCGAACGATAATCGGTCTATTCAATATTCTAATTAAATCTTCTCAGAGTGTCAGAGTCCTCAGGAATCACCCTTTGTACTATCAACCTTAAAAAATTAATGAGCACTCATTTCCACGGGTTCTCTAGTAACTGAACCTAGATTGGCCTTAGGACCTAACACTGGATCGACGGTAGTTTTTTCCCACCTGTCCTGACAAACAGAATTTTCACTGCAGGTAAGAGCGTCTCCTTCAAGTCCTTCAAAATTACTGGGAAAGACCAAATGTTCCCGGTTTGCGGCTTGGAAGATATCTTACCAATCCCGCAGCCACCATTCCGGGATAGCTTTGCGGTGGCCCATATTCCGAATTGCTGTAGAGATGGTTTTTGTCCCTAAATCGGGGAGAAAATCGTTGAATTGGACCCCCACAGCGTGATGGATCGCGTCGCTTCTCAGCAGGAAATTGATAACGGGTGAGACGAATGGCGAATCGGTTACGAAAATAGCTGCAAAAAGTAGTCCTCGAGTATGCGTCCTGCCACCTCTCACATGGTCTATCGACGAACTTCTTGCCGATCTTCTGGCGTTAGCGGGCAAACTTTTAAATTTCAAAAGAGGAGCATAACAGAGCTCCTCGAGGGCCACTGTTTGCTCATTTATCATCTAAGCAGAATAGGGCTGGTAGTTTATTATAGCTGCCGATTCTGCGGGGCAGCTCCCAAAACTGTAGAGTGCAGCGAGTACGGATATGAGTCCCAAATCGATTTTAGAGTATTTTTAATATCTGGTCAATCCATTAGATGTAAGTCCGCAACGTTGTCTAATACTGTCTTCATTGAATGTCCAGAAAAAAAAACTGTCAATCCAATTATTTAAAACTGTGTCGATAGCAATAGCTTGGAGTTTTATCAACAGAGGAGAATGCCACACTCTCTTGGAGATATCTGGAGCAACCCTACCGATACGAACTTTGGTTGGGGTTCGTTCGTTGTTCGTATGGACCAGTAATTTTATTAAACCCCAAAGAAAGAAGTCTGAAACGGTCTTATCGGACAGCCTTGCCGGCGACTGCAAATCTCTAAAGCGAATATAAAGCGCGTGCTCTATACGCAGTTGCACCAACCTCCTAGAACCACATGTTATCCAACGCCCAATTCGTCACAGCGCTCCTGCAATAAGTCGTTGATTATCACTCGTACACCGTAACAGTCTTCTCGACAGCGTCCTCGAGAAAATATGGACCAATCAACTTTACAGCACAAATGATACCAGATCCGTGACTTTTAGAGGGTGTACTGGCTCTTCACGAATTACATGCACATTGCTGGCGACTCAAAAAAATAATTTGGAGGTTTCACGTATCCGCATAGGTGAAAATGTGTCTCGTTACTTATGATGGTTTTCATTGAGAAATCATTCATTCGATCGAGGCTTGCAGTTATTGGCCCAATCTACACTAGTATTCCTTCAGCAGCAGCAGAACCGGTTTTTTACGAGAGAGCTAAAGAAAGGATAATGTAATGTTTCTAACCAAAGTTTAATATTTCTATTCGGAGAATCATAATCCTTGAGAAATAATGTGGTTTGACGTTATTCACCCCCACCTCCTCACCCCCTCGCAGCAGTGGGTGAGAATAATGGTAACCCCCATTTTTTTCACGGATTCTGATTCTCCGAAGAGAAATATTAAACTTTTGTTAGAAACATTTTTTTATCCGAAGCTTCCCGGACCCGCAAGTGAATGATTTTTGGGGATTGATGGTTTTTGGGGGTGCAGGGGGCTTCGGATAAAAAAATTGTTCAGGCAAAAGTTTCATATTTCCCTGCGGAGAATCAGAATCTGTGAAAAAAATGAGGGTTGCCATTTGAAATTTTAGTTTACCCCCACCCCCTGCTAGGGGGTGAGTGGGTGGGGGTGAGATTTGTGTGCAAACGATTCCACCCTCGAAATTGAGCAACCTTCCATCGAAACTTTTTTCACGACCACCTACCCTTCAGGAAATATCGGACCCTTGCTGGACTTTTACCGCACCCTGCATTTCTTAAGAATCCGGTCTTTTTTAAACCAGTTCCTTAACCATTTCATTCTGTTAATTGCATATTATCGTTTCCATATACTTTTATATGTGGGCACCCAGGGCCAGAAATGGGCATTTCCCTTTGGCATCTGAATTGGGAGGCAGAAACCAATATTATTCCACTATATGAGATACAAAATCCATTATTTTATTATTTTAAATATCCCACTTTAAAACTCGGATATCCCAAAGCCATAAACAGAAGCCAGAACAGAATTACATCAAAACGTAGGCTTGATTCATACTTCTTCGAGGATGTAAATGGAAAATCATCACGAATGCGGCGAAACATATTGCATTGCCGAATGATAAATTATGCTTCCTGTTGTTGCTGAGGAAATTTTCACTCGGCTCTGGATTCTATGAATCTGATGACGATTCACATTAGATATACAAATTCACAAAAACCAATATAAAGTTGTGGAAAATTTTTTTGCCCGTTTTACTTCAGAGAAACATCCATCAACTTTTTAATATCTTTTGTTGAACTTTATTAAGCCCTATATGCCGTGCCATGCAACTTAATCCTTGTTGCCCTGATTCATTTTTACTTCTTCATAATTTTTTTTAATGGTAAATATAAAAAAAATTGAAAATCAAAATGAATTCGTTGTCGAAGAAAAGCATTAAAGTTCCAGTCCTACGATAAAGTCGATTAGATACGACGTGATCTATACCATAGGAGAAGTTTTCCGTACACAGGAACAGGTTTATTCCATATTTGCGAAAAGCAATAAATATAATTGCTGTTTTCATATTACTCGAATCTGTGTCATGACTTTGTACTGTGGTAAAGGTTTCCATTGCAATGTCAAGCATTTCTCTGCAATTTATTATAGAGCAATATCCCAGGGCCGACAGACCTTACTTATTTTCTCAGAAACCAAATGTATGGGATTAGGTAGTGTAAGTACAAACATTGAGTGTATGCGTACCTGCTAGCTTCCCAGTAGGAATTCTTGGTAGCACTTACCGATGGAGCACTGATATAAGCAGTCATCTGGTAAGGGGTAGTCCTATTTTCTTAGGTGTTAGAAGAGCCCTTATATAACGCATTACAAGAGAAGGCAGATGGTAAGGGGTAATCCAGAATTAGACCCAAAGAAGTTAGAAATTTGCCCGATGACTCAAATACCATTCCAAAAATACGAAAACAAATGAGTAATCGAGTAAATTTCTAACTTCGTTGGGTCGAATTCTGGATTACCCCTTACCATCTGCCTTCTCTTGTAATGCCTTATATAAGGGCTCATCGATGTAGTAAAAAGTAAGGCCTTACTTCCTATGACATCGTGTGTAAAAATAAGGGCTTCTGTAAGGTCTATGGCAAGGCCTACCCCTTACTAGTAAGGGCTCATTTCAGTGCTTCTGTAAGCTTACAAGTCCTACTGGGTTGGGCCGACGGCTACTCGGTGGTAAAGGTAAGTAAAAATAGTATTCACATTTCTTAAAGTTTCAGTGCTGATTTTTACGTATGTTTTAGGGAATATAGGCCAGTGCAGATAGCTTTTAAAACGGCAAAAATGATAAAAATTATTAACAGCATGAAAAATTTTGGAAAGTGAAGGAAATATAGCGAGCCAACCAAAAAAATAAATTCAAGTCGATCTGAGTTACGTGGGTGAAATTGGGGTAACTTTAAGGGGTGAAAAAGGTTTTTCACGATTTCCAACGAAACTAGACCTCCTATCAAAAAAAGTTAAATATAGGAGTTGTAGGTAATAAAAAGATCTACAATTTTTGTGCAAACCATTTTTTCACATAACCTCAAATTACCGAGAAAAATCGAATAAACTAGTGTTTTTGTTTTTGATTTTTATCTCCATTAAAAAAAAAATTTTTTTCACGAAATTTTATGGAAACTTACCTTTCTATGTCCCAAACATGCTGTAATTTTTTTGAGTTAAAATATTTATTTTTATGTTTTATTTTGAATTTAAACCTAAAAAGAGACCTAATTTTCAGCCGAAAATGCCCATGTTCTAAACTCATTTTTTTCAAAAAATCTAAGGGATTTTTTTTTGTTGAAAGGTCTAGTTTCAGATGGTGTAGAAAAAATTAACATGACTATGGAAAAATTTGCCAGGAAATGAGAAAAACTGAAAAACTTGATTTCAAAAAGTTATTTTTCAATCATTGTTTTTAATTTTTTTTGAACTTGTTTAACGTCTCCAAAAGCTGCTTAAAAAATTCGTGGAACACTCCAAGACTCCAGCTGCCTTGTATTTTTTGCTATTTACGATTCAAAATAAGTGTCACTCGCTGATCTGTTTTTAGTATTTTGAAACACTGAAAACAGTAAAAACAGATCAGTGAGTTGCACTCATTTTTGAATCGTAAATAGCAAAAAAAACAAGGCAGCTGGAGTCTTGGAGTGTTCCACGAATTTTTTAAGCAGCTTTTGGAGATGTTAAACAAGTTCAGAAAAAAGGACCTTAACGACTTTTTTTTTGAATTAGAGTGAAAAAAGGGGGAAAAATCGTTGAAATAAAGGGTTGATACCTATTTTTGAATTGCAGATGTCAAAAAACCAAACCAGCTGGAGACTTGACGTGTTCCAAGAAATTTTCAGGTAACTTTTGAGCATGCTAAAAAAGTTCAGAACAAAGGACCTTAACGATATACTTTTTGAGTTACAGTGAAATATGTGGCAAATAATTGTTTTTTTTTCATATTTTCTTTTTACAAATAAACCCCTTTATTTCTGTGTTTGCCATGGTACACTATTGGTTTTATTAATTAAATGAGAGCCGAGTTCCTAACGATTACAAAGATGCCCTATTTGTGGAAATCGACCGTTGTCTCACTAACTTTTTATTCTAAATCATTAAGCTACATTTTTCCCCATAACCAAAATTCAAAAAGCCCTATCTCGAAAACGGGAAAGTCTCGATTGAAAACAAAACAAAAAAACACGTGTTCATTATTTTTTGAAAATCTTTCTGACCATACAGAAATTGACCGCCCGCCCAACCCCACTTTGAGGGGCGGGAGAATCAGAATCCGTGAAAAAAAGGGGGGTTTCAATCGAGAATTTGTCAGAAAATTGGGTGGCACGGGTGGTTTTAAACACCCTATATATATATATATATATATATATATATATATATATATATATATATATATATATATATATATATATATATATATATATATATATATATATATATATATATATATATATATATATATATATATATATATATATATATATATATATATATATATATATATATATATATATATATATATATATATATATATATATATATATATATATATATATATATATATATATCCATATCTATAAAATGTATATATACATATATGTATATAACAGGTATATAAGTATTATAACATGGCCCGATACATGCGCGCAAAGGCTGCAGGCAGCGAAAAAAAACTAACTTCGGACGATCATTTCTGGCGATCGGGAGTTTTTTCAGCTGTGAGCCCATGGGCACTTTTTTCTACTCAACGAATACTATAAGTGAGTAAACTTTGGGCCAATTTGACCGGGACCCTTTTCCCATACAGATTCTGCGGGGTCCTTTATTTGAATTGAGCAAAGTAAATTTTTTTCTAGGAAGTATTCAAAGAAAACTAATTATTTCTATCTTACATTATTCAAGGATTTCAATTGTAAATTTTAATAAATAATGAAAAATTTAAAACAATGATTGAAAAATAACTTTTTGAAATCAAGTTTTTCAGTTTTTCTCATTTCCTGGCAAATTTTTCCATAGTCATGTTAATTTTTTCTACACCATCTGAAACTAGACCTTTCAACAAATGAAAAAACACTTAGGATTTTTGAAAAAAATGATTTTAGAACATGGGCATTTTCGGCTGAAAATTAGGTCTCTTTTTAGGTTTAAATTCAAAATAAAACGTAAAAATAAATATTTTAACTCAAAAAAATTACAGCATGTTTGGGACATAGAAAGGTAAGTTTCCATAAAATTTCGTGAAAAAAAAAATTTTTTTTAATGGAGATAAAAATCAAAAACAAAAACACTAGTTTATTCGATTTTTCTCGGTAATTTGAGGTTATGTGAAAAAATGGTTTGCACAAAAATTGTAGATCTTTTTATTACCTACAACTCCTATATTTAACTTTTTTTGATAGGAGGTCTAGTTTCGTTGGAAATCGTGAAAAACCTTTTTCACCCCTTAAAGTTACCCCAATTTCACCCACGTAACTCAGATCGACTTGAATTTATTTTTTTGGTTGGCTCGCTATATTTCCTTCACTTTCCAACATTTGTCATGCTGTTAATAATTTTTTTGTTTCCAAAAATTATTTGCACTGGTCTAATATGTATAGTTAGAAATTAATAATTAATTAATAATTATATGCAGCAAAAGTAATATATTTTCAATTTATTTATTTTGTTCCTTCTTTTTATGTGGGAAAAAGTTTTTAAAATATATATACGAATATTTATCGATGATATACTCGATGATATTTATAAAAACTCCTGTAGAGCTGCCTATATTACTTGCAGGACTATTCACCACCAAGCTAAAATATTCCATTTTTCAAGGGCAGAAAATTTGTAACTGAAGTTTCACCACCGCAAATCCTACTGAATACAAGAATGAATTTGAATAAAATATAAAAAATTGCTACATGAGAAAAATCTATTGAAGTTGAGTTTTTCCCCCAAATATTTTATTCAATACCAGAAATTTCTTCATCTTTGTGCAAAGAACTGTAAGTGACTGATGGTGGAATATCACAGATATGTACGTTCTAGATAAACCATTGAAATGCTGCTCATCACAAATTCGAAGGGTATTTCAAGTACATTTGGTACAGTTACACTCATTGAAACCCAACGATGCCAGAGAGACGTTAATGGTGCCGTATTAGATCTTGCCGAAGATAAAGCTTTAAATTTCAAGGATTTACATGAAGTGGTTGCAAAAAAATGACAACGATTTAGGCACAAATGTCGGCAATCGAAAAGGAACTGATTGTGCAAAGTGTTGGCGCTCAATAGAAATTGCCAGATTGATTCCTCCTTTATAGATACAGTGGCTCACAGTGAAAATCGTCCACCTTACGAGTAAGAGGAATTAAGTAGTTTTTTTCATCTAGCTCTCAACAAATCCAAATAAGAATTTAGATAACTAAGTTTTTCATTTGTTTTCTTCAAAATAATAACGAAAAATTATGAAATTAATCAATAACAAAAACGGGAAAAATTCAAATTTCCGGAAAGGTAATATTTCTATCTCACAATGAAAATCGTCCATAACACTCAATACTAAGAAATGTCGTCCATAACACTCAATACTAAGAAAGTTGGTCCTCCTTATGCTGTAATTACTGCTAGAAGCCTGTTCGGCATTGAATTTACTAAGTTTTAGTATACTTAGGATTAATTCTAGCCCATTCCTGCTTGAGTACACTTTCAAGGTCTTTCTGCGAGGTAATATTGTCTTACGAATGCTCCTGCCCGGTGTATCCCATAAATACTATTAACATTCAAGTTAGGGATTGACGAGGAACGGGGAAAACTGTTTTACAATTGTATATCAGCCAATAGCGTTCAACGTCTGAGGTATGCTTAGGGCCATTATACTGATAGAATGCAAACCCAGCAGTAATACTTAGAAGTTGCGCACTCTGGTGCACATTTCTCTTTAGAATATCAAGCTAAACCATTGCATCCACTGTTCCTCGGATGAACTCAAGGTTACCAGTGCGTTTGCCGCCATACACCTCCATACGATACCAAACAACCGAGTATTGCAATTCGTTCTTTAGTAGTCTCTCATTATAAGGCGGGCAAGTCACAGAGAAATGGCAGAGATTGTTGGAAAAAGTCGAACAACTGTCCAATATATTATTAAAAGGTGTGAAGAAAGTGGTAGAATAGCAAGCAAGCCAAAAAACAGTACCAGAAAAGTATTTCCCAACAATCTGCCATTTCTCTTTGACTTTGCCCGCCTTATAATGAGAGACTACTAAAGAACGAATTGCAATACTCGGTTGTTTGGTATCGTATGGAGGTGTATGGCGGCAAATGGCACTGGCAACCTTGAGTTCATCCGAGGAACAGTGGATGCAATGGTTTAGCTTGATATTCTAAAGAGAAATGTGCACCAGAGTGCGCAACTTCTAAGTATTACTGCTGGGTTTGCATTCTATCAGTATAATGGCCCTAAGCATACCTCAGACGTTGAACGCTATTGGCTGATATACAATTGTAAAACAGTTTTCCCCGTTCCTCGTCAATCCCTAACTTGAATGTTAATAGTATTTATGGGATACACCGGGCAGGAGCATTCGTAAGACAATATTACCTCGCAGAAAGACCTTGAAAGTGTACTCAAGCAGGAATGGGCTAG
The DNA here is from genome assembly GCA_963855945.1 of Thereva nobilitata. Taxonomy (NCBI): domain Eukaryota; kingdom Metazoa; phylum Arthropoda; class Insecta; order Diptera; family Therevidae; genus Thereva; species Thereva nobilitata. Next base: position 53,354,128 of record OY979694.1, on the reverse strand, counting down.
AATTAATCCTAAGTATACTAAAAATTAGTAAATTCAATGCCGAACAGGCTTCTAGCAGTAATTACTGCATAAGGAGGACCAACTTTCTTAGTATTGAGTGTTATGGACGACATTTCTTAGTATTGAGTGTTATGGACGATTTTCATTGTGAGATAGAAATATGACCTTTCCGGAAATTTGAATTTTTCCCGTTTTTGTTATTGATTAATTTCATAATTTTTCGTTATTATTTTGAAGAAAACAAATGAAAAACTTAGTTATCTAAATTCTTATTTGGATTTGTTGAGAGCTAGATGAAAAAAACTACTTAATTCCTCTTACTCGTAAGGTGGACGATTTTCACTGTGAGCCACTGTATAAAGATTCGAAAAGAATACAATTGCGTGGGAAGTTTCTCATTGAAGTCAAGCGGCTTGTGTTATGTTTCAGTAACATTTTATTTATGAATAATAGCAGGCAGTAAATTGACAGCTGCCATCAATTCACATATTTATTGGTCGTCACACGTTTCTTTTCTTGATGGTCTACCACTGAAAATTCGGTCTGGCATTCTTTCTTGAGATTCATTGGTTCGTTAGAATCGGATTAGTGCGCAATAGTACGTTAGGTTCGGAATGTGCAGATGCTGCTGGCTCCAGTAAGTTCCTAAGGTCAAGCAATCCTACCTGATATGATTCTTGGCTGAAAAACGAAAATGGACTGGAAAAAAGATGTTAAAATTCATCATCCCTCGATCAATCTAATAGTAATAATAACATAAAAGTAAACCAAATTATAATAACACCGTCACACTTTTTTCGTAAGATTCATAATGAACGTGCTTTCTTTAATGGTGATTCTCCTAATTACTACGTTAAACAACTCCATTAACGAATTTAAAAAAAAATTATAACATTTTATAAAGGGCTAATAGCAAAATAACAAAAAAACACAATCTTGTCTTAAACCCTTAAAATGCAAGAATCTTTCCTGGTAAACCAATGAAATTTTTCTTTTAAGTTTGTAGAGAAGTTTTAATTAAAAAAGTTTGCGATAAATATTATCCATGCAGGAAGTTGTATTTGCATAAAGATCGTCAAGGATTTCAGTCTTGATTGGAATTAGTGCTTTCGATTTTAAAAGAAAATGTGAAAATTTCAATCCTCCTTGGTAAAGGATTTGAACTTTTCTCGTGTTCTGGTATCCTTGAAATTCTACGATTTTTGTCTGCTTGGAAGGAGAAAATCCTGATGAACTTTTAATGAACACGGATCAAGGATAAACTCTAGGCGTGTTTGATCGCAGATATTTGATTATTTAAACAAAAACAATGTGCTTTGCTTTTATTGTCACAAAACAAATCGATTTTTATGAAAAAATAGAAAAAAATGTTACAATGTCCAGTCAGCATTCTATTATCATGCGGCGGTAGAAATGGCCGCTGCCACATTTTTATCAAAAGCATTTTCAAAGAAAAACTGTTCGATAATTTCATTCGCGGATCGAATGTGGATATGGTCAGTCTTCAAAATTTGTAACGGAACGGGTCAGCAGCGCTTCAGCAGCGCGTCAAACACAAAAAATTTAGTTGATGAAACTGTTTTATAACATGTAAAATTTGGTCTACAAGTAGTTAATATTATTAAAAATCAAATAAACTACTTGTAGACCAAATTTTACATTTTGTAAAACAGTTTCATCAACTAAATTTTTTGTGTTTGACGTGCTGCTGACCCGTTCCGTTACAAAATTTTGAAGACTGACCATATCCACATCGTTTTTCAGTTATTTTAGTATTCACAAAACAATTTTCTGATATTAAAAAGCATTCTTGCTCTTTGGCAGCTTTGAAGCCACGCCCACGCCAAATGTTAGGGAAACCAGCTGATTGACCGCGGGCTTTTGCTCCACACCCTTATTACTACATAATACCAAAATTTCAGCTTTTCTAAAACAGTTGAATTTTTTGGCCGCTCAGCTCCCCGACTATTAGTATACTGCGCAGAACTGGCATTCAAAAAATTCAGGCTGCAGCAAAAGAATTTTAGCCGGGCATTCAACTTCCCAGTTGCAGTAAGCAGCCGTCGCAGGAAACAAAATGAACATGCAAACGCTGCAGGTCCGATTTCACAGAAGAAAAAAAATATAGTTTAAAAAAACTAAAAAATGCGCTTTTATTTTAAAATGAACTAAAAAGTAAAAAATAATTTTGAATGTAAAGTTTTTATTGCTCCAGCCAGTATAAGAAAACAACCTACCTTTCGAAATGTAAAAAAGAATTTCGCAGTTGTGCCTCAATTCGATGTCCTAGGATACAACCATTGAACCTGAGTTGAATGATTATAACGCCGACCACATTTCGTTATATTCCTCTGAGATGAGTGCTGATGAAGATGACAATATGATAGAAGTGGAAATAGAAGAGATAGAGAGATAATCAAGAAATTTTATCATAACTTGTAACCCATGGATTAGGCCTACGAGAACACCATGTAAAAAACGTCCCTTGCATTCTACCTCAGAGGTGGTGCGGAAACGAATGCAGCACGATACCAAGACTTCTCAGCCCTTTATCTCGAAAACTATTGGCTCTACGTAAATTCGGTATAGGACACTTTTATGCAGATTTATCTAATGAACAAACTTTACTTAACCAAAATTTACGTAAAGCCGATAATTTACGAGATATTTCCGAAAAACTGATTTTGGTGACCTTTGACCTCTAATATCTCAAGACGCGGACACGAGATTTTATGAGACTTTTGACACATAATTTAGAATGCCAAAACAAAGGTTCATACAAATTTTCTGCTTATTACCTCTCATTCCGAGGTTGACCCCTTTTTTTGCCTTATTTGACTGGACTACATAGGAAAAGTGAGGGGCCCTTTCTCGGAAATCTTGGATCATCTCAAAAACACCTGTGTATGCTTGCTTGCAGTAGTTTAGAAAAGCTAGTTCAGTGTCAGTCTCTTGGTTTGTGACAGACTTTTCAGTTTCACGCTTCCTTTGTCAGTTCGACTGCAAGAAAAATCATGTGATTTGGCATCAGCGGGTAAAGCATGTTCACGAAATTGTGGATACGCTTCAAGAAGAACGTAAAAATTCATTCGGCGAAATTTTTAGAGCAACTGAAAAACTCGCGAAAGACGCATTCGATATGGAACTCAAAGTTCCGAGACTCACGTGGAAGCAAACAGCTCGTTTTAATTGTCAAATAGACTCTGTTGAAGCGTACTTTCGTTCTGCTATTTTTATTCCTTGGCTCGATACGCTGATTCAGAATTTGTCAGACAAATTTCTTAATGATATCCTTTCTAGCTTACAGATACTTCTCCGTAGATTTACCGCAAATGAAAAAGTAGATTACTTGGATCATCTTACTATATACTTCAATGATCGAGTATCAGAATCCTTTGTAAGAGCTGAATATAAATTGTGGTATGAAAAATTATTAGAACTCGAGAAAGATGCCGAGGTTTTGGAACAATCAAATATCTTTTAACAGTTTTGACGACTTTTCCGGTCACAACGGCAAGTGTGGAGGGGTCATTGAAGAGAATCAATGGTGTCGCTTTATCAGATTGTATCCGTATTTATTAGTTAAATCATAATATTTTTTTGCATTTTTGTTATAATATCTGAAAAATTTGTAAACTGAGCGCCCCATGCTTTTACTTGTAGTTACCAGGTTAGGGTGGGTCAAAAAAATCAAATAAAATGAAATTTGTCTTAAAATAATCAAACTTAAATCTTCAATATCTTCCAAATGGTGAGATTTACAGAAAAAATATAACATACCTTTTTTGTAGAGCATTAAATTTCCTACAAAATTCTCCGAAAACATTTTTCTGTACAATCAATTAATGATGAGGTATGAATTTTTTTCTATTGGACTGAGAAAAAAATAAAAAACTGCGATGCGGAGGATCTTCCTATTACAATTAAGAGCTCATGTTGAGTGAGAATTTGTAAGGTGTCCAGCAACCCATTTTTCCGTGTCACTTGTAAAAAAAATAATTGATTTTTTTGACCCACCCTAATACAGGTGGATTAAAAAAAATTATTTTATGCTTTTTAGTTCACCTTATTAACGCATATTTAAAAACTTTTTTATTATTTAATATTTTTTAGTTTATCTAATAAAAGCTTGTTTTTAAAATTTTTTTTTTGTTTTTTTATTTTCTTCTTTTTAGTCTCATGCGCCATTTTGCGGTGGCCACCTTATTGGATTTAAAATGCCGTCACATATCTTACTAACAGCTAATTGTGTTCTACTTATCATAACATTTCATTTGATACCCGCCATATTGGATTTAAAATGACGTCACATAACTTACTGCATTCTACTAGTCATACTCTTTCTTTTGATACCAATGTCGAGGGGTTGTAAAGAAAAAGGGAATCCGTCATTTTGTGGTGGCCGCCATATTGAATTTAAAATGACGGCACATAGCTTACTGTATTCTACTCGTCATACTCTTCCATTTGATACCCATATCGGGGGTTATAAAGAAAAGGCACTCCGCCATTTTGTGGTGTCAGCCATATTGGATATAAAATGACGTCAAATATCTTACTATATTCTACTCGTTATACTCTTTCATTTGATACCCATGTCGGGGGGTGGTAAAGAAAAGTTTAAGGTGGCCGCCATATTAGATGTACTATAAAATTGAATATACTATATTGCATTGTCTTCAAAACCCAAGGTTTGTGCCAAATTTGAGCATCCCCGGATATCGGGAAGTGGACGAAAATTGGATCGCAAGATTCCACCCCAGAAATATCCGCCATATTATGGTGGCCGCCATATTGGATGTACCATAAAATTGAAAATACTATATTGCATTGTCTTCAGAAGCAAAAGTGTGTGCCAAATTTGAGCATCACCGGATATCGGGAAGTAGTCGAAAAATCGATCGCAAGATTCCACCCCCAGAAATATCCGCCAATTAATGGTGGCCGCCATATTGGATGTACCATAAAATTGAAAATACTATATTGCATTGTCTTCAGAAGCAAAAGTGTGTGCCAAATTTGAGCATCACCGGATATCGGGAAGTAGTCGAAAAATCGATCGCAAGATTCCACCCCCAGAAATATCCGCCAATTAATGGTGGCCGCCATATTGGATGTACCATAAAATTGAATATACTATATTGCATTGTCTTCAGAACCAAAAGTGTGTGACAAATTTAAGCATCACTGGATATCGGGAAGTAGTCGAAAAATCGATTGCAAGATTTGTCCCAGACAGAGAAATATCCGCCATTTAATGGTGGCCGCCATATTAGATGTACCATAAAATTGAATATACTATATTGCATTGTCTTCAGAAGCAAAAGTGTGCGCCAAATTTGAGCATCACCGGATATCGGGAAGTAGTCGAAAAATCGATCGCAAGATTTGTCGCACACAGAAAACGAAGTTAATATAAAGCTTGTAAAAAAGTACATCTAAATCGATCACCCGTTATTTCGAGGATCACAGATTTCGGACTTAGAGGTCACAACTTACGGTGTGCTTTCCTAATTTTTTTACTGTCATCTTTAGTCCGCCCTGCATAACGTTCAAATTGGTACAAAAATCGATTTCTGTGTGCACTTTTATTATACCCCTTAACTCATCTCTCTTCAATGAACCTAACAAGCCCTGATAACCGAGTAAATCCTTGCTAGTAGGAGTATCATCTGTCAACTTTATTAATACAATTTCCAAGTATATTCAATTTGCAGATTTTACAAAAAACGTAAATTAAAGCGAAACCTGTCATAAACGAGCACTCAACGTAGTCAATTACATAGTTGATTGACGAAGCAAGTCGTCGCTTAATGCAGTCGAACCACTACAGGACGAGGAGGACGCTATATTAAAAGCTTCCGAGAAGCACCACCAAACGAGATTTAATATCCCGATAATATTAGTTTATGAAATTTCCTCTAAAAATGCATATTTAACCTGTCAACATTTATGTTCACCTGGGCATGCTACTGTCTGGTGGTGAAATGTTATTTATGATGAAAAATCTTTTAATTAATTCCATCCTGATTTTTCTTGTTAAGAAAATCCTTCTTCGATCTTTAGAACAAATTAGTTGAAACCATTAGGCAGGCATACCTCAATTAAATGTCAATAAAGTCCTTAAACCGATGTAAAAATTTCCTCCCTTGTTAAATGATGTCCTGTAGGGATTTCTATAATTTTTTCCGGTTTTTTTTAATCAAAAACAACGAAGAAGGCAAAAATAACAGGAGCAAGGGCTTCGTTATGTCTCCTAGACATGAACCTCATAAATTATATTAAAATGGAAGATATTCCCACGTCTATAGCAGAAATTTAAGGTGTGATAATGTATTTTAGGTTTTATCTAGTAAAACAAGAAAGGTAAATTTATGAGGTGCTTGACGGAAACTTTTTGGGGATATCAATTTTCTTAGGGTATCCATTTAACATTTCCGTAATTATTGGGTTATCCGTAAAGTTGGCGAAAAATTTTCTTGGTTTAAATTGGGTTACAGTTAGAGTTTCTAAATGTTATCCACAAATTTAATCATCTTAATTTTTCATTAAAATTTCTTACCGGCAGTTTTAAAGTTTTCTCCTTTTTATCAAACTTACCTTCTCGGCGGGCAAAAAGCTTCTTCCATTGTGTACAGCGAAAGTTTAGGTGGTTTTTTACAGGGTTAAATCTACCCTTCAACGGAAGTTCATAATGACCACAACAAGTATGATAACATTATCCAATGAATAACTTTCAGTGAAAGTGTTTTCGCTTAACCTAATTTTTTTAATTGGAAATCTAATTGGTTATTGTATCACCCTTTTGAATCACCCTTTATACTATTAGTCCGGGGAAATTAGCAAAAAAAGCACGAAAGGAGACAAAATTCGGAAATGGCTGAAAATTGGTCCACAGCTTCCTTGGGACTTTCTAAGAAAACAATTTCGGAATCACAAAAAAAAACAAAATGGCCGCCGGAAATATAGCGGTTTTCCGGTATTTTCCTTGTATCTCGGTTTCTATAAGTTGTACAACCCCATACAAAGGCCCTAAATGTTGACAATGAAATTCTCTACAACTTTAGTTCTTACAAAGAGGTTGACCCGATTAACCCTTTCAAAGTGATTCAAGGTCAAAGTTTCCAAAAATCACTTTTTGCCGAAAACATTACTCAAAAACTGGTTTTTCCGAAAAAAAATTTTGATCAGTCAATACGAAACGCCTACAAAAAAGCCTTGTGTCATTTTTTCGAAAACTTAACCCTTTCGAAGTTATTCAAGGTCAAAGTTTCAAAAAATCAGTTTTTGGTCAAAAAATGACTCAGAAACTGATTATTGAGATATTTTTTTTGTTCTATTTATACAAAACCTACCCTAATGACACCCTTTACAATTTTTCGAAAATTTTTCGAAAAATTTGGAAAAAATCAATAGTTAGTGTCAACAATTTGTTTTGAGTCGTGTGTTGGTGTTCGTGCGGATCAATGGGCGAAGGGCGTGGGGGTGGAAGGAAAGTTTACACGCACTTTCGCTTTACGTGGGGAAATCCAAACCCAAAATATTTCATGTACACCTAACAACCCAGAATGTGGTTGAAGGGTCGCACATAAGGAAGGCTTTTCATGCGAAAACTAAATATATTATAGTAGATCTATTAAGAAGCTATAACTGTATAGCTTAAGCTTTTTAAACCACACCCGACTAGCATTTAAAACGAGGATTGCCTCATGCAGCGTGTGGGCCCCATGCCATGTGGCAAATGAGGGGCATGCTGAAAGAGGGCAATTCGCAATGCCAACGTCTGCCTTACTTTATAAAAATTTGTAATACCCTTCAGGTTTAGTTTTTGTTGTAGCATTGCTTCATATTTCAGGCCATTATATTGGTGACCATGAAGGGTGTTATTTAGCAAACTCAATAAACCGGTTCTAGGTCGATTACAGAGGTCAAGCAGAATTGGACGTGATTAGTACTCAGTTGGGGACCACATTGGTAAAACGTACTTCGCGTTTAAAAATATTAGGCTTTGGACACCGTCGCAGTTATTACTCTCATTTCTTCCCTCTAGCCTCATAGGGGCCCTATCTACACTAAGGCGTTCGACTACTATCCCAGAGTTTCGTGGTTCGACTAGTTTCACCCCGCTGCATCCGTCCGTCGTCTTTCTATTTTTGCAACCTAAGATAAATTTTCTTCTTTCTTGTCTTCCCTGTTTACAGAAAATGCCTTCCCTTCCTCCTGTCATCGCCCTTTCGTATAATAAGCGAGGAGCCATCTGTTCGTTCACGAAAGTCAGCGTTCTATCACTGTTAGTATTGAAATGGGGAGCTAGTAGAATTTAACACCTTGCTGGCGTTGTCCGTTCTTTCACTATCTTTCCGACTAGAACATACTGTCCGACATTGATATAACCGTCGACAGTACAAATGGGCATTACCTCTAAACGCTAGTTTCTCATATAAAAATTCATAAAATTCTTTTCAATTTTGCATTTGGTGCACAAGTATTTTGACAGGATATGTGCAGTCACCCTTAATAGGCCAGTCAAATTATCGAAAAAACCTCGATTTTTTGCCACCCGAGCCATCTGAAAAGTAAAATATAGGTAAAATAGGAAAAATTCCGTAGAATTTGATGAACTACTTTTGGCACTCCTAGGCCTTTGGGAAGGTTTCCAAAATGGCGTCAAAAGAGGGCCAAAAACAGGTTTTCGCGTTTAAAAAAAAACTACACATTGTACAAAAAAAAGGTTTAAATGAAGTTTGTAGATATTTTTCATACTAATAAAATGACACCAGTTTGATGTCAATACATAAACAAATAAAGGAGTTATTGCAAAAAAACCGCTAAAAAACACGTTTTTTTAAATGCTCATATCTTTTACCAAAAAAACCATTTTGTAATGAAACTCGTGGAAAGTGTAGCCCTTGGGGAGTGCAATAAAACGTTTTTGTAAATTTGCAAAATAATAAATAATTTTTGCAAAATACGGGTTTTTCGAAAAAAAGACCTTTGTTGTCGAATTCGATTAGCTCATAGCCATCAACACCTACAGAAATGTTTTTGCGCTCAAAATGTTCTGGAAGAGTTGTGCTAGTAGTTGTGTTTTGTGCGCACATTGCTACTTCATTGGAAACATGCGAAAAGATGGCCGGAAAAACGATAAAAACAATCTTGCCCACAAAATTCCAATATTTGCTCACGAAATTCTATTAATTGCCTATCTATAGGGGTTAGTTTTCTATGATGGTCGTAAAATATATATTTTTGTTTTGCCTATCGTAGCCTAAGCTTGAGAGATGAGGGATTTCTCCATATGTTCCTCATGAGGACCCCATGCGGCAAATGAGGGGCATACCGAAAGAGGGCTTTCCAATTAGTTTCCTCATGAACACCACACAAAAAAAATCAGCGATACTGCAGTGAGGTATGCCTTATCAATTTCTCATAAGGGCCCTATGAGGCAAACCTCATTAAAAATGAAATTGGGCAATCCCAACATCTGCCTTAAGTATTCGGAAAGCTTTTTAAAAAGCTTAATAGTACTACCCTTAAGCTTTAGTTTTTGTTGTTGCATTGTTTCATATTTTAGTCATCCCCCTGCCTAAATGCGTATGCCCGACTAAATCCATAACCAAAGATTTTAAAACCATATAACTCAACAGGTAAATAAATTGGCCGAAAATTTCACATTTTAAAAGTTATCTGTTCAGGGTGTTTTTTTGCATTTTTAAGGGTGACGCCCATATTTAAGAACTGCGGGACCCCCATTTTCGTAATCAGCGACCCAAAAAACGTATGGGGAATGATTTTCATAACGGTGTTATGTTTGCGTTTTAAATGAACTAGCATGCATAAAATGCACTTTTGGATGCAATCAAGGCATCTGGAGAAGCAAAAGTGACTCTATATGCGTAATAAAGGGCTTGGGGCATATTGCAAACAACAGTAAAAAAATCGGCTGAAACCCGAGAATGTTAGAAATTATGAAAGAAAAATTTTTGTTTATGAAAGATTAATTAGATTGAAGTCAGCTGAGACTGATTTTCTACCAAATTCTCCATTCAATGTTTACGTATTCTGTTGGACGCTATTTTCATACATACTAGCGATGGAACTTTTAATGAAACACCAAAAAAACATTACTTAATCCCTATAATTTAGAAAAGAGAGATACCACATTAAACAAAACCGTATAGCTTCATCAAGCACAGGTGTTTACGCAAAGGTATTATATAAAAACCTATAAAACTCTTGATTGTTTAATTAAAACACAAAAATAAACTCCAAAAGACCAACAAGACTAAACAAAACTGTTGAATTATAGATTTTTGATGTGTAGCGACTACGAGCTAATAAAAAGCAACAATAAACACATCTGCACCATGATATATGCTCGTTTAGCGTGTCTAGCTTTTGGTTTTGGAAGGACAAATATAGACAGAAATAGTGAATTAATTAGCGGGCAATGAGAAATCAATAAGGACAACCATGACATATTTTTTATCCTTGTTCCGGAAAATGGAGGCGATTCATCATTTTATATAATTATGTTTAAATCCTTTTGATTATGAATTTTGTGCCGTTTTTTAGTAAAATTCAACTTGTTTTCTTGTAGTGTGAAAATGAATTTATTTAAACCAAATATGCTCCATTTTTATCGACAATTTTTCACCATTTTTTTGTAGTAGAGTCATGATGCAATCTTTAATTACATTACGGGAATTTTGCGGAGATTGGGATAAGTGATAGTCAACTGGTGCTATAATGGTTGGATACATCGAAACTTCCTAACCAAACTCTTCCATTTTTCCATGGCTAATCAAAGAGGCGTGTGGTTAGCAACGTTGCCCTGATAGAAAGTTGAGAATCAATCGTCTGACCAGCTAGAAGTACGCAAATGTTAATTCCGCACTATCGTACATACATTGATCTTCTTTCTGTATCCAGCTTTCGTTTTGTTGTCAATTCCTAGCTCCTTACTAATATCGACACTGGCTATGTGCCTACCTTGTTGGGCCAGATCGTGACTCAATTTCCACATCAAAATAACCAGAACCAAAGCAAGGGAAGGGCGAATGGCTAACAAAGACCTCGGAAGGTGGTGGCACCCGATTTGTCACTTCTGCCAAAACCCGAGAAGAGTCACTGCAGACGAACACCTAGCAGCTCTGTTAGCAAGTCCTAATCCCACCTCCCCGCGGTGCCCCCTGGGGTACTTCTTCGGAAGGAGCTAACGGGAGACGGTCGAATGGCGAGTTCTCTGCGCCACAAAACAGAGTTTTAAGTCGGTTGGGCTGAGGGTTAGCAACCCGCTCCCATAAAACACACAATTGCTACGAATCGGCAAACATTGCCTCGGAACCGGACGGACAACACGACGACGACCTTTGCTTTTCGAAACAGGACACGAATCGGATCATGGAATGTGAGAACTCTGCTTGCTGATGGACGGCTGGATGAAGTGCTCAACGAGATGAACCGCTATAAAATCAAGGTCATGGGACTCAGCGAGACCAGATGGCCCGATGCGGGGGAACATATCTGCCCAAACGGTGAGTCCTTCTTATATTCTGGGAGAAACGAAACTGTAAATCGTAGGAATGGCGTTGGCGTAATACTCACCAAGGAAGCCAGGTCCAGCCTCATTAGCTGGTCACCAGTTTCTGAGAGGATTATTACCGTGCGCCTACGTACCAGACTAAGAAGTACTACGATAGTCCAATGCTACGCTCCAACTGAAGACGCAGACGATGACATCAAAGACGAGTTCTATATGCGACTGAATGAGGTTTTTCGCTCTATTCCAAGGGGAGACATCATTGTTTTGATGGGTGACTTAAATGCACAGATCGGCCCCAACAACACCGGCCTTGAAAACACAATTGGAAATCAAGGCCTAAGCCAAGATACCAATCACAATGGTGAACTTTTCGTTGACTTTTGTAGTTCCCATCAACTCATGGTAGGTGGAACTTACTTTTGTCACAAGAAGATACACAAGGAGACCTGGGTATCGCCCGATGGTAGAACGAGAAACCAGATAGATCACGTGGCCGTCAGTCGCAGATGGCGAACTATTCTGGAGGATGTCAGGAGCTTTAGGGGAGCAGACACTGGAAGTGACCACCATTTGGTAGTAGCAACTATCCGCCTAAAAATCGCTGCAATCAGAAACGTCCAACGCGATGCCATAAACCGTCGACGGTTTAACGTAGACCTTCTGCGTGAGAGCACCAAAAAGCGAGAATTTGCTGGCAAACTGCAAGAAATCTTAAACAAGCAAACCGTTTCTGACGACACAAATATTGAAGAGCTGTGGAGCACAACAAAGGGCGCTATAATAACAGCAGCGGAAACAAGCATAGGTTATGTCCAAAGAAACCAGCAACACTGGATCTCGGACACAACCTGGCAAAAAATTGAACGCAGAAGGGCCCTCAAAAATAACGTGAACTCTACAAGCGACCCGGAAAAACGACAACAACTTGAACGGGAATACTCCCAATTGCACCGGGAGGTAAAGAGAAGTGTCCGGCGTGATAAAAGGCGGCAGATAAATGAGCTCGCAGAGAAAGCGGAAAACGCGGCAAACACAGGCAACAGTAAGGTGCTGTACCAAATCACTAAACAGCTATCGGGAAAGCACTCTACTAAAAAGCATGCCGTAAAGAGTGCGGATGGAAGGCTGCTGTGCAGCGACGAGGAGCAACTCCAAAGATGGAGAGATTACTTCTTCGCCGCCCTGAATGGTTCATTTACACAGGAACCTCAGGAAAACAACAGCAACAATGCACAGCCAATAAGAATCACCACTCGTGCCCCATCCAAGACTGGAATAGTAACCGCAATTCATGCAATGGCCAATGGTAAAGCAGCTGGAAAAGATGGCATCCCGCCAGAATTGTTGAAAGCCGACTCAAGCCTCATAGCAGATGCGCTACAGCCAATCCTGGAAATAGCATGGAACACCTGTACCTTTCCGGAGGATTGGACGGAAGGTATCATAGTCAAAATACCAAAAAAGGGGGACCTAACAATATGTGACAACTGGAGAGGCATCTGTCTATTATCTACTGTGGGCAAAATCTTGTCCCACATATTACTATCAAGGATAAGAGAGGCAGTAGATCGAACGCTTAGAAGACAGCAGGCTGGATTCAGAAAAGGCCGCTCCTGCATAGACCACATTAACACCTTGAGAATCATAGTGGAGCAGTCTACTGAATTCCGATCCCCCCTTTACCTTGCTTTCGTAGACTATGAGAAAGCGTTCGACTCGGTTAATAGGAGCTTTATATGGCGAGCTCTTCGGCAACGTGGACTGCCGGATAAAATAATAGAATTGATTAAAGCTCTATACAACAATTCCAAATGCAGAGTTCTTCACAATGGAAAACTCTCCGACAGCTTTGAAGTGAGCTCAGGAGTACGGCAAGGATGCCTACTTTCGCCATTACTATTTCTTATAGTAATAAACGACATCCTTGTCAGCGCTCTAGATACTAGAACAGGTGGCATACAATGGGGATTGTTAGACCGACTACGCGGATGATATCTGTTTGCTGGCCCACAGACACCAGGACCCCAGAAACATGTTAAACAATTTGGCAACAGAAAGTAGTTCAGCAGGCTTAAGGTTAAATCCGACTAAAACCAAAGAAATGCGGATAAATGCAAACACCCTTGAACCAACAGCGCTAAATAACCGTGACGTGGAACTGGTAGATAAATTCTGTTAACTCGGTAGTATTATTACCGAAAACGGCGGTACAGAAGAAGACGTCAGTTCCAGAATAAATAAAGCAAGAAGCGCATATGCATGCCTGTTTCACATATGGAGATCGACGGAGATCTCAATTAACACCAAATTGCGGCTGTTCAACTCCAACGTTAAGGCAGTTCTTTTGTACGGTTGCGAAACATGGAAAGTCACCCAATTCATCACAGGGCGCCTACAAGTTTTCATCAACAGATGCCTACGTCGTATCCTAAAAATCCGCTGGCAAGATAGAATTTCAAATGAAGAACTATGGCGCGGTGCCGGCCAGGAAAGGATAGACGACCAAATCAGGCGAAGGAAATGGAATTGGATTGGCCACACCTTGCGACGCGAAAACGAGAATCTAGCCAAACAGGCCCTCGACTGGAATCCGCAAGGAACCCGTCGAGTCGGAAGACCTAGAACAACGTGGAGGAGAACCCTATTAGCAGAGGCCGCAACAACCGGGAGATCCTGGTCAGAGCTGAGAGCTGTCGCGCAAAACAGAGTCCGCTGGAGGGCAACTGTTTCCGCCCTATGTCCCATGAGGGATTAAAGGAGCAATTAGATTAGATTAAAAAGCAAGGGAACCATTTCCTTCCTCGTGCACAGACCACTTTTTCTTCCCTTTGTCGTAATAATATTGCAAAATGGACCACAACTTTCCATTATTTTTCCCCATTTCCAAACGCAAGCAACTTTCCAATCACCGCATGCATCTTCGATGTACATTCAAAGTAACAATCATACAGTACAACCCCAACCACCAGCCCTTACACGTGTGTGGCATGGTCCTTCGTTTTTCTATTTTCTTCCACCCAGATAATTTTCCTTCTGTTTTGTCTTCCATCTATAGGAAAAATTACTTGTCTTTTCTCCTGTCACCCTCTATAAGCATAACATGCGACGAAGCCATCTTTTGTTCTTGATCAACGAAGTCAGTACTCTGTGACGATAGTCAATATGAAAGAAAATAAAGCTAATCATATTTGTAGTCGATGAATAACATAAGAATGTGATAGCTGGGCTGTTGTGGATCTTCCAGGACGAAAACCGCATTGTTAAGGGCCCCATCCACTGTCGAGCATGCATGACATTCTCGGCTGACTGACACGCATGCCGTACAGTGGATGGGCTTGCAGCATGGATGGATGGGCATGCATGACGAATATCAAAACTGTTTGAAATCCTGTGGGCGGAGCTAAGTGAATGACAGCATGAAGGACAGTGGATGCTGTTGCTGGCGATCCACGGTATACAGATACAAGGTAGTGTAAAAGAGACTGACAGCTCGAATATCGTACGAATATCGTAGAAAAAGCCGACGTCACCCGGCAAGTTAATACAGAAAACAACAACAACAATTTCGATTTTGTATGGGGAAGACTTGCCGAGTGACGTCAGCATTCAAATGACATTTCTCTTTTACATTACCTTGTTTCTGTATACCGTGCTGGCGATCTTTTTTTCATTCTGGTTGTGGATTTCGCAGTAAGAAGGTGAAAACAGAGGAAAATTAGTGTGCAAAAGAAAATTAGAAATGGCGAGTACAGTTAATAAGCAGTTTTGGAAGGAGTTTATTGAATTATACCGAAATAATAAAGAGCCGAAATCATAAATCATTTTGTAATAGCGCCGAAAAATTGCCATTTTGTGTAGAAAAGATAAAAAAAACAATATGAAAAATATTGCAGCACGTCTTCAGGTGCCGCAAAGACGATCAAGTTTCATAAAATTGCAATTTTCCAAACATTTTTAAGTTATTTTGAAAAGTTATATCAAAAAAGGCATACTTTTTTTTACTTTTTGGATTATGTCTTGGGGTGCCGCCAGAGCGGTCAAGGTTTTTTTTAAATTATAAAAATTGTTTTTATTTTTTTTATATTTTGTAATTAATTTTTTCCAATTCTAATGATTATATATGTATTACAACTGTCTTTTGTAACATTATATGTAAGAGAAAACCATAAAAAATAATTTATCAAAGTTTATAATTTTTAAATTTTTAATACTTTTTTACAAACTTAAGCACTTTGAGGCACCTCAATAAGTTGTAGTATACCAAACAATTTTTTTCCTTTTTTTGAACCTAAAAGGCAACTTTTCCCACTATTACAAAACAAAACACAAAAAAAGAAAGAAAAGCCATTTTCATTCCACTGATATTTACTACACCAACTTTTCACTACGGCTGCTTCCTTAAAAATGAGGATTGACAGCATGCGTGACAATGGATGGGAAAATAACCTTCTTGCGTGACATTCTTGCGTGACACGCAAAACTGATCGTGGATAGGCCCCTTTACTCTCCTAATATCCGTTCTACGTATGGTTGTAGTTTATTATAGAGTATACGTGAATAAACTTTACATGTTATATTCAATAGCGTTATTCCTCTATAGTTGCTACAAAATAGAGGGTCTCCTCTTTTGTGTATGGAACACACTATGCCCTCGTTCCACTCATCAGGCACTTCTTTCCGTCTCCAGATTTCCACTGTTACTTCATGTAGTTTTTGGATACATTCCGCTGTCAGACCCTGATGCCTTTTTAATGCACGCACCGCTTGGCGTACTTCTTCTATGGTAGGGGCTGCTGTGCTGTCATTCTCATCGTCGTTGTCCATGTTCTGTACATTTCCGGTGCTAATGTGCCTCTGCTCTACTCCCTCTTTTTTGCTTTGTGTATTCTCTTCTCATCTCGCTTCTTTTCTCTATACTCCTCTTCAGAATTTCTTGTTCTGTGCCTACTTTGCATGAATTGGTATTCCCGGTTTTTCTCCATTGACACATTCTTTATCAAACCACTCTACTCTTCGTCCGTCAAACAGCTTGACTTCATTAAATCCACTGAACCTGGTAACACTTTCCCTGCCTCAGCTTTGGGTAAACCTCTGCGAAAACGTTTTATCCTGTCATACTTTTCTGGAGTATATCCAGATTCTTAGAAACTAGCTCATGGAGAGTCTACTTCATGAAAGGTGAATCCAATGAGCCCTCTAACTACCGCAATTACTTATATTCTCTCCAAAATCATGGCAGTTCGGCTTTAGACCTAAAAGTTATACGGCGACTTCGTTGTGCGTTTAACCGAGATTAAATAATAAAAGAAAAGATTTAAAAAAAACTTCAAAGGAAAAACGTTTTTTATTTGAACAAGACGACATTTAAAAAGGAATGGAGATGCCCAAAAATGCGGCACTTCCAGCACCTTTTGTGGTACGTTACTAAAAAAACCCGCATACAATTTTTGGTGACAGCGGTGGGATTCGAACCCACGCCTCCCAAAAGTCATATTTAAAACATTATTCACTTTGAAATATCTTGTTCAAAAAAAGAATTGGCGGATTATAAAATATGTTTGGATGTTATCCATCCGCTCTGGGCCCAACGACCCACATAGGTACCATAGCGCATATTATTGTATAATAAATTGCTCATATAATACAATAGTTTAACACTGTAAAGATTTACAATAGTTTTATACGGATGAAAACGATTTTTTGTACCTTATTTTGTTAGTAGCATTACCTTTGGACAAACAGAGATATACGTAATTTCTTGGTATTCCAAAGTACCGTCCTCCAACAAAGTGTTCTCATAATATTTGCTTCAATGCTTGAATATAAATCTACGCAATGAAAACTATTACGAAACAAAGTATACAAATCCGAAATAAAATATTTGTTTTTCATTATTTGACTAATAATAAATGAAAACCAAAGTATGAATACATAAACATGATTTTAGTTGAATATGATGACCTATTATAATATATAATGCAAAACTTAAACACGGAACTCCTAGATCCTAATTAGGAATATTATCATAAACAAAAGTAAACACTTGAAACATGAAAACTGACTTAATGCCACAAGAAGAATATTTTATAACTTCCACCAAGAATTTACTTAATAGCATTTACGTACGTGTTTAAGCTTAAACAGGCCTCTTTTGAGTCTTATGGTCGGTGAACGTACCCAAATATTTAGGGATCCTGTATCCAAAAATCCAAAGGCATTGAGTTTCTTAATAAAAACAACAAATTGATACAAGATAACCAACATATATTTATCTTTGGCAAAAAAATCATGGCGAAAATTATGGCAATTCTGGTTTCATGTTTCCAATTAGGGACTCTTCTACATAAAACATATGAGTTTTTGTGTATTGAGTTTGTAATTACAAAAATATATAGGATATCCTTATGGAATCTAGTCGTGTCAAGTTTTATTTTCCAACGATATAAAACACGAATTTATCACAGGATTCGTTAAGTCTAAAAAAATCCTTAATTTTATCTGAATTTATTATATTTAAGTCAAAGGCCATCTTCTTATCCTTTTTAGCTCGTAGAAGAGAAATTATAAACCGGAAATTATAAAGGATAAAAATAGATCAAATAATACCAATGAAACAAAATTTAAAAGCAGCAAATAATTTTATTTACAGATTTTCTGATTTAATTAAAAGCTGCATCACTTTAGACTAATTTTTTATAAGGATCGAAAGGAGATTTTATTAGCAGCGTAACAAGGACAAAGCACTTTCGTTCTATAAATAAAATTATATCTACAAGTGGTAAAAGCAGCAACAAAAAATACTCATTTTAAGGTTAAAATAATTTCTTTAATGGGTTTTTAATAAATATTAATGGATATTAAATTTTGTTGGTTGTCTATAATAGCTTTTGCCCTAACCATAATTTCGTAGCAATTTCTTAAAGTGAATATATATTTTTTGAAAACGCTACCATTAATCACAGATTTCACATTTTTTTGATTTAATGGGTGCTGATTAATAGGATACATGCCAGTTTTTGGTGTAAGTAATTGTTTCTGCCTTTAATGGTCATGAAAATTTAAGAAAGAAATATAAATTCTTGATTTATTTTCATGTTGTTTTTAAAGATTTAAGCAGGCCTTATTCAATTAATTACAATTAAAACCTTAGAAAAAGCATAAAAAAATATATTAAAAAACTTTTAAAATAAATAACTTATATAAATAAAATGCCCTAAAAAGTAAAAAACTTTCTCAGTGATATGCACAGGAAAACTTTCATTGCAAAATAAGAAGCCCTAGAACTCAGACTTAAAGCTGGAAACAGATTGAACGTTCATAAGCGTTCATCAGCGCTGAGAAATGTCAAAATGAAAATGAATATGTACACACAACCTAATAGAATTTTTTTAGAATAGAATTATAAAAGTGGGTGTGTGTACTTATGTACGCGCATCAGAAGTTATACTTCTTTGGCGTGATTTAAGACTAATGTTTAATTTGCATGCAAATAATTTATTGGATTTTTTTATTATTTGCGTGCGTTGGCAGGTGGAAGCATCGTGATGCCGACACGCTCCAGCTTGTCGGTTCTTTTCAGCAATGCTTCGCCAGCTGGATCAGCTTTTATCTACCTGCTAATACTACCGATATTTCTAAGCCTTACTCTCTTCCTTTTGGTTTCTTTGCGCCTTACCTTCTGATGGAGCATATTTAGCGTCTCCTCCACTTTATTCCTTACAACACCCGATGTCACCATGTAGTCTATGATGTTTTCTACTCTGAGTCGTGCCTGAGCTGTCGCTTGCAGAGCAGCAGTTTGCTCGGCTAATATCGGGCATTCCAATAGGACATGCTCTGTGTCTTCTATCACATTAAGGAATGCCGGGGACAGCGAAGACATCTTGTCCGAACCGATGGAGGTATGCTCTGGAACACACATGTCCACTCAAGAACTGTGCGAGGTCGTAACTCATCTCTCCATGCTCTCCCGTGACCCTTCCCCCCACATTTGTTATGAGCCAGTGGGTTCATCGACCTTGGGTAGATTTACTGCCCCTCCTTTCCACTACTGAAATAAACGTCACTTCTAAATTATGTTCAATCCCCTAGATTCTTCTCAATTCAATTGAGCAGCTTTAGGTAACTGAAATATGATACGAAGTGCCTTTGAACTATTTTGTTTTGGTGGACTTGGAAGCACATTTTTCTAGACAAGTTGTTCTTATTTACAGAGGTTATACAGGTTTTTATGCCCTCCATGTTTTAATTTTAGTCTGTTAAAAGTCCCAGAATATTACTTAATTCGCTGACCCAGCGACACAAAATACCCCTTGGCAAACGACATGAGAAGACAGCACTGTTACTATTCCAGAAGGTCCATGATCGTGTTCTAATTATTTTCTGGTTTTTGGTACAGCAGATTTAAAATAAAACCATTTAACTTAAAAGTTTTTTTACCCATTTTTATTATATTCTTTTTAGTCTTAATTCTGTCATTTTTGGATTATACTTTTTACAAAATTCTGGGTAAGTGATTTGTTATGCATACCATATTTCCAGCGGCATTTTGAATTTTCTAATTTTGACAACAAATTTATTATTTCCGACGTTAAAACACCCCCAAAATAGCTATTTCCAGTGAAATCGAATCGTAATTGCCAAAATCGTACCGCCATATTGGCGCCGCCATTTTGATTTTTTTAAAATTTTGCCCACAGATTCGTCATTTCTGACCTTAAAAACTCCCCGATACCGATTTTCAATGGATTCGGAACACATTTGCAAAATTCATCCGCCATTTTGAATTTTCAAATTTTGACCACAGAATCGTCATTTGTGGCCCTAAAAACCCCCGATACCGATTTTCAATGGAATCAGAACACATTTGCAAAATTCATCCGCCATTTTGAATTTTCAAATTCATCCACCATATTGGCGCCGCCATTTTGAATTTTTAAAATTTGACCACAGAATCGTCATTTGTGGCCCTAAAAACCCCCGATACTGATTTTTAATGGATTCAGAACACATTTCCAAAATTCATTCGCCATATTGGCGCCGCCATTATTAATTTTCTAGTTTTGACCACAGAATCGTCATTTGTGGCCCTAAAACCCCCCGATACCGATTTTCAATGGAATCGGAACACAATTGAAAAATTCTTCCGCCATCTTGGAACCGCCATCTTGATTTTTTTACAAAATTGTCAGATTGCACTGACACGTTAGCTCAATGTGTGTGCAAAGTTTCATAATAATCGGTTTAGTAGAAGTAGTTGAAAAAGCTGTCGCAAGTTTTGACCCAAACAAATATACGAGGTCAAGCTAAATATTAAGCTAAGCATTAATATCTTGTTCATTGTTTTATTTTCCCAAATAATAATAGTAAATATTTTGTATTATATATTCAAACTAATTTCTGATTGAGTAATTATATTAAGTTTTAACCATTCAAAATCATTAGTAAAACAGTAAATAATTATCGCTTATTGTACAGTTGCCAGATAGCTTTATTATTATCTTGGCCAGCCGACAAACAACCAAGAAAAATCTTCTGAAAAAGTCGGCTGGTGTAAAACTAGCCCTTAGAAAGTCGCGCTTAGGTGAAGAATAGAACACGGATCGGATTTCCCTCCATAGCCTCGCGACAGAACCCCTCACCCAGCAAAGTCGTGCACAGTAAAATCGTCTACGAATCTTCATGCCTACAAAAATCCAAACCTTCGCTAAAGGCCCGTCCTCACTACGCGGACTTAGAATCCACGCGCTTTTGGTCGTACGGCCAGCCAAAAGCGCGCGTGATCTTTTAATTTTCTGAGTCATGAGTGAGAAAAAATCAATTCTCATTTGAAACGGCGTACGCGCTTTTGAAAAGCTCATAGTGTGTGGACGCACAATGTACCTTTTTAACCACAGCCTTTTGTCCGCGTTGTTTGGCCGCACGGCCTTTACCATGGACAAAGTCGTAAAAAAGTCGTAAAAAAGTCATAAAACTCTATATGAAAAAAAGGCAAAAGCGCGTACGACCCAAGACCGCGTAGTGTGGCCACACCATTAGCTGATAAATCGTACAAGAAATTTATTTCCCTCCATAGCCTCAGGATAAAAACCCCCTCACCCTTCGACATCGTGAACAGACATCAGCTAAAGAATGGGAGTTGAAATGCTTGCCCTCCATAACCCTTCGCCTATCGTCTAGCGTTGCGTCTCGCATATTCCTAAAAATTCACTCTCATAAGATTTTTAAAACGCGCCTAAAGAAGTATAACTTCAAAAAAATTTATTGAGTTTCATAAAAAAAACCTGAGCCAACGTTGATACTGTCTACCCGGGGCACCTGATACCTCGGAGACCTTTGCCGTCATTATATTCATGTTCAGCGACCCCAAAAACCCCCGAGCAGCAAAACTCGACTCATTTCCATTAATATTTACGGAGTGGTAGAGTGCCTCTTTGAAATGCACTTCTAAAATGCATACTTTTATTGCAGGAAATGCATTTTTTCAACAAACATGAATTCATCACTACCGGTCACAAAGTTTGTAGACGCTCTCACGAATCGAACGCAAAAAACCACATTAGGATCCATCTTACTGCTCAAAAAATCGAAGTTCATTGCTTTATTTCATGGACTATAAACAGTCATGAGAGTTTAAGCCCTAGCCAAGGTAGTGGCCTTTAACAATTGGACAAGTTAGTTGACCATCGGGTACCGGGTTTATTCTAGTACTCCTCTATTGTGTCGCGTGTCGAGGTCATAGAAAGCAGGAAAAAATCTATTGACTTCAACGATGGGTTGTAGATGGTGCAGAAAATCATCTGAAAAGGGGACAAATACGTGGGTCCCTCCACGGGCTGATTGAGAGCGAGGCCTTTAATCAACACTTCTTTCCCAGCAAGTCCCTAAGAAATCCATCTTTTACTCTTCTTTTAGAAGACAGTATTTTGGCCAAAATACATTCAATTTTAAAGTTACAGTTTCCACCGGAACGCCAAATAGCCTTTAGGATTCATCCATAAATTCTCCAAAGAAATTGGACTGGTTGCCGTTCACCGCTTGAACATATGATCTTCCTGGGATCCGGGTGGCGTTTGTCAGATTCTCACTTCTGTCCTCCCTTGCTTGCTTTAGACTTTTCTTATTAAGTTCCATCTTTTTGTAGGCAAGCCTAAACATTATTATTCACCTTATTCGCGTAAACATGTCCGAACGCTTTAACAACGGAAGCACTGTGTATGAGTTCTCTTGTGTGGCCTCTCAAATTTTACAACATGGTAGGCTAGAGTGCGGATCCTAGTCAAATCCCTGCTGTCGACTCTAGGTTCAAGCTTCACGATCAAGTTTCCCTTAGTTATATGAGGTCTATTTGACCTCAGCGGTTTGACCCAGCCGATCCTTAGGCTCTCATTAGCCAACAACAGCTCGTTCTTAACTTCTTCCGGAGAAATGTCTCCTATGAGACCCTTGATAACATACGTCAGATTCTTATGACTTTAAAATTAAAGTCTTTTTTTATGGTTTTACAAAGCTTAAAGATGGTTGCGGGTTTGGCCCCCGATAGAAGAACCCCAGTTAAATTTTATCTTTTTATTAATATCATTGTTATTTATGCCCCCGCCCGCGTTGGCCTTGACCTGTTGTTTTGGGTTTTCGGTCAGCATACTGAATCTATTTTGCTTAAGACGGTCTTAACACGGTCAAATTGGATGTACATCCATGCTGTACACGCATTTTCATCTAACCCATGCGCGCAGCTAGTTTTGATCGGACGACCGGCTCATCGACAGTTTTGGTTATACAGTACAGTTCCGATGGGGTATAATTCACGGATCCGGTCCCCCAGGTTCGGGGGTTGGGCGAAAGGTTGACAACCTCTCCTCGGAAAACAATTCTTGTTATGGAATCGAGAAATCAGCCTCGGAACAGTCAGGATTTACGGCAAAGACCCCAGCAACGTCCCAGGACTAATGATTTAAGGACTAACGATATAAAATTTGCAACATGGAATGTGAGAACATTATATAGACCTGGAGCAATGGCAGAAATGATAGATGAGCTTAGACGATATAGAATACTCATTGCAGGATTACAGGAGCTAAGATGGACTGGTAAAGGAGTCCTAGAACGAAGAGACGCTACGATATTCTACAGTGGCAATAATGACTCCAGAAGAAACTTTGGGGTAGGTTTCTGTGTACTTAAACCTCTACTCAGCAATGTAATAGACTTCACCCCGCTTAACGATCGGATCGCGACCCTAAGAATCAAATCCAGATTTCATAATATAACATTCATCACGGTGCACGCGCCTACAGAAGAAAAACCAGAACAAGAAAAGGATGACTTCTATGAAACTCTTAGAGTGACTTATGACCAAGTCCCTTCTTACGATATGAAAATCGTATTAGGCGACTTTAACGCTAAAGTGGGTAAGGAACCATATTATTACCCCTACGCTGGCAAATTCTCGTTGCACGAAGAATCAAACGATAACGGGAACAGAATGGCCGAATTCGCTATAGCAAGAAGTTTGACAATAGCTAGCACCTGGTTTAACCATAAAAATATACACAAAAGGACATGGACATCACCAGATGGCAGGCACCATAACCAAATCGACCATGTTCTAGTTAACACTAGGCATGGAAGTAGCATACTGGATGTAAGGAGTTTCCGAGGAGCGAATGTAGACACCGATCATTACCTAGTTGTTGGGAAAATGAGGGCGAAAAAACTAGCGACAAGACATAGAACAAACAATGATAGACAAACAAAGTGGAACATAGAAAAATTAAAAAATGAAGAAACAAAACAACAGTATGAAAGAATGTTAACAGGAAAGCTAGAGGAAATAGCAAGGAGTCTGGAAATGGAAAATGATCTGAACGTGATGTGGAACTCCATAAAAGAAAAAATCACAGAGACAAATAACAGTGTATTAGGCACACAAAACCAAGAGAGAAGGAGGCACTGGTTTGATGATCAATGCAAGAGAAGCATTGAAATAAAAAACCAAGCAAGACAGGTGTACCTAGAAAGAATGACCAGAGGAAACCACGAGAAATATGTAGCAGCACGAAGAGACACGAAAAAGTTATTAAGGAAGAAAAAACGTGACTACTTTAGAAATAGAATAAGTGCGATTAAGCAAAGCTACACTAATAAAGACGCTAGGAGTTTCTACAAAGAAGTCAACATGATTAAGAAAGGATACAAACCCACCTGCACCATGGTAAGAAGAGAAGATGGTACTATAGCTAGTAGTATCGAAGACATACTCGAGGTGTGGGAGAAATACTTTAGAGACTTCTTCAAAGAGAACATAAACCTAACACAGGGAGAAGCAGACAACCGGAGTACAGATGACCCAGAAAACGATACGCCAGATCCTACAATAGAAGAAGTTGCAAATGCCATAGCGAAACTAAAAAATCATAAGGCTCCAGGTCCAGATGGCATACCCCGGAAATCTTAAAAAATGGTGGGGAGAAGTTATGCCATGTCTTACATAGCCTCATCGTAAAACTATGGAGAAGCAGCAAGTTGCCAGAAGAATGGCTTTTAGGCACAATAGTCCCAGTCCATAAAAAAGGTGAATTGATGAACTGCAAAAACTACAGACCAATATCTTTGTTGAACACAGCTTACAAAGTGCTTTCACATATTTTATTTAATAGACTGAAACCACATTTGGAGGATAAAGTAGGCGATTACCAAGCAGGATTTAGAACAAATAGATCGACAACAGACCAGATTTTCATAATGAGACAAATACTTGAAAAATGCTGGGAAGAAAGCATTGATATTCATCTTCTTTTTGTTGACTATAGAAATGCTTACGACCTGCTTAATAAAATAGAGTTGTGGAAGAAGATGAGTGAAATGGGTTTCCCGAAGAAATTAATAGGCCTATGCAGAATGACGACCAAAAATTGTAAAACACAAGTGAGAATACGAGGATGCAACTCGATCAACTTCCCTCAAGAATCAGGCCTGCGACAAGGAGATGCGATCTCACCAATACTTTTTAACATTTCTCTGGAAGCAATAATGAGGGAAACACAGCTTAATGGAGCAAATAGCATCTTCACAAGGAACATTCAGGTACTAGCCTTCGCAGATGACATAGTCATAATTGGACGCAAGGCGCAAGATGTTAAAGAAACCTTTTCCAAAATTGTCCAAAGTTCAGCAAAGTTCAATCTACGAGTAAATGACACAAAAACAAAGTATATGATCGTATCAAAACGAGGACAACGATTAGGGCGTAGTATCAGCCTTGATGATCATAGTGTGGAAATTGTAGAAAACTTTATCTATTTAGGGACAATGCTTACTGCAGAAAATAAGATAAAGGACGACATCCATAGACGCATCGTAGCCGCAAATAAAACCTATTTCGCACTAGTCCCGGTCCTAAAAAACAAAGAAATTTCAAGACAGTGCAAGGTCAGACTATATAAAACATTAATCCGCCCAGTTCTATGCTATGGGTCTGAGGCTTGGACATTGACCCAACAAACAGAAAATCAACTTAAAATCTTCGAAAGGAAGATCTTAAGAAGAATATTTGGTCCTGTAAGGGTTAACCAGAACGAATGGCGCATTAGGACAAACGAAGAACTTCAAGAAATGTATGACGAAATTAATATAGCTACATACATAAGACTGAATAGACTGCGATGGCTCGGACACGTTGCACGAGCTTCAGAAGATAGAATGCTAGCCAGGATTTTTAATGGTAGACCATCAGGAAGAAGAAGAGTAGGACGACCAAGAAATAGGTGGATAGATGACGTGCTAGCAGATATACGGAAATTTCGTATAACAAATTGGAGAGAGCTAGCAAGACGTAGAGATGACTGGAAGAGGAGACTTCGAGAGGCCCGAGTCCTGCAAGGACTGTAGCGCCATCCAAGAAGAAGAAGAAGTACAGTTCCAGGTTTTGTGCCGCGCGGTCAATCAGGTTGAAAGCAACATTTGCAAAAGCATGCAGTTGTACAGTTTAACTATGACTATGCCATCATAGACAGTCTTAACCTCTTTGAAATGGTGTTGAATTGAAGATTATTAGGATTCTTCTTTTTCAGTCTTCAGACATCACTTGCTTCTCATGGATCACTTGGCGTAGTAGAATTATCATCGTATATTGGCGGAGCCTGCTCAATTTTATCGCCATTTAACAGTTCATGAAAATGCTCTTCTTATTGCTACCGTCCTTTTTGTCTTTTGAGTATGTGTGTATTACGTTATTCTACAAACTTCTCGATAAAATTCCCTGCGGCGTTCTTCAATCCCTGTCCTTTTCTACTTCGCATACGAAGTTCCTCTCCCATGTCGTCAACTTACATTGATGATGAATGTAAGCTGACGACATGGGAGAGGAACAGTCGTTCCTCTACTATATCTGCTAAAGAAGTCAGCAATACAAATGACAATATTCTTAAGGCATGTACAACTATCGTCGACACCCAGCATCTCATCTCTTAAACTACTCTTTCTTCGCTAAGGACGTATAGTATAGCCATTTCGTTTCTTGAGTAGATAAGCTAATTTAGGCCTGATTCGCAAGCACAAAATTTTTATTACGGCCAAACCTGGTATTAGCAACGACCAATCTCTTACTACTAATTTCAATAACTCTTTTCACAATCTTCTTGTTTATACGTAATATTAATTTGTTCACTAGTATGTCAGGATAATTTGCATTCTCATCGTTGACATTGGAATTTGGACCCATCCTCTTTATTTGAGTTTTCTGAGTATGAGTTCTGATCTAGCTCTTATTAAATTTCTCTCTAAAAATGAACCAGTGGAAATTTTACCGTAAAGGATTTCAATTAGTATACTCCAAAAACCGACTCTCGTTTGATTATGGATGTTAAGCAGATTTTCATTACTTAGTTGAGGGTCCGCTTGGGAAAACGACACTGGCGTTATAGTCCAAGAGCTAGTGACAGAATTGCAAAGTGATTTTGTAGAGGATGGGCCTTTGATATCAGGTAGATTAGGTAAAGCACAACCGATTAAAAATATTCGCCAGTTCGAGTCTACTTAAGTTTTAATTTTATGAACTTTTGAACTTGTCGATTTTTTGACCATGAAAAAAGTGATATTGCAGAGGATGGGACTTGGTATATAGGTTAATTGGGTTG
This sequence comes from Thereva nobilitata, assembly GCA_963855945.1. Classification (NCBI taxonomy): domain Eukaryota; kingdom Metazoa; phylum Arthropoda; class Insecta; order Diptera; family Therevidae; genus Thereva; species Thereva nobilitata. The sequence goes on along the minus strand of OY979694.1, from coordinate 53,326,447 downwards.
CCCCAAACACATATTCCGATTCCCATCTCGTTTGGAGGTTAGGTTTGACTTTTGGGAATTTTTGAACATGTCGGTCTGATCAAGATGGACAAAGTGATATTGGAGAGGATGGGGTTTGGTATAATGGTGAGATAGGCCACCAAGAACCCTAATTCAGCTGCCCATCTCATATGCAATCACGGTTGCGATTTTGGCGGCTTTTAATTTTGTGGCCATTTTCGGTATGACCCAAGTGATTTTGTAGGAGATGGGATTTGAATATTAGGGTTCGTTACAACATCTACAATACATATCCACTTGCCCATCTCTTTCCCAGTTGTAGAAACCCTTGCCATCTCCAGTTGAAGTTGAAAAATCGTAAAATCTAGTTTTATATAGCAAATTGAGTTAAAATGGATGTATATACCCCTCTAGTGGCATATTTATGTTATATATTTCAGATATTATGAGTAGTTGTGTATTGTATATACAAACATACATTATAACCCGGCCCGCTGGGTGCGGGCGTGCAGAGTGTGCACCGCGGGCGGGCGGCACTTTCAGGGGGCGGCAAACACAACAATCTCGTGATCGAACTCATTTTCATCATTTGCACCTAGGTTCTTTTTAGAATGCCATAACAATTACATGTATTGATCTCCTTTAAAAATAAACCGATAAACCGAAAACGTTCAAACCACTTAAGAAGGATCGATCTCTGAAAATAGTATAATATAAGGACAGAGAATGTAAAATTAAATTCCCATGATAGAAGTCAAATTTATTATGTAAATAAAAGTTGACATTCTAATCTGATTATAATTATTGACAAAATTTTAAAGCAGTTTGACGTCTAGTTATGGAGAATTATCCATTTTTATGTGCAATAAATTCCCACGTTTAATATCATTTTTACTCGACCTTTACTTGAATATTGAATACTAATTACTCGAATGCAAGACGTCCAATGTTTTTTAAAAAATTTTACTGAATGTATGAGATATCAATAAATAACGTATTCTAATTTCAGATTTTTAATTTGGAATATGCTCTTCAAATTAATTTGGAATATGCATTTCAAAGGACGTTAACTGAAAGAAGTGAAAACAAAGAATAGACGTGGTCCATTTGAATAAAGCGCAAAAAAGAGAAAGTTGAAGATGATATATAGGGCCCAATACACGAGCGCTCCATTCGACCACTCCACGCCAAAACAACAACAATTTGTATGCACTGGAAATTTTGAGTGCATAGAAATTGTTGTTGTTTAGGCGTGACGTGGTCGGATGAAGCGCTCGTGTATTGGCCCCTTAAGAGAGCTTATACAGGGATGCATGCAAGAACATCTCACGTTACCCTGCCTTTAATTATGACAAACAGGGCTGTAATGATGCGACCAGTAAATAAAATAAAAAAAAGTCAAATTTTTTTTTTCAGTTTTATTTATCTATTTACATATATTATTGGAAACAAAAGATTTATTAACTTCATGGAAAATGTTGGAAAGGGAAGGAAATATAGCGCAGCCAACCAGAAAAATAAATTAAAGTCGATCTGAGTTATATTACGAGGGTGAAATTTAGGGGTGAAAATGGTTTTTCACGATTTTCGGCGAAAGTAGACCTCCTATCGAAAAAAGTTAAATATAAAAGTTGTAGGTAATAAAAAGATCTACAACTTTTCTACAAACCATTTTTTCCACCTTACCAACTTCCAGAGCAATGAGTCATCAAAGTCAAATTTTGGGTTTTTTTTAACTAAAATTTCAACTAAAACCACCTTTTTCTCCAAAAAATACCTAGTTAACTAATATTTTTTTTTACAAAATTGGAAAGCTTGGACAATTTCTTATCAATAATGTCCGGACAATTTGTATCCTACGGCTTTTATTTTTGGAGTTATAAGCAATTTTAACGCTAAAATTGGCTCTTTTTTTGTGCCTTTTCACCTAAGCTTTGCCAAAAAGTACCAAATAAGCACCAAATAAGGCAAATTTTAACATCAAACTTGCTAATAACTTCAAAAGTAAAGGCCGTAGCGTAAAAATTGTCCAGAGAATATTGATAGGAATTGTTCAAGCTTTCCAATTTTGCAAAAAAAATATCAGTTAACTAGGTATTTTTTGGAGAAAAAGTTGTTTTTAGTTGAAATTTTAGTTAAAAAAAACGAAATTTTGACTTTGACGACTCATTGCTCTGTAAGTTGGCTAGCTGGATCCTTTGACAGTTTTAGATAGGTGGGAGTATTCTACGTATACTGGTATCCTATTCATGAAAATAGCTCAAAGGGTTACATAAATACAGGGTGATATGTTAACCTCTACAAAAAAAATTCAAAACGCCCTAGCTGCTAAACCGTTAAGATTTACCCCCCCACCCATACGATTTTTTCTTCGTCTATCCAAAACCTATCTACAGCCGGCCGCTTTGTAAGCTTAAAGGTATACACCCTGTATAATCATTAAAATGTTTTTTTTTTCCATCAACCAATTTTTCTCAATTAAACGGAAAATATTGATGGAACGGAGATGGGATTGAAAATGTAACATTTGGCAGATGCCACGAGCCTATGGTCCAAATCTTGGGTTCTACAAAGTCACTTGGGTCATACCGAAAATGGCCACAAAATTAAAAGCCGCCAAAATCGCAACCGTGATTGCATATGAGATGGGCAGCTGAATTAGGGTTCTTGGTGGCCTATCTCACCATTATACCAAACCCCATCCTCTCCAATATCACTTTGTCCATCTTGATCAGACCGACATGTTCAAAAATTCCCAAAAGTCAAACCTAACCTCCAAACGAGATGGGAATCGGAATATGTGTTGGGGGCAACCCAATTAACCTATATACCAAGTCCCATCCTCTGCAATATCACTTTTTTCATGGTCAAAAAATCGACAAGTTCAAAAATTCATAAAATTAAAACTTAAGTAGACTCGAACTGGCGAATATTTTTAATCGGTTGTGCTTTACCTAATCTACCTTATATCAAAGGCCCATCCTCTACAAAATCACTTTGCAATTCTGTCACTAGCTCTTGGACTATTAGAAAAAACCTTTTTTCTCTTTTTTACGTGGTTGACTAAGCAATGGTTCAACCAGTAAATTTTCACTGGAAACCAGTGAATAGTTACTGATTCATTTCTATAGTTTTTCGGAGCCCAGGCACTGAAGGCCATCTACCAGAAGCTTAAGCAGTACGTAGCTTAAAGAATCAGCATAAGGCCCTTCTTCCACGGGTCGACTCGTATCATACGCGACTACGACTCTGCTTTGCACCAACAACTGGTCTACTACTCGTTTGCGACCAATTCTCGTACACGCGTCGATTCTGAGACGACCTAAATAGCACACGTTTGCGACTCTGAAGAGGCAATTTTCTTACTTTATCTTTGTCAAAGAATATAAAATTTTGGATAGATGCCTGTATTAAAAGGAATTTGCTGCAAAGGAACTAGAAAGAGATGATAAAAAATTTCTTCATTTTATAAAATATCAATAAAAATGTATATGACAATTCCAAACTTGACGCAATGGAAAAATACTGTACAACTACTGCGTTGACAACGAGTCAAGTCGACTCGTGTACGAACTTAACTAAAAATGTATGGCGGAAACTTCCCAGCGACTCGTATGATACTCGTATCATACTCAAATCGCGTGCCAGTCGACCCGTGGAAGAAGGGCCTTAGCGGGAGAGTTTTGTGAAGTTAAAGCGCAAACCCAGCACAACAGCAAGATCATAAAACAAAAATTTGAAAGCGGCGAAATATTGCATACTGCACCGGGAGCAAAAAAACCAAGCGCCGGCTCTGAATACTACCGTGACTTCTGTGATCGAACAGAGAATGGCTCCTCGCTTATTACTCCTGGGAAGTTAGTCGGGCGGCTTAACCTTTAGGATAACGAAGCCGGCCATTATTCCGCTATGGAATTTTCCTAGTCTACGTCCTCATCCAAACGGCACAATTATTTATTTTTTTATGTGAAAGTCTAAGCTTAGGAATCAGTTTTGTACTATATGGCAAGTAGTTCAAGTCATCGGTGAAGTCAACTCGTTCAACTCGAAATGATGGACTGATACTAAAAAAAGCGTTGACTAGCAATGCGAATGACATAACGCAAACATTTTATAGGAACATTTTGAAGGGAATCACATAACATACACAGCGTATTCTGAAAGGCTATATACTAGGGCAGTGGTGGCGAACCTATGGCACGCGTGCCAGAGATGGCACGTACGAAAATTTTGGTGGCACTTGAACGATTTATTATTAAATTGGATTTAATATAGATTAATTTTAAAATTAAGCCATGTTTTGGATGAAGTTTCGTGTGCTTTTTTAAAATGAACCCGTCCAGTCATTCAATACAAGGGTACTTACATATAGTCCAAATAACATTTCCTTGCGGCATCCGGCCCCAGGTACTGGAACGAAACATTATAATCACTAATAAACCGATGGATGGTATCGCTGACTCACTTTCCCTCCTACTTTGCACTTCGTGCTGCTTTGAAACAAGTCTAAAAAAAACTAGTGGGATGTGGATTTGACCCTTTCGTCTTTCGGTCCACACGATCAACTTCCCAGTATGATGAATCTATATTAATAAAAGAAAGTTTCTGTATGCGTATATGTGCGATGTGTGCGCTATAGCGGGCGCACCAGTGATCGTAGAGCTTCGAAATTTTGTACGAAGATCCGTGGGGGTCTCCCATGATGCACCTCGAAGCCCGATTTTCGAAATTCAAAATGGCCGCCACAAAATGACCGAAATTCAAAATGGCCACCCAAATTTGCCAATTGTTGTGATTTCCATCAAAATCGGTAACTGGGGGTTTTTAAGGTAGTAAATAACGAATGTTTGATCAGAACTTATAAATTCAAAATGGCCGCGCCAATATGGCCGACGAATTTGCCAATTGTGGTCCGATTCCAATGAAAATCAGTATCTAGGATTTTTTAAGGTAGCCAATTTATGATCAGAACTTTAAATTCAAAATGGCCGCGCCAATATGGCGGACGAATTTTTCCAATTGTATTCTGATTGCAATGAATTTGGATATCTAGGGGTTTTTAAGGTTGTAAATGACGAATTTATGATCAAAACTTATAAATTCAAAATGGCCGCACCAATATGGCCGCATTTTTCCAATTGTATCCCGTTTCCAATGAAAATCGATATCGAGGGGTTTTTAAGGTAGCAAATTATGAATTTATGATTAGAACTTATAAATTCAAAATGGCCGCGACAATATGGCGGACAATTTTTGTCAATTGTACTCCTTTTGCAATGAAAGTGGATATCTAGGGGTTTTTAAGGTTGCAAATAACGAATTTGTGATCAAAACTTATAAATTCAAAATGGCCGCACCAATATGGCCGTTGAGTTTGCCAATTGTTTTCCGATTCCAATGAAAATCGGTATCTGGGTGTTTTAAGGTAGCAAATAAAGAATTTATGATCAAAACTTATAAATTTTAAATTTCGGGGCCAATATAGGAGACAAATTTTGCTAAAAAGTATAATTTCCTGGTCAGCTGTATGTAGGTTGTTGAGGAGTTGGGGTATCGAAAAATCTTCACATCGTAGCTCCAAATGGAAGAACATTGACCATAGTGTATCCTGGTCATTTCCTCTATTGTCGTGAAGTTTGCCACATTCTGAAATGTAGAAAATTTCTTAAATTATATTAATCCCTGACGATTCCGAGAACGCTCGAGAAGAAATATTACAATATTTTTTATGGGTAACTCTAAATTTTTATATGGTATACCCAAAATCATTTTTTCCAATTTTTTGTTGTTTTCATTATACTTTTTTCCTACCGCGGACAGTGCACACACAAACTTTTTTTATTTAAAGGCGTTGCAACGCACGCGGGTTTTATGTTAGTGTTTAATATTATGAAGTGCTAAATCTACAGGATTTTTCTAGAGAATTTGCTTTTGCTGAACGTTAGCAAACGAACATTTCCTTCGTACTACGTTCGCGACACTAGAGCGTATGGTCGTTGGTGGAAAACAATTCCCGAGAGTACTCGGATTTTGACAAGTGATGTCTTGTTAAGAAGCTATCGCTTAGCGGTATCCAGAACAGGTAACTTTATTTAGAACGGGTTTCATTCCAACGTGTTTATTAGATATTAGAAAAACTAATGCTAAACTAGTGCTTGTGATTCTTAGCCCAAGTCTTTTCATTTAAACAAAAAAGGGCTCTACCGAATGTTGTTTTTTCAGAGCATGTTTTCGTTAATATGCTTCGATCGGCATCTCAAAGAAATCGATATCGTTTTTGGTTCATATAATATCGTGCAGGTACAAAAATCACGTCGTTTAAACAAAACAAAAACGGCTCGACAAAATTTTATGAAAGATATGTCAATTCTTTATCTATGCCGAGAGTTTTTTCTTAACGAAATATTTAACAGCTGCCCAAATAAAACGCATTGCAATTTCAACACGATGACATTTCCGTCCATTGCCTTACTTTTCTTTGGCGATCATTTCAGCAAATGTACGTACTTTCAATTTACGTGTAGAGCGCTCGAAACGATTTTCATTGGTAGCACACTCATCAATAAATGCTGACTTGATCTCTTCGCTTTTTGATCAACATTGAGTAAAAAATCTACGATTAATCACTCCCGTCGAAATATGAAATAGCATATTTTTATAAATATCGCTCGCGAAAGGATTGACCGTTTGCTTAAATGCTGATAACAAGGATATTTTGTGGCTGTTACTATGTACAACGTTGTGCTGCTTCAGATCCTCTGTTACATGGCTTATTATTTTTGTCGATTTTATTGGTGCTCAGCTTTCGCAATTTTCTGGGAAATTTTACATAATCAGTCGTGTAAGAACCATTTTGCATCCCCGCCAGGGGTAAGAAACGGTTGTTTGAACCGGAATTCCTACATATTTATAAAAATATTGTGCAGAAACGCACCCGCGCGCAGCTCTTGGACTGGTTCCAATGTTTCATACTTTTTGTTAATAGCTTATTTGACTATATGTCGTACGTGCTCATTATCAAACTGCAACCTCCCGGAATATTGTTTCAATTGAGTTGCTCCAAAGTCTTGTTGAGCTTAAGTATTATTTTAATGAAAATAGGCGTTGATGGAAAATGCCAATATTATTAAATTTTTGTTTAATTTTAAAAATTTTGATTCTGGTAACATATTATTTTTGTAAATAAATTTTTGAAATTGTGTAAATAAAATTCTGAAACACTAAAATTAAAAACGGTCCGGCACTCCAGCAACACGATAAGTGATATTTGTAATTTTCTGGCACACGCACATAAAAAGGTTCGCCACCATTGCACTAGGGTATTCCATAAATAATACACAGGCTGCCAATACTGTAAAGTGAATGACGTATCAATAGTGTTAACTACGTCAGTGTTAGTTCGAGACTTCAGAAATAAGCATATGCTTTTTCATCGATGCCATGAATTATTTGAGCTGAAGTGGAGCCCACACTAATCTGGGGAGTGACCATTGAGGATCAAGGCTCGTATGTTCATGATCGAAACTTTACATGGCAAAAAAAGACGATTGAAAAATTACAAAGTAAAGGCTCTATCAGATCCAAAGCAGAGAAGCAGAACCGTCGGCAGAGAATTGTTTCTATTGGCTTACGCTGGTCAAGTGACAAGAAAAGCAGAAAAGAGTTCTGCCGCTGCTTTTTCATCTCAAATCCTAATTTTGTTGCTTTGCAAAGCAGAATTTTTTGACATTTGAAAAATCTTGCACTTGCAAGTTGTTTTTAAATTACTAATGGACGCGGAAAATTGAGAATTTATTGTTGTGTGATATTTTACAAAGAATTTATTATTATTAAAGAACTATTTACGAAGAATTTTCTGTCAAATAAAAATTCTGCCGGTGCTGCTGCTTTACTTGGATCTGATACAGCAGGCAGAATTCTGCTTCTGCCGCTGCTTTCAAAGTTGGATCTGATAGAGCCTTAAGAACCGAAACCCACGCTTCTTTAAATGAAATTTACAGTGAGACTCCTAAATATCTTTTATTTATACAAAAATCACCCATTCGTGGACATCGTTTTCCTTGTATTATATAAAAAACGCCATTAAAGTAATGTTTTTTAAATTTTTTATGTAAAAGTATTACGTTAAAAAGAATCACGTTACAGGGCCACCTCGATACACTCTCCAACAAAGAAATGTCCTTAAATTATCCACTTTTGTCTCCTACCGATAAACCACGTGAAAATGTCTAGAGACTAATTTATCATTTCGGCTTTTTTATTTATGTCAATTTCATGTCCTAAAATTTTTCTCCCAAAAGCATAATATTTCGAAGCTAAAACTCTGTGATTCCGTCTCTCGTTCAACGTGGGAGTTCAGTAAGTATTGCATTGTAGTGGCTCCCTGGTATCAACAGCTCCAAGGACAATTTAAGTTAAAATCCTTTTCATATTTATCGTTACAAAGTCATTCTGGTAACAGATTTAATTCATTCTTATTTGCAATCTGCACGAACTAGGAATGATAAATGTTCCTCGAATGTGTTACTGCTGCTGGGTGTGATTTATTGAGTCACGCAATTATATGATGACAGGGTGTCCTTGTGATTAATTTACAGACCAAATAATTCGCTGTTATTGGAGAAAACCGAAAAGGAACTAAATATGTAATGTAATTGTAGTATTGATTTATTAAATTGAATCAAGTTGGCAGGTATCTTTGTTGTTTTTGTTAATTAAGAATGATGTATGTTCGTGAATCAAGGGTTTTTTTTCTTATTTCAAATGTTTTTATTTTAGTTCGAAATTTACTGAGTCATTGGGAAAGGTAGACTCTGAATTACAATGAGATTAGATTGGCTACTGCCTCTGAACTAGTTTAGTATAACGTATTCACCACTAGATTATTGTATAACTTTGTTGATAATCATTACAGCTCCTTTTCTAATCTTACACATATGTATATGCTTACCTAATTCGGATCCGTACAGCTTGAGCATAATTAATGCCATTTAAGAATACGAAGGAAGATACGAGACATATGTAATACACTGAACAGATCCAGTATAGAAAACAGAATGAGGAGAAATGGAAATCTTGTGGACTATTTTAATATTTGCAAATGGCACAAAAACAATTGACAGTGATTAGAATATGATAAAATTGTAAATACAGGTTTACTGAGGAAATCAACATATATCAACCGGTCAAGTTTTTTACACAAACAAAAATTTGAAAAGGTTAGCTTTTTAGCCATTTCTAGTCATAGTCATCTAGCTGGTAGAAAAGTTTGAAATTGGAAAATTCTAGAAAGACTCCTAAATGAGGAGCGTCAGAACAAAAACCGATAAATCCCATTTTGACATTATTTTTTTTTATGATGGCAATTGATTGTTTTCGTACATATCTATAACCATCGCTCATCGAACGTGTTCAGAAACGGCTGAATCCGCTTCAGAAACCTTCGCAAAATCACTTACCTGAACATAAACCGATAAATACATTGAGGGTGTCTACAATAGTATTCCTTCAGCAGCAGCAGATCCGGTTTTACAACTTAATCTAGGTCTGTACTGGTATTCCGCACACAGGAATGCGACATTTAGGTTTTCACACAGTGTTATCAACACCAATAAATTGGAAAACTTCGTTCACCTCAAAATTATAAAGCCATAGACTTGCACAGATTTTGTCAATTTCCCAAAAAAAACGTTTATGTGATATATCGGTTTTTGTTCCGACGCTCCTCAAATGTGTATTCCTATACCAGACACATAGAGTCCGCAATCTACATTATTTCGAGTTGTGGCTGATAATGGTGAAACTAAAAGCGATGGCGCAATCACGAACTTGATTCGCGTTTACGCGCGTCCAGGGCCGGCCCGAGGCACAAGCGAACGATGCGGCCGCTTGGGGCGCCATCGGCAAAGGGGCCCCAGGATTAGGTTGAAGGACTTTTTCCTTGTGTTGAACCAATAATAATTCCGTAAGCGGAACTCAAAGTCTAAAAACTCCCACGGCAAGATTTTCTTTTAAACTATATCGCAGTCTCTTAAAATAGTCATATAGGTCCCGTAAAATTCTAGTGACAGAAATTCTTGACCATTTGCACCACCCCCAAGCCACCCCTACCTGAAGTTGCCATTTCACCCCCACACCCCAGTAAATAGTCAAAAATTTCCTTTACTTTTACAGTTTTAGATAGGTGGGAGTGTGCTACCTTATTCAGGAAAAGAGGACCCTCGTATTTACAACTTAGACAGACTTAAATCGAGAAAAACACTTTCACCCTTCTTTTCAAGATGGCGGCGAAGTTTTTACTTCTCTTGAACCTCCTTAACATGAGCAAAAAGAATTAAGTATCTTACCAAAAATCGTCAGATGATGTACAGTAGTATTTCTGCGAAATTGGGCCTGTTCTGCACGAGAAAATTGCATAAATGAAAAAAAATTTACCCTTATGATTTGGCATAAAATGACTGCAATTTTAATATTTTTCGAAAAGTGCCGATTGTTGCCGTAAAAATCAAATTTTTTTTTTTAAATTTCAACCACATAGCATCAAAATACACATTTTCTCCAATTTTTATGAAAATCCGACTATTTTCCCGTTATTTATTGCATATTTAGTAAAAACAAACAAAATTTCATACATTTTGGTTTTTTGAGGTTAGGATTCATTTTTATAGTATTTATACCGAATCAGTTCGATAGTCTATTCTGTTCTAGTATTTTCCAATTTTTTTTATTTTTCCACGATCAACAGAACTGAAGATATTAAAAAAATAGTGTAGCAATGCTCAAAATGCATCAAAAATCCACATTTATGCAATTTTCTCGTGCAGCACAGACCCGATTTTGCAGAAATTTCTTTTCGCCTAATCATTACATATGTATAGAAAAAAAAAGAAAAAAATCCAACTTCCCAACTACATCATAACTTCCCTTTTTTGTTTAATTTCCCTCTACTAATAAAGATATCTAGTAATAAATATAATAATGTGATGGATGGTTCTCTAGTTTTTCTATTGATACCTTGGGCCATTCCATGAAAATTCGACCAATTTCTTCTCCGATTTCCTTCATATTTCGTACATTTGGAGTACTAGTGAATAGTATTACGTAGGTGCAATATTTTGGCAAAATGTTGGGTAGTTTCATAAATAACGGTACTTAAACATTTTGAAATTTGCATAATACAAGTTCCTTTAAAAAATCGTACAAAGTGCAAATATTATCCTAGCGCGGTGATATATACATCATTTTGAAGAAAAACCTTCAAGCTATTAAATAAAAATGCCAAAAAGGACATTCGACGAAAAAAATGATTCAAAGGACATCTTAAGTATCCTTTATCCTTGGGGATCTCAAAAAGCCAACGAGGGATTTTCTCCAAATTTTTATATGTTTTGACTGGCAACACTGAAGATAAGTTGCCTGAGTCTCATGCTGGGATCAAAGACCGCTCGAGCGGGAGAATTTTTTAAAGCATACCCTGTCAAACGTAGTGGCGTGTGTGAATCGGCCGAACACGTAAATATTTTGAGCCGGACCAAGAGTACCTCCCTCCACCCGTTTTCGAGGATGCTGAACACGATGGCGTTGTTAGAATTTCTGTTTGGGGTTGCGCAAACCCCCAAAACGGCCAAAAACCACCCCAAGGGGGTTTAAACTAGTGCGAGATTTGGCTCGGTCAGTCTCGAAAAAATGGGTATTTGCAGGTCTCGTCTCGATATCGTCTCGTCTCGTCTCGAAAGGTCTCTTCTCGTCTCGAAAAGCCTCGAATTTCACTGTCAATAATGCAAATTGTTCAGTTTTCTGTATTTCGATAAATATCAATATGTGCCATATTAATGAAATTGTATACAAATATTCCTTAGATTTACATGCTAGTCATTTCCCAGACGATTGATGAAATTAAAAGATTTTATATTATTTTCATGATGTAATTGAGATGACCGCCCACGCTTTTATAGTATTTAACGAATGTGTGACTCCTTTTCGATTTTGATGTTCAAATCTTTTCTGAGGGATTTTTTAAGATTTTGTGACTTTTATAACAAGTGAGAGTTGAAATAGACAGATTATTATAATTCAAATTACTTTATTCCCGTTTTTGAGATATTATTTTTATCCTTTTAGTCCATTTTACAAGCGCTAAATTATATAATTATACTAGGGGTGTTCATGATTTGTGTTATTTGTGTTATTCGTGTTATTTGTGTTAAATCGAGAAAAAAGTTTAACAAATCGAGAAACTTTCCTTAGTAATGCTGTTATGACACTTACTTTTTTTTCAGATGAATCTTACCCTTTTTAGTAAGTTTAGAAAGGGACGAAAATTCCTTACGGAGATTTGGCATGAGTGCGAAGAATTAGCTATATGCTTAAAATTGAAGCTAATATACCCGAAAAAGTTCAGCTAACTCGAAAAGTGCCAGAAAAAGTATAAAATTTTCATACTTTTTCGGGATCTTAATCTTAATTTTTGACATTTCAGACTTCATTGTTGATAGTATTGAAAGTTAGTGATTAATTATCGTGTACATACAGTGAAATTGAAAAGAGAACTTTCGAATATGCTAATATGATAATATTACGTTGCTATTAGATACGAAAAAGTATTTATTATTTGAAATTAGCTAATTATACAATCGAAACTGCACGAAAATGCAAAGCCGCCTTCTCGCTCACCTCAAGATGTCCCTGTCTTTTCATACTTAAAAAGTCGACACTGAAAAAAAGTAAGTGTCATAACAGCATTAATGACATTTGTTTCGATTTTAACAAATAACATCTGAAAAGGCTTGTTAATTCAACAACTCGAGATCGAGATCGAAAATGGAACGTCTTTTTTTTCGTTTACTATCAACAGCTGTTTCGAATTTATTTTGATCGATAGCTGCATTTGAAAGGTGCAAAATATAGGAAAAATAACCATTTAACATGAAAATTTAAAGGGGTCGGTCACGATCTTGTCTATTTCGAAGATAACATTTTACAATTTCTCGACGTTTAACACAGATCATGAATACCCCTATTGATTAATTTAAGCTAAATAAAAGCGTTTCTTAAAAACTTGTTTTACCTTTTTTTTTAAATTAATTGTAAAGAACTCAGGAGTTTATTCATTCTACTTACAGTAGCTCTGGAATTTCAAAATAACGATTTGATTTCGAGACCTCGAGATGTCTCGCGAGATCTCGAATGGTAGTCTAGGTCTCGTATCGATTTTTAATCTGGAGGTCTCGTCTCGATCTCGTCTCGAAAATCGAGACGAGACGAGACGATTTCGAGACAAGTCTCGTCCTAGTTTAAACGCACTTTCCACGATTTCCCTGTAAAAAACACTTTCCCCCCGTTTTCGAGGGTACAGAGCATTATGGTGGTGTTGGATATCGCTTCCGATCCCCACCAACTCCTACACCGGCCAATACTATCCCCTAAAAGGGTACCCTCGAAAACGGGGAGAAAGTATTTTTCTACAGGGAAACCGTGTAAAGCGCGTTTAACCCCTCTTAGGGGTGGTTTTTGGCGGTTTTGGGGAGTTGCGCAACCCCAAAGAAAAATTCTAACAACGCCATCGTGTTCAGCACCCACAAAGGGGGGGGGGGGAAGTGTTTTTTTTTCAGGGTAATCGTGCAAAGTACGTTTAACCCCTCTTGGGGGTGGTTTTTGGCCGTTTTGGGGGTTTGCGCAACCCCAAACAGAAATTCTAACAACGCCATCGTGTTCAGCATCCTCGAAAACGGGTGGAGGGAGGTACTCTTGGTCCGGCTCAAAATATTTACGTGTTCGGCCGATTCACACACGCCACTACGTTTGACAGGGTATGCTTTAAAAAATTCTCCCGCTCGAGCGGTCTTTGATCCCAGCATGAGACTCAGGCAACTTATCTTCAGTGTTGCCAGTCAAAACATATAAAAATTTGGAGAAAATCCCTCGTTGGCTTTTTGAGATCCCCAAGGATAAAGGATACTTAAGATGTCCTTTGAATCATTTTTTCGTCGAATGTCCTTTTTGGCATTTTTATTTAATAGCTTGAAGGTTTTTCTTCAAAATGATGTATATATCACCGCGCTAGGATAATATTTGCACTTTGTACGATTTTTTAAAGGAACTTGTATTATGCAAATTTCAAAATATTTAAGTACCGTTATTTATGAAACTACCCAACATTTTGCCAAAATATTGCACCTACGTAATACTATTCACTAGTACTCCAAATGTACGAAATATGAAGGAAATCGGAGAAGGTCGTGTCCAAAATTTTCTTTTTTTGGTCGAATTTTCATGGAATGGCCCCCTTATTTTTCCAAATTCGAATCTACGATTTTTATATTTTTTTTAGCTCGGTAATGATATTGCGGAAGGGGGGGGGGCGCTAGCACCACGTTCCGCTTCGGTCGAATAAATGGCTCGGGCCGGCCCTGCGCGCGTCAAGCTGTTAACGGGCTTTGACGTCGATATTTGACTGTGAGTAATTCAAATCTACCTATATCCCATTCATGACTTTCTCCGCGCGTTAACAGGCGTTGAAAATTGTTTGTACACTTGATCAAGCAAATTCAAACCGCACACCGCATTCGTTCAGTCGTTCGCTGTGTCGTTCGCGAATGATCCGTTCGTACTGAACGGAACAGTGTACTGAGCAAAATGAACTGGTTCACTAAGTAGTACATGTTCCGTTCACTCGTTCAATGGTACTGCACTGGTGATACTGAACTGTGTTATGAACGATGAACGAAGAACCAAATGGGTGGTGCTACACGGAGACTCGAGAAGTCGTCCAAAATCAGGGGCCGTATTTGGTTTCTCGAGTCGATATCGATTCCTGTCGATAGATAAAAATTGGCATTTGGCAACACGATATCGACAACGTTATCGTCTCTTTACGTATCGATAAAGACGTTTGACGTTTATTAAAAAGCTAAATCTAAGCATACAATAAGCTTTTAACAATTTCCATTTTCATTAAATATGCGTGGTTTGCTGCACTTTGAGTAATATCACACAATTTGATGGTTTTGTATGCCAGCGCTTATCTGTCGATTTTGTCGTAATGCCAAATATGAAACTTCGAGAAAATCGAGAAGCTTTTTTTGTCAAGTCGATCCATCGACTCGAGAAACCAAATACGGCCCCAGATTTGAGTCTCGTTATTTAATGCTGCACGAGGCTGTCTTCGGCTTAGAATAATTCTTTACCCTACATGAAAGCTTTGATTGTGTGTGTATACAGTGACTGTTCCAAATCAGAAATGTCGCCGTCCAGACCCAGTCAAAATGATGACTATATTCGTCAGTTTTTTTTACTCCATTTAAGGCCGATTCATACACATCAGTCACGTCACGTCTCAGTTACGTCAGTTCCGAGAAATCTGAAATTGACGGCGGTGATAGCGATGAGCTTGACTTGAATGATTCGGAACGGCGGCTTCTCAGTGTAGACAGTGCCATTAACTTTCAAAGAAAGCATATTTTTTGTGACTGTGCTTCTCGGAACTGACGTAATAGTCTAAGATATGTAGAAGAGCGACCTTCACCGATCGAGTAACCGAATAAAATCTTTTTTATATGATAAAATATATGCTAACAAACGTAACGGTGATGGGCTGCCTAACGAAATATGTTCAAGGCTATATTTAATAGGCGTTTTTCCCCATTTTCCGTCCTTTTCTCTATTTTGAGGATAAACTATGCATTTTGGTAAAAATATCAAAAGAGCAAAGTTGTAGAGCATAAAATTTCCTACAAATTTTGTCTTCACTGTTTTTTCGAATTACGCATAGTTTCGCCGCTAGCCGCCGCTTTGCGCCTTTTTTCAGATTCTGTTGATAAATCAAAGCGTCCAAAGAAAAGCCGTTGAAAACCTGCAACTACTACTTTGATCTCATTTAATTTTTATAAAAATGCATAATTTTAGCTCAAAATCTAAAAAAGGCGCAAAACCGCTAGCGGCGTTACGTTTCTTAGCATATATTTTATCATATAAAAAAGATTTCATTCGGTTACTCGATCGGTGAAGGTCGTTCTTCTACGGATCCTGTACTATAACTGAGACGTGACGTGACTGATGTGTGTGAACCAGCCTTTAGTCATTTCTTTTCTGCCAAGTGTGTCATACCTGCGCCTTATTCTGAGAGTCATGTGACATTGCAAGTGAAGTGACACTCAAGGAATGGTGTTCCCCGAGCTGACTTAGAGACATCTCTCATTCAAAATTGCCAACCGTCAGTTACATGGGGCATTCCCAGAGTGGAGTGAAGGTTGTTAACTGCGTTTCCACTCTGGGAATAGGTACCTCTCCGAAATTGAGGTGGCAATCAATCTAGAAATGTCATGTGAGTGATTCGACTCTCAGAATAAGCCCCCCTATACCTTTTTGTGATGGAGTTTTCGAATGAGGATTTGGCTATTATAACTGTAATTTTGGATGAAGAAGGTTTTTTACTTACCTTCTATATTTAATTCTTCCCCAATTTTTTTCCAAATGCCATTCTTGAACGCAATATCCATATACTCTGGATTTCGCAAATCGTAAATTACGGGATAAATTTTCGTCACCCACTTTTATAAAGTCTTTCGAAAAACAAAGCACAAAACACGTCAGTCAAAAATAGAAAAAATCGTCCGGAAGAAATCTGAAATTGACGGTTCGGTGACGGCGATGAACTTGACGTGACTGATTCGGAACGGGCGGCGGCGGCTCAGTGTAGACTAACTTTCAAAGAAATCATATTTTTTCTGACTGATTCTTTTTGGAACTGACGTAACTGAGACGTGACGTGACTGATGTGTATGAATCGGCCTTAAGGCGGCCACACACGTAGCTACATGCTTGACAAGCACGCATGTTCAATCTTTTTGTGCAAGCGTGCTTGAGTGTCTGTATGAGAATTTTTGCGCAAACATGATGATTGAACACCAGCTTGAAGATTGGTCGAATTCTCATCCGCATGCTTGAAAAAATCTCGCTTGAAAACAAAAGTGTGAGTGCGGGCGAGTGCGAGCGAGCGCGTCGCCACTTTCCGAACACGATATTATTTAAGGATAAACTGCGGCTATTCAAGCATGATCGGGTCGTGTGGACGTGCAAGAATGCGCCTTTACACATTGAGCGCTCGGCGTTGGCTTCTAGCGGGCGTTGGTTGGTAGTTGTTGGTAAAAGGCGCGCGTTTGCCTGTGTACACCTAATAGGAACTCTTTGATTCTTAGAACGCTCATTTCACAAGCCACCGCTTCAAAACTCCCAATGTGTACCAGGACTAAGTTTTTGGATCGCTGATTACGAAAATCGGAGTCCCGCAATCTTAAAAACAGGGCGTCCCTTAAAAATGCGGAAAACATCCCAGGGTTTTTTTCGCGATAATCAAAAATAATAAACTGCAATCAGCCGGAATTTATTTCTGGTTTGGTCGCTGTCGCTGCTACGCTAAACTGTCGTCTTCGCCTGTGTGTCTGTGGGGAATCATGAGGTGGCCTGCAGACCACGGCCAGTCAGGAGGTTGACTCTAGTCCTCATCCCTCGGTCAGACTGAGCAAAGATTGAATCACATAGCTTCGTTCTCTTTCGTTCGTTCTTTCTGTTTGCGAGTATGCTGTACACTTCATATGGAAGTGTCCACATCAGGAGAACGGAGAGGAATGAAGACGAACGACAGCGAAAGCTTTTGGAAAATTTTGAAAAAGACGAACGAACGGAAAGGAAAGAACAGCATAACCACACTTTTAGAGTGTTTATTTGATGACGGTTATGATTAATTTGATATTTTAGCAGGGTTCAAGAGATAAAAAATCCAAGCGAGCAAGTCGTGCATAGTGTGTATTAAAATAATAAACAGAAAACGTATACCAGCAATTGAGTCGTTGACGACAAACCCGCGAAGAAGAAAGCTCCTATGTTGACAGTGCTTTCTTTCTTTATTTTCCGTTCTTTCGTTAAACGAACGAACGAAGCTACCTGCTTCAGCCTTAATGTGTGGCCTTCATCGGGCCGTGCCTGCCGACCTGGTCTCAAAGGTCACGGCCTGCCGGCGGCCTGTGTGCGAATGGGAGCCTTTAGTAAATGAGACCCCTTTATTTGAATAATAAAGTAGACAACGGTATCTGCAATTTGCTATTCTTTTTATCATCGCAAGAATATAGTACAGCTTAAGATACTAGTTTAAAGGTTACAACCAACGCTTTTAGAATATGATAATCGTTTTTTTAATATTATCTCCTTAACTTTTCTTTCATTGCTCCTGTCTGGAGCAAGCAAGTAGGTAGGGCGTCGGTTTAGACTGAGAACCAAAACCTGTTTTGTGAATGTAGGTCAGGGCCCCGCCCGTTGGAATGTGGGTCAAACCGGTCAGGCCCGGTGGCTTGGGGCTTAGCGGGGGCGGCGGCCTCGGCGGGGTCCCCGGCTGGAGCCTCGGCGGAAAAGGAAAGTGGGAATGGGTGGTGAAAGTGTTCGGTGGCTTGGGACTCGGCGGTGACCTTGAGATCTAGACCAGAGCTGGGCAACGGCGACGGCGGGGCGGCGGCGGCACGCACACCTGTTCTTACGGTTACTTTCTTATCCTGTCTCTTAGAAACTGGTTATTATTGCTGGAGTGAAAACGGGTCTACAAGACTGCAAAAAAAAAAAACGAAATTGGGAATGGGGAATTGATAAAAATAAAAAGCAACATGTTATTTCTTGAACATTTTTATTTATTTATTTTATCATAATACAAGTTTTACCTCACTCCACTAACCTGAAAAAACTTCAAAATAAAAACACATGTTATAGTTTTATTATTTTTATTTTTATTTTTTCCAATGCACAAACTTTAACATTTTTTCCTGTTTTGAGACAATACCATAGGCACATACCCCAAAGTAATAAATTAACACAACGTTTATTACTATGAAACTGTTAGATAGGAAGCCACGCAAGAAAACCAGATATATTCCTAGCGAATCCAAATCGACGCCTCAACATATTAATAGCAATGCCCCTTGCTCCACAGACAGACACTGTGGATAGTGGTAAAGTGTACCTCAGAAAAGGAAATGAGAAACACAGACGAAACCAGTCTCACGTAATTGCATGAATGCCAGCGGGCATGCTCTTGCTCTACTGTGGTTCTTGTAAACCTGAAATAGGAAATAGGTCAGTGATTTCTTTATATGTAATAACAAATCACTTCTACTGCATTTTAAATGTTAGAGAGCTGGGTATATAAAATGGTCCCAATTGATGATGAGTGCAGAGGCTGTAAAACGAAAGTAAACTACTCTGTTTAAAAAAATAAAAACCAAATAAAATATATATTTTTCTTTTATTTATTATCAATTTACATAAAATTATTATTATTATTATTATTATTATAAAATTGTTATATATTTAAATATTATTGTTTCATTCTTCTTCTTTTATTTGTCCAATTTATTTGCTGGTATTGTAACATCTCCAGCTCTGTCCTTCGTCGCCTTCGTGCTTTTTGGGTAGAACCTTCAGCACTGGGAATTGGGGTGTTGTTTATTGCTGGAGCCTCCTCCTCCTTAACGCATGATGACGCTAGGCTGATCCCAATTGATGATGAGTGCAGTGCTTCTCGCTTTGCTCGGTAGTGCTCCCAGACCTCGTCTAGAGTTGCCCTTATCCTCTCTATTTTATTTTTTCCTAGTTGTCGCTCCATTAGCTCAAGGAGAGTCCTTTCTGCTTCTCTGCTAATAATTAAATATTTCGCGAATGCTCCCAGCTCGTCCTCGGTCAGCTCTGGAATAGTTGCAGCAGCACCAGTTTCCGCAGCAGCAGCAGCAGCTCGAATATATTCGCGAATATTCTGTTTTTCTACAGTTGTCAGCTTCATGGTGACTTTGAAAACTTTGTGAATCTTCATCTTGAGCACATGGGTTTATATTCACAAATCCCCTCCAATTTTCGTGTCGCCTGCACACAGAGTACATAATTTCATTTGATTTTCTAATGCAATTTTACAGGAAATAACTGCACTCACTTTGAATTATTAAGAAAGGTACGGTAAAAAGAAAGGCGACCCACAAGAAAACCAGATAAACTCCGCCAATTTTACAGGAAATAACTGCACTCACTTTGAATTATTAAGAAAGGTACGGTAAAATAAAGGCGACCCACAAGAAAACCAGATAAATTCCGCCAATTCTTTAAGTAGATTGCTGCTGTCTAAGA
The DNA here is from genome assembly GCA_963855945.1 of Thereva nobilitata. Taxonomy (NCBI): domain Eukaryota; kingdom Metazoa; phylum Arthropoda; class Insecta; order Diptera; family Therevidae; genus Thereva; species Thereva nobilitata. Next base: position 53,306,290 of record OY979694.1, on the reverse strand, counting down.
AGATGTTCACCTGCATAAAGAGTACATAGTTGCAATTTTACCAGGAAATAACTGCACTCGCTTTAAATTATTATTAAAGGTATGTGTCTAAATGATGACGACCATAAATAATATTGCAATGCTATTTCTAATGCACGAAACTTGATAAATGACTTGGAAGTAGTTATAATAAAAAACAATATGTTACTTTGTGAACATTTTTATTTTATTTTCTAAAACTGGTTTTATTATTACACTCAGTTGTGAAATTCTGTTCTTAAACCTAAATGTATCCACTGCATACTGCTCCCATGGTCCTTTCCTACTTTGTTTGTATGCAAAACTCCATACTATCATATATTTAACTTGTGGGTCGTCATTGAAACTTACTTTTTTCCTCATAGCTGTTCGTGGAAATAATAATGAATTGCTAGAGCGAATAAAATACCAGCTACAAATTTCAATGTGTTGTATGCATAAAGTGAAGTTTGTGATTTAGGTTTTTCTGTAAGTGGTGATAACTGATCTTTGAATCGTCCGCATACGTCTATCCTATTAGCATGGGCACAGTGTGGTGAACGATGTCTATGATCGAAATCCACATCCGATGCGTAACTCATAACATCTATCTGTAAAGAACAAAAGTAACATTTGACACGGTCTTTGATGTTTGTGTAAAAAAATCCACTTTTAGCTAGCTGATCTGCTGTATCTAGGTCAATCGCTAGATTGTCGAATGTTTTCAAACGATCGTATTCTTGTTTCAAGTTTAACATTTTGAATGAATGTATCAGGTTTTATATCACGTCTTTTATATTAATCCATGTGTTGTGCTTTGATGTAAAACCAAGCCACTTCACTAAAACTTTATTACCGCGTCTTTTTATAACCTTTTCTACTAAATAAACTTCAGGGTTTTTCACAGGAGCTATTTCTGGTTCATAAAATCTACCTTGAATTATATTTCCTTGGTAATCTTCAAGAATATATGTTGTCGGGTAAACAGGTTTAACTTCTTTTATTTTAAATATCTCTGCAGACCAATTAGGTGTATAACCCTTTTCGAATACATGTTTATGTCTACTTATACGAACAAAATCACCTGCTTTGTATTTAGACTTTGATTTTATTTTAGGATATTTATACACTGATAATAATAAACGTTTTTCGTTGTGTGGTCCAACATCTACAGGTCTCATCTTAATCGTACGATGTTTTGTTGTATTGTAGTCGTCTGTTAACTTGGCCAACATGCTAATCCAGTGATAATTGCCGTTCATACTGAATTCTTTCCACATCATATTTTTCAACGTTCTGTTAAATCTTTCTACGATTGAGGCTTTCAAAGTACTGTAGCTGGAATAATGGTTTATTTCATAATTTTTCATCAGTTGTTGAAATGATTTATTAAAAAATTCCTTTCCATCGTCAGTTTGTAAATTTTGTGGTATGCGTCCTGTATTAAAAATAGATTGCATTGCTTTAACAACTTTTGCGGCCTTTTTACTTTTAAGTGGTAAGGCCCATGCATACTTTGAAAATGTATCAATCACGGTAAGTAGAAAACGAAAACCTTGGTTTTCTGACGAGTAAGAACCCATTTCGACCAAGTCTGCCTGCCACAAATCATCTATACCTTTGGTAGTGACATGACGGCGTTTAAAATTTTTTCTAACTGGTTTATGCAGTTCGTTGATTATCTGTCTTCTGCTCATTGTAGCGAATGTATAAATACCAGAGGCTGAATAACCGGTTTATATACAAAGCAAGAATGATCAAGTTTAATCACCCATTTACAATGATGGTTGCGGGGCCTTCGGGATGTGGGAAAACAACATTTATAAAAAATCTTCTTAATACTAATCAGATATTTATACAGCCGCAAATTAAAAGAATTATATGGTGTAATGCAGAACACGGTGCACTGCCAACGGATATCAAACTACAAAACATTGAATATTTAAATGCCATACCAGAGGAGTTTGTAAATCATGTAAACGAGCCAACGTTGATTGTTATAGATGACATGATGTTAAATGCGTTTAGTAAACAAGTTTGTGAACTCTTCACTAAGGGGTCTCATCATCGTAATTTCTCAGTAATTCTTGTGACACAAAACGTATTTCACCAAGGAAAGTTCAGTCGTGACATATCGCTCAATTGTAAATATCTTGCTGTATTTAAAAACCCCCGGGATAAAAGCCAATTTACCCATCTGGCCCGACAAATTTACCCAGAAAATAGTTTAGAACTTGTGAGAATATATAAAGAGATAACTCAAATGCCTTACGGGTATTTGTTAATTGATTTAACTCAGGACATTAACGACGTCTTAAGATTTCGCACGGATACATTTAATAAACACTTTGTAACCTGTTTTTGTCCGCAAAATTCTTTAAATGGTAAGAATGACATCACGAATGAAACGATTAAGGGACAACAAGCATATGCTATATGTGCTTAAAAAGGCTAAACCGAATCTAAGAAAGTCCATCATACAAAATGCAGACCCTGAGGTTATAAAAACTCTTTGTGAAATTACACTCAACACCTTAAAAGGTAACCATATGCCGCATGGAAATATCTACAACTCACTGTGTAAGTATAAAAAGGACATGCGTAAACTGATTTGCGCAAAGAGATCTGTTGCTAAACAACGTAAAATACTAGTGCAGCGAGGAGGTTTTTTACCAGTTTTATTAGGAAGTGTATTATCGGGAGTTATCGGCTCGTTAATTGAAAAATATGCATAGAAATAATGGACTTAACAAGATGCTACTTCTGTCGCCAGAGGTTTACAACAAGCTTAAAGATGAAATTGAAATGACTGCAAATCAATCCATCTTTGATAGAGCAATGAAAAAAATACTACAGAATAAAGACATGAATGATTCAGAAAAATGGTATAGCTATCGAAATCAACTAATTTCATTTTTAAATCACAAACGGGAATCTAGACGAACCCCTGATAAAAAAACAAATTTATACTTGCCTCGTGAACGCAATGTCAAACAAGAAAATTTAAGAGATAGCGCCACACAAACGAAATTTATATTTAAAGATGAAGTGTCAACACAGACTTCACCGGCATCAATGGATTTTCTAGACGAAGAAGTCTTTGAAGAAGCAGGTAGTATAACCCCACCGAGAAGATCTTTATCACCAGCGGCAAAAAGACGATTATCAGCTAGTGGTATAGCAAAAACGCTAAAACCGCCACCAAAAATACCAAGAACAGCATCTGCACCTAACGCACGTGAAAAGGATTATAAAATAATTACGGGTGAAGATGGTATAACACAATATACTGTACCAATGAATATGACTGTCGATGAAGCTAACGATGTTATAGAAGAATTAGAACAAAGTGGAAAACAAACAAAACCAGTCCAGAAACAGTCTATATTAAGACCCTCTGAACTAGAATCTGGTCAATATACGCTTTCATTTCCTGTGCGCAAGCTCGGGGTTAGACAGAGTGAACGTTTGAAGAACCCAAAGGATAAACCAAAAAGTACTTCGGACATTCCTTGGGAAAGACTTTAAAAAAAATGCCTGTGGACATAAAGGAAAATGATTTTTACGTATGTCTTTTAAGTAATAACTCTATGCAATTTTACCCTGAAAATACGCTATCGGCTTTTACAAATGCACTTGCTAAACCATGCAAGTTTAATGGAAACTGGCGTGTCGGAATAACTGAAATTTCTCTACCAAATTTTGAAATAACAAAACGTGCAATCTCCAGCAATAAAGGAAATGCGCCTAAAAGAGTGAGGCGCGCAGACGACCAGTTAAAAGAAGCTAGAAAGCAGCATCAAAAGGATTTTAAAATACTTAGCATCAAAATAAATGAAAATGTAAAACTTGAATGGACGCCAGAAAATCTTGAACAAACTAGCTACAGAGCTGGGCAAATAAATCTTTCTGCATTTTTACTAACATTTTATAATGCAGTTACACCTTCATGGTATACCATGTACTTGAATGATGTTAAAACGAAAATGTGGAAGCGGTTAGAAGATGACCACTTTAATGAAGTTATCCCTGAAATAAAGTATAAGCATGAGCCAGACGAATACATACTGCACATATATCAAGGAAAAAATACTTCAGAAAACGTTATTTTAAAATATAAGGACTATGAATCAATTGAAGATTTTGTTGATGATGTATTTGGTCAAGTTCCTAGGAAGAACAGAAAACACCCCGTTTTGAAGGTTACAATAGACAACTACACACATCCACCGGCTAGCATAAAAACAGCTGAAAATAAAGAGAAAAAAGCTGGTAAAAAGGAGCATGGTGTGTTCGAACTCCGTTTAGAGGAATTGGGCGTTACGATAAAAATAAAAAAACCACTACCCACACACTTGAATGTTAAAGATCTCATGACATTGCTTTTAGCCAATGTACACTTTGACGATAACAAGCTTAGCGAAGAAGAAAAACATAAACGAATTATTGAAATTAAAAATACAATTTTCGAAATATTGAATAGGCTGAAGAAAGATTCACTCAAAGCAAAGGCACCCGAGCAACGGAAAATAACTAAAAACAGTGAAATTTTGCAAGTCCCATATGAGAAACAAAGCTCAGGCGACTATTTATCCACACCAGTACCAATTAATACAAACATAGATAATCTTTCAAACTTCATCACAGATGTATTTCTCCAAACACCTGAAAACAGGCGTAATCCTGATGCATTGTTGGCAGAAATAAAAGAGTCATTTGACACAGCGGGATTACAACAAGAGCACAGGTCAATAATGGGAAAAATTGATTCTCTCGATACAACAATTAAAGAATTGACACAGCGATTACCAAGAGGTACACAAGAAACTATAAAAGATTGCTCTGAGAAAAATATAATACATATATACTCTGATATTATTCGACCTAGAGCTATAGGTGACAAACTAGTAAGATATCTACGAATAATATCGATTCAAGAGTGTCGTACTATATTAAGATTTGAACATATAGAATACTGTCCTATTGAAAAAACTTTTATCGAAAGTATTTCTATAAAAATAACTGATCACCATGGGGAATTAGTTGACTTTAAAACAAGTTATATTCCGACATATGTAATGCTGCATTTTAAGAGACAATAAAAACTATAAATATTCACACAACAACTTGTTTTTGCATAGTATAAATAGAACTACGAGATGAATTCCTATTATACGCGTTATTATTTAATACAAAGCGGCAGTGGTCTGTCCGATATTGGAGAATTATATCGTGGTCCACTTATTTATCAACGTGGAAGAGGTATCGGTAGCTTTTTCAGCGCATTATTTCGACACTTAAAACCTCTAGCTACATCGGGATTAAAAACATTAGCACAACAGGCTGTAAAAGCAGGACAAGCTATAATACAAGATAAAAACATCAACAGCAAATCAGTTAAAGATATTTTAAAAGAACACGGTAGAGTTGCTGTTCAAGATTTAGCTCAGAAAGGTATAAATAAAGTGTTTGACGGCATGAGTGGAGCAGGTATAAAAAGACCGAACCCGTTTACAACCTTGCATATAAAACCAGCTCTTAAACGTAAGAGACGTGGCAAAACACCTAAACGCACGAGAAATTGCAAAACAAAAAGTCAAAGAAAAGGAATAAAAGCAAAAGCTTTGAAAACAAAACGAAAGATACGTAAACGTATACTGGACATTTTTGATAAGTAATAAACATAATGTCGTACAAAGAATGTATGAAATCGGAATTGGATCTTTTTTCCACACCATCAGTTCAAAGCAATATTTTGAAAACAGAAGAAGTAGCATATAAGCCAATAGCCTCACTAGACAACTCCTCCGTTCTAGAGTTTGTAACCTTGGGTCATGGAGATACATACCGAGATTTATCTAGCATCTATCTTCGTTTAAAATTGCAATTAATAAAAATAAAAGATGGGAAAGAAGAACTTTATTCAAAAGAAGGTGATGCTCCAGGTTTAATAAACAACATTTTACACTCCATATTTCGCCAGTGCACCGTATATTTGAATGGAAAACCAATTGCTCAAACCGACCACAATTACAATTATCGCGCTTATATTGAAAATTTATTAAATTATGGTAAAGATGCTGCATCTACCCATTTGGAGTCGGTAGGTTGGTATCTTGACAAAGATGACACGGAAATTGCAGATATCGACAAACCCGTAGCTGAATTACATCAGGGATATTTAGATCGGCAGCAACTATTCAATAAAAGTAATGTGGTCGAATTGATGGGAAGAATCCATACTGATTTGTTTAATCAGGATAAGTTGCTTTTAAACGGTATCGATTTACGTGTAGTTTTATCACTTGAAAAACCAGAATTTTATATTTTATCTAAGGACGGGGCCGACTCACCACAATTAAAAATCTTGGATGCAACCATGTACATGAATCACGTAACAGTCAACCCGAATATTTTATTAGCACATGAGACAGTTCTACAGCGTTCAAATGCCATATACCCATACAAACGAGTTGAAGTTAAGAGCTACACTATTCCCGCAAACACATTTACACTTTCACTGGATAATATCGTCATCGGACAGTTACCAAACTTAATAATTTTTGGTATGGTGGACAATGATGCGTACACGGGCAGAAGGACAAAGAACCCCTTCAACTTTAAACATAACAGCATTACCAGATTCAATTTATCAGTGAATGGCGTGCAGATACCAAATCAACCTCTCGAATTTGACTACTCAAAGGAAAATCCGATTAGTACACGCGGATACAACACGTTATTCAGAGGAACAGGTATTCATTATTTCGATAAAGGTCATCAAATATCCAAGAAATTATTCGACAAAGGATGTTTTCTTCTTGCTTTCGATTTAACCGCAGACAGTTCATATAACACGACTTGCGGCAATTTACTAAATCAAGGGACTGTACGAGTTGAGGGAAAATTTAGAGACGCGTTACAAAATAGTGTGACGTGCATTGTATATGCTGAATACGATGGAAGCATTGAAATTGACAAGGATCGAAATGTTTACACAAATTTTTAAATCTATATAAGGCGGCTACGTCCAACAAACTGTTAGTCGACAAATTGCTTTATTACGGTAACAATGAGCTGTTTAATTAATGTGGAATACTTTTGCGGGGGTGAATATACCTTCTTTAAAAAAGTCTCTTTAGCTGGATTCACTGCGCAAAATAAAACGTTTGCGAAGGAAATAATTTTTAAGTATCCAACATCTAGTACAGAATGCAACGAGCAACAACAATCAACTAAATTTGGCAACCTTGAACTGAAGCGGATAGATGAAGACCTTATAAAAACTCTGGCGAAATTTAAGACAATCTTTGTTCGTGGTACATCAACTAAGGAGTTTATAAATAACTACGTTACATCTCTCACTAAGGTCATTGATCTAGAGGCAACATTTAGCTGTGAACAAGAATGAACACGATCGAGCTTGCAGCCGCCCTGACAAATAACCGCTTAACAAACAAGTTTTTTAGAGGAGTCTTCCCCTGCAACCATCTACCGCAAAAAATAAAAAAACCCGCATGCGTCATAGCTAATACGGATCCGTCACATAAAGGTGGGACTCATTGGGTTGCATTTTATTTTCCTAAACAGGGTCCAGCAGAGTACTTTGACTCGTTTGGAAGATATCCAACCAATAAATTTTTTCAAAAATTCCTTCTAGCTAATTCAAACACGTTTTTAAATAACAAGAAACGATTACAAGGCCTGTTTTCATCAACCTGTGGACATTATTGCTGTGTGTTTCTATATTCTCGATGCAGAGGAAAGAGCCTCAAGACTTTTTTAAAACAGTTTACTGCTAGTGACTTAAGATTAAACGACAATAAAGTGATTAATTTATACTTGAAGAATTTTACACAAAGTGGTGGGGATTTTTGTAACCAGTCATGTAAGGCTGAGATCAGCACTATAAAAACCTGAACACAAAGTTTCAATATTCAGTGTGCAAGTTTAATTTGAGTAACATGGAGCCATCAAGCAAGAAGAGACAGAGGACTGTTGGAGGTAAAGGAACGGATAAGCTGCCTAAACCTGAATCAGTACCAGCACCAGCAGTAAAATCTAAGAAGAAGAAGAAGAAGCTGTCCAATTTTGAAGCAGAAGTGGCAGGAGAAAACCTTTTGCTAAACTATACATACCACCTGGACGATTGTCATAACCGGAAAATAGTACTTGGGTTTGATCCATTATCTTTCGAGACGAAAATTGTATTTCATCGTCACGGCTTGTTTCCTGTGTCAGCATCTTTTTCCGAATGGACATCAGTTTACAAACATCTAAACGACTTGAAAACCCAGATGGGAGAGACGATTCCAGCAAATCAGGCCGAGCTGAACAATGAGCACAGGATCCCCATTAACAGCAACTCGAGCATCATACTAAAGCAGACGGAACTTTATAAATTGTTCGAAATGTTGACATTTTTCAATATTATCATGTATCACAACAACAACGCTTCCGAAAGTGTAAAGGAGTACTATAAGAAGTATGCTGAAAAATGTAAAGGAAAAGGCGTATTAACTTTAGCATGTGAAGATTTTTTTATTCCAAGTCGAACTTCCTATGTACACTTGAATTATTCTAGACTTTTTTATGAAATACCTTTGTTCTGTATTAGTAATCTTATTTTTGACACGATAAATTTTCAAGGTATATAAATAAATAAATAAAATAAAAAACTATAAAAAATTCTTTTATTGAAAACATTTATTCACTAACATGTACAAATAAATATTAACACAATTTTGAACAGCACATCGCACTGAAGGTAATTTACCATGGATGGGGCAGTATGTTTCAAAGTGTTCCAGAAGTGTTAGTTTTGGTATTTCCAGTTGTTTTATTTCAGCTTCCAGTAGGTATTTTTGAACAAACCTCGCTTTTTCCAGTCCTTTCACATAGATTGTTGAATTTGAATAATTTGTCAGTATCACTGGTAAATCGTTGTAGTCAATATTGCCGCCGTTCCATCTTAGGCCATTTATCTTGTTAAAGTTGAATTCATCCTGTCTGCGGGCTTTTGGTGTCAACTCGTTGTATGAATATGGAGGCTTAAAAAAGTACAAGTCTGGTAAAAGTGATCCATGACGTAAAACTGCCAACTCCTTAGCAAACAACTGTCCATTAACTCCGCTGGCAAACTGCACGTCTAAAATGATTCGGTCTGAGCTCATGACTTTGACTGCACAAATGGAAATACAAAGCAGGTGCGATTTCATGGCTTTATATAAGAACTCATTTCCCCACCACCTTAAGAGGTAGAGCTTTATTTGGCGCGTTTTTTTTTATCATGTGGTTTCCCCAATAGGCCTAATCCACAAATATTATCCACATGTTGGCTCAAAAACACATTTTTCTCTTTAGGAGCTTTTTTTTCTTTTAAACCCATATGGTAGAGAGCTGCGATCTTCCAGAAATCTTCGTTTATTTGAAGTCACTTTATATTTTTTTATTTCCGGTATTGTTACCACTTCGTGATCTTTTGTGCGGCGAATATTTTTTGATAGGATGGGAATATGGTCGTCCTCGTTGTCGTTTAATATCATATTTTTGATTGATTCAAAATTTACATGTTGTGAAGCTTCATAATTCAGGCAGATTCCCTTTACCTTACTCTGGACCTTGATGGATTCATCCCTAGTGCTATAAACCGCGTATGCATAATTTTTAGGGCCTCCACTTGCAAAAGTTGTTATATAACTACCAGGTCCGTAGCATTCTAACTCATCAGTCATATCTCCAACGAATTCTCCAGTTGGCGGGTCGAATTCTCCCTCTCTGCTAATGTATATGACTGAATCGGTATCGTAATACAAAACTCTTTCTCCAAGCTGCTCCAAATAGCTAAACAACTTAAGTCGTGCCTGAGTAGTGGTATAAGCTGCAATAGAGACGTTAACTGTCCCCAGAGATTCGGCAGCTTCTTCTCTGTAACTCCAGTTTACAATAAGTGTTTCTTCGTTAATAGGGAGAATATGTTGCACCTCTACTGCAGGATTGATTAGCAACTGGTACAACTCTCCTGAACTGTTAATTATGCTCGTCTTTGGCTGGTTTTCCCTCTGTCCAAACTTTCCCCAAAAGGAGTTTAAAATTAGCTTAGCTAGCGATCTTAGTCCGGGATTTTTCTCAACTTCAGCATACTCCAGTTGTACACCTTCATTTTGTCGAAATTCCTCCAAGTATTTCCTCTTTTCATCTTCATTCGAGCTGCATTTGCTGGGCCATCCTGATGCCTGTTGTTTCATCTTTATAAATTTGTTCATCATTGAGGTGAATAGACCGCCGGAAAGGGTCGATTTGTCATACGCCTCAGTTTTGTAGCTCCATATTTCATACATATTCAGTATTTTGTATCCCCTACTTACGGCCATCTTTACCTCATCAACTACCCATGTTCCAATCAGCGCTCTTTCCTCATCCGTGTGTGAGCATTCTGGATGTTGGTTTTTCTCATCGCTACATCTTCGGCATAATGAAAACATTAATTTATTATTTTGTTTAATTGGTAGGACGGGGTGATACAAGCCTTCTGGTGGTAAAATCTTACATTTAACTACACCCTCCATTTTATTTAAATCTACCTCTGAGCATGCATCTGTTCCAACATATAATTGAGGGTGTCCGGTCGGGAATTTTCCATACTTACAAACCCATGGATACAAGGAGCATACATCTATGTATTTTATTTTTTCACCTGGCTTGCATTCGTAATGTGTATACGCATTACCTGTGCGGCCCCCATAAAAGGCATCTCTTGGATTTAAAGGTGAATTTGCCAGTAAAGGGTGATCTCTTAAAGCCTGAATATCTTTATTCACATTCATCAGTCTGTGAAAATCACACTCCCACATTTCAATGACTTCGTAACCATAGGAACGCAAGCGCTCTGTCTTAGCGGTTGTCACTTCATATCGGTGATTTAGAGTATCGCTTTGGTCTTCGTGAAGAGGCTGATCACGGTTATGTCTTAAACATGTGGGATGTCCATGGTAATAGCAGCCATGGAATTCAAAAACCTGATTTGTCTCTGCACAATAGCCATCTACTTTTACTCCGTTCAGCACAACTTCTCTTTGTTTGGCAGCATGTGTGATATTAATTCCTCTGGTCTTTTCCTCAGATATTAACCACTGAATCGCTATTGCTGACTGATTATCAACATTTCGATATCCCTTTCTTGGGATAATACCAATAGTATTTGGTCTAAGGAAATTGCGACGGAAAACTAGGTTGCATGCAGAGGCAATAGTTGTCGCCTCAACAAATGGATCAACTTTGCACTCTGTTAACATTAATTTTCTAAACTTTAAGCATGCCTCGGTCAAAATCTGCACATCGCTGATGCAATAATCGACAATATCACGCTCCATATTAAAGTCGTCATTTTTATGTTGTTCGTACCATTTGAGGAAGCTATTGCGATCTTCGGTTTTCATGGAGTCAGGGCTATAATATTCTGCAGCCGGCAATTTCCCAACATATTTCTCATTCTCAGTTGTATTAAATAGATGAGGGAAGTATCCTTTTTTATACACGGCTGGAAGATCAAATGCCTTTGGGAGCTGCGCTAGACTCATGGGGAAGTAATTTAGCGAGTCAATAAATTTAATGTTGTCCAACTGCATCATTATAATTTTTGTTCCTCGCATTATTAATTTGGGCTTCAGATCTGTCTTTCTCAAAATATAATTCAGTATGAATTGATGGTCAAATGCTTGACCATTATGAGCTATAACTACTAGCTTTTTAAAATTCTTTCTTATCTCCATCAAATCTTTTAAAAAATCGCACACCACATCAGTTTTGTAAATCTTCAGCCTAAATCCACATTTTTGACAAAAACACAACCTGTCTACTTCAATGCAGAGCTCACAACGCTTTGCAACAACACATAAATTTGGTTCATGCAGCTTCATGTCGCCGGCCGATTCTCCTTCTATATATTTTTCTCCCACAACCTTCTCCTGTCTTGTCTCCAAATCGTAAAAGACGAAAAGAGTATCTTTTGTTGGAGGTGTTCTGACGTCAGGCTGTATAAAGCAGAAGTGTCCTTGTTCCACGTGTTTATCACAGATCTTGCAAAAATATTCGCCACATATATGGGTTTTGTCCGCCTTATAAGTCTTTAAACAGTCTCTGCATTTTTTTACTACCTCGCAGACACTTTTCTTACCTAACGACCCTGAAGCTTTGTGATTGTTAAAGCAACATTCTCCTCTAAAATATCGATTACAATCTTTACATAATTTCTCTGCCAAGCCTTTTGTACATGCGGGAGCTTGTTGACAACACGGACATGTTCCACCGCATCTGTGTTTGTTTTTGTGATCGTACGGGGTATGACATTCCTCGCAATAATAAATACAGCAAAATGTAGCTGTAAGCGAAACTATCACATTATAGTGGTTATTGTGGTACAGCAAATTTAGTTTTTTTCCAGTATTTTGTCCTTCAAATATCACATCTCTTCCTCTGGTACCATATCTATACACTATAATTTTATAATCCTTCAGATATTCTTGGAATTTTAGCAGCTCAGGGATTCCAGAACCTTCATTGGGAATATCTATTTTAGAGTCAGCCATCAATTGTGCAACTCGTAGAGTCTGTAACTTGCCAATATCCCGTCTTACCCTGACATATTCTGTCTCCTTATCCACGTTGGATATGGCAACAATCAATGCTCGTGGTAGACACAGGTTATCCTTGTTTTTTATTACTACGATACCTTTTCTCTTTGCACTTTCGTCATCAAATGTGTTGTATTTCCTTGCTCTATCATTTCCTCTCCCTTGTGGCAGTCTAACTGTGGTAACACTCAAGCAGAACGTGTCGGTACTTAATCCGCTTGAATTGCTTTGAAAAATTTTTCCAATAGTGTCCCACACATCAGATACATTCAGTGTGGAGGCCAGTCTGTAGCTTAACCACCCTGGACCTTTCTCCATAAAGGAGGCTCCACAAAAGGTAAAACCAAGGAAATCATCTGGTTGAACTTCTAACAGTACGTGTTGAACAATATCGTCAACTGCACTTTTGATCCAAGCTGAAGGTTCCACATTCTCAGGCGGGGTATTTATTTTAAAATTAATTTTTCGACCCCTCACACGGAAACGCTCGATATATCTTGATGTTTCCCCCACAATTGTAAATTTACTCTCAGACCTCATCCTGAGTTCCTCGTCTGCCTTTGCTCTATGCATCAAAATTTTTTTCATGTTTAAAAGACACTGCAACAAAAAGAAAAAGCAGTGTCTTTAATGTGGAATATTCAAAACAAACGGAACATAAATGCCAAAAACTCAGAAAATAATAACTTGAGTGGACAATTTAAATATCCCTGTACATACACACACCCAAAGTGATTTAATTACGATTTTTTAATGTGGAAAATAAAAACGGAAAAGTCAAAAAAGCAACGCAACGTTCTTCTTCTTCGAATAGAGAAACAACAAAAATTTAATTATTATTTGACCGATGATTGAGAATCACTATACTATATATATATTTTTAAAAATTTCCTACCTTTTTTTTTTTTTGTTATTTCTTCGCTACACTTTTTCACTAAATCAGCACAATTATTTCACAAATAACCAACAACAAGTTTGCTCACTTTTAATACTCACGTCAAACAAAATAAAGAAAAAACTCCAAACTTTATTCGCACTCTTTAACAAAGGCTTTAAAATTTAAAATTACTCTGACACGTTCGTGTCTTTGGAAACTTTTGAGATGGTTAAACCTCAGGCTTCTTTTATATAGTCAGCTCCTAACATGTTTTCTTGATCTACGAGTATAAGACACATTAAATGTATATTACTAGGATTGCAACAGTAATTGAACAAAATGCGAAAGCCGCAGGCATATATATGGGAATGCAAGTTATGATCGTGACCTACTAATTTCATGGAAAATGCGGAATAGTTGCATTGATAAAAACATGTCTGTACATGTCAGTGCGATGGTTATTATAAATTGACTTGAAAGATCCGTTAATTCTATCGAGAATAATTTCCTGATAGTAAATATTAGTGGTACTCGTAGAGCGAAAGCCGCAGGCATATATGGATATGCAAGTTATGATCGTGACCTAATAGTTTTATTGAAAATGCGGAAACACTGCACTGATAAAAAACATGTCTGTACATGTCAGTGCGATGGTTATCATAAATTGACTTGACAGATCCGTTAATTCTATCGAGAATAATTTTCTGGTAGTAAATATTAGCGGTGTTCGTAGAAATAAATGGCCTAGTTTGGGGATATAAAAGCGAGCCTTTCCTATTGAAAGTCACAAGTTCAGCTCCATCGATTGTTGAAGCAAGACATTACGAAAGACGTTCGAAAATTGTAAGTTGAAATTATTAAAAGTTTGAATATATTGTTTTCTTTTCGGGAAATTTATTTTTATTTTCTAACTTTATTTTATTCTTTTCAGATAAGTATTAATGAATAATTTTAAATCATCAGTCAACAAAGGGGTAAAGAGGCCTAGTATGAACGAGCAGGATTTTCCTAATTCGAAGGCCTGCAAGAGGACTACCATCTCTATGGATGATGATGATGAAGATTTAATTTTGGCGGAAGTTAACAATTTCCGTTACAAAAAAAACATGTCTTTAAAAGATATGAACGTGGATGAGGAGTACAAAATCATCGATATTAGGATGGTGCATACACAATTTGGAAAAAAGCTGTTGGTGGAGCTGGAGGAGAACAACATTTACTTGCCGGCGAGGTATACTAATCTTCCCGATAGAGCGATTAACTTGCTTAGAATTGGGAAACATTGCGTTGTGAATTTGGGTGAAAAGGGAAATTACCCTGATCTAGTTTTTAAAAAACTTGAAGCGGATGCAGTCAGCATTCATGATGATGATGATTATGAAGACCTAATGGTATTGTCTCAAAGCAGGAAAAAATGTTAAAGTTTGTGCATTGGAAAAAATAAAAATAAAAATAATAAAACTATAAAATGTGTTTTTATTTTGAAGTTTTTTCAGGTTAGTGGAGTGAGGTAAAACTTGTATTATGATAAAATAAATAAATAAAAATGTTCAAGAAATAACATGTTGCTTTTTATTTTTATCAATTCCCCATTCCCAATTTCGTTTTTTTTTTTTGCAGTCTTGTAGACCCGTTTTCACTCCAGCAATAATAACCAGTTTCTAAGAGACAGGATAAGAAAGTAACCGTAAGAACAGGTGTGCGTGCCGCCGCCGCCCCGCCGTCGCCGTTGCCCAGCTCTGGTCTAGATCTCAAGGTCACCGCCGAGTCCCAAGCCACCGAACACTTTCACCACCCATTCCCACTTTCCTTTTCCGCCGAGGCTCCAGCCGGGGACCCCGCCGAGGCCGCCGCCCCCGCTGAGCCCCAAGCCACCGGGCCTGACCGGTTTGACCCACATTCCAACGGGCGGGGCCCTGACCTACATTCACAAAACAGGTTTTGGTTCTCAGTCTAAACCGACGCCCTACCTACTCAAGCACTTCTTCCATGCTCTCTGTGGCATTACTTTTTTTGCTGAAAGTGCCTGGAAGTGGTTGAGGTCCTTAAAGTCTTAACGTGTCTGGATAGTAAAATTTAGATTTTAACCTATCCAAAAAAACATTCACAATCTCTGAAGCCTGGAAAGCATTTTGTTTAAGAAATGAACATCTTCTTGACTGCTCGTTAAACTCGATCACGAACCATCACCTTTCGGAACAGCCAACATAAATAAAGCCGAGAATTTTATTTATAACAACAAAAACCTAAACACTCGCTAGATTAAAGTGCGCTCTGCTAGTCATTAACGAAAAGAATCCACGTTGAAGAATGTTTTGCAAACTGCCTTATCATGGTTCTTTATCTCTTCGTCCACTGGTAGTTCGCATGTACATTAAATCCCTTTGAACATTTTTTAAACTGAAAAGGATAAACTAGGAGCTTGTTTTCTAGTTGAGTGCTTAAGGCTCCATGATTGATGGCTCGATTCTTCCAAAGTTTTGTGGGATTAATGCTGCAGTACGAGACTTGGGAAAACTTGTTGTAGAAGGAATTTATCGAAAATATCCAAATCTTTTTCATGTTTTTACTATCAATAGCAGCAGCATGGTTGTTTGAATTGATGATAAAATAATTGCAACGTAATTACTATGTACTTAAGAGAAATGGAAGCCATCACAAATGAACGCAGAGTTGATTAATTTATCTCTCGATCGCTAGTAGTTTTTCGTGTAAATATCGAGTTCAGGGAGCTGTAACTTAATTAAGCCATTCCAAACTTTAGTCCTCTGGATGTGCACGGAATGTGAAGCGCACTTGCTTTTTGATAAGAGAGAAACTTTCCCTGCTTCATCCCAACATGCCCAATTTTTTGATTACTGGGATCTGAAGTGTACATTGAAGAGTTCGCCTCGACCTTTTTAAACACTTGAATATTGATTCCGAATTCGTACTAGTTTGTTAAAATAGTGGAAGCATTAGTTTTGTCTCGGGCTTTACCCAGTGGCCGGATATATTTCCACATATATGCATGCCACAAACCAGATTATAGGTCATGCCCAGTTAAATAATAGAATGTATGAAAAGGAAAACGCTGGTCGACTTACGTTCCCTGAGATATTGGTTCTTTCTCTATCAAATAGTTACATATAATAGCTCCTTGACCTCTGGATAGAATTGTATCTCGATAATAGAGTTAAAAAACTGGGAATTTCGAGTGATATTACAAAAATATCGAGCAAGCCTCTAGAATTAATCCCACTGTCGGTCATGTCAGGGGCGGTTTCGGGGGGGGGGGTAATTGGGTAATTACCCCCTAAGAATTTTCGTTCGCTTATTTATTTTTATTCTTAAAAAATACCAATATTTCAAATAAGCAAGTTAAGTTATGGTGAATCTAGTCTGAGATCTATGACAGTGAATTTTTCAAAAACTACTGGAGAGTCGTGGAAGAGACCGATACCCGAGACTCCCGTTAATATGGCAGGCTATGGCTGATTTCACACGAGCGTACACACGACACGACAAGAGTCGGCTGCAAAATGGTTTATGAAGAAGAGGGTGAGAGAAGACGATGGGGAGGGCACACAAATTTCAACAATATTTTCAGCAAATTTTTGATCGAACACTTTGACTGCTCCTGCATTGTTGTTGTTTTTTTCTGAAATTCCCTTTTGCTCGCAAAGAGAATGTGTGAGTTCGGAAACGTCAAAAACTGCAGCAGCTATGCGGTCCTACTGCAAATAAACTTGCAGTGAATTCGGAAACTCAGTTCGAATCATGTAAGTGCAGCGTCAAATGCTTGTTTCACACGGGACGACGGCCAACCAACAGAAATCGTACGGAAACATTATTTTTGACCATTTGCACCCTCCCTAAGCCACCCCCCCCCCCTGAAGTTGCTCCTCACACCCCAACAAATGGTCAAAAATTTCTGCCACTAGTATTTACCGGTTATTTAGCCCTAATAGAGCCGCATACGCAGCGACAGATTTTTTTTCAATTTTAACCCCCTTTTACACCCCAACCCCTCTATCTACAAAAGGGCCCATTCAAAAGTTACCGCCGACGGAAAGTGTCTGGCAGTATTGATTATTAATTTCTAAATACATTCCCTAAAACATACGTAAAAATCAGCACTGAAACTTTAAGAAATGTGAATACTATTTTTACTTACCTTTACCACCGAGTACCTGGTAATTGGCCATCGGCCCAAGCTAGCAGGTACGCATACACTCAATGTATGTACTTACACTACTTAATCCCATACATTTGGTTCCTGAGAAAATAAGTAAGGTTTGGCGGTCCTGGGATCTTGCTCTATAGCATTTTCCTCACCATGCCTTGTTAAGGACCGATTCGTAAGGAAACCTTCAAGCTGCAAGCTTCAAACCACAAGCTTCAAGTTTCATCCGAGTTTTGCTTTATTTGAGCACTGCTGCTTGAAGCTGTGAATGTGAATCATTGTACATAAATCCTATTAACGTAATTTTTGAAGCTTGAAGCTTGCGGCTTGAAGCTTTCATTGTGTATCGGCCCTAAGCATGTACGTGGGGCAAGGTCTATCAAAAATTTCTTGCCTGTTACAAGAAATGCCCAGACCCTGATCAAGGCAAAGGTCTGACCACAGACTTAACTATCTGTAATACAGATGTTCCGCTTCATACAAAATTTTGGCACCAGTAAATTGCTGGGTAGGATTTGTTTCGTATCCTAAGGCGAAGCTTTAGAATACACATTCCACAAAGCTCTCCACGCATTTCCCCAAGTTCTCTGTTGTTAGTCAAAGGAAGAGAGGAAGGGCAGGGTGGCTACGGAGCTTCATTCCACACGGACGAAATGCATTTTTTCGCCTGCTCCACCCCTCACTCACTTTGCCTTACCAGCCAGGCAGCAGACGAAACAATTTTTTTTGAATAGCCAAGTGCTCACGCGCAGGATGGATTTTTTTGTTAATTGCCATTGTGGCAGGTCATGATTTTGTTTTTTTGTTGTTTTCAGGCATTCAATGATATTTCTCGGATGAAATGGAATATTCTATTTCGCTATATTTCGGATTTCCCGGCCTAAGATTTCAGGTGCGTGGGACATAATCTATTTGAATTGTATTTGATTAGCCAAGGGCTCAGGCGCAGGGCACCGCCGGATGGATTTTTTAATTTCCAATTTTTATATGGTTATTTGAAATGGTGAATTGTCGCAGGGCATGATTTTGCTGTTTTGTTGCATGCAGGCATATTATTTTTCCGATGAAATGGAACATTCTTTTTAGATTTCTTTTCGTATTTAAGGCATTATGCTACATTTTGTTTCCGGCCGTAGATTTCAGGTGCGCGAAATATAATTTATACTTCGGAATCGAATAAAAAAAATGTTTTACAAATTGAATTTATGTCTTTATTACTTGAGTTTATAAAATTGACCAACTCTAACTTAATTCTATATTAATTATGCACCTAACAGGTGAAGACTAATTATGCTGATTTCTAGATTCCTATAGATTGTGAAAATTTTCATGGCTCAACGTCTAGACCAACGGTAGGCAACCTCCGGCCCGCGAGATGTTTAGAAGAAGTTATAAAAAGTATTTTTCGATGTTTGTCGTCTAGTTTAAATTGAATATTACATCCATTACATCTATTAGACTATGCTTCATTTCTTTTATCACCCCCATACACAAACCGGTTTTATAGACAAGAGGTCGCAGGGAAGTTTATTTTATCCTAATTTTGCCTCAGAAAATTTGTCAGACTCACCCATCCATCACCGTAACACAATTATAACATCATTCTCGGGGGTATGAGGAGACTATGAGTAACTCCCCATCTCATTCGCGTTTCGTTGCAAGAAAAAGAGACAGAAAAATGAGTATTTTGAGGGTTATACCTACATTATACACAAACCTGTTTGAGTTGAGGACCGAGTGTTGGATAGTGTGATTTACCCCATTAAAGGGGTCACTTCAAATGCAGACAAAATATAGTGTTGGTTACGACACGATTATAAAATGAATTGGTAAGAGGTGGCTTCAAATTAGGCGAGGGGCGATTGTAATGCCAAAAACCAGCAAATTAAAGAAAGAAGCTTATATGCATTAAACTGCCTCAGAGTAAGTAAGAAATCTATGCCTCCACGATGTATATTTATATTTTACAATCTCACTTCACCTAATTTCAATTTGGAACCTTTGCTGCCTCAACAAAAGTAAGAAATGCCTCTCCAGTTCGTATTTAAAATCTCACCTCGTCTCAGCTCAGATATTTTACTGCAGCAAAAAAAATAACAACTGTCTCTCGTATTTACAACCTCACCTCACCTCGCCTCATTTTAAGTGGAATTTTACTGCCCCTAAAGAAGTAAGAAAGAAGAAACTCTTGTCTCTCCACTACGTAACTACAATCACATCTCAAAAAAAACTGATATGTGATCTTTTGAATTATTTTTTTGCTCCCCACCGAAATTCGACGCTGTTTCCATTTTCAGCTATTCTTGATTTATCCCGAGTTTGAATGTCTATTTTGACGGGGTATAAAAAAAACTGTGTACACCCATGTTTTAGGCCTGACCCGATTATGTCGCGTGAATTACCGATACCGCCTCTAAGCCCCACGTGCATTAGTATAACGTGTTACGATAACACGATAACCCCATGTCCTACGCCCGACCAAATTAGGAAGCTCATATTGCATGCAGATCCAGATCCGGTTGTCTAGACCAACCCTTCTAGGGCAACCTTTTTATAACATGGGTCAGCATAAATATTACCTTTTTCCGCGGGCCGTAATAGCCATTTGGCACGTTCTTGTGACCTATAATTTTTATAAAATTGAGCCGGACTTGCACTAGGCAGTACATTTGTCCCTTACACGATGGTAAATTTTACTGAGGCCTCAATTTTTTGTCCTACTGCTGGTATATGAGTATGTGTACCGAGATGTGATTGTAATTACGTAGTGAAGAGACAAGATTTTCTTCTTTCTTACTTCTTTAGGGGCAGTAAAATTCCACTTAAAATGAGGCGAGGTGAGGTGAGGTTGTAAATACGAGAGACATTTGTTATTTTTTTTGCTGCAGTAAAATATCTGAGCTGAGACGAGGTGAGATTTTAAATACGAACTGGAGAGGCATTTCTTACTTTTGTTGAGGCAGCAAAGGTTCCAAATTGAAATTAGGTGAAGTGAGATTGTAAAATATAAATATACATCGTGGAGGCATAGATTTCTTACTTACTCTGAGGCAGTTTAATGCATATAAGCTTCTTTCTTTAATTTGCTGGTTTTTGGCATTACAATCGCCCCTCGCCTAATTTGAAGCCACCTCTTACCAATTCATTTTATAATCGTGTCGTAACCAACACTATATTTTGTCTGCATTTGAAGTGACCCCTTTAATGGGGTAAATCACACTATCCAACACTCGGTCCTCAACTCAAACAGGTTTGTGTATAATGTAGGTATAACCCTCAAAATACTCATTTTTCTGTCTCTTTTTCTTGCAACGAAACGCGAATGAGATGGGGAGTTACTCATAGTCTCCTCATACCCCCGAGAATGATGTTATAATTGTGTTACGGTGATGGATGGGTGAGTCTGACAAATTTTCTGAGGCAAAATTAGGATAAAATAAACTTCCCTGCGACCTCTTGTCTATAAAACCGGTTTGTGTATGGGGGTGATAAAAGAAATGAAGCATAGTCTAATAGATGTAATGGATGTAATATTCAATTTAAACTAGACGACAAACATCGAAAAATACTTTTTATAACTTCTTCTAAACATCTCGCGGGCCGGAGGTTGCCTACCGTTGGTCTAGACGTTGAGCCATGAAAATTTTCACAATCTATAGGAATCTAGAAATCAGCATAATTAGTCTTCACCTGTTAGGTGCATAATTAATATAGAATTAAGTTAGAGTTGGTCAATTTTATAAACTCAAGTAATAAAGACATAAATTCAATTTGTAAAACATTTTTTTTATTCGATTCCGAAGTATAAATTATATTTCGCGCACCTGAAATCTACGGCCGGAAACAAAATGTAGCATAATGCCTTAAATACGAAAAGAAATCTAAAAAGAATGTTCCATTTCATCGGAAAAATAATATGCCTGCATGCAACAAAACAGCAAAATCATGCCCTGCGACAATTCACCATTTCAAATAACCATATAAAAATTGGAAATTAAAAAATCCATCCGGCGGTGCCCTGCGCCTGAGCCCTTGGCTAATCAAATACAATTCAAATAGATTATGTCCCACGCACCTGAAATCTTAGGCCGGGAAATCCGAAATATAGCGAAATAGAATATTCCATTTCATCCGAGAAATATCATTGAATGCCTGAAAACAACAAAAAAACAAAATCATGACCTGCCACAATGGCAATTAACAAAAAAATCCATCCTGCGCGTGAGCACTTGGCTATTCAAAAAAAATTGTTTCGTCTGCTGCCTGGCTGGTAAGGCAAAGTGAGTGAGGGGTGGAGCAGGCGAAAAAATACATTTCGTCCGTGTGGAATGAAGCTCCGTAGCCACCCTGCCCTTCCTCTCTTCCTTTGACTAACAACACAGAACTTGGGGAAATGCGTGGAGAGCTTTGTGGAATGTGTATTCTAAAGCTTCGCCTTAGGATACGAAACAAATCCTACCCAGCAATTTCCTGGTGCCAAAATTTTGTATGAAGCGGAACATCTGTATTACAGATAGTTAAGTCTGTGGTCTGACCTTAACTTAAGAACAATCGGGTATATATGCTTAGTATTTCATTGTTACCTGTAAATTATATCCATGAGAGGGAAAATTTAAACCTTACATTCCAATAACCAATTTGTAATTTTACTGAAAATATAAGTTCTAAAATTACGCCTCTTACTGTAAAGTTACAGTACAAAGTTCAGTTCATAACATTGATAAATATACTAAGAAATATTGTAATTTTCTTACATAAACGATTTAGAAACAGATTGTGTAAAATATACGTCACATTCATGTAATCAACATTTACGTTATACAGTATTGGAGATTCTCAATTTCATTATGTAAAGTTACAAAATTTATAGTAAAATTACAAAAATTGTGTAGTAAATTAGTATTTCATACCGCGATTTGTAATTTTACTATACATTTGCACTGTGAATTTACATACAGTGTACGGTTGTTCTACAGTCAAGTCGTTCTGGTTAAAACTCTCCGCGTTTATAAGCAAACATAAACCGGGAGCGAAGTTTCACTCCGGCTTTTTCTTCGGGAGCGAAAGACCAAGTTTTGGATGTTCACTCCCGGTTTTAAGCGGTGTTTCGCTTCCGATCGAAACTTCCATCCGGAGGGAAACTCCGCATCAGTAGTAGGGCAATGTCACCCTGAAGCCACTTCTCAGGTGGCTTCAGGGTGACATAGGATTTGGGGGGGTCTGAAAGCTCTTCGTCTACGTGTACGAGGTGTTTTAGGTTTGCGTCTTGGATAAGGTGGCTTCATAGTGACTTGGGATTTGGGGGTGAAAGCTCTTCGTGTACGTGTATGAGGTGTTTTAAGGTTTGTGTCTTGGATGGAGGTGATCCTGGGGTGGATCCTGGGATGGGTCCTGGGGTGGCCCTGGGGGTGATCCCGGGGTGGCGTGGGCTTGGGTGAAAGCTCTTTGCCTACGTGCATGAGGTGTTTTAGGTTTGTGTGTGTGTGTGCGGGTCTTGGATAAGGTGGCCCCGATGAGGTGGTTAAGATTTCCACTAAGAATTAAAAAAGGCTTTCCGCATGGAGACACCACTAACGGTTGCATATTTTTAGGAGCAAACAAATTCAACATATTTTTCTATTATTAATTCTTGCATTAAGATTTCCGCTAAGAATAAAAAAGGCTTTCCGCAGGATCTCGGGTTAAACTTCGCTGTGTGAGGTTGGTGCTAACAGGGAACAATTAGCGGAATTAAATTAAGCGGTGTGGGAGGATTTAAGCTTTGGTGTGGAGACATCACTAACGGTTGCATATTTTTAGGAGCAAACTAATTCAACATATTTTTCTATTATTAATTCTTGCAGCAAGCTTGGATTCTGGAATGCAACCATATGCTGCTGCTATCAGATATATTATTGTTATTATTATTATTCAGAGCAATAATTCGGGATGCTCCGCTTTCAAAATACTCACCTCAAATCGCAAATATTATAACAATAACAACAACAACAACAACAACAACTTGAAAATTACCAAGCAGCAAAAGTCATATCTGAAAAAAGATATTTCCCATAAATTTCATCACACAACAACAACAACAAAAATAACAAAAACACAGTGAAGATTCCCATTCTCATCAGACTTATGATGTTCAATCCTGGATATGTTATTTTTTTATAAACATTAAAATTGAACACTTTAAGATAAAATACTTTTCACAAACCACAAATACGCACCACGAAGTAGCAAAAACCCCACCGCAAAAAATATTTCACATAAACTCTTATCAGATAACAACCACAACAATGAAGATTCCCATTCTTATCAAACATATGCTGAAATTATTCGATCCTGAACGTATTGACAAAAATTCTATTTAAACTGATCACCTTAAGGGCTAATTAGAGCCAATGAAGGAATTTTAATTACGGTTAAAATAAGCAAAGACAATTTTGATCAGATGCAACCTTCAAGCAGCTTCCTTATCAAATATAGATGTGAAAATTCCAACTCTTCCCATGCCGCGAAGGTTTATTGAGGTAAACAAAGGGAAGTTTTGCTCCACATATTGAAATTGATATGCTGCAAATTTGGTGTGAGCCAGTTTCCTAAAATAATCAAAGACAATTTTGAACAGGTACAGGTGGATTCCTTATCAAACATAGGTGCTAAAATTCTGAAGCCGTCTTCAAACCATATCGCGAAAATTATTAAGATAAACAAAGGGATCAGGTGCAAGCCTTCGGAAACTGATCAACTTAGAGGATTCCTTACCACAATTCTTTACGTAGATTTTTAGTGTATGATTTTAAAAATAAACATTATGTATTAATATAAAGTAAAGTTCGCTTCATGGCACCTCATAACATCATGGATGACGCCGAGGTCAGAAGCCAAATTGTGAGTATATTATTAATAGTAATATAATAAAAAATTGATAATATTTTATACTTTCAGCGAAACTCAATGAGGTTGATAATGGATGTCCTAGGAATGGAGGCACGCGGACATCAAGCCAGCAACATCCTGAAACAGCAACACCGAAGGGTGCGACGTGATCTACGAAGTTGTAGGGAGTATCTCTCCAACGTTGAAGATGCGATTCGCACCCAAGCTGAAGGATTGCAACGGCTGAGGGAGCTCACAGATGTAATCTTCGCCCATATTGACGATTTAACAGAGGAGAAAAAAACTGTGAAAAATCAATTAAAATTGTTAAAATATATGAGAAAATTAGGTTGCTAAATAATATTAGTATTATAATCTTTTTTTATAAATAAAAAACTATTATTATTATTTTTTGTTTTTATTTTTGCAAAATCGTATAATTATTTATTACGTTACAATGGGTTGAAGAGGTCTTTTTATTATTATTATTTCAGGATATGATGCGCATTTTACATATTTGTTTTAGAGCTGTAAAAATTTGGATTTCCACTTATATTATCAGCGTAAAAATTATAGTTGCCTGGGAGGACATCAATCTGTAGAAATTTAAATATATACGTCTTCCCCTGCGGTCCAGTATTTATTACATGGAAATTCCTTTTGTTGTTGATATCCTGTAAGGCTGCATCTGACAGGGAGTTGTATCTGGCTGGCAGCAAAATCTGATGTTCCTCTAAGTCCAAGCGAATTCGAAGCCCATACGATGTTTCAAGCCTGCTGGCAGATTTGATTTTGTAGGGAGTTCCAAACTGCATATCAGACATCCTTAAGTAAGGTGAATATTCCAAACTTTTAAGTTCTGCTGCTGTATCCATGGCTTTTGCTGCTGCTAATGCTGTTGATCTCCAGGTGGTTGGGGTTGAACTGCTGCCGATCGTCTTCACAGTGCTCATTATATACCCAAATTTAGAAACATGATTGAACTTGTCCATGAATTCCCACAGGGATGCAGCACATGGATGCACCTGTGTAAACAACTTTTGGGGGGTTGGGAATTTGCTACATCAGTAGTTTTTGCATCTGCGTAAGAAAGTCGGAGACCGGAAGTTGGTAAATTTTGTACTTGACCATGAATTCCAAGGACACGGATGCACCTGTGTAAACAACTTTTGGGGGGTTAGGAATTCGCCGCATCAGCAGTTTTGCACCTGCAAATATGATGCAATTTCGCGTAAGACAGTTGGAGACCGGAAGTTAGCCCAATTTAAATTTCATACTTAACCATGAATTCCAAGCATATGGATGCACCTGTGTAAACAACACTTAGGGTTAGGAATTTGCTACATACATCAACCGTTTTGCATCTGTGCAAACGGAAACATTAAAACATGATTGAACTTGCTCATGTTGCGCAATTATCGATACTATAAAAGTAGCGTTAGCTTTGTAATTTTCACAATTCACAACGAGCATCCTGCGAGTTGATAAGTGAAGTGTTATTAATTACTACTCCTACTACTACTACTACTACTATATTAAAATCGCAACGAGCATCCAGCAAGTTTAACAAGTGAAGTGTTAAGTGAAAAGTTTAATAATAACAAACAAACTTAGAACTATTAAAATGGATACACGCAGCATTATGAGTGGACTAAATAAGCAGGCAGCAGAGTGCTTAAGGGACAGAGACGCTGCGCAAAGTGCAGTTATTACCAAGGTATGTGGTTTATTTATTAAAAAAATTAAAGCAGCATGCATAGCCGAACAGCGGAATGGGACCAAACAGCATTATGAAAGTTGCATTGCGCAACTGAGAGGTTTGCAGGTATTATTGAAAGCTGGCAGCAACCACCATGGAGCAGGTGTGCAGGAAGGAGGCAGAAGTGAAAAAAGAAGTGCTCGTGTACGCTGGGAAGAGCTGCATAATGCGTTTGCATTGCGAATTAGGACAGGTGTCATCATCAATATAAAGCACATCGAAGTGCAAGAATTTTTAAATGATGGTTATGCTTTGTTTGAGCGGCGCATTAAGAATATTTTGAAAAAGCATAGTTTCGTTAAAGCATCAACCACTTTAAGCTGTGAGTATATTAAGCACGTGGTTAATGAAAGTGAAACTATCACCGACATAAAATACTTTCACACCAAAACTACACACATTGGAAGAACGGATGATATAAAAGTGTGGTTTTTTAAAAACGTGCAGGAAGACCTCTTAACCCAGCTTGAAGAATTTCAGGAGAAAGACAGTGGCTGGGCTTTACATGCCATAGTAAACTTAATGGTACACATAAACAAATTCGAACCATTAAGAGGATCATCTTTCATAAAATTGCCACAAAGCATCGCAGCCAAGCGAGCATGCGTAAATGTAAAGAATGGTGATAATGCATGTTTTGCATGGGCAGTGGTCTCTGCATTGTACCCAGTGGAGTTTCGGGATCATGCTTATAGAACATCAAAATACCCACCTTATAACAATGTACTGAACTTGAGCGGCATCACTTTTCCGGTTACACTGAATCAAATAAAAACATTTGAAGCGAACAACAGCTTATCGATTAATGTTTTCATACTGGAAAAGGAGAAGACAAATGCATACACGACTGTTCCAGCTTACTTGACCAAGAAAAAATTAGATAAACATATCAACCTGCTAATGATAAAGGCAAATTATGACTGCAGTGATGATGATAGCGGTGGTGATAGTGATATTGTTTATCATTTCTGCTGGATCAAAGATTTATCACGTTTGGTGTGCAACCAGGTTTCTAAAAATAAACACAAAAAATATATCTGTGATAGATGTTTATTTTATTTTTATACTGAGGAAAAACTCGCAGCGCACGTGACTGAATGTGAAAAGGTGAATGACTGTAAAGTTGCTTTTCACAACGAGAAATATATAACATTTAAAAATTATAATTACAAGAATCCAGTGCCATTTACAGTATATGCAGATTTGGAGTCGATATTGATACCTATTACCGATGGTGGTAGTGATGGTGATAAGACAAGGAAAATTCAAGAACATGAAGTTCATAGCATCGGATTATATTTTCACTGCTATTACGATGAATCATTATCATTTTACCGAACAAATCGAGGAAAAACATGTCTTCAGTGGTTTACATTACAACTGCTGGAAATCGCAACTATAGCTGAGCAGAAAATAAAGGATATAAAACCACTAGCACCGTTATCAGCACAGGAAAAATATATTCAATTAAACCAACCATGCTGTCACATATGTGAAAACCCCTTTCAGTTTGATGAAACTAGAGTGAGAGACCACTGCCATCTCACAGGCAAATACCGTGGACCTGCACACAACAGCTGCAATATCAATTATAATGATTGTCGCAACATCCCGGTAATTTTCCACAATTTATCAGGATATGACGCACATTTCATAATAAAGGATGTAGCATTAACGATACCAGGCAAAGTGGATCTTTTGCCATTGAACAAAGAACGGTATATTTCATTTACGAAACATATTGAAAATAGCTGCATCAGGTTAAGATTCATCGATTCCTACAGATTTATGGATGAATCTTTGGATAAATTGGCAGGATTGCTACCCAGAGATAAATTAAAAATAACAAAAGCTCAATGGCAAAACCTGGATGATGAAAGCTTCAATCTACTCACACGCAAGGGAGTTTTTCCATATGACTTCATCGATGGATGGGATAAATTGGAGTGTAATAGTTTACCTAGCATGGAGCATTTTTACAATAAAATGATTGATGAGCCGATAACTGAAAAAGACTATGAACATGCGCAAAAAGTGTGGGAAAAATTTAACATTAAAAGCTTGGGAGAGTATTCAGATTTGTATTTAAAAACGGATGTTCTTTTGCTAGCGGATATTTTTACAAATTTTAGAGCTATAGCACTCGAGACCTACAAACTTGACCCTGCACACGTCTTCACACTGCCTGGATATACATGGGTTGCGATGCTGTATTACACGGGAGTGAGCTTAGAGAGGATAATGGATGTTGATATTCTTTTATTTATTGAAAAATCTTGCCGAGGTGGAATTAGCCAATGCTGCTGTAGATATAGTGAAGCCAACAATAAATATATGGAAAACTTTAAACCGGATGAAGAAATAAAATATCTGATGTACTACGATGTGAATAATTTATATGGATGGGCCATGTCGCAGCATCTTCCAACCGGAAATTTTAAATGGATTGATAATGTTGATGTTATGAATGTTGATGATAATTCGCCGATCGGCTACATGTTGGAGGTAGATCTTGAATACCCGCAGGAGCTGCATAATTTACATAAAGATTTTCCATTTTGTCCCACTCATTCCACACCGCCAGGAACAAAACAAGGTAAACTTTTAACCACTTTATACACCAAAGAAAAATATGTTATACATTACCGCAACCTAAAACAATGTTTATCACATGGACTAATACTGAAGAAAATTCACCGCATTCTGCAGTTTGATCAATCAGCATGGCTTAAACCATACGTAGACTTAAATACAAATAAAAGACAACAAGCCAAAAATGCCTACGAGAAGAATCAATATAAGAAAACAGTTAATGCTGCTTTTGGGAAAACTATGGAAAATGTGCGAAAATATTCAAACATAAAACTATGTACAAAGTGGGAGGGTCGGTATGGTGCTAGAAACCTCATTGCAGCACCGAATTTCCATAGCCGCACAATTTTCGATGAAAATTTAGTAGCAGTTGAATTAAGAAAGCTGGTTGTTAAATTCGATAAACCATTATACATTGGTATGGCAATTCTCGATATTTCTAAAATAGCACTATACGAATTCCATTATGATTTTATGCAAAAAGAGTTGGATGCTGATAAATGTAAAATAATGTACATGGATACGGATTCATTAGTATACGAAATAAAAAATGCTGATATATACAATATTATGAAAAGAAACATAGATAAGTTTGATACTAGTGATTATCCTATGAACAACCAGTATAATATGCCGCAAGCAAATAAAAAAGTTCCTGGATTGATGAAAGATGCATTAAATGGCAGAATAATGACAATGTTTGTAGGTTTAAGGTCTAAAATGTATGCCTTTAAAGTAGATGGTGTTGATGAAGTAAAAACAGCAAAAGGAGTGAAGAAGAACGTTGTGGCGAAAACTTTGCAGATTAGCGATTACATTGAATGTTTGCAAAATTCAAAAAGCAAGGTAGCTGAGCAAAAAAGCATTCGTTCATATAATCATAAAGTGTACACTTTAAACCAAGTAAAAATCGGTTTAAACCCACAGGATGATAAACGCAGCATTATGGACAATGGGATCGACACACTACCATCCATCCAATGGCGCTACAGCCCAAATCGAGCCTTGGCCTCCTCTAGGGCATTCCTCCACGTTTGACGGTCCCTTGCAGCATGTCTCCAGTTCCGGATGTTGAGCATTGCCTCTGCGTCAGCCGTCACAGAGTCTATCCATCTCCTTCTGGGTCTACCTACTGGCCTATTTCCCGAGATTTCTGATATCATAAGCCGTTTTGGGATGCGATTGTCCTCCATCCTGACTACGTGACCGGCTAATCTTAGTCTGTTAATTTTTATTAAAATTGAGAGTTCTGGGTCGTCAAAAATTTCATACAACTCGCTGTTGTATCTCCTTCTCCATATTCCATCCTCTCTGGTTGGGCCTATTATGCACCTGAGGACTTTTCTCTCAAACCTGTTGACTCGTTCCTCTATGTCCTGGGTCATAGTCCAAGTCTCGCTGCCATAGCACAGTGCTGGTCGTATTACTGTTTTGTAGAGTGAGAGTTTCGTTTTTCTGTGCACAAATCTTGAGTGCAGTATTTGTTTCTGGGCATAAAAGGCTCTATTAGCCAGTAGTATTCGTCTAGTTATCTCTTCTTTTTCTTCGTTTCTTTTTGTAATTGTAGACCCAAGGTAGACTGTTTTATCGACTACTTCTAGGTTGTGTTCGTCGATAGTTATATTTCTTCCCATTCTAAATCTTCCAGCTCTGGATTGTTGCATCACCTTTGTTTTCTCTTCGTTGATGCTCAGGCCTATGTCCTTTGCCGCCTCTTTTAGTCCGACATAAACTTCTTTTGCTGACAAAAAGGACCTTCCCACGATGTTCACGTCGTCCGCGTACGCAAGTAATTGTACAGACTGGGTTGCTATTGATGCACTTCTCTGGACTGACGTTTTCCTTATCACCCATTCTAGGGCCAGGTTGAAAAGCATGGGGGCCAGTCCATCCCCTTGTCTAAGACCTTGTCGCACTTCGAACTCTTCTGTTACTGCATTTTGGATCCTTACTTTCGCCAGTGAGCCATTTGTTGCGCTTTTGACCAGTCGTATAAGCTTTGAGGGGACTCCTAATTCTGATAAGATCTCGTACAGCCTCTCTCTGTTTATTGAGTCATATGCCTGTCGAAAGTCAACAAATATCTGGTATATATCCACATTCCTTTCCCAGGTTTTTTCCAGAATTTGCTTTAAGGTCAGTAGCTGGTCGGATGTTGACCTGTTTGTCCTAAAACCAGCTTGATATTCTCCTATAAGGCCTTCCGCTATAGGTTCTAGCTTTTGTTTCACAAGGATTGTGAAGGTTTTATAGCTGGTGCTGAGGAGAGAGATGCCTCTGTAGTTTTTACAGGTTAATTTATCTCCTTTCTTGTATATTGGACATATAATGGCTTTCCTCCAGTCATCTGGTATAGCTTCTTCCTCCCAGATGCTGCATATCAGTTGGTGTAAGGCTGCTAAGAGTTGTGGTCCTCCTTCCTTTAGCAACTCAGCTGCTATTCCATCGATGCCTGGCGATTTGTTGTTTTTTTGCCTTTTTAGGGCTTCATGTACGTCACCCAGTGTTGGTGGTTCTATGGTGATATTATCTTGAGGAATTACAAATGCGTCCGTCTGTGGATCCTCGTTTACTGTGCGGGTCGGATTCAATAGGTTTTGAAAATATTCTTTCCACCTTTCTTTTATAAGATCCGGATCTGCTAACAGGTTCCCATCTATGCCTCTGCAGATGTCCGTTCTTGGCTGAAACTTATTGCTGATCTGGCGAGTTCCTTTGTACGCTTGTCTGATTCTCCCTTCATTGAAGTCTTCCTGTATCTGTAGAATCCTCTTATTTAGGTATTCTCTCTTCTTCTTTCTGCAGAGCTTATCTGCGGTTCTTCTTTTTTGCTGGAAGACTTCCATCCTTGCTCTTGTGGGCCTTGCAATGTACTCCCGGTGGCTCTGGTTTCGTTCTTCTATTGCGGCTCTACAATCTTGATCAAACCAGTCAATTCCAGTCTGTCGGGTGACCCAGCCTAGTGCCTCTTCTGCTGCTCCCTTTACGCTGTTTTTAATTTGCTCCCATTTGTCGTTGATGTTGGGCTGTTCTTCTTCTATTTCTCTCAGGTTTTGTACGACAGCATTCTGATAGGCATCTCTTCTTTCTTCAAGTTTTAGCTTATCTATGTCGTATTTTGGTTGTGTTTGCCCTCTCTGTGTTTTTGTCGCTATACGGGATCTAAATTTCACTTTGACTAAATAGTGGTCCGAGCCACAGCACGCCCCTCTCATTGTTCTTACATCCAGTATGCTGGTGGCCCCTCTTCTCTCAATTAGGACGTGATCAATTTGATTATTTGTTACTCCGTCTGGTGACTGCCACGTCATCTTATGGATATTTTTGTGCGGGAACATTGTCGAACTTACTACCATTGAGTTCGAGCTAGCAAGATCGATCAATCTACTACCATTGTCATTGGTAACGTTGTGTAGGCTATGCTTTCCTATGATTCCTAGGAACTCTTCTTCTTTTCCTACTTTAGCGTTCATGTCTCCAAGCACCATTTTAATATCGTTTGACGGTATTAATCTGATGGCGTTTGTTAGCTCTTGGTAGAATTCCTCTTTTTCTTCATCCGTCTTGTCTTCTGTGGGCGCATGGACGTTTATGAGGCTAATGTTATGTAGTCTTGTTTTGATGCGAAGCGTACATATTCTGTTACTTACTGGCTTGAAGTCCAGAATCAGTGATTTCATTTTCTTTTCCACGATGAAGGCAACTCCGAACTCTCTTCTTCCATTCGATGAACCACTGGAGAGTATCGTGTGGGTTCTGTGATCCGTAATTCCACTCTGAGTCCATTTAGTTTCCTGTAGAGCGGTGATTGCTATGTCGTATTTTTCCAGCAATAATAAAAGCGAACGCAGAGCGCCTGTTCTGTTGAGCGTTCTGACGTTCCAAGTTCCAAAATCGAATTCCATATTCCGTTGCCTGGGTCGTTGCCTTTGAGTCCGTCCTGTCCGAGGCCTGCCTTGAGGATTCGTGACGGGTGGGTTTTTACGGTGGAAGGTTGTCAGCCTGCCGCCCAACCCCCAACCTGGAGGACCAGTCCGGTATTAGTTTCGTTTTGAGGCGCGAAACACTCGCCTTTCACCCTCCTCCGTCTGTTACTCTTGTAAAGACAAGAGCATCCAGGGGTCACCCGATGTAAGGACAACATCTTCGTGGAGGTGGAGGTAGGATTCGGTAGCATAGCGGAAGATCTTAGATCGCAGATGGCGTTACTCAGGACTTATCTCTTTGGTGTACCGGCACCACCAAAGGTCCCCGAGGCCGTTACTACCATTTGGCCCTCATCGACACACTACCATGGGGTCATTTTTCAGCGCAGCAGCAAGAAGACATGGATGTAGAATAAAACATAAGCGCAATATGTAAATAGTATGAATAAAAGAATATTTATAACGTTTTATAAAAAAATTGTTTTATTTAAAAAATAAATCCCTTATTACAAAAACATTTTTCAGAGCACATCGACCTTGGTGTATTATGCAAGATAAGCCATTTGTTGTTGTTGTTGTTAGATTGGGGCAGCCCTCCTCTTCCACATCATATATGGTTAGTTCCTCTGCAAATATTTCCTGAATCCATTGTTTCTTTTCAGCTCCTTTAACATAGATTATTTTGTCATGCAGCAGATCTCCAATTAAATATAGTTTGCGGTAAGGAATGTATCCATCACCCCATCTGAATCCATGATGATTACGTCTGAGCCATTCAACTTGCTTCTTTTCAGATCGAGTTAGATGTTTATGGTGAAATGGTGGTTGGAATATGTAGTGCTGCACTTGATTTTCACAATTTAAAATGGCCATTTCTTTGAAAATAAATTGATTGTTTTGTAATTTGAATCCTTGAATGTCAATGATAATGGTATCCATTTCAAGCAATTTTCCTGACTTCGTTGGTTAGAGGTGTATATTCCACTATTCGATCATGCAATAATAAACAGTATGCTGTTGTGTTGGCGGGGACGTTTTCTGATGTTTTGAACTCCAACCTTATATCCACAGGACCTGTTTTGATGGTTTCGTTTTGTCGTGAGCAATCAATGACTGAGATCGGAGCATCACGCATAAACTCTTCCCTTGAGAGCAGTGGCTGGAACTGGCGTCCATAGTATGAAGTTTGGAATTTTATATACATATCATATAGCAGAGCATATTTACTCACATCAAATTTCAGGTTCAAATCATCATATGGGTATGATTCCGAATTCAAATGCACTTTAACATCTGTCAGCTTGCAGTGATCAAATTTGCTAGCATCCTTTGTTTTATCATTTTTACGGCTTGTTTGGAGAGCTAGTATGACATATCGGGGCTTTTCCATCTGTGAT
The DNA here is from genome assembly GCA_963855945.1 of Thereva nobilitata. Lineage (NCBI taxonomy): Eukaryota > Metazoa > Arthropoda > Insecta > Diptera > Therevidae > Thereva > Thereva nobilitata. The sequence continues at coordinate 53,272,078 of OY979694.1, read as the reverse complement.
GACGTTTTGACAGACCACGTGTGATGAGTCGTTCCTGGTAGCGTGGGGTACTCATATATGTCCCAGCTCCTGAATGACATTTGTATTTCACGACCGCTTTCAATGATTTTATATAAACCAATTTTCTCATGGTCAGCAACATTAACATGGGGAATGCGCCACTGAAGTTTCGATATTGAAATGTTTACATCATCTGTTGGTGACATGACTGCATCTTCATCCATCCTGCTTCGTATTAATATGAGTTCATGTTTAGCGTTGGCGATAATTTTTTTGTAATCTTCAGCAAAGCCTAGCAATGTTTTTAGAGGGATGCAGAAATTGAAGAATCCATTGGGGGATGTAATTGATTCATCTGGTGACCAGCTAGCGTTGTATAACATGCGGCTCTCATTTTGGTTTAATGATATGTAATTTTTTAGTGTTGTTGCTATTCCAAGATTTCGAGTTCTATCAATTTCAACACCGTTAATCTCATAGCGAATTTCCTCAAAGAGAAACGCTACAGCATTGTTTACTAGCCCTGCAGTGTCCGATATTGTTCCATCAGGTTTAGTTACTGTTCCCTCAATGTATATGAAACTTTCAGCTGGCAGGATATACAGATCTTGGTTTTGTACTGGAATGCGGGTTTCATCGCTGTTTTTGAATGATGAGGTGAATGATGAGTAGGTGTGGTAGTCAATTTTTGTTATGCTATTATCATGGCTCGTGCCTTCAGTAATGTTCAAGATGTTGTTCATTGTTTCAAATTTAGTCCTATTGATTTTAGAAATTGTATATTATCAGCTCTCAATTGACGTCTTGTTCGCTTCAAGGTCGTCGGTTGACTAATGTTTTCTGAGAAGTTTATCCTGTATATATGCTTATTGCTGCTGTTGCTGCCGTAGATTATCATTCTGCGGCTTTAAATGTAGTCTGATAGTTATCGTTTCACCTCGAAAATTTATTAAATCTCCGTCCTGATCAATGAGCTTTAGTGTGAGTGAACATACACGTTTGACGTTCACAGGTAAATAGATCACATTCGCGGGAACCTCTACTATTTTATAGCCTGGTCCTACGGTTGGAGCAAATTCATGCAGCATATGCACATGTTTATTGTTGATGTATGAGCCTGATATGATGTTACATTCAACCCGTATAGTATTAACTTTTATAATATTGACGGGTAAATCTGATGCATGTAGTATATTTGCATCCAATACACGTTTTCCAAATCCCAACAGCGGTGCGATAGATCGCTCTTTATCAAAATGTATAACTTCGGTAGCTTTTATTTCACTCCTCAGGGTATTATTGTTTGCTCTTATTAAGATTGTTGCTTTGCTGCTGCTGCTCTTATTTAAACTTTGTTGCACTGAAGCTGCTATGTCATCAATCTCGTATGATCCAACAGGTATTTCGATACATGCATCCCCCACATGCATTAAATTGTTGCTCTCATCAATATTCGGTATAGAATTGTATGTTTGAAAATCTATTAATCCGCAAACGTAATCCCCAGCTAATTCCAATGGTGGAAAGTATTCGGCGCTGAGAACTGATGTATTGCCGGTAAGAGAGAGTGTTATCGACATGGCTAGTTGTTATGAAATGTCTATGTTTACACTTGAAGGTCTTTATTTATACATTATGTAAGAATTCTAAGCACAAGTGTCCGCAAATCACTGAGTTGAAATTTTGATGAGCTGTATAGTTGTACGTGACTGCATCACCCAAATAATTTACAACTTCCTGCGGCGGTTGCAGGTTTCCAAAACTATCAAAGTAATTTATGATATTTCCATTCTTCTTGTACGCTACCCAATGCGTTCCAGGTCCAGATGACACATCTAGATTTATAATGCCACTCTCATTTTTCCATGGTTTTCTAGGTAATTGATCGCGCATAAATACTCCTCTAAAGTGAGCTATGTGCTGCGAATATTTAAGCAGATCATTTTCATTGAGAGCTCTTTTGGGTAGCGACTTTAGTAGTTTTTTGGCTGAGGGTTGAGGAAAAGTCCCAGTCCTTTCCTATATGGCTTTAGAAATAATCCTTGCCCACGTTTTCCTAGTGCTATAGCTTCCATTGACTCATTATGACGCTTCCCTTCCTGTAGCTCCTGACGTGCGCTGCTTGCAGCGTTTACAGCTTTAGCTATGCCTGCTGCACCTCCAGATAGCGCTCCAACAGCTGAAAGACCTGCAAAAAGTGGGACTAGGAATGGTAAAACACCTCCTACTTTAGGCACTGGTATCACTCTAGGTGTAGTGTATGATTTTTTCTTTCCCTTAATAACATTCTTTGCTGCACTTAGGGCAATTTTAGTAGCTTCCAACAGGTCTTTTGGCTTCTTCAGCTTTAAAATGTTCCGAGCATTGCGTACAACTTCACGGAATGATGGACGTAACGTATTCTTCTTCTTCTTCTTCGAGCAGGTAATTTTTGCCTTGACACCCATTCCAACTTTGATTTTAGCTTTCATTGCGTTTGTTATTAATAGCGCGTTGGCACGTTCTGCAAAGCTAGCGTCTCTAGATGTTACTCGCTGCCAGGCTTTTTCTTCTAAAATATGGTCGGGTATATGTCGATCACTTAAGTCCTTATGATCTCGATATGCAATATCATGCTGTTTGCAAGCTGCATCGAGTGGGTTGATACCTGGATCACCACGGGCTAGTCTTTTAGCTAACTTTGTTCCTGGACCACAGTACTGATATCCTGGGAGATGAAGCTCAAGTGGTAACTTATTTATAAGAGAGTTTAATAGACCTCTCCCCTCTGTAGCTTTTTGTTGAATGATGCGTTTCTCACTATGATCTATCATTTTATACGTTTACAGCAAGACTGATAAAAATCTATAAAGTGCTGGTATTTATAGGGATTGTGTTAGTGTTCAACATGAGGTTTATCAAGCAACAAGCGTGTCTACCAGTTAGAAATACTGATGTGGAAATTACAAGTACATCGAAGAAGCATGGAGTGCTGCTGCCAAACAGTATAAGAGGTATTATTGTTGGACCATCGAATTGTGGCAAGACAAATGTTATGCTAAGTTTACTGGAGCATCCCAACGGGCTGCGATTCGAGAATATATACATTTACTCAAAGTCGCTAAGTCAACCGAAATATGAGTATTTAGGAGAAGTTGTAGCCCACATATCAGGCTTGGGTTATTATACGTTTTCTAACAACTGTGATGTTATACCACCAGAGGAAGCAAAGCAAAACTCAATTTTCATCTTTGATGATGTGGCCTGCGATAAACAAAATAATATTAGAGCCTACTTTTGTATGGGACGACATAACGACATTGATAGCTTTTACCTCTGTCAGACATATACACATATACCAAAGCATCTAATCCGCGATAATGCAAACTTTCTAATCATATTCAAACAAGATGATTTGAACCTGAAGCATATATACAATGATCATGTAAATAGTGATATGGAATTTGCAAAGTTCAGAAAAGCGTGTGCAAACTGTTGGAAAGACAAATATGGTTTCTTAGTAATTGATACGGATAGCTCCATGGATAAAGGTCGATATCGAAAAGGCTTTGATGCTTTCATGAGCCTATAAAGGATCCAGCCTAATCAGCTGACCAGGTTTACCAGGTCTGTCTAGCTGGTCTGTCTGGCTGGTCTGTCTGTCTAGCTGGTCTGTCTGGCTGGTCTGTCTGGCAGGTCTGTCTGGCTGGTCTGTCTGGTTGGTTTGTCTGGCCGGTCTGTCTAGCCGGTCTGTCTAGCTGGTCTGCCTGGTCTGTCTGGATCTATATAAGTGCTTATTAGCATAGCTGTATATCATTGTAGCTGTAACCGTCAGTGTAGCAACATGAATGAAAAGTTGTTGAAGGATATTATAAAAACACGTGATGCTATACGAAGAAAGTATAAAGCTCTCAAGACTGGTAAAATTGAATCTGAAGCTCAATTAGAGGAAACCTTTAAACCAATAACCAGCACGCTGAAAAAGCTTACAACAACAACAACTGCACCGGTGAAAATTGAACCAAAGGAAGAAGAAGAAATTAAACAAGAAAGCAATGAAGAAGCATACACACCACAACCACGTAAATACTTAAAGCTAGAGCCGCATAGCATGAGTTATTCTGACGATGACGATGAACAGTTTGTCACACCTATAAAAGAACCGAAATTAGAGTCTGCAGATCAGATACTAAGTAAATATAAACAGCTACTTGAAAATGATAGCACGAAAATTGATAAAACGTATGGGGTGTACTATCAGAACGATGTGTGGAATATTGGTAATTCGAGATTAAAAGTTGATAAAGAACTCTTTCTTATAGGCGACAAGCAGTTTAAGATAACTGAAGGTCTAGCCGAATTAATTTTTATGAAAAAGCCTCGGGGCTACTCAAAAGAAGACTTGTCCAATTATCAAGCAATTTTAAATGACACATGTGCTCACAGACGTGATTTTAAGGAAAACCAGCAAATAAAAGGAACAAATAGCTTCAAATATAGAAATATAATAAAAAAGTTGATTCGCACTCCTCATACTGGAACGGGAATAATGCAAATTCCAAAGAAAAATATCGACTACATTTATTGGGATGATCCCAATGAGCTAGTTGATAGACTCCGAATATTGGTAGCATCACAGCAAGCTGGGAATAATAGCCATAGTAATGAAATAGTGTCAATCATTGAGGAGTTGTGAGAAGCTGACATTATAGTATAAATAATCCCACGCACATAAAACTATTTACATTTCGGAAATGAGCGTTGACAAGTTTGGTCGATCTTCGAAACGGCAAAAATTTGGAGCAGTGGGTAATCGCGGTCCACCTGGAATTCCTGGAAAAGACGGTGCTGCTGGACCTAAAGGAAATGGTTTTAATTTAACATCAGATGGTGACTATGATCTTGCCTTGAAAAGAATCAAAAACCTAGGTGATCCAAAAGAAAAGACTGACGCTGCAACCAAAAACTATGTTGATGATGAAATACGGGAAAACACAGACAAAGCAGTAGAGAATCTAACGTTGTTTATATATGGTGAAATTGCGAAGATTGAAAATTATATTTTCGCGAGCATAAATAATAAAAAGACGCAAAATGGTGTCTTTGAGTAAGAAGCAAGTAGTGAATGAGCTCCACAAACCTGCTCGTCGAAATTTTACTAGACGGAGAGTTATCATTAAAGGTCTGGATGATTTGTGGCAGGCTGACTTGGTGGAAATGGATGCATATAAACATGTAAACAAAGGATTCCGCTACTTACTGACTGTAATTGACACATTTTCTAAATATGCCTGGGCTATGCCAATTAAAAGAAAAACCGGTCCAGAAGTTACAGAAGCAATGCAATCAATATTCAAAGAAGGACGTACACCTAACAATTTGCAGACAGATGATGGCAAAGAATTCTACAACTCTCACTTTCAACAGCTAATGAGCAAATACAAAATTAACCACTACTCAACATATACATCGCTTAAGGCATCAATTGTGGAAAGATTCAATCGAACTTTAAAGAGCATGATGTGGAAGGAATTTAGCATGAATGGATCCTACAAATGGTTTTCTATGATGAAAAAACTGCTATCACAATACAATGCGAAAAGACATCGAACAATCAAAATGCGCCCTTGTGATGTCAATAGGACAAATGAGAAGCTGCTTCTTGCTACAGCCTATAATCACATCAAAATTGCCCCTTCATCTGCATATAAAATAGGAGACCGCGTTCGTATAAGCAAATATAAACATGTATTTGAAAAAGGCTACACACCAAACTGGACAACTGAAATTTTCAAAATCTCTAAGGTTCAACTGACTAATCCAGTGACATATCAACTTGAGGACTACCAGGGCAACCCCATTAAAGGAGGATTCTATGAAAAAGAATTGCAGAAAGCTAAACATCCAGACCTCTACCTTGTTGAAAAAATATTGAAAAAGAGTGGTAATAAAATTTATGTTAAATGGCTGGGGTTTTCACCAGAACATAATTCTTGGATAAATGCTAATGATGTAATATAAGTTAAATAAAAAGACATTTTTTTTTTATAACATATTTGTTTTATTTTCAAATCTAGTATTACATATTTTCTCACGATGATGTTGATTCAATATAGGTTCCAGGATTTTACATGTATTGATGATTCTCTGTTGAAATCTGCATCTGTCAAGGACGTATATATGCCATCGTCCCATGCGGCTAGCTCTATAAGCAAAATTCCATACATGCATGATGTGTACTTCTGGTGTTAGTATAAATCGAACCCTTTTCCGCATTCTCTACAGCCGCTTTTGGTGATCCGCACATAAAAATTTACTAGGCGTTGAACTGCCTTTTTGTACCGCTCCACAAAACAGCACCCACATGTATCCGGTCCGCAGGTTGTCTTATCATTCGACCATGGGCAGTTATTGTAATGTGTTCCATGTATTGAATTAACTTTACCAGCAGTTTCATATTCTTGAACATATCTGTACAGTTACTCTATTTTATCCTTATGCTCCTCCAGCAGAACACTAGAGTATTCTTCGAGAAATTTTGGGATGCTCATATTTACCTATCTTTTATCTGTTGATATCGTATGGAAGAAGAAGAAGTATCTTTACTCTCAGATGATGATGATGATTGTGTTGATTTAATAGACAGAGAATTTAGCTGATATTTTAATTCTTTTACTTTGCTTCCTTTATCACCTTTTTCTTCAAGCAATCTGGTAGAATCCTTATAACCGCTCATAACCGCAACCAGAAGGAAACTAACCTTACATTTCCCTCTTAAGGTATTTATATACATAATAATAGTTGAATCAAAGATCATTCCAAAGCGCAAAATCACACTTAAGCTTAATTTAATTCTGACCAGAATCTCCCCCTCCCCCCACAAAGCATATTTTTAATTCTAAGTGACACATCCCCCACTCGCAGCAGCCCTGATCGAAGATGCTTACAAACCCGCCACAACTCCAACAACCAAAGCCACCGCACCGAAGTTCAACTAGTCTCACACAGGTGGCGCTCACACCGAAACAAATCTTAAACATCTCATCGGGGCCACCTTATCCAAGACCCGCACACACACACACAAACCTAAAACACCTCATGCACGTAGGCAAAGAGCTTTCACCCAAGCCCACGCCACCCCGGGATCACCCCCAGGGCCACCCCAGGACCCACCCCAGGATCACCTCCATCCAAGACACAAACCTTAAAACACCTCATACACGTACACGAAGAGCTTTCACCCCAAATCCCAAGTCACTATGAAGCCACCATATCCAAGACGCAAACCTAAAACACCTCGTACACGTAGACGAAGAGCTTTCAGACACCCCCAAATCCTATGTCACCCTGAAGCCACCTGAGAAGTGGCTTCAGGGTGACATTGCCCTACTACTCGCATCGTCAAGTCCTGTCAAATGGTGGGTTTTTCGAAAAAATAGTGAGGAAATTTTTTTCTCAGTGGTTTTAAATGTTTGGGTGCTGAATCCTAATTTCAAGTTTCCTGCCTTGTAGCACGTCGGCTTCACAACCAAAAACGCAAAAAAACTCAAAATTTTCCCACTTTTTTCAGCTTTTGGAATAAGAGCTGAGATAAGAGTTGAGTTAAGAGTTAGGTTAAAAACAAAGTTGAGTTGAGTTAATTTAATTTTTAAAAGTTGGGTTAAGAGTTGAGTTAAGTTGAGTTAAATTGAATTGAGCTATTAGTTCCTATAAGTTAAAAGATCCGTTAAGAGTTGAATTGAGGTGAGCTGGGATTTCAGCGTAGAGTTAAAAGTGGAGTGAAAATTTGAGTTTAGTTAAGATTTGATTGAGTTAAGAAGTTAGTTTCGAGTTTAGGCCAATCATTTCTGTAATGCCGTCTAATACACTCCGCGCCACTTGATTAGGTTCCACTAGTATTTGAACCTAGTCTAGTCTAGTCCTAGTCTGGTCCTGATCTGGTCCTGGTCTGGTCCTAGTCTGTCCGAGTAAAAATAAAATATGGCCTTACAACGGGCGAAGACCGGCCGCTTGGCTTTTTAAGGGGCATATGATGACCGTAGAGTTTTTAACCATTTTTAATGGGAGCACATACGGGCTCACGACGGCCAAACCGAACTAAAAAATTTAAATGTGTGGCGCGTGTTGGTGTTGATTTCTATTTTAGTGGGAAATTTGGTTATTTAACCGCTCGAAGAAAAAAAACAATCGAAAAAATAGAACATTTTGTTTTTTAGAGTGTGTTGATAAAAATTATGAAATGCTCGAATTTGAAGATATGTTTTTCTCAATAAATACGCGGTGAGTTTTGTTGGAGAGCGAAAGCCACACTTTCCCCACAAAAAGATTTCGTTTTTGAGTAGTTAAATTGCGCCAATATGTATACAATACACGTATTGTTTTGCGTGTGTCGGCCTTGAATATATAGAGAATGAGGAGATTAGAATTGTCCGCTTGTGTGTGCGTCTGATTTATTATATCCCAGTCGGAATAAACTGACTACTTAGAAAATAGAAGTAGTTTTAACACTAGTGAGAAATTGACTAGTTCTAGAGCTGGTGTCAAAGTAATCCTAAGAGGAGCTAGTTCAAATAACGAGGTCAGTGGTATATGCACAAGATTTTTCTAGGGAATTTTTTTTCGGAACGGTAATAAAACGATCATTTCGTTCGTATTTTGGCACGTGGCGAATTCGTTCAGTTATTGTGCGATTAATTGAGTTGAACGGGCGTGCTTTTTCTGTGCAACAATAAATAGATTTTGGTGTTTCTCATTTAAAAAAGAAAACAATACTAACTAAAATTAAAAACTTTTTTTATGTATCATTGAAAGGCCTTTTTTTATATTATTTATATTATTATTATTAATTTATTATTTTAAATGAAGAAACTTAGTTTTATAAAATACTTAATACTCTAATTGAAATAAATGCCTTTTATTCCTATTGAAGTACTTTAACCGAACTAGTAGTTCAAAATGAATTAGTTTTCGAAGTATTCCAAAATGAACTAGTTCTTCAAGTAGTTCAAAAATAATTAGTTCTCGAAATACTTCAAAATGAACTAGTTCTCCAATTAGTTCAAACTGAATTAGCTCTCGAAGTACTTCAAAATGAATTAGTTCTCCAATTAGTTCAAGCTGAATTAGTTCTTGAACTATTTCGAAGTAATGCAGGAAGGGACAATTGACTCCATCGTAGGACAACGCTGTACAAAAGTAGTGGGTTTTTTTCATATAAAAGGAATCCAAGTGGGAACTACTACTCCCTCCTTAGAATGTAGTTATTCTACCAGTTTTAGAACTAGTTCATTTTCCTACTGGGATGGGAACCCAATTGCATTAAGGTGTGTGAAAATATCTCTATATAGATGTAAGAATATTAAAAAGAATTTTTTTAATCGCCTTATACGAGATCTGTTCAAAAAGTAAGGTGAATTTTCAAATTTCGCTGGCGACGTGCATTCGATTATCGATTTTTTTATTTTGTTATGTTGGTATACATGCCCCTGAAGTATGATAAAATATTCAGCTGTATTCACTGTCTGTGGCAGCCGCTAAAGTTAGACGTGTTTTGCGTGTTCGGCGATTTTTTGCTGCCAATTTTGTGTAAAAAATGGAATTAAGTGCTCTAAAACTCTTGAAATGTTGACATTGGCATACGGTGAGTGTACTTTGAGTCAACAAAATGTGTATGTGGTACAAGCTGTTTCAAGAAGGCCGAGAAGATGTCAATGACGAACCTGGCCTTGGTCGCACCAGCACATTAACAACCGATGAAAATGTTGAGAAAGTGAAAAAAATTGTTATGGAGAATCACTATTAGAGAAGTTGCTGAGGATGTCGGCATATCGGTTGGCTCATGCCATGTAATTTTTTCGGAAATTTTGGGCATGAAGCGTGCGGCAGCGAATTTCGTTTCAAAATTGCTCAATTTTGACCAAAAAACACCATCGCATAAGCATCGCTCAGGAATTGTTGAATAGGACGATCCAGATTTGCTTAAAATGGTCATAACTGGTGATGAATCATGGGTGTATGGTTATGACATCGAAACTTCATTTTTTACACAAAATTTGATGCAAATTCTTTGATCCATTTTTTTCGACAGCAAAAATCGCCGAACACGCAAAACACGTCTAAACTTAGCGGCTGCCACAGACAAAGTAAACAACGAATACAGCTGAATATTTTATCATACTTCAGGGGCATGTATGCCAACATAACAAAATAAAAAAATCGATAATTGAATGTACATAGCCCGCGAAATTTGAAAATTCACCTTACTTTTTGAACAGACCTCGTATACAAACAACTGGGGAATATAATTATTTTCTATAAATGATATTTTTCACTTTCTACACAAGAATCCCCGCGCTCTTTATCATGAATGGGGAATTGTTCCTACATTTTCTATTTTTTCTAATTTTTATGGCTTTTTTGCTCTAACAACATTTTTTTTTTATTCACACTTGTAGTCTGACAAAAATATAATAAAAAGTAGTAAATAAAAAGCATCTTTTTCGTATGCCCGCCGGCGTTTGTGTGTGTGGTGTAAGGCCGCACAGTCCGGCAAACAACATTCTGATGCCCCGCACATGGCCGAGGACTATGTTTCAATCAAGGTCGGTGTTCTCCCGTTGTAAGGCCATCTTTTATTTTTATTCTGGTGTACCTGGTCTGGTCCTGTTCTGGTCCTTGTCTGGTCCTAGTCTGGTCCTAGTCTGCTCCTGTTCTGGTCCTGGTCTGGTCGTGGTCTGGTACTCGCCTTTTTCAACCAGCGAGAACTTGCCAACGTTCGAGTGAGTGGGTTCCTTAGCCACTTTTACGTTAAAGTCGCTGCATTCGACTTTCATGTCGCAGGACGGGACTTTTTCATAAGCATACAGAAACCTAGCCGAAAGTTTCTTCTGTAGTAATTATTGCCACTGTTGTATATGGTAGCGTCTTTTCGTTCTAGTACTCCTTTCTCAGTCCATCCTAGTTTTTGTAGAAGTCCAGCGATGAGTATTCTCTATCGTCTAAGGTCATCTATCATTTGTGCTATTGCTTCAGGTCTATATACAAATATTCTCACATTCCATGTTGCCAATTTTATATGGTTATTCCTTAATTTATTAATCCTAAAACATTGTTGAGGTCTTTGCCGTAAATCCAGAATGTTTCGAGGCTTACTTCCCTTTTTTTCATGTGGAAGACTAGAGCTCAGGGAAAGCCTTTTGTACTGTCGACAATCCATTTTTTTCGTGTAGAGTGCAATGTCGAACAGCAATCTCTAGTCGATAGATAGTGAAGGGATAGAGAGAAGTGAAGAAGAACTGCCACAACCATCTACTCCCAACCAATTGTATCGCGACTCTGGCATAGGGGCATCGAGAAACAACTCGTGTTATGCCTCCTGAAACGAGTTGAATCCCATCAACCAACCGATGACATGCGCTGGTGGAGGGGGCAGTACTAGCGGATGGCTATGACAGGAGGAATGAGGAATGGAAGAAGAAAGAAGGTAGGAAAGGCGAAGGACCGTGTTGCTGCCGGGATTCGAACCCGGGACCTCTGAGATGGTAGCCAGGCGCCTTACTCCCTAGACTACATAGGCCCCCTAATCCATAACAAGAATCGTTTTCCGAGTAGAGGTTGTCAACCTTTCCCCCACCCCCCTACCAGGAGGAACAGCCCGGAATTCGTTTGGTTTTAAGGCGCGAAACGGTCCTCTTTCTCCCTCCTCTGTCTATTACTCTTATATAGACAAGAGTATCCAGGTGTCGATGTAAAGTCAACATCTGCGACTAGGTAGAGGTAGGACTCAATATCATGGCTGCAAATCTCAGATCGTGTTAGCTGTTCGCGTTTCTCAGGTCTTATCTCTTAGGTGTACCAGCACCATCAAAGATCCCAGAGGCCGTTCCAACCGTTGGACCACCGATATCGTGCTTTACTTGAAGTAATTTTTAAATTCAACCATTTTTATCCTTCACTCTGTGCATTGGGGTCAAATGGACCCCAGTCCATTTAAAATGCGATTTAAAAAAAATTGCGGCAACTAAAATAAACCGCCAACTAGGATTGCCTCAACTAATATCTTTTACAGACAATACAAAAAATCCGAATCAAAAACTATTGTTTATAAATTGCTCACGACGGTTTAAAATAAAGTAAACGCATTTCGGTGCACTGGGGTCCAGCTGACCCCATATTTTTTTGAAAGCATTTTGTATGTAGCATCAGCTTTTTAGTTAATAATTTTGAAATTTCATAGTATCAAAACAAACGAATAGAATTCTACAGGGAATTGGGATGCAATCCTGATTCACTTACTCGTCTAGAAACTACCTTCAGAAACACATGAACTATCGGAGCCATGACAGAGCGCAAAATCAAGACGAGAATACCAACATGGTCGGAATTGCGCGAATTTCTGGAGACCAGATTCAGGACCTTAGAGGCCGTCAGCAAGCCAACAAACAAGAGTGAACACTATGAGAGCAATTCAAAGGGTGAAGATGAAGAACTAGAATATTCCACGTATCCAACAACAATGTACATATGTGGTTTATTCAAAAATTTACACTTCATGAGGAAATGCGCCAAATATTTACAAAGGAATACGGATCGAAGTTATAGGGCAGTCAAGGTAAAGGAGCTTCGCATCAATTGTTTGGGAACGAGCCATCGTGTGTCCAACGTAGAGAAGAAATCTATCAGAGAATCAGACCAATGCAACACCAGGATCGGCACTTCGAATCCACCATGTTTAAATAAAGAAGCACTGAACCGCCAAACACAGTCAATTTCTCTCAGGTATCTCCTGATGAACCCCAAAAGTGTTACTGGGCACTGCATTATTCATCATGGTATCCCCATCAGGACTACAACAGATATGTAGGGCTCTCATCGATCCTGAATCCCAATCAACGTTTGTACGAGAAGCAGTAGTCTAGAATCTACCACTCAGAAGGGAATCAGTACAAACTACTGTATCAGGACTAAATAGAATGCCAGCCGGAGCAATTACGAATAGGGTCACGTTGCTGCTGAAGGCACGAAACCAACAATCAAAGATTATTCAGACACAGGCACTCATGTTGAACAAAATCACGAACCCATTACCAAGTATCGAATGCTTGATTAAAGAGTGGGCCCATCTAAGAGGACTCGAATTGGCGGATGCAACGTTCCACAAGCCAGGACAAGCAGGCATCCTCTTGAGATCAGACATTTTCTCCACAATCTTCACGGATGGCGTAAAGAAAGGCGCGGTTAGAACCTTAGTAGCTCAAAACACCTTATTTAGGTGAACCATCACTGGGAAAATAGAAATAAGGACTACTCTCGCGAACTTCTTCGCCCAAGTAAACTCTGGTGCCGACCTAAAACGCTTTGGGGAGTTGAAAGAACCTCCCTCAAGTCCTCCATGGACCAAAGAAGAGGCACGGTGCAAACATCACAACGTCGACAACTACCCCAGGAGCAAGGATGGATAACATCAAGCTCGGCATCCATCCACGACCGAAAAAGACGAAGTCCAATCAGGCGAATTGAAAAAGATATCCATCAGAAGTTTAAAACAAATGGAAAAAGGTTTCGTAAAAGATCCCTTTTCTGAAGACTAAATACGTCAAACAGGAAAAGAAACCGTGAAATTTGTATTGAATCTGTATTTTCGTTAGTTATTTTTATGTATTAAGCGCGAATTATATTTTGCTTATTTCATTTTACAGTATTTATAACTATGCTATTATAATTAGTAAAAATAAAAATAAGATTTTGTTTGTTTTCCTTACAAAATATATCAAAATTTATATGGGGTCTGATTGACCCCTATGCACAGACGTCGGAAAATTTTCAATGCACAGAGTGAAGGTTATTTATATAACAACTCATTCTCCCAGAACTCATTTACGTCATAAACCCTGGAATTGTAATAAATTTTCTGGTGATCAAAAATTCTTAAAACGAAATTGCATTGAGTGGGGGAAGCTTTTACCGATTTTACTTATAAAAACGCTTTCATTTGAAATAATTTAATCAATATTTTTTTATTCTTTTTTTATGTTAACTTCGTCCACAATTTCTATGTTGTCTACCATTACGTTCTGCATTTACGTAATAATTTTCACGATTTTCCAAATGGAGTGAATGTCCCACCCAACCTTTAATTACGAAAAACAACCTTCACTTTATTTTCATCTAGATTTAAATCTTCAACTCTTAACCCTGGGTAAAGAGCACGTCCCGAAATTTTGATGTTTGTAAATTTATATACAACTGCAGATCTATCGCTACCAAATTTTCAGGTTCCTTAATCTAAAATGATTACCTCTCTGTCAAGAAAAGAAAGGAGCTTAATGTTGAATTTTAAAATCGTTTTGCTATATTGAACGTGATTTCTGTGCCAACCACAACCGAAGAGAAAAGGTAAAAGAAAATTTATTCTCCTTATCTATAAACCGCCCGCCTGAGAATTTATGAAGTAGTACGTCAGAAGTGCTGGGAATCAATTTCGCAGCGATATCTCCAATCGATATTTCCATTTACGTTGAGTTGTTTCGCATTTTCTGTTTGTTTGTTTATCTTCTTAAATGTGACAACCACTCACCGCGTAACGTCAAACTTGTTAACTTATAATAGCCCCATTGGAGCTTACTAATCCCTGTATTATTTTCAGGTACTCCTTCGATAAAGGGAATGGCGTGAAACACAGAGCACACAGCCAAGGACATCTTGAGAACAGTGAGTATTCTAGAAATCCTTTAAGAGTTTGTGGTTTCCTTAGTATTAGGAATAATCTTTAAGGATATGCGACCTGATGGACGTAAAATTGAAAACTTGCAACAACCTACCTGTTCCGCCAGATTAAGGATTTTAAAAAATACTAAGATATAACATAAATATTAGATTTTCAAGGATCTTTGGATGTTTTAGGGTGGAATAGAATTTCAAACATGAGCCAAGTAAAATAATTATCGAACTTTGCCATCGATCTTTAACAGACATTATCACATCTTTTTACAAACAACCAAGCATACATAGTTTTGTATTCCTTGCACATTTCGAACAAAGCTTTTGGCAAAATTTGAGTGTTCTTTATCAAAGCAATTACGACGAGTGAGCAGAGAGGGAGGTGTTTCCAGGATACATAGAAGACGTTATCGACAAATTAATGATTTTTGTACTTCGTTCACTACGTTAGACAAGTAACTGATGTTAAACAGGTCCTTGTCATATTTCCATTGATTCCTGAGACAAGGATCTATCTGGGTTATCTCCAGAGTCATAAAGCGTAAGATGAGAAAATATGACAAGAAAGGACAGAAAAAAATAATAAATTATAGAGGAAACTTTGAAGGTAATTGGAGCAGACAAATTTTGTCTTTTGATTTTTTAGAAAGTTAAGATTTTGTTTTGTTTAAAATATTGAAAGTAAGGAACCGTAGGTATTCCCCAGGCAACAGCTTCTAAGAGAAAGCTGTCATCTCGATATCTTCGAGTATATTTGTGGGGGTCAATTCTGGTTCGGTGTAGTGAAAACGTGAAAAAAAAGTTTACACTTGACGTTTTACACGCCTTTTTCACTTTTTCACTGCACTGAACCTGAAAAAGTGATTCTCGTTGCATTCGTGAAAACTTAATGCTGAATCAAGGCTGAATTGATTTTTAAACTGTCAAGTGTCAGTTTATCAAATTAAATCTAATATTTTATGATAAAAGTTTTCACGACTACTAGCAGGAACACAATGCTCGCCATAAGCCGCGGGCTATGAAAGCTTTTCGTTGTCAAATAATAGACACCATGTATCTACATAGGAACGAACAAAATGAAACTACCGGCGAAACGACCAAAACCACGACCAAAAAAATTAGAACCTATTTCTATTTTCTGGTTGACGCTTACAGTTCTACCAGTTTCCCCATACAAAAAAACACCGCTGTGAACAAATAAAACCTTACTTTGCACCTTTGCACGCATTTTTTAGACGTGTAAAGTTTTTGACAGTTATTATCATGTTTGCACGATGTAAGAATCGCAAACAACGGTGCAAACGGGTAAACTGTTTACACGTTTTCACTACACCGAACCAGAATTGACCCCCCCCCCGGTTACTTTGTTGGCATAGTGTTAATTTTCATATTACTAGAAGGTACAAGCAAGATTTAAATTGAAAGATTGACAAGTTTTAGTCGAGTTATTTGAGTCGCTCAGAAGCCAATGCGGTTAAGTCCATACCCATGCCCATGGACTTAACGGTTTTGGCTTCTGAGCGACTCATTTAGCGAAAGGTAAATGATACAATTATTGACGTCATCTCGATTTTGTTGCAGTTTTAAGCTTCGGAATTATCCTTGCACTTCAAGACCGTAAAATTAGCTCGAAGGAGGATAGTAGGTAATGGCGTTCAGCATGAGAACTACGTCACGGGGGCGTAGTACCTTGGAATATAGGTCAAGGCCATCAAGCCCACGGTTAATAGGTTGACCATGAAATCTAGGCCAAACTCATAAATCACTTGATCCGGTCAATCAGTCCTTACTAATAATTAATTATAGGTGACGCCACGCCCACGTGGCCATCACACACCTGTATCGTAAAGAAGAAATAGTCCAAGCAAAACCATTTATTAAGTCTGGTACTATGTTGAAATTCATGGCCACGGTCGCCATATAGATTGTGAACACAGGAAATTCGATTCTAAACCTAAATGTATCCACTGCATATTCAGTGGCGGATTTGCCCTAAGGCCCAGTAGGCCCGGGCCTAGGGCGGCCAATCGTGGCAAAAAATACACTGATGATAACAAGATATGATTCAAAGTAAATATTAAATTCTATGTTAAAAACGTTCGCTCGCTCGCTGGCTGTACGGGCGTACGCGGAGGAAAACGTCGTTGCTCGTCGAACCTTTCTCGTGCCTGTTTTCGTGAACGCTATCACGCACCCGCGCCGCGCCGCCTCTCATCGGCAATAATTGCAATTGGGGAATAGCCCAAGCAATGAAGACAAAAAAAATTCCCAATAGATGGAAAAATACGTACCTACTCAAATCTTGGCGCAGTTGTAGAGGAAGGTGTCCTTAACGACATACTAAAAATATCGGGTGGTGGGGTGGAGCTAACGGAGGGGGGCGCTCTAAAGGTCCCTTTTTCAGTTTTTCCTTAACAACTTGAAAACTACGGCCTCTAACGAAAAAATTAAGGAATCTATATTAATAAAAGAAAGTTTCTGTATGTATGTATGTACGTATGTATGCAGGCCCGGCTTAAGGCACGGGCAAGCTGGGCAGCTGCCCAGGGCGCTGTCGAAAGGGACGGCACTGACGAGTTTAAATTTTTAATTTATTCCTAAGTAAAAGCAAGTAGTCATTCAGGAATGAAATTCGAATTCAATTGTTTACCTGGCATTTGTAGTTATTCTTTTTTTTTTGTTGACAAATTTTGGATACCCAGGTTTTTCCTATTGGGGTCCCTGAATCCGTCTTATATCTGTGTAACCTTTCTAATCCCGCTTTTTCCACGTTTACACTTCGCTTCGAGTCCAGTTCGCTTTTAAGACAGGTGGAACAAACAGAACCAGAAACTAGGGTGGGCCAAAAAAAGCAATATTTTTTTAAGTGATACACGAAAAATTGTTAAAATGGGAGTAACAACAAATTTTCTTGCAAGGAGAACCCTGGCAAATGGGATTTAAGGATGACTCGTCGAGCTTTTAGATTTTTCATAAGAATCACATAGAGAAAACTCCGCGTGATGTTAGTTGTTTACATAGCTCTTCTAAAAAACGTTTCACGAATATGTCTTCATAACAGTTTTGTATCGAATCGTATGCTCTACAAAAAAATCCTTATAATGATTTCGCTATATTCAATAGTTTACAAGTTATATGCAATCAAAATTCATTTATTTAACTTTAAATTTAACACTTTTCCAAAAGACATCTTTAAAAATTTTAACTTGAGATTGTTTAATAATTTTTTCTCAAATTTTTTTTGACTTTTCGTATAATAACGGTTTCTTATGTAATCTTAGTATTTGTGATGTGACCAATAAAAAAACAGTTTATTATTACGTTGTAGTAAATATTTTACCAATATTGAATATACCAATGGTACCATGTCTTTAGGGGGGGGCGCCAAACACTTGTTTGCCCAGGGCGCCAAATATCCTCGAGCCGGGCCTGTATGTATGTATGAATGTGTGCGCTATAGCGGGCGCACCAGTCATCGCAGAGCTTCGAAATTTGTCCGTGGGGGTCTCCCATGAAACACCTCGAAGCCCGATTTTCGAAATTCAAAATGGCCGCTGCAAAATGACCGAAATTCAAAATTGCTACTCAAATGTGAATTTGCAAATTGTGTTCCGATTTCAATGAAATTGGGTATCTAGGGGTTTTTAAGATCGCTAATAACGAATTTGTGGTCAAAATTTATAAATTCAAAATGGCCGCGCCAATATGGCCGACGAATTTGTCAATTGTGTTCCGATTCCAATGAAAATCGGTATCTGGGGTTTTTTGAGGTAGTAAATAACGAATGTTTGATTAGAACTTAAAAATTCAAAATGGCCGCCGAAATATGACCGAAATTCAAAATGGCCACCCAAATTTGCCAATTGTGTTCCGATTTCCATGAAAATCGGTATCTGGGGGGTTTTAAGCTAGCAAATAACGAATTTATGATCCGAACTTATAAATTCAAAATGGCCGCGGACGAACTTTTCCAATTGTATTCCGATTCCAATAAAAGTGGATATCTAGGGGTTTTTAAGGTTGCAAATAACGAATTTATGATTAAAACGTATAAATTCAAAATGGCCGCACCAATATGGCCGATTAGTTTGCCAATTGTATTTCGATTCCAATGAAAATCGGTATCTGGGGGTTTTTAAGGTAGCAAATAACGAATTTATGATCAAAACTAATAAATTTAAAATTTCGGGGCCAATTTGGCGGACGAATTTTAGCAGATAAGTGTCCTTTCCCTGTCAGCTGTATGTAGGTTGTTCAAGAGTTGGGAAATCTGAATCTTCACATCCTAGCTCCAAATGGGAGAACATTGTACATAGTGTATCTTGGTCATTTCCCCTGTTGTCATGAAGTTTGCCACGCGATCGAGTGTACCTATAAAATCCTCGACTAATTAAAGGTTAATCGCCAAAATTACAAAGAAAAGGAAAGGACCCTCCACTGCCATCACGAGATTAAACAATGCCATGTATCGCATACAAAAAGTTCGATCGGTAAGAACGGGACGGAAGCTGTGCTCGGAACGAACACTAAGTGAGATAGGAGCAGTGTAACGGCTAACCGAAAAGAGAAAAAAAAATGATAACCCGTCCCCCACGCAGGTTGAATTTTAAATGGAATTTAACATGGGTTTTCATTTTTTTAGGTTCAACCAAGCGTTGGGCACTTGATTTCCATCGGTTCAAGGTGAAACTTGGTATCCTTAGGTTTTCGATACCGCTGAATACGAATATCATATCAAAAAACGGTTTTGACTAAGGACAGCTGTCAATAGAAATTAACCATATAAAAGGTATCCAAAATAATTTTTTCCAGATTTATTGTTTCTTTCACTTTTTTCCTACCGTGGACAGTACACACATAAACTTTTTTTATTAAAGGGCGTTGCAACGCACGCGGGTTTTTTGGTAGTACTAAATAAATTTACATGAAATTCTCTACAAAAAAGGTTTTATACACTTTTTTGCTAGGATTAATACGTAAGGAGATATGGAAGAGGGAAAATTGTAAATTTTTAACAAAATTATTTGTGGTATAAATAGGGCGATTCTGCGGTATTCTTTGACGTAAACTCATTGGCCCTATCTAAACTAGTATTGCTTCAGCAGCAGTAGAACCGGGTTTTTAGGAGAGAGGTATAGAAATGGCAAGCGGAAATTGTAGTAACCTGTTCACGAGAAAGTTTTGGCGTGAAAACTTAACACATACCCAATTCGCCTTCGCCTACTTTTCTTAATAACGAGTAGCAAGTATAATTATAGACACGCACACAGATATCTCCGTGTAAAGACAAGAAAATTACTCGCGATGAAAAAATTCCAGTTTAGACTAGATTACTTTCCAAAAACGGTTTCGCTGCTGAATGAATACTAGTTTAGATACCCACATTAGGTTTATGACTCCTTCCTACTGAAAACTAATAACATTCAGGACTTGGCGATTTCCTGAGTCCTTTTTTGGGCGTTTCTAGTGCTGATCACTTTTTAGTATTTTATAATTCATACAAAAAATAAGCAGTGAATGGAAATGTGCTCGTTCAGTTTATTTTAGGTCGAATCGTCTCAGAGGAAGAGAAGAGAGAGATCTTGACTATGTTGTCCAAGGTGGAGGAACATACTCCAGACAAAGTTGAAGTGAATGCTTCCTTGGTGTCAACTTTGACGAAATTCTAGAATCATCCAGAGTCCCTCAGAGACCATGGGACTACCGCTGCTTTGTGGGTGCAGTACTTCAATATGGTCACCCTGATGAAGAAGTTCATTGATTCGAGACGTGGTGATGTTTCGATTATTGGGACGGCCACTTGGCGTACAGGAGATGATCCCTTTCTTCCATCAGGTGGGCATTTCAAGTACGCAAAATGCGCCCATCTGTACGTGCAAGATATAATACAATAATACAACATAGCTATCCGCAGGCATACAAGGAGTTTGCAGAAAAGGGGTTCTTCACCATTAATCGCACAGGTACACCTTTGGGCAGGAGTTTGGTCGGATATGGTCATAGAACAAACTGTTATGCGCTCCATGAAAAGTTCAGGTGGCCTAACGCGAAGAAGAGGAATTACTGATTCTGTACTCGCCAAGTGGGTTTGTGGATCACCGGGAGGCATCGCCATCTGCATATCATTGGGGAATTCGCTGGAGTGGAGAGCAGCACGTTGATTCCTTGATATCATGGCAGAAGAGAGATTCAAGCTAAGATTGGTTCAATGACCATCCCCCTTTTCCAAAGTTGAATTCGCTCATGACACTGTCAACGGGCTTCCTGGCTACTCCAAAGTAGCTGCCACCAAGCCCTGGACATTGAAACCAAAACCATGCAAATTTGGTTCCATGAAGCAGTCTAAGAAGAATGTGGTTTTGTCACTAGTCAGTATGAGCGGTACCATTAAAATCAATGGTGAGGCAGTTACTGTCAACCCTCTGACAATTTTGCCAAAGAACTGTCGTAGCAAAAAGGGACGAAGGTGTTGTAGAGCTTCTGACATATTAATTAAATCCATTTTTCCCCTGGCTCTGTTCAGCGAGGCCGGAATGCGAAAAGGAAAGAAGTCATTCCTCTACGATGTTTTTCCAGTAGCGGACAACGCAACTCTCAATATAATCCAAAGCACCAATGTGGTAGACGGTGGTTTCCTTCTCCACCGCATGAAGTGGAAAGAGTCCTCCTACATTTCTTCAATTTGCCATTGCAGAAATATTACGGTGAAAAGTTTTCTAACTTATTACTAAATATTGATAATGGAAAGATTTTGGAAGAGGAAGGAAGAATAAATATTTCGAGTAACCTTTGCAATATTGTAGGAGATCTGATTAGCTTGATTGACTCAATTACCCCAACATTTATCAGGGCGGAGTGAATTGCGCATCCTCTTACTTTAATACGAACTAAATCCATTTGTTGGGTTACGGAGGAGATGGCATGTTTGAATATTTCGATTACTTCTATGGCGCGCAACAGGCGATACAAGTTTCATTTTTGCAGCTTCGCAGATCTTTTTTCACCATCTACATGGCGACCAAGGCAATGAATTCCGACATATAGTCCCCGGCTTAATACGCATGGTTTTGCTAGGGCTATTTCTTCTTTACGATACAGGTGTGTGGCCATTATTATTAATGACAATGTGACTGGCTGACCGGATTAAGTGATTTATGAGTATGGCTTATATCGCTGGGTCAACCAATTAACCTTATTACATTCCGATTGACGGCCTTGACCTATATTCCAAGATGCCACGCCCCGTGACGTAGTTCTCATGCCCAACCGCCCCATTACCTACTAAGAATGTTAAAGATGATTGCGATGAACCTTTGTATGGGTTTCAATTCTGCCATAGTTTAGGAGATCATTAGACCTTCCCCTTCTTATTAAATGGTGCTACAGTTGTTGTTGGCCTCGACTCTTTTTATCTTTTCTTCCAGTCGTATCTACGTTTTGTTATTTTTCGTCCGTTCATCTATTCACTGATTTCTTGGTCATCCTAAGGATTATTTTTTCTGCTGGTCTTCCATTAGGATATCCCTGAAACTGATATTCTTCTTATCTTGGTTACCTTTTTCTGTTGAATTCGAAAAGCGGTCGATATATTCTTCCTAATTCCTGCTGGCTTGTGTTTGCAGCGGGGAATGTAGGACTTGTAGATTTTAGTACGTGCTTAAATAATTGTAGTTAACGATCATAAAGATAAGTTCTGGCGTGTGCTTATTTTACATTATCGAAGCCATAAAAGTAACGCGGAGTACCGTCATCAGCGTGGCAGTGAATTGGGTTGGAACGGATAGAGAGCAGAACATTAATAAAGATTACAGGCAAAGAATCGGGCATATAATTTAGCCCTGGATAAATCCGACAGATATGGCGTAAAGGTTAGATGCGACGCCATTCAATACTATAAATTGAACGGACAGAACGGAAGCCCTCAATTCAGTTCTTTAAGCCAAAGTTAATACTAACAGTTTGGAGTTAACTAAACAGAGCAGGTTGCCATACTCTCTCAAAGACCCCCAAATATCTAAAGCGACCAAACCAGACTCACCAATAAATACTTTGATTGAGGAGCTCTGTTAGACACACAAATATGACAGTAGTATAGCAACAGGGTTCCGAGCGCAGTGACGTCATAAGTTGTAGGCTCGGGTGTGAGCTTTATCCTAGACAAGAACCAGTTTGGCGAGCATTTTTGTGGTAAGCTTTTTGTGTGAGCGCCACCAGTGTGAAACTAGTTGAACTTGGCTGTAGTGTGTCTTGGGTGGGCTTTCATGCTGGGGTGGTGTCTTGTGGCGGCTTGAAGGCAGCGCGAAAAGTTTTCAATAATAAAAATTATATTCCATTTATGCGTGATTTGGTCTGGGGTTCATACACTTTGTGTCTTTAGTGAGCTTTCGCGCTGGCGTCTATTTAATCTGCCTGGTTCATATGGCCTGTCTTTCTGATGGTCGCGTATGAGAGATTAGTTGAATATGCATGTGCCTCAGATGAGTTTTCGCCCAGGATGAGCTTTTAAATTTCGCTGAGCTTAGGGAATTTGGTTGAATTTCGCTGTGCCTCGAAGGAGCTTTTGCGGTGGTCATTTTGACTGGACATTATAGACTTGATAAAAATGACCAATCTTCAAACGCCTTCCCGTCTGTTTAACTTTGGTGACACAAGACTACAGAGTTAGCGTTTTCACTATGGAAAAACAATTCCCTGTCAGTGGCTTGCAAAAAAACGAATAATCCGCGATTATAGAAAATGCCTGGCTTTTCTTTTAAAACCTGTAATGGTTGGAGCAGAACATGGATATGGGAAATTAGCACACCCTAGGAATCCTCCATACTCCTTCTGCCCACAACCTGCCATCCATCATTCATGTTCATCAACAATCAATTTTTCAGGTTTTTACAAAAGAATTTTACCAATGCACATTTGCAAACATAAAAAGAAAAGCGCTATTCAAATGCGAAAAAGGAGGAAGCTCCAATCAAATTATGCTGACTTCGTGTATCCTTTCACCTGAAACAAGAGATGAAATGCACCAGCACATAGTAATTATGTTTTAGGACATTACTGCGTCTGTATGCTGAAGTTGCAGTCAGACCATATTAAAAAGATTGATTTTGGTTTTATAAAATGGACAATGGTCTGAAACTGGCGAATCATCAAAAGGAACAATATTCTGCATTTTAACAAAGAGAAATTTTTAATTTTGAAATTGTACACCTGATTATTCCACCCAAACGAAATATTAATTAAAAAAGAAAGGAATCTATACTGAGATTTCATTGTGTAAGGGCTTGCTTGTTGCTTAATTAAAAAATGTGTACTTATTAATTTACATTTGTTGAGTTTTATCGAGATTGAATTAAGAACAACATTTAATGACAATTAATAAATTCTGGACCTTTTCTTCTTTTAATGAATTGGCTGCCATTTTGTAAGAAATAAAAAAATGGGCTCTGTTTTAATGGAAAGTTTATTTGCAGGTGTAAGGCCTTCCGCACACGATTCGACTGTTTTGCAATCCTAGTTGTATACGCAAGTGTTTCGTGGCTTGCCTGTGCATGGAAGCGGGAATCCACCCACGGGTCAGCAGAAACAAAGCCGATTTGAAACTAGTTTGGTTGTTTCCACACAAGCGTACACACGACACGACAAGAGTCGGCTGCAACAGTGGTTTATGGAGAAGAGGGTGAGTGAGAGAGGTGTGCCCATTCCATCGTCCTCTCTCACCCTCTTCTCTATAAACCACTTTTGCAGCCGACTCTTGTCGTGTCGTGTGTACGTTCGTGTGGACTCAGCCTTTGCAACTGGTCGCGTCTGACCAAAGCTGCAAAGTTAGGATTAGAGATGAAAAAGTAGCAGCAGCTATAGCTGCAGCTTTTGTTGTCATGTGAACACTATTAGCCAATAAGAACAGTTTGCTCCAGCTGCTGCTGCTGGCTCTGAATGGGCCACTTTGTTTTATGCACCACTTTTATTCCATTCGGCAGTCATTCCTCTTGAAGTCGGTAGTGTTTATAAACCTACCGTGCGCCATAATCACCACATTGTCGGCTTACCCAATAATGAACATCCGTTTTTCTTCTAGCCAAGAGCTCGCCTGCGCAAAGAGTCTACAGTGTTGTTCCATAATAGAGTTAGAAATTCGCGTTCTGGCCGTCGTTTTATAATCCTTCCTCGAATCCTCGAGTTTCCGATTTATATACGGAACAAGTTTTCCATTCAGCATGAAAATAACGGGTGCTGTGAATAATGCACGTTGCGTGCAAGGTATAAAAATCCAGCTATCACTTTATAGAATCTGTAGTATGCTAGGAAAGTGATAATCTAAAAAAAGTGACGGTAAATATAAAACCTGAGTGCTTAGTAAATCCTTTATTTTTGACATTTATATTTTTGACATAAAAAATGATGACGATTATGGTCAATTTTATCAGATCAGTCAGACACGCAAATTCTTAGTCTAACGTTATGCTGATTATGTGTGCAGAGTCAAATAAACATTGCGCAGTGCACTATTGACAGCACCCTACCTCCCGCCTTTCCAGACTATTCTTCAGTTTACTGGACTGTATCTTATCGAAGGCACCTTCAATGGGCCAACGCACACGAGATCATAGTTGTGGAACATAAAACCGGTTTTACTACACTCCTCGGAACGCAGACGGTGTAATAGCATCTTGTGTAGTAACTTGAATCTTTACAGGAAATTTTAAATGTATTTGTGCATATGAAAATTGCTTGTCATAACTGTCATTTCGTTGACAAATATAAATAATAAATAAAAAGTCCTTAATATCACTATTTCCAATATAATCACAAAAAAAACAAAATTTTCAGACCACTTGAACAGGTTGATGAACAAAAAGCGAGTGATTAAAGAATTTCAATGGGAAATGCTGAGCTCAGAAAGAAGAAGATTTGACATAAGAAGAAATATAATATGCAAATGTTAGTTTTCACGCTTTTGATTTTGCGTGAAAATTGTTTCGTTAAGTTCTTTCCTTCACTTCGCTCTCTCTTCTATAAAACCGGTTTTATGTGCCATAACTATGCGCCGTGTGCGTTGGCCCAATGTCCATAATCTTGCTAATGATATACCTCCAGTGAACATTTCCTACTCCGCCATCTACCTGGTGTATTGACTCTGCTTCAATGAAGGAATCCGCTTCCATATAGTCCGGGCCTGGTAAAAAACGCCGAACTGCGGTCGTTCTGCAGCATTCAGCAACTGGAATAGCTGAATATTGCAGAATGGCTGCAGTTCTGCGTTTATGACCAGGCCCTCCTTCTTTGTTATAGTCCAGGGAAAATAGACATTTTACTTCGGGAAAATTCCGGGAAAGCTGAATTTTGGTATGAGCATTGATATTATTGCTCGAGTCCCCATCGATTTGACACTCCGACACGATTTTACGCGGGGTCAAAGGTCACCAAAAGCGATTTTTGGAAAATATCAGTAATGCTCACTTTTATAGAAAAATTATGTGAATAAAGTTTGTAGCTTAGGTAATTTCCTACAAAAAATATTTTATAACTTTTTCTTGTAAGAGTAACCGTTTTTGAGATATTTTGATTTTAGTCCACGGATATTAGACAAAAAAAAGGCATGGATAGGAACCCACGATTCATTAACATAAAATTTAAAACTCTGTAAATCAAAGTATAAAGTTGTGCCACTTTCAACATTTTTCAAGAAATCGAACGAGATTGTTTTTCAGAAGAGAATTTGTCTTCTGTTGTTTGGTTTGATCAGAAGAGAATTTTTTACAGTTAAGAGAATTTCGGTTTGTGTTTGATTTTTATGCTATTTTACGTTAATTGCTTTTATTACCAGTTAATGGCTAATTAACATTCCCTTTAATTACCTTAATGACCTTGGTCTTAAATGCCGCAGACCGGTTTATTTTCCCAGGCGAAAGTCCCGCATTACCTATTCATGTCTAGTACCTTGGTAGCGGCTATCTCCATCGGCAGGACAATTCCAGATATTCCTCTGGTTTCGATGGATCAGCCCTTCAGTAGTTTTAATAGGCTACAGCCCAAGATGCTCTCCACAATTTTCACAAAGTAATATCATAAACCATTTATGATCTCCACATTAAATCCGATATAATAATCAATCAATATTTTGGAATATCCTGCCAAATTTACATAATATTTTCAAATAATTTAAGCCAACATTCAATCTCTACACAATTGCTTTCAAAGCTACATATAAATTTTGATTCTCATAAAAATGAATTTGAACAGAAACTTGTAAAATATTTTTGTAATCTTTTTTCAACTCATATGCTAATTTCGTCGATATAAAATTCAAACCCTTTCGATCATTATTGACAACATCCTTGATTGATTAAATTTCTTGTCAATACACTTCAATTTGTTATAGGAAACCCCGTTTTCTATTATAAAAATAAACAATATTTTTCATAGACACGCAAACATGAATATCCTTGTGGTCCTGCCATGTTCTTTTTGTATGGTATAAAGATATCAATTTCAAAAGAGCATCACTTAAATTTTCTGTAACTGACGAGGATTATGTTGGATAGTAAGGTTTTAGTAGAATGAGAAAGACTCTTTTTGTCACGTTACAAAAGCACGAATTTTAGGGTTAACCCTTTTCGTTCCGCATTAAAATGGGAATTGTCTTCTTCTTATATGGGCGGGTTGGTGGAAGGGCTTTTTAATTGTAGGGGAAAATTATATGCCATAAGGCGACGAATGAATTGGGTAATATATGTGCATATTTCTTAAGGAAGGGTGACGTTTGTACCTTTCAGTTTGTGTAAGGGTTATTGCCGTTGATAAAAGGGCAAGATGTAAAGGTAGACAACAAAAAGGCTAAAACTAACATCGTGCACTAAAATCGGTTTTTTAGTTAATCTGAAGTAAACTAACTTTGTAGGTACCAAATGTTTGCCTATACAATGTAGATATATGACCATGCCTTGCTAATACATTAATTACGTGGCAACTGATGAAGAATATGATTCAAATACGTTTTATACAAAAAGAATTATTACAATAGAAATATCTAATATTGGATCCGTGAGATATGTTCTGTTTTTATGTCCATTCCGTCATGTCGTTTACACGATGGTGCAATTTCTAGTAGTAAGTTTAGCTCAAGAGGAAAATAAAGGATTAGTTAAGAGGATCCTGGTGGATGCACAAGGAGGAGGCGCATAACCTTGCGTTTGAACTCTTGGATGTTGTATGAGTTCGGAAATTCACGATCGTACGTTGTTCGTTGACAGCGTTTTTGACAGCTGTCATATGTCAAACCTTCAATTTGACATTAAATTCGTAATCAGCGACCTCGAAAACCCTTAATAACACGACATTTCCCGTAATTTTATAAAAATTGTCAAAAAATGCAATATGTTGTTGTTCGTGAATCTCAAAAACTTCATCTGCGGTGCGCGATGTGTTAGTTTCAACCAAAAATGCTTCGGTTGCCGCCAAAATTCATCATTTGAATTTAACTTTAAGATAGGATAGGGGGGTCCACGTTTTTTCGAAATTTTTTTGCTATTTTTGGACCACCCTATTGTACATATTTATGTTGACTTCTTTGACTCCAGCAATAGAGTGCATTTTACAATTACGATCCGCCTCGCTCAAATTTTTTGAGTTGAGAAAAATGTCCCATACTTTTGATAGCGTTCTTTCAAAACGTTACACAAGAACTTATGCTCTATTTCGGCCACCCACCCCCCAGCATAATTTTTTCATAAAACTATCCAAGAAACTGAATATGCTAAAATTTCAGCTGCAGAAGATAGTGGTATTTTAAAAGATTTTATTCTACCAAGTAGAATGAGATAGGACGATGCATTCGTACCGCTAATGCTCAAGAATAAGCTGCATTTTAGAAAATTCTAATCCTGAGATTAATGACAAACTTCTAAAATAAGTTGATTTTTTAGAAAATTTGTTATGAATACATTAATTAAGGAATAGTCGGCCAACTTCACTGAACTAAATTGCTTGAGATGGTCTCTTTTAAATGGCTAAATTCAATGGGAATATGTTTCTTCAACAGTCAAAACTTCAAAACTTGGGTTAGAACACATTGATCCAGGACAGATTCTCAAATTTATCCTTGCTCAATATTGGGAACCATCTGGTTAAGCAAAAGGTGGCGGTTAAAGAAGTACTTTATGTCTTTGTAAGAAAGTGTAGAAAATTAAAGTTAGTTTATAGAAATACCCATTTTATTTTTTTGCGACAAAATACGATTTTGTACAGCGGCGGTAGTCGCTGAGCACGGCCAGAGCTCAGCGACTGTCTCACTATACTTTGCATTTTAAACACAAAGAACGTGCAACCAGAAAAATTCTCTAGTTACGCCCATGGTGAAGACTCAGTCTATTATCCAACGAAAATTCGTACTCCTTTTGTACAAAATATAGTTGGTCACATTACGCTAACTTCAGAGTTTGGAAATCAAAACATATAAAAATTGTATAGATCAATCTGTTGTTGACCTTGAAGGTAATTTTTTTAAGGTCGTTTTTTTAATTTGCAAAAATGTTTTTTGTTTTTGTTTTTTCATTCGGTAAATTTTGTTTTTTAAACAGCGCGCGTTTTTAGGGGGGGGGTCAAGACCCCCGTTACCCTCCTTGAATCCTCGCCTGCCGCCAGCCCCTTAAGTGCATTACAATCAATGATGAAACTGTCGACAGTACAAAAAGGCTTACCTTTGTGATTTTTCTGTCACAAATTGAAATTGCCAACAAATAAAAAAATACAGTCCTCTCAAATAGGCTGATAAAATTAATTTTTGTAAGGAACAATAAATTGCTTTAAATGGTTTTTATTGTTTAATATGTTAGATGAGCACCTAAATATGATAAAACTAGTATGTATACAGAGTGTGTACCCTTAAGTTTACAAAGCGGCCGGCTGTGGATAGGTTTGGGATAGGCGCACAAAAAATCGTTTAGGAGGGGGGTGTAAATCGTAATGGTTTAGCAGCTAGGGCGTTTTGAAGTTTTTTTTGGTAGAGTTTTACATATCACCCTGTATTTTTGTAACCCTATGAGGTATTTTTATGAATAAGGTATCAGTGTACGTAGAATACTTCCACCTATCTAAAACTTTAAAATTCAAGGTTCTACCATATCAACTACCAGAGCAATGAGTCACCAAAATCAAAATTTTGTTTTTTTTAACTAAAATTTCAACCAAAACCACCTTTTTCTCCAAAAAATACCTAGTTAACTAATTTTTTTTTGCAAAATTGGAAAGCCTATTTCCTATGAATAACTTCTGGACAATTTTTTTCCTACGGCTTTTATTTTTGGAGTTATAAGCAATTTTAATGCTAAAATACACTGATACCTTATTAGTGAAAATAGCTCATAGGGTTACAAAAATACAGGGTGATATGTAAACCTCTACCAAAAAAACTTCAAAACGCCCTACCTCCTAAACCGTTACAGCCGGCCGCTTTGTAAACTTAGCGGTATGCACCCTGTATAATATTACGTCATACTCTTCTTTCGGTTCTTGATTTAATTTAGGAAAGTTTTCGGTCACGATTTTGGTAAGATGGACGATATCGTAAGCGAGTTCATTCGGATATTGACTGTTACTGATAACAAATCTTGCTGCTCGTGATGGTGATAGAAGACCGGACTGTAGGAGTGGTTTACGTGGCAAAGCTATGACAATATCTTCAATAAGAATGGGGCCTTGTTTGTAAACTACACCGTAAAAAAAATATGTAAATTCACGGTGCATATGTACAGTAAAATTACAAATCGCGATTTGAAATACTAATTTACTACAAAATTATTAGGGGTATTCATGAAAACATGTAAAACCCTAGTAAGCGGCGTAAATCGTATAAGTTTACCACCTCGTAAATTAACTGTCAAAATTTGTATGGAAACTGAAATACGCACACTAGATAAGGGGACATCCATAAATTACGTGAGGTGATTTTGGCGATTTTTCGACCCCCCCTCCCCCCTTGGTGAGATTTCGTGAGATTTGGCTCGACCCCCTCCCCCCCCTCAATCTCACGTGAGATTTTTAAAATTTTAAAAAATTTGTAGGATTTACACTATTATGCGTATTTTTTGTGTAAATACCTTAATCCGTGCTTGATTGCATTTAGAAATCATAATTTGTGTTGAAGAACAGTACCACAAAATCATAACAGCACCAACTCGGCATGCACCCAATATAAACTACAATACCTGTGGATTACCATTTAGCAGGTGATTCTGCCTACCCTTTGGAAACCAACCTCAGGGTGCCTTACAGGGATAATGATTTCTTAACAAGAGAACAGAAAACTCGTGTATTTGTAGAAAAAGCATATGGAATATAAAAAAAATTAGAATTTTACAATATATTGACATACGAAGGTTGGCTTTGGTATCCACTGATTCGTTTTTAGAGAGTAACGACTTGACTGTTTGAATAGTAATGGTAGACCCATTTATGACTCTGGAGATATACAAACTTCGGAGCATTCTTCTATATATGTCATCGTTAGGTAAAAAACCTGTCACTGAAAGACCCCCGCGGGGGTTATCCTGGAATCCGATTCGAAAGTCATGAAATTCGGAAATAAGAAAATGGTATCTTCCACCAATGCGAATTCGAAATAAATTTGTCCGCCTGTTATCGGATTTCAGTCCGTGAATAAAGCCATTGCCGCATGCGCTGCTTTTATTTGTTTGTTTTAAAATATTCTAAAAACTCTTTAAATATTCTTGAAACAATTTATTGTTCGCATCAAAATGTCAAATTAAGTTAATAAATGAAGTTGGTTGGCTGAAAATAATTTCTTTCCGAAGATTTATCAGGCATCGCTACTAGCTTCCGTTTGCTTCTTACTTTCGTATCGCCTTAGAAAAGCGGAGTCTGAAGTCACAGCCAGCTTCTCAAATTGACGTTTGAGCCGCCTGTACACCAGGGTACAGATTCAAGAAGTGCGGATCTGTTAGACTTCCATTTTTCACAACTCTCGATAATGATAACAAAAGGTTTTCAAAATCTATCTTGGCCTCTAGTAGGTATGTCAGAGCAGATGGTCGTCGATTCAAAATTCGAGTCCTGTAAGATGCTTAGATAACTAATTATGTCCCCTGGTGCAAATGTCTGCTTTTTGTAGTGACAATGCACCGCAGATAGCATGTATTCTGACTGATGTGAAAAGAGCCGATTCTTAATATAATCTCTATGATTGCAGTAGGATTGGGTTCATTATGCACTTGAGATTCTTAGGAGCGCATTAGGTTCCAGGTTTTTCAATTGGGCTTCTTGGCCTTTTTGTTTTTTTTAAGCTTAGACCCCCACACTAGTTCATCGTAGGGTCGCAATCTGTCCAAAAATGGTGGTATAAGTCAATGCATACATTACTTTCGCAGTTTTTCCCAGACCATTGTATAAAAAGATAAGAATTTTTCATCACGTCTTCATTCCCAGATATTTAAATTATTTTCTTTACTTTTTTTTGGATGTTCCAGTTGGATGGTACCTATTTGAAACAGTGAACAAATACAGTGTAAACGGCAGTGCAAAATTTTTATACCCAATTGCTATTGAGTCGAAATATAGTAATAGTATCACGTATACTTTTGATTCATTATTCCTTCTCTATTTGCAATATGTTTTGATAAAACCTTTCACCATGTTCATGTGATACTGCACCAAGATTTTCGTGAATGAAATCTAAGTGCGGGCCGGAAAGACGATTTTAAAGATTTTCTCATTTACAGATATTGTACTTAAAATTGAAAAAAACAAAAGATATTAAGAAATATTGCAAAAAAATTACAGAAAAATCGAAAAATACCCATTTTGAGGGCTAAAACCCCCTAAAAAGTGGGCTTCTCGGAGTAGAAAGTCGGTAGACTTTATAACCCCTTATTAAAAAGCATAAAAAGAAGGGCTCTGCCAATTTTCAGCCTGTACCTAATTATTTACGCTATATCGCTTTTTTCGGCTTAATTTACCTGTACTATTAATTTAACCCAGTTTTCTCGCGATTTTACACTGTTTCTTGCGGAAAAAAATTACGTGAGATTTGCGCAGACCCTCCCCCTCCCCCACGTGAGATTTGGTGAGATTCGGCTCGACCCCCTCCCCCCCCTAAACACCTCACGTAATTTATGGACGCCCCCTAAGTTTACGCTCAAGTTTTGCTGTGTAAACTGCATAACTGATATGTGTAAAATATGCAAATGGCAATTCGCATCATATTTATTAGCTGCTTTGATTTTTTAAGTGCAAGATGAATGAGGTAGTTTCCTTTTTTAACTTTTTTGGCATTTTTCAGTTTCGTAATTTAGACATTCACGTCCAGTTTGAAGAGTTGATCAATTACATCGTTTACATACATCATGTCATCGTAGGTGCGTTCATGAAACAAACCTCGTAAAAATACGAGTATACCTAATGTGTAAACTTACACGTTTTCATGAATACCCTTATTGTAATTTTACTATAAATTTTGTAACTTCACATAAAGAAATTGAGAATCTCCAATACTGCGTAACGTAAATGTTGATTACATGAATGTGACATATATTTTACACAATAAGGGTATTCATGAAAACGTGTAAGTTTACACATTAGGTATGCACGTATTTTTACGAGGTTTGTTTGATGAACGCACCTATGATGACATGTTGTATGTAAACGATGTAATTGATCAATTGTTCAAAGTGGACGTCAATGTCTAAAGTACTAAACTAAAAATTGCCCAAAAAGTGCAAAAAATAAACTACCTCATTCATCTTGCACTTAAAAAATCAAAACAGCTAATAATTTGATCCCTAATTGGCATTTGCACATTTTACACATATCAGTTATGCAGTTTACACGCCAAAACTTTAGCGTAAACTTATCTAGTGTGCGTATTTCACTTTCCATACAAATTTTGACAGTTCATTTACGAGGTGGTAAACTTATACGATTTACGCGGCTTACTAGGGTTTTACATGTTTTCATGAATACCCCTAATGTTGTATATTTTTCTAAACCTTTTATATAGGAAAATTGCAATAATTCTTAAGGTGCTCGTACACGATCTGGCAAACTGCCAGATATCTGCCGATTTTCGTAGACAGATGTTTGTCTTACTGATTACACCTGTGGCAGATATTCGGGCAGATTGCATCTGTCGTAGAATTGTCAGACACATTTTTGCCTGTTATCTGTCATGCATCTGTTTTGCCTATTATACCGATCTGTTATTTTTCGCTGTGTTCATCTGCCTAAAATAAAATAATCTAAAGTATAGTACTCCGTGAGCGATACGTGAAAGAATTTAAAAGAAGAAGCGGAAGAAATATAGAAGGAGCTTATGCCAAACTCCTTCCGAAAATTAAAAGAAATGATCCAGATGCGTTCAAGAACTTCTTCAGAATAAATTAGTGTGACTGATTTCAATTATCAAAAAAATCAGCCCCATCATAAAGAAACAAGATACTGTAATGAGGAAAGCCATATCACCCGGAGAGCGGCTAGCAATAACCTTGGGATTTTTATCTGGTGGTATTTAAACCTTAATGATAACAATAATAATTTTGCTATATCCTTATCAATCTTAACGTTTTTTCAGGCGATAGTTATCAGTCGTGAGTGTTGAGTACCTGTCAACATTCATTGCTGGCCTTTATTTTCTTTATATGTGGTCCGACTAAAATTACATACCAACTTTTACTTTAGCTTCCGATAAATTAGGATAGAAACTCTTTAAATAATATTGAAAAGCAACAGAATCTTGACGGAAAGCTTTAACGAATTGATTTCAGTTGTATATCTATATCGGTTCTGACGTAGTGACACGGTTGTAGTCCGGAATATTAAAGCAAGTGGTGATATCTCTGGTCCACCCAAAATTCACCACAAAGGTTGTTGTCCAAACTTTAAGCCAAGAATAAACCAAAACCCAAGCTTCAAGCTAAGCCCACATTCACACCCGAGACTAAAACCGATGACATTACTCTGCCAGAACCGACATAGCTATACTAACAGCACTCGTATATCTCGTCTTTGTAGAGTCTCAAATCGTCCTCCCTCATACAAGGAGCTTAACAATATTTAGTTATTTGCTCTGCTCATACAAAAGATTCAATATGTGTTGATCATTGTTAACTGTACAAAAGCAAAGTTTTTCAAGAGTCAACGACGGTTTTAGTTATTTTGTGGTATAAAGGCTTAGAAAATCATCATTAAAATAGAGACTCAAAAAAATGTATTTTTGTTGACCTGTGTTATCTGGCAAACTGCCCAATTAATCAAAAAGCTATTAGGCAGATTGATAGATGATTTTCAATAATTTCCAGAAAGATGAAATGGCTGATTACACGTGGGCCAGACGTCTGCCAATTGCTGAGTGCCATATTTTGAGGGCAGACATCTGGCTTCATCTGTCACAGTGATTACATGCATCTGTCTACGAAAATCGGCAGATATCTGACAATTTGCCAGAGCACCATTAGTATATATTTTTCAATGTTATGTACTAAAAAAATTCTAACACTTTGTGCTGTAAATTTACAGTAGAGGCGTAATTTTAGAACATAAATTTTCAGTAAAGTTACAAATTGGTTATTGGAATGTAAGGTTAAAATTTTTCCTCTCCTGGATATAATTCACAGGCAAGAATGAAATACTAAGCATATATTCCCGATTTTTTTTAAGTTAAGGCCAGATTTTTGACTTTGGTCAGGGTCTTTGCAGTTATTATAACAGCCAATAAAGGGGTAGATTTTTGCAAAACCATTTCTTAGCGGATCTCTACTAAACAAAAGAAACATGCATGCCAAAATTCAAGTCTGTAGGTCTAATATTTCCAGAGATATCGTGATGACCAAGTGAGTAAGTGTTTTTCTCCTATAGATTACATGTGCCTGTTTTTGAGGGGTGCATTTTTGAGAGCCGACCCTAAGTACCCCTTTTATAGTTTTTTCGAAATAACTCAAAAACAAATCAAAATTCATGATTTTTACATGAATACTTTTTTGTAGAGAATGAAATTTTCCATCGAAATATGTTAGGAAAAAATTTTTTCCCCAGGTATTGAACCCCAAATTTTTAAAAAACAAAGTGGAAACTTTTCGAAAAATTGCGTTTTTTTTTCACTAAGTTGCTTGTAACTTTTTGAAGCAGCGAAAAAGAAGTAGTTGAAAAAATGAAGAAAATGGCGTCTGGTGGAGTTCTGTACGACCTATGGCGGCTGAGATATGGCCATTTGAAATTGACAATTTTTATCACTTTTCGGTGCATCCGAACTTAAATTTCATTCACATCGATTTCCAGTGAACATACTTATTTTTTTATGACTTTGTTTTTTAAACATTTGGGGTTAAAAAAATGGGAAAAAAATCACCATACCATATTTCGATGGAAAATTTCACTCTCTACAAAAAAGTATTCATTTAAAAATTTTGTATTTTGCTTTGTTTTTGAGTTATTTTGAAAAAAAACTGAAAAAAGGATTCTTAGGCTCGGCTCTCAAAAACGCAGCCCTCAAAAAGGGGGAACTTTGTAATTTTATCAAATTTAGGTACTCAACTAACATATTAAACAATAAAAACACTTTAACGCTTCCTTACTACCTTTGATTTTTCCCTAAAGGCGAGTTTACATCCCAAGAATAAAGTGAAAGAACAAAGTGGCCCTGTACAAAACTCAAGCGCAAAGTTTCGTCGAAAGCTCGAAACTTTTTACAACTCGCAAACGTAAAATGTTTTACACGGTCGCAGAGAAAATAATTTAATAAGTTGCAAAGCCTTTTAGATAATTATATTAAATTTAGTAAAAAAGACAATTTTATTAGTTTCAAACATTTTCTCACTTCGTTTTTGAGTTAAAAAAATTAACGCATTTTTCAAACTGTCGAAAACAAGGTAAATATGCAAAAACTAGGGAAAGTGGCATATTTATAGGCGTTATAATATTGAAATTTTATGCTTTTTTTCGGTCTACGCATTCGTTAAGTAGAGTACAGCCCTACTTTAAGGTTGCCGTTTTCTGTTGCCACGTTGGTGAAACAGAGAGAGAACCATACTATCGTCTATGCGATAAAGGAGCTCAGATTTGCTCTTCCACTTTATTCTTGGGATGTAAACCCGCCTTAAATATATCAGTCGATATTCCTAGTTTTTTTAATGTTATAGTAGATTTTGTTCATGATTTTTATAAAAACCTTTGTAAAGCATGCCATTGTTGAAAACGGAGCATATGATAAATGATTTCATTAAAAATCATTTCCTATAGGATATGTGCACGGGGGCGGAACTAGAAATAAATTAGATGCGAGCGCTCGAGCTGAGCACCATTATAAATTCTGTACTTCATTTTTGCAGCGAGCATTGTTGTTGCGGATGTGTCAAAATCAACACAAAATCATGGTTTGAGGTTATGCTATCAATGTAAACGAATTAATTAATTTTGTATTACTTACATGTCGTTATTAAAAGAAAAAATACTCAAAATAAATAATTTTCAAGTACCTGCTTTTACGCTACGATATTTATATATATGCACACAGCTAGATTAAACGATATTTGGGCATTAAAAAATGTGGGATCCCCACAGTATTTATTTTCAGCATTAACAATCGCGTGATTGTTAACGATACATGAATAATTCGTGAAGAGTGAACACCTACCAAATACTAAAGTAATCAGTTTTAATACCAGATAAACAACTTATTTACCTCAAAATTAATATTCACCCGAAGCCATTTCCATCAACAAAATGTTGGTATAACGTTAAATATTTCTACGTAATTTCCACAAAATGTTATCATTGGTATTTTTCAAACAATTACTTACGATAGTATGCAATTATGATTATTATTACACAGTGGGAACCACAACGTGTGGCATCGTGTTTTATTTTGTTGACAAAGAACACCACTACAATATGTTATAATATATTTTACGAAGGGTAATTAAAAACTAATGATAGAGGTAAAACCATAAAAGAAGACGACGAGAAAAGTCTCGTTTTCCATGCACAATAGAACCCCCGCATGTCATTCCCGTCCCTTAGTCCATTCTAGTGTTGGGACAAAATTTAGGCCAATTTAAGCCATTTGGAGCTTTTAATAAAGCGACAGAGGTCAAAAACACCAGTGTTTTGCAGCTCACTCAATCCATCAAGGAAAGCTGAGCCAAGGAAGGTCCCTCTTTTCCTCGCGAGGGCCAGGCATGTACAGAGAAGATGGGAGGCAGTTTCTTCCTCATCCTCATTGCTAGGGAAATATAAATTTTAAAGGGAAATTTAAATCAACAGTACCATACTTTGTGGGGAACATTATTATTTTTATGTAGAAGACTAGAGCACAAAGGTAGAGCCATTTGTCAGCACGGGATCAATTGAAGCCAAAATCAACACACGGGTTTGCTGTACCAGGTTCTTCCATCCAATTTTATCGCGAAAAAGTCTTTCTAAGTAAGTTTTTCTACTTGCAGGCAATGGCAGAAAGGTAAGTAGAGAATTGCTGTAAAAATGGAAGATAAATAAGAAAAAGTGTTATCTTGGTTGCATGAGCTGAGTCATAACCTTCTATATTTACAAGCCATGAACAAGAATCTCAATGATGCAAGTTACACTTTCCATCATTTCGTTTATTACCTCCATACACAAACCGATTTTTTAGGTAAGGGGTCGCAGGGAAATATATGTCATGCATGTAATTTGCACCCATTGCTGCGACCCCTTCCTTAAAAATCGTTTTGTGTATGGGGGTAATAAACGAAATGATGGAAAGTGTAACTTGCATCAATTAAGAGAATCGGACTACCAAATTCTCCGAAATTCTCCAAATTACACTAACAACATAACGTGACTTCACCGAGTTGTAGTCCGATTGAGCGGAAATTCGCTCTCAATATTTTTCTTGTTCATGGCTTGTAAATATAGAAGGTTATGGCTGAGGTCATAAATCATGACCATGCTAACCAGTGCCGGCGGATCGTGTTGAGCCCGTGTGGGTAGTCAAACAAACGCACCCCCCTCCTCTGAAACTTTTATTTGATAACAACCTTTCCTAAAAAGGAAATAAGGTAGGTCACATCATTGTGAATCGAAAGATGGGCCGACGGTGTACAGAACAATATGTGATGTCCTGGGACCTCTCCTGTGGATCACAATGTATAATGATGTGTTTAAGCTACGCTTCGAAGAGATCGAATTACTATACATATGCGCGAACGAAGCTATATCTGAGATATTAAAGCGTGGCCAGAAAGCGCTGGATTGGCGTTTGCTGAGCACAAAACTTTAATTGTCCGTAAGGATCAATGAATGGGAACAGATCATTCACCCAAAGTCCTCTCTAAGGTAGATGATTGACCAGAGGTCTAATTTTAAAACACACTTGGAGGACATGGCGGATAAAGTTCCACTGTTTCTGCAGCATTTCCAAGAATGCTGCCCAAAGTGGGAGCCCTAGACCGATCCAGGGTGGTTAGCTCAGTCTAGCTTTAGGCAGTGCCAGTGTTGGCAGCAGCGTTGAACAAGATGGCTAATAGCAGAAAATGGAGGACCGCATACAGAAAGC
The DNA here is from genome assembly GCA_963855945.1 of Thereva nobilitata. NCBI lineage: Eukaryota > Metazoa > Arthropoda > Insecta > Diptera > Therevidae > Thereva > Thereva nobilitata. The sequence goes on along the minus strand of OY979694.1, from coordinate 53,232,849 downwards.
TAGAAACAGACACGTGCGTGCGTACAGTACATGCAGTGTATGCGGCAATTTTTTGCTGACAGACACTTGCGTGCTTGGTCTCTTACCTTCTAGTCTCTTACAAATAACCAAAAAATCTAAGCCGCGAATGCATGTGTCTGTTGTGTGCGCTCGTGTTTGGGTATTTGCGGCTATGCGGAATGCGGCAATGCGGAAAGTTGGAAGTATATCAACTTTTGCGTTGGGTGCATTTCGTTTACGTAACTATAAGTCAGATTACATTTGAATGCACGAACTTCTATTATATCAATCACCGCACGCACCAACGAACGCCTGTATCTGTCTCCAGCATAAGCGTCCTTCGCGCGTGCTGCGCATACAGGACCACATCCAACTATGCGGCGTGCCTGATAGCTGGAAAATTATTCCCATAAAGATACTAGCGAGAGGAGGCATGCGTCTCTATGATCCAGAATATGTTACAGGGGAGACAAATTCAGTGCGGTGGCAGATGATGCAATGCGAGTCTCTAACGTAATGGCAAGTGAAACGAATCTATTAAGAGTCGTTGGACCCTCAAACTTATTCTAAACGTGGATAGATGGGTTACGAGGGAGTGTGGAGAAGTGAGTTACGTCCTCACGCCTTTCTTGAGTGGGTATAGAAGATTTAGAAAATACTTCCATAGTTTCGAGCACGATGGCTCAGCGCTGTGACTGGTATGACTAGGTAACGTAATGGTATTGTGTGAGATTCGGCGAATATGGGCCGGAACCAGAGGCATACTTCATGTCACACGCTCAGTTACTCTCAAATTCCGGGTGGGCGTTTTACCCACCCGGAATTTTCTGGGTGGGTACTGCTACCCACCATACCCACATTATCCGCCGGCTATGATGCTAACTGACGTAGTTTAAATTTAATTGGAATACTACGAATTAAAATTACAAGAATTAATTCTAGCTAGAGGTACCTAAATTTAAAGGAGGTTGTAATAATCATTTTATAATAATAATTGAAACACACTGTTCCGTCCTGACTATTACGAAAATCTAGAGAAACAAGGATATTAATAAAAACACAATATTAATAAAAGCAATACCTACAAACCCGAAGAAATCCAAAATTCAGTAGGCAGCAAAATGTCAACAAACTGAAATAAAAACAAATTCACCACCAAGAAAATTATCTTATCAAAAAAAAATACCAACCTGACAACCCCAAAGGTTCCATCACAGCATACCGTCGTGTTACTCCCATCCGGATCTACCAAAACATAAAATTAAATTACAAAAAAAAGCAACCAAAAACAGATATCAAAGAAAATCAAAACACAAAATTTTATCCTACCTCTAGCACACAGCTGACGCAAACGTCAACTTTCAAGTTCACACTAACACATCGACAGAAGCATCATTTACGATGGAGAACAGAGTTCTGCGATTCCCCACCAGGGTCCACTGATCCATTGTAATGCAGCAAATAAATACAGCAGCGTGACGATCAAAAACCAGATTACTCCTGACTTCCGAGCGAGACGAGCTGGAAGAAATCCTAGCTAAAGCTAAAGTAATCTCAAACTTCTGATTGTATCCAACGTGTCGAGTTGGATACAACTCCCTGTGATTATATTCAACGTGTCGAGTTGAATATAAATTCCTTCCTCACATCCAACGTATCGAGTTGGATACAACTCCTTTGATTATATTCGACGTGTCGAGTCGGGTATAAATTCCTAAGACCGCATCCTATATCCAACGTGTCGAATTGGATACCAATCCTGTGATTATATTCAACGTGCCGAGTTGAATATAAATTCCTAAGACTGCATCCAACGTGACGAGTTGATGTATATTCCCAATTATCAAACGGCGTGTCTATTCGCACCAAAAATACGGGTCACACGGGTCACGGGCACACGGGTCACGGGTGGCACGGGTCACAGGTCGCACGGGTCACGGGTCGCACGGGTCACGGGTTGCACACGGGCCACGGGTCGCACGAGCCACGGGTCGCACGGGCCACGGGTCGCACGGGCCACGGGTCGCACGGGCCACGGGTCGCACGGGCCACGGGTCACACGGGCCACGGGTCACACGGGCACGGGTTACACGGGCCACGGGTCACACGGGCCACGGGTCACATGGGCCACGGGTCGCACGGGCCACGGGTCACACGGGCCACGGGTCACACGGGCACGGGTTACACGGGCCACGGGTCACACGGGCCACGGGTCACACGGGCCACGGGATGAACAAGGCTCGGGATATGGGCTATACGGGCCACGGGTCACACGGGTTGAAGAAGGCTATAGGAACGGCACAGGGCCCGGGTAGTAATTTCTTCCAGAATTGGAGAAAATCTTTATCCGTGCAATCTGCGCTCTATCCGCTGTCTGTGCTGAATACGTGATTGAATATAAATTAATTTTGAATTACTACTAAGTTGGTGTAAAATAAATGTTTGTTGTTAGTTTTAGTTCAGCAATCAAACAATTATAACATCATTATAAAGGTTGTTATGGGAAAAATATTAATTAAAATCGTTATAAACACAAATTCATTATAGTAAAATACTATTTTATATTTTGAAAAATATTGATACGCTATAAAAAATCTTCCTATTTTACAAGCTTTAGATTATCTGCGTTCACTGTCTGTGGCGTCTTGCGATCGATTTTTCGACCAGTTCCCGATATCCGATGATGCCCAAATTTGGCACACACCTTTGGTCCTGAAGACAATACAATACAGTGTATTCAGTTTTATGGTACATCCAATATGGCGGATACCATAAATTGCGGGTTTACTTTTTCTTTAACACCCCCCGACATGGGTATCAAATGAAAGAGTATGAGTATGAGTAGAATACAGTAATCCATGTGACGTCATTTTAAATCCAATATGGCGGCCTCCAAAAATGGCGCTACCTTTTTCTTTACAACTCGCCGACATGGGTATCAAATGAAAGAGTATGACGAGTAGAATACAGTAAGCTATGTGACGTCATTTTAAATCCAATATGGCGGCCACCACAAAATGGCGGATAGCGTATTTCTTTTCAAGCCCTTCTAGGTGTATTAAATTTAGAATACAGGACGTTTGGTCTGGGTTAGGAAGGAGTGCTGCTCCAGTCCCTTAATTACGCGGCTGTGAAAAACACGAAGTGAAAAAACAAAACTTAAAATGAAAAGAGTGAAAAATAATTGATGAACATAAAATTAAAAATCAAAACAAAATAAAAAAAGTAAACTTTTTTTTTACAAACAAGCTTTTATTAGATAAACTGAATACGGCAGTATGACCGCAGCTTTGCGTTTATGAAAACGCCCAAAACAACAAAAATGCAAAAAATATTATGATTTAACTGTTAAATACGAAAATCAAATAGGATACAATTTCATAAAGCGCCCCCAAGCTTTTACTTGCAGTTACATACTGCAGAGAGAATACTAGTCTACCTTGGCTATTGTTTAGAAAGGCTCAGTTCGAAAATGCATCACTGTTGTATTCAGCAATTGGAAGTCTGTAGCTGAATTCTGCAGTGATACCGCAGTGATGCATTTTAGAACTCACTCTTTCTAAACAATAGCCAAGGTAGACTAGTCTTCTCTCTGCAGTATGTAACTGCAAATAAAAGCTTGGGGGCGCTTTTTGAAATTGTATCCTATTTGATTTTCGTATTTAACAGTTAAATCATAATATTTTTTGCATTTTTGTTGTTTTGGGCGTTTTCATAAACGCAAAGCTGCGGTCATACTGCCGTATTCAGTTTATCTAATAAAAGCTTGTTTGTAAAAAAAAAATTTATTTTTTCTATTTTGTTTTGATTTTTACTTTTATGTTCATCAATTATTTTTCACTCTTTTCATTTTAAGTTTTGTTTTTTCACTTCGTGTTTTTCATAGCCGCGTAATTAAGGGACTGGAGCAGCACTCCTTCCTAACCCAGACCAAACGTCCTGTATTCTAAATTTAATACACCTAGAAGGGCTTGAAAGGAAATACGCTATCCGCCATTTTGTGGTGGCCGCTATATTGGATTTAAAATGACGTCACATAGCTTACTGTATTCTACTCGTCATACTCTTTCATTTGATACCCATGTCGGCGAGTTGTAAAGAAAAAGGTAGCGCCATTTTTGGAGGCCGATATATTGGATTTAAAATGACGTCACATGGCTTACTGTATTCTACTCATACTCATACTCTTTCATTTGATACCCATGTCGTGGGGTGTTAAAGAAAAAGTAAACCCGCAATTTATGGTATCCGCCATATTGGATGTACCATAAAACTGAATACACTGTATTGTATTGTCTTCAGGACCAAAGGTGTGTGCCAAATTTGGGCATCATCGGATATCGGGAACTGGTCGAAAAATCGATTGCAAGACGCCACAGACAGAGAACGCAGATAATCTAAAGCTTGTAAAATAGGAAGATTTTTTATAGCGTATCAATATTTTTCAAAATATGAAATAGTATTTTACTATAATGAATTTGTGTTTATAATGATTTTAATTAATATTTTTCCCATAACAACCTTTATAATGATGTTATAATTGTTTGATTGCTGAACTAAAACTAACAACAAACATTTATTTTACACCAACTTAGTAGTAATTCAAAATTTATTTATATTCAATCACGTATTCAGCACAGACAGCGGATAGAGCACAGATTGCACGGATAAAGATTTTCTCCAATTCTGGAAGAAATTACTACCCGGGCCCTGTGCCGTCCCTATAGCCTTGTTCAACCCGTGTGACCCGTGGCCCGTATAGCCCATATCCCAAGCCTTGTTCAACCCGTGTGACCCGTGGCCCGTGTGACCCGTGGCCCGTGCGACCCGTGACCCGTGCGACCCGTGACCAGTGTGACCCGTGCGACCCGTGACCCGTGCGACCCGTGACCCGTGTGACCCGTATTTTTGGTGCGAATAGACACGCCGATTATCAAAAAACAATATTAATAAACTTTGAAATTTCAGCCAAGTTACGAATCGTGGTAAATAAACAAAGTCCTACAGCCCAACAGAGGGATTCAAGCAGCGCGTATACCAGATTTACAAGCAGGAGAGTCTTGCGGCGCGAAACTTTTAGCAGCTAGCGTGAAATCATAACAAACAGAATTACGAACAAAACTCGAGGGAAAAAATTGCACAAATTTACAAATTGAAGTTAATATATTTTAAGTCTGATAACTTGAAGTTACGTTAATATAATTGAATATTTTACTTCTCACATATATTACGAATTGACTATGCTAATTAGAATTAACATATTTTGAACTGGAATTAATTTATTTTATACGTTGAATTTTGAACTTAACAGAATATTGTGCAAAACTGAATAAGTAAAGACAATTATTTTGAATTACTGCAACAGTGTCTTCTCTCTAAAGTTACACCTGCATTCCCTCACTGAGTTAACAACTAGGCTTTAAAGGCCTCAAACACACACCTATATCTGCTAATTAATGGGAGAGAACGGTAACATGTTGATATCTTTCAATTAACGTGTATCTTATAGTCGAGACAGAGTCAGGCCACAGGCACATCCACTGGGTGGATGATTGCTTGAGCATGATGAAGGAGATGAAGAAGGGCTCAATGCACGCAATTAAATTTGCTGAGAATACTGGACAAAATTATGTGGGGTTTAGATTCGACGCTACCAGCTTGATTGTACGACCAAAAAGAACAATTTTAATTCAGTTGGATAGTTCAAGTTAAGCCAGCAAAAACAAGTTATTTTTGTGAAAGACTAGAGCTTAGAGGTAAAGCCATCGAGAGCAATGTCGAGCAAGCTGTTGCCGAAAAGATAGTAGAGAAAAGAATAAAGAAACTGATAACGCTAACACGTAGTTTTATTACACCGGGTCCTATGCAATACTACCGAGACAGAACGCTGACTTCGGCGATCAAACAGGAAATGGTTTCGTTGGTTATTTTGCTTACAGGCGATGCCATTAAAAATCACAAAGACTTTTTGAAAAATGAGTAGAGAAAAGCAATAGAATATTATGTATTATGTAGACAAGTGGAAATACGCAGGACTAGCCATGGGGTGGACTCGAACCCTGGACCTCTGAAATGTACAAGAGCCATGTCGACAGCTTTGGTAGCCAGCACCCTACAAAGGACTGTCGGGGGAGCTCTATTGTGTTACATGTTGCACAGGACCAGCAGTATCGTCAAGGGTTTCCTGCTGCTGTAAGCCAGAAGGAGTATCTTTTTTATGACAATCTCCTTGACCTTGATTCGGCTGAAGTCGTAAAATAGTTACATGCTTTGCTGTTTCAGCTGCATTAGTGAACTCTCGTCAATGCTTAAGGCAAGAGTTTGGCAGTTCTAGCCTACCTTTCTACATGCCAAAAGGTCACCTAAATCGGGTGGTTTTGGATCGCCATCCTGCACAGCATCCGTTCCGGTTTGCTGATCCTCTTGAATTAAGGAAGGTTCTTTTCCTTAATAATTACACTAATTTTTTAGTGTGTGTGTGTGTGTGTGCGTATGCGTGGATGTGGCGTGGCGTGGTACCGACCCCCGAACACTCAATTCACCTATGCTCTGAAAAAGATTGCAAATCGTCAATTTTTTCATTTTATTTACCCGAGTAAAAATAAAAACCGGCCTTACAAAGGGCGAACACCGGCCGCTTGGCTTTTTAAGGGGCGTATGATGGCCGTAGAGTTTTTAACTATTTTTAATGGGAGCACATACGGCCTTACGACGGCTAAATTTGACCAAAAGATTTAAAAGGCCAAGTACTGAGGTGTAGAAACGGGCGTTCGACGGGAAATTTGAGCCAAAAAAATAATCTGCACGAAATGTATTGTTGAATGTGTTTTATGGGAACTTCATCATTTTTGTTATGTACAATGGTTCTTTCGATTTATCCTACTTAAAGATATCGATGCACAAGAGAAACGAGCTCGCCAGTCGTCGGTTTGTTGTTCGTGAAGTGTGTGGGTGCGTGTTGATTTATATTTTAGTGGGAAATTTTGTTATTTAACGACTTGAAAAAAAAACCGAAAAAAAATCAAACATTTAATTGCAGTGAAATATATTTTCTTATAGGAGGGCGAATATCCACGTTGCTGCCACTGTACCACCGTCGTATACCCGTAATAGCAACCATACGGCCGCCGTACCACCGTCGTATGGCAGTTATTGGAACTGTAAGGCCGTTGTTTCACCGTCAATCGCCCCCTGTACGGCCGTACTGTCCTGCAACGAGCCTTCTGTTAACCGCCAGATGGCCGAGGACTATGTTTCACTCACAGTCGGTATTTGCCCGTTCTAAGGCCATCATTTATATTTACTCGGGTAATTGCACATCTTTAGCAGCTGCGTACAAAAGTATTGCGCAATACCTTCCAGTTTCTAGAATATCTTCTTTTTTGGAGGTACTGTTGTAAAATGTATATTAAACCTGTATACCAAATGTAGCATGTATGTATACGTGAAATACCGTAATGTGCTCACAAGATCTCCGATCATAATTTGCTCCGAAAATTAAAAAAAGTCGTTCGGTTTTTTTTACTGTAGCGGGGTCAATTTTTAAGCTACAGTGTCCATTCAAGAACCATTTTGTAGGTAATTTCACTGGCTATAAAACTGTGTTAATTGTATTATATTAAAACCCTTAATTTTCAAAACGTGAAGGGTCAAAGGGCTAAGCAACGGTGGTACTTACACTATAAAGCAAACTTCAATCCGCTATATCTCCGTCAGTTTTTAAGCTACAGCAATACATAAAAAACCAAAATTGTTGTTGAAGAAAAATCTAAATTTGTTACTCAACAGTTTTTTAGGTATCTGCAATAGTTTTTAAGTATTTTTTTGAAATAAACGCAGAAACCTGCAAAATTCGTAAAATCCCCTTTTCATTTTGATCGTACCCATTTCGAAAAATACACCCTGAAAATCGCTCAAACTATATAGATCCGATGGACATCTCTAAAATAAAGTGAATCCTACGTGGAACATGATAATTTTGAATTTGGGTGGAAGTGGTATTAGTTTTTTGATCATTTTTTTAAAAAAAGTTGAACGGTACACCTTCTCTTTGTCATAACTCATTCATTTTACATGCAAATGACTTTTGTCAGTGTTCATTTTAAAGGTCTTTTCAAGCACTTTAAAAAATGTAATATAAGCTATCCTCGAAAAACGCATCGATTTTCCATTATTCGACGTTAAATACAACGTTTTTAGTATTTGGTTTGAAATAGGTCCCCTTCGATCCATCATTACTCGCTTTGTTTTATATCTAGAGCATTCCTTCAAAAACCATTTTCTTCTTTTTTTTATAAGCTTTATTTGTAGTAAAATTTTGATAAAACGCTTATTTTTGGACTTATTGACCAAAACCTGTTCGAAAACGTGGGGTTTTTTTTAAAGAAAATTGCAACTTTTCAAATGCTTATAACCAAAAAAATATCAATTTTATGAAAAAGTTTGTGGTACATTTTTTGCTTAAAATTAGTCTCTCTATCGATTAACGGGGTTATTTTGACCAAAAATATTTCCACCCCCGAGTTGGGGTGGGAACCACCCTCAAAGAAAAAGCGCACATTGGCATTTGGTAGACTTTGATTTTTGAGTCATTCCCTATCTACTGTTAAAATTTCAAGTAAATCGGTCGCCTCCGAAAAAAAGTAGAGGTGATATCGGTTGGGGACTGGACTAATAGGATTACATTTGAATCCCAATTGGATACATTTTGTAGATACTATGGACAGAAAGCAACTAACTGTTCATGCAATTTTAAGATTCAGCGCATCACAGGGCAGTTGAAGAAAACATTGTGAAACTACGCTGAATTATTTCCACGTTTTTATTTTATGGACAACACGATCTTCCTCTTCGTGGAAAAACCGATGAAGGTTCAGTTTTTATAGACCATTTGCGTTTTCGAATTTAGTCTGGATATAACGTTTTAAAGGACCATTTGGATTCGAGAGCGAAGAATTCCTTATACATCTCGCATCAGATTCAAACGTGTTCTGATATTCTTAAAGACAAGATAACGCAGGAAGTGAAACGCGCTCCTGTTTTTCTGTCTTAGCTGACGAGACTGCTGTTTTTTGTGGAATTGGGCAGTTTTCAATTGGTGTTCGCTATAATCGCTGAGATCAACAAAACGGAAAACCAATAATTTGTGAAGAATTCTTGGGATATGAACCATTGGAAGAATTAAACTCCAAATTTATTGCAGAAACTATTCTCAAATTTCTGGGCGATTGTAACTTGGATTTAAATCGACTTGTTAGTCAAGGATATGATGCATGTGCTGCAATGGCTGGTCGTATTAGCGTTATTCTTCCACTGTGCCAACTACATATATCTTGAATCTACGAAGTAAGAAATACCTCTGCTACAACGAAGGAAATCATCAGTTTTTTTCAGAGAGAGAGTACTTTACTACGTCACAAGATTCCTCATGTCCCTTTGTTTTGTGAAACACCGTGGTCAGCAAAATACAGAAGAATCACAGGCTTTGAAAAATCTTTCGGCACCGAATTCAAAAACAAAAGTAAAAGCACATCAACTCGCGCGACTGCAACAGCTCCAACGTATGTATGTCATAACGCTCCTAGTGATTGTTAATTATTCGGCTGAGCTTGAACCCGTTTGTAATAAACTTCCGGAAGTAAACATGAATATAAACACAGTACACGATCATATTTGTAAATTATCAGAATTGCTCCAATCTCACCGTATTGAATCATCCGTCTGAAAGTGTAGAAGACTCCTTCAGACGTTCTACATTTATTATTCTTTACTTGGACTCTCTTATTTTTTCTTTGCGGGACCGATTCTCTTCTACCCACGAAAAAGCATTTTCGCTTATGCAACTTCATCCGGAAGCCATGAAAATGTTGGATAAACCAGCATTTATCGTCATCACCGAAAAGATAAATAGTCTTTACCGACATATTTTACCAAATTTTATGTCCGAGGCTATTACGTGGTACGAAAGGTGGAAATGTGGTCTATTCCCAAACGAATCCTTGAAATACGCAGATTTGATTTCTAAAGCTTCGGCCACGATACGAGCGGCACCAGAAAAATTTAATGTCTCGGATTAGCGGCGAGCGGCAATAGAGCGGCACTTTAGTATTGCCGCTCTACCCCTCAACACTCCCCGCTCGTATCGTGACCGGATTCAAGCGTTTTCCATAAAAAACAATACAAAATAAAACTCAGAGTCACCGCTCTGCCGGTAAGTGTAATCCCATAATAGTGAAGGCAAGGTTGGTAGATTATACGATGCTCTATAAAAAAGATCTTTACACTTTTTTCTCTAGGAGTGACCGTTCGGGTGATATCGCGATTTTAATAGTTTTCCATACAAAAAATTTATATAAATACAGGTCTGCCAGAGGTTAGACCACAGCCAGAGCGCGGCACACCATGAGTTTAGTAAATATAAGGTTTAAACTTCAATTTAAAAAAAAAATTATCTTTCTTGTCGTTGGACCAAAAAGGTTATTCAAGGTCAAAGGTCGCGAAAATGGTTTTTCGCAAATACTTCCTAAACGGTAAGTGCTATTGCAAAATAGTCAATGCAAGAAATATAGATATTGTGATTCTCTACAAAAAAGCTCTTGACACTTTTTTCTGTACGAGTAACCGTCCGGGAGATATCGCGATTTTAATCATTTTTCATACAAAAAAATTATATACATTCTGGTCTGCCAGGGGTTAGGCCACAGCCAGGGCGCGGCACACCAAGCGTTTTAGTAATTACTAGATGTATATTTTAATTTAAAAAAAAATTATCCTTCTTGTCGATGACATAGGTTTGGACCCAAAAACTACCACTAATATTACCCAATTTCTCACCTTAGGCCACACTTTAGATTAGGCACACCACGCCTAAAGTATTCTCCTATCTCTAATGTTACTTAAAATAGGTTTTGTTTTCTTCTTGCCGATAACATAGGCTTTTCAGCGGTCGGCTCTCGGTCTATCACAGAAGGAGAGCGCAGGAAGATACTGAATTCATAAACAGTGCTATCGACGAATTTTGATAACATCCAAGACGAATGAGGCTTTTGTAATAATAATGACATTATAAAGTTACGTTCCGCATCAATTCTTTGATTTATTTACTACTGATTTGTCCTCTCTCATATAATCTTCAGTTTGTAGTCTAGTTAGTCATTTAGGCACTACTCACACGGGGATACTGAAATCTCGGAGCGACTACGATACTCGGCGACTAATACCCGGGACAGACTAGCACCATTAATGACGAATATGACGTCAGAATGACGTAGACTCCATTTTACTTCCATATCTTTTATATGGGTCTACGTCATTCTGACGTCATATTCGTCATTAATGGTGCTAGTCTGTCCCGGGTATAATACCCGGGACAGACTAGCACCATTAATGACGAATATGACGTCAGAATGACGTAGACTCCATTTTACTTCCATATCTTTTATATGGGTCTACGTCATTCTGACGTCATATTCGTCATTAATGGTGCTAGTCTGTCCCGGGTATAAGAGACCCGTCATATGTAATCAGACGGCGGCACTCATACGGGGATACTCCAGTCGCGGATACTCGGCAACTAAGCAACTAGTTTCTAGGAGACTTGACATGCTAGTCTCCCAGTCGCTCAGTTGCTTGGTTTTTTTCAACTGAAAACGAAATGATAAAAACTGAATAAAAAAACTGAGGTATGTTGATAGGAAACTTGAAATTTCAGTCGCGGCCGTGTGACGATGGCGAGCAACTACAGTCTCGAGTCTCCAAGTCTCCGTATCCCAGTCGCCGAGTATCCGAGATTTGAGTATCCCCATGTGAGTAGTGCCAGTTTAAAAGCCAGGGTGTGCAAGTGCACCCTCTTGCACCCCCTCCCGGCGCCCATGAACTAATCAATATACCTTTGATGGTTTAGGAGACGCAATCAAAAACGGAATTGATTTGACATTGACATTTTTTCTGAAGTTAACTAAAAAACCTCATTGCATTTATCTGTCACAAGCAGGAGAATTGGATATGTTGTTGTAAAGAAAGAAATTCAAGAAAATACATTCAGGTAGAACATAGCTACCCTGACTGTACCCTTTCTAATGGATAATGTAAAAGAATAATATTATACGTTGCTTGAAAATTCAATCTTTTGTACTCAGATATCGGTTCTAGATTATTCTCAAATACATTTTTCCATTAAGTGGGGGTTGACGTAAATATGAATGAAAATGGTTGAAGCCCTATATAAGCTGAATGTATCAACAAAGCTTACACATCTGGACACAGTAAAGGTAACTGGAAAATATCAAAGGTTTTGCAAAGACCAAATCCAATCAAATAAAGGAAATCCGGAGCAACGGGCTTCCTTATGCTAATTCTAGAACGAATTATTCAAGAAGCAAGTGTTGAAACAACAACTGGTTATCTGAAATGTTCGACTATGCAAATGAGTTGTTTTATAAAAATTTTATTTTTCGAGAGCTAAAAAAGAATTTCATCAAAGTAACAACGACGGCAGGAAGATATGGACTAATTTTAAATGAAGAGAAACAAATTTTCTGAACTTAAAAAAAATTAGGTTTAGGCAAAATGTTACAATGTTGCTTTTCTCATGGGCTTAGAAAGAGGGGCTAGGGGTTAAGCCCCTCATGACCAGAAAAATTAAAACTCATGTAATCTAGGGATAACATGAAATATTTAATCTTTTATTTATTAATAACGAAAATAAATACAAAAATGATTTATAAAAATTCAAAACTTCAAAATAACAAGGGACGAGGTTGCTCGGAAATTCAGTAGGTATTAATACAGTCAATTTGTGCTCAAAAGTTATAGGGTAGTTTTAATTTTTTCCATTTTATATGTTTTTTGGGATGCTGAATCCGAATCCGAGTTTTGCTAACAAAATTTCGTGACACCAACATTGAAAGAAAATACAAAAAAAAGTTAAAAGTCGGTTTTTGGTGGTTATTTTTTGCTTATAACTCGGAAACAATCAATTTTTCCTAAATAACCTCCCTATTTCCTACAAATTTTACTAATTAGGTTTTTTTCTCCGACGAACCATTCGGGCTCAAGCGCTAGTTGAAAATTGGCGCGTATTGCGGCTATTTCCACAAAACCCCACTTTTACACTTCAATTCGTAAATCGTGTTCTGTCAATTCGTAAATCGTGTTATGTCAATTCGTAAATCGTGGCAACTATGGCGATTGAACAAACTCTAATAATGTCAATGAAGACAAGTAGTAGTCTCACCCATGGCCGAAGGCCGTGGAGAAACTGCTGGCGTTGGACAAGATCGCAATATCAGAACAATACGTTGACAGCAGAAATGTTATGTAAAAGCGAAACAACACTAACGCACTTACGTTTCTGAATTGCATCCTCCTTTACCAGAGATCACTGACTTAATGTCACTAAGTACAGGTGTTGTCTGAGATGAGAAAATGAACTGTCGCACAGTGTGATAAAATCGGAAAAAGCTGGCCATTTGCCGAAAATCACGTTGTCGCTGGAATCTGTCCCTACCGTTTCTAGGAAACCCAAAGTACAAAGAAACCCGGTTTTCAAGCGTTAGATGCCGCGCAGCATTCCATAGGGCCATTCGGAAGTTGACCGTCGAAGGGAACACGTCGCTAACGTGAATACACGTGGTTCTAAATAGGAAAGTTATACTGTGTGCATTTCGAGATAACACAGCATATTGATCAGTCGTGCTATGGAATCTTCTCAGCAAGGTATGTAGAATTTAAGAAAAAATTGGCATTTCTTAATTACTAATCATTAAATAGTTATAAACAATTAAATACACCTATATGTTTTTGAAATTAAAATACCACAATTTTTGTAAACTTTGAGTAAAAAGTTTACCACTCGACTTCACTCGATCGATGGCTATCACTGGAAATTGTTTGATAACCCCTAAACTTTGAATTCGTGAGGTAAATAGCTGCTACAGCCTGCAACCCCGTTGTTTACATTAAATCGTCACTGGGGAGTTTTCGTTGTCGCTATTTACAAATCAGAGTATCGATTAAAAGAGTGAATTGATAAATTAAAAAATTCAAGAATATCTATTTCATTTTTTGAAAATCAATGTATATCAAAAATGGATAATTTTCAAATTAATTCTGTAATGAGTAATATAATATTAATTTTTTTTCAAAAATGAGCAGAAATGATTCGAATTCAGCGACCCCAAAAACCCCCGAGTAACGATTGTGGTTTATCAGCTTTCAAGATTTGTTGGCCGCCATATTGAATCCGCCATTTTGTTTTTAGGAAAAATATTGTCAGATTCGTAATCAGCGACCCCAAAAACCCCCGAGTAACGATTGTGGTAAATATTTATCAAATTTTGACATTTTTGGCCGCCATATTGGATCCGCCGTTTTGTTTTCAGAAAAAATATTGTCAGATTCGTAATCAGCAACCCCGAAACCCCGGAGTAACAATTGTGGAGAATATTTATCGACTCTTAAAATTTTTTGGCCGCCATATTGATACGCCATTTTGGTTTTCAAAAAAATATTGTCAGATTCGAATTCAGCGACCCCAAAAACCCCCGAGTATCAATTTTTGAGACGATTTTTTTAATATTCAGCCGAGTTATATGCTTATGAACATCTTTTTCGTTTTTTATCCCACTGTGGTCGCTTGTCCAAGGCGATGGACATTAAAGGCGTGCGCCGCATTGATGCTTTGAATCAATTGGAAATCGAAATGGGCGACTTCCCACACACTGTGAGGTTTTAGCGTGGTCCGGCACCATTTGGAAGAATTGAGCGCTCTGGTATTGGAGCCTTTAGAGCTGCTCTACGCTCACTCAATGAGTCCATGGAGGCTCAAAAGGACACCGCCGACCGGCAATCGGAGCAGTTTTGAACCTTTTGAGGCGCCAGTCCATATAAACAAATTGTATTCCAAGCAGGGCCTAATGTAGGCTGAGCTGCTGGTTGAAAAATAAATATTCATCTTTCGAAAAATCCATTGTGATGCTTGTTTGGCTATTTGGAATATGTATTCACCCTAGCTCAGACCCTGGGTTAAAGTTATGCCTGGAATGGTAGAAGATGGGTCATCCATTAGACTCACAACGTCCAATGATAAAGAGGACCCGGATGCACTTGAGTAAAACTCTCTTTCGCGAGTCCACTTATAACGTTGTTGAATACCATTAAGATACCCCGCATTTTCCAGAAATCTTGGAACATTTTCTGTGTGTGTTGCCAACGAGACAGCCGATTGTGCTTCAAGGAAGGCGTGATACAAGAAACGATGTTATAGGGCCGCCAATTAGGAAATGTCCGAGGCTCAGAGGTGTGAGATCATCAGGTTAATCGGTTTAGCAGCATATAGGCCGAGCGTTTAGTGTTGCCTAAACCTGACCCAAGAAAGTGATCATCTATTCAAAAGTTAGAAGAGTCTCCCCGAGAACACGCTTTAGATGATGCTTCACGGAGCTGCTGCCTCCCAGATGTGCGTGGTAGGAAGTGCCAATTAATACCACCTTTAGATAGGAGCTCGGGAACTCGATTAGAGTCGCAATTTCTGGATAATACAAGGTAAGAGCGTAACTCGACGTCAGCTTCAATAAAATTTGTAGCTCGGTCGGAATACAGGTCTGTGCAAATTCCGCGTCGTGAGGTAAACCAGCGGAAAGCGGCGATAAATGAGTCTTGCAAACAAACAGCACGATGTCCCCTTTCTGTTTCTAGCGTAGTCTACACCGGTATGTTGAAACAGTTGTGAAGGTCGCACTCGATTAGGCGGTAGGTCACTCATCAGCTAATCGTTCATAACTGCTTATTGCAGGAAACATTGGTAGATGTAGTGTTTCTACCATCGAGGATCCAGAAATTGTGTCTGTGTGTGGAAGATAATAGCGAACCCAGGCGCGGATCTAGAATTTTATTTTGGGGGGGTTACGCACGGAATAAAAGTGGCGAAAAAAAATTTCTACTCCTAAGCGACTGTTTAGACGGTTCGCTCCCAGAGCATGAAGGAGGCAGTGGGGCAGTGCCGCGACTGGCATATGTGCAGGATGTGCAACTGCACAGGGCCCCGTGATTTTGGGGCCCCGCTAGCGAAAAAATTTTTGCAATAAAAATCATTTGAATTCATTATTTGCATTTTTACTTCATTGAGAATGGGCCACACAAATGAGTATGGGCCACAGAAATCAGCATATGGACCATTATTCTGTCGCGGGGACGGGTTTGTATGTAGAAAAATGAAGCGAGCGAAATTTTTTTTGGACTCTCCCCAAATCCACCAAATTGTCTGGCCGCGGCACTGTAGTGGGGTTGATGAGAGGTACCACCGCACCTCTCCCTTCATCCACAAAGTTCGTGAGGAACGTTTCTGGGAGCGAAGCGTCGAAACAGGCCTTTTTAGTGACAAACACAAAATTAACAAAACGAACAAAACTAACCGAATTTTCTCGTAGATTAAAAGCAAACTAGTCCGCTCAAATTAGTCAAAAAATCGCTGTTTTTAGGAAATTTTTTCCACAACTATGAGACCGGTGCCAAGTGAAGGATTCACAACCCGCAGTTCGAAAAAAGGGTTGTTTTTGAGAAATATGTGAATTTTAGAGTTTTTTCGCCTTTTTCTCTATTTTGTGGAGAACCTATGCATTTTGGTGAAAATATCAAAGTTGGAGAGCATAAAATTACCTACAAATTTTACTTTTACAATTTTTCCCAACTCCGCATAGTTTCGCGGCTGGCGGCCGTTTTGCGCCATTTTTAGATTTTGAGCCAAAATTATGTATTTGTATAAAAAATTAAATGAGATCAAAATAGTAGTTGTAGTTTTTCAACGGCCTTTCTTTGGACGCTTTGATTATCAACAGAGTCTGAAAAAAGGGCCAAAACGAGCTCTACCGGCGAAACAATGCCGAATTCGAAAAAACAGTGAAGACAAAATTTGCAGGAAATTTTATGCCTTATAACTTTGCTCTTTTGATATTTTGACCAAAATGCATAGTTTCCCTTAAAAATAGAGAAAAGGCGAAAAAACTATAAAATTCACATATTTCTCAAAAAACAACCCTTTTTTCGATCTGCGGGTTGTGAAAATCATGCTTAGACAACCCATATCCTTCACTTGGCACCGGTCTCGTAGCTGTGGGAAAAATTTCTTTAACTGTCCCTAATTTGAGCGGAGTGGGCAGAAAACGTGCCCTAATGTGTTTTTGATGAAGACGCGCCCTTTCTTGTGAGTGCAGCTAACTTCAGAGTTTACAAATCTAAATATATAGAAAGAGTATAGATCAATCTGTTGTTGACCTTGAAGGTAATTTTTTAAGGTCGTTGCTTTAATTTGCAAAAAATTTGGGTCGGTTTTGAACGTTTGGTTATTTTTTGTTTTTGTTTTTTTAGTTGGATCAATTTTGTTTTTTAAACAGCGAGCGCTTTTGGGGGGGTCATGACCCCCGTGACCCCCCCCCCCCCTTAAATCCGCGCCTGAGGGAACCTTTCTTTGTAAGTTAGAACAGCATTCTTCAAGCGTTTATTAGCAGCTATTTGAGAAAGTTCGTGGTGAGCATGCTGATTCTGCACACCGTAGATGCAAAGATTGGTGACCTCATGTAACTCTGCAGTCGATAGTACAATGGTAAGATATAGGCGATCAAAGTGTTCTGGGTTATAAAGTCATAGCTTGCAAAGGCCGGCGTAATATCTACCTTCGACCACAAAACGGAAGTAGTGCTAATCAGCAGGAGTGGAACGATGGAGACCATAATGCCGCGTTTTCATTAGTAGAATTAGTGGTAGAGTATACTGGGCAAGTACTAACTAACCTGTGAACTCGCCTAATGAAAACTTGGATATAGTAGAGTAGAGTGGGATAGCACCGTGGTAAAGTTGCTCTACCGCTTAAAAGTACGCCAGTTACTCTACCACTCTACCAATGAAAACTCGGCATAAGGGTTAGAATAAGTAAGTAGATCATTCACTCTGCACACTGTTCTGGAGAAAAAGATCGATCGGAAGCTCTGCTTCAAAGTGCACTCCTAACAGAAAAAGTAGTTAGGTTAGTCCTGTTATTTGTAACACTATTGCAACGGCTTTGAAAAGGATAACTAATAGAAGGAAAATTAAAGCCGGCCGTATATGAGTTAAGCCCCCTCTGCGCAGGGGCAGCGGAGCGCGTGGAGATGGAAGGAAAAGTGCACACGCATTTTCACTTTGGGTGGAGAAATCCACACCCAAAATATCATCCCAGAACGTTGAAGCGCTGTCTCGGTCGCGGGTCGCTCGAAGGGACGTGGTCGAATAATAAATATATTATATTAGAGCTATTAAGAACTTATAACTGTATAGTCTAAGCTTTGGAAACCCCACCCGACTATCATTTAAAAAGGGGATTGCCTCAGGAACATGCCGAAAAAAGGATTCCCAGTAGGTTCCTCATGAGGACTCCATATGACAAATGAGGGGAATTCCGACAGGGGCATTTCCCCATGAACACCACAGCGATGAGGTATGCCTTATCAATTTCTCATAGGGGCCCTCATTACAATTGAAATGGGGCAATCCCAACATCTGCCTTACGTTGTCGGAAAGCTTTTTAAAAAAGCTTAAATAAATACTCTTAAGCTTTAGTTTAACTCATACAAAGCTTTAGTTTTTTTTGTTGCATTTGTTCCCAGCGGGAAATGGAGTGCTCCAATAGCGCTGTTTGAGCACTCATTAAGAAGCTTACAGCGCTCCCTTTCCCATACCAGTTCCATATACTTTGTAACATTGCGTGTCATTGCAAGGGATCATACGTTTTTATGCTCCTTCAAAAGCGTTCTAGGAGCATTATAAAAAAGCTTTTTAATAATAGTGGCGTGTGTGAGTCGGACGAACATGTAACTACTTTGAGCCGGAACAAGACTACCTCTCCCCCCGTTTTCGAGGATGCTGAACACGATGGCGTTGTTAGAATTTCTATTTTCGGTTGCTCAACCCCTTAAAATGGCCAAAAACCAGCCCCAAGAGAGGTTAAAAGTGCTTTACACGGTTTCCTTGTAACAAAAACACTCCCCCCATTTTTGAGGGTATACTGAGCACGCTGGTGGTCTTGGATATCGGTTCCGACCCCCACCAACCCCTCCACCGGCCAATACTCTCCCCCAAAATGGGTGAATATTTTTTTTGTAATATCAGCGTCAAAATACCCGGTTTCCCTGTAAAAAAAACACTTTCTGCCAGTTTTCGAGGTTGCTGAGCACGGTGGTGGTCTTGGATATCGGTTCCGAGCCCCACCAACCCCTCCACCGGCCAATACTCTCCCCCAAAATGGGTGAATATTTTTTTTGTAATATCAGCGTCAAAATACCCGGTTTCCCTGTAAAAAAAACACTTTCCGCCAGTTTTCGAGGTTGCTGAGCACGGTGGTGGTCTTGGGTATCGGTTCCGACCCCCACCCACCCCTCCACCCGCCAATACTCTCCCCGAAATTGGTAAATTTTGTTTTTGTAATATCAGCGCTAAAATATGGTCATCAAGATAATCGCTCATTTTCTTCGTTCTATAAAATTTATGAAAGCTCCGGTAATGCTCCCTCGGGAGCATATTTAACAGCGCTCAAAGTAAGCTCCCAATTTTTCCCACTAGGTTCTCACGGAATTTTGTTGGTGTCCGTTAAGGGTGTCATTTAACATACTCAATAGCTCGGTTCTGGTTCGATTACAGAGGTCAAGCAGCATTGGATGTGATTAGTACTCAGTTGGGGTCGTATTGATAAAATCACACTCGCGGTTAAAAACAAAAAGCTTTCGACACCGGTGCAGTTATTACTCATATATCCACGCCGAAATTCTCAAATTCCACGAGGGATCGGGTAGCAATGATTTTTCCTCAAGGGGGCCCAAATGGTGCACTGCTTATGACGAGGAGTGAATGAGGAACGGCGTTATAGGGGGTTCCCTCTGACGCCCCAAACATGTTTTATGAACCAGTCGTTTTTAAAAGCTCAAAAGTGTTCACACTGACTCGACATGTTTAAACATGTTTTCAAGTGTCAGTTTTCATAGCTTTAAATATTCGCTAGTGTTTTTTACCGTGAAATAGAAATTGATTTAATGTTAAAAATGTTATCTCCGTATATTTTTTTGATGAAAAACTTGTGAACATTATAAATCACTACAAATGTTAAATCTAAAAAATGACGTGCTGACTACAGCTGAGCGAGTATTCAGCATTGCTAGCAAGTGTTTTTAACTTGTTTAAAATAGCTCGCTCCATATAAAATACAGGGTAAAACACATGTTTTATCCTGTTGTGAACCGAAATTTGGAGAGCTTTCTAAAATATGTTTTGGGCGTCAGTGTAAGCCCCAGATTAGATGCCCTATGTGGGCCTTATAGGGTAATCCACACGGGGTCCACATGAGGCAGTGGGTCTAGCCTCATAGGGCCCTATCTGTAACCCTTATCTGAAAATGCTCGTCGGGCATAACTCAATAGACAGCTGATAAGTAAATTGACCGATTAACTTAATATATTTTAACGTTAACTGTTCACGTGCTCCCCAGCCACAATGATTATGCTCCGCCGCCCCTGCCTCTGCTCATGCTACGCTTTTAGTACCATATCCGCCGAGACTGATCACAGCGATGTTACTCATTCATACTGGCGCACAAAAGCGTGCCGAATCGGAAACGATGCAATGGCAGATAACGCGTAATGGAACGGCAGGGAATGTTGGAATAGTCGACTAAGGCTGGGGGGACCCATATACTCATATCAAACGTGGAAAGGTGCATCACAAGGGAGCTTGGGGAAATGAACTAGAACCTTACACAGTTTCCGATTAGAAATGGAGGATATCAGGTATTCCTGCAACGTTTCGGATACGAGGAGTTGTTCGCATCTTGATTCTTCTACATCCGCCACTGGGCTGAGCTGAAAGCTGTGACTTAGAGGAGGCTAACGCCGAAGAACATCCTGGGATGATATTGGGAGATATATGGATGAAAGTGGAAACCAGGGGCGGCGGAGCATAATCATTGTGGGTGGGGACCACGTGAAGAGATAACCGTTAAAATCTAAAAAGTTAATTGGTCAATTTATTTATCAGCTGTTTGTTGAGTTATAGGGTTTTTCTTTGGTTATGGGGTTATGCCCGACGAGCATTTGGGAGGTGGGTATAGATAGGGCCCTATGAGGCTAGCCCCACTGCCTCATGTGGACCCCCTGTGTATTGTCCTGTAAGGCCCACACAGTTCATCTGAAGCCTTGCCTCATTCGCGCCTCGTCATAAGGAATACCCCATTGGCCCCCTTGAGGAAAAATCATTGCTACCCGATCTCGAGTGGGAACGTGGGTAATAAATGCGACGGTGTCGAAAGCCTAATATTTTTAAACGCGAAGCTCATTTTACCAATACGGTCCCCCAACTGAGTACTAATCACGTCAAATGCTGCTTTACCTCTGTAATCGACCTGGAACCGGTCTATTGAGTATGCTAAATGACACCTTTCACGGTCACCAACATAATTGCCTGAAATATGAAGTAATTCAACAACAAAAACTAAGACTTTGTATGAGTAAAACTAAACTTAAGGGTATTAAAAGCTTTTTATAAAGTAAGGCAGATGTTTGCAATGAGGCATACCTCACTTATCGCTGATGTTTTTTTTTGTGAATAAGGATACTTAAGGGAAATCCCTGTTTCGGCATGCCACACATTTGGCATATGGCATGAAGCCAACACGCTGCAAGAGGCAATCCCCGTTTTAAATGGTAGGCCGGTGGGATTGAAAAAGCTTAGGCTATGGAATTTTAAGTTCCTTATAACTCGAAAATAATATGTATATTTAGTTTTCGTATGACATGTTCCGCCTTTCGATCACGTTCTGGGTTATTGGTGTATTTGAAATATCCCTACAAACATTTCGATTCGGAAACGATTCGAGAACGATTTGCCAAAAGCGAAAGCTTGCTTCGATCTCGGACTCGTTAACGACTCGTAAACGAATTCGAAGGCAGTAAAAGCGGAGCAAGAGATCGAATCGCTTTCTCGTGCTGATAACGAATCACATGCTCGTATCGATAGCAAATCGCTTCTGCGCCGAAAGTCACTCAGCCGAGAAAAACAAGTCAAAAGCTCAATCTTTCCACACAAATCGTTGAAGAGAAACCAAAGGCTCTCAAAATTTCCTCTCAATAGGACTTCAAATCGGTGAAATGACGTTATGTTGTTAGTGTAATTTGGAGATTTGAAGTCCCATTCAGGGGAAATCGGCTCTCAATATTTTTCTACAGCATGAAGGCTTTGGGAGAAACAAATCAACCAGGAAAGCTTTTATTTTGCGTTTTGAATCTTTTTCTCGTACCCTTCGCAAGCATTTTTCGAATCGAGAATGGTCCGAGAAAGCGAGCCTCCGAGAAACTGTTTGCAGAGATGCTGGGTGTGGATTACCCCACCCAAAGCGAAAGTGTGTGGGCATTTTTCATTCCATCCCTACGCGCTCCGCCTCCCCTGGTGGAAACTACGATCAACACAACAACACAACAATATATTGAGATTGAAAGAGTTCCAAAGAGGAAAAGAGTAGTATTGCTGGGCTTTCCGCAAAATCCAGACACCAGAACTACCAATTGCCAAGACTACAATCCTTCAACAAAAAGTGGAAGAAGTGTCATCATCTCGGGCAGATTTTGTTAACACTGCATAATCTCTAATCAACTACTAAAGTTTGTATTTAATAAATACCGACAGCTTATCACGAAATATCTACTTTAGTAATGAGATGGCCAACAGTTTTACTATAAGATATAAAGCCAGTGAACTGGATGTATGGCTTTCTGATGCCACCCATAACTATGAGAGCATTGTAATTGGTGGTGACTTTAATGTAAACATTTTATCCAACAATGCGCTTTCCAAAAAATTTCTCAACTTCTTCAAAACGTTTGACATAAAGCCCATCAACCAACTTCCGACATACCTAAACACTAATAATCCATCGCTGCTGGACATTTTTTTTGTGTCGAATGTTGATAACGTTTTATTCCATAATCAGATCAGCCCACCCAGTTACCTCGATCATGACATCCTGTACCTTTCCCTTAAACTCTCAGAAAAAACCATCAGCGGAAATTGTTTTCGTATCGTAACTACAAATCCATCGATGTCGCGACACTATTGCAAGAATGTTCCTCACTACCATGGGATCAAATATACCGAATCTCTGACATTGACAACCAAATAGATCATTTTCGCTCGCTATGTTACCATCTGCACGAATCTTTTGTCCCAGTCAAAACAAAACGCATTCTTTCCTCTACTTCACCTTGGTTCTCCACCAAAATCCGCCGTCTTGTCTCCAAGAGAGAGTTCTTATTCAAAAAATATAAAATTAACAAAACCGATGTGAATTTCAAAGCCTACAAAAATGTTAGGAATTTAGTTACTTCTTCCATACGTAAAGCGAAAGCGCAGTTCTTTTCGTCCAAGCTTAGCCCTAGTCTGCCCGCAAAGAAACTTTGGACCAACATTAAGCAACTTGGCATTCATGGTAATGAAGGTGAAACCCAGATCAACCTTGGCGCTAATGAGCTAAATAATTATTTTACATCCGCATCCAATATACGCAGAGATCCTCATTGCTTAAGGCCAACTAATAGTAACTCTGGTATTTTTTGTTTTCGCAATGTAGATCACGCGGAAGTCCATAAAGCTTTTTATTCAATTAAATCCGAATCAGTTGGTCCAGACAATCTCCCACCCATTTTCCTAAAGTTGATTTTTCCTCTGATTCTTCCCTATATCACATATATTTTTAACAGTTGCCTCACAAAATCATACTTTCCGCTGCAATGGAAAAAAGCAAAAGTTATCGCACTACCTAAGTGCAAATCTCCGCATAGCCCCGCTGATTATCGTCCTATAAGTATACTCTGTTTCTTAGGCAAAGTATTAGAAAAATTAATGTCGCGGCAAATCGATGAGCACTGTGAAATGTGGTCCCTGTTATCGCATGTACAGTCCGGTTTCCGCAAAAGCAGTAGCTGTGAAACTGCTCTACTGAAAGTGACCACGGATCTGCGAATTGCTCTTGATTCCGATGACATTGCTTTTCTTGTGCTTCTCGACTTTAGTAAAGCATTCGACAGTGTTAGCCATAGCCATGTGCTCCTAGAAACTAAGCTAATAGACCACATGAGTTTTTCATCGTCTGCGGCCTCTTTAATTCGGAGTTACTTGCACAATCGATCTCAAAAAGTATGGCTACAAAATTCAATTTCAGATTCTTTGCAAATCACGCGCGGCGTTCCGCAGGGCTCCATACTAGGACCGCTGCTTTTCAGTATGTATATAAATGATCTCAGCAGTGTTGTGACAAACTGCAAACTGCACATGTATGCGGATGATGTCCAAATTTACTTAAACAGTCCTATTGGTTTGGTCGAGAATTGTGTTTACAACATTAATGCCGATCTCGAACGTATATATCAATGGTCACTTTCCAACCAGTTACTGCTTAATGCATCCAAATCATGCTGCATTCCAATGTACAGGAGTCAAGTAGACACCTCCTTCCTTCCACCTATCATTCTCATGAAGGCGTGTTTACCTTATCAATTGCGAGTCAAAAATCTGGGCGTCTATCTGAACTCACAATTAACTTGCTGTGACCAGATCTCTCACACTCTTTCAAAAATATATGGTAGTTTGCGTCGTCTATGGCTGTACGCTTCCATTCTACCCGTAGGTACTCGGTCCAAGCTAGGGAACGCAATCCCGGGATCCCGGCTGATTTTGCGGTCTCGAAAGCCCGGGATTGATACGGCCTAATCCCGGGATCCCGGAAAGGTTTTTTTAAACAAAAAACCTCATTTATTTAAAAAAAAAAATTTTCGGTGGAAAAATATTTTGAACACTATAATAATATTCTAGTCTATAATAATATTGTTGTGCCACTTTCAACATTTTTCCAAGAAATCGAACGAGAATTTTTTTCAGAAGAAATTTTTTTTATATTCTGTTGTTTTGTTTAATTGGAAACACGCAACGAAAAATCCAATTTCTTTTTGCAGCTTCTAATTTGCTCGACTGTGGAGACTATTGCTCTCTGTATTCTCTAGTGTGTGCCTCTCCTCGAGGAATTTCCTTTGTTTCGCTGTGCGCACAGTCGAGCTCACGCTTGCGGAATCCCGCCCCTGCTCTTGAAATTCTGTCAGTCTCATTGGCGACGTGTAATAGAGTGGAGCGCAAGGTCGAGTAGTTTTATTTTTTTATACGGTTTACGACCTAGGCATATCTAATCTGTCATGGCTAATAAAGCGGAAGTGTGGCAATTTTTCAATAAAATAGAGGGCAGCGCATCGGCGAAGTGTACACGATGCCCAAAAATAATAAAGACCACAGGTGGATCCACAAAAGGGCTTCATACACACCTGAAAGCAATACACAGTATTGAAATAGGAAGGAAGGATGACACTGCTTCAACATCCAACAGCATTTTAACGCCTGATCCAGCAAAGAAACGCAAAATAAAGGATTTTTTTCAAATAAAAGAAGAAAATTCTCTTGCAGCAACGGTTTCCCGACTAGTGGCACGAGATGGACTTCCCTTTGCAATATTCATGACTTCCGATGATCTAAGAGATGCATTAAAAGCGAAAGGGTTCGATTTACCAAAGTCAGAACATGGCTTCCGCAAAATGACTATGGAATATGCTAAGGCAATCCGATCGAGTAATGTGGAAGAAATTGAAGGAGACAAAAAGCAAGGACGGAAGTTCAGCCTTACGCTTGACGAATGGACGTCAGTGCGTGGTCGTCGATACATGAACGTCAATATCCATGGAAATGAATCCAAATTTTGGAATTTGGGCCTTGTACGTGTTTCTGGATCCATGCCAGCTGAAGTTTGTGTAGAAATACTTGAGAAAAGACTAAAGGAATATCATTTGTCTCTCACTGACGACATCGTGTGCATCACCACCGATGGCGCAAGCGTAATGGTCAAACTTGGAAAAATTATTGCTGCGGAACAACAACTTTGCCTTGCTCATGGAATACAGCTAGGAGTTTTGGACGTGTTATATAAGAGAAAACTGCACGAAAATCAGGAGGTCAACGATTGCTTAGAAGCAGATGCCGAGAACTTACGGGAATCAGATGATGAGGATTATGAAGAAGATTTCCCTAGTCAACATCAACAAGACTGTGGAAGTGGAATTGCTGTGTTTGAAGAGGAAACTCAGGTAGATCTCTCGGACAATATATCTCCTACCATCGAAAAAGTGCGGAAGATTGTTCGTATGTTTAAACGATCACCAGTTAAAAATGATTCACTACAAAAGTACATTCTGGAAGAGCAAGGGAAAGAGCTGACTCTTCTTCTAGACTGCAGAACAAGGTGGAATAGTCTGTTTATGATGTTGGAACGATTTTGTCTTCTTAAGACTGCTGTTCAAAAATGTCTAATAGACCTTCAATACACGGACTTTTTGCTAGAAGAAGATTTCATCTGCATCACCGATCTCATTTCAGCGTTGAAGCCTGTCAAGTTGACTGTCGACGCATTGTGCCGTAAAGATTCCAATTTGTTGACCGCAAAATCAGCATTACAGTTTTTGATGCAGAAATTAGATTGCCAGAGAACTCCAATATGCGCAAAATTGGCAGCATCACTTAGATTCCGTATACGTCAACGTGTTTGCACAGAACTCTCTGGAATCTTGCAATATCTCCACAACCCTTGTGCTCCGGAAGATGACGATCTTTTCGAAATACCTTCGAAAGCTACGATACGTAAGGGTCTACATAATCTTTTAAAAAGACTGTCAGTTATAAATCCTGATCAAGATCAGAGTGCTGAGGTAACTGACCCACCCGGAACTGAATTAGAATCCATTTCAATGGAAGACCAATTGCAAATGGCGATTGTGCAAGGGTTTGCCAAATCAGCTATTCCGTCCGCATCGGCAGCTGATTTAAATTTAGTGATAAAAAGAGAACTGTCACTATTTGAGGGCGGTGGAGCGCGTGGCTACCATATGCAGAAGGTATATGACTTTCTTTTGACCATTCCACCAACAAGCGTGGATGCTGAAAGGGCGTTTTCCGCAGCCGGAGTTTTATGTACGAAGTTTCGGTCAAGATTGAACGATAAAACATTGGATGAACTTTGCTTCCTTCGAAGCTATTTTCAGCAACAGGCTAAGCAGGCCTAATTTTTCTTTTATAAATAATGAATTGTTTTTCTGTTTTTTTTTAATTCACGAATGAAAATTTAAGTTTGAAAACTACATAATGTATATGTAAGTAAGTTGCATTAAACTTCTTTGTTATAAGTTATATGTTTTGTTTGTAATTATTTTTTTATTATAAAAACAACCATACCATGCTTATGTTCCTCAAACCCCTCGAATCCTCGATAGCGAAAAAATTGAATTTTCGGCAACCGGCATAATCCCGGGGTATCCCGGGATCCCGGGATTGATGAATATGAATCCCGCAATCCCGGGATTGGGAAAAACTTCCGGGATTGCGTTCCCTAGTCCAAGCTAATCAAAACATTAATTTTACCATACTTCACTTATGCCAGCTTGGTCTTTCCATCCCTTGATGCGTCATGTCGCGACAAACTCAATGTAGCCTTCAATGATTGCACAAGGTTTGTATATAATCTTCGACGATCTGACCATATAAGTCGATATCGTTCCTCCGTTCTGGGGTGCACGCTTGATGTGTACTTATCGCTCAAGGCAATGACATTCATTTATAAACTTCTACACTCTGACCGTCCATCATACCTCCATGAGTATCTTCGTTTTGGTCGTATGACTAGAAGAATACTATTGATCCTATCCAGATTCTCCCACTTAGTTGCGCAGAGATCTTTTTTTGTTCACTCTACTCAGTTATGGAACAGCTTACCCGCCGATATACAGAGGGCGGGGTCATTGAGTGTATTCAGGAAACGTGTCTTCAGCCACTTTATTAATCAATAATATTCCTTCAGCTCATTAGTTTTTTTTCATTCGTTCTTTTTTAATTTATTTTTTTTTTGCAGTTAGTTAGTTATTCATTCTCTTTGATCTTGCTTTCTTTTAATCTCTTTTTATTTATCTCTCTTTCCACACTTGATCTATTATTTAAAACTTTATACTATTATTATTATATACACAATTTTGTTTTTGCTTTTTTAAATTTGCCGTATTGTAATTTATAAGTAGGTACATTCGCTTTTAGTGATATAAGATATTGTAATCTTGATGTACTTAAATTAATATAAAATAAAATAAATAAATAAAATAAATAAAAAATAAAGAACAATTTTATTGTAATCTCAAAATTTTACCTCTATTATTAGAATTGCCAGACTTGTTCGACTAAACTTGTTCGCTCATTAAATATTTGTCAAAGTTCAAGAAAGCAGAAAAGTTCCTATTGTATTTCACCGTTTAATCGATCCAATTTGCGTTCTAATTGTAAGGAGCAGCACAATCCATCTCGTCTATCAAAGCAACATTGGATCCTTTCGTACTTCGTTAAAACAGAGAAAAAAGCCTAATTTGTCTTATTTTTTTCAAAAAGAATCTAATTAACTGTGAATAATGATTTTTGTTCAGTGAATTTTGATTCTTTGGCTGAGGTGATTGTTTCCGGATTCCGCCCTATTGCAGATAAGACGTAGAATGCTTTGTCAAAGGTTTGAACCTTATTTTCCTTCACTCAATTACACACAAAATGCTTCGCAATGGCGAATTTTATCATCCCACGTTGTATTAAAAACAGAGGGAATTTAGTAAATAGATCACAAGAACGACCATCTGTACAACGTCATTATAATTCATGGAATTGAAATAACGTTTATATAAAGCCAAGTCGGCTACCACAGCTGCATTTCAGACTAGAAAAGGACAATTTAAAAACGAACTTCCACTTCAGATAAAGGACAAACTTTTCACAGTTCGTGCACTCGTGTTTGGTTGTCCTACAAGTGCGCAAAGTTCAGAAACTGTTATGGAAATTGTATGACTCTGTCTACGTCATTCGCCAAAGGACTTTGCATAATTTAAATTGCCATTTATTATGTTTATTTTAAGGATTAGCCGCACTCGTTAAGTGACTATACTTATACACCACCAGACCATAAATAAATATCTAAAATGATTCAAATTCCTTCCACATCCATAATATTTACTTATTCTGCGGCAGTATTTTTCTATGTGTTTAAAGAATCAATAGGCAGACAGTTTTTGGTCCTTATTTGTTCTATATCTGCGGAGGCGACCACTTCTGTTTATATATCATTAATAAAAATATTTATTTTTCTTCTAGACACGTGTAATAAATACAAAGTATACTGTAAAGAGTGAATTCTGATACAGAAAAAGGGTGAATGTTGATATTATATTTAATTCCTTTATACATATCAAGGACAGGAGACATAACAAAATTTTACCAATTTAAATATTTATTCAAAATTCTCTGCTACATATGTATATCTTGAGTATATTTAGCAAGGAAGGAAGGAAAGTTCTAGATAGTTGTGATGCCGTCATCCTGTCTTTGTTAAATTACATCAATTTTGTAAAGAATAATTTAAGAATGGCCCCCTTTTACACGATCGGACACCGAACAGACAAAACGAACGAACAAACTGGGGTTTATGGGGAAGAGGGTGAGAGAGGACGATGGAAAACCGGCCCCTCTCTCACCCTCTTTCCTATAAACCTCAGTTTCAGTTCGTTCGTTTTGTCTGTTCGGTGTCCGGTCGGGTGAAAGGGGGCATGCAAATATTTTTCAAAAGTATTTTGTTCTTCCTTGCATCTTCGTGTTTTTGATTGTTTTTTGTATTTTTTCTTTAAAAGAGCTTAGGCTAATTTTTGCTAATAAAACAAACAAACAAATTACAAAACACCACGAAAATTCGTCGTTACGCGAATTAAATAGCTTCTTTGACTCAATTGCCTGGCATGATATTTTGATTGTCGAATCGTTTAATTCAATCTATCTTAATTTTTTAGCTGTACTCTCTGAAGGTTTCGACAAGTTTGTCCCAAAGAATCAGAATAACTCTCATCCCCCGTGTTATAACAGAAGATTATTAAACCTCAGACATGCAATAAATGACGCCCATAAAAAATATAAATGTCTGAACTCTGATTTAAACTTGCAAAAATTTAAACAACTTAAGGCCCAACTATAATGCACATAAGAAACGCACGTCAGCCGACGTGCGTAAATATCAAACTTTCGTCAAACGTAAATATACGGAAAGTTTCCACAACTTTAAAATTATTAAAATGCATAAATACGATTCATTGACTATTCAAACTTGGCTATTAATCTTTGCATATTAAAAATAATCATATTTATTTTCAATTATAATAAATTTCTCATCAAAATCACTCCCATAAATTTGAAGCACAACATTTTCCATACTCTTTCTTGTTTAAAACCCACAAAACAACAAGAAAAAAATCAGCTGTCATCAATTTAACTACAAATTCTCACAAAACGTACGTTGAGCGCGGTTCTTTTCGCATTTTTACGTTTAACGAAACTTAACGAAACAAAATATGACCGACGACGTACGTCCAATATGGCCGAACCCATTAATTTCCATGAGAGCGACGAGCTGACGTGCGTTTCTTAAGGCCCAACTATAATGCACGTAAGAACCGCACGTCACCCGACGTGCGTAAATATCAAACTTTCGTCAAACGTATAATGGTTCGTGTATACGGAAAGTTTTCACAAGTTTAAAATTATTAAAATGCATAAATATTATTCATTAACTATTAAAACTTGGCTATTAATCTTTGCATATTAAAAATAATGATGTTTATTTTCAATTATAATAAATTTATCATCAAAATCACTCCCATAAATTTGAAGCATAACATTTTCCATACTCTTTCTTGTTTAAAACTCACAAAACAATAACAAAAAAAATCAGCTGTCATCAATTTAACTACAAATTCTCACAAAACGTACGTTGAGCGCGGTTCTTTTCGCATTTTTACGTTTAACGAAACTTAACGAAACAAAATATGACCGACGTACGTCCAATATGGCCGAACCCATTAATTTCCACGAGAGCGCCCAGATGACGCGCGTTTCTTACGTGCATTATAGTTGGGCCTTTACGTGCATTATAGTTGAGCCCATGGAGAATATACAAGGAGACAAAACTCTTAAGCCTCGGCCACGATACGAGCGGCGAGCGGCGAAAAGTGAGCGGCGAGCGGCACCAGAAAAATTTAATGTCTCGAATTAGCGGCGAGCGGCAGTAGAGCGGCACTTTAGTATTGCCGCTCTACCTCTCAACGCTCACCGCGCGTATCGTGACCGGATTCGAGCGTTTTCCATATAAAACAATACAAAATAAAGAATCGCCGCTCTGCCGCTCACCGCTAGCCGCACGCCGCTCGCCGCTCGTATCGTGGCCGAGGCTTTATGGGAAAAATGACAGGAAATGGATGGGTAGAAGAAACTAAACTTCTAGTTCATTTTTGGCCACAGATGTCACCTTTGTCCGATGTACCCCACATGAATTTAATAAAAACTCATTGCAAACATCAAAAATTGATTAATTACGAATAATCGCATTGATATAAAATCGAATTTAGAAGCTAGTAAACAGCTGTAAGCTGCTAAACGTAAAATATATTTGTAATAAACGAACTCTGCCATGAACCGGATAAATACAATCGGCCATGTTTTTTGGGGTACATTTGACTACAGCGCCGCCAATAATCAAACGAAAATTGACAACACGGAGTTTTGTCTCCTTGTATAGCCTCCATGGTTGAGCCTTTAGGCGTGAATATGAGTTTCTTCACAGATTCTTATACCGGCAATATTTATGGTCAATTGAAACTGATCTTAAACACAACTCTCGAAGCTTCTGGAGCTACATTAATAATAAAATATCTCTACCTGGAAAATAAATGTTCCACTGATGCGGAATCTACTTGTAACTTATTCGCGGAGTTTTTTGAATCCGTTTGTGCAACGGAAACTGTCTCTCCCCCTGGCGATTATTGTTCTAATATTGAATCTAGTGTAAATATAGGGCAACTATCGTTCAATAATGTTGAGGTTTTGACAGCTTTAAATACCTTAGACGTGAATAAAAAAGCAGGTCCTGATAAGATCACCCCACTGATCATCAGAAATTGCTCCAACAGTCTCGCTAAACCTCTTTGTATTATTCTAAATTTCTCCCTTAATAGCGATGAATTTTTGGAATCATGGAAAGAGGCATTTATTTGCCTTATATTTAAATCGGGCATTAAATCTTCTATTTCCAATTATCGAGGCATTATCAAATCTAATTGTATTCCTAAATTATATGATAATATGGTAAAAAACAAATTGTATAATCTGGTAAAAGAATTTATTACTCCCGCTCAACACGGTTTTATGACCGGCCGTTCAACCGTCACAAACCTTGTTTATTTTACGCACTTCATTTCTAACTCGTTGGAGTGTGGTACTCAAATAGATGTTATCAGCCTAGATATTGTGAAAGTTTTTGATAAAATTGCACACAGTTTATTAATTCACAAACTTAGAGTTCTTGGTTTTCACTCGTCTTTACTTAACTGGATTCAATCTTTTATAAATAACAGAAAAATCAGCGTAAAAGTAAATGGATCAATCTCACGTACGTTCATAGTAGGGATGTTACGAATGTCATATTTTTCACATTCGCGAATGCGAATGCGAACGCGAATGTTTGGAACGCGAATGTGCGAATGCGAATGCGAATACGAATGTTTAGGAATAGCATTAAAAAATTTAATTAAATGAAGTCCTCATTTTTTTATTACTTACAATAGGATATGAAAAAAAATTAGAACAGACCAGTGTTAATACAGTAATGGTATTCTTTCTTCTCGTATTTAATAAACAAAGTTCAAGAGAGGAATATTATATTTCATGAGACGATTTCTAAAGACCCCCATTCACATACGGTCCGCCGGCAGGCCATGGCCTGAAGGTTTCTCGCTTTGAGGCCAAGTATAACCACACACTCACTCACCGACACCGTCAACTGGCTCTTTGCATTGCTGACAAAAATCTTTATGTGTGTGGGTATTTATCGTCAGTCCCTGCCTGAAAATCTGAACTTGTGTCTGAAATTCTCGTTGAGGCGATGACAAAGCCTTCTACATTTACAAGCCATGCCCCAGGTATGTGCATGTATGTGTATGAAGAGCCAAAATTGTGGAATTAACATTGCCGAAGCCGTACGAAACAATTTTTTAACTTTGTTTTTGCACTTAAAAGTGGTAAAATAATGTATATTATCACTTTTTGGTGCACATGGATTATCAGTGATTAGTGCTTTAGTGATTTAATAAAAAAAATTAAAAAGAAGTGAGTGATTAAGTGTATTTTAAGAGTGTTAATTGATTAGGTGACCATTTTTGTTTACATTCGCGGTGTTTTTTTCGTGTTAATTTAGGGAAAAAATGTTGAATTTGTGTAGTAATATAATAAAAAGTGCTTTTTAAGTGATTAAAGATTATTATAGAATAGTTATTAAAAACATAAGTGCAGAAAAATTTGAAGGAAAAGTGAAAAAGTTATTGTTATTCATTTTGTGTGGTAGTACTTGCACTTATGTTTTTAATAACTCTTCTATAATAATTTTTAACTACTTTAAATTCACTTTTAATTCCATTACTACACAAATTCAACATTTTTTCCCTAAATTAACACGAAAAAACCACCGCAAATGTAAACAAAAACGTCACCTAATCAATTAACACTCTTAAAATACACTTAACCACTAATTTTTTTTTTAATTTATGGAGTCAGATCACTAAATAACTTATCACTGATAATCCGTGTGCACTAAAAAGTGATAAAATACAATATTTTACCACTTTTTATTCCAAAAACTAAGTTAAAAAATTGCTTTTCTCACAGCTAAATTGAAGTTCATTCTGACTGAAGTCCATTCTGACAGATAAATTGAAGAGCCATTTTCTTTGAATGTGAGTGTGAGATTTCGTAGGGCATGGCTTGTAAATGTAGAAGGCTTTGGGCGATGAACATGTTTGCACTTGAATTAACAACCTGCTACGCTAAACTGTCGTCTTCGCCTGTGTGCATTCAGGGAATCATGAGATCGCCTGCACTCCACGGCCGGCGTGTCAGACGCATGCCTCAAGTCCTCATCCCTCAGTCAGACTGAGTAATGTATGGGATTCATCGGGCGGTACCTGCAGACCTGGCCTAAAAGGCCACGGCGTGAATGGGGGTCTTAAGAGGCTCATATATAAGGGTGGCTGCACTGAACAATTGCTCATGCCGAACGCTGGCCCTGGCCGGTGAAGCGCTCAGATATTTGCGATCCAGATCTGTCAATTTGTCGTATTTTAATTTTGTTTTCCACGAGAAACGACAAGATGTGTATAGGTCATTCGCATTCGCAAAACATTCGCATTACTTGATGCGAATGCGAATGTCGATGCGAATGTTTAAAATGATGCGAATCATTCGCATAAGCGAATGCGAATGCGAACATTCGTAACATCCCTAGTTCATAGCCAGATCCGGGGTACCTCAAGGCAGTCATCTTGGGCCATTGTTGTTCATTCTCTTTATCAATGACATCGTTAGCAGCATCTCCTCTTCAAAATGCTTACTGTATGCGGATGATTTGAAGCTATTTCGTGAGGTTGTTAATGCTGTAGACTGTTTATGTATGCAACGAGATTTGAACGCCCTAACCAACTGGTGCAGCTCCAACCATCTTGAGTTGAGTATTAATAAAAGTAACTGCTTTACTTTTAGCCGTGGTCATAACCCTGTGATGTTCCCTTATTCACTGAATAACCTAAGCCTAGTTCGAATTACTGAACTGAATGACCTTGGGGTTGTGTTCGATTCGAAATGAACTTTCAATTCTCCCATCGATTATATTATCTCAAAAGCTTTTAGGATGCTCGGTTTTGTTATGAAGCACTCCAAAGATTTTTACGACCCTTATACTATTAAAAGTTTGTACGTGTCATTAGTAAGGTCTCACCTTGAATATGCCTCTGTTATTTGGGCTCCTCAGCATGAAGTTCACATCAAGAGGATTGAGTCGGTGCAAAAATCCTTTTTAGATATGCGCTTCGTAAATTAAGATGGGAGTGCAGCTTACCCAGATACGACGTTAGATGCAAATTGCTGGGCTTGAAATTCTTATGACATTGCAGGAAATATGCAGCGGTAATGCCAGCTCGGGATGTGTTAATGAGCCACATCAACTCTCCAGATTTGATCTCTCTTTATTATTTATACGCCCCTGAAAGAAACATACGTACCAGAAATATTTTAAAAATTCCCAGGTTCCATTAAGATTAGTATTTATTGTTATGTGCTACCATTTTGTAATTTGCAATGATAAATAAATAAATAAATAAATATTCAGCGTCGTAATAACGAGAACCCACTACGCAAATTACGACAGAAGCTAAAATAAGGGTCCATAAGTCCATATACTATTGTAAAAAGCTCGCTTTTAGGCATTTTTCCAGTGTCTTGAGAAAACTAAGATAGGAGAAGTATATGTGGACAAGCCGCCACAATGGGGGGTGGGGGCAATGGAACGAATTGCCCCGGGCCCCAGGTCAGAGGGGGCCCCAAAAATAGTTTGAAACCCAAAAAGTAAAAACCGTCATACGATGACAATTAACTAGCACTTTACGTACGGGTGCTTTGTTTCAGGAGGAGAAGATCATTCTATGCCTAACAATAAAATTCGATACAAAGCATACCCCACTTTAACTTCAAGTGCTCGCTTTACTACCGCTAAAGTATAAGCTTGAATTGGGTGTTTACGAAGAGAGAATTTATAAGCTCGTTACTATATCCATACAACAGGTGTTAGATAGCTTTTGGATTCATTCTGCCAAAAGAAAGATAAGTACTAAGTATAGATCTTTTCAAACCCCTTGACATTTAGCGCAGGTTGGGGTAAAAAGCTCTTAAAAATGTTAAAAAGCTTGCGATAATTTTTCTTCCTCTTTAATTGAGAAATTAAGCTCCAAAAAAGAAGGCCAAAGGCCCACGCAAAAGAATTGTCAGCAATTCACAAATAATTTCTGACAACTTGTTGTAAATATTGTAATGGTGTTTCGTCCGGTAGTTCTCTAAACCTCCTTTTTTAAGGGAGGGTTGCCGGGGGCTCTTAAGTTGTCCAAGGTCTTGTGAGAACAAACACCTTCTTACAAAATAATGTTTCTTTTATTCATTCAAAACCCTTATATACTAACAATTTGGGTCTCTTAAATATAAATAACTACTTATTATATCTGGATACATGTTTACATGTTTCTTATGGGTATATCTAAGCAACTAACTACTGGTTATCTCTGGGTGCACACTTCTTAATAGCATCGCTAAGCAGCTATCTACTCATTACTGTACTCTACGTGTGCGTAAGCTGGTGTTTAGCGGTATTACTGGTGCGGTCTAGGCAGGTATGTATGTAATGCGGTGATCGGTATATTGTCGGTAGTGTATCTGGTCATACCTCGACACTGGACTAGGAAATGCTGCCGGGAACAGTTTCGGATCATACACCTCGACACTGGTCCAAGAAACATTCCGCAGGTATTCGGTAGTCGGTCGGTATGTGTTATGTATGTGGTCTAACCGTGCCGGATCATACACCTCGACACGGTATAGGAATCTCTGCTTCGGCACATTGTCGGATCATACACCTCCACAAAGCCTAGGCCACATTCCTCATGTATTCTGTAGTGGTAGGTGGTCTGTATGTGTTATGAGTGTAGTGTAACCGTGCCGGATCATACACCTCGACACGGAATAGGAATTGCTGCTTCGACACATTGTCGGATCATACACCTCGACAAGGCCTAGGTCGCATTCCTCAGGTATTTGTGTAATATGTGTAATGTGTATAGTGTAACCGTGCCGGATAATACACCTCGACACGATATAGGATTGCAGAAGATTACCTCCCCGGAACGAGTCTGGTTAAAGACTGAATTTGGCCTGGTGAAGCATTTTATTTTATAGTCAAAAAGCTCATCTGGGCAGGAAGCTTTAAAGTTTGGAAGTGAAGCTTTCAAGGAGAGAATCGCCCCTCTTCGGTCTAGTACCATCGAGCAATTAATAACAAGAGTGATTAGGCAGAGCTCAAGGACAAGTAAAAGAGTTAAAGATATGAAAGAGCAGATTAGAAATAACATTAAGCAAAGAGTCAAAAAAATATTAACAAATGCGCGATGGGTATACATTTCATGCAAAAAACACAAGAGAATGAAAGAAACAGAACATGTTCCTTGATTCTGGTATTGGAATGTTTACATTCAAATTTAAGAAACACTGGAACAGAGCACGTGCGCACTGGTCCCCGACTTTAGTATGTATGCGTGAAAATTCGTCTTGGTACACATTGTTTGCGCTATGAATTCACTTGTATTGTCCGTAAAAAAGGCGCGAATCTTGCAAGGCGACGAAGTCACTGCCCCTTCATTTTTTATCTTTCTTTCAAGAACATTGAATGTAGTGTTAAAGTAATTCTGCCTCTGTTTATCATAGATATTACTTCTTTGATATCTTGACTTTTTCGCTCCCATTGAAATTGTTATCAGCTGATCTCAAGGTCCCTGAAACATTTTTAAAAATTTGTTCTAGCTCATCACTCTTATTATTATTGCTCGCTGCTAGTACTTTAATATTTTTCTAAGGTTCGTGGAGAGGGAGTCTAGTAACGAAACGTGGTTCGTTACAATATTACAACGCCTCTGTTTTTCATGAGAGCTTCTGTATATACCACAGTGGCTTAAAAAATCTCAACCGAAAAACGAAATTTATATTTTCCTATTTGAATAATTGGTAGAAATTTGAAGATTAAAGGTAAATATTACTTAACCATACATAATTTATTTAAAAGGAAACACTTTGCTTGCCTTTATTTTTCTTATAATTTTGTGGCCCATTGTATATTTTAAAAAGTGAGCGGGGAATTGACTCTTCGTTCTCCCTTATCAAGCCACCACGGTATACAGAAACAAGGTAATGTAAAGGCTGAATATCGTTTTAGCGCGACGTCACTCGGCTACTTCTTCCCATATAAAATCGAAGGCATACCAACATATTTTTTTAGTCCGTAAATACTACATTTTAAGAGTTGTTACGAGTTGTTACTCGATAGGTGCAGTTGGGGTCGGTGTGAGTACTAACATTTCAAAATCATTTCATACTGTTACTCGATCGGTCAAGTTTTCTGCAGCCAGCTCTTGGACTAACGCCTGAGTAAAAAGAGGAATCGCCGCACCTATCACGAAACAAGCACAACTAAAAATAAGATTCAACAGCTCCTACCCTGCAGCAGACACGGTACGCCTGACTAAAAATAACATTCGCCCGCTCCCAGCCGTCAACAGGCGTTCATCCGTGCGTCAAATCGCTGTAAAGCTGGTGACATATCCAAGCGTACATGCGTTGCATTCGTTGACAGATAATATAGAAGTGTGTGTACTCAAATGCGACCTGTCGAAATATTCCGAGAATGTTCCGCATGCCACGCAAATGTCGGGCTACTTTCAACTTTTTCTGCATTGCCGCATTCGACATAGGACACACAAGCATACACAACAAACACATGCGACTCGTTACTCAGATTTTTGGGCTATCTGTGAGAGCCGGGACGGAACGCAACCATGTAACTACATATATGTCAGTGGAAAATCTCCGCATACCTGGGAGCCGCTGAATGCAATGCATGTACGCTTGTATATGTCACCAGCTTAAGGCACCCAAGCAAAGCACGGTACGCTCACACTTTTTCTAGACCTAAGGAAGCAAATTGCGTCTTTAAAAATTTTATAGGAAGAAAAAAACGGGCAATTATCTTGGTGACCATAAAGGTTGCCATTAGCATACTTAGTAGACCGATTCTCGTTCGATTGCGTAGGTTAAACCGCATTGGGCGTGGTTAGTACTTAGTTGGGGGACCGCTTGGGAAAACGACAATCGGAATGGTCGATCATATCTGTAACAGAGTCGTGCAAACTTCTGGCTGGTGCATTTTTAGATTTTCGTGCCTGTAGCGAGAGCGTGCATACCTTTATCAAATACAGTGGTTTTCAAAAAACAGCCGTTAACTGTTTTTAATTTTCAAAAAAAACAGCTGATAACAGCTGTTTTTACTGTTTTTCGAGTTTTCTCTAATTTTACAAGAAATAAATAGTTTTTTTATATAATATCATTTTATTATTCATTTTCACTTCTTGTAATAGTATTTCAAAAACACAAGCGCCTGAAGTGATTTGTCTGAAAGACGCGATGTTATTTTGGTGCATACCGAAAATACACCGTTAAACATCGGTCGATGTTGGTTTGAATTGCATTATATAATTTTCGCAGATTTTCTGTGGGTTGACCAGTATATTGAAAATGGGTAAATTCCGGTTTGAACCTCTTGAAATCTGATCCTCTGAATTGTACTGAATTGAAGCACCATGTCCAATAATTCATCTTGTAACGAAAAATTTTCGTTTTGATCAGTATGCGGCCACTGTTGAAGTACTTCGTCTATTCTTACATCGATGACACCAAAGACATGACAGGCTAGATTGCCTGCAAAAGTTAGTGTAGTTTTTGATGGAGTGATTGGGATCCTTGAGGCTTCGCAATAATTTCATGACATCGTCGTTCATTAGGCCATCCACACGAGTTTTTAAATTTTGCATGTGCTTATTACTAATGTTTCTGCTATTGTCAGAAAGCTTCTTGAACATGAATTGTAAAAAGTTTTCTGCGCTCACCAACCTTGCGTCCTAACGACTAAGATTCGCGACAGCTAGTCTTACGGGCTCCATTGCCTTGACAAGTATGTTTAGAGCAGAATATTCCAATGTCATATTCCACGCCTTAAATTCTTATTATATCTCGCAAATTGCTGTTTCCGGCTTGGCCGATGGTGATGGAATGGAGCACAATGACATTTGACGCCATTTGCAAACATTATAGTACCTTCACA
Organism: Thereva nobilitata; assembly: GCA_963855945.1. NCBI lineage: Eukaryota > Metazoa > Arthropoda > Insecta > Diptera > Therevidae > Thereva > Thereva nobilitata. Next base: position 53,192,885 of record OY979694.1, on the reverse strand, counting down.
TTACGACATTACTTTTGCCGCACCTTGAATAAGAGCTACTCTGGACAGAAAAAACTCAATATATTAAAAGATCATTAATCGGTTGCTTTTTACATGAGCGGACACCGAACAGACGAAACTTAACTGTAAGAACGTCTGATGGAATGTCGCATGGCTTTTACACGGGCGAACTCTAACGAACGAACTATATCAAAACTTAATGGCTTTTTGTTGTTGCTTTATGGAATTCTCTTTCGATTTATTGTCCTAGCAACAACAGCAACAACGCAGGAACTGTCAAAATGTTCGTTCAAAAGTTCGCTGAGAATGTCCATTAAATTCGTCCGCCCTCGCCATCGCCCTCTCTCACTCTCTTCAACCTAAACCAAATTTATTCCTTCGTTTTGTCTATTCGGTCGGTGTCCGGCCGTGTAAAAGAGCACTTTGTAAAAAACCAAAACTGTTTATATTAGTGTTGGTTACATATTTCTTTTTTTATTTTTATATTACGCCAAAATTTTGAAACTAATTTTGGAAAACAGTTAAGAAGAAAACAGCTGTTTGCTATTTTTCGATTTTAGCCAAAAAACAGCTGTTTTACTGTTACTGTTAAACAGCTTTGAAAAACCCTACTTTAGTGGGCGCATTTTTAGATTTTCGTGCCTGTGGTGGGAGCGTGTGCATACCTTTGGCGGGAGCGTGCATACTCGTGTAGCGTGCTAGATGCGGGCGCGTGCATGCTTTTAAGAAAATTAACCAACTAAATTATTTCTCCTCCGGTAGCAGCTCTTAAATTCGTAATAGCTCTTACTATTTGCATTGTTCCAGTAAAATTATAAACCTTCACCTGGATACTCAAATAATACCAGAAAGCCTGGCATTGTAATCCCTACACTTAAGTCTCTCCTACCATTGCCTGTAAGCACAATAAGCCATAAATCCTCCTCTTGTTCTCCGAATTCAGCGATCTGTCCAGGTAGTATTAAATGGAAGCCAATGGAGCAAATCCGCGTGTATTGGGAGTTCTTTTATAATATTTTCGTTGCTATCGTTCCGACTAGATTTTGCCTTTCGACATTGCATCCTGTATAAAATCGTCGACAGTACTAAGAGGCTTACGTCAGGGCCAGGAATTGGTATATGGGCTTAACACAAGGAAAAAGACATCAGGATGGAGAATCGCAAAGGCGAAGGACTGCATAGAAATTAACCACATAGCTCTGGGACTATAATCTGGTGCCCTATGCTACTGAAGCCCCGCTATAGGAAGTACAGCGAAACCAAACCATGAAATTATAGCGAAACGAAACATCTCTATTATAGTAAAAGTTACTCGCTGAAATTAATTATTTTGTAATCTAGTTGCACTGAAATTATTGGCACTACCCTCAAGGTCTGCATGAGAAAGCAGCAAACCAACACCCTTAGCACTGGAATATGAAATTTCTAATTAAAACTTGTTGGAGATATTCAAGAAATCAATACCATAGCATAGAAAAAGGTCGACGCCATCTTCTATATTAATAAAAGAGAGTTTCTGTATGTATGTATGTATGTGTGCGCTATAGCGGGCGCACCAGTCATCGCAGAGCATCGAAATTTTGCACGAAGGTCCGTTGGGGTCTTCCCTGAAACACGAAGCCCGATTTTCGAAATTCAAAATGGCCGCCGAAAAACTATCGAAATTCAAAATGGCCACCAAAATATGAATTTGCAAATTGTGTTCCGATTTCAATGAAAGTGGGTATCTAGGGGTTCTTAAGGTCGCTAAAAACAAATTTGTGGTCAAAACTTATAATTGGCAAATTCGTCAGCCATATTGGCGCGGCCATTTTGAATTTCAAAATGGCCGCGCCAATATGGCTGACGAATTTGCCAATTGTATTCTGATTCCAATGAAAATTGGTCTCTAGGGTTTTCTGAGGTAGCAAATAACGAATGTTTATTTAGAAATTATAAATTCAAAATGGCCGCGCCAATATGGCTGACGAATTTGCCAATTGTGTTCCGATTCCAATGAAAGTGGATACCTAGGGGTTTTTATGGTTCCAAATAACGAATTTATAATCAAAACTTATAAATTCAAAATGGCCGTACCAATATAGCCGATGAGTCTGACAATTGTATTCCGATTCCAATGAAAACCGGTATCTGGGGGATTTTAAGGTAACAAATAAAGAATTTATGATCAAAACTTACAAATTGAAAATTTCGGGCCAATCTGGGGACGAATTTTATCCAAATAAGTGTCATTTCGCGGTCAGCTGTTTGTAGGTTGTTCAAGAGTTGGGCAATCGAAAAATCTTCACATCCTAGCTCCAAATGGAAGAACATTGACCATAGTGTATCCTGGTAATTTCCTCTATTGTCGTGAAGTTTGCCACATTGTTAAATGTTGGCAATATCTTACCGCTAACCAGTATAGAAACAGTAAAAACGATAGAAATAGGTTTTCAAATTAATATGAAGAACATCTCACTACGACCTAAGGGCGAACGGATCTAGATTTAAGGAAGTCGATCAAGCCTAGTTATAAAATCCTCTACGAATAAAAGGTAAATCGCCAAAACTACAAAGGAAATGGAACGGCCCCTCCACGGTCTTCACGTTGAAGGATGTCATCTATCGCATCCAAAAAGGTTCGATTGGTAAGAGTGGGATCTGTAGGAAGCTGTGTTCGGGACGAACACTAAGCTAGAAGGGGGCAGTTTAACGGCTAACCGAAAAGAGAAAGTTAAAATTCCAATTCACCGAGAAGTTTCATGTTCAGAGGCACGCACTTGAATACATGCATAACGCAGTGTCACATCTCAATTTAATACGGTTGTTCTAACTGAACCGCCAAGAAAAGGAGGGAGAAACACATGTGTGCAAGAAGTTTTGTTTTGAAATTAAAGTTGTTAAAAAGAAAGAAATTGTTTCAATTAATCCCTGACAAATCCGAGAACGCTTAAGAAGAAATATTACAATATTTTTTATAGGTAATTCTAAATTTCTGTAATGGTATCCAAAATCTTTTTTTCACGATTTTTTGTTGTTTTCATTATACTTTTTTCCTACCGCGGACAGTGCACACATAAACTTTTTTTATTTAAAGGCGTTGCAACGCACGCGGGTTTTTTACTAGTAACTAATGGTAAGGAGTAGTATTTCCGGCTGTCGTTTTAATTTTCGCAAAGAATTTATCCCTTTTCAATATTATTCGTTATTTCTCCCTCGACATTGAATAGCAACGACCCGAACATGACATCCTACAAGCACCTATGTACCAGTTCCAGCCATTTATTTAGTATGGGATATTTATTTATATTATCCTGTACTTATACCAGCACAAGTTTCAGCTACGCAGCTACAAATTGAAAGGAGGACCAAATATAATTATTTATAAAATGTTTACCTTGACAATTTTACCCTTCAGCTGCCAAAACGGGAGGATAAAGATAAAGCATGGAAAACAAACTACAAAGAGGACAACTTGTCTGTGTTATCCTTGGAAAATGAAATAGAAAACTTTGAGGTGATAATTTCTGTTTTATAACTGGATGATACCCAAGCGGAGGGAAAAGTGTCAACTCAATTTAAATTCCCTCAGCAACGTGAAATGTGATGGCATCAGTGAAGTGCTCTGGCTTAATGTGGCGGTGTTGAGGGGAAGCCTCGACAATTTTTGTTTTTTGCACGCAGACACAACGAACTGTGAAACATGAACCACTCGTCGACACATGACACAAAAATCTCATTAGCTTCCGCAGTTCATCTTAAATTCATAAACGTCGAACCATAACCATAATGGTGTGAAGGTGAAAAATTGGAATGTTCTTATGTACAAGAAAACGCATAAATTTTTGAGGATATCTCATTCACAGTTTTTGAGGGATATTTTTCAACTTTTAGAAATTAATGAGGGATACATCAGCGTCTTAATTAAAAATTTATTAGTGCCAATTTTAAAGAAATTGTATCAAATGGAGATTATGTAAATTCTAGGGTGAACTTTCCACGAAGGACCGGTGAAGATGCCATGTAAAACGATCCCTCAAACATTTGAAGAAATTTCATACAGCGAGCTACTAGAATAAGGGTCACTCGATAAAATTTAGGGCATTTTTAATTGGAAGGATATTCACTCGATATTATTTGATCTAATTTTGCTTGGATGGTTGATGAATTAGGGCGAATTTCAGATCAGAAGGCCTTTGTGAAGAAATTAACATTTTTCATCCTTACTTTGCCTAAAAGATTTTTATTTATCTGAAACGAATCTTGAAAAAACTGGTGTCTGTTGACTCTGGTTGTAGCTAGAGGCGATCGCCTTCAGTTCTCAAGCGGAGATATGCACCATAAAGGCTTGCCTCTGTGAATGTTTAATACGCCGGCTTCACTGGCCGAACTGGGCAAGTTCGAGCAAATTGGTGAACTGAACTTTAAAATAACCTCAGTTCGCACACAATTTCCACATATTCAACCGAGTTTAAAACAGTCCTAAGTCCGCCCAACTGAACTCGAACTGAAGTTAAACATAAAATCTCGCTCAAAAGAGAGTAATCAACTGAATAGTGGTATCCCATTTCAGTCATGTTTTGCATTTCTGACTTCGGAAAAAAGCAATAGCAATTTCAAGCACAAACTGAACAATAACTGGACTTTAGCCGGTGAAGCCATTTATGTGTATTGTACTGAACATTATTGAACTGAGGTCGGTGTAACCGGAGCATAAGGCGAAAGACAAACGGCACAGCTGTCTATATAATGTCGGAGAGTCAAGCAGCCCTAAAAGCCATTAGTTCATGTACAGTGAAATGAAAGCTTACAAAGGATTGTATCGATTCCGTCAATGCGCTCGCATCCACTGAACTTGTGCTGAAGTAGATCCCCAGCGCATGGAAGATTTGACAGATATGAGCAACTAAGTGATATAGTCAAAAGGCTCATGCAAAGAGACAAGGCTTCAAAGCCTTTCTATGGGACTTCCAGTGATCACAACAAAGAGTCATCGAGAAAAGCGGGTGGCCTCACTACTAGACTCATGTAGCGGGTATCAGGCAAGCCTAAAATTCATTACCCATGCTCGAGCAACAGCTAACACCGGCTCCCACACGTTGGTCCCATCCCAACGCGGGTACCAGCGAACGTCGGCGCACACTTCGACCCGCGACGGCCAATACCCAATGCTCACGCCAATGCAAATTTTTCGATCCACACGTTGGACAAGTAGTACTACGGCCAACCTTGGTACCAAAGTGTGGAGCCGGCCTAAAAAACTTCTCCAACTTACTACACACGAGAACTAGATAGAAGCGGCAGCTCCGTCCAAGAACCGAGATAGGGTTACAGTTGGCATCAGAAAAGCACAGCTGTGTAACCGCATCGTGAAAAAATTCCTTACGTACGTACATATGTGGCAGTGTATTTGGACTACAGTATACACAGCCTGTCATAAAGATACCGAATCAGATCTCCTGTAAGAGGTTACCAAGTGCACGATGTCTGATTCTAACCAGAGCCGGACAGCTGCAAAGAAAATGTTCGATTGTCTCTCTGGCCTGCTACTCCCCACAACTAGGGCAATCCTTCTCCTTTCTCAATCGGCCAGTGTTCCATTACCATCGACACGATTTTTGCGTGTCTACAAAATTTCTACCTCGTAGTCTGGCCAATTGCGCTTGAGAGGGAGTTGTGAGAATTTTATAGTGGTCTAGCAGCACGGAATGTGTGTGACTGCCTATCTGTGGCCCACGTCGAAGGTAGGAGACCACGCTGGGGGTCTGCACCCAGACAGTAATGTCAGTTCCCTACTGACTAAACTCACCAATATTTTTGCATGACATTTGAATCCATACCGGTTCGAGTCGTAAAAGCATTACTTTGGACTGGCGTCATCAGCGTGACCCTTGTCGCACTACCTTCGGGTTCTCTTTCCTTAGTCGGGGTGGTTCAAGTTCTTATTCTCCGCTACCAGAATACCGATGGTGGTCATTTCTGCTATGACATATGCTGCTTCATCGGACGTAGACAGCATGCTCGAAGGTCACGTAGCCTGTACGTCAAGATTATTTTCCTTATATTAATCGTTTCGTCCAAATCCGCTGTCTACACTGGCACTGCATACAATAGAACAGAACTAAACACTTGGCCTTGGGCCCCTATGTTTGGCAACATCCTCACGAATACTGCGCTATTGGACGAAGCTTTTTCCGCCATGCCGGCCCAATTCACCCCGAAGTTGATCCTTCGGTCAATCGCCACTCCTAAATACCTAAGTGCGAGCTGAGCGCAGATGACCTGTTAACCTACTTTCATCGCTATGGTCTCCACCATTTTCCACTTGTTGATTAGCATTACTTCCATTTTGTGCTCAGCTAGAATTAGACCAGAATTCTCGAGCCACGTCTTTATCTCCCATATCGCTTCCTTCGAGAATATCTCAATTTCGTCGAGCCGCCTTCCTACTACCGTGATTCCGATATGACCACCGAGTCCAATAAAAACCGCTTCATGCGGAAGGCGTAGCGTCAGTAGTTCATCGTACATGATGATCCACAGTGGGGGCCCAGGACTCAGCAGGTTCTCCTGTACTCCCACACTCCGTCGTCTGACTCGCAGTGCAGTATCCTACCTACAAGAAAATTCTATCACTATGCGCACTAGATACTTCGGTGGGTCCAGGTTTATCACCGCCTCGACTTCGCAGTGTCGAAAGCCTTTTTCACGACAAGGGATATCATTGCGCAACTCTTAAGGTAGAAACAGAATGGCACGGAGACCGTGGCGGAGTCCGCCGCTCAGAGAGTTTCCCATACATTTAATTTCTCCCCAGGCGGCGCGGACAAATTAAATGTATGGGAAACTCTCTGAGCGGCGGACTCCGCCACGGTATCCGTGCCATTCTGTTTCTACCTTTATTCTCATCATTGCTGCCTTTGCTAGGCTGGTCATCACATTGACAGCATCCGTTGTCGATCTAGGCTTTCTGAAACCGAATTGCTTTTCCGTCAAGCCGGTGGTTGTTGGGAGTATGTAATTTGTTGTTTTCGAAAATCTTGCCCATGTTGCTTAGAAGGCTCTTCGATTCTCTCGACTCAGAAACCCGATTCTCGTTTCATCAAGCCGTGCAGCTTGATATGAAGATAAGGTGTCAGCAGATCGAGGATAAAGTTCAATGCTCCAGTAGGGGTTGTACGCAAAGCCCTCATTACTCCGTAATTTTTTGGACTCTGTCTAGTCTGGACCTGTTATATCATTTTGCGAGAGGGGTTTAACACAAAACCGTTTTCAAGCATGAGTGTTAAATTAAGACAAGTTAATTAAATAGTTTTGTTAAAATGAAATTGCAATTCTCTTTAATTTTGGACACTCTTTCGTATTCGTTAGCTTCGCTGAATTTCGCCCGCTACACATTGGAAAAAAATTGTTTAGTGACATGGACAAAGTAAAATAGTTAAAAAAATTTGCAAGGAATGACGAGAAGCTAATACCTCGAATTAAGTTGGTTTCATCTCACAGTTTTCTAGCTTCTAATATTTTAAATTGAAAATTACTCCATAAATTTTAATTAATTAATTTTAATTGCATTCCGAATTACTGTTTAGTTCACTTTTCATACGTTTACATTACCATGAACTTATTGTCTTGTGGCTACTGCACTTTGATGTGGCTACTGTTTGTATTATGTTCATTTTTTCACATCCCCTGTACCAACCACTTCAACAACATTTAACCTGTACGTGACCAATTTATTCCTTCTATACTTCAAAGTCAGGTGCTCTCTAAATATGTATTTTATTATCATGAAATACTAAAACACAAATGTGTGGCTTTAGTTGCGGTTACCTTTAGTTGCGGTTACCACAGATTCAATATCAGTATATTACAGGTGCTATTATAACTTTTCGTCACTTGTTGGTTTGAGGTGTACAACCAACTAAATAATCTGAGGTGTAAAACCAACTAAATAATTGCAATTTGCTTTTATATTAATTAAAATACAGACCGATAAAAGTGGTCTGGGTTATGAAAATACCCTTTCATTCCATTGAAACTCATGCCTTAGGTAAAATTTAAGCTTGTCGAATTGAAATGACGATTTTCTTTTGAAAGGTTTGTAAAAAGAGAACAGTCCCTGACAACAAAGAACAAATCCATGCATTATTTAACATAAAATGATTTGGTGATGAATTAGGTGAAGCTGAAAACAAGTGCTTTAAACTTATGGCATGGGCGTAGCAAGGGGAGGGGCCAGGTGGGCCAGGCCCACCCCAGAATCCTTCTGGCCCACCCCAGAATAAAAGTGAATCACTTATTAAAAACCCGTGATGTTACATAAGGCTTAAAACAATTTTACAAAAAATAGTATGGTACACGGATTGCTCCAAGTCATAGGCAGGTGTGGGTGTCGGAATCTGCAGCGAAAGCCCCAGATTCAGCAGAGCGCTAAGCTTAAGCACCCTAGCAGCAGAGGTGTACACTATACTGGCATGCACTCATGAGAAATTAAGAAGGGTCTACCAAAAAGAACGGATTTTTATCTTCTCTGATAGCCAAGCAACAATTAGGGCCGTAGGGCCAAGTCTAAATGAGTTTGGGGCTGCCAACGTGCTGGGAGTTCTCAATCAAGCTACCCTTGCTAGGAGTTTGGGTCCCGGGACATCGGGGCTTCAAAGGAAATGAAAAAGCGGATGCCCTAGTTAAACAGGGCTCCGACATTGCATTCATCTGTCCAAAGCCAGCTATCGGAGCACTTACCAGCTTGCTGCAAAGGGCCCTAGCCGATCGGACTTTGATGAAACATACTGAACGCTGGAGGTCCACGCCTGGACTGTCCAACTCTAAGCGGTTCCTTCCTGGGCCGTCTCCTAACATGGCCAAAGATTTGCTGAGGCGTAGTCGATATGATATCAGAAGTCTTGTTGGCTTGATTACCGAGCACTGCGCCCTGCGCCTGCTCTCCACGTCCTCTGTGAATGCCCCGCAATAGCGAGGAGCATCGTTTTTTTGTTCGAGGAGTCCTTGCTCGAGCATGCAATTCTAAGCGACGAGCCACTAGGCAGACTGCTGAAAGTGTGGTATATGAGATATAGGGTTGTAGTACAATAGGCCAAATGAATGACCGCACTGCCTTTGCACCCAGTACCTCACACAAAAAAACCAAATTTTGATGCGCCCATACATACGAAACATATAACGCAGAATACAACCATAAATAAATTATATGGGCCTATCAGCTTCTGTATGATACCGTGTAGTTCATGACAAGCCCGATAGATCACGGTATACAGAAACAAGGTAATGTAAAAGAGACTGACAGCTTCGAATATCGTAGAAAACGGTCTCCGAATAACGTCAGCACTAATGGAGACATTACAACAACAACTTCGTTTTATATGGGAAGAGGTCGCCGAGGGACGTCGCACTAAAACGATATACAGTCTTTTACATTACCTTGTTTCTGTATACCGTGCGATAGATGAGAAAAGTAAAAAAACAAAAAAAACGTTCTATGAAATGAATTAGACGATCAAAACTAATTGAGCGATTGGATGTGTTCATCATCATAAATAGCTCCACAGCCTGTTATTGGCCTTGGCTTCCTGCAACATCCTCCTCCAGAACTGTCAGTCCCTGGCTTGGAGTCTCCAATTTCTTATACCTACATAGGGTTCGTAGATCCTCCTCTACGCTATCTGCATATCTCTTTTTTGGACGTCCCGTGCCTCTGTGTCCGTCTGGTCTTTTGTTCATAATAATTTTTCTTATGCTGTCATCACTGCTATGTTTGGATGTGTTAGTGCGAAATATTTGAATGCTGAGGAGTTATAAAATATTTTAATATCTGTTTCCTGGAAAATTGGGTCACTTAACGAGAAAAGCAATAAAATCACGACAGGCCCCTTTTAGAACAGCGCGAAATAACTTTTCGGACTCGGATATTTAAAAAATAAAAAAAGACAATCTTTAAGCGAATATTAATTTATTACAATTTTATGTGAATTACTCGAAAGACAATTTAGAACTGAAATTATTTCTTAAATCTATTTTTATTACGACTAACTTAAATTAAGTTCCCATGGTTAATTTTCCTTGGTCAGCGTCTGCAACACCGGATGCGTTTTGAAATTTAACCCCTTTACCTATGTCGTGAGATCTAGGGGTTAACGGCATGTTGTATTGCGGCACGTGGGGAAGATGGGGCTATATGACCTCGGTAACTCCTCCCCCCCTGGTGTGAAGTGTGGGCCATAAGAATTTGGAGGTTGGTGGTCCAGAAGCAATGCAATTTTGAGGATCTGTGACTTCGATTGTGATGGAGGATTTCCGGCAAATGTAGGTGGCGATGATGATTATCGTAGCTCCTAGGATAATTATGGATCCAATGGTATAGGTGTGTTTTACTTTGGTCTCGGTTTCCAGGTTTTCCAGGGCGGCTTTATTTTGTATGTTGTATTCCTTTAATTTTTGTAAGTTGAGAATTTCGATAGTTGATTCTGGGTGAAGATTTCCATGGAACATCGGGAGGATGTGGACCTCGTCCCAAAAGATGTTGGTGTCGTCTCTGTATAATACATCGTTGATTGTAACCTCGCAGTCTTTATAGTGGATTAGGATGGTGCCTTGAATCTTTGAGTGGTTGTTCCCGCAGGTTGATGATACTGTTGTTTTCGGGATGTTCATGAGAAGGACAAAGTTCGGTTCTGGTTGCAGGATTGTTTCAATTTTCCCGACTTCGTTGACTGTGCAGTTTGCTGCTTCACCATTTAGTAAGGGCGCTATGCATTTTGATTGTTGTGTGGTTTCTTGATCCCTGCTCTCCTGGCAATAAAAGATGCCTTCTATCCTAGGACAAATTTCATCGAAATATTGGATTCTTCTCTTATCAAGGATAACATATGGTTTAGTGGCTATTATTTTGGTTTCATTTATCGGAAGTGGTAGGATATGGAAAAGGGAGTATTTTTCTCGGGACAGCGTTGGGATGCGGACGTTGAATATTATGTTCGAATTGTTGTGGTAGGCTTGTAGGCTTAATAGTTCGTATATATGATCGTTTGATTTAATCTCTATTGACTGATTAGTGAAAATTTTCTCAATTAATTCAAGTTCGCTTGGATTTAAAATAAATTTTGGTATGACACTAAGTGTGGCTAGTATTATGGCTTCAGCTACGTTAGTGATATGGTTAGTGAGCAAATCAATGTTATAATTTATTTGGGAGAGATATTGCATATGTGAGAGGGAAATTTCGTTAGTATGGATCTTGTTTTTAATTTGTTCTTGATAGTGATTAAGGAAATTTGCTATTGTGTCCTGTTCTTGGTTAATGTGGTTAGTTATGTTTTCAAATCTGGTTATCATTAGTTTGTTAATTTGGGTCTGTTGGTTTATTTCGTTTTTAATTTTTGTTTGTTCTAAGTTTAGCTTTTCTATCTCTTCGTTTAGGGATTGTTCATCATTTGCGTCCATGTTTCCCGTAATAAATTTGATTGCGGTTCCTAATCCATTTATAAGACCTCTTTTAACTCTTTGTTTGGGAGTCAACGTCTCGAGTTTATTCTCTAATTCCCTAAGTTTTAGTTTGGTCACTGTCATTGAGTCCTTTAGTTCGTCTATAGTGTCAAGGTTTTTAATGGAATTTGCGATTTTTATTAAACTGGCCTTGTAGGGATCTAATCTTACTATATGTACTAGATTGTAATAGTTAGTAATTGTGCGTGCTGTTCCTAATTTTAAAGGGAGTAACCCCTTACTATTTCCTAGATCGTGCATTTCTAATCTTTGCCCAAGTGTTAGTGATAATCTGAAAAAAGTATAAAATAAAGTTTATTCTATCCTACATAATTAGTCTATGGGATTGTTTATTATAACTTAATTGTTAAGATAGTAATCTTCCTTGGTATATCTCCAAGATCATTTTCAAACGAAAATATTGCATGTGTTGCTGTGAGAAAGTTATCTCGCGATCTCTAGTAATGTACTCTGCAAACATGCAGCTAAAAACACCACAGTCACTGCCATTCGACTGTTTTGGAATGTTTTTAACACTTTCTATAACAAAATCGGACGTCTCGAATCTCTCATTCCGTTTATCTAAAGATTCTTCCTTAATATAATTCTCGAGGGATTCCAGTACTTTTGGATTTGGTGTGCCCATTGAGTCATAATATTTGATATATTTATCCCTTAAATGAATGATTGCCATGCACCAATGTACACCGCCAATATGGACAGGTACTGGGATAATGTCATATGAAAATATGTCAGTTTTGCGAGTCCAACGGCTCACAGAACTATAGCCAAAATTCATTAATTTTGTAACAAAGAACGTGTTCATTGCGTAGACACGTGGAAGACCTTCTGAGTGACGTTGTTCTGCACGTTCGGTTAAGAGATCCATATAGAAGTTGATAACCTTATCGTTTAACCAATTTCCGTCATTGAGAGTTGAAATGTCCCTTCGCGTTATTTGAATATTGAATTTGCTAATTAAAACTTCATCTTCAGATCCTCCGTTTGTAGCTTTCGTAATTGAAGCGCGATGATCTGAAGTTAATTCCGGGAATACGTCTGATACAACATTTTCTTCGCTGTTGGTGAATTCATTATTTTCATCACCTTTTAAATTGGTGATTTCCGAAAGTTTATGTTTACCTTTTATTCTTGCTTTGTGTATTTTCTTATTGTTGTCAGTTAACAAGGTATATTCTTTATTTTCTTTAACCTTATGTTTGCGAAAGCGCGGGGTTAGTTTATTTCTTTTACATTCTTTCCGAAAGATAACTTCATTTATATCCCTTTGCTCGGGATCCTTTCTTGATATATTTAGCTTATCTATTTTACTGTTACTTAGATCTAATAGTTTTTTTCGTATAGAGGGGTATAATTCTGACTGGTATTCGTTTAGTTTTCTTAAATATTCGTGTTCATTGTCGAAACTTACGTTCTCATTAAACTTGTAAGTTCGACCGTAGAATAGCTCGAACGGAGTAAGCTTGGTTGCTGAATGAATTGCGTTATTGTATGTGGTTAAGCATTCTGATAAAATTTCATCATGGTCTAAGTCAAATTTATTTTCTTTGAACTTGGTTAATATTATTCTATAAATTTCTGTTAATGTAGAGTGGAGACGTTCTACGGGTGAGTTGCTTGTGGTTTGTTGGAATGAAGTAAAATGGAGATTTATGTCGTATTGTCTACAAAAGTCTTTGAATAAATTTGCTGTGAATTCTGAGCCCTGATCGCAGATTAGTTTTTTAGGTATGCCATGGTGGCTCATGAAATGTTTTAGATGCCTGACTATTGAGATGCTATTGCGAGTAGGAAGGGTGTAAGCGCAAGCGAATTTAGAAAATTTATCTATAATGGTTAGGATTTGTTTGTTATTAATACTATATATATCTGTATGTATGATATCCAGTGGTTTTTCGGGCATTTCTGGTTTAAGGAATTTAATTTTTTGTGGGTGCCTGTCATACTTAAGGGTCTGGCACTCTTCACAGTTGTTGACTGTTTGAGCTATTTTATTTTTCATAAAAGGAAAATAATAGTCTCTCCGTAAATGGAGTAATGTCTCTTCTATACCTCTATGGTTATTATTTTTGTGGTAATTATTTATTAATCTATCTTGCTCGTCATTTTATTATTATTATTATTATTATTATTTATTTGCAACGTATGTACAAAGATAAAAATCTTATTTTAAGTACATTAATTAAAAAGAATGATACATAAAACTACGGTGACAGTGTTAAATAAAAAAACAAAGCATTAAGATATGAAGTATAAAATAAAAAAAAACAAAACTACTTATATATATAAAAAAGAAAGTTACGCATTAGAAAATTAGCTAATAAAAAAAAATAGAAAAAGAAACAACAAATTCAAATATAACAGTATAATGCAAAACAAAAAAAAGAGTAATATAAAAAAAAGTCAAATATTCATGCTTTAATCCGTCCTATTAGTAATTAAGTCAAAAAGACGCCTCTTGAAAATGTTCCCTGAATCGATACGTTGTAAACCGACTGGGAGGGAGTTCCATAACAGAGCTGCGGTGACGAAAAAAGAACGCTGTCCAATTAAAGTGCGGAAACGCGGAATAATCAAATTGTTGTTTCTGACCGATTGTGACAACTGAACAAACTGGTTAAGGTACGCAGGTTTGCGTTGGTGCAGTATATCGTGAAGTAGGCGCAAAAGCCGAAATTCGCGATAATCACTAAGGGAGCAGCCCAAGACGGAATTCGAATAGGGCGAAATGTGGTCGAACCGACGTAAGTTATAAATAAAGCGTACACAATCGTTAAAGGCTACTTCGAGCTTTCGAGCGCAAGAGGAATCAAGAGAGGGGAAAATGGAGAGGCCCTGCATTAAGAGAGGCAAAAGTAAGGCTTTCACCAAATACAAACGGACAGCCCTTTTTAGTAAACCACAGTGGTATCTAAGTTTCGAAAGTAGCCCATATGTTTTGCCAATAATGAAATTGACGTGGTCGCAGCAGGTCATACTACTATTCAGGACAACTCCAAGATTTCTGACTTTAAAAACGCAAACAAGAGGAACCCCATTTAAGGAAATTTCTGGGAGGTCGGATTGAGAAATCTCAGAGTGAGTGAAAAAAATACAATGTGACTTCGATGGATTTAGCTGTAGTAAGTTTAGTGTTGACCAGCTTGAAACACTGTGCAAGTCAGCCGCAATCTTCTCCACACAATTATGGATTTGATCTTTTGGCGCAGAGAAATAAAGCTGCACATCATCTGCATACATATGAACCTTAGAATGCTTTATTACTAGAGGAAGATCATTAATAAAAACGCTAAACAAAAGTGGCCCAAGAATAGAACCTTGAGGAACTCCAGAGCTAAGTAAAGAATTGGTGGAACTAGAGTCGCCGAGTTTAACTTTTTGCGAGCGGTTTGTTAAAAAGCTATGCAAAAGTTTAAGAGCAGTTGAAGACAAAGAGACTTGGAGCAGAGTTTTTGCAAGAGCAAAGAGTGATTGACGCTATCAAAAGCTTTAGAAAAATCAAGTAGCAACAGACAACAAATTTGACGTTCATCAAGAGAATTGCGAATATCATTTGTGACTTTGAGGAGCGCTGTTTCACAGCTGTGATGTTTGCGGAAGCCAGATTGCCATTCACTTATAAATTGAAGTTGTTCACAGTACTCAAGGATTTGAGTCGCTATCAGTTTTTCAAAAACCTTTGCCAGGAAGGGTAGAATACTAATGGGCCGAAAATCCGATGGAACAGCAGGAGAGGGGCACTTGGGTATGGGAGTAATTAATGCATGCTTCCACAAAGTGGGAAACTTCGAAGCCGTGAAGCACGCGTTGAATATGTGAGTTAAAATAGGCAGCAAGCAAGGTAATAGCATTTTTAGAAATCGTGGTGAAATATTATCGCTACCAGTGGCTGTAGATTTGATAGAATTTAAAGCAGAGACAACTAAAAGAGAATCAACGCAACGAAAACAGAAGCCGCCCGATGAAGGTGTATGAGAGGTAGTAGTCTGCACTATCACTTGGTTGGATATAAAATGTTGGTTGAGGCTTTCAGGGCTGAGGTTGTGAGCAACGGGTTCATTTTTAGAATGGACACCCAGATTGCGTAGATTTTTCCATACGGTTTTCAAGGATAGAGATGGATCAAGTTTTCTAGCGTAATAATTACGCTTGGCTTCTTTAATTTTTGCAACGATTAAATTTCGAAGTCGTTTAAAAGATCTTTTTGCTGAAGCAGTTTTTACTCTTAAGGACCAGCGATAGACGAATTCTCTTTCAATAAGAAGCGATTTAATCTCTGGAGTAAACCAAGGTTTGGACTTAGCTGATAAACTTTTACTTCTCAGAGGAACAAACTCATCGTAGAGATCAAGGAATATCCTGTTAAACTCTGCTATTTTGTCATCTACATCTGCCAATGCGAAGATGCTGGACCAGGGTAGACAAAAACATCTTTGGAGAAGACGTTCCTGATCAATGTTATAGTAGTCACGATAAGTAATTGTTTTCACAGATGGAGGGTTGACATTAAAACTATGGCACACGAAAATAATATCATGATCCAGGTAACTAGGTGCAGAGATTTGGTTTTGGAAAAGAATAGCGCTGGTATCGTTTGTAAGGAACACATCAAGCAAAGAGGGTATCCTACAATTAAAATAAGTAGGGAGCACATTAATCGCCTCTAAACCAAGTGAATGCATGATGTACCGGAATGAGCTTTGTACAGTATTCTGTTTCAATAAATTAACGTTAAAGTCACCTCCAACCAGTATATTTTTATACAAACTGGATAGGTGCTCGAGACTTTCGGTAAGTTCTTTAGCGTTAGCAGGGCTAAATAGGCCCGGAGGAGAGTATACACACACAAGAAGGAGTTTATCGGTAGCATTAGAAATTGCAACACAGAGAAACTCGATTCCCGGTTGCTTGGAAAATCCAACTACTTTAGCTACTAAGTTTTCTCGCAAGTAAATTGCAACTCCTCCGCCAACGCCTCCTTGTCGATCATTGCGGAATAATTTGTAACCGTCAATGGATACGTTAGAGGAGGGAATAAAAGGGTTAAGCCAACTTTCACATATAAAAATAGCATGCAGTCCAGAGTTTATAAATATTTCATTCAGCTCTCCAATTTTCGGTCGAATGCTTCGCGAGTTTAATAGGCAGGTATTGAAACCTGAATATTTCGAGCTAAAAATTTGGACTAGCGTTCTCACCTTGTCCTCGCAACTAAAATTGGATGGCATTTAAAAAGAATAACAACACGAAACAATGAACATTGACAAGAAACGAGGGTCGGCAACGAAAAACGAAGGACGAAAATTTAACCGCGTAAAAGCATGAATACATAACGAACAGTGTAACTAGAAAATTGATAGACTACAGTAAAAATTAAACCAATATAATAGAATTAAAAGGTAAAAAACAAAAAAAAAAAAATTAAAAATAAACAAATAAAAATAAATAGAATAAAAATTGAAAATAAAAATTGAAAATAAAAATTGAAAATAAAAGAAAATAAAAGCGAAAACGTCAGACGCTAGCACTGCGTGGCTCCAGTGTCTCTATCGATGGGCATTGTAGTTGCCTTGTATCACGCACGATAACAAAATTATCGTCTTTCTTCCGTCTGATCCTCACAAGGCCATCCCTGGTTGAAACAGAATACAACAATCCAAGCCTGCGAAGTTTTAAAGCCTCCCGCAGCAGATTATTATTAGCAGGCGAAAGGCTTTCGTTTACGAAGACTGGAGAGTCTGCCGTGAAACCATCCAGCTTACAGAGTGGGAATTTTAATTTGTCCTTTACCTTTAATGCGAGCAAGAACGCCTTTGCTTCGCGCTGTCCAGAAAATTTTGCTATTATCGGTCCATTCTGCTTGCCCGAACGTGATCGCAGCCGAAAGGCGTCAACATAGATGGAGAGCTGGTGATTCACCATAGATGCGATGTTGGTGATGATTTTTAATGGGGACTCATCTGGCTTCATGGGGATACCCCGAATGATGACATCACTTAGTCTTTGCACCCGCTGCAAGTCATTCAGATGAAGTGCGTTATCAGCAAGTTGCGAACTGATGATTTGGAGATTATCGGTGTGATCAGTTGGCACATGATTTTCCAGCACAGTTACTCTCGCTTGCAGAGACTCGATATTGTTGTTGATGTCCTCCAGCTGATTATTGTTTTCTAACGAAATGGACTTTAGCCCCTCCGTTAGGCGAACTTCGATAGCGTCAAGGCGATCATTTAAATTTTTTATTGACTCACAAAATTCCTTAATTCTTAAGTTGGATTTATTGATGGAGGTGAAGATTTCATCAATTTTTTTGGAGATTCTTGATTCGAGAGAAACAAGAAGCTCTTCAACATTTTCACCCATTTCCTTTTCAGAGGAAGTCCGTGCAAAGGCTCTGGTGTTTATGGGCGAAGGATTATGTGACGATGCGGATTTTTTTAATGGCACTTTCGCAGACGCATTTTTCGGTTTATCGGACATTGCGACAAGACAAATCAAAACAAAAACAAAATATTTGTAAATAAACTGCGGATTAGACGGACGGTTTAGTGCTTTAAAATTTAGTTAATGTTTATGGAATCGTGTAATGAAGACGGTTTTGACACGGAGCACAAAAGGAACGTCTTACTCACGCAGTGACATATTCGAAAACTTTTCTCTGACGTCCATTAATATTACCTTACATCTAATTAGCCTAAAAATCTTATTACTTGAAAAGTGTCTTGCATATATATGTAGATTGAACTATTCTAAAGGTCTCGTCATCAGTAGCTATTGCTATTAGCTTCCGAGGTACTAAAAATTTTTTTAATAAATCTAAGATAATCTCTTCCGTATACTCCGGTTTGATTATTATCCTGCGTTGTTTATTTCTAAATGGTACTTCTAAGGAAATCTTTGGAGTTTTATCTGATTTCTCCAGTATAAGTTGTATATTAAATTCATTAATCGGCTTTTCCGAGATGGGGATACCAACATTCAGATTTTCGTTCGCTGAATGAACGGTGGTACCTCTGGTACTTTGAACTGAGGTTGTGTCCTCGTTAACATTAATATCAATGCATTTATTGGTTGTTTCAATTTTTATTCGGCTAAGCGCATCCGCGTTAGTATTTAATGTCCCTCGTTTGTAGACTATCTCATAGTCGTACTCCTCTAACTTCAATCTCCATCTAACTAATTTGGAGTTCGGCTCTTTTAGACTCATGAGCCAAGTTAAAGGCTTGTGGTCCGTTACAATTTTGAATTTTCGGCCAAACAGGTAAGGGCGGAAATATTTTGTGGCCCAGACTACGGCTAGCAGCTCCTTCTCTATTGTGGAGTAATTTATTTCCGAATCGGTGAGGGTTCTGCTGGCGTAGCACACAGGTTTGTCGCTACCAATAGGGCCTTGCGAAAGAACGGCGCCTATTGCGAAGTTGCTCGCATCTGTGGTGAGATTAAATGGTTTGGCGAAATCTGGGTATTGGAGTAATGGGTCATTCATTAGAATTTCTTTACACATATTGAAGCTTTGGATATATTTTTCGTTCAGTTGAACAGTTCTGCCCTTCTTAAGACACTCCGTTAGAGGTTTTACTAATTTAGCGAAGTCTTTTACAAACTTCCTGTGATACCCTAGAAGTCCGAGGAACGATTTTATTTGTTTTTGAGTGCGGGGGATCGGAAATTGTTTAATGGCTCGTATTTTATCGGGGTTAGGTCTAATACCTTCGGTGGAGACTATGTGTCCGAGGAAGGCGATTTCCTTATGAAGGAATTCGCATTTATCGGGTTGTATTTTGAGGTTAGCTTCGTGAATCTTCTCAAATACTTTCCTTAGATTTTGAATATGTTCCTGTAGTGAGGTGGAGAATATAATTATATCGTCCAAGTACACTAGGCAAATCTTGCCTTGAAGATCTTTGAGCACGTTGTCCATAACCCTTTGAAAGGTGGACGGTGCGTTCTTAAGTCCGAATGGCATGCGAACATATTCGTAGTGCCCCCCTTCTACCGTGAAGGCTGTTTTAGGGATATCTCTCGGATTCATCTCTATTTGGTGAAATCCGCTGGCCAGATCCAGCGTGGAGAAATACATGCACTTACCGAGTTTGTCGAGAATCTCGTTTATGTTGGGGATTGGATAACGATCTGTAATCGTCTTTTCGTTTAACTTTCTGTAGTCGACTACAAGGCGCCATTTCTGCCTCCCGCTGGCGTCTTGCTTTTTGGGTACTACCCAGAGAGGCGAACTCCAAGGAGAGTAGCTAGGGCGTATGATCCCCTGCTCTAGCATATCATCTATTTGTTTTTTTACTTCTTCCTTGTGTATGTATGGGTATCTGTAAGATTTGGTATAGATGGGACTATCATCAGTAGTGGGGATAGCATGTTTAACCTGATTAGTGAAACTTAAAGGTTCGTCTTCGTTGTAGAAAATGTCTGCATATTCCTTGCAGATTTTTAAAAGTGCCTTTTTATCTTCCGAGTTTAGGTGTAGGGTGCGAATTAATTGTATCACATCCTTAGGCTCGGTTGGTTTATTGTAACCGAAACTAACATTGTTTACTTCCAAATGTTCACAAGAAAGATATTTCTCTGCTTTTAGCGGATGTTCTAAATATAAGGTTTGTTCTAGGCTAGATTCGTTGTACACTTCCACGATGCTATGCCAATCCGTGGCTGTGTATAAACCTTCAGAGATAAATAGTTGTGGGCCTAATTCCATTCCTCTAAGGAATATTTCTCCGTTCTTAACGTCAACGGGTAGCCTTATTATTGCTTTCGTATGGGGTTGAATGATATGTTTTCCCGAACTGAAGTTCGGTTTGAATTTGAGGGGAATTTTTGAATTCCAAGTTATAAGTGCTTTTTCCACCAAATCGATCCTTCCACCTAATTGTGTGAGGACGTCAAGGCCAAATAGCCCGTCAAAGTAACCGTGAAACTTAAAAATAAAAAATTGTAATTCACCAGGTTCGTTAAATTCAAGAAAGGTTGGGAGTTTTACTAGTCTATTGATTTGATATTTATTTAGTATGGTAGTTATTGTTACAGGTTCACATTTAATGTGATCTGCTGGGTGAATAAATTCGGGGTTGATAAAAGAGGAGGATGCTCCTGTGTCTATTCGGAATTTAAGTGGGCGTCCGAATGGACTAGATATGTTAATGTAAGCGAGTGTGGTGCCATGCCTATTAATGTCTAGGTATCCTGTTGGTTGTCCAAGGCATCTGTACAAAAATTTTGTTTGTTATTAATTTCGGTATCTGGGTTAAACGAACTTCCTTCGTAAAAGTGATCCAACTGTTGTTGGTAGGAACTACTTCTAAGTGGGATATTATTACTGTTTTCCTCGCTTTCATCTATGTTATGAATTTCTTCTGCTATATATTTAGGGAATCCGCTAGGACGAAATGGTTTATACATAGAGGAATTGTTCTGTGGGTTTCTGGGTTGGTTGAAAGCAGTGCGTTGTCTTAAGTGAGAGGTCCCAGAGCTAGTATCCATAGGTTCTGGTGGAGGTAACCTAGGTGGGTTTGTTCTACGATCAAACACGTTCTGGTTAAAATTAGGGTTTCCAAAATTGTTGTAATTCTGATTGGTGTTTCTAGAGTTATTAAAATTTTGATTCGGATTCCTGAAAAAGGGCCTCGAGATTTGGTTGTTAAATCCTTGTGGGATATTAAATTGCTTATGAGGAGTAAGAGGTGAAAATTTAAAGTTATTTAATTGTAAGTTTGAAGGATTGCTATGCCTTTGATTCTTGTTGAATTTGTGATGATTTGAAAGTGGGTTTGATCTCATATAGGAGATATTTTGCTCTTTAATACAATAGGATAGAGCTATGGGTAGAGAATCCGGTCTCATCGCTCGGATTATAGACCCCAAGGGTTCTCTAATCCCTGTTAGAAAAGCGTTTAAGCACATTTCCGCATATAATTCCTTTTTTGCTTTAATTACGGAATTTTCCCTTTCGTGAATCAATATATTATTATTAAGGGTGGCCTGTATTTCAACTATCTCGCTGTAGAATGTTTCTATACTTTTGTTGTTCTGTCTGATCGAATGAAGGTCTCTAATTAGTGAAGTCTCCGTTCTCTTGTCAGAGTAATGTAAAGTTAAGTTATTTTTTATGTCTTCCCAAACAAGAGGAGTGCCGTATAAATTCAAAACTTCATTTGCCTGCCCTTCGATTTTGTTTCGTATGGCACGCATAAGAATTAAAGAGTAGGGTGTTCCGTCAATTTCTTTTAAATATTTTAAAATTTCTTCCACATTGTTGAAGAATTCGTGAAGTAATCTGGGATTTCCATCGAATCGTGGAAGATCCTTGATCACATCAGGAATCCTTAACGAGTTAAAAACGTCTGTGGGCGAAATTGATGCACTCGTGGATGGGGGATTTTGTACGGGATTAATATTGTTAGTAGCCATTTCACTAGTAGACTCAATTTCACTTTCAAAATTTAAATTCGGAACACTATTTTTTAAATTAACACTTAAATCTTCTTCACTATCTGAGCTTCCAGGAATAGAGCTTAAACTTTTAAATAGCCTATTAATTTTTTGCGGATAGGGCCAAAGGGAAGATTTCTTGGTAAATTTTTTCATATAGGGAAAGATAAAAGAGAAAGTAATTCAATATTCGACTTACATATGTCCAATTATTATAAGGTATTGCAGAGTCCTGAGTCCTGTTCGAATAGGTGTTCTGGAGTTGATACTCTTCGGTCCAACGGTGTGTGTTGCTGCAACTGGTTTTCCGCCAGAATATGATGTGTTGATTGAGGGAACCACTCAAAGCACTTCAAAAACACTCCCGAATGTCTCTAATCTTCACTATTATTTCAAAAAAATTCCGGTAATCCGCCGTATTATTTCCGAAACAATATTTTTTTTTATTACTATCGGTAAACCGCCGTTAGTGGAAAAAAATTCGATTAGATAAACATTAATGGATAGGACCGAACACCTATCCTACCGACTGCGCCAAATAACTTTTCGGACTCGGATATTTAAAAAATAAAAAAAGACAATCTTTAAGCGAATATTAATTTATTACAATTTTATGTGAATTACTCGAAAGACAATTTAGAACTGAAATTATTTCTTAAATCTATTTTTATTACGACTAACTTAAATTAAGTTCCCATGGTTAATTTTCCTTGGTCAGCGTCTGCAACACCGGATGCGTTTTGAAATTTAACCCCTTTACCTATGTCGTGAGATCTAGGGGTTAACGGCATGTTGTATTGCGGCACGTGGGGAAGACGTGGCTATATGACCTCGGTAACTCGCGCGACCAAATTGCGAGATTTAGGGTCTGATTATGATCGAGCTGCGATAAACGAGTAGAGCGGAGATAATACAAGGTTTTCAATAGAATTGTTTATATTGGAGCAACGCGGTGACTCAGGCCTTGGTCGCGACCAACGACAAGAGCTGCGATAAAGCTTGGGTTACTTTTCTCTGCTAGTATCGTTAGTATCAAGATGGATGTTGATTCCTCAGTCATATCTATTGTCAACGTTCTGTTTGCACTTCTGTCAGAAACTGGTAAGACGGCTTTGTTCGCGCTACTCACAGCCTTTGTCACAGCTCTCTTACCATCTATCGCAGCTCCAACATATAGTAATCGGACCCTTAGTTGATTTTCCTCAAAATTTGTGTTAACACACGATGTATGGTTTTAGTGGTAACATCAGGCAGAATAAGGCAGCATACTGGTCCATCGAGGCCAATTTTAGATTTTCCGAGAAAGAAAATTGACCACAGATAGAGATGCTTTTCTTCAAAATATTATGAAGAATGTCCTTGGATTGAGTATAGAGTTTACCACGTATACATGACCAAATCGAACGATCCAGAGATGGAAAGATTGAAAGTGAGAATCTGCGTATTTGACATCGTCAGATCGAGTAATTGAAGTTTAAATGGATTCAAACGTAATCGAAAAGCAATTTGCAGTTTTCGTATCGTTTTACTGTTGTTTCGCTTTTACATCGAATTCCGCTCTACCCTATCTGAATTCGATCTCCGTATACATGGATTTTTCTAAGATCCAAGCTGGCTTGAATCTGGCTTCAATTTCGCATGTATACGTACTAGTGTCAATGAAGACAAAGTTTACTGTTTTGTTTGCAGAAACTTCTGTACAAAGAACTTACGTGCTCAAAACGAAAAATTTGTTAGAAGCGGCTATGATAATTGAAAAAAAATAGAAGAAGCATTACAAGAGCATCGAAAATCCTTGATACATAAGCAGTCCACGGAAATGCACGTTTCTTTCAAACACTCGATGGTTTCAGGAAGCTTACAGGATAGAATTGTGAGGCAACATGACACAGAAATAGTTGAAAAAAGAAAATATTTGATCAAGCTTGTCATCAGTCAGCCGGTAACGTTGGTGTAAAATCTGGCCCATCCCAGCAAAAATTCATTGCTACGCCCATGACTTATGGCATTATTTAATCAAAAGAAGATAACTTTAGTGAAAATATTAATAATATTAATTATGTTAGCTTTATTAGTAAAGAAATGTTCGTTAGGCCAGTGTACCAACTACAATGGCTTCTTTTAAATTATGTGAAGTTATCAAAATTATCAAGCTAACAATGTTTCGGGATGAAGTGAAAAAAAAATTGTTGCCCCAACCATAACCACATGTATATTCCTACATGCCAGTTATTAAGTGCGACTGGAACCCACTAAAAACGTCACCCCATGTGACTGGCTTTTTTACATAGCGTCGCGACGATGAATCAGCTCTTTATAATCGGCGAATCTCACATAATAACGCTGGCACTGGGCCTGTAGGAGTTGTCAATTAAAATTGTCTTTGAAACGCCTGCGCACATCATTATCGTCGGACCCCGATTTTTCACCTTGTCGCTGATCAAAAAACTTCAGGGTGTTACCAGCTTTACTGTGTTGCAAATTGCACTGGACCATTCAGCCGAATCCACAACCTGGAAGTGGTCGATAAAGCAGAAAAGAAACGAGGAAAAGGAAGAGATAACTAGACGAATACTACTGGCTAATAGACCCTTTTATGCCCAAAAACAAATAGTGCACCCAAGGTTTGTGCTCTACAAAATAGTAATACGACCAGTACTGTGCCGGCCACGTAATCATGATAGAGGCCAATAACGGCTTATGGTGGCAGAAATTTCAGGAAATAGACCAGTAGGCATACATAGGAGATGGATGGACTCTGCGACGACTGACGCAGAGGCCATGCTCAACATCTGGAATTGGAGACAAGCTGCAATGGACTTTGAGAAATGCCCTAGAGGAGGCCAAGGCCCGATTTGGGCTGTAGCACTATCGGATGGATGGATTCGACAGAATCAGTAAAAGAATGACAGTCTGTATTTTTTCAGTTGCATCAACCTTTTTCTTTGTCCAGGAGGTAAAAAGCTTGCGCTACCGCCACGACTCATGCTCCCATTACTGGCCGATCTCGCATGACGGTTATGTCTACGCATCCATACACACATACACACCCATTCGCATATAAATATACATGCTCATTTGCATATATGGATCTATGTACACAAGAGACTAAAAAGCCTCCTGGACGTGGTCCTCCCCCGCGGGACTGGCTAATATGCATTACATCACGGGGGCCGTTCAGCTTTATTTAGCTGCTACTGCTCGTGGCATTTCTTCGCCTTTCTCTATTTCTCTCGGCTTCTTCTAGCCTTAATTTTCTGTGGATGGCCTTCAGCGTTGTTTCCACTTTCCACCACATTTCCTCGGACCTCATCTCGGACCTCATCAGGATGTTTTCCGGCGTTAGTGGCGCCTCGGCCATTTGTTCTAATTCCGCCCTTTCATCGGCCTCCCATATCCACTTAAGAACTGCGTGAGGTCGTAACTCACTTCGCCACGTTCCGTCGTAAACCATATTTCCACATTAGGGATAAGTCTGTGCGTCCAACGACCCTTTACGACTCGTCATACTTCCCTTGCCATTCCCTTACCTCCCATTTTCTACTGTTTGCAGTACTGTTTAACGCTGCTGCCCACACTGGCGCTGCGTATAACAGGACTGAGCTAACCACCCTCCCCAGAGGCGGCGGCGACTCGGTCTAGGGCCCCCAACATTGGACAGAATTCTTGCGAGTGCTGCACATATCGCAGACGCTTTGTCTGCCGTGCCCTCCAAGTGCGCTTTGAAGTTAAGCCTCCGGTGGATCATCACTCCCAGGTACCTTAGAGCGGGCCGTGAGTGGATGATCTGTTCCCCTACCTTGATCCTTACGGACACCAGCTTTCTCCGTTTGCTGATCAGCACCACTTCAGGTTTGTGCTCAGCAAGCTTCAGCCCAGCGCGTTCTAGCCACGCTTTTTTTTCCCAGATCGCTTCGTTCACATAGAATTCGATGTCATCTGGGCGTTTTCCTACGACAACTACCCGATGTCATCCGCGAACCCGATCGCCACTGCTTCCTTTGGAAGACGAAGCCACATCATTGTACACTACGATCCACAGGAGAGGGCCCGGGACGGAACCCTGCGGAACCCCGCATGTTGTTCCGAACACCTTCGGGCCATCTTCCGAATCACAATGAAGCGACCTACCCTGAAGGTAGTCAGCTACTACTCGCACTAGGTACTTTGGTGTACCTAGCTTGATCAACGCCTCAACTATTTTGCTCCACCTCGCTGAGTTGAAAGCATTTTTATTTTTTACGTCGAGGGTTATCAATGGGCAGCAATGATTTTTCTCTATGGCGGCTCTTGCTATGCCCACAACCATGTTGACTGCATCAGTCGTCGACCTTGCCTTTCTGAAGCCGAATTGCCTATCTGACAGGCCGCCTACCCTTTCGAGGCTAGGGAGTATCCTGTTACAGATCACCCGCTCGAAAAGTTTGCCTATGCAGCTAAGGAGGCATATCGGTCTGTAGGACGATGGCTCCCCTAAAGTCTTGTTCGGCTTCGGTAGGAGCTCGCTGTGAAGACCTCAGCGAACCTGTTTGGCGCTATTGTAGCTGCTATCTTAGCCGCTTTGTTTGGTATGCCATCCATGCCGGCGGCCTTGTTGATGGCTACTTTTTTGCGGCCTCCAGAATCGCCTCTGCGGTTACTGCCGGTACCTCTTCTGGATCCACCTGAACGGTAGGTAGAACGGCGGTGCGTACGTTCTGTGGAAACCGGGCGAACACTTTACTCTGGAACAGCGCGGGGAAGGTGATCGGCGGAGAGCGTTTGCCCTTGACCGCTGACATTGCCATTTTATAGGCTCCGACCCATGGGCCCGAGTCTGCTTCTCTGCACAACCTTTTGAAGTACTCGGATTTACTTCTAGCGATTGCCTTGTCCAGCCTTTTCCCTGCTTCCTTATATCTGTCAAGGAGTTCATCGAAATCTCAACGACCTTCCATCAATACTCACAGCAATAGTTTGGACATCAAGCAAGGTTGACCTAGTGGTCGGCTCTAATGGCCGATTTTGAGCTGCTAGCCTGCGGAAGACCTAGGAACCCTAAACCTAATTCTTTTGAATCTTGGGGATGCTTCTTCTCGCGGCTAAAGACCTGCCAAAACCGCAGTTTTTGGGTAGTAAATTTATTGGGACGCTTCAGCTTTATCGGACCACTTTCCACTATTACCTCGCCTATCTGAGGTTAAATGGCCTTCTTTGAGGCTTTCAAGTCAGAGTCGCAAAGTCAGGAGGATTACTCTTCTATCAGGTTACTCTCAGGAAAATTGGCAGCTACCACTGACATAGCGATCCCAGGCAACTTGTCGCGGTATGATGGTCCTTGCGATTTCTACTTTTTCATCTTCTGGAATTTCTACTTTCCTTGAGAGATATTAGACCGCTGCCATTTTATTTGTACGCCAGATGTAGCCAGTATAGATTGGTTCTCTTGGATTGGAAGATATAGAAGCTGCTACGCAGATCTTAAACCCTTGAACAGAGTGGTATCGGGTTGAGTTTGCGACTTGGAGCAGCTGGGGCTGGTCCTGGCTTTGACCCTCTAGGAAAAAGTTGACGAAAGTAGGCCTCCGGTATGCTCTGTGGAGCTAGTCGACTCCTTTCCTGATCTGCCCCTTTGTTTGGCAGCATGAAATAGTTTTAAGACGACAACCTTGGCTAGCAGATCTGCAATATTTCCACAAGTGGCCTGAGCCAATGTTGCAGATTGTGAAGCTGAAATCTCTATGCGGGATAAAGAATAAAACCTCTAACGAGATGTACTAGCCAGGGCCGTAGCAACCTGGAAGCTAGAGGGGCTTAGCCCCCCCACGCGTTTTTCTCATACTTCATATATGTAGTTTATTTTTTTTAAACAATTAAATTTAAAATAATTGCACTTTGTGATTTTTTAGTTCATCGAATCTGAAAAGAACCGTGTTCAGATATAAAAATTTAATCTATCAGTAAAATTATTTAATCTATCAGTCGACATGTTGTAATACGTTGAGGCCGCATGGTTCGGGTCAAGGCCGAACACGATGATTCGCATACTGCCCGTTCCGGGCGAGAAAGTTGTACACGTTTTCCATTCCCTGGCGCACCTTATACAGCTCTGTCAGTACCACAGTCTTGAATTTTTCAACCTCTGGCTTTTTCATATCGTTCAATTTCTCATTCTTTGTACAAATTTTCGTTTTTAGCTCAATTTCATTTAGCAATTCGATGTCCATCTCGGTCAAAGGCTGCAGCCTTTTCAAATCCATTTCATCTACTGTATCGATCGCTGTAAGATAGGTATCGTCTCTTACGAAACATTTTGTCATTTTGATTAACACAATGTTGATCGTTTCGTAAAATGCCGTTTACAGGCCGACGGAAGATTCGTTTCGTTCTCCGAGAGTTTCGTCGATAACCAAATTCTTTAGCATTGTTGATTGGCGTCGATTTCGAATTGGGCGAGGGCGCCTTGAAGCGAGAGCCGATTCTCTAGGGTGTAATTTCTTCAAAACATTTGTTGCTTCAGAGCAGTATTTCTCGAAAATTTCTTCTGTTCTCATTTTTTCGATCGTTGTGTAAACGGCTCTGAGTGCCATCGAATTTTTGTATCCCATCGCTCGACCTTGCAATGCTTTTGTTACTGGTTCAATTGTTTGTGGCGACGCACAGTGGTTCCAAATGCCGAAAAGGTGGCCGAAAGTCCCTAAAATCGATCTTTGATTTGGGGAATTTTTGGGTATAGTTATGTGGGTTGGTACCTAAGGTATCAGAAACAGCGTTTTATAACGGTCAAACTTGCATGGGGGGCTCTCGGGAGCCATTCTTACGTGAGCTCTAGCACACGAGGGCCTCGGCGCGATACATAGTGAAATGGGTTTTTTTGGTAACAGTGACCTGGAATCGTTGGGAATGGCTTTACTAACGAAAGAAAGTAGTTTTAAACGTTATTTCATATTGAAAATTAATTTTCCTAATTATTTTAGTAATGTACCATTCAAAACAAGTTTTTTATAACTTCCCGTTGTAAACGTCAATGTATAAAATTACATTACTCAAAAGTCCCACAACATCCCACTCTCTAACAAGTTTTGTCGCATTCTTGAGATCTTTCTCTATAATTTGAAAGTTTCAAAAGCTGCCCCAGTTTGCCCGATTTGTTTAATTTAAATACAATTTCATAAAATTCTGGCGCAATTCGTAATCAGCAGACTCGAAATAATCTTCATACCAAATTTCATAAAAATCGGACCACTTTATAAAAAATTTTTCCGCCATATTGGATCCGCCATTTTGTCGTTAAAGAAGAAGAAGAAGATTCGTAATCAGCGACCTCAAAATACTATTTGTACGTAATTTCATACAATTTGAATAACGTCTACATATTTTGGCCACCTTTTCGGGATTTGGAACCACTGTGCGACGGAAAAAATTTTAGACATTCATAATCGAAGATGATTGACAGCTAAATATCAAACCTGGTCAAAAAATTGGCCTTGATTATGACCAAATGGAACTGATGGCTCAGACAGTGAAAATACGGAATCTTTCGGCTCAAATCGTCTTGAATAAATCTTTGCACACCGCCATTACACAATCCTGGAATGCGCAATCTTTTTTCCCATATAGTTTTTGCCATTTTCTTAGAATGATGACGCAATTTTGATAGTACACTAGAAGGCGGCGCTTTAAAAAGGCCATAAAAAAAGTGGAATGACCCTTTTTCCAAAGAATTTTTTTACAATTCTTTGAAATTCTGAGAAAAAACTAAAATGAGGGCGCATCGAAGATTGTGTAGTGTGGATGGACCATTAAGGATATCTTAAGGGGCCTATCCACTAGCGAGCATGCATGACATGCAAAAGCGAACTTTTAGATGAAAGGGGTAGTGGAGATGAGGCCCCTCATCGTCTCCACTTCCGCGTTTATTTAAAAGCTTGTTCTTGCGTGTCATGCATGCTCGCTAGTGGATAGGGGCCTTTACGCAAAGCAGATGATGTGTGGCCCTTCGCAGACTTGTCCATAATTTCAAACCGGTTTTAATATGAGTTGAATAGTACACTCGAAACTCACTTTTCTCCATCATTTTCGTGTAATGATTGTAATGCGTATGTAGTAGTGCTGGGATAGCACAGCGAAGTAGCTTTGCGGAGAACGAAAATATGCTTGGGTTAGTGTAATGGACGGTGAAACCAGAAAATGTTTGGGTGAATAAATGATGGAAAATTATGGAAGAAAAACTGTCTTCCCTGCGACCCCTTGCCTATAAAACCGGTTTTTGTTTTGATGTTATGGACAAGTGTGCGGAAGGCCTGTGAGTGTGTAATCTCAGAGCTTGTACTTCATTCTATTCTAATTATCTGTACTACCGACTGTACTGACGAATGTCAAAATTTTTTAAAATAGACGTTACATTTAGTAAAATTTCTTTGCCCCCCGCGCGAAACAGAGTAGCTACGGCACTGATACTAGCTCTTAACTGATGCTGATAACAACAGATTCAAAACTCCAATCTTATTATTTATTTTTAATTTTTTTGTTTTTTGGCCAATAAAACTCCCACTAGTATGACAGGAAAAGAATGCTCATCCTGGAAAAACCTTCCCGCCAAAATAAGATAGAGTTTGAAGTTGAAAGGTGTGCTCATTAAATCTCACCTCCTACATTGGTTAACGTCTTTTAGGATAAATTTGACTACACATCCTATATTTAGAGCGTCCCATCACGCACTTTTCACCGTCTACTTTAATACTTTTCTGACCTTTGTTGATAATTGTCCTCCCTTCAAGTGCCCTCGTCTTCATTGACTAATTACACTTCCGGATTATTTCCATTCTTTTAAAAATTCATATCGTTTCGAAAAATACCCAAACCCAGATTTAAAGTTATTTTTAACTACAGTTCGTAAAAAGTATGTTTTGTGAAGCATGTCCCCAATAAATTACCAGAATTTCATATTTCGCTATTAAAAAAAGCTCTCCTTCATCTTTTTCTACATAGAACAAAATTTAATAAGGTTAAAAAAAATGTCTCCAATTATGTCGAAAGTGGAATATTTAGGGTAATATATTTTTGGGTTCTCCACGATTCCGTGGGCCTTTTTTTATTTAAAAGGAAGAACTCTATTTTTAGACATATTTGTTTACATTCCTTCGAAGATTGCTTCAAAAACAAACAGAGAAAAAAATACATGGAAGACCACTTTAGAGTTTTGTGTGTATTCATTCCTCAGCTTATTAAAAAGAAATTTCAGGCTTTTCATTAACCGTAAAATAATATTAATCTGACTTTTATAATTTTATTGAAAGTAAAAAAATCTATTCGAGGTAAAAATAGACTCCTGCTCCCTCCCTGCAAGGACTTTTCATTCTTTGGTGTCAACGCCATTGGTGAAAATCTAACACAAAACAATAATTTCAAGCTGTTGTCTTTATTTTTATTTATAACTAACGACGTTTATCCGTAAAAAAACCCCAAACGAAAAAGGACATTTAGCTTGAAATAAATAATCAGCACTTCTGCTCCGTCTGTTGGGGTGCAGAATTGAACGATGACACTAATGACATTTTCCATGGAAGGCCTTATACCAGAAACGCTGTAGGCTCAAGCTCGTATAACAAACCCCCCGTAAATTCAGCTAGAGACAACAATAAGAGCAGATCATTCTCATAAAAATGATGAAAATACGTTTTTTTTACCTTTCCTTCTTTCCGGTGAAATATTTTTTTAAGGAGGCATAAATATGTATTATAAAGTTATTGTCATGTACAAGCATGTTTCGGATTGTGGCAGGCATATCGATACGTGTTCATTGTATTTTTATGGATATAGCGAGTATACATCACCTGTAAGAAAGAAGTTCATTGTTATTATGATAATCCCATCAACTGAGGGATACCACATCGGACTCTCATGTGCAGAGAGGCATTTTCTTAGGAAATTTAGTTTAGTGTTGCTTATTTCCGCGCAACACAGGGATATATATGGAAGCAGTTTATTCTAAGTTCATCTTAAATTTCCAAGAAAACATCAATTGGAACGCGAAGCTTCCTGTATCAAGATTTTCTGATTATTACAAAAATCCAAGAAATTCCTGTTAATGCTCACTGATCTCTTGGAATTTTGTTATAAAGAAAAATAAAGTGAAATTCTATCTGAAAATTGCTTCTGAAATGTAACTTATTATGGTAATTTTATTTGATCAACTTTATACTGACATATTTGTTGGAAAATACTTAAATTTCGTATTTATTTGAAAATAATTCGATATGTATCTTTGTTAGGACATTCTGTTTCGTTGCGAACGCTCTCTCGTCAAATTGTTGTTAAGAACTGGTTTGAGATTAAGATTAGCTTTTGGAATTGGAATTGACAACTGACACCCTCGGAGCAAAAGCGGATTAAAATAACAAAGAGAGCGAAAACGGTTCGTTAATTTTTTTAGCGCAAAACAGGAATATCATCGTGTTCTTAGAGCAAAAATGGTATAACTATACTTCAGCGCAAGAACGGTATATCAAAAACCCGAGAGCAAAAGCGGGCTAACTTTTTATTCCGCTTTTGCTCTTAATGAAAACTTATACCGCTTTTGCGCAAACTATAATTTGAACTGCTTTTGTTCTCAGTTTTCAATAAAAATCCTTTTGCTTATACTTTCCCAATAAAAGCCTAACCAAAGCGTCAACCTCCTTTACTCGAATTTTCCATAACTCGAAGATTTTTTACAGTCACTTGCAATTAATGAGGTTCCACTATAGTTTTTGCATTTTTACAATTATTTTGTTTTTCATTTCTGAGGTTAATTTTTGCAACAATAAACATTTTTGTTATATTTAAATTTTTCGTTTTCCATATTTTTCGAAATTATACATAGTATAGTTTGTCTCTAGTTCTAGTTTGTCCACTTTCTGAAATTTTATCTTTAATTTTAGGGTAAATGTTCTACATTTTTTCCGTTCACTCATGCCATTTTTGTATGGCTTTAATTTCTAAAAAAATTGCTATATTTCTTTAATTTTTGGTTTTGACACTTTCAGTTTCAAAAGGATTGCCTTTTCATTTTAATATTAATAAGTTTGAATTTTTGACAATAATATCTGCAGTTTTTGACTTTGATGTTCGCAATATTTTAAATGTAGTTAAAAATTCGGAATTTTTGAAAACATTGAACATTTTTTCTATTACTACTATTATGTAAATTGAAAAAATTCATAAAATGCAAACATTACAAAAATTGAATGTAGTAATAATAGCACAGGTAAATGAAGCCGAAAAAGCGGAAATAATTAGATACATGCTAGAAATTGGCAGAGAGCTTCCTTTTAGGGGGTTATAAATTGTATCAATTTTCTACCCCTGGCCGCCCACTTTTTAGGGGGGGGGTTGTAGCCTGCAAAATGGGTATTTTTGGATATTTCTGCAATTTTGTTAGTTAAAGGATAAAAATGGGCGGAGATCTCCTTTTAGGATTCTCAATAAAGGCCTGTCCTCACTACGCGGACTTAGATCCCACGCGCTTTTGGCCGTACCGCCAGGCAAAAGCGCGCGTGATCTTTTAATTTTCTGAATCATGAGCGCTTTTGAAAAGCTCATATTGTGTGGACGTACTGGTGTGGCCACACTACGCGGTCTTGGGTCGTACGCGCTTTTGCCTTTTTTTTTCATATAGAGTTTTATGACTTTTTTACGACTTTTTTACGACTTTGTCCATGGTAAAGGCCGTGCGGCCAAACAACGCGGACAAAAGGCTGTGGTTAAAAAGGTACATTGTGCGTCCACACACTATGAGCTTTTCAAAAGCGCGTACGACGTTTCAAATGAGAATTGATTTTTTCTCACTCATGACTCAGAAAATTAAAAGATCACGCGCGCTTTTGGCTGGCCGTACGACCAAAAGCGCGTGGATTCTAAGTCCGCGTAGTGAGGACGGGCCTTACAATGTACCTTTTTAAGCAAAGCCTTTTGTCCGCGTAGTTTTGCCGCACGGCCTTTACCATGGACAAAGTCGTAAAAAAGTCATAAAACTCTATATGAAAAAAAGGCAAAAGCGCCTATGACACAAGTCCGCGTAGTGTGGTTCCACCATAATGGTGTGGCCACACTACGCGGTCTTGGGTCGTACGCGCTTTTGCCTTTTTTTCATATAGAGTTTTATGACTTTTTTACGACTTTTTTACGACTTTGTCCGTGGTAAAGGCCGTGCGGCCAAACAACGCGGACAAAAGGCTGTGGTTAAAAATGTACATTGTGCGTCCACACACTATGAGCTTTTCAAAAGCGCGTACGCCGTTTCAAATGAGAATTGATTTTTTCTCACTCATGACTCAGAAAATTAAAAGATCACGCGCGCTTTTGGCTGGCCGTACGACCAAAAGCGCGTGGATTCTAAGTCCGCGTAGTGAGGACGGGCCTTAAGAGGTATTAAAGTCCACCGATTTTCCACCCTGGGAAACCCCACTTTTGGTGTTTTGCTCTAAAAATGAATATTTTTCGACGTTTCTGCAGATGTTCGTTTTTTTGGTTTTGGCCGAAAGTCATGGAGAAAATGTGAGACAAAATTGCAGGTTTTGATTGTGATTACTGCAATTGAAAAATCGTATGCAATGCAAGCAACTATTTTAGGAGAGGATGTTGATCTTCTTGTTCTTTTAACTGCATTAACTCCAACACAAAATGATATTTTTGTTTTTTTAGCCAAGAAGTGGTAAAGTCCAACCAAAATTTAGATGTATTCAATAATGTCGAATCCACTTACGATGTACTACAAAAGGCCGGTGAAACTTGATTCTTATAAAACTGGAAAGCATTCATTGAATGAACAAAGATATAATGCATTTAAACAGTTCCTTCGGAAAAAGAAAGCAATGTTTCATTCATTTAGGGCATACCAACAGGTGAAATGTTAGCTTGGGAATGAAAAAAAATCCAAGGGGTTGGGAACTAAAAAATGGATTTTACGAGCCTATAAAAACTCAACAAGAACCAGAACTATATGTACCAACAGATGTGTATCTTATATATTTATTTATTCAATAACTCAAGCAGATACAATTTTTCTAACAAAAGGCGTGAAAAGAGAAAATCTTCGTTTTCTCATAAGATTTAAGATTGAAATTGCAAAAAATATCATTAGGATAAAAAAACACTGAAAAAAAACGAAACAGATCGATTTTGGGGGCTAAAATTTCCTAGAAAAGGGGTTTCCCGATGTGGAAAATCGTGAGACTTTAATACGTGAGACTTTAATACGTGAGACTTTAATTACAGAAAAGTCGTAAAATACCCATTTTGAGGTCTAAAACCCCCTAAAAAGAGGACTTCCCTTATTAGTAACCCTAAAAGGAAGCTCTCTGCCAAATTTCAGCCTGTACCTAATTTTTTCCGCTATGTTTCCTATTTTACCTGTTACTATAAAGATAAAAGATAAAAATGACAAACATTTATGTCAGAAATGCAAAAATCCCCAAATCAGTAGTCATAAATGGGAAAATGGCAAAAACATAAAATTTATAATAATTACAAACACTTCACACATACAAAGAATTTATGTTACAAACGCGGAAATTCCAAAAAATTCAAAATTATGAATTGAGTTGCATTGTCTTGTCTAGTAAAGTGAAGGAAATGTTGTCTAAATATAGATTTCCAAGTAATAATGTAAGCAACTGCGGCATAAATAAAAACTGGGGGCAAAAGAGGTTTAAGTTTTCGTTAGAGGGCAAAAACGGTTTAGAAAGTTAACCCGCTTTTGCTCTAAGATTTTTTCCGTTCCGTTCTTGCTCTGAATAATAGTTGAACCATTTTTGCTCTGAAATATTTTTATTCCTCTTTTGCTGCAACATCAAATATAGCCCGCTTTTGCTCTGAGGGTGACAACTTAAGGCGGTTTTTTTTAAATTGAACCTTCGAATCGGTCCTACGACGCACAGTGGTCTGAAATCCCCAAAAACTGGACAAAAGTACCAAAACGAAAGTTTATATTTAGCGACTTTTTTCACGTGGGTTAGGTATAGTGGCCCCCCTGGAGTATTTCAAGGCCCTTGGCAAGAGGCAGATGTTCCATGTATTCCATTTGGAAAGTGAGCGTCGAACACGCTGCACGCAGCGCGTTCTCTCCGAGCAAAAACACGTGTTACTTTTTTGCGTGTATATTGCAGTACGTTTACCCGTTTTCATTTGTGTAAAATGGATTCTTCTCCAGAGAGTAAGTACAATTATACTGTGTTATTGAAATGAACATAAATAAATAATTGTATTGTTTATTTATGATCAAATATGTAGTAAATTGTGGTATTTTAATAACGATTCGGCTTATGAATTGATGGGCTAAGTACAAACTTCCACCGACTTCCAGTACGAAATACGCATGTAATTGTTTATTAATCATCTCTGCAAAACATATAAAAAAATCAGCTGCTCCGGCTTGCTCCATGTCATTCTATCCACGATATACTACATATTTGCTCAATGTATAGTTTTGAGTGTCCTATTCAGGGGCTATATATTAACTTTTTTTCATCTATATCATCTTATATTAATAAAAGAAATATTCTGTATGTGTGCGCTATAGCGGGCGCACCAGTCCCATGAAACACCTCGAAGTTCGATTCTCGAAATTCAAAATGGCCGCTGAAAAATTACCGAAATGGCCACCCAAATATGAATTCGTAAATTGTGTTCCGATTTCAATTAAAGTGGGTATCTAGGGGTTTTTAAGGTAGCTAATAACGAATTTGTGGTCAAAACTTAAAAAATTCAAAATGGCCGCGCCAATATGGCCGACGAATTGGCAATTGTATTCCGATTCCAATGAAAATCGGTATCTGGGGTTCTTTAAAGTAGCAAATAACGAATGTGTGATCAGATAAAGACATTTTTAAACACTGAACTACGTAGAATCGATATAATATCAAATAGAATTAAACAAAAACACCTTAATGATTCTACTCGCAATTTATTGGAATCTAAAAATATTTTATATTCTCAATAATAAAACCCGAATGCATTTCGATTAGATTTACAAATCATCGTCAGCAATCACGACTGAAGCCCATATACCGATTTTCATAAAGTTTGCTTAATTTTCCATAAAGTTGGTCGGCATATTGGATCCGCCATTTTGTTTTTTGAAAATCTGATAACGGATGCTTACTCAGCGACCCCGAAACCCCCCATATACTGATTTTCATCAAATTTGCTTAATTTTTCATAAATTTGGTCGCCATATTGGATCCGCCATTTTGGTTTTTGAAAATATGATAACGGATTCTTACTCAGCGACTCCGAAAACCCCCATATAGCGATTTTCATCAAATTTGCTTAATTTTTCATAAAGTTGATCGCCGTATTGGATCCGCCATTTTGTTTTTTGAAAATCTGATAACGGATTCTTACTCAGGGACCCCGAAAACCCCCATATACCGATTTTCATAAAAAAATAATTTTTCTTACGGTAGTAAATTAATTTTGTCCAGGTTTTGGGGATTTCAGACCACTGTGCGACGGTAGGAGCTAATGTGAAACGCTATATATTCGGCTACCAGAGAATCCTGGTTGATTTTACCTAGTTCATAATATGTACTTCGGATCTGCTAGCTCTAGTTGTTTTAAATACCTCCAGTTCTGGTGATTTGCCGTAGGTTTTGGTAATACCATTACGATCACTTCCATGCTAAAGTTACTACTTTTGAGTGGTTTAAAAAGCCGGAACTATAATAGACGTGAAAGAACGTACGTCAATCCCTGCGTTGCCAGGGCTCTATGATGAGAATTAATGATTGACTATAATAAACGTACATCACATGTACTTGTTTTCGTTAATGTTTCGTTAAACGTAGTATTACGCCGTCTTATGGGACCTGGATCCCAGTTGACGGCGTTGTTATGTCAAAATCGTAGCAAATTCAAACAATGTTTACTGCGATTATTATGGTCGATTGTACTTCACGGTTTACGATGACAGATACGTACGTCAACATTCGTTAAAAACGTACGTCGATCTACGTCTATTATAGTTCAGGCTTAATGGTGAAGTTTGTTCAGAATTTCGAGGAGGTCAGATTTTCCTTTCCTACCTTGTATGGTTGCATTTATATGCTCTCGTTTTAGTTAAAGATCTTGTTTCATTGCTGCCGCGATGAATGACGCTTGGAAGCCTTGATCAATGAGGGGCGTTCCTCCTGGTGATATGATCCTAACCAAGGCAGTAGATAACAAGACTTGATTGACCCGGATTTTATTTATTATCAGATAATTGAGGTTTGTCGAATTGTTGTATGTGATGTCTGCTTCGTCTGCTAGAGTCGTCATGGCCGTCTGTGTGTGCGCATTGTTCCTGTTCGTGTCAAGATTTGAATCTTTCACTGTGAAGGGTTGTTGAGATCTCCGGATCTGTGGAGTGCCGTGTAACAACGAGTGATGTCGCCGATTGTAGGTTCTACATTCCCGATCACTGGGACATATGTTTGAAAGGTGGCCAGATCCTAGGCAATTGATGCACAATCCATTATTTTTGAAGTGAAAACTTCTTTAGTACGTTGGGCACTTTTTGGCCTGGGGGAAAAACTAAAAACTCGGGTCACGCGCCCTCACTCGTTTCTGGGCACTTTTTGCTGCCACCTTTTCCCTCCTCTAGCCAGCTAAATTTTGTGTAACCAAGAAATGTTGTAGCTCCATGTGTCTTAAATGTAGCTGGTTACTAGCCCCAGATTCAGTAGAGTGATAACCCTAGCAACACACGAGGCACCCTAGCAAATGCACTCATGAGAACTTAAGAAGGGCCTACCAGAACAAAGGGATCTTCATCTTCTCTGATAGCCAAGCGGCAATTAGGGAGATAAGCTGTAAGCTCTAAGTTTGGGACTGCCAACGTGCTCTTGGTGAGGTAGGCGTTCTCAATAAAGTTACCCTTGTCTGGGTCACCAGGACTTCAAAGAAAATAAAAAAGCAGATGCCCTGGCTAAACAGGGCTCTGGCGCAATGCAATATTCGTCGGTCCAGAGCCGGCTATTCGGGCACCAAGCAGCTTGCTGCAAAGGGCCCTGGCCGATCGGGCCAACTGAACGTTGGAGGTCCGTGCCTGGACCGACCCAACTCAAAGCGTTTCCTTACTGTGCCGTCAAGGAATTGTTTGGGTGCAGTAGAAATTGTGTCAGGACACTTGTTGGCTTGATAACCGGACACTGCGCTCTAATTTACTTCATATGGAGGAAAGGAAGAGCGGAAACCCAACCTTCGGGCTTTGCCTGGAGGAGCATGAGTCTGCCCTCCACGTTTTTTGTGAATGCCCGCGATAGCGAGGAGCAAGGTCTCGTTGTTTGATGAGTCTCTGCTCGAGCATTCAAGCACGAAATCTAGAATCACGTACCAACTTGCAGACTGCGCATCTCGAGGAATGAATCCCACTGGAATTGAATTGGCAGCGGCAAGCAGAAAAGCAATGGCCCATGAGAAAGGGGACCTTGGAAACAGGGGTAGCAACACAGAAGTCGTTTCAACTCATTTGCTACGAGCTTTAAATGGAAAAATTCAATGGAAAACCCGAAACAGATGACTTGAAATGACTAATGTGCTGTAATAGGGGCGGCGGAGCGGGTGGGGATGGAAAGAAAAGTGCACACGCACTTTCGCTTTGGGTAGGGAAATCCACACCCAAAATATTTCATGTATACCTAATAACTCAGAACGTCTCGGTCCCTGGCGGGCCACACACACTCAAGGCTTTTCATACGAAAACTAAATATGTTATATTAGAGCTATTAAGACCTTATAATTGTATAGCATAAGCTTTTCAAACCCCACCCTACTAGCATTTAAAAAAGGGATTGCCTTAGGGGCATGGCGAAAGAGGTTCCTCATGAGGATCCCATGTGTCAATTGAAGGGCATTCCGAAAGAGGGCTTCCCCTTAATTTCCTCTTGAACACCACACTTATGCAAAGCTTTAGTTTTAGTTGTTATATTGCTTCATACTTGAGGCAATTATATTGGTGACCGTTAAAGGGCGTCATTTAGCATACTCAATAGACCGGTTCTGGTTCGATTACAGAGTTGAAGCAGCATTGGACGGGATTAGTACTCAGTTGGGGGACCACAATGGTAAAACGACAATCGCGCTTAAAAAAATAAAGCTCTTGACACCGGCGCAGTTATTGCTCACATATCCACGCCAAAATTCTTAAATTGCTCGAGCTCTTGTTCCACTCGAGATCGAGTAGAAATGATTTTTCCTCAAAGGGGCCAAAAGAGGCATTCGTTATGACGAGGCGTGAATGAGACAAGGCGTAAGATGCCCTGTGTGGGCCTTATAGGGCAAACACGCGGGTGCACATGAGGCAGTGGAGGACCTATCTACACTCCTCCCAAAAATCTAGACGGTCATAACCCCATAACCAAAGAATTTAAAACCAGCCATGTAACTCAACACACCCCACCCACAATGATTATGCTCCGCCGCCCCTGCCCCTGAGTTAGAATTGAAGAAAGTCATCAACCTTCAGAAGAATGTCTACTGTCAGAATCTTGAATCCAAGTACTCATCACTCACGAACCTTCTACGGATAATCCCATACTGCAAAAGATTTGCCTTTAATGCTCGACGACTATTAGCAAATGCTTGCATTTATTTCCAACTATAAATCCTGTTTTCATTACATGTCCTGTTGGGTGGCAACTATAATATACAGTGTGTTTCCTTTTGTCCATTCCAGCGCATCTCCTGTATATCAAGAATGTCCATTTTATATTTATCAAGTATTTCCAAGAGTATCCTAAGTGCTGCTGCCCTATGCAGTCAATCTTACATTCCAGGACATAAAATCAAATTGTTAGCCCACAGAGCCTTATTCTAGTGGAGTGACTGCCTCCTATTCGACCCCTAGACTGGCCTTAAAGTCGACTCATCTGCAGGGTTTGGTACTATGAGGATATTCCTGCTATGCAGGGTGCCCATATGTACTTTTTTCAAAACGTGGTGTTGATCGACACTCAGGTCTTCGACTCCTTCCTTTTCAACCGGGTTTGGAACCGGCTGTGGCAAGTTTATGCAAGCCGTTACATTTTAAAAATTCCGCGAATCCTTGATAAAAAATAAAGGGTAAATTCAAAAACTCATCACTCCCGCATTACTGCAGAATTCAGCTACAGACTTTCAATTAGAGCCTGTAGCTGAATTCTGCAGTGATGAATTTTTGAATTTACCCAAATCCACAACTTAAAAGTAATATTACAATTTACTGTAGAAAACTTATGATGTTAATTTTCTCTTCATATAACCTTTGCCCGTTACGCATTAAATGATTAGGCAACGTGAAGGAAGAGCAATTTAATTTTATTGCAATTCTTAGGCCCCAAAAGTCTACTGACGTGCTACTTAATTTTAATTTTAATACAAAGCAGAACGCAGACGGAAGACGATTCATTAATTATAGCCGATCGACTTCAAGATTATTGCTTTAATTTATTGAAAATATGTAAAAGTGTTGCTAATTGTAAAAATATTGTGAATTGATTGCTGTGCAAAAAAGTGTATTCAAAATTATTGCGACTTTTCACTTTGTTTAAATGCGGGAATAGGAAATCATAATGTACCCCCGGGTGTGTAGAGCAAAAATTTCCATGATTGTGACTTAAAGAGTTTTTATTTTGCCTCCCCCGTGGCCGCCCGTCAACTGTACAAGACACAACGCAACACATTCACATTTTTTTGCGACAAATGCAGCAATTCCCATCCATAAGAAAACTGCAAATTAGAAATATGTGAATTACTGAAACAAACTCATCGCTCGGTCCTTGTTCAACGCAGCCGCTGTAAAGAAATCA
Organism: Thereva nobilitata; assembly: GCA_963855945.1. Lineage (NCBI taxonomy): Eukaryota > Metazoa > Arthropoda > Insecta > Diptera > Therevidae > Thereva > Thereva nobilitata. The sequence goes on along the minus strand of OY979694.1, from coordinate 53,151,159 downwards.
ATAGAATTATTCAAACATGCCTGATTCCCTCTAGTACGGTAACAATCCGCGCACACAAGCATCATATCTTCTCTTTCATGTTAATTGTATCGGCAAAATTCACAATTGCTCTCATAGTTAAGAAATTTCAAAATGGCCGTGAGTGTTGACAAGTGCTTGGTTCGCTGAAAATTTTTTATTTTCTAATTCAAGTTTTAAGTGGATTTTTTATTAATTAATTATGATTAAACTGTAGAAAAGTGAATAAATTATTAAAATTTGCAGTGACATGTAATTGTGAACGTGTATAACTTCATTTTTCGAAAGTTCACAATTACCTGGCCCACATTAATTTTTTTTGAAGAAGTTTATGTCGGCTGCCAGAAATTTACCTTTCTAAATAAATTAATGTAATTGGATGTTTTTAAAGTATTTCTAGTGATGTAAAATGATTGAAATCGGGCAAGTTTTACTCGAAATTAGTATATAAGTGTAGAAAACTAATTTGATAAATATTCGATTAAATTTGCATTTGACAGTGATTGAGAATTTGTTGCGCGGATACATTTGTTTACATTGGTAGTGGTAGTGATGGAGGAACAAACAGGTCAATTTGCCAGCGTCATGTGTACAGACGAGGGGCATGAATCTGATGATAGTGAACAGCAACATGATGCCTTCGCGGAGAATACGATTCTGCTGCCGGAAGTTAAGGAAATTGATGGCGCTGTGGAACTTGTTGAGGAACCTCCACTGGAATTGTCAACAAATTCTGTTAGTTTTTATTTATGGTGATATAATTTTATTTAGAAGAATGAACATGGGACTTGATCGATTTTTATTTTTTTTAGATTATATTTTCTTTTATTAGTTTGTAGCAGTTTTTTTTAGAGTCTGGCAGAATTCAAAAACTTGGTTTTTAAAATGTTGAAACACACTCGGAACCCATATTGCAGCTAGATATACTTAATAAGGCGATTGAAAAACTACTTCATAATTACAAAAGGAGAATTGCAATTGGAGTATTTCGCAGTTTATATCACGTTTTTCTTAATTGAATCGGTTATTTTGAAAAGGGCATAAGTTACACAAATTACCAAAACGGAGTTAAGTATGATGAAGTGGCTATCTATGGTCCCCGCACGTTTTCACCGAAACCAGCACTACTCCTGTAGTCCTGTACCAATAATTATAAAAAAAATTGGGTAAATATCCAGAATAACTCCCCCCTTATTTTGATGAAATTTTCAGGCAAAGTACAGTTAAATATGTAGAATCCAGCAACGTTAATAAAAAGTGTCGCTCAAGTCCCGTTACGCGGTAATCTTACTGTAAAGTGCCGTAATTCCAGTAATTCAACAGTTAATAATTCCTATATTATTTCACCAATATTGATGAAATTTGGACACAGTACATTTTGATGTGGGAAATTTATTTTTGAAAAAAAAAATGGAGGCAATATTTTTTTAAAAAAAATTATTTTACAAAGATATACATTTTATGTAAATTTCGTGAAAAAAGTGGTGCAGTTTGGCAATTATTGCATTTTTGAAGTGTTAGCGCTTTACAGTTAAAAAAAAAAGATAACGGTGCATGAGTGTCAATTTTTTTTTTCAAAAATAAATTTCCCACATCAAAATGTACTGTGTACGGATTGCAATCCGGTCCGGCGGATACGACGGATCCGGTACCGTTTGGCTACCTATCGGATCCGACGGACGGATCCGATAAAAACCGAAAAGCTCGGCGCGAGTAGGCATTTCCCTGAAAATTAGCTGGAAACTCGCTGGCGCGTGGGCTCTAGCAGTTCAATGCTGCATTGAACTCACAGTTCTAAACTTCACTCCGTTCCGTATATTCAGTCGACAGTTGACTCCGATTGACAAAACATGTGTGGATTGTTGTCATGAACCATAAACAAACATCGTGTTTTATTAATAAGTGAGTGTTATGTGGAATTACTAGTATCTAGATTAGCTTCTGATATTACAATCAAAGTTCAAGTAAAGCATCTACATCCACATAAAAGCGACACAAGAATGATTCAGAAACAATTGAAATTATTTGCGAGGAAGAAATACCAAAAAAGAAAAATAAGCCTATTGACAGCTATTTCAAAAAGGAAAGGAATATGGAAACTATGGTTTCCAGAATAGTTTGCAAAAATGGTTACGCTTTCAGTTTATTTTGTAAATCTTCAGATATGAGATATTTGTTTTCAGAGTGCGGATATCCACTGCCAAATTCACATAACACTATAATATAGTTTCACATTTTGCTCATACTGATGAAACCAGGTCAAAAGTTTGCTTGTTTGAGCACGCTGTCAGTTTGGTAAAAGAACGTTTAACTAGCTTTGATATTGACTTTGATACTGATGTAATTCGTATAACAACTGACGGCGCAAGTGCCATGATTAAAGTTGGTAAATTTTTGTCGAGCTGCCAACAACTGTGCCTCGCAAACCCTATACAATTAACCGTTTGCGACATTTTATACAAAAAAAAGACAGGAAAGGGAAGTCGAACTGAAGAAATATCTCCTATTACTTCATTTAAATAATCCAAAAAAATATGACCAAAACATAAGACAAGCTGATAACGCGTTTCCTCTGCCAAAAAATAATCTCATACCACAGCAAATGCAAAAAATATTAAACCAAGTCATTAAATATGACAAGAAGATATATCTTCTTCTGATGCAGGTTCTATATTGTCGTTGTCATATTTAATGACTTGGTTTAATATTTTTTGCATTTGCTGTGGTATGAGATTATTTTTTGGCAGAGGAAACGCGTTATCAGCTTGTCTCATGTTTTGGTCATATTTTTTTGGATTATTTAAATGAAGTAATAGGAGATATTTCTTCAGTTCGACTATAGCTTAACTTCCGACTCACTTTCATTACAAACTAATTTAACATTGAAGGAAAGACTAGAAAAGAAAATATTGCAAAAAAAGAATATTGTAAAAAGATAAAATTTCGATGAGAAATTATGAGAAATCACTGGAGAAAGAAATGAGTTCGTCTGAAATCGAGAGAGTCAGAGGGAAGTACTTGGCTCTTATGTACGACTACTTTATGACGAATAAGCCAACCAGTGTCGAAGTTGGTAACCTACCTATGAGAAAATCAAAAGTTCATTTCCTTATACTAAAATAAACGGTTTAGTCCTCAATTTGGAATAATATAATTTGTAACTATTTTCGTTAGGTCATAATGAAAAAATATATGTTGATTAGATGAACGTATTAACAAAGTAATAATCTGGCCGGATTAGTCCGGATCCGGCCGAATTGGTGTCAATAGGGCCGGATCCGACCGGATTGCAGTCTCTAGTACTGTGTGTCCAAATTTCATCAATATTGGTGAAATAATATAGGAATTATTAACTGTTGAATTACAGAAATTACAGCACTTTACAGTAAGATTACCGCGTAACGGGACTTGAGCGACACTTTTTATTAACCTAGTTGGATTCTACATATTTAACTGTACATTGTGTAAAAATTTTATCAAAATCGGAAGTGGGGAGTTATTCTGGATATTTACCAAAAATTGACGATATGCAGAAGGTAATGAAGCATACTCCCTCCAAATATCTATCTTTCTACAATGAAATCGTCACTGATTGGCCTAACAAGTCCTCAGAAACCATTGAAGATGAAGTAGACTAATTTTTTACCGTTTTTTACTTATAAAATATATAACATTAATATTAGAACACACTGGATTTGTTTAGTATATCCAGGTAAATTTTGAATAGACTTAAGTCCAGGTTTCAAAATGAGCTCTGTTTCTATTCCGGCTAATTTATATTTGTCATTAATATAACAGAATAATAATCTAAGTAGGTGTCTAATGAATGGTAAATGAATTGGTAATTAATGCCACCCTACAAGAAAATATACAGTTTTTTGTATCTACTGAAAAATTTATAAAAGTGGACTTAAAGACCCAATTATAATGAACGGATTTGAGCGCAACAAAACGGTTTGAACTGTCAAATCGGTTTTCCCAGCATACATTTCAGACCTAACCGATTATAATGAACGCATTCAAGCGGATTCGGTCGGATTTGAGCGCATTCGTTTTTAAATGATTAGAAATTGCCGCATTGAACTGTCAAAAATTTGATAAACATAACCTTAAAAGTATAAGTGCACACATTTTTACCAGCGAAAAACTGATTAACGAGGTTAAAACTTTTGAAATTATTTATAATAAAGCCAAAAGTGGCTATAAAAACAACGAAATGAATATCAAAATTAAAAATAAAAAAAAATTAGAAATTTTTGCACTGTTGTTTACAATAAACTTTGACGTTTTAATCCGAGCAGATGCGTTATTATAACCAGTCGATTTGCAAATCCGATCTAATGCGTTTTTTTTGACATCCTAATCCGCTCAAATTCATTCAATATAATTAGGCCTTAAGCCCTTTTCAAAATAACCGATTCAATTAACTTTAAAGTGTTACATACGTTCACTCTAATGGGTTATTTTAGAAGCAGCATTTTCTAGTACCATTCGACACTGGATTAACTTAAAACAAAATCGTAGCAATCATTTTCTTCTTCTTACCCTCCTTTAATCGCTTGTTGGCCATAGGGCGGTAACAGTTGCCCTCCAACGGACTCTATTTTGTGCGACCGCTCTCAACTCCGCCCAGAATCTCCCAGTTGTAGCCTCTGCTAGTAAGGTTCTCCTCCACGTTATTTTAGGTCTTCCAACTCGACGCGTTCCTTGCGAATTCCAGTCAAGAGCCTGTTTGGCTAGATTCTCGTTTCCGCACAGTATCGGTATTTCATTTCCTTCGCCTGTTTTCGTCGTCTATCCTTTTGTCTTTTCATTTGTACTTCCATCTTGTGAGCGAAATTTCAGGGTATGACGAAGGCATTTGTTAATGAAAACTTCTTATTTCGCAACCATACAGAAGAATTGTCTCAACGTTGGAGTTTACCAGAAGTAATTTGGTTTTAGTTGAGATCTTCGTCGATCTCTATGAACATGCGCTTCTTGCTTTATTTATTTTGGAACTGACGCCTTTTTCCCCGCAATTTTCGGCAATAAGCCTTAACATTGTAACAGAATCTAGACAGATTTAGACATAAGCCTGCTGAACTATTTTCTATTGCTAAATTATTTAATATGTTTTTGAGGTCCTGATGTCTGTTTGCCAGCAAGCAGATATCAGGCGCGTAGTGGGGATCGTTAAGGCGGTCTAACACTGTTCTACTGTTTAGAGCGCTGACAAGGATATAGTTTATTACTATAAGATATAATAATGGCGAAAGTATGCATTATCGTCGGACTCCTGAGCTAACCTCCAAGCTGTCGACTCATTTTCCATCGTGGAGAACTGTGCATTTGGAATTGTTGTATAGATCTTTTATCAATTCTTTTATTTTGTCAGGCAGTCCAAGTTGCCGTAGATCTCGCCATATAAAGCTCCTATTAACCGCGTCGAACGCTTTCTCAAAGTCTATGAAAGCAAGGTAAAGGGGGATCAGTCGACTCCTCCACTATGATTCTCAAGATCCTTTCTGCTGTCTTCTGAGCGTTCAGTCTACTACCTCATTTATCCCAGATAATAAAATGTGGGACAAGACTTTACCTACAGTAGATAATAGACAGTTACCTCTCCAATTGTCGCATATTGTTAGGTCCCCATTTTTCGGTATTTTGACTATGATACCTTCCGTCGAATCCTCCATGGTTTTTGCAGCACTGTAAAAAAATATGTAAATTCACGGTGCAAATGTACAGTAAAATTACAAATCGTGCTATGAAATACTAATTTACTACAAAATTATTGTAATTTTACTATTAATTTTGTAACTTCACATAAAGAAATTGAGAATCTCCAATACTGCATAACGTAAATGTTGCTTACATGAATGTGACGTATGTCTTACACAATGTTGTGAATTTTCCTAAATCGTTTATGTAGGAAATTTACAATATTATAGTATATTTATCAATGTTATGTATTAAAAAAAAGTTTGTACTGTAATTTTACATTAAGAGGCATAATTTTAGAACATAAATTTTCAGTAAAAATCCAATTTGGTTATTGGAATGTAAGGTTTAAATTTTTCCTCTCATGGATATAATTCACAGGCAAAAATAGAATACTAAGCATATATATACCCAATTGTTTTTAAGTTAAGGCCAGACCTTTGACTTTAATCAGGCCAAGAAATTTTGATACACATTGCCTCACGTACATTCTTAACAAGACATGGTGAGCAAAATGCTATTTTTTTATGTATAGGTTGTGGGTAAACTAGGAATGAAATTTGGCGCTTGCAAATGTTTCAAGCAAGGCCAAGCACTGGCACAGGGCGGGAATCTGTAGCTATACGTTTTTCCCTGTTCCTCTCTCTAGTAAAAATTACAACACAAAAGTTTGGGATATTTACAGAACTATGAAGTGAAAGCTCCAATGCTGATTGTATTTTTACTTCCCACAAATAATGTATATTTACTACACAGTTGGTAAAAATGCGTAAAGTAGATTAGGATTATTCCTAATAATATATATTGCAAATTTACAAAACTGCTTGTGCTTCCAGTATTTTTTTTTTTGTAAAATTGCCACAGAAATTTTTTACAGTGAGGATTGGATATATTCGCTGTTGTTTTCTTCAGATTCCTGTGAAAATGAACGTTCATCTCTCAGATTTTTCTGCGAGCTCGTTTCCGGCTTCATGCCGTTGTCGTGCTAGTAATATTGGCCCAACCTAGTCTAAGGCCGCGTTCCCATGGGCTGCATGCCTTGTAGTATTGGGAAATTTTCGTGAGAGGCTGCAAAAAGCGGCAAGCCTGCATCTCCTCGTTCGCATGGGTGCATCTGCTGGTTGTCAAAAATCAGCTGTTTTGTGATTTTGAAAAAGTGAAATGGATTACTTTAAAAATAAAAAAAAATTGTGTACTAATAACTAAATATAAAGAAAGACAAAGTGACAAAAAAAGATATTAATTTTTTATATGTCGCTAAAATTGTCAACTTGAAAGTTTCGTGATTTTGCAGCACGTTCACATGAGCTGCATGCAGCACGGCAAAAGCTCGAACTTGACAGTTCCGTGATTTTGCCGCATGGATAAGAGATTTCCTCTTTGCAAGATGTTTGCAGCAATGCTGTGCAAAAGAGAGAACATGTGCCGAGACAGATATTTTTTCCTGGCCAATCAAAGAACATTAAGAGCTTTTGCCACAGACGAGGGCGCCCTTTACTTTAATTTGCCTTCAATAATGTGTAATACCAGTTTTCATGTCGTCCGCTCAATCTAGTTGAAAGCGTCCTTATACAGTTCTCAGCGTTCTATAACTGTTACCGATATCCAGTATTTGAGCGGATTTGTGGGGGATTGTGGCTTTCTTTCACATTTATTAGATGGTGATTTATCTAGATAGTGCTCTGGATATCCCAATTTTGTCACGTTAGTCATGTCTAACATACATAGGTTAGGCTAGGCCAGTGCGACCGGAAGCCCAATTAGAATCTTGGCCGTCGAGTAGGTTCGGTGGTTATTTGATCGGCTATTGTTGATGTCTACAGCCAACCTTTGAAATTTAGCAAACTTATCAGTGCTCTGAACTCTATTCTGGAGATCTGTTTTAAATCTTCCAGAACGTAAATGCCTAGTGTGCAGACCATCTCGGTCGGAGAGACACTAGCATGCACCGGCTCTCTAGATAAAACCTTGCACCGGCGCCCTCTGACATCTTGGAGCCGTTGGTAAATATCGTTGTAGCGACCATATCTCGGGTAGCAGGTTTAAGATATTGCTTTGTCCGTAGGGGTTTGAGGTCACGCCGCGGAATCCTACAGTCTGAGGGCACTTCACGAGGCTAGATGTTTGATGGGAAAGTCGGCTGGAGTGGAGGGAAGTAGGTGCAAGAGAACATCAAGGGTGTTCGTGGGGCATGCCTTTTTCCCATCGCTTGCCTCAGGGTGAAATTATGTTCAGTGTTTGATTTGATTAGGATGAGGCCACACTGATATTAACCTACGCTGTTTCAAACTTAGGCGTTTTGATCTCTACGAATTCTGCTTAAAATGGATACTAATGACAGTACTTTTAAAGGAGTATCCAACGCTTGTCAGCATCCGATATTCCGAAACCTTGACTAACCCTTCCTCACTAAAGCTGGAAACGGTTACATGCGCGCGTGCTGTGCGGGCAGTGACAGATAGTATACAAATATGTGTATTCAAATGGTAGCTAACAGATTGTTGCCCACAACGCAAACTTTCAGCTTTTTCCGCGTTGCCGCTGCCGACATAGCTTCAAACGCCCAAAAACAAGCACACACATGCACAAGTCGCGACGTGACGGAAAGCAAGCACACTTGCTGTTGAACTACTGCACGCACAAGCATTTATCTGTTTCCCGATTAAGGTCAAGTCTTAAATCATGGCAAGCTTTAGTGGATGTAAAGATTTTCTCAATTGTAGTGCGCTCTCTTTCTGCGTTGTAACGCTGTAGGTACATACGTGACCATTTGTAATGCTTCAATATGGGATTCGCAGGGTTTGACTCGAGGATTTAAATAAAACAGTTATTTTATTTGGAGACCGTTTATTTTATTAATTGTTCCTCAGCGACAGAGCGTAGAGCTAAAGCCCATTTAGCGCCCTGTAGTCGTTGAGTATTGAACAGTGACTGTAATTTTCATACAAAGTTCCCTTGTATTTATAGTAGGGATTCTTATATACTATCCTTATATACTATTACATATTATCATAACTAGGCCTACTGACTCATATCTATATACATGACTACAATCTAGTTTTCTATATAAACTACCTTAAATTACTATAGTGTGAATCAAAGTGTATGTATAGTTATTTTCTATGAGGTTATACGGGCACCTCACCCCCAACGGTTCACGAGAAAAATTTTCCCTTTCAAGGTAAAATTTTTCATATTATTTATTCGTTCTTAGTCTTCTTTTTCATTTTTCAAATGTCGTTTTCTTTGATTTAACCTTTTACGCTTTCTTTATCCTATTTTTGTGTACTTCTTTAATCATCTTTCATTATCATTCCTCTTTAATTCTCCTTTACTTATTCTCTCAACAATTCTCATTATTCGGCAGTTTCAATTTTATAGTTTTTCGTGAATAGCTTTAGTTTCTCCAGAAGTAACTCCAAGTTTGCTTGCGGATTATCACCAAGCTTTTTTTCTTTACTCAACTTCATAATTACGTGTTCATCTTTTCCATTAGTAGCATTAGCTTTCTTCTCTTTCTTTTCTTTTGTTTCCATCTCTTTCTTCTCTTTTGGCCCCTTCTCTTTCTTCTCTTTTGATGCCTTCTCTTTCTGGCCTTTCTTACCTTTCTCTTTTCCCTTTTTGCCCTTTCACTTCTTCTTATCATCATCTGATGCACTCTCGTCACTATCTTCCCTTTTCGATTTTTCCGTCTTATCCCTCTTTGCTTTTCCCTTGGGTCTATGATATTGTAATTTCTTAACGGCAATATTTTCATCTCTGGTAAATTAATATTAACTTCTTTCTCGTGTACGTTAAGTAGTTTTAGATGTGCTATCTCTTTTGAAGGAATCAACGAATTAGCAATGAAGACTCCATCCTGAATTTGTTGGCTTAGGACAATGCTATCTTCCTTAATTTGCTGATTGACAGCTTGTAGGATTTGTGATCTTGCTGGAATCGTTATGGTGTCCTGTCGAGGTACATAAGTGGTAATTGGCACTATGATATTCCGATCCTTTACTACAATTGTTAGTGTGAATATCTCAAAATCAAGTTTGCACTTATTTTCGTACAAAAAGTCTCTTCCTAATATTGCATCCGTACCAATAGCTAAGTCATCAGATACTACGTGCAGTCTCTGCTTAATTTCTTCTCCTTCAATCAAAATTTTCGTTTCAAGCACTCCTATTGTGTACGTATCACTTTCTGTAATGCCTATTAATTTGCATATATCGTACCTATCAATTTGATCATTGTTTATCAAGTTTCTTTTGATTATTGATATGTCTGCTCCTGAATCTATCAAAAATTTTACCGGCTTATCCATGCCTATTATTTTAGCAGTTATATAGTTATTGACACGCTGAAAGTTATATGAAAACATCTTTGCATTTCTTGACCTTGTATTCTCATCTAATATTCTTCGTCCCTCGAACGATGAGCTTCGGGGGCGGTTTGTTCGTTTCCCGAATCGAGTATATTGATTCTTCTTGGGTAATTGTTTGAGTTATAACCTCCGTTATACCGTTGTTGCGCATAGTGTCCTTGTACATTGCCCTGCCTTTCTCGCTTGTCATTGGGATTATTTCTTGCTGGTTCCGCAGAATTCCTTTTATTGAAGTTTGCAGTTCCTCTATAACTATAATTTTGACTATCATCTTCCCTGTTCCTATTGAATCTCTGATTTCCTAAAGATCCACTTTGAAACTTTTTATTGCGATAGCTCTGCCAGTTGTTTCTGTAAAATTCTTCGTTCGCGCTTCTCCTTCTTGGAGCGCTACCATGATAGAACTGTTTGTTAGTATCATTCACTGCTTCTATTTCAGTAGCTATTTTCACAGCCTTACCTAAAGTTTCTGGCATCGCTGCAAATACTGCTGTCTTATAGGGTTCGTTTAGACCTGCCTGAAAAGCATTCAGTCCCGATTTGTCGTTAAGAGCATTAATCAGCTTTCGACTATCTTCGCCATGTTCCGTTATTTGTACGTCATTCAGCTGTGCTATTAGATTTTGTACCCTTGTCGCAAAGCTTTGAACTGCTTGATCTCCTTGTTGAATCCTTGACAACTTATTTTGTATACTTAAGGGATTGCGTTTCACCTTAAAATGCGTCTCGAACAATTTTTTGAAACCATCTATGCCTTGCGGAGTACTTGCTCCAATCTTTATTCTAACCTTTTCTGTGATACGTGCTTTCAGCACCAATTGCACCAATTTCTCTCTCTCCGGATCATCTTTTAATGTCTCTCCTATAATTTCAACGATATTGATGAAGTTGGTCAGCTCCTTCTCTTCACCGTCAAAAGTAGGTAACAATTTTAAAATTTGGAATGGATCTAGAGTTCCCATATTGCTGGTTTCCTGTCTATTCAAATCGATAATTGGGTTGGAAGCCTCTAAAGCTCTATTACTCAAGCTATCTTGCTCTTCTTCCGAGCTTGTTTCCTTCTCCTCAGTCGATACCTCGCTCAACTGGAACTTTATTATTTCACCTACTTCCTCGTACACTGTTCTAAATTCTGTCAGTGTATCCTCACTGCTTTCTACAACGTTAATTCGTACTTCTAGTTCATTTAACTCAACTCTTCTTCTTAATAATCTCTCCGCCGTTCTTAGTTTATATGGCGCCTTTTTTACCTTCGCTTTTATTTTATGGAGTTCTTTCAAAATTTCTACTGCCTCATGCTCTGGCATCTCTCCTTGACTTAATACTGTTGTGCTCTTACTATTGCACTATCTTATCCCATATGTGTATCTATATTTTAGTTTGTTGTTGTTTTTTTGTATCATAATATTATAAGAAAAACCGCGCATCTTTTTTCACTGTAAACATTATTTATTTTGTATGGTCCTTTATTGTATGGTCCTTGGTCCAGTCGTCGGATCTCTCAATTTTTCTTCCTCCAGGTCCTTGTCGTGCAGGGTCGCCATGTAATGCTTCAATATGGGATTCGCAGGGTTTGACTCGAGGATTTAAATAAAACAGTTATTTTATTTGGAGACCGTTTATTTTATTAATTGTTCCTCAGCGACAGAGCGTAGAGCTAAAGCCCATTTAGCGCCCTGTAGTCGTTGAGTATTGAACAGTGACTGTAATTTTCATACAAAGTTCCCTTGTATTTATAGTAGGGATTCTTATATACTATCCTTATATACTATTACATATTATCATAACTAGGCCTACTGACTCATATCTATATACATGACTACAATCTAGTTTTCTATATAAACTACCTTAAATTACTATAGTGTGAATCAAAGTGTATGTATAGTTATTTTCTATGAGGTTATACGGGCACCTCACATTTTGAAGCCTAAGTGCACGGCCACAACGCAGCCATCGCACCAGCAAGAACAGAATTTGACCATCGCACACTAAACCTATATGGTGTTATGTGCAGTGCTAGGCTAGGCAGGCTGCGTTGTGGCCGTGCACTAACGCCCATTTACATCCCAAACGCAAAGTGGAAACTTTCGGGCATTAGAGAAGAAGCTTGCAAATTTCTGTGCGATAAAAGAGCTCCAGAGCTGCGTTTCCACTTTGCGTTTGGGATGTTAAATGGCCTTTCTTTTCTAAAATTTACTTGATATACGAAGGATGCAGACCCTTTGTTTATGGCTTAGGGCCTACGGCCATAGGTTTGTAGACAGTTGTAACCATTCCCTGTCCATCACATCTCTTGGATGGCTGTTACGTAAACATTACACCTAAACAAGGTATCGGTTATCTGTTAAGCATAGCTCGAACTCTATACAAATTGCAAAGGTTTCATGAGAACATTTTGAAATGGTTTAGCCTTTTTCTTGCCGTGGTCGTCGTGTTTTGTATCCGGGGCTTGTGAATTCTGTAATAAGAAGGTGTAATGTATTAACCCCACGTCAATCTTACTTAGAAGGGACTAATCCTTTTACAGTATCCAGTCCTCTCTTTTAATTGTATTACTGTTGGCCACTGCTTTCACTTCGCACAGAATATATATCTCACGTGCATAATTTCATATTCTACATCTTATTTCCACTTGTTCCCCTTGTTTGATGGCTGATCAACAAGTGAATTTGCCTGTATAAAATTGTTGCTTCTTTCAGATAAAACAAATTCGAATTAACTCCCTTGCTTTCCTTATTTAGCTCTATCACAATCCTGTTAGCTCGTGGTTTGGTATCCGAAATTATTGAAATTAATATTTTAATTGCCTGAGTGCAACAGCTATGTTCTCCATAGTAATATAGTCTCCATATAGTGTGGTATAAACCATAAGCTTGTTATAAAACAATATATTCTAATTTAGCATATCCATATCTGTTCTTTTATGAAGTTTGTCTATAAAGTATCAACAAGGACATTTGTTGAATGGTTTAGCATGTTGCATATTCTCTATTCGATATGAACTATTCTGTTTCTTATTTCCATCTCACAGGTAATCGTTTTGCCATTTTAGCTACTCTATATTTTATCTGTCATTTGCTATTTTGTGCTTTAAAGGGATGTTTCCAATTAGCTATACAATGCACATGTAGAAAGCAAAGTAACGTAAATTGACCATGAAACTCAATAAATTATCTTGTCCTCATTGTCTATTTCTTCCTTGATGTGGAGCACTATACACAGGACTCTTTTGAAATGATACTCATCACATGACAGAAACACATTCGTTAGGTTCTGATTAAGATATAGATAGTAGGGGTTCTTGACAGAGGTTCTTTCTCACTCCGTCAGTTTTTATGTGAAAAGGTTCACCTTTTAAGTATCGTAAATTTTGAAGAAGATAGCGAAAGCTAACTTTGCTATCATGACCCACACTTCAGTTCTCCTTTTTTTGTCTGGACTGTCTCTCCTTTGGCCACTTTTCTGCTATAATCTTAATCAAATAAAATAAAAAAAAACTCAGCGTTTAAGCCTTTTGTCCTTATAAAATAAAGGGATTAACATTTGAAAAGTTAAGTTAATATTTATCGCGGAATTAACCATTTATGTATAAAAAAGGTCAATCAAGTCTCAATTGAATTTATTTAAAATTAATGCTAAATAAGATATTTTACTTTTGATGGCAGGTAGACGTACTTTCTGAGGGTTTAAACGATTCTGATAAATTAATTGAAGTGGCACGAATCGAGGTTAAACCAATTAAGGAAATTATCGATCGCATTGAGCCCAATATTGTGGATGATGTTAAGAAAACTGTCAGATCACTGGAACGCAGGTCTGCTAGAAATGCATCAATTAATGCGGTAAAACGTGAAAAGACTCCACCTACACCACCTGTTGTTAAAAAGATTCCAGGTCGTCGTGGTCGTAAGCCGAAAAATCCGCCACCAGTAGATATTGAAGAGGATAATCGTCCACTTATTGAGATGGTTAATATACCAGCGATTAAGACCCAAATATTCGAGCAACCATTAGATATAAAGGAAGAGATGGATGATAAATACGAAAAAGAGGAATCAAATATAGATGAACATCAATGCAGAATTTGCTTATCTAAATCCAATCTATCTAGTATATTTCTTTTTGAAGATACTGCAACAATAGCCGATAAGATTATGACTATCTGTACTAATATAAAAATACTCGAAAAAGATTTTCTTCCTCAATATATTTGTAACACCTGCGCTCAAACAGTTAATGTAGCATTCAATTTCAAATCATTATGCGAGAAGACAGATGAGGATCTTCGTAGTAAATTAAAAAGAAGTAAAAAGAAAATCCGAAGACCTACAGAATTTGTCCTTATTGATTGCAAAGATATCAGTGAGGAGTCCGAGGAGGATGTTAAACTCAAGGATGATGATGAATTTCATATTTCCCATGAATCTGAACATTCAGGACAAGAATCTGACTCTGATAGTAGCTTTGAAATTTTAAAGAAGAAAAACCGAAAGACTGTGCGACGTCGAAGGAGTGCTGGAGTAAGGCGCCGGGGACGACTGCCTGGCAGTACTAATCCCGCGAAAAGAGCAAGACTCAATAAACCCGATGAAAATTGTTCCACATTGAATCCTACAACGGGCGAAGTCAAGGAAAATGACGATGTAGAAGAGAAGAATTTTAGCACTGAAGAGGAGCATACGCCACCAAAAAAACGACGATCTAGAGGCAGACCGAAAACGGAAGATGGCAATACAACCCAGGAAAATAACCGAAGGAAGGAGCATCTTTGCGTATATTGCAATAAGATTTTCGGAACTGCAGTGCTTCTGCGGGAGCACAAAAAATCCCATGCCGGTGAGAAACCTTTTAGCTGCCCAATTTGCTCGAAGCCTTTTAAGCTTCTTGGTAGCTTAAATTCACATATTAGAAAGCATAAGGAGGAGGATAATTTAATGTGCACTCAATGCGATAAACATTTTCCGAATAAAACAGAACATCGAAAGCATATGGTAGAGGTTCACAATGAACCAGCTGCATCCTTCGTCTGTGACAAGTGCAAACGTGCCTTTACCACAAAGCCACGTCTCGATAGACATCAAGAAAATAAATGTCCTGGCTTCGAAACTACTTCCATTAAGAAACCAAAGCCGGAGCTCGATGCCATCGCACTTGGAAGGGATTTGTTTAAGTGTGTTGCTCCAATGACCACCACGTATTGGAGTGATAGCTTCTCAGATTGAATGGTGTTTATTTAGAATTATAGAAGAAATTTATTTTATTATTTAGTAATAAATACAAAGACTCTCACCAATGTAAATATTCTACATTTTTTTAGGATTATTGTGACAAAAGCGATTTCTGTACAAATAATGTGTATGATTATCAATTTTTTTAATAGCTAAGAATTAAAGTTAATCTCATTCATTGTATTTTTTTTGGTTACATAAACTGTTAATATGCTGTTGCAAGCCATTTCCTTGAAAACATTTTTTTTTATTTTTATTAAACTTATCGTGGCAATTTATTTCAATAATCTGAATTAAAAAGGAAATAAAATTTGGATATTATTTGAGAAAGAGTCTGATTTTTGTTAAGTGCTTATGTTACCAATTTCAACTCATAAAGACCAAAAATAATTATGGCACACGATTACAGCATTCCAAATTACATTCTTTCAGTACGCCTAGCATTAGGTTCCGGGTAGACAAAAGGATGCGCTTTCAAAGGGATATTCCCTTCATGAGAATTTTACATGTTAATTTAGACCAAATGAATTTCCGGTATTTTGAATTAATCCGCTTGATGGTGTACAAAAGAAGCAATCCTAATTTTTTTCTGGCGTTTTATATATTAAGAAAACATATAACTTCGCTCAAAATGAATGGTGAAAAATGTAACAGTCCATTCTGCCAAGTCTGGAGGGTTTACGAAGGAACGCTGATGAATCTTATCTTTGCGCTCTTGGTTATTGTCGTTAGTTCTAGATTGTTTATTAAAACCGATGGAAGATTGGTGCATGTTTTATTAAAGATAAAACAGTACTTAACTTTTGGAGATCTTGAATTCGATTCTTTCGGCCCTAATAAAGAATCTGGTCCAAGTCTGCTGATTGAAATGAATATGAGTTGACGTTTATACGTCATGCAAGAAGAAACAGAGTACCATTAGCTTTTGGGTGTGTTCCGTAATATACTGGGAGCACTGCGATTTCTGACGTCATGCCAGTGCACTGGGAGACACGTTCCGTTTAAAAAGTTATACTGGACAAGCAATACATTTTTGTATATCGGAACAGCGCACAGTATACTGGCTCCGCCATTATTGTTTACATTTGGAAAGTAGAAGTTTGTTGTAATTTTTTGAGTTTTCTTGTGCATTTAATTTCTTATAATAACAGAGAGTCACTGTCAATTAAAGCTAATTGAATTTTTGCATTATTATTTCCCATTATTTGTACAGCGTCAAACGTCTACAGATTCTCAAAAATTAAACATCTGTCACATCTTCAAACTACTGGGAGTACACTACCTCTTTCAGAGCAGTAATCACAGTAGTAAAATGACGTCGGTTTATGACGTCATGCATGTTCCTAGAGCACTGCGACAGGACACTGTTCGGTTAAAACGGAACGACAAAACTACCACTGGGAGTACTGGCCCAGTGCTCCCAGTATATTACGGAACGCAGCCTTTATCAAGTCTAAATTGGTTGTGGACTGGGAGCTGGGCGTTCTCAATCAAGCTACCCGGATTTTGGGGTGAAAAGTGCCGGTGATGTGGCAAACGGAGGTCTGACATACTCTCTCAAAAATCGTGAAGAAATCTCAAAGAACGATCAAAGCAATTGAAAATTGAAGTATTGAGTTACGAGTTTTTCGGTATGGGCAGAACCTGAACTAGTTTCCAAGAATCTGACTAAACTACGGAGAAGTATGACAATGCAAAGAGTTTGCGCTCTGCGTTTAGCTAAAGGTTAGGCACATTTCTTAAGGGCTATAGAGGGTATTATATCGGGGCTAGTGGATTTGTTGAAGTTACGCTCTTTCAGATACCTAATGGAGATACGCATTGGCGTTCACACTACGAAAACAAATCCTAGTCAGTGTTTGGAAGAAACAAAATAGCGCGTTTTTTAGTAACCATTTGTGTAACTTATTCAATTTATAAATCTCGCAACAATGATTTCATTCCGGGTGGGAGGATGAGAAAGGACTTCTGTATAGAAAACAGACTTTTTCTGAAAATGGACGCGAGGTTAGCGGTGGTTGGAATTCTGAAATATTACGCTGGTGGGGAGGGGCCTGGTTCTCTTTTTAAAATTCAATTATCAGTTTATACATTTGTTTTGTGTAGATGTATTCGCCAAGAGATTCGGCCTTCATCAATGCTAGAAAAAGAAAAGTCATAGATGTTACACTATGTTGCAGCCGAATACTGAGAAACGCACCCAACTGGTAGGAAATGGATTAGGAAACATTATTGTAATACCCTATTGATCCCATGGCAGGGTAGGTCAAATTGAAACTACGACCCGCGACACAGTCGGGATAAATTACACTAAAATGTGCGTACGAATATTGGAAGAGGGTACCAGGTGGAATCTCAGTTTCATATCCTAAAGATAGCGAATGCTTTTCGGATTGTGATCCTCTTCGAGCATCATGATTCTATAGCCTGGTATAGGAGAAAGGAAAGTACGTAAAAGGGAGTCGTAGGGGAGCTTCTGCTCGATCATTTTTTCTTTTTGAGATATTGGGTCCAAAAGTCCCATTCGGTTGACCTACTGTGCTACACCCCAATACCTCATATTTATTGGCCAGACCGCTGGAACTAGTTCAGCAGTCTGCCTAGTGGCTTGTCGTTTCCACTTGACTGTTCAAGCTTCTCGGGTTCCCGTCGGCAGTCCTGGGGCCATATTTTAAAAAAAGCTTCTCGATTTTCTCTAAGTTTCATATTTGGCATTTCGACCAAATCGACAGATAAACGCTGCCATACAAAACCATAAAATTGTGTGATATTACTCCAAGTGCAGCAAATCACGTATATTTAATTAAAATAGAAATTGTTAAAAGTTTATTGTAATGCATAAATTTAGCCTTTATAAACGTCAAACGTCTTTATCGAGACGAGAAGGTTGTCGATATCGTGTTGCCAAATGCCAATTTTTATTTATCGTCAGAGGTCGATATCGACTCGAGAAACCAAATACGGCCCCTGCCTTCGGTCTGTTCTCGAAAGCGGGCTCGGGTATGCCCCGTGCGCTCCCCAATACCACTCCGGCTCTTCTTGCCCTTTTCAGTGAGACCACAACCAAGGCAGAACGACGGCGGTCTGGGTCTGCTTGTTATACCAGTAGGAGGCTAATTGCGATTTCATGCCACCGTCCTGTCTTTGGTCTGTAGGGAAGGAGTTCACGAAAGCGAGGCTCGGGTGTGCTCCGTGGGGCTCCCCAATTCCACTTCGACCCTCCTTCCCTTACCCCTCTCCAAAAAAATTGGTCCACAAAAGTTCCATGAGTATGGTAGGAAAAGTAAGGTCCATCCTGACAGAGCCTCCATATCAGAATAAGGCATTATAAAACTGGGTGCGCCCGGTGCCCAGAGGAGATCGTTAAATGACAGTGAAAAACCTGCCCATGCCATGCAGCCCTCGACACGATAACTTGACATCTTGGCTTGGTAGGCCTGATCATATTAGTCCATCCCTCTCAGGACAGCTTCCAGTGACCACAACGAGGAGCTTATGATCGCGCTTCCACCAGTCCAAGATAGTGTGGCACTATGCGAAAGCCAACTGCCTTGGGCATGTTCACTTCTTTCAAGCCACTAACTGGGATTTGTGTTTTCGTAGTAGGAGCGCTAACTCTGTCGCTTTATGCATCACTAAGGTTATACGGATGGGAACGCATTTATTAAGGGAGTTACATTTCTCATTCTACAAAATCGATAAAGCCTAGCTCGAGTTGATGGTTTAATGAATGTATGAACATAAAAGATAAAGAAGGTGCATATAGAACGCACAGGAGTTTCCCGAATTAGTCACATGGTTGGGCATGAGTTCATCAAAATAAGAAATACCTGTAATTCCATTATCAGAAAAGTTAAATCACTATTTGATAACAGGTTGAGAAGTAAGATTTGAGGGGGTGAAAATGTCTGGTCCTTGGTAACTTACATCAAGAACAATTGAATGTGATAACAAAAATCAAATCCAAAACGATTTATTAACATCTCTTTTGTCATCGAATTCTTCTTTACCAGATACTGCCATGCTACGCCCGTGGTCCAGTGTTCCTGGACTCGACATAATACGCATTTTCATCCTGCATACTTCATACTCAACAGATAACAGATGGTGAATCCAACAACCTCTCTAACTACAGCCCAATAACAATCACTTTTATTCTCTCAACAATAATGGAGACAATAATGCATGAGATGCTTATAGAATATCTTCAATCCAACTAAATTCAATAAGACAAAGATGTACTGCAGATTTTCTCGTGTGTCTGACTAAGCATTTGTACCAAATCATTTATCGCCTTGGTGAGTATGGTTGCTCTAGATATCTTCAAAATTTTTAGATGGTATCGAATCAAAACTACACACCGTACTTGCTAGTTTTCCGCAAGGGTCAATTCTATCACCCATTCTTTTCCTAATTTTTATTAAAGATCTGCTATGAAACCCCACCAACGCACTCCATAGCTTTGACGATGATGTTACTCCGCCTTCGTCAATAAAAGCAAGCACGTGCCAGACCATGTCTTCATGATCATGTGCTTATGTGTGCCAACTCTTTATAGGGCCGCAAAAACCATGTCGAATTCAACCCCTCCAAAACGAAGTACTGTCTCATCTCTGACAAAACCACCACCAACCATCCCGTTCTAAAGGGAACAGTGTGAATCTAACTACTGACCCATCTCTTAACATCATAGGTATAACTTTAACTAAGGACCTGCAATGGAGTGACCACATATTCCAAATAGCCAAACAAGTACCCCAATGCCTGGGATTTCTTACGAGATTTAAACTCCTTCAGTCAGCAATCTATACATTATGTCCCGGCGAATACAATTAGTCTATCTGGGCTGATGCCTCAAGAACCATCTTAACATGGCTATACAACGCACGGACGTAGCTATAGCTTTCATAAGGGGGGGGTCCGACACTGGCACGGACGTAGCTATGGCTTTCATAAGGGGGGGCGGGGGGGGGTACGACACTGAACTTTATTCGGGTAAAATCATAATGTTTTCAGAATCTACCTGGTACGAGACATAGAAGCTGTCAGAAGAGGTATTTGTTAATAAAAAAGGAAACACAAAAGTAACAACACATCTTGAACAGTTTTATATTCAAATCAAAGATTATAGTTAAGTTTGGCATTGACTTTGGCTTTTAGTTTGACTTCAAATTAAAATCTAATGTAATCAAAATAAGAACTTCAATTTACATTACTAAATTCAATTTTTTACGTCTTATTGCTAACTTGTCTATAATTTCGTCGGAATCTATTTGCATTGCCAGATCACGATGAGTACTCATTAGAGCAAGACCAGTCAGTCTTTCATCTCCTGTTTTATTTCTAAGGTAATTTTTTAACCTCTTCAGAGTAGAGAAACATCTTTCAGGGGTGGCTGTGCGCTGTGGACACTGGAAGTGTAGCTAAAATCATAAGGAGCTTCTTCGTCAAAGGAAAAAACTGTTCATCGCACTGATCGACAGCTTCTATTGCAGTGGCAGGTTTTTGAGATTCATATGTCCAGTGATTGTGCCATATTTCATATTCCGTCGGATAATTCATGCCTTCATTTTCACCAAGAAATGTTTGTGCTATCTTTTTGAGGGCTTCTTTTGTTTCGGAGTTATTATTGGTCCTGTTAGGCAGAAGCATTTGAATCCCTTTGATTGTTGTTTCATGTGGATCAAAGCGAGCAGCGAGTTCTGTAATCACATGCTCAAGAAAAGGGTAAAATACGTTGCGGCGATAATATATTTCTGCAGTTTCTCCTGGTACATTACTGCGTTGAGTTTGCCTTCCAGTCGTTCTCGGAACAAATATATCGCTTGAAGACATCTGCTTTGCTTCTTCGAAGAGAGTCGAAAACTGCGATTCAGTCCTTAGATTTTGTAAAGTTGTCTTTACTGTCTTCACGTAACTGCAAGTGTTGGACAAATCGGCATTGACCTTCTGTAGCGCTTTGTTTAAGTTTGTTGTATACGAAAACACTTTCCTCAGTATAACTAGCGACACGATAAACTGACTATTTTCCATAGCGGTTTGCAGTTGATACGCTTGAGCTGCAACATCCCTATTAGCAGCGTTTTGGAGTGCCTCAAGTGTTGCACGTACTACGGGAAACATTTCTGCAAATCTTTCCACAGCCGCATGCTTTTCTGTCCACCGCGTCTCACAAAGGGAGATAAGTGTTGAGTGTGATGAGTCAGTTTCATCCGCAGTTTTCCTCAAAAGGTTGTCTCGAAGTGGAGATTGTCGGAAAAAGTTGATTACACTTTTTATGGTTCCGATACAGTTCCGTATCATAGGTATCTGACATGAATGTGCTAGAACTAAGTTAAGAACGTGAGCTACACAGTGTACGAATTGCGCCTTCGGATATTGCTCAGCGATTATTGTTCTCACACCTCGTAATCGGCCGCTCATCACTGCAGCGCCATCATACCCTTGTCCAATCAACTTATCCATATCTAAGTTATACGATGACAGATGTGTTAAAATAGTTGTTGCCAATGCTTGAGCTGAAACATCTTCTACATAGATGAATTCAAGAAAATCCTCACGGATGACCGATGTTCCAGATGAGCAGTCCACGTATCGCAAACATAAAGCTAGTTGTTCTCGCCGTGATATGTCTTGGGTTTCATCAGCTAGTACAGTAAAGAACCCTGCAGCTTTGACTCTTTCAAGTAGTTGCGCTTGAATTGCATTACCGCATAGTCCAATCACTTCATTCTGGATGACCGGTGAGGTGTACATGGCTCTACTATGGATGTTTTGTGTGAGTAAATGGCTCTTCAATGTTTCATCACCAGATCTAGCACGAAAACGAAGAAGTGCTCGGAAATTACCATCATTGTGTGCGGGTTCGTGTATTCCAATTTCTCCCGAATCGCGGTTTCCTCTTAAGGCCATTTCTTGTCTTCCACACAGAATAACTGTCTCTACAATAGCTTTCAATCTTCTTCTGTTATCAGCAGCTATTTTATTGTTTTCGACATTGATGGATTCTGAAACATCAGGCGCTTTGCCTTCTGCGACCCTTACAAAATTTGCTGCCTGCTCGACAGCGAATTTATGGTACTCTTTATTTGCATGATGGTCAAAGGACGCTAAAGCTTCCTTCCAGTTGGTAAACGGCTTACTAACAAGGACTCCAAGTTCTTGATGACCACGACCACCTTGTATTTTACCAAGTAAAACACATATTTTGCAAAGTGCTCCCTGCAGAACATTTGAATAAACAAGCCAAGAATGCTTCTTAGTCCAGTGAAGTTGGAAAGACAGGTTCCTATTGCCAGTAACTGGGAACTTAAAAGTATCCGATGGGGTCCAAGGTTCTGTTAATGCTTTCAGCTTTTCTTCGTCATTGCTTGGAGGACAGCAGATATATCTTCCAATATCAAAATCTTTAAGCGTAGCCAGCGACAAATTTATTGTGGCTGAAAAAAAAGATAAAAAGGAAAAAAATTTACAGTGACGTCACACCATAAAAGCTCTCCGTAAGAGCATGCCTTGTAATATTTGTACCATGGGCAAAAACTTATGTTGAGATATGAGAGAATTTTCAAAGCTTTCCATTTTGAAAGCTTTCCATAGGTATAGTTGATATAGATATGCTATTTTCATTTTTTCAATATGGAAGAAAGCTTCTAAAGGGTACTGAAATGAGCTTTCCTTGTATAATTATAATATAGATTTAAGAAATAGAGAATAAAATTGATACATAGAATCAAATGTAGAAAAAGGTACGTAAACATTATGTAAACGCTACAGCTAAACGAGTAATTGCAAATATTTAATCATGTGCGGAGGTCAGGTTAAGTAAATTTTACGTAAACAATCACAAAACATTTCTGTGAACTTTGCATTGCTCTAGCTACTGGGGTAATTTTTTGTGCAACGCAACGCAAATGAGCTACTTACCGTTGTTCGCGTCATTGTTAATTATAGAGGACGGGCCCGCTTCTGCTAACTTTTCATCAAAGGACTCTGCATCAGTCGGAGACATGTCATTGGCTTTCGATTTGTGTTCATTAGGTTTGTCCTTTTTAGGGAAAAAATCCAAAAGAGTTTGCCGACTTTTTCGCTTCATAATATGGTTTTAACCGCGAGACGTTTCGTTCAGATTGAATTCACACAGCACTGGATCGAAAATGTCGGAGCAACTGTCAATTGTCGCTCGCTAAGATTGGTGGTAGGCCAACGTACTACGTGGCCATTCTCCAATGGCATAGCCGCGTGGGAGAGTCTTTGAATTTGAGTTTTGCAAAAGTGGAAAACGTTCCGAAAAAAATTATTTTTGAAGAGTTAGATTAATATAAAAAATTAATTTCATGAAACTGACAGAAATTCAAATTCATTTAAACTGTATTGAAACTTCAAAAACATTTTAATAATTTTGTATTTATATATTAAAAATCACACATCGCATAGCTAAAAATTTATTAGTGCGGGGGCTTCAATGGGGGGGGTCCGGACCCCCGAAACCCCCCCCTTATATACGTCGGTGATACAACGACATATTTCAGGGCAACCGTAGGTGCTTTTTCATTTATGGATTTAGTATAATCTTAGCATTAGTGTATAACCTTCTCAAACCAGGGTTGCCAAAGGGGGGTTTCCCCCCTAAATTTAGGGGGGGGGAAATACTAGATGGGGATTTTTTAGGAGCTTCAAATGTTTAGGGGTAATTTTAGGGGTGTTGTAACAATACTCTGAAATATTTGAAACAGTTATACGATAATTCAAATACATTTCTCATCATTTCTGTCACTTCTCTTAGCTTTTTATTCAAATTCTGATTTGTCGTGGAATTCTTTGGGGGTAATTTGAATAGCCTGAAACAAAAAAGGCGTAACATGGTACCAACATGACCCCGGTTCTCCACGACCAACTTCTCCGGTCATAAGCCTGAACTTAATATGGCGTACCGTACCTTAAGATAAGAACGAGTTTGAGCTTACACTTACGGCATTTTGACACATGGCCCTAAATGAAAACGTAAAGTGACAGGTGACAAGTGTAAAATGGATTCCGTAAATGCAGAATTAAGCGATTTATTTAAGTTGTGGAACAAATATAAATAGCTTAGAAGGGCTCAGTAAAAAAGAAGGAAAAAATTTAACCGGAAAATTGTGTGGGGACTGATGTCGCTTACGGATGCTTGCGTTTTGTGCCCTTTTTACGGCACCGTACGTAACATGCGAGAATTTAACGAGCATTCGTCAAGATTATTACGTCAATTACTGTGTTTTCATGAGCCAAGGTAGAGTATTCGTTGAGTATACAAAAAGCTTCTTCCCTCACATTAACTCGATGCCGTTTCCATGAAAGCTCTGGATTGAAGTGACAGATAAAAAATTTTACACTGTGTCGCCGTTGGTATGTGTACAGTAAAGGGTACTCAAACACACTGATGCAAAACCCGGTTTAACCGGACTGGTTTCGTCGAGTTTACTTGGATTTAACGAAACTTTACTCCATCTCCGTTTCCATGGGCGCGTAATCTGAATAAACTCCGGGTAAACACTGCATGGAAACTCAGTAAATGCCATAAGACCACTCATGTTCGTACTTGAGGTTACATAGGGCATTTTCATAAATGCAGGTTGCGTGCGCAACTGACTTATTCAGCAACACACTTCCATTGCTGAATAAGTCAGTTGGGCACGCAACCTGCATTTATGAAAATGCCCATACAGTAATAGGGGGTTCACACTGACGCCCAAAACATGTTTTATGAACCAGTCGTTTTGAAAAGCTCAAAAGTGTTCACACTGACTCGACATGTTTTAAAATGTTTTCAAGTGTCAGTTTTGATAGCTTCAAATATTCGGAAGTATTTTTTACCGTGAAATAGAAATCGAATTTATATTAAAAATTTTATTTCCATCTAGTTTTCGATGAAAAACTTGTAAACAATATAAATTACTTCAAATATTAAAACTTCAACTATCAAAAATTCAAAATGACGTGCTGACTACAGCTGAGCGAGTATTCAGCATTGTCAG
Source organism: Thereva nobilitata (assembly GCA_963855945.1). Taxonomy (NCBI): domain Eukaryota; kingdom Metazoa; phylum Arthropoda; class Insecta; order Diptera; family Therevidae; genus Thereva; species Thereva nobilitata. Next base: position 53,125,831 of record OY979694.1, on the reverse strand, counting down.
CAAGTGTTTTATACGCGTTTTATTTTAAAACAGGTCAAAACCTATTTGTTTAAAAAAGCTCGATCCTTATAAAATATATGGGTAAAACACATGTTTTACCCTGTTTTGCACCGAACTTTGAATAGCTTTCTAAAACATGTTTTGGGGGCCAGTGTGAACCCCATATTACGCTATACGGTACGTCATATTAGGCTCAGGCTATATAAATGGCAATTATTTCCCTTTATTAATGACTGTATAGACGCCGCACCATTTTCTGCAATATTCCCCACAGGGTGTCATGACCAGTCAAATAAAGTAAGAAAGCTTATACCTTTTCAATCATGGAAAGAACGTTGTCAATATATGTAGAGGAATGTAGACGAATCAGGTCTGGCAAAATTCTTTCCAAGCAAACCTCCCAACATCTTCCGTCAGGCGGGGAATTGGAACATGGGCAGACACCTCTTGGTCTCGGGAATTCTTGAGTTTCTTCTGAATACCCACTCCACGGGCTGCGAAGATATGCTCCCGGAGAGGTGCTCAAAGTTGAAAGTGAAAATAAAAGTATCTTGGGAGGATTCCGCCAAACTTTCACTGAAAACGGTGCGTTGGACTGTAGACGCTCCAGCTCCGATCCTGTAAAACGGTCAAAGCGATCTTTATTCAGTAAATGCCATAAGACCACTCATGTACTGTGTTTCCATGCAGAGTTTATCCTGAGTTTACTCAGATTAAGCGCCCATGGAAACGGGGATTGAGTAAAGTGTCGTTAAATCCAAGTAAACTTAACGAAGCCAGTCCGATTAAGCCGGGTTTTGCATATGTGTGTGTTTCAGTATCGTTTACTGCACATATACCAACGGCGACGCAATGTAAAATTAATTATCTGTCACTTTAACCCAGAACCGTCATGGAAACAGCATCGAGTGATCTTGAGAGAAAAAGCTTTCTGTTTACTTAACGAAAACTCTACCCTGGCTCATGGAAACACAGTAATGTTCGTACTTGAGGTTACATACAGTGCTACGGTACGTCATATTAAGCTCAGGCTATAGAAATGGCAATTATTTCCCTTTATTAATGACCGTATAGACGCTTCACCATTTTCTGCAATATTCCCCTAAAATATTACAAAAAATATTAAAACAACATTATACATTTTTTTCTTGAACAATGACTTTAGGGGATTTTAGGGGTATTTCGACCTGTGCTTAGGGATTAACAATTTTATGAGTTGGTAACGCTGTCTCAAACTTCGCCTTCGATATTCACCGTCTTTACTAAATAAGCTAGAATTTTCTCAATTCTTCCAAATACATTTAAATATATGCAAAAAAAAAAACTGTCAAAAGACATCAATATCAGAATTCCTCAATTGATAAACTACATTCTCGAATATATCTACAATAAAAGCCACAGCGACATCCTTGAAACCCTTTTGAATCTGTACCCAAAAAAGCATTTCATGTCCTCGATTATAATTTCCTATCGTGCTGTTAAGCTTTTTTCCTTTTTATTTCTGCACAATAATATATGAAGAATCTATCTTTTCCACAGAGCCCTTCGTCAACGTTATTATGTATTTATTCATCGTTCCGAAATGCTTTTCTCAAGAAGGGAATATGACAGATTAAGGAGTCGTCAAGGTTACGATCCATTGAAAGGAACGCTTGTTACTCAGCTAAGAATGGTGTCTGTCCTCTGTGCCCTTGGGGCGTTGGTTTTATCTCAAGGCTAAAGGTTGACTATTGCCTTAGAGAATTGCAGCTGGGAGTAATTTTTATTTATTTCTTTAGGGACCTTTTTTGGGTTCAACAACATTAAGAACTATGGAACCGATTAACGAGGTGTGTTAAGCGTGAAAGTGCACACTTAATGTTTGGCATACAAAAGGAAATTCAAATTATTGTGGAAGTAAAGTTTCGGGTAAGTTACATAATAGATTGACCTGAATTTGTGGTTCTGACCATGATTGGTTGTTTATAAACTGATTATACAGGACGATATTCAATTCCATCCAACGAAATGAATGACTCTTCATGACTTGTCTGAAGTGGTCAATGATGGTTTATTTCACTAAGGCCGATGTTACAATTGGGGCTTTGACTTTACTTTGACTTAACTTCGGGCTTTGATCTGCTTTAATGACATAGATTAAATAAAAGCTTCGACTGAACTTTGTCTGCGACTGTTACCTTGTTTATGCGTAAGTCGAATTTCGGCTTAAGACAGAATCCGGCTCCGTATAAACAGTCTTAAGTCGAAATTCGTCTCAAGCTTAATTTATTTCAGCTTAAGACGAATTATTGTGTGTACATGTGAGGAGTTCTCAAAATGGCTGATTTTGGTCTTACATTAAAAGAATAATCTCACTCTATTCCGTTTAGTGATTAAAGTTATGTTAATGCATAATATAGAACGTAAATTTTCAATTGTCTGAGAGAGAATCCGAATCTGTTTATACAGGCAATTCGTCTTAAACCGATTTTAAGCTTAAAACAGTCTTACGCATAAACAAGGTATGTATTTCGACTGCAGTCCGGCTTTAAGAAAATTCAAAGTTTCGTCCGCCTGCAGCCAACTTCACTTTATCTGAAAAAACTGAAAACAACTTTTTTAAAGGGAAAGGAACGGTTTTGAATTCCGAGTATTTTTTATAGACTGCGAACAACATTAAAAAAAATTCCAATTCCTTTTCAGACATTTTAAAATTTTGATTTTTCTACTTTGCTTCTGCTTTGAAAGGAAACAGCTGATTGCAGTCAAAGCTACAATTTAATTTTGAAGTCGAAGTCTCCGGGGACTTTCTTTGCAGTCGGAGTTGAAGTCGAAGCCAAAGCCTCAATTGTAACACGGCCCTAATTATTATTGCAAATGATCCATGTTCCAAAGTTGCCATTTGTAAAAACAAATGATGTGCGTAGGACCACACGTTGGAACTGAAAACTTCTATGGCCATTCTGTATTTCCAATTCAATCTTAATATTACAGGAGGATAAGGGTCAATAAATTTTGTCTATGAATGTTCCACGTAAGTTTATTTTATTGTTACTTGATGTTGCAAGACATATGGTAAGAAATCGTGCAATAGTAGCAGTGCTGTCTTCTCATGTCGTATGCCAAGGGACACTTTGTGTCGCTGCATCAGCGGATGAAGTAACAATCTGGGACTTTTAACAGACTAAAATAAAAACATGGAGCGCATTTGAAATATTTTTTTTGGTGGACTTGGAAACACATTTCACTAGACAAGTCGTTCTTATTTAATTATACAGTCATTATACAGGTTTTTATGCACCTCGTGTTTTTATTTTAGTCTGTTAAAAGTCCCAGATTACTACTTAATCCCAGAGAGCACTGCTACTATTGCACGATTTCTTTCCAGGCGTCAGAATCTCAAGAAGGTCCATGTTTGTGTTCTAATTATTTTCTAGTTTTTGGTACAGCTTATGATTTAAAATAAAACCATTTAACTTAAAAGTTTTTTTTACTTATTTTTATTGTATTCTTTTTAGTCTTAATTAAGTCATTTTTGGATTTTACTTTTTACAAAATTCCGGCGAAGTGATTTGTTATGCATACCGTATTTCCAGCGCCATTTTGAATTTGACAACAAATTCATTATTTCCGACCTTAAACACCTCCAAATAGCGATTAATTTACCAAAATCGTACCGCCAAATTGGCGCGGCCATTTTGAATTTTAAAAATTTGACCACAGATTCGCCATTTGTGACCTTAAAAACCCCCCAAAACCGATTTTCAATGCATTCAGAACACATTTGCAAAATTCTTCCGCCATTGGCACCGGTATTTTTAATTTACTAATTTTGAACACAGAATCGTCATTTGCGGCCCTAAAAACCTCCCGATACCGATTTTCAATGGATTCAGAAAACATTTGCCAAAATCAGCCGCCATAAGCTGTCGCAAGATTTGAACCAAAGAAACAAACATACATACAAATATACGAGGTCAAGCTAAATAAAACCATTAAAAAATACATAATAATCCATAATGCATAATCATACATAAGAATACATAATAATATAGTATAATAATACATAACACTTAATACAAACTAAAACCCCCAAAGGCAAATTTTTTCTCACGTGGTACGCAAAAAAGGTGGCGTGATGATACGATAGCGTGACGCGAGTTTAGTTTTTTCCCGGGCCAAAAAGTGCGCAACGTGCCTATAGAAGTTTTCACTTCAAAAATCATAAAAAGGATAAGAAACGATATGCTTGCAATTGAAAGATAAGGAATTTATAAAAACATAGCTTGGTAGCTATAAAGCCATGGAAAGGATGTCGAATTCTATTTGCACAATGCAGTCGAGAAAAGTCAGGATTTACGCCAAAGACCTCAGCATCACTCCAGGACTAATGATTTAAGGAACTTTTTTTTAAGTGGAAGATCTAGGTACAAAACTTGTTTCCACCGCAGGCAAACAATCGCCGACAAGCGGTTACAGGCGCGAGTTAAAGTCTCCATTGTTTCAAGTGTGTGCGTTCATAGAAAATGCTTTTGCGGACATGCAAGCGATTGCTAGTTTCGACCGACAAACAAGAATGATTGAAACATTAGCTGCGTTCCTTTTCTGCTTATTTTTGCTCGTGAGCACTTGAAGCTACTCCTGCTCTAAGATATGAGCAAAAGGTTTTATTCATAAGCACAAATTTCGCGTTCCTTTTCATGAGTACCTACTCAAAAGCAGAAATGGAACGCAGCTATTATTTCCAGCGCTTATTAAGCTGGCGGACACCAATGTGCATATGTTTAGTAGTGAATTTCTACGTTTTTTATTTGCATCTAAAAGTTTTGTTTGTATTAAGAAAATGGTAGATGCCGAAGAATTAATTATAGTTGTATATTTCAAAGTAGAGCCATTTGGGATAAAAGATTATAATTAAATAAAATAAAATAAATTGCGCTCTTCCGAATATATTGGTTGCTTGTGCCAGTTTCCCCAGTTCTTCGTTAATACTCCTTTGACTTTTGAGAGAATGTTGTTAAACGTGCTCAACTCCATTCTCACACAAGAGAAAAATCTAACTTTATCGGATTTCAATTGAGGAAATAGATGTTGGTATTCACCTAATCTTCTTCTTTCGTGGTTAATTTCATCCACACGTTGCTTTTTCGTAATTGTTTTAACGCTACATTTTCAATTAAAAATAGCTCATCGTCACTTGTAATTTTTTCCAGCGTTTATCGTGAAATACATAAGTTTTTGTAAGCGCTTGGAGCAAGCTGCAAGTCCGCTTGTTGCCAGCTTTGTACATACGTGAACACACCCTAAGCTCAGAAATCACCCTTTGTACTACCAGTCATCCGTCATGTCGTTGGTCATGTCATGGTGCTATTAGTACCGTTGTACCACGAGGGAAGTTTAATTGAAAACTACTTGTTTTTATATTACACGGTACACTACTTTATTAAATATTCTTATTATTATTTATAAAAAAACTGACTTAGGCTACACTATGCTGATATGTTATATATATATATATTTTTAGTATAATTTCTTTCTGATCACGTTCTTGTTTGAGGAACTTTCGCACGAAGAAGAAAAAATGTCTAGCGGAGATGCCGGAAATTTGCTATCTCTATAGGGACGATAGGGACGGGAACGGAAAGCGGCTAGATCACTGAACTTTGAGTTCGGTGATCGATGAAATGTTCCAACACGATCGTCTTTGATCGTGTTTACCATTTCGGAATATGCTGTGTGACTTTGCGTAAAACTTAGTGATTAAGTTTGTACGCGGTCAGCACAGTGCAATCTGTAGTAGTAAGCTTAGTACGGGCGATAGAAAAGGTTTGGGGCTATGTCGTGTCAGGAGGACGTTGAAGAAAATGGCGATGAACCCTGCGTTTGAACTCTCGGATGTTGTAGGAGTTCGAAAGTACTAATTGCGAAAGATTGCTCCACAGTCCAGTTCTGTGAATGAATGAATTCCTTGTTTGTATTGTACGCGAAAAGGAGAGCTGTAGGCAAGGCAGAGGGAATGAGCCGAGTATAAGGGCTTCTTGGAACAATTGCTATGCTAGTAGATAAGGTGGGGTTTAGGTTTGACGCCATCCAATATTACGTTAATGGAACTGCCAGTAAAAAAACTTTCCATAAAATTCTTTACACCTGGGTCAATACCAATAGTTGGAGTTTTGCCAACAGATCATGGTGCCTATCAAAAGCCTTGTAGATATTTTAGAGCTCCAACCTTTGATTTTTTAGGGGGGAGATTGACTGGAAGATCGGCCCAAAATAAATAGATCGAAGATCGATCTATTATTTCCTCTAGTTTCAATTGCACTAATAACTTGGCTGCATTGTTTTTCTTTACCTATTTGCTATAATAATAAATGAAAAACTTAATTGCTGTAAATACTATTAATATTATACTTGAGGACAATGAAGTCGGGTCACTAACAAATATCTTAATTTCTTGAAAACTAAGAAATGCTAGTTTAAATGTAACAAATCATCGCAAAGTACTACAAGCACGACTTAAAGATACAAATAAGTACATACCTGCTTTGCACATTCACTGAATTTGATTGCAAAGTGCACTGTAGAATTCTATATAGTAGCATCCATTTCTTCGATTTCGCTGCAAGACTCTAAACAATTTTTCGCGCTTTCACCACATCGTTGAGGCATTCCTAGTAGTCTAAGAGCTAGTGGCCTCGACAACATACCCATTTGAATAAAGCTGGAAATTTGCAAAATGTTAGTTTAGGTCCTCCCAAGGAAGAAATGACCGGTATGGCTAAACGGGGGCGGTGGGGTGAGCGCCCTCCAATTTTTGAAAATGGCGTAAAGATGAAAATTTTTACTCATTTGAATAAAGCTCAAATTTTCAGGAATGATAGTTCGTACTATCCTAATAACGAAAATAAAACAGCCATACCGCTGAGGCGGTGGAAAAAAGGGGCCATACCGAGTCAAAGGTTACAGTTTTGGGGGAAATTATTGTATTCATTAGTCCAGTCAAAACGCGCTTTTGGGTGTCGAAACATAATACCGTTTTGAAGCTCTGTCCCTATATGTTTTTTGTGTCGCTGATTACGAAAATCGGGGCCCCGCAGCCCTAAAATATCGGCGTCACCCTTAAAAATGCAAAAACATCCCTCTGGGGTTTTTTCGCGATAATTTCAATAATAAATCCAATGAAATTCACTTTTTTCAATATTTATTTGCGAAGGTGATTGATTTATACCAAATCAAGCCAAATTTTATTAAAAGGAATCTAGGAGTGTGGAAGTGACAACAATAGCGGCATAAGTGACAACAGGTTTAACGATAGTTTTGTACATTCAGTGATGTCGTCCGTAGTCGAGGCCTTGTTTGCGCTAGTTTATAGCTTTGCTAACTTCATCTACAGCGCGTTCAAAAACCTTACTATGGTAAACGACGAGGTAAGCTGTGGTTATGCTGCATCAGTTCACTTAACCACGAAAGTTTATGTTTAACCATAGAGGTTTTTGAGCGCCCCGTGGTTAACTACAGGTTAAAGAAAAATAAAAGAAATAAAAACTTTCCATAAAATAGTCCCCATTGCTTCAACTATTTCATTTATTATTTATTTGCAATAATCCCACAAACCCCAGTTTAATTTGTTCATGTGTTTAACATTAAAACAACTGTCAGAGAGTTGTTTTTATTCTTCTTCTTCTTAACTATCGCTAACCATGCTCCCGAGCAGGGTTAAAATTTAACTACACCATGGTTAACCACGGGAGTTTTTGAACGCCAAAAAGTTATGCTCGTGGTTATGTTGTAATTAACCACGGAGTTTTTGAACGACAAAAGCTTACCATAGTTAACCATGGTATGGTTTTTGAACGCGCTCCTGATGGCGACTGTGTAGAATTAGATATTGGCATACCCTTCAATTTATCAGTTAACTCGCATATGTAACATATCATTTTCAACTCCATAAATGCCTTTATAAGTAACCGCTTAACTGAGTGGTGCTGCTCCTTAATTCACCATCATCTCAAACTCACCCGGCATCTCAAACTTTCCTTTCAATTCGACGATTAAATTTCCATTCTCATCTCATCGCAGCATTATCGACAGACAGACGCAATGAATACTAAACTTGAAACTTCAATATTAAATTTTCAACTTTCACAAGTTTTTAAAGATCAGTTCTAAGTTATTGACTTCAAGGACCTCTCGTTTTCCTTTTCGCCCCAACTTTTTTAATAAACAACGAAATAAGTTTCCTGTTTATAATTCGTTTTCCTTGATTGAGCTTTCTTGCAAGCCTTTGAGCTTCACCTTTTTGGTCATTCGGTTTAGGAAGCGCCACAATTCATTCCCTTGATTTTATGATTTGCAAAAGAGCAACTTTTCTCGTTATATATTAAAAAAATGTATGCATTACGTTTAGGCCGGGCAACATCACAGGCCACAGTCCATGGAGGCTATACAAGGAGATAAAACTCCGTGTTGTCAATTTTCGTTTGATTATTGGTGGCGCTGTAGTCAAATGTACCCCGAAAAACATGGCCGATTATATTTATCCGGTTCATGGTAAAGTTCGTTTATTACTAATATATTTTACATTTAGCAGCTTACAGCTGTTTACCAGCTTCTAAATTCGATTTTATATCAATGCGATTATTCGTAATTAATCAATTTTTGATGTTTCCAATGAATTTTAACAAATTCATGCGGGGTACATCGGACAAAGGTGACATCTGTGGCCAAAAATGAACTAGAAGTTTAGTTTCTTCTACCCATCCATTTCCTGTCATTTTCCCCATAAGAGTTTTGTCTCCTTGTATATTCTCCATGCCACAGTCGTTGCCAACGAAAAATATGGAAGAAAAGGAAATTTTGTGAGGGAAAAACTGGAATGCAAAAGAAAATGCTACAAATATGTAGTTAGAAACCTCAAAGGTATAAGGGAACCTTTTTTTCGGGCTTCTTTTCAAGGAAATTCCCAGGATATTTGTTTATTATATTTTTTTAATTTAACAAAATGTGGAATACATGGGGAAAAAAATACTGAAGATACTTTTCTTTACATTGTACAAAGGCGGAAAAATAAATTGAAGCTGCTCATTTCCTCGTCGAAAAACATCCTGCATAGAGCCTACTTTGATTAGCAAATTCATGTTTTTCCGGGGGTTGGAGTTTTTACTAACCCTTCCTTGAGTTTGTTATTTTTTTGTGGGGGCAAGTGAAATAACTTAAGTTTTTTGAAGTATCCAGTCGATAGCTTATAAAAATGCAATGGGATTGTTAATGGTGTTTTTTTGCAAACTTTCAGAATATTTTATGAATAAACCAATATTTACGAGTATGCTGACCGTCATAAAGGGCGAATATTGCTTTTTTCTAAGTGAGCAGGAGTAGTGATTGTGTTTTCCCGTACTTTTTGCATTTTCGGGATTTGGGAATTCCCGAATCTGAAAATAATTCATTTCTCGAGATTCAAGATTCTCTGTCGACAATTCTCGAGAAACTCGAGAATCTCGAAATCCTCAAGAAAATTGTCTAGTTAAAAAATACCTGTTAGCAGAAAAATTATGAAAAATGAAAACAGAAAAAATTGGTTTGTTTTATATTATTTAATCTTGAATAATAGAGAAAAAAGTATAATGTTTGCCTTATAATTACTGACTGTTTTTCTTAAAATAGCTTTTTAAAACTCACAAACAGTCTATTAGTTCGAGAGCCCAGGCCCGAGAGACCTACGTCATTTTCTTAAAGCTGATATTTCGTATATGGGTAATTCTTTTACAAACCGTACGGATTTTGATGAAAATTGACCGACACATCTCCGATTTGGTTAAAAAAAATTTCACGGATTCTATATCGCAAAATAAGAGATACGTGTCCGAGGATTTTTTTTTCCGACATATTTTCGATAAATAGGTACAAGTGATTGAAAATTTGAGAAAAGCGAGTTTTTTGGCTTGGAGACTCATTTTTATAAATGTATAACTCCGGTTCTATTTGAGCTACAAACTTCTTTTCTTTTTCAATTTAACCCTTCCGCGTGGGAATTAAAAGTTTCAATTACTATCATTCAGTTTAAAATGGAAGCGAATTTTTTAGTTTTTTTAAACTAAATTTTTTATGTAATATCTTACATGTGTGCGGCACTCCGTAGTAGAGGTGATTTTATGCATGACGTACACGTCTACGCTGCTGCTATAGTTGTAAAGCTGCAGCTATAGTTGTGGTTACTTTATTATAGAAAAAAATTAAAATTCACGCAACTGAAAAGAATGGATCAGAAACTGGATTAGCCGCCGCCAAGAGTTAGGGTTCCACCAACTTTTATTCAAAGAGTTGAAAAGTGAATATCCTAATTCTTCAAAAAATTGCATGAGGATGTCTCAAGAGAATTTCGATGATCTATTAAATTGTGTATCACCTTTAATCCCGAAAAATGTTACGAAAATGAGAGCAGATATTTCAGCAAGTAAAAGACTACTATTGAATACTATTGGATCCTCCAGACTACACTCTTAACCTATTTTGTCCTTTTTCTATTTTTCCTTCAAATCAAGCTTACTACTAAACTTTGCACCATGACTCGAACGTTATGACTAGTCCGGTACAAAGGGTGATTGCTGAGCTTGATCATGCAACATAAAAAAAGGTTTCCTGCTACAGCTACATAATAATAAAAGCAGAACTTATAAATCTTACTTGTTTTATTTTAAAAATATAATAATTAAAATATAAAGGTTACTGGTACCACTCGTTGAGCTATGTGTTCCGAATCCCTGCAAGCACAATTGCTTTTTTTCCTTCCATCTTGCGCAAGATCGAAATAGTTTTCAAACTGATTGAAAGCCTGCAATACTATTGCGCAAGTCGGAATTCTCTTGTCCACACTGGCAACAAAATTCTCTCGCAAGAACTTTCTGCAATGTGGCAGGAGCAAGCAACTTGCAAGTATGTTTACACTGGCAATTTCAATTGCCGAAATCAACTTGCGCAATATTTCTTGCAAGTGTACACGCACCTTTAGTATTATTAACGGCAAGTGATGTTGATGGACTAGTCTACGAAGAGCCTTCAAGAATCATGGAAGGGGAAATAAAAATATAACAGATTGATGATTTTTTTTTTTCAAATCTCGAGTTTCCTAATGATTTTCTTCGGGAAATAGGAATCCCGAAATATTAAGAATCGAAATTCTCGAGAATCGGGAATCCAATTTTCTTTGTAAATCTCGAGAAATCTCGAGAGCGGATTCTCGAGCACAATCACTAAGCAGGAGGGCAACCCATTGGTGAACAGCGCGGATTGTGTACATACCCTACTACTAACGAAAAGATTTCCAGCCCTTCAAACGAAGGCAAGAAGGTCTGCAGTTGAAAAAGATCGGACTTAAGCGGGGTCAGAAGCTCTCTGGTAAAAGTTCTTCTGTTAAGCCAGATCAGAGCAGGACATTCATATAAAACATGTAGAAGTATCCTCCCCTTCCATGCAGAGTCGGCATTCTCTCTCCTGAGACCGTCCTAGGTTTTCGAGGTGATACCGTAGCCTTACAATGCCAGTCAGATATCCAACCAACAGCTTAAGGTAGGCATGAGTTACCCGAAAGCCTTTTGCATGCCCATATAACCCTAGTAGCTTTTCTGGGGGGGGGGTTAAAATCGTACCGTCACCTCCACGCTGGTGCCTCCTGGATAACCAACCGACGACGGACGTACCCAGTGTCCGGGGGTATAGCTGGGCCACCCTGTCCGATGGGGTATAATTCACGGATCCGGTCCCCCAGGTTCGGGGGTTGGGCGAAAGGTTGACAACCTCTCCTCGGAAAACAATTCTTGTTATGGAATCGAGAAATCAGCCTCGGAACAGTCAGGATTTACGGCAAAGACCCCAGCAACGTCCCAGGACTAATGATTAAAGGACTAACGATGTAAAATTTGCAACATGGAATGTGAGAACATTATATAGACCTGGAGCAATGGCAGAAATGATAGATGAGCTTAGACGATATAGAATACTCATTGCAGGATTACAGGAGCTTAGATGGACTGGTAAAGGAGTCCTAGAACGAAGAGACGCTACGATATTCTACAGTGGCAATAATGACTCCAGAAGAAACTTTGGGGTAGGTTTCTGTGTACTTAAACCTCTACTCAACAATGTAATAGACTTCACCCCGCTTAACGATCGGATCGCGACCCTAAGAAACAAATCCAGATTTCATAATATAACATTCATCACGGTGCACGCGCCTACAGAAGAAAAACCAGAACAAGAAAAGGATGACTTCTATGAAACTCTTAGAGTGACTTATGACCAAGTCCCTTCTTACGACATGAAAATCGTATTAGGCGACTTTAACGCTAAAGTGGGTAAGGAACCATATTATTACCCCTACGCTGGCAAATTCTCGTTGCACGAAGAATCAAACGATAACGGGAACAGAATGGCCGAATTCGCTATAGCAAGAAGTTTGACAATAGCTAGCACCTGGTTTAACCATAAAAATATACACAAAAGGACATGGACATCACCAGATGGCAGGCACCATAACCAAATCGACCATGTTCTAGTTAACACTAGGCATGGAAGTAGCATACTGGATGTAAGGAGTTTCCGAGGAGCGAATGTAGACACCGATTATTACCTAGTTGTTGGGAAAATGAGGGCGAAAAAACTAGCGACAAGACATAGAACAAACAAGGATAGACAAACAAAGTGGAACATAGAAAAATTAAAAAATGAAGAAACAAAACAACAGTATGAAAGAATGTTAACAGCCCGAGTAAAAATAAAAAACGGCCTTTTAAAGGGCGAACACCGGCCGCTTGGCTTTTTAAGGGGCATATGATGGCCGTAGAGTTTTTAACCGTTTTTAATGGGAGCACATACGGCCTTACGACGGCCAAATTTGACCAAACGATTTAAAAGGCCAAGCACTGAGCTGTAGAAACGGGCATTCGACGGGAAATTTGAGCCAAAAAAAGAATCTGCCCCAAATGTATTGTTGAATGTGTTTTATGGGAACTTCATCATTTTCGTTATGTACAATGGTTCTTTCGATTTATCTTACTTAAAGATATCGATGCACAAGAGAAACGAGCTCGCCAGTCGTCGGTTTGTTGTAAGTGAAGTGTGTGGTGCGTGTTGATTTATATTTTAGTGGGAAATTTTGTTATTTAACGGCTTGAAAAAAAACACAACCGAAAAAAACCAAACATTTAATTGCAGTGAAATATATTTTCTTATAGGAGGCCGAATATCCACGTTGCTGCCACTGTACCACCGTCGTATCCCGTAATAGCAACCATACGGCCGCCGTACCACCGTCGTATGGCCGTTATTGGAGCAGTAAGGCCGTTGTTTTACCGTCAATCGCCCCCTGTACGGCCGTACTGTCCTGCAACGAGCCTTCTGTTAACCGCCAGATGGCCGAGGACTATGTTTCAATCACAGTCGGCATTTGCCCGTTCTAAGGCCATCATTTATTTTTACTCGGGAGGAAAGCTAGAGGAAATAGCAAGGAGTCTGGAAATGGAAAATGATCTGAACGTGATGTGGAACTCCATAAAAGAAAAAATCACAGAGACAAACAACAGTGTATTAGGCACACAAAACCAAGAGAGAAGGAGGCACTGGTTTGATGATCAATGCAAGAGAAGCATTGAAATAAAAAACCAAGCAAGACAGGTGTACCTAGAAAGAATGACCAGAGGAAACCACGAGAAATATGTAGCAGCACGAAGAGACACGAAAAAGTTATTAAGGAAGAAAAAACGTGACTACTTTAGAAATAGAATAAGTGCGATTAAGCAAAGCTACACTAATAAAGACGCTAGGAGTTTCTACAAAGAAGTCAACATGATTAAGAAAGGATACAAACCCACCTGCACCATGGTAAGAAGAGAAGATGGTACTATAGCTAGTAGTATCGAGGACATACTCGAGGTGTGGGAGAAATACTTTAGAGACTTCTTCAAAGAGAACATAAACCTAACACAGGGATAAGCAGACAACCGGAGTACAGATGACCCAGAAAACGATACGCCAGATCCTACAATAGAAGAAGTTGCAAATGCCATAGCGAAACTAAAAAATCATAAGGCTCCAGGTCCAGATGGCATACCCCCGGAAATCTTAAAAAATGGTGGGGAGAAGTTATGCCATGTCTTGCATAGCCTCATCGTAAAACTATGGAGAAGTAGCAAGTTGCCAGAAGAATGGCTTTTAGGTACAATAGTCCCAGTCCATAAAAAAGGTGAATTGATGAACTGCAAAAACTACAGACCAATATCTTTGTTGAACACAGCTTACAAAGTGCTTTCACATATTTTATTTAATAGACTGAAACCACATTTGGAGGATAAAGTAGGCGATTACCAAGCAGGATTTAGAACAAATAGATCGACAACAGACCAGATTTTCATAATGAGACAAATACTTGAAAAATGCTGGGAAGAAAGCATTGATATTCATCTTCTTTTTGTTGACTATAGAAATGCTTACGACCTGCTTAATAAAATAGAGTTGTGGAAGAAGATGAGTGAAATGGGTTTCCCGAAGAAATTAATAGGCCTATGCAGAATGACGACCAAAAATTGTAAAACACAAGTGAGAATACGAGGATGCAACTCGAGCAACTTCCCTCAAGAATCAGGCCTGCGACAAGGAGATGCGATCTCACCAATACTTTTTAACATTGCTCTGGAAGCAATAATGAGGGAAACACAGCTTAATGGAGCAAATAGCATCTTCACAAGGAACATTCAGGTACTAGCCTTCGCAGATGACATAGTCATAATTGGACGCAAGGCGCAAGATGTAAAAGAAACCTTTTCCAAAATTGTCCAAAGTTCAGCAAAGTTCAATCTACGAGTAAATGACACAAAAACAAAGTATATGATCGTATCAAAACGAGGACAACGATTAGGGCGTAGTATCAGCCTTGATGATCATAGTGTGGAAATTGTAGAAAACTTTATCTATTTAGGGACAATGCTTACTGCAGAAAATAAGATAAAGGACGACATCCATAGACGCATCGTAGCCGCAAATAAAACCTATTTCGCACTAGTCCCGGTCCTAAAAAACAAAGAAATTTCAAGACAGTGCAAGGTCAGACTATATAAAACATTAATCCGCCCAGTTCTATGCTATGGGTCTGAGGCTTGGACATTGACCCAACAAACAGAAAATCAACTTAAAATCTTCGAAAGGAAGATCTTAAGAAGAATATTTGATCCTGTAAGGGTTAACCAGAACGAATGGCGCATTAGGACAAACGAAGAACTTCAAGAAATGTATGACGAAATTAATATAGCTACATACATAAGACTGAATAGACTGCGATGGCTCGGACACGTTGTACGAGCTTCAGAAGATAGAATGCTAGCCAGGATTTTTAATGGTAGACCATCAGGAAGAAGAAGAGTAGGACGACCAAGAAATAGGTGGATAGATGACGTGCTAGCAGATATACGGAAATTTCGTATAACAAATTGGAGAGAGCTAGCAAGACGTAGAGATGACTGGAAGAGGAGACTTCGAGAGGCCCGAGTCCTGCAAGGACTGTAGCGCCATCCAAGAAGAAGAAGAAGTTTTTCTGATGGCGTAGTCCAGTTGAGTGTTCCAGTTCAGTCTCTTGTCTAGCATTACTCCCAGATATTTGACTGAGTACTCAACTGTCGTATCCTGAATGGACCTAACCTAGCCCCAATTGGTAACGCCTTATTTGGGTTGATTTATAGGCCCTCCATTCTACACCATCTTTGAACTTCTCGCAGTGCTGTTCTTATGATCTTTGTAATGGTCAAGTCAAACTTCCCCAGACAATGATGGCAAGATCTGCATAGCCGATGATATCGAAACCAGATTCGTGTATTTTGGCCAAAAATTCATCTACAACCAGTGACTGGAGTCTTGATAGCCTTGACACTAATGATAGAGACACCCTTGAGACGGCAAACTGAGATCTTTGTAGAGGAAGGGAGAGCTCCAGCTTGCACCTAATGTAAAGGTTCAGCAGCCGTTGCATCGTTTTCAAAAGAAAAGAGGTTAAGCTGATAGGTCTATACGATCAGGCAGCTCCAGTGACCTGTTGTCCAGTTTAGGGATAAAAGCTACTACGACTTTCCTTCAGATGGTCGGAATGTATCTCCACTAGAAGCAGGCTCTAAGGAGGCAAACTAAGCTGTCGAGAATCAAATCGATCCCACTCTCTAAAATCTAACCAGTGATTATTCACTGGTTTCCAGTGAAAATTCACTGGTTGAACCATTGCTTAGTCAACCAATAGGAAACAGTGAAATTTCACTGGTTGAATCAGTGAAATTTACGTAAAAAAGAGAAAAAAGCTTTTTTCTCACGCGAGTGTCGTTTTCTCAAGCGGGCCCCCATCAAAGCCCTGAACTGAAAGGCTGCTTGCCCTCCGTGATCGAACGAGAGACGGTTTATTGAGTATGCTAAATGGAAACTGTGAAGGATGAGGGGGGGGGGGATAATAGAATATGAGTCACATATATTTTTTCACTGGTTAAACCAGTGAAATTTAAATTCACTGGTTAAATCAGTGAAATTTTTACTAATTCATTTTTAGAGCGAACTTTTTACTGGTTTAATTAGTAAACAGACGCAAATGCACTGGTTTTCTAGTGAAATTATTGTTTACTGAATGAACCAGTGAAATTTTCACTGGTTCATTTTTAGAGAGAAGGCATTGATATTCTTGTTTGGCGATTTGGAATATGTGAGGGGTCAGCCGGTGGATTCACAAGGTTCACCGAGACAGAATGAAGGTCGGAGCAGGTTTTATTAGAGATAAGACAGTATTTTGTTTAGGATGCGTTCAATTCGACACGATTCGTGCAGCCCCAATCAAGAATGAATTGGATGTCCTTGTTGATAGACTTGAAAGGAGATCCCTATCTAAGAGGCAAGGTGTGGCACGTGTTTGTCTTCTATTGTCGAAGGCGTAGAAGTAACGCAGCTTACCGTCAGGCGAAACTGCGAAGTGAGTTTGAGGGGATTGAGAGCAGATCATTTATGAATATTATAAAGAGATCGGGTGAGAGAATTGAACCTTGGGGAACACCGGCCGAGATCATGTGCGGATTAGATTCGACGCCATGCAATACCCCCTTGATTAAACGGCCAGAAAGAAAGCTCTTAATCCAGGACCTTTGAACTGAGTCGATACCAATCTAGCTCAGAGTTTAGTGAGTATATCGGGCTGTTATCCTCTGTCAACAGGCTTGGAAATATCTAGAGCAACAAGAGATTCCCCAAAGCGATGAATGCTTTATTTGAGATGCTCCGTAAGACACAGGAGTAAGTCGCCAGTAGATCTTTTGGTTCTGAACCCTTTTTCAGAATGGGCTGAACATGCGCTTGTTTCCAAGAGTTAGGATAAAATCTGGAAAAGTATGACAGGCCAAAACGTTTGCGCAGAGGTTTAGCCAAAGGTGAGGCACATTTCTGAAGGATCACAGGGCGTATATGACGTCTTTTATCTTATTTTATGCTGTAAGCATTCTTCCTAAACATATAGAGTTATCTACAATTTCCATTCTATGATCGTCAAGCTTGTCATGCACTTCGTTTTCGTGTCATTTACTTTTATAACCGTATTCTAAAAGAAGTAATTTTTTTAAGCATATTTATTCCTACGTTATTGTACAACAGAAGCTTACAGGCTATGCTTAAACCTATTTGTTTCCCCTATCTAACTTAACTAACTTACTGGCCCTCCGCGGGCGCTCTAAGCTAAACCCTATCTAACTTAATTACTTATGTTTAGTTTGCCTTTCGGCCTCTTTATTTATTTAAATAGTATCTATTACATACTTAATTGTGAACTTAAAGCTAAGAAAATTTTCTTAAAACTCAGCTAACTTAGCTAACCTAGATGTTAAAAACCTACAAACTACCTACTCTAAGCTACGACTAAACCCTAGAAAATAACCTAGTCGGACGACAGTCACTAGAGACTCTGTACCGGCACAATGGAGCTCCTTGCTGGTGACAGCAAGGCTACTGCCATTATGCTTGGGTATACATAAAAAATTTTGAAAAACCACATCCTCCCTAGTTTCCTAAATTCTTATAGGGGATGCTAAACCGGCCACACGGTTTACGCTAGCTCGCCGGTGGGGGCGTGGGGTTGTGTGACCGGCAATGTACACATATGATTCACCACTTACCTATTAGTCAAAAAGGAGATTTCTTCATATCGTTCTTGTCCTAGGTTAGCCAAAGGGATTCATCGCTGGAAGTTCCCAACGACCTGGTGGACCTGTAAATGTTCAACGCGACTTCGAGAGGACCCGGGAGAGAAAGCAACACCCAACCATCCTGGATAAATTACCCCTTTAGGCTGTCATGCCCAGTAATACTCGTTGAGTTAAAGAATTGTTAACAAATGTATTGTATATTAATTTAAAGCACAATATACTAAAATTTAAGTAACACCAGAATAAAGAGTTGAATTAATTAGGATATAAGTGTAAATCAAAAGTAATTTTACAATACAGGTAATGTGGATGCAACCACCTATTACCAGAAAAAACAACAACTTCCATACAATAACGGAAAGGAAAAGCACAAATCGTCGAGCTGGTACCAGTCGCTGATTCCTGATTTTTTTTACAACGCACAAAACTCTCAATATAATGCTTACGTGATAACAAATTAATTAAGTCAACATTATTAATAATAATGATGTGTAACATAAGTAGACATGTCAAGTTTAAATGGATAATATAATTTGTTTTGATAAATATTTAATATGTACTGAGTAAATATCTGGTGTAGAATATCAATATGATTAACAGTTGGAATGTAAATTGGGAGATTACAAAAACTAGTATACAATGCTAACACAAAAACGAACTTACTTCTATTTTCCACAACTGATAACCTGCGTCTAGCTTACAAAAACGTCCGTGGTCCGTCAAAGAGGGAACGCCCGTTGAGTGTCCTTCTGCGTCTTGTTAGTTGGTTGGCCCTCGGGTGAAAAGATAACGATAAAAACACAACGATATGGTTGTGATGTTCTGGTACTTGACGGAAGATAACCTAATACATGCAGAGAGGTTCTCTTGATTAAGTGGTATCAAAAAAATGGTGGCTCCTAAAAGTGCATCTGTTACACCATTAATATCAGAGGTCGCCGTGCCTCCTATCTCCTTAAACAATCCTTGGGATTAGAGTTTTGCGGCTTCTTTGAGGTTGACAATTTCAAAACTACTATTTTGAATAAAGAACCAACGTTTCCGATTATTCAATCGGAATGACAGCAACAAAATTCTGAAATCTTTGCCTAAATAAAAAAGTAAAATTCGGAAAATCTTTGGGTATTAACGATTTCTTGGACACTGCTAATCTACAGAGATATGTTCGTGCCTTGGCACTAAAACGACAATCCAATGTATCAGGAAGTTGAATTGTTTTTATAACTCGTATAGCAAGCCCTCGTCTAGCAAGTTCTCTGGTTACCATTCGGGTTACACCGTTTGATGAATTCCAAGTTCCGCTAGGTATTCCTAAATCAACATGTACAGATGAATCTAGAGCGTGCACACCGGAATCTGTTCTGCTGGATAATTCCACTTCTATAAGATTAACTGGGTTTAGTTTTCCTAAAACGATCTCAAGACTTCCTTGAACAGTTCTCGTATCGGGTTTTAGCTCCTGACCATTAATTATAATTTTCCAAAAAAAAAACCTCCCGTAAATTCGTGACAGACGTATCAAAAACTATCTTTTTTTTCCATTTTTTTCCCAGAACCAAAAAAAAATTTTCTTCGACTACTAGAATTTAAAAAAATTTTCCAAAATTTTTTTTTGTGAAGTAATTTTATTAATTAATCCTGAACTTTCCGATAGATGGGGGACCATTAAAAGGGAGAAACTTTCGGTAAATAACCGACCGTTACAACTCAGGCGTCAGGATCTGGTGGCTCTCGCCCGAGTTTTGTCGCCCGCGAGAGCTGAGGCTTTACAATAGCCTGAGAGCTCGCGGGCGGCATCATTCAAGGCCTAACCTTAAAACTACTTACCTATCTTATAGCTAAACTTATTACAATGGTAATCCTATGACTATGCCTAACTCCCCTACTGGGATCCTAATCCTACTTAGGCTAACGCCTGCACTCACACATCACATTATCACACACATTAACCCGCTTCATCCTATTGATTCTTCCAGCCACCAGAACTTTGTACTGGCTCCACTGACATATAGATATGGACTGCTAATTGACAACTTTCAATGGCACCATTTTTCTCCAGAAGAAGAAGACCTTTTCTATGTAAACAACAATTTTTTTTCGAATATAGAGGAAAATAAGTAATAAGATGTATGTTATAATTGATACAAATACATAAGCAGGCAAACAATCGCCGACAAGCGCTTACAGGCGCGAGTAAAAGTCTCCATTGTTTCAAGTGTGCGCGTTCATAGAAAACGCTTTTGCGGACATGCAAGCGATTGCTGCAAGTTTCGACCGGCAAACAAGAATGAGTGAAACATTATTTCCAGCGCTTATTAAGCTGGCGGACACCAATGTGCATATGTTTAGTGGTGAATTTCTAAGTTTTTTATTTGCATCTAAAAGTTTTGTTTGTATTAAGAAAACGGTAGATGCCGAAGAATTAATTATAGTTGAATAATAACTTTATCGGATTTCAATTGAGGAAATAGATGGTGGTATTCACTTAATCTCCTTTTTTCGAGGTTAATTTCATGCATACGTCGTAATAGTTTCAATCCTACATTTTCAATTTAAAATAGCTCATCGTCATTTGACGAAGACATCTCGATGACCGTAATTTTTTTCAGCGTTTGTCGTGAAATACATAAGCTTTTGTAAGCGCTTGGAGCAAGCTGCAAGTCACAAGGCGCTTGTTGCCAGCTTTGTACGTGAACGCACCCTATATGTCAGTGACTGGCTCTGAAAGCTTTCTCTCTATCTGAAGCGCCGACTCGCGTGATGAATCGCAGGAGCTCTGCGTTTAGCCCATCGGTTCGCTCGTGTAACACACGTTTATCCCGCGCCCGACGATAAACGTTGTATATTAAAGGTACTCCCTCCGTGTTTTGTATCAAACCTAATGAGTCTAGACACGGGAATGCTTCTGGTGGTATATATCCTGTCTGTGTTGTCATGTTAAAATAGTCTGGTTTGGGGTAATAAGCCCCAAAAATGAGAGGAATGCCGCTCTTACAACGTGATTTCGGATCAATCTGATTATGAAATTGTCTATCCTCATGGTTTTCCGCAAGGGATATCATTGGCATGGAATTTGTTGAAACTCGACTCAGGTGTTCTATACATGCTTAAGCATGCCCTTAAGCATTGTCTTTCGAATGCCCTCATCTTCTCCATATATGATGGTGATATATTCCACCACACGGGGCAGCCTCAACGCGATCACAAGGGAGTGGTGAGTCCTTACTTGATACAACTTGGTTTGCAGTCACAATTTTGACAATCGGCAAACAGTTACCATGGCTGACTGTATAAAGAGCAAGTCACAAGAATATAAAGAGCAGGTTTCTAGCACATTTCTCATAGTTCTTACAGATTCGACACACAGCCAACTTCGAGGAGAGGTGCTCAGATGTTCATATACACTCTGCCTTACAGCATAAATATTTTCTGGGGTTCGTTGGCTACGTTGTCGCCCAGGACGTTGCATTATCTCATTACACAAATACAAATTCGCCATTAGAGGTGAATTCTTTAAGATTTTTCTTGTGACTGGGCGCTTAGAATACCAAAACAGCTGATAGTCACAAGAATAGTCTCAAACTCTCAATGACAAGCACGAGTCTCAAAAGCATGTGTATTATGACTGGCTGCAATTTAGAATTGGGGGTTAGATTGAACTTAGTTGAACTTTAACAATTCTTGAATGTCTATGCCATCTGCAAGGACTAGTATCTGAATGTTTTTTGTGAAGATGCTATTTGCTCCGTTAAGTTATGCTTCCCTCATTATTGTTTCTAAAGTAAAATTAAAAGGCCTGATTCTTGACGGAACTTATTGGGCCTATTCACACAGTGCACATTCATGGCGCCTAAAACCGGTTTTATAGATGAGAAAGGGAAGGGAGCGGAAGAACTTAACGAAACATTTTTCACGCAAAACCAAACGCGTGAAAACTAGCACACATATAAAAAGTTACTTCTATCTCTTGCATTCTTTAGCTCTGTTTTTCTCTAACAAGTAAATTTCATCTGCAATAAATTTAAAGGTTCCTGTATAGCATTCAAATTTACTACACTCATTTAGGCCCCGTCTGAGTTGCTAGGAGTTTAATAAAACCGGTTTTACTCACCACAATTATGGCAGCGTGTGAATATGCCCATTGAATTACAACCTCATAATCTCACTTGCATCCTACACTCTTTTGTCGTCATTTTACACAATTCTATTGTTTTTTTCGGGAAGGCTATTTCATATTGCTCCACAGTTCTCTTTTATAAAGCAGCTCATAAGCATCTCTATAGTCTACCAAAAGAAGATGTATGTATATCAATGATTTATTCCCAGCATTTTTCAAGTATTTGCCAATACTTGCTGGTGCCAATATTACAACTCCTAATTGCTTTGGTTATTCGGTAATTGACAAACTTAAAATTCTTTCAAACTAATCAGAAAATGAGTTTTACTCGCTAGAATTAGCGCATAATTTAATTTATAAGATGTCTATGGGAACAACATAAACTTTATTTCTTCCAAATTTCCGGCAATGAGAGTACTGCTACTCCAACAACCAATAACTTAAGCCAATCATCTGCTGCTCTTCCCAATCGAAAAGCAATAAAAGCTCACAAGATTTATTACTATCACTCACCCAATGTCTTCTGGCTATTATCAACGTCCTGAAAGTAATCGATTGCCTTCAAAGTTAATATCTGATGGTATTTGACAGCATTCCTAAGGGCTAATAATAGTTACTGAGCAAAGTACCATCAACTCAACAGCACTCCATGATAATAATTCGATGTGAATGACTTCCAACGCAGATTGGCTGATGGACGTCACTCAATCAATCCAACCCAATTTACACACCACGTTCAGGTTCCTCCTAGATGTGCGTAGAATTTAAGCCCTTCAAATCCACAAAAAAAAAATATTTAATAAAAAATAAGTAAAAATTTAATCTTCACGAATATTCACTTGAGCGATGAGGGGGTGTTCTTAATCCCTTCGTTATCTAGAGTAAGTTTCACATTGAGCGGCATGAGTGACTCTGGGTATCACTTACAATTCGGAAGCGCTTTCATCTGTGAGAGAAATGGTGATGTTTTTGGAAACTTTCACCGGGGATGCAAAATTAAAATAATGAGAAAGATTGTCACACTTTGTTTCCTCCGCAAGGAAGTCTAGAAGGAAAACTTTTAAGATTACGGATTTATTTGTTACAGCTTCGTGCTCTTTTAAGAATACTAATGCCGAGAAGATGTTGATATGGTTGAGTTTATGGAAATTATTTTGGGAGCTTTAGGGGATTTGCAATTTTTATTAGGGTTGATAAGTATGTCAAAAAGTTGAATCAATGGCATGAAGAAATTTAAGTGACAGAACATGGTTTAAGGCTTATTCAATCTGTTATGCAGTCTGCCTGAAGGGATCGTAAACCAGCCACAGATGGAAAACTGTGATTTTCCAGATACTTTTGTCGATATCTCAATATTTAAAACTATGTGTTGTGTTAACCACAGAAACTTGATACCAAAGTAACTAAGCCAGCCTCATCAGCCTCTCCTCCTTTCTCCTGAAAAAGATGGAGACAGGCATAATAGGGTAGGCAGGGTCTTACAGAGAACGCACTCCAATGCTTGCAATGTGCCTTCCGATCAGGCAGATCTACAGAGACTACCATTCACGTACTAGGGAGCTATATCGGTCGACAGTTCCCTTAGGGCCAAGGAAATCTCTCTCTGCGCTTTTGCAGATATCGAGGGTGGGTTTGACAACGTTACTTTCCCCATTACCTACATCCCATTGCGGGATGGATCACGTTGTTTCTAAGCAGCAAATTGATAACTGCTGAGATGAGTGGCAAATCGGTTACGATCATGAATGTTGAAGGCGTCCTATGACCTCTTCTATGGTCAATCGAAATCGATGAACTTCTTGACAACCTGAATGAGCGGGGTTTCACAGCACCTGCCTATGCAGATGATATCGTCATAACAGGATAGTACCGTCTCAGACCTCACGTCTCAGACCTAAGGTAAGTCTATGTGCCTAGCTGGTGTCGGAGAATGAACTTGAGTATTAACGCTAGAGTTGAGCCGGACTTACACGAGGCAGTACAGCCGGACTTACACGAGGCAGTATGCAGTTACCCTTACATAACGGTAAATTGTACTGAGGCCTCAATTTTTTTGAAATGTTCCGGTTCAAAAATAATGTCCTACGTGAGAGTGTATCGAGATAAATGAGGCGAGGTTTGATTGTAAATACATAGTGGAGAGACATTTCTTACTTTTTTTGAGGCAGTGAAATTTCCAACATGAAATTAGGTCAGGTGAGATTGTAAAATATAAATATACATAGCTTTCTTACCTTCCTACTCTGAGGCAGTTTAATCCATATTAGAATCAAACTCACCTCTTCATTGGTATTTATTTTCTTTTTTTTTCTTAGTTTGCTTGTTTTTTCGCGATATGAAATACTAATTTACTACACAATTATTGTAATTTTACTATAAATTTTGTAACTTCAAAAAATGAAATTGGAAATCTCCAATACTGCATAACGTAAATGTTGATTACATGAGTGTGACGTATATTTTACACAATGTTGTGTATTTTTCTAAATCGTTTATGTAGGAAAATTACAATATTTCTTATATATTTATCAATGTTATGTACTGAAAAAAATCCTAACACTTTGTACTGTAATTTTACTAAAGAGGCGTAATTTTAGAACATAAATTTTCAGTAAAATTACAAATCGGTTATTGGAATGTAAAGTTTAAATTTTTCCTCTCGTGGATATAATTCACAGGTAACAATGGAATACTAAGCATACAAACCCAATTGCTTTTAAGTTAAGGCCAGACCTTTGACTTTGTCAGGGTCTGGGCAGTTCTTGTAACAGCCAAGAAATTTTGATAGGCATTGCCTCAAGTACATGCTTAACAAGGCATTGTGAGCAAAATCCTAATTTTTTATGTATAGGAAGTGGGCATTAACTAAGAATAAAATTTGGCGCTTGGAAGTATTTCAGGCAGGGCCAAGCACATTGGCACCGGTCGGTAATCTTCAGCTTTGGGTTTTTTCCCTTTTCGTCTCTCTCTGGTAAAAAGTTGCAACAAGAGTTTTGGAAATTTACAAAACTATGAAGAGAAAGCTCCAATACTGATTGTATTTTTACATCCCACAAATAATTTATATTTACTACACAGTTGGCAAAAATACGTAAAGTAGATTAGGAATATTGCTAATAATATATATTGCAAATTTACAAAACTACTTGTGAATAAAACTTCCAGTATTTTTTTTGTAAAATTACCACAGAAATTTTTTACAGTGCATATGCGCGCTCATTTCCCATATTTTATGGTATGGGCTCTACCATTTACTAATTAAGGAATGAGGCGGCAACCCATATGGTGAACACTGCGGCCAAGTTAGGCCTATTGTGTACTATCCTACCATTTACTAATAGAAAGAAGCTAAATTTAAAAGCTCCCTGTCTAGATGGTAAAAAAATTGTTTTCTTAAACGAGGCTAAATATCTAGGTATAATCCTGGATCAGAAGCGCTCTGAAAACCCCAGATTGAGAGAGTTATAATTGTATCTCTCCATATCTGTCGTCAATTTGTAATGAAAAACTGGCGTCTCAAACTGAGGGTAATGTTTTGGTTATAAACGACGGTCTAAGGCCCATGGTCACGTATGCATCCATTGCATGGTGGGTCAAGATGAAAGAAAAGGTTGCTGTGAGTAAGCTGGCCAAGGCGCGAAGCCTGGCATCTCTGGGTATCACGGGAGCTAATATCACCAGTCCGAATGTGGCTATGGAAGCCCTACTGAACCTCCCTCCGCTCCACCTAGTAATGAAGAAGGAAGTTCTGGCTATTCCGCTTTAAACTAAGGGGCTTCGTATATCACATCGATTCTCATGGAACTAAACCTGGAGCCAATACACTCATTGTCCGATACCATCCCTGCCCCTCTAGACTTTTACAAACCGTTTGTGACGATTATCGATTAAGGCAGCACAGCAAGCCCCTCTTTAGAGGTAGAGTGATACCAACATTTTATGTAACGACAGCTTAAATCGGTTTCCGGCTTCACTTTAGTGTATCTTCTCTCCCCTCAGAGGGAATTGTAATTTATATTAGGAAAGACGTAGCCTTCCAGGCGCTGTACAACAGTATATCATCTGATTTTAACCACCTCGGTCTTAAAATTTTACTTCCTAACCACGTCATTTTCTTCTACTTACTTTACAGGAGTCCTAATATCAGTAATGAAGCCTCCTCGTTAGCATTCGGCGGAATCTCCGAACGTTTCTCCGAGTTCTTATTCTTCTGAGCTCGAAATCATTGTTGGTGGTGATTTCAGCGTTCACAATGTAAATTAGCGAAGAGTAGATGCTAATAGAATGCAAATCCAAGGCCGACCACTTGCATCTCTGCTCGATTCAAATTCTTCCTTACCCGATACTGCCCACTACCCTACTCCCAATGACGAGTTTTCCGCTCACTCAATGGACAGAGTTTTCTTCAGGAACGATTTAAAATACTAGACCTAACTTTAACCGAAGATATACGATGGAGTAATTACATATTCCAAATCGCCAAACAAGCATATCAATGAGTGGGATTCTTCAAGAGATGCAACTTCCTCCTCCAGCTGCCCTGGCTATAATCTATAACTCCTACATTCGGCTTCGCCTTGAATACAACTCATATTGGATCAGGCGCTTCAAAAACTAACTTGGCATGGCTAAACAAGGTGAAAAACCGCGCCATCACGCAGTGCTGCGGCACCCATATGTGCAGGCTGTGCATTTGCACTGGCGGCACTTGGGAAGGGCGGCATTTTCGCGAGTATAGCGAGCGAAAAATGTTAACAAAATATTTTATAAACGACGACAGCCGCCAAAAGACAAGGCATTTTTGGCGATGAACGCAAAAATTTAAATGAGCGGCGACGATAAACAAAAAGAAGACAAGCATCAAGCTCAACTCAATAGATTACCAATAATTAATTAGCACACGCAGCATGTACACAATAAACAAACG
Source organism: Thereva nobilitata (assembly GCA_963855945.1). NCBI lineage: Eukaryota > Metazoa > Arthropoda > Insecta > Diptera > Therevidae > Thereva > Thereva nobilitata. Next base: position 53,098,602 of record OY979694.1, on the reverse strand, counting down.
ATGAACGAAAGGCGACACAAAAACAACCCAGTAGGGAATAGAAACCTTCTAGAGTCAATTCCGTACATTATCCTTCGAATGCGTAATGTATGCTTTAGAAACAACTCTTCGATTAATTGCGAGGTCCTAGGGTCGAAGGTATAACGACAATCTTTTGTATTACAATTCATTCCAATAAAATGATATAAGCACAGATAAGTAAAATGCAGATGCCTAGTCGAATAGGCGAAACCAGTTTTTGTATTAAATTGCCATACTATAATTTTAAGTACATGCGTTATTAGCGTGATAAGATTATAAATCTTGATGTACTAGTTTTAAAATAAATAAATGAAATGAAATGAAATGAAATGTTGCCGAACGCGATCCAAGCAAAATATTTAAATGTTGCAGCCATGTAGCTGGAGCATGGCAACTTTTGGTCGAGCTCCAGCAACAGCGTAAAATTCTATGGTGTGCGAAGCAAAATGAAATGAATGTTGAGAGTGACGTCTGCATTGCAACATTGAAACGCAATCCCCCTCGATTCTGAAGTAAGAGATGAACTGTACTAATTGACTTGGTTGACTTTGGCAAATAGAAAGAAAATTTATTTAATTAACAATTTGTTATATACTAATTCCTATAAAGAAAAAAAAACAACCCGCGAGCGAAGCGAGCAAAAAAAAGGGGGGGGGCTTAAAGGGGGCGGCATCGGCGGATGTGCACTGGGCGGCAAAGTGCCTAGCGGCGGCATGCCTTCACGGCAATGTTTCTCCCGTAACACAAGACTAGCCCGCTCGGCTCACTCTCACATTCTACAGCCCTTATTGTCGGGCACACTCGAGTTTTGAAATTCGTTTATAACTAGAACCACTCGATTGTGGAACAATCTTTCACAGTCAGTATTCCCGAACTCATACTACATCCAAGAGTTCAAACTCAGATGTGTTCGCCATTTCCTCCAACATTATCCTTAAAGCTTAGCTTACTAGTAGACATTGCCCTATGACGCGAAGGACATGATGGACTGATAATACAAAGGGTGACACCTGAGCTAAGACTATTACATAAAAAAAGAAAAGACGAAAGAGCATGCCCCAAAGTAAGCTCGAACCACGGATTTCCACGATTCTTCACTCATATGAGTATTTTGCTATCGTGTCTACTCATACCAGTACAATTTGCATTCAAGTCAGAATTCAAGCTAACTGTAAATTTTTCTCAGCCCTAAATATTTTCCATATAAAAGCTTTACACATATATGTATTTTGTTCACTCAATTAAGGACAGTTTAGGGCCGTTTACATCTCAAACGCAAATTGGAATTCTTATATCACATAGAAGTTTGTATGCTTCCCTCTCTATTCACCAACTTGGAATCCAGGTTTTTGCAACACAGAGAAAAGCATACAAATTTCTGTGCGATAAAAAAGCTCCATTTGCGTTTGGGATTTAAACGAGCCCTTATAGGATTTAATTTATATCCCATGTAAGCTACATAAGTATTTGCAATCTGTCCCAGGCGGAATTTGAGTAATGCAGGTCGTAGGTACAAGACTACCGTTCGTTGAAAATTATGGTCCGCACCATAAAAGAAGAGAATCTGAAAATCGCTGTTTCCATTCGCAGTGAGCGTGTCAAGCCCCCACAAGTGAACAACGTCATTGTTTTTTTAAAAACGTAAATTACCGGCCAACCAACAAAAATTGTCCTTTCTCTTTTGGGCTGTTTCACACGAGACGGCGGCCAACCAACAAAATCTGCTTTCATCGTCCATTCCCTTTTGAAATTTGACGAAAAGTCGTACGGGCTTTCACGCGGGCCAATCTTTCCAACCAGAATGCTTTAGCTTATTGTTATTATTGGTTTTAATCTTAATTCTCCCTTCTGCTATTTCTCTCTCTTTTCTCCCAGAAAGAAAAAACAACAACAACCACACCGCTGTCAGAAAGTCGTATCGAAAATCGTGTGAGAAAGTTGGATGGGAAAATCGTCCCTCCCCCTCGTCCTCTCTCACCCTCTTCTCTAAAAATGGCGTTTCCGTACGATTTCTATTCGTTGCCCGTCGTCCCGTGTGAAACAGGCCATTGAAAATCGATGAAAGGTCTCATGAGCTTTCACACGAAGCAACTTTTCCAACCAACTGTTGTACGTCAGAATGCTTTAGCTTATGGTTGTTGTTTGGAATCTTAATTCTCCCTTCTGCCATTTTCTCTCTTTTCTTCTCTTAGCAAAGGGGAATTTCAGAAACAAAAAGAACCACACCCATACAGTAATCAAAAACTTTAATCAAAAATCCAGTGAAAGAATTGGTTCAAAAAATCTGCCCACACCATCGTCCTCTCTCACCGTCTTCTCCGAAAGAACGTTTTTAGCACATTTTTGTTGATAGGTGACTGATGGCCCGTGTGAAACTGGCCATTCTCAACCTGCGCGGTCTGGTTCGGACCCTCGTCACCAAAAGGGAAGAAGAAGAATGCCAAAGCATGGTGTGGCAAATTTGCACCTTTTTGTTCCATGTACAAAATGTCAAAAAAGTACTCATCGATTCTCAAGGAATCGAGTATTTTTGCACGAATAAAAAGTACTCATTGAGTAATGTTCTTTTGATTCTGCTCATGAGTATTCACTTAAGTATTTTCCACCGACCCCGTATCCCTAATTTCCACTAATATTCGTGCGCCCTATTAGCTAAGCTATCGAGCCAGGCTTAATTATCATATTATTTAATAATTTATATCCTGCATTGCAATGCCCACAATATCATTAATCAGTAAAACTGCAGCTTCCATTTTTTCTTTATTCGGGAAAACAAAATCCTGCATATTTTAATTATAAATTTAAATTAATTAACGCAAATGCATCTCAGGTGTATCCATTTCCCTCAACTTCTTCTCCAATTAATTGCTTCACTTTGTTTCAGAACACCTGGTTACCTTGCAATTTGCCATTCTTTACCCGACCAGAAATCTTTCCAACAAGAAATATGGCCAGGAATAACAACCTTATTTCGTAAATAAATGAATGCACGTAATTTAAAGTTTCTCAGAATTAACCTTTCAGGATCTTACTGTCTCCTATTGTAAGTCAATCTCCAATCACAATTCCCAATAGATACTCCCTCCCGGACAATACAATTTCCTGCCATGCTTGAAGTTAAACGAACTAGAAACATCTGACAGGAACCATTCATCAGACACCTCTGATAAGACAAGATCGCATTATATGGGAATGAAAAATAATTTCTCAGAAAATTGATGATGAAATAATTCAAATATGAAATTCGCTTCATTGTCAGCCTTGACGTGATTCAGGTAATTTGTGTACATTCAGCCTCGAACAAGTGAGAAGTAGATAAGCTAATTACAATCGACATTTAAAAGGAATGCTCGACAGGTGGAGAAAATCTGTCGGGATAGAATTATTTTCAGGAACAATGGGCGATAGCTTGCAAATAGAACCTGTGACATACTCGCTCCAGTGAATTCAGCAGCGTGTTATTGGCTCCTATTAGGGCCCTCCTTACGTAAGCAAACTGAGTAGGGTTTCCGTGTAGGGTAAACATTTTGAAAGGTGTTTGCTGAACAAATTTATTTACCTGATGGATATGGAAGGGAATTGAGGCAAATCTGTTGTAGTCAAATAAGAAGCCATCTTGATGTACTTTAATATGTTGATTCAGCAAAAATTGCAAGTGACAAGTACTTTGGTACTCTTAATTATAACTAAATTGTCTAAGGTGCTGTCTGCTTGATTTATTGAAATTCTCTATACCAACACCTGTGGTTGTAAATGCGATTCCTAAAGAGTCAGGTGGTATATATCTTAATTCGGAAAATAAGTTGCGACATTGTTGTGTAATAGATGATGCTGCTAAGATGTGTCAGCAGTGACTCTTAAATTAGAAAACAGTGAAAATTAGGGCAGATAAATATTTTATATTTACAAGGTTTTTACAATAGTGTTATCAAGAAAAAATGCACTGATACGATACGAAATTCTTACTAATATTATAAATGCGAAAGTAACTCTGTCTGTCTGTCTGTTACTCTCTCACGCCCAAACCGCTCAACCCATTTTGATGAAATTTGGTACAGAGATAGATTAAATCTTGGAGAAGGACACTTACCCTGGTTACTTGACGCTCGATATTTGAAATACATTTCGATCTTATGTAAACACAGATCGGTTTGAAATAGGATTGGCTCGATCCGATACAAAAAAATTTCTTGTTCGAATTGAAATTGAATCAAGAAGATGCATGTAAACACATAGTGAAATTAGATCGAATTTAATTTTGACGTTTTTAGGTTACTTAGTTTTTTTTGTTTGGAAAAGTATTTCGTGTTGTGAAAAGTTCTATTAAGCATGACTAAACGAAATATATGGACAAATGAAGAAACAACATGCTTGCTTCTATTAACATCCAAAATCTCTTGGGCTTTCTATTAGGAATGTTTTGTATGGCAATAGTAAGAATGGCTTCCATACTTTTAAAAAGTTTTAAACTATTAATTTCCAACTTTTTGGATAAATTAAAATAAATTGGATAACGTCTCCTTCTTCTTATTTTCACATGCTGATTAAGTATCTTCAAAATTAACATTAAATTATTGAAATAAGCAGAAAAAACGCAAAATTAAATAATTTTCTTCACTGTACTCCAACTTGGCATTTGTCATCTGTCAGTTTCAATCCTATTTGGATTTAATTTCAAATCAGTAACTCAATCGAGAAGAACCGAAAACACAGATCGTATTTCAAACAACTTTCAAGTCGAGCTTTCGATCGCCTCATGTAACCACGATAATAGGCTTCTTTTAGTCGAGAAAAAAGGGGGTTGAAATAGGGATGAAAGTTTGTATGAGAGTCCGTTATTATTGCGTATAAAATTATTAATGCCACCCACCATTTGAAACCGATCAACTTCAAATTTTGCACATATGCGTAGTTTTCTTGACAATGCAATGCGACCGTTTTGTACAAAAATAAAGATGGAGATTCCAAGATGGCGGCCGATTTTTGCTTTTGTCTTCCTCGACCGCCGACATCGGTATGAAATGAAAGGGTATGACAGATGTAATACAATAATCGGTGTAGCGTCATTCCAAATTCAAAATGGCGGCCAACACAAAATGGCGGAAGATATATAATAGACTAAAAAGTAGAAAATATAACCGATCAACTTCAAATGCTTGACGATGCAATGTGAACATTTTGTAAAAAAACAAAGACGGCGGTTCCAAGATGGCGGCCGATTTTTCCATTTGAGTTCCCCGACCCCCGCCATGGATATCAAATGGAAGGGTATGACAGGTAGAATACAACTAGCGGTGCAGTGTCATTCCAAATTCAGAATGGCGGCCAACACAAGATAGCTGAAGACATATAATAGGCTAAAAAGTAGAAAATATAATCGATCAACTTCAAATTTTGAACATACGCATAGTTCGCCTGACAATGCAATCCGACCATTTAGTAAAAAAATGAAGATGTCGGTTCCAAAATGGAGGCCTTTTGCAATTGCGTTCCCACACCCACCCACATGGGTATCAAATGGAAGGGCATGACAGGTAGAATATAATCAGTCGTGTGGCGTAGAGGTATCAAATGGGAGGGTGTGACGATTATAATACAGTAATCTGTATGACGTCATTTTAAATCTAATATGGCGGCCACCACAAAATGCCGGAAGACATATAATAGACTAAAAAGTAGAAAATAAAATGTATGTGATATATTTAATCAAATCAATATAAATAAATATATGGCTTCATTTACTACCTTTGCCTATTCTATATATTTTAAGACAATTGTTTTTCAGGAGTAAGCTCCAGTCACGCGTCGGAGTTGACACGCACTTTCTTTTTTTATAGGCAACTCTAAATTTTTAAATGCATCTAAAATCAATTTGATTTCTACTTTTTTTCATTATACCTACCGCGGACTGTGCACACATAATCTTTTGTTATTTAAAGGCGTTGCAACGCACGCGGGTTTTTGCTAGTAGCTTATAAAACGTTATCCAATCTTTTATTTATATAGTAGACTGAAATTCAAAAGGCAGCTCCCTTGTTAGATTAGGTTATGTGTATGGCTGCCTCCAGTGCAACCGGAGGCCCAATTAGTGCTTTGGCCATGTTGATGATGATGTTAGGTGGTTGCTTGTTCGACTGTGGCTGATATCTAAAGCCATCCGGTAGAGTTTAGGAAGCTTATCAGTGCTCCGACCTTTATTCTGGAGATATATTTTAAGTGGCTAGAGCTAGGCATTTAAATGAAAGTATTTCCTCTCGATCGTTTTCCGCAGCTACGGCAACAGAAGTTGTGTGGAATACCCAGCTTGGCAGCGTGATCCGTAAGGGCCAATGTCTCGTAATGATTGCGGTAATTTTGGCAATATATCGTCGGGGTGTGTCCGCGGGTCGGGGTGGCCATCAAAAATAGCGTTTTGACCTCGCCTACTAGGCTGCCAACCATCTCGGTCTCCTTGACCGTGAGGGAGACTCCCTTCTTGTTTACATCGGCTTCTCGTTTCCATGTTCCTTGGTCCGGGAACCCAGACGAGAATCACGTTGTATTTTACCGAACCTATCTAGTTCAGCTCTGCATCGCTCCACTAGGTTGGATCGTATTATTGCTGAATCCAGAGCTTTCATAGCGTCTTGCGAATCTGTGAAAATTCCAATGCTTCATCCTTGTGTAGTTTCGAAGTTCATTGTCTAGCAGGCCTTTAGGATGGTATTTTGCTTAAGACTCGTAACCTCGTAAATGTTGAGAAAATTTTGCTTCTTCCAACCAACATATACAGTACTGATTAAAATATTAAGACCACCTACTATTCGACATAAAACTCTGACTTCAAATGACTATTACTTTTTAAGCTTAGATGTATTTCAGAAAAAAAAAACACTCAAAATTTAGCTTGTATCATAAAGTATTATTTATTAGTAAAAAATTTGTAGTAATAAAATGAACAGTAAACTCAGTAGAAAAAAAAAAACTTCGCTATTGATTAAAATATTAAGACCACCCCTATGAATAGTTGCAATACTTTAAAAAAATTTATATCAGAAAGTATTTCTAAATATTGAGTTATCCCATTACTCAGTAATACCGAAACATCCTCTAGGCTAGAGTTTATTCGTAATACTTTTGGCACCGTTATTATGACTATTACCCTTATTTTTGGGGTGGATTTTGATATGTTCTTCATCGCTGTGAAAAATGGGTAGATAATATCGATGTACGAGATAATATCGATGTACGATGTTAGGATACAAGCTAAATTTTGAGGTTTTTTTTCTTAAATACATCTATAGTTTAAAAAGTTATAGTAATTTGAAGTCAGAGTTTTATTAAAAAAGTAGGTGGTCTTAATATTTTAATCAGTACTGTAGATACCTCTAGCCCGAAATACCTTCTAGATTCCATTGGTATTAAAATAATATTGATATCGTTAACTCGAATACATTGCATATAAGCTTAACGGAGACGCAAGCCAAAACTCAACCGGTCTCCGCTAATGCACCGACCCCCTATTAGAATTGGAACCGGGATCAGATTCCCCCATAGAAATATAAAGCAAACACGGAATGGCTGTAAGCCAGATTGAGCGTACCACAATTCCTGATGTGTTTAAATTCACTGGGCTAGTAGTGGTCAGTCAGGGCAGGCAAAATATGTAGAAATAATATGAGGGGCGTTTCAAAAGCGGGGCGTTTAAAGTTCCTGGCATAAAATCTACCCCTGACAGTTCGGCAATTTGTGTCCCGGTTACACACTATTGCTGTCCTTTTAAACAAGCTACCTTTAGTGTGGTCGCTCATGTACAGCGTTTTTACACGACACAGCCGTTCCGTGTTAGTTTATATTTCTATGGACTCCCCACAACATCTCACCCAAGGGACAGCGAAGTTCAACTAAAGATTCCCCACAAGATCGCACCCAAGACACACGTTTCGCACCCAAGACTCCCCAACATGAAAGCACATCCAAGACACACTAAGTTTAAAGACCCTACAAGATTCCACCCAAGATCTAACTTATACTAAACATGAAAATGACTACGAATCCGATGAAAAAGATTGGAGAGAAAACAGAAAAGTACTTACTGCCGAAGTAACGGAAGAGAAGTTGAACGAAACTTCTACACCAAGGAAGTTGTCTTTAACCGGCAAGGCCATTGGCCAAATTGTTCTATCTCAGCTGAAGAAGAGGCTGAAACTTCCACTGGAACTGTGTGTTGGGATAGGAACAGATCAATGTGCCGTTATGCTTTTCGTAGTTCGAGGTCCTACCACGGAGACTCAGAAAGAAGTCAAAAACGCTCTCAAAACACCCTGCGATAACCACAAGCGGAATATACGGGTGCGCCATCTAGACCTTCGGTAATTCAACATTGAATAACTCTGACATTTTTTAGCCGATTTCGAAAAATGTACCCGATTCTGAAAGGTCATTCAGTACTATTTTAGCTATGAGTCAATACACACCGAAAGAATGCGCTGAAATAGTAGCGCACCTTGCCCTACCGCAGCCGCTTGTCCTCCGGGTTTAACGGCACCAGACTTTTTTTCTGTAGCGTTGTTTAAAAAGTAAAGTTTATGACAGCAAGGCGAAGACCATTGACGAACTCAAAGCTAACATATGAGCCGAAATAGCTGCTATAACGCCCGAAATGCTGACAATGTTATGCAGGACGCCCGAAAAAGAGCTGCTTTTTGCGTATCGAATGGAGGTGTTCATTTAATCGGCGTTGTATTCAAAAACTGATTTGAAATAAATGGTAGAAAATATCCTAAATAAATCTTGCTCATTTGTCAAAATCGGCTAAAAAATGTCAGAGCTATTCAATGTTGGAATACCGAAGGTCTAGATGGCGCACCCCATATCTGTTTGACGTCACTCCACAGTGCGTTCTATTCAAGACGTTGTTGCAACCTGTACTCATGAGCACTTTGCAATTCTCGCTTACATCGCTTTGTGAGACCCGATGGAAAGAGCGGCCTGGAAGGGTCGTAAATATTGTTAAAACTCTACGAAATATTACACAGCTCGAACACAGCTGGCAAAGCCTGTTTCACTGGTAACAACTTTATGCAACATACATCTTTAACACAGTCTCTGAGTAAACTACTACAAAGGAAGCGTCAGATCTTAGATTTCCCACAAGTTCCCACCCAAGGCACAGCGAAGTTCAGCTAAAGATTTCCCGTAAGATCCCAGCCAAAGTCCACCCAAGACACAATAAGCTCAAGCCCTCATAAAATCACACGCAAGACCCCAGGCTCCCACTCAAGACCCTCCAGCATAAAAGCCCCTCTAAGACCACTAACCCTGGGGTTCAAATGGTTTCACACATGTGGCGCTCACACCCGCAAAAGCCTCACCGCACAGTTTCTTACCCCGAATACATCTCACACCCGAGTCCGCAACCGGTCCACGTCACTGGTCCAGTAATGATATAGCTATACTACTAAGATCGACCGGAGACCACATCATGGCCAAATAATTTAGAAAAATGCTTGAAAAGGCATAGAAAAACATCTCCTTTTTGTGGACTGCAAAAACGCTTATACACAATCAGATACCAGCATTTGCAGATGACATAGTCATAATTGAACGCAAATCACAAGCCACAGAGGAAACCTTTTTAAAAACCGAAGGAAGCTTAGAAAAAATAAATTACACGAAAACAAATGGCACGATGTATCAAAAATTGTACATGGATTAGGACAACACATCTAAGCTGACGAACATAGTATAGAAATTGTATTTTTCATTTACGGTAATATTGGATGGGGTTTAAACTAAATCCCACATTACTTTCCTATGTTCTTCAAAGCTGATAGAATTACATTTTTATAAATAATCTTCTCTCAATCCTTTCTTACATACGCGCCAGACTTGTGTTGATTATCGTTAACTCATGTTGATTACAATCAACAGGGAGTTTGAACTCATTCTTGACTAGGACCGCAAGAATCGGGTCGAATTCAACGCCTCGAAAACAAAGTACATACTTTCTTATATCTAATAATACCTACAGCAATGAGGTTTTCGTCTCAATAGATGGTGTGTAACTAGCGGCTACTCTCTCTTAACAATTCAGGCATTACTACCCTCGGTTGATGACTTCCTACGGGATAATCACATATTTCATATCGCTAAACAATCATATCAGTGCTTATGATTTAGTTAAACCAAGGTCCCTAGTTGTAATTTACAAGTCCAACGTTTATCCTCGCCTTGACTGTCCTACATTTATTCTCGCCTTCTGTATAACTCGTTTGTATGAAACGAGCTACCGCCAAGGTTCAAAATCACGCTATCGAAGTCGGTGATAGCTCCATTTCCTTTTTCCTAGACACATTAAACCACAGTGGGATTATTGTAGGCTTGGCAAAGTTGTATAACCGGCTTAACCACTTAGTAATAGGGTACCAAAGCTCCGCTTAGCTTGGGTCTTCACGGCACGGTGCACCTCCTTGTTAACCTAGTAGCCTGGTACTGCCTGCGTCACAGCCCTTGTTGGCTGATTAATGGGATTCACTTATTTCAGGAGGCATAAAACTCCGACGAAGCTGTCTCTCGCTAACCCCGACAGTTCTGGCTCAGCCGGCTGCTTAAAAAATGAACTCATACAACATCCAAGAGTGCAAACGAGAGGTTCACTGCATCCTCCTCATGTATCCTCCAGACTATACTTAACCTATCATATCATTTTTCTATCCTCAAGCGTACTACTAGACGTTGCACCATGACGTGAACGACACGACGGACTGGTAGTATAAAGGGTGATACCCAAGCTTAGACTCTTTCACAAAAAAGAAATCATAGTGAATGTTCCACAGGAATTTACGATCTCATGCCTCCAGGGCAAAGCCTTCTACATTTACAAGCCATGCACTAGGAAAATATTGAGAGCCAATTTCCCCTGAATAGGACTTCAAATCTCCAAATTACACTAACAACAACATAACGTGACTTCAGAGATTTGAAGTCCTATTGAGAGGAAATTTTGAGAGCCAAGTTTTCTAGTGCATGGCTTGTAAATATAGAAGGCTTTGCTCCAGGCACAACCTTCTATATTACAAGCCATGAACAAGGAAAATATTGAGAGCGAATTTCCGCCCAATCGGACTACAACTCGGTGAAGTCACGTTATGTTGTTAGTGTAATTTGGAGAATTTGGGAGAATTTGGTGGTCCGATTCTCTCAATTGAGATTCTTGTTCATGGCTTGTAAATATAGAAGGTTATGCTCCAGGGCAATGTTTCTCTCATACACACTCTCACATTTTCCCACACACTGCTTGGCACCATCCACAGATTTCAGCAACTTTCCACGTACACTACAGTCTAGGAATTAATTCTTTAATAGAATTACCAGACTGTAAAAAAAATTCTGCAGTAAGTAGAAACACGAACAACATCCAAGAGTTCAAACGCCAAGTCCATCGCCTCCTCATCGACTCCTATAAATCTATTCAATTGTCTATTCCTTCCTTCGAACTGAGTTTATTACTAGAGATTGCACCATGTCGAGTACGACATGACGTACAGATGGTGGTAATTCCTTAGCTCTTAATTATCTCAGATAAAAAAATCGATCTCGATTCTTGTTCAAAACTTACTGTCAACCACAAATCAACTTATCTGAACGATGTCTGACATTAAAGTGGGTTATCGTTACTCCATACCTGAAACATAACAAAACAAAATACTGGAGCTCCGCCACCGTAAAGTTCTAAATACGTGGAAAATTGCTCAATTACACCCTTTACATCTACCCAATCTATCTGAATATGTCAATTATAAAGCCCCCTATTATATTAAATCACTTAATCCTTAGTCTGCCCGCATATTGATTAAGGTCTAGTCGAGTTCAAGGCTGTATCTCTACCCATTTGAAAATTTTACTCCGACATAGTCTAATGGAATAAGTTATATCAATTTCGGTTCATTTGGCACAATTTCCTCTGTAAACAGAACCGGCCCCCGTCGCTGTAATTTGTAATGTTGTTCTTTATGAATTCCCAAAAAATATACAATCAATTTAATGGAGGCTGCTTTAAAGTTTTATTAGCAAGAGAAGTTTTATTAAGTGGAACTGGTTTAGGATACTGCAAGTAATAAGGATTTATTGTTTCCTGTCGTATTCCAATTTTATAATATTACACCGACGATATTTCGAACGACCATGTCCCAGTGATATACATATTTCTAGAAAAGTGGTGTAGATTAATATTAGAAGTTGGAGCTACACTGCAAACATTTCGATTCGGAAACGATTCGAGAACGATTTGCCAAAAGCGAAAGCTTGCTTCGATCTCGGACTCGTTAACGACTCGTAAACGAATTCGAAGGCAATAAAAGCGGAGCAAGAGATCGAATCGCTTTCTCGTGCTGATAACGAATCGCATGCTCGTATCGATAGCAAATTGCTTCTGCGACGAAAATCACTCCGCCGAGCAAAACAAGTCAAAAGCTCAAACTTTCCAAACAAGTCGTTGAAGAGAAACCAAAGGCTCTCAAAATTTCCTCTCAATAGGACTTCAAATCGGTGAAATGACGTTATGTTGTTAGTGTAATTTGGAGATTTGAAGTCCCATTCAGGGGAAATCGCCTCTCAATATTTTTCTACAGCATGAAGGCTTTGGGAGAAACAAATCAACCAGGAAAGCTTTTATTTTGCGTTTTGAATCTTTTTCTCGTACCCTTCGCCGAGGTTGAATCTTTTTCTCGTACCCTTCGATGGTCCGAGAAAGCGAGCCTCCGAGAAATTGTTTGCAGGGTACCCTGCAAACAATTTCTCGGCTTTTCTCGGAGGCTCGCTTTCTCGAACTATTCTCGATTCGAAAACTGCTTGCGAAAGGTACGAGAAAAGCTTCAAAACCCACCATAAAAGCTTTCCTAGTACATTGGTTTCGATATCTTGCTCCGCTTTTATTGCCTTCGAATTTGTTTACGAGTCGTTTACGAGCCCGAGTTCGAAGCAAGCTCTCGCTTTTGCGTGTCGTTCTCGAATCGTTTCCGAATGTAAATGTTTGCAGGGTATAATCTCATACTTCTTGATCAATGTATTTAGCGAAATTAATACATAAAAATCTTTCCACTCTCATTGTCGACTTGTAGACAAAAGAGGAGTGCTAGCACGATAAATATTTTAAATATATCTTTTCTTATTTGAAATATGTACATCGTAATCCTATAGAAAGTCCCTAATCTAAAAAATCACTCTTCGTTTTACAAATAATTAATCTTAATTAAAGGGATACAGCCCTTAAGACCTCATCAAAAATGCCAAAAGACCCTATCAATCAGGGTCCGACTAAAAATTTATTATATTTTATTTTTATTTTATCCTGAGTTTCTTCTGTTTTATCTCTAGGTCGACTCAGTAAGGTCTCCGTCAAGAATGGTGGATCCACACTACGCGGACTTGGGTCGTACGCGCTTTTGCCTTTTTTTCATTAGAGTTATAAGACTTTTTTACGACTTTGTCAATGGTAAAGGCATTGCGGCAAAACTGCGCGGACCAAAGGCTGTGCTTAAAAAGCAGTGGCGTACCTAGGGGGAGGGGGGCGGTGGGGGCGGTCCGCACCGGGCGGCACATATTTTGGGGTGGCATTTTTTATATTTCGTTTTAGTTGTAAAAAAACAACTTGTTCACTTCATATGAATTACTAGGTGTATAATTTCGAATATTTTTCCTCATCGTCAAATCAAAATGTAGTATTGAAAATATTCTCTCTAAAAATTTTGCTCGGATAGACATCAATGGTGTCGATGTTGAGTAAAAGTTCTATCGCAGGCAGTGGCGTAGCTGAAGGTCCGCAGACCCCGGGGCGCGGGGGGCCTGCAGCTTTAGGGGGCCTCAGTGTCTTAAAAAAAATTTTTTTCCAATCTACCTGTATACATTTTAAGCCCCAAGCGAGCCTACTCCATGTAACCCAGAACTTCTTGTATCGAAACATAAACAGCAATACATTGATTGGTTGATGTAACGCAATTTCAAAGCGAGCGCACAAGAAATAGAAGAATTGTGAATCCTCACGCAGTCTCGCGTACTAAATAGCGATAAAAATTTATTTAATGTTTTTTATTTATATAGTTATGAGTTTTTAATAAGCTTCTCAAGTCGATGTATTTTGAGTACTAGGAAAATGAGCTAGTTTAGTAAGTTCTAGGTTACGTAAGGTTGACTCGCTTGGATCTTAGGATTTTTTGGGTTATCGCTGGGTTATAGAGGGCCTTATTGAGATTTTGACGGGGGGGCCTCCGAAGTTTCAGCTACGCCACTGATCGCAGGGCTGCGGAGTCGGGTTTCAAAATTTGCGACTCCGACTCCAATTTTTTTAAATTGGAAATCAGACTCCGACTCCTATATATAATGGAAAATATTTAAATTTGTAACGAAGAGCAAAAAATAATTAATTTTATTGAGTAGCGTATTCTTTGACCACGTTCATCTTTATTTATTCCAGGAATTCCCGACATTTTTCAAAATAAATTTTATAGTTTACCAGCATTAAGACCTAACCCCAATGAGCTACGCACATTGGCCGAACCCACACTAGTATTCCTTCAGCAGCAGCAGAACCGGTACACAGTGTGCTTCTGCTTACTCTCTTACCGTGCGTAACAAAAATATCGGCACACACATGCAGAGACAAGAAAGTTACTTGCGATGAAAGAATACCAGTGTAGACCTAGATTAACTTGTGGTTTTTGCTGCTGCTGAAAGAACACTAGTGTAGATTGGAACGTCATGTGTAGTTATTTGTACTTCATTCAATAATTAATAATTATTATAATTTGTAATTGTGGTATTTTGAACAAATAAAAATTTGAAAATTGTTATATGAAAAAAATAATAAGTTTTTTCCTAGAAAGTAGATAACCTATGAGAGTTCTGGCGCAAAATCCCATAAGGTTTATACAGGGGGTCTAAATTCACATTTTCCGCCATCTTGGATTTTCTTTGCTGTGCCAATTGGTTGTGACGTCACAAACAGTAGTGCAATGATGATGATGACGTCATCATGGTTGTTGTTGTTGTATGGATGAATGGGTACGGGGTACGGGGTACGGGTATGGGTACTGAGTACGGTGTGGAGTACGGGTACTGAGTACGGGTGCGGGGTACGGAGTACGGGTGTGGGGCCAGACGCCACATGATAAGACGTCACCTGTCGCGAGAATTTGATAATGCTGCAAGTGTTGCGAATTAAATTATGATGACGTCATCGGTTGTTGTAAGGGTACGGAGTAAATGGGTTTTGTCGGCCGGTTAGCCCGACGCCACGTGATAAGACGTCACCTGCCGCGAGGATTTGTTAATGCTGCAAATGTTGCGAAATTAAAAAGTCAAAGTTGTGCTGCTTGGGCTTTGCTGGGATTTGAACCTGGGGCATCGGTAGATTAAGAGACCTGTATCGCAGCCTCGAGGCTATCGAGGCTTCTGTGGGTTCTTATTCAATTTGTGTATACAAGCGCTGGGCAATCTAAAAATAGAATTTTTATTTTCCTTCGACCATGCTGCCCGTTGCTCTGATAAAAATTTTACCTAGCCGAATGTCTTAACAGATAAACAACAACAAGACTCGGTCCAGCCTCAACATCTGTTTTCGTTCTTTACAACAACAACAACAGCAAAAGCTTTTTTCATACAAACAACTCAGGCCTTCGCAAATGACTGGTGATTAATTTGGGTCTGCTGATAAGAACAGTGTTTGAAAAATAATACATACCTTGGTGTCGCTGAGGCCTTTTTGTTTTGTTTGTATGATAAATTTATGCACAAGGTTTATGCAGTTGCAGCATATGCATTATAAATATAGAATTATTAGATTGATAAATTATCAAGTTTCAAATAAATTCCTATTGCATAATAACAACAAGATTCCCAATTTCGTCAGACTTATGACGTAATTATTCTGTGCGGAACGTACTGGATAAATCATATTTTTAAATACGTATTAAAATTGAACACTTTAAACACATATTAGACCCAATGCACGAATTTTAATTGCGGATTATGTTTTTAAAATATCCAAAGACAATTTTGATCTGGCGCAACCTTCAAATGGATTCCTTATCTAATATACATTAGACATATGTATGTAGGTGCAAATTCGAAAGTCTTCCATGCCGCGAAAGTTTATTGAGATAAACAAAGGGAAGTTTGCTCCATATATTGAAATTGATATGCAGCGAATTTAGTGGGCCAGTTTCATAAAAATAAATATAGCCAAATTTTAATCAGGTGCAAGTCTTTGACACCGGCAAGGTCGTTCCTTATCTAATATATTAAACATAGGTGGCGTTATTTCATCATTTGCCGTTATTCTGATTTTTTGTTTAGCTAACTGATATTGCACAACAACGTACGAGGAGTATGAGTGAACTTTTATGATGTTTCTATATTTGTCGGTTTTCCTTAAAATCACGTCTGTGGGCGTATGTCATTTGCAATTGTTTAATAATTGTTTAGGCCTTTAGGATGCACCTGTGTAAACACAGTGATAAAAAATTGAAACATGATTGAACTTGTCACGGGGTGGTGTGTTGGCAAAATTTTTGCTGTTACTTTTGAGCTTATTCTCAATTTTTATGTGAGGATCACAAAAACAATTGTAAAGAATATAAAGAGGGTTCAATTAGCGAGTAGGAAGAATATCATAAATAGTATTTTAAGAAAATAAAAGAATATTTGTAATGTTTTAAAAAATCTGTTTTATTTAAAAACCACTTATTATAATAAATCGACTTTTTGGAGTATTATAAGCTAATCCATGTTATTGTTGCTGTTAGATTCAGGCATCCGTCCTCTTCTAGATCTTTATTAATGCTCTTCATCAAGTATGTTCACTGAGCTGTCTGATTTAATACTGGGCTGGTTGATTTTGATTGTTTATTCAATAATCCCATGCTCTCGTAACTCCTCAATAATTGACACTATTTCATTAGTATGACTATCATTTCCGGCTTGTTGTGATCCTACCAATATGCGGAGCCGATCAAGTAGTTCATTGGGGTCATCCCAATAGATGTAATCAATATTGTCGTTTAGAATTCGCATTATACCCTTACCGGTATGCGGAGTGCGAATCAAGTTTTTTATTATCTTCTTATATTTATAGCTTTTTGTTCCTTTTACTTGCTGGTTTTCCTTAAAATCACGTTTGTGGGCGCATGTGTCGTTTAGGATTGTTCGATAATTGTCCAAGTCTTGTTTTGAGTAACCCTTGGGACGTTTCATAAAAATTAATGCAGCTAAGCCTTCAGTTATCTTATATTGCTTGCCGTTTATAAGAAAGATTTCTTTATCAACTTTTAATCTCGAATTACCAATATTCCATGCATTGTTATAATAGTACACTCCATAAGTTTTATCAAGTTCTGTACTGTCATTTTCAAGTAGTTCTTTATATTTGCTTAGTATCTGGTCTGGAGACTCTAATATCGGCGAATTATGTTCTCTCAATGTTGATGGATGTATAGGTGTGGCAAATTCATCATCATCAGCTTCTCCATCATCATCATCTCTCAATAGAGAATAATCCCTAAGAGGGGTGCTAGTTGGTTCCAGCTTTAAATATTTACGAGCAGGTGGTGTATATGTTTCATCATTCTGAGGTATTTCATCTTCTATCTCTTCTTCTTTTGGCTCAACTTTGGCTGCATCTTTTGATTCCAATTTTGCATCTGTTACTAATTGTTTAAGAGGTTTTGTGATTGGTTTAAAGGTTTCCTCCAGATATGTTGCTTGTTGAAGTCTTCCAGCTTTTGAAGCTTTATATTTCTTTCTAATTGAATTTTTGATTTTTACAATGTTCTCAAGCAATTGAATATCCTTTTCATAGCCCATTTTAGCCAAAGGTCCCTTTAACTGATTTATTAACGGTCTGTTCACTGAGCTGTTTGATTTGGTACTGAGCTGTTTGATTTCGCTACAAGTTCATTTATTCAATAATCTCATGCTCTCGTAACTGTTTAAGTATCCAAAATATTTCTTTTCCTTCTCTAGTTGGCGCTAAGCATCTCAATCGATCAACTAGCTCATTGGGGTCGTATAAGTTTGAATTTTCATCATCATAATCATAATCTTCATCTTCAATGTTTAGTTGGGGGTGTTTGTAGCGGTACTGACGAAAGTTGTCAGTATATTTATTTGAATCTTCAACCATCTTGACACGTTTTCCTGTGACTTCGTTAATTGATTCTAAATCCGAACTTTGCAAATTTTCATCATCATTTTCTTCAGAAGTATACGATTGTGACTCATCATCTTGGGTTTTACAAGGGTATTGACAAATTTTACCATAGTTTTCACTATTTTTATTTACATCTTCAACAAACTTTGCTCGTTTTGTAAATGGCTCTAAATCTGAGCTCTGATCTGTTCCAAGAAACGAATTTTTGTTATTATATAGTTCCGCATGATTCTTTTCATATTTATCCATCTGCACCCCCCTAGAGGAAATATTACTAGAACTGTTCTCGCTGTTACCATGTTCGGAAACTGTTTTTGGTGTTTGAATTTGTAAATATTCCCGACCTTTTCTTATTTTCAACATTTTATTTCTAATGTTTTCTGTGGGACTATGTCTATTATCATCCTCATACTCCATAGCATTATAGATATCTTCATCAGAATGAATTAGTGATCTATCATTATCTTCATATTCTCTGCTTCTGGATGCATGCGTTGATCCTTTTTTATGCCTAGCAAGACTCTCTCGATGAGTGAATGTCTTGTTACATTCCGTGCACTCAAACATAGTGATCGTAAGTTACTGCACTATATCGAGCGAGGTAAGTATTTATATACTGGCGTCGGTGCCCCGGTGTTGGTGTTTGGTGCACCGGTGGGTGCACCGGTGGTGGTGCACCAACATTGGTGCACCGGTGCACCGGTGTTGGTGTTTGGTGCACCGGTGGTGGTGCACCAACATTGGTGCACCGGTGCACCGGTGTTGGTGTTTGGTGCACCGGTGGGTGCACCGGTGGTGGTGCACCAACATTGGTGCACCGGTGCACCGGTGCACCGGTGGGTGCACCAATATTGGCGTCACACCAACACCGGTGCACCGGTGCACCAACACCAACACTGGTGCACCAATATTGGCGTCACACCAACACCGGTGCACCGGTGCACCAATGTTGGTGCACCACCACCGGTGCACCCACCGGTGCACCAAACACCAACACCGGTGCACCGACGCCAGTATATAAATACTTACCTCGCTCGATATAGTGCAGTAACTTACGATCACTATGTTTGAGTGCACGGAATGTAACAAGACATTCACTCGTCGAGAGAGTCTTGCTAGGCATAAAAAAGGATCAACGCATGCATCCAGAAGCAGAGAATATGAAGATAATGATAGATCACTAATTCATTCTGATGAAGATATCTATAATGCTATGGAGTATGAGGATGATAATAGACATAGTCCCACAGAAAACATTAGAAATAAAATGTTGAAAATAAGAAAAGGTCGGGAATATTTACAAATTCAAACACCAAAAACAGTTTCCGAACATGGTAACAGCGAGAACAGTTCTAGTAATATTTCCTCTAGGGGGGTGCAGATGGATAAATATGAAAAGAATCATGCGGAACTATATAATAACAAAAATTCGTTTCTTGGAACAGATCAGAGCTCAGATTTAGAGCCATTTACAAAACGAGCAAAGTTTGTTGAAGATGTAAATAAAAATAGTGAAAACTATGGTAAAATTTGTCAATACCCTTGTAAAACCCAAGATGATGAGTCACAATCGTATACTTCTGAAGAAAATGATGATGAAAATTTGCAAAGTTCGGATTTAGAATCAATTAACGAAGTCACAGGAAAACGTGTCAAGATGGTTGAAGATTCAAATAAATATACTGACAACTTTCGTCAGTACCGCTACAAACACCCCCAACTAAACATTGAAGATGAAGATTATGATGATGATGATGAAAATTCAAACTTATACGACCCCAATGAGCTAGTTGATCGATTGAGATGCTTAGCGCCAACTAGAGAAGGAAAAGAAATATTTTGGATACTTAAACAGTTACGAGAGCATGAGATTATTGAATAAATGAACTTGTAGCGAAATCAAACAGCTCAGTACCAAATCAAACAGCTCAGTGAACAGACCGTTAATAAATCAGTTAAAGGGACCTTTGGCTAAAATGGGCTATGAAAAGGATATTCAATTGCTTGAGAACATTGTAAAAATCAAAAATTCAATTAGAAAGAAATATAAAGCTTTAAAAGCTGGAAGACTTCAACAAGCAACATATCTGGAGGAAACCTTTAAACCAATCACAAAACCTCTTAAACAATTAGTAACAGATGCAAAATTGGAATCAAAAGATGCAGCCAAAGTTGAGCCAAAAGAAGAAGAGATAGAAGATGAAATACCTCAGAATGATGAAACATATACACCACCTGCTCGTAAATATTTAAAGCTGGAACCAACTAGCACCCCTCTTAGGGATTATTCTCTATTGAGAGATGATGATGATGGAGAAGCTGATGATGATGAATTTGCCACACCTATACATCCATCAACATTGAGAGAACATAATTCGCCGATATTAGAGTCTCCAGACCAGATACTAAGCAAATATAAAGAACTACTTGAAAATGACAGTACAGAACTTGATAAAACTTATGGAGTGTACTATTATAACAATGCATGGAATATTGGTAATTCGAGATTAAAAGTTGATAAAGAAATCTTTCTTATAAACGGCAAGCAATATAAGATAACTGAAGGCTTAGCTGCATTAATTTTTATGAAACGTCCCAAGGGTTACTCAAAACAAGACTTGGACAATTATCGAACAATCCTAAACGACACATGCGCCCACAAACGTGATTTTAAGGAGAACCAGCAAGTAAAAGGAACAAAAAGCTATAAATATAAGAAGATAATAAAAAACTTGATTCGCACTCCGCATACCGGTAAGGGTATAATGCGAATTCTAAACGACAATATTGATTACATCTATTGGGATGACCCCAATGAACTACTTGATCGGCTCCGCATATTGGTAGGATCACAACAAGCCGGAAATGATAGTCATACTAATGAAATAGTGTCAATTATTGAGGAGTTACGAGAGCATGGGATTATTGAATAAACAATCAAAATCAACCAGCCCAGTATTAAATCAGACAGCTCAGTGAACATACTTGATGAAGAGCATTAATAAAGATCTAGAAGAGGACGGATGCCTGAATCTAACAGCAACAATAACATGGATTAGCTTATAATACTCCAAAAAGTCGATTTATTATAATAAGTGGTTTTTAAATAAAACAGATTTTTTAAAACATTACAAATATTCTTTTATTTTCTTAAAATACTATTTATGATATTCTTCCTACTCGCTAATTGAACCCTCTTTATATTCTTTACAATTGTTTTTGTGATCCTCACATAAAAATTGAGAATAAGCTCAAAAGTAACAGCAAAAATTTTGCCAACACACCACCCCGTGACAAGTTCAATCATGTTTCAATTTTTTATCACTGTGTTTACACAGGTGCATCCTAAAGGCCTAAACAATTATTAAACAATTGCAAATGACATACGCCCACAGACGTGATTTTAAGGAAAACCGACAAATATAGAAACATCATAAAAGTTCACTCATACTCCTCGTACGTTGTTGTGCAATATCAGTTAGCTAAACAAAAAATCAGAATAACGGCAAATGATGAAATAACGCCACCTATGTTTAATATATTAGATAAGGAACGACCTTGCCGGTGTCAAAGACTTGCACCTGATTAAAATTTGGCTATATTTATTTTTATGAAACTGGCCCACTAAATTCGCTGCATATCAATTTCAATATATGGAGCAAACTTCCCTTTGTTTATCTCAATAAACTTTCGCGGCATGGAAGACTTTCGAATTTGCACCTACATACATATGTCTAATGTATATTAGATAAGGAATCCATTTGAAGGTTGCGCCAGATCAAAATTGTCTTTGGATATTTTAAAAACATAATCCGCAATTAAAATTCGTGCATTGGGTCTAATATGTGTTTAAAGTGTTCAATTTTAATACGTATTTAAAAATATGATTTATCCAGTACGTTCCGCACAGAATAATTACGTCATAAGTCTGACGAAATTGGGAATCTTGTTGTTATTATGCAATAGGAATTTATTTGAAACTTGATAATTTATCAATCTAATAATTCTATATTTATAATGCATATGCTGCAACTGCATAAACCTTGTGCATAAATTTATCATACAAACAAAACAAAAAGGCCTCAGCGACACCAAGGTATGTATTATTTTTCAAACACTGTTCTTATCAGCAGACCCAAATTAATCACCAGTCATTTGCGAAGGCCTGAGTTGTTTGTATGAAAAAAGCTTTTGCTGTTGTTGTTGTTGTAAAGAACGAAAACAGATGTTGAGGCTGGACCGAGTCTTGTTGTTGTTTATCTGTTAAGACATTCGGCTAGGTAAAATTTTTATCAGAGCAACGGGCAGCATGGTCGAAGGAAAATAAAAATTCTATTTTTAGATTGCCCAGCGCTTGTATACACAAATTGAATAAGAACCCACAGAAGCCTCGATAGCCTCGAGGCTGCGATACAGGTCTCTTAATCTACCGATGCCCCAGGTTCAAATCCCAGCAAAGCCCAAGCAGCACAACTTTGACTTTTTAATTTCGCAACACTTGCAGCATTAACAAATCCTCGCGGCAGGTGACGTCTTATCACGTGGCGTCGGGCTAACCGGCCGACAAAACCCATTTACTCCGTACCCTTACAACAACCGATGACGTCATCATAATTTAATTCGCAACACTTGCAGCATTATCAAATTCTCGCGACAGGTGACGTCTTATCATGTGGCGTCTGGCCCCACACCCGTACTCCGTACCCCGCACCCGTACTCAGTACCCGTACTCCACACCGTACTCAGTACCCATACCCGTACCCCGTACCCCGTACCCATTCATCCATACAACAACAACAACCATGATGACGTCATCATCATCATTGCACTACTGTTTGTGACGTCACAACCAATTGGCACAGCAAAGAAAATCCAAGATGGCGGAAAATGTGAATTTAGACCCCCTGTATAAACCTTATGGGATTTTGCGCCAGAACTCTCATAGGTTATCTACTCTAGAAGAAAACAAAAGCAAAAAATTTCAGTATGCAATTTGTAAAAGGTTTTCAGCGGTTTTTCTGACTCCAGTAACTAGAAAATTCCTTCCGACTCCGACTCCTCGACTCCAACTCTGATTCCTCGACTCCGACTCCGCAGCCCTGGATGTACTACGCGTTCTCGATGTTTACTGAATGCTTAGTACCACCGTTACCATGGTGATGACGCGGCTAATGGCCCGTCCACATGGCACAAGCATAATTGCGCACGAATCTTTTCTAATATGAATTTTGTAATTTTCGAGCGGCGCAAGCATAATGAAGTCACCATAAAAGGAGTGCTAAAATTCATTTTTTTTCATAAAAAAGTCATAATAAAGCAAGATTCTTGCTCAAATATGCTTGTGTCATATGGACGGGCTATAAGTCACAAGCACGAAGCTACGTCTCTGCCTCTACTTCGTCCCTCAGGGGCCAACTCTCGTTACGCGAACAGTATTTTATTCTATGTAGGTCAATCAATTGTTAAGTGAATTTTTGCCCGAAAAGTGATTTTTGGAAACTTTGACCTTGAATAACTTCGAAAGGGTTAAGTTTACGAAAAAATGACCAGAGGGCTTTTTTATAGTATTAACTGAACAACATTTTTTCGAAAAAAGCAGTTTTTGAGTGATTTTTTGACCAAAAAGTGATTTTTGATAACGTTGACCTTGAATAACTTTAAAAGGGTTAATCGGGTCAACATTTTTGTAGCGAGAATTTCATTGTCAACAATTTGGGCCCTTGCACGGGGTTGTACGACCTATAGAAACCGAGATACAAGGAAAACACTCGAAAAAGGGATATCTCCACGTTTCTTTTTGTAATTCCGAAATTGTTTTCTTAAAAAGTCCCAAGGAAGCTGTGGACCAATTAAGCCATTTTCAAATTTTCTATGCTTTCATGCATTTTTTTTTGCTTCCCCTGGGCTACAACTTATGCGGCCTACTTTATTGCTGCCTAATTTAAATGTGGCAACCAATGGTAAAAAAGTTCCCCACCTGTAGATTGTAATTATTTATTTATGTTTATTAATTTATAAAAACCAGCATTTGATTTGAATTAAAAAGGGCGGCAAATTGGAGACCGCCCTGGGCGGCAAAAGTTCTAGGTACGCCACTAAAAAAGGTACATACATTGTACATCCACACAATATGGGCTTTTCAAAAACGCGTACGGCGTTTCAAATGAGATTTGATTTTTTTCGCGCGCTTTTATCTAAGGCCGTACGCGCGTGGGGTCTAAGTTCGCGTAGTGAGGACGGGCCTTAAATTGAAGGAAAAGAAAGGTGTTTATATTATTTTTGACCAGAATACCTGTCCCTTACCGAAATTTAAAATTAGGCGTCCTTAAGCTTAAATTTTACATTGTTTTTGTTTCGTCGTACCGCCAAACATGTCTCATACAATAAAATAAAACTAATAAAAAAACACAACAAAAATCCGATAAAAAAACGCAACACAGACTCTGTCAACCAAATTGAACTACTGAACTCGCGTCTATATGCACAAAATGAACTCGATTCAGGTAGCAGAGCTGAATCGAGTTGACTCGACCCTATCTCAACTCGACTTGTATCTACATGCAGTTGAACTCGGGTTCACCCTGGGTTCACCTCATCATGTATACGTAGTACATGTCTCTTGGACAAGGGCAACATCGACTTCGCCTGACGCCAGGCGAAATCAAAGTGCAGCGGACACTGCTTTACAATGGTCTGTATCGCCTGCACCATTTTGTGATTTTAGTACTTCGCTTTTTCGTCACTGGAGATGTCCTCGTCGATGTCCGAGCTGAGGAGCTGATGCTCCGTGTACATGTTACGGATAGCTGTGCCCAGCTCGAAGTCTGTCGATGCGTCAACTTCGCTCTGAGCTTCGTTTTCACTATCGGCTTCTTCGCCTGAGGCCTTGGTGCAGGCTGCCTGCCTGGTGTATTAGGGCTTCCGTGTCTGTTTTATAGTTTGATCTTTTGGAAGCCGTGGCTCACGACGTTTTTTTCTTTTGGCAGCTGCTCCAGGCACTCTTTATTTACGAGCAGAATAACTTGCATTGTGGCCCTGTTAGTCTGCTCCGTTTGATAACTTTCCAGTTATCGGTTTTTGCGTGTGGTTTGAAGGCTTTGAGCATCGTGAGGATTTCCCCAGGCTCCGATGGAGCCACTGGAAACCATGCTCTGGCCCTCGGACGTAATGGAAAATCACTAGAATTTACTGCTTTGACCCGGGCGCGGGGGTAGACTTCCCCGACTCTAGCTACCGCAGCTTTGTGCAGCTCTGCGGATCCTGTGTTTTCGCACACCGTTAGCTTTATACTGCCTTGATACCATCCGACATCAAGGCATGATGGGGGAGGTCCCGGGTTATGCCTCAGAACCTCCATAGCAACTTTAGCGAGGGCGACTTGCACCCACCGCCATTGATGTGTGGGATCTTCCCGTTTTTGTCATTCTCGTCCAGGACGCCGATTATTTTGCGATCTTTCGCTACTTCTGCGAAGGACATCGCTTTGGTCCCGTACGTCTTGGCCTTTTTTTGGAACTGGACTGTGAGTTCTTGGTTCCCCCACAGATCGTTGGCGTTCTCTGAACAGCTCTGGGGTGAAGTTTGGAATGACCTGCTTTGCCCAAGCAATGTCATCCTGGATTTTGGTAAAATCCTCCTTCGACACTTGGTCTTCCCTGATCGTTTTGCTAGCCAAGCGGCAAAGGATTCTGCTGGCCAAGCGGCGTTCTTGGTGACCTACCTTTGCCGGGTCCGGTATTTTTAAGTCTTTGGCCCTTCCGCAGACCATTCGCTCCCCTGATCCCCCGTAGCGGAGGTGCCCGCTGGGTGGATCGCTGGGCAGCGACGGTGCCGCAAGGAGGAGCAGGGTTGCAAGTAGTCTCTTAAGGGGCAGTCAGTATACGGCCCAAAAGTTTAAATGCAAGGTTCATAGCAATCTTCGCCACCTCACCCAGACTCTTCTTAAAAATATCTATTCTATTCCTAGATATTGCAGCATTGTGCTGATATTGCAAAGAGTTAAAAAATCAGCAATTGCTCCTTGTTGATTTATAATTAAATTCAAATTGAAGCTAAATATTCTCCGAGCTCGTTTACTCAAAAATATTTAATAATACTGTTTGGAAAACATGACTGCCCAAACCACGATGCAACTTGCTGACACCTATCAGTATTTAGCTACAACTAACCCAGAAATACTGCTTTGGTAATGAAATGATTGTTATACAGATTAAAAATTGTTTTCAAAATGCACATTGCACACTGGAATAGAATTGGACGAGAAACCTGCAAATGAGGGAATAAAGATTATATAAAGTAATGGCGATTTTTGTACGTTAATTGTCTAGAGACCAATCAGTAAACAGCGGGTGCAACAGTTGGACGCATGTAAAGTTTTTTAATAATAAAATAAAAAACATTTTTAATGAAATTATTCTTGGAAGAGCTACATTTTAACATGTTCACTTTTTATTAGTTTATACGAATTTTAATGAAATATTTAAATAGTCAGGAGAGCCGTTCAAGACTCGTTGCACCCGCGATGCTCTTTGAACGGCTCTCATGACTATTGAAATATTTCATTAAAATTCGTATAAACTAATAAAAAGTGAACATGTTAAAATGTAGCTCTTCCAAGAATAATTTCATTAAAAATGTTTTTTATTTTATTATTAAAAAACTTTACATGAGTCCAACTGCTGCACCCCCGATAATGGAATCGCCCAAAAGCTATTGCAGCTGCCATCAAAAGATTTCGAAGCTGCTTTTGTTCATGCAAGAATCTCTATCCAAACCTAGACCTCATCATTTAAATTTCCCATTCAGTAATGTCCAGAATATACATAAATTAGTTTTTCCCCGAACTCAAACAGAACTCAGTTTTTCTTTTTTGTACTTCAATCGTTTCACGTCAGGGTATTAAAACCAAATGGTTTCCAATTTGCACAAGCTTCTCTATTCCTATTGTATTGTAATACGTAGATTTTGCAAAATTCCAGCAACTCATTAATAATGTAAATCAGGAGTTGTTAAACTTAAGTGAAAATCAGAAACTGTTTTTCCTTTGCTTGCAGTTTACTTATAGAACTTCACAGGATGTTTGGAAAGTTCACTTCGGATAAATCTAACGAAACTCAAGTGAAATTTCGACAAGAGGA
Organism: Thereva nobilitata; assembly: GCA_963855945.1. NCBI lineage: Eukaryota > Metazoa > Arthropoda > Insecta > Diptera > Therevidae > Thereva > Thereva nobilitata. The sequence goes on along the minus strand of OY979694.1, from coordinate 53,071,260 downwards.
AAATGTAATTCTGAGAATTGTACCACGATAATTTCAACATTTTATAATCGTAGACTTTGGATAATAACTATGATATAACTATGTACTTGCTATATAAGCTTGCACTACGAGTACCTATACGATAAAATTGTTCATGTTTTATTTTATATATTCTTCAGAGAGGATATTTTTTCCTTCGACCAGCAGCTAGCCAACAGCCTTAGTGTGGGTGGGATAGGTAAACTCCGAAGAAGTATCCCAGATGTTAAGCCAAAGGTGAGGCACATTTATTAAGGATCGTAAGGAGAAGATTATTATAAGGGACAGTAGATTTATTGGCGTCAAGCTCTGTGAAACACCTCTATACAATTCGTGAGTCTTGAAGAAAACTCGGTCCAATAAATGTGGAGTGCTACACAGAGCCATAAGAAGTTGATCGAAAGCAGATTTGCGTCTCGTTATTTATTGCTAGACGAGGAATTTCTTCTTCCACCAGTAATTCTCGGATGTCTTGTGCAGTCATTTCGTGAAAACCTTCTCGTCCTAAAGACTTAGCAACTTCTACTACTTCAGCCATTCTGTTTTCTGCTGTCTCGATCAAATTTTCAATATCAATTGACTCCGCTCATATTTTTTTCCAAACAACCATATAATGTTGAACCGTGTTAGAATGAATCCGTAATATAAAACCACCGTGTTAGACGGGGATGTTCCCAATTCTCGAACCGTGTTAGAGTGAATCTGTGCAACAGAAGTGCCGTGTTATACAGGGATTTCTGTAAAGCAAATATGTTTGAAAAAGCTTAACAAAAACACTAACCTAATGGCTCAACAACGACTTGTCTTCCAATTTCAATATGTGGAATAAATTTCTATGTCAAGCCGCCAAGAATTCTCGCGATTCCAAGATCATTCTAAAGCACCGTTGAGTTTGTCTCTAAAGCACAATAAGTAATAATACTGATATATTAAAGAAGCAGAGCTTGGAATCATCTGGCTTTAGCTTAGAATCTGTCACAGGAAGCCTGCACCACAGAGCTTGAGATCCAACAGGCAAATCCAAGTATACACAACCAACATTTTATTCAAGACACAAACCTAGTTAAGATTTCCTCTAAAGTTCAGTAGAGCTTCCCCCATCCTGACTAAGGTTTTAAAATATGATTGCGGTGACATCTCGCAGCATTTGACTGTAATCCATATGACGGCAGATCCCCAACTCACACAGAGCTTAATTTAATTCTTAGGGACCCGACTCAATTCTTGGATCGCCCAGCGAAGCTCAACCCCCACCATCGAAGGTCAACCCGATCCCAAGCCACTCAGACACAGCTAATTTCCACAACAGAGCTTTTATCGAAGACACAAACCTAAAACACCTTGCAAACGTAGACGCAGAGTTTTCGCCCTGAAATGCTAGGTCACTTCTGCATCACTTGAAAGTAAGAAGGGACAGACATACTACTTTTTTTTATGTGATAACGTCAAGCTCAGGAATCACCCTTTGTACTACTAGTCCGTCATGTCGTTCAAGTCATGGTACAATGTCTAGTAGTAAGCTTGATGTAAAGGATAGACGAGAAAGGATAGGTTAGGGGTCTGGAGAGTGCGTGAGTAGATGTCGATGAACCTTACGTTTGAAATCTGAGATAATATTTGAGTTCGGAAACACCGAGTGCGGAAGACAGTTTCACAATCGAGTTGTTATAAACGAACTTCTAAACCGTAAACGGCGCGAAGAGGAGGGCTGTAGTGTGTTGGGGTTGGGGTGAGCCGAGTTGGCCACACTTGTGTTGCGGGAAAAAGTTGCCGTGTAGGCATGAGGTTTCTAATTTCAGTGGAGCAGTCGCTATAGTAGTAGCGGTAAAACTTGCTGAGGCCTGCTACATTCCTACGGTGGCTACTAACTGATCTTTACCTCCTAGACATAACTTTGATGGAAAATGTGTAATGCGTAATTTTATAATTGTCAACCAAGAGTCCCTAATCTAAATAATTTTGAATTTTGAATATTAAATAATTTTGTATATTTTGTATATAATGTATAATATTGTTTTCCTTTTGTCTTTAATGTATATGTTAGATTTAAACTGCTCGTTAGTGTAAACTAGTTGTAGTTTTATGAAATGTAAATACTACTGTAACATTTCAATAAATAAAAAAAAAAAAAAAAAAAATCAAGAGTCCCAGTGTCTCGAATTTGTTAAGAAATGTAAATACATTTCAGCCTTCGTGCCCAGGGGTAATCTACAAACAAATCTTGTATTCTGCCTGCTTTGAAATAATTCTTTTATAGCATTAAGTCCACCCGGATTTGGCTAAAAAATGCAAAAAACGCCCTAAACAGTCCCATGTCCAAAAAATTTTTAGAATATTTTAAGAGCAATAATTTTAAATTTTCAACATACATTACGCACCTTTTTTTACAAAATAAATTTTCTTCAACCTTAAATAAATTTACAAGGACACATCTGTCTGTGTCTGTCTGATTTAAATCATTTCAAAGAAAACTTCATGGTTTATTTCTTTATCCTGTTGGACCTAAAAGGAGTAATGTTTTTGGGCATTGTTTGGACCGTATTGTCCTTATGGTCAGAGTAAAATTCACATATTTACGGGGAACAGCCTAAATCATTTTCTTTCTTAGCTTTTGTTTCTTGTTAAGGCAAGCAGAAAAGGATTTACGATAATTCTCGTGTAAATTGAAAGGATTTTTTATCCTATTTTAAAAAGATATATAACGTGTGCTTTCTTTTTTTTCTTGTGATGTTTTCTTTAGTAATAATATTTTTGTATAATTTTGTGAGTGCTTTTAATAATTCAATAAATATGCTTAAAAAGATAAAATGGCGTATTTTACATTTTAAATTGAAAAATTAATAAAACAGATGTCCAGCTTAAAAATTTGTAAATAATTTAATTTTCGGGGGCCTCGGTAGTCTAGGGAGTAAGGCGCCTGGCTACTACCCCAGAGGTCCCGGGTTCGAATCCCGGCAGAGCCCCACGGTCCTTCGCCTTTCCCACCTTCCTCCTTACATTCCTCATTCCCCCTGTCATAGCCTTCCGCTAGCACTGCCCCGCTCCGCACGCAGCGCATGTCATCGGTTGGTTGATGGGATTCAACTCGTTTCAGGAGGCATAACACTCCAGCGAGTTGTTTCTCATTGCCCCGATGCCAGAGTCGCGATAGAAATGGTTGGGGTTAGGTGGTTGTGGCAGTTCCTTCCTACTTCTCTCTACCCTCCACTCCTCTATCGGCTAGAGCTTGATGTTTGACATTGCACCCTATACGAAGAAAATAGATTGTCGACAGTACAAAGGGCTTTCCTTGAGCTCTAGTCTTCCACATAAAAAAAAAAGTTAACTAACATTTTTTTTGCAAACTTAGAAAGCTTGGATAATTTCCTATCAAGAAAGTCTGGACAATTTTTATCTTACGGCTTTTATTTTTGGAGTTGTAAGCAATTTTAATGCTAAAATTGGCTCTATTTCGTACTTTTGTAGTACTTTTTCGCCTAAGCTTTGCCAAAAAGTACCAAATTAGCACCAAATAAGCCCAATTTTAACATCAAACTTGCTTACGTCGCTCGAGTTCTGTAGGACCTATGACGGCTGAGATATGGTCATTTGAAATTGACCAGTTTTATCATTTTTCGCTTCATCCGAACTTAAATTTCATTCACATCGATTTCTAGTGAACATGATTATTTTTTTATGATTCAAAAGCCGTTGTATACGAGGCGTGGCGTATAGTCCGGGGAAATTAGCATTTTAAAGAGACAAAATTCCAAAATGGCTGAAAATTGTTCCACAGGTTTTTGGGACTTTTTAAGAAAACAATTTCGGAATCCCAAAAAAACAACATGGCCGCCGGAGATATCCGTTTTTGCGAAAAAATCACTCAAAAACTGGTTTTTTCGAAAAATTGTTTTGATCAGCCAATACGAAACGTTTAACGATTAAAATGTCGGCCCCACACAAACCGTAGTTTTCATATAACTAAAAACTTTGGGAAACACGTCAAAACGTCAAACTTCAAGTGTCAGTATCTCAAAAACTAAGGGAGATATCGAAAAATTGTATTTTATATTTTTGTCTTATTTTGGGGGGCTTCAAAAAATTCCATCGTCAAGCAGTGGGACCACGGAAACCGTAGAGGTAAAGTGTTCTACACTCTTCTGTCGTCATTTTATACAATTCTATCAGTTTTAACGGGAAACCCATTTCTCTCATGCTGCTCCTCAGCTCTCCTTTATAAAGCAGCTCGTAAGCGTTCATATTGTCTATTCAAAATAAAATAATATTTCCTAAAAAAAGTTTAATTTATAATTAGTAACTATCTTGAAATAGAAGATGTAATATAAAAAGACGTCCAGATGTGACACCTAGGTGTCAGCACTGTATTAAGTTTACATGTGACGTCTTTCACCTTCTTGTGACCTGTTGACACCTTCTTGTGACCTGTAATTTTTCAGTCTACATTTGAAGTGAAAGATGCTTTAATCGGTTAAATTCCACTATCCACCACTCGGTCCTCAACTCAAGCAGGGGCGGATCCAGCCCTCAAAAAACGTTGTGGTCACAGCCACCCGAAAATCGGCCAAGTGCGAGTCGGAGTATGAACTCGCTCATGATCGATATAGTGCAATCCTACAAAGGAGATGTTTACAAAATATATGACGCCCAGACCAAGATTTTGTTCAGTGTAGTTCAACGTGGGCAAAGAGGTGTGGGCAAACACTAGTAGGTAAATCGATTGCGTAGGTCAAGCAGCATTGGATGTCGTTAGTGCTTAGTTGGGGGACTGCTTGGTAAAACAACACCCGCATTTGCAATCGTCTATGCCGATGCGGATACATTTATAAATGTTCATGCATGTAGCGGGAGCGTGCATACCTCGGCATTCGCATTTGTTCGCTATGCGTCCTAGGTGCGGCGCGGGCATGCTTTTAAGAAAATTAACCAACTAAATTATTTTTCTCAGGTTGGAATAGACTAGAATCATCAATATTTTCGCTAAATTGGCAAAGTATAGGTGCGAACGTGCGAGATTTAGATGACGAAGTTGTAAAAAAAATGAATGTATTACTTTTATGAGAAACTTGGATGAAAAATGAAGAATATGATGAGGACTCCGCTAATGTTTTACCACCTCATACAGATATACAAAAACGCCATCGCTTAGTCACGATAAATCACCATGAAATGTGTGTAGGCAGATCTATGGCAGAAAAAGGACAGATGAATTTGATGGTAGTTATTTATGTATCGCCGCATAAAACTTTCGCGAAATAATGGAATTCGTACATGACAATCTCCACTTCTGAAGATTCAATTTTACTAGGTCAAAACTTCAACGAAATCCCCATGATTTTGAGTTGCGATTTCAATATTATTTTTTCATTAGATACTAGGTCCGAACTTTGTGGATGAAGGGGAAAGTGGAGATGATGAGAGGTACCCAGGGGCGGCGCTTTCATAGGTGCAAATGGTGCACTTGCACCGGGCGCAATTGGACGGCGCGCAATTTCAGAAATTAAGATTTAAAAAAAACAATTTAAAACTTCGAAAAAAATTGTGTTTCCGTGCCTTCACTTTCATATATTAAAGAAACTGCCCAGAGTGTTTGTGTCTTTCCCATTGTCCTTCGCAAGGTGTGGCCAATCCAATTCCATTTCATTCGCATGATTTCGTCGTCTATCCTTTCTTGGCCGGCACGGTGCCATAGTTCTTGATTTGTAGTTCGTACTAGTCGTACTATCATAGATCAATAATTCGACACTTGAAATATGAAGGTTTGGAGAACCACACAGGGACTATTTTGGAGATTGGAGTGTATGGGTTTATAAATTTTCGGAGCCCAGGACTGTGCTGAAAACGGGTAGGGAAGTTCAATGAAAAATATCCTGGAGCAGATAACAAGGTTGGGGGATGTGTGGAGAATGGTGGCGGTGGCACTGAAGGCTATCTACCAGAAGCTTAAGCAGTACGAAGCTTAAAGAAACAGCATTAGCGGGAGAGTTTTGTGAAGTGCAAGCAAACCCAGCACAACAGCAAGATCACGAAACAAATCCTGATTGGGCGCAAGCAGGGGAGGCGCTTTCATGGGTGCAAATGGTGCACTTGCATCGGGCGCAATTGGACGGGGTGCAATTTCAGAAATTAAGATTTAAAAAAAAATTTAACTTTGAAAAGAAAAATTGAAGGGGCGCAATATGGCATACTGACCGGGCGCAAAAAAACCAAGCACCGGCCCTGGAGGTACCACCCCACTTCCCCCTTCATCCACAAAGTTCGTGAGGAACGTTCTTGAAAGCGAAGCGTCTAAACAGACCCAATATCTACAAAAGTACCACAACATAATGGAACCTCACTTGATGCAGTTTTTACGCAATTTTTAGACCAGTTTCAATCGAAAATTTTTCAGTTATCATAAAACCTTTGTTCGTTTTATAGGTTTTAATGTAAATAGGAATTCATAAATATCGATATTTTCAAACTTGTATCAAGTCCCCCGGTAGGCTCGTCACTATACTTCCTGCATCTGTCGTTGGCCTTACTTTTCTGAAAGCGTACTATAGATATATAAGACATACCTCCACTATATCAAGCATATTGTTAGCTGGTTAATATTTTAATACTTGTGGCAGTTGTTGGGTGAGAAAGTTTTACTTCTAAAGTGTGGTCTTAAGCATACTCATATTTTTTTTATTTTATTAAGGCATAGGATATAATACCATCGGCCTATCAATCTCAATACACCGTGAAAGTGTAACGTCACAAGTCTATTAGGGTTGTGGGCATGCCCATCGTGCCCACAACGGTGGATCCGCCCTTGAACTCAAGCAGGTTTGTATATATTGAGGTATGACACTAAGTATTAATTTTTCTGCCTATTTTTCGTGGAACGATTGTGATGCCTATGTAGTTTTACAATAAACGCAAATGAGAAGAAGAAGTTCGGTGAGTTTGATAAATTTTCTGAGGCAAAATTGAGGAAAAACACACACTTCCCTGCGAGCCCTTGTTTATAAAACCGGTTTGTGTATGGGGGTAATAAAACCCAGCAGGAAATTTACACATTACGGAATCGATGAAGTAAGTGATAGCTATACCTACTACTTCTTCGATTCCTAACATCGATGAAATTTAACACGGGGATGTCATTGAAAAGTAATGCGTTCCAGACTCACTTGGCCACTTACCATGGAATGTATGAAAGAGGAATACCAATTCTGCATCACATTTCATCGATGGAAAAATGAACCTATTCTCTTTTTTCCTGCTGGGAAGTAATGATGCATATAGTTGTTGTAACTTACCCCTTACACATTAGTACTAAATTATGAACATACATGCGCGTTTAATATATACATTCTAAACTAGACGAGTTACATCCAAAAATATTTATTTATAACTTCTTGTAAAGGTCTCGCGGGCGCAGTAGAAATTTTTCGTGGGCCGTAGTTGGGGTTGGGGGTTGCTCACCATTGATCTAAAGAACAACATTGAAGTAGCAATTCGTGAAATTACTCCAGCAACATGTCGTAAAGTCATTGGAAATTTCGATATTGAAATTGATGCCTGCAGACGCAGACGCAGTCGAGGTGGAGATTTTAATGATATTCCACGTATAATTGTAATGGATCATCCTTTGAATAAAAGACTGCAATTAGTTTGTGTTTTATTAAAAAAACACGTGAGAGGGCTATTTGTGATGACCCTTTACAAACTGCACCGTAATTCACAAAAAAAATTCCGTTTTAATCCAAGAGTACTTTTTTATATTAAATAAATATTCTCCATTCTTCACTCATAAATTTTTCAAGAGGCTTGGAACAATTGTATTACTTTCACAACTGCTGCTGCTATTGTAATAAAGAAATAGAATTCCGCGCATACAAGGCATTCCATTCTCGGAAATAATGAACCAACTTCCAGAAAAAAACGCTAAAAATAACTGAGTTTTGTTGATTATTTATAAGAAATTCCATTCACTTAAGCGTAAAAACGTGCTAATTTCTTGTTTCAAACACTTGAAACTTTTCTTTATGAAAATGATGTCATAAATTTTGAGAACTTAAAATTTCACCCACGTAACTCCCGTTGCAGATGAAAAGTAAAACGAAAAATTACTTCTATTTTAAGTTATCAACCCAAAATAGACCAAATACCCCTATTACGATGCTGACAGACAATAAACCTCACGTATTCAAAAAAAAGAAGAAAAAAATATAAAAAAGGAAAAGACAACATTTCCAGGTAACAAGGGCCTAAACAAGCGCCGACACCCACCGCGCCCCATGAATTTCCAAGAATTAGGAAAAGCCGCCCTAATCGAATTCCTTTCAATTAGGAATTCTGTCCACGTGCAGGGATTTCTCTAAATGGCGAGTCCTGCTGCTTGACGTGGCAGGAATTTACTTAAAATCTTCCATCATTCATATTAAACTTTTGAGCTTGTAAGTCTAGAGCGTGTCGGTCGCATTTATATCCATTTTCTAGTTTTTATTAATTTGACAGCACCAACAGCCGTTGAATCTACTCCCCTTGGCAATGCTGTCATGGAAGAAGACGGATTCAAGAAAAAAGGATTTCGCTCTTCTGTACCTTTCAGACATAGTTTAGTTGCGTGAAAAATTTCATTGTGTTTTGATATAGTCGAGACTTTAATATTAAAACTTCAGGCTGGATTTCGTATAATTTTCGGTTCTAATTCTAGCGTAGAAGTTTTAATATTTATAAAGTTTTTAAATATTCACCATAAAAATCCCACCAACATCACTTGTCGTAAAATTGTCAGTCATTCTCTTAGAAAATCCAAAAATCTATAAAGATGGGAGAAATTTTTCTCATCAAGTCATTCAACAAGGGCTAAATATAGAATAGAGAGGGGATATAACTGAAATGGTTGTAGGCTGTGCAAAAACCCCGAATTCAATCCAAATCCACGTATGCTATAAAGTTACCAGAAGTATATCTCAATAATAAATTAATACGCATAAAAACCAGCATACTAAATGCATATTAAAGGGGATGCAAGTATGTTAGTATTTAACGAAAAACTGAAGTGGACACAACACACCCTACAGGAATGATCCTTAAAAATTTACATTTTATGTGGATAGTCTCCTATCCTTTCACTAAACGGAACCATTCAATTGGATTTCAAAATGTTTTCTCCCACTCTGGTTCCGTATTGATGATAAAGGGTGTCGAATGTCTGCTTGTTATGATTTGCATGTTGTCCGAAAATAAGATAACAGATAATAGCCTCCAGTACCTATGTCTTTTCATGGTAAAACGAGAAAACTTAAAAAAAAATCGAGAAATTTACGTGTTCACAAGCTACTTATAGACGGAGAGCCAGCGCCAAAAAAACTGTTTGAATTTACTAAGCCTAGTTTTTTTTATAGGTGATTGCAATGGATGTGTACACAAACATACTGCAGTCAGTCAAGCGAAACTGAGAACAGGTGTCTCTGGTACGCTATCGAAGATGTCGTACTTGCCGAGGTAATAAAATTAATTTACTAAGGCTGAAAATTGTTATACAACTTGTATATTGTATATAAATAAAAGTTGCGATGGTCAGTCAGCTAAATATGGGACGGACCTGGTCAGTCGGCCGCAATGTATGTGCAAAAAATAAATAGACGAGATAAATTGCAGTATTCTTGTCTCAAGACGAAAACGCTGTTGACAAAAGTGCATATACTTTCGTACCAAAGCATTGAAGGCCGATAAACTCGTCCTCAAGACCCTAGAATGCATGCTAGAACTAAATTTGTGAAATTCTATAACATAGGTCCCTATGTCTTCCATGCAACCTGCATATTTCAAGCGAAAATCGATGGGCGCTGCACTGCACTGCATAAAGTAGTTCGAACAGTTTTCCTTGGCAGCCTTCCTGGACATAGAACCGAAAATATTCAGGAGCCTGGCGGAACACTCGCGAACTACAATTGTTTTACTCAGTGGATCCTCCGCATGTTAAAACTAGAATCTATCAAAGCAGGGGCCAGTTCACGCAATTCGACGTCGACTGAAAACGACACAGAGCGCGTTCAAAAACCTTAACTTATGACCCTTCGCGGGCAAAGTTTCGAAACATGTGATTTTTTTGCATTTTTTCCCGTTTACCCACCCCTAAAATATATTAACTATCCCTGACCCTCAAAATATTAATAGATATTTAATAAACCTTTCCAACAAGCCAAATTTCATAAAAATCGGTTGACAAATAAGGAAGTTATGGCCAAAAAACCTAATAGATATTAAAATGTGTGGTTTTCTATAATATAAATATAATATATTTATAATTATATATCATAAAATTTGTGTTGATATTTGGAGGGTCAGGGTTGGGTAATATATTTCAGGGGTGGGTAAAAGGTAAAAAATGCAAAATAATCACATTTTTCGAAACTTTGACCGCCCGCCGTCCGTGAACGACATCTAAAATATCTTCGGATTTTCCTCAAAATTCACATTTCCCCGTTTTTCATCCATTCGAATATTTTGAGGGGGCGAAAATCGTAAAAGTTGAAAATAAGGGCCACCCTAATGTACATAATCGTGGTAGGTCCAGTCCTCACGACGGCTCTTTAATGTGTTGGCCAGGGCTAAACAGGATCTATAATATCATAAATTAAGATGATCGCAGAGGGTGGTAATAAGGGGGGCAACAGGTACACTGAGGACATGCCTCACCAATGGCCTCGATGTGATTTTAAACCTCCTTCCCTCCCGATCTTAACATTAAATACGTGTGCAGTATACTCAGACTGAGGGTATCCGGGGTGTGGAGCTCAATTCCTACGGTCATAGCAACAAGTTGGATTTGCTACCAGAGGGTATGGTTGCCAACACCACAGACTACTTCTCCCCTATATTAACTTTCAGAAAGAACTTCGCCATCGAAATACCCTCAAGAAGTGAGTCGAAAAACGGAGGGGTTGTGAAGAAGTTTGACGGATATTCACCGCGATTTTGAAGATCTCATAGCAAGTGGAGCGATGCAGAGCTGAGCTAGATAGACTCGGTAGAATGCCGTGACTTTCGTCTGGGTTCCTGGCCAGCGCGGGCCTCTCTCCGAGGTTAGGAGATCGGAATGTTTCGCAATCCAATAGGAAGAACAATGGGCCACTTAAACAATCTCAAAGAGATATTGCAAGTATTACGACAATCAGCACTGCACTGCACTGGACACCACAGGGCCACGCTGGGTATATCAAACAATGTATTTTGCCGTAACTGCGGGGAGACGAAAGAGAGAGAAACACTAGTGCAAATTCCGGACTAACCAAAGCCAGGCAGCGCACACTAAGCAGACAGTTTTTGGAAAACTTACAAGATATTTCGGAATAAGAGTCAATTCCCTGAAAAGCTTCCTAAATTCCATTATCCCTATTCACAAGAGTGGTAGCAAGAACGAAATATCGAATTATAGACCAGTTGCAAGTTGTCTGTCATTCCGAAACGCTTTGAATCGATTATCTATTCTGCAATCGCGCCTATCTGCAAGAGGTTGGTATCAACAAACCAACATGGCTTTCTTGCAGCTCGTTCCACTACTACCAATCTTCTTGAGTTCACTTCTCATGCTGTCGAGGGATTTTTTTCCGGTTGCCAGACTGATTGTGTTTACACTGATTTTAGTAAAGCATTTGACAAGCTCTCCCACTCCATTATACTTCTTAAATTAAGGATGTTAGGCTTTCCACGAGCCCTTCTAGCATGGTTCCAGTCTTGCTTAGCTGACAGGACCTACCAATTTCTTTTTCGCGGATCAAAATCAGTAACCATTGAAGCGTCATCCGGTGTTCCTCAAGGAAGTCATCTTGGTCCCCTGCTGTTTATTCTATCAATTGATGACATTGTTCCCGTGCTAAGACACTGTAGAATCTTGATTTACGCTGATGACATCAAATTGTATCGTCACAGAAAGAGTATCGAGGATTGCAAACTTTTTCAAGCTGACCTTGACACCTTTTACTCTTGGTGTGTGAACAACAACCTGGTTCTCAATGTGAAACCATTGTAAATGTGAAACCATGACTTTTGGGAGAGGTCGCAGTCCTATAATTTTTAACTACACCTTTTCTAACGAGAGTGTCCGTCGTGTTAATTTTGTAAAAGATCTCGGGATTAGATTTGATAGTAAACCCGATTTTTCTGCTCACATTAACTAGATTGCTTCCAAAGGTAGTTTAGTCCTGGGTTTTATAAAAAGGTGGTCTAAAGAATTCAATAACCCCTTGATTACTAAACACCTTTATATCTCTCTTGTCAGACCATTACTCGAGTATGGGTCCCAGGTTTGGTCTCCTCACTACTCTTTGCACGTTGGAGGCATTGAGTCAGTTCAAAGGAAGTTCGTTCGATTCGCACTGAATCATCTTCCTTGGGATAATCCATTAGTTCTTCCACCCGGGTTAAGTTACTCAACTTAAGCTCTCTTTGCAGGCGTCGTGAGGTGGCCGATGTTGTATTTGTTCATCAGCTCCTTAATGGAAAGGTCGACTCAGGTTTTGAAATATTGATGTTTTTAGCGTGAGGATTAGTAAGGACGTCCTTAAAAGAAGTCTTTTCAATCTCACTTGACTGACTTTTCTTGCACGCTTCTTTGTGTATTGCATTTCTTTCTGTTTTAATTGAATGTGCAATTTCTGGGGGGTCACATCTTGCATATAAAAATGTGCGAGGTGTGACCTTTTCGGGATTGCATATTCAATTTATATGTTGCATGTTTTAGTTGAGCCTATCTCAGGGCTATTTGTGCTGAGCTGGTAAATTTTTCTTGGCCCAGCTAAGAAGTGTATCTTCTGAATTAGAAGGGTTAACTCTATTGCATGATTGCATGAAAAATAATTAAATCATGAAACCCTGTAGTGAATCAGGTCTGGCTACTTTTAGGGCGCCTGTCTCTGAGGACAAAGCTCCAAACTGTTGGTCCACTCTACATTGATAAATTCATAAACAGAGTAAGAGTTTTAAACCACGTATTAGTACTCTTTTAACCTCAGACAAATCGGATAAATTCTGCTCCAAATTAATGACTGTAAACTTCAACGAGATAAATCCTTATTCTCGATTTTTATCATAAACACCAACCTAGAGTTTCCCGCATAAAATCTAAGATTGGCGGTAAAATAACAGCTTTACACCACATTCGCTGCATGTTAAATAATATCTTATCAAAGCTCGATATATTTCGAATGTGACAACTGAGAGGTTTTTCCTTCAAATTACACCCGAAACGCATGGCTTTGAAATGTCTCAAGTTGCAAACAAGAAAATGCTTATAATGCTGGATTGAGTTCTACGGAAAAAAAATCGAGATACAAGATCCCACTGATATTCGAAAAGAATTACCAAACCTGAAAATTTTCAAATTTTACACTGGACGATGTTTAGGCATTTTAAAACTATCATGAATTGCGTCAATCTTTGATTCGTGATATTGAAAATTAATGTTTACCGGTATAAACGAAGTAAAGCAAACAATCGGTCGAGTTCAACTAAAATTAATCATTATTTTCAAGCCGAACAATGATTAAGGCCACCAAACACAAGCTCTTACAATGTGAGTTGCACTATTTGGTTGACTAACTATACTTTCAACTTTGTGTCTTCCGAGTAGAGTTTATTAAGATTCACTTTAGCAGCGTAGGGACAAAAATATTTATTGCTTTCTAGTCCAGTCAAATTAGTAAATGAAATTGCATTTTAAGAGGTACGGAATTTTTTTTTTGGCATTTGTTCGGGTACATCTGACAATGATAAAACCAAGTTTGTGGGGTCGCAGTGGCTTGGGAAAAGCCGCCATCTTGAAAAAGAGGAAGAGCTTGTTTATATTAAATAGCTCATTTGCATGCAATGATAGCTGAGAATGATCAATGGCAAAGTTGTGGAGAATAAAATTATCTAAAAAATGAGCCCTCAACGAGCTCTCTCAGTTGATTTGGCTCAAAGTTATGGTCGGTCAAAGTTCAACCATGATCGTGTGGTGAGGGTTGAATGCAGTTTTTTGCAATTAACTCGCCAAATGTTAATTTTTTTTGTTTAATGCCCATTAACAAATTTAAAGGCCTAGTAATTCCCTTTAAAATGAGCGTTATCGCTTATGTAGTTTGCGAGCAATCCAACGCCAAAGTTCGCACTGGACGTGCCTGAAATAACTGATAACTCAATGTTTTTGCAATATTTCGTTAACGGTTGCTCATATGAAAAAGTAGTAAGTGCCAGGAATACCGTCGTTTTATGTCCGCGATACAGCGGGTCAAAGGCCACGGAGAGGTTTACGAATTTTTAGCTATTTAACAACTGAAAATGATAATTATGGGAAATAGTAGCTGAGAACCACCAGTTTTCACATTCTAAAAATAAAATTTTTGACGATAAACTATAATTTTCAATCAGTAAAACTTTCTGACGAAAGAAAGAATAACAATCGAAGGTTTAAGAGCCAAGATACTTTTCCGAAATAGTGTGGGTTGAGTTTAGTTGACTTGGGTTGAATTTGGTTGAGTTTAGTTGAGTTTGATTGAGTTTGGTTGGGTTTTCGTTGAGTTTAGTTGAGTTCAGTAGAGCTTGGTTGAGTTTAGTTGATTTTAGTTGCTAAGAGTTGGAATAATATTTAAGTATAGTTGAGTTGGGTTGAGTTTAGTTGCAAAAAGTTGGGTTGAGTTTCATGTAAGGCTATGGCCATTATTGTTAATAGGTTTTTTATAAAAAAGTCACGTTCATAACATTCTCTCGTTCAGTGATTTACTAAAAAAAATTCAAGGTCAGAATGTCAAAACTGATGATTCTCAGTTACTATTTCCCATAATTATAATTTTCCAAAGTTGTTAAATAACTAAAAATTCGTAAACCTCTCCGTGATTGGCAAGATAGTAATTTGGAATTGTCCATTAATTTTTAAATTTGAAAGAAGAAATAAAAATAATATTTTTTAACAATATATGTATTATATAACTCAAGTAAGTACAATTTTTCTAACAAAAGGCATCATTTTGACGTAATTTTGTATTAATGCTCCAATTTGGTCAAAAAAAAAAGAAAATCTTCGTTTTATTATTTCACCTGTACTATAGACTAACTATCGTAAAGCAACATACTTAGGCTCATCTTTCAGGTAGATGTGTATTCTTTTATTTAGTAAAAGAGCAAAAACTTGAGTGACCCCATTTAGAAGAAATGTAGGTTCAAAGTGTGAGCAAAATCCCAATATTCTTCGTTTTTTAGCATTTTGCTCATGCTTTGGAACTATATTTCTTTTAAATGGGGCCACTCAAGTTTTTGCTTTTTTACTAAATAAAAGAATGCACATCTACCTGAAAGATGAGCCGAAGTATGTTGCTTTACGATAATTAGTCTGGGGGGAATTCAACTTGAAGTAAATTAAGAAAAAAAACATTTTCTTTTTTTGAAACACCCTGTATCTTAGTGGATAGTGGGGATAGCCCCCCTCTCTAGAACAATTTTTTTCTCCAAATATGTCCAGGAATGACCCCTGAAAATATTAGCTAAGTACTCCAACAAAGGACTTATTTAACGTGTTATAACGTATTCAAGTCGAAAATAAGTGAATATGAGAATTTTAAATCTTTAAAACGGCGATATCTCATGAATGGCAATTCGTACGGGAAAATGTATAATATATCTTTTTGTAGATAATCGCATAATCTACAAACTTTGTAAACATTACTTTATGATAAGACTTACCGTTTAAGATATATTTGCCAAAAACTGATATTTTGACCCTAAAACAGCCTAAAAAGACAGGTTCCCGGGGTAGAAAATCGGTAGACTTTATAACCCCTTATTAAGAACCTTAAAAGGAAGCTCTCTGCGAAATTTCAGCCTGTACCCAATCATTTCCGCTATTTTTACTATTTTACCTGTACTAACTTCAAACATGTCATTTCCATTAAACATTCAATTATTCAAAATGTTTTTCCCTTGTAAAAAGAGCTTTATGTACCACGCCCGCACACAAATATGGAAGGTTCGAAGTTTTAATTTATACCCATTCCACGTAATTCTCCACTAAAATGCCATAAAGCTTGCGACATAATGTTGCAACATTACATGAATTAATGTAGCAACCTGAATATAATTAATGGGGCGCTATGTTATTCAAATACTGAGTAATAAAAAATTCTCAGTTTTTCTCTCAAAAGGACATAAAAATATAAAATAAATAATGGCAAAGCTGCAGGTCTCGGAGATTCCTTTTCAATGTCAGAATTTGCATCTGTTTGTTTTATGGAAGTTCTACCGGGATTTAGAATATAATTCATGTAATTCTTGTACTTGGGGACATTTAAGATACAGTTTCTTTCATGCTTCTACTCGTACATACAATGTACATATACTCGTACATACTTTTGACAGGAAAAATTGCGAAAGAGATCTTGTTTGTGCCGAGTAATAGCACATAATCGATGGAACCAGTAGAGCTGTTTGCTAACTTTCAGATTATTTTATGCTTTCCGGAATAAATTACATAACATACATACATACATATGATATTGATATACGTATGAAATCGAAAAGGATCCCCCTGGAGCGATTTTAGGAGCCTAAATATTCGAAAACGCATGGATCCCCGACCCGATCTACCGCGAGAAAAGTCAAAATAGAACAAGTTGAGGTTAAAAGTTTTAAACTCCTTCTTGGTACTTTTAATCTCTTCGCAACTGACTAAAATCTATGAAATTTGTGAAGGGAATAATCATGTATCCCGTTTATGTGTAGGTTCAACCCAGGTTCAACCAAGGTTCAACCCAGGTTCAACCAAGGTTCAACCCAGTCGTAAAGGGGGGTCGAGTTGAAACTGGGTCCACTCGTCCTACATTGATCGAGTTTATATTTCGTCTCATATACGCGGGTTGAGTTGTAATTGGGTTGAAGTGACATCTGTTTTGTCTGTTCACCATCCGTGAAGTCTGCCTAATAGTCCAGTCAAATTAGGGTTTCACCTCGGAATGAGAGGTAATAAGCTGAAAATTTGTATGAACCTTTGTTTTGGCATTCTAAATTATGTGTCAAAAGTCTCATAAAATCTCGTGTCCGCGTCTTGAGATATTAGAGGTCAAAGGTCACCAAAATCAGTTTTTCGGAAATATGTCGTAAATTATCTTTTATGCAGATTTATCTAATGAACAAACTTTACTTAACCAAAATTTACGCAAAGCCGATAATTTACGAGATATTTCCGAAAAACTGATTTTGGTGACCTTTGACCTCTAATATCTCAAGACGCGGACACGAGATTTTATGAGACTTTTGACACATAATTTAGAATGCCAAAACAAAGGTTCATACAAATTTTCAGCTTATTACCTCTCATTCCGAGGTTGACCCCTTTTTTTGCCTTATTTGACTGGACTATAAGTAAAGTAGCTGACATAGGAATATAAAATTATTTCGTTCTGATTACCTTCCATGTTTTTAAAAAATGGTGGTGCTGCAGTCAAATGTACCCCAAAAAACATTTCCAATTGTATTTATCCGGTTCATGGCCAAGTTTGTTTATTACTAATATATTTTCTGTTTACGAAAAACCAGCCTCTAAATTCAATTTATATCAATGCGATTATTCGTAATTAATCAGTTTTTGATGTTTCCAATGAATTTTTATTAATTTCCAATGAATTTTTTTTTGCATTGCCCGATTTCGACTAACTTAATTTTGAACGAATCGTCGAAATAGGTCAAATTCAGCTAACTTCATGTGGGGACCATCGGACAAAGGTGACATCTGTGGCCAAAAATGAATTAAAAATTTAGTTTCTTCTACGCATCCATTTCCTGTCATTTTCCCCATAAGAGTTTTATCTCTTTGTATAGTCTCCATGTATCTACAATAGAGAACTTCACACAACAATTTTAGGTTATGGTTTGATGTCAGTTCAACTCTCTTTCAACCCAAAGTGAAGTCAAATCGACATCATATACGCTGGTCGAAATTTCAACTCAACCTCGACTCAACTTTTCAACCTAATCATAAACGGGGTAATGGCGACAAGGAGTATAAACTCTTATATGACGCAGAAGAAACTAAACTATTAGTTCATTTTTGGCCACAGATGTCATCTTTGTCCGATGTGCCCCACATGAAGTTAGCTAAATTTGACCCATTTCA
This sequence comes from Thereva nobilitata, assembly GCA_963855945.1. Taxonomy (NCBI): domain Eukaryota; kingdom Metazoa; phylum Arthropoda; class Insecta; order Diptera; family Therevidae; genus Thereva; species Thereva nobilitata. The sequence continues at coordinate 53,053,124 of OY979694.1, read as the reverse complement.
ACGATTTGTTCAAAATTAAGTTAGTCGAAATGGAGCAATGCAAAAAAATTCATTGGAAATTAATAAAAATTCATTGGAGAATCCAAAAATTGATTAAATACGAATAATCGCATTGATATAAATCGAATTCAGAAGCTGGTTTTTCAAATTAGGCGTAAACATAAAATATCTTAGCCTGATGGTACACGAGTCAATTCATTCACTCAGTAAGTCGGGTGACGTAGACCGTAGGCCCCTTATCGCGGCTATTTCAACCCTACCATGTTCTGGATGGTTCCTTGAAACAATTAGCAGAGCTTGGTAACTAAATTATAAATACCCCTTCAAATCTACTCGGAACTATATGAAACAACTTACATTGCGGCCTGTACACTCCCTTTCCTAGTTCGCAATTTTATCGCCAGTGGTCAAATTTTAATCGCGCAATGTACATAATATTTTAAAAATTTAAATTCATAAAGCGAAACTTCTTCTTGAAATTAATTCCATTGAACTTTTCCTTTTCTTATTTCAGATGAATATACGACACTACTTCATAAAATTAATCAGTAGAATTACATTAAAATGGAAACCAACATTAGCGAAATATGTCCAAACAAGATCTAAGACATAAAGTTCTTAGATGGTTGGAAAGCTTAAGAAATTCATCACAATATACAACAATGAGAAACGATGTACCCGCCAATGCAGAAGCAATCACAATGTATAACGAACTTTACTATCAAGAGAGTATTACAGAAAACATCAACATGTACCACCAAAACGCAACCAAGTATCTAGAATCTAAAAACATCAGTATTGCCGATCTGAATATAACTAGCGATAATCTTAATGATTTTGTCCATAAACTACTCCTACAACTGAGCACAGTCCATAACAGCAGCAAAGGGGACGATGAGGACTGCACCGAATACTGTCAAGGAACAGTTAGGGATTTGATGCTGGGATACAAGGCAATTCACGGATATTTATCCTTGTTGGTAAGTATTGGTTGTGTGATTATCAATTTATCCTCGTCACACAGTTGTTCTATAGAAATTAAAGCATGACTTTAACTTTCCTAATTTTCAACATGAAATGCTATCAGTATCTCATTTGCACAGATGAAATCATCGTCTTTATCGAAATTGTCACTGAGGAAGTAATGTAATCAAGAACCAGTTGCGAAGTCCCTGCTGGATACCAATTCTCAAAATTAGAGTAATTAAATTACACTTCCGAGAACCATTACATATTGCGCCCACACTTTGTACTACGTGTTTGCAAAGGATTAATATCAAAGTCTATGGTTTGAGTTGACAAAAGACCGTCGTAATTGCCACTTCGTGCTGGGAGTATTACTGTGAATGTAATCAAGACTCATAACTCGAGTCACATTTATGTTTGACGAAGTCAAGTAAAACTCGTGCAGAGTTTTTTCACCTGCCATGTTACATGTATATGGGTTATTCCACGTCAAATCGACCACTATTGATCCTGACCCTTTTTGATTTGGCTGAAGCTTTGCAATTTCGTTCTACCCTATCAAAAACTTTTTTCATAATTTTTTTCAAATTTTTTTACCCAACCTTAAAATTTTCCAAAAATTTTTCAAATAACCATATCTTTTTCAAAAATTGACCTATCGAGACGTTTTTTTTCTCAAATTTTTTGTTTTTTAATTACCTTTCTAGAAAAAAAAAACCAAAAAATTTTCAGACGTCAAATTCTATGAAATTTGTCAATTTTTTGTAAAAAAACCGTTACTTTTTCAAAGTCCGACGTTTTTAATTTTTTTTTGTTTTTCAAAAAAAACTTTGATTTTTTCTGAAAATAATCCGTCCAATTCCAGAGTTGGCCGACTTTTTTTTATATTTTTTTTTCGATTGAAAATTTACTTTATCTACTTTGGAGTTGAAAATCGAGAAAAACTAAAAAAAGTTTTTTTGAATCGAAAAAAAAAATCTAACAAAAAGTCGGCCCACTCTGGAATTGAAGGGACTATTTTCAGAAAAAATCAAAGTTTTTTTTGAAAAAAAAGAGGAAAAAATTAAAAACGTCGGACTTTGAAAAAGTAACGGTTTTTTTACAAAAAAATGAAAAATTTCATATAATTTCACGTCTAAAAATTTTTTGGAATTTTATTCTAGAAAGGTAATTAAAAAACAACAATTTTGAAAGAAAAACGTCTCGATAGGTCAATTTTTGAAAAAGATATGGTTATTTGAAAAAAAGTGGGTGTGTGTACTTATGTACGCGCATTAGAAGTTATACTTCTTTGGGGTGATTTAAGACTAATTTTTAATTTGCATGCAAATAATTTATTGGATTTTTTATAATTTGCATGCGTTGGCAGGTGGAAGCATCATGATGCCGACATGTTCCAGCCTGTCGATTATACCGGATTCTAATCCTAACTAAAATCACCTACTAGTCAACACATTCTCCGGCAGAGAGGAAACACATTTTTCTAGACAAGTTGTTCTTATTTATACAGGTTATACAGGTTTTTATGCGCCCCATGTTTTTATTTTAGTCTGTTAAAAGTCCCAGAATATTACTTAATTCGCTGACACAGCGACACAAAGTGTTCCTTGGCAAACGACATTAGAAGACAGCACTCCTACTATTCCAGAAGGTCCATGTTTGTGTTTTAATTATTTTCTAGTTTTTGGTACAGCAGATTTAAAATAAAACCATTTAGATTAAAAGTTTTTTTTACTTATTTTATTATATTCTTTTTAGTCTTAATTCAGTCATTTTTGGATTTTACTTTTTACAAAATTCTGGTGAAGTGATTTGTTATGCATACCATATTTCCAGCGCCATTTTGAATTTTCTAATTTTGACAACAAATTTATTATTTCCGACCTTAAACACCCCCAAATAGCTATTTTCAGTGAAATCGAATCGTAATTGCCAAAATCGTACCGCCATATTGGCGCCGCCATTTTGATTTTTTTTAAATTTTGCCCACAGATTCGTCATTTGGGACCTTAAAAACTCCCCGATACCGATTTTCAATGGATTCAGAACACATTTCCAAAATTCATCCGCCATATTGGCGCCGCTATTTTTAATTTTCAAATTTTGAGCATAGAATCGTCATTTGTGGCCCTAAAACCCCCCTTTATTATTATCTTGGCCAGTTTCACACGGCAGAGAAACAACCAAGAAAAATCTTCTGAAAAAGTCGGCACGTGTAAAACTGGCGCTTAGAAATTCGCGCTTAGGTGATGAATAGAACACGGATCGGATTTCCCTCCATAGCCTCGCGACAGAACCCCTCACCCAGCAACTACGAATCTTCTTATACCTACGAAAAGCCCAAACCTTCGCTTGGCTGATGAATCGTACATGAAATTTATTTCCCTCCATAGCCTCAGGATACAAACCCACTCAGCCAGCGACATCGTGAACAGACATCAGCTAAAGAATGGGAGTTGAAATGCTTGCCGTCCATACCCCTTCGCCTATATTCGCCGTCACCGTCTCGCGTTGCATCTCGCGTCTCGATAAAAATTCACTCTCATAATATTTTCAAAACGCGTATAACTTCAAAAATTTTGAAAAATTTTAGGGTTGGGTAAAAAAATTTGAAAAAATTATGAAAAAAGTTTTTGATAGGGTAGAACGAAATTACAAAGTTTCAGCTAAATCAAAAAGAGTCAGGTTCAATAGTGGTCGATTTGACGTGGAATGACCCATATTTATTTTTGTTATATCGACGAGATTTTGCCCATGAAAATCATCTTCGGTAACTCATTTTCGGCAATTGAAGGTTCTTTTTGTCCCTTTAAAATTCACAATAAATTGTATAGCATCAATCTTATCTGTGCGATGATGACGATTTTATGTGTCATAATTGAGGCTATTAGCGCAAAAGTGGTGTAACCCACAATTTAAGCTGGTTGCGGTTTTGGTGTAATATACATTCCTTACATTGTGAACTTTCAATACAATAGTGGAGTAAGCTACTTTTTGCCTTCCAAAAAACATAACTGTACATAACATAACTGTTTGACAGAACAAATATAGCGAAGTACTACCCTTGATACACGGGCTTCATCGCATGCTCATTCTTCCAGTTTCATTGGCCTTGAATGAACATTTGAATTCGAAGTGATACACGGTACTTCATTTTCACTTCATTTATTAAATTATTTGCACAATGGAATCAAAAGCGTTTATGTACATATATTGAAGTGAAACTTTTTTTTATTTAATACGAAAATCTAAAACATTAAAGCAATTGGCATACATGAAACAATCTGATTCTTTTTATAATTTTTTTAGTTTTTTATGAGAGTAATGGAAATTTTATGGAAAGTTGATGGAAATTTTCCCACTTTCAGTTTCATTTCTCATAAATGAAGCAGATTTCACTTCATTCTTTCGAATGATGAATGAAGCTATGAATGATAATTCAACCTTAATTTTAGGCGATACACCGGCCGCGAATGGACATTCTTTAAAGAATGATCATTCGATGAAGCCCGTGTATCAAGGGTATAATAGAGGAAAAAGGATGTAAGCTGACTACACCGGTGGTTCACATAGTATAAGGTTACACTACTTTTGCGCTGATAGCCTCAATTTAGCTTAGGAGTCACCCTTTACTCCACTACTATCTAATTTGTTAATAAAATCATCACATTTTCTCCCAAACAGATTTGCATATTTGGAACTATAGCGAACATCTTGAACATCATCGTCCTTACCAGAAAGGACATGGCAAAGGCCCCCATCAATAAAATCCTTAAATGGCTGGCAGTGGCTGACATGTTCGTGATGATAGAATACATACCGTTCACCACTTACATGTATCTAATGCGACCAGGTATGCTCCTTAATAAATTCAATCCTGTCAAGGATTTCAATTGATAAAACTCACTCATTCTTTTTTTTTTATTTTCTTCGCTACTTAGAGTTTCACGACTACTCGTACATGTGGGCTGTCTACCTCCTCTTTCACATGCATTTCACTCAGATCCTGCATACTATCTCAATATCGTTGACGGTTACTTTGGCGTTATGGCGATTTGTTGCAATCAGGTAAGTTTAAAAATAAGGTCAGAGTGTGGTGAGCGATTCTGTATGCGGGGCTTGAGGTGTAATGGCCTTCTGCAATCATCAATCGGCGAAGCACGATATTTTTATTCAATTTTTTGTGCACACTGGGCGTGTGGTGGCATGTGCAGGCGGTTGATGCTGTAAAATTGGGTTCTCACCATCAAAGGGGTGCACTCGTGGTTGAACTTAGGAAAACTTGTGAAATTGGAAGGTTACATAAAAAAACTGTTCATGGAATTTTGTTTTGTAAAATACCATAAACATTGAATGCAGCAGCAGCGGAGATGAATTTGAGTTATATTAAATTAGGATATTTTTTAAAGCTTTGCTTAGGGAAAAAAACCCTTCAAAATATTCAACTAAATTAAATTAATTAGTGGGTGAGCTTATGCTCTGTCAGGCAAAAAAATAAAAGCGTTGCTAATGCGGGTTTATAGCTTGGATGGAAGTAAAAGGATTTGGTTTCAGGGGCGGTGTAATTTGAATAATGTAATACTTCATAAAATTGCTTCCATAGCAAGTGTAGTTTTAATTACGGAATTATTTATTTCGGTCTCTGTATTTAAATAAAATCCTTTGAATCCATTTTATTTTTAACCGACTTCAAAAAAGAGGAGGTTATCAAAAAAAACATACCTACGCGTCGGGTATGTTTTTTTGGTGCTGTTCACGCGTAACTTTGTAACGCAATAACTTGCTTTTTTCTTTTTTTGCTTGAAAGGGTAGTTTCCCACGGTGGTCCCATGCAATTTTTTTTAAATTCTGATAAAGGAGTTCGAAGGTAGGCTTGAAAACAGGTAAAATTAGTACACCTTGAATAGATAGAATTATTTTCAAAGGTATCACAAAATTCTTTATTGTAACCAAATACTTACGGGGGACTTGCCCTAGAGTCTACGTAAAAGTCCACCGAACTAATTATTGCGGGCTCAAACCCCGGATCAGACAGTGCGACTTTTTTTCTTTCTTTCTCTTCTTCTAAATTCATTCTGATTGGATTAATGTTGTAGAATTATTACAAACTCTTCGGTGAGAAATTTCATGCATACTCATGTAGACTTTAAGAGTATTATCCTTTGAATTGGAGAAATATTTAACCGAATTTCTGAAAAGATCTATTTACATATTTAGCCAGCGCGTAGTAACACGATCTCGTAGCACAGCGAGTTAAATACTTGCCTCTCGTCTGTGGGTTGCGCGTTCGATTCTTCGGGCTGTCGCTTTTTTTTCAATCGACTTGATATTCTCACAATCAATTTGATTAAATTTTGTTTTTTAATTTCTTTCGGGGAATTTTGTTTCATATTAAATAAGTTTTTATTTAAATTACTCCGAAAATACGCATACTGCAAAAAATATTTAGCTACTGCTGATTCTTATCGACAGCGGGGTGTTATACTTATCGCAATAAATAATTTGTTTTAAATTGTCCCCGAAAAAAAATGAACGGACAAAAAGTACGAAATAAAATAAATTTTTAAAATCCGACTTCAAAAAAAAACCAATACCGTGATGCCCAAAAAGGATGAAATAATTGTTGGTAGTTCTTTGCAATACTAATCCAATCGGTGCCGGGTTGACTTTCATTGCACTAACTCTTGCTTTGAAAATTGAAGACATTCTTCCAAAAACCGCACTTGTCAATTTTTCACGAAAATTTTTTGATGGCAACCGATTTTGATGGCAACCGATAGCTTACAAAGTCCTCCACGTTTCCTATTAATCAGATTTAAAAAAAACAAGTCGAGTATATTCATAATTCCAAAAACAAACTTTGATGATTACAAAAACAGCACTTGTCCGAGTCTATTTCCACAAAAAAAACACTTGTCAACGAGACCACATGATATGTGAGAAAATAAATAGTGTTATGCATAATAACTTTGGATAATTATATTAAAGCATATGTTCAAGTATCGCATACATAATAATAGTTAATTACATTGTAATACTTTAGATGTTATACAATTTTTAAGCTACCCTGAAAAATCTGTTTTTTTGACATGTGCTGTTTTTGTAAAAACGTCTTCAATTGTTTTCATTTCTTTGTTAGCCTTATGCACTTAATACATCGCCCCGAAAACATGTGTTAGCACCGTCTTCAAAAGTCATTCTTCTTTCTAGATCCATTCAAGTGATTCTCCTTTCTAAGTCCATTCTGATTGGATTAGTATTGTAAAGAACTACCAACAATTATTTCATCCTTTTTGGGCATCACGGTATTGGTTTTTTTTGAAGTCGGGTTTTAAAAATTTTATATTATTGATATTCCAAACAAGGCATACTTAAACTAACTTACACAGTTGCCCTTATCCATAATACATAAATATAACTTAGGGCCTGTGCCAAGTTACAATTCAAATGTCAATTTGTATGGAAACCGCATTTCGATTTTATAATTCAATTTTCGGAGGTTTTGTGTCTTTGGAATTGTAAGGAAATTTTTGAATTGTAGGGAAATATTAGCCAAACATTCATTTGACAGTTTGTTAGATTTGCTTTTTGGTGGTTGAATCTACATATTTTCAATTATTGGAGAACAATATCACGAATTATTTCAATTTTCAGTGCATGATTGTTCTCACCGTATAATATGACATATTTAAGGCTGATCATGCTTGCACGTTACAAACGTTAACCAAAATGAACAGAATAAATTCCGCATAAAATTTGAACCTTTTTTAAAATTCTTTCAAATATGTACAATGCTTCTTGCAGTCCACCCCCACTGGATGATGTTCGTGAAGCAATTCCATTTCCATTATTTTAAAGACAAACATAGCCCTGGGCTACTTTACAAAAATTTATTAAAAATTAAAAATTTTTGTTGTAATCCATGTTGTCAAATAAAATGCGTGAATTGTATTTTGGCACACTTTGTAATTTCGGCAATTTTCCTATATTATATAATATTAAGTTCAGGAATTTCTGAAATCAAGATGGCGGAAAATGAAAATAAACAAAAAGAACTTTTGTTATTCTGGGTTAACGGTATTCGTCCATTTTCAAAACAATTAAAATTAGTATTTGTTCTTTTACTTTTGGTACTTTTTCTTTAAATCTCACGTAAGCGCAACTTTTAAGAATGAAATTGCCGAACAATGAAATTCCGGCTAGAAACGTTGACAAGCAATATGGTCAGTTACCATTGCCGGAAAAATCCTCGTGGAGACCCAGGGTTAGAGATCCAATGCTTTTAGCCTGTTATTGCGTTTATGATTAGGTTGAAGAGTTGAGTCGAGGTTGAGTTGAAGTTTCGACCAGGGGCGGTTTCAGAGGGGGGTAATTGGGTAATTACCCCCCCAAAGAATTTTCGTTCGCTTATTTATTTTTATTCTTAAAAATTACCAATATTTCAAACAAACAAGTTAAGTTATGGTGAGTCTAGTCAGCGATCTATGAATTTTTCCAAAACTGCTGGAAGGGACCGACCCGAGCCGATTTTTGATCGAACACTTTGACAGCTCTTGCATTGTTGTTGTTTTTTTCTGAAATTCCCTTTTGTTTGCAGAGAGAATGTCTTAAACAACAACAAAGACGCCTGCAAGTTGTTCCCTCATGTAGAAGCTCATACGATTTTTCACCGAAGACAAAAGAGAATTGACGATTGCAGACGACTCTGTCTGTCGTGTGTACGCTCGTGTGGAAACAGCCTATGTAAACAAAATGAAGTTAGCTGCTCAAGCGCCGTAAGAGATGTTATGACTTTCTTCCTTTTAGTAGGGGAGCTGGCACAAATCGTATCGTCCCAACCACGGTATTCAGAAACAAGGTAATGTAAAAGACTGTATATCAATAAGACGGCAACGTCACTCGGCGACCTGTTCCCATATAAAATCGAAGTTATTGTTGTTGTTTCTGCATTAGTGCTGACGTCACTCGGAGACCTTTTTCTACGATATTCGAAGCTGTCAGTCTCTTTTACATTACCTTGTTTCTGTATACCGTGATCCCAACCTTCTGCCGTTTGGTATATAAGCTTTTCAAGCAATTTCAAGCATTTTTTATAATATGACATTTTTACGGGAATTGCACGCACCTCGAGTTAGATGGCTCGGGGGTGGGTTTAAAAAGGGGCTAAAATTGAAAAAAAAATTCTGCTGCTGCTTATGTAGGTTCTATTAGGGCTTAATAACCGTTTAATACTAGTGGCAGACATTTTTGACCATTGTCGGCGGGGGGGGGGGGTGCGAAATGGCAACTTCAGCTCGCGGTGGCTTGGGGAGGGTGCAAATGGAATCAATGGAATAAAAAAAATATTTAAGTTTTTCTTTTTTAAAATTACCCCCCCCCTAAGCCAGTTGGCTGGAAACGCCCCTGGTTTCGACCACCGTATATGATGTCTAGTTGAGATCACTTTGGGTTGAAATAGAGTTGAACTGACATCAAAACATAATCTAAAATTTTTGCGGGAAATTCTTATTTGTAGAAACTTAAAAAATTTTAAAATCATGGAAGGTAATCAGAACGAAATAATTTTATATTCCTGTGCAAGCTACTTTACTTAGGCAGACTTCACGGGTGGTAAACAAACAAAACAAATGTCATTTCAACACAATTACAACTTAACCCGCGTATATGAGGCGAAATATCAACTCGACCGGTGTAGGAGAGCTGAGCTGAGTTAAGTGGACCAGTGGACCCAGTTTCAACTCTACCCCCGTTTATGACTGGGTTGAACCTAGGTTGAACCTGGGTTGAACCTAGTCATAAACGGGGTATGTTTGCGTAGAGTGGTAGCCTATGATAATCGCGCGGGTCATGGAGATGTCGTAAAGCAAAGAGGAGAAATTGTTTTTGAACTGATTCAATCTTGTTACTACTTACTTGGAATATTGGATCCCAGATCGGGCAAGCGTATTCCAGGATTGGACGAAGCAGCGAACAGAAAAGGTTTTTAGTGACCCATACTCATACATTATATGTAGGTATATTCGCCTCGCTGCATCCCTCAAAGCTAAATAAAGGAACTCGTAAAACATTGTTAGGAAAATAAGACGATTGTAGGATTATATAGAACTCAAGCTCATTTCAAACTAATATGTTACTTCAAGTAGGCAGAGTTTCCAGTACTAAAGCTGTTAGGGAAACGCACTAAAGGTGAAACTCCAACGTACGCTTGCTTGCTTGAACTTGTTGAGCTTTTCAGAGCTTTTCAGATTTTATATGTGAAACTTGTGCCTTAAGCCTGGGCCACATAGCATACGTGTTCCGAGTTCCGTCTAACCGTCTTCCGTCTCTCCGTCTTTCCGAGTTCCGATTTTTATTTTTATGTGAGCCACAAGCGTCCGTTACCATGGCATCCTTGATTTTATTGAAACGTGAGTGCTTTTTCGAGTAAACAGAAACTCAATCTACAAAAAGTGAGGTAACGTTTCCGTCAATCCTTTCAAAAGTTGAAATTTGTTTATCTTCTCCGTTTCCGAGTTTTTATCGTTCCCTTCTTTTTTTGTTTATCTGGTCAAACAGTACTAAAACATTGTAATCAACTTGGACAGGAAACGGAACACGAAACACGGAGAACGGAAGACGTGTGCTATGTGGCTCCCTCTTTAGTCGCTTAGGCATTTGGTTTTGCCTCATAACAAAGCATTGATTTATTTAATATGTTAAAGCAAAGCAAAGCACCAAATCAAGCCAAGCGTACATTGGGGTTTCACCTAATAATAGTCATAATTGGAGGCAAAGGGGCTTTTTTACCTTTTCAAAAATTGTTGAAAGCTCAGCTTTCTTAATGAATCTAAAAGCGTCATCGATTTTCAGCTATATTGTGTGCACGAGCACTTTTCTTCTGGATCTGAGCACTGGTAATTCACTCCAGAACAAATTCGCCCTAAAGCCTAATATGAAGCTCGGACGAAATTCAGTTCAGTATTTTTGCTCTTTATTTCTACACGGAATATCGTGGAGAAAAAGTAAACAGCTGACTCTTAAAAAACCAGATATAAAATCACTGTCAAAATTGCCTAATAGCACAAGACAGAATAAGCCTAGTATGGAATTCGAACGGAATTCCGTTTCCCATATAAAATACATATAAAAAGATCCACGGAACTCCGTACATCCAATTTTTTAGTGAGCTTTTTGTCTTATGAGTACGCAGTTCGAACGGAATACTTGTCGCTACTGCATCTGTCCAACAGGTGGCTATGCAAGGAAATTGGAGACGCAAACCAAGCAGGATTGCTCCTCATCAGTTAAGGCTCTATCAGATCCAAAGCAGAAAGCAGAACCGTCGGCAGAGAATTGTTTCTATTGGCTTACGCTGGTCAAGTGACAAGTAAAGCAGAAGAGAGTTCTGCCGCTGCTTTTTCATCTCAAATCCTAATTTTGCTGCTTTGCAAAGCAGAATTTTTTGACATTTGAAATATTTTGCACTTGGCTTGTTGTTTTTAATGACTAATGGACGCGGAAAATTGAGAATATATTGTTGTGTGATATTTTACGAAGAATTTATTATTATTAAAAAATTATTTACAAAGAATTTACTGTCAAATAAAAACTCTGCCGCCGCTGCTGCTTTACTTGAATCTGATTCAGCAGGCAGAATTCTGCTTCTGCCTCTGCTTCTGCCGCTGCTCACAAAGTTGGATCTGATAGAGCATTTAGCCCTCGAGAAAGTTGACCAGAACCACTGCCATGGCGATCCTAACCAACTTTTCTCAGGAGGAGGGGTTTGACGGCTCTTTTATTATTATCTTCCAATGTCTCTGCTCTCTCTTGGAGGAGCATCTGACCACTGCCGTATTAGCAGCGCATTGGCAAAGGATTAATCGCCCAGAGGATATGTTAGCTGGTGATGCATTTTCTTAGTAGGACTAGCAAACTTTTGGAGTGGGCCGGAAGGCCTGTTCTGCTCTTTGAAGCAGTCCGGACCCCTTACTAACGACCTGTTTTTAATCAGTTGGGGAAGACTTTGCGAAAGTGGGGCTCTGGTTGGTATTTGTAAATATTTAACTGTACACCTACAACTTCTAATTATACCTCAAATATAAGACACACATCTTTCGAAAAATGTCAAATTGCTTAAACTTTTTATATTTTAAATTGAAGTATAAAGACTTTTATTACAATGTGTTCCACCTGAGCATTAATAATTTATATCCTCAACTAGAAATTAATTACCATTACGACTTCCATTATGAAAATTTAAAATTAAGAGCAAAAGTCATTATTTCAATTTTGTATATGAAAATTAAATCTGCGAGCTTTTACATTAACTATTATACCAGTGGCGTAGATAGGGGGGGGGGGGGATTAAGGGGATCAATCCCCCCCCATGAGCCTACGAAAATTATAATAGAATTGAATAAAACTCTTCGTATCTACGTATTTAAGTATATGTTCATGAAATTTCTTAAGCACCAGCACCCCTTTTGGCATTATGTAATGTGCAATTTTTTTTTGCGCAATTATAAAAATCATCTAGATATGTCTTGGTGATGGCTGTGCATTTAACTATTGCATAATTGCCGCGCTTCGAGCAGGCTGACCAATCAAGAGTCACGAAAAGGACGCTCACTATAATTGTGGACACATCGAGCACATGTAAAGTAAATACAATGAGCCAATAGTGGCACCTCGTTTCCAAAATACTCAAAATTTTAACGTTATAATAAATCAAGAAATGTAATCGTTTTTCTAATTTTGGGTGAAATAACTAGTAGCTATGAGCACATTTTATTCAATACTTAATATTTCGAATATTTTTTAATGTAGTAGAGTATCAAAATATGAGCTTCCTAAAAAATAGAACTAACTTTTGGCTTTGATTGTCAATTTAATTCCTCCTTAATATTTTGAAGTTTTTAAAAATTGCCGAGTCAGTAAAAGTATTAAAGTTCAAGAAAAGATTCTACGGGCAAAATTATGATAAACTTTAAGTTATAAGTTCGGGGAAGCTTTGCACTTCATAGATTGTTCTAACTCGATACAATTTGATCGAGCACAACACACAGTACACTCATTGTCTCTGGCGAATCAACAATTCGAAGGCGTTCCTTGGAACGTTAACATTAATTTACTCTAGTTTATAATTGAGGAGTGTCTGTTCAAAAGGGCGTATTTCCGTTTTCAACTTTTTTTTTATTTTAAAATTATTTTGAAAATATGGCATAAAAGTCCATCGACTGAGCCTAAAAACTTATTCAAATGGAGCGTACTTTCCATATAAAAAATTCCAAAAAATTAGGAATCCAATCAAAAGGGCGTATTTCTGCATCTTGTGAAGGAAACGGTAATCCGCCATTTTTTTGGTGGCCATATTGGATCTATTGAGTACACTATATTATATTGTCATCGAAACTGAAGCTGTGTGCAAAATTTCAGTATGATCGAATAACCGGAAACCCCTCAGCATCTGATCTGAATTTTCGTTTCATATATAATTGTGACTGTAAGCGAAAGGAAGGCCCAATTATAACACTGTTCAACAGCATGACTGTTGTGTGGAATATTTTACATCATTCTAAACTAATTTTTGACGCTCATTTCAAATACAACCCAAGCAGCACAATTTGGTTAGAATCCGGTTAATTAACCAGAAACTAGCCAGAGTTATTTAACCATCATAACTTAGTAAAACGTTTGTAAAACGTTTCCTAGACATTTATTAAACCGTAAATGGTCAGTTATTTTATAACTCTGGTTATTAGATTACCTATGTCTAAGGTTTATAGAACTTCTAAAATATACCTCTACACAACTTAGCAGTTACAAAATAACCTGAAGCAAACGTTTCTAAAACTTCTATCATTAGCCTGATGTAAACGTTGTTTAGTAAATAACCTGAAGCAAACGTTAGTAAAACCTCCATTATCAACCTTTTATAAACATTGGTTAGAAAATAACCTGAGGAAAACGTTTTTCAGATAGTACATACTTACCGTTAATTAACCTAAAAGTGATTTTGTAACAGAAATCTAACTACAAATTTGATATTTTATAACTGTTATATAAGAATGCAATGAGTGAAAAAAATGCAACGAATTTACTTAAAGAAAGTATGTTTTATTAAATAATAATAATAAAAATACAAGTATTGTTATTACTAAATTAAACATTTTAAAAAGATATTTGTAGATGGTTCTTCCTGTCCTATTCCCCCAAACCTGTAGAGCATTTTTACCTAAAAATATAAGAAAATTAAAAAAATATGAGTTTTAATAAAGACTTTAAATATGTATATAGAATTAATAGTAATTAAAAACTTACCCACGTTTGCTTTCTCCAAAAAAATATTAATTGTAGATACTTTTTACGCCCGTGAACTTCTTCACTTCACTGATGCTTGGTTGTAAATGAACACGTTTCGGCAAGCTTGTTCTTACATATATTTTACTTTTTCGTACAATTCTAACTTATAATAAACCTTAGCATTAATAGCGAGTATGTTTCTAGCTCGCAATAAACTCTTATGTTACGCTTAGGTATATTTCCAACTCGGCCTAACCCATGCATTAATAACGAGTTATATTTCGAACTAGACATAAACCCTTATATTAATTTCTTTACATCGCGAAATACTGCTTCCCTTTTCCTTACTTTCAGCCACGTCTGTCTGTTGGCTTTTTCACATATTCAAAAATTTTGTTTCATTTCAATCATCGGGTTATTTTCGAGTTTATTCCCTAACTGTTATAGGAGAGTACATTTTTAACTCATAATATGATCATACGTTGTTTTGAAGAATATTTCTAACCTGCAAAATTACTTGTTAAATCAGAATATATTTCTAACTTATAATAACCTTATACATTATTTTCGAGTTTTTTTCTATCCTCTGAAAAACGAAAACACGTTTGCATGGTTAAGTTTGTGTATATATGTAACCAAAAGTATTACAAATTAAAAATAAGTGCTGAAGTAACTCAGTAGCAACGGAACTTTGAAGTTATATTCTAACTTAAAAATTAAGTAATATTCTAACTTAAAAACTAAGTTAGAGTTTAGTTAGAAGGTAATCCGGTTAGATTATAACGCTTAAGTAACCTGTTTTTAACAAAAGCGAAAGTTATAAAATAACCTAGGTTAGATTTTGCTACTTGGGAATTATCAGTTTTTTTATATCAGCTTTAGTTAATGAATTATAAGG
The DNA here is from genome assembly GCA_963855945.1 of Thereva nobilitata. NCBI lineage: Eukaryota > Metazoa > Arthropoda > Insecta > Diptera > Therevidae > Thereva > Thereva nobilitata. The sequence continues at coordinate 53,037,979 of OY979694.1, read as the reverse complement.
AAGTGTGTTTTTTAGAAAAATTACTTTCACCGTACTAAAATATTTTATTTAAAAAAACTACAAACTGCACTGCACGCTAAAAATGTAAAAGTGAAGGTTCTACCCTACCACCTTCCAGAGTAATGAGTCATCAAAGTAAAAATTTTGTTTTTTTTAACAAAACTATCAACTAACTACCTTTTTCCCCAAAAATAAGTAGTTAGTCAATATTTTATTTCCAAAATTGGAAAGCACCGACAATTTCCTATAAATAATGTCCAACAATTTTTGTGTTACGGCCTTTATTTTTGAATATATTAGCAAATTTTGATGTTAAAGTTGGCTTTATTTGGTAGTTTGGTACTTTGGCACTTTGGTACTTTTGTATTAGAGCCCTAACACAATAGAAAATTTAATTTTAGCTCAAAGTTATACTAGGAGTGGATAGGTGGACATAAAAATCTTGCTAAAAGGATTTTTGCTTTTGACAGAGCCCCAAAAAACTTCACTGCAAGTATTTCCAAAAATTCTATTCAAAAAGGCTTTATTTCTTGAAGTGACTAACCAAAAGGTCGTATTTCTCAAAATCCCGATCAAAAGGGCATATTTCTAAACAAATAATTACAAAAAATATATTGCATGAATGTGCATTTAAATATATTTTAGCATTTTATTTATCGGAACAGGCAGTTTTTTTCGATTTCTGTAAAGTTTGTTTATGATGGAAATACGCCCTTTAGAACAGACACTCCTCAATTGTCAAATTTATTCTAGTTTATAATTGCAAAAGTGTGTTAAAATTGTTTTGTTTATTATCTCGGAATGAAGGAATTTTTACTGCCCATAAAACCATTCGGCAATGCTTGAGACGGTGAAAACCATAGAAATGCAGAATTATCGTCAGAAACAACCACGAAAAGATCCCGTTCTGATGCATTAAGTTGTGAAAATCCGATCAATCAAAATATACTGTCATATCCCCTCCCATGGGCGGATCCAGGATTTCTTTCTGGGAGGGGCACAAGGGGAACGTGTTTTAATTTTTGGGATTAACAAAAACATACAACATTAAAAGAAATATATTTGTTTTTAATATTAAGGTTTAGTAAAAACATTATCTACATATTTACATATGTGCATCATGCAAGCATACATCTAAATGAACAATAAATAATTTTAAATGAAATATCCTAACATACAACACACATTGAGCTAAGCATATTAAAAAAAGCAAAGAAGCTATTACTATCGAAAATTATGCGGAATCAATTCCGATAGGAATCAGCAATACAAGCGGACTGAATGGGACTTCAAATCTCCAAATTACACTAACAACATAACGTGACTTCAGAGATTTGAAGTCCTATTGAGAGGAAATTTTGAGAGCCAAATTTTCGACAGCATTGCTTGTAAATATAGAAGGCTTTGCTTTGTTCCTATCTGAATTCTATCTGAATCAAATTTTGAGCGTAATCAGTGTTGTGAGCAGAAATCACATATTTTGCAACACTGTAGGTACCCTCAATTCTTTTGTTTTTTTAATTTTATTCATCTAATTTGATTTGACCTTAGTAGGATTAGGATTCCACAGTACACAAAACAAAACGAACGCAATTATAGCGGGACCATAATCAAATTGTTCTTTGTAAATTTATGACCGTCTGGGGGGGGGCACGTGCCCCCGTGCCCCCCCCCCCTAAATCCGCCTATGTCCCCTCCCATCGCAAAAAGCTACCTACGCCACTGTTATACATTGAAATCTAACTATTTTAAATCGAGTATAATATAATATTTCCATAACTGACCATTTGCAACAGTATCAAAGTGCTCAGTGACAAAAAGAATTACATAATTAACTCTAATCAAATTCATAAGACACACATCCTTGATTAAATCAAAGCTGCTGTGCTCATCAAAAGAATTACCAATAAAACACAAAAAAGGTTATTAAGAGTTAAGCTCGTTAACTATACCTGTCGTAAAATAGGCGCCAATTACTACGAAACAAGGACGATAAGATTTTATGATAATGACACGAACCAGCAACAAGGATAAATACAATGAGACTACACTGCTCGTTTGCATGTATCATAAACTGGACAAGGCAATGTTATACGAAATAAATTCTCACTTTGCGGCAATATTCTGCATAAGTTGGGTGTGCAACGAGATTATTTTTGGTGGTAAAATGGCAGAATGTAGTTTTGTAGAATATGCCTTTATGGCCTTTGAGGTGTCTTTATTACATGTCCTGTGTGTAGGAATTTTTATGTAATTAGGTAGTGCAACATTTATCGCACCGAAATATCTGATAATGAAGGACAAAATATGATACAGGTAAACAGAATGTAAGGGTTAATGTTAATTAGCTTCTGTAGTTGGTTCTGTGTGTGTGCATTGAAACTAGGACAAAATGAAAATTTTACAAAAATTTATGTTTTTGGTAAGCAGGTACAGATTTTGTGTTTGTAATCATTTTGCGATATGGTCTCCACGATTGATAGATGAACATGATTGAACATTTTTTATTAACTTCCCGGTAGGAAGTTATTGTAATCGGTCCGAAAATCGAAATCGAAATTTTCAATGTATTTTCATGTTTCAAGGTCCCAACCCAGCGGGAACGAGAAGCATTCACTGATGCATGAAGAAGCTATCCTTGTGCATCTTAGAAGTGCTTCCCTTCCGTATCCCTATCCATATCTTTTTTACCATTGCATGTCATTAGCAAGAAGCAGTTTGTTCGATTTTCTTCTAACTAGCTTCTTGGGAAGCTATTTTAAAGATTTAAGCTTTGCAAGTAGCAAAGCTTTAATTTTTGCTTTTTTGGGAGAAGGGAAAGACGTTTCCCTCGTCACGAAATAGAAATTTTCAAAAGAGAATATGTCACAACAAAGGAAAACGTTACGAATCAAAATTCAGAGAATCTCTCAAAACAGAAAATTTACCAACAAAGTTGAAATTGTACAGGAAAATCTTCCAATATGCTTCTGAAGCGCAACCTGGAAGCACTTCCAATTTGATTCCAGAGGAAGCTGCTTCCACTTTTCCCGCTGGGAATAGCATTTTAAGCAAAAATTTGAGAAGAAATATTTATATGTGTGTGTCTGTGCGTACGTATGTGGTCATTTTTTCCTGCACGATTTCGCGCGAACCAAAAAACATATCGACTTCGTTGAGATGCCGTTCGAAGCGTGTTAAAGGAAATACGATCTGAAAAGATTTTCATAAAAATCGGTCGAGCCGTTTTTTTGTTTGAACGACTTAAGTGATTTTTGTACCAGCAAGATTTCGCGCGAACTAACAATGATACCGGCTTCGTTGAGGTGTCGCTCGTAGCGTATTACCGAAGTTACTATCTGAAAAGATTTTCATAAAATTCGGTCGAGCGGTTTTTTTGTTTAGGCGACGTAAGTGATTTTTGTACCTGCACGATTTCGCTCGAACCAAAAAAGATATCGACTTCGTTGAAGTGCCGTTCGAAGCGTGTTAAAGGAAATATGATCTGAAAAGATTTTCATAAAAATCTTTCGGGCCGTTTGAACGACTTAAGTGATTTTTGTACCAGCACGGCCGTTTTTTTCTTACAATTTGTTGTTATTATTATTCATTTATTATTAAAATATCACATTCATCATACTGGGAAGTTGAACGTGTGGACCGAAAGGGTCAAACCCACATCCCAACTAGTTTAAATTTATATTTTAGTCCAATCCAAAAAATTTCTCAGGTAGCATTTTACTTAAAAGAAATAGTGATATTATTGCCACGTCTAAGATAATACAACTAATCCAAGATTCTTGTTGGAACTTTCACGGAAATCAGACAAGACACCGCAAACGTCTCGTTAGACAGTAATACACAAATAAATAAAGTGATTCGAAGTAATTGTTTCTTCTGTATTTGCATGAAAATTGTGCGATTGTGCGAAAAACAAAAAAAAAGCAAAAAAATGAAATCAGATACAAACACTTTTGTTAAATAAAAAACGAAATGAGAAAATCATGCTACCAAAAAGGACAACAAAACAAAAACAAACTAAACCCTGTGGAGATCCTGAATAGACTACAAGCCCACTTTTTTTTGTTTTATATGACCTATGTGACTACAAGGTTTGTACACTCTGTCCAATGATGTTTTATACGGAGATAACTTGATTTGAAATCTACTAAAAAGATCTGCTATAAATCGGGCTCTCCCTTTGATGATGATTTTAATCAGTCTCTAAACCAAGGCAAATTCCTCGCTTGTTAGGAACACTCCTTCATCAAACCACTGCATAAATCCGCGGCACGTGAAATGTTTGTACCTATAGAGGCATCTCCAAACTCGTACCTGTCCCTAAACTGTTTGAATCAATGGTAAAGGGTAATATTTACTTTTGTATTAAGCCTGTTATTGATGATAGGCAGCATGGTTTTATTAGTGGTAAATCTACCGTCACAAATTTGGTTTTATTTAAAAATCATGCTATATGCATATTACAGAGCAACGGTGGGCAACCTGCGGCCGCGAGATCTTTAGAAGAAATTATAAATAAATATTTTTCGATGTAATTCGTCTAGTTTAAATTGAATATTAAACGAACATTGCAATATGTATGTTCATAATTTAGTACTAATTTGAACATAACATCCCCATACAAAAGGGAGTTGAAGACCGAGCTATGGATAGTATGATTTACCCCATTAAACTATCTTGCACTTCAAATGCAGACTAAAAATTTAGTGTTGGGTAGGATTATAAAATGAGTTCGTAAGAGGTGGCTCTTTTTTCTTTTTTGAGCCAGTACAATGTCATACCTCAAATGAGGCCAGGTGCCATACCAAAATGACAAAAACAAGCAAATTAAAGAAATAAGCAAAATAATACAAATGAAGAGGTTTTTTACGAGTTTATTCATGCATTAAACTGCCTCAGAGTAAGTAAGAAACCTATGCCTCCACAATGTATATTTTACAATCTCACTCCAACTCATTTCAAAATTAGTAAATAGTAATTTCACTGCCTCAAAAAAAGTAAGAAATGTCTCTTCAGTTCGTATTTACAATCCCACCTCGCCTCAGCTCAAATTGGATATTTTACTGCCACAAAAGAAGCCAGAAAGAAAAAACTCTTGTCTCTCCACTACGTATTTACAGTCACACCTCGCCTCATTTATCTCGATACAGCAGTAAGACATTAATTTTGAACCGGGAAATTTCAAAAAATTGAGGCCTCAGTACAATTTACCATATTGTAAGGGACATATTGCCTCGTGTAAATCCGGCTCAACTCAATAAAAATTACAGGTCACAAAAAGGTGTCAATTCACTACTACGGCCCGCAGAAAAAACGCAAAATTTATTCTGGCCCATGTTATAAAAAGGTTGCCACCGTTGTTATAGAGAATGGTGGTCATGACGTTTTTCTCGAAAGCGTTCGATAAAGTAAACCATGATCTTCTTATGCCTACCTACGTATGCTTCTACGGTTTTCATGTCAGCATGCTGCTATGGTTGGATTCATATTTGAGAAACCGTAAACAGGCCGTTTTAATCCAGTCTACTGTCTTCTCATATTTCGAGAGGCCTTCTAGGGTTCCCCACGGAAGCCAATTAGAGCCTTCTATTTGTAAATTCTGTTTCAACTCTTTTTCAGCAAGCTTCAGTACTCCTTTATGCGGACGATATAAAGATTTTAGCACCACCACGCACCGTCTGAGTCGTACTGTGCCCTACTTCAGTATGAACTGAATGTATTATTTGAATGATTTCAGGGCATTGATCTGAAGCTAAGTAATTCTAAATGGAATGCATCTTCTTATTTTCGCTCAAAAGATCCTATAATCGATCCTTCCTCGCTTGATGGCTGTAAACTTGCTCGTCCGACGGCTATTAGAGATCTTGAAGTATACTTTGACCACAAGTTCGACTCTACAGTGCTCAACTCAAACTTACATATCTTCTAAATAGAGTCCACTCATGTTTCTGTTTTTCGTAAATACCCTGTATCTTAGTGGATAGCGGGTATATCCCCCTCTCTAGAACAATTTTTTTCTTCAATTATACCCAGGAATCGCCTCTGAAAATATTTGCCACGTAGTCAACAAAGGATTTTATTGAAAGTCTGATGACGTATACAAGTCACGAATTTAGGGTTAAAATGAATGTGTTCCTGTGTCCCTTGGGTTTACACGCTCATACCAAGAGTACTAGGGCATTATTTTTGAAGTGGGACAATTAAGGCCAATTTACCGTCGTGTAAGGGACAAACGTACTGTGAGCGTAAGTCCTGCTCAACTCTAGCCGTAAGGAGTGTGTTAATCAAAGACCTCTCAAAGTACTGTAGCTAGAGGTTTCTAAAATGAGTGTTCTATTAAGCCAGGTTTTAAAAACTTCAACATTCCAGATACAGGAACAGATAACATTTCAAACTTAGCACACAGCTAAAAATGAAAAACTTTTCTTTTCTTTTCTATGGTTGTTTTTTGTTCAGAGAAAAATAAAAGTTGATGTAAAAATATAATTGATTTTTACAAAAGTATCAAGGAAATCAAGATTCAAAATCCAAACATAACATTGTGGCGACCGTGACAGGACTAAGAAATATTGGGGATTAAAGAATTTTGACAAGGATCTGGTAAAACTCCAAGGAAAAAAATGGCAGCCGTATTATTGGAAAGATTGAAGAAGAGCAGAAAGGCAGCTCGAGGCGCATTTACAAGGGATTTGACAGCTGGATACTAATGGGCAAGAAACCAGGTACAGGAAATAGTAGAAATGATGCTGCACTTGTAGTCACATCAATGTTTGTACAAGAAGCTGATCTATCTAATTTGTGGAGATTGGACATACTGGGAATCACAGATTCAGTTGAAACAAAATTCAAGGAACAATCACAAGAAGAAACCTATAATCGTTTCCGTCAAACAGTAATTGTCAATGAGGACAGAAGTAATGAAGTGTGCCTTCCTTGGAAAGACTACCATCCTACTCTTCATGAAAATAAAGAAATTGCTCAGAAGAGATTGCAGGTTACAACTGAAAGGTTAAAACAGCAAGATCTATATGAAGAATATGATCAAGTATTTGAAGAGTGGCTAAGAGAAGGTATTATCGAGAAGGTTCAAGTCGAAGAATATAATACGTGGGGTCATTATCTTCCTCATCGTTACGTGTTGAAGGAAAACAGTACAACAAGGCTAAGACCAGTATTTGAGGCTTCGGCGAAAAGTAAATATGGGGTGTCATTAAATCACTGCCTTGAACCAGGTCCGAACTTAATAGAACTTATACCTACAATGCTTTTACGTTTTCGAGAGAAAGAGTTAGGCCCTTCTTCCACGGTCGACTCGTATCATACGCGACTACGACTCTACTTTGCACCAACAACTGGTCTACTACTCGTTTGCGACCAATTCTCGACTCTGAAGAGGAAATTTGCGACTCTGAAGAGGAAATTTTCTTACTTTATCTTTGCCAAAGAATAGAAAATTTTGGATAGATGCCTGTATTAAAAGGAATTTAAATTGTCGTGCATTTGTGGCTGCAAAGGAACTAGAAAGAGATGATAAAAAAAGTCAGACGCCAGTATCGTGGTGGGGCTGGTCGTGGGAAAATGAAGAACTTGTAAAAATAATAATTTCCAAAAGTGATTTCTGGCCGCTTGAAAATTTGCACAGTAATTGTTTAAGTGATAATAATAATAATAAAAAAAGTCAGCTGCATACCTAGTGGGGGATTATACGTCAGACGCTTGTATATACCTGTCAAAAAAAACAATTATGTAAAGTCAAGTGAAATTCAATGAAACTTACATATCTAATTTCTTATACAGGGTGTATCATCAGGAGGGTCAAAGCGGCCTGCTGTGGATGGGTTATGGATATACCAACAAAAAATCGTATGGGAGGGGGAAGGAACTGTCAAAACGAAGGTTCTACCCTATCAAACCCCAAAAATAAAAGTCGTAGGATAAAATTTGTCTAAAGATTATTCATAGGAAATTGTCCAATCTTTCCAATTTTGCAAAAAAATATCAGTTAACTACGTATTTTGTGGAGAAAAAAGTAGTTTTAGTTGAAATTTAGTGAAAAATAACCAAAGTTTTGACTTTGACGACTTTTGCTCTACAAGTTGATAGGTTAGAACCATAATTTTGGCAGTTTTAGATAGGTGGAAGTATTCTGCGTACACTGATACCGCATTCGTTATAGGGTTACAAAAATACAGGGTGATATGTACAACTCTAAAAAAAACTTCAAAACGCCCTAGCTGCTAAACCGCCTCAAGTCCATACCTGCAGACGCACCATCATCACTACCAGAAGATCGTGTAAGAGATGCTGCCGTTTTCGAAGTCACAGGTGTAGATATTGCTGGGCCTGTATTCCTGAAAGAAAATTAAAGGGCTTGGATATGCTTGTTTACATGTGCGGTATATCGAGCCGTACATATGGAACTAGTAACATCACTATCTACAGAAACCTTCTTAGAAGCACTTTTTTATTGCTCGCAGAGGTCGACCAATCACGATATATAGTGACAATGGTACGAATTTTATTGGAGCAAGTAATTGTTTGCGGAAAATTGATTGTAGCAAGATTGAGAAATATAGTTCAGTGGAAAAAATTGACTGACATTTCAACCCACCTTCAGCCGCGGTGGGGCGGATGGTGGGAGAGATTAGTTCGTGTTATAAAAGAATTACTAAGGAAAGTACTCAAGAAATCAAGTCTGACGTATGAAGACATGAGCACCACACTTTGTGATTGTGAGTCAGTAATTAGCCGTGTTTTTTTAATGAACTATATAGGTCTTCGATCCAGTTCATTAAAAAAACGACAAGGGAAATTTCACTAAGCGCCATCTTCAGTGCTTCAAATATATTAAAATTAATCCGAAGTTGCGTGTCAGTAAACAACTGTTACACGAATTCTCCTCTAGAAAATAATGAATGAGTTTCTAAAAAATAAATTATTTGTTTCCTCATTCCTTCAAATTTGCTCTCGTCACTTCCATGTTGTTTTTATTTTAAATGACGTTTTTCCGACAGCCGGTAAGTATGCTACATTCCGAAAAAAAGGGAAATTTTGAAATGTCCCAAGACCTGGATAAAAACCTGGATAAAACCTGGGTTTTCAGATTTGTATGTGGAAGAACTATATAGTTCATTAAAAAAACACGGCTATTAACTCACGACCAATCACCTATTTATGAGATGATGCTACGAAATCAACCACGATTAAGTGATAAACCTGCAGTACAAGAGAGGGATAAATCGTTCTTGTTGGTAATGACAATCAAAAGCGCTCGGACTGGCCTTTAGCCAAAGTAATTGAAACTATCACTGGAAGGGATGGTGTAGTAAGAGTAGTAAGACTCAAAACTGCTACAGGCGAGCTCGTGCGACCAGTTCAACGCATCTATCAATTAGAAATAAGTTCACTTAGTGAACGTGAAACTATTTGCGAAGTCACAAAACGAGAATATGAAAAAAACAAAATAATTAAAAAATTAAAAAACACGACGCCGAATTAAAAAATGAACTAAAAAGTCAAAAACAAGTTTTAAGTACTAATGTAAGACAGAAACAAGGTAGAAGATATTTTATTTATTTTGTTAAGTATCACACAACTATCGTATATGTATAATCTGTATTTTTTCAGTCGGGTACAGTTTTAATTGTACTTATTCTCGTAACATTTTGTACCCCGGCTGCAAAAATACAGATTATACATATACGATAGTTGTGTGATACTTAAAAAAATAAATAAAATATCTTCTACCTTGTTTCTGTCTTACATTAGTACTTAAAACTTGTTTTTGACTTTTTAGTTCATTTTTTAATTCGGCGTCGTGTTTTTTAATTTTTTAATTATTTTGTTTTTTATTTTATGATATTTTAGTGATTATAATTCGTAAACCAATGTAGTTTTTATTAAGTGATTTTATTTTACTTCTTATTATTATAGCACTTACAACTATTGAGATACAGTTTTAATGCAAAAGTAAAGTTATCGAAGTTTGATTTATTCTATCTAAATTTAGACACGCTGATAGATTAGGCAGAAATCGTCTCAATGAGACCTTTCATTTGATACCCATATTGACCCGATCAGAAGAAGAAAAAAATAAATCGGGTGTGACGTAAATTGGGTCTGACGGCCGCCATACTGTTTTTTTTAAAAATTAAAGCCTATGTTACTCGGGCTCACTAAACGATTCTAACGGTACTCCAGCGATCTAAATCCGTTCAGGCGTTTAGAAGTTATGGTGGAACAAAGAAACATACCAACATACATACATGAATCCTGAAAACATTACACTCCTTTTTGGGGCAGTCGTGTTACATAGCGTTTGTTTAGGGAATTTTAATTTCGCCTCAACAGCATACTAGGCTTAACTATTAAGTGTTCATTCATGGTGATGGGTTAATAAAAGACGTTTTGAGTAATTTAATTTTTTTTAAGCTTAAAATTCGCGATCATTTAACACATATCTATTAAGTATTATATAGATTTGAAATCGTCTCAATTTTACCTTTCGTTTGATACCCATATTGACCCAATCAGAAAAAAAAATTAAATTGGGCGTTATGTAAATTGCGTCTGACGGCCGCCATATTGTTTTTTTAAAAATTAACCTAGCCTATGTTACTCAGACTAATTAAACGATTCTAACGGTACCCCAGTCATCTAAATCCGTTCAGGGGTTTAGAAGTTATGGTGGTAGAAAACAACGTACATACACACAACAAACCTAAACACATTACACTCCTTTTTTTTGGGGCGGTCGTGTAAAAAAAGGAAATAGTGAAGACTAATAAGGCAATAACCCTATCGGCAGATGACAGCCGTGTCTTCCCCATACAAATCTGAAAACCCAGGTTTTATCGAGGTCTTTTTCCAGGTTTTGGGAAATTTCAAAATTTCCCTTTATTTTCGGAATGTAGCATACTTACCGGCTGTCGGAAAACGTCATTTAAAATAAAAACAACAGGGAAGCGACGAGAGAAAATTTGTAGCATGAGGAAACAAATAATTTATTTTTTAGAAACTTATTTATTATTTTCTAGAATGGAATTTGTGTAACAGTTGTTTACTGACACGCAACTTCGGTTTAATTTTTATTATATTTAAAGCACTGTGAAATTAGCTTAGTGAAATTCCCCTTGTCGTTTTTTTAATGAACTGGATCGAAGACCTATATAGTTCATTAAAAAAACACGGCTGACTACTACCACGAGACATCAGTGCCAAATGTAGTTACAAGATATGGGCGAAAAATAAAACCAACAAAGAAATTTGGGGTAGATAATTAAATTAGTTAAAGAAAGGTTTTAGTTTTTCCGTAGATGTTTAATTTAATTTTGTTTATTTGAGTTATTGTTAAAAAGAAAAAAATTGGAAAAATTTTGAGATATGATAATTCAAAGGTGGGAGGATGTAGAGAATCTTAGGTATACATTTGGTTTGTTAGTGTATAGTAGTTATTTTCTATATAAATCCAAGAGATTATGTGAAAAAGCCTTCAAATAAAATATTGTTGTTTTCTGTTCAGAGAAAAATAAAAGTTGATGTAAAAATATAATTGATTTTTACAAAAGTATCAAGGAAATCAAGATTCAAAATCCAAACATAACAACTACAGACACTAATTTTTATGATTATACAGGGTGTCTTGCATAAAGTTACAAAGCGCCGCCCCCCCCCACACATACGATTTTTTATTCGTCTATCCAAAACCTATCCACAGCCGTCCGCTTTGTAACCTTATGCAAGACACCCTGTATGTAGAGGGGAATTTCCTATTTCAATTGCTTTCACTTTTTCAGAACTAAAGTAACCCATATATCATGGGGGGGCTTGGGGAAAGTCCCTCATTCCCCCCCCCCTTGTATCCACCACCGCTTAAATGTAGACGTATTTTGGCATCTCTTATAGTATTTGTCTATGCTTTAAAGACCATTATTGCTTGTATTAAATTGACCTGGGAAAGATTTATTTATTACTTTGATATTACAACATGGGTCCACCAAAAATAGAAATAGAAAAATATTTTATTTTATTAAAATAACGTATATGATATGTTACATTTGGTAATTAACTGCATATCGTTTCCTTTTTATTTTCGCACAATTTATTTTTTCTGAAAATATCTGACTATCCTTGCTGGATTAAAAATATGACTAAAAAATTATAATATACTATGATACCATGCAAGAGCAAATATCTTTAGGCGTGCATCCCCATTATAAATGCAAGTACCTACTCTTGCAAGAATACAATAATATGCAGCATGCAGTTTCTCTCTACCATATCGCTCCTCACATTTACCTTTGCTCTAATAATACAATTACCTCCATTAATATTTTATTCAAAATTTCAGACATCCGCATGGTTCCTTTGCAACGTTCTTGCTGTCTCATTGTGGGGAAGCAATTTTGCTTTCTTTCATAATTTCTCCAATTTTGTGCTTCCCAACATATTTTGTGTTTCGAGTCAAGGAAGAGGACTACTATGGACAAGTTATTTACCATGTTGATGCTAAGGAAGATACCGCTTTATATAGGTAAGTGCAGCTAAATTCTGTAGAGTATTATTATTCACTTAACTGTAGATAGGAACGTTCAATTCTGAAAGAAAAAATATTCAGGAAACTATTTTTATCAAATGTTTTGTACAATTTCCCTATTCAGCTGCTATGCATTTGGAATACTGCTAGAAGTTGAAAAATGACATGAATTGCACAAATTGCCATCATTCATACGGATTAGTGATCAGAATGCAGACAGAAAGAAATCAATGCCGCCCTTCATGTCACGTAACTGAGTTGTGCTTCATGGAAATTGTGACTATTATAAATGATGCCGTTCAATTTGTAGGGCGTTAATGTCAACTATGAGTAGCAGATTACAAAATGCATTTCGTCTTTCCGTTCTTATGATAAATTATTGAGAATGAGAAGGAATTATTCAAGACACTTAAGTGCACTTTGGTAATCACAAGGATTAAAGAAATTCTAAATAAGCTCTGAATGGGGAGGGTAAAGTTAAAATTTAGTTAAGAAGCCTGAATGCCAGAAGCACATTACTGGTGTAAATTTTGGGTAAAATTGTTTTGCTGAAGAACAAAATTTCTAGTAGAGGTAAGGGGGGGTCGAGCCGAATCTCACCAAATCTCACGTAGGGGAGGGGAGGGTCTCCGCAAATCTCACGTAATTTTTTTCCGCAAGAAACAGTGTAAAATCGCGAGAAAACTGGGTTAAATTAATAGTACAGGTAAATTAAGTCGAAAAAAGCGATATAGCGGAAATAATTAGGTACAGGCTGAAAATGGGCAGAGCGCTTCTTTTTATGCTTTTTAATAAGGGGTTATAAAGTTTACCTATTTTCTACTCCGAGAAGCCCACGTTTTAGGGGGTTTTAGCCCTCAAAATGGGTATTTTTCGATTTTTCTGTAATTTTTTTGCAATATTTCTTAATATCTTTTTTTTTTTTTTTTTTATTTAACTTGTTTATAGAGGGTATCCAACCTAAACATCTTTTTGTTTTTTTCAATTTTTAGTACAATATCTGTAAATGAGAAAATCTTTAAAATCGTCTTTTCGGACCCGCACTTAGATTTCATTCACGAAAATCTTGGTGCAGTATCAGATGAACATGGTGAAAGATTTTATCAAAACATATTGCAAATAGAGAAGGAATAATGAATCAAAAGTATACGTGATACTATTACTATATTTCGACTCAATAGCAATTGGGTATAAAAATTTTGCACTGCCGTTTACACTGTATTTGTTCACTGTTTCAAATACCATCCAACTGGAACATCCAAAAAAAAGTAAAGAAAATAATTTAAATATCTGGGAATGAATACGTGATGAAAAATTCTTATCTTTTTATACAATGGTCTGGGAAAAACTGCGAAAGTAATGTATGCATTGACTTATCCGACCATTTTTGGACAGATTGCGACCCTACAATGAACTAGTGTGGAGGTCTAAGCTTAAACAAAACAAAAAGGCCTAGAAGCCCAATTGAAAAACCTGGAACCTAATGCCCTCCTAAGTATCTTAAGTGCATAATGTACCCAATCCTACTGCAATCATAGAGATTATATTAAGAATCGGCTCTTTTCACATCAGTCAGAACACATGCTATCTGCGGTGCATTGTCACTAAAAAAAGCAGACATTTGCACCAGGCGACATAATTAGTTATCTAAGCATCTTACAGGACTCGAATTTTGAATCGACGACCATCTGCTCTGACATACCTACTAGAGGCCAAGATAGATTTTGAAAACCTTTTGTTCTCATTATCGAGAGTTGTGAAGAATGGAAGTCTAACACATCCGCACTTCTTGAATCTGTATCCTGATGTACAGGCGGCTCAAACGTCAATTTGAGAAGCTGGCTGTGACTTCAGACTCCGCTTTTCTAAGGCGATAAGAAAGTAGGAAGCAAAAGGAAGCTAGTAGCGATGCCCGATAAATCTTCGAAAAGAAATTATTTTCAGCCAACCAACTTCATTTATTAACTTAATTTGACATTTTGATGCGAACAATAAATTGTTTCAAGAATATTTAAAGAGTTTTTAGAATATTTTAAAACAAACAAATAAATGCAGCGCATGCGGCAATGGCTTTACTCGCGGACTGAAATCCGATAACAGGCGGACAAATTTATTTCGAATTCGCATTGGTGGAAGATACCATTTTCTTATTTCCGAATTTCATGACTTTCGAATCGGATTCCAGGATAACCCCCCGTGGTTCTTTCAGTCACAGGTTTTTTACCTATAGAAGAATGCTCCGAAGTTTGTATATCTCCAGAGTCATAAATGGCTCTACCATTACTATTCAAACAGTCAAGTCGTTACTCTCTAAAAACGAATCAGTGGATGCCAAAGCCAACCTTCGTATGTCAATATATTGTAAAATTCTAAATTTTTTTTATATTCCATATGCTTGCTCTACAAATACACGAGTTTTTTGTTCTCTTGCTAAGAAATCATTATCCCTGTAAGGCACCCTGAGGTTGGTTTCCAAAGGGTAGGCAGAATCACCTGCTAAATGGTAATCCACAGGTATTGTAGTTTATATTGGGTGCATGCCGAGTTGGTGCTGTTATGATTTTGTGGTACTGTTCTTCAACACAAATTATGATTTCTAAATGCAATCAAGCACAGATTAAGGTATTTACACTAAAAATACGCATAATAGTGTAAATCCTACAAATTTTTTAAAATTTTAAAAATCTCACGTGATATTGAGGGGGGGAGGGGGTCGAGCCAAATCTCACGACATCTCACCAAGGGTGGAGGGGGGTCGAAAAATCGCCAAAATCACCTCACGTAATTTATGGATGTCCCCTAAAGTGAATATTTCGATCTATTTGGTTGTCTGCGGCATATTACCAACATCTTATGCTGCAGTCATTATTTGACAATAAATATTTGGAGTTTGAACGAGGTCATCAATTCGGCGTTTCTTCGTTTGAATGGCAAATCCTCGAAATTCTCTCTTACCCGACTAGCATTTAAGGCGTCCATTACACGTTCATGCAAGCATCACATTACAAGATACATACATAAAGCGTCAATCAATTCCATCAGTCATGAATTACGTTTAAATGAAAAATCAAAATATTCAGATAATTGTCAATCAATTTCATCAGTCATCACTTTAGACGGTAGGTTTTCCGTCAGTCATAGCAGTGACTGTCGCAAAACTGATAGCAAAACTTATTATCTAACCGCTTGGAAAAATGACACTCGCGTTCAAAAATATAAAGCTTTCGACACCGCCGCAGCTATTATTCGCATATTCACGCCGAATACTCAAATTTTTAACCTCTAATTTCCACTCAGGATGGGGCAAGGCGTTAGATGCCTTTTGTGGATCTTATAGGGAAATCCACAAGGGGTCCATGATGCAGTGGAGCTAGCCTCATAGGGGCCCTATCTGCACCCTTCCAAATGCAAATGCAAAATGTCGTTCGGCAGCAATAACATTTTTAAATGATGTTTATGGTCTTAGCTGGGTAGTGCACAGCAAAAATTGTATTTCTATCGCAACCAACAAGTTTTTTTTAGCTAAAAAATTCTTCTTTGACTTTCAAAAAATAACAATCCACAATATTCTGCACTCGTCCTCAGTGATATCACGTAAACCAAATTATGCTGACACGTAGCTATTGGGTCATCCCATAAATAATGCGGTTTTTTATACTTCATTAATAATTTACAAGATACATAAAATTAATCTTAATCCAAAAAGTATTCCGCATCATTTTCTACAATGCTCTTCTAGCTATCTGGTAGAATTTCAGCACTCCTATTCCAAACTGTAAGATAATCGCGTGCCAGACATTGTCTACATGACCGTGAAGTGATGTCCAATTAATCAACCGGAATATCCAATCGATTCTTAATAGAGGCCGTATTAGTCTATTGAAAATGTCCAAAATTAAATGGTAGAAAGGAACAATTGCGTTCAAGCACTTTTATAGTTTAATATGTTAGCTTGGCACCTAAATTTGCTAAAACCACAAAGTGCCCCCTTTTTTAGGGGTGCGTTTTTGAGCGGCGACCCTAAGTACCCCTTTTTCAGGTTTTCAAAATAACTCGAAAACAAAGCGAAATTCGAGATTTTTACTAAAATACTTTTTTGTAGAAAATTAAATTTCCTATCGAAATATGTTTTTTAAATTGTTTTTTACCAATTGTAATTCAAAGAATAATCGAAAAACAAAACCAAAATTTTTCGAAAAATCCAGTTTTTTTTCTTTTTTTTATAAATTTGGTTATAACTTTTTTTACGGCATCCTGGGTATACATAAATGTTCACAGAAAAGAAAGGTAATGAAAAACTGAAGAAATTTCATTTTGTAAAATCTCCGTACGACCAACGGTGACCGAGAGATAGCGATTCAAAGTTGACCATTTTGAGCCATTTTTTAAATTATTTGCTTTAAACCATTTTTTCTTTGTTGAAGCCTGTGTTTTCTATCCCTATATTCCAAATATACACAACATTAGGCAACAAATATAATGAGTTTATATAAAGGTATGCTAAGAATTTTGTGGAATAAAAAACTAATTATGTTTTTGCAATTATTGTCTCGTTTTTTGATGAAATTGGTTCAAATAATTTTTATAACGTGTTAAAATCGAAAATGCCCAGAATTAAATAGTGTGAGTCCTCGGCATTAACATTCTACTCACCCAAAAACAGATCACATTTTCGTGCGGTGTTAGTGTTGTTTAGTTAATCTCTAGGAGATAAAAATGGAAACATGTTTTTTTTTCTTCGAAAAATATAAATAGTGAAACAAACAGATTGTTACAAAAAAAAGTATTCAAACTGTAGCTGTTGCAAGTATTGAAAGAGATGATGGAAAACACCAGCTTTTAGGTAGTGAAAACAGTCTACAAGTACATGTTAGCTGTTGCAGGTCATATATTCGACAGAAGAATATTGCGTCAGCTAAAAAAAGAAAAGAAAGCGACAACAATCCTCCCGTGTACCAAGCAGAGGACATCAACATATTAACTTCGAAGGACTTTGTGTGATTTGCGGCATGGAAGCAGGAGAAGTATACTTTACGCGACAACGTAAAAAAGGACGCTTAACTCTCGGTAAGGTTTATATTATTTAAATGGGCACATACTCATTGTTTCGGACACTGACCATGTGTATAAAATGTAAATGACCCTAAATCAAACGATACGTGCTTAGCTAAATGTCGCTTAGGATCGTTTAAACGATTATCTAAGAATGTAACGATTACGCTATCCCAGTTACCCCCAACAGCTGATACTATAAGATTACATGGACAGCGAACATATTTTCAAATCCAACAATGGAAGGGAAATATATTGAATGCCCTGCAATGGGGTTGGAAGATAACCCAAAATGAATTAATGCCAATTGTAATGACTATGCATCCGGCACCGAAATCTCTACTACGAAAAATTTCATGTGGATGTTTAAAAGGCTGTCACACTAATTGTAGTTGCAGAAATTTTGGCATCAAATGCTCCATATTTTGCAAGTAATGTGCAGGCACTGATTGCGAAAATACAAATGTCGCTGAAATGTCCCAAGAAGAGGTAAGGATATTGTTACTGAAGTTGATATTGTCATCGAAAGAATGAATATTGAAGAATAAACCTCTTTACGTATCTATGTATATACTGTTCTGTTTTTTGTGCCTTCAGGAAAAAAATTAGTATTTTTGTGAAATTACCTTGAAATTGTTGTTTTATTGCACAAGAACAAATTTATTTGCTGAAAATTAAAAAAAATGCTTAAGAGCAAATAATTTTAAAAATGACTCAAAATGGTCACTTGTGGCTATCTCTCGGTCACCCTTAGTCGTACGGAGATTTAAAAAATGCAATTTCTTCAATTTTTCATAACCTTTCTTTTCTGTGAACATTTATGTATACCCAGGATGCCGTAAAAAAAGTTATAACCAAATTTATAAAAAAAAGAAAAAAACGTGATCTTTCGAAAAATTTGGTTTTGTTTTTCGATTATTCTTTGAATTACAAATGGTAAAAAAAAATTTGAAAAACACATTTCGATGGGAAATTTAATTTTCTACAAAAAAGTATTTTAGTAAAAATCTCGAATTTCGCTTTGTTTTCGAGTTATTTTGAAAAACTTTAAAAGGGGTACTTAGGCTCGCCGCTCAAAAACGCACCCCTAAAAAAGGGGGCACTTTGTGGTTTTATCATATTTAGGTGCCAGGCTAACATATTAAACCATAAAAATGCTTGAACGCAATTGTTCCTTTCTCAAAGACATTTTCAATAGCCTATATAGCCCAGTCGCCAGAGACAAATTTAGACCGAAAGCTCGCACAAAATGTGATCTCGCTGAAAATTGGGAATTAGGTACTTTTTTGGATGTAGAAAACGATAAAAAAATCTTTGCTGCGCTAAAGTGTATGCTAAGTTCACCATATCGAAAACAAATTCGAAAATTTGGTTTTCGTGTTATATATCGAAAAATAAAAAAAAAATCGAAAAACTAATATCGCCACGTGAAAGAGCGGAAAATTTTACTAAAATTTATATTATAACTTATTTTAAAAAAAATTGTTTTATTATTATAAAAAAATATTAAAAATAAGAAGCAAATTCGAAAAATCTAGGCGCGCCAAAAACCAGAATTTAAATATTCTAACGAGGCGTTCGGGGAAAAACTAAAGTATTTTTGCCTAAAATGTGCCCAAAAATAAAAATAGACTCTTAGCTTTCTATGGAAGCCATTAGTTTTTAATTTTTTGTTTTTCTTCTCATAGAAAATTTGACCGGAAATTATAATTTGTAAAATTCTCACTGATGTTTCTAAAATTGAAGATATATTAATAGATGCGTACGAAAAAAAATACTTGTACATTTATCATCATTAGACATTTACTTTTGATGTAAAAATAATTAAAATGATAAATAAACATTGTCTCTGTTTAACAAAATTTATGTTTTAAAATATTCATTTTTTCTTACAGCATTCATTCGATGCCATTTTTATTTTCAAAAACAGCCGGCCGGTGGCACTGGCTTCAGTTTATTTTTCTTCTCTATACACTGCATTAACTTTCCTTTGCATTGTTGCCTTTATTGAATTCGTAAAATAAACGATATGGATATGTTCCTTTCCCGGTTCCATTACTTCATTTAAAAATACCGTGCACTAAAAATAAGAGCTAGATAAAATTACTACGTTTTAGTTGAGATCTCCGTTAATCTCCATATGCGACACAGGCATGAATATTTAATCTACTAATTCCACGGCGCTGTTATTCAGCGCTGTGAATGGTGTTTGCATTTATCCGTATTTCTTTATTTGTAATCGGATTTAGCCTAAAGTCTTCCGGACTACTTTCTGTTGCCAAATTGTGTAGCATATTTTTGAGGTCCTGATGTCTGTCGGTCAGCAAGCAGTTATCATCCGCTAAGTCGTCGAGATGCTTAAGGCGATCTAGCAATCGCCATTATATGTCACCTATTCTACTGTCTAGAGAAGGATGCCCTTTAATACTATAAGAAAGCGTAATGGCGAAAGTAGGCATCTTTGTCGTGCTCCTGAGGTCACTTGAAACCTGTTGGATAATTTTCCATTATAGACAACCCTGCATTTGGAATTGTAGTATAGAACTTTTATAAATTCCCTTTCGCTTTCTCATAGTCTATGAAAGCAAGGTAAATGATCGTAATTCAGTAGAGCAGCAGCAGAGCAGACTATGATTCTCAAGGTGGTAATATGGTCTATGCAAGAGCGGCTCTTTCGGAGTCCAGCCTGCTATCTTCTAAACGACATTTTCCGCCTTCTTTAACCAATCTTCAAAAATCTCCATTTTTAAAATGAAGAGATGTTCTGGAAAAGGGCGTTTTGAAGAGTTTTACATATCACCCTGTATTTTTGTAACCGTACGACCTTTTATCAGAAATAAGGTATCAGTGTACGCAGAATACTCCCACCTATCTAAAACTGACAAAATCAAGGTTCTACCCTATCAACTTCCAGAGCAATGAGTCGTCAAGGTCAAAACTTTGGTTTTTTTCACTAAAATTTCAACTAAAACCACATTTTTTTTTTCAAAGAATTTCAAATATTTTATTTCATATTTCACATAATTTTGCGTACAATAATTTCTAGTTGCAGAGTTTTGAGTCTAGTCTCATTACACCTGAGTTTTCTTATTTTGTAGTACAGTTTATATTTCTTATATATTTTTGTAAATATCAGGAAAATTCCGAAAAAACCTGATTTATCTCTTTTACTAAAACTTAAAAGCTAACTTAAAAGCTAACCTTACTCTAATTACTAGCTTCCTCGCTGTCTTAACTCGTTAATTTGCTGAATCAGCCGATTTTCTGTATTAGTACAACTATTATAAAATTGATGTGCTGTTTTAGTAGCCGCTTCGGCAATATATTCTACATTTGCTATAAGGTGTAGTCGCCCGGTGGAATAATATGGTAGTAGATTCAACCACAGTTTAAGAATTTTATTTTGTTGTCGTTGGAGCTTACTTACACTCCCGTGAAAAACGATAGGGACAAGTAAGTATTTACTGTTTTTTATAAATTGACAGTGAAAGGAAGGAACTTTAAGGAAATTATTCAGAAAAATGGGAACAAAACTCACTATTAGTACCCAAGTCAAAAGGTGGGTTGCTATTTTATTTCACAAAATCTCTAAATTAAAAAAAATAATTTCGTCCCTATAATTATTCACAGGTTCTACAACACAATTCTTCAATAATTTTCTTTACCGTTAGTTACAACAGATAACTTAACAGATAACTTCTAATTTATTGGTAAAATACTTTCAATAAAAGGCATTAAAAATAAACAAAAACGTTCCTTCTTTTCACTGTCAATTTATAAAAAAACAAGTAAATATTTACTTGTCCCTATCGTTTTTTGCAGGAGTGTATATGAGTTTTTGCATAGTGATGCCATATAGGGGCAGCATATAATATTTTCGCTTGGAAGATTTGCTTATATATTATCAGTTTGTTAAACTAAACTTACTCAACAACGACCTGCGGTTTATACGTAGTTAACTGATATTTTTTTTGCAAAAAGGCATTTAGTTATCTGAAAGTTCCATTTTAATGTCGCTTCACAAAAGTGCAGCGTGTTTTGAAGTGTCGCACAATCAGACACCCTCCAATCGCCTACACTGAAATTTTTCAAGAACTCTCCAGACAATCAAACAAATTTTCGAGATTTTTATAAGTTAGTCAGCTATTTCAGGGATATCAGTATCAATCCTGTTTGGCACCTCTATTCTCTATAGTCTTCTATACATTTAACATTGAAAAGATTTGCTGACGCAAAGTTTTGAAATTTTCTTTGTCAGGAATTTTTATTATAAGACTTAACGGTGAAATAATATAAGAAACTTAAAACAAATTTCCCCGGAGGTCGCATACGAGTATGTACACTACCAATCTTCCTCTAGCAAGGACACGTATCGAATTTCAATCAATTTCAATTTTCTTGAGTTTATTTAACAACATTGTAAAGTTGCCTTGTAAAGCATATGTGAAGGATCATCTATGGCGTAATAAATGAAACTCAATTTTTCCGCATCTTAAAGCTGCTTCAATTTAATAAAAATATTTTCCTTTATATCCTCATATTGTGAAGTTATTGATTTCAAATAAATGGCAAACATTATCCAAAAAAATGGGCAAAATGAAAATAATAAAACGGTCCACTAAGTGCCTGGACAGATTCGACCTTGGCTGCCTTATTAAACCATAAAATCCTATATTAAGGACGCAGGAGTAATAACAAAAACGTGATGTTTATGCTATAATCAAAATTGCATCCTTGGCGTCTTTGTTCTCAGTCATTTTTGCTACTAATGCTATTTTACTCGCATATGAGAATATCTACATCCACGCGATTTTGTTACTTATTTACTCAGAATTTATAGCGTAAAATAATATCCGGGTTTGTGGAGCACAGAATAATTTTGGAGTAATTTTTTCTCTTACTTTTTAATGTTTTGCGTTATTTTGGGGAAAATCTTTGTTGGTCATAAACTGAAGAAGGAGCATGGCTTGGAGGGATACAATTTTTATGAGGAGCTTTTCAATTTCTTCATTGTACGATTATTTCCTAAAAAGATAAATTTGGGAATTAATTTTGTCGTTTCGACTTTTTATTATTTTTATTTTCTACAAAAATTTAGAGAAATTTTAAGAAAGCTATCCTAGCAAATAAAAGCAAGCTCTGGCAGGAATATTGCAAGTTTATCAAAAGAACTAGAGATTCTGCAAGATCTTATGTAAGGAGCGGGCTGAGATGACGACGATCTCCACGTATGCGTGACGAAACCAACAGGCTGGTTCACCCTGGGCAATGCGTCTCGAGATTAGCAGATAGTCGTCCTCCCAACCTTGCGCTCCTCTTGAAATCTTTGCTTCCCATCCCCAATCCTCTGGGTCGGATCAAGGTGTAATGCGAACCATGCCAATGATCAGCTTGGCTGGGGACCAAGGTTATAAAAACAGCCCAATCGTGAACGGTGTGCTACGGATACCTGGCGACCTCCGGTTCTAATTAGCCTTACCCGGGCACTGGGTGGGAGTAATTATGGAGAATAAAAAGAAACAAGCAACAAAAACGAAAACAAGAAGGGACCACAAATCCCGCTAAAAATAGGGCTGCGGCACCCCCGATCCCACCTAAACCCCCTTCGAAAAAATGCCCCTCAAACGACCACTGCAACCCTGCTCCACCTTGTAGCACCGTCGGTGCCCAGCGTATACCTGCGGGCATAGCCGCTGCGGAGGCATCAGGGGAGCGAATGGTCTGCGGAGGGCCACCGACTTAAAAAGACCGGACCCGGCAAAGGCAGGTCACCAAGAACGTAGTCTGGCCGGCAGAATCCTCCGCCGCTTGGCTACCATTCCGATCAGGGAAGACCAAGTGTCGAAGGAGGATTTTATCAAAATGCAGGATGAAATTGCTTGGGCAAAGCAGGCCATTCCAAACTTTACCCCAGAACTGTTCAGAGGTGCACCAACCTGTAAACTCCAACGATCTGTGGAGGAACCAAGCACTCACAGTCACAGTCCAGTTCCAAAAAAGTACAAGACGCACGGAACCAAAGCGATATCCTTTGCAACAGTAGCGAAGGATCGCAAAATAATCGGTGTCCTGGACGAGAATGACCAAAACGAGAAGATCTCCAAGCATCAATGGCGGTGGGTGCAAGTAGCCCTCGCTAAAGTTGCTATGGAGGCCCTGGGGGATAACCCGGGACCTCCCCCCTCATGCCTTGATGCCGGATGGTATCAAGGCAGTATAAAGCTAACGGCCTGCGACAACACAAAGATTCGCAGAGCTGTACAAAGCTGTGGTAGCTAGAGTCGGGGAAGTCTACCCCACCTAAATAATGCAAATAGGCAAATAGCTCATCAACCCTGGAATTGATGAAACTAATTATTAATTAATTTTTGGTTTCCAAAAAAAACCCCAAGTAATAATTTTTTATAATTTTAAAGAATCTTTTGATAAAATTTTAATTTACTTACAATATTTATGTCCGCCATATTGGATTAGCTATTTTTAATTTGGAAATTTCAAAATTCCGGCTCGATAGAATTAAAGGCAATTTTATAACGAATAGTTTAAAATTTTTTTTTAAGTTTCATTAATTCCAGGCTTGGGAATTATCGTTTGTCCAAAAAATGAGCTATTTGCCCCACTCGGCGGCGCCCGGCTCAAAGCAGTAAATGCTAGTGATATTTCATCACTTCCGATGGCCAGAGCATGGTTACCAGTGGCTCCATCGGAGCATGAGGATGCTCAAAGCCTTCAATCCCCCCGTAAAAACCGATAACTGGAAAGTTACCAAAACGGAGCAGACTAACATGGCCACAGGCCCTTCGCAGACTTGTCCATAATTTCAAAGCGGTTTTAATATGAGTTGAATAGTACACTCGGAACTCACTTTTCTCCATCATTTTCGTGTAACGATTGTAATGCCTGTGTAGTAGTGTGGGGTGCAAGCACAGCGAAGCAGCTTTACTGAGAACGAAAATATGCTTGTGTTAGTGTAATGGACGGTGAAACCAGAAAATGTTTGGGTGAACAAATGATGGAAAATTATGGAAGAAAAACTGTCTTCCCTGCGACCCCTTGCCTATAAAACCGGTTTTTGTTTTGATGTTATGGACAAGTGTGCGGAAGGCCACAACCCACAATGCATGTTATTCTGCTCCTAAATAAAAAGTGCCTGGAACAGCTGGCAAAAGAAAAATACGCCGTGAACTACGGCTTCGAAAGAACGAACTAATGGTCTAACATTGCGTTTTGTTCTCTAGATTCACTAATACCATGGCGTGCGATCCAGCTCGCATAGAAAAAAATACAGGTGCGGTTAGGGGAATCCCGTTAGGGACGAAGTTCCTTACGCTTTTTCTTCATCTGCGAATGTATGTAATTCGAAATAGAATCTGTATATTTTATTAATTTTTATTTTATATCATTTTTTCAAGCAAATAATGTAAAGGAACGAATCAAATCAAAAAGCTTCATTTAATATTTTAGGAAAAATATTTATTTATTGAAAATTATTTACAAATTAGTAAATTATAAATTATATAAATTTTCAAATCTTATCATCATATTGTATCATAGAAATTTTTGGCCTCTGATAACTATGTATAATAACATAGGTACATACATATATTTGAGATTCAATTTTGTCCAAGAATCACGAAAAAACAGCATCTACTGTAGTACAGTATTTTGTTGTGTACTGTGCTGGATCATTATTACTACTCAAATTAAATGTATCAGATAAAAAGGATGTGAGTGTTTCAAATTTATCTTTTTCATTGAAGTTAATGTTAAAGTCTCCAGCTAATATGAGTGGAAGTTTATGATAATTTTGTTTAAGTAGTTTAGAACCTCTCTGAGTATATTCTAACAGCGATCGATGAATAAATAATGTAATATCTTCAATCTATTGATTTGGGGATATATGTATAAATAGCTACAGTAACTACTTCAACATCGTTTCCTATTTTACAAACAACTGAACAAATGTCACCAACTGATGAACGCCTAGTACTCAATTCACTCAAGTTTGACAAAATCATTTCCGCATTTGGTGTGCAACTGTTGACGGTATCTTTAGAGTTTTGGTATATCGCGACGCCACCTGCACGAATATTGTCTCGTTTATAATGAGAAATGCAATTGAAATTAGGAAGGACAATTTCTTCTTCATTCCTCATCCATGTTTCAGAAAGTAATAGAAGATTAGAATTTTCAGTAATTGGATCGATGAAATCTGAGATATGATTATTTAAACTTTGGCAGTTAAAAGTTAATAATGAAATACCTCTTTTTTTACAAATCATATCCAAGATCATTTGTGTTCTGGTCTGCAATGTGTTTGAAGATAATCTTTGAAATTCTTGCAACAATTTCTCTGTTGATCTAGCTTGTTTTCGATTTTGATAAAACTTAAATTTCGTTGGATCATCTTGAGGTGTTACAATATACAAATTTTCGATATTTGTTGAAAGAGAGAACGCAACGTATACAAGTTCTTGCGAATGATCTTTGCTGTACTTGTAAACAATTTCACTGAAAGTTCCACCCTGCGATTTATGTATGGTTATAGCGCAAGCTGCAATCAGTGGCGTGCACAGGGGCTCCTCTTTGGTATGGCAGAATTTTTTGGTGCGCCACATTATTAATAATAATAACGATAACAATAATAATAATAATTAAAACATTAAAAATATATGATGATAGACATACGCTGTAAAAAAATAAGTAAACTCACAGTCCAAAAGTACAGTAAAATTACAAATCGCGGTATGAAATGCTAATTTACTACACAATTATTGTAATTTTACTATTAGCCCAGTTGTCAGAGACTTTGACCTCGCACAAAATGTGATCTAGCTGTAAATTGGAACTTGGTACTTTTTTGGATGTAGAAAACGATAAAAAAATCTTTGCTGCGCTAAGGTGTATGCTAAGTTCACAATTTCGAAAACAAACTCGAAAATTTGGTTTTTGCTTTATATATCGAAAAATAAAAAAAATTTCGAAAAACTAACAGCGCCACGTGAAAGAGCGGAAAATTTCACTAATGTGTATATTATAACTTATTTTAAAAAAAATTGTTTTATTATTATAAAAAATTATTAAAAATTAGAAGCAAATTCGAAAAATCTTAGCGCGCCAAAAAGCTGAATTAAAATATTCTAGCGAGGCGTTCGGGGAAAAACTAAAGTATCCTTGCCTAAAATGTACGCAAAAATAAAAATAAAAAAAGCATTTTAAAGAGGACTCTCTAAGCTTTCTAATGAAGCCATTAGTTTTAAATTTTTTGTTTTTTTTCTCATAGAAAACTTGACCGGAAGTTATAATTTGTAAAATTCTCACTCATGTTTATAAAATTGAAGATATATATTAATAGAGGCGTACGAAAAAAAAATCGTTGTACATTTATCATCATTAGACATTTACTTTTGATGTAAAAAAAAACTAAAATGATAAACATTATCTCTGTTTAATAAAATTTATGTTTTAAAATATTCATTTTTTCTTACAGCATTCATTCGACGCCATTTTTATCTTCAAAAACAGCCGGCACCAGACGATAGAAGTGAAAGACTGGTGGCGGCTCGGACGCGTCTTTCTTCTTCATCATAATTTGTGTGTTCTTCTTCATCATAATTTAGAGTGTCCTCTTTAAAATGCTTTTTTTATTTTTATTTTTGCGTACATTTTAGGCAAGGATACTTTAGTTTTTCCCCGAACGCCTCGCTAGAATATTTTAATTCAGCTTTTTGGCGCGCTAAGATTTTTCGAATTTGTTTCTAATTTTTAATAATTTTTTATAATAATAAAACAATTTTTTTTAAAATAAGTTATAATATACACTTTAATGAAATTTTCCGCTCTTTCACGTGGCGCTGTTAGTTTTTCGAAATTTTTTTAATTTTTCGATATATAAAGCAAAAACCAAATTTTCGAGTTTGTTTTCGAAATTGTGAACTTAGCATACACTTTAGAGCAGCAAAGATTTTTTTATCGTTTTCTACACCCAAAGAAGTACCTAAGTTCCAATTTTCAGCGAGATCACATTTTGTGCGAGCTTTCGGTCTAAATTTGGCTCTGACGACTGGGCTATATAAATTTTGTAATTTCACATAAAGAAATTGAGAATCTCCAATACTGCATGACGTAAATGTTGATTACATGAATGTGACCTATATTTTATGCAATGTTGTGTATATTTCTTAGTATTATTTATCAATGTTTTGTACTGAACTTTGTACTGTAATTTTACAGTAAGAGGCGTAATTTTAGAACTTATAGTTTCAGTAAAATTACATATTGCTCATTGGAATGTAGGGTTTAACTTTTCCCTCCCATAGATATAGTTCACAGGTAGCAATGGAATACTAAGCATATATACCCGATTGTTCTTAAGTTAAGGTCAGGCCTTTGACTTTGGTCAGGGTCTGGGCAGTTCTCGTAACAGCCAAGAAATTTTTGATAATTTTTGATGCTTAGGGCCGATTCACAATTAAAGATTCAAGCTGCAAGCTTCAAGCTTCAAAAATTAGGATAAAAGGGTTTGTACAATGATTCACATTCACAGCTTCAAGCTGCAGTGCTAAAATAAAGCAAAACTCAGCTGAAGCTTGTAGTTTGAAGCTTGCAGCTTGAAGCTTGAAGCTTTCATTGCGAATCGGTCCTTGCATGGTGAGCGAAATGCTATTTTTATGTATAGGGAGACGGCATACACAAAAGTTTTGGAAATTTACAAAACTATGAAGTGAAAGCTTCAATACTGCAGTATTTTTACATCCCACAAATAATGTATATTTACTACACAGTTGGTAAAAATACGTCAAGTAGAATTGGAATATTCCTAATAATATATATTGCAAATTTACAAAACCGCCTGTGAATAAAACTTCCAGTATTTTTTTTGTAAAATTACCACAGAAATTTTTTACAGTGTAATCTAATATTTGGCCCTAATTTACGATGTCTTTCTTAGTAAGCTAAAGTTTCATATAAACATTTTCCTCGCTTTTTATACAGAGATAAGCATAAGATTTTTCATTTTTAGAAACAAATCAAATAAGGACAGTGTCATCAAGTTAAAATAAATATATGAAATTAATTCAATGTAGTTTTTAAAGTAATACTAATGCCCGGTTTCACAGTGTCGATTTGAGCTTTCGCTCAGCTGAACCTGACCAGTAATTTTGAACTTTAGCTCAAGTCAAAACTGTTTCACAGTTTGTTTTTGTGATCTGTTCAGCTGAACTTAGTTCACTGGATTTTGCAGGCCACTGTGGTTGAATCAGTTGGGGAAATTTTTGCTTTTGGTTGCTAAATTGTGTGATTTTTCTATGTAGTTTTTAATCTTTAGTGATAAGGATTTTTGAAAAGGATATGGCCGCTTATTACTATAAGAACGAGAACGACAAAAGTAGACATCCTTATCGTACTCCTGAGCTCACCTCAAAGTATCGGATAATTTTCCATTGTGAGGAACTCTGCATTTGGAATTGTTATATGGAGCGTTTATCAATACTATTATTTTGTCAGGTAAAAGGGGGATCGTAATCCAGTAAACTGGTCGACTATCATTCTCAAGGTATTAATATGGTATATGCAGGAGCGGCCCTTTCTGAATCCAGCTTGTATATTGTTAGGTCCCCTTTTTGGTTTTTTGACTATGATACCTTTCGCCCAATCCTCCGGAAAGGTACAGGTGTTCCATGCTAGTTCCAGGCTTGGATATATCGCGTCTGCAGTAGTTTTTAGCAATTCTGGAGGGATGCCATCTTTTCTAACAGCTTTACCATTGGCCATTGCATGAATTGCGGTTGCTATTTCTGTCTTCGATGGAGATGGAGTCTTCGATGGTTTTCTTAAGGTTCCTGTGAAAATTAAGCATTCATAGCGGCAAATAAATAATCTCTCCATCTATTCGCACTCTTTACGGCATGCTTTGTAGTAGAATACTCTCTTCTTTTTACAATCGAAAAATCTAACTTATAATTAATTAATAAATAAACCCAAGTTCACTGTGACTTCTCTCAAATTAATGACATTTCTCTCACTTATATCCTGAGCTTTGGCTTAAGTGCCCAAATTTAGTCACTCAGTTCAAGTAAATTTTGAACCAAGTTCAACACTTGAACCACTACTGTGAAACAGTAAAATAAGTTGAGCGAAAGCTTAAGTTAACACTATGAAACCGGGCATAACAAATTAAAAAAAAAATGTTGAAAAAATTAAACTAAGGAAAAAAAATTTTTTTTGAATAATTTTTATATCTTTTTGGAGGGAGTTGTTGGGGCGCCGATGATTTTTTTGGTATGGCAGCTGCCATACCTGCCATACCCATGTGCACGCCAGTGGCTGCAATTAAAGAAAAATGCTTTGGAGTAGCATCTTATCTGATGTAAATGGAATGCTCGCAGATCGTAGTTCAACAGGCACAGCAAAATTACTAACTCCACTTTGTACAGCTAATAGAGCAGCTTTTTTCCTTTTAACAAATATTTGTTGAATCACAAAACTCCAAGCAAACTCAAACTGCAATGTTGTTTGTATCAAGATCTAAATGCACTAATTTTCCAGTTGTGCCATTACATAAATCATCTGATACATCAATATTTGTTGTAATTAGATAAAACATGCCTTTTACAAAAGTAATTTAATATGGTAAACCACCAGTATCGATAATTGACTTTTTATGTAACTTTACTCTAAAATTAGCATCTTGTTCACGGTTTTTAGATCTTGTAATTGAATCAGTAGCTGTAGAGATAATTTTGTCTTCAAATTGTTCTAGAAGGTGATTGTTGTAGGCGTTTACATGCTCATTTTTGAAAAATAGGCGAATCCCTTAGGGACACAATTTCTGAGTATCGGCTTTTGTAAAAAACCTTGATTCTATCAACTCAATTTCATGTTGTTCTAATGGTTCACCATTGCCTATTTTAGTTAGTACATTAGAAAATGCAACATTAGCCTGTCTCATGACTTCGTTGAGTTGATAAAATTTAAGTTTCCGTCAAAGATGGGGTCCAACCATGTGTGTTCTAATAGGCCTATACAAAATGAAATCATCATCGGATGAAGACGACATCATGTAATAGTTCTAACGTTACGAGCACAACTGATGACTGATTTTCTGCTGGCACCGGTTATGTTTTAGGTTACCACTGTGTACGACCTATACGCGAGTAACCAAGCAAGGAACCGGCTACCACTGTGTTTTTACCCTCATTCATGACCCTTTGCATTACCATTTCTATCCATAGCTATAGGTTTCCATTCCTTCCAATTTCTACAAAAAAACACTGCATTCTGATTTCGTGAATTTGTAAATTGCCTACTGGGAAATTGCCTACTGGGATCGATTCTCGCACGCATACATACAAATCATACCGCATTTTCTTACGGGACGATTTCTACGACTTTATATGTATTATTGTACACAATTTATGGATGAATGAGTTACTTTTGTAATGTATTTCGTAGCCTTTCTTTTAGAAAGGGATTTTCCTAAGAAAGCTATTTTGATAAAAAACACTACACCTATTCTTTTCCAACTGATAGGCAATGTTTGTTGATGGATTTGTCAGATATTGTAGGTGAATTTGTAAATCGAGAGTGTCCTATCTTATTGTAAATAGATAACCTTGGGCCCTAATAAACCAGGCAGCCTGCAACAAAGACCTCAGGCGAAGAAGCCTATAACATGGAAATCGATGGTGAAAGCGCAGCTCAGAACGAAGTTGACGAATCAACATACTCCGAGCTGGGCAGAGCTATCGGTAGCATGTACACGGAACATCAGCTCCTCAGCTCGGACATCGACAAACACATCTCCAACGACGAAGAAGCGAAGTACTCAAATCGCAAAATGGTGCAGGTGATACAGATAAACGTATGTAATAGTCAAAGTTCAAGAGAGGAATATTATATTTCCATGAGACGATTTCTAACGGCCCCCATTCATATACAAGCCACCGGCAGGCCATGGCCGGAAGATTTCTCGCCTTGAGGCCAAGTATAACCACACATTCACTCACCCACACCGTAAACTGGATGGGGCCTGAAATACTGACAAAAATCTTTATGTGTGGGTATTTATCGTCAGCCCCACTGACATATAGATATGGACTGCTAAATAAGCAAAATCCCGTACAAAAAAGTGGCACCAAAAGCTATCGTTGTCTCGTTCCCCCGTTAAAATCCTATGAACTTTAATCGGTTTTAAAATAAAAAACAGTTTAGTGCATGTCAGCGATATAAACATAATTAGAAAAAACTAGACAGCTATAGAGTTTTTTCTTCTTTCTCTACTTTCGTTATTTTTAAAAGTTCGTTAAACAGAGGGAAATAACCCTCACATATTTAAAAAAAAATACATTTACTTAACGAAAAAACTGCTACTAAATAAAAAATAATGATGGAAAATTATTTCTATCAATTATAACATACATCTTATTACTTATTTTCCTCTTAATTCGAAAAAAAAATTGTTGTTTACATAGAAAAGGTCTTCTCCTTCTGGATAAAAATAGTGCCATTGAAAGTTGTCAATTAGCAGTCCATATGTCAGTGGTCAGCCCGTGCCTGAAGATCTGAACTTCTATTCAGTCTGAAATTTTCGTTGAGGCGATGAACATTTTTTGCACTTGAACTAACAACCTGCAACGCTAAACTGTCGTCTTCGCCTCTGTGTATGTAGGGAATCATGAGATCGCCTGCAGTCCACAGCTTGTCAGACGTATTCCTCAAGTCCTCAGTTACCCTCAGAACACAATGAGGCCGACAACGACAACTTCTACGGAAAAACAACAACAATTTATATGAGAATTGTCATTAGGCCCCCATCCACGGTCAAACAAACCATCAAATTTGTGGCCAACATCGAAAAAATTCTAAGTGTGCGTGTATAAAATACAAGTTTTCGAAGTTGGCCGCTGTTTGAAGAAAATATTCGTCTGGTTTAATATTTCCTTCAAACAGCTTAAATGTGTGTGTGGATTTTTTATGTGTGCCATGTAAAGCATATGAAAGTTCGTTTTGTTTACAGGAATTGTCGCTCGGGATGTTTGAAGAAAGTTTCCCTCGTTGATGCCCAACAAATGTCAAAGCATAAATGTGTGTGATGTTTGCCGAAAATTGGTTTGCTGATTTGTTTGACCGTGGATGGGGGCCTATTGTCGGCCTCATTGTGTCCCGGGAGTTAGACTGAGTAATGTCTGGCCTTCATCGGGCGGTATCTGCGGACTTGGCCTAAAAGGCTAAGGCCTGCCGGCGGCCTGTTGTGAATGCAGGTTTTAAGGGGCTCATATAAAGGCTGGCTACACTGAACAATTGCTCATTCGGAACGCTGGCCCTGTCCGGTGGAGTGTTCAAATATTAGCGAGCCAGATCTGTCAATTTGTCGTATTTTAATTTTGTTTTTCACGAGACACGACAGGACCTACACACTGATTCACAATGAATCAATAATAGAACTGAATTTTTGTGTTAGTTCTTTTACCTGATATCAACAAAAGA
Organism: Thereva nobilitata; assembly: GCA_963855945.1. Taxonomy (NCBI): domain Eukaryota; kingdom Metazoa; phylum Arthropoda; class Insecta; order Diptera; family Therevidae; genus Thereva; species Thereva nobilitata. The sequence goes on along the minus strand of OY979694.1, from coordinate 53,004,903 downwards.
TTTGCATAATGACGTTAAAAAAACATGAACTTATTTAATCAAGTAAACATTTCTCTCCTTGCAGTTTCAACTTTTGGGTCCATTCAGTGCTGATAAAATTGTTGCCATGCTGTATACTAACCATAATCAGTTCGATACTGGTTCGAGTCCTTTGCGAGGCATCAAAACGAAAAATGAAGCTCAAGGAGTATAGCAATCCAAATGGGGCTCAACTGAATGGGCATAGGTAAGTTTTACAAAAATCTAGATTATATTGACAAAAGAAACATGTTATTACTCGTTCTAGACCTTCCAAATGTGATAGACGGCCAGATAGAACAACAATGCTACTGGTTGCGGTGCTATTTCTATTTCTTATAACAGAATTCCCCCAGGGAATCCTTGGCCTACTAAGTGGGTTTATGGAGAAATGCTTCTTTAGGCGTTGCTATAGTTTATTTGGTGAATTAATGGATTTATTAGCATTAATAAATGCAGCAATTGGATTTGTTCTTTATGGCCTTATGTCGAAACAATTTCGAACTAGCTTTAAGTCATTATTTTTTAAAAAGAGATTACCTCGTGTTGAAATGACTAGAATGACTGGGGTAACGACTACATGTGTTTGACTAAAATTAAGAGTAGGTAATTGTAGTTTCACTTGTATTAGTAACTGATGAAAATGAAAATTAATTAAATTAATTTCAAAAATTTAATAAATTTAATAATATCAGTCTAAGAATTTATCTGAAGTGCCGTTGTACAGTAATTATAATAGTTTAAGAGGAAAAAAGTTATAGAAAACGAAAAAAAAAGTATGTTTAACTTTTTTTAACAGGTAAAAAAAGAAGTCGCATGAAAATTGTTATTATTAAGAAAATTAATATTATTCAAATCATATTTTTTTATTAAATTAAATTTTAGGTATCTAAAATTATGAACGAATTTTGATGAATTTGGTGCTAAAATTTTTATATTTTTAAAACGCGCTTCTTTTTAATTTTTTATTAAAATAATATTAAATATATGTATAAACTTACTTAATAAGTCTAGATCTAGAATCTAGTGATAAAAAATGTGCTATTTATACTATATTCCGATCTTCGTTCAGCGTTTTTGATTAGTTTTAAAATCAAACCCGAACCTTCTGAAATACTTGTGCTTTTTGAAAGAACTTACGGGAATTTGCTACCGCGTATACTATTTCCAAATGCCCAAAGCTTTAGGGAATTTTGCAATTGTATTCGGCTGTTAATGGTTTCATAAATTTTGATTTAACAAGTTTAATTTTCTACTAATTTAAGTGTGATATTTGAACGTATTGTAGGATGTCGGATAATGGTAATTTTCAATTTTCTTTTTGACTGTTTTAGCTATCGAACTAATTTATAGTTTATACACCCCTGATTACGTGCAACTCTTTATTACAATATTCTTTCATGGTTTTGGATTTCGCTGCTAGTCTATGGCAGTTACTATTTTCACTAAAGCAGAGGTAACCTGTTAAGTTCGTTCATCTTGTTAATTGTGATTCGTCAGTACAAAAAAAAAATATTTTTTTTTAAAAGTTTGTATCCATGTAAGAGTAGGCTTCACAAAGTGGTACAATAGGAAGGATTAAGTGATTATAATTATGATTTTCCAAAAATTTAAGTCACTTTTATTAATTGTACACCCTTTCATTTTCACACAGTATTTAGTGCAAAAATAGCAACAAAGATTTCAGTGATCCTTTAAATATCTATTCAGCCGATTTTTAGCCGACCATTGCTATCTCCTAGACACGCTTTCGAAGTACATGATGTATTTAACTTGATAATAGTTCTCGAAGCGATAATGTATTAGCAGTGTATATCTTACTAGGTTTTAGCCTGTTCCTGTTTTTACGTAAAGTGTACCATTTCGATAGACTTCGAAAACAAATTCAGATTTTTTCCAGCAGCCTCTAACTCATACCATAGAAATATAAACTAAACATGTTTAGTTTATATTTCTATGACTCATACAGCCTTCCAAATGTTAAAGTTTTCATCATAGCGTTATAATAATAAGTGTGTTTCTTTACGAAATCCCGGGATCCCTGGGATCCCAATTCTCGTTTCTTTACTTTCTCGGGCTCATTTCCCCTCCAGCCCAAAGATCCCGAAGTCTGGACTTCTGGCGGCTTGGATGAAATGAGAAATGTCAAAAGGTGACAGTTCTCAGCTAAGGTGACATTTCTGAATTTTCAATATCAATTAATTTAATAAAAGATATTCGTGTTATCGAGGCAATAGTGCAAATAATGAATAAATTGAAGTTTTATGTTATCGAGTCAATAGTGCAAATAAATAAATAGTTCTACTTCTTGGATTTCGCAGATGATCCCAGAAAGCGCGTCTTTACTTTATCTCCACCCTTCAAAAAATTTCAGCCCTTTAGTTCCAAAGGTTTGGTCTGTGCGTTTTCTGTAAGTCAGTTGAGATTACACTAGAAATCATTTCTATTTAGGATCAAGAACAAAGGAATCGTCTAATACCTTAGACCTTTTTCACTGAGTGGCACCCCTGACTAAAAAATACAAAATCGTGGCACCCGTGACCAGCGGCGGATCTTTCTTTTGACAATGGAGTGGAGAGAATCTTACATCGGTCTAGTAACAGGGAATGTGTGCAACCGCTTGTCTAAGGCTTCCATGCCTACGACAGGAGACACCTACTGACTAAATTCTCCTACCCTTTTTTGCATGAAGTTCAAGTCCAGACCGGTACGAGCCGTAAAGGCATTACTTCAACCTGGCATCATCAGCATGACCCTTAAAAAAGGATACCTCAAAAGGTGCTCGCTAGAGCCGGAACAGTCTAGCCGTCTAGCTATCTAACTGCTATCTTTCCTTGCATTTCTTGCCTTTTTCTGTTTCTTTGTGCTTCGTAATGCATAAGCTTCTGGTGGATGGCCTCTAGAACCGCTTCCATCATTCTCCACACATCCTCCGACCTTATCATATCGTCCAAAACGTTCTCAGGTATTAGCTGTAGCTAGCACCCTTAATGCTGACTATGGCGTCAGAATGACGTGGCCCCACATAAAAGATATCGAAATAAAATGGGTCTACGTCATTGGGACGTAATAATCCGGATTAAGAGTGCTAGTCTGTCTAGGGTATAAGGCAACAAAAGCACACCCCAAAACCGATTTTGTACATGAACAAGATTTTATTTAAGAGAGATTTTTATTACTACGTTAGAAAAAATGACAAGAGGGCTTTTTTGTAGACAATAACGTTTCATTTTGTAGAGAATTTCATTGTCAACATTTTGGGCTCTCGCCCGGGGTTGTACGACCTATAGAAACCGAGATACAAGGAGAACACGGGAAAACGCGATATCTCCGGCGGCCATATTTTTTTTTGTGATTCCCAAATTGTTTTCTTAAAAGGTCCCAAAAAGCTGTGGACCAATTTTCAGCCATTTTGGAATTTTGTCTCCTTTCGTGCGTTTTTTTTGCTAATTTCCCCGGACTATGTGTGTAGGTATAAGTATAAGTTTTATCTCTAAGAATAAAGCGATTGAAACGCCATTTTGATAAGTTCGAGAACTACACAAAAAAAATTCTAGAAAGAAAATTATAGAAATTAAGAAAGCCTTTCATCTGATAATCATATTTCGAGTTAGAACCTTGAATAATAGTAATCATTTTTAAAGAAAAAGGTCAAATATATAAGAATGAATCTAGTAGTAATAATCAGAAAGAAAAATGTATGATGAAAGTAGATAAAAGTTGAACGAATCATATTGCGACTTCATAATTTCTTTAGTTTTGTTTAAAATACCTAATAACATCATTTTCATTTCAAAGTCTAATTTTTTTACTTGAATTAATTTTTAATTCACTTGATTCATTCCTTAATTCATTTCTTAAACATTAAACGTAAAAATCTGCATGTACGTACATCTCACAGCGCTTGAAATGCCCAAAAGTCTTTTAAAGTTGTAAAATTACGAAAAAAAAATTGAATTTAATTACTTCCATTACCACAGAAGTATCTATCGATGGAGCGACTTACTGTGTAGAATTTCCCTGCCATTTTAAAAACATCAAATATTTCATATTTCCAAGTTTAGATTATATAGATTTTCTTTGTGAAAACTTTGCGCCGCAAAAAAAACTTCTTTATTACTTTTTAATTAATTCATATTTCTTTGATTCATAGGCATTCAAACGAGTTTCGCTGGCCACTCTTACAGAAGAATTAAGTATATACAAAGTGACTTTTTCAAGTTTGCCGATTTTATATTAATGAAAAAATATTTGTGATTCTAGATTTTAGCATCAATAATATTTGCAAATGCCTTTAGAAAGTTTGTAATCTTTGTGAGTAGATATCATCGATTACAATTTCAAAAAGACTCATTTTGGAGTAATCTGTTACAACAGAGACAATAAAATCGACCGATAGTTCAATTATGGCAGTCTACTTCTTTCTCGTTCTTTAAATAAAATTCCATTGATCTGGGTGGGATCTGAGTTCACTTTGAAGCCCTCCTCCGTGTACAGGACAGTGTTGTCATATATGGGGTGGGCCATAGGCATGTCGATTTAAAATTGATTAATCGAAAAATCGATCTTTTCGAGTGAAATAATCGATTTTTTAGATTCAGTGAATCGATTCACAAACCCCACGAATCGGACTCGATTCACATTCGGCTCTTCTACACCCTGAAAACGTCGTTTTGTAGAGAAGAGGGCGAGAGAGGATTTTTCAGCCAACTTTTTGACAGCTATGTGGTTGTTGTTGTTTTTTTGAAATTCCCTTTAGCTAGGAGCATAAAAGAAAGGAAAATCACAGTAGGCAAAATAGAATTTAGACAAAAAACAACAACATTGTGGAGTACAGTTGGTTATTAAACTTCGCTCGCGAGAAAGCCCATCCGATTTTTCGAAAAAAAGACAGGAAGGCTTTTTTGTGGGGAATAACGTTTCGTATTGGCTAATCAAAATTTTTTTTTTCGAAAAAAACAGTTTTTGAGTGATTTTTTTGCCAAAAAGTGATATCTCCGGCGGCCATGTTGTTTTTTTGTGATTCCGAAATTGTTTTCTTAAAAAGTCCCAAGGAAGCTGTGGACAAATTTTCAGCCATTTTGGAATTTTGTCTCCTTAAAATGCTAATTTCCCCGGACTTATAGCAATATCATAATGAATTCCTAACAGGATTGCTACATAAAAATATAAAAAATGTATAAATACGATTTTTAGAAAAACTGTTTCTAATTAGTTGTCGGTGATTTTTTTTGGAATGAATCGACATGCCTAGTGGGCATCTAGACCTTCGGTCTTTCAACATTAAATAATTCTGACATTTTTTAACCGATTTTGACAAATGTGCAAGATCTAAGGCCCAACTATGCATAGCATAAGCGCATATGCCAAGTGCATATGTCAAGTTCGGAACCAGAACCTGTTACGAAGGTGGCTACGGTTGACATAACACGGCATAAAAGCTTTCGTTAAACATTCGTTAAACATAATGAATTCGACTTGGGTCGAACGTGACATGACAACATTAGGAAAAGCAAAGTTATGTTTATTGCTGTTTATTGTTAGAGCAAGTGATTTTTGGTCATGTATAGAGAAATAAAAATATCTACATAATGCATTACATATATATAAATCAAAATTAATTTTCACTTTCACAGCGCAGATTTTACATCAACTTTATGTCGCTTATGTTATGCATAGGCGGTAATATGTTTTGATTGACATAATGCTGACTTTCGATATTTTTTGACGTTTTGACATATGCGCTTATGCCATGCATAGTTGGGCCTTTATTGAGGATATTCTCTTCCATTTATTTCAATCAGTTTTGAATACTATTACTACGTTACCATGATAGCTTGAGTGCCCGAAAGCTTCAAAATCTCAAGAACTCGAGCGCGTATATGGTCTGCTTACTTGAAGCGGCATATTAGCTTAAAATTAGCTTGAGTTCTTGAGCTCACATTAAAAAGAAATTACCAGTCATCGCTAAGCTTCAAAATTTTGCACGAAGGTCCGTGGGGGTCTCTCTTGATGCACGTTGTAGCCCTATTTTCGAAATTCAAAATGGCCGCCGAAATATAACCGAAATTCAAAATGGCCACCCAAATATGGTCAGTGACATTGCAGATGAGAACGCAGGGGCCAGGCAATTGCCAGACATGTAATTTTTCTACATTATATTACATGTCTGATAATGGAAAGCTCATCCGTTATGATTTTTTTGCAAACATTTTCGGCAACTTGAGCCCTGTCAGCCACCCATTTTGCACCAACCTAGCTGTCGGAGACTTGGAATTTATATTATAGTACAGGATCCGTAGAACAACGACCTTCACCGATCGAGTAACCGAATAAAATTTTTTTTCATGATAGATAATATGCTAACAAAAGTAACGGTGATGGGTTGCCTAACGAAATATGTTCAAGACTATATTTAATAGGCGTTTTTTCGCAATTTTCCGCTTTTTTCTCTATTTTGAGGAGAAACTATGCATTTTGGTGAAAATATCAAAAGAGAAAAGTTGTACAGCATAAGTTTTCCTACAAATTTTGTCTTCACTGTTTTTTCGAATTCCGCATAGTTTGGCCGCTAGCGGCCGTTTTGCGCCTTTTTTCAGATTCTGTTGATAAATCAAAGCGTCCAAAGAAAAGCCGTTGAAAACTGCAACTACTACTTTGATCTCATTTAATTTTTCATACAAATGCATAAATTTAGCTCAAAATCTAAAAAAAGGTGTAAAATGGCCGCTAGCGGCGAAACCATGCGGAATTCGAAAAAACAGTGAAGACAAAATTTGTAGCAAAATTTATGCTGTACAACTTTGCTCTGTTGATATTTTCAATCTAAAAAAAGGTGTAAAATGGCCGCTAGCGGCGAAACCATGCGGAATTCGAAAAAACAGTGAAGACAAAATTTGTAGCAAAATTTATGCTGTACAACTTTGCTCTGTTGATATTTTCACCAAAATGCATAGTTTCTCCTCAAAATAGAGAAAAAAGCGGAAAATTGCGAAAAAACGCCTATTAAATATAGCCTTGAACATATTTCGTAAGGCAACCCATCACCGTTACTTTTGTTAGCATTTTATCTATCATGAAAAAAAATTTCATTCGGTTACTCGATCGGTGAAGGTCGCTCTTCTACGTATCTTAGAAGACTATAAGTAGCTTATAGTCTTCCATCCTACAAATTTTCATTCGCCACATCGATGACATTTTTTCAATAAGAAGATTACTTCTTTTACCCTTCATAACTTTGTCCTGCACCACTAAAAGTGTCGGAGAGCTCGGACATATAGTCCCGTTTAGTACTAGAATGAATTGCAATCGAGTTTGTCCACATCAAAGATGAAAGCACTTTTTCGTCTGCAGCTCTTACACTAGAACGGAAACTATACTGAGGTAGTGAACAGGAGACGGAACTGAAAATGCATTGAAAATTATAGGTAATTTCGACTGAAGAGTGTGAACGGACATCAGGCGGAGTTTAGACGGAAACATTTAGACATTTGGATGAATGGAGTAACAAATATTAAAATATTTCCAAAATTTTTCTAAGTCCAAGAAGTACCGAGTCTCTCCTAAGAATATTCCAAATTTAAAAATGATAAAAATGTCCGCCTAGTTTCAGCCTCTTTCCAGTCTTTTTTTGATACTCATGAAGGGTAACTGATATCAGTTTTCAGTGCAAATAATAATTTCCGCCTTATTTCAGACAGAATTCCGACTAAAATTCATTTTTCAGCTTCTTTTCAGCCCTTTTTCAGTTTTATATTTTCACCCGGGACTTGGACATAAGAACTATGGCATCACCGCGACGGTTGACACCAAGGTCAAGAAGGTCAACACGCCATTAGTTCAGTCGTTTACGTTACTTTCGCTTTCGATATTACCAAAGTTCGAGTCTCAGCAGCCTGAGCTTGATCTAACGAAAAAATCGACGACCTTGGTCTCAACCGTCGCGATGCGATGATGACATGGTTTTCATGGCGAAGTGCCCCAGTACCTACTGAGATGCAGTAATTACAGCCGTCGAAGACCCTTTAAATAGTAAACTAAGAAACACATATTCGTCGGTATATTATATATACCGCCGAATCCTAAGAATTCTAAGGGTGAAGATGATCCATTCTGTGGTAACGAACGATCTATAGCAATAGTGTGATTCTTGAAGCTCCAGTCCAAATAAATAAGGTGAATTCAGAGCGAAGCCTAATATGGTAAAATATGGTCGAGCGATTAATTCTTTTGTCAAAAAGGGAGGAGTAACACACCGAATCTGAGAAGTAGATTGGAGGAAGCTGAGAGAATTTCGTTTAAACAGATAAGGGAATATAATGGAGAACATTGTCGTGAGGTAGTTTAGACTCGACGCCATCCACTACTAGCTTTTTTGAGCGGCCAGCAAGGAATCTCTCAATCCATTTTTTAAGAGCTTAACCAATGCCTTTAATTTGAAGTTAAGCCAATAGAGCAGGATTCTGGGTATAGATGTTTTCAAATGCCGTGACATTTGACGCATGTTGGGGTAAAAAGCTCTTAAAAATGTTTAAAAGCTGGAGATAATTTTTCTTCCTCTCTATTGAGAAATTAAGCTCCAAAATAGGAAGCCAAAGGCGCACGCAAAAGAATTGTCAGCAATTCCCATATACTTTCTGACAACTTGTTGCAAATATTACGACGACTCTGTCTTTTTATTAGAGCTTCTGTATATACCACAGTGGCTTAAAAAATCTCAAACGAAAAACGAAATTTATATTTTCCTATTTGAATAATTGATAGAAATTTGAAGATCGAAGATAAATATTTCTTAACCGTAAGTAAAATAAAAATGCGAAGAAACTATTTTAAACATAATTTATTCAAAAGGAAACACTTTTCTAATTAAAATTGAATTTTTATTTTTCTTATAATTTTGTGAACCATTGTATATTGTAAAAAGTGAGCGAGAATTGACTCCTCCTCCTCCTTATCAAATCACTTGCTGACATTTAATCAATCGCGACTGCGTATTGCTAATTTTACAAATTATGAATGAAAAGCGTCCTTTTTTATATATTTTTTAATTTTCAGGTGTTTGTATTTTACATACATATTTGCTACAGAAATAATTTGTAGCAATTTCTATTAAAAAATACGCAATTTGGGTTTTTAATACTTTGATACTAGGATTCTTGACGTTTTCGGCCAGTCGCATGCGCGCTTCTGCCAGGGGAGGTTACGTTGCTGGCGGCTGCGGAGAGTTCACAATTTATGAATGAAAATGCTCATGAATTTAAAAAAGGATTTTTCAGCATTTTTTTTTAATTATTATAAATTTAGGGATGAGAAATATTTCTCATAATTATAATAAAATTATGCTTATTATGATGGATAGATTTACTTGGTTGAGCAGGGTTTTTACATGTATTTAAAAGCTCTGCTCAATACATATAAAGATAACTTAACTTTATTCATTCGGCATGCGCGCATCCCTTCCCAAATAATTTTGTTGAGTTTTTTCTGCGTTTGTTGCCTTTTTAAATGAAAAGAGGGGAAATGATAGAACAAAATGTATAAAATTTGGCAACGAGGTGCGCAGAACTGTTCGAATTTTTTGTGTCACGGAGTTTGAAAACATCTATACCATATTCGATCGAAAGCCTTGAGATATTTAGAGTAGCCACACGAATCTCCCGAAAGCGATGTATAAATTTTGTTAGAAACACTAGAAGGTTGCCAGCGGAGCCCTGGTTTAAATGTCAAGAAATTACCTTCTCCCGTAAAAATAACACACAACTGCAGTATTATTATCTATCTCAACGGCAATCATGTTGACAAAATTGTGGTGGTGTTTACAACAAAATAAAGGAAAAAATTGTTCAAATGTGGTGTGACTACGAAATCAAATTCAAATTATTCACCTAGACAACCCAGTCCTCCTCTGGTGGCGATCTAGACATTGAAACCTGGACTTAATGTCGAAAGAGTATGGAAAATTCAATAAAATTGTTCTTCCACAAACAAAAATACGCTTCGTAATCTTTGCATCATGTTGAGATAATTACAACCCAGAATCTGATGGCAGCAGTTCTTTTCCATTTCACCAGATAGCAGACATTTTTATTGACTCAGACAGAACTGCTGAAACGATTTCAGTAGATAAACATTTAACTCTTTCACGAGTTTGAAATTTTAGATGCTTCGAAATGTTTGTGTGTTCGAATTCTTTTCACATTTTTTTTATTTTCAAAATAAACAAAAGCGAAGTGCAGGAAAAGTTAAATTTAAATTTTACTGCAAACACTCTTTCAATATAGAAAGGTCTGAGCAGGGCCGTCCTAAGATATTCGGCGCCCGTGGGCTACTAAAAATTATGCGCCCTTCTTCGTAAGAAAATACACGGGATGTCTGGGGGAGCGGGGTGACTGGCAAAGTTATGCAAGAGTATCCAAAGAAGACCGTAAATAATTTTTTATTCTTTTCATTGCTGAAAAAGATCGTTGGCTCTTGCAATTTGTAGTGTCAAAATGTACTTCAAAAAAAATGCGCAGTGATGCAGCCAACTCAATTTTCGAGTGAATTATTGTCCTTAAATTAAGTTCCGCAGTAGATATATTTTCTTTTTTCTTCAATAAATATACTAATGTAGTTAGACAAGCATCAAATTTTAGTGAAAAAGGAATTGTTTCCAGTCTCAAAACTTTTATTAACATAACATAACGAAATGGACATTTTCTACCTCTAGCAACCGCCGCTACGCAATTTATCTATACATATCGCTGGTTTGCGAGAATAACGACGCAATTCAAAATTCTGTAAAATTAAACTAAATATGCCAAATGACCAACAATCTTTGATAACTTATAGTAAACAGAGACGCAACTCCGATTTTGCGTCAACTATCGTTAGAAAGGTATATCGTCATTTTTAATTTGAGACAAAACATTCTCTACTAATTTATAAAAAAATTAAAAAAAAACGTCATTCTCTAAAATCAATCATTTTGAGTTGCGTCACTATTCTCGCAAACCAGCGAATAATCTACCAATTTGGTCGTTCTTTCTAAATGTAGATGAGTATATCTCAGTTTGTGGAAAACCCAAAAAAGCGAAAAAAAATTGAGGTTGTTCGTTATGATAGGTTACTATGCCCGGTTTTACACGACCCCGGGGTACAAATGTTACATATGTTACTAATTAAAACGGTACCCCGACTGCAAAAATACAGATTATACCTATACTATAGTTGTGTGATACTTAAAAAAATGACTATTAAAAGTTAATATTTTCTACAGTAGTTAGACAATATCTTATATATTTATTATACACACATTGACTATACTAAGAGAACAATGTCTTCTATATCTTGTTTCTGTCTTACATTAGTACTTAAAACTTGTTTTTGGCTTTTTAGTTCATTTTTTTGTCACAGGGGCATCGTGTTTTTTAATTTTTTAATTATTTTCGTCAATTTTTTCGTAAAATTTCACTTTTTATGTTTATTTGCCATTAAGTTTAACTTCTTCCGACATATTTTCGTCGTTTGTACTCATCACATATATTTTATACCTTCAGATTTGTATTTCGTTTCGACTGTACAGATTTTTCTAAAGAAGCGTGTAATTCAACAGAGCGGCCACTTTTTCTTAAGATCAAATTTCCGTGACTTTTCTAGGTTCTCCAGACAATTTTTTGAATTTTTTGTAGAACTTACATCGTACCTTGAAACTAGAGATGACTACATATTGAATAGAAGAGGGCCACGATGACTACCCAAGTGATAACAAGTGATCTTCCGTAGGGCCGCACCTGATATTCCAAATTTTAAGAGTTTAGCAATTAAATGTGATGGTCTACTTTATCAAAGGCCTTGCTAAAGTCAGTATAAATAGCATCAATTTGATGGCCGCTCTACACACCACAGAGCAGTTCGGAAATCAGGACCATGGGGTTTGAGGTGGTCGAAAGCGATTTTCTGAAGCCGTGTTGTAGTTTATTTAGGAATGGGTCGATTAGAGGGGGTATCTTATCGTAGACGAGTTTTTGAAATAGTTTGGGGATTGATGATAGAATAGCAACACCTCTTTAGTTAACAACTAAATGCTTATCAGACGCCTTATGGATTGGTGTGAAGTAAAATGTCATATCTAAAACGTAGGAATCTTTCCTAACACGGCAATGATTGTTTTTCTTCAACAAATTTTTGGTCCGTTCTTTGAAATTTGCAGTTGATTTGAAAGGGCATGGCATTTTTATGCTTCAAAAAAAGATCTCATTAAGTTAGCTGTGGTCGAATAGCCCACAAATGAAATAATCTAATACAGACTTAATTGTTTTTAGAATTCCAGAAACGTATAAAAACGTCCATCTGTCGTTTTTGGGATAGCTTGTTAAGCGATTCATCAAAACCAACTACAATATAAGCACAGTTGAAAGAAATATTCGAAAAAAGTGTTCGCCAAGACCAGAACTAATAGCTTATGCGATTTGTTTTCAGTCTGAAATCTAATTTTGCACAACCACTTTACCACAGCACATTTAATGAATAAAATTGTATGGTCGTGTAATATGAAAGAGTACATTTTGTTATTAAAAATTCTAGTTTTATCTATGATTTCTAATAGTTCGCTCCAAAATGCTACCATTATAGCAGTTTCCAGTGAGTGGAACTCAGCTTCAACTTTTGTTGCAGGCTTTTGAAAGATCTCTTCGTAAATTTTTAAAAGCATCTTTAAAATTTTATAACCAATGACCAATGATTAGAACAGGTTATTTGGTTATTTTTGTTATGAAAAGATTTTAAATAAAAATAACTCAGAACTAAAAATAATAAAAAAATATAAAAACAAACAAAAATCGCCGCCCCTAAAAGGCTTGCGCCCCGGGGCTATAGCCCATTTAGCCCTGTGGTTAGGGTGGCCCTGGGTCTGAGGTATCTTGTTTAACACACCGGCAACTGCTTTTTCTGCAGTCAAAAAGTGTTTGATAATAAACATATTCTCCTTTGCACATACTTACACCCATTCACCCTTTGTATTACCAGTTGGTTATGTCGTTTGTTACGTCATGTTGCAATTTCTAGTTTTAAGCTTAGTACGGGCGATAGAATAAGGGTTATGAGGGTTCGCTAGGGTGTTGAACAAGGGCGTCGCCAAGGGGGCAGGGAGGGGCAGCTGGCCCCCTAGAAATTGGAAAAAATCTAGTCAAATGTCATCTAAAAATTTGTGAAAACATACGTGGTTTATAGAGAAAATGGTGAGAATTAACAATTCAAAACAGTATTAACGATTACAGCCATTCTTTGATGATTGGATAGTGGCTCGTGTAAAAGCAGTCAAAGGGTCAAGCATGCTACGGATGGCGGAGGTAGATGTAAGCGACTCGCGACAGTTCGGTTCAGTGCTGAGCTTTCTTATTCGTTAGCGAGTGTAAGCTCGTAATATAAAAGAAAAGAATCAGTTCATTGGTTTCCAAACCCGACAGTTCAAAGGTTGTTAGGGACATAATATGGACGTCAGAAAATTAGTAAAAAATAGCGATATTTCCATGAGGAAACCCACGAAGTCCAGGAACTGTTCGTCGGATTTGTTGAGCTGAAAGCTCTGCATGCGAAATGTATTACACAGACTATCGATGGGTTTTTGACAAAGAAGGTCTTAATCCAGAGAAATGTGTTGGTTTGAGATTTGACGGTTGTTCGACGATGTCCGGAAAAGAGGGTGGTGTGCAAACAATTTTGCGCAAAAAATACACCAAAGCTTTGTTCTTTCATTGCTCTTCGCACAAACTTAATCTTGTAATCAATGATCTAAATACTCTGCCTGAAATTCGGAATACCCTGGGAGGCGCCAAAGATATTATTAAATTTTTTCGTGAATAAGTTTTGAGAAGAAAGTTAATACCTAATATTTCCAAACCCCTGCGAAACAAGGTGGAAAATACAAAACTATCAGAGTTTTTAAGGAGAATTTTCCCCTTTATAAAGAAACCTTATCGCGTGGAAATAGTGCGACTCAAAAAAATGCCTTTCAGCTCCATACGGCTGCCTCCAGAGTTTCGTTTATTCTTAGCCATACTTTGATAGCCAAATTCTCGGCTTTGATTGAGCCCGTTGTAAACATGCTCCAGTCAAAAGCTTTGGACGCGGTCACGACTTCGCATCACATAAAGTGCATTTTGCAACTGCTCAAAAGCCACCGTGACCATCCCGAAAAAGTCACAGATGAAATTATAAGAGATGCTACTGTCATTGCGGGAAAAGTCGAACTGGAAGAGGACATGCATCAGTGCCACGTATCGTTCGGAAACAACGTCATCGAAGCAACCACCCAGCAGAAAGCCCTTCAGAATTCTTGAAGAGGTCTTTAATAATACTGTACATGAACTCAATTATTGCCTCTCTTGAGGTACGTTTTACTGAAGAAAACACTCCATCATTCGCATTATCTAAATTACACCCGGCGCAAATGCAAACCGTGTCAGTGGAATATCTTACAGAAGCTTGTGAAACCTTCGCCAAATTTTATGATCTACGAAACATGATAAATGAAATCGACCTTTGGCAACAATTGCGGCAGGATAAGGACAAGCACAACCCAACAGAACTAAATGAACTAACCGTAGTTGATGTGCTTAAACAAACGAAACCCTTCTTCCCCGAAACGGGAAAAGCTTTAAAAAATTTAATTGTTCTACCGCGTACAAATTGTCAACTCCTCGCCTCAATGGTCTAGCAATGATAAGTGTTTACAGAACGCTTATTTTTGACAACTTAGGCCATTCTTAAAACTTAGCTAACTTAAACTAAAGAAGTGGTCGAGAACTTCGTCAAAAACCCGCGAATAATTAAGTTTCTTTTTATAATTTTCTAATAATAAAAATATTTGTTGACAAATTTTATTTATTGTTCATATTTCTCCCAACCTCTATCATCTTGCCCCCTCTGGCCGATTGGCTGGCGACGCCCTTGGCGTTGAAGTAGAATGGGTGTATTACAAGCAAACCAGACCAAATTTAGCATAGAATATAAATTTCTTTTAGAACTGATTTATTAGAGATGTTCAAATTTCTGGCTTCTCCATCTTGTAAAATGGTTACTATGTAGTTTAATATATTTACGTCTCAGCCTTTCTCATTCGCTTTGTCAATAACTAACATCATCGTTCAACATCATCAAAGAGTTAGAAATTAAAAGATGGACCCCGTGATGGATCAGTTAAAAGATGAACCCGTGCCATCAAACATGAGACGGTAAAATCGCGCTTTACATTGGCAATGAAAATCACAGAAAAAGTTGTTCAAGATTCTACGAAAGTAGTGGCAGCCCTGACAAAACTTTATCATTACTATCATAGTTGTAAATTCCATCATTTCGTTTATTACCCCATACACAAACCGGTTTTTTAGACAAGAGGTCGCAGAAGTGTCTTTTTTCCTCACTTTTGATTCAGAAAATTTGTCGGACTCATCGTACAAGACACAACAGAAAACATTACATCGTGTTCGGGGGTCTGCTAAAACTATTTGCAGTTTTCCTTCAGATTCGCGTTTATTGTACAACAACATAGGCATTACAATAGCCATAAGAAAAAGATGTAGAAAAATGAGTATATCGTGTAATACCTGCTTCATATACAAAACCAGTTTGAGGTGAGAACAAAGTGGTGGCATGGCAATATTATACCCGCAACACGAGCTTAGCCAGTCGGCTCACTCGTTCTGCCTACAGCTTCCCTTTCCGGGCACGATAGAAATAAGGAATTCGTTGACAAGAGAACAACTCGATACTAAGGTTATAAATGTCGTGTCGGAATATGACAATTGATACATATAACATCGAAGGTGTAAAAAAATTTATATACTTAGGGACGCTAATCTCAAAAGATAACGACACGACGGCAGAAGTCATAAGGAGATTGGCGCTGGGAAATCGATGCTACTTTAGGCTACGTAAACACTTCTTAACAAGGAACATATCAAGGAGGACTAAAGTTAAACTATACAGAACCCTTATAAGGCCAATACTGCTGTATGGATCCGAAACCTGGACACTAAGAACTAGTGAAGAACACCTCCTGGGGTGCTTTGAAAGAAAAATCCTGCGCACAATATATGGAGGAGTGAACGAAAATGGTGTTTGGAGGAGAAGATACAATCACGAACTGTATCAGTTGTATAAAGATCCAAACATCATAAAAACTATAAAAATTAACAGAATTCGATGGGCAGGACATGTTGAACGTAGCAGTGATGACAGCATAACAAAAATTATTATGAACAAGAGACCAGACGGACACAGAGGCACAGGACGTCCAAAAATATATATATAGATAGCGTAGAGGAGGATCTACGAATCCTAGGTATAAGAAATTGGAGACTCCAAGCCAGAAACAGAGAGTTCTGGAGGAGGATGTTGCAGGAAGCCAAGGCCAATAACAGGCTGTGGAGCTATTTATGATGATGATGAAATGTCGTTAGTAGACATCAACTAAAGTAATCCTCATTTGTAATTTTATCATTAACATCAACCTAGTTTATCCCGCATTAAATGCAAGATTTGGCGGTAGTTTGATGATGTTATAACACAGGGTTGGCCAACCCCGGGCCCGTGAGCGCAAGTGCGCTAGTAAGCGATTTAATATTATGTGCCCAGGACACGATTCCCGGAAAATTAAAATAATTTTTTTATTTTATTTCTAAAGTGGCAAGACATAGAACGAACAACAATCAGATGAAGTGTCACATAAAAAAATTAAGGATTTGGAGCAGATAGCAAGGAATCTAGAAATGGAAACTGATTTGAAATTACTCGGAACCAAAGGCGTAGATATAATTAGCGTTGAAAGAGCAAAGTTTTGTAAAAGTACTCGTAAAAGGCCTTTATATAAGCGCATGTCAGTGCGCTTAGAGTGACTTTAAATCCATCCTGCCATATTCAGATATCGGATCTAATCTTTAAGCTTCGAGATCTTTCTGGAAGTATTTTTGAAGGTTCGTCAAAGGGGAGAAAACAACAGTTTATTCACCCTCCTCTGATCTGGAGCCTTCTATGTGTGGCTTCAAGTCTCATCTCTAGCTGAAGTACTTAGCTGATGGGAATAAGCTGGGTACACGTCCATAATTGTAGGTAGACTGAATTCAGGAATTTGTTTCTATAGGGGACAATAGCAGCGTCGACAGGAGTCTTTCCTGGGGTGTACTACGGCACGCCGTCTTTACTACTCTGCTGTTGCCTAAGCTGGTGTGGATGATTCTATTTTTTAACATGAAGAGGATGCACTCACCACAACCATTGGGGACGAATTTTAGGTGTTCAGAGTGATTTTTGAGTGCTGACAAATTGAATGTTTATCAATCAATTTTGTTGTTGCGCCCAGGTCGGTCGACGGCGGACGGAGGAGAGCCCTCCAAATGGTGATAGAAAAATATGTCTCCCACGACTTGAAATTACTATTGATGCACTCAAAAATCACTCTGAATACCTCAAAGAAGTTTTGGAGCAATTTTAGTGTGGAGCCGAAATTCTAAATACGAGTATTTACCAAAAAAAAAGAAAAATAACTTAAGCAGTAAACAAAAATGACGTCATTACATATTGCTGGGTTGCGCCCGCAACGTTCATGATTATTTTTAATTGCGTCCGCGTTTTTTTCAAAAAAGGTTGGCCACCTCTGTTATAACACATTCGCCATGTGAAAAATTTCGAAATTTCAGATACTTCAGATGCTGTAATTTGAAACGGGAGGAGATGGTTTCGTGTGTGGCTTTGAAAACTCTTATTTTACATACAAGTAAAGACTTACAATGATGGATTGAGCTTCTCGAGATTGTTTTTTCCTTTAAAAAATAAATAGGAAGGAAGAGTTGCAAAAAAGAGAGTGAAAGCTCATCATCATCAGGAGCTCCACAGCCTATTGTTAGACTTGATTTCCTTTAGTCTCCGTGATTGTCGATTTCTGGCCCGTCTTTTCCAGTTTCTTACTCCTAACTGGCTTATGTCTTCCTCGACGTCGTCTATATATCTTTTTTAAGGGCGACCAGGTCTCCGTTTTCCTGACGGTACTTTCCGCCGGGTTCCATTCCGTACCTCGTTCGACATGACCAATCCATCGTACCTACTCTGTTTAATTTAATGTTTGGAATTTTACTCTGAGTTGTATCTTTTCCTCCAAATGTCATCCACCTTGTAATTTTTAAAAAAAAACATCGTTTATTGACACCAGTTATTGTGAATAAGTTTGGCGAGTAACGTTGCTTTAACGTTACTGAGGCATGCAACTTGTCCGGAGGTTTTTATAGAATAACAAACTTCCTATAATACTATCGACTACTTTTTAGATCGGTGTGTGCTCTTTAATCTAGTTTTAATCAAATTCTTCTATTATAGGATGGTTTATTAATGCAGTCCCCTCTGCTGTATCGTTACACGTGTGTAAGTAGTTAGAGCACTGCATTTCACATTGCACTTAGCAATGATGGATGATGTAGAAAAATAACTGATTTTTAATATTTTGGACAAAGCTATCCCACCGCTGCCACCAATCTAGTATAATCGATAACGATACCAAAGCGCGACGGGATAATTTTTTTCACACAACCGCCACGATAGACGCATTGATGGGTAACTGATTTTTAATCTTTTGGGCAAAGCATGTTATCTCACCGCTGCCACCAATTTTGTATCGAGGATAACGATACCTGAGCACGATGGGATACTCGATAATTATTTTCAAACAAACGCCACTATGAACTGAAAGTAAATGCAATCAGGCGATCATTATCAGGTAAAACCCGAGTTATATAACCTCAATGAGTAAAAGCACCTTTTATTTATGAATTAAAAATGAACTGGTTCTACGATTATTATAGTATACATATTGACGTTTACTTGGTATGAGAATCCCGTCGGAACTGACTGAAAACCTTTCATGTACGTAGTTTATACTCTTTCAAAAAAAGTATTAATATTGTTAAGTAAGACTGTATTTTTCTATTTTAAAAGTCTGGAGATTTGATAACCCCATCAGCAAACACGGAGTAAAACAATGGATCCAATCAATCGACCACCTAATGAAGTCAGGAATCTCAAATGGACTTGCAGAGTGCTTCACTGCTGTTACAAGCTGAGAAAAAATAAATTATTCATGATGGGATGTAGTTGTCGGCTCCTTAAAAATCTATTAACATCAGCCCCTGATATAAAAAGTAATTATTTCAGATTATTTGAGCTTTAGGTTGGTTACTCAAATTTTTTTTCAAAGAGATATTATGAATTTCAAATTTTATCATTTTTAACACAATTTTTCACTAATTTTTATTCAATTATTTAAATGACTCACACACCACAACCTGTTGTAGAGATCACTCTCCACATTATAGAGTAGAATTTTTGAATAATTATGAGACACATTTTCATATTCCCCCGTTCACTTGGGCATAGTTGAAACCATAACAGCACGACCCCAACAAAAACAGTATCACAGCAAGACCCCAGGGTTAAACTTGTCCCTTTTGTTGCATGATTACTTTAACGCCTGCATAAAATGAATGATAAAGAAGCATCCTAAACCGCTTGTCTTTTTACCCTGAGGAAATTATTGATCTTGTCCTCCATTTCCATTATGTACTTAAGAATGAAGAGATTAATCCGAGATGTGCTGTTGAGTGTTCCTAACTTTAGGGCAGCGCAGTTTGTAAACAAGAATTTTCTACAGAATTCTATTTTTTTTATCCTTAAAATACCTTTCATTTTTGTCCCCTGATTTGGAGCTATTGGAAACGTCTAGACTAAAATTTCTTTCAATTTAACGAAGAGTAAATTAATTTTGTCAATTACCACTCATTTAATTAAAAAGAATAAGACCCCGAAATTCATCAAAATATCATGTTAATGGTAAGACCATAATTTCCGAATTAATAACCTTAGAGAATAAGCGAAATATACTATATTTATGAAAAATAAATTAAATTCAATTCAATTTTCATTAATTTTAAGATAAGCTCTCAAATTAACTGAATTTAAGAAACGAGTTAATGCATATTTTATTGAGCCCATGAAATATGCATAAACTACACAACAAAAAAAACGAAAAACCAAAACTATCCAAGTGTGTGTTGTCTAAAGCTCAAAAGTTTGCTTAAAGTATGTGTTTGTAAATGTAAATAATGCTTGCTAAAATGACAGGTGTTAAAATATATGTTTTATTAATATAAATTCAAGATTTCTGTGTTTTTATTCATATTATTTTTCCTCTCCCTAAGCATACGCAGGTAAGTAAATTCATAACTATTCGATCCTAGGACATGAAAAGTACAGGTACACATCCTCTCTATTCTTCTTTCGTGCAGTATGGTATCCCGAGTAAAAATAAAACTCGCCCACAGCTAGCATGCATCAGGTACGCACTAGCACGCACGGCGCCACAGCTAGCACGCATAGCTAACAAATGAGCACGGCACATTTTTACTAGGAATTACGTCAAAGGAGTACCGCGCCTCAATGTGAGCCTATTGTACTATTAGCAGCCCGCTAACTCAAATTTGTAGATTAGGCAGTGGACATTTTTGACCGCGTACCTCTATGAATTGTACCCCCTAATTATATGAGAGGCACTATTCGCACTATATACGGGTGCACGGGCATACGTTGTCCCGAGCTACAAGGAATACGGAGATACCGTTTCACGAACCTACAAAGTAGTGCTGCACACGAGACAAGACTTGTCTCGAAATCGTCTCGTCTCGTCTCGATTTTCGAGACGAGATCGAGACGAGACCTCTAGATTAAAAATCGATACGAGACCGAGACTAACATTCGAGATCTCGCGGGCATCTCGAGGTCTCGAAATCAAATCGTTATTTTGAAATTCCAGAGCTACTGTAAGTAGAATGAATAAACTCCTGAGTTGTTAACAATCAATTTAAAAGGTTCTGATTGCTAAAATTATAAGTTTAAATGGACTAAGGGCATTATTGATAAAGATGGGAAGCATTAGAAACAATAGATTCAGAGAATATATACGAGTTAATGTAGTATCAAATCAATCAAAAAAATTCCTTTGTTCTCAGCTGATATCCATGACAATGTATCAATATGCGTACATTTGTTTGTTTTTATGAAAATATTTTAGTCCTATAATACGCAATATGAAATATAATTTATAGAAACGACTGACATAGTTTTTCTTGGAGAGGTGACCGCATCCATGAGTTTATTAGAACTTCCGATCGCAAAGTTTCATCAAATGTAACTCTACACAAATTAAAAATTAACTTTCGATTCATTGATCCCCTCTACCCCGCCCTGGTGCCACTGCAAAAGGCAGATTTACGTGTCTACGTCTGGGAAGTGACTAGCATGGAAATATAAGGAATATTTGTATACGATTTCATTAATATGGCACATATTGATATTTCTCGAAATACAGAAGACTGAGCAATTTGTATTATTGACAGTGAAATTCGAGACTTTTCGAGACGAGACGAGACTTTTCGAAACGAGACGAGATCGAGACGAGACCTGCTGACCCCATTTTTTCGAGACCGAGACGAGACTGGGCCAAATCTCGTATCGTCTCGTCTCGTGTACAGCACTACACAGGATACGGCCTAATTTTTGGGAAAAGTTTCCATTTATATATAACACAGTACCAAAGGTGAAAGTACCAAAGGGGGAATATTGTCAGGGCCAATAAATTTATTGACGTCAAGGTCTTTGAGACATTTATGCACCTCACGAGTCCTGAAGAAAACTCCGTCCATTGAGTGGGCGTTGTACTCAAGAATGGGGTTGGGTAAAGAATTTGACGCGAACACAAGTGGTAATTAATTGGCATTGGATTTGCTTTCAGATATTACCGCCCCATTATAAATGATAGAAGATGTTGTGAAAGAGACAAAATTCTTCTTAGTTACCAAGAACCCAGAAGTTACCAAGAACCCAGAGACGTAGCAAGGGGGTTTTGGGGCTCAACCCGCGGGTTTTTCGGTTATAACTCGGAAACTATCAACTTTTCCTAAATAACCTCGCTATTTCTTACAAATTCCACTATTTAGGTTTATTTCTTCGACGAACCGTTCAGGGTCAAGCCCTATTTTAAAATTGGCGTATTTCGGCTGTCTGCCCAATAACCCACTTTTTCCATTCCAAAACTGTAATTTATTATTGAAGACTGTCAATTCTTGAATTTGAAGGGTTGTGAAATGGTGGTATGACGCCTGGAGTAATATGGCAATTGAATAAACTCTAGTGAACTAAATGAAGAGAATTGATGGTCTCACTCATGGATATAAAGAAAGATGCAAACATTACACAATGGATGACTACGCTGCATAATGTCTACCAAGAGTTTGAGCACTTTTCGGGAGTAGCGAGTAGATCTCGCAAGGTCAGAGTAACACGTTAACAGCAGAGATACCATGTAAAAGCGAGACAACGCTGACGCACATAAAGGCCCGTCCTCACTACGCTCACTACGCGTACTTAGATGCCACGCGCTTTTGGCCGTACGGCCTTAGACAAAAGCGCGCGTGATCTTTTAATTTTCTGAATCGTGAGTTTTGGATCCTAAAATAAGAACTAATCTGAAAGAAAATAATTATTTAATGAATATTGATTAATCTACATTGAGAAAAAAATCAATTCTCATTTGAAACGCCTTACGCGCTTGTGAAAAGCCCATATTGTGTGGACGTACAATGTACCTTTTTAAGCACAGCCGTTTGTGCAGTCTTGCCGCACTGCCTTTACCATTGCCTAATGGTGTGGCCACACTACGCGGTCTTGGGTCGTACGCGCTTTTGCCTTTTTTTTTCATATAGAGTTTTATGACTTTTTTACGACTTTTTTACGACTTTGTCCATGGTAAAGGCCGTGCGGCCAAACAACGCGGACAAAAGGCTGTGGTTAAAAAGGTACATTGTGCGTCCACACACTATGAGCTTTTCAAAAGCGCGTACGCCGTTTCAAATGAGAATTGATTTTTTCTCACTCATGACTCAGAAAATTAAAAGATCACGCGCGCTTTTGGCTGGCCGTACGACCAAAAGCGCGTGGATTCTAAGTCCGCGTAGTGAGGACGGGCCTTAAGTCGTAAAACAGTCGTAAAAAAGTCATAAAACTCTATATGAAAAAAAAACTGGTGTGCGGAGGACCACACGATGGAAGTGGAAACTCCTATGGCTATTCTGTATTTCCAATTCAATCTTAACATTACAGGAGGATAAGGGTCAATAAATTTTGTCTATGAATGTTCCATCGCGGATTTGAAATATTTTTTTTTCGTGGACTTGGAAACACATTTTACTAGACAAGTCGTTCTTATTTAATTATACAGTTGTTATACAGGTTTTTATGCATTTTACTTTCTACCCCCCGATACCGATTTTGAATGGATTCAGAACACATTTGCAAAATTCATCGGTCATATTGACGCGAGTTTTTAATTTTCAAATTTTGAGCACAGAATCGTCATTTCTGGCCCTAAAAACTCCGCGATATCGATTTTCAATAGATTCAGAACACATTTGCCAAAATCATCCGCCATATTGGCGCCGCCATTTTGAATTTTCAAATTTTGACCACAGATTCGTCATTCGTCCTCATAAAAACCTCTCGATACCGATTTTCAATGGAATCGGAACAGAATTGCAAAATTCGTCCGCCATCTTGATTTTTTTACAAATTAGTCAGATTGCATTGTCACGGGAACTCAATGTGTGTGTAAATTTCATAAAAATCGGTTTAGTAGAAGTAGTTGAAAAAGCTGTCGCAATATTTGAACCAAAGAAACAGACAAATATACCAGGTCAAGCAAAATAAAACCATTAAAAAATACACAATAATCCATAATACATAATCATACATAAGAATACATAATATTATAGTATAATAATACATAACACTTAATACAACTAAAACCCCCAAAGGCAAATTTTTTCTCACATGGTACGCAAAAAAGGTAGGGTGATGGTACTGTAGCGTAACGCGAGTTTTTAGTTTTTTCCCCGGGCCAAAAAGTGCCCAACGGGCCTATAGAAGTTTTCACTCCAAAAAGGCACAAGCGCGTATGAGCTAAGTCCGCGTAGTGTGGATCCGCCATAAGCTGCCGTTCCAGGAGCTGCTGAATTGGAGAGCAGTGACCTAATGTCACTAAGTTGTCGCAGATGATGGGATCAATTAACAGATATAAATTTACTTTGGATGGATATAAAAAGTATTTATTTTTTTCTTTCCTTCGAAAATAAGGGTTAAAAAATAAAAATTCGCAACAGTATTGAATATCTCGGAAAAGAAGAGGACATAAAGTACTTTGAAGAGAAATTTGGGGTACCCCCTAGAATTTTCTACGTACCACTCGCACTCGGGGTACGCGTACCCCAATTTGGAGACCGCCGGCACTAGACCGCTGGCACTAGACCGCTCGAACGGGTTCAGCAGTCTGCTTAAAGATTTGGGTCCTTTTCATAATTGCTTGGCAAGTCTGCGCAAATCTTGCAATTATATTTGTATGCATGCTTATCTGAATAAAGAAAAAGAAGAATAATGTGTGGAAATTGGAATGCCGCTAGCAGAGATTCTCAGTTTTTTGATTTTATTAGGCAAATTTTCTAGGTTGCGCAACTCTTTTACCTATCAGTTGCTCTTTTTTATTTTTTTTATTTATTTATTTATTGCCAAGCAAGGCACTTAATTACTAATTACAATTAAATACAAAAATTAATTAATATAAAGGAACATCAGTGAGTATTTAACATCGTATTAAACTAAGGTCTAGGTCTAACATGTTAGTACAAGGAGGACAGCAGGGAAGTTAGTTTTCTTTTGTAGGTCATTTTGTTAATTGAGGGAGAGAAACAGGCCGCGTAGGTATTGAAGGTAATACAGCACCTGTTAACGGGTTCGTTTCTAGCATATTCAGTGCGATGCGGGTACTCTTTAAGTAATTTGGAATGTCTTGTTTGTCGAGTATCGTTAAATTTGATAGTGTCCGACAGGAATTGCACGTTGAGGTTATTGTTCAGGACATCCAGGGTAAAACAAGATATGAGCAATTTACGCCTAAGGGATAGAGGCAAGAGATCAAGGATTTTGGGTCTGTCCGTATAGTGAGGAAGGTTGTGAAAATCCGAAGGATTATGAAGGTTCCTAAGCGCGAAAAGAAGGAACCTCTTTTGGACTGATTCTATTCGGTTTAGACTTATTTGAAATATGGGATCCCAGATCTGGCACGCATATTCAAGTATAGGCCGGACTAATGCGCAAAACAGAGCTTTAGTAACCCATACATTGTCGAATTCCTTAGCTCTTCTCTTAATAAAGCCCAACAGCTTGTTGGATCTGGCAGTTATATTGTCATAGTGTAAGTTAAAGTTTAACTTGCTGTCGAGGACAATGCCTAAATCAACAATGTGATCGACACGATCCAAGACTTTGTCATTGAGATAATAATACTGCAGCTGTTTGTTTCTTTTCCTGGAGAAGGTAATTACGTGACACTTACTGGTATTGAGAAAAAGATTATTAGTGCTACACCAGTCTTGTAGTGCATTAAGTTTCGACTGTAAGAAGGATACATCAGCTTGAGACTTTATAGCACTATAGATTTTTAAATCATCGGCGTAAAAGAGGTGCGGAATGCCATTTAATTTTTCAGATAGATCGGAAATGAATATGTTGAATAGCAGTGGTCCTAGGTGGCTGCCCTGGGGTACACCTGAGGTTACATTGATTTCTTTTGAAAGGAAACCCTGAAATCTTACCACCTGAGTTCTCCCGTTAAGGTAAGAAGTTATCCAATCCAAAAGGGGGCCGGATATCCCAAATCTTAATAGTTTCGTAAATAAAATATGGTGGTCTACTCGATCAAATGCCTTGCTAAAATCAGTGTAGACAGCGTCCAACTGGTGGCCTTGTTCCATGCCGCATAGTAATTCGGAGGTCAGTATCATAAGATTGGATGTGGTGGAACGACCTTTTCTGAAACCATGTTGCTGATCGTTTAGGTTCGGAACAATTAGAGGGGCAATCTTGTCATAGATAAGTTTTTCAAATAGTTTAGGGATAACAGATAGGATAGCAATGCCCCTATAGTTGTCCACCGCATGTTTATCACCTGATTTAAAGATTGGTGTGAGGTAGGATTTCTTCCATACCGAGGGAAATTTGCAGATAGATAGGGACTTGTTAAAAATCAGGTGAAGAGGGAAAAGAATGTGTTGGGCATGGCTCTGCAAAAAGCTTGAAGGCAGACAGTCCGGACCGTGTCCTTTATTGACCTCCAAGTCTTTTAGACCGGTCATTATATCTTCGGCCGACAAAGATATATTGTCTAAAAGGACCGCAGTTTCTGAATGCTCTCTTGGGTTAGTGCGCGCAGTAGAAGAAGTGGGGCAGAAGATTTCACTGAACCTGTCCGCAAACATGTTGGAAATTTCTTGGGGGAGTGAAGAGTGTGTGATGTCATTCGTCATTGTTGTCGGGTAACCTGATGTTTTTCGCTTTAAATTAACGAAGTCAAAGAATTTTTTTGGATTACGAATGATATTTTCACCGACAGTCTTTACATAGTTAGTATAGGCCTCCCGTGACCTATGACTAAATTCTGAGGCTAACCTGGCGTATTCAGATTTCTGCTCAGCACTAACATTGTTGTTATTTTTCACTACGCGGTACAATTTATTTCTCCTATTACGAAGAGAACGAATGTTTTTGTCAAGCCATGGCTCCGTCAATTTATCCCTTTTTTTGATTTTGGGTACGAATCTGCCAATGGTGTTGAAGATAACATCGTAGAATCTTGTAACTAACTCGTCAATATCGTCACCATCAAGTAGATCCTCCCAGTTAATAAGGGATAATTCAGTGCTGATACTAACATTATCAGCATTCTTAAAATCGTGAACTACAGAATTGTTATAGGAGGCGAGATAATTAGTTAGAGTGGAACTGAGCTCCACGACCCACGCGGAATGATGGGTAGTATTATTAAAAAGATTCTCCTCCTCAGAAGCAGGAAGTACGTTCAAATCCTCATAGAGGTTGGTGAAGATTAAGTCCAACCAATTACCATTCGAATTTGGTTGGCTAATTACCTGTTGTAAGTTGTTACTGTAAAGATCGTCGATAAACTTTATATCGACAATTTGCAAACATGCCTGTAATCAAGCAAGCAACCATGCAATTATGAAAAAGCCCTTTAGTCCGGGGAAATTAGCAAAAAAATGCACGAAAGGAGACGAAATTCGGAAATGGCTGAAAATTGGTCCACAGCTTCCTTGTGACTTTTTAAGAAAAAAATTTCGGAATCACAAAAAAAACAAAATGGCCGCCGGAAATAAAGCGGTTTTCCGGTGTTTTCCTTATATCTCGGTTTCTATAAGTCGTACAACCCCGTACAAAGGCGCTAAATGTTGACAATGAAATTCAACTTTAGTTCTTACAAGATGCTGACCCGATTAACCCTTTCAAAGTTAATCAAGGTCAAAGTTTCCAAAAATCACTTTTTGGCCAAAACATCATTCAAAAACTGGTTGGTTACGAAACGTTATTGCCTACAAAAAAGCCTTTTTTCATTTTTTCGAAAACTTAACCCTTTCGAAGTTATTCAAGGTCAAAAAATTTTTTGGTCAAAAAATGACTCAGAAACTGATTATTGAGAATTTTTTTTGTTCTATTTATACAAAGATTATTGCCTACCCTAATGACATCCTTGCCATTTTTTCGAAAAATTTTGCAAAAATCAGAAGTTAGTGATTTTTTGGCCGAAAAGTGATTTTTGGAAAATTTGACCTTGAATAACTTTGAAAGGGTTAATCGGGTCAACATCTTTGTAAGAACTAAAGTTGTAGACAATTTCATTGTCAACATGTAGGGCCTTTGTACGGGGTTGTATGGCCTATAGAAACCGAGATACAAGGAAAAACGCAAAAACCGCTATATTTCCAGCGGCCATGTTGTTTTTTTCTTAAAAAGTCCCAAGGAAGCTGTGGACCAATTTTCAGCCATTTCCGAATTTTGTCTCCTTTAAATGCTAATTTCCCCGGACTACTTGTTATTTATGTAGACTTGTTTGATCAAGAAAGGTCGCGCAGAAACTAGACTCTGCTCATCACGATCGGACAGAAACAGAGCAGACTCAGTCTCCAGGTGTCTTGCGATCCTCCCTGCTGGGCTTCAGTAATTCTTTGGCAGCTTGCAGTGTGGCGAACGGGCCAAATAATAAAGCATTTGGGTCTCCAGTACTCTATGTATTTCATCAGAATCCAATCGTCTACGACCCTCTTCAGCAAACTGGTGGGTAACTTATCAAGGTCGCTTTGGCAGCCCTAGACTAATTTTAGCTCGGTATAACGAGATTTCATCGCTCTTGAGATTACATCCCACTCTATCAACGGGGACATTCTTATTTGAGTCTCAGTAGACCGTGTGAATCTCAACCACCCCACCCACCCTGACCGTGTGAATTTGACTGACCCATCTTAACCCCCTAGGCATAACTTTGTTTAGAACATGTTTTTCTTATTTATTCATAAAATTGCCTTGGGAAAAGTGTATATTCACATGATTTTATTCAAATGATGTCATATTCTTGTTCAACTAGTTATCTTTATTTTATACAACGACTAAACTCAAATGGTATAAATAAATACAGAATGTATAAAAATACCCCAATATAAAATATAATAACTCAAACTAAATCGCTTTGAAATTCTGCCTTTTCTGTGTCCACGTGACTTTCACCGCCAGCAACATCTTGGGATGATTTCGTCCTTTCTTCAGCTGAATCAATATCATTTTCATCACGACTTTCAAATTCGTCAGTTTTGTCCTGTAGCAGTGCTTTCAGCTTAGTAGCATAAAATTTATACTGTAAAAGAGAGAAAAAAGAACATGCATCCATTAGCCTTTAGAAAAAATTTAAATGCGCCTTATGTGAATTAATAAAAGGAAAAAGGATATTTTGAAAATGTTAATATAAATCTGAAAGAAAATTAAATGCCTTTGTCAATTACTTTAAGAGGAAATTAAGACAGATTGTTATCTATTAATGGAACAATTAGACTTGGTGGCAGAATGAGCAAGGCAATGAATTTTTAGATTATGACTTTATGTAGATTAGCTTATTTCGACGATTACTTTTCCATTTGTTCTCGCAGAATATTTATTACTTCCTGATTGTGCTAAAAAGACCACAATGGCTGGACCGTTTTACAACAACATTTTACAAAGCTTGGCATTTTGCCATGGCATTTCCCGGATGGCGCTCTGAAAACAAATGCATAAATGACGGCGGCTTGAAAACCATCTAAAGCCTACTTCACACTATCTGAGAAAGTCATATGACTTATGTATGTTAAGCCAAAAACGAGAGCAATGGAAGTGTAAACACATATGCGGATGTGTTATGCGTTGACATTCTGTGAAAGCATATGACTTTAAAGAAATTAGATCTGCTTCTATTTTCGTTTGAGAAGTCATACGGAAAAGCTGTGCATGGAGATTTTTTTATATGAAACTAATTTTATATTTGGGTCATTCTTTTACAAACCGAACACCTTTCTGACCGACAAAGTATTGATTTAGCTGATATTTAGCGAAAAAAGAGATACCTATTCGAGGATTTTTTTTTAATATTTTGGAAAATAGAGAGAATCGAAAATTGGAGAATTTGGTGATTTTTGGCTTAAAAATTCATAGGTTGTATTTGAGCAAGACCCTTAAGTTTTTATTAATTTTGAAGCTAAAAGAATGGGTCTTTTTAAACAATAGAAATTATGAACATTCATATTGTTATAAACAATTAAAATGTTTAAATGGGTTTTTAACCATTCCCCCACCTCGGAGCGACTGTTTAGTATAACCTCGTATTCTACGTCAAATTTTCTATTAAAGACGCATTTTTAATTGATTAAGAAATTATTTGTATAAAAAAACGCATTCTTTTAGCTTCAAAATGAATGAAAAATTTAGTTTCTAGCTCAAATAGAACAAGAGTTATGAATTTTTGAAAATGAATCTCCAAGCCGAACATCACCAAATTCTCAAATTTGCGATCCCTTCTATTTTCCAAAATATTGAAATAAAATAAAAATCCTCGAATACGTAACTCTTTTTTTCCGATATAGAACCCGTAAAAAAAGTTCAGCCAAATCAAAAATGTGTCGGTCAAGTTTTGTATTATTATTATTAAAAATGACCCAGTTGTAAGATTGACAGCTAAATCACACATAAAGTCAAAAGGTTTGAACGTAGAACAGTGATATATTTATATCATAGAGAGCTGTAGAGCTGTGATATATTTATATCATATGCTTTCACATTTAAAAAAGCAAATGTCAAATCATATGACTTTCTTAGATAGTGTAAAGTAGGCTTAACAGAGGGGAATATAAACCCCAACTTCCTGGGGCCCTATTCTTTATTACAATATTGTTAAATCGATCGAAAAACAAGACAGCTTTCGAATTGAAAATCTTCTCTTCTTGCACACTGCATCAGAATTCATGCGAATTTTGTTCGTACGAATTCTGACGAAAACGTCCCATTTCTAACAATCAAATTGTTACTCGCACTTTGAATCCGCACGAAATCGATTTCTAACGAAATCTTGCGAAATGCGAATCATCCGATTCTGATGGGATGAATCGCAAGTTTTCGGCAGAATTGTTAAATTATTCCGTGTGTTTTGTTCTACTTTTAAAAATTGATTGTGAGAAACTCATTTCTTTAGTACTAGAAAGAAAGGCCTTATGGGACATGAAAGATAAAAATTACCACATCATGAGACATGTCCAGCAAAATTATTGGCAAGAAATCGGCAATGAAATGAATATTGAAAGTAAGTATAATATATTTTTTACTTTTATTTGGTTTATTAGAAGAAAAATAAGTAACGTAAATAAACAAAAATCAAAATTCATTATATAGTTATTAGTTTTAGGGAATCAGTTAGGTTTCTTATGCACAAAAAAATGTCTTTAATTTATTTCTAATGCAGATGCCTCTGTTTTCTCCAACGGTGCAGAGCCTTCGCTTTTCTTGATTTAGTAAAATTTCGAACGAAGCAACTTCATTGTTCCCCTCTTTACGAATAATTATATTATGTAGTAGACTTAATGATTTTTTTAGGTACATTTTGGAAATCCCTCATCTCCTAAAGGTGCGTTTCCACTGCGGTCTGCAGACAGTGCGCGCACATGAAAATCCACACAAATAGAGCAAAAAACGAAAAATCTCAAACTGTTCGCAGACAAATCTTTCATTGCGTATCCACTAAAATCCTGCAGGAAGCATATAAAAAGTCTCAAACTATGTTCTAAAGCACTGTGCGCGCACTCTACAGAGACAAGACTTTAGGTGGATACGACCTTGAATGATAAAATTCTTGTGTGCGCGCAATGTTTTATGTTTTCGATTTTAGTATAAATAAGATTTAATGATTATGATTAGATGATTTTAGTCTAAATATACAGGGGGTACTACGAAGAGTGACAAAGCGGCCGGCTGTGGATAGGTTAAGGATAGACGACTAAAAAAATCGTATGGGTTGGGGGGGATCGTAACGGTTTAGCCGCTAGGGCGTTTTGATGTTTTTTTAGAGTTTTACATATCACCCTGTATTTTTGTAACCCTATGACCTATTTTTATGAGTTGCACGCAGAATACACCCACCTATCTAAAACTCTAAAAATCAAGGTTCCATCCTATCAACTTCCAGAGCAATGAGGTGTCAAAGACAAAACTTTGGTTTTTTCTTTCAATAAAATTTCAACTAAAACCACCTTTTTCTCCAAAAAATACTTAGTTAACTGATTTTTTTTTTGCAAAATTGGAAATCTTGGACAATTTCCTATCAATAATGTCATCCTACAGCATTTATTTTTGGAGCTATAAGTAATTTTAATGCTAAAATTGGGTCTATTTCGTACTTTTTTAGTACTTTTTAACCGACTTCAAAACAGAGGAGGTTATCAATTCGACGCGTAGGTATGTTTTTTTTTGGTCCTGTTCACGCATTACTTTGTAACGCAATAACTTTTTTGCTTTTTTCTTTTTTTGCTTGAGAGGGTAGTTTCCCACGGTGGTCCCATGCAATTTTTTTAAATTCTGAAAAAGGAGTTCGAAGGTAGGCTTAAAAAACTGGTAAAATTAGTACACCTTGAACAGATAGAATTATTTCAAAGGTATCACAAAATTCTTTATTGTCACCAAATACTTAAGAGGGACTTGGCGTAGCGTCTACGTAAACGTCTACCGAGCTAATTATCGCGGGTTCAAACCCCGGATCGGACAGTTCGACTTTTTTTCTTTTTTTCTCTTCTAAATTCATTCTGATTGGATTAATCTTGTAAAGAATTATTACATAGGGGAGAGGGAGCATAGTGGGGTATCTAAGATGTTATGGTTGACTTTAATTTTTTTTTTGGGTTTTACAGCATGTCTATCATTATTTGGCACGCCATTTTTTATTTTAGTAATAACAGTTTGGCTAACGGAATAAAATACATTCAGAGTGAAGTTTACCCCACTTTGCCCCGTACAACGGGGTAAAGTGGGGTACCAGGTGGAGCATTGTAGGGAGTACTATCTGGATTAGCCCTGTATTTTTTCACATAGCATTCGAGTATAGTTTGTGGAACCACATGTAACTGTGCACTTTTTTGTAACCCTTTTTTTTGGCACCACACTATGCACTGCTTTTTCTATAGCCTCCATAGACCCAAAGAGTGTTGATTCGTTTTTTTCTTATATGTGCGAACAATAACTGAAACAAGCAATTGTTTGTGTAAATAAACCATCAAGTTATGAAGTTATGTAAACTATGAAGCTATATCTAATTATGAATGAATACGGGGCAAAGTGACACTAAACTCCTTGTCGATTGAATACCCCACTGTGCTCTATTTAGAATACCCCACTTTGCCCCTACCCACATTGCAAGATAAAATATTAACACCTACATATTACCTTTGGTTTTAATCAAATTTTTTATTTCGTATTCGTATCCGGAATAGTTTACAGTAAAATGTAGCACACAATCATAAACAAGACATTACTAGCTCATACATTAACTATGACACGAAAAACAAAATTTTTTTTAACAAATACGTAATATTATTACTTTTGCTGCGAGCGCTAAAACCGATGTCGCGAATGCTTGTAACATTAGCGAAGGTAATACTACTACTTAATACTAAACCCAGTGCGTCGTTTAAATTGTCGTACTACTATTTGTTCACATCTATTTGGTACTACCCCGCTATGCCCCGCTACCCCACTATGCCCCCCTCTCCCCTACTCTTCGGTGAGAAATTTCATGCATTCTCATATACACTGTAAGAGTATTGTCCTTGAATTGGAGAACTATTTAGCCGAATTTCCGATATGACTTATATAAATATTTAGCCAATACATAGCAACACTCTCTCGTAGCACAGGGAGTAAATACCTGCCTCTCGTCCAAGGTTTCCGAGCTCGATTCTCCTGTTGCATTTTTCTTTCAATCGACTATTCTCACAATAAATTTGATTAAATTTTGTTTTTTTAATTTCATTCGGGGAATTTTGTTTCATACTCATACTAAATAAGTTTTTTTTATTAAATAACTCCGAAAGTACGCAAATACATTATTGCAAAAACTATTTAGCTACTGCCTCGATCCTTTCGACGACGGTGTGTTATACTTATCGTAATAAATAATTTTTTTTAAATTGGCCCCGAAAAAAAATGAACGGACTAAAAAGTACGAAATAAAATAAATTTTTAAAAACCTACTTCAAAAAAAAACCAATTCCGTGATGCACTAAAAAGGATGAAATATTTGTTGGTAGTTCTTTACAATACTAATCCAATCAGAATGGATCTAGAAAGAAGAATCACTTTTGAAGACGGTGCCAGGTTGACTTTCATCATTTGCTTCGAAAATAGTTTTCATTTCTTTGTTAACCTTATGAACTTAATAAATCGCCCCGAAAACAGGTGTTAGCACCGTCTTCAAAAGTGATTCTTCTTTCTAGATCCATTCTGATTAGATTAATATTGTAAAGAATTACAAAAATATTTTTTCAGTGAACTGGTTCGTTTGGTTCCGCTCACTAAAAAGAACCATTCAAAAGATCCGTTCATTTAGCTCATTTGCCGTAAATTTGGTGAAAACTTCAAAACATGGAGTGCCCTTAAATACAATTACAAACATACAGTTCAATAAAAAACTAGACAACCCATGCACCCACGTTTGAAAAAAATTGCTACTAATAAGAATTAATGAATTTCCTAATAAAATCAAACTTCCAGTTCGAACTAATTGATTCCCCTTAAGATATACTATATTCTATTCAAATAAATTAAAAACAATCTCCTCTTAAAATCTCTTTTCAGTTACATTTTATAAATAATCCTCCTACACTCGAAAAATACGAGTGAAATTCTAATTAGAACTCTTCCTAAATCTTAAATGCTCTTCATAAAACTTTTTTAACTCTCATCTATTTCAAAATGTATATTTCCAATTGGAATTTCTTAGAGAGAAATTGCAACTCATCCATACAACCAAAACAAGTTCTCTGAAAAAGATATCGCACCCCGTATGTATTCATTTTGATTCATTCATTCGCTCTTTTTTCAGATCATTCAAAAGTTCAGGTCTTTTCATTAGAGACCCGTACATTTGGCTCTTCGTTCATGGTTCATAACACAGTTCAGTATAACTGAACCACTGCAGTACCATTGAACGAGTGAACGGAACATGTACTATTTAGTGAACCAGTTCATTTGGCTCAGTACACTGTTCCGTTCAGTACGAACGGATCATTCGCGAACGACACAGCACTACTCTTCATAGTACATCCTGTATAGTTGCTCTTTTTATTTTTGTAATCGTTTGATTCGGCATCCCACAACGACTTATTATTTTCGTAAAATTGAATTAATTCAAGAACTATTTCATTTGTCCATTCCATCTTGTATAGTATTAGGAAAAACTAGAAAACCAAAAAAATTAACTTCAAAATAATACCCCTGTCTGTCCTAAGATGTTTTGCGTTTTCCATATTCACTGGAAAACAAAAGATAGGTCTCAAAAAACAACTTCAAGACTTTTCGAAGTCTTTTTTCAAGTATCCACTGCATTTACTTATCCGCGCACAGTCCCAGCAGAATTTCTCCGCACCGACACAGAACATTTTTTAGAGGATACGTTTTGTATCCACTGGAATATCGGTGTGCGTGTGTAGTCTCCACACTTCTGATCTCCGCTCATTTGTTATCTCCGCGCATTGATTTTGGTGGAGACCCTTCGCCGGATAATGTGTGGAGATAGTGCGGAGACAAATCTCTTGGTGGATACCCACCTTAACAGAACGTAGCAATATTTTTACTTGGCAAATTTCGTACATTTTGCATATCTATGTAGCTCACCAGCTTCGATTTTTTTTACAAAGATGACTATTTGAGAATATACCTCCGTCGTCACTTACTTTGCAAACTTAACTTCAATTGCAATAAATTTGTAATCAGGTCCTGTAACTGCCATTAGAACGATGGAAAAGAAACTTTTGTAATTATAGTAAAAGCATCCTGTTTACAGGACGCTTTATTCGTACATGCTATCTATCAATGCATCCTACACTCCTAAACCTCCATTTAGTCCAAAATTCATGTGTTATATGTAGTAGTTGTTTTTGTGCTGACTCCATTTAGGGTGGTTGAAATATTTTTGCGGCCCATTTCGGCGGAAATCATAAAATTCGTGTTATTTTAAGAATTTCTCGCGAAGAAACTATATATTTTGGATGAAGTCTACCCCTTTCCCGAAAACTTTTCAAAAATAGATTTTGTACTAAATGCTTATTTTTCTTAAAAACACTTTCAAACTAATCGCTATAACTTCTGAAATAATTGTAGTACGATAATGATCTTGGGCTTTGTTTGTACTCAGAGTACAAAATTAATCCATTAAAAATAAAAAATGTTTTTTTTGTTGTTTTTTGCAAATGTTCTCTTTTTTTTCATTTATATTTTTTTGTACCTAAAACTCTCATTTCTTATCAAAATTTAATGTAAGCATGTCAGCCAGCAACGTTAGAATTTCTGAGCATCGAGGCAGACGTAACCTGAGTCGGGGCCATGAGAATATACGCGGCGCGGCTAGGTTACACGCTCCGTGAGAACCGTCCACCACATGCTCAGAAATTCTAACGTTGCACTTTTTTGTATATAAAAGAAATTTATGTAAGAATAAAAGACACAGTTGTTAATAAGACATCAAGCCTTTTAATTTTTTCAATTGTCCTGTGCTGGGGTGTTTCACTCAAGTACAATCTCTACAATTTTCTACAAATCTCACTCTAAAGCAATCGTTGTCAAGGTGAAAACACTTTGGCAACAATTTTAAACAAACTTTGTCAAGGTGTAACACTTTGATAATTTAAAGGTAAATTTTTGGATAAAGCGTCTACCGGGAAGTAAAAGAACTTCTCGTATTAAACAGGCTTGTTGGATCAGGAATTTCCCCAGCCTTCCACCACCGTGCATGTCAGACGTTTAGTCTGTCATAGTAGAAAAATTTGATGTTCAGTTACAAGAAATGACTTAAACATTGACACCTACCCAAATAACACCCATTTTTTATCACTTTTTCGTTAAAAACTATTTTTTTATTGCAGCATAAAAAACTGCATAAAAAATCTAACAATTGTTAGTCGGATCGTGGTCTAGAAAGAACCATTTTGTAGCTTTTTCATTTCTCTACAAATGTCCTTTTTTTACATGCAACACACAATCATGCATATAGAGTTACCCTTCTAATTCAGAAGGTACACTTCTTAGCTGGGCCAAGAAAAATTTACCAGCTCAGCACAATTAGCACTGAGATAGGCTCAACTAAAGCATGCAACATGTAAATTGAATATGCAATCCCGAAAAGGTCACACCCCGCACATTTTTATATGCGAGATGTGACCCCCAGAGATTGCACACTCAATTAAAACAGAAAGAAATGCAATACACAAAGAAGCGTGCAAGAAAAGTCAGTCAAGTCAGATTGAAAAGACTCCTTTTAAGGCCGTCTTTACTAATGCTTACGCTAAAAACATCGATATTTCTATTCACATTAATGAACATGCGATTAACAGGCTCGAAGCTGCCGTAATTCGTGTTAGAGGAGTTGGTGTGTAAGAGAGGTGGCCCTCTCAAATTGTATCTACTATCTCTAAACGACGCACGGCGACTCAGAAAACCTGAGTCAACCTTTCCATTAAGGAGCTGATGAACAAATACAACATCGGCAACCTCACGACGCCTGCAAAGAGAGCTTAAGTTGAGTAACTTAAGCCGAGATTCATATGGTGGAAGAGCTATTGGGTCATCCCAAGGAAGATGATTCAGTGCGAATCGAACGAACTTCCTTTGAACTGACTCAATTCTTCCAACGTGCGAAGAGTAGTGAGGAGACCAAACCTGGGACCCATACTCGAGTAATGGTCTGACAAGAGAGATATAAAGGTGTTTAGTAATCAAGGGGTTATTGAGTTCTTTAGACCACCTTTTTATAAAACCCAGGACTAAACTACCTTTGGAAGCAATATAGTTAATGTGGGCAGAAAAATCGAGTTTACTATCAAATCTAATCCCGAGATCTTTAACAAAATTAACACGACGGACACTCTCATTAGAAAAGGTGTAGTTAAAAATTATAGGACTACGACCTCTCCCAAAAGTCATGGTTTCACATTTACTAATATTGAGAACCAGGTTGTTGTTCACACACCAAGAGTAAAAGGTGTCAAGGTCAGCTTGCAAAAGTTTGCAATCCTCGATACCTTTTATGTGGCGGTACAATTTGATGTCATCAGCGTAAATCAAGATTCTACAGTGTCTTAGCAAGAGAACAATGTCATCAATTGATAGAATAAAGAGCAGTGGACCAAGATGACTTCCTTGAGGAACACCCGATGACGCTTCAATGGTTACTGATTTGGATCCACGAAAAAGAACTTGGTAGGTCCTGTCAGCTAGAACCATGCTAGAAGGGCTCGTGGAAAGCTTAACATCCTTAATTTAAGAAGTATAATGGAGTGGGAGAGCTTGTCAAATGCCTTACTAAAATCAGTGTAAACACAATCAGTCTGGCAACCGGAAACGAAGCCCTCGACAAGTGAACTCAAGAAGATTGGTGGTAGTGGAACGAGCTGCAAGAAAGCCATGTTGGTTCGTTGATACCAACCTCCTGCAGATAGGCGCGATTGCAGAATAGATAATCGATTCAAAGAGTTTCGGAATGACAGACAACTTCGCAACTGGTCTATAATTCGATATTTCGTTCTTGCTACCACTCTTGTGAATAGGGATTATAAACGAATTCTTCCAAAGAGTAGGGAAGTACCCTTTATCAAGGGATTTTTGGAAGAGGGGTTTCAGGGGAGACTGGAGAACCTCTGCACAGGACTTAAGGACAGCAGGAGGAATACCATCGGGGCCAGAGGTGAAGTCGAATGGGAGTTCGTTAATATGTTTCGCGATATCAGCACTGGTAATTGAGAGGGGTAAAATATTAGCCTCACGGTTAGTAAATATGTGACGAAAATTATTGTCATTAGGCTGAAAGTCAGAAGGTGAGAAAGATTGACGAAAAAATGACGCAAACATGTTGCAAATCGCAGGCGACTCACTACTAGACAAGTTCGTGTGCTGCATGGCATTAGGGTAGTTATCAACCTTTTTCTTAGAGTTGACGAACTTAAAGAAATTTCTAGGATCAGTAAACACTTTATCGCTCATGCAGCTAAGATATTCTCGATACAGAGCAGAAGAGAGTGAACGAAATCGGTTATAGCAATTTATAAATAAATTGAGACTCGGAGTGTCCTTTCTCTTTAAATAGGTTTTTTCTACGCCTCTGTTAGAATGCGGCCATTCTGATATTCCTTTTAGTTACGGAATTAGCAGCATTCCACACCCCCGTGTGGAATATTCATTCCATCACTTGTTATGGAATGACTACTAGTGGCGACATCTGTTCCTCGTAATCCAAGAATATGATTTATTAATTAAAGAAAAAAAAAGATTTATAAATTAAAGAAAAAAGGATTGTTGCAATAAATAAACAATCAATAATGTTCTGCTAGAATATTTTTGCTTTAAATAAACTATTCAATTATTAAATTGCAGAAAATAATAGCATTTTTTTATTAAATTTTACGGCGGCTATCTATTAACAAATTATTAAATTACAAAATTGTTATGAATGAACACTCCCTACTAATATGTTATTTAGTGTTGCTGTGCCTTATATATTATATTTTTGACAGTAGTTTACATTAGGTATGTGTTTCTTTACAAAATATTAATAAAAATTAATTAGAGGCGTAGAAAAAGTATAGTCTGCAACACGTTTTGAATGGCATATTCCGCCAAACTTCCACTTGTGCGGAATATGCATCATTCCAAACTTGTTACAGAATATACTATTCCATAGTCTATTCTTCTGATTTTTCAAATGCTTGAGCCTGGGTAATTTTTGGGGCTCATAAGGTACACAAGAAACCAGGGCTTCGTATAGTACGCCATAAAATCGTGCCACGTCGTCATCCAAGTCATTAGCAGAAAGTAGGCTGCTGAAATTAATCAAGGCAAGCTTAGATGACAGCTCACTAAAATTAGCCTTTCTGAAGTTAAAGGAATGGGATACCACCTCCGGACAAGGATTATTCTCGCAATTAAAGCAATAATTGAGCAAGAGAGGAGGATGGTATTTGTCAACAGACGACATGACTATAGGACTGGGTTCAACAGTAATGTTGACTGAGTCCGTAAAAAATACAAGATCTAACTGCCTCCCCAACACATTAGTCACCCCACTCATTTGATTCAAGGCGAGTGAGAATAGGGAATTGAGAAAACAGGATTCTTTAAGATTAAGGTTCCCTTCAGGGAGGTAGTTATCGTCATCTTCGACATATACCAACTGAATATTGGGTAAATTTAAATCGCCTAGAAGCAGTAGCTCATCGCCGGTGTTCATCATATTCTGGATATGATCAATACAAGAGATGAGATCGGACGATCGACGATCGGACAGAAACAGAGCAGACTCAGTCTCCAAGTGTCTTGCGATCCTCCCTGCTGGGCTTCAGTAATTCTTTGGCAGCTTGCAGTGTGGCGAACGGGCCAAATAATAAAGCATTTGGGTCTCCAGTACTCTATGTATTTCATCAGAATCCAATCGTCTACGACCCTCTTCAGCAAACTGGTGGGTAACTTATCAAGGTCGCTTTGGCAGCCCTAGACTAATTTTAGCTCGGTATAACGAGATTTCATCGCTCTTGAGATTACATCCCACTCTATCAACGGGGACATTCTTATTTGAGTCTCAGTAGACCGTGTGAATCTCAACCACCCCACCCACCCTGACCGTGTGAATTTGACTGACCCATCTTAACCCCCTAGGCATAACTTTGTTTAGAACATGTTTTTCTTATTTATTCATAAAATTGCCTTGGGAAAAGTGTATATTCACATGATTTTATTCAAATGATGTCATATTCTTGTTCAACTAGTTATCTTTATTTTATACAACGACTAAACTCAAATGGTATAAATAAATACAGAATGTATAAAAATACCCCAATATAAAATATAATAACTCAAACTAAATCGCTTTGAAATTCTGCCTTTTCTGTGTCCACGTGACTTTCACCGCCAGCAACATCTTGGGATGATTTCGTCCTTTCTTCAGCTGAATCAATATCATTTTCATCACGACTTTCAAATTCGTCAGTTTTGTCCTGTAGCAGTGCTTTCAGCTTAGTAGCATAAAATTTATACTGTAAAAGAGAGAAAAAAGAACATGCATCCATTAGCCTTTATAAAAAATTTAAATGCGCCTTATGTGAATTAATAAAAGGAAAAAGGATATTTTGAAAATGTTAATATAAATCTGAAAGAAAATTAAATGCCTTTGTCAATTACTTTAAGAGGAAATTAAGACAGATTGTTATCTATTAATGGAACAATTAGACTTGGTGGCAGAATGAGCAAGGCAATGAATTTTTGGATTATGACTTTATGTAGATTAGCTTATTTCGACGATTACTTTTCCATTTGTTCTCGCAGAATATTTATTACTTCCTGATTGTGCTAAAAAGACCACAATGGCTGGACCGTTTTACAACAACATTTTACAAAGCTTGGCATTTTGCCATGGCATTTCCCGGATGGCGCTCTGA
The DNA here is from genome assembly GCA_963855945.1 of Thereva nobilitata. Taxonomy (NCBI): domain Eukaryota; kingdom Metazoa; phylum Arthropoda; class Insecta; order Diptera; family Therevidae; genus Thereva; species Thereva nobilitata. Next base: position 52,963,702 of record OY979694.1, on the reverse strand, counting down.
AAACAAATGCATAAATGACGGCGGCTTGAAAACCATCTAAAGCCTACTTCACACTATCTGAGAAAGTCATATGACTTATGTATGTTAAGCCAAAAACGAGAGCAATGGAAGTGTAAACACATATGCGGATGTGTTATGCGTTGACATTCTGTGAAAGCATATGACTTTAAAGAAATTAGATCTGCTTCTATTTTCGTTTGAGAAGTCATACGGAAAAGCTGTGCATGGAGATTTTTTTATATGAAACTAATTTTATATTTGGGTCATTCTTTTACAAACCGAACACCTTTCTGACCGACAAAGTATTGATTTAGCTGATATTTAGCGAAAAAAGAGATACCTATTCGAGGATTTTTTTTAATATTTTGGAAAATAGAGAGAATCGAAAATTGGAGAATTTGGTGATTTTTGGCTTAAAAATTCATAGGTTGTATTTGAGCAAGACCCTTAAGTTTTTATTAATTTTGAAGCTAAAAGAATGGGTCTTTTTAAACAATAGAAATTATGAACATTCATATTGTTATAAACAATTAAAATGTTTAAATGGGTTTTTAACCATTCCCCCACCTCGGAGCGACTGTTTAGTATAACCTCGTATTCTACGTCAAATTTTCTATTAAAGACGCATTTTTAATTGATTAAGAAATTATTTGTATAAAAAAACGCATTCTTTTAGCTTCAAAATGAATGAAAAATTTAGTTTCTAGCTCAAATAGAACAAGAGTTATGAATTTTTGAAAATGAATCTCCAAGCCGAACATCACCAAATTCTCAAATTTGCGATCCCTTCTATTTTCCAAAATATTGAAATAAAATAAAAATCCTCGAATACGTAACTCTTTTTTTCCGATATAGAACCCGTAAAAAAAGTTCAGCCAAATCAAAAATGTGTCGGTCAAGTTTTGTATTATTATTATTAAAAATGACCCAGTTGTAAGATTGACAGCTAAATCACACATAAAGTCAAAAGGTTTGAACGTAGAACAGTGATATATTTATATCATAGAGAGCTGTAGAGCTGTGATATATTTATATCATATGCTTTCACATTTAAAAAAGCATATGTCAAATCATATGACTTTCTTAGATAGTGTAAAGTAGGCTTAACAGAGGGGAATATAAACCCCAACTTCGTGGGGCCCTATTCTTTATTACAATATTGTTAAATCGATCGAAAAACAAGACAGCTTTCGAATTGAAAATCTTCTCTTCTTGCACACTGCATCAGAATTCATGCGAATTTTGTTCGTACGAATTCTGACGAAAACGTCCCATTTCTAACAATCAAATTGTTACTCGCACTTTGAATCCGCACGAAATCGATTTCTAACGAAATCTTGCGAAATGCGAATCATCCGATTCTGATGGGATGAATCGCAAGTTTTCGGCAGAATTGTTAAATTATTCCGTGTGTTTTGTTCTACTTTTAAAAATTGATTGTGAGAAACTCATTTCTTTAGTACTAGAAAGAAAGGCCTTATGGGACATGAAAGATAAAAATTACCACATCATGAGACATGTCCAGCAAAATTATTGGCAAGAAATCGGCAATGAAATGAATATTGAAAGTAAGTATAATATATTTTTTACTTTTATTTGGTTTATTAGAAGAAAAATAAGTAACGTAAATAAACAAAAATCAAAATTCATTATATAGTTATTAGTTTTAGGGAATCAGTTAGGTTTCTTATGCACAAAAAAATGTCTTTAATTTATTTCTAATGCAGATGCCTCTGTTTTCTCCAACGGTGCAGAGCCTTCGCTTTTCTTGATTTAGTAAAATTTCGAACGAAGCAACTTCATTGTTCCCCTCTTTACGAATAATTATATTATGTAGTAGACTTAATGATTTTTTTAGGTACATTTTGGAAATCCCTCATCTCCTAAAGGTGCGTTTCCACTGCGGTCTGCAGACAGTGCGCGCACATGAAAATCCACACAAATAGAGCAAAAAACGAAAAATCTCAAACTGTGCGCAGACAAATCTTTCATTGCGTATCCACTAAAATCCTGCAGGAAGCATATAAAAAGTCTCAAACTATGTTCTAAAGCACTGTGCGCGCACTCTACAGAGACAAGACTTTAGGTGGATACGACCTTGAATGATAAAATTCTTGTGTGCGCGCAATGTTTTATGTTTTCGATTTTAGTATAAATAAGATTTAATGATTATGATTAGATGATTTTAGTCTAAATATACAGGGGGTATTACGAAGAGTGACAAAGCGGCCGGCTGTGGATAGGTTAAGGATAGACGACTAAAAAAATCGTATGGGTTGGGGGGGATCGTAACGGTTTAGCCGCTAGGGCGTTTTGATGTTTTTTTAGAGTTTTACATATCACCCTGTATTTTTGTAACCCTATGACCTATTTTTATGAGTTGCACGCAGAATACACCCACCTATCTAAAACTCTAAAAATCAAGGTTCCATCCTATCAACTTCCAGAGCAATGAGGTGTCAAAGACAAAACTTTGGTTTTTTCTTTCAATAAAATTTCAACTAAAACCACCTTTTTCTCCAAAAAATACTTAGTTAACTGATTTTTTTTTTTGCAAAATTGGAAATCTTGGACAATTTCCTATCAATAATGTCATCCTACAGCATTTATTTTTGGAGCTATAAGTAATTTTAATGCTAAAATTGGGTCTATTTCGTACTTTTTTAGTACTTTTTAACCGACTTCAAAACAGAGGAGGTTATCAATTCGACGCGTAGGTATGTTTTTTTTTGGTCCTGTTCACGCATTACTTTGTAACGCAATAACTTTTTTGCTTTTTTCTTTTTTTGCTTGAGAGGGTAGTTTCCCACGGTGGTCCCATGCAATTTTTTTAAATTCTGAAAAAGGAGTTCGAAGGTAGGCTTAAAAAACTGGTAAAATTAGTACACCTTGAACAGATAGAATTATTTCAAAGGTATCACAAAATTCTTTATTGTCACCAAATACTTAAGAGGGACTTGGCGTAGCGTCTACGTAAACGTCTACCGAGCTAATTATCGCGGGTTCAAACCCCGGATCGGACAGTTCGACTTTTTTTCTTTTTTTCTCTTCTAAATTCATTCTGATTGGATTAATCTTGTAAAGAATTATTACATAGGGGAGAGGGAGCATAGTGGGGTATCTAAGATGTTATGGTTGACTTTAATTTTTTTTTTGGGTTTTACAGCATGTCTATCATTATTTGGCACGCCATTTTTTATTTTAGTAATAACAGTTTGGCTAACGGAATAAAATACATTCAGAGTGAAGTTTACCCCACTTTGCCCCGTACAACGGGGTAAAGTGGGGTACCAGGTGGAGCATTGTAGGGAGTACTATCTGGATTAGCCCTGTATTTTTTCACATAGCATTCGAGTATAGTTTGTGGAACCACATGTAACTGTGCACTTTTTTGTAACCCTTTTTTTTTGGCACCACACTATGCACTGCTTTTTCTATAGCCTCCATAGACCCAAAGAGTGTTGATTCGTTTTTTTCTTATATGTGCGAACAATAACTGAAACAAGCAATTGTTTGTGTAAATAAACCATCAAGTTATGAAGTTATGTAAACTATGAAGTTATATCTAATTATGAATGAATACGGGGCAAAGTGACACTAAACTCCTTGTCGATTGAATACCCCACTGTGCTCTATTTAGAATACCCCACTTTGCCCCTACCCACATTGCAAGATAAAATATTAACACCTACATATTACCTTTGGTTTTAATCAAATTTTTTATTTCGTATTCGTATCCGGAATAGTTTACAGTAAAATGTAGCACACAATCATAAACAAGACATTACTAGCTCATACATTAACTATGACACGAAAAACAAAATTTTTTTTAACAAATACGTAATATTATTACTTTTGCTGCGAGCGCTAAAACCGATGTCGCGAATGCTTGTAACATTAGCGAAGGTAATACTACTACTTAATACTAAACCCAGTGCGTCGTTTAAATTGTCGTACTACTATTTGTTCACATCTATTTGGTACTACCCCGCTATGCCCCGCTACCCCACTATGCCCCCCTCTCCCCTACTCTTCGGTGAGAAATTTCATGCATTCTCATATACACTGTAAGAGTATTGTCCTTGAATTGGAGAACTATTTAGCCGAATTTCCGATATGACTTATATAAATATTTAGCCAATACATAGCAACACTCTCTCGTAGCACAGGGAGTAAATACCTGCCTCTCGTCCAAGGTTTCCGAGCTCGATTCTCCTGTTGCATTTTTCTTTCAATCGACTATTCTCACAATAAATTTGATTAAATTTTGTTTTTTTAATTTCATTCGGGGAATTTTGTTTCATACTCATACTAAATAAGTTTTTTTTATTAAATAACTCCGAAAGTACGCAAATACATTATTGCAAAAACTATTTAGCTACTGCCTCGATCCTTTCGACGACGGTGTGTTATACTTATCGTAATAAATAATTTTTTTTAAATTGGCCCCGAAAAAAAATGAACGGACTAAAAAGTACGAAATAAAATAAATTTTTAAAAACCTACTTCAAAAAAAAACCAATTCCGTGATGCACTAAAAAGGATGAAATATTTGTTGGTAGTTCTTTACAATACTAATCCAATCAGAATGGATCTAGAAAGAAGAATCACTTTTGAAGACGGTGCCAGGTTGACTTTCATCATTTGCTTCGAAAATAGTTTTCATTTCTTTGTTAACCTTATGAACTTAATAAATCGCCCCGAAAACAGGTGTTAGCACCGTCTTCAAAAGTGATTCTTCTTTCTAGATCCATTCTGATTAGATTAATATTGTAAAGAATTACAAAAATATTTTTTCAGTGAACTGGTTCGTTTGGTTCCGCTCACTAAAAAGAACCATTCAAAAGATCCGTTCATTTAGCTCATTTGCCGTAAATTTGGTGAAAACTTCAAAACATGGAGTGCCCTTAAATACAATTACAAACATACAGTTCAATAAAAAACTAGACAACCCATGCACCCACGTTTGAAAAAAATTGCTACTAATAAGAATTAATGAATTTCCTAATAAAATCAAACTTCCAGTTCGAACTAATTGATTCCCCTTAAGATATACTATATTCTATTCAAATAAATTAAAAACAATCTCCTCTTAAAATCTCTTTTCAGTTACATTTTATAAATAATCCTCCTACACTCGAAAAATACGAGTGAAATTCTAATTAGAACTCTTCCTAAATCTTAAATGCTCTTCATAAAACTTTTTTAACTCTCATCTATTTCAAAATGTATATTTCCAATTGGAATTTCTTAGAGAGAAATTGCAACTCATCCATACAACCAAAACAAGTTCTCTGAAAAAGATATCGCACCCCGTATGTATTCATTTTGATTCATTCATTCGCTCTTTTTTCAGATCATTCAAAAGTTCAGGTCTTTTCATTAGAGACCCGTACATTTGGCTCTTCGTTCATGGTTCATAACACAGTTCAGTATAACTGAACCACTGCAGTACCATTGAACGAGTGAACGGAACATGTACTATTTAGTGAACCAGTTCATTTGGCTCAGTACACTGTTCCGTTCAGTACGAACGGATCATTCGCGAACGACACAGCACTACTCTTCATAGTACATCCTGTATAGTTGCTCTTTTTATTTTTGTAATCGTTTGATTCGGCATCCCACAACGACTTATTATTTTCGTAAAATTGAATTAATTCAAGAACTATTTCATTTGTCCATTCCATCTTGTATAGTATTAGGAAAAACTAGAAAACCAAAAAAATTAACTTCAAAATAATACCCCTGTCTGTCCTAAGATGTTTTGCGTTTTCCATATTCACTGGAAAACAAAAGATAGGTCTCAAAAAACAACTTCAAGACTTTTCGAAGTCTTTTTTCAAGTATCCACTGCATTTACTTATCCGCGCACAGTCCCAGCAGAATTTCTCCGCACCGACACAGAACATTTTTTAGAGGATACGTTTTGTATCCACTGGAATATCGGTGTGCGTGTGTAGTCTCCACACTTCTGATCTCCGCTCATTTGTTATCTCCGCGCATTGATTTTGGTGGAGACACTTCGCCGGATAATGTGTGGAGATAGTGCGGAGACAAATCTCTTGGTGGATACCCACCTTAACAGAACGTAGCAATATTTTTACTTGGCAAATTTCGTACATTTTGCATATCTATGTAGCTCACCAGCTTCGATTTTTTTTACAAAGATGACTATTTGAGAATATACCTCCGTCGTCACTTACTTTGCAAACTTAACTTCAATTGCAATAAATTTGTAATCAGGTCCTGTAACTGCCATTAGAACGATGGAAAAGAAACTTTTGTAATTATAGTAAAAGCATCCTGTTTACAGGACGCTTTATTCGTACATGCTATCTATCAATGCATCCTACACTCCTAAACCTCCATTTAGTCCAAAATTCATGTGTTATATGTAGTAGTTGTTTTTGTGCTGACTCCATTTAGGGTGGGTGAAATATTTTTGCGGCCCATTTCGGCGGAAATCATAAAATTCGTGTTATTTTAAGAATTTCTCGCGAAGAAACTATATATTTTGGATGAAGTCTACCCCCTTCCCGAAAACTTTTCAAAAATAGATTTTGTACTAAATGCTTATTTTTCTTAAAAACACTTTCAAACTAATCGCTATAACTTCTGAAATAATTGTAGTACGATAATGATCTTGGGCTTTGTTTGTACTCAGAGTACAAAATTAATCCATTAAAAATAAAAAATGTTTTTTTTGTTGTTTTTTGCAAATGTTCTCTTTTTTTTCATTTATATTTTTTTGTACCTAAAACTCTCATTTCTTATCAAAATTTAATGTAAGCATGTCAGCCAGCAACGTTAGAATTTCTGAGCATCGAGGCAGACGTAACCTGAGTCGGGGCCATGAGAATATACGCGGCGCGGCTAGGTTACACGCTCCGTGAGAACCGTCCACCACATGCTCAGAAATTCTAACGTTGCACTTTTTTGTATATAAAAGAAATTTATGTAAGAATAAAAGACACAGTTGTTAATAAGACATCAAGCCTTTTAATTTTTTCAATTGTCCTGTGCTGGGGTGTTTCACTCAAGTACAATCTCTACAATTTTCTACAAATCTCACTCTAAAGCAATCGTTGTCAAGGTGAAAACACTTTGGCAACAATTTTAAACAAACTTTGTCAAGGTGTAACACTTTGATAATTTAAAGGTAAATTTTTGGATAAAGCGTCTACCGGGAAGTAAAAGAACTTCTCGTATTAAACAGGCTTGTTGGATCAGGAATTTCCCCAGCCTTCCACCACCGTGCATGTCAGACGTTTAGTCTGTCATAGTAGAAAAATTTGATGTTCAGTTACAAGAAATGACTTAAACATTGACACCTACCCAAATAACACCCATTTTTTATCACTTTTTCGTTAAAAACTATTTTTTTATTGCAGCATAAAAAACTGCATAAAAAATCTAACAATTGTTAGTCGGATCGTGGTCTAGAAAGAACCATTTTGTAGCTTTTTCATTTCTCTACAAATGTCCTTTTTTTACATGCAACACACAATCATGCATATAGAGTTACCCTTCTAATTCAGAAGGTACACTTCTTAGCTGGGCCAAGAAAAATTTACCAGCTCAGCACAATTAGCACTGAGATAGGCTCAACTAAAGCATGCAACATGTAAATTGAATATGCAATCCCGAAAAGGTCACACCCCGCACATTTTTATATGCGAGATGTGACCCCCAGAGATTGCACACTCAATTAAAACAGAAAGAAATGCAATACACAAAGAAGCGTGCAAGAAAAGTCAGTCAAGTCAGATTGAAAAGACTCCTTTTAAGGCCGTCTTTACTAATGCTTACGCTAAAAACATCGATATTTCTATTCACATTAATGAACATGCGATTAACAGGCTCGAAGCTGCCGTAATTCGTGTTAGAGGAGTTGGTGTGTAAGAGAGGTGGCCCTCTCAAATTGTATCTACTATCTCTAAACGACGCACGGCGACTCAGAAAACCTGAGTCAACCTTTCCATTAAGGAGCTGATGAACAAATACAACATCGGCAACCTCACGACGCCTGCAAAGAGAGCTTAAGTTGAGTAACTTAAGCCGAGATTCATATGGTGGAAGAGCTATTGGGTCATCCCAAGGAAGATGATTCAGTGCGAATCGAACGAACTTCCTTTGAACTGACTCAATTCTTCCAACGTGCGAAGAGTAGTGAGGAGACCAAACCTGGGACCCATACTCGAGTAATGGTCTGACAAGAGAGATATAAAGGTGTTTAGTAATCAAGGGGTTATTGAGTTCTTTAGACCACCTTTTTATAAAACCCAGGACTAAACTACCTTTGGAAGCAATATAGTTAATGTGGGCAGAAAAATCGAGTTTACTATCAAATCTAATCCCGAGATCTTTAACAAAATTAACACGACGGACACTCTCATTAGAAAAGGTGTAGTTAAAAATTATAGGACTACGACCTCTCCCAAAAGTCATGGTTTCACATTTACTAATATTGAGAACCAGGTTGTTGTTCACACACCAAGGGTAAAAGGTGTCAAGGTCAGCTTGCAAAAGTTTGCAATCCTCGATACCTTTTATGTGGCGGTACAATTTGATGTCATCAGCGTAAATCAAGATTCTACAGTGTCTTAGCAAGGGAACAATGTCATCAATTGATAGAATAAAGAGCAGTGGACCAAGATGACTTCCTTGAGGAACACCCGATGACGCTTCAATGGTTACTGATTTGGATCCACGAAAAAGAACTTGGTAGGTCCTGTCAGCTAAGTAAGACTGGAACCATGCTAGAAGGGCTCGTGGAAAGCTTAACATCCTTAATTTAAGAAGTATAATGGAGTGGGAGAGCTTGTCAAATGCTTTACTAAAATCAGTGTAAACACAATCAGTCTGGCAACCGGAAACGAAGCCCTCGACAAGTGAACTCAAGAAGATTGGTGGTAGTGGAACGAGCTGCAAGAAAGCCATGTTGGTTCGTTGATACCAACCTCCTGCAGATAGGCGCGATTGCAGAATAGATAATCGATTCAAAGAGTTTCGGAATGACAGACAACTTCGCAACTGGTCTATAATTCGATATTTCGTTCTTGCTACCACTCTTGTGAATAGGGATTATAAACGAATTCTTCCAAAGAGTAGGGAAGTACCCTTTATCAAGGGATTTTTGGAAGAGGGGTTTCAGGGGAGACTGGAGAACCTCTGCACAGGACTTAAGGACAGCAGGAGGAATACCATCGGGGCCAGAGGTGAAGTCGAATGGGAGTTCGTTAATATGTTTCGCGATATCAGCACTGGTAATTGAGAGGGGTAAAATATTAGCCTCACGGTTAGTAAATATGTGACGAAAATTATTGTCATTAGGCTGAAAGTCAGAAGGTGAGAAAGATTGACGAAAAAATGACGCAAACATGTTGCAAATCGCAGGCGACTCACTACTAGACAAGTTCGTGTGCTGCATGGCATTAGGGTAGTTATCAACCTTTTTCTTAGAGTTGACGAACTTAAAGAAATTTCTAGGATCAGTAAACACTTTATCGCTCATGCAGCTAAGATATTCTCGATACAGAGCAGAAGAGAGTGAACGAAATCGGTTATAGCAATTTATAAATAAATTGAGACTCGGAGTGTCCTTTCTCTTTAAATAGGTTTTTTCTACGCCTCTGTTAGAATGCGGCCATTCTGATATTCCTTTTAGTTACGGAATTAGCAGCATTCCACACCCCCGTGTGGAATATTCATTCCATCACTTGTTATGGAATGACTACTAGTGGCGACATCTGTTCCTCGTAATCCAAGAATATGATTTATTAATTAAAGAAAAAAAAAGATTTATAAATTAAAGAAAAAAGGATTGTTGCAATAAATAAACAATCAATAATGTTCTGCTAGAATATTTTTGCTTTAAATAAACTATTCAATTATTAAATTGCAGAAAATAATAGCATTTTTTTATTAAATTTTACGGCGGCTATCTATTAACAAATTATTAAATTACAAAATTGTTATGAATGAACACTCCCTACTAATATGTTATTTAGTGTTGCTGTGCCTTATATATTATATTTTTGACAGTAGTTTACATTAGGTATGTGTTTCTTTACAAAATATTAATAAAAATTAATTAGAGGCGTAGAAAAAGTATAGTCTGCAACACGTTTTGAATGGCATATTCCGCCAAACTTCCACTTGTGCGGAATATGCATCATTCCAAACTTGTTACAGAATATACTATTCCATAGTCTATTCTTCTGATTTTTCAAATGCTTGAGCCTGGGTAATTTTTGGGGCTCATAAGGTACACAAGAAACCAGGGCTTCGTATAGTACGCCATAAAATCGTGCCACGTCGTCATCCAAGTCATTAGCAGAAAGTAGGCTGCTGAAATTAATCAAGGCAAGCTTAGATGACAGCTCACTAAAATTAGCCTTTCTGAAGTTAAAGGAATGGGATACCACCTCCGGACAAGGATTATTCTCGCAATTAAAGCAATAATTGAGCAAGAGAGGAGGATGGTATTTGTCAACAGACGACATGACTATAGGACTGGGTTCAACAGTAATGTTGACTGAGTCCGTAAAAAATACAAGATCTAACTGCCTCCCCAACACATTAGTCACCCCACTCATTTGATTCAAGGCGAGTGAGAATAGGGAATTGAGAAAACAGGATTCTTTAAGATTAAGGTTCCCTTCAGGGAGGTAGTTATCGTCATCTTCGACATATACCAACTGAATATTGGGTAAATTTAAATCGCCTAGAAGCAGTAGCTCATCGCCGGTGTTCATCATATTCTGGATATGATCAATACAAGAGATGAGAATATCCTAGAGGTTTTTACCTCCATCGTCAAGTGTGCTTATCATATCTGGTGGGATATAGCAGCACAGTAGGAAGAGATTAGATTTCGAAAAGGAAATTTTGAGAGCGACAAGCTCAATGTCAAGGTGGTTAGAGAAACTAGGAAGCGAAATTGGGTTACAATTAAGATGACTACTGCAAGCTAGCAGTACGCCACCCCCACGAGCTTCCGAGTCAGTAAAACGAAATACTTGGTAGCAGGAATCGAAGAGTTCAGCATTAAGAATGCCTTCATGGAGCCAGGTTTCCGTGAATGCAATGACATCGAACCCGCTAGCCGTCGATGCCTGACTGATGTCGTTAGTTTTAGACCTGGTCCCCCTTACGTTCTGGTAGTAGAGGGAAAGCGTGTCGAGTTTTTTGGCAGCTGCGGAGCGCTCGGTGTGGAAGCGTTTGAATGAAGCTACTGACAGAATCAGACGCAAACGCCGTGCGGACATTGGCTTCGCGGTATGTGGCGACTTTTCACTGACATGATGTTGCGGTGTCGGCGGCGCGCTCCGACTTTGAACACAACAACGAAATCAAAGTGACAAGTCGACGTGATAAGAAAAAAATTGAAAACCCTGAATGATTTACATATAATTTTTCTATCCTACAGGGTTTTTCTTTTTTTTAGGTGCTAATTTAATTACCCCAATTTGGAAAAATAAAGATTTTCATTAAAAAATATAAAAATCAACAAATTTGCTATCACAGCCAACACCAACACACAACTCCAAACATATGCCCACCACCACCAAAACACGACTAACTACTAATTGCTCCTTTAATCCCTCATGGGACATAGGGCGGAAACAGTTGCCCTCCAGCGGACTCTGTTTTGCGCGACAGCTCTCAGCTCTGACCAGGATCTCCCGGTTGTTGCGGCCTCTGATAATAGGGTTCTCCTCCACGTTGTTCTAGGTCTTCCGACTCGACGGGATCCTTGCGGATTCCAGTCAAGGGCCTGTTTGGCTAGATTATCGTCTTCGCGTCGCAAGGTGTGGCCAATCCAATTCCATTTCCTTCGCCTGATTTGGTCGTCTATCCTTTCTTGGCCGGCACGGCGCCATAGTTCTTCATTTGAAATTCTATCTTGCCAGCGGATTTTTAGGATACGACGTAGGCATCTGTTAATGAAAATTTGTAGGCGCCCTGGAATGGATTGGGTGACTTTCCATGTTTCGCAACCGTACAAAAGAACTGCCTTAACGTTGGAGTTGAACAGCCGCAATTTGGTGTTAATTGAGATCTCTGTTGATCTCCATATGTGAAACAGGCATGCATATGCGCTTCTTGCTTTATTTATTCTGGAACTGACATCTTCTTCTGTACCGCCGTTTTCGGTAATAATACTACCGAGGTAACAGAATTTGTCTACCAGTTCCACGTCACGGTTATTTAGCGCTGTCCGTTCAAGGGTGTTTGCATTTATCCGCATTTCTTTTGTTTTAGTCGGATTTAACCTTAAGCCCGCCGAGCTACTTTCTGTTGCCAATTTGTTTAACATGTTTTTGAGGTCCTGGTGTCTGTGGGCCAGCAACAGATATCATCCCCGTAGTCGAGATCCTTAAGGCGGTCTAGCAATCCCCATTGTATGCCACCTGTTCTTCTATCTAGAGCGCTGACAAGAATGTCGTTTATTACTATAAGAAATAGTAATGGTGAAAGTAGACATCCTTGTCGTACTCCTGAACTCACCTCAAAGCTGTCGGATAATTTTCCATTATGGAGAACTCTGCATTTGGAATTGTTGTATAGAGCTTTTATCAATTCTATTATTTTTTCCGGCAGTCCACGTTTCCGTAGAGCTCGCCATATAAAGCTCCTATTGACCGAGTCGAACGCTTTCTCATAGTCTACGAAAGCAAGGTAAAGGGGGGATCGGAATTCAGTAGACTGCTCCACTATGATTCTCAAGGTGTTAATATGGTCTATGCAGGAGCGGCCCTTTCTGAATCCAGCCTGCTGTCTTCTAAGCGTTCGATCTACTGCCTCTCTTATCCTAGATAGTAATATATGGGACAAGATTTTTCCCACCGTAGATAATAAACAGATGCCTCTCCAGTTGTCACATATTGTTAGGTCCCCCCTTTTTGGTATTTTGACTATGATACCTTCCGTCCAATCCTCCGGAAAGGTACAGGTGTTCCATGCTATTTCCAGGATTGGCTGTAGCGCATCTGCTATGAGGCTTGAGTCGGCTTTCAACAATTCTGGCGGGAAGCCATCTTTTACAGCTGCTTTACCATTGGCCATTGCATGAATTGCAGTTACTATTTCAGTCTTGGATGGGGCACGAGTGGTGATTCTTATTGGTTGTGCATTGTTGCTATTTTCTTCAGGTTCCTGCGAAAAGGAACCATTCATGGCGGCGAAGAAGTAGTCTCTCCATCTTTGGAGTTGCTCCTCGTCGCTGCACAGCAGCCTTCCATCCGCACTCTTTACGGCATGATTTTTAGTAGAGTGCTTTCCCGAGAGCTGCTTAGTAATTTGGTACAGCACCTTACTGTTGCCTGTGTTTGCCGCGTTTTCCGCTTTCTCTGCGAGCTCATTTATCTGCCGCCTTTTATCACGCCGGACGCTTCTCTTTACCTCGCGGTGTAATTGGGAGTATTCCCGTTCAAGTTGTTGGCGTCTTTCCGGGTCGCTTGTAGAGTTCAGGTTATTTTTGAGGGCCCTTCTGCGTTCTATTTTTTGCCAGGTTGTGTCCGAGATCCAGTTTTGCTGGTTTCTTTGGACATAACCTATGCTTGTTTCCGCTGCTGTTATTATAGCGCCCTTTGTTGTGCTCCACAGCTCTTCAATATTCGTGTCGTCAGAAACGGTTTGCTGGTTTAAGATTTGTTGCAGATTTCCAGCAAATTCTCTCCTTTTAGTGCGCTCCCGCAGAAAGTCTACGTTAAACCGTCTACGGTTTATGGCATCGCGTTGAACGTTTCTGATTGCGGCGATTTTTAGGCGGATAGTTGCTACTACCAAATGGTGGTCACTTCCAGTGTCTGCTCCCCTAAAGCTCCTGACATCCTCCAGAATAGTTCTCCATCTGCGGCTGACGGCCACGTGATCTATCTGATTTTTCGTTCTACCATCGGGCGATACCCAGGTCTCCTTGTGTATCTTCTTGTGACAAAAGTAGGTTCCACCTACCATGAGTTGATGGGAACTACAGAAGTCAACGAAAAGCTCACCATTGTTATTGGTAACTTGGCTTAGGCCTTGATTTCCAATAGTGTGCTCAAGGCCGGTGTTGTTGGGGCCGATCTGTGCGTTTAAATCACCCATCAAAACAATGATGTCTCCCCTTGGAATAGAGCGAAAAACCTCATTCAGTCGCATGTAGAACTCGTCTTTGATGGCATCTTCTGCGTCTTCAGTCGGAGCGTAGCATTGGACTATCGTAGTATTTCTTAGCCTGGTACGTAGGCGCACGGTAATAATCCTCTCAGAAACTGGTGACCAGCTAATGAGGCTGGACCTGGCTTCCTTGGTGAGTATTACGCCAACGCCATTCCTACGATTTTCAGTTTCGTTTCTCCCAGAATATAAGAAGGACTCACGGTTTGGGCAGATATGTTCCCCCGCATCGGTCCATCTGGTCTCGCTGAGTCCCATGACCTTGATTTTATAGCGGTTCATCTCGTTGAGGACTTCATCCAGCCGTCCATCAGCAAGCAGCGTTCTCACATTCCATGATCCGATTCGTGTCCTGGTTCGAAAAGCAAAGGTCGTCGTCGTGTTGTCCATCCGGTTCCGAGGCATTGTTTGCCGATTCGTAGCAATTATGTGTTTTATAGGAGCGGGTTGCTAACCCTCAGCCCATCCGACTTAGAACTCTGTTTTGTGGCGCAGAGAACTCGTCATTCGACCGTCTCCCGTTAGCTCCTTCCGAAGAAGTACCCCAGGGGGCACCGCGCGGAGGTGGGATTAGGACTTGCTAACAGAGCAGCTAGGTGTTCGTCTGCAGTGACTCTTCTCGGGTTTTGGCAGAAGTGACAAATCGGGTGCCACCACCTTCCGAGGTCTTTGTTAGCCGTTCGCCCCCCAAACACGACTCAAAACACAAACATCTCTTGACACACGCGGCGACAACGCGCAAAAAGTAGAAAGTAAAGCAACTTGCGCGGTGTGTGCGTAGCGTAAAACAGCATTTCGTTAGTGCGCATTTGAATACACTACTTCTATTCTCTCTGCCATTGCCCGCACGGCGTTTGCGCCTGTTTCTGTCAGCAGCTTGATGGGTTCGAGTACGTGTACGCCGAACAAAAAGCTTGGTAAGTGCACTTGCAGGCCAGAAACCAGGGTCTAAGAGAGTCTCGGCAATATCAGGCGGTGCAGGCAAAACAAATGAAGCAACAGGCTTGGAAACCTTGCTGACTTTTCTGCACAAAACCGTTCCAGGGTCTATAGATTTCATCCTTAAAAATTCACCGATAGTCTCCGTCTTAGTTTCAGGAGAGAATCGCGAGATAAAGAGGGTAACACGATTCATCCAGTACTTGTTATTGAATACGCAAAAAAACGAAAAAAATACCCATTTTTGTTGTTAAATATTGTTTAAACAATTCCACATGGCTAAAATTAAATGCTCATATTTTTTTAAAAACAAACTGATTTTGTAATGAAATTCGCCAAAAGAATAGTCCTCGGGGAGTGCAATAAAAGCGTTTTTGAAAATTTTCCTGTACTGTTCGATTAGCTTTTTTGCGCACATTGCTACTTCATTAGAAACATGCGAAAATAAAAAAACCAAAATATCAACATCTGACAAAATGAAAAGGAAAATTGTAGTCAGTGATTTTGTGTCTATTAAATTCTGGTTTTGAATGCGGCAAACATAATTAGCAGCAGAGGCCTTTAAGCTATCCTTTCCAAAAAAAGTGATACAGGGCCGCTTTTCTTTAAAATTTACGCTGCTGCTCGTTTTTGCACAAATGACAGTTGAAAAAATTAAAACTTATTTATCGGAATCCCAAGAAAAGCTAAATATTTCTGGTCAACCAATTGTAAAATATTTTTCTCTTTGAAGCTTGATGATTTTTAAGGCGTTATAAACGGATAGAAATCTGCTTCTTTCATATATTATTAGTTTTAAAATTGATTGGAAAAATATATAACATATGTTCAAACCTCAGTTGTTAATACTGTATCCCGTGCCATCTTCATAAATATATTAAAGTTTATCACTGCCTTCTCAATTGCCCCAACTTCGTAGCAGAAAAGAGCTAAGTTCAGATAAATCAAAGGATTTTTTGTAGCATCAGGCAACATGGCTGCTCTCTCCAGAGCAATGTAAGCATTCTCCTGGTCCTCCAGTTTCCTTAAACAAACTGAAAATAAAACCATTATTAAATTTAGGTAGTAATATAAAAAAAAAATTTATAAAGCAACTTACTTCCAAGGAGCATGTAGCACTCGGCACTATCCTTTCGGAGATTAATGGCTGCAGCTAATGTATGAAAGGCACTAGCGTACTGCTGAGCTGCAAAAGGATTTAGGTTTAATCAAAATTCATAATCTCGAGGGCTTTTGATTATATTGTTGGGTTTTTTGTAATCAGAAGATCAACAATTTTTTAGCTTCCAAAAGGTAAGAATTATGCATAAATTAACAATCATAAATTAAAATGACCTAACTTTTGTTTGCGATTCTTTATTAAAACCCATTTTGGTTCGCATTTTTCATAAGGACGATGATTAAGGGTTTTGTATAATTATGTTTACTGTAATAAGTCATGGTACAAACATGCTATGCTTTTGAGTGAATTAACATAG
Organism: Thereva nobilitata; assembly: GCA_963855945.1. Classification (NCBI taxonomy): domain Eukaryota; kingdom Metazoa; phylum Arthropoda; class Insecta; order Diptera; family Therevidae; genus Thereva; species Thereva nobilitata. The sequence continues at coordinate 52,947,113 of OY979694.1, read as the reverse complement.
AAGGGAATCGCGCTGTTATCTAAAAACCATACCACTAAAAAAGAAATAATGTTCATAGCTACAGCTTTACTGAATTCATAAAGTAAAGTTTCCTCTCCTACATAAAAATATAATGTTGATGTGGGTAGATTATCAAGCCCCCCTTCGAATTTTAGTCCTGCAAATAAGGGACAGTTGACCTACCGACGTTATTGGCATTTATAGAGCGGCCCATACACTTTCAGTTTAACCGCGTAATTTATCACGTGGGACGTCATGTCTGAGGTGTGTACTGTGCGTTTTGAAATTTTCATTCAGTCTTCAGACCTGAGCTTCTGGATCCTCTTTTGCTCCGATAAACTGCGTAGGAACCCACACACTTTCAGTTCAGTTTATTGTACATGTTTTTACACAGGTCAACTCCCCAGTTAAAACTGAGAGTGTGTGGGCCGCTTAAGACTTTCAGCAAAGATGCATTTTCTTTTTTTGCACCCGCTATTCCAATTTGCTTCGAAGCTATGAACTTAATTCTCGATCTGCTGCCATCTGATTTATACAACAGCAGGAAGTCTCCTGTCTGTCTACTATGGCGAGCAACGAACCTTAATTTCAACACAGGTTTTGATGTCTAGATCCCCATCATAGAGGAATGGGAAAACATACAGCGTGACAAAAACTATGACATGGTTCTATATACATCTTATAATAGAGAAGAGAAGGAAGCGCAATTAATTAAAATCTGGGAAGCATTTCGGCAACACATATATGCACAAAAACATTAACCAAAATGGCTGAAGAAAGAACAAAATGTGAATTTGTATCAATAATACCACGAAACGATCTCAGACGAAACATGGAAAAATATCCAAGAAAGAAACGTGTTTAGGACAAAAGTACTCAATACCAGAGATCATGAATTAGAACACGGGAAAGCGCTATATCGACACAAAGCCAAAGAAGTCAAACTTGCTACAAGAAGAGATAAAAGAAAATTCTATGAAAATATTGCCAGGGAAGCACAAGTAGCAGCAAAAAACAGCAATATGCCTCAGTTATACGACCTCATCAAGAAATTATCAAATAAAGGATTGAGATGAAGACAGCCCTTGTTGGACTCAGAAGGACACTTACTTACATCTACGGAAGTTCAGATACGAAGATGGCGTCAATACTATACCCAGCGAAACCCACAGAGAGAGAGATTAGTGAATGGCAGTCAATAAGGACGGAAGAAGCAACACATCGGACCAGGGTATCATTCAATATAAATCCACCAACGCTGCTCGAAGTGAAAGAAGCAATGGTGAAGCTGAAAAATAAGAAATCAGAAGGCCCAGATGGAGTTCCAGCTGAACTGCTCAAAGCAAACATTGAAGTAATATCAGAAATATTACATCCTATTTTAGAGCAGATATGGAACGAAGAAAGATTGCCAAATAAATGGAAGGTGGCAATAATAATTAACTTGCCAAAAAAAGGAGATCTAAAAGAATGCGGAAACTGGAGAGGTATTACAATACAAAATATGGTAGCAAAAATACTGGCCTCCATAACACTTTGTAGAATTGAAGACAAAATAGACTGCCATCTAAGAGACCAACAAGTAGGATTTAGGAAATGTCGATGATGTATAGACAACTCAAACACCTTAAGGGGACTTTTCGTTTCATAATTGACATAAAATACACTTTTTAATTTTTTTTATGAAAAGACTATTATCGAATTGATTCCTTTTGGGCATTTTTATAAAACATATCAAGAATATAAAAATAAATTTTTTTTGCATTTTTAGTACATCTTGACCACTGCAGAGAGCATCTTCCAGAAGATACTTTTTAAACTGCTCCACAGTTTTTGGGCTTCCTATAACAGAGGGGGCCTCGGTAGTCTAGGGAGTAAGGTGCCTGGCTACTATCCCAGAGGTCCCGGGTTCGAATCCCGGCAGAGCCTCACGGTCCTTCGCCTTTCCCACCTTCTTTCTTCTTCCCTCCTTACATTCCTCATTCCCCCTGTCATAGCCTTCCGCTAGCACTGCCCCGCTCCGCACGCAGCGCATGTCATCGGTTGGTTGATGGGATTCAACTCGTTTCAGGAGGCATAACACTCCAGCGAGTTGTTTCTCATTGCCCCGATGCCGAGTCGCGATAGAAATGGTTGGGGTTAGGTGGTTGTGGCAGTTCCTTCCTACTTCTCTCTTCCCCTTCACTATCTATCGACTAGAGCTTGCTGTTTGACATTGCACTCTATACGAAGAAAATAGATCGTCGACAGTACATCCAACGGGATTTTATTCATAAGACTAAATACTAGTAACTAAACCTAAAAAAAATATTTTTATCATTTTATAAACATTTTTCTGAAAAATCCAAAAAAAATCCATATTTTTGAGGACTAACTACCCGTGTATAAAAAATAGGGTTGGTAACATAATATTTTTAAAGGTTTAGTTACTAGTATTTTTTATAACGAATCGAATGGTTTTGGATTATTGAAATCCGTTGAGTAGTTTTCGAGAAAAGTGTGGAATCAAGTCAAAAAACGTAGTTTTGAGAAAAACGCGTTTTAAGTTTTTGTAACATAATTTTTGCATATAAACCGCTCATAACTAATTTTTTACCTATAACTTTACTTTTTTTCCTATACGAATTTCTTAAAACGGTTTTAGGACAGTATTTCTGTGATGTTAAGGAACACTTTTATGTAAAAAAAAAAATATTTTCAATTTTTTGAAACGAAAAGTCACCTTAAGATTAATAGTCGAGCAATCTTTAGAATGGAAGTCACCATTATACATTACCTTCGTAGATTTCGAGCGAGCATTTGAGACAATCCATAGGGGAGCTATTTGGGAAGCTTTGAAAAAGAAGGCAGTACCAACAAAATTAGTCCAAATGATCATAATACTATACGACGGAGCAGAACTGAGAATCCTTCGTAATGGACAACTAAGTGACCCAATAACAACGACCACTGGAGTAAAACAAGATTGCCCCTTTCGCCATGACTCTTCATTACTGTACTTGACGAAATAATGAAGAAAGCCAACAGAGAATCAAGAGGAATTCGTTTGGGATTGGTAGAACGGCTAGAAGACCTCGAATACGCAGATGATATCGCACTTCTAGCTCACACAAGAGAAGACATGCAAAGAAAGATAGAAAACTTAGAAGTATGTGCATTGGAAGCAGGTCTTAGAATAAATGTACAAAAAACAAAATCAATGAGAATTAATACTACAAATAATATCCCATTAATAATAAACGTCAGTACAATAGAAGACGTGAAGAAGTTCAATTACCTCGGTAGTATAATTACTACGGAAGGAGGTGCAAGGATTAAAAAAGCTAGAGGTGCATTCAACCGATTATGGAAAGTGTGGAAATCGCCACAACTATCTAGAAATCTAAAATTAAGTATTTTCAACTCCTGCGTGAAATCCATATTACTCTATGGTAGTGAAATCTGGATCATAAACCAAGCGGATATAAACAAAATACAAGTTTTCGTCAATAAATCTCTACGCATCATATGTCAAATTTTCTGGCTCAGACAAATATCAAACTTAGAATTATGGAATTTGGCAAAACAAGAACTAATTATCAAACAAATAAAGAAAAGAAAATGGACGTGGATAGAGATAGAGCACACGCTAAGAAAAGAAAATAATGCGTTAACGAAAAAAGCACTTGAATGGAATCAGCAAGGAAGTAGAGGTGTCGGTAGACCTAAAAACACATGGAGAAGGACAGTAATGAAAGAAATCAAAAATGTTGGCAAAACCTAGATTGAAACCAAGAGGATAGCTCAAAACAGAGTCCGATGGAGAAGCTTTGTGGAAGCCCTATGCTCCCGAGAGTGGTAAAACAGGATAATAATAATATGCACAGCACTCCCATAGTATTTGTGGAGCTCCAGGACAATGGCGGTATCATATTTAGTCAAAACCGGGAGGGGAATGCGTTTCTCAGCCACCATCCAAATGAGAACACATCACTTGTCTGAAAATGTTTGGAGCAAACGCGAACGAATTCCGGTACGCCTCTGTTCGCGAGATGCATGAAACCTATGAACATATGGTTGTTTGTTTTCTTTTAGAGCGAGAGGTTCTTCCCTCGAATCCGAATGCATGTACGCTATTTTCTGTTCCTTATCTTCTCTATTCTAAGATATACATATGGTTCCAAGTCAAAATTGGATGTAGGTGCTAGAGTTTTTCCCTTCAGTTAACTTTCAAAAGTACTACCAGCGAGCAATAATAATAAGAGTGATGAGCTAGAACAAATTTTTAAAAATGTTTCAATGCCCTTGAGATAGCAGATAAAAATTTCAATGGGAGTGAAAAAGTGAAAATATCAAAGAAGTAATATCTATGATAAAAGGAGGCAGAATTACTTTCACACTACACCCAATGTGTGTGAAAGAAAGATAAAAAATGAAGGGGAAGTGCCTTCCTCGCCTTGCAAGATTCCCACCTTTTCTAGCGGACAATACAAGTGGAAACCAATTTCTTAATTGTGTACCAACACGAAATTTTTACGCATACATATGTACTAAGCCCTGCAAACGCAATTTACACGTGCTCTGTTCCACTGTTGCTTCCATTTGAATGTAAACATTCGAATAGGGGAAACAAGGAACATCTTCTGTTTCTTTCATACTCTTGTGTTTTTTGCATAAAATGTACATCCATCGCGCGAGTTTTATATTACGATTTTATATTTTTGACGTAATTTATCTATTATTGGAGAGAATCACTAAAAAAAACTAACTACAATTTTTTTTTAATGAAACACCAACTTTTAAAATTAAAAGACAAGAAAAATATTTATTTCAAATTAGTGACCGATTTAAACAATTACCGGAGATCAACTGACTTTATCATCAGTGCTTAATTTCTAACAACTGTAAGATACATTTAATGATACCTGACGCTCCAGACATTCCGTCAGCACTTTTTCGTGAGAACGAAAATGTGTTGAGGATAATTCTTACCAAGCCATTGGTTTTTCTTTATTTTTAAATTTGTATACCTCTGATAATTCAGAGGTATTAAATTCATTTTCTTTTGATGAGCTTTCAGGGTCAATATATGTAACCCCTCCTCGCTTTAAATCAGAAACCTCTGGTTTAATAGTATTTATGATTTTAATTTTTTGTCTTCTATTCTTTATCAATCGGAACGCTATTATACCTAATATGCATACAATTATTACAAAAAATATTCCTGCATTTGTACTGTACATTATGTTCCTATGGTATTTTAGTTCTTTTATTTCTTTAATATTGTTTACATTTTCTAAAGCGATTTTATCAAAATTAATCGGTTTTGAGAATATTGGCTTGGTTTCTGGAGTTGGATAATAATACCTGTCTATAATAGTAATCTTTTTATTTTGAAATCTTTTTTGTCTTATTTCTAGAGTACAGTTATTAAAACTTAATAAGTAATTTCCATTTAACATCAATATTCTCTTATCGCAATTCTGCCATATAGTGTCATTGTACATATTCTTTAACAACATTGTCTCGTCATCTATATTTTCTATGCTTGTTATGTTATTATATATCAAATTACAATTTTTCAGAACAGCGCAATTTCTACTTAGTTTTAAATCTCTTAGTGAGGCTTTTTCATTATACTGATATACTTCGTCTTTTATTTCTACAATTAGTTCATCTTGTTCATCGATCTCTAAATTTTCTGAATTTGGAATAGGTTTAATCAATTTTAATTCTACGATTACGTAATTTTTTGGAATTTTAATTGCAAAGATAAGAAGCTGGTTTTTGTATTTTAAAGCACCAGTTTTTAATAGTTTTAATTTATAAATATCTATATTATACCTGTCTAACTCCTCTAGTGTTAACAAACTCGGATGAATGAGATTATTTTTTGCTGACATTATGTTATCTAATATTTGATTTAGTTTACTTTCGAAGTATCTTAGTTTGGCTTCTTGTTCCAAGAATAGGATCTTATAATTTAATTCACTTACATGTTGGTGAACTGTTTTAAATGACTCTAGGATTTTATTTCTATCATTTTCTATTAGTAATTTCAAATCTGACAATGTTTTATTATAATGATCATTTATTATTATCTGTTTATTTAAGTTTTCAATGGCCTTGTGATTGTTATCGTCAATGATCCGTAAATGTTCCGTTATGTCGAGTCGGTCCTCGTCGTCCATTGTTCCAAACAACCATTTTTGACCGCTACCAACAATGTTTAATAAACCTCTCTTTTGTCTGATGGGGTTTTGTATTGTTCTGAGTTTACTTTTAATAATTTCCATTTCCATATTAAGTGGCTGTCTATCTTCGGGTTTTAAGAGATTTATATTATGTTCTAATTGTATTAAAATATTTTCCATTTCCATTGGATCAATTACATGTAGAATTGTGTCACTTTCGTTGGCTATTTCCACTTGTCCAATTTTAATTTTTATGAACCCATTTTCTTCCTGAATAGGCTGTACCATCAATAGCCCTTGTGCTGAGTTCATCGTCAACGCTAGTATTATGAGTACTACCTGCAAATTTAAATTTTCTTTTAATGTTTGATGGGTGTACATTATCTAGTAGATATTTTCGAAAATAAGGTTGGTCTTTATGACGTAATCTCTTATAGTTTTTTATGTACCCTTCTTTTCTATTTTCCGTATAATTTTCCCTCTTTTTATTTGCTTTGTTTATATAACCTATCTTTTTCTTTGATATTCTATCTACTAAGATTTTTGAATCTGCTAAATTACTTGCTTCTCTCGGTGTCATTTCTATTACCGAATGATGCCTATCGTTATAGTTTCCAATTGCCTTTTGGATTTTTTGCTCTGTCGATATGTTTTCACTAATTGCCTGAATTTTTTCTATCAATGTAGAATGCAATCTCTCTACATCGGCATTCCCGGTATGACTATTGGGCTTAGTCCAATGCACTTCTATATCCCTTTCGTGCAAATATATCTTGACTTGTTCCGATTTGAATTCATTATCCATAATAATTTTTCGTGGTTTGCTAAATGTTGCAATATACCCTTCTAAGATTGCAAGTTTATTTACCCAATTTCTATCAGTTATTAGATACGCTATTGCAAATTTGGTTAATTTATCTATGATTGTTACGAAAGTCTGTTTCTTATAATGAAAGACATCTAAGTGAATGACGTCATTTTTGTTGTTTGGGGTTTCGGTTAACATTAGCTTTGGTTTTATAGGGTTCCTATCGTATTTAATTTCTTTACATCTATCACAATTATTTATTATAAGCTGAATATGATTTTGAAGTTTCGGGTAATATATTTTATTTTTTAAGGCTTTATAAGTTTCATTGATACCACTATGTAATGATTCCACAGTGTGATATAACGATATTTGTTTATGACACTCTTCTTCTGTCCTAATTTCCTGTGCCCTTTTTGTAGCTTTCATAAATTTAATTCTTCTATCATCCGAGAATAGCTTGATAATTATTTGTTGTACCTTATTATATTCTGTATCACTCACTTCTGAAAATATGCCTATAGTTCCTGGTTTTATATTTTCTTTTAGTATGTTTGTAATAACCTGTTCTTCTGCTTGTGGGTTAATTTGTATTATACTTCTTTTATGTATAATCTCCCTCTCCTCAGACGGGCTATAAGTCAAGATAATTTGAATCCTATATATATTTACTATTCCCTCTTTTATTCCTATATGGTCTAAATTTTGTTCCTCAACGGAATGCATTGTATCCGACAGGTCCATATTGGATTCACTGCGGTTTTCTTTATTTATTTCAGGACTATTTTCTATCCTACTTAAAAAGTCGGCTACCTTGTTTTCTCTACCTTGGAGATATTCAATATCGAAATTATACTCTTGTAGCTTTAATATCCATCGTTGATTCCTTTGAGAAAATTCTTTCCCTTTATATTTAGAGTTTATGTATTTAATTGGTGCATGGTCGGTAATTATTCGAAATTTCCGACCGTACAGGTAGGGTCTAAAATAATTTACTGAGTACACAATTGCTAAAAATTCCTTATCAGTAACGCTATAGTTTTTTTCGTGATTATTCAGTGTCCTCGACACATAGCATACGGGGTGACCGTCTTGGGATAGCACGGCTCCGATTGCGTAATCACTTGCATCAGTCGTTACTGTGAATTCTTTTGCATAATCAGGGAATTTCAAAATGGGGTGTGAAACAATCAACAATTTTAGTTTTTCAAACGCTTCGATATACTGAGGGTCGTTAATATTTATTTTGGAACCCTTTTTTAAATATTTTATTAAGGGATGTGCTACTTTTGAATAATCTCTTACGAATTTCCTATAGAACCCAGTCATTCCTAAGAAGCTTTTTAACTGTTTTTCTGTTTTAGGTAATTTAACTCTAACTATATCCTCAATTTTGTTAGGATTGGGTTTTATCCCTTCCTTTGTTAAAATATGCCCTAAGAATGGGGTCTCTTTATTCATAAAACTACATTTATCGGCTTGCAATTTTAAATTGTGTTCTGCTAATTTTTCGAAAATTAATCTTAAAGAATTCAGATGCTCTTTCAATGTAGTTGAAAAGATTAGAATATCGTCTAAGTAGACCACGCAGATTTTATTTATATAATCTCTCAAAATTTCATTGATGAGACGTTGAAACGTTGCAGGAGCGTTTTTTAAGCCAAATGGCATCCTGACGTATTCATATAAACCTGCTGATGTTACAAACGCTGTTTTTTCTACATCTTTTTCAGCTACTAAAATTTGATGATAGCCCTTAGCTAGATCGAGGGAGCTAAAATATTGAGCTCTTCCTAATTTATCTAAAATGCTTTCGATGTTTGGGAGTGGGTATTTATCATCTACAGTTACCCGATTTAATCTTCTATAATCTACCACGATTCTATATTTTTGAACTCCTGAGTTATCTCTTTTCTTTGGAATAACTATTACAGGAAAACTATATCTACTTTTACTTTTTCTAATAATGCCTTGAGATTCCATTTCTTTTATCTGTTTCTTCACCTCTTCTTCGTGTTGGGGTGGATACCTATATAACTTGGAATTGATTTGTTCATTCGTAGTAGTTTTTATTTCATGGACGATACTTTTTGTGTTAGTTAGTCTATCCCCTTCTTTATAGAGTAATTTTTTGTATTTTTCTAGCAATTCCATAATTCCTAATTTTTCCTCCTCATTTAAATGGCTTATATTTATATTTCCTAACTTACTTCTTCTTGTATACTTTTATAAAAAAATGGTAACCTTACTTTGTTTTTTAATATGACTACCTTATCTTCTATATCAACTGCTTTGACATTATTATTAATCCAGTCCATACCTAAAAGAAAATCGTACTTTTTTTCTAACTCCATTCTAACAAATCTCAACCTAGCGTTATTAGGTTGCTGAAATTCTATTGGGCATTTTGTTTTTACGTATCTAGTGGGTTTTCTAACTGGTCCATCAATAGTATGAATTTCTATTCTCCTTTCTGGCATTTTTTCATAAAAACGATTTGCGACCCTTTTTGAATTTAGTAAACTTGTTGTGGAACCTGAATCTATCATAGCAATGAATTTTTCATCTTCTAACGTTACAACAATATGAATCTTTTTGGTTTCCGAGGCTAGTTTATAAAAAACTCGGAATCTTCTAATTGATTTACACAATATCTATCGCTAATTGCATCAACATCCATTGGTTGCCCTTGATTTCCATTATTATTGCTTTGGGGTAAAGATCTTGATTGGGTACTGTTATTAATATTATTATTTCTTTGAAATGGTCTAAAATTATTATTGAAATTGTTATTTCGAAAAGTTCCTGAATTATTTTGAAAATTATTATTTCGAAACTGACCCGAATTTTGATTAAAATTACTATACCGAATTTGTCTCGAATTATCATGGTTTTGTCGGAAATTCTGGTTTGGTCTAGGTACATTCTGTCCTTGATTGTGTCTGTCTCTTATTAATGGGTTTGGTCCGTTCAGTTTTAAGTTATAATATTCTTGGCCAATATATTTATTTATTATAGTTCTAATTTCTTCTAATTTAAATTTGTTATATAATTCGGCTGCCAGAGCCCCTGCTGTGATATCTTTAATTTTTAAGATTAAAACACTACTTAAATTATTTATTATATCATTTTTATGTTCACTAAAAATTGAACATTCCGCTATATCATCAATAAAATTTTTTTATTTTGTCCATTAATTCAGCAATAGTACTCACTCTTAGCATATTAATTTCTTTCATAATCTGCCCTTGTTCCTTTGTTGGTTTATACTGTAATTTTAGTTTCACTTTACACTCATCCCACGTTGCAGGAGGCGACACTTCCAGATAATTTTTTGCAGGTCCCGTGATTTTTAGGTTGTATATTACGGTGTATACTTGAGAAGCTTGATTTCCGTAATCTTCAAGTGCCCTTTCTACAGCTGTGATAAAACTTGGTAAACTGCCAGGTTGTCCTTCGAAAGTTGGTAAATATCGAATCTCCTTTTCAATCCTAGTCCTTACCGAGAGTGGTTGATTTTGCCTGTTTATGATGTCAGTCAAAGCTGCCAAACATTGTTCCATCACGTTTTGAGCCATCTTCCGGTTGTCGTCACTAATTTTGTTACGTTTATTTTTCCTTTCCAGTTTTGGGGTTTAGTGGTCGTTTCTTCGTTGTCCAGTAAATTTGACTTTGGACGACTGCGTTTCACACTTTGTTCCACTTGTTGGATTTATTTGTAATTAAAAAAAAATTTTCTCCACTTCTAAGGTTGAGTGGTTGTTTCTGCGTTGTCCAGTAACTTTGGACCACTACGTTTCACACTTTATTCACCTTTTTGCTCGTATCACTGAATCCTGATTTCGACGAACAGGATTTAACCGACTGCGCCAGTTTTATATTACGATTTTATATTTTTGACGTAATTTATCTATTATTGGAGAGAATCACTAAAAAAAACTAACTACAATTTTTTTTTAATGAAACACCAACTTTTAAAATTAAAAGACAAGAAAAATATTTATTTCAAATTAGTGACCGATTTAAACAATTACCGGAGATCAACTGACTTTATCATCAGTGCTTAATTTCTAACAACTGTAAGATACATTTAATGATACCTGACGCTCCAGACATTCCGTCAGCACTTTTTCGTGAGAACGAAAATGTGTTGAGGATAATTCTTACCAAGCCATTGGTTTTTCTTTATTTTTAAATTTGTATACCTCTGATAATTCAGAGGTATTAAATTCATTTTCTTTTGATGAGCTTTCAGGGTCAATATATGTAACCCGCGTTTGTTAATAGTTTTTTGGACTTTTTGCTTAATGTTATTGCTAATCTCTTCTTTCATATCTTTAACTCTTTTACTTGTCCTTGAGCTCCACCTAATCATTCTTGTTATTATTGCTTGCTGGTACTACCGCTTGCCTGATCATAGCATTCCTCGAAGCGAGCTTAACAATACAGACGAACACCAAAATCAACCGTATCCTGTTGTCGGATAGCCGAATGGCCATCAAGAACTAGGCTCTGTCTATTTAGGCTAAAAACCATAAAAGAAGGCAACGAGCTTTCCATTCTCTCTGGTTGTTGGAGTGAAAAAGCTGCGCTTTCAAAAAACCAGAGCGAATGGGACACTCGGGCGTCTTGTTTTCTGGTTTTTACTCTAACATCCAAACTAGTCAAAGCAAGCCAAAATGAGCTCTTCTCTTTGGCCAGGAGGTACAGCATCCCTCTTAAGTGGGTGCCGGGTAAAAAGAACATCGAGAACAACGAGAGAAAGACTTGACCTCACTACTGCCAGCACAAATAACGCGACCTCTCGGGTGATTTCTTGATATTTAAATTTAAAAATAAATAAATTTAAATTTTTTCTACGTAAACACACTGTACCTTAGTGTATCATGGGAAAAGCCCCCTCTCTAGAACAATTTTTTCTTTAAATATATCCAAGAATCACCCCTGAAAATAAATATTAGCCACTAGTCAAACAAAAGATTTATTGAACGTCAAATGAACTATAGAAGTTTGCACTCAATGAGTATTTTAAATCCTTAAAACGGCGATTTCTCATGAATGGTAATTCGTACGGGAAAATGTATAAGAATTTTTTTTGTAGATAATCGCATAACCTACAAACTTTGTGAAAACTAGTTTATGATAAGACTTACCGTTTAAGATATATTTGCAGAAAACTGATATTTTGACCTTGAATAAAATTTTTTGCATTTTATTTATAACTAGCTGGGACCCGGTGCGCCTATGCTGCACCCATAAACCAATAGTAGTAATCAGGTGATATGAATTTTCATTTAATACCCATACCGAATGGCTTGCAAAGAAAAAGGTAATCCGCCATTTTGTGTTGGCCGCCATTTTAAATTTGGACCGATCGATCTGAAAATTTGGGAATCGTATTTTTTTCGGAAAAAACCAAAATAATATAGATCTGAGCTCTTTAGCAGTAATTCGAAGAGTACCTCCCATACAAAAGTTCGAATTTTACGGATATCGGTACACTACAGCCACCCGAAGTGTTCGAGATAGAGCAAAATAGACCGCGTAGGAACACCCGCCGTACCCGAAAACCCCTATATACAAAAATTCAGGCCAATCGGATGAGCGGTTTCGGAGTCTATTGAACATTTACAGACATACTTTCACTTTTATATATATAGAAGAAGATATGTTTTTTGGGGCTGTACCAATTTTCAGCCACGCGCGCCGGAATTATCAACCCGTTTGAGTTTTTTTTCGTCTATTTTGTCTGGACTACTAGAAGATAAACAAAAACTTCCAAAATGGAGAGAACTAAGCAAGACGTAGAGACGACTGAAAGAAGAGATTTCAAGAAGCCCGAGTCCTTCAAAAGTAGGGCTATTTAAGAAGAAGACGATTTAAACCTTAAAGTGGTTGCCCAAAAACTAAACGAATTACACTTTACAAAAATAATTTTCCGTGGCTTCACTTTGCATATTTTAATTTATTTAAAAGGGAAAAGATTACATCATAGAGAAAATATTTTGCAATTACGCAAATAAAGTTCCTCAAACATCCGCGTTTTAACTGATGAAAAGTATGTTTACAGTTCAGGATTCCTTTTTATCCAAAGTAGCTTTGAGTTCTACACTTTTTATTTTTTACGGAGTTTTTTGTTTTTAATTAAAAGAAAGCATTCCAGAAGATTCCGCAAGTTTTTTCTCCGTTGTAGGAGTGATTTATTTTAATTCTTCCATAAAAATTTTAATGTAAGATGAAAAGCCGTGAGGTAATGTATTATTTTTGTGACACACTTTCAAGGTATTTCTTTATAATTAAATATAATTGGACTATTTTTTTGGAAGTGATAAAAAGATGTTTGACAGTAGATAGAGCCGTTAACTGTGAGATTATTTAAAATTACGTCCTGTTAATTTGTTCATCATTCGAGGAAGCTAGTAGTCGAAGCTTAAGGAATTTAAGGAGATAACGCGAATTTGATGCGTATGCGTAGTATTTATGGAGGTTTAGAGAGAGCTAGCACATACATTTGCAACAAAAATATGTTACAATTGGGTTGTAATCCGGTTTTTAAACAAATTAGTAGGGTAGCTGGCACTTGAAAAAATCGTGTCGCCCCAACCTTCTGCCGTTTGGTATATAAGCTTTTGAAGTAATTTTAAGCATTTTTTATAATATGACATTTTTGCGGGAAGTGGACCCATTTCGAGTTAGGGGTTTTGGGGGGTAAAAAGAGGGTTAAAATTGAAAAAAATTCTGCCGCTGCGTATGTAGGTTCTACTAGGGCTAAATAACCTTTAAATACTAGTGGCAGACATTTTTGACCATTTGGACCCTCCCCAAGCCACCCCTAGCTGAAGTTGCCATTTTTCTCCCCACACCCTAGCAAATAGTCAAAATTTCTGCCACTAGTATTTAACGGTTATTTAGCTCTAGTAGAACCTACATACGCAGCGGCAGAAATTTTTTTCAATTTTAACCCCCTTTTTACCCCCCAAAACCCCTAACTCGAAATGGGTCCACTTCCCGCAAAAATGTCATATTATAAAAAATGCTTAAAATTACTTCAAAAGCTTATATACCAAACGGCAGAAGGTTGGGGCGACACGATTTTTTCAAGTGCCAGCTCCCCTACTAAATTTAGTTACATATCCCCCCACCATGGTGTAGTTGCACCAGAATGTTAGTATTTATGCGTGTGGGTGGAGCCCACCCGGGGTGGGCCACAACTTCTGTTAGAATGTCAGATACACAGCGTTCGTAGCCAACAAGCATAAGTAGAGCCTTCATTCAACCGCGGCACGGTAAAATAAACGTCCAAATTTAAAGAAATATTTCTAAACAATTTCTTACTTTCGATTCTAAATTCAGTTATTATATTTGATAGGAAAATTTAAAATTTAAAATTTAAATTCAGTTACGATTTTTAGAAAAATTTCTTCAAATTGGTAAGAATTTGACAGTAAGTTCTTTGTAAATAATTCTTTAATAATAATAAATTCTTTGTAAAATATCACAACAATAATTTCTCAATTTTCCGCGTCCATTAGTCATTTAAAAAACACTTGCCAAGTGAAAGATGTATGAAATGTCAAAAAATTCTGCTTTACGGAGAAAAATTAGGATTTGCGATGAAAATGCAGCGGCAGAATTCTCTTCTGCTTTTCTTATCACGTGACCAGCGTAAGCCAATAGAAACAATTCTCTGCCGACGGTTCTACTTTGCTGCTTTGGATCTGATACATCCTTGAAGGGGTCCATGCACGGTCGAACAATTTGCGCAAATTCGTGTTTGCGCAAAAATATGTGATTGTCCATACACTACGCAACGAGTTGCGCAAACTTCAGTTCTGTTCTGGAAGTACACGATACATTTCAATAAATTCCCTCCAGAATTCTTAATTCGCTTTCCTCGCTGCCATTTTCTCACTTAATTTGTAAAATTTAATAACTTAATGCGCCAACACCACCATACACGAGCAAACAACTTGCGCAGCGCTGCCGCTGCACAAAAATTTTCAAACGCGTTTGATTTTAATCAAACAGTTGCGCTACACATCAAACCGCCCCATACACGGGGAAAATGTTTGCGTTTGGCCACGAGCAAATCTAATACGAACGCACTTGTGCGATGTGCATTAAGGGAATTTCAAACGCACGCGCACTTTGTGCGCGGACGTATGAAAAATTTCGTGTGCGCACGCGAGCGTTCGTTTGAAAAATTTTCTAACGCGCGCGCTCGCGAACGTGCGGGGGCGTATACGAGTTGTTTACTCGTGAGTCGGGCTTAGATTTTTTGCTGCGATTTTTTGGGACGATTTTTTGATAGAACGAATGAATTACTTAGCAGTGATTTTGATGGTTGTTTTGCTAAAATGTTAACATTTTGCGTTTGTGCATTATTTTGTATTAATATATTTTCGTATTTTTAAGGGTTTGTTGGTTTCACAGGAGGAAAGCCATAAATAAATTATATTTCGCTAGAACAGTTTTTACGATAATGGATAAAAATCAATTACAAATTTGTAGGTAATTCCATACATTTTTGTAATATTTGTTAACTTGAATAGCTTGAATGAAATAGTAATATTTAGAGTTTCAGACATGTGAGACAGACAGCTGCTTACTTAAAAAAGTTAGGAAATAATTATTTTGTAAATGTTGCATTACTAGAACAGAAATTAATAGAAAAAAGCTAGTTCGGATTGTTTAATCAATTCGACTAGTATTATTCATTCTTTAAAAACTTTACTATTAATTTTCTTTTGACTATTTCAGTTTTCAGTCAGACAATTGTTTTCGACTTAAAATTCCAAAGAATCAAATTTAATGCTGCTAATATGAAGTAAGCATTTATGATGGTGAGAAAATTCTTGTCCGTTTAAAGTTCCCATCGTGAAGAGAAATGTATGTCCCATTAGAACAATTAAATCAGTCTTGTTTAGGAAATGAAACCAGTAAGCCTTCTTTTATTCTAACGGGAAGCTGCGTTGCACCCTACAAAATAAAGTTCTAAGCGGGTAAGCAAAATAAGGTTAACCGCTATGAACACAGATTAAATATTTTTTCCCTATACATATTACCAGGGATAAACTCCAAAATATCTTAAGATTGATTAAGGAAAGCGGTCAGCGTCTATGGAGAATACTTCCAGTTATAAATTAGTTCATGGAAGAAATTTAGTAATATACTCATATCAACCACACAGAGAATTGTCAATAGACGTATCGCTTATGAATTGACAAATAATGTCTTTTGATATTACATTACCACGTCTCTTTCCCGATAACATTCTTTCACAAGTCAAACACATTGAGTTTTACCTAACGACTCGTGAGCTGCGAGTCATTAGAATGTGCGTGAGTCGTATACGTGCGCACGCGAGCGTGCGTTTCCGATCCCTGAATGAAGCGAGATATAAACATGCATTCGTTTTCAATAGCAAGATCCAGGCGCAGATATTTAACATCATGAACTGAGGCTAGAAAGGACTGCACAAGTTAAGCACACGAGGCACCCTTTGATGGTGCGGTACAAGAACATCTCCAGAATCGTGTCGGTCGCCACAGGACATTGACCATTTCATGAACATGCGACCAAATTAAGAACTCTGTACAACACCCCTTTCCATGAGGAGCAAACCCGAGAGAGGCCCGAGAGACATTTTCTTTGCAGTTTACCTGCTCTGCCTTCCATTTAGAAACAATTTCATACAGGGTTTGGGAAAGGTTTCGAAGCATAAAATAGGAGATATTATCCTGTACCTAAATATGACAGGCTTGATCTAAAGTAACTCCAAAGACAAAGCCATATTACTTAGATAAAGACTTTTCACGAGTTTAGATACAAAAAATTGCCCTTGCAGTGCCAGTGGTACCCACCTACCTACTATGAACCAACCCTAATTTAAGAGTTTACGGTAACAATCTACTAAATAACAAAAATAAAATTGAAAAAACCTAAAGGCATTATGGATAACAATAAAATTATTTTTTCGATATATGTATTGTAAAATTTCATCTTACAAGCCGCTAAATTATATTCATAAGTTATTTAGAACACAGTGCTGAGTGCTTCACGCATAAAAATAAGCAAAACTGAAGTATTTCCTATGTCTGGAATCAATTCTTCATCACTTTCTACAGATCCGTATTCTCAGGAATTCCCCTCAAGATATAAATCACTTCTGAAAGTCGTACAAACTGTAGCCATTAATCAAATAAGCAGACGAAAAAACGGAAAAAATAAATGAATTAACAGAAAGAAAGTATTCGCAAACAATTTCAGCACGCCCAATTGAATATCTCCAGAAGTTAACATTGTATGTAACCAGACTACTGCAAAATACAATCGGATTTTACGTCCAACTGAGACAGACTCTTTACCTTGTTATTTGATAGAAATCCACTCACCTGTAATAAATACCAGACTAAGGTTGTAAAGGGAATTGTAATTTAGCGGAGACAGCCAAATCGATTTCTTTAAGCACGATATCGCCTGTGTGAATGGGAGAAAGTAAATTGTTGAAAAGAAAAGATAAAGTAATAATAGTAATGACGAACTACGCAACTTACCACAATCAGTTTGTTTTTCTTAAAGAAGCACAATCCAATGTTATTCCATAATTCAGGGCTATCCAGCTCCATTCCATCGATTTGCTTGTATTTCAACAGAGCCCCATCAACATCATTACGGGACTGGAAATAACAGTATTTGGGTTGGGTTATTACAATTTACACCAGTTTCGGGCGGAAGCTGTTACAATAATAATAATATCATTTCATTTTACCCTAGAACTTTAAGCTTATTAGTATGTACGTTAATAAATGGAGTTGTTAGGATGGTTTTAAGGAAATATTCATTAACAACGAAGGATATGAATATTTGCAAAAGCGTTGTTCAACCACTTGAATTTCTGCAAATTAGATGATAGATGATAATAATTCCTGATATCAGGAATGGTATTGTAAGTAATTGAACAATTTGAGAGCTTCATAAAGGTCCGAAATAAGAAATATGAAATAAATGAAAAGAGAAAAATAGAAGTAAGTTACGCAAAGTAAAACGAATATAACTTTATTAGCATGTCTTCCCAGTCCCTAGCCCAGACGAGATCTTACGGCAATGATTAACATACCAATCCTTAGTGAAATCTCTGAACCTAGTGCCGAGATATTCGGAACCGATCCTCCTGGAGAGGGGGTTGGGCAAGAATTCGACAACCTCACATGCGAAACCAATTATAGATCAAATAGAAATAAATTATAAATCAGCCAATTATAGAATCAGAAACCAAGATTGAAGTGGAAAAGGTGAACTGTGTTTGGTGTAACTGGTAGAGACTCGTCCACTATGAGTTACTTCCAGTCAGGCGCGGATTCAAGGGGGGGGGGGTCACGGGGGTCATTACCCCCTCCCCAAAAAGCGCTCGCTGTTTAAAAACAAAATTGGCCTTACTAAAAAAACAAAAAATAACCAAACGACCAAAACCGACCCAACTTTTTTGCAAATTAAAAAAACGAACTTCAAAGTCAACAACAGATTGATCTATACTCAGTGGCGTATTTACCCTTGTTGTATGAACATAAAATAATATTAACATATATAAGTCATGACACACACAGCCTAAGTTAAGTAAATAATAATTAACAGTTAGCCGATCGTGCTGATCTCCCTATCCTTGCTTATAGTCAGTAATGTTAGAGCTATCATGGAATAAAGTTGTTATCGAATAAAAACAGTGTATAAATTATACAACATGGCGCAGTCGAAGTGAATTGATAACTTTGAATTTAAAATTTAATCAAGTAATAGTAACGTGAAGTGCGCGCAGTGAAGAAACAAATACAATTTAATAAAGTTACTGAAGTGCGAAAATGGCTGATTTTCAAAAACCAGGTCCCTTGATTTTAGAGGGCAATATTAAAGAGCAATGGAGAAAATTTATCAACATGTGGGAAATCTATTCAATAGCGTCGAAGACAAGTGCAGAAACTCAAGAAATACGAGTGGCTAGATTTCTTTGCTGTGCAGGTGAAAAGGCTATAGAGGTATTTCAGACTCTTCCGTTATCTGCAGAGCAAAGAAAGCTAATAAAGGAAGTGATAAAAGCGTTCGAAGATTATTGTATCCCAAGATGCAACGTGGTGTACGAGCGGTACATATTTTTTTCACGCAGCCAAAATGAAGCAGAACCGTTTGAACAATTTTTGGCAGATATTATTAAATTGGCTGAAAGCTGTGAATTCGACGAACAAAAGGAGTCAATGATAAGAGATCGGATCGTCATGGGAATTGCAGATCACAATGTACGACTACAGCTATTGAAGGCAGATGATTTAAATCTAACAAGAGCAAAAGACATATGTCGTGTGGCTGAGCAAGCGAACATGCAGGCACAACGGATGCAGTCGGAACGTGGATCAGTTGCTGCTATTCATCACAACCTACAAAATCAGGAAAAAAACAAAATTATAAATAATTGTTTTAAAAAAGTTAATTCTTCTTTAAATTCTAGATTAAATGTTACAAGGAATGGAGAACAGCACACAAAGTCGGAAAAGACACAAAGCAGAACTACAAAAGGC
This sequence comes from Thereva nobilitata, assembly GCA_963855945.1. Taxonomy (NCBI): domain Eukaryota; kingdom Metazoa; phylum Arthropoda; class Insecta; order Diptera; family Therevidae; genus Thereva; species Thereva nobilitata. Next base: position 52,927,563 of record OY979694.1, on the reverse strand, counting down.
AATTATGTGTGCAAGAACTGCAATAGAAGTCATGATCGTGGTCGCTGTCCTGCATATGGTAGAAGATGTTTGGCATGTCACAAATATAATCATTTCGCATCGGTTTGTGACGCTAAAAAGGTAAATAATGTAGATATTAATGGGATGTATGATGATAGTGATGGGGATGGCTCTACTGTGTATATTAGTGCGATTAATGTAGTGCGGCATAATGGTATGAGTTGGTACGAAAAATTAAAAATTAAAAATCAAGTTATTGAGTTCAAGCTGGATAGTGGTGCTGACGTGAATGTTATTTCTATAAATCATATTAAAAAATTGAAGAGTGAAGGAAAAATAAAACCAATGCCAACTAAACTAGAGGCATATGGTGGCTTTAATATTCGCACAGTGGGATGTGTTACTCTGCCGACACAATATAAGAATAAAGTTAATAATGTGAAATATATGGTTGTCGAAGATGATTTAAAACCGTTATTAGGTTTGAAGTCGTGTATTGAGTTTGATTTAATTCGTAGAGTCTCAGAAATAGTTACCACCGATGGTAAAGATTTCATAGTGTCGAATAATGATGTATTTACTGGTGACGGCCAGTTTCCAGATCAGTGTAGATTAGAACTTAAACCTAATGCCGTACCAGTTAGTAAACCTCCTCGCAGAATCCCTTTAGGTATTCGTTCTAAAGTTAAGGCCGCTCTTGAGAATATGGAAAAACGAGGTATTATTAGTAAAAGAGAAGATCCTGCAGAGTGGTCACATCAATTAGTTATAGTAGAAAAAGCTAATGGGTCATTGAGGTTATGTTTAGATCCCAGTGCATTGAATATTAATCTTAAAGATGAACATTTCATAATTCCCACGTTTGAAGATTTTTGTGATGCCATGAGAGGGATGCGATATTTTACCGTTTTTGATCTTAAGGAAGGATTTTGGCAACTCAGACTAACTCCCGAGTCAAAAGAATTAACTGTCTTTAGCACACCTTTTGGAAGTTTTCAATATAATGTGCTTCCGTTTGGTGTCAAAACTGCACCAGAAAAATTTCAGAAGCTAAATGTGAAATATTTTGGTAGCTTGCCAGGTACATTTATTTATATTGATGATATCATTGTCGGTGGAAAAACTAAGGAAGAACACAATGAAAATGTTAAAAGAATAGTAGAAAGAGCACGTAATATTAATGTTAAATTTAATGAAAGCAAGTTGCAATATTGCGTTGATCGAGTTAAGTATCTTGGTCACATTTTTACTGGTGATACTGTTAGTCCAGATCCGAATCGTGTGAATGCCATCTTGGAACTTAAAGATCCCCGAGACAAAAAAGAACTGGAACGAATTATGGGCATGTTTAATTACCTTCGATCGTTTATACCAAATTTTTCGAATATTAATGCCCCATTACGTGAATTACTAAAGAAAAATTCAGAATTTCAGTGGACATCGAAGCACTCTGAAGTTTTAAAAGAAATTAAAAATATTTTGGCACAACAAACGGTACTCCATGTGTTTGATCCGAAGAAAAATATAGTAATACAAACCGACGCATCACAGAACGGTCTTGGTTGTTGCCTTATTCAGGAAGGCGCGCCCGTTGCATACGCATCTAAAAGTTTAACTGAGACAGAGAGTAGGTATGCTCAGATCGAGAAGGAGCTATTAGCAGTAGTGTATGCTTGTGAAAAATTCAACAATTATATTTATGGCCATACTTTTGTAGTACACTCTGACCATAAACCTTTAGTCGCAATATTAAGAAAAGATGTTGGCCTGATTCATTCTACTAGATTACAAAGAATGAAAATAAAATTATCAAAATACAATTTAGAAATAAAATATGTTCCCGGAAAATTATTGCATGTGGCTGACTTACTGTCGAGAAATTTTATTAATGATTCTATTGATATCGAGAGTCCTCTTAAAGAACTTGTTCATACCGTTAACATGAGTGACGTAAAACGTCAACTGTTCCAGAACGAAACAGCAAAAGATGAAGTTCTGCAAACCCTGACAGAGCTCTATCACAAAGGATGGCCAAAACACAAACAAACTGTACCAGATAGTATGAGGTATTTTTGGCAATTTAAAGATAAAATATATGTCGAAAATGGCCTCGTCTTCTTTGAAGACCGTATTTTTGTTCCTCAATCTCTTATTAATGAAATTTTACAACTTCTGCATAAATCGCACATGGGAATTACGAAGACTGTCAACAGAGCAAAAGAGATTTTATATTGGCCATATATGCAGCGAGATATTGAGAATATGATTTTCAAGTGCCGGGTGTGTGAAAAGTATAGACCGGAGAATAAAAAACATTCTCTGATACCACACGCAATACCTGAACTTCCTTTTAACAAGATCGGAATCGATTGCCTTGATCATGCAGGCAGATCTTACTTAGTTGCCATCGATTACTTTTCAAAATGGATTGAGTTACATCCTATCGTAGATAAGACCGCTAGAACCATAAAGAAAGTTCTGAGTAACATATTTTCGATGCACGGTATACCAGAAAATATAATAGCAGACAATCAACCCTTCAACTCCTATGAACTTCGTAATTTCGCAGAAAGCTCCAATTTTAATTTCATTTTCAGCAGCCCACGGTATCCGAGATCAAATGGGCTAGCGGAAAAAGCTGTTCATATAGCAAAATCAATGCTTAAAAAAATTGATTCTAAAGAAGATAGTCTAAACCTAGCGTTGCTAGAATATCGAAGTACACCGATTCCGGGTATAGGGTGTTCACCAGCAGAAATGCTGATGAGCCGAAAGTTGAGAACATGGCTTCCCATAAAAAAAGGACAGCTAACCCCTAAAATACAGGAGAATTTGCAAGACATCTTGAAACACAGACAAGAAAATGCACAGCAAAATTATAACCCAATACGACCCCGAAAAGAACTGCGAATTCGAAAAGGGGAAAATGTAGTGTATAGACATAATGGAAAGTGGGAACCAGCTAGTGTAATTTCGAAGCATCCCTCACCACGCTCTTACCTCATTCGAAATGAGAATAATAGAATATTACGGCGAAATACATTCCACTTGCGAAAATCACTCAATGCACCACAATACAGAACTCCTGAAGAAGTAGGAATGAGAACGTCACCATCATTGATTAATACTCCAGTAAGGGACGCTAATGAAAACAATCACAATCAAGAACAGAATTGTAACGCCGCCAATACCGAAGAAGTCAGTAGAGACCATCAACTAAGCACTTCTGAATACATCACTAGGTCCGGTCGCATGAGCAAAAAGCCAGACTTCTATCGGCCAGGGTAAGCGATCGTTTCGTAACCTATTCAGTTAATATAGCAATAGAAATATATAAGTATCTACTTTTAACTTAATAAAATATGAATTTAACACTTAACGAATTGAAAATTAAATATTAATATATCTTGAAATATTTTGATTGCAAATTGTTAATTATATGCATTGCTGTACTTGAGAAAGGAGATGTTGTATGAACATAAAATAATATTAACATATATAAGTCATGACACACACAGCCTAAGTTAAGTAAATAATAATTAACAGTTAGCCGATCGTGCTGATCTCCCTATCCTTGCTTATAGTCAGTAATGTTAGAGCTATCATGGAATAAAGTTGTTATCGAATAAAAACAGTGTATAAATTATACAACACCCTAGGGCCATAGGGGCCATGGCCCGGGGCGGTATGTTGCGCGAGGCGGCTTGCGTGATCAGTTTTGGAAGCCTAATCGTTACTTAATACACTGAGAGAAAAATTACTTTTTGGGTTGCTGCAAAATTTATACGTCTTTTTTTCAGCATCAACGGAACGTACAAAATTACTACAATCCTTTTGAGCTAAGCCTGAAAATGTAACTGTGAAACATTTTTGATATGGTCAGCTACGGCCAATACCTCTGCCAGCCTTAACAAAAATTGGAACGAAATAATAGCGGCTCTTGAAGCTATAAAAAGTGACGCAAGGCCACCAAAAAGCTTATATAGTTTCCAAAATTCTAAAGGTTTCGACGCAGACGTAGAGTTAGTTTCCAGATTCTACGGGTCAGTTATCACTTTGAAAGGGAACAAACCGGAATCTTTTGATTCTTTTGAGCAGACTGGTGAGAAAGAATGCACAGAAGATTTCAAATGCGATAATAAAAGAAAGAAGAAGAAAAGAAACTACACCGTTAGGGAATATTGTTGAAAGGACCAAAAGGCAACCTTTTGTGACCAAAAGATTAATACCTTTTTCCCTATATGCTACCAAGTGTTGAACGAGTTCTGAAGGCTAAAATCTTCATATGACGCAGTAACTAACAATTTTGTATTCTTATGCAAATTGGATACAATGCCTGATGGGGAAGTTAGAGCTAACCCCATAAAACTCAAAAATTATGCCCTTGATATTGCGGATGATCTGCAAGAAGAATTTGTTCTTTTAAAACAATTCTTGGCGCCACGTTAAAAAAAATAGGGTTTAAGGAAAGTAAACCTATCTCTTAAGCACGCAAGGATTTAAAGGAAGCATTTCCATATACAGAAATAGCATTACGTATCTCAGTAGGTATTGGCTTACTTGAGCCTGGGAAAATTTCTTGTCACCACAGTGTAGAACTTTCGTTTTCTATACTAAAAAGAATAAAAAATTACCTACTTTTCCGGATAAAGCAAAGAACATTTGACGTTTAAAAACTAAACATTTATAAAAAGGTAATTATTCTTTTGTATGACCTAATTTATGAGGCGGCAAAACTTATATGCTCAGGGCGCCAAATATTAAAATACGCCACTGTCTATACTCTTACTATATGTTTTGATTTGTAAACTCTGAAGTTAGCTGCACTCAAAAGAAAGGGCGCGTCTTCATCAAAAATACATTAGGGAACGTTTTCGTAGGGCACGTTTGTTTTTAATCCACTAGAAATTTCGGTTAGTTTTGTTTTTGTTTTTTTAGGAGTAGAAAGTTTTTTCGCCAATTTTAATTCCGTAACCCCCCCAAAAACAAAATTCTAGATCCGCGGCTGCTTCCAGTTCGTGAGATGATATTTTCTCAAATTTACTGTGGACAACACTAGAGTGAGATTGAACGAAAACGGCCCGAATTGAATAATAGCAAATGTGCTACCTGCCATCACGACAACTTTCAACCACTTCTTTGATGACCCGTCAAAAAATGGGAGATTTCAGTCCAAGCAGAGCTTCCTCTGACTATCACTTGTTCCGATTTCTGAAGAACTCCTTCAATTGAATTAAACTGAGTTCAAAAGAAACCTGAGAAAAATACTTGATTCAGTTTTTCAATCAGAAACCACTGAATTTCTTTACCAATAGTATCATAACTCTATCCGAAGAACGGTAAAACATTGGCTTAGCTAAATTCATTTTCAAACTATAAGAAAATTAGTTTAATTTTACTAAAAAAATATGCCACGAACTTTTTTTCAGACCTATAAATATTTTGTTCATTAATTCATTTCACATTAATTCGTTTCTCAACTATTCCCTCATCACCTCGGTTTGCTGGTTAATTGTAGCCAATAAATTGTTAAGTGCAAAGGATTAAACCATCTTAAAACAATGTTTTAAGAAATTCCAGCACCAAAACATTGATCAACTCGGATTAGGAAAAAAAACCCTCTTTAAAAACGTCTACAACTAGGGACACGGAATCGGTATTCCATTCTTTACTCATATGAGTTATTTGTTATTAATTCTACTCATACCAGTAATCAATACTTTTGGCCGAGTACTTTAACTCATATGATTACTATAGAGTAGAATCGAGTACCGAGTAACATTTGCATTCAAGTCAGAATTTAAGGTAAATGTAAGTTTATCTCTGTCCTGAATATTTTACATATAAACGCTTTACACATCTATGAAAACTCCATTCCTTCCACTTTTAAAAACCAATGAGGTAACCGTCATTACCAATCCAATCTCTGAATAAACTCTTCTTACAAATCTTGTCAACTTTTTTCAGTTTTACAGCTTGGTGAACACATATTTAGCAAGTTTAACCAAGAATTGGAGTTTTGGAATTGGAGTCTTCATATGTTAATTGCTCACTCAATTAAGGAGAGTTTAGGTCCGTTTACATCCCAAATGCAAAGTGGAAACGCCAATTGGAACTCTTTTACCTCATTGAAGTTTGTATGCTTCCCTCAATAGGCGTGTTTCTTTTTCCTGGTGTAGTTACACCGGTGTACTTTGGATTAGTTCCAACTACCCCAGCTCATATATTGGAGTAGATGGTTAGAGTAGTTCGATTTTTTTTGCAAAAAATGGCTCCTTCAAAATTTTAAGGTATTGTTATACCTGTGACACATATACCATCATAATGAAAGTAACCTTCATTATCGTTGCAAAAACCCACCATAATGAAAGTCCAAAATGAAAGTATTTTACTTTCATTTGGACTGTAATTTCGCTTAAGTGACATCTGTTGGAAAATTGGAAACTACAAATAAAATAATTTGTTTTGACGTTAGTTAAGCAACAATTTGCAAGGATATTTTCTTTACTACTTAAAAAATATTTTTTTAAATATTCCAAATTAAAACAACTTAAAATTAAAGCAAAAAAAAACGCAGGTTTATATCCTCACTTGATATGACAGGTGCAAATGAAAGTAAAGTGTAATGTGTCAGCCCACTATTTCCTTGACCATTATAATGAAAGTTACCATCATAATGAAAGTATAGTGTGTCACAGGTATTATTCACCTTTTCGTATACAATCATTTTAGCGTGTTTTTTGAAGTTGTCATTTAATGACACCATTGATAAAACCGAAATTATTCTTAACGAATAGAAGTTTAAATAAATTAAATATGTCTAATGAAATGGTGTTAAAAAAAATTTGGAAACTCCCATTTATATGCAATTTATTATTACTTTGAGGTTATAGACTACACTCAAGTAAAAAATGCGATTAATTTTCTATCTACTCTATCTACTCTAGAGCAGAAATTTTTGACTATTTGCTAGGGGGTGGGGAGAAAAATGGCAACTTCAGCGAGGGGTGGCTTGGGGAGGGTCCAAATGGTCAAAAATGTCTGCCACTAGTATTTAACGGTTATTTAGCCCTAAAAGAACCTACATACGAAGCGGCAGAAATTTTTTTCAATTTTTACCCCCTTTTTACCCCCCAAAACCCCTAACTCGAAATGGGTCCACTTCCCGCAAAAATGTCATATTATAAAAAATGCTTAAAATTACTTCAAAAGCTTATATACCAAACGGCAGAAGGTTGGGGCGACACGATTTTTTCAAGTGCCAGCTCTCCTACTATTATGAAATTTCTATGAAATAATTGGGTTTGTTCCAAAATGGGATTATTTTTTTGAAAATTGTTGACCAAAATGTAATCATTTTACTTTAAAGTATGTTATTCCTCTATACAGGGTGTATCCGTGAAGTTTACAAAGCAGCCGGCTGTGGATAGGTTTTGGATAGACGTCAAAGTTCCAAAAATCACTTTTCGGCCAAAAAAATACCTTGAATAACGAAAGGGTTACGTACGACTATGTAGTCCGGGGAAATTAGCAAAAAAACGCACGAAAGGAGACAAAATTCGGAAATGGCTGAAAATTGGTCCACAGCTTCCTTGGGACTTTTTAAAAAAAACAACTTCGGAATCACAAAAAAAACATGGCCGCCAGAAATATAGCGGTTTTCCGGTGTTTTCATTGTATCTCGGTTTCAATAGGTCGTACAACCCCGTACAAAGGCCCTTAATGTTGACAATGAAATTCTTTACAACTTTAGTTCTTACAAAGATGTTGACCCGATTAACCCTTTCAAAGTTATTCAAGGTCAAAGTTACCAAATATCACTTTTTGGCCAAAATATCACTCAAACACTTCTTTTTTCGAAAATTTGTTTTGACCAGTCAATACGAAACGTTATTGCCTACAAAAAAGCCTCATGTCATTTTTTCAAACACTTCGAAAAGTTTCAAAAAATCAATTTTTGGTCAAAAAATGACACAGAAACTGTTTTATTGAGGAATTTTTTTTGTTCTATTTATACAAAAGATTATTGCCTACCCTAATGACACCCTTCCCATTTTTTCAAAAACTTTTCGAAAAATTTTGCAAAAATCAATTGTTAGTGATTTGTTAGCCGAAGTGATTTTTGGAAATTTTGACCTTGAATAACTTTGAAAGGGTTAAGTTTTTGACAAAATGACAAGAGGCTTTTTTGTAGGCAATAACGTTTCGTATTGAGTGCACAAAAAATTTTTTCGAAAAAACCAGTTTTTGAGTGATGTTTTGTCCAAAAAGTGATTTTTGATAACTTTGACCTTGAATAAAAGTGACAGCTATTTACATACCGTATAAACAACATGGCTTAATGCAGTGTTCATCAATTTAATTATTTGATGCACCCGTGTAAACTCACTCTATGTCGGTAAAGTCTACATGTCTAAAAACGTACTCATCGATTCTCAAAGAATCAAGTACTTTTGAATGAGTAAAAAGAACTGATTAAGGAAAATTCTTTCGATTTTACTCATGAGTATTTACTCGAGTATTTTTCACCGATTCCGTAACTCTATCTACAACTGCACTTATTACAACAAGCAAAGAAAGGATAATCATACTTAAGAAATGTGTTATTGGTTAATGTGTACAATATATACGATATCTTCCAACCATTAATTCGCTAGACTATTGAAATAAATCTTGCTAAATTCAAGGCCTCGATAATTACCCTTCCTACCAGCATAACAACGAGAATAAACTTGCCTTAGATAGGCTAAGAAAAGGTAGAATCTATGTTCATTAATTTTGCGATATTAACTAAACCCACGTCTGACATCGGATTGAATAAACTTTCCCCTGTACTACGAACTTCTAAATCCTAAGATATGCAATGTTTAAGAGTAATGGTGTATCCCCAGGACATAATCAAAGTGGCAAAGGCTCTTATTATTCTTTGACGTAATTAGGTCTATCTCTCTTAACATGCATTTTGCCTTATGAACTCCCTTTTTCCTATGCCATAGCGGTGACTTTCTTGTCACCAATAAATTTTGCTTATCTCACAGAAAATTCATTTGAACACGTACACAAAAAAAAATTTTTTTTTGTTTATGAAACAAATTAATGTTAATTAAAATGCTTCCAAAAACAACATGAAATTATTCGACTATTTAATTCCCAGCATGTTTTTTTCCCGGGGCTATTTTATTAAAGCCAACTTAATTTGTAGCCCTGTAGGTCAGGGCTTGAACAGCAAAAAAGGAGAGTCTATCTAGTCCTCAAGGGCTTAGCATTTGATGAACAACATTCCGTGCCCCTCACCCCTACTCAAGCACAGTTAATCCTTACAGATGATCCCATGGAGAGGCAAAGTGAAAATTATTTTGAAACTGCCAAACTTTTGCGCCTTCTTTCTTATTAACTGGAAGCGCATTAATACATAATCAAAAGCAATCAGCTGCCTGCTCTTATTTAATAAACAAAGCTTTGAATCGATCTTGATGTAATTAAGATGATTTAGCCAACTGGATACGTTTAACGGAGCAATCCCAAGGAATCCCAAGGATTATAAGCCATTTCAAGAGTTAATCCTTTTGTGATATAGAAATCCTTTTTAATTTACTTCCTGCTAATAAAGATTTTTTACGATACCTAAAGAATTGTAGTACAAGTGTATTTCAGGTCCTTTCCTTTTTCTTTTTGGTTGTTAATACCTTAGCTTCCGGTGTCGACGACTAGGTAAGAACTAACTAGATTGAGTGGAAGTAGCAAATAACTTAAGGCCTTAATTATTATTGAAATCAAGATACCTTCGGTTCGAGTTGTTCAGTATTAATTAGTGGGTTGGAGAATATTGGTAAACTACCATGGTTTGTTTTGTTTTGTTAAAGGAGTATCACTGGCAACGAAAGAGCTAATTGGAAGTATATTGAAAATAGTGAAAGCTTATGGTAAGGAACAACTTTTAGTATTAATAATTCAGCATTTCCTTGCGGAATTAGTGAGAAAGAAGTGAAAGTCCGATGGGTAATAGCGACGGTAAAGACCGATGTTTTTTTCCAATTTTAGTTGTACTAGAATCAGGCAGCAAAAAATGTGGTGATGTCAAATCTGCATCGAAGATCATGTACGAAGCCTGACGCCTCTTACCCCAAATGTATGGACGAATAATATCTTAGGGTGGCAACTTGTTCTTGTAAATACAGAAATGTTTAGGTATCTTAATAGATGGCTATAAGCAGGTCCGGATTTCACTGTATAAAAGACGGTTAAAGGAGAAGGATATGAATATTGGAAACTGGAACGTAAGAACAACGTCAATCCATCCATGGCTCTGGGCACTACCCCCAATGTTTTCAAGCTGAGGTACTCGCCATCCAGGTTTTGGCTTAGGACCCAGGGCACTCGTCAAGCTAAACGATTCATTCAAATCGATAAAGCTAAAGCGGTCAAACTTTTGAATTTCAATATGTTGGAGGTAAAAATAATAACACAGCTCCTAATAGGCCACTGTTCGATCAATTATAATCTAAGCATAATAGGCCTGGTAGGTGATTGTAGCTGTCGGTTCTGCAGGGCAGCTCCCGAAACTGCGGAGCATTTGCTGTGCGACTGTGACGCTACAGCGAAGAGGAGATTGAGTCTCCTCCATCGCGACTTCCGTGCTTCCAGGGAGATTTGGGATATGGCTATATTAAAAGCCTTAACCTGGAAGGTTTTTAACGACGGCGTTGGCACAATAAACTATATAAAAGGCGCCCCTTAAAAAGATTGAATGAATGAAGAACGTTAGAAGCAGGTAAACAAAAGGAGATAACCTTGGGTTTCCAACTCCTACTTTGTTTGGCAGCTCAGCAACTGCCCTTTGTCATACCAGTTCGTTATGTCGGTGCTCACGTCATGGTGAAATGTCTAGTAAGCTTAGTTTTAGGCAATACGATAGGTTTAAGGTTATGAGGAGTCCGGAGAATTTGAGAGTAATTGATAACTTTTGTAACGGTCGGTTATTTACCGAAAAATTCCCCCTTTGGATGGTCCCCCCATCTATCGGAAATTTCAGGCTCCATAAATAAAATTACTTCACAAAAAAAAATTCGGGGAAAATAGTTTTCAAATTCAAGTAGTCGGAAAAAGAAAAATAGTTTTTGTTCTGGGAAAAAAAAAAGAGATTTTTAGGAAGTTTCGAGAGAGGAGTTCGGAATTCTGTGAAGGAAGGACGTCTGTTTTTATTAACGGGAGAAAATAGGAAACTCTGTAACAGAGGCTGGATTTATTGGTGCCCGGATAGAGTCTGATTTTCTTTTTAGTTCGAACGGACAGTATAATTTTGGAGAAGCCGATATTGCTGCGTCCCTTGGCCGTTGTGCAGTAGATGCCACCTTACCTTGGTTTCAAATCCAAGATAAAATAGAAGAACTGGCAGGAGAGCAGTTTTAGCTGGCTTTGGAGGACAAGCCGCAGATGCAATAACACACTTTTTTTTAACACGGACTGTGTTGTGGATGGTGTAATTGAGGGTCTATCTCCCGGATTACCTGGGATACAAGCTCATGAAATTGGTGATACATCTTTAGGAGGCGAATCACTTGGAGGTCACTAGAATCCAACAGGGTCTCCGAAGGGGGCACCAGACGACCCATCAAGTGCTCGGCATGCTGGCGATTTAGGCCTTATAAGAACAAGGGAAGCAGGAAGCGCAACCTTTCGGTACAATGGTCCGGATATTGAGGTAGGAGGTATAATTGTTAGATTTGTTGTTATAACCGAAGATACTGATGATTGTGGCAGAGTATATAAGGAAATATCAAAAAAAAAATTTTATAGACTTAATGTTTCACTCAAATGTGTAATAGAAAAAAAAAACGATATAGTTATTTATAGTAAAATATAAAACAAGAAAAAAAACAGAAAAGGAAAAAAAAATCAGAAATAATACGTCTAAACAGAGCAAAGTGTTAGTAAATCAAGGAAGGAAAAAGATACTTTTTTTTGACATCATAACATTACTAATCGCGAGAAAAAAAAACCACCACGAGAATAAGCATACTACTTAAAATAATAAAGTTCAAGAGCTACTGGAGACAGCGAGCCAGAGCGAGAGGGACTGGAGGATTTTTTTTTTGGGAGTTTTAAATTTTGTTCGGGGTTTTCAAAAGGGAATAACAAGAAAAAAAACACAAAAAGGTTACTGAAGAACTCAATAATTACGCATATTTACTTTTCTTTTTAAATACTTACGTCATATTCTTACAATTTTTTTAAAAATATTACTTATATATATTTACAATGACTTTTAAAAATTAAGAAATTATATTGATACGCTTACAACACATTACCCCTTTTCCAAGATATATTCACACTTCATTTTATCCTTACACATTCTTTTAAAATATTTGATTATTTTCATATATTATAATATAGGTACAATATTTTGTATCCATACTTTTAACATACTTACAAAATCTTAAAGTATAATATGGTTACCTTTTGTCGTTAGCACACACCTTTAATTATAATAATATTGCCTTAAATTATAAACATTATCAGGTGGTTTTTGTGTGTTGTACGAAACCAAGGAATCCTCGACTGGTACCAGCGCGACGATTTGTTTTTTTCCTTTCCGTTGTGGTATTGAAGTTCTTATTTGGTGGTAATAGTTGGTTGCATCCACATTACCTATATTGTACAGTTAATTTTTGTTTGATGTTCACCCAGCAAATAAGTAATGCAAATTTACCTTCGTTTTGTGTTAATTAATTATATTGTGTTAAGTTGTAACTATTATATAATATATTTGTTGTCAATTTCTTTAAATCCACGAGTATTACTAGGCATGACAGCCTAAGGGGGTAATGTATCCAGGATGGTTGGGTTGTGTTTCCTCTCCAGGGTTCTCTCTAAGTCGCGTTGAACATTTGCAGGTCCACCGGATCGTTGGGAACTTCCAGCGATGAATACCTTTGGATAACCTAGGACAAGAACAGTATGAAGAGATCTCAGGGGCGGTTTCAGAGGGGGGTAATTGGGTAATTACCCCCCCTAAGAATTTTCGTTCGCTTATTTATTTTTATTCTTAAAAATTACCACAATTTCAAACAAACAAGATAAGTTATGGTGAATCTAGTCGGCGATATATGACGGTGAATTTTTCCAAAACTGCTGGAGACTCGTGGAAGGGACCGATACCCGAGACTCCCGCTAATATGGCACGCTATGGCTGATTCCACACGAGCGTACACACGACACGATAAGAGTCCGCTGCAAAGTGGTATATGAAGAAGAGGCTGAGAGAGGACGATGGGGAGGGCACACAAATTTGAATGATCTTTTCAGCAGATTTTTGATCTGTGTTTGCTTGAATATCTGACCATTTTGTAAAAAAATCAAGAAGCGGTTCCAAAATTTCCAAAATGGCGCCCGATTTTTTCAATTGTGTTCCCCGACCCACCGACATGGGCATCAAATGGAAGGGCATGACAGATAGAATACAATTAGTTGTGTCGCGTCATTCCAAATTCAAAATGGCGGATTACTTTTTTCCTCACAACCCCTCAGAATGGGTATCAAATGAAAGGGTATGACGATTGTAATGCAGTAATCTGTCTGACGTCATTTTGATTCTAATATGGCGGCCACCACAAAATGGCGAAAAACATATAATAGACTAAAAAGTAGGAAAGAAAATTTATGTAATATGTTTTATCAAATCAATATAAATAAATATATGGGTTCATTTGCTTCCTTTGCCTATCTATACTATTAAAGAGAAAAGATTTGATTGTTTGTTTGTTCCAAAAACTCAAAAACTACCGAACCGATTTTAAAAATTCTGTCGCCAATATAAAGCTCTATTATCAGCGAGTAACATGGGGTATACTCGTATATGACCGAATGGAAGCAGAAATATGGTTGAATTTGCCAATTTTATTCCGATTCCAATGAAAATGGGTATCTAGAGTTTTTTAAGGTCGCAAATAACGAATTTGCAGTCAAAAATTATAAAATCAGATGGTCGACGAATTTGCAAATTGTGGTCCGATTCCAATGAAAATCGGTATTTGAAATTTTTTAAGGTAACAAATAATGAATTTATGATCAGAAATTATAAATTCAAAATGGCCGTGCCAATATGGCGGACGAATTTCGTTAAATTTGTTCCGATTCCAATTAAAGTGGATATCTAGGCGTTTATAACGTCGCAAATAACGAATTTTTGGTCAAAACTTATAAATTCAAAATGGCCGACGAATTTTCAAATTGTGTTCCGATCTCAATGAAAATCTGTGACTGGGGTTTTTTAAGGTAGCAAATAACGAATTTATGATCAAAATTTATAAATTCAAAATTGTGGGACCAATATACCGGACGAATTTTGCCATCTAAGGGCCTGTTTCACCACTTGCTGATTAAGCTCCTGATAGCCTATTCAGAACTTATCTGCAAGATAAACTACAAATTTTGGTTTCACAGGTCTTGGATAGAAATATCTTGCAGATAAAGTTGCTGGTAACTTATCAGCCGATTCTAGTGGCTGTTAAAAGTTTTATCTGGAAGATAGTAAAAAAATGTATTTTGGTATAATACTCCTCTTTAAGCATTTTTACGTTAAAAATCGTAGGTCACAAAAGGGTTCCAGACGGATTTATTTGAATTCTTAGAAGACGAATTTGATGAATATTACGAACATATTACGCGACCTCGTAGGAACCGAGTAATTTGCCCAAATTATTTTGAATCACTCGATTTTAGGATTTGATTCCGGCTTACCAATTGGGGGGTGTGTTTTCGAAATGGCAAATTCAGCTATGGTTAGCTTGGGGAGGGTGCAAATATTCAAAAATTCTGCCACTAGTATTTAACGGTTATTAGATTATTGGTAGAACCTATATACGCAACGACAGAATTTTTTTTCAATTTTAACCCCTTTTTTACCCCCCCCCAACCCCTCCATCTACAAAAGGGTCCATTCTCCGGGCTAGCGAGTGTGCATACGTTCTTAACTGCGTATCACACTATGTATATACGAAATAATATTATCAGCTTTAAGAAAATTACGTAGGTTTGGCGGGCCTGGGCTCTCGCGAACTATTACTCTACGACTATAGTGAAAATATTTGTTACTCCAACAATTTTTTTTGGTCATGAGAAGCATTTTTTTAATAACGACAACTAAATATATTTATTTGATGCCGTATTTAACTAAAAAATTTTAGTAATATTTTGGTTGTGGTAACTAAAAATGTCTTTCATTGATTTGATTTTCAGTAACTTTGCAATTCCACCTATGCAACGATTGCTTATAACTCTCCGATATTTTTTAACTTTTATTTTTTAATCGTGGACATAGTTGCCAGATTGCCTTGATCATCTCATAAACAAACTATTTTGAATAACTCCGGTATTAAGCAAAGATTGAGTGACCCTGCTAAATTAAGTGGCAGATATATTTATCTGCCAGTTAGTTTATCTGGGAGTTTGATGGCGAAACTGAAAAAACATATCAGCAACCTTTATCTGTTAGATACTGTTATAAGGCAGATAACTATCAGAAACTTTATCAGCAAGCGGTGAAACAGGCCCTAAGTGTCATTTCCCGGTTAACTGTATGTAGGTTGTTCAAGAGTTGGAAAATCGGAAAATCTTGACATTCTAGCTACAAATGGAAAAACATTCAACATAGTGTATCCTGAAGCTCTCTAAGCAATCGGTTCAGAACGGATCAACAAGGTTTTTTTGGTGAGATGGTAAGGAGAAGCGGAAATGTGGGATTTATATGGGTTCCAGCTAGTTGTATATAATTTAAGACAATCGTCGGAGCTGACACGCACTTTTAATTTTTTTTTGATGTTGATTGTTTTGTATTTATGGAATAAAAAAATATTTAAGTTTTTTCTTTTTTTAAAATTACCCCCCCTAAGCCAGTTGGCTGGAAACGCCCCTGAGAGATCTCCCTTTTAACTAATAGGTAAGTGGTGAATCATGTGTGTAGAGTCCCGGTCACACAACCCCACGCCCCCACCGGCGAGCTAGCGTAAACCGTGTGGCCGGTTTAGCATCCCCTATAAGAATTCAGGAAACTAGGGAGGATGTGGTCTTACAAAATTTTTTATGTTTACCCAAGCACGAAGGCAGTAGCCTTGCTGTCAACAGCAAGGAGCTCCATTGTGCCGGTACACTTTTTACACCGCATTCACCATGTGTAAAAAAAACTCTAAAAACCCGTGATATAATTGCAACAATGGCGTGGTTTGAGATGAGAGGGGATGGTTTCATACCTCAGCGGGAGAAATTCGTAGCGCTTCTAAAGGGAGCGAATTTTGAGCGCTGTGAATATGCACCTAAGGGATCAAAATTTGAGCTTTAAAAAATTGTATAGGGCTAAGAAAACAGGGAATTATCTTGGTAACCATAAAGGGTGTTATTATCATAATCGATAGACAAATTCTCTTTTGAATGCGGAGGTCAAACAGCATTGGACGTATTTAGTACTTAGTTGGGGGACCGCTTAGTAAAATGACACTCGCAGTGGCTCTGAAAGCTCTTATTTTGCATACCAACAAGCCTTAACAATATTGGGGTAAGTTTTACACTGAGATTGACCTTTGCATTAAAATAGAAGTAGGAGCGAAATATCCATATGCGAAAACGTAAGAGCCGCGATACAAAATCCCACTGATTATCAAAAATATTAGAATTGCCAAGCCAAAAAATTCTCTTGATGATGATGATAATGTTTACGCCCCTTAGATATTTTTGGGAAATGCTTAGGGCGAAAGATAGTTCCAGAGTCGTACTGGTCTAGTTATGAACCGAGTAAGCTAATCTGGTGTTACGTAAGGGTATAAGATAGCCGTAAACCCAGGAAAACGTTTATTTTGCTGGAGCTATGATAGTTGCGAAAGAATTTTTTCATGGATACTACATTCCTACCATGGCTCAAAGGGTCGATCGTGGAGCAAATGTTGTCATCATAGATAAGTTTGGGGGTTCTTTTTGTACGTTTGTAATCCCGCCAAAATAATTTTAGAAACCCGACCCCAAAATACATTATATTATAACACCGGCCTATGGCTGGAGCAAGCACTTAAACGAAACCTCTTAAGAAATCCCAGACACCGTGTTGCTTGTGTGGCCATCATTGCAGAATGCGGTCTTTGATGAAACGCCAAAACCCTGATCCTAAGGGCCGTGTTACAATTGAGGCTTTGGCTTCGACTTCAACTCCGACTGCAAAGAAAGTCCCCGGAGACTTCGACTTCAAAATTAAATTGTAGCTTTGACTGCAATCAGCTGTTTCCTTTCAAAGCAGAAGCAAAGTAGAAAAATCAAAATTTTAAAATGTCTGAAAAGGAATTGGAATTTTTTTTAATGTTGTTCGCAGTCTATAAAAAAAACTCGGGATTCAAAACCGTTCCTTTTCCTTTAAAAAAGTTGTTTTCAGTTTTTTCAGATAAAGTGAAGTTGGCTGCAGGCGGACGAAACTTTGAATTTTCTTAAAGCCGGACTGCAGTCGAAATACAGTCGCAGACAAAGTTCAGTCGAAGCTTTTATTTAATCTGCTTTAATGACATTACATGTAATCAAAGCCCGAAGTTAAGTCAAAGTAAAGTCAAAGCCCCAATTGTAACATCGGCCTAATATGTGTGTAACCTACAGTACGAACATGAGTGTTCATATCGTCGGGTCAATGCAATAGTCACGAAACTGAAATTTTTTTTGCTTTTTAAACATTGTGGAAAAATGCGAAAAAAGTCATATTATCTTCTGCCAAAGTTACCGATCTAAATTTTTATGGGAATCTACGGGATTCAATTTGAATTTTTTCACGAAATAACTAAAAGTTATTTTAATTGTATTATTTTTTTCGAACTTTTGTATTATGTTAGTTCAAAATAGCAAAATTTCAGTTTCGTGACTATTGCATTGACCCGACGATATGGTACCGCGTTAAATTGACTTAATAGTCCGCTCAAATTAGGAAAAATTAAAGAAATTTTCCCCACAGCTATGAGACCGGTGCCAAATGAAGGATTTCGGTCGTCTAAACATGATTTTCACAACCCGCAGTTCAAAAAAAGGTTGTTTTTGAGAAATATATAAATATATGAATGTTTTCGCCTTTTTTTCTATTTTGAGGAGAAACTATGCATTCTACTAAATATATCAATAGAGCCAAGTTGTAGGGCGTAAAATTATAAATAAAGAATAAATCGCTTAAATCTGCATTTACGGAATCCATTTTATACTTGTCAATTACCACTTTACATTTTCATTTAAGGTCCTGTTTGAAAATGATGTAAATAAGCTCAAATTCGTCCAGTTTTCTTTCGGTACGGAAACGTCATATTAGATTCAGGCTTATATGATGTTAAGGATGGGACTGCCACAACTTTACACCATCCACTGACAAGAGAATGAGTTCAATGTCCCTGTTGATTGAGGCGAACATAAGTCCCGGTTCATAGAGACAACGTCTGAAACGTCCTGTCAGCATCGAAGACGTAAGAGTAACGCAGATTACCATCTTCAGCGAAGCCCTAACGAGAATTGAAAAGGACTGGGAGTAGGTTATTAATAAAGATTAGAAACCAGGCATGGACAGTACGAGGTTTAGGTTTGATACCATCCAACACTACTTTGATTGAACGGCCAGAAAGAGAACTCTCGATATAGTTCTTTAGGACTGAGTCAACACCAAAAACTTGGAGTTCAGCTAAAAGAATAGGGTGCAGTACTCTTTAAAAAACTTTAAAGATGCTCTGGTTGCTCTAGATATATCAGAAGCTTTTGACCGAGTGTGGCACCCTGCTCTGTTGTCAAAACTCCAAGCTATTGGCATCCACCCAGTTGTAAGTGTACGCTCACACCAATGGTGGCCGGATAGTTGGCTTGGTAAGATAGGTGCTACGCTAAGATATACTACTGTTCACACCAGAGGATACCTGCTTGGCTAGGGTATTAGAAAATGCTGCAGTTGGTCGTCGTCGTTTCATCGATTATTTTTTTATGCCTGAAAAAAAACACGCTTGTCGCTTGAAACCGGCGACTAGCCACAGCGAGGCGCGGTCGGTATGAACAACGCAGCGCTAGCACACACGTTCGTTCGCTCGAATAATTTATCCTGCCACCTAGCTAACCACTAGGCGCTTAGCGTGGCACTTATTGGTGTGAACGTACACTAAGGAAATGTATTAAGTGCTTCCTTTCTGACCGTTCAATAAAAGTAGTATTGGACGGCGTCCAATCTAATTCCCACGCCCTCTCGGCCAGAGTTCCTCAAGGGTCAATTCTTTTGCCCGCTCTTTTCCTAATATTCATAAATGATATGCTCTCAATCCCTTCCAACCCACTTCTCAGCTTCGCTGATGACAGTACTCTACGTTATTCCTACGCTTTTGACAATATAAGACAAGCACGTGTCTTCCCCGTCGTGAATTCATGTCCAACTCTCTCAACAGGAACATCACACTCATTCTTGATTGGGGCCGCAAGAATCGTGTTGAATTCAACTCCTCCAAAACGAAGTACTGTCTCATTACTTATAACACCTGCACCGACCTTCCTTCTGTCTCAGTGGGCAAAACAAACCTTACAGCTGATCCTTCTCTAAACATCTTCGGCATAACTTTATCTGAGAACTTGCGATAGAACGATCATATATTTCACATCGCCAAACAAGCTGACCAATGCCTAGGATTTCTTAAGATATGCAAATTTTTTCTTCCATCACCAGCCAGAGCTACAATCTACAAATCCTACCCCGCTTCAAGTAAAACTCATTTATCTTGGCTGGCGCCTCGAAAACCGCCTTAGCGTGGCTGGACATGGTGCAAAGCCGCGCTATCCAATCATCGGAGATGACAGCCTTTGCATCTCCATTGATTTTCCGAGCCACCGCAGGAATGTAGCAGCCCTGTCAAAGTTGTATCGCTGCTATTACCATTTTCGCCATCCTGCCTGCACGGCAGTATTTCTCCAGCAACACAAGACTAACCAACTCGGCTTGTTATCATACCTTGCAACCCCTTTTTTCGCTCACACTAATGTCTAAAAATTCGTTTATAAATAGAACAATTTGGCTGTGGAATAATCTCCCACGATCAGTTTTCCCGAACTCGTACAAAACCCAAGAGTTCAAACGTAAGGTTCATCGCTACCTGTTCCAACACCCCCCCCCCCTGATCTATTTTTCCTATCTCCTATCTTTCAAACCAAGCTTGCTACTAGACATTGCACCATAAGCTGAACAAAATGACAGACTGGTAGTACAAAGGGTGATTCCTGAGCTTGGTTTTTCCACATAAAAAAAAGAAGCCCGCCGGTGGATGTGTCTAACAGTAAACTTAGCTCGAAGGATAGATGTGGGATAGAATAAGTTAAAAGCAGTTTTGGGGGATAATGACGAGGAGACGATTAATTCTGCGTTTGAATTCTTGGATGTTGTATAATCTTCGGGAATACCGACTGTGGAAGGTTGCCGAGTCATTCTGCTTATAAATGAATTCGTAGAGCAAAGCCTGAGCATAGGGGCTGCAGACATAGCCGTGAATGCAGAAGGTTATTTATTTCTATGGAGCAGTCTTTGGTAATACAGGCGAGATATTACCAGAGCTGCTGAAATAGGCTGGAAGGGACTGATAGCAGGTCATTTATAACACCTAAAACAATAAAACATAGGTATGTATTATGAACGTCGTGGCTAAGGCATGTTGTACGATCCTATGAAGAAAGATGGCTAGGCAGTATTTTTAATGGTAGACCAACAGGAAAAAATTTCTATGGATATCTCTAGATTTCATTACTGACAGCAGTGAGAATTATGTTTTATTTGCAGCGTAAATTCTTCTTTGAACGTCTATCATTCCATCGTTGTCGTCGCTAACCTGGGGTCCAGTAGTTAAATTGGTTTACCAGTTCGAAGTTATATTCCCGCTAGGTGGTGTTGTAGTTTCTCCTTCTTCTTTCTGCCCTCGACTGAATTATAAACTTGCTCTTGTCTGCATGTATTTGTAGTCCTATATGTTAAGTCTCATCTTCTAATTCCGTGAATATTTCTCTAAGATATGACAATGAATGTATTTTTTGTCATCGGTATATCCTGCCAACGTTTCCGTCAATGTTTAATTTTCGAATTAGTTCTTCTAAGGCAGAGATTAAATAGCATGGGTGCCAACCCATCGCCCTGCTTTAAGCCTTGCTTGACTGGGAAGGATTCCGTCATTTCTCCTTGTATTCTGACTGCACACCTTGTGTTCTCCATTGTCATTTTTGTTAACTTTACTATTTTTAGGGGGAGGTTTAGGTCTAGCATTGTCATATAAATTTATTCCCTATCGATGCTGTCGTACACTTGCTTGAAGTCGATGAAAAATTTATACACGTCAATGTTTTATTCCCAGCATATTCGGAGGGGCTGCCTTACTTAAAATAGTTAGTCCATTGTTGAGCTATTTCTTTTGAATTCAGCTTGGTATTCACTAATTGCTGCTTCTGCTTGTTCATAGGGTTACAGTATGACTTTAATCCTTTTTCTCGTTAGTTTATTGACTGGATGCAGAGATATGCCTCAATAGTTTGCACAGTTGAATTTATACCCTTTCTTGTTAGCCCAGTTGTCAGAGACTTTGACCGCGCACTAAATATGATATCGCTGAAAAATTGGAACTTGGTACTGTTTTGGGTGTAGAAAACGATAAAAAAATCTTTGCTGCGCTAAAGTGTACAGCTAAGTTCACAATTTCGAAAACAAATTCGAAAATTTGGTTTTTGCTTTATATATCGAAAAATAAAAAAAAATTCGAAAAACTAATAGCGCCACGTGAAAGAGCGGAAAATTTCACTAAAATTTATATTATAACTTATTTGAAAAAAAATTGTTTTATTATTATAAAAAATTATTAAAAACTAGTTGGGACCCGGCGCGCCTATACTGCTCCCATAAGCCAATAGTAGTAATCAGGTGATATGAATTTTAAATACAGGAGGAGAGTTTGAAAAATTCAATTTTTGGGTATTTTTGATTCCAAATAACAAAATGTGAAACTATTAGGGATCTGACATTTTGATCGAGACAATAAAAACCATCCATTGACATGGCATTTTTCGAGATATGAATTTTCATACACCGATGAAGTGTCTCAATGAACCGCTTGTTTTCTGTATTTTGGATAGCTGGGGCCCGGTGCTCCTCGCTCCCCGAACGTTTAAACATTTAAAATCAATCCAAACCTTCAAAATTCAACTCTTCCGAACCATTAACGAAAAACCAACTATTCCTATAAAAGTTGGAGTCATTCGATTCAAAATACATTTATTTGAGCTATGACCAAAATTGCCTGTGTATTCTGTTAAAACCATGAACGTTAAAAGATTTAAAATTAATGCAAATAGTAGCATCCAGCAGTAGAAATTCGAGGGCCATTTTCTATAGCTTTTTTTAATTGAAATCTAGAAGTCTTCAATAACAAAATTTTTCGAGAACAATAAAACAAAATCGAAAAATTGAACAAATATTTTATAGTTGGACAAAGCAATGCCAAAAAACCAACTTTTATTTTCTCTTATATTGCGAAATTGTGTTCGTCAAAACATGTGAAATTAATGCAAATATTGAAAATCAAACTATTCGAATTTTGTCACTTCACGAAATTACTAATCGAGCGTTTTAAAAGTAGAGACGTGACAAATTAAAAGATTGGAAAAAGTTAATTTATTTTTATTTAAAATTACAAGTTAAATGTTAATTGATATCCAATTCAATAACAAAAAGCTAATTCAAAGATATTTTTTCTATTTTATTATTTTTTTTCCCCGATCCTTTTTTGTTCGCCTAGCGACTTCAAAATTACTCACTCGATTGGCCTACTAACTCTTTTTCATTTTTATTTATTTCGACCATCGGCCTACTCTGTTCGTCACACTCCCCCTCGGTGAGACGACTCGAAGATTCGTCCTCACTTCTTACATCCAGAACAGCTAATTTGACCGCAGGTCTTACGTAAATCCCCTTCATTGTTTTGACTGTTGCTCGACGCACCTGGCCGTCTTGACTTCGCACTACATCCACCACGATACCTTTGGGCCATGTGTTTCTAGGTAGAGTTCCATCTGCTATTATAACCACATCACCTATTTGTAAATTACGGGTTTGCTGGAACCACTTGCCTCGGCGGGTTAAAGTAGGTAAGTATTCGAAGAGCCATCTTTTCCAGAATACATTGGCTAGCTGTTGTGACATTCTCCAGCCTTTTCGAAGAAAGAGATCGTCTGGATTGAACTCCCCTGGTAATTTGCTTCCATCTGAGGAACCCAACAAAAAATGATTAGGTGTAAGCGCTTCTGAATCGCTTATCTCAAGTGAGACATGCGTCAATGGACGGGCATTAATGATTGCCTCTACTTCCATTAAAAAACAACGAAGATTTTCATCTTGAAAACGTTGTTGATGTTGACAAATATGGTACAGCACTTTCTTCACGGCCCCCACCAAGCGCTCCCAACTTCCACCCATATGTGGGGATGACGGTGGAATGAATTTCCACTCTGTTTCGACAGTATTGAAGCTCTGCTCAAACGAACTTTTATTAATGTTCTTGAAGGCTTCATGAAGTTCGCTCTCAGCACCCTTGAAATTGGTGCCGTTATCAGAATAAAATATCTTCGGTGTCCCACGCCGGGCAATAAAATTTCTGATTGCCATTATACAGGAATCCGTACTTAAGGAATACGCAATCTCCAAGTGAACGGCTCTTATTGCTAAGCATGTAAACAGAACTCCCCAACGTTTCTCTGTTCTACGGCCAACCGTAACGTTAACAGGCCCAAAGTAGTCGACGCCTACATAAGTGAAGGGGCGAGAAAACGCAGTCACTCTCTCCAGTGGAAGAGGAGCCATTTCAGGGCATTCCGGTTTAGCACGATTTATTTTGCATCTATTACAATTATGGCGAATCGATTTGACGAGTCTTCTTAAACTAGGTATCCAATAGTTTTGCCTCACCTCATTTATGACCGTTTCGTAAGAGCAATGATGAAACTTTTCGTGGTAAGAATGCACTATTAGATAAGTTAGTCGGCTCTCTTTAGGCAATATAATGGGTCTTTTTACACAAGTGTCCACAAAGGGGGCGTTATCAAGTCTTCCTTTCATCTTCATAACTCCATCATTATCGACATAAGGAGAATATTTAGCTATCTTGCTCGAATTTGGCAAAGGTTTATTTTGTTTTAACAGAAGCATTTCATTCCCGTATGATTGTTTCTGTACTAGCCGAATTAGTTTTCCTTGGGCCTGCTTTAATTCTTGTGAAGACAACTCGGACGACAGTATACTAGCCTTTTGTGATTTAAGTTTAAGATTAATAAAGTACCTGCAGACCCATGCTAATGTTCTTAGCAGACGACTCCATTTGGAAAAACGCTCGAAGTTGACAACATTCAGATTTTCTTCTTTGGTGATCATTACATAACTTGGACGCAACTCTTGATCTGAATAATCGATGCCTTCACTAGATTCCTTAGGCCAGTCTTCTTTAGGCTGCTTAAGAAATTTTGGACCAGAAAACCATCGACTGTCATCTCTAATAACTGGAGATTTTTGCCACTTTGTCGCCTCATCAGCTACATTTTCTTTAGTCGAGATCCAACGCCATTCTTTTTCCTTGGTACGCTCTAATATTTCACCAACACGATACATAACAAAGGGCTTATATTGTTTTGCTTCTGACCTAAGCCAACATAAAACCGTCTTGGAATCTGACCAAAATACTCGTCCATTTATATTCAATTTCTGGCCTTTGCAAACTATATCTGCCCATCGAGCGCCAATAATAGCAGCTTGCAATTCAAGTCTAGGTATTGACATGGGTTTCTTTGGCGCAACTTTGGTCTTAGCCCCAACTAGAGTGACAGTAATATTTGTACCTTCTGATACCCTTAAGTACGCCACTGCTGACATTGCTTCTTGGCTCGCATCAACAAAGGTATGCAATTCTATTTCCCATGTATTTACACTGTGTATTAATGCAGAGTAGCATCGGGGAATCCTAACATCTTCAATGGTCGGAAGAATTTGTAACCATTGCTGCCACTTCTTCTGGAGATGCAAAGGTATCGTCTCGTCCCACTCAACCGACGTTCTCCATACACCCTGAAGTATTATCTTTAATCTCACAAGATAGTGGGCAAGAAACCCTAAAGGATCAAAAACTGACATTAGCATTTGTAGCAAGTCACGTTTCGTTGGCATTCTGGTTCCATTTAATACTGCAGGATCAACTTTAGTATATTTTTTTACAAACGTAGATTTATCTTCGCTTGTCAGCCACCACAGACCAAGAATTTTATCAGTTTGTATGACGGTTGATTCTTGAAAGGCTTTATTTCCTTTTGAGGTATTTGCTAGTTCTTGTAATACCTTAGGATCGTTAGATAACCAATTATGAATTATAAATCCAGCCTTAGAATGGATGAATTTTATTTCATTCGATAAACGTATTGCTTCTTCTGCTGTATCGACGCTTATTAAAAAATCATCCACATAATGGCATTCGATGATTGCTTCAGTTGCCTGTGGATACTGCTTACTAAAAGTTTGTGCATTGACGTTTTTTACATATTGTGCTATACTGGCTGAACACGAAGCACCGAATGTTAACACCTGCATGACATATATATCAGGTATACGACATACTTCTCCACGTCGCCATAAAAATCTTTGCATGTGTTGATCATCTTCTTTCACCTGTATTTGGTGGAACATCTCTTTAATGTCTCCACAAACAGCCACCTTTCTTTCTCTAAATCTGAGTAGCACATTTATTAAGGGTGTCACCTGATCAGGACCTTTATATAATAATGTATTCAATGAGATACCTTTTACAGTAGCGGCTGCATCCCACACAAGTCTAACTTTGTTTGGTTTATTAGGATTCCTTACAATGAAGACGGGTAAATACCAAATACGTTTATGGACGTTGTTCTGTTCCACCAATGATAATTTTCTAGCATAACCTTTGTTAACTAGTTCGTCGATCTGTTCATTTAGTTTGATGAGCAGCGCTGGTTCTTGTCTTGATCTTTTCTCCAAACATTGCAACCTTTTTAACGCCATTCCATAGCTATCAAGTAAACTGAAGTCATACGACCTCCAGAGAAGGCCACTCTCATATCTGCCATTTGAAGGCTTCGTGCTGTCTTTCAGCAGTTCAATTGCTACCTTTTCTTCTTTACTAGCATAAGAAGAGTCCAGAGGCTGAGTCTGATTTATTTCTAAATGTTCCTGCACAATTTGATGAAGTTCCTTGCAACATTTACAAGCTTCATAGCTATGGTATACGGAACTGTTATCCGATTTTCTGCTATTACAACCGCCACCGATTACCCATCCTAATCTTGTTTTAGTGGCAATGGGCTCCGTCCATTTCCTCTCAATGGTTTTTAGAGGAAGACCTAATTTCCCATTATCGATGCCAATTAATAACAATGGAGTAACTTCTTTGTATGATTCGAAAGGAACATCTTTTAAATAAGTATAGTCTTTTATAATTTCATCCCGTAAAAGAGTTTGCTTAGGGAGATTAAGATTGCCAACTGTACGCACGTTATGTATAGTATATAAACGACTATCTTGTTTCGTTGATGATAATTTCAATGATACTCTCTGAGAATCCGGTTCTAATTTAGTAGTATCGCCAGTCCATTTCAAGCATAATTCTTCACGCACACCATTTAAATTTAATCTCTTCACTAATCGTTTATCCATCAACGTAACGGAAGAGCCCTCATCTAGTAGCGCAAATATATTTAATGTAACTCCATTACCATATACCAACACAGGTACTATTCTAAATAACGGTGACTTTGTTTTTTGATGACGAAGTTCATGACAACCTACAGTAGGTGTTGATGGTACTATGGTAGACCAGTTATTAGTGCTATCATGTAATATAGGATTATGCTTCGCTTGACATCCTTCAATGCTGCACCTTTTATTCAATTGGCATTTAGAAAAATGATGTTTTTTAAGACAACATTTGCATTTTTTTAATTTTCTTATCATTGACCATTTTTCTTTTAGAGATAATGCGAGAAATTGTTGACAGTTTTTTACTTCATGGTCTCTTTTGCATACACAACATAAATCGACTTCATTATTCGATTGTTGATGTGTATTCAAACCCTTTGGAGCGAAAGAGGTAGTACGCCTATCTTTCGTAATTTGATCACTTATTAAATGTGAACTGGATACTGCTGTAGTCGCAATAGCGAGATCATATAGCCAAATACTAAAGGCTTCAATATCTACCTCTTCATTGTGCGAACTATACATAGCCCAGTTTAATTTTATGGTAGAAGGTAGTTTCTCTACAAGTTCCTGTCTTAGCAGAGGATTATTAAAATGTCCCTGCAAATTAGACGCTTTAATTGTTGCACATAGATTTTTCACTATAATGGCATAATTTATTAGTGTATCTAATTTATCTAATTTAGGAATTGGGGCTTTTCTTACCTCATTTATAAGTGAGTTAATAATATATTCGGGCCTACCATATAGTAACCGTAAAGTTTTAATAGCTTCTGTCACTGTTGCTGGCATTAGTAACAGACTGCGTACACTTTCTAAAGCTTTTCCTCTAAGAGATCTTTGAAGCCTTACTAAATTCTCAGTGTCACTAAACCCACAGGCTGATGTACTGTTTTCAAACGCACTTATGAACATTGGCCATTCTTCGGGTCTTCCACTGAATATGGGTAAGTCCTTATTTAAAAAGCTTCTAGCACTAAGCTGGTTCCCTGATAGCTCTTGCATCTTATAGAGAGGTTGTTTGGATGCAGGCGGGTCGATATTCTTGAGCCACTCCTCGGTACGCATATTGTTTATTTTAACCGCGTTCACAGACTCATCATCTTGAGGTTCTTCTTCGCCTTGTGCTAAAATTTCATATTTTTTCTTTAAATATTGTTTATCTAGCTGTAGCTGTTGCTTTAAACATTGTTGCTTCAAACTTCGTTCTTCTTCTAAACGTCGCAGCTCCAAGTCGATTTTTGCCTTTCCAGAAAAAATAACGCTGGATCTAATCGACGCTGCTTTGGGTGTTGATTGAGGTTTTTTCTTATTGCCTGATGGTTGAAGCTCATTCGTTCCTATGTGGTTTGGAGATGTTAAAGTTGATTGATGCACGACAGTTTTATCTAGATCTTGAGCTTTTAGACAGGTACTGCAGCTCCAGTCTTGATCTTCAACTTCGTTACCAACATCGACACAACTATAATGGAACCATTCATCACAGGAATCGCACTGGACCATCTCCTCATCATCACTCCTTTCACATTTTTTGCAGCTATGTTCCATCTTGTCAATTAAACGCTTCAGTCAACAGTTTCAATGTTTTTTATTCAATAATTTTAGAGTAATTTTGAAGAATTTTGTCACTTCACGAAATTACTAATCGAGCGTTTTAAAAGTAGAGACGTGACAAATTAAAAGATTGGAAAAAGTTAATTTATTTTTATTTAAAATTACAAGTTAAAAGTTAATTGATATCCAATTCAATAACAAAAAGCTAATTCAAAGATATTTTTTCTATTTTATTATTTTTTTTCCCCGATCCTTTTTTGTTCGCCTAGCGACTTCAAAATTACTCACTCGATTGGCCTACTAACTCTTTTTCATTTTTATTTATTTCGACCATCGGCCTACTCTGTTCGTCACACAATATCTAAGGAAAGACCCAATACTTATTTCTGTAAAATTTGGAGACATTAGATTCAATATGCTTTCATTTTAAGTGTGACCAAAATTACCTATGTAATGTATTCTTTTACAAAACTTGCTGGTAAACTATGTTTTTGGTTTTGTTTTCCGGCGCGTAAATAAACAACGATGATGCCTTTCCGACTCACTGCACCCAACTTTAAGACATTTAAAATTAATCCAAATCTTCAAAATTCAACTCTTCAACAAATATTTATAACCATTAACGAAAAACCAATTATTCCTATAAAAGTTCGAGAGTTGGCTGTATGGTTTGTTTGTCTAATTCTGCGAAGTATGTCTTCAGTCATGCCGTTCTTGTATTTTTCCTACAAAACCGATGGTTCAATGAATGTCGTCAATATAATTGCGAACAGTTGACGAATGTTATTCGGCGTGGATGCAAATGCTGCATCAGTAAGTGTCAGATCCCAATGATTGTCGTCTTCCAGCAATTGCAACTCGCGACATGCATCTTGAAATATATTGAATATTTGACCATTGGCTGTTCGTAAAAATTCGAAAAACGTTGGTCCTGGAACATTCAGCAACAACGAACGCATAAAGAAACATTCACGTTGTTTTGGATGTACTGTGTAAAGTCGTCCCAATGTCTTTGCTTTCAATACGCGTGCGATAGTTGGATGTGGTTCGCCTTATCTACGTGGCTTCCATTTTTTACCTGATTTGTTCCATGTATAATAGCGAGGACGTCGGTATATAACAATGTTGTTGCGAACTGTCCGAAAATATCAAGTTTTTGGCACAGTGTGAAAAATTCAGTAAGTGTAGTTTTTGGTGGCTGGAAAGCTCGTTGGAGAGTATTTTCTTCAGTTAAATATACACGTTGACCGTTGTCAAGATGTACCGCAATCTGAGGCATAATGCAAAAACTCGACATTTATATATTTTCTTATTAACACTTTATTTAATCGCACCAATTAAAAGCTTTTACGCATTTTTCGGTGGAAGCATATAAAGACCAATGGATAATATTTTACAGGTTTCCCAATGTTCACAAATACTACAAATGTTGAAGGTAATCCAGATGAGAATGATGGAGAATACCTTAAAGATGTTAATAAGATAATGTTTAAGTGTAATTTTCAATTATCTATGTATATAAAAATCAATTGCCGTGCATTAGTCTCACAAAAACTCGAAAATGGGTCGCCTCAATACAGGGGTGGTTAAAAAAAAGAAAAACCCAAAGGAACTACTGAAAAATCCAAAAAATTGGTCTTTTTGGTAGTTTTCACTGCAGATTAGTTTTAATAACTTCATGGCCTACCTATATATTGTTTGACAGCTGCGTAAATGTGAAATTGTCATTAAATTGGGGTGTTTGAGAAATTACCGATTTAATTTAATGACAATTTCACATTTACGCAGCTGTTAAACAATATATAGGTAGGCCATGAAGCTATTGAAACTAATGTGAGGTGAAAAATCCCAAAATTACCAATTTTTTTGGCTTTGCAGCTCTTCCTTTTGGTTTTTTGAAATGGTTTTTTTTTCTAAAACCACCCCTGTATTGAGGCGAACAAAACAAAAAAAAATTATTGAAATCGGTCGAGCCATTTTCGAGTTTTTGCGGGACTAACGCACGGCATTCATTTTTATATATATAGATAGATAGATAGATAGATAGATAGATAGATAGATAGATAGATAGATAGATAGATAGATAGATGTGGCGCCCCAAAAAATTCTGCCATACCAAAGACCCGACATATCATTTATTATCACGTCTCCAAGCATAATCAATTTGGAAGCGTTGTTAATATTAAAGGATGGGAAGATCGCGGGCTACTACTGCAAGAGAAGACAAAAATATAACTCGCTTCGTGAAAAAAACCCATCCGAAACGCTAAAAAATGTTGTTAAACTATACCAATAGTGGTAGGAAGGAAAATATTAGTGAAAGAGCTGTTCGGAGAAGATTAAAAGAAGAAGGTCTCGTGGTTCGGTTGAAATTTGCTGAAGAATACAGGAATGGCCGCCGCTCAGAGAGTTTCCCATACATTTAATTTGTCCGTGCCGCCTGGGGAGAAATTAAATGTATGCGAAACTCTCTGAGCGGCGGCCACCGCCACGGTCGCCGTGTCATTCTGTTTCTACCTTAAGCCGGTGGAGTTTTGGTGGCAGATTCTATGGACTGATGAAACCGCAATTTTATTGGACGTAAGTTACGCGAAACATTTTTATTATTCGCACCAAAAGAACAAAGAAAATCGAGCAGTCTTTACCCCAACACAGCATTCCCACGGCGGTAAAATTTTGATATGGCGATGTATTACATACAATGGTATTGGCCCAGTTGTTAAATGCTCGGCGAAGAAGAGCTCCATATTTTATTTGCAGATTTTAAATGACGTTGCGATATTTGCGGGTGATAACTTAATAGGCAATAGTTTTATCCTGCAGCAAAATAATGCAACAATACAAAAAGCTAAAATTGTTACGAAATATTTATCCGATCTTCAGCAAAATGTTTTAAATTGACCACCGCAAAGCCCCGATCTTAATGTAATAGAAAATGTATGGCACTACCTGAAATTAAGGATCCCAGCAAAATTTGGGAAAACACCGGAAAAAGCTGGCAGGATGCCACAACTGCTTGGAGTACGATTAGTACTGAAATGTGACAGAACCTGATCGATTCGATACCTAGGCGGCTCGATGAGATAATTATTGCGAAGGGAGGTAACACTAAATATTAGGTAATAGATTGAATTACTCCGTAGGTTTATAACACTTCAACCAAATCGTGTAAATAATTTTGGCACCTAGAATACATGTGCAAATAATTTTGAACACTTTCTTTTTCTCTGTTTTTGTGCTTTGCTGTACTTATTTTTTGAAATGAAACTTCCTTGCTCTCGTTCCGGGGATTTTGAAGTGATTCGAGCAAGTAAGAGTGAATTCAGAAAACAGAAACGAAAACAAGGACAGTTGTACGAAACGGAAATTGCCTTCCTTTCATTTACAACTGTCACAATTCAGAATCGGCAACAAAAACAAGGACTGCCGTATGAAACGGAAGTTGCCTTCTCACTCGTTTACAAAATAACGAGAAAAAACCAAAAATCTTGAAAGAAATTAAATATGGACAACAAAACACAAACACAATGAATGCACAAGTATACATACTAAATATTTAGTTTCCACTGTATTTCGTTAAACATTTTGGATTTAAACAACCAAGCTGATGAATATCACCGCCAAAAGGGCAGCAAACAACAAAACACAAACAAATTTCAAAATTCAATGAATGCACAACTAAACTAACAATTTAGTTTTCACTCTATCTCGTTTAACATTTTGGTTTTTAATAACTTAAACTGATGAATTTCGCGAAGATCACCAAGTAAGTGACAGCGACAGCCATGATAGCAGTTAAGTGATGCCCTATAAACAAATTCTTAAATATTTACAATTTATTTAAATTCGTACATAGATGGCGCAGGCATCGGAAAAGTAAAAATGAGGAGTCGGTTATTTAAAAAATTAAGATTGTTTTTGTAAAAGCAGCGAAATGTTTTTGATTTTATACACTGTACTGCATTACTTTCAAAATATTCATTATACTATGATTTATCGATTGAGTTAAAATATTATGGTTCTTACTTCCTATTCCCTGCTTCATTCATATTTTAGATTATAACACAAGACACGACCAAATGAAGAAAAAAATTCAATAATAAAGATCATATAGACATAAATATGTACGCGAAGTTTCACTTCTGCTTTGTGTTCTTTAATACACAATTATTTTTTGTTGTTGTATATCTTAAGTTAACTTTAATAATGAAGAATCAGTAAAATAAAACTGAATTTAAAATAATGAAAATTTTAGGAATTTTTAGCCTCTCGTACCATTTTTCGCTGTGAAATTTCGGGTGTGCAAATAATTGTGGCAACGAGAGTATGCAGCGCAGTAGTTCCTGTATAGCTGTTGACAGCGATTCGTCTCCTTGCTTAATTAACTCTGCTGGGAGTTAACAATTCTTAGGGATTTGTTGTTTTTTAAGGATCTTATGACACTTTGTACTTCTTCCAAGGTTTGTAAGTTTGTTTCTCTGGTGTCATCATTATGCTGTAAACGGGGTTCTGATAAGTATTTGGCACTTTCATTTGCGTTCAGCAGCTCGCTAAAAAATTCCTCCAACGTTTCCCTTACGTCTTCGCTGACTGTAACTATAGTGCCTTCTTTTGTTCTATACATATATTGGAGGATCGTTTAAATACATTTTTGAAGAAGTTTACTTCCTTGCATGCTTCCGTGTTTTGTTTTGTGCAAAGTTTTCTTTTACCCTCAACATGATACACACTAATTGTCTACCAAATCATTTTCTGCAGCATGGAATGCGCAATTAATTAATAAAAACAACCTTAACAACAAGTCACATTTAAAGTTCAGAATATGAGATTGAGAAACAGTGCTTCCTAAATGTATCTTTATAATAAATTATTTCCACTTTACCAGAAATCAGTCTGTTATCGTTATTAAAGAAGTTATTACAGTTATAACACTATACATAAATATATAATAAGTTGTGATAACTAGGTACTGTAGCCAGGGGCGTTTCCAGCCAACTGTCTTAGGGGGGGTAATTTTAAAAAAAGAAAAACTTAAATATTTTTTTTATTCCATAAATTCCATTTGCACCCTCCCCAAGCCACCGCGAGCTGAAGTTGCCATTTTACACCCCCCCCCCCGAAAAATGGTCAAAAATGTCTGCCACTAGTATTAAACGGATATTTAGCCCTAATAGAACCTACATAAGCAGCAGCAGAATGTTTTTTTCATTTTTAGCCCCTTTTTTAAACCCCCCCCCCCCAAGAACCATCTAACTCGAGGTGGGTCCACTTCCCGTAAAAATGTCATTATAAAAAATGCTTGAAATTACTTGAAAAGTTTATATACCAAACGGCAGAAGGTTGGGATCACGGTATACAGAAACAAGGTAATGTAAAAGAGACTGACAGCTTCGATTATCGTAGAAAAAGGTCTCCGAGTGACGTCAGCACTAATGCAGAAACAACAACAATAACTTCGATTTTATATGGCAAGAGGTCGCCGAGTGACGTTGCCGTCTTACGATATACAGTCTTTTACATTACCTTGTTTCTGTATACCGTGATTGGGACGACACGATTTTTTCAAGTGCCAGCTCCCCTACTAAAAGGAAGAAAGTCATAACTTCTCTTACGGCGCTTGAGCAGTTAACTACATTTTGTTTACATAGGCTGTTTCCACAGGAGCGTACACACGACAGACAGAGTCGTCTGCAATCGTCAATTCTCTTTTGTCTTCGGTGAAAAATCGTATGAGCTTCTACAAGGGCCTGTTTCACACGGAACGACGACCAACCAACAGAAATCTTACGATATTCATTTTTTTAGAAAAGAGGGTGAGAGAGGACGATGGGGAGGGAAGATTTTCCCATCCTACTTTTTCACCCCTCTCACCCTCTTCTCCAAAAAAAATGAATATCGTACGATTCCTGTTGGTTGGCCGTCGTCCCGTGTGAAACAGGCCATGAGGGAACAACTTGCAGGCAACAAATCATACTGTCTTTGTTTTTGTTTAAGACATTCTCTTTGCGAGCAAAAGGGAGTTTCAGAAAAAAACAACAACAATGCAAGAGCTGTCAAAGTGTTCGATCAAAAATCGGCTCGGGTCGGTCCCTTCCAGCAGTTTTGGAAAAATGCATAGATCGCCGACTAGATTCACCACAACTTAAGTTGTTTGTTTGAAATATTGGTAATTTTTAAGAATAAAAATAAATAAGCGAACGAAAATTCTAAGGGGGTAATTACTCAATTACCCCCCTCTGAAACCGCCCCTGACTGTAGCCCAGTCGTCAGAGAAAAATTTGAATGAAAACCTCTAACAAAATGTCAACTCTTTTTTTAATACATATATCGCCGCCTGAGTGCAAGAACTAGGCAACTCAAAATTCTGTAAAAAATAAATTTCTCTAGTTGAGGAGTGGGCGAACAAAACGGCACATGTCCATGGTTGACCTTTTTAAGTTTTTTGACTGAACCGTGTTCATTACACTAAACTACAACTAATTTCAATTTCAGACACTTCAAAAAGCACTTGCATGTCATACTTTTTTGATAGCAAAATAAAGGTTTCTCTGCAAAAAGGTACAATGTCCTACTAATATTTATATTTTTTAACCATTCGTCAATGTGGATTTTCAAAAGGGAATTTTTTCTCTTAGTTTATTAAACATTTTTAAAATATTTTTTTTGGTTCTGAATGAGTTCAAATAGTAGCGCAACGTGACATAATCATATATAATTGATGTGATCAGTTCAGAGAACTAAACAGTTTTTTGCGTTTTCTGAACAATTTTCAAAATTGGAAATGTGCCGTTTTGTTCGCGCACTCCTCAGTTACCTATCCGTAACATGATAATAAGTGCGGTATTTTCATTTGTCCAGTTTTTACATTGTTTAATAGATGTTGCTAGTTTGCTTTAACAAGTTACCGGATCTTTGCATTAAGTACTGCTCGATATTGACTACATGAAACTATGATAACTCATAATCACAAAATTTGGAGTTACCTAGTTCTTACAATCAGGCGGCGATATGCTAGTCACTAAAAACTACTTTTAGAAAAAAAAAATTAGAGAGTTAACATTTTGTTAGAAGATATGTAGGTAAAAAGTGCGAGCAAAAGCCCAATATTCTTCGTTTTCGCATTTTGTGCATACTTTGATCCAACATATTTTCCAAACCGAGTCACTCAAGTTTCTGTTATTTATCTAATTAATAAAAGAAAGTTTCTGTATGCGTGTATGGGTGCGTGTATGTGCGATGTGTGCGCTATAGCGGGCGCACCAGTCATCGCAGAGCTTCGAAATTTTGCACGAAGGTCCGTGGGGGTCTCCCATGATGCACCTCGAAGCCCGATTTTTTAAATTCAAAATGGCCGCCGAAATATGACCGAAATTCAAAATGGTCACCCAAATTTGCCAATTGTGTTCCGATTTCCATGAAAATCGGTATCTGGGGGTTTTTAAGGTAGCAAATAACGAATTTATGATCAGAACTTATAAATTCAAAATAGCCGCGCCAATATGGCCGACGAATTTGCCAATTGTCTTCCGATTCCAATGAAAATCGGTATCTGGGGTTTTTTAAGATAGCAAATAAA
The DNA here is from genome assembly GCA_963855945.1 of Thereva nobilitata. NCBI lineage: Eukaryota > Metazoa > Arthropoda > Insecta > Diptera > Therevidae > Thereva > Thereva nobilitata. The sequence continues at coordinate 52,891,657 of OY979694.1, read as the reverse complement.
TAATTTATGATCAGAACTTATAAATTCAAAATGGCAGCACAAATTCTAATGGCCGCCGCAATATGACCGAAAATCAAAATGGCCACCAAAATTTGCAAATGTGTTCCGATTTCCATGAAAATCGGTATCGGGGGGTTTTTAAGGTAGAAAATAACGAATTTATGATCAGAACTTATAAATTCAAAATGGCCGCGACAATATGGCCGGCGAATTTGCCAATTGTGTTCCGATTACAATGAAAATCGGTATCTGGGGTTTTTTAAGATAGCAAATAATTAATTTATGATCAGAACTTATAAATACAAAATGGCCGCGCCAATATGGCGGACGAATTTTTTTAATTCTATTCCGATTCCAATGAAAGTGAATATCTAGGGGTTCTTAAAGATTCAAATAACGAATTTATGATCAAAACTTATCAAACTTATTATGATGAAAATGGCAGCACCAATTCTCCACATCAGGAAATCTATATTAATAAAAGAAAGTTTCTGTATGCGTGTATGCGTGTATGTATGTGCGATGTGTGCGCTATAGCGGGCGCACCAGTCATCGCAGAGCTTCGAAATTTTGCACGAAGGTCCGTGGTGGTCTCCCATGACGCACCTCGAAGCCCGATTTTTGAAATTCAAAATGGCCGCCGAAATATGACCGAAATTCAAAATGGCCACCCAAATTTGCCAATTGTGTTCCGATTTCCATGAAAATCGGTATCTGGGGGTTTTTAAGGTAGCAAATAACAAATTTATGATCAGAACTTATAAATTCAAAATGGCCTCGCCAATATGGCGGACGAATTTTTCCAATTGTCTTCCGATTCCAATGAAAATCGCTATCTTTTTTTTTTTTTAAATAGCAAATAAATAATTTATGATCAGACTTATAAATTCAAAATGGCCGCCCCAATAAGGCGGACGAATTTTTTCAATTCTATTCCGATTCCAATGAAAGTGGATATCAAGGGGTTTTTAAGGTTGCAAATAACGAATTTATGATCAAAACTTAAATTCAAAATGGCCGCACCAATATGGCCGATGAGTTTGCCAATTGTATTCCGATTCCAATGAAAATCGGTATCTGGGGGTTTTTAAGCTAACAAATAAAGAATTTATGATCAAAACTTATAAATTTTAAATTTCGGGGCCAATATGGGGGACGAATTTTGCCAAATAAGCCTTTCCACGTCAGTTGTATGTAGGTTTTTCAAGAGTTGGGATATCGAAAAATCTTCACATCCTAGCTCCGAACACTAAGTAAGAAGGGAACAGTGTAACGGCTAACCGAAAAGAGAAAGTTAAAATTCCAATTCACCGAGAAGTTTCATGTTCATAGGCACCTACTTGAATACATACATAACGCAGTGTCACATCTTAATTTAGTACGGTTGTTCTAACTGAACCGCCAAGAAGAGGAAGGAGAAGCACATGTGTGCAAGAAGTTTTGTTTTGAAATTAAATTTGTTAAAAAGAAATAAAATGAGAACGCTCGGTATAGGTAACTCTAAATTTTTATATGGTATCCAAAATCATTTTCCAGAATTTTTGTAGTTTTCATTATACTTCTGTCCTACGGCGGACAGTGCACACATAAACTTTTTTTATTTAAAGGCGTTGCAACGCACGCGGGTTTTATGCTAGTATAAAATAAAAGAATACACATTTACTTAAAATATGAACCTAGTTACGTTGCTCTACGATAGTTAATCTAAAAGTTATTTAAGTTTAAGTAAATTTAAAGAAAAAAATTTTGTGTTTTCATAAACACCCTGTACCTTAGTGGATAGTGGGGATTGTACCCCTCTCTAGAACAATTTTTTTCTCGAAATACATCCGGGAATCACCCCTGAAAATATTAGCCGTGTAGTCCAACAGAGGATTTATTGAACGTCTGATGACCTATACAAGTTGCGAATGAGGGGATATGAGTATTTTAAATCTTAAAAAAAGCGATTTCTCATGAATGGCAATTCGTAAGGGAAAATGTATAATATTCTTTTTTGTATATAATCGCATAATCTACAAACTTTATGAACACTATTTTATGATAAGACTTACCGTTTAAGAGATATTAGCCAAATTTTTTGTTTTTAGGGGGTGGTTTTTGGGGGGTAGCGTACAACCAATTTTCCGAAACTTTTTTTAACATATTCTACTCACTAAACACTATTTTTTTTAAAAAAAAAGTTAGTCAACTAACATTTTGTTAGAGGTCAAAACCCCTAACAACTGGACTACTGGATACACGTTCATTATCAACCAATTCGCTTCTTAACACAACCTTTACATTCTCGTAAACATTTCTTGATCAACATTTTACTCCACACAGAAAATACAAAAGGCATTTGCTGTTGCAATAATCAAAACTATGGTCTTATGATTCGAGTAATATCTGAAAAATTTAAATATCTTGACATACATACGAACCTGTAAAATAGCTCCAAAGGCAAGCAGTCCCCGTGGACATTTCTCATTAATGATTGTTACTTCCAGAAGTTTTTCAAATGCTCTTTGAGTTTCGTTTACTTTCAAGCAAAGCACACCGATTTCGGTTAAAACATCTGTGTTTTCTGGATATATCCTAAATAACAAAAACAAATTGTAATAAAGTATTTTTTACATAGATTACTGGAAAAGACACTGAACTGCAAACAGTTTTCAAGTATTTCAATCGCCTTAATGTAATCCTTCTCCTGCCGAAAGATTTCTGCAAGCCTTTGATAACTTTCCAGTTTTCTGCCATACAAAACAGCTTTCTGAAAGTAACCTTTCGACTCCTCTATTAATGTTCGCTTTTGTGATGCATTCCGAAATAAGAGTTCTCCTATGTAGTGAAATATTTCATGATCAGGACGATTTGCCATGGTCTCTGCCTCTCGGAATACCCCCAAGGATTGTTTGAATTTCCCCATTGTATATCTAGGATGGGGTTATGATGATAAAAAAAATTATTTATAGAAACACCTACAATGATTTAAAACACCTACAATGATTTTCCAATTTCTTTATAAGTTTCAATGCTGTTCGGGTTTATATCGACTGCTTTCTTGAAGTTCCTTAAGGCATCAAAATGGTTACCTTCTTCCTTTTCTATTAATCCCTGTATGAGAGAATAAGAGTAATAGTTAAGTGTACATGGAGTAAAAGTTTATTCAGAACTAGCAAAAACCCGCGTGAGTGGCAACGACTTTTAATGAAAAAACTTATGTGTGCACAATCCGGGATAGGAAAAATGTATAATGAAAAAAATAACAAATCTGATTTTGGGTAATACATAATTCGACTGTGGAATAATTTCTCGCAGTCAGTATTTTCGAGCTTCTACAACATCCAAGAGCGCAGGGTTCATCGCCACTAGTGTCCGACCGAAGGTTCGGCTTCGGCTTCGGCTTCGGCCAACTTCGGCCAAAAAAACACCTTCGGCCGCACATTCGGCTTCGGCCAAATGAGCCGAAGGTTAGCCGAAGCCGAAGTTTTTATATCCAGCCAGGCTAGTCACTGAAAACGAAAAGAATTGAGAGTGTGATGTGAATGTGACATTGAAACGTATGGTATTGTTCAAATAAAAGTAAACAAATCTGAGGTTATTATTTTTGGAAAGCCGCAGCTTAGTTATTTAAAATGCATATTGCAATCATTTTCAGCACTATGACTATAAAACAAAATAACAGTGAAGAATTTTCATTATTATGTATAATTTTTAGCCAGCATACCAAAATTTCTGAATATGATTGAACCTTCGGCTTCGGCTTCGGCTACGGCCGAAGCTTATGGCTAGAGCCGAACATTCGGCATCGGCTTCGGCTTCGGCCTAAAACTGACCTTCGGTCGGACACTAATCGCCACCTTCTGTAACGATTATTTGCGGAGATTGCAAACCATAATCTCCACAGTCATAGCCGGCGGATAATGTGGGTATGGTAGGTAGCAGTACCCACGCGGAAAATTCCGGGTGGGTAAAATACCCACCCGAAATTTGAAAATAACCGAGCTTGTGACAAGAGATTTGTTTGCCGGTTATGTGGAACTCGTACCCACTAAAAACACCTCCTGTCTTTCACTCTTCGGCTTTTACCTAGCTGCTACTGCTCCTGGCTTTCTTTGTCTTTCTCTCTTCTTCTTTCCTTCGGCTTCTTCCAGCCACAACTTCCTCCATATAGCTTTCAGGGTCGCTTCCACTTTCCTCGGGTTTCTCATCATGTGTCCGAGGATGTTTTTCGGTGTTTGTGGCGCCTAGGCAATTGTCTCTAGTTCCTCCCTATATTCGCCGAATCTCAGACAACAGAAGACGAGCGGTGAGTCGGTATTTCCTCAAGAACTGCGTAAGGTCGTAAATGCTGCTGTTAGCTGTCTTGTTCAACGCTACTGCCAACACTGGCACTGGTAGTAGGTATGGGGTCACTTTGTCCAGACAGTCCAGACTCAGCTGTTTTTGTCTCTTTCTTACCTTTGATGGGACATGTAAATGACGTTAGAGACAATAACCGTCCCGTCTGGCCAAAGTGTCCAACAGCTGATGATGTCAAACTTTGGACTGTCTGGACAATTGACCCCATACCATATATAGCAAGACTGAGCTAACCACCCTCGCCATCAGAAGACGATGGGTCCGTCTAGGCTCCTCTATATTGCATAGCATTCTCGGATGTACATACGTCACAAATAGGGTGGATTTAGCCTTCGGTAGATCATCACTCCCAACTGTCTTAGGGCGGACTGTGAGTGAATGATCTGTTCCTATACCTTGATTTTTATGGACCCAGGATTATTCTATTTTCTGATCAGAACAACTTCAATTTAATGCTCAGCAAGTTTCAGACCACCGCTTTAAGGCCACGCTTTAATCTCCCAGATCACTTCGTTCGCGCACAATTCGATCAAATTGAGGCGTCGTCCTACGACTACTAGCACAAACTCATCCAGGAACCCGATCGCAATTGCTTTTTGGGAGGCGTATTATACATTGTGATCCACAGGAGAGCGCCAAGGACGGATCCCTGCGGAGGTCCTCACGTTGTTCTGTGTACCGGCGGCTCATCTCCGGGCTCACAATGAAGGGGCCTACCTTTTTTTAGGTAAAATACCAAATAACAGTTTCGGGGGGTGTTTGTCTGACTACCCACCCGGGCTCAACACGATCCGCCGGCACTGTCCACAGTATTTCCGCAAATTGAAGGAACAATCTCTCGCAGTGACAGCATTTCATTCGATTATCGAATCATGCTTTCGGTCTGATCCGATAGTCGGATCAGAGTCAAAAAGTATCCTGAAAGCCAAAGAATAAATACTGAATCATCCCGTGAAAGTCCTAAAATCGGGTTAGTCGTTCGCCTCAACCAATAGTCGGATCCGAGTGAAAAAGTAACCTAAACCATACCCAAGACAATACTGAATTTTCCCATGAAAGTCCTATCGCAATCGGATTAGCCGTTTCCGATATTAGCCCGAACAAATATATATAGACAGACACAGACATACCGCCAAATATTTTAAAAATAATTTATTTTGTTTTAATATCATGTAAATAACCATATGAGCTTAGAAAATGGCAATTATGTAGAAGATGAGCATGTGGTAAACCATGCTTCTGCCATTCTACCCTATACATATTACAACAAACTGAACCAAAAAGTATCCTTTTTATCAGAAGATCCATCTTTTTCTTTAGTTTTTATGTAAAAACTCTTGCAACGATATCATGACGATCAGAAAGTAAGTGCCCAGTATATAGCACTAGGCTACTTTTATCCCGCTTAGGGTTGGTAGTGAATGTTATAAATAGATCGTTACGTCCAGACATTCTTACATAACAGAATGCATCGCGGGTGCCTTCGTGAATACAGCGAGGTGCATATAGCGAGGATGGTAAAATTACTAATTGTCCTTCATCGTCGTTCACTTGCTTTCCTTCGATTATCTGCTCAAGTTTTCGGTCTAGTCCGATAGTTGGACCCGATAGTCGTAACCGATAATCGGATCCGATAGCCGGAACCGAGTAAAAAATAGCCTAAAACATGCCCATACTGAATCTTCCAGTGAAAGTCCCATCGAAATCGGATTAGCAGTTTCCGAGATAAACAGACAGACAATTTTTCGACATATATTTTTTACGAGAAGCAAGCACAGTTTTCACAATTGAACGATTGTTTTCAATGTAAAGCGCTACGATTTCAACGCATTCTTCGGTGCTGACTCATAGCTAAAATGGTACGGAATGACGTTTCAGAGTCGTGTACATTTATAGAAATCGGCTAAAAAATGTCAAAGTTATTCAATGTTGAAATACCAAAGGTCTAGATGGCGCACCCTGTAGCCGTTGTGAAATCTTGGGAATTTTTCAGAATCAGCAATTATCCTCACGCTAACCACACCACGGACATAATCGCCATTGCATACCTCCAGGCCCCAACACGGATATAAACCCCCACCCTAACTTGTTGGCAAGGGATGAGAAGCGGGGTGATGCAGGAACTTTACAGCTGTACCACTGAGGATGAGTCTACCTTTCAACTTCTTTGTCACTTTCCCGCGATAGCGAGGAGCAGGATCCTATTATTTGGAGCGACCTTACTGAGGTACATGGGCTGTAAATAGTATAATAAGTCTAAATGTCGGCCGCGGTACTTGGGAACCGTATACTTTAGTAAAAGAAAGAAAGACGGAATGAAAAAGTGTAAGCTAATGACACCCCACGAACTCTTGGTGAACTCGAGCTCGTAGTTGGTCAACGCCTAGAAAGGAATCACTTGAAGCGGTACCACCTAACCACCTCAGACACCCTGGTGAGCCAGCTCGGTTCGGCTCCTTTTTTAGTTTCCCATGTTGCCACCGTTATCTTCTTCTTAAATGACGCTAGGGTCCATGTAGGACTCGGGTCTCATGAAGTCTCTTATCCGAAAATGTCTCTGTCTTACTAGTTCTCTCTAGCTTGTTATACGAAGTACCGCATATCTTCCAGCACATCTTGCGTTCACCTATTTCGTGGTCGCCCTACGCTGCTGGTTTCCTGTTTGTCTACCTTTGAAAATATGGGGTAGCTTTCATTCTTCCGAGGTTCGTACAACGTATCCGAACCATCGCAGTCTGTCCAGTTTTATGTCATAAATCTCATCAACCTCTTCTTTCGTTTAATGCCAAAGCTCTTCGTTCATTGGTAGATGTCCAAACCTCAAATCCGTAGCATAGAAAATGGCGATTAAGAATTTATATATTCTTACTTTTCATTGCCTTAAGATCTCTTGGTTCTTTCGAATCCGCACTAGGGCGAAATAAGTTTTATTTGTGGCTACGATACAATCATGTATTTTCATTTCGTGTCATTTACTCTTCTTCAGTCTCGTTCAATATCTCGTGACATATAGGGTGAAAATATTTTTTTGTGCGACGTGGTTGACTTCCGTTCAGAATTTTTTAGTTGCTGCGGTTTCTGTCAACAAGTATAGTTGATTTAGGCCTTCCAATCAGACAGGTACCTTATGAGACTTTGGTTTGGCTAGGTTTTCATTGTCGCGTCGCTTGGTGTGGGGTGTGGCCAAACCTATTCTCCGTTAATCACAAAACATGAGTTTCTTCGAACGTTTTTTTTCTAATTTCAATAGTGGTATTGCATGATATTACTGATTTTAAAGTTACAAGTGAGGACGTTTAAATATCCAAACAAGTCAATACTAGCCTTATGCAAGTCAGAAATAACTCGCATTCTCAACTCAACTGTAATTCTTTTCCATTATTCAAATTAATTTATTTCATTCGAAAAATTAACGAGAACCTCTCCACCAGTATTCTCATAAAATCAAAGTGGGTTAAACCTTTCCATAAAACATGTTGGATGCACTTTAACTGTTCTATTCAGAAAAGTTTCGACCTCTATTCAAAATATTAATATATGTAATATTATTGTGGAAGCCCTACACAAAAAGAAGGTAATAACAGAAAAAAGAAATCCAATACATTTCTGTTCAGATGAATGCTTAATGGCAAACCCCTGACCAATATCGCACATGTATCCACCCACGATATATCTATCTAATCTTAATCTCCATATACATTAGTGCACAAAACCCACCTTAGTGAAAAACAGATACTCCGGATTCATATATTCCTTCAGCTGATAATCAATCAATTCCTTACAGATCTCGAAATCCTTTCGTACATAGTGAATATGTAACAACCAATTCATGTTAGTGACATGTGGGAAACTTTTCTCAACTACAAGTGAAAAAAACAATGAAATACCTACAGAATCACAAAATGCTTCCCTTTCTTTACCTTTCTTTACTACATTTAATGATGGTAAACTTGGAGCCTTTCCATTACACAAAACTTCGGAGGCCATGGTTTTAGTCTTCTTGACAGCAATAAGTCCTGGGAATTGTTGTGTTCATTGTTGGCAAAGCAACAAGAAAACTTAGTGAAATATACAGAATCCTTGAGTATTGATTTATGTTCAGCGGTTGTTTACAGATTTATACATTTGAATTTGGCTCTGGTAAATTTTTAAAATATTCCCTTTAAAAATGATGTTTAAATGGCGTTGGAAAAAATAACTTATGTTAAGACGTTGATTGAAGAAATATTTGCTATAAATATAAAATTTAAGGATATAATTTTATCTTGATAAATGCCAAAGATATTAATGCTATCCAACAAAACTGTAACAAAATATCTTAATCAAACAAATTGCTTTAAAAAAAAAGTAATCTTATTTATTAAAGACGTAACGTCTCTGTGGGTCGGTTAGTTTCTCTCCATACTTTTAGGACAATATCTTGTTTTTATTTATTTCTGCATACTTTTAGGAATATTAATAGGTATTAATGTGTGAGATATAATGACCAAATTTCTTCCTTTATTTCTGTACCCTCGGGGGTCCCCCAGGGCTCTGTTCTTGGGCCACTGTTTTTCTGTCTATATGTTAATGATTTACATGATTGTATCACCTTTGCTCATCATCATAGCTATGCGGATGACCTCCAATTATATAATTATTGCACTCCTGATGGCGTCCCGCAACTTATTGAATCCTTAAACAGTGATCTGACATCCTTGTCCTTGTGGTGCAATAATAACTTCCTGAAGCTAAACCCTAATAAATCGTCTGCAGTTATTGTTAGTAGGCGTCGTTTTGATACATCTAACATGCCCCCTTAGAACTAAATAATACTCCCCTAAAGATTGTCCGGTCAACTAAGAATCTTGGAGTGATAGTAAACTCAAACTTATCTTGTTGTGATCATCTGTCGTTCTCTCTGAAGAAGATGTATTCTTGTCTCCGTCGCCTGCGTCTCTATGGTAATCTACTTTCCCGTGATATTCGTCTCGCTCTGGTAAAATCCCTTATACTTCCTCATTTCCTTTACGGATCCTCTGTCTATATATGTCCTGACTCCACTTGTAGAAATAGATTGAATGTTGCCCTAAATGATTGTCTAAGGTTCATTTTCAACGTATCGCAATGTGCATGGCCTATGTTTATTACACAAAATCATAAATTCCTCTGCTCCCTCATCTCTTGCTGACTGCCTTGTTCCCCTACGTACTCGTCGTTCGATGCAATTTTGTATTCCTAGACACTGTTCCCTGCTAGGTAGTCGTTCCTTCTTTGTACATACTGTAAGATTGTGGAATAGTCTCCCCTTCCATTTGCAAAGTACCAAATCGCTCGCCGCTTTGAGGAGAGGAGTGATCGCGCATTTTGCAACACAGAATGCATGAAATGATATAGTCGCTGGCGCAACATGGATTGGCATGCATCCTCCTTAGCATGCATGTTCTCGGCATAGGACACCGGCTGTTGTTTGGTTAATTTTAATTTTAGTAAAATTTTAATTTAAATTTAATTTATTTTACTCCTTATTTTCATTTTTTTTTCGTGTCCCCCTCTTTTCTTTGTATTATAAATTTTTTTTTTCTTTCTTTTGCTCTCATTTATTAAATTTTTGTATTTTCCATTCTTCGTTTTAAATGTTACGGTACTAAATAAGATTTTAATCTTGTGTACTTTTTTATATATTAATAAATTACTAAATTACTAAATTCACAAGACGACCTTTTGCTAGGCTCATATTATAACCGTATAAAGATTCGAGCTAAAAGGGGCCGCCTGCCTCTAAATTGGCAAATCACACACCTCCAACGACACACCGCAAGCATATAGCGCCATACCACTATATCTCGACGAGGCAAAAGAACCGTCACCTCGTCGCGATGCCACCTGGATAACCAACTAACGACGGTAGTATGGAGCACACCCTTCAAAGCTTACCAAGTGAAGATGTAAATGTCATCGTGTCGAGTGCCGCATAGTACGATCTCGTGTGGGCACCCAATATTATAATGCATTATTCTGATATGGAGGCAAATGGTAGTTACTGAAATGGGGGTGTTGGTATAATTAAATATCCTGTTGGCCAAACTCCATCTCATTGCAATATGCTATGCGCGTATTGCCAATAATATTTTCATTAATATATATTTAGATAAACTTTAAGTTTTTATTTTATATCGTTATTTTATTTTAATATACAAACTTTAATTGTTACGTATTCGAAAGAATTAAAATTACATAATCTTTTTATATAACCGTTATAATCTTTACATAGTCGAAGTTCCAAATCGAATGAACTTCTAACTAACACTATTACAATATTTCAAAATTATTTTATTGAACAATATTTGTGTGTCTATGTTTTTTAAATTTCGTTTCTGTGTACAGTGTATACATACGTTATATGTCAAGCTAAATTCTCCAAGTGTATTTCCTAGTAGTAGTGAGAATCCAAACTATGACGTATTCAAAAACACTCTATTAAAAATTAACGAGTACAGAAACTGAGTAACTACCTGAATAAAACTTACTACAAAACAACGTATATACATGATAAGTAGCGACTGCTACAGTTACTGCTGGTATACCAAAGAGATAAATCCTGAGACTAATGATTAAAGGAATGTGAGAACATTATATAAACCTGGAGCAATGGCAGAAATGATAGACGAACTTAGACGATACAGAATACTCGTGGCTGGACTACAAGAACTAAGATGGACTGGTAAAGGAGTCCTAGAACAAAGAGACACTTATGGAAGTTACATGACAAACCGAAAGTAAACCGAACTCAACTCGATCTGAGCTTGCAGTTTCGGTCGAGTGTTATATGACATACCGAACTTGAGTTTTTAGTTGTAATTTTGGTTTTATTATTGTCAGTTCGTCAGTGAAATTATTCGTGAAAATGGAAAATTTTTTTTATGTATTTAATGAAATTATAATACTCCAACAAAAAAAAGTTTTTCACCTTTTTAAAGCAATCTCGGTTTTTCAATCGCTAGTTACATGACATTCCGACCGAAAAGTGTACTCAACCAAGCAAAAACTTGTGAACCCACTCAGAACACATTCGGCACAATTTTTGCGGTCGGTTGCTAGTTACATGTCTCAAACCGAACCGAAAATTGTACTCAGTTCGTGTTGAGTATGTCATGTAACTTCCGTAACTACCTACTACCATATTCTACAGTGGCAGCAATGACTCCAGAAGGGACTTTGAGGTAGGTTTCCATGTGCTAAGCAATGTAATAGACTTCACTCCGATTAGCGATCGGACTGCGACCTTAAGAATTAAATCCAGATTTCGTAGTATAACGTTTATCACGCTGTATGTAATGTATGTGAATGGGTAAGGAACAATACCATTACTCCTACGCTGGCAAGTTATAGGGAAACTGGGGGGCGAAAAAACTAGCGACAAGACATACAAGAAACGACAACAGCAACAGCAAGAGTATGAAAGAATATTAACAGGAAAGTTAGAAGAAATAACAACGAAACTGATCTAAACCTTATGTGAAACTCGATAAAAGAAAAACTTACAGAAACAAACAACAATGTTCCTATTAGGTACACAAAACAACGAAACAAGGAGGCGCTGGTGTGATTATCAATATACGAGAAGCATTGAAATAAAAGACCAGCAAGACAGGTGTACTTAAGAAGAATGGCAATAGAAAAACACGAAAAACACTTAGCAGCCCGAACGGGCACGAAAAAGTTATTAAGGAACAAAAAACTGGAGCAGTAGTACAGTACTAGAGCATAGAAAATTATGTCAATTAAACACAGCTACAGCAATAAAGATGCTAGGAGTTTCTGCAAAGAAGTAAAAAGAATAAAGAAAAGATACAAACCCACCTGGCCCATGGTACGAAGAGAGGATGGTACTATAGCTGGTATCTTCGATGACATACTCGAGGTATGGAAGAAATACTTCAGAGACCTGAGATCATAAACCTAACACAGGGAGAAGCAGACAACCAAAGTACAAATGACCCAGAAAATGATGTGCCGCGTTCCTCGACAAGTTGTACAACCATTTATGGTAGATAAATCAACAAAAAATACAAAAATCGGGGGTCTATCTCTCTCGTTTTCGAGATAGGACGTTTTGAATTTCATTTTTGGAAAAAAAATTAGTTTTAATGAGTTCATATAACAAGAACTAAATTTAGGCCCTTATTCTGGCTGTCACTTCACCATAGTGAGAAACAGTGAGAAATATCAGCTTTGTGTTATCTTTTAGGATATAATTTTAATAAAAACCAAGCTCTTTGTACAACAACCTTCTTTTAATAACGTTCTCATTCTACTAACATTATTCTCTCTTATGGAAGTTACATGACAAACCGAAAGTAAACCGAACTCAACTCGATCTGAGCTTGCAGTTTCGGTCGAGTGTTATATGACATACCGAACTTGAGTTTTTAGTTGTAATTTTGGTTTTATTATTGTCAGTTCGTCAGTGAAATTATTCGTGAAAATGGAAAATTTTTTTTATGTATTTAATGAAATTATAATACTCCAACAAAAAAAAGTTTTTCACCTTTTTAAAGCAATCTCGGTTTTTCAATCGCTAGTTACATGACATTCCGACCGAAAAGTGTACTCAACCAACCAAAAACTTGTGAACCCACTCAGAACACGTTCGGCACAATTTTTGCGGTCGGTTGCTAGTTACATGTCTCAAACCGAACCGAAAATTGTACTCAGTTCGTGTTGAGTATGTCATGTAAAGGCCCAATTATATAGCAGAAACGAAAACGAACCGAAACGAAAAGAATGAAATAAATCGTATGAAAATGTATGAACGCGGTTATATAAACGAACAGAACCGAATCAGAACGAACGATATAAATTTATTTCATTTCGGTATTCGTTTCAGCTATTCAGCCCGTTACTTTGACAGTTCGATCGACAGTTTGTTTTCCAATTTAAAGTAGTTGAAAGAGCGAAAAAGAAGTTATTTTAAAAGAATGCAGTGAATACAAGGTGAAAAATTTAAAATTTTGATTTCTCTTGTGATTTGTCGACATCCGCCATAAATTATATAAATTCTATAATAGATGTATTTATCGAAAATAAAAAATTCTTCTACTCAATGCAGAACTTGTCAACAAATGTCAAAAACCTATTCGCTCAGGCACCTATATAATCGCTATCATTTTCAAGTTCATTTCGTTTTCGTTTCGGTTCGTTTTCGTTTCTGCTATATGATTGGGCCTTAACTTCCGTATTTATCTCACATCTATTCAGCACTAAGTTATCAGCAGACTTCATCAGGTTAGTGCTGCCACATCTACAACAACCTTTAAATAACAAATGCGAAAAATCTCACTTACAAACATCAAGTGAAAACAATAATTGTCACTGAATTCGCAGTTTCTCGATATCAGTGACAACTGTAATTCGCCTTATATCACTGAAATGTTACTTTTTTAGAGAACCATATTAGCATTTTTGTCTCACTTCGCCATTTGTCACCATAAGTGACAACCAGAATAAGGGCCTTAAGGCCCAAACATATAGCAGAAATGAAAAGAAACCGAAACGAAAACGAAATGAACTTGAAAATGATAGCGATTATATAGGTGCCTGAGCGAATCGGTTCTTGACATTTGTTGACAAGTTTTGCATTGAGTAGAAGAGTTTTTTATTTTCGATAAATAAATTTATGGCGGATGTCCAGAAATCACAAGAGAAATCATAATTTAAATTTGTTCACCTCGTATTGACTGCATTCTTTTAAAAAAACTTCTTTTTCGTTCTTTCAACTACTTGAAATTTGAAAACAAACTGTCTGTAGAACTGTCAAAGTAACGGGCTGAATAGCTGAAACGAATACCGAAATGAAATAAACTTATATCATTCGTTCCGATTCGGTTCTGTTCGTTTATATAACCGTGTTCATACATTTTCATACGATTTATTTCATTCTTTTCGTTTCGGTTCGTTTTCGTTTCTGCTATATGATTGGGCCTTTAAGGCCCAAACATAGGTATAGCAGAAATGAAAAGAAACCGAAACGAAAACGAAATGAACTTGAAAATGATAGCGATTATATAGGTGCCTGAGCGAATCGGTTCTTGACATTTGTTGACAAGTTTTGCATTGAGTAGAAGATTTTTTATTTTCGATAAATAAATTTATGGCGGATGTTCAGAAATCACAAGAGAAATCATGTTCACCTCGTATTGACTGCATTCTTTTAAAAAAACTTCTTTTTCGTTCTTTCAACTACTTTAAATTTGAAAACAAACTGTCTGTCGAACTGTCAAAATAACGGGCTGAATAGCTGAAACGAATACCGAAATGAAATAAATTTATATCATTCGTTCCGATTCGGTTCTGTACGTTTATATAACCGAGCTCATACATTTTCATACGATTTATTTCATTTTTTTCGTTTCGGTTCGTTTTCTTTTCTGCTATATGTTTGGGCCTTTAGAGGCGACTGGTGCAACAGACTTCAAGAGGCCCGAGTCGTACAAAGACTGTAGCCCCATTTAAGAAGAATAAGATTACCCTGATATGGAGGCTCTGTCAGGATGGCCCTTCTCTTTCGTGCCATACTCGTGGGACTTTTATGGACCAATCCAATACATCAAAAAACCTGAGGCAAAAGGAAGTTGTGGGTCTAATGCTATGCATCAGCTCAGAGCTGGAGAGGGATCTCCTCAGAGGTATCTCGTCCAGTACTGAAGCTGCGCCAACAACAGTGCCCTAACTAACCGCTATTCTGGCAAACGTTTTTGGACTCACCGCGAAATTGGCAGCACCAAATTCCGTACCTTCTAGTCGCTCTGGTGCACTGGCTAAACGCGGTCAGAGGATTTTCCAGGGAAGCAAGGACTCCAGCAGAATAAGAGCCGCAAGGACCGTCATGCCGGGATCATCGTAGCAGTGGGCCGGACCCCGGACAACTTCCCCGAAGGCAAATAGAGGAGCACCAATCCTCCTTCGATTCTGGTTCCGTATCCCAGAAGACAGTGTACGGTGCTTGCCGGAATTTGTAGAATCCACCCGGGACTCTTAAATCTGGTACCACTCCACATTGCGGCCACCAAATAGCAACCTGTGGTCTGGTCTTCGGCGAGAACATTCTATAATAATCAACATTAAAGAAGCCCCTTTAAGATCTCAAAATTTGTGCACATACAAGACAGGCTAACCTGCACTTTTCCTCAAGTATCGCAGCGTTGACTAGTATGGTTATGGTATGCTCATGAGAACTTAAGAAGGGCCTACAAAGACAAATGGATCTTTGCCTTCTTTGATACACACAAGCTTCTTCGCCGTCAGTACCTTCCAGACATTACTTCACCCATTCTATCCTTAGATTCGATGAGGTGCATTACATTTATTGTACGGCCAGAAAGAAAACTCTTAAGCAGTTGTTTAGAACTGAGTCAATACCAATATAGCTTTGAGATAGTCAAAAGGACAAAGTGCCATTTTTTTGGAGATATTGGGTCCAAAAGTGCCGCGGCCATTCGGTTGACCTATTGTACTACACCCCTATACCTCATATTTATTGGCCAGACTGCTGGAACTAGTTCAGCAGTCTGCCTAGTGGCTTGTCGTTTCCACTTGACTGTTCAAGCTTCCCGAGTTCCCGTCCGCAGTCCTGCCTTTGGTCTGGGGTGGAATCACGTAAGTTGTTTCAATCGACCTCTTCATACAAAAATTCAAGTGTTACAAAAATTTTTGTATGAAGAGGTCGATTGAAACAACTTACGTGATTCCACCCCTGTTCTCGGAAGGAGCTCACGAAAGCGGGCTCGGGTATGCTCCGTGGGCTCCCCAATTCCACTTCGGCTCTCCTTCCCTTGACCCTTTCCAGATAAATTGGTCCACAAAAGTCCCATGAGTATGGTAGGAAAAGTAAGGTCCATCCTGACAGAGCTTCCATATCAGAATAAGGCAGTATACAACTGGGTCGTCCGGTGCACAGAGGAGATCATTAAGTGGCAGTGCAAAACCTACCCACTGCCCACGGTATACAGAAAAAAAGGTAATGTAACAGAGACTGACAGCTTCGAATATCGTATAAATTTCGTGCCGAGTGACGTCAGCACTAATGTAGAAACAACACAACTCCGATTTTATATGGGAAGAGCGTGCCAAGTGACGTCAGCACTCAAATGACATTTCTCCATTACATTACCTTGTTTCTGTACATCGTGCCCACTGCCATTCAGCCCTCGACACGATAACTTTACATCTTGGCTTGGTAGGCCCGATCATATCAGTCCATCGTTTTCAGGACAGCTTCCAGTGGCCACCACGAGGAGGTTATAATCGCACTTCCACCAGTCTAAGATAGCTACGGCACGTGCGTATTTAAATACACTACATGTTGGCGAAGTTAGTTCGACACCCAAGAAAGTCGCCAGCAGATATCTTTTGGCTTAAGTCGTAGTGGTATAGATGAAAACCTGTGATTGGATCTTAGATATTCCGTTGATTGTCTCCATTGAATTACGAGGCGAACAGAGATGCTACCAAATCGCCCTTGGATTTGCAATCTGTCGCCACCTCCGCCTTGCAAATAAAAGGACAGTTTGCGAATTAAGTGAAATTCTTTTTGATGGAAGGTGCTAGTTCTTTCTCCTACTTGTGTAATATGCATATTGGAGCTGAACAGGATCAGAAAAACAATTTATATGAAACCAATAAGGGTAACAAGAATTAAAACAAAATTTTTTAGCGATGCCCGTTATTTTGATCACATCAGTTACCGCCGAACAAGCTGTTAGCAGGTTTGGGGACGTATCAAGTACAGAGAAATTAAACTTCGACTTCTTCATCACGGCCAAATTAATACTCAAAACTGACTTAATTACAAAACTTTTTATTGTAAATAATTAGCTCGGGTAAATTTAATTAGCAATAATTTTTTTTCAAAATTTTCTTTTCTTTTATTTAAAATTAAAAACTTGCGTTTACATTTTCCCCATAAATGTATATAAAATTCCTTATTCATCTTCATTAACATTTTCACCATTTTCTTGAACTTCTTCCTCATCTCCCTCATCAAACTTCATACCTTCCTGATCCTCTTCCTCTTCTTCCTCATCATCGCCAGCGACTTCAGCATTCTCAGCTTCTGCCCGTTCCATTCGTCTAGCCAAATCGGCCTCATCAATAGCAGTTACAACTTTCGGGGCCATTTGTATTTTGAATTCTCCATTAAATTTAATAATTGTTTTCTTAATGTGCTCAATAGCTGTTTCGAGTGCCTTCAAGCCGTCCGCCTTCTCTGGTGTAGATGTGGTCATGACATATAAGGGGGGAGCAATTAAATTAATGCGAATTGGAAGCTCTTCAGTTGAAACCGAAAGTCCTGCTGTAAGGGCGTTCTTTACAGCATCGATGCCTTCATAGCCGTAACAAGAACATTCAATATCTGCCCTAATTTTGACTGCTTGCGATGTAAGTTTCCTTTTGATATTATTGAGAAGGACTTCCCGTGTTGATTCATCTAAGCCGCATTCATCTAGAATCGAAGGGTCTGTAACTGCTTGCTTGAAGATATCATAGGCAGCGGCTTTATTTTTATATTTCTCCTCAAAATGCCAAGCTGTCTTCTGATACAGCTCCTCCAATTGGGCATTTGACTCGTAAGACAAGAGCTCAGCAACGTGCCTTAAAATGGAATTTACAGCCTTTGCCTTAGCAAATCGTTCTGTGCATTTCTCAACATCCTCGGCTGAAACACGCCTCTTGGACAGATCAATGTACCCCTTTTCTTTGTCTACACGAATCACAACAACAGGTTCTGTTTTACCTACACGAATAAGTTTGTTTATTGATCTGATTCTTCTCCTGGACAATTCAGACAACAGGATCATTCCTTCTATGTTGTTATATTCGAGCAGGTGGACGTATGCCCCCATTTCAGCAATTGATCTGACATTTACCATAACCACATCCTCCACCTCAGGATACTTTTCTTTATAAAATCTGCTTGAAAGCACCATTTTTGTGACCTCTTCGATCCCTAAAAAGAAATTTTAATTATGCTATGTTGACCCCGGATTACACTATGCATTTCTGATTCATCAATACAAAATAATTGCAATTATTAATCCACATTCTATATCTTGGTAAATAATCTAAAAGAACTTCATAAGTTCCGAGTTATTATCAATTTATCAACGCAAAAGAAAACATCTTTTAAATTCCGGCCAAAATTCAACAAATTAACTTTTGACAGATGGAAGTCAACCACAAATTGCTAGCTTGAAAATTCTAACACGTGTCACAATAACGCTATTTCAGCCCTTTCCAAATACTTATTAACCCATGTTTACGTTTTAATGAATCAGAAACACTATAAGATTATTTTATTAATAAAACCGGCATTCAAGAAACAATTATACGCACTTTTTAAGCTAAAATATTTAGCAAGCAATGCCTTGTGTCTATTACACGTTTTCTTCTTCTTCTACGTAAGAACGAGAACAGACATCGTCATGACAAACCATAAAAACAAAATGGTGAAATTGCTTTTGTACTAATTCAAATAAATAATAGATGGAGCTAGATTAGGTTCGTTTAGAACGGATGTTGATTATTGTAAACGTTAATTTTGACTGGTAAGAGTTCGAAGTTTACAAAATCAGAATTTATTGGTACTAAAGCCAATTAATTTGATTTTGCAAGACTGAGGGGGTAAGGAAAGGAGATTGATCTCGAAAATACTTTAGTTTTTCGCCGAACGCCTCGCTATAATATTTAAATTCAGTTTTTTGGCGCGCTTAGATTTTTTGTATTTGCTCTTATTTTTAATATTTTTTTATAATAATAAAAAAAATTTTTTTTAAATAAGTTATAATATAAATTTTAGTAAAATTTTCCGCTCTTTCACGTGGCGCTATTAGTTTTTCGAAATTTTTTTTATTTTTCGAAATATAACACAAAAACCAATTTTTTGAATTTGTTTTCGATATTGTTACTTAGCATACGCTTTAAGCAACAAAATTTTTTTTATCGTTTTCTACATCCAAAAAAGTACCTAAATCCCAATTTTCAGCGAGATCACATTTTGTGCAAGCTTTCCGTCTAAATTTGTCTCTGACGACTGGGCTATTAAAGTTTTCTCAATTCGGTTAGAGTTGACAAAGCCTTTACTGCAAGAATTTGCAAAAAAATTCTCTAGGTAGTCTTAGTCCATGGCCACAACGCAGCCATCACACCTAGCACATCGCACCTAGCAAGAACAAAATTTGACTATCGCACAATAAACTTATATGGTGTAATGTGCAGTGCTAGGCTAGGCAGGCTGTGTTGTGGCCGTGCACTTAGGCAAGACGCGCACTGAGGTGATGAGAAATTGGCGTGCGGTGGTGTGGCTAGTGAAATATAGTGATAGAGATTTATGTGTGGGCTCTGGGTCAAAATAAAAGATTTATTCAGTGTGCGACGTTTCGGGTGTGAATACACCCTTCATCAGGCCTTTAATTAAAAAAGAATAATACAAAACGTCAATATATAAAATAAATATACAAATGTCTCACACTTACAATACAAAAAATACATAAAGTATAACAGCACTTATAAACATTTAACACGGAGGAACTTGTATGCACGAAGTAGAAGCTTGTTGTCACTAATTCGTCCTTGCTCCAATCAGCTGCTTATATGCATAGCTGAGGTTGTCACAATCAGACCGCCGGTTAACTGCATCTCTCATTTTGTTAATGTGAAGCATCTCTAACAGCATTCTCTTATTGTAGTGCCTCTCAACTTCCAAAATCTTGACGTTGTTGAGGTCAGGTTTGTGGTCATTCTCTATGCAATGAAGAGCTAGAGCAGTTTTCTGAGAACCGCCATTATTGATGTCAGAGCGATGACCTGACAGACGTTTCCGCAGTTTTTGTTTGGAGGTACCAACATATACAGCTGGGCAGGCTGTCTCTCTTCCGCCTAAACAAACGATCCCATTGCAAAACGGAATTTTCCTCTCTTCAAAGTCCTAACTGATGGAGAAGAAATGATAAGAACGTTGGAACAGGGTGACCAAGAAACTGCCCGAGCAAATTTTACACAAATTGTGCAAAATCATATCCGTACTTCTGTAACGTCACCTTTTGATAAATTTATCAACAAAATTTCTAATGATGCCAAAAAGTTTTTAAAGAGACATAAAGACATTTACATTGTTCCTGCTGATAAAGGCAATGTCACAGTTGCCATGTACAAAAACGATTATATCAGTAAGATGAGAGATCTGATGTCGGATAGGAGTACGTATAGGATTCTTAGGGTCAACCCAACACTTAAACTCCAAGGTGAGAACAATAGTTTTATTAAGTCTTTGTTTGAACAAAACATCATTGATGAATACGAGAAAAAACGCATGACTACATACACAGCTAGTAGCCCTCGAATCTATGGTCTACCTAAGGTTCATAAAAACGGCGTGCCTTTAAGACCTATATGCGCATCAACTACTGTGCCGTGTTACGAGTTGTCAAAATACATGGTCAGGATCCTGAAAAAGTTGACCGAAAACTCCAAATTTAATGTCCAGAATGCAAAACATTTTATCGAAGTGGTCTCCCCATTTAATCTGGAAGATGACGAAGTCATGGTGTCCTTTGATGTTGTTTCCCTTTTTACCAATGTTCCTGTTCGCATGATATTGGAGATTATTGACAAGAAGTGGAATGACATTAAACAACATACGAAGATCAAGAAATCCTTGTTTATGGACATGCTTAGGTTCTGCATCATTGAGAACAATTATTTGGAGTTTGAAACCAGAATATACCAACAGAAGCAAGGTGTGCCTATGGGTAGCCCGGCCTCACCAATAGTAGCGGACATAGCAATGGAGGCCTTATTGGAGAATGTTATTGGGAAGTTGACACCTAAGCCGAAAATAGTTACCAAGTATGTCGACGACTTGTTTGCTATTGTGAAATCAAGTGAGATTGAAAAAACACTCACCGCGTTGAACTCTTTCCATCAGAGAATCCAGTTTACTGTTGAGGTTGAGAAAGAAGGAGAGCTACCGTATCTTGACGTCAAGGCAGTTAGAGATAATGGCACAATCATTTTTGATTGGTACAAGAAGCCCACATCCTCGGGTCGGCTTATTAATTTTCACTCAAAACAGCCGAAGATGGTAATACTTAACACTGCTCAGAATTTCGTCAACAGAGTACTCGATAATAGTCACATTAATTTTTATAACAAAAATGTAAATATTATCAAAGACACCCTGTACTCCAATTCCTTCCCCACAAACATCATCATTAGTATGATTAATAACTACCAGAGAATCACCGACGTTCGTCCCCAAGATGTTCCACCACCCTCACCGGTAACTTATCGAAGTGCACTCTACATTCCTTCGCTCTCCGATCGTATGAAGGCA
Source organism: Thereva nobilitata (assembly GCA_963855945.1). Lineage (NCBI taxonomy): Eukaryota > Metazoa > Arthropoda > Insecta > Diptera > Therevidae > Thereva > Thereva nobilitata. Next base: position 52,869,942 of record OY979694.1, on the reverse strand, counting down.
GCACCAATACGCAACCGAGAGACCACAAGGATTGCATTCAGATCGGTAAACACATTGAAATCTTTACTGTTTACCAATACCAAAGGGAAACTTGATAAAATGGACATGTCGGACACAGTCTACAAGATCGTTTGTTTAGGCGGAAGAGAGACAGCCTGCCCAGCTGTATATGTTGGTACCTCCAAACAAAAACTGCGGAAACGTCTGTCAGGTCATCGCTCTGACATCAATAATGGCGGTTCTCAGAAAACTGCTCTAGCTCTTCATTGCATAGAGAATGACCACAAACCTGACCTCAACAACGTCAAGATTTTGGAAGTTGAGAGGCACTACAATAAGAGAATGCTGTTAGAGATGCTTCACATTAACAAAATGAGAGATGCAGTTAACCGGCGGTCTGATTGTGACAACCTCAGCTATGCATATAAGCAGCTGATTGGAGCAAGGACGAATTAGTGACAACAAGCTTCTACTTCGTGCATACAAGTTCCTCCGTGTTAAATGTTTATAAGTGCTGTTATACTTTATGTATTTTTTGTATTGTAAGTGTGAGACATTTGTATATTTATTTTATATATTGACGTTTTGTATTATTCTTTTTTAATTAAAGGCCTGATGAAGGGTGTATTCACACCCGAAACGTCGCACACTGAATAAATCTTTTATTTTGACCCAGAGCCCACACATAAATCTCTATCACTATAAAACCCAGGGGTCACTAAACAAAAATTCCTGCTAGTGAAATATTTTGATCACACGGAATTAAGGAAGGCAGCGCGCATCGAGATGGAGGGGCGGTGGTGTGGTGTTTTGCAAGTGGACTGGCATCATTTGGTTGCCATCAGTCCCCGACAAGTTCAATTTTAAAGTGGCATGCCATTTCACGGCCAACTTGGGTTTTTATTTTTATTTTTTGGGGGGGGAAACACGTACGAGGGCATAGGTCGCAATTTTTCTAGTAATTTACAATGTGGCCTTGTTCATTCTATAAACAAGTTTAAACTTATTTTCTTCCAGGTGTAAATCACCTTTATAAACATTATAAATGCCGTATTTTGCATTTTTTTTGCCAAAGTGGATGGACCAATGCACTTTTTTCTTTATTGTTAAGGTTAATAATTTGCACACATGCAACAGCATCTTCATCGTGCGCCGACCACATTTTGATTGAAAATATCATGTGGTAAATCGATGTCGCGAAGTGATACCTGCCACTTCGGTGCGTATTAAATCACTTCGATGCCATTCGGCCGCCATTCCTCTTGCACACCTCTTGCAACTTAATCACCATGCCAAAGCCACTTGACCGCCACTCCACTTCAGTGCGCGCCTTGGCTTAGGGTAGTGCCGAAACCCATATCGAAGCAATTATTTGAGGCATAACACTTAATGACGGTTTTCAATGGCCTATGCCAGCTCTCAATTATCCCAATAGCTTGAGCCTGGTATAGTGTTGTTTTCAAGAGCTTAGTAAACTCAGCAAAAAGAGAAAACACAAATTGTCTGCCTAAGCCCGTTGTTATGTAGAGAGGCGCTCCATATCGAGTCATCCATTCCGAGTAGAATGTCCTAGCGATTGTTTCAGCCGTTACGTCAGCGATTGGAAAGGCTTCTGGCCACCTTGAAAAGCGATCTATACATATGGGGCCAGTTCGAAAATGCATAATTTACAGAGCATGAAAGCATAAGAGCAGTAGCAGGCACTGCAGGTTAAATGTCAAACGGGTGTACTGCAAAGCATACGAAATCCATTCTGAACAGATGTTTGCTGTCAATTAAAGAAGCCTTTCTTTCTAACTTGGCTTTTCTTGTGTTTTCTTCATATAAGAATGGATGCCAATATACTCTTCAATTTCATTCTAAATACTTTAATCGATCAATGTCAAAGAAATAAAAGAAAGAAAAGTATGAAGAAGAAGATATTATGCTGCTTTAAACGCCCTAATAAGGCATCCCGCCGGCTTAACCGGTTAATAATAGGGTACCAAAGCTCCACTTAGGTCGGGTCTTCACCTAGCAGCACCTCTTTGTACACCTGGTAGTCTGGTATTGCCTGCGCACAGGCTTTGTCGGTTGGGTAGCGGGACTCTCTTGTTCCAGGATGCATAACACTCCGAAGAGGCTGTCTTCTGCTAACGGCTACTGTTGTGGCTCAGCCGGCTGCTTACAAAAATGAACTCATACAACATCCAAGAGTTCAAATTTGAGGTTCACTGCCTCTTCCTCCTGCCTCCTCCAGGCTACACCCTTAACCTATCATATCCTTTTTCTATTTTCGAGCTAAGCTTACTACTAGAGATCGCACCATGACGAGAACGCAAAGGCAGTACGGCTAAGCTGCGCGGACAAGGCTATGTTTAAAAAGGTAGGTACATTGTACTTCCACACAATACCTACAGGCTTTTCAAAAGTGCGTACGGCCTTTCAAATGAAAATTGGTTTTTTTCTCAATGTAGATTAATCATAGATTAGTTCTTATTTTAGGACCCAAAACTCATGTTAGGCAGTATTTCTTAACTCGCGACGAAGAGTTTCAATAATATATGAAAGCTTGCTTGTATGACTAAACCAGCAGCCGCTCTCGAGACACGAGTATACAACGCGCGCACGTAACAGTTGTTTTTTATTTAACTGATCGAGACGCTGAAGATAAGTGGAAGCTGGGACATCGACGACTTTTTTTGACAATGACATTCTCGTGTTCCCGTGTCCTAAGATAAAATGAAGAACTAGGAATTTTATTTAATAATTTAATTTAGTGATTTAAATAAGTTCTTAAGTTATTGATAAAAGTTGTGTTAGTTGATACATGTGAAGGAACAGTATAAGGTACACAAAAGAAAAGCATGAACATTTAATTGTTGATTCTCTTTTTTTAGGTTAGTTCATAAAATCGGATTTCGTTTGTAAAACTAACTATATTTAATAAATAAAACTCTTTTTTTAGACGAATCATATTGTTGTTCATTGCTTGAAGAAGAAATCATAATCTTATATATATATATATTTTCACATGTTGGAATCTTTCGCAAACTACTGAATATTTCGCTAGTGGTGTCTTGTTGTGGCGGCTTTAAAAAATTCTCCAATCAACAATGCTTTTGAAAAAGATTTGCAATTGAAATTAGGGCAAGAGAAATTTCATGCAAAAGAAAATATTAAAGCTAGATTTATTTCCAAGTTAATACCTCATCATACAACAAACTAATGAAATAAAAACTAAACAAGCAGATAGCAGTGCGGATAGACTAACCTTTACTATAGCACTCAATTCTTCATCCTCCGATGTTGTTGTGGTAGCTGAGGATATTGATGTATTGGTTATATTAATCGCTTCAACTCCAGAGGATAAAGCAATTTATTTTTGAAATCACCTAAAAGCCACAAAAGTCTATTCGTCAGGCAGTCCCAACTAAATGCCTAAATGTAAAAACCACGTGCTGTTTTTACATGCGTCCACCGGTTGTGTTGAATCATCATTTTGCAACATATGAAAAATAAATTACTTAAAAATTTAAAGAACAAACAAATTTGCTGGATGGGATGCTGCTAAATTATTAAAGTTACGAAATCAGGACTCACATGCTATTTATGAAGCTGGTATTAAATGTATTCTTTTTACAAGCTTTATATTAACTTTGTTTTCTGTTTGGGACATCTTGTTTTCTGTTTAGGAATCTTGCGATGGGATTTTTCGGCCACTTGCCGATATCCGGCGATGCACAAATTTGGCACAAACGTTTGGTTCTGAAGACTATAGAAAATTCAATTTTATGGTGCATCCAATATGGCGGCCACCATAAAATGGCGGATATTTCTGGGATGGAATCATGGAGAATATACAAGGAGACAAAACTCTTATGGGGAAAATGACAGGAAATGGATGGGTAGAAGAAACTAAACTTCTAGTTCATTTTTGGCCACAGATGTCACCTTTGTCCGATGTACCCCACATGAAATTAATAAAAATTCATTGGAAACATCAAAAATTGATTAATTACGAATAATCGCATTGATATAAATTGAATTTAGAAGCTGGTAAACAGCTGTAAGCTGGTAAACGTAAAATATATTAGTAATAAACGAACTTTGCCATGAACCGGATAAATACAATCGGCCATGTTTTTTGGGGTACATTTGACTGCAGCGCCACTGCAAACGAAAATTGACAACACGTAGTTTTGTCTCCTTGTATAGCCTCCATGGATGGAGTCTTGCAATCTATTTTTCGGCCTCTTCCCGATATCCGGTAATGCTCAAATTTGCCACAAACCTTTGGTTTTAAAGACAATGCAATATAATTTATTAAATTTTATGGTACATCCAATATGGCGGCCACCATAAAATGGCGGATTACCTTTTTCTTTACAACCCTCCCACATGGGTATCAAATGAAAGAGTATGGCGAGTAGAATACAGTAAGCTATGTGACGTCATTTTAAATCCAATATGGCGGCCACCACAAAATGGCGGATTACATTTTTCTGTACAACCCCCCGACATGGGTATCAAATGAAAGAGTATGACGAGTAGAATACAGAAAGCTATGTGACCTCATTTTAAATTCAATATGGCGGCCACCACAAAATGGCGCATTACCTTTTACGTACAACCCCTAGATATGGGTATCAAATGATGGGTTATGATAAGTAGAATATAATTAGCTGTGTGTCGTCAATTCAAGTGAAAAAACAAAGCTTAAAATGAAAAGAGTGAAAAAAAAATTAAAGAACAAAATTAAAAATCAAAACGATATAAAAAAAATAAAAAAAAATTTTTAAAACAAGCTTTTATTAGATAAACTACAAAATATTAAATAATAAAAAAGTTTTTAAATATGCGTTAATAAGGTGAACTAAAAAGTATAAAATAATTTTTTTTAATCCACCTGTATGTAACTACAAGCAAAAGCTTGGGGCGCTGAGTTTGCAAATGTTTCAGATATTATAACAAAAATGCAAGAAAATATGATTTAACTAATAAATACGAAAATTAATTGGATACAATCTGATAAAGCGCCCCAAGCTTTTACTTGTAGTTACATACAGGTGGATTAAAAAAAACTATTTTATACTTTTTAGTTCACCTTATTAACGCATATTTAAAAACTTTTTTATTATTTAATGTTTTGTAGTTTATCTAATAAAAGCTTGTTTTTTAAAAAAAAAAAAATTTTTATTATGTACAATGCTCCTAAATCTGAGGTTGATTTAAATCTATTCCGATACAAATATTTTACAAAAACAATAGTAAAACATGCTCGTACACAATTAGCCAAATTACCGTTTACAATAAATGCATCGAAGCAACCTCTAAAAACAGTTTATTTACAAGTACAATCGTGACTAGGTAATTATTTGTCACCAATTGAATTGCGATGGAAATTAAAAAAATCTTAACGCCCAAACCCCATGGACCAGACACTGCTCCGCAGCAGAGCGTCCATTTTTAAACTATAAAGGTAGAATATTTTTAATTACCGACATTTTAGAAAAGAAACTATAAAAAGGGGGTGGTTTGACCGGTTCCGAGATAACGCACTTTATTTACCTAACGCTCCTCTACTATACTGGATACTGCGCCATTTATGGATGGGCGGAGGACCCCATCTGTTTGCTGCCATACAATTTAATATTTTATACTGCATTTACTGGTTACCAGCATATTGAGTCACCCAATATCTCATCTTTGGCTTGATAAATTAATATTGCAGCCGAACAAAAAAAACTTGCAGTTAATAAATCCTAAACCAGCATTCTGCATCATTCATTATCTTTTTATAAGCCTCTTCCTAAGGTAACTAAACTTTAACTAGGTAAAGATCTCTTTCAAAATATGCCCGCTTCAAGCTTGAATATCGTGTAAAAAGCTTCCAAAATTGGTTAAATATAAATTAGTTTCCTTTGCCCCCCAACACTTATTGAGTTAAATAAAAACCACTGTACAATTGGCGAAAGGTAAAAACTACCAGAATTGTGTAACACTTCGTGACCGGCACCTCTCGACTACCAAATCCATATTGAATAAAAAGTGGCTTCATTAAGGTCATATTTGCATCGATAAATTATTTGGCGGGCAAGGTTGATATTACAATTGTTACAAAATTTTCTTCGTAAAAAAAATTTAATATATTATTTGGACAATCTTCCATCGCTTCTAAGTTTATAGGTAAGCGGCCAAATCCATCAGGCTTTAACTCACGCCTAATACCCTGGAGCTTGCTTCAATTAATTACTGTTGTTGATCGCGACTAATTATTTTGTCAACAGTGCGCGATTGTGAAACAGTACTCGGGAAAGAATTTTAGCAAAGCTAGGAAGGTGCCAGAAATTTTATAAATACATCAACAAATGTTCCAGAGTTAGTCAGTGCGGGATTTTACTTCTCCGAATTCAAAGTGCGAGTCGTTATCGAAATTCGGTTTTCGTGGTTAACTTTTGATTTGATTTTTACTAATTGGTTTGTGCTAACTAAGAAATCGTGATTTATAAACAAAGTTACACTCGAGGCCCTCCAAAATGCTGTCCCGTATACGTAGTGAGTTTTTCTAAATAAGATTATCTGAAGATACCTTTCCTATTTCGCATGATCTATTATGATTATTTCTGAGGGGGATCCAAGTGAGCGACTTTGAATTACTCACGGAGGTGTCAAGCGTGGCACAGCTGGCGATTGTTTTTTTCGGTATTTGCTTTAACAGCGACGAAGTTAATTGGTATTCCTTATCTTGTGGCATTTCATTTTTGTATTCATACATAGCTTAAGAGTTATTACTAATCTCTGAAAGCTTGGGAAATTGGGAATTTAATACACTGAAAAAATTAATACTTCTGCTAATTTTGAAAATAGTATACTTTTTGTACATACACGACTCGGCCGGCGGCGCTCCAATTATTGATAATTGACTGTGCTAACAAAAAATTGATGAAGCACATTATCACCACGATTGTAATTCAATTAATATTTTTCTGTTATCATCAATTATATGTAGTTCTTCACATAGGTACTTAGCAAAGCGTTTTTAATGTGATTAAAAAGCTCGTGCAATATTTTAAATCTTCATAAAAATAATATTCACTTGAAGAACAATATTTTTGTGAAATTGGTAGACTTGGGCTTCCTTTAGCCTAATTACACGGCCTGACACTTTTCCTCTTAACAAACCGGTTTGTGTATGTTACATATAAGAATTACACGATAAACTGACTGCTCGCATTTTTTTCGTGTTACGATTTTATTGTCTCTGTAGCTGTGTACAAAACCACAAAAATTCTTAAGTTTTCACAGTTATGACAGACTTCTCTGCGACCCCTTGCCTATAAAACCGGTTTATTTGAATTATTGGAAGTGTTGATGGAAGAAGTGAGGAGCCGTGAATTTGACTCATTTGGATGCATAGTCAACGTCAATTCTTCTTCTTCTAAAATAGATGCTGCAGGACTCGGGCCTCATGAAGTCTCTTCTTCCAGTCGTCTCTACGTCTTGCTAGTTCTCTCCAGTTTTTTGTACATCTACAACTACAGTTCTATCGATAGGCAAAATAAAATATATTTTACGACCTCACATAGCTAATTAATCGAATTTTGTAGGCAAGTAATCCACTTTTTTAGGAAAAATTGTTTTTTTTTTCGTTTTTTCGGTCATATTTTCGCACGTTTCCAATGATGTAACAATATGCGTACAAAAAACGACTATTAGCACAACTCTTCCAGAGCATTTTGACCCCAAAAACGATTCTGTAGGTGCTAACGGCTATGAGCTAATCAAATTTGACCACAAAGGTTTTTTTTTCGAAAACACTATATTTTGCAAGAACTTTTTATTATTTTGCAAATTTTCAAAAACACTTTTATTGAAATCCCCAAGGACTACACTTTCCGCGAGTTTCATTAGAAAATCGTTATTTTGCATTTATAAAAAACGTGATTTTTAGCGGTGTTTTTGCAATTACTCCTTTATTTGTTTATGTATTGACATCAATTGGTCTCATTTTATTAGTATGAAAAGCTCTACAAACTTTGTGTAAACCCTTTTTTTTATACAAAGTGTAGTTTTTGTTTAAAACACATAAAACTGTTTTTGGCCCTTTTTTGACGCCATTTTGGAAACTTTCCCAAAGGTCTACGAAAGCCAAAAGTATGTAGTTCGTCAAATTCTACGGAATTTTTCCTATTTTTTCCATATTTGACCTTTCGGATGGCTCGGTTGCCACCAAAAAATCGAATAGACTGGCCTAGAGCCTTTAGGCAACTTTTAGCTCGTTATCGACGTTATTCAATTATCTGCAAACAATAAAAATTCATTTGTACAGCAAACTATTTTCGTAGTATACCAAGATAATTTATTTATATAAAACTTTAATCGCACCTGACCCGCTTCTTTTTCTGGCTCACATTCATTTTCAACTGATAATTTCTTTTGTAATTCCTCGAATTCACTCGAATTTTCAGAATTTGTAGAATTGTTGACAGTCGCGCAGAAAATTCTCAAAAATACTCGAAGTGTCAAATTTCTTGGGGTTCCATTGACTATGATTCCATTTCCTAATTCACTTAAATTTGCTCAAGTTTTCTAAGTACGATAGGCAGATTGCGAAATTTTTCAAAAAGGATCGAAAACAAAGACGTATCCACGTCAATAATTGATAAAAGGTTTAAAAAAAAGCCTTAACGATCTATACTTTTTGTATTATAGTGAAATACGTACCAATAAACCCCTTCATTTTTAACCGACTTCAAAAAAGAGGAGGTTATCAATTCGACGCGTAGGTATGTTTTTTTGGTCCTGTTCACGCATAACTTTGTAACGCAATAGCTTTTTTTTTTTTTGCTTGAAAGGGTAGTTTCCCACGGTGGTCCCATGCAATTTTTTTTAAATTCTGATAAAGGAGTTCGAAGGTAGGCTTAAAGAACTGGTAAAATTAGTACACCTTGAACAGATAGAATTATTTTCAAAGGTATCACAAAATTCTTTATTGTCACCAAATACTTAAGAGGGACTTGGCGTAGCGTCTACGTAAAAGTCTACCGAACTAATTATTGCGGGTTCAAACCCCGGGTCGGACAGTGCGACTTTTTTTCTTTTTTTCTCTTCTTCTAAATTCATTCTTATTGGATTAATGTTGTAAAGAATTATTAAAAACTCTTCGGTGAGAAATTTGATGCATACTCATGTAGACTGTAAGAGTATTCCTTTGAATTGGAAAACTATTTAACTGAATTTCTTAAAGGACTTAATTACATATTTAGCCAGCGCGTAGTAACACTCTCTCGTAGCGCAGCGAGTTAAGTAACTACCTCTCGTCCGGGGGTGCATTTTTTTTTCAATCGACTTTATATTCTCACAATAAATATTGTTATCTGATTTCCTTCGGGGAATTTTGTTTCATATTAAATAAGTTTTTTTAAATTACTCCGAAAATACGTAAATACATTACTGCGAAAACTATTTAGCTACTGCCTCGATTTTTATCGACGGCGGCGTGTCATACTTATCGTAATAAACAATTTTTTTTAAATTGCCCCCGAAAAAATGAACGAACTAAAAAGTACGAAATAAAATAAATTTTTAAAAACCAACTTCAAAAAAAACCAATACCGTGATGCACAAAAAAGGATGAAATAATTGTTGATAGTTCTTTACAATACTAATCCAATCAGAATGGATTTAGAAAGAAGAATCACTTTTGAAAAAATATTTTTGTAATTCTTTACAACATTAATGCAATCAGAATGGATCTAGAAAGAAGAATCACTTTTGAAGACGGTGCTAACACCTGTTTTCGGGGCGATGTATTAAGTGCATAAGGCTAACAAAGAAATGAAACCAATTTTCGAAGCAAGAAAGAGTGCAATGAAACTCAACCTGGCACCGTCTTCAAAAGTGATTCTTCTTTCTAGATCCATTCTGATTGCATTAATGTTGTAAAGAATTACAAAAATATTTTTTCAAAAGTGATTCTTCTTTCTAAATCCATTCTGATTGGATTAGTATTGTAAAGAACTATCAACAATTATTTCATCCTTTTTTGTGCATCACGGTATTGGTTTTTTTTGAAGTTGGGTTTTAAAAATTTATTTTTGTTTTTTCCCATCATACACCATTGATTTTATTAATGAAATTAAAGCCGCATTCCTTACGATAACAAACAGACCTTATTCGTGGAAATAGACATTGTTTCATTAACTTTTTATTCTAATTCATTAAACTACATTTTTTCCCCAAAAACAAAACTCAAAACGCCCCCGTGAGATTCGGCTCGACACCCTCCGCCCTAAACGCCTCACGTAATTAATAGACGCCCCCTTAGGTCTGAGACGTTGTTGAAGTATTTAACTGAATCGAGACCGACTTCTCGACTCCATAACAAGAATTATTTTCCGAGGAGAGGTTATCAGCCTCTCGCCCAAACCCCCTACTAGGTGGACCAGTCCGCGAATATGTTTATCTCGTCGTAGCATGCGTGGTTTACTGATTTTACTAGCGATTGGTATAGTAACCGCTGCGCTCCTAAACCTTCAACCTTTTTCCGCGCTTGGGACCTGCAGGATATCTTGGCGGAGTAATGCTGACATCATCACAAATAAACGTAATTTTTTAGCGTCACATTATCAACAACTTTCTTTATTGATTGCTGTATATGTATGTCACTCACTACACCAAGCAAAATTATCGACGCTTTATAGTTATCTGCTAGAAGAGTGTTTTCTGATAATATTTATCTTGGTGAATAAGTTTCTATATTAACAGCTGATGACAGTTTACATAGCTATTTTATGACGTAAATATCTTGCGATATCCTATAATTTCTCCATTATTTCTACTAAGTATATAAAATGATAGCAACAACTTTCAAGTGTTTAACGCCAGGTGTTTCAGATTACCAGATTACTGTAGAACTCTAATTTCCAAGTGGATTTTAAAACTAATTTAAAAAATTTTGTGATTCAAAAGGAACAGGGAAAGTTTGAAAAACATTTTCTGAATTTTTGTGCTACTCAATCATCAAGAATTTATATAGAAATATTCATAACACTCTTACTTAAAGTGCAAGTAATATTGTTTTTCGGATGCTGATACAATTTGCATTAATATATTGAAGAATACATAAGTATACATATTTGTCATTAACGAAAATTTTGTAAAGCCTTTTATTCGTTAAAAAGTCGGTGAATAGTATTACGTTATAATAAAAGAATTTTTGATGAAAGATATTACTTTAGCAAAGTCCTTCTGCGACACATGCAAGAAATTTGGATGTTAAAAAATATAAAACTATCAAAATTATAAAAAGTTACAGGCCCAGTTGATGAGCTTAGACCAGGCCTGGCCAACCCATGCTGTTCTTCGCAGGAAATTTTGCGGCCCGCGATATTCAGCACGATTTAACAAAATATTTTTTGCTAGAAGGCTCTAAAGCCCGCTACACCACGGTATACAGAAACTGTTTCTGTTTCTGTATACCGTGCCGCTGCACACTATCGTCGTTTTACTCCGCGTTCGTCGAACAGCGTTGTCCAAACGACGATAGGAAATTGCAGTGTGGATGACAAGGACAACAGGCCGTATCAGATCAAATTTTCGAGCAGCGGCAGCAGCAGCGTAAGAGGCAGCATGCTGCCTCATGTATCAGATTCATTGTAGCAGCAGCAGGCAGCAAACTTTTTTTATCATACAATATTAGGTGCCATCAAATCAATTCTATTAATTTTTCTTCCATTTATTCAATTAATTTGCAAAACAAAAACAAACAAACAAACAAAAAGCGTCTCAAAGAAGAAACTTTACTGAAATGTCAAAAAACGCTGCCTTTCTGGGCAACATAATTAGGATTAGGAATGAAAAAGCAGCGTCAGCACTCAGTGCTGCTTCTTTAGTCATGTGACCCGCGTTGACCAATAGAAACAGTTTGCTGCTGATATTTTTGTTGCGCTGCCTTGTATCTGATACAGCCTAACGCCGCCGCGTTTTTCGCCACAGCGAAAAATCAAATCCATTTTAATTTTTCTCCGTTCGCTGTACGCGTACGATGATAGTGTGGATGAAAACTGTGCGTCGTCGTTCGTCGTTAAGCAGTGAAGTATGTACCTGTTGTATTTTTAATGATGGCCGACCTCAGATATTGTTCCAGAGATTTTCCAGCAAGAACCGCCGCTACTGCCAACGAAATATCTTCGTCCATGGTACTATGCGAACTAAACGACGAGTAATATGTATAGAATAGAGGCGTAAAGGTCCATTCAGATTCGGCAGCGGCAGCAAGCTTAGTTTTACTAGCAATCGCTGCTGCTTTTGTTGTCAAATGATCACCATTAGCCAATAGGAACTGTTTGCTGCCGATGCTGCTGGATCTGAATGGACCTTAAGCCGTTCGATGCTCTTCGATGAACGCGGAGTAAAACGGCGATAGTGTGTAGCGGGCTTAACATATGAAAAAGAAAAAAAGTAGCCAGCTATGAGCAATGATTAAAGTTCCCAGCCTGCCATAGAGAATTAGCTCTCGGGGTGCACCTACATTATATCCGAGACGGCCATGATCATGATAAAAAGAAAAACCCAAGCACGTACGGTATTGCTTTTTTCGGTAAGAATTCAATATAAAGACCGCATCCGTAACAAAAATTTAGTGTGATGGAGGTGGTAAAAAAAACAATCACATTTATAAGCAAGCACACTTCTTTCGTCAGCATCGTGTTAGTGTGTTATGAGTGCTGAATTCTTCTTCTTTTGCTCCTTTAAGTTTTCGTGGGACATAGGACGGAAAGAGTTTCCTTCCATCGGACTCTCTGTTTTGTGCGACAGCTTTCAGCTCCGTCCAGGATCCCCCAGCTGTTGCGGCCTCTGCTAATACGGTTCTCCTCCACGTTGTCCTAGGTCTTTTAACTCGACGGTTTGCTTGCGGATTCCCAGGAGCGGCCTTTGGGGATGGTGAGCAGGGCAACCACCCGGAGCCTCGCTCTTGCAGGGGCCTCGCGCACTCGCGCAGCAACTCAATTAGAAAAATATTAGGTACTAATAGTAGTAATGTTTATTTGAATTTCGCGCCTTACCCCGCGCATTATAAAACTCACGTCATGCCACTCGCGCTCTCTTGCGTGGTAGTATCATGGTAGGGAGATTGGGAAAAATACGTAGTCGAAGCCGTAAAGCTGTCAAAAAACGTAGCTATGCATGCGTACGTTTGATGTAGTTTGGGAATGTTGATTCGTATCCCGCATAAACTTTGATATCCATTGCTGCGTATTTGTGTCCCCAAACTCAGGTAACGTAAACGCAACGACGTTGGTGCGATGGAGTCTATACAAGGAGATAAAACTCTTATGGGGAAAATGACAGGGTAGAAGAAACTAAACTTCTAGTTCATTTTTGGCCACAGATGTCACCTTTGTCCGATGTACCCCACATGAAATTAACAAAAAATTCATTGGAAACATCAAAAATTGATTAATTACGAATAATCGCATTGATATAAATTGAATTTAGAAGCTGGTAAACATAAAATATATTAGTAATAAACGAACTTGGCCATGAACCGGATAAATACAATCGGCCATGTTTTTTGGCGTACATTTGACTGCAGCGCCAGCATTAATCAAACGAAAATTGACAACACGTAGTTTTAGCTCCTTGTATAGTCTCCATGTTGAAATGTATTAATATTAATAAAATTACCACGTTACCACGTTCCTCAACAATTTCTTTTTACCCAAACTCTGCTTCACGTAACCGTAGACGTTGTGAGAGCACGTACGTATATACGTACGTAAAATATGTAGGAATCTACGTCTAAATAAATATGATATAATGTTTAATGGTTTTTTAGAGGTAATTTATGTGATATTTTATAGTATATGTAAAGCTATTTTATTTTGAATTTTATTTTAACGTTGAAGTTGTTTAATTTTTGGCCTGAAATAATTTCATAGCTGCAAGAAAATATCATGAAATATTATTCCATTCCATCCAACGACGCTACAGCCCAAATCGAGCCTTGGCCTCCTCTAGGGCATTTTCTCAAGTTTGACATGTCTGCAGTTCTGTATGTTAAGTATGCGACAGCCGTCACCACAGAGTCTATCCTTCTCCTCCGAGGTCTGCCTTCTGGTCCATTTCCCGAAATTTCTGCTACCATAAGCCGTTTAGGGATACAATTGTCCTCCATCCTGATTACGTGGCCGGCTAGTCTTGGTCTGTTAATTTTTATTAAAATTTAGAGTTCTGGGTCGTCAAAAATTTCATACAAGTCGCTGTTGTATCTCCTTGGCCATATTCCATCCTCTCTCGTTGGGCCTATTATGCACCTCAGAACTTTTCTCTCAAACCTATTGACTCGTTCCTCTATGTTCTGGGTCATAGTCCAAGTCTCGTTACCATAACACAAACTTAAACTTAATCCTAATAAATCCCAAGTACGTAGTCGTCGCTCTCTTTCTCTTAACGATATTCCAACCATTTCACTTAATAATGTTTCTCTTCCCGTTGTCGACATAAAAGGCTCTATTAGTCAGTACTATTCGTCTAGTTAACTTTCCCTTTTCGTCGTTTCTTTTTGTAATTGTAGACCCAAGGTAGACTGTTTATCAACTACTTCTAGGTTGTGTTCGTCGATAGTTATATTTCTTCCCATTCTAAATCTTCGAGCTTTGGACTGTTGCATCACCTTTGTTTTCCTTTCGTTGATGTTCAGGCCTGTGCCCCTAGCCGCACCGACTGTGTTGCTATTGATGTTCTTCCCTGGGCTCACGTTTTCCTTATCACCCATTCTAGGGCCCGGTTGAAGAAAATATTGTACATCTGCCACATTCTCACTATTCTACAAAATCTCATAATATTAAGTTTAGGGGGTTTAGTTCTGATTTTAGGGGGTTTTTGACTCACTTTTAGGGAAGAAATTTTTTCGGTGTTGGTCACACTGGTGCGAATGATCGTTTTGTAGATTCTTATCTACAGTCGGTCAGAGAATGTAGGTGGTGTGGAGGGATAGATATCCCGTTTATGACTAGATTCAACCTAGGTTCAACCCAGGTTGAACCCAGTCATAAACGGGGATCGAGTTGAAACTGGGTCCACTCAACCCAACTCAGCTCTCCTACCTGGATCGAGTTGATATTTCGCCTCATAAACGCGTGTTGAGTTGAAATTGGGTTGAAGTGACATTTGTTTTGTTTGTGAAGTCTGCTTTCGGCGTTATTTTTGTGTTCGGTGTTTTTATAGCGCGTTAATTATTTTATGTTAACTATATATGTAAAAACAGTGGAAATTTAATTTTGACAATGGCTAAAAGACATGTTTGGAAGCATCAGGAAACAAAAACTATGTTAGAAATAAGAATATTTTGATGGAAAACTGTATAGGAAGTCAGAAATATAGAAAAAGAATTAACAAAAAAGGTTATGTTTTGATGTCAGTTCAACCCGATTTCAACCTAAAGTGAACTCAACTCGGAATCATATACGGTGGTCGAAATTTCAACTCAACCTCGACTCAACTTTTCAACCTAATCATAAACGACATAAAATATCAAAAATTTCAGTTATTTTCTATTTTAAAATTTTTTTCCGCATATTTATTGCTCCGCCTCCTTTTTAAATTTTGTTTTTTCTAATGAAACTCCAATATACTGATGAGGAAATTACCACCAGGAGCCCCAATTGTAAACAATTACCAAAATATAAATGTTCATAAATTGCTATTTCCGTAATAATTTTTTATTTTTACTTTTGAGGCGAATCTGTCGACATATTTCATACAAAAATGTATGTACTAATTTTATCACATACCCCAACCATATTTTAGTACCAAGTCCAACCGGCAAATTTAAAATTACAACTTTTTTGATAGCTGCAGTTTCAGGTTATGATTTACGTCATTTATTGTTTGTATACAATCAAGTGCCTGCCTTTGCTCAGCGACTAGAATTCAAAGCTATTTTTTTGGTAATTATTAATATCTTACCACCTGTGCTCACTTAAAAACATCTTTTTCCATTGAAAATTTATTTACATGAAATTTTTTTTACGATTGTACTTTTAATGTGAATCGCCCATTTTCGGGGCTTTCATGAATCATCCCGAGTCTCGCTGTACAGCTAGAAGGAGTTTTGGATGATATCATCGGAATTTGTTTGTTAATACAGAAACAGCCACACACCACGGTCGAAAATAAGCGCCGATAAATGGAAAGTGACGTGTATAGGCACCCGATAACAGTAAATTATTCTGAAAAAGCTCGGACTATTCCTGCCGAAGAGGTTTCAGCTTCAGTTTCTGTCCAAGCTGAATTAGTTAAAGTTGGAGTTTTGAAGTGGAGAGGAGGATTTCTGCTTTTTTACAGTATTTTATTCGGTTCATAATTCTAAAAAATCTTCCGTAATTGTTACTCATGTTTTTGTGTTTTCTTTTCAGTAATTTCATTTTTGATTGCAACAGCAGCAAGTACAACGATGGCATCACAAGTTGAATTCGCACAAAAAAGCAATGAATTTGCATTTGATTTGTACTCGAAAATCGTCGAGGGAAACGACAATAAGAACGTTATTATTTCTCCGTTTTCCATTCAGACCTGCGTAGCTCTTGCTTTTGCTGGAGCTAATGGTGAAACCGCTGATCAAATGGCTAAAGGGCTTCGTCTTGTTTCTGCTGATAGAGCTGCAGTCGCCGAAACGTTTAAAAAAGTTTTGGACAGTTACGCAGACAGCCCCCTTTTAAAAATTGCCAATAAGGTTTATGTGCAAAAAGATTATTCTTTAAAGCCAGTCTTTAATGAAATTGCTATAAAAAGTTTCCATTCCGAAGCAGAAAATTTGGATTTTAAACAAAATGCACAATCTGCACAAACGATTAATAACTGGGTTGAGGATAAAACTAACAAGAAAATTAAAGATTTGATTAGCGCCAACGATCTAGATTCAGATACACGTTTAGTGCTAGTAAATGCTATTTACTTTAAAGGAAATTGGGAAACAAAATTCAAGCCAGAATTTACGAAAATGGAAGATTTCTGGATCAGTGAAACGGAAAGCGTCCAAGTCAATATGATGAATCAAAAGTCGAAATTCAAATATGGATCCTTTGATGAATTAGATGCCACTGCTTTGGAGATGCCTTTTAAGAGTTCTGATTTATCAATGCTTATAATTTTACCAAATGCAAAAACTGGCCTTAAGAACTTGGAGGCTAAGATGCAAGGTGTTAATATAATGGAGCTGACGCAGTCAAACATGTATTCAACTGATGTGATTGTAAAATTGCCTAAATTCAAAATTGAATTCTCAACTGAATTACGGGATCCGCTAGAAAAAGTAAGTTTCTCCGTGAATTAATAACGTCAATATTTTTTTTGGATTTTTTAATCTTATGTATAATTGTTTTAGTGCTAATATGAAATATTTTTTCTATTAACAGATGGGTATGACCAAAATGTTTGCAGATGCTGATTTCAGTAACTTATTGGACTCAAAAGAACTTCTCCGAGTTTCTAAAGTTGTTCATAAGGCCTTCATCGAAGTCAACGAAGAAGGCGCTGAGGCTGCCGCAGCCACTGGTAAGTTGGAAAAGAGATCAAATTATGTTTTTTTAGCTTTTGTTTTTCATCTTTGCATTTTCTGTTTGAAATCCGCTTTGTCATTTGAGCTTCACGATTTAAACCCATCTATTATCTAAATAAAATACTATGAATGCCCCATTTTAATTGCATTTAAACTAAATTAAGTTAAAAATATCACGCATTAAAGTTTTTATTTTGCTTGCTGGTTGAAGATTGCTAATTCACTGCTAAATATTGCATTTATTACTACTCAAATTTAATATCGTGGTGTCCATAATTTTAACTATTAATGATATTATAATGGTCATTTTATAAAGTGTATAAATCAATTCTCGGCTTTTAAGTAAAGTTTGCTACAAATTTTAATAACCAACCTCACGGCAGTCTATATTGTTGTTCTGCTCCTATAATCCATCGTGGTGTCCGACAGTTGCCGAAAACCAGCGGACTCTGTTTTGTGTGACAGCTCCGTCCAGGATCGGCCAGTTGTTGCGGCCTCTACTCTTATATTCCATGTTCCAATTCGTGCCCTGGTTCAAAAAGTAAAAGTTTTCGTTGTGTTGTCTTTTGCCGATTCGCAGCAAGGGTGTTTTTATGGGGGCGGGTTGTTAATCCTCAGCCCAACCGGCTTAAAAACTGTTTTATGGCGCATGAGATTTGCCATTCGACCGTCTCCCATTAGCTCCTTCTGAAGAAGTATCTCAGGGGACAGCGCGGGAAGGTGGGATTAGTACTTGCTAACAGAGGTGGGATTACAGAAGTCGTTTCAACTCATTTGTTACGAGTTTTAAATGGAAAAATTCAATGGAAAGCTCGAAACAGATGACTTGAAACAACTTCTGTAATGCCACCCCTGAGCTGCTAGATATTCGTCTGCAGTGACTACTCTCGGGTTTTAATAGAAGGTACCAATCGGCTGGCACCACCTTTCGAAGCCTTTGTTAGCAGTTCACCCCGCAATATTACTAACTACATGTATGTTTTAGAAGTTCCCATGTGTGCGGTAGAAATTTGATAATTTCGTTGTAAATCCATTTTGTACATCTTCAACTTTTGCCAATCGTTTTTCCAATAAATAGCGCATCATGGACCTAAACAAATTGTAATTAAATCTAGAATATAAGGTACATGCTTCCTAGTTTTAAACTGAGGATGTGCATGCTTCCAAGCTTAACGGTGGCGCCTCATCTTAAAAGCAAAATCTTTTTATGCATTTGTTTACCTCTAAATGAGCGCCCTTTCTTCAGAAAATCCTCTATTTGTGTTAATCTCTTTGATGCTATGGTCGTGAATAGGGCATTCCGAAAATCAGCTAACAAAAATACCAAGTATATAGATATGCTAAGCAAAACTTTCTAGTTTGTCTTACAGAACATTTAAATCACATCAAGTATTGTTTAGTTGAATTTGAACTGATTGCTTTAGATTTAGATATTTGGCTTTTGATACAATATTACCACCTATTTTTGTTGGCTGAACTTCAAGCTATTCCATAGTACATATTAACTTAGTTCTAAAGAACTGGATTAAAAATCTCCTTTGTGGCCTTTGAATGAAGATACTACCGGATGCTGTCGAGTCTAAACTCTAAACCCTATGAGTTTGCTCGTGTCATCTTACGGATCAATTCTATTACCTGTTTATTTTACTTATGTATATCTTATTGCGAACTTGTGAACGTGATCTTTTATCGAAATCAATCAACAAGGACATCGAGCTAATTCTTCATTGGAGTCATGAGAATCGTGTTGTGTTATTCGTTTTTCTTTAATAAAACATGCACAGTCAGGGTTCATCCCCATCTCCATTTTTTTTCGTGAAGAACTCTACTCTACTGTTCTGTACTCTGCTTACCAAAGAGAAAAAAAATTCACGAAGTCTACTGATAATGTGGCGTCAATTTCGAAAAGTCGATATCGCCAATAGCAGCCGGCCGAGCCAATAGGCCTACCCTAAATGAAAAGTAACGGGGAAGTGAAGTAGAAGTGAAGTAGACGTAATTTCTTTCAAAATTGATATATAAACCAAAATAAAAAGCTCATAAGAAGTGTAGCAAGTGAACAGCCTTACTTTCTTAACATTTCTTTACTTCTTGTGCGGTTCTTACCGCACGGTTACTTCTCTAAATGACTTTTCGAAATTTTTCGAAATTAAACTTCCACTTCACTTCCCTTTTGGTCACTCTCATACATTCTTATGCAATGGTACCTAACTTCACTTCACTTCACTTCCCATTTAGGGTAGGCCTAATGGCGGAACAACCGTCGGAATCAGCGGGAGACAGCCTCGTCAGAGTGCTATGCCTCCTGAACCAAGTGGATCAGTTCAAGAGTAAAAAATATAAACGAAATTTAATACAGTAGTGTTTGAAACATTGTAGTTACCATTAAAATCTCATCAATATGAGATAGCATAACTTCAAGTATAAAATAATTATAAAATAATTAAAAAATCTTTTGACTAATTTGATTAAAATAACTTTTCATTACTAGACTGATAAGATTATTTCCTATCTGATAATCATAAATCGGCAAATTTCAGTTAAAACAGACAATTTTAATTTGTATGCCATAAATAACATTTCGGACGATCTTAAAAACACTTAGAAATATTTTTGTTATTTTCGCAAATTTCCAACAGTATGTACCTTCGCTTTCCGACGATATGTATATTAATTTAGATTTAGTTCTGCTTTTCTGTACACCTGATAGTCCATGATTTTCTGTGGTGGTAGCATAGATTCTGCTTACTAAACTGTAAAGACAATTCGCTAAGTCTATCCTATTACAATATGGGGCCAACATTTCATTTATGACAATTCATAAATTAGTCTCTATACCTGAATATGATGTGAAATAAAAAAACAGTTTTAGATTCATATTCCGTTTTATTTTAAAGTACATATTTGTTTAGAGCTCGCGTTTAGAAATTGCATTCTGTGACAGAACCGTAAGCAGGAAAAATGGGTCTGATCTTTGGACTCTAGCCTTACACATCCAAATCATTTAAATAAAAAAAAATACTAATTGTTATCCGATAATGCCATGGAGCCATTCCTTCATTTTATGACAAATTTTAATGACAATGTATGTAGACATTATTTAATTTTAATGAACATATTTCTTACTACTTTCATGAACATATTTTTTACTACTAAGAAAGATGCATGTAGCTAGGATCTACGTTTTGCGACTCGAAACTTTTCCCTTCTTTAATGCTTCCTCTGAAAAGCTTTACTCAGAATAATATTCTCTTTTATTTTTGTTTCACTTTAGATATGTAAGTTTTTAGTTTCTAACCAAATGGGTAAAAATAAAATCAACTGATGATTAGTATGTTTAATGTGTCAACAGTAAAATTATTTGAAGTTAATCAGGGACAAGTTTAGTAACATGAACGATTAAAATTCCATTTGTAATTCTACCTTTTCCTCATCTGTTTTTGTTTTGTAGTGGTGTGACCTATCAAAATGAAAATAGAATTCCATGAATTAAAATTAATAATTAGGCATCAGTCCAATACGAATTTTCAATATATGTATTACTTTATTTTTATTTTCTTACTATCAAAATATGTTTTTAGCTGGCATGGTGCGACTCAAAAGATCTTTAGATACAATACAACCAGAGAATTTCATAGCTGATCATCCATTTAGATTTTTAATTTATTGTAAATCATCAAAACTGCAACTCTTTAGTGGTGCACTACGATTGTTCCTTGATGGAACTACATACCACGATGAATTATAAATACCATATTTTATGATATTTGTTTCAAAAAGGTTTAAGGTTTGTGTAATTCGTTGTCTTTGTATGTTAATTGTTATCGTTTATTGTTTTATTTGTAGGCAAATATAGCTAGCGACTGATATAAAAATATAATAAAGTTGGACCACGACTAATTGAGGAATATTATATATGCATAACAATACAGAATCTCTATAATGAATAAAAACCATTCGAATTTCATTTAATTGATAGTATTTAAGAGTTAGTAGACGTCGTACGTGTCTTAATGTTCTTAATTTTTATTTTTATTATTTATGTTATGCATTGTGGGTTATTAAATTTTAATTTCAACTATATGTAAAATTGTGTTGAGATGTTTAGTATTTAGAAGCCAATGTAGCTAAGATTGATATGTGTTCTTAGCTGTTTTATCTGTAGCTGTTTATCTGTACTTTATTTCTTGTATCGCATTCGAAATAAACACAAACCCAATAATTTTCTACAGGTTTTTGCACATACAATACTTGTGCCGATAGGAAATATTCCATATAATAATATCAGAAAAATGTTTATTCATTTTTCATTTTACGTTTGTTTCAAGCTTGATATAGATACAAATTTGTGGAAAATACCCAAGCGGCACTACAAAATAAAATTTTAACGACACTTTCGGCATTGCAACCTTCTTTGCCATTTTTTTGAATAATAAAATATTAATTGTGTGTAACGATATATTTGAGCATGTATTTTTTTAAACAAAACACAAAATTATATTGAATGGAAGAAAAAACGACTCAACCTGCGAAAAACTCTGTAATAATATATTAGCTTGGCTTGAATTTAGTTTATGCGTAGCTCCAAAACACTGTAGTTAGTTAATCTACGAACAAACTTAAGCCATTAAGAGAATATTGCAAAAATTAAACTGTTACTTTACAGTTTATTTTGCATAATTTAGTTGGTCGAAATAATTAATTCTAAATTATATTATTTTAGACTAAACAGAGCGATCAAACATTTACATGCTTACTTGAAGTAGTTTTCAAGAAACAAAATATGCATGTAAACTCATCCTGACTTCAAGTATACTTGAGTCAAGTAAATCACAAAAATTTGTTTGATTGATTTGAAAAAGCTCATGTAAACGCTACTTGAATATTTGAAATTTTGCATTGTTCCTTTTTACTTGGAACATGAAGACGATAAAGACAATAATTGATATAGTAAGTGTATTGATATAGTAAGTACAAAGATGTGCGGAATTATGCATAACAGGAGCACTTCGCTCCACACCTACAGATGCCCTAAATGTTATGCTATACCTTCCTCCTTTGAATCTTGTGTCAAGGGAAAGCGCAACCGTCGCAGCCCTTAGAATAAGAGCCCCCGCACACTACAGACTTTCCATCGGGCGATAGTTTAGTCGGGCTCTTAATCTGTATTAACATGTATGCAAGTGCGCATATTACAACGATTCAGAATCGGCCGATAAATAAGTTTGATGGGCTATACGATTGCCTTCAAACTAGAATGTCGGCAAACTATCGGCCAACTGCTTAATAAGTATGGAGTTCTTCCACGCGCGCACATTTTCCGATTGTTTAGTCGGCTAACTCGGCCGATAGTTCAGTTCGCTTCATATTTTCGCGTCGGATGGTTGTGGTTATTTTTCATTTTTGGTTTATGGTTTATTTTTGGTTTATCTTACCGTATCGTAACGCTCAATCTCTCCTCCACAGGTATAGAAAATCTTAAATTTGTATTCTCCTTGGATATTGCTGGTCCAGTTAATTTGACAAGTTCATTGAAGCTGGTTATGCTCATTCGATAAAAGACGAAAAAAATTTCGGGGTAATCTAGCAATTTGGAATGCATCGTATAAAATTTTCCATACAATAATCTATCACTGTAGATAGAATGCACCCAATACTCTCGGTTTCTCTTCCTGGTTCTTCTCCTTCGTTGCATGAAAGCTATAATAACTTTTCTGGACAAAATTGCATTAACTCTAATTATGCGACCGCTCTCTTCAAAAGCCTTTTACGAACTAGCACATCCTTCGAGAACAGTCGGCCGACAGTCGGTCTGGTCTGCGCACTCACCACCAACCCGACGGTTTAGTTGGTCCAGTGTGCGCGCTTGAAAGTCCAACCCGACCAAACTATCGACCGATGGAAAGTCTGTAGTGTGCGGGGGCTCTAAGAGAATCCGGATTTTGGACCGGAATCAGGGGAGAGCTCTGAAAGCCCTGCGCACAAATAGCTCTAGAACTATCTCTGAATGTCGCAGATCTCTTAACGATGGCTCAGCAGTTCAGGAATGGCTCAGCAGTTCAGGACCCTCTTCGTATGGTTGCCCGGTCACCGAAACATAGAGGGGAATTGTAAAGCTGACGAACTGGCTAGAAAAGGCACGACCGCCACTCTCCTTCCAGGAAAGGAAAGGGTTGGTATGCCTTGGGCCACTTTTAAACTCCGAAGCAAGCAGCACAATGCAACAAGCAAATAAGCATTGGAACGATCTTAATAAATACACCTTAGCTAAAACAACCTGGCCCTCTTATGATCACTTCACTACTGAGCCTCGGGAGACAAGACCTCTCAGTTATAGTGGGAGTGCTGACCGGACACTGTCTGATAGGGACGCATGCGACCCGCTTAGGTCTTGAGACCTACGATTTTTGCAGAAGCTGTAAAAATCCAGACAAGGAGGAAAGTGTACCACATCTTCTCTGTCATTGCCCAGCCCTACGCAGAAGGAGATTAACCACATTTGGTGAACCCTTTCTAAACACCGTTGCGGATATCTCGAAGATTGGAATCCCGCAATTTAGGAGATTCATTACTTCTTCGAAATGGTTTAGCGAAGAAACGACACTTTAACATCCGGTTTAAAGTGGGATCATTATGGCGTCACAATGGGCCTATCTTTTTGGCCTAAGTGTATGAGCTTAAACCAACAGCTCAGCCATATCTAACCTAACCTAAATGTCAGTTCAAGCAAAATTCAAGCCATTTTGAAGTCAAAACGCAACTTGAGTTTCAAGTAAATTTCAAATCAAGAACTTAAGACATTATGTAAACGTAATGATTGTCAATGAAAATATATATAATATAATAATAATAATATATATAAACGTGTTTCCGTTATCGTTTATTCTACTTGAAAGAAATCGATAAAGATTGTGTTATCTCGAAAAACAAAAATTTAAGCTACTGATAAATAATTCATATTTGATCAACCTCTAGTTTTTTTTTAACTTTTTGAAACAACTGACAATGTTAGTTTAATATCTTCACATTTTCACAATTTTAATCAATTTCGGATCCCTTATGTTTGGGTTTTGATTTTTCAGTCCTATAATTGAATATAAAAGATTGAATAAATTGAGTCTCTTGATGCAGTTTTACTAAATCAGGATAAGTAAAATCATTTTTATTGTAATAATGTGTAGGCACACGTGATGATGCTCCATAACACGACAATAAACGATTTAGTTTGGTTGCAAATCATTTATTGAAATTTCATTTTTGGTGTTTTATGCCTAATGTTAGTTTACAAAATATAGAGATAGTTATTACTTCAATTTTTAATCTCCCAAAATGGAACACAAAAAATGCAATAATTGGCGATAATTTTAACATCAAAAAAAGTGGATTTCATTTTCACCCACGTAGTCGTGCGTCTTTCTATTTTACTTGCTAAATTTTCATTTCTTCAGAATTCTCTTCACGTATAATAAGAAACTGTCATCTATTCGATGACTAAGATAAGTAGCATTTGTCGCGGTAGTAACTAAATCCCTGTACATTCTTTCGATTTAATGTCAGCCATTTCACTTTACTGCATTGAGGTTCACAAATATAGATAAAGCCCCATTTGAGCTCACATATAGTATTCTGCTCTAAATTGGCTTTGTTAAAAATACTCAGTTCTTTATAAATTATTTTCTTAATCGTGTATACTTATCTAGAATCTTCTAAAGATTGGTTATAATCGTATTTATCTTGCTTCTTTTTTATATTTATCGGTCCTTACACCATGTGCATTGTGAATGACATTTGTGCGGCACATGGGGCCCTCTTCTCTATTACAATATTGTTAAATCCGATGCGATAACGAAACAGCTTTCGAGTAAAAATTTGCCAATATTAGCCGTGTTCCTTTTCAACTTTTAAGTACTCCGGAGTAAAATATTAAAGGAACGCAAAATTTGTCGATATGAATAAAACCTATGAATTCTCTGTGAGAGCAGGAGTAGTTCCAAGTAAATACGAGTAAAAAAGAGCAGAAAAGGAACACGGCTATTGTTACATTTTCATGTAAAATTGATGCCAATATTGTAATAGAGAACACGGTTTCGTCAGTTTCGTAAAAAAATTTGACAATATTGTAATAGGGAATAGAGCCCCTGGCTCAAGTCGGCAATTGCGGCATAGAAAATATTTAATATTATCGATTGATTGATTTTGTAATACCTAATTATCTGTAGTAATGTATGTATATTCTTTGAATTCGACGTGAGGTTTTCAATCACCCCCTCCCTTTAAATGTCGATTCGCACTATACGGAACGTCAACGTCACGGAACGGCAACGGCACGTCAAAATATTTTTCAATGAGTTTTACACTACGTGTTCACATATATAGGCAACGTCACGGGTCGTCAACGTAACAGCAAGTCAATATTAGTTTGAAACTACTATATTTTAACGTGACGTGACTGATCTATTCTGTTGAATGTGAACGTAGTTACGGAAGCATTTCGGATATTTCAAGTATTTATCTGTTTTTGTTCAAACTAAGTTATCATGGAAGATGAAAGTTTGATTGACAAGGTTCAGCGTCTGTCGCAGAAAAAGTATAGTGTCAATACTCATAAAGAGAAAATTTGATCAAATATTGGCAAAGAATTAAATACAAATATTTATAGAAATTTCCAATTCCTTATATATAACGTGTGGTATTCTGCTTCTTGTTTTCTTCTAGTAAGTATCTTTTGAACCCATTTTTTTTTTGTTACTAAATTTCATTTTTTTTCTTCCTCATCCAAAATTAATGCAATCATTGCTAACTTTTTATTATTAAATTTTGGCATTCCAAATAACAATTTAAATTAGCAATACGGAATAAGACTATACTCTATTTAATTTTTTTTAGACTGAACGGCAAAATTCACGTAACGTTGGCGTTTAAGTGTGCCGTTCCGTGACGTGACGTTGACGTTCCGTATAGTGCGAATCGACCTTAAATGGGATTTTGTGACATTCTTCCGGACCCCTCCCCTCTCTTTTGAGCTCACGTAATTAATGGACGCCCGCTTATTTGCACATTGCCTGCTTTCCCAGAACAAAGTCGATCCTTTGATGAAACTGATTCTGCAATTCGAAGAGAATATTGCAAGAAAAGAACATACTGCAAACCCGTGCAATGTTTCCCCCGCGACTTAATAAGGAAATGCTATGTATATGGTGGAACGCCTTTTTTATATAGTGCAATCAGGCTTAGGAATCACTCTTTGTACTACTAGCGCGTCATGCCGTTTAATTCGTGGGGCAATTTCTAGTAATAAGATTGATTAGAAGGATAGAATAGATAGGCTGGGGGTCTGGGGGTGCTTGAGTAGATATCGATATGAGCTCGGAAACAACAACTGCGGAATACAGTTCCTCAATCTAGTTGATCTATTTAAAAACGAACCTCTAAACCGTAATTTGCGCAAAAAGGAGAGCTGCAGTGTGTGGGCCTGAGCCGAGTTGGCTATCTTGTGTCGCAAGTAAAAGAAGCAAGTTTGTAAGAGAAAATCATGCTCCATGTGCTGCTTTAGCGGCTTACCGCAAAATTGCAAAGCTTAACTGTAAAATTTTGTTACATCTATATTCAGTGGACCTAGCATCATTTGATCATTATCAGTTTTTCTCTTTGAAAGAAAAATTAAAAAGAAAGAAAGATGTTAAAGAAATTTTTTTTCAAAAATAATGCATTTTCAAACTATAATTTCCACTGTTATTAATAACCCCATCCACAAGTTTGTTCAATGTAGTAGATTAGAGCTCAGAAATACATAGATCCTTTTGACTGTCCATGGCATACAAAATGTAAGAATATTTCCGAAAGCACGATTTCACTTATAAAAGTTTTAAAAAAATTATTATGCTCCTCTTGAATGTGCTGATTTTAACTCATCCCTGTAAATGAGAAGATAATTATTCATAACTGTAATCTCTAACGCCTTTACCCATCCAGATATAAAATCATCTTCTTTTGAACTTTCGAAATATATACGAGTCTGATAAATATATCGAATCAATAAAATATATCGATTGATCCTTCATCTTTTAAAAACCCTAATACGTTTACCTAAGCCTATGAACTTTTAAACTCCGCTTCTTCCGACAGAAGTTACTTGCAGCAGAAAAGAAAAAATCGCGTGACTCCAAACAACAATAATTTTTTATGAGTGAATGAATGAATAAATCAAAAGACTTTCTATGGATAATACTATGTTCGCATAAAGGTGAAGGTACTCTTTAATAATAATATGGAAGTCACTTGTAATTAATTACATTATAATTATATTTTATGCTTTTATTTCTATTTTGGTTGCTGTATTCATGTGGGTCATTTCTATTTCAAATAAGGAAGGGAAATTAGGGTTTTTTTTATTTGCCCGTTGGTTTCTTTTACTCTCTTATAACAATATTAGTCGGAAGTTCTATATATATTTTTTTAAATTTCTTTTAGGTGCAATGATAATGACCTATTCTATGCCAATCTCAATCAATTTTCATGCTAACCATCCTTTCTTAACTGTTATACTGGACAAGAGTCAACATATAATTTTTATGTGCAAATTTATTGGCAAATGAAATATTTTAACCGTTCGAAATATTTAAAACATATTTAATAGTAGTTTGTTTTTTATATATATTTTGTTATTTACATATTTATTTTGTTTTATTTTGCAATCAATGAATAAATTCAGGATTAACTTAATTGGTTTTCTTTAAACAGAGCAATTAAATGTTTTTATTTATTACGTTTGCATGCTTACTTCAAATAGTTTTCAGAGAAAGCCCCATTGGCTTTTTTAAAAATACTCAGTTCTTTATAAATTATTTTCTTAATCGTGTATACTTATCTAGAACCTTTTAAAGATTGGTTATAATCGTATTTATCTTGCTTCTTTTTTATATTTTTTGTTCCCTACACCATGCGCAATTACTTTTCCAAATCAAAACACCACTGTATGTTAAATATTTGAAAAATATAATTAACTGTCTTATTTATTTGTCAATTGTTATGTTCTTATTTAATAGTAGCTAGATCGTTGTTCGACGAGACCTTTCTCCAACATTCAAGTCTAAGCGACAAGCCATTAGGCAGACTGCTGAACCTGTTCAAGCTGTCTACCCTACAAATATCACGTATAGGAGTGTAATAAAATAGCCCCAGTGAGTGGCCCAGTACCTTACCAAAAGAAAGATAGTTAGATGATAAAGTTAATTTCAAAAACCATTAACGGTCTTATTAACTTCCGTTAAATTCAGCTTCCGTTAACATAAGTCCGTTAGTTTTCGTTGAGTTTACAGAAAGCCTTTTTCCGTCTAGAAACTCGATTCAATCCCTGTTTCCATGAGCGCCAATTCGCAACAGTGTTCAAATTGAAGGATATTAAGTCGAGGAGTCTTGTGTACTGTACTTCTTTATCCAATGCTTTATTAACCGGCATAGGCAGACGGTTTGAGCCTCTTATGGAGGATGAAGGTTGCCAACTTGCTTCGGCCTTTCACCCGAAGTTCCGGCTGAAATGGCTTGAGAAGTATGACAGCAGAAAAGTACCTAAAGTTAGGAAATATATGGAGGCGAAAGTAGAAGATGCTCTGAAACGAGAAAGCGACCAAAATGAAAAGGATAGCATTAGCAGAAGTAGCAATAATGAGGATTTCTTCAGTACTGTCACTCAGTCGAAAGAAAAGTGTAAGGGCCACAAGTCTCTAAAAAGTAAAGCTCAGAATTTGGTAAAAATGTGGTTGAGCGTGAAGTCTGAAGACTTTTTAACTGATGCAGCGTTCATTGGTGAACAGGATTTAGTGAATCAATTTATTAAAGGTATACAGCGATTGCCTCTAGTGCTGCAGTAGAACGACGTGGAAAGTATATATTGAGTGCAAAACGATCATCCCTCTCGGACAAAAATTTTAATATGTTAATGTTCATGAATGGAAACATGCACCTCATGCAAGATGAAGATGATCTTGCATAAGGTGCAGGTCCCCTTTTTATTCACATAGAATCTAAGAATTAACTATTGTTTGGTTGACTCACTGATTTCACATTAAAAAAATATTCGATAGTTAACGTAATTATTAACTTGAACTACCGCTACATTTTCAACAAGCTAATACCGGAGACAGACTAGAAACTTAATCCGGATAATGACGTCAGAATGACGTAGACGCATATAAACGATATTTAAATAAAATGGAAGTCATAATCTAGATTAAGGGTGCTGGTCTGTCAAGGGTATGACGCATTAAGGATTAACGAAGTTAACTTTTTGAGTAACGGAATAACGATTAACGAAGTTAAATTTTGGATTAACTTTGCCCAGCTATGTTTAAAATACTATTTGTCTTATAAAAATTACTTTCCTGTACAAAATTAAGATCAAACACATCCAAATACTGGGTTGAAAAAAATTTGCATATTGCCGTCTTACTGGCAGTAGCATATTTCCGTGCCCGTAAAACTATTCTACTACTATACTACTATTTTTTTTCGATTTTATATTCGTTCGACTGTTTGACGAGAATCGAACTAGGGGCCATTGTTGGCAATTGATCATTTTTTTCACCTTCGAGCATGTTCATAGAAGTTAATAAGCAGAACGTGTTACGTCTCAATATCGAGCTTTGAAACAAAACCAAGATTCAAGTTTTCAATGATTCATGAACGATATAAATCGAAAAATTGAATCGCATCTTATAGTACTCTTCTTTGGCGGTTTGTTTCATTTTGCCCTTATGTGCTTCAATTGGCTTTCCAGAATGTTGTAAATGTTTAGTATCAAACTGGGCAAACTCCAGCCCAGCCGCACTCTTAACAGTATAGTAACATTTAAATTATTTAAAAAATTTTTCTTGCTTTTTTATCTATAAAAAAGCAAAATACGCTGAAAGTGACCCCTTTTAATTTTGAGACATTGTGTAGAATGAAGTTGGCTGGTTAATGCAACTTAGTCAATCGTAGTAGAACACGAAATTAATTTTACTAGTAGGTTAAAACGTTTAAACTACTTTAATGGTACGGTTTTAGAGTTTTTACAATAATAGCTCTGTTTCTTTACTTTTCATGCAAAAAATGTTCGTGAAAAAACTTGCTCGTGTGGTGGGAGAAATTTCAAGCAAGAAAGAAAAAGTAAAGAAACACATTCGTGCAAATTCTTTATAAAATGAAGAAGAATAAAATGTCATTTTATTTTTTGTTTATATCATTAGAAAAGATTTAATTCAGTGATATAAACTAAAAATAAAAGATTTAATTATTCAGAGATAAAAGCTAAAAAATGAACATTAGTGAAAGAAAAAGGAAGGTAGCATGCGTAGTTTTACGTTTTTCAAATTCACAACTGAAATGCCAGCCACATTTGACATTCGGTAAAACATCCAAGAAAAAATGGCCTACGTACACAAGCAAAATACTTCGTGAAAATTATTGCAATAGGGGAAGCGATGTTATGACGTAATTTCCCCTCATTTTGGCATTTCACGAAAGTAAAGAAACAAAAAACTGTACGTTCGTGCGAATTCTTGATCCCGAAGGATCCCAAACTTGCGTAAAGAAACAAAGCTAATATTGACTTAGAAATACCAAGGTATTATAATCCTAAATTTTATAAGTTAAGTTAGTTACTTGACGTATAATAATACTAGAAAAATATTTCTACATCGAAATGCCTCGTTCGAAAATGCATGTTTAAGTTCTACATAAGGCTATAGTACAGGCTGAGAAAGTTCAGATCGAAAAAAAAACCTGGCTGGTTTTTCAACGGGATAATATAGGTAAAAGTACTAGTTTTTAAAAAAAAATACTTTGGAAAAAATCGGTTTGTAGGAAGTTATCGAAAAAAATCTGAAAGGTGGGAAAACCGATATATCGGAAAAAACAGGGAAAAAAAATTTTTAATGGAAAAACAAAAAATAGGAGGTTATAGTGTGAGAAAAAACGAAAAAGATGATATCATGTTTTTTGACGTAATTATTACAACAGATCAGTTTACCTGGAGGCATTGAAATCACTCCACCCTTTTTAATTATCATGTAAAGTAGCAACCATCTAAAATATTGCCGTATTTTAAGGAAAAAACTTCGCCTTTCAAAGTTTATAACTAAATCATAATTTAAAAAAAATGTATGCTTATTTCAATCCAGTTCCACGGGATTAGGCTAAAATCCATAAGAAACACATTGCACATTGTTGCAAACATTTTTTATTTCTCTTTCTCAAGCTTTAAAATTGCAATGAATTTCTCTTCTTTATAGGTATGGAAATACAAGTGGATTGCTTAATACAAGAACAAGAATTTCATGCAGATCATCCATTTTTATATTTGCTATTAGATAATAAGAAGCATATTTATATTTTGGGAAGATATTACAAATAACTGTTTAAACAATTATATTTTATAATAACTATTGAAGATATAAAAACTAAACAATTTTATTCGTTATCTTTAATTTTGTTTCTTCAATCTGGGTTGCCCTTTCCCCTTCTCTTTAAAACTGCATAAACAACTAAAAGTAATTTAAAATTTTATTTACATCATTAACCGCATTACAAATTCATAGTAATGACCGTCATGTAATTGATCATAAATTTAGTCAAAAAATAATGGAGTGAGAAATACTTTGCTGGAAAAAGTGACTAGCTTAAAGTGTCCAAGCTTAAAAAGTAACATAATATTTACGAAATAATTCATAGTTTAACCGGAAACGGTTTTAGTCACCTTTATATAGTTGGTTAAAACGACATTTAAATCCAGCTGGCTCATCATTTTTTGCTAGGTATTTTTTTTCCTTTGCCGTTACATCCCTGGGTCTGGTTTACACTTTCCCTCTCACCTGTTTATACTCCTCAGCCCAACGTCCCTAGATTTATCACACCTATTTGTTAGTACAGCGTTCAGAGTAAAAAAATCACTAAAACTGCAAAAAAAATTGTAAGTTAATGAAATTTGGAATGGTGGGAGTTTAGCAATAGGAGAAAAGGTAACCGTTGAGGTCCGGGCGGTACTTTGTGAAAATCAAGAGAAAATTCGATTGGACGGATTTTCCGGCGCTTTCCCGGCCGTAACTCGGGACAAACGTCGAAATTGGAAAAATGTCAAGAGAACAAAAATAAAGCTATGAAAATTCTCGACAAAAAAGGTCCTATTAGTTTTTTCCGAAAATCCTCACGTTTGATCGGAAAATGGCAGGTAAAGAAGAAAATTATGAAAAATTATTTCGAATTGATATTGTGTTCTTTATGCATGGTGTCCCACCTAAAGTTACAAAGCGGCCGGCTGTGGATAGGTTTTGGATAGACGAACAAAAAATCGTATGGGAGGGGGAGGGAAATCGTAACGGTTTAGCTGCTAGGGCGTTTTGAATTTTTTTTGTAGAGGTTTACATATCACCCTGTAGTTTTTTAACTCTATGACCTACTTTCATGAATAAGGTATCAGTATACGCAGACTACACCTACCTAAAACTGTAAAAGCGAAGCTTCTACACGACCATCTTCCAGAGTTATGGGTAATCAAAGTCAAAATTTCGTTTTTTTAACTGAACAATTATTTGTAACTAGTTGGGACCCGGCGCGCCTATGCTGCTCCCAGAAGCCAATAGTAGTAATCAGGTGATATGAATTTTAATATTCAGTAGGAGAGTATGAAAAAGGCAATTTTGTGGTATTTTTGATTCCAAATAACAAAAAGTGAAACTATTAGAGATCTGACATTTTGATCGAGACAATAAAAACCATCCATTGACATGGCATTTTTCGAGATATGAATTTTCATACACAGATGAAGTGTCTCAATGAACCGCTTATTTTCTGTATTTTGGATAGCTGGAACTCGGTGAGCCTCGCTGCACCCAACGTTTAAACATTTAAAATCAATCCAAACCTTCAAAATTCAATTCTTCTTAACCATTAACGAAAAACCAACTATTCTATAAAAGTTGGAGTCATTAGATTCAAAATACATTTATTTGAACTATGACCAAAATTGCCTGTGTATTCTGTTAAAACCATGAACGTTAAAAGATTTAAAATTAATGCAAATAGCAGCATCCATCAGTCGAAGTTCGAGGGCCATTTTCTATAGCTTTTTTCAATTTAAATCTAGAAGTCTTCAATAACAAAAATTTTCGAGAACAATAAAACAAAATCGAAAAATAAAACAAATATTTTATAGTTGGAAAAAGCAATGCCAAAAAAACCAACTTTTATTTTCTTTTATATTACGAAATTGTGTTCGTTAAAACATGTGAAATTAATGCAAATATTGAAAATCAAACTATTCGCAATATCTAAGGAAAGAACCAATACTTATTTCTGTAAAATTTGGAGACATTAGATTCAATATGCTTTCATATTAAGTGTGACCAAAATTACCTATGTATCTATGTATTCTTTTACAAAACTTGCTGGTAAACTATGTTTTTAGTTTTGTTTTCCGGCGCGTAAATAAACAAAGATGATACCTTTCCGACTCGCTGCAGCCAACCTTAAGACATTTAAAATTAATCCAAATCTTCAAAATTCAACTCTTCAACAAATATGCATAACCATTAACGAAAAACCAATTATTCCTATAAAAGTTCGAGAGTTTGGATATTGGTTTGTTTGTCTAATTCCCACAAAACCGATGGTTCTGTTGGGTATCATGTCGACAATATAATTGCGAACAGTTGACAAATGTTATTCGGCGTGGATGCAAATGCTCCATCAGTAAGTGTCAGATCCTAATGATTGCGGTCTTCCAGCAATTGCAAGTCGCGACATGCATCTTGAAATGTATTGAATATTTGACCACTGACTGTTCGTAAAAATTCGAAAGACGTTGGTCCCTGAACATTCAGCAACAACAAACGCAAAAAGAAACATTCACGTTGTTTTGGATGTATTGTGTAAAGTCGTCCCTATGACTTTGCTCTCAATACGCGTGCGATAGTTGGATGTGGTTCGCCTTGTCTACGTGGCTTCCATTTTTTACCTGATTTGTTCCATGTATAATAGTGAGGGACGTCGGTATATAACAATGTTGTTGCGAATTGTCCGAAAATATCAGGTTTTTGACACAGTGTGAAAAATTCAGTAAGTCTAGTTTTTGGTGGCTGGAAAGCTCGTTGGAGAGCATTTTCTTCAGTGAAATATACACGTTGACCGTTTTCAAGATGTACCGCAATCTGAGGCATAATGCAAAAACTCGACATATATATATTTTCTTATTAACACTTTATTTAATCGCACCAATTAAAAGCTTTTACGCATTTTTCGGTGGAAGTATATAAAGAACAATGGATGCTAATATTTTACAGATTTCCCAATGCTCACAAATACTACAAATGTTGAAGGTAATCCAGATCAGAATGATGGAGAATATGATCTTCCACCTTAAAGATGTTAATAAGATTATGTTTAAGTGTAATTTTCAATTATCTATATAAAAATCAATTGCCGTGCATTAGTCTCACAAAAACTCGAAAATGGCTCGCCTCAATACAGAGGTGGTTTAAAAAAAATAAGAAAAACCCAAAGGAACTACTGAAATATCTAAAAAATTGGTAATTTTGGGATTTTTCACCTCACATTAGTTTTAATAGCTTGATGGCCTACCTATATATTGTTTGACAGCTGCGTAAATGTGAAATTGTCATTAAATTGGGATTTTTGAGAAATTACCGATTTAATTTAATGACAATTTCACATTTACGCAGCTGTCAAACAATATATGGGTAGGCCATGAAGCTATTGAAACTAATGTGAGGTGAAATATCCCAAAATTACCAATTTTTTTGGTTTTGCAGCTCTTCCTTTTGGTTTTTTGAAATGGTTTTTTTTCTAAAACCACCCCTGTATTGAGGCGAAAAAAACAAAAAAAAATTATTGAAATCGGTCGAGCCATTTTCGAGTTTTTGCGGGACTAACGCACGGCATTCATTTTTAGATATGTATATTGAAAAAATTGAAAAAGTTGCTATATTTATTTCCATTTATTCTTCATCGCTAGATGTCTGGGGGTCTGGTTCACCGGAGTTGTCCAATTCACCTTCATTTTCTTCGTCCGAGTTCTCTTCAGGTTCATTCATGACCTGTTATAGTACAGCCCCCAGAGATTTCAAAGGGTTTCTCGGAAAATACCTTAGAGAATCATAATAACGCAGTGTTATTTTTAAATTTAAGTGTACATAGGTAAAATGAAAGTAGGCCCTCGAGCCATTTCTTGATGTCTCCAGGCATGTGTAGTGGTGTGTATTATAGTAAAATAGCTAGCTGAAGTAAAAAGTGATAATTTTCATGTTATTTTGGTGTATGTCATTTTTCATTTGTTCTAGATCATGGCAAATATTTGTTTCATTTGCCAAAAGAGCTTAGACGAGGGGCCACCAGTGACGGTTAAAATTGGGTTAGATACTTTGAGATCAGTGAGCAATCTGAGGGATGATAGACATGCGAATTTTTTGAAAGAAGTGGAGGAAGTAACTGTTCATAGAGCTTGCCGGAAAAAATATATAGACACCTCCAATGGCAAACTGAAGTATCCAAACCTCACCCCGAAGCGAATCCAACCTTTTGCGGCTAATTTCAGTCCTCCTTCTCACAAAATCAGGAAAAAATTGACTTTTGAATTTGCTGAGAATTGCTTTATTTGCACAAACAAAATAAAACGGCAATTTGTCAACAAAAAATTAAGAACCTGGTCCAGTGTCACCCAATGGAGTTTTCAAGCAAATTTCATGAAAGTTCTTGATCGAGTAAATTCGATCGAAGCTAATTCAGTAAAAAGGAGTGGATGCGATACGACATTTTGTTTTTATAAGAAAGGTAAAAAAGGGATCTTTAAATCTTTTGAATCGATGTCTAACACTGAAAGCAGAATATGGCAGAGGCAGTAGAAACATTTCAAAAAGAGAATCAGTCTCAAGAAAAAATTTTCGAGAAAGGGATGTTATGTCTGCTAAAAATTTACAAAGCACCAAAGAATGTTAAAAACGTAAATGAATATCGATATCGCAAAGAAGAAATCTGTCAATTTGGCGAGCTTGCCTCCAACTGCTAACGCCGCGAGACAGCATTTCTACCGAGTTTACTTTCAAGTTCAAAAGTGGCTGTCCCGTGATATCCGCGCTAAGGATTGGGGGTGGATAGAAGGAGAGACATTGGCGCCAGTAACAATGACCGATCCTCCGGCTCCCAAACACCTTTTACAGTTGATCTTCTGCAAGTGCACAAAAGGGTGCACGAAAAGTTGTTCCTGTCGAAAAGCCGGGTTATTGTGCACCTCAGTATGTGCTCGTTGCTACAGTAATGGCTGCAGTAATATACCCGTCATGAATGAGCCTGAAGAGAACTCGGACGAAGAAAATGAAGGTGAATTGGACAACTCCGGTGAACCAGACCCCGAGACATTTAGCGATGAAGAATGAATGGAAATAAATATAGCAACTTTTTCAATTTTTTCAATATACATATTACAAATAATTGTTCAGTTAAAAAAACGAAATTTTGATTTTGATTACCCATAACTCTGGAATATGGTCGTGTATAAGCTTCGCTTTTACAGTTTTAGGTAGGTGGGAGTAGTCTGCGTATACTGATACCTTATTCATGAATATAGCTCTTATGGTTACAAAAATACAGGGTGATATGTAAACCTCTACAAAAAAAAAATTCAAAACGCCCTAGCGGCTAAACCGTTACGATTTCCCTCCCCCTCCGATACGATTTTTTGTTCGTCTATCCAAAACCTATCCACAGCCGGCCGCTTTGTAACTTTAGGTGGGACACCCTGCATAAAGAAGGCAATATTAATTCGAAATAATTTTTCATAATTTTCTTCTTTACCTGCCATTTTCCGATCAAACGTGAGGATTTTCGGAAAAAACTAATAGGACCTTTTTTGTCCAGAATTTTCATAGCTTTATTTTTGTTCTCTTGACATTTTTCCAATTTCGACGTTTGTCCCGAGTCACGACCGGGAAAGCGTCGGAAAATCCGTCCAATCGAATTTTCTCTTGATTTTCACAAAGTACCGCCCGGAACTCAACGGTTACCTTTTCTCCTATTGCTAAACTCCCACCATTCCAAATTTCATTAACTTACAATTTTTTTCAGAAGAAATCTCTAGGAGCTGTACTATGTGTGCTTAGAGGTCAACCCGTATATCTGTACGTTACGATAGATATTATTGTTTTATTCAATTAGGTTCTCAACTTTTTGGATAATAATTTTCATTGTAGGAAGTTTTTATGCAAATGTAATGATGCATTCTGTTGTAAATGTTGAGGATATGTCGATTTGTTTAGCATGTTCAACTTCTATGCCAAGAATACCTTTTCAATTCCTAAAAGTCATAAAAGGAATCAATTGCTTCGTTTGGAATGTATTCTGAATCAATTCTTCTCCAATTCATTCTTCTTTTCGCAATTGCGTATTTTAAACACTATGTTACGCATTATTCGGCTGTAGGTAGTTGTTACAGAACGTTTTATTGCATTTTTGTGCAGATCAGCCGTAAATTTTACCCAATTAGCATGCTCTCTTAATGCCAAGTTTTAACCATAAATCTGTGTAGTTTCTATATTAAGTTCTTAACCATAATTTTAAAGAGTTGTGCTGTAATTGTTTCCATTTGCTTTTCTTTTTTTTACATTTATTTATTTAATTTCAGTTTCTATATCATCAATTATTTGAGGTTCTATTGTAATAAAATCTCGCTTCATTTCAGCTTGATGTGTATATTTAAAAGTTCTTCAAAATTTCGTGCCTATCTTTGGAGCACGTCTTCTTCAGATAGCAGTGATCCATTTTTGTTCTTATTTAATCTTGGTTGATATTCGTTTATTTCTATTTTGACTGGTTTCCTTGGTATTATTTTTTCTGTACTCTTCTTAGAGTTCAGGGATTCTTTTCTTTTGCTTTTGCAGATTTTTGGGGATATTCTATTTCTATATACGATTGGTTCTTCTATTTCGTGAAGTCTGGTGCCCAGTGCCTCTAAAGGCATACGCGGTCCAATTGGATGTACATCCATATTTTCATCAAACCCATGCGCGCAACGAGTTTTGATCGGCCGACCGGCTCACAATCAGTTTTAGTTGTACATCTGTACTTCGATGTACATCCAATGGCGGCCTTAAATCTCCTTTACGTGGGTTTGAGACCGGCATGTCTTGTATTAACGCGGAGTGTTACTAGCTATCAAGTCTATACTATTAATATAAATCATACCATTGAATATAAAGGATTTTGACATTATTTATTATAGATACTAATGCAGGTCTATTCTGAACTACGCTGGAATTCAATGTAAGAAAATTCCAGCGGAGTTCCGAATAGGCCTGATTATATATAGATAACCAAAAATTCATCGAGAATATTTCTACAAAACATTTTATTAGTTATTAGCTAGTTATAATTTTATTTTCCTTCTTTATATATTGCACAATAATTGTTTGTCTTATCATCATTTAGGAATCATATTATTTTAAAATTTGTCGTATTTCTTTCTTAGTTTTTACATTTATTCTTGCTACCGTTTCAATTCTTTGTTTTTTATATATTTATAGGTATGGTTGTCATGATGTGTTGCGCACTAATTGAAATGAATTTTCATGCTAAACATCCTTTTCTATATTATTTGTTGGACTCAAAAAGAAATATCCTTTTTATGGGACAGTATTGCAAACCATAATGGCAATAATTTTTAACAAAGGTTTTATGTTCTTTCTAATAAATATTTCTTGAAAATAATTATTCCATGTAAGCCAGTGTTTTTAAATTATATTATTATAAATCGTTAGAAGAATGTGGATTTATTTATTTGAAGAATAATGTATTTTTGTAATTATATTTTATTATTCATCTTTATTAATCACAATAAATAACAAGTGCTGAAATATATTAAAGATTTTGTCTGTATGTTTACTCGTAAAAATTAACACCTAGTTTTCTATTTCTTTTTTTAAATTAAATGGAAATTTTCGATCTGTTCAAAAAAAAAAAACAAATAATCAAACTTTTTCTTTAGATGAAATGTTTATGGCGCGATCCCGAGATTTTGATTTTTTTGGAGATCATCCTTTTATTTATATCTTATGGAATGCAAAGAATTTTCTTTTTTTAGGAAAATATTGTAAACCATAACATAAAAAAAACTTGCAAGTAAGCACGAGTGTTTTTTGCTCTTAAAAATAATTTGAAAAAATAATTATTCAACAAATAATTAAATACATATGTTTATATATAGCTTTACCAAAAATGTTCTGTCTGGAAATGACGGATTTATTTTGTAGTTCCGTCTTAGATTTAAAGTAAACAAAATATTCATTTGCAAACTGGTTTTGTTTAAGTTAATTATTTTAATATTTTTATTTATCTGTTTTTTATTTAATTGTTAAAGATAAATCTAAATTTGTTTATTGAAAAAATTTTGGCATTAAATATATTATTAAAACTAACTAAAATCTTTTGATAGGTTTATTTTAATTCTTATTTCTTGTACCAAGTTGTATTGATATTCTGTAAACAAACATGTCTTCAATTGTCTTCATGCACCTTACATCTGCAATTTCCCAATCAAATGTATTATTGGGATATGCCATTAATATCTTCTCAAAATTTTCTTCATCCAATGCAGGTGCTTTGTAGCTTTACAGTTAAAAAAGCATATACAGTGAGCGTAAAAGTGAGTCAACACCTAACAATTTTATATTTCAACACCTGACGCTGCCATGCATCCCCAAACCATGACAGATGGTAGAGTTCCTCGAAAGAAACCTTTTATTTCAAAAGTAAATAAAACAAAACATTTGCAATTCGCCAAACTCGGCAATGCAAGACAAGCATGTCCCAGAGCTTGTTTTTATGATCGCGGAGTTATGTCAGATGCAATCAATTGGGCCCTCAAGAATTACGTCGACTTCAATGCCTACAAAGCGAAGTACTGTTTCTCTTTTGACTCGTTTTCCTTGGTGTTACCAGCGAGCAATAATAATTATTGTACATAAAATATGTACATATGTACATAAAAAAACCTACAATTTAAAAAAATATTTTACCGTACGATGATTTGGCATAAAATGGCGCCAATTTTAAATTTTTTTCGAAAACTGCCAATTTTTGCAGTAAAAAGCGAAATTTTTTTTTGAAATTTTAACCACGTATTTATAGCATCAAAGTACATCTTTTCTCCAATTTTTATCAAAATCCGGCCTTTTTCCCGGTATTTATTGCATTTTTAGTAAAATAAAACAAAATTTCATACATTTTGGTTTTTTGAGGTTAGGATTCATTTTTAAAGTATTTATACCGAATCAGTTCGATAGTCTAATCATTTACGAGTATTTTCCAATTTTTTTTATTGTTCTACGACCAATAGAACTGGAGAAATTAAAAAAATAGTGTAGCAATGCACTCAAAATGCATCAAAAATGGACATTTATGCAATTTTCTCGTGCAGCACAGGACCGATTTTGCAGAAATTTTTTTTTTGCTTTATCTTAACATATGTAAAGAATAAAAACAAAAAAATCCAACTTCCCTACTACATCATAACTTGGCTTTTTTTTGTTTAATTTCCCTCTACTAATTCGGTTGTTTAGTGCTATGAAAACAAATCGTAGAAATAAATAAATGGTAGTCTTAATACACAGTAGTTTTAATGATTATTTTAAATGTTAATAATAATATTTAGTTAGGATTTTGCCTTGTCGTAACTACAATTTTTAGAAAAGTTGGAACAAAGTTTATTTTTAAAGAATTTCAAACAGTAATTTATATTTTTATTTTAGAGAAAACATTTTTTAATTTTTAAATTAAATTTTTTTTATTTTATATAAATATGAATTTAAAAAATATATTGTTAATTTTATTTAAAAAGTGAATTGAAATTTTCAATTAGAAATATAATTTTTTTCCTATTTTTGAAAAAGAAATCCATTATTGTGTTGCGTGTTGTGTAGTCTTATTGGTTAGTGTTGAAACTTCTGCTTATTTTTGGAAAATTCTGCTTATTTTGGGAAATTCATTTGACTAATTCCAGCGGAGTTCATGATACCCTTAAAAAATGGAATATTCTTTCCGCTGGTGTCGCATTTACAGCAGTATATTTTCTTTCTTTTAATCCAAAAGGTGCATATCATGCCGTTTATTGGCGTAAACTCGAGAGCACGCTTGTTTTGCTATTTCATTGTTTATCTCTCAATTGTTCTTCCAACTGATCTCCTGCAGTGCATTCTTTTACATTTCCATCGCTATTTCTTGCATTTTACCGGCTTAATTTTCAATTATCTATCATTATATGATTTGCAAGTTATAATTTTATTTTATTTATTTCTCACAATAAATGTCTGTCTTACTATTTAGAAATATATTATTGTTACTTTTCCCGGCTTCGTAGGATTAATTAAGGAATACACTTTTTAAATGTTTACACAAAACTTCTTTATTAACAATTCAAAGACTACCAACACAATTCTTTGCAATCGAATATCTCTTACTAATAACTCCTATTTATCGCCTTTTAAGGCAAGGCGCAAATTGAGACGCGTATAGAGCGTGTGGGGTGGCACAGCAGAGCGCGTTTTTTTGTAAATTGTAGAAACGAATAGAACCGCGCAAATTCAAGGGGACGAGAGGTGGCGCGACTCGCGTCGTCTACTACAAGCGTGGCGTTGTAGTGGAGCCACAGTTTCTCGTGCCGGTCGTGTCAACAATTTCATAATTTTTCTCTTTCGTTTCTCAGTTTTTTCTCTTCGACCATTTTAGTTTGATTCTTACTGCCTATTCCCAATGAGCCCGTCACCGATAGTTTCCATATAAATTGTTGTTGTTTTGCTGTAAAAGTTGTCGTTGTCGGCCTCATTGGGAACAGGCAGTTACTGTCTTTTTAAATAACTATCTATGGCAGAAGAAAGGTTAATTGAGACGGTGAGGGGCACAGAGAGCTTTATGACACAAATGATGCAAACTATATGAAGACAAAATTTAAAAATGGGAT
Source organism: Thereva nobilitata (assembly GCA_963855945.1). NCBI lineage: Eukaryota > Metazoa > Arthropoda > Insecta > Diptera > Therevidae > Thereva > Thereva nobilitata. The sequence continues at coordinate 52,827,400 of OY979694.1, read as the reverse complement.
TTTGGTAGACATTGCAAGTTTTTCCTCGGTTGAGATCGGTTTTTGGGCATCACATCCATTTGAGCCAAAGGCTTGTTCGATCATCCCATGCACTTCAGCAAATTCGCTTCGACTCATTTGGAAATATAATTGGTAAAATCAGCATCACTCATCTTAATTGTAGTTCTAAAATGTCCACTTTTTCCCTTTCCAACAAATATTTTATTGGGTGATTTTAATTTTTTAGTCGCCAATTCATAAAGTAAAATTTCGTCTTCAGCATCATTTTCTGATTCTGATTCTGAACTCATTTTTAATAATAACAATTTGAGTAGTAGGCTAGCCACATCGAAACTGTGTCTCAATATGCGGATCACCAAGCTACGCGAGTGACACGTGCGAGTCATGTTGCTCGCCTCATGTCAGCTCACACGCTCTATACGCGTGTCAATTTGCGCCTTGCCTAATTCACTATTTAATTACGACTCTTTACTTTAGTTCGTTTTGATCACTTTAAACATTTTTAATAAAAAACTGACACACTAAATGCCGCTGCGACTGCATTCATATTTCCAAGGTCCATTCCACAAAGTTCTTGAGTCCTCGTTTCGCACTATCTAGAAATTTTGAAGCTTAAAGTCATCAATTACAGTTCGGTCAAACTCGAACTAATAAATGGTTAACTAATTGCATTAATCATAACACATTACAGTTCGTTCAAACTCTAATAGTTGACGCATTAATCATCACATTATTTTAAAATTTGTCGTATTTCATTCTTAGTTCTTTAGATGTATTCTTGCTACTGTTTTATACTACTGTATTTATTCTTGCTACTATTTCAATTCTTTGTTTTTATATATTTATAGGTATGATTGTCATGATGCGTTGCGCAGTAATTGTCATGGATTTTTATGCACAACATCCTTTTCTATATTATTTATTGGATTCAAAAAGAAATATCCTTTTTATGGGACAGTATTGCAAACCATAATGGCAATAATTTTTAACAGAGGTTTTATGTTCTTTCAAATAAATATTTCTTGAAGATAATGTAAGACATGTTTTTTTAAAGAATATTATAACTCGTTGGAAGAATGCGTATTTATTTATTTGAAGAATAATTTATTTTTGTTATTAGTTTTAAAATATATTTTAATTTTTATCTTTATTAATCACAAAATATTGGGGTGGTGTCTTTGGAATAAAAATTCATATGGTCTCGAAATGAATAATTAAATGAAAGCAATGCGAAAGCGGAAGGAATATTTTTCATCGAGAGTCAAGGATTACCTTTATCCGCAATCGATGGTATGTTTAAAATGCTTAAACACCAAATCCTACAAAATATGAGAATTTTGAGGCTTGGAAATTCTTTTCTGATATTTTAAAAAATCACTGGGATTTTGTATCGCTATTTTTGCCTACGTTTTCGCATATGGATTTCTCGCTCCTAGTTACTTTTCAAGCTCATATCTCAGTGTAAAACTCACTATCATAATATTAAGATTGTTGGCATGATAAATAAGAGCTTTCAAAGCTACGTCCATCTCCTCACATCTCAAACCCTGGCATTGTTGTAATTTATCAAAAAACTTCTCAGTTCAGGCATTTGGACGGTTATCAAATTACTTCCAAACGTGGATTTTAAAATTATAATTCAGGGTTAACTTCGTTGATGTTTATCCTTAATTTTATGTCCATCAGCGAAAGTTCTTTTCTCCTTCTGTCTTTATACGCATACGAAAACTACCTGTTAAACGCAAAGCTACATTCCCACCAACTTCCAGAGACATAGAACTTCAATTGCTTCCTTTGATTACTACACTGTTCGTAGGAACGCACTTTCGTTTCGAACAGAAATAAGTGTCGATACATTTATTTCTTGGAGAAATTTTAACGATTTATGAGTAAATGACGTGTAAGGTGGTTTTTGAAATTGAAAGCAACTTTCCGCAATGGTAAAAATAGCATATTTAGTCCAGGCAAATTGTAATTTTTCTGGGAATGAAAAGCGGGCAAGCTGCAATTTTGCATGGGTGTTTGGTACCACCAGGAAAGCTTAATTTTGAATTTGCACGGTTTTCACCCCCTTAACTTCGGCGCCATCTTGAATCAAACGGTTAAATCGGTCGCGGGGCGGGGGGCTGTTCCAAGCACCGTTAAGAAAATCAAACCCAACATGTTTTTTGGGTCGCTGATCACGAAAATCGGGGTTCCGCGATCCTAAAATATGGGCGTCACCCTTAAAAAAGCAAAAACACCCATAATAATGAAAAATAATCCAATTAAATACACTTTTTTTCAATACTATACTAATCAAGCCAAACTTTATAATAAGGGATAATCTAAAAGGGTTGAAACCACCCCTTAATCGACTGAAAATAAAAAAATTGTAAACATTTTTTTTTTCAAGTTTATGCTTCAAAGTCGATTGTATGCGAATTGTCAGGCAAAAATAAATTATTTTCAACCATTTAATTGGATTATTTTTCATTATTACGAAAATTATCGCGAAAAACCCCTTAAAAAGGGGGGTGTTTTTTTGCATTTTTAAGGGTGACGCCAATACTTTAGGATCGCGGAACCCCGATTTTCGTGATCAGCGACACAAAAAACATGTTGGGTTTGATTTTCTTAACGTTGCTTTGTTGGAACAGCCCACCCAAGCGAAAACCCGATTTAACCCTTTGATTCAAGATGGCGCCGAAGTTAAGGGGGTGAGAAACGTGCAAATTCAAAATTAAGCAAACACCCTTTATGTAATGTCTGCAATGAAAATAAGTGACTGTTTGTAATTTGTGAACTATTGTAATTTGTTCTTTTGGTAATAAATGTAACAATTTCTTGAGCTTTCTTGTCTCTAACATGCCGGTCTTTAAGATTTTGCATCCATGCGAAGTTTTGCCAAATTTGCTTAAAGGCAATGTGGTTTTTTTTTGGTATGAGAGTAGGGAAAAATTTTGCAACACGATTGGAGATGAATTCATTTCTACCTGCACATTCCTCTAAAGACTTTTTTTTTTATATAAACGTCTAAGCTCTGGTGTCACCCTTTATACTACCAGTCCGTCAAGTCGTTCACGTCATAGTTCAATGTTCAGTAGTAAGCGAGTCTAGGGATGCATTAGGAAAAGGCGGTGATCCTCGCGTTTGAACTCTTGAATGTTATATGAGTTCATTTTTCTTAATCAACCGGCTAAGCCAGAGATGCCACCGTGGGCGCTAGCGTGAGACAGCCTCGTCAAAATTGTAATGTTTTCAGAAACAAGTAAATCCCGCTAACCATCCGATAAATACTGTGACCACCGGCAGTACCAGACTACCAGGTACTACAAAAAACAGTGGATTAAAAGTCAAGAAGTTCAGCCAACTCAATTTTTAAAAATACTAAGGCCTATTCTGAACTCCGCTGGAATTGATTCCGCTGGAATTTTCTTACATTGGTAGCAAGCGATTGTAAGAAAATTCCAGCGGAATCGATTCCAGCGGAGTTCAGAATAAGCCTGACTGTGTTACGAGTATAATCGAAGAACCGAAGTACACGTGTACGCGCTCAAATAACTGTCTAAGTTAAGCAAACGCTGAACACTACCTGCTACGACCGGTCTATCGAAAATTTATTGAAATTTTATTACTTAAAATAAATAGATTCTGTTACCTAAAAAGCTTTTCTTAATAATTTTTAAGTGAATTAATTAAGCGCAAGGTTTTACGTAGGGAGCAATATTCATATTGCGCATAGGTTTTAGTTTACAGAAATTAGTTAGAACAACGGATTAGGCTTTCTTACAAAGTCTTTCAGAATATTTTATTTAATTCCCATTAATTGCAATGGCGATAATGCAGTATTCTGCTATTATGTTATTTAACTGATTTTTTTGTGCATATGTATGGGGAAATTAGTATCATTTTTCATTACATTACTCTGCACTATTTGCCAAATCATCCATATAGACTAATAAACTTGTTAATGTTTTCAAAAATCTCATGCTTCTTAAAAAAAAACTTATTGATTTACTTTGAATATAATTTTTAACAATTTAATACTATTACATTTTTCATAGCAATGATAGTGAAGACACGCTCCCGTGTTTCAGTTAAGAAACTCATTGCTGATCATCCATTCCTGTATATTTTATGGGACGGGAAATCGATATTATTTTTTGGAAAATTTGTTAAAGCTGAATAGTGATTAAATTCGCATTAAACTATTTTCAAATGTTTTGTATTTATGTCATAAGTAATAAATATTGAAGTGTTATTGAAATATTAAAAGTAGATTTTTATATTAATTATCCTAAACCTGAATTTTCGAGAACATTTAAAATGCTTTCCTGAATTTGTTTCTAGATTTCATCATAGTTTTTAGGGTTTGGTTCGTCTCTTGAATGTATGTAGCTTAATTCTTTCTTCCTGAAATTCCAACTTTATATGAACAACAACGCCAACGTACAAAACTCTCGGATAAATTTTGTCCAGAATTTTCATCATTATTTTAAAAAACTTAGTTTTTTTGTGCTAATTGCCTTTAAATATTTAATACAGGTAAAATAGTAAAAATAGCGGAAATGATTGGGTACAGGCTGAAATTTGGCAGTTTCTGTTCTTTATACCAAATATAAGAATACACATTTACCTGAAAGATGAACCTAATTATGTTGCTCTACGATATTTGGTACGGGAAAATGTGTAATATATTTTTTTGTAGATAATCGCATAATCTACAAACTTTGTAAACACTATTTTATGATAAGACTTACCATTTAACATGTATTTGCAAAAAACTGATATGTTGACCCTAAAACCCCCTAAAATGTGGGTTTCCCGGGGTAGAAAATCCAAATTTCAGCCTGTACCCAATCATTTCCGTTATTTCGCTTTTTTCGACTTAATTTACCTGTACTAATTGTGATTTTTGGTGTTCTATCTTACTATCAATATATCCATTAGCTCATTAATTATCACCACATTGCTTTTATAATTTGCTCTATAGTAATAGTTAGGGATTTCATGACTCGTTTAAGAGAATTGTTTGCCAAAAATGTTGATTCATCAATCATCATACACCAATAAAACCCTATCTTAAATCGCAGTTGAAACATTGCTCTTAAATTTTCTGTTTTTGTGTACAGGATTATTGAAGGCAGAATATTTGCGCCTAGGTACCATCCCTAGAAAATTCTTATAATTATAGAGGAAATTGATTGTAGATCTGCAGCACATTTTCACATTTTGCTGTTTAGAAATTTTTTATGCAATGGTACATATCTGCTGAATAAATGCAAAATAGTGAATGCCAATTAAGAATCTAGTTATTAGGTGAACATCGTATATTAATTAGTATCTCTAAGAATGAAGTTAATTGAAATTTAAAATATTAGGCTTGAAATATAATTTGTGTCTGACATTTAAGAAACTATGGAGTAAGAAAAAGTTTAAAGAAGTACCATTGGTTTGGCATTCTGGAAACTTTTATCAAGAATACCATACAGAGCTAGCAATTCATATTTAGAATATTTGAGGATATATTTTTAAATTACATATGTGTATTCCTACACCAAAAAAAGAGGACACTAAGAATCACTCTTTGTACTACTCCACACAACGTAAAACGAATTCTGCCCAGTAAGGTGCAATGAAGATCTCTCGAAACTCAGGAAGTTAACAAGAAAGACTTCAATAGTTGCTACAAACAAGGCTTTTGGCAGCTTTACAAAGACTGCCTAAAAAGCCGTACAAGAAAGCCATTGCCTCAGCCAAGAGAAACACCTGGCCGGGGTATTGTCAATCTATCGAAAGTCCAGGAGGCTATGCCAGACAATGCAGGATCCTCTTTAAGAACTCTCCAGCGTGTCCTTTAAAAATAGATAAAAAAAACTTTTAAGTTAAATGGTTTTATTTTAAATCATAAGCTGTACCAAAAACTAGAAAATAATTAGAACAGAAACATGGACCTTCTTGAGATTCTGACGTCTGGTAAGAAATCGTGCAATAGTAGCAGTGCTGTCTTCTCATTTCGTATGCCAAGGGGCTCTTTGTGTCGTTGCGTCAGCGGATTAAGTAATATTCTGGGACTTTTAACAGACTAAAATAAAAACTGGGGCGCATTTGAAATATTTTTTTGGTGGACTTGAAAACACATTTTTCTAGACAAGTCGTTTGTGTTTAATTATTCAGTCGTTATACAGGTTTTTATGCGCCCCATGTTTTTATATTATATTACTTAATCCGCTGACGCAACGACACAAAGTGCCCCTTGGCATACGAAATAAGAAGAGAGCACTGCTACTATTGCACGATTTCTTACCAGACGTCACAATCTCAAGGAGGTCCATGTTTCTGTTCTAATTATTTTCTAGTCTTAGCTTATGATTTAAAATAAAACCATTTAACTTAAAAGTTGTTTTACCTATTTTTATTTTATTCTTTTTAGTCTTAATTCAGTCATTTTTGGATTTTACCTTTTACAAAATTCTGGTGAAGTGATTTGTTATGCATACCATATTGCCAGCACTATTTTGAATTTTCTAATTTTGCCAACAAATTCATTATTGTCGACCTTAAACACCCCCAAATAGCGATTCTCAGTGAAATCTAATCGTAATTGCCAAAAACGTACCGCCATATTGGCGTCACCATTTTGATTTTTTTTAAATTTTGACCACAGATTCGTCCTTTGTGACCTTAAAAACTCCCCGATACCGATTTTCAATGGATTCAGAACACATTTGCAAAATTCATCCGCCATAATGGCGCCGCCATTTTGAATTTTCAAATTTTGATCACAGAATCGACATTTTTTTCCCTAAAACCCCCCAATACCGATTTTCAATGGAATCGGAACACAATTGCAAAATTCGTCCGTCATCTTGGAACCGCCATCTTGATTTTTTTTACAAAATTGTCAGATTTCATTGTCACGGGAACTCAATGTGTGGGCAAAATTTCATAAGAATCGGTTTAGTAGAAGTAGTCGAAAAATTTTGAAGTCGCAAGATTTGAACCAAGCAAACAAATATACGAGGTGAAGCTAAATAAAACCATTAAAAAAAGGTAACGGAGCGGAATCGCAGGCGGATTCTATAGAGCTACTAATGCACACACACTTTCCCGGATGCAAGGACGAAAATGAGGTCAAAGCATCAGGGAATGGGCAGAGACCCTTCTGGGAGGAGTTTTCCGCTATTATTACAAAGGTGGAAGTTCTCTAGGCGATTAATGACTTCTCTCCCTTCAAAGCACCCGACCCGGACACCGGACGGTGTACTACCAGTCATGTTGCAGAAATTACCTAAGTTAGTAATACCATGGCTGGTGGTCATGTTCAAGAGCTGCGTGTGGCTCAGTTACGTCCCCATGAGTAGCAGACAGGCGAGAGTCGTATTCATCCCCAAGAAATGGAGAAGAGCTCACGAATTCGCGAAGGACTATAGGCCGATTAGCGTAACATTCTTCGTCCTTAGGCCTCAAACACTCAGACACTGTAAAAGGTCATAAAACTTCCGGTATACCTATCTCAAAACTAGATCCCCTGAGACAGCTTTGTATGAGGCAAAGATCCTGGGAGCATTCCTAGACATAGAAGGCGCCTTTAACAAAGTGCTTACTGAATTGATTCGAGAAGCTCTCATAGTCCTAAACGTAGAAGCAAGACTTTAGGCAATGGCTGGCGGCTATGTTGAGCTGGAGAATAATCCAAGCGGATTCGGGAACCAAGACGGTAAGACCGCGTGATATTGGTGTCAGGAATGTTTCCAACCGTGATTAATGAAATTATACAAGTTGGCAACTGGGCAGCAAGCTGCGGTCTGTTCGTCAACCCGGCCAAAACTTAACTGGTGCTATTTTCAGGGAAAACAAAAATTCCCACCTTCAACCTCCACAGGGTGAAATTTCTGGTTCTAATAGTGGACCCAAAACTCAACTGGAGGTTGACATCGAGGAAAGGCTAAATAAAGCCTGCCTAGCCTTCTACGCCTGTAAAAAGACTTTCGGTAAGAGATGGTGTCTCAAGCCAGCGGTAACAATAGTCTTCACTATCGTGAACGATTCTTGATTTAATGCCCCTAAAACGAAGTACTTTCTCGTCTCTAACAAACATTGCACCGAACTGCCTCCTTTCTCAGTGGCCAAAGAGAATTTAACAGCTGAATTTTTTAAGAGATGCAAGTTCCTCCTCCAGCCAGCTGCCCTACAATCTAAAGGCGCCCCAAAAACCAACCGTCTCGACAAGGTGCAAAACCACGCCATCAAACTCATTGGTGATGGCACCTTTTGCGCCTTCATGGACCCTTTAACACTGCAAATCTCAGCTTTTGGAAGTGTGACAGATGTTGCACCCCTACAAGAGATTCGTTAGCGGCGCGGGCCTATCTTTAAACTGTAATGAATATGAGTTAATTTGCTGTAATCTAAACTTATCACGTCGTATGAAAAACTGTAATATATTAATAAGAAAGTTTTTTTCTGTTTATAAAGATATTTGTAATTAATTTTTCTTTAAAAATGTTGAAAACTGTCCAGGGAAATTAGACATTTTACTTCGGAAAAATTCCGGGAAAGCTGAATTTTGGTATGGACATTGCTATTATTGCTCTAAGGAAAATGTCACGAGTCCCCATCGATTTGACACTACGCACGGTGAGCTTGAAGTAAGTTTTTATGAGCTCGAAAGGTAACCCGGGTTTTTCTGTTTGACTATGTTCTTTGACCTAAAAGAAGTCATTTTGAGTCAAAACTAAAATCTTGTAAGCGCCCCTTTTCGATTTTTGGCCCCCCCAAAAACCACCCCCTAAAAAAAATTCCGTTTTTGACTAATACCTCTTAAACAGTAAGTGTTATCATAAAATAGTATTTTCAAAGTTTGTAGATTATACGATTATCTACAAAAAAAGATAGTACACATTTCCCCGTACGATTTGCCATTCATGACATATCGCCGTTTTAAAGATTTAGAATACTCATTCGCGACGAGTATAAGGTCATCAGACGCTCAATAAATCTTTTGTTGGACTACGTGGCTAATATTTTCAGGGGTGATTCCTGGATATATTTGGAGAAAAAAATTGTTCTAGAGAGGTGGCCTATCCCCACTATCCACTAAAATACAGGGTGTTTAAGAAAACAAAAATTTATGTTTTTAAAATTTACTTAAACCTCAATTACTCCTAGACTAATTATCGTAAAGCAACAAAATTAGGCTCACCTTTTAGGTAAATGTGTATTCTTTAATTTGATATAAATATCAAAAAGTTGAGTGACTCCGTTTAGAAAATATGTAGGTTTAAAGTTAGGTGCAAAATGCTGAAAAACGAAGAATCTTTGGGATTTTGCTCACACTTTGACCTTGAATAACTTCGAAAGGGTTAAGTTTTCGAAAAAATGACAAGAGGCCTTTTTGTAGGCAATAACGTTTCGTATTGATTGATCAAAACAAATTTTCGAAAAAAGCAGTTTTTGAGTGATTTTGTGGCCAAAAATGATTTTTGATAACTTTGACGTTGAATAACTTTGAAAGGGTTAATCGGGTAAACATCTTTGTTATAGAGTTTACCCTTCTAGCTCAGAAGGTACACTTCTCAGCTGGGCTGAGAAACGGGCCGCATTTATGTGCAGGGACCGAACCGTAAGAAATAAAGTTGTAGAGAATTTCATTGTGAACATTTAGGGCCTTTGTACGGGGTTGTACAACCTATAGAAACCGAGATACAAGGAAAACACCGGAAAACCGCTATATTTCCGGCGGCCATGATTTTTTTTTTTGTGATTCCGAAATTGTTTTCTTAAAAAGTCCCAAGGAAGCTGTGGACCAATTTTCAGCCATTTCCGAATTTTGTCTCCTTTCGTGTTTTCTTTTTGCCAATTTTCCCTTACTATTAGTTCACGGATATTAGACAAAAAAAGCTCAACGACGGAAAAATTCTGGGCCTTTTTTTTCCTAATATCCTTGGACTAAAATCAAAATATCTCAAAAACGGTTCCTATTACAAGAAAAAGTTAGAAAATTTTTTTTGGTAGGAAATTACTTAAGCTACAAATAATTCACATAATTTTTCTAAAAAAGTGAACATTACTGAGATATTTTCGAAAAATCGCTTTTGGTGACCTTTGGCCCCTCGTAAAATCGTGTCGGAGTGTCAAATCGATGGGGACTCGTGACATTTTCCTTAGAGCAATAATATCAATGTCCATACAAAAATTCAGCTTTCCCGGAATTTTTCCGAAATTGGGTCTTTTTTTTGTCTGGACTAATAAGCGCTTTTCTACACCGCCTTAAATTTTTTTTATTGAACATAATTTCTTTTCCACATCATCTTCTTTTTGTAAAGCAAATAATTATTTAAAAGAAAAATATTAATTGTTATTTTCTTTAGCTTCCATCATCCAGGCCCGTTGCCTTATTATATCACCAAATTTCGAAGCTGATCATCCGTTCTTATATATTTTATCTGACAAGAAATCAGTGTTGTTTTTAGGAAAAATTAATTCTCCTGAATATTAACGTTTTTTTAGTTTAAGTGTTTTGTCAATTGTTGTTAATACTGTTAAATAATCTTGTTAAAAAGAAATAAAATTTTAATTTTGTATTAATTAGTAGTGGTAGTAGTTTTATTTACAGTTTTTAATTGTTAGAAAAGTTATTTTAGTTTATTGTAATTTATTATGTTTTTGTCAAAATTAGACAAAGCAAAGAAACACGGCCGAAGCAGACGAATAATATAATGCATACAAGTTTAGAATAGATGATAGTAGTTTTTAAGTTTTGTAGAAGACTGATATAGCTAAAGAGTCTTATCATTAACTTTTGGCATAAAGTTGATGAAAGATTCTACTACTCTATACTTGTCTTGTTCTTACCTTGATTATGGGGCCAATGATATATTCTCTTGCAACCGGGGTCACTATCACTATGTGCTTTGTTTTTCTTTGTTTAATGTGCAGCTCCATTTTTCGTACCGCTCGCGCAATCGGTATTCTTCCGGCTCTTTTTCCATCTCTACCATCAAATCTGCCGGCCTTCCAATGCGTCCATGTGTATTCAGCCCTTTCAAATGATGACGACATGTAGGTTTAGGTATATCATAAAAACGACATTCTTCATTAAACTTACCGTTCGTACCGGTACGAATTAGAACAATGCTATGAGTACGAATTAGGCAAACATCTGACTAAAATTGTAAATCGCCCGCGAAAATAAATGACGCCAGCGGGAATAACAAAGTTGACAAAAAAAGGCAGAAGTTAATGTGTATTTACACTATACTGCGAGCCATAACTAATACCACGTAGTTATGGAACTATGAGCTTATGAAATATGATAAAAAAATACTGAAATTGTCAATAAAAACTTACTTTTTGTATAATTTTGTAAGGTGCAGCCTCACAGTGTTCTGCTTCTTTTCGTGCAAGATGGCGGACTAAAGTTTAAGTTTTCTGCTCCTTGGAACGCTGTGGAAGCCTTAGGGCGGGAGAAACACATCAGGTACGATTTAGGAGCAGGTACGATTTAAGCAAGTTTACCCTATTACTCCCTAGAATACAAAAAGTTTTACTTGGCAGCCCCCAAGATATAAAAGGCGCTCTACAATTTAATATCATCACCGAAGCGATCCAGGACAGGAGGCGCTGACAGTATTTGCTACCCACAATGGAATTAGTCAGTGGATCCTCCGAATTCTGAAAACTAGATCAATCGTAACAGCTTGGGCAATAACAGAGTTGCAAGCCTTAGACAGGCGGTCGCACACTTTCCCTGCTGCTTGATCGATGTAAGATTCTCATCAAAAAAAAATAAAAAAAAGGATAAAGGCATGCGAACGACATGGTTATCCAAGTATAAGGAAAGTTTCTTACCATGATCAGTGCTATGTAGAAAGACTCCAAGCTCCAACCACGGTTCTCTAACCATTAACCAAAAAAAGACAGAACTGATGATTTTCACCAAAAGGACCAATATCTCCGATTTCTGTCTGTTAGTCTACTAACACTAAACTTATATCAATTAGCTAAGTATTTGCGTCTTATTTTGGAACGCAGCTTAATACGAGGCTCAATTCCTCAATTTACTCAGATTTGGTTGGAGCCATTTGTATATCTGTAGAATTATTTCATTGGTATTGTTTCTTTATATCTGCGAAAACCAAACTTAGAAATCATCCTTACTACGTACCCCCCATACTACCCGCGGTATACAGAAACAAGGTAATGTAAAAGAGACTGATAGCTTCGAATATCGTAGAAAAAGGTCTCCGAGTGACGTCAGCACTAATGCAGAAACAACAACTGCGATTTTATATGGGAAGACGTCGCCGAGTGACGTCGCACTAAAACAATATTCAGTCTTTTACATTACCTTGTTTCTGTAAACCGTGCGTACTAGTCTGTCATGTCGTTCTGCTCATGGTGCAATGTCTAGTATCAAACTTGGTTTGGTGTAGAAGGGAATCTGATAGATCAGGGGAGGTTTGCAGGGCATTGGAGCAGGTGGCGATGAACCGTACGTCTGAACTAGTGGGTTCGGGAAAACTGATTGTGGGCAATTATTCCACAGCTAAATTTTTCTATTTATAAAGGAACTTCTAGACATTAGTGTGTGCTGTCAGGCTGGAAGTTTTCCCATGTCTTTGATGGGGATCTAGATATTGAAAGATTTGCTTACTGGCTGGAATAGTTCAATTGCTTTCACGTTGACCTCGATGCTTTTGTCAACCGGTACTCACTGAAATGATTTCCTAGTCAAGAAAGCGAGCTCCTTTTCACAGGACTTGACACTGTTTTGACGTTAATGCGACTAGTAGCAACTATCTGATAACCAGATTACCCTGGGTCCGGGCTTTGGGCTTGTCAGAATTGTTAGGCAGACTCTGAAAATTGAAAACTGCTCAGGCAGGAAAAAAATAAGCAGACTTTGGCAAGTGGTATTATTTTGAAGAGGAGAAGAGAACTCCAGAGCATGCAATCGACTCAGGTTTGGGGCCATTTGTATATACGGACGTGGTACGCATGTATAGAACTAATGTCTAATTGGTGGTTCTAGCGCCTCCAAAAACCCGAACTCAAAAATTTATCTAACGGATTCCTTGTCAATTCCAATGGCTTCAGCAATCGCACGAATGCTTAATCGACGATCATTTCGGACCATATTAATTTTTTCAATATTATCGTCTGTTTTTGATGTGACAGGGCGACCCGGATGGGCGTCATCCTTAACATCTTCACGGCCTTCTTTAAAACGTTTATACCACTCAAAAATACGTGCACGTGATAAATACTCATTACCATATGCTTTATGTAATAATTCGTAAATTTCGGTGGCCAAGTTTCACATGAAATTTCACAGCAACTTTTGCTCGACTAAAATATATATAACATTTTTCCGGCAAAAAAAACTCAAGTTACGAAAACAAATGCGGACGGTGGACTGCGAAGTCGGTCGTTTAGCGCAAATGTAAAACAAGGTTGTATAACGAAATTACAACTGCAGCGGCACTGCGCCGCGAAGTCGAAGTCAGCGTACAAAATATAATTTTTTTCAAACGCAATTTTTGGATATGTAAAACGTCACGTCTAAATAGAAGTTGCGGTTGCAATTTAGCTATACATTATAGAGCGAGAGCTGGCCGCAAAAAACGTGACCTATCGAGTAAGAGGATGAAATGTTTTTGAAATGTTAGTACTCATATCGACCATAAGAAAAGTCTTGGTCTGCCTGGGCGGAAGTGGGGCCCAAGTTTGGAATGTGCGTTTTCCGGAAAATTTTTGGAACTATACTAGAAAACACAGGTCTGCCGGGGCCAAGTGCCCGGCAGACCACCTTTTAGTTTAGTGTTTCTTTACTACTTAAACGTTAATTATTCCTATACCGCTTATCGTAGAGCAACATAATTTGTAATTGTTGTTTTTTTAGGTAATTGCGCATTCTTTTATTTGCTATAAAGAACGGAAACTTTAATGATTCCATTTAGGAGCTTTTGCGATGTTTTCCATCTGAGCCTCCCAAAAAATTTTGTTTTTTAGCTTTTTTCTCAAAAAAGTGCACAGAACTTTTTTTCTTAAGTTTCTGATGCACCAAACCATTCTCTAAGATAGTCCCATAAACAAGAATGGTCTAGGTCGTATACCTTCTCTTAACGGGAACAGGACAAATGGAAAAAACCTAAAAAACGCACGTTATGCAAACAATCCATCTAACCGCAACGTATACGACCTAGACCATTCTTGTGTATGGAACTATTTTAGAGAATGGTTTGGTGCATCAGAAACTTAAAAAAAAAGTACTGTTAATAATGCATATTTCTGAGAAAAATGCAAAAAAATGAAAATTTTTGGAAGGCTCAGATGAAAAATATCGAAAAAGCTCCTAAATGGAGTCACTAAAGTTTTCGTTCTTTATAGCAAATAAAAGAATACACAATTACCTAAAAAACAAGCCCAATTTTGTTGCTTTACGATAAGCGGTATAGGAGCAATTAAAGTTTAAGTAGTAAAAAGACACTAAACTAAAAGGTGGTCTGCCGGGCACTTGGCCCCGGCACAGACCCGGCAGACCTGTGTTTTCTAGTATAAAAATGTTCAAACTTAAATTTGGTTATAGTTTGAAACTCTTACTCGATAGGTCACGTTTTTTGCAAACAGCTCTTGGACTATTAACTGCACCGTCCTACTATGACATAAATCGCAGTTGCAGTCGGCCGTCGCAGTCGCAATTCTGTTTTGACCTTAAAGGCACGCGGCGAAATTAAATGTATTGGAAACTCTCTGGTGAGAGGATTCCGTCACCGCCGCCGCGACAATCTGTTTGTGCCTTTACTCTCGTTGTTCCCGTATGTGCCTGCGATAAAGCATATCGGGGTTTCTGAGGAAAACTTATTTTTGTTTTTATCATAAAGCGATAAGGTTGAAGGTTTTTTTTCGATAATTAAAAATAAAACAGTAATTTCATTGGAGGTATATAATTTAGTATTCAAAAACATTTGCAAGCGATTGGAGCAGAAAAATTAACAATAAATAAAAAAATGTTTTCTTGTCCGAATTGTCCGAAGGGATTTTCGCGAAATGACAATTTAATAAGACACATAAAGTCACATCATAGTGGAGCTAAGGAGTTTGTGTGTGATTTGTGCAAATTTGAAGCATCTAGTGAACGAGCTCTTCAAGACCATACAAAAAATAAACATAGTTCAGTTAAACATAGAAAACGAGGACGCTCTTCAACACCATCAACAAGTTCAGTGGCAGGGCCAGCATCGAAAAAAAGTAAAGAAATCAAGAATGACATCACATTTTGCGACATTTGCAATACACAATATATTAAACAGTATTATTTAGCTCACGTCAGGAGTACTGTACATAAAAATAAAGTAAGTGTTTATTATGATGAAGGAGTTGAACAAATCTGTAGTGCATTTAAATCGCGAATTATAAGTTTTCGTATCAAATCTAAGAACTCAACTGTTTCAATTGAAAGTTTTTTCATATCTGAGCGTGATAAAATAATAAATTTATTAGAGAGACAAATATCTTTACATTTAACGTATAAATTAAATGCACAATTATATGCCGATTACGGTAAAAATGACTCCGAAGATGATTTTATTACAAGTGTGAAATCATTTAAAACCAAAAATAAAATTGTAACAATATCGACAAATTTATGTGACTGTCTTGATCAATTGGCTGTGGAAATAATAACAGAAAGTGAAGAGTTTCAATTACGTGATTCTGGATGGGCGCTTCAAAAAGTTGTGTACTTAGAAGTACATTTAAGCAAATACACACCAATGAGTGGTTCATCATACATAAATCTTCCTAAGAAGATTAAAAATACGAAAGCTGTGCTAAACATTCAAAATACCGACCAAATGTGTTTTTTATGGTCAATAATAGCTTCGCAATATCCAGCGAAACATAGCTCAGACAGAGTATCTTCTTATCAAAAATATTCTAAAAATTTTAATATAAATAAAATGAATTTTCCCGTTAAACTAAGTGATATTAATATATTCGAAAAAGCAAATAACATAAGCGTAAATGTTTATGGTGAAGAAAATGGATTTATTGTAGGACCGCTTTATTATACTAACAACAAACTCAAAAATCATGTTAACTTATTATATTTAGAAAACGCTGATCAGGGACATTATTGTTTAATTAAAAACCTTAAGAGATTAATAAGTAGTCAATTATCTAAGCATAAAGGTTCTAAGTGGTTATGTGATGGCTGTCTTATTTATTTTAGGACTAAACAGAAATTAGAAATGCATATGCTTAATGATTGCAATAAAATATTAACAACTCTTCCTCAATCTCCAAATAACATTTTAAAATTTAAAAATTATAAATTCCAACTGAGAGTACCTATCACAATATATGCAGATTTTGAGTGTGTTTTGAAGCCTTTATGTACAAGCTCACCTGACCAATCAGCATCGTTTACGATGAATACCCAAATACATGAGCCTTTCAGTTTTGCATATTTTATCAAATGTTCTTATGATAGTAGCTTAAATAAATTTGTCAATTATCGAGGTGATAATTGTGTAAAAATATTTCTAGATCGACTTAAAAAAGATTCTTTACGTTTATATAAAATTTTGAATGATATTATTCCATTGAAACCATTAAGCTCAACTGAAGAAGTTGAATATAATATGGCTAAGAAATGTCATATATGTTGTAACGATTTAAATAATGATGATGATAAAGTCAAAGATCATGATCATCTTACAGGAAAGTATCGTGGGGCTGCTCACAATCACTGCAATTTAAAATATCATACACCGAAATTTATTCCAGTTATATTTCACAATTTATCAGGCTATGATTCTCATTTCATCGTAAGAGAATTTGGAAATTTTAAGGAAAAAGTCAATGTGATTGCGAACAATAAAGAGAAATATATTTCTTTTACAATACATATTAAATTTGGCGTTGGTAAGACCTTGCAATTAAAATTTATAGATTCATTTCGCTTTATGGCGTCGAGCCTAGATAAATTATCAAAAAATTTAAATTGTTCTGATTTTAAAGAAGTTCACCTTGCATTTCCTGAAGAAGAAGAGTTTAACTTAATGAGTCAAAAGGGTGTGTTTCCTTATGATTACGTTGATAGCTTAGAACGTTTAAATGAAGAACGTTTACCTTGTAAAGAAAATTTTTTCAGCAATTTAAATTCATCAGAAATATCGAATGAAGATTATAAACGAGCACAGCAAGTATGGGAAAAATTTTCAATAAAAAATTTAGGAGAATACAGCGATCTCTACTTAAAAACAGATGTGCTTCTTTTAACTGATATTTTTGAGAATTTTCGTGATGTGTGTATTAAAACTTATAATCTTGATCCCTGTCAATATTTAACCGCACCGAGCTTAAGCTGGGATGCTATGTTAAAGACAACAAAAGTTGAAATGGAACTTCTAACAGATTTTGATATGTTTTATTTCGTTAAGAATTCTATACGAGGTGGTTCAGTTCAATGTATAGGAAAACATTCAGAAGCTAATAATAAATATTGTCCTGATTACGATTCTGCTAAATTATCCAAATATATTATTTATTTGGATGCTAATAATCTCTATGGATGGGCCATGACTCAATATCTACCGTTAAATGGATTTCGCTGGTTATCAGAAATTGATATTATAAATATCGACATTAATAGTATAAGCGATACTTCAGAATTGGGTTACATTTTTGAAATTGATTTGGAATATCCTAAAGAACTACACGAGCTGCATAATGACTATCCATTTTGTCCCGAAAATATGTCACCACCATCAAATTTGAAATGTAATAATCAGAAATTGATTGCAAATGTATTTGATAAGAAAAAATATGTCATTCATTATAGGAATCTGAAACAAGCTTTAAAGTACGGTCTTAAAATTATTAAAATTCATCGCGTTCTAGAATTTCATCAAAGTCCGTGGTTAAAAACTTATATCGATTTAAATAATCAATTACGAACCAAAGCAACAAGTTCATTTGAAAAAGATTTTTATAAACTTATGAATAATAGTGTCTTTGGGAAGACCATGGAAAACATTGACAAAAGAGTTGATATTAAATTAATGACAGTGTGGCAAGGTAAAGGCAAAATATTAGGAGCTAGAAATTTAATAAATAGACCAAATTTTCATAGCCGAAAAATTATTCATGAAAATTTAGTAGTTATACAAATGAATAAAACGAAAGTTGAATATAATAAACCTATATATGTTGGTTTTTCAGTTTTAGATCTATCTAAAACATTAATGTATGACTTTCATTACGATTATGTAAAAAAGAAGTATGGCGAAAATTCTAAATTACTATACACTGACACAGATTCTTTTATATATGAGCTAAAAACTAATAATTTTTATGAAGATATAAAAACTGATTTAAGTAGATTCGATACAAGCGGTTTTGATATAAATAATATTTTCAATTTACCACAGATCAATAAAAAAGTTTTAGGTAAATTTAAAGATGAATGTGGTGAGGAAATAATTTTAGAATTTTTTGGAATAAAGTCCAAATCATATTGCATTGTAACAACTAAAGATATTATAAAAAAAGTAAAAGGTATAAAAAAGGATGTTGTCAAGAATGAGCTTGATGTAAACGATTTCAAAAATTGTTTAGAGAATAATCCAGAAGTCCTTCGAAAAACAATGAATGTTTTTCGAAGTGAAAGACATCAACTTTATTCACAGTCAATTAATAAAGTTGCTTTATCGAACTCTGACGATAAAAGATTTCTAATTCCAAATACGACAGATACTCTCGCTTGGGGACATTTTAAAATTAATGATTATTAGTTCTTATAACATATCATATCAGAGTAATTATATAATATATCTGATTAATTATAATAATGTATTATTTAGTAAGTAAATGTAATTTAATAAATAAATAAAGACTTAATTATATAACTGTTACTAATTCTTTGTATTTGCCTACAAATTGAATCCTATGAAAAATATTAAAAAAAAGTGGGTGTGTGTGTACTTATGTACGCGCATCAGAAGTTATACTTCTTTGGCGTGATTTAAGACTAATGTTTAATTTGCATGCAAATAATTTATTGGATTTTTTTATTATTTGCGTGCGTTGGCACTGTTGGCAGGTGGAAGCATCATGATGCCGACACGCTCCAGCTTGTCGGTTCTTTTCAGCAATGCTTCGCCAGCTAGATCAGCTTTTATCTACCTGCTAATACTACCAATATTTCTAAGCCTTACTCTCTTCCTTTTGGTTTCTTTGCGCCTTACCTTCTGATGGAGCATATTTAGCGTCTCCTCCACTTTATTCTTTACAACACCCGATGTCACCATGTAGTCTATGATGTTTTCTACTCTGAGTCGTGCCTGAGCTGTCGCTTGCAGAGCAGCAGTTTGCTCGGCTAATATCGGGTATTCCAATAGGACATGCTCTGTGTCTTCTATCACATTTAGCAATGCCGCGGACAGCGAAGACATCTTGTCCGAACCGATGGAGGTATGCTCTGGAACACACATGTCCACTCAAGAACTGTGCGAGGTCGTAACTAATCTCTCCATGCTCTCCCGTGACCCTTCCCTCCACATTTGTTATGAGCCTGTGGGTCCATCGATCTTGGGTAGATTTACTCCACCTCCTTTCCACTACTGAAATAAACGTCACTTCTAAATTATGTTCAATTCCCTAGATTCTTCTAATAGTTACTCAATTCAATTGAGCAGCTTTAGGTAACTGAAATATGATACGAAGTGCCTTTGAACTATGTATTTTGTTTTGGTGGACTTGGAAACACATTTTTCTAGACAAGTTGTTCTTATTTACAGAGGTTATACAGGTTTTTATGCCCTCCATGTTTTTATTTTAGTCTGTTAAAAGTCCCAGAATATTACTTAATTCGCTGACGCAGCGACACAAAATGCCCTTTGGCAAACGACATGAGAAGACAGCACTGCTAACTATTCCAGAAGGTCCATGATCGTGTTCTAACTATTTTCTAGTTTTTGGTACAGCAGATTTAAAATAACACCATTTAACTTAAAAGTTGTTTTACCGATTTTTATTATATTCTTTTTAGTCTTAATTCTGTCATTTTTGGATTATACTTTTTACAAAATTCTGGGTAAGTGATTTGTTATGCATACCATATTTCCAGCGCTATTTTGAATTTTCTAATTTTGACAACTAATTTATTATTTCCGACGTTAAAACACCCCCAAATAGCAATTTTCAGTGAAATCGAATCGTAATTGCCAAAATCGTACCGCCATATTGGCGCCGCCATATTGGCGCCGCCATTTTGATTTTTTTAAATTTTTGCCCACAGATTCGTCATTTGTGACCTTAAAAACTCCCCGATACCGATTTTCAATGGATTCGGAACACATTTGCAAAATTCATCCCCCATTTTGAATTTTCAAATTTGACTACAGAATCGTCATTTGTGGCCCTAAAAATCTCCCGATACCGCCATTTTTAATTTTCGAATTTTGACCACAGAATCGTCATTTCTGCCCCTAAAAACCTTCCGATACCGATTTTCAATGGATTCAGAAAACATTTCCAAAATCCATCCGCCATTTTGAATTTTCAAATTTTGACAAAAGAATCGTCATTTGTAGCCCTAAAAACCTCCCGATACCGATTTTCAATGGATTCAAAACACATTTGCAAAATTCATCCACCATATTGGCGCCGCCATTTGGAATTTTCAAAATTTGACCACAGAATCGTCATTTGTGGCCCTAAAAACCCCCCGATTCCGATTTTTAATGGATTCAGAACACATTTCCAAAATTCATCCGCCATATTGGCGCCGCCATTTTGAATTTTTAAAATTTGACCACAGAATCGTCATTTGTGGGCCTAAAAACCCCCGATACCGATTTTTAATGGATTCAGAACACATTTCCAAAAATCATCCGCCATATTGGCGCCGCCATTTTTAATTTTCTAATTTTGACCACAGAATCGTCATTTGTGGCCCTAAAACCCCACCGATACCGATTTTCAATGGAATCGGAACACAATTGAAAAATTCGTCCGCCATCTTGGAACCGACATCTTGATTTTTTTCCAAAATTGTCAGATTGCACTGACACGTTAGCTCAATGTGTGTGCAAAGTTTCATAAGAATCGGTTTAGTAGAAGTAATTGAAAAAGCTGTCGCAAGATTTGACCCAAACAAATATACGAGGTCAAGCTAAATAAAAGCATTAATATCTTGTTCATTGTTTTATTTTCCCAAATAATAACAGTAAATATTTTGTATTATATATTCAAACTAATTTCTGATTGAGTAATTATATTAAGTTTTAACCATTCAAAATCATTAGTAAAACAGTAAATAATTATCGCTTATTGTACAGTGGCCATATAGCTTTATTATTATCTTGGCCAGCCGACAAACAACCAAGAAAAATCTTCTGAAAAAGTCGGCTGGTGTAAAACTTGCCCTTAGAAACTCGCGCTTAGGTGAAGAATAGAACACGGATCGGATTTCCCTCCATAGCCTCGCGACAGAACCCCTCACCCAGCAACGTCCTGCACAGTAAAATCGTCTACGAATCTTCATGCCTACAAAAATCCAAACCTTCGCTTATGCCCCAGTTACACGAATGACAAAAAATGACAATTGTCATAATCTCTGGTCATAATTAATGGCATTGTTGTTGTTTATTTTTTATGACAGAAATAATGACACAAATTATGACCGTGTATGACGATAATGACAAATTATGACAGAAAAAATGGCAAGTGTGTCATTCGTGTAACAGCACCATTAGCTTATGAATCGTACAAGAAATTTATTTCCCTCCATAGCCTCAGGATAAAAACCCCCTCACCCATCGACATCGTGAACAGACATCAACTCTAAAGAATGGGAGTTGAAATGCTTGCCCTCCATACCGCTTCGCCTATCGTTGCGTCTCGCATATTCCTAAAAATTTACTCTCATAAGATTTTTAAAAACGCGCCTAGAGAAGTATAACTTCAATAAATTTTCCTTAGAAAACCCTAACAGACACTTATACTTGAAACTTATCAAACATGATTCAGCGCAATTCGTATACATATTTGCAATTTTCTAACATGATTCAGGATAATTACATTTTGGGAGTTCGGAGTTTCGGAGGCGCCAGAACCCCCCAATTCTCAAACCGATTTTTTGATTTTGTTTTCGATTTTGTATGGGAACTCAAAAGCTCTCAAAACCCAGTTCATTAAAAGAACACGGGGAATTCTGACGAACCCAAGCCAGGACCCCCGGGTAATCCGCTCATCAGATAGCGAATATTAAGACACTAGGGGCCGTCTAAATAACGTCAAAACAGGTGACCTGTAAAAATAACCTCGCTTCCTTTGCTAGGAATTCATTTCAATAAGTACCGGTTCACAAGAATATCGAGGTTAACGTGAAAGCAATTGAATCAGCGAGACTAGAAGCAAATCTTGTAGTAGAGACATCGTTGGATAATGTAGAGAAGCTGGTGTGTGATGGAGTTGGATATTACCATGTATTTACTTTAATTGCGAGCTCCCCATTGATGACTTTAATCATGCTGTAAGACTAGACTTTCGCTAACACTACAACAAGCAGAGTTAGTATCACCTCTTCAGGTACCGCGTAAGGATATCGGCAGAATCGTGTCGGTTACACACGATATTGGTCAATTGAGAATACCGTACAACTATCATTGCAGTAGTTGTGGGGTTGAACAAGTTAGAGACAACCGAACATTTTCTCTATTTTCACTTATCTTAGATCTGGCTGGAATCAGGTATGTACCGTGTATTTTGTAACCTTTCCTTATACTGCTAGGGAAATATTTCAATTCCTAAAATATGACCTACGATTAATTAGCTGAATATAACAGGCCCAAATTTCCAAGCATTTTAAATTCGCTCGATAATTGCGGCACTCGTACGCCAAAACTATTGATATTACGCAAAAAAAAGGTTATTACATAAATTGTAGGAATTTTTCTCTAGTTTTATTTTGTATATAAATGTTTTTATCGTAAAATAAATTGGAAAGGAGATATTGTGAAAAAACTGCTTTTAGGCGCCATTTTTCCAATATGGCGGCGCGAACGGCAAATATACGACGTGTCAAAATTGAAATTCGGAAAGAGCACATCGAAATCTATAAAATTACCCATTTTTAAAACTCCCGCAAAACTTTCCAGGTAAAACTACCAAATGACCGTACTATTATGTAAACGAACGAATATTTGAGCCGCCTAATAATTGTTGTGCATTGTCGCTTTATATTGTTTAGTATAGAACAATAGCAATGCTGCTTGCGCTCTATCAAATTTGGGAACCATTATAGAAACAAAATAAAAATACTCTTATGAAATGCTATTCATACATTCTGTAATGGAAAAACCCATTGCCATTTTGCTTCTAAAGTGTTCAGTAAACAAATATTTAACAAACGGTTGGTTTCAAACTATATTACAAAATTTTATTTGATTGTTTTTATTCACAGGAATGATGATCGAAGAAATAAGTCTTACGTTTCCTAAACAATTTGAAGCTACTCATCCATTTTTATATGTTATTCGGAATAAAGTACATCAAATTTTCATGGGGAAATATGTTAATAACGAAAGCAGTTATTAGTTGCTAGGATTGTAAAAGTCAAGTAATTTGTTAAATTTTACATCTGAAATTGTTGGATTTTACATTACCTTGTTTCTGTATACCGTGGGGTTGAACCACGTTAAACGTTAATGAAATAAAAATTTTGTTAATATTTTATTAGCAGTGGTTTTAATGAAATATGTTTAGTTTTAAGAACTTTAATTTATCTATGTAAAAAAAGCTAAAACGATTCGCGCAATCATCATGCAATAATCCATCAAATCTAAATTTGCATTATTTCGTGGTGGTCTATTTATAAGAATTGCTGCGATGGTGATTTTGAGTGCATAGCGAAATTATAGGGCATTTTCATAAATGCAGGTTGCGTGCGCAACTGACTTATTCAGCAACACACTTCCATTGCTGAGACGGAGACTCAGGACGTACGAAAAACCCGGTTTTATAGGAAAGAAACGAAGGAGAGGAGAGAAAGAAGAACGAACATGACGAAACTTTAACGAAAGAATTTTCACCCAAAAACTTCCGGGGTGAAAACTAACTCATACGCACATTTCTTTCTCTTCTCCCTTCTCAGATGTAAACAATGACCGCGGTAAACACACACAATCAAAGCTTTCATGCAGGATAAAGAATTATTCCAAGCCGAAGGCAGCCTCGTGTAGCATTAAATAACGAGACTCAAATCTGATTTCGGCCGACTTCTCGAGTCTCCGTTACTGTGTTTCCATGCAGAGTTTATCCTGAGTTTACTCAGATTAAGCGCCCATGGAAACGGGGATTGAGTAAAGTGTCGTTAAATCCAAGTAAACTTAACGAAGCCAGTCCGATTAAGCCGGGTTTTGCATATGTGTGTGTTTCAGTATCGTTTACTGCACATATACCAACGGCGACGCAATGTAAAATTAATTATCTGTCACTTTAACCCAGAACCGTCATGGAAACAGCATCGAGTGATCTTGAGAGAAAAAGCTTTCTGTTTACTTAACGAAAACTCTACCCTGGCTCATGGAAACACAGTACGTGTAGCACCACCCATTCGATCTTCAAGTACAGAATCAATAGTCTCCGTTGTAGTATGATCCAGTCCAAAAAACTATGACATATACTGAGTTTCCATGAGAGTTCAACCAGAGTTGAACCCGAGTTAAACGTCATGGAAACAGACACAGTTAAGAGTTTTCGTTAAAGATTTTCAACTCTGCGCAACTGGCGCAACTCAACGAAAATAGGTAGGTTGAATTGAGTTCACGCGCACAACTAAAAACGACACACTGGCAAAGGTACAAAAGGTGAAAATGTCGCGCACTTTATAATTAATAAATACTTTTAAAGGAAAATCTATAATAAAATAATTTTGATGGAAAAAGATGGAGGAAGACGGAAGGCAGAAATGGAAACGCATCGAGATAATCGTTGAGTTGAAGTGTCATTTCAACTCAACCACAATTCAACTCGACTCCCATGGAAACTCGGTAATAGACTAAATATACACATAGAGGCTCAAAGCCCATACAAAATTTTCGCCCGGAATGATACCTCAGCTACAATTTCTAAAAACTCCATCTGATTTTCGTTAGGCGAAGCTTAATTTGAAACAAAAAGCTTTTAAGTACATCTTATTCATAAGCGCTTTACGCATGTAGGGAAAAAAGTCAGAAGCTTGATTTCTGTTCGGGTACGGGCACTGACATATAGATATGGACTGCTAAATAAGCAAAATCCCATACAAAAAAGTGGCACCAAAAACTATTGACCTCTCGCTCCCCCGCAAAAATCCTATGAACTTTAATCGGTTTTAAAATAAAAAAACAGTTCAGTGCATGTCAGCGATATAAACATAATTAGAAAAAACTAGACAGCTATAGAGTTTTTTCTTCTTTCTCTATTTTCTTTATTTTTAAAAGTTCGTTAAACAGAGGGAAAAAACCCTCACATATTTAAAAAAAAATACATTTATTTAACGAAAAAACTGCTACTAAATAAAAAATAATGATGGAAAATTTTTTCTATCAATTATAACATACATCTTATCACTTATTTTCTCCTAAATTCGAAAAAAAAATTGTTGTTTACATAGAAAAGGTCTTCTTCTTATGGAGAAAAATGGTGCCATTGGGGGGTGCTACACACGAGACTAATTCGGACGGGTGAAACCGCTTTTATGGGAGAGAAACGACGTGAAGAAAGGGAAATGGGCTATTTTCCCCTTTCTTCACTTCGTTTCTCTCCCATAAAAGCGGTTTGACCCGTCCGAATTAGTCTCGTGTGTAGCACCACCCATTGAAAGTTGTCAATTAGCAGTCCATATCTATATGTCAGTGGGTACGGGTATTCTTTTGTTTTTGCGAGGAAGAGGCAAAGGGGTGAAAAATCAAACAACTTTCAAGCGACGATTTCTTGAAGGAAAGAATGAATGGAAGAAATGCAAATGCGTGAGAAATGCTCAAGGACAGTTGCGATTTGATAATTTTTGTTTTAAATGTTTGTTTTCATGTATTATTTGAGACTAGGGATATTGTCGTGGGGGAGCTAAATATTTATTTTTTTAAAAAAATGATAATGATATGAAAAAAATATTTTTTTTGCTATTATAGAAATTTGAAATAGGAAGTTAATAAAACAATTCAAATATTTTTGAGCTCCAACTACACGTTTCTGATTGTGAATAATGCATTAAACCAAGAATTTCAATTTTTTTTAACAAAAGCGAATCTGTTCTTGAGCATTGAGAGTTCTTGAGTAAGAACCTTCGTTTATTCGACTACTCTTGGAAAAAATAAACAAAATATTTTAAATGAAAATTCGCAGGCAACGACTTTAAATAAAAAAAAGATGATGTGTCCGCCCTCCCTGATAAGGTATATTGTAAAAAATAAGAAATCTTCACAAATTGATTTTGCATAGGTGTAAAGGCGGCCCTATTCCCCTGCTAGGGAAATATACCTTATAGCCACTTTGCAACCCCAATTTTTTTGGTGAAAAACACTGGAGGAAATTTAATAGAAAAAAAAACAAGGAGGCAAAAAAAATTTTTGAGGAAAATTTTTTGCGGGGTCAGTTTTTGGAGAGAGTTCAAAAAAACGAGTCGAGCTTCTTTTAGAAGAAAACTCACGATTCTTAAGTTTTTTTTAGAAAATTTAAGACAAAGTTATCCGATTGTATGGTATCTAAAACAACAAAGAAGAATAATCTCGGTCCGTTTTTTTGAAAATAAATTTACAAGGGCTATAAGAGAGACGGGAATTTTGGGCAAAGACGTAGCAACTTTTGGGGAAAAGGAAACTACATGGTCCACCACTACATGGAGTCTTAGACGGAGAATAGCCGTGGGAAAGGGTCCAAAAAACACCAAAGAAACATTTTTTTCTTGCCTAAACGAATGTGTAAAGGAAAACCAAGAAGCAACCAGATTTGGAAGTGATAGTGGAAAAAGAAAAATTTGGGAGAATCGGCATCAGGGAACCCCCGAAGAAACTGGCAGCCAGGTAGCTGAATGTAGTTGCTGTGGCGGTGACGTTGCTGGTAGCAAACTAAGAGGGCGGCGGGCCAACCAAGCCAGAAGGAAAAATCTGCGGTGGATGGAGCTCTGTTTGAGTGTCATAGGGCAGGATTGATATACCTCAGGCCCAAAAAGGTATTTGCAGATTCTTTTGCGTTAAATAAATAAATAAACACCAAAGGTTGGCAAACCAAGATTTATTGGAGCTTATGATATTGATGGTTGCTGATTGAAAAAGTAACTATTTTTTTGGAGCATATGTAACTATTGTTGTGTTGGGTTCGAAGATTTAATTTTTTGAGGGATTGTTCACAACTCACTTGGTTTGTAATTAAATTCTTTTCGTTTTTATCTCCGGACAGTTATGAATGGAGTATTTTATTGGTTTGTTTGTGTTGAGGGCAGTAAGGTTTGCTTTGGAGTAGAAATTTGTAAACAATTTGAGTTAATATAATAAGTATTGTATTTATGTTTGATGAACGGTAATTGGTTTTGCGTTGAAATGATTAAGTTTGTGTTGTGGTGTTATCTAGAGTTTGTTAGTCGAGATGTCTAACATGTAATATCGGGGTGGTCTATAATGAAATTGTAAATCCATTATACCCGAACTCAGAAAGTTTCATTGAAGAACTAAAATAAAAGCTCATTCTTCTACTGGACACCACATTCTATTTTTTAATAACCTATAATAAATAAAGGCGTTCATGTTTATTTCGTGGCAGGTCTTTTCATTCCTACTGCCAGAATTTGGGGAGACCCTTATAGGGTCATAAAATTTGAGGTCAACAATATTATACCACACAAAAGGCCCGACACAAATAAGTCAAAGTATAAGTCATAAATCCCTAAAAATAAATTAAATAGAGTGTAAGGGATTTATTTTTGTTTAGTTTTTTAACATATCATCAAAAGATGGGGAAAACCCGTAATCTCTTGAAATGCAAGATCTACAGTAGAACCCGATTAAGAAGAATTGCGTTGGTAAAAGGGGTTAAAGCATATATGCGCTCGTAACTAGCATGCATAGCAAAAAATGCTCCCGCCTTACGGGTATGCACACTTACGGGTGTGCACTGACTTCCGAAATCGAGCGAAAACCGGTGTATTGACTATGCTAATGGCACCCTTTTTGGCCACTAAGATAATTCCCCGTTTGCTTCGTCCTATAACCCATTCCTACACGAGGGACCATGGTTCCAAAAAAAGCTCGTGCTCCCAAAACCGTGGTCCCTAGTGTAGGAATGGCTATACCATTTCTTAAAGCTTCAATTATTAAATGTATCATTATACATACATTTACTCAGGACGCTTTAATCTACGAAAATAACATGATTGTTTTCATTTTCAATTTTAGTCTAAAAAAGTGTGAGCGTACCGTGCCTCGTTCGTGTGCCATGCAGGCTAAGAACGGGCGAGCCTTATTTTTACCCGGGAATACTCCACAGACAGCCAAAATAAGAACGAGTGATTGCAGGTCATAAATTAACCTCAGGAAAGTCTATATTGCTCAATATTTTGAAAGGCTTACATTTCCTCATTTGGTCCATACTCGGACCCAACTAGGGAAACTTCATGTAATTTATCATTAATAAGATTAGGATACAAGCCCTGTACCTGACTTGTTCCTAAGAAGGCATGGTTGTCATGCCTTATAATTGCTTTATCAAGACCTAATATATGTTTACGTTTTGCCACTGGTAAATTCTAGTCCGGTATCCTTCAACAGCGGAATTTCCAGCACATCTAACGCATTTACTTTCTTCCCTTTGTATTAAGCGTAAAATGCTTTCAATCAATTCCAACTGCGAAGTTCTGGTCAGGGCAGGGCGCCTAATTTCCCAGGTATAGCAAAATCTACGCAGACGGTTCTGAATATGTTTGGCTAGGCTTTGTGTTGTATTAGAAATTCGTGTTTGAGTGACTTTTTAAAAAAAGAATTTCTCAGCTCCTTTATTAGATATCATTATACAGTTTTTTTTAAAAGGTTATTTAATATTTATAGAGTAAAAAAGAATATTGTTTTTCAAAATTTGGGAAAAATAGTGTAAATTATAGGTGACGCCAAAGTAGAGTCCTCGAAAAAATTGTGGTTCTGCCGCCGACAGTTAATCTCCGGATTGGCTGGTCTAAAACAAATAAACCAAAAAGATTCTTAAAAATGAAGGTCTTTCACAGGAGAATTTACCTCAATTAAGGTAAAATCGATAAAAACAAAAAAAATGGGAAAGGAAGGAAAAAAAGTACAAAAATGGACTAAGTTTTTTTTGGCAAATTGAGTTAAATTCTCCTAAAAAATATATCAATTAATAAATTACAGCAAGATGTTTCAAAATCGGCCAATCCGGAGATTAACTGTCTGCCACAGAACAACGAGGACTCTACTTTGCCGCCCCCTATAATTTACACTATTTATCAAAATTTGAAAAACAATATTATTTTTTACTCTATAAATATTAAATAACCTTTTAAAAAAAACTGTATAATGATATCTAATAAAGGAGCTGAGAAATTCTTTTTTTAAAAAGTTACTCAAAAACGCCTTTCTAATGTTCAGTAGTACCTTAAAGGCGTTGCAACGCACGCGGGCGTTTGCTATTCCAAAATATAAATTTTAAAATGTTTGCCTACAAAAATAAAAAACGAAACAAAAACCTGCGAATTTTCATTTAAAATCTTTTTTTTATTTTTTCCAAGAGTAGTCGAATAAACGAAGGTTCTTACTTCTCAATGCTCAAGAATAGTTTCGCTTTTGTTAAAAAAAAATTGAAATTCTTGGTTTAATGCATTATTCACAATCAGAAACGTGTAGTTGCAGCTCGAAAATATTTGAATTGTTTTATTAACTTCCTATTTCAAATTTCTATAATAGCAAAAAAAATATTTTTTTCATATCATTATCATTTTTTTAAAAAAATAAATATTTAGCTCCCCCACGACAATATCCCTAGTCTCAAATAATACATGAAAACAAACATTTAAAACAAAAATTATCAAATCGCAACTGTCCTTGAGCATTTCTCACGCATTTGCATTTCTTCCATTCATTCTTTCCTTCAAGAAATCGTCGCTTGAAAGTTGTTTGATTTTTCACCCCTTTGCCTCTTCCTCGCAAAAACAAAAGAATACCCGTACCCGAACAGAAATCAAGCTTCTGACTTTTTTCCCTACATGCGTAAAGCGCTTATGAATAAGATGTACAGTAGAACGCCGATTATCCGAACGCCAATTAACCGAATCGCCAATTATCCGAATCGATTTTCGGGGAGATAGTAAAAAATTTTCGCTAAATGTTCATGCCCACACATTTCATTTTTATATATTACCGGTACTATACATAAGTATGTATATCTTCTAACAACATTTTTTCAGTAAATGGATTACTTTTTGCTTAATTTATAACAACTTAATAAATTCTGTTCTTCAATGTACAATATGTTACCTCTTTTTGCTTGATTCCCAATCTATATCCAATTATCCGAATATTTGATTATCCGAACTGCCCCCATCCCCAATTGATTCGGATAATCGGAGTTCTACTGTACTTAAAAGCTTTTTGTTTCAAATTAAGCTTCGCCTAACGAAAATCAGATGAGTTTTTAGAAATTGTAGCTGAGGTATCATTCCGGGCGAAAATTTTGTATGGGCTTTGAGCCTCTATGTGTATATTTACTCTATGACTATGAGGATCTGAATTGTGTTTACTGCATATAAATGAACTACTATATTTGAGCCTACTTATAAAATTTTGCGCATTGTCACGTGATTTCCCAGCGGGAAATGGAATCATACCAAGAAGCATGACAGTAGCCCTTTTCGGAAGGCGAAAATGCCTTCCTTTTCGCATTCCGCTCCATATCTTTTTTGTACAGCCATGTCATTAGAAGGAATGAGTCGAAAAGCTCTAAAAGCTCATTCGCCTTCCCCACGCATTCTCGGTAAGGTGTTTGTGATAAGTCATCTTTTATTTCTTCCAAGGAAGTACAATTTCTTACACTTCTTTTGTGGAACTACAAATACGAACTCCTTCCTAAAAGCTTCTTGAGGAAGGCCTTCAAACTTTTCCCGCTGGGAAAGTTGAAAATAACTTTTGTAGCTCGTATATGCACAGGAAAATATTTCAAAATGCTTCTGAAGCGCGACAAGGAATCACTTCCAATTTGATTCCAGAGAAAGCTGCCTCCACTTTTCCCGCTGGGTTAATATATCTTCTTTATAACTTACTGAAAAGCTTTATTTTTTATACGCTTTATATTAGCTTCACCTGTATGTATGTGTGTATGTATGTATGTATGTATGTTCTATGTAAGCAAATCTTGCAACTTGATTTTGACCCACTTCTATATAACCGATCAACTTCAAATTTTGCACATATGCATAGTTCGCGTGACAATACAATCTGACCATTTTGTAAGAAAATCAAGATGGCGGTTCCAAGATGGCGGTCGATTTTTGCTATTGTGTTCCCCGACCCCCCGACATGGGTATCAAATGAAACGGCATGACAGGCAGAATACAATTAGCTGTATGGCGTCATTCCAAATTCAAAATGGCGGCAAACAAAATGGCGGACTACGTTTTTCTTTACAACCCACTCGATATGGGTATCAAATGAAAGGGTGTGACAATTAGAATACTATTATCTGTGTGGCGTCATTCCAAATTCAAAATGGCGGCCAACACAAAATGGCGGATTATCTTTTTCTTTACAACCCACTCGGTATGAGTATCAAATAAAAGGATGTGATAATAGAATACTTTTCGCTGTGGGGCGTCTTTCCAAATTCAAAATGGCGGCCACCACAAAATGGCGGTTTACCTTTTTCTTTACAACCCACTCGGTATGGGTATCAAATGAAAGTGTATGACGAGTATAGTATAGTAAGCTTTGTGATGTCGTTTTAAATCTAATATGGCGGTCACTACAAAATGGCCGAACACATACATATAATAGACTAAAAAATAGAAAATAAAAAATATAGTTTAAAAAAACTAAAAAATACGCTTTTATTTTAAAATGAACTAAAAAGTAAAAAAATAATTTTGAATGTAAAGTTTTTATTGCTCCAGCCAGTATAAGAAAACAACCTACCTTTCGAAATCTAAAAAAGCGTGAGGCGCTAGCTAAAAGTTCCGGTGTTAATAAAATAAGAATATAGAGAGCCCCACGCTTTTTTACATTTCGAAACGTAGGTTGTTTTCTTATACTGGCTGGAGCAATAAAAACTTTACATTCAAAATTATTTTTTAATTTTTAGTTCATTTTAAAATAAAAGCGTATTTTTTAGTTTTTTTAAACTATATTTTTTTAGTACAGAACAACAGCAATGTTGCTTGAGCTCTTTTAAATTTCGGAACCATTATGCAAAGGAAATAAAAATACTCGTACGAAATGCATATTCATACATTATAGTTGAAACCCTATTGCCATTTTCATGGTAGTAACTAAAAATGCATTGCCATTTCGCTTTTAAAGTGTTCAGTAAACAAATATTTAACAATGGATATGGGTTATTTCAAACTACATATTACAAAATTTCATTTGATTCTTTTTATTCACAGGAATGGTCAAAAAGAAAAAGAGTTTCAAGTTTCCTAAAATATTTGAAGCTACTCATCCATTTTTATATGTTATGCGGAATAAAGAACATCCAATTTTCATTGGGAAATGTGTTAATAACAAAAGCAGTAATTAGTTAGTAGGATTGTAAAAGTCAAGTCAAGTATTTTGTTAAATTTTTATATCTGAAACTTTTTGGTTGAACATTACATAATAAAATAAAACTTTTGTTAGTATTTTATTAGCAGTGTTTAAATGAAATATGTGAAGGTTTTAAGACCTTTAATTAAATTTTACAATTTGTATACAACTGTAATCTTATGAATCAAGATTGGAACTATTATCACTTGCTATATTGTTGATGACTAACGTCTGGTACTTGATTTTCATTACACTGTAAAACATCTTAACTGCCTTGAGACATAAAATTTTCGTTGGTAGATTTTGCCAAGAGTTTATTCGTGTCGAATTCTGCTAAATCTTTCTGCTCTTAAACATCTAAGCTTGCGTTGTTTAAAACTATTCATATTCTTTTTTGCTAAAGTAGTATTTTTAAGCAATAATTAAGTCAGAGTTATTTAGATTTAAACAATAGAATATTGGGTAATATTGCAGTTTAACCAGGTACTTGAAGAACTGAACGTCCAAATGAACGAAATATAAAATTTTTTTTTAACTGCGTGAGAGTTGAAACACTGCGCTGATAATGTCACTGCGCTGAAAATGTTTTATACAAAAGTTGTAGATAATAAAAAGATCTAAAACTTTTGTATTTAACATATTTTGATATAACCTCAAATTTTCGAACAAAATGGCGGAAAATCGATTTTTCAGTTTTTAATTTTTTTTCTCCCGTAAAAATAATTAAATTTACATGAAAATTTGTTAGAGTATACCTTGTGTTGCGTTAAAAAAGCATGATTTTTTTTGTTTGGAAAACGGATAGTTTCCCAGAAATTAACATTTTTCGAAAAAAATACCCTTATCTTGCACGGACAACTTTATTGATGTTTTTTTCGAATTTTGATATTCAATAAGTGCTCATTTAACCATTGAAACGTCTAGTTTGAAATGGTCTATACATTTTGAAACTTTATTTTCATTAAACCGCTTAAAATTAAGAAAAACCGAACACCTGATTTTTCGAATCACGTACATATTTCTCGATTTTTTTCAATTTTTTTCAAATTTTTTAATTTTTTCTGTTAATGGGCACTTATTGCATATCAAAATTCGAAAATAACATCAATAAAGTTGTCCGTGCAAGATAAGGGTCTTTTGTTCGAAAAATGTTAATTTCTGGGAAACTATCCGTTTTCCAAACAAAAAAAAAATTATGCTTATTTAACGCAACACAAGGTATACTCATACAAATTTTCATGTAAATTGAATTATTTTTACGGAAGAAAAAAAATTAAAAACTGAAAAATCGATTTTCCGCCATTTTCTTCGAAAATTTGAGGTTATATCAAAATATGTTAAATACAAAAGTTTTAGATCTTTTTATTATCTACAACTTTTGTATTAAAAATTTTTCTTTAGGAGGTCATGTTTCACCGCAAATCGCAAAAAATCTTTTTCAACCCCTAAATAGTATCCCCATTTTACCATTTCCCTTTTTTTCGAGTTTAAAAATTTTTTTGGTTTTAGTTATGACCTTAACGACATTTCATTGCTGGTCCCTCCCTGCTATTAATTTATTTTTTTGTCCTCATTTAAATCCGCTTTGGTACTAGCCTATTATAGTAAGCTATTTTTTGAGACCAAAGTCAACCCTATCGGCGAATCGGAAGCCAGCACCACAGCAACCCCTAAACTTTAACCCTTTCACGACCATAAGACTTTGCGGGCTTATGCAACCACTTAACCTGTTTCAAATGATTTATTGGGTGTCTAGAAAATAGGTTTCGACTAGAGAATAGGAATAAATGCCGTGGGTTTTGTGCAAATTTTGGGGACAAATGTGTCCCTATGGTCCGTCGCTTATACTTTTTGCTCGACCTAGGTTTACCAATGATGACAGTATTTTTTGTAAAAAAACACGCATTTATAATCTTAGTTTTTAGTTATTCATAAAAAATATTAGATACACACTATTTGACTTTATTTAGTTATGGTACTCAGCGAAGCAATTCCTGTCATTAGTGTAGCAAAGGTGAACTTTGCATATAACACAAGTGTTATTTGTCCTGTTTTCCTTCTTGCTCTTGGCACAGTTTACGCACCTCTTCCTGAGAGTGGATTTTTCCATGGGATGTGACGGTAATTGTCGTCTCACAGATGTGCGCACTGCACTTGTTTTTGTAGCGGGGGCGCCTCGTTGGCTGACGGTAAAAGCATTTATCAAACTCCGAGCAACGACTTGTCTGAATTGCAAGGTGGACAATACATGCCCTTCCATTTGATTTTCATCATGAAGCTTAGTGTAAATGGTATGTGCATTATTCACTGATATATCAAATAGATCAAAAAATAGTCGAAGATAATACTTTATTCTTGATCTCCGATCTACTTCATAGCACACTTTACGTTGATCCATAAGATCTACTCCTCCCATATTTTTATTATAATGTGATATAATTCTAGGGCATTTCACATCAATTTTGTCTGCTGAACCAGCTTTGCGGCGTTTCACGGTATCTGTTTCGATAGGCGACAAAAAGTTGGTCAACAAATGCACCGCTTTGTTATCCATCCATTTCACATAACTTATCCCTTGGAAACTTGTGGTGAAAATATCTCCACGCTTCATTTTTTTATCAACTGGTGCAGTTTTGGGAAGATGTTTTCGGTTAGTTCGAACTGTTCCACACGCCTTGGTATTTTTAACAATCAGTTTATATTGCAACAAGGGTGAATTAAAGAAGTTATCAAAATAAATTTCACATCCCAAGGCTTCCAGCTTTTCCGTAAGTTGAAGAACTACCGATTCACCTAACCCAAACTGAGTCCCGGAAGGTCGTTTTCCTGTATATAAATCGAATTCAAACAGGTAACCTGTCGCCGCATCACTTCTACACCATAATTTGAAGCCCCATTTGACGAGTTTATTTTTTATATATTGCTTCATAACATTATGACCTTTGAATTTTATCATGTGCTCGTCGATACTCTGTTGTTTACTATTATTGAATGCATTTTGAAAAGAAGCATTCAAATGCTCCATTACTGGCCGAATTTTGAATGCTCTATCATGATTACGGCTATTTGGGTCTCGTACTTCGTCGTTGTTACAGAAATGTAGGTTCCTGCGTATTTCTTCGAATCGAGCCCTTGGCATAACGTTTGATATGAAAGGTACCGCCATGTCTGGTTCTGTAGACCAGTAATCTCTCAATGAGGGTACGATATGATAGCCCATAACCAAATTCATACCAAGAAATGCTTTCATTTCCTCGACTTCAATAGTGAATTCCCGCCCATTTTGATGAGCGTATCGTACTGACTCTGATACTATATTTTGAACAAAAACATCAAAATTAGTTGTTGAACAGAAGATGTTGAAAGGAGTCAATATATCAGCTGTAGCTTCTTGACAGATTTGCACCTTTCCGAATTCATACTCCACATTATGAAAAATATTTGGGATGTTCTTTGGCTCCACTTGAATACCAATTGATTATTTCGGGGGGCTTGATCGGCGACAGGTTCAGCTGTAGATGTTGAAGTTTCATGCGTCGATCTTGTTGATTTTTGAAATTCAATCCATGTATCTTCAATTTCAACATCAACAACCCCTTGGTCATCGTCCTGTGTCAAAAACATTTGGTCTTCTTCGTCAAGCTGTAAATTATCTTCATCGTCGCTATTGTCACCCATCAAAATCTGTTGGATTTCGTTATCTCGAATTTCAAAGAGTCTACGTCCTTTACGAAACATATTCTGCAACAATATCAATAAAAATATGAAGGTATTTGAGAAAATATTCAGTAGTAGTAAGTAAAGTATTGCTCATAAATAGTATCTCTCAACGGCCACAGGGACAGCGATGTCCCTTTGTGTTTACAATTACATTTCTTTTTTCGCGACTTAAATATTGATTCCAGAACTGTATACAATAAAAACTAACTTACCAGGCAACGACTATGTCACACTCTGAAAAGTTGAATACCACTTTTACACTTATATATATATTTTTAAAATTTGTCTGCTCGTGAACCTTGCTACTGCCACTTTCAAATAATCATAGACAAGAATCGGTATTACTTATGCTGCGTTGCCAGCTTAAATAAGTAAAAGACAGGTTCAGAAAATAATATATAACAAAATAAGATTACAGCGGTTTCGTAATTATTTAGATTTTAGTAGATTTTAGGTTGGGACACATTTGTCCCCGCCGTCGTCAAAGGGTTAAGTCCAAAATAAAGATTCACCTCGCCAATTTTAGATTCACCTCGCCAATTTTAGATAACACAATTTGTTGAAATAAAACTTACCCCCTTCGGGCATCGGAAACCACCTCCACCTTATTTCATACCTAAACTTCAATTCACCCCGTCAATTTTTTGTATGGAAATAGTCCATACTGTAAGCTATTCTTGGAGACCAAGATCAACCCTATCGGTGAATCGGAAGCCACCCTCACAGCAACCCCTAAACTTTAATTTTTTTAAGTCCAAAATAAAGATTCACCCCGCCAATTTTTTATGAACATGATTCTAATAGATACAAGGCAATTTTGTGCGGAGTAAAATGCCCCGAAAAGCGTCAATAGAACTCTAATAACGGTACTTCACACACAAGTTCTTTGTGCAAGCGCTTTTGTGTATTTGTATATAACAAAAATTAAAGAAAAAACCATTATAAATTAAATTAAAAATTAATATTTAAATTGTTTCATTTCGTCAACACCTTGTGGTCTTTTAATGGGATGTATTACCCCCTGATAAAAGGCGGCAGATAAATGAGCTCGCAGAGAAAGCGGAAAACGCGGCAAACACAGGCAACAGTAAGGTGCTGTACCAAATCACTAAACAGCTATCGGGAAAGCACTCTACTAAAAAGCATGCCGTAAAGAGTGCGGATGGAAGGCTGCTGTGCAGCGACGAGGAGCAACTCCAAAGATGGAGAGATTACTTCTTCGCCGCCCTGAATGGTTCATTTACACAGGAACCTCAGGAAAACAACAGCAACAATGCACAGCCAATAAGAATCACCACTCGTGCCCCATCCAAGACTGAAATAGTAACCGCAATTCATGCAATGGCCAATGGTAAAGCAGCTGGAAAAGATGGCATCCCGCCAGAATTGTTGAAAGCCGACTCAAGCCTCATAGCAGATGCGCTACAGCCAATCCTGGAAATAGCATGGAACACCTGTACCTTTCCGGAGGATTGGACGGAAGGTATCATAGTCAAAATACCAAAAAAGGGGGACCTAACAATATGTGACAACTGGAGAGGCATCTGTCTATTATCTACTGTGGGCAAAATCTTGTCCCACATATTACTATCAAGGATAAGAGAGGCAGTAGATCGAACGCTTAGAAGACAGCAGGCTGGATTCAGAAAAGGCCGCTCCTGCATAGACCACATTAACACCTTGAGAATCATAGTGGAGCAGTCTACTGAATTCCGATCCCCCCTTTACCTTGCTTTCGTAGACTATGAGAAAGCGTTCGACTCGGTTAATAGGAGCTTTATATGGCGAGCTCTTCGGCAACGTGGACTGCCGGATAAAATAATAGAATTGATAAAAGCTCTATACAACAATTCCAAATGCAGAGTTCTTCACAATGGAAAACTCTCCGACAGCTTTGAAGTGAGCTCAGGAGTACGGCAAGGATGCCTACTTTCGCCATTACTATTTCTTATAGTAATAAACGACATTCTTGTCAGCGCTCTAGATACTAGAACAGGTGGCATACAATGGGGATTGTTAGACCGCCTTAAGGACCTCGACTACGCGGATGATATCTGTTTGCTGGCCCACAGACACCAGGACCTCAGAAACATGTTAAACAATTTGGCAACAGAAAGTAGTTCAGCAGGCTTAAGGTTAAATCCGACTAAAACCAAAGAAATGCGGATAAATGCAAACACCCTTGAACCAACAGCGCTAAATAACCGTGACGTGGAACTGGTAGATAAATTCTGTTACCTCGGTAGTATTATTACCGAAAACGGCGGTACAGAAGAAGACGTCAGTTCCAGAATAAATAAAGCAAGAAGCGCATATGCATGCCTGTTTCACATATGGAGATCGACGGAGATCTCAATTAACACCAAATTGCGGCTGTTCAACTCCAACGTTAAGGCAGTTCTTTTGTACGGTTGCGAAACATGGAAAGTCACCCAATTCATCACAGGGCGCCTACAAGTTTTCATCAACAGATGCCTACGTCGTATCCTAAAAATCCGCTGGCAAGATAGAATTTCAAATGAAGAACTATGGCGCCGTGCCGGCCAAGAAAGGATAGACGACCAAATCAGGCGAAGGAAATGGAATTGGATTGGTCACACCTTGCGACGCGAAAACGAGAATCTAGCCAAACAGGCCCTCGACTGGAATCCGCAAGGAACCCGTCGAGTCGGAAGACCTAGAACAACGTGGAGGAGAACCCTATTAGCAGAGGCCGCAACAACCGGGAGATCCTGGTCAGAGCTGAGAGCTGTCGCGCAAAACAGAGTCCGCTGGAGGGCAACTGTTTCCGCCCTATGTCCCATGAGGGATTAAAGGAGCAATTAGATTAGATTACCCCCTCTCGCCTCAATGACCTCTTGCAATCTTATTGGAACTGAGTCAATTAATTTTCTGCACGTTTCGACGTCGATTTGGCTTCAAACTTGGATAACATCGTTTGGTCCTCTTGAAATTTTGGCGTATTTTAGATTTCGTGATGTGCCATAGATTTTCAATAACATTCAAGTCAGGGCCAGTCTATAACTTCTTGTCTAACTCCGTTTAAGAAATTCTTAATAAGCTTGCTAGTATGAATTGGTGTATTATCCTGTTGAAGGACGAAATCTGGACCTATTATCACCAGCAATGAAAACACACTTGTTTAAAACGCAAAAAAAACAAAGTAAGCAAAAAATGTATCAAATGCGTCACATTTTAAAATGGCTATGATTGTTGCATCGTAAAATTTATATGAAAAAGAAATTATATTTCAGGAAATTTGTATCTCGGGTCACTTGTGGCCTAGGGACATTTGTATTGAGGGACATTCACTGGCGCCCCGTCGTGGATTTCAAATCAAATGAACATCCAAATCTTTGGCTGTTGGTTTCGAATGCATACAAATTGTTGTTGTTTTGGCGTGGCGTGGTGTAATTTGGACGGATGGCGTGCTCGTGTAGTGGGCCCTTTAGGTTTGCCTCATAACACCCTTATGAAAAACTCATAAGGCATATCGCACTTCAGTATAGCTGATTTTTGTTGGAAATTCCTCTATCGGCAAGTCCCTCATTTGCCACATGAGGCCCACACACTATATGAGGCATGCCCCCTGTAAATTCTAGTCAGGATAGAAATATACTATATATAATCAGAGAAATAATATGATGAGAAAAAATACCCACGTAAATTTGAAACTGAATTTAGAATACGCTAGGTTAGCCTCAGAATTTAGTGTTAGGTCACGTGATGCCTATACTGCCTTTTTTTATGTGAAAGAGTCTAAGATCAGGTGTCACTATTTATACTACCAGTCCATTATGTCGTTCACGTCATAGTGCAATCTCTAATAGTAAGCTTAGCTCGAAAAGGGTTTGCATCATCAAGGATCACATTTTTTTTTTTGATTTCGTTGATATAAAATGAATGGCAAATAGTAAAGAAACACTCCTCGTGCCGCCAAGAAATTTGTAATATGTTTGCTGATAAATTCAGGGAAATTTTTCCCCAAGTGTAGTACAATGCATACCCTCCGTGTTGGTGGGCGATATAATGACCGGTTTAAATAATCTTGACACTAAAAAATGTCATGGCGCGGACAATCTGCCTCCTATTTTCCTACCACGTTGCTCAAAATATATTGCATCCGCTCGTTATCTTATCTTTAACAAATCATCACCTATCGTTAGGAAAGTTGCTTACGTTGTTGAAGAAATCCTACCTCTTACTAATCCATAAGGCATATAATAAGCATTTAGTTGATAACTATAGGAATGGCAATATTATCATCAGCCCTCAAATTATTTGAAAAACTTATCTACGATAATATTTCCCCTCTAATCACACATACCTTAATGCATTGTTTCTCAACCGGGCAATTACCTATTTTCGTAAAAATAACACAAAGCTGCAGTATTATTATCTCAACGATAATGTATTGAATAATGTCAATTAAATTGTCGATCTGGGTGTCCTAGCCAAAAAACGTAATTTCAATTTGCACTATTAGTAGGGGAGCTGGAACTTGAAAAAATCGTGTCGTCCCAACGTTCTGCCGTTTGCTATATACGCTTTTCAAGTAATTTTAAGCATTTTTTATAATATGACATTTTTGCAGGAAGTGGATCCATCTCGAGTTAGGGGGTTTGGGGGGTAAAAAAGGGGTTAAAATTGAAATAAATTTCTGTCGCTGCGTATGTAGATTCTATTAGAGCTAAATAACCGTTAAATACTAGTGGCAGAAATTTTGGACCATCATTCGAAAAATTTTGAAAAATTCGAAAAAACATACTTTAATAACAAGTCGTATTGTAACTAACAAAACATTCTATATAACTTTTAATTCCCTAAACAAAACAACTTGTGCTTCTTCTGCCGCTTGTTTCAGTTTTAAAATTTTATTATAATATTAAAACTCAATTATTATTTTAGGAATGAGAGTCGTCGCTATGTCAGCACCTCTTCCACCACGTGATTTTATAGCAGATCGTCCATTTATGTATGCTATTAAGGATATAAATAGCAATTTATATTTCATGGGACATTTTGCTGGAATGAAGATAGTTTAAAATATTTCAAAATAAATTTAAATAAAAATATGAGTTTTACTCGTTGCATATAATATGAATGTACGACTGATTTATATATGTTTATAAATGCGTATGTATTTTCAGGAATATATAACAATAAAGTTTTTTTTATTATTATCTAAGCACAATGATAACACGATTGGTTCATATTTATTGTGGTAAAATAATTCAATAGATTAATTTAGAATTAATCCTCTCCACTGAAAATTTGAGAAATTCTTCAAAACAAAATTTAAATTGCAGTTCATTTAGACGAAGTTGTGGCATTTGATTGTCGTAATTACACCATTACTACAAAAATATTTACTACTAATTGAGCTCACTCACTGTCTAGCGCTTGGATGCGTTCAGGATTAAGAAAAAATCTTTTCACTTTGATTATACCTTCATAATGTTGAGACAAAATGTCTACCCTGAAACGTTTTCAAAAAATCAAAGAGTTCTTATAATATGTAGTTATGGTGTGGCCACACTACGCGGTCTTGGGTCGTACGCGCTTTTGCCTTTTTTTTTCATATAGAGTTTTATGACTTTTTTACGACTTTTTTACGACTTTGTCCATGGTAAAGGCCGTGCGGCCAAACAACGCGGACAAAAGGCTGTGGTTAAAAAGGTACATTGTGCGTCCACACACTATGAGCTTTTCAAAAGCGCGTACTGGTGTGGCCACACTACGCGGTCTTGGGTCGTACGCGCTTTTGCCTTTTTTTTTCATATGGAGTTTTATGGCTTTTTTACGACTTTTTTACGACTTTGTCCATGGTAAAGGCCGTGCGGCCAAACAACGCGGACAAAAGGCTGTGGTTAAAAAGGTACATTGTGCGTCCACACACTATGAGCTTTTCAAAAGCGCGTACGCCGTTTCAAAGGAGAATTGATTTTTTCTCACTCATGACTCAGAAAATTAAAAGATCACGCGCGCTTTTGGCTGGCCGTACGACCAAAAGCGCGTGGATTCTAAGTCCGCGTAGTGAGGACGGGCCTTACGCCGCACAGTGGTCTGAAATCCCCAAAACCTGGACAAAATTAATTTACTACCGTGAGAAAAATTATTTTTTTATGAAAATCGGTATATGGGAGTTTTCGGGGTCCCTGAGTAAGAATCCGTTATCAGATTTTCAAAAAACAAAATGGCGGATCCAATATGGCGACCAACTTTATGAAAAATTAAGCAAATTTGATGAAAATCGGTATATGGGGGTTTTCGGGGTCGCTGAGTAAGAATCCGTTATCAGATTTTCAAAAAACAAAATGGCGGATCCAATATGGCGACCAAATTTATGAAAATTAAGCAAATTTGATGAAAATCAGTATATGGGGGCTTTCGGGGTCGCTGAGTAAGAATCCGTTATCAGATTTTCAAAAAACAAAATGGCGGATCCAATATGGCGACCAAATTTATGAAAAATTAAGCAAATTTGATGAAAATCGGTATATGGGGGTTTTCGGGGTCGCTGAGTAAGAATCCGTTATCAGATTTTCAAAAAACAAAATGGCGGATCCAATATGGCGACCAAATTTATGAAAAATTAAGCAAATTTGATGAAAATCAGTATATGGGGGCTTTCGGGGTCGCTGAGTAAGAATCCGTTATCAGATTTTCAAAAAACAAAATGGCGGATCCAATATGGCGACCAACTTTATGAAAAATTAAGCAAATTT
Organism: Thereva nobilitata; assembly: GCA_963855945.1. Taxonomy (NCBI): domain Eukaryota; kingdom Metazoa; phylum Arthropoda; class Insecta; order Diptera; family Therevidae; genus Thereva; species Thereva nobilitata. Next base: position 52,784,181 of record OY979694.1, on the reverse strand, counting down.
GATGAAAATCGGTATATGGGCTTCAGTCGTGATTGGTGACGAGTAAGTCAATCGAAATGCATTCGGGTTTTATTATTGAGAATATAAAATATTTTTAGATTCCAATAAATTGCGAGTACAATCATTAAGGTGTTTTTGTTTAATTCTATTTGATATTATATCGATTCTACGTAGTTCAGTGTTTAAAAATGTCTTTATCTGATCACACATTCGTTATTTGCTACTTTAAAGAACCCCAGATACCGATTTTCATTGGAATCGGAATACAATTGGTAAATTCGTCGGCCATATTGGCGCGGCCATTTTGAATTTTTTAAGTTTTGACCACAAATTCGTTATTAGCGACCTTAAAAACCCCTAAATACCCACTTTCATTGAAATCGGAACACAATTTACGAATTCATATTTGGGTGGCCATTTCGGTAATTTTTCAGCGGCCATTTTGAATTTCGAGAATCGGACTTCGAGACGTTTCATGGGACTGGTGCGCCCGCTATAGCGCACACATACAGAATCTTTCTTTTATTAATATAAGATGATATAGATGAAAAAAAAGTTAATATATAACCCCTGAATAGGACGCTCAAAACTATACATTGAGCAAATATGTAGTATATCGGGGATAGAATGACATGGAGCAAGCAGGAGCAGCTGATTTTTTTATATGTTTTGCAGAGATGATTAATAAACAATTACATGCGTATTTCGTAGTGGAAGTCGGTGGAAGTTTGTACTTAGCCATCAATTCATAAGCCGAATCGTTATTAAAATACCACAATTTACTACATATTTGATCATAAATAAACAATACAATTATTTATTTATGTTCATTTCAATAACACAGTATAATTGTACTTACTCTCTGGAGAAGAATCCATTTTACACAAAATAAAACGGGTAAACATACTGCAATATCCACGGAAAAACGTAACACGTGTTTTTGCTCGGAGAAAACGCGCTGCGTGCAGCGTGTTCGACGCTCACTTTCCAAATGGAATACAAAAGAGATTTCGAACATCTGCCTCTTGCCAAGGGCCTTGAAATACTCCAGGGGACCACTATACCTAACCCACGTGAAAAAAGTCGCTAAATATAAACTTTCGTTTTGGTACTTTTGTCCAGGTTTTGGGGATTTCAGACCACTGTGCGCCGTTGCAAATGAGAATTGATTTTTTCTCACTCATGACTCAGAAAATTAAAAGATCACGCGCGCTTTTGGCTGGCCGTACGACCAAAAGCGCGTGGATTCTAAGTCCGCGTAGTGAGGACGGGCCTTTAGATGCTTTTTAGGCATCGTATTCATAAGACTCAGTAAACCAACACTGGCCAATAGAAGTTCTTGTGGGCCACACGAGCTCCTGGTAATTCCCGAGACCTCCTTTACTGCTTGGGGGTTCGAGTGAGAGAGGCATAGGCAAAAGCTTTAAGTTCGAATAAGAGGGTGTTAACCAAAACCTTGTTGGTGCTCTGGAAAAATCAACTACTGCCTAGCACTGCAATAGACTGACGCGGGAACACTTGGTGCAGTAACTAACTAACTCCGCAATATCCAGAATGCAATTTTTTTTTTGTGTTCGAAATTTTGTAGAATCTCACCAAATTTTTAATATTGGTATGATTGATTTATCTATGAAGTTATGGTAAACATTTATTTTGGATAGTTTTTAGCCAGGGCATCGGTCAAAGGGTTAAATTGGCTTATATATCCATTTAAACTTTCAATTTATAAGTTCATTTTCAGAAAAAAAAATAATGCAAAACATTTGTACAAATAATTCTGGATATTGCGGAGTTAGATTTGAGCGAATTTTGTGCAAAATCTTTGCATAAAGCGTTGCTACTAGGGAATATACTGACACCAAAAGTTTTACATTAACTATAGTATGAGGTGGTTGCAAAAAACTGCTTTTTACTTTTGGCATTTAATACATTTTTTTTTGCATTTTACATTTTTTTGGGGTCTTTTGTCTTTTCATTTATAATGATGTTTTTAAGGTCTATACCAATTTTCACCTGTATGAGAATTATGCCGAAGTTGAATGACGATAACTTTTTAACTGTTCACGTTAAATCTCAGTACCTAGTACACGATCCGAAATACACCGTTATTGTGTATAGAAATAGTTTAGGTAATAGTTTGGTGCATCAGAAAAGCCAAAAAAATATCTTGTTAATAAGGCATTTTTCTGGGAAAAACGAAAAAATTTGCGAGGACAAGATGGAACCCATCGATTTTACCCTACATTTATTCTAAACGGAGTCACTTAAGTTTCTGTTATTTACATCAAATAAAAGAATACACATTTACCTCAAAGATGGACCTAATTTCGTTGCTCTACAATAATTGGTCTAGGAGTAATTGAAGTTTAAGTAAATTTTAAAAAGATACATTTCTTTTTTCGTAAAAACCCTGTATTTTAGTGGATAGTGGGGATAGCACCCCTCTCTAGAAATTTTTTTTTCTTCAAACACATCCAGGAATCACCCCTGAAAATATTAGCCGCGTAGGCCAACAAAGAATTTATTGAACGTCTGATGACCTTTGCAAGTCGCCAATGAGTGCTGCATATGAGTATTTTAAATCTTTAAAACGGCGATATCTTGTGAATGGCAATTCGTACGGGAAAATGTATAATATCTTTTTTTGTAGATAATCGCTTAATCTACAAATTTTGTGAACACTATTTTATGATAAGACTTACCGTTTAAGAGAAATTTGCAAAAAACTGATATTTTGACCTTTTGACCTTGAATAATAAAATTACCTCCCGACCGATTGCGTGTCAGTCTCGACATTTTATGAATAATGATGTTTTTAAGGTGTATACCAATTTTCAGTAACTTTCCAAATATCTATCAGTCAAATATCTATTTTGACTGGACTAGATCTAGACCCCCTTCTCAGAATATAGGTAAAGAATACAAAATTTCTAATAGTATTATGGTCTCCAATTTTGAACCAAACCAAAATTAAATAACATTTATTTTGGTACGAGATTGAGATTTTTTAAATTCTAAGTTTTCTCTAAAGTGTCAATTGATTTGGATGTTCAAAAAATATCCTCACAGACAATAATCCAGTGTTCTCAATTTTCACTAGAAACTTGCAGATGGGAGAATAGTTCATTCCAGAAGAATTATATGAGAGTAAGTCTATGGCTATCCTACACGAGGGACCATAGTTCCTCTGTAACTCCGCTCGTTTCCCTCGCCCAAAAAAACTCGTGCTCCAGAACCACCACGGTCCTTCGTGCAGGGATGGCCTATTGTAAATTGAAATATATAGTAAATGTCACACTATGTTATTAACGTACAAAACAAGTCGTATTGTAACTAACAACTTATTGAAAAACTCTTAATCTATTAATATAATTTGATATAGCTTTTTATGCCTTGAACAAAACAACAAGTCCATATGTTTCATGTGCTGCTTTTTCAGTTTTGAAAATTTTATTACAATATTAAAACCCAATTATTATTTTAGGAATAGTCACTATGTGTAAGAGAGCTGGTCCTCTTAGTCGACCACTTGAATTTATAGCACATCGGCCATTTATGTATGCTATTAAAGACAGAAATAGCAATTTATATTTCATGGGACGTTTTACTGGAAAAAATATAATAAGGAGAAGATAATTTCAAAATAATTAATTTTAAATAAAAATATGAGTCTTACCAAGGCCGTCTCAAGTACAGGCCTGGAAGTTGCCCAGAATCTGTCAATTTTGTTGGAATTTATACGCCGTAAAGTTCGGAATATTTTTGCATTAGTTTGCCGTAAAAAGTCATAAAATAATATATTTAACCAGTTTTTACTGCAATAGGACTACCAGTGAATAGTGCTTTAGTGATTTAATTAAGAAAATTTAAAAAAATCGAGTGATTAAGTGTGTTAATTGTGAAGGTGGCCAATTTTGTTTACATTCGCGGTGGTTTTTTCGTTTTTATTTAGGGGAAAACTGTTGAATTTGTGTAGTAATATAATAAAAAGTGCTTTTTAAGTGATTAAAGATTATTATAGAACAGTTATTAAAAACATAAGTGCAGAAAAATATGAAGGAAAAGTGAAAAAGTTATTGTTATGCATGTTGTGTGGTGGTACTTTCACTTAATGTGTTTAATAACTATTCTATAATAATCTTTAATCACTCAAAAAGGTATATTACTACACAAATTCAACATTTTCCCCCTAAATAAACAAGAAAAAACTACCGCGAATGTAAACAAAATTGGCCACCTTCACAATAAATTAAGACACTTAAACACACTTAATCACTCGATTTTTTTATAATTTTCTTAATTAAATCACTAAAGCACTATTCACTGGTAATCCTATTGCAATAAAAACTGGTTAAATATATTATTTTATGACTTGTTGTTGTTGTTGTTGTTTTTAATTTACTAGTGCAAGACTAGCGAACCAAAGGTTCCTTATTGGTCAAGGCCTTCGCAGCCATATAAAACTGTGATGCTACAACTTGTTTTTGGCCTTCAAATTATCTAGTTATCAGTATATTATCGTCCCATGCATCAGGCCAAAGCAGAGGGGATTTTTTCGAAGCTTTGATTATGATTTTTCATGTGTAAAATCCCCCTTTGAAATGTATATATATAATGGGCCCTGATGAATTTGCTTTTGACTTCTTAGATGTAGCAAAAACAGGTGTTATGACTCGTATTACTTAACTCTCTCTTTGATTGTCATACCCATGCAAAGAGCTTGTTGCAAATGGGATAATCGTCTGTAATTCTCTGGAACTTTTTATTTCTTCAGGTCCTGGTCAAGTCTCTTATATTTCTAAAAGGTAGTGCTTTGATTTACATTTACTTAATTACACACTGTTTAGGTGGTCTCCGTTTACAAGACTTTAAAAAACATGGAATGAAAAACTAGTAGTATAACATGTCTGAAACAATCGATCTCAAGAGGTCCCTAAGGTAGAAATCCAGAGGGACAAGGTTTCAAAGTTATTTCGTGCAAAACGTGGATTTAGTGCAACAGTCATTTATGAGTTCATAGGTTAGATATGTATTGGAACTGTACTTGGATGTTGGGTGATCAAAATTCGGGGTCGAAGGATCATTTGTTTCGTTGGTGCTCTTTCACTTCCTGCCAGATGGTTATTATCAACACTTGTTTGGTTAGAACACTCCACCCCTGCCAGGAACCTAAACAAGGGTAGGAAGAGTATTTATCTAAGTATAAGGTATTTGTCCAGTTATCATTTCAACCCCCTCACCACCACTAAATGAAAATTTTGGATTCCGATAGAAATTTTGCAAGGTCAAAAATGTTATCTGTGTTAAAAGGAGTAAGTAGCTCCAAAAGATTATTAGAATTAATTAATCTGTCATATTTAATTCTGACTGAGGAATATTTCTGACATTTTAAAAGGGCATGTTCGGCATCATTTTTTATATTACAAGCACTGCAGAGGTCATTTGAAAAATTAAATTTTTTGGTTATTTTTGATTCCAAATAACAAAATGTGAAACTATTAGGGATCTGACATTTTGATCGAGACAATAAAAACCATCCATTGAAATGGCATTTTTCGAGATATGAATTTTCATACACAGATAAAGTGTCTCAATGAACCGCTTATTTTCTGTATTTTGGATAGCTGGTACCCGGTGCGCCTCGCTGTACCCAACGTTGAAACATTTAAAATCAATCCAAACCTTCAAAATTCAACTCTTCTTAACCATTAACGAAAAACCAAATATTCCTATAATAGTGAAAACTTCCGGCAAAGTTGTTTTCTGCGAGTGTTCCTTGAGTTTGTTGGGCTTAGTGAAAAGGTGTAACAATTAGAATACTATAAGCTGTGTGGCGTCATTTCAAATTCAAAATGGCGGCCAACACAAAACGGCGGATTACCTTTTCGTTATGGGTATCAAATGAAAGTGTAAGATGAGTATAGTACAGTATCTGTGTGACGTCATTTTAAATCTTATATGGGGGAACACATATAATAGACTAAAATGTAGAAAATATAAAAATATAGTTTAAAAAAACTAAAAAATACGCTTTTATTTTAAAATGAACTAAAAAGTGAAAAATAATTTTGAATGTAAAGTTTTATTGCTCCACCCGGTGTATGGAAACAACCATGTAAAAAAGCTTGGGGCGATAGAGAAAAGTTCCGGTGTTAATTTATAAAATAAGAATACAGGTAAAGAGTCCCATGCTTTTTTACATTTCGAAAGGTAGGCTGTTTCCATATAAAGCGTATTTTTTTTAGTTTTTTAAACTATATTTTTTATTATGTAAAAGATTACAAAAAAGAAATAAGTTTTAAAAAAGATGTCCCAAGATTTCCTTTCAATCATTATTGTACTAAATGTAACAATAAGTAACCCAAGCGCAGCCGACCCGATAAGAGTGTGACCGATTATAGATCGGCTTCCTGCTACTACAGTTATTAAGAGAGTAAGATATCCACAGTTTTTACAATTTAGAGGGTCCCCTTTTTTGTATGTACATAAGTGTTATTAGTCCATAGAACCAATCAGGATTCTGTTTTCAGTCGATATTTTCGCTATTAATGAAGCTAATATCTTTTGTAGCCTTCACTCCCATATTGGTAGAATTCGGCTTGGATATTGTCTTCTGCAGGTATTTTGCTATTCTTCATTTTCATGGTAGTTTCTTTTATTACGACTAAAGTAGGTGCTCTGCTTTCCTCTGTTCGGTTGTTCCTTCGTCCTTTTCTAAATACGCTTTAAAGTACTCCTTCCATGTTTAAAGTACTTTGGTTTTCTCATGTTCTATTCGTTGTCTTTATTTTTGATGCTGATGTTCCAAGGTTTCTACCCGATCTTAATCATGCTTACTTCTTTATAAAAGAGCCTAGTTTTCATATTGTTCTGATAGGTATCTCCATTGTTCAATTGTCTCTGGAATAAGTACTCTCTTTTCTTTCTTCTCAGAATTTTTGCCCGATTTGCTTCGTATGGAAACGGATTTGAGAGAAGGAGATCACTAGGTAAATTTGGTTTTAATGATAAATTAAAATAAAAAAGTGTCGTAACTGAAAGGCATAAATAAGATATAGATTATTTTATACGGCTTGTTGGACATTTATATATATATTCTATATTATATTCCTATAGCCTATATTCTTCATACTTTTTAGTATAGCGAGAAAATATAATTGATATCGCTAAAATATGGCTCCATCCACTTTGTGCTCATTTAGCAAAATATTGAATCTTATTTCTAGCAAATTTTCTCAACCACTCTTTCTACTAAATCGCAATGTCCTCGAAATTAAATCGACCAGTAGAAAAGTATTTTTTTATATCAGTCAATTATTTTCCTTTAGTATAGTTCTGTTTTTAGACTATGTGTAAGGATGAGGAACTTGTATGAACTAACAAGAGCTTTTCATTCATGGCTTTGCTGAATTTTCCGGTACACAAAATAAATATTTACGTTTAACAATCGATGTTGTGTACATAAAATTCAATGTTCAAAGTTAGGAAAATCAATATTGCTGAGAAAATATAAAGGGTACGGGTAAAAATTTGTCCTATCATCCAAAAACTTTACGTTCCTTAGGCTCATAATAAAGTCCTGCTAAAGGGCTATATTATCAAAAGTTTAAGCTTAAAGCTTCTCCACGAACATATAGTACTATGTATTGGACCAGCAAAAGGATATGCCTATCAGAAGTTCTTGTTGTCCTGGAAAAGTAGCACGAGTCTTGGTTTTGCTGTCTGTGATTGACTAGTGTGCATTTTTACTATATTTTTGTTTTTAAACTTAAATTAATTACAAAAAATAACAATGTCGGACACGGATTCGGTGGAGAACGAGTTTGCATTGGAAAGTGTTGAATTTTCATTTGATTTATATACAAAAATAATTCAAGGTAAAGCTGGAAAAAATTTGGTTATATCTCCATTTTCTATACAAACTGGCGCCGCTTTGGCGTTTGTTGGTGCCGCCGGGATTACTGCAGATGAAATGGCTGAAGGTCTTCGTTTGGTATCAAACAATCATTCCGTTGTTTGTGCAACATTTAGAAATTTCTTAAATGCATATTATGAAACTACACCACTTTTAACTATTGCTAATAAAATTTATGTTCAATCTGGTTATGAATTAAATTCAGACTATAAGGATATGTCGGTTAAAAGTTTCTTTTCTGAGACAGAAAATATTGATTTCGAAAATCGCGAAGAAGCATGCGAAACTATTAATAAATGGACTGAAGAAAGAACCGAAGGAAAAATCACTGATATAGTTAACACTGATGCACTAGACGATGATGTAAAACTATTTTTAGTTAATGCTATTCACTTTAAGGGTGAATGGGTAAGGAAATTTAATCCAGAAGATACTGGACTAAACGAATTTTGGATTAATGAATCTGAAGCTGTTGAAATTCCGATGATGACTGTTAGAGATAACTTCAAATATGCTGGATGTGAAGATCTTCAAGCGGAAATTTTAGAAATGCCATTCAGAGATTGCAATATTTCGATGTTATTTATTTTACCATCTAGCTGGGATATATTAGAAGAGCTGGAAAGCAAACTTCCTGAACTTGACCTTTTTAAACTTTCTGCAAAGTTAGAAACTAGAGAAATTCTAGTTACAATACCGAAATTTGAAATTGAATTTGAACAAGAGTTAAATGATGTCTTTAAAGAGGTAAGTTAGGTGTTTAGAATATACTTATTTTTCAACTAACTATATGTAATGCATTTTCTAGATGGGTATGAAGCAAATGTTTGAGCCTGGAGCTGACTTTAGCAATTTAATTGACTGCGGTAAGTCGCTACATGTCTCAAAAATGATTCACAAAGTTTTCATTGAAATCAATGAAGAAGGTGCAGAAGCAGCTGCTTCAACAAGTAAGTTAAACTTTTTTCATATTTTTCGTCATAGTTAACCGTATACGGGAAAACGTTTAGTGAAACTGGTTAGGAAACAGCGGAAGATTACAATCCCTTTCATTATATTTTATATTTACAATAAATTTACCTTTACCGCTTTATCTTTAATGTTATTACTAAGAAAATGCCCAAACATCCGACTAGGAACCTGCTAGGAATTTCTAATTTTTTTATACAGATAAGATCGAGCTTGTTTGTTTATTCACTATATGTACTCTTATAAGTAAACAAATTTTTCTGCTTGCCCACTTTGCCTAAAATCGATTTTTCTATTTGATGTTTAATCCATGTTAAGCCTCGCCTTAGTAAAAGGGAACCGCTAATGAAAGCTCACCACCATTAAGATTTTTTATTTTCCTTTATTCTACTGAAATCAACAAAAGTTAATATTTCTGATTAACGGCTACAGCTAAAAATGGTCGGTTTTGATGATTATGTGTGATTAAAAGAGAACGCCTACTCACAATAAGTGTGAATTTGTTACACTGACAACCGTTTATTATTAATTCAGCGTTTCATTGGTTTTACGAATTAAACATGCCCACTTTTTGTGCACAGCAACTAAAAGAATTGTATTTGTTCGGTAAACTCTGTCGTTCTGCATTTTTTTTAATTCCCATTCCACCAAATTTATAAAATCCTTTCCGAATAAATCTAATAGAATGTGTAAAGGCAATTAAAACTCAATTTTAACTAACAGCAAAAGCTAATAATGGAATTTAATTAATCGACTTCTTCTTTTAAGAAAGTTCTCTGATTGGCTCAAATTCTTCTTTACCAGACACTGCCCACCATTCATATCGGGCCGAATTTAGTTACTTACGAGAGGTGTATAACCTCAACGTCACTAAATCCACTTGCCTGACCATACGAGTATACCTTATATGGTTTTGAAGAAATGGGCCTCGCAGCGAGTCTAAAAAATGACGCCCCGTTTCTCGTTGTCATTCACTTCATTTTTCTTATCATAGGGCCCCTAGGCACTTGACATTTGGAGCCCTTCATCTCGAAGCCATTTTGGAAATTTAGCAAATAAAATGCACTACTACAGCTACAGAAAATATAATATAATTTTAACAGACTCTAATTATTATAAATAAAAATCAAAAATAATATAAACTTTATAAAATCACACGGCGAACTTTCTTCTGTGCAAAAGAACGGATGACGTCATCATAGTCTATAGACTGCATTATTTCTGACTCTATGTACATTATATAGAGTGAATTTAGCCTGTTCTTTTCTATAGTACCTACATCTTAAGTAATTCTTTACCCTCTTTAGGGCAAAAATTGACCGTTCTGCCGAGCAGTTTCACGCTGGTGTACACAACAGCATTCGGAGCGCAATTCTTACGTTTGGATAAATGTCCAAAAAGCCTTTTTCCAATAAGTATTTGTATAAGTTCAGTGACGATAACTGTATAACCTCATCCGACGACAAATGAGCTCGTAGGTGCAGACACTCGTTTTCCAAAGTCACATCCAAATCCCCCGGATAGAAAGCTGTAAGGTTTCTGGCTCCTTCACGGATGTCTTTAGATTCCATACGATGTAGTTTCGTAAGTTTTTGCTTAACTCCTCATAAGCAGATCAGCGTCTCCGTAGTTCTGCAATTAGCCTGTCTATAATGACGTCAAAAATCGTAACTCTGAATCTGTCCCTGCCAGAAAGTTCGGTCTCGTTTTCTTTGACTTCGTCGAACTGGACTATACGCTTGCGTTTCTTCCGCATGCCTCAGCTATTTTCACTGGATTTTTTCATAGCTTTCGACTCATAATGATCAAAGGTACTACCGGATTTCCTGAAGTCTCCTAGGTATGTTACCAAGGACTGATGAAGTTCGGCGATTGTACCCAGGTCAGGGCAGGGACGTGCTCACTTTTTTGAACCTTTCCAGGATGTGATTCCAGAGAAGGGCCAGAAAGCAAGTTTCCATTGGGTCTAATGAATTAAGAAGACCTGAAGCCTCAGAGCGCGTAGATTCACTTGTGTCATTGGCAATTATCTGAAGAGCTGCCATGATCTTATCCCAGGAGCAACATATACTTCGGCAGCCGTCAGCTCGGGCAGACCATATTGTCTGAGAAAGACTTCACGACCGTGCTTCAGCTTCAGGTTCGACAGCAAAATTTCCCGTCTGTGTGTCGACACCGAAAAAAAATTGTACAATGACTGCAAAGTACTGAAAAAAGATATAGCAGCTTGACAAGCCTCGGCCGCACATGACCCAACAAGATTCAGCGAGTGAGCCGAACAGGGAACGAAAACTATCACCGGATTCACTTGTTTTATTCTCGCTTGAAGACCGGAATATACACTCGACATATTGCTGGCGTTGCCATAGGACTGCCCTCCGCAATTGGCGATATCCAAGTCGTGGTTTTTCCTTTTTCAATGTCTCTAGGACGATTTTAGCCAGGCCTTCTGCTTTATGGCCACAATTTGGAATGAATCTCAAAAATCGTTCGACAGGACATCCGTCTTCAGAGACATATCTCACATGTTGGTATGTTTTATCTCAGTCATGATCGTGTTTATGACCTTTTCTGCCATGATATTGACCATTTCATCGCACACGTTTTTGACGAAAGATATGATGTTGTGCCTCTGCCGTTGTTACCGTGGCGTTCTATGTGTAAGTCCAGAAAAGGGTCGAACTCGGCCAAAAGTTCTAGGGTCATAACATAGTTCCCACTGTTTTTCGCTCCAAATCCCTCATGGGATCCTCTAAACGGCAATCCACGTGCAGATAGTGACCTCACAACAGCCACAATGCACCTCAAAACCTCATGCCAGTATTTTATTTCTTCTTCCGTTTGAAGAACAAGGCTCTTGTCAACTCTACCACCAGCATTCTTCCTTGCTAGCATGTCGCACTGAATTCCGCACTGTCGCACTGTTCGTCTGAATTCCGGTCCGGTGCAGTGTTGGGTGTTGCCAAATTGGGCAATAAGTCGCCAATTATTGGAGTTTTTGTGCTATTTTTTCTTTAATCCTATTTCCACCTGCTGTCAGAGGTGGTCGGGGTAGCTGGGTGGGTGGGAGCGGGCTAGGCCGGGGGCTTGTAGGCCTGGGCGGAAATCCGGGGCTGGGTGAATGCAACGACATAACAGCTTTCGACAAAACTGTATCGTAGTTCCTCAGTTTAAAGGTCAACCACGATCAGGTCCTAAAACTCGTCGCCATACTCCGGAGTTGATTGAGACTCTTGAAAACAATCTTAAGTCCAGCCTATAATGGCAATTACTTAAACAGCCCACAAAAAACTAATGAAAAACCTAGCCTAGTAATATGGCGACTTTTAGACTGCAAGCCCACGGCAATTTTTGGGGGGTCATGTGAAACAGCATGAATTATAGGCAGATCGATACTCCTAAATGAGACGAAAACTTCAGGCACTATGCCGTCACTTTTACGTGATACATGTGACCACAGAGGTGAGTTAAATATTCCATCCAGGGTGCTTTTCCGGCCAAACATTCTTGTACGGCAATTCTCATATTGATATATTATAAAAAAATAAGCTCCTAGAACCTACTGCATCCAGAAGAATTTTTGAATTTCTTCAAATTTAACCCCCCCCCGCAAAGGTGATTTATTCCTTATTTCGATTTCTATGCTTTCATAAAATCATTGTGTGGCTGTGCCGTACATAGTTGCTGGTTAAAAGATGAGAAAACCCCGACTCAACCCGCTCCTCTTAGTTTGTATAGAGGTGGTCATTTGAACCAACATCAAAATCAATGATCTTAATGCTATTTCATGAAAAGGTAACATTTTTTATATAGCCGTACCTTTTTCATAGAACATATGGCTGCGACAAGAAAATTTATTTCCATATGAAAAGGATTATTTTTAACGCTGAAAATATTTTGTACGCCATTAACATAATTCGTTAAAACTAAAAACAACTTACCTCTGTGATCACATGTATCTACCGCGCAAAAGTGACGGCATAGTGCCTGAAGTTTACGTCTCATTTAGGAGTATCCATCTGCATATAATTCATGCTGTTTCACATGACTCCCCAAAAATTTCTGTTGGCTTGTAGTCTATTTCTAGTTTATCTAAATGAACATATAGACCAAAATCGTGCTTTTGTGTATCTAATCTGGTTTTAGTCTGCTTGCTCTAGGTATCTGAAAAAATATTGACGGAGTACATTTTGTTGGCTAATCTCCAAGCTACCAATAGCTAGTCAGTCAGTCAGTCTAGAGAACTGGATAGAGTTGCTTTTCTCTGATAGAGTTGCTTTTCTCTCCTGTTTTGCAGCCATTCAATGAAGATAGTCTTCCCTGAGTATAGTATCCGGCGATGTCCGCAGGACACAGTTCTATCATATGCCCGAATCTACATATGGGCTCCTCTAAATTGACCTCAACGCTATCCTCACCCTTGAGCCCCAATTACAATGAACGGATAGGAGCTGAGCAGAATCGGATTGGCCTGTCAACCAAAGTCTAGATAGTCTTTCATCTTCATACAAAATCTTCCCCCCGTTAGTTGTGTGCGTGCTTATATGAACATCATTGCTGAGCACAACTCAACGCATACATCGCGAACTCGGCGAGACAAAGCCAGATTCTCTTTCTTCAATAAAGTATGCAGAACAGAAAAGGAAGGAAAATTGAATCAGCTGTTTTTTTCATAAATAGTAAATATGCACCAATACATCAAGTTTATCCCCGTATAAAATCATAAAATCTTCCGCTGGCTAGTTATGTGCGAGCGTGTGTAAAAATGTTGCATTTTCTCTGGTACCCTGACATCGTCATTTGAAGAATGTGGGCATATAGCTGTTCGCCTTTCACGCACTAACCATATGAAGATGAAAGACTTGTTAATATCTAGACTTTGCTGTCAACCTGCTGGTTTTCTCAGCATACATTTTCCATCTCAACGATTACAATTAACGGATACAAACGGATTTGGTCGGATTCTTTTTCATTTGTTTAAAAATTACCGGATTGGGCTGTCAAAATTTGGTAAGCATAATCTCTTTGAGTAATGCTGGAAGAATCGCTTCTAGTCGCAATTGTCCCAGTCCATAAAAAAGGTGAATTGATGGGGGTTTGTAGTGGACCTTCACGGCCTATCATTCTCCGAGCTTCACTTTCGAATATTTCCAATAAACCGGTTGTTTAGACAAGGGGGCATAGGGAAGTGTATGGTATGGGCAGGCCCGCCACCAGGGGGGGGGGCAACTGGGACGAATTGTCCCGAATGGCCCCAGGTCAGGCCAGGGGAATAGATTGAAATCCAAAAAGTGAAAACCCCATATCCCTGAGCACTAATCGCCTAGGGTCCCCGAAACTCAAGAAGTCACTGCCTGCGTTCTACTTGTCAAGCAAGCATTAATGTAGGGCCTGAAACCCAAGCATGCAGCACTCTAAAATATATGTTATGTTTGTATGGATATGTATTCTTCTACTCATCATACTTAAATAGTAAACACTATTTTTCTTGTTTTAATTTCCACAGTCGTCGATGACATCGTCATAGTCTATTTTTTTGCCAGCTCTCGTTCTATTAATAATATCATGCAATGATTTAAACGTGACTGACCCATACATGATTTTAGGTAATTTTATATCATTTTTAATTTACTGAAACCGCGTTCACCAGTTGCAACACCAATAGGAATCACAATAAAAAGACGTAAGCAAATCCATAATTGAGTAAAAACAGATTTAAGACCTTTATCATAGAGTAATCTCTTTACTACCACTGACGTAGTATAAGCTCGAATTGAGTATTTAGGAAAAAGAGAAAGCTTACCCAGGGGAAATGGAGCTAGACCTATAATGGTCCTTAAAAAGCTCCCAGTTTTATATATTTTTAACATTACATGATTGCAAAAGTATAAAAAACAACTGCAATGTCGAAAAACTTTATATTTTTGTTCACCTTGTGCAATTGCCTTTTCGTCCTTCCAAACGCGAGTGTCGACAGCGGTTTTACCAAGCGGTCCCCCAAGTAAGTACCAACCGCGTTCAATATGCTGCTTGACCACGGCATCAAACGAGAATCGGTCTATGTTTGCCGTTTTCTTCGTTTCATACAATTTCTTAAAGATCCAATGGGAGCATCTTATCAACGTTTCCAATTCGCTTCGCTTAGTAGTGCTTCGATTCTTTGCCTCTGGGATAGCTTCTGGATTGATTCTGCCAAAAGAAAGATGAGTACTGAGCCCCAGAGCCAAGCACAAGGGCCTGTCTACATAAGAACTGTTCCATTCTACGTTGCACTATGTAACTTTAGGTTCATCCGCGAATAAAGAACCGACCATTCGGTATCTATATTTAATGGCCTGAATGAACTTATTCTTACGTTACCACACATTTTTTTGAAGTGAAACTTCCTTGCTCTCGTTCCGGGGATTTTGAAGTGATTCGAGCAAGTACGAGTGAATTCAGAAAACAGAAACAAAAACAAGGACAGTTGTACGAAACGGAAGTTGCCTTCTCACTCATTTACAACTGTCACAATTCAGAATCGGCAACAAAAACAAGGACTGCCGTATGAAACGGAAGTTGCCTTCTCACTCGTTTACAAAATAACGAGAAAAAACCAAAAATCTTGAAAGAAATTAAATATGCACAACAAAACACAAACACAATGAATGCACAAGTATACATACTAAATATTTAGTTTCCACTGTTCGTTAAACATTTTGGATTTAAACAACCAAGCTGATGAATATCACCGCCAAAAGGGCAGCAAACAACAAAACACAAACAAATTTCAAAATTCAATGAATGCACAACTAAACTAACAATTTAGTTTTCACTCTATCTCGTTTAACATTTTGGTTTTTAATAACTTAAACTGATGAATTTCGCGAACATCACGTGACAGCGACAGCCATGATAGCAGTTAAGTGATGCCCTATAAACAAATTCTTAAATATTTACAATTTATTTAAATTCGTACATAGATGGCGCAGGCATCGGAAAAGTAAAAATGAGGAGTCGGTTATTTAAAAAATTAAGATTGTTTATTAAAGATAAAGTTTTTGTAAAAGCAGCGAAATGTTTTTGATTTTATACACTGTACTGCATTACTTTCAAAATATTCATTATACTATGATTTATCAATTGAGTTAAAATATTATGGTTCTTACTTCCTATTCCCTGCTTCATTCATATTTTAGATTATAACACAAGACACGACCAAATGAAGAAAAAAATTCAATAATAAAGATCATATAGACATAAATATGTACGCGAAGTTTCACTTCTGCTTTGTGTTCTTTAATACACAATTATTTTTTTTTAGTCAAAGATTTTTTGGAATTTCAAAATCCTTAAAGAGCCCCCAAACATTTTTTAGCGCCAGGCCCCGCAGGGTGATGTGGCGGGCCTGGGTATGGGGTGCATCCTGGGTTTTGTTAAAAGATGAAAGATCCTTTTACAACTTAATTTTGCACCAAGATGTTTCAAGTCATCGGAATGAGCGCAATTTCCTTTTCGATAGGAACTTGACGCTACAACCGCGGCAAATTTTCGTTGCTACTACCAACTGTTCTACGTAAATAAACAATTTTCTTCTGCCTTCACAGCAACCATAAGCCTAGGCTAGATTTATATTTCAGACTTTATTTTAAACATATTTAAATCTAT
The DNA here is from genome assembly GCA_963855945.1 of Thereva nobilitata. NCBI lineage: Eukaryota > Metazoa > Arthropoda > Insecta > Diptera > Therevidae > Thereva > Thereva nobilitata. Next base: position 52,767,650 of record OY979694.1, on the reverse strand, counting down.
TTCAACCTGAGTTTGTTCTCTTCACAATTGTTAAATGCGAGTAGTCTGCAGCAGTAGCGTACGCAGGATGAAACCATGGGGGGGGTTTCACAAAACATATTTTGTAAACATATTGGGTAAAAAAAATTTTCTTATGTAATAGGACTATGTACTATACTATATTATATTTTATGTTATTTCACTATAAAAACAATTACCTATAGGTATATTTTAATCGCAATTTTTTTATTGGAAATTGTGAAGAAACATAAATAAAAATTCATTAAGAAATATAAATAATAATTATAAATGTGTATAAGAAAAATTACTAGAAGTTATATGAACAAAATTAATAGATGTTATATAATACATAGTATATTAAAAATTATATAAGAAAAATTAATAAAAAGTTCACCAAGAAAAATTAATAAAAATTATACATATAAGAAAAATTAACAAGAGTTATATAAGAAAAATTATTATATTAAAAATTATATAAGAAAAATTAATAAAAAATTCAACAAGAAAAATGAACAAAATGGTATGTTTAAGAAAAATTAATATACTTATTAAAAATTATATATATTTTTCTTATAAAATAGAAAAAAAAATGGCAGGAAGGACTATTTTCTGAAAAAATTAAAAAGCGATATTAGTTAAAAATTAAGTACAAAGATTTTTTCTTTTCATAATTACCTACTTACAAGCGTATTTCTAATTTACGTGAACTTTTTGCTAGTTCATTTATAACTGCATCTGCAGAAACCGCAATATTACGATGAATATTCAGTAACGCTAATCCATTTAACCTATCTTCACTCGTTGTGTTGCGTAAATACGATTTAAGTCGTCTTAATGTTGAAAATGATCGTTCGCTGCTTGATGTTGTAACCGGTAGTGTAGCAAATATTTGAAGTAATTTTCGAACAGTTGGGAAAATTAATTCGTCGCATGCCAAAAATGCATTATGAGCATTTTTTGGTGTATTAGAAGAATTTAAAACATGGCGCCACCATAGCTTCAGTTCACCAATGCCCTCAACTATGCTACAGTTTGTAATACTTTCATATTTTTCTAAAAGGATTTTTGCAGAATTTTCGTGTTCTAATGAAAAGTTTTGTTCATTTGGCAAAAGACACATAAAACTTTGCAATATATTTTTATGTTTCAGAAACCGATCGTGAACTTGCATCTTTGTAGAATCTAAAAAAGGAATGAAGATGGCAATACGATAATACTCTTCAGGGTTTTCAACTGCAATGTTGCAGCGATGAGCTTGTTTTCCGGTAAGACGAGGAATTCGTATTTCTACATTAAGCTCGTCACATATTTTCTTGACATCTTTGAAAATTGTATTAAATTGCTGTTCTGGTTCGCGTCTAGTTGCATCTAGAACCTCTTCAACATTTTGTGCCAGTCCGATCGCAGACGCCAGATCCAGATTTACTGTTTGTAGTAATCGACTTAGCGGCAGGGTTATGGAAAAAACCTTGGCAAGAACATGAAGGGATACTTGAAATTCTGTACTCATAATAACAGATAGAAGCTGAATTGCAGAAGAAGAAGTTGTTTTGTCATCCCAATCAGAAATAATTTCCATCGCAGATTTTACAGCTTTTTGAAGCTCCAGAAATACTAGGACAGACTCGTGGCGTTGAATCCATCGTGTGGGACATAATTGTTTTAATCGCGTTGCTGTTGATTCAGGTGCGTTTTCATCTATACATTTTTTTAGCACGGCTTGGCGCTTTGGGGTGTTAAAGAAATTGTATACACTTCCAAGTGATCCTATGCAATTTCGTATAAATGAAATTTCACAAGCATCAGAAATAGCGAGATTTAAACTATGCGATGCACAGTGTACATATAAAGCTAGCTTATTTTCATTGCTGACATATTTTTGTGCCCCATGAAATCGTCCACTCATTGCTGAAGCTCCATCATAACCCTGTCCAATCATGAATTTTGAATCTATTTCAAGATTACGCATAGTTTGCATTAAAACATTTGCAAGACCCTTGCCAGTTACATCAGTAACAGGTACAAACTGTAAAAAATCTTCTCTGATGTTATACGAATCGGTATCTACATATCGAAAGCATAATGAAAATTGTTCAATACCAGCTATATCACTAGTCTCGTCAGCCAAAACCGAAAATGATTTCGCACTATTTATTTTGGCAACAATTGAACGAACAACTATTATGTTGCATGCACTTATAATTTCATTTTGAATTCTTGGGCTCAAATAAGTTGCATTTTTTCCTGAGACCTCAAGATGATTTTTAAGTATTTCATCTCCACAATGGACTCTAAAACGTAAAAGTGCTCGAAAATTTCCATCATTTTCCTCTGGATTATCTAACGTTAAACTACCAGAGTCTCTATGTCCTCTTAAAGGCAAGCCCTGACGACCGCAAAAAAGTATAGTCTCTATGATTGGAGTTAATCTACTCCGATTTTCTACTATTTGTTTTTTTAGAGCGGAGTCCAATGCCAACACTACAGGTTCCATTCTATGCTCGGAAATTGCTTTACGATGTTGTGCGTGAAGAACTGCTGTTTTATGGTACTCAGTTTCTTGATGTTTGTTGAAATTTTCTATAGCATCTTTCCAGTTTGAAAACGCAGTTTTGGCAAGTTTTCCTAGCGGCTGATGTCCAACACCACCATAATTCGGAGAAAATAATACACAAAGCTTGCAAAAAGCACCATCTAAACGTTTTGAGTATACTAACCATTTCCACCTGCCAAACCAGCTGTATTGAAATTTCAAATTACGTTTTCCACTAAGTGGGAATACAAATTTGTCGTCTGGATACCAAACGTTTTTTAACAAAAATAACCTTTTTTCATCGTTGCATTGCTCTCCTCCAATAAAATTACTAATATCATTAATATTTACATCTGAATCTGATGGAGACTCACATCCACTTACTAAAGCTGCAGCACTATCATTAGTACCAGGAACAGCAGCAACTTGATCAACACAGTCTTCTTTTTCTAAATCACTTTTTTTAGTTTTTTTAACAAAATAATTTGTTAAAGTAGAATTTTTTAATTTTCTCTTCTCGTTATTCATCCTCACAAAATATTACTTAGAATTAACAAATTTTAAAATGCACAGTAAACAAAAATTAGACTTTCTCAAGAGAAAACAAATTTTAAAATGAACAGTAGTAAACAAAAATTGCACTTTCAAGTTCAAGAAAAACAAACAACAAAGTAGACTGAACAAAGCAAGCACGACCGAAAAATTTTAAAAAAAATGCACAGAAAATTTAAAAACGCGCCTGCTAGATCTTGCAAATATTTTAATGCAAACTGAGTAATCTTGAAATAAAATGATTTGTCACTTACTTAGGTTAATTTAATGAATAAATGATCATTATTTTATGTATTAAATCAATGTTTATTATTAGTAATAGTAGGTTATTACTATTTTATTTTAATATATATATAGTTCCCGACTAAGAGGCTAATCCGTTAAGGGGTGATTCCTGGGTATATTTGGAGAAAAAAATTGTTCTACAGAATGGGGCTATCGAACCTAACCACTGAGATACAGGGTGTTTAAGAAAAGACGTTTGAACCATTTTTTAATTTACATAAACTTGAATTACTCCTCAACCATTTATCGTAGAGCAACGTAATTAGGTTCAGTTTTTAGAGAAATGTACATTCTTTATTTTGATATCAATATCATCAACCTAATGCCGGATTCATCGTTGCGGATGAGTTGTGCCGCACTTATGCGCGCGCATACTTTTTGTATGAAAAATTGAGCATTTCTCAATTTTGGGATATTTTTGGGATTTTTTTTCCTCTCTGGAAAAAAGTTGAATCAACTTCAACTTTTGTGCGGCGGATTTTTTAAATTGTCATTTTTGTTGTATGATATATGAAAATACTTTAGCCTGTAGTCTCAAAACAAGATATTTCAAGATTCTACGAATTTTTTACTACTAATTTTTTAGGATTTTACCAACAAAACTTTGACAAATTATACAAAAATATGTCAAATTACACAAAATCTGCGGCACACTTGATCCACAACAATGAATCGTAGTTCGGCTGATTCTCTTTTTGGGAAATTTGTGCGGCGCGACTCATCCGCAACGATGAATCCGGCATTAGTCACTGTGTTCAGAAAATATCTTAATTCAAACTCAAAATTTTGTTTTTTTTAACTACAATTTCAACTAAAACCACCCTTTTCCCCAAAAAATACGTAATTAACCCATAAAGCTTGAACAATTTCCTATCAATATGGACTATTTTTATGCTACGGCCTTTACTTTTGAAGTTATTAGCAAGTTTGATGTTCAAGTTGACTCTATTTGGTACTTTTCGACAAAGCTTAGGTGAAAAACTACTAAAAAGGTACGAAATAGATCCAATTTTGATGATATTGATATCAAAATAAAGAATGTACATTTCTCTAAAAACTGGTCCTAATTACGTTGCTCTACGATAAATGGTTGAGGAGTAATTCAAGTTTAAGTAAATTAAAAAATGGTTCAAACGTGTTTTCTTAAACACCCTGTATCTCAGTGGATAGGTCCGATAGCCCCATTCTGTAGAACAATTTTTTTTCTCCAAATATACCCAGGAGCCACCTCTTAACGGATTAGCATCTTAGTAGAGAACACCCTGTATACATCGGTATTCGGAATATTTTTTTAATTGTTTAATAAGTTGATATATTTATTAATTATAATTTTTCCTAATTATTATTGGAATCATGGGGGGGGTTTAACCCCCAGTAAGCCCCCCCTGCGTACGCGCCTGGTCTGCAGTAGACTCTTTTATCATTATTATTTATTTAAAAACAGTTTCAATACATTATTTATCTTTAGGTTCATTCACTCTACATTTATTATTTTGTGTGATTTTTCATTATAAATAAATATATCACTAAAATATTTCTTTTACTATCTATGATTAGGCCTTGAAGGGACGTTCATGACAGAACAAACTTTTAACGCAAACGTTCCGTTCCTATATATAATATTAGACGATCAACGAAACATTTTCTTCATCGGAAGATTCTGTAAACCAAAAGTCGATAATTAGTAATTAAATACACACATTATTAAATTATTAAAATTTTAAATTATCAAAATACTCGTATGTTAGAATTGCTTATGAATTAATTGGCATTGTAGAGTTCAGTGTTAGCAGATTATGAAAAAACAATGTAGTTATAATTTTATTTTATTTTTGTACTATTATTTATGTTTCATTATCTTAAATTTAAAAAACAATACTCGTATTACAAAAAAGTATAATTAAGAATGTAATTTAAATTTATTACGTTTTAATTTTTACTCAACTATGTGCCTAACGAAGGATACTTATGATAAAATTGTAAACTAGTATTTTATCATTTAAAACTTTATTAAAACATTAATAGTACAAATTTTAGGAATTTATTTAACAAAATTTTCGATTAAAAAAAATATATATACATTTTACAAAATGAAAATACTATTTAAAATAGAAATAATCATATTTATGTATTTTATTGCCAAAAAGATATTAGCAAAATTATTTTATTGTGCTTTAGAAATTTTGCCTAATTATAAAATTATACAACAAAAAAAAGTAACGTGATAGAAAAATAATTTCTTAAAAAATTTTGCTTTTGGTTTATTATAATAAATACGAAATTATAAATCAATTATTATACATACAGAAGTGTTGTTTTAATTTCACTGTTAAACAGAAATATGATTAACACTACGGACTAAGATTACGTAGATTAAGATTCAATTTCGAATTTAATGGTAAAACAGAATATTGTCGACGTTGTGTATGTAATTCTTGTTAATTTACTTCATACAGATTCGTACTCCTTTTTATCGTACACAAAGTGTGCTCACCTAGGTACATTGCTTGTTCCATAATGGAGTTTTTTCCATGTGAGGTTATTAGATTCACGCCAATCTTTCTTGGAAGGGACTAGCCCGATCGACTAGTTTCTCTCTCATAAGATAGTTGCCACCGCTAGGGGTTAAGATCGCACTTCCATCAGTCCGTAACAGTTGCGGCACGTGAACGTTTTCAAATACTACATGCGGTTTTTCCTCCTATTCCGCTGATGACTGACTATGCCGCCACCAAGCTTAGAAAAAGTAAGCAGAGCCATACACCGGCTAAAAACAAGGCCACGTGTCCCAATGACATCCACGAGGTCCTGGATAAAAATGGAGGGCCTACACTACACCAAGCGATTCCTCTATACTACAGGAGGCTTTCACCCAAGTTGGGTGGGCAACACGAAAGCTGGATCTGCACATTAATGAAGGCAGAACAAAGTACACGGTGTCCCCGTCTGCACCTAACATTGGTCCCACAATCAAGGTAGCAGAGCGCGATACGAAAGGGGCATCCCTGGGAAAATGCTCTCCTGCCGCCACAGCAATCTTATTCCCGCAACACACGATAAGCTCGCTCGGCCCAATCTCTCTGCCTACAGCTCCCCTTTTTCTCGCACGATACAAGCAAGGAATTCGTTTATAAATAGTACAACTCAACTGTGGAGCAATCTTTCGCAGCCAGTATTTCCGAACTCCTACAACATCCAAGTGTTGATACGCAGGGTTCATTGCCATCTTATTCATCATGGTCCCTGCTGCTCATAACCCGAAACCTATTCTATCCCCGTTGTAAGCTTTCAACTTAACATAACACAATGACGTGACCAACGACATGGCGGACTTGTAAAACAAAGGATGAATCCTAAGCTTAGATCTGCCTCAAAAAAATCGTTTGTGGCTGATTTCATATATTCGTTACAAAATTTCCTCCGGATGGCTTATTTGATGCAGAAGCAGACAAAGTCGGAAGTCGGATTCTTGAATATTCAATAATGACCGTAAACAAATGTATGTAAAAGTATCTAACTCATTTATAGTTCTCTTACTTTGTCTTTTAGGTAGATGTTGCATAACATCAAAAATATCGACTATCAAAGGTTGTCCCACAGTCTGAGTCAAAAAGTGGCTGGTGAAAAAAGGAGGATTGTAAGGGTTGGAAATGCGCCGTTCGAGTTGCTGTGATGCTGCGAAAAAAGAATCGACGTAAGGCAGGGCATGTCAAATTTAATGGAACAGTCACTACTCTATTATATAGAAATGGCGATAAAGGATTACTAAGGCAGCTCAACAAGTTGATGGCGCTTGTTTGGCGGTTTGGTTTAGGGAATATTTTGATATTCTCACTTCAGGATATGCTTAGTATGGAGACAAGCAAGAACTTTGTTTTGGAGACGATACGACCTGTACTGCCTCAATTACAAACTAATTCTGATGCTCCTGATGATAGTGTGGGTCTTATTTTGACAATTAAAGATAAAGCAGCTCCTATACCTACGTTATCAAAATTCGAAGTAACAGAGAGCACAGCCATTGTCCTTCATTAAAGAATCTCGAGTGAAGATGGCTGTAATGTTAAAAAGGGGTTGGTAAAAGAATTCAGCATTTAGACAAGAAAGTTTATATTCGAAAGCTTTCATTATTACATTGATTGACAAATAACGAAGGAAACTCTGAATACAGCTCCTTAAAAGAAAATAAATACTAATAGCTTGAAGTTTGGCCACAGAAGGTCCGGCCTCATACTCTGTCCGCGGCTCTTTAAAAAATCCAGAACAACCAAACCAGTTTCACCGAAGTAATGCATGTTTTGAAATGATCCTTTACAGATTTAACACTTTAGCCAAAACATTGCTTATCATTTCAAATTTGATGTGGTTTGGTTATTATATGGTACAACTCATGGTTGTGCTTTTTCCTCTACACTCACTTCATTCGCTACGCTGGCGATCGTGTAAAATTTAAGATGAAGTAAGCATAAATGACAGTTTTAACTCAAAAAAGGAGAGGAAAATTTGATTTTGAGTTGAGTAAGTGAAATATTTCTATCTATTTCGTGCAATTAGATTATCGAAGACTTGTTTTCAGCTCGAAAAAGGCAGTGCCATAAGAGAATAAGTTTTTTCACACGTAAGTAATGCACATAAGTTTAATTCATTTTCCACAAAAATAAATAAAAGGAACTCATCTTTTGTTACTTTATTAGAAGGCAACTTCTAAAACATTGTATGTATATGTTACAAATGGCAAAAAAAGAATTTAAATAGAAATTCAAGGATTAATATTTATGTCAAAGAAGGCAGCGTTGGAATTGCCTAGGCCCCAGGTCAGAGAAAACTTATAAGCTCGTTGCTATATCCACACAACAGTAGTTTCTAGATAGCTTTTGGAGTGAATCTGTCGAAAGAAAGATTAGTACTTAGCACCCGTTAAGCACGAGGGCCTGTCTACAATAGACCTGTTCTAGACTGCACTATATGTATCTTTAGGCTCATTTGGGAATCATGGACCGTTGATATAATATCTCTATTTAATGCTTTGAATGAACTTATCTTTGCCACAGATTTTAAAATGTATTAGATATGTTTTAGATTTTTTGGAAATTCAATCTACTTAAAGGAGCCTAATGATATTTTAGCTCCCGGTCCCGAAAGCTTATGTGGCGGGCCTGCACGTAGGTAAACAACATTATAGTAGAATCGTGGAAAATAATGTGCATTTTTCAAGCTTACTGCACATCACAGAAATCACATTAATATCTAGTAGTACATCTCTTCAGAGACTACAGCAATGTATGGTATATCTACAGTACATAGCCAGAAGTGCAAAAGTGCAACATATGTAGTTTCGAGAAAATCGCCTTCAAAGATTTTTGTAAATATGGGGTGCGCCATCTAGACCTTCGGTATTTCAACATTGAATAACTCTGACATTTTTTAGCCGATTTTGACAATGAGCAAGATTTCTTTAGGATATTTTCTACCATTTATTTCAAATCAGTTTTTGAATACAATGTCGATTAAATGACCACCTCCATTCGATACCCAAAAGGCAGCTCTTTTTCGGGCATCTTGCATAACATTGGCCAGCATTTCGGACGTTATAGCAGATATTTCGGCTCTTATGTTAGCTTTGAGTTCGCCAATGGTCGTCTGCTGGCATAAACTTTACTTTTTAAATAACCCCACAGAAAAAAGTCGTTAAATCCGGAGAACGAGAACAGTTTTGTTTATTGACTCCGCCATCGAGTGTAAAATGAGCTTTGTCAGCCATCAAAATTTTGTCCCAAAAATCAGCTTCGGCATCGATCATTCTTGCGACGGCATTTCTATTCTATGTATTGAGTCATAGCTAAAATGGTAATGAATGGCGTTTCAGAATCGTGTACATTTGTCGAAATCGCCTAAAAAATGCCAGAGTTATTCAATGTTGAAATACCGAAGGTCTACATGGCGCAATTGTATTAACGATGTTGTCAGAAACAGTGAAAAGCTGCGGCTGTCACTTTAAAAAAACCTAATTTTTTGTTTTATAATAATTTAATATTAATTTAATATAAAAATTACAATTATGTTTTATAAAATTTGTAACATTTAAAATTACTATTGTAAAATTTAAAAACAAACTATCTAATCAATATCACTACTACTATCACTATCTGCAAAGATATTAGCCTTGGGTAGATTTTTATATCTTTGTTGTGCTTTTTTCCATGTATTTGCTTTTTTAAGATCAATTTTACTAAGATTTATGGAAACTGTTGATTCACTACAGCCAAGACCTTTGGTACCTTCATTTCTAATAAGTTTCACCTAATTAAAAATATGTTAGTAGTATTAATACAGTATTGTTTTATTAATAACAAACTGGTTCTAGCAATCCTTCATTAGATTTCCCTAGTGTTTCGCCCTTGTTCCAGCCGAGCTTAGATAGTAACTTGAAACCTTTATTTTCGCTAGAAATTTCACTGTAAAAAGAGGAGTATAAAAATTTACTTCTAATAAAGATTAGCTAAAAATACGTTTCAAGAGAAGCGTGCTCAGTTTTTTCGTGTTCATTTGTACTTCCAATAGCATCCCTTCTTGCAGCGGCTCGGTCATTGTAGTCAGGCAAGTTTTTATTTTCTGTATATTCTGTAAATGCATAAATTAAATCGATTAAACATACAAATTAAATTGGACGTTTTTTTCACATACTATCATTTTCCAATCCGTAACGCTTTTGTAACTGTTTCAATTGTTCCTTATGTGATAATGTATCAACTTTTTTGATATCATTTAAAGAAATTAAAAGTCCCGGCTCACAGTGACCACAAGTGCTATTTCCTTGATGAACATGGCACAGCAATTTTGTTTGGGAAATTTGAAGAATACTTCCATGTACAAGATCAAGTAATTCACTTTCCTGTTTGGCGTTGGACATTCGTTTACCATTAAGTATAGTGCCATTTCGTGATCCTAAATCAGCGCATTGATAAACCGATTTGTCTTCATTATATGAGAATTTTAAATGGAACTGTGAATAGATATTATATATTATAAAGAAACACTATGATCCTTTGTTACCTTAGATATATTAACATCTGGAATTATTACATCATGATCTCCTTCTCGACCAAGAGTACCGCCCTTGTATGTTATAATGTGTAAAGATCCTTCTTTTAATTTTGGTAAATTAGTTTCTTGAACAATTATACGAAGTGACGGGGGATATTTTTTAGCAATATCTGAAAATATTACTTCTATGTAATTAATTACTTTTTTACAATTGCCTATTAGTGTTATGTTATTAGTGTGTTGATACGGTTTCTTAGATTTCGAAGTCTTATTAGTTCTTATTACTACATTTCACAACTTTGCTTTAATCTTATGCCTTCGATAATGTAAGTCAAGCACGTGCCAGATCTTACCTTCCTATATGTGCACTTCCACTTATGTTCACGCGGACAATGAACTCATTCTTGATTGGAGCTACAAAAATCGAATCGCTTCCAAACGGAAGTACTGTCTTATATTCAATAAACCTGTTCAGCCATTCCTTCAACTACGGTGGACGATCTAGGTCTAACGTTTTATAAGGGATCTGCGACGGAATGACCATAGGTATATTCCAAATCGCGGATTTTTTAAAGATACAAATCTCTCCTCCAGCCAACAGCCCAGACTGTAATCTACAAGTTCTAAGTTCGACCCCGCGTTGAATACATATGTTGTTATTTGGGCCGCGGCCGCGAAATCGACTTAACATGTCTGAAAAGATACAGAATCGAGCTTTCAAGCTCATCGGAGCGATTTGTACCAATCTAGAAACATTGGGCCATCGAAGGAAACATCATAGGTCAATACCAGTTAGGCTTCATCCCTACCCTACCCTGAGGCAGGCAGACGAAAAATGCCTAAAATGGCAAAACTAAATCCAACACAACTTCATATACTTTAGGGCCGCTTATAAGATAGTCTAGTAGGGTGGAACTCTACAAAACCATTCTCTCATCCTCAATAAACTAACACGATTAAGTAGGATAACCAGGACATTGCGACAATCTAAGTAAAGATAACCGGAGCACTGCCCAGACCAATGAACATCTATACTCAGGCAAATTCAATATCATTCAGGACTTGCCGATTTGCTATGTTCTTTTTGGGGGTTTCCAGGACATTTTCAAAAATTTGGCTATAAACGGTGCAGATAGGTTCATTCATAGATTGTCTAGTATGTATTTGCTAAAAGTGGTTGAGATTTACATTGTTATTTTAGCAGTTTTGATCTGGTTGATCAAAGGCAAATGTGTTTAAAGCAGCTGGAAATAGGGAAATTTCAGGTTTTTAAAGAAGAGAACATTTCCAACCGAGAAATCGCTAGGATTGGAAGAAGTGCGAACGTAATGAATAAATTTTGAAGAGATCGTGAAAACTATGGGAACAATCACAAAGGAAGAACTAAACGGCAACGACAGTAAGAGAACGTCGTAAAATGATACGAGAGGCTTCCAATTCAGCAGAAAGCGCTCGACATATAACCGCAGATGCTCGAACATACGCAAGTGTAAGGACTGTGAAAAGGATATTGAAGTCCTCATCACATCTAAAAAGATTTATTATGGCTGCGAAAGAAACCTGCCCTCACTACTAGAGACAAAACAACGATATTTGTCCAGAAGGCACAGCTGAACAGGATCTGTCAAGGTTTAGGGAGCCATAAAATGCAATGGACAACACGACTTAGAATCTATAGAAGGAAACCAGACTGGATTTAAGTATAAATGATTCCTGGAACGAACGAAACAGAAGTTCGACCAAACCATGGACGGACGAAATTAGGTATTTCAGCAAGATCATGCCACCATCCACACGGCTAGAATCGTCACGAACTGGTTTGTGGAACAAGATGTTAAGGTTATGAATTGGCCCTCGCTATCACCGAACTTTAACCTTAATTGAAAACTTAATACCGCTCTCGCTACTTCAGGAACTACATATACAAACCTTTGCCTTCAAGGTATTTGAAGTAATAAAAAAACTATGAGGAAATACACATTATTAATAATAAAGCTGCAAAAAACGATATTCATTTTGCCTGAATAGGAGGAAGTCATAAACTTAATGAGTTTACTTTAAAGGATACCACAAAAACGCCATATTTATACCGGACCTTTCCTATTGTCGCGCGTATAATTGCTACACGAGCCCCGCATTATTAAATGTTTTGCATATAATTACTACAAATGTGTTTGGTAATGTACAAAGAAGAAAATAATTGTTAAGATTGGAAAAAGCTGAAACAAGAAAGGCATACCAACGCATTTTTGAAAAAACTAAGCTAGTACATGTACCTACATGATAAGCACTGTATACGGAAAAGAAATAAACTGAACCAGAAATATATCTTTTTCAGGACAGAAATATCCATGATGAAGTCTCTTCTATAATATAATCAATGAAATATTTAAAAACTATCGGAAAACAGCAATTCGATATTCTAATGTATCTGATGATAATAACTACTAGACTCATTTCACTTTCTCTATGATCGACTCTATTAGATTAGTGGAACTTACTGTACATCTGCAGAAAGAAGTAAAATATGCAGTTTCATTACTAAAACCCTCAATAAAAATGTTAGATGATGTGTTTTTTTCCTTTTTTAAATGCTAACAAAATATATTTTACTGAAAAATAATACTAATAAAATAAACACTATCGTCAGGTCTATTCTGAACTCCGCTGGAATCAATTCCGCTGGAATTTTCTTACAATCGTACGCTACCAATGTAAGAAAATTCCAGCGGAGTTCAGAATAAGCCTGTATATGAATACTAATTGCAACGTTATTATATTCATAGGTATTTTATTGTTTTATTTCAAAAGTAAACGAAGGGCCCGACAATTAGCGAAAATTGTGCAGTTAAACATCTGTTGGGCTGTCACTAATGTATCATTTAATATTTAGTTCAAATTATACTGTTGCACGTAAAAAGTATAGGCACATCTTTTGAAAATAGAATTTGATTCTATAAAAATGAATTCAAACGAATCAAGCAATTAACATAACAAATATAAAGTACACAAAAACATGATTTGTAGAAACTAGTACACAAATAGTAGTAAAAGGAAAGAGGTTAACCATTATAGGTAATTATTCTTACTTTGAAAACAGTGAATCGAAACAGTTTTAGAAAAGAAAACATTCAAACAATGCGTTATATTTTTTCAAATACTGAAGTTAGTTGTGATATCGAATTATTTTTGATGATAAAGAAACACATTGACGAATAAAAATATACACATGCATATTATGTTGTATGGTATGGTATGGTAAGGTATGTTCATATGCTGATTTTTCTGTTTCTCAATAATTATTTTTTAGTACAATAAAACCGCGAACTTCTCTATATTACAAATACAATGTTACCTTCATATTTATCATTATCGGCATTTTTTTTGTCATATTTACGCTCGTCATCTGAACTTGTTAAAATTTCACCATCTTCTTGATCGGAGTCTTCGATTACTTCTTTGGCCTTAATTTTCTTCGGTTTCTTAGATTTTGGAGGACGAATTTCATCATCATAATCAGTTCCATCATTTTTATGTTTGTAAATCTGTAATATTAAGAGAAATCCGCGTTTTCATCGCAATGTTCTGAGCTTAATCTTACCTAAAGCGCATGAGCGCATTTGATCAATATTAAGTTGTGAAAATTTATTTAATAAATTATTTATGTAATAGTTTGAAAAAACCTGCAAAAGAATATTGAGAATAATATTTAGTAAATTATATTTATCTGTTTGATTGTGCACCTTATCCTCTTCAGTTTCTTGGGGTTCCACTTGAGAATGAAATTGAAATTCATTTTTTTCTTGATTATATTTGTAGTAACAACCTGTGTTTCCGTCGTAATAAAGACCATATTCCTGCGAAAACATCATTTGTTAATTAAATGTTTAATTTGAACAAATATTAAATTATAATAAATGAAAATAATTATCCGATCAGTTATTAGACCTCGACTAATATCTTAAAGAGAAAAGAGAAATTATTAAACACGTCAAACTTTTATAGAAGGCTCTATAGTTTTGTATTTTCCTACGGGTGTAAAGTGTGCCATTAACGCCTATAAACTGGACTGTACTATTGAGCTCTTAATCGATCGAATGGGAGATGACATCTATCAACCAACACCGCCGTCCAGTTCATCAGTAAATTACACATTATTCATGCGAGATCAAATCAACTTTATTTAAATCACTAAAGTCGCATAACTATGGAGAACTCTTAATCTCTGATTGAAGAATAGTGAATCGGTTTTCGATCTATTCTTTCTTGCTTGATAATTTCCTACTTTGTCGTCCATATATAGCTTCAACTATTGAACAAGATATGTCACAATACTTTGTTAACTATGCTGTACTGTGGGATTGTCTGTAATTTCTGCAGTTCATCCATTCACCTTTGGTAGATTAAGACAATTATGCCTTGAAACCATTCTTTCATTAGCTTTCTATTCTCCATAGTAGCGTATTTTTTCATGTGAAAGACTATAATTAGGAGGCATGCCCTTTTACATTGTCAAGTGTTCGTTGTCAAGTAGATTGCAATCTCGATTCCATCCAAAACGACCGCGACAGAACGTTGACATTGGCAACCAAAAAGCGGATAGCTTTATTATGGCAAGAAGTAATGGTTGAATGAAAGGCAGCGAGCTGCAAAGAAGGAATATTCCCTCGGTGGGAAAAGTAGAAGAGACCATAGAACTGATTTCAATCGAACCACAGACCTCTGGGATGGTAAGCTGGTGACAGATACAAGCGTGCATGCATTGCATTGTACTTTGCCTGAAAATTTCATCAAAATCGGAGGTGGTTGAGTTATTCCGGATATTTACCACTGTTTTAACTAAGGGGCGGGATGTCGTCCTTGAGAGAGTTCGCTCCTGTGTTTATACACGGTATACAGAAACAAGGTAATGTAAAAGACTGAATATCGTAGAATATCGTATTAGTGCGACGTCACTCGGCAAGTCTTCCCCATACAAAATCGAAATTGTTGTTGTTGTTTTCTGTTTTAACCTTGCCGGGTGACGTCGCCTTTTTCCTTGATATTCGCACTTACGATACGATATTTCGTCTTTTACATTACCTTGTTTCTGTATACCGTGGTGTTTATAGATCCATCAGATGTTTGCTAGTCATTTGTTATGCGAAGTACCCCCGGAACTTCGCTGTCAGTGACTAATTATATGATTGTCAAAATTGTGTTAAAAAGCAGACCTCTGAAGAGCATTGCGCGCAAGATGTCGTGTTCCAAAAATCCTCAAAAAAAAAACACTAATACTTGCAGGTGTCTCCAGAGTTGCAATTGTTCTGAGTGAGGCAAGAGAAAAAAACAATTTTGCCAGACCAGGTGTCGTGATTTGAGTAGTGCTCAATTAGTTGGTCACGATTTGTGTAAATCAGCTGAAACACAAAATTTTGCGTGGGTCCCCTATTGATAACTTTGATGAATAATGTGTTCAGCTGAATTAAAATTCCATAAAGATGATAATTTGAAATTGAAGACCTGGTAAAAGGAAAAACTGCTCTATCCAATTATTTATAGGAAAGCAACAACTTGGCGTCCCCCTTTTGTAACTGGAAGGAGCTGTGACGGGATTTTGTTGATTGCCCACACACGTATGACAGATTTGAAATTGTGTGTTGTAATTCCAGTTATTGAATTATTTAAGATATCCCAGAATGTATAATTTTACATCTATACTTTGTTTCTAAGTCCAATTATAGTATGCCCTAAAATATATATATATACAAGTTAACTTATTCCAAGTTAAAAAATTGAAAATGATGCAATGATAGATATCCGAATATGGTCTAATTAGGATAGCCACAATGTGTCGGATTTGTTCTTTACACTGATTGTACATTTTGTACATATAATCCTTTTTAGTTATTTTACACTTGAGAACACAAGCTGGATGCGCTGACCAACATATGCTATAATCAATTACGGAAAACGTGGTGTAACACGAGGTTGACCATTTCCGTCGAAAAGTTCTGTTACTTCTTGTTGGGAAGGCTTGAAAAATACTTTTGAAGCCAAGAAAATCCCAGTCAGCTTTACACATTTTGATTAGATCTCAAATGGATCTATGATAAGATTTATTAATTGAGTTTCACACAAATTTGGTTTTCAATTTAGGTGTCTCTCGCACCCCTTTCTTTTCATTTAAACTTAAGATTCACCAGATTTTTTTTATATTCCCTATTTCACTTGTTTATCTTGTAATAATTATATTGGCACTGAAACTATACATTAGATTTTTTAAGAATTTAAACACTCAATTAAAACGGAATTATCGGGGTAGGAACACAGTTAGTCACAGATGTTGGAAACCGAGAACAGGCTCGGTGGTCCAAAGACGCGACCGCCCTGTACGGCTCCAAGGCGACTCTGAATCTGTTTTTTTTTGTCCCGTATTATGTCTTATCGCTAGTTTTTTTTGGTGCTTGAACTTGAAATCTACTAAAAAAATAACTGAAACTTTCTTGTCTTTCAATTGAAATCCCAAAAACTTAGTTGCTTTAAGCTGTATTTTCCACGATAGTTGATTTACGCGCTTAAAATCTCAATAAGAAATACAATCAACAGCAAATTAAGTCAGTACTTGATTTGTTACTTAGCCTGATAACCATTTTTGAAGTACTCACAGCATTGTAGTAATACCCTGTTTTTTGATCATAATAAAGCCCTGAAGTTGGTTCAAAGATGAAACCGTTTTGGTTTTGTACAGATTCCGCTGCTTCTCTTATTTCATCTATAAAATTTGCTACTTTATCTGAAAAGAATACGTATATAAATTTATTAAGGAATTTTTGATTTCAATCAATGCACTTTTTTCTGGAGCCTCTTTTTTACAGTCAGTCTCAAGAACCTTTTCCTCAATTCCTTTTGGCTAAATTTGTACGACGTTAGTAAAAATAATATATGAGAATATGCAAAAATACCAATAGTTTTAATTTATTTTTATATTTTTTCAATCTTTTCTCTTGCCGTCTTACGAGTTTGTGCAAACGTTCTATATACGCAAGCACTTCTTGTCTAGTAAAACTCCTTACATATGACATACTTTTTATGACAAAAGTGCGGCTACGACTTTTTTTAGACTCTTTATTATTTTTAAGTTTTTCTTTTTCAGAATCTGCTGCCATTTTTCTAGATATTTGTATAAAATCTTGCCACTCGAACTCTTCCAAATTTTTTTGACGTTGACAGTGCACTGACAGCTTTAATTTCTGACAAGTTTCAGTTCTGTGCCCTTTTTTGGCAGTTTAGTAGCCCGAGTCTCCATCTACCAGTCACGCAAGAAGAAGAGTGCAACCAGGCTGAGTGGACGTGAAAAAGAAGAATAAATCCAATCGGGGAGATGGTTTTGCTTTTTTTTGGTATTAATAATATCTGTAAATTTTGCTTTCAATATTTTCATGTCCATCCTGATAATTGCTTCGTTTTATCCAATAAGTTACTGCGAATAAAATATAACGGCCGAAATACTATTGTGGTGAGAAATCAGTGCATGCAACTTAACTAAAATTAAAATTTTGTTTACAATTAGGTGTGCGCTTAAAGTCACTGTGATCTGCGAAATGAAGCAAGTACGCGTAGTTTTAACGTTAATTTCCGTGATATTTTTAGTTGAATCAACAAAACTCAATTATCCTCGAGTGTTATTACCAATATTCGATAAGATCTCAATAAATTTTACACTTGAAGTCATAGAAAAAGGATGCTTCAAGTGGTAAGAAAATTAACCTCAATTTTGTCGTTCTACCGGCAAAATAATTAAATATATTTCATAAATTATGTTAATCGAATTACTCATTTTCAGGATGTCATCTAGACAAGATTTAATAAAAATTACACCATTATATGATGATTATAACAATGAGTGTTCTTCAAGAGCAACAGTCACAGTTCTTACACGTGAAAAGCGCCGAAACACTGCGATTGTTTTGGCGGAAGATATTAATAACGGCGTGGTTTTAAGATGCGATGTTATTCTTGATGTAATAGATCAGCTAGGAGTTTTAACTACAACCCGGGAACTTTATTTGGAAGAAGCACCAGAGACATTTGAATTATGGGCCCAAGATTCTCAGGGGAACGCCTTTACTACCCTTGAAGGAGTGGAATTTAACTGGGCTATATCTTCAGAGAATTCCCAAAGCATTGATGAGAGGAAACATGCAACCTGGCAGCAAGTTTTGCGTTTTTTAACATTCACAGAAAGTCAATATCATGAAGTTCCACCATCATTGGTCAAGTTTGAATCTTTAGGAATAAAAGGTCACATGGTTCTTCTTGAAGGCATCAATACCGGAACTGCCAAGGTTTGTTTTAGTAGAGTTTATTAAGACATAGTTGAAGTAAGAAATATGTATTATTATCAAAGTAAAAGCTTTTCTACAATATTGGATTAAAGTTAGTCGTAAGACTTGCGTGGCGCCGCTGTTTGAGGATGAATTTCGTTAAAGCACCCCAAAATACCACGAAAATGTAAAATAAGTATTTGGAGATATCGATACTTGAAGTTTGACGAGACAACCGTCGCTGGTTTTAAATAGGTTAGTTTTATACACATTGAATGACTGGCTTTAAAAAAATGTCGTTGGTAATGCATTTGTAATACATTACATTCTTTGTGCCAATCCCGGCTTTTGATGTAGCCTAAAATTGATTTAGGATTCATACCCCAAATATTCCTGAGAGCAAGGAAGCCGCGATGTACTCAATATCGTCCTCGCTATAGCCTCACAATCGCGGTGCAAATGCTCCTTTGTTTCGGGAGGTGTTCCGCAGAACCGTGGCCAGTCAGGAGCTTTGTGATTCTTAGCTTTCACTTATAGAAATTT
Organism: Thereva nobilitata; assembly: GCA_963855945.1. Classification (NCBI taxonomy): domain Eukaryota; kingdom Metazoa; phylum Arthropoda; class Insecta; order Diptera; family Therevidae; genus Thereva; species Thereva nobilitata. Next base: position 52,748,387 of record OY979694.1, on the reverse strand, counting down.
AAAAGTTTTCCCTCTTTAGATTTCTCGTTAAGTAATGAATTTGCCCCTACTTTTGCAAGGCCGGCGGAAATTTCATTACCTTCGTGGCCTGGGATCCACATTAGCGTAACATTGTTCCTGTTGAAGGATTTCATTACGCACTGTGGAATTTAATAGCCAACAGGGCAGCTTGACGGTTCGAGAAAATAGCGATGTGAGATCTATTTGGAGCTCTATTAATACAAGTCTGCAGACAAACTTGGATGGCGAGTACCTCAGCAGCAAACAGTGGCGATGGTTCCAAGGCCCGTGGATATTTCGTACACCCTGGGCCATATACGACCAGCCTTAACCCATTATCGGCTTTGGAACAGCCCATATACCAACGGCCGTGTTTCCATTAAAGAGGGGCCTGCCGTGTTGCCATTCGGACCGTCCTCTGATAAATCGTCATAAACGGTTTGTCGAAGTTCAGAAGTCAGGAATGGTATCGGACAACGCAAGCATTGGCTTCAAGTTTAATTTCTTAAGAATTGATCGGTGATCGACAAGGTCTCCTGGCTTAAAGGAGAATAACATAAGTAAACGCAGCACCCCGCCAGATCCGCCTTCACTACTATGTTGTAGGGATTCTATAGCCGCAGTCAGACAAATGCTTTTAGCTCCCGTGCAATAGATGCATATGTGATCATCTGTCTTATGACCTAGTCCGAAATTCGATTCGCCAATCGATCGAAAATGGAAAGCTGATTCGATTGTGAAAAATATTGGTAGTCCGTAACGCAGTCGAATCGAACAAAAAGTACTGCCATTGTAGGTGAGAATTATCTACCATTTTGATGAATTGTTGGAAGGAAATGTAATGTCAATGTTTTAAGGAAGTTGTTTGTGTTTAAATAAAATAAACCTAACCCATGCATCCAACCATCTAAATGAAATCGTGAACTATCATCGACTGCAATCCACTCGGTTCATTATAATCAAGAATCGAACTACTACTTTTTCGATTTGGCATTCGCTCGACTCTTTGACGAGAAACGGACTAGGGCCTAAGTGAATCCAAAACGAACATACTTTCGTCACATCTACATTTTCTTCTTGTAAAATAAAGTAGCCAGACTAATGCCTATGAATGAATCCTACGATATATATATCCAGTGTTAAATGGTGGATTTGAAAGGAGGCTAAGGCGATTAACATAATGTTGAAAGAAACCACTGCTTCCTTTGAAAATGTTTATCACATTACGCTTATTTCTGAAAGTTTTTGGGCAACTTACGTTCTTATTGGGGACTTATATTTATAATTTTTTGGCGCACGGCCATAGTGATATGGAGAAGTTCTCCAACCGGAAAAGAAAGATTAATAGGATATAGTGCTTAAGCTCACATTGCCTTTTTATTAACTCTGTAATGATTTTGTTTCAGCAATTGTTACTATGCAATAAACACGGTTCGGGAAAGTAATAAAGATATGTTTAACTTGTAGCGAAAACTTTTGATTTGATGATACAGTTGATAATAATGAACGAATTAATTTTTATGCGCTTTTTCCTTGCTATTAGTCCTATTTCTTCATTTTGCCGATAATTTGAAATACTATACCGCTCTTACCATAGCGACTGTAGCACTGAAATTATAAACCTACCTACACGGCAAATTATTATCCCGCAGCACAAGACTAGCCAACTCGACTCACCCCCAAATACTGCAGCCCTCCTTTTCGCGCACATGTTTAGAGGTTCGAGAACAACTCGATTGTGGAACTGTCTTCCTCAGTCGGTGTTTCTGAACCCATATAACATCTCAGAGTTCAAACGCAAGGTTCATCGACATGTACTCATGCAACTTCCAGAGCCCTAACCTATCGATTAATCTTCTGTCCTTCAAATCAACTTTACTACTAGACATTGCGCCATAACTTGAACGTCATGACGGACTAGTAGTTCAAAGGGTGATTCATAAGCTTGATACATCATATAAAAAAGGGACTGTTAATAGCATAGTAAAATCACTATAGCAATAGAATATTGAAGTGTTATGTTAAAGCCAAGCAACTGGATATAGTATATTAATAGCAATATTGACCACTAACCCCATGACAAAACGACTGATTCTGATCAATAGAAAAAATGTTGCACAATTATACCAGAATGGAACAAACTAAGGTAACTTGACTCGGAACATCTGATAAATCCACCGTATTCAATGCTTATTATTGACCGCCGAAAAATATATGGATCAGTTCAGAAGTTCAATTATTGCATATTAATAATATTGAGAAAAGTTCAGCGAATTAAGAATTCTTAATTTCTCTAAAACATGTAACGAAGCTATTGAAAACCATTATATCATTGCAATGTACCTCTTTATTTATTTGATTATATTTAAATGTAAATATACGTTGTAGTATATTAAATTACACTATAAATTACATTTACACTTTTCAGGTTACTGTCCGTTTCCCATATTCTGAATACAGTCATGTTCCTACAATTGAAGTTGACATCATGGTTTTAGCAAACATTATTCTTGATCCAACAGATGTGCATATGTTAGTTAAAGATACTATAAACTTCAGAATTTTGCAAGTAAGACTGTTACATTAATTTTATTAAATAATTAATCTATAAAGGCTTTTTATTTCAGTTAAAACAAGGAAAACTTCAGGAGATATCTTTAAATAATCAGTATTATTTAGAAATAGAAGATAATTCAGTAGCAAAAATATCTGGCAGCAGTGCAACTGGCAAACGTTTAGGTAAAACCATTGTATATCTACGCGATCGAAATGTTCCCGTGGAACGAAGCTTAAATCCTGATAGTACACCTGTAAAATCACCAACACCAAAAGCTACATTAACTGTTACAGTTCCATATGAATTAACTATTAATTTGTTACCACATTATAATTGGATTACCGTCGAAGGAGAAAAGCATGAAATTGCTTTCGATTTGTTTACAAGGTAATTTATTTTATTTAAATACTTTGCCGCTTCTATATTAAATGATTTGTACGTTTAAGTGATGATCAAAAGATTTTGTTGGGACCCCAGTATTCAATAACTTCCAACTATGACGAAACAATTTTTTATATGCTGAAAAAAAGTAAAAATGGAAGCAGGATTTATGGTGAAACTCTTAAGGAAGGCACAAGTCTTGTTCATGGATCCTTCGAAAAGGTACTCATAGATAATTTAAAAAAATATTGATAATGTTTTTTTATTTCAAGCTAACTGCAAAAGCAGAACTACAGGTCTATAAAGAATTGACATTGTATCCCACAAAAGTAATACTACCTTTTGATCCAAACAATCCAAAACAACAAATCATATTTACTGCGCGTGGTGGTGATGGATCTTATGTTTGGTACTCTTATAATCGTAGCGTTATAGAAATATCCCAAACTGGTGTTGCTGAGACATGGCTTGATGAAGGAATAAGGCAGCAAATTGAATTTATCGATGAAAGCAGTAAAACTTTTTTGACAAAACATGCACATATTAAAGTTTCCCTGTCTCGTAATCCTAAAATATCCAAAACAGCAGAAATATTATTTTTACCGCCAGTTAAATTAGAAATTGCCAAATACAACTTCGAGACTTCACTTAGGGATTATGTGAAATTACATATTGCTCTTTTTGCTTTTGTTAATGGCACATATGTTCCATTTACGAAATGTGAAAATTTAAATTTTAATTTTGAATTTTCCAATCAAATTTTTAATATGGATATAAATAAAGAGCAGGAAGCTGCAGAGCCACTAGCATCAAATGCTTGTCGCTTAGTGTATTTAAAAGGAACTAGTGTAGGAGCAACACACTTGCGTTTATCATACAAATTTTTAGATAGAATTCTTAAAGATGAGGCAACATTAATAGTTTTTGATAAGCTTAATATAATAAATCCTGTATTAAATGAGATTGTTCTACCGATTGGATCATCTAGAAATATTTTATATGCAAATGGACCACATAAAATTTTTAATATTGAGGCTGAATTAACCAAAGTTGTAAGAATAGATCAAAATATTGCAGAGGCGATACCAATTCAAAGAGAAAATTCTAAACAAATTTTTGCTTACACTGTTCTTTGTAAAAAAGTCGGGGAGACGAAATTAACATTTGAGATATATAACACCCTCCTGACTAAAAACTTTGAACCTTACATATCTACTTTTGTGACAAATGTTTATTGCGTTAAGCCACGGTTTATAAATCTTTACGCAACAGAACAATTAAGGCAAAGTTGTCCTTTGGAAATGAGGAATTCTTTAATGCATGTTAAGAATAAGGAAGAAAATATTGAAATTGAAATAGAAGTACTTGACTCTAAAAATAGAAAGCTTATGAATATTTCATCTCTTGTAATTGATTGGCAGTTTGCCAAGGGCGATGAAAAATATCATCAAGATGTTAAACATTTTAGAGATTCAGAAGAGCAAATTGTTGAAGGCATTAGAATACCGCTAAAAGATTTTCTAACAACCACTATTGCAGATTTAAATCCAAATTTTAAAATTAAGGGCACTGTAACGGCTTATGATTCTGCTATATTAAAAAGCTATGGTATTACTCCAGAAACACCAAATTTTGGCGTTAGAAAGGTAGATTAAAAATTTTTAAATTAGAATGAAAAAACTGTGATAATATTTTAATTAACAGACTTCAACCAATACTGTTGTAAAGCCTTTGATAGAAAATGAGATAGACTTTAAGGCTGTTAATAGTACCCTCTTTCCGTTTGAGGAGATTTCGATATTTCTTGCACATAATAAACCAGAAAAAATACCAATTGCTCAAGGTAATTTATAAATAATTATTATGAAAATGTTCTAAGTCAAATATTTTGGGTGTTGAGATTTTTTATCTTTTGTGTTTAAATGAAAAGGTAAGTACTATTCATAAAAATTTATTGAAGCTTTTGAGAATATCATGCCATACAAAGGTGATTGGTAGATAACATTTGAACTCTTCTGGCAGATAGCTTTCTTTTTACAATTTAGAGACTGGTCGCAATTTGAAAAATACACAAGAAAATATTTATAGTAATATTTTTAATGGCCATCAGAAATATTTAACGCCGCCCTCGTCTGTAATAATTTTCGAACCAATTTTTTGAATACCACATTATATAAATAAATTTTGATCTTTGAAATATATCATCGGTTAGTTATTTTTCTAGTATCCTTATAATATTATGTACAGATTCTCTAGAAATAGAAATATTATGCAGAGTTTACATTATTGTTTCCTTTTATTATAACTTAGACTATAGGTGGACGTCGAGAGCAATAAACTCATTATGTTTTAACTTAGATCATTTTCATAATTTCTTATTTAATTATTTATAATTGAACTAGTTTAATAATAATTTTTTCTTTTAATTTATTTTTTAAAATGTAGGAAGCGGTTTTTATGAGTTTCAGTTATCAGAGCCTGATGTTATTACAGTTGAATTTGATTCAGCATCTAAACAACTAATACTGATCCCACAAAGAATTGGCCATGTAAGATTAAAAAAATTATTTTATATAACTTCAGAAATATATTTAAATATTTAAATCACAATAACAGGTTCAAATTGAATTGGTTGATCGCTGCTTAATGACTGATGCGGCACGCCTATCTGTTTCAGTTGTTTCTATCGGTTCTATTATCATTGAAGTACCTGATCGTGTAGAAAAAACTAAATCAATTGAGGCCATAGTTAAACTATTTGATTCTAATGATGATTTACTAAATATAGATTATGCAAATCTTCAAGTTTATGAACTACATGAAAATATATTTAATCCATCTTTATTATCGATTAAATTAGGCGATCAAAATGATTTAAAAAAGGGTGAAATAAGGTAATGTTATATTATTTTTGACCTATTTTTTAATGGTTTTTTTCATATTTGATGGCTTTACATTTTGTAATAATTTTTATTTTCTTTAGATATGTTGTTACAGGAAATGAACTTGGCGAAACAAAAATTATTTTTAATTCTGGGTTCGGAGATCGAGCTATTTCTAGTGAACCTTCAAACATCCAGGTGAGTTACATATAATTTCTAAGAATTTAATACATACACTATTTCATGACTACAAAAAAAAATTCAGAAAACTTCTGGTTCTTGGTAATATCCACCAAGAAGATTTTACTGCATCCACTACCCTTTCTTTATCTACTAGGGCAAGTAATAAAAGACCGCATATCCAAGGCCGACTTACTAGTAGCTCTGTTCCCCTCGAATTCTTCTTTGTCTGATATTGCTATGCCACCCCCTGCTCCCTAGTCCACTCACTCCTCCAGACATTCACTGGACAGGAACTTCTTCAAGGCTCGTGACGTGTATACGTGCCTCAAGGGCTTAATGGGCCTGATTGTTGAATCCGGCGGATTTGGGATTCCCGCCGCTAAAGAGTTTCCTTTCACTTGTCGCTGCGATTGTTCAATCCGCCGGGCGCAACTGCCATATGAAGTGATATATTTCATTTTCAAAATTCAAATGACAATGGAATGGACAGTTCGTATTGGATACACAACTCCAAACAAGTAGTTTTTTAGTTTAACCTCCACTTTCGACTGTGAAATTCTCATTCACTTTCCCGCCGGGGGATTCAATAATCAGAACATTACTACGTATACATGCGAAATTGAAGCCGGATTCAAGCCAGCTTGGATCGTAGAAAAATCCATGTATACGCAGATCGAATTCAAATAGGATCCAGCGGAATTTGATGACAAAGCGAGACAACAGTAAAACGATACGAAAACTACAAATTGTAAGTTATGTTCATTGCTTTTCGATTACTTTTGAATCCATTTAAATTTCAATTACTCGATCCGACGATGTCAAATATGCAGATCCTCATTTTCAATCTTTCGATCTCTGGATCGTTTGATTTGGTCATGTATACGTGGTACCTGTCAAATTTGGATTCACTTCCCTGCCGGCGGATTCAACAATAAGGCCCAATATCAACAAATCCATTCGATGCGTCAATATACCCCTAGCGCATATTGAAAGAAAAATGACTTCAACAATCCCTCTAACTGCGAGCTAATAGCAATTACTTTTATTCTTTCCAAAACCATGGAGACGATAATCAACAAAAAGATAAAGGGGTATCTAGAGTCCAAGCAAAACCTGAATTACATACAATACGGGTGTAGACAAAACAGGTCCACCGGCGACCTTTTAGTGTGTCGATCAGAACACCTCAGCTAAAGTATGCATCTATTTGCTGAGCTTAGTTTGGTCGCTGTAGATATCTCCAAGGCTTGATAGAGTATGGCACCCTGCTCTGTTGGCTGAACTCCAAACTATTTGTATTCACCGAGCTCTAAAGAACGGGATCGAGGGTTCCCTTTCCGGCGTGCAATTAAGGTAATATTGGACGGCGTCAAATCTAAACCCCCACCAACTACGCCACGTCCCACGGGGATAAATTTTATCATCCGCCCTCTTCCTAATCTTCAGCGGAATATGGGGAATAACATGTAGCATAACATGCACGTGCCGTAACTATTCCGGACTGATGGAAGTGCGATCATAACCTCCTAGGATAGGCTAATATGATCGGGCTAGTCCCTTCCAAGTAAGGTTGGCGTGAGTCTAATAACCTCACCCGGAAAAAACATTATTACGGAACGAGCAACATGCCTCGAATACTAGAAAAAACGACGATGACGGCAACCAAAAAGGCAAAATGATATAAGAATTTTCTCATGGAACGTACGAACTCTCTACAGAACTCGAGCTGCACAACATCTAGCCGATACCCTGTCAACATATAAAGCTGACATTACCGCCATGCAGGAGATGCGATTGACAGGGAATGGTATTTTGCAAAAAGCTGAATATGACGTATATTACAGCTGTCATACAAAACTCCATGTGCTCGGGGTAGGTTTTATGGTCAGCAAAAGGATAAAGCCTACCATTATCGGCTTTAAAGTAATAAACGAAAGGCTATGTACCCTTCGTGTGTGAGGCAAATTTAAGAACATCAGCCTCATAAACATTCACACTCCTACAGAAGAGTCCCCGGACAATGAAAAAGAAGAATTTTTCGAAGTAGTTGAACGGGAACTTAATGCCTGCCCCAAGTATGATGTAAAAATCCTACTGGGAGATCTGAACGCCAAAGTAGGCCGGAAGCCCGTATATAGGCAATATGTTGCCACCCACAGCTTGCATGAGAACACTAATGACAATAGACAGCGAGTTATAGAGATGGCAGCAAGTAAGAACTTGGTCGTTGCAAGTACGTTGCGCGTAAAGATATCCATAAAGCCACCTTGGATATCTTCTGATGGAGTGACTCGCAATCAAATAGACCATGTGTTGATAGACCGCCGCCACCTTTCGGGTTTGATGATGGTACTAACGTACCGAGGTGCCAACTTCGACTCGGATCACTATCTTGTTGGTATGGCGCCTTAAAAATACTGTCATTAGTACTGCTGATTGATTCCATCTTAGGCAGAAGTCGTAGAGATCGGAACGACTGGTTCGATAATGAATGCAAGCTGGCAACTGAACGTAAGAATGCTGCGTACCGAGCAATGCAACAGTCTCAGAGAACACAAGCGTGCGAAGAGAAATATAAAGAGCTCAGAAAATAAGAAAAGAAAATTCACAGACGAAAAAAGGAAGCCTAGGAGAAAAATCTCGTTTGTGAACTAGAACAGTACAGAGAGCGACGGGCGCACCAGACGCGGGAGTTCTACCGAAGAGTACGCGGTATGACGCAATTCACACCACGTTGCACATACTGCAAGGACAAAGAAGGGAATCTGATCACCGATCCTAAAGGCATCTTGGAGCGAGGGGAAGAGCACTTTCACGAATTGCTAAATGGCGAGCTAACTGAGGATTTGGAGGATCCACCAATATCTGACGATAACGCTATGCTGTCACCACCGAACTTAGCAGAAATTAGCAGTGCCATCACCCGGCTCAAAAACAACCCTGCGGAGCTGGTTAAATATGGAGGGCCTACATTACACCATCCCCAACAAGCTCACAAGACTACGTAGGTTGACCGTGACCAATGTGACAAGCCAAGTAAAGGTATCCAGAACACTTTCCAGACCAATCAACATCTATAATGGACTCCGACAAGGGGACGGTCTGGCCTGCCTCCTTTTCAACCTGGCGTTGGAGAAAATGATCCGAGATTCGGGCGTGACTTTAAGGGGCACAATCCTCCTCAAGTCCACCCAATTACTGGCTTACGCAGACGTCATTGACATCATTGGAAGAACATCAAATTTGTGAAGAGGAACTGAAACTTTTCTTTGCATTGATAACATTGATTATCTCTCGTTCAAAAACCTACATTAGCTAAAAGTTTTCAATTAATACATAAAAACAAAAATGTTCAAAGGTGTATATATGTCCCGCAAAGAAGTTACATTGGGGAGTCGTTGATGAAATATATTTAATTTAATAAAAGTAAAATACATTGAGAGTTGGTGCAATTGCCCTGATTTATACAATAAATTAAATATATTAAAACGCCCTGTTGTTTTCCAGACTACGACTCACCAGACTACACCAGACTACGACTCACATTTAACAGTTGTATGTATCACAAACCTAAACATTTCTAGTTTTCTATATGACAATCCTCCCCATTTTGAACGGCTATCTATAAACATCTGTTTGCTTCCTAAAGAAAACATTGTAAGTAAACACTGAGCAGAATTATTGACGAAGGAGATCAAATTCTGAACAAATTCCATCTTATACGAGGCTATTGAGGTGTACAATAAATAATTCAACAAAATATACAAAAAATAAAAAGACTAGAAAAAGAAGGAAAACTCACCATGTCCATTAAACTGAAAACTGGTCAAAGATTTTTAATACTTTTGTGTGGTTTTATAGAAAATTATGCATTTGTCCACAAATTGAATTTATGAGTAAAAAAGTTCGACAACTGCGTTGAAAATCTCTTTTCTACACTACAGGATTATTGTGTGTATAAACAGTGTCAAAAATAAAATCATCTAAAAAGTCTATATAAATTGTATTTCCTTTTACATTAGAAAACAGTTTAAAACACGTTTTATTTATTTATTTATTTAGGTATTCCCGCCGCTTCGGCTCTATCCAAGAACTTCTACCATTGTAGTTGGATCTAGTGTGCAAATTTATTATCATGGAGGACCACGTCCAGACATTAACATGGTTTATTCTATTCAAAATCAAAATATTGTTTGTAAGTAACTTCCTGTTTGTGGTATTTATTTAGTTCCACCTAAAATTGACAGAGAATGATAAACTTTTACTCCTCTGACTATTGATTCATGAACAAGCTGTAGGCGTATTCATAGTGACACCCGTTTTTGTTTTAATTTCCCTTTAGCTATGGACTCAGCATTAGTGTTGGCTCGTAAGCTAGGGGACACGAAAATAACAGGAAAATGTGTTGGGATCAATCCGACAACTGGCAAACAAATCGTGTTTTCCGAAGACACTGTTGAAGTTCACGTAGTCCCTCTAGAAAAAATTCAAATCCGTACACCCTTAGCAAGAATAAAATCTGGAGCAACTATGCCAGCATCTGTGTGGGGTTTGTATACCAGAATGTAATTGATTACTCCATATATGTTTATTTTTATATTTGTAGGTGTTCCTGATTTATCACCAATGATTTTAGGCACTTTGGATTCTTTAAGGGTTATTTGGTCAACTAATCAATCTGATGTGGTCGACATTTTTGGTATATTTTCAGAAGCAGGTAAATCTTTTACGTATTTAAATATTGAGTTCTAAAGTAATTATTCAATATATATTCAATGTATATTCAATAATAATGAACGAAACTACAATTTATTGTTTTTTCTTATTTTTGTAAAATGTTAAATTTCCTTGTTAGATCTAAATATTAATTTTTTTTAACCTTTATAAAAATACAGGCATAGAGTACACTGATCAAGATTTAATTTCTGTTCGAGTAAAAGCCTTGAATCCCGGTAAAGCAAAAATTACAGGGACCGTAATTTTACCCGGAGGACAGCGATTGTCTTCATCTGTAGAAATTGTCGGTAAGATAATTTAGCTATCATAAAAAAACAACCAAAAACCTATCATCTTCATTTCCGTAGTTTTCAAAATTCTCGAACTGGAATCACCTAAAAGAATTGCAGCGGACTCCATACTTATTGCACCCCGTAGTATAATTCAACTGAAAGCAAATATTGACGATGTCGTTTATAAACTTGACACCGATGCCAATGGCATTGTTAAAGTATCATCAGACGGATCCGTTAAGTCTGGAGATACTCTTGGCAGAGATTTGATTATTGTAAGTAGAGCTATAAATACAAGAAATCGATAAGCTGTAATAAATCATGATTGCCTTAGGCAAGGACATTCGAACAGACTCTTCCGATTGGAATTGAAGTGAAAAATGTTCAATACATCCTTGCTACTCTGCAATATCCATCTGTCAAATTGAAACAAACGGAAGAGAAAATTCCCCGTGGAATGAATTTGGTATTGAAAGTTTCTCTCCACGATAACCTCGGGAATGAATTTTCTCACAATATAGAAGATGTCAATGGAATCAGATACGATTTGTCACACAAGGATATGGTCGACATACAAATTGGAAATAATCAAACTGTTGCCGTAAGCATTTCCTATGCCTTCCACCATCGGTTGGGACTAATCGAAACTCGTGTGATTTCAGATAAATCTTCCCCGCGAAACCAATAACATGATTGCCATTACTCTAAAGGATAATACTGGTGTAAAACATGCCGAAGATTTTATCAAAGTGTCTGTTGCAGAATCGAAACACATTTTTCCAACCAAGGTAAAGTATTTTCTCGTTTTCTTTAATACAAAAAAGAAATGGTAAAAATGAAAAATTCTTCTAGACTATTTTCTCCGTTGGTGACATTATCTGCTTTGATTCCCCTCTTACAATGTCCACATACTGGACAAGTTCGGATGAACGGATTGTTGCCATTGATAGGAATACTGGTAAGTACAAAATGTTTTTGCTATTAACATAAAGTCGTGCTTTTTGCAAAAAATACAACTGTTTTTTCATGAAATACGACATTAACAGTTCGGTTAAAGGAAGTGATACTACAAATGTTTGTGTATAAATTATTATCATAAGTGCCGAGTTCTTGTGTTTAAGATTCTATGTCGAAAGTAGTGACAGAAATTGTGATCATGTTAATTTTTAAAATTGTTATTCAAGTTATGACGTTTTTCTGGTCCATCTCTGTATTGAGATAAAATAATTTGGAAGGTACAGTTTCTGTTTGAAAATTTAAAAATGTTATATGATCTGCACTTTTCACGTTTTTTTTTCGGAATAATAATTCATGTAATGCTTTAGAGGAAAGTGGTTCTAAAGTGAATTACGTTGACCCTCGTTTTATAAGAATAAACGTCCACCAATTTAATTGAAGTGTTGACTCTTTTTATGTCGATACATCTTTGGACCGCATTGAGCTAGACCTTTCTATGGAGAAAAAATCCCAGTTTGGGGAGGAAAGTTTTTGTATATTCTTATTTGAAACTTTGAGAATTCCAAATAAAATATTAATGTAATGAACTATTTAATAATGAAGTCCAGAGTGGCAGTTAAAATTCGACGCAGCAGTGAACCGAGACTATACAGTCAGCTGTTAACCTTTAAATCGTATGCTTTGAATGGAAAGTTCCAGAAAAAGATACGGATGAATTTTATGAAACATCCAGAGTTATTTATGATAAAGTCCCTTCCTACGACATGAAAGCCGTATTAAGCCTCTTCCGCGATACGAGCGGCGAGCGGCTAGCGGTGAGCGGCAGAGCGGCGATTGTGAGTTTTATGTTGTATTGTTTTATATGGAAAACGCTCGAATCCGGCTACGATACGAGCTGGGAGCGTTGAGAGGTATAGCGGTAATACTAAAGTGCCGCTCGCCGCTAATTCGAGACATTAAATTTTTCTGGTGCCGCTCACCGTTTGCCGCTCGCCGCTCGTATCGTAGCCGAGGCTTTAAGCGATTTTAACGCAAAGTGGGTAAAGAACGATACCATTACCCCTAAGCTGGCAAGCTCTCGCTGCACGAAGAATGAATTGATAACGGGAACTCAATGTGCCATCGTAAGGACAGCTAACACCTGGTTTTCTCATAAGAATATACACAAGATGATACGGACGTCATCAGATGCCAGACACCATAAACACTGCGATCATTTTCAGATTATACTGGGCATGGTAATAGTATACTCGATGTAAGGAGTAATCGGGGAGCGAATTTCGACATCGATTACTACCTAGTTGTTGGGAAGATCAGGGCAAAAAAACTGGTGGCAAGACATAGAAGAAACAACAATTAAACAAAGTTGCACATAGCAAAATTAAGAAATGAAGATACAAAAAACAGTATGAAAAAATTTTAACAGGAAAATTAAAGGAAATAAGGAGTCTGGAAATGGAAACTGATCTGAACCTGATATGGAACTCGATAAAAGGAAAAATAGAAAAACAAACAACAATGCATTTGATGGACTATGTTCCAGGTGTACATCTATAACAACTGGTTGCCTTCATTCCCAGAGACAAAAGTAATATTTGAAGTGATCTTTGATATTTGTGTATAGTGGAGTCAATAAAGACATAAAACAGGCGATCTTCGGAAGTCCTCAGAAACAGCTCCGATTTTGATGATTTTTTTTTTAAATTTTTGTTTTTTTATATTATTTAAAATCAGAAACCTTTTGAAGTGGGGAAATAATTATTTATGTTGTTTAAATATTATTTATGATATTTGTACAGGGTGTATTGCATAAAGTTACACAGCGGACGGCTGTGGATAGGTTTTGGATAGACAAACAAAAATCGTATTGGTAGGTGGGGCAAAATCGTAACGGTTTAGCCGCTAGGGCGTTTTGAAATTTCTTTTCTAGAGTTGTTTTTTTGTAACCTTACAACCTATTTTCAAGAGTAAGGTATCAGTGTACGCAGAATACTCCCACCTATCTAAAACTGTAAAAGTCAAGGCCCTACCCTATCAACTTCCAGGGCCATGAGTCATCAAAGTGAAAAATTCGGTTTTTCTTAACTAAAATTTCAACTAAAACCATCTTTTTCTCCAAAAAATACCTAGTTAACTAATATTTTTTTCTAGAGAATTTTTAACCGACTTCAAAAAAGGAGGAGGTTATCAATTCGACGCGTAGGTATTTTTTGGTCCTGTTCACGCATAACTTTGTAACGCAATGACTTTTTTGCTTTTTTTCTTTTTTGTTTGAAAGGGTAGTTTCCCACGGTGGTCCCGTACAATTTTTTTTAAATTCTGATAAAGGAGTTCGAAGGTAGGCGTAAAAAACTGGTAAAATTAGTACACCTTGAACGGATAGAAGTATTTTCAAAGCCAGCGAACAAATTACTTTATTGTCGCGTGCTCGATAAGAGGCCGGTGGATGAATCGGCAAAGGCGTTGACCTGCAAATAAAAATTGCGGGTTCAAACCCCGGAGGGTAGTTCGACTTTTTTTCTTTTTTTCTCTTTCTAAAATCCATTCTGATTGGATTAATGTTGTAAAGAATTACAAACTCTTCGGTGAGCAATTTCATGCATACTCTACTCATGCAGACTGTAGAGAGTATTCCTTTGGAATGAAATTCTATTTAAAGCAGTTTCTGAAAAGCTTCATTTACGTATTTAGCCATCTTGTTGTAACAATCTCCCGTAGCACAACGACTGAGAGGCTTGCCTCTCGTCCTGGAGGTTGCGAGTTCGATTCTTTGACCTCGAGCAATTCTTTTTTCAATCGACACAATGGGTGGAGTGAATAAAAACTAAGTGTACACTTAAAGGGAACACGCCTGAGTGGAGTGTTTCGTTAAAAGTGAACACTCGATTTGGTGTGAATAAAAATTCTCTCATTCAAATACTATTCACTCATGGGAAATTTTAGTTCACTCATGGAAAATTTCGGGATTAAAGGGAAATGTCATTTTTTTGAAATTAGTAGGCTAGTAAACGTGGACGGATTTATATGGAGTTTTGCTTTGGGAAAATTTATTTAGGGCTAAACGAGTTTCTGTGGGAAAAATTTACCTTTGCGAGATTTAGTTTGGGCAAAAAATGGTTTTGCTGCCGAATCCGCTTTGGTGGTTTAGTTAGGGCAAAAGGGAAAAACTTGCCTTTTGGGGTTTTTAGTTTGGCCAAAAGGGGTTTTGTTGCGAGGTCAAGCATTTATGTAATGCTGAGTAGATTAAGATCTTTAAACGGATTGAAAATTGAAAATATAAAACCAGTACAATTAACAGACTAAAAACCATGAAATGCTGATGCTCTTGAGGAATTGGAGCGCATGAGAAAATTACCTGCTGCTTTTTAAAATGGATCAATTTAAAAATTTCTTAGTTATTTATAGTTGCGACTTAATAGTAAAAAATAATTTTTTCCTTGGCAGTGATAGGTATACACAAGAAAAGTTTCCTTGCAAAATAAGAAATTCTAGAACTCAGGCTTATCTTAAAGTTTAATTTGTATTAACAATTTTAAAATTATATTCTCGCTTAACTTTAAATGTTTTAACTCTTATCAATGAATTGGGTAAATTTACAGCTTTTCAAATGCATTAATAAAAGTTTGGACATCCATAAGTATAATCATAATTGTTTAACTGCAACACATGGAACTCAAATTTACACAATTCATTGATAAGAGTTCAAACATTTGAAGTCAAACGAGAATATAATTTTAAAATTGTTAATACACATTAAACTTCTTATTTTGCAATGAAACTTTTCGTGCCAAAGAAATAATAATTTTTTTACTGCCAAAGAAATAATAATTTTTTACTTTTAGTGCATTTTATTTATAAAAGTTATTTATTGTAAAAGTTTTTTAATTTATTTTATTAAGAAGAATGAAAAAGGTCCTCGCAACCAGCCTCAAATTTTACAAGTGTTCACTCACAGGCAAACGTTAAAACTTTCTTTTATTCACACCAAAATGAAGTGTTCACTCTATATGGAGAAATGACAGAGTGAAGTACTTAACGAAACCTAACGAAGGTGATTTTTATTCACGCCAAAATAAGTGTTCACTCCAAAAAATTGAGTGAACACTTGCACTCAGTTTTTATTCACACCACCCAATAAATATTTCTTTTTAATTTCCTTTGGGGAATTTTGTTTCATATTAAGGGGTCTTTCTGGTTACAAATTTTCAAAAAATTGAAATTTTTTTTTTTACGCATTTTGCTAATAAATATATTCAAAAACATGATACAAAAGGTTTTAGAGCGATATCGTAATTCTAAAATTATTTTTGAAAGTATACAGTGAGACGCTGTGAGAAAGAATTTTCGACGCTCGGCTTAACATCTGCTTCGATCTGATTCACTCTATACTATGAAGTATTATATTATACCCTGCAAACGTTTCGATTTATGCTGCAAGAGAAGTATGAGCAGGAGGAAGGACTTATTTACGGCCCGGGCATGGCAGATTAAAAAGGTATATAGTTTTTCTTTAAAATTTTTTTTAACAAAACTTCAAACGCGATTATCTAGAAACTATGTTTTTTAAGGTGGCGGGCACGATTTAAGAAAAACTACTTGACCAATTGTTCTGATTTTTGAATATGTTATTGTACACATTTATGGCTATCGCATGAACCAGAATCGTTTTAATTGGTAAAAAATTGTCCGATTTTCAGCCGATTTTCTACCCTAAAAAATTGGTTTTTTCGAAAAATGGCCGCCATTTTTTTATTTTTTGACAAAAACAAATTATTCTGGTTCATGCCATAGCCACCGCAACAAGGAATAATTTGCCTTTTTTTTGTTTTTTTCAGATCATCCATTCGCCCAAAATCATGCCCGCCGTCATTTTTTGATGTTTTTTTTAAAAAAATCCGTATGTCAACAAAAAAAATTTTTAAAATCAAAAAAAATCTTTTTTGTAATACTGTTTTGTCAATAAACATACCTACAAATTTTCAAAACGATATCTCTCTTCTTTCTATGAAAAAAAAAATGTTTAAAAAAAATTTTTTTTTGAAAATGTAACCAGAAAGACCCCTTAAATAAGTTTTTTTTAAATTGCTCCGAAAATACGCAAATAGATTACTGCAAAAACTATTTAGCTACTGCCTCAATTCTTTTCGACGGCGCGCGGCTGAGTGTCATACTTCTCGTAATAAATAATTTTTTTTATATGGCCCCCGAAAAAAATTAACGGACTAAAAAGTACGAAATAAAATAAATTTTTAAAAACCGACTTCAGAAAAACCAAAAATAATGCACAAAAAATCAAAAATAATGCACAAAAATTTTTAAAAACCGACTTCAGAAAAACCAAAAATAATGCACAAAAAACCAAAAATAATGCACAAAAAAGGATAAAATAATTGTTTGAAATTCTTTACAACATTAATCCAATCAGAATGGATTTAATAAGAAGAATCACTTTTGAAGACGGTGCCAGGTAGTAGTTGACTTTCATTGCATTAACTATTGCTGCGAAAATTGTATTCATTTCTTTGTTAGCCTTATGCCCTTAATACATCACCCCGAAAACAGGTGTTGGCACCGTCTTCAAAAGTGATTCTTCTTATTAAATCCATTCTGATTGGATTAATGTTGTAAAGAATTTCAAACAATTATTTTATCCTTTTTTGTGCATTATTTTTGGTTTTTTGTGCATTATTTTTGGTTTTTCTGAAGTCGGTTTTTAAAAATTTTTGTGCATTATTTTTGATTTTTTGTGCATTATTTTTGGTTTTTCTGAAGTCGGTTTTTAAAAATTTATTTTTATCCTACGGCTTTTATTTTTGGAGTTATAAGCAATTTCGATGTTAAAATTGCCAAGCTTAGGTGAAAAAGTACTAAAAAAGACGAAATAGAGCCAATTTTAGCATTAAAATTGCTTATAACTCCTAAAATAAAAGCCGTAGGATAAAAATTCTTTGTTGAAATTTTAGTTAAGATAAACCGAATTTTTGACTTTGATGACTCATGGCCCTGGAAGTTGATAGGCTAGGGCCTTGACTTTTACAGTTTTAGATAGGTGGGAGTATTCTGCGTACACTGATATCTTATTCGGTCATAGGGTTACAAAAATATAGGGTGATATGTAAAACTCTAAACAAAAAACTTCAAAACGCCCTAGCGGCTAAACCGTTACGATTTCACCCCCCCCCCCCATACGATTTTTTGTTCGTCTATCCAAAACCTATCCACAGCCGGCCGCTTTGTAACTTTATGCAATACACTCTGTATAAAGCTATCTACAAAGTGATTCTGGCATAAACGCGGCCATCTTCGATTATGCCAGTGTTTTTCAACCTTTTTCATTGAGTGGCACCCCTGATTGAAAAATAAAAAATCGTGGCACACTTGACCAGCGGCAGATATTTTTTTACGAGGGAGTGGAGAGAATCTTACATCGGTCTAGCAACAGTGAATGTGTGCGACCGCCTGTCTAAAGGTGCCAGCCCATAGAACGCGTTTCTGGCGTCGCTTTCATGCATTGCGTTGATAACAAACGTATGACGCGTATCACCGTCCCAATGAACGCGGCGCGCTGGCTTTGACATTTAACATTACTTCCAACTTTATTTATCATTTCAGTCTAAAATTTGTTTTTATATAATTTATCGAGTGTGTTTTGAGAAATAAAATTTTTATAAGCAGTGGTTATGTAATTAAAACTTGATTTGTTCAGATCGAGATATAATTCTTTTGTACAAGAGCACAGCTGATTGCCATCGATGTCACAGTTGACAAATAATCGAATGCCAGACGCATGAAAAGTTGAAAGTTGGGCAACTTTACGCGTTACATGCGACGCGCCTACGCTTTTCCTCCGTCATTGGGCCGGTTGCTATTTAGAAGCATGTATTCTAACTTAAATGTCAACGCACCGCACGAAAGCGACGCTTGAAACGCGTTCTATGGGCTGGCACCTTAAGGCAAGGCGCGCACTGAGGTGATGAGAAATTGTCGTGGCGGTGGGGTGGATAGTGAAATATTTTAATCACACGGAATCAATTGAGGCAGCGCGCATCGAGATGGAGTGGTGTTTTGCAAGTGGACTGGAACCCATTGGGTTGCCACTAGTCTCCGACAAATTTAATTTTGAAGTAGCATGCCATTTCACGGCCAACTTGGGTTTTAATTTTTTTTTGGGGAAAACACGTATACGAGGGCATAGGTCGCAATTTTTCTAGTAATTTACAAAATGTGGCCTTGTTCATTCTACAAACAAGTTTAAACTTATTTTCTTCCAGGTGTAAATCACCTTTATAAACATTATAAATGCCGTATTTTGCATTTTCTTGCCACAGTGGGTGGACCCAATAACCTTTTTCCTTTATTGTTTTTTTTATTGTTAAGGTTAATAATTTGCACACATGCAACAGCATCTTCATCGTCCGACGACCACATTTTGATTGAAAATATCATGTATTAAATCGATGTAGCGAAGTGGTGCCTGCCACTTCGGTGCGCATTAAACCACTTCGATGCCATTTCTCTGGCACACCTCTTGCAACTTAATCACCAGGCCAAAGCCACTTCACCGCCACCCCACTTCAGTGCGCGCCTTGGCTAAGGCTTCCATGCCCACGACTCTCCCGTCTAGCTGTCTAGCTATCTAACTGCTATATCTCCTTGCATTTCTTGCTTTTCTCTGTTTCTTTGAGCTTCGGAAGGCTTAGCTTCTGCTGGAAGGCCTCTAGCAACACTTCCATCATTCTCCACATATCCTCCGACCTTATCATATGATCCAAGATATTCTCAGGTATTAGCTGCACTTCAGTCCTGTGCTTCGCAAACCTCGGGTAATTAAAGAACACATGCTCCGCGTCCTCTTTATCGTCCGGGCATTCCGGGCAGAACGGTGAATCGTCCCACCTGAAGCGGTGAAAGTTTGCCCTATAACCTCTATGCCCACTCAGGAACTGCGTGGCGTGAGGTAGTAACTCACTTCCCTATGTTCTCTTATAACCCACTTCTCCACATTGGGTATGAGTCTATGGGTCCAGCGGCCCTTAGTACACTCACCCCCTATCCTCTGCCATGTTGCGATGGACAAGCTGCGCGTGACGCCATCGGTGAACCAAGTAGCGACCGCTTCTCGCGCGAGGCGTAGCGTCAGTACTTTATCATACATGATGATACACAGGAAAGGCCCTAGGACGGAGCCTTGGGGGACTCCGCAAGTTGTCTGTACTCGTCTGACTCATAGTGTTGTGTCCTACCTACAAGGAATTCTATCGCAATGCGCATTAGATACTTCGGTGTATCAAGCCGTATCAACTCCTCGACGATCTTGCTCCACCTCGCGGGTTTGAAAGCTTTCTTTACGTCAAGGGTTACAAGCGCAACTTTTATTCACATGCATTGCTGCCCTTGCAAGGCTAGTAACCATATTGACAGCATCCGTTGTCGATCTAGCCTTCCTGAAACTGAATTGCTTTTCCGGCAAACCGCCTTCCCGCTCACCGTAATCTTGTGTATATCACTCTTTCGAAAAGCTTGCCCATGGTGGTGAGAAGACATATCGGCCTGTAGGTCGACGGGTCCTCCGAAGGCTTACCTGGCTTCGTGATATGCACGAGCTTTTGGGGCTTCCATTGCTCAGGGAAGACTCCTTCCCTCAGCCACGCATTGAATACTTGGGTGAACTCAGCTTCACCGCTCTGTTCGACATGCCGTCTGGCCCAGGGGCTTTCCAACGGCAATTCTCTTCGCGGCTTCCACAATTTCTTCCTCCCTTACCTCTGGGATGTCTGCTTCATCTACATTTACTGCAGGCAGGCTATCCTTGTTCCCGTTCTGTGGGAACAGCGACCATACTGTGCCTTGCAGCATTACAGGGCAGGTAATCGTTGAGGAACAGTTGCCCTTAATTGGCGACAACACTACCCTGTAAGCAACCCCCCACGAGCTACTATCCACTACTTTGCACAGGCTCTGAAAGTGCTCCGTTTTACTCTTTCAGGTGGCATTTTTTAGCCCCAGCGGCGGACCTAGAATCTGAATAAGGGGCGGGACTAAAAGGCCAAATGATTTTTTTGCGAAAACGAATATCACGCGCAACGCTGCGATGGGGTTCGGCGAGAGGGTCACCTATTTTGTGATTGAAACCATACGCTTTTCAGAGCACAGTGCAACACTTCTTAAAGTATAGACAAGACACAAGTGGCCACGTCGTTCCTGGTTTGCCTGCTACTGGTACCGGGAATGTGAAGGCCAAGCAATGTGCTTTGGGCGAACGCGATTAGCCATCGCTTCTTTGACTACATAACTCGTATCACAATAAAACTGACAATGGGGGGTGCTACACACGAGACTAATTCGGACGGGTGAAACCGCTTTTATGGGAGAGAAACGACGTGAAGAAAGGGAAATGGGCTATTTTCCCCTTTCTTCACTTCGTTTCTCTCCCATAAAAGCGGTTTCACCCGTCCGAATTAGTCTCGTGTGTAGCACCACCCAATGAGTTATCTTGAACTAAACTCAAGTAAACTTCCAAGAAAATAGGCCTACCCTAAATGAAAAGTAACGCAGAAGTGAAGTAGAAGTTAAGTAGTCGTAATTTCTTTCAAAATTGATATATAAACCAAAATAAAAAGATCATAAGAAGTGTAGCAAGTGAACAGCCTTACTTTCTTAACTTTTGTTTACTTCTTGTGCGGTTCTTACCGCACGGTTACTTCTGTAAATGACTTTTCGAAATTTTTCGAAATTAAACTTCCACTTCACTTCCATTTTGGTCACTCTCATACATTCACATGCAATGGTACCTAACTTCACTTCACTTCACTTCCCATTTAGGGTAGGCCTAATGGCTGATCTTTGCGGCACCCCAATCGTGGCGCCATGGCACCCCAAGGTGCCGCGGCACCCCGGTTGAAAAACACTGGATTATGCCATGGCCGCAATTAACTTTAGCCTAAAGAAAGAGGGAGAAAGATTGAAAGATTGTAACGCTGTTAGGAGATTTCGTAGGGTATATCCATTCTAATATTACTGCTGCTTGACCCCAAATCATAATTGCTTTCCGTGTTATGCTAACTAAAGGCGATGGAAGAACATAAAGGCGGGAGGAAAGTAAAGAGCATTGTTTTGTGGTAATGCAATGGAACATTATTTCTACTTACTATATTCCATTATTTTCACATGGTTATTATAGTATCGTAATCCACGAGTAATTTTGATCGCATCAAGTGATATGCCAGAAAAGTTAGTTGAATTTTCAAATTTGTTTTCGAAATGAACTCTTAAATATCTTCAAGTAAGGATAATGTAGTCTGACATAATGTTTAAAAACAACATGTTATATTATATTTAATACAATATAAATGTTACTAATATATTAATGCTATGTTAAAATCCCAGAAGAAAACATCTGAAATCTTGTACAAATGTACTACACATTCAAATAAAATTTACCTTGATTTCAGTTTCATTGTCGCGAATAAAATTTCACCACCCAAAATGTAATAAAGCTAAATGAGTCATTTCTCAGGTGTTGGTGTAATCATGATTTCTACTCATTACCACACTTTATGTTTGTTTCTGTAATAATGTATACCCAACCTCCTTTTGCCATTTTCATTCATAGCCGAGTAAATCAAATCCGGTAACAGAAGTCACGCACTCGTCATCAATTATCCCACACGACTAAGCATCTCATTACAGTCTACGAAAACAATCTGAATGCAAAGGGCTATAAAAATTTAACAATAAGCTTAAAAATAAAGAAACCCCGGTTACAACAACTCAGAGACAAACAGAAAAATAATGTCCAAACTTTTCTCCCCTTGCATAAAGTGAAATTTATTGAGGCTTAAAAAAACTCCATGAATTGTCAATAAATCAACGTGAAATTACCACTTACAACCCTGTTACAGGAATTTATGGTGCAATAAGGACAAAGTATGAAAAAAATCTAAAAAAAAACTTACCAAAATTGAATTTGATGGTTTCCTGTACGGTGAAATGAAAGTAAGATCCTTTTTAAAAAACATTTTTTTATTGATAATAGGTTACTGCCACAATTTATTTGTAAAATTTTTAAGCTGTTTTAAAAAATATTGTCGCCATTTCATCTTTTATATTTGATTTTTATCTAGATAGACAATAAACTATTAAATACTCCTTGAAGGAGAATAGCTTGCTTTGTTGTAAATCATAAATCGGCTTAAATTGGATCATAAACAAGATAAATGCATTTGGAAGGATGTTAGCTATCATCGGTTAATATCGCGAGCTTTTATGCGAACATCCTTAATGGTGTGTGGTCAATTTTATATGTTTTTTTTTCGGTAAACCGATTTTTGATTTATACCATTTCAATACACTCATATTTAGGGGCGTAATTTTTTGATTCTATCGGATATAATTAATTTTAATTAATTTCATCGGGCGAGGTAGATAAAAGTGATTTATAATTTTATTAATTTATTGGCTGAAAAAATGAATTTTTTTGGGGTAATTAAATTTTTATTAAGCTACTTAACCACACATAAAATAAACAATAGAAAATTTGGTTGCTTAATACATTAAATTTGTAATAGGTATGGAAAGTTTATGTCGTTTTTAAAGAGTTAAAGCATTTCGTGTCTATGTTTGTCTATTAATTTATTAGTCCAGGCGCTAGAGTAGTGAGACATTTAAATTTTGGTTTTGGCGTGATGTAACGGCCTTTTTTGGTGGAATTGGTCAGAAATAACATACCCAACAATATCGAGGGCTAGCGCAAACATGAAAACGCCCGGAAAATTTATGGGAGCCCAAAAACTGCAAAATTCACGAAAAATACCCTGTTTTTTGTCTTTTCTTGATAAATATCTCTTAACGAAGGCTTCTAGGCGAAAAGTTTGTTGGATATGTTTAGCGTTTGCTAAAACTGAGCCTAAGTTTTGATTTTTGAAATTTGAATTTTTGCATTCCAAAATAGCCGAAAACTGCGAAAAACCGTAACCCCACTTTAAAGTTATCCCAAGAAAAAAAAACGAATATTTTTCAATGTAATTCTGGAATTAGGTAGTTTAAGGTATATTTAACTTATGTATATCCAAAACCCGATCAATGTCGGTCAAATAGTTTTTGCATAATGTATTTTGCAATTAAGTGACTTTAAAAAATTAAATTTGCTGCAGCGCCAAAAAAAGTTCCCATGTTGGTTGGTCCTAAGACTTACTTTATAATATCCAATGATAAAATTGCTTTTTGTTAGGTAACAGTTGTTGTGATCCTCGTGGTTAGCGACATCTCTCCATTATTCCTCTTGAAGAAAGCATCCGCTAAGCAATGGTTTTGAAATCCCCCTGTGAAACGTCCACGATTTGCAATGTTTTACCCTTTTTCTTCCGTCGGTCGGGGTCACCATGTATTGCGAATATGATGGTTAGTTTAGGCTGCAAATTCAGCATTAAGAAAAACGAGGAGCTATGGCTTTATGATAAACAAAATTCCACTGTATTATAATATCATTGCGTTTATCTAATTTCACCACACAACTTATACAAAAAGGTTTAATAACTAAACTTTAACTTTGTCTTGATGTACATATATGTATTATATTCAAGCAGTTGATCGCGGGCGAGGTAGTGACGGACAGTGACCTGCTTGAAAAAACGTTTTACTCTGCTTCCTGTTACCAGAGACTTGATGCGGGTTTTCTCTATTGCTGTTATCAGTATTTGTCGCGAGTGGTCTGAAAATTGAGCCACAAAAAGTGTAAGGTAAAGCTACCGTAGGTTATTTGATTATAGCACAATTTTTAAAAGAAATAATAAGCAAAAAAATATATACATATTGCTGTAGTATGAATTTTTACTTATACATATATAATTTTCACACTGCGAGACTGTATAATATTGTTGTCTATCCTGTAAACGCCTTGAGATAACTTTGATATTAGTAAGTATTTGTTTTTTGCTTATTTTAAAAGAAAATTATTTTCTAAAAAGTTCAATGGAATAAGAAATTTCCAAAGTTTCTTCAAATATTTAATTCGTCTTTGAAAAAAAAACATGTCCTAGAAACTATACATTTATACTTTGCTGGATGCTGTTTATAAAATCGATACGATTTTGAAATCTCCTTACCGTAAAAAGTATTTTTCACTTCCCTATTTCACAAAACAATTACTTCTAACTTTTATAAAAGAAACTTAACTTTTATTAAAAATAACTCCCAGGCTGAACAGCGACTAGAGAAAGAAAAGTTCATTCAGATTATTGATTAACGGAACAACAATTCCTTTTGGACTGCAGATCTGAAGGATACAACAAACGTCGTTTGATAGCGAAAAGTCTTTATTTGTGCGAGGCGTGATACCAAAATTGACTCACGGTATGAATGCAAACGCGGCCAAATTAAGCTATTGCGTCGCCTTCCATGCAGGGTCGGCATTTTATCTCCTGAAATAGTCCTAGGTTGTGGAGGTTATACTGAAGCCCTACATGATAACGCGCCTTAAGGCAAAGGGTGTTATTAGTTCTTTATCCTGTCGAAGACCTGGGACAGATTGTCAACAGGCTAGGCTCAGTCCCTTAACCCAGTCCTCTATCAGGGTCTTGCAGTGTGCCTAGCGCAGTTCTCAATGGCTTATATTTCAATCTGGAAAACAGAGGGCCACCTACCCATTGTAATCGAGACCCTGGAGTTGGATCCTGCAACCCTAGCCCCTATACCATGTCCCATTTTTGACTCGGAGATTTCTTGGACCCCTAGGATATGTTCCTTCCACTCGGAGCGATCAGGAATCTCTGAATTTCCTCTGGAACCGTGGTTAACCAACCATATGGTCGGATACGCGGCAAACTGAAATGTTTGGGATACCGTTAAGGATATCCATATGTCCTTTGACTGTATAGGGCCAGTTCAAGCTCTTATGGCGGCGGATTCCCTTATCGCGATGGGCAATATAGTCAATCCAATGATGGCCTTCATCGCAACTGTGGGACAGGTCCGCATATCCCCAGTAATGGTGAGGAAATCAAGCCGTTACAGTCTGCTGCACTTAAGGATTGCCGTGACCTGGGGCCGTATTTGGTTTCTCGAGTCGATGGATCGACTCGACAAAAAAAGCTTCTCGCTTTTCTCTAAGTTTCATATTTGGCATTACGACCAAATCGACAGATAAGCGCTGCCATACAAAACCATCAAATAGTGTGATATTACTCCAAGTGCAGCAAACCAGGTATATTTAATCAAAATAGAAATTGTTAAAAGTTTATTGTATGCATAAATTTTGCTTTTTAATAAACGTCAATTGTCTTTGCCGACACGTAAAGAGACGATAAAGTTGTCGATATCGTGTTTCCAAATGCCAATTTTCATTTATAGACAGAAGTCGATATCGACTCGAGAAACCAAATACGGCCCCTGTGTAGTCTTGGACCATTGACTATAGCGGCATAAGTGACAACAGGTTTAACGATCGTATTGTTCATCCAATACATTATTTGTGGTGTGAGACCCCATTTCTTACACAAAAGCCTTTTACAGGCCCATATAGCCCTGGTGGCTTTACTGATGACGTAGTCCAGTTGAGAGTTCCAGTTCAGTCTCTTGTCTAGCTTTACTCCCAGATATTTAACTAAGTCTGAGTACTCAACAGTCGTTCCCTCGATACAATTAGGACTTAGGTCTTTGTAACGTTTGGAAAAAGGCAGTAGCACGGATTGATTGATAGGGCGTCCTCGGTACACCATCTTTGAACTTCTCGGAGTGCTGTTCTCATTACCTCTGCAAGGTCAAGTTAACTTTGCCCGAGGCAATGATGGAAAGATCATCTGCGAAACCAGATTCGTGTAGTTTGGTCAAAAGTTCATCCACCATCAGTGACCCGAGTAATGGGGACAGAACTCCTTCTTGAGGGTAGTCCTTGATAGCCTTAACACTAATGAGATACCCAGGAGAGAAGAATCGTGCCGCTCTACAAGCATGCCATTTATCCACTCAATTGTGTAAGGAACTAGGTTTCTGCAAGCCAGTGCTCTAGAAATAGAGTCATAGCCAGTGTTATCGAAAAGAACGCACACAAGACAGTTTATTTA
This sequence comes from Thereva nobilitata, assembly GCA_963855945.1. Lineage (NCBI taxonomy): Eukaryota > Metazoa > Arthropoda > Insecta > Diptera > Therevidae > Thereva > Thereva nobilitata. Next base: position 52,721,359 of record OY979694.1, on the reverse strand, counting down.
GCGAGGATGGCTTTCTCGATTTTGTAAAGCAAGGTTTGACCTATATAAAGGAAGGGAGAGCTTCAGCTTGCATCTGATTTAAAGATCCAGAAAAGAGGTTAAGCTGATATGTCGATTAGATTTAAGCAGCTCCAAAGGTCGGCTGCCCTGTATGGGAATAAACATCTCCAAGACGGTTGGAATGTATCCCCAATTGAAGCTGGTTCTAAAAACAAAGACCAGGTTGTGGAGAATCAGATCGAGTCACTTCTGAAGGAGTTCCGGCAAAATTCTATCCCTTCCCGGGGGATTTGTAGGGTTGGAAAGAGGCTACTACCCATTTAACCTTGTCTCGATCGAAGATGTTTTCAAAGAGGCTATCGGTCTGAAATGATCTTATGACTCCATCCAGCATCTAGGAGATAAACGGTCTGGAGGATTGCCCCTGGAAAGTGCCCGTGAGTAAGCACATCGAGGTATCTTCAAGGTTAGAGATGTATAAGCCATCCTCCTTTTTAAGAAGGCCTACTCCGTTGAAGGAGTCTTTGGAGAGAACCTTTTGGAGTCTAGTTGCCTCTGGTAGACTCTGCAGGCTCCCACAATGCTTCCTTCAGGCAATCCGTTTGGACCATCTCAACTCTTTGTTGTAGGCCGTTAGGGTGAATATGTATTCTTCTCATTGGGGTAACGTAGACCAGTCATGATTACTATGTAGTTAAACCGATTTTTAAGAAGAGAGGTGAAGGAGCGGGGTGAGTATGGAGTAAAATCAGTCTTACTACATGTTGAAGCATGACTAGTCTACGTCGCGCCATTGCCAGGCATGTTTTGTCCTATAATAATTGTATAATTTCACATCTTACAAATTAGAGCTGTAACGGTTGATGTTTAAGTTAACTGTTAAGTTATTTGTTCCAGACCAGTACATATGACTTTCATTTTAAATTTAAGGCTGCATTTATCTGAGAATAAAAACAATTTCTCCGAAAAGAACGTGTCAGATTCTGTATCAATTTTTTCATCTTCTCTTCTTTGGAATTGACGATAACACTTTTTCGAACTCGGTCAACCAGATGTTCTCTTTATGGGAAAAAGAAAATGTGTACTTGGTTGAATAGCCATGGGAGTATTAAGAATTCTTACCCAGAAATCAAACAATTGACACTGAAGGATACTGTGGTGAACAGAAGGATAGAGCACATGCAAAACTAAACAATAATCGCATCAGATTCACAAAAGTGAAAGATATAATTTTTCGATATGTAAATGTACGCCCGCATAGAGCTTTGACACCTCAAACTGAATATTATCTGCCATTTTGCACAATTTTCTAAACTGACACCAAGTCTGATGCACTAGTTGAATATTCATATTGGGAGGTTGACCACTACAAAGGTGGAAAATTGGTCCATCAACTCATGTAAATTGAATTTTAGATGAAACTGTAGTTTTTTTTAAAATAAAAATTTTTGCTTAAATTTTACTAATAGAATTTTCCGGGAAACTTAATTAGTATTATTTGTGTTTATGTGACCGAATAATTAAATGACCTTTATAAAGCGACACTTTAATCACTGTAAAATCGAGGTGCAAAAATGTAATAAAATAAACTCGATTTAAATATAATTTTGTGTTACTGTTATATCGCTTTAAATAATATAAGTATGCCCCGAATTGGTTTTCATGTCCGCTTCGTTGGTGAAACTTTATTACTTAAAACCAAGCAAATAAAAACAATTAACTATCATAGGAAATTCTACAAAATAAGCCAAATAAATTAGGAAAATTGGTTTCAAGCAGTATTGCACGTCATTTGTCGTGTCTACGGTCACTGACCCTGGAAGGAAGAAACCTTTTTTAACATAGAGCGTGCTTTTATATTGTCAAAATCTTTCTTTCTAATGGATGATATTCTTAGCTGGAATGTATGTGCGGAGCTTTAAAAACATAATTAGTTTGTGTGTTACGAATCCTTGAGTTGTGGCATATTTTTTTAGATAGGCTTGTGTTGTTACTTGTGAATATAAGAACTGAAAATCGTTAACCTTGTTCGGAGTTCTGTTCCTGTATTGGCGTTATTTTATTAGTAGTTCTCAGTAGTTTTCATTGCAATGCAATTTGCATTTTTTGCTTGTGCGTTTTTGTGCTTGCGTTTAGGAAATGCAGAGGATTTTTTAATAAACCTAAAAATTTGCCTCTGGTTCAAACATCGGTCGAACAGTAATAATAAAAACTACTAAACATTCCAATTTCACTATTCAGCTTTCTTCCGTGTAGTTGTAAAAAAATTCAATTAGATTTAATTTGCACCCCACAGCACCCCATAACCTTACGGTAGGCAGTTATTAAATTCTGTTCTGATGCAAGTAGAAAGGTGGAGTTTTGTTAGAAATAGTAATAAAGTTTTACAAATTGTTTTTTATATTTTTGCAATACTGCAATATTTTATTATTGTAAAAATTTGTGCTATTCTTATAGTATTTTTTAAGATGTTTATTATTCTTATGCGCTGTCACCCTGTAACAGAGGTCCTATAATATTTGGATCTATTATTGAATTCAGGAAAGAAAGAATTTAAATAAAATTTGTCGAAAACCTGGATTTGAACGTTGATTCCGCTACAGCCGAAATGGAGCTTTGGTCTCTTCTAGCGCATTTCTCCAAATTTGACGGTCCCTTGCAGCATGTCTCCAGTTCCGGATGTTGAGCATTGCCTCTACGTCAGCCGTCACAGAGCCTATCCATCTCCTCCTGGGTCTGTATACTGGTCTTTTTTCCGAGATTTCTGCTGCAATAAGCCGTTTTGGGATATCATTGTCCTCCATCCTGATTACGTGGCCGGCTATTCTTAGTGCACGGCCACAACGCAGCCTGCCTAGCCTAGCACTGCACATAACACCATATTCGATTAGTGTGCGATGGTCAAATTCTGTTCTTGCTGGTGCGATGTGCTAGGTGCGATGGCTGCGTTGTGGCCGTGCACTAAGTCTGTTAATTTTTATAAAAGTAAAAGTTCTGGCCGTCAAAATTTCATACCATTCACTGTTGTATTTCCTTCGCCATATTCCATCCCCCTTCGTTGCTCCTTTTATGCACCTGAGAACTTTTCTCTCAAACCTGTTGACTTATTCCGCTCTGTCCTGGGTCATAGTCCAAGTCTCGCTACCATAGCACAGTACTGGTTGTATTACTGTTTTGTAGAGTGAAAGTTTTGTTTTACTGTGCACAAATTTTAACTGCAGTATTTGTTTTTGCACATACAATGCTCTATAAGCTAGTACTATTAGTCTACTTATCTCTACCTTGTCTTCGTTTCTCTTTATAATTGTAGACCCAAGGCAGACTGTTTTATTGACTACTTCTCGATAGTTATATTTCTTCCCATTCTAAATCTTCCAGCTGTTAACTGTTGCATCACCGTTGTTTTCTCTTCGTTGATGTTCAGGCCTATGTCCTTTGCCGCCTCTTTAAATTCGACATAAGCTTATTTTGCTGCCAAAAAGGACATTCACGTCATCCGCATATCTAAGTAATTGTACAGAGGGTGTTTGTGCGTTACTCTTCTGTTACTGCATTTTGGATTTGTACTTTCGCCAGTGAGTTATTTGTTGCACATTTGATCAGTCCTACCAGATTTGAGGGGATTCCCAATTCCGGTAAGATCTTGTCCAGCCTCTCTCTGTTTATTAGTCGAGGCAATGAAGCAAAAAAGTTCCTAATTGGTTGGGCGCGGACGGATCGGAATGCGGTTTTTTGCATTCGCTTCCAAAAATTATTTGTAAAAAATGGCTCATTTTTTTTTTCTGAACAAACCGGAAATTGCACCTGTTCACCTGTATGTATGTTTGTATGTATGTAGACAAATCTTGCAACTTGATTTTGACCAACTTCCATATAACCGATCAACTTGAAATTTTGCATATATGTATAGTTCGCGTGACAATGCAATCTGACCATTTTGTAAAAAAATCAAGATGGCGGTTCCAAGATGGCGGCCGAATTTTGCAATTTTGCTCCTCGGCCCCCAACATGGGTATAGAATGAAAGGGTATGACAAGTACAATACAATTACCTAAGTGGTGTCATTGTAAATTCAAAATGGCGGCCAACACAAAATGGCGGACTACCTTTTTCTTTACAACACCCTCGGTGTGGGTATCAAATGAAAGGAAATGACGATGATTTAAATCACACCCTTTCATTTGATACCCATACCGAGCGCGTTGTAAAGACAAAGGTAATCCGCCATTTTGTGTTGGCCGCCATTCTGAATTTGGAATGACGCCACATAGGTAATAGTATTCTACTTGTCATTTCCTTTCATTTGACCCATATCGAGCGCGTTGTAAAGAAAAAGGTAATACGCCATTTTGAGTTGGCCGCCATTTTGAATTTGAAATGACGCCACATAGGTAATTGTATTGTACTTGTCATACCCTTTCATTTGATACCCATGTCGGGGGTCGAGGAGCAAAATTGCAAAATTCGGCCGCCATCTTGGAACCGCCATCTTGATTTTTTTACAAAATGGTCAGATTGCATTGTCACGCGAACTATACATATATGCAAAATTTCAAGTTGATCGGTTATATGGAAGTTGGTCAAAATCAAGTTGCAAGATTTGTCTACATACATACAAACATACATACAGGTGAACAGGTGCAATTTCCGGTTTGTTCAGAAAAAAAAAATGAGCCATTTTTTACAAATAATTTTTGGAAGCGAATGCAAAAAACCGCATTCCGATCCGTCCGCGCCCAACCAATTAGGAACTTTTGGCCTTTTTAGTGCTTCATTGCCTCGACTATATAGATTCATAAGTCATAAGTCGACAGCTATCTGGTATATATCTACATTCCTTTCCCAGTTTTTTCCAGAATTTGCAGCTGGCCCGATGTTAACCTGTTTGTCTTAAAACCAGCTTGATATTCTCCTATAAGGCAATGACAGGTTCTAGTTTTTGTTTCACAAGGATTGTAAAGGTTGTGTAGCTAGTGCTGAGGAGTTAGATGCCTCTTACATCCAGTATACACATGGCTCATCTTCTCTGAATTAGGCCTTCTTTTCCTATATTGGCGTTCATATCTCCAAGCACCATTTTAATATCGTTTGACGGTATTAACCTGATGGCGTTAGTTAGTTTTTGGTAGAATTCCTCTTTCTCTTCATCCGACTTGTCTTCTGTGGGTGCATGGACGTTTATGAGAATAATGTTATTTGGTCTTGTTTTGATGCGAAGCGTGCATATTGTGTTACTAGCTGTGTTTTGTGAGACCTAAAAAAAGCAAAGCAGCTATCAAAAAAAGTAGAACGAGAAATCCTGCCCGATATTCTTCTACAACTAGCATTATCTTCTAATTCGAGCTCTCGCCTTAGATTTTCAGCAACTCCGTGACTTTCCCGTTTTTTAATCCACTCACGAAACCAAAATGTCCTTTAACTCACTTTGTTTCTACATTTTCTTCGTCTTCGTAAAAGAATGTAGCTGCCATAACGAAATATGACATATGACGAAAGTTTCCTTAAAATAATAGATCTGCGGATAAAGTGTATAACTTCACTTTACACTTTCCATTAAGTGTATAAATGTAAATTTAATTTTCACTTGAATGTGTACATCTCCAAAAATGGAGCAAGAGAAGTGTAACCTTCCACTTTCCACTGAGTTTAATCTCTGAATAAAAGTGTAACTCGTCTTATACCCTCGACAGACTAGCACCCTTAATCTAGATTATGACGTCAGAATGACGTAAACTCCATTTAATTTCCATTTCTTTTAGATGGTTCTGCGTCATTCTGACCTCATAATCTAGATTAAGTTTCTAGTCTGTCGCCGGTATTACACTTCCATTCAGTTCCATTTCCAGGTGTATACACTTAAGTGTATAAGCGGAAACCTACCTTAAACTCCATTCATTGAGTGGTTGGTATACTCGGTGACGGGGCAGTTCAGGGTAGAGAAGAATTCGAGGCGAACAGAAATGCTAATAAATCGCCTTTGGACTTGCTTTCTGTTATCACCTCCCCCTTATAAATGAAAAGTATTGTGGAAGAGGTAAAATTCTTCTTGATAGAAGTTACAAACAGTTAGAATAGATAGTATCAATAAGCTCATTGTTTCCCCTATTAAAACATCTTATCAGACCGATAACAGAGCGTGGTCCCTGGTTATAGTGTGAATGGAGTCTTATGGTCCGACCACATACTACACTCTTTGGTTGCACACTCTTTTTTCCCATAGAATTTTATGCAATTTTGATAGAGCATTCATAATTCCGTAACCAAAAGCCGGTGTTAAAAAGATGGAGTGTAGTGGAATGTATGTATGAAATATATAAAATTTGTACAAAAGAGTGCGCAAGCAAAGAGTGTGTCGGGTGGACGGGCCATTAATGTGCTTATTAAATGGCGCTGCAGTCCTTGCAGGACCCGCGAATTTTGAAGTATGTTCTTCCTGTCGTCTCTACGTCTTGCTAGTTCTCTCCAGTTTGTTATATCTTCTTCTAGAACGTCATTCGTCCACCTATTTCTTGAACGTCTTACGCTTCTTTTTCCTGATGGTCTACCATTGGAAATCTTGGCTGGCATTCTTTCTTCGTAAGCTCGTACAATGTGTTCGAGCCATAATAGTCGACTCAATTTTATATATGTCACTATATTTATTTCGTCGTATGTTTCTTCAATAGGTTTTATTTACGGCTACGATTCTTCTATGGATGTGGTTGGTTGTCTTATTTTCTGCAGTAAACCTTGTCCCTAAATATATAACGATATCCGCAATTTCCATTCTGATTGGGGTCTCAATGATGTATGTAAATACAAACCTCGCAAAATAAATTTTTATCTTCACGAACATTTTCATCTGCAGCATCTTCAAGCCATCCGTTTTTTCGACCTTTTGTCTATTATGTGTATTATTTGGTCGATAACGTTAATCTTTGAAATAAACAAGCACAAAGAGCACAATATGTTTGCACAGACAAACTCAAAAACGTGATAATAAATTTGCACAATTTGTAAACGTTCATGAAAGCTTGTCTGAAAAGTTTGTCAAAATGGCAGTTAACATCATAGATATCGCTGTTAGCAAATTTATTACACCTGTTGGATAACAGATTATTACATTTTCCCACTAATTTATCTTTGTTGCACATTACTTTTAAAATGTAAGCACATATTTTAAATGTGCTTTATGACCATTAAAACTAAATGAAAGAATTCTTCGGTATACTAAAGAGTTCTGATGGTTGCATTTTACACAAGCATGACGAAATGCGTGTTTATAAAATGTTTGTTATTCATCTTTAATAGCAATATAACTTATTTAATTGACAAATTACATTTTCTTATAGGTGTTGCAAAGGTAGTCGGATCTAGATCAAAGATTGGAGACAAAGTTACTGTAACGAACGGTGATAAGACTGGCAGCTATATAAAATATGATCTTGAAATACGTGATGCTGAAAAGGTATAGACTTTAACAGTGGTCGAATTAATGTTTTAAGCATATGGAAACTTTATATAATCTTCTTTTAATTATTTAGTTGTTTTTTAGTTAGTTATTTTTATAATCCAATCGTCATTAATATACAATTATTTCTTTCTAGATTGAATTTGTGAAAACATATGATATATTTAGTGGAACTTCATATCGAGGCCATTTACTTATGCGCAATCATCTTAAAGACGATAAATTATCTAATTTGGTAATAATATTTTGATTGGGTGTAAGTACGCGATTTTCATGACTATAGTATCATTATTTACTTCACAGATTGCGAAAAATATTTCAAAATGCTCCAATTTTGTTGAAAAAATTCCTGTTAAGTTCTTTACATGCCGGATCACGTCAAAGCAACAACTGGGTATACTTCTGCTTGAGAATTACAAAGTAGCGCCATACTTCGACAAGAATCATGGCACATATGCTTGTGAAATTGAACTGCTCACGAGTCGCAGCGCTGTTATGAATATTGTAAAAACCAACGAGATTAACATAGAACTAGAGGTACGTTAATGGGGTAGAATATTTTTACATTGTACATGAAATATATTACATATTTACATTTAAAAACTCAATTTTTACTTCTACTTACTGCTTTCTCTTTGTCTTCTTTTTAAGGCTCAACTTTCAAATGGAATATCCGACATTGCTGTGCTGAAGGTAGTTCCTGGCATTACAGTGTCGCCAGATGCAATTTCAGTAGATCAAATAGCCCAACAGGGAATTTCTATTTCTGCACTGGATCGAGTTTTGCAAAAAGTCGAAGTAAGTGTTTAAGAATTAATTTTCAAAGTAAATTCAATCAATGTTTTAAAACAAATGACTTCAGAATCAAACTCTGAATAGTTTCGATTGTAATGAACTTAAATTTATTTGCTGATAAATTAGATTCGATCGATTTTCTGTTTATTCGTTGACTAGACATAGCATGTTCTGTTTGCGAAGGTTTAGTGAATTTTTAATGAATTTATTCGCATTAATTTACTACGTTCAAATTTATTTTGTAGTGAAATTTTATTTTCTTTTAAATTAAATTTTTATTAAGATGATGCCAATGGTAAGTGGGTATATTACATGTCTACATACTTAACCGTATATAATTTGTTATATGTATTATATATGAAAATGTCAGTGACTCTGTAAATATGTTTTATTACTCGTAAGATAATCGAAATTTCTGTGCACGCAACATTATTACTGTAGGAAATCTAAATGTGTATGTAATGTATGTGAGGGCCAATTAAATTATTGACTTTATTCAGGGTTGCAAAAAGATGAATGTTATTCAAAAAATATTAGTTTCATAGGAACATATGATATCATGGAGCAAATCTTTGCATAAGCATATGTATCCATCTTTGCATAAGCATATGTATCCATCCAATCGTGCCACTGCCCAAATCTACCCTTCGCCTCCTCTAAGGCATCTGCTCCTGGGTCTGCCTACTGATCTATTTCCCGAAATTCCTGCTACCATAAGCTGTTTTGGGATACGATTGTCCTCCATCCTGCTTACTTGGCCGGCTAGTCTTCCCCTCTTAATTTTTATAAAAGTTGACAGTTCTAGGTGGTCAAAAGGTCAAAGGTCAAAATTTCATACCATTCGCCGTTGTATATCCTTCGCCATATTTCATCCTCTCTCGTTGGGCCTATTATACCTGAGAATTTTTCTCTCAAACCATTCCTCTATGTCCTGGGTCATACATAGTCCAAGTCTCGCTACCATAGCACATTACTGGTCTTACTGTTTTGTAAAGTGAGAGTTTTCTGTGCACAAAATTGGAGTGCAGTATTTGTTTTTGGGCATAACAGGCTATATTACTCAGTAGTATTCGCCTAGTTATCTCTTCCTTTTCTTCGTTTCTTTTTGTAGTTGTAGACTCAAGATAGACTGTTTTATCGACTACTTGTAGGTTGTGTTCATCGATCGTTATATTTCTTCCCATTCTAAATCTTCCAGCTGTTGACTGTTGCATCGCCGTTGTTTTCTCTTCGTTGATGTTCATGCCTATATTTAAATTGGTTTGTGTTATCAGCTTGTTTTGAAACACTCTAAACGAAGTAATACTTCTTCTAAGCTCTTACTAAACATCACTAATTAAATTGAATTAGAAATTTCGGTTTTAATTTTAATTTTTTCTTATTATTCAACTGAATCTTTTTTCAAATTTTTGGAACATTATATGAATTCATGGAATTCGTAAAAATTGAAACATTGAAGCTTACAAAGCCACTCTACTGTCTGCCTTATCCTGGAACACTCAAGTCCCATTTGGGGTCCTATATTTCATATAAGTAGTAACTGGATTGAATTAATTCAGAAGAAATGTTTTCTTTTTGGTCTGATAAATCAACACAAATCGCATGACTATCAAGGCCTACAACACTATACCCACCTCAAAATATAGTTTCTGTCGGATAGTTACTACTTAGCCGGGGATATCTTTTGTAGATATCATATCTATCTATGCATATTTTTTTGAATCATAACTTGCTGCCACACAATTAATCATTACATAACTTTTGTCACTTAATGCTGTCCCAGAGCTTTATATCATATCAAGACCATAACATTTATCACATATCCGAATGTTAACGATACATCTGTAAACCTTATTGATGTATGTGTTAAACAGACCACTTTTTGGTTGGCACGATGTTTCATCAGACCACAAAATTTAATTAAAAAAAATATTTTCATAACGTATCGCAGATTTCGATGACAAATCCCTAGTACTATTGAATAATCTCACAATAGCAAAGCTTTCTGTGTGGACTGTTCGAATTTAATCACGTTTGTAGTTAGGCCATTACTTGAAGGACTTTACTTATTTTATTATTAATTTTGCCTTGTTCTGGATAACTTTCTAAGAGTATGTTTAATGCTTGAGAGTATCCAGCGAAAATCTGTATTCTTAGAGGAGGAATTATAAATAATAAAGTGTGTTAACATGGGGTATATAAAATGGTTTGTAGTTTTTGTAACAAAATAAGAAAATAATAGTAAAATCGAAAGGCTTGTGAAAAGCCAATTACCGAGCGAAAATCAAATATTCACAATCTAAAACCAAGCTCAAGTCTACAATGCGCAGGTGTTCAAAACGTCAAAAACACGGTCAAAACAAGAAGGAATTGAGATATGTAATTCTTTGAAATCTGGTGTTCGGGGGTTTTCGAGGTTGCTGATGAAGAATTCGTTATGAAAAACAAAATGGCTGCTTCAAATCTATGTTAAAGGGCCCCATTCACGCTCAGTTTATTTGTACAGTTCTAGTTTGGGCAGTTCAAAATCTACGGCTCACAGATTTTACACAGTCCACAAAGGACAATGGGGGATTTTGTATGGAGCCCGTCCCCATCCTCCAACAGGCATAGGGCTTGTGTCAATATGTTTATTAGGATCCAAAAAAGACATAACTATCTGTTTCAAGTATAAAATCGATGGGATAAAAAAAAGAAATAACGCGTCGCTTCACTACAGCGTGTTGAATTATTTTTGAAAAATTATTCAGTAGAATTTTATTTTGAAGGATTATTTCAGAAAAATGTTTTTTTTCATGATCAGTGGTTATAAACAAAAATTCTCTTCTAGGAGAATCATAGTTAAGTTGGTTTAGGTAAGGTTAAGGAAAAATGTATACTTAATAATGCCTAATGACCAAAAAACAAAAGAATAAAGTAATTTTAAAATTTTGCGGTTTTGGTTTGCGCCGTTGAAACTGTGTTAAAAATTGAGCGTGAAGGGGATAAAAAAAAGAAATAACGCGTCGCTTCACTACAGCGCACGGTGGTTCCTCCCATACGACAAAAATAAAAAAAAAAGTTCTTTAGTTCCGTAAAATGACTACTCGTTTTCTTATATATTATGTCCGAACTACCTAAAAAATATAAATTGAAGGACACAAACAATTAGTTTCATTATCAAATCGTACTTCAAAGTGTAAGCTTCTCACGCGCTCTTCCCGTATCAGTTCAGTTCTATTGTTTGCTGCGCCGAATCATTAGTGTTTCTCGGAAACGTTGCATTGTTGTGATTGTGTTTGTGATGGATTTTCAAGGCAAGGGTATGTATATTTTATTGTATTAATTTGTTTGTTGTTTATAACTTTGGTATTTATGTTACGAGCATGCTACGCCATAGCTATTTTTTTGTAACTTTTAAATATATCTTTGGAAACATCTAAACTTTTAACTGTTAAGTTAATCTTAGTTAATGCTATGCTTGGTGTCAAAAATACGAGGAGACCTTCTACTTTGTGGTCTTACTAATTTTCTATCCCATTTTATCCCATTTTTAGAGATATTTGGCCTCTACGCCGATGTACTGTGTTTCGTAGCAATTTGCTACGCCATTTAAAATATTTTATTTCATCAAAATGTTTAATTTCACGATTTAATTTTTGTTTTTCTTTTGCTTTAAGTGCCGAACGGCTCTGTGTCTTTAAAAGGCAGTATATATTTGACGTTTGGTACAAGTTCAACAAACAAAAGTTGTCATGTACTGAGCGAGCTGAGCTTGTATTTAATGAAGTACATAGTTCTGTGTCAATCGAAGACAAAGAGAATTATTCTTTCGAAACATTGCACAAGCGTGTTACTTATATCTGTAAGAGAATACAAATCTTGTGGAAGAAACATAACTACGACAAGGATTTGTTTCAAGCTAAACAAATCAATTGGCTTGTAACAGCCGAATCTGTAGGCTTGGGAGATTCTCAGCCAATGAACTTGCCAGAGACATCTTCGAAGAAGCGTGGGCGACCGAAGAAAGACTATGCTGATTGTAGTAAGCGTACACGACAGCGGAAGAGAAGTGAGATGTGCCAGCTTGACGAGTCGCTATGTTCAGCTTTTAGTGATAAAGTTGGAGTTTCGGCTCGATTTACTGAACCCTCAGTCAGCGACGTCGTTTCCCTTATTGTGGAAGCAAAATTGACGAAACACCAGTATTTGTTAATAAGAAGTTTTGTTAACGATAAGTTACTATTAAATTTTTTGCCTAGTTATAAGTCTGTATTGCAGGAAAAGCAAAATTGTTATCCAATTGCGGATCAAATTACTGTCACCGAATCAAGCGCTGAAGTCGAGTTACAAGCTCTACTTGATCATACGGCTTCAAGACTATTGGAGTCACAAAAACAAGTGCTTGAGTCTCATTCTGTTGCTGACTCCGATAACTCTCTTGTTTTAATAGGCAAATGGGGGTTTGATGGAAGTTCAGGTCACAGTGAGTACAAGCAATCTTTTAGTGACTCTGAAACGATTGATGACAGTAATTTGTTCGTAACTTCATATGTTCCCTTACAGCTTCTGCAACGAGATGTAGTCATTTGGAAAAATCCTCGTCCCTCTTCAACTCGATATACTCGACCATTTAGATTCAGATTTGTAAAAGAAACAACTGAAGTTTCGGTTGAAGAGGAACGGTATTTTTCAGAGAAAATCAATGCATTGCAAACCACAAAAATCACCATGGGTAATAGAGATTGGAATGTATGCCACAATCTTCAATTAACCATGGTCGATGGAAAGGTTTGCAATGCATTAACTGCAACCTCTTCAACAAAGTGTTACATTTGCGAGGCCACTCCAAAACAGATGAATAATATCGACCTATGTTTGCAGAAGGCGGTATCTCAAGAGCGTCTTGCCTTTGGACTGTCACCACTTCACGCCTGGATTAGATTTTTTGAGTTCTTCCTGCACGTTTCCTATCGCCTGGATGTCCAAAGTTGGCAAGTCCGTGGCGAGAAACAAAAAGAAAATGTGGCAGAAAGAAAAAAACTCATCCAATCTTTATTTAGAGAGAAGATGGGTTTGATAGTCGACAAACCTAAGCCAGGGGGAAGTGGGACGTCGAATGATGGCAACACGGCCAGGAAATTTTTTGAAAATCCTGTACTTTCAGCTGAAATTACAGGAATTGATGAAAATTTGATTAGTCGTTGTGCCACCATTCTTCAGGCCTTAGGTTCTGGCTACAAAATTAACGCGGATAAATTTCGAGAATTTGCTATGACTATTGCCAGGCAAATTGTCGAAATTTATCCGTGGTACTATATGCCAGCTTCTGTCCATAAGATATTAATTCATGGGTCTAACGTCATAGAACATGCTTTATTATCTATTGGAGAGTTGTCGGAAGAAGCCGCAGAAGCTAGGAATAAGGACATCAAGGCGTTTCGCCTCAGGCATACCCGGAAGATGTCTAGGGTTGTTACTAATAGGGACCTTCTTAACAGGCTGCTTCTTAGCTCTGATCCCTTAATATCAGGGCTCAGAAAGCTGCCTAGGAAGAAGAAGACACCTTTATCTAAAGCTGTTTTAGAATTATGTTGTTAGTTTAAGTTAGGTTTAAGTATTTAGAAAAATAAATATTTTTTCCCATTTTTGTTTTTGTATATATATTTGGAGATGTTTATTTAGTATCTTGGTTTTATTTTTAAATAATATATTAAAGGAAATAATGTAAAAAATATACCTGCCTTGTGTAAAACTGTTTTAGGATAATTAGTTATATTTTTGTATTTAATTTAGATAAGTTCATTTGTTTTATAAATATACACACCCTTAAAATAGAGTTTTTTTTATCAATAAATATTCATTTAACATATTCAAGTTAGTTTTATTGCTCAAAACCAAAAATTTTAGATGTTATTATTTTTGTCGCACCTTAGTATGGACGGCGAACCACCGTGCAGCGTGTTGAATTATTTTTGAAAAATTATTCAGTAGAATTTTATTTTGAAGGATTATTTCAGAAAAATGTTTTTTTTCATGATCAGTGGTTATAAACAAAAATTCTCTTCTAGGAGAATCATAGTTAAGTTGGTTTAGGTAAGGTTAAGGAAAAATGTATACTTAATAATGCCTAATGACCAAAAAACAAAAGAATAAAGTAATTTTAAAATTTTGCGGTTTTGGTTTGCGCCGTTGAAACTGTGTTAAAAACTGAGCGTGAATGGGGCTCTTTAAAAATCAATTTTTTTTAATGAAAATGGGTTTCTGGTTGTTTTTGAGGACACCGATTTAAATTTTTACAATTTTTTTTCAAAAAACAAAATGGCGGTCTCAAAAAGGCGACCAAAAATATTTGAAAATTAGTTTTCCTGCACGAAACTTGGTTTCATGGGCTTTTCGAGGCTGCAAATTTTGAATTTGACAATATTTTTTACGAAAACAAAATGGCGACTAAACTATTTAATCGGTCACTTTCTCACTGCACACAGAGTCAATTGGATAAGAAATGCAAGTTCATCCGTGCAGTCTTCTTGTCGCATTTCTTCTACTTTTATTCGTTTTGTCCGTACACTGGCTTCAGTGAAACTTGTAGATGGAGAATATGTACCATTTAATTCGAATTTTGGTTAGCTCTTCTCTGAGTTGGCTCTATTGGTTATCCGTCACTGATTTTATGTGGCACGTACTCCTCCAAATGCGAAAACTTCCGTATTATTCTTCAAACTTTCCTGAACGAGTTCTTTCCGCGATAGAGAAATAGTTTTTCCGACTGAAACAATAATTTTGATAAAACAAATAATAATGAATTTGGAATCTGAGACCTCGAAAGCCTAGGATTTTTTTATTTTCTACCTCCCTTTTCATTAAAAAATAATGATTTTTCAAAATTGATGACAGCCATTTTGAAGCTGCCATTTTATTTTAGAAAAACTGAAAACTGGTTTCTTCTAGTTTTGGGAGTGTTTTGACGTTTTGAACTATTATACTGTTCAACCTAAAACCTTATATAAAAAGTGTCCTAGAAAAGAGTTTCCAAACTTGGATAGCTCCATTTGGGATATGTTTTACCTGAGGAGTGTATAAACACATTAAAAACAAAAGGAGACCGGGATCTAGCAGGACCTTTTTTGTTGCCCTATTTATAAAAAAAATTGCCATCCAAATTAGCAAAAAATGAACTAACTTTTTTATGATACTACTACGAGTAGCCATAAAAAATTATATAGATATAAATGATAATCTATTACACTTATACCCGGGACAGACTAGCACCCTTAATCATGATTATGACGTCAGAATGACGTAAATTCTATTTTACTTCCATATCTCTTATATGGGTCTACGTCTTTCTGACGTCATAATCATGATTAAGGGTGCTAGTCTGTCCCGGGTATTGCATTCAGGAGATGAATCCATTTTGGGGAATTGAAATCGGACCAATAGATAACTTTTTATGCACGTCTCATTGATACGTTCACTTTCCCGTGGGAGCTACCGCTGCAACACTCTCAGTTCCCTGACGGTTTAAGGCCGGGCCACACATATCCGCACCGCGTCCGCACCGCATTACGGCCGTGTGTTGCACAACACACGGAGAAAAAGTAAACAAGTGAAATCTTACCAGTCAGTCCCCACTTTTCCGCGTCTCCGTCTCCGCACCGCGTCAAATTTTACTTGTTTAATTTCTCTCCGTGTGTTGCCCAACACACGGCCGTCATGCGGTGCGGACGCGGTGCGGATATGTGTGGCCCGGGCTTTAGGAGGCAAGGCGCGCTTTTCGGACTCCTTTATAACCCTTATAACATGGCAAGGCTATTCGAACATTATAGGGACAAAATATCCCTATAAGAAAAACTCAATTTTTTGAGTTTTGGGCGTGTTTTTGGCGTTTTGTTGAACCACTAATGAAAAGAAAAACGAAACTTGAAAAATGTTATTTTTATGTATGTAACATGCTGATGTTTAGTGGTGGGAAATCAATTATTCAGTCAACATAATATCATCGCGGTATGTTAAAACTACTATAAACAGCTGATAAACCACTTCTGAAAGGAAATCATTGTGAGAGGATTATGCTAAAAACTGTATTAATTTTTTTAGGATTTTTTTATTTTCTACCTCCACAAACAATCTTGTTTTCAAAAATTACTAGGTATTTGTTAAAAAAGAGCAAAGCTACATTGAAATCAATTATACTCCTTTCACATGTCGGTTGGCATATCATGATAAAACAAATAAATACTCGTAAATTAAATATGAATCCATTATCTTTTATTGGTTTTTTTACATTTGCCATTATTGCATTCCCTGTTAAATAAATGAAATGGTAAAAAAATCAGAAGAAAACAATGAAATGCAATAAAACATTGAAGAGCAATTTTTCAGATTTTTTTTTCATTTATTACTTTAAATTTAAATATTCCTCCCCCCCCCCGCCACAATTTTTTCGGTGAAAATAAATCAATAATTTATTTAAGCAAATTGCAAAGTTCAAAAGTTGAATTCGATATAAATATTGCGCAAATTTCTGTTCATGTCGGATATAAAAGTATGATCAATTGGCAACATTTTACCGAGGAAAGTTCATCATACTAGAATGAACAGAAATTAAAATATTTGCATGTGCCCAGGATACAGTAAGGATGTGCACGGTTGAAATGACGACGAGACTTTCATTCACAATGTTTTAAGCATAAGTGCAGCTAAAAAAATGTAATTTAAATAGGGAAATGCGTTTTATGGAAATTTATGTCCTATTTTTCGGCTTGTCTGGTTATATAATTTTTACTCTTGTGCATTTGCTCCTGTTTTGCTGCACGAAAAAATTCGTGCACACGGCTTGAAAATATATACATATGTATATATGTACATAAGTGTAGGAGAAAACTAGTTGTGGGATTCAGTTTTGGGTATTTTTAATTAAAATAAAAAAAATCACTTAATTGCAAAGTTTCGGATAGTTTTGCAGATATACGTATTTAATGACGACACAATTCCTTTTTTAATTAAAAAAAAATTAGGTTTTTTAAAACATATTAGGGTTTTCTTTTTTAATTAGAATGCTTAAAAGCAAAAAGAACACAAAATTGCTATCTAACTGCTACTCACATATGAAAGAAGTTTTAAAGTTATCTCAAGGAATTACTCTACTTTAGCTAAATGTCTAGTTACTGGATGCCGGAACTTCTTAGGTTCAAAGTGCCTTAAAGCTTATAGTAATCCTTTATGGGGTTTTAGTGGCGTTGTATGGTCGTTTACTTCCACCCTTGGCAGTAATGGAGATGTGTTTTTGAGCAGCATGTTGGAAATGGCCATTTGTTTAACTATAAGAGCAATCAGTGTATAATTGACTTATTCGCCATTCTTGTGAGAAAACCTTTAAAGTATTAAAAGTATTAATGTGAATAAAAACGAGAAATACGTGAAAATTATCTTAGTAAGTTATGTTACTATATACAGGATATATTCCTAACTTATACAGGGTGTATACACTAAGTTTACAAAGCGGATGGCTATTTTGGTTACTAACTAACTAATTGCTCCTTTAATCCCTCATGGGACATAGGGCGGAAACAGTTGCCCTCCAGCGGACTCTGTTTTGCCCGACAGCTCTCAGCTCTGACCAGGATCTCCCGGTTGTTGCGGCCTCTGCTAATAGAGTTCTCCTCCACGTTGTTCTAGGTCTTCCGACTCGACGGGTTCCTTGCGGATTCCAGTCGAGGGCCTGTTTGGCTAGATTCTCGTTTTCGCGTCGCAAGGTGTGGCCAATCCAATTCCATTTCCTTCGCCTGATTTGGTCGTCTATCCTTTCTTGGCCGGCACGGCGCCATAGTTCTTCATTTGAAATTCTATCTTGCCAGCGGATTTTTAGGATACGACGTAGGCATCTGTTGATGAAAACTTGTAGGCGCCCTGTGATGAATTGGGTGACTTTCCATGTTTCGCAACCATACAAAAGAACTGCCTTAACGTTGGAGTAGAACAGCCGCAATTTGGTGTTAATTGAGATCTCCGTTGATCTCCATATGTGAGACAGGCATGCATATGGGCTTCTTGCTTTATTTATTCTGGAACTGACGTCTTCTTCTGTACCGCCGTTTTCGGTAATAATACTACCGAGGTAACAGAATTTGTCTACCAGTTCCACGTCACGGTTATTTAGCGCTGTTCGTTGAAGGGTGTTTGCATTTATCCGCATTTCTTTGGTTTTAGTCGGATTTAACCTTAAGCCTGCCGAACTACTTTCTGTTGCCAAATTGTTTAACATGTTTCTGAGGTCCTGGTGTCTGTGGGCCAGAGAACAGATATCATCCGCGTAGTCGAGGTCCTTAAGGCGGCCTAACAATCCCCATTGTATGCCACCTGTTCTAGTATCTAGAGCGCTGACAAGGATGTCGTTTATTACTATAAGAAATAGTAATGGCGAAAGTAGGCATCCTTGCCGTACTCCTGAGCTCACTTCAAAGCTGTCGGATAGTTTTCCATTGTGAAGAACTCTGCATTTGGAATTGTTGTATAGAGCTTTTATCAATTCTATTATTTTATCCGGCAGTCCACGTTGCCGTAGAGCTCGCCATATAAAGCTCCTATTGACCGAGTCGAACGCTTTCTCATAGTTTACGAAAGCAAGGTAAAGGGGGGATCGGAATTCAGTAGACTGCTCCACTATGATTCTCAAGGTGTTAATGTGGTCTATGCAGGAGCGGCCTTTTCTGAATCCAGCCTGCTGTCTTCTAAGTGTTCGATCTACTGCCTCTCTTATCCTAGATAGTAATATGTGGGACAAGATTTTGCCCACAGTAGATAATAGACAGATGCCTCTCCAGTTGTCACATATTGTTAGGTCCCCCTTTTTTGGTATTTTGACTATGATACCTTCCGTCCAATCCTCCGGAAAGGTACAGGTGTTCCATGCTATTTCCAGGATTGGCTGTAGCGCATCTGCTATGAGGCTTGAGTCGGCTTTCAACAATTCTGGCGGGATGCCATCTTTTCCAGCTGCTTTACCATTGGCCATTGCATGAATTGCGGTTACTATTTCTGTCTTGGATGGTGCACGAGTGGCGATTCTTATTGGCTGTGCATTGTTGTTATTTTCTTCAGGTTCCTGCGAAAAGGAACCATTCAGGGCGGCGAAGAAGTAGTCTCTCCATCTTTGGAGTTGCTCCTCGTCGCTGCACAGCAGCCTTCCATCCGCACTCTTTACGGCATGCTTTTTAGTAGAGTGCTTTCCCGAGAGCTGCTTAGTAATTTGGTACAGCACCTTACTGTTGCCTGTGTTTGCCGCGTTTTCCGCTTTCTCTGCGAGCTCATTTATCTGCCGCCTTTTATCACGCCGGACACTTCTCTTTACCTCCCGTTCAAGTTGTTGTCGTTTTTCCGGGTCGCTTGTAGAGTTCACGTTATTTTTGAGGGCCCTTCTGCGTTCAATTTTTTGCCAGGTTGTGTCCGAGATCCAGTGTTGCTGGTTTCTTTGGACATAACCGATGCTTGTTTCCGCTGCTGTTATTATAGCGCCCTTTGTTGTGCTCCACAGCTCTTCAATATTTGCGTCGCCAGAAACGGTTTGCTGGTTTAATATTTCTTGCAGTTTGCCAGCAAATTCTCGCTTTTTGGTGCTCTCACGCAGAAGGTCTACGTTAAACCGTCTACGGTTTATGGCATCGCGTTGGACGTTTCTGATTGCAGCGATTTTTAGGCGGATCGTTGCTACTACCAAATGGTGGTCACTTCCAGTGTCTGCTCCCCTAAAGCTCCTGACATCCTCCAGAATAGTTCGCCATCTGCGACTGACGGCCACGTGATCTATCTGATTTCTCGTTCTACCATCGGGCGATACCCAGGTCTCTTTGTGTATCTTCTTGTGACAAAAGTAAGTTCCACCTACCATGAGTTGATGCGAACTACAAAAGTCAACGAAAAGTTCACCATTGTGATTGGTATCCTGGCTTAGGCCTTGATTTCCAATTGTGTTTTCAAGGCCGGTGTTGTTGGGGCCGATCTGTGCGTTTAAGTCACCCATCAAAACAGTGATGTCTCCCCTTGGAATAGAGCGAAAAACCTCATTCAGTCGCATGTAGAACTCGTCTTTGATGTCATCTTCTACGTCTTCAGTCGGAGCGTAGCATTGGACTATCGTAGTACTTCTTAGCCTGGTACGTAGGCGCACGGTAATAATCCTCTCAGAAACTGGTGACCAGCTAATGAGGCTGGACCTGGCTTCCTTGGTGAGTATTACCCCAACGCCATTCCTACGGTTTTCATTTTCGTTTCTCCCAGAATATAAGAAGGACTCACCGTTTGGGCAGATATGTTCCCCCGCATCGGGCCATCAGGTCTCGCTGAGTCCCATGACCTTGATTTTATAGCGGTTCATCTCGTTGAGGACTTCATCCAGCCGTCCATCAGCAAGCAGAGTTCTCACATTCCATGATCCGATTCGTGTCCTGTTTCGAAAAGCAAAGGTCGTCGTCGTGTTGTCCGTCCGGTTCCGAGGCAATGTTTGCCGATTCGTAGCAATTGTGTGTTTTATGGGAGCGGGTTGCTAACCCTCAGCCCAACCGACTAACCGTTTTGGTTAGACGAACAAAAAATCGTATGGGCCGGGGGGTTGGGTTTGAAATCGTAATGGTTTAGCCGCAAGGGCGTTTTGAAGTTTTTTTTATAGTATTGCATATCACCCTATATTTTTGTAGCTCTATGACCTATTTTCATGAATAAGGTAGCAGTGGACGCAGAATACTCCCACCTATCTAAAATTGTAAAACTGACGGTTCCACTCTACCAACTTCCAGAGTTAAAGTCAGCATTTTAGTTTTTCTCCAAAAATACCTACTTTTTTTTCTAAAATTACAAAGCTTTTTTCTAAAATTACAAATTTTTATAGCATCCCTTTATAAAGCCTAGAACCTTTTTGGCTTTAGCGTCGATCACACCTAGATATGTATGTATGTATGTCCCCTAATAACTCCTAAACGATTCAACCGATCCCCACAAAAATTTAACCACATATTATTTACATCAAAAGAGTGGTTTCGGCATCGGTGTACTTTCAAAAATGACTTCTAGGGGGCGCTCTGATAGCGAGTTTTGTTAAAAATACGTTCTACGATGGTTAAAATTTGTATATAAAGGTTTCTGGGTGCGAGAAAACGATTGGTGATACTTTCGAAAATCACCCCTAGGGACGCTGCTATAAAGCTTTGTTAAAAGTTCGATACGGTGATGTCCCGTTCGCACCGTTAGCTGAAACAATTCTATCTCATTTTCGCATAGTATTTTTAATGAAGCTTTGATCAAAATTATAGAAATATGACTAGCCATCAACAACGAAGAACCCATTCAACTTAGAAAGTTTCGTGCAACAGAGAGAAAAGCATACAAATTTTTGTGCGATAAAAGAGCTCCAGAGGTGCACTTCCACTTTGACTTTGGGATGTAAATGGGGCTTAATATATAAGACTTAGGACATATAAAGTTGAGTTTGAGTAGGTCAACAAAACTTGTTTTTTGCTTTTGTAGACATATCTGATTTTGTTCGCCAGCTCCTCAGGTTAAAGCGTAGTTTACATTATGCTAATACATTAGCGCTAATAGAGAAAACGTCATCATTAGCACACAATAAGTATAATGTAAACACATCTGCTAATTGCGTTAGCGCTAACGCTATTAGCGCTAGTAATGTTGGTTGCCCTCCAACTTTTGTGCTAATTCAGTTTGCTAACGCATATTTTAAGATGCGAAGTTGGATTTTTTTTTGTTTTCTTTACATACTTTAAGATAAAGCGAAAAAAAATAACTGCACGAGAAAATTGCGTAAATGTGCATTTTTGATGCATTTCAAGTGCATTACTACAGTATGTTGTTAATATCTCCAGTTCTGTTAGTCGTAGAAAAATAAAAAGAATTGAAAAATGCTCGTGAATCAGTAGACTATCGAACTGATTCGGTAGAAATACTTTAAAAATGAATCTTGACCTCGAAAAACCAAAATGTATGAAACTTTTTTTTTTACTAAAAATGCAATATATAACGGGAAAATAGACGGATTTTCATAAAGATTGGAGAAAATGTGCATTTTGATTCTATAAATACGTGGTTGAAATTTCTTAGTACGGCTATAGAAAAGTTTTGGGATTATGAGCTGCAGGAGAATGTTGAATGAGATGGCGATGGACCTTGCATTTAAACTCTTGTGTGTTGTAGGAGTTCGGAAATACTGACTGCGAAAGATTGTTCCACAGTTGAGTTGTTCTATTTATGAACGAATTCCTTGTTTGTATCGTACGCGAAAAGGGAGGCTGTAGGCAGAGAGAATGAGCCGAGTGGGCTAATATGATGTTGGGAGTTCCGAGAAATCTCGAGTTGCAAGAAATCCCTTAAGGTACTACTACCGGAAAAACGACCAAAAATAAGCACTTTTTTAATAATTTTTTTCTCAGCCGCTATGTTAGATATTATCAAGAAAATTTTTTTTATAACATTATTAGTCCTTAAAGGTTATAAAAAAAATGTTTTAGTTTATTTCTATTTTTTGCCAATAAGGTAGGGGGCGCTGAAGTCAAGAGCTCAAAAAAGAGATAGTCCGATGAGTGAGAGATAATCTCAGAATTGAGAAGTTTGCAACAAAAAATTCGAACGGGATTTTATAAAGGAAAGTTTCTTACCTTGTAATTTACCACAATTAGTTAAAAATTAAAAACAAAAAAAAAAATGGTGAAAGTTTGAAAAAAAGTTTGACAAAATTGCATTTTTTTTCACCCTTTTTCACTTCCCAAATTTTTTTTTCTTAATTTTTTTTCTAAAATGTGGTAAATTACAAAAGGGTATACCTTAACAAACAAAACGCACCCAAGTTTATTAAAATCGGTTCAGTAGATCCTGAGATTAACTCTCACTTAGTTGAAAAAATGTTATTTCAAGAAAAACGCGTTTTAAATTGGTTCAGTAGATCCTGAGATTAATTCTCACTCAGCTGAAAAAATGCAATTTCAAGAAAAACGTGTTTAATGTTTTGGTTCGCTTTATCCCTACTAATATTATAAACTCTGTCTGTTTGTCTGTTACGCTTTCGCGCCTAAACCGCTTAACCGATTTTGATTAAACTTGGTACAGAGATAGATTAGACCTTGGAGAAGGACATAGGCTACTTTTTCTCCCGAAACAAAGGCTTTAAGGGGTTGAAATAGGGTATGAAAGTTTGTATGGGAGTCCGTCATTATTGAGTAGAAAATGATTAATGCCACCCACCATTTGAAATCGATTAACTTCAAATTTTGCACACATGCGTAGTTTTCTTGACAATGCGATGTGACCATTTTGTACAAAAATGAAGATGGCGGTTTCAAGATGGCGGCCGATTTTTGCATTTGTCTTCCTCGACCAACGACATGAAAGGGTATGACAGGTAGAATACAATTAGCGGTGTAGCTTCATTCCAAATTCAAAATGGCGGCCAACACAAAATGGCGGATTACATAAAATAGACTAAAAAATAGAAAATTTAACCGATCGACTTCAAATTTTGCACATACCCTTAGTTCGCCTGACAGTGCAATCTGACCGTTTAGTAAAAAATCAAGATGGCGGTTACAAAATGGAGGCCGATTTTTGCAATTGTGTTCACCGACCCACCCACATGGGTATAAAATGGAAGTGCATGACAGGTAGAATACAATTAGTTGTGTGGCGTCATTCCAAATTCAAAATGGCGGATTACCTTTTTCTTCACAACCCTCTCAGTATGGGTATCAAATGAAAGGGTGTGACGAATATAATTCAGTAATCTATATAACGTCATTTTAAATCTAATATTGCGGACACCACAAAATGGCGGGAGATATATCTTATATTAATAAAAGAAAGTTCTGTATGTGTGCGCTATAGTTGGCGCACCAGCCATGGCAGAGCTTCGAAATTTTGCACGTATGTCCGTGGGGGTCTTCCATGATGCACCTCGAAGCCCGATTTTCGAAATTCAAAATGGCCGCCGAAAAATGACCGAAATTCCGGATTTCCGGTCAGCTGTATGTGGGTTGTTCAAGAGTTGGGAAATCTGAAAATCTTCACATCTTAGCTCCAAATTGAAGAACATCTTAGCTCCAAATGGAAGGCAATGAGTTTTCCGTTTGCTCTGGTTGTTTGAGTGAAAACGCTGCGCTTTCAAACAACTAGAGAGAATGGGACACACGTTGTCTTCTTTTATGGTTTTTACACTACGAAGGCGGTCGACTATAAAATGCTATAACTTTTATGCTATTACGAATTTCTTTATAAAAATGAACTAAGCTATTCTTCATAGTATAAGGAATCGAAAAATGAAAAAAAAATCGGTTTTTTGAAATTTTTCCCGGTAGTAGTACCCTACAGTGGTGTAAATTTTTTTCTATTACGAATTTCCTTATAAAAATGATGTACAGTGCTGCGTAAAAAATTAAGACCACGTAAACTTTGGGATGGAATTTTTACTTTCAATGGTTGCAGATTTTGAACGACTTGTTGGATTACAGAAATGAAACACTCAAAATTTAACTAAAACTATACTCTAATAATTGTAATTAATTTCATTAAAATAAAACAAGACCGTCTTTCACCTATAAATAAAAATGTAAATTAATCCCTGCGTAAAATGTTAAGACCACTTCAGTCTTTGAAATAATATCCCTTCTTACGGATGCAGTACCGTTGCATAGGTACCACTATATTATCAATTCCTTGCGTTACAGTTTGGACCATTGACAAAGCCTTAGCGAATTGTGCTAGGACCTCTAGCACCGTTATTTATTTGATACCATTCGTTTACGTTTTCATTTTTGTATCAAAGTTGCATAATGGGCAGAAAATCAGTTAATGAAATAACTTTATGGCAGCTAAATAAATAATTTTAGTTGTTTACAGAGCATCGAGTGACTTAAGTATATTTTTCTGTTATTGGGCTTCACAATATTGGATTATCTGAGTGGGCAATTGCCCTACAATTAAAAATAAGTAAAACCTGTGTTCCTCAAACCATCAAAAGACACAATGAATGTGGGACCGTGCAGAACAGAGAAAATTCAGAACGTAAGAAAATTGTGACAAGACGTGTTGAGAGTTTTTCGCACAAGCTAGTTAAAGAAAATCGAACGGAATCGAGTGCTGATCTTTCGATAGATCACCACCAAAAAAGTGGTACGCAAGTGTCTGCTGGTTTCATTTGAAGAATCCTTTGCGCAAAAGGATTGTTTGCTCGAATCGCGGCTACAAAAAGTTTCCTAACATCCAGACATGCTCGAGCAAGAGTTTTGTGGTTTAGAGCCCACAGAAATTCGACTCTGCAGGACTGGAAACGACTGCTTTTCACAGGTGAAAGTTCATGACAAAATGTACGTGGTTTTAATTTTTTACGCAGCACAGGTTATTCTTCATAGTGTAAGGAAACGAAAAATGGAAAAAAAAAGTTTTTTGAAATTTTTCCCGGTAGTAGTACCCTACAGTGCTGTAACTTTTTTTCTATTACGAATTTCTTTATAAAAATTAAGTAGGTTATTCTTCATAGTATAAGGAATCGTAAAATGAAAAGAAAAAAAAATTGATTTTTTGAAAAATTTTCCCGGTAGTAGTACCCTACAGTGCTGTAACTGTGTTTCTATTACGAATTTCTTTATAAAAATTAAGTAGGTTATTCTTCATAGTATAAGGAATCGTAAAATGAAAAGAAAAAAAAATTGATTTTTTGAAAAATTTTCTCGGTAGTAGTACCCTACAGTGCTGTAACTGTGTTTCTATTACGAATTTCTTTATAAAAATTAAGTAGGTTATTCTTCATAGTATAAGGAATCGTAAAATGAAAAGAAAAAAAAATTGATTTTTTGAAAAATTTTCCCGGGAGTAGTACCCTACAGTGCTGTAACTGTGTTTCTATTACGAATTTCTTTATAAAAATTAAGTAGGTTATTCTTCATAGTATAAGGAATCGTAAAATGAAAAGAAAAAAAAATTGATTTTTTGAAAAATTTTCCCGGTAGTAGTACCCTACAGTGTGCTGTAACTGTGTTTCTATTACGAATTTCTTTATAAAAATTAAGTAGGTTATTCTTCATAGTATAAGGAATCGTAAAATGAAAAGAAAAAAAATCGATTTTTTGAAAAAATTTCCCGGTAGTAGTACCTTAAGCACTGAGATGCTTGTTTGGCGATTTGTAATATATGGTCATTCCATCGCAGGTCTTTTTCTATTGTCATGCCTAGGAAGTAAAAGGATTGGTCAGCTAATAGTTCTACATCATCCACTGACACGGATGGGGAGATGTTGCAGGTTTTATTGGAAATCCGACAGTAACTTGTGTTGAAAGCATTGAATTCGATGATAAGATGGGTGGGGTTTAGATTTGATGCCATCCAATACTACCTTAACTGAACGGTCAGAGAGAAAACTGGCGATCCAGTTCTTTACAGATACTAATAACGTGAAGTTTAGCTAACAGAGCGGGGTGCAATACTCTTTCAAAACTTTGGACATGTTTAGGTTGATCAAACAAGATTCACCAAATCGGTGCATATTTTGGTTGAGGTGTTCAGTAAGATATACTAAAAGGCCGCCAAAGGGCCTATTGTTTGTTATTCAAGATTTGGTTGGACTCTACATATCCCATTAATGTTTTGTTGATTATGGGTCCATAAGGTAGTTGGAGGGATCGTTGGAGTTACCTTTTTTGGGTATCGGCTGAACATGTGAGAGTTTCCAAGCGTCTGAATCAACTCTGGAGAAGTATGAAAGTGCAAAGAGTTTGCGCAGGTGTTAAGCTAAAGGTGATGCGCAATTATTTAGGACTGTACTGACAGGTCCAGTTGAATTGTCAACATTAAGTTCTTTCAGTCACCTATACGCCTCGCCGACCCTGTCCATTGAGTGTGTGGAAATTTGGTCGAGGCGAACAGATCTGCTACTAAATCGGCCTTGGATTTGATGTCTCTTATCAGTTCTACCTTATAGATAAACGAAGGAGTAGTGAATGTACCTAGGAAAATTCTTCTTAACGGAAGTTTTTTTACGTGGCATGGTCAGGCTCAGGAATCACCCCTTGTAACACTAGTCCGTCATCCCATTCAAGTCATGGTGCAATGTCTAGTAGTAAGCTTGATCTGAAGGTAGAAAAAGTATATGATAGGTTAAGGGTAGCCTGGTGGATGCATGAGGAGGAGGCAGTGAGCTCGCGATGTTGTATGAATTAATTTTTTTAAGGAACCCGCTGTACCATAACCGCCAGAGTTAGTGGGAGACGGCCTCGTCGGAGTGTTATGCCTCTTGAAACAAGTGAATCCCGCTAACCAGCCGACAAAGGCTGTAACGCAAGAAGTACCAGGCTAACAGGTGAACAAGGAGGTGCACTGTCCGCTAGGTGAAGACCCGACCTAAGCGCAACTTTGGTACCGTATTATTAACCGGTTAAGCCAGCGGGATGCCTTATTAGGGCTACCCCTAAATCACCAAGAACCAGAAGTTTTTGCTGCCAGTCTCAACATATCATCAAATGATGAAGAACCTTTGGACGACAACCGATTAAGGCATCGTTCCAGTCGATGAATCATAAGTGCCATAATACTTATGAAACTATTATTTTGCTAAGACGATATTGTTTTCATCTATTGCTGCTAATAAATTGACATATGAACATATGTCTTGCTTCTATTCTAGCAATGGATGAATGACAACAATGAAAAATTCTAATATGACGGCCACGTCTTTTTTACAAATGAAACCTTGCTTTGCCTGAAGCTGTAATTTCAGATTAACAATTTTTTTTGGGTCAAACGACGAATCCTTATTTGATTGATGGAGAAGTAAATATTTTAAAGCATATTTTTGTATTTTTATAAAATAGTTTTCTGGCAGACATCCTTATTGGGAGCTAAGATGTCTTCCTTTCTAGCACTATAATTTTAGATAACATTGGTCAAATATTATAATTTTACCATAAAAGTAGAAATAAATATGCTAATAATTTTCGCTTCCGTGAGCTTTCTTATAAAACGCAAAATCATGTTTTCCACGTCTGTTGGCTAGCTTAAGCTGGAAATCTGTAACAGTAAAAGTACCTAGAAACTAGATAAAATTTTCAAACGTTGAACAAACTGCAGTCTGGGTACAACGAAACTTTTCATATTCCGTGTCATACAATTTCCTTAGCCTAAATTATACCATGACATGGTAAAGTTTTGCACAACTTTTATCGTAATTATATTAAACGATGTAACCAAGTGCAGTGAAATCATGCACACTGTTAGAGCTGAAGTTTTCCTGGAATTTCATACATGTCCATTTTTTTCTATTAAAGAAGGAATTTTGATTACATTTTCTCTTACTGCGTTTTTTTCATATAATTTTGTTGCTAGTGAGGTATTATCTTGCATCAAAATTAATAATTTTTTTTGTGGTAAACGCAAAAAAACGATGCTGCACATTGTAAAACCTTTTAACTGATTTTTAAATGCAAATTAAATAAAAATGAAATACCATATTACCATAATGCTTAATAATTTTTACATAATGCATGTTAACATCCATTTAATAGGAAAATAATTCGTAATCGTGAAATCTCATTATTTTCTGTTAGTTTGTAATTGGTATGTGACAAGAGTTTGTGTAAATCAGAGCGGATATGTACTTATTAAGGTAATTACTATTTATAAAAACACGAGGCAGACTTTTTAATGGTTGTTCTATGGTACTTCGCATTAATAATTATTGTTATTTATAAACAAGTGGAAAAGATTGTGATTTTCCTATATAATGGCTTTTTGTAATTTAATTTTTTATAATTAAACTTGAAACAGTTTTTTTATTATTTTTAATACAAAGCAGATAATAAGGATTGTAATAAACGGAATAAACAGACATGAGCTTATAAAGTATTTTACATCTAGAAATATTTATAAAACATTAAAGCATTCCAAAAATTTCTTAATTATAGTTCTCATGAATACTTTGAGAAAGTGATCTCTTAGCAGGCTCTATACATGTGTAGACCAGACCACTTCAACAGATTCAGCAGTCTACCTGACGATTTGCTGCTCACTTGTATGATCAAGCAAGTCCACGGCGAATGACGAAACTCTGTATCTCGTCGTAGTGGGACAGTGACAGAGAACATGATCGCCTCTGTTGCTCAAGGCAGAGTCTGCACTTGGAGCCCTGCGCCATTCCGTTCCGATCTTCCATGAGTGATAATTAAGGGCTCAGAGTCGAAGTCAACAAGTACCCTAATATCCTATCTACTACGACCCAGTAATTCTGTGCCCTTTGGAGACGACCCAAGAATAAATGGCTTGGAGTTTACTAGTCCAATTTTTGGCGCATTAGGGGTAGAAACGTAATAGTCGATACGATTGTTTCGGCGAAATTGGAGATCTTATGCCTTTTAAGATATTGCTTTTTTTTAAAGCTGCATTAAATCTCTTCTTTTCTGACGTACAGTTTTCGTTCATTTAGTTCTTAAATTTTTTATTAATCACTCAATCCTGGGTCAGTTTCCGGTTTTGTTTTATTATAAATTCGTTTATTTTTTTACTGATTATATTTACATATGTATGGGAACATTTTATGTTGGACCTTCTGCGTAGAGAAGACTTATGGACACAGCAACATATTTTGCTTTCTACTGGCAGCAATCGTAGAAAGCTTAACTATATGACATCGTAACTGAGCTCAGATTTTTATGTCCATATCTATATTGAAGACTCCAATTCTAAAGCTGGTTCCTTCCATTTTGAAAAACCAGTGAGGTAGTGGCGGTTTTGGTCTTTGAACAGACTTTTTTAACCAATCTGTTACCCATTTCATGTCTAAACTTGCTAAATTTGTGTTCATCAAGCTGTAAAACTGAAATAAGTTGACCAGATTTGTTAGAGGAGTTTGTTTAGAGCAGTGGTTCCCAACCAGTGGTCCGTAAAAGACCATATTTATACGGATGGCGCTCCAGTGATCACGTTCCGGTCCAGAGACGTTAATCAAACAGAGGAATCCGTCAATACTAAAATCGCATTATATCTTTCATCGCCAGCCGTTAGCTTGCAAGACTTCCTAAATGCCATAAAAGTAGTAAATGTGTTATCAAAAGTAGTCCCTTAAATTCACGCCTTTTTAAAAATCTGTGCATTGAAATGGAATCTGACCATGAGAACCTTCTCTTTCACACAGAGAGGTTCGTTGGTTGTCGAAAGGCTGGAAAGATTATACGAGCTCAGGGGAGAGTTTGAGTTGTTTTTAGGTGAGGAATAAATAAATGACTAACTGGAGCAGTTTTCTGATCTAACATCCCAGATGCATTTGGCTTATCTTGTGGATATTTTCACACACTTATTCCCCGGCTTCACCGGGCGAACTGCACAGCTTCGATAAAATTGGTGAACTGAACTTTAAAATTCGCATACAATTTCAACATATTCAATCGAGGGTAAACCAGACTTCAGTTCGCCCAACTGGACTCGAATTGAAGTCAGTAATGAATGCCATTCCAGTGAGCTTTTGCATTTTCTAACTACTGGCGAAAAAGCAGTAACACTTTCACGCACGAACTGAACATGAACTGGACTTTAGCCGGTGAAGCCACTTATGTGGATTGAACTGAACATTATTGAACTGAGGTCTATGAAGCCATTTGTAATTGCAAAGCTCGGGAAACAGGCATTTAGAAGGTGTTGCAAATACATTTATCTTTGAAGATGAACTTCGGGCTTTTATTTGCAAACTTCAATTATGGATTAGTCATGTTGGCGAGGACAATTATAATGCTTTCGCAACGTTAATGGCACTCCTTGACGACAAAAAATATGACACGTTTAGGGGAAGCATACAAGAAAACATCAAATGTCATCTACAAATGTTGGCTGATGAATTCAATCGTTACTTCCCAGAATATAGCAATACAGAAGCTTAAGTTGACTAAAATCTGATACGCAACGCTTTTGGCACTAATGCTAGAGAAGTTGCAGAAGAAATCCAAGAAGAACTTATTGAATTACAAAATGATAGAAACTGTAAGGATGCATTTGAATCTGATTCTTTGGAGCAGATTTAGCGTTAAAAAGCAATTTCATACACTAAAATTCGAGATGTAGCTTTGCGCTATCTTATGCTTTTCTCCCCAACTTATTTATGCGAACAAGGATTTTCTGCTTTACTAATAATTAAAAACAAGTCCAGAAATCGATTGAAAGTATTACCCCAAGAACTTGTGCAGAAAATGCAAGTTCAAAAGTCTGATTGATGCAAATTGAATTATCTACTAAAAATTATGTTTTCAATTATAACACTGTTAATTAATGTTGCTTTTGAATTTTACGATTACTTATGTTAATTAAACGTTTCGATTAAAGCTCATTTTTAGATTGATACAGTTTATTTTTTAACCTTGTGGTCCCTGCTAATAATTATGAAATCAAAGTGATCCCTGGTTAAAAAAAGGTTGGGAACCACTGGTTTCGAGGTTGAAACCGTCATTGCCTTACTGATTTTTCAAAATGGAAAGAAACAGTTTTAGAATTGGGGTCTTCATATGTAGTACATACATATACATACCTAATGGAGATTTTCGTTTATTTACCATGGTGCAAACCGAACGCACCGTTCGAAATTCGCCATTTTCGAATAGTCATCATTGGTATCAACATAACCATAACAATTGTACAATTAAATTTTTACTAACAAAACTTGCAACTTGCCTGTTCATTTACTGCTATATTATGAAGTACACAATTCTGCGTTGGCAATGTACGTTAAATTGTTTTGCTTATACACCTGGATATATTTTAATCTTCTAAATATTCCTTTTAGGGCGGTATTGACCGGCCTAGATACTATATCCACGCATATACTAAATATACTTGTTTATTATCTAAATGACCATTATCTTTAAATGGGTTCATCAGAAATATATCCAATGGGTATACACTGTCGCCAAGAAGATGATATTTATTTGTTAATATATTTTCTTTTTTTATTTTTTTTCTATAATGGAGATGAAGTTCATATCCTGGAATCATGAACAGATCCAGGCCAGCCAACATAATACATCTTTAAATTTCATATTTTAATCTGATTTGAATTTTTTTTACTTTTCACTTTTTCCAATAAAAGTCATCATCTGTATCAGATTCTGACGATATTTCACTGTTTTCTTCCGTGTTTATCAAATCAATCACAATTTCGTTTAAACTATCAATTTGCGACCCTTTTACATATAATAAATCAAAAAACCAAGATTTGTTCGGTTAATAAATACGTTAACCATACTATATACCATATGCATCTCAATCCCTTTGTACCGAAAAAATATTCACAACTAATCGACCATCAATTTTTAGTTAATTAACCATGATTAAAATGAAATGCATCATGTTCCAATTTTGAGCATATTTTTAGATAATTCAGGAAGGGAATTAAATTTCGAATTGACTTCTGAGTTTGGTCCCCAATCAGAACGGAAGGGTTCAGCATTGCAATCTCCTCATTGTAATGCCAAGTAAATTTTCTATTCTTGCAGGAAAATCGTTATTTTGCTTTTGTAGTGTATTTATTGTTACGTTTTCGTAGCAAAGTGTGCTTTCTTCCTTTTGGTTTTACTACTGTTTCCCCCATTATTTGTTTAATAACTCGATATCATTTTTAGTATCGAACCCTATATTTTCCGGGTCAGAATTGCGATATAAACTATGCTACACATACATTATGTAGTCAATAAAGAAAAAAATTGTGTAGATTTAATGATTTTTATCGAAAAAAGCCCATACCTAGTAAATAAGGCTTAGACACGAAAATATGTTATACACTAATCAAGTTCATGAAAATAAAAAAACTGACAAATCTTACTTTACTATGGATTTAGGAACACAAATGAAATAAATTTACCATGAGTTATTTACTTAATTCACACGAAAAATAATAACTTAAACTAAGAGATAAATATACGAGTATAGTGGGTAAACAGCTTCTACCCCACTCGTCAAGCTTAAATAAAACTTATCCGCGAAAGCACTTTCCCTCCTTCATTAAAGTACCATACGTGATGTTTATATTGTCTGTATCCATTTTTCCTGTTGACAAAGCTGTCAGTTGCGTGTATGTGTAGAAACTTCTAAAAGGCTTAACCTCCTCTGGCAAAACATTTTTGTAGCATCAAAGTCGAGATGATGATTAAAAGTTACGCAGAGGTTTGCTTAATGCTGTGTTTTTAAAAGTCATTTTCTTGTATACGATTTATGATTATACATTCACTTTTTACCAGCTAATCTGTGGTTCCGGTGAAGCTAGTGCTATACACTTTTATTGATTCTGTACTAGATGTTTTAACATATATGCGTAAACTGCATTCAATAACAGTTCTCTCTGATAACTTTTGTGTTTTGTGTCCGTACCAGGTACATATTAAATGCTTGCATTAATTTTAGCATTTCCTGAAAGCTGCCGACATAAAAAGCAAGTCTTTTTGAGCTTTGTACGGATTTATTAATTTTAGGCTTCTCATGCTGAGCCCCTTTTCGACTGCAGGGTGGTTTTTATTTTTTAATGAGAAAATTTGACATATAACAAAATTAGTAGGAGAAAGGTCCTCTTCCCGGAGTGTGTTTTAAAATAAATCTGTACCAAAAATTTTGAAATATTAAATGAATGCTATAACCACTATTCAATTAAAAGAAACACAGCGGTTTTTAATAATAGAGTTTATCCCTCTAGCTCAGAAGGTACACTTCTCAGCTGGGCTGAGAAACGGGCCGCACTTATGTGCAGGGACCGAACCGGCAGAGAGCACCCAAAAAGGTAAAAGAAGAGAAACACCGCATAACGAGCATGCGACCGAAAATGCGGGCTCCTTCTCGACCCTCCCCAGCACTCCGGTACCGAGCCGGTCCGGTCCCTGCACACAAACGCGGTCACATTTACCACTGCACAGTGGCTCAGCTAAGACATGCAAACACAAAAAAAACAATGCAACATTTAAGAGCACAAAACATCAAACAGAGAAGCGTGCAAAGACAATGAAAAGTGGGACACGCAGGGAGTCACGCCACATTAAAAAGAGTCCTTTTAAGAACATCTTCGCTGGTTTGCATGCAAAAAGCACTCGCATTTTTGTTAACATTTATAAGCATGCGGTTAACTGGTTCGTACATCCCATAATTGGTGTTAGAGGAATTAATGTACAAGAGAGGTGGACCTCTCAGGTTGTAGTTGTTCACTCTAAATGACGTACGGGTTCGTAGGAAGCCTAAGTCAACTTTGTCATTCAACAAACGATGAACGAATAAAACGTCAGCGACCTCGCGACGCTTATGGAGAGAGCTCAAGTTGAGCAATTTAAGTCTGTTCCCATAAGGCGGAAGAATAAGTGGGTCATCCCACGGGAGGTGACTGAGTGCAAAACGGACGAATTTCCTTTGAACCGATTCGATTTTATCGATATGGGAGGAGTAGTAAGGAGAGCATACCTGGGAGGCGTATTCAAGCAGAGGCCTAACTAAAGATATGTAAAAGTGTTTGGTGATGAGGGGGTTGTTGAATTCCTTGGACCATCTTTTTATAAATCCCAGGACTGAATTGCCCTTGGAAGAGATATAATTGATGTGGGTGGAGAAATCCAACTTACTTTCTAACCTAACCCCTAGATCGATAACAGAGTTAGTGCGGGAGATCTTGTTATCGAGAAAAGTATAGTCATAAGTTATAACGCCACGTTTCCTACAAAAAGTCATGACCTCACATTTACTAATATTAAGGACCAGGTTGTTGTTGGAACACCAAGAATAGAAGGTGTCTGCTTGCAGAAGTTTGCAATCCTCAATACTCCTTATGTGGCGGTACAGTTTGATGTCGTCGGAATAAATAAGGATTTTACAGTGCCTTAGCAGGGTAACAATGTCATCGATTGATAAAATAAAAAGAAGAGGACCAAGATGACTTCCTTGCGGGACACCAGAGGACGCTTCGATGTTTTTAGATTTGACTCCGCGGAATAGAACCTGATAGGTTCTGTCGGCTAAGTACGATTGGAACCATACCACCAGGGCATGCGTTTAGTTTTAGAACTATAATAGTGTGAGAGAGCATGTCGAAAGCTTTACTGAAGTCTGTGTAAACACACTCAGTTTGACAGCCAGTGACAAAGCCTCGAACAGTGTGAGAAGAGAACTCTAGTAAATTAGTAGTGGTGGAACGAGCTGCAAGAAAGCCATGTTGGTTAGTTGAGATAAGTCTCTTACAGATAGGGGCGATAGCAGAATAAATGATAGATTCGAAGAGTTTTGGTATACACGATAACTTCGCAATTGGTCTATAATTAGTTATTTCGTTCTTACGACCTTTTTTATGGACGGGGATTATAAAAGAGTTCTTCCATAAGGTTGGGAAGCACCCCTTATTTAGGGATTTTTGAAATAAACATAGGAGAGGAGATAGTAGAGCCCCTGCACAGGATTTTAGAACAGCAGGAGGGACACCATCAGGGCCGGACGAAAAATCTTGTGGAAGATCATTTATATGTTTCAAGATATCTTCCCTAGTTATAGACAGAGATAAGTTTTGAGCCGTTTGTATCGTGTTGATATGTCGAAAATTGTCTTCATCAGGTTGGAAGACAGGAGACGAGAAAGATTTGCGAAAGAACGATGCGAACTTGTCGCAAATCTCGGATGGATTAGAGCTAACAGAGTTCTCGTATTGCATGGTGTCAGGGTAATTATCAGCCTTTTTCTTAGAGTTGATAAATTGAAAAAATGTTCTGGGATCACCATACAGTTTACCTTCCATGTTACTGAGGTACTCCTTATAGAGAGCTTCGGAGAGAGCATGGAATTGGTCATAGCAATTGAGAAATGCGGAGAAACTCGCAGTGTCTTTCCTCTTCAGGTAGGTTTTCCAGAGTTTATTCTTCAAGTTTTTGGTATGTCTCAACTCATTGTTGTACCAGGGTGGGGATGATCTGGATGGCTTAAGAGGCTCAATAGGTATACAGGATGCGAAGGTTTCATACAAGACGGAGTAAAATCTTGATACGTCGTCATCCAGCTCATTAGAGGAAAACAAGGTATATTGAAATCGATGGAAGTGAGCTTGGATGACAGTACTTCAAGGTTGCCTTTTTTGAAGTTGAAGGTAAAGGTTTGTTCCTCCGGGATTAGCTTATCGGTAAAGGCAAAACAATAGCTCAGTAGGAGAGGAGGGTGATAATTATCAACAGGCGACAAGACAATTGAGCTAGGCTCAACATACATGTTGTCTGAGTCGGTAAAGAATACGAGATCTAACCGCCTTCCTGAAATATTATTCACACCGCTCATTTGGTACAAACCGCATGAGAATAAGGAATTCAGAAAGCTGGATTCCCTAAAATTAAGGTTGTTTTCAGGAAGGTAGTTATCTTCATCATCAGAAGATACCCATTGAATGTTGGGTAAGTTAAGATCTCCTAAGAGTAGGAGTTCGTCTTTAGAGTCCATCATATCTTGGATATGATTAGTGCCAGAGATTAGAATATCATAGAGGTTTTGACCTCTATCGTCAAGAGTGCTGAACATACCTGGTGGGATGTAACAGCAAATTAAAAATAGGTTCTTATGGACAAGGGAGACTTTAAGAGCGAGGAGCTTAATGTCCAAAGAGTTGGAAAAACTAGGAAGCGTTATTAAGCAACAGTTGAGAAGGTTACTACAGGCAAGTAGTACCCAACCTCCACGAGCCTCCGAGTCAATATATCTATCCTTCCGAAAAACTTGGAAGGAGGTATCAAAAAGTTCGGCATTAAGAATCCCACTGTGTAACCAATTTTGCATACAATAATTCCAGATGCTTGAACACAATAAAATGTGGTCAGATAGGGAAGGAGTGGTGCGAATCTGACATCGGTCTATGTAGTGACAGGGAATGTCTGCGATCGCCTGTCTAACACATAAGACACTGCTGGAGGTTTGCACGCAAATGGTAGTGTCAGATTCCTCCTGAGTAAACTCACCAACCCTTTTGCATGACGTTTGGGCCCAGACCGGTACGAGCTGTAAAGGCATCATTTCGGGCCGGCGTCATCAACCCGACCCAAGGGGCTCTCAAGGGTGCTCACCAGAGCCGCCATAGTGGGGCTTACGGATCACCGGCGCACCGTCTCTACTTTCTTTGCGAGAAAGGTGACTTCGACGAAGCTCGCTACCCAATTGACTAGCCACATAAGTTCCCGTAGGTGCATCGGATGGTGGACAGCGCTATACCGAGAACCAATGTAATGGGAATGCTTGAAGAAGCGCCCCCGAAAATCGTTTTCTTCCGAACGCCACAAGGAAGACGGTCTTTTTCACTATTGGGTCTTTCTCTTCCAGTTGGTAATACCGATTGTGCGTAAGTCCATTATGTCGTCGTCTTTATATCTACCTAGGAAGAATATAAAGACGACGACATAATGGACTTGCGCACAATCGGTATTACCAACTGGAAGAGAAAGACTCAATAGCTATAAATTTGGAAGAAAATTCTTGAGGAGGGCAAGGCTCACAAAGGGCTGTAGCGTCAATGATGATGACGAGTCCACTATCGCGTTATCTTGATATGCTCGGCCCTGAACCCATTTCAGATCGGCGAGGCCTTAGCGTCTTTAGGTAGGTTTAGACCCCTGTGCTGAAAGTCGAGTCATCACGACACGACGGCCCCTATTCCCATAGTTACGTCACCCATTGAAAAATGTGACAAACCAATTTCTGTATTCTCGTAGTCACCTGTTGTAGGAAAAGTCGAATCACGACTTTCAGTACAGGGACCTAAACTGAACTTAGCATTTCCCCTCTATGCCCCTGTGATGAAAGTCGTAATTCGACTGAAATGTTACATTCTTTAACTCAAACGACCTGTCACGAAACACGACTCGACTTTCAGCACAGAGGCCTTAGAGTGTCCTGACTGTCTTCTAAATGGTTATTGTTGCTAGAGCTGTTAATGCGTCTGGAGATATAGACTTTGTCGCATTCTTGAGTCACCATCTCAGCTTGAAGGCTGTGGGTGAGTTACAAAGTGCCTTATATAGTAGATGCGGCAAGTTAGATGATAATTAAAAGTTACGCAACTGAGCCACAAACGCCCAATCCAACTCGTAAATATCGGTTTATATATCAGGCCATATATCCAGAAGGTTTCTTAAGGCTTTCGTTCACTGAACCCATACTCTTTAAATTATACAGCAAATGAAACATCCTAGGTATGTATTTTTGAATAGTTATTTCTACTCATTAATATTGACAAAATATTGCAAAACTTTTACAAACACTGTAATTAAAGACACGTTGTTATGTTAAAAACTGAAGTGGTAAACATCCAATCTGATTGGCTTTGATTTTTTGCATTTTCCGTTTAAACTGTTCTCTTGAAATTAATTCTAAATTATATTTCTCTGGCAATTCTTGTGTGAAAATTACTTAGCCAACGGCTTTATATTATTTCAATTTCTTAGAATTTTGCAATTATCTAAAACTGCTATCTTGCTAGTCACCTAATAAATAAAGCAAAACAATCTTTAATGTACTTGTTTCAATGATTAAACATTATTTTTGCTCTATATGAACGATAAACTTTTATACACAAACAAGACAATTTTAACTACAATAAGACAAACAATTTTCAGGTCAAATCATCAGATACGTCCGTATTTGAAGTCATACCTCAAGCAAAAACACATCCCGGTTCTTTGCAATATAAAATGAAACTTCTAAATGAGCTTCCTTCTGACGAGCAGTTGTTTATTCAGGTCTATTCACCATTAACTCAACAGAACATCGAGGTAAGTTGTATGAATGATGTTTGTTTTGTTATCAGTTAAAAGTTTTTACCTTAGTGTATTGATATTTTATGAACTAGTCTTAACTACTATCGAAAAAAATAACTCGATTCTATTTTATTAGATTCCCATACAAGGTCCAACCACTATACAGAAATGTTCTAGTCAACCGTTCCACAATTCATCCACATTTTTGATTAATATACTCTCAAATATAGGATTGATTATATCTGCTCTTTTTATACTTGGTGTATCAGTATGGGGTAACTTTTTATCTTTCTTATTTATATTATAGATTAATTATATTAATAAAAAATTTTCTATTTCAGTATTTGTTTTTTGCTTCCCGCAGCGAAGTAGACCTCAAATAAATGAAGAAGGTAAGCCACTTATTTTGTAAGCTTTTTAGTACATCTTACCTTTTGGTTAGTGTAAACGCATTATAATTTTTGTAGGATTAAGTGGTTTCTATAATAAAACTAACAAAAATCCGCAACGCCTTTAAATAAAAAAAGTTTATGTTTGCACTGTCCGCGGTAGGAAAAAGGTATAATGAAAAAAAGCATAAATCTGCAAAAATTGATTTTGGATACAAAAACTTAGATTTAGATATCTATAAAAAATATTGTAATATTTCTTCTGGAGCGTTCTCAGACTCGTTAGGGATTAATTGGAATACCAAAAGTTAATTTACATAAAAAATGAAAATTTATTTTACAGTAATTCGATTTGTTATTTTAACAACTTTAATTTCAAAACAAAACTTGTTGCACACATGGGTTCCTCCTTCTTCTTTTTCTTCTCCCTTTTCTTCTTCTTCCCAATCTTCTCGGTGGTTCATTTAGAACAACCGTACTAAATTGAGATGTGACACTGCGTTATGTATTATTAAAGTACGTCGATGGGAGAACCATAGTGATCCAAGCGACATTTTTGTCAATTTTTACTTTTTGAATTGAATGCACAGAAAAAAATTAAATCTTTCGTGCCATACTAATCCAAGCACATAAATAACATCCCATTAATAAATTTTATGTGTTTGGATTAGTATGGCACAAAAGATTTAATGTTTTTTCTGTGCATTCAATTCAAAAAATAAGCATTTTTTAAAATGTCGCTTGGATCACTATGGTTCTCCCATCGACATATATGCTTCTGCACATGAAACTTCTCGGTGAATTGTAATTTTAACTTTCTCTTTTCGGTTAGCCGTTACACTGCCCCTCCTTAATTCGGTATTCGTCCCGAACACAGCTTCCTCCAGTGTCCCTTTCTTCATAGCGACACATGCTGCCCACATGCACGACCTTTTTATTACCGATCGAATCTTTTTGGATGCGATAGTCGCTTATCTTCGTGATGACAGGAGAGCGGCCTTCCATTTCCTTTAGTGATTTACCTTTTATTCGTCGAGGATTATCTAGCAACACTCGATCCCCTTCCCTTAATCCAGCTTCGTTTAACCTAGTTCGTAGCGGGACTTCATCCTGTCGCTGGCCGATTGCAGATTCCCTCGGACCGTCTTGTGGATTTCCGTTAATTTCGCTCTTAGTGCAGAGGAGTATTCGCTGAATGGTTGGCTTGTTTCTGGTGCGATTCCAAACTTCAAATCACCTGGTAGCATTTTCTGTTTCTCGAAGACCATCCTGGCAGGTGCCTGACCGATATAACTGTGTATAGCTGTTCTATATGCCATTAACATAGATGTTCACCAATGGTCCGGTTGAAACGTACCATCATTAGATAAGATTGCGGGTGAAGTAACGATTGCCGCTATCTGTTGCTGGGAATACTTCCGCCACGTTAATCGCAATTTTTTCGAATGGCGCCCGAACATTGTACTGCTGCATTTTCACACTGGGTTTCGTTGATGGGCGTTTGGATGCGGTGCCGATCGTGCATTTGTGACACCACTCCTCGACGTCTTCCTTCATATGGAGCCAGTAAAAATGTTCTCTTACTTTCCCCAGGGTTTTGTTCATCCCTAGATGACCGCCGGATCTTCCATCATGAAACTCGCGAAAAACATCCATCACTTACTCCTAGAAACGAGTATTTCCATCCTATGCGACGTCCCGTCATTTCAATCCCAGTTCCTTTTCAAAATCCCATCTTTTATGTACAGCGACTTACACTGTGCTCAGTAACTCTTCAGCGTTTCAGTCTTTTCTAAGATGTATTTCCACTGCGGCTTGTGGTATTCATGCTCCTTCCATGCCAAGAGCGGTCGGGGTCGTTTCTCTAGGAATCGCGAAGCCCTTCTGGCTCCCATCGATCCTACGAACATCATCATGCTCGGAACTGTCACTGGCAGTGGCGTAACTAAAGTATGTGTGCCATCCGCAGATTTCTGAAAGCGCCCTGCTATTATATTTTGATCCTTCGTATTTACATTTTGATAGAGTATTTCACCCGTGATCGTTTTTTATTTGAAACTGTTAAATACTTCACAAGGCTACAAAGTAAATTTTACCATGCACTTTTCTACGTCCCCGAGTCACAAACAGCATTTCCCAAAACTTTTGATGTAAAAAGTAACATATGTGCAGTTAAAGTTAAGTATGTGACTTCAATTTTATTTCGGCACATATTATTAAATTATTTTTCATTTATTGTTGTTAATTTTTAACAATAATATTGTGCGATTGAAAGGAATACATATTTAATTACTTCTTGATTTGAGACTTGTTTGAACGAAATTTACACTTTATCTCGCCATATCTCAGTTAATATTGGACATATCGATTTCAAATTTTAACAAACTTTAACCGAACTGTTAATAACAATTAGAAACAAAATGGCGAATGTTTAAACATTTTCCAACGGATTTGTGAGATTTTTTTTTCTAATCGAAAAGTTGTGTTATAAATTTTTGAAATTCGCTTTTTTGGCTATTCTACATTCTAGTCGAATACTTGAGGCAGTTCAGATCAAAAAATCCTGCGGTTCAAATTTAACAGTAATATTAGTAGACGCTCTACTTGGCAGTGTGAAACTCGTCGGCAAATGTTCAGATTTAAAACATTTCCTGCTAGTTAATTTTTTGTAAGAAAGTAATAACTGATTGATTTTCATCATAACTTTTTATCCGATTAAGGTTTGAATATATTTTCATATTCGGTAAAGCATATTTAAATTCATGATCGTTTACGGATACTATATTATATCGCAAAAAACCCTTTATCTTCTACCAGATGGTAAAAGACCAGTTGGTAAACCACGCTCGAGGCTGATGCAAGCTGCGGAGCAGAGAGACTTCTGGAGGAAGAAGCTGATGGAGGCCAAGGCTCAATTTGGGCTGTAGAGCCATCGAAGAAGAAGAGTACTGCTAACTTCATGCACTATAAATATAATGGGGCAAGACCAGTTACGATTCATGCCAGCAAATCAAAAACTGGTTCGGTTTGCAACCAAAAATTGTCAAAAGTTTCAAAATCTCAATTCAATAAGAGTTAAAACGTAAGGTTCATCGCCAACATGCCACGTTTGCGAAAGGATCTAACATTGGCCTCGTAATGAATGTCTAGAGGAACAAATTTGAAGTTATACAATCCTTGATCCTCCTTGGTTCAATAAAACTGCTGACAGTAGCATGTAGCTAAAAATACGATTACGGTTCCATAATGCCAAGTCTATCATAGTTTCTCAAAGCTCTTGAAATCTTACCTTCAAACAATAATTTTGATAAAATTGCTGCTGTATTTACATCCGTCTTGATTAGCAAAAGGCACTTTGACCTCTGATCGCCGACCGTGTTCAAGAGGGAAGTCCTTCGGAAAAATATTGGCCTCGTATGTGAGGAAGAACGATTCCGTTTATTGCAATGATGAGATCTACAAGAGTGTTATTGCGACATTTATGTAGATGTCGTGAAAACAATGAAGGTTAATAGATTTCGCTGGGTAAAATATTTCCCTGTTGTGCCTTGGTCACTACTATGGCCTATTTAATTAATGTTATGTAATGTACAACTTAATTATATCTAATTATGTCACATAATAACCAAAGTTCACATTACAAAACACTGAGAATTCACACTTGACCCATTGATATATTTCTTATCTTTGGGTCAAGTGTGAATTCGCAGTTGTGTCGATGTACTCGTACAGTGAGCTCAGATTAAGCATTCAAAGTATCAAGTTTCTGACTTGTCGCATCCACAAATTGCTGGGAAAGACGGGATTTATAAGGTGCGACAGCGAGATAAAACAAACCTTGGCCGTAACGATGTTGTGGGCCAGGATGCCAAATTGGGTGACATCGGCACCGCATCAAGACCGGTGGGAGAATCTGTTGCGAGAAGTCAGAACAGGAGTAACGTAACATCTTTTCCATCGCAACCTAATACTTGTGATGAAAAATTTATTAAAATATTTCTTCGATACAAATTTCAACTTTAACTTTCAATTATTTTTAAAGATACTAAGCCTCATATTCAATGGCAAGTACAGCAACTTCAATATCATCCAACAAATCGATTTCACTTTGTAAATTTTCAAGTGCAAATTTATTATTGGAACGACTGGAATATCCTTAAAATAGTGTTGAAAAATAGCGAAAATTTTTACGGCAATTCCTTTTTCCTTCCTTCAAAAAGTACCTAAGTGCACTTGAAAAGAGTATATAAAACTCATGTAATTTTTGTGCTAGATATTATTCATCCTTTAATATAATCTATTCGATCCCCTATTAATGTTGTTTTTTATTTTATTCTAATTTTTTTTCATTGAATATTAAGGAAAGGAACTAAATTTTTATTAAATTCTTAATAGCATTTTCATCATTTCGACAAGGTGAAACATCAGCATCTATTTGTAAGTATTGTATACTATTATTATAATCCTTGACCTAAATATTATTTTTTTACTAATCTACAAATTTACACACAAATATAGCCCAGAGAAGCAGTCCTCATGCATCCTTTGGATGTGAATCGCCAGTTTATGGCGACACAACGCTCCATTCACCCCAGAGAAGGATAAACCGGATATACACTCGTTAATGGATATGGATCGTAGTTTTAGTTTAGATATTTAACATAAGAACGAAACTAAAATTGTGTCATCACACCACTTGATTTCACCGAGCTCTGTTTATCCCTTTAAGGTGGAGGGCGGATGTGAAAACATTTTTTCCCATCGCTAGCAATTTCGTATCATGATAACAGCTTAATCCATTGATTTCCGGAGAATTATACGTAAATTCAAATGTATTTACCGACACAATCAACAAAGTGACTGCCTTTAATTTATAATGTTCATACGT
This sequence comes from Thereva nobilitata, assembly GCA_963855945.1. NCBI lineage: Eukaryota > Metazoa > Arthropoda > Insecta > Diptera > Therevidae > Thereva > Thereva nobilitata. The sequence goes on along the minus strand of OY979694.1, from coordinate 52,677,085 downwards.
TAATTTTTTTATATTGATAAGGATTGTTTTTTTTTTTAGTTTTTTCTTCTAGTCGTAAGTTTGATTTCATTTTTGTTTTAATAATAAATATTTTTGGAGAAAGAATAATGCCATTTTTGTATTATACATATAGTGGAAAAAGTAGAACGTACATCCATTTACACGGTATTTAATTCACACAGGCTTAATTGATTTTGTTTCGGTTTTAATTTGATGGTAGGCCAGAGGAACGTTTTATTCAAAATCAAAATTCTGACTGACGCTTGAATGCACCCTAGATCAAAGTTACATTAGGGCCGAAACAAATCCAGGCGTGGTTTGAACACATCCAAGCCCGAAGCTAGCTGTAAGCACATCCAACCTATGCGTTTAAATGGGATTGAACACATTAAAACTTGTGTCGCAAATTCAGGCCCTAGCAAAGATGGCCGCAAGGCTCGCCTCTGTCGGAATTCCGGCAATGTTGGAATTTGAATTCGGCCGAGGCTCTAGTTTGCTTTTAACAGTTGAACTTTGAGGTTGGGATTTTGTTTGCGAGTTTGTATTGATAAAAATAACAATGAAACCAGGCCCACTAATTTTATTTTATTTAAATGATTTGCAAATTTTACACTTTTTACGAATCGCTAACAAATTTGACAACTGTCATCAACTGGGCTGATTGTGTTTTGAGTATTCCGCGGACGGCTCTGTAGCTCGCCTCAAGGAAAGCTTTGAAAGATTAGCTTTAAAACCAGCCTGGATGTGTTTCGGCCCTTACTCTTTTGCAGTAATGGACTTGAAAAATTACTTATACATTGATCTGTTAACAAAATAAACCACGATGACGTTTTTTTTGATGTGACGGGCTTCCGCTCAGGATTCACCCTACACTACCACTATCGGTTCGTTATGTCAATGGTCATAGTGCTTGGCTTTGTCGGGTAGCACACTTAGCTCGAAGTTTAAGTTTATGAGAGGTCAGGAGGGGGTTGCCGAAGATGGCGATGAACCATATCGATACCCTCATTTTAATACCGCGTACGAGAAAAATTCAAAATTTTCAGGAGAAGCAAAAAACTGCTTTTTATGTCTTCCGAAGTACTTACCGTTATTATATTTTATAGTATAAAATTTTGTTTGTTGTGACTTTCTCTTTCATGATGTTGCAACTGCTGTGTAGAGAATTGCAAGATATATAATAATCATTCAAAATCAAAATTTCCCTTAAAATGCTCATACGTGGTATTAGAATGAGGGTATCGATATGTTAGAACTGTTCGATGCTGTATGACTTCGGAAATACTGATTGTGGAAGATTATTCCACAGCTAAGTTGTTCTATTTATGAACGAATCTGTTATTCCTAGTGTACTTGAAAAGGGAGTAGTGAGGATTCGAAGAGCGAGCCAATTTGGTGTTACGAATATAACATTGCCGTAGAAGTAGCAAATTGTTTTTTTTTTCATTCAGTCGCCGTGAGCAGGTTTCCAGAAGTCTGGATAAACTCCAGAGAAGTATGATAGGGCAAGAGTTTGGGGTACAGAGGTGAGGCGCATTTCTTTAGGACTAGACGGGGTGTATTGTCGAGACCAGTGGATTTGTGGACATCAAGGTCTTTGTGATACGATCTGACGAAAATCCAAATCCAAGGTCTGACGAAAATCCTGCCCATTATGCGTGGGTCGCTTAAGGCTAAGAGTTTGCACAGCAGTGCCGGGTAGAGAAGAATTTGAGCCGAACAGAGACCGAACATAACTCCACATTGGCTGCCAATAAATTTCTGGAGATATTAACTCGATTCTCCAAAAAATATATATAGAAAAAGTATATATACAAAAACAGCATCCATAGGCCCCAAATAATGCGTCAGTAAATCCATTAAATCGGATTGCCACAGCCTCGCCTGGACCAAGAGTATCATTCTCGGATTGAATGCTTCTGCAATCCCGGATTGATTGACAACCAGCACTATAAATCCAAAATGAAGTTTGTTCGGCAGATCGTATAAACGATATAAACGTGTATGGTAAAACAATACGACCAAGCTGGCAAACGATCGTACCGCGTGTCGGCTTCACCGAAAAGAATTTCTACAATATTACCAATTTCCCACATGGATACAACACTTTATCCAACATGTTAAATAAAGTTTTCCCATAGTCCTAAATGCAGCGCAAACCTTTTCCTTTAAGCAGGAAATCAGCCGCAAGCATTTCCGGAATGGCTCTCTAAAATATTCGAAAGTAGAAAGGTACTCGTAAGTATTCAGGTTATATACACTGAATACGGTAAATGGCTTTATTTTGGGTCAAGAACAACTCAAAACAAAAAAAAAGTAAGTAAGACCCTCCCTAAGCATCGAAAATCCCTCGAATCCCCAAGAAAATAATTGACCAAAAGTGAAAAAAGGCCCATCAAAATCGGAAAAGGAGCCATCAACGAGATCAATTTTGATTTATCGAAAAGAATCCGGACAGTTAATGATATCCCTGGGCCCGAAGGAAGGTTTCATTTCATGTGTGGGGCGACTTTATGACATACACAAGGTTGATTTGTTCCTTCAAGGGTTCTCATTCCTGTTTCTCTTACGGTTCGGAAAATTCAGGAAATATCGTAACTAGAACAAGACGAGTTTTTTTTACTCTACTTTTATTTCGTCCGTTCAACCTTAAGACACAAAAAGAGGAAAACCAGAAAAAAGCTCCCCTCGTCCCAAATCTTTTCACCTGTACATTCTGGCTATCGATTTTTTACCTTGCGTTACTGGAACGTTTTCCATCAACCTTTCATCCTTAAATTGGGTTTGTAAATTTTTATTTTAGGCAAGGGAATTTTTTAAAAATTACGTCACAGCCAGCGTTAGCAAAACTTTTCATTTGGTTCTACCCTTCACCTATTCCTGTAAGGAGCAGCATAAGCAGCATAAAATTTTTTTTAGTAAAGGTTATAAGTCGAAGATGAAATTTGTGTGGTAAACTCACGTAGAAACAAATACTACCTACCGGCTTGCAAGAGTTTCACGTTGGATATTTACAAGCGATGTCACATTTGTCTAATAAAAAAAGCAATTTAAACATGGCAAACACACACAGGCGAGGGGGAGTTGAACACTTTGAGAAATTTCTCTCGCTCGAATTAAATATTAAAGAACATAATTTCTAGTAAAATTGAAAGGATTTTTAAATTTTAAAACGGGAAAGGAAGAATATTTAGTTTGAATATGCTACGATAAACATGCAAAAAGAGGAAACGAAGTTTGGCACTTTATCGTGAAGAGTGAAGGTAAATTTTTAAAATCTATGCTGCTGGCACTGTTTTAGTTGCTCATGTAAAATGTTTGTAAATAAAATCCAATTTTGCTTGCTTTGAATCTAAAAGGATCAAAAATAAAGTTTTTCATAATCTGCGTCATTTAATCTGTTCAATGGAAAGAAGAAAAATGGTTTAGAGTTTCTAAGTAATAAAAAAGGAACAACAGATGATGGTGATGATCTTTCATATTCCTTCAAGACTACAAGGATTTTACTGCTCCAACAAGTTTTAGTGTCCTCCAAGTTTTGTCCATCTAAGCCATTAACAATTATCATATGGTTGCTACTGATACGTAAACTCTTCATATCTAGGCATTAATTAGTTTAGGTACATGTTTAATCCAAAGAAACACCAATGAGCTATATATCAAGTAACAAAAGTTGATAATACTTCTGAAATTAAAGAAGTGAAATTAAGCAAAACTACGATAATACAGATGCTAGGAGTTTCTATGTTACAAAGAAGTATATATACATGATTAAGATAGGGTAAAAAGGCCCCTATAGCTAGTAGTATCAATTACATATTTGAGATGTGGAGGAGGAGACTTGCATCATAGCTTAAAATATTTTACTTGGTACAGACATTGCAATGTAGATGACAAAAAGGAGATGTAGGCGAACCCAATGTACATATGAGGCTATCAGCGCAAAAGTGGTGTAACCCACAATTTAATCTGGTTGCGGTTTTGGTGTAATATACATTCCTTATTTGCATATTACACCAAAAGCGCGACCAGTTTAAATTGTGGGTTACACCACTTTTGCGCTGATAGCCTCATATATAAGGACAAACGACCTATATGCATTATAGGTCAAAATGGCTTTGTATGCATTTTTTGATAGAAAATATTCATATTTATCCTTAAAAAAAATTTCAGACTGATTGTCCTTTTTAAAAAGTTATCACTTTGAACAGTTATGTACTTTATTTGCTGCGGTTTCATGTATTTTGAAAACTTTGATCGCGTTTTTCTCGAAACGAGCTTTTTGTAGATAGGTCTTTTGACCTTTGCACGGCAGATATGTTATTCGAAAAATCATGTAAATTGAAATGTTGAAAAACAAGACAAAAAAGTGGTGTGTGTACTTATTGTTTCTACGTGCATAAGAAGTTTTTTTATTTATTTATTTTATAAAAAATTAGGAAGTACACAAGACTCACATCTTTTAGAGTACAATTAATTGTTCTTAATCGAAAAACTAAATTCATAATAGATAAACTAATCTAACCTTAATAAACTAAGAAGAAAAAAGATGAATAAGGACAGCTGTTGGAGCACGGACCATGTAAAGAGAAGAAACAGTAGATAAAGAAATAACAGGACAGAGAAGATGAAAATACTAAAGTGAAGAAGACGAAGGAGGAAGATAGAAGAAGGGATGCATGAATTCTAAAAGTCTTGTGTGTACCCATTCTTTGAATGTAACTAGGGAGATTATTCCAAAAGGAATGCAAACAGAAGGAACGACTCCCATTGGGTGGTGCTACACGGAGACTCGAGAAGTCGTCCGAAATCAGATTTGAGTCTCGTTATTTAATGCTACACGAGGCTGTCTTCGGCTTAGAATAATTCTTTACCCTACATGAAAGCTTTGATTGTGTGTGTATACCGCGGTCATTGTTTACATCTGAGAAGGGAGAGGGGAAAGAAATGTGCGTATGAGTTAGTTTTCACCCCGGAAATTTTTGGGTGAAAACTCTTTCGTTAAAGTTTCGTCATGTGCGTCCTTCTTTCTCTCCATTCCTTCGTTTCTTTCCTATAAAACTTGGTTTTTCGTACTTCTTGAGTCTCCGTGTAGCACCCCACATTAGGATTAGGCAGGCCCGGAAATTTGTCATTTTTCCGGGTGTGGAGCTTCCAAGGGTGGATCCCAAGGGGTGTTCGGGAAGGGGAAGGCGAGCCAAAAATTGAGGTCTGTACGCCTATATACTTATACAAGAAAATCCAAGAGTTCAATCATGGAGAATAGAGGAAAAACTCTTATGGGGAAAATGACAGGAAATGGATGGGTAGAAGAAACTGGGGGGGCGAACGGCTAACAAAGACCTCGGAAGGTGGTGGCACCCGATTTGTCACTTCTGCCAAAACCCGAGAAGAGCCACTGCAGACGAACACCTAGCTGCTCTGTTAGCAAGTCCTAATCCCACCTCCGCGCGGTTCCCCCTGGGGTACTTCTTCGGAAGGAGCTAACGGGAGACGGTAGAATGGCGAGTTCTCTGCGCCACAAAACAGAGTTCTAAGTCGGTTGGGCTGAGGGTTAGCAACCCGCTCCCATAAAACACATAATTGCTACGAACCGGCAAATAATGCCTCAGAACCGGATGGACAACACGACGACGACCTTTGCTTTTCGAACCAGGATACGAATCGGATCATGGAATGCGAGAACGCTGCTTGCTGATGGACGGCTGGATGAAGTCCTCAACGAGATGAACCGCTATAAAATCAAGGTCATGGGGCTCAGCGAGACCAGATGGACCGATGCGGGGGAACATATTTGCCCAAACGGTGAGTCCTTCTTATATTCTGGGAGAAACGAAACTGAAACCCGTAGGAATGGCGTTGGGGTAATACTCACCAAGGAAGCCAGGTCCAGCCTCATTAGCTGGTCACCAGTTTCTGAGAGGATTATTACCGTGCGCCTACGTACCAGACTAAGAAGTACTACGATAGTCCAATGCTACGCTCCGACTGAAGACGCAGAAGATGACATCAAAGACGAGTTCTACATGCGACTGAATGAGGTTTTTCGCTCTATTCCAAGGGGAGACATCACTGTTTTGATGGGTGACTTAAACGCACAGATCGGCCCCAACAACACCGGGCTTGAACACACTATTGGAAATCAAGGCCTAAGCCAAGTTACCAATAACAATGGTGAGCTTTTCGTTGACTTCTGTAGTTCGCATCAACTCATGGTAGGTGGAACTTACTTTTGTCACAAGAAGATACACAAGGAGACCTGGGTATCGCCCGATGGTAGAACGAAAAATCAGATATATCACGTGGCCGTCAGCCGCAGATGGAGAACTATTCTGGAGGATGTTAGGAGCTTTAGGGGAGCAGACATTGGAAGTGACCACCATTGGATAGTAGCAACTATCCGCCTAAAAATCGCCGCAATCAGAAACGTCCAACGAGATGCCATAAACCGTAGACGGTTTAACGTAGACCTTCTGCGGGAGAGCACTAAAAGGAGAGACGACACGAATATTGAAGAGCTGTGGAGCACAACAAAGGGCGCTATAATAACAGCAGCGGAAACAAGCATCGGTTATGTACAAAGAAACCAGCAACACTGGATCTCGGACACAACCTGGCAAAAAATAGAACGCAGAAGGGCCCTCAAAAATAACGTGAACTCTACAAGCGACACGGAAAAACGCCAACAACTTGAACGGGAATACTCCCAATTGCACCGGGAGGTAAAGAGAAGTGTCCGGCGGAATAAAAGGCGGCAGATAAATGAGCTCGCAGAGAAAGCGAAAAACGCGGCAAACACAGGCAACAGTAAGGTGCTGTACCAAATCACTAAACAGCTCTCGGGAAAGCACTCTACTAAAAAGCATCCCGTAAAGAGTGCGGATGGAAGGCTGCTGTGAAGCGACGAGGAGCAACTCCAAAGATGGAGAGATTACTTCTTCGCCGCCCTGAATGGTTCATTTACACAGGAACCTCAGGAAAACAACAACAACAATGCACAGCTAATAAGGATCACCACTCGTACCCCATCCAAGACTGAAATAGTAACCGCAATTCATTCAATTTCCAATGGTAAAGCAGCTGGAAAATATGGCATCCCGCCAGAATTGTTGAAAGCCGACCCAAGCCTAATAGCAGATGCGCTACAGCAAATCCTGGAAATAGCATGGAACACCTGTACCTTCCCGGAGGATTGGACGGAAGGTATCATAGTCAAAATACTCAAAAAGGGGACCTAACAATATGTGACAACTGGAGAGGCATCTGTCTATTATCTACGGTGGGAAAAATCTTGTCCCATATATTACTATCTAGGATAAGAGAGGCAGTAGATCGAGCGCTTAGAAGACAGCAGGCTGGATTCAGAAAGGGCCGCTCCTGTATAGACCATATTAACACCTTGAGAATCATAGTGGAGCAGTCTACTGAATTCCGATCCCCCCTTTACCTTGCTTTCGTAGACTATGAGAAAGCGTTCGACTCGGTCAACAGGAGCTTTATATGCCAGGCACTGCGGCAACGGGGATTGCCTGATAAAATAATAGAATTAATAAAAGCTCTTTACAACAATTCCAAATGCAGAGTTCTTCACAATGGAAAACTATCCGACAGCTTTGAAGTGAGCTCAGGAGTACGACAAGGATGCCTACTTTCACCATTACTATTTCTTATAGTAATAAATGACATCCATCAGCGCTCTAGATAGTAGAACAGGGGGCATTCAATGGGGATTGCTAGACCGCCTTAAGAAACTTGACTACGCGGATGATATCTGTTTGCTGGCCCACAGACACCAGGAGCTTAAAAACATGTTAAACAATTTGGCAACAGAAAGTAGTTCAGCAGGCTTAAGGCTAAATCCGACTAAAACTAAAGAAATGCGGATAAATGCAAACACCCTTGAACGCACAGCGCTGAATAACCGTGACGTGGAACTGCTACATAAATTCTGCTACCTCGGTAGTATCATTACCGAAAATGGCGGTACAGAAGGAGACGTCAGTTCCAGAATAAATAAAGCACGAAGCCCATATGCATGCCTGTCTCACATATGGAGATTAACGGAGATCTCAATTAACACCAAATTGCGGCTGTTCTACTCCAACGTTAAGGCAGTTCTTTTGTATGGTTGCGAAACATGGAAAGTCACCCAATTCATCACAGGGCGCCTACAAGTTTTCATCAACAGATGCCTACGTCGTATCCTAAAAATCCGCTGGCAAGATAGAATTTCAAATGAAGAACTATGGCGCCGTGCCGGCCAAGAAAGGATAGACGACCAAATCAGGCGAAGGAAATGGAATTGGATTGGTCACACCTTGCGACGCGAAGACGATAATCTAGCCAAACAGGCCCTCGACTGGAATCCGCAAGGAACCCGTCGAGTCGGAAAACCTAGAACAACTTGGAGGAGAACCCTATTAACAGAGGCCGCCACAACCGGGAGATCCTGGTCAGAGCTGAAAGCTGTCGCACAAAACCGTCCGCTGGAGGGCAACTGTTTCCCCCTTATGTCCCATGAGGGATTAAAGGAGGGTTATGATATGATGAGAAGAAACTAAACTTCTAGTTCATTTTTGGCCACAGATGTCACCTTTGTCCGATGTACCCCACATGAAATTAATAAAAATTCATTGGAAACATCAAAAATTGATTAATTACGAATAATCGCATTGATATAAATTGAATTTAGAAGCTGGTAAACAGCTGTAAGCTGGTAAACATAAAATATATTAGTAATAAACGAACTTTGCCATGAACCGGATAAATACAATCGGCCATGTTTTTTGGGGTACATTTGACTGCAGCGTCACCAATAATCAAACGAAAATTGACAACACGGAGTTTTATCTCCTTGTATAGCCTCCATGAGCTCAATGCTCCACTAAAACAGCATGAACAAGATTATGAGAATCCGTATACATACATGTTATCTTCTTAATGTGTTTTCAATATATTTTTATTATTTATTTTCATATAAAAAGTATATTCTGATTTTGAAGAGAGCTTAAACATATGTATGAACTTAGAATTAGTAATATAATATCCATATATTATTACTTAAATAAAGAGTTCAAATCGACAGGGAAAATGTTATCTAGATTATGGAATATTTCAAAAATTGCAGTTTATGATATTCCCTGCAAATTACGTTCTGAGAACCGTGAAATCTCTACATGAACTATATGTACATTATCGGAGAGAGTTGCATGATATAAAGTCATCCATTAATGCATCGAAATTTAGTAATTGGTCCAAAGCTTCTTTATGAATATATAAGATGCTCAGAGAGCACAATCTGCTTTGGGTCATTGTTGATCTTAAAACATTTTTCAGGAGTTTTAATGCGCTGAAAGATCGTTCAGCAGTGGAGGAAGTGGCTGGCTGCGTAAGAATTATTTTTACGAGCTTAGCGAGCTCAGAGCAAATATTTCGTAGAGCTGAATCTTCCCTGAGGATATGAAAAACATCTCTTACAGTTTTTACTTCTTTTTTATTACCTCTTAGGGAATCGATGAACATGTTTCTATGTAGCTCTAATCGAGCCTTGTCAAAGTCATCTTTGTAGAACTCCGCGATGCTTTGAGCATCTTTGAGCTCCCGAACAATAAAATACCCGCACATTTTGAGAAACTCCATAGGGAACTTTCCGGGCCTGGGATTAGGGAACAGCGAGCGGGAATGAGAAATTTATTCGATCGCAGGGACTGCAAAGGACAGGAAGTCAGAAAGGTAAAAAGGATTTTTGGTATAAAGAACTTTATGCAAGAGGGCCAATGCCGTAAACCATGGTTTACTGCGGAAATTAAATCGAGAGGCAGTTTCTTTACCATTGGTTCCTTAAAGTGGAAACTGATGCCGCTAAAAGAACTTTTAAACGCATTAGGAATTTAGCTGTCGCAGAAATCAAATGAAATTTTTACACACATAAACTTGATCCCTCTCTTCCTTTGAAAACAGTCTGAAACAACTTGTGCCAATTGGGAGTTCATTCTAAAAATGAATCTGTGACGCACAACACTATCCTGACACCCTTAACCGATATTTTATATCTAATCTAACCAAGTGGCGGACCAGGCCATTACCTCTCTTACAGCTTCTTCTTGCGTTGATTTTTTCGAAGTAATCACTGCCCTGAAGTCAATCAAATCTAATGCGACTGGTAGCAATTGCATCTTGCCTAGGTTTCTAAAAATGCTCATACCTCGTCTATTGCTTATTTTAACTCACATTCTCAACTCTTGCCTCACGGTATCAAAGTTTCCCTCGTCTTGGAAGAACAGTTTAACCATACCCATTCCCAAGTGCCCTTCTCCTACCAATCCCTCCGAATTTCGCCCTATCAGTATTCTTCCATTTCTGGCTAAGGTCCTTGAAAAGCTGATAGCTATTCCAATAATTGCGTATTGTATGAGACGCTCACAATCTATATATATAAATTTCTTCTGTCCGTGTGTATGTTACTGAACTCCTTCTAAACGGCTGGACTGATCTTTATGTAATTTTCTGTGTGTATTTAAGTTGATTCGAGAATGGTTTAGAATCACAATTTGAACCGATACCTAAACGGAACACCTGAAAAATCAAAAAAATTGGTAATTTTGGGATTTCTCACTTGAGATTACTTTCTAGCTTCATGGCCTACCTATATACTGTTTGACAGCTTCGTAAATGTGAAATTGTCATTAAATTGAATCGGACATTTTTCAAAAACCCCAATTTAATGACAATTTCACATTTACGCAGCTGTCAAACAGTATATAGGTAGGCCATGAAGCTATTAAAACTAATTCGCAGTGAAATTTATTTAGATTTTTCCGTAGTTCCTTTGGGTTTTACTTATATTTCTTTTTAAAACAACCCCTGTATTGAGGCGAGCCATTTAAATCTGGAAGTTGGTGCAGCCGAACCGTCACTTTTACAATTTTAGATAGGTGGGAGTATTCTGCGTACCCTGATACCTTATTCATGAAAATAGGTTGAAGCGTTTCAATAACACTGGATGACATGTACAAATCTAAACAAAAAAATAAAAGGACCACAGCAGATAAACCGTTATTATTTCCAACCACCCGAAAAATACAATTTTTGGTTTGTCTGACCAAAAACTATCAACAGTCGGCCACTTTGTAAAATTAGCATATACAACCTGTTGTTATCTGGAGTAAATTTTTTTATAAGGAGTTTTTCAATCTATGCAGCCGACTAGATATTTTGGGTCAATTCGCAAAGACATTAATGTATACTGATGTGCCACGATTTTTCACATGGAACAAACAGTCAAAAAATTGGCAACCACGAAAGCGAGGCGTTCCAGTCGAAGGATACGTCGACATATTTATGGCAAATACTTTAGGCCGATTATATACAGTCCATCCAAAGCAACGCGAATGTTTTTTTTGCGTTTGTTGTTGGTTAACGTTCCTAGACCGACATCCTTTCAATATTTGCGAACAGTCAATGGTATTTTGTACGACACGTACTTCAATGCGTGTCGCGAATTGCATTTACTGGAAGATGATAACCATTGGGATCTCACACTTGCAGATGCAGTACTGAGTTCCTTTCCTCATCAAATTCGTCAATTATTCGCTATATTATTGACGACATGTTTTCCGTCTGAAGCTTCTGCTCTCTGGGATAAATATAAAGATTTGTTGTATACAAAAAATGCACGGGGCCGGTAAATGACCCGTGCAGAACATTAAAAATAAAAAGGTCCCAAGTGTAACCCGAAACCGCCAAGAAATTGGCAGAAGAAAACTTCGCGCAATTTGCCTTGCGAAATAAATAAAAATAACGTAAGGAAATTGCGCAAGTTCGGGGCACTTGGAGAAAAGCCGACGGATGCGTTTTTCCGGCCGGCGCCCTCAGCCTTGGGTGAAAGACCAGCAGCTGACTTTTGCCCCAAGGTTGATGGCCCGGAAGAAATTCGCAACGGCGGATTTTCTTGGCCAAAGTTTTCAAGCGGAGATCGATCGATGAATCGATCAAAGACAGAGTTAATTTAACTTTCACGTGCGGCGGGCGCTTCTTTTTGAGTTTCTTTTGCAAGGGTTGATTTTTTTAACCGTAGCGGGCGCGACGAATTGAGTGGTGATTCGAAAATAGTAAAGTCGTTCGTTTAGAATTTAATGTAAATCCAAGTGTTAGAAAACATTCGCTTAACTTAATGGTGTACTGCAAAAATGATTGTTTGAAAATAGATAATTAATTATATTTCCAAAGTGTTAGTATACCTTTGTTCATATTAAACTTAATTAAATGTATCGTGTTAGAGAATTTGGATAATAATTAATAAATGCAATGTGTTAGAAAACATTCGCTTAACGTAATGGTGTACTGGAAAAATGTTTGTTTGAACATAGGTAATTAATAATAAAAAATAACAATAGTAACAATAATTCCCAACTTAATTAAATGTATCGCGTTAAAAAAATTAGATAATAATTAATAAGTCCAAAGTAAATTAGATAATAATTAATAAATCCAAAGTGTAAGAAAACATTCGTTTAACTAAATGGTGTACTACAAAAATGATTGTTTGAAAATAGATAATTAATTATATTTCCAAAGTGTTAATATACCTTTGTTTCATATTAAACTTAACTAGTGCATCGCGCTAGAGAAGCGTTTGATAGGTATCGGTAAGTACCGAGTAGACAATTAAATAGAAAAATACACATAACAATTGGCGCAGCCGGTAGGATCTGGGTGCGCTAATAATAAAAAATCGCTAACACTGCTGGTCAAGGCACACTAGACCTTTTGCCCAAGGTTGAGCCTAACTTGGGGGCAGCGTCCGCGGTTGCAAAAGTGCAGCAAATCCTAGATCCTACAAAGAACCATCGCTCGGGGGTGTTCAACAAAGTGCCTCTGTTCCAGGCGAACAAGCATACACCCCCCTAAGTAACTTCATCGAGGGAATTTTGTGGGCTTCATCCGCGCCCAGGAAACGCCCTATGTCAGAGGGCCAACCGGGGGACAACCACCACTCAGAAACCCCCACACCGAGGGATCACCAACCAACAGCAGGCCCTTCAACAGCGTCAGGGTCCAACGACACCAACTCACCATTCAACAAGGCAGGCGAAGCAGCAACCAATATCCCAGCCGCATCAGACCTCGCAGCAGTACAAGAATCCAGCAATACCTCATCAGAACGCCTGATAATCCAGCGAGGGAACACATCCACGCCGACGACTTCAACTCCAACAGAGACACCCCAGATCTCCCCCCGAATATTGAGAAGCGGAAAAGTAGTAGAAAAGGGAGTCAAGCAAGTAGGTCCTAGTTTAAGTTTAGATCAAATATTGCAGAGAGCGCTCGAGACAGGTGATATAAATATCTCCGTGTGTCAGGCAGTGGAACGAGAGACAAATAAAATTCGTAAACGCCGCCTGACACAAGTAGAGAAATTAAAACAAAGTACCCTCCAATTTAGGGAGGATTTAGCTAAATTTAAATCCCTCGAGCGCCCTCTTACTAGCGAAGGGACAAACGTAGAAAATTTTAATGATAAGTTAGAACATTTAAATAATAGTGAAGAAAATTGTAAGACCAACAACGACACCCGCTCGATCACCACCCCACCCGCGTTTACCGCCGACCTCGCCGAAGACCTACTAACTTGGATAAGTGTGTCCCTCACGGAATCTGAGAAGGACAACCTTACCCTAAATAAAACCGAAAGAAACGGTACCACGGAAGAGGAGAAGAAACCCCTGTTTAAATTAGCCATGGCAGACGCTTACATTAAAGTCGCCAAGCTAACCTCCCAGTTAGTACCAATATTCTCTGGTGGGCATAGCCCAACCCTAGCAAGCGAGCTCCAGATGTTCTTAGGGTGCTGTCGGAGGGTAATTCAATGTTTGACGGAAGCTGAGCAACCAGCATTCCTACAAATTTTCCCAACCAGGCTTCGAGGCGAAGCCTACCAGCTGATAGCCGCAAGCCAACCAGCTACTTTTGACGATGCTGAAAAGCTCCTTAATAGGACGTATCTCCCAAGGGAGACGTACCAGGAACTAGTGAACAAACTAATTACCCTACGCCAGCTCCCTCTCGAACCACTAATAGCCTACACCACAAGGGTAAAACAACAGTTATCCCTATGTGAAGAAGCGGCCACCAATAAATATGGCGCAACAGCGGATCCAGTAAAAATACAACTAGCGGATTTCGCTAAAAACGCTTTAAGAAGTGGGATTACAAATCCTCATTTGTGCCAGTACTTACTGGCAGCAGGGGACGATACATTGGATAGTCTGATCCAGAAGGCCCTAGACATGGAGAGACTTCAACAAACCTCCATGTACTTACAGGCCCCACATCAAGTATCATCCAACTTTCAGGCATATAACCCCTATATACAACCAGCTCCTATAACGCAAATCGAAAATATACAACAAGCACTCCCCGCCGCGATCACCCAATACTCAAATACACAACACACCGCCCCGCCCGTAATGACACCACCAACAACACTCCAAAACTCCAACAACCCGCAGGTGATGTACACTACATACGCCTCACTACCAAACACCAATCACACTACCCCACAGGCGCCAATACAAAACGCCCAACAAATAATAAATCCGAGCCCGCCTCCAAAACCTAACACCAAACCTGAAATCAGCATAACCTGCAACTACTGCCGAAATAAAGGGCACACATACGCTGATTGCCTGAAACGTAAAAATACCCCTTTCTGTTTAGTCTGTAGGTCCAATACACATGATGCTAGAGACTGTCGTCAACCAGTAGAACCGCCAAGGCATTTTAATAATAATGGTCGTTACCAAAATCAGGGACCCCCATTTAACAGCAATAATACTAATCTCTACCCAAATCAAAGATCCCAATACCAAGGTAACAACCGATACCAGAACCAGAGGTCCCAACAGGTAAGTCAGAATTATAATAATTACCCCAACAACCGACCACCTAACAATGAACCCCAACAACAAATTAACCGTCAACAACCAGCTAACAATATAAGAGCGGTGTTCAATATCAGATACAGGTGTGATTTCTGCCACAGACGTGGGCACCTGGTAGACGACTGCCACCAAAGGCAGCGATGGGAATCACAGCAGGCGGGAAACTCCCCGCAGTCGGACCAAGAAACCCCGGCCCGACACTAATTTCTAAAAATAATACTAAAGGGGGATCTCAAGCGCCCGAACCAAGTGTCCCACTCGTCACTCTTCCACTAGACATAAGCCTTAACGGCAAAGCCGACCTAGCAGTGGACACTGGCGCTGAGGTCAGTATATTAAAACACAAGAAACTAAAGGATCCCAACCTAATAGATTCCACAAAAAGATGCACATTACAAACGCCATTCGGCCAAGGAAAAACACTAGGGAGCTGTCAGGGGAACTTCCTTTTCAATACCCCCCTCCCATGCACCTTCCAAATCGTGCAAAACATGCCAGAGATTCCTGACGATGGCCTATTAGGATACGATTTTGTTACCAAGCATTGTAACGTTGAGGGTCCAAACCAAACACTGCGATTTCCTCGCACGGAAATCAATCCAGAAGAAATTGCAATTCCACTACGCAGTAATACCACCAAATCGGAACCCAGAGAGCAGCAGGAGCAAACCCAAACCAGGGAGTATCAGTTCGCAGAAACTGAGATCATCCCCGGTGGTGTCTCCCAGGTAACCTCAGAGAGGAATACCAGCTGCCTATCTCAAGATGGGTCAAGGTTGGAAAACAACCCCAACGATTGTGAGACCACTTCAGGCATAAGTCATACGATAACGTTGGAAGAACCCCTTCGCTTACCAAGCCGGTCTCAAATGGTGGCCTCAATCCCACTAAGGTTAGAGGAGGAAATGCTCTGTGAAGCATACGAGCCGAGCGAAGGAGTATTCCTCGCCAATGCCCTCTTACCATCTGGAACCAAAACAGTGTCTGTTAGCCTCCTCAACGTTAATACCCAACCAGTAGTCCTGACGAGCCTAACTCTAAAACTCACGCCAACAAAAGACTACTCCACTATATCTCTAGCCCCCAACAACAACCCTAAGCCTCTAACGAACACGAACGACGAATGTGGGTATCCTTCAGGCCCTGAACCAGTCGGTCTCAGGAACGCCAGTACCCCATCGTCGCCCAACGAAAGGCCTAAAAGTATACCCAGAAATGGTGCAACCCCGCACGGTATATCCAAAGGGAAACGGGCAAGATTAAAGTTACAACTAAAGCAAAAGGAAATCGAGACCCTCCACCAGATGAGATACATATACCCGGACTACGAAGACCCGGACCCAGAGCGCGAAGCGCGCCTCAAACAATTAAATGAAGAACTCAGTTTCGACCATCCCCTAACGGCCGATGAGAAACAATCCATAAAGAAACTCTGTCACGACTATGCCGATATATTTCACCTAAAAGGGGACAAACTTTCCTACACGGAAGCCATAAAACACGAAATCCCCATGATTTACGACAGATTTATAAACCAAAAAATGTACAGGTTGCCAGAGACCCAAAGACATATCATAAACGAACAGTTGGAAGAAATGTTGGATAATGACATCGTCCAACCGAGTAGAAGTCCGTGGAACTCACCCCTCCTAGTGGTTCCCAAAAAATCGGGCCCCGATGGCAAGAAAAAATGGCGCGTAGTTGTAGACTACCGCAAAATAAACGAAAACACAATAGGTGACGCATACCCACTACCAAGAATCGAGGATATCCTAGACCAACTCGGTCACTCGAGATACTTCTCCACCCTCGACTTGGCCAGCGGCTACCATCAAGTATTAGTGGAACCACAAGACCGCCCCAAGACAGCCTTTAGCACGAATTATGGACACTATGAGTTTAAACGCATGCCGTTCGGGCTGAAAGGAGCCCCGGCTACGTTTCAGAGATTAATGAATTATGTCCTCACAGGCCTACAAGGCCTCGAATGCTTCGTCTACCTAGATGATATAGTCATCTACGGGAAGAACCTCGAGGACCATAATTCAAAGCTCCAACGGGTATTCGACCGGTTGAGGGAAAACAACCTCAAATTACAACCGGAGAAATGCCAGTTCCTAAAGAAGGAAGTAGTCTATCTGGGTCACGTATGCTCCGAGAAAGGAGCCCTCCCCGATCCCAGAAAGACAGAATGTGTCCAAAGTTTCCCAGCGCCACGAACAATCAGGCAGGTGCAATCATTCCTAGGCCTCGCCAATTACTATAGAAAATTTATACCAGATTTTTCTAAAATAGTACGACCTCTAACGAATTTGCTAAGAAAGGGCGTGAAATTTTCTTGGACACCGAAATGCCAGGAAGCATTTCAAACGATAAAGCGTTCCCTAGTCTCCCCACCACTGCTGATCTATCCTGACTTCGACAAACCGTTCAACCTAACAACGGACGCCAGCAGTGAGGCACTCGGAGCAGTGCTCTCCCAAGGAGACGTAGGCAAGGATCAGCCCATAGCATATGCCAGTCGCACTCTAAATAAGGCAGAACGCAATTACTCCACTATCGAGAAAGAGTTGCTCGCCATAGTATGGGCTGTAAAAAATTTTAGATGCTACCTAATGGGTCGTAAATTCACGGTCTACACAGACCACAAACCCCTAAAGGGCGTTTTCAACGTTAAAGACCCGACCACGAGACTTGTAAGATTCCATCACAAACTGTCCGAATACGACTACAATATAGAATATAAACCGGGAAAATACAACACGAATGCTGACGCTCTCAGCCGAATTCCTCAAAGAGCAGAAGAGCCCAATACCTCCACGGTGGAAGCTCTAATTCACCAACCCGGTGAGACACCATCAATACTTCCAGAAAACGTGACTAACTCGCCTCCTACAGAAAGGCTAAAACAATGTAATGCGGTCACAAGGGCTCAGGCACAGAAGATGCAGGACAACGGTAAAGACCAACGCGTTCCAACCCCAAGAGCCCCCGATGTCGACGAAGAGCCCAACGATCTCGAAACCGAAATACCCCAACCTGCCGAGGCCTCCCAAAGTAGCTCCATCGCGCTTCAAAAGAAAAGTGAGGTAATAACAAGTCCCGAAGAAATCAACACAATACTGAAGGACTACCATGACTCCCCCTTCGGCGGACACCAAGGAATCGTCAAAACCTACAATCGAATTCGCCGAAAGTATTGGTGGAGACGAATGTTCCACGACATAAGTCGATATGTCCGGAAATGCAAAAAATGTCAAACCATGAAAGCTTCAAGGCAATTCAAAATGCCCATGGTTATAACGGACATTGCAGAAAAGCCGTTCGACAAGGTTTACTTGGACATAGTGGGTCCACTGGAAGAAACCCTTTCAGGAAACAAATATATCCTAACCTTCCAGGATAACCTGACCAAATTCGTCGACTGGTATGCCATACCCAATGCAGAAGCCCAAACGGTAGCACAAATTTTCTTCGACGAAATCGTCACGCGCTACCGCATACCAAAACAAATAGTCACCGATCAGGGATCGAACTTCCTGAGTAACCTTTTTAAAGGCGTGTGTAGGCTCTTAAAAGTTAAGAAACTCCAGACTTCAGCCTACCATCCCCAGTCCAACGGTGCACTAGAACGGGCCCATAGACCCCTGATCGAATACTTACGCACTATAGTAGATGAAAGCCCAAACAGTTGGGATCAGTTCTTACGTACGGCAGCATTCGTGTACAACAATAGTGTACACGAGGGGACCAAACTTACCCCCATGGATTGCCTATATGGGTTCACCGCCGATGTCCCATCCAATCTAAAACGCACCCCGGAGCCTCTATACAACCACGAGAGTTATTACCACCAATTGCGGTACAAATTGCAAAAATCATACGCAATGGCGAGGAAAAACTTACTCACAAGCAAGAATCGCTCCAAAGCGCATTATGATGGGAACGTACGTACACTCACCCTACACATAGGAGACAAGGTCCTCCTACGCAACGAGGCCCGAAAACATAAGTTATCCCAAGTCTGGATCGGGCCCTATACAGTAGTCGCCGTCCCAAGCGCGGTAAACACTACCATAAAAATAAATAAGAGATTAGTAACTGTCCATAATAACCGCTTGAAGCCGTTTTATGAAGATAAAACCCAGCTTTAAGGAAAAGCCAGTCCTGCCAATAATATCGTCTAAAAGTGTTTTACAATCTAAAACATCAGACTAGACGGATGGCATACCTTACGATTACGGCACACCAAAACTAATCTCTTATTTACCTTACATTGGTCGAGCATATACGATTGCCAGTTAAAATAGCATCAGACCGAACGCATCCCAGTTTAATATTACCAGGAATCTACTTAACAAATACCCTATCTCATTGGACAAAAGAAAGACTGCGTTCCCATGGATCCACTCACATAATCAACATTGACGACCATAACCGAGAATGTAATAAAATAACACCGATAGACAATAGCTATCCAAATAATATAAACACATAATAGTAGCACACCGCTAGACTTAAAAGATAACTTTGAGTTCCTTGATTTAAATTTCGGTGAAAAATCATACCTAACAACAGTATCGCTAATCAAAAGTGCTTAACAATATCGACTGCATATTTAATGTATAAAAATAACATTAATTTTAATGACGCACTTTAGCGGATCAAGGGTGTTTTCAAGAAGGCAAAACTTGAAAGATTTTTTCTTATAAGCCAACTATATGAGTATGAGCCTATTTTAAAAGTGCAGAAATGATTAGCAAGAGGACATAGTGCACGAGAGAGCTTAAATCAGCATCTTGAAAACAAGGAAATTGGAGAAGGGGAAGAAAAAGGGTGATTGCAGCTATAATCATCTTAATTATATAAATAACTCTCATGACAATGGTGATGTCGTCATGGAATAACATTTTTCGCACATCCATCAATCCCAAGTCTTTACCTCAACCACCTTGTAAGATTTTAGCCTTATTTAATTTGAACGATTTTTATGTTATAAAACAAAAACAAAACAAACCGATCACACAAAAATTGTTTTTTTTCCCTGCGCCCAACCCCACAACTAACGCCGATAAGAGAATCGCCCACTCACTTCGTATCACGGCGATTCTCTTGTTCCGGGGGGGAAGGAATGTTGTATACAAAAAATGCACGGGGCCGGTAAATGACCCGTGCAGAACATTAAAAATAAAAAGGTCCCAAGTGTAACCCGAAACCGCCAAGAAATTGGCAGAAGAAAACTTCGCGCAATTTGCCTTGCGAAATAAATAAAAATAACGTAAGGAAATTGCGCAAGTTCGGGGCACTTGGAGAAAAGCCGACGGATGCGTTTTTCCGGCCGGCGCCCTCAGCCTTGGGTGAAAGACCAGCAGCTGACTTTTGCCCCAAGGTTGATGGCCCGGAAGAAATTCGCAACGGCGGATTTTCTTGGCCAAAGTTTTCAAGCGGAGATCGATCGATGAATCGATCAAAGACAGAGTTAATTTAACTTTCACGTGCGGCGGGCGCTTCTTTTTGAGTTTCTTTTGCAAGGGTTGATTTTTTTAACCGTAGCGGGCGCGACGAATTGAGTGGTGATTCGAAAATAGTAAAGTCGTTCGTTTAGAATTTAATGTAAATCCAAGTGTTAGAAAACATTCGCTTAACTTAATGGTGTACTGCAAAAATGATTGTTTGAAAATAGATAATTAATTATATTTCCAAAGTGTTAGTATACCTTTGTTCATATTAAACTTAATTAAATGTATCGTGTTAGAGAATTTGGATAATAATTAATAAATGCAATGTGTTAGAAAACATTCGCTTAACGTAATGGTGTACTGGAAAAATGTTTGTTTGAACATAGGTAATTAATAATAAAAAATAACAATAGTAACAATAATTCCCAACTTAATTAAATGTATCGCGTTAAAAAAATTAGATAATAATTAATAAGTCCAAAGTAAATTAGATAATAATTAATAAATCCAAAGTGTAAGAAAACATTCGTTTAACTAAATGGTGTACTACAAAAATGATTGTTTGAAAATAGATAATTAATTATATTTCCAAAGTGTTAATATACCTTTGTTTCATATTAAACTTAACTAGTGCATCGCGCTAGAGAAGCGTTTGATAGGTATCGGTAAGTACCGAGTAGACAATTAAATAGAAAAATACACATAACAGATTCGATGAGTGAGGACATTCTACACCGCATTCGGATTGCTGATCAAAATACAAATATCGATTTTTCGACGGAAATATATAACGAGGCCTTAGTAAAGATTGAGGATATTTGTATTCTCATTTCGAATATGCCACTCATTAATTTCGGCATGCCATCGCCTAACCGCCCAGCAGCACAAATCATTAACAGCGATGTTCAGCGCGAACAACAGTTCGATACCATAGCTTTGGCTACTTTCGTTGCTAATAATGAGCAACTGCTCACTGCTGAACAAAAGAATATATATGATCAAATTAATTTGTCAATTGCATCACAACAAGGAGGATTCTTTTTTTTGGACGCACCAGGTGGCACTGGCAAAACATTCCTCATCTCACTGATACTTGCGCGCATTCGATCACAAAGTCATATTGCGTTGGCAATTGCTTCATCAGGCATTGCAGCTACCTTGCTTGATGGTGGGAGGACTGCGCATTCAGCACTCAAGTTGCCATTGAACATTCACACAAATCCAGACGCAATGTGTAACATAAAGAAGCATTCAGGCATGGCTGAAGTTTTGAAAAAATGCAAAATTATTATCTGGGATGAATGCACTATGGCCCACAAGCATTCACTTGAAGCCCTCGATAGAACGCTGAAAGATCTCAATAATAATACCAGACTTTTCGGTGGTGCTCTACTGTTGCTGTCCGGTGATTTCAGACAGACATTGCCGGTAATTCCACGTGCTACATATGCGGACGAAATTAACGCATGTTTAAAAGAATCATACCTATGGCGAAGTGCCAGGAAATTATGTCTTACCATAAATATGCGTGTTCAACTTCAAAATGATCCATTGGCATTGGCATTCTCAGAACAATTGCTCAACATTGGCAACGGCACCATACAATTGCATGAAAATACACAATACATCAGACTCCCAGAAAATTTTTGCAACATGGTCGATACTAAAGATAGTTTGATCGAAAGTATATTTCCAGATTTACAAGCTAATTACACTAATCATGCGTGGCGACGTGACCGAACTATTTTAGCCGCAAAAAATATAGATGTCGACGCAATTAATTTTAAAATACAACAGTCATTGCCGGGCAATGAAATATCATTCAAATCGATCGATACTGTTGTCGATCCTGAAGAAATTGTTAACTACCCTGTTGAATTCTTGAATTCATTGGATTTACCTGGAATGCCACCACATAACTTGCGATTGAAAATTGGTTCACCAATAATTTTACTTTGAAATTTGAATGCACCAAAGCTATGCAATGGCACGCGATTGATCATAAAAAAAATCATGAGTAATGTTCTTGAAACTACCATTTTAAACGGCAAGTTTCAAGGTGAAGTTGTTCTTCTACCACGGATCCCAATGATCCCATCAGACTCGCCCATTCCATTCAAACGCCTGCAATTCCCAATTCGCTTGGCATTCGCAATGACTATTAATAAGTCACAAGGCCAAACAATGTCAATTTGTGGGTTGGATCTAGAAAATCCGTGCTTTTCACATGGCCAATTATATGTTGCGTGTTCAAGGGTTGGCAAACCATCAGGTTTGTTCGTTTTTACCCCTCAGGGATTAACTAAAAATATTGTTCATCAAATAGCATTAAGATAAAAAGTTTATTCCTGTTGATATTAAGATTAAAAATAAATATAAATATTTATTTTTTGTACATTAAAAAAAAATTACCTTTCATGAAAATTACTTTTCCTTCTAACATTTCACAAATTTAATTTATAATTCCATCACAATTGCCATTGAACTCTAAATAACTGAAACAGATATGCTGGTCAACTATTGCGGGCAAAAAGGTTTTATGCCGGGTCCAACTAGTACTACTATAAATATATGGCAATGTGACTTTCGCAAACATCACAGCTGCTTAAAAATGTCAAAATTTGCTAATATCTTCAAAAGTAAAGGCCGTAACTTAAAAAGGGTCAATTTTGCAAAAAAATTATGCTACGTATTTTGTGGAGGGTGTTGGGTTCCTTCTTCCCAACAGCAATTATTTACAATTAGTGGAACTGTTTTCTTTTATTTAATACACCTTTATTCTTTAATGTTTTTATTTAGTTATTTACACTTTGTTCTTTAGCTATACGTCAATTGTTATTTCTTGGTTTCTTTTAATCTTTTTATATTAACAAACCCGTGATTACAATGGAACGAATTATTCACTTTTTGGTTTATATTTTTTTTAGACGTCAAGTGACAAAACTCAAAATTATTATTTTATTTTCTTATCTAGCCCCAGTCGACTGCGTTTTCATAACCAGTCTCCTTGGCTAAGTAAGACCGGAAGTAGTAGGACGATGTCCCTACAAGGGAAAGGTGGTGTTAGTTGAAATTTGTGTTAAAAAAAAACCAAAATTTTCACTTTGACGACTCATAACTCTGGAAATTGGGAAGGTGGAACCGTCTGTTCCATTCTTTCACAGCAAAAAAATTCCCTTGTTTAGCTCTCGTGTTTTTCTTTTCTGAGTCCAATCACCATATCACCTTAGGACACTTTAATACTTCTTTATTTCAGACGAATAACGCTAATTCAAGAAAAACAGGTGCAGACAAACATATCTCGGGACCGCTATGGGAAAGGAATCATGGTCATTCAGCTATATATCACATCACACATCATCTTTGGATAGTGGATATTAATTAGCATCATTTGACATTATCTTTAACACTGATTTAACTTTAAATCAATTTTATACCCGAACATTCACGCTGGAATTAGTGCCAACTCTTCGGCTCCTAGAGGATTAACTTGTAGTGAGTGCTCTGATATTAAGCCCTGTCATGTCCTGAGACTGATGAAGGACATTTCTCACGCTTTTCTTGACGGCAATGAATTAGTACTGGGCCGTCTCAGCTCCTTTACGGCAATATCTCCAATTTTCAAATGTTAGCCGATGACGTCCAATCCATCAACGTCCGGCTCGATTCGTTATCTGACACCCTTGCTCTTGTTGCGACCAACTCGGGTGCCTTGATGGTTAAATTCAAGGAAGTTTCTTCCCGGGTTGCAACGGCTTTAGATTCGATGGACGACATACATTCGTCAATCTTAAACCCTATCGGCACCTCCTCCTGCACTTCCAGCTCCTCGGCTTCTCTTCATCCTATATTGGATGACATCAAAAGGAGCACGAGGCGTGTTAGGGCTGATATTGAGTCGCTGTCAACAGCAGTGGTTCAAAATCATAATGCCCTAAGCGCTCTATCATCAAAATTCGAAAGCGTCTGCAACAGTAAAAACTCCCCCTCAGTGGAGGTAGTATCTGATGGCGCCCTGCAGGTAGGAGAGCAACCTGTTTCTTCACCCTGCCCCGCGGCTGCTTCTCCTTCGGAGAATGTCATCCCCCAACAGGTTGCCAACAACCCAGTCGTGCCAGGCCGTAAGGCCCGTTGCAAAACTCGTAAGAATGGTCGAAATCGCCGCCCCACCAGTGGCAATGGTGTCACCATGAGTTCCTCGGTCACGGGAGTTCCAGTCACTGAATCGTCCTCTTTACCGATCTTGGAAGCAACCTCTCTGCCATTAATAGTTGATGGTCCACCGGCCAGCGATGGTGCAGATCCTCTTGAGTCTTGCACCCCTCTGGTTACGGTACCAAGACCTTTAAACATCTTCATCTCGAGATTCTCTCCCGAAACTAAGACGGAGACTATCTGCGATTATCTAAGGAATAAATCTATAGACCCCGGAACTGTTCATTGCAGATGCATCAGCAAGGCTTCCAAACCTGTTGCTTCTTTTCTTTTGTCTGCGTCACCTGATATTGCCGAGACTCTCTTAGACCCTGGTTTCTGGCCCGCTGGTGCCCTTACCAAGCTTTTTGTCCCGCGTACCCGTACTCGAGCCTATCATGGAAACGCTTCTACTCCGAGCGCTCCACAGATGCCAAAAAACTCGAGACTCTTTCCCTCTACTACCAGAACGTAAGGGGGACTCGGTCTAAAACAAACGAAATCCTTCAGGCATCGACGGTTAGCGGGTTTGATGTCATAGCATTCACTGAAACCTGGCTCCATGAAGGCATTCTTAATGCTGAACTCTTTGATTCCTCCTACCAAGTGTTTCGGAGGGATCGTTTCACTGACTCGGAAGCTCGCGGCGGTGGCGTACTTCTTGCTTGCAGTAGCCATCTAATTTGTAACCCAATCTCGCTTCCTAGTTTCTCCAACCACCTTGACGTTGAGCTTGTCGCTCTCAAAATTTCCTTTTCTTAATCGAATCTCTTCCTGCTGTGCTGCTATATCCCACCAGATATGATAAGCACACTTGACGATGGAGGTAAAAACCTTTATGATATTCTCATCTCTTGTGTTGATCATATCCAGTGTATGATGAACACCGGCGATGAGCTACTGCTTCTAGGCGATTTCAACTTACCCAACATTCAGTGGGTATATGTCGAAGATGACGAAAACTACCTCCCTGAAGGGAACCTTAATCTTAAAGAGTCCTGTTTTCTCAATTCCCTATTCTCACTCGGCTTGAACCAAATGAGTGGGGTGACTAATGTGTTGGGGAGGCAGTTGGATCTCGTATTTTTTACGGACTCGCTCAACATGAGTATTGAACCCAGTCCAATAGTCATGTTGTCTGTTGACAATTACCATCCTCCTCTCTTGCTCAATTATTGCTTCAATTCTGAGAATAATTCTTGTCCGGAGGAGGTATCCCATGCCTTTAACTTCAAAAAGGCTAATTTTAATGAGCTGTCATCTAAACTTGCCTTGATTAATTTCAACAGTTTACTTTCTTTTGGGAGAAGTCGTACTCCTATAATTTTTAACTACACCTTTTCTAACGAGAGTGTCCGTCGTGTTAATTTTGTAAAAGATCTCGGGATTAGATTTGATAGTAAACTCGATTTTGCTGCCCACATTAACTATATTGCTTCCAAAGGTAGTTTAGTCCTGGGTTTTATAAAAAGGTGGTCTAAAGAGTTCAATAACCCCTTGATTACTAAACACCTTTATATCTCTCTTGTCAGACCATTACTCGAGTATGGGTCCCAGGTTTGGTCTCCTCACTACTCTTCGCACGTTGGAATAATTGAGTCAGTTCAAAGGAGGTTCGTTCGATTCGCACTGAATCATCTTCCTTGGGATAACCCAATAGTTCTTCCACCATATGAATCTCGGCTTAAGTTACTCAACTTAAGCACTCTTTGCAGGCGTCGTGAGGTAGCCGATGTTGTATTTGTTCATCAGCTCCTTAATGGAAAGGTCGACTCAGGTTTTCTGAGTCGCCGTACATCGTTTAGAGAGAGTGGATACAATTTGAGAGGACCACCTCTCTTACACACCAACTCCTCTAACACGAATTACGGCAGATTCGAGCCTGTTAATCGCATGTTCATTAATGTGAATAAAAATATTGATGTTTTTAGCGTGAGCATTAGTAAGGACGTCCTTAAAAGGAGCCTTTTCAATCTCACTTGACTGACTTTTCTTGCACGCTTCTTTGTGTATTGCATTTCTTACTGTTTTAAGTTATATGTTTCTAACATTTTTTTTGTTGCATCTCTTAGCTGAGCCACTGTGCAGTGGTAAATGTGACCGCGTTTGTGTACAGGGACCGGACCGGCTTGGTACCGGAGTGCCGGGGAGGGTCGAGAAGGAGCCTGCATTTTCGATCGCATGCTCGTTATGTGGTGTTTTCTCTACTTATACCTTTTTTGGTGCTTTCGGCTGGTTCGGTCCCTCCACATAGGCGTGGCCCGTTTCTCAGCCCAGCTGAGAAGTGTACCTTCTGAGCTAGAAGGATAAACTCTATTACTATATAAATTTTTAAAAACCGACTTCAGCAAAACCAAAAATAATGCACAAAAAACCAAAAATAATGCACAAAAAAAAGGATAAAATAATTGTTTGAAATTTTTTACAACATTAATCCAATCAGAATGGATTTAATAAGAAGAATCACTTTTGAAGACGGTGCCAACACCTGTTTTCGGGGTGATGTATTAAGGGCATAAGGCTAACAAAGAAATGAATACAATTTTCGCAGCAATAGTTAATGCAATGAAAGTCAACTACTACCTGGCACCGTCTTCACAAGTGATTCTTCTTATTAAATCCATTCTGATTGGATTAATGTTGTAAAAAATTTCAAACAATTATTTTATCCTTTTTTTTGTGCATTATTTTTGGTTTTTTGTGCATTATTTTTGGTTTTGCTGAAGTCGGTTTTTAAAAATTTATTTTTTTGTATAACCATTTTTGTATCACTATCATTAGTGCCAGTGACACCTTTAATACTATCTATTTGAGACATGCCACTTCCGTGTACATACTCTACACTAGGTCTCTTCTCCTCTATTTCCGTTAATATTTTTTGTTGGTTCTCAAAAGTTACTTTCTTTAAAATTAGAAGTCTATTTATCACTACTTTATTAGAAAAACTTTGTATCACACACTTGATTGAAATAATTAGTAAATACACGCCTTTTACAGGTCTAAACGCACAGTCTGTCTGCTCTTGGCAAGAGTACAGGCAAGCCTCTCAGTCGTTGTGCTACGGGAGATTGTTACAACAACATGGCTAAATACGTAAATAAAGCTTTTCAGAAACTGCTTTAAATAGAATTTCATTCCAAAGGAATACTCTCTTACAGTCTGCCTGAGTAGAGTATGCATGAAATTTCTCACCGAAGAGTTTGTAATTCTTTACATTAATCCAATCAGAATGGATTTTAGAAAGAGAAAAAAAGAAAAAAAGTCGAACTACCCGCCGGGGTTTGAACCCGCAATTTTTATTTGCAGGTCAACGCCTTTGCCGATTCATCCACCGGCCTCTTCTCGAGCACGCGACAATAAAGTAATTTGTTCGCTGCCTTTGAAATACTTCTATCCGTTCAAGGTGTACTAATTTTACCAGTTTTTTACGCCTACCTTCGAACTCCTTTATCAGAATTTAAAAAAAATTGTACGGGACCACCGTGGGAAACTACCCTTTCAAACAAAAAAGAAAAAAAGCAAAAAAGTCATTGCGTTACAAAGTTATGCGTGAACAGGACCAAAAAATACCTACGCGTCGAATTGATAACCTCCTCCTTTTTTGAAGTCGGTTAAAAAATCGTTGCGCGCATGAATCTTTCTCTTTTTTGATTCCGACAGTCCGACAGTTGGCTTCAAAATGATTTTTTGATACTTTCAATTTCCCTAACGATCAAGATCGTTAATTTATCCCTTTTTCCCTTAACGTTCTCGGGTAAAGACCAAGAACGTTAAAGTTTACCTTTTTTTCCCTTAATGTTCTCGGGTAAAGACTAAGAACGTTAATTCCCTCCATTCTAATTATTCACCTGTAATTTAATTTAAGGCCAACTAAAGAGACCTGGGTGAGTAATTTATTTTCATAAAAATATATCTTCAATTTTTCTTTCAATATATACAGGGTGTATCACGAACAGTGACAAAGCGGCCGGCTGTGGATAGGTTATGGATAAACGAACAAAAAATCGTATGGTTTTGAAGTCTTATTTTAGAGTTTTACATATTACCCTGTATTTTTGTACCCCTATGAGTTATTTTCATGAATAAGGTATCAGTGTACGCAGAAAACTCCCACATATCTAAAACTGTCAAAATCAAGGTTCTACCCTATCAACTTCCAGAGCAATGAGTCGTCAAAGTCAAAACTTTGGTTTTTTTCACTAAAATTTCAACTAAAACCACATTTTTCTCCAAAAAATACGTAGTTAACGGATATTTTGTTTTCAAAATTGGAAAGATTGGACAATTCCCTATGAATAATGTCATAATTGTCAATTATGACAATTTTTATGCTACGGCCTTTACTTTTGAAGTTATTAGCAAGTTTGATGTTGAAATTGGCCTTATTTGGTGCTTATTTGGTACTTTTTAGCAAAGCTTAGGTGACCTTGATTTTGACAGTTTTGGATAGGTGGGAGTATTCTGCGTACACTTATGCTTTATTGATGATAATAGGTCATAGGGTTACAAAAATACAGGGTAATATGTAAAACTCTAAAATAAAACTTCAAAACGACCTAGCGGCTAAATTATCCATAACCTATCCACAGCCGGCCGCTTTGTCACTGTTCTTGATACACCCTGTATATATCTTTTCAAATTGTTTTGGTGATTTGGTGAAATTTACCTTTGTTTTAACTTGAGTCTTTTGAGAATTACAATACCTTGAAATTTGCGATGTTTGAAGTGATCTTTAGTGAACAACGTTGATGAGGTTTTTTCTCCTTTATGATTTGTTACTTTAGCTCACGTGGTTGATGAGGTGTATAAGGTGATTCTGTGCATTTATTTAGCTAACACCGTTGATGAAGGTGTCTAACGGGAAGATTTGAGTGGATGTTGACATCGTGTTCTAGATACCTGATTCTAACTCATAACTTTAATAGTTATGATTCTATTGAATTATTTACTGTTTGAAATTTATTGAATCATTTACTAACTATTGAATTAATTGAATTTAAAGTGAAATTGTTTGGATTAAGTTCTTTCCGTTTACTAATAATTTGCATAATTACTACTTGAATTGCTTTTACTGATTTCTTTTCTCTTAAACTTTTACTGAACTTATTAACTTAATACCTTATTATTATATCGAATCAATTACAATAATAATATCTGAAATAAATATTATTTGTTATAAAGTAAAACTTGTTGTTCTTTTATTCAGTGAGTGCTGCATTTGGAGGCCAATTTGGGGCAGTTATTTCTCTTTGTTTTGAAAGGTTTTTGTAACAAAAACACCGTCACTTTTACAATTTTAGATAGGTAGGAGTACACTGATATGTAAAACTCTAAAAAAATTTCAAAAGCCTATCAACGGCCGGCCGCTTTTTAAACTTTAGTGTATGCACCTGGTATAACGAAGAGCATAAGGTAGCTTAAAGGCGGGGAAATTGTTATACAAATTTCTAGAGTTCTATTGCGGTGAATGAATCAATGATGTCCTGGAAAGAGAGTAATCTCCTACTTACCAATTATTATTTTAAAGAAAAAACCAACCAGTATTATTTTTCATAAATCGCAAAATCATCTTTATATTTTTTTGTCTACTCTCCGTTTCTGACTAACTTTTATGTAAACCATGTTAGAATCTTCAGGGAAATGAACGTTGATAAATCTTAAATGCATGCATTGTTTAAAACAAATATTTTTCTTAAATTTTCGTTAATATCTCTGATTTATATTTTTTTTTGGATGTATTTCGTTTTAATAAATTAAATGCATTAATATCAATCGATTCACAAAGTTCGCCATACATGAAATCTGAATAGAAATTTTCCAATCTGCATAAAATAACAACCATACATAAATGAAGTCCCGATATAAATGTGAATCCCTTAATCAGATTCATGATATCGCCAGTTTACCAATCTGCCCAGCTAATATTGAAAGTTTGCGATAACAGTGGCGAAAGACATTTCAACAAGCAATTTTCAATCCAGCAGAAGACGACGTCGTTCACCAAAAACGAAAACCAAAGAACCGCCATGTCTTAAGCCCTTTTCCTTCTTTTTTCCATCCCTCTTCCCTTTTTTTTCTCAACCCGTTTTCAAAGAGGATAAGAGATTCATGAAAAATTCGGAAACCCACATTCATGTCCTTCATTCTTCCATTACCAGAAGCGATAAAAGGCTATAAAACGTGAAGACGGAAGATCGGATGGATAGACAAAATACTTGAATGCTACTTAATGACATTTTGGTGCGTGCCAGAAACTCTTCTGATGGTATAACAAAGTCATAAGAAGGCAAAGTGGGTGTGGCGGGCAAGAACAAAGATGTTTACAGAAGGGAGGGCAGGATGTGCGAAAACATAGAAAACAGTTAATCTATAGAAGGAAGAATGGAAGTATATCGGAGTATCACGACATTTTCCCAACTGCCTCCTTCGAGATGTTGGTACCTATATTCTCAAGGGACATTCTTCTTCTTTTACCATTAAGCAATCATTCAGAGATTCACAATGGTTGTCCTTTCTATTCAGCACAGTGTTCATGAAATTCTGCTTAAGAAGCGTTATTGGTGAATTGCACGCATCATGTGTTTCCTGGTGTTTTGAAATTTTTATTAAGACACCCCAAAAGAAGGCAGTGAATTGATAGAGTGGCTTCCTTAATGGACCCACAGATTTAGGACATTATGATTTAAATTTTTTTTATCGCTGCATGATGACTAACTCTGATTTAACAGGAAATAAAGATTTTTAATAGATTAAGTAAAATCAAGAAAGCTCCATTTTTGGTTATTTGAACATGCTGGACATAAAGACGCTGCTTAATGACACAGTTTTCATCGGAGTCGTGAAAAAACAGGCTTTATTTGGGCACAGCCATAACCTTCTATATTTACAAGCCATGAACAAGAATCTCAATTGAGAGAATCGGACCACCAAATTCTCCCAAATTCTCCAAATTACACTAACAACATAACGTGATTTCACCGAGTTGTGGTCCGATTGAGCGGAAATTCGCTCTCAATATTTTCCTTGTTCATGGCTTGTAATATAGAAGGTTGTGGCACAGCGCAAACTGGTAACTGCTACTAACTCATGTGGAGATGTCATGTATCACTTTGTGCATAGAAAATTACAAAACGGAGGTATTGGATTCATCAAGGATTCATGGTTTATTTTTTTTTGTAAAAGTCTAAATATCTCCCGCTTTATTTGGTGGAGTACCGATGTAAACGAGAGAGGTGAGTGTCTTCTAGAATTTTTTGTAATGAATAACATAGAACTTGCAAACAGGGGATAGAAACCTACCTTTGTTACTGCTTGTAGAGAGGAGGGTTGACACCTTCGGAGCAAAAGCGGGTTAAAATAACAAAGGGAGCGAAAACGGTTCGGTAATTTTTTTAGCGCAAAACAGGAATATCTTCGTGTTCTTAGAGTAAAAATGGTATAATAATACTGCAGCGCAAGAACGGTGTATCAAAAAACCGAGGGCAAAAGCGGGTTAACTTTTTATCCCGCTTTTGCTCTTAATGAAAACTTATTCCGCTTTTGCGCATATCTAAAATTTTAACTGCTTTTGTTCTCAGTTTTCATTAGAAATGCTTTTGCTTATACTTTCCCAATAAAAGCCTAACCAAAGCGTCAACCTCCTTTACTCGAATTTTCCATAACTCGAAGATTTTTTACGGTCCCTTGCAATTAATGAGGTTCTACTATAGTTTTTGCATTTTTACAATATTTTTTTTCTATTTCTGAGCTTAATTTTTGCAACAATAAAACATTTTTGTTATATTTGAAATTTTCGTTTTTCATATTTTTCGAAATTATACAATAGTATAGTTTGTCTCTAGTTCTCGTTTGTCCACTTTCTAAAATTTTATCTATAATTTTAGGGTAAATGTTCTACATTTTTTCCGTTCAGTCATGCCATTTTTGTATGGCCTTAATTTCTAAAAAAAATTGCTATATTTCTTTAATTTTGGGATTTGACGGTTTCAGTTTCAAAAGGATTGCCCTTTTTATTTTAATATTAATAAGTTTGCATTTTTGACAATAATATCTGCAGTTTTTGACTTTGATGTTTGCAATTTTTGAAATGTAGTTAAAAATTCGGAATTTTAGAAAAATTGAACCCTTTTTCTACTACTACTATTACAATATGTAAAATAAACGTAAACTGAAAAAATTCATAAAATGTAAACATTACAAAAATTGAAGGTAGTAATAATAGTACAGGTAAATGAAGCCGAAAAATCGGAAATAATTAGATACATGCTGAAAATTCGCAGGGAGCTTCCTTTTAGGGTTCTTAATAAGGTGTTATAAAGTCTACCAATTTTCTACCCAGGGCAGCCCACTTTTTAGGGGGTTGTAGCCCGCAAAATGGGTATATTTGGGTTTTTCTGCAATTTTGTTAGTTAAAGGATAAAAATGGGCAGAGATCTCTGTAGTATATAGAAAATAAGAAATGAATACAAGTATGCACTGGTAACACTGCATGCTTTAACCTTGCATTCTAGAGTACAACTAGGATTAGAAATAAGCAGTTGCAATTGTACACCGTAGCAATAAAGATGTTGAACAATAACCAAAGCGGAGTTTGATTAAAATAACACATGGCGCAGTCGAAATGAAAAGAACTGAGAAAAAAGTGATAAGTTGTGATCCCGTGTATTTAAAATTGAAATTAAATTGAAAATTGAAAATAATAAAAAAGTTAAAGAGTCGTGGTTAGTGTTAAATGGGAAGAGCTTCCAAGGCTGAGGATCATTTACCTAAGGTAAAGAAACCACGTGGAAGACCCCCAAAGACAGTCAAATATATAACGACTTACGTAAAAAGTGCGATGGAGTATATCCGAAAAGTGGATAAATTAAATTTGGAAGGTACTAACCTATCCGAAAATTGGAGCACCTTTTGGCAAAACTTCGAGATATTCTGCACGGCAGCAGAACTTGATAAAAAAGCAGAAGCAGTGAAAATAGCGGTTTTTCTTAATGCTATTGGGCCAGAAGGGGTTGAAGTATTTAATTCGTTCAACCTGACCAGCGAACAAAGGAAAAACTACAAGGAAGTAGTAAAATCGTTCGAGGATTTCTGTAAACCAAAAAGAAATGAAACTTATGAAAGTTTCTTGTTCAACAAACGGAATCAGGAAGAAGGAGAACCCTTCGACAGTTTTTTAATGGACCTGAAGAAAATTATCAGGAATTGTGGATACGGTGAACAGGAACACCGCATGCTGCGGGATCGCATCGTCATGGGGACAGCAGACAAACATCTACAAAAGAAATTACTGGAAACAACGGAATTAACTCTGGAGAAAGCAATTGAAATAGCACGCGCGGCGGAGGTGACTAAATTACAAACAGAACATCTGCGAGGAAGTGGATCATCAGTAAACATGGTAACTAACGTTCCAAATAAGAAAAAAGATGTATCATATACTAATAGAAAAAATGAAATTAATTTTAGGTTACAAAAAAATGATGTCAATAGGAATAAAAATAATTATAGCTCTAGGGAGAAGTTAAAAAATTGCAAATACTGTGGGCAAACTCATGAGAAAAAGAAATGTCCAGCATACAACCAAACTTGCAACAGATGTTACGGTAAGAACCACTTCGCTGTCGTATGCAAATCGAAGCAGTCAAAACAGGTGCGTGAATTAAAATTAAATACAAATTATAAAAGTAGTGACGATGAAATGTTTGTAAATGAGATAACGGATAGCATGTTAAAGAAAAAAAAATCGTGGTATGAAATGATAAAAATAAATAAAAAATTGGTCAAAGTTAAACTTGATTCGGGCGCGGAAGTGAATGTATTGCCTTTTGAAATTTATAGAACAATGAAGCCATTGCAATTAAAGAATTCGGGAGTAAATTTACTAGGTTATGGGGAGAAGGAGTTAAAAGTTGCAGGCTGTGCAAAGTTTGAATGCACTGTGAGAAATACGTCAAAAGTAGTTGAATTTATTGTTACAAAAGAGAGGGCGGAACCAATTTTAGGGTTAGAATCGTGTGAAGACTTCAATTTAATTAAACGAGTTAACATCGTGAACACGTTCATGACAAAAGAAGCGGTATTGCGTGATTATACGGATGTATTTGGAGGACTAGGAAAATTCGAAGATAATCTTAATTTACAAATTAATGAGAACGCTACCCCTGTTGTACGCGCTTCTAGACGTATCCCACTAACATTAAAAAAAGCCGTTGGGGAAGAGTTAGAAAAACTGGTGAATAGAGGAATAATCGAGAAATGTAATGAGCCAGTTGAATGGGTCTCGAATTTAGTGATAGTCGAAAAACCGAACAAAAAACTCCGACTTTGTATAGATCCGAGGGAATTAAATAAAGCGTTAAAACCATTGAAATACCCCCTGCCTACATTTGAGGAAATTACGCAGCAACTAGCTGATAAACTAATATTTACAGTACTTGATCTGAAGGACGGGTACTGGCAAGTGGCACTTGATAAGAAATCGAGTGAACTGTGCACTTTTAGCACACCTTTTGGATGCTATAGCTTTAAGCGCCTACCGTTTGGGATAAAGACAGCACCGGAAATTTTCCAAATGTACAATGAAAGAAATTTCAAAGACATTGCGGGTGTAATAATTTATTTGGATGATATTTTAATTGCGGCAAAAACAGAAAGCGAGCATGATGCCATATTAATACAAGTGATGGACAGGGCTAGAAGTCTAGGAATTCGTTTTAATAAGGAAAAATTACAATATAAGGTACCAGAAGTGAAATATCTTGGTCACATAATCTCGCAAAATGGTATTAGGCATGACCCAGAAAGGATGAAAAATGAAACAACCAAAGGACAAAAAGGATCTCCAAAAGCTCTTGTGAATGATCAACTACGTGCGCGCATACATTCCCAATTTAGCCCATACATCGCAGCCTTTGCGGGAACTATTAAAGAAAAATACGCATTTTAAATGGGAGACAGTCCATGATAATTGTCTGAACAAAATAAAAAAGCTAATAATAGAGGCTCCGTCCTTAAAAATTTTTGAACCAAATAAACCGATAATTATCCAATGCGACGCATCAAAATTCGGGTTGGGAGCGTGCCTCATGCAGGAAAACAGGCCAATTTTCTTTGCATCAAGAAGTTTATCAGAGCCTGAAATTAGATATTCGCAAATTGAAAAAGAATTACTAGCCATAGTGTTTGCATGCAAAAAATTTCATTTATTCATCTATGGAAAGGAAATAAAGGTAATTACGGATCATAAGCCGCTGATAGGGCTATATAAAAAAGAAATTGCAACCATACCAAGCCCACGCTTACAAAGAATGCTGGTAAGATTATTTAAATATCAGCTTACGTTAAAACATGAGCCTGGAAAATCATTGTTGATAGCTGACTTGCTATCAAGATATTATGATGAAGAGGAGTGCACCCCTGAAATAGAAGACATTGATTGTGTAGTGCATTCTCTAAACATTAGTAATGAAAGAATGGAATCTTTCAAAAGGGCAACCGATAGTGATGAAGTCTTGAAGAAATTAAAAGAGACGATACAAGAAGGATGGCCGAATACGAAAGCAAAACTTTCTGAAGAACTTAAATTCTATTGGAAATTGAAAGATAATTTAACTTTAGATAAAGGAGTAGTATTTTTAAACGAAAGAGTAATAATACCTACGGCCCTCCGAAAGGAAATGTTAGCGATAGTTCATAAATCCCACCAAGGGATTGAAAAAACTAAAAGCAGGGCCAGAGCATTATTTTACTGGCCAGGGATTAATGAAGAAATAGAGAAGTGTGTAGCGAAATGTGAGATTTGCCAGAAATTTAGAAATAACAATATTAAAGAGCCTTATATGTCACATGAAGTTCCAGAGATACCATTTAACAAAATTAGCATGGATATATTTGAATTAAGTAAAGAAAACTACCTAGTAGTTACTGATTACTTATCAAAGTATTTAGAGATAATACCACTGAAAAGTAAAACAGCGAGAGAAATAATAACGAAATTAAAAACATTGTTCTCAGTACACGGAATACCCAAGACAATTGTTGCTGATAACAATCCCTTTGGTTCATTCGAGTTCAGAAATTTCGGAAGAACATTTGATATAGATATTGTAACCTCTAGTCCCCGATACCCACAGTCAAATGGGTTGGCTGAGCGATCAGTACAGACAGCTAAGCGATTAATTGCAAAAAGTAAGGAATCTAAAGAAGAACTATGGCTTACCTTACTCGAATATCGAAACACCCCCTTAAAAAATACCAATAAATCCCCAGCTGAAATACTTATGGGCCGAAGACAAAGAACTTTACTACCAGGAAAAGAAGAACTTTTTAAAAACCGAATAGCAACAGAAGCTAGGAAAGTAGTAGATAGAAATAACAAAAGAAATGAATTTTATTATAATAAAGGTTGCAGGAAAGGGTGCAAGTTTTCTAAAAATGAAAATGTATGGCTAAAAGAGAGTTCAACCTGGAAAAAGGGGAAGATAAAGGCAATACATGACAGTCCTCGTTCGTATTGGGTAGAAAAACACGACGGAGCACTACTTCGAAGAAACTCGATTTACGTACGACACCGGGACATATAAACAATAACCGTATAAATTGTAAAATAAATATAACTTAACATTGCCTACAGCATGCTGGACAATTCTTGAAATCATAGTTGAATTAATAGAGATAATAGAATAGACATAAAAGTATTTATAAGGTATCCTAAGGTAGACTAGTAACAATTGAAGTAACGAATGTACAAATGAATTATTAGAAACTAGAATAACATTGTAGAAATTGAAATTTGAAATATATAGTAGTCACACTACCATTGTTTACTATAGTAAAGTAAAGAGGGAGATGTAGTATATAGAAAATAAGAAATGAATACAAGTATGCACTGGTAACACTGCATGCTTTAACCTTGCATTCTAGAGTACAACTAGGATTAGAAATAAGCAGTTGCAATTGTACACCGTAGCAATAAAGATGTTGAACAATAACCAAAGCGGAGTTTGATTAAAATAACACAATCTCCTTTTAGGGTTCTCAATAAGAGGTATTAAAATCTACCGATTTTCCAACCTGGGAAACCCCACTTTTGGTGTTTTGCTCCCAAAATGGATATTTTTCGATGTTTCTGCAGATTTTCGTTTTTTTTGGTTTGGCCGAAAATCATGGAGAAAAAGCTATGATGGAAATGTCAGACAAAATAGCAGGTTTTGATTGTGAATACTGCAATTGAAAAATCGTATGCAATGCAAGCAACTATTTTAGGAGAGGATGTTGATTTACTTGTTATTTTAACTGCATTAACTCCAACACAAAATGATATTTATCAAATCCACTCATGAAGAACTACAAAAGGCCGATGAAACTTGATTCTTATAAAACTGGAAAGTATTCATTGAATGAACAAAGATATAATGCATTTAAACAGTCCTTTCGGAAAGAGAAAGCAATGTTTCACTCATTTAGGGCATACCAACAGGTACAATGTTGGCTTGGGAATGAAAAAAATTCAAGCGAATGGGGTTGGGAACTGGAAATGGATTTTACGAGACTATGAAAACTCAACAAGAACCAGAACTATATGTACCAACACATGTGTATCTTATATATTTATTTATTCAATAACTCAAGCAGATACAATTTTTCTAACAAAAGGCGTAAAAAGAGAGAAATTCTTCGTTTTCTCATAAAATTTAAGATTGAAATTGCATAAAAAAATATCATTAGGATAAAAACAAAACACTGAAAAAAAATCGAAACATACCGATTTTGGGGGCTAAAATTCCCTAGAAAAGTAGTGGAAAATCGTCAGACTTTAATATGTGAGACTTTAATACCCTAAAAGGAAGATCTCTGCCCCTTTTTAGCCTTTAACTAACAAAATGCAGAAAAATCTAAAAATACGCATTTTGAGGTCTAAAACCCCCTAAAAAGATGACTTCCCTTATTAGTAACCCTAAAAGGAAGCTCTCTGCCAAATTTCAGCCTGTACCTAATTTTTTCCGCTATTTTTCCTATTTTACCTGTTACTATAAAGATTAAAGATAAAAATGACAAACATTTATGCCAGACATGCAAAATTCTCCAAATAAGTAGTTATAAATGGAAAAATGGCAAAAACATAAAATTTATCATAATTACAAACACTTCATACATACAAAGAATTTATGTTACAATCGCGGAAATTCCAAAAAATTCAAAATAAGAATTGAGTTGCATTGTATTGTCTAGTAAACTGAAGAAAATGTTGTCTAAATATAGATTTCCAACTAATAATGTAAGCAACTGCGGTATAAATAAAAACTGGGGGCAAAAGAGGTTTAAGTTTTCGTTAGAGGGCAAAAACGGTTTAGAAAGTTAATCCGCTTTTGTTCTAAGATTTTTTCGGTTCCGTTCTTGCTCTGAATAATAGTTGAACCATTTTTGCTCTGAAATATTTTTATTCCTCTTTTGCTGCAACATCAAATATAGCCCGCTTTTGCTCTGATGGTGACATATACAGTTTGCGAGAAGATGTATATCGATACCCTCATTCTAATACCAACATTCAATTCAAAATTTTCAGGAGAAGCAAAAAACTGCTTTTTAGGTCTTCTGGGGGAGGATTCCGCAAGCGTGTAAATTACTGTGTGCACGGCCATACGGGTTCACGGCCATGTTTTTGATTCCTAATTTATACACCCTTGAAACCTTCGTGAGTACGTAGTGATGGAAACGAAAAAGTTCAAAACAGCGAGTGACAAATAATTTCGTAGCAACTGAAAAATTTCAAATTGCGCACTAAGCTTTCAAAATGAACTTATTCAGCATAACAAAATTCACAGTCGATTGCGGAAACGGGTGAATCGAAAAAGTGCAAACCGCTGTGAATGTGAATTAATTTTTGTTGTATCCACAGGAAAACGATTCACGCCTGCGGAATCCGGCCCCTGAAGTACTTACCGTTATTATATTTTCCGCCTGCACTTATGTGTGCACAATCCGAGATAGGAAAAAAGTATAACGAAAAAAAGAACAAATCTGCGAAACATGATTTTGGGTACATAATTCGACTGTGGAATAATTTCTCGCAGTCAGTATTTCCGAGCTCCTACAACATCCAAGAGTTCAAGCGCAGGGTTCATCGCCACCTTCTTTTACGATTATTTGCGGAGATGGCAAACCATAATCACAGTATTTCCGCAAATTGAAAGAACAATCTCTGACAGTGAGCATTTCATTCGCGTTCTTTCGATTTATCGAATCATGCTTTCGGTCTGATTGGATTCAAAAAGTATCCTAAACGCCTAAGGCACTACTCACACGGGGGTACTCAAATCTCGGATCGACTGCCAATACTCGGCGACTAAGGGAAAGATACCCGTCATATGTAATCAGATGGC
The DNA here is from genome assembly GCA_963855945.1 of Thereva nobilitata. Taxonomy (NCBI): domain Eukaryota; kingdom Metazoa; phylum Arthropoda; class Insecta; order Diptera; family Therevidae; genus Thereva; species Thereva nobilitata. The sequence goes on along the minus strand of OY979694.1, from coordinate 52,637,110 downwards.
GGCACTCATACGGAGATACTCCAGTCGCGGATACTCGGTAACCGAGCAACCAGTTTCTAGGGGATTGACATGCTTCCCAGTCTCCCAGTCGCTCAGTTGCTTGGTTTTTTTCACTGAGAACGAAATGCTAACTACTACTACTGTCACTAGACATTTTGCAAAGTGCACTGAATAAAAAACGGAGGTATATTGATAGGAAACTTGCTATTTCAGCCTCGGCAGTGTAAAGATGCCGAGGAACTACGATCTCGAGTCTCCAAGTTTCTGTATCCCAGTCGCCGAGTATCCGAGATTTGAGTATCCCCGTGTGAGTAGTGCCTAAGAATATACATACTGAAAGAGTCAAAAATTATCATAAACGCCTAAAGCCTAAACTACATTGAAAAGCAGTGCAGTGCAGCGGTGCGCAGTATGTTGCAGTGGTTTATTAGAGAACGCGTGTCAAAACACATTGAATAAGCAGTGTTTTGACATTGGCGGTTCATATATAAATAAATAAATAGTCCCTGTGACTTTTATTGTATAAAAAGTCCTTATTTCTAACTAATTCGATTAATTTTTCGTCATTCATTTTGACAACAATGGCAATGGCAACTTCATATGAAGTTTTTAAGAAATTGAAGACAAGGCAGTGCAGTGCAGTGCAGTGCAAGGCAGTGAAGTTAATGTGAGTAGCCACATTCAGTTACAAGAAGTCTAAATATCACTGCGCAGTGCTGCATTGCACTGCCTTTCAATGTAGTTCAGGCTTAAGAATATACTGAATCACCCCGTGAAATCGTCAATCGAGTTAGCCGTTTTCGATCTTTAAGGTTTACAATTGGAATGATAAAAAAAACTTTCCACTCCCTTTCCTCCGACTATCGGATCAAATTTTCCGCGTTAACCAATAGTCGGATCCGAAAGAAAAACCATGCCCAAGAAAATACTGAATCTTCCCGTGAAAGTCCCTTCGCAATCCGATTAGCCGTTTCCGATATTAGCCCGGACAAATATACAGACAGACACAGACATACCGATAAAAATTTTAAAAATAATTTATTTTGTTTTAATATCATGTAAATAACCATATTAACTTAGAATATGACAATTATTTTGAAATCACAGACAGACACTCCAATTATATTTATATAGAAGAAGATAGAAGATGGTATAAAATTTTGTTTTGTTGTGGCTTTCTCTTTGCTGTGTAGAGAATTGTAAGATACATAATAATCATTCAAAATCAAAATTTCCCAAAAAAATGTTAATACGTGGTATTAGAATGAGGGTATGGATATACAGAGTGCGTTTTATGTTTCAGGCCGATTTTATTTGGTCGCCATTTTGGTTTTGTTGCCATTTGTCAGTTCATATTTGACAGTTGTGGATGGTACTCGATAAAAATTTATTATGGAGTATCTAACCACGCAACAGCGGATTTTTCAGCTCGTATAGAGGTTCAACGTTTTTGGCCAAAAGTCATTTTGATTGACGAAGCACATTTCGACTTCTTAATAAACAGGCTATTTTGTTTATTAAGAAGTCAAAATGTATATTGAAAACCCTCAATCAATACTCCAAAGACTAATGTACCCCCTTATGGGGAACCACTTGGGTCGACTGCATTATAGCGCAGTTCTTCAAGAATGAGCATTGCTGTAACTTGCACTGGTGATCGCTACCATGACATACATATTGAAAAACTCTCTTGTGCCCGAATTGAATCATTTTGGCCTGTAGCACATTTACTTAGATACAACAGGACGGTGCCACATCACCCATAGCTCGTGCTACGATGCAAAATTTTAACATATATCGCACCTCCTGTAGTATTAAATCTGGTGTTTAAAGATTTGCAAGACAATTATAATAAGATATAAAATAATCTGTAATTTATAAAACATCATTTTTGTTATATATACAATATTTTTTATAATTTTAAAATGCATTTAACGTAATATGGTACTAAAAAAATAATTGAAATAATTAAATAATCACAAAACGTGTAAAACTAATTTATTAGGACGAAAACCCAAAATGTATTGCGCAATTTAAAAAAAAATAACCTAAATACAAATTAAATTTCCTAAAATTTTTAAGTGATTAACATTTAAATTCCGAACAGAATAATTATCGACAAGCAAATTTAATAAATTCCCATAACATCGATTTAATATGATAGAATTTTATTCACATTTCCAGTTTCAGTTTCCTGTTATTAATTTAAGCCCAGGATTGCATTCAACAGGATAATTTTCCCATTTTATTAGGTAGCCCCGTGTGTAAAGCATTGCCCCCTCCATGATGGTAAAGAGAAATCAAGCACCACTACAGATGCAATTGAAATTCTTTACTCAGATACATTTGCGTAACATGTTAAATATTTAATCAGCGTCAAAGTAATTACCACTCGAAACGATTGGCTGCTCTTCAGATACAAGTATACAATATTACGAATGCGTTCTGGATTTTCATCCTGGACAAAATATCAGCAATTACTTTCCGTGCCATGATTTCCAGTATTAAAAGCGCAATCAAACGTGAAGGGAGTAAACCAACACCAGGCTAATTGAATTTGTGTTGGTATAGTCCAAACGACTTTACTTTTAAATCAATAACGGATATATGTATAAGTATGTATATTTAGGATATTACTCTTACAAAAACGAGATTATTTGTAATTGAACTGATTCTGAATAAAGCGATCACACCTCTGATTATATTAATGGATGCCAATTTATGCCATAAATGTTTCATAGAACTTCAGTTCACAAAATCCCATCGTTTTAGGATACAAACTCAAAACACTGTTGAACATTTTTCAATTCTAAATAATTTCATGAAAACAAATATGAGGTCCTATTCTACAATTTTGTTGTATACTCTCACAAATCACACTTTCGAAAATTGTTATTTGATCAATATAAACATGAAACTGTGTCTCTGGGGCACCCTCAAAAATGAATCGTCATCGTTTTTATTCGAAAATTTCAAACACTTTAAACGTAATGACGTAGCCGGTCTCGATGGTCTAGGGACTACCATCCTAGAAGTTCGTGGTTCGAGTCCACTTTGAAGCACAACCCTTGGTCTTTCACGTTTGAAGAAAGCCCCGGGAATCGATGAACTCGTTTAAAAGGGAAGAATAGTGGTAGTAGAAAAATTGCATGTACTCGTACTGATCACCAAAATATGGATGATATAATAAAATATTCACAACCTCCTGGAACCTATCTCAGAAAGTTTGCTAGGCGAATACCAAGCCGGCTTCCGGAGAGGAAGGTCAACCACCGTCCACCGATCAACTCCACACTAAAAAAATTCATAGAAAAATGCTGGGAGAGGAATTTTAACGTATACCAGATTTTTGTAGACTTCAAGCAGGCATACGACTCCATCGAGAGAAAGAAGCTACTTCAGATTCTACTCGAATTAGGTTTACCAGCTAAACTAGTACGTCCTATGCCCGATTTCTTCACTTTAAACTTATCCACGGGTTTTATAATTTTCGAATAAAGATAAACTTCGATTAAATGTGGGACGGTTTTCTTCACGCGAATCCAAAGTTACGTATTCGACAGATAGTTAACCTACCATTCATATGGCATCTCTGCAAATTGCTGAGATATGTTTGGCTTTTGCGTAAGTCTCGTTAAGGGTACCCCCCCCTTTCTCGGTTTGCAATTTCTGCGATATTCAATTGGCTGGCAAATAAGCAAAAATCAATTTCTGAGGTTTTCATATTGTTACATATGTAATTCGAAACTTAAAATACAAGAAGTAATTTTGATAACAATTTTTCATGAACATTTAAGCAACATTTTTTTTATAAATAAAAAGTCCTCTTTTTTGTTGGCGGGCGCGATTGCAAATCACTGGATTGTCTGAAATCAAAAATTTAAACGGAATTAGATAAAATACATAATTATCTAGTAAATGAACTATTCTTTATCATTTCTGGCAAAAATTAACAAAATGGTGGACCTTTGAATGTATTTTTTCGAAAATTCAACGTTTTTTCATTGAAAATCTAGCTGAAAATTTTAGAAAATCTTGATGAAAATTTTAGAAAATCTTGATGAATCTTCTTCATAGTAGTTCAATTTCTAGATATTGATGTGAAGAACAACATATTAAAATTTCAGACCGATCGGTTGAATAGTTTTTAAGTTACAAGGTCCGCCAATCGTAAAAACACTGTTTCGAGAAAAACGCGTTTAAAGTTTATTGAAGCAATATTTCGTGTATAAAATCAACTGTCCAACCACAGACTTAACTATCTGTAATACAGATGTTCCGCTTCATACAAAATTTTGGCACCAGGAAATTGCTGGGTAGGATTTGTTTCGTATCCTAAGGCGAAGCTTTAGAATACACATTCCACAAAGCTCTCCACGCATTTCCCCAAGTTCTCTGTTGATAGTCAAAGGAAGAGAGGAAGGGCAGGGTGGCTACGGAGCAGGGTTGGTAACTTGCATGAAGTATATTCCGGTGCGTTGAGACAGAAATTATGGTGTTTAGCGTTAAAAAGTGGTGTTACTTATAAAACATAATACTATAAGAATAAAACATATATGTTCAATACAAACTTTTATTTAAAATTAAAAAAACAGAACAAAAATTAAATTTTTCTTTAAAAAAAAATACAAACAAATAATATAAAATTAATAAAAATAAACGTAACAATTTCACAGCAATTTTACAACAATACAATGCATTATGTACTTAAAAATTTAGTCTGATTCAGCAGAATTACTTTTTATATGATCATACATATTTTGATTAAATTTGTCAAAATGACCAGTTTTAAATTGTATTTGAAAACAATCATCCCTTTTAAATAACCTTTTGGTGTGTAAAATACCATCTAAAGTACTTGTATTTAATCGATTACGAGTCTTTGTTTTATTTAGATTTATTGCAGAAAATATGCGTTCAACTGTAGCGGATGAATGGGGTAGGCAAAATATGTGTGTTACAACTTCACGCTCACTCACCTCACGCAAAAAATTTTTCGTGATCAAAAATTGTAAATAACAAACAAACGGAAACAAAGCACATTTATCTACAATAATTGCAATGAAATTAATACAAAGTCATCTCGCGAACCCGCGCAGCAGAAGGTAGCCATATTTCCGAATATATTTACTTCATTCACATGTGCAAGCATAATCTATTTTCGAAGTTCGAATAGACTTAATAGACTAGATTTAAAAGGAAAAGGGGAATAGGTTTTGGTACGTTCATACATTTTGGACTAAGAAAATTATTAAAGTTGTCAATTGTCACTTTTAAAATGTAAATTAATTCTAATTGCATTTTACTTGGCTTTTTTCCCAAAATACTGTTTTACGTGACCAAACTAAGAAAAACGGTGAAACACCGTAAAAACGGTGCACTTACCATCACTGCTACGGAGCTTCATTCCACACGGACGAAATGTATTTTTTCGCCTGCTCCACCCCTCACTCACTTTGCCTTACCAGCCAGGCAGCAGACGAAACAATTTTTTTTGAATAGCCAAGTGCTCACGCGCAGGATGGATTTTTTTGTTAATTGCCATTGTGGCAGGTCATGATTTTGTTTTTTTGTTGTTTTCAGGCATTCAATGATATTTCTCGGATGAAATGGAATATTCTATTTCGCTACATTTCGGATTTCCCGGCCTAAGATTTCAGGTGCGTGGGACATAATCTATTTGAATTGTATTTGATTAGCCAAGGGCTCAGGCGCAGGGCACCGCCGGATGGATTTTTTAATTTCCAATTTTGATATGGTTATTTGAAATGGTGAATTGTCGCAGGTCATGATTTTGCTGTTTTGTTGCATGCAGGCATATTATTTTTCCGATGAAATGGAACATTCTTTTTAGATTTCTTTTCGTATTTAAGGCATTATGCTACATTTTGTTTCCGGCCGTAGATTTCAGGTGCGCGAAATATAATTTATACTTCGGAATCGAATAAAAAAAATGTTTTACAAATTGAATTTATGTCTTTATTACTTGAGTTTATAAAATTGACCAACTCTAACTTAATTCTATATTAATTATGCACCTAACAGGTGAAGACTAATTATGCTGATTTCTAGATTCCTATAGATTGTGAAAATTTTCATGGCTCAACGTCTAGACCAACGGTAGGCAACCTCCGGCCCGCGAGATGTTTAGAAGAAGTTATAAAAAGTATTTTTCGATGTTTGTCGTCTAGTTTAAATTGAATATTACATCCATTACATCTATTAGACTATGCATCATTTCTTTTATCACCCCCATACACAAACCGGTTTTATAGACAAGAGGTCGCAGGGAAGTTTATTTTATCCTAATTTTGCCTCAGAAAATTTGTCAGACTCACCCATCCATCACCGTAACACAATTATAACATCATTCTCGGGGGTATGAGGAGACTATGAGTAACTCCCCATCTCATTCGCGTTTCGTTGCAAGAAAAAGAGACAGAAAAATGAGTATTTTGAGGGTTATACCTACATTATACACAAATATGTTTGAGTTGAGGACCGATTGTTGGATAGTGTGATTTACCCCATTAAAGGGGTCACTTCAAATGCAGACAAAAAATATAGTGTTGGTTACGACACGATTATAAAATGAATTGGTAAGAGGTGGCTTCAAATTAGGCGAGGGGCGATTGTAATGCCAAAAACCAGCAAATTAAAGAAAGAAGCTTATATGCATTAAACTGCCTCAGAGTAAGTAAGAAATCTATGCCTCCACGATGTATATTTATATTTTACAATCTCACTTCACCTAATTTCAATTTGGAACCTTTGCTGCCTCAACAAAAGTAAGAAATGCCTCTCCAGTTCGTATTTAAAATCTCACCTCGTCTCAGCTCAAATTGGATATTTTACTGCAGCAAAAAAAATAACAAATGTCTCGTATTTACAACCTCACCTCACCTCGCCTCATTTTAAGTGGAATTTTACTGCCCCTAAAGAAGTAAGAAAGAAGAAAATCTTGTCTCTTCACTACGTAATTACAATCACATCTCGGTACACACCCAACTAACACAAAAGGTTTTAAAAATGTTGTAAGAATCTTTACACAACCTTTTAATAAGTGTAGAAGTTTTATAATTTAGTGTTGGAAACGTTTTGCCAACATTAAAACAACATTTATATACCCCAAATAGGCGCAGGTTTATACAGCAAAATTGCTTTGTACGTGTCGTACATAAAGGTTGTTTAATCGCTTGTCCAGCAAATTATATCACTTTTACACAGTAACTGATAAAGCTGTTTTAAAACTGTATAATAAGATATTAAACAGAACTATTTGTCTGTATAAGTAGCTATATAACTTTTAAAAAACATTTTTATACAACCTTATATCCGTAAATTTTAGAGGATTATTGTAACCATTTTGTTGTATATCTATTTTCATTAGATATTATTAAAAAACATTATGCTAACATAATTGCTATTTACTTACTCACTTGGCATTCATTTAATTTTAATATTTTACGCCATGTTAACTTTTTGCATATTATGATGACATCATTATAGTCACCTTATAATAATATGACAATTTTAAATTCTAATATTGGCTTTGGCGGAGTGAAAATTACTTGCAAAGTACACTTTACTGTTGAAAGCCTTGGTAATAATTCGAATAGGTACAACGCGCCATAAAAATAATGAAAATTTAACAAATGTTAATATTAAACTAATTTTTGAATATTAATTATTTTATGATATTATCAAAACGTACCACTTTTTTTTCGAATCTATGAAAATATGGTATCTTCTGCGTACATTTTTGAAATCATTTGTAGAAGTGGAAAAGAAAAAAAAATTTTTTTTACTTTATAACCGGTTTTTCTAATATGGCGGCTTCCCTTTGCTTACCATTTTCAAAACCAAAATGTCTTCTCTTGCACTAAGGCTATTTTACTTTTATTGAAACTATTAAAAAGTAATTTAGATACTTGGAAGATAATAATATTTTATAAGAAGTAAATTAGGGATAAAATAAGTATCAATAATAGAATTATAGAACAATGGGCTGTGTAGAAGTATTTTGCGTGATATTTTTGCTCCGAGGATTATTCATTAGCTGTATAACCAGCTCTTACAATTACCTTTATAACACATTTTTGCTCATATTACAGCAGTTTTTTTCTTTATTGCTATATAATGGTTTTATTAAAGAGCGACTTGCAAGATTTTTAATACCCATGCGCATAATTGAGAAACAAATATAATTTTTACCATAGACTAGACCCAATTCTAGAAACCATTTCTTGAATTCTACAAAACATATGTTACATAAGATGGGCTAAAACTCTTGTGTTCTGGTAGTCCATCTACATTAATATTTAGAGAAATGGTTTGTGGATTTATTTCTTCATTCAACAAGTACTTCCTAAGGCAAATCGATAAGCCATGTTGCCAGTAGGAACCATTGTTGCCCATATATCCTTTAAAACAACGTGTTCTCACTGCAAGTTTTATCATCTGCGGGGCAGTGTTGTAAAATCGTACATGCTTCTGTTACAGAATTTGTTATGGCAGAATTAAAGTCCACGTCTTCATTATGAATCGGTTCTGTTTTTGTTTCATTTTCTTTCGAAAATTGCCGCTTCGGTTAACATTATTCCATTTCAAAATATCCATTATAAAATCTCATGCAATTCACTAAATTGTATCCAATCAAGCTCAAAAAAAGCAAGAATTGACTGAAAAGCAGAGCGAGAGCTATCCATGAACATATTTATTATTTGTACCAAAATGTGTAACCACAAAATAGTTGTAAGAGAGTGTTATAGATGCATATTACACTTTTTGGTTGAAGGAGGGTTGTTTAAATGCTAACTTTACTTATTTAATAGAGCTTTAATAAAGTAGCTCTATATAAGCTTATATACCAGCCTTTAAGCTCAAAAAGCAATAATGTTTTATAACGTAGTTGTGTAAACCTTTAAATTGATATTATATTCAGCTTTAATACAGAAAACACTTGTTTTATAATTACTTTATAGATTGGTTGTTAAAGTATTTATAAAATAATTATAAATGTAAAAATGAATTCGAATACCTTTAAGTTTCGTAAATGGTTTCAAGGCAACATTTATATAAACATTATACAATATTTAATAAACTAGTTTTATAATTTTGCCGTATAAGTATTCTCACAATTTTATTTGTTAGCTAAATGGCATTGGAGTGCAAAATACAATTAATAAAACATTAATTCAGCCAAGAAGTATTTACACATGCAATTAAAAAACATATATAAAACAATTTAGTTGTAAGGTGATGCATCTGTGCTAGTTGGGACACTCATATACCAGCAGTTGGACAAAAAATTGAGGCCTCAGTAAAATTTACCATCGTGTAAGGGACAAATGTACTGCCTAGTGCAAGTCCGGCTCAATTTTATAAAAATTATAGGTCACAAGAACGTGCCAAATGGCTATTACGGCCCGCGGAAAAAGGTAATATTTATGCTGACCCATGTTATAAAAAGGTTGCCCACCCTTGGTCTAGACCACCGGATCTGGATCTGCATGCAATATGAGCTTCCTAATTTGGTCGGGCGTAGGACATGGGGTTATCGTGTTATCGTAACACGTTATACTAATGCACGTGGGGCTTAGAGGCGGTATCGGTAATTCACGCGACATAATCGATTTTATTGGTTGAAGTTAATTTGAGTTGCGATCGGTGGAAGTTGATCGCTGGGTTTTCAGATCATACATATTCGGATTTTCTTCTGAAAACAAGAATAAGGATTCAAGTTCAATATATTATTTCGATGTGACAAAGTCTACAACTTTTTTTTTCATAATTAAACACATAGGTAAAAAGCATTCACTAATTCTTATTAATAAGTTTCAATACAAATTTTGGTATATATCTATAAGTGGTGCTCCAGACTTAATCGGCTCAAAAATTTTTAAGAAAAAAAAATTTAATAAGGAAAACAACTGATATTTTCAAGGCTAATTTCTAAATTAAGGCTCAGTAGGTGGAGCACATTCAAAAATCAACAACCAGGTAATAATGAAGGAGGTATATCAAGCTAGCTGGCCAAAGAGTCGTGCCACACACGTGTCTAGGTTTATAATTTGTCGCTAATTTGTCGCTAATTTGTTACGTCAAAAAAAAATTTGTCGCTCATCTCATTGTTTAGAAAATGATGAAAACGCTAGCTTGATATCAAGCTAGCTAGCCACACACTGTATCTTTCCAACTAAGCAAGATAACAACAAGGCATTGGTGCAGTAATTTGTCGCTAATTTGTCGCTGAAAGGATCACGTAATACTGATTTTGTCGCCGGTTTTTAAGGAGCCAGAAGGCGATTATTACCGATCGGCGTATCAAGGTGGCTGGCCAACGTGCGTTTCTTCCATTCCAAAGGAGATAACAAAAAGGCAATGGTGCAGTAATTTGTCGCTAATTTGTCGCTGAAAGGATCACGTAATACTGATTTTGTCGCCGGTTTTTTAAGGAGCTAGAAGGCGATTATTACCGATCGGCGTATCAAGGTGGCTGGCCAACGTGCGTTTCTTCCATTCCAAAGGAGATAATAAAAAGGCAATGGTGCAGTAATTTGTCGCTAATTTGTCGCTGAAAGGATCACGTAATACTGATTTTGTCGCCGGTTTTTTAAGGAGCCAGAAGGCGATTATTACCGATCGGCGCATCAAGGTGGCTGGCCAACGTGCGTTTCTTCCATTCCAAAGGAGATAACAAAAAGGCAATGGTGCAGTAATTTGTCGCTAATTTGTCGCTGAAAGGATCACGTAATACTGATTTTGTCGCCGGTTTTTTAAGGAGCCAGAAGGCGATTATTACCGATCGGCGTATCAAGGTGGCTGGCCAACGTGCGTTTCCTCCATTCCAAAGGAGATAACAAAAAGGCAATGGTGCAGTAATTTTTCGCTAATTTGTCGCTGAAAGGATCACGTAATACTGATTTTGTCGCCGGTTTTTTAAGGAGCTAGAAGGCGATTATTACCGATCGGCGTATCAAGGTGGCTGGCCAACGTGCGTTTCTTCCATTCCAAAGGAGATAACAAAAAGGCAATGGTGCAGTAATTTGTCGCTAATTTGTCGCTGAAAGGATCACGTAATACTGATTTTGTCGCCGGTTTTTAAAGGAGCCAGAAGGCGATTATTACCGATCGGCGTATCAAGGTGGCGGGCCAACGTGCGTTTCTTCCATTCCAAAGGAGATAACCAAACAGGGTTTGCGCCGTAATTTGTCGCTAGTTTGTTGCTGGAAGAATAGCGTAATTTCCATTTTGTTGGTAGCGGTAGGAAGGTAAATGCACATCTATAAACAAACATCCACATACACCCAGACACAAATCTTTTTATTTTTATCCAAAACCCGTTTCTTTTTATAAAATGTTTACGATCTTTAAGAATTTTTGACAAAAAATAACTTGAAACAACGGTTTTGTGATACAAACGCCTTAACTTGACATAACTGGCGATGCAAACATATCCTTAAAAGATTACTTATTCGATTAATTAAAATGGTAAATGTTCAGATTAACTCCTCCACGCCCGATTTTGATGACATTTTTACACAAGTTACAGTTAATTATTTGCAACTCAGATTTGTTAATAAAAAATGTCGGTCAAGTCCCGTTATCTTGTAATTCCACTTCAAAGTGCTGAAATTTCAAAAATTCAAAATGCAATTTTTGCCATATTATTTCACCAATATTGATGAAATTTACACATATTGTATATTTCGATGTGGACAATTTATTTTTGGGGAAAAAAATTGGCACTCATGCACCGTTACTTTTTTATTTTATTTTATAGTACTTAAATATCAAAAACGCGATAATTGCCAAGGTACACCAAATTTTTTTATGAAATTTACATATATATAATGTATATCTTTGCCTCCTATATACTGTTTTTTTTAATACATTTCTAAAGCACGTCATTGTATGGGAGTATGAAATAATAACTGCCACGTCCGACTTTTAATTATTTTAAAATTTATATATTTCATATATTTCAAATAATTTATAATTTATATATTTCATATAATCAAATAAAAGTTTAAATATGAAAATTACCATTTTTATGCTTGCCAATATATGAAATATATAAATTTTTAAAAATAATTAAAAGTCGAATGTGGCAGTTATTATTTCATACTCCCATACGATGAAGTGCTTTAGAAATGTATTAAAAAAACGGTATATAGGAGGCAATTTTTTTTAAAACCAATTTAATCAACAGACAAAGATATACATTATACATAAATTTCTTAGAAAAATGTGGTGTACTTTGGCAATTATCGCATTTTTGAAATTTAAGTACTATAAAGTTAAATAAAAAAGTAACGGTGCATGAGTGCCAATTTTTTTCCCCAAAAATAAATTGTCCACATCGAAATATACAATGTGTAAATTTCATCAATATTGGTGAAATAAATAGCATTTTGAATTTTTGAAATTTCAGCACTTTGAAGTGGAATTACAAGATAACGGGACTTGACCGACACTTTTTATTAACATACCTGAGTTGCACATAATTAACTGTACCTTGTGTAAAAATTGTAATCTGAACATTTACCGTTAAAATAAATGCAGCCGATACAATTCAGTAAACAGAAAATATTAAATCTCGTATAGAAAAAAATATATAGTTCAGCAAACAAACAAGCACGGCTACGCTTTCTGGCCATCAAGATTAATGCCGAATTAGGAGAACCAGCTTCATTTACCTTCCTACCGCTACCAACAAAATGGAAATTACGCTATTCTTCCAGCAACAAACTAGCGACAAATTATGGCGCAAACCCTGTTTGGTTATCTCCTTTTGAATGGGAGAAACGCACGTTGGCCAGCCACCTTGATACGCCGATCGGTAATAATCGCCTTCTGGCTCCTTAAAAAACCGGCGACAAAATCGGTATTACGTGATCCTTTCAGCGACAAATTAGCGACAAATTACTGCACCATTGCCTTTTTGTTATCTCCTTTTGAATGGGAGAAACGCACGTTGGCCAGCCACCTTGATACGCCGATCGGTAATAATCGCCTTCTGGCTCCTTAAAAAACCGGCGACAAAATCAGTATTACGTGATCCTTTCAGCGACAAATTAGCGACAAATTACTGCACCATTGCCTTTTTGTTATCTCCTTTGGAATGGAAGAAACGCACGTTGGCCAGCCACCTTGATACGCCGATCGGTAATAATCGCCTTCTGGCTCCTTAAAACACCGGCGAAAAAATCAGTATTACGTGATCCTTTCAGCGACAAATTAGCGACAAATTACTGCACCATTGCCTTTTTGTTATCTCCTTTGGAATGGAAGAAACGCACGTTGGCCAGCCACCTTGATGCGCCGATCGGTAATAATCGCCTTCTGGCTCCTTAAAAAACCGGCGACAAAATCGGTATTACGTGATCCTTTCAGCGACAAATTAGCGACAAATTACGGCACCATTGCCTTTTTGTTATCTCCTTTGGAATGGAAGAAACGCACGTTGGCCAGCCACCTTGATGCGCCGATCGGTAATAATCGCCTTCTGGCTCCTTAAAAAACCGGCGACAAAATCGGTATTACGTGATCCTTTCAGCGACAAATTAGCGACAAATTACTGCACCATTGCCTTTTTGTTATCTCCTTTGGAATGGAAGAAACGCACGTTGGCCAGCCACCTTGATACGCCGATCGGTAATAATCGCCTTCTGGCTCCTTAAAAAACCGGCGAAAAAATCAGTATTACGTGATCCTTTCAGCGACAAATTAGCGACAAATTACTGCACCATTGCCTTTTTGTTATCTCCTTTGGAATGGAAGAAACGCACGTTGGCCAGCCACCTTGATGCGCCGATCGGTAATAATCGCCTTCTGGCTCCTTAAAAAACCGGCGACAAAATCGGTATTACGTGATCCTTTCAGCGACAAATTAGCGACAAATTACTGCACCATTGCCTTTTTGTTATTTCCTTTGGAATGGAAGAAACGCACGTTGGCCAGCCACCTTGATGCGCCGATCAGTAATAATCGCCTTCTGGCTCCTTAAAAAACCGGCGACAAAATCGGTATTACGTGATCCTTTCAGCGACAAATTAGCGACAAATTACTGCACCAATGACTTTTTGTTATCTTGCTTAGTTGGAAAGATACAGTGTGTGGCTAGCTAGCTTGATATCAAGCTAGCGTTATCATCATTTTCTAAACAACGAGATGAGCGACAAAATTTTTTTTGACGTAACAAAATAGCGACAAATTAGCGACAAATTATAAACCTAGACACGTGTGTGGCACGACTCTTTGGCCAGCTAGCTTGATATACCTTAATGAAGGCATATTTGCTACCCTGCGCGAGGCCACAGGGTAAATGAATAAAATATGCACGGTGGAGGATACAGTGGGCGGGGGGGGATAAATGAGGGGCACCCCCCCCCCCCCCCAAGAGCTCTATGATATACGGATTACTTTAGTTTTCAAAAAAAATGTCGAGTGAAAGCAATTGAAATAGGAAATTCACCTCGAAATATACTATAATCATAAAAATTACTATCTGTAGTTTTGATGAAAAAAAAATCTTGAAAATTTTGCAATTGTAGCTGTGCGCTTAGTTTGAAATGTTATCTGTGCTGTATCTGAATTGTTGAAGTTTTAAAAACGTGGCTTAATAGAACACTAATTTTAGAAACCTCTAGCTACAATAGCTTTGTGAGGTATTTGATTAACACACGTGAGGCAGTACTTTTGTTCCTTACACGACGGTAAATTGTACTGAGGCTTCAAATATAATGTCCTAGTACTCTTGATATGAGCGTGTAAACCCAAGGGATACAGGAACAAATTCATTTCAACCCTTTCAATCCATTTGTTGCATTGATGCAACAATTTTCCTATACCGTTAGGGATAAATAGATCACATCGAGTCAGAGTCAGTCCTAAAACATGGGTGTACACAGTTTTTTTTATACCCCGTCAAAATAGACATTCAAACTCGGGATAAATCAAGAATAGCTGAAAATGGAAACAGCGTCGAATTTCGGTGGGGAGCAAAAAAATAATTCAAAAGATCACATATCAGTTTTTTTTGAGATGTGATTGTAGTTACGTAGTGGAGAGACAAGAGTTTCTTCTTTCTTACTTCTTTAGGGGCAGTAAAATTCCACTTAAAATGAGGCGAGGTGAGGTGAGGTTGTAAATACGAGACATTTGTTATTTTTTTTGCTGCAGTAAAATATCCAATTTGAGCTGAGACGAGGTGAGATTTTAAATACGAACTGGAGAGGCATTTCTTACTTTTGTTGAGGCAGCAAAGGTTCCAAATTGAAATTAGGTGAAGTGAGATTGTAAAATATAAATATACATCGTGGAGGCATAGATTTCTTACTTACTCTGAGGCAGTTTAATGCATATAAGCTTCTTTCTTTAATTTGCTGGTTTTTGGCATTACAATCGCCCCTCGCCTAATTTGAAGCCACCTCTTACCAATTCATTTTATAATCGTGTCGTAACCAACACTATATTTTTTGTCTGCATTTGAAGTGACCCCTTTAATGGGGTAAATCACACTATCCAACAATCGGTCCTCAACTCAAACATATTTGTGTATAATGTAGGTATAACCCTCAAAATACTCATTTTTCTGTCTCTTTTTCTTGCAACGAAACGCGAATGAGATGGGGAGTTACTCATAGTCTCCTCATACCCCCGAGAATGATGTTATAATTGTGTTACGGTGATGGATGGGTGAGTCTGACAAATTTTCTGAGGCAAAATTAGGATAAAATAAACTTCCCTGCGACCTCTTGTCTATAAAACCGGTTTCTGTATGGGGGTGATAAAAGAAATGATGCATAGTCTAATAGATGTAATGGATGTAATATTCAATTTAAACTAGACGACAAACATCGAAAAATACTTTTTATAACTTCTTCTAAACATCTCGCGGGCCGGAGGTTGCCTACCGTTGGTCTAGACGTTGAGCCATGAAAATTTTCACAATCTATAGGAATCTAGAAATCAGCATAATTAGTCTTCACCTGTTAGGTGCATAATTAATATAGAATTAAGTTAGAGTTGGTCAATTTTATAAACTCAAGTAATAAAGACATAAATTCAATTTGTAAAACATTTTTTTTATTCGATTCCGAAGTATAAATTATATTTCGCGCACCTGAAATCTACGGCCGGAAACAAAATGTAGCATAATGCCTTAAATACGAAAAGAAATCTAAAAAGAATGTTCCATTTCATCGGAAAAATAATATGCCTGCATGCAACAAAACAGCAAAATCATGACCTGCGACAATTCACCATTTCAAATAACCATATCAAAATTGGAAATTAAAAAATCCATCCGGCGGTGCCCTGCGCCTGAGCCCTTGGCTAATCAAATACAATTCAAATAGATTATGTCCCACGCACCTGAAATCTTAGGCCGGGAAATCCGAAATGTAGCGAAATAGAATATTCCATTTCATCCGAGAAATATCATTGAATGCCTGAAAACAACAAAAAAACAAAATCATGACCTGCCACAATGGCAATTAACAAAAAAATCCATCCTGCGCGTGAGCACTTGGCTATTCAAAAAAAATTGTTTCGTCTGCTACCTGGCTGGTAAGGCAAAGTGAGTGAGGGGCGGAGCAGGCGAAAAAATACATTTCGTCCGTGTGGAATGAAGCTCCGTAGCCACCCTGCCCTTCCTCTCTTCCTTTGACTATCAACAGAGAACTTGGGGAAATGCGTGGAGAGCTTTGTGGAATGTGTATTCTAAACCTTCGCCTTAGGATACGAAACAAATCCTACCCAGCAATTTCCTGGTGCCAAAATTTTGTATGAAGCGGAACATCTGTATTACAGATAGTTAAGTCTGTGGTCCAACTGTACTGTCCAACGGCTGTAAAACCAAAAGTATTTCCAATTTTGACTTGAAATTTTCAGGGAACATTTCTAAAGATATAATGATTCGAATAAGACAATAAAAAAAAATCGTTTTTTCGAAACCGAGAAAGGGGGGGGTACCCTTAAAAAAACGCAAAATTATAATTTGGCGGTTCTTTTGACGTCAAACGATGAAATAATTTAAAAAATATTTAAATTGTAATTGGGATACAGGCAAATACTTCCGCCTACTTAATACTTAATACTTAAATTAATGTTCTCATTTATGAATGAAAACGTATTTTTTCTAATTTTAATGTAATATTTTCCATTAAATACTCCTCTTCGTTCTCATCGGTCGAGAAAATATTAACATTTATAAATGCGTCCATTTTTAATATAATTAAATATTTAAAAAAATGTCAACAACAAATGTTTTGACACTAACCAAGAGATAAACCCTCAAAATTGGCCAGTTAACTTTAACTCGCCGATAAGTCTTAACCCAACGATAGCAAAAGTGAAGAAAACCAATTTCTCTAGATATACTACGGATAAAGCTAGCAGAGGTATAACCCAGTGTGAAGAAATCGGGCACTAGACAATTAACTCAAAGAGTTAAGAACGTCGGAGTTCCTTAGGGGTCAATTCTTTCACCCGCGCTTTTCCTAATCTTCATTAATGATCTGCTCTCAATCCCCTCCAATCCAGTTCACTGCTTCGCTGATGACGGTACTTTGCGCTACTCTTACTCCTTCGACAATAAAAGACAAGCACATGCCAGACCTTGTCTTCACTATCATGAACTGATGTCCACTTCGATCAACCGGGATATCAAATCGATTCTTAAATGGGGCCGCAGGAATGGTGTGGAATTTAACGCCACCCAAAACGAAGTACTGTCTCATCTCCAACAAAAATAGCCCCGACCTTCCTCCTATCTCAGTGGGTAATGAGAATCTAACGGCTGATTCTACTCCTAACATTTTAGGGGTAACTTTAACGGAGGATCTGCGACGGAATGATCACATATTCCAAATCGCCAACCAAGCCTCCCAATGTCTGGGTTTTCTCAAGAGATGCAAGTTCCTCCTCCAACTCGCCGCCCTGGCTACAATCTACAAATCCTACATTTGGCCCGCCTTGAATGCAATTCGTATATATGGGCAGGCGCCCCAAAAACCACCTTGGCTTGCCTCGACAAGGTGCAAAATCGTGCCATCAAACTCATTGGTGACGGCACCTTTCGCGCCTCTATAGACCCTTTAAGCCACCGTAGGAATGTAGCTGCACTCTCTATACTTCTAGTCCAGGCAAATTGTAATTTTTCTGGAAATTAAAAGCGGGCAAGCTGCAATTTTGCATGGGTGTTTGGTACCACCAGGAAAGCTTAAGTTTGAATTTGCACGTTTCTCACCCCCGTAACTTCGGCGCCATCTTGAATCAAAGGGTTAAATCGGTTTTTCGCATAGGGGTGGGTGTTCCAACATAACACCGTTAAGAAAATCGAACCCTACATGTGTTTTGGGTCGCTGATAACGAAAATCGGGGTTCCGCGGTCCTAAACTATGGGCGTCACCCTTAAAAATGCAAAAAACACCCTTTTTTAACGGTTTTTTTCGCGATAATTTAAATAATAATGAAAAATAATCCAATTAAATACACTTTTTTCAATATTTATTTGCGAAGGTGTTTGATTTATACTAATCAAGACAAACTTTATGATAAGGGATAATCTAAAAGGGTTAACCCCACCCAAATTCGACATTTTTTGACGTGAATACGTCTGTAAGTTTGCATCCATGACAAAAAACCGATGTTAACGAAATTATGGCATACAGTTTTGAGTTGCAGGTCAACAACTATTGTTTATATCGAAAAAAGAAATATACCATGACGTAGATGGAAAAAAAATTATGTCAGTGTGGCATTTGACAGCATTTTGACGAAAAGCCTTGAATGGATTAGAACTCATGTAAAACTGCATTTCAAAAAATATTTTTTTTTTGTTTTTGTTTTAAGTTGCAAATTCAAACTTAAGCTTTCCTGGTGGTACAAAACACCCATGCAAAATTGCAGCTTGCTCGCTTTTAATTCCCAGAAATGCATTGTAAAAAATACAGTTGTAGGGGTAGTTTTAGCCCCTTAAGGGTTGAAAATAATTTATTTTTGCCTGACAATGGGGCTACGTACACTAGTCATGATTACTATGTAGTTAAACCGAATTTTAGGAAGAGAGAGGTGAAGGGGCGGCATACTCGCCCCGCCCCTTCACCTCTCTCTTCTTAAAAATCGGTTTTACTACATAGTAATCATGACTAGTCTACGTAGCCCCAATAAGCATACAATCGATTTTGAAGCATAAACTAGAAAAAAAAATGTTTACAAATTTTTTTAATTTCAGTCGATTTACAATTTAAGCCGCAACCCACTTATCTAGACAACGTAAAATGCATTTAGGGCATACATTAAACTGTTTTATATATGATGGGCGTTTGACAGGGTATGCTTTAAAAAATTCTCCTTCCCAAACGGTCTTCGACCCCAGCATGAGACTCAGGCAACTTATCTTTAGTGTTGCCAGTCAAAACATATAAAAATTTGGAGAAAATCCCGCGTTGGCTTTTTGAGATCCCCAAGGATAAAGGATACTTAAGATGTCCTTTGAATCCTTTTTTCGTCGAATGTCCTTTTTGGCGCTAGGATTATATTTGCACTTTGTACGATTTTTTAAAGGAACTTGTATTATGCAAATTTCGAAATATTTAAGTACCGTTAATTATGAAACAACCTAACATTTTGGCAAAATATTGCACCTACGTAATACTAGTCACTAGTACTCCAAATGTACGAAATATGAAGGAAATCAGAGAAGGTCGTGTCCAAAATTTTCGTTTTTTTGGTCGAATTTTCATGGAATGGCCCTTTTATAGATGAGAGAGGGAAGGGAGCGGAAGAACTTAACGAAACATTTTTCACACATATAAAAAGTTACTTCTATCTCTTGCATTCTTTAGCTCTGTTTTTCTCTAACAAGTAAATTTCATCTGCAATACATTTAAATGTTCCTGTATAGCATTCAAATTTACTATCCATAATTTACGCCCCATGTGAGTTGCTAGGAGTTGAATAAAACCGGTTTTACTCACCACAGTTATGGCAACGTGTGAATATGCCCAGTGATGTCACGGGAATGTTTTTTTCCTTTGTGAGAAAAGATCTGAGTGACGTCAGAAGACCGTTATGAGCTTACCTAATTATTGTACCATGGTTCCATTTACTTCCATTACAACGAGTCAATTTTTCCAGCCACACGGCTGGAGCCACGCGGCTGTAGTCGTTAAGGTACGATTCCGAACAAGGCGGCAGACTGCAGACCGCAGACTGCCGACTGCAAAAATGAATGTCAAACTGCAGGCGACACTACTGGTTTATATGATTTTATATGGATGGAATTCGGAACACAGCGCCATGGAATTCGGAACACAGGCAGACCGCATCACTGGTCGAGAACCAGTAGTGTCGCCGGCGCACACTTTATTTAAAATCCAAATCTAGCAGAATTTAGTCAAGATTTTGTAGTATTTGACTTATTCTGAGTTTTAAATACTTAAAGTAAATAAAAAAAATATGAACTAGCTGTTGCCCGCAAGTTCGTCTACGTGGACTATAGTTTAAAGCTATCCTCCAGGAGCCGTGTAAGGAGTAAAAGGAGTAAAACAAGTATGGCGGCAAATAGGGTCTTGCCGTTTCGTTTTCGTATATAAAAACAATAAGATATCATCGTCCACTTCCTCTTCCAACAGAAGATGCAAAATTGAATCCGTTGAATTAAACGCATTTGACATGTGTCTTTGTTAGCCCTTTGAAGCGACTGTAAGCTTTTTGACGCCGCGTTCAACATTGGTCCGACCGCAGGCGGTAGCTGCACTTCCGTCTGCAGTCTGTGGTCCGCAGTCTGCCGCCTTGTTCGGAATCGTACCTTTACAGTCGTAGCATAGGAAACGCACCTTATAGGCTAGTCTAATTAACTTATTGTGAATAAAATAGGCACTTTTTTTATATTTCTTTCAATAGCTCCGTTTCCTGCTAACATATGCATTAGGAAAGCTTTTCGTTATGAAATTCTCTAAAAGATAAGGCCTGTTACAGGTCGCTAGCTGCAAGGGTGGTCTTGAAAATAGCTTCCAAAGTTTTCAAAACACGTTATTTTCACTACTTGTTTACAGGAATACAACTGCACATAGAAGGCTGAAGATGATGTTTATGTAGTCCCGGCAATGTACAAAAAATTTCAACAAGATCGGTTCATTAGTTTTTGTGTAATTAACGATCTAGTTTTTTTTTTAACCATAATTAACAATGCTGCCATATTTTGTAAGATCAGTTTATAATTGGGAAATTCATTTAGAAATCTTAAGAAACAATTGAAAATGAAATCCCGTTGGAATTTTTGAAAAATCGCAATTTTAAACGATTTTATGGGGTTTTTAGCATAGCATATCAAAATTGAATTATAACCGGGAAAATCCTGGGTAAATTCTTGGATTTTATACGGTTGTTATTAACTTTTCTACGAGGATGGACAGAAGAAGAAGAAACCACAACACCACCTGGGGGAATACAACTAGGAACGGGTAAATCAATTTAACTCCTTGGGAGTTATAAGCAATTTTAATGCTAAAATTGGCTCTTTTTTAGTACTTTTTCACCTAAGCTTCGCCAAAAAGTACCAAATCAAACTTGCTAATAACTTCAAAAGTAAAGGCCGTAGAGTAAAAATTGTCCAGACATTATTGATAGGAAATTGTCCAAGCTTTCCAATTTGGCAAAAAAAAAATTAGTTAACTAGGTATTTTTTGGAGAAAAGGGTGGTTTTAGTTGAAATTTTAGTTAAAAAAACGAAATTTTGACTCATTGCTCTGAAAGTTGGTAAGGTGGAACCTTGATTTTGACAGTTTTAGATAGGTGGGAGTATTCTGCGAAGACAGATATCTTATTCATGAAAATAGCTCAAAGGGTTACAAAAATACTGGGTAAACCTCTACCAAAAAAACTTCAGAAGGCCTTAGCTGCTAAACCGTTAAGATTTACCCCCGCCCTCCCTAACGGTTTTTTGTTCGTCTATCCAAAACCTATCCACAGCCGGCCGCTTTGTAAGCTTAAAGGTATACACCCTGTATAATTTTTATGGACAGACTGCGACCCGTTCTATCTAATGGCGACCCCCGTTGAGAAACAATGCCCTAAGGTATAGAGCTGAACAACGTGGTTAATCCTTATAATAAATCTGTTAAAAACCTTGGTGTTATTTTCAATCATAGAACTGTTTTAGACGGTGCGCTCCAGCGCATGTGCCTCACGAACGTTTGGTGATGAAGGGAGGAGTGGAGATGAAGAGAGGTTCCACCCCACTTCTCCCTTTATCCACAACATACGTGATACTTAGGAAATTATCTATATCCGCATCCTATACTCCTTCCTCAACTCACGTTGCTCTAGTAAAAATACTTCCCATTCCTGTTTTAACTTTTAGATGTGAAATCTTTTGCTCGCAAGATTGCAACACACTGAGGAAATTAGAAGACCGCTTTTTTTTACAAGTGAAATTTCAAGGAAACTATTCAATATTTCGCAACAAAAATAAAACCGTTTTTTCAACTGGCAAGAAGCAATATTTTTACCAAATAAGAAACATCTAAGTTGCGTTAAACAAAATTTAAAAAAACGTGATTTTTAACGCTTTTTTCCATTTTCCGCCACGTTTTGTGCCCTAACCTATAACTCAATATACATAAATAGGGTGCATTCAAGCTGACTGCAAATTCAATGCAGCAGCAGCATTCGAATGCCGAGTATTCAAGTAATTTTGCAGCTGTTAGCATATTTTGAACGCATAAATGCAATATTTTGCAGTCAGCTGCGTAACTTGAACGCAGCCATATTATCAATCGAAAGAAAATTTGTATGCCTATAACTTTATACTTTGAGTTTTTTCGATCCGAGCTCACGTTTTTCTTTTATTCGCTAAATACTGTTTTTTACACTTTCCGGAATTTTTTAGGTTAGGTTCACCATTCCAAATTCAAAAAACAAAAACGCTATCTTTTTTACAATTTTTTTTCCTAACCATATTTTTTGTTTCCTGTTGGTAATTATTAGATGGATTTGTGTAGATTGATTGAACTACCCAACGGGAAATAGAAGCAGAAGAGAAAAAGGTTTCGCTCAAAACAGAAAATTTATCAACAAAGTTGAAAATAACTTATTTGTGCACAGGAAAATATTCCAAAATGCTTCTGAAGCGCGACAAGGAATCACTTCCAATTTGATTCCAGAGGAAGCTGCTTCCACTTTTCCCGCTGGGTGTATCGAAAAGTTAGCCACACATAGCAAAATATATATGGAAGTTCTTTGTATATAAATTTTTTACAAAATATTCGTTCCTATTGCAATTTTAGTGGATTAATTTTGGTTTTAGTTGTTCAATTTTTACATTCGTCACTTCGAACCTTGACAAGCATGTGATTTAAATAAAGGATATCCTTCTTGTAAGCGTAAGGACATTTAAAACTTCAGAAATATTTTAAGCTTTGTTAACCCCGGCTTCCACTTATTTTCCTTATAATTTTTTTTTCTATATGTCTCTTCTGTGTCAAGTTAACTGTGACATTTAATCTACACGGGGAGTGTTCCTTGGGATTTATAGCACACCTCCTGTAAATGTTATCGTATCATTTGAATATTTCAGTTCTCCAGAAGCACTTTCGCACTTAAAAACTGAAATCGTTTGCACTCTTAAATATGTTATGAAGACACGTTGGCGGATTCTTTGATAATAGTCCTTTCGGAGCGACCATGTTTTAGGATAAAAATTATTTCATAAATTTATCATTACGTTCCACTTCCATCAGACTTGGCTTCATATTGGCCTTGTTTCACTACTATACTTTCTATGCTCACACATTTCCTCTCTAGAGAAAGTTTCAGAACGAGGATTTATTATATCCTTTCCAGGTAACTTCTTGTGTTCATCCTTTATAAAAAAACCTTTTTTGCTTTATTCAAGGAAAAAATCATGGCCAGTTGCCTGGAACAATCTCTACCCCGAAGTCATGTGGGCACCCCGTGTCGGTCCAAAATCGTATAACATAAATTACACCTTTTCGATAGCCAGTAATTAAATTTGTCTTCTAGTCGGGTCTACAGTCTGGGGGTTTTTAATTAGGACGAGCTAAAGTGGCTCTCTGCCTGCTTTCGGAGTTAATTGGATTTCAACTCGACTAGTTGGTAGCTGAGATAAGTCTAGATACCACGTGCCCGTCAGGCACAGACAGACATCTAAATCGGTGCCATTAGTTGAATCTAGAATCTGTCAGTAGTTTAACCGTTTTTGTACAGTGAAAACTCCTTTTTTCTATTATTCAATTTAAACAAAAAAAAAACTAGTTGAAGGTTTAAGTTTGTGAGCTAATGCCATGGAATAAAATATTGTCATTTCATAGACGAAGGGTTTGCTGATTTAAAAATGGTGAGGGTGGCAAACTTCTATGTAAATTAGTGAAGGGCGGGGGATTATGCACAGAAATTATTTAATTATTTTCACGTATTTATTTTTAAAAAGGTTTGGAAGCTCCATTTTTCTGATTAGGGAAAAACATAACAAGTTGCATTGAAAACCAGATCACATTCCCGGTGGTTCAGTGGGTAACGCCCAGTAACAATGAATTTCAAGTTGAAGAGCTAATTATTGTCCCAATAAACTTGAATTTCGAAAGCGCCACTTGGCTGCTATTGCCATTGTGAGAGGGTACTTAGTTGAGATCTATGGCTAATAATAAATGATCCAGTTCTGTTTCGAATAAAGCAACTTTGCGGTTAACAATGCACATGAATTTCTAGGAGCATTGCACCACGAAATATTTGCGAACCTGGGCTCTAAGTGAACCTGTATGCCACAGAAGGGGTTGCAGCAACTAAAGAATACATAAAATATAATTAAACTCGGTTGAGATTTTCATTATCTAGCTCCACTGCGGCGCTAATACTTGTTTTTAAATTAATTGCTTTCGTTGATTCAGGGCAAAATTGCGAATAATTTATACAGAGAGCTACTTTCATCTTGGGTGGGAGGTTTGATAAAATGTTGTTCTCTTTATTCCCCGTTCGGGGATTTCGCCTTTACTGCAGCATCGCTAATTCGCAAAATTACTTCTGCCATCCACGTATGTACTTGAATTCGTAGAATTTTGTGAAAGTAAAGATGATACTACCAAGTTGCTTATAACCCCCCAAAAGTTATGTTGTGTTGTTTGTATCCTTATTTGAAAACTAGTAAGTAATTTAATATCAAAATTGTTGGAAGTAATTATTTCTCAATGTAAACTAGGCTTAAGTTAAATGTGTATAGGCTTTAAGAAATTTCATATTATGTCAAGTTAAAAATTAGAGTATGGCGAAATAGAGTGAGTGAAGTTTATTTTGTTATTGGAAATTATTGTATCAATATTAAAGAAAGCTTAATAGCGTTAAATATTGTTAGACAGTTGAAAAAGGCGCCTTTTACCTTTATTTTTAGAAAAGCCTCTTAAGAAAAATGTCTTTTGCTGTAAGAAATCGAAACAACAAATAAAACAAAATAAAACAGTAAGGAAGGCAGAATTTATTTCCAAATCTCATTCAAGCAAAAACAAAGAAATATATTTAACAGGTTATGGGCCCAGGCATGTGCCCTTGCTTGAATTGAGGTTAAGTCAGGTCAGTACAAGTCAGTTAAGTTTGTATTAAGTAACAAAGTCAGGATGGAAGCCATACGTTCTCAACTAGAATGCTTAATGGAAGATGCTCTAGAGGAAATGTAAATTACGAGTCATGGAGGTTCAAGTTAAATTTAACCTTGAAGAGCAAGAAAATTTCCCATGTTGCTACGGGAGTCAAAGTGAAGCCTGATGGTGGAGAAGACACTCAAAGTGTGTCGGCATGGTCAGCAAAAGATCTGGAAGCACAGACTCTCATCGGATTAAATTGTAGCAGCGCCATTACTATCAAGATATCAAAATGTACGTCAGCTTATGGTATGCTATCAAAACTAGACACCTTATATAGAAAAAGGTCGGCTGTGTCTATTGAAGGCCTGCAAAGACGATTCTTTGGGTACAAGTATATTGAAAATAAATCGGTCATAGAAAATTGTATGCAGATTCAGGAATTGGCTGATAGTTTGTCGGCTGAAGGTGAAGAAATAAAAGAGACTTGGATCATGCAAAGAATTCTGGGTATATTACCACCAAAACTACACCATTTCGAACTGCCTGGGCCCGAGTAAAAATAAAAACCGGCCTTACAAAGGGCGAACACCGGCCGCTTGGCTTTTTAACCCTCCGTCGTCGAGCGCGGCTGGCCTTAGAGGCCAGCAAAACACTTTTTTAGAGGCGCCTCCTACATCTGGCATCAGAGCGGGGTGCCCTTCCCAATAGTTTCCTGACTCGGGAGGGAATACCCACCCCAGCCCGCCGTCCCTTTTCACCCGGCTCGCCCAGGCCCCCCTGGCTTGTGAGGCCGGGTGCGCCCGATTGCGTCATAACTTTCGAAGATGAATTTTTCAAGATATTTTTATTGCAATCGCTCGTTATACTCAAAGTAGGCCTGCTCTATGAAAAGTTCGTCGATATCTTGAGAAATAAGTGCTATTCTGACCCTGGCCTCTCAGGCCGAGCGCGCCTGATAACGTTCCAGAACCATCTATCTGACGGCAAAATGGCGTATCGTGCTTGATTCCACGAATGCATGGTTTTTGTGTGCATGCATACATACTGGTATGACACATGCTTATTTCATCCGCATATTTCTATTTCTAGTGTAGAAGTAATTCTTGTAGCTCAGCAAATAGAAGTAGTATAAGTTACAAGTTTGTATCTGTTATGTTCTTTTGTTTACTTCATATTGTCAGTGTTATTCTTAGCCGGCTTGCGGTAACATCAAATTTTACCATAATATCTGTTATATTGTGCTCGATATTGTCCTGTTATATCGTGCTCTGCGCACGCTGAAATCCAAACAAGTTTATTGTAATTGTAAAAATTTAACATTCATTTTTTTTATAGAAAAATGTTACTAGATAATAGATACTAGCCCGACTGCTGATTATGTATTGATAAATATATTAAGTTTTCCTGTCTTTTGCCCCAGATTTCCTGCTGAAATGGCTAGAGAGGCGTTTGATTTCTCAAACGCCAATGATATTGCGGAAATAAGAAGCCTCCTCGAGGATGATGATGCAGATGATCCGGCTTTGGTTGAGCATTTGGGCGAAGAAAGCGACATTGCTTCTGAGGACGAGGTGGAAGAACGTGAAGAGGACTCAGAAAGTGAACAGGAAGAAGAATTGACATCTGAGGACGAGGAAGAAGAAGACATACGTAATGATTTTTTTCTTGGAGAAGATAAACAGACAAAGTGGACCAAGAAGCCATCTCTGGCTGCTATTCGCCGAGCACAAAGTCACAACATCATTACACATCTTCCAGGTGTAAAAGCAGATGCTAAAAATGCTAAAACCATATTGTAATGTTGGGAATGTTTTTTCGATACAGAAATTTTGGATTTAATTGTCAAATACACCAACCAATACATCGACTCAATCAAAACCAAATTTGCCAGAGAGAGGGATACCAAGGAAACAGACGTTATTGAAATCAAAGCATTCATTGGTTTGTTGTACCTAGCTGGAGCTTACAGAGGTAATCGTCAGAGCCTGGAGGAGCTATGGGGAACAGAAGGAGATGGGATTGAGAAATTTGGCCTAGTGATGAACATAAAACGGTTCAAGTTCCTCATGCGTTGTATTCGTTTTGACGATCGTACCAGCCGAGCGGAACGGAAAGAACTTGATCGACTTTGCCCAATTCGTGAACTGTTTGATCGTTTTGTTCAAAACTGTCAAAAGAACTACATCCCTGGAGAAAATGTTACAATGGATGAGATGTTGCCAGGATTCCGTGGGAGGTGTCCATTCAGGCAATATATACCCTCGAAACCCGCTAAGTATGGTATAAAGATATTTTCCCTTGTTGATGCCAGAATGGTATACACCTACAACATGGAAATTTATGCAGGAAAACAGCCGGAAGGGCCATTTTTGGTAAGCAACAAACCAAGTGAAGTGGTAAAACGAATGGCTGAGCCTCTTTTTGGGTCAGGGCGCAACATAACCGCTGATAATTGGTTTACTGACATTGATCTTGTTAATGATTTAAAAAAAAACTGTCATATGTTGGCACAACCAGAAAAAATAAAAGGCAGTTACCACCCAGTTTTGTCAATATCAAAGGCTGGACTCCGTACAGCAGCTTGTTCGGCTTCAACAATGGAAATACTTTGGTTTCATACGTACCAAGGAAAGGGAAAAATGTGATTCTCGTTTCATCACTCCGCGAAACTAATGCCATTGATCATTCTACTAAAGAGCAGCAGAAGCCAGAATTGATTACATTTTACAATTCCACCAAAGGCGGAGTTGATACAGCGGCTCAAATGTGCTCTACTTTCAGTGTGAGCCGGAATACAAGACGCTGGCCAATGGTAATTTTTTTGCCTGTCTGAACGTGGCAGGCATTAATTCCCAAGTGATTTCGTTTGGAAATGGCCTGGAACAACTAAAAAGAAGAATCTTCCTCAAAACTTTGTCTCATCAACTTGTGATCGGACAACTAGTCCGGCGAAGTCTGAATACAAATGGAATGACGGCTCAGCTGCAAATCCGCTTGAAAAGGTTTTTACCCCAAGAAGAACGTGAACAGTCTCCCCAACCTCCCAAAAGACGCAAGTGTGGAATGTGCATGGCTGAAAAAGGATTTAGAAGGATGATTGTCATGAACCAATTTGTCTAAGCGACGTAAATTCGCTATGCCAGACCTGTTATTCATGTGTTGATTTCGAAAAGTAAACGTCGGTTTCTGCCCACGGCTGTGGCGAAAAATGATGGTCCCACATAAGCAGAATATTACACTATTTTTTTGGAGTTTTTTATTTTTATGGTACTTGTTTCGTCCAATTTTGGAAATGTTTTTGTTTGAAATTAATAATTTTGGTTGTTTTAGTTTAAGTTTCTTATTAATAAACTCGTTCTTTACAGTTAATTTTGGTATTCTTGCTTTCCTTAGATCCTACCGAAGGATTCCATTCCGATGTTTTGACTTAAAATTGATTAGGGGGTGATGCGGGGCTGAAATATATGGGGCCTCTCAGGCCGGGTGCGCCTGATTATGTTCCGCTTAGGAGCGCGCCCGACGAAGGGTTAAGGGGCATATGATGGACGTAGAGTTTTTAACTATTTTTAATGGGAGCACATATGGCCTTACGACGCACACAGGCGGATTTTCCTTAATTTTTGGACAAAACTTATGGACTGATTTAAAAGTATAAAAACTTGAAGGAATCGCAGAAAAAACATTGCTGAAGCTTTAACAAACTATTTTTAATTATTTTTTTCGTCTTAAATATCCATATCTAACAAATACTACTTTAATTCTTTTGGATATGCATGTAAAGATTTTTGTTGTAATATTTCCTGGAAATATCTGTAATATATGGGTCTGATCAGATGACACCAGAACATTATTGATTATATCTTTTGGATATACTAAGAGATACCTTATTATAAATCCTTTTGACGTCAATTGACACAGATAACGTTGATAATATTTAGTGTCAGTTTAACATTCTTCCGTCAATCATACACAGAATGAAATTATGTCTCAAATTTATTTTAGCGTTGTATTTTTGTTGGTATTAATGTTTTTATTCGAGTATTAATGTCATTGACTTGTTCTTAGGTCAACTCTGTCGATTCTTTGCCAAAAAGATGCATTAATGGTCTACAACTTCTTGGTGAAGATGTAGTCCCATTTCTCAAAACAATAGTTTTACCTCTGCCGCCTATGATATCGGCTTCTAATTGTATCGGAGCAATAGTAATTAAATAAATGCTTGAATCTGAAACTGTGTCATTCAGTTTGTCCGGATGTGCCATTACATCCCCATTTTGTAACCAAAGAAATGGTTTGCAGTTGGTTTTTAGGAAATGCGGACATTATCTCACGCAATGAATGACACAGTCTCGCTGATATGTAATCTAACCAATCTTGTAAAGATACTTTTACAGATGATTCAGTAATAGATATATTTTCCGGGTAGCATCTTTTTCTTACAGAAGTCACATTTTCATAAGGAGGATAAATCTTGTAATTATGATCACTTGCAGTTTTCCTAATTAAATTGTAAGTTTTCCCCTAACAACTAAAGTTTCGTCTGGCGTGTAAGTTGTGTAATATTGTCTTGAACTGGTGTCTTGTTGTATGACCGTAGTTTTACATTGTTCAGCAGGTTCCACCGACCATCTTTTCTTAAATTTATTTTAGCGGCAACCAAAAGTTCACGGCTGGATCTTTCTTTAAGTAAGTTTTCAGTTTTTCTGCGTTTTGATGGATCACTGCTCTCAGAAAAGATTTTAGAATTTTTCGTTTTTTCGAATTCAATTTATTAATTATTAAACTAGTAGGAGAGTAGCACATATTAGCAACTAAAATTAACATAGATATTAAGCTTAGATATGTAACTTTATTGTAAACTTGATAAAGTAGTCTGATTCTAATGAATTTATAACTTTTTAGGCTAATAAGATTAATTATAATTTAAAATTTAACGTATAAATTAGTTTTATCTATAGTTCTTATAATTAAACTTAGAAATATGTAAAAATATTCAAAATAACACAGATGTATACCGCCAGGTTCACAATCCATGATAAAAGTTACATTGAACACTTTTAACACGCGACACTATATTTTTAAAAAACCTCAATTTTTACCCGTAATTAATTGTTGCTCAGGGGCGACACTTTGTCTATGCGGGAAATAATGGAAACATTGGTTAAAAATAGCATACGAATCATAACTGAATGTAAGAAACTCATAAGATTCAAAAAATTAAGTCACATGGTTGTTATGGTTAACTTCGTTTATTGAGGTTTTGGCCAGGAATATTTGAAAATCCGCCTGTGTGCGACGGCCAAATTTGACCAAAAGACTTAAAAGGCCAAGTACTGAGCTGTAGAAATGGGAATTCGACGGGAAATTTGAGCCAAAAAAAGAATCTGCACCAAATGTATTGTTGAATGTGTTTTATGGGAACTTCATCATTTTCGTTATGTACAATGGTTCTTTCGATTTATCCTACTTAAAGATATCGATGCACAAGAAAAACGAGGTCGCCAGCCGTCGGTTTGTTGTACGTGAAGTATGTGGTGCGTGTTGATTTATATTTTAGTGGGAAATTTTGTTATTTAACGGCTTGAAAAAAAAACACAACCGAAAAAAAATCAAACATTTAATTGCAGTGAAATATATTTTCTTATAGGAGGGCGAATATCCACGTTGCTGCCACTGTACCACCGTCGTATGGCCGTTATTGGAACTGTAAGGCCGTTCTATCACCGTCAATCGTCCCCTGTACGGCCGTACTGTCCTGCAACGAGCCTTCTGTTAACCGCCAGATGGCCGAGGACTATGTTTCAATCACAGTCGGTATTTGCCCGTTCTAAGGCCATCATTTATTTTTACTCGGGGGATAGCGTCAGTGGGGCAGACAAGAGCCTCAGCAACTTGTTTGATCGATTAAGATTAGAAGAGGACAGATTGAATGAAGGTCAGTCAACGAGCAAGGCTACATCGCAAAATGCTTTTATATCGAAACAAAGAAGCAAGTCAGAAAATCTCACCGGGAGTCAGAAACGAAATACAGTAGAATGTTTTAAATGTGGGAAGACTGGTC
Source organism: Thereva nobilitata (assembly GCA_963855945.1). NCBI lineage: Eukaryota > Metazoa > Arthropoda > Insecta > Diptera > Therevidae > Thereva > Thereva nobilitata. The sequence continues at coordinate 52,605,442 of OY979694.1, read as the reverse complement.
ACATCAAATCACAATGCCATGGAAAACCGTCCGCAAAATATTTAGAATATTGTAAGAATACATATGGCTGTAACAAGTGCAAATGTAAGGGACATTTTGCCAAAGACTGTCCAAATATGGATACTAGTCAACAAGATGATAAATCAGGTAAAAACAGTAATTACAATACTAGAAATAGACGTGCTCTTATAACAGTAAGTCTATCATCGATAAGTTCTTTTAATGACATTTCAAGACTGTGCTGCGACTCGACACATGAGTTCACATAAGGAGTGGTTCAAGAACTATGTTACTCTCGATCAACCGACGATGGTTATTACTGGTGATGCAACCGAATTAGAAGGTCTTGGCATAGGTGATGTCGAGCTCGAAGCTTTTGACGGTCAGATCTGGCGAAAAATAGTCTTAAAAGTAGTATTATACATTCCAAAGATGCTATTTAATCTTTTCTCAGTAAGTTCAGTATTGGACAAAGGATACATACAATCAGCCGATGCAGATAAGTCAGTCTTTAAGGATCACGATGGTAAGGTTGGTGCAATAGCAGTCAGAAAAGAAAAACTCTACAGGATGCAATTTCGTAGGGAGTCGGAAAAATGTTTTGCAAATATTTCCTTAAGAAAATGGCATGAAAAACTCGCTCAACAAAACGTTGCACATGTGAGAGATGTATTAAGGCGAAATGGAATTAAGTTTCAAGATGACTGGAATGAGTACGTATGTCCAGGATGTACTTACGGCAAACAACACAGGGTATCACATCCTCTAAATCCTAAAACATCAACAAGGCATCTTGATTTAATACATGTAGATCTATGCGAGATGAATATTTACTCTCTAGGAGGAGCAAAGTATTTTCTACTTTTCAAAGACGATTATTCACATTTCAGAACTGTGTACTTCTTAAAACACAAAAGTGAGACAGCGGCAAAACTAGAAGTGTTCTTGAAGTTAGTTGTGAATCAGTTCGACAGAAAACTTAAGGTATTACGATCAGACAATGGCACTGAAATAAAAAACCGTGACACACAGCGAATTTTGGAAAATCTTGGTGTTTTTCATAGCAAATCCAGTGCTTACACGCCACAACAGAATGGACGTATTGGGTGCCTTCCATTTAGACACAGAAAGACACAATTGTGTCTAACAGGGTGTTCCATCACCGTCGTGTTTTAATATATTTCACCCGGCGAGCCACATTTTTCCCGTTGATGGAACACCCTGTTAGACACAATTGTGTCTCTCTGTGTCTAAATGGAAGGCACCCATTGAAAGAGAGATGAGGACCATAGTAGAAGCTGCTAGAACAGTCATACATGCTCGAAGTCTGGATGAAAGCTTGTGGAGCGAAGCGATCAATTATGTCGTGGTTACGATTAATCACACCGCACCGGCACTAGCACAGTAAAAGGTAAAAGTCCAGCTGATCTGTGGTTTGGAAGGAAAACAGACATTAATAAATTAAAATCCTTTGGATGTGACTGCTACGTATTAAAAGAAGATAATAAAAGAAGCAAGACTGAAAAAAAGTTAACTAAAGGCTCATTTGTTGGCTACGATATATGTAGATACTCCAGGGTTCAGAGTCTTTATCAAAGAAATGAACGATATTGTAAGCTCAAGTAATGTAGTATTTGATGATAAAATCAGAGCTGAAAGCTCTGCTGAGCTAGAAATGTCATCGTCTGAAACGAATGTTGAAACACTTGACAATGAAAGATCAGACACAAACTCTGAATATGGAAGCTTTAACGATGTGGAATCTGAAGATGAAGTTTGGTCTCAAGGTCGAGAAAATGAAAGTCAGTCCGATAGCTCAAACAGTCCAATCGCAGTCACTGGAAGAAGAAATCTACGAAATCGTCGTGCGTTAAGAGCACCAGCTAGATTCAACGACTATATAACTGATACAGCACTAATAATACAAGATTTTGAGACTGGTATAACCGATGACGCAAGTGATATTTCTGTCGCTGAAGCTCTTAAAGACGAAAATTGAAAAAATGCTATGTCAGAAGAATTTGAGTCACTTATGGAAACATGGGTCTTAACTGAGAAGCCCAAGGACATCACGCCCTTAACCTGCCGCTGGGTACTACTAGGGTTCGAACTATCGGCTTCTAGTATCGATACCAAGTACTAATATCAGAATCAAACCGTGGTATCGATACCTAGAAAGTATTGGGCTGGAAGTATCGATACTACTCAGTATCGAGTACTTTTTAAAATACATATATTTAAGAAAAAAATATTTGTTTAGAACAAAAGCTCGAGGATGTGAAGACGTTGTTGACAAAAATTTACGTAAATAACATAACCCAACGGTATGAAGACTCCGTCGACAAAAAAACAGCACAGACACATATGAACAAAGGCATGACTAAGGCTCGTTTTCATCTTCAGCCCAAGATGGAAACGCAAATTGAGCATGTTCACATGTTTGGTAGAACAGCATACAAACTTCTGTGTGATAGATGAGCTCCATTTTGGGTTCCCACAATGCGTTTGCGATGTAAATGCTCCTTTAAAAACAGCTACTGGTTAAAGCTGCATTCACAAATAAACGTAACTTGTATGTAGCGACATTTCTGAAGATTGAAGAATATTCCGATTTTTTCGGTTTATCAGTAGTACATACAGTGGCTGTCAAAATTATTGGCACACCCAAGAAATTTTACAACTGAGAAAGATATTACAAGACTACACTATGTTACCAAATTTTATTGATTAAAATTTTATTATTTAAATTATAAATAATAAATTTAAAAAAAAATAATTTGAATTCATTTAATAATATTAATTTAACAGAAAAAAGAGTTTAAAATACTCGATACTTTTAATGAGTAGTACTTGACGATACCATGATCTTGGTATCGAGTGCTTAGTATCGGTTTTGAAGACGACAGTATCGATACCTACTCAGTATCGAGAGTATCGTTCGAATCCTAGGTACTACGCAAAAAGGAAGATGGAAAGTACAAGGCAAGATTCGTCGTCAGAGGGTTTGAACAGAAGGAAGGTAAAGATTACTTCGAAGTCTTCAGCCCTGTTGCCCGTCATATGTCAATAGTATAGCTGCATCTGAAAGTATGAATATTATGACGTTTGATGTGAAGACTGCTTTTTTGCATGGCAAACTAGATGAACAAATTTTCATGTATCAGCCAGAAGCTTTCAATGATAACCCGCCGTCTAGACGAGACATATTTTCTGTCACGAAATTTTTTTCGAAATAAGGCTTCTCTTTCGCTCGCATGCAAAGTTAGAAAGAGAGTCCCCCAAGTTGGCCATGAAAATTTCTATCAAGCGATGGCGATGGCATGACACCGATTAAGAAAGATTTTTGACATTTGGTAACAGAAATTGCGGTCTGTTAAATTCGAAGTGATTGTTTTGCGAATGTTTGTTTACACGAATGCGGGGTATGTATAAAAATTATTTGTAAGTTTATTATATCTTTTTTAATTTTGGTGTTATTTTGTTATATTGTTTAGTTTAAATAATGGAAAAGTGGACAAGGGATGAAATTCACTGTTTAATAAATTTATACCGCGAAAAGGAATGCCTCTGGAATACGAATTCCAGCTTATACAAAAGGATTGACCTAAAAAGAGAGGCATGGGATCATCTGCAAAAGGAGTTACAAAAGCGTTATGAGGAAATTAAAAAAAAAATTAAAAACCTACGTTCATCCTACATTGCTGAAAAAAAAATTAGACGCAACTAGATCTGGATCTAGTAGAGGGGGCGAACGGCTAACAAAGACCTCGGAAGGCACCCGATTTGTCATTTCTGCCAAAACCCGAGAAGAGTCACTGTAGACGAACACCTAGCAGCTCTGTTAGCAAGTCCTAATCCCACCCCCCCCGCGGTGCCCCCTGGGGTACTTCTTCGGAAGGAGCTAACGGCAGACGGTCGAATGGCGAGTTCTCTGCGCCACAAAACAGAGTTTTAAGTCGGTTGGGCTGAGGGTTAGCAACCCGCTCCCATAAAACACACAATTGCTACGAATCGGCAAACATTGCCTCGGAACCGGACGGACAACACGACGACGACCTTTGCTTTTCGAAACAGGACACGAATCGGATCATGGAATGTGAGAACGCTGCTTGCTGATGGACGGCTGGATGAAGTCCTCAACGAGATGAACCGCTATAAAATTAAGGTCATGGGACTCAGCGAGACCAGATGGCCCGATGCAGGGGAACATATCTGCCCAAACGGTGAGTCCTTATATTCTGGGAGAAACGAAACTGAAAATCGTAGGAATGGCGTTGGCGTAATACTCACCAAGGAAGCCAGGTCCAGCCTCATTAGCTGGTCACCAGTTTCTGAGAGGATTATTACCGTGCGCCTACGTACCAGGCTAAGAAGTACTACGATAGTCCAATGCTACGCTCCGACTGAAAACGCAGAAGATGACATCAAAGACGAGTTCTACATGCGACTGAATGAGGTTTTTCGCTCTATTCCAAGGGGATACATCATTGTTTTGATGGGTGATTTAAACGCACAGATCGGCCCCAACAACACCGGCCTTGAGCACACTATTGGAAATCAACGCCTAAGCCAAGTTACCAATAACAATGGTGAGCTTTTCGTTGACTTCTGTAGTTCCCATCAACTCATGGTAGGTGGAACCTACTTTTGTCATAAGAAGATACACAAGGAGACCTGGGTATCGCCCGATGGTAGAACGAAAAATCAGATAGATCACGTGGCCGTCAGCCGCAGATGGAGAACTTTTCTGGAGGATGTCAGGAGCTTTAGGGGATCAGACACTGGAAGTGACCACCATTTGGTAGTAGCAACTATCCGCCTAAAAATCGCCGCAATCAGAAACGTTCAACGCGATGCCAAAAACCGTAGACGGTTTAACGTAGACCTTCTGCGGGAGAGCACTAAAAGGAGAGAATTTGCTGGAAATCTGCAACAAATCTTAAACCAGCAAACCGTTTCTGACGACACGAATATTGAAGAGCTGTGGAGCACAACAAAGGGCGCTATAATAACAGCAGCGGAAACAAGCATCGGTTATGTCCAAAGAAACCAGCAACACTGGATCTCGGACACAACCTGGCAAAAAATAGAACGCAGAAGGGCCCTCAAAAATAACGTGAACTCTACAAGCGACCCGGAAAGACGCCAACAACTTGAACGGGAATACTCCCAATTACACCGGGAGGTAAAGAGAAGTGTCCGGCGTGATAAAAGGCGGCAGATAAATGAGCTCGCAGAGAAAGCGGAAAACCGCGGCAAACACAGGCAACAGTAAGGTGCTGTACCAAATTACTAAGCAGCTCTCGGGAAAGCACTCTACTAAAAAGCATGCCGTAAAGAGTGCGGATGGAAGGCTGCTGTGCAGCGACGAGGAGCAACTCCAAAGATGGAGAGATTACTTCTTCGCCGCCCTGAATGTTCATTTACACAGGAACCTCAGGAAAACAACAGCAACAATGCACAGCCAATAAGAATCGCCACTCGTGCCCCATCCAAGACTGAAATAGTAACCGCAATTCATGCAATGGCCAATGGTAAAGCAGCTGGAAAAGATGGCATCCCGCCAGAATTGTTGAAAGCCGACTCAAGCCTCATAGCAGATGCGCTACAGCCAATCCTGGAAATAGCATGGAACACCTGTACCTTTCCGGAGGATTGGACGGAAGGTATCATAGTCAAAATACCAAAAAAGGGGGACCTAACAATATGTGACAACTGGAGAGGCATCTGTTTATTATCTACGGTGGGAAAAATCTTGTCCCATATATTACTATCTAGGATAAGAGAGGCAGTAGATCGAACGCTTAGAAGACAGCAGGCTGGATTCAGAAAGGGCCGCTCCTGTATAGACCATATTAACACCTTGAGAATCATAGTGGAGCAGTCTACTGAATTCCGATCCCCCTTTACCTTGCTTTCGTAGACTATGAGAAAGCGTTCGACTCGGTCAATAGGAGCTTTATATGGCGAGCTCTACGGAAACGTGGACTGCCGGACAAAATAATAGAATTGATAAAAGCTCTATACAACAATTCCAAATGCAGAGTTCTCCATAATGGAAAATTATCCGACAGCTTTGAGGTGAGCTCAGGAGTACGACAAGGATGTCTACTTTCACCATTACTATTTCTTATAGTAATAAACGACATTCTTGTCAGCGCTCTAGATAGAAGAACAGGTGGCATACAATGGGGATTGCTAGACCGCCTTAAGGATCTCGACTACGCGGATGATATCTGTTTGCTGGCCCACAGACACCAGGACCTTAAAAACATGTTAAACGATTTGGCAACAGAAAGTAGTTCAGCAGGCTTAAGGCTAAATCCGACTAAAACTAAAGAAATGCGGATAAATGCAAACACCCTTGAACGCACAGCGCTGAATAACCGTGACGTGGAGCTGCTAGATAAATTCTGCTACCTCGGTAGTATCATTACCGAAAATGGCGGTACAGAAGGAGACGTCAGTTCCAGAATAAATAAAGCACGAAGCCCATATGCATGCCTGTCTCACATATGGAGATCAACGGAGATCTCAATTAACACCAAATTGCGGCTGTTCTACTCCAACGTTAAGGCTGTTCTTTTGTATGGTTGCGAAACATGGAAAGTCACCCAATTCATCACAGGGCGCCTACAAGTTTTCATCAACAGATGCCTACGTCGTATCCTAAAAATCCGCTGGCAAGATAGAATTTCAAATGAAGAACTATGGCGCCGTGCCGGCCAAGAAAGGATAGACGACCAAATCAGGCGAAGGAAATGGAATTGGATTGGCCACACCTTGCGACGCGAAGACGATAATCTAGCCAAACAGGCCCTTGACTGGAATCCGCAAGGATCCCGTCGAGTCGGAAGACCTAGAACAACGTGGAGGAGAACCCTATTATCAGAGGCCGCAACAACCGGGAGATCCTGGTCAGAGCTGAAAGCTGTCGCGCAAAACAGAGTCCGCTGGAGGGCAACTTTTTCCGCCCTATGTCCCATGAGGGATTAAAGGAGCAATTAGTTTAGATCTGGATCTAGTGGAGATGTTTATGAACCTTCTCTATTTTATTTTCATGAGATGTGTTTTTTGAATGAAGTAATAGTTTTAAGGAAAAGTCGGGACAATATAAAAACGGTGAATTTTATACGAGAACTTAAATGTTATTTTACGAAACCTAACCAAATTATTTCAGGACGAGAATGATGAAATAACTGCAAACGATGAACTCGACCAAGCAGAACATGTCTTTGACGCGGGCAACTCCACTGATAATTCTTTTCGTATACCTAACAATGAAAGAAAAAAACGAAAAAAATCGTGCACCCAGGAGATATCTGCAAAATATGAAGTGGCTTTAGAGAAATTAGTTTCTTCTTTCGCTGCAAATGGTAATAATAATCCTAACTGTGCAGACATGTTTCAAGCATTTGCAAACAGCGTTGCAATACAATTGAAACAATTCCCAGTGCCTCTAGCTTTTCAAATTATGAACAAATTCCAAAACATAATATCATCAGCATCGGCATCGTGGGTGGTTCAGGATCTCCTGGCGTCATTTTCAGGTTAGCTACCTCTATTCGGTGACGCTCGACTGACTTGTGGATCAACGATGCACCTAATTCGGATCGATAAGGCTGACGCAATGGACGTTTGCCGCAAACTCCTTTTCGTTCGATAATTGCGCAGTGCATGAACATGCGTTCCGAAGTTCCTTCGAACTGGATGTCCAGAGTCGACTTGCATTGGCAAATTCCTACAAAAAGAAAGTTATAAAACAACTAGTCGAAACAATGCTTGCAACAATTCTACTCAAATTAGCATATTTATTGAGACATTTTTTCATAACAAATGAGATTTGAGTTTTTTAGCTCTGCAAGACTTTTGAATTTTTTGAGGTTTTACTCAGTATAACCATACTCAGTATACTCTTACTTCTGAGAGTATTATCTAATGACTCACTATGTCCTTAAAAGGAAATATTGAGACATTTTCCCGTAATAAATGAGATTTGCGTATTTAAGCTTGGCACGACTTTTCAATTTTTTTAGGTTATACTCAGTATAATAATTTTTCCAATAGGAAAATTGCATATTTCTTGACTTATGACTCATTTGAACGAAAACATGACTCATAATCCGACTTACCTTTAGCAGAACCACTTAATAAATCTGCGCTCAAGTGGTGGTACTTGTAGTTGAATCCGCACTTCATCTTTGTTTCGTTCCAGATCCTTTCGGAAATTTCGTGCTCCCAAACACCGGGTTCCAATTTGAGCACCTCACGATTTTTATATTTTCTGCGAGTGATGAGTTTCTCGAATGCGCTCATTTTCATGGAGATCGTGATTTTTTTTGGTTCATCCATTCCACTGGTTTCACTGGCATCAGAATCTTTGGACGAAGGAGAGTCGTTTTTATTGGGTACATTCGGATTTTAGAATTTTCCTTGACTTTTCTCTCTGTCGTTAAACAAATCTCTCACGAAATCTGTGTTGTTACACATGTAGGAGTGTAAAGAAGAGAAAGATTTTCCCCCCCCAGCTCTTTCGATATTTGTTTCCAAACATCGTATCCTTTTTATAGAATTTTATGACCCGGAAGCACAATTTGATTTTTATATTTTAATAAAGTTTCAATTACTTTTTCTTTCTCGATTAACCGAGGCCTTCCAGGACGAGACATATTGAAACGTTTTTCCACTTCGAGTCCAATTCAACGTACTAGAGGACCATTCGTTTTAGAAACTCATTGAATACTGAATACTCACTGGAAACTGAACCAACGAAATTCCGTATATCGGTTATAGATAAATTACAATATACTTATGTAGATGGGAAAAGTACAACAAGTTCTATAAAATAAATCAGACGATTCTAAGTTAGCGATTGAATGTATTAGTGCAAGAAATTCTAATTGCGAGGGGATATAACAAATAGTTTTTGATATTTTAATATCTTTTTCTTCAAAAATTGGGTCACTTACAAACAGTACAAACAGAATGGCACGGCGACCGTATCGACGGAGGTGTCCGTGACGGACAAAACCTTTAAAATACACGCACCGCCATATATCCTAACATAATGACACGGAGGCGGAGTCCGGCACGGTGAAATTAGAGCAAATCCGAATTCTGCCGCCGCCGCCAAGTGATACCAACCATTGAAAACTGATTTAGTACACATTTAGAACACATTTTTTATTTTCAACTGCTGTCTGCCTGCAATTTGACAATTTTGTCGTGGCGCTGTTTGGCCGTTATTTTAAATTTAATACGTGAGTTTTTTTTAGTATTTTAAATAAATTAATGCAATTTATTATATAATGGCAAAAAGGAGTTATTTATAAATTATGGGGCATCAGAAAGACTATGTTGCAGGTATTTAAATCTAATTTTTATAATAAAATCAAACCAAAATAGTCAACAATAAAAAAAATGTCTTGTCTTTATTTAGCAAACTCAAGATGAATTAAATTGAACTTGATTAATTTAAAATTTTGGAGATACTTGAAGGTTCTGTGATGTTATTCATTTTCTAATAAATACTAATAACTTGTAACTTTAATTAGTAGTGAAAAACAATGATCTAAATGTTTAAATGTTTGTATTTTTCCTAGAGGAATTTAACATGCAATTAAATAATATAAAATTCTGGAACCAGAGCTTGTGTTGTGATAGCTGAGGAAAAACAGGAGCCAAAGTAAGTTATTACATTCATTTCTGGGAAAGTTTAGTAGTTAAATTTTTTTGCTAGATAATAGTTGAAATAAAAAATGCTGAGGATTCAAGCTGGAGATAGTGATGCTAGAAATTTTAGGCGGAAACCCGGAAAGGTGAGAAGTATTTTTTATTGCTTTCTAATGATGTAGTATACATTTTTTGTACTTTCAGGCTTTGAAAGTTATAACATCATCCAAGAGAGAAGGGGAATATATGTCTTATAGATTATCTACTGTGCTATGGCTTAAAATAAAAGTGCTTGTTTAATAATTTGTTTTTCTTGATTTTTCTCAATTAGATCTATGCGGGAAGCTATATTTCATTTCTTTAGGTTGTTTTTAGTTCAGATTTCTAGCGAATTCGTGATTTATTTATGAATATGTATATTTATACCTTTTATGAAACGCTCACCTACGGGTGTTTATATACATAGTGCGGAACTCCTTCGATTTTTTTGTACCGGCTTGATGAAGTATGATACACGAGGTGGTTGTGGTGTTAAGGTTATCTACTACTACTTAATAGTTTTACAGAAAAGAAACGAAATAATTGTCATCGAAAACTTCCTTTAATGGAAACATGAACACATATGCCCATTTCTTTCTCTTCTTAACAAGAGAAATTCCTTCTCGGTGAAAAAATGTTACACGCCCATTCAAAGTTTCATATAGGCTAAACAATTATCGTAATCTTAAAGCAGCCCCTTGTACCATTACACAACGACCCGGAAATACCCTGGCGACCAGCTTCTTGACTCTTCATTCATGTATCGGAAATTTCTTTATTTTCTGTGTATGCTCGTCTTCAAGGTTCCTTCCAGGATATGGTCACATCAGGTTCCGCTTTAAAGGAAATGCTGCATCTCCTACAAAGTAATGAGGTAACACCTCCTCCATTCCTGGAACATGACTTGGGGGTGGAATAGGTAATGTCCCATTGAGAAGTTTTCGTCCAAATTCGCATTCTGCAAATATTCCTCCGTAACTTTCGCTGCCGTATGCCCCAACTTCCACTGCCGTTAATGAATAATTGGCGTCACAAGCTGCAACCATGACGATGCTGAACCGGCCCTTGTAATTGTAATAGAAGGACCCACTGTTGCTCGGGCACTTTATATGCACATGCTTTCCATCTATTGCTCCTATGCAGTTTGGTAATTTTGATTTGTTTCAAAATCAACTGCAATTGTTTTCCATTCGGAAATAGATCGAAAAGCAAGGTAGACGCCATGTAATTCCTGCCATAATAACCCACATGTCTCCAAAACAATTTCGCGCACTGTTGACACTCCCAATTTAAATGCCATCGCCAATACCTGAAGGGAGCATCCATGAGCTAAATACCTGCAAAAGAATAATATTACTATACTTAATATACTCGTATGTCACAAAACTACTTACATAAGAGTTAACCCAAGACGTTCTTCTGGTGCAATCAGGCTTACCATTTTTTATTTTTGAAATACCAGGCATTTAACTACAAAATGCCTGAATTTAGAGTAAAAGGCCTGACAAGTAAAAAATATTTTAATATTCTACCACTTTTTAAAACTTTATCACGATCAAGTGACGCAATCTTGATTCGCGTGATATAAATTAGCTTACAGCAACTTTAGTCTTTTGTATTAATCAACTACAGGATCTACAGAATCTAAAATTGTTATCAGTTCTACACAATGTAGATTTTTTCTTCTTCTGTTTATAAAATCTTCTCTTGGAAAATAACGCAGAACGAATGCATTAATGCAAGATATGCTTCTTAAAAAGTAAATTCCGTAATATTATCGGTACATTTTCGTCAGTACAAAAATATTCTTTAAGCGAAGAATATAATTCTAGAATTGTCGAAATTGCGGGGAACAATGAAAGTCATCGTGTCTTACTCGGTGATAACAAATTTTTGTATTCAACATTCACTGTATTACAAACTGTGTACCCTGAAAATGTATATTTTCATTGCATTCTATTTAGTCCAGTCCCCAACCGATATCACCTCTACTTTTTTTCGGAGGCGACCGATTTTCTTGAAATTTTAACAGTAGATAGCGAATGACTCAAAAATCAAAGCCTACCAAATGCCAATGTGCGCTTTTTCTTTGGGGGTGGTTCCCACCCCAACTCGGGGGTGGAAATATTTTTGGTCAAAATAACCCCGTTAATCGATGAGAGGCTAATTTTAAGCAAAAAATGTAGTACAAACTTTTTTTGTAAAATTGATATGTTTTTGGTTATAAACGTTTGAAAAGTTGCAATTTTCATTAAAAAACCCCACGTTTTCGAACAGTCAATAAGTCCAAAAATTAGCGTTTCATCAAAATTTTTGTTATGACTAAAAATAAAGCTTATAAAAAAACGAAGAAAATGGTTTTTGAATGAATGCTCTAGATATAAAACAAAGCGAGTAATGATTGATCGAAGGGGACCTATTTCAAACCAAATACTCAAAACGTTGTATTTAACGTCGAATAGCGGAAAAACGATGCGTTTTTCGAGGATAACTTATATAACATTTTTTAAACTGCTTGACAAAAATGAACTGCTTGCTTTAAAATGAACACTGATAAAAGTCATTTGCATGTAAAATGAATGAGTTATGACAAAGAGAAGGTGTACCCTTCAAATTTTTTTAAAAAAATGATCAATAAAACTAATACCACTTCCACCCAAATTCAAATTTATCATGTTCCACATAGGATTCACTTTATTTTAGAGATATCTATCGGATCTATATAGTTTGAGCGATTTTCGGGGTGTATTTTTGGAAATGGGTATACGATCAAAATGAAAAGGGGATTTTACGAATTTTACAGATTTCTGCCTTTATTTCAAAAGAACTCAAAAACTATTGAAGATACGTAAAAAACTGTTGAGTAATAAAATTTAGATTTTTCTTCAACAGCAATTTTGGTTTTTTACGTATTGCTGTAGCTTAAAAACTGACGGAGATATAGCGGATTGAAGTTTGCTTTATAGTGTAAGTACCACCTTTGCTTAGGCCTTTGACCCTTCACGTTTTGAAAATTAGGGGTTTTAATATAATACAATTAACACAGGTTTATTGCCAGTGAAATTACCTACAAAATGGTTTTTGAATGGACACTGTGGTTTGAAAATTGACTTTGCTACAGTAAAAAAACCGAACGACTTTTTTTTAATTTTCGGAGCAAATGATTTTCGGAGCTCTTGTGAGCACATTACGGTATTTCACGTATACATACAAGCTACATTTGGTATACCGGTTTAATATACATTTTACAACAGTACCTCCAAAAAGGAAGATATTCCAGAAGCTGGAAGGTATTGCGCAATACTTTTGTACGCAGCTGCTAAAGATGAAAAGATGAAAAAAACGGTTTGCAATCTTTTACAGAGCATAAGCGAATTGAGTGTTCGGGGTCGTCGGTACCAGGCCAGTGCAGTATATATACATCCACGCACACGCACACATACACACACACACACTAAAAAATTTACTAAATTTTTTTCTGAACTTAGAACTAAATTTGTTTGTCTCAAAAAGGGTAGACTTTGAAAAGGGTGCTAAGTAGAGCCTAAATCCAAAAATTCATCAAAATCGGTGGCCGCCGAAAAAAAGTAGAGGTAATACCCCATTTTTACGGTTGGGGACTGGACTAATTCTATATCTACATTCAATGATTCTGTTCCATTTTTAACAGCATTATGTAAAATGTTGTGGAGGACAACCAATGCCAATCAAATTCTTAATTTCTGCTTTTAAAAACTTTATTACCTTCTTTTCTATTAATTTCGCCAAAATTAGTATTTACGTTGTCGCCGGTGTACGAAATACACTTTTTATAAGGGAATGTTATTTTAAAGGAGAAATCAAAAATTCTGCAATTGATTCAGATTTTTCATTAGAAAGATTAACATAACAAGCTCTATTATTTTCGTAACAATTACCAAGCTTATAGCTGCTCCAAAAATATTTCGAATTATGGATCATACAAAATGTTTTGGGGTATAAACGGGATAATTCGGTTTAAGCCAAAGTTATAAGAATGCAATTGTGAGAATCTTTGATATTAAATACGTTTATACGTTAATTCGAAATTTTGGCGCAATCTTGAATTAAATCGATTTAATTTTGCTGCTATAAACTTGGAAAATGCCAGCCTTAACATCGAAATATTGCACTATAAGTGGAAACATTTTAGTGGAAACATGGTTAATAGAAACTTTTTGGATTTTTTCAATTACTGCGCGATAATATTGTTTCTAATTGCTTCAGTTTTAGTTCTAGCACAAGAAAACTTCGAAGCTACTTCTGAATCAGAGAACATTTTCTTAAATATCGTCGTTGTACAATCCATTGATTTGTAGGACTGGTGATGAGAAACAGTGCGTAAAGCCCATGTAGCTTCGGCGGCAGATAACTTACCTTTCATTAATTTTCGAAAGTATTGACTGAGAAAACGATGTACCTAATTGCACTGGTCGATGCTGCAGTCATCAATGCTTTTTTATGCTTTTCAGTATTACATGTCTTTCTATAACAGCGTGCCGTCTCGAACTAATACTTACATATATATGAATTGCATGCTTTACACAATGCCGCAGTCTAATCTCTTCCTTTAATTTATGCTTAGATATTTTGCAGTACATTTTAAAACTTTCACAAATACGACTCAAATCATCGCACAAGTAAAGTTATAAAATTTTAGAAAACGGCGGGGACTCCCCGCCGCTGGGGGGATATTATAGCCAAAATTGCAGTGATATTGAGTAGATTTCATGTAAACGTAACATTAAGGTGCAATTCCATTCAATTTAGCTAATGTACATACATCTATCAGATGGCATTGATTATTGAGATTAAATTTTTGTGATTTTTCACCAAAAATATGGAAAATAACAAAGAAAACATAATAAGAAGAAAACCCAAAAAGAAAAAGAATTAAAATCTCAATTATAAATAAAAAAGCCTGACATCAACTAAAGCCTGCCCTGAGCCTGACATGAATATAAAATGCCTGACGCGTCAGGCGAAATCCTGACGAATGGTAACCCTAGGTGCAATAGACTCCCGGGCGGAATGTTTTGTCAATCCCTTTTCTAACAATGATAGAAGCAACTTGAATTGCTTACAGTCCATCCTCGTAGCTAAAGAAAATTGCTCCGGATCTTGACTTTTCATTGCCCGAAATATTTTTTCGTAAAACCCCAGCTGCTTCCTCGTTCTATTGATAGGTCTCACCCACCATCTTCTTCTGGTCATAATTTCTCTTTGGAAACTATATGCCATGAACACATTATACACAATTTGGCACCATTCTAATTGTTGTTCCATTATTAAAAAATTTTAAAAACTATGCAAAGAATTAATATCACTAGCAACGTTTGAAATTTTAAAATCAACTGATATGGAATTTTAAAAATTAAGCTATTTAAGTGATTTTAACCAGGTCCTATAAATGGGAAAACAATTCCAAAGAAAACCTTTAATTTATAAATTCCAGGTAATTTGCGGTAAATGCCAAAATATTATTAAGCAGCCCAATGTAAATAACAAATCCCCCATTTTCTACTTCCAGGTAAATTTATCTAATGTAATGTCATAAAAGAGGTCATGAAACCACCCTCTTTCAAAACAAACCCTTTAATTTTTAAGTTTCGGGTAATCTTCGGTAAATGGCTAAATATTATATAGCAGCCAATTTTTAAAACAATTCTTCGATTTTTGAATTCCAAGTAAATTTTTCTTTACTAAAATATTGAAAAAAAAATATGAAAATATTGAAAATAACTTAAATTTTTAATTCCAGGTAAGATCAAAGTTGCAATTAACAATCATGTATTTTTACAAAACAAATAATTAAAAAAGTTTATTCTGTTCTCATGAAATTATATTTACGTTAAAAATTTCAAATTCGTTTATTTCAATTCCGTCGTCCGTTAAATTCCGTTAAATTTGAGTCTAAAATCCGTCGACGGCCACCGGCTCGGTCGCCGTGCCATTCTGTTTGTACCTTTAGGGAGAAAAGCAAGAAAACCCCGAAAGGCTTCAGGCGGCAGACCAAATTTCATCGGAAAAGCAACAACAAAAACAATAACCTTGTGAAAGAAAACTCCGACCCTCGGACAAATTTCCTGGAAAAGCAATAAAGTATTGAAATCGAGTGGCCTTCGAACGTGTCGGCCAAATTGCGCGCAATATATGATTGTAGTGGTAAGGTCAGGCGGCATTAGGCGCTAGTTCGTAAAAGCAAGTGGAAGCAGTTTTGCAGTTATTTTTCCCATCTACAGGGTGTTTCAAACCACCCGTGCCACCCAATTATCTGGGAAAATTTTAATTGAAAAAAAAAACACTTGTTCAATATTTCTTGAGAATCTATCTGACCATACAGAAATTAACCCCCGGCCCACCCCTACTTTGGGAAGCAGGGGGTCACTTTAAAATTTCAAATGGCAACCCCCATTTTTTTGCACAGATTCTGATACTCCGAAGAGAAACATGAAACTTTTATCTGAAATTTTTTTTTTCGGAAGCCCCTCTGCACGGCACCCCAAAAAATAATCAAAAATCAAAATTATCCCCAAAAATCATTCATTTGGGTACAGGGAAGCTTCGGATAAAAAAAAATTCCCAACAAAAGTTTGATATTTCTCTTCGCAGAATCATAATAATCCGTGAGAAAAAATATGAGAGTGAAAATATGATGGGGGTGGGCCAGGGGGTCAATTTCTGTATGGTAAGATAGATTCTCAAAAAATTTTGAAGACGTATTTTTTATTTTTTTTTCAATTAAAACTCTCCCAGAAAATTGGGTGGCACGGGTGGTTTGAAACACCCTGTATAATATACTATTATAATATATTATATTATAATAACTTGTCCATGCATGTACTATATGTACGGTGACCATATTTCCGAGAAGGAAATACAGTTCGAGCAGAACAAAAAAAAACTAGCAGGGTGGGGGTGAATCTAAAATTTCAAATGGCAACCCCCATTTTTTTCACGGATTCTGATTCTTCGCAGGGATATATGAACCTTTTATCTAACATTTTTTTTTATCCGAAGCCCGCCTGCACCCCCAAAAATCATCAAAAATCAAAATTATCCCCAAGAATCATTTAGGGTACAGAGAAGCTTCGAATAAAAAATGTTTCTAACAAAAGTTTGATATATCTCTGCTAGGGGGTCAGATTTGTGTTTAAACGATTCCACCCTCCAAGTTGAGCAACTTTCGTTCAAAACTTTTTTCACGAAAACCTACCCTACCTACCCTAAGGTTGTGTAGAATTATCACGTTCCTTCCAAAAATTGTTTTATTCTCAAATAGTTTGCAAAAATACAGTACATTATACAGCACGCTGTGTAGATAGAGAACATTTTACAATTTTTCAAAGATTAAAAATTCGAGAGGACAGGTACACTGAAAAGAGTACTGTACTGTACAATACAGTACGGTTGGTCACCGTAACTATATGCGATATCTATACCTTCTAAAGAGTCCAAATTCTCATCCAATCATGATACGGGATCTAAGAGAAAGCGTAATACTTGCACATGTATTGGCTGAGAAGGAAAGCAGCAAGGAAGTGCATGTGGTTTTTTTTAAGGAGCGTAAAATTTGTAATTAGTGCATTTAATTAGCATTTAATTATACGAACATTTTAATATGTATATATTATGATTATTTACATATGTTTCATATTATGTTCTGCTAACTTCATCTAAAGCTGGCAGAACATATGGTCTTTTTTTTTAAAAAAAAGGGCGTTAAATTTGTAATTAGTGCATTTAATTAGCATTTAATTATACGAACATTTTGATATAAATATCCTGATTGTTTACGCATGTTTCATATTATGTTCTGCTAACTTTATCTAAAGCTGGCAGAACATGTGGTTTTTTTAAAAAAAAGGAGCGTTAAATTTTTCATTAGTGCATTTAATTTGCATTTAATTAGCGTCTAATTATGGTTTTATTACATTTGTGTTCTGATGACTTTGCTCTGCCAGCTTGAGGGACATAGTTCCTTCCTTCACTTCTCTCTTTCCCTTCACTATCTATCGACTAGAGCTTGCTGTTCGACATTGCGCTCTATACGAAAAAAAATAGATTGTCGACAGTACAAAGGGCTTTCCCTAAGCTCTAGTGTTCCACATAAAAAAACACAAATTGTTAAAGGTATCTTATATGTGATTGTCACGAAATAGTAGTTTTCGATGGCTATAGGTTTTTCTTCTGCTACGATTGCGGAATGGAATTTTTCTACGCCTCTGCTAGAATACAGGCATTCTGATATTTCTTTAGGTTACGGAATTAGCAGCATTCCACACCCGTGTGGAAAATTCATTCCATCACTTGTTATGGAATGACTACTATTGGCGACATCTTTTCGTCGTAATCTAAGAATATGATTTATTAATTAAAGAAAAAAAAATTTATTAATTAAGGAAAGAAAAGGATTGTTTCAATAATAAACAATCAATGATGTTCCGCTAGAAATTTTTTGCTTTAAATAAACTATTCAATTACTAAATTGCAGAAAATAATAGCATTTTTGTAATAAACTTTGCGCCAAAATATCTTGCTGTGCCTTATACATTATATTATTGACATTAGCTTTACATAAGGTACGTTTTTCTTTACAAAATATTAATAAAAACTAATTAGAGGCGTAGAAAAAGTATAGTCTGCAACACGTTTTGAAGGCATATTCCGCACTCGTGGACCGGGAAACTGGTGGAAACTTCCACTTGTGCGGAATATGCATCATTCCAAACTTGTTACAGAATATAGTATTTTCGGGCCCTTATCACTTTTATATAGTAATCATACAATTCCCTCATCCTGAATTTCCCTCTTACATGCATACTCGTGAAAGAAAATGGCGGCCCTAAAACTACCAAAAGTGTCGCCTCCGTAACCTGTCCTTTTCCCGATTTTACGTCATGGGCCTGTCATGACGGAAACATAATACGCCATTGGTACTCGCGGGGTATGTCAAATTTTTCCCGAGGTCATTCACCACCGATCACAGCAATTTTGAGTTCCCTCCAAAGTGCGCCATGTTGAAAGTTCCTGGCTGACATTTTGTCCGCTGTTTTTTAATAATTATTATAGAATTTTCAAATCTGGAGTTTATAAAACAAATATTAGTTGTGAAGGGGGTGCCACAAATGGAAATGAAAACTCACACGCCAGAGAATCACAGTGTTTGTCGGTCGAAGGTGCGAGCAGCGATCATTGTATTCAATAAACATCAACACTCGGCAAAAAATACCAAAACAACCAAAAACAGTCGACTCCATAACGCGGGTGTTTGTTAAGAAATCCAATTGAATCCTTCTCGGACTTCATTCACTGAGTTTCTTCGCTTTTGAGTAGTGAGCAAATTTTCGGAAAAAAAGGTTACTTCTAATGGTGGACTAGGAAACCTGTTTTTCTATCCAATGTCGCCTCCGTAATCGTCGCCTCCGTAACAGCTATCATTCAATTTACATGTTCAGAGCTGGACTGGTCTACCAAACTACCGGGAGTTTCCCGGTGGGCCGTGCCGAATGTTAAATCAAAAATGTTTCCTCTAAATAATTTTTTTTTGAAAAAAATAAAATTTTCCCACAAAAAAATAAAAAAAATTCTAATTTCAAGCGTATCACAATTCCTTTAAAGAACGCAAATCTCGTGGTCTTCTACGAAATTGCCAATTAGTTTGTTGAAGACTAAAAATAAAAAAAATCAAAAAAATTCAAAATGTTAACGAAACGACGAAGAGGTTGGGAGAACCAAAAAATTAAAAAACAAGAACTTTTAAATGCGTACTATAAAAACTGTCCGGACAATATTCATAGGAAATATTCCAAGCTTTCTAATTTTGGAAAAAAAGGTATAGGTTGTTAGAGAGACGGCGACAAAAAAGGCTCATAACTACAAAATGGACGTTGAGCATATTTTTCTATAGTTCAAGTCCCCCTCTCAAAATCCGTCTTGTCGAGTAGGGGTCTGGCGCGGTGCGGTGAGCGACTACGGCGTTTTTTCCAGATTTGCCCTAGCGATTTCAAAAAATTTCTACCATTTGGGTGAAAATGACTGGAGGGCATCTGGGACACCCCCAGATTACGGGAAAAATATTTTCCTCCAAATTGCTCGGTGCCTTCACCCGCGGTTCAATAAATCCGCCCGAAACTCCGAAATTTCAAAAAATTTCAGCCACATACAAAAAACCGGTGTCAAATGATTCGTTACAATGTATTTTATCCAAAAATAAAGTTTTCCTCCAAAATGCGTCTTGCTAAAATATGTTAAATAACAAAAAACCCCGTTATTGCATTGGCGCTTGATCCCAGAGTTCTCCCGCTTTTTTGACAAGAGAATTACATAGTTGCAAGTTTTATGAACTTCTGGGTCTCTATTTTAAAAATTAAAAAAAAAACAATATTTATTCTTAATTGATGTAAAAATGGACTGAAGTGGTCCCGAACCCATGGAAAAATTTTATGAATAACTACTGGTAAGTATACATTTTTATATGTTTAATATTTAAAACAGAGGAGAAAATTGAAAGGCAGGCCATGTGCACGTGTCAGTGGACAAGAAATTATCTCTTTAAACTGATTTCCTCTTTCATTTTCCGACTGTTCAAGGAGCAGGATTCATTTACTGTCACAGTAAAGATTTTCTTTTTGGTCGCGCTGGTTTCGTATTATAGTCACTGAATCGGGGAAGAACGCTTATTGATGGCAACAACAATAATGCAAAGTTTGGTTGCAATTGGCTCTGTCGATTTTTAGATACAGAATGGTGACGTATTTCAATACCAGCGATCGGATTGAAGGGTGTTGCGCTCAGCGCCTTCCACTGCTGCCAAAGGCAGAGTTGTCGCTTTACAGGCAACAAATCGAAGGAGAAACTGCTTTTCAACATTAAAAATAATAATCTCAACTTCGGTTGCAATGACACTTTCCACTTTCCAGATAAAACCCGCTGATCCGAAACTTTTCAGCGTTCGTGACCATTCTGAGGATTTTTTGGATGATTGCGCTGTGGCAGTAAGAAATTTGGAGGAAAATAATTTTTCCACATTCTATAGGTAGTAAAGAACCCACAGGCAAATTTTCATCCATTTTGTAATTATTTTTTGAATTTTTGAAAATTTATAATTTGAAAATTTAGACACATGGAGCAAACAAATTTTTTTTTCTGTATTCTTTGCAACAAACTTGATCCCCCCTATTGGGTTTCAACTTCAAATTTTCAAATTTTTTTAATTTTTTTATTTTAATTTTTTTCGCCATTTTTTGGAGCTTCTGGAAGGGGTCTTTGCACCGAGCAATTTGGAGGAAAATATTTTTCCCGTAATCTGGGGGTGTCCCAGATGCCCTCCAGTCATTTTCACCCAAATGGTAGAAATTTTTTGAAATCGCTAGGGCAAATCTGGAAAAAACGCCGTAGTCGCTCACCGCACCGCGCCAGACCCCTACTCGACAAGACGGATTTTGAAAGGGGGACTCGAACTATAGAAAAATATGCTCAACATCCATTTTGTAGTTATGAGTATTTTTTGTCGCCGTCTCTCTAACTATAACTATGTAATTTTTGGAGAAAAAAGTAGTGAAAGTTGAAATTGTAGTTAAAAAAACCAAAATTGTGACTTTGACGACTCATAACTCTGGAAGTTGGTAGGGCTGGTAGTACCAAAAATGGTGCTTAAGTAATCCTGAGAGAAGCTAGTTCAAATAACGATAAAGGACTCGTCAGACTTGACCGAAAAGGCTAATTTCTTTTTCAGTAAATGTAGGACGTGGAAAACAATTCCGGGTCCAAAAAGTGGTGGTCTAAGGTTTGAAAAAAATAGTGATGTTGGAAAAGGGTAACATAATTTTTGGACGGGTTTTAAAGAATGCTCGGATTATGTTGACAAGTGATGTTTTATGGGGAAGCTATCGGAAGCTGAATCCAGAAAAGTTAATTTCATTTAGAACCGGTTTCATTCCATCGAATTTATTAGATGGTGCTTGTGGCTCTTGGCCAAAGTCTTTTCAAAAAAGGGCTTGACCGAATGTTATGAAATTTTTTCCAAAGTACGTTTTCGTTAATGTGCTTCGATCGGCGCATCCCAACGAAGCCAATATCATTTTTGGTTTGGGCGATATCGTGCGGGTACAAAAATCACGTACGTCGTTTAAACAAAAAAACGGCTCAACCGAATGTTATGAAAATCATTTTAGATCATGCTTAAGTTAATACGCTTCGATCGGCACCTCAAAGAAGATGATATCTGTTTGGTTCGCCCAATATCGTGTAGGAAAAAATTACTACGGACGTACGAACAAACACACCTACACATGCACACATAGTTCTTCTCATAATTATGCTTAAGGGGACATAGCACCTTCAAATTTCAATTTTTTTGGTTTTTTAATGTAAATTTTTAAATAAAAACGTAGAAATATCTTAATGAAACTTTGCACATATGTTTTACTAGTACAGAAAAAAATATTTTTTTAATTATTTTTGGTCCCGCGTCGTCTGCTAGAATTTTTCCAAAAAAACCCCAAAAAATCACGGTGGGCAGGATTTCCGCTCTCAGAAAAGTCGGACACAAAAACAAAAAAGGGGTTTTAATCAGCATCAAAGCCGCTATAAAATGAACTAAAAAGAAAAAATTTGGTTGAAAAATAACCAAATGGCGACATTTTTTCAAAAATCGAAATTTTTTGCCATCGAAAACATCCTGTTACTCAAAAAATTGTACGCCGTTTTTTCATCCGTAGTTCATTTTGTACATTAACATGTGTAGATTAACGTGTTAAAATTTTAGAACGATCGAATAAATATTTTTTTTCTAATCTTGCCCACCAACTTGAAACACGTTGTTTTAAGAAAATCGCGTTCAAGTTAAAATACAACATTTTTTTTAAAAAAAACCTTACCAAAATTCAATCTACGACGCCTTTCACTTTTTTTTATATTATTAAAAAATATTTCGTAAAGGTTTATTCTAACAAATTCTATCAAAACAAAATTTTAGATTTTTTGAAAATTTGTAGGTGCTATGTCGCCTTAAAGAAAAACTTTTGAAAGCAAAAAAGAACTTTACTTGATTGTTAAAACAAAATGTATTGAAATGGGACGAAATTTTTGAATTTCCCGGTCCTAAATTCATTCTCAGTCCATTTTAAGTGGCTTCAATTCGATTTTTTTTTGTTCTGGTCATTTTGTATTTGGATTAAAGTTTTTTATTAACCTTGCAACACGCGGGTTTTAATTTTTTCGACTTTCAGATCGTATAATGTTCTCTATTCAATTTCATTTCAAGAGTGAAACCGGCTATAAAATGAAAAAAAATTCGGATTTTCCTGTCGCCTCCGAAGCTCTGTAATTTTGAAATTTTCAAATAAACATTACTGGCGACTCCTGGTGTAGATTGTGGTAATCATATATTATATAGATGCTTGAATGATATTTAAAACCTGAGAAACATGGCTCTTTAAATAGTTTTTTATCCATTCCTCAATACCTTCGAAAAACTACCATTTCGTGACAATCATCCATATAGGTTTTTTTAAATCTACGTGTGCATCTACTAAATAGATAACTACCAACCTACTGTATATTTTTTCGAAAGTTTTTGTAAAACTTATTATGTTTCAATATTGCTGATTTCTTACTGAAAACAAAATATTTTCTCTCGAGCTACAGGACGCTCTGTTTTCCGTTCCCAAACTCTCTCGTTTCAAATTTCTTTCGGACGGTTCTCAACGTTCGATATATGCGACCTGGCCCTAGTTTTTAACTTACAATACTCAGAAAGAGCCCTCACAATGCATCGGACTATCACAAATAATCAGTTTTCATTTACATAAGGACCTCCTTCAAGTGTAACATTCTGAACTGACGCATTGATTTCATCCTAGAAGGAGATTCATTTCCCATATATATTTTATGTTTGTGTTCCTACCGTAAGTTTCTATAATTACACTTTGAGTAAGCCTTGTATAGGGTGGAAGACAAGAATCTCCTGTAATAGAAACACTTAATTCCAACATCTATACAGTAAATTATTTTAAGAATTATTACACAGACAAGCCGGCAGGACATTGTCGTACGGGAAACCACAACTCCTGCTGATGAAAATTCATACACTATACACAAATACAGGAATTTTCTCTTCCAGGCAATAACTTCTACTTTAACACATTGGAGCAATCTATGAATAAAGGATTATGTTCAGGATCAGGACCAGAGATTGCCAGTCAGAAAGTTCTGTCTACAGAACTGTACTATAGCAACTGTTTCCCAGGGATGTAAGAATTTCGGCTATGAACGCTTTACTTGGACTGTCGAGACCCGCCAGGGGCATGTTTGATCTGTCTTCATTGCATTGCAACATGCTGTTCAGCCAAAACTGGGACCGTTTTTTTGGCGTCGCATATGCTTTGTTTTGTGTGTGTGAAGGTATCCCTTTCAGGACAATGTCAGAGATGTGTGTAATAACAGCTTTGGTCCGGTTTGCGATGCAATTCACTGTAATGGTCACTGCGGGCTATTTAGACAATTGAGCTGATTTTCCAGTTTCAGTTAAAGGCATAAGGCTCAATTCTGAGAATTTTTTCTCATTCGCATTCTGTCAGTCCATATAGCTAATTGCTTACCTGTGTGTTTTTGGCATTTTTAATTCCCATTGATCTTTTGAAACTCATTGATCTTTTCCAACGCACTGCACAGATTAAAACTTAATATTTTAATTGAATGTAACTGGTTAAAATAAAAATATTTTTCTAAACAAAATAAACCAGTGCCGATAATTTTTGAAAAAAAAAGTTCTTAACAGTATAGGGATGGCGGGAAAATGTAGGATAAATTATACATAAACGGGGAAAAATCGATTGGACCGCAACAGAAGACCGGAAGGGGATGGGGGTGCGAAAATGTGTGCTTTTAGGGGTGAAACGCGGTTTTTTACGATTTCTGGGAAAAGTAGACCTCCTATCTAGGGCCGGAACTTGTTCTGAAAAGGCCCCGGGGCAAAACAAAATGAAGGGGCCCCATTCAGAAATCACTTGTGATGATAATATCTTAATATATAAAAACTACGTGTCACAATGTTTGTACACCCTAATCTCCGAAACCGCCCAACAGGTTTAAAAAAAATTTGGGAATGTGTAGGGTTGGTACCAGATTGAAAGATAGGATCATTTTGGTCCAGATAAGTGAAGCTGTTGTCGAAATATAGAGAATTTCAATGTTTCACTGATTATATTTAAGTTGGCGGGGCGAAAAAATATTTAATTTTAATTGTCATGTACATAATAAAAAACCGTTAGTTTTAAAAAAGCACTCCGATTTTTACGAGTCACAACGTATGAATTATTTTATTGAGTGTACTGAGTGTACAGTGTGTACAGTATGTACCGTGAACTGTGTTCTATATACTATGTACTATGGACTGTATACTATAACTATCAGAGCCCTAAAAACACACCAGTTAAGAAACATATAATTTATATACAAAATAAAAATATTTGTGAACATTAGGAAACCTGTAAAATATTAGCATACATTGTTCTTTATATACTTCCACCGAAAAATGCGTAAAAGCTTTTAATTGGTGCGATTAAATAAAATGTTAATAAGAAAATAATATAAATGTCGAGTTTTTGCATTATGCCTCAGATTGCGATACATCTTGAACACGGTCAATGTGTATTTTTCACTGAAGAAAATGCTCTTCCAGCTACCAAAAACTACACTTACTGAATTTTTCACACTGTGCCAAAAACCTGATATTTTCGGACAATTCGCAACAACATTGTTATATACCGACGTCCCTCGCTATTATACACTGAACAAATCAGGTAATAAATGGAAGCCACGTAGACAAGGCGAACCACATCCAACTATCGCACGCGTATTGAAAGCAAAGACATTGGGACGACTTTAACATTACATCCAAAACAACTTGAATTATTATTTTTGCGTTTGTTGTTGCTGAATGTTCCAGGACCAACGTCTTTCGACTTTTAACGAACAGTCAATGGTCAAATATTCAATACATTTCAAGATGCATGTCGCGAGTTGCAATTGCTGGAAGACGACAATCATTGGGATCTGACACTTACTGATGCAGCATTTGCATCCACGCCTTTCTTTCCTTAGATGTTGCGAATAGTTTGATTTTCAATATTTACATTAATTTCACATGTTTTGACGAACACAATTTCGCAATATAAGAGAAAATAAAAGTTGGTTTTTTGGCATTGCTTTTTCCAACTATAAAATATTTGTTTCATTTTTTGATTTTGTTTTATTGTTCTCGAAAAATTTTGTTATTGAAGACTTCTAGATTTAAATTAAAAAAAGCTATAGAAAATGGCTCTCGAATTTCGAGTGCTGGATGCTGCTATGCATTAATTTTAAATCTTTTAACGTTCATGGTTTTAACAGAATACACAGGCAATTTTGGTCATAGTTCAAATAAATGTATTTTGAATCTAATGACTCCAACTTTTATAGGAATAGTTGGTTTTTCGTTAATGGTTAAAAAGAGTTGAATTTTGAAGGTTTGGATTGATTTTAAATGTTTACACGTTGGGTGCAGCGAGGCGCACCCGGTCCCAGCTATCCAAAATACAGAAAATAAGCGGTTCATTGAGACACTTCATCGGTATATGAAAATTCATATCTCGAAAAATGCCATGTCAATGGATTTTTTTTATTGTCTCGGTCCAAATGTCAGATCCTTAATAGTTTCACATTTTGTTATTTGGAATCAAAAATACCAAAAAATTGCCTTTTTAAAACTCCTCTACTGTATATTAAAATTCATATCACCTGATTACTACTATTGGCTTATGGGAGCAGCATAGGCGCGCCGGGTCCCATCTAGTAGATATAGTATAAATAAAGGGTAACAGTATTTTGTTAATTTCCAGATTTATTTTTAAGATCTTATACCAACTTGTGGAAGCAGTCATCATATTACATACAAACGTGATAATTTACCACTAAAAACTCTTTCTTCTAGATTTTACGAAACCGAATTCGTTTATTACTTTATTGAAGTCAATTTTGCGCGCTCTTCGAATTTCGATGGACAGTAGCGCTAAATTACTTAGGCTATCTTGCCCCAATGAGCTGCCCAACTAGTTTTTGATTAACTTCAACTTAGAAAAAATGCGCTCGGCTTTCGCAGTAGCTACAGGGACAGTTAGGAACATCAAGAGTGTTGTGCGCACACATCTGGATAACTGGACGACAATGAGGAATTTTGAATGATCAAGAAACAGGCTAACTCTTGACATCTTTCTTTGAACTGATCTCTTTCGAAAATGTCGACCTAACAGAAACGAGTTGCGATGATATTGTACCTATCATTGGGTAAAAAATATTAACTGGAAAGCATTGTTGAGGATCGGTAAATCTTTCATCTTGGGACAATTCATCAAAGTGAGACTTGACCTTCCGTGATCTTTTGTATGAAAACTTTTTTCGATTTTCCACTTATCGAAAATTTCTGATAATGAATCAAAAGTCGAGCTCTTAATACTCTGTAGCGCATTTTGGAGCTGATCATGTGCAAAAAAGAGATCGATTTTTTTAACTCTAATGATTTGGACGGTTAGTTCATTATTCGCAACATTTCGTCTTGAAGAACAAGAAGAAAAACAAAGTCAAAAGTTTCGATATTTTTCTAGAATCACCACGCCATGTTCCTTTCGCTAGACTTTTTTTTATTTAATATTATTTGGCTCAAACATTTAAGTACATCGCAAAACCTTTGTTTCAAAGCGTGAACAGCGTTGCACCTTCCAGAAAAGCGAGTTGGATTCAATGTTTTCAAAGTGGGTGCACCGCTTTCGTACACTCCCTGTAATTCTTCCCATGCGCTGATACTGTTGCCAAAGAAATTGATACTGGACGATAGTGCGTCTTTTAAAACAAGATTTAAATTATGAGCAGCGCAATGTACAAAATGTGCATGTGGAGCTACATCTTTGATCATTTGTTGCAATCCTGAATAAGCTCTGCTCATGACCCCTGCAACGTCGTATGGCTGATCACGACATTTTTTAACTTCAAGACACCTTTCATTTAGAGAATCTGACACAAGTGTTTCGAGGCCTGAGGCCAATTGATTCTTCACAGCAGTAATTGGGGTGAATACTGATCAATCGGTTCCCCTTTATCATTGTAGAAAAAATGTACAAAACGGAAAACTTGACTCAACTGATCAATTTTCCAATATTTTTCAGATTTTAAAAACTTTTTTCTTTCCATCCTGCCAGGGGCCACCAACTCGGGGGCCCCGGGGCACTGCCCCGGTTGCCCCATTGTAGTTTCGGTCCTGCTCCTATCGAAAAAAGTTAAATGTAAAAGTTGTAGATAATTAAAAAATCTATAACTTTGATTGAAACAATTTTTCGACATAATAAGACCGCTTCTACACGTTCAATTTTCTGTTCAAGTTTGCGATGTTCAACACTTCCTTCTCTTTCACTCGTATGAAAAATTAAAAGAGTAATTTTCTTGAACATAGAATGGAAAGCAAGAAAAAGTTGAACAGGAATTTCTATTCAACTTTTGATCTTGCCTTCAACTTTTTTATGAGTGTAGGTATAAGCGTAGGAGTATAGGTATAAACGCATAGCTGTGACAGCCAAACAATATCTCCTTTTTCACATCAATCACATTTTATATAAATTTGACATTAGTTAGTATAGACACAACTTCGCTCCAACTCTAGTGTCTACACCAGCTGTTCAATTCAAGGCCAACTTTCTAGCTAAAAAAAAGTATTGAACATCGCAAAATTGAACAGAAAATTGAACGTGTAGAACCGGTCTAACAAGGAGAAAAACGCTAAAACCCGATTTTTTCATTTATCATTTTTATCTTTCACAAAAATGATTCGATTTTAATGAAATTTGGAGAAAATAAACATTTTTATGTTTTGAAAAAGCTGTAATTTCCCTCCATCCATGTACTTCTAAGAATTTTTTAAATTGTTGGCCTCCTAAAAGAGCTTTGGCACTGGTCTAAAGCATGGCGATTCCCATTAATTGAAGTATGTACTTAAAAGGTAGTTACAGAAAAATCCGCTTAAGAGATTTTGATGCTGTTTCCGGAATTAAATGTTTTCAAAAAACATTTCACAATTTTCTGTATTCATAAATAAACTCACATTTCAACTGAGTTTATTTTTTTTAACAAATCGTGCACTTGTACTAAAATCTGAATGAAAAACACAAGTAATGTTCAATTTAGGATCTGTAATCTGAAATTATAGTACAGCGCCCAAAGTAAAAAAATCACTAAAACTGCAAGAAAAATTGAAAGTTAATGAAATTTGGAATGGTGGGAGTTTAGCAATAGGAGAAAAGGTAACCGTTGAGTTCCGGGCCGTACTTTGTGAAAATCAAGAGAAAAGTCGATTGAACGGATTTTCCGACGGATTCACGGCCGTAACTCGGGACAAACGTCGAAATTGGAAAAATGTCAAGAGAAAAAAATAAAGCTATGAAAATTCTCGACAAAAAAGGTCCTATAAGCTTTTTCCGGAAAACCTCACGTTTGATCGGAAAATGGAGGGTAAAGAAAAAATTATGAAAAATTATTTCGAATTTATATTGTTTTCTTTATGCAGGTTGTCCCATCTAAAGTTACAAAGCGGCCGGCTGTGGATAGGTTTTGGATAGACGAACAAAAAATCGTATGGGAGTGGGAGGCAAATAGTAACGATTTAGCCCCTAGGGCTTTTTGAATTTTTTTTTGTAGAGGTGTACATATCACCCTATATT
This sequence comes from Thereva nobilitata, assembly GCA_963855945.1. Classification (NCBI taxonomy): domain Eukaryota; kingdom Metazoa; phylum Arthropoda; class Insecta; order Diptera; family Therevidae; genus Thereva; species Thereva nobilitata. The sequence continues at coordinate 52,575,965 of OY979694.1, read as the reverse complement.
TTTGTAATCCTATGACCCACTTTCATGAATAAGATAGCACTATACGCAGAATACTGCCACCTACCCAAAAGCTATAAAGCGAAGCTTCTACCCGACCAACTTCCAGAGTTATGGGTAATCAAAGTCAAAATTTCGTTTTTTTAACAGAAAAATTATTTCGAATATGTATATTGAAAAAATTGAGAAAGTTGCTATATTTATTTCCATCATTCTTCTTGGCTAGATGTCTCGGGGTCTGGATCACCGGAGTTGTCCATTCACCTTTATTTTCCTCGTCCGAGTTCTCTTCAGGTTCATTCATGACGGGGATATTACTGCAGGCATTACTGTACTATAACTGGAATTTTGACTTTGATTACCCATAACTCTGAAAGTTGGTCGGGTAGAAGCTTCTCTTTTACAGTTTTAGATCGGTGGGAGTATTTTGCGTACACTTATACCTTATTCATGAAAATAGGTCATAGGGTTACAAAAATACAGGGTGATATGTAAACCTCTACAAAAAAAATTTCAAAACGCCCTAGCGGCTAAACGGTTACGATTTCCCTCCCCCTCCCATACGATTTTTTGTATGTCTATCCAAAACCTTTTTTCTTTACCCTCCATTTTCCGATCAAACGTGAGGTTTTCCGGAAAAAGCTTATAGGACCTTTTTTGTCGAGAATTTTCATAGCTTTATTTTTTTCTCTTGACATTTTTCCAGTTTCGACGTTTGTCCCGAGTTACGGCCGGGAAACCGTCGGAAAATCCGTTCAATCGACTTTTCTCTTGATTTTCACAAAGTACGGCCCGGAACTCAACGGTTACCTTTTCTCCTATTGCTAAACTCCCACCATTCCAAATTTCATTAACTTACAAATTTTTTTTCAGAAGAAATCTCTAGGAGCTGTACTATTATTGAGATTCTTACTCTTGCTGATGAATTGTACGTGTATTGAATTGAAAATGAAAGATTTTTAACAATTTGAAAGATAAAAATTTGTCATAAGGACCGTCTACAATCTACATTTACACGATAGAAAAATGTTTGTGCAAAACTTGTTACCATATGAATTTTATGTATTTTTCATTTCGAATATTTGTTCATTTTATGACCAATCCTCAATTAATTTTACGCTGATGTTAGGAGATTAATCAGTTCTACACCTTTAACTGAAACGGATAGGAAGGTGTTGCAAGTTTTGTTAGAGACAAGACCGGACTAGAATACCATACCACACTTCCGGCCCTGAATGTTCAATTGAGTGCAATGTCGCAAAGACAATAATATTTATGTAAACTGGTATTGCATTATCGAAGGCGTCAGGCCATGCCTACACGAGAGACCATGCTACTGGGAGCACGAGCTTTTTTTGGGCAAGGGAAGCATGCCTCCCTTGCCCAAATAAAGGTCGTGCTCTCAGAACCATGGTCCCTCGTGTAGGAATGGCCTTAGAGCAACTCAAAGTTTGATTGGGGCCCTTTAAGAGAAATTGGGGCCTTTGGAGATATAATTGGGGCCCTTTAAGGAAATCGAAATTCCAAAAAATCTTTTACTAAAAAAATATTTAATTTCAAAATCTGTGGTAAGTTCATTCAGAGCATTAGATGCCGAACGATCCCATCTTGATTCCCAAATGGACCTAAAGTTACGGAACAGTTCTTATTTAAATAGACCTCTGTGCTTAGCTCTGGTTAACAACTGTCAATATTCATAAACGCATCAGCCATCTCCATAAGTTTTCAATTTTGTTAATGTTCGGTGATAGCAAGGGCCAGTGCCAGGCGCGGATCCAGCCCTCAAAAAAGGTTGTGGTCACAACCACCCGAAAATCGGCCAAGTGCGAGTCGGAGTATGAATTCGCTATGATCGATATAGTGCATTCCTACAAAGGAGATGTTTACAAAATATATGACACCCTGGCCAAGATTTTGTACAGTGTATAGCTCCACGTGGGCAAAGCCGTGGGGCAAATACTAGTAGGTAAATTAATTAACCTGTAAAATGTTAGTTTGTTCGCTCACGAAAATTACAAAAGTAATTGTGTGTTTGTTTGCACATCACAATGCCACATTTAGACTCTAAACTACTGAACCGATTTTGATGAAATTTTTACAAATTCAGAGGAAATCAAATTAAATTAAACGCTAGTATACATTTTACATTGAATAATTTTATTTACGTGCTTTTTTTTTATTAGGTATTGGGTCAAAAAGTACCGCGGCCATTCGGTTGACCTATTGTACTACACCCTATACCTCATATTTATTGGCCAGACCGCTGGAACTATAGTTCAGCAGTCTGCCTAGTGGCTTGAAGTTTCCACGTGACTGTTCAAGCTTCCCGGGTTCCCGTCCGCAGTCCTGCCTTGGTCTGTTTTCGGAAGGAGTTCACGAAAGTGGGCTCGGGTATGCTCCGTGGGCTCGACAATTTCACTCCGGCCCTCCTTGCCCCTTTTAGTGAGACCAGAATCTTATTGCAGAAGGACCGCGGTCTGGGTCTGCTTGTTGTCCCAGTAGGAGGTTAATTGCGAGTCCACGCTTATTTTTTAATTTATTAAATTATGTTGATGGGAGTATTCCCCCTAGATTGTATGGGAGCTAGTGCTGCCAATTTTCTGGCGGGTCCAACAACTTTGGGCAGAGCGGCGGCTGTCCAGGTCTGCTTCTTGGCTGCCCGGGTTCCAGGCCGCCATCCTGTCTTTGGTCTGTAGAGAAGGAGTTCACGAAAACGGGGCTCGGGTGTGCTCCGTGGGGCTCCCCAATTCCACTTCGGCCCTCCTTCCCTTGGCCCTCTCCAGGTAAATTGGTCCACAAATGTCCCATGAGTATGGTAGGAAAAGTAAGGTCCATCCTGACAGAGCCTCCATATCAGAATAAGGCGTTATACAACTGGGTGCGCCCGGTGCCGAGAGGAGATCGTTAAGTGACAGTGCAAAACCTATCCGCTGCCATTCAGCCGTCGACACGATAACTTTACATCTTGGCTTGGTAGGCCCGATCATATCAGTCCATCCCTTTCAGGACAGCTTCCAGTAGCCACCGCGAGGAGGTTATGATCACACTTCCACCAGTCCAAGATAGTTACGGCACGTGCGTATTTAAATATTTAAATACACTACACATATTGCTCCCCCTATCTCGCGGTTACTGACCACCATTTATGTGCTTACTTAAATTACAAATTCAAGCTTACGTTTCTTTTTCGCGAAAACGTTGATAATTTCATCGATACTCAGGTTCACATCTTTGTGTATATTTAGGAGAGCTAGCCCGGATAATCTTTCCTGTGCCATTGATGCGCGCAACCAAGATTTTACTCTGCGAGGAGTAGAAAACGATCTTTCTGCGGTAGCTACGCTGACCGGGAGAGTTGCCAGTATTTGTAAGAAAAGTTTTATGATCGGGTACAAATATTGGTCGCATGCTTCAATGCGAAATAATGGAATTCATACATGACAATCTCCACTTCTGAAGGTTCAATTTTACTAGATCAAAACTTCAACGAAATCACAATGATTTTGAGCGATGATTTCAATATTAATTTTTCATCAGAAACGGCGTGTTTGAACTTTGTGGATGATGGGGAAAGTGGGGTTGATGAGAGGTAGACCCCGCTTCTCCCTTCATTCACAAAGTTCGTGAGGAAAGTTCTTGGGAGCGAAGCGTCTAAACAGACCCAATATTGACAAAAGTACCACGACATATGGAACCTCACTTGATGCAGTTTTTACGCGATTTTTAGACCAGTTTCAATCGAAAATATTTCAGTTATCATAAAACCTTTGCTTTCGTTTTTAAATTTTAATGTAAATAGGAACTCCTAAATATTGATATTGTCGAATTGTACTTGTATCAAGTCTCTCAGTAGACTCGTCACTATTCTTCCGGCATCTGTCCTTGGCCTGAAAGCGGATTATATATCCGACAGACCTCCACTTTATCAATTGCATATTGCTAGCTAGTTAATATTTTAATAATTGTGGCAGTTGTTGGGTAAAAAAGTTTAACTTCTAAAGTGTGGTCTTAAGCACAGTGTGGTCTTTTTTTTATTTTATTACGGCATAGGATATAATACCATCAGCCTATCAATCTCATTCGGGGTGCTACACACGAGACTAATTCGGACGGGTGAAACCGGTTTTATGGGAGAGAAACGAAGTGAAGAAAGGGGAAAATAGCCTGTGAAAGTATGACGTCACAAGTCTATTAGGGTTGTGGGCATGCCCATCGTGCCCACAACGGTGGATCCGCGCTTGGCCAGTGCAGAACACTAACATCTTGTTCCACAAACCAGTTTGTGACGATTCTAGCCGTATGGATGGAGATATGATCTTGCTGGAATATTCAAGTGAAGTTCGTGCGGCCCAGCGAGAGTTTGTGAAAAATCTCCACTTTGAGAAGTTGCAGACAAATCAGAGGCTGATGTTGCCGATGTATCTTACTTAGTCAGTAGTGAAAATACTTCCCCTTTCTTTCTTATTTACTTGGTACGCGACATTTTAAAATTTTTGTAACAGAAGTTTCTTTAGAAAGGTCTGATATTATGAAAAGCAGAAGTCCATCTCGATTTGTACAAACTACTCAAAATTTCAAAAGTGCGGCAGGACTTTTAACGTCTTACGAACTTTCAAAAATGTGCTTTTGTAAAAAGGAATCGCATTCCTTCCAACAATGTCAGACGCCCATGGACCTTCATCAGCGTAAGAAAATATTATTCAATAAAGGGCGTTGTTTCAGATAGTGATGAGCAAACGCAAGAACAAGACAAGACCAACATAGTCTTATTCTTGGTATTGTTCAGTTAATCTTGGTCTTGGTTTTGCGATCACAACTAAGCCTTGGTCTTTGTCTTGCCAGCATAGCTAAAGCCGGAATTACACTTTTGTGTTGTGGTGTGTCGTGGCGCTCTGTGTCGTGGATCTAATTCATATATTTTATATGGGGCTGATTACATTATTATGGTGTGTTGTGGTGTGGCGCGTCCCGATTTCGCATTTCTGATTGGGCACAGAGCGCCGCGACACACCACAACACAAAAGTGTAATTCCGGCTTAAGTCTTGGTCTTGGTCTTGTTCTTGCGAAAAATATTACAAATAAATTACTCTTATTACATATTATTATAGTACATTCTATTGAAAATATTTTTATTAGTGTTCATTGAGTTGTTTCATTCTATTTTTAATTATTAGAATTTAGGTGAGAATTTTGCGAGAGTCTTGCTAAAGTCTTGGTATTGTTCTTGTTTAGTTAGTTTTGGTTTTGGTCTTGCGAGTATAACTTTGTCTTGGTCTTGCTAAATGCGGAAGACCAAGACAAGACTGCAAGACCAAGACTATTTTTGCTCATGACCGACATCTTATTTTTCTCGGACAGCCAAGCTGCCCTGTTGGCCATTACATCCGACAGGGTATCATCAAAGACTGTCCTGGATTGTCTCCCAACTCTGAAATCGCTCAGCAGGAACAACAATGGGCATTTTCAGTAATGCAGGTTGCGTGCGCAACTGACTTATTCAGCAATGGAAGTGTGTTGCTGAATAAGTCAGTTGCGCACGCAACCTGCATTACTGAAAAAGCCCAATGTTACGCTGATGTGGATTCCGGGCCACGAACGTCACATTGATAATAAAATTGCCGATAGCCTGGCTACCGTAGGGGCAACCTCATCACTTGTTGGTCTGGAACCTTTAAGGAGTATCCAAACACATCAGGGACGTGCCCGGGACGTTCGATTTTTGCTCCGGCCGGAACACGGACATGTGTGAACGAGTTCGTATAAAATGTAGGCACCGAACCCCTGGCGGAACACTAATATGTGTGGATACTCCTTTACTCGTTCACACATGGCCCTGTGACGTCCGGGCACGGCCCTGATGTGTGTGGATACTCCTTTATGCAGCTGCCATGTAAGATCGGCCATCAGGAATTGGGTCGACCAGCTGTTTCGTTATAGCTAAATAAGGGTCAAAGTCGCTCGACAAACTAAAAGATTTATTCAAATCGACAAAGCTAAAGAGGCCAAACTTTTAAATTTCAAGAGAATGGAGCTAAAAATAATAACAGAGCTCCTGACGGGCCACTGTTCGCTCAATTATCATCTAAGCAGAAAGGGGGTGGTAGTTGAGTGTTGCTGTTGGTTCTGCATAGCAGCTTCCGAAACTGCAGAGTTCTTGCTGTGCGACTGTGAGGCTACAACGAGGAGTTGAAGGAGTCTTCTCCATTGCGGCGCCTCTGGTCCCGGGGAGATTTCAGATATGAATTCGAAATTAATTTTAGGCTATACAAAAAGTCTTTACCTGGGAGGTTTTTAACGACGTCATTGGCACAATAGACCGAATAAAATACGTCGCAGTCCCCCCGCTAAGACGCCCCGTTAAAAAATGAATGAATGGAATACCATCTACTCCCGACGACGAAAGAAGATCGATTTTTCCAATGAACGTAGAATTTACTTGGGCTTCGGGAATGTCATTCGCTGGGCAGTCTGTATTGCATATGGTGGATCCTCCAATTTACATCAACTGTATAAAAACTGCTGACTTCCACTGTACGGAATTGAAGCACTAACAAAGAATGCTACTAATTTAATTTCACAGGATATTTGTTCCAAAATTCATGCAAAACTGTAATTAACTCAAAAATGACAATACATATTGCAAATATTATTAAACTGCCACTAACAAATATCAAAAAATGAAAAATGGCAATTTGTCTTATCAAAAAAAGTTAATAAATGAATTGCCAATTTTGGACGTTTTCGAATACAAACAAAAAAACGAAATTCACTAGAACGAACTTAAATTTCGCATCCTGGAACTGCAAACGCCGATGGCGGCATGCAATGCTATCGATAACAACGCCAGTTACGATACTCTTTCCTCTATCAGCCGAGCATTTCAACCCTGACAACGCAACCCTCCCCCTGATAAATGGGGTACAGTTTGTCAATCGTGTTATTTCCACTTCATTCTGTAAAAGTGTAAACACTTTCGTAAGTGGCCATTTTTGCTCGATATTGGAATTGTTTTTCGTTTCTAATTTCACGCTAGTTTCAATGAAATGGTTGCAGATGTCGGTATAAGCTGCTTAAGCTCCCTCACTGCGCGGATTAAAACTAAACAGGAAATCACTTAAGGAGACGGAGATATCGACTAGTGTCTGGCTCTATACCGGGCGTGTGGGTGTAGACATGCGGGGCCGTAAGCGCTATATTTATCCCAGATATCATTGATAGTTTATATCCAACTAAACTGGATGCAGTCGAGCAAAAATTTATTATTAATGATTGCATTCTGTATATCCCCTTGAATACACATTGAACTAGAAAATGGAGAGTTTTCGCTGAAGCTAGAATCCTTATCAGTTCTTGGGTAGAGCTGATATTTAAGTAAGTGAGTTCATCTTTGCCTTGCCTGGGTCCGGGCTCTGTATTGTTGGTGATGATGCTGGTGCTTCTTGTGCAAAGAATGTTTTAACACACTTAACTTACTTACACGTGGAATAGAAGTTATTTGAGCGAAATAAAGTCTTTATCCGAATAAAGTGCTCTATTGCAGCGCTATTACCTTGGCTACTTGTAACGAGAACAAGTGAACTGCTACTTAGTGAATCGTTCAAACGATTTGACCCTTCCACTTCATTTACCATGAAAAGGTGGTGGCTGTTTTGTTTTGTACTATCTAAGCTTCCCTTTTTTCCCTATCTCTACTTCCTCCATCTCATCCCCAATATTGCTGTTAACTGAAAAAGAAATTCGAACGGAAAATCCATGAAAGTAAAAAAAATAAAGGAAGCGAAAAATGAGGTTCAAGGTTGTTTTGAAGGGCTTTTCCCAGAATATATGGGAAACTTTTGGTTGTACTCAACGGGTTTCTGTTTCACAAAAATTATACAGTACTTTATTGGTCCTTCTCTTAAATAAATGAAAAATAGCTTTTGTGGCGAAAAGTATCTTTGGAATCCATTAATAGCGCTTCTACGAAAAAAAACGAATAATGCGGTAAAAGTTCTTGATTTGCGGAACTTGCCATTTGGATACATTCCGAATAAGCTTGTTGTGGGCTCGAATAATGCAGAATTCCTATGAAATGCGTAATAACATGTTCTGCGAAGTTTCATTGCTGTTGCTGATACTTCAAGCACAATGCTTTCATCAAAATCATTCAAAGAATACTGCTTTTGAGTTGTTGATAACTTTTGATGGATATAATTACAGTTTATTCAATCACCAAATCATTCGAAGTTATGGCAGTTTTTCTAGTATGTATGTAGATCTATCAGAATATTAGTGTTAGGTAGTGTTGGGTAGGACAGGATTATAATCTGAGTTTGTAAGAGGTGCTTCTTTTTTCTTTTGAGCCGGTACAATGTCATACTTCAAATGAGGCGAGGTGCTATTGTAATGCCAAAATGACAAAAACAAGCAGATTAAAAAAACGAAAGAAAATAAATACCAATGAAGTGCATTTTTACAAGTTTAATTCTAATATTCATTAAACTGCCTTAGAGTAAGTAAGAAAACTATGCCTGCACAATGTACAGCAACGGACAACTAATTAGAAACAGTTTCATAAATATTGCATTTATACATTTTTTACGTTTTTATGTAGCAATCCAGTTAGGAATTCATTATGATATTGTTATTGAGTTCCTTCAATCATTATATATTTAAAAAAAAAATTAAGAGGAGGTGGTGGGAATTCTTTAATTTGAATCCTTCATAAACACTGTATAAATGCAATTTTTATGAAACTGTTTCTAATTAGTTGTCCGTGGCCATATATTTATATTTTGCAATCCCACCTCGGCTAATTTCATGTTGGAAATTCTGCTACCGCAAAAGAAGCAAGAAATGTCTCTCCAGCACAAAAATTCACCCCCTCAAAAAAAGTAAAAATTGTCTCTTCAGGACAAAACTTCACTTCCTCGAAAAATGTAAGAAATGTCTCTCCATCCAGTTCGTGTTTACAATCTCACCTCGCCGCAGTTCAAATTGGATATTTTACTGCCGCAAAACAAGGAAGAAATGCCCCTCCACTAAGTAATTTATAATCACACCTCGCTTCATTTATCTCGATACACGCTCATATGACAGTACGACATTATCTTTGAACCGGGACATTTAAAAAACTGAGGCCTCAGTACAATTTACATCGTGTAAGGGACAAATGTACTGCCTCGTGTAAGTCCGGCTCAACACAAGTGTTAGGCATCTTGATCAGAGAAACTTGTGAAATGATGCAACGAGGCTTTGATGAGATGAAGTTGAATATTATTATCCAAAGGCATCGCGCCCTCTCCAGATAGAGTGAAGCCATTCATTTTTTCCCAACTCCAACTACACAAAAGAGTTTGCAAAGTTTTCTTGGCAATGTAAACTTCTACCATAGAGTTTTTCCTAATTTAGCTAAACATGCAGCACCACTGTATTCCCTCCTTAGAACAACCAAACCCAAAAGGTATCAAAAATATAATTTCCAATGGTCTAACGAACATGAAGCCCAATTTAAAAACATTAAAAAATGCCTGAAAGACTGTACCCTTCTAACACACACTGACAGATCAGCGGAAATAGCAATCTGGGTAGACCACTGACATATAGAATGGACTGCTCATCAGGAAATTTTCATGGCACCAATTCGTTCCATAGTTGACAAACCTTTTTTATATTCGTTTTGGGAACAAAATAAATTTTTGTTATTAGAAATGCAATTTTGATCTTATTTCCCTTTTAAAATGCTTTTTTTCATTAATTACAAATATTTATGTTAAACCATGCCAGTTATCTACCCCTGTTTCATCTAAATGGCCATATCTCCACGATGATCCGTTACGTGTGGTAAAACCGAGTTTTTAGAAGACAGGGGCAAAACGGCAAGAGGAGAGTGTTGTTACTTTTTCAACAAAAAATTTCGGCGTGAAAACTAACACACATGCATAATGTGCTTCCCTTACTTCGAATCTTCTTTCTTGGCTCTAAAATTTACACTCACTTTCATATCTATTTGTAAAGACAAGAAAGTTACGCATGGTGAACTCCCTGACGTGTAGACCGGGAGGAAGATGGAAAACTGGTTTTACCACATGTAACAAAAATACTCGTGGAGATACACGGAATGTCAGTGATTCCGGGTCTTATGGCGAAACGAGACAGAAATAAAAAAATCACTATACCCATCTATTTTTTGTAAATATTTTGACATTTGTTCAAAGGAAAAAATGAAATCAGGTATGGCAACTTTAATATCGTGCAACGGTTGTGGCGGTTTTATTTTAAATTTCGCTTAAAATCATTCCAGAATTTTATTTACCGTTCTTATTTTACTGCAAAGATAAAAAAGTTATTGTATTTTTTAGTTTATTGAATGTCAAGAGTAAAAATATTTAAAAAAATTGAAAAGTATGTAGTTTTTTATTGTCAAATTTTATTTTTTAAAGTTTGGCACTACTGATTTCATTTCTGCCAGTGAATGACCTGATTTAAGGTCCATTTACAATTAATGCGAGACTCGCATGCAAGGCTCGCCCACTAGTCTCGCATCAGTCAAGCCTCGCAATGCAATTTACAATCTCGTACCTCGCAAGGCTGTCAAATTTTATTTCAAAACATTGACACAAGATTGAGTGCAGATTTTCTAAATTTTATTTTTCAATCTGTAGTTTCGCTTTTTATTTTAGAATGAGGAGGCAGAGAATCAAAAAGATTTTGTTGGCTGTAACTGCCGCATATTTAGCGAAGAGAAAATTAGTTGAAAGAAGGAGAAAAAAATCTGAAAACCTCAAGAAGATGGTGGGTTAGACCCATTTATCAATTGAGGGATCAGCATGGATTTTATGCGACAACGTTTCAAACCATGAAACAAAAAGATCCCGAAATGTTTGCCAAAGCAACCAGAATGAGTATTGAAAATTTCAATTTTATTCTTAATCTTTTTGAGAAAAAATTAAACAAAAATTCTCTCCGGAAACCAATTTCGGCAGAATGTCGACTGGCACTGACATTGATGTAAGTGCTTGCTTTTAACAACTTTACTGAATTAAAATACTTTTAAATTACATTAATTTGTTTTTAGGTATTTGGCACATATACTACGTATACATGAGGAGTTGAGTAGTTGAGTTGAGGTTGAGTTGAATTTTCGACAATCGACAAAATTCGACAAAAATCACAAACAAAACACAGAAATGCTACTGTCAAATAAATTCAACTACTCAACTACTGAGATCACGTCTATATGCATAATTTCAACTCAATCCAGGTAGCAGAGCTGAGTCGGGTTCAGTCGACCCTATCTCAACTCGACTCGCGTCTACATGCATTTGAACTCGGGTTCAACCTGGGTTCAACTCATCATGTATACGTAGTAATAGTGGGGCTAGATACGTTTACGCTTGGAAATTTAAAATGTCCACCTCGGTTATTTGCAACATTTTAAAGGAAACTAAAAGGCATCTTCCTAATTGAAGAATAAAAGGCATCTTCCTAATTGCGTCGGCTCAATTGACGGAAAGCATGTTTCCATAGTGTGTCCTCCCAATGCTGGATGCAAGTTCTTTAACTACAAGGGGAGGCACAGTATAGTTTTACTTGCAATTTGTGATGCAAATTACTGCTTTAGAATGGTGGACATTGGAGCGTACGGTAGCCAGAGCGACGGAGGAATTCTATTTGAATCTAATTTTGGAAAATTATTATCGCAAAATAAATTGCCTATTCCGAGCCCATCACCTCTGCCAATCACGGAGGAATTATTTCCGTATTAATTGTAGGTGATAGCGCTTTTCCACTTAGTAGGAATTTAATGCGTCCGTTCCCCGGTAAGATCATAAAGTTATGAATATAATGAAAAAAATAAATTATTTTCCACCTTACTTACAGGCTCCAATTTTCAACCTCAAGAACAAAATTTTAACACCAGAATATCTCATGCGAGGGTGACGATTGAGAACACTTTTGGTGTGCTGACGGCAAGGTGGAGGGTGCTGAAGAACGATATCCATGGCTTGCCAGATACGGTGGATGTTATAATAAAAGCTTCAGTCGTCCTCCACAATTTTCTTATGTTCCAAAAATGCACAACATATTGTCCAGACAATTATGTTGATACAATTGTTGATGGAGCAATTGTTCCGGGACAATGAGAAGACTTCCAGCAGCCCGTGCCCACAATTCTTCAAGGGATACAATCATTTTAAGAAGGCAATTAAGTGATTATCTACATCGATTTAGTATTAGTAGAGAAATTTAATTAATAGTTCTTAAAATATACATACCTACATATATACATTAACTTCTTGAATTAAAAATAAAAAATATTCTGTTTAAAAATTAGGGATTTTATGCTTTCAATTTAACTAATAGTTCATAACATTTCATTAAAAATAAAATATAAAAATATACAATGAAAACTCTTTGATTAAAAAGCCTTATTCCCAATCCTTATTCCAAATTTATTGACAAAAAAGTTTTGTACAAATTAAAAATCCAATACAAGTATTGGATTTTTAATTTGTACAAAACTTTTTTGTCAATAAATTTGGAATAAGGATTGGGAATACGGCTTTTTAATCAAAGAGTTTTCATTATATTACCACCAATCTTGAGAATCGTTACAACATAAAAATATACATAAACTTTTTGAATTAGAAATAAAAAATATTCTGTTTAAAAATTAATGATTTTTTGCTTTTAATTTATTGAGTTCTTGCGAGATAAGCAAAGTTATTTTGGATTGCAGATTTATAAGCTCCAATGGTGTCAAATTATGACTTTTAACTGTGTGAGATAATCCCAAAAAGAAATTATCTACACCGTCAATGTCATCTTTGCATTTCTCCGACACCTGCTGGAGCAAATCTTTTAAGAAATCTCCGAAAGCCTGGTCGGTGTTGTCTTCCACTTTTCTTTTTTTGGCCTGGATTGGAGTGGAAGTTCTGGACGCAGACGAGGAACTTTGTGGTCGAGGAGCATTAAATAGAAGGTCTCTGCTCGGTCCGCTGGAAGTAGTACCCTCAGACGCTACTGTTGGGTACAATCACAGGTGTACTAGGCCCGCTGCGCGGCCTCAAGGGCGTTGCATTTATTATCAGTGTGTTTTCTTCAATCAATGGTTCGGAGATTATCGGAGTATTCAGAATTCTTTCGCAATTATTTAACATTTTCATTTCCGAATCATGTATAAGCTTATGTAATTGAAATTTGATTTCAGCTTGGTCAGTTTTAGGTAACTTCTTTAAATGTTTACTCATTGATAAAAAGAAATAGTCATTTTCGTCCATGTCTGACAATGCTCTCTTCTGTTTCATTTCATGCGATGATTTCATTACATTGACCATTTCTTTTAAAACGTTACTATCACTGTCATTTTTGTTTGTACGTCTTGGAGTAGAAGTTCTTACAGAAGAAGCAGTTGAAGTAGACGCCGTAACACCTGTAGAGTTTGGAGTAGGCGTACGAATAACAGGAGAAGGTGAATGTGCAGATTGTCCCGAAAATTGTAATTCTGAATCTTGTGTCGAATCGTCTTCATTTATAATATCACTTGCATTAGGCGATAAGTTTGTAACAGTCTGTCTTCCTTCTAAATGTGACAAAAGAAATTCCATTTGCTTCTCAAATTTCCATGGAACGATGGTATTTGCTGCTTGACCGCTCTTCTTGCGGCGCCTTTTTAAGGCATTCGTAAAGCAATTCCTTAATTTTCCCCATTTACTTTTTACTTCTTCAACTGAAAAAAAAGATATGTAATGAATGTTTATTTTCTGTTACAGGTTTTTAGCCACGGGTAGTTCATTCAGATCGTTGGGGTTCAACTATCGAATGGGTTTCAGTACCGTACGACAAATAGTGCAAGAAGTTTGCGATGCAATCTGGAAAAACATGGGTCCAATATATATGCCAAAACCTACACCTGCAATGTGGCAAGAATCGGAAGATGGTTTTAGAAATTATTGGAATTTCCCCAACTGCTGCGGGGCACTAGACGGAAAACATGTGAACATTATTTGTCCTATAAATGGTGGTTCAAATTATTGGAATTATAAGGGAGGAAATTCAATTGTGCTACTAGCATTAGTAGATCCAAAATATAGATTCTTGGTCGTAGACGTTGGATCATATGGTAAAAATAGCGATGGTGGAATATTTGAGAAATCAGTCTTTGGAAAATTATTGCAAGATGGGAAATTAGAATTGCCTGCTGCTAAACCTTTAACTCCAAACTCAGAACCATTGCCACATGTGATTGTTGCAGATGAAGCTTTTCCCTTGAAGCCATTTTTACTGCGGCCCTACAGCTGCAATGATGTTCTGAACAATGAATCCAATAAAATATTCAATTACCGACTCAGTCGTGCCCGACGTATAGTCGAGAATTCTTTTGGCATTCTAAGGTCAAGATGGCGTGTTTTCGCTGGTCCTATGGCAGTACAACCTGATATGGTCGACAAAATAATTTTGTCAACATGTTGTTTACATAATTATTTGGGCGCAGACAATTTGCCCTCAGACTGTGATCCAGGCAGACAGACGAATCAGACAGAATCTACAGCCTTTGAGGACTTAAATCCAATTCGTAGAAATTCCACACAGTCTGCTTTTTCTGTAAGAAATAAATTCAAGGACTACTTTTGCCGTGGAGGCGCAGTTCCGTGGCAGCTTGATATGGTGAGGAGAGGAAGGCAAAATTAATAATTGCTTAGCCACAATTTCAAACAGTCATTACAAAAGACGATTACCAATCTGTTTTTTAATAAATAATATTTTTTAAAACTTACCGGGTGTATTCATTTGCGCCGCAATTTCCTCCCATGCATTATTTCTCACATTATTATCCCTGTATTGGGCTAAACTCATGTTATATAAAACAGGATATTGTTTAACCAATTCAATTAGTTGTTCCTCTGTCATTTTTGCCGAAGAAATACAAAAATAAAAAGTGATGGATACACGTTTTGCAAAGATTCTCGAATGACTGACGCGTGGCGTCGGGTGTTGCCTAGAAACACACTGCTTGGGCCGCGTCGGGTGGAGTGTTGACCAGCACCATCGACAACACGTCAAATCTGGAACTATGGGATCGGGTGGCGTCAGCGAGCGTCGCGTCGCATCGGGTGTTTTTAGTGTGTTTCTGGTTTGAACAAATATATGGAAAATTTACGATTTGATTTGACTCAACACGCGTGGCATCACATCGGATCGGGTCGCGTTTTAAAAGTGTGTTTCCGCCTTAAGTCTTCTCCGTCTATTTGCGTCCAGAGGAACGTGTTGTCCTCGTCTGTTGTGCTGATGTCATTATTTTCTACCTGTTAAGCGGCCTGGAAGTTACACGTTGTTCTGTAACCAATGAGATATTAATAAATATGTGTAATATACGATCTTATATTGAACATATCTTCTGGGTTCCAACGATTCCTGTAGAAACAGGAGGTTTTCAAAGTATTTATATTTTTTTTTGTTGCAGAATTCCTTCAAATTATGGCGGAACTGGTCCCGTAAGGACCTCCAGGCATTTTTACAATCTTTTACTGTAAATAAATTAAACTTAAAAAGAATATTATATTAAAAATATGTAGTGCATACCATCTGCTTCCAACTCTTTTGCAATCACATTCCATGTTTTGTCCCTCCACTCATTTTTTTATATAACATATCGCCCTTTTCGTAGAGTTCTGGGTGTTTTCTTACTAGCTCAATAAGTAGTTCAATTTTACTGTCATTCAGTTTTTGCATTTTCCTTTTTATTTAAAAAAATGGTAGAAACACTTTTTTACAAACAAACACAATTTATTTTCACTATTACAAAAAATTCATGCAGTAAACAACAATTTTTTTAAACAACATCTGACAGCTCTCGCACCTTGCATGCGCGAAATATTAAATTTTCCGAATATTTCTCGTATCGCATTCGCGCCACGCATCTTATTGTAGATTACCAGGTTTAAGTCTATGCTTTGAATCTACTTTTGACAGCGGTGCGATACTCGGATGCTAGTCGTGCATGCGCGTCTCGCATCATCGTAAATGGGCCTTTACACGACACGTTTTTTGCTCTGCTTTGTCAAGAATTCTCTTTTGTGGTACGCGCGTGCCCACCGCTGTAGGTTTATACGATGAAGTTTTTAACGTGCGTCAAAAATGAAAAATTGTTTTTACAGCGTGATGTTTGTGTGTGTTTGTTTGTTTGTATGACGAAAAAGGGAGAAAAGAAAATCAAGAAAACGTCTGCTGTGAGTGGTCTACCCGTGATGGCAGTCCCTCTCGGCCCCTCAGCTTCCCTCTCCCAAAAACTCGTGCTTTATGCAGCAAAAAACGTGTCGTGTAGATCAGGTCAATGCAGTGAACTCTTAACACAAAATTGAACAAAATTTCAGTTCGGTGACAAAAGGGGCTTATGGATGAGCGAGAGGACTATACTTTTCTATTCTTTTTGGTGCCATGGTTTGTATGGAAATAATGTCTGATGAGCGGTCCATTATTATATATGTCAGTGGGGTAGACCAAAACCCTCTCAACTACAGGTGCTGTAGATTTTGCATATGTGTGACATAGTCTGAAAGTTGGCTGAACAGCTGTCAAATTTATATGAAAAGTGCGCGATTCGGGGCAGTTTTTTTGTTTCGAAAAAGAAATTAAACGATATTTTGGAATAAATAATATAAAATAAAGGTGAAATAATAAAGATAAATAGTGGTAAGTTCTTATAATAAAGTTAAATAGTTAAATTGTTAGGGAAATTCGTGTTTTTATGTGAAAATTTAAAATTGTTGTGCAGTTTAGTGAAAATGGTTTTTATAATTTTTGTTTATTTCAAATAAGAATATTCTTATCTTAAAATTAAATAGGGAAGTGGTTAAAGTGGAGTAATTATGCGTTTAGCGTTTTTACATTAAGTTTTAATTATTTTTTACAGAATGTAATCAACATTTTGAGGTTATGGTGAAGGCGCCAAATTTATTAAAATGGAATTTCACAGGTTTTCATAAGCAAAATTTTGAATTTTATAAAAATGTGGAAGTACGTAAGTGAAACCAATAAGCTTTTTTTATATACCCTAAGTTGTTCGGTTTTACCAATGTTATAAATAATCTTTGATTTTGATTTTTTTGAAAAATATTAATTTTGTTAAATTTTATTGTTAGCCTTTCACTTATTTGAAACATTTTTTATATAAATGTAGTGAGTTAAAGAAATGCTAATAATAATGTGGCTCCTAAAATCCAACCCCTCGTCCTCGCCGTGGGAGCTGGAAACGCAATAAGCGGCTAACGCGCTGGTAAAAACTGTATAACATTTTACGTTCCGGATTACCATATTTAGTTTGAGGATAGATAACACCGGTATCTAAAACTTCTGTGGTTTCAAATATGAGAACAAGTTTACAAGTTTTCATTTGAAAATCCCTTATATCTTATCTCCTTTCAAAGGCGAAACTAAGAAAAGTTGTTTTAGATTTTTCGCATTAGCTATGAATCCTTTTCTTGTGATCTCAAAAGTTAGTTAATTCAATGTTACACTTTTCGTAACAAAACACTTCCGTACTACTAAAATTTTAAAACATGTTTTATGATGAATAATTTGCATATTTATTATGTCTTTCTAAATTATTATTTAAGAAATTAATTGATCACTGAACTTTTTATAAATAAATTTAGTATAATTTATTTATCTAAAAGCAAAAAAAAACTTAAAAATAATTGTTGTCATAGAAATAATTCCATTCATAATGTCAAAAATCCCATCACTTGCCTACCTTGCTCAACAAAAACTCAGACTAAGTTTGCGCTTAGTTGTGTTAGTGCGAAGATTTTATGCAAGGCCTGTAGTTGAGAGGGTCTTGGGTAGACCCATCGAATGATGCCGTGGGCGCTGTTCTCCACAATAATGCATAGCAAGTTTTTTTTCTAAACGACTCCAACCAACGGAAAAGAAATACATATTCAGAGTACGGAAATGCACACTCGTGTGCGATAAATTTTGTGTGCGCCAAAACGTACATATACTCATGAGCTGTGTGCGCTTTACTTGTTCTTATTACTCACGCACGTGAGCTGTGAGTAATTCAATAATTACGTGTGCGCACATGAGTCGAAAAATGAATTTTGAGTCGTTCATGTGCGCACATGAGTATTTCCAATTTCTCATGTGCGCACACGAAGGACTCAAAACTCATTTTCCGACTTATGTGCGCACACGAAATTATTCAATTACTCAGAGCTCATGTGAGTTGTATTTGATGGAGGGTCGAATGTAGGACTTGCAGATTGTAGCTCCGGCTGTTGGCTGATGTAGGAACTTAATCTCAGATATTAAGTTAAAGTTACTCCTAGGATCTTTTTTTAGTGAGGTACTTAGTCCAAAGGTACCGCAGCCACTTGCTTGGCCTATTGTACTATGGCGCAATGTCCGGTAATCAAGCCAATAAGTGTCCTGACATTACACGCATCCATCGTAGATTTATTTGAGTGTATAGAACCCATCAATACGCTGCTGAGTTCCGCCTGAAGGGCTGCCCAGTTCGTGAATCTAGGATTTCTATATGTTCCCACTATTTTCAGAGACTCACCCACCCTGAATGTGTGTTGTCTGAGTACTACGGCTGGTCTGAGACTCGCCAGACACTCACATAATTGGCAACATCTCCTACCGGTTTAATATGTCCAGGTTAGTAGTTAAGAAAATTTTGACAGGTCGGCGGTTGTGTGGGTATGCTTCTTGGAACCTCTCCGATTTCTGACCGCCGCCGTCCTGCCTTCGGTTTGCTGGGGAAGAGTTTGCGAAAGCGGGGCTCGGGTGCGCTCCGTGGGGCTTCCCAATTCCATTTTGGCCTTCCTTGCCGTGGCCCTCTTCCTCTTTGCGCTGCCAGATGGTTTTTTCTACTAGGCTGCACGGCCGCCTCGACAACCACGGCAGGTAGTTCTTCAACAGCTTTGCGGCCAATTGCCTGGGTACTGTTGTTGATTGAGAAGCCGAAGCTTCTGTGCTGGACGATGCACACTGGGGCTCGTTCATAGAAGGTTCTGCTCAAAACTCAATTTTCAAAATGTGGATTTTTGCAAAAAAAAAATTGTATCAGCGTAGTTGTAATAAAGTATTAGATCACGTGTACAAATATTGAGTCGCTGACGGTTATAACTAAGTCATCGAGCGCATCAGCTTAAACTTTACAGTTTAGGCAAAATAAAAATTATCCGATAACCGTTCCGAAAACATTTATTCCTAACGTTTAACGCTAAAATATATTGAAGTGTCGATGCTCAAGCAAGGTATGTGGATTCTTATATCATTTTTTATTATATATTAAAAGTTCATCGGTTTCTTATATAGGACTTAAAATTTGTGGTGTATTTTTTTGTAGGGAATTTTTTAAATGACATTTTTTCCAAAATGCGCAAAGTGCGATGTACCCCGGAGGAGATCCCTCTCCAGCTCTGAGCTGAAACATATGGCATCAGACTCACAACATCCTTCTTCGTCAGGTTTTTTTGTTTGTTTTGGTCCATAAAAGTCCCACGAGTTTCCTGCCATACTCCTGCACCATCCTGACAGAGCCTCCATATCAGGATAAGGCTTTATACAACCTGGTGCCCAGAGGAGATCGTTCGCGACAGTGAAAAACTACCCATTGCCATGCAGCCTTCGACACGCTGAAATTTACATTTTGACTTGGTAGGCTTTTAAGGGTGTGCTCCCTACCACCGTCATTAATTGGTTATCTAGCGGCAAGAGGAAGTGACGACTCGATTTTGACACCCCTAGAATCTTAAGAGATGCAGACTTTGTTAAAGATGAGGCAGTACTTGGTTTTATAGGCTCTGTATTCGACGCGGTCCGTGTTAATAGAGTTGGACATGAGCTCACGATCTAAAAGGTACAGTCTGGCATGTGATTGTCTAATATTGTCGAAGGAGTAAAGGCCCACACACACGAGCGATCCATCCATCCAAATGGCACTGGGCCACGACAAAAACCTCATCGTGTTGGGGAACTTGGATGAACTCGTGGCCTAGAGCTATAGCGTTTACGTGCAATCACTCACATGGAAGTCTGCAAGCTGCTAATTTTGAAGCCGCGTCAGGCCGGGACTGGAGCCATAATGGATCTCTCGTATATGGGGCCTTAAGAGAAATACAAACTACCGTCATAAGCGAAGCTGTAAACTTTATTATAGAGAATTGAGAGCAGATTTATTTAATAACATTTAAGATTATGTTAGAAAAAGAGCAGGCTATAGATTGAACCTTGGGAACACCGGCCGAGATGGTTTATGGTTTAGATTGGACGAGTTGCACGGCTAGAAAGAAAGTTTTTCGGAACTCTTTCAATATCCAAGAATTTAAAACCAAAGTTTCTCCACATCGATCTGACGGAGTGGTAGTACCAAGTGTGATTCCTGAGCTTAAACCGATTACATAAAAAAAGGCGTTGGGAACATAGAAAAAGAGTATTACCGTATAAAAACTAGAAAAACTTTCCATTTAATATCGTCGTAAAATTTTAAATAATTTAGGAATAAATCAATTAAAGTTATTTATTTTCAATAAGTCAAATAAATTTAGGAATTATTGTCACAATTTCTAAGAAAAAAAAAGGTTTTAAATGAGATTTATTAAACGGTTAAGATTACTTTGAAGTTCTCCAATTTACAATTAGGTAAAATGGTATCCTGTAGAAAAACCTTCTCCTGATATTCCTGGGTTTTCTGACCATATCGAGACCCCGTAAAAAAGTTGCTTTTTAAATGATTAAATTCTTCTTTTATACGAACCTCACAAGAGTTTCTTTTTCAATTTGTCAATAAAAGTTATTGATACCAATTTATTTAGTATAAGCCTTGTGCTGGTGCGAGTCTATTTTATGAATTTTTCCTTATTAATAAATAAGCTGCACGTTCTCCAATGAAAAATTTTTTTTTATTTCCATAAATAATTTTATAAATATTTTCCTATTTTCGGATTCTTTTCATTACCATGGATTTACGGAGCTGACAAGTTTTTCGCTTTACTTCTCATTGCTTCGGAAATCAAAGAAACCTTTTTATGAAAATTTCTATTTTTGTCTGCTACTTTTCACGTAAATTCACACGTTTTCCACTAGGATATAAGAAGACTGCGTATACATTTCATCGCATAAATAAAATGTAAACAATCAAAGCAATAACTACCGAGTTTGCTGACTTGAACAAGAGAAAGAACATAACAATATCTCACGAGACTGCGACCTCTTACCACGAAGCCATAAAATCCATACGTGACAATTTGCGCCACGTCAAGTTCATCCTTTTATGAGTTTAAATCAGTGAAGACCGAAAGGTAAAAGAGCAACGTCCGCAGCCTTCAATCCGCAACACAATGCCCCGCTCGCCGTCGTCATTCTCAATTAAAAAGGACTCCAACTACATTCTTTGTGTACACCGACTAAGGCAGACACTAGACAATAATTAAAGTGGAGGATTTCATTCGCGGACTTTTCTTACCACCATGCCACCGTCGCCACCGAAAAAAGGACTCCATCAAAAGCTGTGGTGGCAGCACTTGAGCCCCAGAAGTGGCCGTTGAAGTGCAGAAGTTAATTTTCCATAATAGTCGTCAAGCTGCCGCTGGAATTGCTTTTTTGCATTTACTGCTCCGAACGGTTACTCTATCACCAACAAGAGGGCCGTTAAAGGGGTCAAATGACATCACACGTCCTGACCCGAAACCACTTTCTCAGCGCTTTAAAGTCTTAAGGATTCAAAGTCTTTCCGAGCTCCGCCACCCACCCACCAGCCCTCTCCTCCCCACTTAAGTGCTAAGAAAAAGATATTCTTGTGCTTGGCTTTGTTGGCGGGAATTTTGTAGGTGTTGGTACCGCGCGGCCTTGTGAATTTGTAGCGGTTGCGGGAAGTCACGGCTGCTTTAAATAATTAACGTAATTTGCGAAACTGCTGACAAAAAGGATAATTTGGTCGCCATTGTTAATTTGTAGCATGTACAAAGGAGCTTTCCGTCATAATTCATTTCTGCGGAAGATTCGTACAAAAGTTTCCACGACTAATTTAAGACTTTTCCAGCGTTGGAGAGAGGGGGAGATGGTGGGTGAATTTTTGGGTGAACATTTTTACCATTTCCTTGCTATTCTAGGGACTTGACTTGTATCGGGGTTAAAATGTTGTATCCTTTAAGAAGTTTCGACTATTCAAAATTACGAGGTAATATTTCAATGGGATTCTTATAGCCTAAGGCCAAGGGTACTTGATTCGATCAAACTCTTTATTGGAAGGCGTTTTGGTACCATGTATTTTTTAAATTAGGCTTAGGAATTATCCTTTGGACTGGTAGTGGTAGTCATGTCGTTCAAGTCACGGTCCAAAAGTAAACCTGATTTGAAGGTTGGATGAGAAAGGATAGATTAGAGATCTGGGAAGTGCATAAGTACATGTCGATGAACCTAAGAATATAGACCTGTTCGCGTAAGCTTGGTGCAATATTATGATTGATCCGTAATTTTTGAATTTCATCAATAAATTATCTTTTATGGACTACTTCTCCATAATTTGCCAACGAGAATATGTGCCTTAGTATCTCTACACTGTGTCTTAAGGTTTTAACTCTGCAACGATTTTAATTTATGGAGTGGGTATACCATCTGGACCTTTAGGAAAATTATAATTATGGGAAGTATTAGCTGAGACTCTGAGACTGAGAGAAAAATAAAATTTTTGACCAGAAACAATAATTATCAGTCAGTAAAACTTTCTGACGAAAGAAAGAATAACAATCGAAGTTTTAAGAGCCAAGACACTCTTCCGAAATAGTGTGGGTTGAGTTTAGTTGAGTTGGGTTGAATTTAGTTGAGTTTGGTTGAGTTTAGAGGAGTTCAGTAGAGCTTGGTTGAGTTTAGTTGCTAAGAGTTAGAATAATAGTTGAGTTTAGTTGAGTTTAGTTTAGTTGCTAAAAGTTGGGTTGAGTTTCATGTAATACTGTGGCCATTATTGTTAATAGGTTTTTTTTATAAACAAGTCACGTTCATAACATCTCTTGTTCAGTGTTTTACTAAAAAAAATTTCAAGGTCACAATGTCAAAACTGATGATTCTCAGCTACTATTTCCCATAATTATAATTTTCCAAAGTTGTTAAATAGCTAAAAATTCGTAAACCTCTCGGTTGACCTTTGACCCACTGTATCGCGAACATAAAACAACATGGAGTTTCGGCCATTTACTACTTTTTCATATGAGCAACCGTTAACGAAATATTCCAAAAAAAATGGCGTTATCAGTTATTTCAGGCACGTCCAGTGTGAACTTTGGCGTTGGATTGCTCGCAAACGAAATAAGCGATAACGACGAATAAGGGCTCACTCTAAAGGTAATTACTAGGACTTTAAATTTGTTAATGGGCATTAAGCCAAAAAAATTAACTTTTTGCGAGTTAGATGCAAAACACTGCATTCAACCCTCACCACAAGGTCATGCTTGAACTTTGACCTGCCATTACTTGGAGCCAAATCAACTTACAGAGATCGTTGAGGGCTCATTTTTTAGATAAATTTATTCTCCACAACTTTGCCATTGATCATTTACTACGTATACATGATGAGTTGAACCCAGGTTGAACCCAAGTTCAAATGCATGTAGACGCGAGTCGAGTTGAGATAGGGTTGGCTGAACTCGACTCAGCTCTGCTATCTGGGTTGAGTTGAAATTATGTATATAGACGAAAGTTCAGTAGTTGAGTGGTTGAATTTAGTTGACAGCAGCATCTCTGTGTTTTGTTTGTGATTTTTGTCGATTGTCGGAAATTCAACTCAACCTCAACTGAACTATTCAACTCATCATGTATACGTAGTAATTATCAGCTATCATTGCAGTCAAACAAGTTATTTAATATAAACAAGCTCTCCCTCTTTTTCAAGGTTTTATCATTGTCAGATGTATTCGAACAAATGCCAAAAAAAATTCTGTACCTCTTAAAATGCAGTTTCATCCTCCTAAAAAGCCTCAATACAGCTTCTTTGATCGAAATCACTTCCAAAAATCTCAGCATGATTTTTATCTTATAGCTTAAGGGGCTATACCAGTGTGATACTTTGAAAAAAAAATTTTTTTGTTTTGTTTACTCGACAGTTTATACTTTCAAGAATATCCTGTAAAAATTTCAAGGCCGTATCTATAATTTTTTTCGAATGGCAGTCTTCGAAAGAGCAACCGTAATTTAATTTTACCTTGCAAAAAGCGATTGTTTAATCTTTAAACGTGTTTTCCTTGAAATGAGATTTTTCCAATTTGCTGCCATTCTAACTCGAAGTCTACTTATCCGATTGACTTGAAATTTTAACTGAGTACTATTGACTACATTTACCATACAGCCAACTAGGATATTTTTGATTGGATGAAAATTGACAATTTGGCATTGAAAAAACCGACCATTTTATAGGCAAAAAAAAAACAGAATATTTATTCATAACTACGCCATTTTGTTAGATTTCGATATTTTTCAAAAATCCTAGTTCACTGTATAGGAAATACCTTCTAGTTTAACGCCTTTTTAATTTTTTTTATTTCCGTTACTCAATCGGAATCGTGGCAGCAGTGGGGGAACTTTTATTTTTTGCGCTTCCGAAGACAGCGCATAAGTCGCTTGCATCTCAATATTTTTCAACGAAAAAATTATGTAATATTGGTCTAGTATACCTAAGTGCATTATTAATTTTCCAAAACATTTAGTTAAGTAGTTTTCTTTAAACAAATTCCTGAAAATCACCTAAATTTTAAGCCCTCACACTGATATAGCCCCTTAATACGCTAGTAAGATCTTTTGAGCGGGCTGTGAATACAATGAAACGCGTACCCTTGAAGGATGGGTCTGAAGTAGAATTTAAACACAATATTCTTCGAGAACAGTTAAACATTTTAATAATAAATTCAACATAAATTCAAGAAATGTAATTAAATGGCAGGTTATCCGCGTATTAACTTGATGACACCGGTTTACGTCCACTTGTCAAGCCTTTCATAACCAATGTGATGTATATGAAGTATGGATGGTGTAATTTGGGAACCTCTTGTGTGGATGGTGTGTATGGATGTTATGTGGATGGTGTGAATGATTTGTGTGGATGTTATGTGGTGGTGACTGCTGTTTGTACGGATGTTGTATAGATGGATTGAATGGTGTTTGTGTGGTTGTTGTGTAGATGGTATGTTGCTTACAGATCTAAAGTGATCTCGTTTGAATCCGTCTGTGCGCCAGTATTTATTTTCCATTCGAACAATAAATTTGGTGTGCAGGGCCGCGACTAGGCGCTATGCCGCCCAGTGCACATCCGCCGATGCCGCCCTGTTTAAGGGCAACATTTTTTTTTGGCTCGCTTCGCTCGCGGCTTTATTTTATTCTTTATAGGAATTAGTATATAAGAAATTGTTAATTAAATAAATTTTCGTCCTATTTGGCAAAGTCAACCAAGTCATTTATTAGTAGGTACAGTTCCTCTCTTACTTCAAAATCGACTTAAATGAAATAATTCATTTAACTTCATTTCTTCGCTCTCGATGATAAGACCCACGCTGACAAGCTGAAAAGGGATGGCGGCTTTTCTTCTACTTCTTGCTGTGTTATTGCCTTTCGTTTCGGCCAAACTTCTTCTGCTCCGCAAACTGATTTGGTCCTGAAAAGGACCGTTTCTGTTTATCGTTTCGTCGTTCGTTTATCATTTATCGATTAATCCGGTTTTTGGTCCTGAAAAGGACCGTTTCGCGGTTCATAATTACGGATTTACGCACGGACATATAGAATGGACTGCTCATCAGGAAATTTTCATGGCACCAATTCGTTCCGTAGGTGGCAAACCTTTTTTCACTGACATGTAAACACGTCAGTTGCTTTTGTAAATTAAAATTTTTTATTTTCGTTTTTGGACGATGGGAACTAAACAAATTTTTTTTAAAAAAAATAACAAATGCAATTTTGATACTATTTCCATTTTAAAATGCTTTTTTTCATTAATTACAAATATTTATGTTAAACCATGCGAGGTTTTCTACCCCTGTTTCATCTACATATATGTCAGTGATTCCGGGGCTTATGGGAGAAAAGGACAGAAATAAAAAAATCACTACACCCATCTATTTTTTGTAAATATTCTGATATTAGTTCAAAGGAAAAAATGAAATCAGGTATGGCAACTTTAATATCGCGCAACCGTTGTGACGGGTTTATTTTAAATTTCGGTTAAAATCATTCTTGAATGTTTTTTACCGTTCTTATTTTAATGAAAAGATAAAAAATGTATCGTATTTTGTGGTTTATTGAAAGTCAAGAGTAAAAATATTTAAGAAAGTGGAAATGTGTGCAGTTTTTGATTGTCAAATTGTATTTTTTCAAGTTTGGCACCATCTGATTTTATTTCTGGCAGTGAATGCACTGAACTCTTAACACGAAATTTAACAAAATTTGAGTTCGGTGACAAAAGGGGCTTATGGATGAGCGAGAGGACTATACTTTTCTAAGCTTTATGGTGCCATGAGTTTGAATGGGAATAATGTCCGATGACCAGTCCATTATTATATGTCAGTGGACTTACGTTGTAGTCGATAGATCAACTAGTCTGTTGCTGGAGCTTGACCAAAAGTTGCCATGCTCTAGCCAGCTACATGGCTGAAAATCGCTTTCGACAAAATGGAACACGTTTAGACTATTCGACTAGGCATCTGCATTTTACTTATCTGGGGTTTCTACCGATCCTTTATTATATTTATCCATTGTAAAAACTCCTAGAATCTTCATTATTCTAGTTTTGTTTAATTGAACTGATTATATTTCTAGAGTAGTCTCGTTTATTATTCCTTAATAGCTTCTTGTGTTCCTTCGAGCTACTACGTATTTCTCATGATTCCCTCTTGTTCTTCTTGTTAAGTACACTTATTTTGCCTGGGTTTTATTTCAATTTCTTAAGGCAGTTAGTATTGACATAAAAAAAGTTGAAAAAGAAAATAATTCCTGAATTTCCTATAGCTAACAAAATTCTGTTATTTATATCATTTTACGAATAATACCTCAATGTATCAAAAAAATATAAGGATATTATCAAGTACCTACTTTCCGTTTCTTTCCAGGAATAGATTTAGAAATGTTATAAATTTTAAGACTGAATAATCTCTGTGCTCGAGATAGGTATATTTTTTATTCATCTTGCTGTAAGCACTTTGAAATTTTTACATAGAAATACGATTTTAATTTATGGAGACAATTAGGGTGTTGGTATAACACAACCAACGTTTAGCGGAACTCTAGCCACATTATTGTGTAGTCAGGATGCTAACCGGAAAAGGACAGATTTAAATCCTGTCACTTGCAAGTTCTGTCCAATTACAACTGACTGCAGCGGCTAGACACGGTATACATATAATAAGGTAATGTAATCCGAATGCAAACATTGAGCTGTCATTTCGATCGTGACGTCACTGAAATCGTTCGGGTCTAAACAAATTGAAAAATAATTTTTGTGAGTTTTGTAAAAGTGAAAAGTTGTGATTATTAAATAAAGGAAGTAATAAAATAGGAAAAAACTGGTTAAATGTGTTGTTGTTAATTGTAAGAACGATGAAAACAAAAAATATTGTGTAGTGAAGATGAAAAATTTAACTTTTCCGAAGGATGAAAATTTGTGTGATATGTGGATACGAGCTAGTGGAAATAAAACTGTTTTAAATGTTAATACCGCAAAAATGTGCGTTGACCAGTTTTTAGAGCAGGACTATAGATTAGAAAACATTCTTTTAAAGACACCAAGAGTGTAAAAAAAACCGAATAAAGGAGCTATTCCTAGTCGAAATTTGCCAGTTTCTCATGCTGAAATTTCCGGACGAGAATAAAGGATTAATAAAACAGAACAAAGGCAAATTTTGCAGGAAGTAATTTCAGAATATGAGCAGTAACATATTTTTCTGTTAAATATCGCATAACTTTTTTTATTTGAGTGTTTTCCTTTTTAGAAATCAAAGAGATCAGGTGGAGTTGGAAGGTAGCGGCATAGAAAATTTAGTAATAAGCACAGTTACTAGTGTTGCTGTTCAGACAGAGTCAATTTACAATGGAATTCTATATTAAATTTGTGGTAAACTTATTATGCATTATATTTTTTAGAAGAAATTTGGAAAGTTGTCTCGAAAGGGAAATTGTTATTCTAAAAAGACAATTGAAAAAGGAGGCTGTGCTTATTACTAAATTTTCTATGCCGCTACCTTCCAACTCCACCTGATCTCTTTGATTTCTAAAAAGGAAAACACTCAAACAAAAAAAGTTATGCGATATTTAACAGAAACATATGTTACTGCTCATATTCTGAAATTACTTCCTGCAAAATTTGCCTTTGTTCTGTTTTATTAATCCTTTATTCTCGTCCGGAAATTTCAGCATGAGAAACTGGCAAATTTCGACTAGGAATAGCTCCTTTATTCGGTTTTTTTTACACTCTTGGTGTCTTTAAAAGAATGTTTTCTAATCTATAGTCCTGCTCTAAAAACTGGTCAACGCACATTTTTGCGGTATTAACATTTAAAACAGTTTTATTTCCACTAGCTCGTATCCACATATCACACAAATTTTCATCCTTCGGAAAAGTTAAATTTTTCATCTTCACTACACAATATTTTTTGTTTTCATAGTTCTTACAATTAACAACAACACATTTAACCAGTTTTTTCCTATTTTATTACTTCCTTTATTTAATAATCACAACTTTTCACTTTAACAAAACTCACAAAAATTATTTTTCAATTTGTTTAGACCCGAACGATTTCAGTGACGTCACATAAAATTGACATTTCGGGAATACATTACCTTGTATATGTATACCGTGCGGCTAGAGACGTAGGTTCCACTTTAGGACTGTCTGACGTACTTTGAACAGAACTTAAACCAGGCCACAATTCGCTTAATGAAAACCTAACGATTTGTGTTTGTCTCTTAAAACACTTTCTGGATCTAAGTTGGAACTTTTGGATTGTGATAGAATTGGTTTGTTTGGAAAATTTCATTAGATTTTGGTGTCGGTAGTTACTCCTGCAAATAAAATTAATAAAATGATGATAATATTAATTGCCTAAGCAGTTTTAGAAAATTACACAGAACATGATTACCAAATTATTAACAAACAAATTACTTATAAACGTCTACAAGTTAAACTTAATCCATTCATAAAGTAGTGCCAACAACCTTAGGGTGTACGAGATTGGTTGGGAAAGATGTAGGTCAGTCAAAAGTTAGATGCTCGATCGTAGACTCCCCATAATGAATGTCGTGAACTTCTTAAGCGGAATTTGATCACTTGTAGCACGCACCCTATTTCAATTTTGCCACGAACAATGACTTACAGAAAAACTTCCATTCATAACAGAGGCATGGCAAATATATAATCGGGAAATAATTCCCAGATTTTCCCCGATTCACCCGTAATGAATTCTGTGCAAAGAAATCCACCTCCGGCATTCACAAAAAGCCTATTCGAGCCAACGAACTGAGCAAGGACCCCCCGGCCGAAGCACGAAAAACGCACATCCCAACAGCCGGAAGTCGGAAATTGAAACAGTGACCTCTACCAGAAATAAATGAAACGGCAAATGACCGAACCCAAAATAGCCCCGATATAATAAAAAGGAACACTAAAATGGCGAAATGTTTATGCAAAACTTTTTCCTGTGCGGTCTTGGCCTTGTTTGGACGAACTCGACTGTGTCTAAATCGCTGCAAATGGCGCTTACTGCCCAGCATGTGGCAGCTTAACGACAGCACAACTAGCGGAATTTTCGCTAAAAAATCGCTTAGTCAGCAGCGGTTTAATTATTTGGATAGTAAGCTGCCGGTATTTATTCAAATGATTTAGCGGCGAAACGCTTTCAGATGAGCGAGAATACTGGAAAGTTGCCGCAGTTAAAATCTAATTAACAACACGTTCCCCTTTTTGCCGGGTGTAAATAGGGCTGATGGGGATGAGACCCCGCAGCCGTAAATAATAAAAGTCGGGATGTTTGTTCTATCCGAGGCTGTGTTAAAATCGTGTAATTACATTTGACACAATTTTCATAAAATGCTGTCGACGGGCTCAGGTGGGGGTGATTAATGGAAGGTTTATTGATGGATACGTGTGTTCGGGGATTTTCGATGGCATTTAAAAAAAAGTATTTAATGGACTACTTTAAGTATCCATGCATGGAGTAGGTACATAAGTGCTCGCAACACAGCTAAAGTATTGAGGGAAAACAGAATATACAGGCTGAAAGTTTGTTTTCCTGGGAAACATACTCGCGGGGGTAGGACAAGGTAGAACAATGACAACATTAGGGAAGGATTTTTTTCCTTGCAAATCCCTTGGAAATTGGTCTATTATGTTAAGTATCGTGTAATATGTGGTGGTTTCGGTTGACGGAAGAGAATCATCAAATCTTTGAGATCTTTCCTTCACCCGATGAAGTTTTTTTCATTTCTTTAACAAATTTCTATTTCTGGACTTATATGTACCTATATCGTGCACGAATACGCTCTATGTGTTAGATTCTTCAATAAAAGCAGGTTATTTCCAAAAACCTCACAGTATAAACCTAAGAAAGCTGACGAACGCAGTAGGTACATAGATAACTTTCCCTTCAAAGCTTACCAGGCTAAGATGTAAATGACATCGTGTCGAGGACTGCAAAAGAGTTAATATTATAGTTTATGCACTGACACATACGTTACTATCCCATACACAGTTGTATAGATAACATCCTGGTATGGATTCTTTAGAGTTGACAATTTCATGGGCCAATTCAAAAATAATCAATGACGAATTACAGTTTTGAATCTGATGCTATCAATGTCTGCTCAGAGTTGCAAAGGGATTCCCTGGAGATATCTCTCCCGGCATGGGGTTCGTCGTAACAAATCCCAACATCTTCTCAGGTAACTGAACTTATTTGTTTGTCAAGGCTGCTAGTAAGATTGTACAGCCTGAGGCTAATCGGCATTGCCAGCAGAAAGAGGGTAAAAAAGGAACTGGAAGGACTTTTGCGAACTTCTGCCCCACGGACCGAACGGTGGACGAAAGTCACAAACCCGGGTTACACGCTGTCATTATGCTCAAGGTTTCTGATGCAGAAGACGCAGCAAAGTTCAACTAGAGATTCCCCCTGAAGATCCCACCGGAGACACAAAGAAGTTTACAGATTCGATCCCCAGCTCAAAAACTCACCTTGCGTGCGAAAGCTCACCCAAGCATAAACCAAAAACAGCAAAATGCAACTGACTTCCACATCGCGAAAGCTTATTCAAGACAGCAAAGTTTTCAAAAGGTCACACTCCAGACCACACCCACGCCCAAGACCCCAACCTATGACGTCCTTCCTTAGCGGTATATTGAATCAGAGGTTAATTTGGAGGAAACCTTTAAGCCAATAACAAGCACGTTAAAAGGGCTCAAAGCGTTAGATAGAGAAAAAATTAAACAAGAGAACAATAAAGAAATATACACACCGCCAACGCAAATATTTAAACCTGGAGTCACCTAGTACCCCTCTTAGGAATTATTCTGATGATGAAAATGAAGAGTTTGTCACGTCTATAAAAGATCAAAAATTAGAGTCCTCAGACCCCAGACCAAATCCAGGATCAGATCCCTAACAAGATCCCGCTCAGGCCCCAGCCCGAAAGTCCACTGAAGAACAAACCAAAGCTGCTAAACACATCCAGCCACTCATTTGGTTGTAGTCCAGAGCAAGAAACGACCCAAACCAATCGTGGGATTTCTAGTTTTGGCGTTACGTTGGAGGCAATATCTGTTTTTTGCTGTTATCTCGGAAACTCTTGAGCCAAGTAGCAATTATCAAAATTAAACCTCATGTTACTCTCCATCAAAGTGGTCATAGTCGTAATTAAAGTTCGCAGTATTTCCGCCATAATACTTTTTAACGTAGGACTTTAACTGACGCGTAAGGAGCGAAAAATCTGCTCGTTGATCCATCGATCAAAAGGTCATCGGTAGTTAATAATAATTAACATCAACCGTCAGCAGCTCGTGGCTCCGGTGCATCCGGTATTAAGGTAATTTAACTCTTAATTTACCACAGGCCGGAAACCACTTGCTTCGCCAAGGCCAGGAGTTCAACCGCCAACCAGCCACGGGCCCAAATTTTCTGCAGACGCGGCACCAGTGAAGTACCTGGCAATTAGGTGTTTATCGATCACCAATTCAGTCCACCTAACACCGTCGGATCATTCATTCATTCATTAATAAATTACTCGGTCTAATTTTCATATCATTAATAAATGTGTCGGTTATTATTGTAATTAAATTGTATCAAAATTGTTTATGTGACGGTTATTATTTTAATAAACTTTATATTATAATTGGTTAAGTTTTGCGTTTAATATTGAATTAAACAGCTTCTCTAAAACTATGCTTCCACCAAAACCAATATGCAAACTCTATCAAGAATTGAAACTAGGATCAGATTCCCTACCGGATTCCGCATAAATGAAATATAATTGCTGTTATTAGCTGCGTTCCTTTTCTGCTAATTTTTACTATTTTTTACTCGTGACTACTCGCAGGTACATTTGCTCTAACATACGAGTAGCGTACGACTTTTAGTTACGAAATTAAAATCCGCTAGAGGAAAGCTCCCATTTGGAGTCTATTGTGAATTATTTTAATTACCCTATCATTGATTGTTTTGAGCTTTTTTCATATAAAAACGTCTATAAATAAAAATTATAAATTTTTAAATAAAATAAATAAAAATATAAATAATAAAATCGCATTAATTTAAATTATGTTGTAAATTATTATTCTATCGTTTTATTTATATACAAATGAAATATCATCAAAAATGTTAGGTTAGGTTTTACTCAAATGAAAAAATTTTGCGTTCCTTTTCTGCTCTGTTCACAAGTACTAAAAAGTAGAAAAGGAACACAGCTATTATTATTGAAAGCTTTTCGCGAGTGCTCCAACCACCCAGGACCCCTGATTCCCAACCACGACACCAGCCGACCCAAACCACACCAACCCAGCCCAACGAAGTTCAACTAATTTCACACAGGTGGCGCCCACAACCAAAGCTTGCTACCAAAAAGCTCACCGTGCAGGTTATTGCCTCGAATAAAACTCACACCCAATCCCACGACCTCACCCCAGAAAGAGCTTTAACCATGGCACTAACCTAAACTTGCGCCACTAGTGACCCAGCTATACTACTGAGTTGTCTTCTCATCTAGTTATCAAATTATGATTTAACTTTCGAATTCTTTAACATTAATTGCGTTCATGTATTTCACATTAAACAATCTTTTCGGAAAAACGCATTCCCGGCCGTATAATTTTGGTGGCATTGAGAGTGACAGTGTTTTTAAGTTGGTACTACGAAAACAAAAATCCCAATCAATGTAGAAATTCGTTCATCAATAGCATCAAAAGATTAAGTGGAGTCTGCATTACTAATATTAGGATTTATGTATAAAAAGTGGAAGAATATGTCGGGTTACGAGGAGTTCTTTTAATCCAAAAATGATTAAAGTCTAAATGTACTATTGAAAATTTTCTGCAAGGCCATATCATTCCTAATATACAAATGTAGCAGATGGCAATCAAACGAAAGTTTTTCTTTATCGGGGTTTCACTTGCATAAGCCTAATGACCTCAGTATCAACCGGCTGACTTAGCCAGTAATACAACTTAGTTGGATTTTTACCACTGGACTTATTGTCGTATGTAATTTGTCTAAATATTTTTTAAAACTCGGTAAGTCACACGGCATCCTGCGATTACAGCCATACGACATTATTACTAAATGCTTTTCAAAATCATAACGTTTTTGAGCATTTAACCAAAAGAAACTGGATCCTAAAAGTCACGAAATATCAATAGCCCTGTCAAAATATTTCTGTCGGTGAAAATAACATCTATGACACGGGAATTTCGTCTCTATGCCAAGAATACACTCGGTTTTTGGCCGTTGAAAGCTTTCTTAAATTTTTGTGTTAAAATTCAGCTTCCGTTCGGCGCTAGCACACCCGCTTTCAAAAATTCAATGGCATGAATATAAAATCGCTCCTTGAAAACGAATAAAATCGGCGCGTAAAAAGGGCACAACATATATAAGCAGCGGCGAAATATCAAATAAAAAGGAAAAGAAATCATAGGATATAACTTTCTTGTAATCTTTCAGCAGCAGTAACAGCACGGAACACACACAGCCAGAAATCGAGTATCATCGGGCGGGCCATTAGTGGAGTAATCCTGATACTCCTTACAAAAGCCTTGATATAGAAGCAACATTCGAACCTGGTCTGATATGCACGTCACGAAGCCACTTTTCGTAAATAAGAAACATTTGAGCCGCACCTACATGCATCGGAGACGGCTGGAATGGGTATAGCCACAAGGTCCCCAGGGCTCAGGAGTTCTGTACTTTGCTCGTAGGATTTCTGGATATCGATGGTCTAGAAAATGCCTTGGCACGATTTCATTTTTTGCTCGTTCTGCCCTTATAGTGAAGCTATCGCTAGCATGTGCTGTTGTTCGAGCATTTAAAAAAGAGCGCTCTCTGGTGCCTAGCCAGGTTCACACTCGACGACAACTTCAAAGGACATTTTTAATGGGAAAAGTTTTTCGTATGGTTTCACTTCCTTGACTTTCACCAAGTCTTCATCAATTTTCTCTCGGTTAACGGGCGACACTCGGGGAGCCATAGGATGCAACCGAAGGAATAAGGTGAAACCTTAGGATCAAAGCTGTCTAGTCTATAACTGGTTTCTTCACATCAACATTTCATCGTTACGTCTATGAAAGAGGTGGTTGATTGTGTGTGGGATTTTCTATGGAAATGACGCTTTTAGATAAGTGTAAATGCATATAAACGAAAAAAATTGTCTTTAGTATAGTAAAAGGGTTATGCAAGGTTATACGAGATAAATCTTTAAAAAAAAATATGTGAAGAGATATGTTATTGCATTAATATTCTGCCTTAAAATTACAGCAGAGAAATATTTGCGTACGTAGTCTCCCACAAGCGATTCAAGGCTCGTTTGCCGGTTCGAAGGGCAAAGCCTTTTGAAAAGCCTAGAAAACTTTTTTTCTTCTTATTCCTCTTTACAAAAAAACCTCTGCTGTAAGCATAATAAGAGAGAAATCATCTTAACCGCAGGTCTGGAATTGTTAGTTCTTTTACTCTTCTCTGTACTAACTAGGGTAGTCCAACATTGGACTCAATGATATAAGCGTAGACAGTACAAAGGGACCTTACGCCTGAATGCTATTCTTTCACATTAAAAAGCTTTCGATCATCATACACCTCCGAAGTCCGGCAACTACCGCTCGAGAGACCACAGTGGAGTGGAGGTGACAAAGCTCAGGCTCAAGCCACCACCGGCCCACACACCGGAAATAATAAATCATATGGCAACCAAAGCAAATTGGCTGCTAGATGAACCGAGGGGTACAACGTGCTAATACCACTACAGGTATAGCCATGCCGATCGTCAGTACAAGCCTCCATGGAACTTCTCAGGATCGGCCATATTGAACAGGAACAAGAACCTGACCTCTTAAGGAAACTAAATGGTCGGGGATCGTTTCGTCGATTAGCCACTCGGCCTTTCTCATCGACTATTAGCCCACGATTCAACAAGCTTTTTAATCAATGCAGATACCTCTTCTTTGTCGAGTACGATGCCACTTCTTCTCCTTCTATAAGCAAGAAATGAATTTTAAATGCATTCACAACTTCATTGCCAAAATTTCAAAGGCCTTTTTAGGTACCAACTGCTTAACGAAGTTCAAGCTTTCTGCCGAATTCTAACCTCTGCACCTAGACCACTTCGGATTAATGTGTGTATCAGAATTCACTACCAACCCTGTCAAGCCAGATGGCAGATGGCGGTTCCATCCAGAGAAGTACCCTAAGCGAAACTAGAATTGCACCTGCACGAATGGTTAAACTAGGACTTTTTCGATCATCGTCGTCCTAAGCAACATATACATTTTGTCGACTCCTTCAAGGGGACTCACAAGATTGGAGACCATGCAGCAACTCCCGTCGTGGCCTTATTTGCTGCTTTTTTTAGTACTTTTCACCTTGCTTTGTCGAAAAATACCAAATAAAGTCAATTTTAATATCAAAATTTGCTGATATCTTCAAAAGTAAAGGCCGTAGGGTAGGCCGAAGCATAAAAATTGGCTGGACGTTATTCATAGGAAATTGTTCCAAGCTTTCCAATTTTGGAAGCAAAATATTTAGTCCGGGGAAATTAGCAAAAAAAAAAACGCACGAAAGGAGACAAAATTCGAAAATGGCTGAAAATTGGTCCGCAGCTTCCTTGGGACTTTTTAAGAAAACAATTTCGGAATCACAAAAAAAACATGGCCGCCGCAAATATAGCGGTTTTCTGGTGTTTTCCTTGTCTCTCGGTTTCTATAGGTCGTACAACCCCGTACAAATGTTGACAATGAAATTCTCTTCAACTTTAGTTCTTACAACGATGTTGACCCGATTAATCCTTTCAAAGTTATTCAAGGTCAAAGTTTCCAAAAATCACTTTTTGGCCAAAACATCATTCAAAAACTGGTTTTTTCAAAAAATTTTTTGTTCAGTCAATATGAAACGTTATTGCCTACAAAAAGCCCTTGTATTGACTGATCAAAAATTTTTTTTCGAAAAAAACCAGTTATTGAGTGATGTTTTGGTCAAAAACTGTTTTTTGGAAACTTTGACCTTGAATAACTTTAAAAGTGTTAAGTTTTCGAAAAAATGACAGGAGGGCTTTTTGTAGGGAATTACGTTTCGTATTGACTAATAAAAAATTTTTTTTCGAAAAAACCATTTTTTGAGTGATGTTTTGGCCAAAAAGTGATTTTTGATAACTTTGACCTTGAATAACTTTGAAAGGGTTAATGGGTCAACATCTTTGTAAGAACTAAAGTTGTAGAGAATTTCATTGTCAACATTTAGCGCCTTTGTAGGGGGTTGTACGACCTAGAGAAACCGAGATATAAGGAAAACACTAGAAAACCGCTATATTTCCGGCGGCCATGTTTTTTTTGTGATTCCGAAATTGTTTTCTTAAAAAGTCCCAAGGAAGCTGTGGACCAATTTTCAGCCATTTCCGAATTGTGTCTCCTTTAAATGCTGATTTCCCCGGACTAATTAGTGAACTACTTATTTTTTTGGAGACAAAGGTAGTTGAAGTTGACATTTTTGTTAAAAAAGCAAAATTTTGATGACTAATAATTCTGGAAGTTGGTAAGGTAGAACCTTTACTTTTACTGGTTTTGATAGGTGGGAGTACTCTGTGCAGACTGATACCTTATTCATGAAAGAAGGCCATAGGGTTTCAAAAATATAGGGTGATGTGCAAAACTCTAAAAAAAAATTAAAAACGCCCTAGCGGCTATACCGTTACGATTCTCCCCCACCGCCTCCCATACGATTTTTTGTTAGTCTAACTAAAACCTATCAAAAGCCGGTCGCTTTGTATACTTTGTTCCGTCTCTAAACTAGGTGCATTTCACTTTCGTTGGAGTAAGTGCGCCGGAGTAGTTGGGCGCACTGCTATGGAGTAGCAGCAAGGAGTAATTACGCTGTCTTTTTCCAATAGATGACTTTTAGTATTTTTTGAATTATGATAAAGTGTTACGGCTAAAAACAGTTTAATAATAATAAAAATATTGTAAATTTTATGCTATATTATTGTACCATAAACACATAAATATAAAAGATTAAAATAAATAATGGTTAATATAGAAAATTTTATTAATTTGAAAGATAAATTATTAAAACAATGGAATATTTATTAAAATAATATTGAATAAACACTTGTAATTCACTAAAGCCCAATAATCTCACTTTAAAGAATATTTTTAGGTTATGAAGTACGCCAGATGAGAAAAAGACCGTTTCATTTACCAACTACTCCAACTACGCCGGCGTGTCTACTCCAGTGAGAGAGAAACGCACCTACTGAAAATGGAAAACTCATTAAAACTTAAAAACCACTCTTTTATGAAATAACTATGCGTTCAAGGTTTTTCTCCAAAGATGATTACCAAAAATCCATCAAAAAAAAGCGGGTGTCTGTATCACTGATACGGGCAAATGACGTGAATACGTCTACAATGTTCTGAAAGAAATCGTTTAATTTTTTTATTGGTATCAAAAAGGTAGGAAATAAACAATAAAAAACCAATTGAAAAAACCTTGTTGTTCAATTCTGAACTGATTGCTTAGAGAGCTTCAGGATACACTATGTTCAATGTTCTTCCATTTGGGGCTAGGATGTGAAGATTTTCAGATTTTCCAACTCTTGAACAACAAAAATTCGTCCGGCATATTGGCCCTGCAAAAGTTCTGATCATAGATTCGTTATTTGCTACCTTAAAAACCCCCATATACAGATTTTCATTAAAATCAAAATACAATTGGCAAACTTGTCGGCCATATTGGTGCGGCCATTTTGAATTTATAAGCTTTGATCATAAATTTGCGATAATTTGCGACCTTTAAAACCTCTAGATATCCAATTTCTTTGGATTCCGGACACAATTGGAAAAATTCGTCCGGAAAAGTTTCGATCATAAATTCCTTATTTGCTACCTAGATACAGATTTTCATTGAAATCAGAATACAATTGGCGAATTCGCCATTTTGAATTTATAAGTTTTGACCACAAATTCGTTATTTACGACCTGAAAAACCCCTAAGTACCCACTTTCATTAAAATCGAAACGCAATTGGAAAATTCTAGTATATTTGTGCGGCCATTTTGAATTTCGGCCATATTTCCGCGGCCATTTTGAATTTCGAAGATCGGACTTCGAGCGCCATCATGCGAGAGCTCCACGTAGTTTCATTGGAATCGGAACATAATTGACAAAAGTCGTCCGCCGTATTGGCGCGGCCATTTTGTATTTATAAGTTTTGACCACAAATTCGGTATTTACGACCTTAAACATCCCTAGATACTCGCTTTCAATAAAATCGGAGCACAATTGGCAAATTCAACCATATTTGGGCGGCCATTTTGAATTTCGGTCATATTTCGGCAACCATTTTGAATTCCATTTTGAAAGTAAACAATAAAATTCTTTGATTCTTCATCTACGTATATTTTATATTTATATTTATTTTTTCGATATAAACAATAGTTTTTGAGCTGCAACTCAAAACTGTATGCCATAATTTTTTTATCATCGGTTTTTTGTCATGGAAGCAAACTTACAGACGTATTCACGTCAAAATTAAATTGTCCGTCTACTACTGCTAATTTTGCATGGAAATTTATTTGTAATAAAACAACAACAACATCTACCATTACTTAAAACTTCGTTACCCCTTTTTTGGTTTACTTACAACATATCATAGACCATTAACTAATATCTCTGATAAAGCTTAACACTGTTGTTACCCATTAAGGACTTTAATTACTTTGAATCCATCTTGAACCGCACGCATTGCACATGACAACCTGCAGAAAATAACATAAATAACATTATGCGGTCCGAATTGCGGCGCAGATGATTGTGATTTACAATCTAAACTTCTTGACAGGGTAAACAAACATTCGAAATTGCAAAAATTGTCCTGCAGCGGACTACACCTGCTGTGGAAATAATTAATATCGGACATTCATTGAACCAATTGTAATTTTATTTAACTTTTACCAATTTATCTTGGACTAAATAAAACAATTTTACATGGGTCTAGGCTTAGTTAATGAATGCCAAAAACAGGCAACAATATTTTTGACAGGAACGTTTTCCACCCTATTAGAAGTATCCACATCCTCAATATAAATAGGGCATGACTAATTATGCACAAGTAGTTAAATTCAATTTTGAATATCAATGCAAGCAACAACTTACATGGAACTTTAACTAAGCCCATTAAGGCTGGAAATATAATTATCAATTTTGGATGGCAATAATAGAATACTTTCTGTAGTAGGAGTAAGCCCGCAAATTGCATCGCATTATCTGTTTTAAAATTGCATATTTTGCCATCAAAGACCTTCGTTCTGTGCGAGCGTGGTCTTCTATGACTTTGTTAACTGCAGGCTCTATGGCATTCTGTTCCGGAGTAATGGTTAGACTATACTACACGTAAATGCTTTGAATAGAGAAACTAATTATGTCTGAACATTTGAAAATACGAATATGTCTCCATAATGAATGCAGTAAAATGTAGTTACAGTTTCACTGGTTTTAATTTGACGGCAGCTATAAAGGACAGAGGAGTATTGATGTCGTTGATAGGCCGGATTCTAATAAAATTCTGCGCGTGCTATGTTTCATATTGAGGTAAATTTTTTAACTGAGGCAAAATCTGAATATTGCTAGTTGGTACTAGCGGTGCATTTTCCTATTGAATATTAGTTCGACCTACCAATAGTGTGTTGACTGTAGCTCAAGCATTTGTATTCTATACATATATAAATTCTATAAAACAAACATAATATCAAACTGGAATACTTTTTTAGTACATATAAGGTAATGGAACTAATACTTGACACTTGAAGGAAAGAAAATCAGATTTTTTTGTACATTTTTTAAATTAATCAACTTTATCAATAAAATAGTCTTATTATTGACTGACTGAATTATTGTTCTAACAGAGTAATAAATTATAGTTATATGAATAAATTGGACTTCACATCGAAATCTAATTTTTTGGATTATCTTAACTTTGTCCAAAAGTTGACACGCAATTCACTAGTAGTTGACACAAAGTGAACCAATAGTTGACCTCTTATTGAAATGAGTATTTTTTAAGTGAATTGAACAATAAATATACATTATAGAGAAAATAAAAATGTGGTGAATTTCGATTAATATGTTTTATAACGATCATTTTTAACATATAACATTTTTTTAAATTATTTGCTTACACAATAAGAACAAAATATAAACTTCGAATATCAAAAGAATAATAAAAAAAGTGTATTACTTATACATATTAAGTCTCTAGAGGATCAGTAAGGCAGACTGTACAAATATAATCAAAACAGTCATAACTATCACTACAATCGTAGCAAAACCAACAAAAACATACCATACACTTGGATTTTCGATTGCCGTTTATCCTATTCTTACATTGATAACAAATCAATACTTCATTTGGCCTTAAATTAGATTTGGATATAATCTTCCCTTTTTCTCCAGTCTTCTTTTCCTTACAGGTATTGTCCAAATGCAGATAATTTGTGCAAACGTCGTCGTTGACATCATCCATATTGTTCTCTTTGTCAGAATCGATATCATCAATACTGTTTCCAGAATCAACCCATTCTTCATCATCTGTAGAACTTGTGTCGTCGTGTCTATTTTTCTTCTTGAAGTTCGTTTTCTTTGACCTTTTATTTACTTCTCTGGTCTTTCGCGATTTCTGTTCTTCTTTCAGTTGTCTTTTTCTCTTGCGTTCTTCTGCCTTTATTTTCTGATTTTCTATCAACTGCTTTTTTTTATTATCTTTGTTCTTGTGATAATCTTGCCATTGTTGAGACGTTACAACTGCCGGTATTTTTTCCTTTTTTAATCTCTTGTTAGTAATTTTTGGTTCTGGCCAGAACAGCGCCTTTTTAAAAGGACTTGGAATGGAAATGTCAAATTTTCCACCTGGACTAATATTAGATGTCATCGCGCCTCCTTGAAGAGACGTAGATGGTTGAGGCTGGAATGTAGGGCAGCTACTTTTGTCAAATTTTCCAAGTGGACTAATATTAGATGTCATCGCGCCTCCTTGAAGAGACGTAGATGGTTGAGGCTGGAATGTAGGGCAGCTACTTTTGTTACCTAAGTGTGAATCTGTATTACTAATATCTAGTTGGTGTTGCGGTATATCATCATCATTGATAGATGTAATGGAAAAATTGAGCTCTGCATCAGTTGTCGTATTTCTGTCGGATTTCTGCTTTTTCATATCAGCAAACAAAGAAGTTATTTTTTTATAAAATTCAAAAAACGTTTTGTCTTCTTGAAGTATTTCTGTATCACTCTGGTTCTTGAAACAAGTTAATTTATTTTTATCAATGAATTTCTCTACAAAATTAATACCGTTCTTAAATTCTTCCAAAGTCTTCTCATCTTCTTTTGATTTGTCAGTGTTACATTCTCTTACAATATTCATAGCATCTGGGTTCCATGGAAATAAGCCACATTTACGAAAACCATTTTGTAAAATTGATGGTTTCAAATTGTTTTCGATCACTTTATTCAATAAGGGACAGAAATGTATTTTCTTTAAATTAGGAGATTCAAGATTTTCTATACGCCACTGATGTACGGCATTTTTCCAAGCTTCTTTTAGCGAGCGGAACACAGCTACGTCCATTGGTTGGATCAAATGTGTAGCATTGGGATACAA
Source organism: Thereva nobilitata (assembly GCA_963855945.1). NCBI lineage: Eukaryota > Metazoa > Arthropoda > Insecta > Diptera > Therevidae > Thereva > Thereva nobilitata. Next base: position 52,533,617 of record OY979694.1, on the reverse strand, counting down.
TGCTACCAAAATTATCTCATTTTCTGAACAAAATTTACTGGTATGTTGTGTCAAGTGGGACGTATGGCCATCTATGAATAATATCACAGGTTTCATAATGTGATTTTGCACTAGCCATGGATTGAAAACATTGCATATAAATTCGTAAAATGTTTCCCCCGTCATCCACCCACTTTCAGAGCGTCCTATACCCCAAGAAGTAGGAACACTCAGACTAAGTTCTTTTGGAATGCGCTCATATTTAAATATCACCATTGGAGGAGCAACGTCACCGGCAGCATTTCCTGTTATTAGAACCGTGAGGCACTCCTTCTCATCAGGATTTACGCGTAGATAAACAGTTTTGTCACCTTTCCTAGCCAATACTTTGTTACCTTTCGGATTCAAGAAAAACGCTGATTCATCGGCATTGAATACACGTTTAGCATCGTTAAGAATATCGTGCCAGTTGTTTTCTTTCAAGTAGCTCATAACTTCAGTAAACCAGTAAACTAATTGAGTTTTAGTGACTGATGCTTTCGTCGTAGTAAGGTTTTGACTAATTCTTGAAGAGATAGTCTGATGACGCTTCAAAAAACTATAAAACCAACGCTTACCGGGTCTTCCATCTCTAAAAGGCGTTTCTATTTGCAACTCTTTAACAATTTTCTGAACACTATTCAGTAACTGGTCTCGAGATATAGGAAACCCTGCTCTCGAAATATGTTGGACCCATTTTACAAGCTCTTTCTCCTGTTCTGTGGACAAATATGTGTCTCTACCCATCTTCCTTCCTTCAGGTGTTTTTCCTTTTGACTTATACATTAGTGTCACTCTGGGAACGCTGTGTTTTCTAGCTGCTGTCGCGACTGGAATACCACGCTTCACGTCGGCAAGAGCTGCCATCATTGCCTCCTGTGTATATTGAAACATATTACCCTTTGTGGCAGGCATATTGCAAGTTTTCGTTACTATAGCCCTCCTAAAGCAAAAAATAAGAATTAGTACCTAATAGTTGACAGCATGAAATTATTCAATAATTGACATATGTCTATTTATAGTTCCGAAGTTCGTAGAGGAAAATCAATTGGAAAAATTAAATCAGGAGGAAACTGTCACTTAATTTCAATTTACACTTTCTGCAATATTTATTTTTTGATCGTTACTAATGTTTGACAGTACTGTCAACCATTGGTGATTTCCGAATTCTTCGAACCATTAATTGACACCCCCTGTTTAACATGTGATTTAGAAAGCTATAAATGAAATAAAAAGTCCACGTTGCTTCTCTATATTTGATAGTTAATAAGTAAGCTAAAGAAACGAGTTGCAATAAACATATAATAAATTATAATTACCTGAATGTGACAAGTCCCTAAAACAATTTTTCTGAAAATTGACCGACTGCTTGCTCCAGTATTCCACGCATTACTGAAACAACCGCCAATTTATATTTAGCTGTCAAACTGTGTACAGTTTTACGCTATAAAATTACAGATGGCATTGCTTTTCATAGGAATTCTTGTATAGAAAAGTGTATTGGCTTATTTTATACTTTTATATTTGAAAATGTCAACCATTAGGTACATGTCAAGCATTAGTGTCATTACCTTAAGTGGAGAAAAACTTGCTCGCTAAAATTTCTTTCTTTCAGTGAGAGGTCCAAGGAGTATCGTGGTCTCAACATGGACCTATTGTACTATTAACAGCCACACTACGTCAGATTTGTAGGCCAGACCACTTGAGCAGGTTCAACAGTTTGCCTAAAAATTTGCCACTTAGACTTGTTTGGTCAAGCATCGTAGGTAAACGACAAAGAAAATCAAAGGCAAACTGGGCCTCCTTGGTGGTGACCTTCAGTGCTTGGTGTACATGTATTTCATCACAGTCTAGGATGGGTTCATCCAGGGCCCTTACACCAATCTAGATGTTTCCGGACAAAGCATGGAGAGAAGGCCGTGCAAGTTCGGCGAGGCGTTGATAAGCAAAGGCGCGCATTGAGCTGTGTCACGCAATAAGCGCAGAGCAGGGCAGCATAGAAAAAAACGGCCTTACACAGTGGTCTAAGCACATTGGGGAGCAGTTTTGTTAGACAGTTTTACGAAAGTAATTTTGAAATGGAGGAATTTCTCAATTTATTAAGCTCTAAGTCATATTCGGATGAAGAATTTTAAAATTTATTAAAATCTATTAATTTTTTTTTCTTTTTTAAAAAAAAAGTCCGTACGTAGCACACAGTTTCTGTGCCTCATCCACAAGTGTCAGGAAGCCTGCTCCTGGCGCAATATTCGTGTGACCTGCCCTGCGTTGCAATTCGCGGATCTCCCTTAAAAAGCATGAGACACAAAAACTGTGCTGCTCTGCCTGTGTCATCTGCGTCTCAATGTGCGCCGGCCTAAAGCTGGATACACGGAAGTATCTAGTGCGCATTGTGATAAAATTCCTTGTAGGTAGGACGATGCACTGCGATTCAGACGAGGGAGTAAAGGACAACTTGCGTCCCAAAAGGCTCCTGTGAGTCAGCATGAAAGATGAATTATTGGTGAGAGGCAGTAGTGTTGAGCCCGGCATCGGATTGTGGGTGTTGGAAAAAAAATAAAATGGGACGAACGCTTATAGAAGTTAAAAAGGACTTTATTAAAAAAAATTGTATTTGTTAACATCCTGGCCCAGATGATGAGGTCGGAGGATCCCGGATAGCATTTTTAGGGGGTGCAGATGAGACCCCTATGAGGCTAGCTCCATTGCCTCATGCGAGTACCTAGTGGATTGCCCTATAGGGCCCACAAGGGGTATCTAACGCTTAACTAAGGGTTAACAATTTGAGAATATTTTTAAACGCGAGTGCCGTTTTTGCAAACGGTCCCCCAACTGAGTAGTAATAACGTCCAATGCTGCTTACCTCCGCAATCGAACGAGAAACAGTCTACTGAGTATGCTAAATGACAACTTTCATGGTTCCCAACATAAGCTCTGTATGTTTACTCCACACGGGATCCCGAGATTTGAGACTTTTTGAATTATTTGCATGAGGGGGAGTGAGAGAGAAATAGCAAAATTTGTGCACGCGTGATCCCGTGTGGCGTAAACATACAGAACTAAAATCGCTTGAGATAAAGCTTTGTATGAATGAGGCTGCGTTCCGATGCCATGCATGCCGGACGGCAAAAGCTCGGCTTAGGCTTGCCTTCGTGTAGTATTCGGAAATTTTCGTGAGAGGCTGCAAAAGCTTGCCGCATGCCTCCATCTCCTCGTTCACATGGGTGCATCTGCTGGTTGTCAAAAATCAGCTGTTTTGTGATTTTGAAAAAGTGAAAAAGTGAAATGGATTAATTTAAAAATAAAAAAAAAATTATGTTAACGAGTGTAATAGTACTAATAACTAAATATAAAGAAAGACAAAGTGACAAAAAAAGAAAATATAGAAAATATGTCGCTAGAATTGTCAACTTGAAAGTTCCGTGATTTTGAAGCACATTCACATGGGCTGCATACAGCACGGCAAAAGTTCGAACTTGACAGTTCCGTGATTTTGCCACATAGATAAGAGATTTCCTCTTTGCATGATTTTTGCAGCAATGCTGTGTAAGAGTGAAACCATGTGTCGAGACAGATCAAGGGCGGATCCACCGTTGTGGGCACGATGGGCATGCCCACAACCCTAATAGACTTTTGACGTCACACTTTCACGGTCTATTGAGATTGATAGGCTGATGATATTATATCCTATGCCTTAATAAAATAAAAAAATATGCTTCAGACCACACTTTAGAAGTACACCTTTTTTACCCAACAACTGCCACAAATATTAAAATATTAATCAGCTAGCAATATGCAATTGATATAGGAGGTCTGTCGGATATATAGTACGGTTTCAGAAAAGTAGGGCCAACGACAGATGCAGGACGTATAGGGACGAGCCTACCGAGGGACTTGATACAAGTACAATTTCAGAATATCAATATTTATGAATTCCTATTTAAATTGAAACCTAAAAACGAAGCAAAGGTTTTAGGATAACTGAAATATTTTCGATTGAAACTGGTCTAAAAATCGTGAGGTTCCTTATGTCGTGGTTCTTTTGTCAATATTGGGTCTGTTTAGACCCTTCGCTTCCAAGAACGTTCTTCATGAACTTTGTGGATGAAGGGAGAAGTGGGGTGGTACCTCTCATCATCCTCACTTTCCCCTTCATCCACAAAGTTCGAACCGAACCTAGTATCTGATGAAAAAATTATATTGAAATCGCCACTCAAAATCATGGGGATTTCGTTGAAGTTTTGACCTAGTAAAATTGAACCTTCAGAAGTGAAGATTGTCATGTATGAATTCCGGCAGAATGAAATCGGCAGAAGAGTACTTTCGGAAATCAATTTACATACATTTATTAGATTCCGTTATTAATGATTTAGGGCAGAGATTGTCTCCGGAAGTATAGATGTTTCCAAAAGAAGAAAATAGATTGTCGACAGTACAAAGGGCTTTCCCTCTAATCTTCCACATAAAAAAAAACTCCGTGACACAAAAACTTTGAACAGTTCTGCGCACCTCGTTGCCAAGTTTTATAAATTTTGTTCTATCATTTCCCCTCTTTTCATTTAAAAAGACTACAAATGCAGCAAACACTCAACAAAATAATTTGGGAAGGGATGTGCCATAACCTTCTATATTTACAAGCCATTAACAAGGAAAATATTGAGAGCGAATTTTCGCTCAATCGGACTACAGCTCGGTGCAGTCACGTTATGTTGTTAGTGTAATTTGGAGAATTTGGGAGAATTTGGTAGTCCGATTCTCTCAATATCTATTCTTGTTTATGGCTTGTAAATATAGAAGGTTATGGATGCGCGCATGCCGAATGAATAAAGTTAAGTTATCTTTATATGTATTGAGCAGAGCTCAACAAAGTAAATCTATTCATCATAATAAGTATAATTTTACTATAATTAGGCGAAATATTTCTGATCTCTAAATTTAAAATAATTTAAAAACAATCCTGAATAATTTTTTTTAAATATACATGAGCGTTTTCATTCATAAGATGAAAGTTCTCCGCAGCCGCAAGCAACACAATCTCCCCAGGCAGAAGCGCGCATGCGACTGACGAAAAACGTCACAATCCTAGTATCAAAGTATTAAAAACACAAATTTCGTATTTTTTAATTGAAATTGCTACAAATTATTTCTGTAGCAAATATGTAAAATACAAAGAAGAAAATTTATCTCAAGCTTTTAAACCTTTTTAAGAGCTTTTTACCCCAACATGCGCTAAATGTCACGGAGTTTGAAAAGATGGGCCAAGTCAATAATGCACGTTGCGCGAGCAAATGACTTCTTCAGCAATTGGAAGTCTGTAACTGAATAAGTCATTTGCTCGCGCAACGTGCATTATTGACTTGGCCCGATCTATACTCGACCTGTTTCAGTTTGGAGTTTTTCTACCTAAACCAAATGTTAGTGTCAGCGACTGGAATATCGATATCGAAACAGTTATAAAAGTTTTCCAGATGTACCTACCGGCTATTCATTAACGATAATGAATCAAATGTTATAAATGAATACCGACTCTGGATGGCCAAATGGAAAAGAGAATGTGAAAACAATTTCGCTATACCAGAGGTGGTAGCTTATCTCATTGAAGCGACCAAGATTTGTACCCTAACATAAAAATTTTCTTACAAATATTGGCAACTTTCCCGGTCAGCGTAGCTACCGCAGAGAGATCGTTTTCTACTCTGTGAAGCGTAAAATCTTGGTTTCGTGCCTCAATGGCACAGGAAAGATTGTCCGGGCTCTCCTAAATAATAACAAAGATGTGAACCTGAATATCGATGAAATTACCAACGCTTCCGCGAAAAAGAAACGTAAGCTTGAATTTGTAATTTAAGTAAGCACCTAAATAAAATTATTTAATGTAAAATGTATACTAGCGTTTAATTTAATTTGATATCCATTAAAGCTGTAAAAATTTCATCAAAATCGGTTCAGTAGTTTAGAGTCTAAATGTGACATTGTGATGTGTAAACAAACACTCATTTGCTTTTGTAATTTTCGTGAGCGAACAAACTAACATTTTACTGGGTAATTAATTTACCTACTAGTGTTTGCCCACGTGGAATTATACACTGTACAAAATCTTGGTCAGGGCGTCATATATTTTGTAAACATCTCCTTTGTACGAATGAACTATATCGATCATGACCGAGTTCATACTCCGACTCGCACTTGTCCGATTTTCGGGTGGCTGTGCCCACAACCTTTTTTGAGGGCTGGGTCCGCCCCTGAGACAGATATTTTTTCCTGGCCAATCAGAGAACATTAAGAGCTTTTGCCGTGCGGCATGCAGCCCATGTGAACGTGGCCTTAAACTAAAGCTTAACCTTATGGTTTTTTAAAAAGCTTTCCGTATTCGTAAGGCAGATGTTGGGATTGCCCCATTTCATTTGTAATAACCAGGCTAGCATTTAAAAGGGGTGCCTACCTATGAGGTTAGCCCCACTGCCTCATGTGGTCCCCGTGTGGATTCCTCTATAAGTATCTAACGCTTTGCCCCATCTCGAGTTGAAAAAAGATGCTGAAAAAACGAGAATTTTAGCGTGGACATGCACGACTAATAAATAAATACTCTTGCGACGGTGTTGAAACATATTTATTTTTAAGCGCGAGTGTCAAAGCGGTCCCCACACTAAGTACTAATCACGTCCAATGCTGCTTACCTCTGCAATGGAACGAGAACAGGTCTATTGCTAAAGACGTTAATTGTCTGAAATATGAACAACGAAAACTAAAGCTGTATGAGTAAAATTAAATCTTAAGCTTTAAGTTTTTTAAAAAGCTTTCCGAATACACGAGGCAGATGTTGGGATTGCCCCATCCCATTTGTAATAAGGTTTGCTTTATGGGGTTCTTATGAGAAACTGATAGGGCATACCTCACTTCACTATCGCAGATTTTTCTTTGTGTGGTGCTCATGAGGAATCTAAGGGGAAAGCCTTCTTCCGGCATGCCCCTATTTCCCACATGGCATTGGAACCATACGCTGCATGAGGCATGCCTCTTTTAAATGCTAGTCGGGATGGAATGGTGGAAGAGAAGCTGAAGGCCATCTTTCAGAAACTTAAGCAATACGAAACTCAATAAAACAGAGAAAGGCAAAGAAATGCCAGGAGAGATAGCAGGTAGATAGCTGATTTAGCCCGGTGGTGTTACGTCACTGTAAGCATATAAAGATAAAAAGAAGATGGTTTTTTTTTACTAGGCAGAAGCTTCTGGGTAGAATACTAGGAGGCTGGAACCCACATAAGGGTTACCCGATTGCCCATCAAGGGCATGTTTGGAATTCCCTAACTAATTTGAACTTGGCCCTACAGGCTATATCGCTCTGTTCGTCGCTTCGCTGTAAGATAGGATAAAGATATGCATGTTAGAATGGGCCCCTCCTCTTATGTTTACAGAGGTGTATGCCAATAGAGCCAGAAGATGGGATGTCCGTACGGATGACTCCGAATATGAACAACACTGACAATTGTAGAATAACCCCACCATTCTCTATTTTTTCTCAGGCTATGTGAATGGATGACGGTGCTAGAAGATAAACGAAAACTTCGTATAAGGAATTGTAGAGTACTAGTAAAACGTAGTGACGAATGGAAAAACTAGTTGGGTTGTGGGTTTAACCCCTTCGGTTCACACCACTGACATATAGAATGGACTTCTCATCAGGAAATTTTCATGGCACCAATTCGTTCCATAGCTGACAAACCTTTTTGTAAACACTTTTGTAAATTAAACATTTTTATATTCGTTTTTGGACGATAGAAACAAATTTTTGTTAAAAAAAAAATAAATGCAATTTTGATGTTATTTCCCTTTTAAAATGCCTTTTTCCATTAATTACAAATATTTATGTTAAACCATGCGAGTTCTCTACCTCTGTTTCATCTAAATGTCAGTGATTCCGGGTCTTATGGCGAAACGAGACAGAAATAAAAAGAATCACTATACCCATCTATTTTTTGGAAATATTCTGACATTAGTTCAAAGGAAAAAATGAAATCAGGTATGGCAACTTTAATATCGTGCAACAGTTGTGGCGGTTTTATTTTAAATTTCGCTTAAAATCATTCCAGAATTTTATTTACCGTTCTTATTTTACTGCAAAGATAAAAAAGTTATCGTATTTTGTGGTTTATTGAATGTCAAGAGTAAAAATATTTAAGAAAATGGAAAAGTGTGCAGTTTTTGAATGTCAAATTTTATTTTTTCAAGTTTCGCACTATCTGAATTTATTTCTGGCAGTGAATGCACTGAACTCTTAACACGAAATTTAACAAAATTTGAGTTCAGTGGCAAAGGGGGCTTATGGATGAGCGAGAAGACTATACTTTTCTATACTTTTTGGTGCCATGAGTTTGTTTGGGAATAATGTCTGATGAGCAGTCCATTATTATATGTCAGTGGTTCACACGATCAACTTCCCAGTGTGATGAATGCTGAATAAGGGGCCATCCATAAAGGACGTCACAGTTTTTCAGAGGATTTTTGACTCGCCCCTCCCCTCATGTCTCAAATGGTCACATTTTTTAGACCCCCCCCCCCCAAATGTCACGTCACAAAATTAAAATCGAAAATTACAAATTGTTGCGGTTAATAACGTCATTAGCATGTGGTAAATAAATAGCCGTAAAAACAAATAGGATTCATAGCCATTAATAGAAACATTTATTTATGTACTGGAAAAAAAGGTAAAAGTGCAGTGAAATTCAAAATAGTGAAATTCAAACCGACATTTTTTGTGTAGTAAAAAATACATGAATTTTTTTCGAGTTTGGCATCGTTTCACCAGCAAAAATACGAATTTCTACCAATTTATTTCTCTCCATGTAAATTTATTCACAAAAATAGCGAAAATGGTTGATTTGTTACTTACAATTTTAAACAATATATGTCGGTTCGCAGAAGACTAGATATTTTCTAGAGCTAAAGCTGTTAAATCATTGCAAAGAGAACGAAACATGTGAAAAGTGCGAAAATAAACCGAGCGAAAATCGCGAATGATCAACAACACGAAAATGAGGCCCACGATATTTGGAGGTTGGAAATCGCTGAATAACTCGAGTTGTCAAACTAAACTATGTAGCCTATTAGGGTTTGAATTCAAATTATTACTGAACTGGAATTATTATTCCGGGCGTCACATTTTCATGAACCCCCCCCCCCCCTCCCTGTCACAAATGGTCACATTTTGCTAGACCCCCCGCCCCCCTCAAGCCGTGACGTCCTTTATGGAAGGCCCCTAAGAGGCTCGACCGAATGTTATGAAATTTCTTTCAGAGTAGGTTTTTGTTTAATATGCTTCGATCGGCGCCTCAAAGGAGACGGTATCATGCGCTGCGCGATATCGTGCAGGTAAAAAATCACGTGTTTCATTTAAACAAAAAAATGGCTCGACCGAATTTTATGAAAATCTATTCAGATCATATTTCCGTTAATACGCTTTGAACGACACCTCAACGAAGTCGATATCTTTTTTGGTTCGCAGCCAAAAATGTACCACTACGTCCGCACACACACACACATACTTCTCAAATTTTTGCTTAAAATGCTATTGGGACCTTGAAAAATGAAAATACATTGAACATAACGATTTCCTATAAACTGGGAAATTAATAAACTTTACAAGACAGGAGTACTACAAGCGCATGTAGCTGAAAAACATCCCAAAATTACTTTTCATAAAAACATCGTCCAAAGTTAAAGAAAATATGTGATTTTTTTGTTGGAATAATTTGATGGACTAGAACTAGATGAGAACGATAGAAACAAATTCGCGATAGTAAAGTTTCTTATACAAAATATTAAAGTTGACCTTTACCTATAATTGGTACTAGTTAAAGAGCAAAAGGATCTTTTTTTAATTTTAAAGATAATGTTTGGTTTTCCCCAGGATTTAGCTATCCGGAAATAATCTAAGATTTGCTCCACTGTCAGCGTACCAGAACAACGATCTATTTGCTTCTGAATAAAACTTTTTCATTGGAAAACAATTTTCGAAAGAACACTTTTTATTCCTTTTCCTGCTTCCTTTGTGGCACAACTTAGATGTATGCAGAAACAATAGGAAGTTCTCATATTGCTCTTAGCACAGTTCTTGCGAAGTCACTTGTAGAGTCTTCCTTTTAGTTTAGGTTCTGATACTGTAGAATGTTTGTCCTTCGATGCTGACTGACTACCACGTAATAACTTTACTGTATTTGCCTAGCCTAGTCACTAGAAGAGCCTATCTCTTTATTATGCATCTGACCTGCACAGAAAAATTCTTCTTTCGGCAGAGTTAATTTTCCTGCATTGCTCGCTAAGGAAAAAACGAGAAGCAGTGCCACTAACTTTACCACCACTTTAACTTTTGCCTTTTACTCCTTACCTTAGCTTATACTAATTTCATTAGCCCTGGTATCTCTCTTTTGGAGTGATTTGCTGCAAAATTAAATTTGAAGCAGTGCAGCTATAAATGAATGAAAATCTAAATTAAGTTATCAAATTGCGAAACTTCGCAGCGAAATTAATTGCCTCTAAGCCAAAGATCAAGTAACAATTTTTGGGGAAGAATTGGAACTGCTGAAGCATAGTTATAGTATAGTTAGGATTATAAATTGCTGTTTGTTGAGCAATTGATGTTGTTTGAATTGATGATTTTGCGTTAAGCAAGGAAACTTTATAGTCCAATCAATCTACAAAAATCCATCTAATAATTGCCATCAGGCAACAAAAAATAATATGGTTATATAGGAAAAAAAAATCTAAAAATGATAGCGTTTTTATACGCTTTATATTAGCTTGACCTGTAGGTTGTATGTTGTATGCTGTATGCTGTATGTTGTATGTTGTATGTTTCATGTAAACAAATCTTGCAACTTGATTTTGACCCACTTTCATGTAACGGATCAACTTGAAATTTTGCACATATGTATAGTTCACGTGACAATGCATTCTGACCATTTTGTAAAAATATCAAGATAGCGGTTCGAAGATGGCGGCCTAATTTTGCAATTGTGCTCCCCGACCCCCGACGTGGGTATCAAATGAAAGGGTATGACAAGTAGAATACAATTAGAAATGTTGCGTCATTCAAAATTCAAAATGGCGGCAAACACAAAATGGCCGACTACCCTTTTCTTTACTTAGGTACAACCCACTCGATGGGTATGAAATGAAAGCAAATGACATGCAGAATTCTTTTAGCTCTGTGGAGTCATTCAAAATTCAAAATGGCGGCCAACACAATCTGGCGGACCACCTTTTTATACGCTTTATATTAGCTTCACCTGTATGTTGTATCTAGTATGTAAACAAATTTTGCAACTTGATTTTGACCCACTTCCATATAACCGATCAACTTCAAATTTTGCACATATAGATAGTTCGCGTGACAATGTAATCTGACCATTTTGTAAGAAAATCAAGATGGCGGTGCCAAGATGGCGGGTGAATTTTGCAATTGGGTTCTCCAACATGGGTATCAAATGAAGGTATGACAAGTGCAATACAATTAGCTATGTGGCGTCATTCAAAATGGCGTCCAACACAAAATGGCGGATTACCGTTTTTCTTTACAACCCACTCGATATGGATACGAAATGAAAGGGTATGACAAGTAAAATGCTATTAGCTATGTGGTGCCATTGTAAATTCAAAATGGCGGCCAACTCAAAACAGCGGATTACCTTTTTCTATACAATCTACTCGGTATGGGTATCAAATAAAAGGGTGTGACAATTAGAATACTATGAACCCATAATACAACGAGTCGTAAGCCAAGTTGGACGTGCTTTTGTTTTCGTAACCGAGTTATTTTTTTCTTTCAATTTTTTTTCTAAATTTTTATAAAAAATTTAACAGACACAGTGCGCGAAGTGCGGGGATGCTTTGTTTGATAAAAGTGTTGCTTGTGGCTTCTGCACCCACCAATTTCATAAACGGTGCTCTAAAATCACCGATAATGATTTTGATTTTCTCGTAAAAAATCGCGATGTTGCATGGAAATGTTCCAGCTGCTCTAGAACGAGCCTTCCTGATTTTCGTGACTTGTGTTTGGCTGTTTCATCACTAGTTTCTGATCTACAAAATACGATTGCATTGATATCTTCCAAATTGGATATTATTAATTCTACTTTTAAAACTGATGCATCAAAGCCTGCTACACCGGCGAAATTTTCGAAAATTGCCATGAAAAAACCGAACATAAACGGTACAGAGGAGTCAGCAAAAAATAAAAATAAACAGAAATCTTCTGTGTCTGAACCTTCAAATGCATCGAAAACAGTTTCAGATTTACAGCCCACGACAACGGCTGCCTTGCAATCAACTGCATCCCAGGCTGCTGCAGCTACGTCCGAATCAGACGGCGGTGTATGGAATGTTGTGAATAGAAAACGAAGAGTGAAGAAGCTGATCGGTTCGAGTACATCATCTGGTGAGCTTTCTGTTCTTCGAAGTACAAAGTGGATTCGCCTTGCTAAACTTTTGCCCTCTACTACACCGGCTTCTATAATGAAATTTGTGGCTGAAAGATTTAATGTTGAGGAAAATCTGCTTAAATGTTTTCCTCTTATAAAGAAAGAGGTAAACATTTCAAGTTTGAAATTTATTAATTTTAAATTGGGAGTTCCATCAGAGCTTTATGCTAAAGTCATGGATGCATCCGCCTGGCCATTGGGTCTCGAATTAAGTTCTTTCCAAAATCATCAACCTTCAAAAAACTCAAGTATTCAGCCACCCGTCTTGAATACTTAAGTCAGCTCGAGGATGTTTTAAATAATAAAATTAATTGCGTTAATATGGCTCCTGCTGGTGTAATTCCTGGTTATTCTATTTACTATCAGAATATAAGAGGAATGTCCACCAAAACCGAGGATATTTTTATACATATTGTTGAGGCTGAGTATGATATTATTGTGTTGACTGAGACCTGGCTAAGCCCTAAAGTGTTCTCGTCTGAATTTTTCAATGACTCTTTTTATACCGTTTATAGGAAAGATAGATGCCCTGTAGCATCTGGACTCTCAAGAGGGGGTGGTGTTCTAGTTGCAATAAAAAACATCTTCGCATCGCGTCAAGTGAGCCTGCGAGATGAAAAGGCCATTATTGAACAACTAGCAGTTGCTGTCATTCTTCCTGGCTTGGGCAAGCTGAATATAGTGGCTAGTTACATTCCACCTGGGTCATCTTTGGATTTATATACTGGCCATGCGAGTAACATATCAGCAATGTTTGATGATCAGTCTTGTGAGGATTTATTTTGCATCATGGGAGACTTTAATGTAAACTGGTTAATCTGTCTAATGTAAACTGGTGTTATCATGAGGATGTGTCAGGTCTTACTCCGTTGGATGTTCGCCATGAATATGAGTATATTCTTTTGGATGCGGCAAGTAGCTTAGGCTTGATTCAGATTAATTATCTTTTTAATTTTTTAAATAGAATTTTAGATTTGATCTTTATTAATAATGATGTTAAGTATATTCTATTAGAACCGGTAATTCCATTGTCTAAAATTGATCTATATCATATACCTGTGCTTTTGTACTTAAATAATTATAAATTTCTTACTTGTAGAAATGACAGTACTAGACTGAATTATCATAAGGCAGATTATGTAGCACTGAATGAGTACTTTAATGGAATTAAATGGTCAGAGCTTCTAGTCTTTAATGGCAATAATTTGGAAACTGTTTATGATATATTTATGGATGTAATCCACGATGCTATATCTAGGTTTGTTCCTGTCTCGGTATGTAAAAAATCTTTACATCCGCCCTGGTTCTGCAAAAGTTTACTGAGGCTAAAGATATAACTGTTTGCATAATTTTCTGTTTAGGAAATATATTTGTTCTGTTGAGATGAATATAAAGCAAGATAGTAAGGCATTCTGGGCATTTGTAAATTCGAAACGTTCTTTTTCTTCATTCCCACGTTTAATGAAGATGGGTTTAATTGATATCTCAGTCTACGGAAGACACGGTTGAGCTGTTTGCTTCTTACTTTAAGTCCGTTTATAATATTAATCATCATGTAGTCGATTTGGACTCTTTGCATATTGAGTCATGTGTAGATATCTGCAATATGAAACTAGATATTTCTGAGGTATTTAATAAATTGTCAAGTCTATCGAATGATTCTTTCTATGGGGTGGATAGAATATCGAATATACTTTTAAAAAGATGTGCTGAATCGCTTGCCATGCCATTACTGTTAATTTTCAATATTTCGATCAGTTGTGGGCTTTTCCTGAGCTGCTGGAAGTTTTCCTACATAAAGCCATTGCACAAAACAGGGCCTAAAGATGTTGTGAATAATTACAGGGGCATAGCTAAACTGCTTCCTGTCCCGAAAGTATTTGAGGCTATTGTTAGGGATAAATTGTATTTTCTGGTTAAGGAAGCTATAGATGAAAGACAACATGGATTTGTTAGTGGTAGGTCCACTGTTACGAACCTAGTTCAATTTAAAAATTTTGCTGTGAATGTTATTGAAAATGGAGAGCAGGTTGATTCTATCTTAACTGACTTTGTCAAAGCTTTTGATAAAGTGGATCATGTTACGCTTATTTTGATACTTAAGGCTTTTGGTATTAATGGGAGCTTTCTTACATGGCTTGAGTCATACTTAAGTGATCGTAAACAAGCAGTTTTGATTGACACAGTAATATCAAGGCCTTTTGAAGTAACATCTGGTGTCCCTCAGGGCAGCCATTTAGGGCCCCTTCTGTTTGATATTTTTATAAATTCTGTGTGTTTCTTATTTAATTATGCGTCAGTTTCTTTATATGCTGATGATATAAAAATCTTTGCACCTATTAGCAGTGTCTCTGACTGTTTACGTCTTCAAGGTGATCTTGATTTATTTGTCAACTGGTGTAAGCGTCTGGGACTGGAGTTGAGTATTTCTAAATGTAAGGCATTCTCATATTACCGTGCGCGTTCTCCAATTATTTTCCCTTATTCCCTGGATGGTGCTATTCTAAATCGTCCAGCGACAATTTGTGATTTAGGCGTTCACTTCGATCACAAGTTTGATAGTACTGTCCATGTTGATGTAATTTGTTCGAAGGCTAATCAGATGCTTGGTTTCATAAAAAGAGATTCATCTATGTTTGTAGATCCTTACACTCTGAAAATACTCTTTGTGTCCTTAGTTAGGTCTACGTTGGAGTATGCATCGGTAGTCTGGAATCCACACTCAAATGTTCTTTCTAGTAGGATTGAATCGGTTCAAAGAAGGTTTTCTCAGTATGCTTTGCGCAAATTGCTTAGAACTTATACGGTTCCTTCTTATAATGCTCGTTGCCAACTTCTTGGTCTAGAATCTCTTCAGAACAGGCGTATTGTTGCTTCGATTATGTTTGTTAGAGATATCTTGTGTTACAGAATATGCTCATCATCTTTGCTTGCTTTGTTTAATATCTATGCTCCGGAGTTGTGTCTTAGAACTAGACCATTCCTTAAAATACCATCGCATAGAACATTGTATGGGTCAAATGAGCCTATTACTTTCTCAGCATCGTGTTTCAACTCTATATGTGATCATCTTGATCTAATTATGGAAAGAGATGAATTTAAACTAATAGTGAAATCTCACCTACTTGCTACTACATAGTCTGCTTTTGGTGATTTGGCTAGATAGACCTGTTCTACTGTCTATTTAAATTTTTATTAGTTTTAAGCTTGACTTCTTAAGCAAAATCTTCCTTTATGTCCTAATTCCAATAGTTCTTCTGTTAAATAAGCAACCAATTTGCATTTAATATTAATTATTGTAATTTATTAATATTGTAATCTTTGCTTGGTTTTTAGTTTTAGTATTTGTTAATTAATGTTAGTTTTAGTAGATAACTAAATAAATATTTATATTATTTAGATATAGTTTCTTATACATTTCTAATAGTCTGTAAGTTCGCATAAACTGTAGACTAAATAAATAAATAAATGAATTGTGTGGCGTCATTCCAAATTAAAAATTTCGGCCAACACAAAATGGTGGTTTATCTTTTTCTTTACAACGCCCTCGGTATGAGTATTAAATGAAAGTGTATGACGATTATAGTACAGTAAGCTGTGTGACGTCATTTTAAATTTGATATGGCTGTCATTACAAAATGGCGGAAGACATATAATAGACTAAAAAGTAGAAAATAAAAAATATAGTTTAAAATAACTAAAAAATACGCTTTTATTTTAAAATGAACCAAAAAGTAAAAAATAATTTTGAATGTAAAGTTTTTATTGCTCTAGCCAGTATATGGAAACTACCTTCCTTTCGAAATGTAAAAAAGCGTGGGACTCTTTACCTATGTTCTTAGCGCCCACGCTTTTTTACATTTCGAAAGGTAGGTAGTTTCCATATACTGGCTAGAGCAATAAAAACTTTACATTCAAAATTATTTTTTACTTTTTGGTTCATTTTAAAATAAAAGCGTATTTTTTAGTTATTTTAAACTATATTTTTTTTTGTTTTTGAATTTGGCAAAGCACCTAAAAAATAACAAAAAACTTGAACTCGGATCGAAAAAAATCAAATTATAAAGTTGTAGGTATTCAAATTATCTTTCGACTGATATATATAAAGTTATAGGTTAGAGCACAAAACATAGAGATAACTGCAAAAAACTGTTAAAATTCCCTTTTTTTAATTTGCTAATAACTTTTGTTTAACGCAACTTAGATATCTGTTATTTGGCAAAAATATTGCTTCTTGCTAGCTGAAAAAAACAGTTTTATTTTTGTTGCGAAATATTGAACACTTTATTTAAAATTTCACTTTTTGTAAAAAAAGGCGTTCTTCTAAAAACGCTCCTCTTGGTCTACGGATTCTTCTAGAGTACCGTTCTAGAGCTTAAAATTTTCTTCAATTCTTGTACTATCACATACAAGTAACAAAAAGTCTGTTAAAAGGTTTTCCAGTACTTAAAATGATCCCCAAAAATATATTAATAATGAAAAACAGACTCAAAAAGTTAGTTTTTACAATCGACCGTCTGAACAAATTGAATATTATATTGTCACCCATTCTTCTTTAAATAAAAAATAACCCCAAGTTAAGACACTTCCGCTTGCAGTATTTTTTAAAGGGCACGCTTATTATGTCGCTACAATTCAGATGAAGACTGACGAAAAGCGGCATGTGTCACTCTACTATCGTTCCGATCAGACTTAGCTGTTTGAAATTGCACTCTAGATAGAATCGTCGACAGTACATAAAATGGACTTGTAGTGGCCCATATGGCCACTAGCCAAAAATTGTTTAAAGTTTTGTATTTATTTTATATTTAGATTTATTTTGATATTTACATTATTTTCATGATGAGTTAAGATTACAACTGAACTTTGTATCGCCATGTTTCGCTTTTATAGGCTGGAAATATTCCATCGCCTACTTAAAGTAGCCGATGAAATATCTCCAGCCTGCTAATTATTTATTTACTATGGGACACCAGGTAGCTGCTATCATAGCCTACCTGGGTCCCATAGACTTACAAGCTTTAAGCCGAAAACACACTTTTGTGTTTTGGTGTGTCGTGGCGCTCTGTGCCCAATCACCACAGCACACCATAATAATGTAATCAGCCCCATATAAAATATATGAATTAGATCCACGACACAGAGCGCCACGACACACCACAACACAAAAGTGTGTTTCGGCTTTAGTCGCTCTCATAAAGAATATCAGCAATGCTTCCTTGCTCTAGAGTCCGCCATCTATTAGTCCAAGCCCATCTCAACTACATGCCTAGAAGTTCGTGGCCCTACTAATACTAACGCAACTGTCGTTGGTCCTTAAATTTTGACAGTCCTTTTCTATTATATCCTTTTTCTATCTTCGAGCTAGGCTTACTACTAGACATTGCACTATGACGTAAACGACATGACGGACTGGTAGTATAAAAGGTGACACCTAAACTTAGGCGGGGTTTACATCTGCAATTTATTCGCGAATTTTTCGTTAGCAATTTTATTCACAAAAGTTCACTTTCTATCGAGCAAGAAGTTCTGAAAGCTAATGTAAACTATTTTGAAACAAGAGATGAATTTTATTCTCGCAATTTTTATCGAATAAATTCCGGTGATACATTTGCAAAATTCATTATATTTCTTAAAAAATTCAGTGAACTTAATTCCGCATGCCTGTTTCACATATGGAGATCAACAGAGATCTCAATTAACACCAAATTGCGGCTGTTCAACTCCAACGGTAAGGCAGTTCTTTTGTACGGTTGCGAAACATGGAAAGTCACCCAATTCATCACAGGGCGCCTACAAGTTTTCATCAACAGATGCCTACGTCGTATCCTAAAAATCCGCTGGCAAGATAGAATTTCAAATGAAGAACTATGGCGCCGTGCCGGCCAAGAAAGGATAGACGACCAAATCAGGCGAAGGAAATGGAATTGGATTGGCCACACCTTGCGACGCGAAGACGATAATCTAGCCAAACAGGCCCTTGACTGGAATCCGCAAGGATCCCGTCGAGTCGGAAGACCTAGAACAACGTGGAGGAGAACCCTATTATCAGAGGCCGCAACAACCGGGAGATCCTGGTCAGAGCTGAGAGCTGTCGCGCAAAACAGAGTCCGCTGGAGGGCAACTGTCTCCGCCCTATGTCCCATGAGGGATTAAAGGAGAAATTAGTAATTCCGCAAAACTAGTTGCAATGTAAACCCCTTGCTATACATATATTCCAGGGTACGAAAATCCTCACTCATGTGCAACTCATTCAACTCATTCCTCACTCACGAGTGAGAGTTGTTTGCTATATAGTACGCTCACTCGTGAGTGAGTAATTTGTTCAGGAATTTCTGCTGGGTATTAAAATCCGCACTTATGTGCGACCAATTCAACTCACTCACGAGCGAGAGTTGTTTACTCGTGTGTGAGTAATTTTTTCAGAAATGTCCAAACTCGCCCATGAGTCTTTGTGGCTTTGGTTTAGTTTCGTTCGGCGTGATTTGAGGCTTGGGAATGGGTGGGGTTGTTTGGGATGGGTTGTGCGAGCATTCTCTTGAAGTGTGCAAGTGTGGAAATGTTCCACAAGAATTCTATCACCGCGACTGTATTGCCTAATAGTAAAAGATAACCTCGCGATACAAAAATTCTGCAATATTGGAAAGCCCATCACGATAATGTCCTCAAAAAAGTAGCGCAAGTTGTACTTGCAGTTACAGCAACGCAAGCCTCTGTTGAAAGAGTTTTTAGCGCCTTATCATTAATTTTGACCAAATAAATTTTATAATATATTTAAAACTTTTATTATTAAACAATCCTTATTCAATTTTTTTTCTTTTTGGGTACCTAACGTGAGTGAGCGGTGAGTACACTCATTATACTCTCACTCACGCTCCTGTGCAAAATGCTAAAAATTGTATCCTCACTCATGTGCATGAGCAGTCAATGTACACAACCTCACTCATGAGTGCGAGCAAGCCGAAGTTAAAACCTTTTCCTCACTCATGAGTGAGAGTGATTTTATAATGATGAATTTATAAGTGCTCACTCACGAGTTCCTCATGAGTGAGGATTTTCGTACCCATTCACTATCCGAAAAGTTCACAGAAATTCACGGAAGAGGATGAGACTAAATAAATGCATGAAACAGCCAAATAGCTTTGGTTTTTGCAGAATTTTACTTTTGTATTGCAGAAATTGGAAGAAATTCACAAGTAGAACTGATTTCTACTTTTGAATATATTCACTTAAAAACAAACTCGTACTCCCCTTTTGGTTTTTTATTTTTTTCCGCGACTAATCAGATTTGAAAACATAATGGATCACCACATTTCAACGATTTTGTTGAAATTTTACATAGTCGTAAGGCCAGAGGAAAGAAAAATGAGTTATAGCACTTTGTAAATTTCGCTAAAATGGCTTTGGATCTCCTTTAAAAATTCTTCACAGGCTAGTACAGTGAACTAGACCTCATTATAAGAAAAGACTAAATTTAATAAAAAAATATCTTAAAATATCTATGAAAAAGGATATCAAGAATAACACTTTTAGCCTTCATCCTTCACTATTCCGGAAAGTATATCTCCCAGTTTCTTAAAAAAATTCATTGTACTAATTTTAAAATTTGTAGTTAGAAACTTAATGGGTTCAGGTTGTGAAAAAATAATAAGACGGTTTCTCGAATATATCTCTTAAATAGTAAGTTTGGCCCTTGACCTTGACTAGCCCCTCGGAAATGGGTATCTTTTTTATGGACGATTGGTGGAATACTCCAAACCCATTCCTTCTTAACCCGGTGTCTACACTAGCCATCATCCATGGCAATGTCAATCAAAATGTCCTGTGTAGACGCCTTATGTCTCTTGGCAAGACATCATATAACTGGGACGGGATAACGAGGATTACGTCACGCTGACATTTGGCATGCCATGGATGATGGCTAGTGTAGATACTGCCTAAGGGCCAAATACACGAGCGCTCCATCCGAGCACGCCACGCCAAAGCAACAACAATTTGTATGCACTCGAATACGTGCTCGTGTATTTGGCCCTTAAATATCCAATTTTTCATCCAGATACATTTTGGTTTTTTATTCAAAATTTCGTTCTCCTCGGAAATTTTTTTTTGGATGGTCTCATAAATTATATTTTTTCTGTGTACATATGTACACATTCGTAAGTTGAATATATTCGTATAATGGTGTAAACTGACTGTACAGCAGTATCTATAAATTCACATGGAATTTTATTCATTGCAAAATTCACAAGCACATGTTCGCTATATGTAACATACCCATACATACATAACGCTCTTTTAATCCCTCATGGGACATAGGGCGGAAACAGGTGCCCTCCAGCAAGGTGTCTTGCCAGCGGATTTTTAAGATACGACGTAGGCATCTGTCGATGAAAACTTGTAGGCGCCCCGTGATGAAAGGGTGACTTTCCATGTTTCGCAACCGTACAAAAGAACTGCCTTAGCGTTGGAGTTGAACAGCCGCAATTTGGTGTTAATTGAGATCTCCCTTGATCTCCATATGTGAGACAGGCATGCATATGGGCTTCGTGCTTTATTTATTCTGGAACTGACGTCTTCTTCTGTACCGCCATTTTCGGTAATGATACTACCGAGGTAGCAGAATTTATCTAGTAGTTCCACGTCACGGTTATTCAGCGCTGTGCGTTCAAGGGAGTTTGCATTTATCCCCATTTCTTTAGTTTTAGTCGGATTTAGCCTTAAGCCTGCTGAACTACTTTCTGTTGCCAAATTGTTTAACATGTTTTTGAGGTCCTGGTGTCTGTGGGCCACCTGTTCTAGTATCTAGAGCGCTGACAAAGATGTCATTAATTACTATAAGAAATAGTAATGGTGAAAGTAGGCATCCTTGTCGTACTCCTGAGGTCACTTCAAAGCTGTCGGATAGTTCTCCATTGTAAAGAACTCTGCTATATGTAAACGCTTCTGCAATTTTTACATAGAATTTTATTTATAATGTAAACTATTCTGAATTATATTCAGTGGATTTATTCACGAATATTTTTGATCTCTTGTTCTAGGAATAAATGTACGTAATTTTGTGTCGAGATGTAAACGCTTTTGAACTATAAAAGATTTATTCCAGTAATAAATTTGGCGAATAAATTGCAGATGTAAACCCGCTTTCGACTCTTTCACATAAAAAAAGTATGGGATAGTTGCAGTCTGCTCTAGAGGACTTGTATGTAGTGATCGAATCACCGATGATCGTCTTTGAAAAATGGAACCATTAGCATATTAATACCTTCGTGGTAAGGATTGCTCAAATATATTAATGCATCCACTTTAAGCTGGCTTCCCACGGTGCGCGATATTGCGGACGGACGCGGACCGCGCACCATGGGAAGAGTGCCGCCCGTAAAGGCACAGACAAGTCTGTAGCGTTCCGTAGGATCCGCCGCAAGTCGGTAAATCCGGCTACCCACGGTGCGCGATTTTGCGGATTATCACGCACGGCCGACGTCTACGGACGAGCTCGGACTGCACCGCACGGTGCGTATCGGTCTGTGCGGGTCTTGAGATTCGAAGCCATTGCTGCAGCTGTGGCCCTTGTGGTTTTATTTACCAATAATTATATTATGTGTAAAAACAAAGTGAAATTACGTCTTATTTTATTTCTGGCTCAATGAAAACAACATCTCTGTATTTTTCAATTTAGTTTTTACATGCTCGTCTGTGGATTTACGGACGAGTCCGGACCGCACCGCACAAGCTCGCACCGCACCTGAATTTTCCGACTCGCGGCGGATACTTGCCTGTGCCTTCACAGACGACACTCTTCCCACGGTGCGCCGTCCGCATCTGTCCGCAAAATCGCGCACCGTGAGAAGCCAGCTAAAGGTGTGGTGCGAGCTTGTGCGGTGCGGTCCGGGCTCGTCCGTGCGTGATAATCCGCAAAATCGCGCACCGTGGGAAGCCAGCTTTAGAAGAGTAGTTTTCAGATGGGGTATTTTTTTGAAAATGTGGAGCTTTCTAGGAATTCAAGCTACAGTGTATTTTTAGCTGTATTTTATGGTGATATATTAGCCTTGAACAAAAGCGGTTTTAAGTAACGTTTTGCTAATCTCCAACTCTCTTTATATCATGCTTTTGATAAGCATTAATCGTCTGCACCACTACCCCAGCTGTCACCCAAACAGAGTTGATATCTGCAGGAGGGCTCTTTTCTCCATTGTTACATTTCCATTCGTTGCAAAATTCCACTCATTTAAACAATTCAAAGGTTAAAATTTAATGTCTTTATAATATCTAATTTAAATATACTACAATGTCCTAAACCATTACTATCTGCGCAAAATATCCTTACAAAGCCCCAAAAACCTTCTCACATAATTCGAGTGCTTAATTGAGCGAAAAAGGGGACGAAATTTTCCGAATCAATGTGAATTAATTTCATCTCTTCTCATTAAATGCCATTGAAAACCGTGAAACCGTAGTCGCCACATTTTAAAAAGGGACTTCTACGAACAGAAAGGATTTTCAAGGACGCGCACTGCCTGTTTCTCTGTCTCTCTCTATCAGTGCCTTTGAATATCCCAGGGCGACAACTTCGCCCCCGACTCCGCACAGTTGATTTTCTTCTGTACCAGCTGCGAATTTCTTGTTCTCAGTTACTTCTAAGTCATTCACGCGTAAACCCAATGAAAAATACTAGAGAGACATCATCATGTTAATTAGAATCCATGGGGAGTTAATTCAACAGACAATGCTATCCGGCCTCGAACAACAGGCGTTCCCTACCGAAAAACATCAAATATTCAAACCGAATGAATCGACAATGTTTTTGCGTGTTATTTTTCCAAAAATGCGCCTGTATTTGGCTGACATGAGGGGTGCTGATGCTGTTCACCACGATCCTGGGGATGTATGGAAGATGGTTGAGGTGGTTGGAGGCACAAGGATACATGGAATGGCTTTAAATGAGATCATTAATGCGGAATTCTACGTCAACAATAGAGAAAGGTTTTTACGTTATTTAATTACTAATTCAACTACCTGTTAATTACTTTTCGTGTAGCCAGGACT
The DNA here is from genome assembly GCA_963855945.1 of Thereva nobilitata. Classification (NCBI taxonomy): domain Eukaryota; kingdom Metazoa; phylum Arthropoda; class Insecta; order Diptera; family Therevidae; genus Thereva; species Thereva nobilitata. The sequence continues at coordinate 52,510,080 of OY979694.1, read as the reverse complement.
TACGGAATCAACTAGTGCTAGAGGCTCCGTCACAGCTTTACGTTACACACTATAGAAAATGTACAGAAATTCTGGGCTTACTAATTTCCAAAGGCAAAGGCCCTCTTGCCTACAGCTGCCATATTTATCTCCTACAGCCTCGATGATGCTGTTGCTGTAGTGCTGTCGGTGCTGCTGTTTCATACTGTTGGCGTTGTTGTTATCAACCAACCCCCGGAGTTGTTGGCCGGGAATAAAGTAAATATTACGCCGGAATTTAAATGCCTTACGCCCCTAATTTAGGAGAATTAAAGGGAAAAATTTCTTGCTATAATATTTTAGCGATTTCAATGCCGAGAAGGATCAGCGTCTTCTTCATCATAACCATAGGTCCATGGCTATGGGGATGAAAGTCGTTTGGTGTTGCTTTACTCAAGAGCAGACTATTCCGGTTGAATAACAATTAGAGCAATTTTCTTTGAAGCACAGATAAGTAATTCCGTTCTTAATCTATTAGCCACTCTCAAGGGGAAAGGAATTCGACCGAGGATTATGACGGATTCTTATGAATTAAATTTATTAATCACCTCTGAATTGAACTTGACCCTAAGGATCTGACAGATCTGGGTAAAAGTTTTGTGTTTTTTTGCTTCTCTTCATTTAAAACACAAAAAAGGATCCAGAACGTAGGGATACAATAAGAGCTAAAAAATGCAAATTATGGAATTCCTCTTTTTTCATTTTACGTTATAGGCTTTGTTTTAGTGAAATTAATTGTGAAAAATTGATGAAACAATATTAGAAGGAGCTTGAATAAAATACTCGATTATATAAGAGTGAACTGATACTACAGCAGTTGAGTACTAAAATCGGATTGGAATTTTGTACAGTAGATAAAGTGTTCGACATGTTCTTGTTACTAGAGTTTCATACTTTGCATTAAAAAACGAGGAAAGAGATTATTTTATCAGGTGATAACTATTATTAGTAAATTCCACTGTATAGTATTCTATGTTGTATACAGAACAGAACATGAGTATAAATAATTGTTATACGATTATACATTCGCTTCTTCCAAGATATTGACTGGGATTTGTGTTTTCGTTGAAAGAAGGCAAACTCTTTCGTTCTATATTTCACCAGAGTAATATGAAGGGAATGCGTTTGCGGGCCTGGTCAAAAACGCAGAACTGCGGTCATTCTACAGTATTCAGCAATTGGAAGTCTGCGGCTGAATATTGCAGAATGACCGCAGTTCTGCGTTTATGACCAGGCCCATTTCTCATTCTACTAAATTTGGGCCGAACAGGATCCCAGTTGAAGGCCACTGCAAATGTGAGCTTTTAAAAGTGTTTTATTTCAAAACGTTTAAAACTTTTATTTTGTCGTCACCCATTTGATTAACATTGTCGACACTTTTAAAACACCACAAAGTGTTTACGAGATTAGTCCAAAAATTAAAGGATTCCTGTAGTAACGGGCCTGCCAGTCGTGAACTGATTCTTTAGTCGCACCCCATTTGTATTTTTAAGTGCGGAAACAATATTTCAAAACAAAACCTTTTGATGGACAAAACCTTCCGCTAGTCCTTGAGCTCAGAGTCAACAGAATTGTCGTAGCCCGGCGGGGCAAGAAGGGCAACTGGGTACGCCTATGGTTTTAAATCGAATATGTATAATCGTAAAATATTCATTGCAGAATTATTGATATGAATTTAAATAAATCAACTTGTTTGCAAAACGCAGATAAAAACTAATTTTTCAAATAACTTAAAGTTTATTAGTCGTCCTCGCTCGTTTTCTAAATTTTTTTTTCACTTGTCATAGTCTAAAGAAAAAAACAAGAAGTAAATTAAAGTGCGAATTTGTGCGAATTTGGAGATACAATTTTTTTTTGAAATCGCGCAAAAATCGCTGCACAGCATAGACAAAAAGTTCCGAAATGGCAAGGAATCTCTTGAAAACTATATAACAGGGGGTTTTCGAGGTCGCTGATTACGAATTTGACATTATTTTTTCATAAACAAAATGGCGGATCCAATATGGCGGACGACCACATGAAAAAATGCATATTCGCGGATAAAATTCAGTACCCGGGGTTTTCGAGGTCGCTGATCACGAATTTGATATTATTTTTTTAATAAACAAAATGGCGGATCCAATATGGCGGACGGCCACATGATAAAATGCATATTTGCGAATGAAACTCGGTACTCGGGGGTTTTCGAGGTCGTTGTTTACGAATATGATATTATTTTTTCGAAAAACAAAATGGCGGATCCAATATGGCGGACGGTCACATGAAAAAATGCATATTCGCGGATGAAATTCGATACCCGGGGTTTTCGAGGTTGCTGATTACGAATTAAATATTATTTTAAAATTTTTTTGTATTTGCCGGTCATATCGAGTATCGGTTTTTTCCTGCGTTTTAATGCTTGTCTTTGTTGTTAAATTGTAGTCGAAGCGACTAAATTTAACGTGTTTTTATGTTTTCAGGAACCCAAAGAGTACTTCAATTAACACGAAAAGAGATCTTCTGCCTAATTAAAGATGCTCTTTATACTGAATCTGCTGACGAATTAGCTCTCACTATTGAGAAGCACATGACGCTGCAATTGGGATTCGCATACCTTATGACTGAAGAAGTGAAGAAAAATTTTAAATACGTCATGTACAAATTGCGTACTTTATGGAAAGAGGCTCGCCGGAAAGAGGAGTTGGTTTTCAACAAGAATGCGGATTGGCTGAGCGGTCAATTGATGCTATCGGAGGACGGATCTTCTCAAAGTACTGCGGAGACAAAGGCAATCGGTGGTCGACCTTCTACAAGTTTTTCGGATAGCAGTGAAAGGTCCAAAACGGGAAAAACCGAGGAATTGAGAAAAGACCACAGCCTAGAAGAACTCTCTTATGCTTCGCGGATGAGCCTACGTGCAAGTGGAAAAGTTGCCGCTGCGCAGGTATTGAAGAACGTCACAGCGGGGAGTCCGTCTAAGGCATCGTCCTACCTGTCGTCTTCTAACACAATTAAAGAAAGAACAATGACGCCGGAAGAAGCCTGTCAGTTTTGGTAGAAGCTAGATTTCCAAAAGTCAGTATTTAGTGGTACGATCAGGCTGTAAATTAGTTCAAAGTAAGGCGTATCCGTCAAACAATGTACTGCAAAAAGCCAAAATTGCTTGTTATCCACCGATGAAAACAATTACATGTACAGAAAGACGCGCAGCTATCGATCTTCAAGCATTGTTAGATCTCACGGTGAAGCGAATCGTTTTAGCAAAAGAAAATGTTGTACAAAATATGTCACCCGGTGATTTGCTTAAAATGAATTTAATTTGTAAATGGGGTTGAGATGGAACTGCAGGTTAGAGTGAATATAAGCAAAAATTTACGAGTGATGATGGCACATTCACAGACGCAAATATTTTTTTTACGTCATTAGTTCCTTTACAATTGTTTTATCTTGATGAGAAAAACGAAAAAATTGTTGTTTGGCAAAATCCTGAGCCTTCTTCTCCGCGATATTGTCCACCAATTAAAATAGAATTCCTAAAAGAAACAGCAGATGCAACGAAAGCTGAAGTTAAATATGTGGAAGATCAAATAAAAAATCTAGTTCCATTTTCAGACATGGTTAACGGAAGATTAATAAAAGTAAATTGGAATCTTGCTTTTACCATGATCGACGGAAAAGTGTGCAATGCATTGGCGGACAATCCAGCTACTCAACGCTGCTACCTTTGCAAAGCCACGTCAAAAGATTTTAATAATCTTGACAAAATGCTAACGCTGTCAGTCAATGAAGAACATTTTAACTTTGGTCTCTCTTCGTTGCATTCGTGGATACGCTGCTTCGAGTGCTGTTTGAATTTATCTTATAAATTAGACATTAAAAAATGGCAAGCACGATCAGAGAAAGAAAAACAAAATGTAAAAGAACGAAAAACAGCCACTCAAGAGTCTTTTAGAAAAAACCTTGGTCTAATTGTTGATAAGCCAAAGCCAGGATTCGGGAGCACGAATGATGGTAACACTGCTCGTCGCTTTTTTGAAAATGCCAAAATTTCATCCGAAATAACTGGAGTAGACCTTCGTTTGATTACCAGATTTCATTCCATTTTACAAGTTGTTTCATCAGGACGCGAAAATTTAGAGATTACGCTTGGGAAACTGCGAAACTATTTGTTGAATGGTACCCATGGTTCTTCATGCCACCATCAGTTCATAAACTGCTCATTCATGGCCCAGAAATCATTGCTTCGGCTTTGCTTCCAATCGGTCAGATGTCTGAAGAAGCCCAGGAAAGTTGCAATAAATATATTAAAAAATTTCGTCAGGACTTCTCGCGCAAAAGCAGCCGTTCTTTGACAATGAGAGATGTATTTTGCCGCCTTTTAATTAGTTCTGACCCTTACATTTCAAGCGCAAGAAATCTTCCAAAAACTAAAAGAAAACAAATGTCGTCTGATGCTAAAGATTTAGTTGTACCCGATGACAGTGACACTGAAGATGAAACTGATGTGTCTACTTTAGATTCCGACATCGATTTATGTGATAGCGATAGCGAATGATAGAGCCTATGTGTTAAAAATAAAAATGTAAATTATAAACTGAATTATTATTTTGTATTTATTTGTACCTATTCCTTGTGTACGATACTATTTCTATGCTTCTGAAATTTGTTTAATACGATGAAATTGAATAAAAACTAAAAATATCAATTTGTTATATGATTGTCCGCCATATTGGATCCGCCATTTTGTTTTTTGAAAAAATAATGTCAAATTCGTAATCAGCGACCTTGAAAACCCCCGGGTGCAGAATTTCATCCGCGAATATGCATTTTTTCATGTGGTCGTCCGCCATATTGGATCCGCCATCTTGTTTTTTGAAAAAATAATGTTAAATTCGTAATCAGGGACTTCGAAAACCCCCGGGTACAGAATTTCATCCGCGAATATGCATTTTTTCATGTGGTCGTCCGCCATATTGGATCCGCCATCTTGTTTTTTGAAAAAATAATGTCAAATTAGTAATCAGCCACCTCGAAAACCCGCAAGTAAGAAATTTCAAAGCGATTATTGCACGTTTTGAGGTTTTGGCCAGCTTTTTGGGATTCTGTCCCACTGTGCGACGTGGGCCCTGATTGTTTCCAATATGACGGTATTTTTGCTTGCTTTTTTTATTTCATTTCAGAATGTTTTATATTCATCGAAAATTTGGGTGATTATCTTACCGATTTCAATGCTGCTAATAGGTGTTGAGCTGTTTGATTTGATTATAGTTGTCAGATTAAGAGAACCCCTCCAAATAATCGTCAGATTATGGATCACCACGATCAGCACACCAACTGGAAACGTCCCCGGGTGAAAATATAAGACTGAAAACAGACTGAAAAAATGCTAATTTTTGTTGAAGAGCAGTCGGAAAACTAAAGGAAACTAGACTGAGGTATAGTGAACAGGAGATGGAACTGAAAATGCATTGAAAATTATAGGTAATTTCGACTGAAGAATGTGAACGGACATCAGACGGAGTTTAGACGGAAGCATTTAAACACATGGATGAATCGAGTAACAATTATTAAAAAAATTCGAAAATTTTTCTAAGTCCAAGAACTGCCGAGTCCCTTCCTAAGAATATTCGAAATCCAAAAATGATAAAAATTTCCGCCTTGTTTCGGCCTCTTTTCAGTCTTTTTTTATACTCATGAAGGGTAACGGATATCAGTTTTCAGTGGAAATAATAATTTCCGCCTTATTTCGGACGGATTTCCGTCTAAAATGCACTTTTCAATCTCTTTTCAGTCTTTTTTCAGTTTTATATTTTCACCCGGGGTCTGTATAAAAATATGACGCGCGATTTTTTTTTGCATTTTCAAGAAGCCGCCACGAGCTTGCGTCACATCCGATTCATCAGTCTTTTGAATGGGAGCTTCGTTCGGGTTCACTTAACATCCCCTCTGAATATCTGACGCGCTCGAGAAAATTTGTTTTTTCCCCATTTTTAACCCTACCGTACGGCCGTCCCCACCATGCAGATTAATATACCTCCGTCATCAGAGACACGTAGGGCATATACACTATTAATATCTGACGCGCTCGAGTATTTCCATGTGACTGTTTTTTTTTCATTTTGAGAAGCCTGCAGAAAGCCTGCTCCCCCTACCGATGAAAAGGTATACATAATATAACCATTTTTTCTTTCTATCATCTAAAGTTCAAAATCCAATAGGTCCCCACGACGCTCGAGCAAATCCTCATTTAGCATCGTGGGCTCCCCTACTATTACAGTGGCGTTATAATGTCAAAATCGCATATTTGTTGTATTCAGAATCAAATTCAAACAATGTTTACTGCGATTATTAAGGTCGATTGTACATCAATTTTTATGGTGACAGTGGTATGACAGATATTTCCGTGTATGTTCTTTAAATACGTACGTCGATCTACGCCTATTATAGTTTGACTCAGGCGTCAATGGTGTCCAGGGCCATTGGATCATAAAAGGCAAGCTGATTTAACACCACACGAAGGTCAGCAAAATCCGATTCACCATATCCACGACGTTGACTAGCGGCAATGCATAGGTGATTCTGTAGCAGTGGTGAAAAGGCGCTTCTGAGTACTTGGCACGGAAAAAGCAAGCAACTGGTTGGGCTGCAGGCTGACATCCTGTTACTGTAAAAAAAGTCTACTCTACGGCAAAGACTACAGCCACAAAACATGGACGTCGCTATTGGATCATGGAACGTCAGAAAGCTATGCAGGGTCAGAGCTCTATGCTCGCTATTAACTACGAAGTAGAGGCACAGAATTATCATCACTGGTCTATTGGAGACCTTCTAGAATGCGAATCTCAAAAAAAGTTATGTGCAAAACCGCTCTTTCAAATTTTTGCAAAAAGCGCTAACAACAAATTCATTGAGTCACTGCAGAAATACGTTGCACTACTCTCGGCAATATTTTATCGCTACCTAGTAGGAATTCTAGGTAGCACTTACCGATGGAGCACTGATATAAGCAGTCATCTGGTAAGGGGTACTCATATTTTCTTAGGTATTAGAAGAGCCCTTATATAACGCATTACAAGAGAAGGCAGATGGTAAGGGGTAATCCAGAATTAGACCCAACGAAGTTAGAAATTTACCCGATGACTCATTTGTATTTTTGTGATGGTCTGGGATGGCAAATTTACATGATTTTCGAGTTTTGGACGTAATTTACGTAAAAAACTGTAAATTACGTAATTTCCATGTAAATAACTATGTTTTTGTAAAAAACTCCCAAACCTCCAAAAAATACATAGCACGACTGTGCTAAACAGTGTATTTATGGTATTGATCACGTTGGTCAATTTACATTGTTAATGCACAGACGAACTGTGTAAAGCAAAGAATATAGAAGTAAAAATGACCGTAAGAGCGTTTTGCATGCTAGCGGTTCATGTAACATGCTATCTGTCCCCCTCCGTACCATAATGATTGCCATCCATACATTGGGCCTTATTGTTGAATCCTCCGGCTTGAAAGTGAATGCGAATTTGACAGAGTCTGATTGTTGAAAGTGTGCGAAAGTGAATGAGAATATGACAATTTATGATTTTCGAAAATGAATGTTGAACTAAAAAACTACTTGTTTGGAGTTGTGTATCCATTGCGAACTGTCATTCGATTGCCATTTGAATTTCAAAAATGAAATATGTCACTTCATATGGCAATTCTGGCCGTCGGATTGAACAATCGCAGCGACAAGTGACCAATCAAGCCCACTATGCTGCTCAACAAGGTCACGAGGAGCTATCTAAATTTGCGATAAAGTTTTTGAAAATTCCGGCATCAACAGCGCAGCTCGAGCGGCTTTTTTCCAATACGGTAATACATTCAGTCAGAATAACATCCGAAACAAACTTTCGGTGGAAACATCAAAGAAACTCGTGGGAATTTATTTTACTTTGCCTTTGACTTTTGTCTTTTACATTTTTTACAAAATCCATGTAGAGAACTCCAATTTTTTCATGTAATTTACGTCATGTAATTTACGTAAATGAAATGTAGATTACATGGCTGAGTTTTTTACGTGCCATCCCAGGTGATGGTATTTGAGTCCCCAGCGAGAAATGTAATGGCTAGGTAAGCGAGGTGGTAATGAGCTGGACCCATTACCTTTGTGATGAAATAATAGGTTACTTTTACATAGGGATGTCCTAGGGCGGTAAGTACTTACAGTAGGCATTACAGACGAGGACTTATTTCAGAGGTGAAATGTATTAGGTGAATACATAGATTACCATGTAAGGCATGCAGAATAATTTACTGACTACCCTTTTCAGCATTAAAAACATTGCTTTCCGAAATTACCATTCCATTTCTGCTACATTTGGTGAGGATTTTACTAGCAAGATATCTTTTTGATTCTGTTGCTCATTGTTAGTGGTATAAATTACTCTTATAAAAATTAACTCCTATAAATTATTTAAAATTAAAACATTATTATAAACGCTCACGATCCACTCTGAACGAATTTTGAGGACGAAATAAACTCAAGAAGAGAGGCTTCGACAAGACATAGAAATATAAAAGTACATCACGAGCGAAATCACCAACGAAAGTATTTCACAAGCCATTACCTAGTCGCTTACCTAGTCATTACAATGTAAAGACCCCCATTTTCTTAAATTGCCAGTAGAATCTTTCGATTACCATGTAGGTGGTTACATAAATCATTAAAGAAGTCTTGGCTTACCAGAGTAACCCCTCGCTAGTTTTCCCGCTGGGTCATCGGGCAAATTTCTAACTTCTCTGGGTCTAATTCTGGATTACCCCTTACCATCTGCCTTCTATTGTAATGCGTTATAGAAGGGCTCTTCTAACACCTAAGAAAATATTAGTACCCCTTACCATATGACTACTTATATCACTGCTCCATCGGTAAGGGCTACCTAGAATTCCTACTGGGTACTAGTAAGGAGGGGTAGGCCTTACCATCCCCCTTACAGAAGTACTTATTTTTACACACGATGTCATAGGAGGTAAGGCCTTACTTTTTACTACATCGATGAGCCCTTATATAAGGCATTACAAGAGAAGGCAGATGGTAAGGGGTAATCCAGAATTCGGCCCAACGAAGTTAGAAATTTACCGGATGACTCATTTGTTTTCGTATGTTTGTAATGGTATTTGAGTCATCGGGCAAATTTCAAACTTCTTTGGGTCTAATTCTGGATTACCCCTTACCATCTGCCTTCTATTATAATGCGTTATATAAGGGCTCTTCTAACACCTAAGAAAATAGGAGTACCCCTTACCAGATGACTACTTATATCAGTGCTCCATCGGTAAGTGCTACCTAGAATTCCTACTGGGAAGAGGCACAATTGGAACTTTTCTGCCAGTTTGAGCTTTTGGCATATGGAGAACCACGCATCTGGTCACAATAACAGTTTCAGATTTTCGGTCAGCCGAAATGCCGATTTCCGGTCAGCTCGAGCTTTAAAAAAATTTAAATTTTCAGCTGGCTGCTGTCATTATCTTTTATTGATCTGTGCTTCGCTAAACGGGAGAAAATTTCGTCGCGTTTTGTATGTAAAATTTTATTTTATTTACAAGCCAGCCGAAAAGCTGGCAGAAAAGCTCCAATTGTGTTTCTCGCTTAATACAAGCCCGCTCAGCTTACTACTACAGCCTGAAGAGTTTCTTTCGGGCACATTAGGTATAGTCTAGAAATACATTTATAAATATAATTCGCCGACTATGGAACAATCTTTTGCTGTCAGTATTTCCTATCTCTTACACATCCAAGAGTTCAAATGTAAGTTTTATCGCCCTAATGTTACTAGTTAACCTAGTTTAGTTAAGGTTACTACTGCTATGATTACAATAACTCAATAATTGACGACATGACGGACTGGTGGTACAAGCGGGGACAGGTGGGATACCATATAATAAAGACATATAGTACATATATGGAAAGTGAAGACTTTTGATTTGTACTATCACTTTTCGATAATCACATCATAAAACGATCATGTATGCTGACGGTTGCGTCAAGATTTGGGGTTTTCGGTAATAAAACAAGAGAAGTGTATTAGCAGAAAGCCTGTTACTTACTTCAAGCTCCTACATCTATTTTAATCTATTTGAAACATTAAAAACAGTAAAAACAGATCAGTGAGTTAGATACACTTATTTTTGAATGGTAAATAGCAAAAAAACAAAGGCAGCTGAGGCCATGGAGTGTTCCAAGGAATTTTCAGGTAACTTTTGAGGAAAAGTTTTTAGTGGAAGCATGATGAAAATACGTCGAGGTAGGTCAAAAATGGCATATATTCTGAAAGACTAGTCTTTCGATGGCCATGTAGTAGCAAATATAAAGGTATTTCATCTGTATTAGTTGAACTATATATTTACAGGGAACAAGCAAAGCAACTTTTCTGCAGTCCTCTACTTCTATGTATATGCCCGTGATGAAGCAAACCAACCAATTGGGTACCTAATAGAATGACTGATTTTTGATTTAGGTATTTGTTAGGTGGAAACGATAACAGTGAGGGTAGGTGGGCAGATCAACTACTGAAAACCTGTATCGGGGTGTATTGATCGATCGAAGGCTCAGTTTCAAAGAACCGGCCGGCCTCAATAGCCTAAAGAGCCCCATTCAAGCTCAGTTTATAACACAATTTTAACGGCGCAAAACCAAAGCTGCACAGTTACTTCGGAGCGTGTGTGTAAAATCCGGAGTACCGGAGCGCGTTCAAAAACCTTACTATGGTTAACCATTGTGAACTATGGTAAACTTTTGTCGTTCAAAAACTCCGTGGTTAACTACAACATAACCACGAGCATAGCTTTTTGGCGTTCAAAAACTCTCGTGGTTAACCATGGTGTAGTTAAATTTTAACCGTGCTCGGGAGCATGGTTAGCGATAGTTAAGAAGAAGAAGAATAAAATGAACTCTCTGACAGTTGTTTTAATGTAAACACATGAACAAATGAAAGTGCGATTTGTGGGATTATTGCAAATAAATAATTAATGAAATAATTGATGCAATTAGCGGGGACTATTTTATGGAAAATTTTGTTTTTATTTTTTTATTTTTCTTTAACCTGAAGTTAACCACGGTGCGTTCAAAAACCTCCATGGTTAAACATAAACTTTCGTGGTTAAGTGAAGTGATGCAGCATAACCACAGCTTACCTCGTGGTTTACCATAGTAAGGTTTTTGAACGCGCTCCCGTTCAGTTCAAATTTTTGGACTGTGTAAAATCTGTGAGCCGTAGATTTTGAACTGCCCAAACTAGAACTATGCAGATAAAAACTGAGCGTGAGTGTGGCTATTGTGCATTTGATCAGCCCATTTCAATTTTGAGCATTGAACGGATGTTATGGATTTTTAAAAAATTTCGTAGAGCAAGGAATTTATCTTGTTGTTTATTGAGAAATACCATTCGCTGGACTGTCTGTGGAAGGTGAAATCGAAAGACTACAGTAACCTTTTTCAGAACATCCTATATTGCATCACACGTCTCTGGAATCAACTTGCCCAGCAATTGGGGTGATATTATGGTGGAAAACTTCAAACATTCATAAGGTACACCACTAGCTAAAAATCTTAGGGTAGCACTATACTAAGCGGCTCGTGGGGGCTAATCGCCTTTCTCGTGCAGGTGTCTTTCTTTTGGATGATAGGAGTTACCAAAGATAATAGTTTGAAATATGTATCTTCATCCATTCTTATGCCAATCCTCCGGGTGGAGATTTACATGAGAAAATTGATTCCGCTCTTCCTTTCATTTGAATTCGATTAATAAGAACACCCAAAAGTGGTAAATATAAAATTTCTTTTTGCGAATATTGCATTGCAATAATTATACAGCACTCAACAGCTATATTTCCAATCGCAACTTGAGCCAAACTGAACTAAAACTGTGTAAAAACTGTATAGTGAGTATGATGAACTGAGTAAGCTTAAATCTGCACAGATTTCGTTACGACCAGATCTGTGCGATATACTTAACGTGAATGGGACCCTTAAGAGTTGATGCGGCCGTGGTTCGAAATCACCCTTCTTCGTGTTTCCATTTTTCCCGACCTAGAAAACTTTTCTTCCTTCTTGACTTCCCTCTTTACAAAAATTTCCCCTTTCCTTTCCTGTGCCAACGGCTCTAAAAACAATATCGGAGGAAACCATTTCCTGTTCGGTGATGGAAGTCATGGCGTTCTGTCACGATAGTATTTGATGTGGAGCTGATGGAATAAAATCTCGAGTTCGAGTTGCTTCTTCTCTCTAGTATCTTTCCCACTAAAGCTTGCTGTCCGAGATTGCACTCAATGATAGAACCGCCGACAATACAAAGGGGAATTACCCATGAGAACTAGTGTTTCACATAAAAAACGGATAAAGCGTAGCGACTGCAAGGTTTCTGTCTAAGGTTAGGCGAACGCTGGTCCCAGCACAGCACAACATAGCACAGCACAGCAGAGAAAACTGTGTTTCATTATATTTAAGCTACCATCTCATATTTAGGACAGCACAGGCACAGCAGTTGGAGAGGCCTCTGTCTCAGCTCTGCGGGTTGTGATTGAAACACAGTTTCCTCTGTCGGTAAAGGTACAGGCCCAATGAACGCCGCGCCTACTACGCTCGCCTTGACATATCGCGGCAGGCGCAGCAAACTCAGCAAACCCGGGCCCAATGAAAGCTTTGACAACTAAAGTTTTTTATTTGTTTACTTCAATTAGAAAGTTAAATATTTATTCTTTGCTAGAAAACGCAAGTTTATAATGCAATTTATTAGCAAATAAACAAATATTTGTTAATCAATTTTTCTTCGAACATAAACTGAAAAAATAAATTTAAATTGAATAAATTCCTCCAATCATTAAATTTTAATAAATAAATGAACTTACTTATATTTTGCTTTAAATAATTTTCCGTGACCGACACAAACGGGCGCTTTTCTCTGTAAATATAAAACACCTGTGAATTGACAACTGTCAAGGCGTACCGCGGCGCCGTTGGATATGAACATTTCCCAAATCCAAGCTACGCTCGCCGCGGTTCGCCGTGCTCGCCTTTCTCATTTGGCGCACTGGCATATGGAAGCACACAGTTCATTTGATCTGTCAAGGCGAGCTCGGCGGCGCGGCGTTCATTGGGCCCGCACCTTAAGGCACAGTCAAGAAGCAGTAAAGCGTTTTAAAATCTTATATGATACAAATAATGAAAATTATGTAAGAGAAAGTTTGAAAAATAAAGTATGAAGAAAAATTACAATTGAATTAGGATATAAAGACGGTAAAAATAAATTTGATATAACAATTTCCACAATACAAAATTGTGCACTGCGTTATGTGACCTGCGTTCAATATTCGCTGTTGGACAGAAAATTATGTCTCTGCTGGCTCCCAGCTGATTTTCTATGCTGTGCTGTGTTGTGCTATGCTGGGACCAGCATTCGCCTAGCCTAACACAGGCAGCACAGGCCAAGTAACCGTCTCCTAATAGTAAAAATAGTTAGCTCAGTCCTCCAAAATACAGGATGTATGTGGGCAACGGCTCTGGGAAGGGTGAATAACAGAAAGAGAATGAGGATTGCAGATCAATTAAGTCCTTTGTGAGCAACCTGCGCATGTCGAATCACGTCCGATATATCAGCAAGCGTGATTGTGGAAATTATCCGCATAGGTATTTTTTGCGAATTCATCCAAGATACTCATGGGTTCGCGGGACCAGTGCGGCGGCCTTCCTGTCGGTCAAAGAATTTGAGAGATCGGGGGGGGGGGGGTTGGTGAGTTTAATAAAGGTCCATTTATACCAAATACGAAAAGACCTATGCCCTCACGCAGCTGCTGAGTGGGAATGGAGGGTATAGCGCATATCTTCATCGCTTTGAACAGGACGAGTGTCCATGTTCCTGACCTGTCTATTGTCCAAATTTAGGGAGGCATGAGGAAAATGCCCTCTTTCAATGGCCGAGATTTACCGAACACAGTTGAAAAGAAGTTAAATGTCATGTACAGCCAAGCTAAGATTAATAGGACTCTGGAGGGTGCTGAAGTAGGTGCGATGGACTTTGGGTTTGAGCTCCTGGATGTTGTAGCAGTTCACACCAAAAGAATGAAATTATCAGAAAGCGTACCTGGCTGGAAAAAGACAAAAGGAAGAGATTGAGGTAGAGATAGAGAAAGCGAAGTAGTTGGTGTTACATAGTTGTGGAGAGTTTGACACAGGCGACTAGAGCTTTCCATCTTCCAAAATTCTGAGCGATGTGATAACGAACGATTTGACCACTCGCCCATTTGATTAATTTTTGAAATGACTATGTTGGCCCTAGAGCTTTGATATTTCTATTAAAGCAATTCGTAATTAATCAAATTTTTCAATGAAAATTTTTTTAATTTCAATTTTAGAAACTAAGAATTTATAGAAACAGAATTTTCGCAGCAAAAAGCCACGGATTAGTCGGTGCAATTTTCCCGAATCCTTCCTATTTATTATACAATAGAATGTCTCCTGTGGACATATTATATAATAAATTTGTAATAAACATGTTATCTAATCTAAGCATACATACTAAACAAATTAAGCTTTTTATTTCAATAATTCACACTTAAATACATTCACAGAAATTACCTTAAAACGGAGTCTTTAATAACGCTCGAAAACCTTTTGAAAAATGTCACCAGCGTGGAAACTCTATAAAGCTAACAAAATTAATAGAAGTACATTTTTCAGGCCATATAACAGCCATTTGAGGACATACATCTTCGATTTGCATAAGTGCCCCTTGGCGCAGGGCGGCACAACCCAGCCGCCCTTTCGCATTACTTACGTATTTTAAGTAAAGTTTTAGCCCATCCTTGAAGATAATCATCAAATGAAACTGGATACAACATCAGCTTCCGCTACAACGTCAAGCTGTAAAAAGGACACGAAAGGAGAGCTGCTCGTCGACTCCCTTTGTATTTTGCCAGTTGGCATTTTCTAAGGAGCTTCTCTCTCTCGCTGTCATTCTTTCCGGATGCCCTCCCTGTTGTTGCCCTAATGACAACCCATCAGGAGCACGTAATTTAAAGAAATGGATGGAATTACAAGTCATGATCAAACAATAAATTAGAAAGTCAACTTCCCAAACGTTTGTGTGAGTATAGAGCTATAATGGCAATGGAAACTGTTTGCGTGGAGTACACCAAGAGGGCGGGGTAGCTATCAATAGTAAAGCGAGACTTTGCGACGCCTTTGGTAGTGGGGACATGCCATAAACTGCGGACGATATTTCGGACAACAAATTGAATTCTTTCAAGACGTTTTGTCAACATCAACTTGACAGCAGTAATTTGTCTTGGACATAACCAACCGTATCACACCGGACCGTCCGAACCTGATCAAGGATAACAAATCACGTGGCTAGGATACTACTAAACAAAACTCCCGGACGGATGTCTTAATAGCGCCACTTGGACGAAATGTGTTTGACTTAGCACAAAATCTGGACAGTTTGACCATGCCAATTCACCAAATCCAAATTACTTTCAACCAAGCCCCAGGTTACAGCTGGAATAACCCCGAACGTCCGATTTAGATGTCCTTTCTGTAGTGGCTACTTTTGGATGGTTTGGTCAGGATTATTTCATTGCTTTTACGGTTCGTCAATGTTACCTGGGGTTGACCTATTTCCGGTTATTTTAGTTTCCTTTAGTTCCGGACATGAATTTATTATTAAGTTAGTGAAACTAATCCAAAACCGAGATTAACGTTAATTTGATTGAGGCAAAACTATGGGTTTAACTGAAATTTTACAAACAACGTAGACTTTGGAGGTAGTTTTTAAAAGATATTGTCTTATTTATTAATGTTTGTAATGCCAACATCTCTGATTTACCTTAATCCCAATGGAAACCAGGTCGATTCCAATATATTCGTTTTTTCAAAGGAAAATAAGAAAATTTTTGAGTCCTTTGCACAAACGAAAAAAAAATATTGACAATGAAAATGTTTTTGTGATATTTTTGGAAAAGAAATTCTTCGATGTTTTGTCAGAATAACATTTCGAGATGAAGTAAAATACTATATTTTTAATAGATTTTTTTATGTGAAAGTCAAAGCTTAGGAGTCACCCTTTGTACTACTACTTTGGCATGGTATTGACTTGAAATTTTAGGCAGTGCGAAGGTTTTATGGGTCAGCTTCTTGGTCTCCGAGTTTCTGACCGCCGGTATGTTGCGAAGGAATTTGAGAAAACGGGGCTCGGGTGCTTGGTACCCCCCGGACGCAGAGGAGATCGTTAAACGACACGCAGTGGTCGAAATCGACAAAAAGATGGACAAAAGGCGAAAAAAACTGAGATAATTGTTTGAAAATAAAGTTATAAAGGTTTTTGGGGTCGCTGATCAGGAATTTGTTATTATTTCTTAAAAAAACAAAATGGCAGCTTCAAAATGGCGACCATCAATATTGAACACTATTTTTCAATGAAATTGGGATTCTGTTTTCCAGGTCGCTGATCACGAATTTGGTATTATATTTTATTTTATTGGATATGGTAACGGTTTAGCGGCTAGGGCATTTTGAACTTGTTTTTTTAGAGTTTTACATATCACCCTGTATTTGTGTAACCCTATGACCTATTTTCATGAATACGGTATCAGTGAGCGCAGAATACTGCCACCTATCTAAAACTGTAAAAATCAAGGTTCTACCCTATCAACTTCCATAGTAATGAGTCATCAAAGTCAAAATTTTGGTTTTTTTAACTTAAATTTCAACCAAAATCACTTTTTTCTCCATAAAATAGCTAGTTAACTCCATAAAATAAACTAGTTAATTTTTGCAAAATTGGAAAGCTTGGACAATTTCCTATCAATAATGTCTGGACAATTTTTATGCTACGACCTTTCTTTTGAAGTTATTAGCAAGTTTGATGTTATAATTGACCTTATTTGGTACTTTTTGGCAAAGCTTAAGTGAAAAGGTACTAAAAAAGTACGAAATGAGCCAATTTTAGCATTAAAATTGCTTATAACTCCAATACTTATGTTAATTTGACCTCGAAAGTTGATTACCAATGATAAAACGGTTCAATTTAAGCTAAGCACTACTTTAATAAGTTAAAAAAAACAAAACATGGATTACGCAGAATTTTGTACAAAAAGTGGGGTTAAACAAAAAGGGGCAACTTCGGGCAATAGTTCTTGGAATATGTTTTTGCCAAAGGGTCAATAAACAATATAAGACAAAAATCACAGCGGGATATAGCGGCACTTCTTTTGTAGGTCTATTAATATAAAAAAAAATTTTACTTTTTCGATAAAAAGACAGGTCAAGAAATCTTCACCGTGTTAAAAATATGTGAACAAATGAGTATTCCTGTTAATATTATTAAATTATACTTACTTTCCTGAGAATAATCCATTTTATAACATTTAAAAATATGTGACACAACACTTCCTATGCATGTTTAAATAATTGGTTGCCGCGGGGGTTAATGATTTTAAAAGGCAAGAAACGCTATTTGATTGGTTCTATTTGTCTTATGCTATCCTAGGTACCCTAATCTAACAAGTTAAAATAAAAAAAGTTCCTAAAAAAACTTTCATTTTTCGACTTTTGGCCAGCTTTTTGGCATTTTCGACCACTGTGCGACAGTGCAAAAACTACCCACTGCCATGCTGCCCTCGACACGATAACTTTTAATCTCCGCTTGGTAGGCCCGATCATATAAACCCATTCCTTTCAGGACAGCTTTCAGTGACCATCATGAGGAGGTTATGATCGCACTTACACCAGTGCGAGATAGTTACGGCACATGCGCACTTACATACACTACATTCTCCTCGCCCTATCTCGCTGGTGATTAACCATCCATGACCCTACCATACTTCTCCGGAGTTTATTCAGACTCTTGGAAACTTGCAAATGTTCAGCCTATACCCAAAAAAGGTCCCTCAAGCAACCCCTCCAACTACCGTCCAATAGCGAATTTTTTCGTTCGCGTTGATTTTGCCCTGCCAAAAAAAAGCGCCAAAAAGGTCATTAATTTTGCAAAATTTGGTGCACCTCAAAGTGTGTTATTTTTTCATCGTGGCGACACTAGTAACACTGATTCGATCCTCAAAAGGGCCGCTGCTGTTTCTCGTTTTGGTATTTCGTCGTTTCGCGTTGACGCCTTGTGCAGCTTGCACAGATACCGCCCGCACGGCACTGGAAATACAAAAGAGGCCATAATATACAGGATGTTTCAGGCTTAAATGCTAATCCATTAAGGGGTGATTCCTGGGAATTTATGGAGAAAATAATTGTTCTAGGGAGCGGTTCTATCGGCACTATTCACTGAGGTACAGGGTGTATACGAAAATACGCTTTGAAAAGTTTTGAATGTACATACTTAAACATTACGGTTTTTTAGGTAATTCTTTACTCTTCCATTCCGTATAAAGAACAGAAACTTGACTAACCACTTGACCTCACTGGTTTTTCAAAATGGAAGGAAGCAGTTTTGGAATTGTAATTTAGGAATTGATCGCATTACAGGTAACGCTATCCACCAAAAAGACCAAAAGAAAAGGGTTGCCTATAATACGATAACGATTCACTTAGACAAACTTAGATATTTAGACAGAACTCTTTGAAGCCTACAATTAGAATGATAAAGTTTTCCCTCTATCAGACTCTCCTTCGATTATCGGTTCAAGTGATATCGGGTAGCGGGCTTAAAATCCGATTAGTGGCTCCCGAGTTTTGAGGTCTACAATTGGAATGATAAAAAAAAGTTTCCACTAGCTTTCCTACGATGATCGGATCAAGTTTTCGGTCTGAGCCGATAGCCAAATACGATAGTCGGATCCGATAGTCGGATCGGAGCGGAAAAGTAGCCTAAAACATATCCAATACTACTGAATCTTGCCGTGAAAGTCCCGTCGCAATCCGATTAGCCGTGTCCGAGACTAGCACGGACAAACAGTCAGAAAACAATTTAAAAATACCTACTTGGATTTGTTTTAATAACATGTACATAACCATATGGGATTACAAAATGACACAGATTGTCGCAGATTTCTTATTCTTATTTTATATTAATTCAGAAGACAAACTGAAATACAATTTATGTGATATGAAAGCGTGGACCAATGGGCGCAGAAAGGCAAACTCGCTCTATCCTGATCGAGGGCTAGGGCCCGCGCTGATTCAACCTTATATTAAATGATAAAATAATACGGCGTTAGACCAAAACGGTCCACTGACGATCTTTTAGTGCGTCTTGCAAAACACCTCAACCGAAGCTTGTATCGGTTTGATGAGTCTGGTTTGGATGCTCTAGATATCTCTAAAGCTTTTGATAAAGATTGGCATTCTGCTCTGTTAGCTAAACTCCAAGCAATTGGAATTCTACAGAACTGTTTTAAGAGTGCCGTTTAATTAAACTAATACTGGATGGCGTTAAATTGAAACCTCACTCTATCTCTTCTGGGGTCGCCTTGGTGATTAGGAATAGGACGTCCAAACTACCACCCGTCCTATTCCTAATCTTTATAAGTGATATACTCTCAATCACGGTACCCTGCGTTACTTTTATGCCTTCGATAATGCAAGACAAGAACGGGCCAGATTCTGTCTTTTCGATCGCAGACTTATATCAGATTCAATCAACTTGGACATTGAACTCACTCATGATTGGGGCAGTAAAAAGCCTGTTGAATTCAATTCTTCCAAAAACAAATTACTATCTTTACTAACAAAACCTGAAACCACCCAAATCATGTCAGTGAACGGTATAAAACTAATGGCTGACTCATTCCTTAACATCCAAGGCTAGACAATAATCAAGGATCTGCGATGGAATGACTAAATATTCCAAATCTCCAAAATATAATCTCAGTGTCGGGGATTTCTTGAGATGTATATTCGCCCTTCAGCCATCGGCTGTAATATACAAATCCTTTATGCGGCATCTCTTGCAACTTTATTATTTCGGGTAGGCCTCCGAAAAGTATCCTCGCCATCCACCATCGACCCTTTGAGACATCATAGGAATAGCTGTGTTCCAAAATTCGAGCAAAGTTCTAGTAAGCAGTTCGCTTCTACTCGTGCCTACTTCTCAATAATGGCATGAGTAGCTACGAGTAGAAGCCAACTGCTGGCGAGAACTTTGCTCGAATTTTGGAACACAGGTAATGTAGCAGCCCTGAGAAAATTGAATCGGTACTATTAAAGCCCGGGACACACATGACCGCTCCGCATGACGTCCGTGTGTTGGACGACACACGGAGAAAAATTAAACAAGTATTTGATGCGGTGCGGACACGGAGGCGCGGAACAGTGGGGACTGACTGGTAAAACTTTACTTGTTTACTATCTCTCCGTTAGTCATCCAACACAGGGTCGTCATGCGGTGCGGATATGTGTGTCCCGGGCTTAAAGCGATTGTTCCGTCAAAATTAATGTACTCCTGTCTCCATGGCAATCTTTTACTTCCAACACCAAATTAGCCCGTGTCGGTTATTCCCTCTGCCTACAACCACACTTACCGTTTTTAATCAGAAAAACTCGACTATGGAACTCCTTCCCGAACTCCTACAACATCCCAGAGCTCAACGCAGGGTTTATCGCTATTTTATCTTATATCTTACTCACTCCCCATAACCTCATACTTAATCAAAACCTTAGAACTTAGCTTGCTGCTAGAAATTGCATCATGATGTGAAAACGACATGACGGGCTGGTAGTACAAAGGTGATTTGTGAGCTTACAACTGCCGCTTAAAAAATATATGTATTAAAAAATTACTATACTGTGAACGCCATAATGCTATGGACACACATGTGGTTTCGATACCATGGTATTCAAATACCACGTAGTATACCAGATGTGTGTCACCTAATACCAGATCAATACCATTCCAAAAACTTGGTATACTATCATTCGACGTGGTATCGAAATGAGCCAATTTTTCTTGGTTTCCTTATGCACAAACCTGGTATAGTGGCCTTTTAACTGCTAACAACGCCATTATATAGAAGCGGAAAATAAAAACACCTAATTTTTCCATTTTAAAAATTAAATTTTTGAGTAAATAAAAATTTAGCTGTGTTTTTGTTGAAAAAAAAAGAAAATTTTTTAAGTGAAAAGTTTTACTTTCGATTTCAAGCATATTTATTGACGTAAAAGAGCACAAACTGATTCGTTTTCCATTTTTAAAAGCTTTACAAATAACAGTCAGTTGAGAGCTGTCAAATGTATACCACAAAAAGATATGTGTCAGGGGTTAGTATACTATGTAGTATAAAACAAGCTTGGTATCGATACCATGGTATCGAAACCACATGTGTGTCCATAGCATAAGAATAAAACAAGAAAATCTTTGCTCTGGACGTGAAATTTTAATTATTGGAAGTCTTTAGAAGTAAAGCAACTTTCATTCCCCAAGAGTCGAAGGCTGCCTTCTGTGAAATCGATGAACAAAGTCTACAAATTCTTCGTTTAAACCACTCTGAACAATCGTATCTTCAAGGACGCGGCGGTGTCATCTTCAGTTTTCTGGGTAAATTTGTATTAGCTTCAAGTATTCGCATGTGAGAGAAAACAAGAGATCGATCATATATGTACATATTTTGGCGAGTTGATGTTGATGGATCAGTAATTAGCAATACTTTCATGCCCAGCATCAATAATTTCATTCGAACGAGCTCTTTTTGATCTATTTGACATTGTATCGTGAAACTTACTGTTGTACTACATTCTGCGCCCCAAGGTGCAAGTTTGCTCTTAGTCTGGCTAATCAATCTGCTTTTTCATTACACTTAATGTTTCTGGGCACACTGAAGAGTGACTTTGTAGCCAATTAGACGTTATATAGACAGCGCTTAGTGCCTTCATAGCCGCTTGGCTATCTGATAATATTACCCTGGCTCTTAGCTCTCTTTTCGTCTGTACTGCCAGTCTCAGACATGCTTTGAAGATTACCAGCAGCTCCAACTAGAATGCACCATGTGTAGCTTCAAGCTGCATTTCTTGCCGAAGGTCTACTTACTGGCATAGAAAGCTACACTGGCCTTCTTTGAGCTTTTTCAGCCATAGTAGCGGCGATAGGACTCCTACCAGGCATTTACCGCAGCAATGTTACCTAAGCTGCTGTTAATGATTCTAGCTTGTGGTTTTGGCATGCCAAGATCATCTAATATTATTGTGAATCCCGATTTCCACCAGTACCACTTCGACTTTGGTCCTAATGTTATTGAAAGCGCCTTCTATGTCCAAGAAAGCTGCTAAGCTAGATTACTAAAATGTCCGCTTTATTGCCGAAGGATAATAGGGACATTTGGTCACAGTATTAAAATAGCAGTTTCAGTTAAATTATATCGGTACTAGCACGGCTGGACTCTTACAACATCGAAGAATTCCAAACCTGGACTCACCTCTCGTATTTCTTATTTCTTATCGTTATTTCTTTTTATCTTTTAACTTACGTTTTAAAAAAACTTACTACATACTAGACAGAAGAATCAAGTAATAGTATGACAGATTGCTAGTATTCACGGTAACTCTTGAACGTTCAGATTTGAGCTGTATATTCTATCTTATTCCTCAGGTGCATGGGTAAAGGTGGTAAAAAATTGGCAAAGGGTTTATAATGAATAATTGCAATTACTATTTTAGATTTATTGAGCAAACAGATTTTGCCAAATTTCAGCATTTTAAAGACGACTCAGAACACTGCAAAAAAATCCAAAGCAGTGCCAGTGTCAGTGCGTTTTTGTAAAATTACCACGGAAGTGTATAAAGAGCAGGTTTCTAGTATATTTTTCATAATATTCTCACAGACTGGACACACGACACAGCGTCGATGAGAGATGTACGGACGTTCACATACATTTTGCTTCACTGCATCAATATTTTCTGGCGTAAGCTGCTTACGCTGTCGCCCCGACATTTTTATATCAGTAAACGAATACAAATTCTCCATTAGAGATGAATTTTTTCTGATTTTTTATGTGAATGCTTAGAATACCAAAACAGCTGATAATCACAAGAATAGTCACAAACTCTAAATGGGTGCTTTACTTAGCTACTTCTAGTATTCTCGATTTTAGTGCTTTATCAAACTTTTTTGGTTCTATCGAAATTGCCCGTATTTAACTTAAATTTATTTTACATAAATCATAAAAGTTTTATTTTCCAGAATTCTAGCTGCTGTGCATTTCCTTTCACATTAGAACAATGTTCGCAATATATTCTCGAAGTATAATAATTCACATTTTGTACCAATTATCCTGCGACAATCTTGGAATTGTTCATTCTGCAAACAATGGAAAAGCTTTTTAAACCAGGTTAAATCTCCAGCACCAGACTATTGGTAAATTCAGCTAACGTTCAATGGCCTTCGACCAGAATTTATCCTTACTCATAATTTATAATTTTCAGATTACGAAAGTATATAAACAGGGGAAAATTCTATTTAAGGAACTAACCTGGTTACCATAAGCCCCCGGAAACCGAGGGAAAAACCGCTTTCTAATTCCCTGCGCTGTTAAGCTATAAATAATTACACTCCATATGTGCTTAGTCATTGTAAAGCGATTTATGGGTACCACAGGATTTTCAGCTTGTTCTTCTTCAAATGCAATAGTTCAATTGTTCGCCCATATCCTATTGAGCGTAATTCCTGTTTACTCCGCCCATTGATATCGTAACTTAGGCAAAGTTTTGGAATAGAATCGCTGGACGGTCCATAAATCAAAAAATACAATGGAGTCCCACGGAAAGTTGTGTGTTGATCCAGCGACAAATCATTACTGTTCACCAGTCCCAGTGAGATCGATACCCGCCCGCACTTGGTGAATTAAAACCATAATGAGGTCCCAATAATAATGGCCGCCTTCTCTTAGGATCTACAACTTTTATTGCCATAATTTAAGGAAGGTTATTAAAGCCTTCCGAGGTATAAATTACGTAAATAGAAAACCACAAAAGGATCTGCTGCCGTGCTATCACCAGTGTGGCCCATTGTGTGCTGTGCGATTAAGTATCTGAACGATACATACATACATTTGCGAATTTCTAATTAACAATGTGCACAGTGAAGGGCACCGACCCATTCCGCCTTGCTGCGTAGAAATGTGTTTATCCTGCAGGAGCTCCTCATATGCATTATTATTAATTTTAGAGGCTGCTGCTAGCCTGGAGCTCATTTAATTGGAAGGCTACCTATTCGACTTAACCACTATCAGGAATGGATGAATTGTGTTACATTGATTCTTGGTTAGTTAAACATATGCAATGTAGGTCAGCTTGGCTTTGTGCATCACTTGCTAAATTTATCGGATTACTTATGCCATGCTGTCTAGGGATATCGATATGTGACTGCTGTGGCATGAAGAAGCTTGTTTACAAAGGATCAACCAGTAAGATTTAGAATTTTGATGCAACGACGTAAATGGTAATGAGAGGGAGCTGCCAGGATCATTGCCTCGATGGAAGATAATGATAAATATTATTTGCAAGGTAATTTTAATAATTCCATAATTCACATTGTTGTTAGGCTCTTCCCTTAAGAGAGCCGAATTCAAATGCCATTTTCGAAGAACTATTTCATGTGGGCAGAAGTAATTCAATGTTGATCCAATGCGAGACCTGTTTGCCCGATTTCAGTGTGCTTTGATGACTCAAATTAAATTTTTTGTTGATGTGTTGACTGACTTCGCATCTAGTGAAAACGTGTATGTTGCCGTAGGGAAGCTGTCATGTTGGGAAATGTGAAACATAAGACGTAGTGAAAACGTAAATGACAGCTTATTTGAACGCCTTTAAGTTACTCATTAGCAGCAGTTATTATATGTTATATTAACTAGCTAGACTAGCTTAGGGCAATGGCCCTAACTGCACGCGGATACATGCATGTGAAGCAAAAGCTTTCCTGGAAGTACGCTGCAAATACCGTCAGATAACTAATGGCATGATAGATTGGTAGTATAGAAGGTGTCTCACCTCGAGTAAAAATAATTGAGTTAGTTAATTTTTGCAAAACTATATATGCGCCCGCAATTAGCACACATAACGAACAAATGCGTTGCCACACCAGTAGGCACGCTTCCGCTACAGGCATGAAAAACTAAAAATGCGCCCGCCAGATTTATTCTTGTCTCTGTTACATAAATGAATGTATTCGTAATCGACCATTCCAAACCCGAGTGTCGTTAAGCGGTCCCCCCACTAAGTAGTAACCAGTCTAATGCTGCTTGACCTAGGCAATCGAACGAGGACCGGTCTATTGTGTATGCTAATGGCATCCTTTATGGTCACCAAGTAATTGGCCGCTTTTTTCGTCTTATACAATTTTTTAAAGCTCGAATTTCGCTCCCTTAAAAAATGTGAGCGTACCGTGGTTCGTTTGCAGTATTCGGTACATCTTTTATAGTCCAGGGAATGAAGACAAAAAAATGCCCAATAGAGGAAAAAATATATGTATAGTAGAAGCCAATTTTAGCACAGTTGTATGGGTATGGGAAGATGTTCTTAACAACAAACTAAAAATATCGGAGAGTGGATGTGGTGCCAACGGGGTGGGGGCCTCGAAAGGTCCCTTTTGCAGTTTTTTGTTAATAGCTCCAAAACTAAGGCCTCTAGCGAAAACATGTACTAAATTAATCTATATAAAATTCTCTACAAAAAAGGTTTTGCACATTTTTTCGCTAGGATTAATACTTAAAGCCTAGTACTAAGTTCACGTGAAATGGAATTGGGCATTTTGGGCTAATGAAAAAGCAACCCTGGTGGGTTAATCAGCTGTTCGTAACTTTGTAGCAAAGTGTTTTCCATTCTACAAAAAACAAGTTGAAATAACTAAAATAATCCCGTCAAATAAATACATACATCAATTAACAAATAAATATGTCTAAATATATAATATTAATTACTTAATTTTTAATAATAATTCACAAAACGCCTTTTGAACATTTAACAGCTCACAACTTTTCACATGGAAAAAATGCCCAAGCGCATTCTTTTAAATGAAATGAAAATGAAATCTAGTGGTTGTGGCGACCCGACTACGAAGCGTGTTCAACGCCATCTACATGTTAAAAACTATCATGCACAACAACATGTTACAGAAAAGCCACTGTACACAAACGAAATTAAAACACTCCACTTTTAATCGAATTCAAATGTTAATGTTAAGATAAGCAAGCGAATTATTATTCGAACGTTAAGTTTATGAATTGTTTTAGACTCTAAGTTTAGTTATCATTGTACAGCCTTCGGGTTAACTTCCAAATAAATATAATATTCATATTGTATCCTTCTTTATTAATAAATTCCTATGAGGACTAGGAGTCGAATCCCCATATGGTGAATGTATGCCGCGCCATCTGTTAGAGAGCAGCGGAGTGTGATTTATTCACCAAAAAATTCACGTGAACTTAGTATCACAAATGAAATTTTGACAAGTGAAATTTTCACTCGTGAAAATTTACATTGAGTAGCCCATTTAAATTCCATTTCACGTGATGACTCTCTCTTACTCAGGCAAAATGAATATCATTCAGGACTTGCGGATTTCCTGTGTCCAGTAGTAGAGCAACAGGGCTACTGGCGCAGTGACATCATCGGTTGTTGTCTTGAGTGTGGATGTGGTCTTGGGTGTTAGGTTGAACTTCCAGGGGCCTCGGATGAGGTTTCGTGCCGGACGAGCTTTGAACTTTGCTGAGTCGTGGCCATTGATTATATACTGAGTAGATATGGACAAACGCGAGTCAAAATAAAATCCAGCTACGGCGCTATGAGCTTCGTGCGCTACTATCGCAGGGTTTTGTTCTCCTCTATATGGTTAGTTTCTGAAATAAACTTTTCCTTGTTTATGAAAAAGCCCTTGGAAAAAAAATCAGAAGCTGCGGCTTTGATTTTAGTGCCTGCGGATCTAAAAATAGATTCCTAGGTTTTTTGTGATGATGATTTCGTGGCCGATGGGTGAAATTTGACAATTGGTTAAGAAATGAATGGGCGAGATGACTTTAATGGGAAATTTGGCATCAAGCGTTTCTTATTATGTTGTGAAAAATGAAATGGGTTTTAAGGGTTTATTTAATTTTTTTTAGCGAAAAATGCGACAAATTTTTAGATTTTTTTCTCAGGTATTTTAATTCGTAGAAACTTGTAATTTTTATGGATAATTGCACTAGTATTGAGATATATAAAATGATTTTTATTTTTGAATTTTTTTAATGGGGAATGGTCAAGCTAAGGAATCTTCCTTTGCCACACTAGTCCGTCATGTCGTTCAAGTCATGGTGTAATGTCTAGTAGAAAGCTTGGTCTGAAGGATAGAAGAAAAGGGACAGGTTAGAGTAGAGGTCTGGAGGGTGTGTGAGTAGATGTCGATGAACCTTGCGTTTGAACTCTGCTGGATTAAGCAACACCGACTGTGGAAGCAGTCGCTATGGTAAAAGCGGTAAAATTTAATGAGGCCTACTACATTCCTACGGTGGCTTAAAGGGTCTATGGAGGAGAAAGGTGCGGCCTTGCACCTTCTCCAGCCAAAATAGTTTTTGGGACGAGTTATATACAAAGCAGGGTGGAATGTAGGACTTGTAAATTGTAGCCAAGGCAGCTGGCTGAAGGAGGAACTTGCATCTCTTGAGGAATCCTAGGCATTGATAAGCTTGTTTGGCGATTTGGAATATGTGATTATCCATCGCAGATCTGAAGATAAAATTACGTCTAAGATATTTAGAGATGAGTCAGACATTATATTCTTTTTGCCCGCTGAGATAAAGGGAAGGACGGTGCAGGTTTTTGTAGAGATAAAACAGTACTTTGTTTTTGTAGCGTTGAGTTCGACACGATTCTTGCGGCTCTAATCTAGAATGAGTTCAACGTCCCCTTAATGAAGTTGGACATGAGTTCAAGGTCTAGGAGATAAGGTCTGGAAAGTCTTATATTGTCGGGGCAGTAGGATTAACGCAGAGTACCGACATAGACAAAACTATGAAGTGGGTTGGAGGGGATTGAGAGCAGATCATTAATGAATATTAGAAAGAAAGCGGGTGAGGGAATCGACCCTTGGGGAACGCCAGCCTAGATGGAATGATTGTTGGATTCCGTTCTCTAATACTTCTGTAACACCATACTCCCTTTTAGAAGCTGGTCGTCCCAAATAATGGTTTGCGACCCCTCACATTGCTTATAACTACACAATATGTCTACATCTACAACTTTCTTCTTTGATTTTGTATCTCGTTGCAACCACCACAAAACCAGATAATTTTTGTGTCGAGGGACTCGCCATTAATTATGGCTCTAGGCAGTATTTTTATTTCCAATTCTTGGATTATTTTCATTGAATTTTAAAATTTGATGCCATCGAAAGTAAACAAGGAGGTGGTTTTATTGAAACCAATGAAGGGTGATGGCGTGGGATATATACAGGGTGTCCCACGAAAAGTAACAAAGCGGCCGGCTGTGGATAGGTTTTGGATAGACGAACAAAAAATCGTATGGGTGGGGGGGAGAAATCGTAACGGTTTAGCCGCTAGGGCGTTTTAAAGTTTTTTTGCTAGAGTTTTACATAACACCCTGTATTTTTGTAACCCTATGACCTATTTTCATAAATAAGGTATCAGTGTACGCAGAATACTCCCACC
Source organism: Thereva nobilitata (assembly GCA_963855945.1). NCBI lineage: Eukaryota > Metazoa > Arthropoda > Insecta > Diptera > Therevidae > Thereva > Thereva nobilitata. Next base: position 52,481,466 of record OY979694.1, on the reverse strand, counting down.
TATCTAAAGCTGTAAAAAAGAAGGTTCTACCGTACCAGGTTCCAGAGCAATGAGTCATCAAAGTCAAAATTTTGGTTTTTTTTTACTAAAATTTCAACTAAAACCACCATTTTCTCCAAAAAATACGTGATAAACCTAAACTTTTTTTTGCAAAATTAGAAAGCTTGGACAATTTCCTATGAATAATGTCCAGACAATTTTTATGCTACGGCCTTTACTTTTAAAGTTATTAGCAAGTTTGATGTTGAAATTGACCTTATTTGGTGCTTATTTGGTACTTTTTAGCAAAGCTTAGGTGAAAAAGTACTAAAAAAGACCCAATTTTAGCATTAAAATTGCTTTTAACTCCAAAAGTAGAAGTCGTAGGAAAAAAATTCTCTAGACATTATTCATAGGAAATTGTCCAAGCTTTCTAATTTTGCAAAAAAAATTTAGGTTTATCACGTATTTTTTGGAGAAAATGGTGGTTTTAGTTGAAATTTTAGTAAAAAAAACCAAAATTTTGACTTTGATGACTCATTGCTCTGGAACCTGGTACGGTAAAACCTTCTTTTTTACAGCTTTAGATAGGTGGGAGTCTTCTGCGTACACTGACACCTTATTTATGAAAATAGGTCATAGGGTTACAAAAATACAGGGTGACATGTAAAACTCTAGCAAAAAAACTTCAAAACGCCCTAGCGGCTAAACCGTTACGATTTCCCCCCCCACCCATACGATTTTTTGTTCGTCTATCCAAAACCTATCCACAGCCGGCCGCTTTGTTACTTTTCGTGGGACACCCTGTAGATGAACTGGCTGGAACCCGTTGCGCCTCGCTGCACCCATAAGCCTAAAGTAGCTTCCGTTTATTTTGCAGTTGAGGTGACACGAATTTTCATATATACTACGAGAGTTTCAAAAAAGGCATTTTTTTCGTATTTTTGATTCCAAATAACGAAATGTGAAACTCAAAAACGAATCCTAAATGAAGCCAATGATGTTGTGGCGTAGTGGTGCCATTTCGAGTTTCACAAATTTTGAACCCCCATTTCTCCCCCTTAGGGGTTGAATTTCGAGAAATGCCGAAACATGTGTTTTATTATTTATGCTGTATAGTAAGCATTTATACCAAGTTCGAAGAAAATCTGATGAAAAATATATGACTTCCCATACAACTTTTTTCACCCTGTTTCACCCCCTTAGTGGTTGAATTTGGAAAAATTTTGAAACACGTGTTTCATTATTTATGATCTGGAGTATTTATACTAAGTTTGAAGAAAATCTTACTAAACAAAAAAATAATCCCCCATACAACCTATTCCATCTCTTTTCACCCCTTTTAGGGGTAGGGAGAGCAAAGCTGATAGCGTATAAACACTCTCCATATTATCAAACTCATGTGGTAAGATTTTTGTGGCGATCGAAATGAGAATCAGAGTCAGAATAAAATAACTGTAGTAAATTGTAAATGTTTACCGGTATTTGAAGGACATGTTATTTGGATATGTTTGCCATCAATCGCTCCTAAACAATTAGGCATGTTCCACATAATATAAAAATCATTCGATATTTTTTCCCACTCATCTTGATTTGGTGGAGATATATAAATTTGGGAAAGTTGGGACCAGATAACATCGCAAGTCTCCAGTGCGATTTTTCTTATTGTAGACACACCCATTTGAAATGTTATCGCCATATATTGCCTGCTAACTCCTTGAGCAAGATACCTAGTGATGTTAATAAATCTTTTTTAAATAGATCTTTAAAATAAAAATAAGTAAATACTCACACAAGAGTCAAGAATAATCTGCACATAGGAGAAATTGGCTGCCTCCAAGAATATTTTATTAAATATGGCTGTAACATTGTATATAAAGCATCAAATAAGCTGCTATTCATCCGTGTACAGGCGCGGAATTGTTCAGGATCCTTTTCCTTTAATGTCATAAAACTTTTTTCGAAGAAGCCATTTATGCTCCTACTAAGGTGGGCTTCTCTTATCCACATTCTTCGCAACTTCTGATTCTTGCTTCCTTTTAATCTCTTCAATTGTTTAGCGCATTCATAAACATTGAACACACTGTACATTATTATTAATAATTTTTGTAAGTCGTCCATTTTAAATTCAATAGTTTTTTAATAAATTTTAATCAAAACAAACAATTCAAATGTCAAAACGCATTTAAGTTCCGACAGGCAACGCATTAATGTGTCAAATCCATAATGTAACGCATCGCATTGAATTCATTTAACAAGTATTGCAATGCACTGCAACGCAATTATGTATTTCCAGCTTAAGAAATGTCTCTCCAGTTCCGTGTTTACAATCTCACCTCGCCCCAGTTTAAATTGGATATTTTACTGCCGCAAAGAAGGAAGAAATGTCTCTCCACTAAGTAATTTACAATCACACCTCGCTTCATTTATCTCGTTACACGCTCATATACCAGTAGGACATTATTTTTAAACCGGGACATTTAAAAAAACTGAGGCCTCAGTACAATTTACATCGTGTAAGGGACAAATGTACTGCCTCGTGTAAGTCCGGCTCAACACTACTACCTGCGCTCTTGTAAACAGAAGGCTTTGATGAAGTCACAATAAACACTTAAAGCCCGGGCCACACATATCCGCACCGCGTCCGCACCGCATGACGGCCGTGTGTTGGGCAACACACGGAGAGAAATTAAACAAGTAAAATTTGACGCGGTGCGGACACGGAGGCGCGGAAATGTGGGGACTGACTGGTAAGGGGACATCCATAAATTACGTGAGGTGATTTTGGCGATTTTTCGACCCCCCCTCCCCCTTGATGAGATGTCGTGAGATTTGGCTCGACCCCCTCCCCCCTCAATCTCACGTGAGATTTTTAAAATTTTAAAAAATTTGTAGGATTTACACTGTTATGCGTTGAAGAACAGTGCCACAAAATCATAACAGCACCAACTCGGCATGCACCCAATATAAACTACAACACCTGTGGATTACCATTTAGCAGGTGATTCTACCTACCCTTTGGAAACCAACCTCAGGGTGCCTTACAGGGATAATGATTTCTTAACAAGAGAACAGAAAACTCGTGCATTTGTAGAGCAAGCATATGGAATATAAAAAAATTTAGAATTTTACAATATATTGACATACGAAGGTTGGCTTTGGCATCCACTGATTCGTTTTTAGAGAGTAACGACTTGACTGTTTGAATAGTAATAGTAGAGCCATTTATGACTATGGAGATATACAAACTTCGGAGCATTCTTCTATATATGTCATCGTTAGGTAAAAAAACTGTGACTGAAAGACCCAGGGGGGTTATCCTGGAATCCGATTCGAAAGTCATGAAATTCGGAAATAAGAAAATGGTATCTTCCACCAATGCGAATTCGAAATAAATTTGTCCGCCTGTTATCGGATTTCAGTCCGTGAATAAAGCCATTGCCGCATACGCTGCTTTTATTTGTTTGTTTTAAAATATTTTAAAAACTCTTTAAATATTCTTGAAACAATTTATTGTTCGCATCAAAATGTCAAATTAAGTTGATAAATGAAGTTGGTTGGCTGAAAATAATTTCTTTTCGAAGATTTATCAGGCATCGCTACTAGCTTCCGTTTGCTTCCTACTTTCGCATCGCCTTAGAAAAGCGGAGTCTGAAGTCACAGCCAGCTTCTCAAATTGAGCCGCCTGTACATCAGGATACAGATTGAAGAAGTGCGGATCTGTTAGACTTCCATTCTTCACAACTCTCGATAATGATAACAAAAGGTTTTCAAAATCTATCTTGGCCTCTAGTAGGTATGTCAGAGCAGATGGTCGTCGATTCAAAATTCGAGTACTGTAAGATGCTTAGATAACTAATTATGTCGCCTGGTGCAAATGTCTGCTTTTTGTAGTGACAATGCAGATGCATGTGTTCTGACTGATGTGAAAAGAGCCGATTCTTAATATAATCTCTATGATTGCAGTAGGATTGGGTACATTATGAACTTGAGATTCTTAGGAGCGCATTAGGTTCCAGGTTTTTCAATTGGGCTTCTAGGCCTTTTTGCTTTGTTTAAGCTTAGACCCCCACACTAGTTCATCGTAGGGTCGCAATCTGTCCAAAAATGGTGGTATAAGTCAATGCATACATTACTTTCGCAGTTTTTCCCAGACCATTGTATAAAAAGATAAGAATTTTTCATCACGTCTTCATTCCCAGATATTTAAATTATTTTCTTTACTTTTTTTGGATGTTCCAGTTGGATGGTATTTGAAACAGTGAACAAATACAATGTAAACGGCAGTGCAAAATTTTTATACCCAATTGCTATTGAGTCGAAATATAGTAATAGTATGACGTATACTTTTTATGTAATGGATCCATTATTCCTTCTCTATTTGCAATATGTATTGATAAAACCTTTCACCATGTTCATCTGATACTGCACCAAGATTTTCGTGAATGAAATCTAAGTGCCGGTCCAAAAAGACGATTTTAAAGATTTTCTCATTTACAGATATTGTACTTAAAATTGAAAAAAACAAAAAGATATTAAGAAATATTGCAAAACAAAATACAGAAAAATCGAAAAATACCCATTTAACCCTAAAAAGTGGGCTTCTCGGAGTAGAAAATCGGTAGATAAGACTTTATAACCCCTTATTAAAAAGCATAAAAAGAAGCGCTCTGCCAATTTTCAGCCTGTACCTAATTATTTCCGCTATATCGCTTTTTTCGGCTTAATTTACCTGTACTATTAATTTAACCCAGTTTTCTCGCGATTTTACACTGTTTCTTGCGGAAAAAAATTACGTGAGATTTGCGGAGACCCTCCCCCTCCCCCACGTGAGATTTGGCTCGACCCCCTCCCCCCCTAAACACCTCACGTAATTTATGGACGCCCCCTAAGATTTTACATGTTTACTTTTTCTCCGTGTGTTGTCCAACACACGGCCGTCATGCGGTGCGGACGCGGTGCGGGTATGTGTGGCCCGGGCTTAAAGCGTGTTAAAATAACAAATTTCAAATATCTGAGATTTGCAGTGTATGCTTAGAATACAAATTGGATTTTGAATCTAACCAATCCCAGTAGGAACTGTAATGTATACCGAATTAATGCGGTATACGCTACTTGGCAAGAACGACCCATTACGAGCTCGATGAGGGAATCGATTACTTTTACATTGTCATGTCCTAGGGTGGTAAGTACCTGCGAGGTCATTGCAGGTTACATTTTCGCTTTCCACACATTACATTGGTAAGTAGTGACATGCATCAGACATCATTTCTTGTATTACTGATTCAGTTCTTCTCTAATTTCCTTCTGGGATGGAATTGTTATTAACACACACACATACCCACACAAATACCCACATACACACATATTTAGATTTCGATGCTCAAGATACTTCCTTGTCTACTTATTTTATGTAGATTAATTTAGTATATGGACATTTTTTCGCTAGAGGCCGTTGTTTTCGAGTTACTAACAAAAAACTGAAAAAAGGGACCTTTAGAACCCTCTAGCCCGTTACCTCCGCCACCACCCGATTTTTTTAGTATGTTGCTAAGAACACCTTCCCCTACAACTGTGCCAAAATTGGCTTCTACATGTATTTTTTCCTCTATTTTTCCTGCGTTGCCTGGGCTATTATTGGTACGTGCCTGAAGCGGGCTGTATTTAGAAAAGTAGAATTTTTTCAGGCTAAGAGCGGACTAGTCTTATTTTTAGTCAGGTTTACCGTGCTCATTTCGGGTGTCATACAGGCGTTTTGACGCTGTGCGTGCCTTACTTTTACTCGGGACATGAAGAAAGTACAGAATAGTTATATCAACTTGGTGTATATTAACATAATAATCATTTAAGAGCCCCATCCCCCATCTGCTCCATCTACGGAAGACATTTCCAGAACCATGTCTTTCAATCAACTCTAGTTAGAATACCCTTAAAATTTTAATTTGTGATATATAAAGCAACAGCATAGTTTACTTTTATTGAATTTTATGTCTAAAAACTTTATGTGAATTGTCACCTGTTTCAAGTTTCCGCCACATGAATTCATTATGACACCAATTCACTCTTCGCAGCTGTACATTGTGTACAATAACACCAGAAATTGTAAAATTAAATTTTCTCACATATAGAACTAGAACCTTAACTAAAAGTTGGGCAATAAACTTTTAAAACCTGTAAAATTTTTATAGTGTACCTTCATTAGGGCACCGTTTTTCTTTCTTACTCTTGGTTTAAACAGCATAACCAGCTTCAAGCTACACTTTCATACTTCGTATATATCAGTTTCTAGTTCTAACATTGTTTCGTTTTACTTCTCTAAACTTGAGTGAGTCGCTTAGGTATATTTAGAAGTCGTGACCTTCAACTACTTTGAGCTTAATATCAAATTTAGTACATTTATGAAGTTTCCTTCCAGCTAATTAAGCATTCTACTTATTTTTGAAATTTCCAACTTTCTTCATTGTTTAGTTTATTGTTGATGTTTCAACACAGGAAACTTCTTAAAATAGACATTCGTTTCGCAGGTGAAGTATGACCTAGTTTAAGTTTCTAAAACTTTAAGTTTACTGTCAATGTCAAAAGAAGATTTGCACGAAATTTTAACTGATTTTTACGCAATTCATTTTTGAACTAGTCACATTTGTGCTATGACACGCGAAACAAGGTGCGCTCAGCACCCACTTTAGACAGAACACAAAAATCACCCTGTTGTTGGTAATGTTGTGAGGGTGAACTACAAGATAATGCACTATACACAAGGGCAATACCCTTATACATATGTTGCGCCTTCCATAATCAAAGAGCTTAAAGTCTCGGGAATTCAATAATGTCAGTCCTAAACACACTACTGGTTCGCAACACGCACACACACAAGCAAACATCCGTTCAGCGGCTCAGCTCTCACAAACCTCTTCCGGCGATAAAAGGAGGCAATCATCGGATTGTAGAGTTCCCCAAAATTCATGTCTGGCACCGAGCCATACTTTGCACGTTTAATTGCCTCAAGGTGTACAATAAAAGCGTCAGGACGAATACTCTTGTCACATGGCCGCCATTCGTCGTTCGTTCCTTCGCACATCTTTGTTCCCAGCCGCCCATCAAAGACTCGTTTGAAATTCATAGTCTCGAGGATATCAGCCGGCATTAAGGATATTATTTCCGTTCCAGATAAAACAGCTTTATTTCATCACACCCGGTACTACGGTACAGGGACGGGCGGCGGCGGGCTGGGTAAAACTTCTCGCGCTCTAAGCTAACGCTATGCTGGTGGCGGCAATGGGGGTGGTGTGGATAGACAGGGCGAATAGCTGAGGGTGACAAAATATGGCGTTTTATGCTTTAAGTTCCTGCTACAGGGCAGCGAATTTACCGCCATCGTTCATCGTCGTTTTTATTACTCTGGACAGAAATTCGTTTTCATCTCGGAGCTTAACTGTGGAATGCTTCGGCAGTGCGGCGGGGGGGGGGGGGAGCGAGAAGGTCAGAGCCTTGACGTGACACTCTGGGAATGAATTCTAATGACTCACATACCAATAACAGTACGGCAAGCAATTCTGGGCACACTAAATTGGTTGTTACAAAAGAGGACATAAACTAGGCTGGGGAGAAGTTTACGATTGTATAAGGCTGGCCTCTTGGGGCGAATATATTACTGGAACGCAAACAAATGAACAGAACGGCAACATAGCTCGAGGTACGTGCTTTAATCAATCAGTCGGACAAAGGAACCATCAAAGGTATCCTGCAAGTTCTGGCTACAGCTACAATCTCTCTTTCTCTTGCAGGAGTCTACTCCTCCAGCAATTCTACCCTGCAGTGGCACGCTCAGCAATTAGTGCGTAGGTAATTACATTCCATGAATGAGCAACTAGGTTAAAGTAATCGCTCCGAGAAGAGTGGTGGGGATAGAGCTAAAGTTTCAAGCATAATCATCAACAGAAACGAGTGTGATTAGCCGTAGAATCCCAGCCGCCTTACTTCTTCGCATTCTTTGCAGGAAGCATGTGTTCTACACCATGTGGAACTAAGCTAATAAATGCAAACGAGGACTTGAAAGACCTAATTTTTCTCAAGGCTCAGAAGGCAATAAAATTGCCTTTTAATTAAATTGTTGTTTCCTGGCCGAGAAAAAGATGGGAGTTTTCTTCTTCTTTTCATGTTGTTTTTTTTGTGCAAAAAAAAACAAGCAAAGTTCTAAATGAATAATTCTCACGTTTCTCCGTTGTTGCTTGCCGGTACAGCAGGAATTGTTATACCTATGACCCCGGGGAAAAAATAAATCTTTCGGACTTGATTTAGGCCCTGGATAAGCTGACTTTCGAAAATGGAATTATTTATCATAAAAGGGAAATTGTGTATTGCATATTTTTTTATTATAGAAGATGCCAAGGTGTAATTAAGTTTTAAGGAAATGCTAACATTTTACATGACAAGGCCATGCTTTATTATGAATAGTCGAAAAAATATCGACGTACCATTGAGTAGTGGCAATTAGTTGTTATTGTGTTTACAATATTGGAGCAATCTATCATTAACAGAGTATCCAAATGTTATTTCAAAGCGTTAAGAGATTGTTTGATCAGTTGATAAGAATTCGGGAATTTTTGGCGGATACCGAAACGGATCACTTCTTGCCATTCCCTTTTATCAACTATGCCTAGTGCTATCTTAGTGAGGGTGCGGTTGTTGTCTCACTGCTCCCTTACATCGGTGGCGATCGCGCGAAACTGAAATTCGAAGCTGCTCAATCCTCAATCAATCTGGACGCACCCGTCACGATTCACTGATCGTTGATCAAAACTACACACTTCAGCCTTTAGTTTTCAACTACCCTAGTTATCACGAGGAGGTTTTCTACAACGAAACACAATGTGCGTAGTCGCCACGAATTCATTTATACACAATCAACAGGTGCATCTTCAAGAATTATTTTTAGCTGATATCTGAAATATCCGTGCCCTGTGATTAGTGCCACATGTTGTTTGCTAGATGTTCAAATGATATTCAAGATCGACTCTCAAGTCAGCCTCTCCTTTTGGTAAACTAAGATGTATTTCCACCACATCACGAGCATGCTAGGCTTTGTGCTACCCGCGCCCGGTCTGCGGTCTCCCTTCGAGTTGCGATCCAATACTTATGGCGGTTATATGATACTTCTTGGTTATCCTCATATTTGGTATCTTTTCCTTTCCATAGGCATTATGGGCTCCCTGATCCATTTTACATTATTCAGGATCTTTATATTCCTTTATTGGCTTTACCAGTGCCATTCTCAGCAGCCCGCAGAAATAATTCTAAATTCCATGTCGCCTTAGTTCACCAAATCTTTGAGGTAAATTTTATAAAGGGCCTCACCATCATGGTGCATGTCACGTAGGTTGACTTGAGCGAGATACCTCACCATTAGTCCACATACTTTCGTATTTGGTCACGTCGTATAGAGGTAAAACCATAAAAGAAGACGCCGAGCTTTCCATTCCCTCCGGTTGTTTGAGTGAAAAACTGCGCTTTCAAACAACCAGGGCGAATGGGACACTCGGGCGTCTTCTTTTATGGTTTTTACTCTACCAGCGAAGTGCCATTTTCACCTTCCTTGTCTATCCTTTAAACTCCGCCATAGCCGGTCCCAAGCCCGGTTGAGAAAGGAGGAGGGGAAAAGGAGTTGAAGACCTGAATGTCGATCAACATCACGACTTGGGAGAGGTACATATGGGCGCCATTCATAGCAGGGATAACCTCATAGTGCCAATCCCTGCAGATGAGTAGACTCAACGGCCAGTCTAGGGGTCGAATAGGAGGCAGCCCCTCCACTAGAATAAGGGTCTGGGGGCTAACAACCCACAACCACGAAAACCTTTTTTGCTATGAGTACTCAAGAACAAGAAACCGGACGGATAACTCAGCAACGACCTGGCATACGAAAAAAGGCTAACGATTTGATATTATGTACTTGGAACGTGAGATCATTGTATAGCGCAGGAGCACTTAGGACACTCCTGGAAATATTTGATAAATACAAAATGGACATTTTGGCTATACAGGAGATGCGATGACCGGGCAAGGTATACTGGACAAAAGGAAACACACTGTATACTGTAGTTACCAAGCTAGAGAAAATATAATGGGAACAGGATTCATATTTGGAAATAAGTGCAAGCATTTGGTAATAGATTTTAAAGCTATTAATCCAAGGAGCTGCTATCTACGAATAAAAGGAAACCTGTTCAACTATAGCATTATCAATGTAAACTCGCCTACTGAAGATAAATCAGAGGCAGAGAAAGACGAATTTTACGATAACGTAGAATCAGCCTATCTTAGCTGCCCACGTCATGACATTAAGATAGTCTTAGGTGATTTAAATGCCAAGACATGGCTCTCACCAGATAATCGAACTTGTAACCAGATCGATCATGTCCTCATTGACGGTAGGCATAGTTCGAACATATTGGATGTCAGAACGCATAGAGGGGCCAATTCTGACCCAGACCACTTCATGCTCAAATGCAGGATCAGAGCAAGACTTTCCAATGTTAAAAAAGAAAGATTAACATGCACACCAAAACTTAACATAGCAAGTCTAACAGATGAGGTGAAAGTAAGCGAACTTGAAACCAAATTAAACGAAGCATTTAATGCCATTAACAACCATGATCCGCACGATATTCGAAACATCAATGAGACGTGGTCCAGGTGTAAGGAAGCTATAGAGCAAACATCATATGAAGTCCTAGGTGAAGCACGCAGACCTGCCCGAAGTGAGTGGTTCGACGATGAATTCAGGATAGCAAAAGAACAGAAAAACAAGGCGTATAAAAGAAAACTAAAAAGACATAACACTCTAAACGCAGAAGAAGATTACAGAGCAAGACGAAGAGAGGAAAAAAGAGTACATAAAATAAAGAAAAGAGAATTCGAAAAGCGCAAGATGGAAGAACTAGAAACCCTTCATAGTGAGGGAGAAATAAGACAGTTCTACAAGAAAATAAGAGAGGGTAGAAAAGAATTTAAACCTAAGACATCAACCTGCAGAGACACGCAGGGAAATATTGTAAGCGAGACAGAACAAGTTCTAAATCGATGGGTGGAACATTTCAGTGAACTCTTGGATCAACATGAAGAAGGACATAGTGGACACACATTTGATAATAACGAAAGAACCAGGAGTGCTGAAACAATACCAGAACCTACCGTACAGCAAGTAGAAGAAGCTATAAGTAAGCTTAAAAATAACAAGTCTCCAAGTGTAGGCAATATACCAGCCGAAATATTTAAAAAATGTAGTAATATATTAAAAATACACATGCACAAGATTGTACAACACATTTGGAGGCCTAAAGAACTACCTGACGAATGGAACATAGGAATAATCTGTCCTCTACACAAAAAAGGGGACCAGCTTGAATTTTCAAACTACAGAGGTATTACGTTACTGAACGTAGCATATAAAATATTCTCGTATATCCTGTATACTCGCTTAATGTACCAATATGAAAGAGTGATTGGCATTTACCAGTGCGGATTCAGGAAACAAAAGTCCACAACCGATCATATTACGACAGGCAATTGAGAAGACGAAAGAATTCAACCTCTTTTTCATTGATTTTAAAACAGCATATGACTTGCCCTACGACCAAAAATCTACGAAGCAATGGTGGAGCTGAATTTTCCAGATCAATTAATTCAGCTCACTAAAACCTCATTGAGTCGAGTGATAAACAGAATAAGAATACAGAGCAACGTGCCTTTTGAAACGAAGGAGACTCTCTATCCTGCTTACTATTTAACATTTTATTAGAAAAAGCGGTCCGAGAGGCACGCATTGAAACCAGAGGGACAATCCTAAACAAGTCTGTTCAGGTAATGGCATATGCAGATGATATAGTCATCATAGGCAAGACAATGACTGCAGCAAAGGAAGCCTATGTAGCACTAGAGAAAGCAGCATCAAAATCTGGATTTATCATCAACGAAAATAAAACGAAACATATGCGAATCCTTAATAGAAATAGTAGAGGAAGGACAGGACAAAATATAACAATCGACAGATATAACATAGAATCCGTAAACGAGTTCACCTATCTAGGAACGCAAATTAATAAAGACAACAACATTACTGCGGAAATTAAAAGAAGAATACTGCCAGGGAACAAAACATACTACAGTATGTTGAAATATTTCAAGTCTAAAAGAATAAGCAGGAGAATAAAATTCAAATTATATAAAACAGTAATAAAACCAGTACTGATGTACGGATCGGAAGCATGGACGCTTACTAGGCATGACGAGCAAATCCTCGGAAGTTGCGAAAGCAAAATTCTCCGCAGGATCACAGGCGCAGTAAATGAAGAGGGAGTCTGGAGAAGAAGATACAACCACGTGTTGTACCAAATATACAAAGAACCAGACATAATCAAAAGCATCAAAATATCACGCCTACGCTGGATAGGACATGTAATGAGAATGCCGGAAGAAGCGCCCCCGAAAATCCTGTTCCTCCAAACGCCAGAGGGAAGAAGGTCACAAGGAAGACCTAGGAAAAGATACAAAGACGACATCGAAATGGACTTACGCACAATTGAGATTATCAACTGGAAGAGAGAGACGCAGGACCGAGAACGCTGGAAGAAAATTCTTGAGGAGGCCGCGGCTCACAGAGGGCTGTAGCGCCAATGATGATGATGATGATGTCTCTCCTTTAACGTAATATTTCCAAGTCAGCAGGGAGTGCAAGTGCAAGTATATACCTAGATAGTTTGTCCTGAAACTCCGAACCTCTAATATTCGTAATGAAGACAATAGCGTGCGTAAGGCTGACATTTGGGGCTAGGCCCTGTTCGGTGCAGGACTGTTGTAACACGCGAAGGCTATTTCTTATGGAGCCTGCGATGGTGCTCATAAACGTTCAACACATCGCGACATCGTCGGTATATCCGACAATGTAGACTTCCTGTACATTTAGCTTTCATTGATGGCTCTATGATCTTTTGTTTTTTATGGTTGGAAGTGTTTTTTTTAGACAGAAGAAGTGACACTTAAATCGTTTAACAGAAATTGAGCACTTAAGTTGTTTACCAATAATAATTTTAACCTAGGTAGAAAACGATAGAATTGTTTAAAAGTAAAAAACTTATTCATCCATTAAACACATGAGATAATACACATTTAGTTATGATAAACACTTATGTAGAAATAAACAAGCAATTATGTTGGCGACCGCAAAGGGTACCATTTAGCATACTCAATAGACCGGTTCTCGGTCGATCGCGGAGGTCAAGCATCATTGTACGTGGTTAGTACTTAGTGGGAGGACCGCTTGGAAAAACGGCATTCGTACTTGGAAAGACGAAAAGGCAATTACAACAGGTGAACAAAAGTGAACAAAGGGAGCTTTTCGACACTGCAGCTATAAAAACAAGGATTTACAAAGCTTTTTCTACCTAAAACGGACTATAAACTTTTACTAGTGAAACACTTTCAGGGCCGTAAACATCATCGAGGGATACCTTCGACCTAGAGTCAAGGATTACCCACAGTCGGTAGTATGGTTGAAATGCTGGAAATTTTGGCAATTCTTTTCTAATATTTTCGAAAATTGGATTTTATATCGTGAATTTTGCCTACTTTTTCGTATAATGGATCTCTCGCTCCTACTTCTATATTACAGTAAAGCTCATTCTCAGTGAAAAGCTCACTCAAATATTGTTAAAGCTATGCAAAATAAGAGCTTTCAGAGACACGTACGAAACCATCTCTCAGGTTACTCATTCGAAGTATCTAGGGTTTCGAGACTTACACGTGGCGAATGTAGTGTAAAGGTGCCGACCCATAGAACGCGTTAACGCGACGTGCGCGCAAGAGGCGTATGACAGTCCAGCGAGCAACGCATTCGACAGACCCAATGAACGCGTTTAACAGCGAACATTATTTAATAAAAATTTGTATATTTGAACCGCACACTAGATTGATGGAAGAATTTTAAATTATGTACACAACAAACAAACGTCAAACGCGTCTATCGCATGGAAAAGTTGAAAATTGGTCAACTTCAAGCGTTTGCGGCTTTACTCGCGTGTGTCGTTGTCGCCATTGGGATTGGTTCCATTAAATAGCATTAACTTCAATTGAAATGTCAAATGCCTCTGGCGCACGCATCGCGTCAACGCGTGCTATGGGCCGGCACCTTAAGGTTATCAAATTAGCCCCAATCTTGGATTTTATGCAGAGTGACTTAAGGTGCCAGCCCATAGAACGCGTTTCAGGTGTCGCTTTCATGCGTTGCGTTGACATTTAAGTTGGAATACATGCTTCTAAATAGCAACCGGCCCAATGACGGAGGAAAAGCGTAAGCGCGTCGCATGTAAGGGTGAAAACACAAAGAAAGCAGGTTGCCTGCATTCCTATTGCCAGCGTCTAGCGGCGCCAATCAGCATAAAGAATGGATATCCATTCTTTGTGCTGATTGGCGCCGCTAGACGCTGGCAATAGGAATGCAGGCAACCTGCTTTCTTTGTGTTTTCACCCTAACGCGTAAAGTTGCCCAACTTTCAACTTTTCATGCGTCTGGCATTCGATTATTTGTCAACTGTGACATCGATGGCAATCAGCTGTGCTCTTGTACAAAAGAATTATATCTTGATCTGAACAAATCAAGTTTTAATTACATAACCACTGCTTATAAAAATTTTATTTCTCTAAACACACTCGATAAATTATATATAAACAAATTTTAGACTGAAATGATAACTAAAGTTGGAAGTAATGTTAAATGTCAAAGCCAGCGCGCCGCGTTCATTGGGACGGTGATACGCGTCATACGTTTGTTATCAACGCAATGCATGAAAGCGACGCGCCAGAAACGCGTTCTATGGGCTGGCACCTTTAGGTTGATGTCCATGTTAAAACTTACAATGCAGGGTTAACTTAAAGGTAAGGGTAAAGGTTGATGAATTTTCATTAAGCGCCACTAACCGTTTAAAGGTCGACTGCAACCGTTTAAACACTTTGTTTGGAAATTAAACACTTAAGCTTGCAGTGTATGAGTAAGGCCACGTTCACATGGGCTGCATGCCGCACGGCAAAAGCTCTTAATGTGCTCTGATTGGCCAGGAAAAAATATCTATCTCGGCACATGTTCTCTTTCTTGCACAGCATTGCTGCAAAAATCATGCAAAGAGGAAATCTCTTATCCATGCGGCAAAATTACGGAACTGTCAAATTCGAGCTTTTGCCGTGCTGCTGCAGCCCATGTGAACGTGCTGCAAAATCACGGAACTTTCAATTTTACAATTCTAGCGACATATAAAAAATTAATATCTTTGTTTGTCACTTTGTCTTTCTTTATATTTAGTTATTAGTACTATTGCACTCGGTTAACATATTTTTTTTTTATTTTTAAAGTAATGCATTTCACTTTTTCAAAATCACAAAACAGCTGATTTTTGACAACCAGCAGATGCAACCATGTGAACGAGGAGCTGCAGGCATGCGGCAAGCTTTTTGCAGTCTCTCACGAAAATTTCCGAATACTACACGAAGGCAAGCCGAGGTCGAGCTTTTGCGGTGCGGCATGCAGCCCATGGGAACGCGGCCTAACACAGATTACCGTCAACAGCAAAGCTGTGAAGTGGATTGAAATGCACAGAGAGTAGGTCATTTATGAATTTTAGAAAAAGAGCGGGTGATAAAATTACAAATTGACCTCTTTGTGTTCACCGACAGAGATGGCGCGGGCGTAGATTTGACTACCTGGATCGCACGGCTGGAAAAAAACTGTGGATCCAGTTCTGCAGGACTGAGTGAATACCAATAGTTTGGAGTTTAACTAACAGAACAGACTTTGGTTGAGGAGAAGTAGGACAGAGCAAAAAATTTGCGCAAATTTTTAACTAAAGGTGAGGCGCGTGCCTTTAAGACGATAGCAGGTACACTTCGGGGCTAGTACATTTGTTAAAATGAAGCTATTTGAGGTACTTGCATACCTTGCGAGTCCTGAAGAAAACATGTCTATTGAGTGTGGGTAAGGGGGGGGGGGGCAGGTGGGTGGTACAATAGTGGCAAACAGAGAACAGTTCGATCCCCAGGAAGGATAAGTTTAACTTAGAACGATCCGGAATAATCGCCCTGAATTTCCTCTGGAACCTCAGTTCACCAACTATGGTCGGATACGCGGCAAATTAAAATGTTTGGTATTTTTTTTATGTGATAGTCCAAGCTCAGTCTCAGCTTGGCTCGAAGGAGAAAGAGAAGGATAGGATAGGTTAGGGGAGTCAGGGGGTATTGCAGCAGATGGCGATGAACCTTGCGATTGAACTCTTGGGTGTTGAATGAGTTCGGGAATACTGACTGTGGAAGGTTAAACGCGGTTCTTGCGGCCCCAGTCAAGAATTAGGTTGATGTCCCTGTTGATTAAATTGGACGGTGTACCATTAAGGATATGTCCTTTAACTGCATAGGGGCTAATTCAATGAGAACTGAAGGCCTTTATGGCGGATTTCCATATAGAGATGTGCAATGTAGTCAATAGAATGATTGCCTCCATCGCGACAGTGAGACAGGTCCTCCAGAAATGGAGAGGCAAGCAAGCCGTTACAGTCTGCTGCACTTGAGTATCGCCATGACCTGTTTAGTCTTGGATAACCAGACGCATAAGTGACTGCAACAAGTTTAACGATCGTGTCGTAGTACATCATTTGTGGTGTGAAACTCCATGTCTTACCCAAAAGAATTTTCCAGGCCTATATAGCCCTAGTGGCTTTACTGATGACGAGGTCCAGTTGAGCTTTCCAGTTCAGTTTTTTGTCTACCATAATTCCCAGATATTTGATTCAGTCTGAGTATTCAACTGCAGAGGTCCAATTTGCAGCGTTTGGAAAAAAAGACAGGACAGCCTTATTGGTGGGCTGTCCGTGGTATACCATCTTTGAACATCCCCGAGACAATGGACAAGATCTTCTGCGAAGCCGATAACATCCACAACCAGTGACCAGAGAAACGGGGACAGAACTCCACCTCGATAGCCTTTACGTCGATGTAACGTCCGTTATCCACTCAATTGCGCGTTTCTGAGGGCCAGTGCTGGCTAATAGCCAGTATTATAGAAGGCACCAAATTACCGAATTACATGGTCCAAATTACCAAGAGGTGAATCGACCGACTTCTACGTAGAATATAAGAAAACGATCCAGGAGATAAGTTGCCTTGCCTGCAACATTAGGGACTCTCGTGGGGTGATCCATAATTTGATGAAGATGCCTACAAAAACCTCGTAGCTCAGCCAGTTTGCACTGTGAACCTTGAAATAACCAACAACAATGAGATCACAATCAGGAATGGATGATAAAAATCCCGTGATCTGTTCAGAACTAACATCAATTTACGTGGTTTCGAATGATGATTTTAAGCCAGAGGTGGTTAAAATCAGATGACCTACTTTGATAAAGTTTATGGTAAGTCACGTCATTCCTAGCATAAATGGCAAAAAAAATTGTGTAGAATTAAGTCGATAATAAGAGCAGGCAACAGAGTCAATAGAGGAGAGAGCCATTCTCTAGCAAAAGCTCTGGAGATATTTAGAGCTAATCATGTTGAAGTTGGTGGGATTCTAGATATTCCATAAGCGTTCCAATTATTATTATCTCCATAATATTCAAAGTATTGAAGTAATTGCTATTGGACGGTAGTTGGCGTAAATTTATGCACTTATGTAAAATTTCCCAGAAATTTGTGGTATTGTTTAAGTCAATAATGACTGATATACAATATCGACAACGGAAAGCTTCATATAGTCTTAATTCTTCGAATACAAAATCCTCCCTTAGAAATTTTCTATGCCAATTAAGAAATTTTCAATAATTACAAGATTAATAACAAGTGGTCATCGACCCTAAAAAATGAACTCCAAATATTATTACAATGGAATCAAACCCAATAAACAGGAATAAACTACTCAAAAGTTTCTACAGCAACGCAATCCGATGAATCTACGTCTCCTTATAAATATAATACGTACATACATTCGGCACACTCAATCTACCTTGCATCGCGGTGAGTTTTATTCAATTATCGGCAGTTGATTGACTCTCATGAAATGCAAAAACCAACATAATAATACATCGGGAATTATTCGAGCTTGCCTCCACTGCGTTCATATGCAAAAGTTCGTGTTTAAAAAGTGGAGCTTAACCATAAACTTTTCGGAGTTGCTTATTCGAGATTTAATTTAGCTGCAGTCGGCATGATTCTAGAGCGATTCTAGCAGTGCAAGTTAATAAATCGGTTTTAATTATTTCTCTTCCGGTATTTGCTTAGATCGCTGCAATTTGAGAGGCTTGCACATTTTGATTTAATGCAAATAAATCTCTTATTGATAAAGTTCTTCACAAATATTTTTCAACTGAAAAGGGAGTTTCTTAAAACAAATATTGTGATATGATGGTTTGTCTAATATTCGAGTTAAAAAGTTAAATTTCACTACGTTCGATTGACCTTTTATATTTGAAAAAGAAATCAAAATTACTTTTCATAACACCCATTGCAAATGAGAAATAATTGGCAGATGAGTGTAGGCGTAGCACGCGAATCCCATTCAACCTCTTTGATATATTTACAGTTCTGTGAACAGCCCGCGGAGGTTGAATATTTTTGGGTTATTAAATTTAGGATGTTAAAATTACGAGTTTTTTTTATGTAGCTTACTGACAAAGTTTCACCGCTACTACCATAACGACTGTTCCACATAAATTCCTGCTATCCAGCCTACAGATTTTGCTGCAACACAAGACCAGCCTACGCGGCACACTCCCACCACCTTCAGGATTTTTTCCGAACATAAGAAGCAAAATTAAATTTTAAAGTACATGTATCTACCATCGCAATCAATTTAAGACCCGAATCAAGTCTCTTGCATGCTTGTGAAATCAAAGAGATGGTGCTACTCTACCAAAGAAATCCTTGAAGTTTCCCTTATACCCTCGCACAGCTCTGAAAACCCGACAACACTGGCTTCACAAACTTTATTGAACAGTTGACCGGATTCACCTCGTTTCAGAAGGCATAACACTCCAATGAGGACGCCTCATTTTAACTGCGATGGCTGTGTCGCTCAGCAGGCTTTAATACAGATCATCAAATTTTGGTGCCTAGATATAAAAACTTTTGTTTTAAATTTTGCTATACTCGTACGCTTCAGGTGAATTTTTTGTCAGTTATATGATATCTGTTTCAACCAACATACCCTCTTATTCTGGCATTGACTGAAATCTAAGTCACATCTGATAATGATTTAAATCGATATCAGGTGTCTGGGTATACCTAATTTAAAGCACAACTTCACTGATCATAGGAGTGTAGCCATTTATATAGGATATGACATGGCTTTCCGAAAAGTATACAATAGTAATATAATTTTTTTTTATTTTGGGATACGATCAGGCTTAGGAACCACCGTTTGTGCTACTAGTCCGTAATGTCATCCAAATCATGCGGAAATGTCTAGTAGTAAGCCTAATCAGAAGGATAGCAGAGAAAGGATCGGCTAGGGGTCAGGGGCGTTTCCAGCCAACTATCCTTGGGGGGGTAATTTAAAAAAAAGAAAATACTGAAATATTTTTTTATTCCATAAAATACCATTTGCACCCTCCCCAAGCCACCCCTATCTGAAGTTGCCATTTCAACCCCAAATGGTCAAAAAATAGTATTTAACGGTTATAGAACCTACATACGCAGCGGCAGAAATATTTTTCAATTTTAGTCGTTCTTTAGCCTATAGGTCTTCCTGCCTATTTCGCTTTTCAAGTGGATTGCACAAAAGAAACCAACTTTGTTCTGATATCAACTTCGTATTTATTTATCTAAACTGTCTTTTACACTTTTTTAGTTCTTTAAATTAAAGTCTTACAATAATCACGAATTACTCGATTTAACTTGATTGATAACTTTTAAAACTGGTTAAAATGATTTTCTATGTCCTCCTTTTGTACGTTTTCTATTTTTTTAAACTCGACAATCTTTTTTCAGCTATTATTCTATTATTTTTCAGCCCAAGCTGTCAAATTGGAAAAATATATAATAATCTTGAAACTTACATACTTAGCTGCGGCCGACTGGGGTTTTAGCCCCAGTCTCCTTGACTAAGTAAGACCGGAAGTAGTAGGACGATGTCCCTACAAGCCCCCCCCCCGCCCAACCCCCTAACTCGAGGTGGGTCCACTTCCCGCAAAAATGTCATATTATAAAAAATGCTTAAAATTACTTGAAAGGGTTATAAACCAAACGGCAGAAGTTTGGGACGTGACGATTTTTTCAAGTGCCAGCTCCCCTACCAAAAGGAAGAAAGTCATCACTTCTATTTCGGCGCTTGAGCAGTTAACTTCATTTTGTTTACATAGGCTGTTTCCACACGAGCGTACACACAACAGACAGAAGTCGTGTTCAGTCGTCAATTCTCTTTTGGTGTTCGGTGAAAAATCGTATGAGCTTTTACACGAGGGAACAACTTGCCGGCAACAAATCATACTGGCTCTGTTGTTGTTTTAGACATTCTCTTTGCGAGCAAAAGGGAATTTCAGAAAAAACAACAACAACGCAGGAGCCGTGGAACAGGGTTGCTACTTTGGCTCTATTGAGCCATTTGTGGCTCTTTATCAAATAAACTTTTAAAATTGGCTCTTTGCCTCTTTCTCAACTTAAATGCCTCTTTTGCCTTTACCACTGCCCTACTGGTATGTGCAGAATCCCTCCCACGCTTAAGTTTTCCCAGTGAAGAAATTAAGGTATAGATTCCTTACAACATCTACGCTCGGCTTAGAAGAGTTGGGTGCCAGCCCTGAAGAGGCACTTCCACAGGTCGGGGAATAGAGTTTCGCACAACTATCAATCACTTGCATCAAGGGCTAGGTGCCTTAACACCTTGATTCGTGAAAACTCAAGAATAGACGAAGACAACTGGTTTAAGCAGCAACTCTTGAAAACTAAGCCCGGCCCCCAAGCTTGCCAAAAATAGCTTAAAAAATTCATTTTCTTTCGAATGTCAGTACCTGAAACCCAAAAAGTATTATTTCAATAGACACAAGCAATACATCGTCGTAAAGGTAAAAAAGGAACCTTTCGATCAGTACATTTGAGATTGGTTAGATATATTGTTCTGGAGGATTCTGGCCTAGTGTTGAGTCGGACTTACACGAGGCAGTACATTTGTACCTTACACGATGTAAATTGTACTGAGGCCTCAATTATTTTAAATGTCTCGGTTCAAAAATAATGTCCTACAGGTTTCGAGAAAAATGAATCGAGGTGTGATTGTAAATTTCTTCCTTCTTTTGCGGCATTAAATATCCAATTTGAACTGCAGCGAGGTGAGCTTGTAAACATGAACTAGAGAGACATTTTCTTATTTCTTTTGCGACAGTAAAATATCCAATTTGAACTGCGGCGAGGTGAGATTGTAAACACGAACGGGAGAGACATTTCTCACTTCTTTTGCGGCAGTAAAATATCCTATTCAAACTGAGCCGTGGTGAGATTGTAAATACGAACATTTCTTACATTTTTCGAGGGAGTGAAATGTTGTACTTGAGAGACAATTCTTACATTTTTCGAGGGAGGGAAGTTTTGTAGTGAAGAGACAATTCTTACATTTTTCGAGGGAGGGAAGTTTTGTCCTGGAGAAACAATTCTTACATTTTTCGAGGGAGTGAAATGTTGTACTTGAGAGACAATTCTTAAATTTTTCGAGGGAGGGAAGTTTTGTAGTGAAGAGACAATTCTTACATTTTTCGAGGGAGTGAAGTTTTGTACTTGAGAGACAATTCTTACATTTTTCGAGGGAGGGAAGTTTTGCCCTGGAGAGACAATTCTTACATTTTTCGAGGGAGTGAAATTTTATAGTGGAGAGACATTTCTTACTTTTTTTGCAGCATCAAAATTCCCAACTTTAAATTAGGCGAAGTGAGATTTTAAAATATAAATATACTTTCTGGAGACATAGGTTTCGTACCTACTCTGAGGCAGTTTTAATAAATAATAAAAGCTTTACATTGGTATGTATTTATATTCTTTCTTTCTTTAATTTGCTTGTTTTTGTCATTTTGGAGAGGGCTTAAATTAAGCTAGCACCTTTTGTAATTTACTTTGCGAATTAAGATTTCAGTGATTTTTTATAGACAAAAACGTAAGTAAACAAAATTGTTTTTATTTAAATTTTTTCGTAAGGCAGTTTTAAAAAAGAATTAACTACTTTTCTTCTTACACGAAAAAAATGTAAAAAAGCATTATACTATTATTTTTCTCCATCTATGTCACGTCTGCATATGTTTTTATTTTTTAACCAACATTTCTAATATTCATTTCTTTTTTTCTGTGATTTGTTCCTTAATTTAATATATTAAGAATGGCTGAGAAGAAAAAGATGTCGATGGCATGGGAATATTTTGTGGACTTAAAAAATGATAAAGGTAAATGAAATTTCTGTGGTAAAGTTTTGTCTTACAAAGGTGGCGGTGCTTACAATCTAATTTGACACACAAAGAGCAAGCATCCTCATGTTTTCTCTGCAATTTGTGAATCTCAGTTTGTAAACACCGATAGCATCAGAAATGCTTCGCTTACTTCCATTTCAACATCAAATGCACCGGAACCCGAAACACCGGAATTTTGCACGTCCTCCATCTCATGTACTAATAGATATTTATCCTACGTGCACCTCGCCTCATTCCAAATTGAGAATTTTACCGCCTTAAAAAAAGTAAGAGAGAAGAAACCCACCAATGTGACAATCACACCTCGCCTCATTTGAAGTGAGACATTGTACTGGTTCAAAAGGAAAAAGAGGCTCCTCTTACAAACTCATTTTATAATCGTGTCCTACCCAACACTATTCTGGCCATAAGTGAAAAAAAGTCGTTTTGATAATTTCTCGATAACGCTTCTATGGAAAAATAAATAAGTGTCATTTTCGTTTTCAACGACCTCAAATTAGGTTAAAAAACACTTTTTTCATGAGGTACATTTTTCGTGTAAACTAGTGTGATTCTGGGAAGGTCATTGAGCTGCGTAACTTCTTTGAGAGAGCGCTCAACAAGGATAGGATTGTAAGAAATGATGTTTTAGACGACAACATTGAAGAAGTTATGTCAAGACGTGTTTATGTTTTGTATACACATATGTACTCGTATGTATAATAAATTTATTATTAGTTATGTCAATAACTTTAAATTTATTATTAGTTATGTCAATAACTTTATATATTTAATATATGTTTATATAATCGTGTTTGATTTGGCTCTTTTTTATCAGCATTGGCTCTTTTTCTCGGAAAATTTGGCTCAAAAATGTTTTGCTGAGTGGCAGCCCTGCTGTCAAAGTGTTCGATCTGCTGAAAAAATCGTTCAAATTTGGGTACCGTCCCCATCGTCCTCTCTCACCCTCTTCTTCATAAGCCACTTTGCAGCCGACTCTTGTCGTGTCGTGTGTACGCTCGTGTGGAATCATCCATAGCGTGCCATATTAGCGGGAGTCTCGGGTATCGGTCCCTTCCACGACTCTCCAGCAGTTTTGAATAAAAATAAATAAGAATAAAAATAAATAAGCGAAAGAAAATTCTTAGGGGGGGTAATTACCCAATTACCCCCCTCTGAAACCGCCCCTGCTAGGGGTCTGGAGGGTGCTTGAATAGATGTCGATGAACTCTGTAATGTTATTTCAGTTAAGAAACATCGACTGCGGAAGATAGTTCCACAACCGATTGGTTCGATTTAAAAAAAGAAGAGGACTGCAGTGTGTGTGTATCAATAAAATTTAATGAGAGTTGCTACATTCCTACGGTGGTTTAAAGAGTCTATGGAGGCGCAAAAGTTGCTATCACCAATTAGTTTTGATGGCGCTGTTTTGAAGCTTGTCCAGCTATGCCAAGATCGTTTTTGAGCGACTGCCCAGATATAAATATGAGTTGTATTCAAGGCGGGGCCTAATCTAAGACTTGTTGTTTGTAGCCAGGCCCAGGGCAGCTGGCTAGAGGAGGAACTTGCTACTCATGAGGAATCTCAGGCATTCGTATGCTTGTTTAGCGATTTGGAATATGTGATTATTTCATCACAGATCTTCGGATAACGTTACGCCTAAGATGTCCTAAAATTAGTAATGTATATTCGACAAATGGGAGCAAATTAAAAACAGCGTAAAGGGAGCAGCAGAAGAGGCACTAGGCTGGGCCACCCGACAGACTGGAATTGACTGGTTTGATCAAGATTGTCGAGCCGCAATAGAACAACGAAACCATAGCCACCGGGAGTACATTGTAAGGCCCACAAGAGCAAGGATGGAAGTCTTCCAGCAAAAAAGAAGAACCGCAGATAAGCTCTGCAGAAAGAAGAAGAGAGAATACCTAAATAGGAGGATTCTACAGATACAGGAAGACTTCAATGAAGGGAGAATCAGGCAAGCGTGCAAAGGAACTCGCCGATCAGCAATAAGTTTCAGCCAAGAACGGACATCTGCAAAGACATAGATGGGAACCGGTTAGGTGATCCGGATCTTATAAAAGAAAGGTGGAAAGAATATTTTCAAAACTTATTGAATCAGACCCGCACAGTAAACGAGGATCCACTTGAGGCTTTTTTTTATGTGGAAGACTAGAGCTCAGGGAAAGCCCTTTGTACTGTCGACAATCTATTTTCTTCGTATAGAGTGCAATATCAAACAGCAAGCTCTAGTCGATAGATAGTGAATTAACTTGAATAAAAATCAATAGACTACTAGACTAGGGAAGGGAGAAGTAGGAAGGAACAGTCATAACCACCTAACCCCAACCATTTCTATCACGACTCTGGCATCAAGGCAATGAGAAACAACTCGCTGGAGTGTTATGCCTCCTGAAACGAGTTGAATCCCATCAATCAACCGATGACATGCGCTTGGTGGAGCGGGGCAGTGCTAGCGGAAGGCTATGACAGGAGGGAAGAAGAAAGAATGTGGGAAAGGCGAAGGACCGTGGGGGTTTACCGGGATTCGAACCGGGGACCTCTGGGATAGTAGCCAGGCGCCTTACTCCCTAGACTACCGAAGCCCCCCGCATTTGTAATTCCTCAAGATAATATCCCCATAGAACCCCCAACACTGGATGACGTACGTGAAGCTGTAAAAAGACAAAAAAGCAACAAATCGCCAGGCATCGACGGAATAGCAGCTGAGCTGCTAAAGGAAGGAGAACCACAACTCTTAGCAGCTTTACACCAACTGATATGCAGCATCTGGGAGGAAGAAGCTATACCAGATGACTGGAGGAAAGCCATTATATGTCCAATATACAAGAAAGGAGATAAATTAAACTGTAAAAACTACAGAGGCATCTATCTCCTCAGCACCAGCTATAAAACCTTCACAATCCTTGTGAAACAAAAGCTAGAACCTATAGCGGAAGGCCTTATAGGAGAATATCAAGCTGGTTTTAGGACAAACAGGTCAACATCGGACCAGCTACTGACCTTAAAGCAAATTTTGGAAAAAAAACCTGGGAAAGGAATGATATATATACCAGATATATACCAGATATTTGTTGATTTTCAACAGGCATATGACTCAATAAACAGAGAGAGGCTATACGAGATCATATTGGAATTAGGAGTCCCCTCAAAGCTTATACGACTGGTCAAAAGCGCAACAAATGGCTCCCTGGCGAAAGTAAGGATCCAAAATGCAGTAACAGAAGAGTTCGAAGTGCGACATGGTCTTAGACAAGGAGATGGACTGGTTCCAATGCTTTTCAACCAGGCCTTAGAATGGATGATAAGGAAAACGTCAGTCCAGAGAAGTGCGTCAATAGCAACCCAGACTGTACAATTACTTACGTACGCGGGCGGCGTGAACATAGTAGGAAGGTCCTTTTTGGCAGCAAAAGAAGTTTATGTCGGACTAAAAGAGGCCTGAACATCAACGAAGAGAAAACAAAGGTGATGCAACAATCCAGACCTGGAAGATTTAGAACGGGAAGAAATATAACTATCGACGAACATAACCTAGGAGTAGTCGATAAAACAGTCTACCTTGGGTCTACAATTACAAAAAGAAACGAAGAAAAGGAAGAGATAACTCGACGAATACTACTGGCTAATAGATGCTTTTATGCCCAAAAACAAATACTGCACTCAAGATTTGTGCACAGAAAAACGAAACTCTCATTCTACAAAACAGTAATACGACCAGTACTGTGCTATGGTAGCGAGACTTGGACTATGACCCAGGACATAGAGGAACGAGTCAACAGAGTCAACCAGAGAGGATGGAATATGCCGGAGGAGACACAACAGCGAGTTGTATGACATTTTTGACGACCCAGAACTCTCAACTTTAATAAAAATCAATAGACTACTAGACTAGCCGGTCACGTAGTCAGGATGGAGGACAATCGCATCCCAAAACGGCTTATGATATCAGAAATTTCAGGAAATAGACCTGTAGGCAGACCCAGGAGGAGATGGATAGACTATATACCATTTTTTACCATTTATCGAAAGTAGACGTAAGACCGAGTAAGTGAGCCAAACAGAAGTCCGTAGGAAGCGTAGTTTTAAGAGGAATCGCAGTTAAAAATGCGGCTTTTTTTTTAAAAAAAATTAATTTAACAACAACCTCTAAATATTTCCGTCTGAAAAAAATTACTGCCTTTTTGCAACACTAAAAGGTATCTTTTGCCAAAGTTTCAGCATCATAAAAATTTTTTTGTCAACGAAAAAAATTAAAAACCAAAAAACCGGTTTTCCGCCATTTTTTCGAAAAATTTTAAGGTTAGGGTAAAAACGGTTCACACAAAAGTTGTAGATCTTTTTATTTCCTACAACTTGTACCTTTCACTTTTTTCGATAGGATGCACAGTTTAGCCAGAAATCGCAAAAAACTGTTGTCAACCCCTAAACACCCCCTATTCCACCTCGGATAGCAGCTGTCGGTTCGATTTATTTTTCCCTCTTTTACAAGACTTGTTCGAGAATATCCCGCAGTCAGATTGCTGTAACGAATTTTTTTGTTGTTCGAACCCTATTTCTACTGGACTAATATGTGACATTAATGCCCGGTTTCACAGTGTCGATTTGAGCTTTCGCTCAGCTGAACCTGAGCAGTAATTTTGAGCTTTAGCTCAAGTCAAAACTGTTTCACAGTTTGTTTTTGTGCTCAGTTCAGCTGAAGTTAGTTCACTGGATTTTGCAGGCCACTATGGTTGAATCAGTTGGGGAAAATTTTGCTTTCTGTAACATATTGTGTGATTTTTCTAGTTTTTTATCTTTAGTTGTAAGGATTTTTGAAAAGATATGGCCCCTTATTACTATAAGAACGAGTACGACGAAAGGAGACATCCTTATCGTACTCCTGAGCTCACCTCAAAATTTCGGATAATTTTTCATTGTGGGGAACTCGGCATTTGGAATTTTTATATGGAGCGTTTTTCAATATTATTATTTTGTCAGGTAAAAGGGGGATCGTAATCCAGGAAACTGGTCCACTATGATTCTCAAGGTGTTCATACGGTATATGCAGGAGCGGCTCTTTCTGAATCCAGCTGGCTTCTAAGCGTTCGGTACCATAAGTTTTCTCCAGGTTACTGTGAAAATGAAGCATTCAAAGCGGCAAGAAATAATCTCTCCATCTTTAGATTAACACAGCAGCCTTCTATCCGCACTCTTTACGGCATGCTTTGTAATAGAATGCCTCTTGTGTTTACAATTGAAAAATCAAACTTCAAACTTATAATTAAAATCAATAAATAAACACAAGTTCACTGTGATTTCTCTAAAATTAATGACATTACTCTAACTTATATCCTGAGCTTTGGCTTAAGTGCCCAAATTTAGTCGCTCAGTTCAAATCAATTTTGAACCAAGTTCAACAGTTGAACCACTACTGTGAAACAGTAAAATGAGTTGAGCGAAAGCTCAAGGCTGAGCGAAAGCTTAAGTGATAATAAAGAGATAATAAAAGTTGGTTTTTTGGCATTGCTTTTTCTAACTATAAAAAATTTGTTTCATTTTTCAATTTAGTTTTATTGTTCTCGAAAGATTTTGTTATTGCAGACTTCTAGATTTAAATTAAAAGAAACTTTAGAAAATGGCCCTCGAATTTCGAGTGCTGGATGCTGCTATTTGCATTAATTTCAAATCTATTAACGTTCATGGTTTTAACAGAATACACTGGCAATTTTGGTCATATTTCAAATAAATGTATTTTGAATCTAATGACTCCAACTTTTATAGGAATAGTTGGTTTTCTGTTAATGGTTAAGAAGAGTTGAATTTTGAAGGTTTGGATTGATTTTAAACATTTAAACGTTGGGTGCAGCGAGGCGCACCGGGTTCCAGCTATCCAAAATACAGAAAAAAGCGGTTCATTGAGAAACTTCATCTGTGTATGAACATTTATATCTCGAAAAATGCCATGTCAATGGATGGTTTTTATTGTCTCGATCAAAATGTCAGATCCCTAATAGTTTCACATTTTGTTGTTTGGAATCAAAAATACCAAAAAATTGCCGTTTTTCAAACTCTCCTGCTGTATATTAAAATTCATATCACCTGATTACTACTATTGGCTTATGGGAGCAGCGTAGGCGCCCCGGGTCCAGCTAGTTTCTTTATATTTCCCACCTAGTTCTACCTGAATTGACCCAGACATGGACTGTTCACCAATTATGTGAGATAATAATGACTTTATATGGAGTGCTATAATGCGACCTTACGGAAGTATTTACTTTATACAATTCCCATCACTTCTGCAACTATTAACTAGTTTACATTTTTTTCTTAATTGCGGGTACCTAATAGGAAAAGAGTTTTTTAGCCTAATTTGAGGTCGCTGAAAAAGAAAATGATCCTCATTTTTTTCCAAAGAACCGTTATCGAGATATTAGCAAAATGGCTTTTTCCAATTATTGGCAGATTCTAGAGAATCAAGGCCCAAGCTTAGCTTAAAAAATACACTTTTTTACGTAGAATACTCCCACCTGCCTAAAATTGTAAAAGAGTTATGAGTCATCAAAGCCAAAATTTTGTTTTTTTAAAAAAAACATCTACTTCAACAACCTTTTCCCCCAAGGAATAACCAATATTTTTTTTCCAAAATTAGAAAGCTTGGAGTATTTTCTATGAGTAATGTCCAGACAATTTTTATGCTACGGCCTTTACTTTTGAAGTTATAAGCAATTTTGATGTTAAAATTGGCCTTTTTTGTGCTTTTTATTAGTACTTTTTTTTACCTAAGCTTTGTCGAAAAATTTGTAAACTAGTGTATCTACTACCTTACATTTAGCAAGTAGCTTTGCTTTGCTATGCCCTGCAGCGGTCGATAGCTATTCGCGTTTGCGCTTCTTTTTTTATAGGTTTTCTCATTTATGAAATCGGCGTATGTACGAATGTTTATATTGTATTCTAAGTAAATTTTATTAAAGGGATTTGTTGGCGGAAATAAATGTAAATAAGAAGGAAGCTATTAAATGTATTGTTTGATTTTTTGTTTAAATGACAAAAATCAATTACATATTTTTAGAAGTTTGAAGATTTTGTTTTTTCAGGTCTGACTTTTCGGTTTCTACTACTTTGCAAAAGTTAGTAAAATCGTGAGTTTTGTGCGAATTTTGATTTTGTTTTGATTTATAACAATAATTTCCGCGATGTGTTTATTTTGCAGATTTGGAAAAATATTATTTTGATCAAAGATTCACAAGTAAATTATCTCGTTTTACAAGGATTTCAAGATGTAAAATATCATATCATGAACAAATTTAAAAATATGAAAAGTGGAAATTATTGCTTTATGGGTATTTGTGGCCATTCTCACTTAATAGTGCAGCAAATACTTACAAGAATTCTATCTTAGGCACTAGAAAAAAATCCAAATAACTTGAATTTCTTTTATCTTTATTATAATGTTCTACTGACATCCTGGAAAGTTTCCTAGTTTCAGCGGTCAAGTTTTATTTTATTGGGGAAAATTTTAACTTGACGCAATTAATATCGACAACCATTTTATTCGTACGGGAAAGTTGCGGGAAAGTTTCGGTGTCCCTCTAATACGTGCGGGAAAGTTTCGGTGTCCCTCTAATACTAGTATTTTGTTGAAAACAAATACTCCTTTCCACACCACCGCAGGGGTAGAGTATTAAGCGCGTTTATTGTAAAGTGGTTTCCCCAGGAAGCCTAATCCCTTACAGGCATTTACGCTACTACTCCTAAGAATTTGAGGTAACAACTTTCCCTTTTAGGATTTTATAATTTTTTGTTTGGAATAGTTTTTAAGGGGTTAGTCTACTGTTAAAATGCGAAAAATGAGCTTTTTTTTTAAACTGCTGTATAAAAAAAACGACAAAAGATAGCGACTTGAAATTTTATATGCTCGTTTATTCAACTTAAAAGTTTACATTTTTATAGTTAAGAAAAATTAAAAAAAACAAAATGGCGGCCATCCCAGGCATTCACTGTAGCACTGCCTGATGAAAATAAAAATATCGCGGGGTAAGATCCTGACAAAAATATAAATCTGTAATCACAACACAAAAAATATTCTATTAGTTTTAAGTACAATCAACGCCCCTGACCTCAATTTAGAGCAAAAAATAAATTTTTGGCGATTTGGCAGCACTTTTTCAAATAAAAACAAGACCAAAATCAACGCAGCTATGTGCAAATGTGTGCCAAATCACTAAAAAACTTATATTTTCGCCTAAAATGAGGTCAGGGGCGTTGATTGTACTTAAAACTAATAGAATATTTTTTGTGTTGTGATTACAGATTTATATTTTTGTCAGGATCTTACCCCGCGATATTTTTATTTTCATCAGGCAGTGCTACAGTGAATGCCTGGGATGGCCGCCATTTTGTTTTTTTTAATTTTTCTTAACTATAAAAATGTAAACTTTTAAGTTTAATAAACGAGCATATAAAATTTCAAGTCGCTATCTTTTGTCGTTTTTTTTATACAGCAGTTTAAAAAAAAGCTCATTTTTCGCATTTTAACAGTAGACTAACCCCTTAAATGAGTTCTTATCTTTAAATTGAAGTGAATGCCACAAACAAAATTCTCTAAGAAGAATGAGGATCAACTAATTTAAGATTTGTTTGTGGTGATCGTAACATTCAT
The DNA here is from genome assembly GCA_963855945.1 of Thereva nobilitata. Classification (NCBI taxonomy): domain Eukaryota; kingdom Metazoa; phylum Arthropoda; class Insecta; order Diptera; family Therevidae; genus Thereva; species Thereva nobilitata. Next base: position 52,450,371 of record OY979694.1, on the reverse strand, counting down.
TTTAGTTAACCAGTGGGAAAAATCAGATTTTTTACATATTGTATCCATGCAATGTTCAATTATTTTGCTTTTTAAACCTTTTATTTCAGGCGTATTTTGAATAAAAGTGAAGATTTTTACAAATATTAAAAAAATAATCTGTAGGATTTTTAAGTGCAGCAAAATCGGTACTTTTTGAATAATTTTTAAAATAAATAAAACTTCCCGAAGGTTTTGAATACTTAACAGTTTCGTTTGGGTTTCTCATAATCTTGTGGCATAACAAACACTTTTCCTTTTTTGACAAGCGGTCAATTATGAACCCCACAAAATACCTTAAAGAAGTTTCTTCGACAGAAATCGAATCTTCATTTGCCCCATATTCCAACAAATCAATTGACTGGATTATATTGCTAACTTCGTGACCCTCATTAGTGACATCACCAATCTACAGTAAAAATACAATGATCGTCATTATTATTTATTGTTTTGCCATCACTAAATGAGTCAATAGCTATAAATTGCTGATTATCTTCGTCACAATTCTTCCTATGGGAAGATATAGACAAAATTTTGATCGATATAATTTTGCAAATGATACTATAGAAATTATATGAATACTCCAATTCCAAAAATGCTTTCTTCCATTTTTAAAAACCAGTGAGATAGTAGCGGTTTTGGTCTCTGAACAGGCTCCTTTAACGAATCTGTTACCCATTTCATAGCTAAAGTTGCTAAATGTATGTCCACTAAGCTGTAAAACTGAAAAAAGTTGACCAGTTTGGTTAAAGAAGTTTGTTTAGAGAGGTTGAAGCCGCTATTGCTTTACTGATTTTTAAAAATGGAAGGAAGCCGTTTTGGAATTGGAGTATTCATATAAAGATGAGTTGTTACTGAAGCCCCCTCTAGGTTTTCAATTGGGTCTTGGGTAAATTTCGATGTCACAACGAAATGTTTATCGGGAAACTCGTTTAATATTTCATCAATTGGTTTATCGGTGGAAAACAACTAATAATAAATTGCCAATTAGAAAATAAACCTCGTACCATAAAAACAGACACATACTTTGCTGGTTCCTTATTTCTAAAATCACCTATATCTACAAAATCAACCATTTCATCTGTTACCTGATCATATGTTAACTCTCTTTTAATATTAATTTCATCGAATATTAACACAGTTTGCCTCATTTCTACATCTCAATATGAAACAATATTCTAAAGGTTTTCTGTAATCGTGTTATTGAAACCAAGTTGAATATTTTTAATTAGTTGTCAACGATGCAAAGAGGTCAGAGATGGTAAATTTATGTTTAAATAATCTTTAAAATACCTGTAAGTTGTAGGAGATTTGTAATGGAAATTCAAAGCTAACGATCTTCCTTCATAACTCCATCTTTTTTATTTTTCTTGTTAGAAAGTATCATAGTGCAAAAAGTTTTTGAATTTTTAGTCACATATCGCTGTTTTGCTAATACTGGCACAACTCAAAAAATTTCAAATTTCGTTTTATTGTATAGAATATCTGCATTATCTGTCTACTTTCATCCTGTAAAATGACGTATTTTTCATTCTGCAAGTTTTTATCAGATAGCGCCTTGATGTTTGAATGAAATTTTCTGAAATAACGGCACAACTCAAAAAAAGGTAGTGAAATCTAAGTTTCTTGTGTAATTTTAGAAATTTATCGAAAAGCACCATAATTAATTAATAATTGCAAAACAATAACTAATAACTCATAATAACTAACTAATAAAAATAAATAAAATTTCTATTATTCAGCATTTTTCCATAACGTAAATCTTAAAAAGTCTCTCCTGTAAATGTGCACTTTTTTGAGTATATGGAGCGGAGGTAATTAAAGAAGTTACCGGTCTTTTGACTATACTACTGAGATAGTTATTTCGACATATCCTTCCTTCTAGGTTCACCTTCTTACTTCTATTTTCTTTGCTGCTGCTCTTCAACTTTTCTATAAGTTTTTTATATTTACTTAATAAATTTTTATATTTTGAGCGGTAGAAATTTACCGATTTCGCCGATTTTAGACAAAATTAACAGGACAATTCGATTTCGACAGAAAGTTGTTACCTTAAATTCTTAGGAGTAGTAGCGTGAATAGCAAATTGGAGAACTGCTTTTAAAAAATACAATTTTATGTCAGATTTACTCAACGAAGACTAAATAAATGCCTGTAAGGGATGTAACGCCGAAATTTTTTTGTGGAATAGGCTTCCTGGGGAAACCACTTTAAAATAAACGCGCTTAATACTCAACCCCTGCGGTGGTGTTGAAAGGAGTATATATTTTCAACAAAATACCAGTATTAGAGGGACATCGAAACTTTCCCGCACGTTTTACGAATAATGCGATATTAATTGCGTCAAGTTAAAATTTACCCCAATAAAAGAAAACGTGACCGCTGCAACTAGGATACTTTCCAGGATGTCAGTAGAACATTATAATAAAGATAAAAAAAATTCAAGTTATTTGGATTTTTTTTCTAGTGACAAAGATAGAATTCTTGTATTGGCTGCACTATTAAGTGAGAATGGCCACAAATACCCATAAAGCAATAATTTCCACTTTTCATATTTTTAAATTTGTTCATGATATCATATTTTACATCTTGAAATCTTTGTAAAACGAGATAATTTGCTTGTGAATCTTTGATCAAAATAATATTTTCCCAAATCTGCAAAATAAACACATCGCGGAAATCATTGTTATAAATCAAAACAAAATCAAAATTCGCACAAAACTCACGATTTTACTAACTTTTGCAAAGTAGTAGAAACCGAAAAGTCAGACCTGAAAAAACAAAATATTCAAACTTCTAAAAATATGTAATTGATTTTTGTCATTTAAACAAAAAATCAAACAATACATTTAATAGCTTCCTTCTTGTTTACATTTATTTCCACCAACAAATCCCTTTATAAAATTTACCTAGAATACAATATAAACATTCGTACATACGCCGATTTCATAAATGAGAAAGCCTGTAAAAAAACAAGCGCAAACGCGAATAGCTCTCGAAGAACCATGCTCCCATGAATCGCTATCGTTTTTCCTTCCATTTACTCTCATCAGATAAGATTTACTCAAAAATCTTGACAGTGCCACCGAAAATAAAGATTTAGCGGGGGCAGCTTTCGTTTGGAGGAAGCTTAAATGGAGGAAATAGGAAAGCTCTCTGAACAGCCCAGTGCACACTTTTCTTGTATGAAATGGAATATCTTTCCTTTTATTTGTCTATGGTAATAGTTAGAGGGGTTGTTGGAGTCACATTTTTCGGTATGGATTGAACATGAGGTAGATTTCGAGATTCTTAATAAACTCGCGAGAAGTATGCCAGAGAAAAAAGTTTGTTCAGAGTTTAGTGTTTGCTAAGAGTTGGTGTCTGAATCGCGGCAGCCTTGACTGCGGGCGTGTAGTCCTGCCGGTCCTCTAAGTTCGCAAACACCACAAGATAACAAAATAAATAAATCCGAAACAATAGTCGAAATACAAATTAAAGAAACAATAAAAACAAATTACATAACATTAAATAGAATCGTGCAGTCAAAAACTACAAAACTTAAAACAGTGGGTAAGTGTTTGCTAGTGATATAAATTAAGTGAAGATCACCATCACACAAAAAAAATACAAGAAGGACCGACGGACAATAAGTAAGCTTCCCTTACTCCGCCAGGACCCCCATCTGGATGATGCCGGATCGGTCGCTCATGGCAGTTGTTTTGTTTAAGCAGGCATAATACTGCAACAAGACGGTCTCCCGTTAGCCCTGATGATTGTGTCACCGGTACGATCAATTCAACATCTACTGAGCGCCCCCAAACCCTATCATCATATTCTCTTCTATTATATATTTCAAATCGGGCTTACTACTAAACATTGCACCATGACCTGAACTATGTACATGACGCACTGGCAGTACAAAACGGTGATTCCTAAGCCGGATTTTTTCACATTAAAATAAAAAAAGCCAATGGTGAGAGGTATTTCTTAAGGATCATAAGGTATACATTGTCAGGGCCAGTAGGTTTATTAACGCCAAGGCCTTTGAGACAACTGCACACTTCGCGAGTCCTGAAGAAAACTCTGGCGCCCTTCGTTCGTGGACGGGGTGACATAACAATAAGTAGTAAAGAAAAATTCAAGGACAATAACTCGGCCCTGACTTTGCTTATTGGTATTGCTTTTCTCTTGTCGACAAAAGAATGGATTGTGGATGAGTTGAAATTCTTTTTGAAGTAGCTAACCAATGACCAGATATATTTGGTGCTAGGGGTAGCATAGCAGATCTTACTTCTTAACCTAACATCAAACGATGATCTAGCTCTCCTGGTGATGGAATTTCTCAATATAGCGAAATAACGACGTACTGACGATTTTGGAAAACGTCTGTAGGCTTTAATGGCGGATTATTTCGCATTTATTGCGATCTTGAATTCCCTATTAAACCGTATAGCCGGCCCAGTGGCGGACTAAGGGGGGGGGGGGGCGGAGGGGGCGGTCCGCCCCGGGCCTCTGGTTCCTGGGGCCTCCAAATGTCTACAAGTTCCCTTGATCAAATCCTAAACAAGGCTTTTAAAATAAGGGCAGTGCCTACCTAAGTGGTACTTTGGAGTCGGAGGTCGCGTACAATGTTCCCGTAGACACAAATAAGTACAGCATGTAATTATTAAAATGGGTCTTTACTGAATCGTTACCCTCTACATCGCTTACATATACTTCAATGCTTCTTGACCATTTTCATCTCGGTTGCATCATGCAAGAGGAGTTTTTGTAAACTTAAGCCTAGTGTCCACTATAGAGTTTTTTGCGTAGAGCTAGAGAAAACTCTCGCGTAGAGATGCGTAGAGAAGTGTATACACCGTCTAGAGCTCTACACATGCTCTCTACACCCACTCTACGCGCTCTGCACTCTACACTATAAAGTGTATACGCAATTTTTTTGTGTTTGGTAGAGCTCTACATCTGCTCTACGCTCTAACAAGCATGTTTGATAGAGTTTTTCTCTCTACAGTATTCATTCTTATTTCTGTTTCGACTGCGCTTCGAATTGTTGTACATAGGCGCAGTGCCGCGGCCAGACAATTGGGGGCCCTGTGCAAAAGGGGCCCCAGAGTCTCCAAAAAAAATTTTCTGTCATAAAGACCCGTCCCCGCGACAGAATTATGGAAAATGGGCCCCATGTAATATTTAGTGTGATGCGAGTTCGTATGATATAACCCATATGCTGATTTGTATGACCCATTCATTGAAGTAAAAATGCAAATAAAGAATTCAAATGATTTTTATTGCCAAAAAAATGTTTTGCTCGCTTCGCTCGCGGTGCCCCAAACACGCGGGACCCTGTGCAGTTGCACACCCAGCACATATGCCAGCCGCGGAACTGCATCGGCGTGTTAAATAACAACGAAATTCGAATACGACATACGCAGAAAATTTTGGTATGAATATGTATCTTCTTCCGCTCATTCCTTAATTCTCGGTACATTCCAGCGTTTTGTTTTCTTTTCGCAATCCAATCTCGCTCTCAACATTTCCTTTCCTTCTTTTCCCTTCTTTTGGGGAAAACTCATTTTATTATTTTTTTGATTTCTATTAATTTCCTTTAAATTTTTTACACAATATATGTACGTACGCATCTCTGAATAACTGAGAAATGAAATGAGATGCAAAAGTTGATGGCCGCAGTTGCGCGCTCTACCATACGACTCTACAGTAGAGAAAAACGCATCTGCAGTGTACTCAGTCTGTAGAGCTCGTGGTAGATCTCTACTCAAAATTTCTCTAGATCAACTCTACGGGCGGTGGAGTGGTAGAGAAGCGCTGTAGAGTACTTACTACAGGTAGAGCTCTACACTCTACGCTCTACATTCTACCGAAAAAAACTCTATAGTGGACACTTGCCTTTAGTACGACTTTCGGAATCGATGGGTAATTAAATGCTTTTCCTACTGGGAAATAAACATATACACACACTTGTCCATACAAATGGCAACTGAATAAAAGGCTTCTAAAATTACATCGACTTCTTAGACTGAGGGCCTCATTCAGCTTTACCGCCCCGGGCCTCTGACGGGCTTAGTCCGCCACTGAGCCGGCCTACGCTTTGTAGATTTAGCAGAATAAACGCATTCTCGCTCGTATAACTTTGGTAAAACAGCGAGTGACACAGGCGCCGTTGACACTACGAAAACACAAGTCCCAGGGTTGGAAGAAGCGAATAAGTCCAAATCATTCGGCAAAGAAATGAATTCATATTTCAAAGCGTTAACAAAAACTTCAGCGTCGAGGTTTGCTCATGAGAACCAAATTCATTCTTCGGTTACTAGTGCGTGCTCTAATTAGATTTTTTGGAATGCGAAAGTTACTTTGGTGTATAAAGTAAAAATCGCATTCTTGTATGCAGAGAATTAAGCTAAGAAATCAGGAACTTGTTAGCTTTTCACAGTAAAAAAAATCCTACCATATGCAATTTATTCAGGTGTTTCATATTCTAGTAAGCAGTTAAAGTTACAATCATCCACCTAGCTCATGCCCGATTATCAAAATATACATTTAACAATCATAAGCGCTCTTTTTACAGTTCAACAGTACCTCAATGAAAAGGTTTTTAGATACATCACAAAAACATTATTCTAAAAATAAGTCCCTAACTCAATATTTCTATTTCTGTTAATCGCTGTAATATAATATGCCTTGCCGCCTTCAACTAATCTGCAATGAAATCACCAATGACCAGCAACACACATGGTTTCTTGTCTTGTATATATGTTACTACAGCAGTTATATTGTAAGACGTTGATTATACCAATAACGTGACGAGACTAATACCAAAGGTGCCATAATGTTACAGTTTCGTTGTTGACCGAGAACTAATAACAATAAATGGATGGTCAACCAGAGAGTAACGAGTTAATGCCACCTGACGACAGACTTAGTGGACCCAGCAGCACTAAGCTTGAGCACGAATCTGATAGCCTTACCCAAGGACACGAAAAGCCGAAGGACTGCCAACGAAGCTAAAATAGATATGAATCCCCACACCACCTCCAGACCCTTTTGGGTAGGCGGAAAAAAAACCGGGTCTCTTTTAATTATATCCAAACGGAAGAAGGGGGACGACCATCTTTAAATTCAGGACGACGCGGTAAGGTTCCCTAACTTGAGGAAAATTAATGAGTAGTCTTCAAACAGACCATTTCTCATCATTTTCCACCTAGTGAGTTTTAAGAACGAAAACCAGTTATATCTTTTCCTAATAATCGCGGATCCTTTCAAGGGTTTTATCATTCCACTCCCAGGACAAAAGGGGAAAAAATTCATTTTCAGGGCGTCTTAAAATTTAAAGTCGCCAAACACCCAATTTCCCATCTACTAATGGAACTTCCTTAGATTTGTTGTTAGAACATGACGGTAACATAAAATCGTCATCCGTCGTTATCCTCTCAATAGCCTAGATGTGCACGCCGCACCAGTTGTTGCTCAGGATTTTCACGTTCCTACAAGTCATAAGTACCTCCGAAAGATTGATGTAACAATTTCGAAGGATCTGCCCGTTCCCAGTGACAAATGTGGGACGTGCGACCCACAACTTAATCTCCAACTTTGGCATCCTTGCCGCAACTTAGGAAACGAATATCATCGGCACGGGATACCCCAGCAGCCAGGATATGCGAAATTTACAAAATTTCAACTGTTCACTGTGTTGATTGCCTCTCAAATAATACCAAAATATTTCAAGGATTACAAAGGAGAATTCGATTAGGCACGACAGTCGCTCGCGCGCTACAGCAGGCAGAGCGGTCCTCGTCCTTGGCTAAAAATAATGCCGTTGAAGGCTTGTTCCAGATTTTCGCTGAAAGGCAATTTGCGATAAATTTGAAAAGTTTTACGTGAAACTTGAGTTCTAAAACAGCCCAGAAGAGGATTATGTTCGCCCATTTTCATGGGATGTCGAAGAGTGTAGATGAATGTTTTGAAAATTTGATTACAGTTACAACTGTGATTTAGATTCACAATTTAGATTTCTTACATTAACAGTTAATTTATATTTGATGGAAAGTGTGGGAATTTCGAGTATTTGTGCGACGATATCGTTTTATGGATTCCTAAGAGTTTTTTAATGTAAACTCTTCGCGTGCATTTTGAATAATGAGTTTCGAAAACAAAGACTTATTTATATGAATGTAACAAATATTACGAGTGAGAGGATTAGTTGCGATACGAGGAGCAGAAAATAACTTGTGGGATTTCATCGACTCTCAGAGACCCATTACACATTGACCCATTTCGTTTTTAAAGATGTAGATGTGATATTGTATTTTTTATACCTAGCTACGTAATCGCCAAACAACGATTGAAGTTTAAAATGTATTTGATAATGCTGGCGGCAAATAATCAGAATTTCTATAATTTATACAGCACATATTAGAGGTATTTTATGTTCCAGATCTAAGCTAAGGAATCACTCTTTGTTCTACCAGTTCTTTATGGCTTTGGTTACGGTAATAGTAGTAAGTTTAGCTCCGGGGAAAGAATAGGTTTGAGGTTACGCGCTACAAGGAGGAAATTGTGGAAGATGACGATGAACCTTGCTTTTGAACACTTTTATTGTAGAAGTTCGGAAATCTTGACGGCGGAAGATTGTCCCACAGTCGAGTTGTTCTGTTTATGAGCCAATTCCTTGTCTCTGTAGCATGCACGAAAAAGAGTGCTGTATACGGACGGAATGGATCGAGCGGGGTGATCAGGTAGTGCAGGTATAAGATTGCCGTTGGGGCAGGAGAGTGTTTATTCTGATGAAACAATCGCTATTATCACTGTAAACTAAAGTATTTACTTTCTAAACACTTAAAGCGTTTAAACCCTTGTAGAGGAATTTTAAACACTTAGCGGCGTTTAATGCGTAAGCACTTAAGTGTTTATTTAGTAAACGTTTGTAGCGTGTTTTTGGTTATGAATAATAAAAATTTTGTTGATAGAGCTATTAATCAATATTATATTAAAACATAATACTATCATTGCAAAAAGTGAAAAAAAATAAAAAATAAAAGAAGAACAAAAAAAATCCAACCCGAGTGCCGTTTTTCCAGGCGGTCCCCCGACTAAGTACAAACCACTTCCAATATTGCTTGACTTCCGTGATAGGACGAGATGCGCTTTACTGAATATGCTAAATGGTAGCCTTGGCGGGCATAAGCATAACCACGTGAAATATTGGTCGCTCATATTTTTTCTCGTCTTATCACTACAAATCTCAGCTTTTGAAAGTGTTTTATTTCAAAACGCTTAAAACGTTTTATTTTGACGTCACCCATTTGATTTGGGGCTAGTCCCTTCCAAGTAAGGTTGGCGTGAGGCTAATAACCTCACCCGTAAAAAACAAGCATTACGGAACGAGCAACATGCCTCGGATACAGGAAAAAACGACGACGACCACGGCAACGAAAAAGGAAAATGATTTAAGAATTTTCTCATGGAACGTACGAACTCTGTACAGAACTCGAGCTGCACAACATCTGGCCGATACCCTGTCAACATATAAAGCTGACATTACCGCCGTATATTACAGCTGTCATACGAAACACCATGTGCTCGGGGTAGGTTTTATGGTCAGCAAAAGGATGAAGCCTACCATTATCGGCTTTAAAGCAATAAACGAAAGGCTATGTACCCTTCGTGTGCGAGGCAACTTTAAGAACATCAGCCTCATAAACGTTCACGCACCTACAGAAGAGTCCCCGGACGATTAAAAAGAAGAATTCTTCGAAGTAGTTGAACGGGAACTTAATGCCTGCCCCAGATATGATGTAAAAATCATATTGGGAGACCTGAACGCCAAAGTAGGCCGGGAGCCCGTATACAGGCAATATGTCGGCACCCACAGCTTGCATGAGAACACTAATAGTCGAGGCAATGAAGCAAAAAAGTTCCTAATTGGTTGGGCGCGGACGGATCGGAATGCGGTTTTTTGCATTCGCTTCCAAAAATTATTTGTAAAAAATGGCTCATTTTTTTTTCTGAACAAACCGGAAATTGCACCTGTTCACCTGTATGTATGTTTGTATGTATGTAGACAAATCTTGCAACTTGATTTTGACCCACTTCCATATAACCGATCAACTTGAAATTTTGCATATATGTATAGTTCGCGTGACAATGCAATCTGACCATTTTGTAAAAAAATCAAGATGGCGGTTCCAAGATGGCGGCCGAATTTTGCAATTTTGCTCCTCGACCCCCGACATGGGTATCAAATGAAAGGGTATGTCAAGTACAATACAATTACCTAAGTGGTGTCATTGTAAATTCAAAATGGCGGCCAACACAAAATGGCGGACTACCTTTTTCTTTACAACACCCTCGGTGTGGGTATCAAATGAAAGGAAATGATGATGATTTAAATCACACCCTTTCATTTGATACCCATACCGAGCGCGTTGTAAAGACAAAGGTAATCCGCCATTTTGTGTTGGCCGCCATTCTGAATTTGGAATGACGCCACATAGGTAATAGTATTCTACTTGTCATTTCCTTTCATTTGACCCATATCGAGCGCGTTGTAAAGAAAAAGGTAATACGCCATTTTGAGTTGGCCGCCATTTTGAATTTGAAATGACGCCACATAGGTAATTGTATTGTACTTGTCATACCCTTTCATTTGATACCCATGTCGGGGGTCAAGGAGCAAAATTGCAAAATTCGGCCGCCATCTTGGAACCGCCATCTTGATTTTTTTACAAAATGGTCAGATAGCATTGTCACGCGAACTATACATATATGCAAAATTTCAAGTTGATCGGTTATATGGAAGTGGGTCAAAATCAAGTTGCAAGATTTGTCTACATACATACAAACATACATACAGGTGAACAGGTGCAATTTCCGGTTTGTTCAGAAAAAAAAAATGAGCCATTTTTTACAAATAATTTTTGGAAGCGAATGCAAAAAACCGTATTCCGATCCGTCCGCGCCCAACCAATTAGGAACTTTTGGCCTTTTTAGTGCTTCATTGCCTCGACTATAATGACAATGGGCAGCGAGTTATAGAGATGGCAGCAAGTAAGAACTTGGTCGTTGCAAGTACGTTGCGCGTAAAGATATCCATAAAGCCACCTTGGATATCTTCTAATGGAGTGACTCGCAATCAAATAGACCATTACTGTGTTTCCATGAGCCAGGGTAGAGTTTTCGTTAAGTAAACAGAAAGCTTTTTCTCTCAAGATCACTCGATGCTGTTTCCATGACGGTTCTGGGTTAAAGTGACAGATAATTAATTTTACATTGCCTCGCCGTTGGTATATTTGTAGTAAAGGATACTGAAACACACACATATGCAAAACCCGGCTTAATCGGACTGGCTTCGTTGAGTTTACTTGGATTTAACGAGACTTTACTCAATCGCCGTTTCCATGGGCGCTTAATCTGAGTAAACTCAGGATAAATTCTGCATGGAAACACAGTACATGTGTTGATAGACCGTCGCCATCTTTCGGGTCTGATGACGGTACGAAAGTACCGAGGTGCCAACTTCGACTCAGATTACTATCTTGTTGGTATGGTGCTCCGAGAGCGCATTACAACGCTGAAAAGCTTTGTATCCGCTGATCAGGCTCGAATCAACACAGCTGCACTACGCAACGAAATGGCCCACGGTATACAGAAACAAGGTAATGTAAAAGACGAAATATCCTATCGTAAGTGCGAAGATCGTAGAAAAAGGCGACGTCACCCGGCAAGGTTAATACATGGTTTGTATGGAGAAGACTTGCCGAGTGACGTCGCACTAAAGCCGGAACTATAATAGACGTGAAAGAACGTACGTCAATCCCTGCGTTGCCAGGGCTCTATGATGAGAAATAATGATTGACTATAATAAACGTACATCACATGTACTTGTTTTCGTTAATGTTTCGTTAAACGTAGTATTACGCCGTCTTATGGGACCTGGATCCCAGTTGACGGCGTTGTGATGTCAAAATCGTAGCAAATTCAAACAATGTTTACTGCGATTATTATGGTCGATTGTACTTCACGGTTTACGATGACAGATACGTACGTCTACATTCGTTAAAAACGTACGTCGATCTACGTCTATTATAGTTCAGGCTTTATACGATATTCAGTCTTTTACATTACCTTGTTTCTGTATACCGTGGAAATGGCCAGAAACAGCTACGGTCAGGCGTTAGAACTCGCGCTCAGAAGAGCAAGTCCTGGGGATGAGATGCCGGGCGTCGACGAGAGCTGGACCCGCCTTAAAAATACTGTCATTAGTACTGCTGATTCCATCTTAGGCAGAAGTCGTAGAGATCGGAACGACTGGTTCGATAATGAATGCAAGCTGGCAACTGAACGTAAGAATGCTGCGTATAGAGCAATGCAGCAGTCTCAGAGAACACGAGCACGCGAAGAGAAATATAAAGAGCTCAGAAAGAAGAAAAGAGAATTCACAAACGAAAAAAGGAAGCCTGGGAGAAAAATCTCGTTTGTGAACTAGAACGGTACAGAGAGCGACGGCCGCACCAGGCGCGGGAGTTCTACCGAAGAGTACGCGGTATGACGCAATTCACACCTCGTCGCACATACTGCAAGGACAAAGAAGGGAATCTGATCACCGATCCTCAAGGCATCTTGGAGCGATGGGAAGAGCACTTTCATGAATTGCTAAATGACGAGCTAACTGAGGATTTGGAGGCTCCACCAATATCTGACGATAATGCTATGCTGTCACCACCAAGCCTAGCAGAAGTTAGCAGTGCCATCACCCGGCTCAAAAACAACAAGGCCTCGGGTGCAGACGGCATCCCTGCGGAGCTGGTTAAATATGGAGGGCCTACATTACATCAAGCGATTCATGAATTAATTGTGCAAGTATGGGAGCAGGAAGCGATGCAAGAAGACTGGAGAAAAGGCATCCTCTGCCCGGTACATAAAAAAGGAGATATCACAACGTGCAGCAATTATCGTGGTATAACGTTGTTGAGTACCGCGTATAAGATATTCTCCGCCATCCTACAAAACAGGATGGCCCCATACGCTAGAAACATCATAGGCCAATACCAGTGTGGCTTCAGCCCAGGCAAATCAACAACCGATCAGATTTTCACTTTGAGGCAGGCTATGGAAAAATGTCTAGAGTTTCAAAACTCAATCCAACACCTCTTCATAGACTTTAGAGCCGCCTATGATAGCATAGCCAGAGTAGAACTCTACAAAGCCATGAGAGAATTCGCATTCCCAACAAGCTGACGAGATTATGTAGGTTGACCATGACCAATGTGACAAGCCAAGTAAAGGTATCCGGAACACTGTCTAGACCAATCAACATCTATAATGGGCTCCGACAAGGGGACGGTCTGGCCTGCCTCCTTTTCAACCTGGCGTTGGAGAAAGTGATCCGAGATTCGGGGGTGACATCAAGGGGCACAATCCTTCACAAGTCCACCCAATTACTGGCTTACGCAGACGACATTGACATCATTGGAAGAACATCAACAGCTGTACAAGAAGCTTTCATCCAGATTGAGCGGGCGGCAGGAAATCTGGGACTGCACATCAACGAAAGCAAAACAAAGTACATGGTGGCCTCGTCTGCAAGAACACCTAACATTGGTCCCACAATCAAGGTAGAGGAACACGAGTTTGATGTGGTAAAATCATTTACCTACCTTGGGTCAATAGTAGCAACCGAGTAGGTCTTACCGGTTCTCACATATGCATCCGAAACGTGGGTGCTTAGCAAAAAGCACTTGAACCTCTTGACGGTGTTCGAGAGGAAAATACTTCGGAGAATTGTTGGCCCCGTATGTGAGGAAGGATGATTCCGGAAACTCTACAATGACGAGATCTACGAGTGCTATCGCGACATAGATGTTGTGAAGAAAATAAAGCTCGGTAGACTCCGGTGGGCAGGACATCTAGCTCGTATGAGTGAAGATCAGCCTGCTCGGAAAGTTCTCTGCGGTAAGACTTATGGGGTGCGACAGCGAAGGAGACCCAACCTCCGCTGGAAGGATGGCGTAGACCAGGACGCTCAGAGCATAGGGATGCCAAATTGGATGACATCGGCTCAGAATCGGGACCGGTGGAGAGAACAGCTGCGAGAGGCCAGGACCGGATCCCGGTTGTAGAGCCGTTAAAGAAGAAGAGGAAGTTTATTAACAAAAACATATTTTGAGCTATAATTTGGACTGTATCATGTTGAAACCTATTCATTTCATGTGATAAATTTAAAAAAAATTTAATTTTTATAGAAACTTATTTTCAAGCATTATAGTGTAAGTATTTTTAATTGAGTGATTTTTTTGGTTTTTTCATAAAGCTTAATGTCAAAATGCAATAACTTCCTTGTTTATTAAAATTGTAGGTCTTTTGTATGATAATAAAAATTACCCGATAAAATTAAATGATTTTATTTTTTTTTATTTCTGAAAAAAGTACCTCTAAATCGATCACCCAGTATTTCATTTTTAGAGAGTATTTCATTTTTAGAGAAACACTTGACCGTTGAAAAATAAAACGCTAGGGCGTTTAGTTTTCCGTAAATGTTTAATCATAACTAAGTGTTTACCTTCCCAAGTGTTTAATTGGCGAATAAGTGTTTTACTTTTATACACTTATGCTTAGGTTAGAATTTGTTGGTAAACACCTTACGCGTTTAATTTCTGTTAAGTGTTTAAGAATCGAACACTTGAGCGTTTAGATTTTGTGCATTAATCGTTTCTTCTGTTTTAAAAGTAAACACTTCCTACCATTAAATACTTTATCGTTTAGAAATAAAACTCTAGAGTGATTTATTTCTAAACACCTGCTAAACACTTGGATTTGCAGTGAGTCCAGTGGATGACGGTAGAAATAGGGTATTACCTCCGAATTCTTTCGGACAGAACCGATTTTCCTGAAAATTAATAATTAAGCTTATCTTACCCTTCCCTTCAAAAGTTAAAAGTTCTTGATGTGTGCTTTTTGTTTTTAGGGGGTGAAAACTATCCTTTTAGACAAAAAAATTTAAAAACAATACATTAAATCTATACTTCGATCAAATTATGTTTAAATATGTAAAATAAACTTTCTTTCATATACTGGAATGTAATTTATGATTATTTCACCCTTACAAACCACCCCCTAACACGAAATTCACAAAAAAATTCTCCATTTACTCAAGATTATAGTAATTCATGCAGGTAAATTCTGAAAATAAAAAAAGTAAGAAGTACTGGTCGAAAAAATAGTTTTATGAAAAATACATTTTGGACGACATTTAATTAATAATATGTTTTTAATGATGGTGATACAATACATATAGTCCGGGGAAATTAGCAAAAAAAAAGGCACGAAAGGAGACAAAATTCGGAAATGGCTGAAAATTTGTCCACAGCTTCCTTGAGACTTTTTGAGAAAACGATTTCGGAATCACAAAAAAAACATGGCCGCCGGAAATATAGCGGCTTCCGCTGTTTTCCTTGTATCTCGGTTTCTATAGGTCGTATAACCCCGTACAAAGGTCCTAAATGTTGACAATGAAATTCTCTACAACTTTAGTTCTTACAAACATGTTGACCCATTAACCCTTTCAAAGTTACTCAAGGTCAAAGTTATCAAAAATCACTTTTTGGCCAAAACATCATTCAAAAACTGGTTTTTTCGAAAAAGAATTTTGATCAGTCAATACGAAAAGTTATTACCTATAAAAAGCCCTCTTGTCATTTTTTCGAAAATTTAACTCTTTCGAAGTTATTCAAGGTCAAAGTTTCAAAAAATCTGTTTTTGGTCAAAAAATGATTCAGAAACTGATTTTTGAGAATTTTTTTTTGTTCTATTTATACAAAAGATTATTGCCTACCCTAACGACACCCTTGCCATTTTTTCGAAAACTTTTCGAAAAATTTTCCAAAAATCAATTGTTAGTGATTTTTTGGCCAAAAAGTGATTTTTGGAAATTTTGACCTTGAATAACTTCGAAAGGGTTAAGTTTTCGAAAAAATGACAACACAGCTTTTTGTAGGCAATAACGTTTCGTATTGACTGATCAAAATTTTTTTTCGAAAAAACTAGTTTTTGAGTGATGTTTTGGCTAAAAAGTGATTTTTTAACTTTGACCTTGAATAACTTTGAAAGGGTTAATCGGGTCAATAAGTTTGTAAAAACTAAAGTTGTAGAGAATTTCATTGTCAACATTTAGGGCTGTTGTACGGGGTTGTACGACCTATAGAAACCGAGATACAATGAAAACACCGGAAAACCGCTATATTTCCGGCGGCCGTTTTTTTTTGTGATTCCGAAATTGTTTTCTTAAAAAGTCCCAAGGAAGCTGTGGGCCAATTTTCAGCCATTTACGAATTTTGTCTCCTTTAAATGCTAATTTCCCCCGACTAATATTTAGGGCACTGCACTGCAACCTCAAACTGCCATGGGACGTATATTTATGTGTAGCCTAAATAATAAACACTAATTCAAGAATATTAGATGAGTATGTATAGCTGAATTCTGGAAACACAATTGTTCTATTACAAGTAGATATGAAATTTGTAAACATGGTCTTAAAAAGTTAAATATTAAATATTTTTTTAGCTTACATTTTCATAAATAAAACTTTAAAACTTCAATAATTTTTATGACTTAATAAAGCGCACCACGTGTTAATTCTTTCGATTTTGGGGGTATACTGACAACACCAAGCCAAATATGAGAGTCCGCTTGTCGATCAGGAGTTTCACTGCCTGTTCCCAATGAGCCCGCCTAAGATAGTTTCCATATAAATGAATATGCAATTTCGAAAAGGGCACATGTCTGAATATTTAAATTTTTCAGAAATGAAAAAAACTAATTATTTTCTAAAGAAGTAAAATATTTAGAAAATTTATTTTTGAGTTACATTTTGCGGCCAATTAGCAATCGAAAGTTACAAAAAATTTTTATGTTTATATGAATGTTTATATTATATATGAAAATTTAGTTATTTTAAATTTCTGAGATATGCCCTTTTCGTGCCTTTTTTGATCATAATAGGTGCGGGGAAGCATTTAGAACACACTGATATCAAAAAACCTATTTGTCAAAATATGCGTGATGTGACCTTTTCGAAATTGCAAAATTGCGTGACCGACCGAAGGTCAGTTTTAGGGCGAAGCCGATGCCGAATGTTCGGCTTTTGCTATAACCTTCGGCCGAAGCCGAATGTTCAATCATACTCATAAATCTTGGTATCTTAACTGAAAAGTATGCATGACAATGAAAATTCTTCACTGTTATTTTATTTTATAGTCATAGTGCTGATAATGTGGGTATCTAAACTAGTATTCCTTCAGCAGCAGCGAAACCGGTTTTGGAAGTTAATCTAGGTCTACACTGGTATTTTTTCATCGCGAGTAAAGGCGACGGCCCAATCACGACTTTATTCGCGTTTACGCGCGTCAACGCTTTGACGCGCGTTGACGTCGACATTTGGTTGTGTGTAATTCAAATCGAGTTATCCCATTCACGACTTTGGGGCGTCAGCGGCGTCAAGCGACGGCAAAAGTCGAGCAACTTTCAACTTTTTGGCGTTGGCAGGCTATGAAATTTAAAAAAATCACATTTCTAACAAGTATATACACAAAAATCCATACATGAATTTAAATTAAAACAATATTTTTGCCGTCCTGACCTCCTGAATGAACCTTCAACGGACGTTAACGCGCACGAAGCGCCTGCCGCGTATAACGCGCCGTCGGCATTGGGCCATCGCCTTAACTTTCTTGACTTTACACGGAGATATCTGTGTGCGTGTCAATAATTATACTTGCTACCCGCGATTTAGAAAAGTAGGCGAAGGCGAATTGTGTACGTGTTAAGCCGGCTCCAGACTCACGCCGTGAACACCCGCGAGCACCCGAGAACGCGAGTGTGGATGGGTTTCGCGAAAATTCAGGGGGTTCGTGTCTGTTCGCGCCTTGTTCTCCGTTTTGAGTGGATTTTTCGCGGGCTCGCGGCCGAGAAACGCGAATTTTATCCACATTTACGGAAATTCGCAGTAGGCGTGTGTGGAAAAACAAAGTGAATTGAAAGAAGTTTAAAAATGAGTACATTGTGGAATAACGAATAAAAATGAGTACATTGTGGAATAACGACCTAGAACTTAAATATCTAGAATATTACCAAGGAGAGCCAATAATATGGGACGCTAAGCATCCATTATATAAAGATAAAAATAAAAATAATGATGCTTGGTCCGTATTAGCAGCGAGCAATAATAACAAGAGTGATTAGGCAGAGCTCAAGGACAAGTAAAAGAGTTAAAGATATGAAAGAGCAGATTAGAAATAATATTAAGCAAAAAGCCAAAAAAAATATTAACAAATGCGCGATGGGTATACATTTCATGCAAAAAACACAAGAGAATGAAAGAAACAGAACATGTTCCTTGATTCCGGTATTGGAATGTTTACATTCAAATTTAAGAAACACTGGAATAGAGCACGTGCGTACTGGTCCCCGACTTTAGTATGTATGCGTGAAAATTCGTGTTGGTACACATTGTTTGCGCTATCAATTCACTTGTATTGTCCGTAAAAAAGGCGCGAATCTTGCAAGACGACGAAGTCACTGCCCCTTCATATTTTTTATCTTTCTTTCACGAACATTGCATGTAGTGTTAAAGTAATTCTGCCTCTGTTTATCATAGATATTATTTCTTTGATATCTTGACTTTTTCGCTCCCATTGAAATTGTTATCAGCTGATCTCAAGGTCCCTGAAACATTTTTAAAAATTTGTTCTAGCTCATCACTCTTATTATTATTGCTCGCTGGTATTAGTGCTCAGATGGAGGTTCCAGTTACGGATTTAAAGAAAAAAAGGGATTCATTGTTATCTAGCTGTAGGAAGTATAAAAAGATGGTTAGGGATTCCATGCTTTCAGGGGCTGGCGCAAGTGAGATATATAAGCCGGTGTGGTTCGCGTACGACTTCATGGATTCATTTCTTGGTGAACGCCACAGTTGCAATAAAACAATACACACAATATCCAATGTAAGTACATACATACATATGTTTTTTTAAATTACAATATTTCAAGTATACATAGTATTACAAAAATATTTGGTAAACTCCTCTCGAATTTCTCGTGGATGCTGTGCTGATCTCCGAGGAATGTGTCCCAAATTACGAATAGCACAAGTATTTTCATGGTCATTTCTCTATAATCCAGGCTGAACAAGTTCTCCGTTGTCGTCATAAGTGTCAATGGTACCCGGTGGAGTATATATTTGTGAAGAAGTAATACTTTTTCGTAAGAAATTGTGCAGTAGAATGCAAGACATGGTTATGAGACTGACTTTAGCGGGGCAAAATGCTAACGGCCTACGGAAAACTCGGAATCTTGAAGATAATATCCCAAAGGTGTTCTCCACAACAAAACGTGCGCTAGATAGCTTTTGATTGAAGATGCGTTTTGGAGGTCCTATTTCGTGGTTTCCAGGGTACGGTTTCATGATATGCGTAGAAAGTGCAAATGCGCCGTCGCCCAAAAAAACATAGGTGACATCTACGCACGAACCTGGCAAGTGCTGCGCCGTGGGTAAATTCAGGGCATTTGTAGAAATTTTCTGCCATAACAAACTATTTCTAAATACTCCGCCATCACTGATTCTCCCTTGGCTACCAATATCCGCGAAAATGATATTATGGTTACTATCAACCATCGCTAAAAGCACAACACTAAAGGTTTTTTTATAATTAAAATATTCTGAGCCTGAGTTAAATGGACTTTGCATTTGGATATGTTTCCCGTTGATTGCACCAATGGCGTGAGGAAATTTTTTGCTGAACCCTCTTTCAATATCTAACCATTCTTCTGGCTGTGCTGGAATCTGAAAATGATAAATATTTTAAGTACAATATATACATTATAGTACGTTTTATCTACTTTTCCAGGAAGAATATAACAATATAGAAGATGAAGAAAGGGCAACGAATAATGACGATGGCAGTAACACCTTGCCAAACACCCGAGACAAGATTACTGCAACGCAGATTAAACGTGGCCGCAAGGATCCACCAGAACTGGAAGAAGCCGGGACCTTCATCAAGCAAGCGATAGGAACACTTA
Organism: Thereva nobilitata; assembly: GCA_963855945.1. Lineage (NCBI taxonomy): Eukaryota > Metazoa > Arthropoda > Insecta > Diptera > Therevidae > Thereva > Thereva nobilitata. The sequence goes on along the minus strand of OY979694.1, from coordinate 52,430,286 downwards.
ATACGGCGTTACAAAAAAAAACCACAAGAAGATAATTGTGACCTATATGGTATGGTGGCTAATAAGTTGAGAAAGCTGTCGGAAACCGACCAATATGAAATTATGTACGAAATAGATGGCATATTTTTACACCGAAAGTCCATTCATGCACATTCTGCTTATGTTTGTTCCATCCCATCTCCTTCTCTTTCGTCCCGTTCCACCTATTCTTACGCTACTGGTCGACCTCAATCTAGAAATAGTTCCTACTCCAAACCTATCCCTCAGGGGAGAGTATATTCAAACACACAAACTTACTCTGAGCCATCAGTATTTCGTGTATCAGAAGGAATCCTATCTAATAATAGAAGAGGGTACAAGTGGCTCAAACACAATACCAAAAATTTTCGTAAAATCCAACGAACTCATTAAAGCTTCTACATCTAAATCAACTTTGCCACAGGACAAATTTTATCCTTCAAGTACAGGCTTAACGTATTCCGATCCGGCAGTTATAAACTCAGCAGAAGAAGTTTCAAATAGTGGAGATGCAACTGCAGGTGGCTTATGCACAATACCAGTTCTAACACAGGATTCAATTAGTGCAGAATGTGAAGAATATTCATACGAAATTAACGATATGATAACAGGTTTTCGTGATGCCTAACATTACTCTTTCATGTTACCTTCTTACTTTTCAATAAATATTAAAAAAAAAATAAAAGTTTACCTTAATTTCATCCTGTAAGACCCTATTCAAGGCCTCACAAACTTCCGGTGTAATTAAAGAGATTAATTGGGGTGAAACTTTAAATAAAAAATGGAGGCTTTCAAAGGTATCACCTGAAGCCAAAAACCTCAATGTAATAGCAAGACGTATGCGAGCTGGTACAGCTTCTCGCAGTTGAGTATCTCGTTTACTGATAACTGGGGAAATTTTATTCAGTAAATACTCAAAATCAACTGTCGACATCCGAGTAAACTTCTTAAATTCGCCACAAGGTTCAGCAATTAGTTCCCATAATTGTTTCTCTATAGTAAGCCTGCAAGAATCAAACCACCTATGTTAGAGTTTAAATAAGAAAACGTCTTTAGATACCTTGTTCTGTTGCGATGTATACTCGTCATCCACCATCTCCTTTTTCTACATTGTTTTTTAGATTCGTTTTTCCATTTAATCTGTACAAAGTTATAGTATGCTAGTGCACATAAAGTTGAAGCTGCTGCAACCATCGTTTCGTCCATTTCATACAAGTGCGTGAACACGACTGTGAACACTGCGAGTGTAGAGAGTCGTTCGTGTCGCTGTGAATTCACGGCGTGAGTCTGGAGCCGGCTTTAAGTTTTCACGCCAAAATTTTCTCATGAACAGGTTACTACAGTTCCCTCTTGCCCTCAAGGGCGGATCCACCGTTGTGGGCACGATGGGCATGCCCACAACCCTAATAGACTTTTAACGTCACACTTTCACGGTCTATTGAGATTGATAGGCTGATGATATTATATCATATGCCTTAATAAAATAAAAAAAATATGCTTCAGACCACACTTTAGAAGTACAACTTTTTTACCCAACAACTGCCACAATTATTAAAATATTAATCAGCTAGCAATATGCAATTGATATAGGAGGTCTGTCGGATATATAGTACGGTTTCAGAAAAGTAGGGGCAACGACAGATGCAGGAAGTATAGTGACTGACGAGCCTACCGAGGGACTTGATACAAGTACAATTTCAGAATATCAATATTTATGAATTCCTATTTAAATTAAAACCTAAAAACGAAGCAAAGGTTTTAGGATAACTGAAATATTTTCGATTGGCTGGTGTAAAAATCGTGAGGTTCCTTATGTCGTGGTTCTTTTGTCAATATTGGGTCTGTTTAGACCCTTCGCTTCCAAGAATGTTCTTCATGAACTTTGTGGATGAAGGGAGAAGTGGTGTGGTACCTCTCATCATCCTCACTTTCCCCTTCATCCACAAAGTTCGAACCTAGTATCTGATGAAAAAATAATATTGAAATCGCCACTCAAAATCATGGGGATTTCGTTGAAGTTTTGACCTAGTAAAATTGAACCTTCAGAAGTGAAGATTGTCATGTATGAATTCCGGCAGAATGAAATCGACAGAAGAGTACTTTCGGAAATCAATTTACATACCTTTATTAGATTCCGTTATTAATGATTTAGGGCAGAGATTGTCTCCGGTAGTATAGATGTTTTACAAAAGAAGAAAATAGATTGTCGACAGTACAAAGGGCTTTCCCTCTAATCTTCCACATAAAAAAAAAACTCCGTGACACAAAAAATTTGAACAGTTCTGCGCACCTCGTTGCCAAGTTTTATAAATTTTGTTCTATCATTTCCCCTCTTTTGATTTAAAAAGACTACAAATGCAGCAAAAACTCAACAAAATAATTTGGGAAGGGATGTGCCATAACCTTCTATATTTACAAGCCATTAACAAGGAAAATATTGGGGCTACGTACACTAGTCATGATTACTATGTAGTAAAACCGATTTTTAAGAAGAGAGAGGTGAAGGGGCGGGGTGAGTATGCCGCCCCTTCACCTCTCTCTTCTTAAAATTCGGTTTTACTACATAGTAATCATGACTAGTGTACGTAGCCCCATTGAGAGCGAGTTAGTGTAATTTGGAGAATTTGGGAGAATTTGGTAGTCCGATTCTCTCAATACCTATTCTTGTTTATGGCTTGTAAATATAGAAGGTTATGGATGCGCGCATGCCGAATGAATAAAGTTAAGTTATCTTTATATGTATTGAGCAGAGCTCAACAAAGTAAATCTATTCATCATAATAAGTATAATTTTACTATAATTAGGCGAAATATTTCTGATCTCTAAATTTAAAATAATTTAAAAACAATCCTGAATAATTTTTTTTAAATATACATGAGCGTTTTCATTCATAAGATGAAAGTTCTCCGCAGCCGCAAGCAACAGAATCTCCCCAGGCAGAAGCGCGCATGCGACTGACGAAAAACGTCACAATCCTAGTATCAAAGTATTAAAAACACAAATTTCGTATTTTTTAATTGAAATTGCTACAAATTATTTCTGTAGCAAATATGTAAAATACAAAGAAGAAAATTTATCTCAAGCTTTTAAACCTTTTTAGGAGCTTTTTACCCCAACATGCGCTAAATGTCACGGAGTTTGAAAAGATGGGCCAAGTCAATAATGCACGTTGCGCGAGCAAATGACTTCTTCAGCAATTGGAAGTCTGTAGCTGAATAAGTCATTTGCTCGCGCAACTTGCATTATTGACTTGGCCCGATCTATACTCGACCTGTTTCAGTTTGGAGTTTTTCTACCTAAACCAAATGTTAGTGTCAGCGACTGGAATATCGATATCGAAACAGTTAAAAAAGTTTTCCAGATGTACCTACCGGCTATTCATTAACGATAATGAATCAACTGTTATAAATGAATACCGACTCTGGATGGCCAAATGGAAAAGAGAATGTGAAAACAATTTCGCTATACCAGAGGTGGTAGCTTATCTCATTGAAGCGACCAAGATTTGTACCCTAACATAAAAATTTTCTTACAAATACTGGCAACTTTCCCGCTCAGCGTAGCTACCGCAGAGAGATCGTTTTCCACTCTGTGAAGCGTAAAATCTTGGTTTCGTGCCTCAATTGCACAGGAAAGATTGTCCGGGCTCTCCTAAATATACACAAAGATGTGAACCTGAATATCGATGAAATTACCAACGCTTCCGCGAAAAAGAAACGTAAGCTTGAATTTGTAATTTAAGTAAGCACCTAAATAAAATTATTTAATGTAAAATGTATACTAGCGTTTAATTTAATTTGATATCCATTAAAGCTGTAAAAATTTCATCAAAATCGGTTCAGTAGTTTAGAGTCTAAATGTGACATTGCGATGTGTAAACAAACACTCATTTACTTTTGTAATTTTCGTGAGCGAACAAACTAACATTTTACTGGGTAATTAATTTACCTACTAGTGTTTGCCCACGTGGAATTATACACTGTACAAAATCTTGGTCAGGGCGTCATATATTTTGTAAACATCTCCTTTGTACGAATGAACTATTACCACGTTTATAAGCGGAGTTTCCCTCCGGATAGAGGTTTCAATCCGGAGTGAAACACCGCTTATAAACGGGGAGTGAAAATCCAGAACTTGGACTTTCGCTCCCCAAGAAAAAGCCGGCGTGAAACTTCGCTCCCGGTTTATGGTATGCTTATAAACGCTGACTGGGAGTGAGATGACCGCAGCATAATTTTTAATTTTTTTCAGAAGGAAAAAAAACTTAGTGTGAAGCTGGATGTTTTATTTTGCTACAATAGTATTTTTCCTGTACTTATAGATTTTTTTTAAACACATTAAATTAAACATTGGGTTTATATTTGTGTTTGTTGCCATTTTAAATTTGAGCTCGGAGCTGTCATCTCAAACCAGAAAATAGTTTGGATTTTCACTGCCATTGCTTATAAACGCATCAGAAGTTTCACTTCGGATTGAAGATACGGGAGTGTAACTTCGCTTATAAACGTAGTATATATCGATCATGAGCGAGTTCATACTCCGACTCGCACTTGTCCGATTTTCGGGTGGCTGTGCCCACAACCTTTTTTGAGGGCTGGATCCGCCCCTGCTTGCCCTTTCTATACCTCTCCCCTAAAAACCCGGTTCTACTGCTGCTGAAGCAATACTAGTTTATATAGGGCCAATGATTGCAATCTGCATTTTAAATCAATAAGTTGCGACCTTCCAAAAATAATAAACTCTGTTTTGGTTATTTTTATTTGAACAATCCCTTACGTTTCAATGTTACATTCACATGATACTCTCAATTCTTTTCGTTTTCGGCGACCGGGCTGGCTGGATATAAAACCTTCAGCTTCGGCTAACTTTCGGCTCGTTAGGAAAAAAACTACCTGTTCCTATAAATAAAATGCTAAAATATATTTAAATGCACATTCATGTGAAGGTTAAGACTACAATATGATATGGGTTTTTTATTTAAAAAAATACACATTAAAACTATATTTTTTTTAATTATTTGTTTAGAAATAGGACCTTTTGATCGGGATTGTGAGAAATACGACCTTTTGATTAGTGACTTCAATAAATAAGCCAATTTTGAATAGAATTTTTGGAAATACTTGCAGTGAAGTTTTTTGGGGTTCTGTCAAAAGCAAAAATCATTTTAGCAAGATTTTTAGGTCCACCTATCCACTCCTAGTATAACTTTGAGCTAAAATTAAATTTTCTATTGTGTTAGGGCTCTAATACCAAAGTACCAAAGTGCCAAAGTACCAAACTACCAAATAAAGTCAACTTTAACATCAAAATTTGCTAATATCTTCAAAAATAAAGGCCGTAACACAAAAATTGTTGGACATTATTTATAGAAAATTGTCCGTGATTTTCAATTTTGGAAAAAAATATTGACTAAGTACGTATTTTTGGGGAAAAAGGTAGTTGAAGTTGATAGTTTTGTTAAAAAAACAAAATTTTGACTTTGAAGGCTTGGAAGGTGGTAGGGTAGAACCTTCACTTTTACATTTTTAGATAGTTTTGAGTATTCTGCGGCAGTGCAGTTTGTAGTTCTTTTAAATAAAATATTTTAGTACGGTGAGAGTATTTTTTCTAAAAAAACACACTTCTTTAAAATTCATTAACCAAAGCTGATATAAAAAAAACTAATAATATATTTGAAATCAGCGTCAAAAATTAGCTTAGAATGATGTAAAATATTCCATGCAACAGTCATGCTGTTGAGCAGTGTTATAATTGGGCCTTCCTTTCGCTTACAGTCAACAATTATATGAAACGAAAATTCAGATCGTATTTTGAAGTAAACCTTCTTTTGCTGAGGGGGTTCCGCTTATCAGATCATGCTTAAATTTTGCGCACAGCTTCAGTTTCGATGACAATATAATATAGTATACTCAATTGATCCAATATGGCCACCAAAAAAATGGCGGATTACCGTTTCCTTCACAAGATGCAGAAATACGCCTTTTTAATTGGAATCCTATTTTTTTTGGAATTTTTTATATGGAAAGTACGCTCCATTTAAATAAGTTTTTAGGCTCATTCGATGGACTTTTATGCCACATTTGTGTGGTGTCGAAAAATTGTGATTTGAATTTAACAGCACCAGACCTTTTCTGTGGGGTTATTTAAAAAGTAAAGTTTATACCAGCAAGCTGAAGACCATTGACGAACTCATACGAGCCGAAAGATCTGTTATAACGCCCGAAATTCTGGCCAACGGATGGCCGAAAAAGAGCTGATTGCGTATCGAAAGGAGGTGGTCATTTAATCGACATTGTATTCAAAAACTGGTAGAGAATATCCTGAATAAATCTTGCTCGTTTGTCAAGATCGGCCAAAAAAATGTCAGAGTCATTCAATGCTAAAATACCGAAGGTCAGATGGCTCACCACAAAACAGTCGGTCCGGTTTCTTCTTTAATTTTCATAACAAAGAGGTTATTTGCTTAGACTCTTATTTTAGTGGAGGGTTGCCTCCTATTCGACCCCTAGACTGACCGTTGCATCTACTCATATGCAGGGATTAGTACTACGAGGGTATTCCAAGTCGTGGTAATGATCGGCATTCAGGTCTTCGACTCCTTTTCCGCTCCTCCTTTAAACAGTATGTTGAAATTCTTTGAGTCAAAAATAATAAGCAGAAGTATAAAATTTAAGTTATACAAAAACGTACTAAAACCAGTACTCATGTATGGATGGAAGCATGGACGTTTACTGGGTACGACCACTGATATGAATGGTCTGCTAATCTGATAAATTTCCAAACAAATTAATGGATCCAAAAAGTATAGTCCTCTCACTGATCCATAAGCCAGTTTTGTCATCGAACTCAAATTTAGTTAAATTCCCTTTTTTAGTTCAGTTCATTCAGTGGCAGAAATAAAATCAGATAGTGCCAAAATTAAGAAAATTAAATTTGACATTCAAGAACTGCACACTATTCCATTGTCTTAAATATTTTTACTCTTTACTACAATCTTTTCACTTTCAATAAACTACAAATTATAACTCTTTTATCTTTGCAGTAAAAGAATAAATTTAAATAAAATTTTGACATGATTTTAAGCGCAGTATAAAAATGTAAAATTATGGAACCCCTATCAGCAAGATTCCGCCCAAGGCACAGCAAAGTTCAAAACTACTGATTCGATCGCTCCACCCAGCTCGAAAGCTCACCCAAGACACAGGGTAGTTCAAGCAAATTCCGCAAGCTCATCCAAGACACAACAAAGTTCAAAAGCTCATCAAGCTTAAAGGCACGTTTCCAATACAGCTTTCAGCGCAACGTCAGCGTAGCCCTGTTTCAAATAACAGCGTCAAGTTGGTTCGAACAATTCGGCTGTTTCGAAATTACATTATTTTCCAAATAATTTAATTGTCAAATGTCAAGTTTTTTGTGTACTTTATATACACCAGATTTTTCGTTTATTTAGTTTTTGCGGAATTTGTTAAATTTTGTCTCATATTAGTTATAATAATGGAAAGGGAAATTTCGGTTGCTGTTTTAGAGCTACTTAACAAAGCATGGGTACTTTCCGGTTATTGGACAGTTTGACAGAAAAATAATTCAAAATTAATTTGAAAATGCGCAATACAACTTTTTCGAAAATACAAGTTTCAATAATAGTTTTTAGCTGAAATAATGGCAACTTTGCCTAAATTATATTTTCTTTTAACAAATTATGAAACATAGAATTGAATAAAATCAGTTGAAAATAGTTAATAGTAATTTCTTCACTCAAAAAGTACATTGCGCCTTTGCACCATCTTGTGTCAAATAGATGCAGCTAAAATATCGAAAGCATTCGCAGTTGCCAACGCGAAAGTAGAACTAGAACCAACTTTCGCGCTGGCGTCCAGGGTCAATGAGAAATTTTTAAAGAGAAAAAAAATACGATTCTGTCGTGCGAAACGTGGAGTTACAAAATAACTTGAAGCGAAAGCTCATCCAAGACACAATGAAGCCTAACTAATTTCACACAGGTGGCGTTCACTAACACCCTAGGACACAACCACAACCAATTCATCGGCCGATGACGTCACTGCGCTAGAAGTGGTTCAACCAGTAAAATTTCACTTTTTCCCATTGGTTGGCTAAGAAATGGTTCAACCAGTGAAGATTCACTGGAAAACAGTGAATGGTTACTAATTCGTTTCTAGAGAGTAAGCGACAAATCTTTGGGCAGACCGCCTACAAATCTCAGGTATAGGAGCTGTCAATAGATGGAAGTGGTGGATTCCTAAACTTAATGATAAAACAAAGAAAAGAAAGAAGGAACCGAACATGTAATGCAAAATTATTGTTAAAGCATTTTCTTCACCATCCTCTCACTCGTAAAATAACGGTAGGTACAACTTCATACTATGAATCCTTTTTTACTTCAATGTGCAATCACCGCAAAACCTCTATTTTTATTAGTTTGAGTTTCTATTTCGCTTTTTTAGGTTAGATCTGAGCAAATATAAAATTATTGGTTTTGCAAATTTTGGTTTTAGAATTTTTATCTGCACTGCAATAATCCATATACATATCAATAACGATACACACCTCTTTATCTGCACCTAAAAATTCCCAATAAAAATAGCAAAGCAATCAAGGAGCCCAAAACTTTCACAAATACTTCTCTACCATATTTTCGAATGGATGGTTGCAGGATAATAAAATACAAAGATTTTATCTTTGGCATCCTGTATAATGGAGGAAAAGGCATATACATTCGTAATATTCGTATATTATAATCTGAAAAATAATATCTGGTGGCCACATAGTCCCAATTCAACTTTCGCCTGACTTTTCGGTTATCCAACCCAACAGGTTCCTTTTATTTATTTATTTTTTTTTTTTTTTAGGGAAAATTGTATTCAAAAGTTACGAGCCCAGCAACGAATATCTAGAGAATACTCGTCCTGATATAAGGGAAAGAAAATGCCAGCAACAAAAATAACAATACAACAACATAGCACTAACACCAAGTAACAAGAATCCTGTGAATTTTTGTCCAGATGAAAGCGGAGCACGGCATTCCTAGGAGGCCGTTTATGTAGCATTAGGACGAAACGATAAAGGGCTTCGGATGATATATTTGGGTTTTAACCAAAAATAAAATGGAGGAGAGACGGAATAGAAATAAAAGTCAAAGGACTAAAAAGGGCTTTTGGATGGTGAACGAGGGTATTTTTCTCAATTACATATGCAGGCAGAGGGTCCCCATACTAAGGTGGAGTCCTGCACTTACACAAATTCGAGGTAAAGCTGTAACTTTTTGCTGTTACTGCTGCTGCTGGTTGTGAAGGTGGTGAAGGTGGTGGAACTGGTGGTGGTCGCTTTCATTTACCAGAGCCCAGAGGAGCACGCTCTACTGGATACTTATTACTTTGTGATCCCGCTGGAAAATTGCCTCGTTTATCATAATATCTGATGCGGTGGTGATGAGCTTTTGCTACCATAAAAAAATGCTGTGGGAAATTTGCGAATGGTGTTTTTTGGGGTTTCAAATTGATTTGTGTGATGGACAACTGTTGCTGGTGGAGTTACCTTTTTTTGTATCCTGCAGAGCGGCCTTAGCCTCGATGATGAAAAGTTACAACAAAAAATGGCCACTTTTTAACACTTCATAACACGTAAAAAAGTGTTTACTTTACTTTATGCTAATGCTGGTCATTGCGACTCATTAAAAATGCGCTGAGTAATGAGAAATGTAAAAATGAAAATACCAAATGGTGGGATTTATGCTGCTCGTTCGCTTGCTCGTTATATCATCACATGAAGGGCTGTACCTCAACCTATCTATGGCTATTCGCGGAATTTCCATAGTTACCATAGTATTTTTCCATGATTTTAATCCGAAAACAAACGAGACTTTATAATAAATATAATTTTAAGTGTAATTTATGCAATTAACACGAATTTTTAGCTTTTTAGTAAAATATATTTTGAGAACACAGTCATTTAATTTGGCAAACAAATATTTGTATTTTTTCCATAATATTTATATTTCTACTCAACATATCGTTGGCTCACTATTACAAGGTTCTATGTTAATTTTAATGAAGTTCACTAATTAGACTTTCAAATCTTTTTTTTTGGTAAAATATAAACATAGTAGCCCTAATGCTTACATAACATTATAATATACTAATGTAGGGCTATAATGCTGAATAGATACAAAAAATTGGCTATCAATTATCACCGTAGAACCTTGTAGAATTCTTAACTCAATAAGTACAAAAATTGTAACATAGAACTTTGTTATAGTGAGCCAACGATATGAAGAATACCAGGAACAGCTGCATTATTTATGCTTTAGCGATGTCGGAACATGTTTTTGTGAACTATTTTTATTATAAAAATTTCGATAAAATTTGAAGGGTACAGGGGAAAAATAACGTAAGTCCATAAAATCAAATTTCGAGAAAATTGCAATTTTGCGTTTGAAGTCTTGTTGTTTTTCCCCTGTATGCGAATTCTTTTCAATTGATTTATATGGGCTGGGTTTGATATTCATCAAAATTTAATATACCAGCTGAAAGCTTCTGTATTTCTTCAATAGATAGCAGCACTAACTCGATTTCGAAAAAATGGACTTAGGTAAATGGCTAGTTAAAATTATTTTTTATGGTCATATTCGGTTTCAGCGACCCCAAAAACGCGGTAGTAGGGGGATGTTCCCTCTGGGTCTTGACATTTTTTTGTTTTTGTGTGCCTGTGTAATTGATCCCACAGTAAAAGTAGATGAGCGCGAATTTTAACTAGTAAAATCAGTTACGTACCTAGGGTCAATAGTAGTAGCCGACAATAGCATGGAATCAGAAATACGTGCAAGCTACGTCCAGGCTAGCCGAGGGTGTCTCGTTACTTCATGGGAACACCGATTTTCCCATTAAGGGGTAACACCACTGTAGAGGTGCGAAAAAAGGCCAAATTTTGGGAATTAATTTAAAAAGTATGGAAAAAGGGATCGAAATTCTTTTCAGGCGATTGATCAAACATGTATTAAAGTGTAAAAAAAAATTTTTTTATTGACTTTTTGTTACAAAATGGTGGCGCCACAGTCGTTTTTCGAAATCGCCTTTTTGTTAAGGGCCTCCACGGGTGGACGGATTTCTCCGAAAGCTGAAGACCTGGAACAAAATCCAAATAGTTTCCTAATCTATTTGACCTTGCCCATAAAAGTACGTAGGATTTTTTTTTTAAACTGATTTTTGTAAAAATGGCGCACTTATGAAAAAAAAATTGATTTTCGGCAAAAAAATAAGCAGTAAATTGTTTATAAAAAATTTTTTTTACAACGAATCAAAAAACGGCTACGTACTTTTGTAAAGAATGCAATTGTGAAGCTAATGTCAAAATTTCAAACCGATCCATGCAATAGTCTCCGAGTAATCCGTCCACCCAGTTCGAAAAACATGGTTTCCAGATAATCGCGCTTAAAGTTTTGAAAGTACTCTAATCTTTGAAAATTGTATTTTACCTTCACTGTGCGATGTACTGTAAAACACGTTTATTATTTTGTAGCGCACCCTGGTGGACACCTTGGGAACCCAAATAACCTTTTTTCTATAGCAGCACTTATTATTTCGACTGGTAAACGCAATATACAAGCAATAAGTCGGACCAACGCGCGCTTCGAGGCGCCGCACACAGGGCAAAACAGCCTATTTACAGCGCCAAAAATCAAAACATTGAACTCAATAAACACACACAATTTCTATTGTAAAATGTTCCTTAATATTCCTCGAATACGAAACAATAAATTGATTGCGGCAGCACTAACGAGCAAGTTTCTACATGTTAACTCAAGTTGACTTTTTGCACTTATTGTAAATACGCATTCAGTAGTGTCCTAAACGCAGTGTTAAATGTTATGCTTTTGTACAGTAACAGCGTGCCTAATCAACATTTTTAATTATGGACGTTTTGCTAAGCAGTAAGTTTTTTGAAATAAGATAATTATGATAGATAAAGTAATGCATTCAGATATAAAACAATTCAAAACATTTTAAGAAGTGTTCTAGTTTTTTTTCTGCATATTTGTTATTGTTGTAAGCTTATAATAAAAGTTCCACCGAGTTCCGCTCATTTTAAGTAATCAGAGTTAAGGCATTTGTGTTGTCTTTTATTTCGAACTAACTTTGGGTCCATCTGTTGCCAACTTTTGATATAATTTTTAATTGTTTTCAGGTAGTCAAAGTGATTCTATGAAGTCGTTAAATGTTACTAAACAAGAACTATTTTTAGTGTTGAAAAGTGAAAGTTTTTTTAAGATGTCGTTACCTGATTGCAAAAAACGTGTTCTAAATTATATTTTGGAGAAGTTTAACATCACAAAAATTCCTTTGAAATATGAAAATACAGTGAAAAACTCAATAAAGGTGTTTGTAACGAAGTTAGTTGCTAAATGGAAAGAAAGTCATTACATTCAGGAAAAATTTCTAAAAAAGAATTCGCAATGGCTAAATGGACAGGTTAAGCTACCGCAATTGGTAGAAATTGGTCAGCCACCTGAAAAAAAACAAGTGAAATGTAGACCGACAAAGAGTTTTACTGCGTTATCACTTCGCAGTAAGCAAAGGAACATTCAATCGCTCGTCCAACACATTTCTCCCGAGCAGCTTACGTATGCAGCTGAATCTAGCTTGGTAAAGTCAGGAAGAAGAACAACAGCAAAAGTGATGAAATTGGCATTGGAAGCTTCACCTAAAAAGCTAAAGAAAATGCAACAAGTGACCCGACCTGCGTTCACTACGTATACGCCAGAAGAAGCATTAGCTCTCATAGTTGATACAAGCTTAACAAAGGAAGATTACATTAAAATCCAAAGAGGAGCAAAAGCAAGAGGAGCTTCTTTGTATCCAGCATACAATGTTATATCCAAAGTTAAAAAAACTTGCTACCCTGAAAATATGACAATATCAGAATGCGAAGCTAGCATTCCCTTACAAAATTTACTTAATTTGACTGTGAGTAAATTGTTTGAAGTACAACGGGATGTTATACTAAGTCATCTTCCAACCGAAGTGACATTCATCAATATTTTTTATAAATGGGGACTAGATGGAAGCGGAGGGCATAGTATATATAAGCAGAACTTTCAAAATAATCCAAAATTCTCCGACTCAAACGTAATTGTAAGCACAATTGTTCCCTTAGAAATATCAGTAACACACAGAGGAAAGAAGCTTATCTTTTGGAAAAACTACAGTCCTTCATCGACTAAATACTGCCGTCCAATTTGTTTTAAATTGGTGAAAGAAACTAACATCACCATTAAACAGGTATACGATAATATCGAGCAACAAGTCCGGACTCTTCAACCTACCATTGTTTTCCTGAATACGGAAAAGAACATTCTGTTCCAACACTTTCCAATCTGTACAATGATGGATGGAAAAACGTGTAATGTTCTGACAGACACTGCTTCATCTCAAGCCTGTAATATATGCAAAATAACGCCCAAGGATATTAATGATATCGACAAAGTTTTGTCAAGAACTTGCAATGTTTCAGCATTCAGGTTTGGAATATCTGTATTACATGCTTACTTAAGATGTTTTGAATACTTATTACATATAAGTTATAAAATGGAGTTGAAGCAATGGCAAGCTAGAGGGCAAACAGCAAAAAATTTTGTCAAAGAGAGAAAAACAATAATCACAAGTACGTTTTACGAGAAACTGGGCTTAGTTGTAGATCAGCCCAAACAAGGTGGAGGTAACACAAATGATGGTAATACCGCTCGAAAATTTTTCGCCAACCCTATCATTGCAGCTGAAATAACAGGCCTGGACGAACATCTTATCAGAAGATTTTCAAATATCTTAACTGCGATTTCAAGTTGCCATTACATAAAAGTCGAAACTTTCAAGCTTTATTGCCTCGAGACTGCAAAGCTTTGCACTCAACTATATGGATGGTACAGAATGAGTGCTTCTGTTCACAAGTTACTCATCCACAGCAGCGACATCATAGCTTCTTTGCCATTGCCTGTAGGCCAGTTTTCAGAGGATGTTTTAGAAACCAGCCAAAAAGAGTACAAAAACATTAGACTGATTCATTCAAGGAAAACGTCTAGAATAGACACAAATACGGACATTATTCACTGGATGCTCATAAATTCAGATCCTCTTATAACTTCGAAGAGACAAAAACAATCAAAGACTAAGAATAATGGTTTCAATGATGAAGTGAGGGCAATGATAACAATACCTCAATATTTAGAAAATATTTTTCCAGAAAGTACTAATGATGATGATATTGAAGATGTCGATGAAAGCGACTCTTATTAATATTCATTGTTAAATATTTTCATGCTTTTGTAATTTGCATTTAATAAAAAAAATTATTTACCTTTAAAAAACAAATTATTATTATTACTACACATTTTAAATAATTTAATGTACCTGACACAAACACAATGTCTTGTTAAAAAACCGGTTTAGATGATCTGTAATCATCTTTCGTAATATTAAAATATAATTACTAGCAGTAATACTTCATTATTTAAAAAAAATATTTTTGTCGTCGTAAATGTGCTGTTTTGCCCTGTGTGCGCCGGGGAAAATCGAAAATTAAATCCTTCAAAATTATTTTTCTGTTATAGGACCAACTGCACATTGTTTTTGTTATCCTGAAGTATATTTCAAGCCAAAAACCAAAAATTCCATTTTTTCAAAATCCTACAGTGGTGTTACCCCTTAACTGGCATCAGTGAAAAACCCGGCAACGTTCCAAGAAATTTCTATACTGCGACATCGCCGTAGCCAGGCGCCCATTACTCGTTCATGCAAACGTCAATCAATTCCATCAGTCATGATTGATGGAAATGAAAATATACAGAGAATTACATCAGTCATCACCTTAGTCATAGCAGTGACTGTGGCAAAACTGACAGCAAAACCTATCGTGTAATGGGCGCCATAACAACGAACTGCAGATTGGATTCGTGGAATTAAAAAAAAACAAATTCAGAAAATTTGAGTGCAACCAACAGCATAAAGGTTCCCATAATTTTGGAAATACTAAATAAAACCCATTAGGTGACGCTCCGATTCTTATATAATCTTATGATGGCGTCAGGTCATGCCTGATAAAAATAGAGGCCTGCAGGCGGTGTGAACTCCTACAAAATTCAGTAGTTCAATCACCAGGTCCATCGCTTCTTCAGCACACTCCACACTCCTATAGGATTGGTTACCTGTCCAATATTCCTTCCTTCGAACCAAGCTTACTAATGGACATCGCACAGAAACGACGGACTGGTAGTACAAACGGTAATTCCTAAGCCTGGGTTTTTGCATAAAAAGGCGATCACGAAAGAAGCTCACCCTCACGACGTATATATACATCCATTATTTAGCGCACAAACTAAATTTGGTGGTGGCCGAATCGTGCGCAAACGTCCGGTTAGCAAAGACAGAGACAAAAGCATAGGTTCAGGTATAATAAATATGACCTTTTGCGGTATCTTTTGACATTATTAAGTAAGATTAAGTTTATGACTCCCACCTACTCAGGCAAAATGATATCATTTTACTTCGGAAAAATTTCGGGAAAGCTGAATTTTGGTATGGACATTGATATTATTGCTTTAAGGAAAATGTCACAAGTCCCCATCGATTTGAGACTCGGACACGATTTTACGGGGGGTCAAAGTTCATCAAAAGCGGTTTTTTTTGCAATTATCTCAGTAATGCTCACTTTTACAGAAAAATTATGTGAATGAAATTTGTAGCTTAGGTAATTTCCTACAAAAAATATTTTATAACTTTTTCTTGTAAGAGTAACCGTTTTTAAGATATTTTGATTTACAGAGTTCTAAATTTTATGCTTCTCATGAATACGGAAATTATTTTGGAATTTTCAGTTGCAAGTCCTGGCCTTAATTTCGATTGCAGTTTTCTCCCTTCGCGCCACTCAAGCCAATATATCTATATGACTAGTGACGATGAATGTTTTCACACTTTCGATGGGCTTGCGTAAGAAAATCGGCCAAATTCTCGATTTAATTATGACAAAATTGCGCCCTTATTTTCATCCCTTAGCCATCAATTACGCTCAAGCCTTCACTTTTCGGGAACCAGTTTCCACTAAAAAATCATGTAGTAAACATGGCTAGCGTGAAAATATGGGCGAGATACGCCTCTTATTTCTGTTTCGAAAAATTAAATTTTAACTACGTTATCCCCAGGAGGGCCTCCTAAATTTGACTTTTTTCAACTCAACATCGATGTAACTTTCAACCCTCTCGAGGCTAGCATGAAAAAATGGGGCACCTAAATCTGTCACTAGCTGACGGTCTATGTTCACACTACAAGAAAATCCCAGTCACAGCGGTTTGCACTTTTTCGATTCCCGCGATTCCGCAACAGACTCTGAATTTTGTTACGCTGAATAAATTTATTCTGAAAGCTTAGAGCGCTGAATTTGGTTTTTCTCTTCACTCGCTTTTTACACTCTTTTATTCTTCCATTTTTCACCACATATTCTCGCACATTTCTAATGTGAATAAAGTGTCCCAGCCGTGTGTACGCCTTCTATAAAAAAAGTTCATGTCCATGCTTGCGGAATTAAAAGCAGAGCAGTGCATATGTTTGGCCGTGCACACAGTCGTGTTCACTCTTGCGGAATCCCGCCCGTATATAAAACTCACACAACAACGAACTCCGATTTCTTAACATAAAGCAAATTTTACGTTTTTTATTGTGAAATTTGGATTTTTGCCATTTTTAGAGGCAATTCTTTTATTAAATGTAATAAAAAAATGGTGAAGCAGTCCATTGTGCGCAGAATACAAAAACGGCTGGCTGGTCGTAATGAGCTACAACTTGATTGGACTTTAGTTCAGATTTAATTTGCCTAGATGCTATTTCACCGGCCCCCATTTGTCCTTCTTCGTTAAAGAGAGATAAAAAATCATCAAGATTGGTAACCCAATAAGATTAAATTCAATAAACAAAATAGTACTATCACAAAGTCAACACCATCAATGATTTTTACCTTTGATCAATAATTGTAAATTATTCTCAATTCGAGGAAAAATTCTTTTTGAATGAGTTAAAATATTATAAAGATTTTCCTCTACCAAGCATGATGCAATTTCATTTTACCTGCTATGAATATCAAAGCTCCTCAGATGGGAACTCAAGGAAGTAACACCTTCTGGATTAGGATATGTAATTTCCGGGTGCCGTTTTAAGAAACACTGATATCAGCTATATTGAAGGATTTTACCTTTGAAATGAGTAATGGAAACCGGGGAATGGAAATAGATTCTTGTGCCGCTGAAGATAAACCATTTTCATGGTAATTCTGTGCAATATACGTTACTTAATTTTTCAATTATTTTATCGGTTTACTTGGGCAAAAATTATACGAGGTGAAATTAAATAGGATTTTCTATTTTTATGAAAACTACCGAGTTCAACCACACTACATAAATTTTGTTCTTTATTAAAATTAACAATAATTTACACAAAAACGAAACATACAATTATCACGAAAATTAATTTATATAAACAAAAAGAGATAATTATCACGAAATTTAATTTGCAAAATTTAAAATTGTCGATATATTACCGGGCGGTGACCGTTCTTGTATCTCATGCGCTTTCTCCTGATCGACTCACCATGGTCTTTTCAGTGCATCGCACGCGCACCTCAATCCGCGATCGCGCAAAATCGCTGAATCACCATTTGTTTCTTAATTGACGGTAAATATTGGGTGATCAGCGATTGTGCACGCGCAATTGATTATTGCAATTAATTTGCAATCTTAAATGAGGGCGATCGATGCACTCTTCGTTTTCCGGTGTCTAATTGCGGCATCAGGCACTTCACGAAACGTTCCGGCGGCCTTGAAATCCTGGGATTTAAATGATGATCCCTGCTTTGCTTCCTTGCGCTTGAAAGATAAAAGATGCAATGAGTGTGGACTGGACATCCTCTCGTCGCGGCATTTCCTCCATGCAGACGAGTGGTGCCCAGATTGTTGAGAGGTTATTTGAAGGGCGCCTCGACTCGCCCGGTTGGTATTGGTGGGAAAGGAGTTTGGGAGTAAAGGATATGTGAAAGTAGGAAAGCTAAGTGTATGTGTGTTTGATGATTAGATGTGTAATTGAGGGTATAAATTTACCTTATCCTTCAAAGTCTGAAGAGTAATGCTATCGGTTTCCGCTGTTGTTGGGAGGCTTGAAGACCCGGCATTGACATCATTTGACTGCGGTGTAGGTTCAGCTTCTTGTTGATCGTTGATTACAACAGATGATAACACAGTTTCATGGGACCTTTGATAGTGCTTGTGAACGATTAAAGTTGTGAGTGAATTGCCTAGTGCGGCGAGTATGTGCCAACTCCATCCGTGAATTCTTCTGATAATGTGCAGGTTAATTATCGTATCCACTAAAAACCTTATGGCGCGAATGATGATGAATATGCCGAAAATACTGGCGCTAAAGGTTCCAAAGTATGACAATCCCCACCAAGTCCCCTTCAAGTATGCTGTTATTTTCCCAAGATGTTCTGTAGAAAACAAATTTAGTATATCAATATTCCGGGTATCAGTATCATGCCCTAATAATGATTGGGTCAAAACGTTTTCGATTGCATGACGTTCTGCAGGATACATTATTTGCCTTCGAAGGTTCTGCGTAGATTCTGCTGTGTAGATTCCTGATTTTATGAGGGGTGTGTGATCTTCGTAGTTCCAGGGCACCTCGTTTGATACGGTGAGGAAGTCAGGCTTTTCCAAGCGATGAATTTCTGGACTGAAACCGCACCAGGTGCCGTGCAGAAGATATCCAGGGTTCATAAGGAGTGAGCAAGGAACTTCAGTTCCGTGTTCTTGGATTAGGTGAGTGGTAGGTGCCATAAAGTAACTTTTGTTGTTGTAGGTTACAGGTAGCTCGTTATAGCATCGTTCCGTTTTGCGAATGCTTGCTTCTACTGGCTGACATTTGACAAGATAAATAAGTTCTCCTCGGGGAACCGCAGTAAAGCCGGGTTCTTTGAGTCTCATTAATGCGAATTCAGCAGGATGATATTGAGCTATAGCTAATTGTGTTTCCAAAACCTGATTTTCCAATTCACATTTTCTCTGAATGATGTGTTTGTACATGGATTCCATCTGTGTTTTGATGTGGCGTTCAACATATACGAATTTCGAATTGATATAAGTAAAGAGATCAAGATTGGCTGTTGGAATTGGTCTTTTGGGGAACCAGTATTCATGTCCTGATTTCACTACGATCACCAGTCTCGGATGTTCGGTTTGGAAACCTGTAAGTCTGCACACAGGAACGGTTTTAATCACTTCCAAGGCGAAAACAATCTCTCCGCTGTGCACTGCATACAGAGTACGGATATTCACTCCATTTCCCACAGTTTGGCTTTTTATGGCTAACCCTTGATAGAGAACGTCGTATTGCAGGCTTTCACAGCTTGAATCTGCGATCATTTCCCAGAAACTCATACCATACTCTGGATCGGTGCATGTACCCTTGATGTATGGGCATACGATGTTATTTCGTAACACAGCATGGTTGTCTTCTAGTCGAACGACACTGTCATAATCAGTGATGGTGATCTCCAAGGCGTGCATCACTACTACGTTGTCCCATGAGTTGGAACCGAAGGTGTATGGAACTCCGGCACAGTTCCCCTTTGCGTCGACAGATCCCGCTATTACTTCTGAATATCGTGAGGACGAATTTGCTTTGATATTAGCTAAAATACGATTATTTTGGAGGAGATAAGTGCCGTGGGTATGAATTCGGAGACAGCTTTCTTTGGTTATTTCAGAGATGAAGGTGCTGATGCCTCCGGGCACTACGGAGAGATGGCTGAACATCCCGCAGTGGAGAACTGTCTGTAAAACGTTAATCTTACATTGGTAAACGTGTATGGAAGCCACCTCGCTCAGTTGTAGAAGTTGGATGTCTTCATTGACTTGGTCCACTGGAATGTCTTTAATTTCACAATTCCGGGTGCTTAGTAAGGAGATTTTAGTTAGATTCATTCGTTCGTGTCCACAATCATACACAATTAGGTTTTCAGTTGGGAAGATTAGTAACATACATGTAAATGTAAGATACGATATCCAGGTCATGATTCTGTCAATGAATAAGAATTGAAAGTGAATTACATTAATCTAAGTGACTCTAAGTGACTACGATGAATTATTACGATTTATAATCTAAGTAAGTAAGACTAGTGTGGTAATTCATTGAAGTTAGGGTGGAGTTGCTGCGTTCAATGGTAGGGGGGCCAGTTTCGAAATAGGCCTTTTAAATTCCCCAGATGAAGTTTTTACTCTTACAACTCTCGTTATGTTATCCCGTCCTGGGAACGTCTCGATCACTCGAGCTAATTTCCAATATGACGGAGGTGATCCCTCTTCTTTTAGGATCACGCGATCTCCTACCTTAAATTCCTTGTCAACTTCCTTCCATTTGGGTCGTTGTTGTAAATGATGCAGATATTCTGCCGACCACCTTTTCCAGAAGTCCTGACGCATCTTTTGGATTAATCTCCATCGGGATAAGTACGATATGTTCCTTTCTTCGTAATTCTTTTCCGGTAAGCTCAGAAGAGGGCTCCCCACTAGAAAATGCCCTGGGGATAAGGGGTTTATATCATTGTGGTCTGAGGACAGAGCACAAAGCGGTCGCGAATTCATGATTGCTTCTATTTGGGTTAACAGCGTTGTTAGTTCTTCAAACGTGAGTAGAGTCTGTCCAACTGTTCGTCGTAGATGATGTTTCATTGATTTGACAGCGGCCTCCCACAGGCCCCCGAAATGCGGTGCACGAGGCGGTATGAAATGCCATTCTACTCCTTTATTTGCATATAATTCAGCTGCTATTTGTTGGTAGGATCTGATGAATTCGTCCATTTCTTGATTGAGAATTTTCTTTGCTCCCACGAAGTTGGTTCCATTGTCGCTAAAGATTTTTTTACTAAGCCCTCGTCGTGAGAAGAATCTGCGTAGGGCGGCCAGGAAACACTCTGAGGTTAAATCACTTACAAGCTCAAGATGAGTAGCTTTTGTTACAAGGCAGACGAAAACTGCAATATAACCCTTAGTACTAGGTGCATTTCTGGTTTTCCTTGTTTTGATGAGCACAGGACCAGCATAATCAGTGCCTGTGCAAGTAAACGGTCGACAGGGAGTTATTCGATCGGCTGGTAGTTGGCCCATAATGGTAGCTGTCTGTTCATTTCGCCAGCGAGAACAAGTGGTACATTGATGTATTTTTCTTTTTATAATGTGTTTTACACGAGGAATCCAATAGGTTTGTCTCAATGTATACAAGGTCAGTTGGATTCCTCCATGTAGCGTGTCCTTATGAATTTGCTCAACCAATAGATCTGAGAATTTGTCAGAGTGAGGCAGAATAATTGGATGTTTCTCCTCGAAAGGTAATTCGGAATGTTCTAACCTCCCTCCTACTCTTAGAATGCGTTGATCGTCGAGAAATGGATTTAACGCCAATAGTGAGCTTTTTCGTGGCAATCTTTGGTTTGCCTTTAAGCACTCAATTTCACTGGAATACGCTATCATTTGGGTCACTCTTATTAATGTTTGTCTGGCTTTATGAATTTCACTTGGAACCAGAACTAAATTGGGGTAGGCCTTCAGCTTTCGACACCTATCTACGAATCTTCGGCAATAGGCGATGATCCTGAGCGCATGCGTCAGATTAGAGAATCTTTCTATGATATGCTCGCTAGTTGTGGTTAAATGGAACGTTTTTAATTTTTTCTTTTCCTCTGGGTGGTCTTCCGTTAAGGTTGAATGCGGTTCCTTAGGCCACTCACTCTCAGGTTTTATGAGCCAAGAGGGACCTCTCCACCAAAGACAGTGGTCTTTTAATTGTAAAGGGGACACACCTCGTGAGGCGAGATCCGCAGGGTTGCTTTCTGAAGGAACGTGTCGCCAGTCTGCGTTTCCCGAGTTTTCAATGATTTCGGTGATGCGGTTTGCCACGAATGACTTCCATCGGTGAGGTAGACTGCGGATCCATGATAAAACTATTGTAGAGTCGGTCCATAAGATGGTCTTACAATCTTTAATATAGGACTCCCGCAAGGACTTTATCAATTTAGATAATAGGACAGCACCACACAGTTCCAGTCGTGGTAAAGAAATTGTTTTGATAGGAGCAACCTTTGTTTTAGATACCAAAAGGTGAACTATTGGATCATTATCATGGCTAAGAACTCGTAAATAAACGGCAGCTGCATACGCCTTTTCCGAACTGTCACAAAATCCGTGCAGTTCTATTGTGGATGCTGTGTAACTATTTACCCACCGTGGTATTCGTAGTTGCTCAATATGAGGTAACTCGCTTATAAAATTTATCCAATCAGATCTAAGATATTCTGGAATTTTTTCATCCCAGTCAGTATGAGTAATCCACAGTCTTTGCATAAAGATTTTTGCTTGTACAATGATAGGACTCACCCATCCAAGGGGATCAAACAGTTTTGCGATAGTAGATAAGATACGGCGCTTTGTCCAATTATTTTCCTCATTTAAGGCCACCTTGTATTGAAATTCATCGGCTTTGGGATCCCAATAGATTCCTAAAGCTTTTAGGACGGTGTCTTCTGAAAATTGCATTTTTAGCGCCTCCTCGGATTTGCTGGTGTTTGGGATATGTTCTAATATTCGGGAATCGTTAGATGCAAATTTTCTCAGTGGAAAGTGACCCTTTGCTAGTAAGGCAGTTATTTCAGCTTGGAGAGATTTCGTTTCTTCTATGGTGTCTCCCCCGGTTAGGACGTCATCAACGTAGAAGTCATTAATGAGGCATCGTGATGCGCGGGGAAAGTTGATTCTTTCATCTTCAGCCAACTGTTGCAGCGTTCGGATAGCTAAGTAGGGGGCACAGTTGACACCGAAAGTGACCGTTTTTAACGCATATTCCTTGATGGGAGAGTTGAGATGGTCTCTCCACAAAATCCGTTGGAACTGAGAGTCATCTGGGTGAATAAATATTTGCCGATACATTTTCTCAATGTCGGCGGTAAAAACGTATCTGTGGTGTCTCCATTTTAAAATAATAAGTGTAATGTCATGTTGTAACGTGGGGCCCACTAGAAGGTTATCATTTAACGATTTCCCATTTGACGATTTGCATGAGGCGTCGAAAACAACCCTTAACTTTGTCGTCGTGCTTGAGGGCTTTATTACTGCATGATGAGGGAGATAATACGAGTGATTTGTAGATATTGGCACTTCCACCATATGCCCAGATGTTATATACTCCTTTAATACCTTATTGTATTCCTTGAGTACTTCTTTCCTTTCGTTATTTCTTTCGGTGGAAAGATAGCGTTTTAAGGCAATTAGCCTGGATTCCCCGAGTTCTGGACCATCTTCTTTGATAGGTAAACGAACTACATAAGATCCATCGGGGTTGCGACGATGTGTGGTTTTGTAAATTTCTTCACATCTCTGCTCATCTGTAGAGGTTTTCT
This sequence comes from Thereva nobilitata, assembly GCA_963855945.1. Lineage (NCBI taxonomy): Eukaryota > Metazoa > Arthropoda > Insecta > Diptera > Therevidae > Thereva > Thereva nobilitata. The sequence continues at coordinate 52,406,772 of OY979694.1, read as the reverse complement.
TTGGTAGTGAGACTTCTTCAACTTCCCAAAACTTCTTTAGCTGATCCTCTATAGAACAAGTGATATTATAGGACCTTACCTTCGTGGTTCTATTCGTGGCTGAATAAGTTTTGCCTGTTAAGATCCAACCAAATATGGTGTTTTGCCCTACTGGTGTGCCGCGAGGACCCTTTCTTACACCATCACATAAGATAAGTGGATAAATGTCAGCTCCGATGATCATATCTACCCTTGCTGGTATATTGAAGCTTGGATCTGCGAGGTCTAAGTTTTCTAAGTGGTCCCAGGAGAATTTAGTAAGTCGTACTGACGGAAGTAAATCTGTCAAGGTTTCTAAAACATAAGCTGATGCCGGAATTCTAGAAGGGTCCTTCGTTGAGAGAATCGTTACATTAGCCGCTCGCCTTGCTTTCGTAACTGGGTAGAAATTCCTGAAATCGATCACCAAAAATTGAAAATATTCAAACCAATTTGAAAACTAGTTCATTTGAAAGATTGGTTTGAATTGTGTAAATTCAGCAAATATCATGAAAAAATATTAATAATTAACAAAGTTATAAATATTTGAAATTTTGTGTAATTTTTTTTTTAAAATTCAATATCTCCGAGCGTAATTGACCGATTTTGAAAAAATTTAGTGCGATTGAAAGAGAATGAAATGAATTTTTCTAATGCTTGGTAAAAAACGAAAAAAAGTTATTTTTTTATAATTTTTACATAAAAAGTTAAATTAAAAATTAAAAAAAGTGAGAAAGGCAATAAGTGATAGTGATCTTATAAAAAACATCTGAAAGAGCATTTAATAAAGCTTCCATAGCCGTTGAGAAATTTTCAGGCACGCTATTAGTTCCTTCCTTTAGTGCTTTCTCTGAGTGAGTGGCTGCACAAAAAAGATATGGAGCGGAATGCGAAAAGGAAGGAATTCTCGCCTTCCAAAAAAGGCTACCGTCATGCTTCTTGGTAGAGCCCGATCCAAAAGAGATGAGGTTTCTCAAAAATCACATTTTCCATGCGCAGAGAGAATAACAACAGAAAAGTGAGAATAACAACAGATTTCGAAGGGGAAATGGGAAAATACATAAGCGCATGTCTTATCCCGACGTGCGCAATGTTTATTTGTGTGCAATTTTCATTTCCCCACATGCGCGAAGAAAACCTCAACTGATTTGGATCAGGCTATATGATCCCATTTCCCGCTGGGCACGTGCTTTCAGCTGAAGTGTATTTGTATGGTGTCATTTTTGAATTATTTATCGAATATTATGTTTTTCGTAAGTATAAACATTTAATAAAAACACATGCTGCAAAGAGGTTGTCAAAGCGGTTTGAAAACGCACATCGCATTGTAAACACTCGGAAATTTCATTCGTTCATACCGCACAATTTGAAATCGATGATCTGTAGAGAATTTTCTAGAGCTAAAAATTTCGAGACGGCAGTTATGTCAGCATAATTCAATATTTTCGATACATTGTGTATATTGTATTGTAATAATAATTATAATAATAATAATACGTGATGTCATATGTTGTTATTTTTTTAATTGTTACTTTTCACCAAACAAGTAAGAGTTTGTACGCGCTGAGGTTCAGGCAACCCGCGGAGGCGCCGTTGGCGCGCCGAGCGCGTGTACTATTATAAACAAATGGCTGTAATTTGAAAACTAATAGCGTGCCTGACAATTTCTCAACGGCTATGGAAGCTTTATTAAATGCTCTTTCAGATGTTTTTTATAAGATCACTATCACTTATTGCCTTTCTCACTTTTTTTAATTTTTAATTTAACTTTTTATGTAAAAATTATAAAAAAATAACTTTTTTTCGTTTTTTACCAAGCATTAGAAAAATTCATTTCATTCTCTTTCAATCGCACTAAATTTTTTCAAAATCGGTCAATTACGCTCGGAGATATTGAATTTTGAAAAAAAAATTACACAAAATTTCAAATATTTATAACTTTGTTAATTATTAATATTTTTTCATGATATTTTCTGAATTTACACAATTCAAACCAATCTTTCAAATGAACTAGTTTTCAAATTGGTTTGAATATTTTCAATTTTTGGTGATCGATTTCAGGAATTTCTACCCAACTTCCTTTTTTTCAACACCTGTGACTACGATCGGGGCGGATTTGGTTTCCAAATTCAGTTGCGATACAATGGCAGCGGTAATAAATGTTACTTGGGAGCCAGGGTCAATTAATGCACGCCCCTTGACAATTCCACTAGGACCCTCCATTTCTATTTCGGCTGTGGCCAACATAGCCGGGTGGTTATCGTTAATGAAATGAGCAGCGACCCTGGTAGAGCCTTCTGGCGTTCTTTCACTTTCCGATCTATGTTCGAATTTAGCCATGGCCGGTTGCGTGTTAGAACTCGGTTCTGGTTTGCAGATGTTTGGAAGATGCAGTAATGTGTGGTGTTTTCCTCGGCATTTAGCACATCTAGATTTGCTGAGGCATTTTTTGATTGAGTGAAATTCTCCTAAGCAATTTATGCAGTAACCTTTGGATTTTGCGATTCGCAACCGTTCTGGTGGATCGCTGCTTAAAAAGCTTTTGCAAGATCGCACCGAATGTTTTTCTTGACATACCTTGCATGTTATTTGACCTGCATAGAAACTTTGTATGTTGACATTACCTGTTTCTTGTTTTTTATGTGGAGGATTTTCTTTCGTTCGTACTTCACTTAGAGCTTCCAGTGTGCGAAATCTAGTTTCGAGAAAGCTTTTCAGCGTTTCCCAAGCAGGGTAATCACTTGTGTCTGAGATTTTTTCTTCCCAAGCCTTATGAGTTTCTGCAGGAAGCTTTTGTGTCAATAAATGAATCAGAAGGGGGCCCCACTCAGCAACAGATACTTCAAGGTTACCTAGTGAAGCCAGACATTCGGTCGTAGTGTCGATCATTGCCTTAATTGCGTTAGCTGATTCATTGTTTATTTTTGGCTGCGAAGTCAATGCCCGTAGTTGGGTTGATATTAACACACGTTTGTTTTCATACCTGTCGGTTAATGCGCGCCAAGCTGATTTATAATTTTCATTTGTAATATTATACTGTCTGATAACCTTGGCCGCATTTCCCACTACGTTCGCTTTAAGGTAATGTAATTTTTGCACACTGGCTAGAGATGTGTTGGAATCGATGAGTGAATTAAACAAATCCCGGAAACTAACCCAATCAGCATAATTGCCCGAGAATTTAGGAAGCGTTATGGTTGGCAATTGTACAGTCGAGGAATCTGCCTTTGTACGATTTTGTTCACCAATTTCCGCATGATTTTTTTCAAATGTGCTCAATTTGTCTACTAGCTCACCTTTGAAATCGAAAAAGAGTTCTTCGAACTTATCGTAATGATTTTCTTTGAAATAGGGTTTATCCTCATCTTTGTCGGTTCTAAGTGAGGTCAAGGATCGATCAGTAGCGGAGAACTTTTCCCACAGGTCATGCCAGCCATTGACACGTCCGAGATAATAACCATGTGTTCTCCTAGCTAGCGGCTGTTTCCTCGTATTACTGACGAATTTGTTCATATGCTCCATTAAAGCTAATTGGAGCTTTAAAAGCGCATTAAATGACGGTTCCTTAGGCGCGTGAATTAAAGGTCCCTTATCGGATCCCGGTTTTGCGTTTGAGCTTGTTTCTTCCATTGTTTTGTTCACGCGACCGCACTAAATTTAGATTGAGCTCGATTGTTAACAAGATAGCGTAGATAATAACTTCCCCTTTGAATTTTAACTTCACGATTCAGGGACACACAGTACACTTAGTTATTTACTACTACAATTGAAAAGGAAAAGGGATAGGTACTTACAATTCGTTCTAACGCTGAAGCTCTTCTCCTCGGGATGTACTGGGCTGATGGTAAAGATGCTGGGAAATCGTCGAAATTGTTAAAACACACACCACACTTTGCACTTCCAATATTTAAAACGAAAATCCGGCTCGAAGGACCATGAAATTAAATAGGATTTTCTATTTTTATGAAAACTACCGAGTTCAACCACACTACATAAATTTTGTTCTTTATTAAAATTAACAATAATTTACACAAAAACGAAACATACAATTATCACGAAAATTAATTTATATAAACAAAAAGAGATAATTATCACGAAATTTAATTTACAAAATTTAAAATTGTCGATATATTACCGGGCGGTGACCGTTCTTGTATCTCATGCGCTTTCTCCTGATCGACTCACCATGGTCTTTTCAGTGCATCGCACGCGCACCTCAATCCGCGATCGCGCAAAATCGCTGAATCACCATTTGTTTCTTAATTGACGGTAAATATTGGGTGATCAGCGATTGTGCACGCGCAATTGATTATTGCAATTAATTTGCAATCTTAAATGAGGGCGATCGATGCACTCTTCGTTTTCCGGTGTCTAATTGCGGCATCAGGCACTTCACGAAACACGAGGTTTAAAAAAATTGAAGGGACATTGTAAAATCGCGAATGTAAAAAATGTGTCCTTTACTACTTTTTCTTATTTATGTTTAGTTCAAAGTAGATCTCTCTTTAAGCATTCTGAGTTAAAACTCCATTAGTAACCCGAGCAGTATTTGTCATTATAAATAAGTAAATTTAAAATTGGTTATATTGTGACTGGACTGTAGTGGACCGGACTGCAATACACACAATCTACGGTGCATAGCATATACCTACTTTCATCGTAATCTCCTTCTTCGAGTGACATATGGGTATAATATCATAACATTTTCTGTTAGTGGGATATATCAGCTAGAATGGGTTTCAGCACAAATCTTCGCAGGCAATCTACGGACATGTGACATTAACCCCATTAGTATTTACACATACATGATTTGCTGCTCCAGTATCTTTTAATATGAATTGCAGTAGAATATTTTTTTTCTACACCTCTGTTAGAATACAGGCATTCTGATATTACTTTTAGTTACGGAATTAGCAGCATTCCACACCCGTGTGGAATATTCATTCCATCACTTGTTATGGAATGACTACTATTGGCGTTCATCGTATTCCAAGAATAGGATTTACTAACTAAAAAAGAGATTTATTAATTAAAGAAAGAAAAGGATTGTTTCAATAATAAACAATCAATGATGTTCCGCTAGAAAATTTTTGCTTTAAATAAACTATTCAATTATTAAATTGCAGAAAATAGTAGCATTTTTTTAATAAATTTTGCGGGGGCCATCTATCAACAAATTATTAAATTACAAAATTGTTATAAATGAACACTCCCTACTTATATGTTATTTAGCGTTAAAATATCTTGCTGTGCCTTATACATTATATTTTTGACATTAGCTTTACATAAGGTACGTTTTTCTTTGCAAAATATTAATAAAAACTAATTAGAGGCGTAGAAAAAGTAAAGTATAGGCGTAGAAAAAGTATAGCCCAACTTCCACTTGTGCGGAATATGCATCATTCCAAACTTGTTACAGAATATACTATTTTTTAATTATATCGTCGCGTCCATCCAAATGCAAACTATCGAAAAAGAAAAGCCTTATTTTTTTCACTTTATTGCAATTCCCCTCTAGACGCCTTTGTGGTGTGCATAGTATCGAAGCCGTGTCCCTTCTTCAATCTTTTCAAACTGCGGTTGCAATGTATCGAAAATTAACGCGAAGAGTTGTTTTTTGCCATTCCTGAAAATCTCTCATTTTCTTATTCGGTAGTCTGCATTTGGATCGATGACGATATAATAGTAGCAAATTTCACTGCACTTATTTTTGAGTGACAAGCATTTTAAAACAATTAAAAATAAATACAGAAACTGTTACAACGAATAAAATAATTGATGCTGAGAGTTTAGGCCAGCACGGTTGATTGTTCCATCATTTTGGTTTCCAGGATGTGATTTACGGCCACATTATGAAATCTGCTAATATTTGTGTCCCACTCGGTGTTAGACCACAATATTGAACAAAAATTTGTTGATGCTGAACTTAATTTAAAAGTCTTTTTTTGCAAATTTTAAATCAATACCATTTTACCTGTTTTACTGCAATCTAGGAGAATTAATTTAAATCTCTGTCAGTGGCGCAACTAAAGTATGTGCGGCACCCCTCCCCCGCAGCAGAATTCTGAAAGCGCCCTGCTATTTTGCACCCGTTTTCATCCTTCGTATACTTACATTACATTTTGATAAAAATGTCACTCATAAACGTTTTTTAACTGAAACTTTTAAATACTTCACAACGCTACATAGTAAATTTTACCATGCACTTTTCACCGTACCTGAGTCACAAACATCATGGTAATTTTTCCCCAAACTTTTTATTTAAAAAAACTAACATAATCTTATTTCGGAACATATTATTAAATTATTTTTATTGTTTCCTTTCGATTTAGCTGACGCATCGAAGACGATACGTAACTTCGTTGTAGACTTATCGTGTCTGTAGACTGGTGTGAGGCAAAAAATAAACTGGAACTTCGTTCGAAACTGGCATCTTCACGCGTACAGCAAATCCTGAAGAAATCGTTTCACGCATTGCTATATCATTATCCAGCAATTTATTCAGTTGTCTGGACAATTTCCTTATTAAGTTTTGAAACCTTTTCAATGCTCCTTCGCGGTTTTCATCTATCGAATTGGCAGATACTGACCATAAAAGCGATCCTTCAAAGCGCGATTCGGGTCGTTTTACTTATTGCTCAAAATCCCCAACTAAAGTTTCAGAAGATTGGGGTTTACGTTTAATTCCCAAAGTGTCTAGGTCCCATAGCTTTTGAATATTCTCCATAAATTCATCTTTCTCATTCAGAGCTAAACCAAACATACTAGCCGATTGATAGGTAGAGACAACCACACTCGCGCTTGGAAAGGAAAAGGCAATTTCAAAAGAATCAGCCTTTGTACTACCTACGGTATACAGAAACAAGGTAATGTAAAAGACTGAATATCGTTTAGTGCGACGCCACTCGGCGACTTCTTCCCATATAAAATCGAAATTGTTGTGCTGACGTCACTCTGCATTTGTGCTGACGTCACTCGGCGACTTTTTTCTACGATATTCGAAGCTTACCTTGTTTCTGTATACCGTGGTACTACCAGTCCGTCATGTGCATGTCATTGGTGCAATGTCTAGTAGTAAGCTTAGTTGGCAGAGTAGAATAGGTTTGGGACTATGAGTGGTGGGGGGAGTATTGAAGGAGGCGGCCTTGAACTCTTGGATGTTGCAGAAATTCGAAAATACAAACTGTGAAAGGTTGTTCTACAGTCGGATTGTTTTATTTATGAACAAATTCCTTATTTGTAGAGTGAGAAAAGGCGGGCTGAAGGCAGAGGGGATGAACTTAGTGGGTCTATATGGGTATAAGACTACCGCAGGACTGAGCTTTTATTTTTCAGGTTTCGTTTTGGGTTCGAATTTTAAATTTTTCAGCTTTCCCTTTCAAGGTTCATGACAGCAATTGCCGTCCTCGGCACCAGCTCTTTCGCTTTTCTTCCTCTACTTTTCCAGCTTTGTTCCACTTTCGCTTTTCTTCCGCTACGTTTTCACTTTCGCTTTCTTTTAGGTGTAAACAGGTATTTTATTATTACCTGACGACCTAGTTCTCAAGTCGTTGACACAGTTTCCACGTGACCAAGTTCACAAGTCATTGACCTAGTTTTCAACTGACCTTCTGACCTAGTTCCCAGGCCCAACCGACGCATTACCTACTCACGCTTGAGCTCATACAACACCATTGAGTTCAAACCTAAGATTCATACCCATTTACTCGAGCATTCCCGTGACTTCAACTAACCTGTTATATCCTCTTCTTTCCCTCATAAAAAGCTTACTAACTAACTAAACACTGCAACATGGCCTCAAAGACATAACGGCCTGGTAGTACAAAGGGCGATTCCTAAGCTTAGCCTTATCATAACAAAATTCTACGCTGAAAAAGGCCGCAGACCGTAGCTTCGACATTATGAAATAGTTCTCCAAAAGAGATTGAAGCAAATAAAAAACCTAGATTTGTGCTTTTAGGTAAATTTGTGGTAGGTAAAAAGCAAGGGGCAATCAACGCCTCACCATAGCCATACGTGCTGCCCTGATACCTCCATAAAACCTCGATTCGTGCCAGAATCGTGATAAAGGTATTTGATTAAATGTTTTACGGTGTGTTTTTTTTGTCTACTGGGGTGGAATATTATTTCTACGTATTTTCTCAACGACGCCACCACTAACATATGTTGTCAATGGTTTCCATAGGCGCTTTTCTTTGTACGCAGGATAAAACGCAGAATACCTTTTCAGATTTACTCCACTCCATTCGCATGTAGCATAGGGCATTGTGTGTCTATTTATATCAATGTAAAATAAAATATATTTTTTGTTTTTTTTGTTGCTGTTGTCCAAAAACCACCGGCATACATTGTTTACGAACTTTCGATTAACCCTTCTTTGAGTTCGAACCTTCCTTTGTTTAGTTTATGACAACATTTCCCTAAGCCGAAAGGCCTTTATCCCAGGGGTCTTAAGCCGTCCATGTTTTGCGTTGATTTGTGTTCAGTTGGGCTTTTTCTTTACAACCTTTCGGCTCAGGTAAGACACCTCAACTCCGCATTAGCATCTACTTAGGGTCGGAAGCGTCTTATGGAAATTTTTGGGCATATAAGGATCTGTAAAATGGTACTAAATGGATGTTCGGCTAAGTAAAGTAGTAAAGAAGACATATCTCACGGTTGTTTATCTGCCTCCAAGTAATAAAACTTTAGAATTTGTTTATTGTGTGCTTCCCTTTCTGGGTATGAGTTACCGTTACCATCGCATTAGAATATGGAAGCTCCCCCCTGGGCACCTTATAATTAAACGGGATGTTGAAAGCGATAAAGAATCTCGTAATGGCCGCTATGTTGGCTTATTTATCTCTGGTTCGGACGTTTCGTTTTATTTTATTGCAGTGATAACTGAAATCGTGTACATGAATGTATTAAGGGCTTCTCTGCCCGCTTCCTCCTTAAGTTTATAGGACATCAAAAGTCCTGGGGAAAATTGACTCTTTTATATGTGGATGATATTATGGTTTATAACTGAAAGCAATTTTGGTCTTAAGAGTTTCAGTGTAATATTGGAGTGCGTTTGGGAGTTTGCAGTGATGGACTTGGCCTTGACTTTTGCTTTGAAGCGGATGTTTATGTAATGGAGGGTTTGGGCTGAATTTGTTATCAGATGAATGTTTATGCTGAAATCATTGTATATGGACAAAGCGTTATATATTTACCCAAACTGAATTGAATTGAATTATTTTGCGTATTTTGGGTTAAATCAAGTAGATTTTTATTGGGAGAATATGACAATGAAAATTAAATTATAAGAATTCACAGAAGACAGGCAGATTTACTAATTACAATTTTTTTTTTATCAAAAATTAACTTCTTTGAATGAGGCATTAGATTCCAAAGGGGCCATCCATAAATTACGTGAGGCGTTTTTGGCCATTTTTCGTCCCCCCATCCCCCTTCGTGACATGTCGTGAGATTTGGCTGGACCCTCCCCCTCCCCACAATCTCACGTGAGATTTTTCAAATTTTAAAAAAGTCTACTATTTTCACTATTATGCGTATTTGCATTTTAAAGACGTTAACCTGTGCTTGATTGCGTTGGATTTATTTAAAAAAACATAATTTGTGTTGAAGAACAGTACTACAAAATCACCAACTTACCAAGCCAAACACCAACACGGCATGCACCCAATATAAACCACAATACCTGTGGATTACCATTTAGAAGGTGATTCTGCCTATCCTTTGGAAGCCAATCTCGTGGTGCTTACAGATATAATGGTTTCTTAACAAGAGAACAGAAAAATTTCATTTCTATTTTGAGCTCAACTCGTGTATTTGTAGAGCAAGCGTATGGAAAATAAAAAAAATTTAGAATTTTACAATATATTGACATACGAAGGTTGACTTTGGCATCCACTGATTCGTTTTTAGAAGGTAACGACTTGACTGTTTGAATAGTAATGGTAGAGCCATTTATGACTCTGGAGATATACAAACTTCGGAGCATTCTTCTGTAGATGTCACCTTAGTGTAAAAAACCTATGACTGAATGACCCAGGCCTTAGGCGGCCATTACACGTTCATGCAAACGGCATTCAATTCTATCAGTCATGATTAATGGAAATCAAAATATATGGAGGATTACGTCAGTCAATCCCTTAGACGTCAGGTTTTCCGTCAGTCATAGGCAAAACTGTGGCAAAGCTGACATCAAAATCTATCGTCTAATAGCTGCCTTAGGCGATAGGTTTTGTTGTCAGTTTTGCCACAGTTTTGCCTATGACTGACGGAAAACCTAACGTCGAAGGTGATGACTGACGTAATCCTCCGTATATTTTGATTTCCATTAATCATGACTGATGGAATTGATTGCCGCTTGCATGAACGTGTAATACGACTTTGAACACTAGCTAAAAATCAAAGTGACAAGTGGACATGATAAGAAAAAAAATTAAAAACCTGAATTATTTACATATAATTTTCTATCCTACAGGACTTGTCTTTTTTTTAGGTGCTAATTTAATTACCCCAATTTGGAAAAATAAAGATCTTCATTAAATATAAAATTCAACAAATGTGCTATCCCACCCAACACACGACTCCAAACATATGCCCACCACCACCAAAACACGACTCAAAACACAATCATCTCTTGACACTACGTGGCGGCAACGTGCAAAAAGTAGAAAGTAAAGCGACTTGCGCGGTGTGTGCGTAGCGTTAAACAACATTTCGTTAGTGCGCATTTGAATACACTACGGGCATTTTCATAAATGCAGGTTGCGTGCGCAACTGACTTATTCAGCAACTGACTTATTCACACACTTCCATTGCTGAGTAAGTCAGTTGCGCACGCAACCTGCATTTATGAAAATGCCCTACTTCTCTATTCTATCTGTCATTGTCCGCACCCATAACCTTCTATATTTACAAGCCATGAACAAGAATCTCAATTGAGAGAATCGGACTACCAAATTCTCCAAATTACACTAACAACACAACGTGACTTCACCGAGTTGTAGTCCGATTGAGCGGAAATTCGCTCTCAATATTTTCCTTGTTCATGGCTTGTAATATAGAAGGTTATGCCGCACCGCGTTTGCGCCTGTTTCTGTCAGTAGCTTAAGCCTGTTTTTTCCGAAAAAAACGACAACTCCGCCGCTTTCCGTATCACAAGGATCAGACAGGCAGGAATACATTTTTTTCGTTCTCTATTCTCTCAAATTTTTGAAGCCAAGGCCGAACAGATGGTTTAATAGGGAGTATATAATGCATTTACAACTAAAGAAGTCGCTTTCACAGCATACAAGAGTTCAGAGTTCAGAGAGTACAGAGAGTTTAAATATGCCTAAAATTCCTTCAAGGGTACAACGCGGGCTCGATAAGATTTCTAACGAACTAATCAGGAAATCTCCCATTTAATTCAAACTTGTTCTCCTCGACCTATACAGGGTGTATCATGAGGAGGGTCAAAGCGGCCGGCTGTGGGTAGGTTATGGATAGACGAACAAAAAATCGGGGGGGGGGGGGGTGAAATCGTAACGGTTCAGCAGCTAGGGCGTTTTGAAGTTTTTTTTTTTAGAGTTTTACATATCACCCTGTATTTTTGTAACCCTATGACTTATTTTCATGAATAAAATAGCAGTGTACGCAGAATGCTCCCACCTATCTAAAACTGTCAAAATTCTACCTTATCAACTTTCAAAGCAATGAGTCGTCAAAGTCAAAACTTTGGTTTTTTTTCACTAAATTTCAACTAAAACCACGTTATTCTCCAAAAAATACGTAGTTAACTGATATTTTTTTTGCAATATTGGAAAGCTTGGACAATTTCCTATGATAATGAATAATGTCCGGACAATTTTTATCCTACGGCTTTTATTTTTGGAGTTATAAGCAATTTTAATGCTAAAATTGGCTCTATTTCGTACTTTTTCACCGAAGATTTGCCAAAAAGTACCAAAAAAGCACCAAATGAGGCGAATTTTAACATCAAACTTGCTAATAACTTCAAAAGTAAAGGTCGTAGCATAAAAATTGCCTGGACATTATTCATAGGAAATTGTCCAAGCTTTCCAATTTTGCAAAAAAAATATCAGTTAACTACGTATTTTTTGGAGAAAAAGGTGGTTTTAGTTGAAATTTTAGTGAAAAAAACGAATTTTTGATTTTGACTCATTGCTCTGGAAGTTGATAGGGTAGAACCTTGATTTTGACGGTTTTAGATAGGTGGGAGTATTCTGCGTACACTGATACCTTATTCATGATACAAAAATACAGGGTGACATGTAAAACTCTAAAAAAAACTTCAAAACGCCCTAGCGGCTAAACCGTTACGATTCCCCCCCCCCACCAATACAATTTTTTGTTCGTCTATCCATAACCTATCCACAGCCGGCCGCTTTGACCCTCCTCATGATACACCCTGTATAACCATATCCTTGCGCGAAAATCTTACCCTTGCGCCTGGAAACACGCTATTCTTGTCCCCATTTCCAAAGAAGCAAGTACTTCTTTGTGCTTTATCTATCTATGTATATTAAAAAAAGTTTCTGTATGTATCAATGCATGTATGTAGGTGTGGGCTATAGCGGGGGCACCAGTCATGGCACACTTCGTTATTTTACATGAAGGCCCATGGGGGTCTTCCATGATTCACCGGGAAGCCCGATTTTCGAAATTCAAAATGGCCGGGCAAATATGGTTGAATTTGTAAATTGTGTTTCTATTCCAATGGAAGTGGGTATCTAGGGATTTTAAGATCGAAACCAACGAATTTGTGGTCAAAACTTATAAATTCAAAATGGCCGCACCAATATGGCCGACGAATTTGCCAATTGTATTCCGATTCCAATGAAAATCGTTATCTGGGGGTTTCTAAGGTAGCAAATAACGAATTTATGATCAAAACTTATACATTCAAAGTATAAGCGTGATACAAGGCAACTACAATGCCCATCGATAGAAACACTGGAGCCACGCAGTGCTAGCGTCTGACGTTTTCGCTTTTATTTTCAATTTTTATTTTCAATTTTTATTCTATTTATTTTTATTTGTTTATTTTTAATTTTTTTTGTTTTTTACCTTTTAATACTATTATATTGGTTTAATTTTTACTGTAGTCTATCAATTTTCTAGTTACACTGTTCGTTATGTATTCATGCTTTTACGCGGTTAAATTTTCGTCCTTAGTTTTTCGTTGCCGACCCTCGTTTCTTGTCAATGTTCATTGTTTCGTGTTGTTATTCTTTTTAAATGCCACCCAATTTTAGTTGCGAGGACAAGGTGAGAACGCTAGTCCAAATTTTTAGCTCGAAATATTCAGGTTTCAATACCTGCCTATTAAACTCGCGAAGCATTCGACCGAAAATTGGAGAGCTGAATGAAATATTTATAAACTCTGGACTGCATGCTATTTTTATATGTGAAAGTTGGCTTAACCCTTTTATTCCCTCCTCTAACGTATCCATTGACGGTTACAAATTATTCCGCAATGATCGACAAGGACGCGTTGGCGGAGGAGTTGCAATTTACTTGCGAGAAAACTTAGTGGCTAAAGTAGTTGGATTTTCCAAGCAACCGGGAATCGAGTTTCTCTGTGTCGCAATTTCTAATGCTACCGATAAACTCCTTCTTGTGTGTGTATACTCTCCTCCGGGCCTATTTAGCCCTGCTAACGCTAAAGAACTTACCGAAAGTCTCGAGCACCTATCCAGTTTGTATAAAAATATACTGGTTGGAGGTGACTTTAACGTTAATTTATTGAAACAGAATACTGTACAAAGCTCATTCCGGTACATCATGCATTCACTTGGTCTAGAGGCGATTAATGTGCTCCCTACTTATTTTAATTGTAGGATACCCTCTTTGCTTGATGTGTTCCTTACAAACGATACCAGCGCTATTCTTTTCCAAAACCAAATCTCTGCACCTAGTTACCTGGATCATGATATTATTTTCGTGTGCCATAGTTTTAATGTCGACCCTCCATCTGTGAAAACAATTACTTATCGTGACTACTATAACATTGATCAGGAACGTCTTCTCCAAAGATGTTTTTGTCTACCCTGGTCCAGCATCTTCGCATTGGCAGATGTAGATGACAAAATAGCAGAGTTTAACAGGATATTCCTTGATCTCTACGATGAGTTTGTTCCTCTGAGAAGTAAAAGTTTATCAGCTAAGTCCAAACCTTGGTTTACTCCAGAGATTAAATCGCTTATTATTGAAAGAGAATTCGTCTATCGCTGGTCCTTAAGAGTAAAAACTGCTTCAGCAAAAAGATCTTTTAAACGACTTCGAAATTTAATCGTTGCAAAAATTAAAGAAGCCAAGCGTAATTATTACGCTAGAAAACTTGATCCATCTCTATCCTTGAAAACCGTATGGAAAAATCTACGCAATCTGGGTGTCCATTCTAAAAATGAACCCGTTGCTCACAACCTCAGCCCTGAAAGCCTCAACCAACATTTTATATCCAACCAAGTGATAGTGCAGACTACTACCTCTCATACACCTTCATCGGGCGGCTTCTGTTTTCGTTGCGTTGATTCTCTTTTAGTTGTCTCTGCTTTAAATTCTATCAAATCTACAGCCACTGGTAGCGATAATATTTCACCACGATTTCTAAAAATGCTATTACCTTGCTTGCTGCCTATTTTAACTCACATATTCAACGCGTGCTTCACGGCTTCGAAGTTTCCCACTTTGTGGAAGCATGCATTAATTACTCCCATACCCAAGTGCCCCTCTCCTGCTGTTCCATCGGATTTTCGGCCCATTAGTATTCTACCCTTCCTGGCAAAGGTTTTTGAAAAACTGATAGCGACTCAAATCCTTGAGTACTGTGAACAACTTCAATTTATAAGTGAATGGCAATCTGGCTTCCGCAAACATCACAGCTGTGAAACAGCGCTCCTCAAAGTCACAAATGATATTCGCAATTCTCTTGATGAACGTCACATTTGTTGTCTGTTGCTACTTGATTTTTCTAAAGCTTTTGATAGCGTCAATCACTCTTTGCTCTTGCAAAAACTCTGCTCCCAAGTCTCTTTGTCTTCATCTTCTCTTAAACTTTTGCATAGCTTTTTAACAAACCGCTCGCAAAAAGTTAAACTCGGCGACTCTAGTTCCACCAATTCTTTACTTAGCTCTGGAGTTCCTCAAGGTTCTATTCTTGGGCCACTTTTGTTTAGCGTTTTTATTAATGATCTTCCTCTAGTAATAAAGCATTCTAAGGTTCATATGTATGCAGATGATGTGCAGCTTTATTTCTCTGCGCCAAAAGATCAAATCCATAATTGTGTGGAGAAGATTGCGGCTGACTTGCACAGTGTTTCAAGCTGGTCAACACTAAACTTACTACAGCTAAATCCATCGAAGTCACATTGTATTTTTTTCACTCACTCTGAGATTTCTCAATCCGACCTCCCAGAAATTTCCTTAAATGGGGTTCCTCTTGTTCGCGTTTTTAAAGTCAGAAATCTTGGAGTTGTCCTGAATAGTAGTATGACCTGCTGCGACCACGTCAATTTCATTATTGGCAAAACATATGGGCTACTTTCGAAACTTAGATACCACTGTGGTTTACTAAAAAGGGCTGTCCGTTTGTATTTGGTGAAAGCCTTACTTTTGCCTTTCTTAATGCAGGGCCTCTCCATTTTCCCATCTCTTGATTCCTCTTGCGCTCGAAAGCTCGAAGTAGCCTTTAACGATTGTGTACGCTTTATTTATAACTTACGTCGGTTCGACCACATTTCGCCCTATTCGAATTCCGTCTTGGGCTGCTCCCTTAGTGATTATCGCGAATTTCGGCTTTTGCGCCTACTTCACGATATACTGCACCAACGCAAACCTGCGTACCTTAACCAGTTTGTTCAGTTGTCACAATCGGTCAGAAACAACAATTTGATTATTCCGCGTTTCCGCATTTTAATTGGACAGCGTTCTTTTTTTGTCACCGCAGCTCTGTTATGGAACTCCCTCCCAGTCGGTTTACAACGTATCGATTCAGGGAACATTTTCAAGAGGCGTCTTTTTGACTTAATTACTAATAGGACGAATTAAAGCATGAATATATGACTTTTTTTTATATAACTCTTTTTTTTGTTTTGCATTATACTGTTATATTTGAATTTGTTGTTTCTTTTTCTATTTTTTTTATTAGCTAATTTTCTAATACTTTCTTTTTTATATACATATATAAGTAGTTTTGTTTTTTTTTATTTTATACTTCATATCTTAATGCTTTGTTTTTTTATTTAACATTGTCACCGTAGTTTTATGTATCATTCTTTTTAATTAATGTACTTAAAATAAGATTTTTATCTTTGTACATACGTTGCACATAAATAATAATAATAATAATAATTCAAAGTGGCGGGGACAGTATGTTGCACGAATTTTTCCAATTGTGTTCCGATTCCGGTTAAATTCCAAATTGCCCCAAGTAGTCGAAGAATGCGTTGTTAAAAATTAAAACAAATAAAGTTACAGCCTTATTTACCTGAGAGAGCTCCAATTTGTTAACTTATGGCAAAGGGCAATTTGTTGGTCTCGATAACCGTGTTTTTGCCATGGTCAGCTGTATGTAGGTTGTTCAAAAGGTGGAAAATCTGAAAATGTTCACATGCCAGCCCAAATGGAAGAGCATTGTACATAGTGTATCCTGAAGCTTCTAAGCCATCGGTTCAGAATTGAACAACAAGGTTTTTTTTGGAGAAATGGTAAGGACAGGCTGAAATGTGGGATTTATATATATGTAATGGGTAAGAAGGAAAGAAAACCTTCACCCTTGAAGCGTTGTGCGTGTGTGTGGGCGTACGTATGTTGTCATGTTCATAGCGCATTACTGAAGCTATAATCTGAAAAGATTTTCATAAAATTCGGTCGGGCCGTTTTTTTGTTTAAACGACGTTCGTGATTTTTGTACATGCACGATATCGCGAAAACCAAACCTATATCGATTTCTTTGAGGTGCCGCTCGAAGAATATTAACGAAAACGTGCTAGCTTTCCAACAAGACATCACTAACTTGTCAAAATTCAAACACTCTTTAAAAACCGTTCAAAAATTACGTTGCCCTTTACAAACATCACGAATTTTTCAAACCTTAGGGCGCCGGAAACCAAAGCTTCATATTCTTCATATGCCGCTTTTCATCACTTATTGCTTGGAGATTTATGTTGCAAAGCGGCTTATTCCGGCTACATTCATCATACTCGTAAGTTGATCGTGTGAACCGAAAGGGTCAAACCCACAAGCCAACTAGTTTTTTGTGGGTGGTTACCTCTTTAAGGATATTTCATGTGTGTTGATTTACCAGAAAGAGCCATAAGTTTTTCACGGGCAATGCCGTGCGGGTCTTACTGGTACCAAATAAGAGAATACACAATGACCTAAAAAACAACCTAACTATGTAACTCTACGATAAATCGGTATTGGAGTTATTAAAGTTTAAGTAAATTAAAAACTTTGAAAAAGTCTTTTCGTAAACTCCATTATCTTAGTGGATACTATTGATAGGCCCCATCGCTGGAACAATTTTTTTCTCCAAATATACCCAGGAATCACCCCTTAACGCAGCGGTTTCCAAACTGGGGGGCGCGCCCCCCACGGTGGGCGCTTATAGCTGCAAGGGGGCGCGGAGGATTTCATCCTTTTGACTTTTTGCCTCATTTTTTAATGCTTTAAAAAATTGAAACAAGTTGTTTTTCCAGAATTCAGAAACTATGCCCTTTTTTATTTAAAGTTTTATTTGACTTTGTTTTAAGCGAATGATTTATTCAGTGTATAAGAATTAAATTTTTGAGGAAAATTTGCAAAAAAAACCACAAAATGTACATATGTAAATATTTTGAAAAAGAATAGTAAATAAAAGAAAATTCAAAATGTTTGTGTGCATTTTGTGGTTTTTTTTCAAATTTTCCTCAAAAATTAAAATTTATACATCAAGTTACCATGTTTCATCTTTATTTTATTCATACATGAGCGTATTATAATGTGGGACATGATTCAGCGCATATAAAAACTTGCAATGTATGGGGGGCAGACATAGGTGGTCTCTGTTTGTCGCAAGAACGAAGGTTGTAAAAGCAAGACCATTTTTGCTCATCTATAATAATTTTCTACTTGTGCTACTTTCAACAATTTTTCAAGAAAATTTTGCCAGGGAGACGAGAGAAAACGAAAGAAAATTTTTTTTCAGAAGAGACTTTTTTTATTTTCTGTTGTTTTGTTTGATCGGAAGTGAATTTTTTTACAGAAGAGAATTTCGTTTTTTGTTTGATAGTTTTGCTATTTTATAACGTTTTGTGTTTAAAGAGGGGCCCCACTAGTCACTAAATAAAAGCCTGAATGTTGTCTACTTATCCATATTTACATAATAGTACTTACTTGCATTACAAATTAGTATTTTCCGAAAAATTAAATACGTAAAATTAAATTATCTTAGTTAGTGTTAAAACTTGTTAAAATATTCTAATTTATTTATAATCTTTAAACCCGCCGTGTATTTCTAATACACATTTAAAATCACCGTGATGGATAAATTTTTGACCGGTTACAAGAGAATATCCATTAACAATGAAGATGCCGAGGCTGGTATAACTAAAGCTAGATTTAAAATACAAAAATATAATAATTTTTACCGCCATATTTTTAGTTAATAAAAATGTTGAGAATATTAATCCCGAAAGTAGAAATGCCAAGGTAAGAAAATATCCTAAATATCGATGCATCCTATTTATCACTTGGATTTACTAGTGTTGTAGTAAATGGGGTGGAAAAACCTCTGTGTTTAGTGTGTACTAAAGTTTTGGCAGCAGATAGTATGAAACCAAACAAATTAAAACGACACCTAGAAGGTACGCATTCTGAGCATATTGGTAAACCTGCAGAATTTTTTCAAAGAAAATTAGACGAAATCAATAAACAGAAGCAAGCATTAAAGAAAACCATTTCTGTCCCATCAAAAGCGCTACTTGCATCCTACAAAGTTTCCTACAGAATTGCTAAATGTAAAAAACCCCATACAATAGCAGCAACTTTAGTCCTGCCAGCAGCTATTGATATGGTCGAAATAATGTTCGGCGAATCATATGCAAAGGATTTACGACAGATACCTCTTGCTGATAGTACTGTTGGAAGAAGAATTAATGATATTTCTGAGGATCTTTGCGATCAATTAGTTTTTAAACTACGCAATTCAAAGTTCGCCATACAAGTAGATGAGGCAACGGATGTAACTAAGGATGCACACTTAATTGCATATGTCCGCTATATTGGGGAAAATGATATAAAAGAAGACATATTATTCTGCAGCCCTATTCCTGGAAAGTCCACATCTCAAGAACTTTTTAATATAATTGATAATTTTTTCAATGAAAATGGTATAAAGTGGAATAATTGCATTGGACTCTGTACTGACGGAGCACAAGCAATGTCTGGCCGCAAAGCAGGTCTTCAAGCACTAGTAAAAAATAAAGCTCCCGAAGCTATATGGACGCACTGCATGCTTCACAGAGCGGCGCTTGTTTCAAAAAATATGAGCGAGGAGCTTTGCAATGTTTTTAATACCATTATAAAAGTTATTAACTATATCAAAAACAGTCCTTTAAAAGCCAGACTATTTAGACAGCTATGTGAAGATATGGGAGCCAAAGACAAGTCCCTTCTTTACTATTGTGAAGTGCGTTGGCTATCTCGTGCAAAAGTGATTCAAAGGGTGTTCGAACTCAAAGACGAAATCGCAATTTTTCTTAATGAAGAAAACAAAGAAGAAGTTTAACAACAACATCTTTCTTCTTAAACTTGCATATTTGGTCGACATTTTCCAAAAATTGAGTGATTTAAATAAATCAATGCAAGGACCACACATGCATGCATTGATACAAAAAAACAAAGTGAATGCCTTCATAAAAAAATTAGACCTATGGAAATCAAATTTACAAAAAAATTTGTTTGACATGTTTCCTCTTCTAAATGAACTTATTGTAACAAAAAATATCCGAAATAATATTGAAGGGAATAAAAATCTTTTTATTGAACATTTGCAAAGTTTGCAAATACACTTTTCACATTACTTCAAAGATCTTGATATTACAAATTTCGAATGGGTCCAGAATCCATTTATTACTAATAATTTAGAAGCTGTTCGATTGAATACTTTCGATAAAGAACAGTTGATAGAATTATCCTGCGATACTTTATTAAAACAAAAATTTGAGACTGAAAGTTTAGTTCAATTTTGGCTGGAACGAAATCAAGAATTCAACACTTTGTCAAGCAAAGCTTAGATGTGTTGTGGCCGTTCGTTACGTCCTATTTATGTGAAACTGGATTTTCTGCTTTAGCTGCTATGAAGTCAAAATATCGAGCCCGTTTAGTAGTGGAAAAAGAACTTAGAGTAGCAATTTCATCATTAACACCGCGATTTGATAAATTTTGTGAAAATAAACAAGCTCATCTATCACATTAAAAAAAATTAGGTATAATATTTAAAAAAAATTATTATGTGAATTATCTTTTTTTTTTATTTTCTGTATAAATATATTTTTTGTTAATTTTTAATCTTTTCAACTTTATAAATATTTTTATTCTACCTAAAATTGTGTCTTTTTTATTATATAGTATGCAAATTAACATATTTTATTAGGGGGGGCGCATTGGCTGTTTTTTGTAACAGGGGGGCCGCAGTATCATAAAGTTTGAAAACCACTGCCTTAACGGATTACTGCATTTAATATGAACAAACCACACCAAAGCGCCAGCTAGATTTCAATTCAAATTTGATATTTCTATAAATTTTAACAATTGTACACATTAAATAGAGTCACCAGGTCAATTAGAAGCGACATGACATTGCAGAAATGTTTGATGAAATTCATATATAGTTTCTGTTTTTATAATAAGATTCCCTAATGAAAATCATAATACCTATTCTAAGATATTTAATTCCATGACTTTATAGTATATATGTATAAAGGATATCTCTAGCACTGCAACGGCGCCAAAGATGCAAGTTCCTTTGACATGATAATAATGATTTCGGAGCCAATTTTAGTTCTTGCACAGTTCACTGAAGCAAATTTAATTAAAACAGAAACTATTCTCCCGTATTTTATCTTCAATTACGGCAATATCATCAAGGAACTGCTTTTCATTGAGAATGGTATCTTGGTCGAAGGGTGGAGCCCAGCCAGGCTCATATCTTCGACTAATTATTTCAAAGTCAATAATTCCAGACAGAAGGTAAAGTCTCATTGAAAATTGGAAAATTCACTTGGAAGTCATCTATGCAGGTGAGTTTTATCTTATTACTACTACTACTACGATTGATGAAATTAAATTGGCACCATGCTAAGACCGAGAATTTATAACAATATTTGCGTAAGACAGGGATTATATATCAAAAATGAAGGTCCATTAGATTGCCTACGGGCGCTTCCGATCCACCCGGGCATGGCAATAAAAATCGATAATTCATACATGGGACAGATGTCAACTATTTCACTAATATTTCATAGCTATGATTAAGCTCATGGATCCTTCTGGCATTACCAAAGGGCAATGTTATGTAATAACTGGGAAGTAGAGAGTCAGGCTTCGTTAATACTCTGCTGTTGACAGATGATTTGTGTTTTAGGCGAAATATGATCAAAAGTTAAAGGATAAGAGCCAAAACAAATTCTTTTGGATAACAAACTGTCAAATAATTTATTTTAAATCTTCATCTGTTGTCCCATTAGAATGGGATATTTCAAAGTTATCCGGAAGTTTGTGAAGTGACATTGAGATTGACCGTATTCAACTTGAAAGAAAGACGATTTTACTTTTGTGGCAAGTAATAGCTGATGGTGTAATGATACTCTCTTGTTAATTTAACCCTTGCATTTCAGTTTAGTGATGAGAGAAAAGAATGACTTCTATTCGCAAATGACAACAGTATTAAATGAGACTCCAATGGAGGATATAATATTAATAATTGGCGTTCAACGCAAAGGCAGCATTTGATAGCGGAAGTACAGCAACTGGTCGACATGGCCTGAACACATCAACTAATAATAATGAAGAGAGACTGATGAAACTGTGTGAAGAACGGTTATTGGTGGAACATTAGCCGTGTTCCTTTTCTGCAATTTTTTACTCGTATGTACTTACTACTCCTGCTCTCACAGAGGTTTATATAGGTTTTACTCACATCGACAAATTTTGCGTTCCTATAATTTTTTACTCCAGAGTACTCCGGAGTAGAAAAGGAACACAGCTAATATTTCCGCATAAAGATATACATAAATATACGTGGACCTCTCCAAGCGGAAGGTACCGAAATCAAATATACCATTATCTGCATCAGTCGAAAGTGGAAGCAGTCGTTTCTTGACGTGAGAACAAGAAGGGGAGCGGATGTTGATAGAGATGAGACCTGTTGCATATACCAGACGACAGACTGCAAGAAAGAAGAAGTTGGACATAACTAAAATGGCTGAACAAAGAAAACAATATTACAAATGACGCTCCAACCCTTGAAAATATACAAGAAATATTGAGAGAAGCCGGTGAAGAAGTCCCAGGATATGCTCGAGCGGAAAGGAAAGAGCGGATCTTAGAAGAAACATGGAAAAAGATCTAAGAAAGAAACGTGTTAAGAACAAAATTACTGAATGAATTACTGAAAATGAATTAGATCATGCGAAAACAATAGCCGTGTTCGTTTTCTGCTCTTTTTTACTCATATTTACTTGGAACTACTCTTGCTATCACAGAGAATTAGATAGGTTTTACTCAAATCGACAAATTTTGCGTTCCTTTAATTTTTTACTCCGGAGTACTTAAAAGTAGAAAAGGAACACGGCTATTATATAGTATAGACGCAAATCCAAAGAAGTCAAACTTGCTTCAAGAAGAGATAAAAGGAAATTCAATGAAAATGCTGCTAGGGAAGCACAAGTAGCAGCAAACAATAGCTATATGTATCAGCTATATGACCTTATCAGGAAACTATCAAATAAAGGATTGAGACGAAGACAGCCCTTGATGGAGTCAGAATGACGTTAACTTACATCTACGGAAGGTCAGGTACGAAGATGACGTCAATACACAGCGAACAACAGTGAATGGCAATCATGGAATGGAAGACGCAAAACATCAGACCATCAGAGGGTATCATTCAATATAAATTCACCAACGCTGCGACAAGTCTAAGAAGCAATGGTGAAGCTGAAAAATAAGAAATCAGAAGGCCCTGAAGGAGTTCCAGCTGAAGTGCTCAAAGCCAACATTGACCAACATTAGTTATTAGCTTCTCAAAAAATGATATCTAAAATAATGCGGAAATTGGAGAAGTATTACAATTTACAAAATATGGTAGAAAAAATACTGGCCGCTATAATTCTTTGTTGAATTGAAGATAAAATAGACTAAGACTAGATAGCTAAGAGAACTACAAGTAGGATTTAGAAAAGGTCGCGGCTGTATAGACAACTCAAACACCTTAAAATTAATAGTCGAACAATGGAAGAATGGAAGCCACCATTATACATTACCTTTGAAGATTTGGAGCGAGCATTTGACATAATCCATAGGTTGGTATTTGGGAACCTTTGAAAAAGAAGGCAGTCTCAACAAAGGGTAAGTTCAAAAACTTATCACTGCCGCAACACTGCAGAATTCAGCAATTGAAAGTATGTAGCTGAATATTGCAGTGTTGCGGCAGTGATGAGTTTTTGAACTCACCCAAAATTACTACCAATTACTATGGTAAACTTTTGTCGTTCAAAAACTCAGTGGCTAACCATAGTAAGGTTTTTAAACGCGCTCCGTGTCGTTTTCAGTCGACGTCGACTTGCGTGGACCGGCCGCAGGATAATAATAGCTTCAGTTTTTTATGAGACGGCCCGCTCCATGGTTGATACCTAAAGAATCGTGCGACCTGTAATGAAATCGAAACAACGATGAGAGAACCCCAGAGAGGAAATCCCTCAACCAACCTGGAAGAATCAAATAAATTCTAGCCTTGCATCCTCTATAAAACAATAGTCATAACATTTACAACTTCATTACATATATTGACAGTATTTGGTTCATATCAGTACAAGTAAACAATATAACAAACTTACTTCGACAAAAGTGGCTTGTGTCGTATCTGTGTATATGTCGGGTGGGTATAAACAGGACTCTGTAACCAACCAAATTACTCTTGAAAAAAACCAGAGAAGGGTCAACGTCGCTTTGGCCAAAGAGGTGTTATCTGACAATCCCTGGTTAAATTTCACAGAAAAACAAACGCCCAACTGGGCACGATTCCCGACAATCCGGACAATCGCCCAACACAAAAAATACCAACAGAAAGGGTTTCAAACGGAAAGAGTACTTGTCGCACCCAATATATATGTATATAGTAATATAGATATTCAAAATTTAAAACTGTTAAAATAATTGTTTTGTTATCAAGAGTTATAGTCAATAGGTTAACATTAGTTAAATTAATAAAATTGTAAATATAGTTAGTGTTAAACAATATAATAATAAAATGGTAAATATTTTTTTAATAGTAAGATTTTTACCCGGCAAGTTTTAATTAAATCAAATGTAAAATTAAAGCAAAAATATTGTCGACTTCCTTCACACTCCGCTCTTGAGATCGTAATGCATACCGATACCATCTACAGATGAAGAACTAACTTTGTGATCTGTAATGGGATTGGATATAGTTTTCTTGTTCTGATGTCCCAGCACCTAACAGTGGGATCTTGGGAGCCAGATACCGCACTCCTCCGTCATGTCTGATTACGACGACAGATGCGCAGCCCAGCAGTTATGAAAGAATTTGTTTCTTGCGAACGATGACGAATTTTTATCTTCTTATTAAATGTAAGCTTTCAGCAACTTTCATGTATACCAAGTCAAATTTCAAACTTGTTCCTTCACAAAAAAACAATGCAAATTTAAGTATTTTTTTTAGACTTACGAAAAGGTTGACCAAATAGGTGGTTATCAACAATATTCCACACAGCTTCACCTTTCACTTCAAAATGAAAAATCCATTCAAGTTTCAAAACTGACACAAGAAATCTGGATCGGGTGTAACTCTGCTTCTTCTTCGGCACACAAGAAAAATTCCTCTATCTTATCTCTCGTACACTCGAGTAAAAATAAATGATGGCCTTAGAACCGGCAAATGCCGACTGTAATTGAAACATAGTCCTCGGCCATCTGGCGGTTAACAGAAGGCTCTTTGCAGGACAGTACGGCCGTACATGGGGCGATTGACGGTGAAACAACGGCCTTACAGTTCCAATAACGGCCATACGACGGTGGTACGGCGGCCGTATGGTTGCTTTACGGGTATACGACGGTGGTACAGTGGCACCAACGTGGATATTCGCCCTCCTGTAAGAAATTCGTTAAATAACAAAATTTCCCACTAAAATATAAATCAACACGCAC
The DNA here is from genome assembly GCA_963855945.1 of Thereva nobilitata. NCBI lineage: Eukaryota > Metazoa > Arthropoda > Insecta > Diptera > Therevidae > Thereva > Thereva nobilitata. Next base: position 52,381,326 of record OY979694.1, on the reverse strand, counting down.
CACACACTTCACGTACAACAAACCAACGACTGGAGGGCTCGTTTCTCTTATGCATCGATATCTGTAAGTAGGATAAATCGAAAGAACCATTGTACATAACAACACATTGACAATACATTTGGTGCAGATTCTTTTTTTGGGTCAAATTTCCCGTCGAATGCCCGTTTCTATAGCTCAGTACTTGGCCTTTTAAATTTTTGGGCCAAATTTGGCCGTGCTCCCTTTGAAAATGGTTAAAAACTCTACGGCAGCGATGGGCATTCCTATGCTCGCGAGCAAATGAGCTTTAAAGCTTTGAATATGTATACGAAGTCAGAAGACTCGAATATCCAACAAAAAGCATATCAGCCTTAATTAAGACTTCATGCGAGTGGGAGCGTATAAGACTTTGTGCTCATACGAAAAATGTTTTGTGTTGAGTGGGAACTTCAATTTCTATTTGCACAAAATCTTTTTAATGAAGCACAATGTATGGTATGCTATCGCACGTTAGCTACTATTAAAAAATACTATTTTGAGCGACACTATAACAGTTTGCACAAAGAATTTGATAAATGCAGTGTGAACTTTGAGTGTGAAGCTTTAGAAAGCTTTTAATAGCATTTACACAAATGCATTTCTTTAGCTGTGTAGGTTTGCCCATCGCTGCTCTACGGCCATCATATGCCCCTTAAAAAGCCAAGCGGCCGGTGATTGCCCTTTATAAGGCCATTTTTTATTTTTACTCGGGCAGCGGCTAAAGGTGCCGGCCCATAGCAGGCGTTGACGCGATGCGTGCGGTAGAGGCATTTGACATTTCAATTGAAGTTAATGCTATTTAATGGAACCAGTCCCAATGGATGCAGCGACACACGCGAGTAAAGCTACAAACGCTTGAAGTTGACCAATTTTCAACTTTTCCATGCGACAGGCGCGTTTGACGTTTGTTTGTTGCGTACATAATTTAAAATTCTTTCATCAATCTAGTGTGCGGTTCAAATATACATATTTTTATTAAATAATGTTCGCTGTCAAACGCGTTCATTGGGTCTGTCGAATGCGTCGCACCCTGGACTGTCGTACGCCTCTTGCGCGCATGTCGCGTTATCGCGTTCTATGGGTCGGCACCTTAAGTAATCAATACGTAGCCGAACGGTATCACTGAGCTTACGCAATTGAATCACCGCACACCGCACGCACCGGAAAATCTCTCAGTTTTTCCTTCGAATTCTTCAGTCGCAAAAGATTCCTCCTCGAGAAAAATAATTGGACTCACAAAACGGATCCCTTTCAAAAACGCGTCAACCTCCCTCAGCAAAATTCTAATAACTCTCCTCAAAAATTTCCATTTTCTTCAAAAATTCAAAAAAACTCTCTTTGTTCACGCTAAAAATCCGGACTGTCATAATTTTTCGTTATTTTCTTCTCCAATTTTTGTTTTTCGGTCGTCGCCTACTTCGTTGAAATTTGATTCCGGCCGCAAGGTGTTTTAATTATCAAGCTTTTTGAAATATCCGGGAGATGGGTGGAATAATCATCCGCGAGAAATACCCGACCGTTATACCCGTGACAGACAGCTAGTATACGAACCATGGTTTCAGTACCATAGTTTCCTTGTATTAGGTATAGTGACAGACAGCTTTGATAGTATTCATGGCTGTCAAAGTTAAAAGTTTTTGGCGGGATAGAATAACGTGAAGGCAAATAAAACGCAAACTAGATTGTTTTTACCATTGACAACCAATTTGCTGTCAAACAACTGAAAATATAAGTTTCTTTTAATTTCCGCAGGTGGAAATTGGCGCTGAAGCTACTTCCAAACGTAGTATACCATGCAGTAGATGTAGATTTCGAAACCATGATAATACCAGGGTTGTGCCTGGTACAAACGTGGTTTTTGAGCACAGACTGATAGTTTCCTTGTTAACCATGGTTTCGATACTAGCAGTCTGTCACGGGTATTACAGTAAGAAAATACCCGAGAATTTTTGGGGGATCGGAATGACCGGCAAAGTTATACAAAAGTGTTAGAACTATAAAAAGTTAATTACCATTCCACTAAATACAACATAAAATTCATACAAAATTAAAAAAATTATATGAACAAAAACAGACTTTAGCATAATATGTATTTCTGCGGAATTCGTTATTGGCATCAAATTAATACCTGTGACACACTATACTTTCATTATGATGGTAACTTTCATTATGATGGTCAAGGAAATGATGGGGGACACATTATTACACTTTACTTTCATTTGCACCTGTCATATCAAGTGAGGATATAAAGCTGCGTTTTTTTTGCTTTAATTTTAAGTTGTTTTAATTTGGAATATTTAAAAAAATATTTTTTAAAGTAGTAAAGAAAATATCCTTGCAAATTGTTGCTTAACTAACATCAAATCAAATTATTTTATTTTAAAATGTAGTTTCCAATTTTCCAATAGATGTCACTTAACCGAAATTACAGTCCAAATGAAAGTAAAATCCTTTCATTTTGGACTTTCATTATGGTGGGTTGTTGCCACGATAATGAAGGTTACTTTCATTATGATGGTGTATGTATCACAGGTATTAACTTCGTCCGACGTATTTTCGTCGTTTTTACTCATCACAATTTTATACCTTCAGATTTGTAAAGACTAAATGATTCTGTATTTCGTTTCGACTGTAGAAATTTTTCTAAAGAAACGTATAATTCAACAAGGTCCCCATTTTTTCGTAAGACCTAATTTCTTTGACTTTTCCAGGTTCTGCAGACAATACATACTAGACTTTACTTTGTATCATGAAACTAAAGATGAATTATATTGAATAGAAAAGGGCCAAGATGACTATCCTGAGGTAAGGAATCCTTGGAATCTGATAACATGTGATCTTCCGTAGAGATGATCTTATCCGTTCAAGGGCCGAACCTGATATTCCACATTTGAAGAGTTTAGTAATTAAAATATGATGGTCTACTTTATCAAAGGCCTTGCATAGCATCAATTTAATGGCCGCTCTGCATACTACAGAGCAGTTCGGAAATTAGGAACACAGGGTTTGAGGTGGTCGAACGCAATTTTCTGAAGCCGTGTTGTAGTTCATTTAGGTATGGATCGATTAAAGGGGATATCTTATCGTAGACGGGTTTTTGAAAGAGTTTGGGGATAGTTTGTTATCAACTAACTGCTTATCAGATGCCTTATGGATTGGTGTGAGATAGAATTTCATCTACAACATAGGAATCTTCTAATGATAATTATTTTATTTCTTCAATTTGACATTTGGTTTGTCCTTTGCAATTTGTAGTAAATTTGAATGGGCATGACCTTTTTATGCTTCAAAGAAAAATCTATCTCATCAAGTTAGCTGCGATCGAATAGCCCAGAAATGATATCTATACCTTTTCAAGTTCATATTTGGACTAAACAATTTCTAATTGAGACTAAACAATTTCTAATTGAGACTAAACAATTTCTGAACGTAAGAATGCTGCGTATCGAGCAATGCAGCAGTCTCAGAGAACACGAGCACGCGAAGAGAAATATAAAGAGCTCAGAAAAGAAGAAAAGAGAATTCACAAACGAAAAAAGGAAGCCTGGGAGAAAAATCTCGTTTGTGAACTAGAACGGTACAGAGAGCGACGGCCGCACCAGGCGCGGGAGTTCTACCGAAGAGTACGCGGTATGACGCAATTCACACCTCGTTGCACATACTGCAAGGACAAAGAAGGGAATCTGATCACCGATCCTCAAGGCATCTTGGAGCGATGGGAAGAGCACTTTCATGAATTGCTAAATGGCGAGCTGACTGAGGATTTGGAGGCTCCACCAATATCTGACGATAATGCTATGCTGTCACCACCAAGCTTAGCAGAAGTTAGCAGTGCCATCACCCAGCTCAAAAAAAACAAGGCCTCGGGTGCAGACGGCGTCCCTGCGGAGCTGGTTAAATATGGAGGGCCTACATTACACCAAGCGATTCATGAATAAATAGTACAAGTATGGGAGCAGGAAGCGATGCCAGAAGACTGGAGAAAAGGCATCCTCTGCCCGGTACATAAAAAAAGGAGATATCACAACGTGCAGCAATTATCGTGGTATAACGTTGTTGAGTACCGCGTATAAGATATTCTCCGCCATCCTACAAAACAGGATGGCCCCATACGCTAGAAATATCGTAGGCCAATACCAGTGTGGCTTCAGCCCAGGCAAACCAACAACCGATCAGATTTTCACTTTGAGGCAGGCTATGGAAAAATGTCTAGAGTTTCAAAACTCAATCCAACACCTCTTCATAGACTTTAAAGCCGCCTATGATAGCATAGCCAGAGTAGAACTCTACAAAGCCATGAGAGAATTCGGCATTCCCAACAAGCTGACGAGATTATGTAGGTTGACCATGACCAATGTGACAAGCCAAGTAAAGGTATCCGGAATACTGTCTAGACCAATTAACATCTATAATGGGCTCCGACAAGGGGACGGTCTGGCCTGCCTCCTTTTCAACCTGGCGTTGGAGAAAGTGATCCGAGATTCGGGGGTGACATCAAGGGGCACAATCCTTCACAAGTCCACCCAATTACTGGCTTACGCAGACGACATTGACATCAGAAGAACATCAACAGCTGTACAAGAAGCTTTCATCCAGATTGAGCGGGCGGCAGGAAATCTGGGACTGCACATCAACGAAAGCAAAACAAAGTACATGGTGGCCTCGTCTGTAAGAACACCTAACATTGGTCCCACAATCAAGATAGAGGAACACGAGTTTGATGTGGTAAAATCATTTACCTACCTTGGGTCAATAGTAGCAACCGACAATAGCATGGAACCTGAAATACGCGCACTACTGCTAAAAGCCAACAAAGCCTACTATAGTCTGTCAAGGCCCTTCAAATCCAAGCATCTAACCATAACGTCTAAACTTTTACTATATAAAGCTGGCTTCCCACGGTGCGCGATTTTGCGGATTATCACGCACGGCCGACCTCCACGGACGAGCCCGGACCGCCCCGCACGAGCTCGCACCGCACCTGTAGATGGCTTCCCACGGTGCGCGATTTTGCGGACAGACGCGGACGGCGCACCGTGGGAAGAGTGTCGTCTGTGCAGGCACAGGCACGTCTGTAGCGGTGCGTAGTTTCCGCCGCGAATCGGAAAATTCAGGTGCGGTGCGAGCTGGTGCCTTGCGGTCCGGGCTCGTCCGTAAATCCACAGACGAGCATGTAAAAACCAAAGTCTAGAAATAACAAGTTTTTCATCTTCATATAAAATCAGAGGACAGTACCACATACTTTTGAACAAAATGGAGTAGCAGAAAGGATGAATCGTACCATTAGGGAAAGAGTGCGATGCATGCTCATAGACAGCGGTTTGGGTCGAAATTTTTGGGTAGAGGCAGCAGTGACAGCGGTGTATTTGATTAACCAAATCCCATGCCATGGCATGAAGAACATCCCACCAGAAGAACGTTGGTGAAATACAAAGCCAAATCTGACATCTCTACGTGTGTTTGCAAGGCCATGGCCTACATACCGAAAGTGCAACGAAATGATACAGCGAACAAACAAAAGGATTTCGACTATACAATCCAAATACCAGAAAGCTGATCGTTAGCAGACCCACACAGACCGATACGCACCGTGCGTTGCGGTCCGGGCTCGTCCGTGGACGTCGGCCGTGCGTGATAATCCGCAAAATCGGGCACGGTGGGAAGCCGGATTTACAGACTTGCGGCGGATTCGGACCGCTACCGACTTGTCTGTGCCTTTACGGACGACACTCTTCCCATGGTGCGCGGTCCGTGTCTGTTCGCGTCCGTCCGCAATATCGCGCACCGTGGGAAGCCAGCTTAAGACGATGGTCTTGCCGGGTGCGTGGGTGCTTAGCAAAAAGCACTCTAACCTCTTGGCGGTGTTCGAGAGGAAAATACTTCGGAGGATTGTTGGTCCCGTATGTGAGGAAAGACGATTCCGGAGACTCCACAATGACGAGATCTACGAGCGCTATCGCGACATAGATGTTGTGAAGAAAATAAAGCTCGGTAGACTCCGGTGGGCAGGACATCTAGCTCGTATGAGTGAAGATGAGCCTGCTCGGAAAGGTCTCTGCGGTAAGACTTATGGGGTGCGACAGCGAAGGAGACCCAACCTCCGCTGGAAGGATGGCGTAGACCCGGAGCGCGTTCAAAAACCTTACTATGGTTAACCATGGTTAACTATGGTAAACTTTTGTCGTTCAAAAACTCCGTGGTTAACTACAACATAACCACGAGCATAGCTTTTTGGCGTTCAAAAACTCTCGTGGTTAACCATGGCGTAGTTAAATTTTAACCCTGCTCGGGAGAATGGTTAGCGATAGTTAAGAAGAAGAAGAATAAAAACAACTCTCTGACAGTTGTTTTAATGTAAACACATGAATAAATCAAAGTGGGATTTGTGGGATTATTGGAAATAAATAATTAATGAAATAATTGACGCAATTAGCGGGGACTATTTTATGGAAAATTTTGTTTTTATTTTTTCTATTTTTCTTTAACCTGTAGTTAACCACGGTGCGTTCAAAAACCTCCATGGTTAAACATAAACTATCGTGGTTAAGTGAAGTGATGCAGCATAACCACAGCTTACCTCGTGGTTTACCATAGTAAGGTTTTTGAACGCGCTCCAGGACGCTCAGAGCATAGGGATGCCAAACTGGATGACATCGGCTCAGAATCGGGACCGGTGGAGAGAACGGTTGCGAGAGGCCAGGACCGGATCCCGGTTGTAGAGCCGTTAAAGAAGAAGAAACAATTTCTAATTGAGACTAAACAATTTCAAAATGGAACTAAACGATTTCTAAATGGGACCTAACAATTTCAAAATAGGACTAAACAATGCCAAAATGAGAATTAAAAACTTTCCGTGAAAATAAATAAATACTTTGATCTTTATTCGATAATATTGAGATTTTTTTACTTAGTTGACTGTTAACGATGCTTGACCAACACATACTCTGTCATTATTAAAAGTGTCTTTATTAAAGTATCATTATTAGTTTATCCCTAATGGTGCTGTTACACGAATGACACACTTGCCATTTTTTCTGTCATAATTTGTCATTATCGTCATACACGGTCATAATTTGTGTCATTATTTCTGTCATAAAAAATAAACAACAACAATGCCATTAATTATGACCAGAGATTATGACAATTGTCATTTTTTGTCATTCGTGTAACTGGGGCATAAGAATGTCTTACATAAAAAAAATTGAAGCTGACAATATAAAGAAGCAAATGTGTGTTTTTTGAAATCGTTTAGTCTCAATTAGAATTTGTTTAGTCTCAATTTGAACTTGAAAAGGTATAGTACAAACTTAATTATTTTTAGAATTCCAGAAACGTATAAAAAGCAATAGTCCAAGAGCTGGCTGCAAAAAACATGACCTATCGAGAAACAGGATGAAATGTTTTTGAAAAGTAAGTAGATACTCATTGCAATTATAAAAAAATCATGGTGTGCCTGGGCGGAAGTGGTGCACAAGTTTGGAATGTGCGTTTTCCGAAAAATTGTTGGGGGCCCTCCGTGACCTTCGAGTACAGTTTCAAACTATAACCAAATTAAAGTGTGAACATTTTTATATTAGAAAACACAGGTGTGGCAGGTCTGGGCCGGTGCCAAGTGCCTGGCACACCAACTTTTATGTTAGTGTTTTTTTACTACTTAAACGTTAATTGCTCCTATACCGCTTATCGTAGAGCAACATAATTGCGCTTGCTTTTTAGGTAATTGTGCATTCTTTTATCTGCTATAAAGAACAGAAACTTCAGTGACTCCGTTTAGGTCTTTTTTTCGAGCCTTCCTTTGAGCCTTCCAAAAATTTTCGTTTTTTAGCATTTTTCACAGAAAAATGCATTATTAACAGTATTTATTTTCTTAAGTTTCTGATGCACTAAACCATTCTCTAAAATAGTTCCATACACAAGAATGGTCTAGGTCGTATACTTTCCCTGGTAGTGAGTATTAACGGGAACAGGAAAATGAAAAAAAGCTAAAAAAACGCACATTATGCAAAAAATTCATTTAACCGAATGGTCGAAGTTCCATTCTTTTTCTGGTGGCGTAAAAGGTGCCATCACCGATAAATTTTATAGTGGGGTTTTGTTTTTTGTCACGCCATGCTAAGTTAGTTAGCCAACCTAGATTCATGAGTTAAACTCGAGGCGTATGTAGGACTTGCAAATTCTGGCAGCAGCGCGACTGAAGGGGTATTTATATCTTTTAAGGAATCCCAGGCATTGGAATGCTTGTTTGGCGATTTGGAATATGTGTTCATCCCATCGAAGATGAAACGTTGTATCACTTTTTGGAGCTCTTTTAAAGTTGGTTGGATCTCGTTGCCATTAACGCAAAGAACAGTTCAGGTACAACAAAATGTTGAGACGTTAAGCTCGTTAGCAAGGTCTTTGTCATCACGTTTCTTGAACGCAGAACTTTTCCAATTAAATTTGCTGTAACACCATTTACCAAATGAGAGTCTTTAACCTAATCAGGAATTAATGCATGTACATAGATTATTATTCTTTTACTTTCCAAACTTCATGAAAAAAAAATCAACAATTTACCCTCAATTTACTTCTCATTTTCTAGGAATCCAAAAAAAAAATCTATACAATATCAAAAACTCCCTAAAGGCAGTTCCAAGGAACAAAAATTTCCATATAAACTGCCAAGCAATGTCCCACTTGGCCCACAAACCACCTGTATATCCATTTCCTGTTCTAGTGAGCTACCCGAACAGCCCTGTTGCTCACACATCTCAAATTTTATGCATATTTTAATATTTTGCAACTATTTTAGGAGGCCCTGTACCGTCGCTTTCGCAGTAATAAGCCCAAGAAAGGACGCAAAAAAATATGCAACATCTTGAACATTATCGAAACTTGAAATCAAATCCCCAAAAGGGCAAAGACCCTCGTTAGATATTCATCCAGAAAATCTTCGCGAGTAAAGTTCGCTACCTTAAAAGACCTACGTGCCATGCTCTATGTGTCCCTTCTTTACCCTTGAACGAACTACTATTCGATATTTATTGCCCGATTTGATTTTCCCAAGTACAGTCGGGGAGAACCCTTTATAGGTTGCCCGATTTACAAAACAATAACTCTTATATTTTATGGGGAGGATATGCGAGGATACGCCGGAATATGGGGATACTAAAGATGTACGAGGATGTGTATGGCGCGTTCGCCTAGCTCTTTCCATGGCATTCAAGCCGTTTTTTGAATGGGTCTCCGGCAATATGTAACCAGAAATGGCACCCCATTGCCCGCCCCCACCAACCATTTAGGGATGGGGCCCCTGCAAGAAAGGAGTTCAATGTTAGACAACATGGGGTAGATTTACTCGGGAATACAAAATTTTCGTACATGAATAAACACCTTGGGTTCAAATGTAAATAGGCCGGGGATGTCAGTTGGATAGAACTGTTGGATACGTCTGTCTATAGAAATTTCAGGATAACACACATTAGGATCAGTCTTTATGGCGTTTTTTGGGCGTTTTGGGTATGGATTCCACTGTCAGTTGAGCTCTCAACTGGCGAAAATTATGCATGCGAAAAAGGAAATCGTCTTCACAGGATGTGAGATAAACACCTATCCATCCTTAAAAGCCCGCCCGTCTCACCTACGCAGTGTAACATATAGTAGAGTAAAAATGTTGTAGTTGAATATATACTCGCCCCTTCTACTACTTATAACCATTGAGCAACATTTTTATTCCATTTTTTTCGTACCTTGAATACAGTGACAACTGGTATTCAAAAAGCACTTGTGTGTGCGAATTAATGTAGAACCGAGAGGAGAATTGCTCGAGGTTGCGAAAAATTTCTTCGAAATCTTTCAAAGGCGGATGCTATTTGAGGCGTTTTATTGTTAGGGGGTGAATATGTTCAGATTAAATTGCGTGCGGTACATATGTATATTTTATGCTCTGAATTACCGGCATCGTACACTTTTATAGGGGATTTTTTACGAACTATAACCACGGATATTAAGTAAACTGCAAATTGCACTTTTAAAGTTTTAAGAATTACTCACAGTGTGGGGTTATAATGGTCTTCCTTCGGTTGTTTTAAATTTGAAATACATTGAGATTTATAGGAATAAAATACTGCAACAAAGTTGGTTTGATAAGTAATTTTTGCTTTCGTAACTTACATTATTTTTTGACATCAACAGACTACTTTCGGTAACTTGTGAGCACAGAGTATTCATCCATAGGAAGGAAACTTTAAACTACATACATCGATTACTCTAGGTGGTGGCGGCTCTAGATAATTTTCTAGATGTTGTGTGCTCTGTCTGGTGGGAACTACTTTTTAACAGCAAAAAGCAAAGGCCACATACTTTCAGGGATGGAAAAAGTTTAGTTCAATATCAACTAAACTGGTTATGAAACTGACGGACGATGGGGCGTAACAACTTTACCCAGTGCCTTATAGGAGCTGGTTTGAGAGGCATATAACTTAGGTGAAGTCTTGTTTAAGCTGACCAGATGTTTGAGATGTTTGAGATGATCTTACGCAGTCCTCAATTTTTGTTTTAATTTTTGTAATATTCCCTGGCTTCAAATTATTTTTTTTTCTTGTTCGTCATCTTCTTTCCCCAATCCCCGCACTAAGTGCAACCCAGATTAAACCTAATGATGTTCTTCTTCTTCTTTAACTGCTCTACAACCGGGATCCGGTCCTGATCTCTCGCAACTATTCTCTCCACCGGTCCCGATTCTGAGCCGATGTCATCCAGTTTGATCACCTAGATCAGTGTTTCCCAAACTTTCGATGTCTGTGTACCCCTACTATAATTTTCGTAACGGTGAGTACTCCTCGATAAAAAAAAATGCATCTACTTTAATAACAAACAAAATATATTTATGAATTTTTTCTTCTAGAAATTTTTGATTGTCAACTCTTGTCAAACCCCGCACTTTTCGAGAGTGATTTAAATCCATAAGCTTGTTTTAAAACAAATTGATGGATTTATCTTTGTACTAAATGTGGTTCGTCTCAAAATGGTGCTTTAAATTGGAAGGTTTCATGCTTTCATTTGTCAGATTTTCAAAACAAATGACGCAAAGTGAAATAGGCTAATTTGCATCTCCAAATTGAAGATATTTTTTGTCGTACTTGCGAGTTTTCCTTGCTTCTTTCTGGACAGATTGTTCAAAATTGAAGGTGTTTCGGCATCGTTAATTTCGTTTTCGGCTTATTGATTGCTACTATAATAATTCTTTCGGTTTATAAGTTCCAGATTTCAACCAATGATCCATAATCTTGAACGTTAGGGATACAAACTGTATTTTGTAAAAATAATCATCCAGTCTTTCCATTAAAGCAACCCAAAGCGACAAAAAACAAGTCTCTTTCCACATGATACAAAATGATTGTTGTTGCCAGAACACATCGACAGGATTCAACGTGTCGAAGTGTGTCCTCGTTATCCAACAGTCGGCTTGCGGCTTGTATCGTGCGACATGGACTGGAATAATGAAAAAACCACATCATTTATTGAAAATTGCCATAATTCATTCGAATATGGAATAACAAATTTAATGCTTTAAAAGACATTAGAAATAAAAATGATAGCTGCTGGCGATCAAATACTGCCGGGAGCGAAAAAAGGTACAATCAAAAAAGAGTGCGTCATCTCCCAACAAAGGGGGAAAATAGTTTGCATTTGGGCTTTTAAGTTTTTTAGTGAACGTCGATGTACCCAAATCAACATTGTCGGAACACGTCCTTCAACCGATTGAAAATATCTTATAAATTCATTTCTCATTTCTTCAGTTTCAAAACTTAACTTTCGCGCTCCATGTGGTAAATCTCTGCATGCCTCTGGAAAAATTCGAGAAATGCTTGGCTCAAATATCCGAAGCAGATACCTAAGTAATGGATAGCTATCACTCGTTGCTTGGTAGAGTCCGTACCATAAAAGAAGGGAAATGAACACGCTTGATAAGGATATAAATGTGCCGGTAATTTGGGTTTTTAAACAACAGAGAGACGTTGCTCGCTTCTTGGGAATTGAGATTCTCACTGTTCATAGAAGCAGCGTTTTTCAAATACCCTTCTTTTATGTTGCGAACCATATTATATTGTTTTTATAGTAAGTGAGACTTTCTCAAGCAAGTACTCAAAATCTTCTTTACTCATTCGGGTAAAATTACGAAATAAAGCTTCATCGTCACCAACCAACGTGTTGCATAAATTATACTGGGTTTCTTGACCATCAACTTATAGTTTATTCTCGACCACACTTGGCTTTCTTTTTTGCAATTCAAAGATATTACCAAATAAGCAGCTGCAGCGACTGTTTGTAAAGATATGATACACTAAATTGAAAATGGAATCGTTTTACACGCATAGCAAGCATCAGTGTTGAGCCTTGGTGATTTTAAAAATGTAGTAAATATGTAAAAAAAATGGTAGCAGAATTGAAAAAAATGTAGTAGCAACAAAACAACTTTTAATTTAACATAAATAACTTCATATACATTTGTAGTTTTCTAATTAAAAATATTATTCTTATTTTGGCAAAAATAGATCACATAACTTCCATCCTTGTATACTAATTTAGTAGAGTAATTAAGTAAATCCAATGAGGGTTCGAAAATATCATTTTCTTCTTCAATTAATTCTCTAGAAAGCAATATATTATTTATTGTTTCAGTTTGTAACAGTTCAACAGTTTAACAGTTCAGTTTCTTTTCGGGTCTTCTTATAAAGTTGCCTGCAGAATTCGAGATAAAAATTGCACATATTTTGCCGCATTTCTAAACCGAATCTCTCATTTAAAGAATTTTCGAGAACAAAATCTTCAAAGGCTAGTGTTTATTATATACACTATGTGGAAGAGTTTAAATTTACATGTTGAGCTGGACTGAAACTTCTTGAGTCGGAATTTATCTACAGTTTGACAGCTAGCCCTAATGACGCGAAATATGTAGCAAATAAGAAACCAAATGTAGTAAAATTTTGAAAACGCGAAATGTAGTAGATCTGCTACTATTGTAGTAAAAGGCGCAACACTGGCAAGCATAGACGAAAAGCCGCATGCCATGTTGCTTATTGGGATGATACACGAGTCACCGTGTTGATGTAACACAATGTCAGTTTGTTGAGCGGCGCTGATACACGAAGCAACGCGTTGCACTCAACACTTTGTATAATACAATGCGCTTTTATATGTGTTGAGCTGAGCATAAGTTTTTCTGGCAAACAAAAATTTTCTTTTAATATTCCATGAATCTGAAAGTCAAACTAAAAAATAACAACACATCGCCCAACATAGCGGGCCGACGTCTAAAATGCATCTCATATTCAAAATATTCCAAATTTTTTCCTACCCTCAACCGCTTGACAGTTACGCATACATAAACATTTTTCATGCAACTCGAGGAAAAATAGAAATCGTTTCTACTTTCGGTCAACATCCCAAACTTCGCCCTTACCCTTCCCTTGACCGACGAACTGCGAAGTAACAGTTCGTGTTGATCAACACATTGCGCCGTGTATCATCCCCCTTAAGAGACAAATTCTGCAAGCGACATTTCTGAATTTTGTAACACATATGTAGTCGCACACCTAGAATCAGGGTATCATGCTTCATCTCGCTCAGTGTTGCTTCAATGGAATTACGCTTTAACAAGTAACGAAGTATTTTATTATTTTTGTAATCGAAAAAAGTAAACTGCGTGCTGCACAAGGTACGCGTACCCCCATTAAACTCTTCCCGTACCCCTGGCGGTACGCGTACCACACTTTGGGAAACACTGACCTAGACCAAATCAGGTAATGTGGTATACCTTTGTGGCCCGGTTGAATTTCAGTTTATATCAGGAATGACGTGGCGTCTTAGTGGGTGTTTCATAGTACGTCTTCTGACTTTAACCATACATGGATTAAAATGATGGTATTTCTAAACGAATCTCGGGATTGTTATCGCGCCCGCCCGGAGTGTAAAACCATTCTTTTGGGTGATTTCAATGTATAAATTGGCAAAAGAATCCAAATGGCACCACTGATTCTGATAAAGTCTACATACAATAATAATCTTCTTGGCATTGCAAGCCAAGAGTACACTTCTTGGATCTGTTTCTTAATTCACACTCAACAACCTCCTTTATTGCCTAAACTTCATGAAAATGGGTTGAGAGTTCCCTTTCTGGTAGTTCAATAAAGGTAGTGATAGATGGCGTCGAATCTGAATCCTTAAGGTCCTGATAGATGCTGAGAATATTCTCAACGTAAATTTTGGTTTCCCCATGAGAATATTCTCATGGGTGTTTACACGAGGCATGGGATTTGTTCCCGCGAGAATAAATTCCCTCCCATGGTGGCAGTTCTCATAAGAATATTCTCATTAATTCTCATGTGCGTTTACATCATGAGAATAAAAGCTGTGGCTTGAGACTAATTTTCTTCTCGCACTGCCACTTGTTGTTTGTTATTTTCATCTGTATTTTCATCGCCATGTCAAAAAGACGAAAATTAAGGTGCTGATAGATGATGAGAATATTCTCAACGTAAATTTTGGTATTCTCATGAGAATATTCTCATGGGTGTTTACACGAGGGTTGGTATTTGTTCCCGCGAGAATAAATATCGTTCTCAAGGTGGCAGTTCTCATGAGAATATTCTTATGAATTCTCGCGTGCGTTTAGACGATGAGAATAAAAGTTGTGGCTTGAGAATAATTTTTTTTCTCGCACTGCCAGTTGTTTGTATTTTCTAGAGATGCCACGAATAGTGATTTGGCCACGCTCTCGGCTATAGTGACAGGCTATTTTCTGAAACAGGTATTATTTACGAGAAGGAGCGCAATCGTTTGCTATCAACAAATGCTGAAAACTTTTTTTATTTATCACAACTTACCACTGATATATTTTATGTATTAAAGTTTTGTAATTTGTGACTAAAATACATATAATTTTGAGTGATATGTCTGGTTTTTTTTTCTTATGATTTGGTATTCGGTATTCGACCGAATAATGTGGACTATTCGGCCGAATACCGAATATTAAAATTAGGCCGAATAGGCCGAATACCGAATAGCAGCCGAATATTCGTGGCACCTTTAGTATTTTGATCGCCATGTCTAAGGCCGACCGTATACCAAAGCTTCATATGTAGCTTTTCGTCACTTTCGCTTGGAGATAAATGTAGCAAAGCGGCATGTGACGATTTCTTCCATATAAAAAAGTGCAATATGTCGCTAATAAGCATGTGAAGCTTCGACCGGCCTAAAAGACGAAAATTAATGTTGGGATTTTGTGTGTTTCGGGTTGCTGGTCGAAGCGGAAAAGGCCGAGGCTGAAAGGAAACGAAAAAGAATTAGAAACGGGTCCAAGGAAATTTGGTTAGAACGTAATAGCAGAAATGTGTTGAAAGTTTAATGGACCGGCTGAAGAACGAAGGCTAGGAGTTTGTACGGCTGTCGTACGCGGAATTTGATTTTATCCACGCCTCGCAGGACAGAAACCTCAAACGAGGCAAATATCTCTATTTTTTAATCCCGCGCGCCAATTTCTCCAGTATCCTTCGCCCTTTTAAAATTTTCCATAAAGATTTGACGCATCTAAGTCCACCTTGCTTTCAATTCGGCAACCGAGCAGCCCAAAGATTCCGCGAATTTTTGTTTTAGTAGTCCATGGGGCCTAAAATAATTTTCGTTTGATTTTTCCACAAACATTCATTGGCTTCATATGCGGAAAACATTTTTTTCAATTTTTCTTCCAGCCATGCTGCATATTATTTTATTCAAATAAAAAAAAGTGTGTGTGTGTACTTATGTACGCGCATTAGCAGTTATACTTCTTTGGCGTGATTTAAGACTACTTTTTAATTAGCATGCAAATAATTTATTGGATTTTTTATTATTTGCGTGCGTTGGCAGGTGGAAGCAGCATGATGCCGACACGTTCCAGCCTGTCGGTTATACCGGATTCTAATCCTAACTAAAATCACCTACTAGTCAACCCATTCTCCGACAGAGAGGAAACACATTTTTCTAGACAAGTTGTTCTTATTTATACAGGTTATACAGGTTTTTATGCGCCCCATGTTTTTATTTTAGTCTGTTAAAAGTCCCAGAATATTACTTAAATCGCTGACACAGCGACACAGAGTGCCCCTTGGCAAACGACATTAGAAGACAGCACTCCTACTATTCCAGAAGGTGCATGTTTGTGTTCTAATTATTTTCTAGTTTTTGGTACAGCAGATTTAAAATAAAACCATTTAACTTAAAAGTTTTTTTTACCTATTTTTATTATATTCTTTTTAGTCTTAATTCAGCCATTTTTGGATTTTACTTTTTAAAAAATTCTGGTGAAGTGATTTGTTATGCATACCATATTTCCAACGCCATTTTGAATTTTCTAATTTTAACAACAAATTTATTATTTCCGACCTTAAATAGCCCCAAATAGCTGTTTTCAGTGAAATCGAATCGTAATTGCCAAAATCGTACCGCCATATTGGCGAAGCCATTTTGATTTTTTTAAAATTTTGCCCACAGATTTGCACGATTTTCAATCCGCCATATTGGCCGCCATTTTGAATTTTCAAAATTTGACCACGGAATCGTCATTAAAAACCCCCCGATGCCGATTAATGGATTGAGAACACATTTCCAAAATTCATCCGCCATTTTGAATTTTCAAATTTTAACCACAGAATCGTCATTTGTGGCCCTAAAAGCCTCCCGATACCGATTTTCAATGGATTCAGAAGACATTTGTAAAATGCATCCGCCATATTGGCCCGCCATTTTGAATTTTCAAAATTTGACCACAGAATCGTCACTTGTGGCCCTATAACCCCCTGATACCGATTTTTAATGGATTCAGAACACATTTCCAAAATTAATCCGCCATATTGGCGCCGCCATTTTTAATTTTTAAATTTTGACCATAGAATCGTCATTTGTGGCCCTAAAAACCTCCCGATACCGATTTTCAATGGAATTGGAACACAATTGAAAAATTCGTCCGCCATCTTGGAACCGCCATCTTGATTTTGCTTACAAAAGTGTCAGATTGCACTGACACGTTAGCTCAATGTGTGTGCAAAGTTTCATAAGAATCGGTTTTGTAGAAGTAGTTGAAAAAGCTTTCGCAAGATTTGAACCAAACAAATATACGAGGTCAAGCTAAATAAAACCATTAATATCTCGTTCATTGTTTTTTTTCCCAAATTATAACAGTAAATATTTTGTATTATATATTCAAACTAATTTCTGATTGAATAATTATATTAAGTTTTAACCATTCAAAATCATTAGTAAAACAGTAAATAATTATCGCTTGTTATTGTACAGTTGCCATATAGCTTTATTATTATTTTGGCCAGTTTCACACGGGCAGACAAACAACCAAGAAAAATCTTCTGAAAAAGTCGGCGCGTGTAAAACTGGCCCTTAGAAACTCGCGCTTAGGTGATCAATAGAACACGGATCGGATTTCCCTCCATAGCCTCGCGACAGACAGTGGCGTGGCGTGCTTTGAATGGGAAGGGATGCAATCTTGCAAAATTTTTTGGTAGTACATTTACAGCCAACATTGATGTATATGTTATTTTAATATACTATGCATTACTAAAACCTCTCTCGTCTGCTGCTTTTTATGCAACCAGGGACCACGATCGAGGACGTGAGAGTAGGCACGCTGATTTATTCTGCAGCGTTTTGGCCCCCATATTACCATATTAAAACTATTGTAAGTTATAAAAATAAATCAAATGATTACAAAAATAAATCTAGTTCAAATAATTATTATTAAATTTAAAAGAAAAATTATTTTTTAATATGGTAATATTTCCACAAATCTACTGATCAAACATATATAATAAATAAAACAAAAAACATAATAACATAAAATAATTTTCAATTAATAACAAATAATTTTAAAGCGCAATTAAATCTTTCTCCTATCATGCAGTTTAACGTTTTCGAAAGCCTTTCAAGAAAAACATTGTCAATTTAAAATTTTGGTTTTAATTCAATTCTTCTTTCCTTAACTGCAAATTCATCAATAATTTCATTATAAAAGTCTTCGTAGGAAAGAAGAGTTTTAAGCATACTTTTTTCAATAGTTAATAACGCTAAACCGCTTAATCGCTCTTCCGCTGTAGCATTTCTAGAAAAAGTCAATATTCTTTTAAGTGTAGAAAAACTCCGTTCCGCGGACGCACTAGTGACCGGCAATGTCAAAATAAGTTTTAAAAGTTTAAAACTTTGAATAAAACTATCACGTAAATTATTGTGAAGAAAGAATTGAAATATTTCTTGAAAGGCTTTACCTTTAAGGTCCTCATCAGAAAAAAGCACAGTGAGTTCAGTTTTTAAGGAAGTTTTATCGAAAAACTGAGGGTACGTTTCATCAAGATTTTGAAGTAAATCATCGGGGAATTTATTTGCGTAATTTCGAAATTTCGAGGTATCAAAGAGTTCTAGAAATCTTAGTTGATTTAAAGATGAAAACCGTGTTACGATTTCTTGATTAAGCATATCAATAATTTCAGCAAACAAGCGCTTAAAGCTTAATTAAATATTTTCGGAACCATCTACTGAACATCGTAGGCGCTTGCGTTGTGGTGTTAATTCACATATTAAGGAAGTTTCATTCCAAACGTTGGTGAAATTGTTTCTTAGATTTTGAAGCTGGGTCTGAAAATCTCTAATTTTTTTAGTGCAAAAGCTTATGTCGCTTTGTTTGGATTGGAAAATTTCAAAAAGGATATCGGTTTGGGGAAAAATTTTTGAAAACATTTTCAGCAGAAATATAAACTGAAAATCATTTAGGAGTACGGAGAGACCTCGAGCACTGTTAACAGTTTCGGCATCCCAAATATCTTCCTCATTATCCGTTATATATTCAAAAAGAGTATTAAGATTATCTAAATTATCATGAATAGATAGAATAAGTCTACCATTGAAATTCCAGCGAGTGTGAGCTACTTTTGGAAGTCTTCGCTTTAAAAACAAGTCGAGAACAGCGGTTCTTTTAGTTGAGTGACTAAAGAAATTTGAGAAACCTGTGATTGACTGAAAGAAGATTCGGCACTCACGAACCTTGTCACATGATTTCGATAAAACAAGATTTAAGCGATGAGCAAAGCAGTGTACAAAAAGAGCATTTGGATAAGTTTCTTTAACCCGGGTTTGAAGACCACTAACTTCACCCGCCATAACTGAAGCTCCGTCATAGCTTTGGCAAATTAACTTGGGACCACATGCGAAATTATGCATAATATGAACTACATGTTCATGCAAACGAACTGCTCTTCTATCATCGGAGATATTTTTAAAACTAATGAATGTTTCTTTCGTCTCACCAGAGGAAGAAATGTATCTCAGAGTGGTTGATAACATAGATCGACAAGAAATATCCGTGGTTTCATCACAAATAATTGCGACAAACTCAGAATTTTGGATTTCAGAAGTAATTTTTCTTGTAAGAGTGGAGGAAATAGCCATTATTAAATCATTTTGAATATTATTTGATAATCCAGAAAATACTGAAGCTGTCTCTAAATGATTTTTAAGTTCTGGATTATGTTTGGCCAAAAGTGAAATTAATTCAACATAATTTCCCCGATTAACAGAATCCGGACCCTCGCGGTGTCCGCGAAAGGCTTGCTCCTGGCATGCCAAGTGGCAAACAACATCTATAAAAATTTTAATAATTTTCCGGTTCTTTTTAACTAACTCATTGTGCTTTATAATTGAGGATTTATAATGAGTGTCTACTAGATTTTCAATCCTTTTGTTGAAATAAAAATAGCATTCGAGCATATAAACAAATAACTGTATTGCTCGGAGTTTATATGAACACGATTGCCTTGCAAATTTTTTCTTCTATGACAGAATATTTTCTAAAAAAAAAAAAAGTCAGTCTCTAATTTTTTTTTCAGGCCACACAATTGTATGTAAACCCGAATAATAATTTTTTGTTCCGAATATTTTGTTTCAATTAGCATTCACTAGTTTGTACGCACAACAGGTTATGGGCCCAGTGCCGAATAGTGATATAAAGGAATAAAATTTAAATTATTTGGACATTGCAATTTAGAGCAAGATACATAAAATATATCAAGCAAACGATATGGCAGAGAAAATATTAATTACAAGACTGAGCAATGAGAACTACTTTGTGTGGAAATATAGGATGAAGCTATTGCTCATCAAAGAAAAATTATGGAGTCTTTTAAGTGAAGATGTGCCCCAATTGACACCAGATAATGCGGATGCAATACAAACCTTGCAATTGCGTGACGATCAAGCTCTTGCATGGATTGGTTTATCGGGTGAAGATAGTCAATTGGTCCACATCAGAAATAAGACTACGGCGAAAGAAGCATGGAATGCGTTAAAAGATTATCACGAAAAGGCGACAATAACCAACAAAATCAGTGTTATTCGTCGCATTTGTGAAACAAAGATGAATGACGATGGTGATATGGAAGAACATCTAAATAATCTCACAAATTTGTTTCAAAAATTAACCGATTTGGGTGAAACGCAATTATCAACTAGCTGGCATGTTGGTATTATAATGAGTAGTCTACCACGTAGCTACGATACATTGGTTGTCACCCTTGAAGCACGACCTGAAACAGATTTAACGTTGTCTTTGGTTCAATCAAAATTAATTGGCGAATATCATCGTCGTAAAGAAGCAGAAAATGGCGGAAATAACGATTCCGCGTTAAAAACAACAGAAAAGAAAAATATTACCTGTTTCTTTTGCAAGAAGGTTGGTCACGTTAAAAACGATTGCAGAAAATATAAATCATGGAAAGCGAAGCAACCAAATAAAGTAACTACATCGACCACTCATAAAGCAAACAAAGTTGAAGATGAAAATTTTTTGTTTATAATATCATCGCATGGCAAACACGACGGCTGGATTCTCGATTCAGGTGCTACGAAACATATCTCAAGCAACAAAAGTTTTTTCGTTTCTCTTGGTCAAGCAGAGTGCAAAAATCTCACCGTCGCAAATGGAAACAGTGTTGATGTCGAAGGAAAAGGTGCATGCCGTATTGAAATGATGAACGCAAATGGAGTAAAAACAACAGCAACAGTAAATGATGTATTATACGTGCCGGGCATCGAAGGAAATTTACTATCAGTAAAGCAATTGCTTGAAAAAGGGTATGCAGTGAACTTTAACCCAAAACAGAAAACATGCGAAATAAAACTCAATAAAAAACAAGTTGCAGTAGCTGACTTACAATCCAATTTATTTAAGTTACGTCAACCAAACAAAGCATACGCAGTATGCGAACACAAAGTAAATTGCATTCATCACTGGCATCGTATTTTTGGTCATCGCGATTCAGAAGCTATTAAGGCAATGTGTTAAAAAGGTTTTGTTGACGGAATGAAAATTGTCGATTGTGGAATTAAAGTCAAATGTGAAGTGTGTCTTCAAGGTAAAATGACACGTTTACCATTCCCCAAACAATCGTTGAATAAATCGGCAAAAGTACTCGATCTCATTCATACGGACATATGTGGACCTATGCAAACGGTATCACCGAGCGGCAAGCGATACATACTCACATTTATTGATGATTTTTCGCGATATACGGTTATTTATCTGCTGAAAAATAAATCAGAAGTCGAAATCAAACTAAAGGAGTATGTAGCAATGGTGAGAAATAAATTTTGCACAAAACCAAAAATCATACGTTCGGATCGAGGAGG
This sequence comes from Thereva nobilitata, assembly GCA_963855945.1. NCBI lineage: Eukaryota > Metazoa > Arthropoda > Insecta > Diptera > Therevidae > Thereva > Thereva nobilitata. The sequence goes on along the minus strand of OY979694.1, from coordinate 52,359,603 downwards.
AGAATACATCGGAAGTAAAGTTGTTGATTTTCTGAAAAATGAAGGAATTCAAATCCAGTATACAACACCATACACACCGCAGCAAAATGGAGTTGCAGAAAGAAAAAATCGTACGTTGGTCGAAATGGCGCGTTGTATGTTATTGGACGCAAAATTACCATACAAATTTTGGGCTGAAGCGGTTAATTCAGCAAACTACATACAGAATCGACTTCCAGGCAGGGCGATCCAAACGACACCGTTTGAAGCATGGAATCATCGAAAACCAGGTATCAAACATTTTGCAATTTTCGGTACTAAATGTTTTGTTCACATACCAGCAGAAAAACGTCGAAAATTGGATGGTACAGCAGCAAGAATGATTTTCGTTGGGTATGATGAAAATTCGAAAGGATACAGATGCTTTGACCCGATCAAAAACAAATTGGTGATCAGTCGAGATGTGCGTTTTACAGAAAATTTTGTGGATTCAATCAGCATTGATTTATCATCATCCGAAAAGCAAAGGGACAATGATGCAAATGGAGAATCGAGCATCATTAGCAATGAATTTGGCGAATCATCGTACAACAACGAAAGTGCGCGCAATAACGACGACGCTGATACGGGATCAGAAAGTCAATATCAATCAAATGCTGAAAGATTAAATGAAGAAGAAAATCAAGGAGATGATTCAGGAAGCGGTGCTGAAAGTGACGGAACACCACCACGAAGAGTTTCACAGCGTGTAAATAAAGGTGTACCACCACGACGATTGATTGAAGAAATAAATATAGTGTGCAATAAAGTAACCGAACCGAAAAGTTTGTCAGAAGCTCTATCGTGCGAAAATAAGCAACAATGGATTCGCGCAATGCACGATGAAATGAACTCGTTAAAGAAAAACCAAACATGGCAATTGTGCGAATTACCAAAGGATCGAAAGGCCATTGGTTGCAAATGGGTTTATAAAATAAAAACAAATGCAGATGAAAAAGTGAAACGGTTCAAGGCGCGTTTAGTTGCACAGGGTTTTTCGCAAAAATATGGAACCGACTATGATCAAGTTTTTGCACCTGTCGCTAGACAAACAACATTCAGAACATTGCTATCGATTGCATCTCAAGAAAAATTTATCGTTCAACATATTGATGCCAAAACAGCGTTCTTAAATGGCAAATTGAAAGAGACCATCTACATGAAACAGCCGCCGGGATTTGAAGAAAAAGACAAAAGTGGATTTGTTTGCTTGTTGAAGAAGAGTTTATACGGTCTTAAGCAAGCAGCAAAATCGTGGAACGATGCGATTCATGAAGTATTGATCATAGCGGGTTTTCAACGAAGCAAAGCTGATCAGTGTCTGTATTCACGAAATAAGAACGGCGAATGGTCATTTCTTCTCATTTATGTGGATGACATGCTTGTTGCGGCAAAATCGATTGACACAATAACCGACATAAAACAAAACATCGCATCGAAGTTCGAGTTGCAGGAGTTAGGCGAAATAAAGTATTATCTCGGGATGGAGGTAATTAAAGACGAAAAGGGCAATTATCACCTATGCCAATCGAAATACATCCAAAAGGTTGTATCCGAATTTGGTATCGGCGATGCTAAGGAATCAAATGTGCCGATGAATGTTAATTATGACAAAACATTCAATGATGAAGATGACAATCATTTATTGTCTAATACTCAATACCAAAAACTCATCGGGTGTTTGCTGTACATTTCAGTAAACACAAGACCAGATATTTCGGCAAGCGTTTCAATTTTAGCGCAAAAGGTACAACAGCCACGTCAAGAAGATTGGAACGAATTGAAGCGTGTGTTGAGATATTTAAAAGGCACAGCGAATTTGAAATTGGCACTAAGCAACAGTGATCACAAAGGCGATCTACTTCACGGATATGCTGATGCCAATTGGGCTGAAAATAAAAGTGACAGAAAATCAAACACCGGCTATGTTTTCATCGTAAATGGTGGCATTGTGAGTTGGGCATGTCGAAAGCAAAGTTGCGTTGCACTATCGTCAACTGAAGCAGAATTCATAGCACTATCTGAAGCATGTCAAGAGGTTTTTTGGCTACGACGACTACTAAGTGACTTGCAACAAACTATCAAAACGCCAACAACAGTTTATGAAGACAATCAAAGTTGCTTAAAACTCATCGAAGAAGAGAAATTTTCGAATCGTACTAAGCATGTGGATACGCGATATCACTTTGTCAAAGACTACGTGGTGCATAGAATTGTGTCATGTCAATATCGTTGTTCGGAGCAAATGTTGGCAGATCTACTTACAAAACCATTGCCAGCAACACGACACAAAATGTTGCGAGAAAAATGTGGCTTACATGAATGATTCGAATGAGGAGGAGTGTTGAAATAAAAATAGCATTCGAGCATATAAACAAATAACTGTATTGCTCGGAGTTTATATGAACACGATTGCCTTGCAAATTTTTTCTTCTATGACAGAATATTTTCTAAAAAAAAAAAAAGTCAGTCTCTAATTTTCTTTTCAGGCCACACAATTGTATGTAAACCCGAATAATAATTTTTTGTTCCGAATATTTTGTTTCAATTAACATTCACTAGTTTGTACGCACAACACCTTTGGCCTGTACCGAATTTAGAAAGAGCTAAAACCGATTTTAAATGCTCGGAGGATTTTTTGCCATGCCTATCAACAGCTTTATGAAAATTATTTAAATCATTATATCCCGAACACCGCCAAACGTTCTTTTCAGTTGAAAATAAAATGCAAGGCCAACAAAAATTTTTTTGCTTATTTTGACAACCGGTAAGCCAATTCGCGCTATCGTATAATTTAATAGAAAAATGCCTAGTGCATGTTTTATTTTCAGTTAAAATATTTAATATGGGTTTCGGTCCCCCATTTTCAATAATGGATTTCTTTTCCGTAAACGAACGCGAGCCAAAGGATTGCTGCCATAAATCGTCATTTACACAAAAATGCTCATCACCCATGATATTTATTAAAGTAATAACAAATCAAAAAAAAACTAACACAAATAATATTCTCCAAATTTCTTTTAAAATCTACCTTTTAAAACAAAGCACTATTTTGAACACACAAAACAAATCGCACAAACTAAATTGCATGCAAAACAATTTTCTATATAAACAAACCAAAGAAAAAACTAACACAAATAATATATTTCTCCAAATTTATTTTCAAATTTACCTTTTAAAACTACTATTAAAAAAGCACTATTTTGTACATACAAAACAAATCGCACAAACTAAATTGCATCCAAAACAATTCTATATTTTCTAATTAATTAAATGAATTACAGCGTTTTACTATGTCCTACAATTAAGCCATTCATTGTACAAATTCATTTCCATATATTCATTGCATTGAGAAATGAATTCCCTGAAATCTTATTGGGAAACTTCTCTCCGCTCTCACCCAACAAAAATATACTCACTTCGTATGGATGCAAAATCTGAATTGCTTCCCTTGGCTCTGGTCACAGGAACAAACCTTAGTTGTGACTTCCCATCTCCACTTCCCTCTTCATCAACAAGTTCGTACCGAAGTACGTTCCAACGGATAGTCAAGGGAAGCAATTCAAATTCTGCTTCACGAAGTCCGGTGGCATGTTGCTTTGCGTATATAGAATGGTTCAGAGAGAAGGAGGAGAGAACTTTCGCTCATGGACACAACATAAAATATTGGTTGAAGCAATTTGCTTCCATTTAATTTTTCATTCTCAAAATGAATGAATGCATGAATTTTTCCCTAACAGTGGAGGCTAGAAAAATGGCAAAGAATAATAAAAAGTTAATCTCAGAATGTAAAAATAAAATAATTTTTTTGTAAAAGCAAAGAATAATTAATTATTGATAATTTATGAATTTTTATTTTTATTTTTTAAGAAATTGTAAGGGATGCAATGCATCCCTTGCTTCCAAAGACGCCACGCCACTGGACAGAACCCCTCACTAAGCAACTACGAGTCTTCTTATACCTACAAAAAGCCCAAACCTTCGCTTGGCTGACGAATCGTATATGAAATTTATTTCCCTCCATAGCCTCAGGATAAAAACCCCCTCACCCACCGACATCAGCTAAAGAATGGGAGTTGAAATGCTTGCACTCCATACCCCTTCGCCTATATTCTCCGTCACCGTCTCGCGTTGGGTCTCGCGTCTCGGTAAAAATTCACTCTCATAATATTTTCCAAACGCGCCTAAAGAAGTATAACTTCAAAAATTTCTAAATAATATTGTTTTCTTCTTTATTTCTTACTACACTTTTTCTTTTATTTTTTTTCCATCATAGCAAATTTTAGCACAACAAAAACAAAGAACTTGAAAATCGCAATTGAGATTGCATGAGAACATTCGTTCTTTCCAACATGTTGGAAAGAATGCATTCTTAAGGTGCTGATAGACTATGAGAATATTCTCATGCAAATGTTCTCGCGAGAAAAAAAATTCGTTCTCATACACGTATAAATAGGCATGAGAATACGTTCTTGTTCTCGTGTAGGTATTCTCAAGGGTTCTCATGAGAATCGTTTTCTCATACGTGTAAACAGGTGGCCTGAGAATATTCCCATTAAAAAGCGTGAGAATGCATTCTTTCCACCATGTTGGAAAGAACGAATGTTCTCATGCGATCTCATTTGCGATTTTCAAGTGCTTTGTTGTGGAAAAAATCAAACGAAAATTACACAGGCCAACGATGAAAAAACTTTTTTATGGTTTTGGCTGACTCTTATGTTTTTGGGTGGGCTGAGTCCGAAAACAATAGCAAAAAAGTCGCATCACCCACCATTTTTTAACATTTATTGAATATACGAAATATGAGAAATTCAACTATCTACATATGTGGAGATTCGAAAGTAATTTTCATGCTCCTTGGATAACAAAGAGGGTTTACTAAGTTCCCATGTTTTATATGTGAGTGGGACAGCAGAGCAAGGGATCAACACTGGTCCACAAAACATTGGCCTGCAAGGAAAATATTAACACCATTTGCACAATTGCATATTTTGCATAAAACTTTAGTGAATCCAAAATAGGTCCATCTGCCACCTCTTCACATTAAACTAGGTATAATGAAACAGTTCCTAAAATCTTTGCCTAAAGATGGTGAATAGAGCCGATTTGCCTCATTTTACATATAATCAAGGTCGTATTTCAAATTCACACAAAATCCCAACATTAATTTTCGTTTTTTTGACATGGCGATGAAAATACAAATGAAAATAACAAACAACTCGCAGTGCGAGAAGAAAAATTATTCTCAAGCCACAGCTTTTATTCTCATCGTGTAAACGCACATGAGAATTCATGAGAATATTCTCATGACAACAGCCACCATGAGAACATTATTTATACTCACGGGAACAAATACCATTCCTCGTGTAAACAGGCATGAGAATATTCTCATGAGAATACAAAAATTTACGTTGAGAATATTCTCATCGTCTATCAGCACCTTTAGGCTTTTTAATTGGAATGTTCTCACGACACCTATTTACACGTATGAGAAAACGATTCCCATGAGAATGCTTGAGAACACTTCCATCGGAACAAGAACGTATTCTCTTGCTTATTTACACGTGTATGAGAACGAATTTTGGTTCACTCGAGAACATTTTCATGAGAATATTCTCATCGTCTATCAGCACCTTTAACTTCACTAATTTGATCAAAACCGATGAATTAACAAAACCCCTAATATCTGGACTTATTTTCGCTGCCTTCCAGTTTAAAGCGGTCTCTCCTTCGGCAACTAATATTTTTTGGAATTTCCGTAACTTCGGTGCACCCTGTTTGACGTCAACCGCTGAAAACGCTTCGCTATCATTAAAAAACGCTTCCCATTAAAAAGCGTGAGAATGCATTCTTTCCACCATGTTGGAAAGAACGAATGTTCTCATGCGATCTCATTTGCGATTTTCAAGTGCTTTGTTGTGGAAAAAATCAAACGAAAATTACACAGGCCAACGATGAAAAAACTTTTTTATGGTTTTGGCTGACTCTTATGTTTTTGGGTGGGCTGAGTCCGAAAACAATAGCAAAAAAGTCGCATCACCCACCATTTTTTCACATTTATTGAATATACGAAATATGAGAAATTCAACTATCTACATATGTGGAGATTCGAAAGTAATTTTCATGCTCCTTGGATAACAAAGAGGGTTTACTAAGTTCCCATGTTTTATATGTGAGTGGGACAGCAGAGCAAGGGATCAACACTGGTCCACAAAACATTGGCCTGCAAGGAAAATATTAACACCATTTGCACAATTGCATATTTTGCATAAAACTTTAGTGAATCCAAAATAGGTCCATCTGCCACCTCTTCACATTAAACTAGGTGTAATGAAACAGTTCCTAAAATCTTTGCCTAAAGATGGTGAATAGAGCCGATTTGCCTCATTTTACATATAATCAAGGTCGTATTTCAAATTCACACAAAATCCCAACATTAATTTTCGTTTTTTTGACATGGCGATGAAAATACAAATGAAAATAACAAACAACTCGCAGTGCGAGAAGAAAAATTATTCTCAAGCCACAGCTTTTATTCTCATCGTGTAAACGCACATGAGAATTCATGAGAATATTCTCATGACAACAGCCACCATGAGAACATTATTTATACTCGCGGGAACAAATACCATTCCTCGTGTAAACAGGCATGAGAATATTCTCATGAGAATACAAAAATTTACGTTGAGAATATTCTCATCGTCTATCAGCACCTTTAGGCTTTTTAATTGGAATGTTCTCACGACACCTATTTACACGTATGAGAAAACGATTCCCATGAGAATGCTTGAGAACACTTCCATCGGAACAAGAACGTATTCTCTTGCTTATTTACACGTGTATGAGAACGAATTTTGGTTCACTCGAGAACATTTTCATGAGAATATTCTCATCGTCTATCAGCACCTTTAACTTCACTAATTTGATCAAAACCGATGAATTAACAAAACCCCTAATATCTGGACTTATTTCCGCTGCCTTCCTGTTTAAAGCGGTCTCTCCTTCGGCAACTAATATTTTTTGGAATTTCCGTAACTTCGGTGCACCCTGTTTGACGTCAACCGCTGAAAACGCTTCGCTATCACCTACCTAGAGCCGCAGCTTTCTCTAATTGTCAAGTTATTTATCAAATAGTTAGGCGAATTTAACAATGAATATCTGTAAATAGAAATGTAACAGCTTTTGTAAAATATGACGAGCATCAATAAAAGTGCGAGTACATATATTTTTAAAACAAGTCTCAAAGCATTCTATTTGCTGACACTAGTGAAGCACATGAACACGGATACAGCTTTACCTCAAAGAATCATCTTAGAAAAAAATATTTTCAGTCGGTGAAAAAATAAATCTGTACATGGTGCACCTGGTTGAAATTATGAGAAGTTAAGCTAGCAACTTGAAACCATTTCAAAAACAATGCAAGACCATCGGTGGAAATATAAATTCTTTGTCTTGAGAAATTTTAAAATTTATTGTGTGTGCTTGGTGCAGTATTTTTATGTAGGTTAAATGGAAGCTGGTAAACTCAGTGTTTGTGGACAGTGGCCTAGCTTTATCTTGTGCTTGACCAAAACAGTCTAAAGGGCGACAGACGGCCACCTAAATCCTTGAGGTATAAAACCCCCAGAATAACCCCAATGATTAACTCCTTGCATCCTTGCATTGTGACTTGGATATTTTTTAATCTGTGGGCCGAGCCAGTATTTTTAATTTTTATTTCTATGTAAACTTCCACTGCCCTATTAAACCATACATGTAGTGAAACTTGCGTGACATTTTGGGTATGTGTATATCCAATACCGTCTCAAGTACAGGCCTGGAAGTTGCCGGGCCTACTAACACTAACGCAGCTGATGGTGGTCCTAAAATCTGTCAAATCAAGAAGAAATTATATGGGGCGATGCAAGAGTTTGGGATATTTTGCCGTTAAAAGTGATAAAATAATATATTTTATCACTTTTTACTGCAATAGGATTACCAGTGATTAGTGATTTAGTGATTTAATTAAGAAAATTAAAAAAAAATCAGTGATTAAGCGTAATTTAAGTGTGTTAATTGTGAAGGTGGCCAATTTTTGTTATTTTTTCGTGTTTATTTATGGAAAAAATGTTGAATTTGTGTGGTAATATGATAAAAAGTGATTTGAAAGTGATTAAAGATTATTATGGAATTGTAATTAAAAACAAATGTGAAAAAGTTATTGTTATTCATGTTGTGTGGTGGTACCTACTTGCAAAGGTTTTGATCGCTGAACAAAATTTTGGTCGAAAACAATGGTTCTTCTTTTAGCCTTTGAAAATCTCAAACACTGAAACGGTGACGATTCGGAAGGTCGACCTTCTTCAATTCCTGCTCGAGTTGAATTGTGCATGCCTTTAAACCAAGGTCTTTACATGAAATTCGCCAAATTGTTTCATACATCATTGCGTACATTTTCAGCTACCGACGTTATATTTTCTTCACTACTTGTTGAATGTGATCTGTTTAGTCACGTATTATCCGATAATTAAAATTGGATTTGAAATTCTTCGATGGTATAGCGTAGTGTTTTTCAACCTTTTTAATTGAAGGGCACCCTTGAAAAATAAAAATTGCGGCACCCTTGACTAGCGGCGGATCTAGAATCTGAATAAGGGGGGCGTACTAATGGGCCAGATGAATTTTTGCGAAAACGAATATCACCCTTAAGGCTGTGGTGGGGTCCGCGGAGGTGACTCCTCATTTTCATCCTATGAAAATACTGTAAGGCGCCCATTACACGATAGGCTTTGCCACAGTCATTGATATGACTGACGGAAAACCTACCGTCTAAGGTGATGACTGATGTACTCTGTATATTTTGATTTCCATCGGATGGGGAATTGATTGACGCTTGCATGAACGTGTAATGGGTGCCTAATATGCACCTATTTTGTGATTAAAAACACATGCTTTTCAAAGTACAATGCAAAGCTTTTCAAAATATATACAAGGCACAAGTGTCCAAGTCGTTCTTCTCTGCCTGGTACTGTTACTGGGAATGTGAAGGCCAAGCAATGTGCTTTGAGCGAACTCAAACTCGTACACATAGCGTAGCACATTACATTAATATCATCATCGCTTCTTTGCTTACTAGTTATTTGGTAGCAAAACAGAACTGACAATGAGTTATTTTGAACTAGACTTAAATAAATTTTCAAGAAAATGCCTAAAATTTGCGACACCCCAATTGTGGCGTTGTGGCACCCTGGTTGAAAAACACATAGCAAATTGTGTGTTCGGTAGGCTGATTATGTGGACTATAAATTGCTCTAAACGCACGAAACAGAACGCTGATTGTCGTAATATAACTGAATAGCTGCGCCGGGCTAAGTCTATCCTTGATGAAATATCAAAAAAAATACTGAACAAAAGTACCAAGACAGTTTGACACAACTCACTCGTGATCTGTAAAAATTCCTTCTGAAAAAAGTACCTCTTAATGAATCACCCATAGCATACTCAGTTATCTTCTTCTATATCTATATAAATACTAGTTGGAACCCGGCGCGCCTATGCTGCTCCCATAAGCCAATAGTAGTAATCAGGTGATATGAATTTTAATTTACAGTAGGAGAGTTTGAAAAAGGCAATTTTTTGGTATTTTTGATTCCAAATAACAAAATGTGAAACTATTAGGGATCTGACATTTTGATCGAGACAATAAAAACCATCCATTGACATGGAATTTTTCGAGATACTTTCATACACCGATGAAGTGTCTCAATGAACCGCTTTTTTTCTGTATTTTGGATAGCTGGGGCCCGGTGCGCCTCGCTGCCCCGAACGTTTAAACATTTAAAATCAATCCAAACCTTCAAAATTCAACTCTTCTGAACCATTAACGAAAAACCAACTATTCCTATAAAAGTTGGAGTCATTAGATTCAAAATACATTTATTTGAACTATGACCAAAATTGCCTGTGTATTCTGTTAAAACCATGAACGTTAAAAGATTTAAAATTAATGCAAATAGCAGCATCCAGCAGTAAAAATTCGAGGGCCATTTTCTATAGCTTTTTTTAATTGAAATCTAGAAGTCTTCAATAACAAAATTTTTCGAGAACAATAAATCAAAATCGAAAAAAGAAACAAATTTTTTATAGTTGGACAAAGCAATGCCAAAAAACCAACTTTTATTTTCTCTTATATTGCGAAATGGTGTTCGTCAAAACATGTGAAATTAATGCAAATATTGAAAATCAAACTATTCGCAATATCTAAGGAAAGAACCAATACTTGTTTCTGTAAACTTTGGAGACATTAGATTCAATATGCTTTCATATTAAGTGTGACCAAAATTACCTATGTATGTATTCTTTATAAAACTTGCTGGTAAACTATGTTTTTGGTTTTGTTTTCCGGCGCGTAAATAACAAACATGATGCCTTTCAGACTCGCTGCACCCAACTTTAAGACATTTAAAATTAATCCAAATCTTCAAAATTCAACTCTTCAACAAATATTTATAACCATTAACGAAAAACCAATTATTCCTATAAAAGTTCGAGAGTTGGCTATTGGTTTGTTTGTCTAATTCTGCGAAGTATGTCTTCAGTCATGCCGTTCTTGTATTTTTCCCATAAAACCGATGGTTCAATGAATGTCGTCAATAATTGCGAACAGTTGACGAATGTTATTCGGCGTGGATGCAAATGCTGCATCAGTAAGTATCAGATCCCAATGATTGTCGTCTTCCAGCAATTGCAACTCGCGACATGCATCTTGAAATGTATTGAATATTTGACCATTGACTGTTCGTAAAAATTCGAAAGACGTTGGTCCTGGAACATTCAGCAACAACAAACGCAAAAAGAAACATTCACGTTGTTTTGGATGTACTGTGTAAAGTCGTCCCAATGTCTTTGCTTTCAATACGCGTGCGATAGTTGGATGTGGTTCGCCTTGTCGACGTGGCTTCCATTTTTTTCCTGATTTGTTCAATGTATAATTAGCGACGGACGTCGCTATATAACAATGTTGTTGCGAATTGTCCGAAAATATCAAATTTTTGGCACAGTGTGAAAAATTCAATAAGTGTAGTTTTTGGTGGCTGGAGAGCTCGTTTGAGAGCATTTTCTTCAGTGAAATATACACGTTGACCCCTTTCAAGATGTACCGCAATCTGAGGCATAATGCAAAAACTCAACATTTATATATTTTCTTATTAACACTTTATTTAATCGCACCAATTAAAAGCTTTTACGGTTTCCCAATGTTCAAAAATATTTTTATTTTGTATATAAATTATATGTTTCTTAACTGGTGTGCTTTTGCGGGCTCCGGTGGTTATAGTATACAGTCCATAGTATATAGTACACAGTACACACTGTACATACTGTACACCAGAGCTGGACTGGCCTACCAAGCTACCGGGATTTTCCCGGTGGGCCGTGCCGAATTTTAAATAAAAAATGTTTCCTCTAAATTATTTTTTTTTGAAACAAATAAAATTTTCCCACAAAAAAATAAAAAAATTTCAAGCGTATCACAATTCCTTTAAAGAACACAAATCTTACAAATTAGTTTGTTGAAGACTGTTATTTAATAAGGATTGTGTGGAATTTAAAAAAAAACTAAAAAATTCAAAATGTCAACAAACAAAAATAAAAAATGCGTAGTATAAAAATTGCCCGGATATTATTCATAGGAAATATTCCAAGTTTCTAATTTTGGAAAAAAAGGTATAGGTTAACTACGTAATTTTTGGAGAAAAAAGTAGTGAAAGTTGAAATTGTAGTTAAAAAAACCAATATTTTGACTTTGACGACTCATAACTCTGGAAGTTGGTAGGGTTGGTAGTACCAAAACTGGTGCTTAAGTAATCCTGAGAGAAGCTAGTTCAAATAACGATAATAGGTTCAAATAACTTTCATTTAGAACCGGTTTCATTCCATCGAGTTTATTAGATGGTGCTTGTGGCTCTTGGCCAAAGTCTTTTCCAAAAAGGAGTTGACCGAATGTTATGAAATTTTTTCCAAAGCACGTTTTCGTTAATGTACTTCGATCGGCATCCCAACGAAGCCGATATCATTTTTGGTTTGCGCGATATCGTGCGGATACAAAAATCACGTACGTCGTTTAAACAAAAAAACAGTTCTACCGAATTTTATGAAAACTATTTTAGATCATGCTTTAGTTAATATGCTTCGATCGGCACCTCAACGAATACGATATCTTTTTTGGTTCGCCTTATATCGTGCAGGAAAAAATTACTACGGGCGCACTCACACACACACACACACACCTACACATACACACATAGTTCTTCTCATAATTTATGCTTAAGGGGTAACACCACTGTAGGATTTTGAAAAAATGGAATTTTTTTTGGCTTGAAATACACTTCAGGATTACAAAAACAATGTGCAGTTGGTCCTATAACAGAAAAATAATTTAGAAGGATTTAATTTTCGATTTTCCCCCGGGCGCCTCGGAGCACGCGTTGGTCGGACTTATTGCTTGTATATTGCTTTTACCTATCGAAATAATAAGTGCTGCTATAGCAAAAAGGTTATTTGGGTTCCCCAACTGTTTTACATTACATCGCACAGTGAAGGTAAAATACAATTTTCAAAGATTAGAGTACTTTCAAAACTTTAAGCGCGATTATCTGGAAACCATGTTTTTGGAACTGGGTGGACAGATTACTCGGAGACTATTGCATGGATCGGTTTGAAATTTTGACAGTGGCTTCACAATTGCATTCTTTACAAAAGTACGTAGCCGTTTTTTGATTCGTTGTAAAAAAAATTTTTTATAAACAATTTACTGCTCATTTTTTTGCCGAAAATCACTTTTTTTTCATAAGTGCGCCATTTTTACAAAAAACAGTTTAAAAAAAATCCTACGTATGTACTTTTATGGGCAAGGTCAAATAGATTAGGAAACTATTTGGATTTTGTTCCAGGTCTTCAACTTCCGGAGGAATCCGTCCACCCGTGGAGGCCCTTAACAAAAAGGCGATTTCGAAAAACGACTGCGGCGCCACCATTTTGTAACAAAAAGTTAATAAAAAAAATTTTTTACACTTGAATACATGTTTGATCAATTGTCTGAAGAGAATTTCGATCCCTTTTTCCATACTTTTTAAATTAATTCCCAAAGTTTGGCCTTTTTTCGCACCTCTACAGTGTAACACTAAAGAAAAACTTTTGAAAGCAAAAAATAACTTTACTTGATTATTAAAACAAAATGTATTGAAATGGGCCGAAATTTTTGAATTTCCCGGTCCTAAATTAATTCTCAGTCCAGCCCTGCTGTACACACTGTACATACTGTGCACACTGTACATACTGTACATACTGTACACTCAGTACACTCAGTACACTCAATACACTAATTCATACGTTGCCTCTCGTAAAAATCGGAGTGCTTTTTTAAAGCTAACGGTTTTTTATATGTGCATGACAATTAAAATTAAATATTTTTTCGCCCCGCCAACTTAAATATAATCAGTGAAACATTGAAATTCTCTATATTTCAACAACAGCTTCACTTATCTGGACCAAAATTATCCAAAATTATTATTATTAAATCTGTTGGGCAGTTTCGGAGATTAGCGTGTACAAACATTGTGACACGTAGTTTTTATATATTAAGATAATTGTAGTGTCTGTCTGTGATTTCAAAAAAATCATTTCCTAAGTTTATATTTAGTCCAGTAGAAATAGGGTTCGAACAACAAAAAAATTCGTTACAGCAATCTGACAGCGGGATATTGTCGAACAAGCCCTTGTAGAAGAGGGAAAAATAAATCGAGCCGACAGCTGCTATCCGTGGTGGAATAGAGGGCGTTTTTAGGGGTTGACAACAGTTTCGCGATTTCTGGCTAAACTGTGCATCCTATCGAAAAAAGTCAAAGGTACAAGTTGTAGGAAATAAAAAGATCTACAACTTTTGTGTTAGCCGTTTTTACCCTAACCTCAACATTTTTCGAAAAAATGGCGGAAAACCGGTTTTTTGGTTTTTAATTTTTTTCGTTGACAAAAAAATTTTTATGGAGCTGAAAATTTGGCAAAAGATACCTTTTAGTGTTGCAAAAAGACAGTAATTTTTTCATCGGAAATATTTAGAGGTTGTTGTTAAATTATTTTTTTTTTAAAAAAAAGCGACATTTTTAACTGCGATTCTGTTTTGGCTCACTTACTCGTTGTTACGTCTACTTTTGATAAATGGTAAAAAACGGTATACTGCAATGGAAAAAATGACCGGAAAATTGAAAAAATCGAAAAAATGACTTTTTTCGTGGTAATTTGAATATTTATCTTTGGAGAGTGGTTTTCAATCATAACACAGTATTTGCATGTTGCACGGAACTAATTTATCTTAATATTATTTTTATGAATCAAAATTGTATAAAAAATAATACGAAAAAATAAATCGAAACATTTCACTGCGGGTCTCAGCTAATAAATATCAGCATGAAATTCGTAAATGGGGTAAAAAAAATTAAATATTTCTTTAAACATGCTTAAAACACCAAATAGAAAAAAATTATGCATCCTAGCATACCTTTGCCTTTTTCGATGGGATGCACAGTTTAGCCAGAAATCGCGAAAAACAGTTGTCAACCTCTACACCCCCCTATTCCACCCCGTATAGCAGCTGTCGATTCGATTTATTTTTCCCTCTTTTACAAGAGCTTGTTCGACAATATCCCGCTGTCAGAGTGCTGTAACGAATTATTTTTTTTCTTTCTCATTTTTACGACTAATTCTACTGGACTAATGGTTATTTACACGATATTAACACGAAATCAAGTAAGTTTTAAAATTTGTGTCTGTCTCTATGTCTGTATGTCTGTCTGTCTGTTTGTCCGGGCTAATCTCGGAAACGGCTAATCCGATTGCGATGGGACTTTCACTGGGAGGTTCAGTATGTTCTTGGGCATGTTTTAGGCTATTTTTTACTCGGATCCGACTATCGGATTCGATTATCGGCCCGGCTACCTTGTTCGACTACCGGATTAGAACGAAAACTTGAACCTAGCAACTTGATTTTTACCCACTTCCAAATAACCGATCAATTTCAAATTTTGCACATATGTATGTGTTCGCGTGACAATGCAATCTGACCAAAAAATCAAGATGGGGGTACCAAGATGGCGGCCGAATTTAGCAATTGTGTTCCCTGACCCCCCGACATGGATATCAAATGAAAGGGTAAGACAAGTAGAATACAATTAGCTACGTGGGGTCATTCATAATTCAAAATGGTGGCCAAAATCAAATGGTGGTATGGGCATCAAATGAATTTTTAATCTAATTTGACGGTTACTACAATATGTTGGAAGACATATAATAGACTAAAAAGTGGAAAATAAAAAATATAGTTTAAAAAAAATTAAAAATACGCTTTTATTTGAAAATGAACTAAAAAGTAAAAAATAATTTTGAATGTAAAGTTTTTATTGCTCCAGCCTGTATATTGAAACAGCCTACCTACCTATCTACCAACAACGGCTAATCCGATTGCGATGGGACTTTCACGGGAAGATTCAGTATGAACAGTACAATGAACAAGGTGAAACAAAACGTTGAGGACGCCATGGGGCAAGTTCTGCACAGGGTGAGACACCTATTCTGAATATGATTGTTGAACATGTAGCTCAAAATTTTTCCGATAGGTGACGCTCAACATCGCATTTTAAAAAAGTTTTAACACATTTTTTATAAGTAACTCTAAATTTTTTATTTTTTTTACATGGCAGTGCTAAGCTCAGGAATCACCCTTTGTACTACCATTCCGTTATGTCGTTAAGGTTAAGGGTTATGTGGGTTCGTAGGGGGGAGGGGGGAGAAGGTCGGGATTAACTCTACGTTTGAACTCTTGGATGTTGTAGGAGTTCGGAAATACTGACTGTGAGAGATTATTCTATAGTCGAGTAATGTGCCCAAACTTATGTTTTGCAGATTTGTTATTTTTTTCATTATACGTTTTTCCTATCCCGGACTGTGCACACATAAGTTTTTTTTTATTAAAAGGCGTTTTTGCTAGTTATCTTATATATTAATAGGCAAACAAAAAGTTTGTACACGCTAAGGCTTTTTTGTTCGTGGACCGATTTCGTTTAAATTTTCAGAAAATGTTCTTTTCAGTGAAGCGAATGAGAAACAGAGAAAACAAGCGTTTGTGTGGATTTTTGGAGGCATAACTGACATAAAAAAACTCGGTCACTTTGTGCGTGCATTTTTTTTATACTCTTTTGTGTATAGTATTTTTGTAAGGTGCTGCCGTTCGTTTTTTGGCGAGTGAAAACAAGTGCAAAGTGATAGAATACATTTATTATTTGAATTGAATTTAAAGAGGCAAGTTGCGACGTTATTTTTTTCAATATTTTAATTTTGATGCTTTAAGTGATTTTCTTTTAATTTTATTTTGTAGTTTTTTGTTTTTATTGCTTATGTATTTTTTATTGCTTATGTAGTTTGTATTTTTTTTGCGTTCTATTTTCGAAATGCCAAGTCAACGGCGTGGCGTGGACATAGCCGAATTTAAATTCGAACAAAGGGTGAATTTTATTTAGTAATTTTTTGGTGACCGAATTTCGGTAACGGGCGTCCCTACTAGTATAAATAAATAAACAAAATGACAGTTCGAGTGTTTGGGTGTATCAACTTCGAATTTGGTGCGATTTGTGGCTTTGTACAGAGAAGCCACTTTCTCAAAATCTGCTACTTGGAACTGGTTCCCTGGCTGGTAATTTTTATGGACACACGCTCTGGTCATCCAATCACTGAAAAACTTGATGAAATTCTTGAAAAATACCAGAAAGATAGGCATGTCATGAAAACCATGAGTTAAGCTGGAAACACATTGCAGTGGCCATAAAGGCACAAACAGATTGGCGCGGCGGCGCACAGTGGTCTGAGAATGAAATTTACGCGGAAAAAACTGCTTTTTCGAACATAACAAATTGATTCATTTATGACAGTAATTTGTCAAAGGGACTCCAAAAGTGAGATTTCAGTGCGAGTGCAACAGTTATCTTCGACGTAGGTCAAGAATGGGCGTTATTTTCATATTTTTGTGAATAACGTTTTTCTTTTATTTGGCTTATTTCTTTTATAGATAAATAAATCAGTGTTAACAATAACTTCTGAGAACACAATGAGTATTTCGTGCGATCATAAATATATACATATACATACATATATGCACATATAAAATTGAAAATATTCATATTTATATGAAAACTAAAATATTATTTCGAAGAGTCACAAAGAGACAAAAATTTAATTACGGCTTCTGAAAGAACATATAATTTACCGTTATGTCTAAAAATTTCATGTGCAGTTGTGCGCAGCTGCGTGAGTCACAGCGAAAAGAAAATAGCCATGCAGTCAACGTTGTAGAAACTAGTGTATCACATTTTAAAGGTTTCGAAATCAGTGTAAACAATAACTTCTGAGAACACAGATTATAAATATATACATATAAGCACAGCACATACAAAAATGAAAATAGCGTGTGAAAGCGCTACTGATCACTGCCCAACAGCAAGACTGTTTCATGGAATATTTTACATCAATCTAAGCTAATTTTTGACGCTGATTTCAAATATATTATCCGTTTCTTTATATCACATTTAGTTTATGAAAGTCAAAATTTTGTTGTTTTTGAACAAAAATATCAACTTCAATCTTCAACTACCTTTTTCCCCAAAAATACGTAGCTAGTTAACATTTTTTTTTCAAAAATTGGAAAGCATGGACAATTTCCTATAAATAATGTAAAGACAATTTTTGTGTTACCGCCTTTATTTTTGAAGATATTAGCAAATTTTGATGTTAAAGTTGGCTTTATTTGGTACTTTTCGTCATAAGCTTATGAGAAAAACGTATACCAAATGAAGCCAATAAAACTCGAGCTGAGACAATAAAACTGAGGGTAGATTCGAAATCAGTGACCTCAAATTAGTAAACAACCATTAAAATATTTTATGCAACAAAAAAAAATTTGATTTTGTTGTGCTGTGTTATAGATGAAAGTGACGAAATGGAAATTGATCCTGTATAAAATTCTTTAGCCACCATATTAGATCCGCCATTTTGTTTTTTTAAATATTCGACTTCAAATTTGTAATCAGCAACCCCAAATACCTATACTTTTCAATTTCTGTGCAAATCCAACAAAGTTTGACGTTTTTTCCACGTAAATATCATTCTCAGACCACTGTGCGGCGGTGGCGGAATTAAATGTATGGGAAACTCTCCGCCACCGCCGCCGCGCCAATCTGTTTGTGCCTTTAGAGTCCATCAGCTGTGAAAAATATCAGCGCAGCGCTGATGTACTCTTATGGCAGCCGCAAAACTGTTTCCAGCTTTACATCTGCTGAAACGCAATAAAATCGACCTATTCATGAAACGATTGTGAGTAACCAGAATGCAATAATTCTCTTTAAATACTTAATTAATAATTAATAAACTCTCATTTTCAAATAAATCTGCCATACTACTTAAATTTGAACATTCACCGAGGCTATATAAAATGTTTTTTCCTGTCGCATTCCCAAAGGAATAATACAGGAAATTCTATTAAAATTGCATTGATTTTGGCAGTAATATTACGGAACAATGAGAAAACTTCCATAACGAAATCATCACGGTTGACTAGGTACAAAGTCGATGTTAACTAGTACATAATTCATAGCTATAATTGTAGTACGTCAAATTGTTGGTATTTATCTAAAAAATCAATATCATTAGCCTAAAACGTCCAGAAAAGTTTTGCCTATTCTAGTCCAGGAGCAAAAATTTACCTTACGGCAATTCATAAAACTGATTTAAATTTTCAACAACAAAAATCAAAATTAATTTAAAGTTCCGCTCTTTGTTTTCCATTTCAATTAAATTTGGAAATGCTTTTTATGAAAAAAAAAAAAATAAAGAAAAGTTTAAGTTACAAACTTTTATTATTTGGAATTTTTTTTGTTAAGTAGATTTAAATTCTTAAGGGAAGAAAATATGAAGACGAAAACAACTTTGAGAAATAGAATTAGAGGCAAAACCTTGATACAGAATGAATAACAAAAAACTGCTAGTGCTTAAAAGTTAAAAGAGCGAAACTAACCTGTTTCTATTCTATTATTTATTTAGTTTTCCTGTTTTTTTAATGGATAATCTGGTCAGCCTTAAGCTAGTAAAAAGCAGGTTTTTCTGCTAAAATGGATAAGGTACAAGATAAAAGTTTTATTCTGCGTTCTTAGTCGTTCAATTCTTTAAAGGTTGGCTTGCACAGGTTGGATTTGCTTTTTTTTTCATATTGCGAGGATTACTGGGCAAGCGAGTCTTGAAAGTGCAGCATCTTATTAGCTTCTACCTTCCAGACAGTAATCTTTTATATTTAATAATATTTTTCTTTCAGGACACGAGCAATAATAAAAGTATTATTAAAAATAATAAATTAAAAATAAAGTTTCTGTTTAACGTATGTAGCAATACTAATTTGAGAGTTAAAAGCTGATTGTAATTTATAATTTAAGAGTTAAAAGCCAACTCTACTAGAAGAACGGGTGACAGACTTCAAGTAAGTTTCCTTTATAGCAGGGCTTGTGTATATTTCCGCTAACTCAGTCGCGTTAGTGTTAGAATTGTGCTGACTAAACTCACCAACGTTTGAGTCCAGACCGGTACGAACCGTAAAGGAATTACTTCGGCCAAGCGTCATCAACCTGAACCAAGGGTCGGTCCCTCGAAGGTGCTCACAAGAGCAACTGTGGGGCTTACGGTACAACGACCTACTGGCTCTGTTTTATCTGCGGAAAAGGTGAATTCAACGAAGCTCGCTACCCAATTCAGTGGCTGCATAAGTGGTCGTAGGTGCGTCTGAAGGTGGACAGCATTCTACCGAGAAGCTACTGCCTCTCGGTTCTGTGGATCTCTAGTAGTGTTGGGTAGGACACGATTATAAAATGAGTTTGTAAGAGGTGCCTCTTTTTTCTTTTGAGCCATTACAATGTCATACTTTAAATGAAGTAAAAGAAAGTAAAGAAAAGTCTCTCCACGGCGTAATTTACAATCATAACTCGCTTCATTTATCTCGATGCACGCTCATATACCGATAAGCAGAGATTATTTTCCTTCTATTGACAATTATCCCCACAGCCGCTACCTGCATACAATAGGACAGAACTAACCACTTTCATGATAAAGAGACCTAGGCTTGGCCTGGGGCCCCTTATGTTTGGCAGCATTCTCGCGAGTGTTGCGCTAATAGCCTGCCCATCAAGTGCCCCCGAAGTTGAGCCTTATTTCAATCATCACTTCAAAATACCTAAGGGTGGGCTAGGAGCGGATGATCTGATCGCCTAGTTTCACTGTTATGATCTCCACTTTTTGTGTTCAGCTATCATGAGATGACCGTCCTCGAGCCACGTTCTTATCTCCCATATTGCTTCGTTTGTGAATATCTCGATTCAGTGGAGCCGCTTTCCTACTACCGCGAACCATCGCTAAACGCAGTAATGAGCACTTCTCGCAGGAGGCGAAGCACAAGTTCTTCGTTATACATGATGATCTACAGGAGGGGCCATGACGGAGCCTTGGGGACTCCGCAAGTTGTCCTGTTCTCCCTTACTTACTCATCTGACTCGCAGTGTAATGTCCTACCTGCAATTAATTTTATCACAATGCGCACTTTATAGTTCGGTGTATCCAGCTTTATCATTAAGCATTTTTCAAGTCAAGCTGGGCTAGTCATTGTGACAGCATCCGGATCTAGCCTTTCTGAAACCGAATTGTCTTCCCTCTCGCACTGCAAAAAAACCTCTTTTAAAAAGTATGAATTTCAGACAACTTAGACTGAAATTCAGACGATTTGTATGGTTTTGTCTGAATTGGAGGCAATATCAGACAGAAAAAAATACTGAAATTCGGAGTCAGTCGTAATTTTAATCTCACTAATTTCAGACTTTTTTATTCAGACTAAAAAGCGTCAGACAATTGTATTTTTTCAGTACGAAAATGCTATATTCAGACGATTCTGCTTTAAGTCACAAAAATAATTCAGACATTTCTTTTTCGTCAGACTTAAAACTGTCAGACAAAATTTTTTTCAGCAAATCTAACCTAATTGAAATATTTATGTAAAATTTTTTATTGAAAATAAATAATAATATTTGTAATTTTGGTTTGTGTAAACCAAAACACTCGAAACCAAGCAAAAGTCAGGGAAATTTTTTGCGTCGTAAAAACATTCATTGTGAACGAATGCCGATTCAAAAATGCGTGTTTTTTTTGTTTTGTAAACATTGGGCGGCGCTTCTCGTCTTTCTCGTCCGTTTAGCATTTCGTGGCGGTTTATTAGTATTAAAGCTCACGTGCCAGTGACAGTGCAGAATAGTTTTGTCGAAATGGAATCTTCAAAAACCGTCTATTGTCTTATCGAACAACTTTGCAAAAAAATCAAGTTCTCGTCTTCCGATGAACAAAGTGACTCTTGTATCGTTCAACAGCGAATTGGCTCGCTCGCGCAAACGGACGAAGTTGTGGGGCATGTTTTAAAAAAACAAGCTCATCGCTTTGCAAATGTTCGACGAGAAACTATGTCGCTTTGTCGACATTGACGAGGAAGAAAAAATCGGCGATCTTAGCGAGATTCTCGTGGTTTTGATCAACAAAGAAAGTGAGGTTATGCAAAATGTCAACAATGTTGACGGCACATCTCACAATGAATTCATTTTTGAAGACACTTACCTTCAGAACGTGAACGATGTCAATAAAACTACTGGTAATCGTCGGCCACTGGTTTCTGTTGAAAACATTGGTCAAGATGGAAAACGAAAGGTTTGTAACTTTGTCATAAATGAAATATTAACACTAGAAGGACCGAAAAGAAAGGACAAGGGCCGTAATGAAATTCAAACTGCACCCTAAATTGTCCTTCTTTTCACTGAAAATTCACTCGTAACAACTTCAATTACACTAAAAACAAATTCTTTAAGCTTTCTTTCTTTTTTGATATTACTTTTTTAAAAAACTGTAAATAAATTTTATAGTTTTATAGAAAACTCGTTTTAAAGAAAGTGCCGCGGGAAACAGTCAACTGCCCCAGAATTATACTAATTTGACAGTCGACTGACCCCAGATTTCACTACGCTCCCATACACGGATTTTATACGCGAGGGCCTTTCCTGTAGTTCTATATTCTAAGCACAGAAAGATACAGTTGTGTCTAACAGGGTGTTCCATCACCGTCGTGTTTAAATATATTTCACCCGGCGGTGCACATTTTTGCCTTTGATGGAACACCCTGTTAGACACAGAAAGACAATTGTGTCCGACACAGCGTGTCGCTCTGTGTCGTTCTGTGTAAGCCCAAATGGAACACATAAGTTCATGAAAAATCCGCCACGGTGCACTTTCCTCGTTTTTATTTTTGTTTGGCAAGTAAATCGTAAATTTTATGTTGATAATTTCTTTAAATTAATTACCCGACATCTTATAAATGCTGGGAATCTTAAAAATGAAACAATATTGTTGTAATTATAAATTAACGATCACATTTCAATTGGCGAGGGTTGGTAGCATTGTCTTAGTTGTGCCCGGCTGTGTCTAGCTGTGTCGTTGATGGAACACTTCTGTGTCGGACACAGTGTAACACTGTGTCTCTCTGTGTCTAAATGGAAGGCACCCATTGTATCGTTTACCATGTTTATAAGCGGAGTTTCGCTCCGGATGGAAGTTTCGATCCGGAGTGAAACACCACTTATAAACGTAGTAATTGTGACGTTCCAGTTCATGTGTAGAATGTTGATGGAAAATATTTGACATCATTACAATTTATGTGAAAGAGTTAGATTTTACATATTTATTGGTCGAGTATTGTTTTATTAAACTCTGAATTCAAAACTGGTAATTTTAGTACATATTAATTTTAAACAAGAACGAACAAATTTATCTAATCGGTTTTTCTACTTTCTAGTGTTAATGTTTTGTATAACATAATATGCTCCATTCGAGTCATCAAATTTATTTAAATCTTTACTCAAATTAGTTGGTTAAGATTACTTCTGTAAAATTTGTGTAAATATTTATATATTTTTTTCTCAAAAACCGGTCCTAGAAATATGTAAACTTCGTGTAAAAGTGATCTAAACATTGTGTAGTGTGTGAATCTTTGCATAAATTTTAAATTAAAGTTGTTTTTCAAGGATTACATTATTTTCAATTTTAAAAATAATATTTACCAGGATCATTTTCTGGAGCATTTCTATATCGTACCACATTATCATTGATGACGTGAACAAAGTTGTGATGATTCCGATAAACATGTTTCCGAAAGGAATCCCACTTTCGAAACGTTGCTTGGCAATTATGAAATTTGCATGTTATTTTAAACAACGGGTCGTTTTGATGAAAGCGAAGAACATGCTGTACAAGCAACGCGGCTGTAGCAGCAACATAATTGCACATTTCGCATTGATTCACCATGGTTCGTTGGAAAATTTGACATACGTTTTATAGGTTAGACTGATTCAGACGTTTAAAACGACTGAATTATTCAGACCAATTTTCAGTCTGAAACATATTTTCTAAGACGAAAAATATGTCTGAAAAAGCGGGACAAAAACGTCTGATTTTCAGACATCTTTTTTCGCAGTGCGGCGCTTGGGAGTAATCTTTTGTATGCGACCCTTTCAAAAAGCTTGTCCATGGAGTTTAAAAAATATCGGCCTGTAGGCAGACGGGTCCTCCTGAGGGCTTACCCGGCTTCGGGTTGAGAACAAGTTTTTTACGCTTCCATTCAGGAGACACTTCTTCCCTCCAGCACGTTGTGAATACTTGGGCGGAACTCACTGGTGCCATACTTACTGCATTATCTATCTTCTATATATATAGGAGAAAAACAATCACTCACTTGGTCATCACCACATCTCCAGAACTATTAGGCCTACCGACTTGAAATTTGGCATGCATGTTTCCTTTGTTAAGTAGAGATCCTCTAAGAAAGGGTTTTGCAACAATCGACTCCAGAGGGGACCGTAAAAGATATAAAAAAACAGTTTTTCAACTATAACTTTTACAGACTTGTGGTGACCGCGTACAAACTTAATTACTAAGTTTTACGCAAAGTCACACAACATATTCCGAAATGGTAAACACGATCAATAACGATCAATCGGAACATTTCAGCGATCACCGAACCCAAAGTTCAGTGATCTAGCCGCTTTCCGTTCCGTCCCTATCGTCCCTATCGATCTAGCCAATTTCCGGCATCCCCGATCTAGACTACTGTTTTTGACGTGCGACATTACGGTGCCCCCACAGTTCTTACCCATATAAAAATATCAATCTATATATATATATATATATATATATATATATATATATATATATATATATATATATATATATATATATATATATATACATATTAATAATAGTCTAAATCTAATTAAGTGATTACCATTATATTAATAATTGTACAGGATTAAGTGATTTTAAGTAAACACCAAAAGTGAATTACCGTTTTTTATTTAATGGTCCTTTAGACACAATAGGCAACCATAGACTTGAAACTCACATGTAATGTCATTAACTAATTAATGTCAAAATGATTTTTTCTAATTAAAAACTGATTTTTTCTATTGACGAAATGATTTCTTCTATTAACGGAATCTATGTAATATAAAAATTAATGGGTGTATGGATGTATGTATGTTCGCTATAGGCTCCTACACCGTGCAACCGATCTTAATGAAATTTTAACCATGTGCTATTTACATTAAAACTTAGAACATAGGCTATTTTATTACTTGCTTAAGCCACTCCTAGATGGCGCTATCATGGAGAGCTTCGTTGAAAATCATCGCAGAGATTTTAATTTTTGCATGAAGGTCCGTGGAGGTCTCCTTTGATGCACCTCGAAGCCCGATTTTCGAAGTTCAAAAAGGGGGCCGAAATATGACTGAAATTCAAAATTGCCGCAGAAATATGGTTGAATTTGCCAATTTTATTCCGATTCCAATGAAAGTGGGTATCTAGGGGTTTTTAATTTCGCAAATAACGAATTTATGGTCAAAATTAAAAATTCAAAATGGCCGACGAATTTGGAAATTGTGTTCCGATTCCAATGAAAATCTGTATCTGAGGTTTTTTAAGGTAGCAAATAAAGACTTTATGATCAAAATTTAAATTCAAAATGGCCGCACAAATATGGCCGACGAGTTTGCGAATTATATTCCGATTCCAATTAAAATCAGTATATGAGAGTTTTTGAGGTAGTAAATAACGAATTTATGATCAAAACTTATTCAAAATTGTGGGGCCAATATGGCGGAAGAATTTGCCAACTAAGTGTCATTTCCCGGTTAGCTGTATGTAGGGTGTTCAAGAGTTGGAACCAGGGTTTCGAACCCGAACCGAACCCGAACCCTGAACCCGCTCCGGTTCAAGATTTTTTTTAAAATATGTGAACCTGAACCCGAACCCGAACCAAATCAAAAATTCGGTTCAGGTTCAATTTTTAATGGCAATTATTATCTAAGTGTGAGGCGCGCGCTTGGAAATTCAAATTTAATATTTCCCAGAATTTCTAAAGAAAATTTTTTTTAGAATTCTGGGAACAGAAAAAAATTTATGCACCTCTATTGTTTGAAGCTGCACCAGGCCATATTGGGTGTTCCAGCAACTCAAGTCAGTGTTGAGAAGGCTTTTTCTGCACTGAAATTTGTTTAACTCCACAAAGAGTGCATTTCTCCGAGGAATCATTAAGAAATATTCTATATGTGCGTTTCAATGAATTTTTTTTCTAAAATAAATAAAAATAACATTTTAAAATAAACAGTATGTGAAATTGATTTTTGTTTTTGGGGAAAAGGTTGAACTCGAACCTGAACCCGAACCCGAACCTGAACCCACTAAATTTCAATGTATTGAACCCGAACCCGTACCCGCACCAAAAATTTACAGGGTTCGAAACCCTGGTTGGAACATTGGAAAATCTTGACATTCTAGCTTCAAATGGAAAAACATTGAATATAGTGTATCTTGAAGCTCTCTAAGCAATCGGTTCAGAATTGATCAACAAGGTTTTTTTTGGAAAGGTGGTAAGGAGAAACGGAAATGTGGGATGATTTATGTATTATGGATAAGAAGGAAAGAAACCCGTCACCTCTGAATTTTTAGGTATAAGTCTAGCATTCTGCTATGCGGGAAGAAGCTGGCATCTGGGTAAACAAATAAAACCTGAGTCAGTGACATTGCAGATGAGAACCCAGGGGCCAAGAAATTGCAGATTTATTTTAAATGTTTTAACGTTCGTGGGTTTAACGAGTTTGATGTGGTAACATCATTTACCTACCTTGGGTCAATAGTAGCAGCCGACAATAGCATGGAACCTGAAATACAAGCCAACAAGCCTACTATAGCCAGTCAAGGCTCTTCAAATCCAAGCATCTAACCATAACGTCTAAACTTTTACTATATAAGACGATGGTCTTGCCGGTCCTCACATCTGCATCCGAAACGTGGGTGCTTAGCAAAAAGCACTCTAACCTCTTGGCGGTGTTCGAGAGGAAAATACTTCGGAGGATTGTTGGCCCCGTATGTGAGGAAGGACGATTCCGGAGACTCTACAATGACGAGATCTACGAGCGCTATCGCGACATAGATGTTGTGAAGAAAATAAAGCTCGGTAGACTCCGGTGGGCAGCACATCTTGCTAGTATGAGTGAAGATGAGCCTGCTCGGAAAGTTCTCTGCGGTAAGACTTATGGGGTGCGACAGCGAGGGAGACCCAACCTCCGCTGGAAGGATGGCGTAGACCAGGACGCTCAGAGCATAGGGATGCCAAACTGGATGACATCGGCTCAGAATCGGGACCGGTGGAGAGAACAGTTGCGAGAGGCCAGGACCGGATTCCGGTTGTAGAGCCGTTAAAGAAGAAGAAGAGGGTTTAACAAAACACATATGTAGATATAGGTAATTTTGGTCACACCTCAAATAAATGTATTTTGAATCGAATGTCTCGAAACTTGGTTTTTCGTTATTGGTTATGAAGAATTTAATTTTGAAGATCATATAATTAAATGGCAAGCATTTATTTTGTGTAGCCCTGAGCTCAAAGAAGTGCAGAATCGCAATTTTATTTATACATGGCACAAAAGAACGCTAAACATTAGAAAATAATTGTACAATTAATTTCCCTCTGAAACGTATGGCATCTGTTACATTTAATTCGAATATATGAACTCAATTTTGCAATATGTGACAATTAAGAGATAATAAAAATTGGTTTTTTGGCATTGCTTTTTCCAGCTATAAAAAATTTGTTTCATTTTTCAATTTAGTTTTATTGTTCTCGAAAAATTTTGTTATTGCAGACTTCTAGTGTCGTGCCTTTATAACACGAGCAGGACAAGACCGTGCTTTCCTTTGCAGGAGAAGATCTCTTGCCCTTGATGTATCTTTAATTCCACAGAAACACTTTAGAGTTGATAGTTATGTATTTTTTATTTATTAATTTTTACACTTGAGTTATAAATTTGAGTTTTACAATTTGCTTTTACTCGGGTTTATAGTTTTAATGTTACACTCACTTTTCTTAGGTTTAATTTTTTAAGTTACAGATTAAGATTAATTATAGCCACAACTAGACTCTTCCTCCTCTAAACTTGGCCCTCTTGGATTGAGGTCTGAATTTCGACTGCCACTAATTTGGATCGATCGCTATTTATCATTATCGATCCCACCAAAGCTCTTTAATTCCATTATGATGAAAGTGTTCTTATTCCGCCGTTCCAATATTTCAGGGTGAACTCCCATTGGCTGAATTAATTCAAGTTATGATTTTCCAATAGTAAGCCCGGCCAATGGAAGTAATCGCAATTTAGCATTTCCCTATTGAAAGCTCTCTCGCGGGATTTTTGTGGGAGTTGACAATTACCGAGCGGGGTAATGCACTGCGCATGCACACCTTGCTAAAATGGGATTTTTTGTGTGCAGACCCATTGACGTAGTTTGTGCTCGTGTTGGGCGCCTCGGTCGTTGAATCCACTAGCAGGGTGCAAGGGTACATTGATCGCTCGAGAAATTAGTTCAGAGGAAAAGCGATATCGAATTTCGGATGTTTATCGCTTTCTTTTGCAATATGTAATTTAGGGAATGTGGAATTCGAGAACTTATGACCTGAGTGCATAAGTCAATGTATTGCAATTCGAGAGTTTTGTAATTATGAAAGCTCGTGTTATATTTTGATCGAGTCATTGGCTGAGGGCAAAGTTTCTGGGTATATCTCGAATGAATTATGCGAGATGCTCGAAAGGTTTGATGAGATGAGATTTTGATATGAAAGGGTTTGTATATTTTAGGGGTTTTAGGTAATGAGCGACGATCATTACACCTTCCCCCTTAATCAGAAGGTTGTGCGACTTTAGGAAGCAGAACCTTCGTTTTAGTCGTAAGTGTTGGTGGAATCGTGATATTAGCGTCGTGGTCCAATCATTATTACAATTTTCTTTTTCTATTTGTGTACTTAAAAGATAGTTAACTTAGGTTTACTACATTTTTTTTTTTATATATATACCTACATATATAGAATTCTTAACGTATTTATTCTTTTGCATACTTTCATGCGTTTTTGTCTTGAAGTAAGTTTACTATATATTTTTTTTGCTATTATGTACATTTATCTAAAGTATTCTTAATATACTTTGTTATACATATTTTTTGTGTTATATGTATATATTTTGCGGTTTTGTTTATATGTGTTTTAAAGGTTCTAAAGTGAATATTATTTGCACATTTTTAGGTTTTTTTGCTAAATTTTATTTTAAAACATTCTTAATTACTTTTTTTTTGTTTTAAGGAAAAGAATAAAACCTATTTTCTAGTTTAATTAAGGCTCATTTCTACAGTTAGCTTTATATATGTGTCTATTTAAATTTATTTAAAGGATTCTTAGTCTTGATTATCTATCCGTATAATGTTCTTAATGAATTTATATCTTTGCATATTTTTAGGCGAAACTACGAAACTTATTAGTATTTACTTTCTAAACTAATTAGTGAATTTTTTTTTTTTATATATATATTTATATGTGTTTTGAAAGGGTTTTTTTTTTTTTAAATTTGTTCAAATTAGCATAACAAATGTAATTAAATTTATATATGTTCCTAATTATTATTTTTTGTGTATTTGTTTTATCTTTACATTCTATATTTTTTTTCTATAAAGGTATTTTATATTATAATGTTCCTAAAATTTATCTTATAAGAATATGTGTTTTGTTTTTCTTCTTTTTTTTGTTTTATACACATATATTTGATTCAATTGCCTTTTTAATGTGTGCTATTTGGTGCAATTTTCGCATAAAAAAAATTTGATTTCCGATGGTATCGTTTTTCTTATGGATAAATTTTTGCATTACACTCGTGCGGGTGTCAGATTTTGCGGTGAGTTATACAAATTTACTTTCCCGACGTTTTCGAAATATATCCCCGGGTTGGTTTCAAACTTCGTAATATTGACTGCATTTTCTCCCGATGTCTTGGGGATGGCAAAAAGCCATGTTAATAGGAGTAACCTATGGAAATCTATGCGTTAGTATCTTCGTTAAATAATTTGAGATTATTGTTATGCAATAATCGATTTTTATTCTTAATTCTAATGGTGGTATTTTCTGCAGAATTTAACTCGATTACTGGGTAGGGGCCTTCCCATAAGGGTTCTAGTTTATTTTTTCTCTTGTTATTTTTAACCAGGACTTTGTCGCCTAGATTAAATGTTTTAATCCCGGTTCTTTGATCGTAATACCTTTTATTCTTCTCTTTCGCAGAAATTATTGTTTCTTTTGCGATTCCATACCCGTGTTGTAGTCGTGCTTTTAGCTCATTCGCGTAGTTTTCATAGTTATATGAGGGAGTTGGGCTTGATTTCAGGCTGGACGGAATTTCGGCTGGAAATCCGTATAAAAGTTCGTAAGGGGTGAAGTTGGTACTGGAGTGCGGTGTGGTGTTGTACACGAACATAGCGTAAGGTACCCATGTATCCCATGTCAAGGGATCTCTATTTACATAATGCCGGAGATATTCGGCTAAAGTCCGGTGACTTCTTTCCAATGCTCCATTAGTTTGTGGGTGGTAGGGAGTCGTTTGCAATTGTTTTATATGGAGTAACTTAGTTACCTCTTTAAACATTGCACTAAGGAAATTAGAACCTTGATCAGTGAGTACTGAATGGGGTATACCGTGCTTACAAATAATCTCCTCTACTAATGCCCTTGCTACAGTCGCGGCCTCAATGTCTTCCAGAGCGATCGCGGTGGAGAACTTTGTGAGGTCGTCTTGGAAGGTAAGTAGGTATTTCTTGTTTGTGTAGCTCATTGGTAGTGGCCCTACAATGTCTAAGAATATCTTTTGGAAAGGCCTTGAGCTGGTAGTTGTGATTTTCATGGGTACCTTGGGATTTGATAATAGCTTGTTCTTTTGGCACGATGAACATTTTTTTATATATGCTTTTATGTCAGGTCGCATTCCTTGCCAGTAGTAGTCCTTCTGAATTCTCTTAAGGGTTCTGGTGATACCCTGGTGTCCTCCGGTTGGAAGTTCATGGTATTCACGCAGAACTTTTTGTATTTCCTCGGGAGTTGTAAGGAACTTTACTCTGCCTGTGTAGCAAATGATTTCGATATCTGGTTCTGATATTATGTCGGCACATATTCTCCTGAAGTGATACATGTCATGGTTGTTGAGAGGTGGAATGGCTATGTTTAATTTATTTACGCCGGCAAGTTCGCATAGTTTTAAGAAAGAGGTTAACACTTGCCTTACATTTTCTTCATCTCGTTTCATACGTATGGGGAGTGAGCATTTTGCCAGTATGTAATTATTATGATTCCCTTTTTTGTATTCGTAAACGCGGTTTATTTCTAAATTTGGGGGGATTTCGGTAATCTTATCTCTTAGTACTAATTCCACGTCACTGGAGGTCGGAGGTAGTAGGAAGAATTTATGGGTGATTCCCTTTAGTTTGATTAACGCTTGATTAGTATCTGTCACTTTCCTGAAATTATCTGTATCAGTGTTTGTGTTGTCTGCGTTCCGTATAGGATCAGCCTGAGTTGGGGCGGCTGTTCGGACGGCTTTTTTTGCCTGGTTTCTAGTAATTACCCTAACTGCCTTTTCCTCTGCCGCCGTGTCAGTAGGGTTTATTCTACTGAGGGCATCTGCATTGGCATTCAACTTACCTGGTTTATAAACTATCTTGTAGTCATACTCTTCCAACCGTATCCTCCATCTGGTAAGTCTACTATTACAATCTTTCAGATTCATTAACCAAACTAGAGGTTTATGGTCTGTGATTATCGTGAACTTTCTTCCATATATGTACGGGCGAAATTGCTGCACCGCGTAAACAATGGCGAGAAGTTCTTTTTCTATGGTAGAATACCGGGATTCGGCAGGGTTTAGAGTACGACTGGCATAACAAATTGGTCTATCTTGACCTATTTCGCCTTGGGACAAGATAGCTCCTAGGGCTACGTCGCTAGCATCGGTAGTTACTATGAATTCTTTATCGAATTCTGGGTAAGCTAGTATTGGGGTTGTGATTAATTTTTCCTTCAATGACCTAAATGCTTCGTCGCAAAAAGCGTCCCACTCAAACGGGGTGTTCTTTTTCAGAAGTCTTGTTAATGGCTTCGCCGTCTTGGCGAAATCTGGTATAAATCTGCGGTAGTAGCCCACAAACCCTAGGAATGCCTTAATGTCCTTTTGCTTTCTGGGTCGTGGATAAGTTTTTAGTGCGCTAATTTTAGTGGGGTCCGGATGTACGCCTTTGGAGCTTACTACATGCCCTAAGTATGTAATTTCCTTTGCCAAGAAGTGGCATTTTTCTGGTTGGAGCTTTAGATTATTCTCCCTTAATCTCGTGAGTACCTCTTCCAACTTCATATGGTGGTCTCGTAAGTCGTACCCATACACGACTATGTCGTCTAAATAGACGAAGCATCGCATTCCCTGTAAGCCGGTTAAAACCGTATTCATTAGCCGTTGGAAGGTGGCTGGGGCTCTTTTGAGACCGAAAGGCATACGGTTATAATGATAGTGGCCAAAGGAGGTACTGAAAGCGGTTTTATCCTTGTCAGCCTCTTCCATGGGTATCTGGTGAAATCCATTGGCTAAATCTAAAGTAGTAAAATACTTAGACTTACCCAATTGATCCAAGATATCCGTGATATTGGGCAACGGATAGGCGTCTCCTACAGTTATCTCGTTCAACCTACGGAAATCCACCACTAATCTCCATTTCCTGTTTCCGTTAGCGTCGGGTTTCTTGGGGACAAGTAGGAGTGGTGAATTCCATGGGCTACTACTAGGGCTTATGATGCCATCTTCCAACATGGTCTGAATTTGCCTGTTTACCTCACACCTTTGCGATTCTGGTAGCCGATAGGGCTTTGTATATATGGGTGGCTTATCTGCCAAAGTGGGAATGGTGTGGGTGATAGCATCGGTGCACGTAAGGAAATCTCCTTCTAAATGGAACAGGTCATTGTACTTCCTACAGATGTGTATCATTTGCTTTCGCTCTTCCTCGTTGCAGTGACTTAAATCTATGAGACTTTCCAATTTCTCTAATCTCCGGTTGGTTTTTCCCCCGTTGGGCTGTATAACATCGTATTGTTCTAACTCAGTATATGAGGGTATTACGTCCTCGAGTGGTATTTCTGTGTCTTCTTCATTTATATTGAGGACCGCCACCTTGGCATATCCTCTTTCTGGTCGTACAATACAATTCCCTAAATAGACGCCAGTTTTTATTAATTTCTTCTCGCAAACTAGAGGTACATCTTTTGTGACTGGGATTTCCACGATCGCTTCGGATCTGGCTGGAATTGTTATTTTATTATTATTTAATTTAATTATTTCTTTATTACTTTCCCTTTTAACATCTTTGTATTCAACCCTTTTTACCTTGAATTTAGGTTCTTCTCCACAGATTTTCTTTTTACTTGTGGGAGGTATTTTAACTATTTTAATGGGCATTTCTTCGCCACATACTTCTATTCTATCCAATTCTCCGTACACCCTATTCCCGTTCTCACTTATTACGACTGGCCTTGTTTCCGGCCTTTTATTTATTTTAATTTTTACTTTCTCGTCCACGCAGCTTCCGTCGGATAGACTGGTGGGTAATTTATATAATTCACCGTTTGCTAGGTCTTCCCCGCAGATTTCTTCTTTCCTGGGAGGTACTTCATAATTTTCCTTTTCTTCTTCAGCGTATTCTTCGTAAAGATCTATGCCTTCATTATTTATCCCTTGACATTCTATGGGATAGTTATTTTGTTTATGGTGAGTGGGTAGTTTTTGTTTATTATGGGTCAACTCATTCGTTTTGTGAGTGCTTCGAAAATTAACATGTGGGTTGTTGATTCGATAGATGTTTTTGGAGGGAGTGAAATTTTGAGTATCTATGATATTCCAAGCATCATCTAAGGGAAGTTTGAATTCCATCACACTCTCCGAATACTTGATGTCACAATCATACCTGTAAAAGAAATCGTGACCCAACAATCCATCACAGGACAGAATGTTTCCATCCCTTATAATATGGAAGGGGTTGGAAACTTGTAAACCATTGCTGCCATTATTTACATCCAGACTTCCGAGAGATAAGCCCTCAGAGGTGACGTGTTCATCATAAAAAGATATAATAGTACATCTTTTTGTTACGTCAACCCAGCTGTCTTCAGAACAAGATGAAAGTTTGTACAGACTGATTTCTGAACCTGTATCGATGAAAAAGGTTGCGGTTCCATTCTTAGAAAGTGAAAAAGGTAAGATAGTTGTGACACCTCGCTCGGTGATAGTGACCGGAACACGAACTGTGATGCTTAGTTGAGAGTATGCACTTCGGCGAGAATTTCGCGATTGCGGGTTGGAATGCCGGGGATTCCTTCCCGCGGCTCCTCGTTTCCCGCCTCGTAGCCGTTCTGGTTGAGTAACCTTACTTGCTTGTAAGGTTGTTCGGGACTACTTCTGTTATTCTGTTGGCCAGAAGGGCGCCCGTTGTTGGTTGGATATTGTCGCTGCTCTGGGCGTCTGTTGGGGGATGAATTTACTGGTGTCCACGAGTCGCGGTTAAAATTTTGCTGCCTGGGTTCCTGTCGTCTATGGTTGGAACGTCTTTCATAGTCTAAGCGACGCGTCCTACATTCGCTGATATCGTGGTTCGGTCTGTTACAATAAGAACAGAAAAGTCGTCGAACCTCTTTCTTTATTTGCGCGCCTGTAAAACTAGGGATGGCCCTGTTCCTATAACAGGTCTCCCTGGTGTGCCCTCGTTTATTACAAACTTCGCATACGGGTGTACTACGGGATCCCTCTCCGAATGTATCCTTGTACGTTCTCTCTTCTGCTCGAGAAACGCGTTCCAGGATGTAGTCAATAAGGGTCGATAAGTCGTCTTCCCCTCGGGCTTGAGCAAGAGTCTGCAATCTCTCGCTTCTTAACCCGTTTTCAAATGCAGTTACCGCCTCCCTGCTATTTTCCTTGATTAATGCTTCACTAGCGGCGCCACCACCTAAGGCTATTTTCGTTGCCTTATTTAATTCCCCCAAGGTACGGGTTATTCTTTCAGAATAGTCTAGGACGCTTTCCCTGGGTCCCTGTTTTGTTTTCCTCAAGTCCTCCCGTAACACTGCTCGAGAGACTCTGTATCTCTTTTGAAGGGCGCTTTTTAGTTCGTTCCAATCGCTTGCTCCACCGTATTCGATCATATCAAATACGGCGCCAGAAACCTTGGATTTAAGGATATTGAAGAACAGTACCTTGTCCCTCTCATTTTTAGCCGTGTTAAAAAGAGTGTCACAGCAGGAGATGAATTGGTCTAAGCCTTCCTTATTACCAGCGAATTTGGGTATCATCTCTCGCACATCTGCGATGGAGATTCTGTATTCCGAGCTACCGGGTGCATTAGCCGGGTGTGGTGGTTCCTCGGGCGGAGCCATTATGGGTGCTGGAATGAGGATTATGCGGTTTCGCAAGATTCGTGATTCAATTTTGTCACAGAATTTTGGACTTGGCTAAGGGAATATTTAGTGAAGGCCTGTGATGAGGCGAAAAAAGGTCCTGACTGAATATTGTAATAGAGAGTTCTATTACTAAACTAAACTTCCTGGGTAATCCCAGACATTCCGAAACGTGATGGCAAGAAATACATAAGGCCAGTTGAGAAAAGAAAATATAACAATGAGGGAGAATAAGTAATAAACAATACCAGAATTAAAAATGAAAAATCGACTCGTGTGGATTGCACAAACATACGTAATTAGCAGAAAACAAAAAAAATAAAGTGAGTGGATCACATAAAAATTCAAAACATTCGTTATGGGAATTCACCAATCCCAAGATGAAGATAAATAATAAAAATTAGCAATCGTTTCGTGATTCGTAATGCGCAATAAATACAACCGACACATAAACAACGTTTAAACAAAAAAATGAACGCATCACGAAAGAAAAAAAAATTTTTTTTACAGGGAAGATTTCGCCCTTTTAATTACGCGCACGAAAGTAGACACAAAAATTTAATGCGAACCGCAAGAAAATAACCCAACTAAAATTCCGATAATATGGTTCAATAACGCACTTATAATTTATATGCATTGGCACTTTCTAAAAAAAAATTATTTTGACGGAAAAAGTTAATTGAAAATTGCACCTCACAACTTAATTCACAAGTGATTTTTGTATTTTTAATTTATCTTAATCATTCTTAAAAATAAGTATATTCTTTTTCGCCTAAAAATATACTATAAAAATAATCAAAACTCAACTTACTTGGTAATTAAATTGCCGACGGGTTGCTCCGTTTGCGCTGTGTGTACGCAATTCTTTGTCATTGTTAGGAGTTTTTTTTGTGTTGTTGTTGTCCCTCGTTGAGATGATGTGGTTTTCCCTCGTTGATAAGTTGTTGATGATTTTGTTGATAGGTTTCCCTCGCTGATTTTATGGAGAGGTTCCAACGTTGATGCTGTTGTTGTTGATTTCCCTCGCTGGTTAGTTGTTTGTTGATTTGTTGATGTTGGTTGGTCCCTCGTTGGTTAATGATGTTGGTTGGTCCCTCGTTGGTTAATGATGTTGGTTGGTCCCTCGTTGGTTAATGATGTTGGTTGGTCCCTCGTTGGTTAATGATGTTGGTTGGTCATTCAGTTATTGTTGGCACCACCCTAACTCCGGCGCCTGGCCTCTGGAGGGGCTAATAGTTGAAAGATGAGGTGCTTTTGTAGATTGTTAAAGCTGGAGGTGCCTATTCTTTCAGGACAACCTCTTTCACCACGGTAGCGGATACTGGATTTGTCCGTATCTCACCTTGCTGCCACCATAAATTTTGTCGTGCCTTTATAACACGAGCAGGACAAGACCGTGCTTTCCTTTGCAGGAGAAGATCTCTTGCCCTTGATGTATCTTTAATTCCACAGAAACACTTTAGAGTTGATAGTTATGTATTTTTTATTTATTAATTTTTACACTTGAGTTATAAATTTGAGTTTTACAATTTGCTTTTACTCGGGTTTATAGTTTTAATGTTACACTCACTTTTCTTAGGTTTAATTTTTTAAGTTACAGATTAAGATTAATTATAGCCACAACTAGACTCTTCCTCCTCTAAACTTGGCCCTCTTGGATTGAGGTCTGAATTTCGACTGCCACTAATTTGGATCGATCGCTATTTATCATTATCGATCCCACCAAAGCTCTTTAATTCCATTATGATGAAAGTGTTCTTATTCCGCCGTTCCAATATTTCAGGGTGAACTCCCATTGGCTGAATTAATTCAAGTTATGATTTTCCAATAGTAAGCCCGGCCAATGGAAGTAATCGCAATTTAGCATTTCCCTATTGAAAGCTCTCTCGCGGGATTTTTGTGGGAGTTGACAATTACCGAGCGGGGTAATGCACTGCGCATGCACACCTTGCTAAAATGGGATTTTTTGTGTGCAGACCCATTGACGTAGTTTGTGCTCGTGTTGGGCGCCTCGGTCGTTGAATCCACTAGCAGGGTGCAAGGGTACATTGATCGCTCGAGAAATTAGTTCAGAGGAAAAGCGATATCGAATTTCGGATGTTTATCGCTTTCTTTTGCAATATGTAATTTAGGGAATGTGGAATTCGAGAACTTATGACCTGAGTGCATAAGTCAATGTATTGCAATTCGAGAGTTTTGTAATTATGAAAGCTCGTGTTATATTTTGATCGAGTCATTGGCTGAGGGCAAAGTTTCTGGGTATATCTCGAATGAATTATGCGAGATGCTCGAAAGGTTTGATGAGATGAGATTTTGATATGAAAGGGTTTGTATATTTTAGGGGTTTTAGGTAATGAGCGACGATCATTACACTAGATTTAAATTGAAAAAAGCTATAGAAAATGGCCCTCGAATTTTGAGTGCTGGATGCTGCTGTTTGCATTTTAAATCTTTTAACGTTCATGGTTTTAACTGAATACGCAGGCAAATTTGGTCATAGTTCAAATGAATGTAAATGTGCACCGGGTCCCAGCTAGCCTTTTGTATGTGACCCTTTCAAAAAGCTTGCCCATGGAGTTTAAAAAATATCGGCCTGTTGGCAGACGGGTCCCCTGAGGGCTTACCCGGCTGAGAACAAGCTCCTTGACGCTTTCATTCAGCGGACACTTCTTCCCGCCAGCACGTTGTGAATACTCGGTCGAACACACCACACCAGGTGCCACACTGACCGCATTATAAGCGTTATAAGCGGGGAAGCCATCTCCCGTTCGGTCACAGAAGTCAGCGTTCTACCGCTGCAGAATTGTACGTTATCCGGTGAAATAAAACCGCGTGTTTTGTTTGCGTTAACAGATCTCTGACTCTTCGCTCTTCTATCTTTCCGACTAAAGCATGCTGCCTCGTCAAATTTGTCCCATACATATGTACACAGTAAACTCAAGAATTGACTTTCTAAACACTTAAAGCATTTAAACCGTTGTCGACGAATTTTAAATACTCAGCGGCGTTTAATGAGTAAACACTTAAGTGTTTAATTAGTAAACGTTTGTATCGTGGTTTTGGTTATGAATAATAAAAATTTAGTTGATAGAAATATTAATCAATATTATATTAAAACACAATACTATCATTGCAAAAGCTGAAAAAAAAACCAAAAAAAAACCAACACGAGTGCCGTTTTCCAAGCGGTCCTCCGAATAGGTACAAACCACTTCCAAAATATTGCTTGACTTCCGTGATAGAACGAGATGCGCTTTACCGAATATGCTAAATGGTACCATTGGCGGGCATTAGCATAATTGCGTGAAATATGGGTCGCTCATATTTTTTCTAGTCTTACCACTGCAAATCTCAGCTTTTGAAAGTGTTTTATTTCAAACCGCTTAAAACGTTTTATTTTGACATTTAAGTGTTTTAAAAGTGTCGACAGTGTTAATCAATGGGTGACTTCAAAATAAAACGTTTTAAGCGTTTTGAAATAAAACACTTCTAAAACTTCAGGTTTGCAGTGATACTGATAATTTTAAATTCGTAATATTTAAGCAGCTTTATGGTTTTATTTTCATACTAGTAAAAAACCCGCGTGCGTTGCAACGCCTCCAAATAAAAAAGTTTATGTGTGCACAGTCCGCGGTAGGAAAAAAGTATAACAAAAACAACAAAAAATCTGGAAAAAATGATTTTGGATACCATACAGAAATTTAGAGTTACCTATAAAAAATATTGTAATATTTCTTCTCGAGCGTTCTCGGATCCGCCAGAGATTAATTGGAACAATTTGTTTCTTTTTAACAACTTTAATTTCAAAACAAAACTTCTTGCACACATGTGCTCCTCCTTTCTCTTCTTGGCGGTTCAGTTAGAACAACCGTACTAAATTGAGATGTGACACTGCGTTATGTATGCATTCAAGTAGGTGCCTCTGAACATGAAACTTCTGGGTGAATTGGAATTTTAACTTTCTCTTTTCGGTTAGCCGTTACACTGCCCCCTTCTTACTTAATATTCGTCCCGAACACAGTTTCCTACAGGTCCCGTTCTTACCGATCGAACCTTTTCATTACTGTGGAGGGGCCGTTCCATTTCCTTTGTAGTTTTGACAATTTACCTTTCATTCGTGGAGGATTATATAGCTAGACTCGATCGCCTTCCTTAGGTCGCCCTTAGGTCGTAGTTGGTCTTCATCCTGTTGGGCGATTCCCAAATTTAAATCACTTGGCAGCGTAATCTGTTTCCCGAAAATCATCTTTGCAGGCGTCTGACCGGTAGAACGTGGATAACTGTCCTGTACAGCGTTTTTTTTATTGAATTATATAGAGATGTTCTTCATATTAATTTGAAAACCTATTTCTACCGTTTTTACTGTTTCTATACTGGTTAGGGCAAATTTAAGAAATTTCCTACATGTTCTTCCATTTGGAGCTAGGATGTGAAAATTTTTCGACTTCCTAACCCTTGAACAACCTACATACAGCTGACCGGGAAATGACACTTATTTGGCCCCGAAATTTAAAATTTATAAGTTTTGATTATAAATTCTTTATTTGTTACCTTAAAATCCCCCAGATACCGATTTTCATTGGAATCGGAATACAATTGGCAAACTCATTGGCCATATTGGTGCGGCCATTTTGAATTTATAAGTTTTGATCATAAATTCTATATTTGCAACCGTAAAAACCCTAGATATCCACTTTCATTGGAAATGGAATACAATTGCAAAAATTCGTCCAGCATATTGGCGCGGCCATTTTGAATTTATAAATTTTGATTAAACATTCGTTATTTGCTACCTCAAAAAACCCCAGATACCGATTTTCATTGGAATCGGAACACAATTGGCAAATTCGTCGGCCATATTGGCGCGGCCATTTTGAATTTGTAAGTTTTGATTAAACATTCTTTATTTACTACCTCAAGAAACCCCAGATACCGATTTTCATTGGAATCGGAATACAATTGGCAAATTCGTCAGCCATATTGGCGCGGCCATTTTGAATTTATAAGTTCTGATCATAAATTCGTTATTTGTTACCTTTAAAAACCCCAGATAGGGATTTTCTTTGGAATCGGAACACAATTGGCAAATTCGTCGGCCATATTGGCGCGGCCATTTTGAATTTATAAGTTT
Organism: Thereva nobilitata; assembly: GCA_963855945.1. Lineage (NCBI taxonomy): Eukaryota > Metazoa > Arthropoda > Insecta > Diptera > Therevidae > Thereva > Thereva nobilitata. The sequence goes on along the minus strand of OY979694.1, from coordinate 52,319,455 downwards.
TGCTTAAACATGCGTTATTTGCTACCTCAAGAAACCCCAGATACCGATTTTCATTGGAATCGGAAGACAATTGGCAAATTCGTCGGCCATATTGGCGCGGTCATTTTGAATTTAATTCTATAAGCACCCCCTGGATGTAAGTAATATGTGGTTAAATTTTTGTGGCAATCGGTTGGATGGTTTCAAAGTCTATAACGGACAAAGAAACATTTTTTGTGTTTTATTAGAAGATTAAAAAAAAACCTGTCAACAAAGGTGTAAAACTTTCAGCATAAACTAAGTTAAATAAATGAAAACAACAAATGAAGTAAGAAAAGGCCAAAAAATTAAGAATAGGTATATTCTAAAATAATTTGGGATGTAATTTTGGCACTTTTTTTACTTCTGTTTATTACGCAAATAACAACAATTGCATTTAAAAATTTTTTATCAGATCTCGAATTTTGGGACTTTTAATTTAAAAAAAAGTTCATTTTTGTTAACGTGAACTGAGATTTAACTTTTTGTATTTTGGCCAATTGTTTCTTAACAAATGCATATTTTGAGCTATAATTTGGACTGTATCATTTTGAAACCTATTCATTTCATGCGATAAATTCAAAAAATTTTAAGTTTTATAGAAACTTATTTTCAAGCATTATAGTGTAAGTATTATTAATTGAGTGATTTTGTTTGGTTTTTTCATAAAGCTTAGATGCAAAATGCAATAATTTTTGTGTGATAATAAAAATTACCCGATAAAATTAAATGTTTTTTTTTGTTTCTGAAAAAAGTACCTCTAAATCGATCACCCAGTATTTCATTTTTAGAGAGACACTTCCCAACCCCTATACACTTTACGGTTTAAAAATAAAACGCTAGAGCGTTTAGTTCCTCATAAGTGTTTTATCATAACTAAGTGTTTACCTTCCCAACTGTTTAATTGGCGAATAAGTGTTTTACTTTTAAACACTTGTGCTTAGGTTAGAATTTTTTGGTAAACACCTTAAGGGTTTAATTTTTGTTAAACGCTTTACGTGTTTAAGAATAAAACTCTTTAGCGTTTAGATTTTGTGCATTAACCGCTTCTGCTGTTTTAAAAATAAACACTTCACACCATTAAAACGCTTTCTCGTTTAGCAACAATAGTAACTGTTGGAGTCGTTTTTTGTATGATTACAGCCGATTATATGACTGTGTTCCTTGCTATGGCATATTGCATTTGAAGAAGGCATTTTTCTGAAGACCCATAAAATAAACTTTAATTTTTATCTATTATTACTTTGGATATTTTTCGCGGATCCTACTTAAAGCTAAGAGCACTCAATAACAAAATAATTGCCATGTCGGGCTTTTACATCAGATCAAACACAATAACGGTGGGATGGGATATAAAGATGGCTTTAAACCTTTATTGGGTTATTGCAGGCGATGTGAATGGATGGGAAAATATTTTTATATAAGGTTCAGCTCAAAATCTCATTCTCCCCAACCAAAAAATCTTTTGATGTATAAAAATATTCTTCTCGAAATTCTTCAGGCGGTCCGCATAATCTAAAGAAATTGCGAACGTGTGTAGCAGCGCGCAACCTCTGCCGATTGGGGCAAAAGGAAAGTTTTACTCCTGATTAAAATCTATACAAGAAGGGCTCTTAGGCATGTGACCAAAATGAAAATAAATGACTACTTTGAAGTCTGCCTTGGAATAGGGAAATCCTTTGATTTAATAGAAGAATAATAGAAGGGAATACTGACAACATGGTAATTGAATGAAAACACGTCTACCACGCTTTCATTGACTGCATATAAAAGGGGTTTCATTCGAATCGGGTGTGACTATGCTATACACGCAGAAACAATCACATCAGAGTAAATTTTTTTTTTCTATACCAGTTCAAGGTTCACCAACAAAAGTACGTAAAGAAATCCACAACAAGCCGATGGGAAAAGAAGGATAAGAAAAATTCTGAAGTCTGAACTCTTTATGAAATATTGCCTTACGTTAAAAACAAGCCCCAGTAAACACACAAATTAGATACGACCGTACAGCTACAAAGTCTACATTTTCGTACCGTCTTAGCTAAGAATTCTATTTCTGTATCGGGACTTGAGTAAATGGCAGCAATGAAATTTACGTAACCTATACATTAGCATCGGTGTAGAAACAAAGGTGGAAGCCTTACTACGAATGTGTTAAGTTTTCAGTCTTCTATTTATTATCCTTTGAAATTGGTGTGAACATGTTTGGTTCATAAACAAACATTTTCAGGGTCACCATGAATGGTGGGGGATTTAACTATCATTTAGGTTTAATTTGAATACCTGACACCTTGGCTGATGTTGACATACAAGGGTATTTTAGATTGCTTTCAATGTTATGAGAAAATTTTAATGGCTACACAATCTTGATAAAAGAAAAAATAAGGTTATACATATATTGTGAATGTTCTTTAACATGGATTTATAGGGCTGAAATTAACTTTGAAATGGTTTTAGTGAAAATGAAAATTAATTTGTGTTTGACAAAAGAAATAGATTGGATAACCAAAACTAAAGTCTCCGTTTGAAAATAAAGAACTATAATGTAAAAGTTTCGATATATTTTGCAAGATTCGAATTGACTGATTGGAGAAAATTAAAAACGTTGCTGTTTCGACTCTATCAGGTCTGCCTGATCTTTTAGTAGCTCGTTTCTATCCCATGACGTCACGCGCACAGTGCCTGTTAAGAATGATGCGGTGAAATGTGGGTATAGTGGTGTAGAATGAAGTCAAAATGACGTAAAAAGGAAATTTTTGGTAGAGAACTTCTCTCTTGCGAGTTACAGAAATGAGCTTTTGGTCTGGTCTGCCTGGTCTATTAGGCCTGATCTTCATGGTATATGTGGTCTGATCTGCCTCGTCTATTTGGTCTAGTCTACCTCGTCTGGTCTACTTGGCAAAATCGGGCCTGTGATGCTGTACGAGAATATTGCATAAATGTCCATTTTTGATGCATTTTGAGTGCATTGCTACACTATTTTTTGAAGTGAAAACTTCTTTAGGCACGTTGGGTATTTTTGGCCTGGGGAAAAATCTAAAAACTCGCGTCACGCGCACATTTTGTGTGCCATCACGCGCACTTTTTGTGTGCCATCACGCGCACGTACCATCGCTTGAGAAAAATGTTTCCTTTGGGGGTTTTAGTTTTAATGATGTAGTATGAATTATATATTATATATTAAATATTATATATTAAATATTATATATTAAATATTATATATTGAATATTATATATTAAATATTATATATTAAATATTATATATTGAATATTATATATTTAATATTATATATTAAGTATTGTGTATTATGGACTATGTAGTGTACTACGTACTATGAGCTATGTACTAATTATTATGTATTAATTATTATGTTCTATGTGCTATGTATTATGAATTATGTAGTATGTACTATGTACTATGCACTATGTACTATGCACTATGTACTATGCACTATATATTATGTACTATGTACTACACACTATTTACTATGTAATGTATATTATGCACTATTTACTATGTACTATATACTATATACTATGTACTATGTATTATGTTCTATGTACTATGTACAATGCATTATGTATTATATACTATGTACTATTTACTATGCACTATGTACTGTATATTATGCACTATTTACTATGTACTATATACTATGTATTATGTTCTATGTACTATGTACTATGTTCTATGTACTATGTACAATGCATTATGTATTATATACTATGTAATATTTACTATGAACTATGTACTGTATATTATGCTTATTTACTATGTACTATATACTATGTTTTATGTACTATGTACTATGTACTATGTTATATGTACTATGTACAATGCATTATGTATTATATAGTATGTACTATTTACTATGCACTATGTACTGTATATTATGCTTATTTACTATGTACTATATACTATGTATTATGTACTATGTACTATGTACTATGTACTATGTACTATGTACTATGTACTATGTACTATGTACTATGTTCTATGTACTATGTACTATGTACTATGTCCTATGTACTATGTTCTATGTACTATGTACAATGCATTATGTATTATATACTATGTACTATTTACTATGCACTATGTACTGTATATTATGCACTATTTACTATGTACTATATACTATGTATTATCTTCTATGTACTATGTACTATGTTCTATGTACTATGTACAATGCATTATGTATTATATACTATGTAATATTTACTATGCACTATGTACTGTATATTATGCTTATTTACTATATACTATATACTATGTATTATGTACTATGTACTATGTACTATGTTATATGTACTGTGTACAATGCATTATGTATTATATACTATGTACTATTTACTATGCACTATGTACTGTATATTATGCTTATTTACTATGTACTATATACTATGTATTATGTACTATGTACTATGTACTATGTACTATGTACTATGTACTATGTACTATGTACTATGTACTATGTACTATGTACTATGTACTATGTACTATGTACCGTGTACTATGTACTATGTACTATGTACTATGTACTATGTACTATGTCCTATGTACTATGTTCTATGTACTATGTACAATGCATTATGTATTATATACTATGTACTATTTACTATGCACTATGTACTGTATATTATGCACTATTTACTATGTACTATATACTATGTATTATGTTCTATGTACTATGTACTATGTTCTATGTACTATGTACAATGCATTATGTATTATATACTATGTAATATTTACTATGCACTATGTACTGTATATTATGCTTATTTACTATGTACTATATACTATGTATTATGTACTATGTACTATGTACTATGTTATATGTACTATGTACAATGCATTATGTATTATATACTATGTACTATTTACTATGCACTATGTACTGTATATTATGCTTATTTACTATGTACTATGTATTATGTAGTATATACTATGTACTATGTACTATGTACTATGTATTATGTACTATGTACTATGTACTATGTACTATGTACTATGTACTATGTCCTATGTACTATGTTCTATGTACTATGTACAATGCATTATGTATTATATACTGTGTACTATTTACAATGTATGCACTATGTACTATGTACTATCCACTATTTACTATGTATTATGTACTGTGTATTATGTATTATGAATTATGTATTATGTACTATGTACTATGTATTATGCACTATGTATTATGTACTAAATACTATGCTTGTATCAATTTACAGTTTATTTAGAATTTGCTTGAACTGAATTTTTGCTATGTAGAATGTTCGAGAGATGATTACGGTACATCTTACCGAAATCACTGTGTAGTTAGGCTATTTTAAGAATTAATAAAGAGTAGCGAGTAGTCAGTAGTCGGTTGTGTAAAGTGGAAGTAGAAATTTCAGTAGTATAAAATATTAAAAAGAGTTGTGCTTGATTTTCATTTTAAAGTTGTGCTTGATTTTCATTTTAAAGCTGTGTTTGATTTTCATTTTAACTTTATTACTTAATTAAAAATTGTTATTTACCTTAAAAGATATCGTGTTTTATTTTTGAAACCCAACATATATATATATATATATGTATATATATATATATATATATATATATATATATATATATATATATATATATATATATATATATATATATATATATATATATATATATATATATATATATATATATATATATATATATATATATATATATATATATATATATATATATATATATATATATATATATATATATATATATATATATATATATATATATATATATATATATATATATATATATATATATATATATATATATATATATATATATATATATATATATATATATATATATATATATATATATATATATATATATATATATATATATATATATATATATATATATATATATATATATATATATATATGTATATATATACAGTGGCTCACAGTGAAAATCGTCCACCTTACGAGTAAGAGGAATTAAGCAGTTTTTTTCATCTAGCTCTCAACAAATCCAAATAAGAATTTACTTAACTAAGTTTTTCATTTATTTTCTTCAAAATAATTACGAAAAATTATGAAATTAATCAATAACAAAAACGGGAAAAATTCAAATTTCCGGAAAGGTCATATTTCTATCTCACAATGAAAATCGTCCATTACACTCAATACTAAGAAATGTCGTCCGTAACACTCAATACTAAGATAGTTGGTCCTCCTTATGATGTAATTACTGCTAGAAGCCTGTTCGGCATTGAATTGACTAATTTTTAGTATACTTAGGATTAATTCTAGCCCATTCCTGATTGAGTGCATTTTCAAGGTCTTTCTGCGAGGTAATATTGTCTTACGAATGCTCCTGTCAGGTGTATCCCATAAATTCTATTAACATTCAAGTTAGGGATTGAGGAGGAACGGGGAAAACTGTTTTACAATTGTAATATCAGCCAATAGCGTTCAACGCCTGAGGTATGCTTAGGGCCATTATACTGATAGAATGCAAACCCAGCAGTAATACTTAGCAGTTGCGCACTCTGCTGCACATTTCTTTTTAGAATATCAAGCTAAACCATTGCATCCACTGTTCCTCGGATGAACTCAAGGTTGCCAGTGCCATTTGCCGCCATACACCTCCATACGATACCAAACAACCGAGTATTGCAATTCGTTCTTTAGTAGTCTCTCATTATAAGGCGGGCAACAGTCAAAGAGAAATTTCAGATTGTTGGGAAATACTTTTCTGGTACTGCTTTTTGGCTTGCTTGCTATTCTACCACTTTCTTCACACCTTTTAATAATATATTGGACAGTTGTTCGACTTTTTCCAACAATCTGCCATTTCTCTGTGACTTTTGCCCGCCTTATAATGAGAGACTACTAAAGAAAGAATTGCAATACTCGGTTGTTTGGTATCGTATGGAGGTGTATGGCGGCAAATGGCACTGGCAACCTTGAGTTCATCCGAGGAGCAGTGGATGCAATGGTTTAGCTTGATATTCTAAAAAGAAATGTGCAGCAGAGTGCGCAACTGCTAAGTATTACTGCTGGGTTTGCATTCTATCAGTATAATGGCCCTAAGCATACCTCAGGCGTTGAACGCTATTGGCTGATATTACAATTGTAAAACAGTTTTCCCCGTTCCTCCTCAATCCCTAACTTGAATGTTAATAGAATTTATGGGATACACCTGACAGGAGCATTCGTAAGACAATATTACCTCGCAGAAAGACCTTGAAAATGTACTCAATCAGGAATGGGCTAGAATTAATCCTAAGTATACTAAAAATTAGTCAATTCAATGCCGAACAGGCTTCTAGCAGTAATTACATCATAAGGAGGACCAACTATCTTAGTATTGAGTGTTACGGACGACATTTCTTAGTATTGAGTGTAATGGACGATTTTCATTGTGAGATAGAAATATGACCTTTCCGGAAATTTGAATTTTTCCCGTTTTTGTTATTGATTAATTTCATAATTTTTCGTTATTATTTTGAAGAAAATAAATGAAAAACTTAGTTATGTAAATTCTTATTTGGATTTGTTGAGAGCTAGATGGAAAAAACTGCTTAATTCCTCTTACTCGTAAGGTGGACGATTTTCACTGTGAGCCACTGTATATATATATATATATATATATATATATATATATATATATAAATAAAATTTATTGATCCTTATCCTATTGTAATATTAAGATTGATTTGGAAATATAGACTGGCCGGCCATAGAAGTTTTCACTTCCAACGTGTGGTCCTACGCACACTCATATTTTTTTTAATTTCTCCAGTTCTGTTGGTCGTAGGAAAATAAAAAAAAATGAAAAATACTCATGAATGAATAGACTATCGAACAGATTCGGTATAAATACTTTAAAAGTGAACCCTACCCTCAAAAAACCAAAATGTATGAAATTTTGCTTTTTTACTAAAGATGCAATAAATAACGGGAAAATATTCGGATTTTGATAAAAATTGGAAAAATATATATTTTTTTGATTTTTATGGAAACAATTGGCACTTTTCTAAAAGCATTAAAATTGCCGCCATTTTATGCATCATCGAACGGTAAACTTTTTTTTAAATTGTAGGTTTTTTTATGTACTTTCTTGTGAGCATACGCAATACTTCGTAACTTTATTTAAAATGCCCATTTTAGGACTTGGAAAAAAATAAAAAATTTCAATTTTCAATTTTTTGCCTTTTTTTCATAGTTGGGAAGTAGCTTTTCATAGTTGGGAAAAGGCAAAAAATTAAAAACTTTAATTTTTTTTTTCAAAGTCCTTAAATGAGCATGTTAAATTAACATTGCTGACAGAAGGTGTTTTGGCCTTCGACAACATCTTACTTCACGAATCTTTTCTAGAGGAATGAAATGTAAACTATGTAATGTATATATCCCGGCTAGTCAAGCCCGTTTTGATGTTTACTACGTACAAAATTTGGCGATGTCTGTGAAAACGGTCAATGTAGAAGGAGATATAATAATGAATTATACCAACTGTACAGGCGACCCGACATTGTACAAAGGCTTGACGATAGCGATCCTGCCAAAATAGTGATAAATCGAATGGAAATGATGGTAAGAGAAATTCAGGTCAACCAAAGAAGCGATACATGGACTCCGTTGATCAAGGCTCAGTTAAGTTAGGCGTACGTAGTTTGATAGCTTTAGCCAGAAACCGAACGGCATGGAGAGAAATGCTGGAGGAAGCCAAGGCCAATAATAGGCTGTAGTGCTATAGATGATGATGATTATTACACCTCAAATAGAAACAAAATTGCTTTAAACATACGCGTCTTGCAAACAGTACCTAGTATTTTTTGACACTCTAATTATGTGATCCTTGCTATCATTATTATTATTATTAACAGCCTTACTGGGAAGTTGGTCTAATGGACCTCAAGGGTCGCCCCTACAGTACATAACTATTCTTCAAGAAATCTCCAAATCAACTTTTTTTAAATCTTTTCATTTAAACATAAAAAAACGAGTTGAAAGAATGCTATGAAATTTTTTATGATAAAATTGTCGTTGATAAGCCTCGATCGGCACCTCAACGTAGTCAATATTACATTTTGTTCGTGCGATATTGTGCAGGAAAAAATGACATACATACATTACACATATACATACTTCTTTTCTAAATTATGTTGCAATACTATTGTGACCTTCAAATTTCAGTTAATACAAAATAATATTTACACAAACCTGTCCTTTTCTAAGTCAAAGCTAATGCACTGACCCTATCAAGAATTGATTGAAGTATAAGATGCCACGGATAAGATACCCTTCCAAGATCCCACTCCGGAGAAAGCCTACCCAAAACACAAACCGACCACCGAAATCTTTCACCGAAGCTCCCAAAAGCTCACCCAAAGCTTCTAAACTCCCGTGCAACATCTGGCATTAATCCCAGGCAAGAACCACCTTTTCGTGGCACTTCTTGCTTTGGTGTTATTTTGGTTAATGTGTGAAAATTTAATTTTTTTGCAAATTCCTCGGAAACCTTGGGTTTTTTTGAGCCAAGTAGCCGTATCAAAATTAAAGCTCATGATAACATCTATCACAAAGGTTGGAATACATTTTTTCATTGCGTTTTTCAAGGCAATTGGTCCAGGTCAAAATTGAAGCTCATGACATCTATCAAATGTACACAATAATATTTTTTTTTCGTAGGATGATGAAAATTAAACCAAAAATCAACCTCCATAAAACTTTGCTTCCGTCAAAACTAATAATATTCAAACTACGTCAAGAATTGCAGCCCAGACCAAATTTCTTATTATTATTACAGAAATTTTATTGTGAGTCCTCCAATCTACAAAAGATCCGATCCAAGACTCACATCAGATTCTCGAAAAGATCACACTCAAGACTCCCTCTCGAAAGCTCACTAAAGACAGCCTTTAGTAAAGAAACAAGCCCACAAGTGGCATTGGACAAGCTTAGCTCTAGTACCCTCCTCTTGTAAGAGCACACACCACACCTTCCACACCTTCTTAATTGAGCTCTGTGTTGAGCACGGACAAGGTATGCAGTACCTCAGTAGTAGACACATTTGCAAACTAAGGAGACGCAGAAAGATGCCTGAGGAATGGCTTCTAGGCACAATTTTCCAAGACTTCCAAAAAAGTGCGTTGTTGGTGAATATAAAAACCACTTTGACATATTTTATTAAGTAGACTGAAACTATATATGGAAGACAAAGTATCAGATTACCAAGAAGGATTTTGATAGAACAGAGCGACAATAGACTAGTTTTTCATAATGAAACAAATGCCTAAAAAATCCTGTTCTTTTGCATATTTTTCGGTAAGTCACATCATCCCTAACCAGGGCCTAACCAGGGACATTCGCCTGGGGCGCCAAAATTTGGGGGCGGTATTTTGATTGTAAGTGTGAAAAAATATTGATGTAATAGAAAATTTCACATATCAATTTCTTCATTCTCTTAAAATTTACATTTATAATTCCGAAAAAGAAACATTTGTATCATTTGTAAAGGGCGCTGTTTGAACTTGTTTGAATATGCATATAGAGTCGCGTGGGGTAACTGTACGGATATTTCAGAGTTATACTTACCATTGAGTGGCACCAGGAGCGCGTTCAAAAACCTTACTATGGTAAACCACGAGTGAGCTGTGGTTATGCTGCATCACTTCACTTAACCACGAAAGTTTATGTTTAACCATGGAAGTTTTTGAACGCACCGTGGTTAACTATGACTTGAAGAAAATGGATTTTTTTTCCATAAAATAGCCTCCACTATTTGCTTCAATTTATTTCGCATATGTCCAATAAGTATTTATTTGCAATAATCTAACAAATCCCCTTTCATGTGTTTACCATTAAAACAACTGTCAGAGAGTTGTTTTTATTCTTCTTCTTCTTAACTATCGCTAACCATGCTCCGGAGCAGGGTTAAAATTTAATTGCACCATGTTTAACCACGGAAGTTTTTGAACGCCAAAAAGTTATGGTCGTAGTTATGTTATGTTAACCACGGAGTTTTTGAACGACAAAAGTTTACCAAAGTTAACCATATTTAACCATAGTAAGGTTTTTGAACGCGCTCCAGATGGGAGAGTAGGCTAGAGGCCTTAAAGCCTTTGAGATTCCATTGGGGAGATGTATACGACGCCTTGCTAAGAATATACGAAAACCAAGAAATTGATAATATAATAAGATGCGAGGCCTCGGGTTTATTAAATTGTATTAAACAATTTCAGTTTTTGTGTTGGTTAGTTATTTGGTATAAAATTCTAAATTGCATTAATCCAATAAGCAAATTGATGCAAACACAAAATGTTGATCTAGTCTCTGCACTTGGTCTTTTAAGAAACTGCACAATACTTTTCACGTATCTTCGATCACAATCGTCCTTCGATGAAACTGTTAAGGCGCGATTCCATTGATGCAACACTGAACGACATGTGGCATGATACTTGTTTCCTACTGCTTCCTGATTAGAGCTTAGAGTCTCCTCTTTAAAATGCTTTTTTATTTTTATTTTTGCTTACATTTTAGGCAAGGATACTTTAGTTTTTCCCCGAACGCCTCGCTAGAATATTTGAATTCAACTTTTTGGCGCCCTTAGATTTTTCGAATTTGCTTCTTATTTTTCATAATTTTTTATAATAATAAAACACTTTTTTTTAAAATAAGTTATAATATAAATTTTTCACGTGGCGCTATTAGTTTTTCAATTTTTTTTTATTTTTCGATATATAACGCAAAAACCAAATTTTCGAATTTGTTTTCGAAAATGTGAACTTAGCATACACTTTAGAGCAGCAAAATTTTTTTCCAAAAAAGTATCTAAGTCCCAATTTATCAGTGAGATCACATTTTGTTCGAGCTTTCGGTATAAATTTGGTTCTGACGACTGGGCTATTACTAGATTCATTACTTTTTTACATGAAACAAATTTATTTAAATATCCTATAAATCCCATAAAAAGGACACAAGAAATCGGCAAGTATTGAAAGATATTCATTTTGCCTGAGTAGATGGAGTCCTAAACTTAGTAAGTTTATGTCAAAAAATACCGCAAAACGCCATACTTATACCTAAACCTACACTGAAAAAAAGGCGTGATAAATATAATCGAGCCGAAGTTGTGTCAACCTCATCGTGAATTTAAATGCGGCGAATAGAGCCCTGGAGATGAGGCAAAATTATCACGAAGTTGACTGATGTAGTTGTGTCAACCTCATGAGACATTAAAATAAATAAAGACTAAATTATGGGAATATTCTGAACCATTGATTTAATTCTTTAAAATATCCTATCGATACATATATAGGATTAAATTAATGAGATGGGAGGTGTGCTCAACAAAATTGTTAATTTCGTCAATTATTGTTATTATCACCACAATCAAAATCAAAATTAGTTCAGTTTTGTAATACGCTTCAATAAACATAAAAATTATTGCTTTAAAATTGATCCTACCTTGAGGTGATTAAAAAAATATTTCAAGAGATTTCAATAAAATTTGATTGAAGGAATATTAAATTGATATGCATTTTTTTCAGTTTGAATAAATATTATCTTTTGATTGCTTCAATATGATTTAATTTGAATTAACCAAATTTTTCGTTACGAGAAATTGCATTGTTAGTTAGCGGAAACATTTATTAGACTACTTTCAACTTTAAATTTTTTGAAATAAAATATATTTCGCATTCGTACAAAAGATTATATATTCAGAACAACGGCAGTTTTATATTCTCACGAATGACGTAAATATCATTGCAATTTTCAATAAATATTTTTTAAAATTCACTCATTTAAATTTGAAGTTATAATATTGACTTACATCAACGAAAGCAAAACAAAGTACATGGTGGCCTCGTCTGCAACAACACCTAACATTGGTCCCACAATGAAGGTAGAGGAACACGAGTTTGATGTGGTGAAATCATTTACCTACCTTGGGTCAATAGTAGCAGCCGACAATAGCATGGAACAAGAAATACGCGCAAGACTGCTAAAAGCCAACAAAGCCTACTATAGTCTGTCAAGCCTCCTCAAATCCAAGCATCTAACCATAACGTCTAAACTTTTACTATATAAGACGATGGTCATACCGGTCATCACATATGCATCCGAAACGTGGGTGCTTAGTAAAAAGCACTCTAACCTCTTGGCGGTGTTTGAGAGGAAAATACTTCCGAGGATTGTTGGCCCCTTATGTGAGGAAGGACGATTCCGGAGACTCTACAATGACGAGATCTACAAGCGCTATCGCGACATAGATGTTCTGAAGAAAATAAAGCTCGGTAGACTCAGGACAGGACATCTACCTCGTATGAGTGAAGATGAACAGGCGCGGAAAGTTCCCTGCGGTAAGACTTATGGGGTGCGGCAGGAAGGATGGCGTAGACCAGGACGGTCAGAGCATAGGGATGCCAAACTGGATGACATCGGCTCAGAATCGGAACCGGTGGAGAGAACAGTTGCGAGAGGCCAGGACCGGAACTCGGTTGTAGAGCCGTTAAAGAAGAAGAAGAAGAATATTGACTTATATTTACTCAAGGAGTATTAAGAAAAACTACAATAATTAAAAATAGATTACAAGTTTATTGAAAACAATTTAAAAAAATGTGCATTTAAAAAAATATATTTCATATAAGTACAAACAAATTAAGGCATGCAACATAAAAAATTATCTGTATTACATAATATACATTTATCCTACTACATTACATAGTTTGTAACATTGTTAAATTTAACACATTACGTAGCATTCGCCATTGACATAATGCCTGTTATTTGGTTTTATGTTTATTAAATTTTTATGACCATCAATGGCCCATTGGTTACCTGGTGAAATTAAAAATCCATGATAGAAAGAATTAAATTTTTTGGTATTATAATTTTGATAAGAAATTCTGATTCTAATTTCACAAATATTTATAAATTACCTATCTTTCCCGAGTGAAATCATTATTCCTATCGAATATTTGATCCGGTTAATTTGTATCCATGTGCTATTTACCATTCTCTCGTGCTGGAATTAACTTTGTTTTGTTACAATATTCAAAATATTCTTTACTCAACACATCTTCGAAAAATTAATACTCGATGTAAAAGTTTACTTACATAGTAGTAAGGCATCTTCAGCTTCCGTGTTTGTTGGCTGCATGGTTTTTTTTTAAATTGCACATACGTCGATACAGCTGAAGTTTGTTGTGAAATCGTGTCTTTTGTCTACCAATCGTCCTCGACAATGCTCTGATTTATCATCTTTTGAATTTTTTTATATATGGTGGTATATAGTAAGTGTCACATTGTTCATTTGGAAAAATGGAAATTATTTCATCAGTTAGATCTTCGAAATCATTACTCAAACAACTAGAACAATAAACTCGAGTACTACATACATATGAATGGTAACCTATGAACGTCAGTTGTCAAATCAGATGCGATTGTTTCGCACAAAAAAAAACTCGATTGATCTGTTAATGTTTTATGTGCCGAGTACTCCGCTTTAATAGCGTTCCCAAAATTATGTCTTTTTAATATATCTTTTAAATAAGAAAAATCTTCGCGTTTAATACGCTTTCGATATCCACTTTCGTTAGAGCGAAGTCGTTTTTGTCGGTTATTACTTTTTCCTTTCGGATCCCCACCATTTTCTACAGTCGATTCAATAATCTGTAAAAAAAGATATTTCTTATAACTGAAACTAAAACGTAAGATGAAGAATAATTAACCCTTCTGATATTCTTGCCCCTTAAAGAAGAAAGTAAATAATTAATGAAATAAATTCTCTGACAGAAATCATCGTTATAATAAAGATAGAGCATTCCTACTCGATCAACTTTCGTTTTGTAAATATGTTTATAATAACTGTGACTACTGAGAGCAAATTTATAGCATAAAAAAGAGCGATATGATTCTAACCGCGTTGTTACTTCCTTGAAGCGTGGAACAGCTTCCGAACTCATCTTTCCATTTTGTTACGATCTCACAACATTTGTATGTCTTGTATCAAACTAGGCCGCAAATGCTTAAACTGGTCAATTTAAATATTATGTTCTAAGACATTATTTTCCCCATGATTAACAATACGATATTTATAATGATATCATTTATTTTTCAAATATAGGTATACATGAAAAATCTTACCTTTGAATATAGAAACAAGCTCTGGAAATCCCCAATCTTCCAGAAATGACACCGTTTGCTCATCAGCCATTTTCTTTTAAATAAATTCCAGTACAAACGTCACTGATAACAATCACTGTTCACACTGTACACTGTTCACTATTCTTAAACAACAAGTTCTTTAACAAATTGGAAATTAACGTAATGAAATTACTAAAAAAATATTTGTTTTCTCGAATCAAGATAATGAAAGAAAATTTTGTCCTTAAAATTAATGAATTATTTAAAAACCAAATCAAAATTACGAAGAAATTTATTATAAAGAATCTAATTCAGGCATCAACACTTCGCACTATCGACAAGAAGGAAATGCAGTAACAAGTTCACCAGAAAATGTTGGCGTGAAAACTTAACACAAACACATGTGCTTCTGCTTACTTGTAGAATTGGTTCGGTCAGGGCAGATGATGTACAATACCAACACAGATGATGTACAATACAAAAGGAATTTCCGTTAAAAGGCATCTAGTAATAAAATGTTGTATAGGTTCTACTGACAACAAAGTAGCCCATCCGTATGTTCTAGAATGGTTTTTAATATATGCCATGTAGTTGACACAACTATTTTTTATTTTAGTTCAAAAAATATTTCGTAAAAACAATTGAATTATGGATTTCTACCAAATCGAACAAATTATTATTACAATTTTTTAGTTAATTAAAACAACATGTTCTTTATTTCAATGAAATCGATCTGCAATTATTTCAAATACATGAAAGATATTGAATCATGGCCAATCCTACTTTACTGAAATATTTATGTTAATAACTCAACCATGATGTTTTTTACTCAAATAACTCATTATGGCAATGTAACATCGAAGAGTTGTTGTTTCAAATAATGTCGTGAAATTGATTCAACAACTTTGTAATTATGACAATGAATTTTAGGTCGACGCAACCCCAAATCTCCCAATCTCCTGGCGAGGTTGTCATTAAATCATGATTTTTTTCAGTGTATGCTATTGTCGCGGAGTGAATATATCTATTCTTAAGGAGAGCCAATTTGTCGTTTTTCCCGGGGCATATATTGCAATACCCAATTTTATATAAACTGTGCTAAATTTTGGTCAAAAGAATTCACTAAAGCTATCAGCAAACATTTTACAGATTTTTTTGGGCACGAGGATTGCATTCTATCATTATGGTCGGATAATCTCATGATTTTCGTTTAATACCAGCGATTCCGAATTTTGTTTGGGTCATTTATGATGACTTTACTGGCGAAGGACCATTTCGCTGCGAAGCACGCGAACTCTAAATTCTCCTATATCTAGTAATGTGATGATGATTTATGCAATGTTGGTGCGCCATCTATTGGACATAAGTTGAATGAGCTGTGATTTGTGGAAAGTGTGGAATCTAATTGGAATACTCAGAAAAGCATTGAATGTGCCAGAAATACAGGGCTCCAGTATGCGGTGGAAAGATCTAGGAATTGGATAAGATGGGGACTTGAATATATAAATATAGGTGCAGCGATATTTAGAGTAAATTTTTGATTAGAAAAGCGAAGAAAATTTTACAAGCGATCAAAGTTATTAGTGAGAGATATTAATTTGCAAGTGTCAATTAGCGAACTCTCAGAACTGTGTTTGAAGTGATTGAATTGTTAACCCTAGAAAGATAACGTGCGCCTCGGAGGCGCCCGCGAAACAGATTTATCGCTGTATTTTTTTAACCGACGCGCGTACAAGCTTGTGATTCCGAGCCAACTCAGTTGTCGGTCAACACTGCCGAATGACGCCCGCTGCTGTTCGGTAAGTAACACGGTTTTGTTGCTATAGCGACGCGTTGCTCTCGTAAGGCGCATATTTTCTGTTTTCTACAGAAGACTTCTGATTTTTGTTGTTGTTGTTACTTTTTGAACGATTTATAAAATCCTACATAATTTTCTTATAATTAAAAAATAATGATATAAATTTATGTTTTATTTACTTATTATTGTTTTTAAAAATGTGCGCCTCTCAGGCGCCTGTTTATCTTTTCAGTACTATAAAATAAAGGTATCTTTCTAGGGTTAATAAAGAAGTTTCGTGTAAACATTTGACAAGTGTATTCCTTAATTAAGCCGGAACTATAATAGACGTGAAAGAACGTACGTCAATCCCTGCGTTCCCACGGCTTTACGATGAAAATGAATGATTGACTATAATAAACGTACATCACATGTACTTGTTTTCGTTAATGTTTCGCTAAACGTAGTATAACGCCGTCTTATGGGATCTGGATCCCAGTTGGCGGCGTTGTAATGTCAAAATCGTAACATACTTGTTGTATTCAGACTCAAATTCAAACAATGTTTACTGCGATTATTATAGCCGATTGTACGTCAAGGTCTGCGGTGAGGGATACGTACGTGTATGTTCGTTAAAAACGTACGTCAAACAACGTCTATTATAGTTCAGGCTTAATCCTACGAATCCGTAGTTACAGGACTTACTTATACTACTGAGATTGTCAGAATATAATCGTACAAATTTCCTTCACTAATAGCACTTTACTAATGTCTGCCCTCATTAAAACAAATTATCGTTAACCCGACCTTACGTATCTCATAATTCTCTTTAAATATATTCCGCACTTTGCACATTCTTGAAAAAAAAGAACAAAATCGAATAACCTCTTCTTGGCACTAATTGGAATTTCGTGTTTTCATTAAATCTACGAGCAAAAGCCAATTTAACCATCAACAACTTTGAGCACATCAATCCAGTATCCTGCCGGTAACTCATTAGTATTACAAAGGAATCTTTCAGTATGTCATTCCTGATTAAAAAAAGTAATGATATAAAGAAAAAAAAAAGGATACAAATATCGAAGAGAAACGGATAAAGCGAATATCACATATTTCTCCAAGTTTATATGAAAATTTGACATTGACTGAGTGAATACTGTTCACGTAATTTGATATCGATTTTGCGTCTGATGATATGTTATACGGCTGCGGTTGACCCAGTTGTGCTTTTCATCATATTATCAAATTCTATTAGGAAATCAATGAATTATTATCGATGCTATAAAGTTCGCTGTCTATCTAACAATCAATCAAAAATGGCGTTGGGCAAAGGTGCTGGAGGTGTGTGAACTTTAAATTTATGTAATTAATTGCACCTTGATAGACGATCAACAGTAATAAAATAGACAAAAATCTAAATTAAATGATCAAAATGATTTTCGATTTTCATGAACTTTGATTTTTAATGATTTATTTAATTTTTGTATAAAATAGAACGTAATTCAACTCGACTTACGAAACTTCATTGTAAGTTCAACACAAATAGTTTATAAATATCTTTTTTTATATAAATATGCCTTCACAAAAGGTATTCTATGTGTATGAATATTTCACGTGTGCTATGCTTTATCCCAAGGCTTCTTTTATTCAACGACAACCTTTATAATATTTTTTACTTCTCCTGGAGCATACGTCAACTACGCTTATATTTACATATACTCATCCTACTATTTACCAGTTTCATCGATACGGATATTGGCAGGAGATTTTGTTACTTTGATGCTTTCAACATGGGCAAAAATGTAAAAAAAGGATTTTGCATCTGGAATGATATTTTTAGTGATACATATTCGTTTGAACTACATATGTACAAGTTTTTTTTAATGCAAATTATATACAAATTCAACTAAACATCGAGAGCATAATGAAATTACTAACCATTTATCAAACTGACTACACTAGATCGTGGTTCACCGACCTAATTGGCACCAACTTGATGCAATTAATCAAACAAGTCGAATAATTGAACGTGCATGAATGCATCCAGTTGATAAACGCAATTAAATATAAAATTAGTTATTGAATGGTGCTTCACCACTGCCGTATGCTGGTATATGCTGTATTACACAAAATAATTGATTTTTTAAATGCCTTTTACGAGGAAAAATATTTTGAATTAATTAAATGCAGTTTTTATATTTTTTTTGTTGAGTTAATTCTAATTCCTTTTAGTATTTTATTTAACTGATAACGACTATAATATACAAGAGATATTTCATTAAATAATTAATTATTCCATTAATTTGTCTTTCGAATTTTGTTTTACCATTAAAATATATGTGGCATTTAAAAAAAAAGTTTATTAACACCCACGACCGTTTTAAAAGTAAATTCTTTTATTTTAATAAAAAAAAACACGGTTCACAAAATTAGTAGTGGTAGAAGAGTGTTTTTCAATTCTTATTTTAGCTGAGTTTATTCTTAAAAAGTAATTGTCATTTTTGCTGTGTAATACAGAGCAACGATGGCACTTTTGCAAAATGCCTTCCTAACATTATTCCTAACTGACAAAATTCTATTTGGACTACTACTACTACAAATGTATGGTGTTAGTGATGATGATGTTCCCACATTTATGTAATACTAGCTGGAACCCGTATAAATCCCATATTTCCGCTACTCTTTACCATCTTACCAAAAAAACCTTGTTGATCAATTCTGAACCGATTGCATAGAGAGCTTCAGGATACACTATGTTCAATGTTTTTCTATTTGTAGCTAGAATGTCAAGATTTTCCGATATTCCAACTCTTGAACAACCTACATACAGCTAACCGGGAAATGACACTTATTTGGCAAAATTCGTCCGCCTCATTGGTCCGACAATTTTGAATTTATAAGTGTTGATCATAAATTCGTCATTTGCTACCTTAAAAACCTCCAGGTACCAATTTTCATTGTAATCGGAACACAATTTGCAAATTCATCGGCCATATTGGCGCGTCCATTTTGAATTTATAAGTTTTGACCAAAAATTCGTTATTTGCGACCTTATAAACCACCACGTTATTTGCGACCTTATAAATAACCACTTTAATAGGGATCGGAGCAAAATTAACAAAATTCGTCCGCCATATTGGCACAGCCATTTTGAATTTATAGTTTCTGATCATAAATTCGTTATTTGTTACCTTAAAAAATCCCAGATACCGATTTTCATTGGAATCGGAACACAATTTGCAAATTCGTCGGCCAATTTGAATTTATAATTTTTGACTGCGACCTAAAAAACCTCTAGATACCCACT
The DNA here is from genome assembly GCA_963855945.1 of Thereva nobilitata. NCBI lineage: Eukaryota > Metazoa > Arthropoda > Insecta > Diptera > Therevidae > Thereva > Thereva nobilitata. The sequence continues at coordinate 52,299,212 of OY979694.1, read as the reverse complement.
TTCATTGGAATCGGAATAAAATTGGCAAATTCAACCATGTGTCTGCTTCTTTTTGAATTTCGGACATATTTCAGCGGCCATTTTGAATTTCGATGTTCTGAAAAATAAAATATACCCCATTTATTAGCTGATAATAGAGCTTTCTATTGGCGAAAGAATTTTTAAAATCGGTTCAGTAGTTTTATTTAAACTATTTTTACATTAAAATTGCATTTTTAAATATTATATGTTTTATTCCGATTCACCATTGGTTTAAATGCACAAATAAATGAATAGAAAAATGTATGACTTTGGCCGGCATTCCCATGGGCTGCATGACGCACGGCAAAAGCTCAATTTCGGCTTGCTTTCGTGTAGTATTCGGAAATTTTCGTGAGAGGCTGTAAAAAGATTACCCCATAGTTGCATCTCTTAGTTCCCAAAGGCATTTTCGTGTTGCCAGAAATCAGCTGTTTTCTGACAATTTTTGTGAGTGACAAGTCACAAGTGCTAACTGAAATGGATTACTACAATAATAAAAATATTAGGGTTATAAATCATATTTTTGCGAAAGTTCACAGAATAGGCAGCAAATATAAAGCAAAATAATACGCAGATGGCATCGCTAGAATCGCCAACTTGAGAGTTCCGGTATTTTGCCGTTTGGATAACAGATTGCCTCTTTGCATGATTTTTGGAGCAATGCAAAAACATGAGAAAGCATGTGTCGAAACAGTTATTTTTTCCTGGCCAATCAGAGAACATTAATAGCTTTTGCCGTGCGGCATGATACCCATGGGAACGCGCCCTTAGCCTAAGCCTAACTAAGCCTAAACAAAGAAACTATGTTACATAATTAAAAAAATAATAATTGATAACTCACTTATCAATGGTAAAATAATATTCTTTTTATAAAAAATTATGAAATAAATTACTTCATTATAACATATCACATAACTTTATTCAGAAGTGCACTTTTCTTGCTTTTTTAAGACTAAGAAGAGTAAGATCAGACAGTCGATCTTGACCCTTGAAAGCTTTCAAATACTATAAGATAATTTTCAATTTGCTGAAAGATCTCTCACAGCTGCGAAGAAAACTGCCATGGGCAACAATATTTGAAAAGAGATTCAAATCTCTAACAAAAGCTTTGAAAGTTCAAATAAAAACGTTAAAATCTGAAACAAAAGCTTTAAAAGCTCAAAAGCTTTAAAAAATAAAATAAAAGCTTTAAAAGCTCAAAAGCTCCAAAGCTTTAAAAGCTCAAATAAAAGCTTTAAAGGCTCAAATAAAGTCTGAAAATTCAAATGAAAGCTTTAATGAAAGCTTTAAGAGCTCAAAGAAAGTCTTTTAAAAAGTATCCCTTTGCCTTTTTGGCATTTTCAGAAAATTTGTAATCCGCCCTTTTTTGATGGGAAATTGTTAGGCACCTTCCAGGCGAGCCAGTATTTTAAATTTCCCCCGGAACTCCCAGTACTTCAGGAGGTAATGGGTATTTTAGGGCCCTTCCAAACAAAAGCTTTTAAAGCGGATACATATAATTTCCAATTACTCCGAAATATGTGACCATCGTTACATTTTGTTGGCTGCCTGTTCTTGTTAAAATATTAGGCCACTTTTTTTCCTTCTCAATCTGCGATTGTATTCATGCATCTATCATGGGTGGCCAACCCAAATGGTGTTGCGGGCCACTTTGAAAATGCATTATGACCCCGCGGGCCGGGGTAATATATTGGGTGATTCAAATTTAATTTAATATAATTTTGGTAGAGAGTTCCAAAGCTGTGCTGTGAAGGTAAAGAAAGAACGCTCGTGCGGAAACGCGGAATTTTTAAATTATTATCCGTGAGAGATTGCGAAAGCTGCACAAACTGGTTTAGGTATGCCGCTTTGCTCTCGTGTAGGATATCGTGATACAGTCGCGAAGCCTATACTTACGATAGCAGCCAACAAACAGAATTCGAGTAGAGTGAAATGTAGTCAAAACGGCGTAAATAAACAAAACGTACACAGTCGTTAAACGCTACTTCAAGTTTATGGGCGGAAAAAGAATCGAGAGAAGGATAGATGTACAGCCCTTTTCAGCAAGCCACAATGGTAACGAAGTTTAGACAGGAGTCCGTAGGTTTTACTTACCATGAAACTAATGTGATCGCAGCAGGTCATGCAGGCCGAATAGTATCAGAGTGAGAGGGATAAAAATGCAATGGGATTTCGAAGGAGCTGCAGTATATTTAATGTCGACCATAAGGATAGACACATGACGCAAGTCAACAGCAAGCTTCTCCACACACATATGTATTTGATCTCTTGGCGCTGCGAAATAAAAGCTGCACATCGTCTGCATACATATGAATCTTAGAATATCGTTAATAAAAATACTGAATAAAAGTGGCCCAAGACTGGAGCCTTGGGAGACGCCAGCGTGGAGTAGGGCACTTGAGGTACTTTAGCCACCTAGTTTAACCTTTTGACAACGGTTAGATAAGAAACTTTGCAAAAGTTTAAAAGCAGAAAGAGAAGAATACTGATAAGGGCTGAGAAGGGCACTTTCATCAGACGAGGTGGAGCGGATTTAATTTTTCGTAAATTCCATTTCGAAAAGAAACGATTCCACAACTTTTTGTCCCAGATATCTCAATTTACAAAACTTTTCTTTTATAACATAAAAATCAAGTTTTGAATCCTGAGAAATGGTTTTTCACATTCAGGACCTCGAAGAAGTGTGCTTGCTTGTAAATATGCTTGTTTTCTCTGCTAACTCCATGACACTAAATTTTTGTTGCGGATGCGGTATTTATAGCCGTGTTCCTTTTCTGCAATTTTCTACTCGTATTTACTTGGAACTACTCCTGCTCTCACAGAGGTTTATATAGGTTTTACTCACATCGACAAATTTTGCGTTCCTTTAATTTTTTACTCCGGAGTAGAAAATGAACACCGCTTATATTGAATTGTTACCGAGAAAGGCAATTACCTGGATTTTTATCCATCAACCCGGCCACCCGGGGCCGGATTCCGCAAGCGTGAAAATTACTGTGTGCACGGCCAGGTTTTTGATTCCGCAACCGCGCCCATCTCACAGGAGGGAAAATTTATTGACACTTGAAACGTTCGTGAGTACGTAGTGATGGAAACGAAAAAGTGAAAAAATAATAATTTCTTAGCAACTGAAAAATTTCAACTCGCGCACTAAGCTTTCATAATGAACTTATTCAGCACAACAAATTTCACAGTCGATTGCGGAAACGGGTGAATCTAAAAAGTGCAAACCGCTATGAATGTGAATTAATTTTTGTTGGGTGCATAGGCAAACGATTCACGATTGCGGAATCCGTCCCCCGGTACAACCCTATTTTCTATGGCAGGCTGATTGCTCTTTTTTTTCTTTTTCACATTTTGGAACCTTCTAGCACAAAATATTTTGTTAAATCTTGATGAATCTCGCGGGCCGCACAATTTCCTGGTTGGCCACCCCTGATCTATAAGGCCGCCTTCAGGAACATATATCCGTCTGGACACATGTTTTCTCACTTACACTGTCTTGCTGAAAAAGTCGTGCAACAAAAAATCTTTTGTTCATGCGCGCAAAATCACGGAACTGTCAAGTTCACGATGACTCATAGTTAATATTACGCCTAAGACTAGGGCTTAAAAAAATTATCAGAAAACAGCTGATTTTTGACAACTAGCAGATGCACCCATGTGAACGATAAGACGCAGCGATAAAACAAATTTTTTGCAGACTCGAACGAAAATTTCCGAATACTGCACGAAGGAAAACAGAAATCGAGCTTTTACCATGCGGCATGCAGCCCAAGCGAATGCGGCCTAAGTTAGGAGTTCTCAGTTACGCCCTTACCTAGTTACGCCACTGGCGGTGTGAATCTAACACCTGACCCATTTCTCACTATCCTAGGCATAACATAACTTATATGCAAGTGCGCATATTACAACGATTCAGAATCGGCCGATAAATAAGTTTGGTGGGCTACCCGATTGCCTTCAAACTATAATGTCGGCAAACTATCGGCCAACTGCTTAATCAGTATGGAGCTCTTCCACGCGCGCACATTTGCCGATTGTTTAGTCGGCTAACTCGGCCGATAGTTCAGTTAGCTTCATATTTTCGCGTTCTTCTTCTCCGTTGTATGGAAGCAATAATAACTTTTCTGGACAATATTGTATTAACTCTCATCATGCACTCTCTTCAAAAGCCTTTTACCAACTAGCAAATCCTTCGAGAATAGTCGGCCGACAGTCGGTCTGGTCTGCGTACTCACCACCAACCCGACGGTTTAGTTGGTCCAACCCGACCAAACTATCGGCCGATGGAAAGTTTGTAGGGTGCGGGGGCTCTAACTGAGAATCTGCAATGGGAAAAAAGGAAACTTGTTGGGTAGCATTCATTCAAGTCGATTTATTGATCGTTGTTTGGTGTTACAACAATATAATTTGATTCTACGCCTTTAAAATTTCCTTTACATATGTGTGCCCAACCCTTATTCTTTATTGCGCACCAACAAATCTTATTTTTACAATATATGTATGTAATGTATATATTAAAATAATCTTTCAAAAAGAAACAAAGATTCATAGCATATCTAACTAACTTTACCGAACAAGCTTGTAGTGCTTCTACTACCATTCCAATGATCGTCCCGTGTGTTACCCTATTGAAATTGCATGCAAAACAACTCTTACAATAAAGGCATGTAATGGTTCACTTCAATTCTCGATATTGCTTCCTCGGTGATTCTGGAACAGGAAAGGTCAACTCATCTTACTGCCGGCCTTTTATAGATGGCGGGTACCGTTAGCTTGGTTAGACTGAAACTTCGTTTTAGTCATCCTGTAGTTATTCATTGTTTGCTCCAAAATATTCTATTGTATTTATCAGCATACAACTGTCCATTTCGCGATGATTTTGAAAGATTTCTCGTTATTTTCCTAAGTTAAACCCACAACTTGAATTTGTTCGTCCATGTTAAATATGTTTCCAGTGTGGATCGTATTTTTTAAGTTTGTATCATTTTTATGCCTTAATCTTATATTTCTCTCTAACTGTGCATAAGGAATTCATATTATATCCTAGATCAAAAGTTCTCATGGAAACCCCAGATTGAGAGAATAGCTGCCAAGGCAATTACATCTCTCCATATCTGTCGTCAACTTGTAGGCAAAACCTAGGGCCTCAACCCGTAGTTAATGTTTTGACTATAAACCACGGTCATAAGACCCATGGTCATATATGCATCTAGTGCATGGTGGGTAAAGGTCAAAAAAAGGGGCTGTGATTAAGCTAAGCTGACCCAGGTGCAATACTGGCCTGGCTTGGTATCACGGGAGGTAAAAGCACCTGTCCGACTGAGGCTATAGAAGCCTTACTGAACCATCCTCCGCTCCACCTAGTAGTGAAGAAGGTCCCAGCGGGAAATGGAGTGCTCAAATAGCCACGTTTGAGCACTCCTTAAAAAGTTTACAGCGCTCCCGTTCGCATACCAGTTCCATATACTATTAGTCCAGTAAATCTGTCGAAAAAATCGCGTTTTATTGCAAAAACGATTAACAGGCTACAAAGGTATGTAAAAAATAGGAAATTTTCCGTAGAATTCAATGAACTATTTTTAAAACAAATGACGCGCTTGCGTCCTTTTCAAAATGGCGCCCAAAGTTAGCGAAAAACAGTTTTTTACGTTTAAAAAAGAAAGTTGGTGTTGTACAAAAAAAAATTTAATGGCAAAGTTGTGTAACTCTTTAGTACGGATCGAACTGCCGTGGTCCGGTCTCAAAATATTGCAAACTCAATTAGTAATTGCAAAAAAACCGCTAAAAATCGCTATTTTTTGAAATACCTGTAGCTACGTGAAAAGACGATATTTTTTAGCGAACCACGGTGAAAGCGTAGTTCAATGTAAGTCGAATAAGAGCGCTTTTACAGATTTGCAAAATATTGCAAGATTTTTGCAAAATTCGATTTTTTCGAAAAAAACGCGTTTTTTTCAATGTCCAATAGCTCATACAGGCCATCATATTTTTACACCCTACCGGTACCAAAATTTTCTTTAACAGTTGCGCTTACATGTGCAATTAATGAGCATATCAAAAAATGATCCCCAATATGTGCAAAATCAGTCAAAAGATCGATATTTTTTTATACCCCAAAAAACCATGAATATATTTGTGATTTTTAATTACATTGGAATGCCATCATTGCCAATCGAAAGCTGACATTTTTCTACAAATTTACAAAAAAAAATGTTTGCTCTCCGACCTTCTTGAGCCGAGATAATTTTTTTTTTTGAAAAAAATCGTGTGGCGCCATCTTTTGAGATAAGTCGCTGAAATTTGCAGGGCTCACTGCTGAATACTTATGTTTTCAATAAAAAATTCCCGCAACTTTATCGGCCGTTGCTGAGCATTGTAAAATCAATTAAACTCGCAGCTCTATGCTGCGGCGCGCATTAGCTGGCGCTATAGTCCGGTCAAAATAGACGAAAAAAGCTCAAGATGAGTGATAATTCTGAAGTTGCTGAAAATTGAGCCCTTACAAATATCATTATAAATAAAATGTTGAATCCCCCATCGATCGGTCGGTGCCAAATATTTTTATTCAAGGTCAAAAGGTCAAAATATCCGTTTTTGGCAAATATCTGCTAAACGGTAAGTTTTATCACAAAAAAGTTTCCACAAAGTTTGTAGATTATGCGATTATCCACAAAAATAGATATTATACATTTTCCTGTACAAATTGCCATTCATGAGATATCGCCGTTTTTAAGATTTAAAATACTCATATGCACTCATTCGCGACTTGTATAGGCATCAGACGTTCAATAAATCCTTTCTACGTGGCTAATATTATCAGGGGTGATTCCTGGTAGTCCAACAAAGGACTTATTGAACGTCTGATGCCTATACAAGTCGCGAATGAGTGCATATGAGTATTTTAAATCTTAAAAACGGCGATATCTCATGAATGGCAATTTGTACAGGAAAATGTATAATATCTATTTTTGTGGATAATCGCATAATCTACAAACTTTGTGGAAACTTTTTTGTGATAAAACTTACCGTTTAGCAGATATTTGCCAAAAACTGATATTTTGACCTTTTGACCTTGAATAAAAATATTTGGCACCGACCGATCGATGGGGGATTCAACATTTTATTTATAATGATATTTGTAAGGGCTCAATTTTCAGCAACTTCCGAATTATCACTCATCTTGAGCTTTTTTCGTCTATTTTGACCGGACTATAGCGCCAGCTAATGCGCGCCGCAGCATAGAGCTGCGAGTTTAATTGATTTTACAATGCTCAGCAACGGCCGATAAAGTTGCGGGAATTTTTTATTGAAAACATAAGTATTCAGCAGTGAGCCCTGCAAATTTCAGCGACTTATCTCAAAAGATGGCGCCACACAATTTTTTTCAAAAAAAAAAATTATCTCGGCTCAAGAAGGTCGGAGACCAAAAATTTTTTTTTGTAAATTTGTAGAAAAATGTCAGCTTTCGATTGGCAATGATGGCATTCCAATGTAATTAAAAATCACAAATATATTCATGGTTTTTTGGGGTATAAAAAAATATCGATCTTTTGACTGATTTTGCACATATTGGGGATCATATTTGATATGCTCATTAATTGCACATGTAAGCGCAACTGTTAAAGAAAATTTTGGTACCGGTAGGGTGTAAAAATATGATGGCCTGTATGAGCTATTGGACATTGAAAAAAACGCGTTTTTTTCGAAAAAATCGAATTTTGCAAAAATCTTGCAATATTTTGCAAATCTGTAAAAACGCTCTTATTCGACTTACATTGAACTACGCTTTCACCGTGGTTCGCTAAAAAATATCGTATTTTCACGGAGCTACAGGTATTTCAAAAAATAGCGATGTTTAGCGGTTTTTTTGCAATTACTAATTGAGTTTGCAATATTTTGAGACCGGACCACGGCAGTTCGATCCGTATTAAAGAGTTACACAACTTTGCCATTAAATTTTTTTTTGTACAACACCAACTTTCTTTTTTAAACGTAAAAAACTGTTTTTCGCTAACTTTGGGCGCCATTTTGAAAAGGACGCAAGCGCGTCATTTGTTTTAAAAATAGTTCATTGAATTGTACGGAAAATTTCCTATTTTTTATATACCTTTGTAGCCTGTTAATAGTTTTTGTAGGTAAAAACCCTCACTTACTGGACTATATACGACTATTGTAGAAATATTTGTTACTCCAACAATTTTTTCTGGTCATGAGAAGCATTTCTTTTTTAATAACGACCACTAAATATATTTATTTGATGCCGTATTTAACTAAAAATTTAGTAAAATTTTGGTTGTGGTAACTAGAAATTTCTCTCAGTGTGTTAGAAAGTTCAGGCCTCGGAATGAGTAAAAATGATTTGTCCACTAACTTGTTTAAGGACATCGAAAATTGCGGAAGGAAGCCGATACCAGGGAAACCAAGCTCGACAATAGAGAGAGAAAGGAGTAGCATCCTGCGAACAGGGCCAAATTCACCCCAGCCCAGGGAAATTGGAACTGATGTCGGGGGGGCGAACGGCTAACAAAGACCTCGGAAGGTGGTGGCACCCGATTTGTCACTTCTGCCAAAACCCGAGAAGAGTCACTGCAGACGAACACCTAGCAGCTCTGTTAGCAAGTCCTAATCCCACCTCCCCGCGGTGCCCCCTGGGGTACTTCTTCGGAAGGAGCTAACGGGAGACGGTCGAATGGCGAGTTCTCTGCGCCACAAAACAGAGTTCTAAGTCGGTTGGGCTGAGGGTTAGCAACCCGCTCCTATAAAACACATAATTGCTACGAATCGGCAAACAATGCCTCGGAACCGGATGGACAACACGACGACGACCTTTGCTTTTCGAACCAGGACACGAATCGGATCATGGAATGTGAGAACGCTGCTTGCTGATGGACGGCTGGATGAAGTCCTCAACGAGATGAACCGCTATAAAATCAAGGTCATGGGACTCAGCGAGACCAGATGGACCGATGCGGGGGAAGCCAAACGGTGAGTCCTTCTTATATTCTGGGAGAAACGAAACTGAAAATCGTAGGAATGGCGTTGGCGTAATACTCACCAAGGAAGCCAGGTCCAGCCTCATTAGCTGGTCACCAGTTTCTGAGAGGATTATTACCGTGCGCCTACGTACCAGGCTAAGAAGTACTACGATAGTCCAATGCTACGCTCCGACTGAAGACGCAGAAGATGACATCAAAGACGAGTTCTACATGCGACTGAATGAGGTTTTTCGCTCTATTCCAAGGGGAGACATCATTGTTTTGATGGGTGATTTAAACGCACAGATCGGCCCCAACAACACCGGCCTTGAGCACACTATTGGAAATCAAGGCCTAAGCCAATTTACCAATAACAATGGTGAGCTTTTCGTTGACTTCTGTAGTTCCCATCAACTCATGGTAGGTGGAACCTACTTTTGTCACAAGAAGATACACAAGGAGACCTGGGTATCGCCCGATGGTAGAACGAAAAATCAGATAGATCACGTGGCCGTCAGCCGCAGATGGAGAACTATTCTGGAGGATGTCAGGAGCTTTAGGGGAGCAGACACTGGAAGTGACCACCATTTGGTAGTAGCAACTATCCGCCTAAAAATCGCCGCAATCAGAAACGTTCAACGCGATGCCATAAACCGTAGTCGGTTTAACGTAGACCTTCTGCGGGAGAGCACTAAAAGGAGAGAATTTGCTGGAAATCTGCAACAAATCTTAAACCAGCAAACCGTTTCTGACGACACGAATATTGAAGAGCTGTGGAGCACAACAAAGGGCGCTATAATAACAGCAGCGGAAACAAGCATCGGTTATGTCCAAAGAAACCAGCAACACTGGATCTCGGGCACAACCTGGCAAAAAATAGAACGCAGAAGGGCCCTCAAAAATAACGTGAACTCTACAAGCGACCCGGAAAGACGCCAACAACTTGAACGGGAATACTCCCAATTACACCGGGAGGTAAAGAGAAGTGTCCGGCGTGATAAAAGGCGGCAGATAAATGAGCTCGCAGAGAAAGCGGAAAACGCGGCAAACACAGGCAACAGTAAGGTGCTGTACCAAATTACTAAGCAGCTCTCGGGAAAGCACTCTACTAAAAAGCATGCCGTAAAGAGTGCGGATGGAAGGCTGCTGTGCAGCGACGAGGAGCAACTCCAAAGATCGAGAGACTACTTCTTCGCCGCCCTGAATGGTTCCTTTTCGCAGGAACCTGAAGAAAATAACAACAATGCACAGCCAATAAGAATCGCCACTCGTGCACCATCCAAGACAGAAATAGTAACCGCAATTCATGCAATGGCCAATGGTAAAGCAGCTGGAAAAGATGGCATCCCGCCAGAATTGTTGAAAGCCGACTCAAGCCTCATAGCAGATGCGATACAGCCAATCCTGGAAATAGCATGGAACACCTGTACCTTTCCGGAGGATTGGACGGAAGGTATCATAGTCAAAATACCAAAAAAGGGGGACCTAGCAATATGTGACAACTGGAGAGGCATCTGTTTATTATCTACGGTGGGAAAAATCTTGTCCCATATATTACTATCTAGGATAAGAGAGGCAGTAGATCGAACGCTTAGAAGACAGCAGGCTGGATTCAGAAAGGGCCGCTCCTGCATAGACCATATTAACACCTTGAGAATCATAGTGGAGCAGTCTACTGAATTCCGATCCCCCCTTTACCTTGCTTTCGTAGACTATGAGAAAGCGTTCGACTCGGTCAATAGGAGCTTTATATGGCGAGCTCTACGGAAACGTGGACTGCCGGACAAAATAATAGAATTGATAAAAGCTCTATACAACAATTCCAAATGCAGAGTTCTCCATAATGGAAAATTATCCGACAGCTTTGAGGTGAGCTCAGGAGTACGACAAGGATGATATCTGTTTGCTGGCCCACAGACACCAGGACCTCAAAAACATGTTAAACAAATTGGCAACAGAAAGTAGCTCGGCGGGCTTAAGGTTAAATCCGACTAAAACAAAAGAAATGCGGGTAAATGCAAACACCCTTGAACGGACAGCGCTAAATAACCGTGACGTGGAACTGGTAGACAAATTCTGTTACCTCGGTAGTATTATTACCGAAAACGGCGGTACAGAAGAAGATGTCAGTTCCAGAATAAATAAAGCAAGAAGCGCATATGCATGCCTGTTTCACATATGGAGATCAACAGAGATCTCAATTAACACCAAATTGCGGCTGTTCAACTCCAACGTTAAGGCAGTTCTTTTGTACGGTTGCGAAACATGGAAAGTCACCCAATTCATCACAGGGCGCCTACAAGTTTTCATCAACAGATGCCTACGTCGTATCCTAAAAATCCGCTGGCAAGATAGAATTTCAAATGAAGAACTATGGCGCCGTGCCGGCCAAGAAAGGATAGACGACCAAATCAGGCGAAGGAAATGGAATTGGATTGGCCACACCTTGTGACGCGAAAACGAGAATCTAGCCAAACAGGCCCTTGACTGGAATCCGCAAGGATCCCGTCGAGTCGGAAGACCTAGAACAACGTGGAGGAGAACCCTATTATCAGAGGCCGCAACAACCGGGAGATCCTGGTCAGAGCTGAGAGCTGTCGCGCAAAACAGAGTCCGCTGGAGGGCAACTGTTTCCGCCCTATGTCCCATGAGGGATTAAAGGAGCAATTAGTTAGTTAGTTAGTCGGAGTAAATTAAAGTTTACGCACCCAGTTGGGAGAAGAAGAACCCATTCCAGAAAAATTGATTCAGAATGCATTCCGAAGGGACCAACTGATTCCTTTTCTGATTCTGGAAAATGCAGAAGGGTTGCTAAGCGTAAAAAAATTTCCAATCAATTCTAAGGAATCAATTCCGAACCGATTATAGGGAATGCAGAGAAGAATGAATTGGTTCCGTCCTATCACATCCCAATGCAAAAAAAATCGGTGAATCAGAAGTGCAACCACTTCAAATGTACTGGAATCAATTCTGAATCCATTCTGAATGCATTCTGTTCCCAACTTCTACAACTTTGCCGACTATTATGGCACAGGCACAAGGAGAAACGCCTAGAATTTGCTCGAGCTCACATGGCCTGGAAGGAAGAGTGGATCCAAGTTATCTTTTCAGGCGAAAAACGGTTCTGCCTTGATATACCGGACGGATACCCATATTATTTCCATGATTTACGGAAGAAAGAGACGTTTTTGACTCCACATCACCGACGGGAAGGAGGAATATTGTTATAGGGAACCATTTCAGTTAAATTCATCGAGTGAACCCAGACAGGAGTACGGTACCGGTACATGTTAGAAGCAGTTAAGCCGGAGGTGGAACACATAAAGGAAGGTCAACCATGGATTTTCCAACAGGACAATGCAGCAGTTCACACCTTTAGGGTTGTTAGAGGTTGGTTAGGAAAATAATTTATGATGTAATCTTAAAACAAGGAAGCCATTTATCAAATATTAATATTAAATTTAGACCTAAAATTTTTGTTTCTCTCATTTTTCTTACCTTCCCTTGCCTAATTTTCAAAATAGTTCCTGAAATTGAAGGTGAGGTCAGTCTTTTGTCGCGACAGTTTTCTCCCATTTTTTACAAATGTTTCCTTATTTCTTAGAACAATTAGTAAAAGTTGGTAACCAAATCATCAATATCTCATTAACCCTTAAGCACTGACACATTGTTTTTTGTCATTAGTACTGATATAGGTCCTTGAGACCCCCATAGAAAAAACCAGTAAAATTTTAGAAAATAATGTAATATTTATAATGAATTATTTATTGAACTTCTAAATTGAGTTCAAAGCAACATTTTGACAATAAATTTTATAACATTTTAAATAATTTTAAAGTTTCATAGGAACTTTCAGTGTCAACACCAATTAAATGCACTCTTTCAGTTCTTAAATTAACAAAACATAAAAAAATAAAAAATACTTCTTAAAAAAACAAAAACATAATCTTCTATTACTAGTCTTTATAGTTCAGTCTAATTTTATAATTCATGAGATCACAAAAAAAAATGACTATAGTTAAACTTCACTTAGTTTTTGGGCAATGCAATTAACGCATGTCGGCTTCGAGCAACTCAAACAAATAGGAAATTTGCAAAATGTGCATACGTACTGTGTCTTCCTCTTTTTTTTATAGTCGCATAGACTTCAGTACTTCCTTTTTTCAAGTTTTTCACTTTCTGGAATAATTTGTTGAATCAGTCGCGGCTTGTTCAAAATTTGTGAAATAACGGACTTTATGTGTTCTGGGATGTAAGGATTAGATAATCTGGTCTCCAAATGGTTCTGAACTAGTCCTAGTGCTATATTTTTTATAAATTCTGATCGCTTGTATGAATGTCCTGAAAGAACGTATGAATTGGTTGAAGCGATATCCCATAATACGATAAAAAATTGTAGAGGGCCAACGTCGTGTTCTTCTTTTGGAAGTCATCTTTGAACATTTCTCATCAAGGGCATCGACACCTCCTTTAGTTGCATTGTAAAAAGAATTATTTTCCGGCAAACCATTTGTTTCATCAACGCCAGTACTGTGGTGCATTGAAGATAGTAATAATACTGCTTTATTTCTTTTAGTTACCCGTGAGAGCAAAGTCAAATCTTTGGTAAACCCGTACAGACTAGAACCTACCTCTCTTGATCTGAGGTTAGTGAATTGGGGTGGTAGTTCGGCTTTATTTTTTCGTAGTGTTCCACAGTAAGTGAGACCTCTTTTAAAAAGTTCGTTTGCCAATTCTATTGATGAAAACCAATTATCAGCAGTAATATTTCTGTTTGTGTCTCTAATTGGTTTCACAAGTCGGATGACTGACTCTGTCGGTTTGAGTAGTTTCTTTTCATTGTGATCTAAACCAATGCTATCGCAGTCCTTTCCATGGTAAATATAAGCATTATATAAGTAACCATTGGTTGCATCTACAAGACATTGGAGTTTGATGCCGTACTTATCCGGTTTGGAAGGCATATATACTATGAACTTGCATCTTCCACGAAAACCAATTAACATTTCGTCAATGCAGGCGTAAGGACTCATAGTATAATTTTTTTGACAATTCTCAATGAAATGGTAAAAGATCTCAGATATAGCGCATAGTGGATCTTCTTGGGTACGTTGGGTCCTTCTGGAAATATCATCAAATCGTAAACATCGCAATGTAATTCCAAATCGCTCCCTTGACATCACAGCACGAAATATCTCACGACCACTACCATCGGTTGCAAACAATAGTGTCAGATCCTCGGCATTTGATTTGAATGCTGAAGTATATAATAACAAGCCAAGGAAAGCTTCAAATTCTTCTTGAGAAATTTCTTTCAGCTCGGGTCTCGACTGGTTTTTAAATTTCAATTTGATTTCTGTAAGCTTCAAATTGGTCCATTGTAGAACTACAGAAATTATTTTGTCGCCAAATAATAGTTTGAATAAGCTTACCGGGGTGTTGTTTCTTATATGTAGCACTACTCTTTCAGGTCGAATGATATTATGTGATTGTGTACGCACGTTTCTAGTTGGTTCCTGTTTACTCCACTTAAATTTATTTTTACCGTAATAGTACCCCGATCTTGACTGGTTTTCACCGGTAGCAGAAAAGCCAGCATCATGATCCAAGTTTTCGATATCATTTCCAGCTGTTTCCAGTTGCGTGTCGGACAGACTACATGCAGAATCATCTTGAGACAGCATTTCCTCCATAACAAAATCTTCGTCGATATCTGAATCGCAGCTAAAATCGCCATCTTTCTTCATTCAAAACCCAATCTTCTAATTGTGATATCGCGGCAGGGTCTGATAAGTTTATTACACGTGGTCGCAGTGACCAAGAAGATCCCGGCTGTTCAGAATCCATCTTCAAAACAACGCACAAAATTCTTAATAAAATCACATACGTACTGATATAGGTCTGACAGACCTACAAAAATATTTCAAATGTGAATACATACCTTAAAGCGCGCGCGAAACGTCCTCTTCTTGTTAAGGCCCGTCCTCACTACGCGGACTTAGAATCCACGCGCTTTTTGTCGTACGGCCAGCCAAAAGCGCGCGTGATCTTTTAATTTTCTGAATCATGAGTGAGAAAAACTCAATTCTCATTTGAAACGGCGCACGCGCTTTTGAAAAGCTCATGGTGTGTGGACGCACAATGTACCTTTTTAAGCACAGCCTTTTGTCCGCGTTGTTGTGCCGCACGACCTTTACCATGGACAAAGTCGTAAAAAAGTCATAAAACTCAATATGAAAAAAAAGGCAAAAGCGCGTACGACCCAAGACGGCGTAGTGTGGTCCCACCATAAGTGCCTGTGGCTCAATGAAGGTACTGTGGCGTTCGACACTTTTGCACACACTAGAGCCAGACAGCAATCGTTTATTTTTTGGGAGGGAGTCTGATAGACCTATAACAGTGCTTAACCCGGAATTCTACAAAATTAATTAACCGGTTACCATTTTTCGTGCGGTCAAACTTTTGCCAAGGAGTGCATGTTCAAAAAAAAAATATATAAAATAGTTTTCGATTATTATAATCTCCAATAATTTTTTATTCGCTACTCGACAAGTCGGTTCGAAAAATTTTGATTTAATGTTGGGTCTACCTAATAGAGGGGGGTTCGAATCCCCATATATGAAGGGGGTCCGGACCCCCTGGACCCCTCCGTTGTTGCGCCCCTGCTTGGGCGGAATCTTTGAAGCACATTTTGGCCTAAACTCTTCGTTTTATGAAAAAAATGAAAGATATCTTTTTTTTGGGGAATTTAATTATCTTTCATTTTCATAATAACTTTAATTGGCCTTTGAGCTATAGAAAGCTCGATATTCGCAAAAACTGTATTTTATGAACTTTGACCTTGAATAATTTTTTTACGCCTTGGTGATATCGTTCTCGACTATTAACATTTTTTTTAAAACACCAAAATAGACCGATTCCAAAAAAAATGAAGGATATATTTTTTTAGATAAGAAAATACTAATTTGACTGGACTATAAGCAGTAATTTACTATGCTAATTAATATTCTGAACGATGCAAATTTGCACGGAGACAGTTGTCAAAGTTAAGGTCCGGTTACATGCAACGATCTGCTTGTGCCAATTGACAATCGTTGCCTGTAAACCGATTCATGTTCACTCAGTTTATTTGCACCAATTGCCTTGCGCCAGTCAATTTGCACAAGCAGATCGTTGCGTGTAACCGGACCTTTACGTTTGGTTTAAAGTTAAAAATTGAGTTGCAATTAATTTTCTGTGAAAATGGAACATATGTATCATATAATTTATCATATCATATGTATCATGTAATTTATATTAAAAAACATTTAAAAATACACCAAACTCATTATGTGTACTATGAAAGCGTTTAATTCAACTAAGTCTAGCACTGGATGATGCACATACCATTTGAACCATCATTTAGCACGTAATAGCATAAACATGCAGTGTTGCATCGCCAGGAATAATACATCTTCCTTTAATTATCTCCTCCAGAATATGGGAATACTCGAATACGAAGTTCAATAGACGGAGAAATCGTGATGGTTCCATGTATTGCGATCATTAATGCCTCTGACATGGAAATATATCGATTCTAGTTTCACAGCACAGACTGGATTGGGAGGCTGTTTTCAATTTACAATTCCATATCTCAAATACCGAGGAGACAGGCACGCAACCGAGACAATTGATTAATCAAAAGGCATTAGGACTGTCAAAGCATCAGACAAAGGTAATTGTCGAGTGTTTGTCAATTATTGACTAACTCTCGTGATTTGTGGGGAGAAAGTTAGATTAGAAATTTTCGTTATTAATGAGCGTAAGTAGTTCCCAAAGTCATTGGCCTTAATTAATTTTATGGAGAACCATTCCGAGGCTAATTATATTCCTTTTCAGCTAATTACAGTAGCAAGTATCAACCGGGGGTTTTTTCCCCTTTTTATCCCTTATTACAAACGAAAAGAAACCGCCGAAACTTGCCTTTTTTTTACAGAGTGCGTCATAAAACAACATGGTTGTTGGCCTCGCCCACATTGGGCAGCCCATGCTCCTTGAAAATTTTCCCACATAAGGATGAGTTATGATTTTTAGGGCCTATGTTTTACTTTCTTCCATTTGGTACAAAAAAACGCTTAACAAAAACTGAAAAAGCAAAAATAAATCAAAATCAGAGCTCGCGTCCTTATGAATACGAAATTTTTGCTGTTATCCTTGGAATGAGGAGATTCATTGTCTGATTTTAGGCCGGGAGTGCTTCCGCATAGAGAGCCCTAAGGAATTCGCATTTTTTTTTGAGAGAGAGCATGTTAGGGACATGACAACGCTAGAGCACAATTCCCGACCTAGTTGAGAGTTGATTCTGTTACGTATGCCATTTGTTATATAGTGAAGTAAAGATAATATTTTACACATTACACCGCTGTCACATTCACAGACGTAACACATTTCCAGTTCCTGTGTGAAAGAGCTCCGCAACGAAAAAGGACCAAGACGTGCCACTTATTGTATCATCCATCCGCAAAGTGATAAACCTTCGCTTTGTGTCCGGCTTATCGCCTCGCCCACAACTTCCCCGACTGAACCCTGAAACCAGCCATATATAGTTTGGGAACATCATCGCCGATGGGTGTGGGGCACGGGCTAAAACTTGGCTATGGTTTTGCTTCCTTACGCAGAATTTATGGCCTTCGATTGATAAATAATTTCCTCCTTTTTGCTCCTGTTTTCGTGGCCTTTATTTCGAAGCGTCTTCCATTGAATCCGAAGGAGATTAAGTTCTGATTTGATTTGTTGGGCTCTGGGAGCTTTCATGTGGAAGAAATCAGAAGAATATCGGCGGATATAAAAAAAATGCGAAACCGAAAATAACAGCCCCATCCCCTGCACGGTCACAAAACGGCACAAAAGCTAGCGGGCTTTGAGTCTTTGATTGATCTATAAAATTTAATTGGAAAATATCATGGGCCCAACCTCCGCCTGTCCGGATCCTTGCGCTGCTGCTGATGAGAAATTTCGCTTGGACGTCATGTAGGGGAGTAATTACGTCCCTAATTGCCTGTGTCATCCAGATAAAACTAGCACTCTCCATTGGTATTGTGCCCGAGTAAAAACCCACCGAGAGGTTATTAATAATAAATCACTCATTCTATTATGAGGAGCGACTGTTTACGCAGTCAAACAAGGATAATGTTTCCTATCGCTTGGGCACCAAGGTATCGGGAAGAATTGTTGATTTAATTCGTTCAGGATACTTGTTTGTAAAGGGTGCTATATTCCAAAGAGCTATTTTGGTTTTCGGGTTTTGATTAGGGAAACATAGACAATATTATGGACATTTATTGCTCAATTCAAGAGATAAATGAATGCTTAAAGGCAACCCAAATACACCATGGCCATAGCCTTCTGATTTTCGCTTAGAATTCCCTATTAGTGATATCCAATCTAGGAAGATAAATTATAGAGTTTAATACCAACTAAGCTCAACCGATAGCCATGTGCGAAAATAATATAAGATAAATGCTTGATATTAACCAGTAAATAAACTTGTATTTGTTGTTGTAAACTTTTATCGAGCTTAAGCCCTTCTTATTTTGTATGAAACGTGTTATTTTTTAGGGTTGTCTTTATAAGTTCTAAGCTCGTATTTATGTATCTAAGCACGCACTCCATCAACTACTGCAACTTGTTAAAAGCAAAATTGTAAGTAAAACTACTAGTAGGGGAGCTGGCACTTGAAAAAATCGTGTCGCCCCAACCTTCTGCCGTTTGGTATATAAGCTTTTGAAGTAATTTTAAGCATTTTTTATAATATGACATTTTTGCGGGAAGTGGACCCATTTCGAGTTAGGGGTTTTTGGGGGTAAAAAGGGGGTTAAAATTGAAAAAAATTTCTGCCGCTTCGTATGTAGGTTCTTTTAGGGCTAAATAACCGTTAAATACTAGTGGCAGACATTTTTGACCATTTGCACCCTCCCCAAGCCACCCCTATCTGAAGTTCCCATTTTTCTCCCCACACCCTAGCAAATAGTCAAAAATTTCTCAAATAAGTGATTGGTGATGTGTGATGTAATGAAATTTCATTTTTATTTATAGCCTTATGACACTGGCTTTTTCGTAGGCTGAAAATGTTGCCTTGGCTAGGCTGAAAACGACGAAATCTGTTATACTGTGTGACAGAGATAGCATGTGAGAGTAAGAACGATTGTCTGATTATTATAACAGATAGTAAGAGTCAGAGGCGGGATTCAGGGGGGCAGGAGGGGGAACTGCCCCCCCAATGTTGGGACAGATTTTTTAAATATATATTTAGTCATTTCATTTTGCAGATCTTCAAATTTTATATTATAAAAGATTTATTTTTTTCTGTGTTTTGAGAAGTAAGTTAATAATATGTAATTAAGCGAACAATAATTTTATTATGCTAAGCTAATAACTAAATTGGTAAACCTTAGTTCAGTATTATAACACGCGCGGAATAATGTTCAGTGTTACTATGAGTATCCCGTATTAATAAATCATCTTTCTGGTAATTTTAAAATATGAAATGAAAAACATTTTGATGAACTTTTTTTTAAAATTAAAGATTAAGAAAGATATTTTTTTAAGAGAAGCTATTCCTGCGATAACAAAGTTGGAAATAACTTTACGATACTTGGCCACTGGTGATTCCTTTGGTGCTTTGGAACAAATGTACCGTGTGTCAAAAAGTACGATTTCGTTATTTGTAATGGATGTTTGGAATGCAATTTATTTTACCGCCCGCTTCATATAAATTTAGGGTTTATGAAAATTTTGTCAAGGCTTTAAATAAATCTGGTGCTGCCTTTTAATATTTAGGGAGTACTTTTCCTAGTCTTTCTGAACTTAAACAAGGTATTTTTTTCGGGTCGCAAATTACAAAAGTTCTGAGCGATGAGAAGTTTGAAAATTGTCTTTGAAATATAGAAAAAGCTGCTTGGAATTTTTGCGACTGGTCATCCGAGAGTTTCTAGGCAGTGGTAATTACCAACAATTAGTGACTGATTTATTGCATTATTTTTATCAGATGGGCGTAAATATGCACCTCGAGCTCTTCGCTGAAAAAAATTGACAATTTAAGCGATGAGCTGAGCGTTTTCACCTGGATTTAAAAAGCTTCGAACGAAATTATCAGGGGTGTTGGATCAAAATATGTTGGGTGGCTACTGTTGGTCTATTATAAGAGACACTGGTACTGCAATTATAAAAAAAGGCTAAAAAAAATTCATCTATAATTTTTAATTTTGGTTTTTGTACTTATTTTTCCAAATAACAAAAATATAAATATTTTTGAAATGTCATTTTTTTATTATTTTTCTTAAATCTATAGCACCCTAGTCATTGAGAGAAAAACACTTTTCAGTCACAAGGACAAATTATATGTAAACTTGTGAATTTTTAAATTCACAAAAATTCTAACGGAAAATTGCACCAAGCCGTTGACAGTGCAAACCCATTCACGTAAGTAAATAGAACTGGGTTCTATCTACTTGCGCAAGTGGAAATCCACTGTCATACAGTGTTTACATCACGTAAGTGGAGAAGAAAGTTCCACTTTCATGTCAAAAATTACTTACTTTCGCGAAAGTACTTGCAAATGTAAACCTTACATTATATGAAGTATTGAACGCAAATGATATAAACGATCAAAGTATAAACGATATTTGCGAACATTTAAATTTAAATAAGGAGGCAATTATCACTCAAGTGTTTCTACAAAATGTAACTGATCTGCGGTAAACACAATTCAGAAATGGCAACAATTATTGTAGGAAAAAAACTGAAGGGCGCTTTTCCAATGATTTCTGAGCGTTTTGGTTATCTTACACCATACCTATGAAAGCGAGTTGCGAACGCTCTTTTTTGTCTATGCGCAGACTGAAAACTTATTGTAGAAACACGACTGGGCTAGAAAGGAAGTCTTCATTAAGATTGTTAGCAATTGAACGCGATATTAGTATAGATATAAATGAAACTATAAATACTTTCGATCTTGCCAGAAATCGAAGATTGAATTTTAATTAAAAGAATTTATTAATGTAGATTTTAAAATATGTATCCTACAGTTACATGTGTATAAACATTTGTGATCATAATAAATAACAAACACTAACGATATTTCGATATATATGTTTCACTGAGAAAAATGCTTCCTTGAATTAACAGTTCGGAGCGTTCAAATTGAAAACAATGAATATAATTGAAGCACAATTAATTAACCTAAAGCATTAATATAAACAGCATTAATATATATTTTCATGTTTATAGTAGCGAAAAAATTAGCCCCCCCAATAAAAGATCCGAAATCCCGCCTCTGGTAAGAGTGGATCCAGAAGAAATCCGTTGGGAAATATTTGAAGTATTTAAATTTATTGTGATTAAAACTAAATTAATTTAAATTTATTGTATTTAAAATTAAACATCGTCAACATCAGGTACATAAATTAAGATTCTTTGTTTTTTTCCTTTCAATTTACTACTTCCTCAATAAAAAATCTGTTTTTGACCTGAGTCCTTCTTTATCACCGTTGTGTTTCTCCACAATTAAATCCTTTCATACATCGAGATTTTTTATGGTTTACTTCTTTAAGTGAGAGTTTTATTTATTACTTTCAATACTAAGACTTGCAGGGATCGCAGGTCACTTTTTTAATTCCTGGTCATGCATAATTTAAAACCAATCGGAATACAGTTTTGTGGCACCTCTGGACAGGTCATAACAAATTCTGTCATAAGTTATAAATTGTGAATTGTTGCTGTTTTGTCCGTGCGAAATGGAAAAATAATATAAAAAATGGAAAACTAACTTGGACAGACGATCAAGTAGAGTTTAAAATAGATGAGATCGTTTATCGTTAAACTGCGGCACCACGCAAATTATAGACTCCCCCCAATTCGCAACCCCGCCCGTTGTAATAAGAAAAATATGTCTCCCCCGGCCTGAAATTACTGTTGGGACATTAAAACAAAACTGTAAACACCTCAAAAAATTTTTTGCAGCGATTTTATACCGAAGCCCCAGTTCTAAACATTTAGCATTCAATTATATTTATTGTCACTTCAATTATATTTATAATCACTTAAATTTTATTTATAATCACTTCAATTTATCGTTATTCACTCACTGTTATAAAAAGTCTAGAGATGCAGCAAACTGCTATAAAAAGCATAGAAAAAGAACATGATTTTCATTTTTTTCTTATGCTTTTTATAACAGTTTTCTAGACTTTTTATAACACTTAAAATCCAGCCAAGAAAAATTTGAGTATATTCCTCTCACTCGTAACATATGGGAAAATCTCCTTTGAATTTTTTCTTTCAGGTTTCAGCCTAGCCAAGGCAGCATTTTCAGCCAAAAGTATTTTTCAAAAATGATCAATTTTGGCCGTAAAAATTAAATTTTATTTTTGAAAATTTAATAGCATATTTATAACATTAAAATACATGTTTCCTCCAATTTTTATGAAAATCCACCAATTTGTTAATTATTTAATCCATTTTAAGTTAAAAAATAAATAAAATGAGAAATTTGGATTTTTTGAGGTTAGGAAATATTTTTAACATAGGGTGAGTTCAAAAACTCATCACTGCCGCAACACTGCAATATTCAGCTACAGACTTCCAATTGCTGAATTCTGCAGTGTTGCGGCAGTGATGAATTTTTGAACTCACCCATAATCTAGCCCCACCAGTTCTATAGCTCTTTTACTCACGAGTATTTTCCTTTTTTTTGTTGTTTTCTACGACCAATAGAACTGTAGACATTTGAAAAATAGTGTTACGATCCACTAAAAATTCACCAAAAATGCACTTTTATGCATTTTTCTCGCTATGCTTACATTTGATCTTTCCAAATTTTTCGGTTTTCGACTCAGGTGCATGTATGGAATGAAAATATAAAAAAAAATTGAAGTTCCTGTTACATCACTTTGAAATTACAATTTCTCTCTACTAATACTATAGCGCGTAGGATTTTTCATTCTAAGCACATTAGGAGGTATTCTTCGTTACTTTGTAATGTCACAAGTAGCTTTTATTTCCAAGCGCCATTCTCCTTTTGACTTCTGTTGTAGTGTCATTAGCTGTGCTTCTACTCGTAGCTACTTCTCAACAAAGGCATGAGTAGCTACGAGTAGAGGCCAACTGCTTGCGAGAACTTTGCTCGAATTTTGGAACACAGCTATTGTCTTTTGAAATTAGCCTCCCCAAGTATATCAATTCTGTTATTGCTTCGATGTTGTATGTTTCAATTGCCATATTCTGACTATTATTTCGCGTTTTAGAGAGAGCATATATGTATATTTCGTTTTCTCTTGCTAGTTAGAATTTCTCTGCGACTTTTTCTAGCGATATGAAGGCTTCTTTTATTGCTATGGTGGATCTGGCTAGTATTACATATCGTCAGCTTATGCCAATAGTTGTACCGACTTGTTGAAAATCAAAATACTTCCCGCGCAGTAATTCCTGCGTCTCTTGAAACTTTTTCTATAGCTACATACGTTAAACAGTACACTGATAAAAAAATTTCTTGGCTTAAAGCACTTTTTCTTTAACCAAGCAACTCATGTTTTGGTTATAACGGAAACAAAATTGTCTCAGGATAAGCAATACTCATAGTCTTGGTTTTATTGAATTGGATGAAGACAAAAGTTGACTTGAAGTTAAAAAAAATTACGAAACCGATGATTTTATAAGTGAAAAAAATTCAAGTTCTAAAATCGGTCTTAATAGTTGTGATACATTTTTAGAGCTTGAAAGTCCGGTAAACGAAAAAAGTCCGATGAATTAAGAATTTAGTTTCTTGAGTAAAAAATTAAACAATCTTAGTTCGAGAAAGAAATATCTTGGTCGAAAAATATAAGTATTGAGCGAAGAAATACTTTTGCTTGGCTCAAGAATTTCCAGTGTCTTACTCTGAGACAGAATTCTCATTTTAAGACTGAAAAATTTTTCTACTCAAGACCACGAAACGAAGACTATCGAATTGCTGGAATCAAGACAATTTTTTTATCAGTGTAAGCACAACTAGGCATCTTCTTGTCTTAAACCGAAACTATAATAGACGCGAAAGAACGTACGTCAATCCCTGCGTTCCAAGGGCTCCTATGTGAAAATAAATGATTGACTATGAGGTAGATTACACGATCCAACACTTCATCCACCACAAAAACATTTTGTGTATGATTCAGATATTATACATTGTTACTCACTTTTCTGCACCTTTTTCCTCTAGCGATTGTACTTATATTTCAACCCTGAGAGAAATTTCTAGTTACCATAACCAAAATTTTACTAAAATTTTTAGTTAAATACGGCATCAAATAAATATATTTAGTTGTCGTTATTAAAAAAGAAATGCTTCTAATGCTTGGAGTAACAAATATTTCTACTATAGTCGTATAGTAACATGAACATAAATATTTTATTGTTACAGATACTAAATAATAATATGCTGATAACTATATTTTTTAGTTGGTGTACTCAATAAATTTTTAAAAACCGACTACAGAAAAAACCAAATGCACAAAAAAGGATGAAATAATTGTTTGTAATTCTTTACAACGGGTTTAGAAAGAAGAGAAAAAAGAAAAAAAGTCGAACTGCCCTCCGGGGTTTGAACCCGCAACCCTTCCTCCCTAGATCTACTCCTCTTTTGTTTTGTTTTAGATCAACGCCTTTACCAATTCATCCACGCGCCTCTTATACATCTCGCGACAATAAAATAATTTGTTCGCTGCCTTTGAAAATAGTTCTATCCGTTCAAGGTGTACTAATCTTACCAGTTTTTTATGCCTACTCCTTTATGCGAACTTCTTCATCAGAATTTAAAAAAAATTGCACGGGACCACCGTGCGAAGCTACCCTTTCAAACAAAAAAAAATATAAATTCTTACAATTAAGGGGTAACACCACTGTAGAGTTGCGAAAAAAGGCCAAATTTTGGGAATTAATTTAAAAAGTGTGGAAAAAGGGATCGAAATTCTTTTCAGGCGATTGATCAAACATGTATTAAAGTGTAAAAAAAAATTTTTTTTTATTGACTTTTTGTTACAAAATGGTGGCGCCACAGTCGTTTTTCGAAATCGCCTTTTTGTTAAGGGCCTCCACGGGTGGACGGATTTCTCCGAAAGCTGAAGACCTGGAACAAAATCCAAATAGTTTCCTAATCTATTTGACCTTGCCCATAAAAGTACGTAGGATTTTTTTTTTAACTGATTTTTGTAAAAATGGCGCACTTATGAAAAAAAAAATTGATTTTCGGCAAAAAAATTAGCAGTAAATTGTTTATAAAAATTTTTTTTTACAACAAATCAAAAAACGGCTACGTACTTTTGTAAAGAATGCAATTGTGAAGCTAATGTCAAAATTTCAAACCGATCCATGCAAGTCTCCGAGTAATCCGTCCACCCAGTTCGAAAAACATGGTTTCCAGATAATCGCGCTTAAAGTTTTGAAAGTACTCTAATCTTTGAAAATTGTATTTTACCTTCACTGTGCGATGTACTGTAAAACACGTTTATTATTTTGTAGCGCACCCTGGTGGACACCTGGGGAACCCAAATAACCTTTTTGCTATAGCAGCACTTATTATTTCGACTGGTAAACGCAATATACAAGCAATAAGTCGGACCAACGCGCGCTCCGAGGCGCCGGGGAAAATCGAAAATTAAATCCTTCAAAATTATTTTTCTGTTATAGGACCAACTGCATATTGTTTTTGTTATCCTGAAGTATATTTCAAGCCAAAAAACAAAAATTCCATTTTTTCAAAATCCTACAGTGGTGTTACCCCTTAAACAAAAACGTACCTACAGTTACATAAGAATGAGATTTTTCCTGAATCTAATGTTAAACATACGCTGTGAAGCAGAAAAGCAGTAGCAAACAATGTCCAACCCAATATTTTTTGTTACACCAACAAATGTCTTTATTTCGTAGCACAATAATACTTTGTTGAAGTAACCATCAACCTATTGTTATGAAAACATAGTATCAGCTAATAAAATTTTTATTTAAACCTTTTTAGTTATCACAAATAATTTTTATTTGTTGGCGAGACTTTTGTTTATAGTATTGTGAAATATAAAAATTTGTTAGAACAACTATTTCACATTAACTAAAATTTCTACAGTAACATTAACAGAATAAGTTTTTCAGTGAATGTATTGAATATTTCAATGCTTTTTTACATGGAATAAAATCTAGCAGGCCATTACATTTTGCATTACTTTGTATTAACTTCCGATTTTCATCAAAGAAATAATTGATTGAAATTTCAGCGGTTGCCAAAAGTCCTATTGGGTACTACCTACTATAGATATTATTACCACGTGTACATGACCAAATCGAGCGATCCAGAGACCGAAAGATTGAAAGTGGGAATCTGCGTATTTGACATCGTCAGATCGAGTAATTGAAGTTTAAATTGATTCAAACGTAATCGAAAAGCAATGAACATAACCTAAAATTTGTACTTTTCGTTTCGTTTTACTGTTGTGTCGTTTTTTCATCGAATTTCGCTAGATCTTATTTGAATTCGATCTGCGTATACATGGATTTTTCTAAGATCCAAGCTGGGTTGAATCCGGCTTCAATGTCGCATGTATACGTACTAAATGTATTCTTACCACACCACAAACTTTCTTTTGATTCCAAGCAACTCTTATTTTTCCCTGGTAACGTAATTCGAGGGACCTTAATACTACTGAAAATACTTGTTTCCTTTTGAAATCCTTTCTTTATAGAAGAACAAATCCTCAATCAAATATTTTCACAAAGAACGAGTATTAAAGAGTGCCCCTGGAAATCAATATTTAGTGAGTGTGGCTTCGAAAGAATACAGTTCATTACAAATACCAAATAGCAAGGGCGGCAAAAGGGCATCATTTTCAAATACAAAATGGTAAAATTTACATTTAGTAATAGGCTCAATGTTCTTAATAATGTAAGTGGGCAATATTTAATGATTTAATTGAATTTAAGGCCAACAGCGGTGCTAATAAATCGGTATTTCTTTCTATTATAATCTCCATATTTGCGGACCCTGATAGCCTACATCAGAACTCATAGCAGCACAGGAAATATCAGCAATGCACATTGAAATTTCTTTTGAGAGCCAAATTTTTTAAATTTTATAGGTTATTAACTTTAATTGGGCCTTATTCCTAACTTAAACTTATGCTGGCCTTTGCTAAAAATGTCCGCAATCTTATTGAGGCAGGTTCGCTGAGATTAACACCTTCCACCTCCTCCATCCACACTCGCCTTGTATACTTTTTTTATGTGAAAAAAGCAGGGTTAGGAACCACCCTAGTAGTACCAGTCTGTCATGCCGTTAAAGTCATGGTGGAATGCCTCGTACTAAGCTTGATTTGGGCGATAGATTAATGGTCTGAGAGGTCATAGCTGACTGTGCAGGTGATACAACCATAGGGGCTAACGGGAAACTGTTTTGTTGCAGTGTTTCGTCTATATCCTCTCGTTCATCCTCCCCCATAATCAGCAAAAGCGGTTCAGGAAGCAGTAAGTGCACATGTTCTGAATCGCGAGAGAATGGCAATTTCACCTGCACCTCATCTAACGCCACTTCTTCAAAATAGACTTGCTCAGGCCGAAACCGACTTCTGCGCGGACAAAGAAGCACATGTGCATTGCGAGCCCTGTTTTGCCGACCACTCAACTAGTGATGTGCGATTCTGTTTCGATTTAAGACAAAATCAATTTTTTCGTGTAAAAAAAGGGGTTTTCCGATTCTTTTCCAGCCGATACGATTTTCGGTAATCCATTCTTTTTTAGAGAATCGTAATCATCAATTGCACCTTACTTCTCACTAGTCACTATACAAGGTGGTCCCGACTAAGATGCTAATACGTTAAGGGATGATTTCTGGGTATATTTCGAGAAAAAAATTGTTCTACAGAATGGAGCTATCGGACTTATCCACTGAGACACCCTCCTAAAAATGTGCACTGCCCATTTGCTCGCTATGCGTGCTAGCTGTGGCGCTAGTGCGTACCTGAAGCATTCTAGCCGCGGGCGAGTTTTATTTTTACTCGGGTACAGGGTGTTTAAGAAAAGACGTTTGAAGCATTTTTACACGCTTTATATTACCTTGACCTGTATGTTGTATGTTGTATGTTTCATGTAAACAAATGTAACGGATCAACTTGAACTTTTGCACATATGTATAGTTCGCGTGACAATGCAATCTGACCGTTTTGTAAAAAAATCAAGACGGCGGTTCCAAGATGGCGGCCGAATTTTGCAATTGTGCTCCGTGACCCCCGACATGGGTATCAAATGAAAGAGTATTACAAGTAGAATACAATTAGCTATGTGGCGTCATTCCAAATTCAAAATGGCGGCCAGCAAAAAATGGCCGACTACCTTTTTCTTTACAACCCACTCGATATGGGTATCAAATGAAAGGGTCTCAAGCAGCAGCAGTAACTGTGTGGCGTGATTCCAAATTCAAAATGGCGGTCAACACAAAATGGCGGTTTCCCTTTTTGTTTACAACGCGCTCGGTATCAAATTAAAGTGTACGACGGGTATAGTACAGTAAACTGTGTGACGTCATTTTAAATCTAATATGCCGGTCACTACAAAATGGCGGAAGACATATAATAGACTAAAAATAGAAAATAAAAAATATATAGTTTAAAAAAACTAAAAAATACTCTTTTATTTTAAAATGAACTAAAAAGTAAAAAATAATTTTGAATGTAAAGTTTTTATTGCTCCAGCCAGAATATGGAAACAACCTACCTTTCGAACCGCTAGCGAAAGTTTCCGGTGTTAATAAAATAAGAATATAGGGAGAGAGTCCCACGATGTTTTACATTTCGAAAGGTAGGTTGTTTCCATATTCTGGCTGGAGCAATAAAAACTTTACATTCAAAATTATTTTTTACTTTTTAGTTCATTTTAAAAAAAAGGGTATTTTTTAGTTTTTTTAAACTATATATTTTTTTAATTTACTTAAACTTTAATTACTCCTCAGCTATTTATCGTAGAGCAACGTAATTAGGCTCATTTTTTAGAGAAATGCACATTCTTTAATATATGATATCAATATCATAAACCTCAGTCGAATATGTTAGTTCAAAGTCAAAATTTTGTTTATTTAACTAAAATTTCAACTAAAACCACCTTTTTCTCCAAAAAATACGTAGTTAACCTATAATTATTTTCCAAAATTAGAAAGCTTGGAGTATTTCCGATGAATAATTATGCTACGGCCTTTACTTCTGAAGTTATAAGCAAGTTATATGTGAATTATTTATTTTAATTTGGCAATGAAATTAGTTTTTTTGTTTTGTTAAATTTAATAAAAATTTTATCAAATAAATGTAATTTTTCTTTAAATATTGTACTCGATTTTTATAAAATCGATTTTTTAAGGGCAATTTATAGAAAAATCTAACAGACAACAGAATCTTAGTTTGTATCTTCAATTTAAACTTTTTACATAAAAGCCAATGCATACATATCTCTATATTTTATTTCTTGTTAATTTTTTTTTGTTTTTGACCTGCTTTTTACACCTTAACTTGACATCTAGTTTCATTCGCAAATATTTGGCCACGTTTCCTTGAGTTTATTGTTGGTGGATTTTCTAATTTTTTGTTAGTGAAGTTATCATACACTGATGATAAATTTAGCTACACGTGTATTTTCCTTTTGAAGTAGATCACTAGTGTGGAGCAATTATAGTGCAGGCCTCATAATATTACATTGTGGCACACCCGGGCTAGGAGATAAGTCGCCCGATTGCCATCGAGCTAACGCAGAGGTCCATGGTTCGAGCCTACTCGCGGCATGGTATAATTATAGCAGACTCACAACTTAACATACTCACAATAAAGTGACTCATTGAGGGAGCTTCTGTGCGCCTTTTCGCTCTAATTATTACATTCGTACAGTACCCATTGAACCGCCTATTCGGCAGAAGCTTTATAACCTTGGAAAAAAAGGGGAACTAAAAAACGCATTCTGCCCTTTATTACTCTGATGATACAAGCAGCGATAGAGTTGGCGTTCTTACATGGCATATATTTGTTCCTGACTTTTTATCACAAAAACTTTCGTCCTCATGTCCATCTGCGCGGTCTGAAAAAACTATGACAGTTTTTGTAAATGTAATGCGGTTGGTATTGCGTGCGGTAAGGTCTAGAGCTTGTGAATTGTGATTACCAAATCGTTTCCATAGCCATTACAAGTCCTGCTGAGGTAAATTCTCTGGATAACCGATACAAATAATACATGGAAAGAAGGTATTATATTGCTCTAAGTTAAGCGCATTCTGTGCCATGTGCAGAGGCCGTACGCGGGCATTCGCATCTGTTAAGTGTTTAATATGGAAAAGTGTTAATGCAGGAAAAGTGAATCTTTTCTTAAGGGCGATTCTATATTAACAAAGCTATATTGACTATGCCTAGTAAAAATTCTATTCTGTGAAAAAAAAAGATAGATTTTATTAGTACTGTAATGTGAACCTTGGGTTGGTTGCCCGAAGAAGCCAACCTCAGATCCACGTACAAAAAAAACAAAAAATTTTTAACGAAAAAATTCGGCGAAAACAAGGCGGTACCCCGGGCCTCCAGAGAAGGGCTGCTCGTCGGGGAGGGGGTCGTGTGGTGGGGATTATTAACATTTTTATAATTGACAAACGAAAACAAATCATGCCAGCATTGGTTCTATGCAAATCACAACCCCTAAAACTGAAAAAACCTTAACTATTAATAAAAAATCAAATCTCGGAATAATAATCAAAACCATACAAAAATGGAAAAAACTTAACTTTCAAAAAAAAAAACCCTCGGAATCAAAATCAAAATACATAGGATGTCGTGGCTAACACTTAATATAAAAATTATATCTATAAAAAAAATTAATAACGAATTGTCAAAATAGTTTTAAATATGGAAAAAAAATCAAAATAATCTTAATTAGGTCATAGCCATCAACTTCTACGGTGAATCTGCTCACTAAAACTTCCGCCTGACCACTGCTTCACTGACGTTAACGGTCAGCTCTCTAAACTCAATTAGCCCAGAGCTTCTACTGGGACACAAAAATCAGTACTGGCAGGATGTCTCGTTACCGGCTTCTAATTGCGCCACTTCCTGTTGTTTTTTTTCAGGCGATGCCTGGCCTCGCATCCTCCGTACTGACGGAGTCTTTAGGTTTAAATACTGACTAAAAACTTACAGTTTGTTGAATTCTTTCCTTTCCACTTGAAGTCCGGTGCTTTCAGCTGAACTCCTTGGGATATCTTGGCAGGTCAGATCGCACAATCCCCAAGACAAGTGCTCGGATGTTCGCTATTGCTATCTGGTGCTGGTCCTATCGGGCTGGCCGCGGTCCTTAGAGCGGTACGTTCAGGATGAGCCTCAATATTTTATTATAGTTGTACTGGGTCGGGTCTTTTCTTCCACACCCATAAAGTATTTATTTTTTCTTCACCAAAACGCACTTATTGACCAGTTATTTTAAAAAAAAACTTTTTTTTACTTTTTCCGATCTTTTTCTCCTAAATTGCTCCGTACTGACTGAGTTCCAAAAATGTCCTTCTTTTTTTCCCAATTGTGTTTTTTTCTCTCTCCCGGCCTCCTTTTTTCAAAACAAATCTTTTTCCACAAAACTCAGTATTCGCAATTGTACAGTGGCTCTAAGGTATAGCACGGGATAGGCCCGCCGTTACAGTACATATTTTTTATTTGTATATCCAAGCTGTTTTTTCTGTTGATTTGTTTTTCGTAAGTAAAAATAGTAATGAAGCTGTAGCCTTGGTGTGCTGTATGTAATACCGTAGACCAATACCTAAAGTTAAGCTTCATTCTAAAAAAAAAGAGTTTAAGTCTAGTTAACTTTGTTTTTATTAAATACTTGTTTGTCGTTTATGAATAAAATGGTTTTGGCTGAAAGGAACAGGTGCACCTGCGCAGTTACTAGAGGGGCGCAAAAATATAAGCTAAAATATATAAACTTTATAAAAATTACATTACAACAAATAATATTTAAATTTATTTTCAATAGCTTAAAAAATGGGGAGCCGACCGTATAATAAAACTGGGTCAAATGGGGAATGGTAATATTTAAAGGTTCAAAATTACCAGAGAAAGATCGACGGTTGTTCCCAAAATGCTCCAGCACCCCGTTAGTAGCTTACTGAAGTGCATTATATATTCCTTCGCTTTGCAACAGTATGAATGCAGCTCCAATTAGTGATGAGCAAGACTCGTCTTGCAGTGGTCTTGCATTCTTGCCTGTTTTTGCACATTTAGCAAGACCAAAGCAGAACCAAGACAAGAAGGACAAGACATGACTGCAATATCAAGATAGCAAGACGTTTTGGTTATCTCTAAGTGCCAAAAGTCTTGTAGTGATGAGCAATAAGTCTGCAAGAAGTCTTGCAGTCTTGTTCTTGCAAAATTTCTTGCAAGCTTAGCAGTTTAGCAAAACCAAGTCAAATCAAGACTTTTTGCTCATTACTGCCAGACTTTTGGCACTTAGTGAGGACCAAAAAGTCTTGCTATCTTGGGCTTGCAGTATAGTCTTGCCCTGTGTTTTCTTGGTTTGCTTTGGTCTTGCTAAATGTGCAAGACCACCCGAGTAAAAATAAAAAACGGCCTTATAAAGGGCAAACACCGGCCGCTTGGCTTTTTAAGGGGCATATGATGGCCGTAGGCTTTTTAACCATTTTTAATGGGAGCACATACAGCCTTACGACGGCCAAATTTGACCCAAAAATTTAAAAGGCCAAGTACTGAGCTGTAGAAACGGCCATCCGACGGGAAATTTGAGCCAAAAAAAGAATTTGCACCAAATGTATTGTTGAATGTGTTTTATGGGAACTTCATCTTTTTCGTTATGTACAATAGTTCTTTCGATTTATCCTACTTAAAGATATCGATGCACAAGAGAAACGAGCTCGCCAGTCGTCGGCTTGTTGTACGTGAAGTGTGTGGTGCGTGTTGATTTATATTTTAGTGGGAAATTTTGTTATTTAACGGTTTGAAAAAAAATACAACCGAAACAAATCAAACATTTAATTGCAGTGAAATATATTTTCTTATAGAAGGGCGAATATCCACGTTGCTGCCACTGTACGTGTACCACCGTCGTATACCCGTAATAGCAACCATACGGCCGCCGTACCACCGTCGTATGGCCGTTATTGGAACTGCAAGGCCGTTGTTTCACCTTCAATCGCCCCCTGTACGGCCGTACTGTCCTGCAACGAGCCTTCTGTTAACCGCCAGATGGGCGAGGAGTATGTTTCAATCACAGTCGGCATTTGCCCGTTATAAGGCCATCATTTATTTTTACTCGGGCAGGAAAAACTGCAAGACTAGTTTTGCTCATCACTAGCACCAATACGTAACCAAGAGGATTGCGTTTAGATCACACTCAAATCGTTACTGTATACAAACACTAAAATGGATAAAATGGACAAGACGGACATAGTTTACAAAATCGATTACTTAGGGGAAGAGGGACGGCTTGAGTATGTGAACAACTGGTACGACGGCATTTATAGAAATACCCGTGGGTGAGAAAAACTTAAATGTGTTTCAATCACTTACAAATTTCAACATCAGCACATGCAAATCCCTCAGCAATTAACAAAATAAACACAACGAAAAATAAAAACTTATTTCCCTCAAGAAATTATTTAAATCAAAATTTTCCGACAATTTTCCCCAAGTTATTATTATGATCGGAAAATCCCAATATTAACAACTCATCCTTAATTTCCTACATAACGCAAAAATTCCCGATCCCATATTTTAATAAAATGCAAATTTTCTGAAAATAATTTAAGCTTCAATTCTTCCTGTTTTTTACGCGTTAATCCTAATTTTCATCTTTCTTTATCCTGAACGACATCAATCCCAACGATTATATATAGCCAAATATATCCTCGTGCCACTTCAGCTTAATACGCATGGGATTAGCGCAAGGATGTGAAAACTGACAGGAGATAAATATTTTCCTGAAACCTTTCGTCACACATGCACGCACACACAAGCGTCGTCTCCGGTAATGACTTTGTAAAAGTTGCTCCTAATACTCTTCAATAATTCTTTTTGAAGGCACCAACAACTTCTGGAACTTTTCCAACTTTAGCACACACAGATCCTTTACAAATTACTCCTGACTTGGCGTGCTGACATCTCCACCAACATAGCCCGATTAATCTCAGGAACTTTACCACTACTATGCCAGCCAAGCAACAATACACCAGTTTGAGGTAATGTCGACTCTAAAATTCTTGAAATATGAACCAATTCAAAACATGACAAGCCGTCATCTGATTGTTTTTATATCATTGGCACACGCAAGGGCACGCAAGGACCAAGAAGGGGCAGTAAGACATCCGGAATTGCCCCAATCGATCATTATAATGCGATATCGACTACAGCGTGCGACTTGTTAAAGGATAAATCATCAAGGATTTACGACCTCTGGATTACTTATCAGAGGACCTCCTTTAGAAACCTATACAAAAGAAGGCAGCAGATGTTCGTCCTTGCTGCCACTGCCCGGGGACTCCTTGATGTATGAGGTGGACTCGATTTAAATATCTGACATTAGCCCGGATGACGTGCCAAGACCCACGAATAAACTTTCCCACTCAGGAATCATTTTCCAAACAATAAAATTTTCCAAGTCATGTAATCCTTGCCAGGAAGTCTTCCCGAGTACACGTAATCCCTTTCTTCCTGCTGGGCGACGAACACTTTATCACAGCTCGAGGATTCCGGCCTACAGCGCTGCTCCTTCATGGCTTCAGAGTGTTGAAGCTCAAAATCTCGGGTCGACGACTGACACATGAAAATTAAATTTCGCGAAAATTTCCACTCAACATTTCCAAAAAGGATCCTAGGCTTTTTGATATGTATGCATACATTTTATGCGGTAGTGGCGAAATTTCCTTTGGACTTTCTCCAGCTGGGTGATGGTTACTGGGGCGCATTAACATTAAGAGCTTCAGGGACCCAGATATCTGACTCTGTGAACGTCGCCAGGAGACGAGCATATTGGGAACAGTTACCCACACCTGACTTTATACCTGTCATCACATCAGGGCCCCGTATGCACCTATGTATACAAATCTCGAGCACATGGACTGGTGAAGTTTTGACATTATGACTTTAGAGTGTTCCTTGGCGGAGCAAAGGTTGCACATGCTAAAAAATTATGGCGTGTACAGAATACTGGAATACTCATATTCTATTGTCTGCGAAGTTTATTATGTGGGGCTGGATCGAGCTGTGCACTGTATGCATAGTGTGGGTACTATAGTTTTTTTAATACAGCTAAGATTGGTGTACTTAGGCCATTTCTAACATAAATTATCACGCGAGATATGCCTGGTTTTTGGTAAGAGGATGCAGTTAAGGAAATGGATGACAATGGCTCTTTTGTTTTATCCTTTCTGAATAATTGTATGTTCTGCAACTTATTTCTTTGAGTTTATATCTCATCTAGTTATAAATTTTTATCGTTCTAATTTAAACTATAAACGAACTTCTCTTTATAAAATACCATATAAACACAAAATAAGTTGATTTTTTTAAGTGGCAGATTTAAGCTTAGGAGTCACCTTTTATACTACCACCCGTCGCGTCTTGTCGTAACCGCAATGCTATAATGTGAGTAGTAACTTTATTTCGAAAGATAGATATATATATATTAAGGGGAGCGTGAAGGTAGGGTTGGCAATCCCGTGCTATATTTTAATCCCGGGATTTTTAAATATTTTTTCTTGAAAGATATTAACATTATTATTAATAACATGTCACATTAAAAAATAGGTTTATAAAAAACAATGGTAAATGTATAGGTAGTATAACAGTACCCACCTACGATTTTTTTGAAATTTTAAAATTTTATGTATTTTGAAGCGTAGAATTAATTTTTGAAAAAATTAATTGCGGCTGACGCACGGTTCCTGAGTTATGCAATTTCAAAGTTGCCAAATTTCGCTTATCTCGAACCTGAAAATCGCCATATTTCACCTCCGAATTTTTTACAAATTACATATTTTATGTATTTTGATGCGTAGAATTCATTTTTGAAAAAATTAATTGCCGCTGACTCACCGTTTCTGAGTAATTCAATTTTAAAATTGCATAATTTCGTTTTAAATATTTAATCCAAGTATTAGCTGCTTTACAAAAAAACCACAAATTCATCTTGCGCCTTCTACAAAATTAATTTTTTTTGGTAAAGCAGGCAACATTTGAATGAAACATCACAAAAATCGGAAAGGAAATAGGCTGTTTCCACTTTTAAAATAAACGAAATTATGCAACTTTGAAATTGCATAACTCAGAAACGGTGCGTCAGCGGCAATTAATTTTTTCAAAAATGGATTCTACGCACCGAAATACATAAAATTTGAAAATTTCAAAAAAATCGGAGATGGGTACTGTTATACTATACATTTACCAAAACAATTTATTAAATTATAAGGAAATTCATTGTTTTTATAATATTATGCTTCCTTAATTTAAATTCTAAAAAGTTCATTGTTTTTATAGATATAATATTGTTATGTTTCAAAGTTTCATCGTCCAAACGACTTCTCAAGGCCCAAACATATAGCAGAAACGAAAACGAACCGAAACGAAAACGAAATGAACTTGAAAATGATAGCGATTATATAGGTGCCTGAGCGAATCGATTTTTGACATTTGTTGATAAGTTTTGCATTGAGTAGAAGAGTTTTTTATTTTCGATAAATACATATATTATATAATTTATGGCGGATGTCGAGAAATCACCAGAGAAATCATAATTTAAATTTTTTCATCTTGTATTGACTGCATTCTTTTAAAATAGCTTCTTTTTCGTTCTTTCAACTACTTTAAATTCGAAAACAAACTGTCTGTCGAATTGTCAAAGTAACGGGCTGAATAGCTGAAGCGAATACCGAAATGAAATAGATTTATATCTTTCGTCCCGATTCGGTTCTGTTCGTTTATATAACCGAGTTCATACATTTTCATACAATTTATTTCATTCTTTTCGTTTCTGCTATATGTTTGGGCCTTTATTTTAGTTGCAAAAAATCCGGCCGCAGAAAAAGCACGTTCAGACTCTACACTGGTTGGCTTAATAGTCATTAAATAATCGTATGCTCTTTGCAAAAAGTCACCACGTGTTCCTCCATTTTCAAACAAGAGCATTTCTTTTTGAATTTTCACTGACAGGCTCATATCGAATTGCTATATTCGGCAAATGTGCTTTTTTTTATAGATTTATTTAGCTCGTGTGAAATACTTAAAGGTTCTTCAAGAGAACAAGAAAGAGATTCAGATAGAAGCTCAGAAAAATCTGAAACAATTGCGAGGGGTGCCTCATTTGAAACAGAAAGTTTAACTTCGGAATCATGAGCTGTTAAGGTGCGGGGCCAATGAACGCCGCGCCGCCGAGTTCGCCTTGACAGATCAAATGAGCTGTGTGGTTCCATATGACAGTGCGCCAAATGAGAAAGGCGAGCACGGCCAACCGCGGCGAGCGCAGCTTCGATTTGGGAAATGTTCATATCCAACGGCGCCGCGGTACGCCTTGACAGTTGGCAATTCACAGCTGTTTTATATTTGCAGAGAAAAGCGCGCGTTTGTGTCGCTCACGGAAAATTATTTAAAGCAAAATATAAGTAAGAGCGTTCCAAGTGTTATGTTCAAAGAAAAATTGATTTACGAGATATCCAAACACCACTTATATTTGTTTATTTGCTACTAAATTGCATTGCAATTCGTCAAAGTCGAATTTTCATTTTTTTTAACAAAAAACCAACCTAAACTCCCGTTGTGTTCGAAAAATACGTAATTAATCTATACTTTTTTCCAAAAGCTAAAATTGAAGACTCATTACTCCAAAAATTGGTAAGATAGAACCATCGCTTTGACCATCATAGATAGGTGGAGGGATTCTGCGTTCATTGGTACCTTGTTCATTGAAATAGGTTATACGGTTCCAAAAATACAGGGTGATATGTAAAACTCTATCTTTGTACATTTCTGACCCTATTACTCAGAACGACAAAGATTTCGAACTAGGCACCATAGTAACTTATATTCAGCTCAAAAAAAATTATCCAACGACGTATTACGTATAGCTATTGGAGTTGGTACCAAAATTTGCATTCTCCTTTTAAGAATTTGTATTAAATAAAATTCCAACAATTTAAATTTGAAAATGTTCAACCAAATACGATTTTTTTAAAGAATTTTTCAAGAAACTATAAGCAATTTTTCTATTTAGGCTTAAAAAGTCAAATCCCGAGATTAAGTGCTCGATCCCGGGATTTTGGAATTGTTAAAAGCTGCGGGATACCGGGATTTCGGGAACCCGGGATTCCCAACACTACGTGAAGGGGATCTGTAAAAGAAGGCGATAGCCTTTCTGGTCGAACTCATCGACGCTCTACGAGTTCGGAAATACTGACTGCGGAAGGGGGTTCCACAATAGACTTATTGGATTCGTGAATGAATCTATTGACTGGAGAGTGGGTGGGCTGCAAGCAATGAGAATGGAGCGAGCGGGCTAGTATTGTATTGCGAAGAAATAGAAGCTTGTGGTTTTATATTTTCGTGGAACAGTCGCTTTGAAAATATTGATAAAACTTTCCCAGAGCTGCTACATAACTATGGTGGCGGAATGAGTCTATAAAAGAGCAAACGGCGAGGCCTGCGATGACTTTAAAGGCACAGTTTTGTACCTTCTTTAAGCCATGATATGGCTGTTCTCGAGAACACGGCCCAGATCAGCAAGTTGTATTCAAGATTCGATTGAGCTCAACACGATCATGCGGCCCAACGCAAGAATGAGTTCAATGCCCTTTTATATACAGGGTGCCCCGAAACAGGTTGCACTATCGTTTATGGTAGATTAGAGGAATATAGAAAAAGAGATCGACAGAAAAACACCAAGAATTGGGTCTATCTCGTTTGATTGCCTATTTTTGGGGAAAAAAATGTTTTTTTAATATATTAGAATAAAAAGTTAAGAAACAATGGTCTATTACCACGAATTGGGTATCTTCATTATCGCAATTATTTCATTTCATTAATAAAAATAATGGTGTATGATAGGAAAATACAGAAATAAAAGGGGTTATTTGTAAAAAAAAATATGAAAAAAATGTCCCACACATTGCACTGCACTACTACAGCAGCAGCTATCTCGTGACATCTGTGATCGTATGAGAAAGATGTTCCTCAGGATTCAATTCTACCACCCTTCATTTTTAAGGTTTTCGGACATGAAAGTCAGGTACGTGCCTTTTAGATCAGCTAACAGAGACATCGAACTGAATTTTATTTGGACTATGCAGATCAAGCTCCAAAAATAAGTATTTATGTGGTTGAAAACCTGCACTATTCTTCCTTCGGTTTTGGCGGATAATCTAAGACTAAAGCTCCATCCTTCTCTTGACTTCCTAGTCACGCAATGACTTCGAATGACGCAATTTAAATAGCAATTGTAAAGTAGCCCCTAGACTATCAATAATATTGTGCAATAATATTGAGCAAAATATTGACGGGTTTCGTTTTTGCACCAGACAATATTTCAATATCACCCACAGACCGTCAATAATATTGCGTAAACCAAAATATTGCACAATATTGTTGATAGTGTAGGGGCCCCATAACGAACTGCAATTTGTCACAAGTTGAATCATTCTGCCAAAAATTCATGCAGCAAACATTAAAGCCCCCAGGCCTGAAAGAGAGAAATTGAAGCTGAAAGCTTTCTAACACGAAAGCTAATTAATAAAAAAAGCTTTCGCACCCGGCTATATAAGAAACTCGTGAATCATTCTGTGTGCAATTCTTTACCGGACTCGTTTTGGAGAAGTCAACTTCTCAGGCCCCATGGTACAATAATACAAGGTAAGCTCATAAGGGAAAAAAGCTTTTTGGGTGACGTCACTCAGATCTTTTCCAAACAGATTTGTATGGAATTAAATAGGTTTTAAATTAAAAAACGCTTATTTTAAGGAAAATATTTTTGCAATTTTTTATTTCTCTTTTTTAGTTGCTGATTTTTATTATTATTATTTAAATTTTGAATTCTCAAATATAATCTGCATCTAAAAAACAAAGAGATTACATTATCTGGTAAATCTAAATTTTGTGCCTTTCTTTTTTTATATAATTTTTTTATATTCTAATTTTGTTTTTATTATAATTTTGAAAAATGTTTTCTAATTCAACAACTTTGTTGAAAAAAGATGCTGATGGTTTTATTAAACCGTCCTCTGACAACTCATCAACGAATGTGTAAGTAATATCATTATCATGCCCTACATTTTTGTCTTTCTTGCATTTCTTTTTAAGATATCCTGCGAGATTTTCTAAAGCATCAAAATGCAGTTCGTCTTCAAATTCATCGCATTGCAGATCTACAAATATTTCACTGTCTGTCTGATTGTGTTATGAGATAGTCATTTTCATTACCCCAATCTAATTGTATCCCTCTACATCTTCATCATTCTCAACATTTCAGGAAGATAAAATATTTTCATTACACCCTATATAATTTTTAAAATGAAAGGATAATAGAGTAAAAGTTGATAAGATATAAAATATAAAGAACATATGTAAGTATACAATGAAACTACATATCGATAACCTCATTCTAATACCACGTAAGAGCATTTTTAAGGAAACTTTTGTTTGTGAAAGATTATTATGTATTTTGCAAAATCATGGAAGAAAAAGTCACAACAAAACAAAATTCTATGGTCCTACTATAAAATATAATAACGGTAAGTACTGCAGAAGAAATAAAAAGCAGTTTTTTGCGTTTCCTAAAAAATTTGGGATTTTTCTCGTACGTGGTATCGGGTATCGATATAACATATTATAACTTTTTTAAATGCATTTACAATAAGCAAATCATGCATGCTAATAAAGTGTTAGTAAAGAGAGGCAGGCCCGCCACATAGGGGGGGGGGCAACTGGGACGCATTGCCCCGGGCCCCAGGCCAGAGGGGGCCCCAGGAATAGATTGAAACCCAAAAAGTCAAAACCGCCATATCCCTGGGTTCTAATTGTCAAGCAAGCACTAATATAGAGCCTGAAACCCAAGCATGCAGGACTCTAAAATATATTTTATGTTTGTATGGATATGAATTCTTCTACTCATCATATTTAAATAGTAAACACTATTTTTCTTGCTTTAATTTCCGCAAAGTCGTCGAGGACATCGTCATATTCTATATTTTTGCCAGCTCTCGTTCTATTGCAATGATTTAAACGTGACATGATCTTAGGCGCCCATTACACGATAGGTTCTGCTGTCAATTTTGCCACAGTTTTGCCTACGCCTGACGGAAAACCTACCTTCTAATGTGATGACTGCTGTAATTCTCTGTATATTTTGATTTTCATTAATCATGACTGATAGAATTTATTGATGGTTGCATGAACGTGTAATGGGCGCATTAGATAATTTTATATCATTTTTAATTTACTGAAACCGCGTTCACCAGTTGCAACACCAATAGGTATCACAATAAAAAGACGTAAACAAATCCATAATTGAGGAAAAACAGATTGAAGACCTTTATCAGGAATTAGATTGGGAGATCTGGCTTGCCCTTAAGTAGTCTCTTTACAACCACTGAAGTAGTATAAGCTCGAATTGAGTATTAAGAAAAAGAAATGAAGCTAGAAATGAAGCATGTATTTTAGATGATGCTGTTTACAAAAGCAACTACTAAAAAATGAATTTTGAGAAGTAAAATTAAAACACGAAACATTGATTAGGCTCCGCGTCATAAAAGAAGGGAATCTGAAAATCGCTGTTTCCATGCGCAGTGGGAGTTTCAAGTCCCCACAAGCCAGCAACGTCACTTAGTAGGGGAGCTGGCACTTGAAAAAATCATGTCGTCCCAACCTTCTGCCGTTTGGTATATAAGCTTTTCAAGTAATTTTAAGCATTTTTTATAAAATGATATTTTTGCAGGAAGTGGACCCATCTCGAGTCGGGGGTTGGGGAGTAAAAAAGGCGTTAAAATTGAAAAAAATTTCTGCCGCTGCGTATGTAGGTTCTATTAGGGCTAAATAACCGTTAAATACTAGTGGCAGACATTTTTGA
Organism: Thereva nobilitata; assembly: GCA_963855945.1. Classification (NCBI taxonomy): domain Eukaryota; kingdom Metazoa; phylum Arthropoda; class Insecta; order Diptera; family Therevidae; genus Thereva; species Thereva nobilitata. Next base: position 52,257,084 of record OY979694.1, on the reverse strand, counting down.
CTATTTGCACCCTCCCCAAGCCAACCCTAGCTGAAGTTACAATTTCACCCCACACACCCCAGCAAATGGCACTATGGGCGTTCCCCTTCCCATCCCAGTTTTATATCTTTTTTAACATTGCATGATCGCAGTGGGGTGCACTCCTTTTACTGCTGCTTTTTTTAGAAGCGTTTTTGAAGCAGTTGCAAAAGTAGAAAAAATGTTCTAACCCTCCAATTTATGTTATAGCGCCTGTGGATATGAGAAACAACTGCAGTGTCGAAAAGCTTTATATATTTGTTCACCTTGTGCAATTGCCTTTTCGTCCTTCCAAACGCAAGTGTCGACAGCGGTTTTACCAAGCGGTCCCCCAACTAAGTACCAACCGCATATGCCGCTTGACCAACAACGCATCGAACGAGAACCGGTCTCTGTTTGACGTTTTCTTCGTTCCATACAATTCCTTAAACATCCAATCGGATCATATTAACAGCGCTGCGAATTCGCTTCCCTTAGTAGTGCTTCGAATTTTTCCCTCTAGGATAGCTTCTGGATTGATTCTGCCAAAAGAAAGTTGAGTGCCGAGCCCCAGAGCAAAGCACAAGGGCCTGTCTACATAAGCCTGTTCCATTCTAGGTTAAACTATGTAACTTTGTGTTCACCCGCGAATAAAGCCGGGTTTTCACTTAGCTGGCTACCAGCCTTGGCTGTACTGGTAGTGTGTTGCAGCTGGCAGCCATCCGGAATTTGGAAATTTCTGCTTATTCTCGAGCTGGTTGAGCCACTAGCTAGAAATGTGGGGAGCCATTGGAAGATGCAACCAGCGCTGGTAGCCAGCTAAGTGGAAACAACGCTTTAAAAACCAACTGTTCGGTATCTATATTTAATGCGCTGAATGAACTTATTCTTAAGTTACCACAATTTTTTTTAGTCAAAGATTTTGTGGAGTTTCAAAATCCCTGAAGGGCCCCCAAACAGATTTTAGCCCTGGGAGTTTTACCTAATAAATATGATCTCAACCTGTACTTAAATTCTAATCCTGTTGGATGATCATTTAGACCCCTCTTGGCTTTTATAAAACTAACAAAGTTTTCCACAAGATCTTGGTTAAGACGGTTTGTCAAAATGAATTCAATACCACACTCCTCTTTCAAATATTTATGTAGTGGTTTTAGCGACTATTGTTTATAAGAATTCCTTTTTGAAAAGGAAGAAGACATCTTTTATTTGGAGTCCTTAAATTAAAAATTAATTCATCAACTTCCTGTAAAATTTTATTTTGTTCTTCAATTCTTAAGCCATAAGCCATTTTTCTTGCTCTTGTATCTGCAAAAATTGCAGCGCATTCAATAACGTTTTCGGATTTTAGTTTTCCCAATTGTAAAGAACTTCTTAAAGAACACGAAACAGAATGTGATAATAAATTTGCCGCTAATTTCACGTTTTGTCTACCAACGCTTTTTACTGTTATGTAGGATTCTGAAATTTTATGTGAAATTCTAAAATCAGATGGCTTTGTTAGTTCTAGCAATTCCTTCACTGGATTAATGTTTATTTCTTTATTAGTTAAAATATATCCAGTATCTAAAAAATGGTTTCTCACCAGCTTTAATAAATGTGGTGCATCATCAAAAACGTATATTTTTGCATTTGTTTTTTTCGGATGTGGAAAAGAAGTTTTCATTAAGCCAATTTCTAATTCTTTCCACTGGAGCTAAGACGCTGATTTCCAGGACCCATATCACTTACAATACCTACTACGTTATAGCCTGAATCATAAAGATTTGTTATCACTTCATATAAAATACTTTTTGTCATATTACAATCGTTATTTTAATATACTGGTTACTTTTTTAATAACCCTCGAGCCATGATGACTTGAACGTAGTAGGAGGGACTTAAAACAATATCATTAGCCTTATCATACCCATATGGTGATTTTATTTTCATTGCATCAAATTCCAAAACACATGTTTTTTTTCGGTTAAATCTGCATTTTTCATTAATTTTACAACCGTTGGATGTAAGTATTCCAACATTTACGTCAATTGTTTTGGTCTATTTTTTTAAAGTTGAATGACTAGGAAGTGGGTATTTTCTTTTGTACATGTATCAACATGTATCAGTATGGTAAAAGTAGTTCGCAATGAACTTTTAAGATTTTCGTGTTCTAATTTCAAGTTTTCGTACGACGACACCGATGGTAAATGTTTTTCTTGCAGAAATTTTAATTCGTTTTCCAGATTAAAAATCTGCATTTGTAGGTAGCATTCATGGCTTCCTCTAATATGTACAAAAACAATAAATCTGAGTTTTACATATGAGTAACTTAAGAACTTACTCTGTTTGAATTTCAGCATCAACAGTATTGTTACATTCCATGTTCCATTTATATTTTCTGTCATAGGCAAGGTAACTGCCTGTAGACATCGATACACCCGAATCTAACTTTGTTGATGGATACATCAATCCCCTAAAACCCAATCTATTAAGAAGGTAGTCCTCTTAGACTAATACCCTTGACACACTGCAAAAACGAATGAACATTCTTCCAACTTCATTGGCTTTCAATGATCATTCGTTTAAGTAGTGACACACTGCATTTCTCAATGTTCATTGGAACTGTCAAAATACAAAACTATAAATAAACTGCCAAATATATGAACTGAAAGTGATTGCATAGTGATTCATACTTTTAAATTTAATATAAATTATTAATTGAGGCCCAACAACAGTTATATACAATGGAGCGTACTATTTTTTTAAAAAATTCCAAAATTTGAATGATATTTTGACAATTATGTATTTCAGTTGGAAATTTTACTGGAAAGTTCATGGAAAGTTGTTCGATAATTTCCCAATTTCACCTCCATCTTCTTTGAATGAAGTTATTTTTGCTTCATTCGATTGAATGTTCAATGAAGTTTTTAAATGAACATTGGACATTACACACTGGGCGCAAATGATTATTCATAGCCGAATGATACTTCAATGATCATTCGATGCTGTAGTGTGTCAAGGGTATAGACACGCTGGATACCACAGTAAGACTTGTAGAGACACCGTAGTAGAGGAGAGCGTTTATATAAACATAGATATAAGTAACTATACCAGTATTAGAAATTAAGAACCATATAAAGATCTCAGAGAGTCATCGCAATGGATAAACACTTTTGTATAGAATTAAGAAAATATAACATGTTAGTAAGTATGATACCCAAGGAAATAAAGAAATATTATTTGGTAAGAAGAAGAATAGCGATAGACTACTCAAAAGCACCACGTAACCCTCCCTTGAAAAAGGAGGATTTGACAACTACACATTTTATATTCGAATTTTTGTAGCATCCGAGAATACCAGTACAATTTTCGAACCTATCTCATAAGTCTTCGTCCCATCGAACACAGCCTACTCGACCTCTACCTTCCGCTTCGAAAAACACTGAATCATAACAAGACCAATAACACAAGGAATTGATAGACCAAAGAGAGGTTGCTTAGAATTTAAAAAAAATAAAAACGGTTACACTGTAAAAATTTCTGTGGTAATTTTACAAAAAAAATACTGGAAGTTTTATTCACAAGCAGTTTTGTAAAATTGCAATGTATATTATTAGGAATATTCAAATCTACTTTAGGTATTTTTACCAAACTGTGTAGTAAATATACATTTATTTGTGGGATGTAAAAATACAATCAGTATTGGAGCTTTCACTTCATAGTTTTGTAAATTTCCAAAACTTTTGTGTATGCCCTCTCCCTATACATAAAAGTTGCATTTTTCTCACCATGAAAGGACCGATTCGCAATGAAAACTTCAAGCTTCAAGCTGCAAGCGTCAAGCTGCAAGCTTCAAATTACAAGCTTCAGCTGAGTTTTGCTTTATTTGAGCACTGCAGCTTGAAGCTGTGAATGTGAATCATTGTACAAACCCCTGTATCCTAATTTTTGAAGCTTGAAGCTTGCAGCTTGAAGCTTTAATTGAGAATCGGCCTAAGCATCAAAAAATATCAAAAATTTCTTGGCAGTTACAAGAACTGCCCAGAGCCTGACCAAAGTCAAGGGCTGACCTTAACTTAAGAACAATCGGGTATATATGCTTAGTATTCCTTTGTTACCTGTGAATTATATTTATGAGAGGGAAAATTTAAACCTTACATTCCAATGAACGATTTGTAATTTTACTGAAAATATAAGTTCTAAAATTACGCCTCTTACTGTAAAATTACAGTACAAAGTTCAGTACATAACATTGATAAATACTAAGAAATATTGTAATTTTCCTACATAAACGATTTAGAAAAATACACAACATTGTGTAAAATATACGTCACACCCGAGTAAAAATAAAAAACGGCCTTATAAAGGGCGAACACCGGCCGCTTGGCTTTTTAAGGGGCATATGATGGCCGTAGAGTTTTTAACCATTTTTAATGGGAGCACATACGGCCTTACGACGGCCAAATTTGACCAAAAGATTTAAAAGGCCAAGTACTGAGCTGTAGAAACGGGCATTCGACGGGAAATTTGAGCCAAAAAAAGACTCTGCACCAAATGTATTGTTGAATGTGTTTTATGGGAACTTCATCATTTTCGTTATGTACAATGGTTCTTTTGATTTATCCTACTTAAAGATATCGATGCACAAAAGAAACGAGCTCGCCAGTCATCGGTTTGTTGTACGTGAAGTGTGTGGTGCGTGTTGATTTATGTTTTAGTGGGAAATTTTGTTATTTAATGGGTTGAAAAAAAAACACAACCGAAAAAAAATCAAACATTTAATTGCAGTGAAATATATTTGTACCACCGTCGTATACCTACCCGTAATAGCAACCATACGGCCGCCGTTCCACCGTCGTATGGCCGTTATTGGAACTGTAAGGCCGTTGATTCACCGTCAATCGCCCCCTGTACGGCCGTACTGTCCTGCAACGAGCCTTCTGTTAACCGCCAGATGGCCGAGGACTATGTTTCAATCACTGTCGGCATTTGCCCGTTCTAAGGCCATCATTTATTTTTACTCGGGCATTCATGTGATCAACATTTACGTTATGCAGTATTGGAGACTCTCAATTTCTTTATGTGAAATTACAAAACTTATAGTAAAATTACAATAATTGTGTAGTAAATTAGTATTTCATACCGCGATTTGTAATTTTACTATACATTTGCACTGTGAATTTACATATTTTTTTTACAGTGTACCTTCAGGTCCTGAAGAAGCAGGAAGAGCATCGACAGGAAAATTACAGCAAGAAGATTAGATTCCGCCAGGCACAGCCAGCTCCCAGGTCAGTTATCATATTTAATAACTCTTATTATTTTCATCCTAGTTCTTCCTCGCAGTTGATTCGTCGCATCTAATTGGCTGGTTGAAAGCCCACATTACTCCATTCTTCAATTTCTTGAGTTTCCAGCCCATCAGATCGTAGGAGGTAAGACATGTAAGTTAGATCCCGAAGCGCTTTATTTTTCGGTGCCTTTGGCACCATCCCCTCGAGATGCACACGCTTCAGTTTAATTTGACTCGTCCGTGTCGAGGTCAACTCTCGTGGTTTTAGCGGCTTTGTGATCTGATATTGTTGTCCATTATATCACCATGAAAGTGGGAAGCCTTCTCAACATCCTACTACTTCAGAGAAAGAAACACTATATATGACTTCTGTCAGTTCAGTTCCTCTGTTTGCAATCACAAGACGATAAGAGCAGACCCTCTTCTCTAAGGTTGTTATTGGTCTGGTTTTTGAAAGTGTCCATCACACACGGGATAAAATGGTACCCTACTCACGGGCAAATAAGGAGTTCGCATTTCTATGCTCCCCTTTCAGATTGATTCCTTTCCCAGTCGGCCTTGGATTTTTGTTTTAAGTACCTAAGTTTCATGATCCCGTTCTCTAAATTTACTTTGTGTCATCAATATTGTCGGGCCGGCTTAAAGGCGATCAACTGCTCTTGCTAAAGTCCCCCTACCTGCTACCGTCGATTGCATTCACTCGGTAGTCTTTGCCAGCTATGCCTGGGTATGTACTCCCCACCACTGCTCTCGCAGCATGACCCTAACTGTCTTACTGCCTGTTCCCAATGACGCCGTCAACGATAATTTCCCCTCAACGCACGGTGAGAGCATTCCCAGTGATACCGACACCGAAATCGTAAATTATAATTGACAGAAGTCATTTTTTGTGCAAGAAAATTGTGTATTATTTTTTATTATTTAAATAAAAATTAGAGTGTTGAATAAGTTATTAAATTGAGCTGTTGCCATAAAATAACCATAACCAAAACCAAAAAATTAGAATACAATAAATACAAAAGCATAAATAAAGCACAGAAAACCACAAAAAACATAAGAAAGCACATGCAACTGAACTAAAAATCGACAACCAGGTGGCAGATAGATAGAAAATTGAGCGAAAAAATGAGAGAGCTTTCGCTCATGGAGGGGTTATACCGACAGAATTAAAATTAAATCTAATTCACCGCCAACTTCAGAACAAAAACAATTTATATGGAAAATATCGGTGACGGCCTCATTGGGAACAGGCAGTAATTCACCACCAATGCCAGAACAATAACAATTTATATGGAAACTATCGGTGGCGGGCTCATTGGGAACAGGCAGTTAGGCCTATCGGACTTTGTTTCGCCATCGCGCTTTGACGCTGGCTCTATTTGCGCTGTTCAGGACAGAAGCTTTCACCTTTGAACTATTTCGAGCGTCCTGCGTTCTCGGAAGTGAACTCGGCCGTACTAGTTGATATAGAACTCATCTGTCGGGCTCTTCCCCCTTTTCTTGATATATAGGTATTGGTTCTCTGGCAAAAAGGGTGTGGGATAGAAGGGGACATATGGTAAACTGGACTAAACTGTAGAATTTGTTCTGATGAGCGATTTGGATGTGGTATGGTATGTGGAGATCCAATCCAGCTTTCAGTATCCACAGAGCGAGCGGCCGTCAGGGATACGTCAAGGACAATGTATCTCTTGGTCAGCCTTGATCTATTTATATTTTTTGACTAAGGCCTTTGGGAACCTTCTAATGTTCTAAATATTAGAAGCTACTCCAAACTGCGGTATAATATTTATGCAAATGAAATTACAGCGATTATATTTTTCGACACAATTTACGAATTCATCAACGTTATTACAATTAATGAAAATAACAATCCTTAGGCTTATCCGGAAAAACTCTGCTCATCCATTTCAGTTTCCTAAGCCATAGATAAAACTTTAAAAATGCATGATGTATGTAATGTGTTTCTTAGGAGACTTTAACACCCTTATAAACAACCTTTATCCCTGGAATGTCCGCATCCATAATCTCAAGACCATGTCCTCATGTCGAGTACACATATAAACAATTCACGAGTCTTGAATATGGAGTCCTTCCACGAAGCTAACGTAAGAGCATCTCATTACTAATGGACATGCACGAATGGTGTTTAATTAACAGGGGAAAAGTGCGTGGTATGGAACTTTTAATGAGTTCATGCACTCATGAATATTTAAAACGGCAGAAGCTCAACTGACTGGAAAACGCAGACATTTTGCCATGAAATTTCCTAGTCCAAGGCTCATTTATTTCGGACGAAACATTAAAATTTCATTAGTGACAACAATGCAAAAACTGAAATGTTACTTCTGGGGTAGTTTCCGATTAATGATCAGATTAAGTTGTGTAAGCAGGCTTTAAAACTAATTAAAATTATGGTAGTAGGTCAGATTGGAGTTAAGTAATACAAGAAACATGCTTTTTCATAATAATAGTGTAATTTACAACAGTGTTTATTTAAATGAAAATCAAGTTGGGCGAGACGATTTATGAAAACAAAAGCTAGATCAAAGTCTCCCAAATTAAATTTGTAAAAACATAGTCTTCTCTCGTTGTCCGCTTCCAAATAAAGTTAGTTAATTATCACGTAAAATTTCTGAATAGTTTTCAACTTAAGAGGACAAAGTTTTCGGACAAAGGCGGCACTTTCGATACAATTGAGTTATTTTGGGCGCTGGAGTTGTGCTCAAACTGATATTAGTAAGATAAAGTGATGGCTCATCTGAGCATAACTTATACCTTTGGATTTTAATTCCAGATTCATCTTGTTTGCACAGTATTTGTCTTCCGTGATAACAGAATATTAGGTTTTAAGAAACACGTAGTCGACTTACAAATAACAACTAATGGAACATTAAGAGAAATCGTAATTTAAGGGTCCATGAAGTTCAAAGTATGTACTATACAAAATTTACATTGCTTTTCCAAATTCTAATTTTATTCTACGAAAGAAGACCAACACAAAATATGTTTGTATGATCGAGATCAAGTTGGATGACATCGAGATCAAGCCCAGTGCCGCCGCGGCCAGACAATTGGAGCTGGAGGCCCTGTGCAAAAATTCAGCAAGGATCCCCAGAGGGTCCAAAAAAAATTTCCTACATAGGGACCCGTCCCCGCGACAGGATTACGGCCCACATACTGATTTGTGTGGCCATACTCAGAGGCGGGATTTCGGATCTTTTATTGGGGGGGGGGGGCAAACTTTGGCGCTACTATAAACATGAAAATATTCGTTAATATTAATGCTTGAGGTTAATTAATTGTGCTGCAATTATATTCATTGTTTTCAAATTTGTTAATTATTTAATTGATTATAAATAAATGTTATTAATTAGATTAGTTGAACGCAGAGGTGACGATCTGCATTTTTATTTGAACGGTCCGAACTGTTAATTCAACGATGCATTTTTCTCAGTGAACTGTATATCGAAATATCGTTAGTGTTTATTATTTATTATGATCACAAATGTTTATACATATATACATAACTGTAGGATACATATTTTAAAATCTACATTAATAGATTCTTTTAATTAAAATGCAACCTTCGGTTTTTGGCAAGATCGAAAGTATTTATAGTTTCATTTATATCTATACGCCTTCAATGGCTAACAATCCTTGAAGACATCCTTTCTTGCCCGGCGTGTTTCTGCAATAAATTTTCAGTGTGCGCATAGACCAAAAAGAGCGTTCGCAACTCGCTGAATTCATAGGTATGGTGTAATATAATCTAAAAAGCTCAAAACTATTGGCTGGGAACGCGTCCTTCCTTTTTTCTACAATAATTATTGTTGCCCTTTCTGAATTGTGTTTACCGCAAAACAGTTCCATTTTGTAGAAACACTTGAGTACTGCGATTATTGCCCCCTTATTTAAATTTAAATGTTCGCAAATATCGTTTCCACTTTGGTCGTTTATTTCATTTGCGTTCAATACTTCATCTAATGTAAGGTTTACATTTCCAAGTACTTTCGCGAAAGTAAGTAATTTTTGCCATGAAAGTGGAACTTTCTTCTCCACATGACAGTGAAGTTTCACTTGCGCACTGTCAACGCCTTGGTGCAATTTTCCGTTATAATATTTGTGAAATGAAAAATTCACAAGTTTCATAAAATTTGTCCTTGAACTGAAAAGTGTTTTTCTCTCAATGACTAGGGTGCTATAGGTTTAAGAAAAATAATAAAAAAATCCTACGTGTGACATTTCAAAAATATTTCTTCTATAATTTTTTATTTTGGTTTTTGTACTTATTTTTCCAAATAACAAAAATTTGGAAAAATAACTACAAAAACCAAAATAAAAAATTATAGAAGAATTGTTTTAGCCTTTTTTATAATTGCAGTACCAATGTCTCTTATAATAGACCCACAGTAGCCACCCAACATATTTTGATCCCAATGCCCCTGATAATTTCGTTCCAATCTTTTTAAATCCCGGTGAAAACCCTCAGTTCACTGGGAAGAACTCGAGGTGCGAATGTAAAACGTGAATTTTTAGGGACATATTTACGCCAATCTGATGAAAATAATGCAATAAAATAAATAAATGCAATAATTGTTGGTAATTATCACTGCCTAGAAAGTCTCGGATGACCAGTCGCAAAGAATTCCAAGCAGCTTTTTCTATATTTCAAAGACAATTTTCAAACTTCTCATCCCTCATAATTTTTGTAATTTGCGACCCGAAAAAAATACCTTCTTTAAGTTTCGACTCAGAAAGACTAGGAAAAGAACTACATAAATATTAAAAGGCAGCACCGGATTTATTTAAAGCCTCGACAAATTTTTGTAAGTCCTAATTTTATATGAAGCGGCGGTAAAATAAATTGCATCGCAAACATCCATTACAAATAACGAAATCGTACTTTTTAACACACGGTACTTTTGTTCCAAAGTACCAAAGGATTCACCAGTGGCCAAGTATCGTAAAGTTATTTCCAACATTGTTGTCGCAGGAATAGCTTCTCTTAAAAAAGAATCTTTCTTTGTAATTCTATCTTTAATTTTAAGAAATAGTTCATCAAAATGTTTTTCTTTTCATATTTTAAAATTACAAGAAAGATGATTTATTAATATTCCGCGCGTTTTATAATACTGAACTAAAGTTCACCAATTTAGTTATTAGCTCAGCTTAATCAAATTATTGTTCGCTTAATTATTATTAAATTTCTTCTCAAAACACAGAAAAAAAAAATCTTTTCTATAATATAAATTTGAAGACCCGCGAAATGAAATGACTAAAAATATATATTTAAAAAATCTGTCCCAACATTGGAGGGCAGTTGCCCCCTCCTGCCCCCCTGAATCTCGCCTTTGCCCATAGTCATTTGTGTGGCCCTTCCAATGAAGTAAAAATGCAAATAATGAATTCAAACGATTTTTATTGCCAAAACATTATTGTCAAAACATTGTTGGCCTTGGCTTCCTCCAGCGTTCGCCTCCATGATTCTCGATCTCTGGCCCGACTTTCCCAATTTCTTATTCCCAACTGTCTCTATATTGTAGGTGTCTAGCGTTATGTTTTGTCTGCTACTTCTGGCGTTTTTTGTGCACATACTTTGTTTTGTGCTCGTTTATTTCCAACCCGATTTTTTTAGCAGCTTGCTCAAGTGCTACAAAGGTCTCCTTCATGCTCTCGAATGATCTTCCAAGGATAGCAATGTCGTCGGCAAAGGTTAATATTTGCACTGACTTATCAAAGATGCACCCTGATGTGTTAATCGATGCGTCTCTTACTGGTTTTTCTAGGGCCACGTTGAATAACAAGCAGGAGAGTGCGTCGTCGCCTTGCCTTAATCCTCTATTTGTTCTGACGGGTGGAGATAATTCACCATCTATTCTGACTCTATACCTTGCATCTTTCATTGAAATTTTCGTCAGTTCTACTAGGTGATTATGTATTCCGAGCTGCTCCATAGCATCAAATAACTCATTACGGTTCACACTATCGTAAGCATATTTGTAGTCGATGAATAACTTGTGGATGTTTATGTTAAATTCAACAGCTTTTTCTAGGGTTTCTCTAAGCACAAATAGCTGGTTCGTTTGTGGATCTTCCAGGACGAAAACCACATTTATACTCTCCTAATACTCTTTCCACGTATGGTCGTAGTCTATTGTATAGTACACGTGAAAATACTTTGTATGTTGTGTTCAATAGCGTTATTCCTCTATAGCTGTTGCATGATAGAGGGTCTCCTTTTTGTGTAAGGGACACGCTATGCCCTCGTTCTACTCATCAGGCATTTCTTTCCGTCTCCAGATTTCCACTGTTACTTCATGTAGTTTTTGGATAGTTCTTTTCCGCCTTGCTTAATGAGTTCTGCAGGTATGCTGTCAGACCCTGATGCCTTATTATTTTTTAATGCTCGCAATGCCTGGCGTACTTCCTCTATGGTAGGGGCTGCTGTGCTGTCATTCTCATCGTCCGCATTAGTGATGAGCAAGACTCGTCTTGCAGTGGTCTAGCATTCTTGCCTGTTTTTGCACATTTAGCAAGACCAAAACAAAACCAAGACAAGACATGACAAGGCAAGACTGCAAGCCCGATTAAAAATAAAAAACGGCTTTATAAAGGGCGAACACCGGCCGCTTGGCTTTTTAAGGGGCATATGATGGCCGTAGAGTTTTAACCATTTTTAATGCGAGCACATACGGCCTTACGACGGCCAAATTTGACCAAAAGATTTAAAATGCCAATTACTGAGCTGTAGAAACGGGCATTCGACGGGAAATTTGAGCCAAAAAAAGAATCTGCACCAAATGTATTGTTGAATGTGTTTTATGGGAACTTCATCATTTTCGTTATGTACAATGGTTCTTTCGATTTATCCTGCTTAAAGATATCGATGCACAAGAGAAACGAGCTCGCCAGTCGTCGGTTTGTTGTACGTGAATTGTATGGTACGTGTTGATTTATATTTTAGTGGGAAATTTTGTTATTTAACGGCTTAAAAAAACATAACCGAAAAAAAATCAAACATTTAATTGCAGTGAAATATGTTTTCTTATAGGAGGGCGAATATCCACGTTGCTGCCACTGTACCACCGTCGTATACCCATAATAGCAACCATACGGCCGCCGTACCACCGTCGTATGGCCGTTATTGGAACTGTAAGGCTGGTCGCACACTGCAGCCGATTCGGCCGAATTTTTTACGGCCGTAATCGGCCGAATTTTTAAAAAAATTATTTTCCTATTCTCATTCGCACATTACACCGGTTTTTCGGCCGTTGACGTCCGTAGGTTTTATCCGATCAGATTTGAAGTTGATAATGGAAGTGCGCTCCCATAGAAATGTTTATTAATCTTCCTTTTATTTTATTTAGGATATATTTATATGTGTGACTATTTAAAATGAAACAACTAGCATTTAAGATGGAAACTAACCCAAAGTTCGGCCGAATTTAAAGTTGAAATTCGGTTCAATACGGCCCTAAAAAATTCGGCCAAATACGGCCGTAAAAAATTCGGCCGAATCGGCTGCAGTGTGCGACCAGCCTAAGGCCGTTGTTTCACCGTCAATCGCCCCCTGTAGGGCCGTACTGTCCTGCAACGAGCCTTCTGTTAACCGCCAGATAGCCGAGGACTCTGTTTCAATCACAGTCGGCATTTGCCCGTTCTAAGGCCATCATTTATTTTTACTCGGGAGATCAAGATAGCAAGACTTTTTGGTCATCACTTAGTGCCGAAAGTCTTGCAGTGATGAGCAATAAGTCTGCAAGAAGTCTTGCAGTCTTGTTCTTGCAAAATTTCTTGCAGGCTTAGCACATTTAGCAAAACCAAGACAAGGCAAGACTCTTTGCCTCTTTGACTCTCTTTCTTGTTCTGTTCCTACTTAGCATGACTTGGTAAGCTCGGTTTTTCTCCATTGTCGCCTGGTTCTTCATCAAACCATTCTACTCTTCGTTCTTGTTGCACGAAACCTAGAATATCTTCTGCTGTTCCTTTCACTGCCCTTTTTATGTCATTCCATTGGTCGTTCAAGTTTTCATGTGTGTTTTGACTAATTTTATTTATTCTTACGTTGAACAGATTCTCATACTCAGCCCTATTTTGCTCTTCCTGCAATCCTGCCACGTTATATTTTCTGTCTCTGTTTCCTCTTCTTGTCTTTATTACAGATCTCCTGGCCCTAATTTTCGTTCCCATTAAGAAGTGGTCAGAGTCTATATTTGCGCCGCGGTATACTCTCACATAAGGACTCTCATATAAGGACATGATCAATTACGTTGTTGGTTACTCCATCTGGCGACTTGCTTTTGGAGGTTGCTTTTTGAATATCCTTATGCTGGAATTTAGTGCTGGGTATAACCATATTTTGCGCCATGGCGAAGCTTATCTGTCTTAATCCATTATCATTGTGGTGTTCGTGCAAAGTAAACTTTTCGATTATAGGCTGAAACGCTGCTTCCCGTCCTATTTTAGCATCTCCAATGACTGTCTTTATGTCATGACGGGGACAGTTTCTGTATACTCTCTTTAAAGAGTCGTAAAACATCTCCTTTTCTTCTTCCGGGCTTTCTTCTGTTGGAGCGTGCACATTTATAACTGAATAATTGAAGAATTTGCCCCTTAGACGAATCTTGCACATTCTTTCATCTATGGCTTCAAATCCTATGACGAGGTGCTTTACTTCCTTCCGAACAATGAATGCTGTATCAAGATGTGGTCTCTTTCTTTGCAGCTATAAAATACGTTATGTGTTCTTTTTTTCGAATATTCCCTGTCCAGTACATCTCATCTACTGAATGGCCGCTACGTTCACTCTGTATTTCATCAATTCGTCTAGGAGAAAAATTTTAACTTACCGGGTTGGTATAATGTTCTAACATTCCATAAAAATATGTTCAAATCGTTGGCCTTTGTACGTTTGCCGGGTCAAATCTGTCCATTCCGAGGATCTGTCGTAGGTTCCATAGCAAAAGGTTAATGCCAGGAAGAGTTGCTAGCCCTTCGGTGGTAGGCGAGATTATAGCGTCTCACACTCGCTACTACCGTCGTTAGTTGGTTATCCGTGGGGCACCACGTGGAGGTGACGGTTCGATTATGCCCCCCTTGGCACACTACTGGTTTATGTGAATATAACGCACCCATTTGATCGAACCTTGTTCTCCTTTGTCGATACTTCAATTATTTTAGAGAACAGAAGTATATTTTCCAGAGGGCTTAACGCAATGCAAGGGAATTTCCACACAACACTGACAAAACAGTTTTTCATAAATTTAGTTGTCCAAACACATTCCCAACCATTACTAATTGCCTCTATCATTTACAATAGGCATAGGCGATTTATTGATTTAACTAAATGGAATCATAAACCCATTGTGTCATTGGCTTCTAGTGTAAAGGACATAAAACGGATAGTGCGAATGGATGGCAATTAACCAGAAACGAATCAGCCATCGACTCCTAATTGATAGAAATTTGTCGCGAACGTAGGATGCCAATAACACCGAATAAGGACTAAGCATTTGTGTCAGTTTTATTGCTGCTATTCTGCAAAATAATAGATAAACTATTTATGACAACTGTGACTTATTGCCTAGTGTTTAAGGACATTTCGATATGTCTATAAAATCCTGTCGAACGCCTGCCACCAATTTATTATTCTTGAATTTCTTCACTCCATTCTGCTGAAACTCGCGTGCCAGAAGGATATAAAATGTAGTCAAAGCCGGCAAGGATCCAGAAGACCACATCAATTTTTGTTGGGTTTTTCTGTTCTATGGCCTCGAAGTTTTTTATTGGTTGATTAGGCTCTGCGTTATGAGCTGCTTTTTTTTCAGAGCTGCAGAAGCAGTCCAATTTTTGTCTAAAATAAAGGGCTTCCGGGGTTATATGGTATAACACAGATTCTCCTCTATTATTTATGGTTGTTTACATGAGCAACATGACCCGAAACGCGAAAAGCGAGCAAACAGAAGGCGAATTTTATGCCCGAAATTACTGAGAGCATGTGGATATTTGCATAAGTAGTGAAGGGCTACAGCCAGGACGAAAATGGGTCAGTTGCTAATTATGAGTATTGTGCATTTCCTTTCAACAAAAAAAAAATTGATCCTAAAGAATATAACTTGACCGGAAGTGGTTGTAATATTATTAAAGCATTCATCAATGGAAGGATTTTTGTTAATATTAAGGTTTGATGTAGAGTGCAGGGATACCGATATACGTAGCTATATGTATATGTGTATATTGATTGTTTTGTGGCTCGTTTTTAAATAAATTTCTGCGTGTATGCGGGCTTCGTGTTAGACTCTGTAGGTAGATAAATTAATTTTGGTGGAGAATTCAAATAGCCTTTAATTAAATTGTGATTGGTTACAGAATAGCGTTTAAAATTGATCAATATGAATTTAACTCTGGATGACGAAGTGATGTTTGTAAAGGGAATAATCGGCTTGATTATTTATTTTTGTTAATTTGCCACTATTAAGTATTTTGGGTCATGGGCCAATGTATCTAAGTAGTAAGCTTAGCTTAAAGGAAAGAAGTTGTCCGGATAGGTTGGGTAAGGTTTGGGGAATACTCGAGTAGATGGCTAACAGACTAATCTTAGATGAATGTTGTACAGGTTCAAGCTAATCTGAAATTTCAAAAAAAAAACGGCAAATGTATAGTATAACTGTATCCACCTCCGATTTTTTTGAAATTTTCAATTTTTATGTATTTTTGTGCATAGAATCCATTTTTGAAAAAAATAATTGCCGCTGAGCACCGTTTCTGAGTTATGCAATTTCAAAATTGCATAATTTCGTTTATTTCGAAAGTGGAAACAGATATATTTTCCCTCCGATTTTTGTGAAATTTAGCTATTTAATGCATTTTGATGCATACTTTTAAATAAACATATTATACAAAACGGCTGCTTTACAAAAAAAGCACAAATTCATCTTACACTGTAAAAAATAACTTCCAACACAGTACTGGAAGTTTTATTCACAAGCAGTTGTGTAAATTTACAACACATATTATTGGGAATATTCCTAATAAACGTCAAATTCTTCATGTGAAGTTACAAAATGTATAGTAATATTACAAAACTTTATAGTAATATTACAAAACTTTATAGTAATATTACAAGAAGTGTGTAGTAAATCAGTATTTCATATCGCGATTTGTAATTTTACTGTACATTTAGATTGCGAATTTACACATTTTTTTTACAGTGTATAATTATTAAATTATAACAAATATAATATTTAATTATTTTTTTATATAAGCATTGAAATTGAGGTCGATCATTTTTTTGAAATATACATGATAACTACATATATATCGATACCCTCATTCTAATACCACGTATGAGCATTTTTAGGGAAATTTTTTTGTGAAAGATTATTATGTATTTTGCAATTCTCTACACAGCAGTTGCAAAACCATGAAAGAAAAAGTCACTACAAAACAAAATTCTATGGTCCTACTATAAAATATAATAACGGTAAGTACTGCAGAAAAAATTAAAAGCAGTTTTTTGCTTCTCCTTAGAATGAGGATATCGATATGTATACACGGCTACGTCGCTTATGCCCAATGCGTTTTCTATAAAATGAGCTTTTTTTTGGTAAAGCAAGCAACTTTTGAATGAAACATTTATAATTTATTTATTTAAAATCATACATCAAAATACATTAAATATCTAAATTTCACAAAAATCGGAGGGGAAATATGCCTGTTTCACTTTGGAAATAAACTAAATTATGCAACTTTGGAATTGCATAACTCAAAAAAGATGCGCCAGCGGCAATTTATTTTCTCAAAAATGAACTCTACGCATCAAAATAAAAAAATATGTAAATTTCAAAAAATTCGAAGGTGAGATATGGCGATTTTCACTTTCGAAATAAGCGAAATTTGGCAAATTTGAAATTGCATAACTCAGAAACGGTGCGTTAGAGGCAATTATTTTTTTCAAAAATGGATTCTACGCACCAAAATACATAAAATATGAAAATTTCAAAAAAATCGGAGGTGGGTATAGTTATACTATACATTTACCAAAAAAAACTATCGCCGTGTGCAGGCAGAAGGGCGCTACTTTGGGTCTTTGGACAAGCAAATGATTCCATCATGGATGAGTTTTTTTTATCTTGTCCAGTCACGCTAAAATGGATTTCGATACAAATAAACGACTTCTATTTGTAAGTTGTACCGCAGAATTTTTTACGTGCCAGTTCTAAGCTTAGGAATTATCCTACCAGTCCGTCATGTCGTTGGTCACGGCATGGTGCAATGTGTAGTAGTAAGCTTGGTTCGAAGCAGGGGCGGTGCGTGGTGTTTTGCGCCTGGTGCATTATGCTATATTGCGCCCCATCAGCTGATCATATGAAAAAAGCTTTTTTCGTCTGGATCGCAAAGACGAAGAAGCGGAAAATACACAAGGCACTTCTAACTTGGTAGCAACTTGCTTGGCTTTTTTAATAACTTCCTGATATTTTGCTCTGATCGTAAATCTATCAAAAAACCTTTTGTTGAATTTAAAATATCAACTTCAGCTGACATTTGGGCTTTGTAAGTATATTTATTTTTCTAAAATATCACACTAGATTACTATGGAACAAATTAAATTTAACTCAGTAATTTTATTTCGTAATTCTGCTGTATGTTTCGATACGGCTTCCCTACCTGAACGAGTTCTACCAACGCCTCGTAGACACCATCTAATCGGCGAACTAATCGTTTTAACGCGTCTATGCTACTTTCACTACTAGTCTTACTAAGCTTGTTAGTGTCTTCTTTTTCAAAATAATAATCTTTTAACCGAACTGGAGAAATAAGCATATAAATTTTGAATAGTATCAAAACAAGAAGTTGCCTTTAAAAACATACGTTTTTTTTCGAAATTCACACCTATTATCAAACGATGCATCAATGAAGTCTGAGTTGAAGAGTTAATTAATGGAAAATTGTATGTTTTATTTATATTTGCCCGGTATACCATTTTCATAATTCGCGGCACAGTAAAGTATTTTAAATTTCGTAACATAAAAACAATAAACAAATTAATTCCAATAAAATATAAATATAAATAATATAATTTAAAAGTGTATTACCTAAAATTAGTAATTTAATAATTATTATTAAATCTAAAATATTACTTTTATAACTCAACATTTTAAATCTAATAAAAATATTTCACTCAATTTTCTCTTTATAAATTCTTCCCGAGAAACAGGCACAAAACTTAAATTTGCACCATCAATAACTCGTATAACATAAAAAAAAATCTACATATTAATTTGTTCGACAGTCACAAGATATTTAGAAAATCGCAAGATATTTTGTTCTCATTTCGTTTATTTACCTCTTTGAACAAATCTTGGAACAAAATTTAAAAGTGCACCACCAGCGCCCCGAAGTTTATATCAATCACAGTAAACAGCAATACACAATACAGAGCCATCGGAACAATTTTTTTCCTTTGTGTGAGTTGATATGGTGCATTTTACAAACATTTCAAAAAGTGCTCCAGCGTAGTGAAAATGAAATTATTTTGTGTTTCGTCTCCTTCATTCCACTGGTTAATTCTCTATTTACATCTCACGTTCAAATTTGAGAACATCAGTTGAATGAGAAATTTTTCTCTCACTTGGTGGATATTTCTCCTGAATTTTTACTTCTGCTGACTCTCTGGACAGAAATTATAGAAGCAAAAGTCTCGAGAGGAAGTAGGAAAAGTCTCGAGAGTACGAGAGGTAGTAAAATTTCCAGGTTTTTTTCGCATGGAATTTGTCTTGTGTTGTTACATGAATTTAAAAATATAGAATATTTTATTGGGAAAATAAACTGGAAAATTAAATCGTGTTAATAAAAATTAAATCCTTTGATATATGAAAAGGATGTAAGAAAAAACACTTTTCAAATTTTTTTTTCAAAATTTAAATTTTTTTTTAAAATCTGAATATCTGAAATGGCGCCCCTGTGCAATAGCGCCCGGTGCAAGTGCACCATTCGCACCTATGGAAGCGCCGCCCCTGGTTCGAAGGATAGGACAGAGTTTGATGGTGTGAGCAGTCAGGAGGATGTCAGGGTTGTGACGAGCCCTCAACTTTTGGATGTTGTTCCACAGTCTAGTTATTCCATTTATGAACGATTTCTTTCTACATACGTATGTAGAGTGCGCGACAAAGGGAGTTGTAGGTAAAAGAATTGAGTCGAGCGAACTAATCTGATGTTGCGGGCAATCCTTTTAGTCCATTCAAAACGCGCCTTGGGTGTTCCAACATAACACCGTTAAGAAAATCGAACCCTACAAGGATTTTGGGTCGCTGATCACGAAAATCGGGGTCCGGCGGTCCTAAAATATGGGCGTCACCCTTAAGCGCAAAAACATCCCTTTTTAAAGGTTTTTCGCGGTAATTTCAATAATAATGAAAAATAATGCGATAAAATGCACTTTTTTCAATATTTATTTGCGAAGGTGGTTGACTTATACTAAATCAAGCTAAACTTTATGATAAGGGATGATCCTAAAGGGTTAAAACTACCCCTAAATCGACTGAAAATAAAAAAATTGTAAATTTTTTTTTCAAGTTTATGCTTCAAATACGATTGTATGCCTATTATCCTGCACAAATAAATTATTTTCAACCCGTAAGGGGTTCAAACTACATTATATTTAACACTTCAGGTGGTAAAAATACCCCTAGATTAAAGCTGAATTTGAAAAAAATTAAATTTTTTTTTGCAGTAAAGTTTTATTGTTGTGAAATATTATTAAAACATTTGGAAAATTTTATTGTAACATCTTTTTTAAAGGGGTTAAACTGGATGAATAGGTGGAGAGGGTGGCGGCGAGCGTGGAAGGGGTGCGAGCGGAGTTCTGAGGAGGGCTCCTCCGCCGCAGCCGCCCACCTTCCGCCAGACCTCGGGGCCGCCAGCCCTCCTACACCTGCCCCGCCACTGCCCGTCTTCATCCACCTGCACCGCTACCGTCTCAGCCCGCCCTCCTACAACTGCGCCCCTTCCGCCACACGCCCACCGACGCCACCCCCTTTAAAAAGGGGTTACAAAAAAATTTTCCAAATGTTTTAATAATATTTCATCAAAAATAAAATTTCACTGCAAAAAAAAAATTTAAATTTTATTCAACCCAATTCCTAGCGAAAAACAGGTAAACAAATTTAACTTTAATCTAGGGGTAGTTTTACCCCCTTAAGGGTTGAAAATATTTAATCTTTGTCTGATGAAACCTATGCAACCCAATTTCAAGCAAAAAGCAGAAAAAATGGTAGTTTGAACCTCTTAAGGGTTGATAATAATTTATTTTTTCCAGAGAATAGGCATACAATCGAATTTGAAGCATAAACTTGAAAAAAAAATTTATTTATTATTTTATTATCAGTCGATTTAGGGGTAGTTTTAACCCTTTAGGATCATCCCTTATCATAAAGTTTAGCTTGATTTAGTATAAATCAACCACCTTCGCAAATAAATATTGAAAAAAGTGCATTTTATCGCATTATTTTTCATTATAATTGAAATTACCGCGAAAAACCCTTAAAAAGGGTGACGCCCATATTTTAGCACCGCCGGACCCCAATTTTCGTGATCAGCGACCCACAACCCTTGTAGGGTGCGATTTTGGTAGTGGTTCGCTTTAGTAGTAGCACAGATAAATAATATACAGATGCCCAGTCGCTGTATAAAATCGTGTCCTGTATCAACATTTCGCTAGCCAGGTTTTCCCTCCTCTAGCCAACTTATGTAGCAAAGAAATGTTGCAGTCAAGTGTCTTAAATGTATCTGGCTAGAGCGTGGCAACTTTTGGTCGAATTCCAGCAACACAGAGAAGCGGTGTGAGAAGCAAAATAGCTACGAAGAGTGTGAGGGATTGACGACACTATCAACATTGGGCATATTCACACGCTGCCATAATTGTGGTCAGTAAAACCGGTTTTATTCAACTCCTAGCAACTCAGACGGGGCGTAAATGAGTGTAGTAAATTTGAATGCTATACAGGAACCTTTAAATCTATTGCAGATGAAATTTACTTGTTAGAGAAAAACAGTGCTAAAGAATGCAAGAGATAGAAGTAACTTTTTATATGTGTGCCAGTTTTCACGCGTTTGCTTTTGCGTGAAAAATGTTTCGTTAAGGTCTTCCGCTCCCTTCCCTCTCTCATCTATAAAAGCGGTTTTAGGCGCCATGAATGTGCACTGTGTGAATATGCCCATTCATTTCCTTCTGTGTGTGCCACCCCCTCCCACTCCTCGTAGCTATTTTGCTTCGCAACCGTAGCCTTGTATTGTACGCTGCTGTCTCTGGCTATAGCTAGTCCAAAAATTGCAAACCTCTAGCCAGCTACATGGCTGCAACATTTAAATATTTTGCTTGGATTAATCACTTTCGGCAACATGGAACACGTGTCGCCTATTCGACTGGGCATCTGTATATTACTTATCTGTGGTAGTAGCGAAAAAGTTTTGTCCATGCCAAAAGATTTATATGGTAGCTCGAAGAGTTGATGAAAGGGCAAATGGCATCATTAGTAATGAGTTTCAGGGCCTCTTTTTGAACTTTATGTAGCCATTCTAAGGTACTTTTTTGGAGCACCGCGCCAAATAATGAAGTTGTATTCTAGAGAGAGCCGAATGTAGAATTTGTAGCGCGTGATCCAATTAGATATACTTTTTACAGTAGGGATTTATGATAGATCACGCGTGAGTTTTGTCAAACTTTCATCGCATTTTGTTCTGTATTTCATTTGTATTATAAAAATTAGTATTCTACGAGGTGCTATGTGTATGAGGTGCTTAGAACAACTTATGGTCCACATAGTCGGCCTACCGAACGCACAATTCGATATAGCATCGAAAAATTTTAAACCTAATTTTCATTATTTGATAATACGCTACCAAATAGTCCAGCACATAGTAAAGAAATTATAGCCGCGGTGGCTGAGAGTGTACGCAATCGTGATGAAGCGATTCGGGAGTATTCAACTTGCCTTGTCGTATGGAACAACTTGGCGTATTTAACGTAAAGATCTTGGTTTAAAAGCATACAAAATTCACCTCGTGTCGGCCGATCTTTCGAATCGTTACCGTTTCAGTTTTTGAGCTCTTAAAAACTTGAAGAAGATCTGTTTTCGAGCAAAATCTTGTTCAGCGATGAAGCCCATTTCTGGCTTAATGGCTACGTCAATAAGAAAAATTGCCGAATTTGGGCAATCCCAACAGGTTCAAGAGCTGCCATTACATCCAGGCAAAATGACGGTTTTGGTGTGGTTTATGGGTTGGTGGAATCATTGATCCATATAAAAATGAGTCTGGCCGGAACGTAACTGTGAATTGGAGCCGGTGATCTCGACGACATTTGGTTTCAATAATACCACCCTACTTACCACACAGTCCGTGAAATCGTGGCTTTATTGCGATAAGAGTTCAGTGAGCAGTTAATTTAAGGCTTCGGTCCGGTGAATTGGCCGTCTAGATCATGTGATATCACGCCACTAGATTTTATCCTTTTGGGGCTATGTAAAATCTAAAATTTAAATGTATAAGACGGATATGATTATGGAATTGGAAGGTAACATTGCTCACGTCAGTTGCCCAATAGCACTCGAAATGCTCAAACCCGTCATCGAAAATTGGTACTTCAGAATGGACCATGTCAGCCGCAGTTGCATAATCTGGGACGTGCTTGTTTTGCTTACCGCAGGCTTAATAGTAAAGCAGAGTGTCGTCCGCGTTGAAGAGAATCAGGCAGAGATGGGGTAAGGTTTGAAACGACATTGTAGTAACTTCATTTAAAGGCCAGAAAAGGAACTTTTAATCCAGTTCTGTAGAACTTAATCAAGACTTTTTTAATCTAAAACCGTAATTTTTGTCGTTTCTTATAATATTGGATTTTAGATATTCCATAATCTTTCTATCGATTATTGTAACAAGGCGATGGAGGCGTTAAATTTGGCATAATTGAGACGGCCCGTCATGAGTCTGTTTGATGTCGCTGTGATCATGCAGACAAAGCCTGGGGCATATTGACTTGGCACGTATATTGTCGAAAACGTAACAGTGAGATGGCCCCGCAAATAGCTGAGTAACACAGAACAAATAAACACTCAGGCCCAAAATCCATTCGGCTCTGCATACTTCAAGCCGCATGCTTCATGAAGCTGAAGCTACATTCGAAGATGAAAAAACCAACGCCAACTTGACGGAATTGTTGACATTTAAATGTACAGAGACGAAGAAGTATTTTATTTTAAAAAAAATTTCAAATCTTTAAGATATTGTGTACCGTGCAAATTTTACTTAAAATGAATTCTTTTGATGAAAACATTTTCGACCATTTTAACCAACTTCAAAAAAGAGGAGGTTATCAATTCGACGCGTAGCTATGTTTTTTTTTATTTTTGTTCACTCATAACTTTGTAACGCAATAACTTTTTTGGTTTTTCTTTTTTTGCTTGAAAGGGTATGTTAAAAGGTTATGTAAAAACAAAGAAATGTTTTAAATCCAATTTATTTTCCAATGTGTGGAGTATATACAAAACGTAACTAAACAGCAACAAGATTGCTCGAAAATTTATTTTTAATTTTGAATATCAGAAATATAAGGGCGGTATTCTTAGTCGGTGCTTATTGCAAAGTTCGTGCTTAAGCACGTGCTTAATGTGTCCTTTCGATTCACAGTCGCAACTTAAGCACTGTCTTAAGTAAATGCTCAAGCATGAACTTAATCAAGCAAACCTTATTCAAATAAGTATTCATAGTTGATGCTTAAGCAAATTGTCATATAAGACGATCTTATTTACCCTTAAAATTAATTTATTTTTTAAGTCGTCTCCAAAGGTGACTTAAGCAATTGCTTATAGATGATTTTTCAATAATAGTGTGAAAAAATGAACTTGTTTTCGTCGGTTACTGATACTGAAGGTAGTAGTAACGTGGATTATGGTGAAGAGGGTAATGGTAGATGTATCCGTAGATCTTTGCTTGACAGACAAAATCCTTTTGAGTTTTACGATAATAATGAATTTAAAAAGCTGTTTAGATTTAAAAAAGATTCCGTACGCTAGTTGCCAAAAATTCATGAAGGATTAGCTGGAATAAATAATCGGAGTTTACCTATTGCACCAGAATTGCAACTGCTTGTATGTTTGAGGTATTATACAAGCGCAAGTTTCACGGTAGAGATTGTTCATTACAATTTTATACTCCTCAAATTTAACATCTTCAATTTATGACATTGCATCAGCAAGAATTTCCGAATTACTTCTAGTAGAATCAAGTAGTAAAGACCAGTAAAACAATAAACTTTCATCAATTCAAGTCGAAATTTAAACTATTAACTGTTAAACAAAAATTAAATGTAATATTTAATATAAAATGAAAAAATAATAAAAATTTTCATATACTTTATTATATTGCATAAATGTTCTTTATAAATTTGCAATATTTCTGTTTATAAATGTATTAAACACATTTGAATCTAAAGCCTTCCCGCAATATTTGGTAATTATTTAAACAAACATACGAGTAACAATCGCATCGCGTACCGCAAATCCATCTGCATTATTCGCATTGGCAAATTAGGATGAAAGTCATCATCAGCAGTATCATCATATTTATTATCTTCCAAAACATCATTAATATCAAAGATATATTGTGCAATACTGCGCATGCTACAATAAAAGGAATTTCTTAAGTAACCTTGGAGACGACATAATAATATGGAATTACTGGAAAAAAACATGGGAAATGCTCAAGCATTTCCTTAAAATTACAAATTCTCAATAAGCAATTGCTTAACAAAGTTCACCTCAAGACATGACTGTGAATACATGATATCTTAAGTACGCCTTATTTAAATAAGGCGAACTTAGTTAAGAAATTCTTAAGTCCATGCTTAAGTAACGACTGTGAATACCGCCCTAAGACTGGTTCACCATAAAACGATAAATTAATATACAGCGCGGCAGCACGTTGCTTCAGCATCAAAAGACGAAACGAGAAGAAGAAGGCAGTAAAAAGCATGCATCAAGTTAAATGAAATGTGGAGAGTGGACTTTGAACTTTACTGTGTGCGCTGCCGCTGTGCATGTATAAAAATTGTGCAGTTTTAACACTCCCTCTCGCAATTTTGATGATGCCTTAAATAATTACTATGCAAGGCCGTATTGTTCTCTGAAACATATGAACTTATCTTTACTGAGTGCTTTGGTTAATGGATCAGCCAATTGCCCTTGAGTTGAAATGAATCGAACATCAATTTCCCCATCCTCTTGCTTATCACATGTGTAAAAAAATTGAACTTCAACATGTTTGGTTCTTTTCGACGAATCAGGATTCTTTACGATTGTGATGGCTCTTTGGTTGTCACACATAACTGCTGTTGCTTCAGTTTGTTCATGTTTTAAATCCTTCAGCAATCGTCTCAAGCATACAGTGCCCTTTGTTGCAGCACAAAGTGCTATGAATTCAGCCTCTGTAGTCGATGTTGCAGTGATAGTTTGCTTCTTTGAACTCCAAGCAATTGGACCTCCATTTAGAAAAACACACCCATCCAGTTGTACTTCGTCTCCTGTCCAAGTCTCCTGCCCAATCAGCATCGCAATAAACACTCAATCTCGAGTCGTTTGTATCACACCTAAAAGTTACTCCAAGATCTACAGTTCCCTTCAGGTATGTCAGTACTTTCTTTACTCCCAACCAGTGTACTTCATTCGGCTGCTCCATGTATCTGCTTAATATACCTACTATATATGCTATATCTGGCCGTGTGCATATCATTAAATACATTAAAGATCCTATCGCCTCTCTATAAGGAAAACGTTTACAATCTTTAACATTATTGTCACTTTTAGTAAATTTCATACTAGGATCAGAAGGCGTGGACGTAGGTATACAATCAAAATGATTAAAACGTTTCAAAACTTTTTCCGTATAAATCTTCTGATGAATTTTTATTCTATTTTGATCCCGTTCGATTTGCATTCCAACGAAAAATTCTGCTATTTTATAAGTTATATCAAATTCTTTGTGTAATTTCTTTAACAAAACTTCAATGGTTGACTCATTGCTTCCACAAATTAGACCATCATCAACGTACAGCGCTAAAAATAGTTTCTGTTGGTTGATAGAATACGTAAAAATACAGGGATCTGAACGTGATTGTTCAAAATTTAATTTAAGGAGAAAGCTTACAATTCTTTTGTTCCATTCTCGTGAGAATTGCTTGAGTCCATATAAACTTCGTTTTAATTTACACACTCTGTTGTCTATTTCAAAACCATAGGGTTGCTCCATGAAGATCTCTTCTGACACTTCACCGTGTAAAAAGGCTGTCTTGACATCGAATTGATAAATCATCTGATTGAATGCTGCAGCGATTGATATTAATGCTCGTACCGACTCGTACCGAACTACTGGTGCAAACGTTTCTCCATAGTCTACACCTTTCCTTTGAGAACAACCTCTTGCAACAAGTCTCGCTTTATATTTTTCAATTTGTCCATTGCCATCAAATTTTCTCTTGAATACCCAGCGATTGCTAATAATATTTTGACCTTTTGATCTTGGAACTAACTCCCAGGTATCATTCTTTATCAACGAATCAAGTTCATCATGAATTGCATCTAACCAACTAGCTGAATCATCTGCTGCTAATGCCTCTTCTAGATTAACTGGCTCCACTTGTGCCATGAAGACTTCAGCTACTGTGGCTTCCGCGCTGTTCCCACTTTCTTGTCTTTCTTTGGGTTTTTTCCTTAAAGCATAAGGTGATCTGCTCAGTGGCAATCTAGGATTTTTGGCTTTCTTTGGTGTCTTTTCCATATTATCTGCCTTCTCATTTTCATCTGCTGATTCAAAGACATCGTCGATATCATTGTTTTCTGATATTGTTTCCTGATCTTGATTGACTTCATGTACCACGATATGAGGTTCATTTGGATATTCATTAAAGATTACATCTCTCCTAATCATAATACTTCTTTTTATAGGATCAAACACTCGGTAGGCTTTATTCCCTTCGCTGTAGCCTATCATTAGGCACTTTATTGAATTGACTTCCCATTTTGTGCGCTGTTCTTTAGGTACATGAACATAGCATTCGCTACCAAAAATTCTCAAATGTTTTACGGATGGTTTAGAGCCATACCATTTTTCAAAGGGCGTCACACCATCAACGTTTGCTGTGCGATTCTTTAAGTAGACGGCTGTATTGCTTGCTTCTGCCCATAAGTATTCTGGCAAATTACGAGCGTGTAGCATTGCCTTTGCGCATTCAAGAATTGTCCTATTCTGACGCTCAATGAAACCATTTTGCTCAGGAGCTCGAGGAGTAGATATTTCATGTTTTATACCTTTTGAAACCAAAAATTGCCTGACGTCGTCGTTGCAGAATTCTAAGCCTCCATCACTTCTAAGTTTCAAGATTTTATGTCCATCTGCCTGCACCTCAGCATAGAATTGCATTATGTTACGTAATACATCAGTCTTGCTTTTTAAGAAAAATATGTGACAATATCTGGAAAAATCATCTTTTAATAACATAAAATAATTAGCCCCACCTATAGATGGAGTTCGCATTTTACCGCATAAGTCAACATGTATGATCTCACCCGGAAGTTTGGATCGCCTCACTCCTGATGTAGGAAACGGAAGTCTATGTTGTTTTCCATAAATACACCCATGACAAAAAGATGGTTTCTCACTTACATCCTTTATTTTGAGGTCATTGACTAATTCTTTTCTATGCATTTTTCTGAAGGTTTCAATATTGACGTGACCTAAACGCTCATGCCACAACATTAAATCTGACGTCACTAAATTTGAATACGCTATATTCACTGACTTCAAATTCATCTTGAACAATTCATTCTCCTTAATACCGTCTGCAATCTTCCTTCCTTGTTTTTCAAAAATAACTCTATCACCATCATCCTCGAAAATAACTCTTATTCCTCTCTTCGTAATTTTTCGGACCGAGATTAGGTTCTTCTCCAAGTTGGGGACATGTAATACCCCTTTAAGTGTATGAATTAGAGGTGGTCCTTGGTGATTTATTACCTGTACATCAATATCTCCAGCACCAGTCACATGAATTCGGTGCCCATTACCAACTCGAACCGTGCATGTTTTGTCAGTGAATGGTACAAAATTTTTAAAGTACTCCCTCTGGAATGACATGTGTTCGGTCGCTCCAGAATCAGCTAACCAGGAGTCCTTAATTTTATCAGAGCTCTCAGCTCTCTCAGTAATAAGTAGTTCAGGATTGTCTGCGAATCGGGAACTAGACTGAACACCACTATTGCCTGACGCTCCTTCCTTTTGTGCAATTAAAGATTCATTTCCATTGGCAGCTAAACGATCTTTATTTTTCTTACGGCATTCACGGGCCCAATGTCCTTGAATTCCACAATAGTTACATTTGCCTTTCCTCTTAGGTGCCCTATATTTGTTCCTACGGTTGTCAACAGTATAAGCAGCTTCAGACGATTTGACTTCACTACTAATAGACCTTGCTTTGATTAATGCCTCTTCATTCACCAAATGATCTGTAAGTTTTTCAATTGTCTGGTCAGCTCGCGATACAGCATACCATGCTGTTCTAACATTATCATATTTTGAGGGAAGACTCCCGATAATTTTTGCGATAATCATAGGCTCCTTTTGCTCGAGGTTCATATCTTTCAGCCTTTGTGCAAGAGATACTACCTTTGCAACGTAATCAGCCATGGGTTCATCAGCTTCCATTTTGCAGTTTATAAAACGTTCCAAGAGAACTTGGGCAGATTGTTCACTTTTCTCAGAATGAACTGTCTTCAATCTTGACCACATTTGGGCAGCCGTTGTACAATCTGTCAAATACTTTAACTGCTCTAGTTCCAGTCCTCGCATTATGAAAGCTTGTGCTTCTGCATCCTTGTCGTCCCAATGATTAGCGTCAACAGCAGGGCGTGCCACCGTGCCTAATATATACGGTTTCAGTTTATTTTCCGTCATGTAAATTTCCATTTGTCTGCGCCATAAGTGATAATCTCTGCCATTAAAGCGATGTATGTCTCCATAAAACAAAAAAAAATTACAATGGAATTGGAAATCAGAAAATTTTACCACGCGCCTGGGCCCATAACCTGTTAAAAGGTTATGTAAAAACAAAGAAATGTTTTAAATCCAATTTATTTTCCAATGTGTGGAGTATATACAAAACGTAACTAAACAGCAACAAGATTGCTCGAAAATTTATTTTTAATTTTGAATATCAGAAATATAAGACTGGTTCACCATAAAACGATAAATTAATATACAGCGCGGCAGCACGTTGCTTCAGCATCAAAAGACGAAACGAGAAGAAGAAGGCAGTAAAAAGCATGCATCAAGTTAAATGAAATGTGGAGAGTGGACTTTGAACTTTACTGTGTGCGCTGCCGCTGTGCATGTATAAAAATTGTGCCAGTTTTAACAGGGTAGTTTCCCACAGTGTACCCATATAAGTTTTTTTAAATTCTGATAAAGGAGTTCGAAGATAGGCATAAAAAACTGATAAAATTAGTACACCTTGAACAGATTTATTTATTTTCAAAGGTATCACAAAACACTTTATTGTCACCAAATACTTAAGATTGACTTGGCCTTGCGTCTACGTAAAAGTCTGCCGAAGTAATTATTGCGGGTTCAAACCGCGGATCGGCAGTGCGATTTTTTTTCTCTTCTTCTAAATTCATTCTGATTGGATTAATGTTGTAAAGAATTATTGCAAACTCTTCGGTGAGAAATTTCATGCATACTCATGTAGACTGTAAGGCCTGAAACACATTCGCTGTAGCAAGCCTCATTTGATACCAATAATAAATGGTGCGTGGTACCCAAGTTTGGAAAATTTTAAATATTGCTACTTGATGCCGTAGTTATGCCAACAGAAAAATGTTATTTCATTAATTTCTCTTATCCAAAGCCTTCTATTATTTATTACGAAATCAATCCTAACCATATTATGTATATAAAAATTGCATTGCAGCCCAAAAGCAATAGGGGTGTTTTTTTATCTGTTCCAGGACAGAACAGAACAGCTTCCATGCAAAAGTCTTGTCGCCGCTAATTATCAAGAGCACTATCCAGCACAAAGGGAAATTTTAAATTTCCCTTTTCTCACATACGGTTTTTAGCGTAACAGTTGACAAATAAAGTAAAATGTTTTGTTTATTGACTGAAAAACGAGAAAAATTAATGGAGAGATAAATAAGACCGATATTTATGCAATATTAGAAGAAATTAAAATGCCTCAAGCCGTAATTTCTGTAAACGAAAATGAAAATTTCCCTTGCCGTTTTTTTAATGTTCCACGACAGAACATAATAGATCAGATTAAAAAACACGGCAATATTTCACATTCGTTTTCATAATCCATCTTGTTTTCTTGTTAGTAGTGACAATTTATAAATATATTAAGTTGCCAATACTGTATGATACTCTCGGCTTGGAGCTCTTGGAATTAAAAAAAAAAATACCGTGATGCACAAAAAAATATGAAATAATTGTTGGTAGTTCTTTACAATACTAATCCAATCAGAATGGATCTAGAAAGAAGAATCGCTTTTGAAGCCCTAACTGCCATCCCAAAGGTCTGCGGTTCGAACCCAATTTGTCTTTCGCTTTTCCCGACCTAGATAATTTTCCATATTTCTTGCCTTCCCTCTTTACAGGAATTCCTTGCGGTTTCTCCGGCCATCGCATAACATGTGAGGAAGATATGTATATCCTGTTCTATCATCACTCAGTTAGCGTTCTGTCGCGGTAGTATTGGATGGGAGCTGGTGGAATAAAACCGTGTGATGGCGTTGTCAATTCTCTCACTCTTCTCTCTATTATCTTTCCGACTATAACTTGCTGCCCGATGTTGCACTCAATGATAGAACCATCGGCAGTACAAAAGGGTATTACACCTAGGAGCTACAGTCTTTCACAAAAAAGTGTTTAATATATCCATGGTTTCAATATTTTCCTCTACTAATTGATGAAAGAAAGTAAGCACTAGAGTTGAGCCGGACTTCCACGAGGCAGTACATTTGTCCCTTACACGATCGTGAATTGTACTGAGGTCTCAAATTTTTTAAATGTCCGGTTCAAAATAATGTCCTACTGGTATATTAGCGTGTATCGAGGTGTGATTGTAATTACATAGTAGAGAGAAATTTCTTACATCTTTTGCGGCAGTAAAATATCTAATTTAAACTGAGCCGTGGTGAGATTGTAAATACGAACTGGAGAGACAATTTTTCGAGGGAGTGAAGTTTTGTTCTGCAGAAACATTTCTTACTTTTTTTGAAGAAGTGAAATTTCCAGCATGAAATGATGTGAGGCGAGATTGTAATTACGTACTGAAGAGGCATTTCTTACTTTTTTTGCAGCAGCAAAATTTCCATCTTGAAATTAGGCGAGGTGGGATTGAGAAATATAAATATACATTGTAGAAGCATAGCTTTCTTACTTATCTAAAGGAACGAATCCACCAAGGCAAACGAACATATTCTCAGGGGAAAAATGGCAGTTTAATGCATATTAGAATTAAACTCGTAAAAAAGCTCTTCATCGGTATTTATTTTCTTTCCTTTTTTTAAATTTGCTTGTTTTTTTCATTTTGCCATTACAATAGCACCTCGCCGCATTTGAAGTATGACATTGTACTGGCTCAAAAAAAAAGGAGGCACCTTTTACAAACTCATTTTATAATCGTGTCCTACCCAACACTACTAAGCACCAAACACTTGGAGATTCAGTGGCTGGGAAATTTAAAGACTTTTGCTACGCCAGTGATATGTCATGTCGCTCAATCAGGTTTAATGACAAACGCATTTGTATCTCGACAGTTTGATTAGTTCCTCAGGAGAAACCGAAATCAATATAAGCAGTATATGCTGTACAAAGTCTAAGAAATACTTGAACAGTTAGGGTCAGTATGGAAATCATCAGTAATTTTTAGACGTTGTGCCAAGCCAGTCTTACTATACAGATGCGTGAAATGAAATGTAACCAAGGCTTCCACCAAAAAGATTCAGTTTATCTTTAGAAAGTTTATAGACTACAAGCCCACGGCAATTTTTGGGGGGTCATGTGAAACAGCACGAATTATATGCAGATCGATACTCCTAAATGAGGCGTAAACTTCAATCACTATGCCGTCACTTTTGCGCGGTACATGTGACCACAGAGGTAAGTTGAATATTCCATCCGGAGGGGTGCTTTTTTGGTCAAATATTCTTGTACGGCAATTCTCATATTGATATATTATAAAAAAAATAAGTTCGTAGAACCTACTGCCGCCGTACAAAAATAATGGTACTTGAAACCAGAAGATTTTTTTAATTTCTGCAAATTTATCCCCCCCCCCCCCCACAACGGTGATTTATTCCTGTACGGCATTTGTACATTTCGATTTCTATGCTTTCATAGAGTCATTGTGTGGCTATGCCGTACATATTTGGTGGTTAAAAGATGAGAAAACCCCGACTCAACACGCTCTTCTTAGTTAGTACAGAGGTGGTCATTTGAACCAGCATCAAACTCAATGATCTTTATGCTATTTCATGAAACGAAAACATTTTTTATATTGCCGTACATTTTTCATGGGACATATGGCTACGAAAGGAAAATTAATTTTCCTCCGAAAAGGATTATTTTTAATGCTAACAATATTTTGTGCGCCAAACGTTACGTTAAAACTTAAAACAATAATCAATAAAACCTAAATGCCGCATAAAAAAATGGTTCAAGATGGCTGGAAAAGTATTTTTTCACCCTGAAGAATTCATTTTATTATATCTTACTTCAAGTACATAGGGCAACTTCAAATAATTGAAGTACATAGATATTTCAAATAATTATATTTCAATACAATTACGAACAAAATCTTACCTTATATACTTGAAACTTATACTTATATTATCACTAGTCAATTTTGAAAGTAACCTATTAAATCCTCCGGCAAGACCCTTTTGGACCACTCCCTGGTGATCTCGATGTCTCAGAAAAATGCATTATTTGCCGTATTTTTTCTTGCGTTTCTGTTGCACCAAACCATTGCCTAAACTAGTTCCATATATACAAAAATTGCGGTTACTATTTCTGTTTTGGATGGTGCACGAGTGGCGATTCTTATTGGCTGTGCATTGTTGCTGCTTTCTTGAGGTTCCTGTGCAAATTAACCATTGAGGGCGGCGAGGAAGTAATCTCTCCGTCTTTGGAGCTGCCCGTCGTCGCTGCACAGCAACCTTCCATCCGCACTCTTAACGGCATGCTTTTTAGTAGAGTGCTTTCCCGAGAGCTGTTTCCTGTATTTGCCGCGTTTTCCGCTTTCTCTGCGAGCTCGTTTATCTGCTGCCTTTTATCACGCCGGATACTTCTCTTTATCTTCCGGTGTAGTTAGTTACATACAAGCTGTAGAAAAATTTCTTGCCGTACTGGTAAAAATGATCTTGTGTTCAAAAAGTAGGGTTCAACTCGCAAATGCAAGTAATTCTTTATTTATAATTATATTAACCATAACTTTTAAACGGCACAACTGAAAATAGACGGCACCTGTTTTTCTTTGTTGTTCTATCTTTGAAGAATTATAATCAGCAATAATATTGAAACATTATTCTTTTTGCTAATGCACAGAGCATTTGGAAAATCTTACAAATTGTTGAATTTTGCTGTTTTGTTTTTTATGCATATTTTCATTGGGTACAGTTAATTATAGATGGCTATATTGTAAAACAATAATACTTAGTTACAAGTTGTAGAAAAATTTCTTCCCGTATTGGAAAAAAGGAGCTTGTGTCCAAAAAGTAGGGTTCAACTCTCAAGTGCTGGTAATTGTTTCTTTATATATATATTAACCAGAACTTTTAGACGGCACAGTTGTTAAAAATTAGTTTAGATGTTGACTAATATTTTGGTCTCGGTGCCGTACACTTTTCAATGACCTTGCACGATACTGATCTAGGAGTGGGTTGAGTCGGGGTTTTCTCATCTTTTAACCACCAAATATGTACGGCATAGCCACACCATGACTCTATGAAAGCATAGAATAGGAATAAATTACCTTTGTGGGGGGGGGGGGGATAAATTTGCAGAAATTAAAAAAATCTTCTGGTTTCAAGTACCATTATTTTTGTACGGCAGTAGGTTCTACGAGCTTATTTTTTTATATATCAATATGAGAATTGCCGTACAAGAATATTTGACCAAAAAGCACCCCTCCAGATGGAATATTCAACTTACCTCTGTGGTCACATGTACCGCGCAAAAGTGACGGCATAGTGCCTGAAGTTTACGCCTCATTTAGGAGTATCGATCTGCATATAATTCGTGCTGTTTCACATGACCCCCCAAAAATTGCCGTGGGCTTGTAGTCTATTAGTATTTGCGACGTTTTTGCAAAATATGCTGACCAGAAACAATGAGCAAGGTGTGGTTGCTAAATGTTTGTAGTGAGAAACCTATAACAATAGACACCAAAAGGTGTATGTGCTGGTGTTCTGCAAACGTTCTTCAAAAAACGTCACAAAGCAAGCACTTATCTGGAATTCCCAGAGAGAGAATAAAATGTCATGTAGGAGAACTAAAAACGCAGAACTAAAAGGAATCAATAACACCTCGAGTGGAATGAAAGTAACAGCACAAAACAGAGTAAGATGGCGTGCTTATCTTGAAATCTTGAGCACCCTCGAGAAGTCAGGTTGATAAACAAAAAAAATTTTGAAATCGTTGAAATGCGCTGTACCGTCTATAGATGAATGTCCTGAACCACCCAACAGTTATCAATTCATTAAGTATTCTATATTGTGCTAGTCTGATGGCCAAACATAAATGTTTTACAATTGCACATTTACACAGAATAATTTCCAAACACTGACCATCGATTCTTATCAGCTCCATTTGTTTATAATAATTTTATTTAGAGAAAAAACAACCCCAAACGAATTATATTGTATTCTGTGCTAGCCCCATGCCATTGGTTATAAAGCTGTCAGAAACATGAAATCTGCAAACTTTCCACGATTACAGAAAGAGCAGTTCTCCCTACGAAAATGGATTCTACTGTGATGATTTTCTTTACACTTGACTGGAAAATGATTTTCTCAAAATTTGGTATTGACATGTGATGATAGCCACTCTTGGCTTCTTCCCTTCATTACCATTAAGGGTGATAATTGACTTGCGTTTTCTGTCTTTAAACATCCCCACGCTGACTACCCTCTTTACGTGCTGGGAGCTGCGTCTTGCTTGGAGCACCAATTCACCAATCGCAGTTAATGTAGCCAAAAGAACCATTCCGGGGAAGATCCTTGAGCTCAACCCAAGAGGAGTTATTTTAATTTCGCGAGGCGTTTTCTATTATCCTAGTGCTTAAGGTTGCTAGCGGTACTAGTATTAGTGATTATACGTAAAACAAGGGGGAGTACAGTGCTGGGCAATCTGCTGGGCCCACAGGAAGTGTCGAATTGAAATCAAAGTCAAACACTCAATTTTCAATTAAACCCCTGGCTGGGGAGGATGTTGTGAAGGGTGCCTAAAGTAGATAAACGCTAATCATGAAGTACAGAGTTCCAAGGACGAGGGGGAGAGGGATTTTAATGCGGGGGTTACTGCTAGTCCTAGGAAGAAGCCAAATTAACGGTAATTTTCACAAAAATGGGGCAATACTACTGAGAACCAAAGACCGCAAGCGAAATTTTCACGTAATCAGATCTGTAGATAGGAAGAAAACGGTGGAAATTTAAATAATTCCCTTCGCATTTCCCGGATTAAACGCTGCAAGATGATCTAATGCCAATAAGTTGAAACTTAGATCCTTTATCTATGATAGCGATGCCAGGACTAGGGGATGTAACTGTATTTGCTACCGCTAGTGGTAGTGGATGAAGGGGAGTTTTGCTGAATTTATCACAATTTGCTCACGGCATTTTCGATAAATATCTTAAAATTAAGCTAAATTTATGTTTATAACAGTGGCGATAATCGAAAATTTCAATCTCTAATTTTTTAATAAAAAAGATCGAAAGATATGATTTATGAATATTTAATGTAATCTTGTTAATAAAATCTCTGTCCTATATAAATATGAGGGGAAAGTAGGGGCATTTGTAATAAAGACAAAACCGATTGAAAGTGATCATAACTCACTTCTTAAAGCAAAACTGACGAAAGGCAAAGAAGTCACCCTTAACCCCCTGCTGCCTTCAACTGGGCTGCGGGAACCTTGAAGCCTTTATCGATCAGTTAGCGGAATTCACCTTGTGGCAACCGATAAGTTTACACAAGCCATTATAAGGAACCCCCACTATCAGAAACGATACAGGACCGACTGTAGATCGAACTTCCTGCGTTTTTTCTTCTCTTGCTTCTTTCTCGGTCTCTCGTAATATTCGGTCAAAAGGCGGGCTCTAAGTTGAAGAGTCCTACGTAGCCCTTTCTTTGACTGGATCGACTATAAGCTGAGAACTCGCAAACGAATGGTCTCTCATCTTGAGGGGCCTCTGGAGGGCACACTATAGCAAAAAAAGATGTCCACAGGGTGGAGTTTTATCTCCATTTCTAGGTTGCCTTGGTGTAGATGAGCTCCTAGAGCTACCCAATAGCCAACTTTTTCCACCCAAGCTCACACAGACGATGTTATCATCGCGGTAAAAGGTGAAACAGAAGGTACCATGTCAAGAACTCTGTGATTTGGCCTCCAGCTGATGTGCCACCGACGCACAGTGGTTCCAAATGCCGAAAAGGTGGCCAAAAGTCCCTAAAATCGATCTTTGATTTGGGGACTTTTTGGGTCTAGTTATGGGGTTGGTACCTAAGGTATTAGAAACAGGGTTTTTTAACGGTCAAACTTGCATGGGGAGCCATTGTTACGTGAGCGTCTGAGACACGATGGCCTCGGCGCGGTACATAATGAAACGGGTTTTTTGTGTTAACAGTGACCTGGAATCGTTGAAATGACTTCTGCTAACGAAAGTAAGTACTTTTAAACGTTATTTTATATTGACAATCAAATTTCTTAATTATTTTGGTAATGTACCAAAACAAGTTTTTTATAACTTCCCGTTGTAAACGTCAATGTTTAAAAATACAGTACTCAAAAGTCCCACGACATCCCACTCTCGAACAAGTTTTGTCGCATTCTTGAGATCATTCTCTATAATTTGGAAGCTTCAAAAGTGGCCCCAGTTTGCCCGGATTAGTTTAATTTAAATAAAATTTCATAAAATTTTGGCCATTTTATAACAACTTTGTCCGCCATATTGGATCCGCCATTTTGTTTTTTAAATTTAGAGTAGCAATTCGTAATCAGCAGACTCGAAATACTCTTCATACTAAATTTCATAAAAATCTGACCGGACTAAATGTCAAGCCAAACACTTAGTAGTGACGTTAGATGCCAAGCTTAACTTGAACCATAACATGGATACTCTCATGAGCTGCCGCAGAGCTTGGTTTCTACAACCGAAAGCCATGTTCTGGATATATATATATATATATATATATATATATATATATATATATATATATATATATATATATATATATATATATATATATATATATATATATATATATATATATATATATATATATATATATATATATATATATATATATATATATATATATATATATATATATATATATATATATATATATATATATATATATATATATATATATATATATATATATATATATATATATATATATATATATATATATATATCTATATATATAAATTTCTTCTGTCCGTGTGTATGTTACTGAACTCCTTCTAAACGGCTGGACTGATCTTTATGTAATTTTCTGTGTGTATTTAAGTTGATTCGAGAATGGTTTAGAATCACAATTTGAACCGATACCTAAACGGAACACCTGAAAAATCCAAAAAATTGGTAATTTTGGGATTTCTCACTTGAGATTACTTTCTAGCTTCATGGCCTACCTATATACTGTTTGACAGCTTCGTAAATGTGAAATTGTCATTAAATTGAATCGGACATTTTTCAAAAACCCCAATTTAATGACAATTTCACATTTACGCAGCTGTCAAACAGTATATAGGTAGGCCATGAAGCTATTAAAACTAATTCGCAGTGAAATTTATTTAGATTTTTCCGTAGTTCCTTTGGGTTTTACTTATATTTCTTTTTAAAACAACCCCTGTATTGAGGCGGGCCATTTAAATCTGGAAGTTGGTGCAGCCGAACCGTCACTTTTACAATTTTAGATAGGTGGGAGTATTCTGCGTACCCTGATACCTTATTCATGAAAATAGGTTGAAGCATTTCAATAACACTGGATGACATGTACAAATCTAAACAAAAAAATAAAAGGACCACAGCAGATAAACCGTTATTATTTCCAACCACCCGAAAACTACAATTTTTGGTTTGTCTGACCAAAAACTATCAACAGTCGGCCACTTTGTAAAATTAGCATATACAACCTGTTGTTATCTGGAGTAAATTTTTTTTATAAGGAGTTTTTCAATCTATGCAGCCGACTAGATATTTTGGGTCAATTCGCAAAGACATTAATGTATACTGATGTGCCACGATTTTTCACATGGAACTAACAGTCAAAAAATTGGCAACCACGAAAGCGAGGCGTTCCAGTCGAAGGATACGTCGACATATTTATGGCAAATACTTTAGGCCGATTATATACAGTCCATCCAAAGCAACGCGAATGTTTTTTTTGCGTTTGTTGTTGGTTAACGTTCCTGGACCGACATCCTTTCAATATTTGCGAACAGTCAATGGTATTTTGTACGACACGTACTTCAATGCGTGTCGCGAATTGCATTTACTGGAAGATGATAACCATTGGGATCTCACACTTGCAGATGCAGTACTGAGTTCCTTTCCTCATCAAATTCGTCAATTATTCGCTATATTATTGACGACATGTTTTCCGTCTGAAGCTTCTGCTCTCTGGGATAAATATAAAGATTCGATGAGTGAGGACATTCTACACCGCATTCGGATTGCTGATCAAGATACAAATATCGATTTTTCGACGGAAATATATAACGAGGCCTTAGTAAAGATTGAGGATATTTGTATTCTCATTTCGAATATGCCACTCAATAATTTCGGCATGCCATCGCCTAACCGCCCAGCAGCACAAATCATTAACAGCGATGTTCAGCGCGAACAACAGTTCGATACCATAGCTTTGGCTACTTTCGTTGCTAATAATGAGCAACTGCTCACTGCTGAACAAAAGAATATATATGATCAAATTAATTTGTCAATTGCATCACAACAAGGAGGATTCTTTTTTTTGGACGCACCAGGTGGCACTGGCAAAACATTCCTCATCTCACTGATACTTGCGCGCATTCGATCACAAAGTCATATTGCGTTGGCAATTGCTTCATCAGGCATTGCAGCTACCTTGCTTGATGGTGGGAGGACTGCGCATTCAGCACTCAAGTTGCCATTGAACATTCACACAAATCCAGACGCAATGTGTAACATAAAGAAGCATTCAGGCATGGCTGAAGTTTTGAAAAAATGCAAAATTATTATCTGGGATGAATGCACTATGGCCCACAAGCATTCACTTGAAGCCCTCGATAGAACGCTGAAAGATCTCAATAATAATACCAGACTTTTCGGTGGTGCTCTACTGTTGCTGTCCGGTGATTTCAGACAGACATTGCCGGTAATTCCACGTGCTACATATGCGGACGAAATTAACGCATGTTTAAAAGAATCATACCTATGGCGAAGTGCTAGGAAATTATGTCTTACCATAAATATGCGTGTTCAACTTCAAAATGATCCATTGGCATTGGCATTCTCAGAACAATTGCTCAACATTGGCAACGGCACCATACAATTGCATGAAAATACACAATACATCAGACTCCCAGAAAATTTTTGCAACATGGTCGATACTAAAGATAGTTTGATCGAAAGTATATTTCCAGATTTACAAGCTAATTACACTAATCATGCGTGGCTACGTGACCGAACTATTTTAGCCGCAAAAAATATAGATGTCGACGCAATTAATTTTAAAATACAA
This sequence comes from Thereva nobilitata, assembly GCA_963855945.1. Lineage (NCBI taxonomy): Eukaryota > Metazoa > Arthropoda > Insecta > Diptera > Therevidae > Thereva > Thereva nobilitata. Next base: position 52,216,754 of record OY979694.1, on the reverse strand, counting down.
CAGTCATTGCCGGGCAATGAAATATCATTCAAATCGATCGATACTGTTGTCGATCCTGAAGAAATTGTTAACTACCCTGTTGAATTCTTGAATTCATTGGATTTACCTGGAATGCCACCACATAACTTGCGATTGAAAATTGGTTCACCAATAATTTTACTTTGAAATTTGAATGCACCAAAGCTATGCAATGGCACGCGATTGATCATAAAAAAAATCATGAGTAATGTTCTTGAAACTACCATTTTAAACGGCAAGTTTCAAGGTGAAGTTGTTCTTCTACCACGGATCCCAATGATCCCATCAGACTCGCCCATTCCATTCAAACGCCTGCAATTCCCAATTCGCTTGGCATTCGCAATGACTATTAATAAGTCACAAGGCCAAACAATGTCAATTTGTGGGTTGGATCTAGAAAATCCGTGCTTTTCACATGGCCAATTATATGTTGCGTGTTCAAGGGTTGGCAAACCATCAGGTTTGTTCGTTTTTACCCCTCAGGGATTAACTAAAAATATTGTTCATCAAATAGCATTAAGATAAAAAGTTTATTCCTGTTGATATTAAGATTAAAAATAAATATAAATATTTATTTTTTGTACATTAAAAAAAATTACCTTTCATGAAAATTACTTTTCCTTCTAACATTTCACAAATTTAATTTATAATTCCATCACAATTGCCATTGAACTCTAAATAACTGAAACAGATATGCTGGCCAACTATTGCGGGCGAAAAGGTTTTATGCCGGGTCCAACTAGTATATATATATATATATCTATATATATAAATTTCTTCTGTCCGTGTGTATGTTACTGAACTCCTTCTAAACGGCTGGACTGATCTTTATGTAATTTTCTGTGTGTATTTAAGTTGATTCGAGAATGGTTTAGAATCACAATTTGAACCGATACCTAAACGGAACACCTGAAAAATCCAAAAAATTGGTAATTTTGGGATTTCTCACTTGAGATTACTTTCTAGCTTCATGGCCTACCTATATACTGTTTGACAGCTTCGTAAATGTGAAATTGTCATTAAATTGAATCGGACATTTTTCAAAAACCCCAATTTAATGACAATTTCACATTTACGCAGCTGTCAAACAGTATATAGGTAGGCCATGAAGCTATTAAAACTAATTCGCAGTGAAATTTATTTAGATTTTTCCGTAGTTCCTTTGGGTTTTACTTATATTTCTTTTTAAAACAACCCCTGTATTGAGGCGGGCCATTTAAATCTGGAAGTTGGTGCAGCCGAACCGTCACTTTTACAATTTTAGATAGGTGGGAGTATTCTGCGTACCCTGATACCTTATTCATGAAAATAGGTTGAAGCATTTCAATAACACTGGATGACATGTACAAATCTAAACAAAAAAATAAAAGGACCACAGCAGATAAACCGTTATTATTTCCAACCACCCGAAAACTACAATTTTTGGTTTGTCTGACCAAAAACTATCAACAGTCGGCCACTTTGTAAAATTAGCATATACAACCTGTTGTTATCTGGAGTAAATTTTTTTTATAAGGAGTTTTTCAATCTATGCAGCCGACTAGATATTTTGGGTCAATTCGCAAAGACATTAATGTATACTGATGTGCCACGATTTTTCACATGGAACTAACAGTCAAAAAATTGGCAACCACGAAAGCGAGGCGTTCCAGTCGAAGGATACGTCGACATATTTATGGCAAATACTTTAGGCCGATTATATACAGTCCATCCAAAGCAACGCGAATGTTTTTTTTGCGTTTGTTGTTGGTTAACGTTCCTGGACCGACATCCTTTCAATATTTGCGAACAGTCAATGGTATTTTGTACGACACGTACTTCAATGCGTGTCGCGAATTGCATTTACTGGAAGATGATAACCATTGGGATCTCACACTTGCAGATGCAGTACTGAGTTCCTTTCCTCATCAAATTCGTCAATTATTCGCTATATTATTGACGACATGTTTTCCGTCTGAAGCTTCTGCTCTCTGGGATAAATATAAAGATTCGATGAGTGAGGACATTCTACACCGCATTCGGATTGCTGATCAAGATACAAATATCGATTTTTCGACGGAAATATATAACGAGGCCTTAGTAAAGATTGAGGATATTTGTATTCTCATTTCGAATATGCCACTCAATAATTTCGGCATGCCATCGCCTAACCGCCCAGCAGCACAAATCATTAACAGCGATGTTCAGCGCGAACAACAGTTCGATACCATAGCTTTGGCTACTTTCGTTGCTAATAATGAGCAACTGCTCACTGCTGAACAAAAGAATATATATGATCAAATTAATTTGTCAATTGCATCACAACAAGGAGGATTCTTTTTTTTGGACGCACCAGGTGGCACTGGCAAAACATTCCTCATCTCACTGATACTTGCGCGCATTCGATCACAAAGTCATATTGCGTTGGCAATTGCTTCATCAGGCATTGCAGCTACCTTGCTTGATGGTGGGAGGACTGCGCATTCAGCACTCAAGTTGCCATTGAACATTCACACAAATCCAGACGCAATGTGTAACATAAAGAAGCATTCAGGCATGGCTGAAGTTTTGAAAAAATGCAAAATTATTATCTGGGATGAATGCACTATGGCCCACAAGCATTCACTTGAAGCCCTCGATAGAACGCTGAAAGATCTCAATAATAATACCAGACTTTTCGGTGGTGCTCTACTGTTGCTGTCCGGTGATTTCAGACAGACATTGCCGGTAATTCCACGTGCTACATATGCGGACGAAATTAACGCATGTTTAAAAGAATCATACCTATGGCGAAGTGCTAGGAAATTATGTCTTACCATAAATATGCGTGTTCAACTTCAAAATGATCCATTGGCATTGGCATTCTCAGAACAATTGCTCAACATTGGCAACGGCACCATACAATTGCATGAAAATACACAATACATCAGACTCCCAGAAAATTTTTGCAACATGGTCGATACTAAAGATAGTTTGATCGAAAGTATATTTCCAGATTTACAAGCTAATTACACTAATCATGCGTGGCTACGTGACCGAACTATTTTAGCCGCAAAAAATATAGATGTCGACGCAATTAATTTTAAAATACAACAGTCATTGCCGGGCAATGAAATATCATTCAAATCGATCGATACTGTTGTCGATCCTGAAGAAATTGTTAACTACCCTGTTGAATTCTTGAATTCATTGGATTTACCTGGAATGCCACCACATAACTTGCGATTGAAAATTGGTTCACCAATAATTTTACTTTGAAATTTGAATGCACCAAAGCTATGCAATGGCACGCGATTGATCATAAAAAAAATCATGAGTAATGTTCTTGAAACTACCATTTTAAACGGCAAGTTTCAAGGTGAAGTTGTTCTTCTACCACGGATCCCAATGATCCCATCAGACTCGCCCATTCCATTCAAACGCCTGCAATTCCCAATTCGCTTGGCATTCGCAATGACTATTAATAAGTCACAAGGCCAAACAATGTCAATTTGTGGGTTGGATCTAGAAAATCCGTGCTTTTCACATGGCCAATTATATGTTGCGTGTTCAAGGGTTGGCAAACCATCAGGTTTGTTCGTTTTTACCCCTCAGGGATTAACTAAAAATATTGTTCATCAAATAGCATTAAGATAAAAAGTTTATTCCTGTTGATATTAAGATTAAAAATAAATATAAATATTTATTTTTTGTACATTAAAAAAAATTACCTTTCATGAAAATTACTTTTCCTTCTAACATTTCACAAATTTAATTTATAATTCCATCACAATTGCCATTGAACTCTAAATAACTGAAACAGATATGCTGGCCAACTATTGCGGGCGAAAAGGTTTTATGCCGGGTCCAACTAGTATATATATATATATATATATCTTAATATATAAAAACTACGTGTCACAATGTTTGTACACGCTAATCTTCGAAACCGCCCCACAGATTTAAATAAAAATTTGGGAATGTGTAGGGTTGGTTCCGGATTGAGAGATAGGATAGTTTTGGTCCAGATAAGTGAAGCTGTTCTCGAAATATAGAGAATTTGAATGTTTCACTGATTATATTTAAGTTGGCGGGGCGAAAAAATATTTAATTTTAACTGTCATGTACATATAAAAAACCGTTAGCTTTGAAAAAGCACTCTGTTTTTAACGAGTGACAACGTATGAATTAGTGTATTGAGTGTACTGAGTGTACAGTGTGTACAGTATGTACAGTGTGTACAGTGTACTGTGTACTATATACTATGTACTATGGACTGTATCAGGGGCGGATCCAGCCCTCAAAAAAGGTTGTGGGCACAGCCACCCGAAAATCGGACAAGTGCGAGTCGGAGTATGAACTCGCTCATGATCGATATAGTTCATTCGTACAAAGGAGATGTTTACAAAATATATGACGCCCTGACCAAGATTTTGTACAGTGTATAATTCCACGTGGGCAAACACTAGTAGGTAAATTAATTACCCAGTAAAATGTTAGTTTGTTCGCTCAGGAAAATTACAAAAGTAAATGAGTGTTTGTTTACACATCACAATGTCACATTTAGACTCTAAACTACTGAACCGATTTTGATGAAATTTTTACAGCTTTAATGGATATCAAATTAAATTAAACGCTAGTATACATTTTACATTAAATAATTTTATTTAGGTGCTTACTTAAATTACAAATTCAAGCTTACGTTTCTTTTTCGCGGAAGCGTTGGTAATTTCATCGATATTCAGGTTCACATCTTTGTGTATATTTAGGAGAGCCCGGACAATCTTTCCTGTGCCATTGAGGCACGAAACCAAGATTTTACGCTTCACAGAGTAGAAAACGATCTCTCTGCGGTAGCTACGCTGACCGGGAACCAGCTGACCAGTATTTGTAAGAAAATTTTTATGTTAGGGTACAAATCTTGGTCGCTTCAATGAGATAAGCTACCACCTCTGGTATAGCGAAATTGTTTTCACATTCTCTTTTCCATTTGGCCATCCAGAGTCGGTATTCATTTATAACAGTTGATTCATTATCGTTAATGAATAGCCGGTAGGTACATCTGGAAAACTTTTTTAACTGTTTCGATATCGATATTCCAGTCGCTGACACTAACATTTGGTTTAGGTAGAAAAACTCCAAACTGAAACAGGTCGAGTATAGATCGGGCCAAGTCAATAATACACGTTGCGCGAGCAAATGACTTATTCAGCTACAGACTTCCAATTGCTGAAGAAGTCATTTGCTCGCGCAACGTGCATTATTGACTTGGCCCATCTTTTCAAACTCCGTGACATTTAGCGCATGTTGGGGTAAAAAGCTCTTAAAAAGGTTTAAAAGCTTGAGATAAATTTTCTTCTTTGTATTTTACATATTTGCTACAGAAATAATTTGTAGCAATTTCAATTAAAAAATACGAAATTTGTGTTTTTAATACTTTGATACTAGGATTGTGACGTTTTTCGTCAGTCGCATGCACGCTTCTGCCTGGGGAGATTGTCTTGCTTGCGGCTGCGGAGAACTTTCATCTTATGAATGAAAACGCTCATGTATATTTAAAAAAAATTATTCAGGATTGTTTTTAAATTATTTTAAATTTAGAGATCAGAAATATTTCGCATAATTATAGTAAAATTATACTTGTTATAATGAGTAGATTTACTTGGTTGAGCTCTGCTCAATACATATAAAGATAACTTAACTTTATTCATTCGGCATGCGCGCATCCATAACCTTCTATATTTACAAGCCATAACCAAGAATAGATATTGAGAGAATCGGACTACCAAATTCTCCCAAATTCTCGAAATTACACTAACAACATAACGTGACTGCACCGAGCTGTAGTCCGATTGAGCGGAAATTCGCTCTCAATATTTTCCTTGTTAATGGCTTGTAAATATAGAAGGTTATGGGTTATGGCACATCCCTTCCCAAATTATTTTGTTGAGTTTTTGCTGCATTTGTTGTCTTTTTTAATGAAAAGAGGAGAAATGATAGAACAAAATTTATAAAACTTGGCAACGAGGTGCGCAGAACTGTTCAAATTTTTTGTGTCACGGAGTTTTTTTTTTATGTGGAAGATTAGAGGGAAAGCCCTTTGTACTGTCGACAATCTATTTTCTTCTTTTGAAAACATCTATACTTCCGGAGACAATCTCTGCCCTAAATCATTAATAACGGAATCTAATAAAGGTATGTAAATTGATTTCCGAAAGTACTCTTCTGCCGATTTCATTCTGCCGGAATTCATACATGACAATCTTCACTTCTGAAGGTTCAATTTTACTAGGTCAAAACTTCAACGAAATCCCCATGATTTTGAGTGGCGATTTCAATATTATTTTTTCATCAGATACTAGGTTCGAACTTTGTGGATGAAGGGGAAAGTGAGGATGATGAGAGGTACCACCCCACTTCTCCCTTCATCCACAAAGTTCATGAAGAACGTTCTTGGAAGCGAAGGGTCTAAACAGACCCAATATTGACAAAAGAACCGCGACATAAGGAACCTCACGATTTTTAGACCAGTTTCAATCGAAAATATTTCAGTTATCCTAAAACCTTTGCTTCGTTTTTAGGTTTTAATTTAAATAGGAATTCATAAATATTGATATTCTGAAATTGTACTTGTATCAAGTCCCTCGGTAGGCTTGTCACTATACTTCCTGCATCTGTCGTTGGCGCTACTTTTCTGAAACCGTACTATATATCCGACAGACCTCCTATATCAATTGCATATTGCTAGCTGATTAATATTTTAATAATTGTGGCAGTTGTTGGGTAAAAAAGTTGTACTTCTAAAGTGTGGTCTGAAGCATATTTTTTTATTTTATTAAGGCATAGGATATAATATCATCAGCCTATCAATCTCAATAGACCGTGAAAGTGTGACGTCAAAAGTCTATTAGGGTTGTGGGCATGCCCATCGTGCCCACAACGGTGGATCCGCCCTTGGACTGTATACTATAACTACCGGAGCCCGCAAAAAGACACCAGTTAAGAAACATATAATTTATATACAAAATAAAAATATTTGTGAACATTGGGAAACCTGTAAAATACCAACATCCATTGTTCTTTATATACTTCCACCGAAAAATGCGTAAAAGCTTTTAATTGGTGTGATTAAATAAAGTGTTAATAAGAAAATATATGAATGTCGAGTTTTTGCATTATGCCTCAGATTGCGGTACATCTTGAAAACGGTCTGAAGAAAATGCTCTAGTAGTAGAGCTATGGGGGTACGAAGCCACCTGACAGGTGGCTTCGTACCCTCATAGGATTTGGGGGGGGTCTGAAAGCTCTTCGTCTACGTGTACGAGGTGTTTTAGGTTTGTGTCTTGGATAAGGTGGCCCCGGAGTGAAAGGTGGTGATGGGGGAAAGCTCGTCGTCCACGTGTACGAGGTGTTTTAGGTTTGTGTCTTGGATAAGGCGTTCCCAGACCTAGCATAGGACTTGGTGGTGGTGGATTGAAAGCTCTTCGTCTCCATGTGGTGCAGGGTCCCCATGGGATTTGGGTGTGGTGATGGGTGAAACTCTTCGTGTTTGTCTTGGATGGAGATGGTGCAGGAGTGCCGGTGGTTGCGAAAGGTTTTCGTCTACGTGTGGGGCTGTTTTGTGTCTTTGCTAAAAAGTGGTACTAGGTGTGAGCGCCACCTGTGTGAAGCTAGTTGAACTTCAGTGTCGCGAAGGCGCTTACCCAGATAAAAGCCCGGACTTATGACGCACCCACCATGAATTGTTACTGTAAACCAGACATATTCCCAAGTGAAGTGTTGAGTGGAAAAACACATGAACATAATCTTCCAGCAGGGCTGTGGGCTGAAGGCGGTGCATACTGCAATCATTTTCAGCAGTATGACTATAAAACAAAATAACAGTGAAGAATTTTCATTATTATGTATACTTTTCCAGCCAGTATACCAAGATTAGATTGATGGCAAGAGCCGAACATTCGGCATCGGCTTCGGTCTAAAACTGACCTTCGGTCGGCCATTAGTGATAAGACGTGACCTGTCGTGAGAATTTGTCAATGCTGCAAGTGTTGCGAAATTAAAAAAGTCAAAGTTGCGCTTCTCAGGCTTTGAACGTGGGATCGGTAGCTTAAGAGGCCTGCATCGAGGCTTCTGGGTGTTGTTGTTTAATTTGTGTATGCATGCGCTGAGCCAGCGATCGAGCGATCTAAAAATAGAATTTTCTTATTTTTCTTTCGATCATGCTGCGTGTGTGAATGGAAATAGCGACATGTTTTATGCTGCGATCGATTTTATGTCGGAACAACGGCGAAATATTTTTTTCTGTGATTTTTCGCAGCAACAGCAACATCAGCAAAAACAAGTAAAAACAAAAAACTTTTTAGGCCAAAACAACAGATCTTCGCAAATGCCGATTCTAATTTCGGTCGAGCGCTGGTTTGAATGAACGGTGATTAATTTGAGCTGCTGATAAGAACAACGCTTGAAAATAATACCTCACTAGCACCGCTAGTGCCATTTGGTTTTGTTTTTTTGTACGATAAATTTATACCCAAGGTTTATGATCACGTGGTAAGGAGCGTGGAGGGCATTTTTAGTAAAAGAAAAGTTGTGTGTGTGTGTGTGTATGTGAATGGAAATAGCGATATGTTTTATGTTGCGATCGGTTTTATGTCGGAATCATAGCGAAATATTTTTGAGATTGAGGAATAATCTATTTATAATTATAATAGTTTTCTATGGTATTTATCATTTATATCTATCGATTATTCATTGACACAGCCAAACAGACAGACAGACAAACAGACCTATCTCTCTGTCTGTCTGGTCTGTCAACAGACCTGTCTGTCTGTTTGTCTGTCTGCCTGTCTGTTTGCCTTGGTGTCTGTCTGCCTGTCTGGTTTGTATTTCCTGCCTGGCCTATATAACTGTCTACCTATATATCTGGTTTGCAGAAAGAAAAGTTGTGTATGTGTGTTATAGAAAGGATAGGTTTGTGCAAATAAAACTATGCTTAGCGTGTATAAAATTTATTTAATTAGAAAATAGTCTGTCTGTTTTTCTGTCTGGTCGGCCTGGTTTGTATTTTCTGCCTGGCCTGCAGCTCGGAGTTTTTCACCCTTTTAACCGCAAAATCATATAAATACTCGAAATAGTGAAACATGCATGATGTTTTGCAAAAGAATACATACATAGGTAATTTTGGTTACACTTAATATGAAAGCATATTGAATCTAATGTCTCCAAATTTTACAGAAATAAGTATTGGTTCTTTCCTTAGATATTGCGAATAGTTTGATTTTCAATATTTGCATTAATTTCACATGTTTTGACGAACACAATTTCGTAATATAAGAGAAAATAAAAGTTGGTTTTTTGGCATTGCTTTTTCCAACTATAAAATATTTATTTAATTTTTCGATTTTATTTTGTTGTTCTCGAAAAATTTTGTTATTGAAGACTTCTAGATTTAAATTAAAAAAATCTATAGAAAATGGCCCTCGAATTTCGAGTGTTGGATGCTGCTATTTGCATTAATTTTAAATCTTTTAACGTTCATGGTTTTAACAGAATACACAGGCAATTTTGGTCATAGTTCAAATAAATGTATTTTGAATCTAATGACTCCAACTTTTATAGGAATAGTTGGTTTTTCGTTAATGGTTAAGAAGAGTTGAATTTTGAAGGTTTGGATTGATTTTAAATGTTTAAACGTTGGGTGCAGCAAAATGTCAGATCCCTAATAGTTTCACATTTTGTTATTTGGAATCAAAAATACCAAAAAATTGCCTTTTTCAAACTCTCCTACTGTATATTAAAATTCATGTCACCTGATTACTACTATCGGCTTACGGGAGCAGCATAGGCGCGCCGGGTCCCAACTAGTATATATATATATATCTACCACCATTATAAAGTCCATGGTAACTTACAAGGCTTCAGTGTGGTGGCACAGAACGGCGCTTAAACTTCGTATAATTAAATTAAGCAAAATTCAAAGGAAGATCTACCTCTCCATCACCGAGGCAGCGTTGGAGGCTCTCCTCAATTTGTTACCGCTCCTCGGCGTTATAGAAGAGATTTCGGAAGCGGGAATGCTATCGGACTGCGTGCCCCTTAAAATCTCAAAATTTGAGCCACCTTCCTTGCACATACAAGATGGGCTATTGTTGTGCCTCCCAGAAGTCTCCACTCGAAGCCTTTAAGCTTCCGGATAATAGGTTTGACCATATCCATATAGCATAGTGGGAGCCCTTCCGCTATAATCGGATTAGGACAACCGTATAATACCAGAATTACTCACACGAGCTTAAAGGCAACGCATCCTTGACAACCAAGTCAAAAGGATGTTTATAAGCTTCGAGCTTTGGAAGATTCCGGCTATTAGTCCAGGCGCTGGAGCATTTCCAGTGACGAGAGTTAATCAAACTTACGCTAAGTTTTAGCAAAACTCAATAACGAACAAAATATGTCCAACAAACTTTTCGCCTAGAAGCCTTCGTTAAAAGAAATTTATCAAGAAAGGTCAAAAAACAGGGAATTTTTCGTGAATTTTTCAGTTTTTGGGGTCCCATAAATTTTTCAGGCGTTTTCATGTTTGCGCACCCCTTAGATATTGTTGGGGATGTCATTTCTGATCAATTCCACCAAAAAAGCCCGTTACATCACGCCAAAACCATAATTTATATGTCTCACTACTCTAGCGCCTGGAATTAATGTACACTATTAAATTAAATTTAAGAAAATATAAATTTTGTAGATTAATAGCGGCCCATGTACCTAAACCTCGTTCCAGGAGGGAGACTCCTCTAAAGAGGCTGCCTCCCGTTACCCTCTATGATTGTGCCACTGGTTCAGCCGACTTAAACCGTAGAAATCAACATTACCCAAGTAAAGATCCGATATAAAAATTTCTGTTTCGATTCTTTCAAAATTTGTCAGCTTAAAGCAAATTTCTATATCGGTGTGTGAGGACTTCTTCAATACGCAGCCGCTATTCTTATACTTAATGAAACCCAAGTCTTAACTGACTCTGATTTATCTAGATCGATATCAGGGGACTGGTTATTACATAGGCCTCAAGTTCTCTGCTATTTGTACTAGGAATTCCAGAAAGTGTACAAAACCACATCATCTGATTGTAATCATGCCTGGATTAAAATGATACTTCGTAAATACCTCATGTTCTTCTGCTTTTTAGGAAACAGTCCTATTAGTAGTGAAGCCTCTTTCAGCTAGGGTTTGCAAAATTACAGTAACAAAATGAGTAGTAACAATATTAAGAACAATTAAAATTAAATTAGGCCCGCAAAATCACCGCGCGCTATCATTGTTAAGTCTTGTTCACTATCCTACCTACTTAAGGTACTACTACCGGAAAAAGAATCAAAAAAATAAGCACTTTTTTAATATTTTTTTTCTCAGCCGCTTTCTTAGATATTATCATGAAATTTTTTTTAAATTTAGTTTATTTGTTATTGGTAGGAGGCGCTGAATTTGTTCAGAATTATGAATTTAATTTCTGAACTCAATAGGAAGGTGCCGGAAGGGTGTGATTCAATAAAAGATAAATTTCCAGTTACTCGAATTATTATTCCGTTTCTGTACAATAATTGATTTTCTCAAACATAAATTCAATATTATTCAATGTAAATCACAAAATTGCCAATATACTTCACTTTAAGTTTTACTATTTGTCCTATATTCGTAACTCGAGTTCTATAGTTATAAAAATTACTCTTTTAAAATGCTGGTTAGCTTGCAAGTTTCAATAATCAATTATTTGGAGATTGCCCAAAATATTGCCTAATGTTGATACTATAAGTACGACTTATTTCACTTTTGATGAACTTCAAATGAATTCCCTCAATGTTGCGAGATATAATTCAAAACTGCCTCGGTATATGTCTGCCGAATAGCCTCTGATGTTGCCTGTTGCACTGTTTTTTGATTCCTCGGAAATTGCTGCTGATTCTGCTGCAGGTTTGCTGCTTTGCTGCGTTACTTTGCGTTTTTATTCCGGCTCGATGCTGTACAAGCTCGTCCCTCTGGTTTGTAATTGCTGCAAATCAATTTTGCTGATTAAATGTAACTGGTAAGGATCTCAATACGATCTTAGTATTTCCGACTCACTACGTCGGTTGGTTTTAGCAATTTGTTAGGAAAGACTTCAATACAGTCTTTTAGAATGCTAACTCAAAACGTTTAGCAGATTCTTTAAGATGGAAGAAAGCCTCAATACAGCTTTTTTGATTGAAATTGCTTCTAAAGTCTCAGAACGATTTTCTATCTTATAGCTCAATTCACTAGTAAGATTGAAAGCAATCTGATCTGGCTTCGGCTGTGTGCCGGTATTTATTTTACTTCGAATAATAGCCTTTAGTGGGGATGGCAATATTGCCTTATGCTACATAACTTCTGGTTATATACTTGAGCTGTGCATGATGACGATCAGCTGTTCCTTGTTTTGCCTTTAGACGTTAAATGGGGTTTGTTTGTTGGTAAGTATTTCTATCTCAATTTCTAGTTAATATTTTAGATTTCTTTTGAGGATTTGGTGGGAGAATAAGGAGGCGGAGTCCGGTTTCAGTGCTGGTAGGTAAGTGCCTTTGTGGAACTTGTTTCTAAATTTCTTTGATTATTTTTTATCTTCTAGATGTGCGATTTGCCGATTTTGCTATTTTCAGTTCTCACAGTTTTGGTGACATTTCGAGTTCAGTGTATTCTTTAAGATGGAAGTTTTGTATAAATATTTGCCATTTTCATTATTAAAGGCCCAATTACAATTAACGGATTTACGCGGATTGAACTGTCAAAAGAACGCACCGGAACGGATAGGAAACTGCTCTAATTACAATGAACGGATCTGTTCGCGTTTAAACGTCAAAATATTTGCGGATTGGGAAGACAAAAGTGGTGTAAAAAACACAGTAGGGGTATTCACGCTTTGTTGTATGCAGCCTTGTATCGTTGTATCAGGTGTATTTGGTTACACCATTGTAAAATAATACAAGACTTTTCCATATAAAATTATTTACAAGAGTGTTGTAAATTTACAACACTAAAAAGTGTTGTATTACGTATTGTATCATTGTATTTAATATTTGACAGATGTTTAAAATGGAGCGGGAGATGGTAAAGTGAAGAAATTTATTTATTTATATCTATTTATATATTTTAAAACTTTAGAATAATTCAATTGAAGGACAGAAAGAAAAGAAAAGACAAAAATGTTCTTCTTCTTCGATGTATTTACAATAGATTGCAAAAGGAGCGTTCACTCTTCGTTGTAAATTTGTATTGTATTTTTACACTGTTTACAATGATACACTTAAGCGTGAATACCCCTAGTATTATATTAAGTAATACAATTTACAACAAACAGAATAAATTATTAATTAAAATTTTTTAGCTTGAAGTATCCAAATGTTGTATTTGCCAATTGTTTGAAGTTTTGTTTACAAAATTTTTGACAGCCCAATCCGGCAATTTCTAAACTAACGAAAATGAATTCGTGTGGTTGCGGTTGAATCCGTTTGTATACGTTCATTGTAATCGGTGAGGTGGAAAACGCATGTTTAGAAAACCACTTTGACACTTCAATCCGAATCCGTTGCGCTACGATCCGTTCATTGTAATTGGGCTTTTATACTTGTTTTGCAGGAAAGGCTGACAATATTGATGGATTGAAGGACGTTGGAATTCCAGTGCTCGCCAGTGAGAAGTCTAAAACAAAAAAAATCGAACGGGATTTTATAAAGGAAGGTTTCTTACCTTGTAATTAACCACAATTAGTCAAAAATTGAAAAAAAAATGGCGAAAGTTTGAAAGAAAGTTTGAAAAAATTGCACTTTTTTTCACACTTTTGTTTTTCGTAATTTATTAATATATAAAAAAGTACACAAGATTAAAATCCTATTTAGTACCGTAACATTTAAAACGAAGAATGGAAAATACAAAATTTTTTTAAATGAATACAATTTCTCTTCCCAAATTTTATTTTTCCAAATATAGTGGAGCTAATAAACGATCAACAATACGGCTTTACACAAAAAGGCCGACCTTGTCGTGTGTCTGACAGAGCACCTTATTACCCAAAGCATTCTTTGCCTTGGTGAATCTCTTCTCGTTGTTCTATAAACATCTCCAAGGCATTTGCCAGAATATGGCACTCCCTTTTCTTGACTTAACTCCGAGATAATGCTATCGACGTAGTTCTAAAAAAATGAAAAGCCTTTCTCCCCCGTAAAAATAAAACTAGCGCGCAGCTACCATGCATCAGGTACGCACTAGCCTGCACGGCGCCACAGCTTGCAAGCATAGCGAACAAATGCGCACGGCACATTTTAACTATGGGTTATGTGGATGATGATCTTTTTTTTGAGATATTGGGTCCAAAAGTACCGCGGGCATTCGGTTGACCTATTGTACTACACTCCTATACCTCATATTTATTGGCCAGACCGCTGGAACTAGTTCAGAAGCCTGCCTAGTGGCTTGTCGTTTCCACTTGATTGTTCAAGCTTCCCGGGTTCCCGACCGCAGTCCTGTCTTCGGTCTGTTCGGAAGGAGTTCATGAAAGCGGGCTCCGGTATGCCCCGTGGGCTCGCCAATTCCACTCGGGCCCTCCTTGCCTTTTGGTGAGTCCAGAACCTTACGGCAGAATGACGGCGGTCTGGGTCTGCTTGTTGTCCCAATAGGAGGCTAATTGCGATGCCACGCTTTTTTCTTAATTTATTATTTTTTCCTTCTTTTTGAGTCCCTGCTCCCCTGGATTATGGGAGTTTTCCCCCTAGATTATATATGGGAGCTGGTGCTGCCAATTTTCTGGCGGGTCCAAAAACTTTGGGCAGAGCGGCGGGTTCCAGGCCACCGTCCCGTCTTTGACCTGTAGGGAAGAAGTTCACGAAAGCGAAGCTCGGGTGTGCTCCGTGGGGCTCCCCAATTGCACTTCGGCCCTCCTTGCCTTGGCCCTCTCCAGATCAATTGAACCCCAAAAGTCCCATTAGTATGGTAAGAAAAGTAAGTCCATCCTGACAGAGCCTCCATATCAGAATAAGGCATAATACAACTGGGTGCGCTCGGTGCCCAGAGGAGATCGTTAAATGGCAGTGCAAAACCTACCCACTGCCATGCAGCCCACGACACGATAACTTTACATCTTGGCCTGGAAGGCCCGATTATATTAGTCCATCCCTTTCAGGACAGCTTCCAGTGGCAACCACGAGGAGGTTATGATCACACTTCCACCAGTCCAAGATAGTTACGGCTCTTCGACGGAGATATTCTACAATTTTCAGTGTTATGGAGGTGGTTCCGGAAGTGGAAGTACTATCGAGTTGCATGCCTGTGAAAAGTTCATTGCTTGAGCCCGTTCCATGCACATTCAAAATATGCCCCCTTGGGGCTTCTTAAGTTACCGCAGTTTTGACACATATGGTACACGACGGCTCCACAATAGAGTTAGATAGGAGTGTGTGTGTGTGTGTGTGTGTGTGTGAGAGTGTGTGTGTGTGTGTGCGTGTGTGTGTGTGTGTGTGTGTGTGTGACGGGATGTGGGGTAAAAGCCACAGGTGTGTTATACGAATATTTTTGGGCACGCTAGCTATTTCGCGAATAGTACCTAAGGTCTAAGCGAAAAACTACGGCTGAGCTTATTCAAGTGGGTCTGGCGGGTGGGTCTGGTGGGTACTTTTGGTCCTGATACCTGCCACAATAAAACAATAGAAGAAGAAAGTCTAGAAAGGAAGCTCTCCATACAGTTCCTTATAACTGATTATATACAAAAATAGTGCTGCACACGAGACGAGACTTGTCTCGAAATCGCCTCGTCTCGATTTTCGAGACGAGGTCGAGACGAGACCTCCAGATTAAAAATCGATACGCGACCGAGACTACCATTCCAGATCTAGCGAGACATCTCGAGGTCTCGAAATCAAATAGTTATTTTGAAATTGTATCGACACCAACTATTTCAGTATCTTCACGCTGCGCTCTTTGACGAGCACAACATTCGGCACCAATACATGTCTTGAGCAGGCTGCGGAGACAAGGCGTAGAGTACGCATTCCATAAATATTTAAATGCACAGTCCATTCCAAAACAGAAGAGGTATTTTACTATCATTTCATTTCATTTCTACGCATTTAAAATGAAATGCGTTGAAATGAAATGAAATGACTGTAAAATGCCTCTTCTCTTTTGGAACGGACTCTACGTAAATGTAACTATACACAAATTAGAAATTAACTTTCGATTCATTGATCCTCTCTACCCCGCCCTGGTGCCACTGCAAAAGGCAGATTTACGTGTCTACGTCTGAGAAGTGACTAGCATGGAAATATAAGGAATATTTGTATACAATTTCATTAATATGGCACATATTGATATTTCTCGAAATACAGAAGACTGATCAATTTGTATTATTGACAGTGAAATTCGAGACTTTTCGAGACGAGACGACACTTTTCGAGACGAGACGAGACGAGATCGAGACAAGACCTGCAAATACCCATTTTTTCGAGACCGAGACGAGACTGGGAAGGGTCAAAAGCCCTGTACTTGGAGCAACCACCCCTATCCACACCAAAGAAACGCTTTTACAAGCATAAAACTCTAATTATTCTTTTCCTTTTGGAAGTACGCTGGAAAAACATTAAAAACGACACGGACGAATTCATTTAATAATAAAAGTAATAACAAAAATGCAAGCTTATAGATGTCAATTTGCGTTTTCATGTTAAACTTTTTAACCTTCAATGCCAAGCAATAAATGTCATAAAACACGAAAGTTTTGTTTTATAACTTTTCGAACACCTGTGCTTTAGCATAAAATTGCTCCTCTAGGCCCAATAAAAAATTCGCAATATTTAAAATTTCTCGAATAAAGTTTAAAGAGCCAAAAAACAAATAATTCCAAAGAAAGCTTTCAATAAACACCCCCTCAACTGCTACCATCTCTAAATTTGTCAATCATAGCAATAAATCTTAGCAACTCGAGTAATAAGAGCACTCCGGAGGAAGAAGGACAAAGAAAGGGAAAGTGTCCTCGTGTGCTCCACTTTTACATATGTGCCAATTTCATCCACACACTACTCACAATCCATCGCTGTAAGCTCAACCATTTGACAAATTCCCCTCCAACTGCCGGGCTTAATCCCTTCGTAAAGTGTCATTGACCACCCTGCTCCTCTAGACACTTCTGAGATTTTGACCCGCAGAAGACTTTAATGGCCCCCCAACTGGCAATTTCTTTCCCCGATAGTTGAAGGAGGATTCTTTTGTACTTTGTCCTTTATATTCCGCCTACTTGAATGGAGTAAGTTAAGCTCTCCGAAGAGCTTTGTATTAGGACAAACAGAACGGGATTATCCATAGGCGTTTAAGCCTAAACAAATAGCACCAAGAAAACATTTTAGCTGGTACCTACGAGATGGAAAAGTTCTCCTCGGCGAAGAAGAGCCTTCAGATGGAGCTGGAAATCTTTGGGAAAAGCCGTCGCAAAACGGAAAGCAAGGAGGAAGTTCACCCTATGCGAGCTTTAGTTTACTTAAGAAGGATTTGTATCCATCTTATCTCAAGAGAGCAAGGGCGATGTTTCTCATTTTTAGCCAATTCGTTGGTCCCCTGATTCAGGTGAAAACCTGCCCCTCTATAGCCCGGAAGGGAATGAACCTGACACAGAATAAACGGGTATGATGTAAAGGAGATTGCTGAGCCAACAATGACTCTTCAAATTAAAGCCGTCTTGTCAGGGATTCGTGACTGCCTCAATAAATTTTCATTTCAATTTCGTATGTTTTTTCGACAAGAAAATTGACTCGAGTTGTCCTGTTAATCCGCCCAGCAATCGTTGCCACTTCAACTGTCTCTGTTGGTCGAACTCTAATTGAAACTAGACGGTCCCGGGGCCAGACTTTTTAGATAATTCCCCAGTCGGGGGGTATGGGCCGCAAATATAACTTAGGTCAGAGCTGACTAAACACAGTCAGAAAAAAGGACATGCCATAAGGCAAATACGTATGATAAATTGTTAAGACAAAAGTAAAAGTTTGTTTATTTACCACTCCGAATGCGATAAGGAGTCAGCTTAACCCTCTAGTGCACTTGAAAGCGATTTTGCTGAATAATTCAGTCTAGACTAAATTTGGCCCGCTGAACACGAATCTGAACTCCGTTTTTCGATTTGGTGAAGCTTACACCTGAAACAGGTAAATATATGGTATCCGCCTTTTGGCGGTGTTGCGCATTCAGAGGAGAAAAAAATAAATAGACGATATACGAGAACAAATTTTTTATTGATTCGAAAAAAGAAAGAACATGAATGAAAAGGTAGATATTGAACAAAAGTGTGTGTATATATGTATTATCGACGTGTATGGAACTGAATGAAACACGACTTGGTGGATGAATTGCAGAGATTCAAGTTGCATTTGGTGCAAAATGCTTGAGTTTCCGATGTGCATCCCGGGAGTTTACAAGTTTTTTTGCCCGCACGGTCGTGAAACTTGCACCAGTGATTGAAGCCGTCGAAACGAATGTCTGCAGGTGGGGCGTATACCTTATTTTTCAACCTCGGCGGAACGTAAGATGCTGTTGGGCGACCCACCGGTCTTTTGCCAATTTGGCACATTACATCCGCAGCATCTGAGCGGAAATTTGGCAATGCGATCAAGTCTGGGCGATCATGTAATTGTAAACGATGATAGAGAATGTACGCATTCACCATGGCCACATCTAACAGGTGAAAGAAGAGACGATTGGTCCATTTATTGGTTTTCATGCGAATATGATATCGTCCAAGAAGCCCGTCCATTAGATCAACACCGCCCATGTGTCGATTGTATTCCTGGATGATAAAAGGACATTCGATTTCCACTTCTTTCTTGCTTTTTTGGTCCCATCGTACTGCTTTCGAAGGTGGCTGTGTCTTGCGAGACAGAAATGGTTTGACGCCAACATATGTCGATAACAATCGGACGGCTTTAGTGTCTTGCCACAGAACGCTGCTAATGTCGATGCCGAAAGCGGTGGCCACATATTCCTCAGAATATCCTCGCTGAACTTTCTTCCGTGATAATTCGGTATCGGTCGATAATTTGATGTTCGGTACACGATTCGCACGCACGGTTCCCAAGCTATATATTCCGCGGCTTCTGAGATATGTCAGCAAACCCAACGAAGTATAAAAATTGTCAAAGTAAAGAATGTGGTTGACATAGTCTGGAATTTTGGCAGACAAACGAATGACGACATTTGACGAGGCACCAAGATTGGGTGCATTCTCGGGGATTACATTATCGCCGGCGCCAGAATAAATTTCGAACGCATAGGAATAGCCTGTGTGGTCGCACAGCATGAAGAGCTTTGTTCCCCATTTGTGCGGTTTGGCTGGCATATACTGGCGAGTTGGATTGCCACTCATTTTCGTGGAGCACATTTGTTCGTCCACACAAAGACGTTGACGCATCGGCACAGACCCAAAGCGTCCGTTGAAGTGTGTGATCAGCGGGCGCACTTTATGCAATTTATCGTAGCCAGGCTGACCGTTCTGAATCATAGCCGAATCATCGTTGAAATGTAAATATCTGCGTACTTCTTCGAATCGCTTCAGTGTCATAGTTTTAAAAATTGCTGCGAAGTAATGTTTTCCCCAGAAAGAACGAACGTTTGGATATCGATACACAGACATGAACATCATAATCCCGATGAATTTCTGAAGCTCCGCCGCATCGGTGGCAAATCTAGTCTCGATATTATGCTGGCGAGCATATAAATTCATTTGTTCAGCCATGTCCTGCAGGAATTCATCGGTAACGAAATATTTAAAACATTCAAATGGCGTTGACTGTGCTGACAAATTAGTTGGCATCTCATTCGTCCCGCGGAAAATGACTTCGTTTACATGCACCTGAAGATTTGCCTTTTTCCAACGCAAATTTTTGAATTCGACAGAATCGTTCCTCATTTCATTCGGTGCACCACAGTACTCACCGGTAGTCGAAATATTTGGGCCGTCTTGTTCTTCTCGTAATTCAGTCGTCTCGTTCAAACGTTTAGGTTTTTTCGATCGTGTATTGAAATACTCGTCATTCAAATCAGAAGCCGAAGTAGCTGCGGTGGAAGTCGAAGGTTGATCAATGGTAACAATGGCGGAAGGCGAAGGTGGAACAACAGTGACCACAGCAGTCGACGATCGTAATGGTGATGAAGCTGCATTCGGTGCAATCTCACTTTGACCTAAAATTTCGACATTCACACTTGCATTTATTGCATCCATAACTGCTTGATCAGTTGAATTCAATAAACAATTACTGCTGAGAAAATCGTCTGCCACAATGTATGTTGGATCGACTACATCATTGTCGCTGTCAAATTCATCGTAACCGTCTGTGTCTTCCGCGCTAGAAACTGAATCCATCATTTCATTAATTTCATCGTCCGTCATCTGCGACAACTTTAAATTTGTCTTGCGATGCGCCATGGCTGATAAAAAAGAGATAAATGGGGTGAAAATAGCGAATATCTACGAAAAATGCACGGCATAAACACAAAAAACAAAGATGACGAAATACAAAAAATTTACACTCAACTGAATTTGCCCGCCTTTTGACGGCCGCGGCAGAACCAAAATAATTTTATTAAAATTCACTCAAATCACAAAAATCTTGTCACCAATTTATAGAATACATGTTTAGCTACTTACTCATTCTTTTTGCAAAGCGATCCGACGGTAACTACTATTATTTTTGAATTTCGGAAAATCGTGTTTATGAAAAAATAATTTATTTCAACTTTTCGCTGTTAATTTTGCTTTGAACTGAAGTTTCTCGCGATTGGAACACACTACAGCGTCGCGACCGCCGTTAAAATGTAGAGCCATCTTTCGGAAATAGGCGGGATTACGCAATTAAGCCGAAAAATTTCACAGGCACGTTAGAGCGCTACTTACCTTTAGCCCGTCAAAAGGCGGTATTGCGCACTACAGGGTTAACATGTTTGGCTTTGAGTTGTCTTTAATGAGGTACAGTGGGGCTAGGAGCATCCTCGGAGGGCAATTTATTAAAAAGATGCCTGCAAACAAAATTAGTTATACCTTTTCTCGACTGTAAATGGAATGAGTTTTAATTACTTTAGGTTTTATTTAAATTTCGAATAATTATTTTTCGAATGTGTAATTAGAGGTATTTGTTGCACTGTGGTGTGATCCATGAGCTGTTGTCTCACATAGTCTGGTATTTATCTTGTTAACTGCTTTCACTTACAGTTTAAGCTTAATTAAAAAATTGAAAAGTCGATTGGAGAACCGTATACATATACCATTAGGTTTATCAGTACGCGTTCATTAACGAAACTGTCGTAGGTGATAAGGTGTGAGTTATAGCTCTCACTTAGCAAAACGATCATATTAAAAATAAACTCTTTTTATGTGAAAGACTTGTTTTCAGAGTCGCTATTGACGGTTCCACCTATCATTGGGGAGACAAGCACGATTAGTCCTTCAGCTGTTATAGAACTGGTTCTACATCAGGTATTCCTTCACCACGAGCAATTTTCTTGTCTTTACAATGAGATATTAATTTGGGTATGTGCTGAGAGGGAGGATACATAAACAAAAACTACAGTTTGTATATTTTGTATGCGTTAGTTTACATAACAAAAATGGTGGTTGAAAATGTTACGTTTCCCTTTTATTCCACTCTACCAAAAACTGGTTCGACAAGAGAAGTAAGAATCGTATGTACCTTCCGCATTGATTCCTTACCACGTCATGATCCTTCATCTTGTTACTTCTTCCACCTAGATCACATTCTTCTTATTTGGCTTTGGTCTTCACAGTTATTCCTTACATACACTTCTGCCATCGCCTGTTAAGCGAGGAAATCGTCTCCCATTCGATGACCAAAGCCAGCGTTTTGACGCCGCCATATCGGATGAGGCCCGATGGTGTGAAATCGTCTATTGGCGGTGGTTTTCCTTTCATCCGTTCCTTTGCTGTTCGTCATTAGATTCTACTATAAGAACCATCGGCAGTACAATGGGTTTCTACCTCTGAGCTTTAGCCTTCCGCAACAAAAAAACACGAGATCTATGTACACTATACGCAAATTTATAAATATGTATCATGAAAAGAATCAAGCTTCAGTGAAGAGGTTCCGATAGAAGGACAGGCGTGGAGAAATCTGCTGAAAAAATCCTTGGTGGTATGAGTTAGCTTTAACAAACTGCAGCATGTCGGTGGAGAGAGCTGTTAGTAGTACGAGCACAATTCACCGTTTTTCAAACAAAATTAAACAAATTAAATTGATAAAAGTTAAGCTTAAACTTTCTGGCGAACTTGAATCTTGGCCCAAAGGATGAAAGTGTTTGCAAATTGTAAGTTAAATTTATTAATTATGACAGTCTTACGAAAGCATTAAGGGTGTTTCGAAAGAATTGGGTGGAATGTAGAATGACGGTCTTGATACAAATTAAGGCTCCGGACACAACTATCGCATTGTTTTTCGTCCATTACTTCCACCTTGATAACTTTCCATCTTCCTTGTCTTCGCTCTTTAGAGTAATTCACTACTCTTATTCCGGTCATCGCCTATATATAAGTATAATAAGTAAAGAAGCCTCGACGACTAACAAAAGCCTCGGAAGTTAGTGGGACTTGATTTGTCACTTCTATCAGAACTCGAGAAGAGTTACTACAGGATAACACTTAGAAGCTCTGTTAGCAAGTCCTAATCCTAAGGATTGTCTAACGGGTAAGTCCTCTGCGCCATAAAACGGAGTCTAAGCCGGTTGGGCTGACAAACAAACACACTTTTGGTACAAATAGGCAAACAGTGCATCGGAACCGTACGGATAACACAATGACGACTTTTGCTTTTTGAACCAGGACACGAATCGGAACATGGAATGTAAGCACCCTCCCTCTAAGGCTAGGTTCACATGGCATGGTACTGCACGTTTTTTTACCGAATACTTAGTGGCGCATACATTAAGTATAGAAACGTTCACACGTCGCTTGTACTGCAAAATAACGTGCACAGCTCAACACGTTTATCGAATACTCACCGGACTTGTCAAGCAAACCGAACGAAATTTTAACGTATTCGGTCTGCAGTAGCGAATATTATAACATTTAACTGTGACTATTCGTTTTTTACACGAATAAAAATGTATCGTGTGAACTACCCGCAGTTTGTACGGTAAAAATCGAATACTGCTAAAAACGTACAGTACAGTGCCGTGTGAACCTAGCCTAAGCTGGGCCGCGTACTAATTTTTCGAGAGTTGCGCAGCCGTTTTTGTATTCTGCTAACAATGGGCTTGTTCACCATTTTTTTTATTTCATTTTGTAAAAAAATTGCATCTAAAAATGGCAAAAATCAAATTTTACAAAGTGAAATTTGGTTGGTTTGCTTTATGGTAAGAGAGGGGAGTTCGTTGTTGTGTGAATTTTGTATTTAGCATTTTGTGCGTGGTTGCAGTCACGTAGTTGGTAACGTCATCGAGCGTAACATATGACTAGCCTATGTTTGTATACTCCTCTTGTTTATTGCTTATCGTTCAACAGTAGATCGTGCCCCTAATAAAAGAAGAATATGGAGTGCGCCATCTAGACCTTTGGTATTTCAACATTAAATAACTCTGACATATTTACGCCGATTTTGACAAATGGACAAGATTTATTTAGGATATTCTCTACCATTTATTTCAAATCAGTTTTTGAATGCAATGTCGATTAAATGCCCGCCTCCATTCGATAGGCAAAAAACAGCTCTTTTTCGGATATCCTGCATAACATTGGCGAACATTTCGGGCGTTATAGCAGCTATTTCGGCTCGTATGGTAGCTTTGAGTTCGTCAATGGCCTTCGGCTTGCTGGCATAACCTTTCGAATAACCCCACAGAAAAAGTCTGGTGCCGTTAAATCCGGAGAATGAGGAGGCCACTCGAAATCACCATTTTTCGCCACAAAGTGTCTCGGGAACTTGCGCTACAAGAACTACATTGTAGCGGTTGCGATATGGCAAGTTGCGCCCAAAGTGTAGAAATAATTATTCTTTCATCTTCATACAAAATTTTCACCCGGTTAGTTGTGTGCGTGCTTATATGAACATCACTGCTGAGCGCAACTCAACGCATACATCGTGAACTCGGTGAGGCAAAGCTAGATTCTCTCTCTTCGATAGAGTATGCAGAACAGAAAAGAAAGGAAGGTTTTTTTTCATAAATCGAAATACGCACCAATCCATCAAGTTTATCCCCATATAAAATCATAAAATCTTCCTCTGGATAGTTGTGTGCGAGCGCGTGTAAAAAATGTTGATTTCTCTCTCTGGTAGCCTGACATCTTCATTTGAAGAATTTGTGTCGTCTTGTTGAAAATAGAAGTTCATCAGGCCTTTTTCACGCATTTTCGGACACACAAAGTGCACCAACATCCAAGGTTAGCGTGCGCCGTCGACGGTTTTTGCAACTTTGAAGAAAAATGGTCCGATGATGGATTTTGAGCACACTCGTGTAGTGGTATTTCGAGAATGACGTATGTGTTCTCTGTTCCACAAATTCAACAGTTTTGTTTATTGATTCCGCCAGAGAGTTTAAAGTGAGCTTTCGGTGTGTATTGACTCATAGCTGAAACGGTACTAAATGACGTTTCAGCATCGTGTACATTTGTCGTAATCGGCTAAAAAAATGTCAGATTTATTCAATGTTGAAAGACCGAAGGTCTAGATAGCGTATACGTGTATCAAGATATGAACTATAACGTCAAAATCAATTTTCAAGAATATTTATTAAAAAAAATTCAGTTAAAATGCAGGTACCCCCCCACCCCCCTCTTGCGCACTTTTACATACGTTTTGAATATTTTTGCTCCCATATACTTTGTACCGCGCAGTCAGCGAAAAAGTGAAACGAAGGAACATTGAATGTAAGAACGCTACTTTCTGATTAAAGGCTAGAAAAAGTCAACTAGATGAACCAATAAAATATCAAAATCATGCGACTTAGGGTCTGATTATGTTGGATCTGCGATAACCGAGTAGAGCGGCGATGCTAGCGGAGCGGAGATAATACAAGTTTTCAATAGAGCTGTTTATATTGGAGAAACGCGGTGACTAACGCTTTGGTCGCGACCAACGACAAGAGCTGCGATAAAGCTTGGGTTAATTTTCTCCGCTAGTATCGTTTATAACCAAATTCAAGATGGATGTTGAATGTTTTATATTTTTATTATTATTATAATGAATTAAACTATTTTTTTCCAACCTCCATTTTATTTTTTTGTAGACAAAATCATGTTACAAGTTAAAAATGGATTTTTGCAAAGATACATTTTAAATAGATTTCGAATATTTTTCACTGAATCATTTGGTCTTCCACTAGAAACATGATTTGGTATGGCTCTGAGTAGGAAGGTTGTTATTTCGTTTAGGTTATGCTCCATACCTTCTCTGTCGATGAGAATATTATGCAATAAGCAAATACACTCCATATTATGATCAGCTGCATCTACTGTTGTTTGAATTGCCATGCCCAAGATTGTCCATTTAGAATACATAATACCAAAAGCCCATTCTACCGTTCTTCCTGTTATAGATAATCTAGGATAAAAGTATGCTTTGTCAGCATCTAAATTGTTTCTTTTGTAAGGTGCTAACAAATTCGGTAGAAGTGGATAAGCTTCTTCACCTGACATAGCATACGGTGATGTAATATTAGAATTCCCGAATTTGGAGTTGCCCATTCATCAATCTAAAAATCAGACCTGAAGATCTAAATGTTACCCCATCACTCTGTTTTCCGTATACGTCCTCCTCGATGTTGATAAACTTACACATAATTTGCATTAACAAATCCTTGTAACACAATGGAAAAATAATGTTTGTAGTTAAGGAACATTGAACAGGAGTTAGGAGTGCTACCGAAGTGCTACCATTAATCGTTCTTCCTGTAAAATTGGCATCCGTGACATGACAATTGCACCACTTTTTCTGGAGTTTTCAGAAATGCTCACTAGTAAGTAATCGAAGGTTGCTATTCTCATTCTGATATTGTGCAAATTTTGTGGGATGCTGCCTTAAATCTTTATAAAGGTGACGGAATTCACTGAATATACCTATTAATTCCTTTATTAATAGAATATTCACTGTATTCGCGCTCTCAAATTTCAAGTAAACGATAATTTGTAGTATTTGAAAAAAGAAAGATTTTCTGCGTCGGCGTTTGCGCTTTTGTCAGATACTGGTTAAAACTGCTTTATTCTCAGCTCCAACGTGAACACCCCATCTGCAGAGCACTACTCATAGCTTTTGTCGCAGCTCTCTACTCGTTTATCGCAGCTCCAACATAATCCAACCCTTAGCGAGAGCAAAGGGCACGATACGAGAGAGCATATCTGCCCAAATGGTAAGTCCTTCTTATAGTCTTGCAGGAGCGGAACCGGAACCCTACTCCCACGGCGTATAACTCACCAAGCAAGCCAGGTCCAGCCTCATTAGCAGGTCACTAAATTTCTGAGAGGATTATTACTATGCGTCTGCGTGCCTAACTAAGAAGTACTATGGCAGTCCAATGCTACTACCCAACTGAAGACGCAGATGACATCCAGAACGAGTTTTATATGAGACTTAAGGAGTATCCACACACATCAGGGCCAGGCCCGGGACGTCACAGGGCCGTGTTCTGTCATGTGTGAACGAGCCCCTGCCCGGACACATACATGTGTGAATGAGTAAAGGGGTATCCACACATATTAGTGTTCCGTCAGAGGTTCAAAAAATATCGGTGCGTACATTTTATACGAACTCGTTCACGCATGTCCGTGTCCGGGCCGGAGCAAAAATCGAACGTCCCGGGCGCGTCCCTGATGTGTGTGGATACTCCTTTAAGGTCTAAACAGAATTGCGACTGCGACGGCGGACGGCGAAGTCTGTCGTTTAGCGCAAATGTAAAACAACGTTGTATAACGAAATTACAACTGCAGCGGCACTGCGCCGCAAAGTCGAAGTCGCCATACAAAAAATAATTTTTTTCAAATACAATTTTTGGATATGCAAAACGTCACGTCTCAATAGAAGTTGCGGTTGCAATTTCGTTATTCATTAGCTGCGCCGTCCAACTATGACATAAATCGCAGTTGCAGTTGGCCGTCGCAGTCGCAATTCTGTTTTGAGCTTGAATGCGATTCTTCTCTATTCCAAAGCAGAATGATTTTTTTGATGGGTGAGTTCAAAGACTTTGAAGAGTGTCATTTCATTTAGCAATTTCAATATACAGGTTCTGATTCGATTACGGAGTTCAAGCAGCGTTGGACGTAATCGGTTGATGGCTTGGAAAACGACACTCGCGTTTCAAAATATAAAGCTTTCGACATCGCCGCAGTTATTACTCACATGTCCACGCCGAAATTCTCAAATTCAATTCGGCCTCTTTTATTCCACTTGAAATCTGGTAGCATTCATTTTTCTTCACGGGGGAAAAATGGACCATTCCTTAAGAGGCGCGAATGAGGCAAGGCGTTATAGTAGAACAGGTGGGATACAATGGGGATTGCTAGACTCGACTACGCGGATGATATGTGGTTGATGGTTCACAGTTATCAGAACCTCAAACATATGAAAAACAATTTAGTATGTAACTGAAAGTAGTTAGGATGGCTTAAGGCTAAATTCTATTAAAACTAAACAAATACGTATAAATGCAACACCACTGAGCCCACAGCGCTGAATAACCGTGACTTGGAAGTCGTAGAAAAATTCTGTAACCTCGGTAAAATTATTACCGAAAATGGCGCGCCAGAAGAAGACGTCAGTTCCAGAATAAATAAAGCAAGAAGCTCATATTCGCGCCTGTCTCACATGTGGAGATCAACAACGGTCTCAACTAAAACCAAATTGCGGCTGGTAAACTCCAACGTTAAGGTTTGTGTGGCTGCGAAACATGGAAAGTCACCCAACTCATCACAAGTCGCCTTCAAATTTTCATCAACAGATGCCTACGTCATATCCTAAATATCCGCTGGCAAGTGTTATCCCAAAACAAAGGATATATCGAAAGGCATTATTCTAACCTTGAGGTGTCTCTGTATGATCGAAAATAATACACCATAGAAAATGGTGTCATCAATTTTCTTTTTTCCCATTTTGCAGCTTCACTAAGCACCTATATGATAACGTAATTCAAGGTCTTTTCCTGTTACACTTCCATGAAGCTCACGTTCCAGAGTATTTTCGTGCTTCTTTTTATTAATAGAAATTAAGAAAAATCATAATGAGAGACTCTATTTATATCAGCAGCAGCCGCCGTAGGTGCTTGTTACAATAATATAAATAATTGTTCTGCTTCATTTCTCCACTTGCTGACACTTGCTATTTCGATGAGGATCCAAATCAATTCGGCTAGCTGTAGCCAATAAAAGTTTATGTTAATGATAGCCAAGTTAGCACACTTGAATAGCTTATAGAGAAATTTGCATTATTTTTGTCCTTTACGCAGAACGCCCACACGCAAAAAGGCATACATAAATAAAAACAAACTAAAAATCGATATCGCCGACATCAAAAGGAGGACGAAAAAAATGGTGCCAGCAAACGTTCGTTCACTTATATTCGCACAAGAGCTTGATAGAGACAAGCCGAAGTAATATTTATGTTAAAAGATTACAAACGATTATATTCTTTAGGTGGCAATCATCAGCAATAAGCAGAGATTTCCACCTGCAAATAGCTCTTACTGGTACGAAAATGGCACGTAAAATGCTCAAGGAATTCAATAAAAGCAACGCTGAGAGCTCGCTCCACTCCAGGGACGAGAGACAAGGACGAGGCCGAAGGATCTCGGTGTACGAGTAACATGAAAAAAATATCCCTTCCTTTGATCCTGACTGTGGGACAAAATGAAAATCGCATTTCATTTGCTGGTGACAGACGAAGGAAATATAACAAATAAAAAAAAACGTAATGCAAAATGACAGACTCTTTCTCGTGAAATATTATAGAGGTCAGTGGAAATGTTTATGAGCTCGTTCAAACAAAATGGAGCGACCTTCACCCGTATTTTTTGTGTTTTTCTTTTTTCTTTATTTTTATGGAAACTTTTTCTGTTTAAAAATAATGAAGACACCCCAATTTTACAGAGAAGCTGTCAATTAAGTCGTTCTGTGATTGATATTGGTCCAATTCCAATCGTGCGGCAATGTTTTCAATATTGCCGGAAATTATAATGCTGCAGAATGTGGCAATATACATTCCATTTGGAGGTTATGACCAGGATAAAATGTAAGAAAGAAAATCAATTCGGAATTTGTCTGTTCTTGTGATAAGTCATGTAATATTACCTCTAGTCTCGTCTGCTTGGAGCCTGCAATGTTATGTTAAAGCTGTGTATTGACCGGGGGGCAAGATACAGACATAAATATGTCTTGGATTGACGATACTGGATGGAAGTGGAATGCGAGTATTTTGCTGTGCTGCATTGATGAATTGATGAAATAAAAAGGGCTTAGTATGGCGCATTTTGCAATTTTCTTTTACTTAATCCCAGATAATCAAAATATTCAACCTCGAAAAAAAATTCGAATCGTCAATATAATGCCAAAAGTCTCCACTGTATACATTGGATGCCAAAAGCTCTCCATTGTGTAGTTTGTATACTAAAAAATGTATTCAAGGTCAAAGGGTCAAACAGCGGGGTTTCGCAATTTTCCTTTAACCCATTAATGGCCCGTCCACACGAGACAAGTATGCTTGCAACCAGTGTTGGCATCAATCGATTAATTTCATCAATCAATTAATTAATCGATTAACAATTTAATCGATTAAGTTAATCGCGATTAAATTAATCGAGATTAAAATATTAATTCTAATCGCGATTAATTTAATTAATCGTTAATCGTCAATCGTTAATTTGATTGATATATAAATAAGTCATATCGTATTAGTTTTGATCAGTATGAATCCATTAAAAGGCTGATTAAATTCAGTTTAGTTGAAAAATAATAAAATGAAAAACACGGTGACTGAATTTACGTGGTCGAGGTGGGATTTTGTTTTTTTTTATTATAAATTGCAAAGTATACCAAATATTTTTTTGTGCTTTTACCCTGGGGGTGAATGCCACCCCTTCTCGGGGGTGAAACTTTTTTCATTGAAAATAAGTCCGGGAATAGATAGATTGGCTAATTCTAAGCAACTTTTGTTCTATAAAGTTTTTTCTGAAAGTCAATACTTTTCGAGTTATTCGCGAGTGAAAATGTCAATTTTTCAACCAAAAAAACCACGTTTTCTCAGGCGGTTTTTCGCGAATAACTCAAAAAATAAAAAAAATATTATTAAAAATGTAACTTATAAAAAAAACAAAAAAAAATGGTGGGTTTATGGTGCCTGTAGACCCAATACAAAAATTGTAATAGCTTGTTGAAGGTTGGTTCTTATTTGTCAAATGCCAAAATTAAAAGTTTCAACTTGAAATAAACAAAAAACAATGCATTTTTCGGGAAAAACTCATTAAACCTTTTTTAAAGTGCTTGAAAAAACCTTTATTTTTGTTTTTTATAAAACTCCCTAGCATTAAAACTAAGCGAGTTATGACGAAAACAAATTTGGTCCCTAGTTTTTCGGCGACAAAAAAATGTGAAAATCACGCCCTAATTACCACCCCCATTGAAAATAATCGGTACCACTTCACAATTCACTTTATAAATATACTTGTAATATGCTATAGAAGTTTGACCGTTTTGAAAAAATTTGAGCTTGAAGCGAAGAGAGCATTTTTGTAATTTTGCAAAAATTGCCTTTTCTTCAAAATAACTCGAAAACTATTAATGATATGAAAAATTTTGTAGAGTACACAATCGTAGGTTTTGCTTTTCTGAAAATTTTGGTTGTTTTTTTTTTGGATAAAAATTGAGTAAGATATTGCCGTTTACAATTTCCATATGATCGTAAATAGCAGGGATGTTATGGATATGAAATTTCGGATCTGGATATGGATACGGATATAGGAATAATATTATACCGGTTTCAGATACGGTTACGGATATGAAATTATTTCGGATTATCCATAGTTTCGGATAGTTTCAGTTATAGATGTTTTCAAATGCCGTGACATTTGACGCATGTTGGGGTAAAAAGCTCTTAAAAATGTTTAAAAGCTGGAGATAATTTTTCTTCCTCTCGATTGAGAAATTAAGCTCCAAAATAGGAAGCCAAAGGCGCACGCAAAAGAATTGTCAGCAATTCCCATATACTTTCTGACAACTTGTTGCAAATATTACGACGACTCTGTCTTTTTATTAGAGCTTCTGTATATACCACAGTGGCTTAAAAAATCTCAAACGAAAAACGAAATTTATATTTTCCTATTGGAATAATTGATAGAATTTTAAAGATCGAAGATAAATATTTCTTAACCGTATAGTCCAGTCAAATTAGTATTTTCTGATCTAAAAAAATATATCCCTCATTTTTTTTCTTGGAATCAGTTTATTTTGGTGTTTTAAAAAAAATATTAAAAGTCGAGAACGATATCACCAAGGCGTAAACAATTATTCAAGGTCAAAGTTCATAAAATACAGTTTTTTGCGAATATCGCGCTTTCTATAGTTCGGAGGCCAATTAAAGTTATTATGAAAATGAAAGATAATTCCCCAAAAAAAAGATATCTTTCATTTTTTACATAAAACGAACAGTTTAGGCAAAAATGTGCTTCAAAGTTTCCGCACAAGGCATATGCATATTAGCCCCGTCACTTTATACATAAACCTCTAAAAAAATCCAACTGGAGATTTTACAGCGGGATTCTCTTTTTTTCTTGGGGTCACAAATAATTTCCCAAAAGTCCATAAAGCCAACTGACCGGATACTCAAGCTGCGGAGGGCCAAAGATCACGAAAATTAGTTTTTCTTAAATATATCTTAAATTATCGGTTTTAGATAAATGGCTAAGAGAAATTTGTTCGTGAGATAAACCTACATAAAAATGTCCTGTCGAGCTATTCGTGAAATAAGGCCACAAACAAAATTTGGTTAACAAAATAGGCCACTGGCTAGCCAGCCGCGGCGGCTACTTGAGTGAAATTTTTTATATAAATAATAATCGGAAGATGTACTCTCTTCAATAAAACAACATTCATTGGAAAATATTGAACGGTGTAGTTTCAATAACAATTTCAAAAAGAAACCAACAGATGGCCCACCTTTTATATGCATCAAAGAAGGCTTAATCTTCACGGGCTTGTAATAAGATAGAATTCCCGCGTCCGGGATCTCATTCATAAAGCTGACACAAGCATACACAACAAATAGATGCACTCGTATAGACTAGCGGCGTATGCGTTGCTCAGCAGCTTGTCACCCCAATTTCTCGAAAACCATTGGTTCTACATAAATTTTGTACAGGACATTTTTATGCAGATTTATCTCACGAACAAAGTTTACCTAGCCAAAATTTACGTAAAACCGATAATTTACTAGCTATTTGAGAAAAACTCATTTTCGTGACCTTTGATCTTAAAGAATTTTTTATGCCTTGGTGATATCGTTCTCAATTTTTAACATTTTTTTTAAAACACTAAAATAAACCGATTCCAAGAAAAAAAATGAAGGATATATTTTCTTAGATCAGAAGCCATTTTTAAGTCTAAAATGACTGGACTAGTAAGTAAAATAAAAATGCGAAGAAACTATTTTAAACATAATTTATTCAAAAGGAAACACTTTTCTAATTAAAATTGAATTTTTATGTTTCTTATAATTTTGTGAACCATTGTCTATTGTAAAAAGTGAGCGAGAATTGACTCCTCCTCCTCCTTATCAAATCACTTGCTGTCATTTAATCAATCGCGACTGCTTATTACTAATTTTACAAATTATGAATGAAAAGCGTCCTTTTTTGTATATTTTTTAATTTTCAGGTTTTTGTATTTTACATACATATTTGCTACAGAAATAATTTGTAGCAATTTCTATTAAAAAATACGCAATTTGGGTTTTTATAATTTGATACCAGGATTGTTGACGTTTTCGGCCAGTTGCATGCGCGCTTCTGCCAGGCGAGGTTACGTTGCTTGCGGCTGCGGGGAGTTCACAATTTATGAATGAAAATGCTCATGAATTTAAAAAAGGATTTTTCAGCATTTTTGTTTAATTATTATAAATTTAGGGAGGAGAAATATTTCTCATAATTATAATAAAATTATGCTTATTATGATGGATAGATTTACTTGGTTGAGCAGGGTTTTCACATGTATTTAAAAGCTCTGCTCAATACATATAAAGATAACTTAACTTTATTCATTCGGCATGCGCGCATCCCTTCCCAAATAATTTTGTTGAGTTTTTTCTGCGTTTGTTGCCTTTTTAAATGAAAAGAGGGGAAATGATAGAACAAAATTTATAAAATTTGGCAACGAGGTGCGCAGAACTGTTCGAATTTTTTGTGTCACGGAGTTTGAAAACATCTATACGGATATTAGATTTTTAAGGAATTGTAAAAGAAAAATACAAATATGTAATGATTTGATTTTATTTCTAGGTTATCATTTGGTACTACAATTACAGAGAAAGCGCTCTAAACAACGCAAAGGATGCGCGAGTTACATATATTAACCTGCAACATGACTTAAAGCAACATGAGACTCCGGATCTACCAGAGTCATATAAAATAAAATAAAAAGAAAGACCAATGGCATGGTAAAACTAAAATTCAACCTTTCCCACACTGTCATTGAATATCTCAAATTCTTAAGCATTGCATATTCCTAGAATGATTTTCCGTTCTCATAAGAAAAAGGCTTACTTTGTAAAACTTTAAGTCACGTTGCAGGGAGATAGGATTTTGGCTCTTAAAAGAATTAAATTAAGTCAGTCTGTCGGAACTTGTTGTCGGGAATAAATTAACTTGAAAAGTGTTATCGATAAATATTAAATAATAATAAAGTTTATTAACTTACTACAGTAAATGAGTGTTTTTAATTAATTTAAAATAAATATTTTTGTTGCGGCATTTTAGTTAGCTCGGAGTGATTTCTTTTCTGTCGCGATACTGAAGGTTTCTAAGTGGCGCAGTCGGTAGGATCCTTAAAAAAGGATCCAGTGATTCGAACCGAAATTCGAAAAATAATTCTCTCTTTCATCATTAAAAGTGTTAAAAGTGTATAAAGAGTGAGACGAAGCAGTTTGAGCCAAAATTTAGCAAACTGCGTAGAAACGACCACTCAACTTTAATAACATCCTGGAGAGAAGACAATTAAGGAACAAAGCTATCGACGACAGAAGGATGGCCCAACAGGCACAACAAGCTGCACCAAACATGATAGAACAATGTCTAGCCATGTTGACAGACATTATAAACCGGCAGACTCAACAACCGACTCTAAGAAGTAGGATTGAGAAGGAAACACGATTTTTACAACCATTTGAAGGACAACAGGGAACTTTACCTTCATTTATTAACTCAGTGGAAAGACTATTGGCGGAATATGGACACCAGGCACATCAAGTATACATGGTCGTTTACAATGAGAAAATTCAAGGTTCGGCGAAAAATTATCTGGAAACAGCTCCACCAGCAACATGGGAAGAATGCAAAGCAAAATTAAAGCTACATTACAAACCATCGAAGGATCAAGGACAAATTATGTTTGAAATATCGTCATTAAAAGTAAGTTCTATTACTGATTTATTAGATAAGATTAGAATTACCGTAGATAATATTTCCGAATGTGCAACTTTTAGTGAATTTCAAAATGAAATAGTTAACCACTTAAGCAGTGTCTTAGTATTAAAAATCAAAGAGTTAACTGCTGGGGCATTAGCAGCCGAACTATATAATAAATTTAGTTTATCGGAGATTCGATCAATACTCAATAAATATGTTGGTCAAGAACATTTTAATCTGAAATTTAATAGAACAAGTTTGACAATACCAGACAGACAGCCACAAAGACAAAACCTACAAAGACGCAACCACAGTTCGGGACACTTTCGTTATAATAATCCTCACAATAATTTTGGCCAATTTCGTAATAACAATTCTAACCACAATTTTGGCCAATTTCGTAATAACAATTCTAACCACAATTCTGGACAATTTCGTAATAACAATTCTAACCACAATTCTGGACAATTTCGTAATAATGAGCCCCAAACTAATTTTGCCCAATTTCGAAGAAATTTTAATACTAATAACTATAGTGCCCAGTGGAGAAATTCGTCACACTATAATAACAATAAGCAAACTCAACCTATGGATGTCGATGCAATGAGTGCTAAAGAAGAAGTACATCAAATAAGTGAACCCGAGTTTTTTATAAATTAGCCTCGGTACCAAAAAAAGTTTTTATTATTATCACCATAAAAGATCAAAAATTTTCTGCTATGGTGGACACTGGTTCGACGATAAGTATATTAAATTCTGATAATGTCCCAAATAATATACACGAAAAATTATCAGGTAATGTAGAAATTAATACTATTGCGGGAAAACTTCCACCAAATGGATACGTCAAAACTAATTGTCCTAGTGAATTTCAACAACCTTCTAATGCTAAAATGAGATGGGCTAAAATCCCTTTAGACAGACCTTATAATTTTCTATTAGGTATGGATTGGATCGATATGAATGTTAAAGCGTTTGATATGGAAAATAATGAAATTGTTTTAAAGAATAATGCAAAAGTGGCATTTCTAAAAAAAACGGTACAAGAAGAGGTAAATGTATTAGAAACAAGCGAATTGAAAAACATAACTGTAGATTTTTTAAATGAGGAAGAGAAAAAGGGAATAATAAATCTGTTAGGGAAATATAAGAGATTGTTCTACAAAGAAGGGGATAGTTTAACAAGTACGACCAGCATTGTCCATGAAATTAATACCAGTACTAACGAACAAATAAATTCTAAATTATATAGATATCCTCCAAAGCACGAAGAAGAGGTTAGAAAACAAATGAATGAAATGGAAGCTCAGGGTATCATTAGAAAAAGTAATAGTAGGTACAGTTCTCCTATAATAGTAATACCTAAAAAGAAAGACAATTCAGGGGTCCAAAAATACAGAATTGTAGTAGATTACCGAAAATTAAATCAAGTTACTATTGACGATAAATACCCATTGCCAAACATTGACGGCATATTAGATAAGTTGGGAAGGGCACAATATTTCAGCTCTTTAGATCTCGCTAAAGGATATCACCAAATATTGGTCGCTGAAAAAGATATAGAAAAGACCGCATTCGTAACACCGGCAGGTCTGTATGAATATGTGAGGATGCCATTCGGACTGAAGAATGCTCCGGCAACTTTTCAGCGCCTAATGAATGGAATCCTACGAGAATACATAAATAAAATTTGCGTAGTTTATTTAGATGACGTATTAGTTTTCTCGACTACACTAGAAGAACACTTAAATTCACTTGAAAAAATTTTCAAGAAATTAACTGAACATAATTTAAAAATACAGGCAGACAAATGTAGCTTCATGAACAAAGAAACTCAGTTCTTGGGACACGTTTTAACAAAAGACGGGATTAAACCCAACCCGAATAAAATCGAAGATATCTTAAGAGTTCAATTGCCTAAAACCGAAAAGCAATTAAAAAGTTTTTTAGGCATGACCGGTTTCTGTCGGAAGTTCGTAAAAGATTATGCTAAGATAGCACAGCCATTAATAAAATACCTGAAAAAAAATGCTAAAATTAACTTTAATGACCCCCAATACGTCGAAGCTTTTGAAAAGTTAAAACTTCTGGTCGCTTCTCATCCAATTTTAAAATTCCCAGACTACGAAAAACAATTCACTGTCACTACCGATGCTAGTGAGCATGCTATTGGTGCCGTTCTCTCACAAGAAGGACATCCAATATGCTATGTTTCAAGGACCCTAAATAAGCATGAAAAGAATTATAGCGTGACCGACAAAGAATTTCTAGCTATAGTTTATTCGGTAAACTATTTCAGACCATATTTATATGGGAGAAAGTTCAAAGTTGTCACGGACCATGCACCGATAAAATACCTTAATTGCAAATATAAAGGCAAAGAGTTTTCACCGAGGAATCAACGGTG
The DNA here is from genome assembly GCA_963855945.1 of Thereva nobilitata. Classification (NCBI taxonomy): domain Eukaryota; kingdom Metazoa; phylum Arthropoda; class Insecta; order Diptera; family Therevidae; genus Thereva; species Thereva nobilitata. Next base: position 52,179,736 of record OY979694.1, on the reverse strand, counting down.
GATTCTCAAGCTGCAAGAATATAGCTTCGATATTGATTACCTGCAAGGAAAGGAAAATAAAGTTGCTGATTTTCTAAGTAGAGTAGAAAACAGCCCCCCAATAAATGACTGTAACAGCAGTGAATCCAACATGGACCTGTCTGACACGGTACATTCGGGAGAGGAACAATTGCTAGATCATATCGGAATAAAAGATGAAATAGTAAATAAATATAAGACCCAAATCATCCTAACTTATAGTCCAAGTAAGGAAATGGAAATATTACATAATAGAAGAATTTTACAAATTAACCCTCAAGACAGTGAAGAAATAATTACTAATACACTAAGACAATATATCAAACCAGGGGTCATAGGCATTTATTCGGAAGTAAATGACAGAGAATACAACATAATACAACAAATAGTTATTAAATTATTCTCAGGTGACAAACGAATTAAATTTATTAAAACCACTAAGAGAGCTCAAGAAATTCATAATGAAGAGGAGTGTCATAAACAGATAGCGTTATACCACACTGTTGAATCCTTACATAGCGGAATCAATGAGACCTACCAAACACTAAAACAAAAAATTTATTACCCAAAACTACAGGAACATGTCCAACTTATTATAAACAATTGTGAAAAATGTCAAGGAATAAAATATGATCGAAACCCCGTAAAACCAGAATTAAATATTACAGAAACTCCAATGAATAAAAACGAAGTCATTCATTTAGATACCTTCCATTATAGTAAACAAACTTTTATTACCATCATAGACAAATTGACAAAATTTGCCGTCACATACTCAATAAACGATAGAAACTGGATCAAAAAGATTGCGACATTAGAAGGATACATAGCAACATTTAGTAAACCAAAGAAAATCATTATGGACAATGAGTTCAAATCGGAACAGGTAATAAAGTATTTACGAGAACAGGGTATAGATGTGCATTGGACTAAGCCCAATAGTCACACTGGAAATGCCGATGTAGAGAGATTGCACTCTACATTAATAGAAAAGATTCAGGCTATTGATGAGAATATGTCATTAGAACAGAAAATACAGAAAGCGATAGGAAATTACAATGATAGGTACCACTCAACAATAGAAATGACTCCAAGGGAAGCTAATGAGTTAACAGACACAACTCCGTTAATAGGAAGAATAAATAAGAAAAAGAAAGAGTATATTGAAAAGGCAAACAGACATAGGGAAAAATATAAAGAAACCAGAAAAGAGGGCTTTATAAAAAACTATAAAAGAGTACGGCACAAAGACGAACCATACTTTAGAAAATATCTATTAAAAAACGTACATGTATCTAATATTAAAAGAGCATACAAATTTACAGGTAACCATACTAATAATGATTATGATGATAACCGGAGTACAAGGGCTACTGCAGGTACATCCCATTGAGGAGGATAACGGGTACATAAAAATAAAAATAAAGCAAATAGAAATAGCCGACAATACTGACACCATTTTGCACATAATAAACCCAAACGAAATGGCAGAAATTTTGGGTAAGTTAGAATATAATATAAAACATTTAAAACTAGAAGACAGGGAAACTCTTTACTCCGAAATTAAAATAATTAAGAGTAAACTCAGAACTATTCAGAATCCAAGCAGACAAAAAAGAGGACTGATAAATGTTGTCGGTTCTTTTAATAAATGGCTCTTTGGAACCATGGATGATAATGATAGGCAAGAAATAACTGAACACTTAGATGTAATAACCGAAAACAATCATAAAGCTATTCAAAATTTAAATAGACAAATCAAAATTAATGGGCATTTTAATAAGACATTGACGGACTTAAAAATACTTATTGAAAATGACAGAAGTAAACTATTAGAATCAATTAATACAGCCAACAGCAATGTACAAGAATTAAGTTATAAAATTTTATTCCTTGACCAAGAAAGGAAGCTTAGATATTTGGAGAATGAATTGAATCAAATTTTGGATAACATAATGGCTACTAAAAATAATCTTATACACCCCAGCATGTTAACTTTAGAAGAATTAGATACTTATAATATAGATTTTCACAAATTAAAATTATTAAAAGCAGGAGTCATGAGGTATAACAATGAACTCTTAATTTTTGCAATTAAAATACCAAAAAGTTATATATTAAATGAATTGCAATTGATAAAACCCATGCCAAACTCTCAAAATTTTGAAATCAATGAAAAAGAAGAACTAGTTGTAGAAATAAATAAAAAAAACATATGAGTATAAAGAACAAACTCTCTTGAAAGATCTCAGATTGAGTCAAAATTGTGTTTTTAAAGGTAAATGCACTCTAGTTTATAATAATATTACTAATATAGAAGAGATAGATGACGAGACGATTATAATAAAAAATGCATATAATGACACTTTATATCAAAATTGCGATAAAAGAAAAGTTAATTTAATCGGTAACTATTTAATAAACTTTAATAATTGTACGTTAGGTATAAGAGATAAAAAATTCTATAATAAAAAGGTTTCATTTTTAGAAAAATTTTATTACCCTTCAAGAGATGTTAAACCTATATTTGTTAAACCTATAAATTTTGAAAAAATTACTTTAGACAATATCAATAATTTAGAAGAAATAAAAGAGCTCAAATTTCGTAAAAACATTATATATGGAACTAGTGGAAGCATTGTCTTAATATTGATTATAAGTTTGTTAAGTATAGCTTGGTTCTTGCTTAAGAAAAATCAAAAAAGTAAAATTAATATAATAAATATGAAGCCGGAGGCTTCTGACCCTAAGAGGGGAGGAGTTACATATATTAACCTGCAACATGACTTAAAGCAACATGAGACTCCGGATCTACCAGAGTCATATAAAATAAAATTAAAAGAAAGACCAATGGCATGGTAAAACTAAAATTCAACCTTTCCCACACTGTCATTGAATATCTCAAATTCTTAAGCATTGCATATTCCTAGAATGATTTTCCGTTCTCATAAGAAAAAGGCTTACTTTGTAAAACTTTAAGTCACGTTGCAGGGAGATAGGATTTTGGCTCTTAAAAGAATTAAATTAAGTCAGTCTGTCGGAACTTGTTGTCGGGAATAAATTAACTTGAAAAGTGTTATCGATAAATATTAAATAATAATAAAGTTTATTAACTTACTACAGTAAAGGAGTGTTTTTAATTAATTTGAAATAAATATTTTTGTTGCGGCATTTTAGTTAGCTCGGAGTGATTTCTTTTCTGTCGCGATACTGAAGGTTTCTAAGTCGCGCGGCTATTATGTCGGCTCAGTCGGGGCGAAAACCTGTCATAACGTGTCTCTGTTAGACTCCGCCCTATCCGAAATTATTCGAAACTTTTATATCAGATTCGGTTACGGTTTCGGATAAATTTTTATTTCGGATATCCGATAGTTTCGGTTACGGTTACGGAGCTCCATAACATCCCTGGTAAATAGTAACTTGTTCAAGCCTTTTCAGCTCAAACACTTTCAAAAATAAGGAGTGAAAGAAAGTTTAATTTATATGAGCTTATAGCTCTTGGAAAAACCTACAAAATGCTATTTGGAAGGACTTGATAGCTTAAAAACTAACCGAGTTATGGGTAAAAAACCAATCACATATTTTTGCAGATATGAGAACACGTATATTGGAGTATTGATGAATACACATTATACTCACATTTTAGGCACAGACATACTTACAAGTATTTACACACGTCACACACAATCAGTACTGTACAGCTCGTCAGTACTGTATTGTCATGTTGTACGGACTTCCGAAGAACACTCAATTGAATATATTGAAAGAGGTGGAAGACTTACCATTTTGAATTTATAAGTTCTGAACATAAATTCGTTATTTGCTTCCTTCAAAACCCCCACATACTGATTTTCATGGAAATCGGAACACAATTGGCAAATTTGGGTGGCCATTTTGAATTTCGGTTATTCAAATCAAGATCACAATTTTTTAATAGGTAAACTTTTTATATATATTTTAGCTATAAACATTCCATTTTAAATTTTTAAATTTCATTCACTGTAACTGAAATCCGAGGTTTTCATGTTTTTAATGCTCCAAAAACTCCACTATTACCATTCCTACATTTATTTTTGACTATATATATTTGTTATTTTGTTGGGCAGTGCTGTGTGCTTTAAAGGACGCGTAAGCAAAGGTAAATAAAAAAGCGTGCACTAAGTGCCGTATACCCTTGGCACGGCACTGATGTTGGGCAGCATAACTGTGGTCCCATTTAGTCTTGCACATAAGTTTTAGTAAGACAGAGGCATACTGCAACAAGTGGTATTAGCAAAACAATACGCAAGATAAAATCAGAGTAGAATAATGAGACCAAGTCACAATGACAGCATACTGTGTTATCTCATTCACTCACACTATGTGAGGACACACTATTCTAAATATGCTTATCTCTTACTTGAACGTATTGTACGCTACGTAAACAATGAAGAATCGTTAACTTCCGTGGGTTCTCGTCGATGTTGGATTTATACATCTTTTTCATTTGCGTATTATTTCGTGCGTTTGGCGGATAGTAAATTAAAAATATATTATGTACACAAGTCGTAATTACTATGCTAGTATTTTAAAGTAAAGTAAAAGTTATTACGTTATTAAAAATGGATATAGACGACGAAGCCACCGAACATAGCATTCTTAGTACTTCAAGTTCTAGTAGACTGAACGAAATTGACAATGGGAATCAAACAACATCTTCGACCCAAAACATTAGGAAAAATCTGCCAAGTGAATTTTTCCGTCATCTTCTGTTTTATTTGACGGCACTTTTTTTAAACTAGTTTCTGAGAAATCTTCTAACAATATTCTTGCTGCAATATGTATGAAGTGTTCATCACAAAAGAAAACAGTAATTAAAGAATATGGACAGTAACACTTCCCTTTAACAAGATAAAAATTCCGAAATTTTGTAGTTTTTTTGATACGGACGAGAAACAATTAATCGTAATCTTGATTAGCGATTGGCGATTAGATTAAATTAATCTTCAATCGGCGATTAACGATTGAAAATATTAATCTTTAATCGTTAATCGCGATTAACTTTTTAATCGTTAATTTTTAATCACTAATCGGATTAATTTTTTGCCAACACTGCTTGCAACATGCTTTTTGAAGTAAAACGCGAGTAAAAAAGCGCCTTTGAGCAGGTTTAGACGGTTCGCTCCAGCGCATGTGCCTCATGAATGTTTGTGGACGAAGGGAGAAGTGGGGATGATGTGAGATACCACCCCACTTCTCCCTTTATCCACAAAGTTCGTGAGGCATGTGCGCTGAGGCGCAAACGTTCTCATAGCCTAGAAGTTTACTTGGGAGTAAATTAGTTTCATTCGGGTCATGCTCTCACACGTTGTAAAATGGTCAGATTTTTCTTATAACGCCAGGAAAAGGGAAAAACGGGGCCCAAGAGGCGAAGTAGCTCGAGTCTCTGTGTGTTGCATGGTCCTGTGAGAAACATTTGGTTTTGGAGGTTTTATTTTGGGTAAAAGGTGGTGTTGGCCACCAAATTTCAAAACTCAAAATGTCGGATCGAATATGGCGGACTTTTAAAGATAAACCTCAAAATTGAAGAATAATCCCTAACTCTAATAAATATTAATTAAATATCATAATATTATAAATATATTAAAATATAAGATTTTAATACCCTTTTTTTCGTATCGACATAAAACCTATAAAATTTCTATACGAGTATTGGGCATCGTTTGCTTTGTTTGCCAAAACATCATCAGTGAATTGTAAAACTTCCGACTGTAAATTTTTGAACAATTTCTTGTTTTAGTCTTTAAGAAAAATGTTAATTTAACCTTAAAAATAGACCATATTGGATCCGCAAACAGCGACCTCGAAATCCCCCAAGTATTGATTTTTATTCAATTTTGAAATTTATCTTTAAAAGTCGGTCATATTGGATCCGCCATTTTGAATTTTTAAATTTGGACCCTCGATTCGTGTTCAGCGACCTTGTAAATCCCCGAGTATGGATTTTTGTTCAATTTTGAGGTTTATCTTTAAAAGTCGGCCATATTGGATCCGCCATTTTGAGTTTTGAATTTGGACATCGGACTTGTGTTCAGCGACCTCGCAAACCTCCGAGTTTAAATTTTGGGTCCATTGCGTCAGATATTTTCCGAGATTTTTAATTTGTTAATTAGTGCTACAATAATATTGTCCACTAACAGTGGCCATTTGTTAAATAAATAATGGATAAAAACATTTGCGCCCCTTCAGAAGATATAGCAGTTGATCAGTAAGTGTTTCTGAACACTTTCCAATAAAAATTAGGCCATTTGGTTCTACTTCAAAAAAGTGGGTACTCTTTTGCTAATTTGACACGACTATTTAGTTAAGGCAAAATATGGCTCTGTTGAAAAATTTGTCCTTTGGGGCTTTAGTTAGGCAAAAACTTGTTTTACTCAGGAAATGGTTAAGCGCAGAAGGAAGATTTCCTGTTCAGGGTAACTTCACCTTTTGCACCTTAGAAATTCACACAGTCGTCCATTACAGTACCAAATGAGTAAATTCTTTAAATTAAATCCTATATTTACCAATATGACCAATTTACAAATGTTTAAATCTTTGCTGAAAATAAATTGAACACAGTCATAAATATTTTTACCGCCCCAGCCGACTGCGCAATTGCTTATTGAAATCAATTTGCGTGAGGCTTTTACGTTTTCCGTGATTTGTCATAATCATTCATTTGCTAAATTTTATCGGTTCATTTGTTTTTATACGCTTTATATTAGATTCACCTATATGTTGTATCTTGTATCTTGTATGTAAACAAATCTTGCAACTTGATTTTAGCCTACTTTCATATATCCGCATAGTTTGTAAAAAATCAAGATGGCGGGCGAATTTTGCAATTGTGTTCCTGACTCCTAGACATGGGTATCAAATGAAAAGGTATGACAAGTAGAATACAATTAGTTACCTGAAAATTTCTTGGAACACACCAAGACTCCAGCTAGCTTAGTTTTGTTGCTATTTGGCAGTTAAAAATAGGTCACTCACTCACCGATATGTTTTAAGTATTTCAACAATTTTTCCCACTGTTTTCACTCTAATTCAAAAAGTAGGTCGTTAAGGTCATTTTTCTGAATATGTTTAACATCTTCAAAAGCTGCTTAAAAAATTCGTGGAAAACTCCAAGACTCCAGCTGCCTTCGTTTTTTTCCTATTTACCATCCAAAAATAAATGTCATTCACTGATTTCTTTTTAGTATTTTGAAACAGTAGTTCTTGAGATGAATGATTTCACTTGGTAATTCTTAAGCCAAGTCGATACCATATTTTTGCACTAAACTGGCGGCAGCGTTCTTAATATCGGCTTCTTTCATTATTAGAAATTTCCACAGAAACGTGAAAACATCGGCAATATCTCTGTTGGCGCTAAATATTTGATAGATTAATGAGATGGCTGAATCGACCATCACATAGAAAGTATTTCTCTTGATTTCGGATTATTCTTCGGTGGTGTCTTTGTACTATTCAAATTCGGGGACATCATCAACTCGTTTCTTCTTCCGATAAGCAGGCAATCCTCCATTTCATTTGAAACCACTTTACATTTTTGCAAGATAACATTCCACACATTCCTTAAAAGTTGCAAATCGTCGAGAAGACTCACGAAATTGTTTACTTCAATGTCGATAATTGCACCCCTGGTTTGGAGGACAACATTTCTTTCATCAATCACATTGAGAATTTTGAAGATGCCATCAAAACACATTCAAATTAGTCCATGAATTTTATAATTCCTTCAACGTCCCTGCGAGTTTCTGCCGTTAAGTTCACTTTTGTTATATTCTCTAACGCTTCTTTGCAAATAATCATAATCCGTGAGAAAAAAAGTGGGCTGCCATTTGGAGTTTTAGATTCACTACCACCCTCTGCGAGGGGGTGAGGTGGTGGTTGTGAGTTTTGTGAGCAAATTATGTCACCCTCCAAGTTGAGCAACTTTTGCTCGCAACTTTTTCGCGAAAACCTACCCTTCAGGATATATCGGACCGTTTCCGGACTTTTGCGCACTGCAATTTGGTTATAGTTTCTACCATCTGGCGAAGACCATGACATCTTCTATGTATTCTTATCAATAAACCAAGTCCCAGCTTGTTGATATTCACAAAAGTCCTCTGGGATGGTAGTCGGATGCCTTAAGGCGAGTATACATCTAAAGAATAAAGTGGAAGAGCAAATCTGAGCTCCTTTATCGCATAGAAGACAGTATGGTTCTATCTCTGCTCACCAAAGTGGCAACAAAAAACGGCAACATCAAAGTAGGGCTCGACTCTACTTAACGAATGCGTAGACCGAAAAAAAGCTTTTAATTTCGTTACATTTCAATATTCTAACGCCTATTAGTTATTAGATGCCACTTTCCCTGGTTTTTGCGTATTTTCCTTGTTTTCGACAGTTTGAAAAATCCGTTAAATTTTTTTATTTCAAAAACCAAATGTGGAAATGTTTGAAACTAATAAAATTGTCTTTTTTACTACACATTAATTTAATATAACTATCTAAAAGGCTTTGCAGCTCATTAAATTGTTTCCTCTCCGACCGTGTTAAAAGTTTTACTCTTGACAGTCGTAAAAAGTTTCGAGCTTTCGACGAAACTTTGCGCTTGAGTTTTGTACAGGGCCACTTTCTTCTTCCACTTTGATGTTGGGATGTAAACTTCCCTTTAATTCCTTGACTATTTTTCCCACTCAGCTAATCAAACTGCAACCTGATTTTGATACTAAGCACTGGGCGTCCTGGTCTACGCCATCCTTCCAGCGGATGCTGGGTCTCCCTCGCTGTCGCACCCCACAGATCTTACCTGCGTTTACACTGTCCTAAAATCTATAGCAGTAAACCCAAAAAAAGACAATGTTAAATGTTTAGAATAAAGTACTCTACAAATAAGCACCTAAGAATTTTTTAAAGGAAGAGAGTTCTATTATTATACTGCTTCAATGTCTTCAATGCAGACTCAAAAAGTTAGTTTTTACAATCGAACGTCTGTTTTTTCATTATTAATATGTTTTTGGGGGTCATTTTCAGTACTGGAAAACCTTTTAATAGACTTTTTGTTACTTGTACGTGATAGTACAAGTATTGAAGAAAATTTTAAGCTCTAGAACGGTACTCTAGAAGAATCCGTAGACCAAGAGGAGTGTTTTTAGAAGAACGCTTTTTTTTTACAAAAAGTGAAATTTCAAGGAAAGTGTTCCATATTTTGCAACAAAAATAAAACGGTTTTTTCAGCTAGCAAGAAGCAATATTTTTGCCAAATAACAGATATCTAAGTTGCGTTAAACAAAAGTTATTAGCAAATTAAAAAAACGTGAATTTTAACAGTTTTTTGCGGTTATCTCTATGTTTTGTGCTCTAACCTATAACTTTATATATATATCAATGGAAAGATAATTTGAATACCTAAAACTTTATAATTTGATTTTTTTCGATCCGAGCTCAAGTTTTTTTGTTATTCGCAAAAAAGCGTTTTTTTCACTTTCCGGAATTTTTTAGGGTAGGTTCGCCATGCCAAATTCAAAAACAAAAAACGCTATCTTTTTTAGAATTTTTTTTCCTATATAACCATATTTTTTGTTTCCTGATGGCAATTATTAGATGGATTTTTGTAGATTGATTGGACTATTACTATTTGACTAGATAGTTATGCTCCCTTCCGAGATAATTGCTGGTACAAACTTTCAATATGGCTTCTTTTGCAAAGGATCCTTTTATTTGCTTGTATTTTATTTAAGGACCAACAAATATTTCTGCCTATCTTGTACAACGCGTATGAAATAACATCAAATATTTACTAAACATTCCGGATTATACAAGGTTGTGTATTCTTCATTTTGTTTCTATAATATTCCACGAATTTGAGAAATTCTAATTAATTAGCTCATTTACCACCATTACAGGTAAAGATTAGGGCAGAAGAATTATTAATTGTTGAACGGCTATGCCTTAACAACAGTTCTAAGAATATTACTAATAAGCTGCCTCTGGGACAAGGGATAGGGTTAAAATAATTCCGGGAAACATGTCATAAAATTCTTGGAGTTTTAGAATCAGTTTTCGTTTCCCTAACTAATATTTTCAATTTACATAATTGACTATTGCGAATTTTGAGGCCAATTAATTAATACTGTGGAATTTAGAAGAAGTTGTTTATTAGATGAATCTACAGCCAGCCTCACAAGATTATACTTTGCGTTCTGGGTATTTTGCAGGATATTTTTCTAGGTATTGAGATGGTAATCTGATCATACCTTGCATCTTATATCTCAGTAATACTAACTGTTATAATTTTTGAAGTGTACTTGACGGTATTTGGTTACTATGTATTTATTTATTTTATTTTATTTATTTATAGCCGAAACAAGGTGCAATTAACTAAAATTACCATTACATAAATTTAACTTAACGTATAATGTGAGAACAGGGCTAGGATGTTAACAGCTATATTAATTTTCTGTTATAGCAGTTTTTAGTAATGGAAACATGATGTATGATTTGAAGGCCACACAATAATAATAATAATTTTATTTCGAGATGGTACACAAGATTTACATCTTTTGGAGTACATAGTTAAAGGAAAAAGAAAACAAAATAGAATAGAATATAAAAAAACCTAAGAATAAAATTAGAATTAAAATTAAAATCACCCAAGAAAAAATGAAACTCGCCCGCAGCTAGCATGCAGCTGGTACGCACTAGCCCGCGCGGCGCCCGCAGCTAGCATGCAAGCTTGAGTAAAAATAAGTCTGGCCCGCAGCTAGCATGCAGCTGGGACGCACGAACAGTGTCAATCATGATTAAAAATGAAACTCGTCCGCACCTAGCATTCAGCTGGCACGCACGAACAGTGTCAAAAGGTCCTTTTCTAAGCTCAAATTGAAAACGAAAGCAAAAAAATATTTTCGTAGAATAAAGCCTCCTAAGCTTCTAAAAACAGATAGACAAGAGTATTATATAATAGTGGTCATCAAATCGAAATTTTTCATTAATTTTTTTTTCAAATATCTTCATTAAAAAAATAAATTTTTGCATTATTTAATCTGAAAATTATGACAAATAAATGGTAACATCCATTTCTCAAAAATATGTAGGTAATTTATTTTATTATATTTCTCAAATCAAATTTACAGAATTACTTAAGTATACGACTGTAAAATGAAAAACAATTATTGATCAAATTCAAACTTATTACCTGGCGCTAATACAATTATGCATCGATGTTTATAAAATCGTTCTTTATAAAAAACAACGAGAACCGTTCTACTGAGTATGCTGAGTATGCTGAGTATTGGCACCCTTTATGGTCACCAGGATAATTGCCCCTTTTCTTCGTCCTCTACAATTTTTTAAAGCAATACAGGTGATTTCGTGCATCCCTGTGGCGGGAGCGTGTTTCCCTCTGGCGGGCGAGTTTTATTTTTACTGGTGACCATAGAGGGTGCCAATAGCATACTCAGTAGAAAGGTTCTCGTTCGATTGCGTAGGTCAAGCAGCATTGGAAGGGGTTAGTGTTTAGCTGGGGGACTGCTTGGTAAAACAACACTCGCGTTTGGAATGGTTTATGCCGATGTGGAAGCATTTATAAATGTTCATGTCTGAATTTTTAGATTTTCGTGCCAGTGCACAGTGGGACCAAATCGAAAAAACCCGGGCAAAATTCCAAAAAGGTAAATAATCGTTTTAAATCGACATAAAATTGATGACTCGGGAGTTTTCGGGGTCGCTGATTACGAATCTGAACTCAGAATTCTAAAATTAAAGATGGCGGATCCAATATGACGGAGAAGGTTTTTAAAATGAATGTAGATTCTGTCCAAAATTGGTATATGGGGATTTTTAGGGTCGATATTACGAATCTGAACTCAGAATTGCAAAATTCAAGATGGCGGATCCAATATGGCGGACAAGGTTTTTAAAATGTACATACATATGTAGATTCTGCCCAAGATTAGAATATGGCGGTTTTTACCTTTATTGGTAAAAATGTCAAATTAATTTTTTCGTTGAAACCAAAAAACAGTTAAAAGTAGTTTATTGAAATAGTTTTATAGTGTGTGTTTGTTTTTGTTTTTTCATACTGCACAATTCGCATTTCAGTATATTTTTCTTGATAAATACCTTCAACCATTCATCATTGGTCTCAGAAAATCTTCTTTCTGTACGATGCACAGTGCGGGTAAAAATGGTAAAAAGGCGGGCAAAAGTCCAAAAAGTAAAGAAATTGTGTTCAAATTGATGACTTGGGGGTTTTCGGCGTCGCTGATTACGAATCTGAACTCAGAATTTCAAAATTCAAGGTGGCGGATCCAATATAGCAGACACGATTTCTAAAATGTATATACATTTATACAAAACTTTGTAAAATGACTTCAAGCCAATGTCCTGAGAGATCCTTTATATTTATCCGTCGAACTGAATCGCAAGGGATGAACTTTCGTAGACATGGCTCTTTCGACTATATTATAGATTTCAGCTGCAGTTGCGTTTAAATTATTTTTCAATAAATCAAAAATTTCTTTCCTTGTCAAACCATTTTTATTTGTAGCATCAAAATCGGAAAAAAATTATTAATAATAACAAGGTTTACATCGAAAATAAGAAACGTCTATATCAATGCCATAAGTATACATGGAGAAATAGTGCACACTTGCTAGCGAAGTCTACTACCTGAGTAGATAATATGTACAGGTATGCCTGTATACACCTGAGAAAGGTAGAAAGAGGGAGAAGAAAGAGAGAGAAAGAGAAACAGGAAGGGGGGAGAAAAATAAGGGACAGATGTTCCCATTCAACGGTATTCACGCAACGCATGCATTTTGCTACAAAAAGTGTGTTTAAAATTAGACGAGCAAATATGAGCAGCTAAAATTTTGATATTTCATTTGTTATATGATAATCTACGATATCTAATAATTTTTAAGACTTAACAATGCTTAACATTTTACTTTTTTACTTCGAAACGACAAATTTCTATTTATTTGTCAGGTTAAAAATCACATGTGCTGCTCTTCTTCTCATAATTATTTGGTTAATACACTGCAATTTCACAAATGGTTATAAAAATTTACTTACTTTGTGGAGTTGATTCCATTGCTAATTTTTTCAAATATTTTCATGTATTCAAACACGCGTACACGTATCGCTCTTCTGAACGTAAACACCGATCACTCGCAAGAACGTTATGTTTCAACTGACATCTAAACTGCTGTAGTCGAGTTGGGGAACTAATATGAGAGAATTTGATGTCACCAGGGCCCACTGTAGCCAATCTTAGGTTCAAAAATCCCCATTAGGGACTTTCATTTTTTGGACTTTTGTCCGCTTTTTTCCGACTTGGCCCCACTATGCAGTGGGCGGGAGCGTGGAAGCGTGCGCTATGCGCGCTAGCTGCGGACGCGTGCGTGCTAGTAAGAAAATTAACCAAATAAATTATATTTACTCGGGCAGAATTAAAATTAAAAATAAAATCAATACTAAAATTAAAATAAAGATGAAAATTGAAAGAAGAATTAAAATTAAGATTGAAGTGGGAAGTGAGAGAAATAGAGAAAGCTAGTAGAAGAAAAAGATAGAAAAAGAAATGCATATCTTGTTCATATTGTGGCTGTGCTCATTCTCTGTATGTGGTTTGGAAGATTATTCCAAAATTCTGAGGGTATAGGTACTGTATACACAAAGATGGAACGACTACCAATTAGGGAAGTGTAAACCGGAATCACGAACTTGATGGAGCTCAAGGATTGCAAAGGAAAGAGGAAATCAGAAAGGAAAGAAGGGCTTTTGCCTTTTGGTATAAAAAACCTTATGCAAGAGAAGTAAAGCCATGAGATCGAGGAATTGCAAGAGGTCACAACCCAGTAAAAAATTATGGACAACCGACACATGTTCAGATCTTCTCATAAGAAAAATGAATCTCAGGCAATCATTATATGCCACTTTAAGACGCTGACGGCAAGTTTAATCAAAAGAAATATGTGTCGCTCATTGTCAAAGTAGTGTAACTCCATATTTTAGAGTGTTACAGGTTGATTTGCTTTGGGTCACATTTTGTCATATCTTTCGCTATAGAAGTAAAGCAACTCCAGAAGTGCACTATAATTACACTTCTGGTGTATTTTCATAGCGAAGGTATGACGGAGTGTGACCCAAAGCAAATCAACTTGTGATGTTGTGGAGTGTAGTAGAGTTATGCCACTTTTACAATAAGCGACATACAATACCAGCGAGCCGTAACGGAAATGAGGGACAACTAGAGATTAGATAAGTTTGGTTCAAATAAGTGAGGATAACAGACTGCCATGTAGCCAGCAATGAGACATGATTGCACCAGGAGAGTTTGGAATTGGCAACAATACCTAGGTCGACGATTGTTAAGTAAAAGAGGTGGCAATTTATTCGGAGACAGCGAGCGACTACTAAGGAAAAGTGCTTGGAATTTAATTGGATAGGTCTGTATGTTTACTCCACACGGGAACCCGAGTTTTTTTCTGTAACATTGAATAGTTGGGATAAAAATGGCAAAGTAAGAAAACGCTTTCTGGGATGTTTCGTGCAAATCAAGAAGACTTTACCCTAAACATCACTTGTGTCTTCATCATAATGACATAAAACTATTGAAATTACTAAATTATTTATGAAATTATTCAAAATCTTGTAGTAAGGCACCAAATGAAGAAATTATTTTCAGCATTTCGTAATCGTTTTGGTTTGATATGACAAGTGACAGTTGCTTTTGGCAATTGAAATTATCACTACAGAATCGCGAGGAGGCTAGACCTTGATGATTTCTCTGCCCGAGAAAGTAAGAAAACGCAAATTGGGAAGTTATTTGAGCCCAAGGGATCCAGTTTTCAGTTACTGCGCTGTACCAAATTTATGCGAGCAAAAATATTCAAATCGTTGTAAAAGAGTTCAAGTGGGGGGAAGGTTCTGTGCCTGTGTTTGAAGTGATTTTTTTTAATAATACTCTTGAAAATTCCATTTTAACACATTTTAATAACACACAAACAAAAAAGGATTGTTACATTACTTTTCATATCTCTGTTTATATGCTTTCTTTATTAGGGCAAGATCTACTATGTGTGAACGACGAACTATAATACAAGAGAAGTACAAAAACAGGGGCTACTCATATGTTACACTCTGACTTTGCATGCTGTGTCTACAACAGCTTTCCTCGAGACACCACTAGATTCGACTCTTAAAACCACCAGAAAGCACTAAAATATTTTCCTCCTCACCAAAAGTAACTAGATATTCCACTAAATGTAAAGTTCTTCAAACTTAATGATTGAAGGGCGCTGTTTAAGGGGAAATAAGCAAACAAATTCAAATAAAAAAAATAATGACTCCACCAAATGCTATAAAATATCAATATATTAATAATAGAATCAGCATTATTGCTTTGACCAATTATCATTAACCGGAACTCTAAGAGTATACACGGCTCTAATAAGGCATCTTGTCTGCTTAACTGGTTAACCGGGGTACCAAAGCTCTCCTAAGAACTTTACCTACCGGACGGCACACTTCCTTGTAGCCTGGTTAGCGGGATTCACCTTTTTAGGAGGCATAAGACTCCAACGAAGCTATCTCCCGCTAACCGCGACGGTTGCCTTTGAGCTCATACAACATCCAAGAGTTCAAACGCCAGGTTTACTGCCACCTTCTCATGCATCCATAGACTTCCTTTAACCTATCCTATCTTTTTCTATTCTTTGAACTAAGCTTCCTACTAGGCATTGCACCATAACGTGAACGACGTTAATATAAAAGGGGGCACCTGAGCTTAGACTCCAATTATTCAAATCGAGATACTCCTTAGGCCCGGGACACACATATCCGCACCGTGTCCGCACGGCATGACGGCCGTGTGTTGGTCGACACACGGAGAGAAATTAAATAAGTAAAATTTGACGCCGGGCTTTATGCGTCCCGGGTTTTATGCGTCTTCAAACTGCAGAACTTCATACGTAAATTTGTTGGTATTTTTGGTTTTATTCCACTTAAGAAGTTGGGTTTGACATCGCTGTTCATCAACTTTGGCAAAAGGCTAATTTTTATTTAAGTGGATCATTAGTCCAGACTGTCCAGTAGCAATGTTTTGTTATGGTTTAGTGCAGGGCCAACACTAATTTTGTATACATACTTGTGTACTTTCCTCTTACCACAAAAAAAACCCACTAGCCATTAGATAGCAGATTTTTCCCACTAAAAGCAAGTCTAAACCAGAGATATGACGAAAATAAAGTTGATCCCTATTTTTTCGGCGACAAAAAAATGTGAAAATCACCCCCTAATTACCACCCCCATTGGAAATAATCGGTACCACTTCACAATTCACTTTATTAATGTACTTGTAATATGCTCTAGAGGTTTGACCGTTTTACAGTGCATAGTTTTGAAAAAATTTGAGCTTGAAGCGAAGAGAGCATTTTTGTAATTTTGCAAAATGTTGCCTTTTCTTCAAAATAACTCAAAAACTATTAATGATACGCAAAATTTTGTAGAGTACACAATCGTAGCTTTTGATTTTCTGAAAATTTTGGTTGTTTTTTTTTTGGATAAAAATTGAGTAAGATATGGCCGTTTACAGTTTGCATATATTCGTAAAAAGTAACTTGTTTAAGCCCTTTCAGCTCAAACCCTTTTAAAAATAAGGGGTGAAAGAAAGTTTAATTTATATGAGCTTATAGCTCTTGGAAAAACCTACAAAATGCTATTTGGAACGACTTGATAGCTTAAAAACTAAGCGAGTTTTATGGGTAAAAAACCAATCACATATTTTTGCAGGATATGAGAACACATATTGGAGCATTGATGAATACACATTATACCTATATTTTAGACTGCCTAGACTTAAGCTCTAAAGGAATAATGGTCAGTAATTTCGCGAGAGAACAATTTGACGAAGAGCCGAAGAAGCTGGATTCTTCAGCCTAGAACACGCTAAAAAGCCACTGATATCGGGAAAATATATGAAATATTGAATGGGGGTGCTTTAGTTTTGACCAATACTTAAATCAACTTATTCCACCCCTATTACTTCGAAGAGCACCTAAAAAGCTGTTGCAAATGATTTGTTGGAGCTGTAAAAAAGGATGCGGTTCAGCGTGCGGTTGCCGAAGAGTAAGACTTTTCTGCAATTCGACATGTATAACATGCAGCGGAGACAACTGTACAAATAGTGCTCCAATTCCAATTATGGAGCAAAAGGAGGACGAGGAGGAAAACGAGGATGAGGTGGACGTGGAAAGGAATGAGGACAAAGAGGAAAAAGAAGACGAGATTGAAGAGGATTTTTGATTATTTATGTTTGTAATAAAAAAAAAATTTTGTAATCAAAATCAAAATTTTTTTGCAAGGGGTGGTTTTTATAAGGGTCGAAACTTATGAATAAATGATAAAAAATTAAAACAGTAAAGAAATCTTAATTTAATGTCACTATATGAATAAATCATTCCAAGATGCTGAATAACATTTTTCAACATTATTTTTTAATGATAACTATTCTAGGGCGTGGCTCTTAGGGATCGAAACTATTTAATAAATCATAAATTATGTTCCTTAATGTCAATTGACGTTCATTCAACTTATTTAAAAATGTTTTCAATCGCTCGAATCTACAATTCTAAAATTGTTTTCGAATAGGGGTAGTTTTTACCCCTTAAAAATAAAAAGCAACCACCCGCACAAAGCCAACTTTGAAGTAGAGGGTAAGTAGAACCTAAATCCAAATTTTTGTGCAAATCGGTGCTGTTTCAAAGAATCCTGAGGTTTCGCCGTATTTTGCCTTCATTGACTGGACTATATGTAGTTTTTTGACGTGATAACGTCTTATAAATCGATGCGGTTGGAAGGCATTCACGAAAAAGTTGTAACGAAGCCACTAACGTCCAGTAACGTTACGATGCTCGCGCAACATTCGAGAAAGAGGCTCGCGTTCTTAGCGTCGGAGCAAAAGAAAGAAAGCGTCTCAAAGGGGGGGTTCTACACACGAGACTAATTCGGACGGGTGAGCCTTCCAAATGACGAATTTGTGGTTAAAATTTGAAAATTCAAAATGGCGGACTAATTTTGACAATTGTGTTCCGATTAGACTGAAAATCAGTATCGGGGGGCTTTAAGGGTTCCAAATGACGAATTTGTGGTTAAAGTTTGAAAATTCAAAATGTCGGACTAATTTTGGCAATAGTGTTCCGATTGTACTGAAAATCAGTATCGGGCGGCTTTAAGGGTTCCAAATGACGAATTTGTGGTTAAAATTTGAAAATTCAAAATGTCGGACTAATTTTGGCAATTGTATTCCGATTGTACTGAAAATCAGTATCGGGCGGCTTTAAGGGTTCCAAATGACGAATTTGTGGTTAAAATTTGAAAATTCAAAATGTCGGACTAATTTTGGCAATTGTGTTCCGATTGTACTGAAAATCAGTATCGGGCGGCTTTAAGGGTTCCAAATGGCGAATTTGTGGTTAAAATTTGAAAATTCAAAATGGCGGACTAATTTTTGCAATTGTGTTCCGATTGGACTGAAAATCAGTATCGGGCGGCTTTAAGGGTTCCAAATGACGAATTTGTGGTTAAAAATTGAAAATTCAAAATGGCGGACTAATTTTGGCAATTGTGTTCCGATTGTGCTGAAAATCAGTATCGGGCGGCTTTAAGGGTTCCAAATGACGAATTTGTGGTTAAAATTTGAAAATTCAAAATGGCGGACTAATTTTGGCAATTGTGTTCCGATTGTAATGAAAATCAGTATCGGGCGGCTTTAAGGGTTCCAAATGACGAATTTGTGGTTAAAAATTTAAAATTCAAAATGGCGGACTAATTTTGGCAATTGTGCTACGTAGCGTAGACCTGCATCAGTTCAAGCTGCTCTACAACCGAGTACTTCATCAAACCAAACAGCGGTGCAACAGATACAATCTACGTGGTAAAAGAAATGGGCTTCGTCAATAAACAGATTCAAATTAACTTTCCTGGACAAAGATTTTGGCCACGCTTGCTCGGTTTGTGCCAGATTTTGGTAAACAAAATTAGATAATTAAATTTTAATTCTGTTCAGAAGGAATTCTAACCTCTAATTTCAATAAATGGTTTGTTTAAAAATGAAGAATTGAATTTGTATGAATTTAAAAGTGTAATCTTCATTTAATCCTTTGTTCCAAAAAACTTATAACACAAAAAAGACGTTATCACGTTAAAACTTCGCCCGTATACGGTCTTTACAGGAACCCATATTTTTTTTAATTTTGTATGAATTTTTTGTTTTTATTTAGTGTAAATTGACCTTTTCTAGTTCTGACATTTTTGTATTACATTGCCTGCCACCCCGCTCCTCTCAGGCATACCGTGTATTTTCTTACCGAGAGGGGCGGATTATTTTTAGTAGCCCACGAGCGCGGAAATCTAAGGACGGCCCTGGAAAATGCTATAAACATTTCAGAAACGGGAGCAGTCATGCAGAATCGTTTACACGTTAATATTTAAAACTCTTTTTCTACGCCTCTGTTAGAATACAGGCATTCTGATATTACTTTTAGTTATGGAATTAGCAGCATTACACACCCGTGTGGAATATTCATTCCATCACTTGTTATGGAATGACTACTATTGGCGACATCTGTTCGTCGTAATCCAAGAATATGATTTCTTAATTAAAGAAAAAAAAGATTTATTAATTAAAGAAAGAAAAGGATTGTTTCAATAATAAACAATCAATGATCTTCCGCTAAAAAAATTTTGCTTTAAATAAACTATTCAATTGTTAAATTGCAGAAAATAATAGCATTTTTTTAATAAATTTTGCGGCGGCCATCTATTAACAAATTATTAAATTACAAAATTGTTATGAATGAACACTCCCTACTTTATTTAGCGTTATTTAGCGTTAAAATATCTTGCTGTGCCTTATACATTATATTTTTGACATTAGCTTTACATAAGGTACGTTTTTCTTTAAAAAATATTAATAAAAATGAATTAGAGGCGTAGAAAAAGTATAGTCTGCAACACGTTTTGAATGGCATATTCCGCACTCGTGGACCGCCACTTCCACTTGTGCGGAATATGCATCATTCCAAACTTGTTACAGAATATACTATTCTCAACGCGAATAATTGAACTGTAAATTATTATTTTCGAACTAAAATAATGCATGCCTATGTAGTACCTACATAGTTCCATATTAGGACCTTTCGTTTTTTTTGTTTCTATGTAACAGAAAAGCAAATAGATATTTCCCTTTATTCGTTTAAAAAATCGTTTTGCTTTCACTGTAGTTTCTAAATACAATATGCAATTATTATTCTCCGATATAAAACGCAGCATGAAATAATTTTTTTTTGTATTTATACAGATTTTTTTGAAGTTTCATGTTTACTGAACTGGAAAAAATGCAATTGTCAAAAGCAGAAATAAAAATAAATACCATCACAAAAAAAAGATTCTGCTATTAATTTACAAAATTTGTGCACTCATATATCGGTATTGAAAGCAATATTACCCCCAATTCGCAGTGAAGTGACCTTGTGTCAACATTTCACCCTGGGCGCGTTTGCTCGCATATTTGAAGCACGTTTCGAAAATCAATTTCAATAAAAACCATTTGTATCTAGCTCATAAACTGGTAGCGAATGCAATGCCACAAACCCTGGCTGTATTGCACTTAAATTTGTAGGTTATTCGGCTTGAAGCACCTGAATGCTGTTTTTGTAACAATATAAAGGATTCAACATGTCCAACCAGCGGGGAGGAATATTGTTCACATGTTCGTATATAGTTGATTTATTTTGATGCACCATCCAAAGAATCAATAGTATAAAAGTACAGTTGTAACGGAGGTCACGCCTTCGCTATAGTACCGATCAAAGAATGCATATCCTTACACCAAAGTAAGTGCACCAGCTTCAATCCGAGCAGAATGAATTTCCTTTATCTACTTCACTCTCAAGTGCACTAGTGCTCCTCAGTATCAAAGAACTGTTTATCGCCCTCTTCTACGGTTTTTATTGTAGAAAAATCACGTAAAAATTTTATGGCTGTCTAACGGAAAACGTGATAAAAGTTTAATGTCCCAAGTGCAGCGAGTGGATATCCTGCATTCCATATAACCCTTCATCCTCGATGTTATCGTATATTGGGAATTTCTGCAACTGTCGTATTGAGAATTTTTGTTTAGGGTCCTGGGAGTCATTTTAAAACAAGTCAATCCCTACTCAAGAAACGTCGTCCTTGGCAACAAACATTCAGTTTGGTTTTGTGTATGTAATTCATTTAGTACCCTTCTACAAATCTACAGATTGGCCATCAAAATGTCCCTACGTCCTTGGCCCTCCGCCTTGCCCCGTCTCAGCGGGAAGACAATGAAATAAAGCGCGAAAATCTGCGTCAGAAAATTTCATATCTAACAACATAGAACGAGACTAAAAAGTTAACAATACCCGTCCTGGTGGTGAGGGAGCTTCGCAAAAGTTTTTCCAACCCCAAATTCCCCACCTTAAGAACCTATTTTTGAGTGCAATCCTGCAGGAGGGGAGACGCTACGCGAAATTAATTTTTGAATCCCCTTTACTGCTCCTGTTACGGTAGGGAGCTGCCAACCGAGTCAATGTGTGCTCGGTTACAGTGTGTTGCGTCTCCTCCTTGAAAAAGGCTGAATAGAAAAAGTTCTATTTAAAATAAAGCAAGAAAAATATCGAAAATTATTTCACAGTTGGCAAGGAGCTTCTTGAGATAACGCTAAAAATATAGCGCTTTTATACTGCAATCTTAGTGTAGTAAGCAGAGCAACAAAGGGCGAAGGTGTTACAATGTAGACAGAATTTTTGCCATAAATAAGGATTCTTTCCTTAAGGGTGAAGTACAAATATTTACCGTCTACGATCCTTTTTTTTCTCCTTCTTGTTTTTGTAAACTTTATGATTGTGCTTTTCAATTACAGAGAAAAATATGAAAGGGAATATCAAGCGCTCAATTTAATACATTTTGATTGGGTGGTGGTGGTAGTAATTTGATATACGACGACGTTTTGAGATAAAATCGTACGGTTTTGATAGTTATCTAGAATTAGTTTCTTCTTTGCTTTGCTTCTCTGTAGAAAAAAAGAGACTTTCGCAAAACTTCAAGAAGCCATTCGTGATTCAAAGGACGTCACGATTCTTACATTAAATTAATTATCCTGGTGCTGGCTGCCCTTAGCCATCGCAAAACACTGAGGATTTAGAAAATAAGTTTAACTTTAGTCTAGAGAACTAAAAAGCTCTTCAGTGTTTCTTAAAATCACGATTTATTCTAGGAATTTTCAAGAAAAGTTTTATGATTTTTCAGATTGAAAAAAAATCTTAGAAACAGAAGAAGTAGAAGTTGAATCTCGGAAATTTAAAACAATTTGGAGACTTATGATAAACCAGCCATGTCAGAAAGAATGTTAAAATATAAGTTATTAAAGAAAGTAAAATTGTCAGAGGCGGGCGCTACTTTGTACGTGGGGCACTGTAAATAACATTTAGCTACAAAAGATGTTTCCTCTCACACACATACATATGCTAAACTCCAGCCAACAAATATTTTTGGGGGCTAAATACTGCCGAACCAACCCCTTTTAACTAATTAGATCTCGGACACAACCTGGCAAAAAATAGAACGTAGGAAAGCTTTCAAAAATAACGTGATCTTTACAAGCGACCCGGAAAAACGTCAACAACTTGAACGGGGGTACTCCCAATTATACCGGGAGGTAAAGAGAAGTGTCCGGCGTGATAAAAGACACCAGATAAACGAGCTCGCAGAGAAAGCGGAAAACGCGGCAAACACAGGCAACAAATCATGAAAAACATGCCGTAAAGAGTGCGAATGGAAGGCTGCTGTGCAACGACGAGGCGCAACTTCAAAGACGGAGAGACCACTTCTTCGACGCCCTGAATGGTTCTTTTTCGCAGGAACCTGAGGAAAATAACAACAATGCACAGCCAATAAGAATCGCCACTCGTGCACCATCCAAGACAGAAATAGTAACCGCAATTCATGCACAATGGCCTTACCGCTGGAAAAGGTCAGTGGTCAGTGCCTCCTAGAATTTCTTGTTATCAAAAACATAGTTGTTGCAAATAGGGGATGCAAACCCGCCGTTGTCACTCAACAATGGCCTCTTTTTCTTAAGATCCTATTTCCCTGACTTTTTCAAGTTTTACAGATAATATCTAGATTTTTTACAGACTTTGGTTTATAACATGAAACTATTGTACATATAGGTAATGTCGAAGAACTAATATTGCAGTAGCAAGATTGTAATATGTATGTACAATATTGAAAGTCAGGTACCTATAGCCAGTGGAGTAGGGTAGAAAGTGCAAAGAGGATCATGGTCCCGGGCGACGCAGATGTGAGTGGCAGCCAAAAGTGGACCGAACCAGCTATCCAGTCTGCAACATAAGAATATGGCTATATTGCAGGGATATAACTTAAACGAGTTCAAACACGACATGTTTACAATTGATTATTGAGATTATCCACATTGAGCAGATGGTCTTGGCTGACGCTGCTATATCTGGACCATACGGTAGAGGAATCAAAATTTTCCAACCAAATTCTGCTTTCTGTCATCAAAGATGTACGTGGTCGAGCTTTGTCATGATTGAAGACAACACCTTTCCTATTATTCAATTGGTACCGTTTTCGTTCAATTGCCTGACATAATCTCTCTATTAGTCCACAGTAGAGCTGAGAATCAATCGTCTGATCAACTGGAAGTATATACCTCAAAGTGGGGGGTTCCCTTCCAGCTCCACCACACACACAGCACACCTTTTACGGCGTCAATCTTGGCTTCGCAAATGCCTGCTTTGTTACGACTCGCAATCCCTGTCCACGATATTTCAGTTTTCTGATTGTCGAACGTGACCCGTTTTAGACCACCGTTTATAAGACGTTGAAGAAATAGATCGATTTCATTGCTTTGCAGCAGCCCATCGCAGATCTTAATTTGGTCTATTTGTGTTTTTCGTGCTAAGCTTATGAGGAATCTACACATCGATTGTATCCAGCTTTGGGTAAGTGATTCAAAACACATGTGGGAACAATACCAAAATAAATTCTTCATTAGATAGAGTAGAGCCCGCGCCATAAAAAAGGGAAATTAGCGCGCATATGGAATTGTGGAAACAAACTTTGCTCATTTCTGAGCGATTTTGAGATTCCCTTCTTTTATGGCGCCGGCTCTAGGTGATGCAGTTGGAAAAAGCTTTTTACCAGCATCCGAACTTGACGCAAAAATGGCCTGTAATAATATTAGGTGTCAAAGATGAGGAATGCAACCTCAACCAAGTGTCTCAAAATATTGACAGAGAAGAATTTAAGATTGAATCCGTGCGTCTACCGGCTCTCGTAGATACAACAAACTCCAAGAAAGAACTTATTGATTTCGGCTCTATGGGTCTATTAAAGTTTAGTTCACTATGTTTACACGATGTCTTGAGCTCTTGACTTGAAATTTACTTCATCTACTTCGATTCATTGATGAAACAATTTTTAAGTCCATGATGAGATTAACAGTTCTAGCTATGGAACAAGCATTGGTCATTGTTTTAAAGAGGTTGCGTTGCAAAAAAATCACACAGAATAAATAAAGTTTTAATTTAAGGAGAGACGTTTTATTTTCAATCCTTTTAAAATATTACAGACTTTTAAGCAATTTTTTCTTAATTGGCAAAGTAGGGGGCGGGAAATTTAGGTTTCGCCCCGGGTGGCAGAAATCCTCGCTACGCCACTGGGTGTAGTCCAGTCACATTATACATAAACCTCTAAGAACATCCAGCTAAAGATTTTCCAACGGAATTCTCTTTATTTTGGCGTCACAAATAATCTAACTCGTCAGTTTTTTTCAATCAAACGTTTGTTTTTCCATTATTAATATGTTTTTGGGGGCCATTTTGAAGGTTGGACTTTTTTTTTGACTTGTACGTGGTACAAGTTTTGAAGAAAATGTTAAGCTCTCGAACGTTGCTCTAAAAAAATCCAAGGACCAAGAGGAGCGTTTTTAGAAGTACATCTTTTTTACAAAAGGTGATATTTCAAGGAAGGAAGGAAGCAATATTTTTTTTTTGCAACAACACAATCATGCAATAGAGTTAACCTTTCTAATTCAGAAGGTTCACTTCTTAGCTGGGCCAAGAAAAATTTACCAGCTCAGCACAAGTAGCACTGAGATAGGCTCAACTAAAGCATGCAACATATAAATTGAATATGCAATCCCGAAAGGGTCACACCTCACACATATGCGAGATATGACCCCCCAGGGATTGCACATTCGATTAAAACAGAAAGAAATGCAATACACAAACAAGCGTGCAAGAAAAGAGAAGAAACAGAGAAGCTTGCAAAGACCAAGAAAGAGTTGGACACGCAGGGAGTCATGCCACATTTAAAAGAGTCCTTTTAAGGACATCTTCACTAGTATGCATGCTAAAAACACTCCTATTATTGTTAACGTTTAAAAGCATGCGATTAACCGGTTCCTATAACCCATAGTTGGTGTTAGATGAATTAATGTACAAGAGAGGTTGACCTCTCAGGTTATAGTTATTCACTCTAAATGACGTGCGGCCTCGTAAGAAGTTGTCATTCAATAACCGATGAACGAATATAACGTCAGCGACCTCACGACGCTTATGGAGAGAGCTTTAGTAAGCAATTTAAGTCTGCTCTCATAAGGCGGAAGAATAAGTGGGTCATCCCACGGGAGGTGGCTGAGCGCAAATCGGACGAACCTCCTTTGAACTGATTCGATTTTACCAACATGGGAGGAGTAGTAAGGAGACCATACCTGGGAGGCGTATTCAAGTAAAGGCCTAACTAAAGATATGTACAAGTGCTTTGTGATAAGGGGGTTGTTGAATTCCTTGGACCATCTTTTTATAAATCCCAGGACTGAATTGCCCTTGGAAGAAATATAATTGATGTGGGTGGAAAAATCCAACTTACTATCTAACCTAACCCCAAGATCGATAACAGAGTTAGTGCGGGAGATCTTGTTATCGAGAAAAGTATAGTCATAGGTAATAACGCCACGTTTCCTACAAAAAGTCATGAACTCACATTTACTAATGTTAAGGACCAGGTTGTTGTTGGAACACCAAGAATAGAAGGTGTTTAGGTCTGCTTGCAGAAGTTTGCAATCTTCGGTACTCCTTATGTGGCGGTACAGTTTAATGTCATCAGCGTAAATAAGGATTTTACAGTGCCTTAGCAGGGTAACAATATCATCAATTGATAAAATAAAAAGAAGAGGACCAAGATGACTTCCTTGAGGGACACCAGAGGACGCTTCAATGTTTTAGATTTGGCTCCGCGGAATAGAACCTGGTAGGTTCTGCCGGCTAAATACGACTGGAACCATACCACAAGGGCATGCGGAAAGCCTAATTTTTTTAGTTTGAGAACTATAATAGAGTGAGAGAGCTTGTCGAAAGCCTTACTGAAATCTGTGTAAACACAGTCAGTTTGGTAGCCAGTGACAAAGCCTCGAACAGTGTGAGAAGAGAACTCCAGTAAATTAGTAGTAGTGGAACGAGCTGCAAGAAAGCCATGTTGGTTAGTTGAGATAAGTCTCTTGCAGATAGGGGCCATAGCAGAATAAATAATAGATTCGAAAAGTTTTGGTATACATGATAACTTCGCAATGGGTCTATAATTAGATATTTCGTTCTTACAACCCTTTTTATGGACGGGGATTATAAAAGAATTCTTACATAAGGTTGGGAAGCGCCCTGTATTTAGGGATTTCTGAAATAAGCATAGGAGAGGAGACAGTAGGGCCCTTGCACAGGATTTTAGAACAGCAGGAGGGACACCATCAGGGCCGGACGAAAAATCTGGTGGAAGATCATTTATATGTTTCGAGATATCTTCCCTGGTTATAGACAGAGATAAGTTTTGAGCCGTTTGTATTGCGTTGATATGTCGAAAATTGTCTTCATGAGGTTGGAAGACAGGAGACGAGAAAGATTTGAGGAAGAACGATGCGAACTTGTCGCAAATCTCGGATGAATTAGAACTAACAGAGTTCTCGTATTGCATGGTGTTAGGGTAATTATCAACTTTTTTCTTAGAGTTGATAAATTGAAAGAATGCTCTGGGATCGCCATACAGTTTACCTTCCATGTTACTAAGGTACTCCTATAGAGAGCCTCGGAGAGACCATGGAATTGGTCATAGCAATTGAGAAATGCATAGAAACTCGCAGTATCTTTCCTCTTTAGGTAGGTTTTCCAGAGTTTATTCTTCCGGTTTTTGGTGTGTCTCAACTCATTATTGTACCAGGTTGGGGATGATCTGGTCAACTTTAGAGGCTCAATAGGTACACAGGATGCGAAGGTTTCATACAGGACGGAGTAAAATCTTGTTACATCGTCATCCAACTCATTAGAGGAAAGCAAGGTATTGAAATCGATCGAAGTGAGCTTGGATGACAGTACTTCAAGGTTGGCCTTTTCAAAGTTAAAAGTGAAGGTTGACTCCTCCGGGATTAGCTTATTGTTAAAGGCAAAACAATAGCTGAGTAGGAGAGGAGGGTGATAATTATCAACAGGCGACAAGACAATTGAGCTAGGCTCAACATACATGTTGTCTGAGTCGGAAAAGAATGTAAGATCTAACCACCTTCCTAAAGTATTACTCACACCGCTCATTTGGTTCAAACCGCATGAGAATAAGGAATCCAGAAAGCCGGATTCCCTATCATTAAGGTTGTTTTCAGGTAGGTAGTTGTCGTCCTCATCGGAAGATACCCATAGAACATTGGGTAAGTTAAAATCCCCTAAAAGTATGAGTTCGTCTTTAGAGTCCATCATATCCTGGATATGATTAATGCAAGATATTAGAATATCATAGAGGTTTTGACCTCTATCGTCAAGAGTGCTGAACATACCTGGTGGGATGTAACACCAAATTAAAAATAGGTTCTTATGGACGAGGGAGACTTTAAGAGCGAGGAGCTCAATGTCCAAAGAATTGGAAAAACTAGGAAGCATTATTAAGCAACAGTTGAGAAGGTTACTACAGGCAAGTAGTACACAACCTCCACGAGCCTCCGAGTCAGTATATCTATCCTTCCGAAAAACTTGGAAGGAGGTATCGAAAAGTTCGGCATTAAGGATCCCACTGTGTAACCATGTGTCTGTAAAAGCGATTATATCGAAATCGCTGGCCGAAGTTGCCGGAAATACATCGTGGGTTTTAGATCTGATTCCCCTCACGTTTTGGTAATAGAGGGAAAGCGTCTTGAGTTTTTTGAAGCACAAACGAAAACAAAATTAAAAACGAATGAAGCCACTATCACAATTTTTAGATCCTCACAACTATTTCTAATTACAATAATAGAAAAACAATTTCAACATTTAAATAACACAAATTAATAGAAAAAACACAATTAAAAACCAAAACAAAATTGAAAAATCACAACACTGAACCTCACTGACAGACTTTTTATCAAAAAGCAAATATCTAAGTTGCGTTAAACAAAAGTGAAAGTAAATGAAAAAGATGTATGTATAGATGTTTTCAAACTCCGTCACACAAAAAATTTGAACAGTTTTCGGACCTCGTTGCCTATCATTTCCCCTCTTTTAATTTAAAAAGGCAACAAACGCAGAAGACACTCAACAAAATAATTTAAAAAAAAAGCTGAAAAAATTTTCTTTAAATACATGAGCATTTTCATTCATAATTTGAGAGTTATCCGCAGCCTCAAGCAACACAACCACCCCATGCAGAAGGAAAACGTCAATGAAGTATTAAAAGCACAAATTTCGTATTTTTTAATAGAAATTGCTACAAATTATTTCTGTAGCAAATGTGTAAAATACAAAAACCTCAAAATAAAAAAATAAATAAAAAAGGACGTTTTTCATTCAAAAATTTGTAAATTTTTTAAATAATCATTAAACCACCAGAAAAAAACACACACC
This sequence comes from Thereva nobilitata, assembly GCA_963855945.1. Taxonomy (NCBI): domain Eukaryota; kingdom Metazoa; phylum Arthropoda; class Insecta; order Diptera; family Therevidae; genus Thereva; species Thereva nobilitata. Next base: position 52,150,736 of record OY979694.1, on the reverse strand, counting down.
TCTAGCAATACGCAGTGGCGGCTGATTAAATGACAGCAAGTGATTTGATAAGGAGGAGCTTTTAAAGCTTTTAAACATTTTTAAGTGCTTTTTGCCCCAGGCTGCGCCAAATGTCACGGAGTTTGAAAAGATCTATACATCAATCGAAACATAATAATTTGTATACCTACAACTTTACAATTTGATTTTTTTTTTATCCGAGCTCAAGTTTTTTTTATTCGCTAAAAAGCGTTTTTTACACTTTCCGGAATTTTTTAGATTAGGTTCGCAATTCCAAATTCAAAAAACAATAAAGGTCTTTTTTCGATTTTTTTTCTTAAATCACCATATGTTTTGTTTCCTGTTGACAATTAACTCAAAAATTACATGAGGCTATTGTAGATTGATTGGACTATAGGACTACTCCATTCCATTTTTTTGAGTTCGTATTTTATTTCTTCAAAAAATATCTTCGGCACATTTGGTCTGTCGAATGGAATTTATAGTAGTTTTGCAAGGGGAAGACTTTTTGATTCTTCAAATAAAGATCATATCAAGTCAGCCGCGTTCACATGGCCCAGAAGTTATGATCCATAACGTCTAGTACAGAATTCATTTATTTTTAGAATTTCAGAGACGTATGAAAGTCCTTTTGGGGCTACCTTGTTGATTGATTCATCAAAACTTACTACAATAGGCGTGTTTATTTTTCCTGGTGTAGCTACACCAGTGTACTCTAGAGTAGATGGAAAATGAAAAACATTTTTTTATTTCAGTGTAGTTTATAACCTCAAAGTAATAATCAATTGCATATAAATGGGAGTTTCCATATTGTTTAACACCATTTCCTTGGACATATTTAATTTATTTAAACTTCTTCTATTCGTTGAGATTAGTTTCGGTTTTATCAATGATGTCATTAAATATAAATTACTACTTCAAAAAAAGCGCTTAAATGATTGATATAACCGAAACGGTGAATAATAAAACCTTAAAATTTTGAGGACGCCATCTTTTGCAAAAAAATCGGACTACTCTAATCATCTACTATATGAGCTGGGGTAGTTGGAACTACTACAAAGTACACCGGTGTAGCTACACCAGGAAAAAGAAACACGCCTAATATAACAACAGTTGGAACAAATATCCTGAAATTCCCGAAAGAGTGTGGGGCAAGACTAGAGTTAGTAGTGTAATCGGTTATTTTCAGTCTGAAGCAATAAGTAATTTTGCACAAGAACTTTACCACATCACATTTGATAATGGAATGAATAAAATTCTGGCATCAACGGATCTAACCTTTCGTATTTTCCTAAAATTTCCTCGACATGCATTTATTCTGTGCATCTCTCACATGCATTAAATAAGACAAATAAATCCCACTGTACAGAATTATGTCATATTTCATGAGAATATAATTTGAATATTAGGAGGAAAAATTTCCTGATTTGAATGAAACTTCCCTAACTTTTCCTTAACTTTTCCATACTACCTTGATTCCCTGAATTTTCCAGGTTTTTCCCTATCACTGTTAGTAGGGAGGAAGTTCTGGACCTCACCCTCACTAGTAGGCTGTTCTTCGACAGGATCGAAAATTGGCGTGTTCTGGACGAGGCTTCACTCAGGTTCGACAACGGCTCTACACAATTTAGTGGATTAATGTTTCTAGGGTGTGTCAGTTTTTCTGGGTGTCTCCACCATTACTGTCAAGGCTATCAAGAAATGCCCTCAAGGTGGAGTTCTATTCCCGTTACTCTGGCCACTGGTTGTGACCAAACTACACGAATCTGGTTTCAATGCCATTGGCTATTTAGATGATCTTGACATTATTGTCTTGGGGAAATTTGATTTTACCCTTATTGAGGTCATGAGAACAGCACTCCGAAAAGTTCAAAGATGGTGTACCACGGACGGCCGATCCATAGCCGGCGGATAATGTGGGTATGGTGGGTAACAGTACCCACCAGGAAAAGCTCACTTCAAGCACTATACTCAATTTATATAAAATCCAGCATTCCTAGAAGATAGGTCCCAATAATGGCCAAGATTCTTACCCCTTATTCTGAACTTGTGACAAGTCATAAGTCACAAGCTTTGGCGAATCGCGCTTACTTCTTATGAACTTCTTACATATGTATTTTCGTTTCTATGTCATTGTTGAAATAAATTATTTCTACTCCACTTCTACTCGTTGGCCGAGTTAACTTTGCACATTGCTTCTAGTTCCGCCCTATATTCACCGAAACTCACACAATAAAGGAAGAAATGCTGTGCGTTATTCTGGATACCTGAGCATGCCGGGCACAGCGGTGAGTCATCGTGGAAGTATTTCCTATATCCTTCCATGTCTACTCAAGAACAGCGTGAGATCGAAAACCACGCTTCCTTGTTTGGGATAAGTCTGTGGGTCCACCGACCCTTAACAAGCTCGTCCAACTTCTCTTGTCATTCCGTTTCAGACTGGCTGTGCATCATCTACCGCACTGTATTTAGCTCCTCTCTAAAGCTGCTGACAGAAACAGGCGCAAACGCCGTGCGGGCAATGACAGAGAGAATAGAAGTTGTGTATTCAAATGCGCACTAACGAAATGCTGTTTTACGCTACGCACACACCGCGCAAGTTGCTTTACTTTCTACTCTTTGCGCGTTGCCGCCGCGTAGTGTCAAGAGATGTTTGTGTTTTGAGCAAAGCCTTCTATATTTACAAGCCATGCCCCAGGTATGTGCATGTATGTGTATGAAGTGCTAAAATTGTGGAATTAACATTGCCGAAGCCGTACGAAACAATTTTTTAACTTTGTTTTTGCACTTAAAAGTGGTAAAATAATGTATATTATCACTTTTTGGTGCACATGGATTATCAGTGATTAGTGCTTTAGTGATTTAATAAAAAAAATTAAAAAGAAGTGAGTGGTTAAGTGTATTTTTAGAGTGTTAATTGATTAGGTGACAGTTTTTGTTTACATTCGCGTTGGTTTTTTCGTGTTAATTTAGGGAAAAAATGTTGAATTTGTGTAGTAATATAATAAAAAGTGCTTTTTAAGTGATTAAATATTATTATAGAATAGTTATTAAAAACATAAGTGCAGAAAAATGTGAAGGAAAAGTGAAAAAGTTATTGTTATTCATTTTGTGTGGTAGTAATTGCACTTATGTTTTTAATAACTCTTCTATAATAATTTTTAACTACTTTAAATTCACTTTTAATTCCATTACTACACAAATTCAACATTTTTTCCCCAAAATTAACACGAAAAAAACACCGCGAATGTAAACAAAAACGTCACCTAATCAATTAACACTCTTAAAATACACTTAACCACTAATTTTTTTTAATTTATGGACTCAGATCACTAAATAACTTATCACTGATAATCCGTGTGCACTAAAAAGTGATAAAATACAATATTTTACCACTTTTTATTCCAAAAACTAAGTTAAAAAATTGCTTTTCTCACAGCTAAATTGAAGTCCATTCTAACTGAAGTCCATTCTCTCAGATAAATTGAAGTCCCATTTTCTTTGAATGTGAGTGTGAGATTTCGTTGTGCATGGCTTGTAAATGTAGAAGGCTTTGGTTTTGAGTCGTGTTTTGATGGTGGTGGGCATATGTTTGGAGTCGTGTGTTGGTGTTGGGTGTGATAGCAAATTTGTTGGATTTTATATTTAATGAAAATCTTTATTTTTCCAAATTGGGGTAATTAAATTAGCACCTAAAACAAAGACAAGTCCTGTAAGATAGATAAATTTTATGTAAATCATTCAGGTTTTTCAATTTTTTTCCTATCACGTCCACTTGTCACTTTGATTTCGTTGTTGTGTTCAAAGTCGGAGCGCGCCGCCGACACCGCAACATCATGTCAGTGAAAAGTCGCCACATACCGTGAAGCCAATGTCCGCACCGCCTTTGCGCCTGTTTCTGTCAGTAGCTTAAAGGTCCGGTTACACGCAACGATATGCTTGTGCCAATTGGCTTGCGCAAGTCAATTAACGCAATTGAATCGTTGTCTTGCGCAAGCTGAAAAGTTTGCCTTGGGCAAAATGTGTGTTCTTAGAAAATCGGATTGAGGTTGGTGTTTTGGCATGAGCGCTAAAACGATGTTCAAGCCTCAGCTACAACCCTCATAGTAGAGGAAAATTAAACATAATAACCTCCTCTTTTTTGAAGTCGGTTAAAAAAAGCGAAATTATGATGTAGTTGGGAAGTTGGATTTTTTTGTTTTTTTTTCTTTACATATGTATGTTAAGATAAAGCGAAAAAAAAATTTCTGCAAAATCGGTCCTGTGCTGCACGAGAAAATTGCATAAATGTCCATTTTTGATGCATTTTGAGTGCATTGCTACACTATTTTTTTAATTTCTCCAGTTCTGTTAGTCATAGAAAAATAAAAAAAATACTCGTGAGCAGATCGTTGCGTGTAATCGGAACTTAACATATTCTGGATAATAGAGACGCATGCCTTTTCTCGTCGTTGCACGTGGTCCTGTATGCGTAAAACGCGCGAAGGGCGCTTAGTCTCTACACGGTCCTCCTTTAGCTGACAGGACCTACCAAGTTATTTTTCGGTTATCCAAATCAGTAACCATTGAAGCGTCATCCGGTGTTCCTCAAGGAAGTCATCTCGGTCCACTGCTCTTTATTTTATCAATTGATAACATTGTTTCCTTGCTAAGACACTGTAGAATCTTGATTTACGCTGATGACATCAAATTTTACCGTCACATAAAGAGTATCGAGGATTGCAAACTTTTGCAAGCTGACCTTGAGACCTTTTACTCTTGGTGTGTGAACAACAACCTGGTTCTCAATATTAGTAAATGTGAAACCATGACTTTTGGGAGAAGTCGTAGTCCTATAATTTTTAACTACACCTTTTCTAGCGAGAGTGTACCTCGTGTTAATTTTGTAAAAGATCTCGGGATTAGATTTGATAGTAAGCTCGATTTCTCTGCTCATATTAACTTTATTGCTTCCAAAGGTAGTTTAGTCCTGGGTTTTATAAAAAGGTGGTCTAAAGAATTCAATAACCCTTTGATTACTAAACACCTTTATATCTCTCTTGTCAGGCCATTACTCGAGTATGGGTCCCAGGTTTGGTCTCCTCACTACTCTTTGCACGTTGGAAGAATTGAGTCGGTTCAAAGGAGGTTCGTTCGATTCGCACTGAATCATCTTCCTTGGGATAACCCATTAGTTCTTCCACCATATGAATCCCGGCTTAAGTTACTCAACTTAAGCTCTCTTTGCAGGCGTCGTGAGGTGGCCGATGTTGTATTTGTTCATCAGCTCCTTAATGGAAAGGTCGACTCAGGTTTTCTAAGTCGCCGTGCGTCGTTTAGAGAGTGGTTACAATTTGAGAGGGCCACCTCTCTTACACACCAACTCCTCTAACACGAATTACGGCAGATTCGAGCCTGTTAATCGCGTGTTCATTAATGTGAATAGAAATATTGATGTTTTTAGCGTGAGCATTAGTAAGGACGTCCTTAAAAGGAGTCTTTTCAACCTCACGTGACTGACTTTTCTTGCACGCTTCTTTGTGTATTGCATTTCTTACTGTTTTAAGCTATATGTTTTTAACATTTTTTTTTGTGTTTGCATGTCTTAGCTGAGCCGCTGTGCAGTGGTAAATGTGACCGCGTTTGTGTGCAGGGACCGAACCGGCTTGGTACCGGAGTGCCGGGGAGGGTCGAGAAGGAGCCTGCATTTTCGATCGCATGCTCGTTATGTGGTGTTTTCTCTTCTTATACCTTTTTTGGTGCTTTCGGCTGGTTCGGTCCCTGCACATAGGCGTGGCCCGTTTCTCAGCCCAGCTGAGAAATAAACCTTCTGAGCTAGAAGGATAAACTCTATTATTATTATTATTTTCTACTGTTACCCGTACTGTTCAACAGCTAACCACCCTTGCCCGTACTGTTCAACAGCTAACCACCTAGAGCCCCCACGTTGGGTAGCAATCGTGGGAGTGCTTCACAAATATCCAACGCTTTACCCGACAAGCCCTCCAAGTCTGCTTTAAAATTAGCCTTCGGTCGATCATTTCTCCAAGCTACCTCAGGATGAGCTGTGACTGAATGATCCTTGCCGGCACTAGTTCCGTTTGCACTAGTTTTGTGGGTTGTAAGCGTCAGACCACTGCTTTCAGGCCACGATTTAATCTCCCAGATCACTTGGTTCGCCCATAATTCCATCTACAAAATGTAGTTTATGTCGTTGATTACGTGTAGAAAACTATGTAGTCTACATCGTTCGTTTTTTACACCGTTGGCGTAGACAATAACGACTACGTAGACAAGTAATACTATATAGAGGAATGTATCAAAATTATAAAAGAAAGAAAAATAAAACGTTTTAAGTATTGTATTATACTCGTAAATAAGTACCTACATATTTGCATTACATTTACATAAGTACGCTGATATAGCCAGTTTGTCTGCATTCTCGGTTTCTCCTGAAAGATGCTAAGCATTGATGAATGCCTCCTCACAATTCGAATTATAAATCATGGACACTACGGTTCTTGTATTTGTTGATGAAGTTTTCCATCCGTCGATACAGATTCACTTCCGATCGATTCCTTACTACAAGAAAGACACGTTTCACACATTTTGTCTAATATAGTTGTCGATATCCGTTTTCTATGTCTCTTTTCGTAATAAGCAGGTCGAATCTTTTTTTTTATTTTTTAAAATGTTCTGAGATTATTACAGTCAGTGGAAGATTACAGCCGAATACCAATCTTGTTAAGGCCATATAGCTAGATACTTTTTTTTCTTCAATCCTTTGTTTTATGTTCACAAAGAGCAATAAGAAGATGAAATTAATAAAATAAGTTTTGATGGTGGTGTTGGTGGTGGTAATGAAGATGTAGTCGGAATTTAAAGAGGTTCATTAAAAAAGTATGTATCGAGCTGTCTGCATCTGACCTACCGAAATCACTGAAATTTTACCCCCTTCACCCATAATCGAGACTATCTTCTATAACAAACGTTATTGTCTCGCTACCACCTTTTTTTAATTTACAGATATTTCTGCATGAAACAAGAAATAAATGTAATAAATTGACAATTAATTATGGAAATTTTAATTTTAATAGAAAATTTTTTCCTCGGATGCAGCTGTATTAATGGTTTATTGCATACCGTACATAATACTGCAAATTTATTCGTTTTTTTTCAAGGAAGAATCCTAGTTCTTGTAAGCATGGATTTTTCGGTCTTCCACCGGGCATTTTATATTTTATTATTATCTATAATATAAAAATAAGTCGGGTTTTCCTTCCTGACGCTATAATTCCAGAACGCACGAACCGATTTCCACGGTTTTGCATTCGTTGGAAAGGTCTCGGGCTCCGTGAGGTTTATAGCAAACAAAATTCAGGAAAAATTTCAACAGAAAAGCAGCAAAACAGGGAAAATCATTTTTCACATACAGCGCCATCTCTGATACATAGCATGTGCAAATTTTTGTTCAATTTCAACAGCAGGCATTTGTCCTTAAGGTGGTAAGTTGAACTGTGTAAATTATGTGGATCGTGCCGTGATACATTGTTTGACAGCTACTCATTGTACTCTGCTCAGTTAATTCCATGTGACATTTATTATGCGCACGTTCGCGACTTGATGATATTGTTGGCAGGCGATTTCAGGCAGACGTTGCCAGTAATTCCCCATGGAACGCCTGCAGATGAATTTAATGCTTGCCTGAAGGCATCACCTTTGTGGAATAACGTAAAAACATTATCGCTAACCACTAATATGAGAGTTCAACTTCAAAATGATCAAAGTGCTGCACAATTTTCCAAACAATTGTTAGCTGTTGGAAATGGAAAAGTCCCAGTTGATGCGACAACTGGATTAATTACTCTTACCAACGACTTTTGCCGATTTGTAGACTCTCAATTAGCTCTTATTGAAAATGTTTTCCCAAACATTAGTGAGAATTATCAGAATTATGCTTGGTTAAGTCAACGAGCAATTCTCGCCGCAAAGAATAATGATGTACACGCACTGAATTTCACCATTCAATCAAAAATCGCTGGCGGTTTGGTGACATACAAATCCGTTGATTCCATAACAAATCCCGATGATGTAGTAAATTATCCAACGGAGTTTTTGAACTCTCTGGAGTTACCAGGATTTCCACCACATAACTTGCAACTAAAAGTTGGTTCGGTTATTATGATATTGCGTAATTTGAATCCACCTCGACTTTGCAACGGTACTCGACTTGCGGTGAAAAGACTTATGCCGAATTTGATTGAGGCAACCATTATTAACGGAAAGTACGCAGGTGAAAATGTATGTATTCCTCGAATACCAATGATTCCGAGTGATCTTCCGTTTGACTTCAAACGATTGCAATTTCCGGTTCGCCTTGTGTTCGCAATGACAATTAACAAGTCGCAAGGCCAATCGCTTAGTGTTTGCGGGATAAATTTAGAAAATCATTGTTTTTCACATGGGCAGCTATACGTTGCGTGTTCACGAGTTGGGAAACCATCCGCTTTGTTTGTGTTAACGTCAGACCAAAAAACAAAAAATGTGGTTTACCAAAGAGCACTTCAATGAAACGGATAATTTGCGGACACGTACACTGCGCGACAACTGTTTGACCTCACAGGTTTTTTTTTGGTTTTTTTGGGTTTATTTCTTCTAACTAGAGAGTATCAATTTAAGTGTATTTTTTCTTGAGTACCTAAGTAAATTCTAAGAATTTGCAAGCGGTGCCATGAAATGTGCTTGCGTCGAGGAATTTCCAGAACCCTTTTTCTAAATTTTGCCCATAAAAGGCGCGACAACTGTTTGACCTCATTTGAGAATTTATTGGAAAATTCATAGAAAGAGATGGTAAATATTGTTGAAAATTGTTTTCGTGTGTTGTCGTGAAGTATTTGTGGTGCTCTTGAAAGTAATAAATAGATAATGGGAAGTGGAAAAAGGCTAAATTCCGAAGAAATTGGGAAAATTAAAGCGTATGCCGATGAAGGCTTATCCAATCGAGAAATTGCCAGAAGGCTTGGTAGAAGTGCCAGAGTTGTAAATAATTTTTTGAGGGACCCAGAGAACTATGGAAAAAAACAAAAAGGAGGTGTGAAAACAGCAACCACGGTGAGGGAGAGGCGCTCTATTCTAAGAGAGGCATCAAACTCTGCCCTAACAGCAAGGAAAATAGGACAAAAAGCGGGCACAACAGCGTCTCTTCGTACTGTCCAAAGAATTATTAAGGCTGATCCACATTTACAACGTCGTCGCTTAAAGAAGAAACCGAAATGGACCCAACGCCATAAAGAAAATAGGCTCCGTTTTGCTGAAGTACACATGGCATGGACAACAGAATGGAGAAAGGTAATCTTTTCGGACGAAAAACGCTTCTGTTTAGACGGTCCAGACGGTTTTTCGTATTACTTTCACGATTGTCGCAAAGAAGAAAGATACTTAACAAGAAGACACAGGAGAGAAGCAGGCGTGATGGTCTGGGGTTGCATTTCATATAATGGGCCCATTCAACTGGTGATATTGGAAGGTACGCAAACAGGAGAAAAATACAGAAACATGCTCTCTAGAGCCAAAGTAATGTTTACTGAGTACATGCAAGGCAACGATTGGATCTTCCAGCATGATTACGCCGCTATTCATACAGCACGTGTGGTTAAAGAATGGTTCGAAGTAGAGAACATACCAGTTTTGCCATGGCCTTCTTTATCTCCGGACCTTAACATTATAGAAAATGTATGGGGATGGATGACAAGAAGGCTTTACTCTGACGGGAGACAATTTGAGGACACAGCTGAACTAAGATTTGCCATCGCAGAGGTGTGGAACGAGATCCCTATGGTCATTATTCGCAATTTATACAATTCATTACCTAGGAGGATGTTCAAGCTCATTAACAGCAATGGCGGAAATATAAATTATTAGAAAATAAGTAATATTAAATGTAAATAGTACTCTGTTATTTTTCTTGCATATTCACCTTCTTTTTCTATTTCTTTTTCAATAAATTCTCAAGTGAGGTCAAACAGTTGTCGCGCCTTTTATTCACAAAATTTAGAAGAAGGGTTTTGGAAATTCGTAGACGCAAGCACATTTCATGGCACCGCTTGCAAATTCTTAGAATTTACTTAGGTACTCAAGAAAAAATACACTTAAATTGATACTCTCTACTTAGAAGAAATAAACCCAAAAAAACCAAAAAAAAACCTGTGAGGTCAAACAGTTGTCGCGCAGTGTATAACGCTTCGATTCAGTATTTACTTTGGATTCACTTTCATTTTTTACTTAGAGAAGTTCAACTAAATTACATTTCATTTTTGTAATCGAAATGAATTCATTACTGTTGTGAAATGTGAAAAATTTTTCCTTTTCAAATATAAAACAAAAAATATAATTTTTCTTCATCTTTTAATCCCCAAACGAAATGTTACAAAAAACGAAGCCATCTGGTGGCGAAACGGAGTTCGCCGGGTTTGCTATGTTTATTAAATTTCAAATTTTGAATGTTACTTAAAGCTTACACATTAAATTCATATAGATTTGCAAAACCAAATAAAATATAATGAATCTGTTGAATCACATTGAATATATTGAATGGCTTTTTTTAACCAAAACAAATTTGACCATCGTGTGAAATGTCACAAAAATTGTGAACAACTAAACGTCAACGTGCACGACATAACAACCGACTGGTGGCCAACTGTTGCGGGCAAAACGGAGTTATGCCGGGTCCAGCTAGTACTTGATTAAAAATTCACTTCAATTTTTACTGTGCACTAGAATGAACAATTTTTAAAGAAAATGTCTAAATTGTTTACTTTTATCTACATTGTCTACGTTGTCTTCGAGTTGCCTACGTAGTTTACTCCAAAACGTAGACAACACAAATCGACGCGTAATTGCCCATCACTGACAAACGCGCTCCACCGGAATGGGGTCTTACACCACACATGATGTTCTGGGTGTTCAACATGAATTCACTCTACATTTTAAGTAGCTCTAATGTCAAATCAAAATTGCATAACCTCGCTGAAAATATCGAAGGAAGCGTAATCTTAATTGTTCGCCCGCTATTTTTTATTAAAGTAGAAGCACTGAAGAACTAATTTTTTGTTTCAATTATCCAATGCTTCCACCCACTCTTTACTGTACCACAATAGAATTTTTAATGCTAATTATACAGAATTTAAAGAATATCAATGATAGATACTCGTAAATTAAAAAACAATGAAAACAATCAAACAGGATAAAATATAAATTAAGTAAAGAAAACTTTTAAGTCTCTTTCCAAATATGCTGAATCCCGTGATTTTGCTGTGACACAAAATTTAAATAAGTCTACAAGAAAATAAGGACGACAGACAACAAGGCACAATCTCCCAATTTGCCGTCGGTCGGTATCTATATCCTGTTTGTAAGGTGCAACGCCTCCGCTAATTTCCTGGCCACTGGCACCATCGCCTACATCGCCCATAAGGACAATCAGGCAGTAATTCATCCTTCAGAAGGGAACTGGATCCAGAGCAAATCTTTAAATTATCATCACTAGCTTCGTGTGACCTTACCACTACATCTGCTGTGGGACAAAAGGACATTTCATGTACATTTGGCTGCTTCTGTCTAGAACAGAGTTGCCATCTTATAATTTAAGGAGTTTTTATTATGTATACTTTTCTGTGAAGGAACTTATCTTCAAAAGCCTTCAACTAGATGTTTTTAAAGTCGGCATCTCGTGGCCTCCAGGATCTTTTCTATTGCTTCAATGAACCTAAAGGCCCGTCCTCACTACGGGGACTTAGAATCCACGCGCTTTTGGTCGTACGGCCAGCCAAAAGCGCGCGTGATCTTTTAATTTTCTGAGTCATGAGTGAGAAAAAATCAATTCTCATTTGAAACGGCGTACGCGCTTTTGAAAAGCTCATAGTGTGTGGACGCACAATGTACCTTTTTAACCACAGCCTTTTGTCCGCGTTGTTTGGCCGCACGGCCTTTACCATGGACAAAGTCGTAAAAAAGTCATAAAACTCTATATTAAAAAAAAAGGCAAAAGCGCGTACGACCCAAGACCGCGTAGTCTGGCCACACCATAAGAGAGTTGTGTTGGATGCACTTCCAATGAACTGCAGTTATGGAGGGTTCGTTTTAAACAACACGAACTATCGCCCTACTATAGGTGTTGCCCAAAAACGAGGGCAACAGCTTCTGTAAAAGTGGAACAAACTTTAAATTAAACTAATTTTATAATTATAATTAATTGAATGATGGACAAAGTTGGTCACCAGTTATGGCTGCGATGACATTGTCGAGATTAATCCGCATTCCGAGAGTATCCATCCCTTCACTAAACGCTTCAAAGTCGTAAATTCTTTATAGCTCTAGACGGGGTCGAATTAGCCCATGAAGTCCCTGGGTATGTACCATGGAAAATCTAATATAAGGTCGGAAAGGGGAGAATGTGCAAGTTAGTTAAGTGGGTGGGGCTGGAGCATGATTTAGACAATGGCGAAGGGTCGTAATGGAGTATGCTGTGGAACTAAGGGCGAATTTCTGTTATTGAAGAAAAATGTGGAATATAAAAAACAAAACAGCATTTAAGAATGAAAGTTATATTTTAGCTTCCGGTTAATACGTTCTGCACTTTGCAAGCCCCAAGAAGGGTTCATTTATTAGGATGCATATGTGCCAATGTAGTGTTGGGAATTTTTGCATGAACATTTTTATTCCACATGATTCTACTCTTGGGTCATTCCATATCAAATCAACCAATGGTTTGGACCTCACCACCTCCGATTGTTATAATTTTTTTTATACTTGTTCTTCTGGTGTAAACTAAGAAAAAACCAACTTTCAGATTTTTTGGACATCTAATTTTTTAGTTATAAATTTTCAAAAAATCGAAAATCTCAAATTTTTAACAAATTTTGAAATCTTTAAATTGCTCTAGTACAAAGACTATTTAACTTAGAAAGCTGAAATTTGCACCAATTTCTTCTGCTTTAATAAGGCTTATTTGATATATAACATAGTATTATTAATAAGAATAAATCTTTTTCGGCATTTTGAAAATTTTATTTTAGAAATATCTCAAAATAATGTTCTTTCAAAATTTCGAAAAAATTATATTTTGTGCATACACTCATAAGGTACATATAATACCAAAATTTAGGATGGGACAACATTGGGATCATATTGAAATAAAATATTTTGTACATTGTGATTTCGTTCAGTTTGAAATTGCTTAAGGCAAATACTGCTTTTTCTTTGGAAAAAATTAAGATATCTCAATACAATAAGGTATCTCTGCTATTGTATTTTTTTTTGTAAATGTGGAAAGGTTTTTTTTTCAGAAAGGCAGAATATACTAGTCTAGACTTATACATTTCAAACACTTTAACCCTTTTCACATTTAACAGTAAAAAATATATCATGGTAAACCTTTTCTTATTGTTCTGGTTTATTGTTTTATTATGCTCGGTCCTTTCTTTTTCATTCATCATTTTCGTTACTGCTTTCAATCTTTTCAGTCAGTTACCTGCAAGCAGTTGCATGTGCAAGTAAAGTGAATGCAAGTGAAGTTGCTTGTCGAAATCATTGTTTTGTGTTACAGAGATATAATATTATTTAAATTTGGTATAATATATTTAAACAATTTTCATTGTTTTATTTACCAAGGTTTTAAATTTTAAATAGTTTTTGTAGTGTTATTTGGTGTAGTGAGAACTTTGTGAATTTGTTTTTATTTAGGTCTAAATAAAATGGAAAGAAAGGTAAAGAATCCCGCTTTTCCTGAAAACTGCTGCAATCCGTTTAGTGAAGAAAAACACGCAAAAGTGAAAAATACAAGAAATGTTACCGAATGGATGTGCTCGCTTAATTTAGGTATACATTTAGGGATGAAGATATGTGATAAGTGTAGAAAAAAACTTTATGACGCCAAGCGTATTGATTTTGTTGAAAGTGATGATCTTGCTGTTCCTGGCTGTAGCACAAATCATGAAGAATATAGTGATCCAAACGCATCTCTCGATTAACAAAACAAGTCTTTGGAACTGATGGGTGAACCGCCTATCAAAAGGAAAAGAATGCAGGTTGAGAGCTACACAAAAAAAAGCTTGATAAAATTAAAACAATAATTGAACAACATATGGTGCCCTCAAAAGAACGTGATTGTGATATTGAAAGTGATAAAAGAAAAACAGAATCTGAAATGGTAAACCAGTTAAAAGAAAAGTTTTCACAAACTACAAAGCGAGTGAACAAATCACAATTTTAACACTACTACCTTAAAGTTGGAGTGTTAAAAATATTGAAGAAGAATTTGGAGTGTCCAATTACATGGCTCGGGCTATAAAACGATTAGTGAGAGAAAGTGGTATTTTATCAACTCCGAATCCTAAACCAGGGAAAACATTAGATGAGGCAACAGCCAGTTTAGTTGTAGGATTTTATAATGCTGATGAAGTTAGTAGGATGATGCCAGAAAAAAAAGATTTTGTAATGATAAGAGAAAAAGGTTTGAAACTTCAAATTCAAAATCGTTTGGTATTGGGAAATCTGTCAGAGCTGCATCAATTATTTAAAGAAAAGTACCCTACTCATAAAATAGGATTTACCAAATTTTGTCAGTTGAGGCCAAAAAATTGCATTTTAGCTGGTGGAAGTGGCACACATACTGTGTGCGTTTGTACAATACACCAGAATGTGAAACTGATGATGACCGCAGCAGGACTTAAAAGTATTATGTGGGATGGATATGACACATCATTGAATTCATATCATAGTTGCCTTGCAAAAATAATGTGCAATCCTCCATCACAAAAGTGTTACATGAATGAGTGCAAGGAGTGCCCTGGTGTAGAGCGTTTAAGTGAAGCATTGTTGAATAACTTTGAAGAAAACCTTATTGATGAAGTGACATATAATCAGTGGATTACTGTTGATAGATGTAAAATGGAATCTATAACCAAAAAAAGCGAAGACTTTGTTGAAGAGTTCTTGGAAATGATTTTAAAGCTTAAAACTCATTCATTCATTACAAACAGGCAAAAGGAGTGTTACACAGAAAAGAAGGAAAACGCAGAACCAGGTGAGCTAATCATTAATTGTGATTTTGCAGAAAATTATTCTTTTATAATCCAAGATGAAGTTCAGTCATTCCATTGGACGACAATCGAGGCCACTCTGCATCCTTTTATTGTGTATTACAAGTGGGAAAACAAAATCAAACATTTACAGTATGTTTTTATATCTGACTGCCTAAAACATAATACTCTGGCATTTCACGTATTCCAGAATAAGTTGATTTCAATATTAAAAGACACCATACCATTTGACATTAAGAAAATTACATACTTCTCCGATGGCAGTGCTGCTCAATACAAAAATAAGAAAAATTTTCACAATCTTTGTCTTCACAATGCTGATTTTGGAATTGAAGCAGAATGGCAGTTCTTCGCAACAGCCCATGGAAAAAGTGCTTGTGATGGACTCGGCGGCACTGTTAAACGTCTCGCCGCTAAATCCAGTCTACAAAGACCATATAATAACCAGATATTAACACCTCAGCAGCTGTATGAATTTGCTGTTGATAACATATCTGGAATAGATTTTGTATATTGCTCGACAAAAGAATATGAAGACATGGAGAAAAAAATTGAATCGCGCTTTAGTGAATCAGCAGCTGGCACCCAAAAGTTTCATTCCTACAGTCCTATCTCAGAAAATCTGATCAATGTTAAATTTTATCAATCTAGTCCAGAACAGTTCATTAAAAATGTTACATTACAATATTGAATCGGGTTTTCTAACGGTTGCTCACGACCAATCTCGGTGGCTTGCATGTATTCTTGAAAAGAATAACGACACATGTGAGTATAAAGTTAGTTTCTTACATCCAAAAGGACCTGCTACTTTTATCCCTAAAGTACAATTAAATAATTTAGTTCTCACCCCCCGTTTGGCGTGGGGAATCTTTATTTTGGGGGTAAAAAAGGTTCAAAAAGTACCTTCCAGTAGGGGCTATTTCTGCACAAAAAAATTGGCGGGGTGTTTTCATAAGCACAAGTGCGAAACACTCAATTTTAGTAATAAGGGTTATCCTGGGTGTAGTTTCCAATCAAGTTAGAGGGTTGACTTTATTTTTATTGTATTCGCCATACCTAAATTAGTAAAAAGTGACATGACAGCGCGGCGTATCATCTCTCTCGCAGCTAAATTTTTTTTTGTATTTCGTTCATTAAAAAGTTCAGTTCTTGAACTACCTAAAATATTTTATTTCAATATGATCCCAATGTCGTCCCATCCTAAATTTTGGCATTATATGTACCTTATGAGTGTATGCACAAAATATAATTTTTTCAAAATTTTGAAAAAACATTATTTTGAGATATTTCAAAAATAAAATTTTCAAAATGCCTGAAAAAGATTTATTCTTATTAATAATACTATATTATATATCAAATTAAAGCCTTATTTAAGCAGAAGAAAATGGTGCAAATTTCAGCTTTCTAAGTTAAATAGTTTTTGTACTAGAGCAATTTAAAGATTTCAAAATTTGTTAAAATTTTGCGATTTTCGATTTTTTGAAAATTTATAACTAAAAAATTAGAAGTCCAAAAAATCTGAAAATTTGGCTTTTTCTTAGTTTACACCAGAAGAAGAAATATTAACAAAATTAAGTCATTTGAAGTCCATGAGGTCCAAAATTAATTAAAAATTGGTTGATTCGATATGGAATGACCCACTTCTCTCGTTGTTCCTAAACTAGGGCAGGAAAATTCATTTTGGATAATTTAAAGTTAGGGTGTTTTAATGATAGCGGAGTTTTTGTGATCAATGAAATTAATGTGGTAATAATTAAGTAAAATTTCATTTTGCATGTGGAAATTGAAATATTTGAAATGTCTTACTTATATCATACAAAATTACGAATATGTACTTGATATTTGAAATTTTATGAAAATATTGCTCCGAATCAGAAGTACCAGCAAACAATAGCAATAGTCCAATTTAGACAAACGGCGGTACAGAAGAAGACGTCAGTTCCAGAATAAATAAAGGAAGAAGCGCATATGCATGCCTGTTTCACATATGGAGATCAACGGAGATCTTAATTAACACCAAATTGCGGCTGTTCAACTCCAACGTTAAGGCAGTTCTTTTGTACGGTTGCGAAACATGGACAGTCTCCCAATTCATCACAGGGCGCCTACAAGTTTTCATCAACAGATGCCTACGTCGTATCCTAAAAATCCGCTGGCATGATAGAATTACAAATGAGGAACTATGGCGCCGTGCCGGCCAAGAAAGGATAGACGACCAAATCAGGCGAAGAAAATGGAATTGGGTTGGCCACACCTTGCGACGCGAAAACGAGAATCTAGCCAAACAGGCCCTTGATTGGAATCCGCAAGGATCCCGTCGAGTTGGAAGACCTACGACAACGTGGAGGAGAACCCTATTAGAAGAGGCCGCAACAACTGGGAGATCCTGGTCAGAGCTGAGAGCTGTCGCGCATAACAGCGTCCGCTGGAGGGCAACTGTTTCCGCCCTATGTCCCATGAGGGATTAAGTTAAGTAATTTAGACTTAAAAATGGCTTCTGATCTAAAAAAATATATCCTTCATTTTTGTTTTTGGAATCGGTTTGCCTTAGCTAAAGAATGGACGTCAACACACATTGAGAGCGTTGCTCGTTTTTTTGACAATTTGATTATTCAAGAATTAAAAGGCAAATAATTACACAGGCCGACAAAATTTAACAAAAGTCCATACCCAGAGACCAGACCTAACATACCCGAAGGATTTTGATGCGCTGAATCCGAATCCGTGTTCAGAATGGCTCCTACACGTCTGGTTTTCGAGATATCCTAACCTAAAAGTGCAAAAAACGCGTTTTTTTGCAGTTTTTTAGGTTACGTGACGTAAGGAAAAAAATTATAATCAAAAAATGTTGAATGGCAATTGAAAGTACCACTCTGTCCCTTTTAAACCTATTTGGATTTTTTGAAATATCTTTTTTTTTCACCAAAAAATATCGCTATTTGAAATTTTACACTTTAGCGTATTAACCCAACTACAAAAAAAAAATCGAAAAAATTCTGCCCGAAACCAGACCATGTTGATCTTGTGTTTTTGGGGTCGCTGATTCCGAATCCGAGGTCTAATTCACCCCATAAGGTCAAAACTTTTCGTAAGCTCAAAAAACAACCCCTAAAAACCACCCCTACCAAACCATAACCAGGCTAACCCACCTGACCTTGGGAACAGGGAGTTTAGTAGATTATTTCTTTTGAAATAAGTCCTATTTTTATTCAAATTGGATCCCACAATACTAGCGAGCTTACTTACCCACCCCAACCCCCCTAATACCTACCTACCTATTTTTTCGATTTTTTTGTAGTTGGGTTAATACGCTAAAGTGTAAAATTTCAAATAGCGATATTTTGGTGAAAAAAAAAGATATTTCAAAAAATCCAAATAGGTTTAAAAGGGACAGGGTGGTACTTTCAATTTCCATTCAACATTTTTTGATTATAATTTTTTTCCTTACGTCACGTAACCTAAAAAACTGCAAAAAAACGCGTTTTTTGCACTTTTAGATTAGGATATCTCGAAAACCAGACGTGTAGGAGCCATTCTGAACACGGATTCGGATTCAGCGCATCAAAATCCTTCGGGTACGATAGGTCTGGTCTCTGGGTTAAAAATTTGTAGGCCTGTGTTATTAATTATCAAATAAATATGTTGAGACAAAACCAGGGGCCAGTTCACGTAAGTCGAACGTCGATAATCGTTCGAAAAGAATTTTAAAACGATAAAATTACGCAAAGAAAAATTGAACGTTCACGTAGCTCGCAATAAAAATTTTCGTAGAACCGCAATACTGAAATACGTAAAATTTTATGAAAACCGCTGTAAAAATATACAAATTGATAGAACTGTCAATGGTTGAAGTTTTGTCCCCGGTGTTGTTTATGCGATTAAAAAATAATTTTTATGTAAATTCAGGGTTTTAATAAATTTTTATGCTGAAAAATTCAAGTTGCGAACTTTAAATATCTACGGTTGAGTTACGGTCTAGTGTTTATTTAATTATATGATAACAATAAGTGAAAATAAGTGACGGTGAATAAACCTTTTTTGAAGTGAGTTTTTTTTGTTAAATAACTTTGTGTTAAAAATGTGGAGGATAATTAATCTTTTGGAGGATAACGAAGTTGAAGACGTAAGCATAAGGATTATGCGGCGCTCTTTACGGGATACTTCAAATCCATTAACCTTACCAAATAACATGTACGTATATTTTTCCCAAAGCTAAAGTAATTTTAAAAAATTGTCATTTTAGTTTTTTATCTCAATTTCGGTTATCGAAACCGGCATTTGAGTATGTTTTGCGAGCCATTAATTTACCAAGCGGACAGCGAAGCACCTATATTCCTCCCATACAAAGGCTTGCAGCAACTTTAATAGTTTTGGCTACTGGAGGGTACCAAAACACAATAGGCAGCAATTTCATATGCCCAATGGCAAAAGGTGCCATTTCAAAATGTGTGAATGAAGTGATTCATTCCATGGAATGTAAATTATGCCCTTTATGGATTAAATTTCCAAAAGATGATGAAATGCGAGAAATTAAGCAATGGTTCTTCGAGAAATATCGAATCCCTGAAGGTATATATTTTTATAAATGTTACTTGAAATTATATTAAACACATAACTTAGTTGTAGGTTGCATAGACGGTACACATGTGTACTTATTAAAACCGTCTCAGAACGAGCACATGTACTTCAATAGGAAACAAAAACACAGCCTGAACGCAATGATTGTAATATATTGTGTCAAGGTTTAGTTACATTTAGATTTAACATAAACTTTGCTGTTGCAGGTATGTGATCACAAAATGAGGATACGTGCGATTAACGCAAGTTATGGTGGCGCGGCTCACGATTCATTTGTTTGGGGGCAATCTGACGTAAAATCCTATTTTGAAAATCAGGATAGCAGAAATATGTGGCTTTTAGGTTCATTAACAAATTTGAGAAATTTATTAAAAAATATTTATTAATGTTCCATACGCAGGTGATAGTGGTTACCCATTAGAACCATGGCTGATTACACCATATAGATGTCCAACTGACCCAGCTGAAAAGTACTTCAATGAAGTCCATTCAAGAGCCCGAAGCATAGTCGAAAGATGTTTTGGACGATTAAAAGGTTTACTATTTAAATATGAAAATGTTTTAATTATATTGCATTTCCAGGTGTGTGGCGTGTTCTTTTGGAAGAGCGTAAGGCTCGGTACTCACCGCAAAAGGTAATTCGTATGGCTAATGTCTGTGCGGCACTACACAATATAGCCATACCTTTTAATGTGCAGTATCCATTGAATTGGAGGCTTACTGATGAAGATAACTCCGATGAAGATATTGTTGGATCATTACCTACTACGAGCTCACTTAAACAAAGAGCGCAATTAATTAGAAATAGTATTAAAAATTCATTTAATTAACATTTATTTTATATATACAGGTATATAGCCAGACGATGAAGATAACTCCGATGAAGAAGAGCACAATTAATTAGAAATAGTATACAAAATTCATTTAATTAACATTTATTTTATATATACAGGGTGTTCCACACTAAGATGCTAATCCGTTAAGGGGTGATGGATGGATGGATGTATTTGGAGAAAATAAGACGTTTGGACAATTTTTTAATTTACTTAAACTGTTAATCACAGAGCAACGTAATTAAGCTTATTTTTTTAGAGAAATGTACATTCTTTATTTTGATATCCATAGCATTAACCTCAGTCACTCCGTTTAGAAGACATGTAAGTTCGAAGTCAACATTTTGTTTTTTTAACGAAAATTTCAACTAAAACCACCTTTTTCTCCAAAAAATACCTAGTTAACCGGTAATTTTTTTTCCAAAATTAGGATGTTTCCTATAAATAAAGTCCAGACAATTTTTATGCTACGGCCTTTACTTTTGAAGTTATAAGTAATTTTGATGTTAAAATTAGCCTTATTTGGTGCTTATTTGGTAGTTTTCGAACCAAGCTTAGGTGAAAAAGTACTAAAAAAGTACGAAATAGAGCCAATTTTAGCATTAAAATTGCTTTTAACTTCAAAAATAAAGGCGGTAGCATAAAAATTTGCCCGACATTATTTAAGCTCTAAGCTTTCCAATTTTGGAAAAAAAATTATCGGTTAACTAGGTATTTTTTGGAGAAAAAGGTGGTTTTAGTTGAAATTTTAGTTAAAAAAACAAAATGTTGACTTCGAACTTACATGTCTTCTAAACGGAGTGACTGAGGTTAATGCTATGGATATCGAAATAAAGAATGTACATTTCTCTAAAAATGAGCCTAATTTTAACAATTCGATTTCAATTAAATTCATATATATAAAAAAAATAAAAAACAAGAGTTCACACAATGAATAACTATAAAAAATTCATTCTTTTATTTATTATATTAATTTAATTGGCACAGCCACAGTTTTTAGTTTCAATTCAATTCATATATATAAAAAAAATAAAAAACAATAATTCACACAATAAATAACTAATAAAAATTCACTCTTTTATTTATTATATTAATTCAATTGGCACAGCCACAGTTTTTAGTTTTTACCACTTCGATTTCAATTAATCTTAGTTCCAGTTTTCTTTTTCGATATCGCAAACTCTCTGTTGTTTGCTCTGCTAATATTGCAAGTTTCTTGTTTTCAATTTCATTCCTTTCCATCAAAATGTTTAAGAGCTTCTTGTGAAATTCTTTCCGCTCATTTATATCATCTTTTATCAAATCTCTATTTTGATCTTTTTTATTAGTTCGTGTCTTAGAAGCACCTTCTAAAGGTGCATTCTCGTTAACAGTGGGAGAAACGCTTATACTTGGGGAAGGGCTTCTTAATATTTCTCCCAGCAAAAGTTCCACTTCATCTTCGTCATGCGGCGTGCTGCTAATACCAAAAGTTTTAGCTTTGGGTACACCTTCCACCGCGGCCTCTATACCAGCTGCTGCAATAGCCGTTTCTTCTAAAGAAGATATAAAAGCTCTTTCTGGGGGCCCACCACCAGTTTTTTTTATTGACTTATTGTTATAAGCCAGCTTTCTTTTGGCATTATATTTAAAGTCGGCCCAAACCTATTGCAATTATAATTTTGGATGTATAAAAATATTAACAGATCATTTCAAGATTGACTTACTTTCTTCCATGATTTTGCGGTCTTTGTAGGAGGACCGTTACTATTTAATTCAGCTATAAGTTTGTCCCACAGCTCCTTTTTTTTATTTTGCCATTAAAGTCTGTTATTAATGAATTTCTGGCTATTGTTGGATGTTTCTCCATAAAATTTACTAGGATTCTTATTTGACCAGGATTTGAACTTTGATTTTGAGACCTAGGGAATAAATGTATCAAATTTGTGCTATTTAATATTAATTATTTAATTATTAAACACTTGTACTTACATTTTGTAGAAAATTAAAATTTGTTATTATTGTTATGTTATTATACACAGTTAAAGCAATTTCTCATATTGTCCGACAAATAACAAACACTTAATCAGCAAATTAGTGTTGCCAATAGTATCAAGTTAATTAAATTTTAAGCAAAATTTTAAAATTATTTCCATATTCATAATAACTTATAAAAGTCTACTTTAAAACTTGAAAATTACTTTTAATAATTCAAGCACTCGATAACTAAAGACCTTTCGAACGCATATTGGTGCCTTCTAACGAAAATTTTACGATTTTTCGAACCGTGTGAACTCGAAACGAAAAAAAATTTTCGTTGTCGAATTACATGAACCGGCCCCAGGTTAAAAGACGATTGCTTGTGCGGCACGTGTTATGCGTAATATGTTATGTGTTATGCCTAATAACGCAATTTTGCTGAAACATAAACAAAAAAGGATTTGGACCAGAAGCTGCAATGCCGAAAAACGTGAGCTTATATTTAAAGTAATTAAAGAAGAAGATGTGAACGAAATGACAAAATTTATTCGAATGGGCGTTGAAAAATTTAAATTTGCTAAATTTGCTGAAAAATCGTTTAACGATTTTATCGCCCGTTAGAGGCCAACAACTGTCAAGAGAAGCAACTGTCGCGACTGTGTCATGGCCCAATTAAAACATGCATTAATTCAAATTGCTTATAAGCAAGCATCAGCGCCGACTACCGGGAAGCGGAAACCTGCTTCCACGGTGTTTTTATTGCACTAATGGAGCCCCTAGACTATCAATAATATTTTGTGCAATATTTTGATTTGCGCAATATTATTGACGGTCTGTGGGTGATACTGAAAGATTGTCTTGTCTGGGGCAAAGAAGGAAACCGTCAGTATTTCGCTCAATATTATTGCACAATATTATTGATAGTCTAGGGGCCACTTAAGGGATAACACCACTGTAGAGGTGCGAAAAAAGGCCAAATTTTGGGAATTAATTTAAAAAGTATGGAAAAAGGGATCGAAATTCTTTTCAGGCGATTGATCAAACATGTATTCAAGTGTAAAAAAAAATTTTTTTTATTGACTTTTTGTTACAAAATGGTGGCGCCACAGTCGTTTTTCGAAATCGCCTTTTTGTTAAGGGCCTCCACGTGTGGACGATTTCTCCGAAAGTTGAAGACCTGGAACAAAATCCAAATAGTTTCCTAATCTATTTGACCTTGCCCATAAAAGTAGGTAGGATTTTTTTAAAACTGATTTTTGTAAAAATGGCGCACTTATGAAAAAAAAAATTGATTTTCAGCAAAAAAATGAGCAGTAAATTGTTTATAAAAATTTTTTTTTACAACGAATCAAAAAACGGCTACATAATTTTGTAAAGAATGCGATTGTGAAGCTAATGTCAACATTTCAAACCGATCCATGCAATAGTCTCCGAGTAATCCGTCCACCCAGTTCGAAAAACATGGTTTCCAGATAATCGCGCTTAAAGTTTTGAAAGTACTCTAATAGGGAACCCAAATAACCTTTTTGCTATAGCAGCACTTATTATTTCGACAGGTAAAAGCATTATACAAGCAATAAGTCGGACCAACGCGTGCTCCGAGGCGCCGGGGGAAAATCGAAAATTAAATCCTTCAAAATTATTTTTCTGTTATAGGACCAACTGCACATTGTTTTTGTTATCCTGAAGTATATTTCAAGCCAAAAAACAAAAATTCCATTTTTTCAAAATCCTACAGTGGTGTTACCCCTTAAGGAACATGCACACTTTTTCCTTTGCTCATTATCCAGAATAGATGCTTATGTCTTCTTAATGAAATGAATGGTATTGAAAAAGGTAACTCATATGCCTTCATATTGGAATAACATTCGCCGTTGTAAAAAAAGCGTAAGGAACTTCGTTCCTGACGGGGGTCACCTAACCGCACCTGTATTTTCTTGGTCTTGTGTTCCTTTTCCAAGTTCATACAATAGTGAGTTAATTCCTCCATACATATGTCACACTCACAAATCTGTTTATGTAATAAAATGGACCTTGATCCAATATTCTACTAGCTTACAAGTCTACTAAAATTAAATTTTACAATAGTATTATAGGCTAGTGCAGATACCTTTTAAAAAGGCAAAAATGATAAAAATTATTAACAGCATGAAAAATGTTGGAAGTGAAGGAAATATAGCGAGCCAACCAGAAAAATAAATTCAAGTCGATCTGAGTTACGAGTGTGAAATAGTGGTAAATTTAAGGGGTGAAAATGGTTTTTCACGATTTCCAGCGAAACTAGACCTTCAATCAAAAAAAGTTGAATATAAAAGTTGTAGGTAATAAAAAGATCTACAACTTTTGTACAAACCATTTTTTCACATAACCTCAAATTTCCGAGAAAAATCGAAAAAACTAGCGTTTTTGTTTTTGATTTTTATGTCCTTTAAAAAAAATTTTTTTCCACGAAATTTTATGGAAACTTACCTTTTTATGTCCCAAATACGCTGTAATTTTTTGGAATTAAAATATTTATTTTTACGTTTTATTTTGAATTTAAACCTAAAAAGAGACCTCATTTTCAGCCGAAAATGCCCATGTTCCAAAAACATTTTTTTCAAAAAATCTAAGGGTTTTTTCTTTTGTTGAAAGGTCTAGTTTCAGATGTTGTAAAAAAAATTAACATTTTGCCAGGAAACGCGAAAAACTTAAAAAACTTGATTTCAAAAAGTTATTTTTCAATCATTGTTTTCAATTTTTTTCGAACTTGTTTAACGTCTCCAAAAGCTGCTTAAAAAATTCGTGGAACACTCCAAGACCCCAGCTGCCTTGTATTTTTTGCTATTTACGATTCAATTTCAATTTACGACCTTTCAACAAAAGAAAAAACCATTAGATTTTTTGAAAAAAGTGTTTTTAGAACATGGGCATTTTCGGCTGAAAATGAGGTCTCTTTTTAGGTTTAAATTCAAAATAAAACGTAAAAATAAATATTTTAATTCCAAAAAATTACAGCGTATTTGGGACATAAAAAGGTAAGTTTCCATAAAATTTCGTGGAAAAAAATTTTTTTTAAAGGACATAAAAATCAAAAACAAAAACGCTAGTTTTTTCGATTTTTCTCGGAAATTTGAGGTTATGTGAAAAAATGGTTTGTACAAAAGTTGTAGATCTTTTTATTACCTAGAACTTTTATATTCAACTTTTTTTGATTGGAGGTCTAGTTTCGCTGGAAATCGTGAAAAACCATTTTCACCCCTTAAAGTTACCCCTATTTCACCCTCGTAACTCAGATCGACTTGAATTTATTTTTCTGGTTGGCTCGCTATATTTTCTTCACTTTCCAACATTTGTCATGCTGTTAATAATTTCTTTGTTTCCAAAACTTATTTGCACTTGCCTTTTTGGCCAAAAGTAAAATATAAAGTGTTCTTTATAAGCAGGTCCAAAAGTAAATGTATAAACAACAAAATCTTTGAGAATTAACACTACAAACACTAACCGTGTGGAAGGAACAGCGACTTGAGGCATGTCATGAGCATCTCCTTACAAACCTGGGTTCGATATCAGCAGGAAATGCATGACCAAATATACCCCTTCAAGCAGAAGTTCTTCTGGCACCGTTGAAAATATCCCTCCACTCACAAGTGTCCTACGTCGTCATGACATATCTTCAAGGTTCGCCACCTCACTTTACTTGGAACTATCCATTTAGCTCCATCTGATGTTCGCCGAAACAGCCCTCCTTTCTGGACAACATGATTTGGTTGATTTTCTCGTCCTGCTTTTGCATTGTCAACAACCAGTCGTCTTCACTCAGTTCTATTCGTAATATATTTTTACCCACGATTTGCGCTTCAACAGACGGTTCGTTCGGCTGGAAACTTAGTTTGTCAGCATGTGAAGTGGAAGTTTAATTTCGAAAAGTTTCGAAAAGTCATTTAAAGAAGTAACCCTTCTACTTCACCTCTGCGTTACTTTTCATTTAGGGTAGGACTTTCTTGTTGTTTATCGCAAACATAGGGCGCTTAGTAAGGTAGAGTTAGAGTTATTAAGTTGAGAGTTACGAACGACTTCTCTTCCTCAACACCCCACTTAAACCTTTATTCCTTCTTCAGTGGTACTGAGCTAGACCTAACAACTACCTTATTTCTGGCCTCGCAGCGCCAACTTAAAGTTGCAGACCAGACCGCTTGAACAAATTCAGCAGTCTACCTAAATGTTTGGCACGCCAAATAACGAGACCCGGGGGGACAGTGACAGAGAACATGAAGGGCAAACTCGTCAAGCCACAAAGGAGGTCCTCCACCCTTCCGATCTTTAATGGTGGTGATTTAGTTCAACGTGTCCGGTGACTAAGCCAACTAAACTCCTGACATCCTTCCTTCTGCGGGTCAGTAATTTTCTGGGAATGTTGCCAACCGGCCCTGGAACAAAGCGTTTAGAGTTCTCTAGACCAGGTGTCGGCCTCCAGTGTTTGGTTTGTGTTATCGAAATTCTGTCACCATTTGTGCCCAAATATCTGGTTTCGGGAACCATGAAAGTAGTGCCAGTTAGTACTTACCTTATCATGGGCGCGTTTACACCTCGACAAGGCACCATAGGAGAGGAGATATAACTCCTTGAAAACAATCCTTCCGCTATGTTTCCCTCCAGAGACTTCTCAGAATGAATGATCATTAATCTACGAGTCTTCGATCGATTCAGTTGCAAAAAGTGCCGCATTGACCTCGTATTTTTAGAGCGTTTTCTATAACTTAAAAGAAATGTTGTCGATGGCTCCCTTTATATCGCAAAAAGCTCCCATCGTAATTCCAGTTTAAGAACCAGTTCCAGTTTAAGGGCCAGAATGTGAGGGGTCGTCTCAATGGACTTCCTTTTCTACTACGCGCCCGGAAAGAAACAGATTGGTTGGTGAACAAGATAAGTAGTACTTATCTCCTTGCGGACAATTTTTTCCATTGCCTTCAAGGCGAAAAACGAAAGGTTATATTCAGCCTAGGTGTAATCTAAGCGCCAGATAGATACCATCCGTTCCAGTGGACTTGTGTTTTAATGACAGAGTCGCCTCTCTGATAACTTCGTGCGTGTATGTGTGTTTGCTTCTCTCCAGGCAAGTTTTTTTTGAATCACCAAGTAGGATTAATGGCAACCTGGCAGAACCAGCGGTATCGTTTGCATGGATAGTTGTACCTGAAACTGTGTAGTAGTAGTACAGTACCATCAAGGTTTCTTTCCTTGTTTGTCTGAAAGAGAGAGAGAGAGTCCGTCTTGCCTTTCATTAGTGTTTTGTGCAGCTTTGCAGAGTCTAGAATAGCATCAATAATCGTGCAGAAGAGTGTCCAACTATCTCTTTTTGTTCTCCTAATCGCGTTGCTATAGGTGGCTAGATAGTAGCTTCTTGTAGCTCTCCAAGTTACCGCTTCTCTTGGCAGCTTTCTTGAACATGGAGAGTTTGCTCAATATTTATTACAAAACAATATTGTGTTGTTAATATCAACACTTAAAATTAAACTCATTCATATTATAACTTTTTATTATGATAAAGTTCCGCAAATCTGGCAGTGCTATTCATTTTGCCCGAAAATTTAACCTTAAATTGCCACCTTGATCATCGAGGTGTATCAAAGTCTCGCGGATTTGTGGTTTTGGTCAAATTCGCGAGTGGTTACCTGTGCTGGCGGAAAATATACACCTGATTGCTTTCAGGTAAGTTGTGTATTGTGCTGCGGTTTAATTGTGTTGTAGAATTCGGTGAATTGGTGTAATTTATGAAGTTTTGTTTCCTAATCTAAACGTTATGGTTTCACCTAATTCTGTTTGTTTTTTTTTCATTTTACGTTTACATTTTAAAATTTCAATTATAAATTTATATTACTAATTAATTCATGCTGTGGTCCTATTGTTTGTTTTCTTTGTGTTTTTAAATAATTTTATGCATGCAATCTATGTTAAAGCTCTGTTCCATTCTGTGAAATTGCTGTTGTTTACATTTCATTTCTGAAAAATAATTCTCTTATTTAATTTCTTTTTAGCTGCTGTCTATGGGCTTTGCCTGTGCTTAGCCATGCACCAGGTAAATTAAATATGTATCAGTCTTTATGCTAATTAATTATTCATTTTTTTTAGATCATGTGAACTGTGCCTGTGGTTGCCCAACCACCAAGTAAATTTGTTTTCATGTGTTTCTTTTCTGTTTTAGGTGGTGTCCTAACAGTAAACTTACCGGCGAAGTATCCTTACCACACCAAACCGAACCTTCTCAATTTTTGACCGGGCTTCAATTCAAATGGAATACAACACCCTTTCTAGTTGTACCCAGTAGAGATGAGAATCAATCGTCTGACCAACTGGATGTACCTCATTGTGGGCACCATCCACTGTCCACGATCGAAATTAAATTTTACTCAACGTCTGGAGTGGAGATATAGCCTGATCCAAATCAGTTGAGGTTTTCATCGCGCATGTGGGGAAATGAAAATTACACACACATAAGCATTGCGCACATGGATAAGACATGCGATATGATTTCAAATTTCAAATGGATAAGACATGCGCTTTGATTTCAAAAATTGAGAGCTTTTAACCAAGAAGAGCGGCGCGTTCCCAATTATCATACACTGCTAGATTTTGATATTCAAGAAAGTGTTTTTGAAATCTTAAAATTTATTATGATAATTATCAAAAAATTTTCGAAATATAAGGGAATTAAAAAATATATATAGGAAATAGAATTTAGAGAACCCTTTAGGTAGGTTAAAAAACATTTTCCAGGAAAATGTCCAAAATGCATCAAAACCCCATTTGCTTTGTTTTATTACATATTTACGGTTATATAAAAAATTTTTTTTGGCAAAACAAATTTTTTCGATAGATATGACTAAGGATTCCTCAAATGGGCCACCAAAATTGCAATGTTAATGAAAAACTCTAAATTTTGTGCAATCGGTAGCCTTAGTCGAACAAAAAATAATTGCCAATTTTCAGATTTTTTAATTTAACAATTTCAAAGTTATTAACAATTAAACTTTTATGATATTTTTTTTTGAAAAATTCATAACTCCGAATCTAGTTGATCGATTTACTTCGAATTAGTCTTGATTAAAAGGGGAAATGTTGAACTTTACGATGAACTATTGTTTTTTGAAAAGTTATTAACTTTTACCATTTTTTATTGCAAATGTAAGTTGTAAAATGAAAAAAAATCATGTTCTATAGCACGGAAAAATTTCAAACAAAAACCAAAATGAAGCTTATTTAATTATCTTTCATAATCCGTTTATAAAGTACAAGGCCCGCAATTTGTTCAAAAGTTATCAATTATTATGTAGCGCGACGCGGCGCCGAATCAGGAAAAAACATGTTATAGACTAAGAGCCCAGGCCCGCCAGACCAACGTCATTTTCTTAAAGCTGATATTTCGTGTATACATAGTGTGATGCGCAGTTAAGAACGTATGCACACTCGCTAGCCCGGAGAATGGGCCCTTTTGTAGATATAGGGTTTGGGGCGTAAAAGGGGGGTTAAAATTGAGAAAAATGTCTTTCTCTGTTTATGTAGGTTCTACTAGGGCTAAATAACCGTTAAATACTAGTGGCAGAAATATTTGACCATTTGCACCCTCCCCAAGCCACCAATAGCTGAAGTGGCCGTTTCACCCCTCACACCCAAGCAAATGGTCAAAAATTACTGCCACCAGTATTTAACGGTTATTTAGCCCTAGTAGAACCTACATACACAGCGACAGACATTTTTCTTAATTTTAACCCCCTTTTTACCCCCCAAACCCTATATCTGCAAAAGGGCCCATTCTCCGGGCTAGCGAGTGTTCATACGTTCTTAACTGCGCATCACACTATGTATACACGAAATATCAGCTTTAAGAAAATGACGTTGGTCTGGCGGGCCTGGGCTCTTAGTCTATAACATGTTTTTTCCTGATTCGGCGCCGCGTCGCGCTACATAATAATTGATAACTTTTGAACAAATTGCGGGCCTTGTACTTTATAAACGGATTATGAAAGATAATTAAATAAGCTTCATTTTGGTTTTTGTTTGAAATTTTTCCGTGCTATAGAACATGATTTTTTTTCATTTTACAACTTACATTTGCAATAAAAAATGGTAAAAGTTAATAACTTTTCAAAAAACAATAGTTCATCGTAAAGTTCAACATTTCCCCTTTTAATCAAGACTAATTCGAAGTAAATCGATCAACTAGATTCGGAGTTATGAATTTTTCAAAAAAAAATATCATAAAAGTTTAATTGTTAATAACTTTGAAATTGTTAAATTAAAAAATCTGAAAATTGGCAATTATTTTTTGTTCGACTAAGGCTACCGATTGCACAAAATTTAGAGTTTTTCATTAACATTGCAATTTTGGTGGCCCATTTGAGGAATCCTTAGTCATATTTTAACAGTGTATGGTTTTTCTGTACTGATCGGGCTCTAATAGCTGCGTTCCAAAATTCGAGCAAAGTTCTCGCAAGCAGTTGGCTTTCTCTCTCTACTCATGCCTTTGTAGAGAAGTGGGAACGAGTAGGTCAACTGCTCGCGAGGACTTTGCTCGAATTTTGGAACACAGCTAATGTTGTCTGAAATAGTATTCGGTGTGCCATTAAAATTATAGTTAACAATTTACTCCCTAAGAATAAAATAACACACAAAAAAAACCATTGTAAATCGCCAAATGCTAAAAAACCAAGAATATTGGGATTTTTCTCATGCTTTGATCCTACATATCTTCTAAATGGAGTCACTCAAGTTTCCTACCCTGAATCTTAGTGGATAGTGAGGAAAGCCCCCTCTCTAGAACAATTTTTTTCTCCAAAGATATCCTGGAATCACCCCTGAAAATATTAGCCACGTAGTCGTAGTCCAACAAAGGATTTTATTGAAATTCTGATGACGTATACGCGACTTTTTTTATGTGAAGGCTATAGCTTTGGTATAACCCTTTAAGGCCGATTCACACACATCAGTCACGTCATGTCTCAGTAACGTCAGTTCCGAGAAGCACAGCCACAAAAAATATGCTTTCTTTGAAAGTTAATGGCTCTGTCTACACTGAACCGCCGCCGGCCGTTCCGAATCAGTCAAGTCAAGCACATCGCCGTCACCCAACCGTCAATTTCAAATTTCTCGGAACTGACGTAACTGAAACGTGACGTGACTGATGTGTGTGAATCGGCCGTTATTCTACCAGTCCATCATGTCGTTCACGTCACGGTGCAATGCCTAGTAGTAAGCTTAGCTGGAAGATATAAAAAGGATATGATAGGTTAAGGTTAGTCTGGAAGATGCATGAGCAGGAGGCAGTAAGCTTCGCGGTTGAACTCCTGGATTTTGTATGACTTAATTTTTTTTAGGCAGCCGGCTGAGCCACAACCGTCGGGGTTAGCGGGAGACAGCCTCGTCGGAGTTTTATGCCTAATGAAACAAGTGAATCCCACTAATCAGCCAACAAAGGCTGTGACGCAGGCAGTACCAGACTACTAGGTGAACAAGGAGGTACACCGTCCGCTAGGTGAAGACCAGACCTAAGCAGAACTTTGGTACCCTATTATTAACCTGTTAAGTTGGCGCGATGCTTTATTAGGGCTACCTCTGATATGACAGTACTATCAGAGGTAGCCCTAATAAAGCATCCCGGTTCTAAAAAAAAGGTTACCTGGTAAGTTTTCCGGGAGCTTTGAAAATGCGTAATTTTATAGGTTTCGATGTGCTCTTTCCGAATTTCAACTTTGCCACCCCGTATGTTTGCCGCTCGGCCCTGGAAAAGTGGCGCATAAAAGCAATTTTTTGACAAGATCTCTTTCCGACTCATTTTACGATAAAAACATTTCTATACAAAATGAAACTAGAGAAAATTTCCGACAATTTATGTAATAACGTTTTTTTTCGTAAAGTCAATAGTTTTGGCGTGCTTTTAGGCGTCATTTTTCCAATATTATTATTATTATTTATTTAGGCAATATTTGTACAAAAGAATAATTCTTAAATTAGTACAATAAAAAGTTTTAAGAAATTACTTAAAATATAGAGGTAAAACTAGAGCTAGAACTAAGATATGAATATACTGTAAATCATAAAATTCTTAAAAAAAAACAAGAAAGAAAAGAAAAATTAAAGAAAAAGTGAAAATGTAAGATTTGAAATTTGGAGTTTGAGAGGAGAAAAAAGTGCAAGCAAATTAAGATGGTATTCGCATTCTAAGACGTGCTGCCCGTGAGGTATTCAAAAAGACGCCTTTTGAAAACACAGCTTGATTCAATAAATTGTAGATTATGTGGGAGGGAATTCCAGAGCAGAGCTGCATAAACAAAGTATGAACGTTGGCCTAACAAAGAACGAAACCGAGGAATAATTACATTGTTATTTCTATGCGATCGCGAGAGCTGGAAGAATTCAGAGAGGTAGGAATGTTTTCGCCGTCTAGGTATGTCGTGAAAGAATCTCAGCAACCTCAAGTCTTTATAGGATTTTAAGGAAGATCCCAAGACATTGTTCACAAAAGGCGTAGTGTGGTCATACCGACGTAGATTATAAATAAAGCGTATGCCACTTTAATCTTCCGAGCACAAGAAGCATCCAATGAGGGAAAGACTAAGTAGCCATGCATTAGATGGGACAGGAGTAACATGGACGGCGTATATGTGGATTTTGGAGTTGTTTACCACTGCAGGAAGGTCATTAATAAATATGCTGAATAATAGAGGACCGAGAATTGAACCTTCCGGAACACCACAGCAGAGAATGGCTAGGCGGAAGAACGATTATGTAACATTACCTGTTGCGAACGGTTGCTTAAAAAACTATGCATGAGCTTGAGAGCAGACGAGGAGAAACTAAACTGCGTGTGGAGTTTTTCGAGAAGTAGGGAGTGATCAACATTATCAAAAGCCTTGGAAAAGTCTAGCAGTGCAAGATACTAGACTTGACTCCCATTTAAGTAATTCCTAATGCCGGTTGTAATTTTAAGAAGTGCAGTATCACAGCTATGGGATTTTAGAAAACCAGATTGGCAGGGATTTATAAGGTATCACAGAGCTCAACAATTTGCAATGCAATCAATTTCTCAAGAACTTTTGCTAAAAACGGTAACATACTAATAGGACGGATGTCAGCAGGGCGCACAGGGGAAGAACATTTGTCAACAGGTAGTACAAGGGCATGTTTCCAAGAATTGGGAAATGTGGAGGTAGTAAGGCATGAATTGATCAAATGAGTTATAACAGGTAATAGGCAAAGTAACAATAATTTAAGAAATCTTAGCGATATGTTGTCACTACCTGTAGCATTAGATTGAATGCGATTTATGGCACATAGAACTTCAGAGTGGTTTACGCAGCGGAAACTAAATCCACTAGAGGAATATGAGTATTACGGGTGGAATTACTTGAAGTAAAGTACGAATTCAGACTTTCGGCATCAAGGTCATGAGGTATAGGCTCATTTCTTGATTGAACCCCTGACTTTCTTAAGTTATTCCATAGCTTGTTCGGTGTCAGGATTGAGTCGGCATGCGTAGACATTTCGCTTGGCTTCTTTAATTTTAGCCGTGGTGATATTACGAAGGTGTTTAAACATGGTATATCCGCGGCATTCAGCAATCAACTCAGTGGCGTAACTAGGGTAGGACAAGCATGGCACGTGCCATGAGCGCCAATCGAAAAGGGCGTCACCTAGAATTTCTAACTTATAATTGCAGAAATAAAATCGCAGATTGAGAAGGAAAAACAAAAGTGGCGAGATATTTTAAAAAGAATTCTTCACTGTATCAAATTTCTGGCTTTGCGAGGACATGTGGAATCACTTGAATCCGACGATCATTTTAACCAAGGAAACTTTCTTGTTTTATTGAAACTAGTGGCAATATTTAACCTGGTTTCGAAGGAACACCTTACTTATGTAGAAAATCATCCACGATCAGCGTCTTATCTTTCGCCACGTCCTCAGAATGAGTTTATCTACCTCACGGCATCAACTGTTTGTCAAATTGCACTTCAACGCACTCATAAAGCTAAGTATTTTGGTCTTATGTTCGATCCGACAGGTCCGCCTGATCACCGCGAGTAGATTTCAGAAGTAATAGGACTTGTGGAAATAGTATTTGAAAAAATCCTGGTTAAAGAATCTCCTTGGTTTTATTTAAAAAAAGTTAAAAGATGCTGAGAGCCTTGTGGAAGTCATTTTAAGCAGCTATAGAAGGACGGAATGGATCTGCAAGATTGTCGGCCACAGAACCTACTAAGAAAATACTAATGTCTGGACACAAAACTGGTGTTCAGCAACGAATAATTGAGAAAAAAAAATTAGCCGAGTTCGTAAATTGCGGCAATCACTCACTAAATTTGGTTGGGGTGCATGCAGGCAAATAAGATGTAACGGTCATGTTTTTCGGAGTATGTAATTGGATCATTACATGTGTCAGCTTTTAAAGCTTTTTGTTTAAACTTTAAAAGCTTTTGTTCAACCTTTAAATGATTTTATTTGAGCTTTAAAAGCTTTTGTTTTATTAAAGCTTTGAAAGCTTCTATTTAATATTTGAAAGCTTTCATTTAAGCTTTAAAAGCTTTTGCTTAAGCTCTAAGAGCTTTTTTAAGCTTTTAAAGCCTTTGTGCAACTGCACAGCCGTATGTTCAATTACGATTTTCTGACTCTACTAGGATTTTGGAATACAATACAAATCCGCGTTGACCGTGTTCAGAAGAAACTACAAGATCCCACCATGAACTTCCACGATGCTGCCAAGAATTTGAAAGCGCTCAGAGAATATTTTGAAGATGACTGAGAAAAGCTGGTAATGAACTCACTGAAAAAGAACTCAATCTCTGTAAGGCATAGGATATTGTCACTGTACGAAGACCAAGACGCAAAAACAAAATGACTGGTGAAACTTCGCGGGTTTACTGTTAAACTGGAAATTGCAAAAATTATGAAGAGCACACTCGACCATGTTCCTAAAGAAATGGAGAAAAGTCTCATTCGTTTAAACGATACAGACGAAAAGTTTGGTTTTATGCTTGATACCAAGAGACTTTGCTGTTGCCGCCCATTCTACTAATAATTAAAAGACATAAAATATTGCAAAGGCAAATGAATATTTCCTCGCTGTATAAAGTTGTTTTTGTAATTAGGTATAGTTGACACCATGAGAATTTTTGCATACAGATATTTTGCTATGTTACACAATGCCTTGACGAAAAAGGACGAAAAGCACGCTGATCCCTCGCTTTAGTCTTGCTTCAATTCCGAATTGTGTGATGAATAGACAACAAAAGCATACAAGTCCTAGATACAGATTTATTTACGGCCGACGACGCTCCCATTCTCGTTTTCACCTGGCTCAGTCAACACACATATACATTTCTATCAATGCTCCAGCAGCTGGCAACACTTCTCATAAATATATATGTACGTGCTAGCTCAGCCGCCTTGTTTTAAAAATCACTCGTCGAACGAAAATCTAGGGGGGTGGTGGGGGTGAAAGCATCTTCGGTCATAGAGAGGTTAGGTACCAGAATCATTCTAGGAGAAAAAATTCGCATTAAGCTTCTTTGACTTAAAGTTGAACGAAAGAAGCTTAAAGAGCTTATGATAGGTAAGTGCTGTAACTGACCTTCATCCTTGCAGGAATAAAAAAGACTCGTTGCAGTTATTCAATATTCAATAAACACATTTGTGTGGCGCTTACCTTTAGCCGAACATCGGTGTTTTAATATTTAAACTCTCATCTAAGGTAATGACCGTCGTTCAAGATATAAATCTTCGCGAAATAAAACACTTTTCAGCACGCAGCGAGTTTTCATTTTTTTTGTTGCTCGACTACATGGCACAGAGCTTTGCTCCTTCCTTGCCATACAATACAGGATGAGGGGGAGCTTTCGCGCAAAATCCTTTTAATGTCCTGTTTGGGTGGGCTTACACACAGTCCTTGGCAGGGAAGCTTTTGATTTTAAGTAAAAATTGTGTATTTATTACATGTTGCTGTCGGTATGGATAATGGGATTCTTTTGGTAGGCTTTCATTGTGATATAAATTTCCGCAAGGATAAAAATGTAATTTTACAGGAAAATTATTGGCACTTCTTTTTTGTGTTTGAGATTTAAGCTATTACCAGGAAATATTTGTTACCGGAAGGCAATTTTTACAGTTTGACCGCCATAATTTTGAAAGGATATAATTTAATGAAACCGATAATAATTAGTGGATGAGTTCTGCGTAACTTTAGTAATACTAAATGTTTGTATAGAGTGTGGTTCAAAAGAATATGAATGAATAGAACAAAAACAAATCAAACGCTTTGTGATGACTGATTTCTGTATTACTTTTTTAGAATTCAGTTTACCTGATTACCTTTTAGAAGCATCTCATTTACACTCACCAACAAGTAATTAACAATTTTCCATTAGGTAGGAATAATAACTGGAATGAAATCACTTTCGACATGATAGAGTGGTAACATTTTGCGATCAAGATAATAAAAGGAAAAATCATATTTTAACATATTTAATTAAAATAAAAAAAGTCACTTTACAAACCAAATAAATAAATCTACACTATTTACTTTCGTTATTAAACGTGATAATTTTAAGTAGACCAACTCTGTTTATTGAACTTCGCTGACTAACTTAATTAAACTGGTCTGTTTAAGCTTAATTGACTGACACCCTGATCGAAGAGTTAAGGATAGTCAAGGACGACTGAAAAGAAACTTTTAAGCATTATTTTTAGATATTCTTTCTTTAGAGGCCACAAAATGCAGTGGTTACCATCCTGACATTCGAGCAGTTTACCTCTTCCATTCCCGTAGCAGACTGGCGCAAGACTTCAGTTGGTAACCTCGGGGTTTCTGCTTCCTTGGCGATCGGAGTGGATATTGTCGAGATTGCTCGTTGGCGGGCGCTGTGGGGACTTTGCTAGTTTGGCTGGGGGCAGCTTCGGTCTTGGACCTTTCATCCGCTGTGATCCTAAGCTGTGGTCAACCAAACTTGTATACTCAAATTGGCTACCCGTCCGCCTCAATTCGTTTGGTTCACAGGGAATGCCATCTCTATTAATGGTGGGCGGTAGGGCCTTGTTTTGGACCTCTATCCACTTGATGGTCATCACGGCGGTGGGGTCTTCTATCTTCTGTGAAGTACCCAACCACAACATGGCTGCGCGGCAGCTAGTCCCGAATACTGCGACTAGGCTTGTTTCTTCCCAGGGCTTAAGGCGGCCCAGCACACCTCTCAGCCACGGTATTGTCGAGTCGGCGCAGGTGATAGCGAGCCACCCTGAACACGCAAGGAGCCCCAGAAACCAACTCCAACTAGGATATTGCTTCCAACAGGGTCCCTTGTACGAGTTGTTCCATGGTCAGGAGTCGCCAGATAATCAGTCGGAAGGCCAGCCATTCTGACATTTTCTGCCATTTGGCAGAAGGTCGGCCTTGGAGCCCTTATAGGTTTCATTATGTGTGCATTGCACTTTTTGTCTGAAAGCTTTTCAGCCGACTGGAGCCTTTACCAATTTTTGTCGGGTTATTGTGGCCCGGAGAGGATCCTGAGAATCCAACTCCCTACTTATTATAAGATCAGTACCTCTCTCCTTCTCAGGAGTAGCCGCCTTTCACAGATAGCGATCCAAGGAGATCTTACAATGAAGGAGTGATCTATGCGTACCCCACCGCGGTTTGCGCGTCCAGTCTGTCCTTATTGAAGAGGGATCCCGAAAATTCACCCTAGCTGGGGCGACGTTCGGCAGCCTGCTGCATGGGCTCAGTGATGTCCAACAGACCTTGGAGGACCTGTTGGGGGGCTATGGAAGCTTTAGAAATGGTTGGAGCGTTGAGACGTTCCTCCATCCCCATAAGTTTTGTCTTTATTGATCCCACGCTTGGGATTGCGGTTATTTTTGGGTATCCTCTCATAGCAATTGTGAATATTTGTCAGGAAGACCTAAAGGCGAATCTATAAGCACACAATTAAAAAAAATGGCTAAAAATGGTCAACTTAGAATGGCGATATCTCGATCACCGTTGATGGTACGGAGATTTAAATAAAAGCAATTTCATCGTTTTTTCATAACCTTTCTTTTCTCTGAACTCAGGATGCAGTAAAAAAAAGTTATAACCGAATTAATAAAAACAAATGAAAAAACGTGATTTTTTGAAATAAATTAGGTTTTGAATTACAAATTGTAAAAAAAAAATTAAAAAGACGCATTTCGATGGGAAATTTAATTTTCTACAAAAAAGCATTCTTTTAAAAATCTTGAAATTCCAATTGTTTTCGTGTTATTTTGAAAAAACAGAAAAGGGGTACTTAGGGTCGGCTTTCAAAAGCACACCCTTCAAAAAGGGGGCACTTTGTGATTTTATCATTTTTAGGTGCCAAAATAATATATCTTCTTCTATATATAAAATTCGATGTATGTGTGTATGTATGTATTTTCCCTAATAACTCCTAAACCATTCAACCGATCGCCACAAAAATTTAACCACATATTACTTACATCAAGGGGGTGGTTTTAGCATCGTTGCCTACTTTTAAAAATCACTCCTAGGGGGCGCTGTTCTACGAGGATGAAAATGTATACATAGAGGTTTCTGGGTACGAGAAAGCGATTGGTGATGTCCATTACTTACGCGAAGATGGCGGTTCCAATATGGCGGCCGAATTTTGCAATTGTGTTCCCCGACCCCAGGCATGGGTATCAAATCAAAGGGTATGACAAATAGAATATTGCTGTGTGGCGTCATTCCAAATTCAAAATGGCCGCTTACACAAAATGGCGGATTACCTTTTTCTATGCAAGTCATCCGGTATGGGTATCAAATGAAAAGGTATGACAAGTAGAATACTATTAGCTGTGCGGTGTCATTCCAAATACAAATGGCGGCCACAAAATTACGGTTTACATTTTTCTTTACAACGCCCGGGGCTCGCCCTCGGTATGGGTATCAAATGAAAGTGTATGACGAGTATAGTACAGTAAGCTGCGTGACGTCATTTTAAATCTAATATGGCGGACACCACAAAATGGCAGAAGACATATAATAGTCTAAATGTAGAAAATAAAATATAGTTTAAAAAAACTAAAATATATACTTATAAATTAAAATGAACTAAAAAATCGAGCGAAGTTCTGCACAGGGCGTCTACTCCCCGGCATAGCAAAATCAAATCTGATCGATAAATGCCAAGTCAGGGGATGGTTTTTATTGTCTCGATCAAAATGTCAGATCCCTAATAGTTTCACATTTTGTTACTTGGAATCAAAAATACCAAAAAATTGCCTTTTTCAAACTCTCCTACTGTATATTAAAATTCATATCACCTGATTACTACTATTGGCTTATGGGTGCAGCATAGGCGCACCGGGTCCCAGCTAGTTAAACCATAAAAATGCTTGATTGAATGCAATAATTGTTCCTTACTCAAAGACATTTTCATTAGCCTAATATGCCAAGTCTGCTTTGATCAGCATTCATTCAAAAAACTCCTAGTCTCTAAAATCCAATTCGAAGACAGCGAGCATTTTATTTCTTAACGAGTTCTACACAGTATGTAGAGCAAAACCTATGCGCGCCGACGATCATTTACTTCGATCAGGAATCGTGATAATAATGATAAAGTTCTGGAAAAACTGCTACTCTTTTGCAACCGGTGGCTTAATCAGTGGAGTTACAAATGGTGCTATAGTTCCGATGAAATTGAACGTGGGTTGCATTTAGTCGAGTCGCGTATTTTAAGAATGCCTCTTGTTTAGTCTTAATTATGTACGTTGATACGTTTTCGGTTTAATGACTGTTTTAGACTACATTTCATATACAAACCAACAGCATAATTTGACCTACGCGGGGTGTAAAAGATAAAGTCTATACTGAGGAAATAACCTACTGTGGCTGCAGTAGAAGAAAGATATGGGAAATTAGCACTATTTCAAGGAAGAAAAGGTAAAGAAAGCCTGCATAGCCTTTTACGCCCGTAAAAAGACTTTCGGCAAAGGATGGGGTCTGCCCGATGCATATCCGCGAAAGTTATCCCCCCGCTTGCAGCAGTTATGATAAGCGCATCTGGTCTTATCCTCTTTTGCGATTTTTTTGCTGTTCCGCGGTAGCTTCTTTTATTGGTTTTCTTCCGCTCTACCTTACTCCAGACAGACCCTCTTTCCGAACATTTCTCTGGCCGTTTTTGGTCTTCTCCTTTCTCTTCTCTCGAGACCTTTGCCGGAGTTGCGACTCTTTTCCCGTCTCCCTAAAGGCTCCCCTTCATAAACAGGACGCCGGCAGGCCGTGGCCTGAAGGTTCTCGCCTTGAGGCCAGGTATCACCACACACTCAGCGGTCGCCAACTGCATGCGGCCAAAGTCTAACAAATAACAAGTCTTTAATCTTCACACAAAATTTTCACCCGGTTAGTTGTATGAACATCACTGCTGAGCACCACACAACGGATACATAGTGTGAGACAAAGCCAGATTCTCTCTCTTTGATAACGTATGCCCTTCAACGAGGACATCTTCGTCAAAATTCCCTCGAAAAAAGAGAAGAAATGAAGACGTCCTGAGAAAGTTCGATGTACAGAAATTCTGCGACAGGTCGAAGATGTCAGACTGAGTCGGGATCACTAACTAGAATGCACCCTAGTATCTTTCAAGTGGAACTGCTGACGATCCTGAAGGCTTGCCAGACAATGAACTTGGAACCTACACATGGATGTAGTAATCGTAGATAGTCAAGCCTCTATAATAGCTTTCGATTCAGTAATGATGCGTTCCAAGCTGGTGTGGCAAAGAATAGTTGATCTTGATAGGCTTGGTAAAAAGCACAACGCGACCACCAGAAAGGTAGAACGCACAACGAAAAATCCGACTACCTAGCCCAGCAGAGAGTCTCGCTCCGAAGCTTGAAGAGTAATGGCCTGTCCACACGACAGAACATTTTTCGCGCCAAACTTGTTCCCATAAGCATAAAGACGTCACCAAACGCAGTCGTAAAACTGATTTTTTTTTTCATAAAAAAGCAAGTTTTGGGCAAAAATGTTTCTGTCGTGTGGACGGGCCATTAGAGAGTCGACAGCACAATAGGCGGGGTCAAAAACGCCAATTTTAACTACCACTTGTGCTAGCCAGCCAAAAGTGGAGAGCACTGGAGACCTGCACTATTGCTAGGGCGAGTTGGCCCAATTACAACAAAGAAAAAATATAGGCCTCGTACACACTCCCTAATGTCGGGTTTTCATTAGTAGAATTAGTGGTAGAGTATACTAAGGGAGTACTAGCTATCCTGTGAACTCGCTTAATAGTAGGGGAGCTGGCACTTGAAAAAATCGTGTTGTCCCAACCTTCTGCCGTTTGGTATATAAGCTTTTGAAGTAATTTTAAGCAATTTTTATAATATGACATTTTTGCGGGAAGTGGACCGATTTCGAGTTAGGGGTTTTGGGGGGTAAAAAGGGGGTTAAAATTGAAAAAAATTTCTGCCGCTTCGTATGTAGGTTCTTTTAGGGCTAAATAACCGTTAAATACTAGTGGCAGACATTTTTGACCATTTGGACCCTCCCCAAGCCACCCCTAGCTAAAGTTGCCATTTTTCTCCCCACACCCTAGCAAATAGTCAAAAATTTCTGCCACTAGTATTTAACGGTTATTTAGCCCTAAAAGAACCTACATACGAAGCGGCAGAAATTTTTTTCAATTTTAACCCCCTTTTTACCCCCCAAAACCCCTAACTCGAAATGGGTCCACTTCCCGCAAAAATGTCATATTATAAAAAATGCTTAAAATTACTTCAAAAGCTTTATACCAAACGGCAGAAGGTTGGGGCCACACGATTTTTTCAAGTACCAGCTCCCCTACTATAATGAAAACGTAAGTGGTAGAGTAGAGTCCTTGGTTATAGTAGAGTAGAGTGGGTTAGCACCATGGTCAAGTTACTCTACCATTTGCCGTCTGCTTAAAAGTACGCCAGTTACACTACCACTAATTCTACTAATGAAAACCAGGCATAATAGACATTACCAGAATAACGGCAATCATCACGGGATATTGGTCCATTGGAGACCTCGCTGTGGTCTGTTGCCGTATCTGCAGGAGACGAACGAGAGTTCGCTTCTTGTGCAATATTGCCAGCCAGTGCACACTAGGCAATTGCGGTCCGAAAGACTTAAAAGAGATCCCCAGACTGGAGATTAGATCACCGATAAGCTTCCTAATGTCCACAGGATAGCTTGAGATATCCGTCATAGACGACCAAACAACCACTGAACCAGAAAAATAATTGGGCCTATGGTCGCGCTGGAGGCAGCCCTATACCTACTCTAAACCTAACCTAAGGAGGCAAATCGATACTTTTAAGGCCAATCTTACAGAGTGCTAAGATGTCTCAGTTTTCCTAATTTTTAATAAACTTTGTTCCTATTCTCGCTTAT
The DNA here is from genome assembly GCA_963855945.1 of Thereva nobilitata. Taxonomy (NCBI): domain Eukaryota; kingdom Metazoa; phylum Arthropoda; class Insecta; order Diptera; family Therevidae; genus Thereva; species Thereva nobilitata. Next base: position 52,107,885 of record OY979694.1, on the reverse strand, counting down.
TGCTGGCCATTACAAAGGCCATCTTCCTTATCATATAATAGATGACGACAGATTCACCTACCGTTTCCAGAAAATAAAAATTAATGACGAGTTTTTGTGCGGGAAAGTCTTGTCCTGTACCTTTCCGGGCCACAGGCTCAATTAAATTTTATTAAAACTCACTGAGTTATAACCAACATAAAAGTCACCAGCCTCTGGTTTTCGGCGACGTAATACGAAATTTCTTTACTAATAAATGAGCAACTTCATAAAGTGGTTTTTCTTAGAAGCCATTCCTTGCATTAGCATTTAAAAGACCTAAAGTCCTTTGCACAATAAATAACTGTTCAATTATTCAATTCCAATATTTTTCTTAAAAGCACAACCAAAAAATTTTCACCATTCACGAACTAAGAAGCACACCAAAAAGGAGTCCTTTTTTTTCTGGCATTTGGCACCAGGAATGACTACGGCCTGTAAACCATGCCAAGGAGAGCTTTTTACACCACATGCGCCAAGCAATGTAAACGCATACAGTCGGGCGTATACCAGTCAACGGCAAATTCTCGTCTAATGCTGACAACTTTCGCGCTCGGTCCTCCGCAATTCCTCAAGAAAGCAACTTTAAACAAGGTCAAGAAAAACCAGGGAAAGTGCATTGAATTCCGGTGAATATCCTTTGAAAATTGTGTTGAAAAGTGTGATCCTTAACATCCGTGTCTAGTGAGTGCCCTTATATCCGTCAAGGATTCGATCCGTTTGGAACCTATCGTTTGGTCATAGATCCTCGTTTTGGGATTTTGTGTCCGTTTAGAGAAGGTGCCGCGTGTGTGATGTCATGATTTTTATGAAAATCCTTTTGCTCCTGTAACGTCGCAACAACACGGTGACAACGGGATGTAAAAGTGTGATTTTTGTGCCATTTATCCTGGTTAGTGTCAGTGTCATAAATTATAACGGGAAATTGAGTGAAAAAAAGTGTATAATCATATATCCCTTAGTTCGCACGATTGAGTCCTTTCTAGCTCGATATCGTTTCCTTTCGGATTAAGGATAACCAGGTGCAAATGTTCACGTATAGATGCTTAAAAGGAGTCTTCTAAGATTTCATTGTTAAGAGAAATGTGCTACGCAATCTATAAAAGGATGATACCCGCTATTAGTCATCTGGGATCCTCAAAGTGAATCTCTATTGTGCATATCCTTTAAGTTAATCGAAGAATCCTTTAGTGAGAAGTGTTTTAAAAGTGTCAGTGTGGCCCGTGATTAATTAATTAGATCGAGAGTCCAACTGTAACTACGCCGGAGAGCGGCCGCCTTGATATGTTCACTGCTGGTCCAACTGCTGACTGGAATGGATAAATTCAAGTGTATGTGAGATAAATCTTTTTTTATACATCTTGTTCCTTGGACTAATTTCCTTTTATCACTGTATTAAAAATAAAAAGATTCGTATGGTTTCCAAGCATTGGATGTAATCTGCTTAGGGGAGCCTTCTACTCTGCTTACGATTTACTGACGAACCGTCTTACAGTTTCCTTCTGTATATGGGATGCTGCTCCTTGCTGCTTTGTCATTGAACAACGTTTTAGACTTAAGCTAATCCTGTGGGATTCCTTTTGCTCCTTTTACTTCACATGAGTTTGTAAGCATCCAAAATTTCTCCGGATTTTTAGTCCGGGACGGGCAGGGAGGGTTGTTCTTTTTAGTGTTCTGAAAAGTGGGTGGTGTACAAAGAGAGATTATAAAATACTGGTTTTTACACACATCCCGCCCCCGTTCGTCGTCGTTGTTGTTATTATTGTTGTTGTTGTTTTTGTTGTATCCTCAATTTTCTGACGTGAATCTCTGAGGTGGTGTGGTGAAAATTAGGATAATGACCGGGAAAAATGTAATTGGCATAAATTTTTGGGCAAATGGAGTGAAACTACGCATTTGGCATGTCGTAAATGTTCATTTCTTAAGTGAGTTATGCTTGGCTGTGACTCACTTAGGAGGAAACTTAAGCGTGACCTTGTAGAATTGGGGTGAAGGCATAGATTTATTGTTCATTATTTTTTCCTTTTTGTTTTTGGAGGAAAGGATGGAGGCGCCAATAAAATATTTTGTGGATAAAGTCGAGTAAAAAAGGATTTGCTAAATTATCATTTTAGAAGGCAGTTTAGTTTGGGCATTTTCTTTTAGGATTATTAGTTCGTTAATGATAAGAAAGGACACTGTTTAGCCGAGATACTTGTAATCAATAATTATTGCCTATTAAATTGGGCAATATGTACATAATATCTAAGTTTGTTTGTTAAATTTTGGCGTCTCTTTCTTTTTAATATGCCTTTGTAATCACATCGAAACTGAAAAGGGGTGTTCTTTGAATTTTTTCGGTCTTTTGGAAGGATTTATGCAAGGGTATGTGGCATTCTTCACAATGCTATTTATAGTTTGAAGAACACCTTGATTTTATACTGAAGTGGCCATTGTTTTTCATGCTGTTTACCGTCGGGCAATTTATATCATACATGTTAAAATGTTAGCCTTTCATTATTTCTTTGTTTGTTTTATTTTAAGGAAACCATTTCTCTTTGGCCTAGTTTAATTTCATGCCTTTGCCAGATTTCCCTCAAAATTTTATAAAGTTGGCCTTAGTGCTTTTTGTAAGTCACGCTATTGTTGAGAATGTATATTTTTAACGAAATTTTTCTCCTTTACATTAAATAAAATCTAATAATTGTTTTCATTACATAAAACTATGAAATGAGATTTAAAAAAAAGAAGCGAGTTGGGGTGAGAATCATGAATATGATGCTGCAACCCTGATGACATCTTACTGGTAAAAAATAAGATTAAGATTAGAGGGCGATAAGGGAGTTCCGTAAATACCACAACCTGTAAGATATATTGTATTATTCTGTCTATTATTATGGTCGGGTCATATTAAGGGTGTGGAAGTAGCCTATAATGAGCCGGAAATTGAGTCTCAATATCTCTTTCGATGTTAGGAAGTGGTAACGGTGGTGCTTAACCCGTGAGAAGGCGCACCTAATTTTGTTACACGGAGAGGCGCGCGCGAGCAAATTAGTAATCTACTTTTGTAGTATCTACTTATTGGCTTTTAATGGATTTATATGAATAAAACAAGGTTTAATGAGTAAGAAAATAAGTATTTTTATTAAAACTATGAAACATAGGTATATGCAATTTCTACAGCAAATAACAAATTAACTTTTTTTATTTTCAAATTTTTTCAATAATCGTAAAAAACACAATAAAAATTCTTACATAACAAAAACTTAAAAAAATTACTCTTTCATAAGATCTAGACGAGTATGCTTCTCGAAACACATTGAACACATGTGATATGTTCGGTGCCAAGTATTTGCTTGCACGAAATGCACTCTTTTTTTGGATCGTTTATTCTTACGTCTGGGACATATTGCACAGAATCCGCTTGACGTAGGCTCTGCAATAGATCTAGGAGTCGGAACAAATCGCTTCATTATAAAGTACCCCGCAGTTTTTGATCCGGAAACGGCGTTCGGTCCATCTCTCCCAAACCTACGGCAATTTATTCGTTATCTCATCCCGATCAATAGTGTATGTGGGCACAATTTTCGAAAATGGGGCGATTTCGAGACACAGCGAAAATCAACTATTTCGTCCGAACTCCATATATGTGCGTTTATTGGCATGTTGGATGTAGACCGCTGATTGTTTAGATATACTTATATACATGATATATTTGATGGATATTATGTCATACACATAGACAACATACATATATACTATATTAGGGTGGCCCTTATATTTAACTTTTTCTTTTTTTTGGAAGGCGCACCCTCACAATATTTGAATGGATGAAAAACGGGCAAATGTGAAGTTTGAGGCAAATCCGAAGATTTTTAGAGGTCGCTCACGGCGGTATCCCCTAATCACCCAAATAATATAGTACGAGCAAGTGTGACAAAGCGGCCATCTGTGGATAGGTTATAGATAGACTAACAAAAAATGGTATGGATGGGGGGAAATCGTAACGGTTTAGCCGCTAGGGCGTTTTGAAGTTTTTTTTAGAGTTTTACATATCACCCTGTATTTTTGTAACCCTATGACCTATTTTCATGAATAAAATGTCAGTGTACGCAGAATACTCCCTGTCTAAAAATGTCAAAATTTGCATTTCCAGTTTCTTGGTCTATTTTATCGTCATCATGAAAAGATCATAGCATAAGGACAATTTTCTTTGTTTTCTTCTTTGGTACATATGATACGATCATCTTATCTTCACCGAACCGAAACCAAAAATGGAACTTGGCATTGACCTATCCTTAGTCGACAAAAATAAAGGCGGAATCTCTTTTTTATTTTCTCGTAGTGTGCCCACCTAGTGATTGTGTTTTCCCGTACTTTTTGCATTTTCGGGATTTGGGAATTCCCGAATATGAAAATAATTGATTTCTCGAGATTCAAGATTCTCTGTCGACAATTCTCGAGAAACTCGAGAATCTCGAAATCCTATAGAAAATCGTTTAATTAAAAAATGAATAAAAAAAATTTAAAGAGGCAGAAAAACTATGAAAAATGTAAACAGAAAAAATTGGTTTGCTTTATATTATTTAATCTTGAATAATATAGAAAAAAGTATAATGTTTTGTCTTATAATTACTGACTGTTTTTCTTAAAATAGCTTTTTAAAACTCACAAACAGTCTATTAGTTCGAGAGCCTTGGCTCACCAGACCGTACGTTATTTTCTTAAAATACAAATACATAGTGTGATACGCAGTTAAGAACGTATTCGCACTCGCTAGCCCAATGGCCCCTTTTGTAGATATTAGGCCCTAAAGGTACAAAAAAGACCTACCAAGCTACGTTAAATTCTTACGGCTGCTTTTTATATATTTTGCATAGAATACTATTTGAAACGAATATAAATTACTGCCAGACACCTCCGGTAGGCTCTAACTTCCGCCAGACACTTTAAACCTGTAGAAAAAGACAGATTTTAATAATTCGGATATTATACGTTGTATTCTGTTTTCTGCATATTTTCGTGTAGGGACTGTAATGCCTATGCAGTGGTGTACTACAAAGCGACTTTACTGCTTTTCTCGATAATAAAAAAACTGAATCATCATCAAAAATTGGTTCATTTAGCGATAAAAGCAATTAAATCGAATCCAAATCGCGTGGACAACCGCAAGTGTGTGAGAGCCCTTAGTATTATGAACGGCAAGTGATGTTGATGGACTAGTCTACGAAGGGCCTTCAAGAACCGTGGAAGGGAAATAAAAATAAAACAGATTTATGATTTTTTTTAAATTTCAAATCTCGAGTATCCTAATGATTTTCTTCGGGAAATGGGAATCCCGAAATATTAAGATTCGAAATTCTCGAGAATCGGGAATCCAATTTTCTTTGTAAATCTCGAGAAATCTCGAGAGCGGATTCTCGAGCACAATCACTATGCCCACCGCAGTTGTTCTGTAGGTATTCTTCAATTCATCAAACAACGGTATTGATGTAAAATAATTGTCCATAGTTATATTTCTTCCAGTGTTCAATATGGGCGTTGCAATCCTCTTGACAACATCCGCAGCAGAATTGCTCAGATTGAAAGGTCCTGCGGGTTGTTTTCAGGCGTAAATCTCCAAATTGCTTGTGTAAAAGGTTGTGGAATCTATAAGTGCATAGATTTTGATGCCGTATTTTGCGAGTTTGTTAGATATATCCACTCTAAACTTACAGCGGCCTCTGAATGATTCTAGCATTTCGTCGATAGTACAGTACTCTCCGGGTGTGTAATTTTCATTACAATGAGCAACGAAGCTTTGAAATATTTCTCGTATTGGTGCCAGGTTATCGCTTTGTTTTCTGTTATCCCGAGTATTGATATCATCAAATCGCAGAACCCGCAATAAAAACAAAAATCGTTTTATTGACATCGTTGCTCTAAAGAAATCACACGCTGTACCATCGTCAAGCCACATTTCTTTTACATTTAAATGGCAAATCTTTTTCACTCCCGCCATGTAAAATACTCCAATCAGTGCTTTTATTTCATTTGCATCTGTAAACTTACAATCCCGTTCCCGTATGTATTCGTGTACAGGACTATTTTGTCTATCATTGAATCATCCAAAATAACTTCAAAAAATGAAAAGCATTGCAAAGGTTCTTTTGCCGTCTTGGCTACATTTTTGTCTCCTGGTAGATGGATAACGATATTACAACTCCTGGTACGTGTGTTACGTAAAGGTTTGCGCATAAGCCACTTCGTTGATCGATCTTTGCCAGTATAGATTGGGGTCCAACCTCTTGGTTGTTGCAGCGCAGGAATGTCAGCTTCAATTTCATCCGAAGATTACTCCGTATCTGGTGCGTGAGAAGTGCAAATGGAGGAACCATCGCTTTCTATGGGGTCAACACGATTTTGTTCTCCACTCTCGAGATCCGCATCCAATTCATCGCCAAAATCCCCTTCCAACCACGAACAAATTTGTGCTTGACGTCGATCGTCCATTTTAGATGTGTTTAGGTAATAATTGAAGAGTGCGCGAACATAACGACACATGTGCAATTTTGAAAATTGTTCAGAAAACGCAAAAAACTGTTTAGGTCTCTGAACTGATCACATCAACTATTAATGATTACATATATAGGGTTGTGGTTTGTACTCATTCAGACTCAAAAAAAAATATTTTAAAAAGGTTTAATACTTTAAGAGAAAAAATTCCCTTTTGAAAATCCACATTGAAGAATGGTTAAAAAATATAAATATTCGTAGGACATTGTGCCTTTTTGCAGGGAAACCTTCATTTTGCTATCAAAAAAGTAGGACATGCAAGTGCTTTTTGAAGTGTCTGAGATTGAAATTAGTTGTAGTTTAGTGTCATGAACACGGTTCAGTCAAAAAAACTTAAAACGGTCAACCATGGACATGTGCCGTTTTGTGCGCCCACTCCTCAATTAACTAATTTAATACAAATTAACAAAATAATATTCTAGAAAATACAATAATACTTTTTTTATTGAAAAAATAAATACTTACACGGATGGGCGCGTTGTGAGCAAATTGCCGCAAGATGACGGCTTCAACAAGTGTTTAGCTGCGCGGACACAACGGAACTGACAGGCACGAGAGTTGCGTCAGAGAGAGGGCATGAATAGTTTGGAAGGTACCTAGGCGCTTGAGAAGTTATGGCGTTGGCATAACCAAAAATTTTTGCGTGAGTAAATTGCTCATAGCGCGCCTTCTCACGGGTCAAGTAAATGTCTTGCAGTCGCTTCGTGTGGCGATATTTAAAGAGCTTTCAGACACGACGGACAGCTTGTTTAATTGGCCAGGCGCAACTTGTTAAGATGTTCCTTAGCAAGACATTGGTCAGACAAGACCATCAGAGCAACTTTGAGTTCAATGATAGAAGCACTTTTGGCTTGATATTCTCATTAATATTTTCGCCTGGCGTAATGCCTGGAGCATAATCCAAATATGGTGAGAATAGCTTCTTCTAGAAAATGTGAAGAACTAAACTAGTCTCAGATTTTGATAATTCAAGTCCAATTCAAGGCCAATAAATATTAAGCCTGCACTATTCCTTGCCTTGATAACACTCATGGCCTGGTACCCATCACAGAATAATAGTGGGTCCACAGAGTCTTTTGTTTGCAGTCTTTTGTAGAGATTTTATTATTTATTTGCCAAACAAGGCACACTTACAGCTAACAGCAAATGATACATTAGGGGTATTCACTCTTCGTAGCTTTTGGTCTTGCATAGTTGTAAAAATAGCAAAATGAGCAAAATTTTGCTATAATACAACAGAACAACAACAAAATTCATTGCTTTCAACTTTACTACACGTTTCCACAAATGCTAGGGGAAAACCCTATTGTTGATGTGGTGTAATATTGTAAATAAAGTAATTTTGAACTACTGAAAAATCCAAAAAATTTGTCATTTTGGTAGTTTTCACTGCAGATTAGATTTAATAGCTCCATGGCCTACCTATATATTGTTTGACAGCTGCGTAAATGTGAAATTGTCATTAAATTGAGGTTTTTGAGAAATTGCCGATTTAATTTAATGACAATTTCACATTTACGCAGCTGTCAAACAAGATATATGTAGGCCATGAAGCTATTGAAACTAATGTGAAGTGGAAAATCCCAAAATTACCAATTTTTTTGGTTTTGCAGTTCTTCCTTTTGGTTTTTTGAAATGGTTTTTTTCTAAAACCACCCCTGAGTTGAGGCGAACAAAACAAAAAAAAATTATTGAAATCGGTCGAGCCATTTTCGAGTTTTTGCGGGACTAACGCACGGCATTCACTTTTATATATATAGATTAAACTATTTACAATCGGCTATTTAGCCATAATTAAATTGTTTGTATGGTGGTGTCGTGGTGGGTAATGATCCTATGAGCATTATACATTATTTAATTGCTATAGGATTCAGCTTCTGTTGGCCAAGTCTAGGATGTGCCATCGTTTTTGGCATGCTGTGTCCCTTTATACATTAATTCGAAAAGATATTTAACACATGTTTTTTAGGTAGTGGTTTACCTTCCATAGCGACTAACGCACAGTCGCTTTTCCTTAGTGTCAATGAGATGTCGTTTGATTGATGTTAGTGCTGCACTTTATCCTCAACCTTTGCATCCATAGGTAAATTTTCTTTAGATATGCCTGCAATATATGTGATGCTCTAATGGGATCTTTGCTACTTATCAAACAATCCCTATCATCAGCATATGTTGCCGTTTCAACACCTTCAGTTATTGGCAAATCTGATGTGTAGATCAAGTAAAGGACTGGCCTTACTACAGGGCCCTGATACTGCCGGTCTAATTTCGTATAAGTCTAAGTATTCTTCACCAAGTTTGACCTGGAAGGTTCTTTGGTATAGATATGAGTTTATTGTCGTGTAGTAGAAGTTTGGAAACAAAGTTTTAAGTTTATGTGGGAGTCCCTTGTGCCACACTTTATCAAATGCTTGTTGTGTGTCTCTATCTAATAATACTGCTGAGCTGTATTTCTTGCTTTCAAAGGTTTTCCTGATATGATGTAATACTCTATAGTTTGCTCTATAGTAGAACTTCCTCTAGTGTTGTCTGTTGTCCTCTAGTATTGGCCTGCCTAGAAATATTTTTTCAAATACTTTCGAGATGGATGCAAGAAGACTGATTTGTCTATATGTGCTTACATCGGTGTGTAATTTCCCTGCTTTTGCTATCATATCACATTATAGTTGAGAAGATTCCGGTTATTAGGTCGAAGGGTCTTTTTTGGGTTTTCTATTTTTCGCATATAATTCTCGCAGTTTTCCTTGTTGTTACTGGTTTTATGGGTGGAGATAATTGTTGGTCACTATTGATTAATTTCTTCACATCTGCTTCAAATTCCTGCATGGAGAATTCGGGTAACCACGTTGTACAAATGCCGTGCAAACCGAGACCACTCATTGGATGGAATTTTAAAAAATTTCAGGTGTTGTGGTCTTTCAAGGTTTTTTTTTGGTAATTTTCCATGGTGAATAAAGTATAATTTTTAGTCTGTCATAGCAATTGTATCGTGAGTATTAAATGCTGTTTTGGCTGTAGCAAGTCTGCTGTTTTGTTTACATTAGGTGGTTATGGAGGAGAGCCCCATCCTGTTTCTTGTATCTTATTGGTGATATAGCAAACATCGTCGTCGATTTCATAATTGGGGGAGAGTAAGCTGCACTTATATTAATTGGCTCCTGCCTATCGTCAATTGTTACTGTTGTGGGTTCGGAAAATCAGAAAGTATACGTAAAATCCGTTGATACAAATATCGTGTCTATATCCCCATTAGTTTTAAAGAGTTATAATAACAGTTTATCGGTTCAATGTGTTTCTGGCAAAACACCGTAAAACGGCTTATCCAAGGTTGTAAGGGATAAGAAAGATTGCTTTTACCCACGCTTACGTTATGCTTGTAAAGCAGCTGCGGTAATCAAACTCATAGGTATCGGATTGTTCAAACGTAGATGGGCCACTTATAAAGACGATGTGTCCTCCATATTTAGTCGAATCATAGTTTTCTTCGGAGTTAGGGCACGTCCATTAATTATGTGAGGACATTTTGGCGAATTTTCGAGCCCCCCTCCCTCTAGGTGAGATGTCGTGAGATTTGGCTCGACCCCATCCCTCACCCTCTAATTTCACGTGAGATTTTTCAAATCTTAAAAATACACATGTCATGTGAATTGGCGGCTAAACAATCGAAGGGCTACTGTGCTACTTTGTGGCGTTCGCATAACCGCGATAAATATTTTTGAGTAGGATTTAGCCCTATTTTAGTGGAGAAACATGTTTCACTTAATTTAAGTCAGTTTTCTCACAATTTTACACTGTTTCTTGCCGAAAAAAATGTTTTGATATTTGCTCGACCCTCTCCCACCCTAAACGCCTCACGTAATTAATGGACGCCTCCTTATGTAATAATAAACACTGACATAACTGACCTTGAGCTTCTGACTTTTGCAGAAATTAGACTTGGGACCCATTCTGTAAAATAGTTTGTAGCTGCCGATTCCGTAGCGACATCTTCCACTTGCGCATTCCAAAACTCGTCATTGTACGGTTTGTACGGTGAATCGTTCTGTCTCGCAAAATAGACCAACAAACCTCCGAAAGAATTGCACAGCTTAGAGGTCGGATTGTTTTTTGTTCCTTTGTATTTATAAGACCATCATCTTTACACTACTAGCGGTTTGTGGGTATTAGGGTTAGATGATATAATAAGTGTCTGTTTAGATGGTGCCCTTCAGCACACGTGCCTCACGAACTTTGTGGATATAGGGCGTAATGGGAAGGTACCTCTTATCATCCCCACTTCTCCCTTCATCCACAAAAGTTCGTGGGACAGATACGCTGGAGCGCACTGTCTAAACCGGCCCTAAGTTTCGTTGGGTTTTTGCAACCGTGCTCTTAATTCTGCTTTCTTGATGTCGTTTGCAATAATTTACACAAGCAGTATTGTAGTACTTCAAAATCATGCTCTACTACTATGATTGTAATACCAATGCTAGATCGTCTCGCACACATCTCTATGTTTTGTAGCCCCAGTTTTTGTACCGTCTCACAGTGGTTCCAAATGCCGAAAAGGTGGCCAAAATATGAAGACGTTATTCAAATTGAATGAAATTACGTACAAATAGTATTTTGAGGTCGCTGATTACGAATTTTCACTCAAAATTAAAAAAAACAAAATGGCGGATCCAATATGGCGGACAAAATTTTTAAAAAATGGTCAGATTTTTATGAAATTTAGTATAAAGAGTATTTCGAGGCTGCTGATTACGAATTGCTACTCAAAATATAAAAAAACAAAATGGCGGATCCAATATGGCGGACAAAGTTTTTATAAAGTGGTCAGAATTTTATGAAATTTAGTATGAAGAGTATTTCGAGGCTGCTGATTACGAATTGCTACTCAAAATATAAAAAAACAAAATGGCGGATCCAATATGGCGGACAAAGTTCTTATAAAGTGGTCAGAATTTTATAAAATTTTACTTAAAGGGGCCTATTATGGAGGTCTCGAAATAAGAATAAAGTGTTTTGTCAAAATCATCATCTAATCTTATAAATTTATTTTAAAAACTAATCTTAAAAACTAATCCTATAGACTAATCTTAAAAACTAATTCTATATACTAATATGTACAAAAATATATACAAAATTTACACTAATACTCGTCGTCTGAGGTATGTAGCGATTCGTCATCACTACTTTGGCTCTCGTAGTTCGGTGCTCCTACTTTCTTCAAACTTTGCGCGAAGTTTATGAAAAACCTTCCGCAAGACAGTTCTTGCATCAGCAGACAAACTAATTGGTCTTCCAGTTACGGCTGTCAAATGCTCTTCGAATAATAAAATTAATATCTTATTGTCACTCGAAAGAGAACCTTTGATAACGTCAAAAACTTTTTCTCTTTTAACAATAATAGGTGCGGATACATCTGAGAATAATTGCAGTGTTTCAGTACTATTATTAGTATTATGTATTATCCTTTATTATTATTTATTAATTTATTCATTACAAATCATCACAATAAAATCATTAAGTAGAATATTATCTGATAAAAGCTCATAATATTTATCAAATAATATTCATAATAATAACACTCTGTCCTCTTCTATTCATAAAAACGAATAGATGTTTCGGATTATACGTTTCTAAAAAGCCATCCCTTTCCTCGAGATTCTGATAACGCATAACTATAGTGGCGTGTGTGAGTCGGAAAAAACCCCGAAAATGGTAAATATTTGGAGTGGTTTAAAAAAAATTTATCCACTACCATCGTGCTCCGCATCCTCGAAAACGTTGGGAAATATATGTTGGTGCTGATATTACAAAAAAAATCATCCCTTTTGGAGGAGACTATTGGCCGGTGGAGGGGTTGGTAGGGGTCGGAAGCGATATCCAGCACTACCACCGTGCTCAGCACCCTCGAAAACTGGGGGAAATTGTTTTTTATAGCGAAACCGTGTAAAGCGCGTTTAACCCCTCTTGGGGGTGGTTTTTGGCCGTTTTGGGGGGTTGCGCAACCCCAAAGAGAAATTATAACTACGCCATCGTGTTCAGCATCCTCGAAAACGGTGGGGGGTGTTCTCTTGTTCCCGCTCCAAATATTTTCTTGTTCGTCCGACTCACACACGCCACTACTAAGTAATTATTCTTATCTAGTTTTTCGATCTATTTTTTACGAAAAATTGAATTAAAAAAAAATTGGGGCAAGTTGGGGCAACTTTTGAAACTTCCAAATTATAGAGAAAGATCTCAAGAATGCGGGAAAATTTGTTAGAGAGTGGGATGTCGTGGGACTTTTGAATAATGCTATTTTAAATATTGACGCTTACAACGCGAAGTTATAAAAACACTTGTTTTGAATGCTACATTACTAATATAATTTAGAAAATTTATTGTCAATATGAAAAAACGTTTAAAGATACTTACTTTTTTTAGCAGGAGCCATTTCAAAGGATTCCAGGTCACTGTTAGCACAAAAAAACCGTTTTACTATGAACCGCGCCGAGGTCCTCATGCGCCAGACGCTCACGTAACAATGGCTCCCGAGAGCCCCCCATGCAAGTTTGACCGTTATAAAACGCTGTTTCTAAAACTTTAGTAACCAACCTACTTAACTAGACCTAAAAAAGTCTGCAAATCAAAGATCGATTTTAGGGACTTTTGGCCAGCTTTTCGGGATTTGGAACCACTGTGGGTCTGTTTAATCTGTGTGAAAGTATCTTGTACAGTCCTCGATATTCTCGACCCGAGGGATACCTTGAACCGAGAGTCGAATATTACCTTTACACACAATCGGTGGTATGTGTAAAATGCTGTAAAACTTGAGTATTTTTAGGTTTGGTAATTGTTTTCTAATATTTGGAATTTTGTATTGCGACTTTTGCCCACGTTTTCGCATGAAAAGCTCAATCTCAGAGTAAAGCTCACTCCAATATTGTTGCTAACGCTTGTTGGAATATAAAACAACAACTTTTACAGCCACGTACGAAACTTTCACCTCACATCTCAAACAACGGATTGTTGCTGTAATTTAATAAAAAAAGTTCTCAGATTACTCATTCAAAGTATCGCGGATTTTGAAAGGTGTAAAGTTATCGAATCACACCAAATCTTGGATTTAATGCTGGGTGAACTACTAGATTGATGTTCATCTTTAAACTTGTAATTAAGGGTAACTTTCGTTGATGTATACTGCCCTCAGTGATGATATTGTCTGTGTAAGCCAGTATTTTGGGTGGACTCATGGTGGTGTGTACCTCTTGTTGTCATACGCGGATCTCGGATCACATTATCTAACGCTAGATTGAAAAGGAAAGAGGGTGTAGGCAAAACCATCTCCTTGTTGGATTTTATTATCCAATACAATAGATTTAGAGAGTGTTGCTAATATTTTTAGCTCGCTTGTTATTTTGATTATGTTTAACCTAATAGTCGTATCATTTTATTGACGATTCCGAATTCTCTCATGGCTTTGTAGAGTTCTTCGCCTTCTATGCCTTAAAGTCTATGAAGAGACGTTGAATTGAGTTTTGGAAACTCGTCCACGCTGCTATTGATGGCAGATTTTTCTAGATATAAGCCTATCCTATGTTTCCCAGAGGAGTTCAAAATATCTTATACAAAGTTCTCAATAACGTTTTGCCGTAATAGTTGTTGCATAATGTGATTTAGTCTTTTGTTTGCACGGCTATAGGATGCAGCTTATCAAGTCTTCTGGAATTGCCTCCTGCTTCCATACTTGCACAATCACTTCGTGAACTGCTCTAAATGGATGCCATCTACACCCGAGGTTTAGCTGTGTTTATGGCTTTGTTAAACTGGTGCGTGGTGGTGGCAACAGATTACCATCATCAGATATTGATAGAATCTCCAATTCCTCAGTCGCCAATTACCTTGCTCGCCTGCTCCTTGTTCGCCAGTTAAAAATTCATAAACAGCTTTTCACATTGCTCCAAGATTCTATCGGGATCAGAGATTAGATTACTTTCTTTGTTCTTGAAGAATGTGCAACGTGTTGTGCATTGTCGTTGCCCGTGCTCAATTACGATCAGTCGTCACTTTGGATTCATTAGCAATCATTCCTATCTACTCGTTCCTATCTGCCAAGGATGGAGTCAGCAGTACTAATGAGTGTATTTAAAATGCGGGTCCAACTCACGTCAACGTTCAGCTTTGTCTCCAGGAGTTACTCTACCCTCACTGAAAACGCACAGCTACCCTCACTTATAGCGCATAGTTTAAAGGATATAAATGGAAACGATAGGTAAAGACCGTCTAGGAGAGCTGACGAAGTCGGCGAACCTTACGTTTGTACTCTTGGCTGTTATATTAGTTCGGAAATACTGGAAGATTGTTCCGCAGTTGCATTGTTATATTAATAAGCGAAATTCTAGACCGTTGATGGTGGTCTCTCAACTTTTTGGATATTCTTAACCGTAAACCTGATACTCGCAATGAGTTCTTACTTGTTGTCATCTGTGATGCCAATGTATAATCTACATACGGCCTTCCAACTTACGTTAGCGCATTTATTGCTTGAGTTTATCAAAATACTTTGGGTGACACAATCATATATCTTCATATCCTCCCTTGAAAGAATTTGTTACCATGTTTTAGTTAAGGCTAATACATTTTTAATAGCATGTACAGAGACAATATATCAAACGTATGCCTTGACACGATATAAGCATGGGTTACCGCGGCAACATATCCACATACAGGTGGTCTTTCATTGTTCTAAATTAATGATGTTATGTATATGTTTTCATTAGCACCCTTGATTGATATTCTTTAATGGGCTGAAACTACAGCGTACAGTTTCATGTGAATAATTTATCACAATGGTGTGAAACTATTGATTTTTACCCTGATGTTTCTCTAAATATTTATAGTGACACAACGACTCAACAATTTATTCCATCCTAGTAAACTATTATCATAATATGTAATTGGGTTAATGTCGGTTGTATCTTAAAACAAAACTTGTTATGCTTCTCACAAGGCACACAAATATTACGTCATTAAAAATGCTTTTATTTTTGCCCCATTTTTTTTATATTTTTTTTTGGGTAGGGTATATTGAGAAAAATCCTTTGGATTTCAGGGACATTTTTACGGTGAAGTCCTTTATTGTAAGACCAGTCCTTGAATATGTCTCAAGTTTATTGTAGATTCCTTAACAAAAGCTTCACAATGATGGATTGGAATCTGTGCAAAAATCTTCTACCCGTTTTTCGTTCTCTTATTATGAAAAGAAAAGAAAGAAAACGAAACGAAACAAATCTGTGTGGGCGAGGAATCTTTTCTTTTATGTAAGCGATGGCATTTGTTTTTGGGTCTCACAAACAGTCGGTTTCAAAAAATAAATGTAAATTCTGTACCTTATTTCTGAGATATGTCCTTATGCGGGTATTAAATACCAGGAAATACTGTTCTTATTTAATGTTTCTTTTTTTGTGGTTGGTACAAATATTCGATGGTGTGGGGTGGATTATGGTGGGATGAAGTTATTCTACGAGTACATTAGCTAGAAATTACTTAACCACTTCCGCGTAGAGTAACCATTAGGCCACCAGACACTGAGAGGAATGCGCACCCCCAATCCTTTGCATTCCCAATTTTCAGATGATTGCGCGTAAGTGTGTGGATGATATGACACGCCACAATTACCCCCGAGAAATCATGTGCATTATACTGACAGTTTTCCTTTCCTCCTCAGCCACACACTAGAAATTGTACACACGCGCAATTCTGTCGGTTGGAGTGGCTTAAAATTGCTCTAATCGTAGTCCATTCAAAAAATGCGTTTGGGTGAAAAACCCGACCGACTGACCAAACTGCAACGCTGCCTCTCGAACTAAAATAAAAACAGCTTAGAAGTGAACAGCAAAAAATTTAACCGCAGAATTGCTTGGAGACTGATGACGCTTACAGATGCTTACGTTTTGTGCCCTTCTTACGGCACCGTAATAACATGCATTTAACGAGCATTCGTCAATTTAGGTCGGTGCCATATGTACACCCAGGTTCGCACTTTAGGTTACGTACAGTTGCGTTACGGTATGTCATATTAGGTTCAGGTTTTAGGCTCTCCTGTAGCAGCCCCAATTAAAGTCGAAGTGATAATGCAGAAATTTGGAATCGTGAAGGTTACTTATTTAGTTCCTTCGTTAGTCAAACCCGGGGCTTTGTAACATACTAAAATATTGCAAAAAAACATAAAAAAAATAATATTACAAAATTTGAAAAGACTAGCTGACCACAGATGTGACGGATGAGCTTTTACGGCACAAAACGTAGGAGTACGTAACCTTTTAGAATTTAACGAGCATTCGTTAAGTTTGTTACCTCCATTTTACTCGCTGCCATAAAAGCACTCATGTTTGTTTCATTTTGGTTCAGTCTTAATAACTAGGAGCATTGCCCGATACCATTCCAGCCAGGCTGGACTTTTAAATCTCAACAGGACGAAGCTGAAAAAAGCTCTGCTATTCTGTAGCTTACCTTGAATTCTCAGATGTTGTAGGTAGGAGTTCAGTAATACTGACTGCCGAAGATTCTTCCACAGTTAAGTGGTTCTATCTATTCTATAAAGTAACATAAATATACATATACTAGCAAAAACCCGTGTGCGTTGCAACGCCTTTAAATAACAAAAGATTATGTGTGCACAGTCCGCGGTAGGAAAAAGGTGTAATGAAAAAGAGAACAAATCTGTAAAATTGACTTTGGATACATTATAAAAATTTAGAGTTGTCTATAAAAAAAGAAAGTGCGTGTCAGCTCCGACGCGTGACTGGTGTTTAATCAATAGGCAAAGGAAGAAAATGAAGCTATATATTTATTTATTTTGATTTGATCAAATATATTACATAAATTTTATATTCTGCTTTTTAGTCTATTATATTTACTTCCGCCATTTTGTGGTGGCCGCCATATTAGATTTAAAATTACGTCACACAGATTACTCTATTATAATCGTCATACTCTTTCATTTGATACCCATACTGAGGGGGTTGTGAAGAAATAGGTAATCCGCCATTTTGAATTTGGAATTACGCCAAACAACTAGATAATTGTATTCTACCTGTCATGTGCTTCCATTTGATACCCATGTCGGTGGGTTGGGGAACACAATTGCAAAAATTTGCCGCCATCTTGATTTTTTTACAAAATGGTCGGATTGCATTGTCAGGCGAACTATGCGTATGTGCAAAATTTGAAGTTGATCGGTTATATTACACCGGTAATACTGTTTCATTTGATACCCACGTCGAAGGTAGAGAAAGACAAATGCAAAAATCGGTCGCCATCTTTATTTTTGTACAAAATGGTCACATTGCATGGTCAAGAAAACTACGCATATGCCCAAAATTTGAAGTTGATCGGTTTCAAATGGTGGATGGCATTAAAAATTTTCTACGCAATAATGACGAACTCCCATACAAACTTTTATACCCTATTTCAACCCCTTCAAGCATTTTTTCGCGACGAAAAGTCTATCTGTGTACTAAATTTCATCAAAATCGGTTAAGCGGTTTAGGAGTGAAAGCGTAACAGACAGACAGACAAGGACCCAACGGGGGGGGGGGGCGTTGCAGGATTTGTGGGATAAGCCAAGCAGGCTAATCTTCTATTGCCAGTAAAGTATTACCGTGCATGCAAGAAAATGTTAACTCTAGTAGAGCGGTCGCAATGGTAATGTCGACAGAATTTTGTTAAGGCAGCTCCATTCCCACCATTTTTTTTTTCAACACATAGGAAATTGGAAAATACAAAAGATGCATCTTTCCCTTTCGTTCGCTGCGCGTGAGCACTTGGCTATTAAAATACAATTTGTTGCTGTTGCCTCGCTGACAGAGCAAAATTAATGAGTGGGGTGGAGCGGGCGGAAAAATACAATTCGTGGATGTGGAATGAAATTCCGAACCACCCTCGCGAAGCCGCAGCTGGTTTTCGCAGACTACATGTTCCGATCACTAGCAACTCCCAAAGTCAATTCGGTAACCTTTGACCTGGGCACATTAGCTCAGCCCCAACTCAGACGACACAGAGTAAAAATCTCGCCAAGAGCATCCCAGTAATGGCACTCAAGTCAAACTGGTTCTTACACCAATACCTTTCACGGCACACAAATACCATTCCTAGGTTTATGTACCTGAGTCATTCCATGTCAAATCAACACGCGAAAATTTTCAGAAGGCTGAAACTTTGCAAAAAGTTTCTTCAAACAATTACAAAACAAATCCTGAAATTCATTTTTTTTTGAAAAAATTACTTTTCTATTTTTAAGCTATTTTTTAAACAATACTTACAGAAACCCCATAAATTCGAAAATTTTATTTCGGCTATAATTCGCCGAAAAAACATAAAAAATGGGTCCCAATATATACATACGATAGGTATGACCTTGTAGAACACGAATCAACGATGGTTTGATTTTTAGAATGCGTCCTGCTCTCTGATTGGTCGAAAAACTGAAAAAAACGTTTTTTTAAATATCCAAAATAAGGTATTTTTTAAAAATTTGAAAAAAATATGAAAAAATGGGAAATTTTGTGCTCTACAAGCTGGTGGTATTTATTTTTTGTGTATAATGGATTTAAACCATGAAAAAAATTATTTTGTTCATCGTAAGATCCGTTTCGTGGTTTAACGCTAATTTTTACAGGAATTTCTTTAGTTTTACATCTTTTTATGTTTCGGAATGTCTTATTCGAGTCTTTTTTATAAAGTTGTTGGCAGCACTGCAACCACGCTTCGATAATAGCATATTTACATTACTCTTTGTCACAAAACCCCACCCTCTGACCCACACCAAGACCCTGTGTGGTACTGTATCAAAATGCTTGTTTGCGAAAACCCAACGGAAAATTGTTTCAAACAGGATTGCGAAATGTGCCCAAAATTGGAGATGTTGGAAAATATACTGACTGACATTGTTGAAAGAGAATCGATCGAAACCGTCATTTATAAACAATGGATCTCTGTTGATAGAACAACTTTGGAAGTGATGCAGAAATCGTCAGAAGATTTTATCTTTCAACTTGTGGCAAATTTAGGCGATTTAATTTTACACGATTATGTTGCCAAGTGCCAATCCAATTATGTACATGCGGGAAAGAAAGAGTTACAACAAAGAGAAGTGCTGGAGAAGAGTTACAACAAGGAGAAGTGCTTGGCGGAGTGTTCAAACGTTGTGCAACAGCGGACAGTCTCAACGGTGTAGTCGCCACAACAGCTTTTCCAGTGGGCGACGAACAAATGGAGCAACGATGAAACTGACCTCGCGAGGATAAATTTTGATTACGTAGACAGTGCTGAAATCAAAAAACATTCGAAACGACTAAAAGCTCGTTATTCGACAGCTCGGAGGTACGCAGGTCTGAGAAAAATACATTGTATTAAACCAATTTCTGCATCAACAGTGGAAATGAGGGAAGTTTCTTCGTCAAGAAATTGTATAACTTGGACTGCAATAAACTAACTTCTATGTAAAAACACTGAATGTGAATAATGTTGTAATAAAATTTGAAATCGCAATTACTAAATTTTTCTTTCACCCGTTAAAAATAAATGTTTTAGGCAATTTTTTTGGCTACAGCAATTAACGATAGTAAACCACAAAAATGTAAAAAAAAGACTCGAATAAGACATTCCGAAACATAAAAAGATGTAAAACTAAAGAAATTCCTGTAAAAATTAGCTTTAAACCACGAAACGGATTTTACGATGAACAAAATAATTTTTTCATGGTTTAATCCATCATACACAAAAAATAAATACCACCAGCTTGTAGAGCACAAAATTTCCCATTTTTCATATTTTTTTCAAATTTTTAAAAAATACCTTATTTTGGATATTTAAAAAAACGTTTTTTTCAGTTTTTCGACCAATCAGAGAGCAGGACGCATTCTAAAAATCAAACCATCGTTGATTCGTGTTCTACAAGGTCATACCTATCGTATGTATATATTGGGACCCATTTTTTATGTTTTTTCGGCGAATTATAGCCGAAATAAAATTTTCGAATTTATGGGGTTTCTGTAAGTATTGTTTAAAAAATAGCTTAAAAATAGAATAGTAATTTTTTCAAAAAAAAATGAATTTCAGGATTTGTTTTGTAATTGTTTGAAGAAACTTTTTGCAAAGTTTCAGCCTTCTGAAAATTTTCGCGTGTTGATTTGACATGGAATGACTCACCTGATTTTTGCGTTCAATTCTAGAACAACTTGTGGCATCCAGGTATTCGGGCCATAAGATGTTAACAAGGAAATAACTTTGGTCAGCGATCAACACGGATTACGAGTGATCTCGATCCTGCTTTGGTTGCCAAATATAAAAGCTTCGAGACACACGAAGTTTGGGTGAACGATAGATTCGACCACAAACATATGGATATATAGTCGGACCCCGTCCACCATCTTGCGGATATCCTTTCAATCGTAGACTGATGGTTCGAAGGTTTCTCAATTTGGGATATTTCATCTTCAAGAGTGGAAAAACAATTTGTCACTGAATATGAGGTCGGATACTTTTTGGAATCATAACGGCTCAAGGTGCGAAACTCTAAACTAAACTATTCAATAAAGTTGCCAAACTCACCGAATTAAGACTTCTACGTACCATCCGCAAGCAAACAGAATTGTTTCACCGGAAACTTAAGGCTGCTGTAATAGCAAGGGACAATACTACTCATAGGAGTGAAGACGCTCTTCGTCAAAGTAGGCATGCGTACGGTAATCAAGACCGGCTTCTAAGGCTCCCAAATTAGATCGACAAATCCAATAAAACAGAATTTTTCACTTGTCCTCTCATATGGAGAATCAAAACCAACCCATGCCATGCCAATAGCATTGGAAGACGTCGATTACGCTTTCGTACGGTTCGACCGCGTTCGAAAACCTTCCGAACGGGGCCATACCAAGTAAGGAAACGATTAAAAAACACTTCGTCGTCAAAATGAACGGCACATACATATAAAGGTGCCGATAAACGATGAGAATATTCTCAACGTAAATGTTGGTATTCTCATGAGAATATTCTCATGGCTGTTTACACAAGGAATGGTATTTGTTCCCGCGGGAATAAATATTGTTCTCATGGTGGCAGTTGTCATGAGAATATTCTCATGAATTCTCATAAGCGTTTACACGATGAGAATAAAAGCTGTGGCTTGAGAATAATTTTTCTTCTCGCAATGCCAGTTGTTGTTTGTTATTTTTATTTGTATTTTCATCGCTATGTCAAAAAGACGAAAATTAATGTTGGGATGTTGTGTGAGTTTTTTTGTATCACGCATAGTTCTTTCAAAATATGACCTTGATTATATTTACAATGGGGCAAATCTGCTCTGTTCACCATCTTTAGGCAAGGCTTTTACGAACTGTTTCATTAAACCCAGTTTAATGTGAAGAGGTGGCAGAATGGTTTTTTTTATTTACTCAAGTTTTATGCAAAATGTTCTTACTCCAGGTGTTAAGATTTTCCTTGCAGGCCAATGTTTTGGGGTCCAGTGTTGATCCCTTGCTATGCGGTCCCACTCACATATAAAAAATGGGAACTTAGTAAATCCCTTTGTTTGTCCAAGGAGCATGCAAATTACTTTCGAATCTCCACATCATCCAATCGTGAGCAGGATAGTTGAATTTCTCATATTTCGTATATTCAATAAATGCGAAAAAATGGTGGGTGATACGACTTTTTTGCTATTGTTTTGGGACTCAGCACACCCAAAAACATAAGAATCAGGAAAAACCATAAAAATGTTTTATCATCGTTGGCCTGTCGTTTGATTTTTTCCACAACAAAGCACTTGAAAATCGCAAATGAGATCACGAATGTTCTCATCGTTCTTTCCGACATGTTGGAATGAATGCATTCTCACGCTTTTTAATGGGAATATTCTCACGCTACCTATTTACACGTATGAGAAAACGATTCTCACTTCACTTCCACGAGAACAAGAACGTATTCTCGTGCCTATTTACACGTGTATGAGAACGAATTTTTGTTCTCGTGAGAACATTTGCATGAGAATATTCTCATCGTCTATCAGCACCTTAATTTCATTATTATTGTCTACTATTGCTTTTATCTAAAAAATTTCCTATATCTCAGGAGCCTGGCGTATCCCCTCAGGGCTTTACTGATTTAACCCCGCAAAACCTTGCAACCGAAGGAGAATGTGAGAGAATTTGCTGATTTCTTTCTGACAGCGGCTGGTGAAGTGAAATGGTAGTACAATTTGTGTGGAATTGAAAATTGAACACCATTTGCAAAACTATTAATGTTTCTTGCTTCGGTGGCCTCGCACGACAAAAACCGAAAACAATCCAAATATCTTCATATTTTTAAATCTTGAAACCCCACGCCTTTTTTAAATTTTTCATGGTTAGGCGCATCAAAGTCCACCTTGCCTCATTTTGGTTACCGAGCAGCCCAAAGATTCCGCGATTTTTTGTCCATGAGGCCTAAAATAATTTTATGCGGAAATTTGTTTTCCCAATTCTTCTTCAGGCCATGCCTATGTATATTATTTATTCATATTAAAAAAATTTCCAAATAATATTGTTTTCTTCTTCATTTCTTAAGGTGCTGATAGACGATGAGAATATTCTCATGCAAATGTTCTCGCGAGAACAAAAATTCGTTCTCATACACGTGTAAATAGGCATGAGAATACGTTCTTGTTCTCATGTAGGTATTCTCAAGCGTTCTCATGAGAATCGTTTTCTCATACGTGTAAACAGGTGGCGTGAGAATATTCCCATTAAAAAGCGTGAGAATGCATTCTTTCCAACATGTTGGAAAGAACAAATGTTCTCATTTGCGATTTGATCTCATTTGCGATTTTCAAGTGCTTTGTTGTGGAAAAAATCAAACGAAAATTACACAGGCCAACGATGAAAAAACTTTTTTATGGTTTTGGCTGATTCTTATGTTTTTGGGTGGGCTGAGTCCGAAAACAATAGCAAAAAAGTCGCATTACCCACCATTTTTTCACATTTATTGAATATACGAAATATGAGAAATTCAACTATCTACATATGTGGAGATTCGAAAGTAATTTTCATGCTCCTTGGATAACAAAGAGGGTTTACTAAGTTCCTATGTTTTATATGTGAGTGGGACAGCAGAGCAAGGGATCAACACTGGTCCACAAAACATTGGCCTGCAAGGAAAATATTAACACCATTTGCACAATTGCATATTTTGTATAAAACTTTAGTGAATCCAAAAAAGGTCACACCTCTTCACATTAAACTAGGTTTAATGAAACAGTTCCTAAAATCCTTGCCTAAAGATGGTGAATAGAGCCGATTTGCCTCATTTTACATATAATAAGGTCGTATTTTGAACGAACTGTGCGTTATACAAAAAAATTCACACAAAATCCCAACATTAATTTTCGTCTTTTTGACATGGCGATGAAAATACAAATGAAAATAACAAACAACTGGCAGTGCGTGAAGAAAAATTATTCTCAAGCCACAGCTTTTATTCTCATCGTGTAAATGCACATGAGAATTTATGAGAATATTCTCATGAAAACTGGCACCATGAGAACGATATTTATTCTCGAGGGAACAAATACCATACCTCGTGTAAACACCCATGAGAATATTCTAATGGTAATACCTAAATTGACGTTGAGAATATTCCCATTGTCTATCAGCACCTTTAACTGCACTTTCGCATGAGAACATTCGTTCTTTCCAACATGTTGGAAAGAATTCAGTCTGACCCTTTTTAAGTGGAATGTTCTCACGCCACCTATTTACACGTATGAGAAAATGATTCTCGTGAAATGCTTCAGAATACTTCTATGAGAACAAGGACGAATTCTCGTGCCTATTTACACGTATATGAGAAGAATTTTGGTTCACGTGAGAACATTTGCATGAGAATATTCTCATCGTCTATCAGCACCTTAAGTCAATAACTATTGATATAGTTATTGCCTTCAAAAAATGGAAATTTTATTTTTGATATCATCAACAAGAACTCTTCCAATTCCTTTAGTATTTGGAGAAATCGAATCATCATATCCTATCAGCGCGTATCATTCGCGGATCTAGTCTAGACCACCACCATCTATATTAAATATTGCTATCTGATCTAAATATTACTTCTGATGAAATTGTATTTAATAAGTGCCAAAGTGAGGTAACTTATTTTGAAAAGCAAGTGCATTATTAAATCCATCTTCCAATACTAATATCACTAAAAACTTGCTTTCACTGCAGTTGCAACAACTTAGCTCCATTAAAACAATTATATTGATTGCGTCTAATCATTGATTATTTCTGTTGAGTACATAGAGTGGGTACCCATAAACTCCATTATTGCTATTGATATAAAAATGAAACAATTCTTTACATCGCGACTGCAATTAATTGCAATCATATTGCTATATAGAATTGCAGATCATTGCACTATAAAAATATCCACTACTAATTCCGATGATTCAATTATTGCATATTTGTAATAATTGGTAAAATGTATTTCGAATTGATAGAATATTAAAAGACTCTTAACAATGTTTCGCTCTGATTGTGGAATCAACGTAATTCCGTAACTGGTTGGAAAATTGTTGAAGTCTTATATTATCTCGGGATTTATTTGTGTAAGAATATTGTTAATAGGGCATTGCCGCTCGGGTAGACATGCGCTGCTCTAGATGGGGACGTTATAGACAGTCAACACATTAAAAAAAATTTAATACATTTTACTGATATTACCATTGATGGATGACTTTTGTTTAATAAAGCTTCAGACCTAGTTCATCATCATCAGATGAAAGATAATATAATTTGGAAGTTCTAAGATTAACACAATACTCCGTGGAGCTGAGCGGGTGAATAAATAAACTTAATTTAAATCTTTGACAGTATTCCTAGGAGTGACATATGATAAAGTCCCTTCTTACCACATGAAAGTTTAAAGCTAACTTTAATACAAACGTTATGTTATTAACTTTGTTCTTTTTTTTTGTGATACGATGAAGCTAAGGAGTCACCCTTTATAGGTACTACTAGTCCATTTCCCACGAATAATGTCCAGACAATTTTTATGTTACGGCAATTATAAGCAATTTTGATGCTAAAATTGGCTCTATTTGGTACATTTTTAGCACTTTTTCGTAGAGAAAATGGAGCGATATTTATTTTTTGTAAATTTCATTTTCGAAAAGAGCGATTCGCAGATGCAAGTTGAACCAACCCGAGTAAAAATAATTTAGTTGTTTATATTTTTTTAATAGCATACTCGCGCCCGCAACAAGCACACATAGCGAACAAATGGGTCCTACAGGCATGAAAATCTAAAAATGTTTCCGCTAGAGAGGTATGCCCGCCCCTGTTGCATATACGAATTTATTCATAATCGACCATTCCAAACGCGAGTTTCGTTTGTCCTCCAACTAAGTACTAACGACGTCCAATGCTGCTTGACCTACGTAATCGAACGAGAGCCAGTCTATAGAGTTTACTAATGGCACACTTTATGGTCACCAAGGTAATTGTTCGTTTTCTTCGTCCTTTTAGACAAGTGGACGAGTCCACTGGACACCGAACAGACAAAACTTAACTGTAATCGTTAATTCTGTTTTGGAGCCCGGTGGAGTGTCGGATGGGCATTTTCACGGGCGGAAACCAACCAACGGACAAACGAATGAAATATGTCAAAAATGTATGGGGGTTTGTTATTGCCATAACACCCAACAACGCCTTTCATAATACCAATGTCAAAACATCATGGCTTGCTGTTCTTGCTTTTTGAAATTCTCTTTTGTTTTCTTGTCCTAACAACAACAACAACTCAGGAA
This sequence comes from Thereva nobilitata, assembly GCA_963855945.1. NCBI lineage: Eukaryota > Metazoa > Arthropoda > Insecta > Diptera > Therevidae > Thereva > Thereva nobilitata. The sequence goes on along the minus strand of OY979694.1, from coordinate 52,081,529 downwards.
CTATTAAAATGTCCGTTCACAGTTCGCTGAAAGTGTCCATTAAAATTATCTGCCATCCCCATCGTCCTCTTTTATTGGTAGCGCGCTTCATTTGGAAAAGTAGAATTTTTACTCAGGCTTTCTGTGCCTGTTTTGAATACCATACAGGCGTTTGAACGCTGTGCGGGCCTGAACGGGCGAGTCTTATTTTTAATCGGGAAAACACTCACCACTCACATCTCAAATTACAAAACTTTTCTTTTGTAACATATTTCTTATAAAAACCAATTTTTAAATCTGAGGCCTGAAAATGCTTTTTAATTCATTATAGCCAATCAATTAGTAGTTCCATTTGCTGATTTTCTGGAACTGTTTCAATAGCAATGTTAAATAGTGCTAGCTACATTTTTTCTTTTTTGTGTGTTGGAACCTTCTAGTGCAAAATATTTTGTTAAATCGTGCTGAATCTCGCGGGTCGCAAAATTCCCTGCGAAGGTCCGCATGCGGCCCGAGGGCCGCGGGTTGGCCACTCCTGTTGCAGTTAATATTAGATATAGTAGTAGTATAATCGATGGAAAGAGTTACCGAAGATCGAATGTGGGCACTGATCATTACCTAGTTGGTTGAAAGATGTGGCCGAAAAAAACTAATGACAAGGCGTAAAAGAAACCATAATAATGAACTAACGTTGCACATTAAAAATAAGAAATGAATAAGCAAGGCAAGAGTATTTGAATATCTCTGGGTAAGTAGTGAATTGGGTTGGGTTGGGAACAACTTCAACGGTTTAGATAGCGGTTTTGGAAATGAAAGCAACTTATTAAGTTATAGTGTTGGGTAGGACACGATTATAAAATGAGTTTGTCAGAGGGGCCTCTTTTTCCTTAGAGCCAGTACAATGTCATACTTAAAATGAGCCGAGGTGGCACTGTATTCCCAAAATTATAAAAACCAACAAATTAAAGAAGAAAGAAAATAAATACCAATGAAGTACTTTTTTCGCGAGTTTGATTCTAATATGCATTAAACCACCTCAGAGAAAGAACAAGATAGTAAGAAACCTATGCCGATGTATATTTATTTTTTACAATCACACTTCGCTTCATTTCAAAATGGATATTTTACTCCTGCAAAAGAAGTAAGAAATATCTCTCCAGTACGTATTTACACCTAGCCTAATTCCAAGTTAGAAATTTCACTGTCCCAAATCAAGTAAGAGAGAAGAAACCCATCACTATGTATTTACAATCCTCCTCGCCTCATTTGAAGTTGATTTTTACGCCCCCAAAAGAGAAACCCTTGCCTCTCAACTACGTACGTATTTACAATCACACCTCGCCTCGTTTCCTCATGTATGTTAAAAATCGAAAATCAATTATGAATTAATCTCGATACCCGCTCATACAAAGAGTAGTATGACATTATATTTGAACTGGAACATTTAAAAGAATTGAGGCTTCAGTACAATTTATCATCGTGTAAGCGATAAATGTACTGCTTCCTGTAAGTCCGGCTCAACTCATTTGTTGGAACACCACCACTTACTTACCATCATCTGGGGGCTACTTCTGGGCGGACGCCGAGTACCTATGAAGGAGGACGGGGTGAGATATTGCACCAGTTGTTCCGATATCTACGACTTCTGCCTAGGGTGCAGTTAGCAGAACTAATGACAGCATTTTTAAGGTGTATCTAACTCCAAGACTAAGCATGTGTGCTCTAAATAAACGAGTACAAATGAGAGCGTCGCAAAACTCCGGGTATGCGTAGAAGGAAAAAGTGTAGTTTCGTGCTGCCCATGGAAACTATTGCGTTCTCGGAACATTACCACAGCAATGTAGTGGGTCGAGTCACAATTGGCACCGATCGTCATTAAATCTGAAAGTTGGTGAAGTTTATTTCAAGTGGTCTACTTGGTTGCAACTGACTCCATCGGGACTCTCATGTGATTTTGTGAATATCACTATGATCAATCAGTGTAATTGTAACTACCTAGTTCTTAATAGCTACCATATTTATGAACTATTGTACATTTTCATTACCGTTATCATGGAAGTGCTAACGAAGCATGTTTACAGTGGCTTTTGATCAACTTTTGTTTTGAAATCCGAAAAGATTACTTTCCACTATTGCTTATACCAGGGTTTAAATTGCTGCAGAAATTTTAATACTGTTGCTGTTAACTTTGCTTTGCTGCTGCTAAGAAGACCACAGAAATTTACTTTGCTTTGCTTTACAGCAATCATATTTTTAAACTTTTTGCTGCATGCTGTGAAAACTTTTTGTTTCATATTGCTACGAATGCTGTTGCTTACAAATGCTGGGCCATGCTGGCCCGGCTGCGAATGCTTTCACATACACATAAAAAAAAGCTTTCACCCCTCTACCCAAAATACCATTTTACTATATAAAGTTGGACCATTAAAAAACAAATGCTGAAGGAAAGCAAAGTACTTCAGAGCCTTGGAGAGCAAAGCTTTGAAAAACTGTAAGCAAACAGAAAGTATTTCACAGCAAAGTATTTTAAAGCCGAAGCACTTGCAGCCGGAGCAGTATGCCCCTGAAAGCTTTTAAGTAATTTGAAAGCAACAGCATTCGCAGCAATATGAAACAAACAGCTTTCGCAGTCTATAGCAAAGTAAATTTAAAAACATGTGCTTTGCTTTAACTTTACTTTGCTTTCAAACCCTGGCTTATACTACTACATATTAATTTCTCCTATTCCACTGATGACTGACACAAAGCTTTAAAATAACCAACCAGTAATTTGCAAGGATAATAATTGTTCGTACAGACTCTATTCTAAACTTTTTAATATGAAAGTGACAATTTTTATAGAAACACAGAATCAATTTAAATGATTTAATTAATTTGTGTAACCCATGCAGGTCATGTTTTGTGATTATTTCCAGGACAACGAAACTCTAAAAGTCTTTCATGAAGTTTCCACTTCCAGGAAAATCTACTCCCTTTGGCTGCTCGACGGCTCGACCCACTTTTATTTTTCAAAAAATACGCGAGATAGACACGTACCTTTGACGTGAGCTTGTCAATGCTTAAAGCTGCATGCATTTCGGAACTTGTTTCCTGCACAATTTTAACACCACATCAAATATAAAAGAGCCTGGAACTGAAACAATGACAAAATTTTCACTAAAAAATTATGTCATTGAATTAACTATAATTCATATTTTTCTCTTCGAAGGTAATACTTTTTCCGTTTATAAAATTAAACCGTCATCATTAATTAGAAGACCATGCAACTCAGAACTCAAAAAAAAGTCAGAGTTGACACAAGTTTTGAAGATTTTTCTGGATTGTTTTACACCTTTTGACACGCCGTATCAAAAGTTGCTGTCCATAATTTTCTTCTAAAATATCAGAAGGCTATTTTTGTAAATATATAATGAACATGGAACACTTTGTAAAAAAAACTTGAATAAAAAGTTAAGGTGCTCTTAAGAGTCACTAAAGTTGCCGCTAAGAAAAAGATACTTTCATTAATGGTGTCATATAAAGCAAAAGTACTTGTCTTGCCCTTGATCTTGAACTTACCCAACCGACACTTTGAAAATACTTGGCTTTTTTTGCTAGGTTTTTTCGTAGACTTATATTTCCTTTTTCATCATTATATAGAAAAAACCGGAACGACAAGTTGTTAGAGTGTCACTGTGGGCTTACACAGGTGTGCAGAAAAAGAATGTTTGAGGTATTTCGTCACTTGTGAAGAAGCGAATTTCTTGAGGACGTATTATGAACAAATGGTATTCCACATCCTACAGTCATTTGTTAATCTATTTCTGGGAAAATGAAAGACTTTTGTCCAAAAATAAAAAAAATTGACGTACGTACAAACTTGTAATGTAGATACATGTGCAAACTGCAATCAATGCGTCGTCGACCAATTCGGTCATAAAAATTTATAGTTCCGATAAAGTTCCGTGATCTTTTCGAACTTGCATATTCAATTAAAGTCATAACAGCGACCCAATAGTAGTTGTTATACGGCATTCTGAAGTGTTTTGTGATACAAGAGTTGGAGTTCTCGCGTTTTCTACACTTCGGTGTGAGATATAAAGCTACTGTTCGAAAGCTCCAACGTATCTGTAAGATTGTTCGTTGGTGGATTGATAGAGTATCTTATATATATAAATATTACTAATGCGTTGCTCCCCTCAAGCGTAGTTTACATTATGCTAATACATTAGCGCTAATAGAGAAAACGTCATCATTATCACACAATAAGTATAATGTAAACACATTTGCTAATTGCGCTAGCGCTAACGCCATTAGCGCTAGTAATGTTGGTTGCCCTCCAACTTTTGTGCTAATTCAGTTTGCTAACGCATATTTTAAGATGGCGTGGACAACTTCACAACAACAACAACTTCACTATTAGCCAACTGAAATTTGCTAATGATGTAAACAAGCATTGTCTGCTAATTTATTAGCAACTAATTTATTAGCGCTAATGAATTAGCATAATGTAAACTACGCTTCAGTGATGGATTTACGCTTAGGCCCGTGAGGCCCGGGCCTAGGACGGCAAAATTTTAGGGGCGGCAAAATTTTAGAGGCTGCAAAATTTAAAGAATCATTGAAATTTTAAAAATTGATTTAACTTGTTTGCTGTTCTGGAGAGAGATCCTTTGCTACTCCAAAAAGAGTGAAAGTATGGGCCAAGACAATCTCAACTTGCATTATTGTCTATTGGAGCAAAATTGCAAAAAATGTGATGTTTTCGCCCAAGCTTAAGCAAGAAAAAAGTTTATTTGACATGTGATAAGTCAATTTTCAATATTTTTCACCGACCAACAGAATTAGAGAAATTAAAAAAATAGTGTAGCAATGCACATTTATGTAATTTTCTCTTGCAGCACAGGCCCAATTTTGCAGAATTTTTTTTTCGCTTTATATTAACATATGTAAAGAAAAAAATAAAAAAATCCAACTTCGCAACTATACGAGTATCTCTATCATATGACAATTTACATCTACTATCTATTGTGAACAATATTGAACTTCCTTTCGCAGCAGGAAATTTAATAAGATTTTATTTAGCATTTGATTGGGGAAATTTGAGTGCAAAGAGAAAATCGAAACAAAATGTATGCATTCTCTTCAAATATGTATTCTTTTTCCTTTTAATTTGAAGGATAGCGCATGCACAGTGTATCAGTGCACATGTGAAGAGAAAAATGTTCAGTATAGTAAAAACTCTGCCTGGCTTTCAAACCTTTTGCTATGGACGTACCTGAATAAAATAGATATTCTGGCCATCTATGAAAAAATACCTTTCGTTTGATATATGTTTCTTTAAGATACGTGCACCGGAAATAGGTTAAAATGGGATCACAATTTTTGGAAATAGGTTAAAAAGTGATGACAAAGTTTTGCTTTGCCTATTAATATATAGATGCTAACAAGGTATGTTGTCTACTCTTGTTAGACTACTCCAAAGCTTTTGACAACGTCAATCACTCCGCCGTAAAGGCCGTCCTTTTACGCAAACTCTATACACAATTTCGTTTTCCTTCTTCTGCCCTTACGCTTTTTAGCTGCTCGTTCACAACAGGTGAAGATTTCCCATTTAATTTCCTCTCCTGCCATGGTTTTTGCTGACGTTCCACAAGAATCTATCTTAGGCCCTCTACTGTTTAGTATATATAAAGGGTGTATCCGTTAAATTTACAAAGCGACTGGCTGTGGATAGGTTTTGGATAGACGAACAAAAAATCGTATGGGAGGGGGAAATCGTAACGATTTAGCCGCTAGGGCGTTGTGAAGTTTTTTTTAGAGTTCTGCATATCACTCTGTATTTTTGTAACCCTATGACCTATTTTCATGAATAAGGTATCAGTGTACGCAGAATACTCTCACCTATCTAAAACTGTAAAAGCGAAGGTGAAAAGTATCACTACAAAGCAAAAAGGGCGCCATATCGGACGGGGCCTAGGGCGCAGTCGAGCTTAAATCCGCCACTGGCTCCCCTTCCTGAACTGTTGTCTTACTTTTATTCTTTTATAAGTTGTCATCAAGTAGCTAAATTTTCGTGTTAAATCATCAGAACCATAAGGAAATTCAAGACCCTTTCTCTTTATTTTACGCAAAACATCCTCCCTAAGGCTTCTTTTCAATTTCGACTCTTATTTAGCCAATCCGGATCACATCAAAAATCTATTAAATTTTTTTGCTGTCCAAATATTCGTATTTTCGTACTTTAAAATTAAATATTTCAAATTAATTATTTTTGTAGTTTTGTAAATAAACATAAACAATTTTTTTGTTGCACAAATATTCGTATTTTCGTACCTATTTTCATCCATCATATCCAAAGCGTTTTCAAATCACAAGCTCTTGATATTGCCTTTTAGAGCGCAATACATTTCTTGCTACTGCAATAGTTGCAGACGGTTTGGACCCAACTGCATTGCCGAAAGCTTGACAATAATCAGTCTGCATTTCCGAACGAATGATGATGTTATGTGCAGTGCTATGCTAGGCAGGCTGCGTTGTGACCGTGTACTAAGGCTGACACGAGAGAATGCTGACTTCGGTTCCGGTGATCGAACTGGCTTCCTCGCTTATTAAGCTTAGTGGCGATGGCAGCAAAAAGCCAGGGAATTGTAAAAACGAGGGATGACAAAAAAGAAGGAATGTTATGTACAGTGTGACGGGCCACGGGGAAGAAGGATCATGCCGTGGGGTTGAATCAAATCACGGACCACTGCATTGAAGACGGTGTCTTAAATCTTAGGCTATCGAGGCCGGCATGTAAATCTATTACTTGAAATTTAAAGTGATTGTGCCTCGACACAGGGCAATTAAAATATGAGGGAAATTCATCATTTATGACGAACGTCTTTAGGGGGTGACACACGTTAAAATACGTCATTATATTTTGCCAGTTGTAACAATTGGTAAGTAGTGTAGGAAAAAATTCCAATGAACGAAAAATTAAAAAAATAATTTCCATGGTACCTTGTTGACCACCTAATGTGGAAATAACTAATATTTTTTATTAATTTTGAAGTAAAATTAAAATCAAAATCAGCTGATACCTTAAGACACTAAGCCCCCTAAAAGCGAGCTTTTTACAATAATACATCGATAGCCAGATGGCCTCCCTTTGGTAATCGATTAACCAACAGCCTTATTATGGTTGTCACTTATGGTGACAATTGGCGAAGTGTAACAAAAATGCTATCATGGTTCTCTAAAAAAATGACGTTTGTCTATTTCAGTGAGAAAAGGCGTATTACGGTTGTCACTGATATCGAGAAACGGCGAATTCAGTGACAATTGTTCTCACTTGATATTTGTAAGTGAGATTTTTCTCATTTGATATTTAGAGGCTTATTTATTTGAAATCAAAATTTTTATTTGTTTTAAATATTTAAAAGTAAAAATTTTATTATTGTTTTTAGTGTAAAAATAACGACTAGGAAACAATTTTAGATCATGCTAAATTTCGTGTTGTAATATGCTTTTGTGCCAAAGGACAGGATTTGAAATATCTAACTTTTTGTTTATCCTCAATTACAACCGTAATTGGCTGAACTGAAATTTCTCACCTCACTGAATTCACCATCCATAAGATGGGAAGTGACAATGACAGTGACATTTCTCACTCTAGTAAGGTGACAACCATAATAAGGCTGCATAATTTGCCTAATCGGTTTGCATAATTACTGAGGTTTATATTCGTAATAAATGATGAATTTTCGTCATAAATGCTTGCGGGTGTCGAGGAGGCTACGAAAGGTCGTATCCGTAATACACTCAAGAAGGCAAATCAAAAGCAAACTCAATTCAAGGCTGACATAAATGCATCATCACACATCGCACTGGATGTCCCACAGAAGGACCCTCGCACGATAAACGGGATCGACCGACTAGGAGATCTGCATACTCATATCTATCTGATATTTTTTAGTATCTCTGTTAGCAAATGCGAGAGTGTTTAGAGAGTCTATGCATTCCATGCTTTGATATTAAGAAACATGCAATACCTGGCTCTTAGGGCTGCTAGACTATCTGACACTATACTATATGAGTAATTATTTTGGCTTTTAGTCATTTTTACTTTTCTACTTTCATGGTTATAGGTCCCTATGCCGTTTTCGGCGAAAACCTAGATTTAGCAATTGAAGTTGTATGGAACCGGCATGAAATCTGTGCGTCTAAACAGGAACTTATCTTGAAACCATTTAAGTAGATATACTTAGGTGACCTGTCATATTTCCACTTTTAAACTAGCATTGGCCCTAATGCCGCAATGAGGTATGTACTTATCAATTATGTTATCCATAGGGAGACCATTTAAGTTACTTTTTCGAGTAGCTTTATGGTCTTCTTCTCTTTGATCTTTGCCCAGCAAACTTGGGCTGCGTAGATGATGTGTTGCATAAATATGCTGTCTGACCACTCTGTCATTTTGAGTTTTAAACTTCACATTTGGCTGTCATAAAATGCTCTGAAAGCTTTCATCGTAATACTTAAATTTCAGTTGTGTCTCTTATCTAAAGTGATCACTACGTATTCGACTTCTGCTGAAAAGGCAACAATTCCCCGACTTAATATGGGATATTGAAAATTTAGAGCAGTATAGCTTGGGTAATTCTGAGCCACTTTCTGTGCGCTTGTATCAGGGTGCATGTGCATATGTATATGATGTGCCTTGGCTGGATATGTTAAGAAAATGATCTATTGCATTTAAAAAACTCGCCTCTGTCACTCCGCCGCAAACCTTTTTACAATTTTGTAACATCAGCTTCTAAGGAGAAGGTTTTTGTCTTCGTTAGGATGAAAGATATTTCGTGCGGAAAGTTTGACTGGGGAAACTTTGGTATCGTTTGCGCTTTCTCATATGATTTACTTTTGGAGCTATTTTTTGTCTGATTAATATGTTACCAAGCAGTCATATTCTGCTTGCGAAATCGGTTGGGGTGAATTTGGCCCTCTATCGAACTTTCTTTAAGGGATTTATTTTTTGGCTCTGCTCACCTCTTAGGTTAGTGCTTGTGCTAAGCGTTTTGACAAAATTTTGCCTTGTTTCATCATATTTTTTTTTATGTGGAAGACTAGAGCTCAGGGAAAGCTCTTTGTACTTTCGACTTTACTACGATATTTTTGGATTTCGAAACATGTTTATATAACGCTGTCCTCTACTATGGTGCTTCTACAAGTCACACTAACACTGTGGTATCTGCCGAATTTTATGTATAGTAGGGCTATGTTCTTAACATACTGTCTGGTTTTTATAGGTCGATGTATTTATTCATCAATGAAGTTAGACTCGGGGGTATCAGTGTCTACACGCGGTTGCCTTGCGGGGTTTTGAGATGATTTGAAATCTGGTGATGTACACCCCATAATATGGCCGGCAAAGGTGAGTTTGAGTTTGGTTGGGGGTAGATCTACACTGGGACGGAGATCGGGAGAAGAAGGAATTGGCGGATCTACACCCTTGCAAGGTTCGGCAAAGATTGTCAGGTCTACACCTCGACAAGGTTCGGCAAAGATTGGCGCATCTACAACTCGAAAAGGTTCGGGAAAGACTGTCGGGTCTATATCTCGACATAAATTGATTAATAAAGTAGGACATCTCGACATAGGATGGTCGTAACTTGTTTGTGATATTTTAATTACCATTATTCCACATCAATTTGTAGTGTCTCTCCAATATTGCCTTCATTTTTCAATTATTTCACATTCGCCGTTTAAAAACTTGCCATTGTCATCTTCACAATGGGTCACTTTGAACTGGAATCTTTTCTTTTGTACATCTATGCTTTGTTAGAATCTCCTATTTATTGGGATGCTTTTCTTCATTTTGTGACGTAAACTTCTTTATTTTTTCGCGTACTTTTTTGTGAGCATCTCGCTCCATCCAATAATAAGTCAAGTTTTGAACATTTAGTTGTGTGTAAATTAGTTTTGTTCAAATAGTTCATTTCACAATTTCAGCACTTTAAATCCATACTGCCTTGTTCCAGTCAACAGCTACATATACTGAGAAAATTGCTGTTATCGTGGACGCTGCTCTTTTTCGTTGTCCGTACCAAGAAGATTCCGGGCTTAAAACTAAAAATAGAGTAACAAACAAAACAAAGCCGTCCATTGTCAATGCTCCATTTATTTCGTACTGAAAGATGTTAAGACCATGAACTGACGGCACCTCCTTTAGTGAATGAAAACTTTCCTTCTGCCAAGATATTGGAAAACATTTTTCCAAGAATTTAAGGGCAAAACTTCTTGGTGGAAAACTTTAAAATTCAGAGGCGGAATACCATCTGGAGTTGTTGATTTGTCTATGCCCAACTTTTCCATCTCTCCTTCCATACATGACGTATGAGAAAACGTATTCTTTTCATTTCGTAATCAGCAACAGCGAGAAACGTGTTTTCTGTGGGTGACACAGTAAGGGGACTGACTGGCCTTTATTTCCCAGAAATAGGAAACAAGGAATCTTGTAAACTGGATGCCATTCGGTGAAGGTGGGACAATACCTCACAAGGTATATGGTCTTTTTTAAGATGATGTTTATTTATGTATGTTTAAAGCATGTTCCTTTGTTTTTTGGTCCTGTTCATTGTTATATGTTTTGTCAACGTCTGAGCTATTGGAATGCAGGTGGAACATAATGTTTTCATGGGCGTTAGGGATTTTTTGTGTATTGGCCCAACGAACATTGTGGGCAATTTATAGAATCAATTTTGTATTATTTTGATTTATAAATTACTTTCTTGATTTTTAGAAAAGTTCATCCCGCATTATTCTCTGTTGAAAGGTACTATTTAGAATTAATTTTTTTACTGTTTTCCTTGATTTGTCTCGCTTATTCTGTGCATGGATGGATGGTTTTTAGCTTTTACAATAGTTTTATTAAGGCACAGTTGATTCAGATTAATAATTCAGATGTTATTTGTATTTCCATAGTTAGTATAGTTTAGGGAATACACATTTCACTTTTTCTAAACTGTGGAAAACTATGTATACTTTTTCTATTGGTCTATTTATTTCATATACACACTACACTATACTTCAACTTTTTTAGCACCGGCTTTTGGTTGCATTATGGAACTAAGATATACAGGCCCTGTTACTAAAAGCATATAAAGCCTAATATAGTCCATCAAGGCTCTTAAAATCCAATCATATAACCAAGAAATGCAAACAGCGGATGTTTAAGAAAATGGTCTTAGCAGCACTTGTATATGAATCCAAGACTTTGATTCTTAGTAAATAGCATTCTAAACTCCATGCCGTTTTCGAGAGTAAAGTCCTTCTGGGAATTGTTTCCGCAGGGCAGAGGAAGACTCTAAAATAACGAGATCTATCTTCAAGAGAATAAAGCTCGTTAAGGTCCGCTGGGTAGGTCATATAGCTGGGTTGGGTGAAGAGGAGCCTGCTCAGGAAACTTGGATGTATGGTATAGACCAGGACACTCAGTACTTTGGGACTTGGGAAAGACTTTGGCTTGGAATCAGGACGGTTGTAGGAAGCAGTTGCGATAGGTCTGGACCGGATCCGAAATGTGTTGGATACCAAATTTACATAATCTTTGTCCATTGTCGTTTGTTATATGATGGATAGAGTGTTGACCTGCTACTTGCCTTAGCGCATCCTCCCTTCCTATCTTGGCATTTCTGTATTATGATAACCGCTTTAGAAAGGCCTTCGGTGAACTCATCCTGCTCGCTTTCCACGCTGTCGAGTGATATGTATGAGCGTAATATTTTGGAATTTTCCTTTTAATCTAAGTATAAATGTACTATCATCAACTGGTTCGAATGACAATGCACAATTTTTAAGATCCTTCGCCACATATTAGCCTGTTTTGTTTCCCTCGCTCCAAGTCTGCCACGACCAGAGAAGTATGCTGAGTAGTGTTCCTTCCTTAGTTCACTGTACCACCGGCACGATGTAGCTCCTTGCTGGGGTCAGCAAGGTTACTGCCATCGTGTTCTGGGTAACATAAAAATTTTGAGAAACTACATCCTCCCTAGGTTCCTAAAGTTATAGGGGATGCTAAGCCGGCCACACGGTATACGCTAGCTCGACGGTGGGGGCGTGGGGTTGTGTGACCGGGACACTACATCTATGATTCACCACTTACCTATTGTTTAAAAGGGATACCTCTTCATGTCATTATGTTCCTAGGGTACAAGGCGATTCATCGCTTGACGTTTCCATCGACCTGGTGGACCTGTAAATGTTCAACGCGACTTTGAGAGGACCCTGGAGAGAAAGCACCACCCAACCATCCTGGACAATTTATCCCCTTAAGTGGTCATTCCGAATGATACTAGAGGAGTTAACGAAATTCACAACAATTATATTTTTATAATAAATACAGCCCAAAACAATATAATTATTCAACAACAAAATGAAGGTAAGTTTGCATTAAATATTACCTAAATATTAAATCAAAACAAAAGTATACTTATAATCTAGGTAATGTGGATGCAACCAACTTTTACCACTTGTAAATTTTGATAATTGAACTGGTGTATTGTGGGATGTACTGAGGGCAAGGAGGGACACAAAAAAACTTTGAGCCAATATAAAACTTGGCCAACCAAAACAAAAAAACAAGAACACAAGAGAAGTAGCAACGTCGATTTGGCCAAATGGAGTTGCAGGGCAATAAAATTCGGACAATTGGTTCAGTTAGAACCGTCTAATGTTTGTTTGCACCCCTACCAAAAAAAAACCAGTGTAACAATATTTGCTAAGTGTAGAAGGGTTTAACTCAGGTAACGGATAAAGTGTATTTATATACTTTTCATATAACTAGTGCAGAACAATATAATTAAAAAGGTGTGAATATATTTAGTGTTAAACAATATAATAAAAATTGTATATAAATATCAATCTAGGAAACACAATAATCAAGCAAAAATCCTGTGCCTCTTTATAACCAAATATTATTGAATTAAGTGGGATTATCTATCTTAAATGGAAATAATATCATCTGGAATTAACTTATTTTAAAAATGTGGCAACTAGAAATACTATCATCTATGTATATAAGTCCAAAAATTATAACCATATATTGTAGGCCACAAATTGTCAGCAAGATTTCACCTCTGGTACCAATCAAAGGTCTTTTTTTGGCATGGAGCCTACCGAACCAGTTCTTCCTCTCTTCTTTGTCGTTTAGTTTTTAATATTGTCCTTTAGTATTAGTTGCTCGTCAAGAACTTCTTGCTTCGAGCCTTGCTTGTTTCACCCTGATAATTAAATTCGAAGGTACTTACAGTTTTTCCTTATTCCCATTATTTTGTAGTTGATTTCCTGAAAATCGACCTGGTATGCAAAAGCGTTGCAAGAAATGTAACCACTCCCTCCAGGTTCGCCGGTTATCAGTCGCAACTTGGTTCCTTCTCTGCACCGCTTCCCCTTGTTATTAGGTGATTTTACTGACAACCAAATTTTGTGGTAGAAAAAAAAATCTTCCGCTCCGCTCGTACTCCGGTTTATTCTGTCTAACATATAGCTTCACTCTCAAATATATAGGTTAGGTGTTCCGAACGTCTCCAAAGCAAATAAATGTCTTTTACATTGTTTAACTACGTCCCGCACATACAGCAACGACCATCCTCAGCCTGTATTTTGACTGAATTTCCTTTCCAAAAAAAATCTTGAACGTTGTTGGTTTCGGTCAGTCGCATTAATGGTTCAATGGGTTTCCTTTGCCCGTCGTTATTGTTTTTTAAAAAACAGAGCCCTCAGCTCTACTTATTTTTTTCTTCCGCTTCAAGATCCTGAATTGAACTCACACTGCCTGTCTCTGGCAAATCCTCAAAACTCACTAGCGACAAAACAGAAAGCTATCAATACTTCGGCAATTCGATAAAAATTTCCGGATTTTTTTCCTCTCAAACACAGAACTGACTTGCTCGAAATTCCAAACCGAACTTTATCGGGCAAATTCTCAATCCAGACTGTCAAATGTATAAAAATTTTTCCTTCCAAGAAAAATTTTGTTTTTCTTGGCCTACGTGATTTAAAAAAAAGTTCCGCATCCAAAAGCTTCTGAAGTGATTGCACTAATAATTTCTTAAATTTCCGATAGATGGGGGAATAATTAATCATAAAGCTTTCGTAATAAATAACCGACCGTTACATACCCTCGGGTCCACAAGGCCGACTTGCGAGGCAGTGAGGAGCCGAAAAAAAACGGAAGGTTTTTCTGTCGTAAGGTCCGGTATGTGGCGCCAATGTGGGGCTCGTCTCATTCCCTGAGATCCAGAGTCTCAAGCCTCAGCTGCAGAGCTATACATCGCTAGGGATTTAGTAGTACTGTCAAAATTCAAAGTTTGAGAGAGGGACAGTCTGGAGAGTCTCACGGAGGGTATGCCTGAAGTTGCAGAGATCCGGCGGAAGGCAATACCACATTGTCCTACTCCGGGTCTCCACCTTCATCCATACATTCCCTTCGAAATTGTCACCTATCGTTCCATCGGGTCAGTCTCCAGCAATACCACCTTGCCTTTGACATTCCCCGGTGGAAAGCCAGGCCAACCATTCGCCGAAAGTTGTTCCCCAGACTGACCGAAGAGCAAAAAGGTGCAGGGATACTCCAATGAGCACTTGTAACAGGAACTGATGCTGAGGCAACAGTAGAAATGTTCAAGAGATCGGAAGAACAGCATGGAGTAAAAGATGCACCTTACGCAAAGGTTGTCGATCTAGAAATAATTTCCTCTACAATCACCACCCGTCAGCAGTACGATGATATTAAAGTGAAGGAAGAGGTGCGTAGGAACAGGGCACGAAGTCGTATGTATAAGGGTCTTCGTGAACTCATCGGTGTTTTAACGAATCGAAGGAAACAATCGAAGAAACAGTAGACCAGAAGGATAGTCTTGAAGGAAAATTAATAATATCATCTAAGGCGGTATGAAAACAATAATACGAAAAACACGTCGCTTGTTACTAACTGACTATATCCAAACAACTAACACACCACTAACCATAAGGTCTGGACTAGAGATGATTTAACATAAACACCGATCCAAGGCACATCTCTCATAAATTCAAGGGCACAAAACACATACCCATATAAATACCATGAAGAATATCATGAACCCCTAACTGATGGAACACACAAAGGTAACTAGATCGCCAACTGGTTGGTTAACATCAACGTAACAATATCTAACATTAACCAAACGCGAACAACGAAGTCAAGAATGCAAAACAAAAAGTAGTAACAGCAAAGAGGTACTTAACCCCGCTTAAAATACTTAACCCCGGACGGTCAACCAGGGTGACTCCCTGTGTAACTCGCGTAGGATAAGCGAGATTTGGTAAGGGCAATCCTCCCAGACTTCACATCCTGCTGCCTTGCACGCTTGGCAGAGACATTCTAAATTGTCCGGGGTAGGCTCTTGGAGCAGCTGATTCAGCAGCCCATCCAGCATCTGCCCCAGTTCGCTTCCAAGTGAAGGAACCTCCTGCAATCGACGGTACGTCTCCGCTACGAGCAATGTTACTCCGCGCAATTGATGCCCAACCGGTGGAATGCACCTCTGGATAACTCCCTGTTGATATGCCATGGTAAGTCGCAACAAATTTCGAAACACGCTATTTTCCACTGGATTCATTGAATCAACCAGCGCATACAGTTTAGCTCCCGTATGGCAGAAGCTTGGTTCGTTCAAGGAATGGTGAAAGACAATCTTAACAACGTGGATCAGGGTAAGCGGCTTGTTAACGATATCAGCCAGCATGGTCAATATCCTGGAGGCCATGGTGTCAAAAGCACCTGGGTGTGCTTCCAAACATCTAATAACATTTAGAGTGTAACGTATGGCGGCACCCTCCATCGTTATGGACAACCTCCTGGCTTCGATGGCTGCATGGATCGGAACAAATTCTCTGGCGTGCGGGGATAAATAGTACAATCGATGTGGTCTTCGCAATATTTTATGGACCACTGGGCGTCCATAAAAAGTTAATGCTCCAGTCACGTCCATCGTGTCAGCGACGTTAACCCGGATAACCAGTGCAAAAAAAAGTATAGTATATGATAATATATGGGTGTACAAAAATTCAACAATATACACTATATTTAACAGAGAAAGAAGTTAATTGGTTGTTACTCACCATTAACAAAATCAAGGTACTTAACCAGCACAGACGGTACCCAAAAAAAATATAGGCTAACCAACAAAAAAACTTAATGAAACTGCTGACTAAGTCAGTACTAATACAGCCACGCAGCTATTCTAGTCAAAAAAATTCCGTTGACCGATTGTTCGCAATAGTGATACTCCCTATTTAGTATCAATACTAACTCAACATATAGTTATAATATAAATCGCAATAATCAAAACCAATTGATACCTGAAAAAAGTCAAGGTGTAAAGTAGTGTTGTTTGTATTTAAACTGTTTTGGTGAATTTCCAGGATGGTTGAAGAAAAGCAATCTCACTCCCCAGGAGTCTCGTTGGTGGCCGAGGTCATCGGTGTCAGTCGGTGTTAGTTATGAGACATAGCCAACACCGAACGCCATCGACGACGCCGGAAGCACCACACGTCTTCGTCCACTTGAACGACATGAAGAGTCTACTTCCACATAAAAACAAGGAAATCTTCTTCGAAAATCATAAAAATTTAGTTGGATTCCGCTGTCCATCCACAACTGAGCTACACTACGGAAAATCAATCAGCAGTGGGGACAGACGGGAGAGAAAACAATAAAAGCACAAGGAAGTAGTCGGATGTCCCTCATCAAAAGTCCACAGGGCGCAAGTGATTAGCCAGACGGTTAAGCCTGTGCGGCCTCATAGAGGTTCACCTGAAGTGACCACATCCCTTACCACATTTCGACCAATTGTCTAAAGTGAAAGAAAAGAAAACAAAATTTGAGGGGACTGAATGGATTAAAGAAGTCCACGGGGCGCAGTGGGCAGGCGATATCACGCCTGTTACCTCAGCCGGTTATGCCCGAGTTACAACTCAAACGTCCATCAGCAAAAAGTAACAAGGATCCTGTCCACTGAACGAAGCACTGGCAGGCGGTATGACGCCTGATACTCAGGACGACGAGCAAAAACACAGGACAAAAGAACTCCAGACTCAGCCTTCACCCATGGCCAAGCGGTCATACGCTTGTTAGCCAGCGGTGCCGGTAAGCCTAGTTCAAAGATGCCTAAAGCGAAGAAGATAACATAAGACGGGACAACCTAAAAGTGAAAGCAAAATAAAATTCACACTGAATTTAGACAACAAAGATGAATCTGTTAAAAGAGGCATTGGTGGTGAACCATAGTCAAAGATAATTTTAATAAGTTACAGAAGTTGGGGCGTCATTTATGAAATAAATGGGCGCCGTAATTTAATATTGAAAGAAACTTGTTTGCCAAAAGCGTTGGGCGCCATTATGTACCACCGGCACGATGTAGCTCCTTGCTGGGGTCAGCAAGGTTACTGCCATCGTGTTCTGGGTAACATAAAAATTTTGAGAAACTACATCCTCCCTAGGTTCCTAAAGTTATAGGGGATGCTAAGCCGGCCACACGGTATACGCTAGCTCGCCGGTGGGGGCGTGGGGTTGTGTGACCGGGACACTACATCTATGATTCACCACTTACCTATTGTTTAAAAGGGATACCTCTTCATGTCATTATGTTCCTAGGGTACAAGGCGATTCATCGCTTGACGTTTCCATCGACCTGGTGGACCTGTAAATGTTCAACGCGACTTTGAGAGGACCCTGGAGAGAAAGCACCACCCAACCATCCTGGACAATTTATCCCCTTAAGTGGTCATTCCGAATGATACTAGAGGAGTTAACGAAATTCACAACAATTATATTTTTATAATAAATACAGCCCAAAACAATATAATTATTCAACAACAAAATGAAGGTAAGTTTGCATTAAATATTACCTAAATATTAAATCAAAACAAAAGTATACTTATAATCTAGGTAATGTGGATGCAACCAACTTTTACCACTTGTAAATTTTGATAATTGAACTGGTGTATTGTGGGATGTACTGAGGGCAAGGAGGGACACAAAAAAACTTTGAGCCAATATAAAACTTGGCCAACCAAAACAAAAAAACAAGAACACAAGAGAAGTAGCAACGTCGATTTGGCCAAATGGAGTTGCAGGGCAATAAAATTCGGACAATTGGTTCAGTTAGAACCGTCTAATGTTTGTTTGCACCCCTACCAAAAAAAAACCAGTGTAACAATATTTGCTAAGTGTAGAAGGGTTTAACTCAGGTAACGGATAAAGTGTATTTATATACTTTTCATATAACTAGTGCAGAACAATATAATTAAAAAGGTGTGAATATATTTAGTGTTAAACAATATAATAAAAATTGTATATAAATATCAATCTAGGAAACACAATAATCAAGCAAAAATCCTGTGCCTCTTTATAACCAAATATTATTGAATTAAGTGGGATTATCTATCTTAAATGGAAATAATATCATCTGGAATTAACTTATTTTAAAAATGTGGCAACTAGAAATACTATCATCTATGTATATAAGTCCAAAAATTATAACCATATATTGTAGGCCACAAATTGTCAGCAAGATTTCACCTCTGGTACCAATCAAAGGTCTTTTTTTGGCATGGAGCCTACCGAACCAGTTCTTCCTCTCTTCTTTGTCGTTTAGTTTTTAATATTGTCCTTTAGTATTAGTTGCTCGTCAAGAACTTCTTGCTTCGAGCCTTGCTTGTTTCACCCTGATAATTAAATTCGAAGGTACTTACAGTTTTTCCTTATTCCCATTATTTTGTAGTTGATTTCCTGAAAATCGACCTGGTATGCAAAAGCGTTGCAAGAAATGTAACCACTCCCTCCAGGTTCGCCGGTTATCAGTCGCAACTTGGTTCCTTCTCTGCACCGCTTCCCCTTGTTATTAGGTGATTTTACTGACAACCAAATTTTGTGGTAGAAAAAAAAATCTTCCGCTCCGCTCGTACTCCGGTTTATTCTGTCTAACATATAGCTTCACTCTCAAATATATAGGTTAGGTGTTCCGAACGTCTCCAAAGCAAATAAATGTCTTTTACATTGTTTAACTACGTCCCGCACATACAGCAACGACCATCCTCAGCCTGTATTTTGACTGAATTTCCTTTCCAAAAAAAATCTTGAACGTTGTTGGTTTCGGTCAGTCGCATTAATGGTTCAATGGGTTTCCTTTGCCCGT
The DNA here is from genome assembly GCA_963855945.1 of Thereva nobilitata. NCBI lineage: Eukaryota > Metazoa > Arthropoda > Insecta > Diptera > Therevidae > Thereva > Thereva nobilitata. The sequence continues at coordinate 52,062,354 of OY979694.1, read as the reverse complement.
CGTTATTGTTTTTTAAAAAACAGAGCCCTCAGCTCTACTTATTTTTTTCTTCCGCTTCAAGATCCTGAATTGAACTCACACTGCCTGTCTCTGGCAAATCCTCAAAACTCACTAGCGACAAAACAGAAAGCTATCAATACTTCGGCAATTCGATAAAAATTTCCGGATTTTTTTCCTCTCAAACACAGAACTGACTTGCTCGAAATTCCAAACCGAACTTTATCGGGCAAATTCTCAATCCAGACTGTCAAATGTATAAAAATTTTTCCTTCCAAGAAAAATTTTGTTTTTCTTGGCCTACGTGATTTAAAAAAAAGTTCCGCATCCAAAAGCTTCTGAAGTGATTGCACTAATAATTTCTTAAATTTCCGATAGATGGGGGAATAATTAATCATAAAGCTTTCGTAATAAATAACCGACCGTTACATCACCTTATCCTTTCCATTTGATTTCTTGCAACGAAGCATTTTTTATATTAAAGAATCAATTCACCACCGGGTATAGTCCGCACTATAAGAAGGTAATCTTAAAATCGCTGTTTCCAGGCGGAATGGGAGCCGGAAGTCCCCACAAGAAAGCAGCGCCACTCTGTTTGTTTAAAAACGCAAATTACCGGCTCATTTATATTCTCAATCACAATTTAACCAGTCTCACTGCGGATCCCATCTTTTATGGTGCAGACTCTTATCTGAATTCATCGTCATTAAGCACTTGGCGTTGCAGTCGCTGTATTTCCAGTCCGTTCCGAGGCTGTTGTTTAAGTATCATAACAAGCGTGTGCCTTAAATGAGATTGCTAGCCTTAAGACCAAGCCCATTGATTTGCTCCTCTGACTGAGTCATACCCCTCAGCACTGGCCTTATTTCTACCTTTTCCGGACCTCATAATGTTCATGTTGAATTTGATAGCTGATATCTAAAATGAGCTTCGAAAAATGGTGTTGGTCAAAAAAAATTGCTCACTATACAAGCGGTTATGGACTCGAATCCCATCGCAATTATGTTACATATTTTTCCACTGAATGTTAATTTTAACTCTTACAATCAATCATCTATCAGTGTTTTATACTAAAATTGAAATTAACACGACATTTTTTAAGAATCCATTTCATAGGAGTTTTTAGAAAGAGTAAGAGTTCTAAACATACAAACAATTCAAAAATAACAGAGTGGGAGGGCAACAATTAAGGTCGATTCGCACGCACTATACGGTGTGTTATTCATACTTTATTTTCACTTTAAATTCATTTATTGATTCCATATAAACTTGCTGACAGCTAGATTCTGACTGACTGACTCTCGCTTACATTCTAGACTTAGACTAGACTTAGACTACCATCTACACTTACACACTACTACATACGGAACGTCAACGTCACGTCACGGAACGGCAACGGAATGTCAAAATATTCTTCAATGAGTTTTACACTACGCGTTCATATATATATAGGCTACGTCACGGACCGTCAACGTAACGGCACGTCAAGATTAGTTTGAAACTGTATTTTGACGTGACGTGCCTTGACGTGACTGATCTATTCTGTTTAATGTGAATGTAGTTACGGCAGCATTTCGAATTTTTCAAGTAACTATTTATCTGTTTTTGCTCAAATTAATTTATCATGAAAGATGAAAGTTTGATTGAAAAGGTTCGGCGATATGAGGAGCTGTATGATCTGTCGCAGAAAAAGTATAGTGACAATATTCATAAAGAGAAAATTTTGTCCAATATTGGCAAAGAATTAAATACAAATATTTATAGAAATTTATTTCAGCGTCATTCAATTCCTTATATAGCGTGTGGTATTCTTCTTGTTTTCTTCTAGTAAATATCTTTTGTACCCATTTTTTTCCTTTTTGCTGCTAAATTTAAATTTTCTTCTTTCTCATTCAAAATTAATGTGATCTAACATCCAAAATTAATGTGTGATAACTTTTTATTATTCAATTTTGGCATTCCAAATAACAATGTAAATTAGAAATACGAAATAAGACAAAACTCTATCCAATTTTTTTTAGACTTAACGGCAAAATCCACGTAACGTTGACGTTTAAGTGAGAATCGACAGCAAAATCGACCTTTATTGAATCGACTCGGCCTTTATTATACTAGTACAGTAAATGAGGATATTTTACTTGGAAAAATGATTAATGGCTGAAATTTTGAGGGGTTGTTTGGCGGCATACCCTGAGTCTGAAACCAAGTTTTCGTATTCAAGGGGTAGGAGAAGATACAACCCCCTGTCAAAATGAGGGTAACTTTGTTTCTATTTTTTATCTTTGTTGCTATCGCCCGTTCAATAGATCAAATTAGTTGAAAATAAAATTATCTATTTTATAATAATAAAATCAAGGCTGTCGGTTAAATAAATCAATTACAATGGCCGGCCAAAGGACAAAAGTAAGGGGTAGTTTTTGTTTTTTCGTAAATACCGTGATATTGGAGAAGTTTTTTTTTCGCATATTGCCTCGATACTATTTTAAAGCACTTGAAATTACTTACAAAATGAGTGCTCTCACATTCTTCTACAATAAATAGTTTTCCATTAATCCAACGACCAAGGTGGCGCGCGTCGATGCTGCACTTCGTTCGTTCGTATTCTTTCTCGTGACATGGAGTGACTGGATGCTCGCGGAAAAATGGACACATGTTTTGTATGTGAAAAACTTTTGAGTGAAAGCGACGTGTCGACTGTTAAATCTAGAGGCGTGCAAAAATTAATCAAGACCAGTAAACAAAAAATTGACAACAAAATTACCTATATCCTGGAAAATGCGACGGAGTTCCAACTCCATACATTTTGCTACAAACGCTATACCGATGAGAGCAGGAATTCGTTACCCAGCCAACGCAATGTAAGTTCATCACCGTCCACTTCTCACTCGTCTCTTTCTTCGGATTTTGATTTTGAATCGTTCAAAAAAACTTGGCAAAAAAAGAGGATCTCACGTGTCAGGTCGTAACGAAAGATGAAATTGAATCAATTGTGCGCGAATTGAAAACACGTAATGACGACTTCGCCATAGAAATCATTAAGCGCATAGAAACTGTTTCCGATTTTACCGCGGTTCAAACCAAGTACCATAAGCATTGTGGTACAAACTAAGGTTTGCGCAATGCTGGTGTACCGGAAAATGAAAAGAAACTGAAAGGACGACGCCGCAGCGATACAATAGATACATCCATGCAAGATATTTTTACATTTTTGGAGAATAGTTCCGAGGAATGTCAGTTTACGATACCAAAATTAATTTCACAAATCAAAACAGATTACCACCTCTATCACCGAATAGTATAACATAGATTGATCGAAAAATATGGAGAGGATATAATGATCATAGGTCTCAAAAGAAACAATAGTATGTTTTAAAAATACGAGTCACAAACTACTCACTCAATTTTGGTACGACAGTCGAAAATCATATCTCACAGAAGAACGGTCGCGCGCTGTCGAAGAAGCCGCAGATATCATTCTCGAAGATATTCGTTCCCAAGTTTACGAGCTCGATACTTACCCACCCGGCCACTGAATATTTTTGCAAAAATGCCCCAGACTGCACCCGCCATAGTGGGGGGCACTCTGCTCACTTTCTTTTCACGAATCATTACACAGCCATACAAATTAAAAAAAAAAATTTTTCCTTTTTCGATTTCAGCACTGGTTTTTTGGGTTTTGATACGTCCTAATCACGAATCTGAAATCAGTTTTTTTCTATTACGTCAGAGTTTTTCACAATACACATTTATGAAAATGTACAAATGTTCAAATGGACAGAATGGACAATGGGCAAATAAGAGTATTTGTTCCATTATGAAGTAAAACTGCCTTTAAATTTCTTTTTGACGAATCAATCACGTCTACAGTCATTCACATCGTTCCGTTCACACCGTTCATCTCCCATAATCCGGGAATGTCTTTGCAATAGGTGAGATCTGCATGTTCCGCAAAAAATTGTGAGAATTCCTTCTCTCTTTTCCGGTACCAGCAGAATGAAGTTTTTCTGTTGTATTCTCGAACCAAGAAGTTCCGCGGCATCTTTAGGTAGTCCTAAATCTATCGTCAAATCACTCAGTTCTATCTGATTAAACGGTTGTGGTTGAGAAGAGAGCTCAAAATTAGGATCTAGATTTGACTGGTCTTCTGGGTAAGAACTTTCAGATGATTCGCCAGTATGCATAGTATAAGTATAAGATTTTTTGTTTTTTCTCATTTTAAAATTGCCAAACATTGATGATCTTCCGTACAAAAAAAAACATGTTTCCATCTTTATCTACTAGAGATTAACTGATCGAAATTGTAATTCTGCTGAACAAGGGAGATACCTTGGTAGAAAACGCAATCTTCAACAAAGAAAAAATGTTTAAGAGCAAATAATTTAAAAAATGGCTAAAAATGGTCAATGGCGATTTCTTGGTCACCGTTGGTCGTACGGTGATTTAAAAAAAAAGAAATTTCTTCGTTTTTTCAAGACCTTACTTTTCTCTGAACAATTATGTATACCCAGGATGCCGTAAAAAAAGTAATAACCGTATTAATAAAAAAAAGAAAAAAAACGTGATTTTTGGAAAAAAAATTAGTTTTGTTTTTCGATTATTTTTTAATTACCAATGGTACAAAAGAGTAAAAACTCATTTCGATGGGAAATTTAATTTTCTACAAAAAAGTATTTTAGTAAAAATCTCGAATTTTGCTTTGTTTTCAAGTTATTTCGAAAAAAACTTGAAAAAAGGGTTCTTGGGTCGGCGCTCAAAAATGAACTCCTCAGAAAGGGGCACTTTATGATTTTATCATATTTAGGTGTTCAACTAACATATTAAACAATACAAAACCTTTAACGCAATTGTTCCTTACTACCTTTGATTTTTCCTTAATTCTATCAGTTTAAATTATGAAATAATAGAAATGCATTTATTCAAAATTCTGACGTGATGGAAACTTTTAACTATTTTTCCCGTAATCAGCACCTAAAAATATAGGAGAAACAATATTTGAACATTAAAAAGGTTTTTCGTTGTAGGTCTGTGCAAACATAAACCTGAGCCACTAGAGCGGTTTTAGACTCAGGACATGCCACCAAACACCCCCTCAAAATTTCAGCCATTAAGTATTTTTTCCAAGTAAATGGGATTTTTGTACCTTTATTTACTGTACTATAGTTACTACTAAGTATTGTCATTGCAAACTATGTAAAAAATTTGCTTCGTTCTCACTTTATAAAAATCGATGAATATTTCAAATGGAATTGTCAACAACATGCCTACTATCATGATTGGCGAAACATTTATCAACCCAACGTTAAAAAAAATTAAAAAAAAATCCGTTAAAAATTTTGGATTACACTTCAGTTCCTTTCACATATGGAGATCAACATATGGAGATCAACAGAGATCTCAATTAACACCAAATTGCGGCTGTTCAACTCCAACGTTAAGGCAGTTCTTTTGTACGGTTGCGAAACATGGAAAGTCACCCAATTCATCACAGGGCGCCTACAAGTTTTCATCAACAGATGCCTACGTCGTATCCTAAAAATCCGCTGGCAAGATAGAATTTCAAATGAAGAACTATGGCGCCGTGACGGCCAAGAAAGGATAGATGACCAAATCAGGCGAAGGAAATGGAATTGGATTGGCCACACCTTGCGACGCGAAGACGATAATCTAGCCAAACAGGCCCTTGACTGGAATCCGCAAGGATCCCGTCGAGTCGGAAGACCTAGAACAACGTGGAGGAGAACCCTATTATCAGAGGCCGCAACAACCGGGAGATCCTGGTCAGAGCTGAGAGCTGTCGCGCAAAACAGAGTCCGCTGGAGGGCAACTGTTTCCGCCCTATGTCCCATGAGGGATTAAAGGAGCAATTAGTCAGTCCTTTTCCTTAAAACACAAATACACTTGAAGCAACCCAAAACAATTGTGCGTACCTCAGGACAATTCCTCAGCATTATGTCAAAGAACCCCAAACATTTACATGAACTAAAAAGGTAAGTGGCATTGTTTAAAAACGTTTTATTCGCACATAACTAAAGATTTTCCAAAGTAATACCTGCGTCTTTGGTATCATATTTTTAATATAATGGTGGTTATTACCGCATACCCGCAGACTTATTTAAATCCTTTTTACCAGTTCACAATGAATACATACTAAAATACTGCATTCTACATGATATTCATAAAGGCGGCTGCCCGTATTATTCAATTATATAGCTACTCGGGGACGTTAATTGATGTTCAGGTATGACACAGGTAAAACACAGGCGGATGTAGCGTTTAATGAACAAAGGCTGCCTATATTGGTACGTCGCTCTTGCTCTCTGGTGCATATTAACAAAAATCAATATTTTCAGAAATTACAAATTGTTGCCTCCTTGTAAAGGGGAAAAGAAGTCCTGACAGAATTTATAGCCCCAAAATTAATTTACACCCACAGCCAGCTCCTGTAATAAAATATTCGATATTGCTTTAAAAGGCATTTTGTCAGAATTTTTGGTTTGGGTGGCTGACGACTGGTATTTTCTTGTTTTTTCTACTTTCTTTATTCACCCCCCGGATGTTGTTGGAAATATTAATTTCGTTGAATTATTCCTTGTATTGAATTATTTCCTGGAGGGTTGCTAATATCACCTATTGCTACAGCATTGATGAGGTTTTACGTGGTTATTCTCGTATTACAATATAATTTTGGGTAAATATGTGAACTTGTTAATACTTTGGCGAATATATTTTGCGAAAATATTATTATTAATATTAAACTGAACAAAAAAGCTATACCTTGAACTTCCTTCCTCTTCAAGTGTTTTTATTTGATTGCTTTAGCTGTCGTAGTACAGGTAAGACTTAGCTCTTGTTTGGAAGCCTAAGGGAATTAAATAAACAACTAATATAATTATAATAATCTTTGTTTCTTTTGTTTTTATAAAATCGTAGGTAGGAACGGTAGTACCATCCAACCTATAGGCTGGCACAAAATTGGCGGTAAGGTGCGTCGTTTTGTACCACACTTGTGAAAAACTTTTGTGTGAAAGGAGGCAGTAAACTAGGAGGGATTTTAGAACCATCCCGTCATATTTACATACCGGATCAAATCTCCTATTTTGAGCTTCGAAACATCCCCCAAATCATTTGAGAAGAGGTTTGCAAATACACGAGGACTGGCCAGAGCCGGACATCCGCAGAGAAAGTGTTCGGTTGTCTCACTGGCCTTTTCCTCTTCGCAGCTACGGCAATGGGTGTTATGGCTACTTGGTTCCGAATTTTTTTTGTTTATTTTATTTAAAAACAAAAAGCAAAGTGTACAAAAGAAGAACAATTTCTTTAGTGTACGCATACTGACAAATATTAGGTAAAAATATTGATAAGAAAAATAAAAATAAAATATCTACAATACATAATAATAGATTAATAGATTATAAATTCCTTAATCATAACAGAAAGAATGAATAGTAAAAAAATTATGAATAGTAAAGAAAATATTAGATAAAGTAAGAATACAAGTAAAAATAAAACAAAATTAAAAGAAAAGAAAACAAAAATAAAAAGAAATTTACCATTTTAAGATTAATAAGACTAATACTGCCCAGGGTAATTGTGCTAAAAATTTAGTTTATAAGATTTCCCTATCCATGATATAAGAGAACAGTTGAGACCTAAAAATACCTATACGACCCTCTCTCTTAAGACCAGCCGGTAGTACATTCCATAACGTAAAACGCAATCGTGAACTAACTTGGCAATGATGTCTAGGAATATTTAAATTCAGAGTTCTATTGGAAGTCGAGAACGCAATTTTAGTTTTGAGATAAGTAGGGTAATAGAAAAAATGATTCGGTGCATAAAAATTAACATATTATATTCGAGATATGACAATAGCGAAAACCATAAAAATTTCCCAGTAAATGTAGAAATATGATCGAACTTCCTCAGTCTGTATACACAGGGCCGCATTTAGGACGGGGCCAGTGGGGCCATGGCCCCAGGCCCCCACCAATTGAGGGCCCCCAACCAATTGGGATAAAATAGAAAAATTATTGGTATGTTTTTTAATTGATCCCAAATTCGATAGATCCCAAATTCGGCAGAAGCTCTTCTTGATTTTTTCCAGAAACAAACGATTGATATAAAAGATTTTCGCGGTCAATCTTATGAGAATGCGCCGAATATGAGTGGCAAATACCAGTGGCGTAGGTAGCTTTTTGCGATGGGAGGGGATATGACTTAGTATATTTTGATTGATCGGATTTTGAGAATTTAATGCATCAGAACTTAGTGTTTTCGCGGTTTTTTTCTACAGATGATTCTGCATTTCTATGGTTTTCACCGTCTCAAGACTTGCCGAATGGTTTTATTGGCAGTAAAAATTTCTTCATTCCGAGATAATAAACAAAACAATTTTAACACACTTTTGCAATTATAAACTAGAATAAATTTGACAAATGAGGAGTGTCTGTTCAAAAGGGCGTATTTCCATCATAAACAAACATTACAGATATCGAAAAACTTCCTGTTCCTATAAATAAAATGCTAAAATATATTTAAATGCACATTCATGTGAAGGTTTAGACTACAATATTATATGGGTTTTTTTATTTAAAAAAATACACATTAAAACTAAATTTTTTTAATTATTTGTTTAGAAATAGGCCTTTTTGATCGGGATTGTAAGAAATACGACCTTTTGATTAGTCACTTCAAGAAATAAGCCTTTTTGAATCGAATTTTTGGAAATACTTGCAGTGAAGTTTTTTGGGGTTCTGTCAAAAGCAAAAATCCTTTTAGCAAGATTTTTATGTCCACATATCCACTCCTATTATAACTTTGAGCTAAAATTAAATTTTCTATTGGCTCTAATACCAAAGTACCAAACTATCAAATAAAGCCATCAAACATTGCTAATACATATCTTCAAAAATAAAGGCCGCAACCCAAAAATTGTTGGACATTATTTAAAGGAAATTGTCCGTGCTTTCCAATTTTGGAAAAAAAATATTGACTAACTACGTATTTTTGGGGAAAAAGGTAGTTGAAGTTGATAGTTTGTTAAAAAAAAAATTTGACTTTGATGACTCATTACTCGGTGGTAGGGTAGAACCTTCACTTTTACATTTTTAGATAGGTGGGAGTATTCTGCGTGTGTTTGTAGTTTTTTGAAATAAAATATTTTAGTACGGTGAGAGTATTTTTTCTAAAAAAAAAACACACTTCCTTATAATTCATTAACTAAAGCTGATATAAAAAAAACTGATAATATATTTGAAATCAGCGTCAAAAATTAGTTTAGAATGATGTAAAAATATTCCATGCAACAGTCACGCTGTTGAGCAGGGCCTTCCTTTCGCTTACAGTCACAATTACATGAAACGAAAATTCAGATCGTATTTTGAAGTGAACCTTCTTTTGATCCCGGTTATCCGATCATACTGAAATTTTGCACACAGCTTCAGTTTCGATGACAATATAATATAGTATACTCAATAGATCCAATATGACCGCCAAAAATGGCGGATTACCGTTTGCTTCACAAGATGCAGAAATACGCCCATTTGATTGGAAACCTAATTTTTTGGAATTTTTTATATGGAAAGTACGCTCCATTTGAGTAAGTTTTTAGGCTCAATCGATGGACTTTTATGCCATATTCTCAAAATAATTTTAAAATAAAAAAAGTTGAAAACGGAAATACGCCCTTTGGAACAGACACTCCTCAATAATAAATTAGAGTAAATTAATGTTAACGCTCCAAGGAACGCCTTCGAATTGTTGATTCGCCAGAAACAATGAGTGTACTGTGTATTGTGCTCGATAAAATTGTATCGAGTTAGAACAATCTGTGAAGTGCAAAGCTTCCCCGAACTTATAACTTAAAGTTTATCATAATTTTGCCCGTAGAATCTTTTCTTGAACTTTAATATTTTTCAGTTAAAAAACATTAATTGATAACACCTTTAATTTGAGTGTACTAAATTTAGTTTATTAAAATAAATTAAAAAACAATATTTGAATGCATTTCGACCGATATCATCGGTCATCATCAGCAACACGGCTAGCATTAAAAGGTCAAACTTTGACCTTTTAATGCTAGCCGTGTTGCTGATGATGACCGATGATATCGGTCGAAATGCATTCAAATATTGTTTTTTAATTTATTTTAATAAACTAAATTTAGTACACTCAAATTAAAGGTGTTATCAATTAATGTTTTTTAACTGAATAATTAAGAGTGTACGTGTTTATTCTTAAACCCCACAAAGTTGGTTTAATATTTTTGATGACTCGGCAATTTTTATAAACTTCAAAATATTAAGGAGGAATTAAATTGACAATCAAAGCCAAAAGTTAGTCCTATTTTTTAGGAAGCTCATATTTTGATACTCTACTACATTAAAAAATATTCGAAATATTAAATATTGAATAAAATATGTTCATAGTTACTAGTTATTTCACCCAAAATAGGAAAAAAGATTAAATTTCTTGATTTATTATAACGTTAAAATTTTGAGTATTTAGGAACCGAGGTGCCACTCTTGGCTCATTGTATTTACTTTACATGTGCTCGATGTGTCCACAATTATAGTGAGCGTTCTTTTCGTGGCTCCTGATTGGTCGGCCTGCTCGAAGCGCGGAAATTATACAATACTTAAATGCACAGCCGTCACAAAAACATATCTACATGATTTTTATATAATTGCGCAAAAGCAAAATTGCACATTACATAATGCCAAAAGAGGTGCTGGTGCTTAAGAAATTCCATGTATACTTAAATACGTAGATACGAAGAGTTTTATTCAATTCTATTATAATTTTCGTAGGCTCATGGGGGGGGGGATTGATCCCCTTGATCCCCCCCCTATCTACGCCACTGGCAAATACAACGGTATGCAAGCTGTGATTTTGAAAAAAGCCCTTTAGCGATATTTATTCCTTGCTCCGCTCACTCATTAAATTTACCTGCCAACGCTTGTCCCACTGCAGTTCTTTTTTCAGTTTTGTAGAAGAACTTTTCGTTTTTTTCACTGCTTCGACAGCGCGGTATGAAATATTGATCAAAAATTTGTCACCTGAAGATACCAAAAAAAAGAAGATACACTCAAAAATTTGAGTGATACGTGTTGGTCATGTCGCGAAATGCTGTCAAGGCTCTTGACCACGGATACAAATTCATTCAAAATGCGTTAATTGAAGTTTGCGATGACTTTGAACAAAAAGATGTTGTCAAAAGTCAAGCTCGCGGTATTTTCCAGAACATGTCTCGATTAGAAACAGCAATTTATACCAAACTTTGGCATGACATACTGGAAAGATTCAATTCTACGAGTAAGTATATACAGATTTGTACGATGACCCTTTGTACAGCCGTGAATTCTCTAAAGTCTTTAAAATCTTTCGTAGAATCTAAGAGAACTGCATTTGAATCATATGAAACTGCAGGCAAAGAATTGTCCGATGAACAAGAGTATGAAAGTGTGCGTTTTCGATCTGTGAGTGTACGATTGAGACCCCTAGATTATGGAACAGCGGATGATGTGCAACAGTCACCGAGAGACATATTTCGAGCTAATGTGGATCCACACTACGCGGACTTAAGTCGTACGCGCTTTTGCCTTTTTTTTCATGTAGAGTTTTATGACTTCTTTACAACTTTTTTACGTCAATGGTAAAGGCAGTGCGGCAGCGGCATAACTGCGCGGACCAAAGGCTGTGCTTAAATTGTACGTCCACACAATACGGGCTTTTCAAAAGCGCGTACGGCCTTTCAAATGAAAATAGATTTTTTGTTTTTTTTTGCGTTACTGGACTTTTATTAAATAAAATTTTGTCCATGTCCGATTACCACTGTTTGCCGCCAAAACGACCGGATTAACGGATTAATGTTGTAAAGAATTACAAAAATATTTTTTCAAAAGTGATTCTTCTTTCTCAATCCATTCTGATTGGATTAGTATTGTAAACAATTCCAATGGATTAGTATTGTCCAACAATTATTTCATCCTTTGCATCACGGGATTGGTTTTTTTTGGAAGTCGGTTTTTTAAAATTTATTTTATTTCGTACTTTTTAGTCCGTTCATTTTTTTTTTCGGTGCAATTTAAAACAAATTATTTATTACGATAAGTATGACACGCCGCCGACGATAAGAATCGAGGCAGTAGCTAAATAGTTTTTGTAGTATGCGTATTTTCGCAGTAATTTAAATAAAAACTTATTTAATATGAAACAAAATTCCCCGAAGGAAATTAAAAAACAATATTTATTGTGAGAATATAAAGTCGATTGAAAAAAAAATTAAACAGCCCGGAGAATCGAACTCGCAACCCCCGGACGAGAAGCAGGTATTTAACCCGCTGTGCTATGAGAGAGTGTTACTACGCGCTGGCTAAATATGTAAATAATTCTTTTCAGAAATTCTGTTAAAAATTTATATATATATATAGTTCTCCAATTCAAAGGATAATATTCTTACAGTCTACATAAGTATGCATGAAATTTTTCACCGAAGAGTTTCTAATAATTCTTTACAACATTAATCCAATCAGAATGAATTTAGAAGAGAAAAAAATAGAAAAAAAGTCGCACTGTCCGATCCAGGGTTTGAACCCGCAATAATTAGTTCGGTAGACTTTTACGTAGACGCTATGCCAAGTCCCTCTTAAGTATTTGGTGACAATAAAGTATTTTGTGATACTATGAAAATAATTCTATCTGTTCAAGGTGTACTAATTTGATCAGTTTTTTAAGCCTACCTTCGAACTCCTTTATCAGAAAGTAAAAAAAATTGCGTGGGACCACCGTGGGAAACCCCCCTTTCAAGCAAAAAAAGCAAAAAAGTTATTGCGTTACAAAGTTATGCGTGAACAGGACAAAAAAAACATATCTACGCGTCGAATTGATAACTTCCTCTTTTTTGAAGTCGGTTAAAAATAACATTTGAATTGGCGTTTACCAGCTTCGTTACCGATCGTTTTTAACAAGTTTCTTCTCAACAGTCCCAATCGTTAATTTCCTAAAGAAGTGCCTTGAGGAATACCACCACTAAAGCCGCGCAAAACTGCCACCTAATAAAATAAATTAATCTTTATTAGGATAATGAACGACGGCGTTTCTATGGCGACTATTAAGAATTGCCAAGAAATTACACTTGCACTCAAATGCTCATTTATTATATGTGAAATTTTATGAATTTCTCAATAAAGGAGGATCCAGGTCCTAAGAAGGCTGCTTCACCGGTACGTTGCAGAGAAAAGTAATAAAATTTTCAGCGTAAATTGGTGCGCCTGCGAAATGGTAAACAGAAATGAAATAAATAATAAAATATATTAAAAATTTTCAGATTGTATTTCTGCTCAAAAAAAAATTATACTTTTTTTGTAAATTTACTAAAAAATCTGTGTGCTAACAAAGTTTTTTCCCCGATTTATAATATCGCGATCCTACTGTATTATGTGTAGCCTAGGAGATTTTTTTTATAGAAGAAGGTTTGATTTTCAAAGTGTTTAAGAATATATTTTATTATTACTTTCTAACTTAATTATGAATTGACATAAAATGTTGCCTAGAAATTTGGAAATGATTCGAATGTCTTAAAAGATGCTCTTCTATTTGACTTTCTTTCAGTATTATAATTTTTTTCTTTTTCCATTCATTTTAAGTAAACTTCGACAGAAACTGTGCGTGTAACTGTTTGAAATTTAAATTCATGATTCTTAGAGAACACCCCCCCCCCAATTAATTTATTTCACTTTCGCACAGCCAGTCGTGCCCAATTTTCAATTTTCTCCTTTCATGTGTAGCAGACCTTGAAGACTGAATTTTGCTCATTACCTAGTCTGACGTCAGAATGAGGAAAAAGCTTGAATTTTTGGCCGAACTTTTGTCAAAGTAAAGTAATTTGCGTAAGAAATTTTATTACAACTCCCTGTTGGGGATCGCATCCCATTGAAGTGGTTTCATCACTGTATCCGTAAGAACCCACCCCGTAGGGCCGCGGTGGTTGGTACATAGGGACCTACCTTTAATGTTATTTGCCAGCTCAATACTATAACAAAGGCTGAAAGGAGAGGCTATGATAAAATATACATGAAGACTGAAAATTATCTAGAGTAGTAGACTTGGCGGTGGTCCTGATAACTCCATTTGGGATAAGGTGCTCTTAAATATTCAAATCCCTAAGAAGCTTGGCTTTTTTTAGCCAAAAATTCGGAGATATTATTGTGATTATCCTCGCATCCGCTGATTCGCCTGTAACCTTGCGTAAGGTATTAACAGCTCACCTGAATCGGCCGGAGCCTGGGCATCTAGGCAGTCAAACGGACTGAATTAACTTAATTAAACATTTCCGAGGGAAAACAAATGACAAACGGTGGAGCCAGAAAACCTGTAAAGCCGAACAGAAACATTAAGGACAATTCGGTGGCAACCAGCAACGGCTAGGGCTGTTGATAGTATCCACACTGTCTTGTAGTGCTATATAGAATCGACCCTGCCCCTCCCCCGGATTGCCACGTACTTATTGTAGATAGGACAAGGGGGCCTACAGTCATAAATCTCGGCTGAAACGAGCTCTGGCCCACATTAGAATTTCATAAGGACCCACAACTCCCCCACATAACGACCGGGTGGCCGCGGCCTGGCTCCAGGCTAATAAATAAAATTTTATTGGAGGCAGTTTATCGACCATTTGGGGAATGAAAAAGCGAAATGGATGGAGTTATTCGCGCCTCTAGACGGCGTGTTTCTTTTTTAATTGAGTCCTCTCTTTCCCACCTTCTCTATAGTCCTTATACCTGTCGTTAGTTCCGCAGACTATAAGGAGCTGGGGATTTGTAATTAGAAGCACCCAACAGATTGGAATTCTGTGTTCATTAAAGACCAGCAGGATAATGAAGGACATTTCGAATGTGGGTCAAATGATCAGCGTTCATTTAATACTACCAATAGGAATTAACTTTAGCTCACTGGAGAGGTATTTAAATTCTTTAAGAATAATTTTTTTTCTTCCTCAAATGGCAATTGACTGCAGCATTGTAGTTGCTTCATTAAATTAAGTTTGATGGCATTTGGTATCATTAACAAGAGATAAAAGTAACGAAGTAGCTCATTAGGGAAGTTTTTTTTTGTTGTTGGTATAATTCCTTGCCACAAGGAGGCATTCACCCCTTCTTCTTCATCATCACAATCATAATCAACAGTTACCCATTTCTAAGTACAAAAATTTAAGTGATTGCCTCTTTATTACACGATGCTTAAATAAAACATCTCAGTTGGTTGGATTATGGTTGGCTTATGTATTTTTGGTAAATATTTCTGTTATAATTTACTTAGAAAATTTGCTAAATTTAGCGTTCAACTGTAAAAAGGAGTGTAAGATGTCTTGTTTCAATTTGCCTTCGTCCTACCCGCTAAAAGTGGCTGTTGAAATGTGGGAGATGAATTTCTAAAGAAATTATTTCAAAACATGTTACTTATCATAAGGTTAAGTAGGTGAATTCTAGAGGCAAAATATTTCTTAAGAACTAGCAAGAAATTAATCCAGTTACGTTGGTGGAGTTTTTGTACTGCAATTTCATATAAAAAGGGGGTTTTTAGTACCTATGTATGTTTGAAAAGGTAAAGAAACTTCTCAAAATTATTTAAGAATCTTTTCGTCATTATAAAGGTTATGTGTGTGTCTGTACATGCTTTCTTTTTCTTTTGTTTTTACATAATATTCAGGTGGTTGGTTTTTAGAAATCTGGTTGTCCTTGTATTGTTTTAGGAATTTTGATTTAGCAAGAAATGATGGATTACCATCAATTCAAAAAATGCTCTTGTACTGCGCCATAGAAATATAAAAATCTGGGATATTTCTAGAATTTACTTAATAATCCCCAGACTTTTTCTCTCGAATGAAATAAGCTTTTTTTAGTAAAAAGAATTAATAAATGGAATAACAATTCCAGAAAGGCAGGTTGAAAGTGAAATGGCAGTAACGGCCTCAGGGATCTTTTGTGGTGCTGGTGCACCAAAGAGATAAGTCCTGAGAAATGCCATCTGCTAATACGATCTAAGCTCTACCGTCATACTACAAATCGTACTTCCAACTCCGCGAAGATGTTGACCCATGGATACTCTTGTCTGTATTCGTACACGACGGACCATGGTTCTGGGGGCATGACCTTTTTTCGCTCCCAGAACCATGGGCCTTCGTGTACGAATTGCCGAAGAGTAACAGACGGAGGAGGGTGAAAGGCGAGTATTCCGCGCCTCAAAACGAAGCAGACATCGGACTGGTCCTCCAGGTTGGGGATTGGGCGGCATGCTGACAACCTACTATCGTAAAAATCCACCGGTCCACGAATCCTCAAGGTATGCCTGGGACAGGATGGACTCAACGGGCACAACCCGGGCAACGGAATATGGAATTCGATTTTGGGAACTTGGAAAGTCAGAACGCTCTAAAGAACTCTTTTGTTATCACTAAAAAAATGCAACATAGCGATCACAGCTCTACAGAAAATCAACTGGACGCACAGTGGCATAATGGTTCTCATAGCACACATGGTACTCTTCAGTCGATTACCCAACGGAAGAAGAGAATTATGGAGTCGCATTCATTGTGGAAAAGAAAATGAAAACACTGATTCTGGAGGGAAGGGAGAGGAGTTCCTAGGAGACATAGAAAAGTAAGACTACACACAGTGCCGGCTTTAGGTATTTTGGCACCCCGGGGAGTCATTTTTATGCGCCGTTAACTTTTAAAGATATTTCTTTTAGGTAGATAACCTATGTTATTATGCACTAAACATTTGAAGCACGTGCAAGCTTGTAATGTACATCTGCAAACGACAATCAATGCGTCGCGTCGTCCAGTCCGGTCATAAAAATTTAAAGTTCCGAAGAAGTTCCGTTTATTGCAGAAACAGGCAATAGTTAATTTTTTCAGATCATCAGCAAAGCCTTTGTTTTAGGGTATTTTAGTTGTTAGCGGCTTTCACTCTCGGTAAATATAGTCTTTAATCTATCAAAAAAAAATTTCTTAGATAAAGCTGATAAACTCCTTCTACGTAGCCCCAATTCTATTTGTGAGACTGAGTGGGCGAGGACCCTCTATAGTTGTTTAGAGAGAACAATAGAGGGTCCTATACCTCTAGCGGAATGCCTCATAGGAGAATATGAACATCGGACCAGATGCTGACCTTAAAGCAGATTCTGGAGAAAACCTGCAAAGAAATTTAGATGTTTACCAGATATGTCGACTTTCAACAGGCAGACTCCAACTTCAAAGCTCGTTCGACTGATCAAATGCGCAACAAATAAACTCACTGGCGATCAAAATGCAGTTCGAAGTACCAAAAGATCTTAGACAAGGAGATTGACCATGCTTTTCAAACAGATAAGGAAAATTTCAGTAGATAGAAGTGCGTTAATAGCAACACGCTCTGTATACCATTATTTGGATATGCAGACTACGTGAATATCGTGGGGAGGTCCTATTTGTGGTTTATGTCGAACTAAACGAGGCGGCAAAGTGCATAGGTCTGACATCAACGAAAATAAAACATAGGTGATGCAACAGTCCATAGCTAGACGTTTTAGAATGGGAAGAAATATAACTATCGACGAACACTAAAAGTAGGTATTCGATAAAACATTCTACCTTGGGTCAACAATTATTAAATGAAACGAAGAAAAACCTACTTCAAAAAAAACCAATACCGTGATGCACAAAAAAGGATGAAATAATTGTTGGTAGTTCTTTACAATACTAATCCAATCAGAATGGATTTAGAAACCAGAATCACTTTTGAAAAAATATTTTTGTAATTCTTTACAACATTAATCCAATCAGAATGGATCTAGAAAGAAGAATTGCTTTTGAAGACGGTGCTAACACCTGTTTTCGGGGCAATGTATTAAGTGCATAAGGTTATGAAAACGATTTTCGAAGCAAGATTAGTGCAATGAAAGTCAACCTGGCAGCGTCTTCAAAAGTGATTCTTCTTTCTAGATCCATTCTGATTGGATCAATGTTGTAAAGAATTACAAAAATATTTTTTCAAAAGTGATTCTTCTTTCTAAATCCATTTTGATTGGATTAATATTGTAAAGAACTACCTCATCCTATTTCATCCTTTTTTGTGCATCACGGTATTGGTTTTTTTTTGAAGTAGGTTTTTAAAAATTTATTTTATTTCCTACTTTTTAGTCCGTTCATTTTTTTTCGGGTCCAATTTAAAAAAAAATATTTATTGCGATAAGTATAACACGCCGTCGTCGAAAGGATCGAGGCAGTAGCTAAATAGTTTTTGCAATAAAGTATTTGCGTACTTTTTCGGAGTTATTTAATAAAAAAAACTTCTTTAGTATGAGTATGAAACAAAATTCCCCGAATGAAAATAAAAAACAAAATTTAATCTTTATTGTGAGAATATAAAGTCGATTGAAAAAAAAGTGCAACAGCCCGGAGAATCGAACTCGGAACCCTTGGACGAGAGGCAGATATTTACTCCCTGTGCTACGAGAGAGTGCTTCTATATATTGGCTAAATATCTACATAAGCCCTATCGGAAATTCGGCTAAATAGTTCTCCAATTCAAAGGATAATACTCTTACAGTGTACATGAGTATGCATGGAATTTCTCACCGAAGAGTATGTAATAATTCTTTACAAGATTAATCCAATCAGAATGAATTTAGAAGGGACAAAAAGAAAAAAGTCGAACTGTCCGTTCCGGGGTTTGAACCCGCGATAATTATAGTTCGGTAGACTTTTATATAGACGCTACGCCAAGTCACTCTTAAGTATTTGGTGAAAATAAAGAATTTTGTGATACCTTTGAAATAATTCTATCTGTTCAAGGTGTACTAATTTTACCAGTTTTTTAAGCCTACCTCCGAACTCCTTTTTCAGAATTTAAAAAAAATTGCATGGGACCACCGTGGGAAACTACCCTATCAAGCAAAAAAAGAAAAAAGCAAAAAAGTTATTGCGTTACAAAGTTATGTGTGAACAGGACCAAAAAAAACATACCTACGCGTCGAATTGATAACCTCCTCTTTTTTGAAGTCGGTTAAAAAGGAAGAAATAACTAGACGAATACTACTGGCTAATTTGGGCCTTTAATGCCCAAAAACAAATAGTGCACTCAAGATAAGTCCACAGAAAAATGAAATTTTCACTCTACAAAACACTAGTACGACCAGTACTGTCCCAGCGGGAAAAGTTTGAAGGCCTTCCTCAAGAAGTTTTTAGGAAGGAGTTCGTGTTCGTAGTTCCACAAAAGTAGGATGGAACAGTCAAATATGGATATGTAATTAATGTACAGTTTTTATTCAGTTAATACAATTTACCATTAAATTGTGTATAAAAATGTATTATCTTAAAGATTATTATAAAAGGATTAAAGCAATATCTTCCAAGGATCTCAATATATTTAGAAGGTGCAAGAAATTGTACTTCTTTGGAAGAAATAAAATACAACGTACCTATCACAAACACCTTACCGGGAATGAATGAGCTTTTGGAGCTTTTCGACTCATTCCTTCTAATGACATGGCTGCTCAAAAAAGATATGGAGCGGAATGCGAAAAGGAAGGAATTCTCGCCTTCCAAAAAAGGCTACCGTCATGCTTCTTGGTATGATTCCATTTCCCGCTGGGGTACTATGGTAGCGAGACTAGGACCAGCATATAGAGGAAAGTCAACAGATTTGAGAGAAAACTTCTCAGGTGCATAATAGACCCAACGAGAGAGAATGGAATATGGCGAAGGAGATACAACAGCGAGTTGTATGAAATTTTTGATGACCCAGAACTCTCCCATTTATTAAAAATTAACAGACTAAGACTAGCCGGTCACGTAATCACAATGAAGGACAACCGTATACCAAAACGGTACATGGTAGCAGAAATTTCGGAAAATATAAGGTGTAGTAAAAATAAATTCATTATTTTTATTATAGAAGGCTCTAGTGATCTGTATCTTTCGTTTTAAAAGTCCAATCTGGTAGCACTAAATGGCGTTACGCTGGCGCCAGATATAGCTTCAAACATTTGAACACTTGTTTGATTGCGATGTGTGGCACGGGACTTTGAATATTTGGTCAAAGTTTGAACAATGATGGGCACTTTGCCATTTGTCTTTGTCTTCAAAGAAGTGTTCAAAGTTTGTTGTCTACCAGCCTACTGTGGAGAAAAAAGTTTGCAAAGCATGTCTGGCAGCTTGCGACAATATGTGTTCAAATGTGTTTTCAAAGCTTTGCAAATTCTTCAAAGAAGTGTTCAAATCTTTGAAGCTATATCTGGCGCCGGCTTTAGAAAGATGAGATCTCGTACTAAAAACACTTTGCTGACACTTTTGGTGAATGGTTGACTCAGTTTCATTTGAGCGCCAATTGAAGGCTAATTGTCGAAAATGTCGATAACATCATGATAATCGTCGAGTCAGACCGTCATGTTAACACTGTTTCGATTGCCCTGGACTAAACATTGCACCAAAAACCGTTTGAAACCATTTGCATAAAGCAGGATACAAAAAGAAGCTTGATTTAAGGGTGCCACGAGTGAACGCCAAAAAACCTCCTGGACCGAATTTCCATCTGTGAATCGTTGCTGAATCGTAGCAACATCGACCCATTTCTGAAGCGGATGGTGACCGGTGATGAAAAGTGAGTCACTTACGACAACGTCGAGCGAAAACGGTCGTGGTCTAATCGCGGTGAGCCGACGTAAACGGTGACCAAGCGAGGATTGACAGCCAGGAAGGTTTTACTGTGTGTACTGTTGACAATTGGACCGTCTGAGGTTAGGAATCGCACAGAAGTGGCCAGCTTTCGCCTATAGGAGAGGAATTGTGTTCCATCAGAAGAACGCCAGGCCAAACACATCGATAGTGACTCACCAGAAGCTCCGCGAGCTGTTCCTGGCCATGGCCAACGATTTTGCTGGTGAAAATTTCCCTCAAGAAAGGCTTGTGAAAATCTACTATCGCAGGTTTTTGTCAATAAGTACGAGGGCTTTCATGAGAGAGGCATAATGAAATTACCTTCAATTTGGCAATTAGGCTGCACCTAAATCTTAATAGGAACCGTCGGATTTTGTGCCTGGACACGCTGGATAAGCTTTCCAGGTTCCAGAATTATTTATGGCAACCAGATGCGAGGTCTAGGTCTCCTCGGGATATCTGCAGCTGGGATTAGTTTGAGACTCATGCCTTCCCATGCGTCGCAGATCTCAGTGACGCATTCGCCTAGGAAATCCCTTGAGGCCTGGTCTTCACACCTGATTACCCTGAAACCTCGGACTACCTCCGAGGAGTCATACCAGGGCGTTGTTCCTCCCTTGCCTGAGAGGATGTGATCCAACACCATCTCCGATACTTTGGCTTCCTACTCCACCCATGTTTCGGGACTGGTGCGTCCCCCCAAAGCCCGCTCGTCCATCAAAGCTATTTGCAGGTGATTTCTGAGCACCTCGCTGCACCAGGCTTTTATTATGGGGACCCTTTGGTCTTTTGGCATCTCTCGCGGTCTTCTCTTTAGGAGAGAATCGAGGACGTTTCTGTACCTCCCGCGACTCGGGATGGTTGATTTGATTTAGTGCCAGCCGTTTGTTGTAATTCTCAACAATCGAGTGGAACTTGATTTTGTCCGACTGGTCACGCTCAGGCACTTCTTAGCAATCTTGTCAAGAAAGAAAAGGGCTCTCCAGTACTGGCCCGGTCGTTCCATCTGACCTGTGGAAATAAATTCAAACAAAAATTCAATCTATTTTCAAATTCAACTTTAATTTATAGGTAGTTTTACGCCCTTAAGGTGTAAAAAGAATTTATTTTTGGCTGATAATACATATTATTATTATTATTATTATTTATTAGCCAATAATTGTACAAAAGAATAAATCTTAAATTAGTACAATTAAATGTGTTAAGGAAATACTTAAAATATAGAGATAACATTAGAGCCAAAACTAAGATATATAATATAAATCATAAAATTAATATAAAACAAAAGATAAGAAAGAAAAGTAAAATAAAAAGAGAGAAAAAAAATTAACAAAATTATTATTGAAAGAGAGGGTGAAAAAGAAAATAAAAGAAAAAGTGAGATTTGAAATTTGAGAGGAGGATGATAAGAGTGCAAGCAAGTTAAGATGGTAATCGCATTCTAAGACGTTCTGCCCGTGAGGTATTCAAAAAGACGCCTTTTGAAAACACAGCTTGATTCAATAAATTGCAGATTACATGGGAGAGAATTCCAAAGCAGAGCTGTATAAATAAAGTAAGAACGTTGGCCTAACAAAGAACTAAACCGAGGAATAATTATATTGCTATTTCTACGCGATCGCGAGAGCTGGAGGAATTCAGAGAGGTAGGAAGGTTTTCGCCGTCTAGGTATGTCGTGAAAGAATCTCAGCAACCTCAAGTCTTTATAGGTTTTTAAGAAACATCCCAAGACATTGTTCACAAAAGGCGTAGTGTGGTCATACCGACGTAGATTATAAATAAAGCGTATGCCACTTTAATCTTCCGAGCACAAGAAACATCCAATGAGGGAAAGACTAAGTAGCCATGCATTAGATGGGACAGGAGTAACATGGACGGCGTATATGTGGATTTTGGAGTTGTTTACCACTGCAGGAAGGTCATTAATAAATATGCTGAATAATAGAGAACCGAGAATGGAACCTTCCGGAACACCACAGTAGAGGATGGCTGAGGCTGAAGAACGATTATGTAACATTACCTGTTGCGAATGGTTGCTTAAAAACTATGCATGAGGTTGAGAGCAGACGAGGAGAAACTAAACTGCGTGTGGAGTTTTACGAGAAGTAGGGAGTGATCAACATTATCAAAAGCCTTGGAGAAATCTAGCAGTGCAAGATAGCAGACTTGATTGCCGATTAAGTAATTCCTAATGTCGGTTGTAGTTTTAAGAAGTGCAGTATCACAACTATGGGATTTTCGAAAAGCAGATTGGCAGGGATTTATAAGCTGATAACGTTCACAGAGCTCGACAATTTGTAGTGCAATCTGTTTCTCAAGAACTTTTGCTAAAAACGATAAGATACTAATAGGACGGAAGGGGAGGAACATTTAGCAACAGGCAATACAAAGGCATGTTTCCAAGAAGTAAAAAATTTGGCGGTAGTAAGGCATGAATTAATCAAATGAGTTATAACAGGTAATAGGCAAGGTAACAATAATTTAAGAAATCAATCGAAGTTAAAACATAAAGTTGCAAAAACAATTTTTTTACAAATGTTTTTATTTCCAGTCGATTTAGGGGTGGTTTTATTCCTATAGCATTACCCCTTATCATAAAATTTGGCTTGATTTGGTATAAATCAACCACCTGAGTGTGTTTCATTGGATCATTTTTGATTTCCATTGAAATTATCGCTAAAAATCCCTAAAAAAGGATCTTTCTGCATTTTTAAGGGTGTCGTCCATAATTTAGGGACCCTGATTTTCGTAATGTGCGACCCAAAAAACATATAGGGGACGAGTTTCAAACCGGTGTTAACGTTTTGACACCCAAACGCGCGTTTTGAATGGAGTATTAACGTACAATACAATTTATTAAACTTTGAAGGTGCCTGGCGGGGTGTTTACATTATGCAGAGGATATATTTCAGAGGATATATCAAAAAATCAGCGTTTATAAAAGGGGGTAAGTTTTAGTTTTTCAGGATTATCTCGAAAACTATTGATTTTTGAGATAATTCTGTAGTCCTACACTACTGGCTGTAATATGAAGATAAAACATTTGGGATCTCCTCGAATATTTATTTTGGGACGAAGCTTCCAAAAGTACCCTATCATAACTAGAAAGTACAAAATAAGTCAAATAGTCTATTAGTTGGTAGTCCTTATTTCATAAATCGAATTCAATTCGGATATTTTTAGTATGCAAATGCAAAATACTAAAATGGTACAAAAAGGGATTCCATATACGGTGAAGTGACGTAGAATCACTGTACCTCGCCGTATTCATTTAAAGTTGTATTCAATAAGATTTATATAATCTCATTATATTAAAAAATTGAAGTTGATTTGAGTTTTAAAAGAAAAAAACTGTAGTTATCCGTAAGGGTTCTGCTATCGACCATTAACAAATATATTCATCTCTCGTCCAATCGCAGCTGAGTGTGCGTGACAGGTAAATCGCTTTACATGATTTCTGCTGCCAGTGGGGAAATGAATAGTATTTCTTTTTTTTTGGTAAAATGATGAATTTTGCTTTACGTCGCCATCCACCTACCTCCACTCCCTACGATTTATTTCTTTTTGTTAAACTTTTTTAAAGGGAACTAACGCAAACAAGTTTAATACACGCACGCCATAACAACTTAAGCGGATCGACTTGAAAGCCCCGGCAACTTTTTGGTATAAAACCGACTGAGTATTTATTTGCAAAGTAAGAGATATCGCCTATCCCTTTCTATCTGCCTCTTCCTTCGAGGAGATTGATACTGAAATTTATGATTCCTTCGTCCTTTAATGATTGTGATAAATGGAGTTTTTTAAGCAAAATAAATTCACCCGCTGTTGTCTTTGGGGCATGTTGAGAATGGGACGAGCTAACAATTCACCCCTGAAACGAAACACAAAAGGATTAAAGTGAACGACTGTATATATGTATCATAGGGATGAAAGCCAGAAGTAGCAGTAGGGGGAATGGGCGCCAATCTATTCGCCTTTAGGGGTGCTCACTTTCATCATCTCATTCCATTCCACCTACGAAAAACCTGAAAACTATAGACAAAACTTTCGTCCTTGTGGTTATATGCTCGTATTGTGCTTGTGTTGGATACTATACCCCCTACAATGTTTGTTCTCAAACTTTGGCTTTTCTTAAGGGAAACTTTTACCGTTACACTTTATCTGAGAATTTGTTTCATATTCGTTGATACATTTCGACCGCTGTGATAAGTTTCACCCTTGTGGCCAAAGAAAGTCTTGGATGGTTTACTTCTTTCACAAACTTCAGACAAATTATGTTTATGGCTTTAAAGGCTTCCTCCTCCACCCACTCAAAAACATTCCCATGGCAACAACCCCTCGGATTTCGTTCCCTTCCGTTAAGTGTTTCCAAAAGTTCCTGATAGAGTATAGTATAGTTGCCTTAAGAAATAAAAGCCAAGACACAAGACATATTTGCGGCCGGTTGACTTAAGTCAAAAGTTTAATAGCCCAGATTAGACTCATCAGTGCACATAGGTGAATCACCTGTGAGTAAAGGCTGGGCTTGTGCCAGGTAAGAGGTCCTTTACTTTGTTTTATTTTATTTTATTCTTTTCTTCTTCTTCTCGGTTTTTGTTTTCTTTTTCGTTTTTAGGGTTTGTTGCTTGTAATAAATCTCAGTGGGAGTGTTTCCGAATGAGAACTAAAATGGAACCGTTCATAAGAACGGGTGGTGTCAATTTGTCGAAGTAAATAAACCTATTTTTTGTTACCATCTGCTATTATGGGAAATTGCCAGAATAATGGCAAAAAAAGACCAAAGGAAAATGCTGCTGTTGAGTTCATATAAGAATTTATGTTCAAATGTCACGAAAGTTTTGCTTTTATTTTTATATTTATTTTTTGGTATTTGATAAAAGTAAAAGAAAAGCAATTTTTTTTCTTGCGATAAAAATATAGACATATTTTTCATTTTATTAGTTAAACTTGTAAAACGCTGGAGTATTTTTTTTATGTCGATAGTATAAAAAATAAGCTGAAGAGTCCAAGGAACCAAGGGTTGACACTAAAACCAATAGAAATGATTTTTGGCACACGAGCAGTTTTTGAAGACTACTTTAAGAAAAAAATTGCTTTGCACGCGAGCACCTATGGAAACTGTGGAAAATCCTCGGAAAATCTCGAAAAATTAGTATTTCCTCTGTAACGTGCAAGGGGTTGAAAATTTCTATATAATGTATAGGAACAAGCTTGTAGAGAGTGAAAATCTTCACAAAAAACGTCTCTTCACGTTTTTTCGAGATTTGTGAGGGATAATGAGCTATAATTGATATTTTCAGATTTCCGCGCGAATAACTCAGGATATCATAAGATTTACCCCGACGCTCGACTAAAATCTCAATAATATAATGTGAATATTAATGTGGAATGTAAAGTGCTCATTATTGGCCGTCAACGTAGCGGACAAAAGCGAGGGGGGAGGAGGTGGAGAGGACTATTTTAAAACGAACTGTGAGCATTTTAGAACGTATGCAAGATCCATCCAAAGCAAACTTTGGTACTAAATCAACAGCAAGCTTACTTCTTCTGGCTAAATGTGACTATACCTTTTTGAGTTATATCAATTTTGGGACACGATACTGGTGGAAGTAAATTTAGTCCAGAGATACCTATAATCTCTAGATCAAGGGTGGGCTTTTTATAACATGGGCCAGAATAAATTTTACGCTTTCTGCGCGGTCCGTAGTAGTTAATTGACACCTTCTTGTGACCTGTAATTTTTTAGTCTGCATTTGAAGTGACAGGTTTTTTAATGAGGTAAATTACACTAACAATCGGTTCCCAACTCACATGTTTGTGTATAATGTAGGTATTGCACGAAGTATTCATTTTTCTGCTAGCTCCATATTCGTCGAATCTCACAGAATAAAATAATTCGTGCTCTGTATTATCCTAGATCAGTGGTGGCGAACCTTTTTATGTGCGCGTGCCAGAAAATTACAAATATTACTTATCGTGTTGCTGGCGTGCTCGACAGTTTTTAATTTTGGTGTTTCAGAATTTTATTTAGACAATTTCAAAAATTAATATACAAAAATAATATATTACCAGAATCAAATTGACAGAACCATCATACCTATTAAATTGCAGAAAAATCAAAAATTTTTAAAATTAAAGAAAAATTTATTAATAATATTGGAATTTTCCATCAACGCCTATATTTTCACAATCACAATACTACTAGATTAAAACAATACTTGTGCTTACCAAAAAACAACTCAACAAGACTTCGAAGCAACTCAATTGATACAAAATTCCGGGAGGACGCGGTTTTTTTGTAAGATATCCTTCCTAATAGGAAATATAGTCAGATTAGCTATTAACAAAAAGTATGAAACATTGGCACCACCAGTCCAGGGGTTGCGCGTGGGGGCATTTCTTCCCAATATTGTTTCAAATATGTAAGAATTCCGGTTCAAATGCGAAATATGAGCAGCTATGAAACCTTGACAGCATGTAGTTTATGGATAACTAATAACGAAAAACCATTTATTACACCTGGCGGGGGGTGCAAAATGGTTCTTACACGCTGCTGATTATGTAAAATTTTCCAGATAATTGCGAATTCTGAGCACCAATAATATCGACAAAAATAATAAGCCATGTAAGAGAGGATCTGGAGCAGCACAAAGTTGTACGTAGTTACAGCCACAAACATTCCTTGTTATCAGCATTTAAGCAAACGGTCAATCCTTTCGCGGGCGATACTGATAAAAATATACTATTTCATATTTCGACGGGAGAGATTAATCGCAGGTTTTTGGTTCAATGTTGATCAAAAAAGGAAGAACTCAAGTCAGCATTTATTGATGAGTGCCTTACCAATGAAAATCGTTTGGAGCGCCCTACACGTAGATTGAAAGTACGTACATTTGCTGCAATGATCGCCAAAGAAAAGTAAGGCAGTGGACGGAAATGTCATTGAGTTGCAATTGCAACGCGTTTTATTTCGACAGCTGTTAAATATTTCGTTAAGAAAAACTCACGGCATAGATAAAGTATTGACATATTTTTCATAAAATTTGGTTGAGCCATTTTTTTTATTTAAATGACGTTGCGATTTTTGTACCTGCACGAGGTGAGGTGGCGATAGAAGCATATTAACGAAAACATGCTCTGAAAAAATTTCATAACATTCGGTCGAGCCCTTTTTTTCTTTAAATGAAATGACTTCGGCGAAGAATCACAAGCACTAGTTTAGCATTAGTTTTTCTAATATCTAATAAACTCGCTGGATACAGCGATAGCTTCCCAACAAGACATCACTTGTCAAAATCCGAGTACCTACTCTCTTGCAAAAATTACGTTATCCTTTACAAACATCAGGAATTTTTCAATCCTTAGATCAGTACTTTTTGGAAAGGGAACTGTGTTCCAACATCGACCATGCGCTCTAGTGTCGCGAACGAAGTACGAAGGAAATGTTCGTTTGCTAACGTTCAGGAAAAAATAATTCTCTAGAAAAATCCTGTAGATTTACCACATCATAATATTCAACATTCATCATACTGGGAAGTTGATCGTGTGGACCGAAAGGGTCAAACCCACATCGCAACTAGTATTTTTAGACTTGTTTCAAAGCAGCACGAGGTGAGACAGCGATACAATCTATCGATGTATTCGTAATTAAGGTTTTCGTTTCACTACCTGGGGCCGGATTCCGCAAGGAAATTGCATTTGTTTCGTCGTGCACACATCCATGTTTACGCTTACGGAATCCGGCCCCTGGACTATATGTAGGTAAGTACATGATTGTACACTTTGCAATGACTGGACGGGTTCATTTTAAAAAATCACACACAACTTTATCCAAAACATGGCTTAATTTTAAAATTAATCTATATTAAATCCAATTTATGAATAAATCGTTCACGTGCCAGAAAAATTTTCGTACGTGCCATCTTTGGCACGCGTGCCATAGGTTCGCCACCACTGTCCTAGATAATTGGGCATGCCGGACATAAGGTGTGAGTCATCGTACTCGAAACGATGGAGATTTTTCCTATATCCTTAATGTCCAGTAAAGAACTGCGTGAGGTCATAACTCACTTCCCCACGCTCGCTTGTAACCCATCTCTCCACGTCTGGGATAAGTTTGTGGGTCCACTGACCTTTAACAGACTCGTCCCACTTCCGTTGTCATTCGCATCTGCCGAGGTATCGTTTTCGGCAGCCTTATAATATATTCTGGATCATAACTCGCATGCCTTCTTTCACCATTATTTCTATAGGATCATAACACGCGTGGAGGCACTTGGTTTGTATGCGGCTCTCCATTTTCTGCTCTTAGCCGTCCTGTTCAACGCTGCTGCCCTCACTGGCACTGAGCACAACTGAGCTAACTACCCTCGCCATCAGCAGGCGACGACTCGATCTAGGGCATCCATGTTGGCAGCATTCTTGCAAATGTTGTACAAATAACAGTGGCTTTATCAGCCGTGCGCTCCAAGTGTGCTTTAATCTGTAGCCTCCCGTTCCTTTTTTCACTTTGTGCAACCCTGATTACCATTTTATCAGCCCTGAAATAGTCAATAAATATTTTTCATAATTTCTACAGATTATTACCTTTCTAAAATGATCAGTTTTCAAATAGTAAAATTATGAAATAAAATATCAGTTTTTAAGACTCCGACTCAGACTCTGACTCTAATAGTCCAAGAGATAGAGGCCAGTTTTGGAAATGATCTGTACCCCTTCCAATTTTGTTTTTAATATTTAAAGGCGATGTTGGGGGAACCTTTTTCGACAATGGCTGACAAAACGCCGGGTGGCAGGGGTGGGCGGTGCCTGGGTGAGTTTTGGTTTTTGGGGTCAAATGTAGTTTAATGATTTAGAATAAAAAGGTAATGAAACAACGGTCGATTTCCACAAATTGGGCATCTTTGTAATCGTTAGGAATGTGGCTTTCATTTAATAAATTAATAAAAACAATGGGAAAAAACAAAAATTAAGGGGTTTATTTGTAAAAAAATATGAAAAAAGGCAATTTTTCCCATATATTTAACTGTACCTCAAAAAGTAGATCGTTAAGGTCCTTTTTTTAACATGTTCAAAAGTTTCTTGCATCTTCAGTTGGGGCGTAGCATTGGACTATCGTATACTTCTTCTTAGTCTCAATAATACTCCTCTCAGAAACTGGTGACCGGCTAACGAAACGAGGCTGGACCTAGCTTCCTTGGTGAGTAGTACGCCAACGACTTACAATTTGTGCAGATATGCTCCCGCATCGTGAACTCTAGTCTCATTAAGTTTCATGATCTTAATATTAAATCGGTTCAAGTCGTTGAGGACTGCATCCAGTCGTCTATTAGAAAGCAGCATTCTAACCCACAGTCCAATCGGCTTAAAACTCTGTTTTATGGCGCAGAGAACTCGCCTTTCGACGGTCTCCCGTTAGTTAGCTCCTTCCGAAGAAGCACTCCAGGGGCACTGCAAGAGGAAGTATTAGGGCTAGCTAACAGAGCTGCTAGGTGTTCATCTGCAGTAACTCTTCTCGGGTTTTGATAGAATTAGCTGATCGGGTGCCACCACCTTCTGCGGCCTTTGCTTGCCTTTCGCCCCTTGTTTAATCCTTCATGCAGCAAGAGCTTGTAAACATGTGTAATAACATGCCTCCCTTGCAACATTTGCGTGAAAGCAGCTTAATATGTTTGCCTTTTTGACCTTCCTATAATCAGAATGCTTAGACTTAGATTGTAACAGTGTGAATGTGTTGAATCGGATTATGCTAACAGAGCCTTGAGGCTAAATTCGGTAGACTTTACTTAGTTTCAGCAATCCGTGACCCGAGAGAGCTCTCGGGCCCTGAGGTCTGAAATCAGCTGCTCTTTATATTACATAACTGAATATTATATAACTATTATTTACCTTATATCTGATATTAAATTGAAAAAAAAACGACAAACATTGAAAATAAAGTAAATTGATTTTCTTAACGACGACAGTTAAAGGTTAATTATCCCACTCACACGTTTAACTTATTTACATTTCGAAAACTTTTACTCCTTTAGCATTTCTCATTAGCACTTCCATAATGGGAAACTCATTTATAGCAAAAAAAACACCTACCTTTACACACTTCAGGAGTAATTAATTAAATTTTGGGGAAATTTCTAGTTCTCATCAATAATTCTAATTGCCATGTTTAATGAAATGCTTGTGGAATCGATGGAGTATTCTATATAAGAGCTTACTTAGGCAGTTATAACTGCATGTAGCTATCCACCTACAAGTATCGATTCAATATATGTACATATGTCTGTAGAGAACATCGACAAACTCTTTGTCTGCCAACCACTCACTTATCTTCTACAGATGTGTACTAAAAGTTTATGAAGATAGCAAACTTTCCGTTTAGATAACATCCTGTACTCGTGCGTCCTTGCCAGTTACAGAGGGCTTCACAAGAAATCCTTGGAGCTAAATTGACATCTAACATTCAGCATTTCCACCCATCGAGGCATCAAAACTTACATATCGTGATATTTTCGATATTTTTAATTAATTTCCACCTTAATTATATTTTGATTGAAAGTATTCTTGTTAGCGTCGGTGGCTTATTCCCCAAAATTGACATTTTCACATACACCTTAACATGTGCTAGAGTTTCCGTGTGGTAAGCACACCTGATAACCAAAATCCGAGCTAGAGAACCCAAACTCATGGTAAGTAAATTACGAAACGTTTGTGATGGCGGCGGAAGGGTGGAAAGCGGGTGCAAAATTTTAGGTGGAAATTTCTTCGTACAAATTTTGATTTAATAACATGAACGTGTTGGCAAACTTCGTAAGAAAAGGATTCCGGTACGAGTTAAGGTGTGCTCGACAAGAATCGATCCGGGCGTTAATTACTGTAAAGCTTCTCTGCCTGAAACGAATCACAGGTAAATGGGACCCACAATATTGGTGTAATTCAGGCGATCTCACCAGGTAATTACCTGATGAAGCATTCCTGTCGCATGACACTAGGCAATAATCGATGAATAAATTGAAAGTTTTGTTTATTTTGAACGACGTTTCAGGTCGATGATTATATTCGATTTGAATCGCGACTAATATGACTAATAATCCGAACGGATGTTGTTTGCTTACCCTTTGTAGCTAATCAAAGGGGATGAGACTTTTTGTTTCATTTTACTTTTTTGATTGTAAGAAATTCATGTGAATTACTTTTACAATTGCCTATAAATACTATGTTTCTTTCGGAGAATTGATGAATTATAGAATAATAAAGGTTGGGTGCAAAGGTAAAATATATACCAAAATTTTGGAGAGTTGCAGTGAAATTATATTTGGAATGTCGTGACACATTCACATAAATCCTGTTGCGAGTTTCACAACAAGTTACGAATTCCATTTCAGGAAATTTCATTATTGGCAGCTTTATATGATGGGGAAAAGCCCTTATTAGGGGTTTCTCAGCATAATTAGTCATTGTCATAAAATATTGAACTTATGCGTGTTGTGTTTGCTTTAATAACTACTAAGGAATAATTAACATCTGTCCAATATTATTACATTCCAAATAACTAATAGCAGTAGTAGTAGTTAATTAACCAAATATTTATTGGATCAAATGTTTGAATTCAAGCTCATTGCAGTACGAGGTAATCTATTGAAAATAATAATTATTAATTTTAACTTGTAGTGATTTTTGGTGATAAGTGATAGGGAATTGGGCCTAAAGAGGATTTTCAAGGTATTATCTACCAAGAGTAATACAAATATGTCCTGAAATCACTTTTTTCGATAAAAACCACGAAATTGACATTACCAAGTAGAGTCTGGTCCAAAAGGGATGAGGTTTCTCAAAAATCGTATCAGTGAGAATAACAACAGAAAAAAGAGAATAACAACAGATTTCGAAGGGGACATGTAATACATAAGCGCATGTCTTATCCCGATGTGCGCAATGTTTATTTGCGTGTAATTTTCATTTCCATACATGCGCGAAGAAAACCTCAACTGATTTGCATCAGGCTATATCTTGATAATGCACCATGACATACTAAAAGCTGGTTAAAAATATCCTTTCACGCTATACAATGGATGATCCATTTAGGACCGTTTTGTTCACTCGTAGATAAATTTATCCCTGGGTTAATTCCAGGGTTATTCCAAAATTGCATTTGCTCACTGCGAGGTAAGAAATTTACTCGTTTCCGCGCATGTCGAAAATAACTCTGAGTTAGCTTAACCCTGGGAATAGTTAACTCATGGAAATCGGCTGGATAAGCCTCTTAACTCACACTTATCTCCGAGTTATTCTCATTTTTTATTTTTTCACAAAGCAATAAAAATGAATCGTTTCGAGAGATTTTGGAAACTTTTAGACGAATACGACGAAATAAATTTGGTGGGGGAACGTCGCACAGTGCAGCTCGCTCATAGAAGGTTATGCGCAAAACTCAATTTTCGAAATGTGGCTTTTTGCAAAAAAAATTGTATCAGCATAGTTATAATAAAGTATCAGGTCACGTGTACAAATATTGAGTCGCTGACGGTTATAAGTCATCGAGCGCATCAGCTTAAAGTTTACGGTTTAGGCAAAATAAAAATTATCCGATAACGTATGCGCGATATTAAAAAATTTATTTCTAACTTTTAACGCTAAAATCTATTGAAGTGTATTATGTCGGTGTTCAAGCAAGGTATGTGGATTCTTATACCATTTTTTATTATATTATAAGTTCTTCGGTTTCATATATAGGACTTAAAATTTGTGGTAGGGTGTATTTTTTGTAGTGGGTTTTTTAAATGATATTTTCTCGAAAATGCGCAGTTCTTTTGCTAATTTTTTCGGTTAATTGATATACAAAGCCTTCCGTTTATAATAAAAAAAAGTTTCAAAAATAGAACTTTGCGCATTTTCGAAAAAATGTGATTTAAAAAATCGCCTACAAAAAAATACACACTACTACAAATTTTAAGGCCTATATAAAAAACCGATGAACTTATAATATAAGTTAACATGAACTATATGTTCATGCAAACGAAGGAATGTATCTCAGAGTGGTTGACAACATAGATCCACATTAAATATTCGTGGTTTCATCACAAATAATCGCGACAAACTCAGAATTGTGGGTTTTCTTTTTAACTAACTCATGGTGCTCATAACTGAGGATTTATAATGAGTGTCTACTAGATTTTTAATCCTTTGGCCTGTACCGAATTTAGAAAGAGCAAAAACCGATTTTAAATACTCGGAGGATTTTTGGCCATGCCTATCAACGGCTTTATGAAAATGAAGTCTCAGAGATTGGAACCACCGGTTCATGATGAATGCAAGTTCGCAACTGAACGTACTAACTAAAGAGACTGCACAAAAGGGAGACGGAAACCTGGCTATGGAGGATCTGTTTTACACCAAGCGATTCATGAATTTATTGTGCAAGCATGGAAGCAGGAAGCGATGGCAGAAGTCTGAAAAAGGCATCCTCTGCCCGGTACACAATAAAAAAGGAGTACCGCGTATAATATGGACACGCTCGATACATCCGAGGCCAATACCAGTGTGGCTTCAGTCCAGGGAAATCAACAACTGAACAGATTTTCACCCTGAGGCTATAGGCAACCTCCAAAAATGAGTATTGAGCCATCTGAATATAATAGAGTTACCCTTCTGGCGCAGAAGGTGCAATTCTCAGCTGGGCTGAGAAACATTTACCACTGCTCAGTGGCTCAGCTTGCATGTCTTAGCTGAGCCACTGAGCAGTGGTAAATGTAATAAAAAAAAATGCAACATTTAAGAGCACAAGACATCAAACAGAGAAGCGTGCAAAACAATGAAGAAGTGGGACATCATACCATGGGACCATAAACCGAAAAATTGGGGATCTTCTAGACCGAAGCCAATTATAACCTCTACAAACGTTTTGTCAAAGTCTAGCTTTGGATCTAGGGTGTCATAGCAGATTGTCATCGATCCAAAGTTTACATAGCTCCATAGATGACCAAGCGGGTTGGCTGGCTTAAATGTCTTGCTCGGATGCAGTCGCAATGCATCGGAGTGATCCTCTTTTATGACTCTGATGTGCAAACCTAGAGCCCTAAGATTAGAGACGGTAAGGGCCCTCAATAGATGCAAAAAAATAGGTAGGCAATGCGTTACAATCTTTGTTCCAGACCGCCACTTTTGCGCGGCGTAGGTGATCATGGGTTTATCAACCGTCATAGTGTGAAGGGAGATGGTTTCTTTCTTCTTCATATTACTGAGATGACAGTTGGGAGTGATTTTGGTATTTATGAAAGTAGCCAAAATTTTGTTTCACTTGAAAACTCTAAGATCACTCCATTAAAGTTTTGAGCTGTTAGATGCTTCTAAGCATTGATTTGAGGCGATTAATACTTAGTTCCTTACTAATGCGCCAGTTGAAACTCAAACTCAAGGCAGTTCGCACTAAGGCTATATGACTGCATTATACGTTCCACATCAGCGTAGTCTTGAGCATTCCATGCTGGCGAGGCTTATTTCTGTAAGAGTTCATAAGTACAATCTACCATAGGGGTAGGAAGTTACCTGTTTTGAATGCGACGGAACTAGAATACACGGACTTTAGCAATAGTCTCCTTTTGCATGCCGATCTCCTGGGCCTTGATTCGGCCGAAGCCGTAAAATATTGATTTGTCCTACTCTTTGATCAGCGATCTCTCGTCAATGCTTAGAGCAAGAGTTTGGCCTTTCTGCTCCCCACTTTCCTACCCATCACATCGACCCAAAAGCTGATACTCTTGAATTTGTGGTAGGTCCTTTTCCATGATTACTTTGAGGTTGCAGTCCTCTCAAACCCATAGCCTGGCGGCAGCATTCGTCAGCCATTGGCTGGTGGGTTTGTTGGAACGGGTGATCTTAATGAAACCTTATGACACCGGTTCACCTAAAACCTGAAGTGAGTACATAATCGCCTTGGAGGTTGGAGTGACAAATTAAGGAATATTGCTCCTCCGTCAATTTGCCTTCGAGGAAGTTGTCCGGCCGGAACCATTGCCTTTTTGATTGAGGCCATTTTATTCCGGTATGAGGGTCTTGCAGCCTCCTTTTTCTTCTTCTGGGGTGCCTGCTCCCCTAGAGAAACCTCTCACCGTTGGTAGTTGGCGAAAGGGGGCTCGGGTGCGCTCAGTGGAGCTTCCCAATTCCTTGCAAGCCTGTTTTCTCGTTATTTTTGCTATAATATAAATCCTTTCTTTTATATTTTTCCAGCTGTTTTCTATATTATTTTTTGCTTAATGTAATTTTTTTTTGTTCTATGTCAAATTTGTACCTTATGACTTCGTAAGATAATCTTGATTGAACATGTTACCTGCTGCAGTTTTACTTACGTTTTGCGGTAGTATCTAATATTCAACGCAACCTATTTTTTTATTACGTAGTATATATTTAAAATCAAGAATTGTCCGAAATCAATGTTCTGAAAAATTTATTTCTTTATGGATTCAGACAGAAAGACCTTCTATTATATAAAATTCTTAAAAAAAAACTTTTTTATCAGAAAAATAAAAACCAAATCAAGAGTAAACAAATTCCCGTACAAATTTAGGTCAGTTCAACCTAACCACATTCAGATTATCACAAATAGTCACCTTTTCTAACTACATGACAAAATGCTTGATTGATTGTTTGTAAAGAGGTGCTATCGTTGCCGATATTGCCTATTTTGCTACAACCATCTACCCTCAAATGAATAAACAATTTCCTTTAACAAGCAGTTTGTAATGTGGTCTGCAGTGAGATCTGCTTGCTTACTCAACGGCATAAGGGATTGATGTCATAAGATTGATGACTATGAAAAAAAATCGACTTTCATTCAATAGGGGTTGAAAAAAGGCACCGACAAATGTCACTTAGTTCACACCAGCCAGCGACAAGAAGCGTTGATTGTTGAACTTCACAACTTTGTAATAATTCCTCAATTTTCTGGTATTAGCGAATCAATTGAGGTTGAGAGAAAAAAGATTTCCATTTCGAAAAGAAATCAGTGCCACTTAATACCAACAATTCACCGATTGATGAAAAAATTCAGGCTAAAAATGCCAGTCTATTTTTATGTTGAATTAGAGAAAACGATTGGGCTTGGGAGATTGAAAATCGATAGGAATTACATAGAGAAAAATCCCTACTCATAAAGCGGACAATTCTATACACCATCGGTTCTAACAGATTGTCTCACACCCATGGGATGAGGAATATAATCATTGGTTCGAAGCTTTCTACTTAATGTCGATTTTAGCTCTAGGAATGCAAGTAATATGGAGAGACAGACGAAAGAAAATCATAGCGGGAAGCACAGGGAAATGGAACTAAATATTAGTCCGTGAAAAATTTCATGGCGTTTTTCCGATAGATGGCGTCACTTGCAAACAAGTCACGATCCACTGATTACGACATCACTAAATGCTCTTTTGAAATATGACAAAGGGAAAAACGCTGCGCTGTGTAAAGGATGGTGAGCTGTCACACGCATTCGCGAAGCCAGGATTGACGTCGAAAAAGATGATGCTGTGTGTGTTGTGAGACTGGGAGGAAATCGTCCATTATAAAGCTCTTTAAGTTGATCTGATTCTCAAATCTACTATGGGCAACTAGATAGATTACGCCATAAAATTGAAAGGAAACAGTCCAAATTGAATAATAGGAAAGGTGTTGTATTCAATTGCGGCAACGTTCGACCATACATTTCAGACCTGTAAAAAATTGGGAGGGTATGGTAGGGAAGTCTTAGGCCGGGCGCCCACTAAAGTAATATGGCAGCGGCGTAGTTTTGGTCTGTCATGTGGAAACAAAGTGGTGCGGCAGTTGAATGGTGGCGGAGTGGTATTAAAATTATTAAGCGCACATCGAAATGGCAAGCAGCGTATCGCGTAACTGATTCCAAATCATCTTATTACTAACGAGAAGTGGCATCCACTGCACATACCACTCAAAAATTAAACTTGTCGGAGACTAGTGGCATTCAACTGATGCCACGCCACTTGCTAGATGCCACGCCATCGCCACTCCACGTCAATGTGCGCTACTTCATTTCATTTTACGGGAGTAAATTTTTCCACTTGCCATTAGACCACCACGCCACTGACACGTCACTGCCACACCACTTTAGTGGGCGCCCGGCCTTAAGGCTGAATCACAATCTTCGTTCTCTTTCGTTCGTTCTTTCAGTCTGCGAGTTTAATGCTGTACACTTCATATGGAAGTGTCCACTTTAGGAAGAACGGAGAGGAATGAAGACGAACGAAAGCGAGAGCTTTTGGGAAATTTTGAAAAAGATGAACGAACGGAAACGAAAGAACAACATAACTTTTCTAGTGTTTATTTGATGACGGTTATGTTTAATTTGATTTTTTAGCAGGAGTTCAAGAGAGAAAAAATCCAATCGAACAAATCGTGTATAGTGTGTATTAAAATAATAATAAAAACGTATACCAGCTTGAGTCGTTGACGTCAAATCCGCGAAGGCAAAAGCTCCTAGGTGGGCAGTGCTTTATTTCTTTCTTTTCCGTTCTTTTAACGAAAGAACGGAAGGAACGAACGAACGAAGTAGAACGAAGCTATCTGTTTCAGCCTTTAGTTAGGCCATTCCCACAAGAGGGACCATTGTTCTGGAAGCATGAGCATTTTTTCGGCAAGGAAGCGTGCGGAGTGTCTCCGTGCTCCCACAACCATGGTCCCTCATGTGGGAATGGCCTTAGACTATAATTTGCTCGGATCTCTGCAAAACTACTTGATTGAGCTTTTCAACAAGAAACCACAGAAGCTCTTCGCCGATGGCAATATAGGAGAGATTTTCGATTCAGTCCGTCATATTTAGGTAATATTCTATTTTAAGTGTCCCCCTAATCCTTTTAGAAGAGGTTTCCAAATACATGGTGTCTGATATTGGCCAGAGCCGGACCTATTGCAAGAAAGTGATCGGTTGTTTCGCTGGCCTGTTCCTCTCCGTAGCTACGTGAATGGGTGTTATATGGAATTTTCAATCTGGCAGCATGAGGCCCAATTTGCCAATGTCCGGTAATTATTGACCCGATTCTAGCGATATCCGATTTCTGAAACCAGCTACTAAGCGAAAGTGCACGGAAATGTCTCTATTTAGGACGCACAGAGGATTCTGTACATTCTGCACCGGTGCTCCTGCGAGGGTTGCCTTCAACCTGACCAATTCATCTGTCTTCTCGTTTCGTTCGATATTCCTGTGACCCGGTACTCACTGAAGAGTGACCCTGTACTTCCGGGCCAGGGAAAATTCTAAAGGGTCGGGCACACAGGAAGCGTTCTGTCGCGGTGAGCAGCGATATCCGACCGAGGCGGTCAGGTGGTCTAGTTGTATTACACAATTTGGCATCAGCTCTGTCAAACAGAACGCGGTCTACCGCCGCCTGCTAGTCGTTGTCGCGACGACAAGCGATCTGGTTGTACAAAATTACAGATTTTAGCCTGACCGCCTTGACGCTTTCAGACAAAATGAGGGAAAAAACTGAAATTTGTATAGAAAATGTGCGTAAATACAGGTTTTTGTTTGATAATTCACACGAACCTTATAAAAATGTTTTGAAAAAGGCTATAGCATGGAATGAGATGGCTCTAGAACTCAATAAGACAAGTAAGTAGATATCTATTCTTATTGATTTCATCCACCCAAAATCGTCTTTTCTTCTTTTTGCTTTGCAAAGCTAATAGCAGATGGAGATGTTCTACGTCCGAGCTCATACTCAATATAAAAAAATAAGAAAACGCACTACTACTTCTCAAGAAAAGTGAGACCAGACTGGACCGCTCAGACAGTTGTCGCGTCATATGTGAAATCCCCATATCGCAGACCACCGCGACGACCGCTGGATCGCTGCTCGCCGCGACAGACCGCTTCCTGTGTGCCCGAGCCTTAATTCTGATAGTTTTCGACCAGCTTGGAAGTTATACGGACCGAGCCTAATGCCTTGAGGGCCGCTTGGCTATCTGATAACAGTATTACCCTGGCACCCCACCCACGGTATTGCTAGGTAGGCTTGAAAGATTTCCAAAAGTTCTGCCTGGAAACCGCTGTTTTTACTGTAAGTCCCGTTATACAGGGTGCGGCAAAAGTCCGGCAACGGTCCGATAGTTTCTGAAGGGTAAGTTTTCGGGAAAAAATTTTTGAACGAAAGTTGCTCAACTTGGAGGGTGGAGTCGTTTGCACACAAATTCCCCCCCCCCCTCCACTAAAATTCTGGATCTAAAATTTCAAATGGCAACCCCTATTTTTTCTCCCGGATTCTGATTGTCCGCTGAAACTTTTGTCTGAAAATTTTTTTTATCCGCAGCCCACTGGACCCCCAAAAATCATCAAAAATCAAAATTATCCCCAAAAATCATTCATTTGGGGGTACAGTGTTATGTTCTGTGTTCGTCCTAAAAGAAAAGAAAGTAAATTAAATGACTTAATGAATGTTATATGTGTCTTACCTTGTTTGTGTCATTTACCTGTTTTCGGACAACGATGCTGCTGATCCATTCTTCTTTCAGGTCCTACCCAATTAAATGACGTCAGCGGTACCCGGGAGAGAATGGATCCTTTGTAACGACCGTTGGTGATGACCGGTGTCCCCAGTCAGAGGATAATGTCGACTCCGAAGAATAGATAAAATATGAGGAATCGTCAACTAAATTAGATTAAGCCAAAACTTACTTGTTTGCACCCGTTTTTGAATTCGCAGATCAATTGTGAACGCGGTGCAAGGCTTCCCAACGATCCTAACCTCCGGAAATTTCAAACACGAATTTTTCCCGGTACTCCAAATTCTGCCTGCAATTCCCACATCTAAAGGACAGACCAGCGGTCAGGGAGGGCTCCAACGAATTTTAATTTAAATAAAATTGTCCACCCCAGGATTTCTACAAATGTGGCCGGGGGCTGTCAAGCCCAACTTTTAAACTCAAAATTAAGGCAAGCCCGGCCTCGAGAATTTTCCCGGGGGTGGAAAAAGGGATGCCCGGGACCCAGTGCGCATTTTGAGACAAAAATATTAATTTTGTAAATAATATTATTTTCCGTTTCCAAGCGGGCCAAACCGATTTGGAAAGCGCACTGGAAGTTCCTAAAATAGTGGGCAATTCCCGATATAATCCGTCGTCGTCCTCTCAATTTTTTTCGAAAGTGGAAGAGTGAAAGTGCAGAGTGAAAGTGTTTACGACAAGGAAGGAGGACGGGAAAAGCGTTGCACCGCGGATTTTTACAAGATAAGTAGGCAAGTCGGTAATTTTAATCTTTTCTTATTTGTGGTATTACATACATATATTTGAATTATTATTTGAGTTTGAGTTTTACTAATTTTTACTTAGGTGAATTATTATTTGAGTCTGGAAATTTTGAATTCTTGTTTTTTTTATTACTAAGATTGCCGAAATAAAAGTTAATAAGCCGGAATTTTTATTAATTTTTGCTTTTCTCTGTGGTATATATTTTTTTTGTTTATTGGTTCGTGGACCTGAATAACCACGTGGCGCCCTTAAAGTCGGACGTGCGCCCGCGGCCTTTTCACTAAGCCTCAGGCAAAAATTGGCACGTAACAACAGGGAAGCTTCGGATAAAAAAAACAAAAGTTTGATATTTCTCTTCGGAGGATTAGAATCCGTGAAAAAAATGGGGCTTACCATTATTCACCCCCACTCCTGGGAGGCGGTGGGGGTGAATAATGACAACTCATTTTTTTTACGAATTCTGATTCTCCAAAGGGAAATATCAAACTGTTGTTAGAAATATTTTTTATGCTATTCCTATTGTATGACCAGTGGGCAAAAACTACCTCCGATCCAGTATAAGGACCTTGAGCCAATCCAGGATCAGTTGTGTAACTTCATGGAGAGTAGAACTTTGTGTAACTTCATGGACAGTAACACTTTGTGTAACTTCATGGAGAGTAGAAGCTTGTGTATCTCTTCTCAGAAGGCTTTTCACGCCTTCGTTTCGATCTTCCCAACTCCTAAACTTCCCTCCTGCCTGTTGAGATCATTCTTCCACCACGCAACCTTTCTGTTCTTACTCTTCGTGGTTTCACATCCATATGACAGCTACTTTCAAAGGCTTTCACTCACGATCGCTTCCTACAGATTGGCACAGACAAGGTTCAAAACGGCCTCCGTGACTTCTAACATGAGAGCTGTGCGATAGGCCTCCCAGTTTGATAAGATTTTGGCGAACAAATAAAATTATCGATCTAGTTCTGTACCGGCACAATGGAGCTCCTTGCTGGTGACAGCAAGGCTACTGCCATCATGCTTGGGTATACATAAAAAATTTTGAAAAACCACATCCTCCCTAGTTTCCTAAATTCTTATAGGGGATGCTAAACCGGCCACACGGTTTACGCTAGCTCGCCGGTGGGGGCGTGGGGTTGTGTGACCGGCAATGTACACATATGATTCACCACTTACCTATTAGTCAAAAAGGAGATTTCTTCATACCGTTCTTGTCCTAGGTTAGCCAAAGGGATTCATCGCTGGAAGTTCCCAACGACCTGGTGGACCTGTAAATGTTCAACGCGACTTCGAGAGGACCCGGGAGAGAAAGCAACACCCAACCATCCTGGATAAATTACCCCTTTAGGCTGTCATGCCCAGTAATACTCGTTGAGTTAAAGAATTGTTAACAAAAGTTTTGTATATTAATTTAAAGCACAATATACTAAAATTTAAGTAACACCAGAATAAAGAGTTGAATTAATTAGGATATAAGTGTAAATCAAAAGTAATTTTACAATACAGGTAATGTGGATGCAACCACCTATTACCAGAAAAACAACAACTTCCATACAATAACGGAAAGGAAAAACACAAATCGTCGAGCTGGTACCAGTCGATGATTCCTGATTTTTTTTACAACGCACAAACTCTCAAGATAATGCTTAAGTGATAACAAATTAATTAAGTCACTATTATTATTAATAATGGTGTGTAACATACGTAGAAGTGTCAATTTTAAATGGATAATATAATTTGTTGTGATAAATAATTAATATGTACTGAGTAAATATCTGGTGTGGAATATTAATATGATTAACAGTTGGAATGTAAATTGGGAGATTACCAAAACTAGGATACAATACTAAAACAAAAACGAACTTACTCCTATTTTCCACAACTGATAACCTGCGTCTAGCTTACAAAAACTTCCGTGGTCCGTCAACGAGGGAACGCCCGTTGAGTGTCCTTCCGCGTCTTGTTAGGTGGTTGGCCCTCGGGTGAAAAGATAACGATAAACAACGATATGGTTGTGATTTTCTGATATTTGACGGAAGATAACCTAATACATGCAGAGAGGTTCTCTTGATTAGGTGGTATCAATAAAATGGTTGCTCCTAAAAGTGCATCTGTTACACCATTAATATCAGAGGTCGGCTTGCCTTCTATCCTTAAACACTCCTTGGGATTAGCGTTTTGCGGCTTCTTTGAGTTTGACAATTTCAAAACTACTATTTTGAATAAAGAAACAACGTTTCCGATTCTTCAATCGGAATAACAGCAATAAAATTCTGAAATCTTCGGCTAAATAAAAAAGTAAAATTCGGAAAATCTTTGGTTATTAACGATTCCTTGGACACTGCTAATCTATAGAGATATGTTCGTGCCTTGGCACTAAAACGACAATCAAACGTATCAGGAAGTTGAATTGTTTTTATAACTCGTATAGCAAGCCCTCGTCTAGCAAGTTCTCTGATTACAATTCGGGTTACACCGGTTGATGAATACCACGTTCCACTAGGTCTTCCTAAATCAACATGTACAGATGAATCTAGGCGTGCACACCGGAATCTGTTCTGCTGGATAATTCCACTTCTATAGGATTAACTGGGTTTAGTTTTCCTAAAGCGATTTCAAGACTTCCTTGAACAGTTCTCCTATCGGGTTTTAACTCCTGAGCCTTAATTATAGTTTTCTGAAAAAAACATCCCTCAAATTCGTGACAGACGTATCCAAAAAACTATCTTTTTTTTTCCATTTTTTTCCCAGCACCAAAAAAAATTTTCTTCGACTACTAGAATTTAAAAAATTTTTTTCCAAAATTTTTTTTTTGTGAAGTAATTTTATTAATTATGCCTGAACTTTCCGATAGATGGGGGACCATTAAAAGGGAGAAATTTTCGGTAAATAACCGACCGTTACAGTTCTTTACAGCTTTACAGCAACAGCTTTAAATTTAGATAACAGAGCAGGGTGTTATACTCTATCGGAAGCGAGCAACCAAACAGGACTTACCAAATCGATTTTTTAATAACCTCGACGTTACAACGAGAACCAAAGACACCAATTTTACGTCGTTACGACGAAAACTCAAATAAAGGGCCATCGGTTGGTCGATAGATTATTGCAAAAACATCGCTTTTAGGCGTCTTTTTCAAAGGCTTATGGTGTGTCAGATGATTTTGATTTTAATTTTATTTGAAATTGAATAAAAAAAAATATTGCTTGTTTCCAGATTACCCGATTGTCAGTCCGGCAGGTGGACACACGTTCACTGACATTCCTTACTACACTTATTACACCTGTCTAAACATATTGACAAGTGTTATCGTGTGTCACCCCTAAATGGCATTCGTCGTAACGACGAATTTTCTTCGTACCCACGTTGGCATGCGTCCAGTGTATACGACATACTAAAACGTCACCAGTGGACCTTTTAGGTCCGAAGATGTACTTTTTTTCGTTTAGTATTAGGTTGGATTCTAGAATCACCCCATAACAATTTGGTGATTAGAAGGTAGTTGGAGGGATTGC
Organism: Thereva nobilitata; assembly: GCA_963855945.1. Lineage (NCBI taxonomy): Eukaryota > Metazoa > Arthropoda > Insecta > Diptera > Therevidae > Thereva > Thereva nobilitata. The sequence continues at coordinate 52,017,896 of OY979694.1, read as the reverse complement.
TGGAGCCACCACTGAGCTGAACATGTGACAGTTTGCTAGTAACAACGATAAGCCAAATTGCGACGTTAAGTCAACTAAATTAATTAGTTCATCCCTTTAATTCATTTAGGACCTTTACTGAGGTAATCAACTTCAATTAGCCTTGAAGTACCGTTCTTAATTCTTTTTCAGCACTTCTATCAGTAAATCAGTTTCTAACTGATAGACCCACTTTCATTCACCCAAAAATTTGAATTCTTAAAGTATACTTTGTCTACTTCCATTTTCTTTACATATGATTTGATAAAAAAAAATTTATCATCTCCCGCAAAGGGTTAAAAAATATTCACTGATCCCCGTTCACAGTAATACTCGTATCATAAAACAACCCAAACGTTTTCCCTGAACATTTAGACGCCCTTATGTGGCTACATGTGTCGCATTACAAAAGAGGATGATTGAATTTTGGGTTATTATGAAACATTAAAGTTTTATTACCATTAAAAGATGCAAGAAGGAAGAAAAGGACATCCATAATATTTATGATATTCCCGCAGACATAGTCATAAAAATTCAAGGACTTCCACTGGCATATGTGTGTACCGAGTAAATGTCGAGGGAGAAAGGCATGAAAAAATATATATCCGTCAAATACTTTTATCCAAAAATAATCCCTATTACCACCCCCCCCCCCCCCCATCATACAGTTTCTATAGATAAAGGACATCAAAACAGGAACTTTATTACCGGGTTGAAAAATAAATAAATAAATATAAACATATAAGCATCTATGTAGGCATCTCTATATCCTTTTTGGAAGATCCTTAGAAGTTTATTCCGTTGAGAAATCCTGGATTATGGTATTCTTTATGCGATGTCAAAACTTTGCCGCCATCAATCAAAGCACTTTCACCGCCTTCTTAAGTATCAGAATTTGATTGTCGTCCTGTGATTTATTGATCCTTGAGTTTGTCGCAAAAATGGGGACAATTCTTTTCGAGACCAATGAAATGGGGTTGTGTGTGAAAGAAAGACAGTAGGAGCGCTGAATTTAAGTGCTAACACACAGCAGTCTCGCTCCTCTTTCATTTTTGTAAGGATCCATCTTCGATTGTATATAGAGTAAGCATTGGTGCAAGTGAGAAATAATCCAAGAGATATACAGAGACAAGGGCTCCTTTCAGGATTTCTAACAAAGGGGCTGAAAGCTTCCGGTCTACGTAGGTTGAATTATCGAAACAGGATTAGGCAAAAAGTCTGGACCAGAGGCCGAGGGGAAAAGATAATGGTTCTATGGCAATATACCAGCAGGCATTAAAGATTCCGTCTTTAATATACCTTCGGACCATTCAGGATTTCGGCCAGCATAAATCAGAAGCCGAACTAAAATGGAAGAAGAATTCCGCTCCCAGGGATATTATTTCACATAATATTGGAATATTGCCTGGAAGGAAAAGTAATCGGGGCTGAATTATTTATATGTCATGGTTATATGTTACATGTTGCGTCAGTATGTGCCACCAAAGTAATATTCATCGGGTTTAAAATTCGAGAGATCCCTTTTGGGTTAAGCATACCCCAACAAAGCGCGTTGCCAGACTTGAAAAGCTGAGAACGGAATTTATTTACGGTCTTGTGGGTTAACTCCACGCATACAGAATACTCTCGGCTGGTGGTCCTTCCTTCCAATTTGGATACAAGGACATATTCCCCTTTTTAGTAAATAGGTCGGTCGCTGGGCGGTTGTTACAGCGGATAAAGGGGGAAGTAATTTCCCCGAAAATCGGAAGTGATAGCGCTTGTATAGCATGGCCATAAACAAGCTTTTTGCATTGTAGCTGTTTGTAATATTTACCCAGTGTCGAGGATACCTACTTTATTAGGAATGCCGCATTGAACTTAATGTATTCAAGCCGAGGCGTATCCTGGTTAATTTAGAGAAGGACTCTGAATATCGCAGCATAAAACGGCGAAACATTATATTCACAACTGGCATATTTTGGTATTCTAACGAGAGATTTTATGAAATATCATAAATATAACAATGGTGTGAGCCCGGGTGCTATAGCAAGCTTTGCTCGTGCTCCTTAACCCCCAATTCAGAAATACCCGAAAATCCCTTCAACATCCACCAATGCTGAAAACTATGCCTTTATTTTTTGCTTTAACCCTTTACAAGATCTTGTAACTTGAATTCTGTTTATATAGGGGTTGTTCGTTCAACCCCTTCAGCGCTGCCGCCCCCAACCCGCTGAAACATATATAATATAACAAAAGTAAGATGTTAAGGATTTTATGACATCGGGTCCCTCGTTTTTGTGAATTATATGCGGAAATGGGCAGTTGTTGGCATTATTCAAATTTGTAACTTATTAGCCATATTTCCCCTGACTGTTTCGGTGCTCCTTCAAAAACAAGGACCTTCGTATAATATTTATCCAAGGTCATTGGTACAAAATGCTTGAACGTGAGCGCCTCAATGTATATTTCCCGGAGTTTGAGTGTGATATATATTGTATAAGATATTTTCGCATTTTTTTTGTTGTTGTTACTTCGTTTCCCTTTTTTGGAGAGCAAAGAATGAATGGTTAACATTTAAGGAGAGGATCTTTTCGTTAAATGGGCAACAAATTGTGACAATGGGAAAAGGTCGGAATGAGATAAAATTTCTAGGTTGTGAATTTCTTGAAGAATGTGCATAAAGATGAGTTTTAAGTATTGCTGGAACGAGAAATTGTTATCTCTGTTAGCTATAACTTTTGAAAAGGCATTTTAACTGATACAAATTATGGTACAGCTAACGCCGTAAATTAACTAAGGAAAGAACCCCTTGGTTAAATTCGAATTTTTTTCCCTCTATCATTGTGAAACATTTAAAATCATCTGCAAATAAAGTTTTTGTGTAGAGATCCTGAAAAATTTATATTTAAAAAGATTTATTCATTATCTTTATAAGTAAATAAAATTATCTGTGCTAAAATTAAATACTTAAACCACAGTAATTAATTTTATGATTTTAGAGAAATGCAGACTGTGTACTTTTTTATTTTAATTTGTGGAGCCTGAGCTGAGTCACTTCTGTGCGAAAACATAAAAAAATGTGTCTAAAATAAGAGTAAAATAAGTGAGTGTAATGAACACACGGAGAACAAACGCAGAACAAATCCAGCAGAAATGGAGCGCTGCAAGATTAATATTAGAACGTTCCTTAAAAAGTTTGGGGCGCTCCCCTTCCCATACCAGTTCTATATCTATGTTAATAATGCATGTCCGCAGAGAAGAGCACTTCTTTTACTGCTCCTTTAGAACCGTTTTAGTGTCGACAGCGGGTTTACTATTTGGTCCCCCAACTAGGTACTAACTGCGCCCAATGCTGCTTGACCTCCGTGATCAAGAGAGAACCAGAGTTTGTTGAGTATGCTAATGTATGAGTTCTATACGGTAAGATCTATGGGGTGCGACAGCGAGGGCGACCCAACCTCCGCTGGAAGGATGGCGTAGACCAGGACGTCCAGAGTTTAGGCATGCCAAACTGGACCACATCGGCTCAGAATCGGGACCGGGAGAGCAGTTGCGAGAGGCCAGGACCGGATCCCAGCTGTAGAGCCGTGTAAGAAGAAGAAGAAGGATGTCAGGATCTTTATCGTCACCAATATAACCGCCGCTTTTCTTCGTTCTGTACAATTTCTTAAAGCTCTAATTCTGCTTCCTTGGGAGTATTTTGAAAGCACTCCAAATTTACGCTCCTTAGGCCACTTTCACTTATACACGAGGAACCATGCTTCTACAGCTAAGGCTTTTTTAGCAATAGAGGCGTGCGGAAATGCTCTCATTGGAGCGTTTCTTACGGCGAAACCACAACGAAAGCTTCGTTGGTTGAACTTGGTGAGCTTTTCAGAGCTTTGCAGATTTTATATGATGTGCCTTAGTCGCATTTGGTTCTGTCTCATAACAAAGCATTGGTTTACGTGATATGTCAAAGCAAAGCAAAGCAACAAAGCGTACGTTGGAGGAGCACCTTTAAGGTTAAACGCTTGCTTGCTTGATGAGCTTTTTAGAGCTTTTCAGATTTTATATGTGAAAGAGTAGGTACATTCCCTTTACAGCCTTGCGCATGCGAATCTAAGATACAACCAATTTTGATTTCAATGCCGCATGCTACATGTTGCCTAAAAGTTGCCTCAGTGGAATTGCGCCTTTAGATCGAACATTCGACAGTACAACGGGGCTTCACTTTCACAATTCAGCACTAGTCTTTCATATAAAATATAGATTAACGATGGCATGGACGAGGCCGGAGTTGTTAGTGCCGATTTGGTCGTTTCCCGACTAGCATTTTGAGAGGGTCCAGAAAGGCCCCTATGAGGCTCAAGGGGCATCTAACACCTTGCCCCATCCTGAGTGGAAAATATAAAGGCTAAACAATTGCAGAGTTTCGGCGTGAATATGCGCAGTAATAACTGCATCGGTGTTGGAAGATTTTTATTTTAAACGCGAGTGTCGTTTTCCCAAGCGCTCCCCACAGAAAACTAATCACGTCCAATGCTGCTTACCTCCGCAATCGAACGAGAACCGGTCTATTGAATATGCTAAATGACACCTTTCACGCCCATCAACATAATTGTCTGAAATATGAACAAGAAAAATTAAAGCTTTAGGCCGGCCGCACATTGGATACGAATTTGTATCGTACGTAAACGTAAGTTATTGGACGTCCGAACTGAGCGCGCACACTGGTTGCGTTTTTCTCCGTTGGAGTGCCAGTAGTGACTGCGACCTGTGGCCTGTGACATCGTCGTAATGAATAATTTATATCTACTGGATAGTTCTTCGCTGATTCGAAGACTTCGGCGGTGGCGCAATAGCCATCGTAGAACCGAATGGGTGCTTGAAATTTATTTAAAAAGAGATGAATATGACGACTTATTATGGCGGACTTCAATAATGAGCCCGGGCTATTTCATGGTTATCTAGGCATGAATAAAGAAACCTTTGAATATATTCTAAGCACCATACGATCCAATCTGACTAAATGCAGTAACTTCCGCAAGACCATATCTCCTGAAGAACGACTAGTTTTAACCTTGAATAAACGTAATAATTTAACTTACCAGGTATTTTTATTTCTTCTGATATTTCTCGCCATGCTTGCGTTGACGGTCACGTAAGTGATATGCCGAATCACTTTGATCCCATAAACTTTGTGTCCACACACCAAATTAATAAATTTTTCTATATCCATATTGCATTTTTATCGTACGAACGCATAAAAAATCCGAGCATGCTGGGATTGATTTCGGACGTCGGAAGTACTGATTGATTTCGGACGTACGACTAGCTCGCACCTAGTGTGGGAGGTACCATACCCAGCGGGAAATGGAGGGCTAATAGCGCTGTTTGAGCACTCCTTAAAAAGCTTACAGCGCTCCCGTTCCGCTCCAGTTCCATATACTTTTTAACATTGCATGTCATTACAGAGGAGCATACGTTTTTATGCTCCTTCAAAAGCGTCCTAGGAGCATTATAAAAAAGCTTTTTAATAAAGAATTTTCATGGACGCCTGTGGATATGTGATCCTGGTATCGAAAAGCTTTTATTTCGTATATCTTTTGCAATTGCCTTTTCCTTTCCAAGCGCGAATGTGCTTTTATCAAAGCAGTCCCCCAACTAAATTCTAACTACTTTTAAAGCTGCTTGTCCTTCGTATCGAACGAGAGCCGTTCCATTGAGTATGCCAATGCCACCCTTTATGGTTATCAAGATAATCGCCCATTTTCTTCGTTCTATGAAATTTATGAAAGCTCCGGTAATGCTCCCTCGGGAGCATATTTAACAGCGCTCAAAGTAAGCTCCCCTGAACAGCGCTCCCAATTTTTCCCACTGGGTAGTACTCGGAGTATCGGGATTGTTCGTGGGTATTCGTACGTGTTTGTACAGGACAAATTCGTACGAAAACGCATCCAATGTGCTCAGCCTTATGCTGTAAACATGCTAAGAGCGACCGCAGTAATAACTGCATCGGTGTATGCAGTATGCGGCGACTGTCAAAAACGAATAGAATACATGGCTTATATATGAAGGCGCACATTCTGCAGGCGACTGAGACGGCGACATCGCCGAGCGTGGCTACCGAATCAATCTAATTTCTATTTCGTAGCCGTCGCCTGTCAAAGTTGCATGGGGGCTGTGGCATGGGTGTGCGTGTGTAGCATTCGGCTGCCAAGATGGTTATTCCGGTATGTGTTTTTTAATTTGTGTCGCCGTCCTTCTTAGTGTGTGCACACAACAAATTTCGTCGAGCCATTCGTCGTGGCCGAGGAAAATAGTTTCGCCGTCGCCCTTAGCATGTTTACAGCATTATGAGTAAAACTAAAGCTTAAGCTTAAAGCTTTTTAAAAAGCTTTTTAATGTAAGAACATCAGTGAGTATTTAACATCGTATTAAACTAAGGTCTAGGTCTATCACAATCAGGAGGACATCAGGGAAGTTAGTTTTCTTTTGTAGGTCATTTTGTTAATTGAGGGAGAGAAACAGGCCGCGTAGGTATTGAAGGTAATACAGCACCTGTTAACGGGTTCGTTTCTAGCATATTCAGTGCGATGCGGGTACTCTTTAAGTAATTTGGAATGTCTTGTTTGTCGAGTATCGTTAAACTTGATGTTGTCCGACAGGAATTGCACGTTGAGGTTATTGTTCAGGACATCCAGGGTAAAACAAGATATGAGCAATTTACGCCTAAGGGATAGAGGCAAGAGATTAAGGATTTTGAGTCTGTCCGTATAGTGAGGAAGGTTGTGAAAATCCGAAGGATTATGAAGGTTCCTAAGCGCGAAAAGAAGGAACCTCTTTTGGACTGATTCTATTCGGTTTAGACTTATTTGAAATATGGGATCCCAGATCTGGCACGCATATTCAAGTATAGGCCGGACTAATGCGCAAAACAGAGCAAAAACATTGTCGAATTCCTTAGCTCTTCTCTTAATAAAGCCCAACAGCTTGTTGGATCTGGCAGTTATATTGTCATAGTGTAAGTTAAAGTTTAACTTACTGTCGAGGACAATGCCTAAATCAACAATGTGATCGACACGATCCAAGACTTTGTCATTGAGATAATAATACTGCAGCTGTTTGTTTCTTTTCCTGGAGAAGGTAATTACGTGACACTTACTGGTATTGAGAAAAAGATTATTAGTGGTACACCAGTCTTGTAGTGCATTAAGTTTCGACTGTAAAAAGGATACATCAGCTTGAGACTTTATAGCACTATATATTTTTAAATCATCTGCGTAAAAGAGGTGCGGAATGCCATTTAATTTTTCAGATAGATCGGAAATGAATATGTTGAATAGCAGTGGTCCTAGGTGGCTGCCTTGGGGTACACCTGAGGTTACATTGATTTCTTTTGAAAGGAAACCCTGAAATCTTACCACCTGAGTTCTCCCGTTAAGGTAAGAAGTTATCCAATCCAAAAGGGGGCCGGATATCCCAAATCTTAATAATTTCATAAATAAAATATGGTGGTCTACTCGATCAAATGCCTTGCTAAAATCAGTGTAGACTGCGTCAAACTGGTGGACTTGTTCCATGCCGCATAGTAATTCGGAGGTCAGTATCATAAGATTGGATGTGTTGGAACGACCTTTTCTGAAACCATGTTGCTGATCGTTTAGGTTCGGAACAATTAGAGGGGCAATCTTGTCATAGATAAGTTTTTCAAATAGTTTAGGGATAACAGATAGGATAGCAATGCCCCTATAGTTGTCCACCGCATGTTTATCACCTGATTTAAAGATTGGCGTGAGGTAGGATTTCTTCCATACCGAGGGAAATTTGCCGATAGATAGGGACTTGTTAAAAATCAGGTGAAGAGGGAAAAGAATGTGTTGGGCGTGGCTCTGCAAAAAGCTTGAAGGCAGACAGTCCGGACCGTGTCCTTTATTGACCTCCAAGTCTTTTAGACCGGTCATTATATCTTCGGCCGACAAAGATATATTGTCTAAAAGGAGCGCAGTTTCTGAATGCTCTCTTGGGTTAGTGTGCGCAGTAGAAGAAGCGAGGCAGAAGATTTCACTGAACCTGTCCGCAAACATGTTGGAAATTTCTTGGGGGAGTGAAGAATGTGTGATGCCATTCGTCATTGTTGTCGGGTAACCTGATGTTTTTCGCTTTAAATTAACGAAGTCAAAGAATTTTTTTGGATTACGAATGATATTTTCACCGACAGTCTTTACATAATTAGTATAGGCCTTCCGTGACCTATGACTAAATTCTGAGGCTAACCTGGCGTATTCAGATTTCTGCTCAGCACTAACATTGTTGTTATTTTTCACTACGCGGTACAATTTATTTCTCCTATTACGAAGAGAACGAATGTTTTTGTCAAGCCATGGCTCCGTCAATTTATCCCTTTTTTTGATTTTGGGTACGAATCTGCCAATGGTGTTGAAGATAACATCGTAGAATCTTGTAACTAACTCGTCAATATCGTCACCATCAAGTAGATCCTCCCAGTTAATAAGGGATAATTCAGTGCTGATACTAACATTATCAGCATTCCTAAAATCGTAAACTACAGAATTGTTATAGGAGGCGAGATAATTAGTTATAGTCGAACTGAGCTCCACGACCCACGCGGAATGATGGGTAGAATTATTAAAAAGATTCTCCTCCTCAGAAGCAGGAAGTACGTTCAAATCCTCATAGAGGTTGGTGAAGATTAAGTCCAACCAATTACCATTCGAATTTGGTTGGCTAATTACCTGTTGTAAGTTGTTACTGTAAAGATCGTCGATAAACTTTATATCGACAGGGTTCGATACATTAATCGGAAGTAAATAACTGTCTTCCTCGTCGCGGATAAAAGATATATTGGGCCGATTAAAATCGCCTACAATTAATATATCTTTGTTAACATCGGAGGTTTCCTCTATTATATGAATCACATTATCATATATAGATTCGTCAGAGTTTGGAGGTTAGTAAAAATAACCGATAACAATGTGTTTCTTTCCGAACTTTACTCGTACTAAGGCATGTTCAAAAGATTGTGACGATGTAGTTGCGATCAGTTCACTATTTAAAGAGTCTTTAACAGCTATGAGGACACCACCTCCTCTTGATAGACCGGTAGATATATAGTCTCTATCGCATCTATGAATTGACCAGCTGCTGTCCAAGATCTCCTCGTTAAGGAAGGAATCATTCAACCAAGTCTCGGTTAACACTAGAACATTGAAGTGACACGATTTGGAGTCGATAAAAAGATTCTTCAGTTTGCCTCTCATCCCACTGCAGTTATGGTAGAAGAGCCTTAAGTCATCGGAAGAGGTTTGATGGGCTTGGAAACGGTTAGAATTTGGGGGGGAAGCTAGTTATGGACGATAATATCTATTTGATTCTTCCCGACTTTTTTGCAGTTGGGAGATATGCTTTGCTCTGATATGAGACGCATATGCAGAAAGGTCCTTGCTAACTTGCTGAGGGGAAATTTGGAACTGTTCATGGAAGTTTGTAAACAGTTCAAGGAGGGTATTGTGTTCTGTAGGTAAACCCTCTTGCTGAATAGAAATAATGAGACTAGTCCTGGTCTTACCATTAATGCAGGTCGAATCAGGCTTGTTGTGCATGTAAGCCAGGAAAAGACGAACGTCATCAAAGATCCTCTTTTCTCGCAAGCGCGAAAGCAAATATCTACTCTCTGAGGAATTAGCAGATATAATGGTATTTTTTACCACCGGGGGTTGTAGAGGATTCGAGAAAGGCGACTTGCATCTTACCGGTTCAGACGGCTTTGGTTGAGGTGGGCTTGATTGAGGTGGAATTGCATCGCCGATATTAGCGTAGGAACGGCCGCCGACAATAATGTGACTACGCGCAAAATTCGGGTAAGTTGTTGGTAATGGATTATTTGTTTTAGTGTTCTTGGTTAGTGAGTGTGTGGTTGGTAGTGGGTCATTAGTACCATTAGTTTTCCTGGTTAGTATGTTGGTGGGGTTAAGGTTGGGGCTACTCTTAGCTATATTAGTGTTGCTACTTAGCCTATCTAGCCTAGGGTAAGTGGTTGGTAAAGAGTTAGTGTTAGTGTTCCTGGTTAGTGAGTTAGCTTTCCGAATACATAAGGCAGATGTTGGGATTGCCCCATTTAATTTGTAATGAGGTTTGCCTCATAGTCCCCTTATGAGAAACTGATAGGGCATACCTCAATTCAGTATCGCAGATTTTTTCTTTAGGCCGAATCAGATTCAACAGCAGCAGCGGCAGCAAACAGTTCCTATTGGCTAATAGTGGTCACATGACAACAAAAGCAGCTTGCTGCCGCTGCTGGATCTGAATGGGCCTTTTGTTGAGCTCTTTCGACATGCCCTTTTTGACAGGGGGTCTTCATACGGGAAAATCGCTCCTTCGGCATGCGCCTCATTTGCCTCCTGAGCCCCACACGCTGCATAAGTCATTCTTCCTTTAAATGCTAGTTGGGTTATATAACCCGTAAGTAAAAATGTCTAAGTTTGAAATGGAGCGAAAAAACTAATTCAAATGCGGTAAAACTTGTCTTGTCTTCACTTGTCTTGCCATCATATTCGTGTTTAGTGGGAGGAGAGCATTGAACTATTGTCAATGCCAACAGGAATAAGAAGCATTCTCTGGTGTCTTCGCAATTGTTAAGTAAACTCGTCATAAAATGTCTAAAGATATTACCGGAATATCCTGGGTTAAACAAAATTATTCAGAGAATTTTTTTCAAAATCAAGCTTATATTTGATTATTTTTATAAAATTCTCGTTTACATTTACAATTATTATACCATCTAAAGTGAAATTGCAATGACTACTTTCGTAACCAAGAGGCTTTGGCTTAGATTTTCATTTTCCTAAAAATATTTTAGACTGTTCGTTGACGTATATAAGAAACTAAGTAATACCTCTCAGGGGCACAATACAACAGAAATTCCTTTTAGAGCAGGTGCAAAAAAGCTCCTTTTAATTATACACACAATAAAACATTTTGCAATGCCCTAAGGAAATTAAAAGGAAAATCCCTTTGCGACGAACCATTTTTCTCAATGTGAACCGAGTACGTATCTATACAAAAAAGAAAAAAATATAAGAAAGAAAAAAATAAAGAAAGAAAAGGAAATTCTCAACTTTGTGTGCTCTGGCACCGGCATTTGCGCTTGTTTAGACGAAAGGTAAAAAACCCCACTAAGTATAAAAGCCCCATCATAACCCAGTAATTTCCTTTCTTTTGATGTATGCAAAAGGGTTGGAATGCCATAAGTTACCTGAATGAACTCGCTTACCTTTGAAAGGGAAGACCAGGTGCTTCTTATCTTGCTTTCTTCAAGGAGATATTTTTCGGATAATTTAAAAATTAGCGAGAAATATTTTTTTTAATCCATCTTATAAAATTTTTTACGTGAAGAAATTTGTACAAAATTAATAAGAAATTTTCTTGGTGCTGGTAGCCGAGGGCGGCGTCTATATATACATATTCTTTTTTTATATTATTTTATTTTGTCTTTTCTAAGGTTGGCGCGATTAAGTTATTCCTTTGAACATCAAGAATGAAGGTGACGAACGCGCATCTGTTGCTGACAAAGTTGTTTGCTAGCCTCTAAGAGCACTCAAGGACATTTAGTTTAAGTGGTAGAGGTATTCTTTTAGATATTAAGTATCTTTACTCCTTTCAACTTAGACTTAATATGTTTTAGAGTCTGTTAACAGTTTTGGTATTTGTATTAATAATAGTAACTTGACTTGATTTTTGGATTGGTTAGATTAGTTGGGTCTAGTAACTTTAAAATACCAGATGAGATTGGACTCATGTGGGTATAGCATTTTAACAATAATATTAAACATTACAGTAAAATTAAATGTGGTTACGTAAGAAGAAATTTTAAGGATTAATGGTTTCCAGCTTCATCAGGATCAAAAGTTCAAAGTTGTTCTAATTGAAACACGAATACATATTTATTTCTAGGTGGTTGAACTTGTACGAAAGCCGAAAGCCAGTTGTTTTTATCCATGAAATTTTAAAATTTTCCCCTTTCTTTCTTTTATTTAAAAAGGTACAAGTTTCAATTTTGTGCTTTTTGTTTTTGTTATTTTTGTAAAACTCTTCCCAAAGGGAGGCCGAAGGACATAAAATGTATTTTTTTTACCATAAAACAGAAAAAACATTTTCTGCTTCCCGAAGTGTGTGACATGAGCATAAAACATCGCTTTTACTACATAAAAATAAAAAGTAAAAACTGAAAAGAAAAAAAAATCTTAAATTGCAATTGAACTCCGCGGCTACTGGAGTGTAAAGCTCTTTGACCGCGTTTCTGTCCGCTTCAGAAGGGATACGCTCCCCAACGCCTCATTCCCAGTTCGGCACCCCCTCTAATACGGGGCGTTTGGAATAAATTCGAGAAGAAAGCTCCACTCGAGATGGTATTCCAGCATCCCTTGTTGATTTGCAATGCAAAAGCGTTGAACACTGGCAGAATTCTGATTATGCAAAGGAACTCTCAGGACTCGCAATCGTACGACAGTTTGCTTTTCACATATACTGAGCCCCCAGTGCGGGGGGACTAGTCATGGCCAGGATTTGGGGCGAATTTACCCGCCACCCCCAGGCTTTTGGAGCATTTTCCCATGTTGCCAGGAACAGATGGAGGGGATATGTGTTTTTTTTTATAGTTCGGGAAATTTATTTCCGGAAAACGTTAAACTACATGTCATTGTCGGAGGGAGTTTTATTTTTGCGTATCCTGGTCAGTTCTACAATCAGTAAATTCAGCCCGCTGACAATAAGGGGCTGGCAATGCTACACACACTGTCCATCGTAGCCCTGACCCATTAGAATGAACTCCATTTGTCTTCGTCCTGGAATTGATTAATCGGGCGATAGGACAAATTTGTCGAGGGTTCTTATTTGGTACAAACTTTCGACCCTTGTCACATGCCCATTTCGTATATTATTCTTTGGCTGTTACGAAAAAACGTATGGATTCCTTCATACATGGGTAAAATGGATACCGGTGACGGGCTTCTTATGTTCCGACATGGAATCAAGGAAAGTGATATCCGTATTTATTTCGTTGTGTTACTTTTCTTTCCAGAAAACTTAATGGAAGATGATGTTTTTCATGGTAAATTCTCTTTTCTATGGTTTATGTAATGAAAACTGATTGATCTGATTCCTTACGATTCTGAGATAAATTAGATAACGAAAAAGGTTACAGAATTTCGGATTTCTCTATTTCGGTGCTACACAGACGTGATGTATTAGTCAATTAATTAAACTCGAGCGTTTCTACGGAGAAAAATATGAGGTTTTCTTTCTTTTATAAATTAAATCATATTTCTGTGGGGCTATGTGGTACATGTTAACTAATTAATTCTGCCTGAAATATGTTTTATAATTCAACTATGTCGATTAAGGTTGGCCATTGGTGATACGAATCAATAATGATTCTGTGCTTTTGTGTAGCCCATTCATCACAACCTCCAGAAATTGTCAAAGATGATCGGAGTTCCACAGTGTATTGTATTCTCTATTCTCTCTATTATATTCCCTATTCTCCCTAAAGTATTCCCTATTTGAGTTAACGAAAACAATTTATTTAAAGATTACAATGATTTAATTTATATTCATCAATATAAATCACGTTGGAACAAATTTTTTTGCAATATTTCTGAAAGTAACTTGTGTTTTTGCTGGTATTACTTCTGATATTTGCTAGTAATGAAATTAGCCAAAGTGGTTTTTGACATCCTTCTTAAACCTAAATGTTTACTAACTAATTGCTCCTTTAATCCCTCATGGGAAATAGGGCGGAAACAGTTGCCCTCCAGCGGACTCTGTTTTGCGCGACAGCTCTCAGCTCTGACCAGGATCTCCCGGTTGTTGCGGCCTCTGATAATAGGGTTCTCCTCCACGTTGTTCTAGGTCTTCCGACTCGACGGGATCCTTGCGGATTCCAGTCAAGGGCCTGTTTGGCTAGATTATCGTCTTCGCGTCGCAAGGTGTGGCCAATCCAATTCCATTTCCTTCGCCTGATTTGGTCGTCTATCCTTTCTTGGCCAGCACGGCGCCATAGTTCTTCATTTGAAATTCTATCTTGCCAGCGGATTTTTAGGATACGACGTAGGCATCTGTTGATGAAAACTTGTAGGCGCCCTGTGATGAATTGGAAGACTTTCCATGTTTCGCAACCGTACAAAAGAACTGCCTTAACGTTGGAGTTGAACAGCCGCAATTTGGTGTTAATTGAGATCTCTGTTGATCTCCATATGTGAAACAGGCATGCATATGCGCTTCTTGCTTTATTTATTCTGGAACTGACATCTTCTTCTGTACCGCCGTTTTCGGTAATAATACTACCGAGGTAACAGAATTTGTCTACCAGTTCCACGTCACGGTTATTTAGCGCTGTCCGTTCAAGGGTGTTTGCATTTATCCGCATTTATTTTGTTTTACTCGGATTTAACCTTAAGCCCGCCGAGCTACTTTCTGTTGCCAATTTGTTTAACATGTTTTTGAGGTCCTGGTGTCTGTGGGCCAGCAAACAGATATCATCCGCGTAGTCGAGATCCTTAAGGCGGTCTAGCAATCCCCATTGTATGCCACCTGTTCTTCTATCTAGAGCCCTGACAAGAATGTCGTTTATTACCACTGCAAATCCAAGTGTTTAGCAGGTGTTGAGAAATAAAACGCTCTAGTGTTTTATTTCTAAACGATAAAGTATTTAATGTTTACTTTTAAAACAGAAGAAGCGTTAAATTCACAAAATCTAAACGCTAAAGTGTTTGATTCTTAAATACCTAAAGCATTTAACAGAAATTAAACGCGTAAGGTGTTAACCAAAAAATTCTAAGCTAAGCGCAAGTGTCTAAAAGTAAAACACTTATTCGCCAATTAAACACTTGGGAAGGTAAACACTTAGTTATGATAAAACACTTATGGGGAACTAAACGCTCTAGCGTTTTATTTTTACACGGTAAAGTGTTTAGGGGTGGGAAGTGTCTCTAATGAAATCCTGGGTGATCCATTTTAGAGGTACTATTTTCAGAAATAAAAAAAATAAAATCGTTCAATTTTATCGGGTAATTTTTATTATCATACAAAAAAACTGGAATTTCAAGAAACAGGGAAATTATTATGAAAAAAAAAACAAAAAAAAATCACTCAATTAATAATACTTACACTATAATGCTTGAAAATAAGTTTCTATAAAACTTAAAAAATGAATAGTATACGTGTCAAAGTGATACAGTCCAAATTATAGCTCAAAATATGTATTTGTTAATTAACAATTGGCCAATATACAAAAAGTTAAATATCTCGAGTTCACGTCTTTCTTTTTCTTTTTTTTCTTTTTTTAAATTAAAGGTCCCAAAATTCTCTACGAGATCTGATAAAAAACTTTTAAATTGTTTTTTCAAAAGGGCCAAAAGAATGCAATTGTTGTTATTTGAGTAATAAACAGAAGTAAGAAAAGTAACCAAAATTACATCCAAAATTATTTTAGAATATACATATTCTTCATTTTTTGGCCTTTTCTTACTTCATTTGTTGTTTTCATTTATTTAACTTAGTTTATCCTGAATTTTTTACGCCTTTGTTGACAGTTATTTTGTTAATATGAAAATAAAACCGTAAAGGTGCTTAAGTATTACGAATTTAAAATTATCAGTATCACTGCAAATCTGAGGTTTTAGAAATGTTTTATTTCAAAACGTTTAAAAAATGTCTACAATGTTAATCAAATGGGTGACGTCAAAATAAAACGTTTTAAGCGTTTTGAAATAAAACACTTTCAAAAGCTGAGAAAAGCTGCAGTGATAAGACGAAAAAATATGAGCGACCCATACTTCCCGCAATTATGCTAACTCCCGCCAAGGGTACCATTTAGCATATTCAGTAAAGCGCATCTCGTTCTATCACGGAAGTCAAGCAATATTGGAAGTGGTTTGTACTTAGTCGGGGGACCGCTTGGAAAAACGGCACACTTGGGTTGAATTTTTTTTTGTTTTTTTTTGTTTTTTTTCACTTTTTGCAATGATAGTATTATGTTTTAATATAGTATTGATTAATAGTTCTATCAACATAATTTCTATTATTCATCAAAAACACGCTACAAACGTTTGCTAATTAAACACTTAAATGTTTACTCATTAAACGCCGCTAAGTGTTTAAATTTCGTCTACAACGATTTAAACGCTTTAAGTGTTTAGCAGCTAAACACTTGAGTTTACAGTGACTATAAGAAATAGTAATGGTGAAAGTAGACATCCTTGTCGTACTCCTGAGCTCACCTCAAAGCTGTCGGATAATTTTCCATTATGGAGAACTCTGCATTTGGAATTGTTGTATAGAGATTTTATCAATTCTATTATTTTTTCCGGCAGTCCACGTTTCCGTAGAGCTCGCCATATAAAGCTTCTATTGACCGAGTCGAAATGTTTATCTGTCTTGAAAATTCTTTCTAGACCGCAGTCTAGTCAGTAAAAGCCGTATTTTGTCTTAACGATATTCAAAAACAAGCCTTAAAGCTTTATTTTGGTTATCAAGGTTATACAAATATGTCACTTCTGCTTTTTGAATAACGGTTCAATCCCTAAGAAACTACCTTACGGAAGTAAAACCCCGATATAAAAACTTTTGTTGTGATTTTTATAATATTCGTTGACTACTACTACGAAAGACTTTCCTGTCGCCTTTCCTGCTTCTTCATTCCCCAATTATTGCACTGATTAAAACCCAAGTTTCACCTGATATCGACTTAGATTAGTATCAGGTGTCTGGCTATACCTTAGTACCCAACTTCTCTGCACATGCGCGAATAGACATTTATATTAATAATAACGCCGCTTTCCAGAATATCTAGAATAGAGCATCACGAGACCGAGACAAGACGAGATTTTTAAGACTCTCGTCTCGATCTCGGCAAGTCTCAACCATTTCGAGTCTCGTCTTACCTCTCAACGGATCTTGCCCATCTTAATCACGTCTCCTTAATCCTCTCGTCTCGTCTCTGGGGGCGAATATAAATTTATGAGCCCATCACGGCTCTTATACTTATAGACTCAACCTATACGTAACCGGCGAGAGAAAGAAAGAGGCAAAAATGCGTTTATAGGTGCATGAGAACCACATCCCCTAGCTTTGAATACTTTATTTTACCAGACTTCTTTGCTATTATTTTGGCGATGAGATCTCGAGCGAATAATCTCGTCTCGACGAGAATATGTTTGTCTAGACCGAACTTTACTCTCATCTCGACGAGAATATGTTTGTCGAGACCGAACTTTACTCGTCTCGTTTCTCGAGTCGAGACCAAGACGAGACTCTCGATCTAGAAATAATCTAATCTAGAAGACTAAGTAACTCTCTGCTTTTGATCATGGCTGTATTGAAATATTTTTTCGCAGCCACGTCATTTTCTTCAGTGCAGCAGTCCCAATATTAATACAGAAGCTTCCACTTTTACATTTGATGCTATTCCTGAAATTAAACGCTCATATTGCAAATTGGCTAAATTACTCATTAGTCGAATTAATTCAGTCATTAATTAGTCAGCGCTAATTTCCAATATCTATAATGTTTTCCAATCTGTGTCAACTGTCTGGCGTTAAGGAAAAGCCAACTGGCTAGGGCTTATTCGAATCGATGTGTCAGTATTGGTAACACCGTCAGCAGTTTGAATGCCATGGTAAAACGGTTGAAACCGTGATAGAGTTTACTTGGCTTTTGGAAATGGTGCGTGTATGCTTGGCTCCATGCTGCCATATAGGCGGAGAGCCAGCGCCAAAAAACTGTTTGAATTTACTAAGCTAATTTTTTTTTATAGCAAATAGTTTTTTTGTTGCAAATTCTTTGATCCATTTTTTTCGACAGCAAAAAATCGCCGAACACGCAAAACACGTCTAACCTTAGCGGCTGCCACAGACAAAGTAAACAATGAATACAGCTGAATATTTTATCTTACTTCAAGGGCATGTATACCAACATAACAAAATAAAAAAATCGATAATCGAATGTACGTAGCCCGCGAAATTTGAAAATTCACCTTACATTTTGAACAGACCTCGTATGATAGTATTTGAGTGAATTTGTGGAGCATTACGACTCCATTCATGAATCTGGTATCACTTTGTCCCCAATACAAGGAGGTGGAGGATGCGGGCGAAACCGAAGTCTCTTATGGTTTTGTCAAGTTCTGCTTTGATTATGCTATCGTAGGCCAACTTAGACTCTATGAAGAGTTGTTGTATTGACTTTAGAAATTCTAGATATTTTTCCATCGTCTGCCTAAGGGTGAAAATCTAATTAGTTGGGGATCTTCTTGGGGTACGGTCAGGACATTGGTATTGGTTTATGACATTTCTAGCGTTTGGAACTATTCTGTTTTGCAGGATAACGCAGAATATCGTCTACACAGTACTCCAAAACGCTTGTTGGCATTATGGGTAGGTGTTAAATCATAGCCATCATATCCGATATAGTCTAAAAATTTTTCCAGACTTCTTTGATAAATAAATTATATGGAATTAACTGAGAATTCTTACTGCCGGGGCCCAATGATTCCGTCAACGTGATTTTCCCCTACCAGTGTCGGTGAGAGCTCGCCCAATGAAACCGGCACAGTCAGCGTAGCTTTTCGTTGAGAAATGTCATTTTCTGTAGTGATTGCATTGACTGTTTGCTTATTTTTTGTTTATTTTGATTTTAATGAAAAAAAAGTATTTGTTTAAAATTTCTGTTCAAGAAACTTGTGGACGAGTTGCTAGTATCCACATAAATGTAAAAGCTTTCTTGTTTAATTCATCAAAAAATGAGCGAAAAAATGAGAGAGCTTTTGTTGGTGGAGGGGTAGATCGGCAAAATTAAAATTAAATCCAAGTCTCCGACACCAGCAAAAGCAACAACAATTTATATGGAAAATCACGTTGACCGGTTCATTGGGCCCCGGCGGTTACACGGCTTGCCTAGTCACCACAAAAACACAAATCGTTCATATAGTGTAGATCCTCCATATTGTACTAGATTCGCAGTTGTTAAATACTTCCTTCTAAACGATGGCAGCGTAGAATCGTCGTCAGATATTCATGGGGCCTTCAATTCCGCAGATAGCTCATCATTCAGCATTTTATATTAAGTGCTCTTGATTGAAATCTTTGTCTTTGCAGTTTGCGAATCTTTGTGAATTGTTGTGTACCACGGACTTTCGGTGGCATACCTGTTCCTGAATACCTGTATTGTTCCAGTTCCAGTTTGCATTTGAGATTATTCTGCCAGGGCTTCTTTTATAGCTTACTTCTTTAAGTTTGAACTCTCTTTCCTCTCATTTATATGGCACGGTATGAAACATCTTTTTTTGTGGTGAGTTATTAGGTCAAAAAGTACCGCGGCTTTCCTTTGTTTCGTAGATAAAATTATATGGGAAAAAAGTTCGCGCGTACATTTTTCTCATAGAAGAAAGGAAAGGTGCTGCTAATCTTCGGTAGAAAGTATGCCCAAACATTTCGTCCGCTTAGACATTCCGTCGGTAGTTTCATTCACACTTCACAGTCTGTACAGAAGCCGATGCGGAAAGCCCGACGGACAAATTATTAGCTGTTCCGGCAATTCAAGTCAGTGTTGAAAGGGCTTTTTCTGCACTGAAGGTTGTTTTAGCTCCAACTCCCTCGCGGTCGCACCCCATAGATTTCACGGTAGAAATATTCTATTTGTGCGTTTAAATGAAATTTTTTTTTCTAAAATAAATAAATTTTTTTAAATAAAAAGTATATGAAATTGTTTTTTTTTTCTGGGAAAAAGCATGAACCTGAACCCGAACCCGAACCTGAACCCGCTAAATTTCAATGTATTGAACCCGAACCCGTACCCGCACCAAAAATTTACAGGGTTCGAAACCCTGAATTGCACCCTCCCCAGGCCACCCCTAGCTGAAGTTGCCATTTCACCCCGCAATTTTTAGCAATTAAAAGATTTTTCCTCATCTGCAGGTATTGTTTAAATCCAATTTTTGGGGTTGATTCCTATCTAGGAACTGCTGATGTAAAATGTGAGAAACGAGAATTTTTGCATGTAATAAAAGAGCACTTAAAAAAATGTTCATCATATTATTACATGAATTTTTCAAATTCCAGCATCATCAAACTTCCTCTTTCCCGAGTAAAAATAAAAAACGTCCTTATAAAGGGCGAACACCGGCCGCTTGGCTTTTTAAGGGGCATATGATGGTCGTAGAGTTTTTAACCATTTTCAATTGGAGCACATACGGTCTTACGACGGCCAAATTTGACCAAAAGATTTAAAAGGCCAAGTACTGAGCTGTAGAAACGGGCATTCGACGGGAAATTTGAGCCAAAAAAAGAATCTGCACCAAATGTATTGTTGAATGTGTTTTATGGGAACTTCATCATTTTCGTTATGTACAATGGTTCTTTCGATTTATCCTACTTAAAGATATCGATGCACAAGAGAAACGAGCCCGCCAGTCGTCGGTTTGTTGTACGTGAAGTATGTGGCGCGCGTTGATTTATATTTTAGTGGGAAATTTTGTTATTTAACGGCTTGAAAAAAAAACACAACCGAAAAAAAATCAAACATTTAATTGCAGTTAAATATATTTTCTTATAGGAGGGCGAATATCCACGTTGCTGCCCCTGTACCACCGTCGTATACCCGTAATAGCAACCATACGGCCGCCGTACCACCGTCGTGTGGCCGTTATTGGAACTGTAAGGCCGTTGTTTCACCGTCAATCGACCCCTGTACGGCCGTACTGTCCTGCAACGAGCCTTCTGTTAACCGCCAGATGGCCGAGGACTATGTTTCAATCACAGTCCGCATTTGCCCGTTCTAAGGCCATAATTTATTTTTACTCGGGTTTTCACATAAAGCGAAAAAAACATTGATATATTTTAGGACTGCCGTGCCGTGCCTTATCACTTCATAGTTATTTGATAACTATAGAACTAAATTTGTTGGTCTTCAATTACGAATAAACCTTCTCCAGGCTGGAAAATCTAACATGATGCTTCATATTTTGTGTAAGCTATGTGCGTGATGTAAATCAAATTGAGTAGCCGTTTCGGGATAACAATAAATTGAGTTAAAATATTTTAATAAAATCATGCAAAAATTCTGCAGTTTAAAAATCTCCTAGCTTAGTTTTAAATGCACTTCTCATACTCACGTAAGTCATCGCAGCCATAGCTAAAAGTTTCCCAAGAAATTTACACCGAAACTGAATACAAGAAAAAATGTCCATGATTTTTTTTTCTAACTAAGCCGTCACTAGACGTTTTTCTATAGAGCGACAAAACCTAAGAGTCACCAAAAGTTAAATTAAATTCTTGAAAATCGTTCTTTTGCTGTGAAATGTAAGCCCTAAAGCGTAAGACGGACGTGAAGGAATCCTTGCTGAACAGGATAAGGATAAAATGTCTTAGAAAAAAAAAGAATTTCTGAAGGAAATGGAAACGGTTTAAGCTTCAATGGATAGTGAATAAGGGGAAGCTCTATAGGAGAATTAGCCAGGGGTAATAATTTCCTACAGCGTAAGCATGCAGCGTGGCAGTACTAACAACAAAGGGATTACGAAGGATGCGATGAGCACAGTATAAGTTCACACTGATGCCCTTTGATCTCGCTCGTAAGGAATTGAGTTACGAAGGTCATAAAAATGTTACGAGAATTCTGGCGACAGATGCCGGCGCATAATATTCCAGTATAGTACACTAGGAATGAAAGAGGGTGGCACTGTGATAGAGCAATGAAGGATTGCTTGTGTGCTCTTATCGGGAAAAAGGGTTCAATCCCCTTCGGGGCTTGTGTGTAAAAACTTTCAAGGATATTTATGCAGATGTGTTGCCCTTCCGCAACATTTAACTAGATATAAAAGTCATTAGTGCTGTGAAGCAAGAGATAAGGCAACAGCACACTATCTCCACGAGAAGTTGTGTTTTGGTTGGGAGCCCAACCCCCACGGAAATACAAACTTGTGCTGGAATAGCCTAAACTGATACATACACACAAAAGCACTTAAGCAATAAATTATTTCATGTAAATAATTAACAATCAGAAGATAGTGGAATCCTTCTAGATGAACATTTTCCCCCCATCTTACAACCCTTTTCTTAGAGTCATTTAACAAAGCAACAAACGATCTGCTATTTACAGCAAATCCCTGCGGTTTCCTCTTCATTAAACAAAATGGCAGTCAAACTTTGTAAACAAAACTAAATCTAATTAATCACATCGACAGGTATCTCGGCCGCAACCCCATAAGGACGAGAGTTGACCTAACTAACGACCCAAAAATTTTACTTTCGAGCGGCGACCACTTTCCATTTATTTTGCCTTTGATTGACTTCGGACATCCCACAGCCCCGAAGACATTCGTAAGGGGTGGAAAACCATAGAGTCCGTCGTAGCCGGAGCCCCAATAATTTATGAAGTCACAAAACTTGGGCATTAGCCACTGACCCTCAGGGACACCCAATTTATCGTCAATCACAATCGCAATCACACAATCAATTTTACGTAAGCCAATCAAATTAGACAACACTTTTGATCCAGGACGAATGGGTGGTGATGGTGGGGAATTTGATACATTTTTGCTGGTGTTTAATTAAACATTCAGTCCAAGTCCATATTTGAATCTAGTTGGGTCCACACAATTGGGGCGCTCTAATGACTGTTTACACCGACAGCCAGGTTGATTTATTAATTATTGTGGCTCGTATGCTTAAAGATAATTATTCAAAATGGATTACACTTTGTCCGATACATATAGTATCTTTTATCTACCACGTCCTTCTAGTGTTTGAGTTTGTCTTCTATTTGATTTTGAGAATAAATTGTTGCTTTGGCATTTTTCCCTAATTTGAGTTGCCTAATGGAGCAATTTAGACGTTCTACTAGCTCCAACTGTTCTTGTCAGATGTTGTGTACAAGATATAACATAAACATTCACGTGGTCAACGATTTCTCATAGATAAATAAAATTATTATGGTTGTGGCTTGTGGTTTTTTCGCTGTTAAAACAATAAAAAAATGGGAGGGGTTGCATAGATAAATGTAATTTGTCGAAACACTTTACGAGACGTAACCTTACAGCCGTTCACTTTAATATTCTTATACTTCACCTCTTTTCGCTTTCGGCGACAAAATAAGACAGTAAAGTCGATTATAAACAAATAACACATTCGTTGTCTTGGAAATACAATTTGTAAATGGAGTATCAGTTCCCTTTATCACCTCAAATACCAATTCTAAAACTTGCTTCGATATTAGTCCCAATCTAGAAATAAAAGCGCTAGAGGTTTTAGCCATCGTAAATTCTTTGAAGAGACTACGATTTGCTAGGACTAGATTTATACGGATTATAAAGCATTCCAGCTGACAATTAAAAAACGAGATTTAATACAACGAGTGGCAAAATTATACCTGTTTTAAGTAAGCTAATGATAGAAGAATTTGTTTGTACCGTGCATCATCTACCGGGGAAAACGATGAAACACGTACATACTTCAAGCCGACTTCCCACAATCATGTTGTTGGAATCTGAGATATTACACCGTACACACGTTGGAATCCGAGATATTACACCTTCACATCAAGGCCATCAAGAACTGTTGGAGAAAGAAGTATGGGTAAATTCAAAAATGCATCAGATCCCGAGTAAAAATAATTTAGTTGATTTATTTTTTTACAAGCACGCATGCGCCCGCACCTAGCACCCATAGCGAACAAATAGGCATACCACAAAAGTATACTCGATCCCGCCACAGGCATGCACGCTCCCACCATAGGCATGCACATTTATAAATGCATCCGCATTGGCATAAACCATTCCAAAAGCGAGAGCTGTTTTACTATGCAGTCCCCCAGCTAAGCACTAATCACGTCCCATGCTGCTTGACCTAAGCAATCGAACGAGAACCGTTGTACTGAGTATGCGATTGGCACCCTTTACGGTCACCAAGATAATTTCTCCTTTTCTTCGTACTATACCATTTTTTAAAGCCATACAGGCGATTTCATGCGTGCTAGTTGCTATCGCCCTTCAGGCGAGTAAAAGTAAAACTAGCCCGCACCTATCGGATTAAATTTCGCAAGTAAAAATACTTACAAAAGCTACATTGGAGTGGATATGACTGAAACTCAATTAGATAAAATTATTTTTAAAAATACAGGAATTAAAGCAAACCTTTCAGTTATTTACTCGTAATTCATTTTCTGGATGTGCCATTGAAAAAATTAATAACCGAATTTCAGATCTCTCTTAACCAGGTTTTTTAAATTAACCTTTTTCCTCGAAAATATGGCATTTTTTCAGAGTTCAAAGTATTTTCCAATGAATTTCGATCAATGTTTTTTAATCTATTTGGAAATTTTTATTGAAATTTTGTAATAACATTCATATTCTAGGAAATTGTTGAAAGTTGATAGAATTTGATTATTATATCACAGGTTTTCAGTCAGTTTCTGAATTTTCAAAGTAATGTTTTTAAAATATGGAAGCATTGCATGAGTTTTAAATTTTACATCTAGATTACCTAAATCTTCCGTACCAGAAAAAAAATTTGGTACTTGGAAAAATGATAACATATCTGAAATATTCTTTCTTATTTAGAAAAATCTGCGGTAGTTAAAAACATTGTGGGATGAGTAAGTTGAATAAGAAAGGCCAATTCAATTTTTATATAGTCCGACACTAATTAGGCGAATTTAAACTTAAGTTAAAACAAACGCTTTGTGGCTCTACCTCATCTTTGCCGCAACAATTGATTCTGATTGGTTGAAATATTAAAAAAGAGCGGCGCTACAGAAAAACGTCGCATATGTCAATTCACCTTTAGAGTTAAATATTATCTAGCACTACTAGCTGAAAGGTAAACCCATTTGCCAATTTTGTTTAGCGCAAATGAAAACAAACTGTGTAAACCGAAATTACAACTGCAGCGGCACTGCGCCGCGAAGTTATCGTTTGCGCAAAATTCTAAAATGTATTTGTATGTATTGCCAAACGTATCAACAGAAAATAACTCAACTGAATATCTGGGAATGGAATCGGCTGTATTGTGACTCTGGAATTGTCTCTATCTAAATGTAGTTTTATACCCCGGCTTCACCGGCCGAACTACGCAAGTTTGACAAAATTAGTCTACTGAGCTCCATTTTTGCTTGATTTCCCATACATTTTCACATTTCGAAGTCAGGAAAAATAAAGTCTGATTTCGCCAACAGAACCTGAAATCAAGTTTGAAAGTAAAAGCTCGCTCAAAAGAGAGTAATCAGCTGGAATCGTGGAATGCCATTCCAGGGAGCTTTTGCATTTCTGACTTCCGGCGAAAAAGCAACAACAATTTCAAGAACTGAACTCGACTTTATCCTTTGAAGCCTCTTATGCCGATTGAAGTGAACTTGATTAAACTGAGGCCGGTGAAGCCGGGGTATTAGATCTATATTATAATTATACAAGGAAAGCTGTTTTCAGTACCCTTCAGGAGCTTTTTTCCATATTGAAAAAATGAAAATAGCATATATGTATATCATCTATACTTATGGAAAGCTTTGAAAACTCACTCATATTCTCTCATATTCTCTCAACGTAAGTTTTTGCCCTAGGTATGCTCTTACGGGGAGCTTTTATAGTGTAACGTCACTGGTAGCCGATTTATGAAATTTTATTAGGAAATAAATTGCTTTTAAATTTTCACGTGAAAACTACTGCACCGATTTCATTGCAACTATGCATGGTATACGATGGTACACCGGGTAAGAATATATGCCACCAATAATTTTAAATTTTGTGTTGAATGAAATATATGGGATAACTCAAAAGTGAAGTTTCTGATATTAAGTACAATCGTCTTTAATTTGGTTTTACAATGGTTTCGTTTATTTGCAAGAACATTTAAATTTTTATTGTAATAAGTAATTGCAGCCTCGAAAAAATAATTCCTTGCATTTTACATGAAGTATTTGTACCATGGTTTTTTCCTTTCGAAAAGCTTGATGCCGGATTCATCGTTGCGGATGAGTCGCGCCGCACAAATTTCCCAAAAAGAGAATCGGCTGAACTACGATTCATTGCTGTGGATAAAGTGTGCCGCAGATTTTGTATAATTTGACATTTGTCAAAGATTAGTTGGTAAAATCATAAAAAATTAATAAACAAAAAATTCGTAGAATCTTGAAAAATCTTGTTTCGAGAATACGGGCTGAAGTTTTTTTATATATTCCATACAAATTTTTTATAGACACTAACAATATTTCATCAAATGGCATTCATTGACATAAAACATATAATTTTCTTGACAATTTAAAAAATCCGCCGCACAAAAGTTGAAGTTGGTTCAACTTTTTTCAAGAGAGGAAAAAAAATCCCAAAAATTTCCCAAAATTGTGAAATGCTCAATTTCTCATACAAAAAGTATGCGCGCGCATAAGTACGGCACAACTCATCCGCAACGATGAATCCGGCATGAAGGAGTGTTTACTTGCTCTTGAATGAAATATATGAATATTGTCGAATCCTTTCAAAACGTCATAAGGGATAATCAAAAAAAGTGCAAAAAAATTGTGCAAAAGTGACTTATTGTGGTTATTTGAATTTTTAAAATGAAGATAAGCACACAAAATAGAAATTATTATGAACAAAATCGTGAAGAAATCGCTAAAAAGAGGGCATCGAGACAAACTAATGAATTGCAAGTGATGAATGGAAATGAAAGCCAAAATGCTACAAATTCTACCGGTTGTGTTCGTAGGCAACCTAAAGTATTTTTCAAGGCTGCCATTCAAGATTATTGTAACAATTTTATACCGGAAAAATTCAGCTTAGATGATTTGTGCAAGGAATGTACATTTTGTTCAGGTTTAAGTTATAGATTATGAGAGCTTTAGTTGATTAAGATTTTTCGAGTTGGGTTCTTAAAGTTGGCAATTCTACTGTTGAATGTCCAGAAGGAATTAAAAATACTAAGCATAGTATTTTAATTCCCTCTAAATTTTTCTCGAAAAATATTGTTAGGTACTGGTGGGTTTGGTGAAACTTTCACAACGCAATATGTTCTTAGTATTTCTAAAAAAGCAGTTTTATGCCCTAAAATGAATCTGTTCTTGCTAAAATGAACGCGGAAGAAGTGTCCTACTATTCAATCGATTCCATGGTAATAGATGACGATAGTTTTTTTTACCAAGCGCAAGTAAACTTTCCAATAGAATTTCATAATACTTTGAACCCATCCGGTAGGCCCCCACATAAGTTAAATTTAAAAAAGGTTGCATAATTTTGTTACTACGAAACCTTTCTATTAAGAATGGTTTGTGTAATGGAACCAGATAAGCTATTCGGGACTTTCACATGATCTCAAAGATTCACTTTATCCCACGGATACATCAAACGACCCTAGTCTTCCATTTAATTTCAAGCGTCATCAATTTCCCCTGCGCCTAGCGTAAGCAATGACAATAAATAAGCCACAAGGTCAAACATTCGAAAAAGTTGGTCATTTTCTTGCGGAACTATGTTTTACGAACGGTCAGTTGTATACAGCGATCGTAAAATTTATGTTTCAAGTGGTCTAAAACATGAAGTTACTCCTCAAGGAATTGTTACTGAGAACTTGGTTTATAAAGAAGTTTTAATGTTATTAAAAAAATATACCAGGAGATAACTCTTCCTTTTTGAACCGTGCTCAAGCGATTGCAAAATTGAAGTTCGAAATGATCCAATCGTAACTTCCGATTTGAGGAATTACCACTGTGGGCTTTGGGATAATTAAAATAATAATATACTCTGCACAATTGTGCAGGGGCCCGACTAGTTTTCTATTAATTAAAAAAACATTAGTGTACACAATATTAAAATCTTAAATTTATACATAAAAAAACAAATATAAAAATTTACAACCTATAATAAAATAAAAACAATGAAAAATAACAGATAAGAATAAAGTAGAGAAATGAAATTACTAATCCATAAAACGAATGTTGCAATAGAAACAAACAAAAAAAATGAAACACGTGCTTCAGTTTGTCCTGCCAGAAATGAATTCAAAAAGACGCGTTTTGAAAGTACCCACTGATTCGATTTGTAGTATTTCAACAGGAATGGAGTTCCACAATTGAGCTGCGTGAACAAAGAAAGAGCGTCCCCAAAAATGACGAAAGCGGGGGATGATCACATTATTCTTTCTGCGGGATTGTAAGGATTGTGAGAGCTGTATAAACTCGCTTAGATAGGACGGCTTTCGACCGGACGACCGGACTGTAAATTCACAAAGAAGGGAAAAAGCCTATATGAGCTATTGAGTCACTCTTGTATTTTCGCGAATTTGTATTCTAACCTTCATTAGTTAGCTTTTACAGTACTACAGTGCAACGACGACTCGAAGTACTTCAGCTCGCCCGCAATATAGAGTATAGGTTGTCCTAATTTCGCTTGTCTAAACAAATCAGAAAGAAAATCTCTTGTTCTCTTGTAGTGGATGCCTGTATGAAATATCAACAATCCACTCAGAATTAGACTTCTCCAAGATTACACATGATTGTTACAAACGGTACGTGCGAGTTCTGTTTATACAGCAATTTGCAATAACTTCAAAGGATACAGATTACAGATTCACGGGCGTATTTGTATAGTTTCCTTCCCGTTGTCGTGCGAGTTTAAGTAGAGTGCGTATCGAGTAGAATATCTTTGGAAAACTCGCGTACTACTTAGTTCTGATTCCAACCATTGCCAGAGTACTACATATAACATAAAGATACTTTGCCCTGCTAACAGAATTCTTCAATTTTCAATCATATCTTTGTAATCTTGACCAACGGCCAAACAAAAATTGGTTCACAGTTTCAGATCATTATTTTCTTTTCATCTTGCTTCATTTTTCCTCCTTTACAGAAGGCAAAATATCAACGGGCTTGCTTAGCAGAAGTGTTTCATACCACAGAGTGCTCTTCAAATATCCCTAGCTTGGTTATGCGATCAGAATGGTCTCGGTCGAAGGGAAATTAATAAAAATAGGGAGTTAATAAAAATACAGCCAAATCTAACATAACCTGCTCGGGTGGAGGGGAATCGTTCCAATTGTCCAAAACTCGTATTGTTTTGCCTGGTGTGATGCTCTTAGTCAATGTAGCCTCTTTGAGTCTGAGGATGACCCAGGCAATGCCCAGCTGCAGATGTCCGAACTTCCTGTAGATGACGTCTCCAGGTCTATACCACAGTTCCTTTTATTACCTAAGTCCCCTTATTAATACACGGACTGGTTATTCATTAGAATGATTTCTCTTTACCGACGTGGAAACTATTAGCTCTGACAATCAATTTTTGAGGTGATAATGAAGTTAATGATTTGAAATTTTTTTGAGGGGCCCGCACCACAGGTACTGCCTAGGGGCCTACAGATCCTTAATCCGACCCTCCGGTCATTTAAGGAACATCCAAAAACTTAGTACCGGCAGCGAGCAATAATAACAAGAGTAATTAGGTGAAGTTCAAGGACAAGTAAAAGAGTTAAAAATTTGAGATATTTGGTTACCATTATTGCACTTGTATTGTCCATTAAAAAATGCGAGGCGAGGAAATCACTTCCCCTTCATATTTTATCTTTCTTTCACACACATTGCGTGTAGTGTGAAAGTAATTCCGCCTTCTTTTATCATAGATATTACTTCTTTGATATTTTGACTTTTTCCCTCCCATTGAAATTTTTATCAGCTGATCTCAAGGACACTGAAACATTTTTAAAAATTTGTTCTAGCTTATTACTCGCTAAGATAACCCTAAGGGAGTCTGGCTGCACTACTGTGGCCTATGCTGAGGATATTGTGTTGGTGGTGACTGGCAAGTACATCTCAACAATAAGAGATATAATGCAACGAGCATTGGACACTCTTGTTCAATGGGCTACTACAAAGGGTCTAGGCGTTAACCCAGCTAATACTGAAGTAGTGCTCTTCACAAGAAAGCATAGACTTCCTGATTTTCCTTCTCTAAGACTTTGCAATGAAATATTGCAACTTAAGGAGGATGCGAAATTTCTGGGTCTCATACTGGATAGAAAACTAACGTGGAGACCGAATCTTTTAGAGAGAGCCAATAAGGCCAAAACAGCTCTCTTCTTATGCCAAAGAACGATCGGAGTTAATTGGGGCCTTAAGCCCCGTATCGTCCACTGGTTGTATACAGCCGTAATCAGACCTATACTTATGCATGGCATATCAGTATGGTGGACTGCATTACAGAAAGTTACGTATCGGAAGATACTGGAAAGAGTCCAAAGAACAGCCGAGCTGTGTATTAGTGGTGCAATGAGAAGCACCCCAACAGCTGCGCTGGATGTCTTATTGCATCTTATCCCCTTGGACATATATGCCGAGAAAATGGCAGCCTGGACGGCTGCCAGGACAAAGGCTTCTCTTGGATGGACTCCATACTTATATGGACACTCATCCATCCTTAGGAAGTTCGCTACCGCTGCGGACAACCTAGATTATACTACACCTACGTGGACCTTGGAGAAAGGTTTCAATACCATCATTCCGAGATGACTGGACAGATGGTGTTATCCCGACTGGGTCATTATGTATTTATACAGATGGCTCAAAAATTGGGAACAGCGTATGTTGTGGTATCTTTTCCGAGGCATTAAATATAGATACCTCTCTTCGCTTACCCGATCATTGCAGTGTCTTCCAAGCGGAAGTCACTGCTATCTGGGAGGCTCTCGAATGGCTGAAGATAAATAATATATCTCATAAGAATATATGTATTCTATCGGATAGCCAGGCGGCCCTCAAGGCTCTTAATTCTGTCGTCACAACATCCACGACTGTTCTGAACTGCCGCAGGTCTCTGTGTGAGACTGCCACTCAGTTTTATATAACTCTGTGTTGGGTTCCTGGACACAGAGGGATTAGGGGAAACTGCAGGGCAGATGAGCTTGCTAGACAGGGAACCGAAGTGGAAAGGACACCCCACTTAACCCAGATGGGAATGCCCTTAGCCACCTATAAACTGGCTGTGTGAAAAATCAGCTTAGCTCGAGCCGGGCTGAGATGGACCACAGCAACAGTGTGCCGCACTCTCCACACAATATGGCCGACCTTGGACGCAAAGCGTTCAAAATCTCTAGTTCAGTTGAACAAAAAAGAGATAAGCTATGTAGTGAAGGTGCTGACAGGTCACTGTCCCTTTGGCCCACACGCCGAAAGATTGGGACTTCCCCACAACGACCTATGCAGAAGTTGTGGCAATGAGGATGAGGAAGAAACTGTCTCCCATCTTCTCTGTACATGCCCGGCCCTCGCGAGGAAAAGAGGGGCCTTCCTTGGCTCACCTTTCCTTGATGGATTGAGTGAGCTGCAAAACACTGGTGTTTTTGACCTCTGTCGCTTTATTAAAAGCTCCAAATGGTTTGAAATGGCCTAAATTTTGTCCCAACAGTAGAATGGCATCACAATGGACCCAATGGTGTGCCTAAGTGGGCTCCCTAGTGGGGGAGCAGCCATTTCATCCTAACCTAACCTTATTACTCGCTGGTACCGGTGAGGCGAAATGTGGTTATACCTGCGAAGGTTATGACTGAAACGTATGCAGAACGAAACGTTAGAGTTACCCTCCGGGCCCTCCACACCGGGTTGGGGCGAGGGGTCAATTTCTGTATGGTCAGTTAGACTTTCAAAAAATATTGAACACGTGTTTTTTTTTCAATCGAAACTTTCCGAGTAGTCGAAGCAATGAAGCACTAAAAAGCCAAAAGTTCCTAATTGGTTGGGCGCGGACGGATCGGAATGCGGTTTTTTGCATTCGCTTCCAAAAATTATTGTAAAAAATGGCCCATTTTTTTTTTCTGAACAAACCGGAAATTGCACCTGTTCAGGTTCACCTGTATGTATGTTTGTATGTATGTATGTATGTAGACAAATCTTGCAACTTGATTTTGACCCACTTCCATATAACCGATCAACTTGAAATTTTGCATATATGTATAGTTCGCGTGACAATGCAATCTGACCATTTTGTAAAAAAATCAAGATGGCGGTTCCAAGATGGCGGCGAATTTTGCAATTTTGCTCCTCGACCCCCGACATGGGTATCAAATGAAAGGGTATAACAAGTACAATACAACTACCTATGTGGCGTTATTTCAAATTCAAAATGGCGGCCAACTCAAAATGGCGGATTACCTTTATCTTTACAACGCGCTCGATATGGGTATTAAATGAAAGGAAATGACAAGTAGAATACTATTACCTCTGTGGCGTCATTCCAAAATTCAGAATGGCGGCCAACACAAAATGGCGGATTACCTTTTTCTTTACAACACCCTCGGTATGGGTATCAAATGAAAGGGTGTGACAAGTAGAATACTATTAGCTGTGTGGCGTCATTCGAAATTCAAAATGGCGGCCAACACAAAATGGCGGACTACCTTTTTCTTTACAACACCCTCGGTATGGGTATCAAATGAAAGGAAATGACAAGTAGAATACTATTACCTCTGTGGCGTCATTCCAAATTAAAAATGGCGGCCAACATAAAGTGGCGGACTACTTTTTCTTTACAACACCCTCGGTATGGGTATCAAATGAAAGGAAATGATGATGATTTAAATCTAATATGGCGGTCACTACAAAATGGCGGAAGACATATAATAGACTAAAAAGTAGAAAATAAAAAATATACAAGAAAAACAAAAAAAACAAAAAAAAATCCAATCCAAGTGTCGTTTTTCCAAGCGGTCCCCCGACTAAGTACAAACCACTTCCAATATTGCTTGACTTCCGTGATAGAACGAGATGCGCTTTACTGAATATGCTAAATGGTACCCTTGGCTGGAATTAACATAACTGCGTGAAGTATGGGTCGCTCATATTTTTTCTCTGCAAATCTCAGCTTTTGAAAGTGTTTTATTTCAAAACGCTTAGAACGTTTTATTTTGACGTCACCCATTTGATTAACATTGTAGACATTTTTTAAACGTTTAAGTGTTTTAAAAGTGTCGACAATGTTAATCAAATGAGTGACGTCAAAATAAAACGTTTTAAGCGTTTTGAAATAAAACACTTCGAAAACCTCAGATTTGTAGTGATACTGATAATTTTAAATTTGTAATATTTAAGCAGCTTTATAGTTTTATTTTCATATTAACAAAATACCTGTCAACAAAGGCGTAAAAATTTCAGGATAAACTAAGTTAAATAAATGAAAACAACAAATGAAGTAAGAAAAGGCCAAAAATGAAGAATAGGTATATTCTAAAATAATTTTGGATGTAATTTTGGTTATTGTTTTTACTTCTGTTTATTACTCAAATAACAACAATTGCATTCTTTTGGCCATTTTGAAAAAACAATTTAAAATTTTTATCAGATCTCGTAGAGAATTATGGGACCTTTAATTTAAAAAAAATAAAGTTCATTTTTGTTAACGTGAACTCGAGATCTGAGTTAAATATTTTTGTATTTTGGCCAATTGTTAATTAACAAATGCATATTTTGAGCTATAATTTGAACTGTATCATTTTGAAACCTTTTCATTTCATGTGATAAATTCAAAAAATATCTAAGTTTTATAGAAACTTATTTTCAACCATTATAGTGTAAGTATTGTTAATTGAGTGATTTTTTTTGGAATTTTTATAAAGCTTAGATACAAAATGCAATAACTTCCTTGTTTCTTAAAATTCTAGTTCTTTTGTATGATAATAAAAATTACTCGATAAAATTAAATGTTTTTATTGTTTTTATTTCTGAAAAAGTACCTCTAAATCGATCACCCAGTATTTTATTTTTAGAGAGACACTTCCCAACTCCTAAAGACTTCACCGTTTAAAAACAAAACGCTAGAGCGTTTAGTTCCGCATAAGTGTTTTATCATAAATAAGTGTTTACCTTCCCAAGTGTTTAATTGGGGAATAAGTGTTTGACTTTTAAACACTTGTGCTGAGGTAAGAATTTTTTGGTAAACACCATAAGCGTTTAATTTCTGTTAAACGCTTCACGTGTGTATTAACCGCTTCTGCTGTTTTAAAAGTAAACACTTCCCACCATGAAAACGCTTTATCGTTTAGAAATAAAACACTAGAGGGTTTTATTTCTAAACACTTGCTAAACACTTGGATTTGCAGTGGTTATCAAAACCTTACACATACCTTGTTTGCATCTAAAGAATTCCGTATGTCTGTTGTGATTTTTAGGAGAGCAGTGTCACAGCTATAGTGTTTCCGAAAGCCAGATTGACATGGATTTGCAAGCATATAAGGTGCTCACAGTGTGGGTATCTACGCTAGAATTCCTTCAGCAGCAGCAGAACGGGTTTTACAGGTTAATCTAGGTCTACACTGGTATTCTTTCAGCGCGACCCAGTTGGGAACAATATGCATTCAGAATTGATTCCAGTACATTTGAAGTGATTCCACTTTAGATTTAAAGGCATGTAGAGAACCGATTCTTTTTGCATTGGGATGTCATAGGACGGAACCAATTCATTCCGCTCTGCATTACTTAGAATCGGTTCCGAATTGATTCCTTAGAATTTATTGGAATTTTTTTTATGCTTAGCAACGAACTGGGAATACATTGGATTCTCTTCTGCGTTCTACAGAATCAAAAAAGGAATCAATTGCCAATTGGTTCTTTTGGAATGCATTCTGAATCAATTCTTCTGGAATAGGTTCTTATTTTCCCAACTGGGGAGTAACTTTCTTGTCTTTAAACGGTGATATCTGTGTGCGGTTCGATAATTTACTACAGTTCCCTTTTGCCCTTTCTATACCTCTCTCGATTCTACTGCTGCTGAAGCAATACTAGAGTAGATTGGGCCAGTAAACAATCATTTGCATTGCAATTAATTTCTCAAGACCTTTAGCCAGAAATGGCAGGATGCTAATTGGGACACTAGGATGCTGCTAGGATTGGGACACTTGGCAATAGGGATTATCAGAGCATGTTTCCAAGCCGTAGGGGATTTCGACACAGTCAGACAAGCATTGAAAATATGAACAATAACAGGTAGTAATAACGGAAGAAGGATTTTTAAAAAATTAGGTGAGAGATTATCAGTTCCAGTGGCCTCAGACTTGATGGAGTTAATGGCTGAGCTCACTTCAATGGCGTCTACACAGCGAAAGCTAAAACCATCAATTGTTGAATCTGGCATTTGAGGTAGAGTAGGTATATATATTGCATGAAAGGAAATGATTATTCAGAGTGTCAAGGTCACAGTTGGCGTATACATGTGAATCTTCATTATTACAGCAGACGCTCAAGTTACGCAGGTTATTCCAGAAAGTTCGAGTTGAAAGTGACGGATCAAGTTTACGAGTATAAAAATTACGTTTATTTTCGCAACGACTAGATTACGAACGTGATTGTATGATTTTCTAGCATTTTCACTTCTGAATTTCAAGAAATGATGATATAGATACTCCCTTTTGGCGATAAGTGACTTGATTTCAGTATAGAACCACGGTTTAGACTCAGGCATTTAGTAGGTACGCAGGGAAGCAAATTCATCATATAACTTCACAGTAAACTCCTCAAAGAAGGAATTCCCTCACCCATCATCTGCTTATTCGGATTTTTAAATATTGTGTGTAAGTGTTATACACTGATTTTTAATGTGTAAAAAATGTGATTTGCTGATTTTAAATTCGGATGCACAACGAAGGCTTTGGACGCCCAAACTCGACAGTTGATCAAAAAACATAAAAAAAATGCATAATGAATGTTTGACACATTCAATTCCATATTATATTCGGAAAGAAATTATTGAATATTGATATCAAACATCTTACAGAAAAACACATTCTTGAAGAACTTCTAATTTTATTAAGTGTTTAACTTCCACTTTTTAATCAAACAAAGTAAAAATTAAGGAAATTGCTTAATCTCTCTCTTATCACAAAAAATCGTTATTGTCTTATAACTAAATGACTGCAATAAAGTTTAAAATCACTTTTGGAAAAATTCCTTCACATAAGAAACGTATCAAAAATAAAACAATTTTCCACACCATAACATTGTGCCCCTCCCATCCACTCAAAGGATATCCAGCCTAATCGCAGCATTTTATTCGAAGTAATAATTTCTAAAAAAAAGACCAACTGCAATAAAATTCGATTTACTTAGAACCAAACGCTTCAATCCAATAAAAGTTCTCTAATCGCATCAGTGAAAAGGCGAAAAGGGTCACCTAGAAAAGTTTGATTGCTTTCAGTCCGTCGAAATCCCAGCAACGAGGACACCCGGGAGCCTTAATAACATTAAAAACTTCCCAAAGGACCTGTTGAGAGACCAGTAACTGCGTGGAAAATCTCAAAATGCTCGTCCAATAAACATGTTAACGACCCCGTAAGCACACTTTAATGCCAACTACTTAGTCCTGTTTTTGTTTGGAGATCCATAGAATACCAGGACTCTGGCCCTGCCGAAATACTTGAGGAGTCGAGGTTATCCCTAGTCCGATTTCCATTTAAGCTGATACCAATCTCGACTGTCGCTGCTACTAACATATAACTGAAACCGGAGGGGGTGTGGCGCCCAGCAGCATCCAAACTCCGTTTACTACTTTTATTCCCAAACGCGGAAGGACGAAAAAAAAGGAAAAACAGAATTCAGCCAGGCTCCGCTTGGCGCGGTAGCGGAAAAATCACCGTAGGAGATAGCGTGAAAAAAAGGAGAAATTTCGTAAGGATTCCGTATAGTGTAAGTCCCAGGAAAGGATTTCATGCAGATGGTAGCTTGCCTTTTTTTGGAATCAAAGTTATGGTTCACTGGTTGTCAGAGATTGCCACGGGTCGAAATGGGACGGGCCGGGGCAGGGCGACTCCTGGCACAGATTAGGAGAAATTGTGCCTACAAAAGCGGAATTTCAAATCTGAATGAAGAAATAATTCACGTCTGAACGGTTGAATGTGCACTTTTTGACCCTTTTTCTCTGCCTTTCAACTGTGAAATGTGCCAAAATTTTATCTCGGATTGTTGCCATTCCATGGGGAAAGAAACCTTTAAATACTGGCAAATTTCAAGTTTTAACAACCCTCTTCCAGCTCAATAGCAGTGCCGTATTTAAAAGGCAAACCGATTTTTATCAAAGCGCCTTGTGGATGACTTCTAAGAAAGAAAAAAATAAAAATTATGGAAGTAAAGGACGAATTTTGATCTTCTCTGATGTTGCGGCCTTTGAAACTGGGGTTTCTCCCACAATTGTTCACGTTTTTCAGATTTAATTTGCGTTTAAGCACCCTTTTCGGCCTGATGGGTGCATATATGAATTACTAAAGGAATATTCAAAGTGAAAAGAATCAACCTTGTTAACAGCAGCCTTGAAAGAAAATTGTTGCGCAATAATATTTTGCGTATTTAATAATAAAAAAAATCAGGTGCGGTCAGGGCACCCCAATAAGGAACGAAGCTTTTTCATCAACTCCGAATGTAGTTCGAAATAAAATCTGTCCCACGCTTTTGTACATTGAAGTAAGTTTTATTTATAATTTTTACCAATAACTTCGTTAATTTCATTCTAACCTTGATTTCGAAAAGTAGGTTGCTCCCATATACTGGCAGGAGCAATAAAAACTTTACATTCTAAATTATTATTTACCTTTTAGTTCCTTTTAAAATAAAAGCGTATCTTTTAGTTTTTTTAAACTAGATACTTTATTTTCTATTTTTTAGTCTTGTATTTTATGTCGCCATTTTGTGGTGGCCGCCAGATTAAATTTAAAATGACGTCAAACAGATTACTGTATTATAATCGTCATGCCCTTTCATTTGATACCCATACTTGGGGGGTTGTAAAGAAAAATGTAATCCGCCATTTTGAATTTGGAATAACGCCACACAGCTAATTGTTTTCTACCTGTCATACCCTTTCATTTGATACCCATGCCAGGGGTCGGGGAACAATACAATTACAAAAATCGGCCGCCATCTTGGAACCGCCAACTTGATGTTTTTACAAAATGGTCAGATTGCATTGTCTCGCGAACTATGCATATATGAAAGTGGGTTAAAATCAAGTTGCAAGATTTGTTTACATACAAGATATAGGTGAAGCTGATAAAAAAGCGTTTAAAAAGAGACACAGATATAGAGAGAGAGTGAGAAGGAGAGCGAGTTGCGCAACCGGCTGCGCACTCGCCTGCTCGTTTGTTAAGCCGTGGTTACACAGTGCGAGTTAGCGTGCGAGCTGGCCTAGTCAGTTACTGCACTGTAGCTAGTGACTGTTATGTGCGGTTCGGTCAGTACCTCTTCGTTACTATAACGGACTTCGCATCCGAGTTACTATAACATTTTTGTTTTTACTCGCCTCTCGCCTTCCCAACACGCCATAATCAGCAGCTCGTATGCGACTCGAACGTCAACTTGCACGGTATTGCGAAATGACAGTATCTCGTAAACAATAAACATAGCTACTGAAATCTTTGAAAGCTATGCGAGTACACAAGCGCAGTAGCTGACCACTGTGCTGACCAACTTGCAATTGTGTGCACGGGCGAGGCAAGTCGAGCTACTGTCATGCGAGTACACAGGTGCAGTAGCTGTCCAGTGTCAGGTCAGCAACTCGTATTGTGTATCTTCACTATGTGACGATTTCTACCAAATCACTCTATCTGCAAGTCGCGTTATGGAACTTTGTTACTAAAAAAACTTGGTAAGTGATATTTTGTAAAATTATTATTTTGAGTACCTACATCCTATCCTACTAATATTATAAACGCGAAAGTTTGTATGGATGTATGGATGTTTGTTACTCTTTCACGCAAAAGCGACTGAATGGATTTTAATGAAACTTTACAATAATATAGCTCATACATCAGAATAACATATAGGCTATGAATTTGTGGTCAAACCTTATAAATTCAATATGGCCGCGCCAATATGGCGGACGAATTTGCCAATTATGTTCCGACTCCCATGAAATTCGGTATCTGGGATTTTTTGAGGTAGCAAATAACGAATGTTTAATCAGAACTTATAAATTCAAAATGGCCGCGCCAATATGGCCGACGAATTTGCCAATTATGTTCCGATTCCAATGAAAATCGGTATCTGGGGTTTTTTAAGGTAGCAAATGACTAATTTATAATCAGAACTTATAAATTCCAAATGGCCGCACCAATATGGCCGATAAGTTTGCCAATTGTATTCCGATTCCAATGAAAATCAGTATCTGGGGGATTTTAAGGCAACAAATAAAACATATGATCAAAACTTAGTCTAGCTATAAAATCCTCTACGAATAAAACGTAAATCGCCAAAACGACAAAGGAAGTGGAAGGGCCCCTCCACGGACATCACGAGGTTAGACGATGTCATCTATCGAATCCAAAAAGGTTCGATCGGTAAGAACGGAACCTGTAGGTAGCTGTATTCGAGACGAACACCACACTGTAAAAAAAATTCTGTGGTAATTTTACAAAAAAATACTGGAAGTTTTATTCACAAGCAGTTTTGTAAATTTGCAATATATATTATTAGGAATATTCCAATTCTACTTTACGTATTTTTACCAACTGTGTAGTAAATATACACTATTTGTGGGATGTAAAAAGACAATCAGTATTGGAGCTTCACTTCATAGTTTTGTAAATTTCCAAAACTTTTGTGTATGCCCTCTTCCTAATGAAAGCTTCAAGCTTCAAGCTGCAAGCGTCAAGCTGCAAGCTTCAAACTACAAGCTTCATTTGAGTTTTGCTTTATTTGAGCACTGCAGCTTGAAGCTGTGAATGTGAATCGTAAAAAACCCTTCTATCCTAAATTTTGAAGCTTGAAGCTTGCAGCTTGAAGCTTTAATTGTGCATCGGCCCTAAGCATAAAAAATTATCAAAAATTTCTTGGCTGTTACAAGAACCGCCCAGACCCTGACCAAAGTCAAAGGTCTGACCTTAACTTAAGAACAATCGGATTATATGCTTAGTATTCCATTGCTACCTGTGAATTATATCTATGAGAGGGAAAATTTAAACCTTACATTCCAATGAACAATTTGTAATTTTACTGAAAACAGAAGTTCTAAAATTACGCCTCTTACTGTAAAATTACAGTACAAAGTTCTGATGAATCAATGCGAAACGTTATTGCCTACAAAAAAGTTCCCATGTAATTTTTTCAAAAACCTAACCATTTCGAAGTTATTCAAAGTCAAAGATCCCAAAAATGCTGGGCTTTTTGTAGGCAATAACGTGTAATATATTTTTTTTTTATATATATATAATTCTTCGTAATGTATATTTTCCGGAATCTTTTTGAGATTACCTTTTTATTGGATTTAAAATATTATAACATTGGTAAGCCGAGAAAACAGCCGCCCTTATTTAATTTGTAATATATTTTCTGAAAAGTGTTTGTGATTACCTCTTTGTTATTCCTTATAGCTGTCCCAACCAACAAACAAATAACTCATTAGTTCCACTTGATCAAACTTCCTTTATTTGTCACACAGTTATGGTACTACATCACTTATAATTTTATAATCCTACAGTTATAAACACTTATAGTTCTATCAATGGCCCACTTAAAACTCGGCCTTACAACAAACTTTAAAACCGTAATTATAACTTTAAAACATTGTAACATTGGAAATCTGAGTAAACAGCCGCCCTTATTTTTAGATGGCAGCCTTTACTAGGCCTTTCAATTACTCACATTAAATTTTTTAAACTTTAATGAACATTAGCTTTTTAAGCTTTATAAACATTAATTTTTTTTAAACTTTAATAAACTTTAATTTTTAAGCTCTAATAAACCTGTTTAGGTTTCACATGAGTTAATATGTTTTAGGTTAACGCCGCCCTTATTTTTAGATAGCAGCCTTTACTACGCCTTTTCAGTAATTTTTAAACTTTATTAAAACCTTTTTAAGTTTCACTTTAACTTTAGCCCAACACACCCGTCGGTAGTGACAATGAAAAAACACCTTTTTTTTTCTTAATTAACCGGCCACGAATCATCCACCCGCCGGTGGTGACGATTAGAACCAAACTCTAACTAAATTAACCGCCTCGATAACAATGTGGTGACGGTTCAACCAACACTTTTTATTTTATTTTTAAAATAAAACCACCCGGCCGTGGTCACGGTTAAAGCCACACTCTAAGATTTAAAAATTCACCGCCACCGGCCAGCCGTGGTTCGCAAAAACCAAAAAAAAACATCACGCCGCGAAAAGAAAAACAACTCCAAGAAAAGTCACGGCTTCGCCAAAGCTCCCATGCCCGAAAATGCAATTATGCATTTAACATGACCAAAATGCACTTATGCATTTTGTCACCGGAAAGATCCCAGACGAAATTTGACTAATAAGTCTTGGACGATTTTTTTTTTGCGTTTCTTTGTATTGAATTGGGAGTCGCAATTCGCAAAATGCAATTGTGCATTTTGGCTGGGAAATGTATGTGCAACTTGATACCTGCTGATAAGTTTTTCGAATCTTCGCCCGGAGTTGCTTGTGGCGGTTTTTTTTTTTATATGGTTAACGAGATATTTTGAGTTTTGAAAATTTTAGATTTTGAGGGACTTTAGCTTTTGGAAATGAATTAAAATGAAATGGGTTTTTTAAAAAGGGGTTATTTACAGGGCATTTTTTTGTTCATAACAACTCCTTGGGGGGCTCAACAAGAGTAATGCTACGTCGCAAAGCGAGGGAGCATTACTCGAATTTGATTTTACGTTATAAGGGCCCGGAGGGGTGTTTTCTCTGCGTTTGGTTGTTTTCAGGAATGGCGTTTGCGAAGGAAGAGTTTGCGCCTAACTTAACTGGTTAGGGGCGAATTGGGTTGCGCCTTCTGGCGGATTTGGGGCGGCCCGTAAGAGGCTTTTGCTTGCAGCCCTTTTTTTAGTGTAATTTACTTTAGGACTTCTTTTTTTTTTTTTTTTTGACGTTTCTACTTACTGGTTTCCTTAATTTTACTTTTATGTTTTGGCCTTTTTCTTTCGTTTTTTATTAAATTCTTATTTTAATACTTCTTAAATTTTCAATGTTTTAGCCCATTAAATTTTGATTGTTTAATAATTTTTTATGTTCTGATCTATATAGCATACATTCCTGAGGACTATCGCCCACCTTTGTTTCAGGTTTTACA
This sequence comes from Thereva nobilitata, assembly GCA_963855945.1. NCBI lineage: Eukaryota > Metazoa > Arthropoda > Insecta > Diptera > Therevidae > Thereva > Thereva nobilitata. The sequence continues at coordinate 51,975,816 of OY979694.1, read as the reverse complement.
GCTTATGTGTTCTTATTTACTACCCTTATACACTTCTTTTTATATACTACTCTTATTTTCTTCCACAATAATTCTTACTTACTAATCTTTGTTTTTCCTTCTACAATAATTCTTACTTACTAATCTGTGTTTTTCCTTCCACAATAATTCTTACTTACTAATCTTTCTTTGTCCTTCCACAATAATTCCTTCTATGTTTAATAACTGTAATTACTATTTTTCTTTGTTTACATATTCCTAAGAGCTTTCGCCCTCTAGCTGAATAGTTCTAGGTAACGTCAGGGAGCGAGCCCTTGGCCTTCTGGGGGTTGGAGGATGAGTGGCCTGCGAGGGAGTTAGTGTCCGTATTTCCGTTAGCTGGACCGAACCTTGTTCTTCGGTTTCTGGGCGCCGGCCAGAAAGGATTTTTCCTGGGCCTACAGCCTTTAGGGCTTTTAGTTTTGGGTTTAGAGAGGGTTGTGTAGGGCTTGTCAAGTATTCAAGTTAGGATGACCCCAATTATTACTCTTACTTGAATATTGCTATAGATTATGGTGATTGTTACTCGTAGAAGGGCTTTAGGCGATTATTGTGAACTATGGTCTGCTTGTTGCCTATTTTGACTTTAGTGTTCACGGGGCTAGTTATCGCAACTACTGTGTAGGGTCCTCTCCAAATGGGGGAGAGTTTGCCCTTCCGATTTTCGCTTTTGATAAGTACTTGGTCACCAATATGGAATGAGTGGGGTCTCGTGGTTTGGTCGTAGTGGGCTTTAGATTTCTGTTTGCTTGATAGTAAATTTTGCCGGGCTATGGAGTATGTTTTCTGTAGTTTATATTTTAGAATGTGGTAGTAGCTTTCGTGATTGTATAGCGGTTCGGGATCTTTCTTCAGGTTGGAAGGGATATCGGGTGAGAACCCATAAAGACAGTCCATTGGAGTTAGTTTGGTGCTGTCATGGACACTATTATTATAGACGAACGCGGCAGTACGCAAGTATTGATCCCAGGCTTTGGGGTTTTGGTCAGTGATACTGCGCAAGTATTCCACTAGGGGCCTGTGGGCCCTTTCCAAAGCGCCGTTTGATTGGGGGTGGTAGGCGGAGGTTTGTAATTTTTTGATTTTCAGGAGTTTGCACAGGCCCTTAAAGAGGCCACTAAGAAAATTGGTGCCTTGGTCAGTAACTATGCTTTTGGGTATCCCGTAGCGGGTAATGATTTGGTCAAAGACTATTTGTGCTACTGTCTCGGCTTCGGCATTCGGAATAGCATAGCAATCTAGGAATTTGCTTAGGTTATCTTGAAATGTTAAGATGTATAGGTTCCCGGACTGGGTAGTTTCTAAAGGTCCCACTATGTCTAGGTAGACCTTGTCGAAAGGTCTTTCGGCCACGTCTGTGATTACCATCGGCATTTTAAGGGCCGGCGTGGATTTATTTGTCTGACATTTCCTGCATCTTCGAATATATTTTCCTATATCCCTAAGCATGTGGCGCCACCAGTACTTCCTACGGATTCGTTTGTACGTTTTGATCACGCCTTGATGACCTCCGAAAGCGGAGTCATGATAGTCTTTCAAGATGGTGGCTATCTCCTCGGGGTCCGTGATCACCGTAATTTTGGGTCTTTGATTGGTTTCAGCCTCTTGAGGCGGGCTGGTTTCGACTATTGTGTCCACGGGGCTCGGCGTGGTTCGGGGTTCGGGTGACTTGAGTGGTTGGGTATCTAAGGGTTTTATACCGTTGCCTTCGGGGGCACTGCCTATATCTAGTACCTTAGTTTGGGTCTCTTTTTTGGACGAATCGATCGGTCTTTTCTCTCGTGCTTGGGCACGGGTGACTGCGTTGCATCTTTGATTGTGGCCTCCGGGGGGAGGTTCCATGGGGGCGTGTACTATTGCCTTGACAGTGAAAGTTTGTTGAGCCTTAGTTTCTTGCGGAATACGACTGAGGGCGTCGGCATTAGTATTATACTTGCCGGGTTTGTATTCAATGTTGTAGTCGTATTCAGAGAGCTTGTGGTGGAAGCGCACCAATCGGGTTGTAGGGTCTTTAACGTTGAAAACTCCTTTCAACGGCTTGTGATCGGTATACACCGTGAATGTGCGACCCTGTAGGTAGCACCTGAAGTTTTTAACGGCCCAGACTATTGCCAAAAGCTCCTTTTCTATGGTCGAATAGTTTCGCTCAGCCTTATTTAGGGTTCGGCTGGCATAGGCAATGGGTTGGTCCTTTCCCACTTCCCCTTGTGAGAGTACAGCCCCAAGGGCTTCACTACTGGCATCTGTAGTCAGATTGAAGGGTTTAGTGAAGTCGGGGTAGATGAGTAGGGGGGGTTGGACAAGAGCTGCCTTGATTTGGTCGAAGGATTCTTGGCATCTGGGAGTCCAGGAGAATTTTACGTCCTTACGGAGAAGGTTGGTTAGAGGCCGGACGATTCTTGAGAAGTCAGGAATAAATTTCCTGTAGTAATTCGCGAGTCCGATGAAAGATTGGACCTGGCGTATAGTGCGTGGTTCCGGGAATTCTTGGACGCACGCCGTTTTCCTGGGGTCCGGGAGCGCTCCTTTCTCTGAGCAGATGTGCCCTAGGTAGACTACCTCCTTACGTAGGAATTGACACTTTTCGGACTGCAATTTGAGGTTATGCTCCCTCAGTTTGTTAAAGACTTTTCTGAGCTTCCGGTTATGGTCTTCTAGGCTCTTACCATAGATGACAATGTCATCTAGGTATACGAAGCATTCTAGGCCTTGCAGGCCGGTGAGTACGTAGTTCATTAGTCTTTGGAACGTAGCCGGGGCTCCTTTTAGCCCGAACGGCATACGTTTGAACTCGTAGTGCCCGTAATTGGTGCTGAAGGCGGTTTTATCTTGATCCCTGGGATCGACCAGAACTTGGTGATAGCCGCTGGCAAGATCAAGAGTGGTAAAGTAACGCGAGTGTCCTAGCTGGTCTAGGATCTCTTCTATGCGTGGCAATGGGTAGGCGTCGCCGATTGTTTTTTCGTTAAGCTTACGAAAATCGACGACGACACGCCACTTTTTCTCACCGTCTGCGCCTGCCTTCTTGGGAACTAATAGGAGAGGGGAGTTCCACGGGCTTTTGCTAGGCTGTACTATGTCGTTTTCCAGCATTTCTTGTAACTGGTCATTTATTATTTGCCTCTGACTTTCTGGCAATCGATACATTTTTTGGTTTATGGGTGCCTGGTCCCGTATTAAGGGTATTTCGTGTTGAATGGCGGTTGTATGCGTGAGGAGATCGCCCTTAAGATAGAAAATATCGTGGTATTCGTAACAGAGGTCGGTAATCGACTGTCTTTCTTCCGCGCTTAGGTTTTCATCCAGATTCAATTCCTTTTTGATCTGTTCTAAGCGGGCTTCGAGGTCTTGAGGGACCGTGTACTCGGGGTTTGAGGAGTACCGGATATGGTTAATTCTTGCCTCGGTCTTGCTCTTTGGGGTTTGCGTAACTAATCGTTTGTTTTTTTGGAATTTAGTGGCAGGGGTGTATGGTGCCTTTGTTTGGGAAGTTGTTCCCTTCTTCTTGTATGGGGGGATTGGTGATGGAGTTTGGTGGCCAACGTTGGGGCTCTTGTACTCGCAAGCACCGTTATTTGGGATTAAGCCTTGGGGGCTAAAAGCTTGGTCGGCGCACTTAAGGTTACATGCGGACCATATTGTTATTAAATAATTGATTAGGAATAGAGCGACTGTGTTTAAGAATGTACGAATGGCATTTTGGCTAGGGATCTCGGAGGCATACAGTTCGGGGGCCTTGGGGGCCGAATATGCGGGCTGACTAGGGGTCTCGCAGGCATAGGTTTCAGGGGCCTTGCGGGCCGAATCTTTGGTTGGTTGTTTCACTACGGTTGGCCGTGGTATCGCTTGAAGTGGGACTATTACGTAAGTACTGGTTGGGACCAGTGTTAGGTTAAGTGTGGCTATTGGCACTGGGGTGTTGGTACTGTTGAGAATGCTTACCGGAACTGTGTCCTTTCCCTGGGGTAGTAGGCTGTTTGAGAGGAATACACCGGGTTCTATTTCTTGAGACAGACAGACCATTTCTTCCGTCAGGTTTAGCGGCACTGCGATTATTTGTTGGGTACGGCCCGGCACTCGTGTCGGCCGTCCCAGTTTAATCTTAGTCCGTGTAGGTTCCATTTGAGTTTCGATTATGTCAGTCGTCCTCTGGGTTTTGCAGTCAGCCTCCTTGTTAGGGGCCTTAGAGACAGTGTGGGTTGTGCCCATACTGTGCCTCACTTCGACTGCCCGTTCTTTGGGCGAAAGCTCGTCGAATGTCAATGGAACACTAAACTCTTTAGGGTTAGTTGCTGTACGAGGGAACTTCAACTTTCGATTGGGACCTTCTACATTGCAGTTCTCCAAGATGAAGTCGAATCCTAGTAGTCCGTCGTTCAGAAATTCGGGGGTATCCTCTACTACCTGGAAAGAGCCGGGGATTTTAGGGGGAAGGTCGAAATTCCCGTGACAGCTCCCTATGGTTTCGGTAGTTCCGGCTGGGGTTACTAGAGTGCATTTCTCTTCGGGATTTATGTTTACGTCGGGTTTTAATTTATTTTGCTTGATAATGCTTACCTCAGCGCCAGAGTCCACTAATAATTTGACTTTGCCGTTACGGCAGATATCTAAAGGTAAGGTAACTTGTGGAATTTTGAGTCGGGGCGGCTGAGGTGTACCCTTGGGTGTGAATGGACTTATTGTTGTCGGGCCAGGGGATTTTGGCTCGACGGCTCGGCGTTTCCCTGGTGACGTTCTTCCCACATCCTCTTCTGAGCGCATTCGCTCACTACGTGGCTACGGCGGCCACAGAAATCGCACTTTCGGCTTACCTGGTAAACTCGTGGGGTTCTATTAGGTGGACCGGGATTGGCTTGTCCGGAATTAGGTTGGCCTGAATTAGGTTGTCCCGGTCCTGGGCGAGGGTACCTTCTACTGTCATCAGCCCTGCCAGGTGGGTTTCTGTTATTAAAATTCGGCGGGTAATTTAAAGGGTATCTATTATTAAAATTCGGCGGGTAATTTGGAGGGTAATTTTGAGGTTGTCTATTGTTGTAATTATTGTATGTGTTCTGTAATGGGGGCCCAGTTCTGGCCGTAGCCTGACTACGTTCATACTTAAATCTGCGGCACTCACTGACGTCATGTCCATAATGTTGGCAATGTGAGCAGAGCGGAGTGTTCTTGCGCTTCATGCACTCACTGTAAGTGTGGCCCCGTCGGCGGCAAAAGGTGCAAGTTACGTTTGCGATGGATTGGGACTGTGGAGGCCTATTGGAATAGGAACTCTGCACGGCTACTCTTTCTTGTGCGAGTGGCAGAGTTTGATTTACGAAGTGTTGTACGGCTGGTGGAGCGGGCGGGGTAGGTTGATAGCTGGAGTGTTGCTGTGTAATGGGCGGCGGTGAGAGGTTATTATTAGGGGTGGCGTGTATGGGGGCTATGTGTTGAGGTGCTTGTATGGTTCCGGGTGTTGGGGCCCAACCTGTGCTACCTTGGGTATTGATGCCTTGTGTGATTTGGAACCCGGGAGGTGAAACGTTGGATCCCGGTTGACTAATAGGGTACGCCGTAGGGGCTGTGTTGGGCTGCAGGTGTAAGACTGTTAGTTGCAGGCGTTCCATATCTAGCGCCTTTTGGATTAATGTATCTAACGTTTGTTCTTCCAGAGTTAGGAGATATTGACATAGATAGGGGTTATTGACACCGCTTTTCAAAGCGTCCTTGGCGAAGTCATTTAGCTGCGCCTGTACAGTGTGGGCGCTTGCGGCACCGTACTTGGTGGTGGCCGCTTCTTTGCAGGACTGTAACATCTGCTTAATTCGAGCCGTGAAGGCTATCAGGGTCTCTAAAGGGTATTGTCGCAAAGTTATTAGTTTGTTTACCAGTTCCTGGTAGGTTTCTCGGGGCAAATATGTTTGATTAAGAAGCTTTTCAGCCTCTTCAAATGTTGCTGGTTGAGTGGAGGCTATTAATTGGTAGGCTTCGCCTCGTAGCCTCGTGGGGTAGATCTGTAAAAAGGCTGGTTTGTCCGTGTCGCTCAGACACTGCAGCGCTCGATGACAACATCCTAAAAATGTCTGTAATTCTACTACGATATTGGGGGATGGGCCGCCGGAGAAAATGGGAACTAATTCAGAGGTTAAGCGGGCGACTTTTGTATAGTCCGCCATTTTGAAAGGCTTTATATTTTTGGAGTCGGAGTCTTCTAGTATGAACTCCTTTTCGGAGTCTGAAAAGGATACGCTGACCCAATTAAGTAGGAGTTCGCCCTTACTCGAGTCCTTGACGCTACCTGTGGAACTATCTAAGCCCTGCCTTTCTTGTGAATTCTCTACTACCCTATCCTCTAAAGGTGGGAGGCCCGGGAAGTTTTTAAAATCCTGGATCGCCTGTTCGAACTTCCTTGTAGCCTCTTTAAATTGATTTATTTTGGCGAGTCTTTGCCCGCTGCTCTTGGCTACTTCTTTATTGAGGAAGTCGTACTGGGGGATCGAAGATTTTTCGCCTTCCCTGGCCTGCTTTAATAAATCTTCTAAATAGTATTGTAAACTTACTTGACTAATTCCTGGTCTTACTCGCCCGCTTCGGAGCCTACTGGGTGATGGAGACCTTAAAACGGTCGGTGTTGACTGGGTACCTTCGGGTACGTGTTGAGCTGATGATGTTGATTGATGAGCTGGAACTGTTGATTGTAGTGCTGGAGTGGACGTGGCGCTGATTTCGCCTGTGATAAGCGTTGGCGTTTCTGGATCGCTGGTACTGGAGTCGTCTATTGGGTTTTCGGTATCCGACATCAACTAATGGGCAGGGATGAAGCCCGCATAAGTCCCTCGGCGAAAATATATGGGGGTGGACGCGTGCCCGCCTGGAGCAGAGGCGCCGTGGTTGTACACCCCCGAGCGACGATTATTAATGTAAATTCGGTCGATGGCCTTTTTAGTGGCCTAACCTGAATCAATTCGAAACAAACAGTTTTGGATGATGAGGCGCCGGTCGGTTGACAGATTGGACGCCGGCCTGTTACTTGTTGGCCTCGCTTCTGAGACCTAGGGGTGGAGTTCCTGGGATTGTTGACTCTATCCTTTAGTCCCACGTCGGGGGAACGTCTGTGGCTAGATCGTCCCCTTGTTGGTCCTTATGGACTTTATCCTGGGCAGGGATGAAGCCCACAAAAGTCCACCGGTGGCACCTTTGGGTGCGTTGCAGGGTAGGGCGGATTCTACCACCTACAGATGTGCTACCCTGTTCGTTGTTCGCATAGGATCCGGGGTCACTGCCTCTATCTATCTTGCGCCCTCAGACTCGGCTCAGTCTGAGTTTAAGGACAAGGGTGCCTATGTCCAGCACTCGATCAATAGTTGTAGGCTCGCTCGGATCCTACCGGCTGCGCCATTTGTAATATATTTTTTTTTTATATATATATAATTCTTCGTAATGTATATTTTCCGGAATCTTTTTGAGATTACCTTTTTATTGGATTTAAAATATTATAACATTGGTAAGCCGAGAAAACAGCCGCCCTTATTTAATTTGTAATATATTTTCTGAAAAGTGTTTGTGATTACCTCTTTGTTATTCCTTATAGCTGTCCCAACCAACAAACAAATAACTCATTAGTTCCACTTGATCAAACTTCCTTTATTTGTCACACAGTTATGGTACTACATCACTTATAATTTTATAATCCTACAGTTATAAACACTTATAGTTCTATCAATGGCCCACTTAAAACTCGGCCTTACAACAAACTTTAAAACCGTAATTATAACTTTAAAACATTGTAACATTGGAAATCTGAGTAAACAGCCGCCCTTATTTTTAGATGGCAGCCTTTACTAGGCCTTTCAATTACTCACATTAAATTTTTTAAACTTTAATGAACATTAGCTTTTTAAGCTTTATAAACATTAATTTTTTTTAAACTTTAATAAACTTTAATTTTTAAGCTCTAATAAACCTGTTTAGGTTTCACATGAGTTAATATGTTTTAGGTTAACGCCGCCCTTATTTTTAGATAGCAGCCTTTACTACGCCTTTTCAGTAATTTTTAAACTTTATTAAAACCTTTTTAAGTTTCACTTTAACTTTAGCCCAACACACCCGTCGGTAGTGACAATGAAAAAACACCTTTTTTTTTCTTAATTAACCGGCCACGAATCATCCACCCGCCGGTGGTGACGATTAGAACCAAACTCTAACTAAATTAACCGCCTCGATAACAATGTGGTGACGGTTCAACCAACACTTTTTATTTTATTTTTAAAATAAAACCACCCGGCCGTGGTCACGGTTAAAGCCACACTCTAAGATTTAAAAATTCACCGCCACCGGCCAGCCGTGGTTCGCAAAAACCAAAAAAAAACATCACGCCGCGAAAAGAAAAACAACTCCAAGAAAAGTCACGGCTTCGCCAAAGCTCCCATGCCCGAAAATGCAATTATGCATTTAACATGACCAAAATGCACTTATGCATTTTGTCACCGGAAAGATCCCAGACGAAATTTGACTAATAAGTCTTGGACGATTTTTTTTTTGCGTTTCTTTGTATTGAATTGGGAGTCGCAATTCGCAAAATGCAATTGTGCATTTTGGCTGGGAAATGTATGTGCAACTTGATACCTGCTGATAAGTTTTTCGAATCTTCGCCCGGAGTTGCTTGTGGCGGTTTTTTTTTTTATATGGTTAACGAGATATTTTGAGTTTTGAAAATTTTAGATTTTGAGGGACTTTAGCTTTTGGAAATGAATTAAAATGAAATGGGTTTTTTAAAAAGGGGTTATTTACAGGGCATTTTTTTGTTCATAACAAACGGTTCGTATTGACTGGTCAAAAAATATTTTGAAAAACCCAGTTTTTGAGTGATTTTTTTGCCAAAAAGTAATATCTGCGGTCTCCATGTTTTTTTTGTGATTCCGTTATTGTTTTCTTAGAAAGTCCCAAGGAAACTGTGGACCAATTTTCACCCATTTTGGAATTTTGTCTCCTTTCTTGTGTTTTTTTTTGCTAATTTCCCCGGACTATGAATATGAGGGACACATTCTTATCTATATAAATATAATTGGAGTGTCTGTCTGTGATTTCAAAATAATTGTCATTTTCTAAGTTCATATGGTTATTTACACGATATTAACACGAAATCAAGTATTTTTAAAATTTTTGTCTGTCTGTATGTCTGTATGTCTGTCTGTCTGTTTGTCCGGGCTAATCTCGGAAACGGCTTATCCGATTACGATGGGACTTTCACTGGAAGATTCGGTATTTTCTTGGGCATGTTTTAGGCTATTTTTTTACTAGGATCCGACTATCGGATACGATTATCGGGCCCGATTACCGTGTTCGACTATCGGATTAGACCGAAAACTTGAACCTTGCAACTTGATTTTTACCCACTTATATATAACCGATCAACTTCAAATTTTGCACATATGTATAGTTCGCGTGACAATGCAATTTAACCATTTTTGGGGAAAAAATCAAAATGGTGGTTCCAAGATGGCGGCCGAATTTTGCAATTGTGTTCCCGGACCCCCCGACATGGATATCAAATGAAAGGGTAAGAGAAGTAGAATACAATAAGCTATGTGGGGTCATTTAAAATTCAAAATGGTGGCCAGCACAAAATGGCGGATTATTCTTTGGTATGGGCATCAAATGAAAGCGAGTATAGTGCAGTAAGCGGTGTGCCGTCATTTTAAATCTAATATGACGGTCACTGCAAAATGGTGGAAGACATATAATAGACTAAAAAGTAGAAAATAAAAAATATAGTTTAAAAAAACTAAAAAATACGCTTTTATCTTAAAATAAACTAAAAAGTAAAAAATAAAAAATTTTGAACGTAAAGTTTTTATTGCTCCAACCAGTATATAATAACAACCTACCTACCTACGTACCAACAACGGCTAATCTGATTGCGATGGGATTTTAACGGGAAGATTCAGTATTTTCTTGGGCATGTTCTAGGCTTCACCAGGGGCGGATCCAGAGATCTGTCTTGGTGGGGGCGAAGGTACTTACAAAAGTACTTATAATAACTAAAAAAAAAAGGTCGTAGCAATCCAATGAGGGGATTGTAATGTAAGTTTACGATACAATAAAACTTAATATATATTTTTAATTTAATTATTTACTTTGTTTTTGGCGCATTGAGTTATATGAGTATACAAGAATTAGCAGCTTACGTCAAGGTTTTCTTACGCTCACACGGTTGATTCGTTGTTAATTTTTATTTATTTTTTTTTTTTTAGTTTTGAGTACTGGATTATGTAAATTTGGTTCGTTTGGCGTTTAGGGTATTCCGGGTTGTGTGGGTTTGGTTGGCTTGGGGGGGGGCGATCGCCCCTACCGCCCCCCCCCCCTTGGATCCGCCACTGGGCTTCACTAGGTTCCGACTATTGATTCAGACGGAAAACTTGATCCGACAGTCGCAGAAAAGTGAGTGGAAACTTTTTTTATCATTCCAATTGTAAACCTCAAAGCTCGGAACGGTTAACCCGATTTTAGGACTTTCACGGGATGATTAAGAATCTTCTTAGGCGTTTAGCATACTTTTCACTATTATCCGACTGTCGGGTTAGACCGAAAACATAACTCGATAATCGAAGGAACGCGAATGAAATGCTGTTACGGCGAGATATTGCTCTTTCAATTTGCGGAAATACTGTGAAGATAGCAAATGATCGATAGATCTGAAGAAAATTTAAACAGAGAGTATATCGAACTCAATGAACAAGGGGAACAAAATGTTGAGGACGTTATTGGGCAAATTCCGCACAGGGTGAGACACGTATTCTGAATATGATTGTTATGCATGTAGCACAAAATTTTTCCGATAGGTTGCGCTCAACACCGCATTTTAAAAAAGTTGTAACACATTTTTTATAAGTAACTCAAATTTTTTTTATTTTTTTATGTGGCAGTGCCAAGCTCAGGAATCACCCTTTGTACTACCAGTCCGTTATGTCGTTTGCACGTCATGGTGCAATGTCTAGCAAGAAGCTTAGTAAGGGGTGAATAGGTTAAGCGTTATGGTGGTTCGGGAGGGGTGTTGAAGAAGGTGCGGATTAACCCTGCGTTTGAACTCTTGGATGTTGTAGGAGGTCGGAAATACTGACTATGAGAGATTATTCTATAGTCGAGTTGTGTGCCCTAAATTATGTCTTGAAGATTTGTTATTTTTTTCATTATATCTTTTTCCTATCCCGGACTGTGCACACATAAGTTTTTTTATTAAAAGGCGTTGCAACGCACGCGGGTTTTTGCTAGTTATTAATAAAAATTTAATTGGTTTCAAGCGCACTAACAATAGTTTATTTTGCATCCATCTTGAATATATTGATTATGGATGAATTGAGAACTCTTGGGCTAAAATCCTTGAAAAAATCTTTGTCCGTTCCTTGATAATAGATTTTTTTCTGAAATTAGTTAATAACTTATTAAAATTGAGTTAAAATATTTTTCTCACCAGTTTAACAAACTAATCGTAGCTTTTTTTATTACAGAAGTTGTTCCTTCATCAATCATGCCTACGAGTAAGTAAATGTCATATTAAGCAAAATAAAGTAAAATATTGTTGAAAAGTTTTATCATCTTTCATGTGTGACCAAAATAACACAACTTGCCTCCTGTAACTAGAACCTTTTTAAGGACTTAATCAAAATTGTACAATATCACACACAAAAAGCATAACAGACCCTTATACAAGAATTTTGACAGAAGGTCCAGGACATTTAAATTATGGCCAAAGTTGCCACAATTGAAATTTGTACCCAGAACAAGGACATTTGTCAACTGGTGTCTAGTTTTCATGTGCATAACTTTTAATTTAAATTTACTTAAATAATTTCGCAAAATAACACCGTGTGCCACAGAGAGGGGAACCACATAGCAGGTACAGAAACGACCAACAGGTGACTCACATCGCCAGCAGCTTGTGCAGTATTTCACTAAAGTCTTAGTTATAAGCAGACCGTTATGCCGTCAGGTTATGATCTTGTGTAACCAAGACTGCCAGGATACAACTTGGTCCTTGTTCAAATATACAAGGACACCGATGGCTTACGGGTGAAATATTTCATAACTGTATGAATTTCCGCAATAACATTCGTGTTTCCCGGGGTTCTATCTGGGCGTCCTGGATATTGTGTTACTAAGCTGTGGTTACTGAAATAACAGAAGGAAGATTATCTTATGCCGATTTTCAGAAGCTCCTAAGTTTACACAAAAGCGATGAGGTGGCATGGACCAAGATTAGGAAGAGTTATCCTAATTGATGCAATCTGACTTAAGGAAGTTTTGAATTATGCCAGCATTTTGCATTTGAAAGGATTTTCCCCGGAAGATTATCTTAAGGAAGATTTGGGGCATAGAAATTGAGTTTATCAATAACAGTTTGTGTTTTGGAATTATGTAAGCGATTTGCTTGCTGAATTGTGAGTGATTTTATGGAATGTTTATACACAAATTCACAATAATGTAATGGAATTCCTTTCGGTATTATCAAAAGGGAAATAATTATTTGGGTTGAAGAGTATCCTTTATATATTTGGTTTTCTTACGCATTTGAAGAATGTGATACAGACTTACATCATTATTCGTCCGCCCGTCCACCCAGGGCGAAGGTCCTTTGTCTTTTTCCACCTCCCCTAGATAATATTAGATCTTTCTTGTTTTCCTTGCACTCTCTTCGGTTATCGCCTGTAAGCACAATAAGCGAAGAAGTTCTTTACTGTATTTGATGGCAGCAAGTGAAGTAAAAATATTTCCGAGTAGAGATTCCTGTTTGACATTGCATCTAGATTCTAGACAATACAAAGATGCTTTTCTCTGAACTGTAAGTCTTTCAGATAAAAAATAAAACGCTGCACACTTACTCAGAATGCCGCCCTGTTTAAGTTATAACGCCCTTTAAGGCAAAGGGTCTTAAGGCTCCCATTCACATACGGGCCGCCGGCAGGCCTTGGCCTTTCAAGTAAGGTCGGCAGGCACGACCCGATGAAGGCCTTACATTACTCAGTCTGACTGAGAGATGAGAACTTGAGGCATCCGCCTGACAGGCCGTGGACTGCAGATGACCTCATGATTCCCCTCATACACACAGGCGAAGACGACAGTTTAGCGCAGCTGGTTGTTAATTTCAGTGCAAAAATGTTCATGGTCTCAAAGAAAACTTTAGACTGAATAGAAGTTCAGGTCTTCAGGTATGGATTGACGATAAATACCCACACACAAAGATTTTAGTCAGTTTTCTTGGACTGCATGCCCAAACCAGTTGGCGGCCGGCGAGTGTGTGCTGATACTTGGCTCCAGGGCAAGAAACGTTCAGGCCATGGCCTGCCGGCGGCCTGTAAGTAAATCGGATCCCTTAGTTCAGTCCGCTAATAAAATCCTCTATCAGGGACATGGAGGTGGACCATGAGATGCCACAGAAGGGTTCCTGCCCCGCGAGCTTGGCTGCACCCTCATTGCCCTCGATAACTCAGTTTCCGGCCACCCACCAAAGCACCCTGCGACTATTTTGAAAGAAAACTTCCACGGTAAAAGTGCCTTGATGACAGATTGACTGTCTGAAAACATTTTAATGTTGGCTCAAGGTGGAGCCTAGTTCAGGTCTTAATGGTTTGTATTTCAGTCTAGTAAACAGAGGGTGATTGAAATCTGGACCTTGGAGTTGGGTCTTGCGACAACAGCCTCTGTACCATGTTCCACTCTAGAACCATAGTTCACCAACAATTCGCAGCAAATTGAAATATTTAGGATGCCGCTAATCGTACCCATATCTCCTTTGGACTGTATAGGGCCATTTCAATCACATCTGAAGTATCAAGGCACTTATGGTGGCTCCATTACAACTGTGGGACAGGTCCACTTAGCCAGTAATGGAGAGGCAAGCAAGCCATTGCCATTAGTTACCCAAAGCCCCTGAATAAAAGCAAGAGTTCTATACGAACCTCTTGCACGGGGTGAAAGATGCTCTTGTTCTTGCGTTTGCTCATCACTTCTCTCGACCACTTTCCGCTTGTCGGCAGGAACCAAGTTTTGTGTGATGATAGTCCCCAGCACTTTCCCGTTAGATAGTAGGTTAGTGTAGCGTTGATTCACATAAGTGTGAAGGAAGTTACCTTCTTTCACCAGAGTGATATCAAGAGTACTTTTGCCCTTGGTGTCTCAGACGTTACTTCTCACCGACTCTGCGGGGGAAGGGTTTGAGCAGACCAGACGCAGCCAGCCTATTCTTGAGAATGACGACGTCAATAATCGCCGGCTGCAACTGTGCCAATTGCTCAGGTGCAAGGAGCTGGTTGACCATATCCGCCGAGAAGTGGCCAAACTTGACGCTGCTTTCCACCTTGCTAAAAGTGGCCCCTTTGCCAATCTTGGTCGGCCGATCCGTAGTTTCCTCATCTGAGTGAACTCTTGTTAGCTTAGTTTAGCCGCGAGACTTTGTCAAAGCCTTTTCCAGTACCTTTTCCCTGTATAGGCCTTTTATCTTTGCTTTTCTAAAGCGCTTCTTTTGGCGCGATTTGTGAACCTTAACAATATTATAAGCCTTAACAATGCAGGCGAACAGAGATGCTAGGAAATGGTAAACGTTTTCTTCATAGAACTTTGAACCGATAACTTATCCACAATGCATGGTAATAAACTCACTCCCAAATTATTTTTCAGTAATTCTCTCCTACATTGAAAACCAATTCGCGATAAATCTCACCTGGTAGGAGTATTTTTTTAAGATTGCTCTATTTTTTTCAGTGTTATTGTAGCTAATAAGTCGTTAATGAGCTCAGACAAATCAATGCTATAAAAATAGTATACACGTGCCTCCAGTCACATTAGCCTAAACATAGGTTTCTTTTCATAAAAAAATAAATAATTTATTTTAGCTGGTTCAATGCATTTGTTAACGAAATGTTTCCTACATAAACATCAGACCTTTTAAAAACAAAAAAAAATCTAAATTTTTGATTATGAGAAGGAATTCATTCAGTTTTTTCTTCTAAACAAAAGCGCTCTTTTTCGTGAAAACCGTATATATTCCACCTAATTTCAAAGAAAAACTCCTTGTAGATTGTAGAAGTTATTCATAACCCACCAAAAAGAAAAAGTATCCCACTCGAGCTCCCCTGGTCCATGCCAATTTTAACAGGAAAAGAAACATTTTCCGGCCATATTTGTTTAAATCCAAATTGAAAAACAAATTTTCTAAGAAAACTCGCTCAACCTTATTAAGATTTCTGAAACAGTTTCAACCGAAGTCAGAGAATATAAACAAACAAACACAAAAAAAAGTATAAAAAATTGAAACAAAAATAAATTTTAGAGTAAAATTCTGACAAGGTAAGAAAAAGGTAAGGCACACAAAACAATGGACGAAGCGAATATTACGGCAAGCTATAGACCACCAACAAGATAACAACTTTTACTAAAAGATACACCTGCAAAAAAGTGTTTATTGGAGAGTCCTGTATCTGCGGAGATTGATGTAGCGAAGATACAGAATCCTGACTTACGAACAATATACAAGGCGAAAGAGGAGTAATGGGATAGAGAAAAATATGACAAGAGATAAAAGGATGAAAATTAGTTATGTCGGAGCTCAGACTAGTGGAAAGTGAACGCGTTGTTAGTCGGTTAGGGTTTATACTGTATTTTGTTGTTGAGATAAACTCTTTATTAATAGAAAGCAGCTGAGCTACAAGTAGGTACTACAAATCACTTTTTATGTGTTGTTGAGTTATTTTAATTTGCTACATAATACTTTTAGAACCGAGCTGTTCATAAGGGCATTATTCACAATATTGTTAAATCTTATAACAAGAACAATGAACGTCATTTGACATCGGTGGAGGTGGAAAAGGGAAACTAATTGTACTGTACCTTAAATTTAAACCCTTGGCAAAATAGAACGTCGAAAATAATAGCTGCCCTGCAGGTCATTAAGATGGTATTATCTCAGACCTCATGCAAGTGGCTCTATCATATGTGCATAGCTGGTGTCGGGGCAAGAACAAAGTATTAAACCACAAAAAACTGTCATCGTAAAATTTCCTAATAGAATGATGCTAAATTTAAAAACTCCTTTTCCACATGAGAAAAAATGGTGAGTCCAGACCAAACAAAAGGGTCTTGTGTTTAAGCTGGCCAAGGTGCAAAGGCTGGCATTCCTTGGTAACAAGGGAGTCAAAAGGATTTATCCGACTGAGGCTAAGGAAGCTCTACTGAATCTAACTCCGCTCCACCTAGTAGTGAAGGAGGCTCCAGCTGTTTATAGGCGAATGGAACAAATGGTTGAGTGGTTGCCTTACGACGTTGATATTCCAAAAAGTCGCGGGTTTAATTCTTGATCTCGGCATTTGAATTTTATTATTTATATTTAATGGTTTTATTTAGCAACCTCGTATATTTGTTTGTTTGTTTGTGCGGTTCAAATCTTGCGACAGCTTTTTCAACTAATTCTACTTAACCGATTCTTATGAAACTTTGCACACACATTGAGTTCCCGTGACAATGCCATCTGACATTTTTGTAAAAAATCAAGTAGGCGGTTCCAAGATGACGGACGAATTTTCCAATTGTGTTCCGATTCCATTGAAAATCAGTATCGTCGGGTTTTTAGGGCCACAAATGACGATTCTGTGGTTAAAAATTGAAAATTCAAAATGGCCGCGCCAATATGGTGGATGAATTTTGCGAATGTGTTCTGAATCCATTGAAAATCGGTATCGGGTTGTTTTTAGGGCCATAAATGACTATTCTATTTGGGTGTGTTTAAGGTCGGAAATAATGAATTTGTTGTCAAAATTGGAAAATTCAAAATGCCGCTGGCAATATGGTATGTAGCATTGAGTCGCGTAAGAACTTTGGAAGGGCTATATATTGAGGAGCTTGATTGTGAGAAATTAACAGGTAAGAAACCGTGCAACAAAGATGCAATGAAAGAGTTGGAAAGGATGAGAAGTTTGCATGATGATACGAGCCAAAAACCAAACTAAAAACTAGAAAATAAAAATAGGTAAAAAAACTTTTAAGTTAAATGGTTTTATTTGAAATCATAAGCTGTACCAAAAACTAGAAAATAATTAGAACACAAACATGGGCCTTCTTGAGATTCTGAAGTCTGGTAAGAAATCGTGTAATAGTAACCGTGCTGTTTTCTCATGTCGTATGCCAAGGGGCACCTTAAGTCGCTGCGTCGCGTCAGCGGATTAAGTAATAGTCTGAGACTTTTAACAGACTAAAATAAAAACATGGGCAGCATAAAAATCTGTATAACTACTGTATAATTAAATAAAATCGACTTGTCTAGAAAAATGTGTCTCCAAGCCCACCAAAAATATATTTCAAATGCGGTCAGACATCATGGTCGAAGGTCATCAACGGCAATGGTACATTTTCAACACAAATCAGTGTGTATAAAATTTACAGCTTTTTTTCATCCCAAACGCAAAATTGCTGTGCGATAAAAGAGCTCCAGAGCTGCGTTTCCCCTTTGCGTTTGGGATGTAAAATGGCCTTTATTCTTACTAATTATTCAATTTAAAGAAAGATAAAGATCGCCAAAGATGTTTCACATCTTTCACGTGCACTGGTTACACGCGCTATATTTTTTTTATTTGTCCACTCCCCCATTAATTATAATAAATAATTGAAATTTTTCAATTTTGCGAAGTTGGCAGTCCTGGTGGCGAATTTCGCACTTTTTCTTTGCGCGTTCGTTTGTCCATCGTTTGACCATATTTTTCCATATTTGTCCACGAAATAGTTGCACTTGTCCACGCGCCGATAAAATTTTATTAATTAATCAATTATTCGGGAAAATCAAATTGGGCATAAAAAAGGCGCATTTCGAAATTCGTATTTATGTATTTCTGTAACCATTGGAAGTTCAATTTTATTCCGAACAACCGACATCAATACGACACGAAATACAGAAAAAAAACCAAATTAATCCATCCCTCGGAGAAATAACAATTGCAACTAAATTACTTAGTCGAATCGGCTCCGCACAAAAAATTTTCTAACACCGACTACATAATCTATTGCTACACTTCGGAGTAGTAGTTATAAATTTAAAAAAAATACAAAAACATATATTTTCATCACATTGCGTTTTTTAATTGCAGTTTATCCAGGGATGAAAATTGCCAAAATTCGTTTGTCCATGGACAGAAATCGTTTGTCCAGGGACAGATTCCTTTGTCCATGCCAGAATTCGTTTGTCCTTTGCTGGAAATCGTTTGTCCAGGCACAAATTCGTTTGTCCATGCCAGAATTCGTTTGTCCATTGCTGGAAATCGTTTGTCCAGGTACCAGAATTCGTTTGTCCACAAAAAACTTTTCCGTGGACAAACTTGGACATACGATGGACAAACGATCTATGCTGTTAAACAATGTTTTTGCAAAGTTGGGTGCTGGTTGAAAAAATTTGCAAAAAAATGTTTTTGCTTGTAACTTGTTAACGTTGCCTGGACAAAAAAAAACTTTTCCGTGGACAAACATGGACAAACGATGGACAAACGTATGAAAAAAAAATTTCCAAAATTCGCCTTTCGTAGTACCAACTTCATAGACCTGTCCGATACCGTTCCTGCCTTTCTGGACATGGACTTACCGTTTATGACGATTATGGGAAGTCGGTCAGAATGGTAATACGGTAGGCACCTATTTAGACGAAGCACGCCCTTTTGGTATATGGACGGTTCCAAAACCGATAATTTGGTAGGACTGATCGTGTATGACCCAAAGTGAAAAATATCCATGGGCCTTGGCACTACCCTTACTGTTTTTCAAGCTGAAGTACTGGCCATCATCCAGGTGTGTACCCAGGCTTATATCAATAGAGACACAATTAACTCTAACGTCGTTATTTTTTCGGACTGTTGTCCATTAAATTCGACAGGGTGTCATCAAAGATTGTCCTGGATTTTCTCCAATCTCTGAAATCTCTCAGCAGGAACAACAAATGTTACGCTGATGTGGATTCCAGGCCACGAAGGTCACAAGGGTAATGAAATTGGCGACAACCTAGCTGAAATAGGGGCAAACTCATCACTTGTTGGGCCAGTACCCTCCTGCAGCTTAGCCATCTGCAACCTATGATCGCCCATCGGAAATTGAGTCAACCAGCTGGTAGTAGTCTAGATTTCTGCCGACTGGGGCAAAACCCAAAATGTTTTAAGCATAAATGGAACTGTTTATGATTTCAGACAAAGTATTATCTTTAATCACAATTCGTAACATTTTTAAAGATGCTACTTGTAATGATCAATCTCAATCTAAAGTTAACTTCAACATTGTGAAATGCTGGTACTCAAAGTAAGACCATTTTTTCATAATATATTCTTTTGTTTTGGAATTGTGATTTCCAAAAGGAAATTTACATTAATTAGGCGCTATAAAAGTGCGGTCGATAATACCTATTTCCTGCAATTTTGTAATGCACTAAAGCCTAGACACGTACTACGTTCTACATTTGCCGGCCATAATTATGCAATCTTTTAAATCTATAAACTGCTACTGCGACCCTTAAATGGTGCAAGTCGCTTCCAATTCAACTATCTCATCAAAATCAGATATTTTAGCGATAAAACCAGAGTTTCCATGAACACATGAAACCTCTACATACATTTCTTTCCCTACCTAAAGTTCAATTATTAATTTCTTGTACGAACATTGAACAGGTGCCGAATGACATCCAATATACTTTCAGTCACACTTGCGGGATCATATGTCATTCAAAGTGATTTATCAATATATCCACTTTCTTGCATAAAATTTTATATAAAATAATATAAAGTGATTGAAATACGGGTTTTTAGTAAATTAGAAAGTGAAATTAATATTTTGGAGTCGGTGATCTACGGTGAGAGATCAGCTAGCGCGCACAAGTTCCTGTGGTATAAAGTAAATCTTGACTACAAAAAAAATTGGTGGCAGCGGTGGGATAAAGATGGTATTTTGCTAGTGGGTTGTCCAGAAGGAATAGGCAATCCCCAATGAAAAAGAGGTAAACTAAACGGGTAGGTATACTATCTACATAACGATAGGTATATTATCCACATAGAAATGAAACCGAACGCAATTATTGAAATTATGGAACGAATTGATAGATTTGACGTCTTTTTGCATTGCCGAGACTACTATTATTATTATAATTTTTTTGTTTTTGTTTTTAGAGTTAATTTTTTATTGTAAAACGATTTACTATACTCGTAAATATTCGTATAAATAAATGTTTAACGGAAGGAAATAATTCAAGTGCTTACGATTTTTTTACCTCTAGCGGATTTTAATTCCATAACGTCAAGTGTTATTTACTCGCACGTTAGAGCAAGAGTTGTGGCGAGTAGTCACGAGTAAAAAATAGTAAAAATGAGCAGACATCTGAAAATAATCGCACCTTTATAAATATGGAAAGGGTATACCTAAATTTTGCCGACAATAGATCGTTTCCCCCATGGCCAGAAGCGTTCCTTGAAGGACATCACCTCAATCGCCTCTTCAAATTACTACGGTTCCGAGGGCACCCAATTTGAATCAAGATTGTTCCGAAATTTTTTCGAATTTCTCAGAAGCTATCGAATCAGGACAACTATCCGCATTCGAATGACATGGTTGAAGAAATTTCTTTTCCAGCTGAAAGCAACCTTAAAATATTTAAAAGGGGCTTCAGCCGGGACAGAGGTCCTCCCAATAGTTCTCATTGGTTTGCGAGCAGCTTATCAGCCTGACCTAAAATTTTCTGCAGCAGAACTGGTCTACGGTATTTTTTCTGGCTAATCAATTATTGGAAGTCGTCGAATCAAAACCTCCATGTAAGTGGGTCGTGCTGAACTAATAGATGACCCATCTCTTAACATCTTACCATGCGACGAAATGACCACATATCCCAAATACCATACAAACATCCCAGAGCTTGGGATTTCTTAAGAACTTTAAGTACCTCCTCCAGCCACCTGCTCGGGCTAAAATATACAAATCCTAAATTTAGTCTCTGCTTGAAAATAACTTGAGACGGTTTTTCGAAAACAACTTTGGTGTGTTTAGATTAAAGGGAAAAAGGGCACTCAAACTCATCGGTGATGACGGTATTTGTTCCATCATCGACCCTTTGGCGCACTGTAGGAATGTGACACTCGACTGCGGAACAATCTTGCACCAACCGTGTTTCCGAACAACTAAAACATTCAAGAGTTTTAAACGTAGGGTTCACTATTATCTCATCGACGAAATGGTAGTACAAAGAGGTGATTCATGAAAATATTTTTCTTCAATAAATTTATTCGAAATTTGCCGCTCATAGTAAAACATCCAATTATGGGAAGCAGTATATGATAGAACAACTATCAGTGGTGTCAGGGGCGACGCCACGGTATACGATAGCTTCTTCTCTGATATACTGCCTCCCATCATCGGTTATTTTCCTTGATAACAAAAAGTTGTATAGGACATGGCAGTAAAGTACTAAGAAGGAGCAGGTTATGTCAGGATCTGACATCGAACAGAAAACTCCATATCTGAAATGACTTTTAGTTTAATACTCAACAACTTTCTCCATTTTATATTCTCGTAGTACACAGCTAAAGACGAGGCTAAAATAGCGAACATTCGAAAAATCTGCAAAACGGGAGAAATCTGTTCCTCGACCTTTTTTCATCTCTTCTCTTTCTCCCTTTTTTTTAAATTTCCTCAGTTTCCTGTACATGCCCATAGCCATAACATCTTATTAAAAATCAGTGCCATTACAATCAAATCGAATGGAGAGGAGAGGCTCTTTAAATTGCAAACAACGCATAAAAATAGGCTCAAAGCAAAGTAACCTAGAATGAACCGATTCGTATAAGTCCTGGAATTATTTTTATTCCACTCAACCTATCAAGCATCATTATCAAAAGGAAGGGTCCAATAATGCCAATACGTGACGTGTTTTATAACAGGACTTGGTATCCTTAAAATACATTATGGCCGATATTTTCAATGTAGCTGCGATTGACTGTATAGCAGCTGGCTTGAGAAAAAAAAAACTTTCTAAAAAGGAGAAAAATAACCCAAGAATATAAGGTGTACATAAAATTTAAGATAGCATTTAGGATTAAAGGGTATCTGCCTGCTGTACGTGTGTGCGTAGGTCAGTTAAAGTGGAGAAAAAAAATCAGGAGTCGGGAATGGTTGAAATAAAATAAGATTGTGCTTTACATAACAGTTGCTATGTATATACAAGAATTTATAGGCTAACCTAAAAAAAGGAACCTTTTTTTATATATATGCTGTATTACTCAGAACTTTTTTATTCCTTTTTGCATGGAAAGCTTTAAGTTTGATCCTTGCAAAAAAAAATTAATGGCTAAAATATATTCAGAAAGTAACTATATATCCTTTGCGTCTTAAGTTTAGCATGCTTTGGAATAAAAAATTCCACACTAAGCAGATTTTCTTTCCATATTCCTTTTTTTTGGGAAAAGGTTGCAGATTGAAGCAAACAACTTTTGGAAGGGTGGCAGACAGACAGCCAATTAAACAATGAATAGGAATGAAGGCAATGAACACAAAAATATATTGCGAGAATAAACCCAAATTATACTCATCAAGTTGGCTATTCACAATTATTGTAAAGACTCTGGCGGGGTTAATTATCATTAGGTCTAGTAGGGATTATTGACCCTTTAATACAATTTAGTGTTATATTTTATATCGTAAGGTGGTATCGAAATTCCATCTTATGGGCTTATACACCAATGACAAAAATGATTCGTATCCTACTTCACACCAAATAGGAGAAATTTCACGTGAAAGAAGTGAATTCCGCTAACCAGCTGACATGGGCTTTGACGCCGGCAGTACCAGAATACCAGATGAACAAGGAAGAGACTCATTCGCTAGGTAAAGACCCGACCTAAGCGGAATTTGGTACTAATGTTCATTTTTTCAAGAATACCAAGTCCTCGAAAAGATCTAACTTAATGTCAATAGATCCCGTGGACATGATCCCCTTCACTGTCCTGTAGAACTGCCTCACTGTTTTGGCTGAACCCCAGAGAAAACTTTTTGGCCTATCTTTTATGTGAAAGACTAGAGCACAAAGTTCGTAATGTCTAGCATTCAGAATGTATGAACTACACAACGATACAGGAATTTTATCTAAAAGTGAAAAGGCGAAGAATCATGCGGCTGCGAGGAATCGAATCTCAACCATTGAGGCGGACGGCTTTACCGCTAGGATATCGACAACCAGCATAGCTTTAGACAAAAAAAATCTAAGTCTGTCTAACAGAACATCTCAACCAAAGTATGCATCGTTTCAGTGAGTGGCCTGGTTGCTTTCCACATGTCCAAGGCTTGTGACTGAGTATGAAACTCTACTGTTACTATTCATAATCCCTCCAGCGGGTTAAGGTGCTTTTTGCTGAAGACACTAGTCTCGGATCCATATGTGAGTGTTTGTATGACCACCATTTTGGATGTCATAGATAAATGCTTTGATTTGAGGAGCTTTTACAAACTACAGTAAGGGCCTGGTCAAAAACGCAGAACTGCAATTGGAAGTCCGTAGCAGAATTGCCGCAGTAACTGCGTTTATGACCAGGCCCTAATAGTCCGCTCAAATTAGGAAAAATTAAAGAAATTTTCCCCACAGCTATGAGACCAGTGCCAAATGAAGGATTTCGGTCGTCTTAACATGATTTTCACAAACCGCAGTTCGAAAAAGGGTTGTTTTGAGAAATATACAAATACATAATGGTTTTCGCCTTTTTTCTATTTTGAGGAGAAACTATGCATTTTGGTGAAAATATCAATAGAGCAAAGTTGTAGGGCGTAAAATTACCTACAAATTTTGCTTTCTCTGTTTTTTTGAATTCCGTATAGTTTCGTCCTAAAGGCCGTTTTGTTGTGAAAATCATGTTTAGGCGACCGAAATCCTTCGTTTGGCACCGGTCTCATATCTGTGGGGAGAATTTCTGAAAAACATCGATTTTTTGACTAAGACTATAAGCTTTACTGCCTTTAAGCAGTCGTCCGTGTATACCTGGTACCATTTTGTTACTGGCGGCTACTATTGAATCAATATAGATGAAGTTTTCTTTTGTGAAAGACTAGAGCTTAGAAGGTAAGACCCTGGGTACTGTCGACGACTATAGCGTTGTCATTATATCGTCCTACAGCAAAGTAGTAGACCGAAGACGAAAATAACTCCAATGTTAGCACGATTTTTCACTCCATCAGCTCCTATCCAAAACTACAGCAACAGAACGTGGATTTCGATGAACAGGATATTGCTTCCTCGCTTATTGTGCTTTCGGGAACCAAACAGTTTGCACTACTTTAAAAACATGTCCCATTACGCTGATGATATAAGGCTGTATTGCAGAAGAGTTATTGTCTGTAATAGTTTTTATGTAGCCCTTGATATGAGCGGAAGAGTCTTGTATAGCCTTTGATCGTCTTCTGGTCGAAGTCCGTTATAGATGTTGCATGGCCTGGACTATGCTTCACTATGACTAATGTGGTGTTGGATTGGGTTTTGAAAGACATATAGATATTTGATCATTGTCTAGTTAAGGGTAAAATTCTGAACAATTTTCTTTTTTTTTCTATTTGGTAGTTCTAAGCTGTGAATACTCAGCGATAAATCCTGTGTTTTACCTCTTGGATATTGTACGAATTCGGAATGCTGACTGCGTAAGATTGTTCCACAGTCGAGTTTTTCTGAATTCCTAGTCCGTAGAGTATCCAAAAAGGCGGCTGTAGTAATTTGGTTTGGGTTGTTTAACGGAGGCAGCAGAGCCTTGATTTCGACGGAACTACAGCTATGATAGTAGCGACGAAGTTTTGTAAAGGTATGAACATCCCTACGGTTGCTCAACGGATCGATGGCGGACGAAATAAATTCGTTGCAGATGAGTTTGAGGACCCTTTTTTAAACTTTATCTAGCCATGCTAGGGCAATTTTTAAAACCCTGCCCAGTTGTATGCAAGGAGAGGCCGAATGTATGATTTATATATTACATGAACTGAAATATAGTCTTTTAGTGATTTGAGAGATGGGTTAGCCGGTAGTTTTATATCAGCCACTGAAACGTATGTAGATACCCAGCAGGAAATGGAGTGCTCCAATGTTTGAGCACTCCTTAAAAAGCTTACAGCGCTCCCGTTCCCATACCAGTTCGATATACTTTTTAACATTGCATGCCATTACAGAGGAGCATACGTTTTTATGCTCCTTCAAAAGCGTTCTAGGAGCATTATAAAAAAGCTTTATAATAAAGAATATTTATGGACACCTGTAGATATGTGATTTGGTTGTGAAAATCTATTATTCTGTTATATGTTTTGCAATTGCCTTTTGCTTTCCAAGCGCGAGCGTGGTTTTATCAAAGCAGTCTCCCAACTAAATTCTAACCACTTTTAAAGCTGCTTGTCCTTCGTATCGAACGAGAGCCGGGCCATGGAGTATGCTAATGCCACCCTTTGTGGTCATCAAGATAATCGCTCATTTTCTTCATTCTATAAAATTTATGAAAAGTACAGTAATGCTCCCTCGGGAGCATATTTAACAGCGCTCAAAGTAACCTCCCCTGAACAGCGCACCCAATTTTTCCCACTGGGTGTGTTTTCGATTTTTTGGAATGAAGACGGAAATTCGAATGCATTATGGCGGTCCCGAACAAGAATGATTTCAATGTCCCTGTTGATTGAAGTAGACATAAGCCCACGATCATCAAGACAGAATCTAGAACGTGCTTGTCGTGCATTATCAAAGTAAGACTCGTAAGAGTAATAGCCCGTTCAGACGACACAGGCTTGCCTCGGCCTAAAGGGAATCAAATCCTAAGTAGAAGACACAACTCAACATTACAACGTTAATGGAACATTAATGGAGAAGCACCAACCGAAGATGATATAACCCAGCGCGGGACCAAAACAAAAAAAAAAGATAATTTAAAACTAATTAACTAACTAACAAAAAAATTTATACTGTGCCTTATAACATTAAATCTAATTACTTATCCAATTATTATAAAATTATATTCATTTTTCTGTAAGTATTTTGCATGCTCTATTTTTGTATCGATTCATTCTAAATCAATATTTTTCTAATTTATTTATTTATGGTTAATTTCTGTACATGAAGTATGTATAAGGATAGGAAATATGTAATGAGCCCAAGTAAAATGTAGGTTAGGTAAGGTAAGCCTAAATTGTAGTACACTGTAAAAAAAAAGGAAAATAAGAGAATAGCGTAATGAACAGAAATGAAAATAAATATCAAACCATAATTTTACAAAAAAAAACAAAGGGTGTTTCGAAGAGAAGGATACGATTTTTTGCATAACATTTTTTTACAGTGGGCCTCTTTAAACAGGGAACTCTATTAGTTCGTCGCCTTCCACGTCCTTACAAAAAGTTCCCGCCCGGGAGAAAACAGGGATATTGAATTTTAGGAAAATACGCGACAAGTGACGTAACCAAAAGTACATCCACACGACACGGGCTTTTCGGAAAATTGCGTGGTCCTTCAAACCACTCTTCAAATACTCATTATAAGAAGACGCGATTTTTTTCTTTCGGTTTTCTTGTAATGCAAGCTTCTGCTGCTAATAATAATCGCCGTCTTTTTTCAAATATTAAGTCCTTGTCTGGTTACAATTGGTATTGAATTAAAAATTTTCTAAAACTCTGAAAAAAATCTTGCGCAAGATTTGCGTGGTCATAAAAAATATGAGTTTAAAAAAGCATGCGCGAGGCAAGCCTACGAAAAGTACATAATTTATAAAGATTAGAAATAGGCCATATAACAGAATTGAACCCCGACGGACTCCGGCAGGGATAGGGTGAGGTTTCGGTCGCACAGGAAACTCTCAATCCAGTTATGTAGAACTGAGTTAATACAAATAGCTTGGAATATAACTAAATGAGCTGAGAACCATATCATATTCTACAGAATAATCCAGAGGATCTTATACTCAGTATTCAACAGAGCTACACCGTCACTGCTGCAAGCTATGATATATCTTTAAACGTACAGTCTCCTTTCAAATCCCTCCATTCTGCTATGTGTACAGTACACGGTCACATTTCTTCAATTATTTGTTGAAGCTTAGGCCATAGGTATTTGACCATATACCCTATAAATAACTGTAAACTTACCATACTAATCAATAACTTATCTCTTATTCATTAAGATAAAATTGAGAAAATATTAAATCGTCGAAAATTGATAGAAGTTCTGTACTTAATAAATTATTCATGTTTAATAAAAACTTGGCTTTTAAGCAAGAACTTAATGGAATACTAAAATAAAAAGAGTTTTCAAAATATCGATTTATATTTTAAGCCAGGGAAAACGAGTTTTTTTTACTATTCTCTTTTAATCCGCAGTTTTGTAACGTTTTCCCATTTTTCCATCGATTGACGTCCTTCGATTTTTTTTGGTTATCTATACAAAGTTGCCTAAAGCTATAAGATGAAGAGAAATTGCAATCCATAAAAATAATAAAATATGAATAATTTATTAAGTTCAAAAATTTTATCTTTACATTATTTCCTGTAGAGTAAAAGATTCAATTATAGTTTTCAGGAGACATTTTTGAATATTGTTAGTGTGTATCTGAAAAAATCATATAAGAATAAATTACCCTCTGAGATTCATAAAAGAAAAAAAAATAGATTAAATGGAAATAATATTTTTGCAGGTACATAATATGAAGCTCCCCCCTTATACCCCTTATATGTACAGTACACCAACGAAGGTAACCCTAAATTGTAAGTTTTAACATGAACATCAACCAAGATCACCCCGCATTAAATTCAAGATCAGGTACCAGAAATCTGTGAGCTTTTTCGTTAAATCACAACAACGATGTATTTATTAATCTTGAGTCGGAAATTAATTAAAAATATAGTACTTGTGCTAATTCTATTAATTTCTCCTCATCCATTTTGAATCATAACTTAACCTCATGTATCAAGAGAAAGAGTGGAAAGCAGTTTTTTTAGAAATTATCCTAAGACAAATCAGTGCAGTGAAATAAATGTGAATTGCCACATGCAGTTACGGGAAGCACTGGAACTGGATTTTACTGCACTGCATTGCTTTTCAATGTATTTCAGGCTTTACAGTATTTGATATTTAAGCATTTTAAACATACCATCGATTGTGGGTAAATGTAATCCTTGAATCTCGAATAAAGGTATCCCTCGATGATGTTTACGGAAGAATACATAAAACTTCTACACCATTAAATAAAAGCTTTCAGTGCTACTAAATACTATTATTGTCAACACACACAAGAACATTGACAAGGCCTGATAATATGCATATGATAAATATTTACTCGTTTTCGAAATAGTGAATCCAGATGGAAATGTCTTTACGGGTACTAGAGGCGCGCGGAGATGGAAAAGATGGAAAATTTTGTACGAGTGTATAGAATTGTTCTCGTCTTGGGTGAACGGAGCGAATGCCCGCGCTCACACAAATAAAAAATTAATGCTTGGTGGGCATGTTTGAAGAAAAATTGTCATAAACACCAATATTAGCGCAATCACTTTTGTGCAAAAAAAAAATGCTAAACCTCTAAAAAAATGAAAAAATGCCAACTGAAGATCGTGGCGACCCTAAAGGGTGCCATTAGCATACTTAGTAGACTCGTTCTAGTTTGATTGTGGAGGTCAAGCAGCATTGAACGTAGTTAGTACTGAGTTGGGGAACCGCTTGATAAAACGGCACTCGCGTTTGGAATAGTTTATACCGATGCGGGTGCATTTATAGACGTTCATGCCTGTAGCGGGAGCGTGCATAACTCTGGCTGGAGCATTTTTAGATTTTCATGCTAGTATACGTGCATACATGTGTGCTTTTCAAAAAATTAACCAACTAAATTATTTTTACTCGGGTAAAGGTCGATTCGCACTATACGGGACGCAAACCTCACGTCACGGAATGGCAACGGCACGTCAAAATATTCTTCAATGAGTTTTATACTACGCTATGCGTTCACATATATAGGCAACGTCACCGACCGTGAAAGTAACGGCACGTAAAAATTAGTTTGAAACTATATTTTGACGTGACTGATCTATTCTGTTGAATGTGAACGTGAATGTGAACGGATTTCGAATTTTTCAAGTGTTTATATGTTTTTGTTCAAACTAATTTATCATGGAAGACGAAAGTTTGATTGAAAAGGTTCGTCGATATGAGGAGCGGTACCTATGATCTGTCACAGAAAAAGTATAGTGACAATATTCATAAAGAGAAAATTTTGTCAAATATTGTCAAAGAATTAAATACAAATATTTAGAGAAATTTATTTCATCGTCATCCAATTCCTTATTCCTTGGATTCAGGAACCGTTCGGAGGCGGTAAGTGCCAGTATGAGGTCTGGCCAGACCTTATATAAAATGTATGGGATATGAATGGCCAAGTGTGTCCGTGCCTTTGTGGCTATGACTATACATACATTACATATATGCGTCTCTAATGTGTGTGCATAAATAGTCAATAAAAAAGTCTATTGTATGCATTATTACGCTACATTGTGACATTGGGAGCATTTATATGTTGTTTTTGCATGAGCTAAGCAGATCTATTTGCTGCATTCTACGTTGCTATGCACCATCTCGGGTCTGGTGCAAAAGGGTCCACTAGACTTACGGCTACGACGACTGATTAGTTGCTCATTTGGACGAATATCACGTGAGCATCTGAACCATGGGTCAACGCCAGCCTTGTTCATATTGTATGGTTTGGTCGATTGCTTTGTCGCGTCTACTTGACAAGTATAGTTCTTGGTGGAAACTACTAGTACCGGCTTTCGGCATCGTTGTAATGAAAAGCAAATACAGTCGATAAAACTGCTCGTTTCGGATCGATAATTTCAGGTGGCAGGAACGTTTTATTCTTGGCGGACAGTGCCCACATTCCACAGGCCCTGATGCATCAAATATATTGCCAAATCATACGTCGAGAATAAATTGTAAACGGTACGGCCGGTGTACATATTTTTCAACGAGATCTAATACCACGTTTTGACCTTGATTGGTATATATGATGCCCTTCAAGGGGTAATTGGTGATTGAGTCACAGACCCACAACACCTTGATGCCATACTTCACAAAGCTTACTCGGCATATACTGAGTGAACCGAGTCCGCCCGCGATAGGAAATAGTTGCTCATCAACGGTGAGATTAGCATGTGGGATGTAGGCTCTTTCCAAGTTGGACAACAACATTAGCCAAACATCATCGATTGCTGCCGATTTGCTGGTAAGAAGGCGTTCTGCACGAATGTTGCCACTATCGAAGCGGATGTATGTTGTTATTTCTCGATCGCTCGAGCCATGGTGGCTTTGTAGATATCAAAATTGTAGTTGGCCTACATTCTTTTGTTGGCTGCGAATTGGCGTTGAAAACACCAAAAAACAATACTAAGCCGATAAAAGCATATAATTCTTTCTCGGTTATCTTTTGCCATACACTTTGCGCACTCTCTGGAAGCTCTTGATTCCATTTAGCCCCTGCCTGCTTAGCTCTTAGCTTAGCTCTAGCGGTTGGTTTCACGCAAAATTTGACTGACAATTTCTTGCGTGAAATACGTTTTGAAAATGGCCATTGGATCTGGTAAAAATCTACTCAAAGGGTCTGCGCCAATCGCTATTGGTCGATTGTGCACTCGTGTTGGGCCAACATTATGCGGTGGGTTTTTGTTCCACAATGTACCGTCCTTCGACCGCATAAAGTCACCAGGTACAGCGACACCATCACTTGGAACAGTCATATTTTATATGAGGTCTGGCCAGACCTCATACTGTTGTATTCACGAAATGACATAAAAAGCAAAATTTATCAATGCTAAAACAATTTTTTCGAATTTTTCGTTGTTTCCTTTGGTTCGTCTCGTCGTGCCTGACAAAGTCATGCAATCATTCCGCTCTACGCTACCATACAAAAAAGTCGCACACACTCAAAAAGTCGAAAGGTCTAGCCAGACCTCATACTGAATCTTAGGGTTAGTGGAGTTCCTGGAGCGTTAAAAACATGAAAACCCCGGATTTCAGCTACGGTGAATGAAATTTAAAAATTCAAAATGGAATGTTTAGCTAATAATAGGTATATTTAAAAAAGTTTACCTATTAAAAAATTGTGATCTTGATTTGAATGACCGAAATTCAAAATGGCCACCCAAATTTGCCAATTGTGTTCCGATTTCCATGAAAATCAGTATCTGGGGGTTTTTAAGGAAGCAAATAACGAATTTATGTTCAGAACTTAGAAATTCAAAACGGCAAGTCTTCCACCTTTTTCAATATATTCAATTGAGTGTTCTTCGGAAGTCCGTAAAACATGACAGTACAGTACTGACCAGCTTGTAAAATCTCCTCAACGGTTGCAAGATCATTGTGTGTGACGTGTGTAAATACTTGTAAGTATGTCTGTACCTAAAATGTGGGTATAAAGTGTATTCATCAATGCTCCAATATACGTTTTCTCATATCTGCAAAAATATGTGATTGGTTTTTTACCCATAACTCGCTTACTTTTTAAGCTATTAAGTCCTTCCAAATAGCATTTTGTAGGTTTTGTAGGGTTTAAGCTGAAAGGGCTTGAACAAGTTACTATTTACGAACATATGCAATCTGTAAACGGCCATATCTTTCACATTTTGTTACAGACACCATAACCCACCATTTTGTTTTGTTTTTTTATAAGCTACATTTTTAATAATAATAATTTTTTCGCTAAAATACTTACTTTTTGAGTTATTCGCGAAAAACTGCCTGAAAACGTGTTTTTTTTTGGTTGAAAAATTGACATTTTCACTCGCGAATAACTAATATTGACTTTCAGAAAAAACTTTATAACGTGCCGTTGCCGTTGCCGTTCCGTGTCGTGACGTTGACGTTCCGTATAGTACGAATCGACCTTTATGGTGCACATAAACATTTAATTATCATGAAAACGTAAAAATAGCAATAAATTTGTACATGAATAATGTGCACAAAATAATTCAGTTCGATTTGTTTGCATTTACGTAATCGAGTGGTTGATGCAAAATCGAACGTAATAAAACGAAAAATATCACATAAATAAAAGATTCCCATGATCCGCATACATTATGTCTTAATGAAGTTTGAAACACAATCCATTAAAATGTCATACGAGTTTGAAGTTGATGTTGTTGGCTTCGGCAGTCACATCTGAATTGATATTGTCATATTGACCTGTTCTGCAGTTTGATAAAAAAAAACATATTGTATTAAACCCGTTAACCGTTTAAATTTTGAAAACATTTTTAATTCAAGCCTTTCGATCAATACATCTACATACATCATTCCAGCTCGCCCCCCATCAATAATATAAATATATAAAGTGGAATTCAATTGGGAATATCAATACATATGACTGTCAGTTTTGAATTAAATAAAAATTGTTTACGACCCACACACACGCAAGAGAGTCTAATTCTCCTGGCATTTTGAGTAACATATGAATCGATGGAAGGGCGTAGGGAGTTATACATATACGTTGTTTTGTTTTTTTTCCCATCCAAGTTTTGTAACAAGTTTTTTATGTAAAACGAGAAACTCAATAAAATTTGAAAACAAATGGAAAAATACTTGAAATATTTGCGAGAGTACAAAAAGCCCTCACGGACACAAAACATGGATGAAAAATGAAAAAAAATAAAATATGTTTCTTTTTTTTCACAGCGAACACATTTCACGTCGGTTTTGGGTGAATATTTCAATAGGAGGTGAGTTTGCACAAAAAGGAAATTTCAGAATCTTCTGGCTTTCAGGTTGCTCGACTAGAAACATACACGAAGAAATTAAATTTATATTGAGGTAGCATTCTATGATCCTTTGGCGCGAGCTAGCATAGAGAACTTAATCCACATGGAAATATCATTTTTGGTAAGATTATACAAGTTACGAAAGTTTGATTAGCTCAATCACTTGAAGAAGTCAGAGTCATCTTCGAATATATCTAATCGCTGAGTAAAGTTTATCGTTGAAGTTTCCACTGCGCGCTCACGAATGTAGCATTGAGATTTCATCCCAGAATCTTTGTCTTTCATCACAACAACGATTTTTGCTTTATGTCCGCTTAATAGGATTTGGGCTGGGGTTTTTAACGTTTTAAAATGAAACCATTACTTCACCACATAAAACCGGATTAGTTTCATTATTACTTGCCGTCCTTTTTAAGTGAGTCGCTTTATTTCTGCATAAATCGTTGATCCCTGTGGCTGAAGAGATGCCTCCATTGATGCAAAGCTCACAAATACACAGATATCTGCTGTCTATGTAAAACGGATAATTTAATCAGTCTTCTTGATTTACGTTATTTTACTTTTCCCTTTGTTTTTTTTCATTATCCTCGCTTCGTCCTTTCGTTTTTTCTTCCTATTTCTTCTTTAATTCGCCTTGAACCGTAATCAATGCCCCAGATACTGTTTCCCTTTTATAGAAATGGAATGCCACTTCTTCGTGCAGCCAAAAGGGGTTTTTTATTCCATAGAAAACAAAAAACTTTTTTTGAAAAATAGATCCGGATTACGTTAAGCATATTTCAGGGATCCTTGCATATCCTAGAACATACCGTCCGATTCGGAATTCGATTTATAATCACTGCAAGATGAAATTCCATATATATTCCAACTACAGCAAGTCCTTCTAGTGCGAATCAATAATCAATGATTATGCAGCAGCCCTTCAATCCCTTTTAGCCAGGATTATAGACAGAAAGCGAACAATCAATCTGCGGTGAATCCTGCCCCAAAGTGAACAAAGTTATCATACGGAATGCCATAGGAATGAAAATGGGGGTGGGTCACATGGGAAATGTATGTCCACGGAGTTCTTGAAGGTTATCGATCTGCGATGAATTATTGTCAACTATTTGTCAGAGAACTTTCACCCGGCCATAAACGACTGAAGCATTTTCGGGAGATGGTTTTTGTGGTTGAAATCTCATTTTGTGTCGTTTTTGGAGATTCATGTGGGTTTTCGGCTGTTGTGCAGATTGTAGAGTAATTTGAAATGGTTTAGTGTGGGAAACGTAATTGAGACACTAAAGTGAGCAAATTAGGTCACACGAATTACTTAACTGAAAAAAAGAAACGTTTGACTGTGATACATTCAAGTTGTCATCAATCACGCATTTTTATTTTGTTGTTGACATTCGCTTTCTGGTTATTTTTGTAACATTATAGTTCAGTGACTTCCTTGTGGGTGGTATAAAGGCATATCACATTATAAGCTCATACCGATGGAAATTGCGGTCATCACTGTTTAGTATTGCGCATGATGATAACATGAAGTCATCGTACATTTAATGCAGGTTTATCTTTAGCAATATTTATTAAAGCTAAATTCTTGTTAAGAGAAATGTTTTAAATTGTTTTTTGTTCATGCTTGACAAAAAATTTGATAAATCATATTGTAGGATACTAAATATATAAGCTAAGAACAAAAAACAATTTAAAACAGCTTATGGATTTAGTATCCTACAATATGATTTATCAAATTTTTTTCAAGCATAAAAGAAATTTAGAAAGTGGTAAATATCTCATGACTTTTACACTCTGAACTCGACGTCTAGAGATTTTTAAAATCAAAAACTGCCACAGCGTGTGGAAATGAAAGGAGCAGGCAAGTCTTGTGTTGGGAAAGGGGCTGCCACATTCCTACAGTCAATTTGTCAATGGAAAAACAAATGACTTAATCACCAATGGGTTTGATGTCGCAGTTCGTCACCTTGATAGCCAAGCTTAGACAGTCTGTCAAGTCCCGCCTAGAAAAACAAGTTGTAAAAATTAAAGTATTTTGGCGTGGATAACCCGAGAAAAAATAAAACTAGCCCGCAGCTAGCCTGCATCAGGTACGCACTAGCACGCACGGCGCCACAGCTAACACGGCACATTTTTACAAGGGCGCTTTTAGCATGCAGCTGGTACGCACGCAGAGTGTCAACCCGAGTAAAAATAAAAAATAGCCCGCAGATAGCCTGCACGGCGCCACAGCTAGCACGCATAACGAACAAATGCGCACGGCACATTTTTACTAGGGTTTTCTTCGACCTCTACGATCTTTTAAAGCAATACAGGCGATTTCGTGCATCCCTGTGGCGGGCGAGTAATATTTTTACTCGGGAACAAAAATAGCATGCACACTCCCGCCACAGGGATCCACGCTCCCGACACAGGGATGCATGAAATCGTCTGTATTGCTTTAAAAAATTGTAGAGGGCGAAGAAAAGGGGCAACTATATTGGTGACCATAAAGGGTGCCAATAGCATACTCAGTAAAAAGGTTCTCGTTCGATTGCATAGGTCAAGCAGCATTGGAAGTGGTTAGTGTTTAGCTGGGGGACTGCTTGGTAAAACAACACTCGCGTTTGGAATGTTTTAAGCCGATGCGGATGTATTTATAAATGTTTATGCCTGAATTTTTAGATTTTCGTGTCAGTGGGTGCCTCTAGCGAACAAATTTTTAGATTTTCGTACCTGTGGCGGCGGCGTGCATCCCTGTGGCGGGAGCGTGCATCCCTGTGGCGGTTGCGTGCATACTTTTGTGGCGTCCCTATTTGTTCGCTATGCGCGCCAGCAGCGGTCGCGTGCGTGCTAGTAAGAAAATCACTCAACTAAATTATTTTTACTCGGGAACGGAGCGCGAAAGCTTCAGATAAAAAAAATTTCAGACAAAAGTTTCATATTTCTCTTTGGAGAAGCAGAATTCGTGAAAAACTATTGGGGTTGCCATTTGAAATTTTAGATTCATCCCCACCCCCCGGAGGGGGTGAGTTTTGAACAACTTTTGTTCGAAACTTTTTTCACGAAAACCTACCCTTTAGGAAATATCGGACCGTTGCCGGACTTTCGCCGCACCCTGTTTATTATCATGTCCACAGAATGGATTACTCAACAAAAAAAAGACCTGTATGTTGCCACTCGCTAAGCGCTGGTCGTATACATTACAACACAGAAAAAGTATCCAATCGTATCCATAACCTTTCTGTACATATCCATATGATACTAAATGAGCACATAATTGTACATTGGTTCAAATAGAAATTAAAAAATCCTTTTCTTCTTCGCCTGACCATTTTTGTCAACAAGCCATACAAATGTTTCTTTCCATTATTCCCTAAAAGTACGTGTCATCTTTGTTTGCTATCTATTACTTAATTTTAAATTAACACAGGAATACTTCGCAATATAAATTTATCGCACATATTGTCTCCGCCTCTAAATTAAAATGGATCTAAAACTATTTTTTCTGTTAGTTGAACTAAGTCCGTTGAATTTTTTTCTTTTTCCAGTAACAAATCTAAATATGAAAACAGGAAATTACATACTTAAAGACGACGTAACTCGTAATTATTAAAAAAATTACCCATCCATCGCATTAATTTCACAGCACCATATTACGATGCAAGACACAGCAGGTAACGTAACCGTTTTTCAGTTTTAAAACCCCACATGAACATGGCAGGGCAAAAGACAACAAGGTCACACAACCCTTTGAGAGCAAAAGTAGCAGATATTAGAAATAAATTGTAGTGATTTGACAAGAAATGTTAAGTAAAGATATAGATTTTGAAAGATGAAAATAAATTATTACGATAACCGCGAACGTATCCTTTTTCGGGAGAATGTATCATCGTCTCCATTATGATTTTTTTCAAGTAAATAATATCCAAAATAATACGAACGTATCCAAAATGGCAACACTCCCTGTATCTACTACCAGATGCAGTGTTGCCAGATGAACGGCATTTCCGCATTTTGTACCACATTTTGGTAGTTCAATCCACAATCCGCATTGACTGATGCGGATTCCGTATTTTCCTTTTTGAGTTCAATGAAAAAAATTTGCCAATGTGTGAAATCAGTCGACAATTTGTTGGATAGCCAGGGGATGTTTTTTACAAAGGATAATCTATTGTATTGATTATAAGATTAAGTGAGTTTTATTAATTACTTGAACTTCTTTTTATGTTATCCAGGTTATACAGATCATTGTCTTTTACAGGTGCTATATATATTAACACTGTTTCGAATAAGAATTCGCAGTTTTGTTCGTCTTATTTTTTTTTTGTTGATTTTTGTTGTAGATTATTAATTCTATTTTTTAAAAAGTCCGTACTTTTTGGAATCCGCAATCTCTTATTCCAGGTCTGGCAACACTGACCAGATGGCAAAAGACCAGTTGGCAAACCACGGTCAAGGTGGTGACAGCGACAGTGTTAAATTTTCTGTACGCATGTACACTTAAAACATACTTTCTTACTATATGACTAGAACAAACAAAATACTTATACAAAATAAGTGCCAAATTTGTTGCATAAATTAAAAAATAAATATTGTGCCAAGGGATATTAAGATTAACATTTGCGAAAATAAAAAAAATAAGCCGGAGGGCTGAAGTTTTTCCCATCAACTCCTCTTATTCTGAAATTACGTTTAAAATATTACAAACGACGTAATGAGACCACCTACGGAAGCCCACATAAAAGCATTTTCCTTCTGCCTGTCAAGTGTAGGGTTTAATTCTAGGAACTCTTTCAATATGGTTATTCCTTTTTCGTCGTAATATTTTCCTGGTAAAACAAAAAAACCGAGGGAATATATTCCATATCCATATTTTAGAAAATAGAAT
Organism: Thereva nobilitata; assembly: GCA_963855945.1. Lineage (NCBI taxonomy): Eukaryota > Metazoa > Arthropoda > Insecta > Diptera > Therevidae > Thereva > Thereva nobilitata. The sequence continues at coordinate 51,938,153 of OY979694.1, read as the reverse complement.
TTCTCCCGAAAGTCATAAAAAAGATATGTAATATTGCGCTTAGTAAATAAAATATTCCATAATATGATTACAATGTTAATGCCAATAACGAATTATGTTTAAGAACTGCCAATCGATAAACATACATACATAAATTCACAATTAAATTCTAGAGAAACTCTCTCGTGTTTTATGGCCATCGGGGATGTTAGTCCTTAATCGTTCTTTTTTCATGAACATCATCCTATATTATCCAGCATTAAATCCAAGATTGGGGATAATTTGATGACTTTTCACCGACATTAAGGGCGCGCGCACACAGAAAGCGGAGCGGAGCTGAGCTTATCAGCTCGGCGCTAACTTTACATTAAAATCCCCGGTGCTGCGCACACTGTGAGCTGAGCTGAGCTAGCTCACAGTGTGCGCAGCACCAGGGATTTTAATGTAAAGTTAGCGCAGAGCTGATACGCTCAGCTCCGCTCGCTTTCTGTGTGCGCGCGCCCTAACTTTGTGTAAAATTTCGAAATTTGAAATTCTTCGAATATGAAATCTGAGAGCTTTTTCCATCAAATTACATTGCGGGGGTTAGTCCAGTAACTCAGGGTTTTTACCTACAAAAACTATTAACAGTAAACAAAGGTACATATGTATATTAAATATCGAGAATTTTCCGTAGAATTCAATGAACTATTTTTAAAACTAGCGACCAAAGTTAGGCAAAAACAGCTTTTTACGTTTAAAAAAAACTTGGCGTTCTACAAAAAAAAGTTAAATGGCAAAGTTGTATAACTTTTTAATATGGATCGAGCTGGTCCGGTCCGGTCTCAAAAAATTGCAAAATTACCGCTAAAAATCGCAATTTTTTAAATACCTGTATCTCCGAAGAGTTTATTTTTAACGAACCATGGTCCAAAATAAGTCGAATCCAGAATGGAATCGTACCCATGGCGTTCACTCATCCCAGACCTATTTGGTTACGTCGCCGGCGAAGTGCTCCCCTCAGGTTAGCTGTGACTTCTCCCTATTAATTTTTTAAGGTTGTGTTGCAATGGAAAATTTTGATACAGAAAGTTTTATTGTGGAAATTGAAAGCAGACCGGACATTTGGGATAGTTCCTCAGAGGAGAATTCAGATAGGGAAAAGAAATAAGCTATTTCTAGACTATTTCTTCGATTTCCATGTTAAAACTGACATTTGGCATCTGACCTTGCCCGCTGTATTTGGCAACTTGTAAAATTTGTTGTAGCCATAGTTACGTTGCCGGCTACGCTGCCATGGCATCATAATGTAATAGCGGCCTAAACGTCAAGCAGGGAGTAACCTATAGGCTTGATTGCAATGGTCGCTGTCGCTATCGCACCAACTGTCAAAAGTTAAAATCTAATGGCAAATACAATTTGTCGCTAGGGAGTCGCTGTCGCGTCGCGTAAAGTTCACAACATTTCAATTTTGGTCACGCGTAAACTTTTTTAAAGTTAATATTTGTGTAAATTATTTTTTAATTTTATTGAAGCCACTTTTTTCTATTTCATTCATTTTATTCTTTATTTTCAATACAAAAAACACACCACTTGATATTTAATTTTGTAAATAACACATAACTTGATATTCAGTGCGACTTAATTGTAACTTCGAAAGCAATAACTGGATTAGAGCTTCACGAGATCTCGACAAACTCGAGAGCCTCGTCTTGGTCTCGACTCGAGAAACGAGACGAGAGTAAAGTTCGGTCTCGTGTCTCGACAAACATATTCTCGTCGAGATGAGGTTATTCGCTCGAGATCTCGTCGGCAAAATAATAGCAAGCAAGCCTGGTAAAATAAAGTATGAATGTGGTAATAGGGTGGCCCAAAAAACATTACTTTCAGATTTCAAAAGGTGCACCCCCCTATTTTAAAGTTTATTTAAAAAGAAAATTTTTGACGCCAACTGGACAATTTTTAGTTGAAATTTAGAGGTCGCTACCAACGATTGAAAATTTCAACTTTATCAAAATTAGTTAAAAATTTGGCATTAAATTGACCGTTATTCAAAATACATTTTTTGAATCCGATTCTCGATTTCATGAACCGTTTCTCTGTCTCATTCTGAACATTTTAGATATCAAACGTTCATAAACTGATCAAACTATAGTTGGTATAAGTTGAGCTGCACGTCGATCAGAGATTTTACACCTATCAAGCGTACTCACGAACTCTTTCTTTATCAATTTGACTTTCGGCATTCGAGGCTTACAAACTCTCGGACTTGAGATACTAGGATCCACAGCGATGTCATCTGGAGGTGGAGGAGTATCACATGACAGAGAATTTTGACTACATCTACCGTGCTGAGTCGGCTGTACTTCGTCGGATTCTTTGCGCAAAGATTTGATGACAGTTCTGATTGACTTGATATGTCCTTGGCGCTGGCGCCCTTCTTCACACTGACTAAGTAGAAATGCTTTCAGCTTTTCATGTTTAATTTTATTGAGCGCATTTCCATGGGCAATGTAAACAAATTTTTGATTTCTTTCTGGAAATCAGTTTGATTTTGTTTTTTTTTATCCGATTGTTTCACTTTATTTTCTTTGTTTTTTTTTAAAAGGCGCCACGAGTCGAAAAGTTCAACTATTTTCTGCACCACTCTGTGTTTTTCACGAACAGGAAGAAACACACGTTTCCAGCAGTTAATAACTTCGACGGCAGTCAGAGTTGCACTCTCCTTGATGTTTCTCTTCTGGTCAAAATGATGATAGTCGAATAAAGCAAGAATGTGTTCTTGGGATGGCAATTTATCCCTTGGAAAATCTTTTGATACATTAACAAGCCACATTGTTATCCTGAAAAAACAAAGTCACGAAAATATAAATACATTTTAACCTCTTCAAAAAATGACAAACATTGATCAAAAACGTACTTTTCAGATTTCCCAGAAATTTGCAATTGAAAATTCAAGTCTCTGGATCCAACAATATAGCTAAAAAACTCCAGTGACGATGTTCAGAATGTGACAGAGAAACGGTTCATGAAATCGAGAATCGGATTCAAAAAATGTATTTTGAATAACGGTCAATTTAATGCCAAATTTTTAACTAATTTTGATAAAGTTGAAATTTTCAATCGTTGGTAGCGACCTCTAAATTTCAACTAAAAATTGTCCAGTTGGCGTCAAAAATTTTCTTTTTAAATAAACTTCAAAATAGGGGGGTGCACCTTTTGAAATCTGAAAGTGATGTTTTTTTGGGCCACCCTAATGTGGTAATCATGCATATATAAACACATTTTTGCCTCTTGTTTTCTCTCGCCGATTACGTATAGGTTGAGTCAATAACTAACAATAACACGGCTCTTAGATGGGCTCATAAATTTATATTCGCCCCGTAAGATGAGGCGAGAGGAGACGAGACGAGACGAGATTAGGATGGGCAAGATCCGCCGAGAGTCTAGACGAGACTGGAAATGGTTGAGACTTACCGAGGTCGAGACGAGGGTCTTAAAAATATTGTCTTGGCTCGGTCTCGTGATGCTCTAAATTGGAGCGTCAGCGTCTACGGCAAGCGACAGCGACAGCATTAGAATCAAGCCTAAAAGGTTAAACTATGATACAAATACTAAAGCAGGGTAAAATCACAAGGAAAGCTTCCTTGCGTGAGCTTTTCAGAGCTTTTCAGAGCTTTTCAGATTTTATATACGAAAGTTGTGCCTTGGTTTATTTGATATGTCAAATCATAGCACAAAACGTACATTGTAGTTTCACCTTAAGGCTACGTTTCCAATGCAAGCGTAGCGCAGCGTGGATTTGTGTTCCCTTTCACACTCGTGCAGTTTTACATATGCATCTCTCCTTCTAATCCACGCTGCAAACGCTGAAGCCGCAATCTGTAATTGATCTATTTCTAGTGCAGCTTGAAGCTTTTCGAAAAATGTTATAGCTTTTGGTGAAACGACAATAGTTTTCGCTAGATGGAGTTTTTAAATCTCTTCTAATTATATTTCTAAAAAAACATTTATTTTTACAAAAATTATATTTCCTTTTGGCGAAAATACGCATGAAATTAGATATTAAAAATGCTTTTAAAATATTGAAGAAACAGGTGGCGTTTGAGCGTTCGAAATTCTGATTCGAATATGCTGAAACATCGTTAACAAAGAACAGCTGATTACAGTATTTCTTTATTTACCTCAATGCTACAAGTAATCTATCTCGTTCACTAATTGGTTTCCTTATTTAGGATTTAGCTAAACTCGGCCCTACTTTATGAAGCAATAAAAAAAGCTTTCATGATCTCGAAGCAACAACATTTCATTTATTAAATTTGAGGCATAAAACCAAACTTTCCACGATGTTTAAATAACTCACGGACTCACTCTACTTTTTCTTGTTTGCCTATTGTTGCTCATTAAAATCGCTTCCGATAATGTAAAATATTAACGCTAGATTATTGATCGTCTATGTCTATCCATTTTGCATAAATAAATACTATAAACTTTGCTGTCACAAATCGGCTGTTTAGGTACTTCCTTCCACATAGAAAGTTCGAAATTCGAAACACACTATGTTCGCATTGGAAATAAGGCCAATCTGCGCAGAGTCTCAGCGAAAGCTCACTCCACCTTTGGAAATGTACCTTAAAGGTGAAACCCAAATGTACGCTTGCTTGCTTGAACTGGCTTGAACTGGCTTGAACTTGGTAAGCTTTTCAGAGCTTTTCAGATTTTATATGTGAAACCTTTGGCTTAGTCACTTGGGCATGCCTCATGACAAAGCATTGGTTTATTTAATATGTCAAAGCAAAGCAAATCACTAAAGCAAGACAAGCGTACATTGGGGTTTCACCTAAAGACCAGTTTCCTGCACTAACTTAATTGAAAATGAAATTCCATTGGAATTTTTGAAAAATTGCAATTTTGATCGATTTTATGAGGTTTATTAGGCACGTACCTTTTTATATGTCTTTATTTATGTCGCGTTTTTGAATTGGAGCAATTCGAAGATTTCAAAATTTGTCAAAACTTAGCGATTTTCGATATTTTGAAAATTTATAACTAAACAATTAGAAGTCCAAAAAATCTGAAAATTTGTTTTTTCTTAGTTTCCACCAGAAGAAGAAATATAAAAAAAATTATAACTATCGGAGGTGGTGAGGTCTAAAGCATTTGTTGATGTGATGTGAATGACCCAACAGCGACCATCAAACACAATTCCTTTACGTTTTCATAGAATAAAGAGGGCGACAGTCGTCCAGAACGAAGGATGTCTTTGAACGCCTTGTAGCACTCGTATGGCGTGGGCTTGATTAAACTGTTTCACCATTTCTAACACTTTTAAGAAGTCAGCACACGAAATTCCGTTCGAAAAATATTTCAGCAGCATGTTATTGTCTCTTTACAAATTTTCTGTAAGATGTACTGTTAAGGTGATATAGTGTAAAAACCATTTGCACACCTTTTTCAAGATGGCGGCCAAATGGGGGGCTGCGAACTCGAAAACTCAAACTTACACCGACCCCCCCCCCCCCCCAGACAACCCAAGAAAAAAACCTTGTCCTGCATTTTTGCAATGTTAAAGTACCATTTCCATGGACTATAACCCCTTTCCCCTTGCCCCTTTCGGCATGCCCCTCATTTGCCACATGGAGTCCTCATGAGGAATAAGTTCTTAATAGCTCTAATATAATATATTTAGTTTTCGCATAAAAAGCCTTGCTTGTGTGCGGCCCTTCGACCAGGTTCCTTCGTCGCCAGCGACCGAGACGGCCCTGCAACGTTCTGGGATGAAATTAGAATTTCCCCACCCAAGGCGAAAGGCCTTCCATACCCACGCGCTCCGCCGCCCCTGCCGAAATACAAGCAGTGCCTTATCTTAATCTGCAAAACTTGAAACGAAAGAATGAAAATATTCTTCAATAGTAGCCAACACAAATTTTTATTCATCTCCTTCTTACTGAAATGGAAATTTTAAAGTACTTCTCCTTAAAAAACCCTGATATTAGAGCTCTTTAAAAAAAATCCATCCATTCCATTGAAAAGGAGTCCTCTCACAATGCAAAACTGATGAAAACTTGTTGGGCATTCAGATTGTGCAAACTCACCGAAATCGCGCGCAAAAAATTCCCTCGAAAATCGTTTTTAATTTTCAATATAAAATATTCAATTTCGTCACATATTTTTTATTATGAAAATAAATCGCAGCGTATAAATTATGCAGGCGGGTCCCTTCCGTGCTAGAGGAAAACAGAAATACGCGACCATATAAATGCGTCCATATCCATATGTAGCTGCCATACTTGAACATAAATTTTTTTTCCTCCTCCAAACAAGAAAATGGATTTTCACTGATTGTTGGTATTCTACATGACTCTGCATATGGTTTTGGCCGAGCACAGAAGCGGAAAAATCAGTGAATAAGTTCATTTGGGAATATGTTTTTATCCATATATAAAGTATATTGTATGGCCGGAAGCTATACGGAATGTTTTCGAAATGCCTTATGTAGTGGAAGCAGTTCCATTCAGGCGTCTATTCTTGGCCATAACAGAATTGATCGAATAGAAAAGGGGTTTATGTAGCCATAGATTACTCTTATTTACGATTATCTCCTTGTGGATTAATCAAATTAATTAAGAAGATAAACCCCTCCCCCCACCAAAAAATTCTTGAAATACCAACAGAAAATATTATTTCTCTCTTTTTGCAGAAAAAAAGACGCCTCCGTTTTCGCCCGAAAATTTTGCTTATTTTTAGAACAAAGTAAATTGAATTGATCCATACTAAGAATTTGTTTCTATTAATAAATTAAAGATAAATGGATCAAATACTCTGTATTTAGAATTTTTTTTCTTTTATAAATTTTTTATTTACAAAAGACGTTTAGGTTTAATTACATATATTGAAAGCAATCATTAACAAATATTCAAGTATATTTTAAATGAAAAAAAAATCTAAAGGAGCGGGCGAATTCCCAAGAGGCTTTTCCCGAAAATTTTAATTGAAATGCCATTTACAAAATGAATTAAATTTACAAAAAAAACCTCCATGCTTGACTTGAAAATTTCCAGGTAACTTTTGTTTATATTCAAAAAATTTCCTTCAATTATGATTCTTGCTACGAGTTCACTGGGAATGATATCAATTGTCATGACCAGGTCATGAAAATTGTCTGTAAAACGTTATTTTCTTTATTGGTTATAGAAGTAATGGTTGAAAAGGTGGACAATAATCCAGGTATGTGTTAAACGGTCATACTTCGCGGCTACCGATATTCACTTGAAATGGTTTGATAAAGTCTAACTTAGCTTAACACCTAGCATGTTTGAACAGGTGGTCATTAATCACTAGAAACATATAAGTGGGCAGTTCTACAAAAACTGGAATAAAATCGAATTATTTTTGGCCCTTCGTTTTTTTTAATGTATTTTCAAAATTGAAAATTGGATATAACGAAGATTAATGATAGTATTTTAGATTTTAATGGGTCAGTCAAAATATTTGAATTTTTATAAGTTATAACATTTTTAAGTTTTTGGATGACAGGGAAGTGAGAATAGACACTGGAAAGTGACGAATATTTTACTTAAAAGAGATTTTTTGGTAAATATTATAATAAGTACTGCATTTAAGTGATATATCTATTAAAATTTCTGTGAATAGAAAGCTAAATATGTACAAGAATGCCTACCAGGGAAGTGAGGTTAGTATAGAAAAAGTACTCGAACAGATGTTAAGTTTTATTAATTTTAAACATTATTTCTTTCCTAGTCTGATTCCTCAATTACATCAACTTTTGGTCGTTGTTTTGCACAATATTTTACAAAACCTATTCGGAAATGCTCGCATTCAGTGATTCAGCCTATGTAGACAGGGAAGCGATAGACAGGGAAGTGATAATTTAAATGATTTTGTCTCAAATCCATAAGAATGCTGTATTTTATCATAAATATATTATGCACCAATGATCAGTGTAATTGAAGCAAACACGTACAATTAATTAAAATTTAATAATATTTAATAGTTGAAACGTAATTACGTGCAATGTGAGTGAGAAATTGACTGACCCAACCTCCAAAATCTTCACTAAACTCACTCCCACGACTAATCGCTCACCGACTGAAACAAAACAAAGCCGTTACTATGCTGACTTCGCCTCTTTTTATACGCTTTATATTAGCTTCACCTGTATGTATGTGTGTATGTATGTATGTTCTATGTAAACAAATCTTGCAACTTGATTTTGACCCACTTCTATATAACCGATCAACTTCAAATTTTGCACATATGCATAGTTCGCGTGACAATGCAATCTGACCATTTTGTAAGAAAATCAAGATGGCGGTTCCAAGATGGCGGTCGATTTTTGCTATTCTGTTCCCCGACCCCCCGACATGGGTTTCAAATGAAACGGCATGACAGGTAGAATACAATTGGCTGTATGGCGTCATTCAAAATTCAAAAAGGCGGCAAACAAAATGGCGGGCTACCTTTTTCTTTACAACCCACTCGATATGGGTATCAAATGAAAGGGTGTGACAATTAGAATACTATTATCTGTGTGGCGTCATTCCAAATTCAAAATGGCGGCCAACACAAAATGGCGGATTATCTTTTTCTTTACAACCCACTCGGTATGAGTATCAAATAAAAGGATGTGATAATAGAATACTTTTCGCTGTGGGGTGTCTTTCCAAATTCAAAATGGCGGCCACCACAAAATGGCGGTTTACCTTTTTCTTTACAACCCACTCGGTATGGGTATCAAATGAAAGTGTATGACGAGTATAGTATAGTAAGCTTTGTGATGTCGTTTTAAATCTAATATGACGGTCACTACAAAATGGCCGAACACATACATATAATAGACTAAAAAATAGAAAATAAAAAATATAGTTTAAAAAAACTAAAAAATACGCTTTTATTTTAAAATGAACTAAAAAGTAAAAAATAATTTTGAATGTAAAGTTTTTATTGCTCCAGCCAGTATAAGAAAACAACCTACCTTTCGAAATCTAAAAAAGCGTGGGGCGCTAGCTAAAAGTTCCGGTGTTAATAAAATAAGAATATAGAGAGCCCCACGCTTTTTTAGATTTCGAAAGGTAGGTTGTTTTCTTATACTGGCTGGAGCAATAAAAACTTTACATTCAAAATTATTTTTTACTTTTTAGTTCATTTTAAAATAAAAGCGTATTTTTTAGTTTTTTTAAACTATATTTTTTTTCAATCACAAAGTTGCTTGCTACTCAATTTATAGGTGATTTTAACGGATTTTTAAATGACGGGGAAGTGATAAAAATACGTGTTGCCTCTTATTACACGACTGCCCCAAAAAAGGAGTGTAATGTGTTTAGGTTTGTTGTGTGTATGTACGTTGCTTTCTACCACCATAACTTCTAAACGCCTGAACGGACTTAGATGACTGGGTTAACGTTAGAATCGTTTAATGAGTCTGAGTAACATAGGATAGGTTAATATTTAAAAAAAGAATATGGCGGCCGTGAGACGCAATTTACGTCACACTCAAATTTTTTTTTCTGATTGGGTCAATATGGTTATCAAACGAAAGGTAAAATTGAGACGATTTCAAATATATATAACACTTAATAGATATGTGTTAAATAATCGCGAATTTTAAGCTTAAATAAAATTAAATTACTCGAAACGTCTTTTATTACCCCATCACCATGAATGAACACTTAATAGCTAAGCTTAGTATGCTGTTGAGGCGAAATTAAAATTCCCTATACAAACGCTATGTAACACGACTGCCCCAAAAATTAGTGTAATATTTTCAGGATTCATGTATGTATGTTTGTATGTTTCTTTGTTCCACCATAACTTCTAAACGCCTGAACGGATTTAGATGGCTGGGGTACCGTTAGAATCGTTTAGTGAGCCCGAGTAAAATAGGCTCTTTTTTAAAAAAACAATATGGCGGCCGTCAGACCCAATTTACGTCACACCCGATTTATTTTTTTTTTCTTCTGATCGGGTCAATATGGGTATCAAATGAAAGGTCTCATTGAGACGATTTCTGCCTAATATATCAGCGTGTCTAAATTTAGATAGAATAAATCAAACTTCGATAACTTTACTTTTGCATTAAAACTGTATCTCAATAGTTGTAAGTGCTATAATAATAAGAAGTAAAATAAAATCACTTAATAAAAACTACATTGGTTTACGAATTATAATCACTAAAATATCATAAAATAAAAAACAAAATAATTAAAAAATTAAAAAACACGACGCCGAATTAAAAAATGAACTAAAAAGTCAAAAACAAGTTTTAAGTACTAATGTAAGACAGAAACAAGGTAGAAGATATTTTATTTATTTTGTTAAGTATCACACAACTATCGTATATGTATAATCTGTATTTTTGCAGTCGGGGTACAAAATGTTACGAGAATAAGTATAATTAAAACTGTAACCCGACTGGAAAAATACAGATTATACATTATACCATAGCTGTTTGATACCTAACAAAATAAATAAAATATCTTCTACCTTGTTTCTGTCTTACATTAGTAGGTACTTAAAACTTGTTTTTGACTTTTTAGTTCATTTTTTAATTCGGCGTCGTGTTTTTTAATTTTTTAATTATTTTGTTTTTTCAACTAATAATTTGAAGAAAATTTTGGAAAAAATCGAACTATATAAACTTTACATCTTTTTTGCCAAACAAAAACTTATGATTGAGGTTTTTCGCTTAAAGTTCTTTAAACTGCTTGTTAAACGCCAGTATTTTTGCTTAAACTTTGGATTTTGCAATATCGCCCCACAGGGAAGTGATAATTTTGACTATTTGGAGCTAATTTTGAGCTATAAATACTTGTTTGAAATAACTGATTTTGAATGCCCAATTAGAAACCAATGTAAACTTTTATTTGGATTAAACTTTAAGGACATACATAGCTTGTAAAATGATGAATCCCCGAGCTGACCCTACTAAAATTCCTGTTTTAGTACAACTGCCCATATATTAGATGCCGCACAGGCCAGTATACCGAGAACATATGGTTACTACGAAGCTTCGCATTGTGTTTGACGCCTCCTCACATGCGTCTGGGCAATTATCGCTTAACGATCATCTGGAAAAAGGTAGAAATTTGCTTCCTGAGGTTCTCGCGATGTTATTAAATTTTCGAAGTGGAAAAAATTGGACTTGTAGCCGACATAGAGAAGGCCTTTTTGAAGATTTTTCTCTACAACAAACCCAAAGATAGCCATCAGATTTTATGGTTTGCAGAAAGGATAAAGGACAACCAGCATCTTCCATCAGTTCAGGAATATCGAATGACGCGAGTAACCTTCGGAGTGAATTGCAGTCCCTTCAGATTGGGAGCAGCAATTAGACTTATTTTAGAAGAGGCAACGGAACGATACCCGGAGACCAGCACTGCTTTAATAGCTTCTTTATGGATGACCTTGTTATTTCAACAGACAAAAGAGATACGGCTAAACGACTGCATCTTGAGGCAAATGCGATATTAAAAGGCGCTTCGATGAATTTACGCCAATGGAATACGAAGGAAATTCTTATTATGGCTCCTCTACACGATGGCCAATATGTGTGCCAATGGTTGTTGCAAAATGGCCCAACGTATGGACGCGGCGGCCATAACTCTGCCACAACCCTTTCATCACACCACACGAATCTCGCGCCAACGCAACGTATTGGTCAAAAAACCACATCACACGGATCTCTCTCCAAAGTGAGCCAAAACCCCCGCTCTACACGATGGCCAAGGTATTGGCGGCAAACATATTGGCAAACGTGTAGAGGAGCCATTAGACAAAAGTTTGACAATAACGAGGAGGTTCCGAACATTCAAAAAATTTTAGGTTTGCGTTGGTATGTCATAACTGACGAGCTCGCTGTTGACGTCGATACTGTAGCACGATTATTGGAATCAGGATTGATTTACACGAAACGGAATGTCTTAAAGGTAATGGCCTCATTTTATGATCCCCTTGGTGTTTTAGGTCCAAAATCCTCTTCCAGTTATTATCCGAAACTATACTTACCTAAATTAGAGCTTACAGCTGCTCTCCTTGCTTCAAGGCTGATAACGTATTTAAAACGTAGTTTGAAGGCATTCCCAAAGAAAATATGGTTATGGACCGATCCAAAGTTAACTTTGTGCTGGATTTTAGGAGATGGAAAGAAAAATTGGGTGCCCTACGTAGCAAATAGAGTTAATGAAATCAGAGGTCATAGCAACTAAGCAGACTGGAGACACTGTCCTGGTTTGGAGAATCGATAATCTAGTAACTAGAGGCATTAAGGCGAAGATTTTATCCTCCTCCACCTTTTGGCTATCGTGACCGACATGGTTATCTAAAGGTGAAGAAAATTGGCCAGTTTCGGAAAGCAGTGACGGGCACACCGTCTTATCAACTTCTCTTATATCGATGTACAATTGAAACATATGAATTAGAAAAGATAGTCAATGCAGCACCAGAAAACTCTGAAGGTACATTGAACATTTTATCATTTAAAAAATATGTTCCAATATTATTCTATATAATATTCCTTTTAGAACTGACAATTCAAGAAAATGTACGAACTCGAAAACGACGCAGAAATCCAGAAAAATGGAAGTCTACCATAAAAAAAATTACATCAAACTGGTCAATAATATATTAACCGAACTGGAAAAATAGTGCCTCCTAAAAAAGTGCAACCCACAAAATGCGACAAATCGTGTAAATTTAAGTGTGCCTTTTTAATATCTCCTATGGAAAGAGAAAATATTTTGAAGACTTATTATTCGCTACAGCCACAGGAAAAAAAGTTATTTCTTTTACAAACAACTCAAAGGTTCTTAACGGCCAGACAAACTAGAAAAGATAACGAAAGCTCTAGAGCAGTATTTTCATTTCAATACTATTTCATCATAAATAATGAAAAAATTCGAATATGTAAAAGTTTCTACTTGGCGACTCTAGATATTTCGCAAAAGCCGATATATAATGTACATCTATATATTAATACGCAAGCACTTTTTTTATACAGCACTTTAAACGACTTCTACTAAACCGATTTTGTTCAAACTGGTTTTATATGGAAGTCGGAGTCGTAAAGGTGTGCACAAAACAAGAACTATTCATTTATCTCATTTCTGTCACTCAGAAATGAGTATTGCATTTCCCCATATAAAATGATAAAATGAGTAGAAATTACGGTTAGCATATAAACGGGCGAATATAAAAATTTATTATTAAGGTTTGTGAATCGACTTAAGTTTCATGAGCCAGAGCTGAAAACAAAATTTAATGCCAACAGTAACCTCGCGGCAATAACTCAAACAGCCTATTTTTGATTTGTGCCACTTTTCTTGACGTAGTGCGATATATGTATGTATGTCAGCGTCATTATGCTTATGTTGAAAAGGTTTTTCTTTCTGGGAAGACTTCTAACGCCGCGGAAAATTTTAATTAAAAAAAATAAACAAAAATAATAAAACAAAGTGTAAATTATTATCAAAATATATCACGGTAAGCGATGGTGTTTTTTAAATGACGAAAGTTTTGTTCAAAGATGCGATTTTAGATGATATTGTGGTTTTTAATTACACTACACACTTTTGGTAGTGGTAATAGTTCAATTAAATTATTACTGAGTTACTGAAATGCGTAGACGTCAAACTTTAACGGGACGGATTGAGAGAAGAGTAGGGAGAGAGGGTCGAATTTCGACCAATGGGCGATACTAGTAAAAATAAAACTGCAAACAACACGCCTATACCGGATATGAGAGGAAGAAGTATACATAATTCCAGAAGATTGCCGGTAGAAGATACAGATAGAATTCGCAAGCACATATTGTCCTTTCCCTGCGTTGAATCGCATTATTGTCGAAGCGATCGGAAAGTTAAGTACCTAGAAAGTCATTTAAACATCTCAAAGATGTACGATTTATATTGTCAATCGTGGGAAGGTGATAACGTTAAACATTTAAAGAAAAAAATGTATTATAACATTTTTAACAATGAATTTAATTTTTCTTTTAATTTGCCAAAGAAGGATAGATGTGATATATGTGAAGAATATAAAATGCTTCAAAAAATAAATGAAACTATTCCAGCTTGTAAAGCAAATGAATATTTGAGGCATGTAGAGCAAAAATAATTAATGCGAAAGGAAAGAAACAATGATAAGAAGGAAGGGATTCATGTCTTATCATTTGATCTTCAAAATGTTATAACATGCCAAAGAGCTGAAGAAAGTCAATTTTTTTATCGCAGAAAGCTTCAAATATACAATTTAACAGCATACTTATCCACAACAAAAACTGTTTACTGTGCAATATGGCCAGAAACATTGGTAGGACGAGCAGGAATAGATATCGCCAGCGCCTTCCGTAAAATTTTGGATAAAGTACTGGAAGAAAATGTTATCGAAAATCTAGTAACATGGAGTGATTCCTGCGTACCACAGAATCGGAACTCTATCATTGCGAGCGTCGTACAGGATGCTTTAAAAAAGCATTCAACTTTAAAAACTCTGACAATGGAATATTCAATCGCTGGTCATTCATGTATACAAGAAGTGGACAATATCTATTCTCAAATTGAAACCTGTTTAAAAAAACAAGAGTTTTATTCACCTCTTAGTTTCATTAGAATTTTAAAGTCAGTAAACAGGAGAAAACCATTTCGAATTATTCAATTAAGAGAAATCGATTTTAAAGATTTTACTGTTAACAGCCGCAACTTAAATTTTTAAAAAAATATTTCCTTTTTTCAAGCACGGTGTATTCAATACACAAAAATTTACCAAGAAGTAAAATACAAGAGTAAATTTGAAGAGGAACTAATTACAATAAATTTACGTCATGCAGAAAGATCTTGTCGATCTACAACATATGAATTAATAGATCCGAGAGTAACTAAGCGAACAAAACAAGTTTCAGTTGAAAAGAAAAAAGACTTTGCAGCAATGCTTAAGTTCATGCCGCAATGTGATGTGGAGTATTATACCAAAAGAATCCTTAACTAATGATTTATTACTTAATTTCTAAACCTAAAAATATAAAAAACTGAATTATATAAGTATTAAGTATACAAACTAGATTTTTAAAACTTCGAAAAAAGTACCAAGTTTATTTTTTTATATTTTATAATTTGTTATGAAAGAACTGTTACGTTTTTAATAAATATTATTTAACACAAATACAGGTTTTATGACCCTTTTTCAATATTTTTTCGGAGAACAAGGTTCTATTTGATGTTAGAACCTTTTCATTTTCTGTTTTCCTAAATAGTTTTTCTTAAAAGGTCCTATCTGCAATTAATTTATCAATATTTTATAAAGAACACGGAATTAATCCCAAATCTGAGTTACAATTCTAGTAGTTTCCCTTATGATCTAATAAATATCTTATAATTCCCTAAATAGCAGTTTGAATGCACAAAAAAAACATTAATTGTCTTTTTATTCAACCTAATATGTTCACATAGCTATACTGAGAAGTTTAGTAAAACTCAGTTGGAACCTTTTCATTTTCACGCGACGATTGGTAATTAAGGTAATCTACATTAGGGTTATAAACATCTAAGAAGTTGTTTAAGAGTCACCGGTTGTAAGTTATAAAATTCTATTTTAAGAATTTTCACAATAAAAAATGAATGAAAAAGAATATTCTTTTTCATTCGCGAATTTATATTTTTACGAATGAATTGATTTATATTCTCTCGCGAGAGAATGAATCACACTTGTAAAGCTTTCAATTCATTCTTTCGCGAAAGAATGAATTATAACATTCTCTTTTTTTTGAATATTCTTCTCAGTCTGTTAGCTATGCGTTTTACTCACATACTTGAGATGTGCCGAAATCCATAAAGGAGTTCAAAGCCTATAAACATTTCATAAGTTCAATATTGAATTTAATTTTTCTTTATTTTCTAACGTTTCCTAAATAGTCATAGTTAACAGCTTGTTGACAAGTTACAAGCATAAGAACATGACATCAATTTCCACCCTATCAATGATTGAAACCTATCGAAATTGTAACAGATACAAAAATGTACATGATTGCGTCACAATAGCACTTAGCCATTTAAACACAATCATATTATCAATCCGTCACTTTATCCCAACAAAAAAAAACCCAGTAAACATGTAATCACAGGTGTCTCTTTTGTGAGACTACCTACAACACGTGATATCTTGTCACGGTAATTGCAACGACGTGACAAGTAAAAGTTAATTTTTATAGGATTTTAATGGTGATTACCTCTATCAATGCATTATATAGAATTATAGCGCCCCAGGACATTAAGTCCATCTCCCTGCACTGTGGCGCAATCGACAGGTAAAATGGGGTCGAGCCCCCAAAAGCGATTACTCTGCGTTTAAAGCAATTAAAAGCACGCAACGCTTGTTATTAAGAACACCCTAAAAAAATCAAAAGGAACAAGTAATTTCTTGAAAAATTTCTTTTTTCCCTTAAGCCGAGGCATTAGTACCCACTTCAATCCTGAATGCCTCCTTATTCGAAACTCGTTAAAAAGGCAAAAATTTATCCTTTTAGGCTCATACCATCCGTGTGGGTGTGCTGCAGTGTGCGTCGGTGTGTACACCATATACGAGTGTCGAAAAGCAATTTTCAAACGCTTTCTTACGAATTACACATGCAGGAAGAACCCTCAAATGTGCCTGCCGCCCTGCTGCCGCCCCATCCATCGTTCTGATGTGAAAATTCGATTATTCGAAAACCATTTAAAGTTATTTATGTTTGTAGTTGTTATTATAAAAAAGCACTTGCGAAGGGATCTGCTGGGATAGGGCAGGTTATTGGAATGGGGAAGTATGTATTGTCGAACTACGACCCCTACATATGACTGTGTGTAATTTATACCAGCTGGGGGGTAATATGTTTGTACACGCTGGAATACAGCTTCTAATCGAAGATATATGCTCCTCCAGTGGGTGAAAGGATCCCAGAATGGGGACCGCCCTGAAAAACGAGGGTGGAGGGAGCAAGGTTCCGTTTTCATTTCAAACTGAAAATTGAATTGCTCTAAACTTTATTGGTTTTACGCGAAAGTAAGTTTCATGCGGATAAAAGAATTCTGTAGGGTTCGGGTGGTATAGCAGCACAAGGGTATCCTTGGTACCCATGTTATGGAAATGCCGAAATGATTCCGGTGCCAAAGGGCAAAATGAAAATTGTTGTCTAAGCCGGAGTCAAAGCTATTATGAGTATTGCTGTATTGCGAATTTTGACTACACAGTAATTTACCCATTTGGGAAATAACGCGTAGACGCAGTTGGCCCTTGGGCCTAAATGTTATTGAATATTTCATAGTAAATTATGGTGTAATGTAATAACGGCAAAAAGTCTCTTCAACAAATTGAAATAGCGGCCCCATCTACATTCTACTTGCTGACTGAGTGGATTGTTTTTGAAATTAAAGTTGAAAGCCAGGATATGAGGCGGACTGGAATATTGTTAAAAGGAATTTTGTATTTGATTAAAGAATTTTGAGGATTTGTCTGTACATTCCTCTTTTTAGAAGATTGAATTTCCTTCCAGTTATGCGAACACAAGTAGACGATATGGAATTGTGTTTGTGTAAAAACTTTAGATGATTCTGTAAATCTGCTTTTGTGAAAATGAATTCTATTTAGATGATAATGCGCTTTTAGGTCGGGACAGTTGTTCATACACTGTTTTACACAAAATTAAAAATTCAGACTCATAGTTACATCATCACTGTTTTTAAGGGTTTAAAATTAAGTTTCGATAATATAATGTTTTTAAAAACTACTCTAAGCACATCCATTCCCAAATTTAACATTTTTCAAGATTATTTTCTAATTCTTACTCTTAAATCTTCATTGCGAATTTTTTCAGTTTTCAATTGTTCATTTTGTAATTTATTCCCAATCCATTAAATGCCCCAGAGTAAGTAGTAACAGCCTTAAATCTTTTGAATCATAGTGCACGGCCACAACGCAGCCTGCCTAGCCTAGCACTGCATATAACACCATATAGGTTTAGTGTGCGATGGTCAAATTCTGTTCTTGCTAGGTGCGATGTGCTAGGTGTGATGGCTGCGTTGTGGCCGTACACATAGGCGATGGTACCTTTTGAGCTCTGCTTCAGCCTAGTTTGGAAATTACCCTTCCTTTATTTATAACGACTGTCAAAAGTAACTATATACATATGGGAGGCAGGGAAAGGATCCTGCTATGAAGTTAGGGTAGTTTTCTTCGCAGAGGCTAGCAAAAGGTCTAGTACCTATACCCCTTCCGGCCCCGACGGTATCCCCCCCCTGCCCTTAAGTCCTGTGTGGAGGTTCTCCAGTCTCCACTGTTTTCAGAAATCCCTCGATAATGGGTACTTCCCTGATCTTTGGGAGAATTCGTTCATAATCCCTATTCAGTAAAGTGGTATCAAGAGTGAAATATCGAATTATAGACCAGTTGCTAAGCTGTCTATTATGGAAGTTACATGACATACTCAACACGAACTGAGTACAATTTTCGGTTCGGTTTGAGTCATGTAACTAGCAACCGACCGCAAAAATTGTGCCGAACGTGTTCTGAGTGGGTTCACAAGTTTTTGCTTGGTTGAGTACACTTTTCGGTCGGAATGTCATGTAACTAGCGATTGAAAAACCGAGATTGCTTTAACAAGGTGAAAAACTTTTTTTGTTGGAGTATTATAATTACATTAAATACATAAAAAAAATTTTCGATTCTCACGAATAATTTCACTGACCAACTGACAATAATAAAACCAAAATTACAACTAAAAACTCAAGTTCGGTATGTCATATAACACTCGACCGAAACTACAAGCTCAGATCGAGTTGAGTTCGGTTTACTTTCGGTTTGTCATGTAACTTCCATATGTTATACCTAAACTTTTTGAATCGATAATTTATTCTGCAATCGCGCCTATCTGCAAGAAACTTATCTCAACGAATCAACATGGCTTTCTTGCAGCTCGTTCCAATACTACCAATCTACTCGAGTTCACTTCTCATGGTGTCGAGGGCTTCGTTTCTGGTTCCAGTCTTATTTAGCTGATAGAACCTACCAATTTCTTTTCCGTGGATCTACAACCATTGAAGCGTCACCCGATGTTCCTCAAGGCAGTCATCTTGGTCCTCTCCTGTCTATTCTGTCAATTGATGACATTGTTCCCATTTTCAGAATCGTGAGTTCTGGATCCTAAAATAAGAACTAATCTGAAAGAAAATAATTATTTAATGAATATTGATTAATCTACATTGAGAAAAAAATCAATTTTCATTTAAAAATCCCGTATTGTGTCGAAGTACAATGTACCTGTTATTGTGTGTCGTGACGCTCTGTGTCGTGATCTAACTCATATAATTTATATGGGGCTGATTACGTTATTATGGTGTGTTGTGGTGTGGCGCGTCCCGATCTGGTTTTTCTGATTGGACACAGAGCGCCACAACACAATAGTTTGTTTACGGCTTAAGTCACGCAAGTTAATCACTCTCTACAAGTGTCGTGAGGTGGCCAATGTTGTATTCGTTCATTAGCTCCTCAATATAAGAGTTGACTCAGCTTTTCTAAGTCGCCGTGTGTCGTTTAGAGAGAGCAGGTATAACCTGAGACGGCCACCTCTCTTACACATCAACTCCTCTAACACCAATTACGGCTGATTCGAACCCGTAAATCGTATGTTCAGTAATAAAAAAATTTATGTTTTTAGCTTGAGCATTAGTAAAGATGTCCTTAAAAGGAATCTTTCTAATCTCACGTGACTACTTATGGTTCTCGCTCTTTGTTGCACGCTTCTTTGTGTGTTATTTTTTATTTTTGCGTAATTTGTTTTGCATGCTTTAGTTGAGCCTCATCTCAGCACTTGTGCTGAGTTATAAAATTTGGTAAACTAACATGATCAATATGATGGAAATATTTAACAGACTTTTCCCCGCCAGTGCCACCGCAACAGCTACTGCTGAAACTCACATTGATTCAGATTCCGAAGCAACATTTATCGAACAACCAGAGCCGGACAAATTTCAGAATCAGTTGGACAATGCTGTTACAGGCATTTTGACTAAAGAAACCAAGGAGCATTATTAAAAACGAATTTCAACTCAATGAATCTACAGGCCAAAGATCTCCAAATATTTAAAGCTTGTATTAACCTCCAGCGATCCAGCCAACCTCGACTGAAAATGAGTGTTTTTTCGATTTCGGGAAACGTCGTGAATAAACTCAGAAGTCGCCTGTCCGACAAATCCCTTAACGCAATTATTTTATTAAAAGCCTTTTTTATTAAAAAAAAAGTAGGGTTTAAGTAGGTAGGATAATGAACAAGACTTAATAAATGATGCAGTGATTTTGCGGGCCAAATTGATGCCCATATTCCCAAATTCACTCACCCGTCGAAATCCGGCGAGTGACTGAAATTGGTATTCCCGATATTCACCCGCATTCACTCACATTCACTTTTCCATACCTTCATTTCACTCGAATTTGGTGAATTACCCATAAATTTTGGGCGAATTTTGGATGAATGGAGGAGAAATATGAAAATATGGTAGGCTTTAGAACAAACAACTACTGAAAAATCTCATCAAATTTTGTATACAGAAACACGAAATTATGACAGCTATTCGAGTAACGCATTGCTTCGCATCACCTGAAAACAGCTGAAAACGGGAATACCGATTACAAAGTGAACGACTTTTGAGTGAGTGAAAAGAATTCAGGTGAGTGAAATCGGGAATATGGGCATAAATTGTTCTTAGTATCTTAATAATTACTCATCACGTTACGGTGATTTTGGATGACAAATTTTATTTTATTATCAATTTCGTTTACGTACCTTACCTATTTATAATATTGAGTTTTGTTGCTTAATAATTATCCATGAAAAATAATTTTGTTTAATTACAAAATTTATGTTCCTTTGAAGATCTAAAATGTCTCGAGTGTCTCGAAATTCCCGGGATATTTAGCTCGAGATGTCTCGCGACCCGAGACTTTAAAAACTTCGAGACTTCACAAACCCTAAATAGGATAGGTTAAGGTGAGACTGGGAGGCTGAGGTATGCCGTCCGATAGGTGTAGATCTGCGCCACGTTGCACATCACTTCCTATGACGCAACTGTTATGTATTTTTTGTACACTTGATAACAAGATGTTCTTAGATAATCAAAATAATTATCCGATCTCCTCATGCTACTGTAGACCAGACCATTTATCTAGAAATGTCTAATGTTAATTAAGCTTAAAAATTATGATTCTCTTTAATCTAATCGGCTAACATTCAAAATCATTCACATACGAATTAGTTTGTAATATGCCGTGATTTCCTCCTTAAAGTATTCCCTTGAATTTATGAGTTCCGTAATAGTGCCCAATATTTCGATGCTTTCCAATAACGGATTACAAATTACAAAAAAAAAATATCTTATGTCCTCATAAATTCCCAACATCACTTTATTTCCCCATCAAATACCCCACAAACACTTGCCAAACAGCCGAAAAAGGACAACTCCTAGAATATAGGTTCCATGTCGACCAACAGCCATTCCTTCCGAAAAGTCCTTGCCCAACAAACCAGGAAGCAAAGTCAATAGATTCCTCTACACCTGAATTCATTGGTGGAAGGACGACCGGAGGCGAAAAGGGGGCGTCACATCCACTTACAAACAATTGAAAGTTGCTGACATTGAAAACGCGGAAACTATTACGTGCTAAACGTCCATTAAGCAACCATGCCTAGAGCAGGAAACTCACTGAGGAAAACGGAACAGAAAAAATAATTACCGCTTCCAAATATGCACAAAGCGATATGGCGACTAGATAAAAGGTGCGACTGTATGCTACTCACGAAAGGAATCGAGGACACTAGGAGACAGGATCTCCTCGGGGGATGTTCTCCATAGGAGCCACTGCATATCTGGGACATATCTACTACTCCTGCTGGCATACATGCATGCAGCTCTCCGCTTTAAGGATATTCTCTGTTTCCTTCCTCCTCCCACCGCATAAAAGGATTCGTCGAACGAAAAGTTGCCGTGGATATTGTAGTTAGGCCAATTCAAAGTTCAGTGGCCAGGTCGTAACTAAAATAGGTTTTTGGCAAAAAAAAGGACGAAAAGGGAAACACTTTGGTGAAATTTTATCCTGAAGGAATGAAAGAGCTTTTTGTACACAAGAAATTCTTGATAAATTTATGATATTCATCCATTTCGTTTTGGGTATGCTGCCCCCGCCTCCAGTATGTGTCACTTCACCATAAGACGGGATTTATCTATAGGGAATATTTCAATACGGCCG
This sequence comes from Thereva nobilitata, assembly GCA_963855945.1. Taxonomy (NCBI): domain Eukaryota; kingdom Metazoa; phylum Arthropoda; class Insecta; order Diptera; family Therevidae; genus Thereva; species Thereva nobilitata. Next base: position 51,915,911 of record OY979694.1, on the reverse strand, counting down.
AAATGGCAACGATAGCGAATATAAGTACCTTGGGCGAAGAGGCGAGCTAATATAGCTAACATGGGGCTGTTTTTCGGATAATGGCCTCGGGCATATATACCTTTACCTGGCATATTCATGACTTTCTTATGTTACATATTATAAATACCGTTAAAAGCGCCCTCAAAAATAACTGTGTGAAAGGTAAACGGAAACATTAGGCTTTCGGGCCGGCCACAGTGCAATTCTACAGGAGAAAGGGCTTCATTGAAGGGGAGGATCTTGATGAATTATTGTGCTTGAAATAGGTTCGAAAACTTCCTCATCTTTAAGTGTGTACCGTGGGTTGTTTTGCGTTATTGCTATTACGAATGTTGGCATGTTTCTACTTTATAATAAGAAATAACGGAAAAGGGTGCTTTTTGGTATAAATACTTCTTTAAAATTTCTTATCTTCACAGTGATATTATTAGATGCCTCCCACATAAATACTCACTTTTCATTTAGAAATATAAATTGTTGTAAGTTATACAATCTCTCAACAAATAGAAATTAAAATGAAAAACAGAAAATTTATAAATTTTTTAAAATTTCAAAATGAATCTTCCATTTTTATCAAATATCAAGTATTGAATTTTTTCTCATTAAAGACAAGAAATAGATCGGACAATGTGTATTCGATTTTACTTGAAATCATCTGAAAATATTTTTTTACTTCCGTCGGTACACTTTGTTAAAAAGGAAACATAATATCTTTAACAAATAAAGAATGGGTTCACAACGAGTACGAACGAACTGCAATAATAGAAGTATTTTTGATATTCTTACGGTAAAAAACAAGGCCATTATAGCCAAAAATAGCAGAAAATAACAGCAAAAGATGCCTTGACAGAACTCTTGTGAGATACTACATTTTATAATGACTGGCATTACTAACCTTACCATCACCTGTTAACATTATAAACAGGCCTTCAGGATCGCCAGCACAGAAGCTTGAAAGATACTAGCCTGCACCGGAAGTTGTCAGGACAGTCAGCTGTAAGCGGTCTCTAGATAAACCCTTGCTCGTCGACCTCTGACCTCTTATAGTCGTCGGTGAATAATCCGATCTAGAACTTTCTCAGGAAGTCTCCGTTTCTATACTCTCTTCTTGATGATATTTCAAAAGAGAAAACCTTGCTGAATGTCAATCTACGGAAGGTAGTTCGTGGTTGTAGCGACCATATCCTCGGATAACAGGTACAAGATGCTGCTTTTTCTGTAAGGTTATGAGGTATAGGCCCGGGTTTCCCTTAGTCTGAGGCGACAAGAGGCTAGGTGTTTGATAGGAAGGTCGGGAGGAATTGGTGCAAAAGAACATCAAAGGCGTTCGTGGGACATACTGTGATGGCCCCTGTTGCACCTATTATCTGCCTCTGAGATGAGCGTGTTGAGCTTGGGAGAGTAGTCACATATACCGATTGATGGATTTGGGAGTCGATGATTCTTTCCAGTGTCTTAAGCACGAAGGATGTATTGCATTTATTCCCGTCCAATGTATTTAGCTCCACTGATTAGTACAAAAAATCAAATCGAAAATCGTACCGTCACCTCCTCGCTGGTGCCTCCTGGATAACCAACCGACGACGGACGTACCCAGTGCCCGGGGGTATAGCTGGGCCACCCTATCCGATGGGGTATAATTCACGGATCCGGTCCCCCAGGTTCGGGGGTTGGGCGAAAGGTTGACAACCTCTCCTCGGAAAACAATTCTTGTTATGGAATCGAGAAATCAGCCTCGGAACAGTCAGGATTTACGGCAAAGACCCCAGCAACGTCCCAGGACTAATGATTTAAGGATTAACGATATAAAATTTGCAACATGGAATGTGAGAACATTATATAGACCTGGAGCAATGGCAGAAATGATAGATGAGCTTAGACGATATAGAATACTCATTGCAGGACTACAAGAGCTAAGATGGACTGGTGAAGGAGTCCTAGAACGAAGAGACGCTACGATATTCTACAGTGGCAATAATGACTCCAGAAGAAACTTTGGGGTAGGTTTCTGTGTACTTAAACCTCTACTCAACAATGTAATAGACTTCACCCCGCTTAACGATCGGATCGCGACCCTAAGAATCAAATCCAGATTTCATAATATAACATTCATCACGGTGCACGCGCCTACAGAAGAAAAACCAGAACAAGAAAAGGATGACTTCTATGAAACTCTTAGAGTGACTTATGACCAAGTCCCTTCTTACGACATGAAAATCGTATTAGGCGACTTTAACGCTAAAGTGGGTAAGGAACCATATTATTACCCCTACGCTGGCAAATTCTCGTTGCACGAAGAATCAAACGATAACGGGAACAGAATGGCCGAATTCGCGATCGCAAGGAGTTTGACAATAGCTAGCACTTGGTTTAACCATAAAAATATACACAAAAGGACATGGACATCACCAGATGGCAGGCACCATAACCAAATCGACCATGTTCTAGTTAACACTAGGCATGGAAGTAGCATACTGGATGTAAGGAGTTTCCGAGGAGCGAATGTAGACACCGATCATTACCTAGTTGTTGGGAAAATGAGGGCGAAAAAACTAGCGACAAGACATAGAACAAACAATGATAGACAAGCAAAGTGGAACATAGAAAAATTAAAAAATGAAGAAACAAAACAACAGTATGAAAGAATCTTAACAGGAAAGCTAGAAGAAATAGCAAGGAGTCTGGAAATGGAAAATGATCTGAACCTGATGTGGAACTCGATAAAAGAAAAAATCACAGAGACAAACAACAGTGTATTAGGCACACAAAACCAAGAGAGAAGGAGGCACTGGTTTGATGATCAATGCAAGAGAAGCATTGAAATAAAAAACCAAGCAAGACAGGTGTACCTAGAAAGAATGACCAGAGGAAACCACGAGAAATATGTAGCAACACGAAGAGACATGAAAAAGTTATTAAGGAAGAAAAAACGTGACTACTTTAGAAATAGAATAAGTGCGATTAAGCAAAGCTACACTAATAAAGACGCTAGGAGTTTCTACAAAGAAGTCAACATGATTAAGAAAGGATACAAACCCACCTGCACCATGGTAAGAAGAGAAGATGGTACTATAGCTAGTAGTATCGAGGACATACTCGAGGTGTGTGAGAAATACTTTAGAGACTTCTTCAAAGAGAACATAAACCTAACACAGGGAGAAGCAGACAACCGTAGTACAGATGACCCAGAAAACGATACGCCAGATCCTACAATAGAAGAAGTTGCAAATGCCATAGCGAAACTGAAAAATCATAAGGCTCCAGGTCCAGATGGCATACACCCGGAAATATTAAAAAATGGTGGGGAGAGTTTATGCCATGTCTTACATAGCCTCATCGTAAAACTATGGAAAAGCAGCAAGTTGCCAGAAGAATGGCTTTTAGGTACAATAGTCCCAGTCCATAAAAATGGTGAATTGATGAACTGCAAAAACTACAGACCAATATCTTTGTTGAACACAGCTTACAAAGTGCTTTCACATATTTTATTTAATAGACTGAAACCACATTTGGAGGATAAAGTAGGTGATTACCAAGCAGGATTTAGAACAAATAGATCGACAACAGACCAGATTTTCATAATGAGACAAATACTTGAAAAATGCTGGGAAGAAAGCATTGATATTCATCTTCTTTTTGTTGACTATAGAAATGGTTACGACCTGCTTAATAAAAGAGAGTTGTGGAAGAAGATGAGTGAAATGGGTTTCCCGAAGAAATTAATAGGCCTATGCAGAATGACGACCAAAAATTGTAAAACACAAGTGAGAATACGAGGATACAACTCGATCAACTTCCCTCAAGAATCCGGTCTGCGACAAGGAGATGCGATCTCACCAATACTTTTTAACATTGCTCTGGAAGCAATAATGAGGGAAACACAGCTTAATGGAGCAAATAGTATCTTCACAAGGAACATTCAGGTACTAGCCTTCGCAGATGACATAGTCATAATTGGACGCAAGGCGCAAGATGTAAAAGAAACCTTTTCCAAAATTGTCCAAAGTTCAGCAAAGTTTAAGCTACGAGTAAATGACACAAAAACAAAGTATATGATCGTATCAAAACGAGGACAACGACTAGGGCGAAGTATCAGCCTTGACGATCATAGTGTGGAAATTGTAGAAAACTTTATCTATTTAGGGACAATGCTTACTGCAGAAAATAAGATAAAGGACGACATCCATAGACGCATCGTAGCCGCAAATAAAACCTATTTCGCACTAGTCCCGGTCCTAAAAAACAAAGAAATTTCAAGACAGTGCAAGGTCAGACTATATAAAACATTAATCCGCCCAGTTCTATGCTATGGGTCTGAGGCTTGGACATTGACCCAACAAACAGAAAATCAACTTAAAATCTTCGAAAGGAAGATCTTAAGAAGAATATTTGGACCTGTAAGGGTTAACCAGAACGAATGGCGCATTAGGACAAACGAAGAACTTCAAGAAATGTATGACGAAATTAATATAGCTACATACATAAGACTGAATAGACTGCGATGGCTCGGACACGTTGTACGAGCTTCAGAAGATAGAATGCTAGCCAGGATTTTTAATGGTAGACCATCAGGAAGAAGAAGACGACCAAGAAATAGGTGGATAGATGACGTGCTAGCAGATATACGGAAATTTCGTATAACAAATTGGAGAGAGCTAGCAAGACGTAGAGATGACTGGAAGAGGAGACTTCGAGAGGCCCGAGTCCTGCAAGGACTGTAGCGCCATTCAAGAAGAAGAAGAAGATTAGTACAATTATATAACTTATTAACACAGTTTCCTTTATTATTATAACACAGCTTTTTATTCAGAACACATCCTTTATATATAACATAGCTTTTTATTATAACACAGCTTTTTATTCTAGATCTTATATTTATTACATTTATTGTCACATGTACGTATATATCTATTTATCTTTTTATGTCTTTATTTTTTCTTAACTATTTTGTTTAATTTCAGAAATCTTTTTTTTAAGTTGAGCTGTCAACTTTGGAAAATTATTATTAATTTTTAATTCCTACTTAGCCTTGGCTGACTGGGTTTTATCCCCCAGTCCTCTTGGCTAAGTAACCGGAAGTAGTAGGACGATGTTAGGCTAATCGGCCTATAGTTCTTCGCAGATACGTGACCTCTTCTTCTTGTCTTTTGAACGAAGACGACTCTCACCCGTCTTCAACTCATGGAGACGTAACTGAGCCACACGCAGCTCTTGAACTTATTACCTTAGGTAGTTTCTGCAGCATGACTAGTAGTATGCCATCGGGTCCATGTGTTTTGAAGAGGGGTAGCTATTAATCGCCCAGAGGACCTTTTCCTTTGTAATAATGGCGGAAATATCCTCCCAGGAGTGTCTCATTCATTCATTCCCTGATCCTTGGACCTAATTTTCGCCCTTGCTCTAATAGCTCTATAGAGTCCGCGAGTATCATTCCGTCCAAGCTCAGTTACCCTTTTTTATAAAGGACGGACTGGAGTGCAGATTGACAATGCCCAGGCTGGCGAAATGGCTTTCTTGTATAAATTTAGGCAAGACTGCCAAAGCCCTTGTTTGTAACGACTTTTGCAGATCTATCTTGTTAACTTCCTGAGTTTCGTGAGATCTTTATTCCATTTGGGAGGAAGTCTGTGGCCACAAGCGATAATCGTTTAGCTCTAAATTTGTGATTTTGAGAAATCGTAAATTAAAGATAAAATTATGTTTGTGAAAAAAGTAGGAGATATAAGGGATTCAATTTTTATTCTAAATTAAAGTTTGGAACAAGTTAAAGGAAATGTATGAAAATCAATAATACTAAATCATTTTTTTACAGAAAAAAAATCAAAAATTAATTAAAGGCGATTATGTAAAATTTAGAAGCTTGAATTTCAAATTTCTATATCGACTTAGGCGTTTATTGTAAACACAAAATACTGTCCTGTTGAATATTAAATTAACTTATGTTTTTACTGAAAACTCAAATTTCGCTTTATTATGAGTTAAGCTGAAATGCAAGAAAAATTCATAATTATATTTTTGAAATACTTGTTTTATAATTTCAACTTATTTCATTTACATATGTATAAAAAATTTAAGTTTCTTCCATAACAATAAAAAAACAATTCAATTCCTAAAGACTAAAAAAATATTTTTATATTATGTTTAATACTGTGTCGTGAGTGATATTATAACTCAGTATCCGAATCTCCCTCCACTAAATCTGGATGTACATCGGGTCCATCCATTGTTTCAAGACTTATAAAACGCGTGGAAACATGCGCTAATGAAAGGTAATAAGTCCTGGAGGTCCTTTTTCTTGTTTATATTAATTTTGATTTGCTCTTCAAGTTTAGGAACGCTGTCAAAACTCAGTGTATTAATACCTCGCTTTCGTATATTTAAAACTTTAAACGGTTCATTTTGGTTTAAAGAAGTTTTATAAAAAATTATCCCGAAATCTTTAGTGTATCTCAGCCATTTGACATTACGCCAAACAAATTTTTCACCATCTTCGTTCCTATTTCTCCACAAAAATTTGGATTTTACGAATAAACAAAAATTAAAAAAATCGTTCTTTTCCATTTCAATACCATTAAATTTATGTTTTATACCGACAGTTCTTATAAAATTATACCAATCGTATGGGTGATGAATCGTTACGTCAGTTCGTTTTTTCCTTCTTTCAATAGCGGCGTGATCTACATCGCATTCCATATGTGTATGGCCTGGTTCCAAGAATTTATGATCTATAATTTCAATATTTTTTTTGAATATGACAAGCCACTACATGTTTTACTTGAGAGTGTATAAGCAGACCGTTTATATGTTTATAAAGGCAGGACGAAATCTGATTATCTCTACGACCAGATATAGCCTCGTGCCACATATAACAATGAGGAGTTCCTTCCACGCAATCATGAATAGTCAGATTGTATGTCCAAAGCTGCCTTTTGTAAAAAGAAACTGCGTTTCTCAGAAATGGAGTAGGCAAACATTGTTGCAAATCAAATGCAAAAACCTTAAGTGTTGAATCGCTAGCTGCTAACAGTTTGTCAGTTCTTTTTGATTCATAGGCGAGCTCTGCTTTATTATGGTGATGAGATAGTTCACTTTGGAACTCCTTTAAAGATCCGACATCATTTTCAGTTTTAGCTATATTAATTTTCTCAAACCACGGGAGAACATTTTGCACTTTAATTTGTTTTAAATACTACTGTAAGGGTTATTTTTAATTTTATAATCTTTAATAAAAACGTCAACACTAGTTGGCTATGTTCATTCAACTGAGTTCTTTTACTCACTAACACATTGAACAAAACCGCCTATACTTCGATTTAAATTAAGAGTTTAAAAACCCACAGGTATGCATTAATCGCTTAACTAATAACAGTTTTTGATTATATGTATGACCAGTTATACAATAACATCTTATCTCAACAAGAAAAATTATGAAGCGATATTCAAAATTTACAACAATCGCTTAACTCGACTTTAGCTACTCTTAAGATTCTATATTTTAAATGAGATTTGTTGCTAGCATTGATACTAAATAATAACTTAAGTCAATATAAGCTGGTATTGAAAAACAATAAATGTGTTAATCATGTTCTAAAACGAATTTAAGCGGTTATTGTATATGCAACCCAGTGACGTTTAGACATAAGCGGTAATGTTTTTCAACCATAACTTTAGTTAGAGAAAGAGTAGGAGAACCAAATTTTGTGTGCATATGTACTTTAATATGAGGGGTAACTCAGTTTTAGTAACTCAGTAACTCAGTTTTGTCTAAACTCGACTTAAGCGGTTATCGCTTTTGGCCACAGAAATATGTTTTACTCCGAATTACCGAGCAGAATACCTAATACCCGGTTTTGATAGCGGTTTCTGTTGATCTTATCTTAGACTTTCTCTGTAAGGTGTTCCCTTTCCTGTTAGCGCTGTCTAGAGAGTTTTGCTCTCAGGATCTGACCGAACTTCTTCGAGTCAGTCTTTTTTGGTTTTTTGTGCGGTTGAGGAGCTTCAGCCTGCGTACCCATCGGTGATCAGGGAAAGACATTTCTTCTAGTACTCCCTAATTTTTTGCTTTGAATGTTTCAGTGTCTGTGCACAGCGTGATGTCTAACAATTCTTCCCAACCTAAAAAATTCTCCGTGCTTGGGAATACGAAGGTTGAGCTGTTGCCTAGGTTACACACTGCTAAGTTTGAATTAAAGATAAAATCAAATAGTGACTCTCCCTGCTAGTTATTCTTGTCGCCTCGCCAAAGCTTATGTCTCAATTTGGCGTCGCATCCTTCGACCAGGTTGGCTCCAAGCGATTTTGGTACCTTCAATTAAAGAATGATAACTCGGTCAGATAGATGCAACTGGGAATTATAAAAATTGACTCCCATGCCCAAGTGCCCCAGTACCTACTAGCGCTGTCATGTCTTCTATTTAACATAGTGTTGAAGAAGGTGGTAAAGGACGCTGCTGCTAAGTTAGTTAAATTCAAGTTAGTTCAATTCGGCCCTTGGTAACTTAGGCATGTAATACATTTTACATTTTTCAATTTTTTTTTTGTTTTTTCGAGTCATACTAGTCAAATATGACCTGAATTATAGTCAAGATTATTTTCTGTATCGAGATCGCTTCCCTTAATCATCTTCGATTAACATACTAAGCCATCTATAAGTTTATTAGGTCGTGGTAATCAGCACCACTTACAACTAAGAAGTATTAGTTTATAACTATAATTTACGATGAAAGCAGTTGAAAAATAACTCCTTACATAAAGTAATTTCCGACGTTTCTGTAGATAAGTTCCTTGTTCTGAGGGCAAACAGAAAAGTATCTGCAAGTGTAGTGGTAAACATGAATAAATTCATTGCTATCTAAAGGACTCCACATGAGGGTTAATGAAGAAATACAGTCAATAAAGTGTCCTAAATTTGAGGGGAAACTCCATTACATTTTTCATGCGGCCCTGGTATGCATATTTTTTCTTACTGCACATTTTTATCCCTAATCAACGAATCTCAGTGATATCGCTAACATTCCGAAAGGTACCAGTTAAAAAGAATAAAATTTCAACCTTTTTAGTGGCCCTGAGGTCTCTGCATCGCTTTTAACATGAACGAATTTTACCTGCCAGATATGTACCTAGTGGCTTCTATCTATTCACCTACATCCACTTACCGCACGTACATCTTCCTTAACAATTTTTTTTTAATCTACACCAGTTTTGGTGGTGAAATTCTTGTTTTTCGTCCTAGAAAGAGTGAAGTGTTAATTCCATTTAAGAACTTTGGCACACAAGCATGTACCACACATTGAAAAAACTTGGTTTCATTTAATCGAGTTTAGTTTCCAAGAGAAAGTCTTATGAAATGAAAAATTTGAAGAGAAATTAAAATTACACTTTGAAAATTAATTACATTTTGAAAATTAATTCTTTTTCTATTCTACAGTGTTAGAAAGTTTGGATTTGTTTGTTGGGGATTGAAAGATTTTTTGTTTTTCTTTTTCTGATTGATTTTGCTGTTCAGTTTTAATGCTGGGATTGAATATATTTTTTAAAATTAAATATTTTATATTTTATGGTGTAATCAATCTGTATAACCTGCTTCGAAACCAATTTTTAAATAAAATAGACTTTTTTATTACTAATTTAGGATTATGTATTCTCCTTCCTAAAAGTGCTCAATAGTACAACGCTGGATTTCACTATTTATGGTGACATTTTATATGGGAAATTATGGAATGCTCTTCTCTACTAAAGGGCCTCTCTCTGAATTCGATGTTTATTTTGAGGTTATCTCCGGAATATAATATTTCAAATCATCGTTACGAGAAAACATTCGACGAATAGGAATCCTTGACATTACTGGCCAACAATCTCTTTTCGCGCATCCTGTTTTTATCTCCACAATTTCTTATCACCCCAAGCAAACTACCGCCTTCTTAAAAGCCCAAACAGACTAGCGCGGCGGAGGTAGCGGCGTCCGCCCGCCAGAGAGTTTCCCATACATTTAATTTCTCCGCGCCGCCTGTGGAGAAATTAAATGTATGCGGGAAACTCTGGGGGCGGACGCCGCCACCTCCGCCGCGCTAATCTGTTTGGGCCTTAAATGCTTACTTAATACTAAATATGAGAAGTGATTTTATCGGGCCTGTATGATTAATTACGGTTAAGATTGAGACTAGCGTCTAAATGTTCACCAAGTGCTTAGTTTGATCGGAAATGTGTCGAATTATGAAATCTATATATTAATAGGCAAAGCCAAAAATTGTGATCCCTTTTTAACCTATTTCCGGTGGACGTATCTTAATGAAACGTATATCAAACGATAGGTATTTTTTCATAGATGTACTGTATGAAAATGTGTCGCCTTTCACTCGATTTCAGCATTGATCGAAATTTAATAAATAAAAATTCCTTGAAGTTATTTTGCTATACTATATTAATTTATTTCGAATAAAAAAAGGCAATTAATTCAATTTTTCTTTAAATTTTTCTATATACAATACAAGACCGCACTAAAGTAATAAAATCTAATGGAAATTATTTATTGATACGTATAGGTCGGCATGCGAGTGATCCTTTCAACCCAAGGTCATGTGGAGGCACTCATTCACCCACCTTTAAATTTTTATAAAGCTGAAAGATAAAGGTTTAGTAATGATTTATAAAAGTTAAATTATTGGTTTCCCTTGATGGCTTTCTGGCTCCGCACAACTTCGCACAATTTTTTCCTGGTACTATCACACACGAAATCTTAACTTTGACTGACTTTTTCGGCCCGTTTTATCAACTCCAATGTCCCCGTAAAATTTTGGATCTGATGGTCCCGTTGACTTATTGTGTTTTGTTGCAGTGGAGCAGCTGTGCGGTGCCTTGAATCACGGTCTTGTGTTTTGTTGTTGTGGTTATTTTGTAATTCATGTTAATTCATTTGTTTTTTTTTTTTTAATTCATTTAATTTAATTATATTGTAATTTGTTCATGTTCGTGTGAACATTCTCCCGCCGTTGAACGATCACGTTCGAACCCGTTGAAGCACCTTTTTAATGCCCCTCTTGTGGTGATGATGAAAAATCACTTCTCCATTCTGCTTTACCCTTAGACGGACTTGAAATTTATCTGGGAGATTGACTGTAAAGTCCTTCCTTGATTTTTTGAGTTTTTCAAAGTCTAATCGTTGAATGACCTTCTTAGGAATGTATATGGTTTCTCCTTCCCTTGTTATGAATCTTTGTATGTCATTTTCCAACCTCATTCTTATTTCCTTAATGGTAGTTGAAGGACGCAGTAATTCGATGGACCATTTTTTTGTATTGTTGATGATTATTGGAAACTCTACGCCCTTTGGAAGTTCGTGGCTTGCGTTTATATTGGTTCCCGTTGTATTGGATGGTTGTTGCCCAGCAACGGTGTTGCAACCAGGCTGACTGCACTCTTCTGATAGGGATTCGTTGAATGGTTCGAACAGGATATCTTCAAAGATGTTCAACACGTCGTCACCTTGATCCATCTGTAATGACCTGGGATTAGTAAAGGGGAATAATTGGAATCATACAAGACGACACAAAGAAGGACACTATAACACGACGGCACAACTACAACAAAGAATTTCCTTTCTAGTTTGAATCATGTTTTGGGGGTGTCTCCACAGGGAGACGACAGACCTTAGTGATAGGTCTTAGTAGGGTGTTGTTCTTTGTACGTATTTTAACGACTCGTATAAGCCCGTCCTTTCATGGATATGCTTCTATGATTATTCCCAGAGGCCAATGTGTTGGAGGAGTATTTTCATCCTTGATCAGAACAACGTCATTAATAGTTAAATTAACTTGTGGTTTTTTCCATTTAGACCTCTCTTGCAATCGGTGTAAATATCCTCGTTTCCACTGTCTCCAGAAGTTTTGTATTAACTGTTGGGTATATCTCCAGCGATTGAACGGAAGCACGTTCCCATGTTCCGGCTCGGGAATTGCAGATAAAGCTTGGCCGATTAAAAAATGAGCTGGAGTTAAAACTTCTAAATCTTCAACGTTATTGCCAATTGCACAAAGTGGACGGGAATTTAAACAGGCCTCTATTTGGGCCAGTAGAGTAGCTAGTTCTTCGTAGGTGCAAGAAGTTTCACCTAAAGTTCTTTTAAGATGGTACTTCACGGATTTCACGCCGGCTTCCCATAGACCTCCGAAATGGGGGGATGCAGGCGGGTTAAAATGCCACTTTATGCCCTTTAGTGCGAGCTGCTCGCCAACTTCGTTGGTATATTGTTTAATAGCGCTTGCCAGATCTTTGTTTAGTTGGTTTTTTCCTCCAACAAAGTTAGTTCCACAGTCCGAATATATGTCCGTACAGCGACCTCTTCTCGATATGAATCTTTTAATGGCAGAAATGAATGTAGCAGCCGTCAAGTCAGAGACTGCTTCTAAGTGCATAGCCCTGGTTGCCATGCAGACGAACACGCATATGTATCCCTTGTACTTACGAGTACATTTGTGAGGAGATGTCTTGATCATAATGGGGGCGGCATAGTCCAATCCAACATGGGTGAAAGGTTTACTTATATTAACCCGCGCCGATGGAAGGTTTCCCATAAGTTGATTATATGTTGATTTCCGATGGCGCGCACATATTACACATTGATGAATTCGTTTTGTGATTAACCCCTTTGCGTTGAGAATCCAATATTCATTGCGAGTAGCATTTAAAGTTAGTGTGGGCCCGCCATGTAGAGTTTCTGTGTGAAATTTGTCCACTATTAATTGAGTTACATGATGATCTCGTGGCAAAATAATTGGGAATTTATTTGAGTAAGGAAGATTTGCATTGGCTAATCGGCCACCTACCCGTATCAATCCATCTGAGCTCAGATGTGGATTTAAATTTAATAATTTGCTTTTTGATGGGATGGGTTGGTTTCTGGTTAGATGTGTGTATTCTTGAGAGAATTCCAATTTCTGTACCAGTCGGCAAATTGTATTGTTTGCTTCTTGTAGCTCCGAAGTAGAAAGCCAACCAGTTCTCCTTGTGTTAGTTTTCCTAACATTATTAGCGAATCGTAGAACCATGGCAGTGACACGAATTAATTTGTGGAACGATGAAAATTTTTGCAAGAAGTCGTCATCCACTTTCGTCAAACAGGCATGCATGGCCTCCCTCTTAGCCTCTAAATTCGTTGGGTTTAGTGTGGTTGTTAATTTCGGCCATTTTTCTGACTGTTGACTCAACCATGCTGGGCCATGCCACCATAAACTATTTTGCTTTAAGTCTTCCGCAGTGCATCCGCGGAAGCTACGTCTGCCGGATTGTGGACACTACTAACATGATGCCAACACCTTGGCGGAACTGCGTCTTGGATTTCAGACACCCTGTTTGCCACATAGGTCTTCCAACGCGTTGGATGGTCCTGAATCCACTGTAAGGTAATCATCGAGTCAGTCCAAGCAAATAATGATATTCCGGTTAGTTGCATATCGTTGAGCACGGTCGTCATTAATCGAGTTAGAAGTACTGCTCCATTTAACTCCAGTCTTGGCAATGTTATTGGTTTGATTGGAGCTACCTTTGTTTTGGCCGTAAGCAGGTGACAGGTTACTTCTCCATTCTTATTTTGAACACGTAGATACACTGCCGCAGCATAGGCTCTCACTGATGAGTCGCTGAATCCATGAAGTTGCATGCTTGTAGCCTGACATGACCATCCAACCCATCTGGGAATCTGTATATTTGTCAAATTTGAAACAGAGGTTTTAAAGGCTTCCCATTGTCGTTGGATCGGTTGGCTTACAATTGTATCCCATGCTATATTTGATATCCACAGTGTTTGTATTAATACTTTCGCCACTATTGTTATGGGCGCTAACCATCCCAAAGGATCAAATAACGATGCTATTGCAGACAACATGGTTCGTTTAGTGTTTCCTGCAGATTGAAATGGTTTTGTGATGGCAAACGAAAAATAATCTAATTCTGGATGCCACTTTAAACCCACCGTTATTATTGTTTCGTTTTCCATCACGTCCAGTGAGGGCTTCAATTCCAGTTGATCTACTGGCAAATCGATTAACAAATCCTTATTATTGCTTGCCCATTTACGTAGATTAAAGCCTCCTGACTTTAACATGCTAATTAATTGGTTTCGTAACAATTTAGCTTCATCAACTGAGTCAGAGCCAGTCAAAACATCGTCGACGTAAAAATCTGTAAGTGCAACCTTAGCTGCTTCGGGCCACTTTGATTTACTGTCTTCAGCTAGCTGTTGCAGGGTTCGTACTGCTAAATATGGCGCCGATGTAGTGCCGAAAGTAACTGTCTTTAATTGATAGTCTTGCAGCTCGTCTGTATTTTCATGTTGCCAAAGAATCCGTTGATAAATACGGTGGTCTGGATGAACCAAAATCATCCGATACATTTTTTCTATGTCGGCTGTGATGGCAATTTTGTGTTTCCTCCACTTAAGCACAGTTGCAAACAGTTTGGGCTGTAAAGTTGGACCCACTAACAATTGCTCATTTAGCGATTTGCCGTTGCTACTACGAGCAGACGCATCAAATACGATCCTCAATTTAGTTGTAGTACTATCTTTGAAAACCGCATGGTGCGGTATGTAATAGTGTGGATTTCCTTGGATCGACGAGTGCACTCTTTCCATGTGTTGAAGATCAATGTACTCTTCCATACATTTAGTATACTCTTCCTTTAGTGTAGGGCTTCTTTCAAACCTTCTTTGTAGAGCGCGGAAACGTTGTGCCGCCAATTTTCTAGATTCTCCTAAATCTGGAGTATTCCCTGCAACAAACGGCAATTTAACTTGATATTGGCCATTTTCAAGACGTTTACACGTATTTTTGTATATATTTTCACATTCCCTTTCTTCGGTGGTCAATATTCGTTTGGTGAGGATCTCTTCTTGTTCCCAAAATCTTCTAAGTTGGACATCTAAATCCTCCTCCAATTCAGTTACTATTGTGAATGATGAAGTTTCAGATGTAGCACGCTTGCAATTTTTCCCCATAATTAACCATCCAAGTTTGGTATTGAGCGCAATTGGCTCCGTTTCCTGGCCTCGTTTAATTCCGTCCTGAATTATAGTAGCATAAACATCAACGCCAAGTAACATGTGAACTGGCCCAGCCTTCCAGTATGTAGGATCTGCCAATTGCAAACCAGTTATATGACCCCAGTTTCGATTGATTAATGAGGTGGCTGGTAGCAAATCAGTTATTTGCTTTAAAACCAGCATATCAGCAGTCAGTATTAGGTGCTCATCAAATTGTGAGTATAGTGCTAAATTTACCTGCTTTCTAGTATGCGCTGTCTGGCTAGCGTTCAAGCTATTGACCACTACTGATGTGTGGCATGTCTTTAGTTGCAATCTCTTACAGGCCTGCTCTGTAATAAAGGAAGATTGCGACCCTGGATCTATTAAGCATCTCAGGGTAATTAATTGACCATCATGTGCTAAAGCCTTAACTAAGGCAGTAGACAATAGACCATTGAAGCTCTTGGTTGCTAAAAAGCTCTTGCTTTGATCAGAAGTGTTTCTTTCATCCTGATATGGTTGATCCTCATTAACCTTTAAACGTGTGGGGTGATTAACCTGTTCCCCATTTGATGTAGGACAAACACGCTCTTTCCTTGGTTCAGTGTTTGCATTTGCCTTTGAATCGGTTGAGTTTTCTGATTTGTGTAGTAACGTGTGATGAGACTTGTGGCATTTAGAACACGTTTGTTTACAACTTTCATACGTATGCTTACTAGAAAAACAATTAAAACACCTTCCTGATGCCTTAATGAGTCCCCGACGTTCAAATGCATTCATTCTCAAAAATTTAGAACATTTTCCCACGTAGTGTTTATTATCACAAGCTGGGCATTTAGCATTGCTTGCGGTATAATATGATTGTGTGAATTTTTTTGTCGTGGCCTCTTTAGTTGGTGCTCTCGAACAATGACCTGTAGTATGCGCTATTGACTCTAAAACCTTATATCTTGATTGAATGAATTGCTTAAATTTTTTCATGTCAGGACTATTTTGACTATCCTGTAATTCCTCTTCCCAGAGTTTAACTGTTTGCAAAGGTAGTTTTTTAACTAATAAAAATATAATAATGGTATCCCAAGACGAAACGTTTTCTCCTAACATTTCTAATTGCTGTAAACAACCTTCAGTTGTGTCTAACAAAGCCTTCAATCCATTGCTGCTTTCAAAATTCATTTTTGGTTGATCAGTAAGCGTAAGCCCCTTTAATTGTGTATTTATAAGTAGTCTTTTGTTTTCATATCTGGCTTTTAGTCGGTCCCAAGCTGGACCATAATTACTTTCAGTAATTGGAATGTTTTTCAGCAAACTAGCTGCTTCGCCCGTTAAACATTCCTTCAAGTAATGTAACTTGTGTATTGGTTGCAATTGCACATTGTTATGGACCAGTGAACTAAAATAATCGTGAAATGAACGCCAATCATTATAGTTGCCATCAAACTTCGGAAGATGTATTTTAGGTAACGGAGTTCTTGAGTTGGTTGTGTGCAAAATAGTAGTCCCAGGAATGGGCATGGTTGTGTCCTGTTGCGGTGTACTTGATAACATGCCGTCAACCAATTCTCCAAAGTATTCTAATACGCTAACATGAACTGTTGAATATTTATCCTCAGTAAAGTACGGGTCATCTGAAGATTTTTTAGATGTTATTATTAATTCCCTAATTTGGGTATCTCGTTCATCAAACTCATCCCAACCCCTTTTTATTTGTTCGCTCATATTTTGAATAAAACCAGCAGTTCTTTTTTCCGTATTTATAGTTTTTCCCGTTCTAATTTGCTTCAACAATTTTTCTGCAGCCAATTCTTGCGCAATTAACAAATGTTCTAATTTCGGAGCCATTTTGAGTTCAGAATATTAATATTTTTTTTTATTTAAAATGATTCAATGATGATCGAATGAATATCCGGCTCGAAGGACCATAAAATGTATGAAAATGTGTCGCCTTTCACTCGATTTCAGCATTGATCGAAATTTAATAAATAAAAATTCCTTGAAGTTATTTTGCTATACTATATTAATTTATTTCGAATAAAAAAAGGCAATTAATTCAATTTTTCTTTAAATTTTTCTATATACAATACAAGACCGCACTAAAGTAATAAAATCTAATGGAAATTATTTATTGATACGTATAGGTCGGCATGCGAGTGATCCTTTCAACCCAAGGTCATGTGGAGGCACTCATTCACCCACCTTTAAATTTTTATAAAGCTGAAAGATAAAGGTTTAGTAATGATTTATAAAAGTTAAATTATTGGTTTCCCTTGATGGCTTTCTGGCTCCGCACAACTTCGCACAATTTTTTCCTGGTACTATCACACACGAGATCTTAACTTTGACTGACTTTTTCGGCCCGTTTTATCAACTCCAATGTCCCCTAAAATTTTGGATCTGATGGTCCCGTTGACTTATTGTGTTTTGTTGCAGTGGAGCAGCTGTGCGGTGCCTTGAATCACGGTCTTGTGTTTTGTTGTTGTGGTTATTTTGTAATTCATGTTAATTCATTTGTTTTTTTTTTTTTAATTCATTTAATTTAATTATATTGTAATTTGTTCATGTTCGTGTGAACATGTACAGAATATATATTTTATTCAGGCACGTGCATAGCGAGAGGTGTGAAAGCGAGGTAAAATGCTATAACACTTCCATAGAACTGATCAACTTCAACTTTTTTTTCCTATGTGATAGTCTAAGCTCAGGTGTCATCCTTTGTACTACCAGTTCGTCATGTCGTACAAGTCATGGTGCAATGTCTGGTAGTAAGCTTAGCTCGAAGAGAGAGAAGGATAGGATAGGTTAGGTGGAGTCAAGGGGGTGTTGGAGGAGCTCGCGATGAACCTTGCTTTTGAACTCTTGGGTGTTGTATGAGTTCGGGAATACTGACTGTGGAAGGTTGTTCCACGGTCAAGTTGTTCTTGTTATAAACGAATTTCTAAATCGAAGTAGGCGCGAAGATGAGGACTGTAAACTATGGGGGTGAGCCGAGCGGGCAAGTCTTGTGTTGCGGACAAAATGTTGCTGTGGTGGCATGAGGTAACTTATTTCAGTGGAGCAGTCATTGTGGTAAAGGCGGTAAAATTTTGTAAGAGCTGCTACATTCCTACGGGGGATTAATGAGTCAATTGAAGAGCAGATGACGATATCACCAATAAATTTGAGAGCTCGGTTTTGCACCTTGTCCAGCCAAGCTAAGGTGGTTGTCGGGGCCCCGGCCCAGATATGAGTTGTATACGAGACGGGGACGTAGGTGTAGGACTGGCAGATTATAGCGCTGGCGGACGGCTGAAGGAGGAATTTACACCTTTTGATTAGTCTCAGGCACTGTGATGCTTGTTTAGCAATTTGGAATATTTGGTTATTCCAGCGCAGATCTTCGGCTAATGTTATGGCTAGGATATTTGTAGACGGTTCATCCGTTAGGTTCTTATTGCCCACTGAAAATGAAGGAGGGTCGGTGCAAGTTTTATTGAAGATGAGACAGTACTTCGTTTTTTATGCATTAAATTTAACACGGTTCTTGAGACCCCAATCAAGAATTAGTTCGATGTCCTGGAATTGAATTTTGCACATATGTATAGTTCGCGTGATAATACAATCTGACCATTTTGTAAAAAAAATCAAGATGGCGGCTCTAAGATGGTGGCCGAATTTTGCAATTGTGCCTCCCGACCTCCCCACATGGGTATCAAATGAAAGGGTAATACAAGTAGAATACAATTAGCTGTGTGCCGTCTTTCCAAATTCAAAATGGCGGATTACCACCCACAACCCACTTGGTATGAGTATCAAATGAAAGGGTGAGACAAGTAGAAGACTATTAGCTGTGTGGCGTCATTCCAAATTCAAAATGGCAGCCAACACAATATGGCGGTTTACCTTTTTCTTTACAACGCCCGCGATATGGGTATCAAATAAAAGTGTATGACGAGTATAGTACAGTAAGCCGTGTGACGTCATTTTAAATCTAATATGGCGGTCACTACAAAATGGCGGAAGACATATAATAGACTTAAAATTATAAAATAAAATTAACAGTTTAAAAAAACTAAACAAATACGCTTTTATTTTCAACTTTACTGTAATTATATCGTTTTGAGCGAAAGTACGAACTTCTGACTCTATTTCAGCATACTTTTTGGTCATTTTGAAGGAAAACGACAAATGTAATTAGATCGTTTTGTTCGCCAGCTCCTCATATAACATCTAAGTCTGTCAAAGGCTGCTCTTTTCCTTGGTTAGGAGGTGCAGGATCATTGTTAAGTGTATACCGGGTGCCAGGATCATCGAGGACAACAAAAAGACAAATGAATTGGCCTGGCTATGGACAAATTTTATAGATTCACTAATGGAGAATGTACAGGAACCGCAGTGTGTGGCGAAGAGAGATTCTACCATGCAGTTCTTTTCAATAAACGCCACGCCCCAAGACTAGGAACACTTGGTGTGTTTACAATCCGCACCCTCCGGACCTCTAACCCATCCTTTCTCCTCTATCCTTCAAATCAAGCTTACTACTAGACATTGCACTATGACTCGAACGACATGACGGAATAGAGGTACAAAGGGAGGAAGCTTAGTATTACCACATTAATAAAAAAACCAGAGATCACGTGTCTTCCGGATGATGCCGCGGAAGGACATTGCCTTACTCGCGTGTCGATCATCACAGGACATTTTTGCCACTTGGACAACGTGCAGCTAGGTTAAGAATTCCATAAAACATGCTCTGTTGCATCAGTGTAGAAAAACAAGCCAAAGAGGAACAAGCGAACATTTTCTTTGCAGTTGTCCAGCTTTGGTTGGCATCAGACTACATTTCGTAAACTTTTCTTATTGGGCTTGTGAGAGTTTGGAGCTCGAATTAGGTGATATGATCTGTTTTCTGAATATGCCAAGCTGAATTTAGAGCCACTGTCACATACTTGCACAGGGGTATTTTATAAGTGCGATTAAAAACGGGCTCCCTTTAGTGCAAATTGTGCTCCTGAGCCTACCTCCTTTAACAATCTACATACCATCTATCATACTATCTACATCTACAAATCTAGAATAAATAAAGCAACCTTGTGTGTATATAAAACTTGTAGTCTGTTTTCCTCTTAAAAAATTATTTTTTTAATGTTACGAAGTGACAACCATGTTAAAAAGACAAAAAATCCCCACAGCTATTTAATTCACCATTTTACATTTACACCAATGGTAAGATTAATTCAATTTTTTACTTCTTGCCAAATTCAGAAAAACATCCCCCAATTTTCACTTGACGATGTTCACCAACAAGTTTCTCCATAAAGCACGTGTTAGAAAATGAATCTAAAAGCAGGCTTTGCCGCAGTTGTCCTCCACTTTGTTTCGTACTGTTTGTGCTATGTTCAAATTCAATATGCTTCCACAGCAAATCAAAGCGGAACCATTTTATTCAATCTCTCCTTTCCAAACAGCACTTCGAGCCAATAAATCTTTTCCCCAAAAGCTATCATTGTCGGGAATTTATTTGTTTCCCTAGAACAGTTGTCTCCCATTTATTCCGACACCACACCCACAAAACGAATCGAATCCACTGACAGAATTTTGCCAGGATGTCAACAGGGCGTTTTTTTTTCAATTTGAAAGAATCCTAGAAAAGGACTTAAGATTAGAGTGAGTAGATAAACGGTAGAGAAACCACAAGAGTATAGAGGAAGAGAAGGGAAAAGTGCACACACGTCATTTTTAAAGGATTTTTCCTTTATGATAAAGGATACGTATGATAAAGTGGATTTGGTGATGATAGAACTCATATGAATATAATAAAGACGCCAAAAGGGGATGTGGCTGGTCCTTGCCACCAGGATATCCACATACCAATATCATATCTTAATGCACGTGCCCAAAATACCAAAAGGGATTCGATTCCCATATAAATTTTCATTCTTTCGTAAAAACGTGCTTAATTCAATAAAACTGGAACCAGGACGAAATATTCGTTTCTATGTACACACATACACCTACAAAACACAATCAGCATTATTTTCCCTTCTTGCATGAATATAGAAATGGAAAATTCCTTCCTTTCGAGAAAATGCTGGTGACCATGGAAAAGGGTTAAGCGTTGTTGATTCAATACAAAGCAGTGGTTCTTAATTTGCTTTTATTTATTAGATACCGACTTGGGGTGTTCTTGTTCTTCTTCTCGTATATTTCTTTTTTTTTTGGTCTTAAAGGAGGCGTTTTTCTCCACTCTGTCTTAACAGGCAATTTTACGTTAGTAGTGTTTTTTTTCGTAAGGGTAAGATATTTTCTTCATCATAGTTGAGGGTCCTGAACAAGCCAAAGAATGGGGTAGTTTCGGGTGAGATATTTTATGAACACAATTCTACGTTGGCGTTGAAAAAATTGGGAAAATTAATGGCAGGATCCCATCCTCTTTTTTTGTTGGTCAAACGAATGGAAACCAAC
The DNA here is from genome assembly GCA_963855945.1 of Thereva nobilitata. NCBI lineage: Eukaryota > Metazoa > Arthropoda > Insecta > Diptera > Therevidae > Thereva > Thereva nobilitata. Next base: position 51,894,433 of record OY979694.1, on the reverse strand, counting down.
CCTTAAAGTATCTCAATCATTTTTTCATGCTTTTTAAGATGTTATTTAGTACCGAATTCCTGTGTACGTTCTTCATAAGTATAAAGGGTATTTTCTGTATAAATATATTGATTCGCACAGCCTTAAGTGCTATATAAAACAACGAGTGCTGCAAATCACTGATTCTATTAACCTTAACTTATAGTTACCCAATTCTTGTTTCGATTACGTCAAATGCCAAATGCTTCTATACAATGTTTTTTAACTTACCAGTTTCTAGGTAAGTTATTGTAATCGGTCCGAAAATAGAAATCGCCTATTTTCATTTTTCAAGGTCCCAATAGCATTTTAAGCAAAAATTTGAGAAGAAGTATGTGTGTGTGGGTGTGGTCGTTTTTTCCTGCACGATAGCCCTCGAACCAAAATAGACATCGACTTCGTTGAGGTGTCGTTCGCAGGGTATTAACGGAAATATGATCTGGAAATGTTTTCATAAAATTCGGTCGAGCCGTTTTTTTGGATAAACGTCGTACTTGATTTTTGTACCTGCACAATATAGCGTATACCAAAAATGATATGGACTTCTTTGAGGTGCCGATCGAAGCATATTAACGAAAACATGCTCTGAAAAAATTTCATAACATTCGGTCGATCCTTTTTTGTGTTTAAATGAAGACTTGGGCTAAGAATCACAACCACTAGTTTAGCATTAGTTTACCTGTTCTGAATCCAGCACAGCGATAGCTTCCCAACAAGACATTGTTATTGTTATTTATTGGGCAGAGTACACAAGATTAGTAAGGAGACTAGAGTAGTAGTATAGGAGAAAGTACTAGACTGAAACTGGAAGAGAAGATAGAAAAATAGATGCCTGCCCGCCCCCCCCCCCCCAAGAATTCAAATTAAATGTTAACAAATTCCTGTTAAACAAATTTCGCGACTAAAGTTATCCTGCATATTAAATTAGTGTGCAAATGTTATCTTTTCTGATTTAGGTAATGATACCTAAAGTTGCTGGTAAAGTAACAACCCAATAAATTTTATATGAAATAATAAATATGTTTATTTTGTAGTCCACAAACGATTTTTTTTCATCTTATGCTTGATTAAATGCTGTATTAAGGGGTAACACCACTGCACTGTAAGATGCGAAAAAAGCCCAAACTTTGGGAATTAGTTTAAAAAGTATGGAAAAAGGGATCGAAATTCTTTTCAGACAATGGATCAAACATATATTCAAGTGTAAAAAAAATTTTGTATTGAATTTTTGTTACAAAATGGTGGCGCCACAGTCGTTTTTCGAAATCGCCTTTTTGTTAAGGGCCTCCACGGGTGGACGGATTCCTCCGAAAGTTGAAGACCTGGAACAAAAAACTAAAAAATTTCCTAATCTATTTGACCTTGCCCATAAAAGTACGTAGGATTTTTTTTTAAACTGATTTTTGTAAAAATGGCGCACTTATGAAAAAAAAAGTGATTTTCGGCAAAAAAATAGCAGTAAATTGTTTATAAAAAAAAATTTACAACGAATCAAAAAAAAGCTACGTACTTTTGTAAAGAATGCAATTGTGAAGCTACTGTCAAAATTTCAAACCGGTCCATGCAATAGTCTCCGAGTAATCCGTCCACCAGTTCGAAAAACATGGTTTCCAGATAATCGCGCTTAAAGTTTTGAAAGTACTCTAGTCTTTGAAAATTTTATTTGACCTTCACTGTGCGATGTAATGTAAAACACGTTTATTATTTTGTAGCGCACCCTGGTGGGGACCTGGGGAACCAAAATAACCTTTTTGCTATAGCGGCACTTATTATTTCGACAGGTAAAAGCAATATACAAGCAATAAGTCCGACCAACGCGTGCTCCGAGGCGCCGCCGCGGGAAAATCGAAAATTAAATCCTTCTAAATTATTTTGACATGAATATGTCTTATCCCTGGGGTCTATTCGAAAGAATGTGCGGAACAAAAATCGTGACTGTGACTAATTACTGCGTTTGGGGGCTGGGTCCTAATGTAGGTATGTTCGTAGTGGGGGTAGCAGTGTGCCTAACAGAGGCCCGGACTAATGAGTCATTAACGATGGCATGATATTTTGTGCGCAGTAATTATGCGCAGATGTATGCACGTGGTCTCAGAAACACGCGCATTTTCGAAAAACATCTCAAATCATCACCAGTTAGCCATGATTTATCATTTGATTAATTAAAGTGAAAAATTCAATTTCAAGTGAATTTTTAAGCATTTGTGAGCATTTTTAATACGTTTTATTACGTAATAGTTTTATTACGTAGCGGTTTTCACTTTTAAGCACGAATACTGTGTAAGTATCTTAAAAAAAAGAAAAATTAATCGTAAATTAAATTCATTTCATCTCAATAATTTTTATAAATCACTATTTTTCGGTAGGACCTTATGTTATCAAACCATGGCCCCTAAATCGAAAGCTCAAGTGATGCGGGAGTCCCGCCAGCGTAAAAAAGAGTTATGCATTACGCAACAGTGAAGAGTTTCAACAGTTCCTGCAGACACCATGTAGAGCGAATGTTACAGATGATGAGAGGTTTGACGAATTTCTTAGAACGCGAACGGCCAAAAGCGGGGCGCAACGTAAACGTGAGTTTCGAAAACGAAAAGCGGATGAAAACGATGCAACGGAAAACGAAGCTAATCGCCTACGAATGCGCGTTGTTCGACAAAAACAAAAGGAAGCGCTCGAAGAGCAACAATGTAACGCCGCCGATAAACAAATTGAATCTAATTTAATTGATGAGCCACCGCGAAAGATTTTCATCGACGAACAAGTCGCCGCTGATTTTGAATTTATTCGTCCATTCAAAGAAAACCGATTCGGCGTTTCTTGTGCTGTCTGCGATCGTCTTTGGTTCGAGCGCGATATGAAAAATGTGCCACAAAGTGCGATTGAGTTGATTGGAGAAAAATATCCTGACGCAAATCGGAGCACTATGCGCGTCTGCGGGACTTGTTATAACGCGCTCGCGGTCAATAGAGTCCCCCGATTAGCTACGATCAACGGCTTTCGATATCCTCCGTTTCCGTCTGACTTGCCACCTCTTGACCCAATCTCCGAACGGTTGGTGTCGCCGCGTATTCATGTCTACTGTGCCATCGAGAAGCCATGGCACTATTTTTTTTTGTTATAGGACCAACTGTCCATTAAAAAATTCCCAAAAACCCCAAAAAAAAATTCCCTTTTTTAAAATCCTACAGTGGTGTTACCCCTTAAGTGAAAAAACACTTTTCAGGACATAACAAAAATCCTTTCCCCACTTGCACAACCTTTGTAGATAGATACTAGTAAAGTCCCTGAAATTTCATGGCAGCATGAGATGTTTATCTTTTATAGCAACTTTTTTTTAAATTTCGCTATCTAAAATTCGCTTTAAATTTATATTTTTCAATAATTATAATCTACAAATCTCTACTAACCAATAGAAAAGCTCATTTTATATTAATTTAAAAAAATCCTTAGAATGGAATAGTCGTCTAATCCATAGCAAAATGGATTGACGGATGTATATCTACAATTCCTTGTCAACACTGGGCACACAGCATGCATTAATTCTCAACTAACACTAATTGAGAATTAATTCCTTGTGGGTCCTATCAAATTGGCAATTTATGTTCTCAATTTTGCTATTAATTGATTTCATCAATAAATGTCTACATAAATTGCCAATTAGGTGTTAATAGAACTGTCAAGTATCATGCCCAATGTGCTTTCCAAATTTTGGGTAGAAAATAATAAAATAATATTTTAGAGAATGTTTATTTATTTATTATGTGGAAGCTATTTCATTTGTTGTTGTTAAAGCGACATTGATCAACAAAATATTTAGTAAAAGCCAAATCCACAAATATTTTGTGAAGCTACGCATGGTATATTTATAATAAGAATTCATATTTCTACACATTAAATTATTTCAGTGGAATTTTATCAAAACTAATATAACTTGTTATTTGATGGGAGTATGTAGTACACGTACATAAATACTATACCAGCGGTCGGCAACATATGGCACGAAGACAATGTGCATTATATTAAAATTATCCAAATTTGATCCCCAATTTTTGGTGGCACGCGTAATGTGCAGTAGTTTTAATTACTTGTTTTGTGGGACGCCAATGCATTTGGGTTGCAGAACCGCTGTACTATACGATCCACCGCTGCAACCGAACACATAAAATTTTTTGTTGCAAGTGAATTTTTATATCTAAGCAAAGTGTCGTTCCTTAAAACAATTACTACGTTTACATGCCTACTTGAAGTATACTTGAAGTAGTTTTCAAGTAACAAAATATGCATGTAAACTCGTACTGACTTCAAGTATACTTGAGTCAAGTAAATCACAAAAATTTGTTTGATTGACTTGAAAAAGCTCATGTAAACGCTACTTGAATACTTGAAATTTTGCATGTGGTTTTTTTTCTTGGAACAAGAAGAAGATAAAAACTGTAGTGAATGTATACTTTTGATACAATCTTTTTAAAGTTATTTATGCTATAATAGGGAGCTAGTTTCTGTTATAATAGGAAATTTCAAATGTCAGCTCAAGAAAATTTCAAGACATTTTGAAGTCAAGTAAGTGAACCGAAAACGCAACTTGAGTTTCAAGTAAATTTCAAGACAAGAACTCAAGTAAATCATGTAAACGTAATGAATGTCAAAGAGCTGATTTTGAGATATATCATTTACCACCACCAGCAGATTTATAATTCTTTAAGCAGGCTTGGCAATTCATTTTTAATATTTTCGAAAATTTCTGGGATTTTGTATCGCAATTTTTGCCCACCCCGAGTAAAAAGAAATGATGGCCTTAGAACGGAATACCGACTGTGATTGAAACATAGTCCTCGGCCATCTGGCGGTTAACAGAAGGCTCGTTGCAGGACAGTACGGCCGTACAGGCGGCGATTGACGGTGAAACAACGGCCTTACAGTTCCAATAGCGGCCATACGCCGGTGGTACGGCGGCCGTATGGTTGCTATTACAGGTATACGACGGTGGTACAGTGGCAGTAACGTGGATATTCGCCCTCCTATAAGAAAATATATTTCACTGCAATTAAATGTTTGATTTTTTTTCGGTTGTGTTTTTTTTTTCAAGCCGTTAAATAACAAAATTTCCCACTAAAATATAAATCAACACGCACCACACACTTCACGTACAACAAACCGACGACTGGCGAGCTCGTTTCTTTTGTGCATCGATATCTTTAAGTAGGATAAATCGAAAGAACCATGATGATAAATCGAAAGAACCAAAATGATGAAGTTCCCATAAAACACATTCAACAATATATTTGGTGCAGATTCTTTTTTTGCCTCAAATTTCCCGTCGAATGCCCGTTTCTACAGCTCAGTACTTGGCCTTTTAAATCTTTTGGTCAAATTTGGCCGTCGTAAGGCCGTATGTGCTCCCATTAAAAATGGTTAAAAACTCTACGGCCATCATATGCCCCTTAAAAAGCTAAACGGCCGGTGTTCGCCCTTTATAAGGCCGTTTTTTATTTTAATCGGGCCCCAGCAGGAAATGAATCATACCAAGGAGAATGACGGTAGCCTTTTTTGGAAGGCGAAAATACCTTCCTTTTTGCATTCCGCTCCATATCTTTTTTTGTGCAGCCATGTCATTAGAAGGGATGAGTCGAAAAGCTCTAAAAGCCCATTCACCTTCCCCGCGCATTCTCGGTAAGGTGTTTGTGATACGTCATCTTTTATTTCTTCCAATGAAGTTCAATTTCTTACACCTTCTAAATATATTTCCGGTGAGATCCTTGGAAGATATTGCTTTATTCCTTTTATAATAATCTTTTCGATATACACTTTTATACACAATTTAATGGTAAATGGAATAACACCTGTACATTAATTACATACTTATCCATATTTGGCCCTTCCATCCTACTTTTGTGGAACTACGGATACGAAATCCTTCCTCAAAGCTTCTTGAGGAGGGCCTTCAAACTGTTTCCGCTGGGTAGGCACAGGAAAATCTTCCAAAATGCTTCTGAAGCGCGATCAAGAAGCACATCCAATTTGATTCCAGAGGAAGCTGCTTCCACTTTTCCCGCTGGGACGCTCCTCTCGCTCCTAATTCTATTCGAATTTAAGGCTTATAAGTGAAAAGCTCAGTCAAATATTGTTAAAGCTTGTTGGTATGGAAAATAAGACCTTTCAGATCCACCTACGAAAACATCTCCTCCCATCACAGCATTGTTGTTGTAATTTAACAAAAAAAGAGTAATCTATTCGAAACTCCGAAATCAGATTTGAGTCTCGTTATTTAATGCTACACGAGGCTGTCTTCGGCTTAGAACAATTCTTTACCCTACATGAAAGTTTTGATTGTGTGTGTATACCGCGGTCATTGTTTACATCTGAGAACCCTGCAAACATTTCGATTCGGAAACGATTCGAGAACGTTTTGCCAAAAGCGAAAGCTTGCTTCGATCTCGGACTCGTTAACGACTCGTAAACGAATTCGAAGGCAATAAAAGCGGAGCAAGAGATCGAATCGCTTTCTCGTGCTGATAACGGATCGCATGCTCGTATCGATAGCAAATCGCTTCTGCGCCGAAAATCACTCCGCCGAGCAAAACAAGTCAAAAGCTCAAACTTTCCAAACAAATCGTTCAAGAGAAACCAAAAGCTCTCAAAATTTCCTCTCAATAGGACTTCGAATCGGTGAAATGACGTTATGTTGTTAGTGTAATTTGGAGATTTAAAGTCCCATTCAGGGGAAATCGGCTCTCAATATTTTTCTACAGCATGAAGGTTTGGGATAAACAAATCAACCAGGAAAGCTTTCATTTTGCGTTTTGAATCTTTTTCTCGTACCCTTCGCAAGCATTTTTCGAATCGAGAATGGTCCGAGAAAGCGAGCCTCCGAGAAATTGTTTGGGAAGTTAGAAGAGAAAGAAATGTCCGTATGAGTTAGTTTTCACCCCGGAAATTTTTGGGTGAAAATTCTTTCGTTAAAGTTCGTCATGTGCGTCCTTCTTTCTCTCCACTCCTTCGTTTCTTTCCTATAAAACCGGGTTTTTCGTACTTCTTGAGGCTCCGTGTAGCACCCCACTATGAGATTAGAGCGCTTTTGGGTAAGCCCATGGTATAGATCTTTTCAAACGTCGTGACATCTGGCGCAGGTTGGGGTAAAAAGCTCTTAAAAATGTAAAGATCATATAATTTCTGACAACTTGTTGTAAATATTACGACTCTGTTTTTTATGAAAGCTTCTGTATATACCACAGTGACTTAGAAAATCTCAACCGAAAAACGAAATTAGAACGAAGGTAGAAATTTGAATATTAAAGATAAATATTACTTAACCGTAAATAAAATAAAAATGCGAAGGAAATATTTTAAACATAATTTATTTAAAAGGAAACATTTTTCTAATTAAAAGTGACTTTTTATTTTTCTTATAATTTTGTGACCTGTTGTATATTTTAAAAAGTGAGCGGAGAATTGACTCATGCTCCTCCTTATCAAACCACTTGCTGTATGTTGTTATTTAATCAGTCGGCACTGCGTACTCGACTTGGGGAGGTATATTTTTCTGGCGGGTTAATGATTATTTAAATTATGAATGAAAAGCGTCCTTTTTTTTATATTTTTTAATTTTCAGGTTTTTGTATTTTACATATTTGCTACAGAAATAATTTGTAGCAATTTCTATTAAAAAATACGCAATTCGGGATGCGCGCTTCTGCCAGGGGAGGTCACGTTGCTTGCTGCTGCGGAGAATTCTCAATTTATGAATGAAAATGCTCGTGAATTTAAAAAGAAATTTTTCCGCATTTGTTTTTAATTATTATAAATTTAGGGATGAGAAATATTGCAGGGTTTTTTCATGCCTCTGCTCAATACATATAAAGATAACTTAACTTTATTCATTCGGTATGCGCGCATCCCTTCCCAAATTATTGTGTTGAGTCTTTTCTGGGTTTGTTGCCTTTTTAAATGAAAAGAGGGGAAATGATAAACAAAATTTATAAAATTTGGCAACGAGGTGCGCAGAACTGTTCAAATTTTTTGTGTCACGGAGTTTGAAAAAGAAGTTGGCAAAAGACCAACAGGTAGACTACGGCGTTGAAAGAGAGCGATTAGCAGTGAAAAACTGGAAACTGGAAGTCAGCAGCTTACTGCCTGTTCCTAATAACCCCGTCACCGAGAGTTTCCATATAAACTGTTGTTGTTCTGTCGGTGGCGGTAAATTAGATTTAATTTTAATTCTGTCGGTATAACTCCTCCATGAGCGAAAGCTCTCTCATTTTTTCGCTCAACTTTCTATATATCTGCCACCTGGTTGTCGATTATAGTTGAGTTACATGTGCTTTTTATGTTTTCTGTGCTTTTTTTATGGTTTTTGTATTTATTTTATTTTAATTTTTTGTCTTTAATTATTGTTATTTTAATAAATTATTCAACACTCTAATTTTTATTTAAATAATACAAAATAATACCCAATTTACAGAAAAGGACCTCTGTCAATAATAATTTCCGGTGGCCGTGTCGGTATCACTGGGAATGCTCTCACCGTGTGGTGAGGGGAAATTATCATTACGGCCTCATTGGGAACAAGCAGTTATGTATAGTAGAGATTGAGGAAGATAAGATCATTAAGAAATTGGGCTGCAGCTAAATGGTGTAGGTGGAGACAGGTTTTAAATTCAAAAATTTTGCAGAATATATCCTTCCATCTTTATGTAAGTTGTTATCTGAAGTTTCTTTGTGTACTGATTAGAGTACAGATTGACCTAAAATTTGCGATGCCATATATTGGACAATTAATTTTACCAAGATTGCATTACGATGGCAGCCAGACATTATGGCGATTAATATACCAAGATTTCATTTTTTCACCACCTAAAATATATTTTCGTGATTAATCGCCAGGACGAATCTACTTTTTGTCTGGCTGTATGATGTATTACAACATTAACTAAGTGTACTTTCTTTAGTCATCTTACGAATGTGGACGATATAATATTATCGTCTCATGCATTATGAATTGATGTGTCCTGTTCTTTGGTGTGCTGATACTGTGTCTATCATACTTAAATGTAGTCACCTAAAATGTGTCTTCTGATTGTAATATGCACAAGATTTATAGTTGTGATATTAACATCAGCTATTGGGGAGAATATAAATATTTGGGGAGGGAAAATTGTGTAAATATTTGTTGGGAGTTTCATGTACAAAAATTGATTAATATTCAAAATCACGAAAAATGGAATATGATAGCTTAAGTGTCTGGGGGTGGCATGAGGAGCTGAACACGTGGTTTGAATTCTTGTATATTGTAGGAGTTGTTGAATAGCGGCTGTGGAAGGTTGCTCCACGGCCAAGTTGCTCTTTTTATATTATTTATAAACAAATTCCTAGACCATAGTGTGCACAAACAGGAAAACTGTAGAAAATTTTTGCCAAAGCTGCTACATTTCTTGTGGAACGAACGTATTGGCCACTAACATTAAATGATTATATTGAAAATTTAAAGATATTTAATTTATTTACAATATATCTATTTACAATGAGCTTTAAATTATAATTAAAATTTATTTATAATTTCTCTTCTTATACCCGCAATTGAATTGTTACCCTTTCACCGCTGCATCTATAAAACCGTTGATGACAGCTGTCACAAAATTTACGTGATGTCACTTCATTATATTTTTTACATGCATTGTACAATCATTTGCGTGTTTCAAGCGATGGAGTTTAAACGAAATGGTGTTATTGCTCTGTATTTGGCTGGAAAATCGCAAAAGGCAATTTTTCCTGAGTTCCAGCATTTGATTGTGAATAAATTTTTGTACATCGTATCCTGAAACTCATATCATGAAATGAATCGAACAAAATCCGGATCGTACTGGCGTGCAACGAATATTGTAAAATGAGTTCGGCGTAAAGTCCTTGAAGTTCCAGTAACCGCACGATCTTATTTCGCAACAAAAAAAGTTACAGCGGGGAGAGTCAATGAATTGCTTCGTTTGGCCGCATATGTTGAGCTACCGAATTTGGTGGTATCAGATGACGCCCCATTCCTAATTGAACAACATGTGAACAAACAAAACTACCGAGTTTAGTTGCCAGAGAAGTCCTTTGAAAATTTACACTTTCGAGCGGCCACCAGAAAGCAACCGCAATCGACAGTGATGGTTTGTGACGCCGTAACCGCCGATGGCCGCTCAGTGTCAGAATAAATGCGGCTATATACCATGAAACTGTGTTATAGGCAGTATTGAAGCCTTGGATACAAAGACGCTACGGGCGCAAACTATGGACGTTCCAGCAAGACTCAGCACCTTGGCTACAAAACAACGAACACTTGATTTCTTCAACACAATGATGGCGGTAAGACTTATAGGGTGCGACAGCGAGGAAGACTCAACCTCCGCTGGAAGGATGGCTTAGACCAGGACGTTCAGAGCATAGGGATGCCAAACTGGATGACATCGGCTCAGAATCGGGACCGGTGGAGAGAACAGTTGCGAGAGGCCAGGACCGGATCCCGGTTGTAGAGCCGTTAAAGAAGAAGAATGATGGTATCTATACGAGTATTCTCGTTACATGTTGTTAAACCAGTTTCACCCATTTCTCTTTGTCTACAACACAGCAGGTAATTCACCAGGAGCAATTTTCTCGTCTTTACAAGTAAATATCAAAGTCTGTGTGTAATGCTTCTTTCTTCTTCTTTTTCCCTTCCGTAAATTTCAGATGTGTCGTTCATCTGAAGCAAGCTCTTCACCGGCCAGTGGGAATAATTGGGAGCACTCCTCAGGGAAGCTTCTTTCGAGCGCTGCAAATGTGCTGCCAAGGAAGCCTTACTGGAATTTTCAGAAGTTTTATAGAACGAGCAAAACTGGCAATTACCTTAATGACCATAAATCGTGCCACTAGCATACTCAGTAGACCGGTTCTCGTTCGATTACAGAAGTTAAGCAGCATTGGACCGTGGGTAGTACTTAGCACGGGGACCGCTTGGAAAATCGACATTCGCACTTGGAAAAAGTAGAAAAAAAATTGCAAAAGGCGAACAAAAATAAAAGCTTTTCGACATCCGGAATCATATATCCACAGGCGTCCATGAATATTATTTATTAAAAAGCTTTTTTTAAATGCTCCCAGAACGATTTTTAAGGAGCATAGAAAGTATGCTCCCTCTGCAATGACATGCAATGTTAAAAAGTATATGGAACTGGTATGGGAACGGGAGCGCTGTACGCTTTTTAAGGAGTGCTCACACACGGATACTCGAGCACTCCATTTCCCGCTGGTCGGGAATGAATCAAAATACCATAAAGCCACAGTCGGGCAGCGTGCGATAGGTTTTTCGATCGTCTTTAGACCATAGTACGCGTTAGGAGCGACTACATGAAAAATTGGTGATACATTTTAAAAACTACATTGTTTGTGAACTTTTTTTACTTTGGTTCCATAAAATTTATGAAAACAAAAAATATACCTACCGTTTCGATTTGAAGACAGGAAATATTCCTAGCCTATGTGCCTGTTAAGACGGTTCGCTTTGTCTCTCCTTTTGAGGCGCCCCAAAGCGAAAGTTTGTTTAGACGGTTCGCTTTGAGTCCAGTCGCTTTTAAGACAGGTGGAACAAACGGAACGAGAACTAGGGTGGGCCAAAAAAAGCAATATTTCTGTTTACGTGATATTCGAAAAATTGTAAGATTGGGAGTCAAAACAAATGCTCCTTCAAGGAGAACCCTGGCAAATGAGATTTAAGGGTGCCTTATTATTGTTAAAACAATTTTACATTACACAAAATTGTTCTAGTTTATTTTTTTATAATAAATGTTTTAAATTTTCCCGACAGAAAAACAAAAAAAAAAAACAATATTAGGCTATACAAATTTCTTTCTTCGATCTCTGACTTATCCCGACTGACTACTTTTTTTTAATTGGGCAAAAATAGTTTTTTTAATGTAGCGCTTTTATTTTAAAAATTCCTTTTTTGGCCCATCCTAGAGAACATATGCCAAAACATTGTCCTCCCTAATAAAAAACACGTCTGCTCATCACTGCTGCTGAAACGAAAATAAAATGGAACACAAAAATGATACAAAATGAAATTGAAACAAACAACTGTCAGAAAGTGAGTCGTCTTAAAATTGAGACGCACTTCCTTCCCACCTGAATCCTCTCCGCATCTACAAAGTTCGTGTTGAAAGGTCGCGGAAGCGAACCGTGTAAACAGGCACTATAACGATACTAGCATGTGGGGACTCTAGATCGCTGATTTCATAGCCTACCTGTATCCCCGCATATTATCTATCTATCTTCTATATTAATCTATCTTCTATCTATCTTCTATAAAATCAAAGAAAGTGTCTGTCAGTTTGTCTGCTTGTAAGTGCCGTCGCGTGTTGGAGCCAAACTAGAAGAGATAGAAAGCTGATTTTTTTTGCAGATGCGTGGGTACCCAAACAGGTCATTAAAAGTTTCCGTTTTTCGAAATTTTAATTAGTTTTCTTTTTATTAATTAATTAGTACGTCACCATTTTTTACGTTCTACGCCTCTTGCAATTTGATTTTGACCCACTTTCAAGTAACCGAGCAACCCCAAATTTTTCCCATGTGCATAGTTCGCGTGACAATGCAATATGACATTTTTGTAAAATGGATGGTTTCAAGATGGCGGCCGAATTTTGCAATTGTGTTTCCCGATCCCCGACATGGGTATCAAATGAAAGGGTATGAAAAATAGAATACAATTAGCTGTGTGGCGTCATTCCAAATTCAAAATGGCGGCCAACACAAAATGGCGGATTAGCTGTTTCTTTACTAGCCGATATGGGTATCAAATGAAAGGGTATGAGAAGCAGAATACTATTAGCTGTGTGGCGTAACTCTAAATTCAAAATGACGGCAAACACAAAATGTTGGATTACCTTTTTCTTTTCAAGCCACTCGGTATGGGTATCAAATGAAAGAGTATGACCAATAGAATATCATTAACTGTGGGGCGTCATTTCAAATTCCAAATGACGGCAACCACAAAATGGTGGTGCACATAAAATGGGGGTTTACCTTTTTTTACAACGCGCTCGGTATGGGTATCAAATGAAAGGGTGTGAATACTATTAGTTGTGTGACGTCATTCCAAATTCGGAATGGCGGCAAACACAAAATAGCAGGTTACCTTTTCTTTACAAGCCACTCGGTATGGGTACCAAATGAAAGGGCATGACAAGTAGAATACTATTAGCTGTGTGGCGTCATTCCAAATTTTACATTTCGAATCGCAGGTTGTTTCCATATAGTGACTGGAGCAAAAGAAATTTTACATTCTAAATTATTTTTTTTACTTTTTAGTTCGTTAAAAGCGTATTTTTTATTTTTTTTAAACTATATATTTTATTTTTTACCTCAGTCACAAGGGCAATCACTGAAAGTTGTTGGACTCGATCTGATAAAGTCAGTCTCTCCAACGGATAGCTGTCTGTGGGTTGCGCAAGAGTTGGTAACTCTTCACATTTTAGTCTTAAATGCCAGAAAATTAAATATAGTTTATCCTGAACTCTTTGTAAAAGTACCGTAACATCTGTTACATGTCTGATTATATGCTGGGCATTTCTTTTTTGCCCCTTCTGTTCGTCTTAAGCCGAAATGAAAAAAAACAGAGAGAAAATGTGTGTGTAATGTATTTAATAGATTTTTAGGGGTACTAAATTGTGCATTTTTGAGCTGCGCGGTGGGCGCACAATTTGAAAAATTGATTACATTTTTTTTTTGGCGCTTTTTTTGGGAAAAATAATTTGAAGGGCACCATGAGCGAAGTCCTTCACAGGGCGTCTAATCGGCCGGCATGGCAAAATCATTGCGTACGATTATGAATATGTTCGGCTAGGTGTCTGTTGTGCACGTAGTACACAATTTTTCATCATAGAATCTTAAAAAAGTTGTAACATACTCTTAATTTTTTTACGTAATCCAAAATTAATTTTTGCAGATTTGTTTTTTTTTCATTATACTTTTTTCGCGGACTGTGCAAACATAATCTTTTTTTTATTGAAAGGCGTTGGAACGCTTGCGAGTATTTTTGCTAGTTTCTACATCTACAATGAATCAATTGAGGAGCAAATGGGACCATTACCAAATTTTCATTATATGAAAGACTATCGCTCAGAAGTAATGCCATTACGCTATAGTACATTGGTATTCCTTCAACTGTTGCAGAACCAGTTTTTTTAAGAGAGAGGTATAGAAAGGACTCGAAAATAAAATAAAGCTCGATAAGCCGGCAGCAGATTTGTGATGCATATCCTCGTTGTAGATCCAAACAGGTTTAGTAAATAGTTAGACGGCCGGTTGTATCTCTAACATTTTTACTGGATATTTTATTTATTCTCTTTATTTTTTTAAACTCAACAATTATGTTTTGTAACGGTTATACTAAATATTTAACAGCGTATTTTTTTTAATATTCGAACTCCATAATTCTATTTGTTAACGATTAAATCGAATATACCTAACAACTTTGCTCTTATTCGTAATTAAAAATAAAATCTCTTCGCTAGCGGTTAAAACACCACTAGAAAAAGCCAGAACGACTGATACCGCCCGTAGATACTGTATCAACACTCAACTCCTCCTTTCTGATTTATTCAAAACTCAGAAATTTTACCTGTTACAAAATGCACTTATACATTTTGCATGGGAAATCTTAATTTGAAAAGACTCGGACGAACCCGATACCCATGCCTGATAATTTAAAATCTTTGCCCATGGAGTTTTTTGTTTGAGCATGGTTTATTACCTCGGAATTGGTACCTATGTATGTAACTGGACAGCAACGATAAATTATCTCTTGTTAGTCCAGGGAATCTACGAAAAAAAGCAAAATCCATGCTATCGAGAAGCACAAAATTTGATCGGGTAGAAGAAAAAATTGTAAGAAATATAGCGTTTTTTGCATCTTTCCAGTTGGTGCAGAACATAACCTAAAAAAATCGGAAACAGTCGAAAAGGGGGTTTTTCGCAAGCAATATACAAAAAAAAGTTAAATTAGAAAGTTGTACTAGATGTAGAGAATAAAAATACCAATCGAATGACACTTGTTCGTTACGATTTCGTTAGTTATCTCCGAGGAAATCGCGAAACTTCATCGAAAATCGTCGTTTTTTGTTTTCACTGTGAACGGTACAATTTTTATTATAATAATTTGTAGTTAACACATACTGTTACCTCTGCCAAGTAGAAAACGAGTATTTTTGAAAAATTGAAAAAAATTTAAAATTGCGTCTTTTAGAGCGAATTTTCGGAAAAAAGGTCTTTTTTTAAATCGGTCATTGACCAAGATTGGGAAGGCCAAGAGAAACAATCTGGGACTTAAATTCTTCATAAAGGATTGTGATATCACATGTCGTAAGAAAAATTTTGTTTTATCTCTTTACAACCTCAAATAAAATGAATAAAAATCAAGTTGTTACATTGCAAAGGGCACTGTACTACTATTAATTTTAATTTACTTACTTGTTACATCGACGCACCAGAAAATCAGATTTACTTTTTTAAACAAGGTAGAGGCGCTGACAAAGATCAATGGTATTCCAACGAAAGCTTTATGTATGCTGCGGTAAAAAAGTAATATTTCGTTTTGCCATGCTGTTACTGGTTGCGATACTGTTTTGTGCTTATACAAGCAGGAAAAACGAAAGTTATTAAGCTTTTAGACAAAAACAAAACTCTTTTACAACTATAAGATATTTTTATGATATTTTTTACTGCGAGAACTCAAATATTGATGAAATCGCGAAAAATATGTATAAGTTAATAGTTGCGTTATATTGTAAAATTTTGCAAAGAGCTTTAAATGAGCTTCGATTCGATATTTTTAAGCGAAGGAGCTGCAAAACATCATGCAATGCGAGTTTATTTTCAGTTGCCAATGTGGCATGGTAATAATAACGAGGCTAATGAGAGGGGCTGGAAAATTGTAAATGGTATGTTAATGGCTGTTTATACCAATGACGTTCTTGTTCCTGACGAGATTGTTAAAAAAATAGCATGTCGCTGCGAAAGCGGGTGTAAAAGCGGAAATTGTGGTTGTAAGAAGCATGACTTGAAATGTTCAAGTATTTGTTCCAAATGCGGCGAGGAGAATTGTAATAATTTCGAAATTGTGTGCACGACACCTGATGTTATACCTGACTTAGATTTAGATATAATTGACGAAATTTCTGAGACAGAACAAGACGACAATCAAATGTTACAAAACTTGTAAAAAATATTGATGAATGAAAAAATAAAAGTGTACTTATTTTAATTTTATAGTACCAACTTTATATAAATTCCTAACTTCATCCATGCCAGAAACATGAATGTTGAAATAGAAACTAAATAATAAAAAATATTAATGAATATAAAAACTACATGAGAAAAGTCATAAGTTTGGCATTATTGGCATTTTCGAAATCATCCTGATTTTTATTCATTTTATTTGAGGTTATAAAGAGATAAAACAAAATTTTTCTTATGACACATGTTAGTATAATCCTTTATGAAGAATTTAAGCCCCGGATTGTTTCTCTAGGCCATCCCAATCCGGGGCAATGACCGATTTAAAAAAAGACCTTTTTTCCGTAAATTCGCTCTAAAAGACGCAATTTTAAATTGTTTTCAATTTTTCAAAAATACTCGTTTTCTACTTGGCAGAGGTAATAGTATGTGTTAATTATAATTATAATAAAAATTGTACCGTTCCCAGCGAAAACAAAAAAACGACGATTTTCGATGCAATTTCGCGATTTGCTCGGGCTATAACCAACGAAATTGTATCAAACAAATGTCATTCGATAGGTATTTTTATTCTCTACAACTTTCTAATTTAACTTTTTTTTGTATATTGCTTTGTTTTTTTTATAAATGCGAAAACCCCTTTTTCGACTGTTTCCGATTTTTTTAGGTTATGTTCTGCACCAAATGGAAAGATGCAAAAAACGCTATCTTTCTTAGAATTTTTTCTTCTACCCGACCACATTTTTTGCGTCTCGATAGCATACTTTAGGACTTTATCATTGAGTCATTCATAGTTTCCCTGGACTATGTATAAAAATGAGGCTATTGAGTTGATTCCATTTATAAACTATAGTTATGCCTTGTATTTATAATTTTGTTAAATAATGTGTGTTACCCATTTTCCGTGTTTTATTTACATATATTCAGTACTGTGTTCATCCTTGGAAATGAAATGAAAAGGCATAATGAATTAATAAACTTCACTTTAGTCTTGAGTTTAAAATACCAGTTTTAGTGCAACAACAACAGTATTTATTGTTCGTCTACATTGTCGAATTTCACAAATATTATATTTTTCCAGCTGTTTCAATTTTTATGTTTGTACACGGTCGACTTCTAGTATAAATATGTGGTAAAATAACAAACCACCAATTATAAATATGTTAATTAAGTAAAATTCATTACAAAGTTCCAAGCTCTACCTTACACACAGGTGTGTAAATTTTCTCACTCAAAAAACGCATAATTAAAATTCAAAATTCGAAAAAGCAAAAAATGAAAATAAAAATTCACAATCATCATTATTCAGGTCTCCCACTCAGCGGCAGACATTTCAAATATCAAAATGCCTCAATTAATTTAAATTCTTGTTGCCACAATAAAATTCTTGGAGCTCTCAGATCTTTCTTAATTAAAATGTATCGATGCCGAACGGCCGGGATCTTCGCATTTAGCCGTAGTAAAATGGGAATTTTTAATTAACAGTTATACGGGCTCCTCCAATTCTGATCCAATTTCGAATGATTTTAATCATTTTGGGTGCAACGAGCGAAAACCAAGGCGAACCCCAAGAGAGGCCCCACGGCGAAACCAATTCACACGACCCACCCTAATTTTCCGCCATCAGAAATTTGTTCGGATTTCAATCAAGCCTCGTCCTGAATTTTTATCCTGCAACTCAAAGGATTCATTGGGGCAGGCGGGCGCAGCATTCTGCAATTAATTGGATACGCCGCTGAACTGTAATCTAGGCTGAGTGATAGCACTCCTCTGGGCGCCCATCACCCACCCCGCCTGACCCGCGGACACCTTTCCTAATTTTAGGCCGTGTACTAATTTCCATGTTGTCCCTTTTTGCCCTCATCGAAAATAAATTTCTTTTATTTAAAATTTTCCAACAAAATTTTTCACCTGGGCGAATTTTTTCCCTCTTTTTATTGTGTACTTTTTTTATGCTTTTTGTTTATACAGTTTTGTCGTGGACTCTTTCTTCCTTTCCTCTTCTCGTTCTTCTTATCCTTGTTTTGGGGGAAAGTTTGAAAAATGTGCTAAACTCAGTTAAGCTAACAAAGCGCAATTATTGTGGAGGGATACTTGGAGTATTCTATTTTTATGGAAATTACTACTTTGACACGAATTGAAAATTTGATTATAATTTTCAATTTTTCTTGTTTTCTCCGTTTCTTAAATTAATTGAATTCGGGATGGAGGAGATTGAGGAAGTGAATCTGATTTTGGGGGAATTATTTATTTTCGGGTGCAATTTTTTGGAGCGAGGACAGAAATCATTGATTTCTTCATTCGATGATGAAGTATTTCAATGACATGAAGCGATGCTATTTGAAAGAGGTTGGCGTGATTTTAAAATTTTTTTGTGTAATTTTTCAGTTTAAAATTCTCATCAACACGTTCTCATTGGTATACCAGCCTCGGTAGCTTAGGGGTTAGCCCGGGTGACACCAATCTCAAAGACTCGTGGCGTAGTTCGATTCCACGCAGCGACATGATTCCTCGTCTTTCCATTTCTCGATGATCGATAGCATTCTGTCGCGGTATTTTTGGATAATGGGCCCTATTCTGTAATTTTTCATAAAATAATATTGATATGATAAAATTTTTTCTTCATAAAATAAATATAAAATATTTCAAAAATTCGCATTCTGTCATGCTTTCTTAAAATTATTTTATGAACCCATAACAAAATATTTAGTACAATCCGCTATGGGTTCTATTACGTTTTGAACAGCTGATCAGTTGAAAATGAAAACAAATAAAATTATGAATGAAAACAAACAAAATCAAAGCGTATCTTGTTTCAGTATCTGACAAAAAACATTTTTTTAATGCGTTGGGCATATTAATTTCTAATTGAACTCAAAACTCAATTAAAACTACTTTCACGCAAATGTCAATTGCCGTCTGTCATTTTCATAATTTTATTGTTTGAAAATTTTATTTGGGTTAAAATACCTGTAAAATGTACTGCTTAGATTATTTTATGTTATGAAGCGTAACAGGAAATATTTTATGTTATGATCCATAAAATAAAATAAAATTTGTCGGACCTATTCTGTTCTGATTTTAGAGAATTCTTTTATGTTATGGCATAACATAACATAAAAGATAAAATTTTACTGACAGATTAGGCCCCAATATCGCTTGCTGGTCTCATTCACTCTTTTCTCTACTACTTTTCCAACAAGAAGAAAGAAGTAATGCTTTTCATCAATAGAATAAAAATCCGCAGAATTAGTCTTCTTCTTCTTCTTCCTATGCTGCATTAATCTCTCGTAGGACCTAGGGCGGAAGTAGTTGCGTTCCAGCGGACACCGTTTTGTGCGACAGGTCTCAGATCCTTCTAGGGTCTCCCATTTATTGTGGCCTCTGCTACTAAGGTTCTTCTCCACGTCAGAAAATTTTCCATTATGGAAGACTCTGTATTTGCTTTTATAAATTCTATTATATCGTCAGTTAGGCTCCTAGCTCCCCGAGTAAAATTAAAACTCGCCCGCACATAGCCTGCAACAGGCACGTACGCCAGAGCCAAACCGCCTTCCTCCCCCATAGAATGGCCATGGCCCTCCCCAGCAAAAAACCAGCTGAATATCTGGATGTTCGCCAACCGCTCCAAGGAAAACATGAAAAAGTTTTGCCCATGGTCGGAGATTTAATGGAAAAAAATGAATCGAATTAGCAAGAAAAAAATACTATTATATCCACATAATTAATACTATTCCACACAACGTTTTTTTTATGTGAATAAACCAAGCTTAGGAGTCACCTTTTGCAGTACCAGTCTGTCTAGTAGTAAGCTTGGTTTGAATAATAGAGGAGAATAGGAGAGGGTTGCTACATACCTACGGTGGCTTGAAAAGCTATATAGGCGCGGAAGGTGCCATCACCAAGTAGTTTGATGACACGATTTTGCACCTTGTCCAGCCAAGCCAATGTGGTTTTTGGGGCGCCCAGGGGCGATCTATCTAATGTCCAAGCTGGTGGAAATCTATCAAAAGGTCTTCTCTTCCAGGGCTAGAAGGAAAAGATCATGTCTCAATTGGCACCGGGCATATGAATGAAAGGCAAATGAATTATCCAGACTTGGAGCAATAGAGTATATTAATCATCCGTTGTGTGCGGCGAAAGGAGATATCATCATACACTTTTTTTTATTGCAAGCTAGAACGTTCAGAAGTTTAACATTATGCCTAACATTAGAAGGACATGGCTTATCGAGGCATCTAAAAATCATGTCTCTTATTAATGATGCCGTGTAAGAAAAACGCCAGAATCTTTTCGATTTTTTTAAAACACGAGCTAATTGGGGAACTTACTATAAAATTAACAATTTCGCATGCACGAACAGTCGCAGCTATACTAATGAACAAGTCAGAAATGAAATCGAATATTTTTTTTCTGTTCTGCGGCTATGGCTCAGATCAGATACCGTATATTTGGAAACCTTTTCTTTCAAGGAGAAGTCTCGAAGCTAAAAATAAGTTTTATAATTCGGTATCTGAATATGAGATTGATTTAAAATCACTCTAAAGGCCGGTCCACACATAACAAACATTTGTAAAAAAAACATTTGTCCAGGGAGATGACAAATGTTTGATAATGTTCGACAAATGTTTGACAAACATTCTTCAAACATTTGGTGAAATTTTTGCGAGAAAAATGTTTTCCGAAATGTTTGTTTTTTCCTGTGTGTTCCGTAGGAAAACTAGATTCTTCATTTGCCACAATTTCGACAGGATTTTCTTCCTGATATCTCACTTCAAAAGTCACTAGTATTAAATATTAGCCTTCGTTTAGAATTTTGTCAGTGTCATCTAGAGTTGAGCCGGACTTACACGAGGCAGTACACTTGGCTCTTACACAATGGTAAATTGTACTGAGGCCTCAATTCTTTGAAATGCCCCGGTTCAAAAATAATGTCCTACTGGTATATGAGCGTGTATCGAGATAAACGAGGCGAGGTGTGATTGTAAATACGTAGTGGAGAGCCATGGGTTTCTCCTCTCTTACTTCTTTTGGGGCAGTAAAATATCCGATTTGAAATGAGGCGAGGTGAGGTTGTAAAATATAAAAATACATCGTGGAGGCATAGGTTTCTTACTCTCTTACTCTTATCCTGAGGCAGTTTAATGCATATTAGAATCAAATTCGTGAAAAAAGCCCTTCATTGGTATTTATTTTCTTTGTTTCTTTAATTTGTTTACTTTTATCATTTTGGCATTACAATAGCATCTCGACTCATACTCAAGTATGACATTGTACTGACTCAGAAGAAAAAGAGGCATCTCTTACAAACTCATTTTATAATCGTGTCCTACCCAACACTAGTTTCATCTTCATCTTCTTTCTCTGAATCCGCTTCAAAGTCTTTCGCAGCCATTCCGGAAGATTTTTTGCGTGCCTCTTTGTCACGCCCTCCTATTGACCTCCTCCACGGACACTGATAAGTTTTTCGCAATTAATTTTAATGAATCAGAACGCTTTATTTTATTTTTATAGCCGTTACTTGACTTATCCCACAATTTTCAATGGGTAAAATACTATTGAAATATAATTATGATGGTTTTATCCCACTTCTCAATCGTGATGAATGTCCGTCTGCATAAAAGTGCATGATAGCACTGAAAAATGTTCAACAAACATTCGATGTTTTCCACTTCATTTGGATTAAATCCAAACATTTTTAAAAATCCAAAGACTCCAAGACTCGCGTCCACACATAACAAACACTATTCAAATGTTTATCAAACGTTTGCCAAATGTTTGTCAAATGTTTGTCAAATGTTTTTCAAATGTTTGTGAAATGTTTGTCAAATGTTTGTTATGTGTGGACACGGCTTAAGTCCACTGCCGACTACTACAAACTCAAAATGCCTTCGGAAGTAAAAGGCTTGATTCACGCGGCAAATGTCTTTCTCATTTTAACAAATTTATTAATTCAAAAAATCTAAATACCAATCCTTACGCCAGGTTAAGTTAGAGGTTACATATATGTATATTTCGAGTAAAATGATTATTGATTTGGATAACTTTCTCGAACCGAAATTTTTAGCCTTATGTGGTGATGATTTTGTTGGTAATGCAATTTGTTGTTCCATCCTATGACTAGCGCCTCCAAATTGCTTTAGTTTATATTTTAATTCATTTGCAGACCTTGGGCGATTGATTTAAAAATTACATTTCTTTTATGCCTGTTCCTTTACTACTCGGAGCCGAATATTATCTTTCACTTGGTAAATAAAGTCCGTTAAACAATAAAATACGCTACACAGAATATGTTTAGTCTCCATTATAAGGGCTACAAAAGTCTAAACTTTCTTCCTTCATTTAAATTTATTAGAAAAGAAAAACATAAATAGGAAAGCGTGACAATTAAATCATAATATTCAAATACGTCTCCACTTTTGCCTCTATATTTACAACCGAAAAAGCAGATGCCATATATATAAAAAACAAAAATTATAGAATAAATAAAAAGTTTGTAACAACCAACAAAAAAAGTTAAAGTTAGAATTTATAAATCCACGCAAAGTTAGTAGACTGTAAGCAGATTAAAGGAGTGGGGGCTTGACAATACTCTGTAAACATAAATAAAGTTTCTTTGGATAGCAATCGATTTGTACACACCTACAAGAAAAAACTTGGCAAGAAGAAGTCTAGATAAAATTATGACATGGTATAGCTGTTTCGAATAATCCTTAATTTCTTAGGGTTCTTCAACAATTTTTAAAATTTTCTCGCTTTCATTCCGAAATTTTAATGAAAAAAAGTGTTTTAGCTAAAAATAATATCAGACTCGAAAAACAAATATGTACTTTCTAATCTGATCCCGAATCTATTAACTTGAAAAAACTCGATGTGAAGTTAGGTAAGAAAAGGAAGTAATAAACAAAAATAAACATCAGAAAACTTTGCAGTATTTATTTTCAGCGCTTAATCGATCAATGTCAAAATTATTTTTTTCTACGCCTGTGTTAGAATACAGGCATTCTGATATTACTTTTAGTTACGGAATTAGCAGCATTCCACACCCGTGTGGAATATTCATTCCATCACTTGTTATGGAATGACTACTATTGGCGACATCTGTTCGTCGTAATCCAAGAATAAGATTTATTAATTTTATTAAAAATAAAATTTATTAATTAAAGAAAGAAAAGGATTGTTTCAATAATAAACAATCAATGATGTTCCGCTCGAAAATTTTTGCTTTAAATAAACTATTCAATTATTAAATTGCAGAAAATAATAGCATTTTTTTAATAAATTTTGCGGCGGCCATCTATTAACAAATTATTAAATTACAAAATTGTTATGAATGAACACTCCCTACTAATATGTTATTTAGCGTTAAAATATCTTGCTGTGCCTTGTACATTATATTTTTGACATTAGCTTTACAAAAGGTACGTTTTTCTTTACAAAATATTAATAAAAACTAATTAGAGGCGTAGAAAAAGTATAGTCTGCAACACGTTTTGAATGGCATATTCCGCACTAGTGGACCGCCAAACTTCCACTTGTGCGGAATATGCATCATTCCAAACTTGTTACAGAATATACTATTCTATAAATGATGGGTAGCCAGCCGGAGCTATTTTTAAAATATTATAAGCTATATGCCATTTGTTAGCAGGTGTTGGAAGAAAGATTCCTCTACAAGACGTGTTTTCGGGCGTGTGGTCAATCCTCAAAGGGACGGTGAAATTTTGGAATAGCCGATGACCTTGAAACAGGTTTCTACTTTTGTTTTAATCGATACAGTAAGTTCACAGTAAAGGCTGTATCAGATCCAACTTTTTGAGCAGCGGCAGAAGCAGAGGCAGAAGCAGAATTCTGCCTGCTGAATCAGATCCAAGTAAAGTAGCAGCAACGGCAGAATTTTTATTTGACAGTAAATTCTTTGTAAAATATTTTTTAATAATAATAAATTCTTCGTTAAATATCATACAACAATAAATTCTCAATTTTCCGCGTCATTAGTCATTTAAAAACAACTTGCAAAGTTTGATGTTTGAAATGTCAAAAAATTCAAGCAGCAAAATTAGGATTTGAGATGAAAAATCAGCGGCAGAACTCTCTTCTGCTTTTCTTGTCACTTGATCAGCGTAAGCCAATAGAAAAAATTCTCTGCCGACGGTTCTGCTTTTCTGCTTTGGATCTGATACAGCCTTAATGCTTAACGTAAGTCTATAAAGTTATTTTATTATTTTACATCTTATATAGCCACAATTGTCCTAGTCCTTAAAAAGCGTGGATTAATGATCAGCTAAAATTATGCATTTGTATGAAAAATTAAATGAGATCAAAGTAGTAGTTGCAGGTTTGATTTATCAAGAGAATCTGAAAAAAGGCGCAAAACGGCGGCTAGCGGCAAAACTATGCGGAGTTCGAAAAAACAGTGAAGACAAAATTTGTAGGAAATTTTATGCTCTACAACTTTGCTGTTTTGATATACTCACCAAAATGCATAGTTTCTCCTCAAAATAGAGAAAAGGACGGAAAATGGGGAAAAATGCCTATTAAATATAGCCTTGAACATATTTCGTTAGGCAGCGCCGGCCCTAGACCTTGTTTAGGGTAGAGCGAGATTGCCTTTCGGCGCCCTTTGGTCGAGGCTTTCACATCACATTAATTGTATTTCCGGTTGTCCAAGATAACCTTTTTTTCGAGCACTGCTGAAGCATCCTTGGCTTGATTGAGGTTTATTTGGACAAGCTTCATATTGGAAGCAGTGTTCATTTCCTTAGAGGATTATATTCTCCACTCCTGCATCCTCAGGGACCTGTTTTGGACCCCTTTTCTTTTTAACATAATGTTAGTGGGGTCTTCCGCTGCCGCCAGGAAGTATTCGATCACAACATGGCTGCGCGGTATCTTGTCCTCGCCTACGCCGAAGAGGCTAGCTCCTTCCCAGGGTTCAAGGCGACCTATCATACCTCTATCACGTGGCCGTGGCCAAGTTCGTGCAGGTGATTTCCAGCTACAGCGCCCAGCAACCCCTAGGAACTTGGGTGCTGTCCCAACTCGGCTATCGCTTCCACAAAATTCCCTTGCACGGTAACTAGTCATCCGCGGTCAGGAAAGTGTCTGGTTAGTCAGTCGCAAACACGCCCATTCTGACACTTTCTGCCATTTGGCGGAAGATCGGCTTTGGAGCCGTTCTAGGTTTCAATATGGGTGAGTCGGACTTCATTTCTGAAGGCTTTTCAGCAGGCTTTCCAAACCTTATGGCTGGAGCCTTCACCCTTTTCGCCAGGTTATTGTGGCCTGGAGAAGATGCAGAAGATCTAACCCTCTTCTTATTAAGAAGATTGGTATATCTTTTCTCTTCAGGAGCCACGCAGAGCCGGGAGTAGCCAGCTCCCAAAAATCGTCGAACACCCCGGCTTCACCAGCCGAACTGCGCAAGTTTGAGCAAATTGGTAAACTGAATAATTTCAGTTCGCATACAATTTCCATATATTAAATGAGGAAAAAACAGACCTCAATTCGCCCAACTCGAACTCGAACTTAAGTAAAACGTAAAGGCTCGATCAAAAGAGTGTAATCAAGTGGAATAGTGGAATGCCATTCCATTGAGCTTTTGTATTTCTCACTTCTGGCGAAAATGCAAACACAATTTCAAGCACTGAACTGGACTCGAGCCGGTGAAGCCACGTAGGTGGATTGAACTGAATATTATTGAACTGAGGTCGGTGAAGCCGGGGCATAACACGTTTTCAGGGCGCGCCACTCGTCTTCTCAAAGCGGACGTTATTTCCAGTCGGCTCTCTATTGGAGCAGAAGGTGCCCGCGCTCCCGCAAGTGGGCCTCTAAGGAGATCTTCTTCTAATGAAAGAGTGATCTCAGCGATTCCATCGCGGTTTGCGGGCTCAGACTGCCCTCATTGAAGAAGGATCCCGAAAATTCCCCTTCACTAGAGCCACATTCGGCACCCTGCTGCATGGGTTCATAAATATCCAACTGGCCTTGTTGGTCGTCCTGTTGAAGCTATGGAAGCCCCAGAAGTTTTTGGAGCGTTGAGAGGTACCCCATCCTTCAGCGCGATTGTTTACAACTGGTATTGCGAGTTTTATCGAGTTCATTCTCTCTGGGTCCCCCATACTGAGTCTGCTCCATGGACAAGCAGGGGCACCTCGGGTAGGATGAGAGGCCTAAGGCCCTTCGCAGACTTGTCCATAATTTCAAACCGGTTTTAATATTTCAATAGTAAACTCGGAACTCACTTTTCTCCATCATTTTCGTGTAACGATTGTAATGCCTATGGAGTAGTGTGGGGTGCAAGCACAGCGAAGCAGCTTTGCCGAGAATGAAAACTTGCGTGTGTTAGTGTAATGGAAGGTGAAACCAGAAAATGTTTGGGTGAACAAATGATGGAAAATTATGGAAGAAAAACTGTCTTCCCTGCGACCTCTTGCCTATAAAACCGGTTTTTGTTTTGATGTTATGGACAAGTGTGCGGAAGGCCTAAGGCCATGTAGGGTCGGTCTTCGAGTCAGTGTTCCCTGCTTGTGCCGTGTTCGAGTATGAGTACATACACTTGGCTGGCTACAAACAACGCAAGTGTGCTCTGCAGCCCCGCGCCCCTCAAACGGCGCCATCAAAATTTTGATTCATTTTGGCGCCCCTTTCCAACTGGCGCCTAGAGCGGCCGCTCCTCTCGCTCTACCCTAGGGCCGGCGCTGTCGTTAGGCAACCCATCACTGTTACGTTTGTTAGCATATATTTTATGATATAAAAAAGATTTCATTCGGTTACTCGATCGCTGAAGATCCCTCTTCTACGTATCTTAGACTATAGAGCGGTCGCTAATTTGTTTGGATGTTCTCATTATAAATTATATTTTTTTCTGTGTAATGTTTTTGTTTGAATATGATAAATGAAACATATGTGTATGTACGACGTACATACGAGTATTGGTAAGTTGAATTTATTCGAATAATAGTGTAAACGGACTGTACAGTAGCATCTATAAATTCACATTAAATTTTATTCGTCGCTATATGTAAACGCTTCTGCAATTTTTACATAGAATTTTATTTATAATGTAAACTATTCTGAATTAAATTCAGAGAATATTTAAATTCACGAATATTTTTGAGCTCTTGTTCTAGAAATAAATGTAGGTAACTTTGGGTCGAGATGTAAACGCTTTAAATTATGAAAGATTATTGCAGTAATAAATTTGGCGAATAAATTGCAGATATGAACCCCGCCTAAGGTAGCAAATAAGGAATTTATGATCAGAACTTATAAATTCAAAATGGCCGCGCCAATAAGGCGGACGAATCGTGTCATTTGAGTTCCGATTCAAATAAAAGTGCGTGGAGTTCTCCCATGTGCCGCCCCGATTTTCCAAATTCAAAATGTCCCCGCAAATATGGCTGAAATTCAAAATGGTTGCGCATATATATATTTGAATTTGCGAATTGTGTTTCGTTTTTAATGAAAGTGGGTATCTAGGGGTTTTTAAGGTCGTAAATAACGAATTTGTGGTCAAAACTTATAAATTCAAATTGGTGACTTGCCAAATGTATTCTGATTCCAATGAAAATCGGTATTTAGGGGCTTTTAAAGTAGCAAATTACGAATTTATGATCAAAACTTTTAGATTCAATATGGCGGGGCCAATAAGGTGGACGAATTTTTCTAATTGAGTTCCGATACCAATGAAAGGGGGTACTAGGGGTTTTTAAGGTCGAAAATAACGAAATTATGATCAAAGCTTGTAAATTCAAAATGGCCGCAAGTTTGCCTGTTATATGCTGACTAGTATCGCCCATTGGTCGAAATTCGACCCTCTCTCCCTACTCTTCTCTCAATCCGTCCCGTAACACCGTCGCTTACCGTGATATATTTTGACAATCATTTTCACATTGTTTTGTTATTTTTTTTAATTAAAATTTGCCGAGACGGTCCCCACAGAAAGAAAAACCTTTTCAACATAAGCAGAATGACGCTGACATATGTATATCGCACTACGGCAAGAAAAGTGGCACAACTCAAAAATTGGCTGTTTTGAATTATTGCCGCCAGGTGACTGTTGGCATTAAATTTTGTTTTCAGCTCTCCTGATGTGTCACTTTTCTTGCCGTATTCCGATGTCTAGTATATACATTTATTTCTAATGCTAACCGTAATTTCTACCTTATATTGTTGTTGTCATTTTATATTGGGAAATACAACACTCATTTCTGAGTCACAGAAATGAGATAAATGAATAATTCACATAATTGTGCACACCTTTACGACTCCGGCTTCCATATAAAACCAGTTTGAGCAAAATCGGTTTAGTGGAAGTCGGTTCAAGTGCTGTAGAAAAAAAGTGCTTGCGTATTAACATATATATTCCAATGAAAGTCGGTATATGGGAGTTTTTATGGTATCGAATAACGAATCTATGATCACAACTTATAAATTCAAAATTGCGGGGCCAATATAGCGGACGAATTTTCCCAAATAAGTGACATTACCTGATCAGCTGTCTGTAGGTTGTTCAAGAGTTGGAAAATTAGAAAATATTCTTATCCTAGCTCTAAATGGAAGAACATTGAACATAATGAATCTTGAAGCTCTCTAAGCAACCGGTTCAGAATTGATCAACGAGGTTTTTTCAATTTGTTTTTTATTGTTTATTTCCTACCTTTTTGATACCAATAAAAAAATAAAACGATTATTTTTAGAACATTGTAGACGTATTCACGTCATTTGTCCGTATCCGCGATTACAAACACTCGCTTTTTTTGTTTCCTGATTGCAATTATTAGATGGATTTGTGAAGATTGTTTGGACTAATATAATTCCTACGATTTTTCTCTTAATTATGGCTTAAATATTCTCTTAATTAGGCTTTCGTGTCCAAAACAGAATAAAAGCTGCTTTTACAGTGTCCAAGATTTGAAAGAAGCTGCTCATGAAGCTGCAACAAACATAGTGACGTTGTTCGCTTGTGGGGGCTTGAGACTCTCTTTGCACATGGAAACATCGATTTTGAGTTTCGCTTCTTTTATGGTCCGGCCTCTAGCAAGAAAGCAGTTATTGTAAAACTTGCATGTGTGTGTAGTTGTCTCTTGGAAAAAAATAAAGAAAAAACAACTGCACACTTTTTCGACAAGCTAGATTTTACAGCCAAACCGGAAAAAGTTCGGAGGCGGTGCGCTCCTAAAGGAGGCGAATTTAGAGTGCTGCTAGTGGGGCTTTAAGAAATTGTATAACGAACAAAATGGGAAATTATCTTGGTGACCGTAAAGGGTGCCATTAGCATATTCAATAGGCCAGTCCTCGATCGATTACGGAGGTCAAGCACCATTGGACATGGTTAGTACTTACTTGGGGGGCCACCCATGTAGGGTTTAACAATTGGCCCAGTAATGGACCGGTACTGGGTGCCAGTTAGGCAGTAATGGCGCAATAACACCACCCATGACTGGCCCATTACAGCAAAACTGCTGGATGATAACTTCGGCCCAATACTGGCCACTTTTAATGGCTCACGATACTGGGCCAGCAAAGACCGCCAAGAATAAAAAAATTTAGTGTTTTGAAATTAATTCTTAGTTGATACGGTAAATGAGGGGAAATTCATTGATTTTTAATGTAATGTAAGGAAATATACTATAGTGCAAGGTTTTCACGTTGTTTGCGGCCTCCCCCACGATCAGGTGCCAATATCAGGTATTAATATGTTCGGCTTCGAAAACTTAGCAAGACAATATACTATTTTATTTTAATATATGATATAGTTTAGTTAGACCCCCCCTCTTGAAGAGTAGAACAAATACGCATTAACTGTAGACTCAATCAATATTTTAAAATATATGACATTAACGGTTGCCAGCGTTGTACCAAGCGTGGCCCAATACAAATTAACGAGTCTTGGCAGACCGATTGCAACCATACTTTGGCCAATCATTGGCTCCGTTGTGAGATCTGGCAAAACCTACATGGGCAGTTGGTAAAACCGCTGTCGACATTCGTGTTTAGAAGGACGAAAAGGCAATTGCATAAGGTGAACAAAAATATAAAACTTTTCAACGCCGCAGTTGTTATTCTGTTATTCACATGTCCACAAGCGCCACAAAATCGAGGATTTTTCTACTTGTGTGCGTGTTTTAAAACCGCTTCTAAACCAGCACTAAAAGGAGTGCTTCCCTCTGCGGGCATGCAATGCTAAAAAAATATAGAACTGGTATACTAAGCGGAGCGCTCCAAGCTTCTTAAGGATTGTTCTATTATTGATCAGTGTGCTCCTTTACGCGCTGGGGCTTGGGCTACCGGTTATCATTTGTACTGTCATCATGCTGCAAAAATCATAATGGTATTGAGATATGAAGAAACCAGAAACTTAAAACTACCATATTTAATGCCGTATAAAACTTTATAATTCGATACAATAAAATATTTTACGGTTCATAATTTCCTTTAATTTGTTAGTGTATCGCTTAACCATACATTTAGCTGGATGTGACGCAAAAAAAAAACATTATCCCCTACGCTCATATCCAACACATATAAGCCATTTACGAGAGCCCTTAACTATTAATTTTCGCCGACGTTCTACTGTATAATACTGTTAAAATCTCATTAACATTTCTCCATTAACATCACATAACAATTTACGTGTAAACAATAATTTTCTAGAGGTATTATTACAATCAATTTGCACCTGTAAATTTTCCTTGACATTTTGTAATTTTCTTTGACATACGAAAAACAAAACAAAAAAAAAATACAAGAAAAACAATAACTTTGCTCCAACTGAGCAAATAATGCGAAATGAAGAAATTTAGGCGCAGGCACGCACATTCCACTTTATGTACATCATTGATACTTGAGAAATGAAAATTTTGAGGAGAATTTTTGTGGTAAAAAGTTCATAATTTTCTTACATCCCCGCTTTTAAGGAGGCCCTGGAGCGGCCGTAAATAGGCAGCTTTCAACTGTTGTGAATATCTAACCTCACTTTCTCGTTTCGGTTTAATTATTCAGGCTTATGGACCCACTTTTTGGGTGTGTGCCGGGGGTGTGGAAGCTGGAATGCTGAAAATTACATTCCTGAGGTAAATAACTGCACATAACCTGTAATACCTGTGCGATATCACTGAGAGCGACAGTGAGTTCCAGTACAAGGGGTGAGAGATGCTCTCAGATGATTAAGGTAGCGCACAGTTGAAATGGGACACCCTACCCACTCTTATTTCAGTTAAGCACCCTCCAGATCAGGTTTATAATACCCAAATGGATAATGGCTTTGTATGTATATGTGGATCCTTAATTTTAAGGATATTTCCGTTAATTCCATTGCTTGGTTAGAGCTTTTGATAAGCAACTTTAGCAGCGCTCCGTTAGGATACGTGACTGTGTTTGACAAGATTTAGGACATCATGAGGGCCCACACATATACTGCATCTGCTTTGATTTTGAAAATTTCAATTTCGTCCTAGAAATACGCCGTTCAAAGATTTTATATGGCACACGTGCTTCGTCCTTTTATGTCTATTTTTTTCTTTGACATAGCAAAATATATAAAAAAAAGTGGCAACGTTGGGGATTTTGATGATTTACTCTTTGGTATTAAATGGCAACGTAAACGATAGCTGTTCTTGTGCCGTGAAGTTAATTTTTCAGCGCTTGTAAGATGATAGTCAAGGGATGATTAAGCTTGAATTTAAGGATGAAAATCAGAAGCGAGAACGCATTTTGAAGGTATAAGAATTTACTTGGCCTTTAATTTTGTTGACATCTTTAGTCTAGCGAGTTTTGCCCCTCTTATTTCATTTTTTTACGAATATTTCGTAGAAATTGTTTCAGTTGATTAAAAACAGTGGATGAGTGCTACTTACATGTAAGGGGGGAATTGTGATGCCTTGAAACAAGGACGAAGAAACTTGAGAAGAAGGTTTTTATTACAAAAATTTTGTTAGATTTAAATGAAAAAGGGAGCTTAGATTTTATCCTCGTATCTTCTAAATTTCAGCTATTAAGTGCTGGCGTATGTAAATTTAGAACCAGTATTTTGCCGAAAAGCACTTTACGTTTTTCACTATACTTACGTCGTTTTATATTAATCGGCCTATGTGAAGTATACATATATAAAAATCGTACACATAAATATAAAAAAAAATTTTGCCTTAGAAGAAAGTTAGCACTTCTCCTAACTTTCAACCTAAGCTTACTACTTCTCCTACCAACATTACATTTGATCGACAGAAGAGGCTGTAAATCTACGGCTGCCATCCGTCCGGTTTCCCCGGATTTGTCCTAGTTTCAAGGGCGTCCGGGGACTGTCCGGGCGGGGTTTTAAAAAGTGACCGGGTAAAACCCGGGCACTTTTTATATCCGTTGAAACCTGATTAAATGTATGATAAGCAATTCAAACAAATCTTAGTTAAAAATTGACTCGTAAACCGCATCCAAGCAAACTCCGGCGAGAGAAATATACCCCATGACCGCATGCCTCATTTTGTATGAAAGTTCCAGTGACAATTCACAATAATTAACAACCTAATAAGGAGCTGAACTTTCCAATATTTCCAAGAAATGGTATCGAACGTATGCATCGATCCGAAACGAAAAAAAACTTCATCCAGTGGTTCAAGGAACCCAAAAGGCTGCGAGTAGGGTTTTTAGTTATCAAGAGCAAAATGCGCAAGCGTAAATCAACGTATAACAGGGAATTGTAAAACAAATACCCTATGTTAAAAAGAGGAAAATATGACTAGAAAGTTCTATGCTTAATTTGTTCTACAAACATTTCCATTGCAAATAAGGATGTTTCCGATATTAATGACAGAACTATTTCGACAAGCCGAGCTCTTTTTTATTCGAACATCATGCTCTACTTTGGCAAAACTAGTCCGAGTCCAAGATCTTATTCAAGCACCCGAAGTTGCAATGGCTTACCATACAGTTAATAACCGCATCTCATTCAATTCTTTGGATTTTAGTTAGATTATTCTAAAATAACTTGAGCATGGCGACAATTGCAACACAAACTTCCGTGGGAACAATAGACTAGTTACAAATATTGTCTTCCATAAGCTGAATTGTAAACTTAAACCAAATATTGTTGGCATAGGATGTTCTTCCCATATACTTTGCAACGCTGTGCATCATGCATGCGAGCTACTTCCTATTTTTTGTAATAAGATCAGGCTTAGGGATCACCCTTTGTACTACTCACTAGTCCGTCATATCGTTTAAGTCATCCCTGCAAATCCAAGTGTTTAGCAGGTGTTGAGAAATAAAACGCTCTAGTGTTTTATTTCTAAACGATAAAGTATTTAATGTTTACTTTTAAAACAGAAGAAGCGTTAAATTCACAAAATCTAAACGCTAAAGTGTTTGATTCTTAAACACCTAAAGCATTTAACAGAAATTAAATGCATAAGGTGTTTACCAAAAAATTCTAACCTAAGCGCAAGTGTCTAAAAGTAAAACATTTATTCGCCAATTAAACACTTGGGAAGGTAAACACTTAGTTATGATAAAACACTTATGGGGAACTAAACGCTCTAGCGTTTTATTTTTACACGGTAAAGTGTTTAGGGGTGGGAAGTATCTCTAATGAAATCCTGGGTGATCCATTTTAGAGGTACTATTTTCAGAAATAAAAAAAATAAAATCATTCAATTTAATCGGGTAATTTTTATTATCATACAAAAAAACTAGAATTTCAAGAAACAGGGAAGTTATTATGAAAAAAAAACAAAAAAAATCACTCAATTAATAATACTTACACTATAATGCTTGAAAATAAGTTTCTATAAAACTTAAAAAATGAATAGTATAGGTTTCAAAGTGATACAGTCCAAATTATAGCTCAAAATATGTATTTGTTAATTAACAATTGGCCAAAATACAAAAAGTTAAATATCTCGAGTTCACGTCTTTCTTTTTTCTTTTCTTTCTTTTTTTAAATTAAAGGTCCCAAAATTCTCTACGAGATGTGATAAAAAACTTTTAAATTGATTTTTCAAAAGGGCCAAAAGAATGCAATTGTTGTTATTTGAGTAATAAACAGAAGTAAAAAAAGTAACCAAAATTACATCCAAAATTATTTTAGAATATACATATTCTTCATTTTTTGGCCTTTTCTTCCTTCATTTGTTGCTTTCATTTATTTAACTTAGTTTATCCTGAATTTTTTACGCCTTTGTTGGCAGTTATTTTGTTAATATGAAAATAAAACCGTAAAGATGCTTAAGTATTACGAATTTGAAATTATCAGTATCACTGCAAATCTGAGGTTTTAGAAGTGTTTTATTTCAAAACGTTTAAAAAATGTCTACAATGTTAATCAAATGGGTGACGTCAAAATAAAACGTTTTAAGCGTTTTGAAATAAAACACTTTCAAAAGCTGAGATTTGCAGTGATAAGACGAAAAAATATGAGCGACACATACTTCCCGCAATTATGCTAACTCCCGCCAAGGGTACCATTTAGCATATTCAGTAAAGCGCATCTCGTTCTATCACGGAAGTCAAACAATATTGGAAGTGGTTTGTACTTAGTCGGGGGACCGCTTGGAAAAACGGCACTTGGGTTGGATTTTTTTGTTTGTTTTTTGTTTTTTTTGTTTTTTTTTTCACTTTTTGCAATGATAGTATTATGTTTTAATATAGTATTGATTAATAGTTCTATCAACATAATTTGTATTATTCATAACAAAAAACACGCTACAAACGTTTGCTAATTAAACACTTAAATGTTTACTCATTAAACGCCGCTAAGTGTTTAAATTTCGTCTACAACGATTTAAACGCTTAAAGTGTTTAGCAGCTAAACACTTGAGTTTACAGTGATGGCATGGTGTAATTTCAAGTAGTAAGCCTCATTTGAAGGATAAAAGGGAAAGGATAGGTTAGAGGTTTGGAGGGTGCTCGAGTAGAAGTCGATGAACCTTGTATTCAAGGCGGGGCCGAATGTAGGACATGTAGATTGCAGCTGGAGGAAGACTTGCATTTCTTGAGGAATCACAGGCATTGATATCCTTGTTTGGTTATTTCTTTTCTCAATTTGTACAGGAGCTCTCAAGGAATTCTGCGCAGCCAGTGAATAATGTTTTAAAAATCCGGGGAAGTCCGGGGAAAAAACTAAATTTCACCAAAATGTCCGCGGTTTTCGAGGATCTTGTCCGGCGTCGGCAATTTAGGTGATGGCAGCCGTATGTAAATCCTAAGTTTAGTTTCCTCCTTGTGTGAATTCTCAACTTAGGTTAATGACATAAAAAGAAGGTTTTTAGAAAGGAGCAACTGCAAAAAAAAGTTGAAATATTGCCTACTAATTACTAGCTTAAATGCACTCTTTGAAGATGAACTTATTTGTGCAAATTTGTGTAGCTACTAGCCGTAAGCTGAAACTTATTTACCTTCTAATTAATTTGGCCATACAAAAAATTAAGTCTTGGCCCAGTTTGATTTCCTTCACCTGCTGTCTCTCTACAGGTTCCGATTATGAGTCTGAGTTATCCGAATTGGCATCGCAATTTGAGATAGAAAACTATGCTTTTTTTCAAAAAGGGACTTAACCTACCTTCGAGCTAGATGTTCTCATCGAAGCCCTCCAAGTTTTATTTTGTTTCATTTAGAATTCATCAATCTAGAGTCTACTAACTAGCCCTTCCTTACATGAGAGCTCAACAATTCTCCGAACAACTTTACCTCTGGAGCACTCCTAAGAGATTTCCGTGGTTTTTGTTTAGCGTCCAAGTGTGGGATACACATAAGAGTACTGACTTTTATACAGAGTTTTATACAGGAACAGTTTGGATACCAGGGTTAAATGCTTGGAAGAGCCTTAACAAAAAATATAATAAGCTTTGTAGGCTTTTTTCAATCATGCGCATATTTCTGGTTCCATACTGTTGGCCATGGTAAGCTCATAAGGGTCCCGTGATGTCACTCAGATCTTTTCTCACAAAGGAAAAAGGCTTTCCCGTGACGTCACTCAGATCTTTTCTAATGTAAAAGGCGTAAAAGCTTTTCAAGCTGGAAACAGAGCTTTTCCCTTTGAGCCTACCTTGTATTATTGTACCTTGACTGTTGGCGACTGACTGTTTGTTGGCCAAAGATGTGTGGAAGGGCTTTACTACTTTAAAATCATGCTCCACTGTAGGCTACCAGTCCGTCATGTCATTGGTCACGACATGACATGTCTATTAGTGAGCATAGTCAGAGGCGGCGGAGCATAATCTTTGTGGGTGTTAAGCACATATAACACTGTTAAAATGTAAAAAGTTAATCGATCAATTTATATTTACTGTTGAGTTATATGGTTTTATATTCTTTGGTTAACTCTGTGTGGATTGCCCTATAAGGCCCACCCAGGGCATCTAACGACTTGCCTCATTCGCGCCTCGTCATAAGGAATACCCCATTTGGAGCCCTTGAGGAAAAGTGATTGCTAATAGATCCATAGTGGAAAAATTTGAGAATTTCGACGTGAAGTTAGTAATGAATGCGCCGGTGTCGAAAAGTTTATATTTTTAAACGCGAGGGTCGTTTTACCAATCTTCTGTAACCGAAGCAGAATCGGTCTATTGAGTATGTTAAATGACACCCTTCACGGTCACCAACGTAATTGCCAGAAATATGAAGCAAGCCAACAACAAAAACTAAAGCTTTGTATGAGTAAAACTAAAGCTTAAGGGTATTACTTTAAAGCTTTTTAAAAAGTAAGGAAGATGTTGGGATTGCCCCATTTCATTTGTAAAGAGGTTGCCTCATAGGGTCCTTATGAGAAACTGATAGGGCATACCTCGTTTCAGTATCGTTGATTTTCATGAGAAAACTAAGGGGAAAGTCCTCTTTCGGCATACCCTTCATTTGCCACATGAGGCAATCCCCTTTTTAAATGCTAGTCCGTTGGGGTTTAAAAAGCTTAGGCTATATAGTTATAAGTTCTTAGTACCTCTAATATAATATACATATTTAGATTTCGTATGAAAAGGCTTGCTTGTGTAAGGCCCCTCAACCACGGGCCTTCGTCGCCAGTGACCGAGACGGTCCTCCAACGTTATTTTGGGTTTGGATTTCCCTACCCAATGCGAATGTGCGTGTGCTCTTTTCATTCCATCCCGACGCTCTCCGCCGTCCCTGAGCATAGTTAGAGCCATAGAACAGGTTTCAGGCTATGAAGAGCCAAGGTAATGTCGAAGGAGAGGGCTACGAACCCTGCGTTTGAAATCTTAGTTGATGTAGGAGTTCGGAAATACTGAAAGTCTAGGTTGCCGTTTGACCGGATAATTGCAGCTGCACCTGAAGGTAAACTCTCAGTGAATACTGTCGTGAAGAAGCAGGAGGTAGTGAGGCAAGGTTGTTTTAGTCTTGTACGATTAAGATACATATCGTCGTTGCGACCTTAAGATCTCTATGTGCAAAATGTAAAACTTTAGGAAAACTGAAAAAAACTTTTATGAAAAAATTACTTAAACAACTAGTTTTGCTTTAAGTTGTATACTAACAATGGAATTTAATTTTATGAACAAAACCTTTGAGGGGGACATAAAAAATTTTTTTTGCTTTTTCATTAATGTGGAAGTAATTATTACTTTCACATAAGAGATTTCAAATTGCCAACTTTTTAGGACTACATAGGAGTATTATTTATAACTGCAAAATGAGTTGAAGTATCAACATGGGAGTTTTTGCCATCGATGGAGGAGATCATGAAGTTTACATTCAATTAAAAAAGTTAATTTCGATAAAAGTGTCACATAGGAGATCTTAAGGTCGCAACGACGATATTGCCTGTATCTCAAATTGTTCAGGCTATTCTCATGTCTTTTCCTGTACAGAGCCATGAGAAACACATTTCCTTCTTCGGAAAGAAAGAATCAATGACTGCTTGCAAGTCATTGCTCTTCTGCAGGACTTTGAGAAATTTCAGTTTTTTTGCTCTTGTATTTTTTATATTATACTTAGGCCTTACAATTGACAGTTGAATTTGTGTCTACCTCTGAGCACTAACCTCTCACGTCATAAGAAAAAATCATGAACCTTAATGAAAATGCCTATTTTATTATCTTATTTGTCTATTTTTTTCATATATTTACTTTTTTATTATTTTTTTAAATCTATTTTTATAAACCCATCATTGAATTTCTTCTTATCTAATTCAGCCACATTTCATCTGCCAACGTGCTCCTCCAGGGCCGGCTATATGTCACTTATTTTTCCTCTTTTTTCAACTCTAAAAATAACAGTATCCTCAGTATTGCACAAAGAAAAATAAATCATATCACGTAATAACAATTGGATTTACTTATCCAGATAAGAAGGAAGAATTCATGTCTTTTTAGTATAAGGATGAATATTGGAACTTTTAAAGCTCTCCATTTTTTGTTGTAACCATTTGAAATCACTTTTTTTGAATTGTGAACCTTATTCTCATATTTGGGGTCGTCCTCAACGACGACGTTCGACCGCAAATAATCAAAAGTTTCATAAATTGATTTTTGCAGACAAATGCAATTTAAGTTTTTTAAACGGGAAGGACGAAAAGGATAACGTTTTTTAAAGGATAAACTATACCAAAAAAATAATTTTGTTGTCCAAGACTTATACTATTTCACCGCTGCTTTTAAAGAAAGAAAAAAAAAATTGGCTAAGTTCCATATTCTCTTTAAATTAAGTTGTCTCTTGTCTGGCGGATTAGAGGAAAATCGAAGTCTAGAAATGGGCTTAGATATTTTTTAAGTGATACTCGTCAAAGTATTGAAGGAAGGTGCATTGCTGAGGTAGAATAGTGAACTGTATAGTGCTGAAAAGAGGTTTACACCAGCCAGCGAATTTTCCGAAAGACTTTCCTCTCGAGCATGGCTAAGAGGTCATTGGTCATTGATTTTTGCGGAGCATCAAAGTCTCGAAAATATATGAGTGCTGGTAAAACCATTGTCTTATACAGCAGCAGTTTGGTTGTCATGGTTATATGTTTGAATTTGAAAGGTTTGATTTTGTTTAGGAGATGCCTTTGTTGGCTTTGAGCAGCCAGGTTCCATGCTGTTGTTGGCTGCTACTATTGATCCAAGGTAAGTGAAGGATTGCACCACCTCGAATTCTTCTGCCTTAATTGTGGGCTACATCGTCTCACATTCAGAGACGCCATGTACTTTGTTATGCTTTCATTAATATTTTCTTTTTAATAGGATTATAGTCCTTGTAGGGCTCAAGTCTGTCGAAGGCTCTTCTTCCCGCCGTCTACACTTTTTTCTATTTATGCCGAATTCATTATACCCTCGAGCACGTGATACAATGCAAAGTTAGAATTTAAAAAAAATCCTGTCGTGTAAGGGTTAATCAATGTCACTCACCAGCGAGATAGGGGGCGCAACATGTAATGTATGTACATACGCACGTGCCACAGGCGCGGATTTAAGGGGGGGGGGTCACGGGGGTCATGACCCCCCCCCCAAAAGCGCTCGCTGTTTAAAAAACAAAATTGATCCAACTAAAAAAACAAAAACAAAAAATAACCAAACGTCCAAAACCGACCCAACTTTTTTTGCAAATTAAAGCAACGACCTTAAAAAATGACCTTCAAGGTCAACTACAGATTGATCTATACTCTTTCTATATATTTTGATTCGTAAACTCTGAAGTTAGCTGCACTCACAAGAAAGGGCGCGTCTTCATCAAAAACACATTAGGGCACGTTTTCTGCCCTACACCGCTCAAATTAGGGACAATTAAAGAAATTTCTCCCACAGCTATGAGACCGGTGCCAAGTGAAGGATATGGGTTGTCTAAGCATGATTTTCACAACCCGCAGTTCGAAAAAAGGGTTGTTTTTGAGAAATATGTGAATTTTATAGTTTTTTCGCCTTTTCTCTATTTTTAAGAGAAACTATGCATTTTGGTCAAAATATCAAAAGAGCAAAGTTATAAGGCATAAAATTTCCTGCAAATTTTGCCTTCACTGTTTTTTCGAATTCGGCATTGTTTCGCCGGTAGAGCTCGTTTTGCGCCATTTTTCAGACTCTGTTGATAATCAAAGCGTCCAAAGAAAGGCCGTTGAAAAACTACAACTACTACTTTGATCTCATGTAATTTTCCATACAAATGAATAATTTTGGCTCAAAATGGCGTAATACGGCCTCCATTGGCGAAAATATGCGGAGTTGGGAAAAATTGTAAAAGTAAAATTTTGTTGGTAATTTTATGCTCTCCTACTTTGATATTTTCACCAAATGCATAGGTTCTCCACAAAATAGAGACTTCACTTGGCACCGGTCTCATAGTTGTGGGAAAAATTTCCTAAAAACGGCGATTTTTTGACTAATTTGAGCGGACTACGTTTGTTTTTAATCCACGAGAAAATTCGTTTAGTTTTGTTCGTTTTGTTAATTTTGTGTTTGTCCCTAAAAAAGCCTGTTTAGACGCTTCGCTCCCAGGAACGTTCCTCACGAACTTTATGGATGAAGGGAGAGGTGGGATGGTACCTCTCATCAACCCCACTACAGTGCCGCGGCCAGACAATTGGGGGGATTTGGGGAGAGTCCAAACAAAATTTCGCTCGCTTCGCTCGCGCATTTCTCTTCATACAAACCCGCCCCCGCGACAGAATAATCGCCCATATGCTGATTTCTGTGGCCCATACTCATTTATATGGCCCATTCTCAATGAAGTAAAAATGCAAATAATGAATTCAAATGATTTTTATTCCAAAATAATTTTTCGCTCGCTTCGCTAGCGGGCCCTGTGCAGTTGCACGTCCTGCACATATGCCAGTCGCGGCACTGCCCCACTACCTCCATCATCCACAAAGCTCGTGAGGAATGCTCCTGGGAGCGAACCGTCTAAACAGGCCCTTAGGAGGAGAAATTTTTTTTCGCCACTTTTAATTCCGTGACCCCCCCAAAATAAAATTCTAGATCCGCGCCTGACGTGCCATGCCTATCTAGGACTGGTGGAAGTGCGATCACAACCTCCTCATGGTGGCTACAAGAAGCTGTGCTGAAAGGGATAGGTTAATATTTCGGGCCTACCAAGCCAAGATGTAAAGTTATCGTGTCGAGAGCTGCATGGCGAAGAGGTTTACATCAGGCATACATCAGTGTGTAGGTTTTGCACTGTTGTTTAATATTCTCCTCTACGCACCGGGCGCACCCAGTTGTATAATAGCTGTGTTCCAAAATCCGAGCAAAGTGCTCGCAAGCAGTTGGCTTTCTCTCTCTACTCATGCCTTTGTTGAGAAGTAGGAACGAGTAGGCCAACTGCTTGCGAGTACTTTGCTCGAATTTTGGAACACAGCTAATGTCTTATCATGATATAGAGGCTCTGTCAGAAAAGAGCTTCCGCTTCCTGCCCTAATAATGGGATTTTATGGACCAATTAAACTGTAAAGGGCCGGAGTCGAATTGGGGAGCCGCACGCACACCCAAGTACCACAATCGAATGCAGCATAGCCGTCAGGAACCCGGGAAGCTAAAACGCAGACCCAGACAACCGCCGCTGCTTTATGGATCCATCATAAAATTGGTAGGATCAGCTCATCTTGGGAGAACCGTCCTATACCGGACCCATCTGGTCTGCTGTTGTTCTACACTCCATCGTCATTTTACACAGTACTAGCAACTTTTTCAGGAAACTCGAATTTCTCTCATACTGCTTCACATCTCTTCTATATAAAGCAGGTCTTGAGGATTACTATAGTAAAGAAAGAGAATATCTGATGTGCTGTCGATCAATCCTGTCTAAATATTGCATGGTAATCTACTTTGTCTTCCATATATGGTTTCAGTTTACTGAACAAAATTTGTGAAAGTACTTTGTAGGCTGTGATCAATGTGAATGGTCTCTTTCATTAATGTTCAGTGTCACATGCGACGCCAGGATGAATGAAAGGCAAGCGAGTTCGGTTAGTTTTCGGTGTTCATTGATTGAATGAGAAGCTCATTGAATGAGTAGATTGGTCTAGTCACTGCGCCAGATAACTCAACTTGGCTTGTCACATTGGTCATATTCAATCCACATAATCTACTATTCAACCAATGTAGTATTTTTAAATTTTGCCGAACACTCTCGATAACTCTCCAGGAAATATTCTTCGCTCACTGATGGTGGGCTTTATCACATTGCCGAATATGTTTCTAGCTGAACGAACGAGTCAAGTAGGTCCGAGTCTAATTCGCGGTTGCAATAATTTTTGAATGCAATGCTCTCTCGGCGAACCGAACGAATATTATTGTGATCTGAATTTAAGTTGGTACCTTGGTACCTCTTGCCGGTGGTCTTTCAACATTTGATCTGCTTTGTTACATGTGGCACGATCATGTGTCATGTTACATGTGTCATTATACGTCACCCTAACACTCGCAATGCCATAGTTGTTATTTTCTGATTTCCTTAAAACTCGTTGGCTAAGTGTTCTCATTCAAGCCGGACTGCCTGTATACCTGCTCCTGTCCTACTTTGGACTTTAAATCTTCCCAAATGATTGTTAACGTCATTCTTGAGACAGAAGAATCCAATGTCTTTGACAAAGTCAAAAGTCAAAGTTTCCAAAATCCTTTTCGGCCAAAAAAATACCTTGAATAACTTCGAAAGGGTTAGGTTTTCGAAAAAATGACAAGAGGGCTTTTTTGTAGGCAATAACTTTTCGTATTGACTGATCAAAAAAAATTTCGAAAAAACAGTTTTTGAGTGATTTTTTGCCAAAAGGTGATATTTCCGACGGCCATGTTTTTTTTTGTGATTCCGAAATTAATTGTTTTCTCAAAAATCCCCAAGGAAGCTGTGAACCAATTTTCAGCCATTTTAGAATTTTGTCTCCTTTCGTGCGTTTTTTTTGCTAGTTTCCCCGGACTATAAGTGAAGTGGTGTTTTGAGTTTTTTTTATGTATTGCTAAGCCAGAATTCCAGCCATAATTCACTCGATCTGCCAGAGATGAATCCGCACGTATACTGTAGTTAAAAATTGGCGTGCCAATTATAATTATCATATTTCGAAATATCAATCAGCTAAAGGTTTGCAACTGCACAAGGCTTGCAGTAAAAAAATTAATGAGCAACGTCGTAGAAGAAACAATCTTCACATTCAAAGGTGAAAATGTCCTCATTGCTCGCATTTCTATGTTTCCAACGGATATGACATTTCAATTTAAGAGATTGTAATTCCTTAATCGATTGGCGTTTGCAATCACTTTAATCAAAGCGCAGGGCTAATCTTTAGAATTGTGTGGTTTAGATCTAGACACTGATTGCCTTTCACATGGACAATTATATGTTGCGTGTTCCAGAGTCGGCAAACCAGACAATCTCTATATCTGCACAGACAATGGTACAGCAAAAAAATATTGTATACCCACAAGCATTGTGAAATTAAACATACTAAAAATGAATGCCTTCTCTTTTCTTTGTTTTTCATTAGACTAGACACCAACGCGTAGCTTGGTACAAGTGGTAATAAATAATGCAGAACCCTTTCGAAAACTAAATAAATTAATGAGATATTTTTAAAATTTTTGAATAATTATAAATGAGAAAATGTCATTCCTTAAACACATAATTAATTAACTTATCTGATTCAAAATTTTCTTCATTTATGTATATCATTATTTTACAAGCCATAGTCATTAGCACTTGCTTCCAAATCATTAATCTTCTATGTCCAGACATTAATTTTTACTAGTTAAGTCAAATTTTTCCAAACGCATATGAATATGTTTAGTTTTAAACTCAAAACTACAACTCATTTTAATTTCTGAACAATTCCAGTCGTATACCTCATTAAAATACTTCGGGCA
This sequence comes from Thereva nobilitata, assembly GCA_963855945.1. NCBI lineage: Eukaryota > Metazoa > Arthropoda > Insecta > Diptera > Therevidae > Thereva > Thereva nobilitata. The sequence goes on along the minus strand of OY979694.1, from coordinate 51,850,409 downwards.
GCCAGAAAATAACAATGATTACATCCTTAAACAAGTTTTAAATAACTATAATCCTCCTCGTTTAAAATCAAAATTGTTTTGTTTAAAATTAATGAAAATAGTCTGACAGTGACGAACTTGTTGTGTCGTTGTAACACCAGTGTAAAAACACTCATTTTGGGCTCCACTTAAATCTTAATTAAGCCCAAGGAAAATTCTTAATTTGTAATGCGTGTGCTCATGTTAGTGTTAGTATGAAATGTTTATAATTACATTTCTTGGCAATTTAGAGGAAACGACGTTATCCAAATTATTAAAATATTTTAATTAAGTTGACCCAGTTTCATTTCATCGCTCGTGTTTTTGTTTGGGGGGCAAATCTGTAGTGTGTAGTTTCTGAACACACACCAACAATTTACTTTACCGAAAATTATTTTGTCCAATTCAAACGCCGCACTGGAATAAGTCTCCTGTGACACTTTCATGGGCATGTAGAAAGGGAGAGGGTCCCCAAAACTTCTCATTAAATCTGGGATAAAGTTGAAGAAAATTATCTTAAGATAAGAGATTTTTGAAGTCGGCTTTAAGACAAAAGATGCTTCTGTATTCATACACACAAACCGGAGATGCAGGATATACATATATACTTTGATTAGGAGGGAGTATATACCTATATATACATATATATATAGAAATATACATCCCGTTAAGGACCCTTGACAAAAATCACAAGGGCACGGAAATCGTTTTTTAGAAGACTTCATTGCCCGCAAAATATGTGAAAAGCCCACTGAAAGCCATTAAGCTGATTCATATGGACGGGGTTAAAAGGATCCTTGAGGAAATTAATTTTAGGACGAACAGACTCGCAAATGATGAAAGTCATTAGTATATTCATTGACATAAGGAAGGGACTCCCAAGGACTATCATCGGGGTAATCTGTGCAAGTTCATCGATCCGATTAATTAAAAGTATAAAAATTTCAAAATGGGGAAAATTAAGGCTCAGGCCAAGAAAAACGATATCAACTTATTCTGAAACATATTTAGTTCATGGACAAAAAGTGGAGGATTAATTAAGAACTACGAGAGGAACTGGGTCAAAAGTTTTTTTGCAGTAGTCTTTGCCTTTCTCTAGTTGCAGAACAATTTTTTTTTTGCAGTAAATCTTGTTTGAAAAAATATTACCGAGTAAAGCTGTATATCGTGTTTTGTCTGACCATTTTTAAAATACTCAGTTTAGTTTTTGTAATTTTGTAAAATCTATAATGTTATTCTAGTTGTACCACTTTCAACATTTTTCCAAGAAATCGAACGGGAATTTTTTTCAGAAGAGAATAGTTTTATTTTCTGTTGTTTTGTTTGCTCGGAAGAGAATTTTTTTACAGAAAAGAGTTTCGTTTTGTGTTTGATTTTTTTGCTTTTTTTACATTTTAAACAGGGGCCCCACTATGTAGTAGCTTAATAATAGCTTTGAATAGGTACTTTTTCGGAAATCGGAAAATTCGCGAAAAAAAATTTATGAAGAAAATTCATATTCTCAAACATTTTGTATGGAACGGCTTTTTTGATGATATCTCGAGAACGGATTGACTGATTTGTTGTTTTTTGATCGTCTCGGCCTCGAGCGGTTCAGCGTTGTATAATTTTCTCAATGAAGTAGATTTTCCTACTAATCAATGTTGCCAGACCCGTGATTTCCCCAAACTTTGTGTAAAAATTCCCCAAAATTATACCTTTCCAACAAATTTTCCCCATTTTTAAAATATGACTGCAATTATAAATTACAATGAATATTTTTAGAAACTAGCTGGGACCCGGTGCCCCTCGCTTCAATTTTGGATGATTTGAATACAAAATTTTACCTGAAAACTCTGTTTCGGACTCCCAAGCTTTTCTATATTTCCTATTTGACATTTTTTCAATTCGTCGACGTATTTTTTTATTAGTTAAAAATCTTTTCTGGCTCACACCACTCTTAATTACTGGCTGGACTGGCTCACACTGAATTAAAAAGTTTTTCTGCGAAAAAAACTAACGAATCCAGTTCTATGAAATCGTAAACACAATTTCGAAAAACACAAGTTGGATCGGCAATAATAACAGTTCTGATCTGTCGTGGGCTGTCGGTTTTTAGCTCTCGATAAACTTTTACTGACGGTTTTGTATTGAAAATGCATTAAATTTGAGAATTTCATGTTTCTTGGTTCGAATTGTATCAGTGCAGAGCATAATAAGCAAAGATGTATTTAAAATCTCTGAATCAAATTTTCCCCAATATTTTCCCCACTAAATTTGTTTCCCCAATTTTTCGCACGGGCATAATATTTTCCCCAGTTTGGGGAAGGAGATTTTTCTGTGATGGCTGTGCTAGCCAAAAAAAATTACCAACAAACTGCACATTGTTATGGATTGGCTAATGAATAAAGAACGACAGAATATCAAATATATCTGTGTGTTTTATCCTGTCAGAGGTCTTATCTTGATGCCGGCTGATCGAGTTTTTCCAAATTGGAGAAGGAAATTAAAAGACTCACATCATTACTATAAAGGGAAAATACTATTCAATTTATGAAAATAATGGTACTTTGAAGAAACTTGAAAGCGACCGGTCCCTTTTTGACAATAAAGGGTTAGAAGAACATTATAAAAAACTTCTATTCTAACTAAACTACTAGCTATTCAGACTTTCAAGAGAATTGCAATGAAGAAGAATGGCAGAACACGTTGCAGTGCCCAAGCTTTTGAAACTTTCAGACTTGAGTCAGCAAATGCCAAATGTCCAAACTTTAGTGAAAAATAAAGCGTATAAAAAGGTTTCCCTGCTGCCAAAGGATGTTATCAACTTATAGTCCAGTAAAATAGTATTTTAATCAGGAAAGTTTTGGGGTAGTTTTGATTTCTTCGGTTTTTTATGTATTTTGGGGTGCTGAATCCGAATCTGAGGTTTGCTGACAAAATTTCGTGACGGAACATTGAGAAAAATGCAAAAATATGAAATAGTTCAGACTTTTTCGCGGGTTTTCGCTTATAGCTCGGAAACTATCAACTTTTCGTCCATAACATTCATATACTAAATGAAAGAGCACAAAATTTCCTACAAATCTCACTACCCAAGTATCTCTATGCGACTCACCGTTTTGTTTCTAACTCTCTTTGAAAATTTCCATATTTTTCTAAGTCAGCAAAAACCCGATTATACAATTGACAACGCTATTATACAGGGTGTACCCCTTAAGTTTAAAAAGCGGCCGGCTGTTAATAGGTTTTGGTAGAACGAACAAAAAATCTTTTGCGAGTGGGGTGAAAATCATAACGCTTAACCGCTAGGGCGTTTTGAAGTTTTTTCTTTAGAGTTTTACATATCAACTATGGCCTTTTTTCATGAGTAAGTTATCAGTGTACGCCTATCTGAAACTGTCCCACCTATCCGAAACTGTCAAGTCACCCTATCAACTTCCAGAGTAACGAGTCATCAAAGTCAAATTATCGGTTTTTTTAAAACGAAATACACTTTTAATAGAATTTGAAGCTTAAAGTTGGAAAATCAATTTTTTAAAAATTGTTTTTTTTTCAGTAGATTTAGGGATAGTTTTACCCTTTAGGAGTACCCCTTATCAAAAAATTTGGCTTGATTTGGTATAAATCAACCACCCTCCTAGCAAATAAATATTGAAAAAAGTGTATTTCATTGAATTATTTTTGAATTTTATTGAAATTATCGCGAAAAACCTTTAAGAAGAGGCATTTTTGCATTTTTAAAGATGAGGCCATATTTTAGGAATGCTGGACCCTGATTTTCGCAATCAGCGATCCAAAAAACAAATAGGGAACGAGTTTCAAACCGTGGAGCTACGTTTCGACGGTTTGAATGGACTATTAACATAAGTACAATACAATTTTTTAAACTTTAAAGTTATCTGGCGGGGGTTTCCACTATGCAAACCGTCTGGCACTGGAGGACGTGACTTCTAATAGTAGAGGAAATATCAAAAAATCAGCGTTTATAAAATGACGAAGTAGACATCAATTTTCTGCACATTTGCTACCTCTTTCTTGCCACAGCCACTGCGGCTCAAGGTTAAACGTTGTTACCTGCTGTGGTGAACTTACACAGAAAATTTTCAACGTTTATACTATGACGTAAGTCTGGCGTTCACGGGCTCTTGCTCTATCAATAATACCGTGTATTTTATGAAGAAAAGGCGTTTTTAATTTAAAAAAACCGAAAATTTGACTTTGATGACTAATTACTCTGGAAGTTGATAGGGTGGAACTTCGACTTTTACAGCTTTAGATAGGTGGGAGTATTCTGCGAACACTGATACCTTACTCATCAAAATAGGTCATAGGGTTACAAAAATACAGGGTGATATGTAAAACTCTAAAGAAAAAACTTCAAAACGCCCTAGCGGCTAAACCGTTACGATTTCCACCCCCTCCCAAAAGGTTTTTTGTTCGTCCAACCAAAACCTATCAACAGCCGGCAGCTTTGTAAGCTTAACCTATACACCCTGTATAATAGCTTTGTCAATTGGAAAATCGGGTTTTTGCTGACTTAAAAAAATATGGAAATTTTCTACAAGCGCTAGAACTAAAACGGTGAGTCGGAAAGAGATACTTGGGTAGTGATGTTTGTAGGAAATTTTGTGCTCTTTCATTTAGTATATGAATGTTATGGACGAAAAGTTGATAGTTTCCGAGTTATAAGCGAAACCCCGCGAAAAAGTCCGAACTTTTTCATAATTTTGCATTTTTCTCAATGTTCCGTCACGAAATTTTGTCAGCAAACCTCAGATTCGGATTCAGCACCCCAAAATACATAAAAAACCAAAGAAATCAAAACTACCCCAAAACTTTCCCACTAGGGGCTTTTTTATTCACAAATTCACTGGATTATTATTGAATAAACAATTTGGTGATAATTGGGCCGAGCAGTCGGATCTAATTGGATGAAAATAATACTATCAGCGATGAATCAGTACAAGATTGTGAAGAAGGACTATTTTCAAAAGTGTGCAGTCGAAGGGACTATTTATGCAGTACATGAACAAAAGGGAATATTTCAGGAATTTGAATTTAAATAAAAATATCTAAGTATTCAAAACCACTCTAGCTGTAGTATCCCAGCGGGAAATAAAGCAGGTGCTTCTACTGGAAGCTTTAGTGATGCGCTTCCAGAGCATTACAAATCGGAAGTAGGTTTGGTGCAAGCTGCGAATTCATCTTTCTTCTCTGTATACATGGCAATTCGCTGTGGATTTGGATCAGTTTTCGTCGGTCTGCGCAAGTGATTCGTGAAGGACACTTTCTGTTTAAGTATGCAGTATTTTCTCACTCTAGCTCTTTTCCTTTGCCCTTCAATTAAAAAAAAGGCTTAAAAGCTTCCCATATCCAGAGCGAACAATAATCGCAAGTGCTTCCCACTGCATTCATTTCGCTTTAGAAGCGCGTTTAAGGAAAGGATGTGGAATCGCATCTTTCTGATGACATCCCCATGTAAAATGGCAATGAAGTGGAATGGAACAGGCAAGCACTCCAAGCTTCCAAAGAAGCGCATTAACTGCCGTGTGGAAGCGCTCTTCTTTCCCGCTGGGATGTTCTTAAGGACTAAGCAATTATATTAAAAAAAAGTAGTATGTTTTTAAGGCAGGAACACACCGAGCGCGGTGGCGGTGAGGTGGTAATGCGGTGGCGATCTGACCAACGCACACTAGGTTAGCGGTGGTACTGGCGGTCAGTAGTAGTTGAACAGTGGTACGTACACTTAATAGATAATGCGGATCCCGGTACAAAGGTTTTTGATAATTTGCGTCCAAATAGTCGTAGAGCAGTAAATTTTGCATTTAACTTGAGTGAAAGATTTGTTCAATACTTTAATCAAGAATAATTAAACGAACACTTCTTTGTAAACGTATATTTCTAATTTATCTATAATTATTTCCTAATTTACTATAATTTTTCTTACCCATACCATTAAATTAACTAAGTCATATATTAGTACTACCATTTTCTTGCATAATTGTGGCAATTCCTTCAAGTTCTCATTTTTTTCTTATATTTTTGTATTCTGGATAACTTAAATCATATAAAATATGATGTAGTTTCATATTCTCAATAAAAATTTAAATTTTTTCACTTTCCATTTTTGAAAATGTGCTCACGCGGTGGCGGTCAAATGCAGCACGCGGAATCTAACCGCCACCGCGCGAATTGAACACTGCATTTGTTGAAAGTTATCGTATCTGACCGCAGTTGGTGTGAATAGCGCAATTGTTTTTCTATATGTTACAACTGACCGCCATCGCATCGCCACCGCAGTGCCACCGCCACCGCGCTCGGTGTGTTCCTGCCTTTAAGGTTTTCCCAAAATTTGCTTATGGTGACTTTAGTCCCTTTTGAACAGACACTCTTCATATAATGATCACTCAGATATACGCTCTTTTCTCATTTTTTCTTTGTTTACACATTTCCAATAGCTTTCCACAATTTCACAAAACGATTACAACAAATTTATTGAAATTTGGGCAGGACAAGGCCTGTCGGGCCAGCTAGTTTTATATAAAAAAATCATTGGAGTTTTGCTCAGGTTGACACATTTTTACCAGACTAATTGACACATAACGTCTGTAAAAATTTCACAAGGAAAAGTGATAAAAATTATTAGAACAAAATCATATTGAGGGCGTAGATATTTATAAAAAAATTAGGAAACAATTTTTTTTGCTATTTCTACTTACAAACTTTCATGCAAATGACAGCATTTTTTACTTCTTCTTTGGTGAGGAATTGGGTCCAAAAGTACCTCGGCCACTCACTTCGCCAATTGTACTACATTATGTACATCCCTGCACCTGTTCCAAGGCTTGTCGCTTAGATTTGACAAGCGGACCTGCATGGCAGTTCGACGAGCAGGCTCATCCTATGCAAGGCAAAGTCTACATGTGGATTGTGGTGTCCTCCATCCTTCGTATTCTCCATAAACGGAAATTCAGGGCGTAGTAATCAAGCCAACAAGTGTCCTCAAGTGTAGCCAAGAAATATCTTGATATCAAGCCAACAAGTGTCCTGACATCGTTTCTACTGCGTCTTAACAATTTCTTAGGCTGCGGTTACTGAACACGCTAGTAATGCTGGCACTAGGTAGCGCTAGCAAATATAATTCATGTAAACAGTACGTGCTGGTTATGAACGCACTCGTGAGCTAGCGCTAGCTATATTCTGCAACTGGCGCTAGTCATATTCTGCAATGAATGGAAACATTGATACTAGCGCGAGTGTTTGAGAAGTACCTTGCGAAATCGTAACTGAATTTGACTGCTTTTTAATTGAATTTTTAATATTGTTTATAGTGGAGTCGGACAAGCAAAACATAAGGAATTGTTTCTAGTCTCAAAATTTTTTTCTTTAATATGTTAGTTACATCGAATACTATACGAAATGGACATTTTCTACCACTGGCAACCGCCGGTACGTAAGTTATGGGCCATTTTGTGGAAAATCTACTATTTTGGTCGTGCTTTCTAAATATAAATGAGAATTTCTCGGTATGTGTAGGTCCACAGTAAGCGAAACAAATTGAGGCTGTTCATTATGATATTACCTCTCAGCGGTTACAAAATGAAATTTTAATCAGCACACATAGCCTCATAAAAAATTGAAAACTGAAGAAACTGCTAAATTTGGGTTTTTTGGTTATAACTTCGGATGTTTTAAGTAAAATAATACTTTATAATGTGAGCAATTACTGGTTAAAATTTCAAGTCGAAATTGTTAATACAAGTCTCAAAAATTAACCTTAAATTTGAAAATTGATTGGCCAATAAATTTTGTGCATCGCAACGTATGAGGTTCGTTTTTATTTTAAGTGTAGGCTTTTTTATGCACTTTATGATGGTGAAAGGAAAAATTTTTTTAAACTTGAAAAAAGTGAAAAAAATCGAATAGAAAATCGTGAATTTTTGTATTTTTTCGTCAATTTTCTCGAAAAATTCCACTTTTTTTTTGATAGTAGTATTCGATGTAACTAACATATTAAAGAAAAAAAGTTTGAGACTGGAAACAATTCCTTTTTCACTCAAATTTGATGCTTGTCCGACTCCACTATTAGTATATAATGAAAAGTATCCGAAGACATCCTGTAATACTCAAAGGAACGCTGTTCAACTTCTATAAGCATTTTATGCAAATGATGGAACTCTCCGAATTTTTATCGCACTTATTTATTGCATGTGTTTCCACTTTTCTTTTTAAACGATGTCTATATTTTGCTATTAAACTTTCGGATTTCATCGTTTCCTCTGTAAAAGATAAAGCCATGGTGATATTCACAAGTCACATAACACACAACTACTGAACAACGAGCTTGCTTCAGGTCGCTTTAATAATAACCACACAACTAGAACGAGCTCGCGCCTGCGATACTAGCGCTTGCTAACGCTAGCATTACTAGCATGTCGAGTAACCGCAGCCTTAGCCGCGTTAAAATACGGCCCTATGTCCCACGAGGGATTAAAGCAGAGTAAAGAAAAAGAAGAAGTTAAAAGACGGCACAGAAACGAACCGCTTACATTTGGCTAATCCAGGCACATGCCCCCGGCGTTCTTTGTGTTTCGTCCAGCTCCGATTGGCAAGGGCCCTCTTCACAAACTGGTGGGTGCCACAATATCCTGTTCCAGACCGATGAATGCAATATAAGTGGTCCATATGAATCCCATGAGTATGGTAGGAAAGGGTACATCCATCCTGACAAAGCCTCCATATTAGAATAAGGCATTATATAACTTAGTCTGCATGACGAAACAAATGAAAACGGTATGAAACTGATCAGTTTTGCAATGATGAATAATATGGTGATCGCTAACACAAGATTCAAAGGACATTTATACTATACATAAGATAACCTGGAGATCTCCGGATGGAAGAACGCAAAACTCAATTGATCATACAGATACTCATAGATACACGTCCTGTTCAGAAGTATTAGATGTCAGATCATATCGTGGTGAAAACATCGACTCTGACCATTATTTAATTGGGACGAGAATTAGCAAAATATCAACTAGGAAATTTAACGTGAAATTGTAGATCGTAGAAAAACAAGAAGAATATGCAGAAGAAATAAATAGTAGAGTGACAAAAGCAAATAATGACAACGCCGAAGACATAGAAGTTAAATGGAATAACTTAAAAACCCTAATCAAAGCATCAGCATCAAATACGCAGTAAGAACCTGTTTCTTTCTCTGAGTGCATCCTCATGTAAACTAAGCATTGAGAATAGTTTATAAGCAGCATATAGGAGTCTTTAGTTCTCACATATTGTTTTATTCCCTTTCTTATGTACATACAGGACATATTAATCTAATGTTCCAATCTTGGGATAATTAACCGATCTCTTAGCTCTGTAGTTCTGTAGATATTCCGGTATATCTCCTCGAATATTGTTTAGTGTAGCGCACCATTTTCTGCGCTGCTGGGAGGGTAGTTTTTAGGGTGTGTCTCATCTTTTTCGGAAAGTTTCTTGTCGCTGCCATTATTCCTCATTGTTCAATCTGATTTTCAGCCATCATCTAATGATGCTATTTGAACATTTTAGCTCTTACCTTTCTTTCTGTTGCCGGTCTTTCAATCTCTATAATAATTCACTTTATAAAAAATAACCACTTGCTATGAGTTTCAACAGAAATGCTTTCAAAGCGCAATTTAGCTTATGTAAATTGCACTGTTGTGTTTCTTTTGTTCTCTTGGCATAATTGTGTATTTATATGAGCAATATTCATGCTATACCATCTGTTAATAGGTACTAACCACAATCCCTTATCTTTGGAACTTACCATCTCTAACAATTTTCGCATCTCGTTATTCCATCAGGTTAATTAGGTTAGTGGTCAGGTAACGTCCAATGGATTTCACCCTTGAAAAGTGTATTTACTCCGTCCCGTAAATTAAATAGATTACCATTATTATTATTAGCTGGTTTAATTGAGTTAATATCTGCATATCGTAGCTGTCTAATGCTCCTCTACGATAATAAGATTAGTGTCTGCCAGCATCGGGCTAGTATCGCCAACTTGCATTGTTTTGTAGTCATGTATCAGAAATAGTGACTAGAACTGTGGTAGTGTATCCCAAACCTGTGTTGGTCTCTCTTAACTCCGATATCCTAATGAAAATTTCACTTATCATTATTGCTGCTCCAACAATTTTGATGAGATTAAACAAAACCAAAGATAATATCCATCACTTATGCATGCAATTCAAGAACAAAAAATGCTTTTGATCTAATCGTATAAATTTCTGTAAAATATGCTGTGAAAGAAATTCCATTCCCCTATGACATATTGTAGAGAATGAGCTACAGAACTAGAAGCAGATAACAGACACACGGGACAGTGTTCAATAAACTCGTATTTATTATACCGATAGCAAAAGTGAAAATAGCGCCAAATATTTCGATTTATCTTCCACATTATCTTGATTTGTGCTCTCGCAATTTCGTTTTAAACCTTCAATTTCAGTTCACTTGTCCAGACCCAGACAGTCGCGCCCAATATAAAATTATTGCTATCTTGTTGAAATCAAGATGCTTTTACCTTGATTACGTTGAAAATGGTTTTCCAAGGTACTTGAACCCCAGACTCTTATTTCTGGCTTAATGGCTCTTGAACCGATACTTTAAGATAGTGAACGCAACCAGAGCCTGAACAGTAAAACACTTAATTTTTTAAAGATGAAAATTAATCTTTTTACTTGAAAGCCTCTTTCAAGACAAAAATCAATTAATTTATTAACCGAAACTATCGTAAATTAATGTTCACTTCTTATCATTATTTTGCACGTAAAGTAAAGAATTCACATAAATTTCAACAGAGAAATTTCCAAATCAGCAAAAACGAAATTAAACTTTTTTTAAAGTTTTTCTCGCGGATATTTTATCGCTGGGAGATGTAATGTGATTCTAGAGAAAAATAGCTTTTTTTATGTGTTACAGGTGTTTTCGCTGACTACTCCAAGATGTCGTGAAATGCTTGGGGGTGAGAAACTTTGTTTTGAGATAAAGGAAAATTTCTTTGACATAGAAAACGGATGGTATTATTTTTTTGTGCTTGGTTATATGATAAGGTAATGTACCAAAGCTTATTACTTGTCATTTTTAACTTGTACTTTTTTTAAATTAGTTTTCATGTTACCGTTACTCGTTTCTTATTATTGCTATGATGAAGAAAATTTCAATCAATAATGCTTGACTGTACTTTCTAAAAGGTTGTAGCCACTCAGGTTATAGTCTATTTCACTTTGACTGAAAATAGTTCATCCATTCGTGGCCAATAGTTATGAAATAATCTTAAAACCCCTTTTTTTGATTGCGCTTAAATAGAAATAAAGCAATAAAAACATTTCTTCATCAAATACATCTCAGGTTTTGATCAGCCAAAACAACTCGGCAGATTTTGTTGTTGCTCTCTGAACTTATCCTATTAGATTTTATTGGGTATTGCAGTGGTTGGGCTTGGGAGCTAAGTCCGGTTTGCGATCAATTTCAAACCAATTTCAAGTTCATAGCAAGGTTAATAATCCTTAATGGTTTATATCCTATTATAGCTATTTGATGATTAATTAAATAGTTGCTTTTATTTAAGGTACTACTGAACATTAGAAAGGCGTGTTTAAGTGACTTTTTTAAAAAATTTCTCAGCTCCTTTATTAGATATCATTATACAGTTTTTTTAAAAGATTATTTAATATTTATAGAGTAAAAAAAATATTGCTTTTTAAATTTTGATAAATAGTGTAAATCATAGGTGGCGCCAAAGTAGAGTGCTCGTTGTTCTGCGGCATTTAGTTAATCTCCGGATTGGCTAAGCCGATTTTGAAAAATCTTGCTGTGTGTTAATAATTGACATATTTTTTAGGAGAATGTACCTCAATTTGCAAAAAAAAAATTATAAACAAATTTTTAGCAAGGTTTAAACGGTCAAAAATAAGATAAATTTTTGTACTTTTTTTCTTTCCTTTCCCATTTTTTTGTTTTTATCGATTTTTCGTTAACTGAGGTAAATTCTCCTGTGTAAGACTTTCCTTTTTAAGAATCTTTTTGGTTTATTTGTTTTAGACCAGCTAATCCGGAGATTAACTGTCGGACGCAGCACAACAAATTTTTCGAAGGCTCTACTTTGGCGCCACCTACAATTTACACTCTTTATCAAAATTTGAAACACAAGATTCTTTTTTACTCTATAAATATTAAATAATCTTTTAAAAAAAACTATATATAATGATATCTAATAAAGGAGCTGAGAAATTTTTATTTTGAAAAGTTACTCAAAAACGCCTTTCTAATGTTCAGTAGTACCTTAATGGTGTGGAATTTATTACATTTTAATGGTTGTTCAAAGACATGTTTTGACACCCAATTAATGGTGTTATTATTCGGTGGAGCGTGTGCGATGCATGTATTCACCTGTATGCGCATCAGAAGATCGAGAGCAAAGACCTCTGTTGCCGGCTGTCATTCTTGCTAAAACCTTAACATTACACTGTCTTAGGACCAAGAATGTGTACTTCATCTTAAGGGTAACGGCTAAGAAAAGCGGCAACTAGGAGATTTATAAAAGCTTACTAACGACATTTGAGAGTCCACAAAGCTCTTGTAAAAGCCGCGTCGGAAGATCTCGGGACAATTTAGGGGCGGATGGCTCCTTTACACAGACAATGGAAGAAACCTTGATAACACTACTTCAAGCAACTTCTCATTTATTCAAATGAGAACGCAACTTCTTTTTGACAGCTGACACCCTCATTCTTTAGAGCAGTGATTCCCAAAGTGGGCGCTACCGCCCCCTGCTGGGCGCTGCAGCGACCCAGGGGGCGGTGATGGCCACAGGTGCATTTTTGGGGGCAATGAATAACTGTAAAGGGACGATGAAAGCATAAAAGAAAGAAGAGAAGATTTAGAAAAATTGATTTATGTATTCTGCTCATAACGCTTAATTTTTCTTTGAACAAAATTCTGGGCGTTGGACCGATTCCCGCATACTCCCTCACTTGCATTGAGGTATGTGAAATCGCACACTGCTATTGGCCCTTATTATGGTTGTCAGTTCACTATAGTGAGAAATGTTTACCTTTAAAATCAAATGAGAAAAATCTCACAAACCTCAAGTGAGAACAATTGTTACTGAATTCGCCATTTCTCGCTATCAGTGACAACTGTAATTCGCCTTATCTCACTGAAATGTTACTTTTTTAGAGAACCATAATACCATTTTTGTCTCATTTCGCCATTTGTCACCATAAGTGACAACCATAATAAGGCTGACTGTTCATGTGGTGCCACTGAAGTGGCGTTCCAAAACATGTGAGCACTACGAGCATTGCTGCGGGCAACTGCCACTGATTGGTCGACCGCAAGGCCAAAGCCGGCAGCGGCAGAACTGATTACTGGCAGTACTACCAGCAGATTTTGGAGCACGCTATGGCCCATTTTACACGATGAAACACGAAACGAAGCAAAGTTTCCTGCAATCGCTGATTCCTTTTCACAATAAGGGTATTCACAATTCGTGGGAAATGTTTCTCAGGACTACTTTCCCAAGAGCTGGTTTCTTCATATCGTGAACGCCCCTTGACAAATTAGAATTCGTCCACTTTTTATTTGGATTTGATCTACTTTTACCTTTTCTAACCTTTTCGCCAGCCCTTTGAAGCAAAATCGCCAGGTTCCACATGTCGCTTGACACTTAAATGATTTCTCGTTTCCGTAGGAAAGCTTACACTGGATCTGGGGTAGGTATAGGAAATGCAGTGTTGGAAAGTGTGGTTCTGTACAATAGCTGTTGTATCGTTGGAAAGTTTTCCTACGTTGCACCCAAACCTACGAATCTAGACCTGTTTCCACCGAATCCCTTAATGTTTCTAATTTGCACATTAGGTAGAAACATTTACCACGTTTATAAGCGGAGTTTCAATCCCGGATCTTCAATCCAAAGAGAAACTCCCGATGCTTTTATAAGCAATGGGAGTGAAAATCCAAAATACTTTCTGGTTTGAGATGACAGCTCAAATTTAAAATGACAACAAACATAAATGTAATTAATAATGTTAATTTAATGTATTTAAAAAAAACCTATAGTAAAGAAAAAAAACTATTGAGACAAAATAAAACACCCAGCTTCTTCTTTTCTAAGTTTTCCTCCTTCGGAAAAAAATAAAAAATCATGCTCCTGTAATCTCACTCCCAGTCAGCGTTTATAAGCACAACATAAACCGGGAGCGAAGTCTCACTCCGGCTTTGGGCCAAGTCAATAATGCACGTTGCGCGAGCAACTGACTTCTTCATTAATTGGAAGTCTGTAGCTGAATAAGTCAATTGCTCGCGCAACGTGCATTATTGATTTGGCCCTTTTTCTTCGGGAGCGAAAATCCAAGTTCTGGAGTTTCACTCCCGGTTTATAAGCGGTGTTTCAATCCGGATTGAAACTTCCATCTGGAGGAAAACTCCGCTTATAAACTTAATAATTAATACATATATCTTCTGTTTAATGGTTATTAAAATTTTAAAAAAATTAATTTCCAGGGGGCGCTGAGTAATATTTTTTATGGAAAAGGGCGGTAGGCCAAATAAGTTTGGGAGCCGCTGCTTTAGAGTGACTGTGTTTAATCACGAAGCTATTAGAAGACTATTATACTGTTTAAACCATAAAAACCATAGGATATATGTATATCATTGTGCTACAGGAGTCCTGCGACCTTATCACCCCCTTACTATGCCAAATTTTCAGGACTTCCTTCGCACATGGTTATATCTCACATGCCTCGTGGAATGTCACCATAACATTTATACCCCCCATGCCTGGATGTTCGGATTACATCTTGGCTAAATTTTTCAGGCCGTTAAGACTCTCGTCTTTTGCCTTGAAGACAATTTATTATTGAATGTCCGCAGATGGGAGCATTTGTTTTAATAATTCTTTAGAAGCGTTTTTAAAGCAGTAGAAAAAAACTTTTTAATAAAGAATTCATGGCGGCCTGTGGATATGTGAATAAGCTCCGGTGTCCAAAAGCTTTTATTTTTGTTCACCTTTTACAATGGCCTTTTCGTATTTTAACAAACGCGAGGGTTGTTTTTCTAAGAGGTAGCTCAACTAATTACGAACCAAGTGCTATCTGGCTTCCGCTATTGAACGAGAACCGGTCTATTAAGTATACTAACCGGCAGCGCCGGCCCTAGCCCTTGATCAGGGTAGAGCGAGATTGTCTTTCGGCACCTTTTAGTCAACGCTTTCACATCCCATAAATTGTATTGCAGTTTATTTTCTGTATTAATATAGAATAAGAATAAGAAATCTGTGATTTAAAAATAATTGTCATTTTCTAATCCCATATGGTTATTTACATGTTATTAATTCAAGTACATATCGGCTATCGGATCCGGCTATCGTATTCGACTATCGGGTCAGACCCCATCATCGTGGGAAAGCGAGTGAAAACACTATTTTATCATTCTTATTGTAAGCCTCAAAGAGCTCTATCTAAATATCTAAGCTTTCCTAACTGAACTGTGATCGTACTATAGGCAACCCTTTTCTTTTTGGCCAGATTTTCGCGGATAGCGTTACCTGTAGTGCGAGCAATATTTAATGACAGATCTAAATAGAGTTCTTTGAGGACCTTAATTGGAATGATAAAAAGAAGTTTTCACTCTATCAGGAATATACTTTTTCCAGTTAGTTTTTAGATACGCAGACCTACCTCCATTTTTTGACTAAGGGGCTAATCTCTTAGCCGGCTAATCTGATTTTGAAGGGATTTTGACGGGCATATAGACATATTTTAGGTTTCTTTTTCACTCGGTCACAAAGATATTTTATTGACAGAGACGTACAAGCCGTATTGGGGTTTATATAGCTCAATACTGTAGTACACAAATTTTAAAGAAATAATCGTGCACTGCTGCCATAGTAAGATATTGTTCTTTCAATAAGCGCGAATACTATTAATCATTATGGTTTTTCATCTCCGCAAATAATCAGGCTCATCGATAAATAAATAATATATCGAGAAACTCAATGAACCTAAGTTAAGCAATGAATAAAAAGAAATCTATCAACAGTGTCAATACGGGTTCTAAGTGGTGTATATTTTTTAGATGAAAATCCTGCGTGCAACATATGTAAAAACAGTCATAAAGCTAAATTTTTACAATGCTGCATGTTCGTTGTACAATATTGCATGTTCGCTGTCTAAGATGAATATACCATGAGAAATAAAGTATAAAAACTCACTATCTGGAAGTGCACGACCTAGGTCATTCTTGTGTATGTAACTTTTTTAGGTAATTGTTTGGTGTAGGGAGAAAAATGCTAAAATACAAAGAATCTTGGATGGTTTAGATGCAAAATATCGATTTTAAAGCTAGATATCTTCTAAATGGAGCCACTCAAGTTTCTGTTCTTTATACCGAATTGAAGAGTACAGCCTAAAAAACAAGCCTATGTTGCTCTGGGATAATTGGTATAGTAGTTACTAAAGTTTAAGTACATGAAAAACTTTTCAAAACGTTTTTTCGTAAACACCCTGTATCTCAGTTGATAGTGCCGATAGGCCCCACCCTAGAACAATTTTTTCTCCAAATATACCCAGAAATCACCCCTTAACGGATTTAGAGCATCACGAGACCTAGACAAGACGAGATTTTTAAGACTCTCGTCCCGACTATTTCGAGTCTTGTCTCGATCTTGCGAATCCTAAGCCCATCTCGTCTCGTCTCGTCTTGTATTGTCTCGTCTCGTCTCGTCTCGTCTCGTCTCGTCTCGTCTCTTCTCGTCTCGTTTCGTATCGCCTCGTCTCATCTCGTCTAGTCTCTTCTCGTCTCGTCTCTCGGGGCGAATATAAATTTATGAGCCTATCACGGCTCTTATACTTATAGACTCAACCTATCGTAACCGGCGAGAGAAAACAAGAGGCAAAAAAGTGTTTATATGTGCATGAGTACCACATCCCAGTTTTAACTTTCTTATACTTTATTTTACCAGACATCAGATACTTTATTTTACCAGGCTTGTTTCTTATTATTTTGACGACGAGATCTCGAGCGAATAATTTGGTCTCGACGAGAATGTGTTTGTCGGGACTGAACTTTACTCTCATCTCGTTTCTCGAGTCGAGACCCATTTTCAATATTGCCGATGTTCGTCTCAAGCCAGAATGTGTTTATTCAATTTCTTTAGGGGCCCAAAGTGTGAATTTTTGAGCTGCACAGTGGGTGTCAAAATTTGGAAAGTAATGACCTTTTTGACGTTTTTTTTTGGAAAATGTTAGGGGCGAAGTTCTACACAAGCGCCAACTTTTAAAAAATCAACTTCAATTGCAAAAGGCGTCATCAAAATTTTATTTTTCGCTCGAAATTGTTTTTCACATTCATTTTGGCGCCCCTTGCCACCTGGCTGTTAACCGGCCCTTTATGGCCAACAGGATAATTGTCCGTTTTCTTCGGGCTATTCAATTTCATAAAGCTCCAATTTTGCACGCTTTGGAGTATGTTGACAGCGCTCAAAATTCGCTCCGCTTAGTAGCGTTCTGACATTTTCGCGCTGGGGTGCTACATATATTTGCAATCGGATTATGTAACAATATTCAGTGCTCTGTGTTTCCGAACTTCAAGCTCCAAAAGCAAAGTTAATCACCACTTCCTTCACCTACCCGTAGCCTCCTTCTACGACTTTGTATCATGAGGCTGGGCGATATTATAGACCGATAGTACAAAACGGGATACCAGTCAAGAAATAGCTGTACCGGGAAAGACAAGAAGAACGAATATTATCTAGTTGGAAGAAGTGATAAATCGAAGTATTATGTCGTGAAATCGAGCCTTAACCTCCAGGATGGCAGTTAGGAGGCGTCTTAACTCCTTGTTTATCGAGGCCGGGAAACGTTGAATAAACCCTACCAAAGCTTAATCGCCTCTATACATTCTTCCTAAAAGTTGAAGTACTTTACAATTAAAGAAGTGGAATGCAAAAATACACTGCTACAATACTTATTCTAACTGCAAACTTTAAAACTGCAATATTTTGCCATTACCAGAGAACCACCAAGTTAATATCACTTTTTCAAAACAAAAATATTTTACGTAAGCATCACGAGTGCTTCTGAGAGGGCAGTAATTAAAATGAAATTTTTTTATAGTTTCACTTACGTTCATTTTTCTGCATATTAAGAAGCTGAGTTTTAAGGAGCACCCGCTAATACTCTCTCTCTGCGAAAACTGCCTTCCTTCCTTCATCATCAAAAAAAAAAAAATAACAAACATTTTAAATGTTGCTTTTTTCCTACTGTTCTTCGTAGTATGAAGAGCTTATACTTTATTTTTCTAAACATTCGTTTTTACTGGGCATGCAATTAAAGTTATTTAATTCTCATAGCAGCAACCTCAGCATTTTCACCTTTTAACATTTGGCTTTTTTGCTAATGAGTTTCAAAGATAGCCATCTCAAATGGCCTTTTTAGAGTCTCTCAACTTTTCATATCCATCTACATAATCTACATATACGTATAAAGCGAATAAGCGGCACCCGTAAGGAGACTAACAATGAGCAAGCCATCGTCCTGCTACCTTTATCCGTGCCCAGGTATATGTGGTCGGTACCGACTGCAAACTAGTTCACAAGTAATTAACATAATGAATAGTAAGCAACTCCCTATATTCTTCTGTAGTGCAGATTTTGCTTTCCAGAAGTTTTTGTGAATATTTTTTTCTTCTTCTTTTTTTTTCTCCCCGATTAAAATTTATGAAAATTAAAAACAAAAGAAACTCAAAATTGTTTTATGATTAAATTTATTCCTTTTCTTTTCTACCTTTACAGAACTAAAACTAACTGCCCCGAGTAGAAGACGATGAGGAGGCAGTCACTGTGCAGAACCAGGAGGAAACTTTCCAAGAATTAAAAGCGACACCATTCAGATTCGCCATTCATTCACTATCGTCCGCCACTGCCCAGGTAATTATTTAAAGTAGTAAGAACTATAATAATGAAAGCGGCGCTGCTAGAGACGAAGTTGGTTTTGTCTTGTCAGCACTATTCAAGATTTCGCAGCAAAACGGAGTTCTGAGACTACAATGAGTTTTTATTTTGTAATTTTAAATTTTTATTGAGTTTTCTCTTAATTGCAAGAATTTTACTTTCCTTTACGAGAATGATTTCATGCAATGTTGGATATCTCAACGAACTACATAAGTTGCAGTAGAAGACAGTATTTTAACCAACACATTTTATTATAATTTAAAGTTTTTATGTCTTCAATTATTATCTAATAAAGCCGCACATATTTGTTTTTAGTGCGAATTAGGAGCTTTAATGATTGGTCGAGTGAGGATTTTTGAAAACCTCGAAAGTGGCTTCGTGTGTCGGAAAACGGAATCGGGTCTCTTCTTCTGCTTTGGTGACGTACAGGGTCCTGCCTAATGGCTTGTCGCTTAGGCTTGACTCTTCGATGGGCAAGCTCACCGTCCTCGTGGGGAAGCCTGCAGGAGGGATTCCGGCCCTTCTTATACTTCATAAATCAGGTATTCAGGGCGCAGTGTAAAGTATTCAATCCAAACTGAGGTCAAGCCAACAAGTGCAGACAACAAGTCCAATCCAAGCACATAAATCACCATCTTTTTCGATGTCAATCATGGCTTCACTAACGCTTCCATTTACGAAACGTTTCTCAAATAGGTCGATTTTGGTGCGTTCCAGCAGCGCATAGCAGATGTCAATTCGGTCTATCATATTTTTCATATGGGGAACCCACACATCGGCCTTCTTTTGTATCCAGCTTGGTGTAAATGGCTCAAAACGGTCAGTACCTAGATCCGTACCAAGATCGACACTGCTGGCATGCATATCTTTTGGGACTTATTCAAGAATTTCATCAAATTTTGAGTGATTGGACAACCAGATCATGACTCTCTCTCACAACCAAATTAGCAGAACGAAGGCGAGTGAGCTATTCCGTATAGTAGATTATGATAAAGTGCCCTAACGGTGCCAAGGACAAATATTTTCACAAGCGTGCTTCACGTTCTTCCCTTTATCGTGCAAGATATGCAGCAACTTTCGATGTTAATACACTCAAAGTAACATTCGAACTTTCACCTTTTCAATGAGCAAATTATTTGCAGTCGACGCCATCTTACGGGAAGGTCGGTTATACAACAGCAACATGCAGAACATTCCAATCAGCCGCAAGAGTCTAAAGAAAGATAACGACATTGTTTATCAAATCGTAATCTTTTAATGTAGATATAGTTTACAAGTTTCCTAGGAATCGCAGGAGTGATGAATGTGTAGTCAACTGCCTGCAGCGCTAGCAACAATACTAGAGTTAAGAGGGCAATTAAGTTATACTCACAGACTTTCAACTATACAACTTCTATTGCCACTTCAAAGTCCCGATTGTGGACTGTCAAAATTTGCATCCTGCGGAATTAAACTCACAAGCAGGATCACAGATTCAAAATCGAAGGAGGATCAACTGGAATTGGTGTTTATATACCTACGAAAGTCCTCTTTAGAATGTTTATGCCTTGAATGTGTGCAGCAAAAGACCAACAGCTAACGATGTTAGACAGTCAAGAAGCCCTAAAAGTCATTACTTTGTGTATGGTAAAATCAAACCTTTTAATGGGATGCCTGGATTCCTTAAATGCTTTCGCACACAATAACAAAGTTCTCCTGAAGTGGATGACTGCTAAAAAAAGTTACCTAGACCCTGTTTCCCTTGTTGTCCCCTTTCTGTGGGAGAGAGAGAAAATGGATTTTCTCACTACTGGACTCATGCATCTGGTATGAGATAGGCTAAAAAAATTCATAACATCTACTCGAGTAAATGATCCTCGAGCTTACTCAATCCGAAATGAGAGTGGTAAAACAACCTCTCTCAAACCACGATCCTGCCAGATACACTTGAAGACTATGGGTATAATTAATGCCGATACATGTAGATACAGCCACGGCAATTGTACTGCACTCAAGAAACGTAGGTTTTGATACACAGGCCCTTAGTAAGTTTACATTTTGAAAGACCGTAGCTAGGGTTCTAAAGCTGAACGATCTACTCAGTCTGAGACTTTCCAAATCTCGGCACCCACATATGTCTTATAGCCGCCAAAAACAGGATTTGCATTTATCAGCTCGAGTCCTGGTTCTAGCAGGAAAATCTGCTTTTATTGGAAAATCTTGGGCAGGATGCTTAGTGATCTGGCAAATATGTTGGTTCGATCGTGGGTCAATATTACGAATAGAATGTTAAGAAATGTGCCAGCCATTAACGCGACACCTTCTAGAGGAAAGGATGTGGAGATGCCATAGGCTTTATTGGAGATAAAATCGTTTTGGAAGCACAATAAATGCCTGATAAAACTCTTGCAGCCCAAATCAAGAATTAGTTCAATATGCTTGTTGATTGAGTCGGATATAAGCTCTCGATCACTAAAACCAAGTCTTGCACATGGTTTTTTCGAGGTACCAAAGCCAGAGGAGTTACGCAAACTCGTCACCAGTAAATCTGTAAAGAGAGTTAGAAATGATTCAGATGACGACATTTCTAAAAATTTGAACAGGATGTTTGATAAAATCGAATCGGTTCCCGGTTCCCGAAATGCTCTCCATATGGTGTACAGTTCCATAGGTAGGTGGTGGTGCATCCCAGTCGATTTAACTGCAAAGAAAAGTCTTTACAAAAATAAAAAGCATAGTCGACTTGGTGTCAAGTGAAAAAATTAAAGTTCGGTTCAGTTGACGTTTAATAATTTTGGAAAAATAAATTGAATTTATGTAATGTATAATCAATAAAATATTGGGCCCTATTCTGTAATTTTTCATAAAATAATATTTTACTAGTAGGGACGCACGTTACCGAAATTCGGTCACCAAAAAATTTAATTGTTTTGAGTATTGAGATTCTGTATACTTTTTAAATTCCGTAGCTGTGGCTAAGGTGTTGATATTGCTATTTCTATTTATTCAGGCGAAATATCTAATATCACCCTGCATCTTTGCAACCCTTTAACCTATTTTCATGAATAAGGTATTAGTGTACGCAGAATACTCCCACATATAAAAGCGACGGCTCCACCCTACCAACTTCCAGAGTTATGAGTGGTCTAAGTCAAATTTTGGTTTTTTTAACTAAAATTCTTCAACAACCTTTTCCTCCAAAAGATACGTAGTTACCCTATACTTTTTTAAAAAAATAAGAAAACCAAAAGAAGTTATAAGCAATTTTGATGTTAAAATTTGCCTTATTTGGTACTCTTCGACGTAAGCTTAGGTGAAAAATTTCTAAAAGCTTATGTCGCAAAGTAAAGGCCGTAGCACAAAAGTTGTCCGCACATTAGTCTTAGGAAATATTCCAAGCTTTCTAATTTTGGAAAAAAAAGTATAGGAGGAAAAGGTTGTTGAAGGTGAAATAATAAATAATAAACAATAAAAACAAAAAACTACAAAATCAAACTAAAAGAAACACTAAATAAAACGATTAGATCAAAATTATTAAAATATTGAAAAAAATAACGTCGCAACTTGCCTCTTTAAATTCAAATCAAATAATAAATGCATTCTATCACTTCGCACTTCTAGCACTCGCCAAAAAAACGAATGGCAGTACCTTACACAATACACCATAATAATACTTGCCGTGTTTTTTAATCTGTTCTATTCTGTTCTGTCCTGGAACATTAAAAAAACGACAAGGGAAATTTTCATTTTTATTTACATAAATTACTGCTTTGGGCATTTTAATTTCTTCTAATATTGCATAAACGTTGGTCTTATTTATCTCTCCATTAAGTTTTTTCGTTTTCATTCAGTAAACAAAACATTTTACTTTATTTGTTAACTGTCAAGTTAAAAAACGTATGTGAGAAAAGGGCAATTTAAAATTTCCCTTTGTGCTGGATAGTGTTCTTGATAATTATCGGGGACAAGACTTTTGTATGGAAGCTGTTCTGTTCTGTGCTGGAACAGATTAAAAAAACACCCCTACTACTACTATACACAAAAGAGAATAACAAAAAATGCACGCACAAAGTAAGCGAGTTTTTTTATGTCAGTTATGCGGCTCAGCGCTTTTAGCACCTCATATGTGGAATTTTGATTGACCAATTATACCATCTGAAAGGTCAGAAAATGGTCATAAAAGGTCAATTGGTTTGATTAATTGGTCATTGATAGAACATTTTTTATTAAGCATTAAACTTTTTCAAGGTCAATCAAGAATTTTAGCACCTCATTTCTCATAAATACAAAAAATAATGGCTGTACTCGATAGATAATGATCTACTGATAATTGGTCAGCTAAAATAAAAAATTGGTCAGATCAATTTTAATTGTAAAAAATTAATGAAGTTGCGTAGACAGTTATGCGCATGCGCTGGGACTATCAAACAATATCAGGGTAGCGAGTATAAGAATTACGAGTTACTATTATGAACTAAACGAAGTGGGGACATTATTTTTTTATTTCTTATTTTTATCTCAACCTACTTAAGATTGGATGTTGCTCATTTCATCAAAATGATAGCTACTTGGCAGTGTATCAAGACTGTTGAAAATAATCAAATCAGGAAATTGTATCTGTTTTGTGTAGCATTAATGATCGATGCACAGACAATTAAAGAATTTGAAACGATACTAAAGAATCTAAGTGTTGTGTGTTTGAATGAGTACAGTGATTCCATTTTACGGAATGGGAAGAGTGTAATAGCGGTTAGAAAAGATTTAGAAAAAGCGACCGTTCTTATAATTTGAGTGATGAAATGTTATCCATTAACACAGAAGAAACTGATCGAAAATTTGGAGCAATTTCAAATAATGAATCCAGCTCGAGTATTAAAATATGGATAAACAGAATTCGAGAATCAGCTGGAGAAATCGATCAAGCAGGTACAGAGGTCAATGGGTTTTACAACAAAAGGTTCATAGATGATTTTTTCAAGACCATCGCTTCAGAATTTCCTCTTTGGTCTGCAGCATGTTTACCCGGCAAACAAGACCACGCGACAACGAGTTATGTTGAAGCATATTTCAATGATAAGAAAAATCGCGTTCTGTCCAATTATAAAAATCTTATCTTATCAAGACCATCAAGGAGGATCCGCAATATTGCGTACCCATTTGCTGAACGATTTGCAAAAAGTTAAAGGAGAATTACATGAAAGCAAAACAGAGGAAGATTGTCCAACGGATGAACCAAATGAAACCATAAATGATGATGCAAACACCTATGATAATTGGAGAAATAAATCCAAAAAAGAAAAGAACGATTTCGAAAAGCCTATAGAAGAAAATATGTTAGAAAAGGCAAAAAAAGAAAAAAAAATGGTTTCTATTTTGAAAATCAACCTAGTATTTCTTTTGTAAACGATAACGCGGACGCAAAAATTACTACGAAAAATA
Source organism: Thereva nobilitata (assembly GCA_963855945.1). Lineage (NCBI taxonomy): Eukaryota > Metazoa > Arthropoda > Insecta > Diptera > Therevidae > Thereva > Thereva nobilitata. The sequence goes on along the minus strand of OY979694.1, from coordinate 51,825,988 downwards.
TGAATATTTTAACAAATGGAAACTCGTTAAGAGCCGTACTAATCAATAATACGCATTATCGCGTAGAAAATAGTTGTCTTTTTGACTCAATTATTCAAATAATTGCAACAGCGGCTGTGGATGATCCATCCTATCATTTTTTCGCTGAACTTAGTGTGTCCAACACAATGAAATTCATGATGAGTTTCATTAAAACCTCTAAAATGGACCCAATCTATAAAGAAAGAGCGAAGTTATTAGTATCTATCTTTCCCGAAAAAATAAAATCGAGTTCATCAAAAGAAGCATGTTCACTCTTTCCACAAAGATTGAATATGTACTCTACGCTAATAGAAGTTTGGTCGAAATGTTTCACAGAATGTTCTAGTGGATTTAATACATATAATTGTGAGAGTTGTGGCCAATGCACCACTGTAGTATCAACACTATGGATTAAATCTTAAAAAAAACTGTGTGAGGAGGGCTATGTGGCACTCGGAAGCCACTTACAGCAAATAACGACAAATTTCCAATCTCCATGCTATAAATGTCATCAAGTTTGTAACGTCAGCAGAGTTTACAATCATCATTTGTTCGTAGAGTTGCAATTGAGGAGAGATTTGAAATCAGAGTTGTTATGCTGCAAACTATCTGACCTGGTGAAAAGTATAGATTTTTCAGCTAATAATAGTCAATTCAGGTAATTATATGTACATTTTTTTGGAGAGAATTAAAATCGAAGCTGTAGCTACGATACTATTAAAAACATAACTGTTGTTTACTAAAATAAAATTGTCATTTTCAGCTTAAGAGGAGTAGTTGCTCATACTCCTGGACACTTTAAAGCCTACTGCAGAAGAAGTAGTGGACGATGGGAGCTTCAGGATGATCTATCAGATAAATCAATATCGATTGTAAACGACCCGATAGTCACTCGCAGCGCAGCAATTTATGTGAGAAATGACGTTGGCCACAGGAAGCAGAAAACAAAAAGAAAACGAGTAGAAAAATAATTACATATTTATAAACTTATTTACAATAAGAATTAATGACAGTCCCAGCGCATCCGCATAACTGTCTACGCAACTACATTAATTTTTTACAATTAAAATTGATCTGACCAATTTTTTATTTTAGCTGACCAATTATCAGTAGATCATTATCTATCGAGTACAGCTATTATTTTTTGTATTTATGAGAAATGAGGTGCTAAAATTCTTGATTGACCTTGAAAAAGTTTAATGCTTAATAAAAAATGTTCTATCAATGACCAATTAATCAAACCATTTGACCTTTTATGACCATTTTCTGACCTTTCAGATGGTATAATTGGTCAATCAAAATTCCACATATGAGGTGCTAAAAGCGCTGAGCCCAGTTATGCCGCCAAAAATTCACACAAACGATTGTTTTCTCTGTTTCTCATTCGCTTCACTGAAACGGCGTTTGTGTCAATCGTAGGCTACTCAGCTCTACGTTGATGCTCACAAAAAAATTCAAATTTTCCAACGGCTTTTTCAAATACGAAAAATTAAAATCGATATAACTTTTTTATTCGTGAATCGATTTCGTTCAAATTCCTTATGACAAAACTATTCCATAAAAAGAACATTCTCTGAAAATTTTAACGAAATCCGTTCCCAAACAAAAAAGCCTTAGCGTTTACAAACTTTTTGTTTTCCTATTAATGGGGCCTATTCTGTCAATTAAATTTTATCATTTTATGTTATGTTATGCCATAACATAAAAGAATTCTCTAAAATCCTATTCTGTTCGACAAATTCTATTTTAATTTATCGATCATAATATAAAATATTTCCTGTTACGCTTCATAACATAAAATAATTTAAGCAGCACATTTTACAGGTATTTTAACCCATTTTATAAAAATAACAGACGGGAATTGACATTTGCGAGAAAGTAGTTTGCATTGAATTTTGAACTAAATTAAAAATTAATATGACAAACGCATTAAGAAAATTGTATTTTGTCAGATACTGAAACAAGGCGCGCTTTGATTTTGTTTGTTTTCATTCATAATTTTATTTGTTTTCATTTTCAACCGATCAGCTGTTCAAAACGTAATAGAACCCATTGCGGATTGTACCAAATATTTTATGTTATGTGTTCATAACAGACTTTATAAAATAATTTTAAGAAAGCATGACAGAATACGAATTTTTAAAATATTTTATTTTTATTTTATGAAGAAGAAATTTTATCATCATAACATAACATAAAATATTATTTTATGAAAAATTACAGAATAGGGCCCAATATATGTATAGGATGTTATGTTATGATGATAAAATTTCTTCTTCATAAAATAAAAATAAAATATTTTAAAAATTCGTATTCTGATATGCTTTCATAAAATTATTTTATGAAATCTTTTATGAACACATAACATAAAATATTTAGTACAATCCGCTATGGGTTCTATTACGTTTTGAACAGCTGATCGGTTGAAAATGAAAATAAATAAAATTATGAATGAAAACAAACAAAACCAAAGTTTCAGTATCTGACAAAATACAATTTTCTTAATGCGTTTGTCATATTAATTTTTAATTTAATTCAAAATTCAATGAAACTACTTTCTCGCAAATGTCAATTCCCGTCTGTTATTTTCATAAAATGGGTTAAAATGTAAAATGTGCTGCTTAGATTATTTTATGTTATGAAACGTAACAGGAAATATTTTATGTTACGATCGATAAAATAAAATAAAATTTGTCGGACAGAATAGGATTTTAGAGAATTATTTTATGTTATGGCATAACATAACATAAAATGATAAAATTTTACTGCCAGAATAGGCCTCATTATATACTTATGTAAGTTTACTCCCAACCCCTGTACCAAGCGGTTATCCGCCATTCTCGAAAAATGTTCCCCCTTTACATTAGCTGCGTTCCAAAATTCGCGCAAAGTTCTCGCAAGCAGTTGACTTCTCTCTCTACTCATGCCTTTGTTGAGAAGTAGGAACGAGTAGGCCAATTGCTTGCAAGAACTTTGCTCGAATTTTGGAACGCAGCTATTAAGAATATGAAATAGGAACCAACTTGCGAAGACATTTAGCTAAAGGTTAGGAACAACTTTAGATGGTTTATAGTTAGGCCCAGGGTATTTTTAACGTGGAGTTCTTTGAAAAGCCTATGTGTCTCATGAGTTTTAAAGAAAACTGCGTCCATTGTCTGATGACGAGGGTGGCATAGCAGAATGAGGCAAACAGGAGACATTGGTATGTCGGTCTTGGATGTTATTTTATAAATTCTAAATACAAACTGATTGGTGCAACTAAGGTCTGTAATAGATAGTAAAACGCGCATGCAAGTTCCTGATGTCCCATAGAGGGTTATTCACACTTAGCTCCTTATTCTTTCTTAACACCTGGTGTAGAGTTTACTGTTACTTATATAGAATTTAAATTTATTCTGAACATGTAAAATAATTCCCTAACATATTTGCAGAGCTTATGATCTCCTTTAACTTAAAAAAATTTAACTTTTTATTCCAAAATAAAATTAAAAGATAAAAACTTAGTTTTATTTACCCAAACACATTCCGGCTGTGCGCGTGCAGTAAATAATTTAAAACTCGATTTTACGTATTTTCACCAATGATGGTATACATTAAAACGATAGGATAATATGTGCATGCAGCGGAATCTTTTGTCAAGAGACGAGGCCGTATATTTCATTAATTCCGATTTGTTAGTCGAAGCTTAATCTGCTGTTTAGTACTAGACACTATTGTATGTGTTCTATGAACATTGCGGCCCCATCAGCAGTATTTAAATTGATTCCATTGCGATTAACATTTTTCTATGACACTATAAAAGGGTTGCATTTTCATATTAAATAGACCGTTTGATTTCAATCCGTCGTCGAAGTCAAGCAGCATCGTGTGCTGTTGGTATACTTAGTTGGGGACCGATTGGATTAGAATGATGTAAGGAACCCTAAATAACCCTTAGGAACGGTCTATTTTTATTATACCATGGTTCAGTGAGTTATTTAAGTGCTAATTTAATTTCAAGTTGCTTTCTAGAAACATTTGTAACAGAAACTTAATGATCTTGAGTGGCCATTAGAATAATAAATTTGTTAAAAATGAATAACTGTAAGACAAAAATATTTGTAATTCTTAGAAGTGCTTTGTTAGCCTTGTATTAAACCTAAACCTTTTTTGATTATATGCTATATATTATAGATTCGTGTCACCATCAAATTTCCAAACAGTAGCTAGAATCATTATTAAAATAGAAACGAAATCACAACTCCTTTTAAAGCGAAATTTAATTGTTAATTGCCTTAACTACAAAAACAACTTTAGAAAATTAAAATTGAAAATAAATTACTCAGTAAGAGTTGATGAAATAGAAAGCAACATCGATTGCACTAAGGATGAAGCTCAATAAAACACCCAAAGTAGTGCTGTTTCGTTCGCGAATGATCCGTTCGTACTGAACGGAACAGTGTACTGAGCCAAATGAACTGGTTCACTAAGTAGTACATATTCCGTTCACTAGTTCAATGGTACTGCACTGGTTCAGTGATACTGAACTGTGTTATGAACCATGAACGAAGAACGAAATGTACGGGTCTCTAAAGAAATGACCTGAACTTGAATGATCTGAAAAAAGAGCGAATGAATGAATCACAATGAATACATAAGGGGTGAGATATCTTTCTCAGAGAACTTGTTTTGGTTGTATTGATGATACGTAAGATGTGAGTTGCAATTTCTCTCTAAGCAATTCTAATTCGAAATAGACATTTTGAAATCGATGAGAGTTTTTTGAAATTTGTTGCGACTGGACAAGGGACGAGAATGACATGCGGGGGTTCTACTGCGCATGGAAAACGAGACTTTTCTCGTCGTCTTCTTTTATGGTTTTACCTCTAAGAGGAAATTGTTTTTAATTTATTTGAATAGAATATAGTATATTAAGGGGAGTCAATTAGTTCGAACTGGAAGTTTGATTTTATTAGGAAATTCATTAATTCTTATCAGTAGCAAATTTTTTGAAACGTTTGTGTTTGGCTTGTCTAGTTTTTTATTGAAATGTATGTCTGTTTGTAACTGTATTTTAGGGCACTCCATGTTTTGAAGTTTTCACCAAATTTACGGCAAATGAACCGAATGGACGGATCTTTTGAATGATTCTTTTTAGTGAGCGGAACCAAACGAACCAGTTCACTAAAAAGAGCCATTTCGCCCACCACTAACCCAAAGTACAGCAAGCGGATTACCTACTTTATTTCAGCAATGAGATTTCACCTTCTGCGGGATTGTCTTGACTTCAATACCAGAAGATTCTTCTTTTATTTGCGACTAGCAAAGAGTACATTGCCCTTTGTCTATTGTTCGATTTTCTTCTTTTCTCTTTAATGCATAACTTTCTAGAACTGTTTGATGTCAATGGTTTTCTGTACTTTAGAAAATCATGATTTACCTCTTTCTTATAAAATCGGGTGATTGTAATTTGTTTTTCAGTAGACGTTTTATGAATTGACGAGGCATCAATAATTGTAGTACTTCAAAGTACAGGGCTTCTGTATGGAAGTAATTAAAATTACGACGAGGGTTTATATTAATTATTTTAATAGTATAGTTCAAGCTCTATTGCACAACCTCGTGCCCTATAGAACAATTAAAATTAAGATGTTGAACAAGGAAGGAAATCGTTGAAGTTTGGCATTTTGAAATCATTTTGTAATAAATAAAAAAACTTATCTTTGCTCTACATCATCATTTAAATCAGGGGTGGCCAAACCGCGCCGCGGGATTTATTATGCGCCCACGACCCGATTTCCGATAAATTTAAATGATTTTTTAATGTATTTCCAAAGTGCACAAGACAGAACGAACAACAACAATCAGATGAACTGACACATAAAAAAAAGGAGTTGGCGGAGATAACAAGGGATCTGGGAATGTAAACTGATTTGAATCAGATGTAGAATACGATAAAAGAAAAATTACAGGGAATCAAGGACGTAGACATAATTAGTGCTGAAAGAGCAAAGTTTTGTAACCGTACCTACTCGGATTTGCATAAGCGCATTTCAGTGTGCTTGAAGTGACTTTAAATCCCGCCTGTCAGATATGGAATCAAACCTCTCACTTTAAGTTTCGAAATCTCTTCCAAGTTCTGTAAGAAAAGGTTTCCAAATCCACGGTGTTTGATCCTAGCAAGAGCCAGACAACTGCAAAGAAAATGTTCAGTTGTTTTTCTAGAAGTATTTTTGGAGGTTTATCAAGGGTTCACCCAGTTCATACACCGCCTCTGATTTGTAGACATCTATTTATAGAACCACGTCATAGCTCTTGTTAGGCTGAAAGATTTCCCGTCCCTTTCTGGTGAAGATGTGCACATTGAAACCTGGGTTGAAATTATTTTTGATGTCGTATAATCAGAAGGCCATTCTACCATTCCCAGTATATTGCTTTATCCATACGTCTTCTCCACCCAGCAGCCCGCTTCACGTAGCCTCAGGTCCTTGCAGGCTGCCTGTTGCCTGATATACAGGGTGCGGCAAAAGTCCGGAAACGGTCCGATATTTCCTGAAGGGTAGGTTTTCGTGAAAAAAGTTTGGAACGAAAGTTTCTCAACTTGTAGGGCGGAATCGTTTGCGCACAAATCGCACCGCCACAAACTCACCCCCTCGCAGGGGGTGGGATGAATCTAAAATTTCAATGGCAACCCCCATTTTTTTCACGGATTCTGATTCTCCGCAGGGAAATATGAAACTTTTTTCTGAAAAACTTTTTTATCCGAAGCCCCCATGCACCCCCAAAAATCATCAAAATTCAAAATTATCCCCAAAAATCATTCATTTTGAGGTACAGGGAAGCTTCGGATATAAAAATGTTTCTAACAAAAGTTTAATATTTCTCTTCGGAGAATAATAAAAATACTGAGGACAGCGATTTTCAATTTAGTAGAGAAAGACCCATCTACATATATATTTTCCAATCTCACCACGCCTAATTTCAAGTTGGAAATTTTACTGCCGTAAAAATAGTAAGAATTGTCTCTTCAATTTCTCCCTGCCTCATTTCCTCATGTGTGTTAAAAATCGAAAATCATGAATTCATTTATCTCAATACAGGCTCATACCAAAAGTAGTACAACATTATTTTTGAACCGGGACATTTGAAAAAATTGAGGCCTCAGAAGTATGGCTCAACTCTACTCATATCATTATAGCGTTGCTTACTTTTCGTGACGTATATGTCATTTAAATTACACCTTGGTTAACAGCGGGAATATTACAGTGCTGGCGGATCCTGTTGGGCCCGAGTGGGTAGTCAGACAAACACCCCCAAAAATTTATTTGCTATTTTAACTACAAAGGAATGCAGCAATAATAAAAATAAAAAGGAATGCAGCAATAATAAAAGTAATCATGCGAACAAATTCATAAAAGAATTTCATCCCTATTAAACTCTTTTATGAATTTGTTAGCATGATTATTTTTATTATTGCTGCATTCCTTTTTCGGTAAAATCTATATATATAAAAGTGAATGCCGTGCGTTAGTCCCGCAAAAACTCGAAAATGGCTCGACCGATTTCAATAATATTTTTTTTGTTTTATTCGCCTCAATACAGGGGTGGTTTTAGAAAAAAAAACCATTTCAAAAAACCAAAAGGAACAGCTGCAAAACCAAAAAAATTGGTCATTTTGGGAGTTTTCACTGCAGATTAGTTTTAATAGCTTCATGGCCTACCCATATATTGTTTGACAGCTGCGTAAATGTGAAATTGTCATTAAATTAAATCGGTAATTTATCAAAAACCCCAATTTAATGACAATTTCACATTTACACAGCTGTCAAACAATATATGGGTAGGCCATGAAGCTATTAAAACTAATCTGCAGTGAAAACTCCCAAAATGACCAATTTTTTAGAATTTTCAGTAGTTCCTTTGAGTTTTTCTTATTTTTTTTAAACCACCCCTGTATTGAGGCGAGCCATTTTCGAGTTTTTGTGAAACTAACGCACGGCAATTGATTTTTATATAGATAATTGAAAATTACACTTAAACATTATCTTATTAACAACTTTAAGGTGCAAGATCATATTCTCCGTCATTCTCATCTGGATTACCTTCAACATTTGTAGTATTTGTGAACATTGGGAAACCTGTAAAATATTAGCATCCATTGTTCTTTATATACTTCCACCGAAAAATGCGTAAAAGATTTTAATTGGTGCGATTAAATAAAGTGTTAATAAGAAAATATATAAATGTCGAGTTTTTGCATTATGCCTCAGATTGCGGTGCACCTTGAAAACGGTCAACGTGTATATTTCACTGAAGAAAATGCTCTCCAACGAGCTTTAAAGCCACCAAAAACTACACTTACTGAATTTTTCACACTGTGCCAAAAACCTGATACTTTCGGACAATTCGCAACAACATTGTTATATTCCGACGTCCTCGCTATTATACATGGAACAAATCAGGTAAAAAATGGAAGCCACGTAGACAAGGCGAACTTCATCCAACTATCGCACGCGCATTGAAAGCAAAGACATTGGGACCACTTTACACAGTACATCCAAAACAACGTGAATGTTTCTTTTTGCGTTTGTTGTTGCTGAATGTTCCAGGACCAACGTCTTTCGAATTTTTAAGAACAGTCAATGGTCAAATATTCAATACATTTCAAGATGCATGTCGCGAGTTGCAATTGCTGGAAAACGACAATCATTGGGATCTGACACTTACTGATGCAGCATTTGCATCCACGCCGAATAGCATTCGTCAACTGTTCACAATTATATTGATACCCAACAGAACCATCGGTTTTGTGGGAAAAATAAAAGTACGGCATGACTGAAGACATACTTCGCAGAATTAGACAAACAAACCAATATCCAAACCCTCCAACTTTTATAGGAATAATTGGTTTTTCGTTAATGGTTATAAATAAGGCCCGGATTTTTATGTATTTACATATTTTCTCCTAGGTTTTCTGATAGTCTGAAATGGTTTTTAAAAGAGGTTTTAGTGGGTTTTCAACCCAATAAACCCATTTTTATTTTACATATTTGTACATATTTTAAGTAAATTACATATTTTTACATATTTCGCTTGTTTTTACATAATTTTTGTCAATATTTCACAGTTTTCGACCATATAATTTAATTTGACTTTAAAACCCATTCCATTCTATGCGACTCTCCTTTGCCATAGTCAAATTCTAAGAAACGCACAAACGTAAAATGTGTTCCGTGTTAGTTTATATTTCTATGGTGTAATCTCTCCACAGATTCTTAGAATCTGCCGGCCCTTTGCTTACTACAAAATTTCTTGAAATCTCCCTCCAATGTGTATTCCCTACTTCCCTTCTAGATTTTCTTTTCTCAGTTTGCCTCGAAATATCAAGGAATAAACATGCCTAAAGTGAAGTCAACACCAAAAGATCTCGTGTCTAGGTACTTAAGCGAGTTTCCTAATGAACATTTTCGGGGTGATTCCAGTGTTTTGTACTGCACTTGCTGTGATCAACCTGTATCGATGTCTCAACGATTTCAAATTGTTCAACATATTGCAACAGCAAAGCATCAAGCGAATAAACAAAAAAAGAACACTTTAAAACAAGTTTTATTGACAGCACCTACATCAATTGCATCTTCTTCAACAGGTAACGAGTTATTTACAGATTTAAGCCGTGCCTTTATTCAGGCCGATATTCCTTTCCATAAATTAAATAATATCGGTTTAAGAAACTTTTTAGAAAAATATATTGGTAAAAAAATGCCGGATGAAAGTACCATAAGAAAAAACTATCTTCCTAGCATATATAATGAAACCATATCTAAAATACGCGAAATCATTGGTGAAGGACCAATATGGATCTCCATAGATGAGACGACAGATGTTGATGGACGGTACATAGCAAATATCATTGTGGGGAAACTACCACAGCACGACAGTAAACCATATCTTTTAAATATAGCCGTGTTAGAACATTGTAACCATGAAGAAATTGCCAGATTTTTTAACAACTCGATGGCAATACTTTGGCCTGGTGGTATTTTGCACAACAATGTTTATTTATTTTTGACAGATGCAGCACCTTACATGGTTAAGGCGGGACAATCAATTAAGGTTTTTTACCCTAAAATGATTCATGTAACATGTCTGGCCCATGGGTTTCACCGAGTTGCGGAATTTGTAAGATCGGAATTCCCTTCTGTTGATCTCATCATTTCCACAGTAAAAAAAATCTTTATAAAAGCACCAAGTCGTGTGAAGATTTTGAAAGAAAGCTACCCCGATTTAAGTTTGCCACCACAACCAATCATCACTAGATGGGGGACATGGCTGGAGGCTGCCGAGTATTACAGTAAGAATTTTGAAAAAATCAGGAACGTATTATCAAAACTAGACAGTGACACGGCAGTGTCTATAAGTAAGGCTAAAACTGTAATGGAGGATATGACACTACAAAATAATTTGGCATTTATATCTGCGAATTTAATTTTTATTGTCCATTCTATAAAAAAACTAGAAACGCAAAACATGAGTTTGTCCGAAAGCTTGGCAATTGTACATGAGGGCACCAACAATTTAAAAAAAATTCCAGGTGCTATCGGAAAAAAAATTATACAAAAATTCGAAAACGTTCTATGCAAAAATAAAGGGTTAAATGAACTTCGAGATATTTCGGCTATCTTAGAAGGGAAAATGTCCGACAACATCACCTCTTTTTTGCCACAAGAATTAGCATCATTCAAATACGCTCCAATCACATCTGTGGACGTCGAAAGATCGTTCAGTCGATACAAAAATATTTTGCGACCAGATCGCAGAAGCTTTAGTTTTGAGCATTTAAAAATGTATGTGGTGTCGAATAATTTTAATGATTAGATCTTTATATAATCGAAATATTGGCATTGTTCCTCAATTTTTTTGTCAAATATTTTTGTATTTTTTCCTAAATTACCTATTTTTGTATTTTTTTCCTAACAGCATTTTTTCTCAAAATTATGTAATTTTGTTATGTTTTACACAATATATATCTATATTTGTTAATAATTAATAAATAATAAATATCACTTTTTGTTACATATTTTCAAATTTTTATTACATGTTTTCCCAAAAATAAGTACATATATATGTACATATTTTGACTTTTATATTACATACTAATCCGGGCCTTAGTTATAAATATTTGTTGAAAAGTTGAATTTGGATTAATTTTAAATGTATTAAGGTTGGGTGCAGCGAGTCGGAAAGGCATCATCTTTGTTTATTTACGTGGCGAAAACAAAACCAAAATCATAGTTTACCAGCAAGTTTTATAAAGAATACATACATAGGTAATTTTGGTCACACTAAATATGAAAGCATATTGAATCTAATGTCTCCAAAGTTTACAGAAATAAGTATTGGGTCTTTCCTTAGATATTGCGAATAGTTTGATTTTCAATATTTGCATTAATTTCACATGTTTTGACGACCACCATTTCGCAATATAAGAGAAAATAAAAGTTGGTTTTTGGGCATTGCTTTGTCCAACTATAAAAAATTTGTTTCATTTTTCGATTTTGTTTTATTGTTCTCGAAAAAGTTTGTTAATGAAGACTTCTAGATTTAAATTAAAAAAAGCTTTAGAAAATGGCCCTCGAATTTCGAGTGCTTGATGTTGCTATTTGCATTAATTTTAAATCTTTTAACGTTCATGGTTTTAACAGAATACGCAGGCAATTTTGGATAGTCCAAATAAATGTATTTTGAATCTAATGACTCCAACTTTTATAGGAATAGTTGGTTTTTCGTTAATTGTTAAGAAGAGTTGAATTTTGAAGGTTTGGATTGATTTTAAATGTTTAAACGCTGGGTACAGCGAGGCACACCGGGTCCCAGCTATCCAAAATACAGAAAGTAAGTAGTTTATTGAGATACTTCATCTGTGTATGAAAATTCATATATCGAAAAATGCCGTGTCAATGGATGGTTTTTATTGTCTCGATCAAAATGCCAGATCCCTAAGAGTATCACATTTTGTTATTTGGAATCAAAAATACCAAAAAATTGCCCTTTTCAAACTTTCCTACTGTATATTAAAATTCATATCACCTGATTACTACTATTGGCTTATGGGAGCAGCATAGGCGCGCCGGGTCCCACCTAGTACCAAATAAATGACTACCAAAACCATCAAACAAATTAAAAAAAATTATAGAAATATTTTGGTTTTGTACAAAATTTTTTTACTATTATATCACACAGTTTTAATTGATCAATGCAAAAGATTTACTGCGCATTGCATTTTTACAAATAAACTGATTTAACAAGTCAAGTTCATCAGTGAGGTTATTATATACATGTAATATTGCAATGTTATTGAGTCGATCTTGCAATATTCTCGGTCTAAGGTAACTCGAGTTGGCGTGAAGGAACGTGTGCACTTGCAAGAAACATTGCGCAAGTTGATTTCGGCAGTTGAAATTGCCAGTGGAAACATACTTGCAAGCCGCTTGCACACACTCATGCAACATTGCAGAAAGTTCTTGCGAGAGAATGCCAGTGTGAACAAGAGAATTCCGTCTTGCGCAATAGTATTGCACGCTTTCAATCAGTTTGAAAATTATTTCGGTTTTGCGCAAGATGAAAGGAAAAAGCAATTTTGCTTGGAGGGATTCGGAACACATAGCTCAACGAGTGGTACTACGAGTAGCTTATGATTTCATATTTTAATTTTTATATTTTTAAAATAAAACAAGTAAGATTTATAAATTCTGCTTTTATTATTATGTAATTGAGGCCTCAGAAGTATGGCTCAACTCTACTCATATCATTATAGCGTTGCTTACTTTTCGTGACGTATATGTCATTTAAATTACACCTTGGTTAACAGCGGGAATATTACAGTGCTGGCGGATCCTGTTGGGCCCGAGTGGGTAGTCAGACAAACACCCCCAAAAATTTATTTGCTATTTTAACTACAAAGGAATGCAGCAATAATAAAAATAAAAAGGAATGCAGCAATAATAAAAGTAATCATGCGAACAAATTCATAAAAGAATTTCATCCCTATTAAACTCTTTTATGAATTTGTTAGCATGATTATTTTTATTATTGCTGCATTCCTTTTTCGGTAAAATCTATATACCTGTAGCAAGAAACCTGAGAGTCAATAGTAGTCTTTCACTTGCTGAAATAGCTGCTCTGATTTTCGTGAGCTTTTTCGCACAATTTAGTAGATAATCGAAATTCTCTTGAGACATCCTCATAACATTTTTTAAAGAATTAGGATCTTCACTTTTCAACTCTTTGAATAAAAGTTGGTGGAATCCTAAACCTTGCCGGCGGCTAATCTAGTTTCTGACCCATTCTTTTCGCTTGCGTGATTTAATTTTAATTTTTTTCTTAAATAAAGTAACCACAACTATGGCACACCTTATTTGTTGGCAAGACAGTTTTAACATGTACCCGATTTATGACTAGGTTCAACCCAGGTTCAACCCAGTCATAAACGGGGGTCGAGTTGAAACTGGGTCCACTCAACTCAACTCATCTCTTCTACCCGGGTCGAGGTGAAATGTCGCCTCATATACGCGGCTTGAGTTGTAATTGGGTTGAAGTGACATTTGTTTTGTTTGTTTATCATACGTGAAGTCTGCCTGCGGAGTTAAAAGGCAGATTTCACTTCATTCTTTCGAATGATGAATGATGCTATGAATGATAATTCAAGCTTAATTTTAGGTGATACACGGGCCGCGAATGAACAGTCTTAAAAGAATGATCATACGTGTATCAAGGGTATTAGTTTTGTGTTTGGTGTTTTTGTAGCGCGTTTACTTTTTTATATTAACTAAATAATAATAGTGAAAATTTAATTTTGATAATGGCTAAGAGAAATGTTTGGGAGCATCAGGAAACAAAAACTTTGCTAGAAATAATGCAGGATTCCCTCCATCATTTTGATGTAAACTCTATAGGAAATCAGAAAGATTTAAAAATATAGAAAAAGAATTAACAAAAAAAGGCTATCGAATCTCTAAATGAGGGTATCACACAAAAATTTGAGGTTATGTTTTGATGTCAGTTCAACTCTATTTCAACCCAAAGTGCACTCAACTCGAGGTCATATACGGTGGTCGAAATTTCAACTCAACCCCGACTCAACTTTTCAACATAAGCATAAACGTAATACAGTGACTAAATGAAATTTCGAAAGATTACTTGTACACGTGTAAACAGTGCTACAATAAATTGCGGCAAGTAATGTTGCACTAAATTTTAAAACCGTTTGCAACTAACTTTCTTGCGCAACTTTTATCGTAGTGTAAACAGAGATGCAACTATTTCCAACAATATTTGCGCAATATTTCTTGTAAGTGTACATGCACCTTTAGACGCCCCGGGAATCGTGACAACTAGTTGAACGAATTGCACGAACTCTCGTAAGATCCCTCAACCCCATTCATACTTTTTATTAAAAATTCTACAACCTCTTTCAAATTTTTTGCCTGCTCAAAGTTGCGAAAACTTATAGTCAGAGTGCCCGCCTGCAAAAAAAAAATTTATACATACTCTCTTAAAACTTTTTGTATGGATTAAGGACACCTAGTCTACCAACTTTTCCTCTGCGAAAATTCATGAAACCGCGACTTTTTTCCTCCAGGTTGCTCGAAAGTCGACCTTTTTATGGTGCCCAAAAAATGTATAGATATGTACTGTTTTTTTACCAATCGTTGCCACTATTGACTATTATCTCTATCGCTCAGCAATCTTTCTTGGTTATAGAACTTCATAATTTCTTTAACTGTTGTATGTTGTCCCAAAGCAATTGTTCCAACGATTTTAAGAAGTGAATATAGGCTAGTCGGTGAGGCATGCTCATTGGGTTTCTGACCATCTCTCTGCAGCCATGATTTCAGTTCAGACACATCTTCAGGTCGAGCCTTTCAAAATGTCATAAAATTTGAAATTTCATCGTTATTGGTTATCCATCATCTGTTTTAAATAAGCCTTTGATATGAATTGTACCACGTTGATATTATCAACAGAATTTAACGCTTCAAGGCAGTCGATATGAAGAGTACTAGTGGGGCGTGAAACTTTATCCGCTCATGTCCATGCTTCCAGTTTCAGAATCCCTCATCAACCCAGGGCTGCTTCGATGCGATAGCACGGGAATCTAATTGGCCAATTAACTTCCGCTCGCACGCTTCGCTACATATAATGCAAATCGCTTTGTTGTTTTTAAGTTGTATTGTAGCCGTGCATAATCTTATACATATTTAAAGTAGCATCTAGAAAATTGCATTATATAGTGATAGGCCTTCTAAGAAACATATCAGCTTGAAAAGAATTACACGAGAAAAGGCAAAAGGGTCGCAAAAGGTTCACAACTAATGCTATAACTCGTATACTTACTCTCACGATTTTGACTATCATCTGACTCAACACTCAACAGAGACATCTCTCAAAGTTCCAGTGGATCCCATGTATAAGGACGATGCAGATGTATTATCTTCGTTCTGATGATTTCTAGCATACGCTGAATTCGTTTTTCCTTTTCAGCCTAATTGCGAATTTATCTTTTTGAAAGTTTTTGCACGGATTCGGCCGAAGAACCTTCGAAATACAGCAAATTACTGTCAAATAGGAATATTTGCGAACACGGAAATTTTTGAAGCGAAACTTCTATAGCCGCCGCGTATACATCCCTTTAGAATGAGGCACCAAAATAGGCGTAACGTAATGTAAGAAAACGTGAATCATGGCCATTATTTACTTATCTTCTAGGAAATCTTGGTTTTATATAAATTGAGTAACATGAAACTTGAACTGGGACTATTCAATACCTGTACAATTTGAATATAAAAAGAGGTACTTCTACCCACCATACCCACATTATCCGCCGGCACTGGTTTATTACCACCAGATAGTCGCTGAAACACCAGCACGCAGCTATTAGGCTTCAGCTTTAAATTTAATTTAACATACATACATATGTATGTTTGATTGAGTAGTGTTTAACTTGTAGTCCAGTCTC
Organism: Thereva nobilitata; assembly: GCA_963855945.1. Lineage (NCBI taxonomy): Eukaryota > Metazoa > Arthropoda > Insecta > Diptera > Therevidae > Thereva > Thereva nobilitata. The sequence goes on along the minus strand of OY979694.1, from coordinate 51,809,973 downwards.
CAACCGTAAAAATGGGGTATTACCTCTACTTGTTTTCGGCGGCCACCAATTTTGATGAAATTTTGGATTTAGGCTCTACTTACCACCCTTTTCAAAGTCTACCCTGTGCCAAAGTACGCTTTTTATTTTTAGAGGTAAAAACTACCCTTACCCTAAAAATTTAATAAAACTCAATAAATGGGTAATAAAAACGCTTAGTAGGCCTATATATCACCTCTTAGACCTATGTACTATTGAAATAATTTTTAAGAAATTGTTCAACCCCTAAAACTACTCTTAGAAAAATAGTGCAGTCCCAACAGTAAAAATGTTGTATTAACACTACTTTTTTTCGGCGGCCGCCGATTTTGATGAAATTTTGGATTTAGGCTCTACTTACCATCCCTTTAAAAGGCTACCCTCTTTGAGACACACAAATTTAGTTATAAGTTCAGAAAGTATTTAGTAATTTTTTTAAGGTGTGTGTGTATGTGTGCGTTTGCGTGGATGTATATATGAATACTCCAATTCCAAAACTGCTTCCTTCCATTTTTAAAAATCAGTAAAGCAATGGCGGTTTCAACCTCTAAACAAACTACTTTAACCAATCTGGTCAACTTTTTTCAGTTTTACAGCTTGGTGGACATACATTTAGCAAGTTTAGCCAGGAAATGGGTAACAGATTCGTTAAAGGAGCCTGTTCAGAGATCAAAACCACCACTACCTCACTGGTTTTTCAAAATGGAAGGAAGCAGTTTTGGAATTTGAGTATTCATACGTATACTGGCGGGGTACCGACCCCCGATTCACCTATGCTCTAAAAAAGATTGCAAATCATCAATTTTTTTCATTTTATTTAATTGCATATCTTTAGCAGCTGCGTACAAAAGTATTGCGCAATACCTTCCAGCTTCTAAAATATCTTCTATTTTGGAGGTACTGTTGTAAAATGTATATTAAACCTGTATACCAAATGTAGCATGTATGTATAGGTGAAATACCGTAATGTGCTCACAAGAGCTCCGAAAATCATTTGCTCCGAAAATTAAAAAAAAGTGGTTCGGTTTTCTTACTATATCGGGGCCAATTTTGAAGCTGCAGTGTCCATTCAAAATCCATTTTGTGAGGGGTCAAAAGGCTAAGTAAAGGTGGTACTTACACTATAAAGCACACTTCAATCCGCTATATCTCCGTCAGTTTTTAATCTACAGCAATACATAAAAAACCAAAAATTTTGTTGAAGAAAAAACTAAGTTTTGTTACTCAACAGTTTTTTACGTATCTTCAATAGTTTTTGAGTTTTTTTGAAATAAACGCAGAAATTTGTAATATTCGTAAAATCCACTTTTCATTTTGATCGTACCCATTTCCAAAAATACACACTGAAAATCACTCAAACTATATAGATCCGATAGATATCTCTAAAATAAAGTGAATCGTGATAAATGTGGAACATGATAAATTTGAATTTGGGTGGAAGTGGTATTAGTTTTTATTGATCATTTTTGTAAAAAAAATTTGAACGGTACATCTTCTTTTTGTCATAACTCATTCATTTTACATGCAAATGACTTTTATCAGTGTTCATTTTAAAGGTCCTTTCAAGCACTTTAAAAAATTTACTATAAGTTATCCTCGAAAAATGCATCGATTTTCCGTTATTCGACGTTAAATACAACGTTTTGAAATAGGTCTTCTTCGATCAATCATTACTCGCTTTGTTTTATACCTAAAGCTTTAAATTTAATTTAACATACGTATAGATGTTTTCAAACTCCGTGACACAAAAAATTTGAACAGTTCTGCGCACCTCGTTGCCAAATTTTATAAATTTTGTTCTATCATTTCCCCTCTTTTCATTTAAAAAGGCAACAAACGCAGAAAAAACTCAACAAAATTATTTGGGAAGGGATGCGCGCATGCCGAATGAATAAAGTTAAGTTATCTTTATATGTATTGAGCAGAGCTTTTAAATACATGTAAAAACCCCGCTCAACCAAGTAAATCTATCCATCATAATAAGCATAATTTTATTATAATTATGAGAAATATTTCTCATCCCTAAATTTATAATAATTAAAAAAAAATGCTGAAAATCCTTTTTTAAATTCATGAGCATTTTCATTCATAAATTGTGAACTCTCCGCAGCCGCAAGCAACGTAACCTCCCCTGGCAGAAGCGCGCATGCGACTGGCCGAAAACGTCAACAATCCTAGTATCAAAGTATTAAAAACCCAAATAGAAATTGCTACAAATTATTTCTGTAGCAAATATGTAAAATACAAAAACCTGAAAATTAAAAAATATATAAAAAAGGACACTTTTCATTCATAATTTGTAAAATTAGCAATACGCAGTCGCGATTGATTAAATGACAGCAAGTGATTTGATAAGGAGGAGGAGGAGTCAATTCTCGCTCACTTTTTACAATATACAACGGTTCACAAAATTATAAGAAAAAGTAAAAATTCAATTTTAATTAGAAAAGTGTTTCCTTTTGAATAAATTATGTTTAAAATAGTTTCTTCGCATTTTTATTTTACTTACGGTTAAGAAATATTTATCTTCGATCTTCAAATTTCTATCAATTATTCAAATTGGAAAATATAAATTTCGTTTTTCTTTTGAGATTTTTTAAGCCACTGTGGTATATACAGAAGCTCTAATAAAAAGACAGAGTCGTCGTAATATTTGCAACAAGTTGTCAGAAAGTATATGGGAATTGCTGACAATTCTTTTGCGTGCGCCTTTGGCTTCCTATTTTGGAGCTTAATTTCTCAATAGATAGGAAGAAAAATTATCTCCAGCTTTTAAACATTTTTAAGAGCTTTTTACCCCGACATGCGTCAAATGTCACGGCATTTGAAAACATCTATACATATGTTTGATTGAGTAGTGTTTAACTCAATAAAATATAACAACGAATATAACCAGAGCGTTATATACACCTTTCTCCGTTATGTATGCCAGTGGCGTAGGTAGCTTTTTGCGATGGGGGGATATGACTTAGTATATTTTGATTGATCGGATTTTCACAACAACACAATGCATAAGAACGGGGTCTTTTCGCGGTTGTTTCTGCAGATGATTCTGCATTTCTAGGGTTTTCACCGCCTCAAGACTTGCCGAATGTTTTTATTGACAGTAAAAATTTCTTCATTCCGAGATAATAAACAAAACAATTTTATACTTTTGCAATTATAAACTAGAATAAATTTGACAATTGAGGAGTGTCTGTTCAAAAGGGCGTATTTCCATCATAAACCAGCTTAACAGAAATCGAAAAACACTGCCTGTTCCTATAAACAAAAAGCTAAAATATATTGAAATGCACATTCATGTGAAGGTTAAGACTACAATATGATGTGGGTTTTTTATTTAAAAAAATACACATTAAAAATATATTTTTTTTAATTATTTGTTTAGAAATAGGCCTTTTTGATCGGGATTATGAGACATACCACCTTTTGGTTAGTCACTTCAAGAAATAAGCCTTTTTGAATAGAATTTTTGGAAATACTTGCAGTGAAGTTTTTTGGGGTTCTGTCAAAAGCAAAAATCCTTTTAGCAAGATTTTTATGTCCACCTATCCACTCCTAGTATAACTTTGAGCTAAAATTAAATTTTCTATTGTGTTAGGGCTCTAATACCAAAGTACCAAACTACCAAATAAAGCCAACTTTAACATCAAAATTTGCTAATATCTTCAAAAATAAAGGCCGTAACACAAAAATTGTTGGACATTTTTTAAAGAAATTGTCCGTGCTTTCCAATTTTGGAAAAAAAATATTGACTAACTACGTATTTTTGGGGAAAAGGGTAGTTGAAGTTGATAGTTTTGTTAAAAAAACAAAATTTTGACTTTAGTGATTCATTACTCTGGATAGAACCTTCACTTTTACATTTTTAGATAGGTAGGAGTATTCTGCGTGCAGTGCAGTTTGTAGTTTTTTTAAATAAAATATTTTAGTACGGTGAGAGTATTTGTTCTAAAAAAAGCACACTTCCTTATAATTCATTAACTAAAGCTGATATAAAAAAAACTGATAATATATTTGAAATCAGCGTCAAAAATTAGTTTAGAATGATGTAAAATATTCCATGCAACAGTTATGCTGTTGAGCAGTGTTATAATTGGGCCTTCCTTTCGCTTACAGTCACCATTATATGAAACGAAAATTCAGATCGTATTTTGAAGTAAACCTTATTTTCTGAGGGGGTTCCGGTTATCCGATCATACTGAAATTTTGCACACAGCTTCAGTTTCGATGACAATATAATATAGTATACCAAAAATATGGCGGATTACCGTTTCCTTCACAAGATGCAGAAATACGCCGATTGGTATCCTAATTTTTTGGAATATTTTATATGGAAATTACGCTCCATTTGAATAAGTTTTTAGGCTCATTCGATGGACTTTTATGCCATATTTTCAAAATAATTTTAAAATAAAAAAAATTTGAAAACGGAAATACGCCCTTTTGAACAGACACTCCTCAATTATAAACTAGAGTAAATTAATGTTAACGCTCCAAGGAACGCCTTCGAATTGTTGATTCGCCAGAGACAATGAGTGTACTGTGTATTGTGCTCGATAAAATTGTATCGAGTTAGAACAATCTATGAAGTGCGAAGCCCGAACTTATAACTTAAAGTTTATCATAGTTTTGCCCGTAGAATCTTTTCTTGAACCTTAATATTTTTACTGACTCGGCAATTTTTATTAACTTCAAAATATTAAGGAGGAATTAAATTGACAATCAAAGCCAAAAGTTAGTCCTATTTTTTAGGAAGTTCATATTTTGGTACTCTACTACATTAAAAAATATTCGAAATATTAAATATTGAATAAAATATGCTCATAGCTACTAGTTATTTCACCCAAAATTGGAAAAACGATTAATTTCTTGATTTATTATAATGTTAAAATTTTGAGTATTTAGGAACCGAGGAGCCACAATTGGCTCATTGTATTTACTTTAAATGTGCTCGATGTGTCCACAATTATAGTGAGCGTTCTTTTCGTGGCTGCCTGCTCGAAGCGCCGAAATTAGACAATACTTAAATGCACAGCCGTCTCAAAAACATATCTAGACGATTTTTATAAAATTGCGCAAAAACAAAATTGCACATTACATAATGCCAAAAGAGTGCTGGTGCTTAAGAAATTTCAAGTATATTCTTAAACACGTAGATCCCCTTGATCCCCCCTTATCTACTCCACTGATGTATGCCCTGAGATTCAACGAGCGGATGCAACCAGTCCTTTTAAATTTATGTTACTATCCTTAAACAGGAAGAGACAAACTTAGGATTTGCTCGTTCAATTTCTTTTGCAGCAGCGAATGTTCTACACAGTTTCTTTGAATATAGTATACCAATACTGCCTTCTTAAGCTATTCCTCGCGCAATAATCATACAAAAATATATTTTCTTCGTTAGCCTTGATAATAATGCCGAAATGAGATTCTTTGCATGCATGCACTTGACTGATGAAGTTTCTGTCACGTTTGAGTTTGATACCGTGTGCGATGTTGTCACTAGGCAGTCACTAATTCATTTGGTTATTTTAGTCACGAACCAATTGCATTTTCCTTCAGTAGCTTCGTATGCTCACTACACTGTGATACTATAAATCTGCCGAAAAAAGTATCAATTCTAAGATAATATAGCTAAGATAGGCGTGGTACCGTTCTTTTTATATATATTCCTTAAAAACAAATTTTAATTTCTTAACCCAGCCTGAATTGCAGGTATTGTTTTCTATCTAAAATATACTTTAATAACCCTAGATAATGCCCATTCTTCTAATAAAGTAAACTGCCCATTCCTGGACATAAAAGCATTATCAAAAGTGGCAACTTTAATGAGGTTTGAAACCTTCACACGTTTCTTATTAGGCCTTATCACCACGGAAGGGACGAAGGGCGAAGCTCCAAATCGACGGCGTCTGCCTTCATGAGCTGGGGGCCCCACCTCAGACCGTATCGGGCTTATCTAAGCTCATAGCGATGCTAATTACACGCACCACCAAAAAGGCGACGGCTCCAAGGGCACGATGGCACGTTCCACACATTAACGGCCCAACCCTCCCCGCCAACCCGCTTGGCCTGGGCGAAATTAATTCCATCGACTTTTGATGATCGATAAAAGATCTCTTGACGGTGTGCCGTGGGACATTAAAAATAATTGCCAGCCCGCCCCGCGTCGTTTTGTTCGCCGTCTCAAAGGATTAGTCAGGAGCTGTCTAATTGATATCCTGGGTGTAAACTTGCGGCAATGATAGGCAACTGACATGTAAAAAGGATCCATTATTCACATGATACCTCCAGACGGGCTGACGGGCTATCAATAATGTAACCGTTCCGCCAACTGCCAGGCATTAAGCTCCATTTGAGGTCGAGATTTATGGAAGCGCGGCTTACAGGATTTAGATGTGGGAGATTTCCCTTTAAGAAAATCCCCCATGTCCTTGGCCGGGGGCGAAAATTCTACGAAAATATGCCTTTCACTTTAAGGATTCGGGGGGCTTGTTTTTAATGTGTTTTCTTAGGCAGCATTCTGGCTGTATTTACCCGAAATTGCGGATATTCTGTACGCGTGGCATAACAACCTCGTCTCCTAGTGTACAAATGAGAAATGCCTGATGTAACATTAAGATATTACCTTAATAAACATACGCGATTTATTAATATTAAGTTTTCTTGCGCTCTAGTTTCTTTTGTTTAACGAAATTTCTGTTGATTTATTTGCTAGGTCAGATTGGGGTTTTGTTTTTGGTACGACTTTACAAGCAGCCGCCTTTGCCCCCCAAAGACACAAGTACGTTCTGAAAAACAAAAAGCTTTATTTACTGGAGGCCATTTTCAACGCTACAGTGCCATCGTGTATTCAATTATTCATTCTTAACATTTCATAAAATAGAAATGTTTATTCGCGTTGGCGGAGCCTTATTCCTTCCTATATTGAATGGTTGTACTCGTATATTAAGATTAAATTTAGGTCGTCAAACGAGGGACAAGTTTGGGTCTTAAGTATACTAAAAAATAAACTTTTTGAAAAATTTTGAGAATTGTCAAACCAAATTGTAATAATGCCACTCGCCCGAGTAAAAATAAATAGGTGGGATATATTTACGGGAAACCTAAGTACAGATTTATTTATATTTTTATAAGCAGCTGTGCGACCGCAACTACCACGCAAATACGCCCGGTATTATTATGAGAAGCTCCCGCTGCGGGTACAAAAATTGAAAAACACGCTTGCCACACGGAGATGCACGCTTCCGCTACAGGCAAAAAAATCTAAAAGTGCTTCCGCTATAGAGGAATGCACGCCTCTGTTACAGATAGGAGTGTATTGGTAATGGACCATTCCAAACGCGAGTGTCGTTTTACCAAGCGGTCCCCCAGCTACGTACTAACAACGTCCGCGAATATAGAATGAGTGGAATGATAACGTGTTTTTCGATGGTTTTTCCTACCATTGGTTGACTCACACATTTAGCTTCTTTCATAGCATACCTGTGTCCCCGCATGTTTAAATTTGAGCAAATGAATTGGATGAAAATACTCCGTCTTAAACCACAAAGCATCAAAGAAAAGCTGACTTCTAAGCAAAACACTCAATTTCGATGACGTATGGGCCGCGGCTATCTATTTCAGTGGCGCATACAGGGGGGGAAATGAGGGACATCCCCCCCCCCCAAGAGCTCTATGATATATGGATTATTTTATTTTTGAAAAAAAATGTCGAGTGAAAGCAATTGAAATAGGAAATTCACCTGTAGACGTAATCATAAAAATCACTGCCTGTAGTTTTGATGAAAAAAAAATCTTAAAAATTTTGCAATTGTAGCTGTGCGCTTAGTTTGAAATGTTATCTGTGCTGTACCTGACGTTGAAGTTTTAAAAACGTGGCTTAATAGAACACTCATTTTAGAAACCTCTAGCTACAATAGCTTTATGAGGTATTTGATTAACACACTCCCTACGGTTAGAATTAAGCAGGACTTACGCGAGGCAGTACTTTTGTCCTGTACACGACGGTAAATTGTACTGAGGCTTCAAAAATAATGTCCTAGTACTCTTGGTATGAGGGTGTAAACCCAAGGGACACAGAAACACATTCATTTTAACTCTCTTTTGATCTCAGGCGGACCACTTCACTACTGAGCCTCGGGAGACACGACCTCTCACTTATAGTGGGAGTGATGACCGAACACTGTCTGATAGGGACGCGTGCGACCCGGTTAGGTCTTGAGACCTACGATTTTTGCAAAAGCTGTAACCATCCCGACGAGGAGGAAAGTGTACTACATCTCCTCTGACACTGCCCAGCCCTATGCAGAAGGAGACTAACCGCACTTGGTGAACCCTTTCTAAGCACGCTTGCGGAAATCGCGAAGATTGGGATCCCACAACTTAGAAGATTCATTACTTCTTCGAGATGGTTTAGCGAAGAAACGACACTTTAACATCCGGTTTAAAGTGGGATCACTATGGCATCAGAATGGGCCTAAGTCTATGAGCTTAAACCAACAGCTCACTCATATCTAACTTACCCTAACCTAACCCTACACCGAATACTATTTCAGCTAACATCATCTCCAGATTTTGGGTAATTTCTCCCCCCCCCCCAAGAATTGTTTCTGGATCCGCCAGTGTGTGTTTATTGCTGACATTTTCGGTGTCCCATTCTTCACCAGTTTGTTGTGTGAAAAGCTTGTTTCATTTGTTTCCAATATAATGCATTTCCAAAAAGTTGGATTTGAAATAGGTTGTTTACGTTTTATGAAAAATAGTTATAGCCCAGTCGTCAGAGCCAAATTTAGACCGAAAGCTCGCACAAAATGTGATCTCGCTGAAAATTGGAACTTGGTTACTTTTTTGGGTGTAGAAAACGATAAAAAAATCTTTGCTGCGGTAAAGTGTCTACTAAGTTCACAATTTCGAAAACAAACTGAAAATTTGGTTTTTGCTTTATATATCGAAACATAAAAAAAATTTCGAAAAGCTAACAGCGCCACGTGAAAGAGCGGAAAATTTCACTAAAGTTTATATTATAACTTATTTTAAAAAAAATTGTTTTATTATTATAAAAAATTATTAAAAATAAGAAGAAAATTCGAAAAATCTAAGCGCGCCAAAAAGCTGAATTAAAATATTCTAGCAAGGCGTTCGGGGAAAAACTAAAGTATCCTTGCCTAAAATGTACGCAAAAATAAAAATAAAAAAAGCATTTTCAAGAGAACACTCTAAGCTTTCTAAGGAAGCGATTGGTTTTTAATTTTTTGTTTTTTTTCCCATAGAAAATTTGACCGGAAATTATAATTTGTAAAATTCTCACTGATGCTTATAAAATTGAAGATATATGCTAGTAGAGGCGTACGAAAAAAAATCCTTGTACATTTATCATCACTAGACATTTACTTTTGATGTAAAAATAATTGAAATGATAAACATTGTCTGTGTTTAATAAAATTCAGCATATCTGTCAAGTCTATAACAATACCAATCATTGAAAAATATCCAAGCGAGGATCTAGTCCTTCTTAAATAGATAATTCTTTTTGTATCAGAATAGGCAGTTAGGTAGGTAACGGAACAGAGGACGGGGAACAATTGGCTCGGAAGGGCATGGTTTTCTTACCGTACTCGTAATGCAATGTCTTTAGATCTACCTCAGGCAACAAATTCTATTCAGGCAACAAATAAATCTTAGTTTAAACTCCGCAAATTCTTCTAATCCTTGTAACTACATGATTCCAAATTCACGATGTCTGATCCTAGTCAGAGCAGAAAAACTGCAGAGAAAATGTTCGTTTTTATCTCTGGCTACTGTTCCAAGTGCCACTTTTACGCGGCATCATCTCATAATCTTTGCTTGTTGTAGTTAGGCCAAGTATTTATAGTTTTGATGCATAAGATATAACACAGGGCCAGGGGAATGCTCTAAGGAATTTCACCAAAGTTTTCCTCTAGATCCGAACAAGCAAGTGAGGACATTTCGCTTCAATATGCTGGAAAAACCTGAGAAATTAAACGAAAGCAAAGGCATAGGCTCTTAACTACCGTGGTTAGACCTGTCATGGCCTAGCCTGCTCTAGTCTGGGGGTTCAGAATAAAACTAAAAATGGCCATCTTCCTAAATATTTCAGATGCAATTAGTACCTGTTTCCCGCAGTCATAGAAAATATTTTAGGTCTCCCCGTGCACATCAGAGTCAGAAATAATGTTCTCTCCGATGCATCTTGACTGCACAGTAGCAAGACATTTAATTTAAGCCAGGGGCTTGGTTTGTCATCTGAGCATCCCAAGAATAGCGAACTTTTAACTCATGACCAATTGTTCTAACATAGTGGAGCCCGAGTAAGATTTTGCAAAGATATCGGTTGTTTTTCAAGCTGACGTACTGGACAAACAAGAATACGTCAATTCTGTATCTCCAGATGTATAAAGGGCTACGAAATAATTATATATTCTGGCAAATAGGCAGTTCTAAAGGTCTTTGTATGCTTTAAGACCAAACCAAAACCTCTCGGTAGTGCTCATGTTCTCAAAGGCCTTAACAAAAATATCGCTGTTATTCTAAAATGGACAATTGGCCTGACGCTGATATAATCCTGGCGCAGATATTTTTTTAATTTGTTCATTGAATAGCGTACTTTAACCATACTTTTCCCGTACGGATTGCCGTTCATGAGATATCGCCGTTTTAAAGATTTAAATTACTCATATGCACTCTTTCACGACTTGTATAGATCATCAGACATTCAATAAATCCTTTGTTGGACTACATGGCTAATATTCCCAGGGGTGATTTCTGGATGTATTTGGAGAAAAAAATTGTTCTAGATAGGAGGGCTATCCCCACTATCCACTAAAATACAGGGTGTTTACGAAAAAAGAAATGTATTAAACTTAAACTTGAATAACTCCTAGACTAATTATCGTAAAGCAACATAATTAGGTTCATCTTTTAGGTAAGTGTGTCAGAGGAGAAAGTCATTTCTGTCATGAACTCTATTAAATCAAATACAGTCGGCGTTGACGGCATTAGTTTAAAAATTCTTCGAATTATTCTTCCTTCCATACTTCTTTTTCTCACCCGCATTTTTAATTCTTGTCTAACGTCTTCTACCTTTCCATCTTTGTGGAAGAAAGCAAAAGTTATCCCTATTACTAAACAACACAATGCCTCTCTTCCAGAGGACTTCCGACCCATTAGTATCCTTTCTTGCCTCTCGAAAATTCTAGAAATGTTAATGTACATTCAAATGGCTCAATACCTTGAATCTAATTTCTCTTTAACCGAATTCCAGCATGGCTTTAGGAAGGACCACAGTTGTAGTACCTACTGCCCTCCTAAAATTAACGGATGATCTACTCCTGAACACTGATCATGACGAGTTAACCATTTTCTCATTGCTGGACTTTAAGGCTTTCGACTTCGTAAATCACACGTTCTTATGCCAAAAAATATTTTCTCAATTCAACAATCCGCAGTTCGTCTTAATGGAATTTCATAATCGGTACATCTCAAATGGTTTGCACAGACAATCATGAGTCTTGTTTCTGATTCCTATCTAGGGGTGTACCTCAAGGTTCTATACTTGATCCGCTCCTCTTCTCTCTCTTCATTAATGATCTTCCAGAAGAACCGAATTTCTGTAAAGCCCTGTTGTACGCGGACGATGTTCAAATTTACCTTAGCTGCAAATATTTATTTTTCGTTCACGTCACTAATTTGGGGAGCTGCCTACGTGAAAATGTTAAGCGTGCGTCGGAAAGTTCAGAGGACAACTTATGGTTTATTTTTCAGCCCCATAATATAGTCAATTTAGATAACATAGTAGTAATTTCTTTTTAGTTTTTCGAATTTTTTTGTATGTGAAATACTAGAGAGAGCTCAGGGGAAGCCCTTTGTACTATCGACAATCTATTTTTCGTATAGAGTGCAATGTTGAACAGCAAGCTCTAGTCTGAAGATAGTGAAAGGAGAGAGAGAAGTGAAGGAAGGAACTGCTGTGGTTGTGACCAAACCGCGATATTTTTTATTCCACCTACTCCCCAACCATTACTATCGCGACTGTGGCCTCCTGGCATCGAGAAACAACTCGCTGGAGTATTAGGTATGCCTCCCGAAACGAGTTGAATCCCATCAACGAACCGATGACAAGCGCTGATGGAGCAGGGAAGGGCTAGCGGAAGGCTATGACAGGAGGAAACAGGAATGTAAAGAGGGGAGAAGAAAGGAGGAAAGTTATGTAGGTGGGGAAATTGGGAAAGGCGAACGAACGTGGTGCTGCCGGGATTCGAACCCGGGACCTCTGCTATGGTACCAAGGCGCCTTACGCTCTAGACTACCGAGGCAATTTTTCTTTGTGGTTTCATTTAATGTAATGTAGGTTGCCACATTCCTATATAATCAACACAACACCTCCTTTGGCCTATGTACATATGTAAAGACTTGTTCTTTTTGTACAATGTATGTTTTCTATAATTGTAACCCAATTTCGCTTCCTAGTTTCTCCAACCACCTTGACATTGAGCTTGTCGCTCACAAAATTTCCTTTTCTAAATCTAATCTCTTCCTGTTGTGCTGCTATATCCCACCAGATATGATTAGCACACTTGACGATGGAGGTAAGAGCCTCTTTGGTATTCTCATCCCTTGTGTTGATCATACCCGGAGTATGATGAGCACTGGTGATGAATGATGAATTACTTGGGGACTTCACTTTACCCAATATTCAGTGGGTATCTGACGAAGATGACGATAACTACCTCCATGAAGGCAACCTTAATCTTAAGGAATCCTGTTTTTTCAATTCCTTATTCTCACTTGGCTTGACTCAAATGAGCGGTGTGACCAATGTTTTAGGGAGGCAGTTGGATCTTGTATTCTTCACCGACTCAGTAAACATGATTGTTCAATCCAGTCCAATAGTCATGACGCCCGTTGACAATTACAACCTCCTCTCTTACTTAATTACTGCTTCAACTCAGGGAATAATCCCTGTCCGGAGGGGTAAACCCATTCGTTCAACTTTAAAAAGGCTAACTTTAGTGAACTCTCATCTAAGCTTGCCTTGATTGATTTCAACAGCTTACTTTCCGCAAATGAGTTGGATATCGATGTGGCTCGGTTTTATGCCGTACTATATGAAGCTTTCTGGCGTACCTTTTAAGCCCCAAAAAGTACCCAGTTCATCTCCACCTTGGTACAATAATGAGCTGAAGCTTTTAATAAATCAAAAGAATCGACTCACGAAAACCTGAAGAGAAGGGACTCTCTGAGCCTCTGATAAATAAATCAATTACTATAACCAATTTAGTTCAGTCTCTTTTGCTCGTTATCGAGAATATCTCAGCAGCATGAGGGAGAAAGTGTATACTGACCGCAGAAACTTCTTTAAATTTGTCAACTCTAAGAAAAAAGTTGATAACTACCCAAACACTATGCAGCACACTATGCAGCACACTAAATGGTCCAGTTGTGGATCGTCCGCGATTTGCAACATGTTTGCATCCTTCTTTCATCAATCTTTCACCCCTTCTCACTTTCAGCCTAATGACAATAATTTTCGTGATATAATTCCTAACCGAGAGGCTTATAGTTTATCTCTTTCAATTTCCCATCACTTCTGGCCCCGACGGTATACCTCCTGCTGTCCTTAAGTCCTGTGTGGAGGTTCTCAAGTTTCCACTGAAAACTCTTTTTCAAAAATCCCTGAATAAAGGGTTCATCCCTACTCTTTGGAAGAATTCATTCATAATTCCTATTCACAAAAATGGCAGCAAGAACGAAATATCGAATTATATACCAACTGCGAAGCTGTCTGTTATACCTAAACTTTTTGAATCGATCATTTATTCTGGAATCGTGCCAATCTGCAAGAAGCTTATCTCAACGAAACAACATGGTTTTCTTCCAGCTCGCTCTACCACCACCAATCTTTTTGAGTTCACTTCCCATGCTGTCGAGTGCTTCGTTTCCGGTTGCCAAACTGATTGTGTTTACACTGATTTCAGGAAGGCATTTGACAAGCTCTCCCACTCCATTATAGTTCTTAAACTAAGAAAGTTAGGCTTTCCACAGGCCCTTCTATTATGGTTCCAGTCTTACTTAGCTGACAGGGCCTACCAAGCTCTTTTCCTTGGATCCAAATCTGCAACTTAGAGTCGTCATCCAGTGTCCCTCAAGGCAGTCATCTTGGCCCTCTCCTCTTCATTCTATCAACTGATGACATTGTTCCCTTGTTATGACACTGCAGAATCTTGATTCATGCTGATGACATCAAATTGTACCGTCACATAAAGAGTATTGAGGCAACTTTCAACTTTGGCAAGTTGAAGTCTTGGTGTGCCAACAACAACCTGGTTCTTAATATTAGTAAATGCGAAGTCATGACTTTTTGTAGGAGACGTGATCCTATGACCGGTTCTACACGATCAATTTTCTATTCAATTTTGCGATGTTCAACGCTTCCTTCTTTTTCGCTCGTATGAAAAATTAGAAGAGTCATTTTCTTGAAAATAGAATGTAAAGCAAGAAAGAGTTGAGCAGAAATTTCTATTCAACTTTTGATCTTGCCTTCAACTATTTTATTAATGTGGGTATATGCGTAGGAGTGTAGGTATAAACGCATAGCTGTGGCAGCCAAACAATATCTTCTTCTTCACATCAATCACATTTGATATGAAATTTGACTTAAATGCATAGCACATTTTATATAAATTTGAAATTATTGTAACACAACTTAGCTTCAACTCTAGTGTCTACACCAGCTGTTCAATTCAATACCAAATTTCTAGCTAAAAAAAAGTATTGAACATCGCAAAATTGAACAGAAAATTGAACGTGTAGAACCGGTCTATAGTTTATAACTACTCCTTTTTTAATGAGGGTGTTCCTCGTGTTAACTATGTAGATCTAGGGATTAGATTCGACAGTAAGCTGGACTTTTCCACTCACATCAACTATATTTCTTCCAAGGGCAGTTTAGTCCTGGGTTTTATAAAAAGGTGGTCCAAAGAATTTAACAACACCCTGATCACTAAACACCTATACATTTCTCTTGTCAGACATTTACTTGAATATGCGTCCCAGGTTTGGTCTCCTCACTATTCTACGCATGTTGGAAAAATTGAATCGGTTCAAGGTAGGTTCGTTCGATTCGCACTGAATCACCTTCCTTCGGAAGACCCGTTTGTTCTTCCATCATACGAATACCGGCTAAGTTACTCAACTTAAGCACTCTCCACAAGCGTCGTGAGGTGGCCGATGTTATTTTCGGTCATCATCGGAAGAGTTGACTCAGGTTTTCTAAGTCGACGTGTGTCGTTTATAGAGAGAACAGATACAGTTTGTGAGGGCCACCTCTCTTACACATCAAGTCCTCTAAAACCAATACGGCCGATTTGAACCTGTAAATCGGATGTTCATTAATGTTAACAAAAATATTAACGTTTTTCGGGTGAGCAATATTAAAGATATCCTTAACACCGGCTGCACACATTGGTCCCAACGTGGGTACGCTGGTACGCTGGTACGTTGGCGCAGATTTCGACACGCGACGACCAATCCCAATGTTCGCGCCAATGGAAATATCTCGATCCACACGTTGGACAAGTAGCATTGGGGCTAACCTTCGTGCCAACGTGTGGAGCCGGCCTAAAAGGAGTCTTTTAATCTCACGTGACTGTTTAAATGTCTCGCTCCTTCTGTTACTCGCACGCTTCTTTGGTGCTACTTTGTGATTTTTTCTTGTTTTTTTAACTTGTATATTTTTGCATGCTTTTGTTGAGCCTCATCTCAGCGCTTTCTTGCGCTGACTTGGTAAATTTTTCTTGGCCCAGCTGAGAAGTGCGCCTCCTGCGTTAGAAGGATTTACTCTATTATTATTATTATTATAAATAAATAAATAAAATAAAAAACTAAAAATTTCGTCAACTAGTCTCTCGTGGCAGAAGTCGTAAAAGTTTATGTTACATCCATTTAACTGAGGCTTTTGATCAGCAATAAAGTCAATAGTTTGGGATCAGATTCTTAGTTTAGTCTATGTATTTAGGAAAAATATAGGGAGCTTCAAAGATTATCAAGTTTCTCTATGGCTTTCTAATAATTATTTTCATAATTTCAATGCATCGTACAAGTCTTTCTAGCGATAACATTTTGCACCGTTAAAGATTTCTGACCATTTAGTTTCTTGGAATCTTTCTGAGTACTTTCACCTTTCTAGATCATTAGTAAAGTTTTCGGATTCCCTCTAATTGTAAGTTTGCTTAAAATATTGAGAATCGTTCCTTTGAGTGATGTGATATCTTTACGAAATGGTTCAATTAATTGTCGCCTACGCAACCACTTAAAAGACTCATTACATCGGAAAAAAAAAATTCTTCCACAAACCCAACAAACAAACAAATTGTTTCAATTAATTTGAACAATAATAGTGACTGGTATGCTCGCGTGTGTCTTACAATCCCTAAGGATCTTATCGTGCAAAATCTCTTGCTGAATGGGAAACTAAATAGTTATAATTGCCATATGCCTGACTCATTAATTTGCATGGAAATGTTCATGTGTTTGGCGGAGTTTGTTCACAAGGAGTGGATCTAACACTGCCGGATGAAGGTAAACATTAATGTAATTAAATTGAATGGTAGTTGAATTGCTTGAAAGCCCTTAAGAGTAGTGGAATTAGTAGTTGTTGATTTTTTTAAAGAAAATAAATTAAGAGCGTCTCAACGTTTCGAATATACCAGTACATATGACAAATTATTTTGATGGTCCAATTATATATTAGGTGTTCTCTTAGCAAAACTAGGTGATTGTTAATCCAACTTTGTGCTATTGCAAGCTTGTATTTTAAATGCTTTAGTATAAAGACATACCGTGTCGACACTACATTAACCTAACTAATTGGCCCCTGCCGGTTCATAATTGCTAACAGTCATTGCTGGTCAACCTGATGATTGCTTTCTCGCACAAATTGGGGTGGATCCTGACTCGAAAAACTTTTTGAGCTTGCTTTTCAGATCCTTCTCATTACGCATGTGGCTCAATAATTATACGGTTGGAAGCGAACGAATTTCTTGAAGCTATTTTGAAGTTACCCACTTTGCGTGATGTTTATTGAATTAGCAAGCGCTATATTATCCGACTTGTTAGTGCATTACCTTCTTTTTACGTAACCTTATAAATTTTTTTAATAACACCGCGATTCAAGCTGGTGCTATTTCCAGTTTACCAATATCAGATTTTGCTCTATCCCATAAGTAATCAAGTGCTTTAAAAAAATGAAGTTTTTTTAGTTATGCATCGACCCTTTAAACCAAAAAGGCGTTTGTTTTTAGATTCGTTTAATTTCGTTTTTATTGATTACATGAAAGAATAGCACTTCAAGAGTCTACTTTTTATTGCTGCAGTCATATGATCAGGTGTGGCAGCAAACTTTAATCGAAAAAGGTATACTATAAGTTGGTTCCAACAATAAAATAAATATTTTATTGAAGTAAATTTGAAATATTTTGTGAAGTTGTAAGAAAAGCGAATAAAATAAAAGGGCTGAAAGCGAATAGATTCAAAATCGAAACCACCATAGCCCTTCTTTCTAGGCTATCAAGCCAAGGAAATTGTGTTAACTAATATATTTTTCCAAGACTTGTGTCCATGTAACAGATCACCTCAAGCCAAACATCCACCGCTTTGGTGAGTGTAGTCTGCTTGCTGAAGATATCTCCAAGCCTATTGACTAGGGGTCGCAAACCAGGATCCCGGATTTCGAAAATACCGGACAAAGTAAAGGACTTCCGGTATTTCCGGTATTTTCGGAATTTAATAATTCTAATTAGATTAGATAGTTTTAAAAATGGATCTGGAAATATCTGAATACGAATTCAAACCGCTGGCTGATCTTAGCAGGATATATGAAATTCTGAAAGCAACTATCGAAGAACTATGCAAAAGAAACGCTAAACTAATAACTTTGATGTTTATGTTCCAAAAATTAGAAGCTATACTCAGCAACTCCCCAGTAGGAAATTTGGAACACATTACCGACAGAATCGGTTCTGTAATCCATTGACAATACAGTAAATAAGATAACAATTGTAAAATTTTCTAATTCTAATGAAGTAGTTCTTTGTCTGATTACATTGATGGCAAAGTAATGCAAAGTGTAATGCAATCACAGCTGATGCGGCAAATCTCTTAAAAATGCGAAAGAGACTGCAATTTAATTCATCCTGCATTACATGTAATCAATGAATGCAGCAGTTCTATGTAATGCAGAATGGAGGCGATTGGTTACCGCCTATGACATCGCCATGCATATGTAATGCCTTATCTCCACTTGATGTAATCTGAACGAGAACTAGTTGCTACTCCTTAGAACTACTTTCGGAATCGATTCGGTAATTATTTGCTTTCCCTACTGGGTCGTGAACTTTTCTACTCTTTGAAACGTAAGATTAAAGTCGGAATTACACTCTGTGTCGTGATCTAATTCATATAGTTTATATGGGGCTGATTACATTATTATGGGGTCGTCCATAAATTACGTGAGGTGTTTAGGGGGGGAGGGGGTCGAGCCGAATCTCACCAAATCTCACATGGGGGAGGGGGAGGGTCTCCGCAAATATCACGTAATTTTTTTTCCGAAAGAAACAGTGTAAAATCGCGAGAAAACTGGGTTAAATTAATAGTACAGGTAAATTAAGCCGAAAAAAGCGATATAGCAGAAATAATTAGGTACAGGCTGAAAATTGGCAGAGAGCTTCTTTTTAGGCTTCTTAATAAGGGGTTATAAAGTCTACCGATTTTCTACCCCGAGAAGCCCACTCTTTAGGGGGTTTTAGCCCTCAAAATGGGTATTTTTCGATTTTTCTGTAATTTTTTTTGCAATATTTCTTAATATCTTTTTGTTTTTTTCAATTTTAAGTACAATATCTGTAAATGAGAAAATCTTTAAAATCGTCTTTTTGGACCCGCTTCACGAAAATCTTGGTGCAGCATCAGATGAACATGATGAAAGGTTTTATCAATACATAGTGCAAATAGAGAAGGAATAATGAATCCTTTACATAAAAAGTATACGTGATACTATTACTATATTTCGACTCAATAGCAATTGGGTATAAAAATTTTGCACTGCCGTTTACACTGTATTTGTTCACTGTTTTAAATACCATCCAACTGGAACATCCAAAAAAAAGTAAAGAAAATAATTTAAATATCTGGGAATGAAGAGTATATGACGTGATGAAAAATTGTTATCATTTTATACAATGGTCTGGGAAAAACTGCGAAAGTAATGTATGCATTGACTTATACGACCATTTTTAGACAGATTGCGACCCTACGATGAACTAGTGTCGGGGTCTAAGCTTAAACAAAACAAAAAGGCCTAGAAGCCCAATTGAAAAACCTGGAACCTAATGCCCTCCTAAGTATCTCAAGTGCATAATGTACCCAATCCTACTGCAATCATAGAAATTATATTAAGAATCGGCTCTTTTCACATCAGTCAGAACACATGCTATCTGCGGTGCATTGTCACTACAAAAAGCAGACATTTGCACCAGCGACATAATTAGTTATCTAAGCATCTTACATGACTCGAATTTTGTATCGACGACCATCTGCTCTGACATACCTACTAGAGGCCAAGATAGATTTTGAAAACCTTTTGTTATCATTATCGAGTTGTGAAGAATGGAAGTCTAACAGATCCGCACTTCTTGAATATGTATCCTGATGTATAGGCGGCTCAAACATCAATTTGAGAAGCTGGCTGTGACTTCAGACTCCGCTTTTCTAAGGCGATACGAAAGTAGGAAACAACCGAAAGCTAGTAGCGATGCCTGATAAATCTTCGAAAACAAAGTATTTTCAGCCAACCAACTTCATTTATTAACTTAATTTAACATTTTGATGCGAACAATAAATTGTTTCAAGAATATTTAAAGAGTTTTTAGAATATTTTAAAACAAACAAATAAATACAGCGCATGCGGCAATGACTTTACCCACGGACTGAAATCCGATGACAGGCGGACAATTCGAATTCGCATTGGTGGAGGATACCATTTTCTTATTTCCAAATTTCATGACTTTCGAATCGCATTCCAGGATAACCCCCCTGGGTCATTCAGTCGCAGGTTTTTTACCCAAAGGTGCCATCTATAGAAGAATGCTCCGAAGTTTGTATATCTCCAGAGTCATAAATGGCTCAACCATTACGATTCAAACAGTCAAGTCGTTACTCTCTAAAAACGAATCAGTGGATGCCAAAGTCAACCTTCGTATGTCAATACCTACATTGTAAAATTCTAAATTTTTTTTATATTCCATATGCTTGCTCTACAAACACACGAGTTGAGCTCAAACTAGAATTGAAATTTTTCTGTTCTCTTGTTAAGAAATCATTATCCCTGTAAGGCACCATGAGGTCGTTTCCAAAGGATAGGCAGAATCATCACCTCCTAAATGGTAATCCACAGGTATTGTACTTTATATTGGGTGCATGCCGAGTTGGCGCTGTTATGTGGTACTGTTCTTCAACACAAATTATGTTTTTTTTAAATAAATCCAACGCAATCAAGCACAGTTTAAGGTATTTACACTAAAAATAAGCATAATAGTGTAAACCCTATAAATTTTTTAAAATTGGAAAAATCTCACGTGTGATTGAGGGCGGAGGAGGAGGGGGTCGAGCCAAATCTCACGACATCTCACCAAGGGGGAGGGGGTCGAAAAATCGCCAAAATCACCTCCCGTAATTTATGGATGCCCCTATGGTGTCCCAGTAGGGAAAGCAAGCAATTACCCAATCGATTCCGAAACTAGTTCTGAGGAGTAGCAACTAGTTCTCGTTCAGATTACAGCAAGTGGAGATAGGCTTTCCGCACACTTGTCCATACCATCAAAACAAAAACCGGTTTTATAGGCGAGGGGTCGCAGGGAAGACAGTTTTTCTTCCATAATTTTCCATCATTTGTTCACCCAAACATTTTCTGGTTTCACCGTCCATTACACTAACACAAGCATGTTTTCGTTCTCGGCAAAGCTGTGCTTGCACCCCACACTACTCCATAGGCATTACAATCGTTACACGAAAATGATGGAGAAAAGTGAGTTCCGAGTGTACTATTGAACTTATATTAAAACCGGTTTGAAATTATGGACAAGTCTGCGAAGGGCCATAAGGCATTACATTTGCATGGCGATGTCATAGGCGGTAACCAATCGCCTCCATTCCGCATTACATAGAACTGCTGCATTCATTGGTTACATGTAATGCAGGATGAATTAAATTGCATGTTAAGTCTCTTTCGCATTTTTAAGAGATGTGCCGCATCAGCTGCGATTGCATTACACTTTGCATTACTTTGGTATCAATGTAATCAGACAAAGAGCTGCTTCATTAGAATTTGGAATATTGTACTACTGTAATCTTATGTACTGTATTGTCAATGGGTTACAGAACCGATTCTGTCGGTAATGTGTTCCAAATTTCCTACTGGGGTATTGTGGTGTGGCGCGTTCTGGTGTGTTCCCGATCTGGCGTTTCTGATTGCGCCAGAGCAAGACCGTCGCAACTGCAGGCCTAGAGGCAGCCGGGCCCACTAACACTAACATAACTGAAGTCGGGCCTAAAATCTTCTGACAGTTGTGGAATTACCATGGCCGAAGCGGGACGAAGCAATTTTTTAACTTTGCTTTTGCACTAAAAAGTGGTAAAATATTGTATATTATCATTTTTTGGTGCACATGATTAGTGCTTTAGTGATTTAATAAAAAAAATTAAAAAGAAGTGAGTGGTTAGTGTATTTTAAGAGTGTTAATTGATTAGGTGACCATTTTTGTTTAGATTCGCGGTGGTTTTTTCGTGTTAATTTAGGGAAAAAATGTTGAATTTATGTAGTAATATAATAAAAAGTGCTTTTTAAGTGATTAAAGACTATTAGAGAAT
This sequence comes from Thereva nobilitata, assembly GCA_963855945.1. Lineage (NCBI taxonomy): Eukaryota > Metazoa > Arthropoda > Insecta > Diptera > Therevidae > Thereva > Thereva nobilitata. Next base: position 51,788,013 of record OY979694.1, on the reverse strand, counting down.
AGTTTTTAAGAACATAAGTGCTGAAAAATGTGAAGGAAAAGTGAAAAAGTTATTGTTATTCATGTTGTGTGGTAATACTTGCACTTATGTTTTTAATAACTCTTCTATAATAATTTTTAAACAAAACACAAACATTCAATAATGTTATACTTTAATTTTATTTTAAATATGAGATAGGAAAACTTAAGTCGACATGACCTGCGCCTAGCCCGGGTTGTAATCCAATTGGAAAAGCTTTCGTTTTTGGTGAGGTTTCTTATTCGAAAGCTTCTTGAAAGTTCCTATTGGAAGACGGTGTTGCCACGTATATTCGGTCGCTACGCCGCCTCTTTTAATTCGACATATACTACGTTTATAAGCGGAGTTTCCCTCCGGATGGAAGTTTCGATCCCAAAGGATTTTCGCTCCCAAAGAAAAAGCCCGAGTGAAACTTCGCTCCCGGTGTATGTTGTGCTTATAAACGCTGACTGGGAGTGAGATTACAGGAGAATGATTTTTTATTTTTTGCCGAAGGGGGAAAACTTAGAAAAGAAGAAGCTGGGTGTTTTATTTTCTTACAATAGTTTTTTTTCTTTACTTATAGGTGTTTTTAAATACATTAAATTAAACATTGGGTTTACATTTATGTTTGTTGTCATTTTAAATTTGAGTTCGGAGCTGTCAACTCAAACCAGAAAGTATTTTGGATTTTTACTCCCATTGCTTATAAACGCATCGTGAGTTTCTCTTTGGATTGTAGATCCGGGAGTGAAACTCCGCTTATAAACGTGGTAATAAGCTTCTTTTGCTGCCAAAAAGGAACTTATCACGACCTTCACGTCATACGCATATCTAACTAATTGTACAGATTGTGTTGCTATTGATGCGTTACTCTTCTGTTACTGGATTTTTGATCTTTAATTACGCCAGTGAGTAATTCGTTGCACATTTGATCAGTCCTTCCAGATTTGAAGGGACTCCTAGTTCCGATAAGATCTTGTACAGCACCTCTCTGTTTATTGAGTCATATGCCTGTTGAAAGTCGACAAATATCTGGTATACCTATATCTACATTCCTTTCCCAGTTTTTTTTCCAGAATTTGCAACTGGTCCAATGTTGACCTGTTTGTCCTCTAACCAGCTTGATATTCTCCTATAAGGCATTCCCCTTTAGGTTCTAGTTTTTGTTTCGCAAGGATTGTGAAGGTTTTGTAGTTGGTGCTGAGGAGTGAGATGGCGCTCACCATACCATACCATACAGAGAAGTTGGGCGATTAATACCAAAAAGTTTAAAGTGGTTGAAGTCGAAAATTTATTTGATACCATTTATAATGCTATTGCCAACTGAGGTTATATAGTATATAGGCCTCCCGTGGAAATATTAATTTTTAATCATTATTTTCCGATAGTTTGCCCTTTTATTATTTTGGTGTGAAAAAATAATACTGTAGAAGGGGTGACACTGCCTCGTCAAATCTGAAATCTTATGGTCCAAGTCAACAAGTGATAATATTAGAGTTTGCATTCTTCAAGTCAGTTGAATTATTGTATAACATATGAGGATTTGTGATAGGAGCTTTAATCTAAAGGACCTATGCGGATAGGGGATAGCAAAGGCCTTCACAGACAATTGTCCCAGTCTATGGCTTGGATGGGATTGCCACTCCAACCTACCTACAGGCACGAATCTAGAATTTTGTTTTGGGGGGGGGTCACGGAATTAAAAGTGGCGGAAAAAATTTCTACTCCTAAAAAACAAAAACAAAATTAACAAAACGAACAAAACTAACCGAATTTTCTGGTGGATTAAGGGGTCTTTTCGGTTACAAATTTTCAAAAAATCGAAAAAAATTTTTTAAGGATTTTACTAATAGTGGAGTCAGATAAGCGTCAAATTTTAGTGAAAAAGGAATTGTTTCCAGTCTCAAATTTTTTTTCAATTAGTTAGTTACATCGAATACTATACGAAGTGGACATTTTCTCTTGCAACCACCTCTACGTAAATTATGGGCAGTTTTGTGAAAAATCTACCATTTTGGTCGTTCTTTCTAAATATAGATGAGAATTCCTCGGTATGTGCAGGTCCAAAGAAAGTGAAAAAATTGAGGATATTCATTATTATATTACCTATCAGCGGTTACAAAATGAAATTTTAATCTGCACACATAACCTCAAAGAAAATTAAAAACTGAAGAAAATGCTAAATTTTGGTTTTTTTGGTTACAACTTCGGATATTTTAAGTAAAAATTATACTTTATAATGTGGACAATAACTGGTAAAAATTTTAAGTTAAAATATCTAACACAAGTCTCAAAAATGAACCTCAAATTTTAAAATTGATTGGCCAATAACTTTTGTGCATTGCATCGTATGAGATTCCTTTTTAATTTAAGTGTAGGATTTTTTATGCACTTTATGATGGCGAACAAGAAAAAATTTTTAAACTTGAAAAAAGTGGACAAAATCGAATCGAAAATCGTGAATTTTTGTATTTTTTCGTCTATTTTCTTCAAAAATTCCACAAAACTCTTTTTGTTTGTATTAACAAAAAAAAATTTAATTTTATCAAAAAAAGAGGATTTTTTGAAGAAAATTGACGAAAAATTACACGGTACATTTTTAGCAGATTCACCGTGTCTAGAAACATCGTATTTTTACCCTTGCAACACGGTAACTCTCGATTTACATATGGAGACACTGCACCCGACTCCCCCTAATCTATCCTATCTTTCTCTCGATCCTTCGAGCTAAGCTTACTACTACCCATTGCACTATGACGTGTGCGACATGATATGACGGACTAGTAGTACAAAGGGCCTGATCATGGTTGGCGCTTGAAGTGAGAAATGGCGCGGCGACTGTAAAACGGAATCATAGTTTTCGAAAAAACTGACATTTGTCGGGAAAAACGCCTTCAGGCGTATATCACAGTTGGCGTTTGAAGAGACAAAGCTGCGTTTTTCACGACTGTCAAGTGACTAGATTGAATAAATATTTTTTAAATAGATTGAATAAATAATGTAATTTTATAAATTTTTTAATTATCAGAAATGTCTAAAAACTTTCAAGTGACAACAATGATAACGTTTTGTCGAAAACTGTCATGTCGCTGCATTCGCCAATTATGGTACGAAAAATGAGAACGATAAACGGCGCTGTAATTTTTTCAACTCGCCAACCATGATGAGGCCTAAAAGGTGACACCTGAGCTTACACTATCATATAAAAAAAGGGTTGTTTTTTTAATTTGCAAAAAAGTTGGATCGGTTTTGGTCGTTTGGTTATTTTTTGTTTTTTAAACAGCGAGCGCTTTTGGGGTTGGTCATGACCCCCCTGCCCCCTCCCCCCTTGAATCCGCGCCTGCCTACCTACCTATCATGGTACCAACTAAGACAGTATGACAAAGAAAACCTAAAAAAAATAGGCTTTACAGCAGTGTCAAAGGAGCCAGCAATTTGCTATCCTACAGAAAAACGCAGTCCTAATTTACTTGGCACCGCCTTGGTTGGACTAGCAGCGTAGAGAGATCCTTCTTAACATTACGCCTTGTTAAAACGTGGCTGAGCTGAGTTCAACGACGCTAAAGAATCGTTTAAGCGATCTCTGGATGTTCACTGTATAAATTTGAAATTCATAAAAGAAAATTAGGATAAAATTGCTAGTGCCGCAGTTAGTGTAATAAAATATGAAGTTAATAAATGTTTTTGTAGCATGCACACCGTTACAGTTTCGTCTTAGCTGCCACCCTCTTCGAAGAAAATCCTGACTACGCCCTAGATTGAACTAATAATTGAATTCATTAATATTTCATACCTGTATGCACCTAATGATTTATATGTTTTCAAGGTTCTTGCGTTGCATGATAAGTGAGCTTAATTATTAACTAGAAACGACCAAGATAATATAATTCATCTCATCGCCTGTCCGCGCACATACACACACACGCGCGACAACACAAACAATTTTTCTTTATTACCTGCGATTTATTCAAATTAATTCTGACAAGCATAAAAAGTAACGACAGAACTTCACCACAATAACACTGGTCTAATCTCAGCGGAATTGTTACAGATTTCATAAACATTTACGTTTATTCAGCTGATTGCCGCGAACCGTGTGTGATGGCAGCATTCAGTGGTTGGTATGCCACAGCAAATTGTCCTTGCAGTAATTAAATTGATTATCATTCATAAGCGAACATAATTAACAGATATAGCTGCGTCACCACTTGCAGTATAGCCAGTTGGGAAATTGATGAGCTCATTTATTTCGCTTCACAGGACCCCCATCCGGAGCCTGCATAGCCCCTAAAGGAATAATATTTCCCATTTTAGCTCAACTGAGCTGTAATATCGTAATTAAAATTCGCAAACTATTGTACTGATAAGGACGGAACCGGGATAGGTACACACGATTTGTCCATGCGAGTTCCCACACAGAATTGCATGCAACGGCAGTGGATTAAGGATAATACACCTTAGCACAACATTGCCTCGTTCAGGGCTGCAGGGTTTTCACAGGGCCAGGAGAATTGTGGGGAGGCACATGAAAAAAGCTTCGCTAATCCAGAAAAATTAACAAGGACAAAACGGCTTCTACACATATACCACTTCCATGAAGAGCATACTTAAAAGGGATTTTTTTCGGCAGTTTTTCACTTTTCGATAAAGTCCGCACAGAGCGGCTTTCATTTTCAGCTCGATTCTGCTCCAACCCCCAAGAGCCTTGCACTTAATTTCGTGTCACATGTACGTAAGCCACTTAGTATGTGTGATTATTACAATAAATTACGATCGTTTTATTCCATAAAACCTGTTTTTTATTTAATGGTGGGGTTTTTTTTCAACAACAACAACAACAAAAAAGGACGAAAAATTTTATGATCGAAAAAAGTTATACACGATTTACACCCTCACCCCTAACGCAAGTGTTTCGAATGTCGTAAAATCTATGGTTGATGCGGTGATTATTAGATCGTAAAATTTGGAGTTAAGGAGGGGAGGAAAAGCCTTTTCCTAATCGTTACTAAGCATAAAAAATTACACACCGATTCATGTTGCTGCTAAAGGTGCAGATGGGGGGGGGGAGTGATTCGCTTAGAGTAGAACGTACCGAGAGGACAATTTTATATGATTACGGGTGGCATGTGCAGAACGGATGGGGGTCCCACAAGAGGAAATCGTTAGTTAACAAACGATAAGATGCCGTGGGAGCTTTAATTTTAGTTATGAAACAGTTTTAAGGGAAATGAATTAGATATGAACCTAAGGATGAGAGTCGGTTGCAATTAAGCCACATTGATTTTGTTCAGTTAATCATATTTGCCACCATCACCATCCCCTAGACCACGGTGAAACAAAGCCGATCAACATTTCCTTTTGCCAGGATTCGGTTTAACTTTCGTCCAAATTTTGTCAACTTCTGAGCACTTCTTCGCCATTTACTTTATTCTTTGGTCTGCCCATTTCCTTGAGAATTCCAATCCAATGGATCTCTAGCTACATTCACACTGTTGCTTTTATTCAAAGTAAAGCTTTCTTTTTTGGAGCAATATGTTTACTGGTTAAATTTTTCACCTTGGCCATAATGCGTTGTTTGAGATTTTATGTATCCTTCAGTAGATTTTATATTTCCTTGTTAATAATTAATTAATAAATATCTGCACGCTATTTGTTAAGTATTTGGTATCCTTCCAAGTGTCGCAGCCATGTACTAAAATTAGGAGCATGTTGAGCATCAAAGGTCCTGCACGCACATTCACTCTTCACATCCTTTTCTGTTCCTTCATCTTTATCAATTATGCACGAAAATAAAACTAAATTAACTTTTCCTCTCTTTCAATTTTTATTTTAATCAGCCCGTATGGGCGGTTTCACACGAGACGACGGCCAACCAAAAAAATCTGCTGTCATCGTCCATTCCCTTTTGAAATTTGACGAAAAGTCGTACGAGCTTTCACACGGGCCAATTTGTCCAACCTACTGTAAGTCAGAATGCTTTAGCTTATTGTTGTTGTTTTTAATCTTAATTCTTCCTTCTGCTATTTCTCTCTCTTTTCTCCCAGAAAGAAAAAACAACAACAACCACACCGCTGGCAAAAAGTCGTATCGAAAATCGTGTGAGAAAGTTGGATGGGAAAATCTTCCGTCCCCATCGTCCTCTGTAAAAATGACGTTTCCGTACGATTTCTGTTGGTTGGAAGACGTCCCGTGTTAAACAGGCCTATACCTCAAATTTGTAAGCCATGACGCTTGTACATGATAAAGCAGTCGCTCTTTTTTCGTGCGAAGGTGGAAAGCTACCACAATAATTTACAACTAGACTTTTGCCATTCGAATATGCGGCTCGAATCTACCCCCGCAGACTGCAAGCCGCAATGTCAAACCGCAGGCGAAAATGTGACGTCCGGAATAATAATTCCAGTTGAGTAATAATTTGAATTCAAACCCTAGTAGGCTACATAGTTTAGTTTGACAACTCGAGTTATTCAGCGATTTCCAACCTCCCAATATCGTGGGCCTCATTTTCGTGTTGATCATTCCCAATTTTCGCTCGGTTTATTTTCGCACTTTTCACATGTTTCGTTCTCTTTGCAATGATTTAACAGCTTTAACTCAAGAAAATATCTAGTCTTCTGCGAACCGACATATATATTGTTTAAAATTGTAAGTACTAAATCAACAATTTTCGCTTTTTTATGAATAAATTAACGAAATTTACATGGAGAGAAATAAATTGGTAGAAATTCGTATTTTTGCTGGTGAAACGATGCCAGACTCGAAAAATATTCATGTATTTGTGACGCGAAATAGGGGGGGGGGGTCTGAAAAAATGTGACCATTTGTGACATGAGGAGAGGGGGAGTCAAAAATCCTCTGAAAAACTGTGACGTCGTTTATGGACGGCCCCTAAGCCAAAAAGCAGAAATAAGTTAGCTAACAGCGCTAAAAAAAATTGCTGTTTATGCCGTTGTTAAAATGCCTAGCTCAGTTAAAGTAACTTGGACCTAAACGCGCCCACTGTCGCCTGCAGTTGCGACACCTCTCGACCGCAGACCTCTTCACTGGTCGAGTACCAGTTGTGCCGCCGGCGACAGAGATTTTATTCGTGTTTTGAAAATGAGTTGTTGTCTACTTTAACTTTTTGAAGCGATTGAAGCTGTTTGTCGCCGCGTTCAAAATTGGTCCGACCGCAGGTGACAGCTGCACTGCCGTCTGTAGTGTGCGGTCTGCAGTCTGCCGCCTTGTTTGGAATCGCACCTTGAGTAGACTCAGTCCACCTTATTTACCATTCTATGAACTACGCTAAGAACTCACACTAAAGTGTCTGCTGGCGCAAAATTTTTGGCTTCCCTCTAACACATTCTGGCTTGTAAAGGCGTTCACCTCTCTTTTAATACGAGTGATTGGTGAGAATTTTACATCGGTCTAGCTGCAGGGAATGTGTGACCGCCTGTAAGGCCCTTGTCTAAGACAGGAGACACCGCTGGGGGTTAGCACAATCTCGGTCAGTAGATACCTACTGACTAAATTGACCAACCATTTTACCAGACGTTTTAGTCCACACCTTTGGCTCTTGAAAGGGTCATTCGAGGGCGCTCACCAACTCCGGAACAGTAGGACTTACGGATCGCGACCTACCGTCTCTCCTTTCTTTACGGAAAAGGTTACTTCGAAGAAGTTCGTTACCCAACTCACTGGCTACATAAGTGCCCGTAGGTCCGTGGAAAGGCGATTCTATCGAGAAACTCCTGCTTTTCGGTTCTGTGGGTCTCTAGCCCAGCCTAAATAAGAACCACCTCCTTTTAAATTCTCATTCTCCTTGCTTGATCGGGTTACGCCATTGTGTTACCGGGCTGCATCATCTGTCTAGAGCTGCTATATCTCCTGGCATTTTTTAGCGTTTCTCTGTTTCATTGAGTTTGATATTGCTAAAGCTTATGGTAGATGGTCTACAGCGCCACTTCCAACATTCTTCACACATCCTCCAACGTCGTCATCTAGTCGAGGCTGCATTTAAAGAGGGCTTGCTCCACGTCCTCTTTATCGTACGGGCATTTTGGGCAGACTAGTAAATGGGCCAAACCGGAAAGGGTGAAGGTATGCCGTATAACGTCCATACCCATTGGCCCCGCCAGGCCATATCTCCCAGATAGCTTGTTGGCACATTTCTATCTTATAGAAGATAGAATCTTCCAGATAGGTTTTCCTACATGCTTTTGGCTCATTAGCCCATGCTGCGATATATCCCAAAGGCCGATTATTACGCGTACTAGATATTTTGTTGTAACTAGTTTCATTAATGTGTCGACACATTGCTCCATGTCCCTGAGTAGAAAGCATTTTTGACATGATGGGTTATCAGTGCGCCGGAATCTGTCTCAGCAAAACTTATGGGTTTGATGCTTTACACTTCCTATCATCCATAGGTAGCTAAGGGTCTTGCAATCTACGGAATCAATGGCTTGACGTCCTTCGTTTTGTGCCCCAGTAATTCTCTGATCGCGGTACGACACGGCACTTTTCAAGTTCTTGTAGATGCTTACCAGTATAGAATACACCTCTGCTGTATGCCCGAGTTGAACGCTGTACGTATCGACACTATATCTTTGTGAAAACCAAGGATGACTTATCATTTATCTTTACGTAAGAAGGCTTATACGCCGTGAACCTGACGGCTAACCGATCTCTTAACATCCTAGACATAATTTTAACAGAGGATCTACGTTGAAACGATCACATTCCAAATCGCCAAACAGGCATCGCAATGCCTGGGATTTCTTAATACTATAGATACTAGTTCCTCCTTCAGCGAGCAGCCCGGACCAGAATGTACAAGACCTACATTCTGCCTCGCCTCGAGTAAAACTCGTTTATTTGAGCACGTGCTCCAAAAACTACTTTCGGGCTTAGCAAGGTACAAAACCGCCCAATCAAACCTTTTGGTGAGAGCACTCATTGAGCCAAAATGTGTTTCCACGGCTATATTTTTCCCGCAGCACAAGACCCTGCAGTTTTATTTTTTGCGCACACTACGGTCTACAAGTTCATTCCATAGATCAACTCGTCTGTGGAATAATTTTCCACAGTCAGTATTGCTGAGGTCCGTAAAAATAAAACTCGCCTGAGTAAAAATAAAACTCGCCTGCACCTAGCCTGCAACAGGCATGCACTAGCCTCCACGGCGCCTAGAAAGAGGCACAGTACGGATGAAAAAAATAACACTCGGTCCTTCCTAGCTAGCAAGAGGCACGCACGCAAACCCCCAGAACACAATGAAGCCGACAACGTCAACTTCTACGGGAAAACAACCACAATTTATATGAGAATTGTCGTTGTCGGCCTCATTGTGTCCCGGGGGTAAGACTGAAGATTTAAAAAGATGTATAGGACGAAAGGGTGACCATAAAGGGTGACCACAAAGCGGTTTTCGTTCGATTGGGTAGGTCAAGCAGCAGTGGACGTGCTTAGTTTTAGTTGGGGGACTGCTTGATAAAACGACACTCGCGTTTTGAATCGTCTATGTCGATGCTGGTGTATTTATAGGTGCATGCCTTTAGCGAGAGCGTGCATACCTCTAGCGGGCACATTTTTAGTAGTTCATGCCTGTGGCGGGAGTGTGCATGCCTGTGGCGGAGCGTGCATGCCTGTGGCGGAAGCATTTATGCCTTCTCTCTGTGCTATCAAAAGCCTGCAAGAAATCAACAAGACCAGCTATAGTGGTATGTGAAATTACGCTGATAGCTTTTATATGGTTGATTGTAGAAAAATTTTGACCTTTCACTTCCTTGTTCACCTGATAGTCTGGTACCGCCGGTGTCACAGCCTCTAGTTCGCAGTGGTTTCAGGAGGTATAAAATTCTGACGAGGCTGTCTCCCACTAGCCCCGACGCTTGTATATTTAGATCAACCAGCTCGAAGCCCATTATGCCTCGCTCTCTTGCAGATTGAAGGCCAATCCTTCAGCACCCTTAAGTCTCCTATTAACCTATAATGTCTACTATTCTTTCCTTCGAACCAAGCTTACTACTACACATTAAATAATTACGACTGGTAGTGCAAAAGATGACTCCTAAGCTTTGAAGTTCACATAAACAATAAGCATTATTCAATTAGGAACGGTGTTGGTGTGTATTTGTTGACAGACGGTTTTATTTTGAACATCGGGAGTGTTAGGCCAACTTAGAAGAGTCCACAGTTAAAAGAAAACCTCCGCAATTACGTATTATTGTTTAATCTCTTGAGCAATGATAAAATAGAAAATATAATAATAATATCATCCGATGATCGTGGAGGGGAATAAGTTTGTTATACATTTCTGCGATTTCTAGCTAAACTATGCATCCTATCGAAAAGAATTAAATATAAAAGTTGTAGGAAATGAAAAGATCTACAACTTTTGTATTTACCATTTTTACCTAACCTCAAAATTTGTCGAAAAAATGGCGGAAAACCCGTTTTTCGGTTTTTAATTTTTTTCTTTGAAAATTTCTATGAAGCTGAAACTTGGGCAAAAGATACAAAAAGACTGTTTAAAAGTTTTCCATTGCTTAAAATGACCCCCAAAAAAATATTAATAATGAAAAAACAGACGTTCGATTGTAAAAACTAACTTTTTGAGTCTGTTTTTTCATTATTAATATGTTTTTGAGGGTCATTTTAAGCACTGGAAAACTTTTAAATATTGTTTTTGTTACTTGTACGTGATAGTACAAGTTTTGAAGAAAATTTTAAGCTATAGAACGGTACTCTAGAAGAATCCGCAGACCAAGAGGAGAGTTTTTAGAAGAACGCCTTTTTTTACAAAAAGTGAAATTTCAAGGAAATTGTTCAATATTTCGCAACAAAAATAAAACTGTTTTTCATCTAGCAAGAAGCAATGTTTTTGCCAAATAACAAATATCTAAGTTGCGTTAAACAAAAGTTATTAACAAATTAAAAAACGTGATTTTTAAATTTTTTTTGCATTTCTCTCTATGGTTTGTGCTCTAACCTATAACTTTATATATATCAATCGAAAGGTAATTTGAATACCTACAACTTTATAATTTGATTTTTTTCGATCCGAGCTATAGTTTTTTTGTTATTCGAAAAAAGCGTTTTTTTCACTTTCCAGAATTTTTTAGGTTAGGTTCGCCATTCCAAATTCAAAAAAAGAAAACGCTATCTTTTTTAGAATTTTTTTTCCTATATAACCATATTTTTTGTTTCCTGTTGGCAATTAACGCTAAATTTACAAGGAGCTATTGTAGATTGATTGGACTATTAGTGTTGCACAAAGGCAGTAGTTTTTTCAGACGGAAAAATTTAGAGGTTGTTGTTAAATTTAATTTTTTTCAAAAAAAAGCGAAATTTTTAACAGCGATTCCTCTTAAAACTACGCTTCCTACGGAGTTCTGTTTTGGCTTACTTACTCGTTGTTACTTCTACTTTCGATAAATGATAAAAAAAAGATATACTGCAATGGAAAAAAATGACCGGAAAATATTCGATTATTCAGAAACAAATTATAGATGCCATTGTTATATTTACTTTATTTAATTAACAAAAAAGTATAGTGTGCTTTTTTATACCTTCTACGGTCGTCGTACATAGGATTGTTATTATCAAACAAAACATAAGAAATGCACATCCCAAATATGTATTTATGAGCATTTTTTTGTTTTTACTCGAAATCAAAAGTTTACTGAACAATATGTATTCATAGAATAGGTAATGGAGGGGATATACAATGATATGGGTTTTGGAGAGTGATGAAAAAGTAACAAAAAAGCCTATTTCTACTGGAATAAATATCTATCGTCTGAGTTCTTTAAAATAACTTACCTAGAATTCAATAAACAATTTAATCGGAAAACCATTACAAACCAAAAACATTTATCGCCTTATAGGCTTTTCATTACAGTTTTAGGGTATACTTTAAGCAGATTTTGAAGGTTTAACCAAAAAGAGAACAAAATTCGTAGCGATTACGGATGTAAGCAGTAAACACAATGTTACAAAAACAACAACTCCGAAAATAACCACTCCTAATAAATCCCAATGTAATACCCCGGAATAGCAAGGATATTTTTGTTGTTATTCACCCCTCCTCATGCAATCTAATTATTATTTCATAGTGAGTTGAGAGTGTATTAGTTGTATGTTATGTGCCTTTTGCCGTAATCCGTAATATCACAACCAGGGAAAATTATGCTTTACCACACAAAAGTATCATAGATGTAGACAAGTTGATCCCACCCGCATAATTAGGCGCTTCATCCGAGGACCCTGTGCCCGTTGGGCTTTCGCCCACTCCCCCCACCACTACCACCAGGGTCGTTCGCCGTCTCTTTTTCTTTAGTGTCTAAGCGAAACCTAATCGCTATATAAGTCTGACCTAGTTACTGTTGTTGAGTTTGCCATACTTCAGCCCCGTTCCGGTCGAATTGGCATTGGCATCAACAAAGTCCTCTCAACTGAGTAATGTAGAAACGCTTCGCACCCTCCAGGTCTTGGCCCCGGTGGTCCCCGCTACTAGAATAATGTTGCTGGAGATGTGTCCATCTCCTGTTGTTGTATTTGTATGTACACTTTACTATGCGCGCCATATTCAGCAAATGTCCATCGGATAAAATCCCCTATTTTTAGCTTCGGGCAGCCGTCAAAGGATCTGGGACTTTTTTTTTAATTCTGTATAAAACGCAATATGAGTTGGCAAAAAGGAAGTGATGTTGCCGCCCATATATCAAAGGCGAGCGTAATTTCCTTTGCCGCAGCAACAGCAGCTCCTGCATGTCAGTGAACCAGGAAAAACCAACACTGTGACAATTTCAGTGGCTTATAGATTACCCATCCCTGATTCAAACACGTTTCTCCTTCGAGATTGCGTCAAGCCTAAAGCCATAAGAATCGATCAATTCAAAACAATACCAGCTGCCAAAGGACCTGTGTGAAAATAATTGAACAACGAGGAGAACTTGTGCGGCAGTCCTTAAAAAGGCAATTAGTCCTATTGACACGAGATTAATTGCGACACGTCCCCGAAACGTTTGCTTTCTGAATACGTCAATTGTAATAATTTAATGGAGGAAATTGCATTCGTTTTAGGTCTTTACGTGACATCAAATGTGATTTGAATTAATATCACTGAACGGAGGACGTATGTAGAGAGACCGAGAGCAAAGTGTTAAGTATTCACAAAGGATATACAATAAAATGTCTTAAAAGGAGCTTTATTGGATGCTTCAAGGATAATATGGATAAATTAATTTCCACTTAAGGAATGTACTTATTTTGCCATGGGACGCTTTTCATCTGCTTTAATTCGAGTTAAGGCAATGAATGTAGGATCATCAAAGGCATCTCTTATCACTTAGAGAGGATTCAAGTAAGAAATCTCAAAAGATAAAGATTCGTTTTAGGTAAGTAGAAGATTGCCTCCAGTGCAGCGGGGGTCTAATAAGCGCTCTTCCGCGCAGTTGTGATGCCTCAGCTCGTGTCCCTGAAATGTTGGTGCTTGTTTTACCAACTGCGGTGGATGTTTAAGGCCATTGGGGCAACGTAGACTTGTCATGATTACTATGTAGTAAAACCGATTTTTAAGAAGAGAGAGGTGAAGGGGCGGTATGCTCACCCCGCCCCTTCACGCCTCTCTTCGTAAAACTCGGTTTTACCACATAGTAATCATGACCAGTCTACGTAGCCCCACTGTGTAAAGCTGAGGAACATTATCAGTGCCCGACCCAAGTGTGGAGTGTTGAAGGTCAAGAGATATTTTAAGTCTTCTAGAAAGTACCTGTGTAGAGTGTGGGCTTCCTGGCCTTGGCTAGATAGTCCAGTCAAAACAGACGAAAAACAGCAGAAATTGATTGATAATTGGAAAGTTGCTGAGAATTGGTACACACCTTAAAACATCATTATACATAAAATGTCGAGACTGACACACGATCGGTCGTGGGAAATTTTTTTATTCAAGGTCAAAATATCAGTTTTTTGCAAATATCTCTTAAACGGTAAGTATTATCATAAAATAGTGTTCACAAAGTTTGTAGATTAAGCGATTATCTACAAAAAACGATATGATACATTTTCCCGTACGAATTGCCATTCATGAGATATCGCCGTTTTAAAGATTTAAAATACCCATATGCACTCATTCGCGACTTCCAAAGGTCATAAGACGATCAATAAATCCTTTGTTGGCTTACGCGGCTAATATTTTCAGGGGTGATTCCTGGATGTGTTTAGAGAAAAAAATTGTTCTAGAGAGGGGTGCTATCCACACTATCCACTAAAATACAGCAATACAGGGTGTTTACGAAAAAAAATGTATTTTTTTAAAATTTACTTAAAGTTTAATTACTTCTAAACTCAGGGGCGGCGCTTTCATAGGTGCAAATGGTGCCCTTGCACCGGGCGCAATTGGACAGGGCGCAATTGGACAGGGCGCAATTTCAGAAATTAACATTTAAAAAAAATTTAAAACTTTGAAAAAAATTTATAAAGTGGAACAGGCTTACATTTTCATATAAAAAAGGAACTTTTGTTAAGTGACCCCTGGGATTTTTAGTTGTAGAGATCCAGAGCCCACACATAAATCTTTACCAATATCAAAGGGACTGAACACAGTGTTTATGTCTTTTTCCATTGTCCTTCGCAAGGTGTGGCAAATCCAACTCAATTTCTTTCGCATGATGTCATCGTCTATCCTTTCTTGGCCGGCACATAGTTCTTGATTTGTAATTCGTACTAGTCGCACTATTATAGATCAATAATTCGGCGAGAGACACTTGAAATATGAAGGTTTGGAGAACGACACAGGGAACTCTATTATAAAGATTCGAGTCTATAGGTCTATAGATTTGCGGAGCCCAGGACTGTGTTGGAAACGACTAGGGAAGTTCACCGAAAAGCATCCTGGAGCAGATGGCGTGGTTTCGGGATGTGTGGAGAATGGTGACAGTGGCATTGAAGGCCTTCTACTAGAAGCAAGCGCAAGCAAACCCAGGACAAAAGCAAGATCTAGAAACAAATCTTGATTGGTCGCAGGCATGGGCGGCTCTTTCATAGGTGCAAATGGTGCCCTTGCATCGGACGCTATTGCACGGGCTCACTTTCAGAAATTAAGTATAAAAAAAAATGTATACTTTGAAAAAACAAATTGATGGGGGCGCAATATGGCATACTGCACCGGGCGCAAAAAAATCAAGTGCCGGCCCTGCCTAGACTAATTATCGTAAAGCAACAAATTAGGCTCCGTTTAGGTAAATGTGTATTCTTTTATTTGATATAAAGATCAAAAAAGTTGAGTGACTCCGTTTAGAATATATGTAGGTTTAAAGTGTGAGCAAAATCCCAATATTTTTCGTTTTTCAGCATTTTTCCCGGATTCGGTTGCATTCTTCGGTGACCATTATAAATGCAGATTCAGGTTTTTGTCATCTTTTTCTTGCAGTGTCAAGAGCGCCGTACAGTTTCTGTGAATTATCGGAAATTTTACCGGTATCCTTGGAACCTCGCAGAGCAAGCCTTGTCGCCCTCAGAAAATGATCGCTGGAGTCAGATGTCGTTTTCTTTTGATGAAATTCGCATACAAAACTTTTTTCTCTTGGATGTATACTCACATTTTCGATTTCTAGGCTAGTTTTTTTTTATGAAAAACTAGCTGGGACCCGGCGCGCCTATGCTGCACCCATAAGCCAATAGGAGTAATCAGTTGATATGAATTTTAATAAACAGTAGGAGAGTTTGCAAAAAAAGCAATTTTTTGGTATTTTTGATTCCAAATAACAAAATGTGAAACTATTAGGCAAATTCGTCGGCCTTATTGGCGCGGCCATTTTGAATTTATAAGTTCTGATCATAAATTCGTTATTTGCTAGCTTAAAAAACCCCAGATATCGATTTTCATTGGAATCGGAACACAATTGCCAAATTCGTCGGCCATATTGGCGCGGCCATTTTGAATTTATAAGTTCTGATCATAAATTCGTTATTTGCTAGCTTAAAAAACCCCAGATATCGATTTTCATTGGAATCGGAACACAATTGGCAAATTCGTCGGCCATATTGGCGCGGCCATTTTGAATTTGTAAGTTCTGATCACAAATTCGTTATTTGCAACTTTAAGAACTGTTTGCTTTGCGAGGGCGCGTTTCGCTTCTTTTTTTTTCTTTTGTACCAAAAATTTTCTCTGCAATTACCTTTTTTCTATTTTCCTTGGGCGCCATCTACCGGAGCGTATATGCGCCATGCGGTTTACCGAGATTTAGTCAAAACGCACATTCTGTGAAAGTTTCAGCTCAATCGGCCGTCTAGTTTTTCAGTTTTAGTGTCGCATTACAAACCAACAGACATTCATTTTTATATATATAGAAGCGTCGAATATCCATGCAATTCCAAAAGATTTTAGATATTTTCTACGGCCATAATCAGTGAGGCTTCTGCTGAGGTATTGTTGCTGCGATGGCTAGTGGTTCACTATACGAGACAAAGGAAATATGAAAATCAAAAAGGGCGCAACATTTCGGAAGAAAAAGTTCATTGTATAACAATTTTTCTAGCGTATGCCCCCCTTAGATTAATATCATTTTATTTTAATATTTTCAGTTCATAGTTTATTGAATTTGTTGTGTTTTTTGTGTATCCTCATCCGGCTGTCCACACGGGCCTATGTAGCGGTACGCCGATCTCGAACGTCCAAGATATTTATTTTCCTCGCGTACGCCGCCATTTTGTATCGTAAAATTAAAATAAAACATGCTCTTTGTAGTTAAGGACTAGTACTTTCATAAGCACAAAACCTCATATCTCTATCTCTTTCTTATCGTTCGTGGTACGTCTCAGAAAATCACGTGAAATTTATTGTTCACCCCTTAAGCTTTAAGGCTAACCTGTGTTCTTCCCATTGCCCAGTATATTTTGCCCTTTTGACCAATCTCTTAACATTGCAGCCAGTCTGTCTTTCCACTAATCTGTCTTTCCACTGGGAGGAAGAAACAGTGATGCCGTCATGGTAGGAGGAGATCAGCACCCCGGTGAGCTGGGTTGTAGCCGTCTTCTCTCCAGTTCCCACACTGAGCTGATAGAAGAAGCGAAAAAGTCTAATTTCGAGACCACAAGCCCCTAAAACTTAGATTAGTTGGTTTTCTTAGGAACCTCGGGGGCCTCGGTAGTCTAGAGAGTAAGTCCTTCGCCTTTTCCACCTTCTTTCTTCTTCGCTCCTTAAATTCCTCATTCCCCCTGGCATAGCCTTCCGCTAGCACCGCCCCGCTCCACCAAGCGCATGTCATCGGTTGGTTGATGGGATTCAACTCGTTTCAGGAGGCATAACACTCTAGCGAGTTGTTTCTCATTGCCCCGATGCCAGAGTCGCGATAGAAATAGTTGGGGTTAGGTAGTTGTGGCAGTTCCTTCCTACTTCTCTCTTCCCCTTCACTATCTATCGACTAGAGCTTGCTGTTTGACATTGCACTCTATACGAAGAAAATAGATTGTCGACAGTACAAAAGGGCTTTCCCTGAGCTCTAGTCTTCCACATAAAAAAAAAACCATGGAAGAGGCCCGAATATATGTGGGAAGGCAACAATGTCGAACCTTATGTGCAGGTGGTCCAACAATGAGACCTGGTCCTGTTTACGATCCTGTCGAGAGTAGCTAGCTAGTAAGGTGAGGTCCAGTACCTCCTTGCTACTAGCAGTGACAAAGTTGGATTTGCATACCCTATTTGCGAGACTAGGAGCCCCTCATTTTCCGTTTCCATTTTAGAGTTTACTCTGGAATGAATTTCATACAGAAACGTAGAAAATATCTGTTAGCTCTAAGAAAACTAAAATAATATTGAATTTTAATTGTTATATTTTTTCTTTTAAATTTTAAGAAATTTTTTTGAATCGTTCGCTAATTACAAAAGTTTAATAGTTCTTTATCAGTAAGTTCCGTTTTAAGAATATTGATTTACTAAACAAAAACAAATTAGGTATTATGAAAGCCTTCCATTAGTGACCAATAACTGCTTCTAAGAAAAGTCATCAATACTTTGAACAAAACAGAAGGAAATATATTTTCGGCAACTTTGTTCTCAAAAAACCATACCTAAGTTCTCTTTCGAAAATAATTAACCCATATTAATTACGCCCTTTAAACATTAGAGAATTCTTTAAAGGAAACTTTCTGAAAGAACTTCCTCTATCCTCGGCTAACTAAAAAAGAAACGAAAAATCAATAAAATCGCTCAAATTTACTTGAAGCCAGCACTCCCACTCCAATGAGCAAATCCTGGCTCCATTCTTTGTTTTACTTGGAAGGAAACTTTTTGAATTCAACAGAAGCGGAAAAAAATATAACGAAAAAAAAATCTGATTAATTGCTTTGCGTTTCCAAAGGACCCTTCTGCAGGAAGGTTTACTCCTTACAATGGACATTTAATTAAATTTAATTTCATACAATCAAAGTGGAGCCTGAATAATAATTCTTTGGTTATCAGTTTTTTCCACGAAGGCCCGAAATGACCCCCGGGCAAGTGTGGTAGAGAGAGAACGTAATGAATGAATCCTGTAGAGCTGCTGCCGAAAAGAAATATGGTCGCCTTTAAGAAGTAGCAGGAATGGAAGTTATTAAATGCAAAAATTAAACTCCGCGATGAAAGATTTACGATCCTTTTACGACACTCCTTATCCGGTGGCTCCGCTAGGTAATGTTTCCGATTTCAGTCCATGCATATTAGGCAACAACTCATCTGTACGCATGTTTCGGGTAACGCCAAGTTTTTTGCTTTATGGTAATCCTTAAAATCTTTAAAAGATTTATCTTAAATGAGCTACATAATTGTGATTTGTCCTCTTTGCTCACAGTTGTGGCGGAAAAGTCAGAAAATAAAGAAGATTTACTAAGGACCTAAATCGTTTAAAGGTTAAGCCAGACACACAGTGGTCAGAGTGTGAGGAATAACCACAGGAAACCACTTGTTTCCACGTTTTTTTTCTTCCTCTCTGGTTTTTCTACTTTTTCCTATCTTAACTGTGCTTTATATCAAGACTCACATAAAATGACTTCCCCATCGCTAAATCAGAAACTTTTTTTACACCTTGAGGATGTAGAGTCATGGAATTTCATTTAGAAAGAAAATTGCTCTTTCTTCTTCGTGGGTAAGTAACCAAGAAAAGCTCTTAAATTATGGAACGTTATTTAACATTCAAACTGTGACTTGAAATGATGATAAATGATGATAGCGGGCGACCAGCTTTTCGCGCTTATCTAAAATTTCATATATTTCGTTTTTTTTTATTCATATTTGTTTTCATATTAATTTTGAAGCGAAGTTAACCTAATGAAGTGACAACATCGTACTTGGTAATACCAGTCATGCCATAGAAGCTGTGAGAGGGCATTGTACTGGAGGCAGGTGTAGGAGGTGGCAGTATATATGATAGGGCACAGGAAATGTGGTAGATGGGCGTTACGTTATTATATTATGATCAAGGCCATTTATTCATATTTTCCAATTATTGTAAATTTCGCATCGTATAAATAATATTAACTTTACCAATAATTGAGTTTGAGTAGGCGTGCCAGTAAAATCAGGAAAGGGGATTGAGTAAATATACGTATAAGTGCTTTGGATACATAAATCAATTTAATCGGAAATCAATGTTACGTATTATTCTTGAAAAATTGGTGGAACATCCTTTCAAAACTAGCCATTGTATAGACATATATAAGTAAACTATTTAGGAAGTATCATAGAAGTGGACTCGTCAATGCAGCCGCTGGCAACAAAAACCCTTGGTCGTTAATAAACCAAGAAGATTTTCCTGCATCCACTACTTCTTTTCCCTGACTGCCGGAAAGTCTATTAATATTGACTCAGTTCTACAAAACTGGGTTAAGAGTTTAATTTCCAGCTGTTCAATTAAGGGAATACTGGACAGTGCCGTAGCTACTCTGTTTCGCGTATGGGGCAAAAAATTTTTACTAAATGTAAAGTTTATTTTAAAAAAATTTTGACATTCGCCAGTACAGTCGGTAGTACAGGTAGTTATTAGAATAGAATGAAGTACAAGCTCTCATCGATCAATATATCATCTGCTTTGCGTACGATATCCTTAATGGCCCATCCACACTACACAATCTTCGATGCGCACTCATTTTAGTTTTTTCTCAGAATTTCAGAGAATTGTAAAAAAATCCTTTGGAAAAAGGGTCATAACACTTTTTTATGGCCCTTTTAAAGGGCCGCCCTCTAGTGTACTGTCAAAATTGGTT
The DNA here is from genome assembly GCA_963855945.1 of Thereva nobilitata. Lineage (NCBI taxonomy): Eukaryota > Metazoa > Arthropoda > Insecta > Diptera > Therevidae > Thereva > Thereva nobilitata. The sequence goes on along the minus strand of OY979694.1, from coordinate 51,767,790 downwards.
CATCATTCTAAGAAAATGGCCAAAGATATTATGGGAAAAAAGAGCGCGCATTCCAGGATTGTGTAATAGCGGTGTGCAAAGATTGATTCAAGACGATTTGAAGGGAAAGATTCCCTATTAATCAAGGGCAATTTTTTGACGAAGTTTGTTATTAAGCTGTCAATCATCTTTGATTATGAATGTCTACTGTGCTTAAGGGGTAACACCACTGTAGAGGTGCGAAAAAAGGCCAAATTTTGGGAATTAATTTAAAAAGTATGGAAAAAGGGATCGAAATTCTTTTCAGGCGATTGATCAAACATGTATTAAAGTGTAAAAAAAATTTTTTTATTGACTTTTTGTTACAAAATGGTGGCGCCACAGTCGTTTTTCGAAATCGCCTTTTTGTTAAGGGCCTCCACGGGTGGACGGATTTCTCCGAAGGTTGAAGACCTGGAACAAAATCCAAATAGTTTCCTAATCTATTTGACCTTGCACATAAAAGTACGTAGGATTTTTTTTTAAACTGATTTTTGTAAAAATGGCGCACTTATGAAAAAAAAAATTGATTTTCGGCAAAAAAATGAGCAGTAAATTGTTTATAAAAAATTTTTTTACAACGAATCAAAAAACGGCAAACGGTAAAGAATGCAATTGTGAAGCTAATGTCAAAATTTCAAACCGATCCATGCAATAGTCTCCGAGTAATCCGTCCACCCAGTTCGAAAAACATGGTTTCCAGATAATCGCGCTTAAAGTTTTGAAAGTACTCTAGTCTTTGAATATTTTATTTGACCTTCACTGTGCGATGTACTGTAAAACACGTTTATTATTTTGTAGCGCACCCTGGTGGACACCTGGGGAACCCAAATAACCTTTTTGCTATAGCAGCACTTATTATTTCGACTGGTAAACGCAATATACAAGCAATAAGTCGGACCAACGCGCGCTCCGAGGCGCCGGGGAAAATCGAAAATTAAATCCTTCAAAATTATTTTTCTGTTATAGGACCAACTGCACATTGTTTTTGTTATCCTGAAGTATATTTCAAGCCAAAAAACAAAAATTCCATTTTTTCAAAATCCTACAGTGGTGTTACCCCTTAATGCAAAATTTTTCCGTCGCCACAAACAATTGAACCAGTAACAAAAGCATTGCAAGGTCGATCGATGGGATACAAAATTTCGATGGCACTAATTAGAGCCGTTTATACAACGATCGAAAAAATGAGAACAGAAAATATTTTTGAGAAATACTACTCTGAAGCAGCAAAAGTTTTGAAGAAATTACACCCTAGAGAATCAGCTCTCGCTTCAAGGCGCCCCCGCCCAATTCGAAATCGACGGCAATCAACAATGCTAAAGTATTCTGTTGTCGAAGAAACTCTGCGAGAACGAAACGAATCATCCGTCAGCCTGAAATCGTCATTTTACGAAACGAACAACATTGTGTTCGTAAGAGACGATACCTATCTCACAGCTATCGATACAGTAGATGAAATGGATTTGAAAAAGCTGCAGGCTTTGACAGAGTTGGGCATCGAATTGCTAAATGAAATTGAGCTAAAAATGGAAATTCGTCCAAAGAATGAGAAATCGAACGATTTGAAAAGGCCAGAGGTTAAAAAATTCAAGACTGTGGTACTGACAGAGCTGTATAAGGTGCGCCAGGGAATGGAAAAGGTGTACAACTTTCCCGCCCGGAACGACAGTATGCGAATCATCGTGTTCGGCCTTGACACGAATCATGCGGCCTCAACGTATTACTACATGTCGACTGATAGAATAAATAATTTTACTGATAGATTAAATTTTTATATCTGAACATCGTTCTTTTAATATTCGGTGACTTAAAAAATCACAAAGTGCAATTATTTTAAAAAAATGATTAAATGTTATTGTTTAAAAAAAATAAACTATATGAAGTATGAGAAAAACGCGTGCGGCGGCTAAGCCCCCCCCCCCCTAGCCCCTGGGTTGCTACGGCCCTGATACTGGATGGTGTCTAATCTAAATCTTATAGGTTCTCCGGTGGTGTTTTTCAGGAGTCAGTTTTGTCCCTTTTCTATTTCTAATCCTTATAAATGACCTACTCTCTAATGCTATTCACAGCTTTTTGATTACAGAACTTTGCGTCGCCTTTACGCTTTTCCTGAAAGGGATGTGTCCCATTTTATTTTCATGATCGCGGACTGACTCTGACTAAATCAACAGACACATGAAACTTATTCTTTGCTGCCACATGATAAATTCAATGCTTCCAAAACGACGTATTGTCTTAATTCCAAAAAATCTGCAGCACCTACTCTTCCTTGCCAGTGGACAGTGTAAAATTCACGATTGGCATCTTAGTCGTGACACTAACCAAGCTTCTACTACCGAAATAAACACTCTCCTGTCTACACTGCGATTTTATACTAGTAACACCAGAATAGTCTGTTCCGTTTATTCTCTCTGCATACAGGCTCTTGCCCTTTAAACTACATTAAGGTTTATAAGTTAATTAATGAATAGCCAACCAAATTTTTCGCAGTCGGTACTGCCGAATTCTTTCAGCATCTAAGAGTTCAGGCGAAGAATTCATCACCATCTCCTTCAACATCGTCCTGACTCCTCATAGCCCCTCAAACCTCATTACTGAGCTTGGAACTCCCACATAAAAAATGTATATGGCATTTGTCTCGGCGTTGCTTTGCCTCGATTCCCCATATTTATAGCATGGGTCCTACCAAATATATCTCTTCATATCTTCACGTCCCAGGCACCGAAGATCAGTGATGGAATGATCACATTATCAAAATGACCGAACAACAATTGCCATACCTGAGATCATTTAGCAGATGCGAGTCCCACACTTATCCAGAAACCCCGGATTCAATTACACTGTAAAAAAAATATGTAAATTCACAGTGAAAATGTTCAGTAACATTACAAATCGCGATATGAAATACTAATTTACTACACAATTATTGTAATTTTACTATAATTTTTGTAACTTCACATAAAGCAATTGAGAATCTCCAATACTTCATACCGTAAATGTTGATTACATGAATGTGACATATATTTTACACAATGTTCTGTTTTTTTCTACATCGTTTATGTAGGAAAATCACAATATTTCTTAGTATATTTATCAATGTTATATACTGAAAAAATCCTAACACTTTGTACTGTAATTTTACAGTAAGAGGCATAATTTAAGAACATATATTTTTAGTAAAATTACAAATTGGTTATTGGAATGTAAGGTTTAAATTTTTCCTTTCATGGATATAATTCACAAGTAACAATAGACAGGGCCGGCCTTACCCATCTAGGCTCCCCGGGCGAGTCATGCATTTGGCGCCCTTTTATATTTCATTATACACTGTAAAAAAAATATGTAAATTCACAGTCCAAATGTATTATAAAATTACAAATCGCGGTATGAAATACTAATTTACTACAAAATTATTGTAATTTTACTATAAATTTTGTAAATTCACATAAAGAAATTGAGAAACTCCAATACTGCACGACGTAAATGTTGATTACATGAATGTGACCTATATTTTACGCAATGTTGTGTATTTTTCTAAATCGTTTATGTAGGAAAATTGCAATATTTCTTAGTATTATTTATCAATGTTATGTTCTGAACTTTGTACTGTAATTTTACAGTAAGAGGCGTAATTTTAGAACTTATATTTTCAGTAAAATTACAAATTGTTCATCGGAATATAAGGTTTAAATTTTCGCTCTCATAGATATAATTCACAGGTAACAAGGGAATACTAAGCATATATACCCGATTGTTCTTAACTTAAGGTCAGACCTTTGACTTTGGTCAGGGTCTGGGCAGTTCTTGTAACAGCCAAGAAATTTTTGATAATTTTTGATGCTTAGGGCCGATTCACAATTAAAGCTGCAAGCTTCAAGCTTCAAGCTTCAAAAATTAGGATAAAAGGGTTTATACAATGATTCACATTGACAGCTTCAAGCTGCAGTGCTCAAATAAAGCAAAACTCAGCTGAAGCTTCTAGTTTGAAGCTTGCAGCTTGACGCTTGCAGCTTGACGCTTGAAGCTTGCATTGCGAATCGGTCCTTGCATGGTGAGCAAAATGCTATTTTTATGTATAGGGAGAGGGCATACACAAAAGTTTTAGAAATTTACAAAACTATGAAGTGAAGGCTCCAATACTGATTGTATTTTTACATCCCACAAATAATGTATATTTACTACACAGTTGGTAAAAATACGTAAAGTAGAATTGGAATATTCCTAATAATATATATTGCAAATTTACAAAACTGGTTGTGAATAAAACTTCCAGTATTTTTTTTGTAAAATTACCACAGAAATTTTTTACAGTGTAATTAAAAAAAATTATTTTCAATTGTGTACCATATTTATTATTGAACTAGCAGGACCCAGCACTCGAAATTCTAGTGCCATTTTCTATATCTTTTTTGAATTTAAATGCTTCTTAATTGCGCTAGTGGTTTGAGAAATGGCTGCGTACCAAGTTCCGATGGTAATTCAGACAATGGCTTGTTTGAAACCTATATGTTTCCAAATAAGAGCAACATTTGTTAACGCTACGCTCCCACGAACGTTCCTCACGAACTTTGGCGATGAAGGGGGAGTGGGGTGGTACCTCTCATCATTCCCACTTCCCCCCTTATCAACAAAGTTCGTGAGGAACGCTCCTGAAATCGAACCGTCTAATGAGGCCCACGGTCAAGTAAACCCAAGCATAACTGATAAAGGCCGGTCCTAACTACACGGACTTAGAACCCACGCGCTTTTGGCGAAAAGGCCTTTTAATTTTCTGAATCGTGAGTTTTCGATGCTAAAATAAGAACTAATCTGAAAGAAAATAATTATCTAATGAATATTAATTAATCTACATTGAGAAAAAAATCAATTTTCATTATAAATCCCGTATTGTGTGGATTTTAAGCACAGCCTTTTGTTTGCGTAGTTCGGCCGTACTGCCTTTGCCATTAAAAACTCTATATGAAAAAAAAGGCAAAAGCGCTTATGAGATGAGTCCGCGTATTGTGGATCCACCATTACGAACCGCTTTGAAGCTATCAATTCGACCTTCCCAGCGCGTGTCCTTTAAATTTTTCAGGGTGTATATTTTCAAATAATCTCTCAAAATTTTCCATCTATTTACCGATCCTACAAATAAATTTTACAATTTTTGTAAAATTCCGAACAGAGTAACGGATTTAACGCATGATTTTGCCGCGTATCACATAATACCAAATTATAACTATGGCATCCACATGGTATAAAAAAGCTAGCGGATTTATGCCCGTAATTCTTTTCTGTACGCCTTTCTTTTTCCCCTTGATGCTCGCGCCATTAGGGGCCCATACACTACAAGGTTTTATGCGTACAAACAAGTCCCACTGCCGCCTCGGTTGCCCACCCCTGACAATAGAATACTAAGCATATATACCCAATTGTTTTTAAGTTAAGGCTAGACTTTTGATTTTGATCACGATCTGGGCAGTTATAGTAACAGCCAAGAAATTTTGCCTCACGAATATGCTTAACAAGTCATGGTGAGCAAAATGCTATTTTTTGATGGATTGTATTTTATGTATTTGGCGCATGAAAATATTTGGTTTTTAATCTTTCCTATATGTATATTTTGTTTCAGGCAGGGCCAAGCCCTCTCTGTTAAAAAGTTACAACACAAGAGTTTTGGAAATTTACAAAACTATGAAGTGAAAGCTCCAATACTGATTGTATTTTTACATCCCACAATGCGTAAAGTAGATTAGGAATATTCCTAATAATGTATATTGCAAATTTACAAAACTGCTTTTGAATAAAACTTCCAGTATTTTTTTTGTAAAATTACCACAGACATTTTTTACCGTGTACAAGGCGACTCGTGTAAAACACCTTATCGTGGGGCAATGTGAAAACTCTGTCATCAAGCTATTCTGATTCTGGAGGACAAAAAAATTGTCGGACTCGGTAGTCTAAAGGCTGGAGTACAATGATTCCGTTCCGAACCATCGAACGATCCGAAATAATAAAATGTTGTGTACAAATAGAAATATTTTTTTTATCAACAATTTTCGGATATGTGTTTACTAATTCAATTAATTGTTCGTCTTCCATATTTATTTTTTAAATTACCGACCGCCAAATGACACCAAATGAGGTTATGTCTTCCGACCTTTTCGTAAAAAGATGGAATTTGCTCATCTTTTCCATTCCGCACCGTTCCGAACCGTCCATTGTAGTCACCCTTCGGTTCCACGAATACTTGCAATAAAAATTCTAACAATCCGACTTTTGACATTTATACGAAACGGTACGGAACGGAATCATTGTACTCCAGCCTTTAGTGTTAATGCACCTGACCAAAAGGGCGCGCGGTTCGATTTCACTCAACCATGTGGTCGCTCATCTTTTACTTGTCGCTTTTAACATTCTATCATTCCTCCCTCTTAACAGAAACTCCCTCCCTTTTCTTCTGTCATTGCATGTAAGAATAATATGTACGCAAGCAAGCCCTCTCCTGTTGGATTACCGAAAAAAGTTTTCTGTCGCGGTAGTATTGTTGGGAGCCGGTGTAGTAAAGTTCTTTCACTTTTATCTCTACTATTTTTAATTCTGATTTAAAGCTTATTTTTATATCCTATTTTTTTATATCCTACTTCACTATGTACCAGCGTTGCCAGATATCCCGATTTTAGCGGAACGTCCCGATTTTTAGTCCAAAATCAAATGTCCCGCGCGGGACAGGCTCAGTCCCGCTTTTCGGGGATTACTCAATGTATTTTGTTGTTGGGCTTGTTTGTATACAATTCAAGTAGCCATAAACTATGAACATACTTATGATTGGCTTTTTTCTTTTAGAGCGAGATGTGCTTAACTCTGGATACTTTCCTCGAATCCAGGTACCTAAATATTGCATTTCTCTTTCAGTTTTGTTCGAATGCGTAAGCATTGCGTAGTGAGTTGCATAATTTAAGTCGCTAAACTGGAATTCATAAACCTGAAAAGGAAGTAAATTTTGAAATGATTGAGAATGCTGTATCTTGATAAAACTTGACAGGCGATGTTTCAGTAGATATCTTATATGAAGAATTTAACTTGTTGAAATCATCGTTAGACGTAGTAATGGGAAATTGTAAAGACACCACTGCACAGGATTGGCACCAGCTCTTTAAAAAGTTTCCAAATGATACCAAGAATATGTTTAAAATAGTTCCCTTCAAATTAAGTGTCCCAGTTTCAAGTTGCTTTCCCGAACGCATTTTTTCCCAAATGAATTTAAAACGATCGGATGCCAGAAATAAACGCTCCGTAAATTTAATGAAAGAAGAAATTACTCGTTGTATCATTAATTATTGAAATTATTAAAAAAGTTTGTTCACTCGTTATAATTATTCTTTATTTAGGGTGAGTTGCACCAACTAACTTTAACGGTAACAAAAGCTGAATCGGCTGTAAAATCTCCGGTTAGACAAAAAGAGAGTTGCACCGTTTAACCATGGTTAACATTTTAACGTAACTTTAACCAAGCAAAGTCGGCCGGTTAGTGTTATTGTTAACTTATGACAGTTGTCAAATTTATTTTGTGATGTAGAATTTGAAATTAATTTGCTTTTTTGTGTAGGTTTATGTGATTTATAAATAAATTTTGGGTTTTTAAAATTTTTGAGGTGAAGTAAGTGCTATAAATTTGTGTGTGAAACAAATCCCAGAGGAAATTTAGGGATATTTTACGACAAAGCCTTTAACGAAAGCTTTAACAAACGATAGTGTGGTGCAACTCAATTTTACTAACCGGAACTTTAACAACCTTGTTATTGTTAAAGTTAATTTTAACAATAACTTTAATCAATGATTTGGTGCAACTCACCCTTAATGCATCGAAGTAAAACCTGAAAATAACTCGCAGTGAGACCGTTGGACCTAAGTTGCAGTTAGTGCTCACTTTGAGTTCTATTTTATAACTGAATAAATATAACTCTAGGCACAGCTATTTATACTAATTGGTTACCAGGGTAACCAATAAACAAGGAACCTTAAACTATACAATATTTTAAATGTCAAATAACTACAGTGGATAAGTTACAACAAGTTTTTACAGCTAACAAGTGTTTTACAACTAAAATCGTTAAAATCGTTACATCATCCATTTCAATCTGGAGCTGAAGACTTTTTTTAACTATATTAAAGAAAAAAAGGAAACCTTAAAGAAGTTAAATCTTCAGAGAAATATAAATGAGTAATTCGTAAATAATGTATGACTTGTTTATATTTCTCTGAAGACTTAACTATCTTACAGAACCAGACAGTTATTGGTATAGTAACGTAATATATTTTCATTAAAAAACATTTGCTATGGCGCTCTGTCATCATTGTAAACTTAATTTGAAACTCAAATAAAAGGACAAGTAATAAAAAACTACTGATTATTTACGTTTTTTATTATGTCCCGCTATCGACGAAAAAATCCCGCTTTTTTACTCAAAAAGTTTCAAAACCCCGCTTTGCCCGAAAAAAAATCTGGCAACGCTGCTATGTACCTACTCAAAAGGATGTAAATCTTGTGTACTTTCTTGGAAATTATGTATAATTATTATTATTATTATCTTTCGACTATAGTTTTCAAGCTGTAGGGTGCCCGAATAGCCGTTTCTGGACCGATGAGTACAATGTCAGAGCCCCGTTTGGACACGGCGGCCGCCTTTTGATTACCTTTGATACTCGTGTAACCCGAGATCCAAACAAGGCTAGGGTAAGTTGATTGAGAACGCCCAGCTCACCAAGAGCCCCCGTTGGTAATTTTTACTTGGTCCTACGGGACTTTATCGCCCTGATTGCCACTTCACTATCCGAGAAGATAAATATCTGGTTGTTTTGGTAGTCCCTTCTTAAGCTCCCATGACTGTAGGCCAGAATAGCGTACCTGTACTCCTCTGCATCAAAGACAGTTGCTAGAGTGCCTAGGCTTATCGCTTTATTCAATTTGGGCTGTCACTGCAGATTCCGGCATCCTCATCTATCTCTGTTTTGGAGTCATTCGTGTACCATACTAGTCCACCCTGCGGGTCCAGGTTGACCCGTCTTGTATGTTCACGGAAGGCGCGCCTGAAATTTCTTCTGTAATGTTGACTATTATAGAATGTCCCCGACGCGAAAGACTCGCGCCAGGTACCCATTCGCTTTCAGCCGCAATACTGAGCTTATGGCGAATTTCTTTACCTTAAGGTGGAGTGGTGCCAGATTGAGGAGAATTTTCAGCACTGCCGTCGGGAAGTGCAGATGGCCTCGATGATGTAAAGGCTTGCCGTTATTTGATTTTGCTTAAATTAGTTATCAAACTTTTAAGCGCCGTTCTGTGCCAACAAACTAAAGCCCCGTAAGTAACTATGGGCCTAATGATGATGGTGTATGTCCAGTTCACGGTTTTCGGTTGTAGACCCCACTACTAGACTTTGAATCATGGCTCGAACAACATGATGGACTTGTAGTAGAAGGAGTAGATGTTAGTTTTTTTGTACTTTGAAAAAAAAAACGAATATCAAAATCTATAAGGCCCCATCCAAGGTCATACAAGTATGAGCTATACGGCGAACAACGAAATTATTTCATTGCATCCGTGTGTAAAATACCCATTTTCGAAGTTAGCCGCCGTATGAAGAAAATATTCGTCTGGTTTAATATTTCCGTCATACCTGCTTCAATGTATGCATGTGTGAATTTTTGTGAATGGCATATTAAACATGTAAAACACGGTTAATTTTGATTTTTTGACTTACGAGAAGTATTTGTTTCATTAACAATCATTTTATTTTCCCCACTGATTGCTTACAAATGTCAAAAGTTCTATGTGTGTGTAAATGACTGTTCTTATTCGAAAGAACTTCCTCATACTTACATGTGTGTGGGGGTCTTGTGTGCTATTTTGCCTGAAACATCAAACTAGAACATTTGAATTATAGTACTAGCCGAACAAAGGTTTCAACTGTGCAGCATAAAAAAGCGTACATGTAACTTATCCAAACGATCAAAATTTAACCTTCTTTTTATGGGAGCGTAGAATTCGTTGAAAAGTACAAAATTATGTGAGTCAAATATTGTACTTTCTGTGTCATATCAACTTTTTTTTATATAACTGTATTGAAACAGACTCCTTTTAAATAGAATTTCGCGTGTACGTAATTCCCTTATGGTACATCGCATTTTCGAAATTCTTTTGACATAGACGAATTCAAATGTAACTCCACGGTTTCTTCCTTCAAGTTAAAATGAAACCATTGAAAGTCTCTCCCTCGCCCACTACTTTCCTTCAAGCAAAGCTTCCTATTAAGCATGACATGGCGTGACTTGACACGACATGACGGACTGTCAACATTAGCTATAGTAGAATGTCCTTTGAGCCCCGAAATCTAACATAAAAATTTTCATTTTGTTGAGGATTAGATTTCGTTTTGTTTGTTTTCTCGTTTACTAGATTCTAATTACATTTTTAATAACTGGTTCCAATACGTCGTCGTTTCTCTATTACCTTTCTTTTACTCTTTGCATTAAAATACAGCATTACGGTTTTAATAAAATAAAATTAAAGCCCAAAAATAAGTCTTCATATATTTTTGGAGAATTCTTGTGTGGCGGAAAGCACGTTTTGTTATTTTTTTTGATGATACCTACTACAGTCCTACTATAAGTCCCTTGGAAAGTACTACGTGTGTAGGGTATTAAATTTTTCATCACGTTTACAAAACAAAAAAAATATTTCAAGTGTCAAAGCTTAGCCGTTTTAAAAGTTCACCAGAAAAAGAAGAACAAAACAATCAAAATGTGATGTCACAACAAAACAAAATGACGAATTTGAGGCACGCCACATTAAAACTGTGTCCGTCGGCAAAATGCATGTTGTATTTGTATTTTTTAGTATCACTCAAAAATGGCAGCTTTGCTTTATGTAATTTGTTTCTGTGCTGAGTTTTCGGTATAGTAAATTCATTGTATATGTTGTACTTGTAATAAAAATGCCATAACTCTGCTCTAATCAGCTCTGAATTAGCCACTTTTGTTGGAAAGTTATTCCGAGAAGAGTGGCTGTAAAATTTAAAACTCTCCGGGAATATTTCGAGGGGCTAATGAAGTATAACTCTGTAAACGTTAAAATTAACCACCATAAAAGCTGACCCAATCAAGCGTTTTTAATACGATCCCAAACTTCCTCGTAAATGGGTCGAACTGTATATAGTATATCTTGTGCCTGGCTTACAACTAGGGCATATCCTCCAGAAACTCTTGTCCTAGGCTCTATGAAATTCCATCTATAATATAAAAATCGAACTTTTTCTTGCCGTTCATGTTTTTTTTTCTGGGGCAGGAGTGGGGGAACAGATAATAAAGGAGGCGCCTTTCAACTCCGCCGCTTTTTGTCATACATCGGCGAGGACATTGGCGCCCAGTGCAGAAGAGTATACGGAGTACGAGTATATATATATATCCCTCCACATCCTGGGGGTAGTAGTACCACCAGTTAATATCGGATCCTTATGAAAATTCAAATCACGGAATCCAATTCTGACAAATGCACATAAATTTCGGCTTTCGTGATGTCAACCACAACGTCACGCAGGACTAGAATCTAGGAACTTCCCGGCCGGCTGCTCACTTGCTCCAAGTCTTTTTGGTAGGCGAAAGGACCCCTATAACCCCGAGGATTGCGTGCTTTACTCCATCCTGAAAAAGTCCTTTATTTCCCAGTTTTCCTGTATTTGTGTTTGTTAAACAAAGTAAAAATGTGTTTGTTACGGCATATGCTTCACTTATATCTTTTCTGTGGTTCAAAGGACTCGCGCGCTTTTTGTGTTGTTGTTGTTGTCTTTGTTTTTGTTTGTGTTTTTTATTTGGTGCTTTGCTAGTGCTGGAAAATTGCCTGTTACCGAGTTATAAAGGAAGATTGCATTTCAAATTGTCAATGTACAATTCAATCGCTGTCATAGCAAATTGCAATTTTTCTTCTATTTTTAAATGAGTTTTTATGTCTGGAAAAATGTTAAAAAAAATTTTTATGATTGGTGAGTATGAAGAGTCTAATAAAGCATTCGTTTAAAGAAGCAGTCGTGTCTGTCATGATATAATGAAGTCAGCGCTTACGCCAATAAGAGTGTTGGAACGTAATATTTCTTCAGGGATACAAAAATAAGTGGTTCAATATACCTATGTACATGTAATTACCTTAAGAGCAAGAAGTGATTTGTAATATTCATGATCAGTCATGGTAAAGCAGCACATTTATTTAAACAGTAATCTTATTTGTCTGAAGATTGCTTTCTTAGAACGAACATTTGCATTTTTGTTATAGTGGATATCTCTGCTTTAAGATGTGGAATATCATTTTGAACGTAAATTTATTTATTATTTAGGAAATGATAATTTCTATATTGTAGTATCTAATATGGAAGCTTTACCATTAAACATAAAATAAAATATCAGACAAATACCCACTGTAAGTTCCTTTTTACATTTAAACATTTCCCAAAACACGCGAATATTTTTTTTGCAAAATAACTTTACTACTGGCATTTTCTAAACTAATTACATTATTATTAAGATCTGATACTGAAGGTGCATTGAAATTATTAGGCATGGAGGGGCAGCTGCCCCCCCCCTATAAATTGGAAAAAATCTAGTCAAATGACATCAAAAAATGTGTGAAAACATACGTGGTTTATAGAGAAGATGGTGAGAATTAACGATTCAAAACAGAATTAAAGATTACATCCATTCTTTGATGATTGGATAGTGGCTCATGTAAAAGCAGACAAAGGGTCAAGCTTGCTACGGATCACGAAGGTAGATGTTAGCGACTCGCGACAGTTCGGTTCAGTGCTGAGCTTTCATATTCGTTAGTGAGTGTTAGCTCGTAATATGAAGGAATAGAATCAGTTGATAGGTTTCCAAACTAGACAGTTCAAAGGTTGTTAGCAACATAATATGGACTTCAGAAATGAATAAAAAAATTTGCAGACGAGATAGCTGACATTTCTGGAACTGAACAATTATCAATTGGACTGCAATATTTCTATGAGGAAACCGACAAAGTCCAGGAATTGATAGTCGGATTTGTTAAGCTGAAAGCTCTGGATGCGAAATGTATTGCACAGACTATCGATGAGTTTTTGACAATTCAGAGAAATCTGTTGGTGTGGGATTTGACGGTTGTTCGACGATGTCCGGAATCCGGAAAAGAGGATGATGTTCAAGCAATTTTACGCAAAAACACCAACGCTTTGTTCTTTCATTGCGCTTGGCACAAACTGAACCTTATAATCAATGATCTCAATACTCTGCCTGAAATTTGGAACACCACCGTGGGAACACCCAAAGATATTAAATTTTTTCGTGAATCGGTTTTGAGAAGAAAGTTAATACCTAATATTTCCAAACTCTGCGAAACAAGGTGGAGCGAAAACCACAAAACTATCAGAGTTTTTAAGGAGAATTTTCCTGTTATAAGAAACCTTAGAAACCTTATCGCGTGAAGGAAATAGTGCGACTCAAAAAAATGCCTCTCAGCTCCATGCGACTGCCGCCAGAGTTTCGTTTATTCTTAGCCTTACTTTTATAGCCAACGTGACGATCCCGAAAAAGTCAAAGATGAAATTATAAGAGATGCTACTCTCATTGCGAAAAAAGTGGAACTGGAGGAGGACATGCATCTGTGCCACGTATCGTTTCGAAACAACGTCACCGAAGCAACCACCCAGCAGAAAGCCCTTCAGAATTCTGGAAGAGGTCCTTAATAATACTGTACATTGAGGTCTAGCAATAATGAGTGTTCACAGAAAGTTTATTTTTGACTACCTAGACTATTTTAATAATGAAGTGGTCAAGAACTTCGCCAAAAACCCGCGAAGAATATTTTTTTATTTTTTTTATTTTCTACTAATAAAAATATTTCTTCACAAATTTTATTTATTGTTCATTTATATTTCTCCCAACCTCTATCATCTTGCAAAACTATCGGCGCAATGGTCTTAGTCTTTCCATTTCCCCTTCATAGATCACAAAATATTGTCTCCCAACCGCGGGCCCCGGAATCTGCTAGGGATGGTGTGAACTTATATTTTTATGTCAGGCCAAAGAGTTGATGGAAGCTTTTAAGGACAAAAAGTACTTAAAATCATTTTTCGATCATAAAATAGATTTAATTATCCTAAAAATATACACCAATAATTAGTCAACCTATTAACTCTCCGAGGAACCGAAACAGCTCATCTAAAACTGTCTGCACTTCAATTTCGATCTTACGATGCTAAACCATTGATGAGGGAGGCTAAACCATTTAACCGATATTTTGAAATGATCGGTCTGAGATGCGTTCTAAGACGACGTAGTGAAAAGAAGGAGCGCTCGTTTGTCGGCAGGAGAAGCTACATTGCAAACTCAGATGTCTTCAGAATAGTCATGCAAAATTAAAGAGTATGGTGGAAATAATTGCACACTTAACTCTTCATTGAGCTTTTCCATTTTACTGGGGAAAAGGCAGGTCAAATTTGATAAGTTATTGTGACGATTAAGGAATCGATTATGAAGATGAGCGATAAAGGTAGATTTCATATGCAGGCCTCCAGCAGGCCATGGCCTGAAGGTTTCTCGCCTTGAAGCCAAGTATTACCATACACTCACTCACCCACACCGTCAATAGGATGGGGCCTGCAGTCCAAGAAAACTTACAAAAATCTTTATTTGTGTGGTATTTATCGTCAGTCCGTGGCTGAAGATCTGAACTTTATTCAGTTTAGTCTGAAATTTTCGTTGAGGCCATGAGCATTTTTGCACTTGAATTAATAACCCGCTACGCTAAACTGCCTTTTTCGCCTGTAGAGAATCATGAGGACACCTACAGTCCACGTCCTGTCAGACGAATGCCTCAAGTTCTCATCCCTTAGTCAGACTGAGTAGTGTATGGCCTTCATCGCCTGACGGCGGCCTGTTGTGTGTGTGGGGCCTTAAGGGTCTCAAGCCCGCTCAGATTATTGTGAGCCAGATCTGACAATTTTTCGTTTTTTATTTAATTTTATTTTCCACGAGACACGACACGACCTACACACATTCGCATTCGCAAAATATTCGCTTGATGCGAATGCGAATGTTTTAAAAGGTGCGAATCATTTGCATAAGCGAATGCGAATCATTCGCATAAGCGAATGCGAATGCGAAGATTGGTAACATCCCTATTTGAGATTAATGATAATCATGACTGCTTTTTGTAAGGTCGTAACAGACACAATACGCCACAGTTATGACGATTATGCAGAACACCAGGAGATTCATGGTTGTGCAAAAGATCTGTAATGGCCTATGTTAGAAAAGATTGCTGGTCACTCCACAACGTCTCTTTGAAGCAGTGTATTATCCGGAGAGAATTTTAAAACAGCATCACTGCACCTGGCGTTCCGGCTTATAATGCTTGGTGTTCCCATGATTCATAAAAACATATATTATGCACATTTTTGTATTTGCGGGCGGCGTTTGTGCAAACTGCGCAGGGCGTCAAGGACGATGGGCGCCGTAAACCACGAAACGACGAAATACGAAAACTTGAAACAGCAGCAACCCTTTTGAAGATCAAGTCAATGTTAGTAGTGTCGGCACGATAAAAACATAACACACACATTTTTAGATGTTCGGCCTAAGCCGGTATGTGTTTATTCAATTTTTTAGAGGCGCCAAATTTTACAAAATTAATAACCTTTTTTGGTGCTTATTGGGGAAATTTTATGGGCGAAGTTCTGCATAGGGCGCCAAATTTTCCCGGCACGGCAAAATTGACGCGGACGATATTGCGGACGAAAGTTAGTTTAAATAATTAATAATAACCAAATTTTTCAAAAATCAAATTTTATTGTAGAAGGCGCCAACAAAATTTTATTTTTTTCTCGAAATTGTTTTACACATTCATTTTGGCGCCCCTGCCACTTAGCGCCTAGAACGACCGCTTCACTCGCTGGCCGGCGCTGATTGGAACAGAAGGTACTGAAGGTCAGGCACTTGATTTGATCTCCAGATGGGGCGCCACCGTAGGACTAAATGTCAGTGCAAACAAAACGATTCGGGTTTCGTATACCCGAAGAGGAAAACTGGCCGGATCTTGCAAAACTCTCACTGGCAGGCAGAACACATCGCTGGCTGAACTAGTATGGAACATGGATGGCTCCAATATAGAAACAGGTGTGGGAGCTGGAATCTGGAGTGAAATACCCACATTTAGTGTAGTGGTTAGCCTAGCACCCTAGCAACTGTCTCTCAAGGAAAGGTGTACGCTATACTGGCATGCACTCATGAACTTAGAAAGCGCCTAGCAACGTACGATTCTTTTCCTCTTGGTCCAATGGGTTCGTACAACATGTGCGAGGCATCATAGTCTGGCCAGTTTTATATGTGTAACTATCTTTAGTTCGTCCAATATTTCTGCAAGCTTTACCTTCGGCCTACTCTACAGGGCCATTTATTTTGGTTAACCCTTAAGCCTCTGCCACGATACGAGCGGCGAGCGGCGATTCTGAGTTTTATTTTGTATTTCTTTATATGGAAAACGGTCGAACCTGGCCACGATACGGGCGGGCAGTGTTTAGCGGTAGAGCGGCAATACTAAAGTGCCGCTCTACTGCCGCTCGCCTCATTATGAAATTTTTGTGGTGCCGCTTGGCGCTCGCCGCTTGCCGCTCATATCGTAGCCGAGGCTTTACAGTCGCAAGTATTCATCTTGGACATTACTTTTTGAGATGATTTTTTATTTGCTTAGATAATGCACAAATTACAACCCCATAATATAAATCAAGCGCGGATTAATATTTTATACATATATATTATAATTTTGTATTGCCTTGAGATTTCCTGGTACGATGCTTCGGTGATTCTTGCCTGATGGAAATTCCCGAAAATTATTTAGGAGTTGCTTTTCTTTCCTAACGCTGTAATGGTTCTATACCACTCTCTATGGAGCTTTTCTTGCTCCTATTGTGGATACATACATTGCTGTATGGTTTGGTGTAGTTGAAGTCCGTCTTGTTTAACTAGTTATACAGGTATACCGTCTGCATCCGAAGCCCTGTCGTATCACCGTAAAGCCTGTTCGCCATTTAGAAAGTTGCTCCTCCCATAGACTTGGTAAAAAACCCGCGCTTTGTAAGTCCTTCGCTCTCTGTACTGATCTTGTTCGCACACAAGATGCCAAAAACTATTCCCTACGCGCATGAATGTCCTTACGCGCAAACATAGAACTCGAACGACAAAGTTGCTGCTATCTCTATAACTCACCACCTATTTTCATTAGTCTTTTTGTGCCATCTTTTTTTGCCAACGTCCTACCTATATACAGGCTGCCGTCCGATTTGGGCATTCATATCCTTCAATCTTGGTTCCTGCGGCATACATTAACTTATCGTTCATTTATTTCAAAATTTGGTCCTTTTTTGTCTTCTTTTTCGTCTTCTATTTCGTCCTCTGTCAATTTGTGAACGTTCGTTCGCACAAAAACGTAAATGATTTACCAAAAATTAAAAAGTGTAGTAATGCGAATTATATAAAATAGTTCCCAATGCAGTTGACGAATATGAATGTTCACAAAGCATAATTGTATCAATTTTACAGCCTCACCACTCTCATAGAAGCGAAAGAAGGTTATCCATTTTAGTGCTTTTTTTCAAACGAATTTGAAAAGTTTTTATAAAGATATAATGTTTTACGGAAACTATTTTTCATAGATTTCTTTCATTGCAAGTTTTAAAAATGGTCGCTGCTGAAATACTATTTTGTCCACTCATAAATTCTGAAATCGTTCAAATAAAACCATAATCCGAAGTTTCTTGTGAATTATAACGACCATTTGGTTACATATATTCTGAATGTAGAATTCAGTTCGATAATTCACATCCTTCTACCACCACAGCATGAGTCTTTTTTTCTATCCCGCGTTTCTTTAAGATCTACCAGGAGCCACCCACTTGACGCCTGTATTTTAAAGATTCGTATAGTTTAAGGTCAAACGCTAAAATGTCCATATCCATAAAGCAAGAAATCTACTACGCTTTTTCTACTCCATCCTCCCTGATATTGACTTGTTTATTCCGCCTTACTTCCTTCCATATAGTATTTTTTTTCAATCCAGTAATAAGACACCAGCTAATGGGACAGAGCTTTCTACGAGGAGCGAAATATGGATCAAATAAACAAAGGACCAAACAGATACTGAATTTGCTCAGGATGCGCAAAAATGTTTGAGTATTATTTCTTGGAAAGAAGCACTCTAGAGGCATTCACTTTTATTTTTAAAGACAATCAGTGGAAAATTCTTTGCTCTCATCGAATTTAAGAATTAAGTTTAAATGAGTGTAATTTAGCAATTTCTCGGCTTGTGATTTTGATTAATCAAGAACGACGAAGCAATTTAAGAATCTGATTAAAACTTATCCCCCTTAATTTAAATACTACTCAATTAGAACGTGACTTGCTGTCTTCTGTCGTAGGTGTTTGGATTAGTTCTCGAACTTGGTCCCTGTTCAAGTAGAAGTATAGTCGGTATTAGAAGACGTTTTCTGTTTTCTGCTTTCTGCCATTGATTAAAAATTTCCATTTGCCAAAAAAAGAATTTTTATTTTAGACAGTTTAAAGCGGCTTGCCCTTGAGTCTTTTTTGTAAAAGAAGATTTAGGATTAGCAGTGGCAACCTTTTTATGTAAGATCACACACGGAATGTCAGCATATTACTACCCTGCAAACAATTTCTCGGAGGCTCGCTTTCTCGGACCATTCTCGATTCGAAAAATGCTTGCGAAGGGTACGAGAAAAAGATTCCAAACGCAAAATGAAAGCTTTCCTGGTTGATTTGTTTCTCCCAAAGCCTTCATGCTGTAGAAAAATAATGAGAGCCGATTTCCCCTGAATGGGACTTCAAATCTCCAAATTACACTAACAACATAACGTCATTTCACCGATTTGAAGTCCTTGAGAGGAAATTTTGAGAGCCTTTGGTTTCTCTTCAACGATTTGTTGGGAAACTTTGAGCTTTTGACTTGTTTTGCTCGGCGGAGTGATTTTCGGCGCCGAAGCGATTTGCTATCGATACGAGCATGCGGTTCGTTGTCAGCACGAGAAAGCGATTCGATCTCTTGCTCCGCTTTTATTGCCTTCGAATTCGTTTACGAGTCGTTAACGAGTCCGAGATCGAAGCAAGCTTTCGCTTTTGGCAAATCGTTCTCGAATCGTTTCCGAATCGAAATGTTTGCAGGGTACGTTTGTTTCTCATGGCTCTTCTCAGTGTGGTCAACGTCCCAAAATTAGCTCGAGAAATGACAATCGTACCACGACACCATGAATTTAACAAGCAAAATCCCCTAAACATCGCCAAACTCGTAGACGTCGTCCATAACTATAATTAAGCCGCCCGCAGCAAGCCCTTTCGATAACAACCGAGCACACAACCTTTGATAGTCGAACTTTTTGTGACCGAGACAAATCGAATTATTAAGGACTTCCAACGTGCTTTTTGTATGCTGAGCTGGGATGGCAAATTTACATGATTTTCGAGTTTTGGACGTAATTTACGTAAAAAATTGTAAATTACGTAATTTCCATGTAAATAACTATGTTTTTGTAAAAAACTCCCAAACCTCCAAAAAATACATAGCACGACTGTGCTAAACAGTGTATTTATGGTATTGATCACGTTGGTCAATTTACATTGTTAGTGCACAGACGAACTGTGTAAAGCAAAGAATATAGAAGTAAAAATGACGGTAAGAGCGTTTTGCATGCTAGCGGTTCATGTACATGCTATCTGTCCCCCTCCGTACCATAATGATTGCCATCCATACATTGGGCCTTATTGTTGAATCCTCCGGCTTGAAAGTGAATGCGAATTTGACAGAGTCTGATTGTTGAAAGTGGGAAGTGTGCGAAAGTGAATGAGAATATGACAATTTATGATTTTCGAAAATGAATGTTGAACTAAAAAACTACTTGTTTGGAGTTGTGTATCCATTGCGAACTGTCATTCGATTGCCATTTGAATTTCAAAAATGAAATATGTCACTTCATATTGCAATTCTGGCCGTCGGATTGAACAATCGCAGCGACGAGTGACCAATCAAGCCCACTATGCTGCTCAACAAGGTCACGAGGAGCTGTCTAAATTTGCGATAAAGTTTTTGAAAATTCCGGCATCAACAGCGCAGCTCGAGCGGCTTTTTTCCAATACGGTAATACATTCAGTCAGAATAACATCCGAAACAAACTTTCGGTGGAAACATCAAAGAAACTCGTTGGCATTTATTTTACTTTGCCTTTGACTTTTGTCTTTTACATTTTTTACAAAATCCATGTAGAGAACTCCAATTTTTTCATGTAATTTACGTCATGTAATTTACGTAAATGAAATGTAGATTACATGGCTGAGTTTTTTACGTGCCATCCCAGATGCTGAGTATTCTAAATCGTGTTAGTTTGGATCATCAGAGCTTTGAAGATGATTAAAAGTCGACGCCATGGCCTGACGGGTCTCTGATACTTCGTTTATTGGTCCGGATCGGGCTATTGTGCCACACCCTATTGATAAAGAGGGCCCTAGGCGATCGCATTCTCATGAAATATATGAGAGTCGGAAGTCCATTCCTAGCATGGTTTATTACTGTGCCGTCTAGCAGCACAGAATTGTTAAGGCGCAACAAAAAGGATGTCGGCACGGATTGGTTTGATTATTTTGGAACTCTTTGCCTCGACGAGTATGCATTTGCCCTTCATGTTCTCTGCCACTGTCCGGGAATATCGAGGAAGAAACAAATTTGAGGGACGACAGGGGTTGTCCAAGTGGCGGCTGAGGTATTTTTGGCCCCCAATACTGCATTAAAAATTTAGAAAAAAAGTTTACCCCTGGCAGCTACATGTATGCCAGGTCCAGAAAAGTACTTATTTTCATAATCACGGAAACAGTGATCAATAAAAAAAACACGCGTGTACCCAGTGCACGGGAAAGATGTGAAACATCTTTGGCGAAAGGCCAAGTGGAAACGCAGCTATGGAGCTCTTTTATCACACAGAAATGTTGCGTTTGGGATGTAAGTATAATCGGAAGTTCGCTGGAATTTTCTTACATAGCTTGCTGCCGATGTAAGAAAATTCCAGCAAAGTTCAGAAGAGGCCTGAAAATAAATAAATTCATTCAAATGAACAAAAATTAGTTGCTTTAGTTGCGTATTATTGTTCTACAAAATAAAGACATTTGTTAATACAATAAAAACTTTTTAAAATTTTAGCTTATTCATACAAATATATTTAGTTCAAGCTTACAAGGCTTATAAATTCAAGCAGAAGATTATATCTACCAGTTTCGTCCACTGTAGGCCATAGCTGTTTATAGCCGAATGGGTAGAATGTAGGCTAACACTTTTCCAGTTTGTGCATGTTATAAGAATTACACGATAAACTGACTTGTCTGCATTTTTTTGTGAAACAATTCTATTGTCTATGTAGCTGTGTACAAAGCAACAAAAATTCTCATAGTTTGCGCAGCCCCCGAGAACGAAATTATGGTTGGGTTAATGTGATGATCGCTGCAGTCGAAATTATTTTGGGATGCACAAGTCAGGAACTTCCCTGCACCCCTTGCCTATAAAACCGGTTTATTGGAATTATTGGAAGTGTTGATGAAAGAAATGATACGCCGTGTAATTTGGTTCGTTGATTGACATTTTCAAGGTTAGTATATATTTGGAAGTCGATTTCAATGATCCCAACAAAAAAGTACAAACCCATTATTTACCTGTTCTGTTGTAATCTGTCAAATATTTATAAAAAAAGTTTAAGCGCCGCCGTTGCGAGTCGAACTCACGACACCTTTTTTCGATGACCCTACATTTTTCTCATTGGGCTATTAACGCCTTTGGGGTGCGATAGACGAAACCGGTAGTTATAGTCTTCTGCTTGAATTTATAAGCCTTTGTAAGCGTGAACTAAATATATTTGTATGAATAAATTAAAATGTTAAAAAGTTTTTATTGTATTAACAAATGTCTTTATTTTGTAGCACAATAATACGCAACTAATGCAACTAATTTTTATTCGTTTGAAGCTTTGAAGTATAAAAGATATGCACGCATGCATAATTCCATAACTCAAATTTTAAGCTAATTTAAGCCCAGTAACCATTTTTATAGAAAATCAAGTAAATTAAGTTAAATTATCATTTTCATTAATCAGTTGTAACTTCCTGCCATTCTTCCCTTCTACATACAAAGTTCTCAGAAATCCGAATGCTCCATCTAAATTTTTGTAAATTAAGCTAAGAAATAGACTGTCTCAGTAATATTTTGTGCAATTTACATTTAATAGTAAAAGACCTTTTACTTGCTTTTAAACTCGTATGCAATCCTTGCTTTATTATACCTTTTTGGAAGCAAATGGAAATAAAAGCTTTGAAATATAAATAAAAATGAAATTGTTGAGATCAAGAATTGAACTCGGGTTTTTTTTAGAACGTCCACATTCAACCAATTCGTCCATTCTCCGAATGTGCGATTCTTAGATTTCACTTTTTTTGTAATATTTCCATCTTATTTTCTCTTTTCCAATACATATCTTCCATACGTTTCACGAGACGAAATTGTACCTTGCAACGATAAGCGTCACAGCCTTGAAAAATTACTCTCAACGCGCGCAAAGATGTTTCACATCAAAAATAATAGATTATATAGAATTCAATCAAATCTTACATGAAAAGCAGTACCGCTTTAGACTTGGCCGACGTATTGGCGACCTTCTAGTATTGTCTATCTTATCACATTTCATTCCTACAACTATCTCTAAGATTTGTGATAGGGTATAGGACCAATCTCCAATAGGGTGCCATGAATTTTGTATTTAACCTCGTGACACTAGTTTTTGACTAGAGCCGCAACATTCATGTTGAACTCGATATCTCTAAAATGAAGTATTTGTCGTTTCTTTTGAAACAGCCTTCAATGACGTGAATTGCTTTCTTAACACCATCAATAGTATCGAAACGGCGTCCTTTTGCCACTGATTTAAATTTTTTAGACAAGAGCATGTCGGCTCAGAATCGGGACCGGTGGAGATTACAGTTTCGAGAACCAGGACCGCATCCAGGTTGCAGAGCCATCAAAAAGAAGAAGAAGAAGAAGACAAGAGGACGTCGCAGAGACCTGACTGTTTCACAATAGATTTGTAATTTATGAATGCATTCTTCGCCTACAGGTTGCCCCACTGACAGAGCTGGACTGGCCTACCAAGCTACCGGGAGTTTCCCGGTGGGCCGTGCCGAATGTTAAATCAAAAATGTTTCCTCTAAATAAATTTTTTTGAAAAAAATAAAAATTTTCCAACAAAAAAATAAAAAAATTTCAAATTTCAAGCGTATCATAATTCCTTTAAAGAACACATATCTCGCGGTCTCCTACGAAATTGCCAATTAGTTTGTTGAAGACTGTTATTTAATAAGGATGTGGAATTTAAAAAATTCTAAAAAACTCAATATGTCAACGAAACGACGAAGAGGTTGGGAGAAACAAAAAATTAAAAAACCAGAACTTTTAAATGTGTAGTATAAAAATTGTCCGCACATTATTCATAGGAAATATTCCAAGCTTTTTAATTTTGGAAAAAAGGTATAGGTTAACTAGGTAATTTTTGGAGAAAAAAGTAGTGAAAATTGAAATTGTAGTTAAAAAAACCAAAATTTTGACTTTGACGACTCATAACTCTGGAAGTTTGTAGGGTTGATAGTACCAAAACTGGTGCTTAAGTAATCCTGAGAGAAGCTAGTTCAAATTTGAAAGAAAAGGCCAATTTCTTTTTCAGTAAATGTAGGACGTGGAAAAAAATTCCCCGTCCAAAAAGTGGTGATCTAAGGTTTGAAAAAAATAGTGATGTTGGAAAAGGGTAACGTAATTTTTGCACGGGCTTTTAAGAATGCCCGGATTTCGTTGACAAGTGATGTTTTATGGCGAAACTATCGGAAGCTGAATCCAGAAAAGTTAATTTCATTTAGAACCGGTTTCATTCCATCGAGTTTATTAGATGGTGCTTGTGGCTCTTGGCCGAAGTCTTTTCAAAAAAGGGCTTGACCGAATGTTATGAAATTTTTTCCAAAGCACGTTTTCGTTAATGTGCTTCGATCGGCATTCCAACGAAGCCGATATCATTTTTGGTTTGCGCGATATCGTGCGGGTACAAAAATCACGTACGTCGTTTAAACAAAAAAACGGCTCAACCGAATTTTATGAAAATCATTTTAGATCATGCTTTAGTTAATACGCTTCGATCTGCACCTCAACGAAGACGATATCTTTTTTGGTTCGCCCAATATCGTGCAGGAAAAAATTACTACGGACGTACGCTCAAACACACCTACACATACACACATAGTTCTTCTCAAAATTATGCTTAAAAAAACCTTTGAAAGCAAAAAAAACTTTACTTGATTGTTAAAACAAAATGTATTGAAATGGGCCGAAATTTTTGAATTTCCCGGTCCTAAATTCATTCTCAGTCCAGCCCTGCACTGACATATAGAATGGACTGCTCATCAGGAAATTTTCATGGCACCAATTCGTTCCATAGTTGACAAACCTTTTTTCACTGATATGTAAACACTTTTCTAAATTAAACATTTTTATATTCGTTTTTGGATAGAAACAATATAAATTTTTGTTAAAAAAATAACAAATTGCAATTTTGTTGTTATTTCCCTTTTAAAGTGGCTTTTTTCATTAATTACAAATATTTATGTTAAACCGCGCGAGTTCTCTACCTCTGTTTCATCTAAATGTCAGTGATCCGGGTCTTATGGCGAAACGAGACAGATATAAAAAAAATCACTATACCCATCTATTTTTTGTAAATTTTCTGACATTAGCTCAAAGGAAAAAATGAAATCAGGTATGGCAACTTTAATATCGTGCAATCGTTGTGGCGGTTTTATTTTAAATTTCGCTTAAAATCATTCCAGAATTTTACTGTTCTTATTTTACTGCAAAGATAAAAAAGTTATCGTATTTTGTGGTTTATTGAAGGTCAAGAGTAAAAATATTTAAAAAAATGGAAAAGTGTGCAGTTTTTTATTGTCAAATTTTATTTTTTCAAGTTTGGCACTATCTGATTTGATTTCTGCCAGTGAATGCCCTGAACTCTTAACACGAAATTTAACAAAATTTGAGTTCAGTGACAAAAGGGGCTTATGGATGATCGAGAGAACTATACTTTTCTATACTTTTTGGTGCCATGAGTTTGTATGGGAATAATGTCTGATGAGCAGTCCATATGTCAGTGGGTTGCCCGAAAAGGACAACTGTAGACAGTGGGAACAGGTGGAATGGGATAATCTGGTGTTATCGTTACAATACGGTCGTGGAGACAACAGACCATTTATATCTATGGCACAAATGGCTGTGATAGTAACGATAAAGTAAAGGTTGCTACTGCTACACTTCTATGGTTGATCGAGTTGTCGATGGTGGAGAAAATATAATATAATATTTTACATGTTTTGTTAGATTCTGCTATCAATAAAGCTATACCCCTGTAATCAGAGATGCGACTTATTTGAAATACTTGTATTTAAAATGCAATTACAAAATGCAAAATACCTATTTTGTATTTTGCATTTAAATACCTTTTCAAAAAAAGCATTTTGTATTTTATTTGAAATACTTTTCGAGACAAATTTTCCATTTTAAAAATTCAAAATACTTTGTGATTAAGTAAAGTCAACATTACCAATCAAATTTCATATAAAATGAACGAATGGTGCCAGTGGCGTAGCGTGGCTTTCTTTCACAACTAAGAAAAAAATTGATAAAAATTCTGCGATGTCGAAAAGTCACTATTTTAAAAGGATTCAAAATAAAACGTCTTTCTTAAATTAACACTTTATTCTGCGTGTTTTTTTGCAAAGCGAACTCTTTAAACCAATAGCCAATGCTAATTTGTACCACTTGACAAGATAGCTAGATTCGTTACAACAAATTTGGAAGTTGCTAGAGGCTTTCTCAAAGCAGTTAGAGCCCGCGCCATAAAAGAAGGGAATCTTCAAATCGCTGTTTACATGTGAGTCTCAAGTCTCTACAAGAGACTAACGTTACTCTGTTTGTTTAAAAACGCAAATAACCGGCTAAATTATATTCTCAATGGCTGCGTTCAAGTTACGCAGCTGACTGCAAAATATTGCATTTATGCGCTCAAAATATGAAGACTGCTGCAAAAATCCTTCAATACTCGGCGTTCGAGTGCTGATGACAAGCAGCTGCTGCATTCAATTTGCAAACAGCTGCATAACTTGAACGCAGCCAATCACAATTCAACATGCACGCTCATTTCCTTTCTTTTATGGCGCGAGCTCCACTCTATCTCATGAAGAAAATATGTTTGCTAGGTATTGTCCACACAAGTGTTTTGAACCATTTATACAAACCTGCCCAGCAAACCAAATTTTAAGATATCTCACCGAATTCGTTACAGAAATTCGTATATTTTTCCCGAATTCGCAATCGATTTCTGAAAAAATTCGGAACGAAAAATATATGAAGGGGTTGACACGACATCGTTACAAAAATTCTTTTCGAATTCGTTACGAAATTTAGTAAAGATTTAGCAAAGCTTTTTACCCCTAATATAAAAAAGCTTTGCTAAATTTCGTAAAGAATTCGAAAAGAATTTTTGTAACGATGTCGTGTCAACCCCTTCATATATTTTTCGTTCCGAATTTGTTCAGAAATCGATTGCCAATTCGGGAGAAATATACGAATTTCCGTAACGAATTCGGTAAAATATCTTAAAATTTGGTTTGCTGGGAAATTGCATTATAAAATAAATTCACAAAAAGGCCGCGCACTTCACTCAAAGACTCACGATTTCACAATGAAATTTGACAGGAACATGTTCCGATTTCTTTCCTACTTCATTAAGAAAATTTGTTACCGGCTTCTTTATGACATTGTTGCGAAATTTTTTCCGAATTCTTTTTGAACTAGTTTCGACTAATCGTCACATACAAAGCTTTAGTTTTTGTTGTTGTGTTACTTCCGAAAACCTTTCGACTTGTAGGAATTCGGAAAGTTTGGTTTGCTGGGTGGATACAAAAAGAAGGTCGATGTTCGTCATAGGTTGAACGCAAAAAACGTGATATCTCCTGCATCTGTATTGGAAGGGAATTGTTCACTATGAGGTACTTCCAGTTGATAAGACGATTCATTCTGTGGACAAATAGAGCGATTGCGCCACGCAATTGAACGAAAACGGGGCGAACTGAATAATAGAAAAGGTGTTGTCTTTGTAAAGTCGGGAGTGGCGGGTCAAAATCATCTGCCCTGAGCAGGCAAGCACCGGCCTTTTATGTATATCTGTGACTTGTTGCGAGTTGCTATTCTATTTGGTATCGCTTTTACAGTGGTGGCGTTCCAGCACCATCAGCCAGAACAATCTGCTCAATCTGGTAATTCTTAACAATCAATGGTAAACATGTCGTTTTTGGACTAGTTTTAAGCTCAAAACAGAATTGCGACTGCGACGGCCGACTGCAACTGCGATTTATGTCATATTTGGACGAAGCAGCTAATGTATAACGAAATTGCAACCACAACTTTTATTGAGACGTGACGTTTTGCATATCCAAAAATTGTGTTTGAAAAAAATTATGTTTTGTACGCCGACTTCGATTTTGCGGCGCAGTGCCGCTGCAGTTGTAATTTCGTTATACAGCGTTGTTTTACATTTGCGCTAAACGACCGACTTCGCCGTCCGCCGTCGCAGTCGCAATTCTGTTTTGACCTTGTAATGTTTGGTGTAAACCAGGCTAGTGTAACCAGCCTTTGTATGTGGCGTCTATTGACTGCCTTATTTAGTGTAATATAAAAAGAATGTATATTTTTATTTATTTATTTATTTATCCCGCAAGCAATTTACTGCTATACTGACCCGGACTGGGTCTCAGGGAATACTGTTGAATATACAGGAATCTTACGACTATTTATACTACTAATTTATCCTACTACGTTTACAAATTATTCATTACATAATTATTCTATTTACAATCTACTTGCAACACAGTAGCTAATAATAAATGTCAAATCAATTTACAATTAATTTATGTCAAAGTGTTTCTCATAGTAGGTTTCTACAGTGTTTCTGATAGTACACCTACTATATCCACTACATGTCATACCGCAGTCGTGCCGTGATTATGGCCTTATATTGCTGACAGGATTGCTAGCTTGGTCCACTTTGGCTGCCGCCCCCCGCATCTGTGCCGCCCGGGGCCATGGCCCCCTCTGCCCCCTCACGCTACGCCACTAAATGGTGCAGCTCGTAGCCAAAGTCTAGATATTAACAAGTCTTTCATCTTCATATGGTTAGTGAGTGAAAGGCGAACAGCTATATGCACACATTTTTCACATGACGATGTCAGGGTACCAGATAGAGAATGCAACATTTTTATACACGCTCGCACACAACTAGCCAGCAGAAGATTTTATGATTTTATATGGGGATAAACTTGATGTATTGGTGCATATTTACTATTTATGAAAAAAAACAGCCGATTCAATTTTCCTTCCTTTTCTGCTCTGCATACTTTATGGAAGAGAGAGAATCTGGCTTTCTCTCGCCGAGTTCACGATGTATGCGTTGAGCTGTGCTCAGCAATGATGTTCTTATATGCACGCACACAACTAACGGGGGGAAAATTTTGTATGAAGATGAAAGACTTGTTATATCTAGACTTTGCTCGTAGCCACATCATTTTACTTGGACTATACAGATCCCATCCAAATGACGGTGTGGGTGAGTGAGCGTGTGGTTAGTTATGCTTGGCCTCAAGGCGAGAAACTCTCAGTCCATGGCTTGCTGGCGGCCTGTATATGAATGGGGCCTTTAGAAATCGCCTCATGGAAATATAATATTCCTCTTTTGAACTTTGACTATTAAATACGAGAAGAAAGAATACCTACTCTATATAACACTTGTCTATTGTTCTAATATTTTTTTCATATCCTATTGTAAGTAATAAAAAAAAGAGGCCTTAATTTAATTAAATTTTTTTAATGCTATTCCTAAACATTCGCATTCTTACGAATGTTAGATCCCTAGTACCAATACCACGGTAGACTTGGAAACCCTTCAATATATAAAGGATGAGTGCACAAGTCTGGCGATATTAAACACTTATCATACAATAAAAAAAGTGATTTTAAAATACAACACATGCTTATCAAGCTCAGCACCAGTAGAAAGACTTTTTTCATATGGTGGCGTGACAGAAGTACAATGAGCGATAATGTGTTTGAACAACTTTTATTATTAAAAAGTGTAATAAATAAAGAGAATTAAATTGAACAAAAGGTATTTGTAATTAAAGTATTTTGAAAATAGCTATTTTGCATTTAGTATTTAAAATAAAAAACACAAAACTATCGAGACACAAACTCAATGCTCAATATTCGAAACTAGAGATATGCTGCAAAGGACCGTCAAATTTGCCCCTTCAAATGCTCTAGAGGAGGCCAAGGCTCGATTTGAGCTGTAGCGCCATTGGTTCGATGGTTTGCTTAAAGTAGCTTAACGTGCACAAAAATCTAAACTTAAAGGCCGATTCACACCGCCGCGTTCGCGAATGCGATTGCGTTTCAAGTGCGATTGCGATCAATCGCAACAAGGCAGTTTAAATTAGGAGTGCACATCGAGAACGCAAATCGCCAGCGTTCAGCGATTCCTGTCGCGTTCAGTTTTGTGAACGCGTCCGGCGGCATTTGATCGCATATCGCGAGTTGGAAAATCATTGAAACAACATGGATACGTAAACTTTTCAAGTAATTTCGAGCATTTTTTATAATATGACTTTTTTCGGGAAGTAGACCCATCTCGAAGTAGGGGGTTGAGGCGTGAAAAAGAGGTTAAAATTGAAAAAAAATCTCCCGCTGCGTATGTAGGTTCTGAAAGGGCTAAATAACCGTTAAATACTAGTGGCAGAAGACCATTTGCTGGGGATGTGAGGGCGTGAAATGGCAACTCCAGGTAGGGGTGGCTTGGGGAGGGTGCAGGGAATTGCAGGGAACTGATTTATTAATTTGCCATTCGCGATTGCATCGCGTCAGTGTGAAAGTCCTTGATCGCAATCGCCGGTGTGAATCGGCCTTAAAAGTCTGGAAAATTCCTAAAATCATTGGGTGCCTTCCATTTAGACACAGAGAGACACAGTGTTACACTGTGTCCGACACAGAAGTGTTCCATCAACGACACAGCTAGACACACCCGGGCACAACTAAGGCAATGCTACCAACCCTCGCCAATTTAACTGTGATCGTTAATTTATAATTACAACAATATTGTTTCATTTTTAAGATTCCCAGCATTTATAAGATGTCGGGTAATTAATTTAAAGAAATTATCAACATAAAATTTACGATTTACTTGCCAAACAAAAATAAAAACGAGGAAAGTGCGCCATGGCGGATTTTTCATGAACTTATGTGTTCCATTTGGGCTTACACAGAACGACACAGAGCGACACGCTGTGTCGGACACAATTGCCTTTCTGTGTCTAAATGGAAGGCACCCATTTTCAGTTACATCAAATTAATTACTTTGTGTCTTAACCATACGTGTTATCGGGTGAATGTCATTAAAATCATGTAGGTGGAGACGTACATTGCACGAACACATTGTATTAAATTCTAAGAAAAGCTCACCGCCCAATTTCTTATTACTGACAGATTAATTATCCGGTCTAAAATGACTTTTCAATTAAAGTTATAAATTTGGAATTGACTGATGAAAATAGGAGTAGATTATGTAATAAATTTAAAAACAAAAATTGTTTAATGGTATAGGTGGTAAAAACGTGATAACATTATCGAAGAACTCTTACAGCCGCAGAAGCATTTTCTTGGATTAGGTTCGCGATTTTTTTCTTTTTATCTGCGGCCCCTTGAAACCCATGGAAATTAATAGTATGTCGATTGGATTTTTTCCAAGAACTAGTTAGCCTTATCTACAGGAGCAGGATTGCTAAATTTATGATTTCAATGTCCTAGATACCAAAAAAATTTCCTTTATTCGCTTATTCACTGACTATCCTTATTCGTGGCTCCTTTAAGGCAAAGTCGTTGGCTTGGGCTCATGAGGCTGACAGCCCATCAAAATTTATAAGCCTTAAGGAGCACCTAATGTCATTTAAATTTTCATTTAAATCATAAACAAGACCAAAAACCATAACAGACTATAAATCATATTCAAAGCTTCCTCATTTTCAATTACGGATTTTCTGGTTAGGACTCGACTGGCAGGCAGCAGGAGCCATTGCCAAGGATCGAGGAGGCTTATATCCTCAATTTTCACTCATGGCCATCCCTATTGGGATATGTTCATTAGGACTTTATTCAAAGTTATGAAACCCAGTAATCTCTCTAGGGTAGTTCACATTTTATTGTTAGCATTCCATGAAATAAGAAGAATTCTCGAGAGATAATTAAGAGTTATAGTCCTGTGGTTTTTAGGTTTCGGTACAAACCGAGTGCGGTAGTAGTGGTGATGCTTCTTGCTAACGCAATTCAGTCTCTGCTAAAATGGGAAACCATAAAAAAGGAACTTCCACTAGGGGCGCATCTAAAGCAAGGCGGAACAGGGTTATGAACTAATTAATTCCCGGTAACTCATTCCGACCAACTCAAATGTCCTTTCTGTTTCCTTTTTTTTCCTTGATGTTTTTTTTTGTTTTGTTTTTAGAAGATTCGACACTTCCACAGCATCATGGCTCAACCACCAACTGAACCGGCTCTGGCATAAGTATGGAGCTCTCTTATAATAATTGCCAGCTTTCTAGAGGTTGCTCCTTTGCTCCTTTTGTTCCTTTTTCGTTCATATTCGGCCCAACTCCCGAGACAACGTACCCTACAGTAAAATGAGATGAGATTTCGGTAAGTGTGAATGAATGGCAGTGGCAAGTAATTTCAGTTCTGTGTCCTTGGAGATCAATTCAAGCAAGATTGTATTCCTGAAACAACCGGCAATACTGAACTCTTGTAGTATATATGCATATACGGAACTTGCTTATACAGGATCTTGGCTAATAGTACCTTCTAGTATCCCAAAAAGCAGAAATCTCTTCATTGGTGAGCCCTGGCGACATGATGGGGTGGTGTATGTATGCTGTATATATACCAAGGGCCATGAACTACCGTCATGAGACTGAAAAAGATTCAACTAACAAAGTTGAGATTGTAGCATTTTCCCTTTACCCATCATGTGTTTCAGGGCGACGACAGTAGTATTACCGCATTTATGAGTATGACGTTGAGGAAATAATGGAAATGTATGTGATTTTCCTTTCTGGATACTTCAATTTGGATAAGGGATTGTAATAAGGAAAATGATTACCATTAAAGTTAATGGAGTGTTTTTGCACGAAGAAAAAAGTGCTTGAGTCATCCCCGCATCATAGATTGTACATAAAGGTTTGAATAAGTGCCGGTTTCACACATTTTCTTCCAGGGAAATTGCTTGTAATTCAAAGAGTGTTCAATCGCTGAGAACGCCTATAGTAGAGACAATCTCCTTTTATACAGATTTCGTATTTATTTTACCACATACAATGGCTAAAATAATTTTTCTTTCTTTATGCACAAAATTTTAATTTAGTGTTAGTGCTGTTTTGTATTTTGTGGCAAGGATAGCATATGAAGATAATCTTGAATCAGCCCTAAAATATTATATGGCAGTAACAGTTTCTCATCAACTGGGGAATATCTGCGGAAATCGGAATTTCAAGCGTAAGAGGCAAGACTTTTACAATGGCTATTATTGGAGGGATTTTATTACAGGGTCTAGCCAAAATTTTATTTTGATTACCGCGTTCTGATTAAGGTAGGGCCAAGTCAATAATGCACGTTGCGCGAGCAAATGACTTATTCAGTTACAGACTTCCAATTGCTGAAGAAGTCATTTGCTCGCGCAACGTGCATTATTGACTTGGCCCGTAGTCTTCTTCTTAATGCTAGTTCACACTATTCGAATATGTTGAGCGATTTTCATATAGACAGTCTACAGACCATCTATAGACCATGTCTATAGTCCGTCTATGGAGACCGTACTTTGTCTCGTCTAGTGTCCGCAATATGATTTGAATTTAGTCTCCGTCAGTCCATAATGGAGGACGTTGTTTGACCACATTTCAAAAAAAAAAGTTTAAACAGCGTAAATAAAAACGGCCGAAGCACACACTCGGTAGGTGGAGAAAGAGAGGGACGTGTCTCGCGTCTCGTCGTAAGGTTCACCTTGGCGAAGTGTTGCGCGATATGTCTAGTAGGGATGTTACGAATGTTCGCATTCGCATCCGCTTATGCGAATGTGGAAAACAAAATTAAAATACGACAAATTGACAGATCTGGCTCGGCAATATCTGAGCACTCCACCGGCCAGCGTTCCGAATGAGAATTTGTTCAGAGCAGCCGGCCTTATATATTAGCCCGTTAAAGCCCCCATTCACAACAGGCTGCCGGCAGGCGATAGCCTTTTAAGCCAGGCCAGCAGGTACCGCCCGATGAAGGTCATACATTACTCAGTCTAACTGAGGGATGAGAACTTGTGGGATACGTCTGACAGGGCCTGGACTGCAGGTGATCCCATGATTCCCTACATACACAAAGGCAAAGACGACAGTTTAGCGTAGCCGGTTATTAATTCAAGTGCAAAAATGTTCATGGCTTCAACGAAAATATTAGACTAAAAGTTCTGATATTTCAGGGACGGACTGACGATAAATACCCATACACACAAAGATTTTTGTCAGTTTTCTTGGTCTGCAGGCCCAGCCGGCCCCATCCAGTTGACGGTATGGGTGAGTCTGTTTGTGGTTATATTTGGCCTCAAGGTGAAAAACCTTCAGGCCATGGCCTGCCGGCGGCCTGTATAATAATAGGGGCCATTAGAAATCGCCTCATGGAAATATAATATTCCTCTCTTGAACTTTGACTATTAAATACGAGAAGAATACTATTGATGGTGCCACTGATGATATGGTGCATCTGGGACGTGCATAGAAGTCGCCTTCACTATCGCCTCCACAACCATTTGTACACAGCTGTTTCCTGCTAAGGTATCGGAGGCTCCAACTAGATTAGCAACCCCTCCATCGGAACCTGTAAGTGTAGATGCTAGCTCCTTTTAGACTTCAAAGACTGTTAGGTCGTCCAAGCGCTCACTAAGATCTTCATCAGATCAGAGGCAGCCTCTTTGCTAGAAGACACCGTTTTGAATTCCTTTATCCAACCCTACCTTAAGCCGAAAAGGAGTTTAAGACCAATTCGTTCGAGCACCTCGAGGCACTCATTGTTAATAAGTAGTACAAGCGTTCTGCTGTTACACTGGTATTCCACGGCCTCAAGTACATTTCAGTCATCCATAGGGATATCCTTAATGTGGCACCGAAGGTACTCGAGCAATTTGTCTGGCTTTGCTTCCGTTTTTGGGAGCCAGATTCTCTCCCCCCCCCCCGGTCTTTTAGGAATATCTTTTGCCGTAGAATTTTTTTATTTATAGTCAAGCCTACAAAGGAAAACTTATAAATGTCAAGATAATTGGATTCGTTAATACAACTTTCTTACTCTTGGCTAATTTTTGCAAACATGACTTCTCACTTAGTAAATAGTTCATCCAATCAAATTAAATACAAAACAACATTAATAGTCCGGGGAAATTAGCAAAAAAAACGCACGAAAGGAGGCAAAATTCGGAAATGGCTGAAAATTGGTCCACAGCTTCCTTGTGACTTTTTAAGAAAACAATTTCGGAATGACAAAAAAAACAAAATGGCCGCCTTAAATATAGCGGTTTTCCTGTGTTTTCATTGTATCTCGGTTTCTATAGGTCGTACAACCCCGTACAAATGCCCTAAATGTTGACAATGAAATTCTCTACAACTTTAGATCTTACAAGATGGTGACCCGATTAACCCTTTCAAAGTTAATCAAGGTCAAAGTTTCCAAAAACCACTCTTTGGGGAAAACTGGTTTTTTCGAAAAAAAATTTTGATCAGTCAATACGAAACGTTATTGCCTACAAAAAAGCCGTCTTGTCATTTTTTCGAAAACTTAACCCTTTCGAAGTTATTCAAAGACAAAGTTTCAAAAAATCAGTTTTTGGTCAAATAATGACTCAGAAACTGATTATTGAGTTTTTATTTTTGTTCTATTTATACAAAAGGTTATTGCCTACCCTAATGACATCCTTGACATTTTTTCGAAAACTTTTCGAAAAATTTTGCAAAAATCAATAGTGATTTTTTGGCCAAAATGTGATTTTTGGAAAATTTGACCTTGAATAACTTCAAAAGGGTTAAGTTTTCGAAAAAAATGACAAGAAGCTTTTTTGTAGGCAATAACGTCTCGTATTGACTGATCAAAAAGTTTTTTTTCGAAAAAACCAGTTTTTGAGTGATGTTTTCGCCAAAAAGTGATTTTTGGAAACTTTGACCTTGAATAACTTTGAAAGGGTTAATCGGGTTAACATCTTTGTAAGAACTAAAGTTGTAGAGAATTTCATTCTCAACATTTAGGGCCTTTGTACGGGGTTGTACGACCTATAGAAACCGAGATACAAGGAAAACTGCTATATTTCCGGAGGCCTTTTTATTTTTTTTTGTGATTCCGAAATTGTTTTCTTAAAAAGACCCAAGGAAGCTGTGGACCAATTTTCAGTCATTTCCGAATTTTATCTCCTTTAAATGCTAATTTCCCCGGACTATAAATGAAACGAATCCATATTCAAAAGTGTCAACAATAGTGTTACATAAAATAATGAAAAATAATTACAAACACTTGGTTGTCGAAGAATGCAACAATCAACAACTCATATTATACCCAATATATAATTATTAACATCAATGAACCATCATAAACATACAAAAGCATAGCGATAAATGATAAAGGATCTTTCAAAAGGCAATAATCCTTTCATTACACTATTCGCACGCGTGTTTTCCTCAAACAACGTACGTGACGATAGCTCTATTAAAATAATTAAACAAAAGCCCTTAGCGGCACGCGAACCTTTAGTCGTCGGCTGGGAGGGCAATCAAAATGCGATTCTAATAATTCAGGAACGAAAATTTTATTAGGAAAACGTGTCCAAGAATCAAATAGAATTCCCATAAAAATCCATTTCTCCAGTCTGGCATGATTCATTCAGTCATCAAGGATATAAGCAATGATTCCCATTTATGATGGCACACATTTCATGAAATTCACAAGTATAAAGCGCATTATTATTTTTG
Source organism: Thereva nobilitata (assembly GCA_963855945.1). Classification (NCBI taxonomy): domain Eukaryota; kingdom Metazoa; phylum Arthropoda; class Insecta; order Diptera; family Therevidae; genus Thereva; species Thereva nobilitata. The sequence continues at coordinate 51,731,490 of OY979694.1, read as the reverse complement.
CGGTTTTTGACTGGCTCGTAAAGGACGAAAGGACAAATTTATAGTAGATATTTTGGAGTCTTTATCACTGCAAACCTTGCTACCAAAAACAGAAAAGAATCTTGCAATTCGCTGTTGAATTGTTAAAAATGACTTTGGAAAATTCTCTTCACTATGGTGTAGAAATTGTGCCCTACTTTCTGCATAAGTAGTTGAAGACGTCTTATAAGTGGACTCGTAAAATGAAAAATGAGCCACTTCGCATGTCTTCCGGTCGTTTTCTGCCGTCTTTTAATAAATCAAGATTGCTGAATTGTTGTTGTTTTCTAGGCAGCTTTCTATGATATCCTTTCCTAGCTATATGGCCGTCATTTCCTAACAATAAACTTGGCTGTAATCTAAATTTACTACCAAAGCTATTAAAATACACTTAGAATCCGCTAAGCAATAAAATCTACCTTCAAAGCTACCAGTCTTAAAAGTTCAATGGTGTGGTTTTATGCTGGTTAAGAGAACTTTGTCTTAAAAAAAGGACATGCACTTACACCTGCACAGAATACAAGGGGTTGTTCTACATTTAAGGATTTTTGGTTAACGACCATCACGCACAGAAAACAAACTTCGGAATAGGAAACTTTTTAAGTTATCACCTTAAGTGACGTCTTTGGTGTAGAATCTTTGAAATAAAATTTTCCATTCTGCCATCCTTTGTCTCTGATTTTTCCCTGAATAACAATTTTTACGGAAGATTGATTTTTGTAACAGCACACCTGTCATATTTTCCATATAATCAATTAAGGCCACCCACGTGCCACCCATCAGTTTATTCCATTCACCACCTACCATTTCCTACAAAATTTTAAGGGTTTGTATATTTGAAACTGATAGCGCATAATATAACTCGTATTTCAGCGTCTAGACAGTCAAGGGAATATGAAATTTTCACTAAAGAACAAAGCACAAAAGTCTTGATTTGCACTTTTCAACGTGTAAGCAGCAGCAGCAAACCACATAAGGTAAAAATCCGTTATGTGTTATAGGTGTGGTAAGAAATGAACCAAATATAGTTAAAACCTTGCAGAAGGGACTTCACATCGATTCAATCCGACATGATTCAATTTATAAAAATTTTTACTCAGATGAAGAAAAGGGGAAAATGAAAAAATAAAAAGGATATGCTAGACACCTTTTATGAAGTTCCACTGATTGAGATACATCAGTGGAACTTCATGAAGTGAAGTGCCGACGGTTGCTGTGCGAAGCAAATTTCCGTTTTTATTAGTGGCTTTAAAATCCTTCGAACAATCAGTGCGAAAGCAACAGACACAAGATGCAGTCTTTCAGAATTTATAAAATCTTGTTTGGCACTGGAATTGCTTGCTTGGAAAGGTGAGATGAAAATTCAGTCTTTCCGTATTTCTGTTGAGAATGTGAGAATAACGTCAGGTAATTTGACACCTGTAAGTAATTTTTTCTTTATTTTTAAAAGTCCTGGTACTATTTTTACATATTATGATCAAAAGAGAACGGGAATTTTGAATTGTGAATTGCCGCGCTTATCCAATCGGTAAATTTTTATTTTCTCAACGTTGGCAATACTCTTATTGGTGTTTTGACGCATGTCGTAAGAATAGTATTTGATTGGCGTCTACACGAAGAAGTCGAAAAATTGTTGTGTGGCGATTTTTATAATGCATGAAAAATTGGAACAACGCGAGAGCTTAAAATTTTGTGTTAAAAATGAAATTTCGTGTGCCGATACGTTGAAAGTGTTACCAAAGGCGTATGGTGAAGCGTGTATGTCGAAAACACGAGCATACGAATGGTATACAAGGTTCAAAGGCGGCCGAGAGAGCCCAGAACACGATGAGATCCCTGGAAGGCCATCAACGTCTGTTACCGAAGAAAAAATCGAATCGGCGCAGCAAATGGAGTTGGAAAATCGTTGTTTATCGATTAGAGAGATTGCTGTGCTGTTGACCATCTCATTTGGATCAGCCGAACACATTTTAACTGATATTTTGGGCATGAAAAAACTGAATTTCATTCAAAAACAGCGTCGTGTTGATGTGACCAAAGAGATGATTTCCAACGCAGACAGTGACCAAAAATTCATCGAACGCATCATTACTGGTGACGAAACATAGGTTTATGGATTTGATATGCCGGCCAAACAACAATCGTCCGAATGGTGCTTCGAAAATGAGCCAAAACCGAAGAGAGAGCGCCAAAGACGGTCCAAAATCAAAGTTTTGCTGACGGTTTTCTTCGATATTCCTGGTGTGGTGCACTACGAATTCCTTTCGGAGGGCCAAACGGTCATTTAGGCGTTACGTGTCGTTTGCGTGAAGCCATTCGGAAAAAAGGCCCGATTTGTGGAAGAACAATTCATTAATTTTAACACCACGATAATGCGCCATCTCATGCGGCCTTGATTATTTCGGGATTTTTGGCCAAAAATTCGACCACTGTCATCAGCCAAGCACCATACAGTCCAGAGATGGCCCCGTGTGACTTTTTTCTATTTCCCAAACTCAAATTTCCATTGCGGGGAAGGCGTTTTGAGACCATAGAGGCCATAAAAGAGAATTCGCTGCGTGAGCTGAAGGCCATACCTTTGGCGGCCTATAAAAAGTGTATGGAAAATTGGATCAAACGTTGGCATACATGTATTGTCGCAGGAGGAGAGTATTTTGAAGGGGATAATAAAGAAATTTATTAAAAATTGAAATTTTACGTTTTTTTTGAAATTCCGTTCTTTTTTGATCATGTGTATGTGAGTTATCCGGTGAATTAAATTCAATAGTTTTCTCATATTTTTTACATACTTTCGCCGCCATCTGTAGCCAATTTTATAAGACCATCCAAAAGATCTGTGGTTCGATTCCATTCCGCAGCATGGCTCTTCAACTTCCCACTTGTGCTACCCTTCTTTCTTGCCTTCCATTTTGGATAAATTCCCTGCCCTTTCTTCTATCATCGCCTCCTGTAAGCATAATAAGCGAAAAAGCCCTTCCTGCTCAAATACTCAAGTCAGCGTTCTGTCACACTAGTAGGTACTTGATGGGAGCGATTGAATAGAAGCAAGCGTTTATGTTGGAGATTCTTCCACTCTTTTATCTAGTTTCTATCCGACTAGAGTTAGGTTTTTTTACGAGGGAGTGGTGAGAATCTAACATCAGTCTAGCAGAAGGGAATGTGTTTTTTTTCTTCCCAGGAGGTAAGAAGCTCTCGCTATCGCCACGACTCATGTATGACTTATGTTACTGGCGATCCCGCATGGCGGTTTTGTGGGACTCTAACCCTAAAATAAAAAGGCTCCTGCTGCAACTTTCCCCGCGGACTGGCTTTTTAGCATTAGGTCACGGGGTTGGCTCAGCTTTATTTAACTGATAGTAATCCTGGCATTTCTTTCAGCCAGCAGCGCGGAGCTACAGTCTACAAGTCATTAATATTGCCCCGCCTTAATTATCTGTCCATTGCCTTAACTGGGCTAACGAGTCAAGCAAAGCTCTTTTTGATGTGAAAGCCAAAGCTCAGGAGTCACCCTTTGTACTTACCAGTCCGCCATGTTGTACTCGTCTTGGTGCAATGTCTAGTAGTGAGCTTTGTTAGAAGGAAGGTTAGTTCTAGTCTGGGAGGTGCTGAGGGAGGGGGTAATAGACCTTGCGCTTGAACTCCTGGCTGTTGTAGGAGCTATCACCAAAAAGAATACATTTATAGATATGAAGCCGGGCTTCGATTTCCCAATGTCGATATTCTTAGCGTGGCTCGACAAGGGTGACAACTCTTTGGTGAGGGCATCGGGTGTCTATAGACTCATTGAGCCATCGTAGGAATAGCGCAGGATTGACAAAATTGTAAGCATAGTGACTACTTTGCTGATTCAGATTGCCAAAACGAGCCGGAGCAGTGGGGCATACGACCTTTCGTGTCTGCTTCCTTTGTGAGAAAGGTGGCTTCGATGAAGCTCCATACCCAATTCACTGACTCCGGGGCTGGATCAGCTGCCTAGCTGCTATGTCTCCTCGAGTTTCTATGCCTTTCTCTGCCTCGTTGAGCCTCGCATTACATAAGGTGTGAATGGCTTCCAGCGCCACTTCCACCTTCCTCCATCATCATCCATCATCATCTGGTCCAGGATGTTCTTCGGTTCACTTAAAGATGACATGTTCCGCGTCCTCTTTATCGCCCGGACATTCTAGGCAGAACGGTGATTCGTTCAACCTGAAGCTATTAAGATATGCTCTATAACCTCTCAGGAGCTGCGTGAGTAGTACCTCACTTCTCCATGTTCCCTCATAACCCACTTCTCCACATTTGTTATGAGTATCACGGAGGCAGATGGAGCCTCTATGAGGCTAGCCCTACTGCCTCATGTGGGTCCCATGTGGATTGCCCTATAGGGCTCTAAAGGCCTTGCCCTATCCCAATTGGAAAAAAGCTAAAAAATTTAGGAAATTTTTTAAACGAGAGTGCCGTTTTTCCAAGCGGGCCCCCAACTGAGTACGAATCATGTCCATGCTGCTTACTTCGGCGATCGACGAGAACCTGTCAACTGAGTATGCTTAATGACAATTTTCATGGTCACCAACATAATCGCCTGAGATATGAAGCAAGGCAACAATAGAAACTAAAGCTTTGTATTAGTACAGGTAAATTAATTCGAAAAAAGCGAAATAGCGGAAATGATTGGGTACAGGCTCAAATTTGGCAGAGAGCTTTCTTTTAGGGTTATTAATAAGGGATTATAAAGTCTACCGATTTTCTACCCCGGGAAACCCACTTTTTAGGGGGTTTTAGGGTCAAAATTTCAGTTTTTTGAAAATACATCTTAAACGGTAAGTCTTACATCTTAAACGGTAAGACCTTAAACCCCCTAAAAAGTGGGTTTCCCGGGGTAGAAAATCAGTTGTGTGGTGCTCCTGACGAATCTAAGGGGAAATCCCTCTTTTATCCTGCCCCTCACTGGCAATATGGGGCCCACACGCTGCATGAGGCATGCCCCCTTTAAATGCTAGTCGCGATGGGTCCATTGACAATCTCTGTTGCTCTCCATCGCCAGAATACCAATTCGAGTCATTCCTGTTATCCCATAGGCAGAGTTTATTTTCCTCCTATTCCCCGTACTATCCAATGTTGCTGCCCACACTGGCGTTGCATACAATAAGACCGAACTAACCATTTTTATGATAAAGAGGCATCAGCTTGGCCCGGACCCCTATGGCTGAAAGAATCCGGGGCCTGCACCTCAAGACCCTACTGTCGTAGCAACATTTCCAGTTTTGGAATATAGAAATTAACGGGAAAGCCGACTCTTTTTTTTTATTTGGAAGACTAGAGCTTAGGGGAAGCCCTTTGTACTGTCGACAATCTATTTTTTTCGTATAGAGTGCAATGTCGAACAGCCAAGAAGGAAGTCTTTCTCCGAATTTACGAATATTTCTCCATTCTAGAGGAGTTTCTTAGTAGTCTTACTAGTCCAGGAGGCATAGCGGAAAAGTATTCATAATGGAACTACTCCAGTAAACTGCCTTGTTCAAATTTATCACTTTATCACTAGAAAGACGGTTTTGTTGGATTTTTTTTTAATTTACCTTACGTAACCTGAAATTAATTATGAAATCACAATATTCCATCGAAGGGGAAATTCGCAATACTCTAGGGATTTCATCGTGTGGTTGGTTACACCATTTAAGTGCTGAGTAAGCAGCTTGAACAGAAGTATATAGCTTCAGAATTCGGTATTTGCATTGTTTGAATGAGTAATGAACAAAACTTAGTAGTTTCCATTCTCCTAATTGAAACGACATCCGATTCACAATTAAAGATTCAACAAGGCTTCAATTATTCGGGCACTTTAATGGAGCTGCCAAAGCTGTCGAAATGTTCGTTTCCCCGTGAATCCTGACGATAAGGCTATGTAAGAGAGAGAGAGCACGTGCAGGCGACGGGTGGAAGGAACCACCCTCTCAATGGATTTCTAGCTCCAATTTCACCATTGAAGTGTGCTTCTGACTATTAAAGTTGACAATGGGAAAACTTTTCGCCATGATGAGTTCTAAAAATGCCAATGTATTAGTCGACTTTGACACAGCACTAGACCTGGCAGACAACAAAACAGGGGAGGATAGAGTTTCATTAACAGGAAACGAGATCCTTTGATTGAATTATTTTTTAAGTTTGTTATGTTTAACTAAGAAGTTTGTGCAAACGTTCCCGATATTTGAGTTAATGTTGTGGGAGGCGATGTCGGAGTGAGATGCGATGTTCACAGATTCGCTAAACAATAATGACAGCACGAACAGGAAGACAAAGTTCAAAGAGAAAGTTTCCACCGGGAGACATCGGGAAAGGAAGAGTGTATTCGCTGTTGTCTTATATAAATACGGTACTGACAGCTTCAATTTGTAGACAATATATTACTTTCCTTTATTTTCTACCTAATTATGAGAAAATACTCAGAGCACAGCTGAAAATTACACGAATTCTGAATAAGAACGCATAATTGTCGAAATGTACGTATTTATTTTAGGGCGAAGTTTCGTATTGTCTTTTGTGCGAAATACACGTCTTTCTAAACTGATCTTAAAGGGAAATATTTTATGCAAAAAATAACTAAAAATATTCAGAAGATAAACAAAAAAACGCGTACAGAAGGCGTTTTATAAGAAATGTTATTTTTAGATCTGTTGAGCAAGTTACCTTGTGATATTAATTTTAATTTAAGTCCTTGCAAATAATGAGCAAATTTCATTGTCAAATAATTACAGACAGACAAAAAAAAAGTGAGTACAAATATAATTAAATAAAATTCAAATTCTAAATTCATGAAAGAAATTATGAAAACGACAGTATTTTTATGTGATAAAGCTAAGCTTCGTCCTTCGTACTAATAGCAGCGAGCAATAATAACAAGAGTGATTAGGCAGACCTCAAGGACAAGTAAAAGAGTTAAAGATATGAAGGAAGAGATTAGCAATAACATTAAGCAAAAAGTCAAAAAAGTATTAACAAACGCGCGATGGATATACATTTTATGCAAAAAACGCAAGAATATAAAAGAAACAGAAGATGTTCCTTGTTTCCCCTATTCAAATGTTTACATTACATGTTTACATACATAGCATGTAGTATGGAAGTAATTTTGCCTCCTTTTATCATAGATATTACTTCTTTGATATTTTGACTTTTTCACTCCCATTGAAATTTTTATCAGCTGATTGATCTCAAGGGCATTGAAACATTTTTAAAAATTTGTTCTAGCTCATCACTCTTATTATTATTGCTCGCTGCTAATAGTCTGCGATGTCATACATACGTACATAGTCTGCCTTGTCGTACGTACATACATATGATGGTACTATATATAATATTGTATGAGGTAGGCCAGCAGTAGTCTGGAGGTGTGGTGGAGCGAGATGTGATTTTTGCGTTAAAATTTTTTGATGTAAGAGTTCGGAAATACTGATCGCGAAACGTTATTCCATAGTCTAGTTCTATTAGAAATGAGACAGTACTCCGTTTCGGAAGCGGAAGATTCGGCCTGATTTTTACAGAACAGTCAATAGTGAGTTTGATGTCCACGTTAATTGGGTTTGATGTCCACATTAATGCAGGCCCGCCACATAGGGGGGGGGGGCAACTGGAACGAATTGCCCCGGGCCCCGACTAAAGGGGGTCCCGAGAATAGGTTGAATCCCAAAAAGTTAAAACCCCATATCCCTGCATACTAATCGCCTAGGGGCCCCGAAACTATCTTGAAACCCAAAAAATCAAGACCGCCCTATCCATGCGCTCTACTTGTCAAGCAAGCACTAATCTAGAGCCTGAAACCCAAGCATGCAGCACTCTAAAATATATGTTATTCTTGTATGGATATGGATTCTTCTACTCATCATACTTAAATAGTAAACACTAGAGAACAGAAAACTTACCCAGCGGGAAATGAAGCTAGAACACTCTTAAAAAGCTTGGGGCGTTACCCTTCCCATCCCAGTTCTATATCTTTTTTAACATTGCATGATTGCAGTGGGGAGCATTCCTTTTACTGCTGCTTTTTTTAGAAGCGTTTTTGAAGCAGTTACAAAAGTAGAAAAAAATTTCTAACCCTCTAATTTATGTTGTAGTTGTAGCAGTGTCGAAAACCTTTTTGTTTACCTTGTGCAATTGCCTTTTCGTCCTTCCAAACGCGAGTGTCGACAGCGGCTTTACCAAGCGGTCCCCCAACTAAGTACCAACCGCGTTCAATATGCTGCTTGACCAACGCATCGAACGAGAACGGGTCTCTGTTTGCCGTTTTCTTCGTTCCGTACAATTCCTTAAACATCCAATCGGAGCATATTAACAGCGGGGTATAGCTGGGACACCCTGTCCGATGGGGTATAATTCACGGATCCGGTCCCCCAGGTTCGGGGGTTGGGCGAAAGGTTGACAACCTCTCCTCGGAAAACAATTCTTGTTATGGAATCGAGAAATCAGCCTCGGAACAGTCAGGATTTACGGCAAAGACCCCAGCAACGTCCCAGGACTAATGATTTAAGGACTAACGATATAAAATTTGCAACATGGAATGTGAGAACATTATATAGACCTGGAGCAATGGCAGAAATGATAGATGAGCTTAGACGATATAGAATACTCATTGCAGGATTACAGGAGCTAAGATGGACTGGTAAAGGAGTCCTAGAACGAAGAGACGCTACGATATTCTACAGTGGCAATAATGACTCCAGAAGAAACTTTGGGGTAGGTTTCTGTGTACTTAAACCTCTACTCAACAATGTAATAGACTTCACCCCGCTTAACGATCGGATCGCGACCCTAAGAATCAAATCCAGATTTCATAATATAACATTCATCACGGTGCACGCGCCTACAGAAGAAAAACCAGAACAAGAAAAGGATGACTTCTATGAAACTCTTAGAGTGACTTATGACCAAGTCCCTTCTTACGACATGAAAATCGTATTAGGCGACTTTAACGCTAAAGTGGGTAAGGAATCATATTATTACCCCTACGCTGGCAAATTCTCGTTGCACGAAGAATCAAACGATAACGGGAACAGAATGGCCGAATTCGCTATAGCAAGAAGTTTGACAATAGCTAGCACCTGGTTTAACCATAAAAATATACACAAAAGGACATGGACATCACCAGACGGCAGGCACCATAACCAAATCGACCATGTTCTAGTTAACACTAGGCATGGAAGTAGCATACTGGATGTAAGGAGTTTCCGAGGAGCGAATGTAGACACCGATCATTACCTAGTTGTTGGGAAAATGAGGGCGAAAAAACTAGCGACAAGACATAGAACAAACAATGATAGACAAACAAAGTGGAACATAGAAAAATTAAAAAATGAAGAAACAAAACAACAGTATGAAAGAATGTTAACAGGAAAGCTAGAGGAAATAGCAAGGAGTCTGGAAATGGAAAATGATCTGAACGTGATGTGGAACTCGATAAAAGAAAAAATCACAGAGACAAACAACAGTGTATTAGGCACACAAAACCAAGAGAGAAGGAGGCACTGGTTTGATGATCAATGCAAGAGAAGCATTGAAATAAAAAACCAAGCAAGACAGGTGTACCTAGAAAGAATGACCAGAGGAAACCACGAGAAATATGTAGCAGCACGAAGAGACACGAAAAAGTTATTAAGGAAGAAAAAACGTGACTACTTTAGAAATAGAATAAGTGCGATTAAGCAAAGCTACACTAATAAAGACGCTAGGAGTTTCTACAAAGAAGTCAACATGATTAAGAAAGGATACAAACCCACCTGCACCATGGTAAGAAGAGAAGATGGTACTATAGCTAGTAGTATCGAAGACATACTCGAGGTGTGGGAGAAATACTTTAGAGACTTCTTCAAAGAGAACATAAACCTAACACAGGGAGAAGCAGACAACCGGAGTACAGATGACCCAGAAAACGATACGCCAGATCCTACAATAGAAGAAGTTGCAAATGCCATAGCGAAACTAAAAAATCATAAGGCTCCAGGTCCAGATGGCATACCCCCGGAAATCTTAAAAAATGGTGGGGAGAAGTTATGCCATGTCTTACATAGCCTCATCGTAAAACTATGGAGAAGTAGCAAGTTGCCAGAAGAATGGCTTTTAGGTACAATAGTCCCAGTCCATAAAAAAGGTGAATTGATGAACTGCAAAAACTACAGACCAATATCTTTGTTGAACACAGCTTACAAAGTGCTTTCACATATTTTATTTAATAGACTGAAACCACATTTGGAGGATAAAGTAGGCGATTACCAAGCAGGATTTAGAACAAATAGATCGACAACAGACCAGATTTTCATAATGAGACAAATACTTGAAAAATGCTGGGAAGAAAGCATTGATATTCATCTTCTTTTTGTTGACTATAGAAATGCTTACGACCTGCTTAATAAAATAGAGTTGTGGAAGAAGATGAGTGAAATGGGTTTCCCGAAGAAATTAATAGGCCTATGCAGAATGACGACCAAAAATTGTAAAACACAAGTGAGAATACGAGGATGCAACTCGATCAACTTCCCTCAAGAATCAGGCCTGCGACAAGGAGATGCGATCTCACCAATACTTTTTAACATTGCTCTGGAAGCAATAATGAGGGAAACACAGCTTAATGGAGCAAATAGCATCTTCACAAGGAACATTCAGGTACTAGCCTTCGCAGATGACATAGTCATAATTGGACGCAAGGCGCAAGATGTAAAAGAAACCTTTTCCAAAATTGTCCAAAGTTCAGCAAAGTTCAATCTACGAGTAAATGACACAAAAACAAAGTATATGATCGTATCAAAACGAGGACAACGATTAGGGCGTAGTATCAGCCTTGATGATCATAGTGTGGAAATTGTAGAAAACTTTATCTATTTAGGGACAATGCTTACTGCAGAAAATAAGATAAAGGACGACATCCATAGACGCATCGTCGCCGCAAATAAAACCTATTTCGCACTAGTCCCGGTCCTAAAAAACAAAGAAATTTCAAGACAGTGCAAGGTCAGACTATATAAAACATTAATCCGCCCAGTTCTATGCTATGGGTCTGAGGCTTGGACATTGACCCAACAAACAGAAAATCAACTTAAAATCTTCGAAAGGAAGATCTTAAGAAGAATATTTGGTCCTGTAAGGGTTAACCAGAACGAATGGCGCATTAGGACAAACGAAGAACTTCAAGAAATGTATGACGAAATTAATATAGCTACATACATAAGACTGAATAGACTGCGATGGCTCGGACACGTTGTACGAGCTTCAGAAAATAGAATGCTAGCCAGGATTTTTAATGGTAGACCATCAGGAAGAAGAAGAGTAGGACGACCAAGAAATAGGTGGATAGATGACGTGCTAGCAGATATACGGAAATTTCGTATAACAAATTGGAGAGAGCTAGCAAGACGTAGAGATGACTGGAAGAGGAGACTTCGAGAGGCCCGAGTCCTGCAAGGACTGTAGCGCCATCCAAGAAGAAGAAGAAGAAGTAGTGCTTCGAATTTTCCCCTCTGGGATAGCTTCTGGATTGATTCTGCCAGAAAAAGATGAGTGTTGAGCCCCAGAGCTAAGCAAAAGGGCCTGTCTACATAAACCTGTTCCATTCTAAGTTAAACTATGTAACTTAAGCTTCACCCGCCAATGAAGCGGGGTTGTACTGGTGGTGTGTTGTAGCGGGCAGCCATCCGGAATTTGGAAATTTCTGATTATTCTCGAGCTGGTTGAGCCACTAGCTGGAAATGATCGGGGAGCCAGCGGAAGATACAACCAACGCTGAAAGCCAGCTAAGTGGAAACCCCGCTTTAAAAACCGACTGTTCGGTATCTATATTTAATGCCTTGAATGAACTTATGCTTAAGTTACCACAATTTTTTTTTAGTCAAAGATTTTTTGGAATTTATAAATCCTTAAAGGGCCCCCAAGCATAGTTTAGCCCCGGGCCCCCAAGGTGATATGGCGGGCCTGTCCTCATCATTATCATAATCAGAATAATACCTAGGAGCGCTACTAGTTTGCTCCAGCTTTAAATATTTACGTCAGTCTTTCCTCTTGTTTAATTTTTTCTTCATCCTTTGGCCCAAGCTTTCCTACTGATGCTATGAGCCTTATTAGCGTGCTGGTTATTGGGTTAAAGGTTTCCTCAAATAGATCTCCTGACTGAATTTTACCAGTTTTTGGAACTTTATACTTCTTTCGTATAGCATTACATGTTTTAATAATAATCAATTCAATTGTTTCGCCTGGGCGGTGATCAATCAGAAGTCAGAAGTAAAAAAGAATCAACTAGAAGACGTTTGGTAATCAACTTATCGACCGCAACTCCATTCAGAAACACAGCTTTAAGAAATATACAAATCTTAGCAAAGATTCCTGCAGTTCAGGGAGTCGGAAATGTACTCGTAGAAGTGTAAACAAGGAAGGAAAAGATTTTCTATTCGTTATGGAGCTCAAGCAAAATTTCATTTTTGTGTCGAAGCGTGCTGTTCGCGGAGGGAAACAGAAAAGATAGAACAAAAAACACAAAATAATACACTACTTATGATACTTAAGTTATGAGTACTCCCCGGTACTACCCTAACATAGCAACATATGCCAACAGCCTTTACTCAACATGAAGTGTTTGTACATTGCATAAATAATTTATGATACATTAAATGCTACATAATTGCAAAACATTGATACGCCAGGAAAGCAATTGTACCTTCGTAATTTTCGTTAAACATGAGTACCTATCAAATTATCATAAAAGTGCATTAATCAATGAAGTGCCTTTGGGCGAATCAGCTTTTCACTGTTTTGATTGTGTTAATTTTCATTTATGATTAATTCTCGACATTCAACTTCAAACAAAGTTCGTTACATGTTGCAGCTAATTGTAATTGCTTTGTTATTGTTATGTTACATATGTATTATTCTAATGTTACTTAAAATAGCGCTCTAATGAAATTTTTACTTTCTTTAATTCTTTTTCTACTGTACGTAATGTTATTTTAGAGTCAGAATAAAAAAAATGTAATATAATGATAATGATCTGTTTTTATGTTTTTTTTTTCTCCAATCGTTTCTTGATTTCTCTTGCACTTTTTTTTTTAAAAACACGTTTAAATAACTCTGCCTGTTGCCTTCTCGGGGTCACCAATATGGCGGAGTCATAGTTTAATGCAATAAGACACTGGTGTTTTGTTTTTAGATTAATATATATTAATTATTTAGTATAAACACAAGAATTCACATTTTTGTTATATGTACTATAATTTATGACTCTCACTGTTATATGTACATTAGGGTGGGTCAATTTGTTCGCAAAAAATGTACCATAGTACATTACAGAGAAATTCTTAAAATTCGTGTTATTTTAAGAATTTTTCGCAAAGAAACTATATTTTGGATGAAGTCTACCCCCCCCCCAAACTTTTCAAAAATAGATTTTGTACTAACTGATTATTTTTTTAAAAACGCTTCCAAAGAAATTGCTACAACTTCTGAAATAAGTGTAGTAGGATAATGATCTTGGGCTTGTTGGATTAGGAATTTTCCCAGCCCCGCACCATTTTTCAAAAATAAATTTTGTACTAACTGATTATTTTTTTACAAACACTTTCAAACAAATCGCTACAACTCCTGAAATAATTGTAGTAGGACAATGATCTAGGGCTTATTGGATCAGAAATTTTCGCAGCCTTCCACCACTATATATGTCGGTCATAGTATAAAAATTTGATGTTGCCAGAAATGATTTAAAAATTGGCACCTACCCAAATAACACCCATTTTTCATCACTTTTGTGTTAAAAACTATTTTTTTATTGCACCATAAAAACTGCATAAAAAATCTAACATTTGTTATTAGTGTCAATACTCTAGTTCGTTTTTGTAGAAAAGTTGATCTAAAGTGTGAGAAAACAGTAGCAAATTAAAAATTTCACACATTACCATAACATTTATTGCACTTTTTTCAAATCATAAAATTACAATGAAATGTTAAATAATACCTGTATAAAAACTTTTAATATTAAATTTTTGTAAGGATTTTATTAAATTATTGGAACTTTTGTCTGCTGTCAAATCTGGGAATTTAGATCAACTTTTCTAGCAAAACGGACTGGAATTTTGCAATAATTAACCCAAATAAAACCCGAGTAAAAATTTGCTGTGCGTAGGGGAGACCATGGCAAAACGATGTTCGGGGCAAGACGGGAAATCTGCTGGTGTGCGTGATTAGTACACGCTAATGAGCTGTAAGGCGGCCATTACACGTTCATGCAAGCAGCAATCAATTCCATCAGTCATGATTAATGGAAATCAAAATATACGGAGGATTTCGTCAGTCATCACCTTAGACGTTAGGTTTTCCGTCAGTCATAGACAAAACTGTGCCAAAACTGACAGCAAAACCTACCCACGGTATACAGAAACAAGGTAATGTAAAAGACTGAATATCGTAGAATATCGTATTAGTGCGACGTCACTCGGCAAGTATTCCCCATACAAAATCAAAATTGTTGTTGTTGTTTTCTGTATTAACCTTGCCGGGTGACGTCGCCTTTTTCTACGATATTCGCACTTACGATACGATATTTCGTCTTTTACATTACCTTGTTTCTGTATACCGTGAACCTACCGTCTAATGGATGCCTAAGAGTGCCATTCGAATGAGCTTCAGTCACCTTATGCCTGTCAGTGGACTACGAGGTGTCGTTGTTTGTTTTGGCTGTCCTATGCGAAAAAACTAAATTTCTTAAGAAATTTACGACGTTTTGTCACAAATATCAATGTATTATAAGGTATGTTATATAGCAAGTTCCTACATTATTTTCAACCAAAAACTGTAGCAGCAGCATCGAATTTTTATATTAGACACTATTTTTAAACTTCACTGTTTTAGGTTAGGAATGCTTGGTATTTTGACAGAAAATATTTATTGGGGCAAAACGGTCGGGGCATAACGGGGTACTGTCCCATCTTGCCCCTTCTTTACGATATGTGGTAAAGATTTTGTAAGTGCTCGTTTCTAAGCTTTTTCTTTTTGTTTCCAGTCATGATATACAGAAACAAGGTAATGTAAACGACTGTATGCCGTAAAACGGTATTTTAGTGCTGACGTCACTCGTCGACCTCTTCCCATATAAAATCGAAGTTGTTGTTTCTGCATTAGTGCTGACCTCACTCGGAGCACACTCGGAGACCTTTTTCTACGATATTCGAAGCTCTCAGTCAGTCTCTTTTACATTACCTTGTTTCTGTATACCGTGGTTTCCAGTCAAAATGGTAGAACTAAAATATGTGCTCTTTTTACCCCGTGACATTTCCTATTATGCCCCGCTTATGGGGCCAAATGGGAAAATTAAGTTCGTTAATGTTATTCTTAATTACCACAAAACGAAATGGTTAATCCTTTTCAATAATTAGATTATATAAAGTTGATTTATAAATGAAGTTATTTGAGTAAAAGTTGCTCTATTATCTTCTTCTTGGATGGCGCTACAGTCCTTGCAGGACTCGGGCCTCTCGAAGTCTCCTCTTCCAGACATCTCTACGTCTTGCTAGCTCTCTCCAATTTGTTATACGAAATTTCCGTATATCTGCTAGCACGTCATCTATCCACCTATTTCTTGGTCGTCCTACTCTTCTTCTTCCTGATGGTCTACCATTAAAAATCCTGGCTAGCATTCTATCTTCTGAAGCTCGTACAACGTGTCCGAGCCATCGCAGTCTATTCAGTCTTATGTATGTAGCTATATTAATTTCGTCATACATTTCTTGAAGTTCTTCGTTTGTCCTAATGCGCCATTCGTTCTGGTTAACCCTTACAGGACCAAATATTCTTCTTAAGATCTTCCTTTCGAAGATTTTAAGTTGATTTTCTGTTTGTTGGGTCAATGTCCAAGCCTCAGACCCATAGCATAGAACTGGGCGGATTAATGTTTTATATAGTCTGACCTTGCACTGTCTTGAAATTTCTTTGTTTTTTAGGACCGGGACTAGTGCGAAATAGGTTTTATTTGCGGCTACGATGCGTCTATGGATGTCGTCCTTTATCTTATTTTCTGCAGTAAGCATTGTCCCTAAATATATAAAGTTTTCTACAATTTCCACACTATGATCATCAAGGCTGATACTACGCCCTAATCGTTGTCCTCGTTTTGATACGATCATATACTTTGTTTTTGTGTCATTTACTCGTAGATTGAACTTTGCTGAACTTTGGACAATTTTGGAAAAGGTTTCTTTTACATCTTGCGCCTTGCGTCCAATTATGACTATGTCATCTGCGAAGGCTAGTACCTGAATGTTCCTTGTGAAGATGCTATTTGCTCCATTAAGCTGTGTTTCCCTCATTATTGCTTCCAGAGCAATGTTAAAAAGTATTGGTGAGATCGCATCTCCTTGTCGCAGACCGGATTCTTGAGGGAAGTTGATCGAGTTGTATCCTCGTATTCTCACTTGTGTTTTACAATTTTTGGTCGTCATTCTGCATAGGCCTATTAATTTCTTCGGGAAACCCATTTCACTCATCTTCTTCCACAACTCTATTTTATTAAGCAGGTCGTAAGCATTTCTATAGTCAACAAAAAGAAGATGAATATCAATGCTTTCTTCCCAGCATTTTTCAAGTATTTGTCTCATTATGAAAATCTGGTCTGTTGTCGATCTATTTGTTCTAAATCCTGCTTGGTAATCGCCTACTTTATCCTCCAAATGTGGTTTCAGTCTATTAAATAAAATATGTGAAAGCACTTTGTAAGCTGTGTTCAACAAAGATATTGGTCTGTAGTTTTTGCAGTTCATCAATTCACCTTTTTTATGGACTGGGACTATTGTACCTAAAAGCCATTCTTCTGGCAACTTGCTACTTCTCCATAGTTTTACGATGAGGCTATGTAAGACATGGCATAACTTCTCCCCACCATTTTTTAAGATTTCCGGGGGTATGCCATCTGGACCTGGAGCCTTATGATTTTTTAGTTTCGCTATGGCATTTGCAACTTCTTCTATTGTAGGATCTGGCGTATCGTTTTCTGGGTCATCTGTACTCCGGTTGTCTGCTTCTCCCTGTTTTAGGTTTATGTTCTCTTTGAAGAAGTCTCTAAAGTATTTCTCCCACACCTCGAGTATGTCTTCGATACTACTAGCTATAGTACCATCTTCTCTTCTTACCATGGTGCAGGTGGGTTTGTATCCTTTCTTAATCATGTTGACTTCTTTGTAGAAACTCCTAGCGTCTTTATTAGTGTAGCTTTGCTTAATCGCACTTATTCTATTTCTAAAGTAGTCACGTTTTTTCTTCCTTAATAACTTTTTCATGTCTCTTCGTGCTGCTACATATTTCTCGTGGTTTCCTCTGGTCATTCTTTCTAGGTACACCTGTCTTGCTTGGTTTTTTATTTCAATGCTTCTCTTGCATTGATCATCAAACCAGTGCCTCCTTCTCTCTTGGTTTTGTGTGCCTAATACACTGTTATTTGTCTCTGTGATTTTTTCTTTTATGGAGTTCCACATCACGTTCAGATCATTTTCCATTTCCAGACTCCTTGCTATTTCCTCTAGCTTTCCTGTTAACATTCTTTCATACTGTTGTTTTGTTTCTTCATTTTTTAATTTTTCTATGTTCCACTTTGTTTGTCTATCATTGTTTGTTCTATGTCTTGTCGCTAGTT
This sequence comes from Thereva nobilitata, assembly GCA_963855945.1. Taxonomy (NCBI): domain Eukaryota; kingdom Metazoa; phylum Arthropoda; class Insecta; order Diptera; family Therevidae; genus Thereva; species Thereva nobilitata. The sequence continues at coordinate 51,713,843 of OY979694.1, read as the reverse complement.
TTTTCGCCCTCATTTTCCCAACAACTAGGTAATGATCGGTGTCTACATTAGCTCCTCGGAAACTCCTTACATCCAGTATGCTACTTCCATGCCTAGTGTTAACTAGAACATGGTCGATTTGGTTATGGTGCCTGCCATCTGGTGATGTCCATGTCCTTTTGTGTATATTTTTATGGTTAAACCAGGTGCTAGCTATTGTCAAACTTCTTGCTATAGCGAATTCGGCCATTCTGTTCCCGTTATCGTTTGATTCTTCGTGCAACGAGAATTTGCCAGCGTAGGGGTAATAATATGGTTCCTTACCCACTTTAGCGTTAAAGTCGCCTAATACGATTTTCATGTCGTAAGAAGGGACTTGGTCATAAGTCACTCTAAGAGTTTCATAGAAGTCATCCTTTTCTTGTTCTGGTTTTTCTTCTGTAGGCGCGTGCACCGTGATGAATGTTATATTATGGAATCTGGATTTGATTCTTAGGGTCGCGATCCGATCGTTAAGCGGGGTGAAGTCTATTACATTGTTGAGTAGAGGTTTAAGTACACAGAAACCTACCCCAAAGTTTCTTCTGGAGTCATTATTGCCACTGTAGAATATCGTAGCGTCTCTTCGTTCTAGGACTCCTTTACCAGTCCATCTTAGCTCCTGTAATCCTGCAATGAGTATTCTATATCGTCTAAGCTCATCTATCATTTCTGCCATTGCTCCAGGTCTATATAATGTTCTCACATTCCATGTTGCAAATTTTATATCGTTAGTCCTTAAATCATTAGTCCTGGGACGTTGCTGGGGTCTTTGCCGTAAATCCTGACTGTTCCGAGGCTGATTTCTCGATTCCATAACAAAAATTGTTTTCCGAGGAGAGGTTGTCAACCTTTCGCCCAACCCCCGAACCTGGGGGACCGGATCCGTGAATTATATCCCATCGGACAGGGTGGCCCAGCTATACCCCCGGGCACTGGGTACGTCCGTCGTCGGTTGGTTATCCAGGAGGCACCAGCGTGGAGGTGACGGTACGATTTTACCCCCCTGCTCTATTATACAGTTTAATTTACTTTAAATGATGTTTTTCTTCTTAGATAGCATGTTTTGCCCGGTCTCTTCTATTTGTTCGTACGTAATGCGCGCTAGCTGTGGCGCCGTGCGTGCTAGAGCGTACCTGATGCAGGCTAGCTGCGGGCTAGTTTCAATTTTACTCGGGAAGCTGTTAGATTTTTTATGAAGTTTTTTATGCTGCAAAAAAAATAGTTTTTGAAGAAAAAGTTATACAAAATGAGTGTTATTTGGATAGGTCGCAATTTTTGTCACTTTTTGCAACTGAACATCAAAGTCTTTCTACTATACTGCAAATAAACGTCTGATATACACAGTGGGAAAATTCCTAATCCAACCAATCATTATCCTACCACACTTATTTCAGAAGTTGTAGCAATTTGTTTGAAAGTGTTTTTAAAAAAATAATCATTTAGTACAAAATCTATTTTTGAATAGTTTGGGCGGGGGTGTAGACTTCATCCAAAATATATAGTTTCTTTGCTAAAAATTCTTAAAATATATTGAATTTTATGATTTCCGCTGAAATGGGCCGCAAAAATATTTGACCCAGCCTAATGTACATATATGTATATTACTGACAACTTGTGCTCTAATTCTTTATTTGAGTGATGGATGTCACGTTTTGCTTGATAGGAACCTTTTGTGCAAGTCTAGTGAAGATGCCGGAAATTGGCTAAATCACTGAACTTAGAGTTCAGTGATCGAGGGAGTGTTCCGATTGATTGTGTTTATCATTTCATATCATGTTGTGTGACTTTGTGTAAAACTTAGTAATTAGGTTTGTACGCGGTCACCACAAGCCTCTTCGTACTTGTCATGCAAAAAGCCAGCACCACTAGCAGAAGTTAAGGAGTTAGTGGCATGTTTAACAACTAAAGAAAACACCTTTTGCTAGGCTGCAACCCCGACGCAAGACACGCGTTGTGGGGTAACAAACTAAACAAAGATAGGGGAGTGGCGCTTTTTAATCATGGCGGGAACATTGCCAATATAGATGCTCTGGAAGAATCGACCAGGCGATGTAAGATTTGTTGAATATCCTGCCTACCATCGTATGGTATGAGGGGATGAGATACGATCCGAAAATAGAAGTATCATTGAAGGAAACCTGCCAAGCAGTTACCATGAAGAAGCTGCGTTGAGCGGTAAACTTTTTCTCCCCGTATAAGTCACGAGGCATGAAAAGCATAATGCCAATTATGCGCCAGAAGACGCATGAGATTATATTTACCCCATATATATGACCAAATCGAACGATCCAGAGATCGAAAGATTGAAAGTGAGAATCTACGTATTTGACATCGTCGGATCGAGTAATTAAAGTTTAAATGGATTCAAACGTAATCGAAAAGCAATGAACATAACCTACAATTTGTAGTTTTCGTATGGTTTTACTGTTGTTTCGCTTTTTCATCGAATTTCGCTCGATCCTATTTGAATTCGATCTGCGTATACATGGATTTTTCTAAGATCCAATCTGGCTTGAATCCGGCTTCAATTTCGCATGTATACGTACTAATTGTTCCATGACTAATGTGAAATTGGAAGTATTGCCTTCTACATTTACGTGCCCCACACCTGCAAGAGGGTCAAAGTGATTTTTATTATATACCTAGATAGATTGAGTCACGAAACGGCAAAATATTATGGCCCGATAAGCTTGTCATCTTTCTTTATGAATATCCTAAAACGCATAATAGAACTATGCCTGTGAAATTCTATAACAGAGGCCCCTATGTCCCCATCCCAGCAAGAATGTTACAAGGGAAAGTCGGTGGACACCGCACTGCAGTGCATGTATCGTAGAATACTCACGAGGATATAAACAGTTTAGCTTGGCAGCATTTCCGGATATAGAGTGCGGTCTAAACAACTTCAGCTATTATGCAAGTCTTGATGGAATTTGGGATCTATAACAGTATTAGATACTGGATTCTCGACTTGCTGTAAATTGGATTCATCTCTAGCAGTCGACTTCCGGGGCCTCTCTCCGCTGGCTGGCTTGGGTTACGATTATAGATAAAATTTTAAAAACATTAGAAAATGACAGGATAAAGGATGTGGAGATGACAGGATGTGGAGGCGACTATGGAGATGACTCTTCAAGGCAGGCGAGTTCGCCAACCGCTGTTACGATATCCATTAACACAGAAAAATAAGAACTGATGCTTTTCACTAATAGAACAAAAGTCTACAATGAATGGTCGAGTACTGAGCCCATCCTAACCAGTACTAAAGACTAATTTTGAAGTCAAACCTAAATTGGTAGTTCAATATAAAAGGGAGACCAAAGCGTAGCTTTACACAGAGCAGTGCTGCTATGCGCCGCCCGCCCCCCATGAAATTATGAGCTTAACTCTCGATCTGCTGCTACCTGACCTCAGCCTCACGTAGCTTGCACCACCCAGGATACGGGGAGCGAGCGGGTGGTAGCAGAGGCCTATAGGAAAGGTAGGTTAGCCATCTGACAAAAAATGACTTCGGAACTCAACTTCAATCAATCAGAAGTTTTATCCCTGTCGCTGAATCTTTAAACTTACAAGCACAGGCGGAACTGATGGCTGTCCTCGAAGGCTGGGAGTAAGGAAATCTTGTTATCTGATATCGAGACGCTAAACGCCGTTTATATAACGTTCAAGCTGTTCGAAACCTGTCGAACCTCGAACGGAACTCTCTTCCTTGTCCAAGCAGGCCCGCCACAAGGGGGGGGGGGGCAGCTGGGACGAATTGCCCCGGGTCCCACGTCAGGGGGGCCCCAAAAATAGGTTGAAACCCGAAAATTTAAAACCTTCATAAGATGACAATTAACTAATGCCTACGTAAGAGTGCTTTTTTCAGGAGGAGAAGCTCATTTTATGCCTAATAATAAAACTCGAAAGCTAAGCACAAGGGACTGTCTGTATTCTTATATAAGAGCTGTTAGGTTCCAGGCTGCACTATGTAACTTTAGGTTCATTGCCATTGGGGAATCAGACAACAACCATTCAGCATTGTATATTTAATGCTCTGACTGAACTTATTGTTACCACAGTTTTTGAAAAAAGTTAACTATATTTTTAAATAAAATTTTTTTTGGAATTTCTATTTACTATTCAGTTGGTACCGGGTCACAGGAATATCGAGGGCAATGAAAAGGCGAACTTGAATTGGCCAGAGAGGAGAACATCTTGCAGATAAACCAGTTAAAATTGAACAGAAGCTGCGGCCAGTGCTGGGCATAATAAACTAATTTTTTAATCAGATTAATAATCTTGGAGAAATCATGTCCAGACAATTTTTATGCTACGGCCTTTACTTTTGAAGTTATAAGCAATTCTGATGTTAAAATTTGCTCTATTTGGTGCTTATTTTGTACTTTTCGACCAAGTTTAGGTTCAACTTGTTAAATCCTCCTCAGCTTTACAATCTTACTCACTAACACATTCAATCGCTCAGTTAGTTTTGATCGTCTAATTTCATAGAACGTTTTTCTTGTTTTACTTTTATCATCTACATAATTGAATGAATCTTCTCTATACAGGGTGTACTACAAAGAGTGACAAAACGGCCGGCTGTGGATAGGTTATGGATAGACGAACAAAAAATCGTATAGGTGGGGCGGGGGGGAATGGTAACGGTTTAGCCGCTAGGGCGTTTTGAAGTTTTTTTTTAGAGTTTTACATATCACCCTGTATTTTTGTAACCCTATGACCTATTTTCATGAATAAAGTATCAATGTGTGTATCGATGTAAATAAAATATTAAAGAATAGAAGTACAACATTTGTTTCCTTAGGACAACAAACTTAACATCTCGTGAAAATTTTGATTTTTAATCTGAAAATGTAATCGTTTAATCATGATTACGGTTACAATTGATCAATCATCAATCGCCTAAAATGATTACTTTTCTGATTAATAATGTCAATCTCTAATCATGATTGCAGACTATAGTTTTTAATCGTAATCATTAGTCATCAATCAGATTGAATTTTGCCCAACACTGAGCTACGCTTAGCGTGACGAACGAAGAGAGAGATATCAACAAGCACTTTCATTCAATTGGAAGCTTCAGCCTGAGTTTTTTACCATCATGGGCAAAATATATAACGACTTGTGTTAAGTTCAACAAACATGATCACTGGCTTTTTCTTGGTAATACTCGCCAGAATCGTATTAATCATCACAACAGGACACTTATCAGGGGTCTGCTGTCTGTTTATACCTACCGCTGAATCAAACGAAATCCTGTTTAACTAATGAACTCTGCCTTAATGTAGTAAAATCAGATTCCTTTGAAGCCTTTTCTATTTCAGAAGTTTACAAAAATGAGTAAAAGAATAAAGCAATTTTCGCCAGTACTATATACCGGAACACGTCAGTAATTACATTTTAAAAAGCGAAAATGTAACAAGAGTTTACACAAACTCCTACTCCAACGGGACATGCGATACGAACTGTTACAAATAACGTGAAAGAAGTACTCCATATTTTCTGATCTTGAAGTTCTTCATTATGTAAATTTTTATGAAAGTGCTGAATCGTAAACTGGGAGCTCCTGCTCTCTGCACCACACCAAAATCTACACATTCGATGCATGATTCTGTTTACAATAAAACCTAATTTGAAACTGAATATTTTTCCATTATGTGAAGGCACTGACTGAACTACGCTCCACCAGGATAATGAATATTAAAATTAATAACCACTCTTGGTTTTGCGATGCACTTTCCCATTTCCGACCGAGTCTTGCACGGGTGCTGCCCGTACATGACTACAAGACGAGGCAAGAGATGGAAAGAAAGTTGAAATGCACTTCACTTGAAATACTTTTCTATTACAGCTCCTGCTGCTTATAAGAGGAAAAAAGTGTCGAGAATTGAAAGCTTGGGGCTGCATAAAAAAAAGCAGAGACGAGAAAAACGGAAATGAGCGCAAGAGTATATAAAATTAAAATGGCATATAGCACACTTACGTTGCAGTCTTGTACCGCAATTTTTATCGTGGAAACTTTTCTACTTGACCAACTTTTGCTCAAGTTTTCTTCAAACTTTAATTACCCGCGAAATGCATTAAAGCCCGTTCAAGGTGTATGCACAAAGTGCACTCTCCCTTTGCTTGGTTTATGTGTGAAAAGTTTACACTTTATAAAGAAAATCCTTGAGGGAATTTTCGAGTTTTGATTTAAGAGACGTGAAAGGAGAGATTAACTAGGTTTACGCCCAAAGTCAAGCTTGGTCATTAGTATTTGGAAGGCCACAAAATGAAAAGGGTCTTGGGCATGGGTGAGCTGTAAAAGTCGTGGGTATTTGCAGAGTTACAGAGGGGAAACGTGGTTATGAAAGTAAATATAATTTATATTTAGGAATCATGAATTCTAATTGAGGTATGCTATGAAAAGTAATTCTTGCCATAAAATTTTGAACACACACCAACCTCCACTAGAACCCTGTAACAAGGTTATAGCTCCTACCCACAGTTCTACCTGAGTTCTGATATTCAAAATCTGGAATTGTTTACAGTTTACGATAGAGTGTTAGTCCCAGCGGGAAAAATTGGGAGCGCTCCTCAAGACAACTAATTTTGAGCGCTGGCAAATATGCTCTCGAGGGAGCATTACTGGAGTTTTCAGATATTTTACAGAACGAAGAAAAAGCCGATTATCTTATTGACCATAAAGGGTGACATTAGCAAACTCAATAGACCGGTTCTCGTTCGATACGGAGAACAAGTAGCATTGGACGTGGTTAGTATACTTAATTGGGAGACCGCTTTGGTAAAACCACTCGCGCTTGGAAAGGAAAAGGCAATTGCAAAAGATGAACAAAAATAAAAGCTTTTCGGCACCGGAGCCTATTCACATATCCACACGGCTCCATTAATAGCTCTACTGTAGATATTTAAAAAAGTTCTACAATGCTCCTTTTTGTGTCCGACCAAATCGTTGCAGGAGTACTCCTATGGGAGCTCAAATGGAGTGTTAGCCTAGGCGGACATCTAATGTTAAAAAAATATATGATGAGGGAGCGGAAAGGGAGCACTCCATGCTTCCATGAGAGTGCCCGTTCATTGTCTTTAGAGCACTCAATTTAAATAAATTCACTGTTTTTCTTATGTGTAAGTATTAACCTAGAAATCACCTTTATAACGGGTGATCCATTTAAAAGTATTTTTTTCAGTAGGGATTTTATGACAGATCACGCGTGAGTTGTGTCAAACTATTATAGTAATAGTTTACTATTGTTTGACATTTCATCATAGAAGAACTAAGCCCAGCACAGCAAACATCACAAATTATTCAGTTGTATTACGAAAATGGGCGTTCTACGAGGAATGTGTTTCGTGCGCTAAGTCCTCATAATCGGCGATCATGTAGACTTTAGACCAAGGGGCGGACCAGGCTATTACCTGTCTTGTTGCTTCTTCCTATGGCACCAGATGATAGAAGTGAAAGACTGGCGGCGACCCGGGCGCGTCTTTCTTCTTCATCATATTCTGTGTGCCGGCTGTTTTTGAAAATAAAAATGGCATCGAATAAATGCTGTAAGAAAAAATGAATATTTTAAAACATAAATTTTATTAAACACAGACAATGTTTATCTTTTTAATTATTTTTACATCAAAAGTAATGGTCTAATGATGATAAATGTACAAGGATTTTTTTTTCGTACACCTCTATTAATATATATCTTCAATTTTATAAACATCAGTGAGAATTTTACAACTTATAACTTCCAGTCAAGTTTTTTATGAGAAAAAAAACAAAAAATTAAAAACTGGTGGCTTTCTTAGAAAGCTCAGAGTGTCCTCTTTAAAATGTTTTTTTTATTTTTATTTTTGCGTACATTTTAGGCAAGGATACTTTAGTTTTTCCCCGAACGCCTCGCTAGAATATTTTAATTCAGATTTTTGGCGCGCTTAGAGTTTTCGAATTTTCTTCGTATTTTTAATAATTTTTTAACAATTTTTTTTAAAATAAGTTATAATAGAAACTTTACTGAAATATTCCGCTCTTTCACGTGGCGCAATTAGTTTTTCGAATTTTTTTTTATTTTTCGATATTTGAAGCAAAAACCAAATTTTCGAGTTTGTTTTCGAAATTGTGAACTTAGCATACACTTTACCGCAGCAAAGATTTTTTTATCGTTTTCTACACCCAAAAAAGTACCTAAGTTCCAATTTTCAGCGAGATCACATTTTGTGCGAGCTTTCGGTCTAAATTTGGCTCTGACGACTGGGCTAAGAGGGAAGAAGGTCATAAAGGTAAAGATACAAAGGCGACATCAAAATGGACTTACGCACAATTGGGATCATCAACTGAAAGAGAGAAACGCAGGACCGAGAACGTTGAAAGAAAAATCTTGAGGAGGCCAAGGCTCACAAAGGGTTCTAGCGCCAATGATGATGATGATATTCATTTTTTATTCCCACGAGTAAGGACAGCAAGGAGAGTTCACTCTGGTAGAGTCACTTACCAGGATAAGACACTTATACCTGTCGACCATACACGTCTACTGGCGGGGACCGTTTGCGATCACACTCATTAACAGTGACCTGACCAGTGGGTGTGGTTCGAAGGTCTTGGAGCTGAGACCACCCTAAGTATCTTTGGAAAACCACAGAGTAGTTTTACATTGTCCCGAAATGGTGCTTTAACCAGAAAAGAATCAAACCTAAAAAGAGTCACCAGGGCTGCAGTCGGTAAGGTTGCGAGATTCACCGGCGATGAGGAGGCTTCATTTGATAGCAATGATATTAAGCATGGATCTATTTCACCATATAAAGACTTCGTATGTTATCATCAAAAAGCCGGTTATTCACATCCAATACCAGCCTAAAGACCATGTGAATCCGATTCTTTTAAATATATACCTTCCTTTGCTTGATCCTTTTGACAAAAATTTCAATGTCATGTTCGTGGTTAATTTCTCGAGTCTTCAATATTTTGTGGTTTGTGAGGCCCATTTTTTAACCCAAAAAGAAGAAGTCGCAAGATCGCGGTGGCTAATACCATCACCTCATCATACGGAAAAATTTCAATCCTACACATACTTTTGTTAAAAGTTAACTGTTTATAACTCCACATTTTCAAGATAGTGCTGTAATTTACTTCCTTTTCAATGTACAATTTCTTTTCTTTTATAAAAAATAGTTTTACATTTTTACACTTAATGCTAATAAAAAAAAAACTTACTTTAAAATTTAACATAATCAATCACTTCCTTAACGATTCTCCCATCTCCAACTACGTTCATAAAAAACAAATAAGAAGAGCCTTAAAAATTATCATAATAAAGTTATATAAAGGTTCTTCCGTGACCCGTAATACACATTTTAATATGCACGTTACAGGGGAAAAAAGGAAAATGAAGTGAAGGTAAAATTTCTTTTAAGGTCATTAGTATAAAATTGCACGCACATAGTTGATATTCTGGGAATTTTTGAAGTCACGTACCAAATGGTTGAGTACGTGAACAATTTATTCAATCTATATTGTAAATGTGGATAGAAACCCGATCCAATGTGGAAAAGTGTAAATATATCTTTGAAAGGTTGCCAAAAAATTTTAATATGAATGAAATTGTGTCAAAAATGGAGAAATGTTATTCACTAAATTCCGATGAAATGAGTCCTTGTCGACCTTATTTATTGCCTATGTGTGCTCCTTTGCATAATTTCGTAAAGTACATCGATTTGTGTAATGTTTGCATTTCTTATTTTTTTTTTTTGTAAGAGTGTCGTATTGCAAGTTGATTCTATTTATTTTTTATCGGTGATGTAAGAGAGAAATGTTCTTTTTGGGGTACACTAAGGCAGGCACGTCAACCTAAGGATTTCAAGTCGATTCAATATGTAGGGTACGATTTAGAATTGTCACATTAAGAAAATGTGTGGATGGGCTTTGTTGAAGCTTAAACAATTTCTCAAAGTCATTATTATTAAATACAGGAAAATGTATTTTTTTTAACACTTTTGCTCTGTAGCTGGAATTCGTTGTTATTGATACAATCAAAGGCTCTATTAAAGTTACTATCTCCTTCCTCTCTGTTATTCATGTCGTGCACTGTTATTTTGTTTGGATGACCAGATGAATAAGGCTGTTAGAGTGCAACAAATAGCTATGTGAAAGCGACGATGAGATTAGATAGACACGTGTTCCGGATGCCTTGGTTCCAGGTGTATGAGCTGACTAAGATTTTCCTGCGTGGATTTTCTTTCAACTGAATAATTGTTCACACTATAAACTTTGTTCGAGTAACCTATTATCATTCACTTCATCTAGACAGATATTAAAAGTCGCAATCATCACAATTCATGGCTCTTCTACTGTATGTATGTCATAATTCATATTTAAGATGCTTCATTGCTCTACTTACTAATTCGATGTTAAAACCTACCGTCTCTTACAACTGCTCTTTCCGCAGGTCCCGATTTTGAGTAGATGTCATCTAGCTTGGCCTTCCAAAACTTTACTACACTTGGCCTCCCTCTCGCATCCCGTAAATCCTACGACAAAAACTTCACGAGTAGTTCCTTCTGCATTCATATAACCCAGGTATCTGTGGAATAATCTCTCGCAGTCAGTATTTCCGACTCCTGCAATATCCAAGATTAAAAACATAGGCTTCATCGGCACCTTGTTCAACACCCCCCGAACCCACATAGCATTGCACCATTACGTGTCAAACCACATAACGGACTGGTAGTAGTACAAAGGGTGACAGCGGACACCACCAACAATGAATGTTGACGTCTGCAATGCAACATTGAAACGCATACCCTCACACTCCTCGTAGCTATTGCTTCGCACACCGTAGACTTTTACGATGCTGGCTGTTGTTGGAGCTCGACCAAAAGTTGCCATCTACATTTAGGACACATGGAGCTGCAATATTTCTTGGTTACACAAAATTTAGCCGGCTAGAGGAGGAAAAGGGTGGCAGCAAAAAGTGTCCAGAAACGAGTGCGCAACAAAAGTGCGCGTGACGCGACTTTTTAGTATTTCCCCCAGGCCAAAAAGTGCCCAACGTGCCTAAAGAAGTTTTCTCTTCAAAAACTTCCCACATCAAAATTTTTCCGACTTCAAAAAAAACTCTTACTTTATCGTTCGTCCGTTTTGTTCTCACCTTCCGAAAAAAAACCTCCTTAATCAACTTTAACCTCCGGTTTTTTCGATTTTTTCCCAATCGATCGTCCTTTCTAAAACTAAAATTTTTCCAAAATACTAGATGGGTTGCGCTCGCCTACCCCATTTGAAATTTTGGGATATCTATATATGTATAGTATATAAAAATGAATGTGTGTATGGATGTATGGAAGTTCGCTATAGGCTCCTACACCGTGCAACCGATCTTAATGAAATTTTAACCATGTGCTATTTACATTAAAACTTAGAACATAGGCTATTTTATTACTTTCTAAAGCCACTCCTAGATGGCGCTGTCATGGAGAGCTTCATTGAAAATCATCGCAGAGCTTTGAAATTTTGCAAGAAGGTCCGTGGAGGTCTCCTATGATGCACCTCGAAGCCCGATTTTCGAAATTCAAAATGGCCGCTGAAATGTAACCGAAATTCAAAATTGCCGCAGAAATATGGTTGAATTTGCCAATTTTATTCCGATTCCAATGAAAGTGGGTATCTAGGGGGTTTTAAGGTCGCAAATAACGAATTTGTGGTCAAAACTTATAAATTCAAAATGGCCCGCGAATTTGCAAATTGTGTTCCGATTCCAATGAAAATCTGTATCTGAGGTTGTTTAAGGTAGCAAATAATGACTTTATGATCAAAATTTAAATTCAAAATGACCGCACCAATATGGCCGACGAGTTTGCGAATTGTATTCCGATTCCAATTAAAATCGGTATATGGGAGTTTTTAAGGTAGTAAATAACGAATTTATGATCAAAACTTATTCAAAATTGTGGGGGCAATATGGCGGAAGAATTTTGCAAAATAAGTGTCATTTGTATGTAGGTTGTTCAACAGTTGGCGCCAAAATGAGTGTGAAAAACAATTTCGAGCGAAAAATAAAATATTGATGACGCCTTTTGAAATAACTACTTCGCCTATAACATTTTCTCTTTCTTGCCAAACAAAAGCGCCCACTGCGCAGCTCAAAAATTCACACTTTAGGGCCCCTAAAAAAATTGATTAAATACATTGCGGCTTGAGACGACCATTAGCAACACTAAGGGCCGTAAACACCATCGAGGAATACCTTCAATCGAGAGTCAAGGGTTACCTTTACCTTGGGTATGTTTAAAATGCTTAAACATTAAATACTGTGAGATATGAGAATTTTTAGACTTAGCATGCTTTTCGAATATTTTCGAAAATAATTTTTTGACATTTGCCCGTTGTTGTTGCCACTAAATTCACAAATGTCATGAACTATTAGTTTATAAAATCTGAAACGTTTTTCAAATTCATTCAAATTTTATGTAAATTATAGTGAATAAAACCATTTCTAAGTTCTATGTTCTTTGGTGTTTATATTATGTAGTTTCAGTTTATTTTCTTCTCCCGAGGAACTATATCTGAAGTGAAATCTAAAATTATTCTTTCCTCATCATCAGAAGGAATTATTGAATTATCCATTTTATTAACGAAAAACATAGAACTAGAAATCGTTTTATTCACTATAATTTATGTACATAAAATAATTTCAGTTTCACGGAAAATTATGTCAGTCTTGTTTAAAGCGTTGTCATCTTTCAGATTCGAATTATGACCTCGGATTTCGACAATTTACACATGGCAAACGAGGTGTAACATCATTATCTTACCCTCAACCCTAGATTTTGTTTGAGGTAATCTTGGTTAATGTTTATCATATTTTCATAATTAAGAGTTCCTTTCGTTGGTGTAAACGGGCCTAAAAATGTGTGTGCTATCTTTTTATCGTGGCGACACTATTAACACTGATTTGATCCTCAAAAGGGCCGTTGCTTTTTCTGGCCGTTGCACTGGAAATACAGAAATGTGCATAATGTACAGGGTTTTTCAGACTTAAATGCTAATCCCTTAAGGGGTGATTCCTGGGTATATTTGGAGAACAAACTTGTTCTAGGTAGGAGTTCTATTGGCTCTATCCACTGAGATACAGGGTGTTTACGAAAATACGTTTTAAAAAGTTTTTAATGTACTTAAACCCTAATAACTACTATATCGATTATCGTATTATCATATTAAGGCTTGTTTTTTAGGTAATTCTATACTCTTCTATTTGGTATAAAGTTGATTGGCTCCGTTTAGAAGATATGTATCTAGGTTTAAAATCCATATTTTGCATCTGAACCATCCAAAACTCTTTGTTTTTTTAGCACTTTTCGGAGAAATCCATTATTAACCATATTGGAATGATAAACCAATTGGAATAATAAAAAAAAGTTTCCCTTCGCGATCGGGTCCAGTTTTCGGTCTGAGCTGGTAGTCGAATACGATAGCCGGTTCCAATAGTCGGATTGGATCGAAAAAGTAGCCTAAAACATACCCAATACTGAAATGACAATTATTTCACAGATTATCACAGATTTCTTATTCTTATCCTATATTAATACAGAAGCAAAAATGAAATACAATTTATGTGTTGTGAAAGCGTTGACCAAAGGGCGCCGAAAGACAATCTCGCTCTACCCTGATCAAGGGCTAGGTCCGGCGCTGGGTCAGCGAAATCAATTGCAACTTTACGTGGCATAGTTTGGCCTGGATGTCTTGCACAAGTGACACATTTGTGAATACTGCTAGAGAAGCATCATTGGCTTGCATCTAAAATCCAGTGTTTGTGGCGACTGGTAACTAGCGCGAGTGACGTTCCGGAGTTTTTCCAAACTCTCTCAAATTAGCTCATGCCCAGCTCTTTCCTAGAAGAGATGATTCCAACAACCCGTCTAACCAACGAAGCAATCACTTATATTCTCTCTGACATCATCATGTCGTGTGTCTTACAGAAAAAAACCTAAAAAACATGCACACCATGTATTTAAAAATGTTCGTACATATCTTAGAATAGAGAAGATAAAGAACCGAAAATAGCGAACATGTATACGGATTGGAGGGAAGCATTTAAATTAAAGAACCTCTGGCTCTAAAAGAAAAGAAACAACCGTATGTTCATAGGTTTCATGCAGTTCCCGGACAGAGGCGTACCGAAATTCGTTCGCGTTTGCTCCAAACATTTTCAGCCAAGTGATGTGTTCTCATTTGGATGGTTGCTGAGAAACGCAATCCCCTCCCGGTTTTTGACTAAATGTGATACCGCCACTGTCCGGGAACTGCAAAACTACTATGGGAGTGCTGTGAATATGTGTTGCCGAAATGCTTCCCCGATTTTAATTAATTGTGCTTCCTTCTCTTCTCTATTCTAAGGTACATACATATATGCAAATACGACACTTTCCGGCTACAAAAAAATATTTTCTTGGTGACTATTTTGTTTACTAAGAATTGCTACAATTTTCGGTAGACTTATTGTATTGTGAGTACCCATCCAATGCAACGTACTACTCCCATAGATCTACCAGATGTTTAACCCAATGACAGGTAAATGTCCTGATGATGAACGTGTTTCAGAAATGACTAAAAGGTTTAATGAAATATGTACCTAAAACCATTAGTATAACAAATATTGCCTAAAATGATCCAATTATTCCACATTAAAAGAATTTGCATCACAAACAATCTCCTCAAAAGCATTAAATCATTTATCATTTTATGAACTTGTCACTTTTTCTCCTAATAAATATGTGATATAAAAAAGTGGGCTTAAAGAAATTTATTAAATTAAAACGATAAATAAATTTCCATCTCTACTCGAATGCCTCGTTGAAATCTGAGCAGAAAAATGGGGAAAAGCGAAAACGATTCCAGTTTGCCTGAAATGAAAAATAGCTGTTTTCAAAAGGAAAACTTTCAAGGAAATCTTTTTTATTTTATATTTTTTGGTCGGCTTATGTTTGTGTATCTCAGCAGAATTTTCATCATTCTACCAAAAAAAAAACAGTTCAAAACTTAGGATACATCATCTGTATGGAAAAAAGGCCCAAAACGGCTGACCGGGAATGCGGGGCGGGGGGCTAACTCCCACAACTACTCACAGGATGCCAGGAGCTGGGGAATCATGCATTTATTATGTTGATATATTGTTCTGCTCCTTATCATGAATCATTAAAAAGTTTTCCGGTCTGATTATGAAAACAAAAACATTTTCTTAGCATAATTTTTTTTTTGTTTCAAGTTTTCTTCACCCACCCTCATTTTGCTGTCTTTCTGCCTTTCGGAAACACATTTACTCAGTTCTTTTTTTTTATAATAAAACAATACCCAAACCCCGTTCAGAGTTTTAAGGATAATTCATATCCTTAGAATAAAATTTTTTTTTAAACAATGCCGCTACCCACTTTTTTTCGTTTTTTTCCTTTTTTCCTTGAACTTTCCGCCAAGAGCGGATTCCTTTTCTGTAAGAAGAAAGTAGCAAGAAAAAAATATATACATTTTATCCCGTCTTTAAGGAGGTTACGTGAGAGTGGGCTAAGTTGTGATCATCTCTCTTTTGTAGAGGATACAAGAGTATTGTTGTAAGGCTTTTTGTTATCTGGCCTATTTACCTATGTGTGCGTTATAAACATTAAATTTATTCACTTTCCAGTTGGCTGAGACAAATCAACTGTAAGGAATGCTAAGCACGGATCTGGTTATTGTTTTTGAAAGTAAATTAAACCCATCCAAGACCGATCCGATCCGAAACGCAGTTATAATGTAATCCCCTGGAATTTATGCCTTCAATGTGAATTATTGCATGAAATAAACGAAATTGAATTAAAATCAGGCTGAATTATTGGATTTGGTTGGGAATTCTTTCATAAACTGAAGACAAGATATTTTAGATTTGCCTTCATGGGGGGTAATTCTTCGACTAGAAATAAATATACGGTCGATATTTTGGGGTATTTTTAGTATAGAAATTATTTGTATCCCACGGAATCCACATATGTGGGGTTGTCGTGTCTATTTCATTAATTTTCTAGTGAGTGAAAGCAAAGTCTCATTCATAATGTATTGATCTCTTGTCGCATTTTGATCAAAATATGTTTAGGGTTTTGTGTTATGTAAGAAAACTAAGCTCAGGGATTACCCTTTGTACTTCCAGACATAGTGCAACGTCCAGAAGTAATCCTAGATCGAAGGATGGAATACAGAAAAGGCTAGGTTAGATAATAGGAGTCTGGGGGTACTGAATGAGAAGACGATGACATTTAACATTTGCACTCTACGATGCTGTAGGAATATAAGAATACTAATTGCGGAAGATAATCCCACAGTGTAGTAGTTTCATTAATAAACAAATGCCTAGACTGGGGAAGAGACTTCAAGAGACCCGAGTCCTGTGAGGAGTGTGCAGTGATGCCAGACCTGGAATAGGGGATTGCGGATTCGAGTGTTTGAAATTACGGAATTAAACAAAAAAATGTGGGCTTTTTAAAAAATACAATTAATAATCAACTTAACAAAAATCAACAAAAAAATAAGACGAACAAAACTGACCAATGTTTAAAGAAAAAGAGAAGAATGTAGAAAAATATGTTTTATTTAAAATTCAATAAATAAAAGTTTTAAAGATTTTAGATAATCGCAATTTTAGATTGCACTTTATAGATCGTTATAAGATTCGAAACCAGACAAAATATTTTCATTTATGTTTTCTTCAACTGTTTCAACCGTCGGGTTTTCATCTGATGTCGATGTCGGCTTGTAAATATGTGTGCTGGTCATGTTTTTTTGCCATTGATGTTGTTGTTATTATTTGCTTTTCTAAGCCACTAATTAGTTTTGTTGGTCAAATTTGTTTTTTTATGTTTTTTTTTTCATTGAACTCAAAAACGGAAAATGCGGAATGCGCATCAGTCAATGCGGATTGTGGATTGAACTACCAAAATGTGGTACAAAATGCGGAAATGCGGTGCATCTGGCATCACTGGGAGTGTGGCACACACGCGCATTTAAGAGGTTCGCGAGAGCAGGCTACTCTTGTATTGCGAGAAAAACATTATTGTGGAGCAGGAGAGTATGGATTGATGCGGAACTACCATTGCAGAACTGAACTAGATAGGCTCTTAAGAAGGCATAACTTAACTTTTGTCGGAGCTCCTGGATATTGGAATTAGATAGGAACGAGAGAGCCGACTGCTCAGCCTAACAGGGAGCCTTTTTCATCGATTTCTTCTAGGTTCAGCGATTGCAACAGCCGAAACCCTATGTCTCACTACGACCTGATTTAAGTCAGCTAAAAGTGAAGCACACTGAAGACCTGCATTATCTCTAGGACGGCTATGGCTATTTACAACAAAGGAAGAATAATGGGCCTCCTAAGAAGACCGCGAATAGATATTGCCACAATTACGCCAACCATCACGGGACAAAGCTAGGTATTCCACACAACATCTGTTGCCGTAGTTGTGGTGACGCGAACGAAAAAGAAAGTGTGTAAAATATTTAGCTGCAAACTTCCAATTGCTTAACACTGCAACGACTGCATTCCTGCGTTTCCAAACTCGTACATACACTAGTTCATTTTCTGTGTAAATGCCTAGCTCCACACAAGTCAGGCAGCGCACACTAGGACCGAGGACGGAGGATACCAGGAATACTGTTCAGCTTGGTTGAATCCAAAAGTCAACCAATACAATTAATTACACGAATTTAAATCATCACAAAAAGGAATGCTCGTGACGGTTGACAGAAACTCTCACACCGTCACGCAAGAGAGCACACTCCTCCATGGCACACAAGGCCGCACAACTCTCACTGTTAAAGGAAAACCCATAAAAGAAGAAAACGAGCTTTCCAGTCGCTCTGGTTGTTTGAGTGAAAAGGCTGCGCTTTCAAACAACTAGAACGAATGGGACGCTCGTTGTCTTTTTTTTATGGTTTTTGCTCTAGGCATGGCCGCCAGTTCCGCATAGCTTACCGTCACGCATAGCTGCCCGTAAGGCATGGCTGCACATTGGTTCCCACCCCCAAGGATCATACAACCTACTCCTGGAAGACTAAGGCCCTTCTTCCACGGGTCGACTTGCACACGATTTGAGTATGATACGAGTATCATACTTGTCGCTCCGAAGTTTCCTGGCACCTTTAAAGTTTAATAAGTTGTAATTGTACTTACGTTGTAGTGTAGTAAAATCGGATTTTTTTGTATATTACTTGGGCAACTATTTAAAGGAGTTTCCCAAGCAGCCAGACTAGTTTCGAAAGTTCTAACACCCAAGCAAACATAGTTGACGGTCAGCTGTAGGTGCGAGCGTGGAGGCATCTTGAAGACATACCTAGCCATGATAGGATTTTGCTGACTAGGGGCGTAAAGCAACCCGTATGTAATGTACCGTTTGAGTAAGCGAAGTGAGAGCTATGTAGAGGAAGGGAGAGCTCTACCTTGCACCTTATGTGAAGATCCAGCAACCTTTTCCTAGTTTTCAAAAGAAAGTTATAGGTCTATACGATTTAGACAGCTCCAGAAGCCTGTTGCACTGCTTAGGGATGAAACCCACCACGACTTTCCTCCAGATAGTTGGAAAGAATCCCCAATTGAAGCTGGGTCAGACCAGATTGTCGAGAATCAGATCGAGGTACTTCTGAAGGCTTGCCGGAAAAATTCCATCTCCTTCCGCGGGTTTGTAGAGTTGTCCTGATTGAAGAAGTTCGCGGAGAGGCTCCGCTAATGGTCAAGAGAAGAGAAGAGGTGCGGATATGGTAAAGGCTCAAAATATTGAACCGAATGTGCAGACGGTCTGACAGTGAGGCCTCGTCTTGAACGTATCAGTTTTTGATCATGCCGGAGATCTGGTCCAGTACCTCTTTCCTACTAGCAGTGACCAAAATGGGTTTGCATCCCCTATTTGCAAGAGCTATGTACACCCATGATGAAGTGCTGTTTCGTCTTGCAATAGTGATGAGCAAAACTAGTCTTGCAGTCTTATCTGTTTTTGCACATTTAGCAAGACCAAAGCAAACCAAGCAAAGACAGGACAAGACTAGACTGCAAGATCAAGATAGCAAGACTTTTTGGACATCACTAAGTGCCAAAGGTCTGGCAGGGATGAGCAAAAAGTCTTGTCTTGTCGTGGTTTTGCTAAATGTGTTAAGCCTGCAAGAAATTTTGCAAGAACAAGACTGCAAGACTTCTTGCAGACTTATTGCTCATCCTTGCAAGACTTTTGGCACTTAGTGATGAGCAAAAAGTCTTGCTATCTTGATCTTGCAGTCTTGTCTTGTTCTGTCTTGTCTTGGTTTTGCTTTGGTCTTGCTAAATGTGCAAAACAGCTAAGAATGCAAGACCACTGCAAGACGAGTCTTCCTCATCACTATCTTGCAACAGAAGTGCTTGAACCTCCTGGCGTGGCGCTATTGCTACATCCCTCGAAGAGGACGCAAACAAGTTTTCCTGACAACAGCTGGCGGTGGGAACCGTTATCGAGACGAGATCACCTCTAGATCTCTAGAGCTAAACATTTTTGCGATTATGTGTGACCCAAAACCTGCAGTTTTGTTTGCTCATGCGCCTAGTCGGTCATATATTAAAAATTTCTAAATTGAAAGGGGACTTTCACTTTTGCCTCCCCTGTACATAAACTGTCAGTTTAATTAACCTTTAAAACATGGATGGCCAACCCAAATGTTATCGCGGGCCACTTTGAGAATGCATTATGATATCGCGGGCCGCGTGCATACACTCAGTTTACAAAGCGATAGGTTTTGGTCAGCCAAACAATAAATTGTATGAGTGGGGATTGTAGGAAATTGCAAATGTGTAGCGCTTTCAAAATTTTTTTGATAGAGTTTTACATATCATCCTCTATTTTTGTAACCTTATAACCTATTTCCATGAATAAGGTACCAGTGCCCGCAGAGTACAACCACCTATCTATTATGTGAAAGTGACGGTTCCATCTTGTCAAAGTCAAAATTTTGGTTTTTTTAACAAAAATTTCATCTTCAACTACCTTATTTATTCTCGAAAAAATACCTATAATTGACATGAAAATCTAAAAATGCTTCCGCTATAGAGGTATTCCCGCCCCTGTTGCAGATATGAATTTATTTAAAATCGACCATTTCGAAAGCGAGTGTCGTTTTACCAAGCGGTCTCCCAAATAAGTACTAACCACGTCCAATGCTGCTTGAGCTTGACCTACGTAATCGAACGAGAACCGGTTTATTGAGTATGCTAATGGCAGACGTTATGGTCACCAAGGTAATTGCTCGTTTTCTTCGTCCTATACAATTTCTTACAGCTCCAGTTTTTTCTCTCTTTAGTCTAGAAAAGGACTATCCGTACGTCTTTTATTGGTAGTTATTGGAATTTTTACTCAGGCATACTGTGCCTGTTTTGAGTACCATACAGGCGTTTTAACGCTCTGCGACGTGCGTGCCTGTTTCAGGCTAAGAACAGACGAGTCTTATTTTTATTCGGGAAAAGCGCTCAAAACTTTTTGTACCAGACATTTCAAATTACAAAATTTTTCTTTTGTAACGTATTTCTTATAAAAATCAATTTTTAAATCTGAGGGCTGAAAATGGGTTTTAATTCATTATAGCCCTGTAAATCAATTAGTAGTTCCATTTGCAGATTTTCTGGCACTGTTTCATCAATAGGAACGTTAAAGATAGCTAGCAACATTTTTTCTTGTTGGAATCTTCTAGTGCAAAATATTTTGTTAAATCGAGTTGAATCTCGCGGGCCGCAAAATTTCCTGCGAAGGGCCGCGGGTTGGCCACACCTGCTTTAAAAGGAAAATTCTATGTATTATTGAGAAGAAAAAGAACAATGGTATATAGCAGCAGTTTCAGGTATTTCATAGTCCCAATGAATCACACATATTGCACAATATTGTACTTTTTGCCATTGTGGTCAACTGGATCACATTTCACTGCAACCGTTTGTGCATTTACTCAATTTTAAACCACATACACTAAAAACTACTAAAATTAGAAAAAAATTAATTGTTGCCTCAAAATTACGAATGACAATGTGAGTTTCATCTGGTCTTCAGTAAAGGCGAAAAAAACTCACATTACGAATTGAGGTATCATAAAAAGAATTTTCGTTCAAATAAATAATCCAAACATTTCTGCTCTAGATATATTAAACAAAAAGGTGTTAATTGAAAAGAAACTCCAGAAACAGAAAATAATATCAAAAAGAATAATTCCCAGTAATAAAAAAAATGCTTACGTAACCTACTTTTAGGACGAGATTCCTTTTTCATAAAAAATGTGCCTTAAAGTTCGCTCCTTGTAAAAAAGTATGTCACCTTGGAAATATTTAACACACATATAAGGCCATCTGTATACATCTTTAACGGACATTAAGAAAACATTAGCACTGCTTATCTCGTAATCAATTTTTTCTTTGTTGCGAATTAGCAGCAAGCAATCTATAAATAAGAAAATTAATCCAGCATGACCCCATGGTAACTTTTATCCTTGCTACTCTTTTATGAATAAATTTTTTATGAACAGGCACGAGTCACGAAAATCTCCTCAAAGGGCACATAA
Source organism: Thereva nobilitata (assembly GCA_963855945.1). Taxonomy (NCBI): domain Eukaryota; kingdom Metazoa; phylum Arthropoda; class Insecta; order Diptera; family Therevidae; genus Thereva; species Thereva nobilitata. The sequence continues at coordinate 51,692,260 of OY979694.1, read as the reverse complement.
CCTGGAGTCCTTCAGGAATCCTCAAATAAATGGCTTCCAGGCTTATGCTGCTCAAAGCCTACATCCACTCTGTTACTCCTTCAGGTATTATTCACCTTGTGCCTGTAAAAGGTTTTTTTGTTTTTTTCTTTCATCGCACGAATATATATGTATATGTATAAACATTTGTATATATATATATATATATATATATATATATATATATATATATATATATATATATATATATATATATATATATATATATATATTTATATATATATATATATATATATATATATATATATATATATATATATATATATATATATATATATATATATATATATATATATATATATATATATATATATATATATATAAAAATATTTTTTTGTGATCAGTGACCTGCACTGGACTGAGAGTAGATTTAAATTAAAACATTTTTTCGTTCTTATTTCCTGCACTGAAATATTAACGACCTGGACAAAGTTCGTATGGTGGAATGAATACTACCTTCTGCACGATGCCCTTAGATTTTCATTTTAATGAAACCAAGACGAGGAAATACAATTTGATGAAACAACGCCGAAAAAAATGAAAATTTTGAAAAGTATTTTCATTCACAAACTCGTACGGTAAAGGAAAAGTGTGAAAGTGGAAGGCTGAAGGGCTCTTGTTACAGCCTCGTGGATTAAAGGGTGCCTGGCGTAGAATAATATTTAATATCCGTACACCAGGTTAACTCACACGGAACGTATACTCGTATAGTTACAGACTTTTATTTTTCCAACTGGGTCTTCGTATCCTTTTTTTTTGTAAAATATAATTTTGTATACGCGAAAATTTTAATGACTTCATTTGCACTGGAATACTGGCTGTAAAACGGACAGTTCAAGGATTCAAAGGGCACCGCATCGGGTTGGTGGGCGAGGTAAAAAAAATATTTTCATACATATACATCAAACTCCCATGGGAGAATTTTAATGACCATATGACATGGAGAGTTTTAATTTGTTCCTCCTGCGTAAGGACATTTAGCCCTCTGGATAAAATTGGTTCGGAATGCATGAATTAACTAAACAGGCAAAATACCACCGTATAAATTGGGGCTTATCGTTAGTTATATGCCAGCTTTTATAGCACTCCTGTCGTAAAGCATTTCTCTGGAAACATATCATATTAAATCCCTAATTTTCTGATATGAATGGAGAGAGCCTTCGTAAATGGCAGTGGTTCATCATAGTTTGCTCATGAGTGGCATAGATGTTGAATTATTCAGTTTACTTGATGAACCTTGTCGCCTTCGTATATAGTACACACCTGGATTACCTGCAGGATATTTACTTAGTAGATACGCAAGGGTAGAATCTAGGAGTTGATTTGAATTAATGTTAACTGCTGCAAGTGTTTACATATTCTAAGCCGCCAGTTGGGGATTTCGCTTCATACATATTTCTTGACGTAGATTTTTTATAAGTGTCATTTGGATGATGGGAACGTTGGAGAATGAGAATATCATGCAAGTCTTGGGCCTTTTGAAGTCTCTTCTTCAAGTCGTCTATACGTCTTGCTATTTCCCTCCAGGTGGTTATACGATTTCGTGTCACGTCACAGATGTCCCCGATAGTCAAGACAGGATCTTGTCTTCCATTATCGACAGATTAAGCGAAACACAGAGTACCGTCATCAGCAGAGCTGTTAAGTTTGTTGGAAAGGATTGAGCGTAAGTAATTTTTAAAGATAAGGAATAAAACAGGTGTCAAAATTTACCCCTGGGGTATCCCGTCAGAGATCGGATATGGTTTGGGTTTGAGGGCGTCCAGTATTACCTTGATTAAACGGCCGGAAAAGAGTCTCTCCATCCAGTGCAGAATTAAGTCAACACCAATAGGTTAGAGTTTACCTAGCAGAGCTGATTGCCACACTCCAGAACTGAGTCTCCAAATCGATGTACGGTTCTCTGTCATTTAGGATGTGGTTAGACCATAGGCACCCTATAAACTTTTTAGTGATTATCCAAAGGTGAGGCGAATTTATTTAAAACGGTAGGGTGTATATTGTGGGGTCCAGTTGTTAAGAAAAAGGCCCTGTCCATTGAGTGTGTGAAGCCCTTGGGTGAAGGAAGTGGCATAGAAATGTCGGGCAAAGAAGAGTTTGGGAAGAACAGAGATGGTAGTATGTCTTTCGTGTATTTGCTGTTTATCAGCTTCCCCTTAATGATAAACGAAGCCGGGTTGGTGATGTAGTAAAATTCTTCTTGAAAGCACTTACCAAGGACCAGAAGAGTTTGCTTCTGACGTTTACTTCTCAATTTGCAGGAGGAGGAGGAGAGTTTATTTCTCAATTTGTTCTCAAATAATAATTTGAGTTTCCTGATAGTGGATTTGCAGGAGTTGCTTAGTTGTATATACTCTCGACGGAGCGATTCACTCGAATCATTCTTGTACGCTCTTGTCCGAGCGACTTCTCTTGTTTAATTTGCATTCATGCACTGCCGCTTAAACCATATGTTCTGCCTAGGCTTCATAGATTTGATAAAATGGGGAATGAACAAATGCATTCTAGCCTCCTGTTTATACGAATAGTGGCGGAATTGACGTTTCTGTTTCGGAACACAGGTCCCAGTAAGGGGGCCAGGTAATGGTTCGAATTGCCGAGAGGTTAATCGACTTCAACGGAGTATCCCGTTAGGTGAGACGTAAGAAATAAGTCGAGGGTGTGGGCTTCGTAGCCAGCAACAATTTGTCATTACAAGCTGGTGCCTGATGTTGTCTTATAAACCGAGTGCTTTTATGACCCACCGATAAAATTCAAGCGGGATCTGATCTGATCGGGTATGCAGAATCCGAGATCGTAGCATCTGCATTAATTGCACTGTTCGAAGTAGTATAATGGATCAGAGAGTCATATGATTACAATGAAAACTATATCTGAAGGGGTAAGTCGGACTATTGTAATGAATTCTTTACGGCGGGTAATTCTATTAAATAGGATATAGGATCCAGCAGGATAAGCTACAGCCATGATTTCACGGCAATTTATTTTTTATTGTGAAGCTAGTCAAACAAACCTGTAATAGCCTAAGATCCGGCTGCAAATTTCTGCACTCATCTGTTTTTTACTCAAAATCCAATTTTTATTGATAGTTTTAAGCAGAGAAATATATTTATGCCAGGTTGCCTATAAAAATATGGCCGCAAGTATGTTTAAGCCAGGTGTAAGCTCTGTTAAATATATAGATACGTTCACAACGTATCCTCTTAAGGTGCGTCTACACTTGCAAGAAATATTGCGCAACTTAATTTTGGCAACTGAAATTGCAAGTGTAAACATACTTGCAAGCTGCTTGCGCAAACTCCTGTAAGATTGCAGAAAGTTCTTGCGAAAGAATTTTGTTGCCAGTGTGGACAAGAGAATTCCGACTTACGCAATAGTATTGCAGGCTTTCAATCAGTTTGAAAACTATTTCGGTCTTGCGCAAGATGGAAGGAAAAAAGCAATTTTTTTTGGAGGCATAGCACATAGCTTAACGCGAGTCGTATGAGTACCAATGATTTCATATTCTAATTTTTATATTTTTAAAATAAAACAAGTAAGATTTATAAATTCTGTTTTTATTATTATGTACCTACCTTAGCAAGAAACCTGAGAGTCAATAGTAGTCTTTCACTTGCTGAAATAGCTGCTCTCCTTTTCGTGACCTTTTTCGCGATTAAAGGTGATACACAATTTAATAGATAATCGAAATTCTCTCGACACATCCTCATATAAATTTTAAAGAATTACGATCTTCATTTTTCAACTCTTTGAATAAAAGTTGGTGGAATCCTAAATCCTGCCGGCCGTTAATTCTTTTCGCTTGCGTGATTTAATTTTAATTTTTTTCTTTTTTAAAGTAACCACAACCATAGCAGCAACCAGCAACACACCTTATCTGTTGGCAAGACATTTTTAACATGTACCCCGTCATAGGTTCAACCTAGTCATAAACGGGGGTCGAGTTGAAACTGGGTCCGCTCAACTCAACTCTCCTAGTTGGGTCGAGTTTAAATTTCGCCTCTTATACGCGGGTTGAGTTGTAATTGGGCTGAAGTGACATTTGTTTTGTTTGTTTATCATACGTGTGGTCTGCCTTCGGCGTTAGTTTTGTCTTCGGTGTTTTTGTATTGCGTTTATTTTTTTATATTAACTAAATAATAAGAGTGGAAATTTAATTTTGACAATGGCATGACAATGTTTGGGAGCATCAGGAAACAAAAACTTGGCTAGAAACCATGCAGGAACTAAATTCCCTCCAGCATTTTGTTTGAAACTCTAGATATTGGAAATCAGAAATATTAAAAAATATAGAAAAAGAATTAACAAAAAGAGGCTATCATATCTATAAATGAGAGTTTCACACAAAAATTTGAGGTTATGTTTTGATGTCAGTTTAACTCTATTTCAACCCAAAGTGAACTCAACTCAACATCTTATACGGTCATCGAAATTTAAACTCAACCTCGACTCAACTTTTCAACATAATCATAAACGTAATGAAGTGAAATTTCGAAAGATTACTTGTATACGTGTGAACAGTGCTGCAACAAATTGCGGCAAGTTGTGTTGCACTATATCTTGCGCAACTTTTATTGTAGTGTAAACACACATGCAACTATTTCAGCAATAGTTACGCAATATTTGTTGCAAGTGTACACGCACCTTTAAGTTATATATCAAATTAAAGCTAACTTTTTTCTTTACACGATAGAGTAGGGTTGCCTCTGTCAAAGTGGCCGCAAATAGAGATTTCCAGCCCTAAAAAAAATTAAATATATTTCCAAATACTTGCTGACAACCCCTATTTGCGGCCACTTAGACAGAGGCAACCCTATACGGCGTTTACATCGCCTCGAAAACACGTGTTTTCGTCAAAAACTCGCGTTTTGGGCAAAAACACAATCAAAGCAAGCGTTTTCTCATACAAATCGAAAACAACTTGGGAAGCTGTTTTCGATGAAAACGACCACGAAAATAAGAAAAGTGTGGACAAGAACCCAATTCAGCGTTCAGCACTAGTTATACGCATGTCATTTTCCGTATTCCACTTTGTTTTAATTCTCAGTTTGCCATGGAAAAAATTTAAAACGAAATAATTAAATGAAAATTAAATTAAATAGGCATTAACTGTCACTCGAAAACATGCAATAGGCGATATAAACACCTCACTCGTTTTCCGAAAACGAGTTCATGAAAACACTTGTGCTTGTAAATGACCGGCTTTAGCTAAAGCCAGGTAACGGACACTAAGCAGTTATGTTCTGGAACACTTAAAAGACATCAGATCTCTGGAAAGCTTCTTAAATACCACAAGATGGTTTCAGAAAATCCTGACACTTGACCAAACAACCACTGAACCTTAGGCTGGCCGTATACCAAAGCTTCATATGCTTCATATGCAGCTTTTCGTCACTTATTCCTTGGAGATTTATGTAGGAAAGCGGCATGTGACGATTTGTTCCATATATAAATGACGAAGGGCTGAATATGCAGCTTTGGTATACGACCGGCCTTAGGTACACGGGTTTTGGCCACAAAATGGCGAGCCAAAGCTCTAATTGGGCCTCCGGACGCACTTAACCGTGCAGTTTTATATTATTTTTTTAATAAATATGCAATTTTCTTTCCATGTAATAATGCAGTGTGTGTTCTTTCCTCATTTCCATTACTTATATTTTATTGCATAAACAATTGATTTTTCCATCCCACCCTCATCGCTCTATATTAAATTAAATATATTAAATTGAAAGGAAGACATCACGGCTAACTTTTTTTTATAAAAGTGATCACTAAGTCCATTAAGAAGTACCATGCCGAAATCCATTGTGTAAATAGAACCTCATCCATATTTAATGCTTTCCTGCGAATGCAATATATGTATGTATGTGGTCGAATTTAAAGCCTGCGAAATCTCGGCTTTGCCCTGGGGAAATTAAACGAAAAATTTCAATTTGTTTCTAAAGCAAGATACACATACATACATACTCGTATATGAAGGCGATGATAACGATGGAAATTACTGTTTCTGGGTGTGTCATAATTATCTTTCCTTAGCTACAGCACATGTAAAATTTGATGTTGGTGTCATTTCTTGAAATGAAATGAAATGTACACTTTAAATGAAATGAGTGCAAATATTGTTTGAATCTACAAAGAATTAATGTGGATATGGCTATATAGTAGTAGGTCGTATTCTATTTCTAAATCTTTAATTATAGTCAACTTAGTGTGAACCTTAAAATGTTCATACAGTTTATGTTTAGAGACAAAAACACAAAGCCTTTGAGCAATTTGTATACTAATATTAGTACACTCAAAAGCAATTTCCTCCGATTAAACTCACGTCATGGATAAGATCATTCGCATTCGGTAAAAAAAGGAATTCTTAAATATTTGTACACAATGGACTAAACTTTAAATAGTATTGTTGTGCCATATAAAAATAGATGGGAACTAAGAACATTGTTCATAGAAAGGAAGTACCGCCAAAACATTCAATTAGAATTATAGAGGAACTTGTAAAGTGATAAATATTTACCTACATTCACCCCTGAAAAGCATTCGTTAAATGAATATCATCAGTGTTCGATTAGGAGAATTACTGAGAAAAAAACCAAACACACCATGTGCATGCTCGCCTCGGGTTCTTCCAGGCACAATTGATAGGTGATTCGCATTCTTTTCAGATCATACCCGAAACTTCTGATTCTGGTGGCATTTTAAATAAAATAATGAGAAGAACTATGTGTGTATGTTGTGATGTGTATCATCGTATCGATTCGTTTTAACGAAAACGTGCTTTGAAAAAAATTTCATGACTTTCGGTCAAGCCCTTTTTCTGTTTAAATGAGAAGAGTAGGTATTGGGGCTCTTGCTCCTGGGAACCAAAACCGGTTTTTAATTGCCCATTAATTATGTTAATTGGCCATTAATCATTTTAATTGCCCATTAATCAAGTTAATTGTCCATTAATGTCATTTTAATTGGTTTTACGAGCAATTAAGTTGATTGATGGGTAATTAAAATGACATTAATTGCTTTTATGGGTAATTAGAATGACATTTATTGCTTTTTATGGGTAATTAGAATGACATTTATTGCTTTTATGTGTAATTATAATGATTAATGAGGTGTTAGAATGGGATGTCATTCACCTGGGATCAATCAATCAGCTGTATTTGGCCTTGTGATGTAGGTCAAGGTGGTTGACCTAGAGACTGGACGAGTCGGGAACTGGGTCAGGGTCGGTGGCTTTGGGCTCGGCGGGGGTCGGCGGCCTCGACTGGGGCTGCGGCGGGGTCCTCGGCTGGGTCTTGGCGGGGGTCTTGGCGGGGACTATGGGGGCACTGCTATGGGGGATCCCGCACTCTGTAGGTAGGACTTCAATTGGTAGATATACAATGCCGGTTCTAGCATGTATACATTTTAATCATAAATTTGATATACTAAAGTTAGATTCATTTGATGCTTCATAAAAATCCCAGACGTTTTTAATGAACTAAAAATCCGGTTCAATAAAAACACAACTTATTACCTTATGCACAAAATACCAGCTAAGTTCTTAAATTGTTAGTCATAAATTTGATATACTAAAGTTAGATTTATTCGATGCTTCATAAAAATCCCAGACGTTTTTAATGAACTAAATATCCGGTTCAATAAAACACAACTTATTACCTCATGCACAAAATACCAGCTAAGTTCTTAAATTGTTAGTCATAAATTTGATATACTAAAGTTAGATTCATTCGATGCTTCATAAAAATCCCAGACGTTTTTAATGAACTAAATATCCGGTTCAATAAAACACAACTTATTACCTCATGCACAAAATACCAGCTAAGTTCTTAAATTGTTAGTCATAAATTTGATATACTAAAGTTAGATTCATTCGATGCTTCATAAAAATCCCAGACGTTTTTAATGAACTAAATATCCGGTTCAATAAAACACAACTTATTACCTCATGCACAAAATACCAGCTAAGTTCTTAAATTGTTAGTCATAAATTTGATATACTAAAGTTAGATTCATTCGATGCTTTATAAAAATCCCAGACGTTTTTAATGAACTAAATATCCGGTCTTCTTTCGATCGTTCGCTCGCTTCTATACAGATCGCATGGGACCCCTATACAATTCTTATTAGATCGGGATACTGGCGACCGTCGTAAAAAAGGTAAGTAATGGACGCGGGATTCTACCTGCGCGAATTTTTATTAATGGGATTTTACCTTTCGCAAGTTTTTAGAAAGCAATAAATTTTAACAAGATGGGAAAAACTGAAGCAGGTTCGCTTCTTTATACTTGTCCGGTGCATTTTGAATGGAATTTTTATTATTATTACTTTCAAGCCAACTTACCCTTATCAACGAAGCTCGTAAAAATTTATACTTTTTTTTTGCAAGGTGCATCAATGTACGAGATAGAAATGATGGTAGGGTTAGTGAGTTGGATATATAACCCGCGTTTTAGAGACTGAGAATCACAGTTTCCTTCCAGAGAAAGCAATGGAAAACTACAATCAGCACGTAAAGGAGCAACTTAGAAAGTGTCTACGAGGGATCGAGGTACACCTTTTGAGGAACAGGAAGGTGGAGAGGCGGTTCCTCAACATCATGCAGCGTGAAGTAGGGACCAGAAAAATGCTGAGTTATAGAAGTTTTCTGGACGCTTTCGGAGATCCATTAAACAGACTGAAGCAGACCTCAGAAAGCAGAACGGATGTGTGTAACCAGGCACCAACATGCAGCAATGAGAAGCCCACTGTAAAGGAGGAGCCGCAAGAGGAGCGCAACCAGACGGCAACAGCCAGCAGGGAGCAGCCCGCAGCAAACCCAGTGCAATATGAGGCGGCCAATCAAGAGTGGACTCAGCTGCTGTACGAGCTTGAGGAGGAGACGCAAATGTGGCTCGATGAAGACAACCAGACGGCAACAACCAGCAGGGAGCAGCCCGCGGCAAACCCAGTGCAATATGAGGCGGCAAATCAAGAGTGGACTCAGCTGCTGTACGAGCTTGAGGAGGAGACGCAAATGTGGCTCGATGAAGACAACCAGACGGCAACAGCCAGCAGGGAGCAGCCGTACCAGGATGGTGAGGCGAATTTGGAGTGGAGTGGTGGGCAGATAGCAGCATGCAGCAGCAAGAAGCCCGCTGTAAAGGAGGAGCCGCAAGAGGAGTCCAACCAGGCGGCATCAGCCACCAAAGAGCAGCCGATGGAAAACACCGCGCCGTACGAGGATGAGGAGGCGAATTCAGGGTGGAGTGGAGGAGAGGTAGCAGCATGCAGCAGCGAGAGGCCCACTGTAAAGTGCAGCCGAGAGCACGCTGCAACTACTCAAGCAGCAAAGAGGCGTAGACGGACAGAGGTGGAGCTCCTACAAATAGGAGGTTTGTCACCGCCAACTTTTAAAAGAAGATGTACGAGGGTCTGGAAATGCTGCAGCTATATTAGAAGGTTAAAATAAGAGTATAAAAAAATTGTGAAATAAATAAAACATTGATTTTAAAAATTTTCATTTTTTATTCACTGATTCTTTCGTTTAAATAAATTTTATTTTTAAAAGACCGCTTCTGTTGTTGTCCTTTCCCTCGAAAATCATGAATCTGCTTCGCTCTGCATTGAGTTCCTCTATCTGCTCTTCTGTCTTTATTTTTTCCGCAAATTTAGATGGCAGGTAAACATAAGTGTTGTCCATGAAGGAAACAATCACCCTTAACCCATACCTCGTAGTAACAAGTTTAAAATACTTGATGGGGTAGGGTTTGTTTTCCTCCATGGAAGAGATGGGGATATTTGTATCTGTTGAGGCTGCTTCGGCAAACGATGTCAAAAGAGAAAAGGTGCTCTATAAAAAAATGTTTAAATTAATTTAAAACCCTAGGTTCTAAAAGTACTTACCATTGTGCTGGTTTCTGCTGGTAGTAGTAGCTTCTGCTGTTAGTTGTTGGTCCTGCTGCTGCTGTCACTTGTACTGCTAAAATAAAAAAACAAGTTAAAACAGAACTATTTACTGGCAAAGTGCCGATTGTTAACGGTTGGCTAAGGCCGCTTACCGCTGTTCTGTTGAAGAGCTTTGAGTTTTCTGATTCCCAATCTCCAGAACTCGAATTTATATACGCAATCACTAACCCCACCATTTCCAACGAGTATATTAACCTCGGCTGTAGTTCTTCTCGATGAAAAAACCTGTGTATATAAATTTTAATACGTTCTGTGCACCATGGGAAAAATAACCTTGGAACAACATTTCTTATAAATCTTAATGCCCGCAGGAAAACATTCCTTGTACATCAGAGAGCACTAAATTTTAACGGGATGGGAAGATGACGCAAGACCGCTTATATACGGAACACACGCTTGCTCATGGCAATTTCAGAGGACTTTCCTTTTCTTCTTTTTCGTTCGTTCGTTTGGTTCTATACAGAGCGCATGTGTACCAGCCAATTTGAATGGAATTTTTATTAGCTCGGGATACCAACGGCCGTCGTAAAAAGGCAATTAATGGAGATGCGATTTTACCCTCGAGAAATTTTATTATCAATAAATTTTAACAAGATGGGGAAAATAACTGAAGCATTTTGAATGGAATTTTTATTATTATTACCTCTAAGCCAACTTACCCTCACCATCGAAAGTCTTAAAAATTTATGACCTTTTTGCACGGTGTATCATTGTACGACGGCTATTGAGTTGAGTATATAAATTGGTGATCTAGAGACTGGCAATCAGAAAAATTGGAGTTTTCAAAGCAGAACGACAGTAAGTGGCCATAGCCGACTGTTAACAATTGGCATTTTTGCCTGTATATAGTTCTGCATTGACCAGTTTTCTTTTAGTGTTCACCGCAAAAGTTTTACAAGTGGAAGAGGATATTCAGAGATACTGCCAGCAGCAACAGCAGCAGCAGCAGCAAGAAGAACAGCCATTTTACCTATTAGAGGAGAGCAGAAGAAGATACCATAGGCAGCAGCAGCAACACCAGCAGCAACATCATCATCAGCAACAACAACCAACACTACCAAGAACAACGAAAAAAATTTCGTTGCAGCAATATCGGAGACTTCAGGAAGAGCGGACGCAGTAGCGGGAACAAGGCCCTGCCCCTCTACTTATCGAGGATTTAAAATATAAGCAGCGGCAATTACAATTCAAGCCCAAAACAAAACGTGGAGGAGTAAAATTCTCCACCGTCAAGAAATTGGGGAGTTAAAGCGCATCGAGAAGTTAGCTGTAACGGTTGATGAAAAGCGGTTCTTTCGGGAAAAAATAAGAAGAAAGAATCGTGAATTCAAGAAAAATTTTGTAAAAAAAAAGTAAATACTATACAATTTTTTATTTTATTTCTTCTTTTGATTGTGCATGCAAACGAGGAACTCATGATGAGCACCAACAATGAGGAGCTAAAAGATTTGTTGGATAGAGAGTTTGGGCGTAAATTCTCCATCACCAGCGATGTGACAACACACATCAAGCGTTTCAATCTGCGTGGGCGCAAAATTAATTTTAAAATTAAAAGTCCACCTGCGAGTGTAGAACCCGCTACATGGTTCAAAAACGCTATTGACGATATAGTACAGCATGTGATTATGCAGCTCCAGCCTGAGGACTACGTTGGGTTTACCTTCTGTGGAGATAGTTTTAAGGAAAGAGGACCAGGCTGGTTAAGCTATAGACTAGCCTCGGAGGTCAACCCCCTCAATGTGTGGGAAATAATTGCAAAAATTTTCCAAAGCAATTCAGAGGGAGTGAGCACCGATTCATTCTGTCTAGAAGCAACATCAGTCAGCTTACCACAAGGCAGAGGAAGGGATCATGGAAAAAAATATAATACATTTGATGAAGAATGTGTTAAGAGAAGGTGTGTTGTGGTTATAAACAATAAAGATAATTTATGTCTACCCAGGGCTTTGGTGGTTGCAATTGCCCATGCAAATAAAGATTCCAATTATACAAAAATAAAAAGAGACATTGGAAAAGTACAAACACACCGAGTCATGGAACTGTTAGGTGAATCTAAAGTAGATATACCTATTGAAGGAGCTGGGATCTTGGAACTTCATCGATTTCAAGAGCATCTAAAACATTACAAGATTATAGTTTATCGTTATGGCAGCAAGGGAAAAGACGTTGTTTTTGAAGGCCAAAATGATGGAAAACGGCTTAACTTATTGTATCATGAGAACCACTATAATGTCATAACTTCTTTGACTGCGGCATTTTGCTGTAGCTATTATTGTGAGCAGTGTCATGCAGCGTATAATAGCAAAAACGCTCACAGATGCAGCGGAACTTGTCCTTGTTGTCAACAAGCTCCTGCATGCGTCAAAGATAACAACCAAGAAATTTTCTGCAGAGAGTGCAATCGAGGCTTTAGGGGCCTGAATTGTTATGTTAATCATAAAGCTTCAGGCTCTTTAAATGGAGATAGTGTTTGTGAACAGGTGAAAAGATGTATGGATTGTCTGAAAACATTTAAGGCAGATAAAGTTCATACATGTGGAGAGTATTTTTGCAAGGTGTGTGATAAACATGTGCAACAAGGAAACAACTGCTTTATTCAACTAGATACCCGAGAAGCTCAGGCAAAAGACATTTTATTTGTATTTTATGACTTGGAAACAAGACAGGAAAAAGTAGTAGGTGAAAAAGAAACATTTGGAGAAATAAAACTGCATGAGCCAAATTTATGTGTTCTTGCTAAACGCTGTGATTTATGTATTGGAGAGAACAAATTGTATTTTTGTCAGAAATGTGGCTTTAGACTTCAGATCTACCAATCTGATGTAATTAACAAATTTTTGAAAAATGTCTTTGAACTTAGAAAGAAGTTCAAACAAGTGGTTGTTATTGCCCATAATGGACAGGCGTTTGATCATCAGTTCATTTTAAATTATATACTTCACCATACTACTTTGAAACCTGAATTAATAATGCGTGGAACAAAGATATTAATGATGGTACTGGGAAATATAAAATTTATAGATTCTCTAAATTACTTTCCCATGGCTTTATCCCAGCTACCAAAGGCGTTTGATTTACCATCTGTATACAAAAAAGGTTATTTCCCCCACCTGTTCAACACTCTCGACAATGAAAGTTATATTGGATTATTACCACCTGTCGAATATTAAAGCCCAGACACTATGAAAACTGAAGACCGCGACACGTTTCTAAAATGGTACGAGGAGCATAAAAATGATGAATTCAATATGCAGCGAGATCTTGTAGACTACTGCGTAATTGACGTCGATATTTTAACACAAGCATGCTTAAAATTCCGGAAATTAATGCTGGATGAATGTAAAGTTGACCCGTTTCTTGAAGCTACTACTATTGCCTCTGCATGCAACCTTGTTTTTCGACGCAACTTCCTTAAGGCTAATACTATTGGGATTATTCCAAGAAACCGATATAGAAACGCTGACATTCAGTCAACCATAGCAATCCATTGGCTTATATGGGAAGAAAAAAAGCGAGGAATTAATATAGTGCATGCAGCCAAGCAAAGAGAGATTGTTTTAAATGGTGTAAAAGTGGATGGATATTGCTCTGAGACAAAGCAGGTTTTCGAATTCCATGGTTGTTATTACCACGGACACCCTAAATGTCTAACTCATAACCGGAATCAACCTCTCCACGACGATCAATGTGATACTTTAAATCGGAGATATGAAGCAACTGTTGCAAAAACTGAGCGCTTACGTTCCTATGGATATGAAGTTATCGAGATGTGGAAGTGCGATTTTTTTACTCAAATGGAAAGAAATAAGGAGATGAAATCTTTGAAAGACCATCCTCTGCTGGCAAATTCACCGTTAAATCCTCGCGATGCTTTTTATGGTGGACGAACAAGAAATGCTTATAAGCATTATGAGTGCAAGCCTGGTGAAAAAATCAAATACATAGATGTATGCTCACTGTACCCCTGGGTTTGTAAATATGGAAAATTTCCAGTTGGTCATCCTATATTACATGTTGGTGCGGATGCCTGCTCCAAAATTGATTTAGAAAATACCGAGGGATTAATTAAATGTCGAATTTTACCTCGAGAAGGCCTGTATCACCCCGTTCTTCCTATTAAACAAAATAATAAATTAATGTTTCCATTATGCCGCAGATGTAGTGAGGAGAAAAAGCAAGATCTAGACTGCCCACACTCTGACGAGGAAAGAGCATTGACCGGAACGTGGGTAATTGACGAAGTGAAAACAGCTCTATGTAGAGGATACAAACTGTTGGAAATATATGAGATATGGAGCTATGAAACTGAAACATACGATAAGTTAACTCGTTCAGGTGGTCTGTTCACTGCAATGATGAATAAATTTATCATAATGAAACAGCAGGCATCAGGATGGCCTAGTAAATGCAATACAGACGAGGAAAAGCAAAGATACGTTGAAGCTGTCCTCGAGAACGAAGGCGTTCAATTAAAATTTTCAGAAATTGTGAATAATCCAGGATTAAGATCTCTAGCCAAGCTCATACTGAATTCCTTCTGGGGAAAGTTTGGTCAGCGCGAAAATCAACCGAAAACAAATATCATTAATAGCCCCTCAGAGCTGTACACCATGCTAATAAATCCAGCAATTGAAGTACACCATCTCCTCCCTGTTAATGAAGAAACACTGATAGTCAATTGGGGTTACAAAGAAGAAGCCGCAGAGTCTTTGGCCACAGTCAACGTTTGTATAGCAGCTTATACTACCACCCAGGCACGACTCAAACTTCTTGGTTATTTGGAACAAATTGGAGATAGAGTTTTGTACTACGACACCGATTCTGTTATTTACATCAGTCGCGAAGGAGAATATGATCCACCAACTGGAGAATTTGTAGGAGATATGACTGACGAGCTTGAGTGTTATGGTCCAGGCAGTTATATCACGATTTTTGCAAGTGGAGGTCCGAAAAATTATGCTTACGCTGTCCATAGTACGAAAACAAATTCAATTATACAAAAAAGTAAAGTAAAGGGGATCTGTTTGAACTATGAGGCCTCACAACATGTAAATTTAGAATCAATCAAAAATATGATATTAAACGACAACGAGGACGACCATATTCCCATCTTCTCAAAAAATATTCGCCGCACAAAAGATCACGAAGTGGTAACAATTCCAGAAATAAAAAAATATAAAGTGACTTCAAATAAACGAAGATTTCTGGAAGATCGCAGCTCGCTACCATATGGGTTTAAAAGACAAAAAAGCTCCTAAAGAGAAAAATGTGTTTTTGAGCCAACATGTGGATAATATTTGTGGATTAGGCCTATTGGGGAAACCACATGATAAAAAAAAACGCGCCAAATAAAACTCTACCTCTTAAGGTGGTGGGGAAATGAGTTCTTATATAAAGCCATGAAATCGCACCTGCTTTGTATTTCCATTTGTGCAGTCAAAGTCATGAGCTCAGACCGAATCATTTTAGACGTGCAGTTTGCCAGCGGAGTTAATGGACAGTTGTTTGCTAAGGAGTTGGCAGTTTTACGTTATGGATCACTTTTACCAGACTTGTACTTTTTTAAACCTCCATATTCATACAACGAGTTGACACCAAAAGCCCGCAGACAGAATGAATTCAACTTTAACAAGATAAATGGCCTAAGATGGAACGGCGGCAATATTGACTACAACGATTTACCAGTGATACTGACAAATTATTCAAATTCAACAATCTATGTGAAAGGACTGGAAAAAGCGAGGTTTGTTCAAAAATACCTACTGGAAGCTGAAATAAAACAACTGGAAATACCAAAACTAACACTTCTGGAACACTTTGAAACATACTGCCCCATCCATGGTAAATTACCTTCAGTGCGATGTGCTGTTCAAAATTGTATTAATATTTATTTGTACATGTTAGTGAATAAATGTTTTCAATAAAAGAATTTTTTATAGTTTTTTATTTTATTTATTTATTTATATGCCTTGAAAATTTATAGTGTCAAAAATAAGATTACTAATACAGAACAAAGGTATTTCATAAAAAAGTCTAGAATAATTCAAGTGTACATAGGAAGTTCGACTTGGAATAAAAAAATCTTCACATGCTAAAGTTAATACGCCTTTTCCTTTACATTTTTCAGCATACTTCTTATAGTACTCCTTTACACTTTCGGAAGCGTTGTTGTTGTGATACATGATAATATTGAAAAATGTCAACATTTCGAACAATTTATAAAGTTCCGTCTGCTTTAGTATGATGCTCGAGTTGTTGTTAATGGGGATCCTGTGCTCATTGTTCAGCTCGGCCTGATTTGCTGGAATCGTCTCTCCCATCTGGGTTTTCAAGTCGTTTAGATGTTTGTAAACTGATGTCCATTCGGAAAAAGATGCTGACACAGGAAACAAGCCGTGACGATGAAATACAATTTTCGCCTCGAAAGATAATGGATCAAACCCAAGTACTATTTTCCGGTTATGACAATCGTCCAGGTGGTATGTATAGTTTAGCAAAAGGTTTTCTCCTGCCACTTCTGCTTCAAAATTGGACAGCTTCTTCTTCTTCTTCCTAGATTTTACTGCTGGTGCTGGTACTGATTCAGGTTTAGGCAGCTTATCTGTTCCTTTAGCTCCAACAGTCCTCTGTCTCTTCTTGCTTGATGGCTCCATGTTACTCAAATTAAACTTGCACACTGAATATTGAAACATTGTGTTCAGGTTTTTATAGTGCTGATCTCAGCCTTACATGACTGGTTACAAAAATCCCCACCACTTTGTGTAAAATTCTTCAAGTATAAATTAATCACTTTATTGTCATTTATACCATGTTCGCACTGAGTCGAAATTACGTGATTTTGGAAAGTGATTTCGAAATTATGTAGAACCGTTCGCACTGAATTGAAATGATTTCGTTTCGGTGTTTTTTTTCTGGCACCACGCAAGTCTTCAATTTTTTCAGCCCAAATTTTAAGTAGCGCCTATCTTAGCAAAGCCCATGGCTTCTTTCTTTTATATTTCTTGGGTTTTTGCATTTAGAAGAATGTGAAGTTTAAATTCAAAGTCAAATGAGTTATTAAAACGTCCAACTGACAATTTCAGCATCAATAGTGACGTGCTGAATTGGGCTGAATTCGATTTTTGGGTTTGAGCATTGGCTTTGACATGATTTTGTTCGTAATTTTGCCAAAATTACGAGATTTGAGATGATTTTGAAATCACCAGAATATATGGGAAATCACACGATTTTGAACGTGATTTTGGGCGAAATCACGAAATAGCCGAAATCACGTAATTTCGGGTCAGTGCGAACATGGTATTAATCTTAAGTCACTAGCAGTAAACTGTTTTAAAAAAGTCTTGAGGCTCTTTCCTCTGCATCGAGAATATAGAAACACACAGCAATAATGTCCACAGGTTGATGAAAACAGGCCTTGCAATCGTTTCTTGTTATTTAAAAACGTGTTTGAATTAGCTAGAAGGAATTTTTGAAAAAATTTATTGGTTGGATATCTTCCAAACGAGTCAAAGTACTCTGCAGGACCCTGTTTAGGAAAATAAAATGCAACCCAATGAGTCCCACCTTTATGTGATGGATCCGTATTAGCTATGACGCATGCGGGTTTTTTTTATTTTTTGCGGTAGATGGTTGCAGGGGAAGACTCCTCTAAAAAACTTGCTTGTTAAGCGGTTATTTGTCAGGGCGGCTGCAAGCTCGATCGTGTTCATTCTTGTTCACAGCTAAATGTTGCCTCTAGATCAATGACCTTAGTGAGAGATGTAACGTAGTTATTTATAAACTCCTTAGTTGATGTACCACGAACAAAGAGTGTCTTAAATTTCGCCAGAGTTTTTATAAGGTCTTCATCTATCCGTTTCAGTTCAAGGTTGCCAAATTTAGTTGATTGTTGTTGCTCGTTGCATTCTGTACTAGATGTTGGATACTTAAAAATTATTTCCTTCGCAAACGTTTTATTTTGTGCAGTGAATCCAGCTAAAGAGACTTTTTTAAAGAAGGTATATTCACCCCCGCAAAAGTATTCCACATTAATTAAACAGCTCATTGTTACCGTAATAAAGCAATTTGTTGACTAACAGTTTGTTGCACGTAGTCGCCTTATATAGATTTAAAAATTTGTGTAAACATTTCGATCCTTGTCAATTTCAATGCTTCCATCGTACTCAGCATATACAATGCACGTCACACTATTTTGTAACGCGTCTCTAAATTTTCCCTCAACTCGTACAGTCCCTTGATTTAGTAAATTGCCGCAAGTCGTGTTATATGAACTGTCTGCGGTTAAATCGAAAGCAAGAAGAAAACATCCTCTATCGAATAATTTCTTAGATATTTGATGACCTTTATCGAAATAATGAATACCTGTTCCTCTGAATAACGTATTGTATCCGCGTGTACTAATCGGATTATCCTTTGAGTAGTCAAATTCGAGAGGCTGATTTGGAATCTGTACGCCATTCACTGATAAATTGAATCTGGTAATGTTGTTGTTTTTAAAGTTGAAGGGGTTCTTTGTCCTTCTGCCCGTGTACGCATCATTGTCCACCATACCAAAAATTATTAAGTTCGGTAGCTGTCCGATGACGATATTATCCAGTGAAAGTGTAAATGTGTTTGCGGGAATAGTGTAGCTCTTAACTTCAACTCGTTTGTATGGGTATATGGCATTTGAACGCTGTAGAACTGTCTCATGTGCTAATAAAATATTCGGGTTGACTGTTACGTGATTCATGTACATGGTTGCATCCAGGATTTTTAAGTGTGGTGAGTCATCGCCAGCCTTGGATAAAATATAAAATTCTGGTTTTTCAAGCGATAAAACTACACGTAAATCGACACCGTTTAATAGCAACTTATCCTGATTAAGCAAATCAGTATGAATTTTCCCCATCAGTTCAACTACATTACTTTTATTGAAAAGTTTCTGTCGATCTAAATAGCCTTGATGTAATTCAGCGACGGGTTTATCGATATCTGCAATTTCCACATCGTCTTTGTCAAGATACCAACCGACCGACTCCAAATGGGTTGATGCAGCATCTTTACCATAATTTAATAAATTTTCAATATAAGCGCGATAATTGTAATTATGGTCGGTTTGAGCAATTGGTTTCCCATTCAAATATACGGTGCACTGGCGAAATATGGAGTGTAAAATGTTGTTTATTAAACCTGGAGCATCACCTTCTTTTGAATAAAGTACTTCTTTCCCATCTTTTATTTTTATTAATTGCAATTTTAAACGAAGATAGATGCTAGATAAATCACGGTATGTATCTCCATGACCCAAGGTTACAAACTCTAGAACGGAGGAGTTGTCTAGTGAGGCTATTGGCTTATATGCTACTTCTTCTGTTTTCAAAATATTGCTTTGAACTGGTGGTGTGGAAAAAAGATCCAATTCCGATTTCATACATTCTTTGTACGACATTATGTTTATTACTTATCAAAAATGTCCAGTATACGTTTACGTATCTTTCGTTTTGTTTTCAAAGCTCTTGCTTTTATTCCTTTTCTTTGATTTTTTGTTTTGCTATTTCTCGTGCGTTTAGGTGTTTTGCTACGTCTCTTGCGTTTAAGAGTTGGTTTTATATGCAAGGTTGTAAACGGGTTCGGTCTTTTTATACCTGCTCCACTCATACCGTCAAACACTTTATTTATACCTTTCTGAGCTAAATCTTGAATAGCAACTCTACCGTGTTCTTTTAAAATATCTTTAACTGATTTGCTGTTGATGTTTTTATAGCTTGTCCTGCTTTTACAACCTGTTGTGCTAATGTTTTTAATCCCGATGTAGCTAGAGGTTTTAAGTGTCGAAATAATGCACTGAAAAAGCTACCGATACCTCTTCCACGTTGATAAATAAGTGGACCACGATATAATTCTCCAATATCCGACAGACCACTGCCGCTTTGTATTAAATAATAACGCGTATAATAGGAATTCATCTCGTAGTTCTATTTATACTATGCAAAAACAAGTTGTTGTGTGAATATTTATAGTTTTTATTGTCTCTTAAAATGCAGCATTACATATGTCGGAATATAACTTGTTTTAAAGTCAACTAATTCCCCATGGTGATCAGTTATTTTTATAGAAATACTTTCGATAAAAGTTTTTTCTATAGGACAGTATTCTATATGTTCAAATCTTAATATAGTACCACACTCTTGAATCGGTATTACTCGTAGATATCTTACCAGTTTGTCACCTATAGCTCTAGGTCGAATAATATCAGAGTATATATGTATTATATTTTTCTCAGAGCAATCTTTTATAGTTTCTTGTGTACCTCTTGGTAATCGCTGTGTCAATTCTTTAATTGTTGTATCGAGAGAATCAATTTTTCCCATTATTGACCTGTGCTCTTGTTGTAATTCCGCTGTGTCAAATGACTCTTTTATTTCTGCCAACAATGCATCAGGATTACGCTTGTTTTCAGGTGTTTGGAGAAATACATCTGTGATGAAGTTTGAAAGATTATCTATGTTTGTATTAATTGGTACTGGTGTGGATAAATAGTCGCCTGAGCTTTGTTTCTCATATGGGACTTGCAAAATTTCACTGTTTTTAGTTATTTTCCGTTGCTCGGGTGCCTTTGCTTTGAGTGAATCTTTCTTCAGCCTATTCAATATTTCGAAAATTGTATTTTTAATTTCAATAATTCGTCTATGTTTTTCTTCTTCGCTAAGCTTGTTATCGTCAAAGTGTACATTGGCTAAAATCAATGTCATGAGATCTTTAACATTCAAGTGTGAGGGTAGTGGTTTTTTTATTTTTATCGTAACGCCCAATTCCTCTAAACGGAGTTCGAACACACCATGCTCCTTTTTACCAACTTTTTTCTCTTTATTTTCAGCTATTTTTATGCTAGCCGGTGGATGTGTGTAGTTGTCTATTGTAAACTTCAAAACGGGGTGTTTTCTATTCTTCCTAGGAACTTGACCAAATACATCATCAACAAAATCTTCAATTGATTCATAGTCCTTATATTTTAAAATAACGTTTTCTGAAGTATTTTTTCCTTGATATATGTGCAGTATGTATTCGTCTGGCTCATGCTTATACTTTATTTCAGGTATAACTTCATTAAAGTGGTCATCTTCTAACCGCTTCCACATTTTCGTTTTAACATCATTCAAGTACATGGTATACCATGAAGGTGTAACTGCATTATAAAATGTTAGTAAAAATGCAGAAAGATTTATTTGCCCAGCTCTGTAGCTAGTTTGTTCAAGATTTTCTGGCGTCCATTCAAGTTTTACATTTTCATTTATTTTGATGCTAAGTATTTTAAAATCCTTTTGATGCTGCTTTCTAGCTTCTTTTAACTGGTCGTCTGTGCGCCTCACTCTTTTAGGCGCATTTCCTTTATTGCTAGAGATTGCACGTTTTGTTATTTCAAAATTTGGTAGAGAAATTTCAGTTATTCCGACACGCCAGTTTCCATTAAACTTGCATGGTTTAGCAAGTGCATTTGTAAAAGCCGATAGCGTATTTTCCGGGTAAAGTTGCATAGAGTTATTACTTAAAAGACATACGTAAAAATCATTTTCCTTTATGTCCACAGGCATTTTTTTAAAGTCTTTCCCAATGAATGTCCGAAGTACTTTTTGGTTTATCCTTTGGGTTCTTCAAACGTTCACTCTGTCTAACACCAAGCTTGCGCACAGGAAATGAAAGCGTATATTGACCAGATTCTAGTTCAGAGGGTCTTAATATAGACTGTTTCTGGACTGGTTTTGTTTGTTTTCCACTTTGTTCTAATTCTTCTATAACATCGTTAGCTTCATCGACAGTCATATTCATTGGTACAGTATATTGTGTTATACCATCTTCACCCGTAATTATTTTATAATCCTTTTCACGTGCGTTAGGTGCAGATGCTGTTCTTAGTATTTTTGGTGGCGGTTTTAGCGTTTTTGCTATACCACTAGCTGATAATCGTCTTTTTGCCGCTGGTGATAAAGATCTTCTCGGTGGGGTTATACTACCTGCTTCTTCAAAGACTTCTTCTTCTTTGTCTAGAAAATCCATTGATGCCGGTGAAGTCTGTGTTGACACTTCATCTTTAAATATAAATTTCGTTTGTGTGGCACTATCTCTTAAATTTTCTTGTTTGACATTGCGTTCACGAGGCAAGTATAAATTTGTTTTTTTATCAGGGGTTCGTCTAGATTCCCGTTTGTGATTTAAAAATGAAATTAGTTGATTTCGATAGCTATACCATTTTTCTGAATCATTCATGTCTTTATTCTGTAGTATTTTTTTCATTGCTCTGTCAAAGATGGATTGATTTGCAGCCATTTCAATTTCATCTTTAAGCTTGTTGTAAACCTCTGGCGACAGAAGTAACATCTTATTAAGACCAATATTTCTATGCATATTTTTCAATTAATGAGCCAATAACTCCTGACAATACACTTCCTAATAAAATGGGTAAAAAACCTCCTCGCTGGACTAGTATTTTACGTTGTTTAGCAACAGATCTCTTTGCGCAAATCAATTTACGCATGTCCTTTTTATACTTACACAGTGAGTTGTAGATATTTCCATGCGGCATATGGTTACCTTTTAAGGTGTTGAGAGTAATTTCACAAAGAGTTTTTATAACCTCTGGGTCAGCATTTTTTATGATGGACTTTCTTAGATTTGGTTTAGCCCTTTTAAGAACATATAGCATATGCTTGTTGTCCCTTAATCGTTTCATTCGTGATGCCATTCTTACCGTTTAAAGAATTTTGCGGACAAAAACAGGTTACAAAATGTTTATTAAATATATCCGTGCGAAATCTTAAGACGTCGTTAATGTCTTGAGTTAAATCAATTAGCAAATACCCGTAAGGCATTTGAGTTATCTCTTTATATATTCTCACAAATTCTAAACTATTTTCGGGGTAAATTTGTCGGGCCAGATGGGTAAATTGGCTTTTATCTCGGGGGTTTTTAAATACAACAAGATATTTACAATTGAGCGATATGTCACGACTGAATTTTCCTTGGTGAAATACGTTTTGTGTCACAAGAATTACTGAGAAATTACGATGATGAGACCCCTTAGTGAAGAGTTCACAAACTTGTTTACTAAATGCATTTAACATCATGTCATCTATAACAATCAGCGTTGGTTCGTTTACATGATTTACAAACTCCTCTGGTATAGCATTTAAATATTCAATGTTTTGTAGTTTGATATCCGTTGGCAGTGCACCGTGTTCTGCATTACACCATATAATTTTTTTAATTTGCGGCTGTATAAATACCTGATTAGTATTAAGAAGATTTTTTATAAATGTTGTTTTCCCACATCCTGAAGGTCCTGCAACCATCATTGTAAATGGGTGATTAAACTTGATCATTTTTGTTTTGTATATAAACCGGTTAGTCAACCTCTGGTATTTATACATTCGCTACAATGAGCAGAAGACAAATAATCAACGAACTGCATAAACCAGTTAGAAAAAATTTTAAACGCCGACATGTCACTACCAAAGGTATAGATGATTTGTGGCAGGCAGACTTGGTCGAAATGGGTTCTTACTCGTCAGAAAACCAAGGTTTTCGTTTTCTACTTACTGTGATTGATACATTTTCAAAGTACGCATGGGCCTTACCACTTAAAAGTAAAAAGGCCCCAGAAGTTGTTAAAGCAATGCAGTCTATTTTTAATACAGGACGCATACCACAAAATTTACAAACTGACGATGGAAAGGAATTTTTTAATAAACCATTTCAGCAACTGATGAAAAATTATGAAATAAACCATTATTCCAGCTACAGTAATTTAAAAGCCTCAATAGTAGAGAGATTTAACAGAACATTGAAAAATATGATGTGGAAAGAATTCAGCATGAATGGCAATTATCACTGGATTAGTATGTTGGCCAAGTTAACAGACGACTACAATACAACAAAACATCGTACGATTAAGATGAGACCTGCAGATGTTGGACCACACAACGAAAAACGTTTATTATTATCTGTGTATAAGTACCCCAAAATAAAGTCAAAACCTAAATATAAAGCAGGTGATTTTGTTCGTATAAGTAGACATAAACATGTTTTCGAAAAAGGTTATACACCTAATTGGTCCGCTGAGATATTTAAAATAAAAGAAGTTAAACCTGTTTACCCGACAACATATATTCTCGAAGATTACCAAGGAAATATAATTCAAGGCAGATTTTATGAACAAGAAATAGCTCCAGTGAAAAACTCCGATGTCTATCTAGTAGAAAAATTTTTAAAACGACGCGGAAACAGGGTTTTTGTTAAATGGCTTGGTTTTTCACCCAGTCACAACAGCTGGGTATATATAAAAGACGTTGTATAAATCCTCAAATATTCATTCAAGATGTTAAACCTGAAAATAGAATACGATCGTTTTAAAACATTTGATAATCTTGCTATTGATTTAGACACAGCAAATCAGTTAGCAAAAGACGGGTTTTTTTACACAAATTTCAAAGACCATGTTAAATGCTACTTTTGTTCTTTGGAAATGGATGCAACCAGCGGTGCATCAGATATATATCGGGATCATAGACGTCGCTCACCAAGGTGTGCACGTGTTAAATACAATGGGGAAGACGTATGTGGTAAAGATCTACCAATGACAGAACTACCACCACCTGCACCTCCATCAACACCGCTCTTCACCAAACACTCTGAATCAAAAGCCTTAATTTACACTTTCAACACTTTGAAGTTTTTAGCAGGTACTTTACTCGTTCTAGGCATGTGTTGTGAAATCTCATATTTTTACGGAAAACTATGAAAAAACAAGTCAAGTTTAACGACACACCTACCATCAAATATTTGTACACCTGGAAGTTTGCATATCACAAAGCACGAAAGGGACCTTGGGAAACATTAGCAGTGGATACATTTAGATTTAAAAATAGAATCTTACAATTTAGTGTAATAATTAATCCAATTTTAGAAAATAAAATAAAAATAATGTTTAAGAACAGAATTTCACAACTGAGTGTAATAATAAATCCTGTTTTAAAAAATAAAATAAAAATGTTCAGCAAGTAACATATTGTTTTTATTATAACTATTCCCCCAGTCGTTTTTCAGGTTTCGTTTTGGGTTTCTATAGAAATGCATGCTTGTCTGTCTGCAGAGTGCAAGATCCCCCATAGCAACAGTCCTTTAGTATCCGTAGGCAATGGAGCCGGATGTCTAGTAGGCGGCTGCAAGGTCACTAGCCCGAGCGTCATAACTGGTTCAACTCTCAAAAGGCCTGGGGCGGGGCAGTGACAAGGAGCGCCAGCCACCAAGGTCAACGACCTGGCCCTCTGGCACCTTTCATATGGCAACACTGTCTGGCACACACACTGGCGCCTTTTCATATGGCACTACTGTCTGGCCAAAGTGCCCCAGTCGAGGCCGCCGACCCCCGCCGAGCCCAAAGCCACCGACCCTGACCCAGTTCCCGACTCGTCCAGTCTCTAGGTCAACCACCTTGACCTACATCACAAGGCCAAATACAGCTGATTGATTGATCCCAGGTGAATGACATCCCATTCTAACACCTCATTAATCATTATAATTACACATAAAAGCAATAAATGTCATTCTAATTACCCATAAAAAGCAATAAATGTCATTCTAATTACCCATAAAAGCAATTAATGTCATTTTAATTACCCATCAATCAACTTAATTGCTCGTAAAACCAATTAAAATGACATTAATGGACAATTAACTTGATTAATGGGCAATTAAAATGATTAATGGCCAATTAACATAATTAATGGGCAATTAAAAACCGGTTTTGGTTCCCAGGAGCAAGAGCCCCAATACCTACTGAGAAGACATCGGCCAAGAGTCAGAAGCACCTTTCGTTCAAGTCTGACGAGTCGTTCACGTTGATTAGTTTTGCTGATATCTATCTTCTTAAATCGTTCGATTTTCTAAATGAAGTCGTAACGGTTTAGCCGCTAGAGAGCGTGTTGAAATTGTTTTGGTTGAGTTTTACATATCACCCTGTATTTTTATAACCCTATCATATAACCTATTTTCATGAATAAGTAGTGTAAGCAGAATACTTCAAACCTTCTAAAATTGTAAAAGTTACGGTTCTTTACCAACGTTCAGAGTTATGAGTCGTCAAAGTCAAAATTTTGTTTTTTTTAACTAAAATTTCAACTTCAAATAATTTTTTCTCCAAAAAGTACGTAGTTAACCAAAACTTTTTTTTCCAAAATTAGAAAATTTGGAATATTTCCTATGAATAATGTCCCGATAATTTTTAAGCTACGGCCTTTACTTTTGAAGTTATTAGCAATTTTGATGTTAAAATTGACCTTATGTGGTATTTTTTAGTACTTTTTACCTAAGCTTAGCTTATGTCGGGAAAGGAAACATTTTTGATTTAACATTCGGCACGGCCACCGCGAAACTCCCGGTACCTTGGTAGGCCAGTCCAGCTCTGACCATCACATTACACATCTGTTGAGTTTTCGAGCATACTTAATCGCCAATGCTGCATTAATATATGGCTGGCTCTGGCTCATATATTTAATTAGTGTCTTATTGTCCAGTGCTACTATAATGTTCTTTCTCTGCACCAGACCCTCATTTAGGAGATCTAGCACATGAAATAG
This sequence comes from Thereva nobilitata, assembly GCA_963855945.1. Taxonomy (NCBI): domain Eukaryota; kingdom Metazoa; phylum Arthropoda; class Insecta; order Diptera; family Therevidae; genus Thereva; species Thereva nobilitata. Next base: position 51,665,660 of record OY979694.1, on the reverse strand, counting down.
ATCTTTTCCGCTTAGTAAAATGAGATGTAATTCCGCAGACTCGCCGGCTAGGTTTAAATCTTCTACAACCACTCTCCTACTAATCGTCTATGAAAATATATTTCTCTTCCGATCTCCTTCATGGAGTCAACCATAATCTATGAGAGTTGTATGGATGGCACTTGTGGCTCACCCTACACTTATGAAACCATATTTTCGCTTTCCTGATCTTTTCTTCAATCTAATGCTTCCAGGTCAACTTGTTAAAAAGCAAAAGAGTAAATGTGTTGATATAGACAGCTGGATAAAGCTCTTAGTTCTACTTTAATTATATTTATGTAATATGTATCGTAGTACACCAAAAATGTAATATTTTTAGGCTCATGTCAGCAGATACTTACTATTGTTTTTTTTCCTTTGCAGTCGGTTGATATATGTAACTTAATAAATGTAAAGCATTGTCTTTGAATTTTACCTTTTTAAATACGCGAATAAAATATATATAATACAACTGAGAATCCTGGTATATACGATGTTTTCTTCGAAGTGGGGAGACTCCTTTTTGAATTCTTATTGTGCTGTTTTTTTCATCATGTTGTCTATTTACCTCACTACTCTGGGGTCAGGTTAAGATTTAGCAGAACATTCTGCAGTTTATGGTACTGAATCTTATTGAAGGCTAGATTAAGGTAAAATAAATTGGAGAAATCTATATTAATAAAATAAAGTGTCTGTCTGTCTCTCTGTCTCCTTGTGCGTACCTTCGCGGGTTGGGACCAAACTAGCAGAGATAGAAATCTGATTTTTTTTGTAGATGCATGGATACCCAAACAGGTGTCTAAAACTTTCCTTTTTTCGAAATTTTAATTAGTTTTTTCTTAATTAATTAATTAGTACCTACGTCACCATTTTTTACGTTCTACGCCTTTTGCAACTTGATTTTAACCCACTTTCAAGTAACCGATGAACCCCAAATTTTTCCCATTTGCATAGTTCGCGTGACAAAGCAATATGACATTTTTGTAAAAAAAATCAAGATGGCGGTTCCAAGATGGCGGCCGAATCTTGCAATGGTGTTTCCCGATCGCCGACATGGGTATCAAATAAAAGGGTATTACGTGTAGAATACAATTAGCTGTGTGGCGTCATTCCAAATTCAAAATGGCGGCCAACACAGAATGGCGGTTTACATTTTTTCTTTACAACGCCCTCGGTGTGAGTATCAAATGAAAGTGTACGTCATTTTAAATCTAATATGTCGGTCACCACAAAATGGCGGAGACATATGATAGACTAAATAGAAGAAAATAAAATATATAGTTTAAAAAAACTAAAAAATACACTTTTATTTTAATATGAACTAAAAAGTAAAAAATAATTTTGTGTGTAGTTTTTATTGCTCCAGCCAGTACATGGGAACAACCTACCTATCGAAATGTGGAAAAGCGCCAGAACATTAAGTTAGTATATCCAAATACTGTAACATCTGTTGCATGTCTGATTATATGCAGGACATTTTTTTGTCCTTCTGTTCGTCTCAAGCCGCAATGAAAAAAACAGCGAGGAAATGTGTGTGTAATGTATTTATTAGATTTTTTAGGGCAACAAATTGTGCATTTTTGGGGCTAATTTGCAAAATTGATTCATTTTTTGGCGCTTTTTTTTGTAAAAACAATTTGGACGGGAGGATGGCGCCAAGAGCGAAGTTCTGCACAGGGCGTCTAATCCCCCGGCATAGCACAATCTATGCCGGCGACTCTGAATATGTTTAGCTAGGTATCTATTGTGCAAGTAGTATACAATTTTTCATCATAGAAACTTAAAAAATTGTAACATACTCTAAATTTTTTTTAAGTATCCAAAATCAGTTTTTGCAGATTTGTTCTTTTTGCATTATACGGTTTTCCTACCGCTGACTGTGCACACATAATCTTTTTCTATTGGAAAGCATTCTAAATAACTTGCTGATTAGTTCAGATCCATACATTAACTCCAAAAGTCACAAATTACATCGAAAACACAGAGCACTTTCAGATGAAGTAAAATATTTGCTAATTTTGCCCAATACATTATTCGATGACTTTGATAAAGAGAATTCTGAATTTACAAATGTAGACTTACAACAAAATATGGAGCATGACGCTGAATCCGAGTCCGAAGAAGCTAATTTATTATGATTAAAATGGTATTGTTTCGAAGATATTTAGTTTTAATATAATCTAAACAATAGTGTCTGTAATAGGTAAAGCTCCAAATTCTGGCTCTAGGTAGGTGTTAGTTAGAATCTTTCCTGTGTAGTGGGGACTAGGCCTATGCGGACACCACAGTAAAAAAACGCGCCTAGTTCTCTACCTCTTAGGTGGTGCGGAAAAGGGGACATAGCTAAATACAAAAACTCAAATTGCCGCGTAATCGCACAAAATCGCAGCGAAAGCCTAGTTCAGCCCTCCCTTTATATGAAACTATAAGCGGTATTTTAAGCGATTTCAAGCGTTTTGAGAAAATTACCTATTTCACTTTTTCTTCATACCAAAATATCTTAAACCTAACCAAACTCAGAAAATATTTGTTTAAACGAAAAAAGTCATATAACAATATTGTTAATTGTATCAATTAATAGAATTAAATCCCATCATTACTTTTTTGAAAACACCTACTTTATTTTCATGTGTCCCTAAGTCCACTACGGCTCAAATCCAGCCCACTGTTCAGCGCAGGGCATTTTTATGGGAGATAAAATTAAGCGGCCAAAGCCAATCAAATTCCGCGCTGGACAATTTTTGTGGAATGCTCTTTTTCGGTGGAGTAAGAAAAGTTGACGTTAAAATAATCAGAGGAATTTAAATTAATTTAAAACTAAAACTTTTTAGAATTCTTTGTGAATAGTTTTTATTTGCCACAGACGGGAAATCAACCTCGGATCTAATACTAATTGCTCCTTTAATCCCTCATGGGACATAGGGCGGAAATTCAAAGGTCGTCGCCGTGTTGTCCGTCCGGTTCCGAATCAATGTTTGCTGAATCGTAGCAGTTGTGTGTTTTATGGGAGCGGGTTGCTAACCGTCAGCCCAACCGTCTTAAAACTCTGTTTTGTGGCGCAGAGAACTCGCAATTCGACCGTCTCCCGTTAGCTCCTTCCGAAGAAGTACCCCAGGGGGTACCACGGGGAGGAGGGATTAGGACCTGCTAACAGAGCTGCTTGGTGTTCGTCTGCAGTGACTCTTCTCGGGTTTTGGCAGAAGTGACAAATCGGGTGCCACCACCTTCCGAGGTCTTTGTTAGCCGTTCGCCCCCTCCGCTCAGGGCTTCTTTTTTACCTGCGAAAGCCTGCGTGGGTGGATTGATTAACTGGACAAATGCTATAAAAATACAATAAAATATAACAATGAAAAAAAGTGTTTTTATTAACAAAATCAAGAGTTATAAGGGCTGTGTCGTCTTCCCCTCGACGAATACAACCCTACGACCAGCAACCAAGCTGTTACAAAATTTTGGTGACAGCCGTGGGATACAACTCAAACAAGTATCTCGCTACCATAAACAAAACGGGGTAGCCCTGACAGAATAGGCACCCCCAACATGCACGGGGAAAGCAGAAGAATATGAGTTGGCCAAGAAGAAATATTTTATTTCATGCATGATTAAAATCATAGGAGTTACTATTGTACATCTTCTGGAAACCCACGTCACTCCTAACGTAAATGGCCACAACCTCATGGAAAGAGAAGTTTTGCATGAAGTTATACTCAGATACTTAGGGTAAGAATTGGGAGCAACATGTTGGAACAGATGGCAGATAACAAACAAATATACGGCACGACTATTTTAGAACTTCCCTATTTAAAATCAACTTGCCATCTTTAAAAAATTCATCTGAGTATATGGATATGGATATAAGAGGGAAAAAGAACGAAATCAACTTACACAACCGAGAGCTGTTGGTCAAGTATTTTTACAGTCAGTACCTACCTACTCTTTACTGGTAATTGTAGGAGTCATAGTAGTTCGGTAACTGGTAAGATTCACTACAGTGGAACTTGCGCTTCTGTTATTTGAACCATAAATCAACTAACAAGGCTCAGACGTTTTTCTACTTTAATGCAAGATATTTATTAAATTTTTGACAAAATAGTTCCGACTTCCATGGTAGACTGACCATTTCAAATGTAAGAAGTGATAACAAACCTGTTGGTGTAGTTAACTTTTCGTTTTGCGGATGCTTGTGGGTATATTTTATGCAATTCTTCTTCAACTATTTACTGAAAATATTTTGTCATTCCAATTTATTTTTTGGAACCATTTGCTTACCAATTCCATTTCAATGTTTAATTTTCAATGATAATGATGTCTTCGAATCCAAAATAGGAATGATGCATTTTTTGTTTACTATGAATATAAAAATATGTACATATAAAAAAAAATCTCAGAAAATAATAAATAAATTCTAAAAAGTAAAAAAAAAACAGATTATCAACTTTATTTCTTTCTTTTTCAGATAAGAATTAAATCATCATAGCTATTTGCTCTAGAACCAGTCCAATAATAAAACAAAAAGAGATATCAAATACGCCACAGTGAACACAGTGAATTCGGTTAAAAATGAACTCTAATTCGAGCAGACATTTCCGTGGACTGTTACAAATTCCGGCAGGTAACAGTAGCAAAAACGAAAAGTGCTAATCGATGTCCTGAAATGTTACCGGTCAAATAAATGAATTCAGTTGGACACAAGTGAAAAATGACTGCAGAGTGAATAACAGGCCATGGCTAGACTACCCAGTCTACAACAGAAAGTTTACCTGCGGCTAATCAAGTGTTGAGAAGTGTACAAAAGAAAAATATACAAAAAATAGATTTTTTAGAGTATTCAACACACAAAACTTCATAACACGCTGGGGTGTAGTAAGAAACGGCAAAGCCAAGCACAACATTAATCATAAGCTACACACTAGCAAGCTGCCTTCTGCCAAGCAGGGGAAGTTGATGTAGCAAGCAAGCAGCCAGACTGGTGAAAAGGAGTAAAGTGTTTCATATATCCTTGGGTAGAATGCTGAACATGTTTGAGATTCGTGTAATCCTCCTATGCCTTCCATCCATCCTGCTAGCAACGACATTAGAACCAGGTAAGTTATCGTGCGCCCTATCCATTTTGAGTATTCAAGGTATTTTCTATGCATTAAAATTTTTTCATCACCAACCCTGTGCTAGGTGTATCCTTAGTTTATCTAAGTTTTTTTTTGCTCCCTGGGCCAGTCTCTGGGGGGAGATATTTTCTTCGTGTACATGTGTCCAAAGTGGATAACAGCCCCAGGAAGCCACGTCACACGGAGAGTCCTAAGGAATAGCGTTCACCAACAAAACCAAGCCCATCATGTCATTTCATATTTACGAACGTTGGGAGATTGAAATTTGCTTTTCTTGATATCCTCAGCATGTGCTTGACACAGTTTGAGTTGATTTTTCCCCAAGTGCACTAGAGGGAGTTCTACTGGCACCCGTTCGTCCTCCCACGAGATAACATCACGGCACGCTACATGCATATAGATAATGGACTTAGCCCTATCCCTGTGGATGTTGCGATATGGAGCAGGTTCTTTTGGTCCTGTGAGTACATTGCTAGAGCTTTGCCCCTTATGTCGCAAAACAACCAGGTATTTATCTTATTTGCAAAAGGAAGGATACCAGGAGATCCACCTACGCCAGATAAACTCCTCTTGATTTGTAGAGCAGTCTGCAGTGGCTTACGGTGTTTTAAAACGTGCTCAGATGGGAGGTACCCCTTTTATGGAACGTTCTGCAATATGGAATATTTAAAGACATACGATAACAGGTTAAGCTGAAAAAATACTAGACTTGGCGGAAAACCTGCAGCTTTTGATAAATTATTAATAAAGTGCGGCTTCTTCGTACTACTTTTAAACGATCTTAGTCTTGAGTAGTTTGTGAAAAATGAATATTTTTTTTATTGCCGGTACCCAGTTCGTTGGTTGATGCAGGAAACGGTTGGCCTTTTTGAGTGAAAATGTATAATAAAAATGCTTTCAAAGGCAAAATGACATTTACGTTGAATTGTTTGTCTACTTTGTCGTTCGTAAGTACTCTTTCAAAATGTTGCGTAATAAGTGTATGCCTTGATTTTGTATTATATATCCTAGTATAGAAATAAATAGGATTTTTCTATTTAGTTTATGACATGACATTTACTAATATATTTACAATTCTCTCTGTAAATATTTTCTTTGATCAGCATTAACGAGGAAATAAGCAAGAAAAATGAACTCTTTATGAGTAAAAAGGTTCACAAGAGGATAATAATAAGCATCAAATTGGTACGATAAGCTTTCAAAATGGTTAGTAAAATAATTATGAAAATTGATGGTCTATATGTAAAATTTTTTAATAACTAAAACTAATATGAAAAGTCTAGGTTGATTGATATTTTCCTTAAATATTAAGGGCTGTAGCCCTCGTAAGACTCGAAATCCTATTTTGAGCCTCGAAACATCCCCTAAATCTTTTAAGAAGAGTTTTCCAAATACAAGAGGGCTGATGTAGATGTTGATCATAGTCGGACACCCGCAGAGAAAGTATTCGGTTGTCTCACTAGCCTGTTGTTCTGCGTAGCTACGGAAGTGGGTGTTATACGGAATCCTCAAGGTGGCTGCATGATTACCAAGTGTACCGTAACTATCGACATGATTCTCTCGATATCCTTAGGTAGCATCCACAAGACGTCTCGGTGTCTGTTGTTTTGTTACAAGGCCTTGATAGTCTAGGGAGTAAGGCGCCTGGCTACCATCCTAGAGGTGCCGAGTTCGAATCCCGGCAGCACCACGGTCCTTCGCCTTTCCCCCTTTCCCCACCTACACAACTTCCTTCTTTCTTCTTCCCTCTTTATATTCCTGATTCATCCTGTCATAGCCTTTTGCTAGCCCTTCCCCGCTCTACCAGCGCATGTCATCAGTTGGTTGATGGGATTCAACTCGTTTCAGGAGTCATAACACTCCAGTGAGTTGTTTCTCGATGCCCCGATGCCAGAGTCGCGATAGTAATAGTTGGGAGTAGGTGGAACAAAAAATATCGCGGCTTGGTTGTGCCAGTTCCTTCCTTTACTTCTCTCTCTCTCTCTCCCTTCGCTGTCTTCCGACTAGCGCTTGATGGTCGATATTGCACTCTATTCCAAAGAATAGATTGTCGACAGTACAAAGGGCTTTTCCCTGATTTTTTTTTTGTTATGTGAAAGACTAGACATAACAAAAAAAAGTCGCCGTAGCCTTGACGCATGGCTTGGTGATAACCTCCTCCATCTGGAGCCCGCTACTGAAATAAGGTACATGGAGATGTCTCTATTTAGCGCGCACAGTGGCTTCTTTACATTCTCCACCTGTTTGTCTGCGAGAGGTGCCCCTATTCTGGCCAATTTATCTGCCTTCTCAGTGCCATCAGTGTTCCCTTGACCCGGTACCTGTAGTAACCCTGTACCTCTCGGCTCCAGTGCCAGTTTTCGACCAGCTTGGAAGTTATACGGGCAGAGCTTAATGCCTTGATGAGCACCTGGCTATTTGATAACAGAATTACCCTGGCTCCCGGCCTTGGGTATGACTGTATTACTATAGTAGGCAAGTTAGAAATATCTCGAATAGTTCTGCCTGAAAAACGATGACGAAGACAGTTAACCGGTAACATTAAGCAAAAAATACTCCCGGCCCTACAGCCGACTCTGATTTGGATCCATCTGTGCACAGAACAACGTCATGGTCCTCATCGAGTTGGAAATCTTTTCATTCCTATCTGGTAAGGACCTGGAAATTGAGGGCTCTGTCGAAATTTAATTTTATGATCACATGGCCTGTAGGCCCTACTACCATTTCCTGTGGTAGAGAGCGCAGTATATTATTTTGCCTGTATGTCTTCTCGAACCTGCAACCCCTTTCACCGGATCGCAGTGCAGGCCGCCTGCTGCCTGATATATAAATCTGGTGGCAGTCGATCAAAACTTTGTTGAGCACTTTCGACGGAGTTGCACACATGGTGAACGTTATTCCGAGTCAAGCTATTCTTTGGACTTGACCCAGTCTGGATCTGTTCCTTGGCAAAAGCGAACTACCATACGATGAGCCATGTGTCATCACTGGTCTAATAACGGTCGTGTGTAGCCAGTGCACCATGTGCGGCTTTAAACCTCATCTCTTGCCGATAATTTGCCTACAGGCAGGTGATATGCAACCGCCAATTCAGAGCAGAATAAGACCCAAGTAATTGGCTGACTGGAATAAGCTCAGTACTCGACCGTTAATTGAAGGTGGACTAAAGGTAGGAGTTTTAGTCCTGTTGGTGAAAAGAATCAGTACTGTCTTTTCGGGACTGACGGATAGCACAGAGCGGTTGGACTATGAGCTCACCTTTCCAAGGTCCATCTCCAGAATCAGTGAGTGTGTGTCATTTATACTCTTAGATTAAACTTCGCTGAGCATTGTCAAATGTTATTTGCACTGCTCATCATTATTGCTTCCAAAGAAATATGCAAAAGTCTGCATCTCCTAGTCGTTTGCATCCTAATAGGTGTTGCGGCTTTTTGGCGTGGGAAAATTTTAGGGATCAAAGGTACTATGTCTAATTCATTAATCAATCGCCAGGCACCACCTGTCAACTTCTGTCAACAGCTCTCAATTAATGATGATTAATGGGTTTGCCATAGTTCCTACAGTCCTTAAGATTTTCCCCAGCCGCAAGAGCCGCAAGACCTGCTAACCTCCTATCTTCACTTGTTCGCTTTTTGGTCCTCATTTTACTTTACAATTATACGAGGTTTTTTGTAGGAAACAATTTAGCAACATCGAGTAGTTCACAGGCTTAAGGCTAAATCCAATTAAAACTAAAGAAATGATGGAGCTGAGAGCTGTCGCACAGAACAGAATCCGCTGGAGGGCAATTTTTTCATCCCTATGTCCCACGATTGATTCGTTTTTCAGGCTTGAGGCCTACATTAAAAAGATTCAATGTCCCTTCAGAATGAGTTAGATATTATTTGACGATTAAAAAGCTTAACGGATTAAGTGATTGTCCTAGATCATCGAAGCCATAGGAGTAATTCAGAGTAACGTAATCAGCAAAGCATTTATAATTTATAAAATCGAGTGATCGAATTGAGCCGTGGGGCGCGGGTTAAAATTGGTGTGGGATTTAAATTTAACACGATTCAATAACATGTATACTTTGATTGAAACTCCAAAAGAATAGTCGTCTTTAAGTTAACACCAACAGCTTGGAGTTTAGTCAACAGTGCCATTCTCTGCCAAAAGCCATAGATCCATCTATGGGACTCACCAAACCGATGAAAGAGAATGGTTTGGATATGAGCCTGTTCCCAAGAGTCTGGATAAACTCCGGAAAAGCATGAAAAGGCAAAAGAGTTTGCGCAAAGGTTAGCCAAAGGAGAGCCATATTTTTAATGACCACTGACCTTGCCAATATTTCCCGTGAAGGCCAGCGGATTTATTGGCGTTAAGCTCCTTTAGATACCTATGCACTTCATGAGTCCTGAAGAAAACTGTGTCCATTGATTGAGAAAAATATTCGGCTGTGGGATATGGAATGGGCGTACTGTGCCCGAAGGTAAAATGATTACTTCGAGGTATGCTTTCGCGCCTCAAAACGAAGCAAACACCGGACTGGTGCTTCAGTTTGGGCGGCAAACTGACAACCTTCCACCGTAAAAACCCACGGGTCACGAATCCTCAAGGTAGGCCGCGGAAGGCAACGACCCACATAACGGAATGTGGAATACCTAGATTAAATACTTGGGACGTCAAAAGGTAGAACAGGACGGGCGCTCTACGTTCGCTTTTATTATTAGACTCTGAGACGGCGCGTACGCAGAGGCACTGCTCAACATCCGAAACTGGAAACATGCCATCAAGCTTGGAGAAATGCTCTAGAGGACGCCAAGGCTCCATTAGTAGCACCATTGAATGAATGAATGTTTTTCGAGAAAATTGAGGTCATAAACGAAAAATTTGTCGATTCAATTATTTTTTCTTGTGTTTTTATTTAACAATTCCGTGTACTTTTTACACAGGTACATGATTGTTCATAATTTTGTTGACATCTTTTACAACTAATCAACGAAGCTTTTACCAAAAAGAAACTCTAGATCTTATTATAATTTCCATGAGGTGTTATTACTGTTGAAATAATAATCAAATACAATCGTATTTACTACCAAAATACAAAAACGTAGTATTATATTGTCCTTGTTCCAGTAAATGAGTTCTAAGCTTTGATTTAGACATAGCCCACTCATTTCTCTCACCCCCTAACCTGTAGCTGTAGCCCCGAGCAATATAAAACCTGTTTGCGACCTCTTCCTCAAAAATATTTCATCCGAAATTCCCATTACAACATTCTTTCCCCTTAAGACTAAGACAAAGTAGAAAGGAAATTAAAAATTGCGGAATATTTAAATTTGCCGACTCATTTACTTTAGCCTTAAGATATTTTTTATGCCTTAGGTCTGCAATTAATTTCGGCAGCGTTGGCCAAGAATTTCTAATAAATCCCCACTCTTTGCTTAGGTAATCTCAAAATTACAGCACGGTCATCTCTCATCATTTTTACCTGCGAACGAAAAATATAGATGGTTGGGGGAGTGTGCACAGACGAGAAAAAAATGAAGGAAAAGGAAAAGAAAAAACAAAAAAATTTACGCACTCTTACTTCAGTTTCATCAAAAGAATTTTCGTGAATATCTCGTGGATAATTTTTTCACGTTTTCATTTTTATTATCCTCCCGGGAACATGTATTCATCAAGGATTAATAATCAGAAGTGAACAGTGAAGCAGCTGGTTCGTCCACCTGTATTTTGAAGATGTGCAAAGAAGGTTCTGCCCTCGATGCCGTTTCTTGAATTTTTAAGTTACGAAATTTTACTTTTTTAAAAAAAATATTGAAACCGATTCGACGTTAAGTTTTAATGGAGTTTTTCTATGTTCTTGCGGAATTTCTGCAGTATTGAAAGGTGTTAACATTATGTCATGCACGAAGAAAATGGAATTCAGGCACTGTTATTAAAAAACTGAGTGCATAAGTTTCGCGGTAAGTTTCCCTTCTGGAGCAACGTGACTGCCTACAATGTACAGTATTTTATGTGCAAGGATATAAAAACTTCCAGCTATGTTCATGCGGTGCCGCATTAACATTTACGTCTTTCACCACTCCATGGGGTCCATAAAACCCTTGTCTAGCAGCAGTAAGCTGGTGTGGGATGAGCTGAACACGCATTTAGACCAATGTTGCGTGTTATCTAAATTTGAGTTAAATTTGGCATGAAACCAATTTCCAGGATATTTCAAGTCCTTTCCGGTAGTTTTCCACAATTCCTTAACTTTTTAATTTATTACCACTTGACCTGCCACACAACGAAATTTATGTCCTACATTTATTTTGGTGATACCTTTGTATATTTTCCCATTAATTTGTATCAGTTTTTAAGCAATCTTCTATTCTATTGAAGATTGCCCTGTTCCAGTGTGTATTACACTGAATGGAGTGTGTAGGTGGTGGTGATAGGGGGTGGAAAGTGGAAACCAAGAGATGCCTTATCAACATAACCAAAATCTTTATGGAAATTTCATTATTGTTGTTAAAGTGCCGAGCGATAAGGTACGAGTCGTTTTCTGAAATGATCGAGACTTTCAAGAAAATTATAAGAAAATGGTTTCCACAATGCTTTCGCAATAAAATGATGTCGTAAAAATTTTCCATTTGTGAAAGGGAGAAGAAAAGATTTTGATTCTTCTATGAATGACTTTAAGCTATTATTATGGAGGGAGGATTGACGGAGATTTTATTCGGTGGTAGGATGATAAGAGGATAAGTTTTTAAAGGAATTGTATTGCATACAACATTTTAGTTCTTTGTTGCTTTTAATGCGATTAAATTGCAATGATTTAGTGCTATTATATGAGTAAGTTTGTAGTAATATATATTGCAGGTTATTAAGAAATATGCAACTCATAAGTAGTAATATAATATTAATGTGTAACATTGTGACCTGCAGTAGAAAAAGGACTCTTGTAAAGAATTGAATTGACTTGGCGTTGCCGAGTAAATGAAAATCTTCTCCACTTTGTGTTATGGTGGTGGACAGCGCGTCCATGCCTAAGTTGATTAGGCTGAAAGGGAAGATCGCCTACAGATTCTCCCATATCAGGGTAATCCTCAAGGTATAGTCATCCTAAGTAAAAATAAAAAATGGCTTTACAACGGGCGAACACCGGGCGCTTGGCTTTTTAAGGGGCATATGATGGCACTCCCGCCACAGGCATGAACGCTCCCGCCACAGGCAGGGCCGGCGGAAACGGGCATGCAACGCATGCGGAGCATGCGGGCGTCTCATCGAAGGGGGCGTCATCACGAGATTCGGATATATACTATAATTTTTTTAAAATATAGGATCTATAGAATACTTAATAAATTACAATAAATAATCTAACTTAACTATGAATACGGAGACATAAAAAACATATTTTGTACAACATGCGACTCTATTCAAATTATGAACCAGAATATTTTTTGTTTAAAGAAATAATACTTGAAATTCCCTACAAATAATTAAATTTCCAAAAATAGTCCTTACGCGAATTTTAGCGTCAAAATTCCCTACTGTAGGGAAAAATTGTTGTGTGCTTTCCGGGATATTTTTCAGAAGAATGATTTTAATATTCGAAAACCTTTTGATATTCTTAATTATATTGTATCCAATAATTTAGATTTCCCTAACTTTTCAATTGCCTTAAGAATACTGTTAACTTTACCTGTTAGTGTAGCAAGTGGCGACCGTAGATTTTCTAAATTGAAATTGATTAAAACTTACTTAAGAACAAATATGTCACAAGATAGGCTAAATAGTTTGGCGTTAATTAGCATTGAAAATGATGTATGGGCAAAATTAGATGTTAAAAACATTATATCCAATTTTTTGTGTACTTAATCCAGATTTATTAAATAGTAATTAAAAAATTTAATGTAATTTTATATATAATTTTGATGATAAGAAACTGTTAAAAAAGTTTTAAAATAATAGGGAGCGCTAGATAAAAATTGCATGCGGGCGTTGAGGACCCTAGCGCCGGCCCTGGCCACAGGTATGCACGAAATCGCCTGTATGGCTTTAAAAAATTGTAGAGCACAAAGAAAAGGGATAATTATCTTGGTGATCATAAAGGGTATCAATAGCATATTCAGTAGAACGGTTCTTGTTCGATTGCGTAGGTTAAGCAGCATTGGAAGTGGTTAGTGCTTAGCTGGGGGACGGCTTGGTAAAACAACATTTGCATATTGTCACACTATAATTTTTTTACACCATCTGAAAGTAGAGTTTTCAACGAAAAAACGCCGTCCTGAAAAGTTGAAAAATCAAAATTTTGTCCCTCAACTTTTTTGATTGAAAATTGGACCCTTTTTTTAAATTAAATTCTTTAAAAAAGAAACAAAATTATCCATCGCTTTAAAAAAATTGCAGCTTTTACAAAACATATAGAGATGCGCCGAATATGGGTTCAACCGAATACGAATGTTCGGCCGATTATTCGATGAAAAATATACCAAACCGAACGTTCGGCCGAATTATTCGGTTCATTTTTGTGTGGGGAAATGACCATTTCATACACATAAAGGCCCGTATTCGCCGGATATTTCGTATATACGGACCTCGATTTTCGGTACTCGGATAAAGTTAATACCAGAACGACTTGGTAATAAGTTTACCCGCCGGTTTCTAACCTCTGAAGTTTCGAAGTTTCAAAACTGAAGAACGTTGTGAGTGAAAATTAAAAAAAAATACAAAGTTCCAAATATTTAATCAATATGAATGATGGATTTATGAAGATTTGTATATGGCAAATTCTTTTATCGTTTTTTTTGCCCTTCTCTATGTTTGTTAACTTGACAAGTTAAAGTTAACGTTGATTTTAAACAAACTTTGAATTATGTTAATTTCAATTTTACGATACCAATCAATGATGATGATAAGACTATCGTAGTAAATTTCATTTAGCAAACATTGTCGTTTATTAGAAAAGACGTTGATTTTAAATAAAACTTGAATTCTGTTGATTTTTTTAACTTCCCAGTAGGAAGTTATTGTAATCGGTCCGAAAATCGGTTTCGAAATTTTCAATGTATTTACACGTTTCAAGGTCCAAATAGCATTTTAAACAAAAATTTGAGAAGAAATATGTGGGTATGTGTGTGTGTGTGCGTACGTATGTGGTCATTTTTTCCTGCACGATTTTGCACGAACCAAAAAAGATATCGACTTCGTTGAAACGTTCGAAGCGTGTTCAAAGAAATATGATCTGAAAAGATTTTCATAAAAATCGGTCGAGCCGTTTTTTTGTTTGAACGACTTAAGTGACTTTTGTACCAGCACGATTTCGCGCGAACCTAAAAAATATATTGACTTGGTTAAGGTACCGTTCGAAGCGTATTAAAGGACATATAAATTGAAAAGATTTTCATAAAAATCGGTCGAGCCGTTTTTTTGTTTGAACGACTTAAGTGATTTTTGTACCAGCACGATTTCGCGCGAACCAAAAAAGATACCGGCTTCATTGAGGAGCCGTTCAAAGCGTGTTAAAGGACATATGATCTGAAAAGATTTGCATAAAAATCGGTGGAACCGTTTTTTTGTTTGAACGACGTAAGTGATTTTTGTACCAGCACGATTTCGCGCGAACCAAAAAAGATATCGACTTGGTTGAGGAGCCGTTCAAATCGTGTTAAAGGAAATATGATCTGAAAAGATTTTCATAAAAATCGGTCGAGTCGTTTTTTTGTTTGAACGAATACACGTAAAAACATGCACGGAATTCCGTTCACAACATTTTTCCGTGCCGTTTTTGTTTTATGAGTACGCAGTTCGAACGGAAAACTATTGGTAATATTTAGCTTGTGCAATTCTCTAACAGGTGGCTTGCAGGGAATTGGAGATTTTTATCCGTTCATGTTTGAACGGAATAAATGTTCGACAATTATTCCGTGTTGTGTGTTAGGTAATTTTGACAGGACGAATGAAAAACAGCTATTGCCGTCAGTTCGTGGTTTTATATGTGATTTTTAACAGTCAGCTGTTCGCTTTTTCTCAACTGTTAGCTTTTCTCCACGGTATTCTACACGCAATTTTTCCGTGTAGAAATATTTACCAAAAATGCTGAATGGAATTCCGTGCGAACTCCATACTAGGCTTTACCGTGAAAATCGGCGCTTTTGTGTTTAAATAAAGAGACTTCGGCAAGTGTGCCAAGTAACTCAAATTAATTAGTTTTGCTACTGTCTAATATACTCGTTGGAATGAAACCCGTTCCAAATGAGGTTAAATTTTATGGATTCAAACGAGCAATAGCTTCCCACGAAATTTTCAATCATTTGTCCATTTTCTGCCATACATCTGCCTACACAGACTTCAAGAATAGGTGATTTATCGTGACTAAGTGTTAGCGTATGTTGTAATCTAACGTCCGCATGAGTTGTTAAAGAATTAGTAGAGTGGTCCTTATTTTGGTAGATCGTAACTCCAATAGCTGCAACTTCAGGTCCCTTAAATTTAACAATATACTTGTTAAATAAATTTTGGAATAACAACATATTCTTCATTTTTCATCCAAGTGTCAGTTTTAAAAGTAATACACTAATTTTGTTTACAACCTCGTCATCCTAATCTTGTAAATATTATATATTGATTATTGTTTATTTATTATTAAAATATACATTAATAATATTCCAAATTCATAATACTGGGAAGTTGATCTTGTGTACCGAAAGGGTCAAAACCACATCCCAACTAGTTAATTTTCGGTTTTATGAATATGTATATAAACTTAAAATAATACTATTTAAATATTCGGTAATTCTTCGCAAACTAACCGAATATTCAGCCGGATACGAACATTAAAATATACGCCGAACATACCGAATACGAATATTCGGCCGAACATTCGGCGCATCTTTAATAAAAATGAACATTTTCACCAAATTTCATTAAAATCGAATCATTTTTGTGAAAGAGAAAAATGATAAATGAAAAAATTGGTTTTCAATGTTTTTTATCGTTTTTCTCCATTTTTTTGAGGTTAGGGCGAAAAATGGTTTGAATGAAAGTTATAGATTTTTTAATGATCTACAACTTTTACATTCAACTTTTTTCGATAGGAGGTCTACTTTTGCCATAAATCGTAAAAAACCGCGTTCCACCCCTAAAAACACACATTTTGGCATCCCCACCCCCCTTCCGGTCATCTGTAGCGGGGCTCTCGATTTTCCCCGTTTATGTACAATTTATCCTAAATTTTGCCGCCATCCATATACTGCTAACAATTTTTTAGTTTTTTGGCCTCTCAAAAGCGTTTTGGCACTGGTCTATTACGGAGTTTTAAATTTTATATTTCTCATTAATCGTATACTCCTCAAACGTATTGGTGGCGGTGCCATTTGCTCTACCATCGACCGTTTGCCCTAACAAAAGTTTATCGCTACTATTACCGCGATTGTTCCAACGATATAAAGGCTCTCCTGCATCCACGGCAATCTTATACCCGAAACACCAAATAAGCCCATTTCCGAACTCTTACAACATCCAAGAGCTCAAACTTCAAACGCAGGGTTCATCGCCGTCTCCTTCAACATGCTCCTGACGTTGTTCTTCTTCTTTAACGGCTCTACAACCAGTCCTGGTCTCTCGGACCTGTTCTTACTGCCCACCGGAGTTTACCGAGCTTTATTTTCCTCACAACATCTATGGCGCGATAGCGCTCGTAGATCTCGTTATTGTAGAGTCTCCGGAATCGTCCTTCCTCACATAAAGGGCCAACAATCCTCCGAAGTATTTTCCTCTCGAGCACCGCCGAGGTTAGAGTGCTTTTTGCTAAGCACCCATGTTTCGGATGCATATGTGAGAACCGGTAAGACAATCGTCTTATATAATAAAAGTTTAGACGATATGGTTAGATGCTTGAATTTGAAGAGCCTTATCCCGAGTAAAAATAAATGATGGCCTTAGAACGGGCAAATGCCGACTGTGATTGAAACATAGTCCTCGCCCATCTGGCGGTTAACAGAAGGCTCGTTGCAGGACAGTACGGCCGTACAGGGGGCGATTGACGGTGAAACAACGGCCTTACAGTTCCAATAACGGCCATACGACGGTGGTACGGCGGCCGTATGGTTGCTATTACGGGTATACGACGGTGGTACAGTGGCAGCAACGTGGATATTCGCCTTCCTATAAGAAAATATATTTCACTGCAATTAAATGTTTGATTTTTTTTCGGATGTGTTTTTTTTCAAGCCGTTAAATAACAAAATTTCCCACTAAAATATAAAACCCGATGACTGGCGAGCTCGTTTCTTTTGTGCATCGATATCTTTAAGTAGGATAAATCGAAAGAACCATTGTACATAACGAAAATGATGAAGTACCCATAAAATACATTCAACAATACATTTGGTGCAGATTCTTTTTTTGGCTCAAATTTCCCATCGAATGCCCGTTTCTACAGCTCAGTACTTGGCCTTTTAAATCTTTGGTCAAATTTGGTTAAATGGTTAAAAACTCTACGGCCATCATATGACCCTTAAAAAGCCAAGCGGCCGGTGTTCGCCCTTTATAAGGCCGTTTTTTATTTTTACTCGGGTTGGCAGACTATAGTAGGCTTTGTTGCTCCTGACGTTACCAACGATAGTTAACGGACTGATAGTTCCACTCAACATTAAAAGATAAGCTAACCAAGCTACCAAAAAATACTGTATTATTTTACATGCCTTGTTATTAGAGTAGAATTGCCATCACTCTTCTCCTTATAATTATACATAATATTATAAATACCAAAATAAGAAATAAAATCCACAAAACTCTTTAAATCCTTTCTTAAATATCTATAGTATTTCAGATACAAATCTTTTATCGTCTTATCCTTAAAGGGTAAATTCCTTAAAAATCTTCTGCCCACCATAGAGTCCCATAGTAGTAAACAAGATCCAATCTCATAAGTAGTCATGAAATAAATAAATCTGTTATATTGTATCATAAATGAAGGAGGAATATGTAAAAAAGGATCAAACACAAATACACAAGGCATTTTATAAATATTTTTTTTTGCAAAGGACACAGGAAGAAGAAAGTCTCTGACAGGCCTACAGAATATTTGTCATTTCTCAAAGAAGAATTTTCAAAGAGAGAAAGACAGAAAAGGATAAAAAGGACCGAAAAAAAATCTGTTTATTCTTGATTTTCCTTCTGAATGGCATTCACAAAACAGTTTCTCTCCTAATTGCCTGTCTTGGCAGTTAATCTTTGACAAAAGACGGTTCTTCTTTTAGTGGAATGGAATGACGGCAGCCAGTGGAAGAAGAGAGCATGTCCAACGATTTGTCAAGGATATTTCATTTAATCAGTTGCTGGTTTTTAAGATAAAAATTGCTTGTAAGCAAGCTGTGAGTATACTACAACAGCGGCAATAACAACTACTACTAAATATTACTAGCCATCCAAAGAGGAATTCCTTAAGCTTTTGTCCTATGTTTTCCTCTACTGATAAGAGCCATTAGTTTCCTTCACTGGAGGCCAAGGGACACGGAACATCACATTGTCAGGATAATTGCTGAACTCATTAAAACATTCCGAAGCTAAAGAATTCTTTATTATAGGAAAAAACATGGATGCTAGAAGTAATAATGGTTGTAGGGTTCTTGCTTTCAGATTTTATTGAAAATAGCCATGAGACGCAGCAAATGTTTCATAATTGTGCCCCGAGAAACATTTTCTATTTTTTGGTGGTTATTGTCACACTGAATTATTGCATTATGGGACTGATGTTATCACACTTACTCTGAATGCTTTCTTGGACTTTCCTTAATGAAATTGAGTGCGCATATTACATGGCCAATAAGCGCCGAGGATGCAGGAGGAGAATATATCTTACCTAAAGAACCCATTTCAGGTTGAGGAATTTTGATTTCAATTCCAATCAAGAATTTAGTGAAGGACGACCGAAGAATTTCTAAATAATGAAGAATTCACAATGGACAATGGGAAACGGAGGTTGGAATAATTGAGGAGAGTTGTTAATAGCAAAATAAATTCTACAAAAGGAATTTTAAGCTACGAACCAACTGCAAATGAGACCAGATTATAAGGTTGATGGTTAATGCTTAATGAATAATACGACATCTATAGATCACGGCATACATAGTATAGACAAGACGCATACTGTATAATGAACATTGGCAATGTGAATTACAATGAAAACGATTAGATTGTAAGTAGACTGATAATGTCGTCAACAGAAAATTCCAGACCTTGTTGTACTAAATACGATAAAGTATTGTGTTTTCGGAAAGGTCATGACGTCATTTTCATAGTCATAAAGAACAAGGATAAATCAATGATATATTGACCGCTTTGTTTGATAACCCTTTGTTGTCTTTCAGTGAACTGTATTAATTCATTACTTCGTTCATAAAAGGAATGTCTTTATCAGGGAAGAACTACGCTAGGTGCTCATTAACGGCCTTATTAAAATGTAGCATTATTACCATGCAAGCAGCTTTGAAGAGCACTAAAAAAGTGTAATTCTGACGGCACAATTTCTGACGCATCATTAATACTTTATAAGTCAAAAAGTTAGAAAGGTTCCAGACGAAGGCAACAATGGGGCAACAGGACCCTGAAAACGTGCCACACAAACGCTGTCGGGTTCGCCGATGACATCGCGGTCGTGGGAGTAGGGAAGCGACTCGACGAAATCGAGATATTCGCGAACAAAGCGATATGGGAGATGAAGACGTAGGTAGCTCGAGAAAGTTGGCCCAATGCTAGCTGCGAAACAAAACGGAATAAAGACCTGTACAGACCAACGAGAAGCCACGGGTGCGGGAGCGGGAGCGAAATTTATGCGGGACTCGAAACTATGGCGGGATATGGAACCATTTACACTGACGCGTCATTTAAAGGTAGCAGCGTTTCATTTTCGGTACGCAACATGCAGCGTTTTTCCCGTCATTCGCGTAGTTCCCGCATGAAGAAAAGATGAATATTGAAAAACTTATTGAATCAGTAAAAGTGAACCCAATTTTATATGATTTTTCCTACCCTGGATATAAAAATGTTCAGAAGAAAGATAAAGTTTGGGATGATATTGCCGTAGAATTGAAGGTATTTTTTTGTCCTCAGAAAATTATGTAAGACGTATGTTGCCTACATTATAGAAATTGTAGTATCTACATTAACTTCAATTGGCTATAATATATTCTCCACTTTGGCCTAATATACTTACGAAATGCGTTTCCTATAACGCGTCGTGCTCCACAAAGCCTTATATTATAATTTTCCTTTTGTTGATCGTTTCTCGATTGTCTATAAGGCAATGGTCTCATGAGAAAAGGATTTAGCGCTAAAGCTCTATCTCCTATCAAGACGTGCGGACATGGTTGAGTTTTCCCGGGAAGATTTATTCTGTGGGTACATGCATAGTACCATTTTCAAATCTTCCCATATTAGAGACTTCAAAAACCCCTCCATAACTATTTTTTCCATAACCGCCAATATCCGCACATTTAAATTGATATTCGGATCCAACGATAGCCATCAGAACAACTGAAAATTTATTTAAATAGCAAAAGTGATTCCCCCCAATTATTTTTTAGGCATTTGATGGTCACATGTTTCCATCTATACTACCTACCTATGCAGTTAGGAAATTGCCACAAATTCTTAAATCCTTCAGCAGATTTTTCCCAAACTGCTTCTGTCGCCTCAGGCATATATGTATAGTGGTTGCATTCTCTTCCGAATTGCTTTGCAAACTTCTTTGTCAATACAACTAACTGTTGAAAGCTCAACTCGAAAACTATGACCGATTGTAGAAGTCGCAACGTCGCCAGACGCAAGAAATCTGTAAAAATTCAGGCCTATTCTGAGATACGCTGGAATTTTCTTACAATCGTATGCTACCAATGAATGTAAGAAAATACCAGCGGAGTTCAGAATAAGCCTGAATAGTTTTTTAGGTACTGAAGTAATAAAAGGAAAAATCTTGGAGATACGTACGCAAAATATTTAAGAAGCACTAAAACCCCAGAACGGGCGTCTTCGTCGTCCGAGTAAAACATTTTTGTATCTTCACTTTATTTATTTTTATTTATTTAATTTGCTTAATTTCAAAAGAAACCCCATTCACTTGCATCAAAAAAACTTACGGACGAATTCGTTCCCGGTTCGCTGGGTGTGATTGGTTCATAATTTCTCGCTCCCGCTGAGTTCCGCCAAAATTCGCTCCCGTTCCCGCTCCCGCGGTTTCGCGTTGGTCTATGAACGCCTTAATGCTAATCAGCCAGCGGGAAAAGATGGGGACCATACCGGTGAAAGTTGGTTATTATGCCATCCTTCGCTCCACCCCGTACTTAGGTATATGGGAGCAATGATGGACCCAAGCCTCTACTTCAAGGTGCACTTGCACCACGACGTGTCCTTATCACGGTAGTGGTTAGTTCGGTCCTATTGTATGCAGTGACAGTGCGGATAGCGGCTTTGTATAGAACAGTACTACGTGAGTTGAAGGAGCATGTGTCATAGCTGGAACAACTCCCTTCGATATTCTGGCAGAGGAGAGTAGGCGCTTGTACGACCCGGAATAGGAAGGGGGAGCCTCAGGCAGTGCGACGGATTCTGGGGTGGGCCAGCCGTAGTATGGTAGAGGAGAGGAGACGAGTCTTCTAAGGACCGATGGACCCATAGATTCATACCAAATGTAGAGAAGTGGGTAATGAGAGAACATGAAGAAGTGAGTTATAGGTTATAGGGTATCACCGCTCTGTCTAGAATGCTCGGACGACAAAGCGAACGCGGAATGAACAATAAAAAAACACTCATTCACTTTTTGGATAAATGCTCGGATCAAGTGAGGCAGCAAACATTAGACAGTTTCAGAAAGACTTAAAAAAGAGGCACTGAGCAGCTTTCTAAACACCACGTGGTGGCTTTAAGCATCCACCACAGTATTTCAAACAACCACCAAACCTAAGGTACATAAGCTGTGGCATCAAAAGCTCTAATTTCGCACTGGTGGTAGCATTTTACCTACATCCCTAGCCTACGTGTTTCAGCTGCTTGTTTATTTTCTTATAGTAGGGGAGCCCACGATGCTAAATGGGGATTTACTCGAGCGTCGTGGGGACCTATTGGATTTTGAAGATTAGATGGTAGAAAGAAAAAAAGGTTGTATGATGTATACCATTTCATCGGTGGGGAGAGCGTCTGCAGGCTTTTAAAAATGTAAAAAAAAACAGTCACATGGAAATACTCGAGCGCGTCAGATATTAATAGGGTATATGCCCTACGTGTCTCCGATGGCGGAGGTATATTAATCTGCCGGTTTGCATGGTGGGGGCGGCCGTACGGAAGGGTTAAAAATGGGGAAAAAACAAATTTACTCGAGCGCGTCAGATATTCAGAGGGGATGTTAAGTGAACCCGAACGAAGCTCCCATTCAAAAGACTGACGATTCGGATGTGACGAAAGCTCGTGGCGGCTTCTTGAACATGCAAAAAAATCGCCATTTTGAAATACTCGAGCGCGTCAGATTTTTATACAGACGGTTCCAGTTGATGTCCTGATCGTGCTGATCCATAATCTGACGATTATTTGTAGGGGTTCTCTTAATCTGACGGTTTGAAAAAAAAATTGTTCATGGTTGTTTTTTTAATTTTAATTTTACACAAAATATATTATTGATTTATTATTTATAACAGTGACAGTGATATAATTATTTAAACCCATAATCCTCTATGCGAATATTTAAAGTTATAGTCAAATCAAACAGCTCAACACCTATTAACAGACTTGAAATCGGTGAAGATGAAAGACTTGTTATTTCTAGACTTTGGGTGGGATTAGGACTTGCTAACAGTGATGGCGTACTGGCTGACGGAAAGAAGTGTGTGGAAGGTGCGAGAGAGTGAGAGATAGAGAAAAAGTGAAAGAGAGAGAGGCGTGGAGTGGGGAATACATGTTTCACTGCAGCTGCACGCGCTAAACTTTATTGACGATTTTTGTTACTTCGGCTTGCGGAAATCCGCAGATTATACTTTTTCCGTTATCCTTGAATTATTTCCTTCGAAAGAAAATAAAATTCGACCGCCCTCGAGAATGCCGAGGTCACGATTTTTTTTTGCAAGTTTGTGACCCTCCCACTCCCTTTCGTCACGTTGAAATCGTCAGATTAGTGGAATGTACACTTTTCAGCATGTACTTAACCCACCATACCTTAATCTGGCGCGCTCGAGTAGTTCCACCTATCGATTTTTTTTACTATTCTGATCGGAAGCCCTACGCGCGTGGCGCTATATAGAAGGATTAAGTATGGTAGAGGTACTCAACAAGGTACAAGGTATCCCCCCATATGCTAATCTGAAGCGCTCGAGCAAATCCCAAAATCCCCGCTTGGGCTCCCCTACTATCATGGTATACAGAAACAAGGTAATGTAATGGAGAAATGTCATTTGAGTGCTGACGTCACTTGGCACGCTCTTCCCATATAAAATCGGAGTTGTGTTGTTGTTTCTTCATTAGTGCTGACGTCACTCGGCACGAAATTTCTACGATATTCGAAGCTGTCAGTCTCTGTTACATTACCTTGTTTCTGTATACCGTGCCCTACTATAATAGAATCTCGGAAAACACATCGCGTTTACAATTCAATTCAAAAATGCAATTTCGCGTAATTCGCAGAAAGTAGAGCGGGGCGCTGGTGCGCTGTCCCTCTTATGTTGCACGAAGTTATAGGTGCAGATGTCGAACTGTACAAAACTAATGACTAATGTCAGACACCCAAATCAAGGAAGGTAATTAGTTGTCGATGTTTCGGCCATTATATTTTAATGTAAGATAATCTCTTTTAGTGCACTGAGACTCCTCTTAACTTAACCTTCGAACTAAGGTTAAAGAGGTCTCTGGAGGGCACCAAACCAAAAGGCCCTTCCCTGTGGAGTTGCATCCCCACTCCTATGGTGCTGCTCGGTGATCAATACCGCCAAAGATTGCAGAAACGATGGTTTGATTGTGATAACCAGTGAAATAGGAAGTCCAACGTCAAGGAACATGCAGCACTCGCTTGACTTGGTCTTCAGCTGAACAAGACACGAAACTACCGAGATTTACGAGCCCTTACAGCCAGAACTTGAGGCTCCTCTTTGTAGAGGTGGCACTGGTAACCAAGCTCCACTAGAACCAGCACATGGACAATATGATGAACACATATCTCTGTGGACATGACGCCGCATTCGTGGATCCATATAAAGCCTATATGAGTAGGATATACGCCACCGACATAAAGTTGGTCAAAACAAGCAAGTCCTTGGTGTGGTGGCATTCAAAGAAGCTTCTGCCTTTTCATCAGTGGGTCTGTTCGCATTTGACTTGCTGCTATGAGACTGGGAACGAATGAGCGATTTTCAAGATCAAAGTTTAAGCCTCCACCTGTGAACATACAAGATAGGTCTTCCTTGACTTTCTCTAAGATATTGCAGGATGGACTCGTATGGTACATGAGGGCTCCAAAAGAGAAGCAGCAGGCTCCGGGATTAACTTGGGGAACCTAGCTATCGTCTTTCAAGCAGAGGTGTACGCTATACTGGCAAGAATTAAACAAGGGCCTAAGCTAACAAGTGGAGTATTATTATTTCTGGCAGCTAAGCAGCAATCAGAGCGACAAAGTCAAGTAAGACCAAGCCCAAACTAGTTCTTGATCAGCTACCCAGCTGATCTCGATCCTGATTGGGTCACCCACCAATTTGGTAAAGAAGATCCTAGACGATCGAACTCTGATGAAATAAGAGATGATCCAGCTGAAAGTGTGCCCTTGGCATGGTCAGCCTGTGTTGGGCTAACCAGAGAATTTTTAAAACACTTGGAAGGTTGTTGTGAAGTATACGGTAATTGAAGAAACAAGTCTGCTCATTGACTCCAAGTTAGTAAACGTGTTTTGCACCTTAAAACCCAGGTTTGGCGTTATCTTGCAGAGCGGCTCGTTGCTCCGTAATTATTCAAGCACCTAAAACTTCACCTTAATTCGCACTCAACTTCTTACAAAAAGAAACCATTTTTGAATGTAACCTTTTTTTTATTAACTTCTTCACTGTTTGGTGGTTGATACAAGTGCAGTATCAGTGCAAAAAATACAATCTACAACAAAATGATTTAACAGTAAGGTCCGATGGTAGGGGTTTTCATGTATTAAGCATTGACAGTTAAATTGAATAAAGGCAAGATTTTTAAAGTTAGAATGTAAATACAAATGTGGTTTGATATAAATGAATGATAAAATTACAAAAAATGAAAATGAGCAATACAGAATTAAATTAAGAAAAGACCTTTAAGGTTCCAAACATCCTCCCGCTCGTCAAGGCTCGCCTTCACTATCATTAATAGGTAACTTGTACAGTGTGGTGATCGCTCATTTGCATATTCCATTTTTGGTTTTAATTTATTGCTACTCGGCCAAGTTTATCCCGGCCAGGATGCACCTCAAGAATCCTTCTTATAAGGCAGCGTCTGGGTGGAGTATTGTCTTCATCTTTTAGAACCAGCTCTTCAATTTTAAGTGACTCCGTTTTTGTTTTCTCTTTAGGACGGGACTGTAACGCAGATAAATATTCATTTCTCCAACTTTTCCAAAAGCCTTGAAGCATGTTTTAAATTTTCTGCCATCTTCCTAAACGAGACAATTTGGTAGTGGAATATTCTCCTTCGGGAAGGGTTTTTAACGGTTGCCCTATCAGAAAGTGGGCTGGTGTTAACGCATCTAGATCTGCCGGATCGGGTGAGAGTGGTGCGTAGGGGCGGGAGTTTAAAATCGCGTTGAACTGGGCTTTCCCTGAGCTCTAGTCTTACACATAAAAAAAAGTAATGTAGAAAACTTCTCCAATGGCAGTATGGTTTCTCCCACTACTCGCCGAAGGTGAAAGGACCCCGCAGAATTTGTATGGGAAATGGGTCCCGGTCAAATTGGCCCAAATTTTACTCACTTATAGCTTTCGGTGAGTAGACAAAAAGTTCCCATGGGCGCACAGCGGAAAAAACTCCCGATCGCGAGAAATGATCGTCCGATATATACAGGGTGTTTCAAACCACCCGTGACACCCAATTTTCTGGGAAAGACTCGATTGAAAAAAAAACAACCCCCATTTTTTTTCACGGATTCTGATTCTCCGAAGAGAAATATTAGACTTTTGTTAGAAGCATTTTTTTATCCGAAGCTTCCCTGTACCCCCAAATGAATGATTTTTGGGGATAATTTTGATTTTTTTTTCAATCGAGTCTTTCCCAGAAAATTGGGTGTCACGGGTGGTTTGAAACACCCTGTATATATATGTACCCATATATATAACATGTATATATGCAAATATGTATATATAACATGTATATATATAACATGGTCCGATATATGCGCACAAAGGCTGTAGGCAGCGAAAAAAAACCCAACTTCGGACGATCATTTCTCGCGATCGGGAGTTTTTTCCGCTGTGCGCCCATGGTAACTTTTTATCTACTCACCGCAAGGGCGGATCCAGGGGGGGGGCCATGGGGGCCATGGCCCCCTCGAAGATATTTTTTCAACTTAAAAAACAAGACAGATGAAATAAAAATTAACACTTTTTATTTTGCGATTATGATTTAATTTGCTAAAATCTGTTTTCATTTTGAGATCAACAAATCTTTGGATTTCGTTTCTTCACATTTACAAATCACAATAAAAATTTACCGACAAATACTTCAAAGTTTTTTTTCGAAGCAAAACGGTCAATGACTTTTTGTATATCTTTTTTTTTTTTTTATGTGGAAGACTAGAGCTCAGGGAAAGCCCTTTGTACTGTCGACAATCTATTTTCTTCGTATAGGGTGCAATGTCAAACAGCAAGCTCTAGCCGATAGATAGTGGAGGGGAAGAGAGAAGTAGGAAGGAACTGCCACAACCACCTAACCCCAACCATTTCTATCGCGACTCTGGCATCGGGGCAATGAGAAACAACTCGCTGGAGTGTTATGCCTCCTGAAACGAGTTGAATCCCATCAACCAACCGATGATATGCGCTGCGTGCGGAGCGGGGCAGTGCTAGCGGAAGGCTATGACAGGGGGAATGAGGAATGTAAGGAGGAAGGTGGGAAAGGCGAAGGACCGTGGGGCTCTGCCGGGATTCGAACCCGGGACCTCTGGGGTAGTAGCCAGGCGCCTTACTCCCTAGACTACCGAGGCCTATATCGCGATGAATGTGCAAAAGAGCTAAACCTAACACACGATCTTCAGTCATCGTACTGCGCAGCCAAGTTTTGAGACGTCTCAAAGTTGAAAAACTTCTTTCCGAGGTAGCGTTGCTCGAGGCAAACGATAAAAAAATTCTCTCTCCTTTTCTGAATCGCTTCATTTCCCGCTGGGATAATACTGAACTAGTGTTATTTAGAACCCAGCGGAAAATGAAGCGATTCAGAAAAGGTACTGAAGCGCTTCCTTTGAAGCAGAGGAGTGCTTCTCCTAACCTTGCCTTACATTTCTTTTTTAACATTGCATGTCCTAGCGGAGAAGCGATTCAATTAAGTTCATTTGTACCGATTCGAAAGCGATTCATAGGAATTCAGAAGGAAGCACAATTGGCTCGGTTTCTTATGCCAGTTGGGAAAAAGCTTTTTTTAGATTTGATTTCCTACTGCTATAGTTAAAAGTCTTTATAAATTTTACTTTGCGTTGACGTTCATCCCAGTTCATGGATGAAATGACTCAAAAAAATATTGATTCTCTCTCTCTCTGGGACAACATTCAGGGGAGGGAGATTCCTTTGGCAGTGACATAAAAGCGATTCTTTTGTGCTTCGGTAGGAAGCACGTCTAATATATCCCGCTGGGAATGGCGCGTTTTTTGAAACATCATAATATTGATGCAAAAGTTATCATTCAGTGAAAACACTACATTCGTGTAAGAAATTAATGAAAAAAGTCATTAAATAATTTAATAAAATTTATTACGGTAAAAAAATTGGTGGGGGGGGGGTCAAAATATGAATGGCCCCCCCTGTAAAAAGTTTCTAGATCCGCCCTTGACTCACCGAAAGCTAAAAGTGAGTAAAATTTGGGCCAATTTGACCGGGACCCATTTCCCATACAAATTCTGCGGGGTCCTTTTGTAGCCTCCTATATCCCACCGAAATGTGGTGCCCTTGGTGGTATAAAATACCAGAGAATTCGGTTCTGCAAAAGAAAACTACGTTAATGAATTTTTATAATTAGCTATTGCAAAGCGGATTACCTGGCACTGTGTCCTGAACTACCGTTTATGGATCGGAAGAGGCCGAGAACCATACCTGTAGATTTTTCTTCGTGGAGGGTTTGTCTGCCTTTCACGTTTAAAGACTCTGCTTCACAACAGCAACGTTTAGTGTTTTTTCTTGGCCCAGATTTCCTCAAATGGACAGAATAGACAGACTCCAAGGATTTGATATATAAATCTGACGTCAAGAGCTGTCAAGAACACAATACGTCTTGCGGACCTTATAGCCTTATGACACTGGCTTCATCGTAGGCTGAATAAATTGCCTTGGCTAGGCTGAAACCACTGACATATAGATATGAACTGCTAATTGACAACTTTCAATGGCACCATTTTTCTCCAGAAGAAGAAGACCTTTTCTATGTAAACAACAATTTTTTTTCGAATTTAGAGGAAAATAAGTAATAAGATGTATGTTATAATTGATAGAAATAATTTTCCATCATTATTTTTTATTTAGTAGCAGTTTTTTCGTTAAATAAATGTACTTTTTTCAAATATGTGACGGTTCTTTCCGTCTGTTTAACGAACTTTTAAAAATAACGAAAGTAGAGAAAGAAGAAAAAACTCTATAGCTGTCTAGTTTTTTCTAATTATGTTTATATCGCTGACATGCACTGAACTGTTTTTTATTTTAAAACCGATTAAAGTTCATAGGATTTTAACGGGGGAACGAAACAACGATAGTTTTTGGTGCCACTTTTTTGTATGGGATTTTGCTTATTTAGCAGTCCATATCTATATGTCAGTGGCTGAAACCTGAAAGAAAAAATTCAAAGGAGATTTTCCCATATGTAAGAGTGAGAGGAATATACTCAAACTTTTCTTGGCTGGATTTTAAGTGTTACAAAAAGTCTAGAAAACTGTTATAAAAAGCATAGGAAAAGAATGAAATTCATGTTATTTTTTCTATGCTTTTTATAACAGTTTGCTGCATCTCTAGACTTTTTATAACAGTGAATCAATAACAATAAATTGAAGTGATTATAAATATAATTGAAGTGACAAAAGATATAATTGAAGTGACAATAAATATAATTGAAGTTACAATAAATATAATTGAAGGGTAAATGTTCAGAACTGGGGTCCGGTGTAAAATCCCTTCATACAAATTTTGAGGTGTTTACGGTGATGTTTAAATGTCCCAACAGTAATTTCAATTCGGGGGAGACCTATTTTCTTTATTACAACGGGCGGGGGTTGCGATTTGGGGGAGTCTATGATTTGCGTGGTGCCGCAGTTTGAGGATAAAGTATCTCATCTATTATAAACTCTTTTTACTTGATCATCTGTCCAAGTTACGTTTTCATTTTTTATATTTTTTCTTCCCATTTCGTACGAACAAAACAGCAACAACTCACAATTTATAGTTCACGACAGATTTTGTTATTACCTGTCCAGAGGTGCGACAAAACTGGATTCCGATTGTTTCTAAATTATGCATGACCAAGAATTAAAAAAGTGACATGCGATCCCTGCAAGCTTTCGTATTGAAAGTAATAATCAAAAATCTCACTTTAAGACGTACACAGAGCCATAAAAAATCTCGATGTATGAAAGGATTTAATTGTGGGGAAGCAGGGTGCAGTGGCGTAGCTGAAGGTCCGCAGACCCCGCGGCGCGGGGGGCCTCAGTGTCTTAAAAATTTTTTTTTCCAATCTACGTGTCTACTCTACATTTTAAACCCCAAGCGAGCCAACCCCATGTAACCCAGAACTTCGTGAATCCGAAACAATCAGAACCTACA
Source organism: Thereva nobilitata (assembly GCA_963855945.1). Taxonomy (NCBI): domain Eukaryota; kingdom Metazoa; phylum Arthropoda; class Insecta; order Diptera; family Therevidae; genus Thereva; species Thereva nobilitata. Next base: position 51,635,563 of record OY979694.1, on the reverse strand, counting down.
GGAAGTTTTAAATAAATAAATTTAAAGAGAATTTTAAATAAATTTAGTAAATTTTCGTTTACCTCGTACCAATAAATATAAACTTAATGACATATAAATAAAGGTTACGTAGGGTTGACTCGCTTGGGTCTTAGGATTTTTTGGGCTATCGCTGGGTTATAGAGGGCCTTATTGAGATTTTGGCGGGGGCCTCCGAAGTTTCAGCTACGCCACTGGCAGGGTGGTAAAGAAGGACTCAGGTCAAAAACAGATTTTTTATTGAGGAAGAATCTTAATTTATGTACCTGATGTTGACGATGTTTAAATTTAAATTAATTTAATTTTAAGCACAATGATTTAAATATTTCAAATATTTCCCAACGTATTTCTTCTGGATCCACTCACAACTATCTGTTATAATAATCAGACAATCGTTCTTACTCGCACTGCTATCTCTGCCACACAGTATAACAGATCTCGTCATTTTCAGCCTAGCCAAGGCAGCATTTTCAGCCTACGAAAAAGCCAGTGTGCTAAGGCTATTACACCTCATGGAAAGGAAGAAAGTAGACATTGCACCACGATGTGATGACATGAAAGGTGCAATTTTAGTTCATCATACATATAAAAAACTTGAAATTGGATGGCATCGTTACAGTACGATGGACAGTACATCAATTTTTATGACTTCCATTTCTTGTCGGATTTTGTTTTGGAATAAAAAATCTTGTTTTTAAGTGTTATTAGGTTGTTTTGAAAAAATTTTAAATTTCTAATTCCAGCGATGAGGAACTGCGGCAAAACCTAATTTTTTCAAAGCTTTCTGGTAAACCATACATCCATGCATGTATTTCGGTCGCTTAGGGAAAGCGGGAAAAATTCTGAGCCAAATTAGTACTCCTCAGTGTAAAACTACTCGTGAAAACTATTGGCATAGAAGAAATTGAAAACCATTCCACTAAAAATGCCGAATTGAAAACTTGCTATACCCTGTTTCAAACTCCCGAACCAAAGATATTCTATCTAGATTATGTAATGTAGTCTCACTGAGGCACCTTTAATCGAATTTTTACTGGCTATTGAGCTATAAACACAAACCCAAATAAAAGACAAGCGTGCGAACCTTTTCTTCTCTTATGTGAAAGCACGTTGAATAGTACTTAGTGGGCTATAATACATGTGTGGAACATGTCAATATCATTCAAATCAAACCACTCATGTATATGTAATTCCTTATTTATCCTGTGGTTAACCATTCGCATTTTCCTTTTCCGTGGTAGGGCAAAAAAGAAATGCTAAAACAAGTAGCATAAAACCTCTCTCGTCTCGGCTATGGTTTGTCGATATCATTATGGACCCATCGCCCTCTTCGTTTTCTTTTTTTATTTTAATACAAATTAGGTAAATTTCCCTTGCCTGGAAAGCCTTATTAGGAATTCTTGTATCTTTTTCGGCGGAGAGGACCTTGAAATGGAAGTTACTTTCCCTGATTAATATTTCACTCGTGTTTCACATGAATGTACCTTTCCTCCCATTCAGCTCCCACCACTTACAAAAAAAACCTTGAGAGGTAGGAAACTGGAGGAGTTCTTGTGAGGAGCAGCGAGCCTCTTTTAATTTGCTACGAATAAATATTTTATTACCAAAAGGACAAAGCCACGCCATGCGAATGACAAATTTACCTAGAGGCAAAAGAAAAGGCAGTTATACACCGCCGCGTGTAGGGCTGTTGATGTAGTACTCTCACTGTACTGGCGCTATCTGTTGTATATATCTTGAAATGTATATATTATATACACATTTTACCCAAAAACACTAATGATATAAGAAGCGAACCAAGTGGCAAATTTGTAAGAAAATCATGCTCCCAGGATGGAGTAAAGTAGACACAACATCTCATATTTCATCTGAAAAAGAGTCTATGGAAAAGGCCCTGAAATGAGGAAAAATCGCCGGAGGATTGCTTATTACTGAAGCGCGTATACATCCCCATAAAAGCGAACACCAACGCACAAACACACTCATAAACAAACACAGGTATACAGTGCTGCTTTTTCTGGGGTATATTTTTGGTATCTTTGAAAAGATAAAACTCGTAAATTTTTTAGGAAGTAGCTTCCAGTGGAAGGACTACGATACGATGGCTTGTATATACGAACGAGTATACACCATTAAAATGTTGAGGGGTCGAAAAAGCTGCCCTTGGGGTTTTTTATGCTTCACCTGCTCCGTCTTCTGGTCATGTCAAGGGTATTAAAAAGTCAAGACTGCGAGCGATACTTTTAATTTGGCTCCAGTTCCTGGGAATGTTGGGCAGAAAAACGCGAAGCTCCGTCTTCCCAACACAATGCTGTTTGGGCGAGGGTTGGGTGTTCGAAGGATATAAGCCGAATGGAAAAAAGATTTATTTTGTCGAAAGAAAAATGGGGTGAAAATTTCTATGTAAGCTTAAGTTTGTAAAATAAAACGCAGAGTGAGAACTAAACCATCCACAAAACTCTGTTGACAACATTAAGCCCCACGGCACCAAAGCTCTACACTTCCTCATTGTGACTTTGTTTTCATCCTTTCGCGAAAGAAATTCTTCCTTTCAGCCACAATTTCAGGACTCGCTTTTACTTTGGTCTGTTTTTTTTTGGTTGTGTTTATTCCCGAGGCTTTTACTCCTGCTATTAGTATTATTATACGTTAATTGACCAAAGAAAAAGGTTCAAAAAGGCATGTTTCCCCACTTGAGAATAAAAGTTAGGGCGGCAAGATTGGGCTTGTATACCAGCCTCGTACATAACGACCATTGGCTTTGTAATTGTGCACATAAACATAGTCCCGGAGAGAGACAAATACAAGAAAAAATTATGCGCGGCTAAGGTAAAAAAAAATGATGTCCTTGATGTAAATTAAATGTTGGGATTTTTTTCTCAAAAGTTTTCATTTGGTAAGTCGGGAATTGGAGTTGAAGTTGCTGATTTGAATAATTGAACTTAAAACTCGTGTCCAATCAAATTTTTTGGGACCTTTTCCCATTCATTTGTTTTTTCTTCCAATTGTAAAAATGTCTCCAGATAAATGATGTCTTTTTCTATACCCAAAGACCTTTTACTTGGGCTTACAGAAATAATTGACTAAATACTGGGAAGTATTAGTATTGCTCAAAGAAGATACAAAGCTTCAGGTCAAAATAGGTCATATTAAATGCCTTTGGACTTGTGAAGTAGGCTGTAAATATTTATCTCTCTAGTTACACAGTAGATTACTTCGGGTAAATCGGTACTCATATATTGCACAGAAAATAAATTTCTTTTACCCTGCAGCAGGAGACTGAGAAACTAGAATTTTATATAAACAAGTGGATTTTGTTATTGATGCGAAAATAGACCTTGAAATTTAAATATTCAGTATTTACATAAAAATATTGACAGATCAATCGAGGATAGATTTGTTTATACGGAAAAGTGCCGACCATTCAGCTTTATACTAAAGTCAAATCGAGGAAAGTCTTTTTGTTTTATGTATTAGAAAAGTCTGAGAGGAAGCCTTGATCAAAAGAGAGTAAACAGAGAGAAGAGAAACGAACGATGTTATGGTCGTTATATGGCTTTTGCAAGCAGTTTTTACCCCTTAATACTCCGAAAAAAGTGGCTTCACATCATCATCAAAACCGTAGCTGTCCCTGAGGACTAAGAAGTAAAAACCTTCATTGACTCGACTATTAGAAACAGGTTTTTATCTGAAGCTTTCCTGTACCCCAAATAAATAATTTTTGGGGATAATTGCGATTTTTGATGATATTTGGGGGTGCGGGGGGCTTCGGATAAAAAAAAATTCCAGATAAAAGTTTCATATTTCCCTACAGAGAATCAGAATCCGTGAAAAAAATTGGGGGTTGCCATTTGAAATTTTAGATTCACCCCCACCCCCGCGAGGGGTAAGTGGGTGGGGGTGAAATTTGTGTGCAAACGATTCCACTCTCGAAGTTGAGCAACTTTTGTTCACAACTTTTTTCACGAAAACCTACCCTTCAGGAAATAACAGACCGTTGCCGGGCTTTTGTCGCAACCTGCATACTTGTCTGGCTTCCTGACCTGAGCCCGCTAGAATACTCTGGCTGTTTACATATACTTTTTGAACAATTGGTTATGAATTACTATCCCGATGACGACTTTACTATTGTCTGGCACATACTTGCAACCCTTAAAAGAGGTTGTCAATTTTTTTTTTACGCTTAATCATATGTAAATTACAACATATTAAAATTGTAGCCTTGTGGGAGAAGATTACAAAATTTTTTTTTTTACATTTTCAAAAATTTAATGGATGATGACGCAACCGCGAGATGCCTGCCAGAACTCTACTTTCTTAATTGACTTATTATCAGTCACATCATTTAAAAATTTTCTAGCTTTGTGCGAAACGGGTTAGTCAGATGGTTCACGAGCTCTTAGACTATGATAACCTTACACCGTATTCGCCATGTGTAAAATACTTCGAATTAGTAATTTTTTCATCTGAGTAAACTTTTTTTGTTAAATTACAACAACAATGTCATGTGGTTTTAGATGAGAGAAGATGGTTACGTATAGGTGGCTCTGAAAGCTCTTATTTTCCATACTAACAAACTTTAACAATATTTGAATGAGCCTTTCATTGTAGAGTTGGAGAGATACATCCATATCTGCCGTGCAAAGGGCAAATGATACCTAACTTTTAATTAAAAAGTGGAAGTGTAGTCGCTACGCACGTTGGAAGTGAAACGTCAAAGTCAGGCGAATGGAAAATTTGTAGGAAAAATGAACAATTAAACTATATTCATTTATCCGTATAAAACATATATTTATTCGTTTTTATTCAAATTTTCACCAAAATCAAAAAATGAAATGATAGTTTGGAAAAAGTACGGTCATTAAAATATCTACAAAATAACGTATATCACGCTAGCAGATCACATATTCAACCCCCACTTCTAAACCTATTAGTAATTTGTAGTGAATTTGTAGTGAATTTGTAGTGAAAGAATTAATTTTGTAGAACCTCCCGATCTCGAAAAATCAGGTGATCTGGTGGAGTGATATCACGTTAGCAGATCACATGTGCATTTTCGCTAATGACAGGGTCAGAAAAAAATTAAAAAGGTGAGCTATTTTGTAGCTGAGTTGTAGTAAATTTATAATGAAAGAATTCAATTTGTAGAGGATACCGATTTCGAGGAATCCGCCAGATTCGTCGACTCAAGTGTTAGCGATTTTATCTAACTTTCGTTCTGCCTGCAAGTTTTTATCAACAGACACAAGGAGCCCGTCGAGTCGGAAGACCTAGAACAACTTGGAGGAGAACCCTAGTAGCAGAGGCCGCAACAACCGGGAGATCCTGGTCAGAGCTGAGTGCTGTCGCGCAAAACAGAGTCCGCTGGAGGGCAACTGTTTCTGCCCTATGTCCCATGAGATATTAAAGGAGCGTTATGTATGTATGTATGTTCGTTCTGCCGATTTAGGCCTTGAGTAGTGTACGAGGTATCGTGTGCAAGAAGTACAAAGAGTTAATTTCGTAGAGCCTACCGATCTCGGGATATCCAATGATATCACGCTAGCAGATCACACGTGCGTAGCTGCCCGCCTCGGGCTCAAAAAAAAATCAAACAAGTGAGTTATTTTGTAGCTGAGACCAACCGCCAGACCAACCGACTTACGGCTTCAATAATGTATATAATATTGCGTATATCGCGTTTCGTGATATGTGTATAATGAAATTCATTTTTTAAAGCCTACCTATCTCGAGAAAACCAAATCTGTTGTAGTATCGGCATCTTATTTTTTTAATAAAATATCAATATGAGACAGGGTTTAAATTGCTGCAGCAATTTTAATACAGTTGCTGTTGACTTTGCTTTGCTGCTAAGAAAACCACAGCAATTTACTTTGCTTTGCTTTACAGCAATCATATTTTCAAACTTTTTGCTGCATGCTGTGAAAGCTTTTTGTTTCATATAGCTGCGAATGCTGTTGCTTACAAATGCTGGGGCATGCTGGTCCGGCTGCGAATGCTTTCACATACACATAAAAAAAGTTTTCACCCCTCTACACAAAATACCATTTTACTATATAAAGTTGGACCATGAAAAAAAAATTGCTGAAGGAAAGCAAAGTACTTCACAGCCTTGGAGAGCAAAGTTTTGAAAAACTGTAATAAGCAAACAGAAAGCATTTCACAGCAAAGTATTTTAAAGCCGAAGCATTTGCAGTCGGACCAGTATGCTCCTGAAAGCTTTTAAGTAATTTGAAAGCAACAGCATTCGCAGCAATATGAAACAAACAGCGTTCACAGTTTACAGCAAAGTAAGTTTAAAAATATGTGCTTTGCTTTAAGTTTACTTTGCTTTCAAACCCTGTATGAGAATTGTCGTACAAGAATGTTTGGTCGGAAAAGCACCCCTCCGGATGGAATATTCAATTTACCTGTGCGGTCACATGTACCGCGGAAAAGTGACGGCATATGGCCTAAAGTTTGCGTCTCATTTAGGAGTAACGATCTGCATATAATTCGTGCTCTTTCACATGACCCCCCAAAAATTGCCGTGGGCTTGTAGTCTAGACTCCGCGATCATTTATTTATTTATTTTTTTTTAAGTGAGAAATTTTATGCATACTCATGCAGACTATAAGAGTATTATCCTTTGAATTGAAAAGCTATATTTAACCGAATTTCTGAAAAGATTTATTTATATATTTAGTTAACACACGGTAACTGTGTCTGGTGGCACAGGGAGTTAAGACTAGAACCGCCAGCGTCCCAATTTTGTCCCACCGACACTTACGATCAGCTCGAACTTTGTTTCTTGACATTTATTCAATTGGTATATTTTACTAGTTTTTAATACTTTCATCTTCATAATTTTAATAGATTTTGGAAAAAAATTTGATTTACCTAGAACTGCCGCCGTGTCATTTTTGTCCGCCATAATTAAAAGTAGACAATGGGAATTATAATATCTGATTTCTTCCAATAACTATACTATAAATTATCTTGGTATGAATATTAGAATAAATGTTAGTTATTGTACCTCCCAGCGGGAAAAATTGGGAGCGTTACTCAGGATAGCTGATTTTGAGCGCTGCCAAATATGCTCTCAAGGGAGCATTACTGGAGGAAATTTTATAAAACGAAGAAAACGGGCGATTACCTTGGTTACCATAAAGGGTGACATTAAAATAGGCCGGTGGAGCGGGTGGATGTTGTGAGACAAGAAACAATTGATCGTTGCCACTCAATGCAGTTGTCTGTCGCTTTTAGTAAAGATCGTGTCCACGTTTTTATTTTTCGTTACGGCAGCTAACGCATAATTACGCAATAGATATGTCTAGTCGACGTGCTAGGATATTGAAACCGCAAGGAATTGTTGTGGAATTTGAATCGGGTGGTGAACCTTTGAAAGACTCGGACGATGATTATGTATTGGCGGAAGAAGAACTCACTTCAAATTCTTCATGCGAAAAATCTGAAGTTACTACTCCCATCAAGCTACCCACGACTAATCTAGCAGGAGATGAAATCATTGCTTACATATTCTTACATTCACTACGCTACCATTAGCTGAATATTTGAAATCTAAAAATACTAGTATCGTCGGTACAATCAATAGAGCTCGCAGAGAAATACCGATGCGCGTGAAGACTTCAAAAGAAGAATTGTATAGTACATTTGTACTAAGAAAAAAAAACACTTCTTTGACTATTTGACTATTGGCTATGGCTAATAAAAACGTTCTAATACTAAGCACAATGCACCCTAATGTAGCAATAGGAACTGGTAACCTGAAAACCTGAGACAATTTTATTTTACAATGACTCGAAATATGGGGTATATGTTGATCATATGAGCCGTAAATATACAGTAAAGGCACCCTCGAGCCGTTGGCCGGTTCATCCATTTTACAATATATTAGATTTGACAGTCATAGATGCGTGGGTATTATATAAAATGCTTAACAACAGGCAGAGATTTTCTATTGCAATTGAGATAGGAATTGGGCAAAAAGTATATTGCAAGTAGAAAGACAACACTATTTGGGTTGCAATTCGTGAAAACATACCTGTTCCGTCATACGAAATTTTAGTACATAAGAATTAATAATAATATTCACGATCGTTGTGGTGATCTTAAATTTGTATGGCACTGTAATTGATCAAACATCTTTGTATTGTTTATATTGTATTAACGCATGAATCACTTGCTCTCTTTCACACTCTCCTTCCTGAGAGTTCATTTTACTTGAATTATTGGAATTCCATTACCGTTATAAACTATATGTAAAATTTGAATTATATGGAACCATTGCTTTTGCCATTAGAGATCACCCAACTTTGTCACTTGAAATGAGGCGTTGTAAGAGTTCTGTCATTAAATAAATTAATAGGAATCAAAAAAGCTTGTTTCCTCAACAATACCAGAGAAACAAGACAAACACGATGTCAAGTGAAATCAGAGTGCGTAAATAATAAATCCTCGATGAAGTGTCACCTGTGAAATGTCTCCAATACATGTATTTCAAAAAAGTATTATTTATGCGTAACTTGTAATTCAAATATATATAATGATAATTACAAAAAATATATTAATTAATGTAGTGAAGTTTTTTGATTTACATTACAGATTATCATTAATAAAAACATTAAAACTATTTTACTATGTATGAGATGAGTATGGCACATTTTTAATCGGGAAATCGCTTGTATGGCACCCAAGCAAAAGCAAAATTGGGATTTTCAAAAATTGTATAGGACGAAGAAAAAGGACAATTAGCTTGGTGACCGTAATGGCACAAACAGATAGCGGCGGCGGCCGTGGTGGTGGCGGCGACGGTGACGCGAATAACATTTAAAATACATGGACCACCCCAACAAAAGTACTAATAAAATAATTTGTTCGCTGCCTTTAAAAATAATTCTATCCGTTCAAGGTATACTAATTTTACTAGTTTTTTATGCCTAGCTTCGAACTTCGAACTCCTTTATCAGAATTTAAAAAAATAGCACGGGACCACCGTGGGAAACTACCCTTTCAAACAAAAAAGAAAAAATGCAAAAAACTTATTGCGTTACAAAGTTATGCGTGAACAGTACCAAAAAATACCTACGCGTCGAATTGATAACCTCCTCCTTTTTTGAAATCAGTTAAAAATTGTACTAAATGATTCTGAAACAAGATATTTTATAACTAGGTACTTAAAAAAAATAAATAAATAAATGATCGCGGATTCTAGACTACAAGACCACGGCAATTTTTGCGGGGTCATGTGAAAGAGCACGAATTATACGCAGATCGATACTCCTAAATGAAGCGGAAACTTTAGGCAATATGCCGTCACTTTTGCGCAGTACCTTTGACCGCACAGGTAAGTTGAATATTCCATCCGGAGGGGTGCTTTTCCGACCAAACATTCTTGTACGGCAATTCTCATTCGCATATTGATATTTTATTAAAAAATAAGATGCCGATACTACAACAGATTTGGTTTTCTCGAGATCGGTAAGCCTTAAAAAATGAATTTCATTATACACATATCAAGCAACGCGATACACGCAATATTATATACATTATTGAAGCCGTAAGTCGGTTGATCTGGCGGATTCCCCGAGATCGGTATGCTCTACAAAATGAATTCTTTCACTTTAAATTTACTACACTGCTGTTTGATTTTTTTTGATTACGAGGCGGGCAGATACGCACGTGTGATCTGCTAGCGTGATATCATTGGATATCCCGAGATCGGTAGGCTCTACGAAATTAACTCTTTGTACTTCTTGCACACGATACCTCGTACACTACTAAAGCTCTAAAACCACCGCTCAATATCATTGGCATTTCACTGCAAGTTTTGTTTATTAAAGTTGGACCTTCTGTTGTGTATGACAGTAGTATTTCGTGTATGAAATCTATTATTTCACTGATTCTTTTATCTGGTTATAAATACACCCAAACCTACCCCCCCCCCCCCCTCAAAACTAGTTTTTCTTCTAACTAACTAGATCAGCTTTTGCCCACCAAAACTAAAACCTCCAAAAGCAAATTGTTCCTACAGAAGCAGCTTTGTTCTTTACTAAAACCTCAAAAGTGGATTTGGCAACAAATCCACCTATTGCCCAGACTAGGACCCCCAAAGGCAAATTTTTCCCACAGAACCAACTTTCATCATCATCATCTGTAGCACTTCAGCCTGTTATTGGCCTTGGCTTCCTCCACCACTTCTCTCCATGCCGTTCGGTTATTGGCTAATGCCCTCCAAGTAGGTACGCCTAACTTAACTAAGTGCACAACCACAACGCAGCCATCGCACATTGCACCTAGCAAGAACAGAATTTGACCATCGCACACTAAACCTATATGGTGTTATGTGCAGTGCTAGGTGGGATGGCTGCGTTGTGGCCGTGCACTTAGTCTTCCTCAACGGAGTCCATGTATCGCCTCTTTGGTCGACCTGAATTTCTCTTTCTATCGGGGATGCGATTTATCGCTATTATAGCAGGATCGCTGTCGTCAAGCCTTTGAATGTGTCACACCCATATTAATCTACTTTTGACAATGTCGGGTCCCCTGTACAGTTGGTATAATTCATGAATATATCTCCTTCTCCAATGACCGTTTTCACAAACACCGTCAAATATTGTACGCAGTACTTTTCTTTCAAAAGTACGTTGAAGAGTTGCATCAGCCACTTTCAAACACCATGCCTCTGATCCACTTCAAAAATGCAATCAGTCTGAAATTTTTTTAAGGATAAATATGAATATGTTATATCAAATTTTATTAAGTTTGCCTTGTTTGGATTAAATAAATAAATAAGTAAAGAATAAAAAAAAATGCATACAAAGCTGTTTAGACCTATAATGCATAGGTCATTTGCCCTTTGCATGGCAGATATGCGAAAACGTGCCTTTTCTACAGTGAGAAGGGAAGTTATGATTTCTCTTATGTCGAAGACTGCACTACAGAAGTAAGCCCCTTTGTGCTGGCGACGGTTTTATCATTGATTCCAACTCTAATCGGAAAGAAAGTAGAGAGAAGAGTGAACGAAATATCAATGCCAACACGCGGTTTTCCTTCATCTGCTCCAATACTACCATGACAGAACGCTAAACTCAGTAATCGAACAGGATATGGCTACCTCGCTTATTATGCCTACAGGCGATGGAAGGAGAAATGCAATGATAACGAAGAGGGAAAATTCAAATACAATGAGCCCGAGTGTTAATTGAACCCACTACCTGTAGAACTTAAACTTCATAAAACGTGGAAAAATTAAGGTGACCTTGCTATATTGAAGCGAGAGTTTCTTAAATAATAATACATTTCCTATATTAATAGGGAGCATTGAACCCCTCCACCCCCTGCGTGTTCTCACGATTCAAGTTTAGTTAAGCGATTTATAGTTGCCCAACAAAACTTGAATAAAATCTGTAGTGAGAACCTAAAGTTGATTAACTATTTAGTTTATCAATAAAAGTTTGAACTAGTCAAACTTTTATCGTTCAAGTCTGCCATTTCCTTTCAACTATAATCGCTCAACTGAATCGTGAGAACGCGCCTTGAGATGAATGCTGAATGGATTACGATAATGGCTCCAAAAGGCTCTCTTCAAGGAGGCGCCCTATCACCTCTCAGATGGTAAATCGTAATCGAGGAATTTCTTGCCAAGCCGAATAACCGGAGCTTTAAACCACTATTTTTAAGCTGAAGTACTCGCTATATTGGTGTGTACCCAGACTTGTATTAATAGAGCTTCAATTTGCTCTAACATCGTTCTTGGATAGTCAAGCTGCCCTCTATTGGCCATTAAATCAAAGACCGTTCTTGATTGACTCCTATGTCTTAAGGAGCAACAATGTTACGCTAGATTCCGGGCCACGAAGGCCACATAGGTAATGAAATTGTTGATGGCCTCGCAAGAGTAGGGACAAACTCATTACTTGCTGCTCCGGAAGGTTAGCCAGCTACCAGCCATCAGGAATTGGGTGGACCAGTTATTTCGTCATAACTAGACAAAGTCCCAGGGCGATCGTCAAGTTCAAAGATTCATTTAAATCGACAAACTGGCAAATTTTTATTTCAAGATGTGAGAGCTAAAAGGAATAACAGAACCCCTGACTAGCCACTGGCTGGTAGTTTACGGAGCAGCTCCCGATACTACGGAACGCTTGCTGTGCGACGGTGAGGTTACAGCGAGGAGATTGAGTCTACTCCAATGCGAATTCCGGGTTCCCAGGTAGCATGGGATATGAATCCCAAATCAATTTTAGGCTATATTAAAAGCCTTAACCTGGAACATTTTCAACGACGGGTTTGGCACAATAGACCAAATAAAATAGGTCGCAATATCCGCTAAAACCACACATTAAAGAAAGAATGAATGAAAGAAGGTTCATCGTGTGATCCTCCAGATTACCCTATTGATTACTCTAAATATTTTACTATTTAAACTTACTACTGGACATTCTACCATGACTTATACGACATGACGAACTGAAAGTCCAAACAAAGGATGTTTTCACACTTTCACTATACAACCAAATCTGTAAAACCTTAGCAGAACATCTGGTTAAATCGTGAATGCTTGAACGCAATAAAACCTAAAGAAGCCGCCTACAGAGTGTGCAAGAGTTCGTCCAGTGTATCGTTCAGTAAATCAGTAAATCAAAGTAAGGAATTCCTGTAAATCAACCATCAGGAAAGTCAAATCATGATTTGATAATATGTTGAGAAGTAAACCCTTTAATGCAACCGATGGCAGCACAAACTGCGTTCGACTTTGGTAACATCCATCAAGAAGAATTGTACTGCGTCCACTACCCCGTTTTTTATTACAAGTAGGAAGTGTTAAACGACAGGCCTCGAAGTCTATGCTGTTCAACTTCCGCGCCGAATTTATGCACATACGGGGACTTATGTAGCCAGTAAATTGGATAGCGCGCTGGTTTGAAGCCACTTTTCTCGTAAGGAAAGCAGACGATTCGTCGTTGATCCATTGTTTCGACTCTGAGCACCCCTTTCAGGGACTCTTATAAGGGTCACGTTGATCAAGTCAATCCACCACTTCCTAATAAAGTTTAAAGCCAGCTATGTTAACAAAGCTGGATTAGAACTATACAAAACCATGTGAGAATTCAATGTGACGAATCAAATAAAGTACAAGAACGCTGCCTTGGCCAAACAAGTCTTTATCCATGACTTTCAAGTCAGACTAATGGCCCATTCAGATCCAGCAGCAGCAAACAGCTCCTATTGGCTAATGGTGGTCACATGACAACAAAAGCAGTAGCGATTGCTAGTAAAACTAAGCTTGCTGCCGCTGGTGCTGCTGGCTCTGAAAGGGCCTTAAGCACTGCATATAGAAATGGACTGCTGATTGACAATTTTCAATGGCACCATTTTTCTCCAGAAGTAGAAAACGTTTTTTATGTAAACAACAAATTTTTCATAGCGGTGGGTTCAATAATAACAAATTATCGATTATGTAAAAAAACAATATACCAATACCTTATACCTACAAGACTGAAACTGAAGGCTAGTGATAGTCTACCATTTTGTAAGCGAGGGTATCAAAGGTCTACCACCCACGCAAAATGTGGTAAAAATTACCCCGATTACCTTATTCCTACAAGGTTCCAATTTTTTTATAAAATAAAGTAGCTTGTAAAACAACAAAGAAAGACAGTCTACCGCTTATCTAATGATGGTAAAGCCTCGGTAGACGCGACGGAATGTACGATTAGTCGAGCTCAAGCCGCTCTGAATTATTGTAAACACCCATATTAAAATTGATTCTACGAAGGTACTTTTTGTTGTACAAGCAGTTAAACTTAATAATGATTAAATACTTGGTCTACTAAACGATCCTAATATTACATTTTAAGTATAATATTATAAGCACAGACAACATACATTAATATTATAACCATTTCATGCTAATTCATATTATTTTATTCATCTTGTTTTTATTGCGTAAAAATTTGCAAAATAAATAAAATTAATTATTATAAGTAAGGTAAGGTATCTTATTCTTAAATATAAACAATTGAAAAGTAAAATTGAGGAGTATCCACATATATCAGGGACGTGCCCGGACACGGACATGTGTGAACGATTCATACAAAATGTACGCACCGATATTTTTTTGAACCCCTGAAGGAGGGTATTCACCAAGAGTTTTGTCTCCGCACTGTCTTCATACATTATCCGCCGAAGTGTCTCCACCAAAATCAATGTGCGGAGATAATAAATGTGCGGAGATAAGAAGTGCGGAGACTACACACGCACACCGATATTCCAGTGGATACAAAACGTATCCATTAAAAAATGTCCTGTGTCGGTGCGGAGAACTTCTGCGGGGACTGTGCGCGGATAAGCAAATGCAGTGGATACTTGAAAAAAGACTTCGAAAAGTCTTGAAGGTGCTTGTTGAGGCCTATCTTTTGTTTTCAAGTGAATATGGAAAACACAAAACATCTTAGTACAGACTAGGGTGTTATTTTCAAGAGAGTTTTCAAATGCGGTTGGCTTGAGACGTAGATTGCCTCGAGTAAAGTTAATTTTTTTTGTTTTTCTAGAGTTTTCTAATACTGAATGGACATCTTGTTCAGCCCTGGTTTTTAAATATGGTCTCACCCATCACCGCGGTGCTTCCGCTTTTTTTTGCTTTTGCGACAATAATAAATGCTGCAGAGCACATTGCTAAATTTTCGTCCTCAAAGTTAATTTTTTTATGTACCAAATAACAATTGATACAAAGGCTAAAATCCGAAAACATAAAACATTGCGCGCACACAAGAATTTTATCATTACCTAAAGTCTTGTCTCTGTAGAGTGCGCGCACAGTCCTTTAGAACATAGTTTGAGACTTTTCATATGCTTCCTGCAAGATTTTAGTGGGTACGCAATGAAAGCTTTGTCCCAGCACAGTTTGAGATTTTTCGTTTTTTGCTCTATTGTGCGGATTTTTATGTGCGCGCATTGTCTGCAGACCGCAGTGGAAACGCACCTTGACGGAGCACTGATATGTCTGGATACTCCTTTACCCGTTCACACATATCCGTGTACGCGCACGGGCTCGTTCACACATGACAGAACACGGCTTTGTGACGTCCCGGGCACGGCCCTGATATGTGTGGATACTTCTTAAAATGGTGTGGCAGTGGCGTGGCGGTCTAATGGCAAGGAGAAAAATCAATTACCGTAAAATCAAATGAGGTAGCGCACATTGAAGTGGAGTGGCGATGGTGTGGCATCTGGCAAGTGGCGAGGCATCACTTGATTGCCACTAGTCCCCGAAAAGTTTAATTTTTGAGTGTTAAGTAGCAGTGTACGTCACTTGACGTTAGTAATAACATGATGTTGAATCACTTACACGATACGCTGCTTGCCATTTCGATGCGCCCTTAATAATTTGAACTAGTATCGCCCATTGGTCGAAATTCGACCCTCTCTCCCTACTCTTCTCTCAATCCGTCCCGTTAAAGTTTGACGTCTACGCATTACAATAATTCAGAAATAATTTAATTGAACTATTACCACTTTTTAATTTCTCTATCAGTTCTAAAAAATAACAAAAAAAATGTGTAGTGTAATTATAAACTACATTATCATCTAAAATCGCATCTTTGAATAAAACTTTCTTCATTTAAAAAACACCATCGCCTACCGTATATATTTTGATAATAATTTCCACTTTCTTTTATTATTTTTGTTTATTTTTTTTAATTAAAATTTTCCGGGTCGTTAAAAATCTTCCCAGAAAGAAAAACCTTTTCAACATATGTAGTGATCCCAGTACATATGTATGTATGCAGTAAGTAAATTATAAGCTGATCTCGAAGTGGAATTGTAATGCAGATCAGTTGGCAAACGGCTCTTGAATAATATAGATGCCAACCATACAGTTCTTGTTTTATTTATTATACCAACAAACATTACATGGCGCAGTCGGTAGTGCCCTTGAAGACCGAAAATGTGAAACGAGTTTCAAAAGTAATGGAAATCGTGTGAAGAAATAGAAAGTGAATAATAGAAAAATTAATAGAAATAGAGTGAAAAGTTAGAGAAGTGAATGGGAATTACGAAGAAAAAACACCTAAATACATCAGAAAGTAAATTACCGAAAACACGTGGCCGACCACCAAAGACGAAAATAATCACAATCGTGAAAAATATGGAGCATTTAAGGAAGGTGGACAAATTGGATGTAAACGGCACTAATTTGACGGAAAGTTGGAGAGTGTTTAGCCAAAATTTCGACATATTTATGATAGCGGCAGAACTGGAAAAGAAGCCAGATGCAGTAAAAGTAGCTGTTTTTCTAAATGCAATAGGTGCGGAGGCAGTCGAGGTATATAATTCCCTAAATCTAACGAGGGAACAAAAAACTAAGTATGAAGAAGTAATCAAAGCTTTCGAAACATTCTGCAAACCTAAAAAGAATGTGGCATATGAATCATACTTGTTCTTCACTAGAAATCAATCTCCAGGTGAACCATTTGATAACTTTCTTATGGATCTCAAAAGATTAGTGAGAACATGTGAATTTGGAGACCAAGAGGAGCGCATGATACGTGATAGAATAGTGATTGGAATAGCGGAAAAAGGCCTGCAGAAGAAACTGTTGGAAATAGCGGATTTAACCTTACAAAAGGCTATTGATGTATGCAGAACACAAGAAGCAACTCAAACGCAAACTAATAATATGCAGAAGAATACCAACACCAGGGAACAAGTAGCGGTAGTAGATAGGTTAAGTATGTCTAAATACACTAGTAATAAGAATAAACAAAACGTGAGTTGGTCACGAAATGAAAAATTTTCAAATAATTATAATGACTCCAATTTTAGGAATGTAAATAATAAACAAAAACCAACATTTTTTACATCAAATAAATACAATAGACAAAATAGCAAGTGTCAGAGATGTCAACAAATTCATGCTTACAGGCAATGTCCAGCTTATGGGCAAATTTGTAACAATTGCAATGGAAGAAATCATTTTGCGCTAGCGTGCAAAGTCAAAAAGGTACGTGAAATAACAAGAACTAATAGTGATTCCTTGTTCATAGACATATTATTAAATAAACAAATAAATAAACTTAATCAAAAAAGCCATAAAGCGTGGTACGAAAAAATAAAAATTCAGAACTTAAACATAGAATTTAAATTGGATAGCGTTGCAGAGGTAAACGTCATACCGGAATATATTTACAAGAAATTGAAAGGCGTAAAATTAAATAAAAGCAAAACTATAGTAGAGGCATATGGTGGGTTTGAAGTTGAAACAATAGGTGTTGTAGATCTAGTATGCAAAGTTAAAAACAGAAGTTCAGTACAAACGTTTGTGGTGACGAAAAAAGATGATTTACCAATATTAGGACTTCAAGGGTGTGAAGAGTTAGATTTAATAAAACGTGTAAACTCGATAGAATTATATAAAAGTAAGGAAGAATTTATCAACGAAAATAAAGAAGTATTTGAAGGGCTAGGATGCTTTAAAGAAAGATGCAAGGAGAATACCTTTAACTTTAATAGAACCATTGAAAGCAGAGTTGGAAAGACTAGAAAGTTATAATGTTATAGAGAAAGTAAACGAGCCATCGAAATGGGTTTCAAATATAGTCATTGTTGAGAAGCCCAACAAAAACTTAAGAATATGTTTAGACCCGAAATACTTGAATAAAGCACTCATTCCGGAAACATATACCATACCATCATTCGAGGAAATATCAACAAAATTAGTGAATAAAAAGTACTTCACGGTGTTAGATTTGAAGGACGGGTACTGGCAGATACAATTAGATACAGAATCAAGTCACTTGTGCACATTCAATACTATATTTGGGTGTTATCGCTTTAAGAGATTACCATTTGGTATTACAGTCGCCCCGGAATTATTTCAAAAATATAATGAAGCAAATTTTAAAGATATTGAAGGGGTTGTCATATAAGTATATTGATGACATTTTAATAAGTGCTGATACGATAGAAAATCATGACAGAATACTAATGAAGGTTATAGAAAGAGCCAAAAATTTGAATATAAAATTTAATAGCAACAAGCTGCAGTTTAGAGTAAACAAAGTGACGTTTCTAGGGCATGAGATAAGTGAAGAAGGTATAAGTATTGATAAAAACAAAATAAAAGCCATAGCAGAGCTAGAAGCGCCAAAAAATAAAAAGGACCTGCAAAAACTGTTAGGTTTAGTGAATTATCTAAGAAAATTTGTAAAAAACTTGTCTGACCACGCAATCCCTTTAACGGAACTGCTAAAGAAAAACAGAGTATTCCAGTGGTTACCAACACACACTTCGTGCTTAGACCAAATCAAAATGGCAATTTTAAGTGCACCTTACCTAAGAGTATTCAACAAAAATGAAGAAATAACCCTACAAGTGGATGCTTCAAAGGATGGAGTAGGTTCGTGCTTAATGCAACAAGGCAAACCTGTATACTATGCATCTAGAAGTTTGAGTGAGACTGAGAAAAGATACTCACAAACGGAAAAAGAAATGCTGGCTATAGTAGCTGCGTGTAAGAAGTTCCATAACTTTATATATGGGAAATACTTCACTATAGTAACAGATCACAAACCGTTAATAGGTGTGATAGGCAAGGATATTGCTGAAGTGCCATCAGCTAGGCTTCAAAGGATGGCAATAAGATTGTTAAAATACAACTTCAAATTAGAATATAGACCTGGAAGAGAAATGTGGGTAGCAGATTTGTTATCAAGAAATTATTGTAAAAATGAAAAAGGAAATGAAATTGAAGATTTGAATGAAGTAATCCACACCATTAACGTCAGTAAAGAAAAGAAGGAAATTTTCCAAAAAGAAGTTGCAAAAGACACAATGTTAAAAGAACTGAAAAATATAATTACGCAAGGCTGGCCAAATGACAAAAAGTTAGTACCAGAAAATATAAAATTTTTTTGGAAACACAGGAATAATTTGTTCATGGAAGAGGGCATAATATTCTTAAACAACAGAATTTTTGTTCCTGAGTCAATGAGAACGGAAATATTAAGAAAATTACATGAACCCCATAGTGGAATCGAAAAAACAAAAAGACGAGCAAGATCATTAATATATTGGCCGAAAATAGATGAAGACATTGAGAACATTGTAGGGAGTTGTAGAATCTGTCAGAAATATAGATCTGCTAATATGAAAGAGCCCTTACTAAATCACGAAGTACCAGATGGCCCGTTTATGAAAATAGGATTAGACATAATGGAATTACACGGAAAGAATTATTTAATAATAGGGGACTATTTCTCAAAATATCTTGATATAGTTAACATTTCCAATAAAACTGCGAAGATCATAATTAAGAAATTAGAACAGATTTTTTCAATATACGGAATACCAACAGAAATAATAGCTGATAACATGCCTTTTGCATCATTTCAGTTTGTGAATTTTGCCAAGAAACTTGACATTGAAGTTAGAACTAGCAGTCCTCTGTATCCTAAATCAAACGGGCTAGCTGAACGATTTGTTCAGATAGCTAAGAAATTAATAAAGAAATGTGAAGAAGATAAGAAATGTATTTGGCTAGCATTGTTAGAGTACAGAAACACGCCAATAGCGAACTCCAATTTGTCGCCAATTGAAATCATGATGGGAAGAAAAACTCGGACATTGATACCTGGGCGACAAGAATTATATCGGAATGAAGAAATGTTTAAGAAAATAAAGCCCATAATCACAACAAATAATTTAAAAAATAAAAAATATTACGACAGAAATGCTAGGCAAGGCGTGAATTTTGAAAAAGGGGAACTAGTATGGCTAAAGGATGGTAAAGCTCAGCAGTGGACACGAGCAAGAATAGTCAGTAAGCATAAAAGCCCCAGATCGTATTTAGTGGAAACTGAACTAGGACATATTGTTCGCAGGAACACAAGTTTTTTAAGAAAGTGTAAAGTAAACCCATATGCCAAAGATTAGAGAAAAAACATAAAATTATCACAGCCGTACTTCCAAAAACCGAATAATCCAGAATTAGTTCTGAATTGGGTCTGAATTATTAATTATTAAAAGAAAACAGTCGATTGCAGTTGTTACATGAAAGAAAACTTAGATATACATTAAATATTTACTAAAATGTTGGTTTTTGCAATAGAATTTAAGTCTCTAAGTAGTTATATCATTATATATATGTATATGTATGTAAAAAAAAAAAAAAAAAAAAAGGGAAGAGAGAAGAAGGTAGTCGAAGATTTGAATTGTATAATGAAATATTACAAAGCAATGAAGTTCAAACCACATGTAATAAAATAAAAATTAGAGATAGTATTTTAAAAAGGGGAGATGTAGTGATCCCAGTACATATGTATGTATGCAGTAAGTAAATTATAAGCTGATCTCGAAGTGGAATTGTAATGCAGATCAGTTGGCAAACGGCTCTTGAATAATATAGATGCCAACCATACAGTTCTTGTTTTATTTATTATACCAACAAACATTACAACATAAGCATAATGACGCTGACATAGTACATACCTACATATAACGCACTACGGCAAGTAAAGTGGCACAACTCAAAAATAGGTTTTGAGTTATTGCCGCCAGGTGACTGTTGGCATTAAATTTTGTTTTCAGCTCTGGCTCATGAAACTTAGTCGATTCACCAACCTTAATAATAAATTTTTAAATTCGCCTGTTTATATGCTAACCGTCATTTCTATTCATTTTATCATTTTATATTGGGAAGTGCAATACTCATTTCTGAGTGACAGAAATGAGATAAATGAATAATTCTTGTTTTGTGCACACCTGTACGACTCCGACTTCCATATAAAACCAGTTTGAGCAAGATCGGTTTAGTAGAAGTCGGTTAAAATGCTGTACAAAAAAAGTGGTTGCGTATTAATATATAGATACCACTCCGCCAGCATTCAACGGCCGTACCACTTTGTTTCTACATGGCAGGTCAAAATCACACAACTGCCACGTCACTGCCACACCACTCTAGTGGACGCCAGGCCTAAGAAGGCATTTTCGGGACTACCCGCATTCTATCTGCTATTATATATCTGCGTAATATAAAGGATTTTAATTAATTACTTTTTTTGTAGATTCAGAAATACTCGAGGAATCCGTTGCATCATTTAGTGAAGATAATCATAGTCAATACTTCAAAGAAAACGACGGTGTTTTTTTCGACAAAGATGATGAGAATGAAGATAGCGATGAGGATGAAAATTAGTGTATATAATTTAAAAAAATCTTGAACATGTTCTTGCTGTAATTTGTTTTAATCAAGCTGTTGAGATGCATCATTAAATTTCAATGCAATAAAAACAAGATGAATAAAATAATATGAATTAACATGAAATGGTTATAATATTAATGTATGTTGTCTGTGCTTATAATATTATACTTAAAATGTAATATTATGATTGTTTAGTAGACCAAGTATTTAATCATTATTAAGTTTAACTGCTTGTACAACAAAAAGTACCTTCGTAGAATCAATTTTAATATGGGTGTTTACAATAATTCAGAGCGACTTGAGCTCGACTAATCGTACATTCCATCGCGTCTACCGAGGCTTTAGCATCATTAGGTAAGCGGTAGACTGTCTTTTTTTGTTGTTTTACAAGCTACTTTATTTTATAAAAAAATTGGAACCTTGTAGGAATAAGGTAATCGGGGTCATTTTTACCACATTTTGCGTGGGTGGTAGACCCTTGATACCCTCGCTTACAAAATGGTAGACTATCACTAGCCTTCATTTTCAACCTTTCTCAGACATTCTACGAAGTTTCAGTCTTGTAGGTATAAGGTATTGGTATATTGTTTTTTTACATAATCGATAATTTGTTATTATTGAACCCACCGCTATGAGCTCGGTAGACTTTCACTTTCCTAATTTACAGTGTATTAACATTAAGTATAGTAAATATAAGCTTTGTAGGAATGAGGTCAAAAAATATGACGCTGCCTCCCGGACTATTAGGCATTTGTATTAATATCAGAATCTGATGGAACGAGCCTCTCCAATGTTAATACTAATAAAGTCGAACTTTCAATGATTTAAATTTAAGCTATTAATCCTTTAAAAATCCTCTTCCGCCTAAATTAGTATTAAATGGTATTGATTTCATTAATCTGTTTAATTAACTCCATTCGCACAAGTCTACTACTACAATCAACATATGTCCTTAAAGCTATAATGAAGTAGTTCCGAAAGATGAAAATTTCAGACAAAACTTCTTACTTTGAGAATGTAAAGAAAATGGGAATACATTTTCCGATAATTAATTTTCCCTATACAATTCGGCTGCAATAAAACTAAGCAATTGTCCTAAATGCTTCTGGTGTTTCCTAGTTTTATCTTCTCGGCTAACAACCTTAGCTGTAATAAAGACTAACGTTTACTACATTTCTACTTGGTCCTAGAACTTCTTTCTTTTGGCCTTTATAGGAACGGATAGTTATAGTTTATATTGAGCCAATAAAACATTTCTAATTGGAGGCCTTTTTCGGAAGAAATAAGCCTCAGTATAGCCAAAAGTTGTTCCATTAAACCGAAAGAAAGTAAATAGGAATATCGGCGAATTGTCTTCCTCAACTGGACTGGGACTGAATCTTTTAGTTTTTTTTGGGGGAAGAGATCATTACACCGTTCCCTTTGGTCCATCCTTCAGGAAATTTTCCTTGTGTAAAACATTCAGGAAAAGATAGCGGTTACCGTGTATAAAAGGGTAGAAAAAAATAGCCATCATAAAATATTGATAGCATTTTCCTTCGCCCCTTCCATCTCCTATACCGAAATTGATAGCTGAACTTAATGAAGGCCTCTTTCGTTGGCCTTTTTCATAACTCCCGCAAGACAGGTACAAGGCAGTGTGCTCCGGCGATTTCAAGGATCCCAAATGGCCGTTTCCTTAAAAGCTTTCTATTGTATTGCCTCGTCTTTGGGCAAATTGTTGTTTATTAATTAAGCATCGTCCCTATCTATTTCACTGCTACGTTATATCTTGTCTATAAGATGATATGATTGATTACAACAGGGGTAGCTTTAATTAACACAACACGAAAAAGCCACTCACTCTTTAAGGATGATATTCACTGGCACTGGACTAGGCAAATTTTGTGTAGCTGGGAAATGTTTAGCTGCGAAGACCCAATCAATGGCGGCTTTTTTTAAGATGCGAAAAAACAGTGTTTTGTTTGTTTATTACTTTGCTGTTGTAACTTCCATTTTTTTAAGGAACAAGTTGGAAAGGTTGAAAATATCTTTAGAGACATTTTAGAAGCAGAGTTTGTACGAAAACCACGAAAATTGGATTTTCATTTTTCAACTTGAGCTTCGTAAGGTTTCACTATAGTAAAATAAATATAGCTGCCAGATATATGCACAATGCGGAAATTGTTTTTTCTATATGGCTTCGTGCCGCCTTCGATAAAAGGTTTTTAATACTGCGACTCAATGTCCTCTTGATAGAATTTAGTCGGTCGTATTCCTCATTCTATATAAAAAGATTTTTTGTGGAGCTTCAAAATCAGAAGTTCATAAGCAGCATTGTTACACTTGATTTTTTCTGAGAATTATATGCGCAGTAATAAATAAAAAGCTATCTGTTTTTAGAACTAGCATTTACGTAGATTCACAAATCCGTTACCAAACTAAATTTCTGATCGATTTGCCAGATTCTGATTTCTTTATGTGCTTAGGAATCACCCTATGTACTATTAGTCGGACATGTCGTCATGGTAAAATGTCGAGTTGTAAGCTTAGTAGTATTGCTATGAGGTTCCTGGACCAGTGACGTCTTCGGTTGTCGGCTCGAGGGTGAGCTTTATCCGGGACAGGAACCCGTGGGTGAGCTTTGGCGCCACCTGTGTGAAACTAGTTGAACTTCGCTATAGTGTGTCTTGGGTGGGAATCGGGGGTCTTGGGGGAGATCTTGTTTGGGAATTTGATTCAAGTTTCAATTCGTGGATGTGTCTTGGATGGGCATTTACGCTAGGTAAGCTTTCACACTGGCATCGAATCTGTAGTTTTGAGTCCCTTGGGAGAATATTACTGATTCGCCCTCCGGTGTATTTAGTTTCGACTGGAAGATTTTCGGGTTGCGTCTCCGTTAAGCTTATGTAAAATAATTAAGATTTTCGAGATATAAGCAATATGTTTTTTCCCAACGGCTATGGATTTTAGATGGTGTTCACGGGTCTTCTTCAGCGGGTGTGAAATTTCGTCACAAATCGCCTTCGACCAAAGGTTCCCGAGATATAAACAATTTTAGATTTTAAGCAATATTTGTTATATAATTAAGTTAATAAATTCAATATTTTTTCAGCCAGGAGATAGACCAGACAGACAGACCAGTCAGACAGACCAGTCAGACAGACCAGTCAGACAGACCAGACAGACAGACCAGACAAACAGACCAGGCAGACAGACAAACCAGACAGCCAGACCGACAGACAGATAGACCAGACAGACAGGCAGACAGACAGACAGACCAGACAGACCAGACAGACCAGACAGACCAGACAGACCAGACAGACCAGACAGACCAGGCAGACCAGACAGACCGACCAGACAGACCAGACAGGCAGACCAGGCAGACAGACGAGACAATCCGGGCAGATAGTCTCGATAGACTAGCCTACCTGTCTAGCTCTGTATCTGTCTGCCTATATAGCTGTCCGCCTGAGAGCTTCAATTTAGCTTATAATGTTTCGAATACTAATTGAATTTTGAAACGTGCCTAATGTAATTGTTACAATAGTTTTTTTTAGTTTAATTCTTAGTGCTGCCTCAACCGACCCCCACGGATCCAATACTTGGAACGCATAACAGATCCCACCCAAGACACATCGAAGTTCAATCCCCACAAGATCCCACCCAAGACACCAACCTGTCACAGCGAAGTACAATTACAAATTCGATCCCCAGCGCGAAAGCTCAACCAGCCCGAAAGCTCATCCAAGACATCCACATCCCACATCGAAGTTCGACTAATTTTACACAGGCGGCGTTCACTCACAACTAAGACCACATCTACACGCGAGTCCACAACCGATACATCACTGCGCTCATAGGGCTGTAGCTACAGCGTTTCGGTATAGTAAATTCTCCAAATTGACTTTCGTGAAAATGATGCTTTCGAAATTATTAACACGAAATTTTAATATGTTTCCTCTTCACAGAAATTTCCTTCCCATCATCCCCAATAAGAAAAATTATTGAGGAAGCAAGCTATCGACTGCTCGATTACCAAAATCACTGTAGTATTGGGTGGGAGCAAATGGAGTAAGACCGACTGTTCGCGTTTGCAGTTCTATTATTCTTCTTTCTAGTGTATTTCTGACTAGAGTTGGCTGTACCACATTGCTCTCTGGGCAGAACTGCTGACAATACAAAGGGTTGTCTCTGAGTTCTAGTATGTCATATAAACAAGGCATATCCGCGGAGATTACTTCGATAAGAACTTAAGCTAGTTGCTGTTATATTTAACTTTGTTAAGTTAATTTTCTTAAAACAAAATATTGATTCCCTTCGACTTTATAAACCTCTGCAACAAATACTTCAAACTCCTTCCGAGAACCTTTTGCGATTTATCCTTCTCCTTCCGCTCATCAAAATATTTTGCTCGACTTTTTAAGCTCTTTAAGACCTATCAGTGGCCAGTAGATCTTTTAACAAAGACACCCTGTATAGTGCTTATTTTGTGGGCAACAAAAAATTAACAAATTTAGGTCATTTAAAAGACCCTCAACTGTGGCTGGGGTGGATCTTAACTTCACCAATGCCCCGATGAGAGCGATAGGAACTTAGTCAACAACCTCCTCCCCGGACGCATCTGATAGCAGTGCTTAACAGCAACTTCAGCCATTTGTCTGTATATTTTTCGCTTTTAAATTTTGAAGTAATTTTGTGATTAATGAATTACACAGACCGTTGAAGGACAAACTTTGGCTGTTTGTATTTAAATTGCTGACACGGATGAATATCTACAACCAAACTGACATTAGAAGGATATTGACGTTCCTGTGTATTCCATCCGAAACGTAATATAAAAAAAGGTTCGTAATAATTGGAAAAATTTATGGGATTATTTTGTTGAGGGTTTAATGCAATAAGGTTGGAAATTTTTTGGTAAAAAATACCGTTGATAATGGACCGAAAAAAATCCTATTAAACTTTCTATTCCGTAATAAAACTTTTCAAACAAGGTGTTACCTCTCGAAGTATTTCTTCTCCTCTTTTTTTTTATAACGCAAAAAAAAAATATTTTAATTCCAAAACATCCAGCCTAAAGCAAATAAAACTTTCCATAACTTCTGAAAAAAGCCAAACTTTTAAAATTATTTTCGCCGTTAACTCAATTCCCAATCCCTTTGACCTTTGGCACCGAAAAAATCCATTTTTAAAGTTTCCCCCTATCACTGTTCTTTTGGGGCTACATCAAAAGGGAAAAAAACTTATCTTTAAAAGTGAAAGGGGCGAAAGAAAGGAAACCCGTCGACCTTCAAACTTCCCTATACAAGAGTAACATGACGAGGAACGTCTACATACAATACGAGCATAAAGGAATACACCCCCAATCCCTTCCGCGTGGGCTCCAAGACAGCAAAACGTATAAAGTCCACGACATAAAACCTGTCATCCAGGATATCATACTGTTGGAGAAGTCAATAAAAATCATTTTAAGTGGTTTGCTTCAATGGAAGTTCGGAATTGGATCGTTAAAACGAGTAAAAAACGAATAAAGGGACGCCTCAGATATAAATGAGGAGAATCAAGGACTCATAATGACACGAAACCCCTGAGAATTGTGTGTAGTCCTTGAGGAGGTCCTTGTGCATATCACATCACTCCTTGCGCTCTCGGTAGCACATCTGAATAATTGATGTGGCAATAAAACCTTGTAATTTCGATTTGTCATTATTATTGTTTACACAATTTCAATTATGTTAATCTATAAAATGCCGCCCTTTTCAACCGTTTCCAAACTCGTTTCTTACAACTTAAGCCTTATCTTTAGCGAAGAAATAGATTTTGCTTCACTAAACTGAGGTATACAAATCCTGTGGTTACTCTAAATATATTGGGTTGTGCCTTAGGGGTAGGAGCGGGAACCGCCGCGCCATCTTGAATAAATAGTTGCAAAAATAAGTTTTCACGGAATAATTTGGTAACGGTTAGTGTTATAAGCGAAATATTCCAATAAAAGTTGTGCAGGACGTTTTATGTTCCAAGCCAATGTATATAGTTTTCACTAAAGAGTGGTGTAAACTGTGGTACCGTCCTGTTGGAACCACATATGCTGCAGGCCCAAATGATTCAATTCAGTCATAGGAAAGTTTTTAAATTCGTCACGGTAGCGATTACCAGTAACTGTTACAGCATTGCTTCTAGCATCCTTGAAAAACGGCCATATGATTCCGCCCAAATGAAGCACCATACAGTTACTGTACTGGTGTACTATAATGGTGTATTAATTGAAGATTTTCATTTCCTCAATAGTTTCTGTTCTGTTTATTAACAACGCAAGCCAAATCGAAATGTACAACTGTTAAATATGAACTGACAAATGACAGCCAAACCAAAATGGCGCCCTGAAACAGAGAACGCACGCTAAACTTTTCTTGAAAGTCTAACAAAGGCCATGATACAGTCGAAAAATATATAATTTAAAGAAATTTGTCAAAAATCGTCAAACTTTATTGTAAGCAAATTTGCTTGATTTAATGCGTTGAGATTTTTTGTATTATATTACTATTAATATTTATATTTTAGATATGAATTTATCAATATTATAAGTAGAGTGCGGATTATATGCAACTTTTATATTTTTAATAATAATTTTTTTTAATTTTGTAAGTACTAAAACTTTTGTTTACAGAATCCATTTTTTATAACATATCAAAATATGCAAAATTTTATGCAAAAATATGCAATTGCATATGCAGTAAATATGCAAATATATGCAAAAAAATGCAAAATATGCAATACAAAATACAAATTAAAACAATGTTTTGAGAAATGTATTTTCATTTTAAGATACATAATTTAAGGTACAATACACAATCATGATCTTTTCAATATGTATTTGTGGATGTAAGGTTATTACGTTTGTCAGTCAATATCATTTTATATGCAGAAAAAGATCTTTCTACATCACAGGATGAAATAGGAACAAATTTGTACTTGCTTAATAAATTGGTATTAATCTTAATTGTTTGAAAACTGTTTGGCAACTCTTCAGTTATGTTGTCATTTCGTAGCACCATACTGACTTGATGCATAGCTTTATATTCAAGATAGATTTTTATCTAAAACTTGTTGAAGTTTATCTGTAATGCCGGGTTTTCATTAGTAGAATTAGTGGTAGAATAACTGGCGTACTTTTAAGCCGAGCTAACTCTACGAGCTAACTAACTGGTAGAGTACCCGTTTTCATTTAAATTGAAAATAGTATGGTACAGAAGGTAATAGTAAACGTTCTTGGTTTTAAGTGTTTCTAATGGTGGATCCACACTACGCGGACCTATCTCATAAGCGCTTTCACCTTTTTTCCATATAGGCCGAACTGCGCAAACAAAAGCCTGTGCTTAAAAGGTACATCTTAATCAATGCATGTTCTATTCCATAGGCATTCATAGTCACTGTATAATTCTACTAATTTAGTAGTTTCTGTCTCAAAGCACTTCCCACAAACACGCTAAATACTTCAACCACACGCGGCTTTTTCTATGTTAGACTATGGGTGAATTCCAAAATGCATCACTGCGGCATCACTGCAGAATTCAGCAATTGGGAGTCTGTAGCTGAATCCTGCAGTGATACCGCAGTGATGTATTTTGTATGTCACCCTATCTCAGCACTGTTTTCATTAGCATAGTGGCGGTAGAGTAGAGTGGAAAGGAATTGGGGGGCGGTAAGTGGAAGAGTTACTTTACCACGGTGCTATCCCACTCTACTCTACTATAACTAAATACTCTACTCTACCACTTACGTTTTCATTAGGCGAGAACTCGCCCAGTATACTCTACCACTAATTCTACTAATGAAAACCCGGCATAACCGTTTTGCCAAAACTCCCAGGAATTATTTTAATGTGTTTTATAGCATCTTCGGAGTATCTAATTGATTCGTATTATATTCTGATGAAAATAAATAAAATATGCAGGGGTGGCAAAACAAACCCGTTTCAACTCATTCGTTACAAGTTTTAAATGGAAAAATTCAATGGAAAACTCGAAACAGATGACTTGAAACGACTTCTGTGCTGCCAGCGCAGCATTTGAGATACAATACACACGAAAATTGTAATGATTCTAAGTTTTGAACTAATAATATGCTGGCACAAAATTGTCAAAATAAACAAATATGCAAAACGTATGCAAATATGTATGCAAATATGCAAAATATGCAAAAACAAATTATTATATTTAAGTTGTAAATATCATAAAACAACCTTCTTAATAGTTTTAACATAAAGAAAACTATAAATAAGATATACGCATTTGCATATAATCCGCTCTCTAATTATAAGTAATGAAAGTTGGTATATTAATAATGTAGTCCACATTATCACAAACAATTTGAGAGAACGTATTAGGAGGGCATTGACCCTTTTCATATTTGCACGATTGCGCATGTTATTCAAAAAAACATCCCCAACGCAAAGGGGAAACGCAGCTCTGGAACTCTTTTATCGCACAGAAATTTTTAGACTGTTCTGCTAAATCTGCTTTTTTATAATTACATGGTTGCTTGCCTGATTGAAAGCATGTTTGCAAAAGAGCAACTGTCAAGTAAATCAGTTGCGAAACCTAGAAACTTGGCCTAATAATATCCAAAAATTGAGAATCTTCTGCGAACGATATTTCACTTGTGACACATAAATTCTTCTTCTTTAATCAGATAAGCATTCATACAAAAAAACTTGCGAAATTTGTGCAGACTTGCCAAGCAAGCTGCAATTTTGAACAAATGATGCTTGCAAATTTGCTTCTTTGAATAACATGCGCATGATCGATTTGCGCAATCATACAATTATGAAAGGGCTATACTTTCAGCCAGGCAAGCAAGCAAGCAACCACCAGAAAAGAACATTGTTTCTATTCCGTTATGTCGTTCGGTCATGGTGCAATGTCTAGTAGTAAGCTTAGTTTGAAAGATAACAGAGAATACGATGAGTTAAGATGGGTTTGGGGAGTGCTCAAGCAGATGGCGATGGACCTTACGTTTGAACTATAGAATGTAGAATAAGTTCTACTGACTGTGGAAGGCTATTCCACAATTGAACTGTTCTATTTATAAACGAGCCATGACATCCAAACTGCTACTGTAATAAGAATGTGGTCCCAGCGGGAAATATGGTAACGCATTCCCTAAAGAAGGCATGAGGTAAGTATTCGTTTAAAGTTACGAGTAATGCAAAAGTAAGGGATAGGTGAAACGCATGGTACAAATACTACAAGGTATGCTCTTACGTAAAGCTTTTTCGCCATGTTTTCTTGTTGTGACGTCATTCGTAGCCAGCTTTTTTGCTGTTTACGTTTTGACCATATGAAATAGGAGCGAATTTAAATTTTTTGGAAAATTTAAATATTTCGGTGGATATAGTTGAAGAATCATTGAATTCCACTTGCCAGGAAATTTCCAGTATCCAATACGAGGAATTGCAGGAATATACGCTGGAAAATTTAGCTGTTTATATTATTAAATGCTTAAGTAAGTTAAATAAACAAATAGATCGAATTTTTGATCGTAGCGTAGGTAAACGAATTATCCAAATGTGGTTGGTAGTCCATTCAAAACGCCGGGGGGGGGGGGGGGGGGTGTTCCAACACAACACCGTTCGTTAACAAAATCGAACCCTACAAGCATTTTGGGTCGCTGATCACGAAAATTGGGGTCTCGCGGTCCTAAAATATGGGCGTCACCATTAAAAATGAAAAAAACCCCTTTTTAAGGAGTATTCGCGATAATTTCAATAATAATGAAAAATAATCCAATAAAATGCACTTTTTTCAATATTTATTTGCGCAGGTGGTTGATTTATGCTAAACCACGCTAAACTTTATGATAAGGGATAATCCTGAAGGGGTAAAACCACCCCTAAGCCGACTGAAAATAAAAAAATTTGTAAAAGATTTTTTTTTCAAGTTTATGCTTCAAATTCGATTGTATGCGTATTGTCAGGCAAAAATAAATTATTTTTTTTCTTTAATTAATAAATCATATTCTTGGATTACGAGGAACAGATGTCGCCACTGGTAGTCATTCCATAACAAGTGATGGAATGAATATTCCACATGGGTGTGGGGTGGAATGCTGCTAATTCCGTAACTAAAAGCAATATCAGAATGCCTGTATTCTCAGAGGCGTAGAAAAAATTTGTTAAAATACATTCTTAATGGTCAACTTTGAATGGCGATTTCTTGGTAACCGTTGATCGTATGGAGATTTTAAAAAAGCCATTTCTTCATTTTTTCATAACATTTCTTTTCTCTGAACATTTACCCAGTATGTCGTAGAAAAAGTTATAACCGTATTAATAAAAAAAAAGAAAAAAACGTGATTTTTCGCAAAAAATTAGTTTTGTTTTTCGATTTATTTTTTGAATTACAAATGATAAAAAAAATTTAAAAAACGCATTTCGATGGGAAATTTAATTTTCTACAAAAAAGTAGTTAAGTAAAAATCTCGCATTTCGCTTTGTTTTCGAGCTATTTTGAAAAACCTGAAAAAGGGGTACTTACAGTCGGCGCTCAAAAATGCACCCCTCAAAAAGGGGCATTTTGTGATTTTATCATATTTAGGTGCTCAACTAACATATTAAACAATAAAACCCTTTAACGCAATTGTTCCTTACTAGCTTGGATTTTTTCATAATTTTATCAGTCTAAGAAAATTGTGACTTAATATCGTCGGGTCAATCAATAGTCACGAAACTGAAATTTTTTTGCTATTTTGAACATTGTGCAAAAATGCGAAAAAGTCATATTATCTTCTGCCAAAGTTACGGATCTAAATTTTTATGGGAATCTACGTGATTAAATTTGAATTTTTTCGCGAAATAACTAAAAGTTAATTTAATTGTATTATTTTTTGCGTAAACCTAGTAAACGGCGTAACTAATGTCACATTAGTGTTAATCTGACATTAGTTACGCGGTTTACTACGTTTATGCGATTTACGAGGGTTTCATGAATACCCCTAGAGAAATTTCAGTTTCGTGACTATTGCATTGACCCGGCGATATCAGAAACTATTAACTACATCTGTTGAATCCATTGATAGCATATATTCTTACCCGGTCTACCATCGACTACCATGCAAAATTGCAATGAAATATGTGCAGTAGTTTTGACGTGAAAATTTAAAAACAGTATATTTCCTTATAAAATTTCAAAAATTGACTATACCAGTGACGTCACACCATAAAAGATCTCCGTAAGAGCATACCTTGTGGGATTTGTACCATGGGTGAAAAGTAATGCACAGGTAAGAAAAATAGCTGGCTTATCTTCCCTCCGTAGGACATCAATGTAAAAAAAGAAATGAAGTGGGTATCCAAAGTTATGCTTCCACGCCTTCACACGAGTGCCTGAACATCGAATGCTGAAGGCTTGCATTTTCCGCTGGGGCTTACTAGTACGTACATACATGTGGATGTGAAACTTAATTGCTCAGCTGTGTTCGAGAGTAAACTCCTTCGGAGAATTGTCGGCCCTCGATATGAGAGACTTCGATTTTGGAGACTTCAATTACACTGGTCTACATAAATCAAACTTTTTTTTGCCACACGAAGTCTTATACCTAATTTTGATTGTACTATGGCCACTTAACAAATATATTCTATCTCTATGTATGAATGCTTCACTTGCCAAATCGATTAAATCCACTTTTGAATTTTGTTAACTCTTAATGTCAAAATTACTTACTGACTCGTAACTGAACATATTCAAAACAAATTGCTCTGATAATAAGAAGTATTAACACTTATAAATGAATATTATCAGAGCAATTTCTTTTGGATATGTACAGTTAAGAGTCAATAAATTATTTTGACATCAAGATTTAATAAAATTCAAAAGCGGAGTTAATCGATTTGGCAGTTGAAGCGATGCTCTCTGCGCATACGTTATTGGCATGAATAGACACATTCCTGACTTCCTTATAGATTTCGAGGCACAGACAATTCGGCACTATGAAGAATTGGTCTGGTGGCTAATGAGAGGTGTAGCTACTTGACAGTGTGTATGGACTAGCCAGTGATACCTTTTATTTAAGTAAAGGCGATGGCCCAATGCCGACGGCGCGTTATACGCGGCAGGGGCTTCATGTGCGTTGAC
This sequence comes from Thereva nobilitata, assembly GCA_963855945.1. Classification (NCBI taxonomy): domain Eukaryota; kingdom Metazoa; phylum Arthropoda; class Insecta; order Diptera; family Therevidae; genus Thereva; species Thereva nobilitata. Next base: position 51,602,227 of record OY979694.1, on the reverse strand, counting down.
GTCCGTTGAAGGTTCATTCATAGCGTCAGGTCGTCAAAAAAGTTGCTTTGATTTAAATTCATGTATGGATTTTTGTCTTTATAAAGTTTTAATTTCGACAGTTTGACAGTTCGGAAATTTTCAACGCCTGCCAACGCGCGAAAAGTTGAAAGCTGCTCGACTTTTGCCGTCGCTTGACGCCGCTGACGCCGCAAAGTCGTGAATGGGACAGTTCGATTTGAATTACACACAATCAAATATCGACGTCAAAGCGCGTCAACGCTTTGACGCGCGTAAACGCGAATAAAGTGGTGATTGGGCCATCGCCTTAACTCATCACTTACCGGTATTAATTTAGTCGAATATGATGCCTAACTACTTGGTTATAGAAATTACGTTATTCCTACAAAAGCACATACTATATGAAAAAAATGAATAAAGTGTTGTCACAAAATATCTGGGGGTGACTAGAACAATATAACAATTTTTCTGTTATGAGGCTACATAAACATAATCAAAACCACAAAGTTCATGTGGCAAAAACAGTATTTACCAGTGTTATCATATCTGATAGGGGAACAAGGAAAGTACTAATAACAAATAATGCCCAAACCTTTTCCAAACGGCCATCAAAGACTTTCGAACGCTTTCATCAAAGTTTACATATAAAACTATAAATTTCAAAAACAAACTCCGAGGTACATAGATAAGTGTTTTTAGTGAAACGGTAACATTTAACACAAAAAGGTTCTCTTAAGCCGAATTAAACAAATAGGAACTTTTCACAAAAATTTAAATTGTTAATTGTTAAAATTAACTTTGTAAGTAGCGAAATTTGTTTTATATACGACTAATTACATATTACAATTGAAATTGTTTTCAGAAGCGTCATTAGGGTGCTTAGGGATCATTTTGCAAAAGAACGAAATTAAATTAGCAACTTTAAAAACTTTTGCAATGGCAAGCAAACAATTTTTTTTATTATATTGGATTTTAGAGTTTGAAATTTTGTACAATGCTAATTTTTTAAATGAACTTAATGTTATTATTGAAAGTGGTAAATTGGTGGTAAAGAAGAATGCAATAACTTGTAGAGTTAAAACTATCAAAGGATGTTCTACAGTTTAGTGATCAACGAAATTTTTGATGTGAAAAAATTTGGTTGTAAAAGCATGAGTCTTCTAACTCCAGATGCAGGACTACCATGTAAATTTATTGTTATATGACTATTCCTTTAACATAATAATTATTGAGTTTTATTCAAGTTAAGTTCCAATGTGTTTGTAGATAGCTTCGACAGCTAATGACTGGAATAAGGTATTCAAACTTCTTGCCAAATGCTATACAATAATTTAATCATTCTACTGTAGATCCACACTTAACTTTACATATTATATTAAACAAAGAATTGACAATTATTTTTGGTTCATCAACAGACAGACTAAATCCTTGGTGAAAAAATACCAATTAAGGATCAGATCGTCCATTGATAACTGAAACCCTAAAAGTATTAGCAAGTACTATCATCATTGATTGAACTTGGAATGTTATTTATTCAGAAACAACCATCAACGGAGCGAAGCAGAGGTTACGCGGGTCCTTAGATTAGATAGGCTCTTAAACATCAACACGGGTTTCCAATATTCTAAATAAAGGATTACACATCCCTGTAAACTAATTAAAACTCTATTGTTATTTGTGCTTAGAATTTTATATTGACTCAATTTATTTAGGTGGTCGTGCCAGTGCCAGACTCATATAAGAACTGGCTCGTCTCCTATCGTTATACTCTGTCTAGCCCAGTCTCTAGCAATTACACTTAGTAATAGAGATGATGCATTTACTGCTATCTGGATTACCTCAAAATATTATTGTGTGCTTTAAAGGTTCAAATTCAAATGTTTCGTAATTTATCTAATTTATGGCAATCCACTGTTACAATTACTTCGCTATTTTAAATATCTTTCTGTAGGTTAATTTTACTTGTTGAGTACCTGATAAATTTTTTCCAATAACTCCAGCTTCTATTAAACAAGCCAGCTTACAATCTTACAACCTAAAACACAAATTCCATATATATCTAAGTATACATTTTATTTAACATTCTTTTCGACAATTTTATTAACTTCCCAGTAGGAAGTTATTGTAATCGGTCCGAAAATCGGATTCGAAATTTTCAATGGATTTACACGTTTCAAGGTCCCAATAGCATTTTAAGCAAAAATTTAAGAAGAAATATGTGTGTGTGTGTGTGTGCGTACGTATGTGGTCATTTTTTCCTGCACGATTTCGCGCGAACCGAAAAAGATATCGACTTCGTTCAGGTGCCGTTCGAAGCGTGTTCAAGGAAATATGATCTGAAAAGATTTTCATAAAAATTGGTCGAACCGTTTTTTTGTTTGAACGACTTAAGTGATTTTTGTACTAGCACGACTTCACGCGAACCAAAAAAGATATCGACTTCGTTAAGGTGCCGTTCGAAGCGTATTAAAGGACATATGAATTGAAAAGATTTTCATAAAAATCGGTCGAACCGTTTTTTTGTTTGAACGACTTAAGTGATTTTTGTACCAGCACGATTTCGCGAGAACCAAAAAAAATTTCGACTTCGTTAAGGTGCCGTTCGAAGCATGTTAAAGGACATATGATCTGAAAAGATTTTCATAAAAATCGGTCGAACCGTTTTTTTTGTTTGAACGACGTAAGTGATTTTTGTACCAGCACGATTTCGCGCGAACCAAAAAAGATATCGACTTCGTTAAGATGCCGTTCAAAGCGTTGTAACGGACGCCCTAAGGAACCCGAGCACCTTATCGATAAGTCCACCCTAAAGCCGCGGCCCAAGCCTACAGTCCCCAACCAAGTTTGGCAAAATCCTAGCGTGATATCAACAATATAGTCAGGATAATTTCATATTTGGAATAACCCTCCGAAATTCACATATCCCAACTCTGGACACCGTTGGAATAGAAAAATTGATCTTTTGATAATTCAAATGTGGTTATATTCAAATAATGTTTCCGGTGGTAATGCAACAAAAGCTCTGTATGTTTCTATTAGATTTAAATCACTATAGCTAACATCATAAGTCTGGAGAATTCGTGCTAACATCATGAAACCGAATCCTCGAACTAAATTTTGACCAATGCATGTTCTTTTGACAATGCTAAACGACAAGAAGTGTGGAATATTCTTTTTAGATGTTTCGCTTCAATTTTATCATTATTGATTCCATCAGTTTTGGTTACTACTTGCTCATCATTACCTAAATGTTGTGCACGCTCATTAATAATTCTATCTAATATAAATTTTCTAATTTGTGATGACCATGAGCCTAAATTTTCTCACATGTCCAGAATGGAATGGTAATAGCCATGGAAAAAAATCAACGGCATATCCCTGATTGATTCCCCAAAAAAAAAAAAAATTTCATCAAAAATTCGAACAATTGTTTAAAAATCCTTATCATCATAATCAAAACGTACGGAGCACCTATAATTGCTAAACGCATGTTTGCATTATGAATGGCTTTAAATGATAATCTTTTCCTGGTAATATTTCATCACTCAGTTTTCCATAAATTCTTGCATTTCAAAATTACCAACATCCCTCATGTTCTCATAGAATGATGAATAATTTTTTTTGGTGAACAATGGGCGCGTTTGGGCCCGAGTTATTTTAACTCTGTTAAATTATCGCTGTTAACTTAGCAGCGTTTCTAGCATGCCGTTTGGCAATTCTCATTTTACTGCTAATAACAGGCAAAAATAATAACATTTCCCGTTTTACAAATAAAAAAAAGCTAAAAAATGAGTAATAATAATAAAATCTTCATTCTGTATTGAAATAATTCTAAATTATTTACTTACAACAAAAAATTACAAGCAAACGTCAATTTATTTTGGCTGTGCTAAATTTTAGCTAAGCCAAAAAGCAGAAATAAGTTAGCTAACAGCGCAAAAAAAAATTGCTGTTTATGCCGTTGTCAACTTGCCTAGCTCAGTTAAATTACCTACGGCCTAAACGCGCCCAATGTCGCCGTGCAAGATTACGGCGTTTCTACTGTAGGTTATCGTCAACGTTTTTTTTCTGTTCTTGGTAGAATTTATCATAAAATCAGAAACAAAAAAAATACAAAATCGTACCGCTTGCCTTGTCCAGATTGATGGCTCCAGCATCAGGGATAGCGGCAAGGAATGCGATGCAACGGAATGCGTTTTTTTGGTGGCCGAAAAAAATTGGCGGGAGGAGGACAGCATAGGGAGTCAGTCCTTAACTTGGAGAAGGAACGGTCGTTTTTTGTTTTTATCTCGGCGGAGGTGTAAAAATTTCCTTTGGAGGAAATCGCGAAGAAAAATCGCGCGCTTTTTTTTAATTTTGAATTTCTGTAAATTTTGACGTTCGGTTTTTTTTTTTGAGAAAAAGAGTGTTGTTCGGTGGCGGGTTGAGTTGAGAGGAGATAATATTCTCTTATATAAATATATTAAACGGTCGAAATTGTGAATTTGTAGTGGAATGCAGATGGGCCGGATGAATCCGCGGGGGGGCTGAAGCGTCATGCCCTGGAGAGGAAAAATTCTTGTAATGAACAAGAACCAATAACCACATTTGCAATCGTAACTATAACATTTTAAATAAATATACTAACGGCACTACCCTATTAAAGAGTACTAACGGTAACCCATGAAAACGAGAAACAAAACCTAAACAATTAGAATTTTTTTTGTAAAAAGAACAGAAACTAGAATATAGGATAAAGGATAAATTGATCGGTTAAGAATTACTTAATAAATAGAAAAAATCAGAAAAAAAAAAACAAATCTTAATAAAATAATCGTGAAAGTAATGAAAATGTGAATTGAAAAAAAAATTAATAAGAGAAAAAAAATAAAAACCAAAAGAAATATAGATCGAACAAAAGCCGGGATATTGCTAACGGAATTTGAATTTTGGCTTTGAATTTTAGGTGAACAGCTCTGTATGCATACAGATACGTAACCGCACTAGCACACGCACTTTACATTAATCCAAATTGTTTTTTTTCTTATTTGGCTTTCCTTGAAAAAAAAAAAAAAAAAAAAAAACAAGAAGAATATAAAGAAATGAAATAGATAAATTGAATTATTACCACTTAAGAAACATAGATTATTATTAGTTGTGAGCTAAAACACATTTATATTTACTTACATACATTTAGATCTAATATACTTTAATTGAACGGTTTTTCTCGGAAAAAAAAAACAAAAAAGAAAACTAATATATAATAAAATAAACCAATGTGCCATATTAACAATTTCTATGATTAATTATGGACCCAATAACTAACGTAAAATTTATAGAAGGAATATAACTAATACTGAACTATAAATAACCAAGTAACCAAGGAAATAATATAAATCAACTAAAGGTAAAACTAATAGTATTAACAATAAATAAACATTGAATAACCAAACCTATGTAATAAACGCATAACTAAATAATTACCCGATTAAATGTACCAACAATTCACGAGAAAATCTTCAAAATCATGAACGCCTGAAAGCCCCCATCCGTGTGGCCCCCGGAACGTAGGATGTCCTCGCCAAAGGTAAGTGCTTTCCGCCTACATTAATTGATTTTTGTGACCCCCTTAGAATGGCCGGATGACCGGTGACCATTTCTCTCTCTTCGCTATTGACCCCCTCTCGTTAGCATCAGACAGAGGACCCATATGTTCCATATGCTTTTAGTAGGCACGATAATTTTGTCAGGTTATGTTTAACTGTCACTACCAGCCACCCCAGTACTACGAACCCCCCCAACGGCGAGCTAGCCTGAGCTGCGCAAGTCGTGCCGCCATTCAGTGCTGAGGGTGCCTATAGTCTTCTCAATGGTCCTCCGGTGATACTCCCTGTCTAGCCACTCGTTCATTTAAACCCCTCCTCCAGATATTTTTTTGTAATGATTGTCCTTTAAAGCCTTCAGCTACTATCCCTTCTTCGTGTCTCGGACACCAAATATCTTAGACAGTTACAGCGTGTTAAAGGAAGTATGATCTGAAAAGATTTTCATAAAAATCGTTCGAGTCGTTTTTTTTGTTTGAACGAATACTGGGAAGTTAATCTTGTGGACCGAAAGGGTCAAAAGCCACATCCCAACTAGTTTTGTTTTACTTAATGCTTTTGATTATTTGCTAGCTACAACTGCTCAAGTGCTAGTACCATTCTACGATATAATTTTGCAAGATTCCACGGAGAGGAAAATTATAAAACTGAACGCTTTAAAATTCACTTAAAATTATTTTTTAATATTTTCGTAATCACTGCGGTTTTGTATCGCTATTCCTTTCCTCTTTTTAGCTACTGGAGACCTGCTCTATCTTTAGGGCGACTTGTCCCACCCGCAATAAAGAAAAAACAATGGGCCTGCTATACAGACCCCGACGGGAAATGAGCAAGAGGGAAACACTTGTTTACTTCATTTGTAAATGCCCGGCGGTACCAGTGGGAATGGTAGCTGAGCCTGTTCTTCTTCTTTTTCTTCCAATGGCGCTACAGCCCAACTCGAGCCTTGGCCTCTTCTGTTGCAAAATTGTATTTTAATCTTGGCTAAGTTTCGATGTTCAGAGCCAGAGAGATACGGGAAAACTTCCCGTCTGACAAGAGCTTTGAAATGGTTCTTAATGCAGATGGCATTCAGGTGTCTGAGCTGGAGTTTTCTTCTTCGATAAACTTCCAACAATACTATCGCCTACCTAACTCTTTCAGTAACTTCTAGGCGGGCAATCCTTAAACCAAGCCTAGCAATACAGATGAACCCACGCTCAGGAACTAGGGTAATACTGTTATCAGACAGCCAAGCAGTTTCCAAGGCACTACGCCTTTATAACGTCAAATCTGATGGATCTGAAGATCAGGGTAGCTTTATTAAGACAAACCGCTGCCCAGTGGCGTAGCGTGCCTTAGACGGGCCCTGTATCAAAACTTGTTGGGGGGGCCCAAAAGGAAAGGTAAAGATTTTTCACAAAAGGAACAAAAACGCTCGCATTTAATTAAAATAATTATATATTGATTATAAGTTATTACTTACAATTAATACTCCTAAGAACTAAGCTAGCCAAACAATATAAATATATACTTTTCTTGCCTTTTGTTTGTCGAACTTATTTATTAAATCATTCATAGCTGAAGACGATTTCAGTTTTTTTATATTTTCTGCCTCCATAGACAATAGTGACAAGTCTGATGGCTTTTCCTTTCGAGTTTTGTATGCAAAATTGTTTTTTTCGGCCATATTTTCGCATGTTTCCAATGAAGTAGCAATGTGTGCACAAAAAACAACTATTAGCACAACTCTTCAGAACATTTTGAGCCCAAAAACGTTTCTGTAGGTGTTAATGGCTATGAGCTAATCGAATTCGACAACAAAGGTCCTTTTTTCGAAAAACCGTATTTTGCAAAAAATATTTATTATTTTGCAAATTTTCAAAAACGTTTTTATTGCAAGGGTTACATTTTCCACGAGTTCATTAGAAAATCGTTTTTTTGGTAAAAGATATGAACATTTTAAAAAACGTGATTTTTAGCGGTTTTTTTGCAATTACTCCTTTATTTGTTTATGTGTTGACGTATTGTATTGAAACTGGCGTCATTTTATTAGTATGAAAAAGTTCTACAAACTTTATATAAACCTTTTTCTTGCACAAGGTGTAGTTTTTTTTTGAAAACGCGAAAATCTGTTTATGGCCCTCTTTTGACGCCAGTTTGGGAACTTTCCCAAAGGTCGACGAGCGCCAAAAGTAGTTTATCAAATTCTTCTATTTTTTCCATACTTGACCTTACGGATGGCTCGGTTGGCAAAAAACGAGGTTTTTTCGCTTCGCGGATTTAGTAATCTGTGTTCGCGGGTCAATCGTGACGTGAGACATTCTGTGCTGCCAACTCTTGGGCGCCCGCTTAACCCGGGGAAAAAAAGAGATTTCTTTTTTGACTTTCGTAATTTTTAAAGTGAAAACTTCTTTAGGCACGTTAGGCGCTTTTTTAACTTCCCAGTAGGAAGTTATTGTAATCGCTCCGAAAATCGGAATCGAAATTTTCAACGTATTTACACGTTTCAAGGTCCCAATAGCATTTTAAGCAGAAATGTGAGAAGAAATATGATTGTGTGTGCGTACGTATGTGGTCATTTTCTCCTGAACGATTTCGCGCGAACCAAAAAAAATATCGACTTCGTTGAGGTGCCGTTCGAAGCGTGTTCAAGGAAATATGATCTGAAAAGATTTTCATAAAATTCAGTCGAGCCGTTTTTTTGTTTGAACGACTTAAATGATTTTTGTACCAGCACGACTTCGCGCGAACCAAAAAAGATATCGACTTCCTTAAGGTGCCGTTCCAATCGTATTAAAGATCATATGGATTACAAAGATTTTCATAAAAATCGGTCCAACCTTTTTTTTGTTTCAACGACTTAAGTGATTTTTGTACCAGCACGATTTCGTAAGAACCAAAAAAGATATCGACTTCGTTAAGGTGCCGTTCGAAGCGTGTTAAAGGACATATGATCTGAAAAGATTTTCATAAAAATCGGTCGAGTCGTTTTTTTGTTTGAACGAAGTTCGTGATTTTAGTACCTGCCCAATATCGCACGAACCAAATATGATACCGACTTCGTTGAGGTTCCGATCGAAGTGTATTAACTAGGATATGATCTGAAAAATTATCATAACATTCGGTCAAGGCGTTTTTTGTGTTTAAATGAAGAGACTTCGGCAAGTGTGTCAAGTAACTTAAATTAATTAGTTTTGCTACTGCCTAATATACTCGTTGGAATGAAACCCGTTCCAAATGAGGTTAACTTTTATGGATTCAGCCGAGCAATAGCTTCCCACGAAATTTTCAATCATTTGTCCATTTTCTGCCATACATCTGCCTACACACCCTTCACGAATAGGTGATTTATCGTGACTAAGTATTTTGTAACGTAGCGTCTCCATGAGTCGTTAAAGAGTTATTAGAGTGGTCATTATTTTGGTAGATCGTAACTCCAATAGCTGCAACTTCAGGTCCCTTAAATTTAACAATATACTTGTTTAATAAGTTTTGGAATAACAACATATTCTTAATTGTTCATCCAAGTGTCAATGTTAAAAGTAGTACATTCATTTTGTTTACAACTTCGTCATCCTAATCTTGTAAATACGCACATATCATTTGGCAACCTAGCGAAAGTATTGATAAACAAATGTGACAAATGTTAGGTATTATATATTATATATTGATTATTGTTTATTTATTATTAAAATATTGATAATATTCCATATTCATAATACTGGGAAGTTGATCTTGTGGACCGAAAGGGTCAAAACCACATCCCAACTAGTTATGATGTGATTTTTTTCTCGGCAAATACGGCCTAAGAGTTTAAGTGAGATTATAGATAACATTTTACGAATTTTTGCTTACACACGTTCGGGGCCCCTGTAGCCCGGGGCCCCGTATCATTGATACGGCTCATACGGCGGTAGCTACGTCCCTGCCGCTGGCTAAACCGGGTATAGGGTATCAAAGTTCCGCCCAGGTCGAGTCTTCACCTAGCAGACGGTACCTACACCTCTTTGTTTACCTGGTAGTCTGGTACTGCCGGCGTAGTGGTAGTATAAAGGATGACACCTGACCTCTGTTGCGTATACAGACACTTCAGTTTGTACCGTGTACCGGCTCCGCAAATAACCGTTTGGAATAATCATATGACCCCACCCAGTAACTTGGTAACCAGGTAATACGCGGTCTTAAGGAGCGACCCTGTATAGAGCTGACTGAGCAGGCACCTCTAGGTTTAGAGGTGTATGAGCCATCCAGTGAGAAGGCCCACTCCGTTGAACGAGTCTATGGATAAGACGATGATCTTATTAAGTTGGCCATATGCGAGAGAACAATTAGGCAGGATATCTAGCTCGTATAAGTGAAGCGGTACCTTCTTCTAAATGTTTTGCCGTAGGGCTTATGACGGCGACAGGAAGGTATATTCTATATTTGGGGCCGGTGAAGTTTGCAGTGGGAGAGGCTAGAACCATATTCCAAAGCTTACTTCTGTCAGAAATTGCACAATGCTATAGCGACACTGGCAGCACGCAATACGTTCAGGCAATCTGAGATCTGGACTATAAATACAATTTTTGAATTAAGTTTTGCGCTCTTAAGACAAACTTTTCGAGGACTAACACATTAAGTAAAGTAGCGAATAAAAATGCATCGTTTGTAGCAAGATTTTAGTAAAGTAGAAACGAGGCAAAAAGGTGTTTGTTGTGAAAATAAGGTACCAGTGAAACAGAATCCACCAAATACTAGCCAATTGGACCTGCTAGACCAGTGGTGGCGAACCTATGGCACGCGTGCCAGAGATGGCACGTACGTAAATTTTGCTGGCACTTGAACGATTTATTATTAAATTGGATTTAATATAAATTAATTTTAAAAATAAGCCATGATTTGGATGAAGTTGCGTGTGCCATTTTAAAATTAACCCGCCCAGTCATTGCAAAGTGTACAATCGTGTACTGACATATATACTGAGTTTCCATGAGAGTTCAACCAGAGTTGCACCCGAGTTATACGTCATGGAAACAGAATGAGTTAGGAGTTTTCGTTAAAGATTTTCAACTCTGTTCAACTCAACGAAAATAGCTAGGTTAAATTGAATTCACGCATGCAGCTAAAAACGGCACACTAGCAAAGGTACAAAAACTGAAAATGTCGCGCCTCTTTGTATTTAATAAATACTTTTAAAGAAAAATCTATAACAAAATTAATTTATGGAAAAAGATAGAGGGAGACCGAAGGCAGATATGGAAACGCATAGAGTTAATCGTTGAGTTGAAGTGTCATTTCAACTCAACCACAACTAAACTCGACTCCCATGGAAACTCAGTAATAGTCCAGGGGCCGGATTCCGCAAGCGCGAACACGACTGTGTGCACGACGAAACAAAGGCAATTTCCTTGGGGAATCCGAAAACTCTGACTGACTTTCTCTCTTGCTTTGCACTTCGTGCTGCTTTGAAAAGATGTGGGTTTGACCCTTTCGGTCCGCACGATCAACTTCCCAGTATGATTAATGTTGAATATTATAAAGTGGTAAATCTACAGGATTATTCTAAAGAAATTGTTTTTCCTGAACGTTAGCAAAAGAACATTTCCTTCGTCCTTCGTTTGCGACACTAGCGCGCATGGCCGATGGTGGAAAACAATTCCCTGTCCAAAAAGTACTGATCTAAGACCGGTTCTACACGTTCAATTTTCTGTTCAATTTTGCGATGTTCAATACTTTTTTTTAGCTAGAAAGTTGGCCTTGAATTGAACAGCTGGTGTAGACACTAGAGTTGAAGCGAAGTTGTGTCTAAACTAATGTCAAATTTATATAAAAGGTGTTTGATGTGAGTTTTATGCATTTATGTCAAATTTATATCAAACGTTATTGATGTGAAGAAGAAGATATTGTTTGGCTGTCACAGCTATGCGTTTATACCTATACTCCTACGCATATACCCACACTCATAAAAAAGTTGCAGGCAAGATCAAAAGTTGAATCGAAATATCTGTTCAACTTTTTCTTGCTTTCCATTCTATGTTCAAGAAAATGACTCTCTTAATTTTTCATACGAGCAAAAGAGAAGGAAGTGTTGAACATCGCAAACTTGAACAGAAAATTGAACGTGTAGGTCTAAGATTTGTAAAATTCCTGATGTTTGTAAAGAGTAACGTAATTTTTGCACGATTTTGCACGAGAGTGCTCGGATTTTGACAAGCGATGTCTTGTTGGAAAGCTATCGCTGTGCGGAATCCAGAACAGGTAACTTTATTTAGAATGGGTTTCATTCGAACGAGTTTATTAGATATTAGAAAAACTAATGCTTAACTAGTGGTTGTGATTCTTAGCCGAAGTCTTTTCATTTAAACAAAAAAGGGCTCGACATAATGTTATTAAAGTTATTCATAGCATGTTTTCGTTAATATGCGTCGATCGGCACCTCAAAGAATTCGATATGTTTTTGGTTCGTGCGATATCGTGCAGGTACGCAAATCACAACGTCGTTTAAACAAAAAAAACTGCTCGACCAAATTTTATGAAAGATTTATGTTAATACTTTATCTATGCCGAAAGTTTTTTCTTAACGGAATATTTAAGAGCTGCCCGAATAAATCGCGTTGCAGTTTCAACTCGATACTTTCAATCTACAAGTAGGGCGCTCGAAACGATTTTCATTGGTAGCGCACTCATCAATTCAATGCTGACTTGAGTTCTTCCCTTTTTGATCAACATTGAGAAAAAAATCTGCGATTAATCGCTCCCGTCGAAATATGAAATAGCATATTTTTATAAATATCGTTCGGGAAAGTATTTACCGTTTACTTCAATGCTGATAACAAGGAGTTTTTGTGGCTGTTACTATGTACAACTTTGTACTGCTTCAGATCCGCTGTTACATGGCTTATTGTTTTCGCAATTTTCTGGGAAATTTTTTCATAATCAGCAGCGTGTAAGAACCATTTTGCAGCCTCCGCCCGGTCTAAGAAATGGTTTTTCGTTATTAGTTACCCATAAACTGCATACTGTCAAGGTTTCATAGCTGCTCATATTCCTTCATATTTATAACAATATTGTGCAGAAACGCAGCCGCGCAATCCCTGGACTTGTGCCAATGTTTCATACTTTTTGTTAATAGCTAATCTGACTATATGTCGTACGTGCTCATTTCCAAAAAAACCGCGGCCTCCCGGAATATTGTTGAGTTGCTTCAAAGTCTTGTTGAGTTGTTATTCGGTAGTTTTAATCTATAGTTGTATTGTGATTGTGAAAATAGGCGTTGTTGGAAAATTCCAATATTATTAGATTTAGAAATGTTTGATTTTCCTGCAATTTAATAGGTATGATGGTTCTGTTCGACATTGCACTCTGTACGAAGAAAATAGATTGTCGACAGTACAAAGGGCTTCCCTGAGCTCTAGTCTTCCACATAAAAAAAAATTCTGAAACACCAAAATTAAAAACTGTCCGGCACGCCAGCAACACGATAAATAATATTTGTAATTTTCTGGCACGCGCACATAAAAAGGTTCGCCACCACTGTGCTAGACCATTTTTTTGCAGACCGAGCTGAGCATTCCAAATATATTTATTTTCTCCAGAATTAACCCAAGGAAACAATTTAATTTGTGAGAAAACATTTTAAACTCGGGAATGTAAATTCGACGCAACTGCAATAGATATATCGTCGCTTCTCCAGAATAGTGGCACAACTCAAAAATTTCCAATTTCGAGTTTATTTTGAAAATGAAGAGCTAAGTCCGCATATTTTTATGTGGTAAAACACCATATTATTACTTCCAAAAATGAGCGCAGGAAACCCGCTGGACTCCAAGATCATGACAAGGGCTTGTATGAAACTAGAAACTTTTAAATGGCTCCCCTGTAAAATTATTTGTTTTTGAGTTGTGCCACTATTCTGTGAATTCAACGTCCGATAATTAACAAAAAAAAAGTTTCCATTACATAAATCAGAACATTAAGAACAGGCATTCGCCGCATCACTTTAAATATTAAGAAAACAATTCACTTCAATCCATTAACAAAGACCCATTGAAGTTCTAGCGTTAGTGTTATGTATACATTCCGAATTTCACAGAAACGACATCCTAGAAACTTGTGCACGGGATCATATCTCCTCTTCTCGTATGTTGTTCAGAAACATAAATGTTTGTCTAGATATTGTATAAAAATAATCCATATTATGTTGAACCCACTCGATATCATTCTGGTACATCCTTGAAATGTTCAATCTCTTAATAAAGTATGTTTGTATCATTCTACTAACGCCTACCCCTTATATATATTTCTCATTGCAGATCAAAAATCGATACTCACAGACAGCGATTGGAAAAAGTTATGGATGGAAGCTGGCGGAGTTAACCCAAACTCGAAAGTTGACAACAATCTCGACTCGAGTGACAGCCCCATGTTTGAAGACAGTGAGGTAAGTTAAGTGGTATACAAACAAATCGCCAGGTACAACAAGGACGTGCTTTCGGGTTCGTTTACAAACAAATGACGAACAGTCAAAAACAAACATTGATCAACCGTAAAACAAATATTTTATGTTTTACGTTGTTAGTTTGCCCATGGCCGGCGTTCGCCTTTCGCCGATGGCTCTATCTGGCTATTACGATATGATTCCATAGGCTGTAAAGTTACCTTAACAAAAGTTATTGTTTGCTAAATAACATGTGCTGTACTCTGGCTCCACAAACGCCCAACACAATTCTAGCATTAGCTCTTTTTTATCAATAGAGTTTCTTCCAGCAACAATTTAATTGGAAAGCCTTGTGCTCTGATTGTGTGCTGCCGCGTGCATAACACAGGTATATCCTTACATAGTACATCTGATGATGAAGAAGAAGAACCAGAAAAAGCAGGAGAAATTGCTTTTTCGTTTTCCTTGTTTTCCTTTTTATTGTTGTCGATTTACCTGACAGGATGTACGCCTTCCGAAATTTCTAAGAAATCAGCAGAATTGCTCATTTCCTTCGTGCAACGATGCGGAAAAGCTCAGTTACAAAACTCGTTAACTGCTTGTACACGTAATGAACTCCATGAGAGCAAGAAAGTGGCCCTATTTGTTGTGGAGCTGGAGAGGTCACGTTTTCCCAATTTGAAATGGCGCGTAGCGGAAATTGCTTCCCCACGCATACAAAAAAATCAACAGAAAATTCAACTTTTTTTTTTTTGGGAACACACCTCAGTGTATATACGTATGTTCTGCTCTGAACGATAAACTTTCTAAAAATTCTTTTTTGATGTTTTCTCCCTCTGCATCCGGTAGACATGGCTTCAGGTATGCTCCGAAAAGGTTGCAGAAGGAAAGTTTTTATGGTAAAACACGTCGATGGAAGGTGGTAATTATGTTCAAATTAATGCCATGAGTATTAAACCCACAGTTCACTTGGTCGGTGATAATATATTAGGCCTTGATTTTTCAAGTACCATCAACAGTCAATTACGGAACTTTGTATTTCCATGTGTTTCTAACCTGTGGGAGTTTGCTAATATCTCAGGGGTTGTGGGTGGATAACATAGCAGAAGAGTTATACCAACAGAGAAAAATTAAAAACGCAAATTTAAGCGGATTAAAAAACATTAATTAAAAATTCATAGCTACCATTTTGGAAGAATTAAAAGCCTTGCTTATTATTCCTTCCAATAAATGTGCAAGGTCTAGAATTTTTAAATGTAAACAGTAATGGCTGCGATAAGTCAACCTCAGAACAGTCAGGATTTATGGCAAAGACTTCAGCAAGGTCGCAGGACTAAGGGTTTAAAGAACTGCGATATAAAATTCGTAATATATATTGTCATGACATCATATAGACCTGGAGCAATGGCAGAAATGATAAATGAGCTTAGACCATATAGAATACTCATCGCTACATTACAAGAACGAAGATGGTAAAGGGGTCCTAGAACGAAAATATGCTACCATAGTATACATGATCGCAAATAGTAACTCCAAAGGGGACTTTGGGGTAGGTTCTGTGTGTTCAAGCCTATAATAAACAACGTCATAGACTTCGCACCGATTATAATCGAATCATGACCATAAGAATTAAATCCGGATATCATAATATAACGATACCGGGTACAAAATTGCTGAATTCACCATTGCAAGAACATTAACAATACGTGGATACCTGGATCAGTCATCAGAATATACACGATAGGCAAACACAATAACCAAATTGACTATTTACTAGTTAACACTAGACATATGACTAGTATACTAGATGTAAAGAGTTACGAGAGTTACGAAGAGTTTATTTTTGAACATATTAGCAAATTTTGATGTAAAAATTGGCTTTATTTGGTAAATTTTTCACATAAGCTTATGGCACCAAATAAAGCCAACTTTAACATCAAAATTTGCTAATATCTTCAAAAGTAAAGACCGTACCACTGTGTGGCATTATGTATAGAAAATTGTACAAGCTTTCCAATTTTGGAAAAAATATTGATTAACTACGTATTTTTTGGAGAATTGACATTTCTGTTAAAAAAACCAAAACTTTGACTTTTATGACTCGTAACTCTTGAAGTTGGTAAGGTAGAACCTTCACTTTTACAGTTTTAGATAGGTGCTTGTATTCTGCGGGAAGTGCTACGTTATAGGACATAGGGTTACAAAAATACAGGGTGATATGCAAAACACTAAAAAACCTACAAAATATATATTTATTTATTTATGTCGCGTATAAAAAGATACGTGCCGAAAAACTTCATAAAATCGTTCAAAATTGCGATTCTTCAAAAATTCCAACGAGATTTCACTTTCAATTGTTTCTTAAGTTTTCTAAATGAATTTCCCAATCATAAACTGATGCTACAAAAAATGGCAGCATTGTTAATTAAGGTTAAAAAAAATTGGATCGTTAATTACACAAAAACCAATGAACGGATCTTGTTGAAATTTTTTGTACATTGCCGGGACTACATAAACACCATCTTCAGCCATCTTAGCCTTCTATATGTATTTGTTTTCCTGTAAACAAATAGTGAAAATCACGTGTTTAGAAAACTTTGGAAGCTATTTGCAAGATCATCCTTGCACCTAGCAATCCTCTAACAGGGCTTATTTTTTAGAGAATTTCATAACGAAGAGCTTTCCCAATGCATATTTTATACTAAAAGTTAGCAGGAACGGAGCTATTAAAAGAAATATAAAAAAGCGCCTATTTTATTCACAATAATTTAATTAAAAAGTTATGCGATCCACCAATTTGTGGGCAAACTTAGGGTGTTTAACTACACCCTAAAACGAAGCGATTCCAACAATAATCCCGCCTATGGGCCAAAATTGCAATAAAAATGCCTCACCGACTAGCCTATACCTTGACTTTACAACCCTTGATCGTAAATTCGTTATTTGCTACCTTAAAAATCCCTAGATACCCGCTTTCATTGGAATCGGAACACAATTAGCAAGATTCGTCCGCCTTATTGGCCCCGCTATATTGAATCGAAAAGTTTTGATCATAAATTCGTTATTTGCCACCTTAAAAACCCCTAGATCCCGATTTTCATTGGAATCAGAATATAATTGGAAAATTCGTCGGCCATTTTTCAGTTATAAGTTTTGGCCACAAATTCGTTATTTACGACCTTAAAAACCCTTAGATAACCACTTTCATTAAAATCGGAACACAATCGGCAAATTCAAACATATTTGGGCGGCCATTTTGAATTTTGGTCATGATTTGATTTTTCATCTACGTTATGGTATATTTCTTTTTTCGATATAAACGATTTCTTTTTTCGATATAGTTTTTGAGCTGCAACTCAAAACTGTATGCCATAATTTCGTTATCATCAGTTTTTTGTCTTGGAAGCAAACTTACAGAGGTATTCACGTCAAAAGGTGAAATTATTTGCACCTATTATCATAAGGATTTATATAGGAACGGTCTAGTGAATTTCTATACATTTCCAAGCTTTTCTGAATGTCCAAACATCGTTATGGCAATAACATTGGTGTGTTTAAACTTTATCGATTTTCTTTTTACTTAGTTACTAGTCCAGTAGAAATAGGCGTAAAACTGAGAAAAAAAAATAATAATTCGTTACAGCACTCTGGCAGCGGTATATTGTCGACCAAGCTCTTGTAAAAGAGGGAAAAATAAATCGAACCGACAGCGGTTATCCGGGGAGGATTGGGGGGGTTTTTAGGGTTGAAAAAAGTTTTTCGCAATTTCTGGCTAAACTGTACATCCTATCGAAAAAAGTTGAATGTAAAAGTTGTAGGAAATAGAAAGATCTTTTGTATTTACCATTTTTCGCTAACCTCAAAATTTTTCGAGAGAATTGCGGAAAACCGGTTTTTCGGTTTTTTATTTTTTTCTTTGACAAACAAATTTCTATGAAGCTGAAACTTGGGCAAAAGATACCTGTTAGTGTTGCAAAAATGCAGGAATTTTTTCAGACGGATATATTTATAGGTTGTTGTTAAATTTAATTTATTTTTTAAAAAAAAAAGCGAAATTTTTAACTGCGCTTCCTCTTAAAACTACACTTCCTACGGAGTTCTGTTTTGGCTCACTTACTTGTTGTTACGTCTACTTTCGATAAATGGCAAAAAAAAGTATACTGCAATGGAAAAAATGGCCGGAAAATTGTTATATTCACGTTAATGACGATTATTCAGAAACAAATTATAGATGCCATTGTTATGTTTACTTTATTTAATTAACAAAAAAGAATAGTGTGCATTTTAATGCCTTCTATGATCGTCGTACATAGGATTGTTATTATCAAACAAAACGTAAGAAATGCACATCCCAAATATGCATTTACGAAGAATTTTTGTTTTTTACTGGAAATCCAAAGTTAATTGAATAACATGTATTCATAGAATAGGTAATGGAGTGGATCTACAATGATACGGGGTTTCGAGAGTGGTTCTCAATCATAAGACAGTACTTGCACTTGGCACGGAACAAGTTTATATTAATAGTATTTTTATAAATCAAAGTTGTAAAGAAAATAATACGTCATTGTATTAACTACATTTCGATAGCTCAGGAATACTCTGGAAATCGGTACTACATATTAAATAAAACACAATCCACCTTGTTTTGAGTGGAGAAAAATTCAATTGAATAAAAAAACTCCACCATTTATTTCCAACTGATACAAGTGAGGCCCACATTTCCCTCCTCTCCAAAATCAAATACATAATATTAATAGCATGAAATACATAAATGGGGTAAAAAAAATTAATTATTTTTTTTAGCATGCTTGATCTGTTTCCATTTCTTCCGAGGCACTTTCGTCTATAGAAACATGTGGAAGTTCAGGATTTGAGCAATTTTCTAAATTAAAGCAATTTAAACACAAGTTGGTACATTTCAGACCATGTTTTCTACAGCCGCATTTTACAGAAGAACAACCCTTTTCACAGCTGCAACAAATAGTTTTTAGGAGATGATCGGGTATTAATTTATCATCTGTGGTATTCGGCTTAATAATACCTTCCGCTGTTTCTTTCTAACCCCAATCCGTTGCGATTACTTCGTTTCCAAGCCATGTTTGAAGCTGACAATATGCTCTAAAACAATTATGTTTTGCTGCCCCTGATGCTGGAGGTAATTTTTCCAATTTAAAACTTGATTTAAACGTGGCTGTCTTATTACATGTAAAACCTTAAATCATGCACAGTTAAATTTTGCTTTTTACTGTAAATCCATACTATTAATTTACTGCCATTAACCGTGTTCTTTTTCTACTTTTAAGTACTCCCGAGTTAAAAATTAAAGGAACGCAAAATTTGTCGATTTGAGTAAAACCTATGAATTCTCTGTGAGAGCAGGAGTAGGTCCAAGTAAATACGAGTAAAAAAAAGCAGAAAAGCAACACGGCTATTATCAGCTATGATCTCTTTATCAGCTTTGTTTTTGTAAAGACAGTTTGTTTCAAGGTAAGATGCCTGGATTTAAAGAGACTTGACACAACCATAATAGGCTTTAAAGGGTTTTAGTAATCGTGCGCGTATTTTTGGCTCCCGGTTGTTGTTGTCCACAATGATTGTTCCAAAGTAGATAAAGCATTGCACTACTTCAAATACGCGCCTCTTTATCTTGAGCGTGGGGTCAACCTAAGACCATCTACTGAATTCTGGTTTCATTAATGTGCAGCTACAGTTTTTATTCTGCCTGCCTGGGTAAAATCATCCTGCGCAACCGTTCATGTTTTTCCAATAGATTTGTGGAGCATTGTGCCTCTAATTTTGTCTAATGCAAAGTTGACTTTCCCCTTGTCGGAGTCCATTTTAGATGTTACCTGATCGGAATACGGTTCCATATTCAATACACTTAATCGTTCTAGTTAACTTATTCTCGCATAGATTGATCGAGTTCCTACCTGGCTGCACTGGCGGCCTTACAGTCTACGAAGAAGTGTTGGATTGGGTATTGAAGCTCTTTACATTTTTTTATCGTCGCTTTGTTTTTCTGTTCTTGCACGATTACATTATGATTCGCTTGGGAACTTGGGAGCATCCAATTCCTCAGTGAGCTCGCCATTTAATAATTAATACCCCCAAATTTCCAAATTTTCCTTATCCTTATCTTTCCTTGCGGATTGTATAAAGTGGCGTGATTTGTGTTATTCCGCGGACTCTTTCATACTCGGTCTCTCTCCACTATAAGAAATTCTTCACCCAGGTTTCTTTTTTGTCGGTGAGCTCTTTTTTCCTGTTCTGCTTATTTTCTCCAATGCGTAATGGGTACGGCACATACTTCCATATTCTGCTTGTTAATTGTTCTATAGCTAAATACCTGAACTCACGAATAAATTTTAACTAATTCTAAAGTATCTCAGTACTTTTTCTATATTATTCTTTCTTGAAGTCCCCCGAAGTGTTGGAGAATATATTTCCATGCATTTAAAAAAATGAAGAAGGAATTCCAGCATACCTTAATTTCTTATTTCATTTACCTTAAAAATTTTCGGATTATTAAAACTAAAATAATTTTTCTAAACCATAAATTTCATTCATAATATTCAAAACTTATCCAAGCTATGAACTTCAATTCAAATCCTGAGGCATGGAGGCGCTGCTAGAAAATACTTCTAATCGATACACTTACGACCTTTATTGAGCCGTTAGATTCCACCTTTTCATCCTTGAGAGTTCACCTAGGGAATAACCTTCAGTCCATCAGGAAAGACAGTATTATATACAAAGTAGCCCTACTAAGCCAGGTTTACTGGTAAATGAATTATTAATAAAGAAATTTTAAGTACGTAATGCTCATAACCCACTTTCGTGTTGTTATTTTGTACACCTTAAAGCTCCTCGCCCCATTCCTAAAAGGATCCCTGTGAATTGGGCGTAATTGCTTTAGAGTTTCCAGTTCCTGGGCTCATAATCCAATACAACTACGTAGAAGAGAGGCTAGAGTGGTGATCCACTTGAAGTATTCAAAAGATTTTTCCATATTTACAAATGTGGAGGTAGGATGAAAAGTTTTAAGAGTCACTTATAAATTCAATTCGAATTTTTGTGAAAATATTTTATAATTCAATATAAATCCTTAGTATTTTTAAAATACATCTTTGAGAAGCGCTGGTTCTGGGCCATTACACTTTTGTGGCAGTTGTTTTGCTATAAAGCTTGGTTCGTAGAGAACGTATTACCAAAATGAGGAATTTATTCTAGTTTGGGAATACTTGAAACTCAGGTGGGACCTAATTAGGTGGATACAGCGACTGCAGACAGTAAATTGAGGGCGATTTATTATGATTTAACGTAGCGAAATTTTTCTGTTGTACTAGAAAAGTAGAATGTTTAAAAGAAAGTAATAAATTTTCAAAGCCTCTTGTATAAGAACAATAGTGCGACAGAGAGTTGTACAGGTACTAGTTTACTACCAGGCCTAAAGCCACACAATGGACGATCTGCTGGTTCTCACCCATTGGAGGATCTGTATTGCTTGTATCATGTGGCGAGCTGGAATCTTCGCCATTCGGTCATTAGGTCGTCGACTTAAAAATCTTTGAGCACTGCGTTCCGAGTTTATATTTTTTATATTCATCATTCAGTTGTTGCGACCGCTTTTCGTTCTGAACGTTACTACCTGAAATTTGTAATCTCGTAAGAACTGGTTCGGGGATTCTCTCTACACCATCCGTTAGTGTTCTTCTGCAGGACTTTGAAAAATTTCAGTTTCTCCCAATTAAACAAAGCAAGAGTGGTGTCACAACCAATCATAGTGTGCAGGAACAGCTTTCTGTGAGTCAATTTTTGCATTATCCAATTTTTCCATTAGCATAAATATCAACCGGCCCTTGTTATTGCAGTTTGCAAGGAAACTCTCCTACGAGACAGTGTGCACCATCGATTCTGTAAATGATAATGGTTTCAACCACCTTCGCAAATGAATATTGAAAAAAGTGTATTTCATTGGACCCTTAAAAAGCGGTGTTTTTTGCAGTTTGCATGGTTGACGCTCATATTTTAGAACCGCGTGACAACGATTTTCGTGAACAGCGACCCAAAAAAAACAGATGATACATCTATAAATCCAAATCTCTCTCTACAGCGATGGCATATAATAATCGTATAGAACTTATCTCGGCCACAGGTGCAAATGTCTCAAAATAGTCGATGCCGTAAAATTGTGAATAGCCTTTTGAAACTAGTCTGGCTTTTCGTTTATCTACCATTCCCTTAGTTTTGTATTTTGTTTTGAATACCCATCTACAGCCTATCACGTCATTTGGATTGTCCACCAGATCTCAAGTACCATTCCTCTTCAAAAAAAAATCCATTCGGTTTCCATTGCTTTTCTCCATTCATCAGCATGTTCCGACATTTCAACCCTTCAGGGATTTAGGATCATTAAGAAGTATCCACACTTATCAGGGACGGCCCCGGGACGTTAGATTTTTACTCCGGCCCGGACACGGACAAATGGGAACGATTCATATAAAATGTACGCACCGATATTTTTTTGAAGCCCTGACGGAACTCTGATATGTGTAAATACTCGTTCACACATGTCCGTGTCCGAGCACGGGCTCCTTCACACATGACAGAACACGGCCCTGTGACGTCCCGGGCACGGCCCTGATATGTATGTGTGGATACTCCTTTATTCGTTTTCGCTAACATCACATTTTCATCTAGATTTTCGCCTACCTTTATTGAACTACCTAAACGTTTTGGTCTTAGACATTCCTTTATGTTTTTCATTGTTGTCTGTGCAGCTTGGCGTTTTGGCTTTGGGGTTGTAGTAGCTTCAGACAATGCGTCAGAAAAACATTCGTGTTCAGATGCATTTTCATGTAATTTTTCTAAGCTTTCCTCTTTTTCGCCTTTTGTTAAATCTTCATGTGTATCGCTTTGCAGATTTGTCTTGAAGACTTTCTACAAACTTTACATCTCTACTTTTAACAATTAAACGAGTGCCCTTTTTTCACAAACGATATGCTTTAGCATCCTGTGAATAGCCTAGAAAGAATAGAATAGAAAGAATCGGGTCTGCGACAAGGAGATTCGATCTCACCAATACTTTTTAACATTGCTCTGGAAGCAATAATGAGGGAAACACAGCTTAATGGAGCAAATAGCATCTTCACAAGGAACATTCAGGTACTAGCCTTCGCAGATGACATAGTCATAATTGGACGCAAAGCGCAAGATGTAAAAGAAACCTTTTCCAAAATTGTCCAAAGTTCAGCAAAGTTCAACCTACGAGTAAATGACACAAAAACAAAGTATATGATCGTATCAAAACGAGGATAACGTTTAGGGCGAAGTATCAGCCTTGATGATCATAGTGTGGAAATTGTAGAAAACTTTACCTATTTATTGACAATGCTTACTGCAGAAAATAAGATAAAGGACGACATCCATAGACGCATCGTAGCCGCAAATAAAACCTATTTCGCACTAGTCCCGGTCCTAAAAAACAAAGAAATTTCAAGACAGTGCAAGGTCAGATTATATAAAACATTAATCCGCCCGGTTCTATGCTATGGGTCTGAGGCTTGGACATTGACCCAACAAACAGAAAATCAACTTAAAATCTTCGAAAGGAAGATCTTAAGAAGAATATTTGGTCCTGTAAGGGTTAACCAGAACGAATGGCGCATTAGGACAAACGAAGAACTTCAAGAAATGTATGACGAAATTAATATAGCTACATACATAAGACTGAATAGACTGCGATGGCTCGGACACGTTGTACGAGCTTCAGAAGATAGAATGCTAGCCAGGATTTTTAATGGTAGACCATCAGGAAGAAGAAGAGTAGGACGACCAAGAAATAGGTGGATAGATGACGTGCTAGCAGATATACGGAAATTTCGTATAACAAATTGGAGAGAGCTAGCAAGACGTAGAGATGACTGGAAGAGGAGACTTCGAGAGGCCCGAGTCCTGCAAGGACTGTAGCGCCATCCAAGAAGAAGAAGAAGAATAGCCTAAAAGTACGAACTCCTGGGAGAAAATTTACTATATTTTCCCAGTCTTATATAAAACAAACGCTTTGCAACCAATTTCTCTGAAATGTGCCACATGGTTTTTTTAAAGTCCATAGTTCCTCTGGGGTTACGTTTCCATTTATTTTCGTGGGGCATCTATTCCATAAATACTCCGGTAATCATCAGGCATCTTGACATTTCAACTAAAGTTGGATTACACCTTTCCGTATACCGTTCTGCTGAGGCGTATATTCGGCGTTAAATTTTTGCTTAATTCCATTTTGCGAACAAAATTTTTTAAATAATTTAGAAGTGTATGCTGTCCCATTGTCGGATCGGATACGCTTAATTTTATTACCGGTCTCATTTTTCACCATAATTTTAAAAGATTTAAATATTTCAAGAACTTCGTTCTTTTTGTTCATAAAATACACAAAAATCCTTCGTGAATAATCATCAATAAAAGTTACAAAATAAATTCCTTCTTCATTGGTCCACAAATATCTGAATGTATAAGTTCAAGCTGTTTCACTGTAAATTTTTTATTGTTTGTAATGAATGGTAACCTAGTTTGTTTACCAATTATGCAACCTGTGCATATTATTTCACATGTTCTGAAGTCGTCCTTTTACCATATTTTCATCGATTTGAGACTCGGACACGATTTTACGTGGGGTCAAAGGTCACCGAAAGCGATTTTTCACAAATATCTCAGTATTACAGAAAACTTATGTGAATAAAATTTATAGCTTAGGTAATTTCCTACAAAAAATATTTAGTAACTTTTTCTTGTAAGAGTAACCGTTTATGAGATATTTTGATATACAGAGTTTTATATTTTAAGTTTCTCATGAATCGTGTACTCCTTTCGCGCAACCTTTTCCGAAGTTGCGACTTTTTTTGTCCAATTTCCCTGGATTATAAATGTCCCATTCGATTATGCCAAAGCTCTAGGGAATCATTTATATTAGAATTATCATCACTTGCATTAAAAGCACTGTCTGGATTTTTCTCTTTGGAAGTAGGTACGTTAGATTCCTTTACGATGAACAGGCCGTTTTCGCGCCTGCTTTGCCTAATTACATTTTTAGTAGAGATGTGCCGAATATGCGTTCAACCGAATACAAATATTCGGCCGAATATTCGGTGAAAAATGTACCGAACCGAACATTCGGCCGAATTATTCGGTTCATTTATGTCTGGGGAAATGACCATTCCATATCCATAAAGGCCCATATTCGCCGGATATTTCGTATTCATCGACCTCGATTTTCGGTACTCGGATAAAGTTAATACTAGTTCGACTTGGTAATAAGTTTATCCGCCGATTTCTAACCCCTGAAGTTTCGAAGTTTCAAAACTGAACACGGTTGTGAGTGAAAATTAAAAAAAAATACCAAATATTTAATCAATGAATGATAGATTTATGAAGATTTGTATAAGGCAATTCTTTTATCATTCTTTTTTTGTCCTCCTCTATGTTTTTTTAACTTGACAAGTTAAAGTTAACGTTGATTTTAAACAAACTTTGAATTATGTTAATTTCATTTTTACGATACCAATCAATGATAATGATAAGACTATCGTGGTAAATTTCATTTAGCACACATTGTCGTTTATTAGAAAAAGACGTTGATTTTAAATAAAACTTGAATTCTGTTGATTTTTTTTTTAATTTTTGATTTTATGAATATGTATATAAATCTTAAAATAATACTATTTAAATATTCGCTAATTATTCGGCAAACAAACCGAATATTCGGCCCAATACGAACATTAAAAAATACGCCAAACATACCGAATACTAATATTCGGCCGAACATTCGGCGCATCTCTAATTTTTAGTTTTATTAAAAATGTTAACCGTGTTATTTTCAAAAATCACTTTGTTGTTGGCAACGGTTGCTTTATTAATCGAAATTAAATTTTCTCTTAATTCTGGAACAAATAAAGTGTAAAAAGTTGTAAATTTTTAATTTGCATTCGTACTTATTCGCACTCTTACAGTACCTATACCTTTGATTTCAAGATTTTTATTATATGCCAGCTTAACGTATCCAAATGAACCTTTCGATAAGTCTGTGAATAATTCTTCCTTATTGCACATGTGGGGCGCAGCACCACTATTTCAGCCCGAGCGCTGATTATAATCCAAGAGCTTCTGGTGTTGTAGGCAAATATTCTTGCATTATGAAACCTTGTTCCATCATACAGCTGTCATCTACTTGTCGCTTTATGCCCTCTTTTACCGCACCGTCTACAATTATAATTACAGTAACTATTGTGAATATTATTAACCTAATAGTTAGAGAGATGGCGACAAAAGAGGCTCATAACTACAAAATGGACGTTGAACATATTTTTCTATAGTTCGAGTCCCCCTCTCAAAATCCGTCTTGTCGAGTAGGGGTCTGGCGCGGTGCAGATTTGCCCTAGCGATTTCAAAAAGCTTCTACCATTTGGGTGAAAATGACTGGAGGGCATCTGGGACACCCCCAGATAACGGGAAAAATATTTTCCTCCAAATTGCTCGGTGCCTTGACCGGTTCAATAAATCCGCCCGAAACTCCGAAATTTCCAAAAATTTCAGCCCCATACACAAAACCGGTGTCAAATGATTCGTTACAATGTATTTTACAAAAAATAAAGTTTTCCTCCAAAATGCGTCTTGCTAAAATATGTCAAATAACATATGCATGGGCGCTTGACCCCAGAGTTCTTTTCAGCGTTCGTGATTATTCTGAGGATTTTTTCGGATGATTGGGCTCTGGCAGTAAGACATTTGGAGGAAAATAATTTTTCCACATTCTATAGGTACTAAAGAACCGACAGGCAAATTTTCATCCATTTGTTAATTACTTTTTGAATTTTTGAAAATTTTTTACATGGCAATGCTGACACCTGGAGCAAAAAATTTTTTTTTCTATATTCTTTGCAACAAACTTGATCCTTCCTATTGGGTTTCAACTTCAAATTTTCAAAATTTTTTAATTTTTTTATTTTAATTTTTTTCCCCATTTTATGGAGCTTCTGGAAGGGGTCTTTGCATCGAGCGATTTGGAGGAAAATATTTTTCCCGTTACGTCATTTTCACCCAAATGGTAGAATATTTTTGAAATCGCTAGGGTAAATCTGGAAAAAACGCCGTAGTCGCTCACCGCACCGCGCCAGACCCCTACTCGACAAGACGGATTTTGAGACGGAAATCGAACTATAGAAAAATATGCTTAACGTCCATTTTGTAGTTATGAGCCTTTTTTGTCGCCGTCTCTCTATCTATAAGTATTCCTTGAATGAGTTTTTCTTGTTTTAACCGGATACATTTCTTGCTTAGTTTTACCTTGGTTGAAGCTATATTTACTGAAGCATTTGGCTGTCATTGCGTAGCTATCTGTTAAATCCGTGTGTTTCTCTCCTATTTCCATGAGTCTGATGCGCACGGTTTGGCCTGATGGTAAATCCGTCTGCATGTCAAAAGCTGCTTGCACATCTTTATAATTTTCATCCATACTATCCACCACTGATATAAAGGTCATCGTCTAATTTTGCATCAAGCTCAGTCAAGCGATTAACTATCAGGTCAAATTCTCTCAAGTATTCATCCATTCTTTGAATTGAGTTCATACGTACGTTCAGTAATTTTTTAAATTCTTCGGCTTTTTGCCAAATGCTTTTCCTATCATAGCTGCTTCCTAAAAAGTCCCAAATTTCTTTTGAAGTTTTGTACTTTTTTACCAATGCCAGAATGGAGCGTTCCATAGCAATTAACTATTGAGGTTCGAACTGGACATCCTTAAATTATAAAAATAATTAAATAGATTTTGCATAAATTTTAATTTACTATCTATGTAAAATCAGGAACATCTGGGCCCATAACCTGTTAGGATAGGTGAACTAGTGAACTACTTGACATATTGCCAAATGTTCGTGACTGAAAACATACAAAACAGCTATTGATCAAAAATCAATTGCGCTCGTGTGTGGACAAGGGTTTCTTTTGGTTGCAAACTGGTTGCGAACGTCATTTTTGTGAAACCAGTTGCAAACTGGGATTTCAAATCAGTCGACTCGTGTGAGTAGTGCCTTACAAATTGTGGCAATTTTTGCCCCTCCATAGACACATTGGGTCACCATGGAAATGTAGTAACCTAACAAAATTCTATCTCTATTATTGACTGCTCCACTGAAATTAACGTCTTTCTTCCTGCAGGTCAATACTTTCGCTACAGCACAAGACTACCACGATCAGCTAACCCTCACACTCTATAACCATCCTGTTCAAGCACAATGCGGACTAGAATTTCGTTTATAAATAGAACAATTTGACTGTGAAATAACCTTCCACAGTCAGCACTTCCGAACTCGTGAAACATTTAGACTTCAAAGATGGAATTCATCGCCGTCTGCTTCAACATCCCAAGACCTCCCTAACCTATCCGATTCTCTTATGCTCTTTTAACTAAGTTTATTGCTAGTGCACGATCACCCGAACGACAAACGACCTAGTAGTACTGGTGATGCCTAAACTTGGTCTGTAACTTTGTTGGTTAGTATAATATAAAACTTTTTGAAAAAGATTAGAAGACTCAATAACGTTGTCAATAAATTTCAATTGCTTGGTGTAAACAGCTTCAATAATTTATGTATATCTATATTTGACTCTTTTAATACATTATATATTTGTTGAATCCCTCCTGTGTATCAAACATCACTCTTCCATTTGAAAGTAAACAAAAAATACGTTTTATTCTTCAAAACTTTCATTCAAATCCAAAACTAGTGGCGACTACAAACACGAAATCTTTAAATGCAAACAAAAACCGACTTGTCCTATGTAGTGGACTTTTCGTATCCAATGCATGCTATTAGTGCAATAGGAACGGAACTGCACTTCCTTTGACATTTAAAGATTCTTCCATCCTTAGGACACATAATGGTTTGGCTGCTGAAACAAGTATCTGTAAATGGAAGGAAACTCCAATTCACTTCAGTTAATGCTTTTGTAAAGCTTATTCTGATACAGTAGTAAAGGATCGAACATAATCAATTTCATTTGGCTTCAAAGGACAATTTCTAGAGTCACCGATGAAAGGCAGCATAATACTAGCATATAGAAAAGTACTGCACACAAAGGACACATTACTTGAAGCAGCTTAAGTCATCTGAGCGGCGAATGAAAACGGAAAATGTTTTTTTTCCTATTCTGATTTTGCATTCATCTATAAGATTGATGGGCAGCAAAAGGATGAAGTAGAGGGGGAGAAAGTCATACACATGTATATATATATTGTAAATAGAGAGAAGAAGGCTTCGTCCTTACGGAGGTTTACAAATTCCTTCGGGCGCACTATGTTTAGATAGAATCGTAGCATTCATTCTCCTGATAACACTCGAATGTGAAAATGTATCTACCGATATAAGGGTTGGTCGATGGGTTGGCTGGGCGGGCGGATGATGGTGTATCCTGGGTGGTGAAGGAGGGTAATCAATGCTATATAAAATAGATTTCAAACATTTTGTTTGAAGCGCTTGCAGTATAAGTAGAAAAGGGAATTGTAGCTCAATCGATATTATATCCCTAGATCCCATGGTTACATGGAGCTCTATAGAAGATGCGAGGCGCACATTTTTTCCCTCGACTCTTTAATCTTTTCCACACCTACCCCTAGGATTTGGCTGTTGGGACAAGGATGGCGTAGGCGGGTATTTTGATTTTTCATGAGAATAGCCCTCGAGGCTTTTTCAGGACTTTTGAGATTTTTTTTTATTATTGAGAAGTGTTTGATGACTTTGAAGTGATTTTCAATTAAAGTTGTTCTTATATACATACCGATATATCTACGTATATACGATCATATATATTTTATTTTTATTTTTTCATTCCAGATGATGGCGCATAATACGACCGTCCAGCTGGGAGGCACCGCCTTTCTAGTTTGCAAAGTATCTGGCGTGGACAGAGTGGGTGTAAATTGGGTTTGTCTAAATTTTGGTGTATCTAAGTAGATTAGGACACACACTTTCCATTCTATATAATAATACCTTTTTTTCTTTTAATTTTGCATGACAGTGTTTAATATTTAATATTAATTTTTAGGTGACACGTGTTTATAAATTTAATTTTTATCAAAAAGAAAAAATAAATTTTTTGTTCACCTTCTGTTGTTGTATAACCATGCCCTATATTATATTACTAAAACAACATAAGGCTCTAGGTTTATAGGTTTGTCTCACGCTTCTGCTGCCTGATAAAACTCACACCATACTACTACTACTATGCATATATGTATATACTTATATAAGATGGTGGAATTAAAGCTGTTTTTGAATTAATTCTACACCTCGAAAATAATGATTTTAGCTACGTGTTATATATGAATGTGAAAAGTGATGTCATGCTTTTGTAATTAAGATGGTATTTAATGAGTATTTTGTTTCCAAGGAATTCGCTTCGAAACGTGACATGAGAGAGGCACATTTTTGCAGATAATATTCCCTAATTTACTTGGTTATTTTGTTGGTTACATAAATGAGAGGTAAAGAAACAAGGAAAATATAAATACACACAGCCATGGCTGTACTTATTTGTAACTAGGGATTATTATTTAATATTTTTTTGTGTACCTACTTTCATCTACATATATACCTGAATGCTTCAGCTGATATATCATACAATTAGATAAAAATTTCATTTCATTAAGTAGATGTCGCGATACTTAATATAATAAAAAAAAATCCTGTTAATAAAGGCTTTATGGAAATTTAATGATAGGTTTATGACTTTAAAAAAAATGGAACGTAATTATTTTGATGGAAATGTATTATCCTTTATAGGAAAGAATGGATTACCATTAATGTATTTATTTCGTCCGGGAATCTTTTCAAAGTCAATGATCATTTACGAATGAAATTCTGTCAGGAATGATTGTGCTCGTTGTTGCTATTTTCCTCATTGTTTTAAATATCCAATGAAGGAAATTTCCGACAAAAAATGTTAATTGCAACTTGACCCATTTGTCATCACCTGTTATGAGACGTTTCAGAAACGACATTTCTCTTGTAATTCGGTTTATCACATTTTTCACGCTTTCATCCCCTATATCGAACTTCTTTTTGTACCCAGCTTTGTGTAAATTGTTCAAAATTATTGTCAATATATAGCTCCACTTGCTTATCGTGCTGAACTTATCAGCTTTTTCAGTGAGCATGCATGTAAAAATAAGACTCGCCCGCAGCTAGCATGCAGCTGGTACGCACTAGCCCGCACGGCGCCCGCAGCTAGCATGCACGCTTGAGTAAAAATAAGACTCGCCCGCAGATACAGTGCAGCTGGCACTCACGAACAGTGTCAATCATGAGTAAAAATGAAACTCGACCGCAATTTTTTTAAGAAATACAGGCGATTTCGTGCATCCCTGTGGCGGGAGCGTGCATCACTATGGCGGGAGCGTGCATCACTGTGGCGGGCGGGTGCTTATCTGTGGCAGGAGCGTGCATCCCTGTGGCGGGCGAGTTTTATTGTTACTCGGGACAAAACTCGCATGCACACTCCCGCCACAGGGATGCACGCGCCCGCTACAGGGATGCACGCTCCCGCCACAGGGATGCACGAGATCGCCTATATTGCTTTAAAAAATTGTAGAGGACGAAGAAAATGGGCAATTATCTAGGTGACCATAAAGGGTGCCAATAGCATTCTCAGTAGAAAGGTCCTCGTTCGATTCCGTAGGTCAAGCAGCATTGGAAGTGGTTAGTGTTTAGCTGGGGGACTGCTTGGTAAAACAACACTCGCGTTTGGAATGGTTTATGCCGATGCAGCTGCATTTATAAATGTTCATGCCTGAATTTTTAGATTTTCGTGCCAGTGGATGCCTCTAGCGAACAAATTTTTAGATTTTCGTGCTTGTGGCGGGAGGGCGCATACCTGTGGCGGGAGTGTGCATCCCTGTGGCGGAGCTTGCGCTTTGTTCGCTATGCGTGCTAGCTGCGGGCGCGTGCTAGTAAGAAAATTAATCAAATAAATTATTTTTACTCGGGTTACCAGAACGAAAGCGAGTAAACCATTCCTGCGCAGCAGATTTTGATAAAGGGCTGTAAGCACAAATTTTTTCACAAGCCTGCATTTTACTTTTTCGTAATAATATTTCAAAATAAACGGCATCATTCCATTAATTTTCTCCATTTTCAAATGCAAATTACTTTCCTACCTCTGCATTAATTTCGAACTGTCACTTTACAATTGAACGTCGCTGTGATCAGTGATCCATAACACAAAACACAAGGCATGAGTTTTTTCCTATACCTAATACTATACTATCTGAGGAGTCAAAATATTTGAGACCTAAAATCTAATGCCGGGTTTACACAAATGACAAAAAATAACAATAGTCATAAACTCTTGTGATGGGTAATGATATTTCCATTTAAACGACGCAAATAATGACAAATACTGACCTGTGTGGAGCTACTATGTCATTAAATGTCATTAGTTTATGACGAGTTGTCATTTTATGAATGACAAGAGAAACAAAATATGCATTCACACGAATGACAGATAATGACGATAATAACAAAAATGACAATTTGTTTATGACAGAATACAATTTATTTGTGTTGTGGGTGCTTTTGAATAAGATGAATAAGGCTCTGTGTAATTTCTAAAAAAACAACGATACGAAAACATTGGATTATGGAAGAGGACAAAACATTGGGTCTTATCATGGTTGGAGAGTCGAAAAAATTACGCTCCGTTTGTCGTTGTTATTTTACTTCATTTTTCGTTTAATAGTTGGCGAATGCAGCGACACGACAGTTTTCGACAAAACCTTATCATGGTTGTCGCTTGAAAATTTTTGGACATTGATGATAAGTTTAAAAATTGATTAAATTTAGTTTTTATTCAATTTATTTAAAATATATTTATAGGTATGTTTAGGGTGGGTCAAAAAAATCAATTATTTTTTTTTACAAGTGACACGGAAAAATGGGTTCCTGGACACCTTACAAAAATTGTCACTCAACATGAGCTCTTAATTTTAATAGGAAGATCCTCCGCATCGCAGTTTTTTATTTTTTTCTCAGTGCAATAGAAAAAAATTCATACCTCATCATTAATTGATTGTACAGAAAAATGTTTTCGGAGAATTTTGTAGGAAATTTAATGCTCTACAAAAAATGTATCTTATATTTTTTCTGTAAACCTCACCATTTGGAAGATATTGAAGATTTAAGTTTGATTATTTTAAGACAAAGTTCATTTTTGTTAAACAAAATTTTTATTAGTCACTCGACACTTTCCAACAAACGCCTGTTTTTCAAGAACTATGATTCCGTTTTACAAGCGCCGCGCCATTTCCCACTTCAAGCGCCAACCATGATTAAGACTATTAGCTGCAGCTTGTTTTGTTGCTGTACTGTTGATTGAAGAGGAGGAGGACTAAGAAGCCTGGTATGCTGCTAAACGAAGAAGGAAGCAAATAACACAATGGACCGTCCAATATTTTTACAAAGACGTTTCTATGAGATATTACGTTTTCAGCTTCCGCAAAATGATCCAAAACTTTACAAAAATTTCATGAGAATGTCTGCCGATGATTTTGATTTTCGCCTACAAAGAGTAGTACCATTAATACAAAATGAAAACTCTATCAAATCAATATCTTCCGCAGAACATCTTACGATCATGCTTAGATTTATTGCGAACGGAGACAGCTTCAGCTTTACTTTACTGTCCTGTTTTTTTCGAATAGATTTGGTGCTGGGTTTAGAAGTTGATTAGAGGTTAAGCCCCTTTGAAATAACACTTTGTAATATTACTTTTCTTACTACCCGGCTTGCGTGAAATACCGGCGACACACGATTTATGATCATATCCGATAAATGTTGAAATAACCATTTCCATTTGCCTATTCCGATCATAAGCGAGGCTTGACGTTCACATATTAAGTTTTACAAAGCTCATATTTAAATATGAAGTTGGAAATATTGGGAATAAATAATTTTTCAATTGCAAAGTAGGCCTTTTTTAATGTCAGTCTGATTAAATTGTGAGGTGAATTGATGTAATTACTCATCTTCTTAAGGGGACTTTTCGTTTCATAATTGAAATAAAATACCCTTTTTAATTTTTTTTTATGAAAAGACTATTATATTTATCGAATCGATTCCTTTTGGGCATTTTTATAAAACATTAAGAATATAAAAATAAATTGTTTTTTGCATTTTTAGTACATCTTGACCACTGCAGAGAGCATCTTCCAAAAGATACTTTTTAAACAGCTCTACAGTTTTTGGGCTTCCTGTAACAGATAGAGTAAAAAGTCCAACGGGATTTTATTCATAAGACTAAATACTAGTAACTAAACCTAAAAAAATTTTTATTTTTAATCTTTTTATCATTTTATAAACATTTTTCTGAAAAATCAAAAAAAATCCATATTTTTGAGGGCAAACTACCCCTGTACAAAAAATAGGGGTGTGTAACATAATATTTTTAAAGGTTTAGTTACTACATGTAGTATTTTTTATAACGAATCGAATGGTTTTTGGATTATTGAAATCCATTGAGTAGTTTTCGAGAAAAGTGTGGAGCCAAGTCAAAAAACGTGATTTTGAGAAAAACGCGTTTTAAGTTTTTGTAACATAATTTTTGCATATAAAACGCCGTTCCGTACCGTTACAAATATAGGTATAACTTTTTTTCCTATACGAATTTCTTAAAACGGTTTTAGAAGAGTATTTCTGTGCTGTTAAGGAGCACTTTTATGTAAAAAAAATCGAACTTTTTAAAACGAAAAGTCCCCTTACCAAAATGATCTTTCGCCTTTTTTAAGCAAATTGAGCACAAATTCCTCTCCCTTTACATTTTTACGAGTTTTAAGTATTTAGACTATTACATTTTCTCAAACTAATTCATGTCAAAAGCTTGCACATATGAGATTTGTCCTGTGTCAACCTCAGAAGTTCTTAAGATTAATAAAAGTGATCATAAATTGCGGTCCTGTGTTTGTGTTGCCGGTATAACACACGGTTGTTAGAACACAACATGACCTAAATTTTGACAATGTGTCATAAAAGAATGAGCAAGTTCATTCTTTTATGACAACTTATCACTATTCCATTACTTATCATTATTCCGTCATTATATACAAAACACGTTTACACGGTATTTACACGATGACAATTGTTTTTCGTCATTTTTAATGACTGACATAATGACAAAAAATATGACCGTTTACACGATAATGAAAATTATGTCATTCGTGCAAACTTAGCGTAATACTCTCCATCGGTTCTACTATTAGGAAGGCTAACAAAAATGTCGTTACTATAAGAAAGTAGTAGTGGCCGCAATGGCTCAGTATATAATGGCTATTTATTGAGTAGAGTGGCTTTTCATAATTTACGAAGGCAGGTAGTGGTATGATACGTAATTCAGTAGACTGCTCCACGATGATCCTCACCGTGTCGATATTAGCTATATAGTCCAGGAGGGATAGAAAAAAAGTTGATATAAATCTACCCTGCGATTTTTGGACGCTATAATTAAGAGAAAAATCGTAGTAATTCAATGAATGTGTTTTGGAAAAAATCGGTCCAGGAGAACAGGTGGAAAAAAACTAATAATAGTAGCGAAAATACGTTTTTCAACGTTTTAGGTGCGATTTTCAGAAAAAACACCTTTAGGCGAAGGGGAAGTGGAATATGGTCTTTTTAAGCGTTATTACGTACTATTTTTTGTTTTCCAAAAACAAAATTTTTTCGCACCTAAAACGTTGAAAAACGTGTTTTCGCTACCATTATTAGCTTTTTTCCACCTGTTCTCCTGGACCGATTTTTTCCAAAACACATTCATTGAATTCCTACGATTTTTCTCTTAATTATAGCGTCGAAAAATCGCAGGGTAGATTTATTTCAACTTTTGAATACTTTTCCGCTATCTCTCCTGGACTAATATATAATCGTACTTATTAGCTTTCGAGCTGCGGCCTTCTAATTGTTGCATATACTGACTCCTTGATCTTATATATAGCAAAATGTGGGATAGGGCTGTTCTCCAGTAATCTAATATTGCTAGATCCTCCTTTTTCAACTTATCCTCTGAAAAGGTACAGGTATTTCATTAGAATTGCAGAATTAAATGTAGTGCATTTGTTTTGTGGCGGGAGTCGGCTTTTAACAAATTTGGCGGGATGTCTTCTTTTCAAGTTGCTTGCAGCCATTGCATGGAAAGGTTTCTGGAAAATAGAACAATTGAGGGGACAGGGAAGGTGTCTCTCCATTTTTGGAGTTGTCCCTTATGTTACTACAATCAAACAAAACCTTGAGTTGATTTACTGAATTAAAAGGATTAACAATATTCGTCAGCCAGTCGAACATGACTATTGTGGCCTCTTATCACCGTCTACTTCTTATTTTTCATGAAAGGTAAGGATCTGAAATTAGAAGTAAGTAGTGCTACTGAATGCACGGCCTTGAAGCAATGGATGTTCAAATCCTCACCGCCTTCAAAGTGATTCTCCTTTCTAGATCCATGCTGATTGGATTAATGTTGTAAAGAATTACAAAAATATTTTTTCAAAAGTGATTCTTCTTTCTCAATCTATTCTGATTAGATTAGTATTGTAAAGAACTACCAACAATTATTTCATCCTTTTTTTGTACATCACGGGATTGGTTATTTTTTTTGGAAGTCGGTTTTTAAAAATTTATTTTTGGATGTATCGTCCACCTTTAAACTCATTTACCACACTCGGCTTTGATCTCTTTCGATGTTAAACCTTTTAGATAGACATATTTAATTACCCTTTTTTTCTTTGCTGCTTTAATTGGCTAAGAAAATGACACCACGGAATAGCTGAAACTTTGTCAGCAGTTAAAAGACAAATGACGGTTTAGGTACTTATTGAACGATTCTCGTATACTAAATAGATACGAAAAGTAGAACGAGGAAAACTTTCTATGGGCCATTGGATGCGTTATGGAGAAACATTTCAGTAATGATTGGAATTTAACAAAAAAGTTGTAAAGTTTTTTAATATATTTTCTCTAAAAAATTGCGGCAAAATTAACATAAGAAACAAATGGTATCAATTTTGGAGCTTTTTACAAATAGCTTTCATAATTTATTTATGATTTGATTATATCCAAAAAGGTGACAAAAGCAGTACCTTCAACGACCACAATTCTGTTGCTGTTCTGTCCGTAACTATGGAAACTGTAGGGATCAATAAAAACAATAGAGTACCTATAACTCTGACAGATTCATTGGTGCATTTCCTTATGAGGCTATAATAGCGAACGTCTTGACTTAACCTTCGCTTTACCAATACCCACCCGGGTGACCCTTTTGATTTTCATTTTTCCATAACTCGGCGAGTTTTCATCCAATCTAAAAACGCTTTTGACTCACTGAACAAATTTTTGATTTACCTTAGAATATATTTTTAAATAATTTTTTTTTTCGTTACTTCATGTTTTTATTTTTATTTTGTCATTTCCCGAGTAAAAATAAATGATGGCCTTAGAACGGGCAAATGCCGACTGTGATTGAAACATAGTCCTCGGCTATCTGGCGGTTAACAGAAGGCTCGTTGCAGGACAGTACGGCCGTACAGGGGGCGATTGACGGTGAAACAACGGCCTTACTGTTCCAATAACGGCCATACGACGGTGGTACGGCGGCCGTATGGTTGCTATTTCGGGTATACGACGGTGGTACAGTGGCAGCAACGTGTATATTCGCCCTCCTATAAGAAAATATATTTCACTGCAATTAAATCTTTGATTTTTTTTCGGTTGCGTTTTTTTCAAGCCGTTAAATAACAAAATTTCCCACTGAAATATAAATCAACACGCACCACACACTTCACGTACAACAAACCGACGACTGGCGAGCTCGTTTCTCTTGTGCATCGATATCTTTAAGTAGGATAAATCGAAAGAACCATTGTACATAACGAAAATGATGAAGTTCCCATAAAACACATTCAACAATACATTTGGTGCAGATTCTTTTTTTGGGTTAAATTTCCCGTCGAATGCCCGTTTCTACAGCTCAGTACTTGGCCTTTTAAATCTTTTGGTCAAATTTGGCCGTCGTAAGGCCGTATGTGCTCCCATTAAAAATGGTTAAATACTCTACGGCCATCATATGCCGCTTGAAAAGCCAAACGGCCTGTGTTTGCCCTTTATAAGGCCGTTTTTTATTTTTACTCGGGTTTATCTTCATGGTTTACCAATACCCACCCGGGTGACCTCAAACTTTTTCCATGTTTAGTAATATAAAATTGTCGAATATTATATACTAATAGCCTTACATTATTGAAAAACAGTAAAACATGTAAATGTATGTATTTTATTTATGCATTTTATGTGTGAAAGTTATAAATATAATATAAAAAAGAGTTATTTCCTCCTCAAATTGTGGATTGATGTGGATGGACCGGAATTGCAATTTTCGCACTTTGTTTGGCTGACACTGTGCTCTGCGCAAATGGGCTTTTTGCATCTGATGCAAACTTGGCGCGTGTCCCTTTTTGTTTTGCTGAAAAGCACATAAAGCATTTGCCCTTGTTCTTTAATGCGGCCAGTTTTGTCTCGCTCAGGGATCTCATCCGCCTTAAATTCCTCGCTTTCATGAGTTCCGGAAATTGGCTTTCCTATCGTCCAAATATACTGTTAGTTATTTTATTAACAGAATATATAAATATAAATACCTAAAATGCCGTGTTGGTGTGGAACCTTCCAACAATATTTGGAATCTTGGATCTGGCCAATATTAGAGGATGGCAGAGCTCCTCTCCCAGGCTGTCAATGAACTGCCTTCTTTGTGATTGTTTCACAGAACCTTCTGTGTTGTTCGCCATACTTATAATAAAGGCAGCAAGGGCTGCGGTGTCCAAAATGATGAAGAACATGGCCAAAGGCCAGCGAAATGTTGCTCTTTTGGTTGAATACTGAGAGAACATTTTGTCCATTACGTCCACGTCGCCCTTGGTTTGGTACAAAATGATTTCGGGTTTATTCTACGTCTCAGATACAGCTCCATCTCTGTGCATAGTGGACATAAAAACCACTGCTCTATTTTTACCTGTGGTGTAGGAGCATATAATGACATTTTCAGCAAAGCCAAATAAACTGGAAGTGACTGATCGAGCTAGTCATGGCTTGAACTCGTTGGGAATATACCTTTTATTTTTTTTAATGTGCCTACAACAGTCATATTCCAATTTTCGAAAAAGTTATCCATAGTGACATTTCTTCCTGAGCCCTTGTACGGCGAAACTAGGTCTTTCACAACCCGCTCACCTTAGTTTACGTCCCTCACGTTGTTCACTTTGCCAGTATATTGGATAGAAGGTTGTTCACTTTGCCAGTATATTGGTAGAAAGTAACGGAATCACAAGCCCACCAGATTTTGATCCCGTACTTGGCCGGTTTAGATGGCATGTACTGGGTAAACCTAGTACGTCCCCTGAACCCGAACAACTGCTCATCTACCGTAATGGACTCGTATGGCCGGTAATGGGTCTTCAAATTGCAGTTTGCCATGTCGAAAACATCTCTTATAGGTGCAGCCTTATCCTCTTCCTGACGAACAGCTCTGGTAGCATGCCAGTCAAAGCGTATGAATCGCAGAATGTCGGTGAATCTATTGCGTGCCATGGTTGCTCGGTACAGCGGATATGCATTTTTTTCCAGAGCTCACTAACTTGCTCTTGCTTCGACTTATGGCAGCCCATTACCAACAAATTTCCTAGGAAAGCTGATAATTCGTCATCTGTAATTGGTTTCCATGTTCGAGGATGTTTGTCAGGATTTTTGGCATTCCATTGATCATACACAGTTTCCACCTTTTTGTTGGAATATCTGCATATAAGGTCTGTAATAGCAGAAGTCAAGATGCAATGGAAAGTATCAACTCTTGACAGGTTTTTTGTTGTTGGATTAGGTCCCATGAAAGCTTTGTCTCAGATTATGTTGCGAGCTCCCTGGCGGTTTATAGGCG
Organism: Thereva nobilitata; assembly: GCA_963855945.1. Lineage (NCBI taxonomy): Eukaryota > Metazoa > Arthropoda > Insecta > Diptera > Therevidae > Thereva > Thereva nobilitata. The sequence goes on along the minus strand of OY979694.1, from coordinate 51,562,234 downwards.
GGGTTGCTTATACCATTTCATACCATCTTTGGTGGTGAAAAAAGTATTATCGACAGGGGAAGATATCAAGAAAACATTGGCAGCTTCATCCTCTTCATCACTGTCACTTTCCTCATTTATCTCCACTTCAAACTATTCTACTTCTACATCAGAATCTACATTTGCCTTGTTTCCTTTCCTGTTCTGCATACTTTATCAGACCAAAAAACCAGAAGCTATGAAGATGCATTTGTGAATGTGCTAGTTGTCACGCCAAAAATTTCCGTTCCAAAAGTTACAACAACTTTCTCTCTTCCTTTTGCCCCTCTGTCCAGTAAACCGGTTTTTTAGTGTTGACGTTATGATCCGTGTATGCCAGCCCATTCACTTATATTCAGGCGGTCACCCGAATGGGTATTGGTAAACGACGAAGAAAAAAATCTTCGGTAAAGCGAAGGTTAAATGCTTCAAAGAATTGCCCAAAATAATTTTTATAACGCACAGCTTACCCTTCTATAAAAACTCTAAATTTAATCTATTCGTCCCTGTATATAAATGTATAAAAAAATGTATAGATAAAATCCAATAAAGGAAATTACTAAAAATTTTGGAAATCATATTCCGGCACATTGAAATCTATTTTTAATCTAAAACGATAATAATTTTCGATAACCTGCCAAAGTTATTTTCGTTAATATCTCCACCGAGGACGTGAGTCGCGTTTTTTAGGTTTCTTGTGCTATAAAGATATATCCACACTGAAGCACACCCTCATTCGCACTGGATTCAGCGAAGAAAATTGCCAGAGTGCTCTCGTCGCCATAATTTAAGTGAGACAGCAGTTTGCGAAAGTAATTACGAACAAATTAATGAATGAATCCTTATGAATAATGATGATTATGAAAATTGCGACCCAATAATATGCTTCCATTATACTTCTACGACATCGAAAATATTTTCACAAAGCAAAAAAAGGAAAAATAAGTCTTATCGATTTTTAAAATAAAAAGAGCAAAGTGTTTGAGTGAGAATTAGTTCATTTGTATTTGATACGAAACCCTTTGATATTTTTTGATATAAAATAATTGCAACGATGTTTATTTATAGGGAAGACCTGATTGTCTCGTTTTTAAATTTGTTCTTCTTCTTCTTCTTCTTCTTAAAGGACACTAAAGTGCTTGTAGGGGTCGGGCATCTTGAAATTCATGTTAACGCTGAGCGAATCAATCACAAGAGAGTTATTAAAACGAAGAAACGTGTCGTGACGAAGAAGTATTGTTACAAGGACGTGAGGGTTAATACTTTTTTCCCAATGTGCGACCAATTGTTGGACCAGTTGAGGAGGCCCAAATCTGCAAATGACGCAGTAAACGCCATTTTTTTATTTGGCAATAAATAAATAAATTTTGCATTGTTAGGCAAATTGGATACAATGCCTGAACCGGAAGTCAGAGTTAGCGCCATAAAACTCTAAAAATTGTCCATTGATCTTGCGGATGATCTACAAGCAGAATGTGTTCCGTTATAGTACAGGTAAATTAAGCCGAAAAAGGCGAAATAGCGGAAATGATTGGGTACAGGCTGAAATTTGGCAGACAGTTTCCTTTCAGGGTTTTTAATAAGGGGTTATAAAGTCTACCGATTTTCTACTCCGCGAAACCCACTTTTTAGGGGTTTTTAGGGTCAAAATATCAGTTTTTTTGCAAATACATTTTAAACGGTAAGTCTTATCATAAAATAGTGTTTACAAAGTTTGTAGATTATAGTGCAGTAAACAAAGCATTTTAATTTGCACAGTCCGGTAACAGCAAGATTAGGATTTTATCCTGTTGGGGGTATCACCAGGAGTATATTCTTAAGTTTTGAACCTCGTGAGCCTTGTGCTACTTTTGTTATAAACAATTAAAGTTTTTTTACCGCGTTTTTCGAGCTTAAAATGTGAATTACTCCGGTTCTATAAGTCGGATCGGGGCAAACTAAATACCAGTCTCTTCGTAATAAAAATGCCAATAAATTCTGGTTGGTTTCAAGTCTCTGAAGTACGTACATAACCTACAAAATTGAAAAAACGAGAAAAAAACAGTATTTTTTTCATTTTAGTGCCCAAGACCGTCAACTAGACCAATTTGCATCAAACTTTCAGAAAATATACTTTTTGATATTATAAAAAGACTCTGAAAAGTTGGTGTCAAAATATTGAACCCATCCGCCAAAATTGCATTTGTTATCTAAAATTTGAAATGCCCGCCATTTCATGCCATTAAGTCCAAAATGAAAATTTTTGTTTTCAAAATGTAGATATCGACGCCAGCTTTCGAAAGCAATTAAAAAGAAAAAAATTTATTGTAATTTTCGTTACTTTTTTTTCATTTGTTTATAACTCAAATAACAACAATTGCATTTTTTCGGCCATTTTGAAAAATAAATTCGAACTTTACTCTCGTCTCGACGAGAATATTTTTGTCGAGACCGAACTTTACTCTCGTCTCGATTCTCGAGTAGAGACCAAGACGAGACTCTCGAGTTTGTCGAGATCTCGTGATGCTATACTTAGGACAACTCTTCTAATGAATACGAAAGCATTTAACAAAATAATGCATCTTATTAGAACTTTTGATTTCACTATATATAAGAACGAAGGGCTTCTAAGGATGTTGTTGCATCCCACAAACTCGTCGGTGATGACGACATTGATTTCGCTATCGATCCTTTGCACAACTCCCTGCTGTCTACAAGCTTAAATTATACCTGCAACACGAGATATACCCACTTTGCGCATTCCAACTACCCTGCATCTTTCCTTTTCACGCACACTACAGACAGGGAATTCGTTCGTACATTCATCTCAACTATGGAGCAATCTTACGCAGTCAGCATTTCCCAACTCCAGCATACAAACTCTCAAATGGAGGGTTCATCCACATCTCTTTCAGCATATCACCAATCCTCATAACCTAAAAACCAATCGCCTGTTCGAGCTGAAATTGCGACTAGACATCGCGCCATGCCAGCCATGGCCAATAATAGGACCGAATTTAAATATACACGGTGATTCCTGAATTTATTATATTATATCTTAGCTTGATATGAAATAAGAATGCCACTATCCTGTCATTTGAACGAGCAGCTAGTTGAGTTGTCACTCACTTTTATGTATGTTGTCTTCTCTTACTCTAGTCATGATATAAAAACCTGTGAAATTGTTCGCGAAAAACTCGAGCCAAAAACTACATTTTGATAAGCACACAATAGAGATACCAATTTATTCTAGCAAAATTTTGTCTGCAACGCATAACGTTCCGTAGCGTCCAATCTGATTTTCCAAATTCGCTCGTAGCACGTTTCCTGAACTCTTTGTGACACAAAGTTACATATCATACCGAAGTTCGGCAGGGTCAAAATGTATCGTGATTACTCTCTTGCATGACATATGTACATATATGTACGAGCACGTTTGCTATCTGGCAGAATTCAGTAGACGGAGACTCTTAAAAACCGAACTTCTTCAGCTCACACCTCCCTTTCAACTCAATCAACCCGTATGCAATCAAAACGCTGAGAATCACATATACAGGGCGAGGCACATAAATCAGGAGGGAAAATTGAGCAAAATATAACCAATCCGAGCAATATTCGTCCTTTTTTTCTAGATTCCTCCCCATCCTGTTTCTGATTCGAAGGACTTTTATCATTTTTCTTGGCAGGATACCATGAAGTTCTGACAATGTTATCAACTTTAATTTCCTATCGCAAATGAACGGTTGACTGCGTCTCGCAGTCCTTCAATAAAAGCTGGAAAATTCCTACCACAAAACTTGTGTAGCACAGTGTAGCGATAGCGAGGGCAAGCCAAGAGGGCGAAGCTGGGGCATATCGTCTACATTCAGTGAAGTGTGTGAATTTCAGATTTTCTAAGTATGTAAATGTATGCATGGATGAAACTAGGACAGCAATCAGTCCGCCACTAGAGACCATGTATGTAACAAGAAACTATCCCATTTTGGATTTAAGTTAAGAGCGATTGCTTCTAGTTTTAATTTAATACAACCGAAAAGTCCTGCTCAGATTGCAGATAAGAACCAGTCGCCATATCCCACATCCTTGTGTGCTCCATAAGCCCTGCGATTTACTGAAGCAAATACTGCATTCAGTCCTGCAATATTTCAACGTTGTTTGAGTGAGTACTATATTGGCATAGAGAGTATCCTGAAAGTGCCAGCAACAACAAAAAAAACAACAGCAACAAAAACGACAAAAATGAGGAAAAAAGGAAACTATTCCTCACAATCCTAGCAGAAGAGAAGTAAGTGTCCTTAGAGGTTCTTTTTACGGATTCAGGTTCCTTCTTTTGCGTTTAGTTCTCGTTTTACGTTGGTAAATTTGCATGCGATGCATTTTTCAGTCTTCTCTTGAGCCACAGGGATCACAAGGATGAGCGAATCAAGGATCTTAATGGTTTCAACAAAAAAAAACGAACGAAAGAAAGAAACCCGCCTTTGCTCTTCGTGTACGAGATTGGACACATTTTTAGGTCGAATACAGGAAAAATATGTTCTGCAGCGGCGTTTGACATCGTCCATTTTTCATAGGGGCGAAGGGAGCGAGAAAGTTTTCATGTGACATTTTATATGTTTTGGAGGGTAGGAAAAAAACATATTCTTCAAGGGAAAAGAACCCGTCCTCAAAGTACTAGAAACATTTTTCTTTTCTTTTCCTTTTTGCAATTCTATAAGGCTCTGCAGCTCTATGTTCTCGTGACAATAAAAGGTGTACGACATATGTATGTTTAAAGATGTTGGCTTTTTGTTAAATTTTTCATAGCATATATATAAATATTGTGGTAATTTGAGATTTAATGTTACAAGAAACATGATACGGAAACAAGGGAATGTATTTTGCATGTAAAATTAATATTGATTATGAATTTTAAAATTTCCTTTCAATATTGAAGGAAGTTATCAATATAATTTTGTCCATATCGTTTTATCGTCTTCAAAAATAAATAAATAAAATGTGAAAGAAACTAAGAATCTTGCTGACTGGAGAAGAATAAAAATTTTATATAAACTTCAGGAAATATTTAAAGCCCATACAAAAATTTTAAAATATTCAAGTCTATTATATAACATTTACTAAAAGTTTAGTATCCGAAATGTCTAGGCGCCTCTAGGCAATTTATTCAGGTCTTTATCCCGTGACGACCGAAATTAAGGACTTTGCTGGAAGCAGTTTCTTGATTTTTCCCCCTCTCAAGCTTCTTAGATATTTCTAAGTGTGTTGTGTGGAATCTTGGCTGGAATATGGGGTCTTTTATTGACCCACGAATTCTGGAAATATTTGGATATGTAAGATAACGTTGAACAAGTTATCCAGTGAAATTTTTTACTTGTTTACTTATTTCTCTCTCCAACCAGAACACGCTTTAAGCCTGTTGCTTGCTACAACTTCTCTCCTTATCGATGCCGATTCCGAGACGATCCCTTTCAGTTTGGCATACCTAAAGGCTGTAGTACAATGATTCCGTTCCGAACCGCACCGTAACCGTACCGTTTCGTGGAATTGGATAACTGGCTACAATACAGCACATTCATTCCGTTTTTGACAACTATCAAGTTTAAAAGAAGTGAGTGCAGAAATAAAAAAAATGTTGTGTCCAAATAGAATTAATTTTTTTTATCAAAAATTTTCGGATATGTTTTTACTAATTCAATTAATTTTTCATCTTCCATATTTATGTTTTAAATTAACGACCACCAAATGACACCAAATAAAGTTATGTCTTCCGACCTTTTCTTAAAAAGATGCAATTTGCTTATCTTTTCCATTCCGCACCGTTCCGAACCGTCCATTGGAGTCACCCTTCGGTTTCACGAACACTTCCAATGAAAATTCTAATCATCGAGACTCTATAAGGAGCTTAAACTCTTATGGGCAAAATGACAGGAAATGGATGGGTAGAAGAAACTAAACTTGTAGTTTATTTTTGGCCATAGATGTCACCTTTGTCCGATGAACCCGACATGAAGTTAGACGGGGCCCAATGATTCCGTCAACGTAACTGTCCCCTACCACTATTTATTGCGAGCTCGCCAAATGAAACCGGCACCGTCAACGTAGCTTTTCGTTGAGAAATGTCAATTTCTGTAGTGATTGCATTGACTGTTTGCTTATTTTGTGTTTGTTTTAATTTTAATGAAAAAAAAGTACTTGTTTAAAATTTCTGTTCAAGAAAATTGTGGAGGGGTTGCTAGTAGCAATATAAATCTAAAAGCTTTCTTGTTTAATTCACCAAAAAATTAGAGAGCTTTTGTTCGTGGAGGGGTAGACCGGCAAAATTAAAATTAAATCCAAGTCTCCGTCACCAGCAAAAGCAACAACAATTTATATGGAAAGTCACGTTGACGGATTCATTGGGCCCGACTTTTGACATTTATACGAAACGGTAAGGAACGGAATCATTGTACTCTAGCCTTAAGACGCGGACGTCATGGTTCACCCCTATATATAGCCTATATCCCCTAGAGGTTTGATTTCTCTTCACTGTTGCATCCCATAATTCAGACCATAAAAAAATTTCAGAGCAGATTTCCATTCCGCTGAATCCAGCGGCAAGAATAAGCCCAACCGAATTTTACTCTATTCAAGACCTCTATTAATGAGTTTTCATGAGAGTTCAAATAGAGTTGAACCCGAGTTAGGCTAATGTCACATGAGTCTGAATTCAGACTCTGAATTTTTCAGACTCGGATTTTTTCAGCTCAGATTTTGGTGTCACATGAGTCTGAATATTTCATATACCGTAGCTTGGAGACCAGTGTTGTGCCAAATTTTGTACAAAGTGATTTTATTTTGTTTTATGTGGAAGTCTAAGCTCAGGTGTTACCCTTTGCACTAGCAGTCCGTCATGTCGTTCACGTCATGGTCAGATGTCTGGTAGTAAGCTTAGTTCGAAAGATAGAGAAAGAATAATAACGGTTAAGGGGGAGTCTGGGGGGTTCAGGAAGAGATAGCGATAAACCTTGCGTTTGAACTCCTGGATGCTGTATGAGTTCGAGAATACTGACTGTCGGAGGTTTTTCCACAGACGAGTTGTTCTCGAAATGAACGAATTTCTGGACTGGTGTGTGCATGAATATGAGGGCTGTAGACAGTGGGGGTGAGCCGTGAAGGCTAGTCTGGTGTTGCGGGAAAAAAATTGCCGAGGAGGCAGAAGGCTATATATTTCAGTGGAACAGTCATTGTAGTATATGCGGTAGAGTTTCACCAGAGCCGCTACATTCCTGCGGTACAATTAGTTTTTTTAATTTCCGTTTAATTCCTGTTTTAAATAATTGGGATGATTTATTTTCCACAGATTTTCTATGCTTCTGTCTGTGTCTACACCAGCTGTTCAATTCAAGGCCAACTTTCTAGCTAAAAAAAAGTATTGAGCATCGCAAAATTGAACAGAAAATTGAACGTGTAGAACCGGTCGAGAAGAAATTTTTTTTCCAATTCAGAAAAATTCAGACTACATTTTCAGACTGAGTAGTCTGAATATTTTCAGACCGTTTGGAATTTCTGATTCATGTGACATGGCATAATTCATTTGTGTGTATTTTTATAAGCCTCTGAAAAATTCAGAGTCTGAATTCAGACTCATGTGACATTAGCCTTATACGTCATGGAAACAGACACAGTGTTAAAAGTTTTCGTTAAAGTTTCTCAACTCTGTTCAACTCAACGAAAATAAGTAGGTTGACACAACTAAAAACTGCACACTGGCAAAGGTACAAATAGTGAAAATGTCGCGCCTCGCTTGGACGTCAGAAGAGATTTTATATTTATTAAATACTTTTAAAGAAAAATCTATAATAAAGTTAAGTGATGGAAAAACATGGAGCAAGACGGAAGGCAGAAATAGAAACGCATAGAGTTAAGTCGTTGAGTTGAAGTGTCATTTCAACTCAACCACAACTCAACTCGACACCCATGGAAACTGTTGTGACCGCGCTCGTAGATCTCGTCATTGAAGATAATTCTCCGAATTACTTGCCTCTTAAACATGTTTAAAAGATCAAAGGGCATTTTTGCTAACCCCCTAAGATTCAGATACATACTATCGTCTTAATCTTTAAACAATCTTTCACCGTCAGTTATCCCGAACTTCTACAATATCAGAGTTCAAAAGCAGGCTTCATCGCCATAACCTCTAACAACCCAGTGACTCCTTAGTTGTATAGCTAAAGGCGTTCTAGGCCACTTTCCTCAGAGAGTATTCCTAGAAATTGTATCTCTAAACAGCATCCGCTTCTATCTAATCCTTAGAGATAATATTTTCTTAATTCAATTAATTTTGCTTGTTCCTAGAAAATAAAAGTTTTCTAATAGTGGAGGGAAATTGTCATATGATAGTAGAGGGAAATTATCATATGATAGTGATGTAGTTGGGAAGTTGGATTTTTTTGTTTTTTTTCTTTACAAATGTTAAGATAAAGCGAAAAAAAAAATTTCTGCAAAATCGGTCCTGTGCTGCACGAGAAAATTGCATAAATGTCTATTTTTGATGCATTTTGAGTGCATTGCTACACTATTTTTTTAATTTCTCCTGTTCTGTTGTTCGTAGAAAAATAAAAAAAATTGGAAAATACTCGTGAATGAATAGACGATCGAACTGATTCGGTATAAATAGTTTAAAAATGAATCCTAACCTCAAAAAATCAAAATGTATGAAATTTTATTTTATTTTACTAAAAATGCAATAAATAACGGGAAAAAGGTCAGATTTTGATAAAAATTGGAGAAAATATGTATTTTGATGCTGTAAATACGTGGTTGAAATTTCAAAAAAAAATTTCGATTTTTACGTAAAATATTTTTTTTAAAATTGCAGGTTTTTTATGTACTTTCTTGTGAGCATACGCAATACTTCGTTACTTTATTTAAAATGTCTATTTTAGACTTTGAAAATACTAAAAAATTTCCATTTTCAATTTTTTGCCTTTTGCCAACTATGAAAAAAAGGCAAAAAATTGAAAAATTGAAATTTTAATTCACAGGACCGATTTGCAGAAATTTTTTTTCGCTTTATCTTAACATACTTATGTAAAGAAAAAAAACAAAAAGATCCAACTTCCCAACTACATCATAACTTCGCTTTTTTATGTTTGATTTCCCTCTACTATAATTTAAATAAACAGAAGAGACTATAGTAGACAAAATCCCTACGGTCTAAAACAATTTTTCTTTTATTAACAGGAGCAGGAGAGGGATATACTATATAGCTCGGCATCGCCATTTAGTTCGGCGTCTCTAATTCGTAGATAGTTCCATGAGGACGAGTACCTATTTTTAAATTGCAGTGGTCCTGCTTTTAATTTCTATGGTTCTCTTCTTGAAGTTAATTTTAGTTGTCGTTACTGGGCCCATACTGATTAGCCTTTTATTTAATTTGGTTAGTTTTACCTTGATTATTTTGCTCGATCGATTTATATCGATAATTAAGAAGTCTAGATCGCCGATCAGTAATCTAGGCTTTTTTGATAGATATTGATTGATAGGCTAAGATTGCAGTGACTTGTGTAAACTGATCTGTTAAGTTCTACACGGCTACTACATACTCCCCCAGCGTAGCGTCAGCGGAAAGTTATAGTTCGATGTAGCTCGACTTCGTCGTCGCGGTCACAACCCAAGACTGGCTTCAGCCTATAGATCGAAATTGATTTGTTTGTGCTGCTTAAATCGATGACGAAGTTCTTGGGTAATCGTACGGGCTCGAACGGTTTTCGTAGCGCTCAATGATCACGAAGATATAGTAGGAGAGGAGTTCTCCAAAACTCGATTCACATTACCATCCTTTTGACTTGGTTGCTGAGGCTGTGTTGCTTTTAAGTTTTGAATACGCAAACGAAAACGAAGGAGAAATTCTGAATGCTCAATTGGATTTTTGGGATGTATTCAGTAACAAAGGGTTTTACCACTGTTGAAGCGTTAGTATCCCGAACTGGATAGGCTTCTAGCCATCTCGTAAATCGGTCTACGATTGTAAGAGGTCCCACTATATCAAACCTATTATCTGGAAGCTTCAAGTGGATACTTAGTCTGTCTCGTCACTTTAGATTTTTGACAACCGAGTCAAGAACGAGAACAGTCTTTTCGGCCAGAAATATCTTAACAATGGCGGCTCGTCTACCGCGAGTACTAGGCTGCAAAGCTGTGTTCGGAATTGACGGCTACCTTACGCAAAGTGGCTGGTATATAAGGGCGCGGAATATCCGTTTTAGTTTCCCACCAGACCTGATGTGTCGTAAATGGTATTGGCTTGAGAACTATTTTTACTTGCCAATCTTTGCGCGATTATTCAAGTTGTTTGTAACTCGTCGCCTTTGGTGGAGTTAACGATATCAGTCGGTGAAAGTGAGTAGTCCGCGACCAGTTTTCGTTGACTCGGATACATCCTAGTGGCAGACATTTTTGACCATTTTAAATGGCAACTTCAGCTAGGGGTGGCGGGGAGGGTGCAAATGGTCAACAATTTCTGCCACTAGTATTTAATGGTTATTTAGCCTTAATAGAACCTACATACGCAGCGGCAGAATTTTTTTTCCATTTTAACCCCTATTTTACTCACCCACGCCCCCGCGCCAACCCCCTAACTCGAGATGGGTCCATTTCCCGCAAAAATGTCATATTATAAAAAATTACTTGAAAAACTTATATACCAAACGGCAGAAGGTTGGGACGACACGATTTTTTCAAGTGCCAGCTCCCTTACTAGTAAGAAATGTCTCCCCATTGAGTTCGTGTTTACAATCTCACCTCGCCGCAGTTCAAATTGGATATTTTACTGCCGCAAAAGATGGAAGAAATGTCTCTCAACTATGTAACTTACAATCACACCTCGATTCATTTATCTCGATAAACGCTCATATACCAGTATGATATTATTTTTGAACCGGGACATTTAAAAAAACTGAGGCCTCAGTACAATTTACATCGTGTAAGGGACAAATGTACTGCCTCGTGTAAGTCCGGATCAACACTAATAGCGACCACTTGGAGGATATGCGGGCATTTCCATTAGTTCATTTTTTCATATACTAGCCCAGTATTTTTCAACTGGGGTGACGTGCCACGTTGGTGTGCCACGGTGCCACGATTGGGGTGCGGCAAAGATCAGCAATTTTCTTGGAAATTTACTTGAGTGTAGTTCAAGAAAACTCATTGTCAGTTTTATTTTGATACGAGTTATGTAGTAAGCAAAGAAGTGATGGCTAATCGCGTTCGCCCAAAGCACATCGCTTGGCCTTCACATTCCCGGTATCAGTAACAGGTCAACCAGCAAAAAGGAACGTCATGTGGTTTCAATCACAAAATAGGTGACCCCTTCGCCGGATCCCACCCCAGCGTTGCGCGTGATAGGCTTCGTCCTAGGGCCTCTCCTGTGGATCATCATGTATAATGAAGTACTACTGGGTTCGCCGAAGACATGGCCCGCAGCTTATCCATCGCAACATGGCAGAGGATGTAGGACAAAACGAGTCATCCCTTTTTAAGGGTCATGCTAATGACGTCAGGTTGAAGTAATGCCTTTACGGCTCGTACCGGTCTGGATTTGAACGTCATGCAAAAAAGGGTAGGAGAGTTTAGTCAGTAGGTGTCTCCTGTCGTAGACATGGAAGCCTTAGTGCACGGCCACAACGCAGCCATCGCACCTAGCACTACACATAACACCATATAGGTTTAGTGTGCGATGGTCAAATTCTGTTCTTGCTAGGTGCGATGTGCGATGGCTGCGTTGTGGCCGTGCACTAATGATCTTTCGTAAAAAAATATCCGCCGCTGGTCAAGGGTGCTAAGATTTTTTATTTTTCAGTCAGGGGTACCACTCAATGAAAAAGGTTGAAAAACCCTGTAATAGCTATTAGCCCCTTTATTCCTCTTCCAATGAAATAATCTTGAACAACAATTAAGATTTATATGGCTGCAATAAAACGAAAGAGCCAATAAAAACAACTTCGTTCTATTCTATAATCTACCATTTAAGGTTTTCTATAATAAAATGACAAGTCATCAGTTTGCAATCCGTTGGCACAGTAGTTTACTTGCCACACAAATATTTTTGTGACGAAAACATTCATGGAATCCTCAAAAACAGAGTTCGTTCTAGATCAATATTTTATCATGAGCACGTCACTCTATTCTATTTTTAATTTCAATAATGGTATCAAAAAAAAAATTCTCCCATTCACAGCTACTTACAGCGTGACAATGGGGAAAAATCCAATCTAATACCGCATTCCAATAAGTGTGTGGTGTGCTTCGGTTGATTTTTATTACATCAAATCCAAACCAAATTCGTATAACAGAAGAATGGCTACATTAGAGATACATACAAGGCTCCTCAACAATCTTACAACGTAAATCCTTAAATAACAAACAATTTTTCACTCGTCACTCAAGGATTTCCTGCTAAAAACAAACTTGAAATTGCCTCATTGTTTGTAGATATAACTTCCTCCGCAAAAATCCGAGAATCATCCACGCATTCTATTCATTATGAAAGTTTATCAAGGACGTGTACTCTCTCTCTCTCTCCGTATGCTCCTGTCGGCAAAAGCAATAAATATCCTATATTCGCGGGAATATATTTTTTTTTCATCATTTCGTGCACGCATTCATTAATTAAATGAGGACATTTTGACAGGTTGACGGGCCAAAGTGTGTACAACTCTTCTGGTAAATGACATTCTGATAACTTTCTAGAAGAGAAAGGTTTCCCTCGGCAAAAACTGGAGAAGTGTCACCAATGCTCAGAAGTAATGTTTCCTTGTCACGGATAGGGATTGTAATTACTTTAATTATGGGAAACAAAGCAAAAAGGGAACGACAGGATAATTTCATTTAACCAAGTTACGCGGCATTAAAAATGTTTTTTTTCTTGCCCGGGATTGACGCGGCAAAAGAAAGGATCAAAGATGGCTTTTTTGTGCTCTTGAAAATATCCTTTGGCTCTTGATTAGTTTATCGTGGTTTTAAGAAGTTTACTTGTTGTTGTTTTTTTATTTAATCCGAAGTTGGCAGAAGATTGGGCTAATGTATATTTTTTTATATTTAAAAGTTGAATTAATTACTTGGCTGCTTTTGACAGCAAAACGTGATAAGCAAATGTAATTTTTTTTATTAAAAATAACGCAAAAACAAGTATCCAGAGAACTTGTATACAAAACTTTAATAAGACTTCAGAGAAAATTTAATTTTAATTATTTTTTTTGTTGTGAATTTTTTGCTACTGACGGAGATGGAGAACAGAAACGACAGAACTACTTTAAAATTAAGTTCTTTTCGAATTTTTTAGGATAAATTAATTATTATTTTTTTTCTTTTTTTTTACTACAATATTCGCATTATTCCACGTTTTCAGTGCTAGCGGGTTTACTAGTGGATGCCCTCGCGGAGTCTTAAAAAGCAAAAAATTCTGAAAGCCATTTTCGTGATAAGCCAGTATCCAAGCCTTTCAAAGTGTTATTCGTATATGTAACACCGGAAAAATAATTGGCCATTGTAAACAGAAAATATGAGTTTCTAAAAAATTTTCATTTTAAATGAAAACTGAAAACCAAAATTTTAATTTTTTTCCTTCTACCACATTTTGTGGTTCTGCCAGTTATTGTGTAGAGAGGTTGAATTTTTTTAAGTTAATATAGAGTTTACCTAACCAAAATAATATTACAGATTAGCGGTGAATTTTTCAATCTAGTGCAGAATAAAAATAGTGATAGTATTTATAAGTGAGGCCTATCAATCAACCTAAATAAGGACGTTCTGCTACACTTATTCTAAACGTTAAAAATTGGACCTAGGCCCTAGTTGTATCCAGAAAAACAACATTTGAGTATTCAGACTCAGTCATATAAATGGGAGTTAAGGACGCCATTTACGCTCAGTTTATAACACAGTTTGAACGGCGCAAACCAAAACTGCACGGTTAAATCGGAGCGTGTGTGTAAAATCCGGAGTACCGTTCAGTTCAAATTTATGGACTGTGTAAAATCTGTGAGCCGTAGATTTTGAACTGCCCAAACTAGAACTGTGCAGATAAAACTGATCGTGAGTGTGGCTATTGTGTATTTGCTCAGTCCATTTCAGTTTTGAGCATTGAACATATCCGATCGGAACTTGAACCAAACTGAACTAAAACTGCGTAAAAACTGTGTAGTGAGTGTGATGAACTGAGTAAGCTTAAAACTTCACAGATTTCGTTAAAATTTAACTGCGCAAACCAGAACTGTGCGATAGACTGAACGTGAATGGAGCCCTTAAAGCTAGACAAGAGACTAAACTGGGACTCTCCACTGGGATACCCCATCAGTAAAGCTACTAGGGCTATAAAAGGCTCTTGGGTCAGACAAGGATCTTATACCACAAATTATGTACTGGATGTAAATTATGTACTGGATGTTTAACCTGTTGTCATTTATGCCGCTATAGTCTGGTGGTCCAAGACTAAACAGGTCATGGCGATCCTCAAGTGCAGCAGACTGCCACGGCCTATTTGCCTTTCCATTACTGGAGGTATGCGGGCCAGTCCCACAGTAGGAATAGAAGTAATCAACGAATGGACTTCATTGCATATCTCCATATGGAAATCATCCGTCATAAGTGCCTCGAGACTTCAGATCTCATTGAATTGGCCCTATATATACGCAAAACCTTAACTGTATCCAAAAAATGTAGCTCCCGCTACAGGCATGAAAATCTAAAAATGCACCAGCCAGAGGTATGCACGCTCCAGCTACAGGCATTAACACCTATAATGCAGTCGCATCGGCATAGACCATTCCAATTGCGAGTGTCGTTTTACCAAGCGGTGCCCCAACTAAATACTAACTACGGCCTATTCTGCTTGACCTACCCAATCGAACGAGAACTAGTCTAATGGCACCCAACCAACAACGATAATTAACCGTTTTTTTATCTTAAACAATGTTGTAAAGCCCCGATTTTGCTCCTTTTAGTCTAAAAAAGTGTGAGCCTACCGTGCTTCGTTTGGACTATTCCGTGCGTCTTTTATTCCTACGTTCATGTAGCGGACTGTATTTGAAAAAGTAGAATTTTTACTAAGATGTATCGTGTCTGTGTCATGCTAAGTGCGGGCGAGTCTTATTTTTACTCGTGTGGGTGGGTAAGTGGTTTTCCGTTTTCCAGGCAAAAATACGTGCAATTGATACGTGCGCTAGGCTCAACCTAGAGAAACAACAAGGCAATTTAAACGTAAAAATATTCTTCCAAAATAGCTGCAGGGTGCTTTGTCGTAGTCCAGACTCTGGCCAGGAAAGATAGGGTATCGCTCTGCTCTGTCCCCGGACGATAAGGATACAGACAAGTTACAGAAGACTCCACACATGTTATCTGTGAATTGCCGGCTCTGATATCGCTTAGTACGAACAACGTTTATCAGAGACGAGAGTCGCTTTTCTTTTAGAGTTGGCTTAACCCTAAAGGTGCTCACATAACATCTCTTTTGTTCAGTTGCTGCTTTTAGTTGAAACGTTAAAATTGCGATTAGAAAGATTCAAAATGCGACTTTCTGCGATTAGAGGCGGAAACTTTGTGAAAAACCCTTTGGCCCAATTCATAAAGGGTCAAAAATGTTTTCCTATCCCTAGTCCTATGTGATTAGATTCTTGAAGGGTGTTTGGTCACGCTGTCACGCTCAAACCGCGTGCCAATTTTATTAATGGCAGTTTGAGGGTCAGACATGCCAGACCGTTTCCTTTTCCACTTGTTGTTCTTATAGGTCAGGGTATCGGTTATCTTTACTTGGGCTGTCACATTAGTTTGGTCAACCTACATAGCCGTGTCAGTTTATTCTGTGCCAAATTCTCTTATTGGTCTATCTAGATAATGGAAAGATGCCATTCGGTTATAATAGTCATAAAACCCAGATACAAAGAAAGACAGAACTCGTCCATTAGGGACATCTAGTGCTTGTTTTTATAAAAAAAAGATTTGAAAGTTAACTACTTATAGAAGCTAATTTCTAAGTCCATCCTCTCTGTTCCCGTGTTATTGGCAATTAATAAAAGGACGACTAAGAGCTCTTCTATGATTATTTAAATAAATATATTTAAACTGCAAAATCGACAGGCAGAGTGACACATCAATAAATAATGCCGGACCGAGTTAGATTAAGAAGCTAAAACACAATCCGAAGAAAGTTTGAAATTCCTTTGAAGTAAATAATTTTAATTTCAGTAATTTACGCCAAGGATTTTTATTGCTTCAAATAAAGCAGCTCTGTCTTATATACGCAGCTACATACACTCCCCCGAAGCAAACATCTCGAATTGCTTAATTTGCACTCGAGGATTTCCTGTAACCTTTGCGAATTACCATGAGTTGCTCTCATTACCTACATCAAAGGTCGTCATTATCTCAGCACAGAAGTCGTTAAAATTTCCTGAAAACAGCATCTTACGACAGTAGATTTGTAATTGGCCTAAAATCTCTGCAAAGTAGTCTCGTATCCTTTGGCGCAATCTGTGGTTTCTCAGATGGTTTTAGCGGCTGAGTATATCTTGAAGATGATCCCCACCGAAATGTAACAGATGTTCCAGGCAGCAAAACCAGAGCCAGCCATAGGCGCTCATCCATGCCAGTACTACTACTACAGCAAGAGAATACCAGGCGAAGGATTACGAAGAATAATTTGAAGGTTGTAACAGACACTTCGACTCCACATGTTCCATTTCACCCGTCGCACTAGTGCTTGTTCCATGTGTGTCCTTACGATCTCGATTACACTTCAGACATATTCAGGACAGTATCCTTAAGATATCAGTGGTGCAGGATTAATGTCCTTCTTGGCAATAAGTGGGCTGCAACTTGGTGTGATATAAATCATGCAGATTTCCTTGGACATTGGACGGCAATGCGACAAAATTTTGCAGCAAATTCAATGCATTTCATAAAGGATTACCGAACAACCACTCCACAAGTCATCAATAACACAACGGAAGGATGCGAAGTGAATATGTATCGGCTACATGACAACATGCATTTATTTTATGCCTGGAGATGTTCTTTTGATGGCAATTAATTTGCCTTTTGGATTTGAATGCATGTGCAATGTGCATGGTGAGTTGAAAAAAATTGCAATTATTGGAATGGTGTTTACTTTTCTGCTTATAGGTTTTTCATTGAAGAAAACGTTTGTGCTCATAAGCACAATTTTTAGAGTCCCTTATTAAAAAAATGCAATTTTGTAATTTTTCCGAACTGTCAAAGCAAGTAACAAAGTGTCCTTGCTTTTAGATTACAATGTGTTCGCAGGCAAATGATCTTATTTCATCATCACATACATATGTACATACTCGTATGTATGTATGTATAAACTTTCAGATATTTCCTACAATTTTTTATTACTTCAAAACATTTGACTAAGTTTCTTGTTCTGTAATTTCTCTCCTTGGACTCAACCATATCATTTAACAGGGTCTTCCATTAATTACGTTTTTGGAGAATTTTCGACCCCCCCCCCCCCTCCGCCCTTGGTGAGATGAACCCCCTCCCCCACCCTCAAATATCTAGTATTTACAGTAAAAATACTCTTTTCATATGTATTGGCGGCTAAACAATCGAGGGGTTACTGTGCTACTTTGTGGCGCTCGCATAACCGCGATAAATATTTTTGTGCAGGATTTAGCCATACCTTAGTGGAAAAGCATGTTTGCCTTAATTTAACCCAGTTTTCTCACAATTTTACACTGTTTCTTGCGGAAAAAAATTACGTGATATTTGCCGAGAGCCCCCCTCTCCCCCACGTGAGATTGGGTGAGATTCGGCTCGACCCTCTCCCCCCTTAAACGCCTCACATGATTAATAACTCGTATATTTGACACTAGAGATTCGTCAAGCACTTTTTTTTGCCCAAGTTTGCAATTCGAATTGAAGAGACAATTTCTATCATGGAAAGGGGTCGTCCATAAATTACGTGAGGTGTTTTTAGGGGGGGAGGGGGTCGAGCCAAATCTCGCGACATCTCACCAAGGGGGAGGGGGGTCGAAAAATCGCCAAAATCACCTCAAGTAATTTATGGATGCCACCAAAGTAGAACAGAAGAAACAAATGCTTTATTCGAAAATGTAGATTGCTTTGAGTAATTTGAAGACAACATTTTAGGTGATTCTACAATGGATGGTAACAGTGAAAGATGATTTGGCAATGACGATAACAAACTAGCATATAATGATGACGGTAAGATAAAAGAACACTCTGCTTATCAAGTGGTATATTTTCTAAGGAATGGATTTTGGAAGAGTAAAAAAATTGAGCCTCACAAAACACGGACTTCCGAAAGGAAATATAGAGAACTCAGAATAGGAGAAAAACAGAAGAGGGATAAAACCTCATTTCGTGCTAAGAGCGTGCCACAACGAAAAAGCATAGTGGAGGCCCCGCATTGTGCCCCTATCCTACCGTCCCTATCGACTAAATTACCCACTAGCAATGTGCCATAGACTGCCTGGCTGCATATACAAGGTTTAACTCACCAACCCTGAGTTTGGTAAACCTTCTGGCATAGACCTAATCATAGGAGATGATTTGTATTTGGGCTTGACCCTGCAAGGCATACGTCGTTACATCCCAGGAGCTCCGCCAGATTAAAATACTATTTAGGCAGGATACTGTCAGGTCAAATTGTATAATGATACCTATAGCAGTGTAACCTTGCACCTTCAGTCCACAGGTGATCTTTCGCAGACATTGCGACTATTTTGGGAGATCGAGGAACTGCCATACATATCCTTCGTGACTTCTAACGAAGCGAGTTGTGAGGAATTTTTTAAAATGACTATATTGTAAAACCACCCAAGAAAGATAACAAAAATACTTTTGGTAATACTCGCAATCATGCTGTTGCATGCCTTCTTCCACTAGAGAAAGGATTCGCTACAGATACTGAGATGTGTAGTAAATATCATCGTTTTCTTGAAGAGTTAGTTTAGGACATATGATAAATGTGCCGGAACACGAACCAACGTAACCTATAAAAAGCGACATCAACTTGCCTCACGACGCACAGTGGGCCAAAACGACTTGTTGGCTATCAAAAATCTGTAACTTTTGTTCTGTTAAAGATATCATAATGAAACTTTTGGAAATAAATATTGACATTACCTTTTAATTGCTAAAAACAGGTTCAGTTGGTCAAAAAAACCAACAAAATTTGAAGTAGTCAATAAATGAATTATTAATGTTATTTAAAAAGTTTTAACGTCATTTTTAACTTAATCTTTAATTATTTTATTATCTCCATAACAATATTTAATTAAAAAAAATTTTTACAAATATATACAAAAAAATAAAAATTATATTATACTCGAATACTAATCAGTTGGCACACTTTCAAACATATTATCTATATTTTCATCTGTGTCTAGTAAATAGGCCATTTCCTCTGGATATTCCCTGATTCTGAAAAGTTTGTCCCGTATTCTCCGAAATGATGAGATGTATGGATCTAGAGCGCGTTCAAAAACCTTACTATGGTTAACCATGGTTAACTATGGTAAACTTTTATCGTTCAAAAACTCCGTGGTTAACTACAACATAACCACGAGCATAACTTTTTGGCGTTCAAAAACTCCCGTGGTTAACCATGGTGTAGTTAAATTTTAACCCTGCTCGGGAGCGTGATTAGCGATAGTTAAGAAGAAGAATAAAAGCAACTCACTGACAGTTGTTTTAATGGTAAACAAATAAACAAATCAAAGTGGGATTTGTGGGATTATTGCAAATAAATAATAAATAAAATAATTGAAGCAATTAGCGGGGGACTATTTTATGGAAAATTTTGTTTTTATTTTTCTTCTTCTTCTTTTACCTGTAGTTAACCATGGTGCGTTCAAAAACCTCCATGGTTAAATATAAACTTTGGTGGTTAAGCGAAGTGATGCAGCATAACCACAGCTAACCTCGTGGTTTACCATAGTAAGGTTTTTGAACGCGCTCCTGATGATATAAGCAGCATATTCATGACATCAACGTTTTGCTTTTGCCTTGAAGTTTTTCTGGTGTTGTGGTATCTGTAGCGCTTGTATTCCTTATTTTTGGCTTCCTAGGCTTCTTCCGACAGTTCGCCAATTGGCAAAAGACAGTGAAGTATTATATTTTTTCCATGCCTTAAAGCTTTGTGAATTGTTGCTGTTAATTTTTGCCATGCATATTTCTCATTTAGTAATATTTCTGTTTGTCCTGAATATATTCCGAATTTTTCGGCATTTATAGGAAGACCACAAGAAAGAATAATTTTATATGGTCCTAAATCTCTTTATAATTTCCACGGCCATTTTGTGATATCCGCTGTTATGTCCGTGTACTCGCTGTCTCCTCGCTGTGTTGCCGTCATTTGTGCTTCCAAATCCTTGCTTAAGTGTATCAATGACTTTTTGCTCTGCCTTGTCAAGAATTCTCTTTTGTGGTACGTGCGTGCCCTCCGCTGTAGGTTTATACGATGAAGTTTTTAACGTGCGTCAAAAATGACGAATTGTTGTGTTTTTACAGCGTGATGTTTGTGTGGCTGTGTGTTTGTTTGTTTGTATGATGAAAAAGGGAGAAAAGAAAATCAAGAAAACGTCTGTTGTGAGTGGTCTACCCAGTGATATATAGATATGGACTGCTAAATAAGCAAAATCCCATACAAAAAAGTGGCACCAAAAACTATCGTTGTCTCGTTCCCCCGTTAAAATCCTATGAACTTTAATCGGTTTTGAAATAAAAAACAGTTCAGTGCATGTCAGCGATATAAACATAATTAGAAAAAACTAGACAGCTATAGAGGTTTTTCTTCTTTCTCTACTTTCGTTATTTTTAAAAGTTCGTTAAACAGAGGGAAATGACCCTCACATATTTAAAAAAAATACATTTATTTAACGAAAAAACTGCTACTAAATAAAAAATAATGATGGAAAATTATTTCTATCAATTATAACATACATCTTATTACTTATTTTCCTCTAAATTCGAAAAAAAAATTGTTGTTTACATAGAAGAGGTCTTCTTCTTCTGGAGAAAAATGGTACCATTGAAAGTTGTCAATTAGCAGTCCATATCTATATGTCAGTGGGTCTACCCATGATGGCAGTCCCTCTCGGTCCCTCAGCTTCCCTCTCCCAAAAACTCGTGCTTTATGCAGCAAAATAATTAAACCAAGTTGTCGTCAAATTAATTAAACCAAGTTGTCGTCTGAACTCTTGTTGTATCCTGTATTTCTCCTCCAGTCTCTTTTGCTTATTATCAAGGTTGTTTCGTACACGCTCATCAGTGAAACTAAGTCGTAACTCATGTGCAATATAAGTAAATTCCATAAATCGAATCCTTGCATGAAGAGGCGCAAGCCCGTATTGATAGTTTTCTTCAACATTGCATTCTTCTTCCGTATTTCGAAAAACTTTTGGATTTTTTTGGCAAATAGTACAAGTTGCTGATGATTTGGGGTCTGTTACGAATTGGGTTACTCTGCTATCACACATTGTTAAGTGAAGCCTATGCATTACTTCTATTTCTTTGTCGTTAACGGGAACTAAAGTATTTATTTCTTATTTCACGAGGTCAACTTCACTTTGAACCAATTCTTTTGTTTCCTTTACATATTTAAATTTAATAGGTGTACAAAAGTGTGCAGATGATGGACGAGGATTTCTCCAGTTTTCGGAAGTACTGCATTTTAAACGAAGAGGAACCAATGACATTCCGAATAAATTGACGTCTGCTATATTTTCGTCATTATTTCCAGAATTTTTGGGCTTGTATTCGCTTTGCCTAATTAAAGCTACATTTTACTGCTTCTGAGAACTTATCCTGATAGTTGCTTTCACTCACCGCCCCGCGAGAAGACGATTGGCTTAATACCTCTACCAGTGACTTCAAGGTGGGCTTTTCCCTGAATTTGTTCACTATAGCAACACAAGCACAAATCAAATGAGTCATAAAGTCATAAAATTCCTGCATTTTGTGCAATTCCTGGGAACATCCCTCGTGTGACATAGAACATATAGTCCAGTCAATGGCCGTTTTCCCTCAGGATTCTGTGAAACAGCACCGATTTGCACAAAAATTTGGATTTAGGTTCTACTTACCTTCTACTTCAAAGTTGGCTTTGTGCGTGGGGTTGCTTTTACCCTTGGGGGTTGGATGCCACCAATTCTCGGAGGTGAAAAATTTTTCATTGAAAATAAGTCCGGGAATAGATATATTGGCTAATTCTAAGCAACTTTTGCTATATAAAGTTTTTTCTGAAAGTCAATACATTTCGAGTTATTCGCGAGTGAAAATGTCAATTTTTCAACCAAAAAACCACGTTTTCAGACGGTTTTTCGCGAATAACTCAAAAAGTAAGTAATTTAGCGAAAAAATTATTCTTATTAAAAATGTAGATTACAAAAAAGCCAAAAAAATGGTGGGTATATGGTGTGTGTAGACCCAATACAAAAATAGTAATAGCTTGTTGAAGGTTGGTTCTTATTTGTCAAACGCCAAAATTGAAAGTTTCAACTTGAAGTAAACAAAAAACAATGCATTTTTCGGGAAAAACTCATAAAACCTCTTTTAAAGTGCTTGAAAAAACCTTTATTTTTGTTTTTTTATAAAAGTCCCTAGAATTAAAACTAAGCGAGTTATGACGAAAATAAAGTTGGTCCCTATTTTTTCGGCGACAAAAAAATGCGAAAATCACCCCCTAATTACCACCCCCATTGAAAATAATCGGTACCACTTCACAATTCACTTTATTAATGTAGTTGTAATATGCTCTAGAAGTTTGACCGTTTTACAGTGGTTAGTTTGGGAAAAAATTGCGCTTGAAGCGAAGAGAGCATTTTTGTAATTTTGCAAAATATTGCCTTTTCTTCAAAATAACTCAAAAACTATTAACGATACGCAAAATTTTGTAGAGTGCACATTCGTAGGTTTTGCTTTTCTGAAAATTTTGGTTGTTCTATTTTTTTTTTTGGATAAAAATTGAGTAAGATATGGCGGTTTACAGTTTGCATATGTTCGTAAAAAGTAACTTGTTCAAGTCCTTTCAGCTCAAACCCTTTCAAAAATAAGGTTTGAAAAAAGTTTAATTTATATGAGCTTATAGCTCTTGGAAAAACCTACAAAATGCTATTTGGAAGGACTTGATAGCTTAAAAACTAAGCGAGTTATGTTTAAAACATAGCGAGTTATGTTTAACACATATTTTCGCAGATATGAGAACACGTATATTGGATACACATTGTACCTATATTTTAGGCTGCCTAAACTTAAGCTCTAAAGGATTAATGGTCAGTAATTTCGCGAATGATCAAAAAGTACGAGGCAACGGGTTTCACCTTTTCATTTTGGAGGAAGAACTAAAAAAGCATCTAATAGAAATGACTTTTTTTTCAAGGAGTGGTTTTTATAACGGTTGAAACTTATGAATAAATAATAAAAAATTAAAACTGTAAAGAAATCTTAATTTAATCATTCCAAGTTGCTGAATAACATTTTTCAACATTATTTTTTAATGATAACTATTCTAGGGGGTGGCTTTTAGGGATCGAAAATGTTTAATAAATCATAAATTATGTCCCTTAATGTCAATTGACGTTCATTCAACTTATTTAAAAAAAATTTCAATCGTTTACTCGCTCGAATCTACAATTCTAAAATTGTTTTCGAATAGAGGTGTTTTTACCCCTTAAAAATAAAAAGCAACCCCCCGCACAAAGCCAACTTTGAAGTAGAGGGTAAGTAGAACCTAAATCCAAATTTTTGTGTAAATCTGTGCTGTTTCACAGAATCCTGAGGTTTCGCCGTATTTTGCCTTCTTTGACTGGACTAATAGGGACCATTGTCTGGAAATACGCACGCGACAACAAGGTAGGCTTTACTTCAAATACCATTTTCTTCGAAGATCGCAGGCGATCGCAGCCTAAATTTTTTTTTATCGATGCAGGAGGGTTTCTACTTTAATTTGATGCCAATTAGAAAGTAGCAATTTTTTTAAAAGT
Source organism: Thereva nobilitata (assembly GCA_963855945.1). Taxonomy (NCBI): domain Eukaryota; kingdom Metazoa; phylum Arthropoda; class Insecta; order Diptera; family Therevidae; genus Thereva; species Thereva nobilitata. The sequence goes on along the minus strand of OY979694.1, from coordinate 51,538,235 downwards.
TAAAAATAAATACTAATTTGAACAAAAAATCGCCCTTTTTAATTAAAATGTTATCATTAAAAAAACTATTTGACTTTTATCATAAATTCTTCGCCTAATAATACCTCCTCCTGTATAGTAAGTGATTTCATTAATAACAATTCAACCTCCCCATACAAACATTTTCACAATAGAACTTTGAAATCAAAGAAAATACGAACATTTTTTAAAAAAAAATGAGCTGTTCAAATTTTTCTCTGACTTTAGCCATTCCAAACACAAAAGGGGGGGGGGGGTAAATATTAAGAAAAAATTGTTGCCATAAGGTAATATATATTTAGTTTACTATCGAATGGCATAAAAAATTTTAAAATCTATGACATGACGAAAAACGATTTTTGGTCACCCAAGAATCGTTTTGGCCCACTGTGCGACGCCTCAAAACCGTGTTATACGTCGTCAACTAAGTTATGGGTTGTTTTATGTTTCCTTCAAATCCTCCTCAGGAGTTTCACTCAATGACTGCCTACACTCTGGTCCAAAGTTACAGTTACATCTTTGAACGATTATAATGCGATAACGACGATATCCATATGTTTACACCGCCGATATAAAAAAAATGTTGAAGGCTGTAATCTTCAAAGGATAGTATGACGAGACACACCATCCGCTCCAATAGAGAACTAAAAGAATAGTCACGGTTTCTTTTGGACAAGCACTTGCCTCATTCTTAGTTTACTGGACAGTAAGTCCTTTGATTATTTTGATTACAGGAATATCCTACTGGATCGGAAAACCTACTAAATCACTTTTAAGTGTTCGATGCGCTTTGTGGTGATTATGATCTTCAATCGATGAACAGCAAACGCAATCTTCTTAGAAGAGGCGGATTCACTTTTCGCAAGTGGCAGCGAATAACGCAAGGCGTTCCAAATCTGGACAAAGAAGTCTATACTACTGCTTCTAAACTGCTTCAGGAAGATCACATAAAAATTCAATTATATGGTACGCTGATCAAAATTTCTTTCGTTTATCGATCCCAACCTTCGAACAACTGCCTTCCGGCACAAAACGCAATGTTATTTCCGATATAGGGAAGTTGTTTGACACCCTAGGCTGGTTCAGCCCGGTATTTATTAAAGCCAAGGTGTACCTTCAAACTTTGTTGCTAGTACAATTGAATGAGACGAGGAACCAACCCACCAACCGAACTAGCAACAAACTGGCATGATTTTCGTATTCATATAAATCACCCGGAGCACATAGAAATTCCACGTTGGTTAGTCCAAGCAGAGATATATACGTTCTGCGACGTATCCACTCCAGCCTACTCAAAGTCGTGTATTTACGCATCCCTGTTACAGCCCCTCACACAAACCTTCAGCCTAGCAAGATTAAAGTGGCTCCTTTAAAAAACCCTTGGAAAACTAAAAATAGGCTAGAACTCTGTGGAGGCATCTTGCATACCAAACTCATTAATTCTGTTGTAGAGAAAATCTTGAAGCATGAAAACAACGTTACCTAATTGTAATTGGCATTTCGTTTCTACTTCCGGCAATCCTGCTGACAGTCGAGGTTTGTCCCCCAGATGAACTGAAGAAGCATCCCCTATTGGGGGCGCGATGCCAATAATTTGCACTTAACTGCAACTGAACTGAAGAAGAAGAACAAAGTTATCTCTTCCTTAAACAGTGCCGAATTAGAATGTACACTACTCTTCTGGTTAGACCACGTTCACTATCTCCATTTCAATAAGGAGATATGTCACCCTCAGAGCAAAAGCGGGCTATATTTGATGTTGCAGCATACAAATATTTCAGAGCAAAAATGGTTCAATTATTATTCAGAGCAAGAACGGAACGGTAAAAATCTTAGAGCAAAAGCGGGTTAACTTCCTAAACCGTTTTTGCCCTCTAACAAAAACTTAAACCTCTTTTGCCCCCAGTTTTTATTTATACCGCAGTTGCTTACAATATTACTTGGAAATCTATATTTAGACAACATTTTCTGTACTTTACTAGACAAGACAATGCAACTCAATTCATAATTTTGAATTTTTTGGAATTTCCGCGTTTGTAACATAAATGTTTAAAGTTTTCCCATTTTTGACTACTTAAGGCCCGTCCTCACTACGCGGACTTAGATCCCACGCGCTTTTGGCGGAAACGCCTTTTAATTTTCTGAATCATTAGTTTGAGATCCTAAAATAAGAACTAATCTGAAAGAAAATAATTACTGAATATTGATTAATCTACATTGAGAAAAAAATCATTTTCATTTAAAAGTCCCGTATTGTGTGGAAGTACAATGTACCTTTTTAAGCACGGTCTTTTGTCCGAGCAGTTTGGTCGTACTGCCTTTGCCATTAAAAACTCTATAAGGAAAAAAAGGCACAAGCGTGTATGAGCTAAAGTCCGTGTAGTGAGGTTCCACCATTATTTGGGGATTTTTGAATTTCTGACATCAATTTTCGTCAGTTTTATCTTTTATCTTCACAGTACATACCTAACAGGTAAAATAGAAAAAATAGCGGAAATCTTAGGTACAAACTGAGCTTTTAGGGTTATTAATAAGGAAAGTTTTTTTAGGGGGTTTTAGACCTCAAAATGGGTATTTTTCGATTTTTCTGCAATTTGTTAGCTAAAGACTAAAAAGGGGCAGAGATCTTCCTTTTTGGGTTCTTAATAAGACGTATTAAAGTCTCACGTTTTTTCACCCCGGGAAACACCTTTTCCAGGGAATTTTAGTCCACAAAATCGGTATTGTTCGATTTTTTTGAGTGTTTTTTTATCCCAATGATATTTTTTTGTTCAATTTCAATCTTAAATTTTAGAGAAAACGAAGATTTTCTCTTTTTTTACGCCTTTTGTTAGAAAAATTGTATCTGCTTGAGTTATTGAACAAATAAATATATAAGATATACTGCGTTGGTACATATAGTTCTGGTTCTTGTTGAGTTTTCATAGGCTCGTAAAACCCATTTCCAGTTCCCAACCCCATTCCTTGGATTTTTTTTCATTCCCGAGCCAACATTGTACCTGTTGGTATGCCCTAAATGAGTGAAACATTTTCTTTCTCTTTCCGAAGGGACTGTTTAAATGCATTATATCTTTGTTCATTCAACAATGAATGCTTTCCAGATTTCACCGGCCTTTTGTAGTTCTTCATAAGTGGATTCGACATTATTGAATACATCTAAATTTTGGTTTGACTTTACCACTTCTTGGCTCAAAAAATAAATATCATTTTGTGTTGGAGTTAAAGCAGTTAAAAGAACAAGTAGAGCAACATCCTTTCCTCAAATAGTTGCTTGCATTGCATACGATTGCAGTATTCACAATCAAAACCTGCATCTACTGTTGCATTTCTAACTTCGATGTGCTCTTCAGCGTATGCTTGAATTAGCAATTGAATTATCTGTTCTCTATTAAATGCATTTAATATGAATTTTTGTTGACTTATAGTAACTGCCGTGTCGTTCTGCATTTTAAAATCTGGAAAAAAACATTTCTGCGTCGCTGTTCATACACTCTTTAGTGATAGTGTTATCATTATAACCATCAACAACAATAACACTAGATCAATTATCTCTGTATCCCTTAATGTAGCTTCGTCTACAATTTTAAATTCATCGTAAAGATCAGATTTGGCAGTTTTACGCATATCCTCTTTCTTAATAAGGGACATAAGAATTGGAGCCAGTTCAGTTCATAATGAAGGTACTCATCAAGATCTTTATCAGATTTTTTAATAGTAGCATTCTTTGATAAGGATCTTAAAGTTATAATTTTATTATTCACTTTTAAAGCAGAGTACATTGTGGTACTGACTGAACGTATAATTTTGATGTTTTCAAAAATTTTGTCTGACATTTCCATTATACGTTTTTCTCCATGACTTTCGGCCAAAACCAAAAAAAAACGAAAATCTTCTTTTTTTCATAAGATTTCAGATTTTGCACTTAGAATTGAAAAAATAAAAAGATATTAAGCAATATTGCAGAAATATTGCAGAAATATCGAAAAATATCCATTCTGGGAGCAAAATACCAAAAGAGGGGTTTCCCAGGGTGTAAAAACGGTAGACTTTAATACCTGTGATTGAAAACCCTAAAAGGAAGATATCTGCCCATTTTTATCCTTTAACTAACAAAATTCCAGAAAAATCCAAAAATACTCATTTTGAGAGCTAAAACCACCTAAAAAGTGGGCTTCCTTGGGTAGAAAATTGGTATTGTCAAAAATGCAAACTTATTGGTTTACTATTAAAATGAAAAGTTTGAAGTTTAAAATGAAAAGAACTGAAAGTTTCAAATCCAAAAACTACAGAAAAATAGCAGTTTTTTTAGAAATTAAGGCCATACAAAAATGGCATGACTGAACGGAAAAAATGTAGAATATTTACCCAAAAATTAAAGATAAAATTTCAGAAAGTGGACAAACTAGAACTAGAGACAAACTATAACAATTGAATATGCAATTTCGAAAAGGTCACATCTCGCATTTTTTGACAAATACGTTTTTGGATATCAGTGTGTTCTAAATGCTACCCTGTAACTATTATGTTCAAACAAGCCACATATGTATCTAGTATTCGTTCTACTGTAGACGTCATGGCGTGGCGCGAAATACTTTCGAAAAGGTCACAATTCTATATAAGAGATGTGCCCTTTTCGAATTTATTGCTTAAAGACCGTTAGTCGCCATAATAATTTTGTCTCTTTTGTTCACGTGATTTAATACCGTTTCCGTACGGATTTTAGGTTGGAAAGTGAGCGATTGCCAGGTCAATTGCACACTCTCCAAACTTAAACCCGTATAGAAACCAGTACCCTGCAGAAGAAGATTTTTAGTGAAAGTCTATTGATTATCTTTAATTTAAGTTTATGTTAAATTTTAGATGCCTAAAATAAAAGTCTCGCGAAATTTATATGGTTTTTTCTTTAAATTCTGTTTACCCAATGCCATGAATTTCGAAAAGGGTATATCTCATCAATTTAAAATAACTAAATATACTTATATAATGACGTTAACATCAAAATCTTTTTGTAACTTTGGGGCCATCCATAAATTACGTGAGGCGTTTTTGGCCATTTTTCGACCCTCCCTCCCCCCTTGGTGAGATGTCGTGAGATTTGGGTGGACCCCCTCCCCCTCCCCACAATCTCACGAGAGTTTTTCAAATTTTAAAAAATTTCTACTATTTACACTATTATGCGTATTTGTAGTTTAAAGACGCTAACCTGTGCTTGATTGCGTTGGATTTATTTAAAAAAAACATAATTTGTGTTGAAGAACAGTACTACAAAATCACCAACTCACCAAGCCAAACACCTTAGATGACTAATTATGTCGCCTGGTGTAAATGTCTGCTTTTTGTATAGTGCAGATAGCATGTGTTCTGACTGATATGAAAAGAGCCGATTCCAAATATAATCTCTATGATTGCAGTTGGATTAGGTACATTATGCACTTGAGATACTTAGGAGGGCATTAGGTTCCAGCTTTTTCAAGACTTTTGGGCCTTTTTTTGTTCCAGCTTAGACCACCACACTTTTTCAGCGTGGGGTCGCAATCTGTCTAAAAATGATCGTATAAGTCAATTCATACGTTAAATTCCAAGTTTTTCCCAGGCCATTGTAAAAAATGATAAGAATTTTTCATCACGCCATACACTCTTTATTATTTTCAAATTTTCAATTTAGTCGAAATATATAAATAGTATCACGTATACTTTTTATGTAATGGATTCATTATGATTCTTTATGTGCAATATATATTGAAAAAATCTATGCTCATCTGAGACTACACCAAGCTTTTCGTGAATGATAAGTGCGGATACAAAAAGATGATTTTAAAGATTTTCTCATTTACAGATATTGTACTTAAAAATGAAGAAAACAAAAAGATATTAAGAAAAATTGCAAAAAAAAATTGCAGAATAAACGAAATAGCCATTTTGAGGGCTTCCCGGGGTAGAAAATGGGTAGACTTTATAACCCCTTATTAAGAACCCTAAAAGGAAGCTCTCTGCCAATTTTCAGCCTTTACCTAATTATTTCCGCTATATCGCTTTTTTCGGCTTAATTTACCTGTACTACTAATTTAACCCAGTTTTCTCGCAATTTTACATTGTTTCTTGCGGAAAAAAAATTACCTGATATTTGCCGAGACCACCTCCCTCCCCCACGTGAGATTTGGTGAGATTCGGCTCAACCCCCTCCCGCCCTAAACGCCTCACGTAATTTATGGATGTCCCCTTTCGATTGCTAATTGGCCCCAAAATGTAACTCAAAAGAAAATTCTCTAAATATTATACTTCTTTAGAAAATAATTAGTTTTTTTCATTTCCTGAAAAATTTAAATATTCAGAGATGTGCCCTTTTCGAAATTTCATATTCAATGTTAATAAAAACTGAAAAATTACAACAATCGTAAAAATGTACGTTAATAATAATTACAAGTGAAAAATTCTATAACTTCGAAAAATATGAAAAACGAAAATTTCAAGAATAACAAAAATGTTTTATTGTTGCAAAAATTAATCTCAGAAATGAAAAAAAAATTGTAAAAATGCAAAAACTATAGTGGAACATCATTAATTGCAAGGGCCTCTAAAAAAATCTTCTAGTTATGGAAAATTCGAGTAAAGGAGGTTGATTTTATTGGTAAAAGCATAAGCAAAAGCATTTTTAATGAAAAATGAGAACAAAAGCAGTTCAAATTTTAGTTCCGCGCAAAAGCGGTATAAGTTTTCATTAAGAGCAAAAGCGGAATAAAAAGTTAACCCGCTTTTGTTCTCGGTTTTTTGATACACCGTTCTTGCGCTGAAGTATGGTTATATCATTTTTACTCTAAGAACACGAAGATATTCCTGTTTTGCGCTAAAAAAATTACCGTACCGTTTTCGCTCTCTTTGTTATTTTAACCCGCTTTTCTCCGAGGGTGTCATATAGTCAGTTGGACACACCCTTAATAACACTCTATAGAGTCTAGTACGTTATGCATTCACCTATTTCTAAGCCGGGATCAATAGTCCTGTGGTGTTCCCGGAATCGAGAATTTAGCCTCGAAACAGTCACCTCAGCAACACCACCAATATGGTGGAGAGTTTAAATTTAATTTTTGCTGATCTAAATTTTCTTTTCCTCCAGGTGACTTGAATTTTTGTCTACATTTGCGCTACGGAGTTCCAATTTTATTGTACAAGACCAATACATAGTAATAGACATAGCTCCACCAGAGGTTTATATGCTAGTAGAGCTCTTAAATTTGCATTTTGGAAATTGTTTGCCTTCCACTTTTACTTCTTCATGATTAAAAGCTTTTTTCCACAGATTACTAATGTTACTTTTCAACTAATTGTGGAGCCCTAGACCCACACCAAATAACGTACAAAAACAGGTCCTTAATTTTCCCTTTAGTTCTACAAAAACAAGTCCTTACTTTTACTTTACCTTGCCTTTATTTCTAATTTTAACATAATTTACATTTCAGCTTTTTGTGCACAACATTTATTTTCTAATTAAAATTGTTAAATAATTAGTAATCATTATTTTTCCTACCTATTAACAAATCTTACTATTATAACTTTACTTGAGACTATGCGAAAATTATAATTATCAGAATAATCATAGTCTCTCAAGCTGATATAATGGAAAACACTTTAAGAATATGATTACAAAATAATTCAGGCATCAGGAATGCTTCATTTAAATGCTAATATATTCAGGTCTCCATCTCATAAATCGAAACAGAAGTTGCACATAAATAACTATCTGTGAACGTGCCCCGTTTAAACTGGGGAAGAGTCCAAAAACGTCACAATTATTCGAGAAAACCATCTTAGAAGCAGATTATAGAAACAGAAATATAAATTTTAAAATTCATATTTCCAGTTTTTGCTGTGAAGCTTTTCCATAGTACCTATGGTTGTACAGCTTTCTATCTGTTCACATACGCTTGTCAAACGTCCTTCGGGTTGATGGTATAATTACATCAACATAAATTAAAATAATTTCAGACGAGTTTGCTACATCGTGTAGAGAAACTAAAAAAAAATGTCTTCTGCAATTCTCTATAAGAGGTGGGCTAATAGGACAAAATGTGGCTTAGCGAACAATATCATATATTTCAGTTTTGGTTCTTATAGAATAAAAAAATACGAAAATACATATGAACAATGTTCATTCATCGTTTTAGGCAGATTTTTACTATTTAATCACAATTAATAGCCGTGTTCTTTTTCTGCTCTTTTTTACTCGTATTTACTTGGAACTACTCCTGCTCTCACAGAAAATTCATATGTTTTACTCATATCGACAAATTTTGCGTTCCTTTAATTTTTTACTCCGGAGTACTTAAAAGTAGAAAAGGAACACGGCTAATGTAATACATTGATGCCCACACCAAGCTACCCTACCCTTAAGTCTTAATAGAATTAGTACAAGGCGGAATAAAAAACAACTTTTTTGTAAAAAAAAAATAAAAACCGTGAAATATGGAAAATTTTCAGAAGCAGGAACTGTAATTATCGTAGAAACTTATCCTATCTACACATCTATGCGTAAATCGCAAAAAATTAAAAACAGCTGTTCCCAAAAAAGGTTTGAACAAGGACCAAAATAGTCCTAGAGTTATTTTGAAAAGCCTTCTTTGCTCGCGAAGAGTTGCCTACAACCTCATTCCCATAAAATGTATATGAGTTTCTAGCCTTTTTGTCCAGATTTGACCGAAATTAGCCAAAACATATTCATATAATTCCTACGATTTTTCTCTTAATTATAGCGTTAGAAATCTGCAGGGTAAATCTATTTTAAACAAAAACTATCGCTCACAATCAGAATAAGTCTGTAATTGATATTTGCGATTTGATTTTAACACATTGTCATGATAGTGATGTAGTTGGGAAGTTGGATGTTTTCTTTTTTTTCTTTACATATGTTAAAATAAAAAGAAAAAAATAATTTCTGCAAAATCGGGCCTGTGCTGCGCGAGAAAATTGCATAAATGTGGATTTTTGATGCATTTTGAGTGCGTTGCTACACTATTTTTTGAATTTTTCCAGTTCTGTTGGTCGTAGAAAAATAAAAGAAAATTGAAAAGTACTGGTGAATGAACAGACTATCGCACTGATTTGATATAAATACTTTGAAATGAATGAATCCTAACCTCAAAAAACCAAAATGTATGATTTTTTTTTTACTAAAAATGCAAAAAATAACGGGAAAATAGTCGGATTTTCATAAAAATTGGAAAAAATGTGTATTTTGATGCTATGAATGCGTGGTTGAAATTAGAAAAAAAAATTAGTTTTTTACGGGAACAATTGGCACTTTTCGAAAATCATTAAAATTTGCGTCACTTTATGCCAAATCATCATAGGGTGAATTTTTTTTTAAATTGTAGGTTTTTTATGTACCTACTTTCTAGTGAGCATACGCAATACTTCGTTACTTTATTTAAAATGCCCATTTTAGGTATTTGAAAAAAATAAAAAATTTCAATTTAAAATTAAAAATTATTTTATTTTATTGCAGCACAGGCCCGATTTTGCAGAAATATTTTTTTCGCTTTATCTAAAGATATGTAAGGGAAGAAAAAAAGAAAAAATCCAACTTCCCAACTACATCATAAATTTGCTTTTTTTGGTTTAATTTCCCTCTACTAAAATTATTCTACACACCAAAAAGTGTGTTGTATTTTCATAGCTCAAAAGTGTGTTGTTACTCCAAAAGTGTGTTAAATAAATGTGTTAAAACAATATACTTTTTCTTGAAAACACACTTAGGTGTGTTGAATAAAACGGTTAGACCACGCATTTTGTGCGTTAAAAAACACACTTCACTGTGTTACACCTTTTACAGTGCAAATTAAACACAAAGTCCTCTTCTAGAACAGAATCTGATTAGACTGGCGATGAAAGGACATGCAGTTAACTCCGACAGTTCCAAATATAGAGACTTTGTAGTAGTGTTGGGTAGGACACGATTATAAAATGAGTTTGTAAGAGGTGCCTCTTTTTTCTTTTGAGCCAGTACAATGCCATACTTCAAATGAGGCGAGGTGCTATTGTAATGCCAAAATGACAAAAACCAGCAGATTAAAAAAAAAAAAGAAAGAAAATAAATACCAATGAAGTGCATTTTTACAAGTTTAATTCTTATATTCATTAAACTGCCTTAGAGTAAGTAAGAAATCTATGCCTCCACAATGTACAGCCACCGACAACTAATTAGAAACAGTTTCATAAAAATTGCATTTATACATTTTTTATTTTTTATGTAGAAATCCTGTTAAGAATTCATTATGATATTGTTATTGATTTCCTTCAATTATTATCTATTTAAAAAAATTAAGAGGAGGTGGTGGGAATTATTTAATTTGATTCCTACATAAAAACTGTATAAATGCAATTTTTATGAAACTGTTTCTAATTAGTTGTCCGTGGCCATATATTTATACTAGTGGGGACCCCTGTTTAAACACAAACCGTAAAATAGCAAAAATATCAAACACAAAACGAAATTCCAGTCTGAGCAAGACCCTCAAAGTAAACGGACGCGCTATTAAATCGAGTGAAGTGATAAACAGTGATAATAAAACCCAACCGCCACGATGGCATCAACATCAGATGGCATAAATCTCTATCCTATCACCTTTGAACCAGGTATATTCAAAGTCATCGTAAGATGCAATAACAAAACCCCAATAAGCAAAATTAAAACCGCCAAAACTATCATCCAAACATTTGAAGAAAAAAAAGAATTTATAAAGGAAGTAAAGCAAGTCAGTAGAAATACGGTTATCGTTGAAGCAAGTAGAGCACACATCGCCGATGATATAGTACAAAACGAAACACTAAAACAACTAAACTATAATTCATACATTCCAATCGACTTCCTCACTCGAGCAGCGGTAGTCAAAGGAATAGATTGTGATATTGACGACGTCACTCTACAAAACGAAATAGAATCTCCGATTAAAATTCACTCCTTGCAAAGATTGAAGAAAAGAACCAAAGACGAAAACGGAAAAATAAAATGGGAAAATTCACAAGCCGTAAAAATAAATTTCTATGGTAACAAAACACCACAATACATATATCTGTACAAAGTACGCATTCCCTGTGACAGCTACATACAACCAACCAAACAATGTTTTAAATGTTTTAAATATGGGCACACTACCAAATTTTGCAGGAGCCTAGAAATATGCATCAATTGCAGCGAAAACCCGAAACATCCCAACTGCACTAAACCTGCCAAATGCATTAACTGCAAACAAACCCACATTGCAACACATAAATACTGTCCAGAGAAAATACGACAAAGGGAAATAAATGAAACCATGGCGGTCAGAAACTTGTGCTTCCTTGAAGCCTCACTTGAAATCCCACGGAACAGAAAAAGTCTATCTTCCAGAATAAACAACAGATTCCTAGATTTAGAACTTGAAGAAGAATTTCCTTCATTCCCATCTCCCATATCATGCGATTTTCCAACCGCGATTAAATACAAGACACAAAACAACCAAAAAATCATCAGACATCAACGCTCACGATCAACTTCAATTAAAAGAAAAAGAGAAACAAACACTGATCAAACCAACGAACAAAAAAAGAAAAATATCACAGTAATAAGCGAAAACTTAACCCAGAAAAAATCAAATAACCTTCCAATTGTTCCAACACCAAAGTTAAACCTCAATATAGCTACATCAAACATAGAACCAAGTCCAGAAACAACAACTTTCATTGTCCCCAGCAACATATCAAATACAATATCACAAACAATAAACGAAGATCAAGCATCAATACGCTCAGACCAATCAACAGCTAGTAGAAAATCTAGAACAAGACCAAAAAAAAAAGGTGGATAAATCCACAAATACTAGAATCAACAAAATGAACACCTTCATACTTCAGTGGAATTTAAATGGACTATTCTCTAAACTCCCAGAACTCCAATTAATTATCAATGAGACCAACCCTCTCATAATATGTCTACAAGAAACAAGACTACAACCACAGCAACACTTTCAACTAAAAAACTACAACATCGAAAGAAATGACTATACTAGCGGGGGAAACACCTGCGGGGGTACCCTAATCGCAATAAAAAACAGCATATCTTATGAATTAATACCATTACAAACAAACTACCAAACAATAGCAGTAAGAATCAACTACCCAATTAAGACAGTAATTTGCAACACATACCTCCCAAATGCACAATACCTGACATACACGGAGCTAAATAATATCATCACACAAATCCCAAAACCAGCCCTTCTTTTAGGCGATTTCAATGCACATAATACCCTATGGGGATCCGAGATCACAGACCGCAGAGGAAAAATAATAGAAGGTCTTTTACAACAGCATAATATAGGTATCATTAACAAACTTAAAGTTCCTACACACTTTACTACATACACAGGAAAAACAAGTATAATTGATCTAACCCTAAGTATAGACCATCAAATAAATAGGTTCCAATGGAACACGCATCCGGATCTATATAACAGCGACCACTTCCCAATAATAATACAGCATGAAAACCACAAAAGCTGCGAAACCAGAAGACCAAAATGGATAATAAAAAAAGCTAACTGGCAACAATTCAAGCAAATAGTCAACCTAGAAAAAATAGCAGAATATAACGTCGATGAAGAATGTAAATATATCACAGACCAAATAATAAACACAGCTAAGACATGTATTCCAAAAACTCCCCACTTCTCAAAGAGACCATTAGTTCCTTGGTGGAACAATGATATAAAAAAAGCAGTCGAAAACAGGAAAAAAGCCCAGAATAAATATCGGAAAAAACCGACAAAAATCAATCTTATAAACCATCAAAAAGCAAAAGCAACCTGCCGATGTCTCATTAGACAGGCAAAAAGAGAATCCTGGAGAAACTTTGTCCAGAACATCAACTTCTTAACACCAACCTCAACAATATGGAATAACATAAGGAAAATAAACTCTCAGGCGAAGACAACTAACATCGAATATATAAACAACAACAACAAAATTATCAGCAACAGAATGGAAATAGCCGAACTAATCGCTAAACACTACGCCAAAACTACTTCTACACAATCCTATGAAGAAAATTTTAGAAATTACAAAGCCGATACAGAAAACATCCAAATCGAATTTTCTAAAGACAACAGCGAAACATACAACAAAGATATAACATTAAGCGAATTAAAAAATGTACTCAAACACTGCAGAGGATCATCACCAGGACCAGACGATATCCACTACCAAATGATAAAAAACCTTAATGACAAATCCCTAGCTTATATATTGAGCTTCTACAACAAAATTTTCATTACAGAAAAATTCCCCAATAAATGGAAAACCTCCCTCACAATTCCCATACCAAAACCAGGACGAGATCGATCCCAACTAGACAACATCCGGTTAATTTCGTTAACATCATGCTTATCGAAAACATTAAAAAAAATTATTTCAAACAGACTTACCTGGCTCCTAAATGAACGAAAAATAATAACACCATCCCAATGTGGCTTCCGCAAATACCACTCCACCACCGACTGCGCAGTCAAACTGCAGCATGAAATTCTGCAAGCATTCGTAAATAAAGAACACCTAATAGCAGTTTCTTTGGATATAAGAAAAGCATACGATACAACCTGGAAACACCGTATACTCCAAGAAATAAAAGAAATCGGCATCAAAGGACACCTATCCGAATATATAAAAAACTTCCTAAGTGAAAGAAAATTCAGAGTACTATTGAACGACATCGAATCAAATGAGTACACAATGGAAAATGGTTTACCCCAAGGTTCCGTACTAAGTGTATCTTTATTTCTCATTGCAATCAACAATATATCAACCAACTGCAAGGAACCAGTTAAAGCATTGCTATACGCTGATGACTTCGTAATATATATGAGACACCAATCGACATCTATTATACAAAAAAAACTACAAGATACACTTATAAACCTACAAAATTGGTCAAAGAAAACAGGATTCATATTCACAGCAGAAAAAACAACAGCGATCCATTTTACAAACAAATATAAAATCACAAACCCGAGAATCACATTAGAAAATATGGAAATAATGTACAAGAATGAAGTCAAGATACTAGGAATGACATTTGACAGAAAACTTACCTGGAACACACATCTAAGAAAGATAAAAAACAAATGTGTACAAAACATGAATATTATAAAAAGTCTTGCCAATACACAATGGGGAACAAACAGATTCTCTCTCCTCAAAATCTATAAATCAACGATATTACCCATTATAGACTACGGGGCCATAGTCTACAACAGCGCCAACAACAAACACCTAAAGCAACTAAACACCGTCCAAAACACAGCAATTAGAATAGCTACAGGAGCTTTTAGAACAACCCCGGTGAAAAGCATGGAGGTAGATGCGGAAATCACACCGCTCAAATATAGAAGAGAGATCCTACAGTCCAACTACGTCCTAAAAATTAGGAGCTTACCAACTCATCTCAATTATGACATAGTAAAACAACCCCAAATCCAAGCAGACCGAGGAAACAGATACTCAGAAAAACTATTATACCACCGATTCATTACTACAATACAAGCTTTAAACTACAACAAACCTACAACACCACTAAAGATATTACAGCCAGAGCACCCACCATGGGTAACAAACATGCACGTTATAAAAACATTAGCCAAAAAGAAGAAAGAAGACACAGACCCAGCAATATATAAACAAGAACTCCTAGAAATATTAAATAATTATAGGACATACACACAAATATACACAGACGGATCTAAAACAGAAGACAGTACAGGTTTTGCAATAATCATAAACGGCAACACCACTAAAATGAGAATCCCATCCAATAACAGCAGCTTTGATGCCGAACTACACGCCTTACAACATGCCGTAGACATGATACACTGTAAAGATCACATCAGAGATGCAATAGTGATAACAGACTCTTTAAGCTCATTAAATGCAATATGCAACAATTTTAGCACAAACCCAATTGTCTGGAAAATAAACGATAAACTTCACCAAACCCAAGCCCAGGCGAAAAACGTAAAATTCCTCTGGATACCAAGTCATATTGGAATTAAAGGAAATGAAGAAGCAGATGCAGCAGCAAAAGAAGCACTAACCGGTACAATAAATCTTGAATTCGCGCCACTATACTCAACAATTGCCAAAGATATAAAGAAACAAATCACATCACAGTGGAACACTGAATGGTTACAAAACACTACCCAATTGGTTAACATCAAGAAAACAATAGAAAACTGGGAAACAGCGCACCACCAAAACAGGAAATATGAAATCTGCCTAACTAGGCTAAGAACAGGACACACCAACCTCACACATAAGTGGATATTACAAAAAGAACCCCCACCTACCTGTAACATATGCAACACACAATTAACCGTTTCTCATATACTAATCGACTGTCCCAAATACGAAGCCACACGAAGAAAACACAACATAAAACAACACCTTGAAGAAGTCCTTGGAAACTATCCCAGCGAAATAACAAAATTAGGAAAATATCTTGCCGAAACTAATTTAATAAATGAATTATAAAAAAAAAAAAAAAATGTACAATAACACAGAGGGTACATATAATCTAACTCTAGGTTGGTTACTCTCTATAAATAAATATATAAAAAAAAAAAAAAAACGAAATTCCGATCAACCAAAAAAACAGAAAATAAAAAAATTTTCTTCTGAAAAAAATAAGCGTTCGATTTCTTGGAAAAATGTTGGAAGTGGCACAACTAGAATATTATTATAGATTTTGCAATCCCACCTCGCCTAATTTCAAGTTGCAAATTCTGCTACCGTAAAAGAAGTAAGAAATGTCTCTCCAGCCAAAAATTTCACACCCTCAAAAAATGTAAGAAAATGTACAAAATTTCACTCCCTCGAAAAATGTAAGAAATATCTCTTCAGGACAAAACCTCACTCCCTGGAAAAATGTAAGAAATGTCTCTTTAGGACAAAACCTCACTCCCTCGAAAAATGTAAGAAATGTCTCTTCAGGACAAAACCTCACTCCCTCGAAAAATGTAAGAATTGTCTCTTCAGGACAAAACCTCACTCCCTCAAAAAATGTAAGAAATGTCTCTCCATCCAGTTCGTATTTACAATATCACCACGTCTCAGTTTAATGTGGATATTTTTCTGCCGCAAAAGAAGTAAGAAATGTCTCTCCAGTTCGTGTTTACAATCTCACCTCGCCACAGTTCCAATTGGAAATTGTTCTGTCGCAAAAGAAGTAAGAAAATGTCTTTCCAGTTCGTGTTTACAATCCCACCTCGCCGCAGTTTAAATTGGATATTTTACTGCCGCAAAAGAAGGAAGAAATGTCTCTCCACTAAGTAATTTACAATCACACCTCGCTTCATTTATCTCGTTACACGCTCATATACCAGTAGGACATTATTTTTGAACCGGGACATTTAAAAAAACTGAGGCCTCAGTACAATTTACATCGTGTAAGGGACAAATGTACTGCCTCGTGTAAGTCCGGCTCAACACTACTTTGTAGCCATGCAAATAAACAAAGCTATAAACTTCAAAGTTTAAAATTGTCACGATTAATGGTCCGGCATTCCTGAGATCACTCCTTTATCTGCAAAATATTTAGAGGTTCCTTCGTACATCCTTCAGTTCGATTAGCGTCTTGTCGTTTACCTTGAGAACAACGAAGCAAATTATCCACAGGGTGATCAGAGAGTCTTGTCTTATAGATCTACTTCTTCCAGAATGCATAATAAGCTGGAAAGTCGACTGATACAGCCTGGTGCTCAACCTGGAAGGTGCAGTGTTTAGCAAATGAATAATTGTACTATCTGCCTCCTTCCAGAACGCTTCACAGAGAAGGGATATCACTTCAAGGCGTATGATTCACACACTGGATTTAGTCTCTTGCAGGCTGAGCTATAAGTTTATCCCTAGACGACACATATTTGATTTGGGGTGACTACATACAAAAGCCCACTGAGTAATCTGATGACTTCATGGAGTCTACAAAACAAAGCCATATATTGGAAATACATCCTAACCTCCTGGTAATTTACCTGATATGGCCTGGGCTATTGTAATCTCGTCGATTTCAGTGCCAAATCTGCCAAAAATCTGGCCAGAGGCTGAGAAGCTACCTGGACGATGACCTTCAGCAATTGTCCGTATTTTGGAAGATATGCAGGAATGCTTTTGGATTGCATGGCCACGAAGATCCCAAAAAGCCCTTCTGCTTATATATACCAAATACTAGATTTTCCTTAGGATTTCCCCTCTAAAACATGATATAATATGAACCTATGAAAATTTAAAAGGGTACCTAACATGTTGTTTTGTTCTTTTTAACAGCCAAAAGCGAATATGTGAGTTCCCATTAGACCTAATCCAAACTTTTCTACGATTAAAAAAACTAGTGGGTGGAAACCATTAAAAATTATAGGTACCATTATACCAAATTATACACCTATGGTAACTTCTTCTCTGAGGAACATTCACAATGGGCCTATTCACACAGTGCACATTCATGGCGCCTAAAACCAGTTTTATACAGTACTGATTAAAATATTAAGACCACCTACTATTCGACATAAAACTCTGACTTCAAATGACTATTAAGAAAAAAAAAACACTCAAAATTTAGCTTGTATCATAAAGTATTATTAGTGAAAAAATTTTAGTAATAAGATGAACAGTAAACTCAGTAGAAAAAAAAATAAACTTCGCTATTGATTAAAATATTAAGACCACCCCCATGAATAATTGCAATACTTTAAAAAAATTTATATGAGAAAGTACTTCTAAGTATTGAGTTATCCCATTACTAAGTAAGAACGAAACATCCTCTAGTCTAGAGTTCATTCGTATTACTTCTGGCACCGTTAATTATGACTATTACCGTTATTTTTGGGGTGGATTTTGATATGTTCTTCATTGCTGTGAAAAATGGGTAGATAATATCGATGTACGAGATAGTATCGATGTACGATGTTAGGATACAAGCTAAATTTTGAGGTACTGTAGATGAGAGAGGGAAGGGAGCGGAAGAACTTAACGAAACATTTTTCACGCAAAACCAAAGGCGTGAAAACTAGCACACATATAAAAAGTTACTTCTATCTCTTGCATTCTTTAGCTCTGTTTTTCTCTAACAAGTAAATTTCATCTGCAATACATTTAAAGGTTCCTGTATAGCATTCAAATTTACTACACTCATTTACGCCCCGTCTGAGTTGCTAGGAGTTGAATAAAACCGGTTTTACTCACCACAATTATGGCAGCGTGTGAATATGCCCAATCACCTTGAAATAATGCCAAGAACGTTTTAAGACCTGCGTTATATTCAAGGTGGATTTACATATCTGACATTTTTCGTCGCGCCGGTCTTTTTTTAAATTTCGACCAATCAGAAACAACCTCTGCGACATCTTACCGTCACGGCGAAGAGTTAAATAAACTTTAACTTTTCTGTCGCAGGATAAAAAAACAGCCGACTGACTGACAGAAAATTGAAATTTAAATTGTTTGGTCTATTTAAAAATAAAAGTCCTTGCCGATTTCTTTTTTTAAGGAGATTGTTCACCCAACATCTTCTCTTATTGTCACTTTTTCTTTAAATATGTTCATATTAACAAGATTATTAGATTTTGCAATCTTTTTAACTTATATAATTTATTTCATTTTTACTCTCAGTTGTCACCCTCAGAGCAAAAGCGGGCTATATTTGATGTTGCAGCAAAAGAGGAATAAAAATATTTCAGAGCAAAAATGGTTCAACTATTATTCAGAGCAAGAACGGAACGGAAAAAATCTTAGAGCAAAAGCGGGTTAACTTTCTAAACCGTTTTTGCCCTCTAACGAAAACTTAAACCTCTTTTGCCCCCAGTTTTTATTTATGCCGCAGTTGCTTACATTATTACTTGGAAATCTATATTTAGACAACATTTCCTTCACTTTACTAGACAAGACAATGCAACTCAATTCATAATTTTGAATTTTTTGGAATTTCCGCGTTTGTAACATAAATTCTTTGTATGTGTGAAGAGTTTGTAATTATTATAAATTTTATGTTTTTGTCATTTTCCCATTTATGACTACTGATTTGGGGATTTTTGCATTTCTGACATAAATGTTTGTCATTTTTATCTTTTATCTTTATAGTAACAGGTAAAATAGGAAACATAGCGGAAAAAATTAGGTACAGGCTGAAATTTGGCAGAGAGCTTCCTTTTAGGGTTACTAATAAGGGAAGTCCTCTTTTTAGGGGGTTTTAGACCTCAAAATGGGTACTTTACGACTTTTCTGTAATTAAAGTCTCACGATTTTCCACATCGGGAAACCCCTTTTCTAGGAAATTTTAGCCCCCAAAATCGATCTGTTTCGATTTTTTTTCAGTGTTTTTTTTTATCCTAATGATATTTTTTGCAATTTCAATCTTAAATCTTATGAGAAAACGAAGATTTTCTCTTTTCACGCCTTTTGTTAGAAAAATTGTATCTGCTTGAGTTATTGAATAAATAAATATATAAGATACACATCTGTTGGTACATATAGTTCTGGTTCTTGTTGAGTTTTTATAGGCTCGTAAAATCCATTTTTTAGTTCCCAACCCCTTGGATTTTTTTTCATTCCCAAGCTAACATTTCACCTGTTGGTATGCCCTAAATGAATGAAACATTGCTTTCTTTTTCCGAAGGGACTGTTTAAATGCATTATATCTTTGTTCATTCAATGAATGCTTTCCAGTTTTATAAGAATCAAGTTTCACCGGCCTTTTGTAGTACATCGTAAGTGGATTCGACATTATTGAATACATCTAAATTTTGGTTGGACTTTACCACTTCTTGGCTAAAAAAACAAAAATATCATTTTGTGTTGGAGTTAATGCAGTTAAAAGAACAAGAAGATCAACATCCTCTCCTAAAATAGTTGCTTGCATTGCATACGATTTTTCAATTGCAGTAATCACAATCAAAACCTGCAATTTTGTCTGACATTTTCTCCATGACTTTCGGCCAAAACCAAAAAAAACGAACATCTGCAGAAACGTCGAAAAATATTCATTTTTAGAGCAAAACACCAAAATTGGGGTTTCCCAGGGTGGAAAATCGGTGGACTTTAATACCTCTTATGGTGGGACCACACTACGCGGACTTGTGTCATACGCGCTTTTGCCTTTTTTTCATATAGAGTTTTATGACTTTTTTACGACTTTGTCCATGGTAAAGGCCGTGCGGCACAACTACGCGGACAAAAGGCTTTGCTTAAAAAGGTACATTGTACGTCCACACAATATGAGCTTTTCAAAAGCGCTCATGATTTAGAAAATTAAAAGATCACGCGCGCTTTTGCCTGGCGGTACGGCCAAAAGCGCGTGGGATCTAAGTCCGCGTAGTGAGGACAGGCCTTTATTGAGAACCCTAAAAGGAGATCTCCGCTCATTTAACTAACAAAATTGCAGAATAACCAAAAATACCGATTTTGCAGGCTACAACCCCCCCCCTAAAAAGTGGGCTGCCCTGGGTAGAAAATTGATACAATTTATAACCCCCTAAAAGGAAGCTCTCTGCCAATTTCTAGCATGTATCTAATTATTTCCGCTTTTTCGGCTTCATTTACCTGTGCTATTATTACTACATTCAATTTTTGTAATGTTTGCATTTTATGAATTT
Source organism: Thereva nobilitata (assembly GCA_963855945.1). Lineage (NCBI taxonomy): Eukaryota > Metazoa > Arthropoda > Insecta > Diptera > Therevidae > Thereva > Thereva nobilitata. Next base: position 51,517,554 of record OY979694.1, on the reverse strand, counting down.
TTTCAATTTACATAATAGTAGTAATAGAAAAAATGTTCAATGTTTTCAAAAATTCCGAATTTTTAACTACATTTAAAATATTGCGAACATCAAAGTCAAAAACTGCAGATATTATTGTAAAAAATTCAAACTTATTAATATTAAAATGAAAAGGCAATCCTTTTGAAACTGAAAGTGTCAAAACCAAAAATTAAAGAAATATAGCAATTTTTTTAGAAATTAAAGCCATACAAAAATGGCATGAGTGAACGGAAAAAATGTAGAACATTTACCCTAAAATTAAAGATAAAATTTCAGAAAGTGGACAAACTAGAACTAGAGACAAACTATACTATGTATAATTTCGAAAAATATGGAAAACGAAAAATTTAAATATAACAAAAATGTTTATTGTTGCAAAAATTAACCTCAGAAATGAAAAACAAAATAATTGTAAAAATGCAAAAACTATAGTGGAACCTCATTAATTGCAAGTGACTGTAAAAAATCTTCGAGTTATGGAAAATTCGAGTAAAGGAGGTTGACGCTTTGGTTAGGCTTTTATTGGGAAAGTATAAGCAAAAGGATTTTTATTGAAAACTGAGAACAAAAGCAGTTCAAATTTTAGTTTGCGCAAAAGCGGTATAAGTTTTCATTAAGAGCAAAAGCGGAATAAAAAGTTAGCCCGCTTTTGCCCTCGGGTTTTTGATATACCGTTCTTGCGCTGAAGTATAGTTATACCATTTTTGCTCTAAGAACACGATGATATTCCTGTTTTGCGCTAAAAAAATTAACGAACCGTTTTCGCTCTCTTTGTTTTTTTAATCCGCTTTTGCTCCGAGGGTGTCAGTTGTCAGTTGTCAAAAGTAAGGGCTGTTTTTGGCTGCGACAGAATTCGTCACAAATGTAAAACGCATATTAAAATCTGCAACAGAAATGATCAGCTGTGATGTCAGATATGTAAATCCACCTTTCAGACCGTTCACTGAGATAGAAGGAAAGTCGGTGCAGGTTTGGTTAAAGATGAGACCGTCCTTCGTTTTGGAGGCGTTCCAAATGATTCTTGCTGACCAAATCACGATTGAGGGGGTTGAGAGCAGATCATTAATGTAGATTAGAAAAGGAGCGACTGAAAGTACTGACCCCTGCGAAACACCGGCCGGTTCGACAAATAGCTAGATTCTGTTCTTTTCCTCAAGAACGTATTTCTATTTATGGCATCTATTATCGTGGTTACATGAGGTGATCGAAAGCTCGACTTGAAAGTTGTTTGAAATACGATCTGTGTTTTCAGTTCTTCTCGATTGAGTTACTGATTTGAAATTAAATCCAAATAGGATTGAAACTGACAGATGACAAATGCCAAGTTGGAATAATGGAATACAGTGAAGAAAATTATTTAATTTTGCAAGCTTTTTCTGCTTTTTTCAATAATCTAATGTTAATTTTGAACATACAACACAAAATACTTTTATAAACAGAAAAACGCTCCAAACAAAAAAAACTAAGTAACCTAAAAACGTCAAAATTAAATTCGATCTAATTTCAATTTGTGTTTACATGCACATTCTTGATTCAATTTCAATTCGATCAAGGAAATTTTTGGTATCGGATCGAGCCAATCCTATTTCAAATCGATCTGTATGTTTCAAATCATTTTCGAGCGTCATGTAACCAGGGTATATGTATTGAATGGCCCATTTTACATGATGAAACACGAAACAAAAAGTTTCATGCAACTTTGCTCGGTTTGATGGAGAGAAGAGAGAGAGGGCTGGAGGGAACACGTGTTCCACAACGACTAGACGACCGATAACTTTTTAACAAAATCTCGCATTTCATGTTTAATTTTTCGCAGTAATTTGTTTTTCAAACTTTGGTTTACCAGAATTTCCTTAACTAAATTTTTCTGGTCTAAAGTTGTTCTTTATATAACTCTGGTATGTTTATTTCCATCAGAAACTATTTCGCTAATATCTTCTTTCCTAAATTTTTCTTGAGATGCAAAGCTTCTCAAGTCCCGATAACACTTCTGTTAATTGTTGTACGTTTTTTTATGATTATAAATTTTCATTTTAATCCTTTAATGATACAAATATATCTCTTGCTGTTCGACTACAATTATTTAAACTTTTTTTCGCTTTTTTGTTTTTAATTTTTTATTGTCAGAAATCCGCCTATAGCAGAAAAACTAAACTCTACTGTATAGAGTTCCAAAAATTTTTTTTTAGACAAGCACCTCCAAAGTTATGGCTCTCTATCAGCGACTCTCTTCTTTTTTGTTGTGAAAGGCCAAGCTTAGGAGTCACCCTTTGCATTACCAATCCGGCATGTCGTCGGTGGCTAGCTTGGTTCCAAGGAAGGTATAGAAAACAGGATAGGTTAATAAGAGGGTGCTGCATGAGGAGGAGGCGATAGACCTTGCGTTTGAACTGAATTTGTAGGTGGTCGCTCCAAAGAGAAGAAATGTTCACAAAGGCCACGGATAACGAAGCTTTGATTTAGCAAAGTCAATATCCTTAATAGCAGTGTCGATATCCTTGATATCCCCAATAGCAGAGACGCAAACATCAGGGTTAACGGGGTTCAGCCTGGTCGGAGTATAATGTATCCTAAAGCAAGCGAATCCCGCTAACCAGCCGACAAAGGGTGTGAAGCCGACAGTACCCAACTGAACAGAGGGGCACCGAAGAATAATGCTAGTGACAGACATGTTGAAGCAAATGCGAGGGGGCCTCGGTAGTCTAGGGAGTAAGGCGCCTGGCTACCATCCCAGAGGTCCCGGGTTCGAATCCCGGTAGCACTACGGTCCTTCGCCTTTCCCACTTTCCCCACCTACATAAATTTCCTTCTTTCTTCTTCCCTCTTTACATTCCTGATTCCTCCTGTTATAGCCTATAGCCTATAGCGCATGTCATCGGTTGGTTTATGGAATTCAACTCGTTTCAGGAGGCATAACACTCCAGCGTGTTTTTTCTCGATGCCGCGATGCCAGAGTCGCGATAGTAATTGTAGGTGGAATAAAAAATATCACGGCTTGATTGTGGTAGTTCCTTCCTTCACTTCTCTCTTTTCCTTCACTATCTTCCGACTAGAGCTTGCTGTCCGAAATTGAACTCTATACAAAAAATAGATAATGTCGATAGTACAAAGGGCTTCTCCTGAACTCTCAGTCTTTCACATAAAAAAAATGGGTGCCGCATAACAGAGAAAAAATTAGCAAGAAAGTTCCAAATATTACAAGAGCTAAAAGAATTTTTTTATATTGTCTGTATTTCATGACCTCCTTTTTGGTTGACTCTGGTGACACAACCATTGGAGCTAACTTTGGAGTGGTATGCCTCCTTAAAGGTGCAAACAGATTGTGGCGGTGGCGAATGCCGGTGGCGACGACGGTGACGGGAAAAAAGTTTAAAATACACGGGCCGCCATATATGTGCTAACACAAACGCCAGGTTCAGCGCGGAAAAATTAAATCTATGAGGAATTCTGCCGCAGGCCGCCGCCGCAATTTGTTTGTGCCTTTAATAGTACGATTCCAATCAACTGACCAATATAGGCTTAGGTGCCATCAGGATCAGCCCTACATATAGGATTGTAGTAAGAAGTTAGTTACTGTGTGGATCTGATGTTACTCAAAATATTTTTGCCGCAAAATTTGGTTGTGATGAATAATAATTTGAATATCTACTGCGTAAATCCTTGAAGAATTATCACAAGCTAAGTTTTGAGATGAAATTTCATCATATTTCATAAAAAACCTCATTCCTTTGTTCATACTCATAGCTTTAAATCTTTTTTCTCTTTTGTTATATGTATAGAATATTCAAGTTGTTTTGCAAAGTGCGATAAAAAATTCGTAAAAATATCATTCGCCTAAATCTCTGCATATAATATTATAGTATCTAATATTAACAAAAATAAAATAAATTTATTCTACTCCAAAAATTATTTCTGAAGTCTAAAAAAAATCTCAAAATGTTGATTTATGTAGACTAGTCAGGCAATAAAGGCAATAAACTTGAGCCATACTCTAGGCCTATAAAAATTCCATTATTCAAATGTTAAGTGACTTTGTGTGTTTCACTCCATTTTCATCAATCATTACTAATTGAACAGCAGCATACTACCCCAATAGCTACGTAATCTCTCTATGTCAATTACCGATTTCTAAGAGATCTAATTACCATTGAATAAGTAAAGGATTGATAGAATTACAGCAATTATTCCCGTAATTAGGCATAGCATCTTCTGAAAGTAGTTATAGATTATTATGTACTCGTTCCGTACTCGTAGCTGTAGGCAAAATATTTGCATGAACTCTGGATATGAAATGTTGTAAATTAATTACTAATATCAATGTTTATTCATTTAAATTGTTAATTTTTCTCAACCTTTCATCTATCTACTAAGCCTACGTGCAATCTTTCATACAATTCACTTCCTGTGTACATCTCTATCTAACAAACTAATATTGAGGGTTCACAGTAATACAACCAGTACTTATCCATACTTTTACCTCTCTTATACATTCTAGAATCAAATATCTTGGATCCGGCGGAGAGATTGGCATATTTTATCATCAGGAGCTCAACTGTATACCAACGATGAAAGATTCGCCATCCTACATACACCTGGCTCCAATACGTGGACCTTGCAAATAAAGTTTGTGCAAAGGAGGGATCATGGCATGTATGAATGCCAGGTAAGAGCCAAATAAAGTGTATTAAAGTAACTTTATATCTTTAGGATAACGGTAAAATTGTATATGAAATATAAACTTCTCAGATACTTTAAATGTTGATAAAACGGATTAAATTGTGCGGATTATATTCCATTCTTATTTAATATAGCGATATACATATGAGATTTTGTCCCTTTTCCGTTTATCCTTTCCGTAATTTATGGATAAAAATCCTTCGTACATTTCTATAGTATGAAGTTTAACTAGAAGATTCTGTTTATTTATGGCAGATATATTTGTTTTTATAGCAAGTGTATTTTTTCGCATAGAGAAATTTATTGAATGTGGGTTTTGATACAATCGTAAATGGTTAAGAGCAATGAATCCCTCAATTTTTATTTAAATAATTTTGTAGTTATTAGATTGAAAGCAAATTATAGTACGCAATGATATCATAAGAAACAGAGAGGAATATGAACCCAATTTTAATTTTTTTTGGATAAATTCCACACAGCTTATTTTTATATACAAATACAATACATACATATATCTATCAAAGAAACATGGCACATTTTTTATACGACGTGGACATCCTCTAAGAAAGATTTTTGGAAATTCAACCCCAAAAGAGGAAAAATAAGCGCAATGAAAGATTGTGTGGAAGTTTGGGTTAGTTGATGATGTAATGTCTGCGGCTTTTTATTGTTGTAAACACCACGACCAAGTTATCCCTATTGTGTACATATCCCACTAACAGAAAAGACCGTCAGCTCTCCGGACGAAGGAAAGAAGGACTTTAGTTGAAGAAGAACGGACTTGAGCGGATAAACATTCTTCTTCTAAGCCAGATCAGAGCACGACATTCACAGAGACCATGTGTTGAAGTTGAAGTCTCGTGGCCTTCCATGCAAAGTTGGAATTCTGTCTTCTGAGACAGTTCTTGGTTGTGGAGGTGACCCTACATGGCCAGTCAGATATCCCACCAGCAACCCAAAATCCGCCTTGATGACAATATCTTCTGCATATACGATGATATCGAAAAAAATTTCTTGTGGTTTGGTCAAAAGTTCATCCACAACCAGTGACCAGAGTAACGGGGACAAAGCTTCACCTTGATGGAACCCCCTTGATAGCTTTGACAGTAATGGTGATGAAAGAAATGTGATCCACTACAAGCATGATCGCTTTGTGGTGTACGCCATCCTAAGAGCCCACTAGGAAAGTGAATTAGTTCTAAGACTAGCAGAATAACTACTTTCTAAGAAGGGAATAGTTGTTCTCAGTTGGATACCTTTTATATGAAAACAACCCACTACTTTTGTACAGCGTTGCCCTACGATGGAGTCAATTGCCCCCTCTGCATTACTTCGAAATACTTCGAGAGCTAGTTAATTTTGAAGTACTCTGAAAACTAATTCATTTTGAAGTTCTTGGAGAACTATTTCATTTTGAAGTGCTTCAAGAACTAATTGATTCTGAACTACTTCGAGAACTAATTCATTTTGATGTGCTTCGAGAAATAATTCATTTTGAACTAACTGGAGAACTAATTCATTTTGACGTTCTTGGAGAACTATTTCATTTTGAAGTGCTTCAAGAACTAATTCATTTTGAACTACTTCGAGAACTAATTCATTTTGAATTTCTTTGAGAACTAATTCACTTTGAAGTTCTTGGAGAACTATTTCTTTTTGAACTACTTGAAGAACTAATTCATTTTGAAGTACTTCGAGAATTAAATCATTTTGAACTTACAAAACTACTAACTAAAAAACAAATTCTTTAGAAAAATATTGTGGGCTTACCACTGATATTGTGATTTGAGCTAGCTCCTCTAAGGATTACTTTGGCACCAGTACTGGATATAGTCAGTCTCCCACTAGTGCTAAAATTATATCTATTTTCTAAGTAGTCAGTTTATTCCGACTGGGAGGTAAGAAAGACGGTATCTGTCTGTGCTACCTACATCATGTTGTGAAATAATGCTGTTTTTAATTTTGGGCTCTAGCTATAGGAAAAGAAGATATTAATTATTAACATCTGTTATTGGTAATAAAAAAATAGTATGCTAAAACAAAAAAAACCATATATACCAATACATAGAGCTATTTTGGTTGTGATTGTCTCGCATAACAACAGATACCGTCTTTCTTAAACATACACGCGCACGCGCGTACACACACACACTTTCTCAGTCTATCCCACACGTGCCTGTGTACATGTGACGTTAAAATCTAATCAGCATGTGCTAATAAAATCAAGACACGGATTCTTTTTAAAGAGGGTAGTTTTTACCTGGGGCTTTCGAGTTTAAATAGAGCAAATATAAAAGCTCACTGAACTGGAATTAAGCAAAAGCTTCCCTCCGTGACGGGTCCCAAACGCCCGAGAAATACCACCCTTATTCAGCAAGATTGTGACGTCATAGTCAGCACACTGGCGCATTACTTACTAGTAGTAGTATACCAATTGGCGTTCTGGTACAATCTTCCATATAAACTGCACAGGAAAAAAAATTCTGGCAAGAATCCACCATCTTGGATTTCCTTTCCTGTGCCAATTGGCTTGTGAATTCACATGTAAACCAGTGAGAAACAGTTATAATGTGTGTTATAGAGGGACGGAAAGCGTGTGTGTGATGTTTATGTTACATCACGAGTATAGTGATAGATTGTGATTGTCAAAGTTCAAATTACGAAAGTAACTAAGAAGATAGGATCTATGAATAGTTAAGTATAACAGACTTATTTTGCTTTCAGAAAACGAAAGTATGACAGCGTTTATTTTATATTGGGCTTCACTTCAATAGAAATAAATGGATAGACTCAGGCCCACCACATCACCTGCGGAACCTGGGGCTAAAATATTGTTGTGGTCCCGTTTAAGCTATACAGGGTGTATTACATAAAGTTACAAAGCGACCGGCTGTGGATAGGTTTTGGATAGACGAACAAAAAATCGAATGTGTGGGGGGAAATCGTAAGGGTTTAGCCGCTAGGGCGTTTTGAAGTTTTTTTAGTGTTTTGCATATCACCCTGTATTTTTGCAACCCTATCCTACTTTCACGAATAAGGTAGCACTGCACGTAGAATACTCCCACCTATCTAAAACTGTAAAAGTGAAGGTTCTACCCTACCAAGTTGAAGAGGTATGAGTCATCAAATTTTGGTATTTTTTAACAAAAATGTCAACTTCAACTACCTTTTTCTCCAAAAAATACGTAGTTAATAAATTTTTTTTTCCAAAATTGGAAAGCTTGGACAATTTCCTATAAATAATCCCCCGACAATTTTTGTGTTACGGCCTTTATTTTTGAAGATATTAGCAAATTTTGTTGTTAAAATTGGCTTTACCTATTTGGTACATCCTCGTTGATTTTTATTCCCCATTTATTAAACCAGTCTGTTATTTTGTGTAGTATTTTTGTTGTATGTTTTGTAGCTTGTTCCAGGCAGTTGTGCGAGGAGAGAATAACCGTGTCATCAGCAAACGTTGCTATCATGGTACCACGAGATACTGCAGTCAGTATGTGCGCTATATACAGTACGTACAAGGTAGGTCCTAGGACGCTTCCTTTAGGAACTCCTGCGTCTATTTTACTTAAGTCGGAGTATTCAGCATTACATTGCACATAGAAATGTCGATCATCCACGTTGCTCTTAATTAGTTGGTAATAGTCAGGTAGCATTGTGCTTAGTTTGAAAAGGAGTGCTCGTCAACGTCAAAACGTCAGGAGTGCTTGCAACGTCAAAATATACTGCGACATAATATTTTTGCTCATTCAAATCGTTTAAGATCTTGTATAAACTGAGAAAGTTTTTTATCATCTCGGCCTAGTTCCTCTTCAGCCACAGTTGCTTCCTTTTAATATTCTGATGTGCCACAAATTTTCTATTCTTCTTTTGTTTTAATGTCCTTCTATGAAACAGATAAAGTAAGAAAATTTCCTCTTCAGAGTCGCGAGGGTTTACTATTTAGGTCGTCTCAGAATCAACGCATGACCGATAATTGAACGCAAACGAGTAGAAGACCAATTGCTGGCGCTTAGTCGAGTCGTAGTCGCGTATGATATGAGTCGACCGTGGAAGAAGGGCCTTAAACTAATAAAATTGTCTTTTTTGCTACACATTAATTTTCTATATAAATATAATTGGAGTGTCTGTCTGTGATTTCAAAATAATTGTCATTTTCTAAGCTCATACGGTTATTTACATGATATTAAGCAAAAACCAGTATTTTTAAATTTTTTGTCTGGCTGTGTGTCTGTATGTCTGTCTGTCTGTTTGTCCGGGCTAATCTCGGAAACGGCTTATCCGATTGCAATGAGACTTCCACTGTAAGACTCAGTATTTTCGTGGGCATGTTTTAGGCTTCAGTCGGCTCGGAACGGTTAATCCGATTTTAGGACTTTCGCGGGATGATTCAGTATCTTCTTAGGCCTTTAGCCTACTTTTCACTCTGATCCGACTATCGGGTCAGACCGAAAGCATGACTCGATAATCGAAAGAATGCGAATGAAATGATGTCACGGTGAGATATTTTTCTTTAAGTTTACGGAAATAATGGGAAGGTTATGGATTAAGACAACCTCCGCCAATTTTATGAGTAACTCTAAATTGTTTATTTTTTTTTATATGGCAGTAGTGCTAAGCTCAGGAATCACCCCTTTGTACTACCAGTCCGATATGTCGTTTGTCAAGTCATGGTGCAATGTCTAGCAGTGGGCTTAGTAAGGGGGAACAGGTTAATGGTTATGGGGGTTCGAGGGGTTTTGAAGAAGGTGGCGATGAACCCTGCGTTTAAACTCTTGGATATTGTAGGGGTTCGGAAATACTGACTGCGAGAGATTATTCTATAGTCGAGTTATGTGCCCAAAATTATATTTTGAAGATTTGTTATTTTTTTTCATTATGCGTTTTTGCTATCCCGGACTGTGCACACATAAGTTTTTTTATTAAAAGGCGTTGCAACGCACGCGGGTTTTTGCTGTATAATATAACTATCTAAAAGACTTTGCAGCTCATTAAATTGTTTCCTCCGCGACCGTGTTAAAAAAAGTTGTTAACAATTTCGAGCTTTCGATATAACTTTGCCCTTGTAATTTGTAAAAGCCCACTTTGTTCTTCCGCTTTGCGTTCGGGATGTAAACTCCCCATAATACATAAATCAAAATTTGGAGAAACGCGCAAAACCTTGCTCGGGTTTGTACGGACGGTGCTCCTGCAATGCACGTTTCCCGCTCTGGTCTTGCAGCTTTTATTAAATAAAAGAATCCATTTCTAATAACGAAGTACCACGTTATTCATCGTCAAGGATTGGCTGCCAAAACGCTTCTGGATAGCTTTGCTAATACAATGAAAACAGCTATAAAAGTAGTGAGCTTTATTAAAAAGGGTGCACTTAACACCCATCTCTTCAAAAAATGATGCTCTGATATGAACTCAAAACAAGAAAAGCTGTTTTTCATACCTACTCCCGACGATTTCATTATAAAATCTAATGTCAAACTGCTCAATTTGGAAAGGAAAGAACGCCAACGTAAACAAAAACATGGTGTGTGCAGCAGGTCTCGTCTCATAATACGGTCATAGAACCCTGACTTCTGTGATCGAACAAGTGATGTCTTCTTAGATTATAGTTATAGAAGGTTGCAGAAGATTGCTGTAACAATGTTATCTGAGGAAGGGCGGCACCCCGATGATCCCTGCCACTGCGAGGAATCGAACCCCAACCTCTGAAAAGGCATTCTCAGGCCTTTAACTTGCATTGCAAGTAGATTTAATAAACATTAAAATCATAACTTTATGGACCACCCTGTTTATCTTTTGAAACAATTTTCTCCTCTCTAAAAAATAATAATAATCATAACCAAATAATTCAGTATTCATTATTTGTGATAAAAACACGAGGTCCTTCTTTTCCATACAAAAAAATCACAACAGTGCAATGCAATCAGAGCATTTTGCAGACTGTTGAATTAGTTCGCTTCTTTGTATCCACCGATGGGAATAATTTTAATGAAACAAACGAAATCTAATTTCGTTTCGGTAATGATGTGGTGCACCGACTTGTTGATGTTGAATTGTTCCTATCTGTATCCTTCACAATTTCTGGCTGGTATAGCATTGAAAAGTCTAAATAATTTATGCCATTTGCCGTTTGTGTGAATTTAAAATTTCCAATTAATTTATTTCCTATTACACCTGTTATATAAATTCCCGCTGAATTTATTCGTGAACACGATGTTTCCTCAATTGAATGTGCATTGTTCTAAACTTGAATGTGTGAAGGGAGACAGTGGAAATATATGAAGCCATCTCGGGTGAATTGGGATTCGTTGTCTCTAAAGGACATTTCGTTGATTATAAAGCTCTCAGGAGTGAAATGACATTCAACCATTCAGGTGCAAAATTTCCAATCTTTGTTTACAAATTAGCGACGAACAGAAGTTTTATATGTGCATTTTCGGTTGCAGTGGTCTGTGGTAGGCATGTTTTTGCATTTGAACATATTGTACTATACTTAAATGACGAGAGCTTGGCATTAATAGATGGGTCTTTTCAATCAGGGTGCTAGTAATCATTCATTCACATCCACGCTATGCAATGGCAAATGATTTCTCATCACAACGTATTATGCGTCCATTATTTTTTTGATGTATTCATAAATCCATTTGGTATATGGTTTTTTATCGAGATAAGATTATCAGAAACATTAAAAAATGGGTGAAATTTCAAGCTTCTAACCTATTCTTCAAACTAAGTTTACTACTAGACATTGAACCATAAACTGAAACACACGAGGGGCTGATAGCACAAAGGGCGAGTCTTACCCTAGGAGTTTCAAAGTAAAAACAGATAAATAATAGATTCCTCGTCGCCCCTGTTAATTTTTCTTAATTTTTATTTTTATCCTTCGAACTAAACTGACTTAATTATCTTAATTATCTATTATCTAAAATGTTGCTTTTGAAAAGTTTAATTAATAAACTTAAAAATGAAATACGTAATACCGTATAGTCCCTAGAACTAATATAGCCCGAGACTTGTCTATTTAAAATTAGAGAATTTTTAATACCCACCCCTTTTTCCTTCCAATGGCACTACAACCCAACTCGATCCTTGGCTTCCTCTAATCTTTTCTTATAGTCCTGATTTCTGGCTGACGTTCTCCAGTTCCATAATGGAGAAGTGTCTCCGCATCTGCTACAGCTACATCCGTTTATCTTTTCCTCGGTCTGCCAACGAATCTTTCTCTTTCGATGATACAAATCAACCTTTCCAGCCCATCCATCCATCCATCCAATGGCGCTACAGCGCAAATCGAGCCTTGGCCTCCTCTAGGGCATTTAATCAAGTTTGACGGTTCCTTGCAGCATGTCTCCAGTTCCAAATGTTGAGCATTGCCTCTGCGTCAGCCGTCCTCCTCCTCCTGGGTCCCCTACGGCGCCCATTACACGATAGGTTTTGCTGTCAGTTTTTCCACAGTTTTGCCTACGACTGACGGAAAACCTAACGTCTAAGGTGTTGACTGACGTAATCCCTCGTATATTTTGATTTCCATTAATCATGACTGGTGGAATTGATTGCCGCTTGCATGAACGTGTAATGGTCGCCTACTGGTCTATTTGCCCCAAAATTTCTGCTACCAAAAGCCGTAGCAATTGTATACAATTGTCCTCCATCCTGATTACCCGTGTCCACCCCAGCGAAATCTATTGAGTTTTACGAATGTCACCAAGTCTATGTCGTCTTAAATTTTATATAACTCACTGTTATATCTACTAATACCCCCCCAAGGAACATTGCTAAGAATTCAAGTGCTTCAAATTTTGAGTTTTCTTATAGAACTCCTATATTAGTCTCGTCCTGCATTTAAATTTCTATATAGGTCTTTTAGATCTTAAAGCATCAACTAAAGTGATAATTCGACATCTGCTGCTTTATATGGGTCTAGGGAGTATTAATCTCATAAGAGGAATTTACTTACTGAAATGTAGGTGTTATTTGAGTGCGTACAGGAGACTATAGTTCCCAAAGAGCTATAGTCCTATATAATATTCCTATATCAGTAGTGAGGAAAATAAGTATGGGAAAACAATACTTGGTTAGTATTTTCTTATATCGAGACTTATATAGAAAGTAAATCTCCAATCGATTCTTATATAAGAATTCCAAAAATAACTGCTCTTAGTAAGAATTTATTTTCTCCATCAACACTTATATAGGCAATCAGTTTTTAGCAAACTTTCATATAGGATCATAGGGAGCACTTGGAACTTGTATTCCCATATAAAAGCCTTTATTAGAGATACCAAAGTGTCAGTCATGTCGGAGGACGGAAGTATCACGCCGTGAATAAATATAATAAAAATAATCATACAATTACAGACTGGTATAAGGACGGACATCACGTGATACAGAATATGTTTCTAAAATGTAAATTTCCTTCCGAAATACATCGAGCCGTCAGGGGAAAGTCTTAGAATATTGGACATTTTTTTATTATTTAGGCATTGCAATACTAAAAGACAGTATCCTTTGGATGCTTAGTTACATTTCCTAATGCTTTTTTGTTTTGTCACAATATGCTCATCCACAACACATTTCCCTCTCCTCGATTTAGCAGAACAATTATTTATTGATTACATCGAATACTATAAAGATAAGTAAAAACAAGTATTCTATGTGGCCGCACAATTGAAATTAATAAAATAAAAAAAAATCTAATAAAGAATGGGAAACGAATTGGTTTAAGTTCACCTTAGATAGCACAGAAATGCATAATCGGTGGTGGTTTTTTACATAATAACAAAATTGTGCATATGAAATCAGTTTTACTTAAAAATAATATAATATAATGTATATAATGGGAGCAGTTTAAAACACGCCGTAGATGTTTTTGAGACACTAATACGTTCTTCACTTTTGACCATTATATTTTATCTAAATGTCTCTTCTAAGAATTCTTCTCTCTAAATAGGAACATAAGTGTTATATGAATACACGTTGTTTCGACCTTTTCTGTAAAGTGCTGATATAGCACTACAAATGTCATATCGACATTTCTATTCTTAACCCAGCAGTTTAAATTTTTTAACAAGAATTTGTCTCTTATATAAGCGCTTATGAATATTTATATAGGATTTAAAGTCACGGCATTAAATTTTGACTGTTATATCAAGATTTATTATCGTTAATGGAGAACTGAAGTACTATATCATCTCTTTTTCGTGTGTCATATATGTATGCCAAAAATTAGAACGACCATATTTGAAATAAAACAAACCCATTTTTTTATAATTAAAAATTTAAGAATAAATGCGTTTATAGGCATGAAAACAAATAGTTATAACGAAATTTTATTGAAAAATACATGTAATATATTAGCTGAAATAATTTTTTATTGTGGGGCGAACATATATTTTTTCACAATTCATTAAATTTTCTAATTTATTAATTTCTCGTAAGGCGCGTTGTTTTTTTTCGAGGCAACGTATTAAATATTATCAGTAAAATTTCAATCGTTGTAGAATTTCAAATTTACATTGCAAGAAACCAATTAAAGTAAGAAATATTTTAGTTACAATATATCTAATCACTTTTAATGCTTCCCATCTGTTTTATCAAGTCAAAACTCGTAAGTTTTATATATAGCTCCAAATTGCACATAAATATAAATTTATGAATTCAAATAGAATTTGTTGTCCTTTAATGAATTTATATTAATGTCACCTTTCCTATATCTTATGAAGGTCCATAATTTCTCCCATAATGGTTTTTTAGACTTAATATAACAATGATATAAATTTACTTTTCCCAAAAAGAGCGAACATTTATTTCCTATATAAGTGATACGGATCAATATGGGATATGATCCAACAATCTTATAACATCAGTTTGCTAAAATAGCAATTGAACTAAGGCTTATATAAGTGCTGTTCACCAATATGAGATTTCGATATAAGTACATTATGAGAAATAATATTTCATATCAAGACTAAATTTTATTCTCGGAGCATATTATAGGATTCTCCATTATATCGCTATAAAAGCCTAGCGCTATTCCCTGGGAGCACTGTGAGATTAATGTCTGGCTTTATATAGGACCTTAAGTGCGCAAGAATTATTCCCTAGAAGATCTTGGAGGTACATATAGGAATAAAATTGTTTGTTGGGCCATGTCCCTTCCAGACAAATTGGGCCTTTTATGCTTCTTAAAATTTCTCTTTCAAATGATGTCCTCTATCGTTTGTGTGAACACGCATGTTTCAATCCCTAGAATTAGTGTCTTATACCGCATAAACTTCGTCTTTTGAGGTTTTAGTTTCAAAGTAGAATTCTCCAACTGATTTCTTCTAGCTCTTCGTTCTTATTCGTCGTGGTTGAACCTAAATATACGAACTGGTCAACTACGAACTACTTCTTTGTTATTTTCATCTATCGTCAAGTTGCTACCTATCGTTGATCTATTTACTCATGTCTGCAGCATTACCTTTGTTTTCTCTGATCTGGTATATGTTAACGTGGATAATTCTATTATTGAAGAAGAATTATTTAAAGTGAAAAACAGCTTGCTTATTATAATGCAATTTTCGAAATTTCTTTGCTGCCATAATCTTGAGAGCCTCATTCCGATCAACACCTAACTCCCCATGGATTGACAGTACGGCGAGTGCACTGAGTGTCTCATTGCTCGTTGAGTTTCTTATGTAAGTTTTGATTCTCTTCAGTGTCGAAAATTACCTCTTCACATTTGCGGTTGTGACCGGAAGAGTCGTCAAAACTGAGTCGTATGGAGCAAGATGATCCAAGTAATCTACTATTTCAGTTGCGACAAATCAGGGAGAAGTATCTGTAAGGTTGAAAGGATATCATTAAGAAATTTGCCTGACAAATTCTGAATCAGCGTATTGAGCCAAGGAATAAAAATAGCAAAACGAAAGTTACGCTTCAACAGCGTCTGTTTGATAATTCAAACGAGCTGTTTGCTTCAACGTGAGTCCCGGAACTTTGAGTTCCATATCGAATGCGTCTTTCGCGAGTTTTTTAGCTGCTCTAAAAATTTCGCCGAATAATAATTCTGCATTTTTACGTTCTTTTTGAAGCGAATCCGCATCACGTGATTTTTCTTGCATTCGAACAGACAAATTAAGCGTGAAACTGAAAAGTCTGTCACAAAACAAGAGACTGACGATGAACTCGCTTTTCTGAACTGCTGCAAGTGAGCAGAGTAGACCACTGTTTTTGAGATGATCCAAGATTTCCCAGATAGGACCGCGCACTTTTCTTTTGGGAAATGGCTTTCGCCTAATTTTCTTGAAATTTCCCCGCCCAAAAACCACCTCCAAGGGGCTAGAGGGATATAACAGTTTTCTGAATGTAAAAAAATTTATTATTGTAGCCCACTCAACGGCTACCAAAAAAAACCACCCCTTTGACCCTTCAACCACCGACCATCTAACCCTGACTGTCAGTAAAGTCAAAATACAGAGTACTCTCCTTTAAATTCATTAGTTCTTGATTTTTTGAAAAAAAAAACAATACTTTGTTGGCCTTATGCGCGTTTCATTCCGACGATTCGATTCGTTCGTAAACAAGCAAGGCCCTTTTACATCCCAAGCGCAAAGTGGAAACGGAAACGCAAACTGGAGCTCTTTTATCGCACAGAAATTTGTTTCTCTCTGTCTGGAATCCACGTTCGTGCAACAGTGAGAAAAGCATTCAAATTTCTGTGCGAAAAAAGAGCCCCAATTTGCGTTTCCACTTTTCGCTTGGGATGTAAAATGGGCTTATCAAAAAATTGCGTTGGGGTTAGCGGGTTTTAGCGATTAAAATGTGAAAAGTATAGATTGTCGCGAATTCCGAATTTGAAAATTTTGAATTTAGAGTTGTGGGTATATTAGAAATTTTAAAAATCAGGGAAACAATATTACAATATTGTTACTCAGAATTTCGGGAGGAACCCGGGCCCTATCGCTTACTGCGGCCCTGGCTCTCCTACAATCTACATAAAACCAGTCATTTCTCACTTTCTTTGCTTCTACTTCTACTGTCTGTTCACCAGCCACGTTCAATACATGCTTAATAGATGTCCACATACCGTCAATATCGTTGGACATTCCTTCAGAGAGTGTTCTCGTTAACTCTCTGTACCGTTATTCTACCTTCTATATTTATTACTATGGTTATCAGTTCCCTGAAATAAGAGAAAAAATACACCTTTACCAGCATGTTTGCCTGCAGCTACAGAATAATACAATCGACAGTACATCATTCCATGCACATATCACTTTGTTTATTTACATAGAACTTTTCTCAGTCGATTTTAAAATCACTTAAAATCACATTTTTTACCAAACCAACAGCACGTATTGTATGGCCAAAATGCAACATGGCTGTTTCCATCTTCGAGAAAGCAAATAACTAACAAGAATCAAATTATTGTAGCTAAACTTTCCGAATATGTTCACAAGTCTTAGCAATTACTTTCAGGCAAACCTTCTGGCCACCTATCAAAAACCAGCACGAACTTTCCAGACAAAATAAAACTAAAATAATAATTTTTCCAGGGATGTTCGTGCTAATAATTACTACCGAGAATCCAGACGTGCATGCTGCTAGACAGGCTAAATGATAGCATCCATTCAATATTCATAACACTGAGAATTATTGTAACCGGGTTTTTTGTTCCATTACGTTCGTTACAGACTCGGAAAGTGTTTGAAGACGTTTCAGAAAATGCTGCAGTTAGGATTGATTGCACTGTTATCACCTCCTTATGTCCTCCGCCTTGTTTTGTTGCACCTTTTTTTTACAAATTAAGTTGTGTGCTCTTATACACTCACTCGCTTTTTTGCTTATTCAGGAATTGGCTTTGACTTGTTGCAGCTTTTCCATCCTCCACCATTTGATTGCCGGCTGGAAGCTATGACTTTCATTATTAGGCCCAACTTTGCATAATCGTACATGACAAGGTTTTTTTTTGTTGTGTAGGAGGGGTCGGTGTAAGTTTAAATTTGACTTTTCGGGGTCCCCCCATTTGGCCGCCATCTTGAAAAAAGGTGTTCAAATGGTTTTTCCACTATATCTCCATAACCGTACATCTTACAGAAAATTTGTAAAAAGATTTTTCGTTTAGAATTAAATTGTCCACAATTTTTTAGACGGTTTATAACGAATAATTTTCATTCATTTATTTTTTAATTTCATTCACTTTAAAGGTTGGTAAGTCAATTCGCGCTATCATATATAGTACAGATAAATTAAGCCGAACAAAGCGAAATAGCGGAAATATTTAGGTACAGGCTGTGAAAATAGGCAGAGAGCTTCCTTTTAGGGTTCTTAATAAGGGGTTATAAAGTCTCCCGTTTTTCTATCCCGGAAGCCTACTTTTTAGGTGGTTTATCCCTCAAAATGTCAAAATATCAGTTTTTTGCAAATACATCTTAATCGGTAAGTCTTATCATAAAATAGTGTTTACAAAGTTTGTAAATTATGGGATTATCCACAAAAAAAGATGTTTAGATTTTCCCGTACGGGTTGCCATTCATGAGATATCGCTGTTTTAAAGATTTAAAATACTCATGCCATCATTCATTTTGTCTCCGAATTCCGCATTCTTTTAGATCTCCTTTTTTGGCAAATCAATAATTATTGCCTCCTTCCATTTATTGGCATAAATTGACGCCATCTTCGTATGTGATCTTCCGTAGATATAAGTAAACGTCCTTCTGAGTCCAACAAGGGCTGTCTTTGCCTCAATCCTTTCTTTTATCATTTCCTGATAAAGTCGTATAGCTAATGCATATTACTATTGTTTGTTGCTACTTGTGCTTCCCTAGCAATATTTTCATGGAATTTCCGTTTATCTCTTCTTGCAGCAAGTTTGACTTCTTTGGCTTTGCGTCGATATAATGTTTTCGCGTGTTCTTATTGATCTTCTATGGTATTCATCAATTTTATTCTTAACACTTTTCTTTCTTGGATATTTTTCCATGTTTCGTCTGAAATCTATTCCTTCCTTTCCGCTCGACCATATCCTGGGGCTGGGACTTCTTGAGTGGTTTTTCTGTAACTATGGGAAAGTGACATCGTGGAAAGTCTTTTCATTCTCATTCTCATCGGGTCTTCTCATTTTGAGTTTTCATTTTTGTCAGCAAAGCGATTCTATAAACTAAAGTGAGATATTCCAGTGACAAATGAGCTGAATGTAGTTCACATTGGAAATTCTAATTTGTATAAACGTCAAAGGTGGGGTTTTATGTCATATTTTGTACTTATTCGAGTGGCATACTTTGTTCTACATTTCTAATTCCCATTTTTTGCAATAAACTTTGAACTTAAATAGTTACACATTACTTATTTTCACGGAAAATAAATGCAAGGGCTATTTTCCACTATCTTTAACGGCACGACCATTTAAATGAGTGCCACACTTCCCCATTATTCTCGCCGGAGGCGGAAACAATCTATAGATTCAAATCTGCAGCGATTAATAAATATAATATATTAAACTGCAGGAAAAACTTAAAGATGTACTTATCATTTGCCAAGTCCTCATGCAGCTAAAGCAAAATTACAAGAGCGTTTTTTTGCTCCTCGCTCGGCCAACAACTCTTTTAAATCCCGACATAATCCCGATATATTATTAAATCTGCAAAACACTACTTACAAACTGTTAGTTTTTGAAAATTAAAAGTTTTCGCACTTCTCACTGAGAAAACGCAATACAATTTTTAAAAATTGTACAACCTGTTCTCACATTTCTCACTCGAAAAATTTTGGTGAGAAGTCATTTTTCACCATGAAATAATTTGACACATAAACTCAAGTTCTCATCTTTCCAGAATCGCATTTATTGGAATTCTCACTGAAAAGACTTTTCACTAGACTTTTCACAGTTACAGAATAACCGCTCTGCTTCCCTAAATATTTCCTATATATTTTCTGGGGTTGGCGTGATATTTGTGATCTTTTGTTGTATTATCATATTATTAGTATTATTCATATTTTGTCCTTTTCTCTGCCACTTTAGCTATGTCCACTTCTGCTATATGCAACAGGTCTCAAACTTGTATCTACTATAAGAAGTGTGTGATCGCTATCAATATCCGCTCCTTTTCTTCGTTCTCACGTCAAGGAGTCACTGCTTCCACCTTAGAATACAAAACTACAGGAAGGGCCCTCGGAGAATTTTAGCGTAGTGAAATTCAAACTGCACACTTCATTGCTCTTTTTTTCACTGAAAATTCACTCGTAACAACTTCAATGACACTAAAAACAAATTCTTTAAACTTTCTTTCTTCTTTTTAATTAGTTTTGCAAAAAACTGTAAATAAATTTTATAGAAAAACTCGTTTTAAAGAAAGTGCCGCGGGAAAATTTGACAGTTAACTAACAAGAAATTGTACCAATTTGACAGTTAACTGATAGCGATTTCACTACGCTCCCATACACGGATTTTATACCCGAGGGCCTTTCCTGTAGTTCTATATTCTAAGTTCCACTTTCGACTGACTTTTCTATGTACCGGGCATAGAATGACTTTTTACCAGTCTTCTGTCATAGCTTCCTGCTCCCATACTTGAGCAATTAATTCATGAATCGCTTGGTGTAGTGTAGGCCCTCCACATTTAACCGTCTCCGTGGGGATGCCATCTGCACCAGAAACCTTGTTGTTTTTAACCCGGTTGATGACTCTGCTAGCTTCTTCTAAGCTCGTAGGATTATTATCCGATAATGGTGGAGCCTCTAATTCCTCAGTTAGATCGTTATTTGTCAATTCATAAAAGTGTTTTAAAACCTTTTAGGATCGGTGATCAGATTATCCTCTTTGTTCTTGCAGTGTGTGCAACGTGGTGTGAATTCCGTCATACCATGGAGTCTTCTGTAGAGCTCGCGCGGCTATTGCGGCTTTCGCTCTCCGTACTGTTCTAGTACACAAACAAGACTTTTCTCACAGGGTTCCTTTCCCTGTGAATTCTCTTTTCTTCTTTCCTGAGCTCTTTGTGTTTCTCTTTGCTTGCCCGTGTTCTCTGAGACTGCCGAGTGCCGAATTACTCAATACGCAGCATTCTTACGTTCGGTTGTCAGCTTGCATTCATTATCGAACGAGTCGTTTCGATTTCTATGGGCGCGTTTAGGCCGAAGTTAATTTAACTGAGCTAGGCAAGCTAACAACGGCATAAACAGCAATTTTTTTTAGCGCTGTTAGCTAACTTATTTCTGCTTTTTGGCTTAGCTAAAATATAGAACAGCTAAAATGAATTGACGTTTGCTTGTAAATTTTTGTTGTAAGCAAATAATTTAGAAATATTTCAATACAGCATGAAGATATTATCATTATTATTCATTTTTCAGCTTTTTATTATTTGTAAAATGAGAAATGTTATTATTTTTGCTTGTTATTAGCTGTAAAATGAGAATAGTCAAATGGCATGCTAGAAACGGTGCTAAGTTAACAGCACTAATTTACCAGAGTTAAAATAACTCGGGCCTAAACGCGCCCTATGACTTCTGCCTTAGATTGAGTCAGCACTAGACAGTATTTTTAAGGTGAGTACAACTCTCCGCGACCCCCGACATCACACCCCCGGGGCCTACTCTTCGCCCACTGACAGCGAGTTCTAATGCATGACCGTATGTGTTTCTGGCCATTTCATTACATAGGGCACTCTCAGAACACCATACCAACAAGCTAGTCATCCGCGTCGAATCTGGCACCTTAGTAGGTTCGCACCGTCATCAGACCGAAAGGTGGCGGCGGTCTATCAACACATGGTCTATTTGATTGCTAGTAGCTCCATCATATCCGGGTTTGGAGATCCTTACGTGGAAATCGTGTTCTTGTAACGACCACGTTCTTATTACTGGCATTAGTGTTACCGATATACTGCCCGTGAATGGGCTCCCGACCTATTGTGGCGTTCAAGTCTCCCAAGATGATTTTTACATCATATCTGGAGCAGGCATTAAGTTCCCATTTAACTATTTCGAAGAATTCTTCGTTTTCATAATGCGACTCTTCTGAAGGTGCATGAGTGTTTATGAACCTTGAGGGATCTATCAGATCCAACCTTGTGAGCAGTGGCAGAAGCAGAGGCAGAAGCCGAATTCTGCCTGCTGAATCAGATCCAAGTAAAGCAGCAGCAACGGCAGAGTTTTCATTTTACAGTAAAGGCCGATTCACACCGCCGCGTTTGCGAATGCGATTGCGTTTCAAGTGCGATTGCGATCAATCGCAACAAGGCAATTTAAATTAGGGGTGCACATCGAGAACGCAAATCGCTAGCTTTAAGCGGTTTCTGTGGCGTTCTTTTTTGCGAACGCGTCCAGCGGCATTTGATCGCATATCGCGAGTTGGAAAATCATTGAAACAACATGGATACGTCGACCGAAATTTTTATTGAAACTGTGAAAAACTATCCGATCCTAAATTCTGCCGCTGGGTATGTAAGTTCTGTAAGGGCTAAATAACACTTAAGTACCAGTGGCAGAAGACCATTTACTGTGGGTGGGGGAGGAGGGTGAAATGGCAACTTCAGCTATGTAGTGGTGGCTTCGGGAGGGTGCAGGGAATTGCAGGGAACTGATTTATTAATTTGCGATTGCATCGCGTCAGTGTGAAAGTCCTTGATCGCAATCGCCATCGTAATAGACATCGCAAACGCAATCGCATACGCAAACGCGCCGGTATGAATCGGCCTTTAAATCTTTGTAAATGATTCTTTAATAATAGTAAATTCTTTGTAAAATATCCCACAACAATAAATTCTCAATTTTCCACGTCCATTAGTCATTAAAAACCACTTGCCGAGTGAAAGAAAGCAGCAAAATTTGGATTTGAGATGAAAAAGCAGCGGCAGAACTCTCTTATGCTTTTCTTGTCACGTGACCAGCGTAAGCTAATAGAAACAATTCTCTGTCGACGGTTCTGCTTTGTTGCTTTGGATCTGATAGAGCCTTTAGTTCTTAAATTTGCCTCGCACACGAAGGGTATTATAGCCTTTCATTTTTGCTTTAAAGCCGATAATGGTGGGTTTCATTCTTTTGCTGACAAGAAAACTTACTCCGAGCCCATGGGGTCTTGTATGATAGCGGTAATACACATCATGCTCAGATTTTTATAACACACCATTCAGTGTCCATCGCATCTCTGAAATGGCGGTCAAGCCAGCTTTGTACATTGACAGGGTATCCGCTAGATGTTGTGCAGCTGGAGTTTTGTACAGAGTTCGAACGTTCCAAGAAAAAATTCTTAATTCGGATTTCGTTTCCGTGGTCGTCGTGCTGTTTTCCAGTATCCGAGAGATGTTGCTCGTCCATTAATAATTTTTTTTCCAGGTGAGGTTGTTATCCTTACGCCAATTTTACTTGGAAGAGACTAGCCCGACTTATCTTCCTTAGGACAGTTTCCGATGGGCGCTGCTTGTAGGTTATGATCGCCTTTTTATCAGTGCTGAATAGCATCGGCACATGCTTCTTTTCATACACTATATTTTAAGTATCCTATTCCATTGATGACTGACTTTCTGCCATGCACTTGACCAATTTAATACTGCAACAATGCTATTGGTTTTCAATGCCTCTCTCTCTATCTTAACAATATTGTGTGGGAGAAGTTCTACAAAATTATATAGCTTTTTGTAATTCCAGTGGTAGAGGAGGATTGCTTTTGTGCAGAGTTACTTCATTTGCAGGGTTACGTATTAAGTGTTCATTTGCCAGTATCCAAGAAATGCAGTAAGCTTCTTGGATGGAAAATTTTACGATATTACTCTTCTTTCTACTACAAATGCCCTATGAACTCTTTAAAAGCGATACAAATCAGAACCCAGCCAACACCTGAAAGCAAACAAAAAAAATAATCTCAACTTCTCACTAGTCGTGTAGGTTGCAGATATTCCAAGATCTACTCCTTAGTTGATTACGTAAATACGCTGCTGCGGAAGCACAATCATCACAGATGCCACTAAGAACTTGCCAGTATACCTGTAACACCTTTCGCCGGCTGTAAGATAACCTCGAAGGAGCATATACCCACAAAGGTATTACGGCACTAATCAGCAAATTGTTTATTCTGTGCGACTGGCACTGTCTTTATGGAGCATATCTTAGGTGCTGCAGACGCTCCTTTACTACATCGCATGCTCTACAGGAGGTGTACATTGGAGCGGGTTTCATTTTCATTAGCAATGAATTGAAAAATATTAAACTGAGTTTACTTCGGGTGCGGCTGGGGTAGTAGCTTCCTCCGATATTTACTTTTCGGCTTGGATGCAATTTTTTTCCAGGAAATAATGTAAATAAATACTCAAAGTATATTCATTAATAGGAAAGTTTCCCGTGTCAGCATCGATTTATGCTAATGACTTTAAACAGATCAATTTAATGATACTTACAGTAGACCTAAGGGCTGAAGGCGAATACCATCAAACAACCAGAAATAAAATAGCAGCACAAGGCAAAAGTAGAGATGTTTAACTGAAAAATGAGCTACTAATGCCAACGTTCTAAATCCGCTTAAGGTCCGCTTTGATGTTTAATAATTGAAGATAAGAATTTCGTGTTTTGATGAGTGCTTACAGATTGTAAGGGAGGTCGAATGTTTTGTCAGAAGATTACTGAAAATTAGGTATTATAGGATTATTTATTTTTGGCCATTTAAAAAAAATTTCATTAGAAATTTTCTTCAAAGAATTAATTCTTAAATTTTAATTCTGTAAAATCATTTATGTGAACAAAGAGGGAAAAAAAGTGGAAGATTATCCTGTAAGGCCTTAATAATACATCATTCACCGGATTTTTCCGGAATTTTCCGGAACGGGAGCTCCGTAAAGCCAGCTAACAATAATTAGGCTTTACGTTGAACGTAATTATTTTGGTTTTCATATTTGATTTTAATGTTGATTAATTAAATAAGGGAATTTTACGATTATTTTGTTTAAAATTTTAAAATAGTTAAGTTCGCTCTAAGGAGCTTTTGTATGGAAATCGAGTTAACCGTATCTGTGTTAGCAGTACATAGCCACTACTTGATACATTACAGATAAAATACGTTAGGATATATGCAAAATAGTTGGATGTGCAATAAAAATGGTCCACTGAAGAACCAGAATAAAATCAACGAAAGCTTACAATTCCAATATGTACCAAGAAAATATAAAGGAGATATTTATAAAGCACATGAGCTGAGTTAGTTAAATGTGTGAGAGAGTACCTATGGCGCAAACGGCAAAATGTCGACTTTTTAATCTAGTATAGAGTTGTTAAACTGAATTTATTGTAATATTACCCTTATTAAATCCACACCAATGCTGTGGTATGCGGATGATATAGGCATTATGTCAAGATCAGATGCACACTAAAAATTTTGTTACTAATGTTGAAAAAGAGACCCCGGTCAAAACCTACTGAACATAAGTTTAAGGTGGTACAGGGATATAAGTATCTTATATAGTATATCAGCAGTAAGAACTATATTATTACTGAGATAAAATAGCAGTTAGTAACAGAAAAGAGATAGCGCTATATACTTAGTATACAACCGGGATCCGGTCCTGGCCTTTCGTAACTGTTCCTCTCCACTTATACCGATTCTGAGCCGATGGATGGCATCTAGTTTGTCATCCCTAAGCTCTGAGGTCTCGGTCTACCCCAGTTTGGTTATTTTATCTACCATGGGTGACTCCCGTGTCATCCTGTGTACATATATTCTTTTGGTTAAACCAGGTGCTATTGTTAAACTTCTAGCGATGGCGAATTCAGCCAATAATTTCCCATGTCGTTTGATTCTTCCTGCAGCGATAGCTTGCCAGCATAAGCGCTCCTTACCCACTTTTGCGTTAAAATCGCTTAACACGAGTCGTAGGAAGGGGCTTTATCATAATTCTTAAGTCATTCTAAGAGATTCATAAACGTCATCCTGTTCTTGTTTTGGTTTTTTTGATTATTGCCGCTGTAGAATATGTTAACGTCCCTTCTTTCTAGGACTCCTTTACTAGTCCATCTTAGTTCTTAACCCGTGAGAAGGCGCGCCTAATTTTGTTACACGGAGAGACGCGCGCTAGCAAATTGCTCACACTCCTTTAAATGCTCATATATCTACCGTTGTAGTACTTATTGGCTTATAATTGATTTATATGAATAAAACAAGGTTTAATAAGTAAGAAAATAAGTATTTTAATTAAAACTATTAAACTATAAGAAGGCGCACCTAATTTTGTTACACGGAGAGACGCGCACAAGCAAATTTCTCAAAATACTTAAAATGCTCATAAATATCTACTGTTATAGTACTTATTGACTTATAATGTATTTATATGAATAATAAGTAAGAAAAAGGTTTAATAAGTAAGAAAATAAGTATTTTAATAAAACTACACCTTTTTTCATGAAAAATTTATACTTACACGGATGGGAGCGTGATGAGCAAATTGCCGCAGAACTGGTACACAGCCTCAACAAGCTACGCGGTCGCAACGGAACTGAGAGGCACGAGAGCTGCGTCAGGGGGGAGGGCATGAATAGGTAGGAAGGTACCTAGACGCTTGAGAAGTTATGGCGTCGGTATCACCAAAAATTTTTGCATTCAATTTTTGCGTGAGCAAATTGCTCATAGCGCGACTTCTCACGGGTTAAATTAGATTAATATTCTATGTCGTCCAAGCTCATCTATATCTTCTCTAATATATATATATACAATCAGCGTCAAAAATGATGCAACACCTAAAATTTGCCACATTGTTTAACATGTTTTTGAGATCCTGTGGACCAGCAAACAGTCTAACAATCGAGTCTAACAATCCCCTAGCAAACGGGTCTAACAATCCCCATTGTATGCCACCTGTTCTTCCATCTAGAGCGCTGACAAGGATGTCATTTATTACTATAAGAAATAGTACTGGTGAAAGTAGGCATCCTTGTCGTACTCCTGAGCTCACTTCAAAGCTGTCGGATAATTTTCCATTGTGAAGAACTCTGCATTTGGAATTGTTGTATAGGGCCTTTATTAATTCTATTATTTTCTCAGGCAATCCACGTTGCCGAAGAGCTCGCCATATAAAGTTTCTATTAACCGAGTCGAACGCTTTCTCATAGTCTACGAAAGCAAGGTAAAGCGGTGATCGGAATTCAGTAGACTGCTCCACTATGATTCTCAAGGTGTTAATATGATCTATGCACGAGCGACCCTTTCTGAATCCAGCCTGCTGTCTTCTAAGCGTCCGATCTACTGCCTCTCTTATCCTTGATAATAATATGTGGGACAAGATTTTTCCCACCGTAGATAATAGACGGATGCCTTTCCAGTTGTCACATATTGTTAGGTCCCCCTTTTTTGGTATTTTGATTATGATACCTGTTGAGGATTTAATAAATACATAACAACTATACAATCAATAATAACATAACAACTATACACACACATACAATAAATAAATCGGATTAACCGCCTACGGTACCGATAAGCGTCTGGCTTATCAGCAAGAGACAAATCGTCAGTCTCTTCCTACCTTGCTACACAGCTGCATCGCGATTCACTAGTTTTAATCTTAGACTTAGCATTAAATGAATAAATGAATTATTATCATAAGTTTATTCTTTCAATTATATATTTGTTCGTTGTGTAAAAACACAACAGAAGTGGCGACGAGGATTTTTTTTGATTAATTTTTTTGAAATATCGAATAGAACCTACACGTGATTACCATATACTTCATTGTGATTCCCAGTGGTTACATAAAAACAAAATAATTACATGTCGCATACATACAGTATATAAGTGCATATAAAAAAAAAAAAAATTAAAAACGTGCCATTTACACAAAAAAAAAAAAATTTTTTTTTCAATAAAATAGTGTACAGTTGCCAGTGTACAGTACTTGATGATACATAATTCAAGAATAATTGCATAAATACCATGTATAAAAAAATAAAATACACACATATATACACATAGACAAAGGAAGAGAATGGAAGAAACTCTAAAGCAAATCTCCGACGTTTTGGTGCAATTGACGCAACTAACGGTGACCAACAGAGCTCAGCAAGGAACTACAGCAAAAAACCTACAATTAATTCCATTTGATGAGGAAAATGAAACTTTTGAGTCCTATTTGGAAAGAATAGAAAATTATTTGGAGCTAAGAAATTTAAAAGACACTCCTGATGATGACCGCATGAAGGTCCAAATATTTCTTACCTGCCTGAGTCCAAAGCTTTTTCATACATTAACGTGCTTAACGGCTCCAGACAGTCCTAAGACCAAAACATACAAAAATTTAGTTGAAATTCTGAAGGCTCATGTATGTCCGAAAGCTAGTGAAGTTGCTGAACAGCACAAATTCACCTTACGGCTACAGCACGAAGGTGAAGGCATAAGCAACTACCAAGCAGAATTAAAAAGAATAGCATCCAGATGCAATTTTGTGTGTGAACATTGCAAAAAGTCAACAATAACAACTCATTTACGGTCACAATTTGTTAGAGGTATTCGAGACAATGACATCCGTGAAAGGTTACTGCAAGAAGACGCTTCAGCATCATTCGACAAAATAGTCAAAGTGGCATTGGCAGTACAAGCGGCAAAAGCAGAAAGCAAGGAAATACGTGGACAACCTGGTCCCTCAATACACGCAATTCGGAATCATACTGGTAATCAAGTACATACAAGAAAAAATAATAAATTTTCACTTTCTTCCAGTAAAACAGCTTCTAATAACACTAGAAAAAGATGCTTTAGATGTGGTGATCATAGTCACCTAGCTAACAAGTGCCCAAAAAGGAACTTAGAATGCGCCAAATGTAAAAGAATTGGTCATGTAGCGGCAGTTTGCCTTAGAAAAGAATATACAAATTCTAAACGCAGAGTAGCTGGTCAAAAGTTAATAGAATTAGATAGTGATTCTCAAGAGGATTCTAATGAAGTCCTGTATATGAATAGCTTGACTGTGTCTTGTAATATGATAGACACAGAGAAATATTTTCGAACTATTACAGTAAATGGAGTAAAGGTTAAAATGGAATTTGATACTGGATCGGCTGTTTCAACAATGTCTGCGCATAATTTCAAACTATTATTCCCTTACCAGAAATTGTCAACTACATCAATTCGTTTAAAAACGTACACAGGTGAAATAATGCATCCAGTAGGCTTGTGCTCAGTTAAAATTTCATACAATGGAGTGGACGCTGTAGGACGATTGTTTATTTTAGATCAGGAAGTCGAGACAATATTAGGTAGAGAATGGATAAATAAGTTAAAAATGATTAGGAAAGAGATATCGCAAATCGACATGGATTTATCAGAAAGTCAATATAAATTAAAAATTAATGAACTTATTTCAGAATACAATGAAATTTTTACAAAAAGCGTGGGAAAAATTCCCAATATAACTTGTGACATACCATTGAAGGACAGGAATACTACACCGAAGTTTATCAAGGCTAGACCAGTACCGTACGCGCTGAAGGAGAAAATTGAAGAAGAACTACACAGGCTTGAAGAAGCAGGAATAATTGAAAAAGTCAATCTATGTCCGTGGGGAACTCCAATTGTACCCGTCATCAAGAAAAATGGTGAAGTGAGGATCTGTGCTGACTACAAAGCGACGATTAATAAAGTTATTGAAGACGATACGTACCCCATACCACGCATTGAGGACATATTTGCCAAGTTAGGCGGCGGTAAATATTTTTGCGTACTTGATCTATATCAAGCATATTTACACATGCCCGTCAATGAGGAAAGTGCTCTACGCCAAGCAATTACTACACATAAAGGAACTTACAAGGTAAAAAGGCTTATGTTCGGAGTAAAAATTAGCCCAAATACGTGGCAGCGATACATGGATAACATTTTACAAGATTTGCAAGGAGTGACATGTTTCTTCGACGATATTGTTATCCAGGGATCATCATACAGCGAACTAATTTCAAATTTACGAGTTACCTTCAAGCGTCTACGCGACAACAATTTACATGTGAACAGAGGTAAATGTCAATTTCTTAAGGACGAAATTAATTATCTAGGTCATGCAATTAACCGTGAAGGAATAAAACCTATGACAGACAAAATCCAGGCAATTCTTAGAAGCAAACGACCTACAAAAGTATCGGAGCTGAGAACATTTTTAGGACTGATAAATTATTATCAAAAATTCATTCCAAATTTATCTTCAAAATTAGCGCCATTGAATGCATTACTGAAGAAAGGAGTTGAGTATAGCTGGAACCAAGATTGTGAAACCACCTACTTGAACTTGAAGAAGGAGCTAACAAGTCCACGCACATTAGTGAAATATAATCAAAACCTCCCGCTTACACTGGCAACGGACGCATCGCCCACAGGGCTAGGAGCAGTGATTGCACACATCATGCCAGACGGGATAGAAAAACCAATTGCATTCGCTTCACGTTCATTGACCAAATCGGAAGCAAATTACTCGCAGCTAGATAAGGAAGCAACAGCAATATATTGGGGACTACGAAAATTCTTTCAGTATTGCTACGGTCGCAGGATAATTTTAATTACAGATAATAAGCCACTTACACGAATTCTTCATCCACATAATAGCTTACCCTCTACATCTGCTCTACGTTTATTACATTACGCAAGTTTCATGTCCGGATTCAACTACGAAATTAGGTATCGGAATACAACGCAACACGCAAATGCTGATTTTCTTTCGCGTTTTCCAGTAGGAAAACCCCAACATGGTGACGACAACATGGATTGTGATTCTAAATTTTTAATGAATCAAATTGAAGTGCTTCCTGTCACACGAAATGAAATACAAAGAGAAACAGTAAAAGATGAAATTTGTAAAAACTATATTCAAGCTTTACAATCAGGAGAATCATTACCAGAAAATGAAAATCTTACGAACTTTTCCCTATTTGATGGATGTGTTTTTAACGGAATTCGTGTGATGATTCCTAAAGTTCTACAACAGCGAATATTAGAAGAGTTACATTCTGCGCATACAGGTATGGTTAAAATGAAGGCATTAGCCAGGAGCTACGTGTGGTGGAAGAACATTGATGCAGACATAGAATCTTTATGCCGAAGTTGTATTCACTGCGGACGAATTAAGAATAATCCCAAGAAAAGTCAGCTACATACATGGGACTATCCTAAGGAACCGTGGCAGAGAATACATCTTGATTACGCAGGCCCATTTATGAACACTAACTTTCTTCTCATTATAGACGCATACACCAAATGGATTGAAGTTATTCCTCAAGGGTTAACAACTACAACAAGAACAATAGAAGCCCTACGCGAAATATTTGCACGTTTTGGTCTACCAATTACAGTAGTAACGGATAATGGTCCACAATTTCGGTCAATCGAATTTGAAAATTTCTTAAAGAATAATGGCATAACTCACAAACTGACAGCTCCATACCATCCAGCAACAAACGGACAAGCCGAAAGGTATGTACAGATCTTAAAGAAGGGATTGCGTAGTATGAAAAACGAACCAGGTACGTTAAATGAAAAGTTATGTAAAATTTTAATGCAATTTCGCAAAATGCCGAGCAGTACGACAGGGGTTAGCCCAGCGGAACTTTTATTAAAAAGAAAAATACGAACAAGAATTGACTTAGTAAAACGTAACATAAGACAAGATATTATAGAGAAGAATCAAGCGGTTACAAAAACAAACTACCAAATTTTCAATACCGGAGACAAGGTACAAGTACGGATATACAACAACAAAGAGCAAAAATGGAAGTTTGGAATTATTTGGGCAAGAAGAGGAGACTATCACTACGAAGTTTTAGTGGATAACGAAAAATATCTACGACACGTCGATCAAATACGAAGTACAGAATGCGAAATTACGAACGAAGGAACTAAGGTACAAGAAAATTATGTTACAGCATATGAAAAGCAAGAGCAATCTACACCTACAACAGAGCCAGAAACTCCACCATTTACATCTCAGCAAACTAGCAATGAAGTTTCCAATTCTTCCAACGTAAGCACAAGACCTGAACCGGATACGCACCATACACCACAAGAACAACCCCCAGTTGAAAATCTACCCGTTCTTAGGCGATCTACAAGGCAAAGAAATCAACCAGAGAGACTTACATATAAAACCTTTTAATTACAAGGGGGAAGGTGTTGAGGATTTAATAAATACATAACAACTATACAATCAATAATAACATAACAACTATACACACACATACAATAAATAAATCGGATTAACCGCCTACGGTACCGATAAGCGTCTGGCTTATCAGCAAGAGACAAATCGTCAGTCTCTTCCTACCTTGCTACACAGCTGCATCGCGATTCACTAGTTTTAATCTTAGACTTAGCATTAAATGAATAAATGAATTATTATCATAAGTTTATTCTTTCAATTATATATTTGTTCGTTGTGTAAAAACACAACAATACCTTCCGTCCAATCCTCCGGGAAGGTACAGGCGTTCCATGCTATTTCCAGGATTGGCTTTAGCGTATCTGCTATGAGGCTTGAGGCTTTCAACAATTCTTGCGGGATGCCATCTTTTCTAACTGCTTTACCATTGGCCATTGCATGAATTGCGGTTAGTATTTCAGCCTTGAATGGTTCACGAGTGAGGTTCCTGTACAAATGAACCATTCAGGGCGGTGAAGAAATTATCTCTCCATTTTTGGAGTTGCTCCTCGTCGCTGCACAGCAGCCTTCCATCCGCACTCTTTACGGCAGGCTTTTTAGTAGAGCTGCTTAGTAATTTGGTACAGCACCTTACTGTTGCCTGTGTTTGCCGCGTTTTCCGCTTTCTCTGCGAGCTCGTTTATCTGCCGCTTTTTATCACGCCTGACGCTTCTCTTTACCTCGCGGTGTAATTGGGAGTATTCCCGCTCAAGTTGGTGGCGTCTTTCCGGGTCGCTTGTAGAATTCACATTATTTTTTAGGGGCCTCCTGCGTTCTATTTTTTGTCAGGTTGTGTCCGAGATCCAGTGTTGCTGGTTTCTTTTGGACATAACCGATGCTTGTTTCCGCTGCTGTTATTATAGCGCATTTTGTTGTACTCCACAACCCTTCAATACTTGTGTCGTCAGAAACGGTTTGCTGGTTTAAGATTTGTTGCAGATTCCCAGCAAATTATCGCCTTTTAGTGCTCTCCCGCAGAAGGTCTACGTTAAACCGTCTACGGTTTACGGCATCTCGTTGGACGTTTCTGATTGCGGCGATTTTTAGGCGGATAGTTGCTACTGCCAAATGGTGGTCACTGCTCCCCTAATGTTCCTGAGATGAATAGAATAGTTCTCCATCTGCGGCTGACGGCCAAGTGATCTATCTGCTTTTTCGTTCTACCATCGGGCGATAACCAGGTCTTCTTGTGTATCTTCTTGTGGCAAAAGTAAGTTCCACCTACCATGAGTTGGTGGGAGCTACAGAAGTCAACGAAAAGCTCACCATTGTTATTGCTAACTTGGCTTAGGCCTTGATTTTCAATTGCGTGTTCAAGGCCGGTGTTGTTGGGGCCGATCTGTGCCTTTGTCTTCCATCAAAACAATGATGTCGCGCCTTGGAATAGAGCGAAAAACCTCATTCAGTCGCATATAGAACTGGTCTTTGATGTCATCTTCTGCGTCTTCAGTTGGAGCGTTTCATATTATATTTTATTAAATTTCTGAAGAATGATATTTTCTGGATTTTTTTGTATCGCTTAAATTTTACCCTTTTGTCCAGTACTAATTGCAATCACACCTCGCCTTAGTTGAAGTGGGACATCGCTCTGGATACAAGCAAAAACGAGTAACCCTTCTCAACCATTTTGTAATATTGTCACACCCAAAACTATTCGAACAACCTTGACCCCCTCGTCTCATGTTTTTATTTACCTTGAAAAACGCCTAGAATTTTTTATTCGGATATTTATATGGAATTTCCAATTAAGGACACTTCTGCCCCGAATTTTGTATATTTAATCTGCTTGATTAACCTGTTTTCAATTTGTTAGATTATTTGGAAAGTTTCAGGACTTCTTGGAATTTTTGTATTATTTTTAGTTAAAAATTGATATAATTTTTACGTATTTTTAAGCAAATATTCCTGGAATCCGTAGTTAGCTTTTGAAATTTTAAATGGAATACCTTCAAAGGTACCTAATGGATAACAAGAATTTTTAATTACGCGTTTTTAGTTATAGCTTCAGAAAAAGCTCTGGTGTTTATGTAAGTGGCCTAGTTTTAGTAGTACCTTCCTTGATACAATGCGTAGTTGCAGAGTTCGGAACTACTGACTCCGGAAAATTGTTCCAAAGAATTCAATCTCAACTCAATCTTTTAACCCTCTATGTGTACGTGGTATCTATTTACATATATTGTAAGCTGCCATAATAAAAATTTTACTTTGGCTTCAGTTTCTGTCTGAAAATATTTTTTCTCATATTAAATAAATTTAGATAGATTTAAGCTCGTGCTGATTATTACAAATATGTGCCCATCGATTTGAGTTATTTGAGCTGATTTTGAGTTATATTCAGCAATTGGAAGTCTGTAGCTGAATACTGCAGTGATACCGCAGTGATGCCTTTTCGAGCTCACGCATTGCGTTTTCCATAAACTATCAAAGCTACTATATAAGATCTAAAAAATGTTTGTGTTATTAATCTGGGCTAGGGCCGTATTTACAGCACATAACAAACTTCGTTACAAATTTAATCTTATCTAAAGAAAAATCAATTTTCCTGGAAAATCTACAAATCATGGCTAAAGAACTACTCCCATTCCATTTTGTAAATGGAAAACTCAACAGGATTCTTGATGTCAGATCTTCTATCTCGTAATACTTTACTATAGTCCTCTTTGAAACTACAACATTCCGGGAAAATTTTTTACAATATTGTTTTTTATCTTATATAGAGAGATGGAAATATATATTTTTCTTTATACCAACCATATACTTGCAGGTATCTACCTCAACCGGTGTAATCTCGCACTTCGTAAATCTACAAGTCGTCGTTCCGGAGGCTTTCATCCTTGGCTCTGGAGAGCTACACGTTGATATGGGATCAACCATCAATTTGGTTTGCATCATAGAAAAGGTATGTAAGCGGCTTTAACTTAATAGGAATACCTGAAACAAACACTATATTCTGCTTGTGTGAAAAAGTATATACATACCTGGATGGAAAAATGGTGGCCTTGTGTGTATAACGAACGAGGAGGAAAGCATTTATGTACTACAATTTTCAGAAATCGATTTGTTCTTGTTCACGGTTTATATCCTCGTCAGCTATTCGTAATGAGTTCGCTTAAGCATCCAAATAGAATCCTTGAGCAAGTCGAATACAATTCCGAGGTTAAATAACACAGTTAACAACTTGCTCTGTTGATGAAGTTTTCTTCGCTCTCCTATCTGCTTCTGAATAACTTTGTACACATTGTGTATACTCGTATGTGCAACGCTCTTCTGTATATACAACACCTGTTACCTATGGATTCTACTGTTTTTTTGTTGTATTTGGACACGACGCTTCTCAAAATAGGTATTTAGGCATCCACAAGTTGGTTCGGTAAGAATATTTAAATAGCACAAAATATTGCAGGAATTGGCGTGCTGAGTGGCTTAAATGAGATTCTCCTATAATCCACTTATTTTGCTGGGTCATGATGGGAATCCAAAATATAAATTGTCTATAAAAATAAATCTTCCTTTGTCATCAAGGGTATGAGGAGGAAATTAATTCTATTCTTATTTTCTTACTTAAGAGGGCTGGTTTTTTTTTTATCGAGGGGCCAAACTTAATGAAGAAAATTTATTGATTTTCTGAGATGAATTTTTTTTTTCAAAGATAACTTTCAATTTTCTTGGAAAATTTCCTTTGGACTTTTAATATCAAAGAAAAGATCCAAAGTAAAATAGGAGGAAAATATTTCTGCGTATATTTCATTAATTCCGCAGGATCAATATATTAAATTCAATTTCCGGAATTTTTATAATTTCACATTTTATAATTCCACCTATTTAAGGGCAAGATACCTATACTGCTTATGAAACAATCCCTGTGGTTTAAAAGTTACAAATTACTTATAATGAATTTAAATACAGAGAAGACATTCTAAAGTTGAATTTTAGAAGTTCCTTTCGCTTTACTTTACTTACATACACTTCTAAACATAATAATAAAAATGTTTGTTTTTCGAAATTATAAAAGGAGATTTTAAAATCTCCTAAAAAGTCATAATAAATCACCAAACCAGCTACCAAATACTTAAAGTAGCTCTTAACAATAAAGCATGAAAGAGAGCCAAAATAATTTCCTCTTGTGATTTAAGATATAGTTTTGCGTGATTATTACAATAAAAAGCATGCCAATTAAAGCTGACCATGATTCAGGCGAACTCATTTCCAATCTAACAGGTTATCATAGTTGGTCTTTAACATTAAATCCTAAAAATATAAATACATAATAAATTTTTTATGTGACAGTTCTAAGATCTGCAATGCTTAAGAAGAAGCTAAGTTGGACATAAGGATTTTAGACTTTAAGGACTCTGAAGAGTGCCGAAGACGGCTAATGAACTATCTTCGTTTGAACATTTAGATGTTCTAGATCAGGGGTGGGCAACCTTTTGATAACATGGGCCAGAATAAATGTTACTTTTTTTCCGCGGGCCGTAGTAGTCAATTGACACCTTCTTGTGACCTGTAATTTTTTTAGAGTTGACCCGGACTTACACGAGGCAGTACATTTGTCCCTTACACGATGGTAAATTTTACTGAATTTTTTAAATGTCCCGGTTCAAATCCTATTGGTATGGTACATGAGTGTGTATCGATATGAGGCGAGGTGTGATTGTAAATACGTACTGGAGAGAGAAGAGTTTCTTTTTTCTTACTACTTTTAGGGCAGTAAAATTCAACTTAAAATGAGGCGAGGGGAGGTAAGGTTATGAATACGAGAAACATTTCTTATTTCTTTTGCCGCAGTAAAGGCCGCGGTTATATGACACACTCAGCACGAACTGAGTACAATTTTCGATTCAGTTTGTGTCATTGTAACCAGCGTCCGACCGAAAAAATTGCGCCGAACGTGTTCTGAGAGGGTTCACAAGTTTTTGCTTGGTCGAGTACAATTTACGGTCGGAGTGTCATGTAATGGAGGTTTTATGAATGTTTTGTTATTATCTACAACAGTGTTTAGTGGTCGGAAGTTAGATAGTTTTTTTTATTAATATTAATAGAAATATTAAAAAATTTGACATGGCAAAAAGTAATACATTGACATTCATTCATTCATTAATTCCATAAAAAAATAATTCATTTTCACGAAAAATTTCATTTTTATTTAACCAAACCAAAATGACAATTAAAAACTCAAGTTCGGTATGTCATATAACACTGGACCGAAAACGCAAACGCAGATCGAGTTGAGTTCGGTTTGTCATGTAACTTCCCTAAATATCCAATTTGAACTGAGGCGAGGTGAGATTTTAAATATGAACTGGAGAGACATTTCTTACTTCTTTGCGGCAGCAAAAGTTCCAACTTGAAATTAGGTGAGGTGAGATTGTGTAGGCATAGGTGGAGGCATAGGTTTCTTACTTAGTCTGAGGCAGTTAATGCTTCTTCTTTAATTTGCTGGTTTTTGCCATTTTAGCATTACATAGGCCCCTCTCCTAATTTGAACTACGACATTGTACTGGCTCAAAAGGAAAAAGAGGCACCTATTACCAACTCATTTTATAATCGTGACCTACCGAACACTAAATTTTTAGTGATGGATGTAAGTTTTAACATTGGTACTGAATTATGAACGAAACGCGCCGTTTTCACGTTTCACTTCACCTTAAATGGGAATCGTAGTAAACGCGTGAATGAAGTTATGTTCGAATCTTTTCGAAATCAGCTGAAATTTGTCAAAATCAATTTAATCACGTCTGCACTGAGATTCCGTTTCGTTTGATTTCCTCAAAGTGTATAAATTTTCAATTATTGTGTATCAATTATTATGGATTCTGTGGGTTTTTATGAAGAAGGTGTGGAAATTAGAAGAAAAATTGCGAATTCGTTTCGTTGATTATTAAAAACAATAATTATTATTTTATGTCAATTGTTTTCTAAAAATATATGTGTATTTTTCAAAAAAAAGTCTTTGCAAAAAGCATTAACATTCCTTCGTGGAGTGTAAAATATATCTCTTAATTAATAAATTTTTTTATTTATTTGTAAAAATATACTTTTAATATCATCAAAAATTTCCGCTTAAATAAATGTGCATTCAAATATGTTCTCAAAGAATGCCTCCATGGCGAAATTAAAAATGAATCTATTTAAAACATATTTCCAAATTTAAGTCAAACCCCGCTAGGAAACGTACAACTGCCGCCAACAAAAGTTCACGTTTCACAAACATACGGGGAACTGCCGCCGCACGTTTTGAACGGTACCGAAAAAACAATTTCGAAATTAGCGTTTGCCGCTTTCCCCTGCTGCGTTTACAACGATACCAAAATTGAACGTTTCACGTTTCGTTCGCGTTTACGTTTTGGGCGATAAGCCCCACTATCTGCGTTTAATATTCAATTTAAACTAGACGAATTACATCGAAAAATATTTTTTATAATTTCTTTTGAAGATCTCGCGGGCCGGATGGGAACTTTTCGCGGGCCGTAGACGTAGACACTAACTGTGGACGATTGCTCCATCCATGTCGTCGGGTCAATGCAATAGTCACGAAACTGAAATTTTGCTATTTTGAACTAACATAGTACAAAAATTCGAAAAAATAATACAATTAAAATAACTTTTAATTATTTCGTGAAAAAATTCAAATTGAATCCCGTAGATTCCCATAAAAATTTAGATCCGTAACTTAATATGACTTTTTTCGCATTTTTGCATAATGTTCAAAATAGCAAAAAAAATTCAGTTTCGTGACTATTGCATTGACCCGACGAGGTGAAGTCCCTATTTTTGTAGTGTGCACTAAACTGTAGGCTATGGCAGTGCGAACCTATTGTTGAGGTAATATGGTACCGTGGAAGCAGGAAAGCGAAAACCATTTGATAAAGCTGTTGCATTAATACGGCGCGGCGGCTCAGATAGAAGGCAAAAATGTCATTATCGCTGAGTTGTTTTTAATTAGAGGCAAAAAGTAAGGTTTGTATGTAGCAAGGTTCAGTAGGCTTAGTCTAGCGGATAAGGCGAGCGACTGCCATCCCAGAGGTCCGTAGATTAATACCACGACCCATTGTCTTTCCTCCTCGCCAACCTAAATTACATTTTTTCTTTCATGTCTATCGTAATAATAAGCAAGGAAGCCATCCCCTGGTCAAACCCTGAAGTCAGCTTTTTGTCGCGGTAGTAGAAGGTAGACGGAAGCCGGTGAAATAAAGTGACGTTGTCTTACACCCTTCCCTGCAAACAATTTCTCTGATTTTCTCGGAGGCTCGCTTTCTCGAACCATTCTCGATTCGAAAACTGCTTGCGAAAGGTACGAGAAAAGCTTCAAAACCCACCATAAAAGCTTTCCTAGTACATTGGTTTCGATATCTTGCTCCGCTTTTATTGCCTTCGAATTCGTTTACGAGTCGTTTACGAGCCCGAGTTCGAAGCAAGCTCTCGCTTTTGCGTGTCGTTCTCGAATCGTTTCCGAATGGAAATGTTTGCAGGGTTTTATCTAATATCTTCTCTCTGTCAATGTTACATTGTTTTAGATGCTAGAATCCAGTTAATTAAAACTGAGGCAATATCAATAACTTGAATTTTAACGAACTGTACTTTTCAAAAGGTGTGGAGAGGGTGTCGAGATATCTGGAGATGTGAACATACGCAAATTTCCATGAGATTAGATAAACTACAGAGAAGTGTGAAAAGGCTGAGCCATATTCCTGTAGGGGATGTACTATTAGGCCCAGCTCTTTGAGGCACTGATGCAAATCTTTCACGCGTTAAGCAACTGGAAGCAAAATAGTTGTTTAATAAAGGACCATGTGTTGTATGGATGTTGTTCCTCCGTAACCGTATCTACACGTGCCGATATTTTACACATGACCTTCAGGTGATATCTACCAAGATCGTTTCCTCTGATATAATCTGTTAAGACTTACTGTTTACGTTTAGTAAGCTCGAGGTACTTCTTGATTCTTACTCGAACAGGAGTAATTAATTTCTTGATTTGTCTCATACCCAATGTAGAAGTTCGTTGGTGGCACAAGCCCTTGTCTCACCATAATTTAAGTTTCTTTCGTGTGACTACTGGGTGTCCCATGCGACCGCTTCCCTAAGGGCCATGCCTAAGACAGGAGACATTGCTGGAGGTTCGCACCCAGACAGTAGTGTCAGATTTCTGCTAACTAAAATCAGCATCTGTTTTGCATGATGCTTGAGTCCAAATGCATTACTTCGGCCTGACGTCAACAACGTGACCCTTAAAAGAGGTCCCTTGAGGGTGCGCACTAGAGCTGGGACAGTGGGACTTACGATACGAATCAGTGACCTACCGTCTTTGTGTGAAAGGTAGCTTAGACGAAGCTCCCCACCCATTCACTAGCTAAGTAAGTGGTGCATCAGTAGGTGGGCAACATTCTACCCAGAAGCTACTGTCTCTCGATTTTGTGTGTGTCTAGCCCAGCATCAGAAAAGAACCACGCCCTCCTTACCTCTACTTCCCCCGCTTGACTGGCTTACGCTATTGCGTCACGGGAATGGATTAGCTTTCTAGCTGCTATCTCTCCTGGCATTTGTTTGCCTTTCTCTGCTTCTTTGCGATTCGTATTGCTTAAACCTCTGGTGGATGGCCTTCAGCGCCTCTTGCACCATTCTCCACACATCACCTTATCATCTGGTCCAGGATGTTCTCCGATGTTGGCTGTACCTCGGCGGCTGTTTTCAACTTAGTCCTGTGGTCCGACATGCTCCGCGTCCTCTTAATCGCCCGGGTAATTTGGGCAGAACCGTGAATCGTCCTATTCTGGAGGATGTCCTCAAAAGCCTCAAAATCGCCACAATCAGGAACGTCCAACGCGATGCCATATACCGTCGACGCTTTTACGTAGACCTTCTGCGGGAGAGCATTACAAGGCTGTAATTAAATGGGCGCCGGAATTTACTATCGAAACTTGTTTGCCAAAACGTTGGGCGCCATTTATGTACCGGCACAATGGAGCTCCTTCTGGTGACAGCAAGGCTACTACCATCGTGCTTGGGTAGACATAAAAATTTTGAAACCACACATCCTCCCCAGTTTCCTAAATATTCCTAGGGGATGCTAAGCCGGTCACACGGTTTACGCTAGCTCGCCGGAAGGGGTCGTAGGGTGTGTGACCGGATCGATACATGTTGGGTTCACCACTTGCCTAGTTGTCTGTGAGGAAGTTCTTCATGTCCTCATCGTTCACAGGTCCATCCCCGCAGAGATCCAGGACTGGTACCACTGAATCGTGGGACCCGTAACCACGTGGAATGATCGACGGGGGCCCTAGAGAAATAAAAAAAAAGAAAAACCTTAGTACTGCATGGTTAATACAAATGTAAACAGTTTATATAACCTTCAAAATACATATATTATTGTAAAAGAATCTTAACAGTGCACATACAAATCAAACATTATTAGTAATAACAAGTTATCAACTGAAAGGAGTACGTGTATTATGTGCACTGGTGTACAAGTGGGCACCAAAAAAACCTCGAGGACGATATTGCTTGAACAGAAAAAAAACACAACTACGAAAGGTAACGACAACGTCGAATTGGCCAACTCGGTGTTAATTCAGTTTATTCGGTTTACCTTGTTTTATTGTTGGGCAGAATCCCAATACGGCACGACTCCTGGACGCTCCAGACAATCGCTATAACAACAACTCAAAATGTTCTACGCAATCGCTTCAACAAAAAAATAGAGTGCCGGTTTGCACCCCAAAATGGTAAGTGTAATGTTGATAAAGGTAATTTAGTTGAGTCTCTTGGGATGTAAATATATTTATATTATATAAGTAGAATGTGTAAGTGTAACAATTTAAGAAATAGCAACTAGATTAAAATAATTTGTAAAATAACTTATGAGAAGGGGGTTAATGTCTTATAAATATGGGTGAATATATATTATAAGGATTCCAAGAATTGTAAATAATTTGTAATTATAATAAAAGAATTGTAAATAATTTGTAATTATAGTAAAATAAGTGTAAATATAGGGCAAATATTTTAAAAGAATGATAGGTATATAGTTATTACTTCATAAGAACTGTAACTATATCATATATATATATATATATATATATGTATATATATATATATATATATATATATATATATATATATATATATATATATATATATATATATATATATATATATATATATATATATATATATATATATATATATATATATATATATATATATATATATATATATATATATATATATATATATATATATATATATATATATATATATATATATATATATATATATATATATATATATATATATATATATATATATATATATATATATATATATATATATATATATATATATATATATATATATATATATATATATATATATATATATATATATATATATATATGTATATATATATATATATATATATATATATATATATATATATATATATATATATATATATATATATATATATATATATATATATATATTATATATATATATATATATATATATATATATATATATATATATATATATATATATATATATATATATATATATATATATATATATATATATATATATATATATATATATATATATATATATATATATATATATATATATATATATATATATATATATATATATATATATATATATATATATATATATATATATATATATATATATATATATATATATATATATATATATATATATATATATATATATATATATATATATATATATATATATATATATATATATATATATATATATATATATATATATATATATATATATATATATATATATATATATATATATATATATATATATATATATATATATATAATATATATATATATATATATATATATATATATATATATATATATATATATATATATATATATATATATATATATATATATATATATATATATATATATATATATATATATATATATATATATATATATATATATATATATATATATATATATATATATATATATATATATATATATATATATATATATATATATATATATATATATATATATATATATATATATATATATATATATATATATATATATATATATATATATATATATATATATATATATATATATATATATATATATATATATATATATATATATATATATATATATATATATATATATATATATATATATATATATATATATATATATATATATATATATATATATATATATATATATATATATATATATATATATATATATATATATATATATATATATATATATATATATATATATATATATATATATATATATATATATATATATATATATATATATATATATATATAT
Source organism: Thereva nobilitata (assembly GCA_963855945.1). Taxonomy (NCBI): domain Eukaryota; kingdom Metazoa; phylum Arthropoda; class Insecta; order Diptera; family Therevidae; genus Thereva; species Thereva nobilitata. Next base: position 51,474,365 of record OY979694.1, on the reverse strand, counting down.
ATATATATATATATATATATATATATATATATATATAATGGTGGGAAAAAAACCTTCTCCTTGTTGTGCTGTTACAAGCTCCATGCGGGTATTCGCCAACGGTTCAAGGCACAAGTTATTGTTCACTCATACCAGCTAAATCACCAACAAAATCACTTGGAAGATAGGTTTTCGGCATCCAATTTTCCTGAAACTGGCCACAACCATCGGTAGCTGGCTGAGCATGAATAGCATCCATTAACTCCTTACGCTAACCAAAAAAAATTGATCTTTTTCCGTTCCGCTCTGAATAATTACTGTTTTTTTTAAAACAGCGTTTCTGCATCAACCTACACCTCAACAAAAATGATTTTTTCTATCGTTCACAACAATATATCTAGTCTCAATCAATACAATAATAGTAAATTCTCTGAGGTAACCTTTCACGTTAGTCCTTTTTAAAAAACCCAATTGAATTGTTATAATAACTTAAACCTTTTACACGGTACTTTCTCCTGTGGTAAAGTTTTTCTTGGATGTTCGTTTATCTAGGTTACCAAATTTCTATCACATCCCACTTCACTAGAATCCAGACTCTCCTTATTCATATATCAATCCAGACTCCTATCTTAATATTTTTTCTTCATCTATCTTCGTGTAAGTTCTTAATGGCACAATTTTTTTCCTGCAAATATTAGCACGTCCACTCCTACAGCTAAACTTCCAACTTTGGCCAGTGTAGCCCTAAAATCATCAAACTAGTTTCTGGTCATGAAGAACTGAACATCTCAGTTGGAAATTAATCGAAATTGCACTTCCTTGATAATATACTCAATCTTTCTGCACTTTAATTATATCAGTCAATGATTCAAAAACGAACATTATTTTCTTCACTCGCTTATCGACTCTCGAGTTCAAAATTCTCACAACAAGACTAAAAATACAGGCTCTCAACCTTTTTCGGCCAAATTCTAAATCGAACTGTCAAAAAATTCTATTTTTTTCTCTTCCAAGAAAAATTTTGTTTCTTCTCGCCTACTTTATTTGAGAATTTGGAACTAAAATTTTCGTTATGTGACTTGATTATTCGTTCAGGCAATTTCCGCGAGATGGGGGATACTTCCTAGGGAGAATTTTTTTCTGTAGATAACCGACCGTTACAAGGCGAGAATTTGCTGGGAATCTGTAACAAATCTTAAACCAGCAAACCGTTTCTGACGACACAAAGGGCACTATATTGACAGCAGCGGAAACGAGCATCGGTTATGTCCAAAGAAACCAGCAAAACAGGATCTCGGACACAACCTGGCAAAAAAGAGAACACAGAAGGACCCTCAAAAATAACGTTAACTATACAAGCGACCCGGAAAAACGTCAACATACTTTAAACCTATATATCTTCTAAACGGAGCCACTTAACTTTTGGCTCTTTATATCAAATTAAAGAACACACATTTACCTAAAAGATGAGTCTAATTTTGTTGCTTTGGGGACATCCATAAATTACGTGAGGTGATTTTGGCGATTTTTCGACCCCCCCAACCAACCTCAGGGTGCCTTACAGGGATAATGATTTCTTAACAAGAGAACAGAAAGGTCGTGTATTTGTAGAGCAAGCATATGGAATATAAAAAAAATTTAGAATTTTACAATATATTGACATACGAAGGTTGGCTTTGGCATCCACTGATTCGTTTTTAGAGAGTAACGACTTGACTGTTTGAATAGTAATGGTAGAGCCATTTATGACTCTGGAGATATACAAACTTCGGAGCATTCTTCTATAGATGTCATCTTTGGGTAAAAAACCTGTGACCCAGGGGGTTATCCTGGAATCCGATTCGAAAGTCATGAAATTCGGAAAAAAGAAAATGGTATCTTCCACCAATGCGAATTCGAAATAAATTTGTCCGCCTGTTATCGGATTTCAGTCCGTGAATAAAGCCATTGCCGCATGCGCTGCATTTATTTGTTTGTTTTAAAATATTCTAAAAACTCCTTAAATATTCTTGAAACAATTTATTGTTCGCATCAAAATGCCGAATTAAGTTAATAAATGAAGTTGGTTGGCTGAAAATAATTTCTTTTCGAAGATTTATCAGGCATCGCAACTAGCTTCCGTTTGCTTCCTACTTTCGTATCGCCTTAGAAAAGCGGAGTCTGAAGTCACAGCCAGCTTCTCCAATTGACGTTTGAGCCGCCTGTACACCAGGGTACAGATTCAAGAAGTGCGGATCTGTTAGACTTCCATTTTTCACAACTCTCGATAATGATAACAAAAGGTTTTCAAAATCTATCTTGGCCTCTAGTAGGTATGTCAGAGCAGATGGTCGTCGATTCAAAATTCGAGTCCTGTAAGATGTTTAGATAACTAATTATGTCGCCTGGTGCAAATGTCTGTTTTTTGTAGTGACAATGCACCGCAGATAGCATGTGTTCTGACTGATGTGAAAAGAGCCGATTCTTAATATAATCTCTATGATTGCAGTAGGATTGGGTACATTATGCACTTGAGATTCTTAGGAGCGCATTAGGTTCCTGGTTTTTCAATTGGGCTTCTAGGCCTTTTTGTTTTGTTTAAGCTTAGAACCCCCCACTAGTTCATCGTAGGGTCGCAATCTGTCCAAAAATGGTGGTATAAGTCAATGCATACATTACTTTCGCAGTTTTTCCCAGACCATTGTATAAAAAGATAAGAATTTTTCATCACGTCTTCATTCCCAGATATTTAAATTATTTTCTTTACTTTTTTTTGGATGTTCCAGTTGGATGGTATTTGAAACAGTGAACAAATACAGTGTAAACGGCAGTGCAAAATTTTTATACCCAATTGCTATTGAGTCGAAATATAGTAATAGTATCACGTATACTTTTTATGTAATGGATTCATTATTCCTTCTCTATTTGCAATATGTTTTGATAAAACCTTTCACCATGTTCATCTGATACTGCACCAAGATTTTCGTGAATGAAATCTAAGTGCGGGTCCAAAAAGACGATTTTAAAGATTTTCTCATTTACAGATATTGTACTTAAAATTGAAAAAAACAAAAATATATTAAGAAATATTGCAAAAAAATTACAGAAAAATCGAAAAATACCCATTTTGAGGGCTAAAACCCCCTAAAAAGTGGGCTTCTCGGAGTAGAAAATCGGTAGACTTTATAACCCCTTATTAAAAAGCATAAAAAGAAGCGCTCTGCCAATTTTCAGCCTGTACCTAATTATTTCCGCTATATCGCTTTTTTCGGCTTAATTTACCTGTACTATTAATTTAACCCAGTTTTCTCGCGATTTTACACTGTTTCTTGCGGAAAAAAATTACGTGAGATTTGCGGAGACCCTCCCCCTCCCCCATGTGAGATTTGGTGAGATTCGGCTCGACCCCCTCCCCCCCCTAAACACCTCACGTAATTTATGGACGCCTCCTTTATGGTAATTAGTCTAGGAGTAATTGAAGTTTAGGTAAATTTTAAACAAATAAATTTTATTTTTCGTAACCACCCTGTATTTTAGTGCATAGTTTGGATAGCCCACCTCTCTAGAACAATTTTTTTCTCAAAATACATCCAGGAATCACCCCTGAAAATATTAGCCGCGTAGTCCAACACAGGATTTATTGAACGTCTGATGATGACCTACACTTTAAAAAAAATATGTAAATTCACAGTCTAAATGTATAGTAAAATTACAAATCGCGGTATGAAATACTAATTTACTATACAATTATTGTAATTTTACTATAAATTTTGTAATTTCACAAGAATCTCCAATACTGCATGACGTAAATATTGATTACATGAACGTGACCTATATTTTACGCAATGTTGTGTATTTTTCTAAATCGTTTATGTAGGAAATTACAATATTTCTTAGTATTATTTATCAATGTTATGTACTGAACTTTGTACTGTAATTTTACAGTAAGAGGCGTAATTTTAGAACTTATATTTTCAGTAAAATTACAAATTGTTCATTGGAATGTAAGGTTTAAATGTTCCCTCTCATAGATATAATTCACAGGTAACAATGGAATACTAAGCATATATACCCGATTGTTCTTAAGTTAAGATCAGACCTTTGACTTGGGTCAGGGTCTGGGCAGTTCTTGTAACAGCCAAGAAATTTTTGATAATTTTTGATGATTAGGGCCGATTCACAATTAAAGCTTCAAGCTTCAAAAATTAGGATAAAAGGGTTTGTACAATGATTCATATTCACAGCTTCAAGCTGCAGTGCTCAAATAAAGCAAAACTCAGATGAAGCTTGTAGTTTAAAGTTTGCAGCTTGACGTTTGCAGCTTGAAGCTTTCATTGCAAATCGGACCTTGCATGGTGAGCAAAATGCTATTTTTATGTATAGAGGGCATACACAAAAGTTTTTGAAATTTACAAAACTATGAAGTGAAAGCTCCAATACTGACTGCATTTTTACATCCCACAAATAATGTATATTTACTACACCTTTGGTAAAAATACGTAAAGTAGAATTGGAATATTCCTAATAAATACATATATTGCAAATTTAGAAAACTGCTTGTGAATAAAACTTCCAGTATTTTTTTTGTACAATTACCACAGACATTTTTTACAGTGTATACAAGTCGGAAATGAGTATTTTAAATATTTAAAACGGCGATATCTCATGAATGGTAATTCGTACGGCAAAATTATAATATATTTTTTTGTAGATAATTGCATAATATTCAAACTATCTTTTTTTGTAGATAATTGCATAATATTCAAACTTTGTACATACTATTGGGGTTTCCAACAGAAAGTAGTTCGGCAGGCTTGAGGCTAAATCAGACAAAAACTAAAAAAATGCGGATAAATGCAAACACCGTTGAACGGACAGCGCTGAATAACCGTGACGTGGAATCGGTAGATAAATTCGGTTAGCTCGGTAGTATTATTACCGAAAATAAGGGGGCAGAAGAAGATGTCAGTTCCAGAATAAATAAAGCGCGAAGCACGGAGATCTCCTTAACACCAAATTGCGGCTGTTCAACTCCAAGGCGCCTATAAGTTTTCATCAACAGTTGCCTACGACGTTTCCTAAAAATCCGCTGGCAAGATAGAATTTCAAACGAAGAGCTATGGCGCCGTGCCGGCCAAGAAAGGATAGACGACCAAATCCGGCGAAGGAAATTAAATTGAATTGAACACACCTTGCGAGGCGAAAACCAGTATCTAGCCAAACAGGCCCTTGACTGGAATCCGGAAGACCTAGAACAACGTGGAGGAAAACCCTATTAGCAGAGGCCGCAACAGCTGGGAGATTCTGGCTAGAGCTAAGAGCTGTCGCGCAAAACAGAGTCCGCTGGAGGGCAACTGTTTCCGCCCTATGTCCCATGAGGGATTAAAGGAGCCTAAGTAAGTGAATCGCCATCCCTGAAGCGATAATGGTATGCCCTATAACCTCCATTCCCAGTCAAGAACTGCTTGAGATAGTAACTCACTTCCCCAAGTTCCCTCATAATTTACTTATCCACATTTGGTATAGGTCTATAGGTCCATCGACCGTTAGTAGGCTCGCCCCACTTCCTCTGTCATGCTGCGATGGATGGCACTTCCTTGGACTCCCCCTATTGCATGTTCCGAGTGATACAATCTCTCGCTTACTTCGGTAATTCATCGTACATGATGATCCACAGACTGGGCCTAGGACGGAGGCTTGGAGATTGCGTAAGTTGTCCTGTATTCGCTTACTTCGTGGTCTGGTCTGACTCGCAGTGTAGTGGCCTATTTACAAGGAATTTTATCACAATGCGCACTATATATTTCGGTGTATCCAGCTTTATCAGCGCCTCGACGATCTTGCTCCACTTCGCAGTGTTTAAAGCTTTTTTAATGTCAAGGGTTATCAACGCGCAGCTGTTATTCACATCCATTGCTCCCCTTGATAGGGTACTCATCACATTGACAGCATCCGTTGGACATCTAGTCTGAGTGTTAGGAGCTGAACATCAAGATGTGACAGAAGGCCCTCTACATGCGGTTGATCTTTAAGGGAAGCATATCATGGCCTATCAATTACAGGTGAATTTCAAAAACTTGGCGAAAAAATAAAATCCAGTTGGATATACAATCTTATTTATATCGAAATATTGAACTAATCTGAAATAACACTTTTCCTAGAAATCTTCGTAAATCAATGCCTGCAGCGAATTATAGAGGTTATTTTATTCAACTGTCATTTCGAAGCAGTTCACCAATGCAGAATTCGAATATGGGAATTAACACGTCAAATGCCTATATCATCGCTCAACAATCCCTTTACCTGAGCACCCAGAGAATCATTCAGGATTCCCAAGTTTAGTAGACACGCAATATGTGTAATAGACAAGAGGAAAGAGAACAAATGTATAAATAACATATTAGGGTAACAAATAATACTGCGATCACAAATCGAACTAGGGCGAAAGTTCATGTGTAAATTGACTAGCTACTAAAGTAGTGATGGATTGCTTAGTAAGAAAGGAAAAACGGTCACACACAACCTCTACCACTCTCATGGCCTTGTAAGTAAACCAACTTGATAAATACTTTGACAACTTATTTTTTTGACGATGTGAAAAAAAGTTTTTCCTTTGCTTCCTTCGGTATATACAATTTTTTTAATTAAAATCTTCTCTTAGAAAAAAAATTTAATTTCAATGCAAGAAAACTTTAACAAATTCAATTCTCTAAAGAAATGAACGGATGTTTCCATAAAAGTGAAAGAATCTTACTTAATCCGATTTTTAAATATTTCCGCCATTGTTCATAGAAAAGTTTGCATACAAAAAACAAAATAAATAATTATGATTAACTAGAGTCACCTATACACAACAGACTTCAAAGGGTGCACGGATGGTTCGCTTTTTGTCTGGAGCTGTTGTGGGAGGAGAGCTTTATTAAAAACCGCATTCTCGACTTAACAAGCCTTGTACGGTTTTGTTATGCATGGAGACTGACTGGAAGAGCCTTATCTCACCGATGAAAGCAGCAAGTTAAAAGGCTTTAAAGGAGCTCCAACGGGAAGAGGTCCCTCTTTTAGGGCTGTTCCTGACAATCTTGCACAGAAGCAAATAAGGGCCAGCCGCAAGTGGAGGCTTTATCTGGATAAGAGCGATGCAACCATGCATTTTGCTAAAGCAGTAATACTGGATCTAACGTGATCCCAGGATAAAATATGGCATAAAGTGAAGTGGTTGGTGCCCTCATATCGCAGCCTACTCCAGAGCGTGCACGATGTCAAAGAACCACGCACGGTAAACGGGGTGCACGTATAACAACTCTGGGTAAAACAATGCGAAACAGGTCAACTGGGGGTGTCAAGGGGGTGCTGACATAGAACCGTCAGTGAGATATTATTGCAGTTGTGTGGTGAACCCTGATTTCCAGACAATATAATTGTCCTCATTGTACCTTAGACAGGCACGTAGCGCTTGGGGGATGAAATGAGTTCAATACCAGGGCCATTAGGCGAGTATTCATGATTTTTCTTGGAGCTTGAAGCTGCTCCCCGTGGGGCCTACATTACGCATTCGATTAAGTTAGGAAATAAATTTCATTTCACCGTGGGAACGTGTTGATGTTATGTAAATCATTTGGAAGGAATCAGTTTCATTTGTTCGATTTTAGTATGCATCGGATGAAAAATCTTAACAACGTTTTTTAAATCTGATTTCCTTAGATAAATACAGGGAAATAACCTAGATTCTGATAGCATAGCCATAAGCCGTAAGAAGATATTTTAGATTAATTGGTTAGATATTTTAGACAAGAAAGGAACTCTGCTCTTCATAATTTTTCTTGCATTTAATTCTTGCGTTGCGTGTAGGTACTTAAATTACATACATATCGCTGGTTTGCGAGAATAGTGACGCAACTAAAAATGATTGATTTTAGAGAATGACGTTTTTAAATATTTTTATAAATTACTCGAGAATGTTTTGTCTCAAATGAATAATGACGATATATCTTGCGATATATCGGCGTTGCGTGTCTGTTTACTATAAATTATCAAAGATTGTTGGTCATTTGGCATATTTAGTTTAATTTTTCAGAATTTTGAATTGCGTCGTTATTCTCGCAAACCAGCGATATGTATATTACAAATAACGAAATATTATTATTATGATAGGTTATCCTTCTACTACAAAGACCAGACCAGAAAGACCGGAAAAAGACGAGGTGTTAGTGCAACGGCTAACATACTGATCTTAGTAAAATCTATAAAAATAGTGTTTAGAGGTATAACTAGACCACCCATGTCCCAAGGGGGCATAAATGTAAGGGTAACTGTCTTCCAGGAAGGGGCTTGGCCCTACAATTGGAAAAGAAGTTTTGATATGGAATCGAAAAATCCGCGTCGGAGCATTGAGGAACCAGAGACTTCAGCAACAGGACAGGACTGATGACTTAACGAACTACTATAAAAAATTCTCGACATGAAACATCATGACATTAGTATGCTAGAACACTGACAGGAATGATAGATGAGTTTAGGCAAGATATAATAGTTATCGCAGGACTAAGATGGACTCGTGAAAGAGTACTAGAACGAAGAGGCGATATGATCTTCAGTACCAGCTCCAGAAAGAACTTTGGGATAAGTTTCTGTGTGATAAAACTTCTAACAAGCAACATGATAGACTTCACCGCGATTAGTGATGGGATCGCGACTTTAAGAATTAAATCTAGAATGTTCATCACCGTACACGCTTCTACGGAGGAAAGCCAGAGCAACAAAAGGTTGACGTTTATAAAGCATTAAGTGTAACATATGTTATAGTCTCTTCGTACGACATGAAAGTCGTATTAAGCGACCTTAACACCAAAGTGGGTAAGGAACCATATATCAGCTGCAATCCATTGGGCGATATTTTTTTTAATTTTAAGTACTTTTGTAAGTATATCGCCAAAGGAAGAAGATATTTGCAATTAGTCGTAAGCAATAATCCAACTATTCCACTGACTACCGACTTAAAGTATTATAAATTCTACAAATTGTAGAAAGTCAATAGTTTTTGTACTATGTTCTGTATAAGAGGCTTTGTTCTTCAGTGATCAACTTTCATCTCGGAAACCACGGGAGCTACAAACACGTGCTATATCTCAATTTGTAGGTCTTGATCAGGAGATTGGAAGTAGACTTATTTCTAAAAAAAATTCTGTTCATGCAAGTACTAATATGATGATTAGAGGCAAATACAACACATTTGCCAATATTGCACTTACAGACATCACTGGGCTACGGGTTAAAACATACAAGGGTCGCTCCGGAAATACATATAGATTCGATCCTTGGAGGTCTTAAAATACCATCAGATCATGGTTCTGTCAATTACCGAACCAGGATGACTAGGATGACATTGGGGCACATTAACCCCAAGGTAACAATTCATACAAAATGATTGGTCAAATACGTTATTAAATTCAACAATTAAAATCTTCTTATTATTATGCCACTACAGTTCGGTGTGAGCTTTGGCCTTACAAAACCTCTTCGCTTCTAAGATGTCATCGTACCACCTCTTTCTCGGTCGTCCTCTTCTTCTTTTTCAATATGGTACAACATTGATGACTTTATTTTGCCCTCAATCCTCGTTCATTCTAACCCACCTGAGTCTTTGTCCTTTCTCTATATTTTCTTTTCCAATCAGCATATCTAACTCACAATTGGGTCTTCTTACATATATTCTCTGCTTCCCAAACTTTTTGCACCGAATATTTTGCAGAGTACCTATTCTTCGTTCAAAAACTCCGAGTTTGTTTTCGTTCTCTACAGTACCGTATGCTACGATTGGTCCTATGATAGTTTTGTAAACTATGAGCTTTGTTCTTCAAAAGGTCAAAAGCTTAGACTGCAAAATCGATATTCTCAAAATCAAACTAAATAATTGAGAGTCGAAAAATGTCGTTTATCGATTAGGTATCGACAATCGGGGCCTCTGTCAGTAGAGTAAAAATGATCGACAAAAAGCACAAAGGGGGGGGGATTATTTTTGCCCGTTTTCGAAATAGGGCGTTTTGAATTTTGTTTTTTGGGAAAAAATGTAGTTTAATGATTTAGAATAAAAAGTTAAAGAAAGAACGGTTTATTTCCACGAATAGAGTGTCTTTGTTACCGTAAGGAATGCGGCTTTAATTTCATTAATAAAAACAATAGCGTACGATGGGAAAAAGGGGAAAATAAAGGGATTTATTTGTAAAAAAACAACAAGCAAATGTTCCCTCAATTTTCACTGTAACTGTAAAAGTAGATCGTTAAGGTCCTCTTTTCTGAACTTTTCTAACATCCTCAAAAGTTACATAAAAATTTCTTAAAACACTCCAAGACTCCAACTGGGAAAATCGCAGGTATACTCACTAACCGATATATTTTTTGACGTGAATACATCTTTAAGTTTGCTTCCATGACAAAAAACCGATGATAACGAAATTATGGCATAAAGTTTTGAGTTGCTGCTCCAAAACAATTGTTTATATCGAAAAAAGAAATGTACCATGACGTAGAGGAAGAATCAAAGAATTTTTATTGTTTACTTTCAAAATTAAATTCAAAATGGCCGCCGAAATATGACCGAAATTCAAAATGGCCGCCCAAATATGGTTGAATTTTCCCATTGTGTTCCGATTTTAATGATAACTAGGGCTTTTTAAGTCGTAATTCGCGAATTTGCGGTCAAAACTAATAAATTCAAAATGGCCGCACCAATATGGCCGACGAATTTGACAATTGTTTTCCGATTCCAATGAAAATCGAAAGCTGCCATTTTTTAAGGTGGGATTTATATCTGCAATTTATTCGCGAATATTTCGTTAGTAGTTCTGAAAGCTAATGTAAACTATTTTCTGGTGATACATGTAGAAAGCTCATTATATTTGTTTAAAAATAAATTCAGTGAACTTAATTCAGCAAAGCTAGTTGCAATGTAAACCCCCTTGCTATATTTTCGCTATCCGAAAAGTCCACAGAAGTTCACGGAAGAGCATTGACAGTGAATAAATTCATAAAGCCGCGAAAGTGCTTTGGTGTTTGTAGAATTTTACGTTTGTATTGCTTAAATTGGAAGAAATTCATAAGTAGAACTGATTTCTACTTCTGAATTTATTCACTCGTAGGGTCAGAGGAAAGAAAACGCATTACAGCATTTTCAAATCTTCGAGGAAATGGGCACTGGAGCCCTTTTAAAAATTCATATATTTGTCTCTTCGTGGCTAGAAAAGTAAAGTGGACCTCATTTTGAAGAACAGACTTCAAACATTTATGAAAAAAGTATAACCTTTAATCTATGAAAAGGAATATCAAGAATAACAGTTTAATCCTTTGTCCTTGAATATCCTGGAAAGTATAATAATAATAGAGTTTATCCTTCTAGCTCAGAAGGTACACTTCTCAGCTGGGCTGAGAAACGGGCCACGCCTATGTGCAAGGACCGAACCGGCCGAAAGCACCAAAAAAGGTATAAGAAGAGAAAACACCACATAACGAGCATGCGATCGAAAATGCAGGCTCCTTCTCGACCCTCCCCGGCACTCCGGTACTGAGCCGGTCCGGTCCCTGCACACAAACGCGGTCACATTTACCACTGTATAATCTCCGAGTTTCTTCTAAAAATTGTATTACACTAAAATTCAAAATTTTAAGTTGGTGGAACTCAATGGCTTCAGGTTGTGAAAAAATAATAAGAAGGTTTCTCGAATATATCTTTTAATTAGTAAGTTTGGCCCTTTGACCTTGAATAGCTCCAATTTCAGCGCCAAAGTGATTGATTATAAACTTTCAGTATTTCATTAGTAATAGTATTCTTAAGGTTTGGGCGAACCTACTGGTATCTTTTTTATAGACGTTTGGTGCAATCACTTGCTGGCCTTCGAAATCACTTGCTGTCGTCAGCAAAAAATTACGCATTCGCATCGGATAATTAATAATCAGCTCAGCCGTTATTTGTTGGAATACCTACCCCAAACTTATTCCTTCTTAATATCCAATTTTACATCCAAACACATTTTGGTTTTTTATTCAAAGTTTCGTTCTCCTCTGAAATTAGTAATACTAGAGCGGTCGCTAATTTTTTTGGATGGTCTCATTATAAATTATATTTTTTTCTGTGTAATGTATTTGTTTGAATATGATAAATGAAACATATGTACGTACATACGAGTATTCGAATTTATTCGAATAATAGTGTAAACGGACTGTACAGTAGCATCTATAAATTCACATTGAATTTTATTCGTTACCAAATTCACAAGAACATTTTCGCTATATGTAAACGCTTCTGCAATTTTTACATAGAATTTTATTTATAATGTAAACTATTCTGAATAATATTCAGAGAATTTATTCACGAATATTTTTGAGCTCTTGTTCTAGGAATAAATGTACGTAATTTTGTGTCGAGATGTAAACGCTTTTAACTATGAAAGATTTGTTCCAGTAATAAATTTGGCGAATAAATTGCAGATATAAACCCCGAATAAGGTAGCAAATAACAAATTTATGATCAGAACTTATAAATTCAAAATGGCCGACGAATTTGCAAATTGTCTTCCGATTCCAATGAAAATGTGTATCTGCGGTTTTTTAAGGAAGCAAATAACGACTTTATGATCAAAATTTAAATTCAAAATGGCCGCACCAATATGGGCGACGAGTTTGCGAATTGTACATATTTCGATTCCAATTAAAATCGGTATATCGGAGTTTTTAAGGTAGTAAATAACGAATTTATGATCAAAACTTATTCAAAATTGTGGGGCCAACATGGCGGAAGAATTTTGCAAAATAAGTGTCATTTCCCGGTTAGCTGTATGTAGGGTGTTCAAGAGTTGGAAAATAGGAAAATCTTGACATTATAGCTACAAATGGAAAAACATTGAATATAGTGTATCCTGAAGCTCTCACAGTAATCGGTTCAGAGTTGGTCAACAGGGATTTTTGGAAAGGTGGTAAGGCGAAACGGACATGTGGGATGATTTATGTATAATGGATAAGATGGAAAGAAACCCATCACCTCTGAATTTTTAGGTATTAGTCGAGGATTCTGCAATACGAGAAGAGGCTGGCATCTGGGTAAACAAATAAAACCTGAGTCAGTGACATTGCAGATGAGAACCCTGGGGGCAAGCAATTGCAGATTTATTTTAAATGTTTTAACGTTCGTGGGTTTAACAAAACACATATAGGTAATTTTGGTCACACCTCAAATAAATGTATTTTAAATCTAATGTCTCGAACGTTTATAGGAATACTTGGTTTTTCGTTATTGGTTATGAAGAATTTAATTTTGAAGATCATATAATTAAACGGCAAGCACTTATTTTGTGGCACCATTTTACAGAGTTTAAACTCTCCAACCATATTGAAAATTGTTTCACCGTGTAGCTCCGAGCTCAAAGAAGTGCAGAATTGCAATTTTATTTATACACGGCAGAAAAGAATGCTAAACATTAGAAAATAATTGTACAATTAATTCCCCTATGAAACGTATGGCATCTGTTACATTTAATTCGCATATGAACGCAATTTTGCAATATGTGACATTAAGAGATAATAAAAGTTGGTTTTTTGGCATTGCTTTTTCCAACTATAAAAAATTTGTTTCATTTTTCAATTTAGTTTTATTGTTCTGGAAAAATTTTGTTATTGCAGACTTCTAGATTTAAATTAAAAAAGCTATAGAAAATGGCCCTCGAATTTCGAGTGCTGGATGCTGCTATTTGCATTAATTTTAAATATTTTAACGTTCATGGTTTTAACAGATACTCAGGCAATTTTGGTCATAGTTCAAATAAATGTAATCTAATGACTCCAACTTTTATAGGAATAGTTGGCTTTACGTTAATGGTTAAGAAGAGTTGAATTTTGAAGGTTTGGATTGATTTAAAATGTTTAAACGTTGGGTGCAGCGAGGCGCACCAGGTCCCAGCTATCTAAAATACGCGGTTCATTGAGACACTTCATCTGTGTATGACAACTCATATCTCGAAAAATGCCATGTCAATGGATGGTTTTTATTGTCTCGATCAAAATATCAGATCACTAATAGGTTCACATTTTGTTATATGGAATCAAAAATACCAAAAAATTGCCCTTTTCAAACTCTCCTACTGTATATTAAAATTCATATCAGCTGATTACTACTATTGATGGGAGCGGCATAGGCGCGCCGGGTCCCAGCTAGTATTTAATAAGGTTGCTATGAAAAGAATACTTGGCAAGTTTTATATTTATAACTCTATAGAAATAATTTAATCTCGATATTAAACACATAATTTCATTAAAATTTCATTTTTTTTTCTTGTCATCTTGAAGGAGTTAAACACTTATTCTTGCACGCCCATCAAGCTCTAGCAGATTAACATAAAAGATTTCACGCCTTGCTGTAAATCATTCGTGTTGTTTTTTTTCTCTGCAAAAAGCTAAAATTCCCAACAACGTAATTACAAAGAAAGCATTCAACACATAGTAAGTGATTAACTTCTTAATAGCAATCTTTAAATACACACGAAGAAAAAGAAGAAGTGGATACTCACATTTCTGTAAGCTTAGGATAAATCCTTTCTTTCGTGTATTACGGGAATAATTGCCAACTCATTTGTAGAAGCTAAGAAAGCGAAAGACACACAGTAACGAATCGTTCCTCCTCTTAAATTACAACTCTCACACAAAGGCGGCTGTGCTTTCAGCAAGTAGCTCTAAAGCTAATTGAATCCATTTACTTATTTCCTTAATGAAAACAAACTCCATTGAATTACAGAGTCCAACACCACCGCAGTACGTCTACTGGCAGAAGAATGATCGTCTAATCAATTACTATGACTCAAGGAGAGATATCACGATTGAGACAACACCTGGTACACGCACCCAAAGTCGACTGATTATCAGGGAGCCCCAAATAGCTGACTCCGGCAATTACACCTGTTCAGCAAGCAACACCGAGCCAGCAAGCATATATGTGTTCGTCTCGAAAGGTAAGGATCCCCACTTAATGTCGTGTTTATTATTACTAGCGACCACTGTTCCTTTTTTTTATGGATTCCTGATGACCTGATGATGATGATGGCCTTAAGTGGAAAACTCTTGAGGAAAATCCTCGAAGACCTTTCTTCTGCTACGTGAGTGGGGAGAGCCGAGGCGTGTTTCTGTTACGGGGCTAATGTTACGTATACGACAGCTGGCTGTGTTTATGGCCTTGAGCAGGAGAGCCTGGCTGGTGGGTAGGAAACTTTTCGCTAAGCATTCATAAGGAAATGTCAGAACTTTTCAAACTTATCGTTCACATTAGTGCGAAATTTTCCCTGACGTTTAATTGCTACCGAAGGTGGAAATTCCCAGAAAAAAAAATTATTATTTGCGACTGGTTCTGTTTGTCAGGACTTCTAAAGTGATTAATCAAGCTGTATCCATCTGGATATCCTAAATCACTTTTTTGTGTTGGCATAAGGATATATATGCATGCACAAAGCATGAGAAATAATGACTCAGCGGTTTCTGTGCCCAAAAACGCGCCCCGTATATACACTAGCACAACATCCTGTCACGAATGTGCAACTAAATGTGCAAGAAGTCTACTAAACAATCCATGCTGACTTCTGGTCATTCTGCAATTGAGGACACGATTCAGCATTTTTCTGAAAATACAGACCGTCCATCATCAGTCTTCCTTAGTTCATTTTATGGGCTGCCTCCTTAGTGGGGCTCCGGGTTTTTACCCGTCGACTGCTGCTGGTCTTGTCGTTCTAGCCAACACAATGGAGAGAGCTATCCTTGCATAAGGCAATGTACTGAAATAATTTAAGCCTCCCGAACCGGAAGACAGGGGAGAACGGGCAGAACAGGACCATCCACCAGGGAATGATCATTTATAATTCCTCCCATTTCAAGTGAATTCAGCTTAAAAAATTACTCGAGTTCAATTTAAAACAATTCCAGATTCCCTGCAATGGACCGACCGACTGCTCCCTCGCTCTGTCTCGCCCCATGTGCATGTGAACCGGATGGCTTTTATCCTTAAGAAGGCTCCTTATTCAGTGAAAAAGAGGATGCTGGTATTTGATTCGTCCTTTCCCCCTTTTTCTAGCTCGTTACTCATCGACTATGGCCGGCCAAATCAGACCTTGTTGGATTTTCGCCAGATTCAATGTAAACGAAATGAGCTCAGCAAGGACCACGGATGTCGTAGACAGTCATCTCCGCCATAGAATCTTTGTTCTTTTATTTCGCACAAAAACTTTCCTTCTAAAAATTATTAAATACACATGCAGACTTTATATTAAGTGAAAATAAAGTTGATTTTTATAATTCATTTTTTTTTTTGGCTGAATTTAATTTCATCCTTTGGTCTTTCCTCACAGGAGATAACATGGCTGCTATTTCGAGGCGGAAAACATCTTCAGCTGATAGAATCGCAACGATATTAGCAAGTTTATTGGTTCCATGTGTTGTAGTAAATACGTTAGGATATAGGTAAGTACTTTTAATTCTTAAGTAGGAGTTTTAATTAAATTGCTATATTATTATTGAGACTGAAATATAAACTGTGCAGTGAAGATATGCCTCCTATTTAAAAGAACCAGTGAAAATTTCACATTAAAACTATCATCCCAAAGGTCCGGGGTTCGTATGCCAACCGTGTATTTTAAGCTTAGCGCTGTCTTTCCTTCAAGAGAATTTATTTAGTTTTGTTTTCTTAATAAAATATTTATTTATTTATTTATGCATTGGTGACACTTCTTCGGGTCAATATTTTGCAGACGAGCGGCTTCCAATAGTTGGTTAAGCCCATACTACCCATACTGGATCTAAAATTATTACTGAAGTAAAAACTAGAGCTAAATCCTATGTAGGACCTAAGGTTACGTTCAGACGGCGACTATTCGATTCGAGTTTTTCACGTATACGGATTTATCGAATACGCGACGGCTCTTCACACGGGACTGTTCGATTCGATTTTTTCACGTAGCCCAGTCGTCATCATGGATCCACGAATTTTGTGTAGCAACTTTATTTTTATAAATGTCCACAAATTAGGCCTTTCTACAATGAGGGAAATAAATAATTCTGTGGATATCGGAAAATGGCCTTCCGTCTTGACAAGGCAATTAAAATTCGACGCACGAGTTCGAAGAACACACTGTAAAAAAAATATGTAAATTCACAGTGCAAATGTACAGTAAAATTACAAATCGCGATATGAAATACTAATTTACTACACAATTATTGTAATTTTACTATAAATTTTGTAATTTGACATAAAGAAATTGGGAATCTCCAATACTGCATAACGTAAATGTTGATTACATGAATGTGATGTATAGTTTACACAATGTTGTGTATTTTTCTAAATCGTTTATGTAGGAAAATTACAATATTTCTTATATATTTATCAATGTTATGTACTGAAAAAATCCTAACACTTTGTACCGTAATTTTACTAAAGAGGCGTAATTTTAGAACATAAATTTTCAGTAAAATTACAAATTGGTTATTGGAATGTAAGGTTTAAATTTTTCCTCTCGTGGATATAATTCACAGGTAACAATGGAATACTAAGCATATACACCCAATTGCTTTTTAGTTAAGGCCAGACCTTTGACTTTGTCAGGGTCTGGGCAGTTCTTGTAACAGCCAAGAAATTTTGATAGGCTTTGACATGCTTAACATGCTTGTGAGCAAAATGCTAATTTTTATGTATAGGGAGTGGGCATTAACTAAGAATAAAATTTGGCGCTTGGCAATATTTCAGGCAGGGCCAAGCACAGCGCGCGGTAATCTTCAGCTTTGTGTTTTTCCCTTTTCGTCTCTCTCTGGTAAAAAGTGGCAACAAGAGTTTTGAAAATATACAAAACTATGAAGAGAAAGCTCCAATATTGATTGTATTTTTACATCAAACAAATAATTTATATTTACTACACAGTTGCTAAAAATACGTAAAGTAGATTAGGAATATTCCTAATAATATATATTGCAAATTTACAAAACTGCTTGTGAATAAAACTTCCAGTACTTTTTTTGTAAAATTACCACAGAAATTTTTTACAGTGCAGCCTAGAACAAAAAAGTTCGAGATTCGGGAAAATTTCATTCATGGGAACGTGACAATATAAAACTAAAGGCTACTTCATCACGTCTGCCGTGCAAAGGACAAATGACCTATATGCATTATAGGTCAAAATGGCTTTGTATGCATTTTTTGATATAAAATATTCATATTTATCCTTAAAAAAAATTTCAGACTGATTGTACTTTTTAATTAAAAGTTATCACTTTGAACAGTTACTTTATTTGCTTTGCTGGAAACTTTGATCGCGTTTTTCTCGAAACGAGCTTTTTGCAGATAGGTCTTTTGCCCTTTGCACGGCAGACGTATTCGATAAAATACATTCGAGATTTATCGAATTTTAGTTCGTACGGTATGCGAGAAAACAAATTTCACAAATACGGGGGTTTCCCGCTTGGGCATAGTGGGAACATGCTAATGTAATTATCATTGCCACTGTTCTATTCGATAAAATCCCGTATACGGTATACGGGAAAAAAATCACCGTCTGAACGTAGCTGAATTTGGCTAAATTCATCGTTTCAGTTAAACTGGCATACGTCCTGATTTTGGTATAAGACACCCACCTATAGATTTAGCGTTAAGCCACTATAGTACTTCCTGACTGGCTGTGGAGGCATTCCAATTGCCGTTCTCCGAGATCTTCATGCTTAATGTCATTCCAGTCGGTCTGTGTCATTTGTGAGCTTCAGTATCATTTGAAGTCTGCAGCTTGCAGCTTTCCATGTGAGTAATTGTACATAAATCCTGTAGTCCTTATTTTGGAAGCTTGCTACTTTTCATTGGGCTTGGCCCTGTTTGCCTCCGAAGAACCAATAAATGGTTGGATTTTGAATAATTCAAAACCAAGTCACTGGCCTAGCCAAATGCCGGGGTTACACAGTGCGAGTAAGCATGCGATCTGGCCTAGTCAGTTACTGCAGTGCATCTACTCTGTGACCGCATCATACGAGCTACTGTCTTGTGCGTGCGGGTCAGTACCTCGCATCCGAGTTACTACAACATTTTTTGTTTTTACTCGCCTCTCGCCTTCCCAAACACGCCACCAGCAGCAGCTCGCATGCGACTCGTACGTCAACTAGCACGGTATTGGGAAATGACAGTAACTCGTTAACCACGGTATAATAATAATAATAACAACAATTTATTGGTATAATACACAAGATTTACATCTTTTATAGTACATTATTTTTGGGGATCTTAACTAAGATAAGAGAACTACATACATATGTTTATGTGGAAGTAAGAAAGAGAGATAGAGATTAGAAATACTAAAGAGAAGAAGAGGATGATATAGAGAGAAATACTTGCCTTCTGAAGGCCGTGGCTGTGCCTATTCTTTGTACATTGTTAGGTAGATTATTCCAGAGTCTGCGAGAGTGCACAAAGAAGGAACGACTACCAGTTAAGGAGCGGTGTGCGGGAATGAGAAATCTAATGGAACGCGGGGATTGGAGAGGCATGAGGAAGTCATAAAGGTAAGAAGGGCTTTTAGTACGAAGAACTTTATGCAGGAGAACCAATGCCATGACATCAACAAAGCGAAAAAGCCGCAACCTAGCAAGGAATTTTGCACACCAGATACATGATCAAACCTTCGCATGTGAAAAATAAACCTTAAACAATCGTTAAATGCAACTTGGAGACGCTGACGACATGAAGAATCGAGGGATATGTATACAAGGGCACCATAGAGGAAGTGTGGCAGAACGAGGGATTTAACTAGCTTAAGCCGAATAGATGGCGATAAAAGACTAGAATAGAGCCAGAGTTTGCGTAATGTGCCATAAATCTTGGAGAGCATAAGTGAAACATGTTTGCAACAAGATAGTCTGGAATTAATAACAATACCAAGATTATTGACACAGTCAACAATAGGAAGAGGAGTATTATTGAGTAAAAGAGATGGAATGTTTCCAGGGGACAAGGAACGGCGACTGAGGAGAAGTACTTGGGATTTAGTTTAAGGAAGTTGAAAGAGCACCACTTATATACAGAAATAAGGTAATATAAAAGAGACTGACAGCTTCGAATATCATAGAAAAAGGTTTGCAATTGACGTCAGCACTAATGCAGAAACAACAACAACAATTTCGATTTTATATGGGAAGAGGTCGCCGAGCGACGTCGCACTAAACCGATATCAGTCTTTTACATTGTCTTGTTTCTGTATATCGTCCTCGTAAACCCAGGGACTACGCCATTCTGCATGGCATTCTTCGTTACTACAAGTGTTTTCGTGTTTCGAAAGGTGGGTATAAAAACAAAAAATGGAAGATAGATGGACTTCCGAACAAAATATAAAGTTTGTGGGATTATACAATTATATATGCGAGTACACCAGTGCAGTAGCTGTCCCCTGTCAGGCCAGCAACTCGCACTTGTGTGACCGGGCGAGGCGAGTCGAGCTACTGTCAGGCGAGTACCCAGGTGCAGTAGCTGTCCACTGTCAGGTCAGCAACTCGTATTGTGTATCCACGCCTTAACTCATCCGAGTTTCCTCAAACCCAGTAAGGTTTTGGCGTGGTCCAGCGCCATTTGGGGGGATCGATTTATCGTGTATGGTGTCTCTTAAGTCACTCAAAATGCCGTAATGTTTCTTAAAGGTTTGTTTCGGGTCATTCGATAGCAAATCAACCGCAAGTATGACTCGCACCCGACCCTCACCGACCCTCACTTTTTTTCAAGTTTAAATTTTTTTCTTGTTCACCATCATAAGCTGCATAAAAAACCTACATTCAAAATAAAAATAATAGTTATTGGCCAATCAATTTTCAATTTTGAGGTTAATTTTTGAGTCTGTTATTAGATATTTTGACTCGAAATTTTAACCAAACATTTTAATACGTAATAAAGTATAACTTCTAAGTAGTTTACGTAATAAAGTATAACTTCTAAAAATTTCATCAAATTTCAGGTAAAACATCCAAAGTTAAGACCAAAAAACCAAAATTTGGGAATTTTAACAGTTTTTTTGAGGTTATGTGTGCATATAAAAATTTCATATTGTAACCCCTAAGAGCCAATACCATAACAAACAGTCTCAATTTTTTTCGCTTTTTTTTGGACCTACACATACCTATCTATGTATATTTAGAAAGAACGACCAAAATGATCGTTTTTTCACAAAATGTCCATTCCGTATAGTAACTGTATAGATGTAACTAACATGTTTCAAAAAAAAAATTTTGAGACTGGAAACAATTCCTTTTTCACTAAAATTTGATGCTTGTCCGACCATTTTAATACAGCGTCCAGAGTAAAAAAATCACTAAAACTGCAAAAAAAAATTGTAAGTTAATGAAATTTGGAATGGTGGGAGTTTATCAATAGGAGAAAAGGTAACCGTTGAGTTCCGGGCCGTTAATTGAAAAATTATTTTGAATATGTATGGAAAAAATTGAGAAAGTTGCTATTTTATTTCCATCCATTCTTCAGTTAAAAAACGAAATTTTGATTTTGATTACCCATAACTCTGGAAGCTGGTCGAATAGAAGCTTCGCCTTTACAGTTTTAGGTAGGTGGGAGTATTCTACGTATACCGCTACCTTATTCACGAAAGTAAGTCATAGGGTTACAAAAATGCAGGGTGATATGTAAACCTCTACAAAAAAAAATTTGAAACGCCCTAGCGGCTGAACCGTTACGATTTCCCTCGCCCTCCCAGACGATTTTTTGTTCCTCTATCCAAAGCCTTTTCAGAGCCGGCCGCTTAGTAACTTTAGGTGGGACACCCTGCATAAAGAAAACAATATTACATAAATTCGAAATAATTTTTTTCTTTCTATTTTGCGATCAAACGTGAGGTTTTCCGGAAAACATTGACATTTTTCCAATTTCGACGTTTGTCCCGAGTTACGGCCGGGAAACCGTCGGAAAATCCGTTCAATCGAATTTTCTCTTGATTTTCACAAAGTACGGCCCGGAACTCAACGGTTATCTTTTCTCCTATTTCTAAACTCCCACCATTCCAAATTTCATTAACTTACAATTTTTTTTCAGAACGGAGCTGTACTAATTGGGGCTTTATTGTTTTTAAGGCTCGTCATAGTTTCTTTTACGTCGTCCCTTGTCGGCACCTTACTTTCATTAGCATTACCAGTATCACTATCGTTATTGTGAAGTGCATTCCCATTAGGTTGGTTTACATCACTCTCATTTTCGTCTCTTTCTAAAACTTCTTTGTACATATTTGGCTCTGGATATTACCGTTTTTATTTTTACACATCGATACTCTGGACTGGACTTAAACTCTTTACGTTCCTTATTAACTTTCTCATAAAACTTTCTCACTTTACTATTTTTGAGTTCGTTTATCTATGGGTAAAAACACACCGAAAGAACGCGCTTAAATTGTAGCGCTTTACATTGAAAACAATCGTTCAATTGTGAAAACTGTGCGTGCTTATCGTAAAACACGTTGTGTCGAAAAATTGTGATTTGGGGTGGCCTACACGTTCTCTGGATTTAACGCCACTAGACTTTTCTGTGGGGTTATTTAAAAAGTAAAGTTTGGGCCTGGTCATAAACGCAGAACTGCGGCCATTCTGCAATATTCAGCTACCGGCTTCCAATTGCTGAATACTGCCCGAAATGCTGGCCAATGTTATGCTGCTTTTTGCGTATCGAATGGAGGTAGTATTTTAATCGACATTGTACTCAAAAATTGATTTGAAATAAATGGTAGGGAATATCGTAAATAAATGTTGCTCATTTGTCAAAATCAGCTAAAAAATGTCAAAGTTATTCAATGTTGAGATACCTATGTCTAGATGGGGCACCCCATATTTCTGTCCTTTTCGAGGATATTGGAACATATGCTTCCTTTTTATCTGTCGTTACTCTTGCGCAATTTTCATCAAAACAGCCTTGGTGTCGTAGTCTTATTTCATATCCTAGCTTGCTAGCTGCGACTTCCTTGATTTTGGTTCCAATTTTAGTCCACTCCTCATCAATATTGGTATTGAAATTTGCAGTTTCATTGCCCGGTCCGGTGCACCGAACCTTCTATTTAGCTCTGTGACATATTCTTCCCTATTTGTTTTTCTTTGATGGCCGTGGTATTATATTTTCGCTCGTTTTCTTCCCTCCTTGTGCCTGCCCTGACGCAGGAAGCATCATATCCTGTCTATCATCTTAGCACTAACCAAAAAATGGTCTTAGTCCACGTTTGCTCCACGGTACGTTCTAGTATCTATTATGCTGGAGCCTTGCACAGATCAGTATATGGTCTATAGCATTGACCATCTCCTCGTTACGGGATTTCCAGGTTACTCTGTGTATCCTTCTGTGTTGGGAATTTATTGCTGGCCGTTATCATGTTAGCTCCAGCAGCAAAATTCACCAGTCTACGACCATTATCATTGCACTCAGAATGTATTCTGTTCTTTCCTATGTTTGGTCGCTTGATGTTTGCTCCAATGGAATGCTTGTATACTTCGTTTTATAGTACAAAGGAGTAGTTTTCCAAAAAGTTCGCTACAACAGCAACGTCGTCAACTTGTAAACTATACTTTATCTCTTGAAAATATTTATTCTGTTGATCGGTGACAAATGAATCCTTACTTTCGGAGTAAGGTTGGAAATCGTTCAATAAAAGTATCCACAAATTCAGACCTTCGTTTAAGAGCTTTCTTTGCTTGTGATAAGTTTCTTTAAAAGTTGATAAAATGAAAATAACTCAAGCATTTTTATATTATATTCTAACATAGATAGTCCAAACCATAATTCCATTACACCAAATTCCCTTAACCAACTTGTTATCACTTCCATTTCCAACTGGCCCTAATTTAATGCTAGGCTTAAATTTGATTTCGTCAGCTTAATATTTATTTTGTTGGGGGTATTTAAACAAATTGTTATGATCAAGTTAAGTGTCCAGATTTTAGTACAGTATACCACCCTTGACATTTACAGTAACCAATTATAAGGAATCATAATCAACCCTGTAAATATAGTAGCAATTGAACAAATAGTTCCTCAGGCTTTATTACAAACTTTTCCCAGTAGTTAGACGGTAGTGCCTTATGATATTAATTATTTTGTCAAAGCAAACATTTATGTGACACAAACATTTAATTAAATTGTGCAAGGATTCTGAAGTACATTCAGCAAAGCAATTCAAATTTAATTAATAATCTGTGTATTGCAGCAAATATTAAATAAAAAAAACTTCTGCTTGTATCTTTTCAGATCCCTCTTCTTAACTTAGGAGTAAATTTATAAAGATACGTAATTTAAGGACTTGTGTCGTATGTATAAAAGTGTTCAAATAAAATTTTGTACAGAATTAAAATTAATTAAAAAAATAAAAAACTTAAAACAAAGACCTATAAATACTTAAACAAAAATAGAAATTTAAAAAAAAAACAAATTAAGCCATAACTAAAATTGGCTAAAAAAACAAAAAAAAAGATGAAAAAACATGAATTTTAAATAAATTTAAAGTAACTTTAAAAGAGTATAGGAGAATTTAAATAAAACAACAAATAAATGAGAAAAAAAATATATTGCATATATAAATAGTTAAATTTGCTAAATATTTAAAAATTAGTTTTATAAATAGTTTTATATAAAAACAAAAACAAGACAAAACAATTCCAAAAAATCTTAATATAAGTTAATTTTACGACCAGAATGAAAATAAAAATAAATTTCAAAAACAAAAAAAAAATTATTCAATTTATTGGAAATTATATCAAATTTAATGAAACAAAAAAAAGAGGAAGAAACTATCTATTATGAATAGAATTTTGTTAAGGAGTAAAATTAATTATTATTATTATTATAATTATTATTATTATTACGACAAAAAGGTTCCTTTTAAAAAGGACAACAAATTTGTTAAAACCTGTGGAGATTATTGATTCAATCAGTTTTTTATTATGTTGGTGCTTGTGTAAAATCAAAACAAAAAAAAATTTAAAACTAAACGAGAATTATGATAAAAATATATAAAATTAAGTTTTAGAAAATTTTCTTTTCTAGTTAAATTGTTTCGCTATTTTGTTTTGCATATTTGTATTTCCGGTTAAATTAAGAAGTTGCAAAGCTAACAACTTTGATATCAAGTAATTAATATAGTGTTTCTCAGACATATATTTTCTTTAAAGATTCTTTATTGATTTTTATTTTTTATTGATGTGAAAAAAGAGACGAAAGTTTTTTACAACTAAACCTAACGAACTCAAGGATATCTCGCTACCTTGGAGGTGGTAAGTGACACATTGTGCTCACATCACTGCTCTTAGACAATAAATGATACCAAACCAAGAACATTCAATATGTTTTAAATCCAAAGCCAAAGGTTTCAACCACGTACGATTCTTCGATTCTCTGAACTTCTCCGGCGTAAACCGTTTGTTGTAGGGGCCACGCAATGCTTCAGCCAAGGTTGAAGAAATAAAGAAATTGCCGCAGTAAATTGTGTGCCAGGTTTGGTTGTCATGCGGTGTATATCTCACCCTTCAGTGGATAATTTGCTCTTCAATCACACATCAACCAAATTTTGATGCTATCTTTGGCCGGCTTCAAAGAGATGTACAATGTGAAACCCGTGGGGCCTCGATATGGATACTATATTGCTTATCCACAGTCAGATGGCACATATCCGCGATTCAAATTCGCGAATTAAGCACCAGTGCCCAGAGTAGCCCGAAGCGATTGAGAGACATCGTGACCTTGTAAATGTCATGGTGGTGCGGTTTCCAAATGACTTTAGCTAGCTGCGAATTGAACATGCCAACAAATAACAGCAATACAATGAGCGCGTATATCTCATTCTCGTTTGTGTCTGGGCACACCCTAGCAGTCGAATCAGGATGAGCGGTATTTCAATCGCACATGATGCTTGAAGATTTGCGATGTTTATTTACCGAAGAATTAGATTTACCATCTCGGGCGTTACAAATTAGTTGAATATGTTGATTGGACTGGCAAACAAATGCTGCATGACAGGGGTAGGGTCATGTCTGACATTGTCTGCATTGGAGCATTGTGTGCATGCGCTCAGAATCTGTTCGATGGTGGATTTTTCATCGAAATAAATTATATAAAATTCGCCAGCAAGCAACCGAGAATCATCCACAACAACCGCTCCTCCTTCGGCAACGTGAGCAATTTCCTAACGTCGTAACGTCTATTTACAACCACATCGATCACGTCCCAGAATTCATCCCTTATTCCACCCATTTGAAATGAAATAAACCAGAACAAACCAACAAAGTGCACAAAAAGGAAAAAAATGCACAACAACTTCTTGTTTTTTCTCAAGCAACCGATGTTTAAAGTCGATTCGCACTATACGGAGCGTCAACATCACGTCACGGAACGGCAACGGCACGTCAATTTTGCTGTCGATTTGCACTTAAACGTCAACGTTAAGTGAATTTTGCCGTTCAATCTAAAAACTTAGGAGGAGTATTGTCTTATTCCGTATTGCTAAGTTAAATTGTTATTTGAAATGCCAAAATTTAATAATAAAAAGTTAGCAATGATCACATTAATTTTGGATGAGGAAGAAGAAAATTTAAATTAAGCAACAAAAAAGAAAAATGGGTACAAAATCTATTTACTAGAAGAAAACAAGAAGTTAACACTTACCTGTTGTATTTAATTCGTTGCTAATATTTGACCAAGTTTTCTCTTTATGAGTATTATTGTCACTATACTTTTTCTGCGACAGATCATACAGCTCCTCATATCATATCGCCGAATCTTTTCAATCCAACTTTCATCTTCCTTGATAAATTTGTTTGAACGAAAACAGATAAATACTTGAAAAATTCGAAATGCTTCCGTAACTTAGTTCACATTCAACAGAATAGACCAGTCACGTTAAGGCACGTCACGTCACAATATAGTTTCAAATTAATCTTGCTGTGCCGCTACTTTGACGGTCCGTGACTGACGTTACCTAAATATGTGAACGCGTAATGTAAAACTCATTGAAGAATATTTTGACGTGCCGTTGCCGTACTGTGACGAGACGTTGACGTTCCGTATAATGCGAATCGACTTTAATTCGTTCAATGCTGAACGTACACTGAATAGCAGCGTACATAATAAGGCCCATACAGATCCAAGGCATTGCAGTACACTCTTCCATGTCTATCACATGACCAGCTTTCCATGTGCATAATTTCGAAATCAAAAGCTGGCTTCCCACGGTGCGCGATATTGGGGACGGACGCGGACAGACGCGGACCACACACCATGGGAAGAGTGTCGTCCGTAAAGGCACAGACAAGTTTGTAGCGGTCTGTAGGATCCGCCGCAAGTCGGTAAATTCGGCTTCCCACGGTGCGCGATTTTGCGGATTATCGCGCACGGCCGACGTCTAGCCAGCTGAAGCTGAAGCCAGCTTAAGATACTCGAATGTAAAATCTGAGACAGTGGCGTAGCGTGGCTGTCAGCCGCCCGGGGCGGAAGAAAATTTTGCCGCCCTAGCTTCCCAGTTTATAGGGAAGTTATTGTAATCGGTCCGAAAATCGAAATCGTAATTTTCAACTTATTTTCATTTTTCAAGACCCCAATAGCATTTTAAGCGTGTGTTCGTACGTATGTGGTCATTTCCCCCTGCATTATACTGCGCGAACCAAAAAGATATCAACTTCGTTGAGCTGCCGATCGAAGCGTATTAACTGCAATATATATGATCTGAAAAGATTTTGATAAAATTAGGTCGAGTCGTTTTTTTGTTTAAACGACGTAGTAAGTGATTTTTGTACCTGCACGATTTCGCGCAAACCAACAATGATACCGACTTCGTTGAGGTGCCGATCGTAGCGTATTACCGAAGTTACAATCTGAAAAGATTTTCATAAAATCCGGTCGAGCGGTTTCTTTGTTTAGACGACTTGAGTGATTTTTATACCTGCACGATATCGCGCGAACCAAAAATGATATTGACTTCATTGAGCTACCGATCGACGCGTATTACCGAAGTTATAATCTGAAAAGATTTTCATAAATATCCGTCGAGCCGTTTGAATGTAATTCGTGATTTTTGTACCGCCCAATATCGCGGGTACCAAATATGATACCGACTTAGTTGAGGTGCCGATCGGCGCGTATTAACGAAAACATGCGCTGAAAAAAATTTCATAACATTCGGTCAACTTTCGCTTTATTTGGTGTTTTGGCGGTAGGATCGAGTGTAGTCTCCATACTGGCTGAAGCCTGACTGTCGGATCGATCGACGCACGCGCATATAAATTTTACAGCGTTGCCACTACACCCAGACGCAAGTTCCCTGAGACTCCCCGACTTTTGCCGCAAACGACACGGATTTAAAAAAATAGTGGAACTTTATTTTGAGGCGACCTTCGTACAATATTGAACACTATTCTTTATATGATAGAAGTCATTCTCGTTGAATATTAGTCATAAACAATCCAAGCAAAAAATAAAATACGGGTAATCCCTGCAAGTCAATACAGACGGTGTTGCCAGTCGCTACAATGAGCAAGATTTCATTCCTATACATTCAATTAAAGAAATGGGATTCCCCGATTTCGTGACAGTATAAGTAATAAATAAAATAAATTTTTAAAAACCTACTTCAAAAAAAAAACCAATACCGTGATGCACAAAAAAGGATGAAATAATTGTTGATAGTTCTTTACAATACTAATCCAATCAGAATGGATCTAGAAAGAAGAATCACTTTTGAAGACGGTGCTAACACCTGTTTTCGGGGCGATGTATTAAGTGCATAAGGTTAACAAAGAAATGAAAACAATTTTCGAAGCAAGATTAGTGCAATGAAAGTCAACCTGGCACCGTCTTCAAAAGTGATTCTTCTTTCTAGATCCATTCTGATTGGATTAGTATTGTAAAGAATTACCAACAATTATTTCATCCTTTTTTCTGCATCACGGTATTGGTTTTTTTTTGAAGTAGGTTTTTAAAAATTTATTTTATTTCGTACTTTTTAGTCCGTTCATTTTTTTTCGGGGCCAATTTAAAAAAAATTATTTATTACGATAAGTATAACACACCGTCGTCGAAAGGATCCAGGCAGTAGCTAAATAGTTTTTGCAATAATGTATTTGCCTAGGTACTTTCGGAGTTATTTAATAAAAAAAACTTCTTTTGTATGAGTATGAAACAAAATTCCCCGAATGGAGAATCGGACTCGGAACGGACGGGAGAGGCAGGTATTTACTTCCTGTGCTACGAGAGAGTGTTGCTATATATTGGCTAAAATCTACATAAGTGCTATCGGAAATTCGGCTAAATAGTTCTCCAATTCAAAGGATAATACTCTAACAGTGTACATGAGTATGAATGGAATCTCTCACCGAAGAGTTTGTAATAATTCTTTACAAGATTAATGCAATCAGAATGAATTTAGAAGAGAAAAAAAGAAAAAAAGTAGTCGAACTGTCCGATCCGGGGTTTGAACCCGCGATAATTAGTTCGGTAGACTTTTACGTAGACGCTACGCCAAGCCCCTCTTAAGTATTTGGTGACAATAAAGAATTTTGTGATACCTTTGAAATAATTCTATCTGTTCAAGGTGTACAAATTTTACCAGTTTTTTAAGCCTACCTTCGAACTCCTTTTTCAGAATTTGAAAAAAATTGCATGGGACCACCGTGGGAAACTACCCTATCAAGCAAAAAATTATAAAAACACAAAAAAGTTATTGCGTTACAAAGTTATGCGTGAACAGGACCAAAAAAAAAACATACCTACGCGTCGAATTGATAACCTCCTCTTTTTTGAAGTCGGTTAAAAATTGCGTGCTCATTTCGATCAGTCCGAATCTTAGGTGCGACAAAAATAATATTTACAAGATATTATTATTATTTATTGTTAAATTTTGCCGCCCCCAAAAAGGTGCCGCCCCTACTACGCTACGCCACTGATCTGAGAGCTTTCCGACTTGAAATTAGTATTTTTCATGTAGATGATAGTATCGAGCGATCGAGCAAGAGGCGGCTTTCGCAATTATAAGATTACAAGCTTTGGCAGAAGAGTTTTATAGGGATTTGCTGTAAAAAGGAAAAACAAGCGAAAGGGAATGCTACGTTAGGGAAATGGGACTGAGGCTGCAAGTAATCGAATCTTTACTTCTGATATGCTAGTTAGGCGCCTTAAACTCTCCCCAATCGGGTTACATTACTTGTCAAGCAGGTTAACTGTATTAGCCAAAATAAAATGATGCATTCACTTGTACGAAGGACCAAACTTTTCCTTATGAAATTAACTCTAAAGATCCCCATACACGAGCGCTTCATTATGGCGCCAGTCCATTGGCCGGTTTCAAAATTAGCAACTTACAGCCTTCATGTGAGGGATTGCACACACAAATCCTATAACTCGAGGGCACACACGGTGAGGTTTTTGGCTGGAGGGATTGATGGTGTATGGTGGCCTTAAGATTGAAGATTAAGACTTAATTCTAAACTGTCTGATTCTAAATCGACTAACCGGAAGGCCACAGATGTTTGATGTCAATTACTTTTGATCCCGCAAGATGAGATGAAATATTCGGAAATTGTGTGCTGCTTTCAGAGGATAGTATTGCATTTGATTCTAAAGTTATTTCAAAAAAGAATAGCTTAGTTTCCAATACATCTAGAATATACCACTAGAATTGATTCTCTAGTCCTAATTTTATTTTTTAAAGACTTAAATACATCACTTCACTAATATTACAACTCGGGCGGCTTCAAACACTTATTAACTAATTTTTGCAATTCCTTCTAACTTTTGATTTCAATCAGTTTCAAAACAGTTTCTTTATTGTTAAATACATTTTGTGACTTGAATGTGCGAACAAAGAACAATTTAAAAATGTCCTTTATGTCCTTCATTTTGCCGCCGCCCTCCCCAACCACCAAAAAACATTTTATTGCTAATAACATTTTCCGACGTGAGACTGTCTTATAAGGAATTTTTGCTGTGAATTACCCTTAGATATCCCTCCACAGAAAAGGAATTTTTATGCGTTTTCTTTTCGACGTTGTCTTGCGTGAACTTAAACCTGCCTCTAATGAAACAGGCATAAAAACTCGAACATAAAATTTGTTAGTAACATACAACAGCCTTGTCACGTGGCGAGAAAAATACTAGCTTTTCTACAAGGCCATGCAGGTATTTTTTTTTTAAGGGCAAGGACATCCCAGACAAAGTTCGGTTAATAGCTAAATGCGACAACGATTGCATGATAAATAATCTTGTCCGAACATTTTTCTTGTTGATAGAGAAAATGTTGCTTGTCTTAAAATAAATAAATAAAATTTCGCATTAGCTTCTTACGTGAGTTTCGTATTATGGCGACATGATAAATTAGGTTGTGAAAAATTTATGCTGCCATTGATTGAAAATTAATTCTCTCCCAACCAAGAATAAATTTTATAATTTTGTTCTATATCCAAACATAACTCGACATCTTTTTAAATGAAAATATTATCCTACGTTAGCATTTCTTAAATCGAATTACGCTTATTTTACGAATCACTTCAAAAATCATTCGTAGAAAAATCCTGTTTAACCTAGATCCTATAATAAAATAAATTCCTGAATTCTAGGATTGAATGCAATCGTAATAATGCAACTAGAAAGGAAGTGTATTGAAAGTGTCAAGCTTTTCGCCGAACTTGCATACTAGAGGAGCATAAGCAGTACAGGCACCAGCCAGATAACGTAGTGTAGAGTTGGTATTCTCAAGGAAATGATTTCGTAGGAATTTCATGTACTGAATTCCATGAGAGGTTCAATGATGAATGTTGTAGAGCTGATTTGTGATAATAATATAAATCAAATACGAAGAACAGAGGCACAATTAACTCTAGCTGCTCCTAATTTACAACACGTATTGAAAACTTAATATTGCATCGCAACTCAGCTTTATAAACACGATGGAGATGTTTTCGAACTCCTGATTGCTAGAGTTTTTTTTTATCGCGTTTTGCATAATCGTGTTAATTATTAAATTCGTTATTCCAAAATCATATTATTATCGAACTTTACTTGATGTTAAATTACCTTAATTGCACTTGCCTTACCCATAGAAATCCTTTTCAAGGGTTTTCATTTATTAAAATTCCTCAGAAGCTCTCACGGATAATTGTCACTTATTGTGATGGAAAATATTTAGAGGTGATGCGGTGGTGAATTAAAATTATTCTTATATTCTCGAGTTAAAATAACAAGCAGGGGACAATTTGATTGTTTTGTTTATGGAGAAAAACTAGGGAGTAAAATGTAGCCAAAGTAAAGCGGAGTTTACAAGAAAATGGAAGGAATTTTAACTGATTCTGCTGAATATTTTAGGTCCATCATCTCTTTAGACATCGAAGGAAATTTTATAACCAAGGGAGAAGTTTCCTCTCAAAAATATTGAAAACCTCTTCGAGTACCTTTGACATAGTTGGCTGTGATCAGGGGCGCAACAACGGGGGCGCAACAACGGACCCCCCTCATATATCGGAGCCCGGATCCCTCCTATATTAGGTAGACCCAAAATAAAATCAAAATTTTTCGAACCCATATGACTCTAAGGCGTCGACTAGTGAGCGGAAAAATCATTTTTACTCTTTTTCAGGAGCGTGAACTTTCTACCAAAAACAAAGAAAGTCGAAAAACCACTAAGAGCCGTAAACATTATCGAGGAATATATTTACCCGAGAGTCAAGCATTACCTTTACCCACAATCTGTGGTATGTTTAAAATGCACCCGAGTAAAAATAATTTAGTTGGTTAATTGCAACTAGCACGGATATGGAGGAAATGCGCCGGCCTCACGGGTACACACGCTCCCGCTACAGCATGAAAATCTAAAAATGCTTCCGCTATAGAGGTATGCATACTCCTCTGTTACAGATATAAATGTATTCGTAATCGACTTACGTTTAGAAAAGTGTCGTTTTTACCAAGCGGTTCCCCAACTAAGTACTAACCATGTACAATGCTGCTTGACCTTCGCAATCGAACGAGAACCGGTCTAGTATGCTAATGGCACCCTTTATGATCACCAAAATAATTGTCCGTTTTCTTCGTCCTATACAATTTCTTAAAACTCCAATTTTGGAGTTTCGACAAATACCGCGTTGGAAAGATATTTTCATTGTCCGTATTCCTGCCATTTACTATTTTTTCATACGAGCAACCGTTATATTAAAAAAATGGCGTTATCAGTTATTTCAGGCACGTCCAGGGCGAGCTTTGGCGTTGGATTGCTCGCAAACTCTAAAAGCGATAACGACGATTAAGGGCTAATTCTAAAGGTAATTACCAAGACTTTAAATTTGTTACTGGGCATTAACCCAAAAAAATTAACATTTTGTGAGTTAATTGCAAAAAATTGCATTTAACCTTCACCACACGATCATGGTTGAATTTTGACCGGCCATTACTTTGAGCCAGATCAACTTACAGAGAACGTTGAGGGCTCATTTTTAAGATAATTTTATTCTCAACAACTTTGCCATTGATCATTATCAGCTATCATTGCATGCAAACGAGCTATTTAATATAAACAAGCTCTCCCTCTTTTTCAAGATGGCGGCTTTTCCCAAGTCACTGCAACCGCACAGACTTGGTTTTATCATTGTCAGATGTACCCGAACAAATGCCAAAAAAAGTTGTGTACCTCTTAAAATGCAATTTCATCCTTTTTTTCGACTAATTTGACTGGACTAATAAGAGTTTAAGCTCCTTGTATATTCCCCATGGCAGTTTCGCTGAAATTTTCTGGTCTTCTTCGCAACATCTTTCAATAAAAAATTAGATTATGAGTGCACAGTAGGTGGGTGCAAGAAATGATCAAGCAATCAAAAACGAATGCTAAATGAAGTCAAGGACGTTGTGGCGCGGTGCTACCATTTCGAGTTTCACAAATTTTGAACCCATATTTCACCCCCTTAAGGGTTGAATTTCTAAAAATCCTGAAACACGTGTTTTATTTTTTATGGTGTGGAGTATTTATACGAAGTTTGAAGAAAATCTGACTAAAGGAAAACATTCCCCATATAACCTATTCAACCCCATTTCACCCCCTTAGAGGATGTTTTTCGAAAAATCGCATCATAGTGAATGTCCACGTTATTATAGAGATGTTCTTGCAAAATTTCAGCCCTTTAGGTCCAGCGGTTTGGGTCAACCCCATTTCACCCCCTTAGGGGATTTCGAGTTCCACAAATTTTGAACGCCTATTTCACCCTCTTATGCCTGGTACGCAACTCAAACGGAAAGAGATTTTCCATATAAAATGTATGTAAAAAACCATAAACGAAATCCGTAGCGAAAAATTTATTTTGTTATTTCGTTTTGTGGTACGCAGCTCCGTGGGAAATTTGCTAGTACGCCTAGTGAATCGTAGAAGGCATTGATTATTAGTCTCCACCTGTTGCGTTATGATTTATATGCCCGGACATATAAATATGTCTTCCCATATTCTGTCACTTAATGCAAGTAATTATTAAGAGGCGGATAAAGTAGAGGAACAGGTTGCGGAATGCAGCATGGAGTTGAAAAAATCAAAAAACACTTTTACCAAATTGCTTACGAGTTTCTTCAACCCACTTGCACGCCAAAATTACACATAACCCCGCCAACTGTTCCATTTTTCTCAGCTGTTTACTATTTCTCCACACTGATCTATACGGAATTTTTCCGTGTAGAAATAAATTTTTAATCTCCAGCGAAAAATTCCGTTTGAGCTGCGTACCAGGCATTAGGGGATGAATTTCGTCGAAAAATCCTGACACACGTGTTTCATTATTTATGGTGTCGAATATTTATACAAAGTTTGAAGAAAATCTGACTAAAGAAAAAAAAATCTCATACAACCTATTCAACCCCATTTAGCCCCCTTAGGGGATGAATTTCGAAAAATCGCTTCTTAGTGGATGTGCAGTCCATATAGCCACAATATCTTTATCCTATACACCCATCATTGCTTTAGGGAGGTCTGTGAAGTTGGCACCACGAAATGTGAATTTTGGAAATTTTTTTTTTCATACGTTTGTCCATCCTTTGTCCAAGTTTGTCCATGGAAAAGTTTTTTTTGTCCAGGCACCGTTAACAAGTTACGAGCAAAAACATTTTTTTGCAAATTTTTTCAACCAGCACCCCAACTTTGCAAAAAAAATTGTTTAACCACATAGATCGTTTGTCCAAGTTTGTCCACGGAAAAGTTTTTTTTTTCCAGGCACCGTTAATAAGTTACAAGCAAAAACATTTTTTTGCAAATTTTTTCAACCAGCACCCCAACTTTGCAAAAAAAATTGTTTAACCACATAGATCGTTTGTCCATCGTTTGTCCAAGTTTGTCCACGGAAAAGTTTTTTTTTTCCAGGCACCGTTAATAAGTTACAAGCAAAAACATTTTTTTACAAATTTTTTCAACCAGCACCCCAACTTTGCAAAAAAAATTGTTTAACCACATAGATCGTTTGTCCATCGTTTGTCCAAGTTTGTCCAGCAGTTATTTTTTTTGTCCACTCACCCATTAATTATAATAAATAATTGAAATTTTTCAATTTTGTGAAGTTGGCAACCCCGATTGCGAATTTCGCACTTTTGGTTTGCGCGTTCGTTTGTCCATCGTTTGTCCAAGTTTGTCCAGCAGCTATTTTTATTTGTCCACTCACCCATTAATTATAATAAATAATTGAAATTTTTCAATTTTGCGAAGTTGGCAGTCCCAGTGGCGCATTTCGCACTTTTTCTTTGCGCGTTCGTTTGTCCATCGCTTGTCCATATTTGTCCACGAAATAGTTGCATTTGTCCACGCGCCGATAAAATTTTATAAATTAATGAATTATTCGGGAAAATTAAATTGGCCATAAAAAAGGCGCATTTTGAAATTAGTATTTCTCTATTTCTGTAACCATTGGAAGTTCAATTTTATTCCGAAATACCGACATCAATACGACACGAAATAAAGAAAAAAAACCAAATTAATCCACCCCTCGGACAAATAACAATTGCAACTAAATTATTTAGTCGAAATTTTTTCGACACAGCGTGGTTTTCGGCGAATCGACTCCGCACAGAAAATTTTCTAACACCGACTACATAATCTATTGCTACACTAGTAGTAGTAGTTGTAAATTTAAAAAAATACGAAAACATATATTTTCATCACATTGCGTTTTTTAATTGCAGTTTATCCAGGGATAAAATTACCAGAATTCGTTTGTCCATGCCAGAATTCGTTTGTCCATTGCTGGAAATCGTTTGTCCAGGCACAGATTCGTTTGTCCATTGCTGGAAATGGTTTGTCCAGGCACAGATTCGTTTGTCCATTGCTGGAAATCGTTTGTCCAGGCACATATTCGTTTGTCCATGCCAGAATTCGTTTGTCCATTGCTGGAAATCGTTTGTACAGGCACAGATTCGTTCGTCCAGGCACAGATTCGTTTGTCCATTGCTGGAAATCGTTTGTCCAGGCACAGATTCGTTTGTCCATTGCTGGAAATCGTTTGTGGACAATCGAATCTGTGCCTACGTCGCACCGTACCTTTGTCTTTATCTTTCCTGAACTTGAAAGTCTTCCAACATTATTTTCTCTTCAATCCACGTTTTTCAAACTTTTTTCTGAAACTCTCTACAATTTTCTTTCCCATTAGCTTGTTTTCTTCTCCAGCCCACTTCTTTCAAAATTATTCAAAATTTTCAACACTTGAAAAACACTTTAGGTCAGTGGATATAACGATTTATAAGAGGCGAGTTTATTTGGTGGTTCGTCTCTGGATTGGTCTAAGCATTTAGACCAGCAAAAATGGTACAGATATTCGTATAGCCTGTTGCCGAATTTCAGCGAGGGTTAATGATTATTACATCGCCTACTGCTTATTTTCTATGTGCCCGGTCCTGGCATCTTGTAAATGCTCTCTCCCTATTCCGAATCCGAGAATATGCCATCCAGTTTGGCATCCCAGAGCTCTAGACGTACTGGTCTACGCCGTCCTTCCAGCGTATATTTGGACTATCATTGGCGGCTGGTTGGATTGAGTTTTGAAACTTTAGACATTTTTCCATCGCCTCACTCAAGATGAAAATCTGATCAGTGGTTGATTTACCTGGGCTGAAGCCAGAATGGTATTGGCCTATGATATTTCTAGCGTATGGGCCCATCTTTTTTTGTAGGATAGCGGAGAATATCTTATACGCGGTACTCAACAATGTTAGTGATAATTGGTGGACGTTGTGGTATATACTTTTATATGTACCGGGCAGAGGGTGGCTTTTTCTGGCATCGCTTCGTTCGATTAATTCATGACTCGCTTGGTGTAGTGTAGCCCTACTTATTAGACAAACTTCGAGGGGATGTCATCAACAGCCCAGGCCTTGGTTTTAAGCCCTTTGATGGCTCTGCTAATTTCTTCTAAGCTACGTGGCGGCAGAGTAAAATTAACATCAGATATTGGTGGAACTTCCAATTCCTCAGTAAATTCGCCATTTAGAAATTCATGAGCGTGCTCTATCCATCGCTTCAAGGTGCCTATAGAATCGGTGATCAGATTCTTCTCCGTGTGTTCTTGCAGTATGTGCAACGTGTGGCGATTTGGTACGTTGTAATGCGCTCTAAATTTACATTCAAACCAAAGGCTATCACAAACATTGGACTCGTCTCTAATCATTTGGTATAAACACAATTCCAAATGTTTCGGTAGCAGCGCCCCAGTAGAAGGTGTACGAGTTCGCAACAAATACTTACAGTGGAAGATTGTTCCACAGTCGAGTTGTTCTATTGCAAAATTTTGTACCGTAGTGCAGGCTTAAGGGGACATTTTTACTGTAAATTTTTAAATGAAAACGTAGACATATCTTAATGAGATTTTGCACATATGTTTTATTAGTATTTAGGTAACTATACAAAAAAATATTTTTTTTAATTTTTTTCGGTCCCGCGTTGTCTGCTACAATTTTTTCAAAAAAACACCAAAAAATCACGGTGGGCAGGATTTCTGCTCTCAGAAAAGTCTGACACAAAAACAAAAACAGGGTTTTAATCAGCATCAAAGCCGCTATAAAATGAACTAAAAAGAAAAAATTTGGTTGAAAAATAACAAAATGGCGGCGTTTTTTCAAAAATCGAAATTTTTTGCCACCGAAAACATCCTGTTACTTAAAAAATTGTATGCCGATTTTTTCATCCGTAGTTCATTTTGAACATTAACATGTGTAGATTAACGTGTTAAAATTTCAGAACGATCGAATAAAATTTTTTTTTAAATCTTGCCCACCAAGTTGAAACACGTTGTTTTAAGAAAATCGCGTTCAAGTTAAAATACAACTTTTTTTTTTAAAAAACCTTACCAAAATTCAATCTACGATGCCTTTCACTTTTATTTATATTATTAAAAAAATTTTCTTAAAGGTTTATTCTAACAAATTCTACCAAAAAAAAATTTAGATTTTTTCAAAATTTGTAGGTGCTATGTCCCCTTAAAGGGGTCCTGTGCCGGGCGTGAGCCTAATATTACTAGAAAAGTATTGTCGTTCATGCTTGTGGACGTAAATTTCAGTGGAAAAGTCGCTGTGATAATGGAGATAAACTTTTGTCAACTCAGCTTAATAAGCTTATAGAAGCGCAAAATGTTGATGAGCAAGATGGCGCCATTTTACATCTCGATCATATTGCCCTAGTACTTTCATTTGGGGTAAAGAATTCGAGTCTCGTAGCTCCTTTTCCTGTTGTCCTGTGCATTACGTCGTAACCAGACGAAATTCCCATAGGTTTTGATGATGGCAGATATGTTTGCGCCGCCATTGACCAAGCTGGTAACCTTCCTATTTTGATCTGTCTTAGCTACTGATATTTTCCCAATAGCTGTCTTTCCATGCTCTACTTTTCAGGTTAGACTTTTCACATGTTTAAGCCGACATTCTGTTAAACAGCTGTTTGGCAACCTGTGCTTTCGTAAACCTCGGCTATAATAGGTCTTTTGTGTAAATCCCCTATAATAGTTATATATTCAAGATTTACTAATCGGCCCTAAGACAACTTTTGGGTATGAGTTCCACACTTCCTTATCGGTTTTTACTTGTCTGTCGAAGCTTATACATCTCGCTATAATGCAGCCCAATTACGGAGGACATGTTCTATGAGTTTTTGTTCTACCTGAATATATCTACATGTGTCGGTTTCAATTTTATCTATGATATTCAGGTCATATATGTATAAGGTTTTGGTGTATTTCAAACCGCGCTGTCGAAGCAGTGAAAAAAACGAAAAGTTCTTCTAGAAAACTGAAAAAAAGAACTACATACAGCGGAATAAGCATTGGCACCTGATTTTCCTACTGAATATAATGAGTGAGCGGAGCAAGGAACAAATATCGCTAAAAAATTTCCTCTTTTTCCGCAGCAATCTTCCTTTTCGGAAAATAATTTAAAAACAAGTCAGACTTGTCAGAGAAGATATGTATAATCCACAAAGAGACTTCGAACGAAATGCAAATTCCAATTTAAATAAAGTAATCATATCAAATAAATATGAAAATGTATTTCTGAAATCATCATAAACACCAATAGTGTTAAATGAAATCTATATTTCCATTATTTAATATGAAAAATTACCTTTATTTGTTAAACTATTTTACCTGGAAAACTTCTCGTAAATTCCAGAACACTAATAACACCACAAAAAATTCAATGCTTTTTATATGATTAAAAAAAAGATTAATTTCATCAATAAAGAATCTTACTGAATGCTTTAAACCCAATTGATTCATTTTATAACAATACTTATTTACTTAAGTAAATGAAATATGCTGATTTTAAAAACTACAACAAACAAACAAAAAACACAAAAGAAATGATAATATAAAAATTTAAAAGTAAAAACAATTTTCCTCATAAAAAATTCATTGTAATTACCTTTCACTTCATTTTGTAAATTAAATTTGTATAAAAAAAACGTGACAAAAACGAGCAAAAAAAAAATGAAAATTGTTATTCGATAAAAATTATTATAAATAAAATTAAAAAGCAAGAAAATAAAAATTAATAACGAAAATAGCTGAGAGAGAAATCTATTGTAAATACTAAAAAAAAGGTGAAAACGAAAATTAAATTTTCAGGATTTATTGTTTTTCATTCCCGATGAATTTATAAATAAATAAAAAAAGAAATGAAAATATTAAATAAAAAAAAACAAGGAAATTAATTATTAAAAATTATGAAGGAAGAATTATGGCACTCACACACAAGTAATATTGTAAAATATAATAATTGTATGTGCAAAAGTTGTGTGATGAAAGGAAGGACTTAAAATCTGCGCGATGAAGAAAGCGAACTAAGAAAATAAATAATTTAAAAATAGAAATTAATAAAAGAAAAAAAAAACAAGAAACAAAGAACAAATATTTGGATATAAAAAAAGACATAATTAATTACGAATATATGAGTGTGTATATCTGTAATATAATTAATAAAAATAGGAAATTTTTATTTCTTCCATAGTCGAACTGAAATTTCCAGTGCAATCAGATCTTTTCACTGAAAGAATAAAAAAAAAATTCATTTCGTTTCGTTTTAATTGTTTAATTTTTTGTATATTTTATGATTTATGAAAAATAAAAATTATGGGTAAAATCAGAAAGATAATTGCTTTTCATTTCAGATTTTTTAAACGTTTAATTTATTTTAATTTCCGATATTTTTATTAAAATCTGTCGTGATATGCCACATGATTGGGCTTTTAAGCTGTTGCTGACTGTTATTGATGTTACTTAACGATAAAAGCTGATTTTATTCACGTAATAAGCCGTTGACCCTTAGTTGCCGCTAGATCAATGGCAACTAGTAAAGAATTCATCCCAGTCCAAATTAATATTTGCTACTCTACAGAGTTCTAATGACAAGTTTCAAGTCAGTTCTTTTCGAATTATTGGGTCAGCCCAGAAATAAGGGGTTAAACTACCTAAGTACATCAACTTGTTATGAAAATAGGTAGTAATTTTACCTACTTCTTATTCTTAGCGGAAATTTTGAGGTGCACTACATTCTAACGGTAGTTTTTTAAACGAAAAAGTGGAAATGACAAAAGAGCATAATTCGCCATTGTTTTCTTTACAAGTTCAATAAAGCAAAGCAACAATGCAACCGAAAGTGCAAAGAAAACTTAATGCAACGTATGGACCAGGAAAAATAAGTCTAAGGTAGTGCCAACTGTGCTTTAAGAAATTTCAACAGCTAACAAGATAAGCCTGAAAGAAGTGTGGAAGTTGACGAGGAGGTCCTGCAAAACTCTGGTGGAACAAAACTCTCGTCGACGCCGTACAGTGGTTCCAAATCGCGAAAAGGTGGCAAAAATATGTAGACGTTATTCAAATTGTATGAAATTACGTACAAATAGTATTTTGAGGTCGCGGATTACGAATCTTCATTCAAAATAAAAAAAACGAAATGGCGGATGTGGCGGATCCAATATGGCGGACAAAATTTTTATAAAGTGGTCAGATTTTTATGAAATTTGGTATGAAGAGTATTTCGAGTCTGTTGATTACGAATTGTACTCAAAATTTAAAAAAGAAAATGGCGGATCCAATATGGAGAACATAGTTCTTATAAAATGGCCAGAATTTTATGAAATTTTATTTAAATTAAACAAATCGGGGCAAAATGGGGCAACGTTTGAAAGATCTCAAGAATGCGACAAAACTTGTTAGAGAGTTTAATGTCGTGGGACTTTTGAGTAATGTAATTTTAAACATTGACGTTTACAACGGGAAGCTATAAAAAACTTGTTTTGAATGGTACATTACTAAAATAATTAAGAAAATTGATTGTCAATATGAAATAACGTTTAAAAGTCCTTACTTTCGTTAGCAGAAGGCATTTCAAACGATTCCAGGTCACTGTTAACACAAAAAACCCGTTTCGCTATGTACCGCGCCGAGGCCCTCGTGTGCCAGATGCTCACGTAATAATGGGTCCCGAGCGCCCCCATGCACGTTTGACCGTTATAAAACGCTGCTTCTAATACCTTAGGTACCAACCTACATAACTAGACCCAAAAAGTCCCCAAATCAGAGATCGAGTTTAGGGACTTTTGGCCAGCTTTTCGGCATTTGGCACCACTGTGCGCCGGCAGGACGCTCATTTAGTGCGAGTTTTAACGCATGGACGTAGGTTTTTTGACCATTTCTTGTTGATTCGAGTATCATTCGCGGATACACCATACCATCAAGATAGTGATCCGATTCGAAGTTGGCACCTCGGTACGTTCGTACCGTCATCAGGCACGAAAAGTGGCGGCGGTCTATCAACACACGGTCTATTTGGTTACGAGTGTCTCCATCAGGAGATATCCAGTTGGCTTTATGGATATCTTTACATGCAAATCTAGTGCTTGAAACGACCAAGTTGTTATTTGCTGCCATCTCTATAACACGTTTTCCACTATAGTTAGCGTTCTCATGCAAGCTCTGGATGCCGACACATTCTCGGCGTTCAGAACTCCCAAGATGATCAGGTTCCAATGCATACGAACAGGTTCAATACTGACGTCTACATGTTGATAACTAATATCGGGTACTTCTTCGCCTTGCTATATACAGTTCAGCAACGCAGAAATATCATTAAGAATTATTAAGAAAATAACTGGTTTATAAAAAATACTACTTAGTTAATTATCAGGCTGTACAACCGGGATCCGGGCCTAGCGTTTCGCAACAGCAGCCCCAACTTGTCCGGATTTTAAGCCGTTGTTGTCAACTTCGGTATTTTGAACAACCGGGCTTTTTGTCTACGTAAACTTACAGCGGAGGTATTCTCTACCTAGGGTTGCCAGGTCCAAAAATAAAAGGCCGGACACGGCGTTACATTTAGCCGGACATTTTGCCCTAAAGGCCGGACTCCCCATTTTGTATAGAAATAGAGTCAGTTTGGTATTTTCAATCGTTTATTAATAATCTTATGGCAAAATAAACTAAATATTCTTCATTGAACAAAATAAACAATTATCTATTCTCCTTGGACGGAAAACTGGTCATTTCACTATAGTCCGGGAGGCAGCGTTGCATTTTGGATGGCCAGGTCTCTTGATTGTTTTTGTAATTGATAGTATAAGGCTTTATAACAGAAAGAAGAGTAAGCCACCAGAATCGTGTGGGGGTGGTGGGGATAAAATGTACATATTGCCACGATCAGCCCCACCACTTCTCACGCAGCTGACGTTTAGATCATCAACTTACTACACCCGAAAGGAATAATTTCCAAAATGAATCAATTGGCACGAAATGACCAGGTCACATGCATCGCTCACTCCGGGACTGCTATTTTATTAGTTTTTTATTAGGGATGCAGGGGTTCAAGTTACCTTGTCTGCTTAAATCTTTCTGTGCAAAACAAAGAAAAGCTTTTAGCTATCATCTACGCTACGCTGCCTCCTGTAGGTACTCTTACATGACCACGCTTAA
Organism: Thereva nobilitata; assembly: GCA_963855945.1. Lineage (NCBI taxonomy): Eukaryota > Metazoa > Arthropoda > Insecta > Diptera > Therevidae > Thereva > Thereva nobilitata. The sequence continues at coordinate 51,430,940 of OY979694.1, read as the reverse complement.
AATCCGGACATAAGCCGGACAGGCCGGACATGCATATATTTGGCCACCACGACCGTAAAAAGCCGGATATGTCCGGCTAAATCCGGGCACCTTTCAACCCTATCTCTACTTCTCTGTCGTTGTATACCATAAACCCTACCCCAAATCCGAGCATTTTCCTCTTGAAACATTCTAGCCAAATGTCTAGCCAAGCGAAACTGACCGAATTTTGTTATCTTCAGGTGATAGAATTGACCCCGTCGACACGCCTGCAGAGATGGTGAGAAGTTTGGATTTGACGCCATTCAATACAACCTTGACTAATCATAGAGAAAGGAAACTTAAAAAACAATTGAACTGAATCAATTCCAATAGCTTAGGCTGGTCTCACACTGCAGCAGATTCGGCCGAATTTTTTACGGCCGTATTCAAACGAATTTCAACTTGAAATTCGGCCGAAATTTAAGGACTAATGTTCATCTTAAATGCTAGTTATATTTCATTTTAAATGGTCACATATAAATATATCCTAAATTAAATAAAAGGAAGACTAATAAACATTTCTATGGGAGGGCATTTCCATTATCAACATTTCGGCCGAATAATCAAACAAATTTTATCGGATGAAATTTACGGACGTAAACGGCCGAAAACAACGGGTGTAATGTGCGAATGAGAATAGCAAAACAATTGTTTGAAAAATTCGGCTGACTACGACCGTAAGAAATTCGGCCGAATCAGCTGCAGTATGGGACCAGCCTTAGAGCTTAATCAACCTATCAAAAGCCTTGGAGATATCTCGAGCAACCGGACCAGGATCACCGAAGTGATGGATTTTGTGGTTGATGTGCTCTTTTAAATACAGAAAGAAGTCCCCAGATTTTGTAGAAAAGCCTTAAGCTGGCTTTCCACGGTGCGCGATTTTGCGGATTATCACGCCCGGTCGACGTCCACGGACGAGCCCGGACCGCCCGCACGAGCTCGCACCGCACCTTTAGCTGGCTTCCCACGTTGCGCGATTTTGCGGACAGACGCGGACGACGCACCGTGGGAAGAGTGTCGTCTGTGCAGGCACAGGCACGTCTGTAGCGGTGGGTAGTATCCGCGCGAGTCGGAAAATTCAGGTGCGGTGCGAGCTGGTTCGGTGCGGTCCGGGCTCGTCCGTAAATCCACAGACGAGCATGTAAAAACCAAAGTCTAGAAATAACAGAGGACAGTACCACATACTTTTGAACAAAATGGAGTAGCAGAAAGGATGAATCGTACCATTATGGAAAAAGTGCGAAGCATGCTCATAGACAGCGGTTTGGGTCGAAATTTTTGGGTAGAGGCAGCAGTGACAGCGGTGTATTTGATTAACCAAATCCCATGCCATGGCATGAAGAACATCACACCAGAAGAACGTTGGTGAAATACAAAGCCAAATCTGACATCTCTACGTGTGTTTGGTTGCAAGGCCATGGCCTACATACCGAAAGTGCAACGAAATGATACAGCGAACAAACAAAAGGATTTCGACTATACAATCCAAATACCAGAAAGGTGATCGTTAGCAGACCCACACAGACCGATACGCACCGTGCGGTGCGGTCCGGACTCGTCCGTGGACGTCGGCCGTGCGTGATAATACGCAAAATCGCGCACCGTGGGAAGCCGGATTTACAGACTTGCGGCGGATTCCTATGGACCGCTACAGACTTGTCTGTGCCTTAACGGACGACACCCTTCCCATGGTGCGCAGTCCGCGTCTGTCCGCGTCCGTCCGCAATATCGCGCACCGTGGGTAGCCAGCTTTATCATGTTACAGCTCTATGTATGTTCCTCCAACGTTGATGATAATATTATAAGCCCCTTACTATTATAAACGAATCTCAGATGAACTTCTTCAAAGTCACTTTGCAGAAAAGGCAGACAGATGATCCTCTTGTTGAAGTAAATTATGAATTTTGATTGGTTTGGATAGTAGTCCCAATTTTTTTTTCATGTGGCAGTTCTAAGCTCAGGAATAACCCTTTGCACCACCAGTCCGACATGTCGTTGGTGACATCATGGTGCAATGTCTAATAGTAAGCTTAGTACTTAAGATAGAATAGGTTTGTGATTATGAGGATTCAGGATGGTGTTGAAGGAGATGGTGACGACCTCTTCGGTTGCTGTAGGAGTTGGAAAATACTGACTGCGAAAGCGTATTCCACTGTCGGATGTTGTTCTGTTTATGAACAAATTCCTACTTTGTAGAGCACGTGAAAAGAGGATTGTAGAGAGAGGGAATAAGCCGAGCCGGCTCATGTGGTATGGCGAGTATAATATTGCCATATAGGTTTGGAAAGCATTTATTTCGATGGATCTATGATAGTAGCGATAAAATTTTGTCAGGGCTGCTACAACATTCCAACATTGGCTAAAAGGATCGACTGTGGTGTCGTCATCGATTAGTTTGTGTGCCTTTTCTGACCTTCATCTGGCCACGCTAAGGAAGTTTTCGTAGTCCCGCCGGAGTTGATTCCAGGAGAGACCGAATGTACGATTTGTTTATTACAGCCAGACCCAATAAATGCAGATACAATTTGTATCTTTTAAGAAAACCTAAGCACTGGGACGCTTGTTTGGCGATTTGAACTATGTGGTCATTCCATCTCAAATCCTTGGTTAATTTTACGAGTAGGGTATTAAGGCATGCGTCAGATAATAATTTTACACCGACCACAGAGACAGACACGGATAGCTGTTGAAAGGATTATTGGGAATAAGACAATACTTCGTTTTGGTGGCATTGGATTCGACACGATTCTTGCGGCATGAATCAAGAATGAGATCAAAGTACTTGTTGATTGAGTTAGACAGATGTACGGGATCGTCTAGACAGGATCTGGCATTGGCAGGTAAGGATAACCCAGAATACCGGCATTAGCAAAGCTGTGAAGTTATTTGGAGGGGATAGAGAGTAGGTCATTTATAAAGATTAGAAATAGAGAAGGTGATAGTATTAACCCATGGGGACCCCGGCAGAGATAGAGTGGGATTTGGATTTGATGGGATCCATTATTATCTTGATTGAAAGGCCGCAAAGCCCGAGTAAAAATAAAAAAATGGCCTTACAACGGGCGAAAACCGGCAGCTTGGTTTTTTAAGGGATTGTATAATGGTCGTAGAGGTTTTAGCCATTTCTAACGGAAGTAGGTACATATGGCCCCAGGACGGCCAAACTTTACGAAAAGATTTAAATGGCCAAGAACTGAGCTGTTCACACGGGCACACAACGGGCAAATAACAGCCAAGTGCATAATATTTTCGTTATGGATTATCATACTTAAGCACTACCAATGCACAAGAGAAAAAAGCTCGCCAGTCGTCGGTTTGTTGTACGTGAGGTATGTTGTGCATATTTTAGTAGGAGATTTTGTTATTTAACCGCTTGAAGAAAACAAAACAATCGAAAAAAAAAATGTATTTCAGCGTGTCGATAAAAATTTTGAAAGGTTCGAATTCGAACATAATAAGCTCCGGATTTTATTATGTTTTCCTCAATAAAAACGCAATTTTGAGTTTTGTTGGGGAGCGAAAGTTACATTTTAGCCCAAAATGATTCCTTTGTTGAGTAGTTAAATTGCGTCAATATGTACAGGTTTGCCGGGTGTCCGCTTTGAATATAAAGAGAATCAGGAGATTACGATTTTCTATTTTGTATGTGTCTGATTTATTATAGGAAAACTCAATTGCATTAGGGTGTGTGAAAATATCTCTATATACACTGCAAATCCAAGTGTTTAGCAGGTGTTTAAGTTACTATAAAACTAAAAATTTTTTTGAATTTATCGCATGAAATTAATAGGTTTCAAAATGATACAGTTCAAATTATAGCTAAAAATATGCATTTGTCAATTAACAATTGGCCAAAATACAAAAAGTTAAATATCTCGAGTTCACGTTAACAAAAATGAACTTTATTAGTTTTTTAAATTAAAGGTCCCAAAATTCTCTACGAGGTCTGATAAAAAATTTTAAATTGTTTTTTTTTCAAAATGGCCAAAAAAATGCAATTGTTGTTATTTGAGTAATAAACAGAAGTAAAAAAATTAACCAAAATTACATCCAAAATTATTTTAGAATATACCTATTCTTAATTTTTTGGCCTTTTTTTACTTCATTTGTTGTTTTCATTTATTTAGCGAGTGTCCGGCAATGGTTCGATATTTCATGAATGATAGGTTTTCGTGAAAAAAGTTTCGAACAAAAGTTGCTCTACTTGGAGGGTGGGATCGTTTACACACAAAACCCTTGCAGGGGTGGGGATGAATAATGGTAACCACCATTTTTAACTTCCCAGTAGGAAGTTATTGTAATCAGTCCGAAAATTCAATGTATTTTCATGTTTCAAGGTCCCAATAGCATTTTAAGCAAAAATTTGAGAAGAAATATGTGTGTGTGGGTGTGTCTGCGCATACGTATGTGGTCATTTTTTCCTGCACGATTTCGTGCAAACTAAAAAAGATATCGACTTCGTTGAGATTCCGTTCGAAGCGTATTAAAGGAAATAAGATCTGAAAAGATTTTCATAAAACTCGGTCGAACGGTTTTTTTGTTTGAACGACTTAAGTGATTTTTGTACCAGCACGATTTCCCGCGAACTAACAATGATACCGACTTCGTTGAGGTGTCGATCGTAGCGTATTACCGAAGGTACTATCTGAAAAGATTTTCATAAAATTCGGTGTAGCGGTTTCTTTGTTTAGACGACGTAAGTGATTTTTTAACCTGCACGATTTCCCGCGAACCAAAAAATATATCGACTTCGTTGAGGTGCCGTTCGAAGTGCACCGATCGTGTGGACCGAAATGGTCAAACCCACACCCTAACTAGTTTTTCAAAGTTTCTGATTCTCCGTAGAGAAATATGAAACTTTTGTCTGAAATTTTTTTTATCCGAAGCATGAATGAATAATTTTTGGGGATAACCTTAATTTTTGATGATTTTTGGGGGTGCAGGGAGGCTTCGGATAAAAAAAATTTCAGACAAAAGTTTCATATTTCTCTTCGGAGAATCAGAATCCGTAAAAAAAAATGGGGATTGCCATTTGGAATTTTAGATTCATCCCCACTCCCTGTGAGGGAGTAAGTTTTGTGTGCAACCGATTCCACCCTCTAAGTTGAGCAACTTCTGCTAGAAACTTTTTTCACGAAAACCTACCCTTCAGGAAATATCGGACCGTTGCCGGACTTTCGCTGCACCCTGTACACAAACGACCGGAGAATAGTATTATTTTGTATAAATGATTTCTTTCGCTCTTTATCATGCATCGGAAACTTTTTTTACATTTTCTTTTTTTTATTCACTCTTGTAGTCTGGAAAAATATAATAAAATCGACCATTTTATCATGCCAACAGCCACCGTACCACCGACATATGCCCGTAATTGGAACTGTAAGGCCGTCGAGCAGCCGTCATATACCCGTCACTTACGGCGGTACAGTCCTGCAAACAACCTTCTGATGCCCGACACATAACCGAGAACTATGTTTCAATCATGTAAAGCCATTTTTTATTTTTACTCGGGAGGAAACTTTGAATCAAGTTCTACTATGCAGTCTACTGAGGCAATACCAATAGCTTGGATTTTAGCTAACCTAGCTGAGTGCCATACTCTATCGAAAGACTTAAGGATATCTATCGCAAACAAACCAGACACACCAAATGGTTGCCAACTTTGGTTGAGGTACTCTGTAAAGCAAACTAGTCAAATCAAACCTCGTCTACCTGCGTAATCGTGCTTGTTTATTGCAGACAGGCCAGCCATATAACCTTGCAGGGCCGGGGCTAAAATATGATTGGGGCCCCTTTAAGGAGATTGAAATTCCAAAAAAAAAATTTTGCTATAAAGAAGGTTTAATACGCTTTAAAATCTGTGGTAAGAATAAGTTGATTCAGAACGGTCGGTTCTTGATTCCCGAATAGACTTAAAGTTTCATAGTGCAGCCTAGAACGGAACAGGTGCCTGCTTCACCTGGTATATAGGGGAGCGGACTATTTGGCTTTCAATCTATTTTCGGGGCTCCCTCCGGGGTCAGGGGCAATTCATCCCAGTTGCCCCATTGTGCGGGCCTGATTGGAGATAACGAATTCTTTCGTGCCTTTGAAGAGGTATACCCTGAGCTCTTTACAATGTAGAAAGGGTTATTGCATTGAGTTTTACAACTCTAGAAATTATTCTACCGATTGCCTATGGTCTATGGATGAGGCTCCATATTTCTGGGATGAAGTCGCTATGATATTGTCCTAAATTTTTCTAGCGTGTGGGAATGTCCTTATATATAGCATAGCAGATAAAGTGTTATGCTTATGACATACATGAGGTATCGATACCAGGATATGGCGAATACCGGGGTATTGAGGAACCCCTGACACACATGAACATGAACATGAACGAGGGTATAGTTTGACGTTTGTCGATAGCTAAAAAAAATTTCAAATCTAGTAAGCGAATTTTGTTAAATTTTTTTGCCAAAAAAGAGGAAATAAATCTGGGTCTGAGGAAAATTAAAAATTTGGAACGAAAAAGAAAAAAAAAGAAGAGATATCTTGTTATAAAAATATATATTTAGACGATTTTGCTCGATTTTTGCACACAGGTGGCGCTGTTCGCAGTGAAGAGATCTTATACCCACAAAATTTTCGTGGTATGAATACCCACTTGTTTTCGTGGGTATAAACTGGGTAAAGGGTGACAGACATGTGGTATAAACTGGGTATGTGCAATACCGCAGTATCGATACCCCATGTGTGTCATAAGCATTACACGCAATATTTAACTCGTTATAACGCGATAATTTTCCAGCATTTTGATATTTCACTTTCTAGTATTTGCATGAATTAATTATATTTTAGTGGGTTAAGGCTGAAACAGAACAAATCCGTTCCGTCCGTTTTTAAAAGTTGGAAATTTGACATTTCCATAAATTTTCCATGAGACGAACGGAGCGGTAGCTACAATCAAGCGGACGGAACGTCAAAAAAACAAATAAAAAACGAGCTTAGCGGACGGAACGGATTGGTTCTGTTTGAGCCTTTAGCGTATTTTCGGCCCATCATATTTGACTACCTAGGCAAGGGGGTGTCGTTCGCACAGAAGGCCTTGATGTTATGGAGCTGGATTTTTTCTAAGCTAATTGCGAAATAGGTTATAGCTGCGGTTGCTATGTGCCTACGAATGTTGTTCTTTATCTTATTTTCTGCTGTTAGCATTGTCCCTAAATAGTATATAAATCTATTTACAATTTCCATAAAATTCTGGTTAAGATTAATCATTCGTCCTATGCGTGACATGACGCGAACAACATGACGCGCACGTGTCACTCGCGTAGCGTGGTGATCCGCATATTGAGAGGCAGTTTCGATGTGGCTAGCCTACTACTCAAATTTTTATTATTAAAAATGAGATCAGAATCAGAAAATGATGTTGAAGAAGAAATTTTACTTTATTAATTAGTGACTAAAAAATTAAAATCACCCATTAAGTATATTTTGTTGGAAAGGGAAAAACGTCGACAATTTAAAATGAGTGTTAAGGTCCGGTTACACGCAACGATCTGCTTGTGCCAATTGGCTTGCGCAAGTCAATTTGCGCAAGTGAATCTTTGCGTGTAAACGCAAATTTTTGGCTTGCGCAAGCCAAAAAGGTTCCCTTGTGCAAAATATGTGTTCTTAGAAAATCGCGACTGGTTCATTTTCACTCATTTTATTTGAACCGATTGACTTGCGCCAGTCAATTTGTACAAATAAATCGTTGTGTGTAAACCGATTCATGTTCACTCAGTTTATTTGCACCAATTGACTTGCGCCAGTCAATTTGCACAAGCAGATCATTGCGTGTAACCGGACCTTTACTGATTTTACCAATTACTTCCGAATGAGTCGAAGCCAATTTGCTGAATTGCATGGGATGATCGAACAAGACTTTGGTTCAAATAGATGTATAATGCCCAAAAACCGATCCCAACCTAGGAAAAACTTGCAAGGTCTACCCAAATCCCATTTTTAAAGTTTGTCTTCATATAGTTTGCATCATTTGTGTCATAGAGCTCTCTGTGCCCCTTCACCGACTCAATTAACCTTTCTTCTGCCATAGGTAGGTATTTCCAATAATAGCCGTGTTCCTTTTCTGCTATTTTTTTTTTAATATCATGCAATACAATCATGCAATAGAGTTTACCCTTCTAATTCAGAAGGTACACTTCTTAGCTGGGCCAAGAAAAATTTACCTGCTCAGCACAAGTAGCACTGAGATAGGCTCAACTAAAGCATGCAACATATAAATTGAATATGCAATCCCGAAAAGTTCACACCTCGCACAATTTTATATGCGAGATGTGACCCCCCAGAGATTGCACATTCAATTAAAACAGAAAGAAATACAATACACAAAGAAGAAGATTGAAAAGACTCCTTTTAAGGACGTCCTTACTAATGCTCACGCTAAAAACATTGATATTTTTATTCACATTAATGCACGTGCGATTAACAGGCTCGAATGTGCCGTAATTCGTGTTAGAGGAGTTGGTGTGTAAGAAAGGTGGCCCTCTCAAATTGTAACCACTCTCTCTAAACGACGCACGGCGACTTAGAAAACCTGAGTCGGCCTATCCATTAAGGAGCTGATGAACAAATACAACATCGGCTACTTCACGACGCCTGGAAAGAGAGCTTAGGTTGAGTAACTTAAGTCGGGATTCATATGGTGAAAGAACTAATGGGTGTTATCCCAAGGAAGATGATTCAGTGCGAATCGAATGAACCTTCTTTGAACCGACTCAATTTTTCCAGCGTGCGAAGAGTAGTGAGGAGACCAAACCTCGGACCCATACTCGAGTAATGGTCTGACAAGAGAGATATAAAGGTGTTTAGTAATCAAGGGGTTATTGAATTCTTCTCTTCTACTCGTATTTACTTGGAACTACTCCTGCTCTCACAGAGGTTTATATAGGTTTTACTCACATCGACAAATTTTGCGTTCCTTTAATTTTTTACTCCGGAGTACTCCGGAGTAGAAAAGGAACACAGCTTATGAGTATGTCATATGCGAAGGCTACTGTCAGAATCTTTCTTGTAAAGTTGCTATTTGTTCTATTTAGTATTGCTTTCTGCATCATAATATTAAACAGTATTTGTAAGATCTCCTTGTCTCTGAATTGATTCATGAAAGAAGTTCATGAATTTCAACTTCGCACTTTCACTTGTGTTCTATATTAATGTGTTTACAATTTGCGAAAAAGATTTTATTTAAGAGCAGAGCATTTCTACTGATTTTGTTTAGCTCCTTGTTTTTGTTCGTCACGCCTAAGTTTGTAAAATTGCCATCTACTTCCAACTTCTTTGTTCATCTATTACTAGGCTGATTCCTAGCCGTGGTCTATCCAGTCGTGTCTGCAGCATTACCCCTCATTGATTGTCAGATATACTTCTTTGATGTCAGATTAATATTCTTTAACTGCTGTGACTGAGCTACCTTCTATGTTAATGTCATTGGCATGTCCGATCACCTGAGCGGATTTTTTTACCTTGTTTATTCCAATAGGGAATGAATCTTCTTCCCGTCGCCGCTCGACCCTTCGCAAAACGATAACTTGCCAGCGTATGTAAATGTAAAAATAAAAATTCCTAATTCTTCTTACGACAATGCGTTAAGAAGGGAAATTATCATACATAGATCACACAAAGTATCATAAAAGTAATTCTTTTCTTGATCTGGTGTTTCGACTAGGAGCGTGCACATTACATGACGGTATCTGGATTTAATTCTTAAAATCGCGATCATTTAAGGATGAATTATATGACATTGTTTATTGGAGGCTTGAGCACACAGAAACTACGTCAAAGTTCCTTCAGGAATCCAGGGCCGGCCCGAGCCATTTATTCGACCGAAGCGGGACCTGGGCCTGGCGCCCTCCCGCCCTTCTCGAGCTGTTTGATGTCATACAAAAAATTGAAATATTTACTATGCCTACTGAAACCTCTCTTGTATGGAATTAATTGCTGTGTCTAGGACTACGTAAAAATAAATAATTTTGAATGACTATTCCTGATTGTACAGGTTCATCTTCGCTTTCGTAAGAAAATTTTCTTTTTTTCTCCTTGGTCTTACCTTATTTTTTGCGGAAAAATTTGGGCCAATTTCCAATATTTCAGCCAACTCCTTCGCATCTGTCAATTAGGGATGTAACGAATGTCATATTTTTCACGAACTTGAATGTTCGGAATGCGAATGTGCGAATGCGAATACGAATGTTTAGGAATAGCATTAAAAAATTTAATTAAATTAAGTCCTCATTTTTTATTACTTACAATAGGATATGAAAAAATATTAGAACAATAGACCAGCGTATTTAATAAACAATGTTCAAAAGAGGAATATTATATTTCATGAGACTATTTCTAAAGACCCCTATTCATATACAGTCCGCCGCATAGTGGGGTCAGAAAAAAAATTGCCGTTCAAAAATCGGTGGAGCCGTCAATTTTCATCGAATCAACTTCGCTTTTTTTAAAATGTTCCTTGTGCAATTCTCTATCGATCTGTCGAGCCGGATTTTTCATATGTATATACATACTTTCAATTTTTTACAATTTGCAGTGGAAATTGAGTTTTTTTGACAAAAATATATTCTGCATTAGCAAAAATGCAGAGAAACGTGCCAAAAAGGTATATTTGAGCCTAATATAGTTTAGAAAGGTTTATTAAATCTATCTCCCGATACTTACGTAACCGTTTTCTAGAAACTACCTCTCAGAGAGGGTGAATCAAGCCCTAAATAGGGGAAAACAGGAATACGGTATGAAAATATATGAAAAATCCGGCTCGACAGATCGATAGAGAATTGCGCAACTAAATGTAAAACGAAGTTGATTTGATGAAAATAGACGGCTCCACCGATTTTTTAACGGTAATTTTTTATCTGACCCCACTGTGCGCCGGCAGGCCATGGCTTGTAGGTTTCTCGCCTTGAGCTCAAGTATAGCCAGACACTCACTCACCCACACCGTCAACTTGCATTGCTGACAAACATCTTTGTGTGTGTAGTTATCGTCGGTCCGTGCTGGAAAATCTGAACTTCTATCTGAAATTCTCGTTGAGGCGATGAACATTTTTGCACTTGAATTAACAACCTGCTACGCTAAACTGTCGTCTTCGCCTGTGTGCATGTAGGGAACCATGAGATCGCCTGCAGTCCACGGCCTGTCAGACGTATGCCTAAAGTCCTCATCCCTCAGTCAGACTGAGTAATGTATGGCCTTCATCGGGCGGTACCTGCTGACCTGGCCTAAAAGACTACGGCCTGCCGGCGGCCTCTTGTGAATAGGGTTCTTAAAAGGCTCATATATAAGGCGGCTGCACTAAAAAATTGCTCATTCGGAACGCTGGCCCTGACCGGTGGAGCGCTCAGATACTTGCGAGCCAGATCTGTCAATTTGTCGTATTTTAATTTTGTTTTCCACGAGACACGGCACGACCTACACACATTAGCATTCGCAAAACATTCGCATTACTTGATGCGAATGCGAATGTCGATGCGAATGTTTAAAATGATGCGAATCATTCGCATAAGCGAATGCGAATGCGAACATTCGTAACATCCCTACTGTCAATACACTATTCAGACCTTTCCCTGATCTCATATCTTCTAAAAATATTTTGACACTAGCTTTAAAGCTTCATGAATATTTATTACTTGTTTCTGCAACTCCTTACTCACGAGATTATAGGATATTGTACTTGTACCATGCAACCAAAAACGCATAAGAATTTATAATCGGCAAGCTTTTTTGCAATGCTAATGGCTTTACGTTCCCGCTTACGGAATTATTATTGGTTCAACAAAGGAAAACGTCCTCGCGCCCCTTTGCCGATGGCGCCCCAAGCGGCCGCATGGTTCGCTTGTGCCTCGAGCCGGCCCTGCAGGAATCATAACAGAATACTAAAAATCCATTCAATCATCAAACACTCATTAATTTTTCAGTTGCAACAAATTACAACTATTATATGACAATAAATGGGAATTTCTCATCCACCAAAAACTTTTCATTATTTCCGATAACACGGCAATAGTTGGAAGCCAATTTTACATGTCACTAATGTTATTACCTACAACTTCCTCCGGTGAAAGTTTGAAGTTATCCACATGAACGACATGTACTATAATAATCATTTCATCTCAGATTCCCTCGTTACTGGCACGAGGAACTGCTACTTCAAATCCCTTTTAATAATTAAAATCACTCTATTCCCAAGTCTACAGGAAACATTCCAGAGGTTATTCAACGGCAGCAAAATCTGTCCCTGAAAGTGCAAAAAAACACTATTTCTCATAAATCTTCGTTGATTCTTCCGCATTCACATACCTTGTAATAAAACGCCTGTAACCTGAATAAACCCGTTAAAAATAGCTCCCCGAGTACTCTCCATGTTGAATCGATGAAAAGTTTCCTATTGCGGAAAGTACGAAATGTTCCCTGGCGAAGGTGAGGGCGAATCTGACACGAACAAAACTTTTCAAACTTTCTCCGAAAATAATAATTCCCAGCACAGGAGGCCCCGGTATTAAGTATGCACCACCACGTGTCAATAATATTATCCGAATGAGTTTACGAGTCTGGAAGTAATCAAATCCTAAAGTCGATGACACCATTGAGGAACTTTGCCCATCAAAGATATGTGAAGGGACGTGTTACAAGGGCATTTGTTGCTAGAAAGCAGAGGGCCTCTGCTGGGAGGCCAGCAGCAGAGAGTAAGCAGCAAGAGCTATAAGGGATCCTGTTGGGCCAAGAAACATTGCGATATTTGCGTGCTGTGAGTGGAAAACAATTCCTGTTTATGTGTTTGGCAGTGACCCACAATCGAGCGAATGGCAGTTGGCCCTTCAAAATACCAATATCCGCCTGGCACTCATGTCAACCCGGGTCTTCTCCGCTAACAAAAGGGCACCGGGAAGCGGGACGGGGGGCGGACGTAATTTATAATGTTCACTCGGCAACACAAACAAAGAGGCAGCTTCAACTTCCAAGTATATAAATTTAGTACCGCCGGGTCCTGGGCCGTGTATCCGACTTAAATTTTACGACCCACATCTCAGCTGTTGTAAAGGGCAGATAAATCCGTGCCAGGCTTTGGTGGGGATAAAGGTGTATATGGATATAGAGATGTTTACGTATGCAGGAGCACGCATTGCAAATCAAAGTGACAGATATGTACATTTGTATGGTAGTTCTACGACACGGGGATATACATACCCTCTCGAGTGTATCATAGAAGTAAGGCGGTTGAGTGTAGGTGGCGGTACAGGAAAACTAGATTAAATCACTTGACTTGGAATGAAGGTAGTCAGTGGGGCGTTTATCGCGCTTTATATCCTGCGACATCAACTTTCCGCTCCTCAGCGAACGTTTCCTAAACATGAAATCACTCTACCGAATTAGGAAAGGGAAACAAAGGCACCGAAGTGAGCACTCTAGATAAAATTTGCTATGTAACAAGTCATTAAGTTTGTAATTTTATCCCTGTTCTATAGAAGAAAATCTAAAGACTTACCTGAGTCCGGGAGGGGGGAGGGAAGGTGGCAACGTACAGCTCACCTTAAGCAAACGTGAATACCCGCAAACTGCACAGAAAATCAGTTTTGAATGCACTCTAATTACTTCATGAGAGTTCTAAATTGAGAGCAAGATGCACATTGGCGTCCATGAAAATCGTGCCAGCGTAAATTGCATCCATTAGCGAGATTGTTGGCAGGCTATATGAATGAACCGCACTTTTTATAGGCCTGCTACTCACCGACTTATTGGAGGTGAAAGTAATGAAAGTGTTGGAGACTACTGAATATTCATTTCTGCTTAAGAGTCATGCAAATAGTTTCCGAGTATGAAAGTTTTTAATTACTTTCAAGCAATTATTAATTACGATAGTATTTTTTCTTTGCCGTGAGACTTCCGTTGGTAATTAATCCTTTCATTCAAGAAATTCATTTTGATAAACTTGATGGCTGGATGGAACTTAGAATTCAAGGTTAGTTTAATTTCATTAAATGGGACATGACCAAGGACACTTTATATTATAACCTTGAACGGCTCCCTCCAATTCAAGGTGGTGATAGGAGCCCTGAACGACAAAATTGGAACAGAGAACTGCCACTGATCGACCATTGGAAAGTAAAGCCCAAGTAAAAATAAGACTCACCCTGTGGGTGCGGGTCGTCAAAACGCCGGTCTAAATGGGTACAGGGTACGCCCGAGTAAAACTGCTACTTTTCGAAATGGAGCCCGCTACACGCATGTACCAATAAAAGACGCACGGAATAGTCCAAAAGAACAATGGTACGCTCGTGCTTTTTTAGACTAAAGGGAGAACAATTTAAGCTTTTAAAAATTGTATAGGACGAAGAAAACGGGCAATTATCTTGTTGACTATAAAGGGTGCCATTAGCATACTTAATAAACCGGTTCTCGTTCGATTGCGGAGGTCAAGCAGCTTTGGACGTGATTAGTACTTAGTTGGGGCACCGTTTGGTAAAACCACACTCGCGTTTGGAACTGTCGGTTACGAACACATTCATATCTGTGACAGAGGCGTGCCTACCTCTGGCGGGCGCCTTTTTAGATTTGTGTGCCTGTAGCGGTAGCGTCCATGCCCTTTGGCAAGGGCATTTGCTCGCTATGGATGCTAGTTGCCGGTGCATATATGCTTTAAAAAAATAACCAACTAAATTATTTTTAATTTTGCAATGAGCAAAAATGTGATCGTCAGTTCAACATATTTCACAAGAATAGACATTCACAGATAAACATGGAAAGATATTGCAAATAGACCATAAACTCATAGAGAGAAGGGAAGCTTCCAATGTCCTCCAAGTAAGATCACTTCCACCGGACCACTTCCTAGTTAATGCTAGATTAAGGTGTTGGCTGGCCGCTCAAGTAAATAGAAATAAAAAAGCAAAAGAAATTCGACTTTGATCACATCCAAGAACAGACTGTTTTGGAAGGATATGAAGCAAGCACAGAAATGACAGCCATAAACATGAATAATGCAGATACCGCGGATGGAAAATGGATAAAACTGAAGACGATACTGACAGAATCCACGAAGGAAACTGTAGGTTTCAAGTATTATCTGCTCAATACACAAAGAAGTGAAAAAATCCAATTGTACAAACTACAGAGGCATATCTCTTTGAAACACAGTATATAAACTACTGACAAACATAATTAAAGACAGACTGGAACCTTATTCAGAAGCAGCAATTAGTGAAGACCAAGCCGCATTCAAAAGAAATACGGCAACAACGGACCAATTATTTTCGGTAAGGCAGGTCCTCCGAAAATGCTGGGAATATAAATTGAAGTGTGTCAACTTTTCATTGATTTCAAAAAGCATATAACAGAATCGACACGGGAAAAAAGGTTTGCGACAATGCTGGACCTAAACAGCCCCCTAAATACGGGGAAGTAAACGAAAATGACAATGAAAAATACATACGAGGTTAACAGTCAGAATGTAAGAAGAACTGACGGAGTCCTTGTTAATCAAGCAAGGCTGAAAGCAGGACAATGGGTTGGTACCCATGCTATTTAATCTTTGCCAATCTTTGACAATCTTAGCAAGATTCTCGTTATGCTCAAGTCACGAAACAAGTTCCTCCTCCAACCAGCTGCCCTGGCTAGAATCTACAAGTCCTACATTCGGCCGCGTTTTCAATATAACTTGTATATCTGCGCAGGCGCCCCAATATCCACCCTAGCATGGCTGGATAAGGTGCAAAACCACGCCGTCAAACTCATTGGTGATAGAGCGACTGCTCTACTGAAATCAAGAACCTACACGGCAACCTTTTTCCCGCAACACAAAACAAGCTTACTACTACACACTGCACCATGACTTGAATTACATGACGGACTAGTAGTACAAAGGGTGACTCCTAAGCTTCATAGTATCACAAACAAAAAATGCAACCCAGCCAAATTCTATGGAGAGATGGACATTTATTTTATTTTGTCCAAAACCATGGAGACGATTATCAACAAAAGTCTTATGGAGTGCCTAGAGTATCTAACCCCATACTAAGTGACAAACAGTTACTCTTCAGCCAAAAAAACCTACCGGGGACTTTCTAGTGAGCCTCACAGAACACTTGCCCAAAGTATGCATAGATTTGATGAGTCTGGACTAGTTCCTGGATATCTCCAAATAGCCCAGGTAAATTGTAATTTTTCTGGGAATTAAAAGCGGGCAAGCTACAATTTTGCATGGGTGTTTGGTGCCACCAGGAAAGCTTTACTTTGAATTTGCACGGTTCTCACCCCGTGTTTTCGGCGCCATCTTGAATCAAAGGGTTAAATCGGGTTCCGCTAGGGAGGGCTATTACAACTAGGGAATCCAATCCCGCATCAAAATCTCAATCCCGCAAGCCTGCGGAATCGAGGACATCAATCCCGCGGATCCGCGGGATTTGCGTGACTGCAAAAAAATCATAGATTTTGTTCTAAGTAGTTATGTTCATGAATTTATGAAGTATTATATGAAATAAGAGTGTGTTGTATGTCAAACAAACTATACTTTAGTCAGTCAAACAAAATATTCAGGCCAATTCCACTATACAGGAATTGATTCCGCTGGAATTTTCTTACATATAGTAGCATAAATTGTAATTTCGAAATTACTCTTCGTTACAGGGGCCGTATTTGGTAAAAAAACCACTTATATATAATTAAAAATAGAAACTTTTTGTATGCCTAAATTGGGCATTTTAGGCCCGTATTCACCGGCCTGGATATATCCACGCATATAAATATCGTGGATATTTCGTATTCACCGACCGCGATTTTCGGGACTTGGATAAAGTTAATACCAGTTCGACCTGGTAATAAGTTTATCCGCCGATTTCTAACTTTTGAAGTTTCGAAATCTCATAATTGAATAAAGCTGTGAGTGAAACTTAAAAAAATGAAATAAAGTATCAAGCCGTTTTCTTTGAAAGTGGTGTAAGTCCATTTTTGACAAAAAGTTAGTTAATGATAACATTCAATGCTATCTGCTATGAACTTTTTATCTTAAACAGTTACCAAAAAAATCCTTCAAAATTTTCATCATTTTGTCAATACAAATTTAGCTAGTTAATGAAATTACAAATATAATTACTTTGAAAGTAGTGTAAGTCCACTTTCCGCAAAGACATAAATTTCTGGACATTTTTAACTTTCAAAATATGCCGATTTTGGAACTATCGAGACGTCCATAAGAAAAAAAATTACTGTTTATTCCTACAGATTATTATACCATCACACAACAATGCCGAAAACGTAGAAAGTTTATTTTACATGAAATGAAACGATATGATTTTGTTTCGACGAAACTACTAGTTTAGTAGTTAGTTCTAAAAAGACGGAAAAAGTAGTTATGGCGAAGCGGTAACTTGGCTGAAGATATTTTGGATAAGGTTTTTAAAAAACAAACCATATACAATGCTGTATAAAACTTCATTTGATGAAAATGGGGAGTTTAAAACATTAGATTTATCCGCCACACTTGGAAGACCACGAAAATTTGAATATTATAATACTACCACCTTTATATCCATCCATCGCATCCCACAAATTCAACGATTTAATGGATATATTACCTTATATTCCTCCAATATATTTTGGCTACTTTGTCATAATGAAAAAATGGAAAATGGAACATATTAATATAAAGTTGTAATGAATATAATATAAATGGCATTACCTGAAGAAATATTAGAATAAAACCTTTTTACTTTGTTTTTTTAACATATTTAATAAAAATTTCATAAGAAAATTTACTTTGATTCAATTGAAATCCCATATTTAATATTTCATCAATGTATGATTTTCATATTTTGTTGACTTTGAAAGTAGTGTATAAGTTTCTTTTAACTAATACTTTAAAAGCGATCACATTATAAAATTAAATCAATTTAATATTTAAAAAACGTAAAATGAGCGTATTAACATAAACCAATATTTTTCAATCCATTCAAATGCAAACCCTTAAATACCTCCACATCATACAATGTGGACTTTGTGGATTGAATCAATATGAATGAATTTGTAATTCTGTAAAAATTTTAAACTGGTATATTTGCTTTCCGTGAATAGCAAAAATATCCGTAGAATTGTACGCGATAAGAAATAACCGAGAATATATCCAGCTTGATGAATTCGGGCCTTAAGCGTAGTTTACATTATGCTAATTCATTAGCGCTAATAAATTAGTTGCTAATAAATTAGCAGACAATGTCTGTTTACATCATTAGCAAATTTCAGTTCGCTAATAGTGAAGTTGTTGTTGTTGTGAAGTTGTCCCCGCCATCTTAAAATATGCGTTAGCAAACTGAATTAGCACCAAAAGTTTGAGCGCAACCAACATTACTAGCGCTAATGGCGTTAGCGCTAACGCAATTAGCAGATGTGTTTACATTGTACTTATTGTGTGCTAATGATGACGTTTTCTCTATTAGCGCTAATGTATTAGCATAATGTAAACTACGCTTTAATAAACGTCAAACGACTTGATCCACACGTATAGACACGATAAGGTTGTCGATATCGTGTTGCCAAATGCCAATTTTTATTTATCCACAGAAATCGATATCGACTCGAAAAACCAAATACGACCCCAACAGAGTTTATGCTACCGATGTAAGAAAATTCCAGCCTAATCAATTCCAGCGTAGTTCAGAATTGCCCTGAATACTTTGTATGACTGATTCAGTAGTTTGTTTGACAAACAATTCAATTAGTCGCAAAGGTAATCCCCGCACGCTCAATTCACGTGGAGAATCCCCTGTCGTAGTCGTAGTGACATTGATCACGTTCATATACACGCACAGCACATAAATTGTTAATACTTTGCAATATTGTTAGTATTTCTCTTAGTCCCGGTTCTTTTAACAGGTCATTCTACTGCTCAAATCCCGCAGATCCCGCGGATCCCGCATGTCTAGTCCCGCATTTCTGATCCCGCAAAAATGGTGCGGGATCCCGCATTTGCGGGATCCCGCGTTCGCGGGATTGGATTCCCTAATTACAACATAGCACCGTTAAGAAAATCGAAGCCAACATGTTTTTTGGGTCCCTGATCACGAAAATCTAGAAAAGCTAGATAATTTGAATTCAGCTTTTTGGCGCGCTTAGATTTTTCGAATTTTCTTCTTATTTTTAAAATTTTTTTATAATAATAAAAAATTTTTTTTTTTAAAATAAGTTATAATATAGATTTTAGTAAAATTTTTCGCTATTTCACGTGGCGCTATTAGTTTTTCGATTTTTTTTTATTTTTCGATATATAAAGCAAAAACCAAATTTTCCAATTTGTTTTCGAAATTGTGAACTTAGCATACACTTTAGAGCAGCAAAGATTTTTTTATCGTTTTCTACACCCAAAAAAGTACCTAAGTTCCAATTTTCAGCAAGATCACATTTTGTGCGAGCTTTCGCTCTATATTTGGCTCTGACGTCTGGGCTATATATAATTGGATTATTTTTCATTATGATTGAAATTCTCGCGAAAAAAACCCTAAAAAGGGGCGTTTTTTTTTAATTTTCGTTTTAAACATCACATCAAGAAAAATTCAGCTGGAAACGATACTCGATCAATTTTTCAAGCATCTCGTCGATTTTTATTTTGGAGTTTGAAATTTTTTGAAATTTCAATATTTTCGTATTTATTTTCTTAATTTATTTGTAATTTGTCTGGCCCAGAGGTGACTCGCAACCACGCCCCCGCCCTTCGCACCTATGGGACACCATTTATATAAAAAAGATCGTCGTCTGCAAGAAAGTACAAGTGCCTAGTTAAAAATATAAAAAGAATCACTGCTAAGTTCCAAACTGTTAATGTTTTGTTTATAAAAGCATCCACGCACATGTACTGTTTGATAAATCTTCAGTCTTGAGTTGAGATCCACAACATGGTTTCAAATTTTTTCTATTAACTTTAAACAAATATTTCATGTACATTTTACATAGATGATGTGTTGAACCTAGAAAAATCACTGATATCCGCAATTACAGAGCCTTAAGGAGTATCCACACAATCAGGGCCGTAAAACGGCCTGGACACGGACATGTGTGACGAGTTCATATTATAGAATGTACGCACCGATATTCTTTTGAACCCCTGACGGAACACGGACCTGTGACGTTCCTAGCTTGGCCCTGATGTGTGTGGATACTCCTTTATGCCGGTATCCGACTCACAAAATATCGACTCTGTCAAAAATGCCACTTAGTACGGATCTTACGTTACTTTAATCCATCTGCTATACAAAGTCTCTATTTTTATAGATATCCACACAAAGAGAGAAAAAAATCTAGCGAAATCCTCGAGTCTCTATGAGGAAAATTGGCCGCGAGATCGGTGTTTCACGTGAATCGACTCGTCGAATAGCCAAAAAGCACCTTAAGGTCAAGCCTTACAAATTTCGTGAACCATCTTGTGCAAAGCTGTTTCAGTGAATCTAAATGTGAGATAAGAATATAAAGATGGAGACAGTAAAGTCATATCTACCGTCAGATGAATATTTAAATCGTTAAGCCGTTTGAGTTGCCAGAGTCGTTATCGTTCAACTTGATTTCTGAAGTTCCGAAATAGCCTGTTTTTCGGGTGTGCTTATTATACCCTCCTAGAAGACAGACTAGCACCCTTAATCCGGAACACCATTCTTAATTGGAAGTAGAGTTGAGCCGGACTTTACACGAGGCAGTACATTTGTCCCTCACACCATGGTAAATTGTACTGAGGCCTCAAGTTTTTTAAATTTCAAAAACATTGTCCTACTGGTAGGTATATGAGCGTGTATCGAGATAAATGAAGCGAGGTGTGATTATCAATTAGGTAGTGAAGAGACATTTCTTACTTCTTTTGCAGCATTATAATATCCAATTTGAACTGCGCCGAGGTGAGATTGTAAATACGACCTGGAGAGGCATTTCTTATATTTTTGGAGGGAGTGAAATTTTGTACTGAAGAGACAATTCTTACATTTTTCGAGGGAGTGAAATTTTGTTTTGGAGAGAGATTTGTTACTTCTTTTGCCTAAGCAAAATTTCCAACTTGAAATTAGGCAAGGTGGGATTGCAAAATATGAATTTACATTGTGGAGGCATAGATATTTTACTTACACTAAGGCAGTTTTTTTCCATATTCGAATTAAACTCGTAAAAAAGTTCTTCATTGGTACTTATTTTCTTTCTTTTTTTGATTTGCTTGTTTTTGGCATTACAATAGTACCTCGCCTCATTTGAAGTACGACAT
This sequence comes from Thereva nobilitata, assembly GCA_963855945.1. NCBI lineage: Eukaryota > Metazoa > Arthropoda > Insecta > Diptera > Therevidae > Thereva > Thereva nobilitata. Next base: position 51,409,645 of record OY979694.1, on the reverse strand, counting down.
TGTACTGGCTCAAAAGAAAAAAAGAGGGACCTCTTACAAATTCATTTTATAATCGTGTCTCACCCAACACTACTTGGAAGGGACTATACTAACCGATCATATTAGACTAACAGTTTTTTATGACACTTAGCAGTGGCCCCCATTTTCATGTACAACATAATATTTCTCTTATTTAGTACTTAAGAAATACGTTTTGAACAATAAGTTTAGTTGTTAAATATTTGGCTTTTGAGTTTTCCGTGTTAAGCTTTTCGAAAGATACTAGCACAATTACAACAGACTAATTTTCATAAACAAAATACCCTACCAATGAAGTTTTGAAGAAGCAGCGAATTATTTTAATGAAACTTTGATTTTAAAATTATTAGACCATCTAGTAGATATTGATTAAACTTATTTTGTACAACGAATTTTGGGAAAACAATTTATGTGGCAGCATTGTGTAGAAGCAAGCGTCCCCCCGTTTTGTGGTTCACGGATGTTAACAAGCGCGTGCGATTACAGAGATGTCGTCAGCTCCTTGCTCCTCTGCCGTGAAAACGGATTTTGTTCACAGCTGAGAAGATTTTCACCATCGAGCAAACGCACAACCATCAAAACGACAGGATTTGGTCTGTTAATACTCCATGTGGTCCTGCTGTAGTAGAGCACCGACAAAATCCACAGTCTGTGATGGTTTGGGCCGGAATTTGCACTACTGGGAAAACCCCCTTGGTTTTTGTGGATCAGGGGGTGAAAATCAATCAAGAAGTGCTTACCGACGGGACATTCTTGAAGCCGTCATTCTTACATTTCGGTGATGCGAATTGGACGTTTCAGCAACATTCTGCTCCAGCGCATAGGGCAAACGCGACTCAAGATTGGTGCGAAGCTCATTTTCCGGATTTCATCACATCCGCGGAATGGCCTTGCTACTCGCCGGATCTCAATCCGATGGATTACAGCATGTGGTCAATTTTGAATGCCAGAACCCGAAACCCAGAGTGCGAAACCCCACAAAAGTTTGTCGGCGTTAAAGCAGTCATTGCGCCGTGAGTGGGATCGGATATCGGTGGAAGAGCTTCGGCGCGTGTCTTTAAATTTTTGGAAGCGTTTGAGATTATGTGTAGAAGCAGAAGGTGGCCATTTCGAAGCTTGTAAATTATTTTTGTCAGGAATAATGTTATTTATTAATATTTGTAGTGAACAATTGTTTCTTTCGCTTAGGACAAAATTTCTTGTTATCTTTTTTTGGGTAAAAATTTCAAGATTCATGCCCAGTATCACACAAGGGTTGTGCTGACTAGTGTGGAATTGTATAGGATTGCCAAGAGGCGAAAACAGGAATCCTTTAGGTGTAGTGGAGTAAACATTGTAAATTACACAACTGTATTTTTGACAATAAAATAAATGAATTTGGTCTGAAATGATCATTTAACAAGTTTATGTTATTTCCTTAATGCAATTTATACATATACACAAAAGTCTTCGAAAAATTGTCCATAGTGGGTCAAAAGGTCGACAGCCACTAAATAAACGTAAATTGACAAAAATATAAAAACAAAAACATTCAAGAAAAACGGAAGGAAAGAATTCAAGACATGAAAGTCCCAAAGGATTTCCCTCAGTTCGTATACCACTCCATATTTTTCACTTATGGAAATGGTTTCTTTCCTCTTTAAACTTCATTTATTCCCAGTCAAGAATCATTTTTCTGGACGACAGATGATAGCGGTGCCCCACTTGAATTGAGCTTCGTCATAAATTCCCGACATAAAGGACAAAGATGCGGAGGATACGAAAGATATTTTCAAGCATAGACCAGACAGGACCAGGAGAAGATTTTTGTATCTGTTGACTGAAGATTATCTCTAGCAAACATTCTTCCAGTGAAATAGGAATCTCGAGAATAGGAAGTTATCTATCCTAGCATAAATTGTCGTTGGGATAAGGTAGCTGCTAGGGGAAGAATTTTAGCTTTGGATAGACGGTGGATTTCCACTCAATCAATGGCGACCCACACCCTAAATTTCCTTTTCATTTTGAAATGCAGGTGCACACCCAGCAGCGCAATTCTCGATAGTGAGTGCTATTGAAAGTTTTCGTAGTTAGTTAGTTGCAAATATAATTATGATTTTTAATTAATGTCAGGAACTTTATCGTGAACGGATTTACAGCGATGTTTATTCAATTGAATCTTACTTGAGCTCTAAACAATGCTGAGGCCGCCCATAAATCAAACATTATCTGGATATTCCGTGAGCATTGAAAGTGTACATCGAAAACACCAACAGCGTCAATCTGAATTAACCTGACCATGTATGTTATTTCCAGATGAATCCTGGAGTGGCACTATCCCGATATAATCCCTCAGCATCGTCAGAGTATTGGTCTATGACGACGAGTTGAGTTGCTGCATTATGTGGTCCAACTCGCAATTCGATAAGTTAGCTCACTCTAATTAAACTAGGTATTATTCCTGATCATGGGCGAGAAGGTAGTAGAGCAATGCTCAGGATAAAATTGTAAATGATATCGCTTGTTACTAGTAATCTGAACGTGGGTCACTGATTATTAGCCAAATAAGCAGGAATTCGAAAATTTTCGGCAAATAACTTCGCTGCAGGTGGCATCACACTGTTTGTATACGCGAATGTGTACAACAACTATATTAGAGTTAATTTATGAGTTATTGTTAAATCAAATTCATTCCTCTACCAGAAAATTTATGATATGAAGGATAAATTCTCCTTGAGGCGTTTGGAGTTTAGATACTTTAATTTTAATAAATGTGTGATTAGAAATTTTACCAAACTTGCTTTGGTATACAAAATTTTACTTAATTTAAAATTTTATTATGAGAACCTAAGTGGTTTTTTATTTTGTAAAAACAAATCAAATAACTTTACAAAAGGTTTTCGATACTCTTCAACAAATTCATAAAAAAAAGACAAACACAAATGTGCAAAATAGAACTAATTGCGACTATATGAACTCAGAAATTTTTGAAAAATAAGACATATAAAGGCCGAGTGTATATCGTTCGGTGGTCAATCATCAGCGGAATAGGGGGAATAACATGTAGCATAACAGGCACGTGCCGTAACTATTCCGGACTGATGGAAGTGCGATCATAACCTCCTAGCGGTGGCCACTGGTAACTATCCCATGAGAGAGGATAGGCTAACATGATCGGGCTAGTCCCTTCCAAGTAAGGTTGGCGTGAGGCTAATAACCTCACCCGGAAAAAAACATTATTACGGAACGAGCAACATGCCTCGGATACTGGAAAAAACGACGACGACCAGGGCAACGAAAAAGGCAAAATGATTTAAGAATTTTCTCATGGAACGTACGAACTCTGTACAGAACTCGAGCTGCACAACATCTGGCCGATACCCTGTCAACATATAAAGCTGACATTACCGCCATTCAGGAGATGCGATGGACAGGGAATGGTGTTTTGCAAAAACCTGACTATGACGTATATTACAGCTGTCATACGAAACACCATGTGGTCGGGGTAGGTTTTATGGTCAGCAAAAGGATGAAGCCTACCATTATCGGCTTTAAAGCAATAAACGAAAGGCTATGTACCCTTCGTGTGCGAGGCAAATTTAAGAACATCAGCCTCATAAACGTTCACGCACCTACAGAAGAGTCCCCGGACGATGAAAAAGAAGAATTCTTCGAAGTAGTTGAACGGGAACTTAATGCCTGCCCCAGATATGTGTAAAAATCATATTGGGAGACCTGAACGCCAAAGTAGGCCGGGAGCCCGTATACAGGCAATATGTCGGCACCCACAGCTTGCATGAGAACACTAATGACAATGGGCAGCAAGTTATAGAGATGGCAGCAAGTAAGAACTTGGTCGTTGCAAGTACCAGATTTGCGCGTAAAGATATCCATAAAGCCACCTGGATATCTCCTGATGGGGCAAATCGCAATCAAATAGACCATGTGTTGATAGACCGCCGCCACCTTTCGGGCCTGATGACGGTACGAACGTACCGAGGTGCCAACTTCGACTCAGATCACTATCATGTTGGTATGGTGCTCCGAGAGCGCATTACAACGCTGAAAAGCTTTGTATCCGCTGATCAGGCTCGAATCAACACAGCTGGACTCCGCAACGAAATGGCCAGAAACAGCTACGGTCAGGAGTTAGAACTCGCGCTCAGAAGAGCAAGTCCTGGGGATGAGATTCCGGGCGTCGACGAGAGCTGGACCCGCCTTAAAAATACTATCATTAGTACTGCTGATTCCATCTTAAGCAGAAGTCGTAGAGATCGGAACGACTGGTTCGATAATGAATGCAAGCTGGCAACTGAACGTAAGAATGCTGCGCATCAAGCAATGCAGCAGTCTCAGAGACCACGAGCACGCGAAGAGAAATATAAAGAGCTCAGAAAAGAAGAAAAGAGAATTCACAAACGAAAAAAGGAAGCCTGGGAGAAAAATCTCGTTTGTGAACTAGAACGGTACAGAGAGCGACGGCCGCACCAAGCGCGGGAGTTCTACCGGTACGCGGTATGACGCAATTCACACCTCGTTGCACATACTGCAAGCAGTGCCGGACATATGACGGGGCACCAGGGGCACGGACCCGGGGCATCCACAGGCCGACATTTTCTGGGGGCATCCACACTCCTCAAATAAATTTTTGATTTTTTTTCTAATCGAGTCGATTATGTGAACAAGACTTGAAATTTTCGACTTTTCAGTTTCCCTCTCTAAGGCTGGTCGCACACTGCAGCCGATTCGGCCGAATTTTTTACGACCGTAATCGGCCGAATTTTTCAAACAATTATTTTCCTATTCTCATTCGCACATTACACCGGTTTTTCGGCCGTTGACGTCCGTAGGTTTTATCCGATCAGATTTGAAATTGATAATGGAAGTGCGCTCCCGTAGAAATGTTTATTAATCTTCCTTTTATTTTATTTAGGATATATTTATATGTGTGACCATTTAAAATGAAACAACTAGCATTTAAGATGGAAACTAACCTAAAGTTCGGCCGAAATTTAAGTTGAAATTCGGTTCAATACGGACGTAAAAAATTCGGCCGAATCTGCTGCAGTGTGCGACCAGCCTAATGCTGTTTATTCCAATGAGCGGTCGGGATTTCGGATTCCCGCTCTTTTGCATACAGGAACACCTTATATCTCGGACACATAGTATCATGCCATGGTACAATAATACGAGGTAGGCTTATAAGGAAAAGCTCTGGCTTCGTGACGTCACTCAGATCTCAGTTCATAAGGGAAAAAAATATATAGCTTAAAAAACTAAAAAATACGATATGTACTAAAAAGTAAAAAATAATTTTGAATGTGAAGTTTTTTTATTGCTCCAACCATTATATGGGAACAACCTATTTTTCGAAATCAAGTTAAGAATTAAATTAATGAAGTTATTGGTAAAAATTATACATATAACTTACTTAAGGGGTTATATCTATGTGAAATTTTTTTTTTTCGATTTTTTTTTTATTGGCTAAAAGTATGCCAAAACATCCCTAGAATTGGAATAAAAAAAGTCCAAATACTAATATACTTCAGATAATTTTTGAGAATTAATTTTCTGAAGCAACTCCAACGCTCGAAAAACGTAAAATTTACTCTTTTCAGCGGTTCTTGATTTTTTGAATTCGGCGGTCGTAAATTAAATTATTACTTATCGATCATAGATAATGGACTTCTAAATTGAAGTATAGATGTCACTGTATACTATATACCACATATTATACACTCTTTAGGCCCCCATCCCCATGTAGGAAATAATTGAAATTTCACAGATCTACAACGTTTTAAAACTTCAAACGCGTTTTTCTCGAAACCATGTTTGTGAAATCGGCCGGACACCAAACTCCGTCAGTTTTCATCCGATTGACTTGAAATTTTAACTGTAGCTTCTTAATATGATTATCTAGTGAAGTACACACGATTTTTGCGATTGGTTAACAAGAAAAAAAATTATAAACAATTTAAATCGATTTTTTTCGTCAAAAAAACGATTTTTTTTAAACCGCCGCTATTTTTCGAAAAAAAATTCTAAAAATATAATCGTGGGTACTTCACTAGCAAAACTCATGAAGATAATGAAAAATTTTTTTATTGTTCCAGATGCTAATGGGGCTGCGTAATGTGTCCGGCCGCGGAACACCTTTTGAAAATACTACATACGTTACCATGATCTACAGCCGCCATTTTGTTTTAAATTTCGTATAAAAAAATTTTTTTGTACTCTTGAAGAGTTGCCTTATCGATTGGTATATTATTTGTAACACCTTTTTCACAAAATCAATGCAAAAAAAAATCCTGAAAAAAGCTTTGATTTTTGACCGTCCCATAGATATAACACCTTAAATGTAAAAAAGCGTGGGGGCTCTTTACCTATATTCTTATTTTATTAGTACTGGAAGCCTTCGTTAGCGCCCACGCTTTTTTACATTTAAGTAAGTTATATGTATAATTTTTACCAATAACTTCATTAATTTAATTCTTAACTTGATTTCGAAAATTAGGTTGTTCCCATATACTGGTTGGAGCAATAAAAAAGCTCACATTCAAAATTATTTTTTACTTTTTAGTACATAGCGTATTTTTTAGTTTTTTAAGCTATATATTTTTATTTTCTACTTTTTAGTCTGTTTAATGTATTTCGCCATTTTGTGGTGGCCGCCATATTAAATTTAAAATGTCGTCGCACAGTTTACTGCATTGTATTTGCCATACCATTTCATTTGATACCCATACCGTGGGCATTGTAAAGAAAAAGATAATCCGTCATTTTGCGTTGGCCGCCATTTTGAATTTGGAATGACGCCACACAACTAACTGCATTCTACCTGATATACCCTTTCATTTGATATCCATGTCGGGGGTCGGGGAAACACAATTGCAAAATTCGTCCGCCATGTTGGAACCGCCAAATTGATTTTTTTACAAAAAAGTCAGATTGCATTGCCACGCGAACTATGCATACAAATATGCAAAATTTCAAGTTGATAGGTCATATTTTCTACGTTTTACCCTATTATGTCTTCCGCCTTCTTGTGTTGGCCGCCATTTTGAATGACGCCACATTGCTAATTGTATTCTTCTTGTCATACCCTTGCATTTGATACCAATGTTGGGGGTCCGGAGCACAAATGCAAAATTCGGCCGCCATCTGGACTTTTTTACAAGATGGTCAGATTGCATTGTCACCAGAACTATACATATGTGCAAAATTTCAGCTCAATCGGAAACCGGGAAGTGGGTCAAATTTAACTTCCAAGATTTGTTTACATAGTTACAAGTGAAGCTAATAAAAGCGTATTAAAAAAGATTTTCCCTGACGTCACTCAGGTCTTTTCTCCAGCAAATTGCGTTTAAGCTTTTCAAGATGGAAACAGAGCTTTTCCTTATGAGCCTACCTTGTATTATTGTACCATGGTATCATCAGCGAGCAATAATAACAAGAGGCGGAGCTCAAGGACAAGTCAAAGAGTTAAAGATATGAAAGAAGAGAATAGCAATAACATTAATCAAAAAGTCCAAAAAAATATTAACAAACGCGCGATGGATTTACATTTTATGCAAAAAACACAAGAATATGAAAGAAACAGAAGATGTTCCTTGTTTCCCCTATTCGAATGTTTACATTCAAATGGAAGCAACAATTGAATAGAGCACGTGTAAATTGGGTTTGGACGGATTGTATGTGTGCGTAAAATTTCGTGTTGGTACACAATATTAGGAATGGATTTCCACTTGTATTGTCCGTTAAAAAAGGCGGGAATCTTACAAGGCGAGGAAATCACTTCCCTTCATTGTTTATCTTTCTTTCACACACATTGGGTGTAGTGTGGAAATAATTCTGCCTTCTTTTATCACAGATATTACTTCTTTGATATTTTGACTTTCCCATTGAAATTTTTATCAGCTGATCTCAAGGGCATTGAGACATTTTTAAAAATTTGCTCTAGCTCATCACTCTTATTATTATTGCTCGCTGGTATCATGCTTTCAAAGCACAGTCGTTGAGGAAACCGTGTTTGACATACTCCGTTTTCTGCCTGCAATCAGCAACAATCCGCAATAAATTGTATCCACGACTACAACTCGTTTGGAAGATTATTTTACGGTAAACGCGAGAGATGCCCCTGCCCATGATCAAAAATCTCCTGCAGCATCGACCCAAGCTGACATCGAAAATGTGACAGTGTCTGGAAGCAAGTAACATTACTGTAGAAGATCCTCACGAACAGCGAGATGAGTCCTCTGTAAGTATCAGTCTTTACACGTGACTTCCAAGAATTGCTATGTTTTTGTTGTCATTTATTTTACTGCAAGGGAGTGGGATTTACAAATAACAGTAGTGATTGACCCTCGGATAAAAAAGTTGTATGTTTTATGTATTGTTGACTGTTATTGGAGGAGCCCTCGTACTCTTGTTCACTGATTTATAGGCCAAAGAAGGCACTATATGAAAACCGATGTGGGGTTATGTTGAGTATTACATCAGCGTAGAAAACATCTATTCTCACTCAAAATTTCTGTTCGATGGCGAACGTTACATGGCACGGCGAGCGAAATACGAGCGGTCCCCACGTTTCAGGCTCGCTGTACCCTCGGTGAACCGCAAGATGGCGCAGAGCCCCATACGTCACTAAATGCCAAGATAAATTCCCGATTTCCTCCGCCGCGTGACTTGTATTTTTTTCTCACCTTCTCACTTTTTAATCGCGGAAAGAAAAAGAGTAATTATTATAACGGACAAAAGAAAATTTTAACACCGTCCGAATTTTAATGCAGAAGAAAAAACCAAAAACTCAAAAAGAATTATCAACGGGAACAACACTACAAATCACAATAAAAAGAACCGAACTTTTATTCTATAAAAAAAGCTTTATTTGAATTTAGACGTATTTTAATAATGAACCTTCCGAGTTGGGGGCTCAATCCTAACTAACTATTACATTAATTTTAAGAGACCATCTTTACCTCTAATGTCTAAGTGAATCTTAGATGCTAAAAGTGCATATAAGCATTTTATTAAAACCTTGAGATCCATTCTCATTTAACGAAAATGTTTCTCACGGTTTTCAAGCAACTTAAGCTTATCAGAAAATGACGGTGTCATTTTCCGTCTGGGGAAAATTCTTAGTGCCTTTACCAGGCCATAGGTTTTGGTCGGGATGGTATTTCATACACATCCGGTGGATCTTTGTTGTTACAAATTGTCTTATCTATAACTTCTCCCCTCTTTAAGTCTGAAGTCTCCGACTTCAAATTTATTACATTAATCCTTTCTTTTTTATTTTTCCAAAGGATATATAAAATAATACATAATATAAACAATGTTAACAAAATAATGGTACTTACACTAGTTCCATATACCATTTTCTTATGAAACTTAATTTCAGATATCTCCTTTAGATTATCTATATTTTCAAAAATAATTTTGTTAAAATTTATTGGTTTTATTAAAGTTAAATTAATTTCTTTAGCTGGATAATAGTATTTATCTAGAAATGACACTTTTTTATTATAAAATATATTATTACTTACTTTTAACGAGCAATTATTAAAATTGATTAAATAGTTACCAGTTAATTTGAGCAATCTCTGATCGCAATTATGAACTATGGTTTCATTATAAGCATTCTTTATAAAAATGGTCTCTTCATCTACTTCTTCAATACTCGTAATATTGTTATATACTAAATTACATGAGCTTTTGAAAATACAGTGTTGACTCAATTTTAAGTCCTTAAATAAAGTGTCTTTTTCGTATTTGAAGGAATTATTGTTTATTTCGACTATTAATTCATCTGGATTGTTGATTTCTAAATATTCTGAGTTAGTAACAGATTTAATTAATTGTAATTCTGTCAAAATATAAGTTTTTGGTATTTTGATTGCAAAGATTAAAAATCGATTTTTATGTTCCATAACTCCAGCTTTTAAAAGTTTTAATTTATGAAAATCTACATGATATGTTTCTAACTCTTCAAGGGTTAATATGCTAGGATGTATAATATTGTTTTTTATTGCCATTATATTATCTAAGATTTGGTTTATTCTATTCTCAAAATATCTAAGTTTGGTTTCCTGGTCCAAAAACATAATTTTGTAACTTAATTGTTGTATATTATTATTGGTAACGTTAATTTCATTCATAACTTTATGTCTGTCATTCTCAATCAATGTCTTCAAGTCCGTCATGGTTTTGTTGTAATGTTCGTTTATTCTTATTTGTTGGTTTAAATTAGTAATAGCCTTATGGTTATTGTTTTCGACCGTCTGTAAATGTTGTGTTATCTCTTCTCTGTCTGTATCGTCCATGGTCCCGAATAACCAATTTGAAGTTCTGCCTATTATGTTTATTAATCCTCTTCTTTTTCGAATTGGAACTGGATTTCTAATTGTTTTAAGTTTACTTTTTATAATTCTTATCTCATTGTATAACGCTCTTCTATCTTCTAAATTTAAATAAGCTATATTGTTTTGCAGCTGTTGTAATATTCCTTCCATTTCTACTGGATCTATTATATGTAAAATTGTATCTGTGTTATTAGCTATTTCTACCTGTTGGATTCGTATTTTAACGTAACCAGTTTCCTCATTTATGCGATGAACCTGCAACCGCCCTTGCACTGTTGCAATCATCAGTATTAATATCGTTGTTACCTGAAAATTTTGTCTTTCGTTTAATATTGCATGGATGTACATTTCGTAACGGGTATTTTCTAAAATATGGTTCATTTTTGTGCCTAACTCTTTTATAATTCTTTATAAAACCGTCGTTTCTACTTTCTATATAATTTTCCCTGTTTTTATTTAATTTAGTAATATACTTACTCTTTTTCTTATTAATCTTTTCTACTAGTAAAGAAGTATCAGTTAATTTGCTTGCTTCTCTCGGAGTCATTTCTATGGTTGTATGATATCTATCGTTATAATTACCTATGGATCTCTGGATTTTTTGTTCTGTGGAAATATCTTCATCGATTGCTTGGATTTTCTCAATAAGTGTAGAATGCAATCTCTCTACGTCAGCATTTCCAGTATGGCTATTTGGTTTTGTCCAATGAACCTCTATTTCCTTTTCCTGTAAGTACCTCTTAATTTGTTCAGATTTGAACTCGTTGTCCATTATAATTTTTCTAGGTTTCCCAAATGTAGCTAAATATGCCTCCAATATCGCTATCTTCTTTACCCAGTTTCTATCGTTAATTAGATAGGCTACCGCAAATTTTGTTAATTTATCTATAACAGTGATAAACGTTTGTTTTGTATAATGAAAAGTATCTAGATGAATGATATCATTTCCTTTAGTTGGTGTTTCGGTTATAGCTAAGGTAGGTTTGATGGGATTTCGGTCATACTTAATCCCTTGACACTTTTCGCAATTATTGATAATTAATTGTATGTGTTCTTGAAGTTTTGGATAATAGATCTTATCCTTTAAGGTTTTGTAAGATTCATTAATGCCACTATGTAAAGATTCTCTAGTATGGTATAGAGAAATTTGTTTGTGACACTGCTGTTCATTTTCTAATTCCTGTGCCCTTTTTGTAGCTTTTATAAATTTTACTCTTCTATCTCCCGAAAAAAGTCTAATAATAATTTGTTGTATTTTATTATAGTCTCCGTCTTCTACATCCGAATAGATCCCTATATGTCCGGAATTTATAAATCGCTTTAATATATCTACGATTACCGCTTCCTCATTTTGGGGGTTAATTTGAATAATTCTCCTCCCATATTTTATCTCCATTTCTTGATTTGGATGATAAGTCAAAATTAATTGCGTTTTATATTTATTTACAATTTCTTCTTTAATACCGATATGGTCAAGTAGTTGTTCCTCAGAAGAATGAGCTGTTTCAGATTGGTCCATATTAGATTCACTACTATTTTGCTCATTAATTCGGGGACTGTTTTCGATCCTACTTAGGAAATCTGCAACCTTGTTGTCTTTTCCTTGAAGGTATTCTATATCAAAGTTATACTCCTGCAGCTTTAATATCCACCGTTGATTTCGCTGAGAAAATTCTTTTCCTTTATACTTGGCGTTCATATATTTTATAGGTGCATGATCCGTTATGATTTTAAATTTTTGCCCATATAAGTATGGTCTAAAATAAGTTACAGAATACACAATAGCGAGAAATTCTTTATCCGTTACGCTATAGTTTCTCTCATGATTATTTAGCGTTCGGGATACAAAGCATACTGGATGACCGTCTTGTGAAAGAACTGCTCCAATAGCGTAATCGCTAGCATCGGTAATGACTGTAAATTTTTTTTCATAATTCGGAAATTTCAAAATTGGATGAGATGATATTAGAAGTTTTAGTTTCTCAAAAGCGGCAATATATTGCGGATCATTAATATTTATTTTTATATCTTTTTTCAAGTATTTTATGAGTGGATGTGCCACTTTAGCATAATCCTTAACGAATTTTCTGTAAAATCCTGTCATACCTAAGAAACTTTTTAATTGTTTTTCCGTTTTGGGTAATTCTACTCTCGATATGTCGTTTACTTTATTGGGGTTGGGCTTCATTCCGTCCCTAGTCAATATGTGCCCTAGAAACTCCGTTTCATGCTTCATAAAGCTGCATTTGTCAGCTTGTATTTTCAAGTTATGTTCAACTAATCGTTGGAAGATTTTATTTAGAGAGTCAAGGTGCTCATCTAATGTTGTCGAGAAAATGAGGATATCGTCGAGATATACCACGCAAATTTTATTAATATATTCTCTTAGTATATTATTAATCAGCCGCTGAAAAGTGGCGGGGGCATTTTTTAATCCAAACGGCATTCTTACGAATTCGTACAGCCCGGATGGAGTTATGAAAGCCGTTTTTTCTACATCATTTTGAGCTATTAGTATTTGATGGTAACCCTTCGCGAGATCTAATGAACTAAAGTATTGCGCTTTCCCCAACTTGTCTAATATACTGTCTATATTGGGAAGTGGGTACTTATCATCTATCGTTATCTCATTCAACTTCCGATAGTCAACTACAATACGGTATTTTTGAACTCCGGAATTGTCTTTTTTCTTTGGGATAACGATTATTGGTGAACAATACCTACTATTACTTTTTCGAATTATTCCGTTTCTCTCCATTTCTTCCATCTGAGTCCTCACTTCGGCTTCATGCTGAGGTGGGTAACGGTATAATTTCGAATTTATCTGTTCACTAGTTGTTGTCCTAATTTCGTGTACTATACTTGTTGTATTAGTAAGTTTATCCCCTTCTTTGTATATTAATTTTTTATATTTGTCTAAAAGTTTCATTATTCCCGATTTTTCTTCTACGTTTAAATGGTTTAAATCTATGTTCCCTAAATCACCCTCTTCTAAAGCATGTACTTGATTTTCCACGATTTTGTTAAGAAATGGTATAATCGTGGTGTTATAAAGTATCAACTCTTTATCTTTTAAATCCATAAAAGCAATATATGGTTCAATAAAATCCATCCCTATCAAAAAATGAAAACTTTTATTTGTATCCATTTTTATCCATCGCATCCTGGCATTACGAGGTTGTTTGAACTCTTCCGGACACTTGGTTTTTACATATTCTGTATTTATTTGAACCTGTCTTTCTATAGTATTTAGGCGACATTCGCCTCCCTCTATTTTTCCATAAAACTCCTCTGATACTTTTTGGGAATTTAATATACTAACGGTGGACCCTGTATCCACAAAGGCAATAAATTTTTGATTTTCAATTGTTATAATAATATAAATTTTTCTTTTTTCCGAGGCTAGTTTATAAAAAACTCGTCTGTTACTAAATGATTTACTTCATTTTTATTACTAAGCGAATCGACTTCCATCGGTACGGTATTATTAATATTACTTCTATTAAAGGGATATTTATTAAATTGCCTACTACTAGCAGGATTAAAACGAGATTGCCCTGAGTAATTAAAATTATGTCGAGTCTGCCCATTATTGTGGCTAAAACCGTTTTGTCTTAATTGTCCCGAGTCGTTAACGTTATAATTATTATGTTGTCTAATTTGACCAAGATTTCTATTACTGTTACTTTTAAAATTATGATTTTGTCTTTGGATATTATGTTTTGGATGTCTTTCTTTAAAAACATTGCTACTATGTCGACACCATTTTAAATTAAATTGATCTTCACCGACATATTTATTAATGATAATTCTAATTTCTTCCAAAGTAAACTTATCTCTTATTTCTGCGGCCAATGAACCTGCCGTCAATTCTTTTATTTTTAAAATCAACATACTACTCAAATTATTAATAAGTTGGCTTTGGAATTCACTAAAAATAGCACATTCTGATATGTAATCTACAATCACTCTAATTTTGTCCATCAATTCTGTAATGGTACTTACTTTGAGTAAACTTATTTCCTGCATAATTTGACCTTGGTCCCTCGATGGTTTGTACTGCAACTTCAACTTTGTTTTGCATTCCGTCCAAGTTAGAGGTGGTGACGATTCCAGGTAATTTTTTGCTGGTCCTAATATTTTTTCGTTGTAGATGATGGTGTAAGCCTGATGAGCTTGACTTCCAAAGTCTGTCAAAGCTCGGTCCACTGATGCTATAAACGCTGGTAAGGTTCCAGGTCTTCCTTCAAATGTTTGAAGATGCTTTAGGTCCTTTTCAATCCGTCTCCTTGGAGTTAGTTGTTGTTGCTGCCGATTTATAATATCGGTTAAAGCTGCAATGCATTGCTCCATGATATTTGGCTCTTGTTGTGGTTGCTGTGGTTGGGCCATTCTATGTTGATCGATAATTTGGTTTCTCCTATTTCTTCTGTCCAGGGTTAAGCTGTCGTTTCTTCGCGATTCACTAAATTGTGGTTTAAATCACTTCGTCTCAAACTTTTTTTCCTTTTGTTTTTGTTTTAAAACTTTCAGTTAAAACACTTTAATTAACGGTTATTTATTATTTTTCTTTTATCTCGTTCGAATCACTGGATCCTAATTCTTCTGAACAGGATCCTACCGACTGCGCCACTTGTATTTTTTTCTCACCTTCTCACTTTTTAATCGCGGAAAGAAAAAGAGTAATTATTATAACGGACAAAAGAAAATTTTAACACCGTCCGAATTTTAATGCAGAAGAAAAAACCAAAAACTCAAAAAGAATTATCAACGGGAACAACACTACAAATCACAATAAAAAGAACCGAACTTTTATTCTATAAAAAAAGCTTTATTTGAATTTAGACGTATTTTAATAATGAACCTTCCGAGTTGGGGGCTCAATCCTAACTAACTATTACATTAATTTTAAGAGACCATCTTTACCTCTAATGTCTAAGTGAATCTTAGATGCTAAAAGTGCATATAAGCATTTTATTAAAACCTTGAGATCCATTCTCATTTAACGAAAATGTTTCTCACGGTTTTCAAGCAACTTAAGCTTATCAGAAAATGACGGTGTCATTTTCCGTCTGGGGAAAATTCTTAGTGCCTTTACCAGGCCATAGGTTTTGGTCGGGATGGTATTTCATACACATCCGGTGGATCTTTGTTGTTACAAATTGTCTTATCTATAACTCGTGCGCGTATATTCTGTCTCGAACACGTGGGTTGAGCTTCTTTCATATATTATACAAACCCTTCTTTTTTTCATTTTACACAGTCGAAGCAGATGTTGTCCATCACCGACGAGTATCAGGCGCGTCTCCCTTGCGCTCAACTCGCAGAATATACTCCTGCGCCAAGCTCGCGGCGTCTCTGCCATGTAACATTTCGCCGTCGCCTAACACGGAACACACCCTAGCTTGCAACATCTATCACCGATAAACGAAGGAGGAGCACCTAGACCGCAGAGCCTTTAATTGATGTTTTATAGTTTTGATTTCTTTAGTTGATAGCTCGGTCGACAACCGAAAATGGAGAAATATTTCTAGGAGTGGTTATAAGAAAAAAAAATATATCGTTATATGTATTTATTGCCATATATGTACGTTAATGAATTTATATATATTATAAAAATGCTAGCTGATCCATGACTCGTATTTCCAAAAAAAAATCCGATTTTCCTGCCCTTACATGGGCATCCCATGATTTGTGCCCCGGGTTCGATTGGAGTTAAGTCCGGCACTGACTGCAAAGACAAAGAAGGGAATCTGATCACCGATCCTCAAGGCATCTTGGAGCGATGGAAGAGGACTTTCATGAATTGCTAAATGGCGAGCTAACTGAGGATTTGGAGGTTCCACCAATATCTGACGATAATGCTACGCTGTCACCACCAAGCTTAGCAGAAGTTAGCAGTGCCATGCCATCACCCAGCTCAAAAACAACAAGGCCTCGGGTGCAGACGGCATCCCTGCGGAGCTGGTTAAATATGGAGGGCCTACATTACACCAAGCGATTCATGAATTAATTGTGCAAGTATGGGAGTAGGAAGCGATGCCAGAAGACTGGAGAAAAGGCATCCTCTGCCCAGTACATAAAAAAGGAGATATCACAAAGTGCAGCAATTATCGTGGTATAACGTTGTTGAGTACCGCGTATAATATATTCTCCACCATCCTACAAAACAGGATGGCCCCATACGCTAGAAACATCGTAGGCCAATACCAGTGTGGCTTCAGCCCAGGCAAATCAACAACCGATCAGATTTTCACTTTGAGGCAGGCTATGGAAAAATGTCTAGAGTTTCCAAACTCAATCCAACACCTCTTCATAGACTTTAAAGCCGCCTATGAGAGCATAGCCAGAGTAGAACTCTACAAAGCCATGAGAGAATTCGGCATTCCCAACAAGCTGACAAGACTATGTAGGTTGACCATGACCAATGTGACAAGCCAAGTAAAGGTATCCGGAACACCGTCCAGGCCAATCAACATCTATAATGGACTCCGACAAGGGGACGGTCTGGCCTGCCTCCTTTTCAACCTGGCATTGGAGAAAGTGGTCCGAGATTCGGGCGTGACATCAAGGGGCACAATCCTCCACAAGTCCACCCAGTTACTGGCTTACGCAGACGACATTGACATCATTGGAAGAACATCAACAGCTGTACAAGAAGCTTTCATCCAGATTGAGCGGGCGGCAGGAAATCTAGGACTGCACATGAACGAAAGCAAAACAAAGTACATGGTGGCCTCGTCTGCAAGAACACCTAACATTGGTCCCACAATCAAGGAACACGAGTTTGATGTGGTAAAATCATTTACCTACCTTGGGTCAATAGTAGCAACAGACAATAGCATGGAACCTGAAATACGCGCACGACTGCTAAAAGCCAACAAAGCCTACTATAGCCTGTCAAGGCTCTTCAAATCCAAGCATCTAACCATAACGTCTAAACTTTTACTATATAAGACGATGGTCTTGCCGGTCCTCACATATGCATCCGAAACGTGGGTGCTTAGCAAAAAGCACTCTAACCTCTTGGCGGTGTTCGAGAGGAAAATACTTCGAAGGATTGTTGGCCCCGTATGTGAAGAAGGACGATTCCGGAGACTCTACAATGACGAGATCTACGAGCGCTATCGCGACATAGATGTTGTGAAGAAAGTAAAGCTCGGTAGACTCCGGTGGGCAGGACATCTAGCTCGTATGAGTGAAGATGAGCCTGCTCGGAAAGTTCTCTGCGGTAAGACTTATGGGGTGCGACAGCGAGGGAGACCCAACCTCCGCTGGAAGGATGGCGTAGACCAGGACGCTCAGAGCATAGGGATGCCAAACTGGATGACATCGGCTCAGAATCGGGACCGGTGGAGAGAACAGTTGCGAGAGGCCAGGACCGGATCCCCGTTGTAGAGCCGCTAAAGAAGAAGTATATCGTTTTGGTTATGTACAATGGGCCGTTGGATTATTATACTTAAAGACTATTGATGCACAAGAGAAACAAGCTTGCCAGTCGTTGGTTTGTTGTATACGTGAAATGTGTGGTGCGTGTTGGTGTTGATTTATATTTTAGTGGGAAATTTTGTTATTTAACCGCTTGAAGAAAAAAACAGTTGAAAAGAAAATAAAACATTTAATTGTATTGTGTTGAAATTTTTTTTGAAATGGTCGAATTCGAAGATATGACCACCGGAGAATATGAACCTCGGGAAATTGAAGATCTTTGACATTTTTTTAGAATTTGGATAAATATTTTTGTTATCTACACAATATTATTAAGTATTATTTTTTATTTTATTAATAAAAATACATATTTGTCGGGTGATATTTTTACTTATAGCTTGAATTTTTGTATCATGATTATAAGTACATATTTGTATAATTTTATGTATATTTATTGTATGTATGTGTGTATATTAATAGCGCTGAAATAATAAATTTCACAAAAAATATGAATGAATCATGTTTTCATAACAGTTACTTGTATTCCACTTTACCGGTACTACCTTCGTATGCCCGTAATAGCAACCTTACGCAAATGTACCACAGACGTATAGACTACAAGCCCACGGCAATTTTTGGGGGGTCATGTGAAACAGCACGAATTATATGCAGATCGATACTCCTAAATGAGACGTAAACTTCAGGAACTATGCCGTCACTTTTGCGCGGTACATGTGACCACAGAGGTAAGTTGAATATTCCATCCGGAGGGGTGCTTTTCCGGCCAAATATTCTTGTACGGCAATTCTCATATTGATATATTATAAAAAAATAAGCTCCTAGAACCTACTGCCGTACAAAAATAATGGTACTTAAAACCAGAAGAATTTTTCAATTTCTGCAAATTTATCCCCCCCACAAAGATGATTTATTCCTGTACGGCATTTGTACATTTCGATTTCTATGCTTTCATAGAGTCATTGTGTGGCTATGCCGTACATATTTGCTGGTTAAAAGATGACAAAACCCCGACCCAACACGCTCCTAGATCAGTATCGTGCAAGGTCATTGAAAACTGTACGGCACCGAGACCAAAATATTAGTCAACATCTAAACTAATTTTTAACAACTGTGCCGTCTAAAAGTTGTGGTTAATATACATATAAAGAAGCAATTACCAGCACTTGAGAGTTGAACCCTACTTTTTGGACACAAGATCCTTTTTTCCAATACTACGGGAAGAAATTTTTCTACAACTTGTAACTAAGTAGTATTGTTTTACAATATAGCCATCTATAATTAACTGTACCCAATGAAAATATGCTTAAAAAACAAAACAGCAAAGTTCAACAATTTGTAAGATTTTCCAAATGCTCTGTGCATTAGCAAAAAGAATAATGTTTCAATATTATTGCTGATTATAATTCTACAAAGATAGAAAAACGAAGAAAAACAGGTGCCGTCCATTTTCAGTTGTGCCGTCTAAAAGTTATGGTTAATATAATTATAAATAAAGAATTACTTGCATTTGCGAGTTGAACACAAGATCATTTTTACCAGTATGGCAAGAAATTTTTCTACAGCTTGTATGTAACTAAGTACACCGGAAGGTAAAGAGACGTATCCGGCAGATAAACGAGCTCGCAGAGAAAGCGGAAAACGCGGCAAATACAGGAAACAGCTCTCGGGAAAGCACTCTACTAAAAAAGATGCCGTAAAGAGTGCGGATGGAAGGCTGCTGTGCAGCGACGAGGAGCAACTCCAAAGATGGAGAGATTACTTCTTCGCCGCCCTCAATGGTTCATTTGCACAGGAACCTCAAGAAAGCAGCAACAATGCACAGCCAATAAAAATCGCCACTCGTGCACCATCCAAAACAGAAATAGTAGTTTAGGCAATGGTTTGGTGCATCAGAAACGCAAGAAAAACAATACGGCAAATAATGCATTTTTCTGAGACATCGAGATCACTAGGCAGTGGTCCAAAAGGGTCTTGCCGAAGGACTTAATAGGCTACTTTCAAAATTTAGTAGTGATAATATAGGTATAAGTTTCAAGTATATAAGGTAAGATTTTGTTCGTATTTGTATTGAAATATAATTTTTTGAAATATCTATGTACTTCAATTATTTGAAGTTGCCCTATGTACTTGAAGTAAGATATAATAAAATGAATTCTTCAGGGTGAAAAAATACTTTTCCAGCCATCTTAAACCATTTTTTATACGGCATTTATGTTTTATTGATTATTGTTTCAAGTTTTGACGAATTGGTGTACAAAATATTGTTAGCGTTAACAATAATCCTTTTCGGAAGAAAATTAAATTTCCTGTTGCAGCCATATGTCCCATGAAAAATGTACGGCTATATAAAAAATGTTATCGTTTCATGAAGTATCTTAAGATCATTGAATTTGATGTTGGTTCAAATGACCACCTGTAACTACCTAAGAAGAGCGGGTTGAGTCGGGGTTTTGTCATCTTTTAACCAGCAAATATGTACGGCATAGCCACACATTGACTCTATGAAAGCATAGAAATCGAAATGTACAAATGCCGTACAGGAAATATCATCTTTGTGGGGGGGATAAATTTGCAGAAATTGAAAAATTTTCTGGTTTCAAGTACCATTATTTTTGTACTGCAGTAGGTTCTAGGAGCTTATTTTTTTATAATATATCAATATGAGAATTGCCGTACAAGAATATTTGGCCGGAAAAGCACCCCTCCGGATGGAATATTCAACTTACCTCTGTGGTCACATGTACCGCGCAAAAGTGACGGCATAGTTCCTGAAGTTTACGTCTCATTTAGGAGTATCGATCTGCATATAATTCGTGCTGTTTCACAGGACCCCCCAAAAATTGCCGTGGGCTTGTAGTCTAGTATGTCCGTTATTGGAAGTTCAAGGTCATCGTACCGCCGTCATATACCCGTCATTTAAGGCCGTATAGTCCGACAAACAACCATCTGATGCCCGGCATATGGCCAAGGACTATGTTTCAAACAATGCCGATGTTCGCCCGTTGTACGGCCATTTTTTATTTTTAATCGGGTATTGTCAAAATTAATTGTTTAGATGTTTTCTGGAGCAACACTCTGCCATCACAATAATATAGAAAACAACAAGTGCATATTTCTACATATTATTTGTTTTTGGGTGAAAAACTGGCAGACAGCAAAATATTTGATATTTATAAGATTTCAATTATTATGCTACAGCTTATATCACTACATATACATATGTACAAAACAGCCCAAAAATAGCTTAGCTTCAGAGTTATAGAGTTGATCCTTCTAGATCAGAAGGTACACTTCTCAGCTGGGCTGAGAAACGGGCCGCACTTATGTGCAGGGACCGAACCGGCCGAGAGCACCCAAAAAGGTATAAGAAGAGAAACACCGCATAACGAGCATGCGACCGAAAATGCGGGCTCCTTCTCGACCCTCCCCAGCACTCCGGTACCTAGCCGGTCCGGTCCCTTGACACAAACGCGGTCACATTTACCACTGCACAGTGGCTCAGCTAAGACATGCAAACATAAAAAGATGACAAATATAAAAACATACAATAGAAAAGGAGTGGTGCATACAAGTAGTCACGTTACATAAAAAGATTCTTTTTAAGGACAACTTCACTTGTAGACATGCTAAAAACACTCATATTTTTATTTACATTTATAAGCATGCGGTTTACAGGTTCGTACATGCCGTAATTGGTGTTGGAGGAGATAATATTCAAGAGAGGTTCACCTCTCAAGTTGTAATCACTCACTCTAAAAGACGTACGGCTTTGTAAGAAACCAGAGTCCACCTTGCCATTAATTAGCCGATGAATGAATATAACGTCAGCAACCTCGTGACGCTTGTGGAGAGAGCTTAAGTTGAGTAATTTAAGCCTGTTCTCATAAGGAGGAAGTATAAGTGAATCATCCCAAGGGAGGTGACTGAGTACGAATCGGACAAACTTCCTTTGAACCGATTCGACTCTACCAACTTGGGAGGAGTAGTGAGGAGACCATACCTGGGAGGCGTATTCGAGTAAAGGCCTAACTAAAGATATGTACAAATGCTTAGTGATGAGGGGGTTGTTGAATTCCTTGGACCATCTTTTTATAAATCCCAGGACTAAACTCCCCTTGGAGGAGATATAATTGATGTGAGTGGAAAAGTCCAGCTTACTATCAAACCTGACCCCCAGATCGATCACAGAGTTAACGCGGGAGACTATGCTGTTGAGAAAAGTATAGTCATAAGTTAAGGGACCACGTTTCCTGCAAAAAGTCATGACCTCACACTTACTAATATTAAGTACTAGGTTGTTGTTGGAACACCAAGAATAGAAGGTGTTGAGGTCAACTTGCAAAAGTTTGCAATCCTCAATACTTCTTATATGACGGTAAAGTTTAATATCATCGGCGTAAATAAGGATTTTACAGTGCTTAAGCAAAGCAACAATATCATCAATTGATAAAATAAAAAGAAGAGGTCCAAGGTGACTACCTTGCGGGACACCAGAGGACGCTTCAATGTTTCTAGATTTGACTCCGCGGAATAGTACCTGGTAGGTTCTGTCGGCTAAGTACGACTGGAACCATACCACAAGGGCAAGCGGAAAGCCAAATTTTTTTAGTTTTAGAAGTATGATAGAATGAGAGAGCTTGTCAAAAGCCTTACTGAAGTCAGTGTATACACAGTCGTTTTGGCAGCCGGTAACAAAGCCTCGAACAGTGTGAGAAGACAACTCAAGTAGATTAGTAGTAGTCGAACGAGCTGCAAAAAAACCATGTTGATTAGTTGAGATAAGCCTCTTGCAGATAGGGGCGATAGCAGAATAAATAATAGATTCGAAGAGTTTTGGTATACACGATAGCTTCGCAATAGGTCTATAATTAGATATGTCGTTCTTACTACCTTTTTTATGAACGGGGACTATAAAAGAGTTCTTCCATAAGGTTGGGAAGCACCCTGTATTTAAGGACTTTTGAAATAAACACAGTAGAGGAGATAGAAGGGCCCCTGAACAAGATTTTAGAACAGCAGGAGGAATACCGTCAGGGCCGGACGAGAAGTCATGTGGAAGCTCATTAATATGTTTCAAGATAACTTCCCTAGTTATACAGAGAGAGAAGTTGTGAGCCACTTGTATTGGATTGATATGTCGAAAGTTGTTTTCGCTAGGTTGAAAGATAGAAGACGAGAAAGATTTGAGGAAGGACGATGCGAACATGTCGCAAATCTCGGACGGATTGGTACTGAAGGAGTTCTCGTGTTGCATGGTGTTAGGGTAATTATCAATTTTTTTCTTAGTGTTGATAAATTTAAAGAATGTTCTAGGGTCACCATACAGTTTATCTTTCACGTTACTGAGGTATTCCTTATAGAGAGTTTCGGAGAGTACATGGAATTGATCGTAGCAATTGACAAATGTGTAGAAACTCGCAGTGTCTTTCTTCTTCAGGTAGATTTTCCAGAGTTTATTCTTAAGGTTTCTGGTATGCCTCAATTCATTGTTGTACCAAGGCGGGGATGATCTGGACAACTTTAGAGGCTCAATGGGTATACAGGATGCAAAGGTTTCGTACAAGACGGAGTAAAATCTTACTACGTCGACATCCAACTCATTTGAGGAAAGCATCCTATTGAAATCGATCGAAGTGAGCTTGGATGAGAGTTCTTCCAAGTTAGCCTTTCTAAAATTAAAGATAAATGTTGACTCCCCCGGGATTACCTTATCGTCGAAGATAGAGCAATAACTTAGCAGGAGGGGAGGATGATATTTATCGACAGGCCACAAGACTATTGAGCTAGGCTCGACAATCATGTTGTCTGAGTCAGAAGAGAATATAAGATCTAACCGCCTTCCTAGAATATTATTCACACCGCTCATTTGGTTCAAACCGCATGAGAATAAGGAATTCAGAAAGCCGGCTTCCCTATCATTAAGGTTGTTTTCAGGAAGTTAGTTATCGTCATCATCGCAAGATACCCACTGAATATTGGGCAAATTAAAATCTCCTAGAAGTAGGAGTTCGTCTTTAGAGTCCATTATATCCAGGATATGATTAGTACAAGAGATTAAGATATCATAAAGGTTTTGACCTCTATCGTCAAGAGTGCTGAACATATCTGGTGGGATATAGCAGCAAATCACAAAAAGGGGAGATTTTAAGAGCAAGAATCTCAATGTCCAACGAGTTGGAAAAACTAGGAAGCGTTATTTAGCAACAATTGAGAAGGTTACTACAGGCAAGTAGTACACCACCTCCGCGAGCCTCCGAGTCAGTATATCTATCCCTCCGAAAAACTTGGAAGGAGGAATCAAAAAGTTCGGCATTAAGGATCCCACTGTGTAACCATGTTTCAGTGAAAGCGATTATATAGAAATCACTGGCCGAAGTTGACAGAAACACATCGCGGGTTTTGGATCTGATACCCCTCACGTTTTGGTAGTAGAGGGAAAGCGTCTTAAGTTTTTTGAAAATTGTGGAGTGTCAGGAGTACGATGCACACGCGTGCGAGGAACAAAACACTTTGAGAAAGCACCGGGAGGCCAGAACGAGGGGTCTAAAAGATTTTCAGCGGTATTGGGCGGTGCAGTCAGAACAAACGACGCAACCGGTTTGGAAGCATTGCTGAACTTCCGACAGGAGGCTGTCTCGGTATTAATTGCTTTTCCCCTTAAGTATTCTTTAATCTTCTCGGACGTAGTTGCAGGGCAGAAACGCGAAATAAAAATATTTTGTGGCCTGGGAACCGTTACCAAGTTGGTGTGGGTTACTGAAGACCCAGTATCTCCAGTGCCCGAGGGTCCATCAATACTACTAGAATTGGTCGATGTCAGATCCGGCTCCGGGATAGAATTAGAGCCCATTGGAAGTGAGGGGGCGGGGACGGACGAAATATTGGAGGAGTTCGTAGTGACAACACCTGTAATGGAGACTTTACGATTTCGTTTGTGTTTGTGTTTGCGATGCTTCCCACACGTTTTCGGGTGGGCAGGAGCCAGCCTAGGGGCAGTCACGTCTGAGAAGCCCTCCACAAGTATTATAGCCGGCCCTACTAGATTACAAACTTCAGAAGCAGTAGCCAGGGTGGAGGCTGGAGGTTCATTTTGCTCTACCACATAATGAGCGGCGCGGGGATAATTGCTATCGAAAACTATAAATTTTTCCGAAAGTGAGTTCAGGGTTGTGGAGTTTTGGCTTACTGTGAGAGATAGCGATTCGACTTCAGCCTTGACACGCATCGTACACCTTTTGATGTCATTCAAGATGGGGTGAGAGGGGCGGAGGTTTCTTTTACGATGGAAGAAACCGCACCAGGGCTTAGAAACACTGAGTGCAGATCTTCGACAGTAGGTATCCATGACCGTAGAAACTCGAGATGAGAGTTCGTGGATTTTGGTCACTAGGGAACTCGAGTTCGTTGAGAAAACAGACAAAGTATTTGACAACTGGTCTAGCCGGACATTCACGGATTGGATATCGTCGGCCAACGCTTGAAAATGTGAAACGTTTCCCGAGAGGGAAATTAACTGATTAAGAACATTCGTATGATCAGTCACAATCACCTCAAAGATACCCTTCATCAACCTTAATACATGGCAGGGTTTGATTTCAGCACACTCTTTACAAGTTGATCCTCTCGGAGCTGAGGATTTGCATTTAACTCGACCATTCAGGCAGTCTGGGTGAAAAATACCTCCACAGACACCATCACAAGCAATGCCATCTCGAACGTTCTCGGATGAGCAGAGATTGCAGGAATGGTAACCATCCATGTGAGAACGAGGGCGGAAAATAGAGATATAGTAAAAGAAGGAAAACAAAAATCAGTAAGATTAGAAATAGAAAATGAAAAAGAAAAAAAAATGTTTCCTTTTTAATCTTTTACTTGTACTTTAAATTTAGACCAATTATTTAGTACACGAGTGCAGCCTAATTGCTACCTTGAATTATTAAAATGAAGGGTTCGTGTATACGCTAAATAATCGGATTTGACCCAAGATAGCTCACTTTGACAGACGGAGCCGTCAAGAATTCAAGAATTTAAGAACCGAGGAAAGAAGAGCATTCACCAAAAAAACAAGAAAACAAACAAGCAGGCACGAGAAAAAAGATAAGTAACAGTAAATAAACAAGAATCAAAACATAAAAACCTGCAGAAACACCTTGTTTCAGATACAGAAGACACCAGGATCAGGCACCACAACTGACACAGATGACACTTCAAGTTAACCTAAATTAATATGAAATAAAAAATAATATTACTGAAATTATGTTTGGAGGTGGATAAGGGAATGCCTCTCAGATCTGAGTTGTATCGGAAAAATCTAATACCTAAGGCAAACCAAAACCTAGTTTCAGCGTAGGGCTGACAACCCACCGCACAGTGGGGTCAGAAAAAAAATTACCGTTCAAAAATCGGTGGAGCCGTCAATTTTCATCCAATCAACTTCGCTTTTTTTTAAAATGTTCGTTGTGCAATTCGCTATCGATCTGTCGAGCCGTATTTTTCATATATTTTCATACCGTATTCCTGTTTTCCACCATTTAGGGGTTGATTCACCCTCTCTGAGGGGTAGTTTCTAGAAAACGGTTATGTAAGTGCCGGGAGATAAATTTAATAAACCTTTCTAAACTATATTAGGCTCAAATATACCTTTTTGGCACGTTTCTCTGCATTTTCGCTAATGTACAATATATTTTTGTCAAAAAAACTCAATTTCCACTGCAAATTGTAAAAAATTTAAAATATATATATGAAAAATCCGACTCGACAGATCGATAGAGAATTGCACAACGGACGTTTTAAAAAAAAAGCGAAGTTTATTCGATGAAAATTGACGGCTCCACCGATTTTTGAATGGTAATTTTTTTTCTGACCCCACTGTGCACCGGAGTAAAACAATATAAATGTTCCGAGAGATTCAGAAAAGCCTCGGATAAAATCAGCCCTGTACATAATGGTACTAGACCCTCGCAACGAAAACGGATAAATTATTGGAAACTTGGACAATAGAATGGTATGAATGTTATAGCCTTGCAGGAAATACGCTGCCAGGATGCATGAAAGATAAGAAAAAAAGAGTTAATCGTTATACTATGGAAGAACTGCTTGCATTGGAGTAGACTTCTTGATTAAAAAGCAAATGGCCAAAGTAGTAATAGGTTTCACAACTGTCAATGACAGAATATGCACTATAAAGGCCCGCTCACACATCGCATAACAAAAATCCTCCTACATCACTTTCATAAATTTAATATTAACTATCGCACACTACAGGCAGGCCGCATCGCAGTGCACTGGCGTATCGCTTGCTAGGCGTATTTTTGCGCTGCGGCCTGTCGCGGCTGTAGTACGCGCGAGCCTTAATAATGAATTCAATAACATAACCCGGATATCTGCGTATGCTCGTAAGGAAGACTCAGAGGAAATTATAAACTATATATTTTATAATGATATGGAGGAAGTATTCGACAAAATAAGTGCGCATAACACTGTGCTAATATTAGGCGATTTTAATGCCAAAATTGGCATTAAAAAAAAAAAAAAAAAAAAAGGAAGAATTTATGATGCAAGTAATTGGGAAAACTCATTGCACCAAGAAACATCAGAAAATGGAAAAATACTAGCCCAACTATGTAGCAGAGCACTCAAAGCAAGTACCCATTTTCCCCATCAAAATATATATAAAAGCACCTGGAAAGTTTCAGGATACGACACTGCAAATCAAATAGATCATATACTAATATCAAAACGATGGTTATCATCTATATTAGACGTGAGAACTTGTCGTTGTGCCAATTGCGATAGTAATCACTACCATATAAAAATAATGTATATAATGGGAAAGCTAAGAGGAATGAAAAAGAAGAAATGGAATACAGATAAACTAAAAGATGAGAACAAACTAAGATAATATAACATGAAAATATACCAACCATAGATCCGGTTTAGACGGTGCGCTCCAGCGCATGTGCCTCACGAACTCTGTGGATAAGGGGAGAAGTGGGGTGGTACCTCTGATCATCCCCACTTCCCCCTTCACCGCCAAAGGTTCGTGAGGCACATGCGCTGGAGCGCACCGTCTAAAACGGCTCATAGACTTCTTTTCCCTAGTTTGATTTTAAGAACGATTTCGCCGTCGAAATGACCTCACGACGAGGGTAGAGACATTGAAACGGCCTGAAGAAGTTTGAACTACGAATATTTACCGACCGATCCAAAACTTTAGTGCACATGTCTATCTAGAGACCAGCAACAGTTCACTGTCCTGCCACCTCCTGGCTCACAATGGTACCTTTCAAGCAGCGGTACTGGAGATCCTATCCTGTCATTGGAATTTTCATAGACAGCCAAGCCTCAATAACAGCTCTAAACTGGGAAAGGAACCAAGATGTGAACGACAAAGTAGACAACCTAGCTAAATAGGTAGCCCTTCTGTATGGCTCGGATAAAATTGTTAGCAGCCCAATTGGAACGGCCAAAAAAGCTATTTCAATATTTGACTACCACTTGCTTTTAGCAACCCAAAGATGCGGCGAACAAGAGATCTCCAATCAAGGGTCGTGACACATACAGTATTGGCCAATACTAAAGCACCCCCATCAATATTTCATATATTTTCCAGATATTAGTGGTTTTTTAGCGGGTCTTCGACTTAATAATCCAGCTTCTACGGGTCTTCGTCGGATTGTTCTCTGACTTATTCCAAAGCCGAAATATTTAGGAAGTTGTGCTGAGGATATGTCAGGATTTAAAGATGGTCCCTTTTAGCAAAGAGTCCTCCCTATTATATGTTTTGTTCGATCTTCCGCCAGAATGAAAAGGTGAAACCCGTCCCGTTGCCTCGTACTTTCTTATCATTCACGATATTACTGACCGTTAATCATTTAGAGCCTAAAGTTTAGGCAGTCGCTATGGCAAATTTTCCATTGAATTGAGGGGGGTGCGTTAGTTTTGTCCACTGGTACAATAGTTTATCATTTCATTGTATAGTTTGAATTGTAAGACTGGAGTATTTATGTTATAATTTTTGAATTTTTTTATATTTTAGATATATAAATAAATATTTAGATATAAATTTTGTAATATTGGATAGTTGTTTTTATTAAGTTTTTATCAAAATAATGAAAAATTTATGAAATATTTAAGGGGGTGCTTTAGTATTGGCCAATACTGTAAGCTTTGCTAAACACCACAGGAGGGCTTTAAACATACGACACAGTCATTCAAACATCCACACAACCTGAAGTACACGGGCTGTGACATGAAAACGGAAGACAAAAGCGCTGGTTGGACATCCAGTTGCACTGGAGTAGCACCATGCCGATGCCCCATATCGAAATTAATTCTTTCCTGGCCGGCAATATTTTTCCCGCGTTATGCCGGGTTTTCACTAGTAGAATTAGTGGTAGAGTAACTGGCGTACTTTTAAGCGGTAGAGTAACTTTACCACGGTGCTATCCCACTCTACTCTACTATAACCGAGTTTTCATTAGGTGAGTTCACAGGATAGTTAGTACTCGACCAGTATACTCCACCACTAATTCTACTAGTGAAAACCCGGCATAACTTCACTAACGTGCTCGGATCACCCTTACCCACATTTTGTAACTGGAAATTCGCTTATAAATAGAACAAGTCGACTTTGGTGCAATCTTTCCTAGTCACATTCTAGAGTTCACACTTAAGACTCATCGCCATCTGCTCAAGACGCCCAAACCTCTCCTAACCTATCCAATCCCCTTATATACTTACTTCAAACTAAACTTTTCCTTCTTAAATGGGGCTGCTACAGTCCTTGCAAGAGTACGGCTTCTTAAAGTCTCTTCTTCCAGTCGTCTCTACCTTTTGCTAGCTCTCTTCAGTTTGATATACGAAGTTTTCAAATATCTTCTAGCACGTCATCCATTCACCCATTTCTTGGTCTTCCTGCTCTTCTCTTTCCTTATGGTCTACTATTGAAAATGCTAGCCAGGACTCTTTCTTCAGATGCTCGTACAATGTGTAGTTTACTCAAATTTATGTTTGCAACTATATTTATTTCGTCATACCTTTCTTCAAAATCTTCCGTTGTTCTAATGTAGTTCGTTTTGGTTAACGCTTACAGGACCAAATGCTGTTCCTGCTGTTGATTTTCCTTTCGAAGATTGTGAGCTGACTTCAAATCAAACTTACTACGAAATATTGAACCATGACCCGAATGATAGATACGTTTGCACCTTTTCTTATCGTATTTACTTATTTTATCCATGCTGTTCCTGTACATAGTTTGACAATGACATAGACAATGTTTGGCGCTTGCTTCCCCTTTATCATATTAGGATTAACAATCTTTTTCTTTCCATTGTACGCACTGTTATTCTCCCTGTAAATCTGAAGCGATTTACATCACAAATAGGTTAAGCCCCTTTAGGCAATCTATAGGGTGTACCAATAAGAGCGATAGAACTTGTTTTTTTAATTAAAACTCAACCGTGTAAGATACAATGGATTTGTTTGTATTTATTTGAAGCTCAGTTCATACCATTTATGTTTTGAACAAAATATCTTTTAAATGTCCACCTCTTGATCGTTTGCACGTACGCATTCGATGGGTCCAACTTTCGATGACTTTTCCAAGAAAGGCCGGCTGAATACCACGAATTACTCGCTCGATGTTGGCTTTCAAGTCATCAGTTGTTTGCGGTTTATTAGCGTAAACTAATGACTTTACGTAGCCCCAAAGAAAGAAGCCCAGCGGAGTGACACGATTGCGGTGGTCAGCACGGCCGCGGCTAGGCACTTTGCCGCCCAGTGCACATCCGCCGATGCCTTAAGGGCAAAATTTTTTTTGCACTCGCTTCGCCCGCGGATTTTTTGTTTTTTATAGGAATTAGTATAATAAGAAATTGTTAATTAAATAAATTTTCTTTCTATTTGTACAAAGTCAACCAAGTCATTTATTAGTAAAGTTCCTCTCTTACTTCAGAATCGAGAGGAATTGCGTTTCAATGTTGCAATGCAGAAGTCACTCTCAACATTCATTTCATTTTGCTTAGCACACCGTAGAATTTTACGCTGCTGTCTGTTGCTGGTGCTCGACCAAAAGTTGCCATGCTCTAGCCAGCTACATTTAAATATTTTGCTTGTACCGCTTTCGGCAACATGGAACATGGATCTGCATTTTACTTATCCGTGCTTATATCTTTTTATTGGAATGAATTGTAATGCAAAAGGTTGTCGTTACGCCTTTGCCTATAGGACCTCGCAATTAATCGAAGAGATGTTTCGAAAGTATACATTACGCATTCGAAGGATAATGTTCGGAATCGACTCTAGAAGGTTTCTATTCCATATTGGGTTGTTTTTGAGTCGCCTTTCGTTCATCGTTTGTTTATTGTGTTCATGCTGCGTGTGCTAATTAATTATTGGCAATCTATTTAGTGTTGTGCTTGATGTTTGTCTTCTTTTGTTTATCGTCGCCGTTCATTTAAATTTTTGCGCTCATCGCCAAAAATACATTCTATTTTGGCGGCTCTCGTCGTTTACAAAATATATTGTAAACATTTTTCGCTAGTGAAAATGCCGCCCTTCCCAAGTGCCGCCCAGTGCAAATGCACAGTCTGCACATATGGGTGCCGCTGCACTGTTGGCTAGTTGACAGTAGTCTGATTTTGCGAACTTCTCGTGATGATAGACTCCCCGAACTTTTCTTTCAATAAGAGCCCCGCACACTACAGACTTTCCATCGGCCGATAGTTTAGTCGGGCTCTTAATCAGTATTAACATGTATGCAAGTGCGCATATTACAACGATTCAGAATCGGCCGATAAATAAGTTTGATGGGCTACGCGATTGCCTTCAAACTATAATGTCGGCAAACTATCGGCCAACTGCTTAATCAGTATGGAGCTCTTCCGCGCGCGAACATTTGACGATTGTTTAGTCGGCTAACTCGGCCGATAGTTCAGTTCGCTTCATATTTTCGCGACGATTGGTTGTGGTTATTTTTAATGATGACATCGCTGCTTGTCGAAACGTCGGTAATTAATTTGATAGAGGAAGTTGAAAAAAGACCCGCGCTTTTTAAAAAAAACTTAAAGGAGTATTCTGATGTTAATCGGAAAAAAAAATTATGGGAGGAAGTCTGTGAAGCAGTTGTGCCTGATTGGAATCAGCTTAGTGCCGAGGATAAAACAAAACAAGGTACATACGTATCAATACATGTTTATTTTTATTTAGTTAGGTATATTACACTTTGTTATATTGACACGGAATTGCACCTCCAGGAGAAATAAAGTATGACGACATGTACTGCCGCACGTCATTCATATTATTTCTTCCTCGGTTGTTTTCATTTATCGTTAAGTTATTCATCGGACAATTGTAGAGAGTATCTGTGAATTTTACTCCATCTTTGATTCGTGCATAATTATGAAGGACGCAGCAAGCTTTAATAATTCGAACACAAAAATTGATATTAACATCAATTGGACGGTGAAAAATACGCCATTTGTTAGCGAGAATGCCAAAAGTACATTCAACCATGCGTCGAGCTCTTGTATGTCTATAGTTGAAAATTCGCTTGGTGTAGTTTAAATTTCTTTTTGCTTAAGGGCGTAATATGTGATTTCCAAGCCCAAACGCTTCATCGCATACCACAGAAAATGGAATAACATTTCCGCCATCATCATTGGGCAAATGCCTTCCGGAGGGAATATTTAATCGGTTCTCTGAAAGCCGTTTACCCATTTCAGATGTTTTGAATATTTCTGAATCACTAGCTGTTCCATAAGAACCAACATCTATGTATACAAATTTATAATCTGCATCTGTCCAAGCCATTAAAACGCAAGAGAAAAACTTTTTGTAGTTAAAATATGACGATCCAGAGTGTTTTGGTTGTATCATCCGCATGTGCTTGCCATCTATCGCTCCAATGATGTTTGGAAAATTTGTGCGACTATAGAATTCGTCTGCAATTTTAATCCAGTCATCTTCTTGTTTGATTGCCATATACAACGGTTGAAGTATTTTCCATATTTGCTCACATGTAGATTTAGTAATAGCGCGTATTGTAGAAGCTCCCATCAGATAATCAAAAGACAACGTATTGAAACTAGCTCCGGTAGCCAAATATCTGTAAAAAATTAATTATATTATTATTTTTCAGGACGCGATGTGCAAAAAAGGTGGGCTAATTTACGAACTTGCTTTCGTCGCGAATTAAACGCACAAAAGAATACAAAGTCTGGACAAGCTGCGACCAAGAGGCGAAAATATATTTATTTTGAGCAATTATTATTTCTACTTCCATGCATGGAAAATCGACGAACGGAAGGTAACCTGGAGGAGGATGGTTCACAAGAAAACGATGAAGATGATGACGAATGTGGTCCTTCTACTTCCACACCTGTTCCTCAGCGGAAGAAAAAGACAAATGTACCGAACCAAAGGGATTTAGATGAGGCACTATTAAGAGCATTGAATGAGCCAAATAATGTTGATGAAGATACAAGCTTTGTTTTATCTCTTGTCCCTTCACTCCAGAATTTAACAGCACAAGAAAAACTGGATGCTAAGATTGGTATCCTTAAAATTTTTAAACAGATCGTACTAGCCAGGCGTGTTACGACTTCTCGATCAACATCTAGCTGCAAAATATTACAGCAACCCATGTCCTCTTTTCCTGTATATCATCAACGCACTAATATTTTGCCATCATCATAAACATCACAGACAACTAGTTCTACTCCATCCCCCAATTTGCCTATGGTTCAGAACATTGCATCACCAGGCAATTCCAACGATACATCCCAGTCTTTTTTTTCAGAAGATTCCCAAATATACGACTTAGTGTTTTCAAATACTTAACTTTAATTGTGACTGTATTGAAATAAAAAAAATTTAATAAATATTTTTGGTTTATCTTACCGTATCGTAACGCTCAATCTCTCCTCCACAGGTATAGAAAGTCTTAAATTTGTATTCTCCTTGGCTATTGCTGGTCCAATTAATTTTACAAGTTCATTGAAGCTGGTTATGCTCATTCGATAAAAGGCGAAAAAATTTTCGGGGTAATCTAGCAATTTGGAATGCATCGTATAAAATTTTCCATACAATAATCTATCACTGTAGATAGGATGCACCCAATACTCTCGGTTTATCTTCCTGAGCCTTCTCCTCCGTTGTGTGAAAGCAATAATAATTTTTCTGGACAATATTGCTCTCATTATGCGACCTCTCTCTTCAAAAGCCTTTTACCAACTAGCAAATCCTACGAGAACAGTCGGCCGACAGTCGGTCTGGTGTGCGCACTCACCTCGAACCCGACGGTTTAGTTGGTCCAGTGTGCGCGCTTAGAAGTCCAACCCTACCAAACTAGCGGCCGATGGAAAGTCTGTAGTGTGCGGGGGGTCTAAGTCGATTGTTTCGTTCGAAGTGTGGCATGCTGCGCCATCCTATTTAAACCACATCTGGAGCTCATTTGGTCGATTATTGCGGGCATAAAATTGGCGTAATGCTCTGAACGTAGCTCGAACAGAGCTCCCACTTTGGTAATATAATTTTACGATTTGTAAACGTTCTTGCGGCTTCAGTCTTGCCATGATGAAATGGTGAACCTTACTGAATAAAATTCACTATGACAGACGTCAATGTCATTTATAACATGGCGGTAATTCCTATCGAAAGTTCTATCACCCTTATTGGTACACCCTTTATAAAAGCTATTAAAAATCCCAAGCTTTACACATTCAGATTTAAAAAGGATAACATTTTCACTAATTCCCCAGTTAAATTCATCGCCACAATATCCTTTTAATTCATTTTTATAAATTTTAGGTATTATATAGTATGGTACAAAATCAAATTTGCTGTTAGATAAAACCAGCTATAATGTAAAATTTTTCAAGTAAACAAACAAAAAAGAATTGGGATTGTAAAGAATCAGTATAATGTATAATAAGAGCACGATATCTACTCGCAAATATTTATAAATGCTGCAGGTTCCCTTACTTCCTTATTACTTAGCACATCTCAGTGGCATAAAATAAAATATAGAAGTTTGTTCCAAAACCGTGCACGACAAATACGTAATAATATCTTCACCCCTCCTAATTCGTACATAACATCGTCAAATTCCAAACGTAAAGTCCCTCAGCTTTCACTGCCATATTCTAAACACTCTCAACTCTACCTTAAATTCTTTTCACTCTCTTCCCATGGGCTAATGATCGCTGCAGTGAAGATATGACATGATATGACACTTGACGTATACGGACTGTTAGGGGGTATCTGGAGTCCTGCTCTAACGTATCAAAAAGCAAGATAAATTGGAAAATATAAAAAAAACGGAATACAAAGAAAAACATCACTACGCTCCAGCAAGACGCTATATGGAGCACCTGTTCATACAGGTAGAGCTACACATTTTTCTTTTTATCATATATAACACGCGACGAGCAAGAATGTCTTTCACTGAATTGAAATTAAAATTGACTCAAAATAAAAGTGAGACCCTTTAATCTTGACGTTACTTTTCCGCTTCAATATGATGTCTGAGACACCTGATGTTAGCAGAAAAGGTTATATACACAAACCCACGCAAAACTCGATAACGCTCGGTCAACTTGTAAAATAATTCGTTATCAAAAAATTTAAAGGTAAAGTTACCTGTAATTTATTGAAAATGTTCGGGGACGAATTTTAGGGATGAAGTTTTCCCATAGAGGCGAGAAGTAGGTCGTTATAACTGAAGATTTCTTGGGGATTCACAGTCTCCACATAATTTTCCAATTGCGTGCCACAGTAAAGTATAACCTATGGAGCCCCTGGAATATAAAACTATATTAAGCATCGGTGTTAAAATATACAACTTTGCTGGAATTTGCCACACGAGGGTCTAGGTTTCATTGGATAAATTCTGCTAGTAGTACGGGGTGCTGCCACCCACCCTCATCTAGCAGATTGGAAACCTTCCAAAAACTGATATCTTAAATTTGTACCATTGAGAGTGGAGGATTGAACAAGATTCATAGAAACTTGAATAGTCCATGGTCATTGCCCGAGACAGATGGCCACTTATCTAGAGACTCATAGATCGTTTCTATGGCTTAGTGTCACCTGTGGTGTATGTAACGAGTCTAAGACCTCAATTTACAAAGATTTAATGGCTTCTGCAAATACATTTTCTTACCAGTATCTAGACAGCTGGGCAGCATCATTGAATGATGTTGAAAACTTAACCGACAGCACTTTAATTTATGCTACCATGAAGCATATAATTTTTGTAGACGAAATAAAAGGCAGTTTTCAGTCTTTTTTCATTGTTAAGAAATCACTAAGTTGCAGAAATTTGATAAGTTCATCCTTTAACAATTCATATTTTATGAATTATTGCTCAAGCTCAGGAGTAAGCCAATGTCCATCATGTCTTCCACTTCATGGTGAAGTGGCTAGTAGTAAGCTTAGTTTTGAAGGGTAAGCAAAGGATGGGGTAGATTAAGGGAGGGCTGTGGGTGCTGGCGGAGTAGACGATGCACCTCGCAATTTAGCTTTTGGATGTTGTCTGAGTTCAGGAATATCGACTGTGGATGGTTGTTCCATAGTCTAGTTGCTCTGCTTATAAAGGAATTCCATGCCTGCATAGATTAATGTGTTGAATTAGAGGCGAAGTAGTGATGTGAGATTTTCAAAAAATAAAATCGATTTTGGAAATCGATTTTTGTTTTAATGAAATCAATGTTTTTATAAATTGGCCTTTAAAAATCGATTTTATAAAAATCGAGTACAATATTTAAAGAAAAATTACATTTATTTTATAAAATTTTTATTAAACTTAACAAAACAAAAAAAACGTATTTCATTGACAAATTAAAATAAATAATTCACTATATAGCCCAGTCACTTTATACACAAAAAAGGCCAAACCTCTAAAAAAATCCAACTGGAGATTTTCCAGCGGGATTCTCTTTATTTTGGGGTCCCAAACAATTTCTCCAAAGTCCATAAAGCCAGCTGACCGGCTACTCAAGTTACGGAAGGTCAAAGGTCAAGAAAATCAGTTTTTCTCAAATATCTCGTAAATTATCGGTTTTACGTAAATTTTGGCTAAGTAAAATTTGTTGCTGAGATAAATCTGCATAAAAATGTCCTGTACAAAATTTACGTAGCAATGAAATGTCGTTAAGGTTATAACTAAAAGAAAAAAAAATTTTAAACTCGAAAAAAAGGGAAATGGTAAAAGTTGTCCATGCAAGATAAGGGTATTTTTTTCGAAAAATGTTAATTTCTGGAAAACTATCCGTTTACCAAACAAAAAAAATCATGCTTATTTAACGCAACACAAGGTATACTCTTACAAATTTTCATGTAAAATGAATTATTTTTACAATTAAAAACTGAAAAATCGATTTTCCGCCATTTTCTTGGAAAATTTGAGGTTATGTCAAAATATGTTAAATACAAAAGTTTTAGATCTTTTTATTATCTACAACTTTTGAATTAAACATTTTCCACTAGGAGGTCATGTTTCACCGCAAATCGCAAAAAATCGTTTTCAACCCCTAAATAGCAACCCCATTTTACCATTTCCCTTTTTTCGAGTTTAAATTTTTTTTTCTTTTAGTTATAACCTTAACGCCATTTCATTGCTGGTTCCTCCCTGCTATTAATTTATTTTTTTCTCACTAGCCTATATGGGTTAACTACGTATTGTTTTGGAGAAAAATGTGGTTTTAGTTGGAATTTTAGTTAAAAAAAACAAAATTTTGATTTTGAACTAACATATTCGACTGAGGTTTATGATATTGATATCAAAATAAAGAATGTACATTTCTCTAAAAAATGAGCCTAATTATATGATAAATAGTTGAGGAGTAATTAAAATTTAAGTAAATTAAAAAATGCTTCAAACGTCTTTTCTTAAACACCCTGTGTCTCAGTGGATGGGTGCGATAGACCCGTTCTGTAGAACAATTTTTTTCTCCAAATATACCTAGGAATCAACCCTTAACGGATTAGCCATTAGCATCTTAGTCGGGAGCACCCTGTACAGTGAGAAGTAAAGTGTAATTGATGATTACGATTCTCTAAAAAAGAATTGATTATCGAAAATCGTATCGTCTGGAAAAGAATCGGAAAAACTCGATTGAATCGGAAAAACCCGATTTTTTTACACGAAAAAAACGATTTTGTCTTAAATCGAGACAGAATCGCACATCACTAAGGCGAAGATGAATGTAGTACTTGCAGACACGGACCTGGTCCGATGGCTGAGGACGGAATCTGTTGGAGAAATTTACATTTCCCAAGAAATCGCAGTTATTTATCAGGTTCGAGTATTTTATAATTAGAGAAGATAAGCTTCAGCCTAAAGCGTCCACTAAAACGGTTAGAAGAATAGTGAAGGATTTTTTAGAGGTGATACATTTGGATGCGTTGTATTAAAATGCTACTACCATCGCCAAGAATGAGTTTGATGTCTCTGTTGCAGAGTACCGTCATAACTGAAGCGAATCAATGAAGTGGGCTAGTGATGATTGAGAGAAAATCGTTTATGCATATAAATGGCACGCCCCTACAGAAATGGTTTAGATTCGACAGCGGTAAGGTGCTCTGCTCGACACATAAAAAGGGCTAGTAGATCCATTTATCTAAAGCTATATTGTCTACTGTCTAATATTTGGCTGGATTCTAGATTCATTCATTCGATTCTAGATTCATTATTGTGTCAACCCCATCGTTAAAAACCTTTCAGGTTAAGACCAAATCACAATGTGAGCAGGGTAGTCGCGATCGAGGGGACTCGCTATAGCAAGTGCAAGCCCTATTCTGCTGAGATGATATTTGAGCAAACATCCAAGCCAAGCCCGTTAGGAGCCCTGTTATTATTTTTAGCTCCCACCTTTTTAAATTTAAATGTTTGCCCGCTTTAGCTTTGTCGATTTGTATGAATCCTTCAGCTTAACGAGCGCCTTAGGTTCTTACCCAGGTATGACGAAACAACTGGTCGACCCAATTCCTGATAGCCGATCTTACGTGGTAGCTGGCTAAGATGCAGAAAGTTTCCGGGCCAACAGTCCGCAGTCGGACAGTTGCTTTTTGCTCCCGTGATAGGAGAGGCAACCTTTGCACATGAGAGCTTTGGTTCAGGAGTATACCTAGAGATTTAGCCTCCGATTCGCCATTCATCTCAGCAGTTATCAATCTGATAACGTGATCCGTCTCGCAGAAGGGAGGGGGTCTGGAACTGACGAATGTGCTGGTAAAAGGCAAGCCAATCACCTCTTACCTAATAACAATATAAAAGGTAGGATCGGACCCCTGTTCTTCTTCTTCTACTACTACTTTAATCCCTCGTGCG
Source organism: Thereva nobilitata (assembly GCA_963855945.1). Taxonomy (NCBI): domain Eukaryota; kingdom Metazoa; phylum Arthropoda; class Insecta; order Diptera; family Therevidae; genus Thereva; species Thereva nobilitata. The sequence continues at coordinate 51,370,507 of OY979694.1, read as the reverse complement.
ACATAGGGGAAAACAGTTGCCCTCCAGCGGACTCTGTTTTGTGCGACAACTCTCAGTTCCGTCCAGGATATCACAGTTTTTGCGCCCTCTGCTAATAAGGGTCCCTTCCACGTTGTCCTAGGTTTTCCAACATGAGGGTTTCCTGCGATTCCAGTCAAGGGCCTTGCTGGATTCTCGTTTTCCGTCGCAAGGTGTGACCAACCCAATTCCATTTCGTCCTCTATAATTTTCTGGCTGGCACGGCGCCATGGTTCTTAATTTAAAAAAGGTATTCGACCCTTGAATTAGTATTGGTGTTTCCTCAAGCAGGGTGATGCACTTTGGCCTCGCAGGCACCCACTACCTGAATATTCCACTTAGCGCAGTCCTCCATAAGTCTCCTGGCACCTGATGGCGGGGGCCGTCTCTCCAAGAAGGTAGGCCAAGGCCCACTGCAAATGTAAAGTGTGTTGAAACAACACACCTAAGTGTGTTGTTTTCTTGTAGTCTTTTTTAAGTGTGTTGTTTCCGTAAAGTGTGTTAAACAACACACCTAAAGGTGTTGAAACAAAGCAGTAGAAAAAAGTTTTTAAAATCGAATTCATGGCGACCTGAGGATATGCAACATCCAGTCATGTGACATTTGAAGGGTTCGATTTAAGCTTTTATTTTTGTTCGCCTTTTGCAATTGCTTTTTCGTCTTTCCAAGCCCGAGTGTAAGAACTAACCACGTCCAATGCACGATTTATGGTCATTGGGATAATTGCTAGTTTTGCTTTTTCTCACTGCAAATCTAACCTTTTGGAAGTGTGTTATTTTAACACGCTTTAGTGTGTTATTGTGACGTCACCCATTTGATTAACCTTGTAGTCACTTTAAAGCGTGTAAAAGGTGACTACAATGTAAATCAAATGGGTGACGTCACGAGAACACACTTAAGGCCCGGTCACACCGAACGCGGCGCGAATGCCGTTTAGCGATTTCTACACGAAAAAAGAATCTGTGATTCACACTAGAAGCGGTGCGGGACGGCAAGGATAAATTCCGCCGCGCGGCAAAAATCGTGATTACTCTAAACCAATTTTGCCGTCGCCGCCAGCGGTGAATATCACATTTCATTGGTATTTCTTGAATGAAAACAAGGTCTGTAATGGAGAATATGTCGCGCCGCGTCGGGTCCGATGTGAATCAGACCTTACCGCGCCTTCTTGCGCTACACCGTGTCGAACCGCACCGCGCCGCTCCGCGTTCGGTGTGACCCGGGCTTAAAGCGTGTTAAAATAACACTCTTAAAAAATCTGAAATTTGGAGTGTGTACAATTTCTTAAAGCTCAAAATTTGATTTTAGGAAAATGTAAGAAAACTAAATTAAATTTAACTAAAACTGAGATTACTAAAAACTAATTTAATTTAATTTTTTCGTAATTTGATTTGAACAAATTTTATCAAGATTACAAAAATATCACAAAAATTTGCTTTACGCACGGATTTTCTATTTCAATTTCCACTTCTTCATCAGGAACGATGTATAGTCCAGCGGAAAAGTTTCATACACTGTTAAAAATAAAAAAGTGGAGCCAACACTGCTATGTAGTTGGGTAATAGGTATCTATTTACTTCAAAATAATTTGTATTCTTTCAAATACGCTTCTGTTGGGGCAACGGATTGTAAAAAAATATATTCCGTTGAACCAACTACGCATCACAGTTGCCATACTATCTCGTATATTCGAATCGAAGGAATCGCAGTTGAGAGTAAAGAAAGCTACATTGTTTAAAAAGTATCAAATTGTTGAATTAAAGACTTTGAAAATATTATTCTGACAAAACTGCTAAGTTGTCTAAATGAAATTTTGAAATTTAAACAATTACATGATGACAATTGCAATAAACTAGTTGAACAAAATTTTAAAATTGATTCTAACAATGTAAACTTTTTTCGAAACAATTTTTATGTGGTTGATTCAAATATTTTATACTCTTTGCAACAAAAAAAATATTTATTCAACGCTATTCATTTTAGAAAGCAATCATTTATCATTTGCGCCAAAGTACCCAATATTCATTCTAACTACATACATATATATGGGGTTGAACGGACGGAATCAAATCAACCCTGCGGCGTAGTTAACCCAACTACGCCGTTTCATTCGCCGTATTTAATGCCGCCGCGTCGTTGAAAGGATCCCGTCTTCTTTGTTAGCACGGATTTTTTTAACAGTGTATGTTAAAATAATTAATGAAGAGAAAAATCGTAGAAGTTCTATGAATATGTTTTGAATAAATTCGCTCCAGGGGAACAGGTGAGAAAAAGTTAACAATTGTAGCGAATGTTTTTTTACTTTTTAGTTGCGATGTTTTTTTGTGGAAAACATAAAATCGTATGTAATAGCGCTTAAAAATGAGTTTTGGACAATTGAAATCGGTCAACAACTTTTTTGTAAAAGAAAAATTAAAAACCGTGAAATATGGCAATTTTTCAGGAGCAGGAACTGTAATGATCGTAGAAACTTGTTTCAGGGCTTAAATTTTGGCCTATCTACAATTCATCAAAAAATAAGAAAAACTTTTCGCGCTTCCATATAATGTATGTGAGTTTCCAGCCTTTTTGCCCAGGTTCGTCCGAAATTAGCCAAAACATATTCATATAACTCCTACGACATTTCTCTTTATTATAGCGTTAGAAATCCGCAAGGGAAATCTATTTTACACAAAAACTATCGCTCACATTCAGAATAAGTCTGTAATTGATATTTGCGATTTGATTTTTCCTCATGATTTGGCTTTATTTAAAGGTATGAAAATAGAAATTTTTTATTTTTTTCAAATTCCTAAAATGGGCACTTTAAATAAAGTAACGAAGTATTGCGTATGTTCGCAAGAAAATACTTAAAAAAACATACAATTTGTAACGGTCGGTTATCGAAAATTTCTCCTTATAAATTATCCCCCATCTCGCGGAAATTTCCAAAATTATTAATCAAGGCACTTCCCGAAAAAAATTTAAGTCAAAAAAGTTTGGAATGCAGTAGTAGTCCAGTCAATTTAGACATCCGAGGGTACAGAAATTCACACCAAGCTGAAAATTGGTAGGATTGTTCAAAGCACCGTTATAAATGAAATGTAAAAAGTCCTCATCGATCCGGCACCTGGAACCTGGATTTACTCGGGGTCAAAGGTCACAAAAACGGGTTTTTCGCGATTTTAAGCAAAACGGTAACTTCTATCATAAAATAGTGTTTACAAAGTTTGTAGATTATGCGATTACCTACAAAAAAGGATCTTATACATTTTCCCGTACGAATTGTCATTCATGAGATATCGCCGTTTTAAAGATTTAAAGCACTCATATCCCCTCACTTGCAACTTGTATGGCCGAATTGCCATTTACTTAAACTTTAATAACTTCTAGACCGATTATAGTAGAGCAACGTAATTAGGCTCATCTTTTAGGTAAATGTGGATTCTTTTATTTGAACTGATAATAAAATATAATTATTTTAATATTATAATATAAATAACAAAATTTAAATAAATTAATTACAGCTGTAATTAATTATAAATAATAATAATCAATTAGTACAGAGAACAGAAACCTGAGTGACTCCGTTTAGAAGATATGTAGGTTCAAAGTATGGGCAAACTGCTGAAAAACGCAGACTTCCAGATTTTCCTCACACTTTGAACCTACATATCTTCTAAACGGAGTCACTCAGGTTTCTGTTCTTTCTTTCAAATAAAAGAATCCACATTTACCTAAAAGATGAGCCTAATTACGTTGCTCTACTATAATCGGTCTAGAAGTTATTAAAGTTTAAGTAAATGGCAATTCGGCCATACAAGTTGCAAGTGAGGGGATATGAGTGCTTTAAATCTTTAAAACGGCGATATCTCATGAATGACAATTCGTACGGGAAAATGTATAAGATCCTTTTTTGTAGGTAATCGCATAATCTACAAACTTTGTAAACACTATTTTATGATAGAAGTTACCGTTTTGCTTAAAATCGCGAAAAACCCGTTTTTGTGACCTTTGACCCCGAGTAAATCCAGGTTCCAGGTGCCGGATCGATGAGGACTTTTTACATTTCATTTATAACGGTGCTTTGAACAATCCTATCAATTTTCAGCTTGGTGTGAATTTCTGTACCCTCATACCTATTTTTTGGTCTAATTTGACCGGACTATAGGCGAATGAAAAAAAATATAAAATTTTGACAGTTCCGCTTTAGAAGTTGCCGGAGTAAGATCCCTTTTTATTTTGGTGCTGGAGAGTTCCGTTTGAGAAGTTGCCGGATAATTACCTAGTGTTGGCCGGGATCCCCGAGTGCTGAACTGGAGTGCAAAGATCCGACGAAACGAAAACAACCGAATGAAAGAAAACAGTGCATTGATAGGAATTACAATTTATTGTGGCTGTGTAGTGTGCAAGCAGTGGAGGTGCTCATCCCTTTTGAGGTGTTCCAGACGTAAGGTCGGAAACTATTTTCAAGAGACTTAGCACAGGTAATAACACCGCAGAGACGTTTGTCGTCAAGAGCTCACCTGGCGAGAGGGACGTGGGCATGTTTCTGACCCATATTACATGGGCATGTTTCTGACATATTAATTAACGCATATTTAATTGCCATATTTTACTATATTACTTAGATATTTATACATTTGGATTATTTAACCTATTATATAACACATTCACACATTCTTTTGATTACATATTATTAGACATTTTTAATCATTGATGAGCGCAGGTCCGTAATATGGAGATTTTTGTCGTAGTTAGTTATAGTTAACTACATCACACTGGTATCGTATTTGCTTCTTATCTACTTGTCATCTACACTATATTATGAGCTATATTGGAAAATTTTTAACTTTATTTATCTTAACCCTATATGTATACTTTGTCATTATATTGAGAACCACCATTAACTAATTAATACACCAAACCCAATATTGTGGAAACAAACGTTTACCTACTTCACATTAGCACGTTTTGGGGGTGCAAACAGGTACTCGACGGTTCTAATTGAACAAATTGCCCCTAAATATTCTTAGTTTTTTTGCGATTGCCGGGAGCGTCCTGGAATCGTGCCCAACTAGAAGTAGTTTGTTTTATAATAACAAGATAAAGGCGTATAGTTCGGTAACATCGTTTAGCCAAATCGACGTTGACCCTTCCCTTTTGGTTTGTTTTTGGTTTTGTGGTCCCAGTTTAATATTGGCGCCGAGTTTTTTTGTACCCCTCTATACAACCTCACACCAGACACGAAATCATTACGTTATGCCAACTGTTTGTTGTTATCTCTTTTAATATTACTGAACTTGTATGAACTTAATTTAAATTAACTTAATATATGTATTTTGAATTATACTTACACTGTGTCCACCTTTCTTAATCATGCAGTGCTAATTCCTTTTTTTGAGTTTCTAGGATGGTTGGGAGGCAAATTTTTCTCTAGGGTTCTCACGTCGTTGAGTTAACCTTGTTACAGGTCCCATGATGCCGTAAGGGTTGAACAGGACCCTCTGTGAGGAAGACCGAAAACCGGGAATGATATGAAGAGTCATTGTCACAGAGACAAATAGGTAAGTGGTGAACCATGAACCATAACCAGAGTATCGGTCCGGCCACACACCCCATGACCCCTTCCGTCGAGCTAGCGTGCACCGTGTGACCGGCATAACACCCCCTAAATTTATTTCGGAGGACTAGGGAGGATAGTCGAGTTTATCCTTTTAGCTCAGAAGGTACACTTCTCAGCTGGGCTGAGAAACGGGCCGCACTTATGTGCAGGGACCGAACCGGCCGAGAGCACCCAAAAAGGTATAAGAAGAGAAACACCGCATAACGAGCATGCGACCGAAAATGCGGGCTCCTTCTCGACCCTCCCCAGCACTCCGGTACCTAGCCGGTCCGGTCCCTTAACACAAACGCGGTCACATTTACCACTGCACAGTGGCTCAACTAAGCCATGCAAACATAAAAAGATGACAAATATAAAAACATACAATAGAAAAGGAGTGGTGCATACAAGTAGTCACGTTACATAAAAAGATTCTTTTTAAGGACAACTTCACTTGTAGACATGCTAAAAACACTCATATTTTTATTTACATTTATAAGCATGCGGTTTACAGGTTCGTACATGCCGTAATTGGTGTTGGAGGAGTTAATATTCAAGAGAGGTTCACCTCTCAAGTTGTAATTACTCACTCTAAAAGACGCTTTGTAAGAAACCTGAGTCCACCTTGCCATTAAGTAGCCGATGAATGAATATAACGTCAGCAACCTCGTGACGCTTGTGGAGAGAGCTTAAGTTGAGTAATTTAAGCCTGTTCTCATAAGGAGGAAGTATAAGTGAATCATCCCAAGGGAGGTGACTGAGTACGAATCGGACAAACTTCCTTTGAACCGATTCGACTCTACCAACTTGGGAGTAGTAGTGAGGAGACCATACCTGGGAGGCGTATTCGAGTAAAGGCCTAACTAAAGATATGTACAAATGCTTAGTGATGAGGGGGTTGTTGAATTCCTTGGACCATCTTTTTATAAATCCCAGGACTAAACTCCCCTTGGAGGAGATATAATTGATGTGAGTGGAAAAGTCCAGCTTACTATCAAACCTGACCCCCAGATCGATCACAGAGTTAACGCGGGAGACTATGCTGTTGAGAAAAGTATAGTCATAAGTTAAGGGACCACGTTTCCTGAAAAAAGTCATGACCTCACACTTACTAATATTAAGTACCAGGTTGTTGTTGGAACACCAAGAATAGAAGGTGTTGAGGTCAACTTGCAAAAGTTTGCAATCCTCAATACTTCTTATATGACGGTAAAGTTTAATATCATCGGCGTAAATAAGGATTTTACAGTGCTTAAGCAAGGCAACAATATCATCAATTGATAAAATAAAAAGAGGTCCAAGGTGACTACCTTGCGGGACACCAGAGGACGCTTCAATGTTTCTAGATTTGACTCCGCGGAATAGTACCTGGTAGGTTCTGTCGGCTAAGTACGACTGGAACCATACCACAAGGGCGTGCGGAAAGCCAAATTTTTTTAGGTTGAGAAGTATGATAGAATGAGAGAGCTTGTCAAAAGCCTTACTGAAGTCAGTGTATACACAGTCGGTTTGGCAGCCGGTAACAAAGCCTCGAACAGTGTGAGAAGAGAACTCAAGTAGATTAGTAGTATTCGAACGAGCTGCAAGAAAACCATGTTGATTAGTTGAGATAAGCCTCTTGCAGGTAGGGGCGATAGCAGAATAAATAATAGATTCGAAGAGTTTTGGTATACACGATAGCTTCGCAATAGCTCTATAATTAGATATGTCGTTCTTACTACCTTTTTGATGTGAAACATCTTTGCGCGCATTGAGAGTAATTCTTCAAGGTCGGGAACATTTTGTGGGAAAGCTTTATGGGAACGCTTTATGGGAACGCTTCGTCCAATCCAATTTTCATTCCGGGAAACGGAAGATCTGTATTGAGGAAGACAGAATAGATATTAAAAAAAATAGTAGCACCAAATAAAACTGTTTATATGCCGCGAGCGAGACATGACTAGCCAGACATAGGCAGAATGGAACAAATGGTTGAGTGATTGCCTTACTACGTAGATATTCCAAGAAGTCGCGGGTTCAATTCTTGATCTCGGCATTTGAATTTAATTATTTATTTTTCAAAACTTTTATTTCAAATTATTTCAAAAAGGTATAAAACAAGAAGTGCGAGTTTAAGAAGACGTAAAATGACTTTTTTGTAAATTGTAATGTAAATTGCATAAAATATTACTGAGACAGTAAATTTCTTAACTAAATTTACAAAAATTTAGATGGAGCATTCGGATTTCTGAGAATTCTGTCTGTAGAACGGCAGAATGGCAGGAACTTACAATCGATTAATGAAAAAATGATTGTTTAGCTAAATTTACTTGATTTTCTATAAAAATGGTTAATGGACTTAAATTACTTTTTATACACTTTATATTAGCTTCAGCTGTATGTTGTATCTTGTATTTTGTATGTTGTATGTAAAGTAAACAAATCTTGCAACTTGATTTTGACCCACATATGCATAGTTCGCGTGACAATGCAATCTGACTTATTGCTCTAGCCAGTACATGGGATCAACCTACCTTTCGAAATCACATTCAGAATGAAGTTAGTTATTGGTAAAATTTAGAAATACAACTTATAGTAAAATGTAAAAAAGCGTGGGGCGTTAACGAAAGGTTCCAGTATTAATAAAATAAGAATATAGTTAAAGAACGCAGAAAAAAACTTGTCAAAATAGCAAAATTACTAACTTTCTTAGAAAAATAGGGCATCAACAATAACGACTCTATTAACCACATATATGGATGAAGCAACAATGTTTTCTTAAATAATTGAAATATATTCTTAAATCCTATGAAATTTGTATGCAATGTACTTCTTAAATTCAAAATTTTGAAATACTTATAAATTTTTAACTTTTGAACAAGGGTAGAAAATAGATATTTCGAAAACGATTCCAATGATACCAAAAAAGTACAAACCCAAAATTGGTAGTGAAATGCTTTTTCCATTTACCTCTTGTGATGTAATCTTTCAAATATTTAAAAAAAGAGCACCCGCATCAGGTATCGAACCCACTATCCCGGGTGAAAGCTCTCCACCTTACCCTAAGCTAACAATGCCTCTAGTGATTGAAATCGGTAATTATAGTCTTCTGCTTTGATTTATAGGCCTTTTTATGCGATGGACTAAATAAAATATTTTTGTATGAATAAATTAAAAGTTTGAAACTCAAATATCGGAAAATTACCGGAAAATTCACACAATGTACATTGGAACCGGGGGAATAAGACCGAATCTGATGACCATAGGTGTACCCAGCAGACCATTGGAAGGTGTCGCCCTTGCCCCGCCGGGCTACGACAATTCTGTTGACTCTGAGCTCAAGGACTAACGAAAGGTTTTGTCCGACGAAAGTTTTGTTTTGAAATTTTGTTTCCGCGCTTAAAAAACAAATGGGGTGCGACTAAAGGATCAGTTCACGACTAGCAGGCCCGTTTCTACAGGAATCCTTTAATTTTTGGGCTCCTTATCTGTAGGGTAGTCCTTTTGCTAGTTTTTATTACTCCTTTGTTACTTACTATTCATGTTGAATATGAAATCAGAAAAATTTATCATTAGTTAGTTTGCTTGTACGACCACAGTACACAAGTCTCACGTATTTCAAAATCATCTACAAATACGATAAGAAGTTTTCGAAATCATCATTAGATTTCGCTTTGTCACGTGCAGCTTGTGTCAAAGGACTATGGCCTAATGCAAGTAGGAAATCGGTGAGTATAAAAATTACGGCTATTTTACATCCCAAAGGCAAAAGTTCATTGCGATAAAAAAGCTCAAGAGCTGCGGCCACTTTGCCTTTGGGATGTAAAATGGCCTTTATTCTTACTAATTATTCAATTTAAAGAAAGATAAAGATCGCCAAAGATGTTTTACATCTTTCACGTGCACTGGGTACACGCGCTATTTTTTTTATGAACGGGGACTATAAAAGAGTTCTTCCATAAGGTTGGGAAGCACCCTGTATTTAAGGATTTTTGAAATAAACACTGTAGAGGAGATAGAAGGGCCCCTGCACAAGCAGCAGGAGGAATACCGTCAAGGCCGGACGAGAAGTCATGTGGAAGCTCATTAATATGTTTCAAGATAACTTCCCTAGTTATATGTCGAAAGTTGTTTTCACTAGGTTGAAAGACAGGAGACGAGAAAGATTTGAGGATCTTCTCGGACGTAGTTGCAGGGCAGAAACGCGAAATAAAAATATTTTGTGGCCTGGGAATCGTTACCAAGTTGGTGTGGTTTACTGAAGACCCAGTATCCCCAGTGCCCGAGGGTCCATCAATACTACTAGAACTGGTCGATGCCAGATCCGGCTCCGGGATAGAATTAGAGCCCATTGGAAGTGAGGGGGTAGGGACGGACGAAATATTGGAGGAGTTCGTAGTGACAACACCTGTAATGGAGACTTTACGATTTCGTTTGTGTTTGTGTTTGCGATGCTTCCCACACGTTTTCGGGTGGGCAGGAGCCAGCCTAGGGGCAGTCACGTCTGAGAAGCCCTCCACAAGTATTATAGCCGGCCCTACTAGATTACAAACTTCAGAAGCAGTAGCCAGGGTGGAGGCTGGAGATTCATTTTGCTCTACCACACAATGAGCGGCGCGGGGATAATCGCTATCGAAAACTGTAAATTTTTCCGAAAGTGAGTTCAGGGTTGTGCAGTTTTGGATTACTGTGAGAGATAGCGATTCGACTTCAGCCTTGACACGCATCGTACACCTTTTGATGTCATTCAAGATAGGGGAGAGAGGGGCGGAGGTTTCTTTTGCGATGGAAGAAACCGCACCAGGGCTTAGAAACACTGAGTGCAGATCTTCGACAGTATCAATGACCGTAGAAACTCGAGATGAGAGTTCGTGGATTTTGGTCACTAGGGAACTCGAGTTCGTTGAGAAAACAGACAAAGTATTTGACAACTGGTCTAGCCGGGCATTCACGGATTGAATATCGTCGGCCAACGCTTGAAAATGTGAAACGTTGCCCGAGAGGGAAATTAACTGATTAAGAACATTCGTATGATCAGTTACAATCACCTCAGAGATACCCTTCATCAACCTTAATACATGGCAGGGTTTGATTTCAGCACACTCTTTACAAGTTGATCTTCTCGGAGCTGAGGATTTGCATTTAACACGATCATTCAGGCAGTCTGGGTGAAAAATACCTCCACAGACACCATCACAAGCAATGCCATCTCGAACGATCTCGGATGAGCAGAGCTTGCAGGAATGGTAACCATCCATGTGAGAACGAGGGCGGAAAATAGAGATATAGTGAAAGAAGGAAAACAAAAATCAGTAAGATTAGAAATAGAAAATGAAAAACAAAAATAAATGTTTCCTTTTTAATCTTTTACTATGTACTTTAAATTTAGACCAATTATTTAGTACACGAGTGCAGCCTAATTGCTACCGTGGATTATTAAAATAAAGGGTTCGTGTATACGCTAAATAATCGGATTTGACCCAAGATAGCTCACTATTGACAGAAGGAGCCGTCAAGAATTCAAGAATTTAAGAACCGAGGAAAGAAGAGCATTCACCAAAAAAACAAGAAAACAAACAAGCAGGCACGAGAAAAAAGATAAGTAACAGCAAATAAACAAGAATCAAAACATAAAAACCTGCAGAAACACCTTGTTTCAGATACAGAAGACACCAAGATCAGGCACCACAACTGACACAGATGACACTTGACACTTCACTTGGATGGTTCTTTTGTAAAATTTTTATGTATACCCAAGTATGATGGCAGTAGCCTTGCTGTCACCAGCAAGGAGCTCCATTGTGCCGGTACAAATTTAAAAAAAAATTTTTACCCTACGATGATTTGGCATAAAATGACGGCAATTTTAATGTTTTTCGAAAAGTGCCAATTGTTCAATCAAATTTTGTTTTTGAAATTTCAACCACGTATTTATAGCATCAAAATACACATTTTCTTAAATTTTTAGGAAAATCCGACTATTTGCCCGTTATTTATTGCATTTTTAGTAAAAAAAAACAAATTTTATAAATTTTGGTTTTTTGAGGTTAGGATTCATTTTTAAAGTATTTATACCAAATCAGTTCGATAGTCTATTCATTCACGAGTATTTTTCAGCTTTTTTTATTTTTCTACGACCAAGAGAACTGAAGAAATTAAAAAAATAGTGTAGCAACGCACAACCCAATGCATCAAAAATCCACATTTATGCAATTTTCTCGCCCGCACAGTCCCGATTTTGCAAACATCTTTTTTCGCACAACACATTTTGTGTGCTAAAAAACACACTTCAGTGTGTTACACCTTTTACAGTGCTGTGACAAGCCTGAGCATTCTTACGTCTTCTGACAGCATTACCTCCGCCACCCCCAACTCTCTGGAGCTGAATTGCGAAAAAGGAAGGCAGGTTAGTCTTTTCCCCATAAGCAGGGTTGCTCTACGGCAGTTATACATGCTGGAGTAGAGCAGTCGCCAGCATTAGTACCGCGACCACATATTCCATACGATTTCTCTTGACTATTTACTCTATGACTAGTCGGGCCCCTCCACAATTGTGCAGAGTATATATTATTTTAATAATCCCAAAGCCCACAGTGATAATTCCCCGAGCCGTAACTTCCTGTTTTGGATCATTTTGAGCTTGAATTTTACAATCGCTTGAGCAAGGTTCAAAAAGGAAGAGTTCTCTCCTGGTTTATTTTTTTAATTAAATTAAAACTTCTTTATAAACCAATTTCTAATTGACAATAGCTTGAGGGGTAACTTCCTGTTTTAGACCACTTGAAACATCAATTTTACAATCGCTTGAGCCAAGCTACGCGTGACATCGCTGAATACAACTGACCGTGGGCAAAACATGGTTCCGGAAGAAAAAGATCAACTATTTCGAATGTTTGACCTTGTGACTTATTTATTGTCATTGCATACGTTAGGCGCAAGGGAAATTGATGACGCTTGAAATTAAATGGAAGAGCGGGGTCGTTTGATGTATCCAAGGAAATACGTGGGATAAAGTGAATATTGCCTCTTTGGGATCCTGTAAGAGATTCGGCTTGGATTACATTGGCGCGAAAGTCCCGAATAGCAAATCTGGTTCCATTATACAAACCATTCTTAATAGAAAGGTTTCGTAGTAACAAAACTATGCTACCTTTTTTATGTTTTCTATGTTTTCTTGTTGTGACGTCACTCTTAGCCGGCTTTTTTGCTGTTTAGGTTTTGACCATATGAAATCCGTGAGTGAATTTACATTTTTTGTAAAATTTAAATATTTCGGAGGTAATAGTTAAAGTATCAATGAATTCCACTTGCCAGGACATTTCCAGTGTCCAATTCGAGGGACTGCAGGAAGATGCACTGGGCAATTTAGCTGGATACATTACTAAATGCCTAAGTAAGTTAAATACGCTAACACCAACACTTAGGGATAGCTCGAATTTTTGGTCGTAGGTAAACGAATTATCCACATGTGGTTTGGTAAAGCCATCAAGGAAAAAATAAAACAATTGGAGAATATTTTCCAAAAAAGTAATGGGGATAGTACAATTAATAAAAGAAAATTTGTTAAAATACATTCTTAAAGTTTCAGAAAATATCGCACTTCCTGCAAAATGCAAGGAGTTATCTTACCGAAACCGCATTTATTTTAGAAAAAATATTTAAATGTTCTTGCAAATAAACAAAAGCATTGTAAAACCAAACTAAAGAAGATTGTCACTTAATATCAGTTCATTAAATACCATTATATCTGTTGAATGCATTGAACAATTAAAATTATTGGTAGCACATATTTTTACCCGGTCTACCATCGACTACCATGCAAAATTGCAATGAAATCGGTGCAGTAGTTTTCACGTGAAAATTTAAAAACAATTTTTTTCCTAATAAAATATCAAAAATCGGCTACCAGTGAAGTCACGTCATAAAAGCTCTCCGTAATGGTGGGACCACACTACGCGGACTTGGGACGTACGCGCTTTTGCCTTTTTTTTCATATAGAGTTTTATGACTTTTTTACGACTTTGTCCATGGTAAAGGTCGTGCGGCACAACAATGCGGACAAAAGGCTGTGCTTAAAAAGGTACATTGTGCGTCCACACACTATGAGCTTTTCAAAAGCGCGTACGCCGTTTCAAATAAGAATTGATTTTTTCTCACTCATGATTCAGAAAATTAAAAGATCAAGCTTGAGTGAACTTTCAAAGCTTTCCATAAGTATAGATGATAGTCCCCGTGTTCTTTTAATGAACTGGGTTTTGAGAGCTTTTGAGGAGCTTTTGAGTTCCCATACAAAATCGAAGAACCAGAAGACCCAGATAAAACCTGGGTTTTCGATTTTGTATGGGAACTCAAAAGCTCTCAAAACCCAGTTCATTAAAAGAACACGGGGACTATATGCTATTTTCATTTTTTCAATATGAAAAAAAGCTCCTAAGGGGTACTGAAAAGAGCTTTCCTTGTATAATTATAGGGTGCCTTCCATTTAGACACAGAAAGACACAGTTGTGTCTAACAGGGTGTTCCATCACCGTCGTGTTTAAATATATTTCACCCGGCGGTGCACATTTTTGCCGTTGTTGGAACACCCTGTTAGACACACTGTGTCTCTCTGTGTCTACATGGAAGGCACCCATTATATAGATTTTGGAGAGATTTGCTTCTCTCTCTGTCTGGGATCCACGTTCGTGCAACAGAGAGAAAAACATACAAATTTCTGTGCGATAAAAGAGCTCCAATTTGGGTTTCCACTTTGTGCTTGGGATGTAAAAGGGCCTTTAAAATTTACATTTCGGTGCGGATTAAGTATGAGTCAGTTTTCCGAAAAAGTGTAAAAGGGCATCAGGTTTGCGCAGAGGTTTAGCCAAAGTTGAGTCGTCGAATGTACGATTTGTATATTAAAGCCCGGTACGTCAGCTGAATGTGTCGTTCATTGAATTGGACATGAGTTAACGACTATGGGGATACGGCCCGACGTTGCTTTGGTTGAATCATCGAAGGTTAGATTGTAGTAATAAATTTTATTGAAGTGTAGATGTAGGAGTTTAGTGAGGTAGTTTAGACGAGTCTGGATAAAATCTGAAATTTGGGATAAATAAACCTCAAGTTCTGAAAGAAAGTTCCATTGCCATTCCATTCAACGGGGACATAAATTCTGGTAAATTTGTCGTTGGATTTGATATCTGCAATGGCCTACCGTCATAAATAAAAAGCATTGTTGTGGGTGAAGTGAAATTCTTATCGATGGAGGTTAGGACAAGAAGTTTTTGCTGCTAGGGCTGGTGCTGATGATTTCACATTTCAAGCAGTCATCACAGGGTATGTAGGCCTCGCCACTGCACACAATCAACCTAACGTGATAATTTTAACCAACCTAATAGTAATAGTATAAACCAAAAGAAACTATTTCCACTCATTTAACAAAAGAGCTGCGAATCTTCTATTCATTATTATGCCCATCAGCAGCGAACATCAGTTTCAGAACAAAAATCTAAAATTTTCTAAAAACTAATTTGATTTCTGATTAATTTTTTGAAATTTTATTTTTCAATATTTCGGTCACGATTACCGCAAAACTTTTTTTTTATAACTTTTCAGCACATCCTTTTCAAGTCATATGCCAGAAGCAATTTACAAAATCTTTTTAACCAAAAACCCGGAAATATTATTTCGACAGATGAAAAGTTGAGAAAACCACGATAACTTTGGGAAAGACGATTTTCTTGTTTCAATCAATCCACATGTCTTCTATTTGAGCCCGTGGGTCAACATGGGCCAATTAAATGCACTCTGGGTTAGCTTAGGAAAAACTCTGAGGGAAAAGAAAACCGCATCTGCTGGTTGCTGGGCTACACACAACTTTCCAGCATTATAGCCACTATCCAGGAAAGGGTTACCAAACTGATGCCTTTCCCACACACACACAGACCCTTTCCGTCTGATTCCGTTCTGGATGATGCCAAAGTTTAACGACGAACTCTTCTCTTACATTTATTGATTAAATTCACATATCATCATTTTCCGCAAAAGTAGGGCAGAGCACATTGTATACCGTGATGTGGATTTGGGACAAACTATACGGTGGAGGGAAGCCCAATGATTTGTAAATAATTTGCCAGGCTGCGTAATCACTGGATCAAACTTGGTTAAGTTCTTTTTGCGATATTGCAGTCGTAGACTATTGATGTTCTCAAGTGGATATTGGGTTGGATTGGGTTTTTAAACTTCACAACTAATATCTAAAATTTTCTGATATTGATTTTTCATACGTGAAACTACCCCTTAGCTAACATTCCAGGTCAAAAACCGAAGGGACCAAATATTTGTAGGATTTACTAGTTTCACATGAATGTAGAAGGTTTGTTATTAAAGTTTGCTGAAAACCCCCAAAAGGAAAGTAAATCCCTCTGGTCTATTTTTTTTTGTACAAATTTTCATTCTGTTTGTTCCTTAACATCAAGTAAATGTTAACGGTGTAGTTTGTTAGGAACATACTCACAGGATATACATAATGCCCGGGGAGCATTTTTGATAACGAGTACCAATTACGACTTTTCAACTCTAAGAATCCATACACATAGACGAGAAACCCCGCTGGAAACTCCCATGACAATAACGCAAACAGGGAACGCAGCAGTAAGGAGAAAACTTAACTATACTTTTTTAAACAAACAAACAACTCAGGAGTTTCCTTTAGTTTTTTTCCCCCGTTGTTATTTTTCTGTATTTCAGTCTCCCTTTAAGAATTGTAAATAGCACCAGTAATCAGAGAAAAACAACTGCTGAATATATTAAGCAAAAATTCATTTTAAAACAACCACAAAACTTCCGGCTGTTTACTAACTCTGCTGTACTTTAAGTTCCAGTATCGGAGTCTTATGTTTAGCAGCCTGGAGCCTTCGGGATTCTGGTGCAGCTAAGTTCTAATAGTTTTAATTCTAGAAATGCACAGGTGCTGCAGCTTTATGTTTCCTTACAAAATGCTGGATTCGGAATTAATTACTGCCATCAATTTTGGTTATAATCCCCGGAATACTCTTATACAGCCATGAATATACCAGTTTGCATTCTGTAATGGTTTAAGCTAACGATTCAATTCCTTGAAATAATCCTTAAAGTTGGTATTTTAAAGAGCTATTTGTAAGGATTATACTTAATAGCCGCTTAATAAAAAAATTTAGAGGGAGTGGCTATAATTGATAACATGTTTTATCTACTCATTGTCGGTTTTGCACTTAAGTATTTTTTTTCGGGTTGTCTTGAGACACTTATAGCCCGAGAGGTGAGCGACAAAATAGTGCAACCATTTTCGAAAGGCTGGTTTTTTTATATTCTGTTACACTTGTGGTGTAGAGAAATAGCCTGCCGTCAGTCAGCCTGTTTCGTTAGCGTTTGGCGCCGGCGCGGGTCTAACTGTGTAAAAAAAACTATACCTATATGTCGCAATTACTTTCTAAAATCTGAAAATTGGTGTACAAACAGTATACTAATTATAAAACTGCTTTACCATGGTCAGTCTCAAAAATTTTGCAACCGGGCGCGTCAGCGGTGCGTTTAACTTGTAAAAAATCTATACATCGTGAAAGTGTTTTCTAAAATATGAAATTCGGTATACAAGTAGAGAATATTGTTATTATTGAAGAAAACGTAGTCAGTCCGAATTTTATCGCAACAAATGCCGTCAGCAGCCGATAGAAAAGCGCGCCTCACACCTCTATTTTATATACCGCGCTCAATATAGAGAGGGTTTATTGAGTAATAAAATATAGAGAGGGTTCCTATTTATTATTTATCTATATTTAAAATATAATAATAAAATATAAAGAGGATATTTTACTAAATTATTTTAATATTCTGCTTATAAAAATCCAATAAAAATATAATTGTTTCAATCAGAATCGCTGCTGCAATTGTAAAATTCATCATCATCTTCTTCGATATCAGTTAAATCTGGCAACTCGGCGTCTGCAAATTAATAAAAGTGCAATGTTGTTTAGTTTGTAAATAATTTAACAATTGTGATAAACGTGCTTCTTACGTATAATTTATTACCTGAAACATCTTTTTTCTGAATGACTACGTCTTCCACACACTGCGATGGATGTGTTTAATAAGCTCAGATCTACACGGTGGAAGACTAGATGCGTCGTAGCTCTTTGCATGAATTGGAAAGGTTTTGTCGTTATCTTTAAGTCTGGCCGTCGACTGGAAGCTTCGGCTACATGAGCGGGTATAAGCGGCTCTGAGATACGCGGCTACACGAGACAGGGGTCGTCCACTGCAAGCTTTTCGTGCTGTTCAGTTTGAAGTGAACTTTGAAGTAATAATATTGTGATGGAAGAAGAGGATATGTATTTTTTGGTAAATTCTACGTTGATGAGACGTAGGATTAATAAAAAAAAGACGAACGTGTTGGGTTATCCCACTGACATATAGATATGGACTGCTAAATAAGCAAAATTCCATACAAAAAAGTGGCACCAAAAACTATCGTTGTCTCGTTCCCCCTTCAAAATCCTAAGAACTTTAATCGGTTTTAAAATAAAAAACAGTTCAGTGCATGTCAGCGATATAAACATAATTAGAAAAAACTAGACAGCTATAGAGTTTTTTCTTCTTTCTCTATTTTCTTTATTTTTAAAAGTTCGTTAAACAGAGGGAAAAAACCCTCACATATTTAAAAAAAATACATTTATTTAACGAAAAAACTGCTACTAAATAAAAAATAATGATGGAAAATTATTTCTATCAATTATAACATACATCTTATTACTTATTTTCCTCTAAATTCGAAAAAAAATTTGTTATTTACATAGAAAAGGTCTTCTTCTTCTGGAGAAAAATGGTGCCATTGAAAGTTGTCAATTAGCAGTCCATATCTATATGTCAGTGGGTTATCCCTATTTTGGAAAAGAGGATGTGTCTGGGGAATTCCATCATCTAGACGGCGAAGGGGAATCCCCTTAAATTTTTCGATTATTATCGTATGAGCCCCAACACATTCCAATGTATTTTAGATGCCTGCGGAACGTCTCAATGTGACTCTACGGTAAGGATTTTTTTTAAATCAAGCATATTCGTGTTAGAAGTCGAAACGCAACAACAGTACAAACTAAAACATATATTCAACAAAATTATAATAAAAACAAAAAATATTCAAGTAAAAATAATCAAATCGAAAATCTTCAACAACAAAAATAAATGGATTTATGTATGTATCGGACCAGAATATCTAGGAACTATCAACTAAATATAATAATTATTTTCGGGTTTTTAATGGGATTTTGACATTTCACTTAAATTCGTTGGGACTTCATACAACCGCATACGTATATTCAAAAAAATAGCTTGTAAATATAGAAGGCTTTGGAAAACCCCTTTCTGCGGCAACGCGCGACCCATCCAAATCAAATTGGATTCGCGCGGCACGCACGAATACGCTTATAGCCGACGATGCTTATAAGAAATTCTTTATTTTGGATCTGACGCGCATAGCCGCGTGTAGCCGCTCATGTAGCAGAAGCGCGTAGCCGCTCGAAAACGCTTCCAGTGGACGACCAGCCTAAATGTGTACCTACGACTTCGAAAAAATTGAGAAACGAGCTTCATTGACAGTTTTAATTTTTTTTTGATTACCTATATAATCGGCAGCCGAATTCCTCCATTTTTTTATCACATCTGAACTATTATGCCGGGTTCACAGTGATAAAGTGCTAATTTTGCTATGTGCACAGTGTAAAATTGCAACTTTCGGACAAATTTAAAAAATGTCAATAACACCTGGTGAATTAAAAATATTCACAAAAGAAACTGCCAACAGATCTCTCGACCTTTACTAAAACTTGTGTTTGATCGGAGTTTATTTAATTTTAAAGTAAAATTTACTTAATTTTTCAGTAAAGTCTTGAATTTGGAGAGATTTCTGTTAACTGAAATTTAATTCACAACTATCTCTTTCGGAAAAAAAATGTAGGTACTGCCCTCTAATGACTCGAAAGAGAAAAAAACTGAAAATTAGCTTTTTATTAACTTAATTTTCAGAAAATATGGATTCGTAAAATTCTCAAATGAATTTTGTTGCAATATTTTTTTTATTTTTAATGTTTTTTATGTTTTTAAATATAAAATAGAAACCTAAATCAACTATTTTGGTATAACAATTCTGCTTATTCATTAGTGCGATAAACAGATGTCACTGATTAGTTCCGAATTTCGGAAATAATATTAAATTTGAGTGTTGAAGTTGAAGTTGAGCCAACTTTACTGATGTTCTCTAATTTTGACATGAGATGCAAATACAGAATTATGCAGTGGAATGAACGAGACGAAACATAAAATAAATTCAATTTCTCATTGTGCACGAGGCATTATGCTCATTCAATGCATTTAAATTGGTAAAGGCTGTTTGGAAGATGCTCGACTGAACCAGCAGATTATATGGACGCTTTTTTCCTTTTCTAAAAAAGGCAGGATTACGATCACAGCCACTGAAAGCGTGCAGAGCCGGAAGAGCAGCACAAATCAATTGACCCAAACTTTTGTAGATTTCAGTGATATCGATACATCGTAATGCATCCAAATCTTCATCCAAATCTTCACATCCAAATCCATCCATCCAAATCTTCACATCGCTTTTTAAGTTGTTCATATTTCCGAGCATTATTATCAATATATGTATCTGTATCAGAGCATGATGCAGACATTAGCAGCAAAATCCAAATTACAAATTTGTTGTATAATTTTTGCATCTGCTTCTTCATGTGAAGGACATGAGAAAACATCTACGACGCTCTTTATGACCGTGCCACTTTCAACAGTATCATCATCAGGAGCTCCACAGCCTATTGTTGCCCTTGGCTTCCTCCAGCGTTCGCCTCCATGATTCTCAATCTCTGGCCCGACTTTTCCAGTTTCTTATTCCCAAATATCTCAAGTCTTCCTCGAAGTCATCAATATATCTTTTCTTAGGCCGACCTGGTCTCCTTTTACCTGACGGTACTTTCCCCAGCACTATCTTTGTCGGGTTCCGTTCCGCACCTCGTTGGACGTGACCAATCCATCGCAGGCTGTTTATTTTGATCACTTTGACAATATTTGGAATCTTACTGATTTCATACAACTTTGAGTTGTATCTTCTCCTCCAAATGCCATCAACCTGTATTCCTTATAGATTTAACGAAGAATTCTCCTTTCAAATCTTCCTACCAATGATTCGTATGCGTTTTTCAATGTCCAACTTCCGAACCATATAGTAGGACAGGCCTTATTAGTGTTGGGTAAAGTGCCAGTTTTGTCTTCCTTGATATATTTGTAGAAGTCAGGTGAGTTCATAGACCAAAGAAGCATTTATTAGACAGTGCTATACTTTCAACAGTATATTTATAACAATAACCGAAATTTAAATATACTATTTTATTACACAAAAAAGGAGCCATCTCAGCCTTTTCCCAATCTTGAATCAAAAATCTAACAAGAGCTCAGCTCAACATAACTCAATTATAAAATGGTGTGAATTAATATTCTTAAAGTACAATAATTTGAATTCTAAAGACAGTTTAGAAGAACGCTGTCTGTCTTGTATACCGAATTTCATATTTTAGAAATGATTCACTATTTATAGATTTTTTACAAGTTAAACGCACCGCTTACGCGCCGGTTGCAAAATTTTTGAGACTGACCATGGTAAAGCAGTTTTTGAATTCGTATACTGTTCACACACTAATTTTCAGATTTTAGAAAGTAATTGCGACATACAAGTTTTTTTTACAAAGTTAGACCCGCGCCGGCGCCAAACGCTAACGAAACAGGCTGACTGACGGCAGGCTATTTCTCTACACCACAAGTGTAACAGAATATAAAAAAAACAGCCTTTCGAAAATGGTTGCACTATTTTGTCGCTCACCTCCCCGGCTATAAAATTTTACCGCCCTAGGCACGGGCCACAGGATTTGATAGCTTTGTCCCAACTTTCTCTAAATCCATCACTGACTCTTGTGTTAATATTTCCAATATTTTGACTTTTCTAAGGGCTGAGGAAAAAAGGCTCATCGTATAACCTTCAATGACCAGGAACTGCCGCTTTGTTATTTTTTGGCTTGATTTTATTTCTTATTACTCTTAATACCATTTTTTTTCTTTCAAAACACACAAAACAATACTGAACTATCTCAATCCCTAGGATTTAAAATAATCAATAGTTCCAAAACAGGGGAAATTTCGATGAAATCCTTCGTGAAATCCTCTGGTTAGATGCAGTCCCTCGATAATTGTCATTTCTTAAAAGAAATAATCCCTGCAACGTCTGGGACTGCAAGTAATCATCCGTTTCTGCATGG
Organism: Thereva nobilitata; assembly: GCA_963855945.1. Taxonomy (NCBI): domain Eukaryota; kingdom Metazoa; phylum Arthropoda; class Insecta; order Diptera; family Therevidae; genus Thereva; species Thereva nobilitata. The sequence goes on along the minus strand of OY979694.1, from coordinate 51,348,594 downwards.
TTTAGCAAAATTTGAATAGATAGGGACGTCTATATCGTTTACTAAAATGGATGCAAATTTGTAGGTATCGTCCTGGAGTCGCTTAGGGAAATTCCCGCTAGATATTCTGCACGTTTCCAGGATTCGTGCTCAGAACGTTCCTGCAGCTTTCTAGCTCCACCAAGCGACTATTTGTCCCAATTTAAGTTGGATTTTTTTTGCAAAAGGAACACGACTGGTGGTGCTTTAAGGTCGCTCAAGGATATGAGAAGGTTGATGACGATCCCTTACAAGGAGCATGTTAAAAAGTTTAAGCTGGTGCTCTTGTAACCGGTATGAATGTATTGGGACCAATTTCTTAAGTGCAATGAAAATTTATTCCAAGTCATTTTAGAACCGTATGCAGCCACTAAAATGTTAACTTTTACAGCGGCAGGGGCCGGGCAAAATACAAGGACTATACTTTAGCGAAAACTAGGTCATTTCTTGGCACGTCCCACGGGCGAGTGGGTGCATATTTCTGCCATGAATTGAAGGATCTCGAACAAATTATTGCTCGTGTTTTAAATGAATTTTTATTTTTCACTGAATGAATTTTGCCTGATTGAAAATTTTCCTCATTTTCAGCTGGAATTCAAGGGAGAACTTTTTTTTTGGAGGCATACAAACACAGGTCTTCTCTGGCCAGAGTTAGTCTAGAGGCAATTTCAAACTTTAAGTAGACTAATTTATATTACGGCGAAGGCATCCTTTGCAGGATGCTTTCTGTTAATTAATGCGCATAAAAATTTCCTAACTTTTAACATATTTTTCAAATGCCTCGCTGCAGTCAGCCATTAGGGACAAAACCGCTCCTTTTTGGGTTTTTATACGAAGAACATTCGTCAACGTCTGACTAAAAAAGAACATTCTGCGAACTGTAATGAAATTGATCAAGTGAATTCGTTAGAAAAATGCTATGGATTACATTATATTTGCGAATAGAGAGCATTCATTGTGGGCGGAATGCATGGATAACTTTTTAATGGGTTGAATAAAAACCCATTTCTGAGAAAAGTATGCCAGTTTTTCGGACTTCGTGCAGCTATAATATTGCTTGATATTAACAATGTTGACTATGCCGTCATATACAGGTATTTCCATCTTTTGTTCTTAATTTTAAATAAATTTTACTATAGTATCAAATTCCGAGGAAAAAGGGATTCTGTGAAACTGAAATTGAATTCACAGGAAAACTTTTACAAGTATCCATTGATAGCTTTGTCCCAACTTTCTCTTGAGGCAAACCAATAAATTTCAGGAATTTTGTTAGACCAAATGCGTTGGTCTCTATCATATCCCATCTACTTGGCAGTATATTTTAGAGGTCATTTATGTACAGAGTGACCGACGACCGATTTTAAACTGCAACTGCAAGGCTTAAGTGCATAACAATAAGTTAATCAATACTTACAAAGGGATCGCTTAACTGCTTATTAGCGCACTTATGTGCATAATGTGAAAAACATTGGTATATTATATTATATGTAGATGATACATACACAAATTTAAATTCAATTGGATAATTGTAGAGTTTAACCCCACCTTTCCGATTTTCTTGCAATTTTAGTATGTTGTAGTATTCATCATCCTGAACAAGGTTATATGTACAAGGTGTTTCAAACTTAAATGCTAATCCGTTAAGGGGTGATTCCTGGGTATATTTTAATCCTAATATTTGGCTTGTTGTGAAAAGCCTATAGTTATTAAGTACTACTCCTTGGTCGTCGCTCCTGAAAATAATCTTGGCATTGTTATTAATTCCAAACTATCTTGTTTCAAACATGTCTCACTTATTAGGCCTACAGCACAGCCCCAGAAAATGAAATAAAAAAAAAATAACGAAGTTGAGGTAACTGGTTGGAACCAATTGCAATCGATAGAGGATGCAAAAATTCATCTACAGTTGCTTTTGGCCGAAGTAGACAATATGAAAGAAGTGGAAATAGAAGACATAGAAAGATAATCAAAAAAATTATATCATAACTTGTAACCTAAGGACTAGGCCTACTGGGGATACCATGTAAAAATGCTGGTTGCATTCTACTTCAAAGGTGGTGCGGAAACGAATGCAGGGCGGTGCCCGAGTTTTCTCATCCCCATTTCTCGAAAACTATTGGTTCTTCCTAAATTCGGTATAGGACACTTTTATGCAGATTTATCTAATGAACAAACTTTACTTAACCAAAATTTTCGTAAAGCCAATAATTTACGAGATATTTGCGAGAAACTGATTTTGGTGACCTTTGAGCTCTAAAATCTCAAGACGCGGACACGAGATTATATGAGACTTTTGTTACATCATTTAGAATGCCAAAACAAAAGTTCATACAAATTTTCAGCTTATAACCTCTCATTCCGAGGTTGACCCCTTTTTTTGCCTTATTTGAGTGGACTAAAACCATAGAAATATAAACTAACATGGAACGGCTGTGTCGTGTAAAAACCCTGTACGTGAGCGACCACACTAAAGATAGCTTGTTTAACCCTAGAACACTACCTACGCGTCGATTCGACCTACACTTTTTTTTAGTTTGTTATTCTGGCCACCATTGGCACTGCATGAGGTGCAGCAGCCAGCAGTGCTTCGGGTAGTTAGTTGTGAGCGAGGCACCGTTTAAAACGGATCTCTGTGTGTTTAACGAGGTGAGTAAAAACTATTCTCCCAGTAGCTAGTACGTTGATCCGACGTGTATGTAGTAATATGAGGGTATGCATGTGGTGAACATCTGAGTAAAATATGTATGCAGTGCAAAGGAAAATTCAAAAATTTCTAATTCATATGTAGATTGTGAGAAACCGTACACTTTTTACTTTTTGTTTTTGAATTTCAATTTGTACAACTCAGCCTTTGAAAATTATTTTTTTTCTTTCAAGTTAACTTTCGTTTATATATTTTAAATTTTATATTCCTATATGGAGGTGCTTTTACGTTTTGCAGTATTTTTAATTTTAACAACTAAGGACTATTTTTTTTATTTTAATTTACCCTCATTTCACCCATTTTACCCGCCAAAATATGGGTTTTCCAAAATGTGCATCGAATCGACGTACAGGTAGCGTTAATAGCCACTTTTTCAAGGGTAGTATTCTAGGGTTAAAAGGACAGCACTACATAGTGTGCACAAGTGGGACACAAATTGCCGAACAGTCAAGGGTGGCTTCTTGAGTGAATGGTGCCGTGCCAAGTCAATATCCGGCGGGCATAGATTTTATGCCAGGAATTTTATTCGCCTCGCTTTTAAAACGTCCCTCTTATTATTTTTGCATATTTTGGCCTGCACTGCCTGACCACTAATACCGAGTGAACTCAAACACATCAGGAATTGTGGTACGCTTAATCTGGCTTACAGCCATTCCGTGTTTAGTTTATATTTCTATGACTAAAACCAAAAAACGGCACAGAAAAAATACGTAAATTTTCAATTAAAAAACCTGAAAAACCCTTTGAACAACAACAGCACAATAAATTTGAGTGACAGTAACATATGTACGTCAAAATAAATATCGACAGCGAATGCTTTGTAGAACAACAACCATTACTTCTCCGAGGAATGAACCATACAAATTTCGAATAATTATTGAAAAAATTATTCACTTAAGCGAGCACCGCACTTATGCACTTTACGCACTCAGTAAAAAGGGTAGAAATATTCCTAAATCGACATATTTATAAAATTTAACTCCATTGTATTTTATCGACGAAAACCCTTAACCGGAGCTGCAGTAATGCTGGGTAGACTAATAAAAAGTCAAATCTAAATGCAATTAAAATTAGTTATTTGGTATCTTTTAACAGTGTAATCAAGCGGATTTTGTTTTAGAAATAATAATAATCCTTCAATGGCATCCATTTTGCTTCAGACATTTTTGCAATATTTACCTTATGTCGACGAACCCTCACCTGGACTGATACCTTCGATTTCGTATTGAATATGTTCTCGTAGAGACCTTGTTGTTGATGGGAATTGCTGTATACGAGAGATTTGAAGTATCCTCACAGGAAAAAGTCGCATGGGGTTAGGTCGGCTGATATAGGGCACCGGTCGATGTTTCCAAAGCGACTTATTAATTTTCCCGGAAAAATGCTCCTTAGTTTCCGCCATGGCTCCATCCTACTGGAAATTGGTTCTGTTATTGCAGCCAACATAGTTACGTTGTTCCGGTATAAAAAAGTTCTCCAGTATCGTCCAATACCATTCTGCACTGACTGTAAAATCTACCGGCGGGCAAACTGTATAATAATTTTTCAGGACAAGGTTATGCACTTGCTTCGGTGATTTAGGAATGAACGCTTTTTAGATAAAGCCTGGCGCCAAATGATACCGTCAACATTTCCATCAAAATTTCACAGAACCGTCCTGTTCGCTCAATGACTCCATCAAATTTTCAAATTATTGTTAAAAAGCAAGACAGAAAATATCAGTGTCTGAAGCTTATTTCTGGAATGTTATTTAAATATTTTAAATTGAATTTGAGTGTATTGTACTCGACATATACATCACATATTATACATCGCTTCTGACATTTTTAACAAATTAACTCGTCGCGAATATCAAAGAAAATTCATTTTCCTGTTATCAATTTCAATCATTGGAAAATTCAGGGAAAACCCTAGATGCATTCGTGTTCTGCCATCATAAAAATCGAGTAGATTCTATTTTTCGCCACGTAGATGGTGACGTTATTATTCAGCGAAGCTGCATAAGATCCCAATGAATTTATTTGCACTTTTTGATAGTGTCAGATGTCATTGATGTTGACAGTATTATTGGCCACCAGGCTTAATTCGACAATGTCTTCTAATTCATGTATCAGAGATAACGACCACTAGAGTTAATTAAAATTTTAATTTAGGAAAATTAAAACAAAATTTATACCCTCCCTCGTTTGTTATTTTTTTTCTTCTAAAACGTGACACTATTTGTGAAACCAAATAGAGCCCATTTTTTGTTTTTGAGATGTAAAAGTGGTAAAAGTTCTTCCGGAAACAAGAAATTTAAATTTTAAAAAGAATATCAGCAGGACTACGCGAATTGATTGCTGTTCTTTGGTAAATAATTAAGGAGTACCTATCTGTTTTGAGGGCCAACCTCTATAATCGATAGCTTTAACAACCGAGAAATCAACATCTAAAAGAAGCTCCATAGATTCTGCAAAACAGAAACTTAAAAGTCACGCCGTCAAATCACATTCCTTTAAGCACAACTCAAGGCGTTTCTAGAGGAGAGCCCCTCGACACAGTTAATGGTAAAGGTTGGCGGATTAGAAAAAAGGACCATCCTAATCCAACAGATAAAACCAAAACGTCTAAATGGTTCCCAACTTTCAAACCAAACGTTACCGTGGTTCATTCAGGTAAGCCTCTATCACGTAAAAGTTGCATGTGTTGGAGGTTTACCACAATTTAGGTAACAAGGGCTCTTGAATGCCCTGATCCCACAAAAAAAAAAATTAAAATCCTCCTTACAAAAATAATGTAAACTGATCTGCTACAACTCCCTTCATAGTTATAGATCTATGGTTGCTTTATTCATTACAAACTTAGGGCTCTTCCAATCTCAAAATTCTTAACTGCAGTGATTGTGAAGGTGGGAAACTAGGAGGAGGTAAACTAGACCTAGTTGAAGCTTAAACCTAGCTTGTACGGGACGAGAAGATATCCAATACTGCCTTAGGAAGAAAAAATACCACATTATCGTCTGCGATGCAAACACCCATCACACCGAATGCGACAGCACTGTCACCAACAATAGATGTGTGCGTTTATTTGAACATATCTATGCATAGATAATAATGTCTGAGCCAGAGTTTATGTCTGCAAGACTTCTTGGATATGACAATTATGTTAAATCAATTTAAAATTGGCATGTCGTCAAAGTCTGACCACAGACATAAGATTTAATGTATAAGCTGCCATAAACACGGAGCAGAGGGAATTCAAAATATCCAGAAAAACCGACAAGGGGAATACGGAGAGCTCCAACAGTTAGAGAATGAGTGCTCATATAGTAACATCAGCATTATAGAGAAATAAGACTACCCTCTTCCTAAATATAGGCTATTCTGACCATCTATGACGCTCTCCACAGAATAAACGGTGCGAGATCGAACTCGTAAATGAATAGAGAGCCTACAACGAAGAGCTGAAAAGATCACAACCCAGAGCCTGGATAGATTTCTGTTGTATAGACAAACATTCCATTACGGTTCGTCTGCCGCCTTATACCCGCAACACTAGATTAGCCAACTCGGCTTATTCCCTTTAAAAAACCTAACACAGTCTAGGGTGGGATTGCAAAAGGCGTTTCAACTCATTTGTTACGAGTTTTAAATGGAAAAAGTCAATGGAGAACTCGAAACAGATGATTTGAAACAACTTCTGTAATGCCACCCCTGTATTCTCGAACTCCTACAATATCAAACGTTCAAAAGTTCAAACGCCGGTTTCATCGCCACTCGCTTCTACACGCTCCTGACCAGGAGCGGCGGAGAGCTTGGGGATTGAAGGAAAAGTGCACACGCACAAACATTTAACGTACACCTAATAACACAGAACGTTGGAGGGCCGTCTCGGTCGCTGGCCTCGAAGGAACGTGGTCGAAAGGCCGCACACAAGCAAGGCTTTTCATACGAAAACTAAATATATTATATTAGAGCTATTAAGAACGTATAACCGTATGGTCTTAGCTATTTACTCCAACCGAAGAGCATTTAAAAAGGGGATTGGCTCAGGGGCATGCCGAAAGAGGGATTTACCAGTAGGCTCCACATGAGGACTCCATATGGCAAATGAGGGACATGATGAAAGAGGGCTTCCCCCTTAGTTTCCTCATGAGCACTACACAAAAAAAATCCGTGATACTGAAGTGCGGTATGCGCAAAACGCCCGCTAGCGGCGAAATTATGCGAAATTCGAAAAAACAGTGAAAACAAAATTTCTAGGAAATTTTATGCTCTACAACTCATCACCGTTACTTTTGTTAGCATATTTTTTATCATGAAAAAAAATTTCACTCGGTTACTTGATCGGTGAAGGTCGCTCTCCTACGTATGTTAGACTATGAGGCAAACCATATTACAAATGAAATGGGACAATCCCAACATCTCCGTATTCGAAAAGCTTTTTAAAAGGCTTTAAAGTAAAACCCTTTAGCTTTACTTTTACTCCTACAAGGCCTTAGTTTTTGTTGTTGCATTGCTTAATTTTTCAGGGAATTGTGTTGGTGATAGTGATGAGGAAATGCAATTGATTTTAAATTTCTTGTTTTTAACATCATTGCTAATCTCTTCTGGTAAATAAATTATTAATAGTTTTTTATTTATTTATTTATTGAACCAGTAAGAAAATTACATACGTATTACAAAATACCGTAGTAATTCCTACAGAGGTATGAAAATACTTGTGCGTAGGAAACTGATATCTTACATGCTAAATAGACAAAAAACTATAAAAAATATAAATTTTACAAGTTATAAAATATATAAGGAATCCAAAACATAGGAGATAACATGATAAATATTTTTGTTGATATAAATTAGGATTCTAAAAACAGATTCTAATAATTTTTAATCCAACTTAAAATAAAAACCTTAAAATGTCTATTAAATTTATACATTTTCTATTATCCATTTTTTATTTTATTCTTAATATATTTATTATTTATATTCATTGTTATGGTCTTTGATTCATTAGGTAATTTATTGAACAGTTTAACAGCAACAATATAACTATTTTTATTACTAATTGCTTTACAAATTTTTGGTAAGAGAATACTTTTATTTCTAGTTCTACTAGTTGAAAATTCATATTTACTTTTAAGTTCACTATAATGATATACAATTGATTCTAAGCAAAATAATTGTTCTAAGTTTAAAGAATAATTGTTTATTTCAAAAACATTCTTCTTTATGATTTTTAATATTTTATTCTGAAGATGTTGCAAGAGATTTAAATTATTAGAGTAAGTTCCACCCCAAACAATTATCCCATAACTTATAACACTCTGAAAAAGAGCATAGTAAATTACCATAAGGATATTGAGCTCCATAAACTGAGATAATTTATAAAATACATAAGTAAGATATTTGGTTTTATTTATTATATATTCAATATGCTTATTCCATTTGAGTTTATAGTCAATTATTACTCCCAAGTATTTACAACTTTCAACTCTATTTAACTTTTTATTTTTAATTCTTATTTCCATATCAACAGGGACGCTGTTACAGTAGTTCCCAAACGTGATGTAGGCCGTTTTATCTATGTTCAAATCAGTTTGTTGGCTTTTAGCCATAAATCAATTTTTTGCAACGTTTCATTCATACTGTTTTTAGTTTCAAGCCATGTTTTTCCTTCAGTTAAAACAGCAGTATCATCAGCATAAGACACAACATTTCCATGATGAATTTCCTCAAGAAGGTCATTTACATATAGAATAAAAAGTAGTGGTCCTAAAATTGTCCCTTGCGGTACACCAGTTTTAATTTCTTTATACTCACTTACAACGTTGTTGCTTAACTTAACTCTTTGTTGTCTGTTTGATAGGTAACTCGATAATAACTTTAGTGCACTACCTCTTATCCCATAACAATAAAGTTTATCCAATAGAATATCATGATTTACCGTATCAAAGGCCTTTGCTAAATCTAGAAATGTTACAATAACTGGTTTACTTTTATCCAAACATTGATATATCACATTGGTAATAAAATCCAAAGCATCTTTTGTTCCTAATCCTTTTATAAAACCGAATTGTTTTTTAGATAATATTTTATGTTTTTTTAAAAATTCAAAAATTCTTTCATAAATTAATTTCTCAAAGATTTTTGCAATATTTGAAATAAGAGATATAGGCCGGTAATTTTTAGCCTTACTCTTATCATTTGCTTTAAAAATTGGAACAACGTCAGCTTTTTTGAGTGCATCAGGCCATACTGATAATTCAACACATAAATTAAAAATATATGTTAAAGGTTCAGCTATATTTTCGGAAATATTTTTAAGTACTCTCGCATGTATATCATCAACTCCACCAGCTTTATCTTTTAAATTATCAATTATAATTATGACTTCATCCTTTGTAGCTGGGTATAAAAAAATGCTATTTTTATTTATCAATGGCATTTTTACCTCATTATTAGGAGTTGCACCTATTTTATTACTTAGGTTTATACCAACCTCACAAAAATATTTATTTAAATATTCAGCAATACTTTCAGGTTTATCTATCCTAATATTAGTATCATCAAATAAATAATCAATTCCGTAACTTTTTTTTTGTTTTTTGCCCAGTTTATGATTTATAATACTCCATAGCTTTTTATTATTTGACCTATTTTTTTCAATTAAATTTATATCATATTTTACCTTGGCTTTAGTGATCACCTTATCTAAAAATGTTACATATCTTTTATATTCAGTTTTTAATTGTTCATTGGTAGGATTCATCTTCCAAATTTTATAGAGCTGTTCTTTAGTTGAACAGGAGGTAATAATACCTTTGGTTATCCACAATTTTCGAGGAATTTTTTTAGACCTAATTTTACAGCTATTATTATATTTAGCACTGTAAGTGCAGTTCTTAATTTTATTTATTAATAAATCTATAGCCATATTTGGATCATACAACATAAAATTATTCCAATTCATTTTGTTAGCATTGTTTTTTAATTTTTTGTAGTTGATATTAAAAAATGTATTTAATTCATCCTCATTTATCTGTTCTTTAATAGCAATAATAAGAGGAAAATGTTCAGGAAACACAATACTTAGTCTGATAGGTTCAAAGTTAAGATTACTAGTTTTAACAAAAAAGTTATCAATACACGAACCTCCTTTGTCATTATCAGAAGGTCTTGTTACTTCTTGAAAACAAGGAGAATACCCTTTTCCTAAGAGATTGCTTAAATGTTCTTGACTTAAAACATTTAATTCGAATAAGTCAATGTTGAAATCTCCTGCAATAAAATGATTTTTAGTATTGTGGGAATCAGAAAGATATGCTTTCAAGTCCTGTATGAATTCAGATTTTGGTAAATCATGAGATCTATATAAGGCAGAGATTGCAAAATTAATTTTATTACTAATTTTAATTTTAGAGTGTAGAATGCTCAATCTTCCATAATTCAGGATACTTGTTGACTCATTTAGATTCTCTTTAATATACATAACAACACCATCAGCTTGATTAATTCTACTATTGTTGTAAAAAAGTTTATATCCAGTCATTTGGAAGTATTCATAGTATTCTAAATTCCAAGTTTCTGTACATACAATAACTATAGGCTTATTTATTAATCTTTCAACAAAAACTTGTAGCTGATTAAAATTTGAATTTAATCTTCTAATATTAACAGATAAAATTAAATTATCATTAATATTCAAATTTCTGTTTAAAGATGAAAAATTGTCATAATAGTTTCCTTTTGCAATATTTCAATATCTTCATTTTGACAGTTGTCCATTTCTTCTTTAATTATGTTGAGAACCACTGGAGCTACTTGGTGTTGACGTTTTTGTTATCGTGTTAAAGTTTTCTACTTTACTGATGTATTTTGGTATATCAGGCATTATAGGATAATCAGTTGACTCGATGGATTTCTTAATTTTATTTTTTAGGTACTGACACTTTTCACTATCTATTGCCACATGTGCTATATCAAGGCTTGTTTTAAGCTGCTTATTATGATATATGCAATTCACACATTTATGCTCAGTATTTTCACATTGCCTTGTTTTGTGACTTCCAGCACATTTTAAACATTTTGATTCATTTTGACACTTAACACCACTATGCCCAATTCTTCCACAATTAAAGCATGGTCTAATATTAATTACATCATAAACTCTGCACCTTTGGAATCCAACGAAAATTCTTGAATTATTTTCCTTAATACTTTTGTACATTTCAGATGTCACTTCTACTATAGCACTTTGCCAGCCTTTATTATTAGTATACATATGTAATACCTTGCACCTGTCATTAAATTTATCAAAATTTCTTTCGTTTATATCATGTTCCAACAAAATGTTATCGAGATTTGCACTTTTATCAATTCCCACTATTTTCAATTTAGGATTTGATAATTTTTCCAATTCAATTTTAAAATTTTTAGATAATCCATTTTGCAATATTTTTTCAGCACTCAGAGCACTATCATCATCAAGGCACTGTAAAACTAATTCATCTTTTTTGTTTATAATCATACGCTTAGTTTTGATACTTTTATTCTTAACTAAATATGTTCCCACAGATTCTTTCAGGTCACTTTGGTCTTGTTTATTTTTCTTTTGAATTATAACTTTAGGCACTTTTTTTGGCTTTGGCTTAGGAAAATTAATAACTTGTGAATATAATACCTTATTATTCTGCTGATTGGATTTTTCATGAGCAATTATGCCTTTCAAAATTTCATTTTTATCCATAAGTTCCTTGTTAAGTTGCCTTAGTAGAAATATTTCTTTTTTAATACTTTCAATCTCTTCTTCATCCCTCATTGTTTTGTTTGGATTAAACTGTGTTTCATTGGCAATTTCACTTAGAATTTCTTGTTTTATTAAATCTCTTTTTTCTTGTTTAATTTTCGCAATTAGTTTTTTAGTTGTCTCATTTAGTACCACGTCATTATTTTTAGAGGTTATGTTAAGATCTGGATGTTCAGGACAAATTACTAGCGTTGGACTTAAAAAAATAGGATCACTTAATGCCTTGAAATCACTTAGATGATAATTATTATCACATATTAAACAAATAACAGTTGTTACTCTCTGTTTTGGATGACACTTGAATGTTTTTTCAGAAAGCTTATCGGGTGGTTCCTTACACGCCGCCATATTGCGAAATTGAGTTTTAATTAAAAATGGTATAATTAGTATCATTAGTAATATTATTTAGACAATTTGTTCTTCCAGGGGACCTCTTTTGTGTCCGTGTCATTTATTCTCACGGCAAGACCCAACTTCAGAATTTGATGATGATAGTGTTGGTGAGAATTTTGCTAGACTCTTGCTCTTGGTCTTGGTCTTGTTCTGTTAGTCTTGGTCTTACGAGCATACATAGGTAAGTCTTGGTCTTGCTAAATGTGCAAGACGGCAAGAACAAGACTGTTTTTGCTCATCACTGGTTGGTTGCCGTTAAGGGTGTCCTTTAGCAAATTCGATAGACCGATTCTGGTTCTATTACAGAGGTCAAGCAGTATTGAACGTGGTTAGTACTCAGTTTGACGACCGCATTGGTAAAACGGCACTCAGGTTTAAAAATATAAAGGCTCGACATCGGCGCAAGGGGAGCAAATAGGGCATTCCTTATGACGAAGCGCGAATGAGGCAAGGCGTTAGATGCCCTTTGTGGGCCTTATGGCAATCCACACGGGCCCACGTGAGGCAGTGGGGCTAGCCTCATAGGGGGCCTATCTGCACCCTCTTCCCAAAATGCTGGTCGGGAATAACCCCATAACTAAAGAATTTAATTTAAAATCATATGACCAACAGACAGCTGTTAAATAAATTTACTAATAACCTTTTTACATTTTAACGTGCTCCCCACGCATAACGATTATGCTCCACCGCCCCTGATCCTGACCGCAAACCTATTCTATCATTTGAATTACGCTTACTACCAGACATTGCACCATGACCTGACCAACGACATGACGGTTCGCTAGTACAGGTTGATTCTTGAGCTTAGAACTGCCACATGAAAAAAGCGAGATATGAATTGGTACCTGAATATGACAGGCTGGGTTTAAAGTCACTCCAAGAACACTGACATTTTGACGTAAGGGATTTCTATGGATGGAGCTACAAAACGGTGCCTGTCAGCCCCAATTGCTTCCTCGTCCTCGGTTTTTGGCGAGGTTGTTGCGGCTGCCATTACCTACTTACCATTAATCTAGTTCGGAATAATAAACGTTTTCTTAATTTTTGTTATTGTTTTTCTAACCTAACACACGAAAGGACCTTTTATGTAGTACCTACAAATATTTTTAGTTTACGGTATGTCAATTGAATATTGTTTCATATTAAAAAATCGATTATTCGCTTTGCCATTTATTATTCTTGGCAATAATCATTATTTTTTGTACAAAAACTGCATTGATTAACTTTAGTTACTGGGAAAACCCAAAACAATGTATGCTCTTATTAAACAACCATTTGAAAAATGCTTTGTGTGCAATTATTAGATCCACCATAGACCATAATTAGTAAATTCAGCAAAATTATATTTCCTATTTATCATGAAATTTTATTATCGGAAATATGTGTGATGTACTGATTCGTATTTCATGTCATTCATAAAAATTGCTTCCCTTTCAAATTTTAGATTCGAACGAAATCTAATTGGGATATTTTGAAAAAAATCCTATTTATTATCGAGAAATGAAGAAATAAAATTAGCCCAAAAAAATATTTGATGGATAAGAAATTTATGCTAAATGCCTAAAAATAAACCCACCCCGTATGAAAATCAAGACATCAAAATCCTCTTATGGTGTAATCACATAAGTGTTCCCCGAGATACACGTCCGCCATTCTGAAGGCTGCCAAAAGCGTTCGAGTACCGCTTATCACGGAATTCTTTTATGTTAATTCCCTTCATTAAATGGAAGTAAATTCTAATTTTACATGATTCCGTGACGCTTATCACAATTTTAAGAACGATATTTTATTATGTAGGAAACTTTTTACGACCACCCACCCCCGCCCTATGCTTTGCTGGCCAATAAAGCTCTGATTTCGTAAAGTGCAGCCCGTGATTTATTAACCCCCTTTTCATATGACTATAATATAGGATATATTATAATACTCGGAGGAGGGTAACGGGGGCTAATGATAGTCGATAGTTATATGGGCACAGAGATATTATACGTGTTTCGTGATGAACTTGTGTTTTTTTCGATTACTTGGATGTAAATTAAATTTTATTGATTTATTATTGGTGGATAATAATGAGGGCCTTAATAATTTATATTTGAAGCCGAAAGCGAAGGAAATTGATATTTACATACAATTTTCCGTTGATAATTAGGATATTGTTTCTGATTTAATTTCGTTAATAATAAATGATAATAATTAATATTAATCGACTGCGTGCCATGGGCAGCTATTGCAGATTAAACACCGCCATAAAATATCCACCAGCGTGCCTACATTAAGTGGGTGGACACTTGTTTTTGGAAAAAGAACAGAACTTAAAAGCATATCCAATGTGTTTAAGGGTCTAGCAAAATTTTATTTTGATATACTTTATTGACTTAACTTACTTTCTAAAGGTGAAACTCCAATGTACGCTTGGATTGCTTTGGTGCTTTGCTTTGCTTTGACATATACAATAAACCAATGCATTGTTATGAGATAAAACCAAATGCTAAAGCAAAGCTCGAAATGACGAATGTTCAATTTTTAATGCTTTGCACGCTTTGGCCATTGTTGAATATTTCTTTTGCTTAGAAAAATAAATGTGTTTAGTGTCGTTTTAGGGAATTTTAAGATAAGGAAATTATTTTTTTGGGGATAACATTAACTATGCGTATTTATTGGCCTCGATTGCCAGATCCGCCGGATCGGACACTCCCGCCGCAACTGCGGATTTGAGATACGAAAAAATTTTTCCGCGGGGTTTAAACGTCAAATTTGCCTAAGCAAAGCCGATAGCAAATCCGATATCGCGTATTTCATAATCGCGTGAGTGTTCACTCTGAATTTTTTCGGTAATTAAATCCGCATCCAATCCGCAACCGCTGTTTTAAATTCGCGATTGCGGATTTGAGAATCGCAAAGTGTCAAACCCGCCTCACTCCCGATCCGCCGGATCTGGAAATCGAAGCTAATAATTCAAAATTAATTTGAATCAACTTTTTCTATATCCCAATTTCTCGTAAATTTGGAACAGTTATGCCCGGTTTTACAGTGTTCACTTAAGCTTTCGCTCAGCCTTAAACTTTCGCTAAACTTATTTTACTGTTTCACAATAGTGGTTCAAATGTTGAACTTGCTTCAAATTGACTTGAACCAGAGCCACTGAATTTGGCTACTTAAGCCAAAGCTCACGATATAAGTGAGAGAAATGTCATTGTAAGTTGTAAATTTTTTCAATTGTAAAAAGAAATAAAGATTATTTTTGTGGAATAATGTATGAAATTTTCGAGGATATTATTGATGAAATTGATGAAGAAGATTATTATGTGTTAGTGCGTGTACCTAGATTAAAAAGATTTCACAGCCGAAGGAGCTTCAAGTATTGGGATGCAATGTTCCCTCTAAGCTGCGCAGGTGCGCGACTGCGCGCTAATTTTTCGAGAGTTGCGCAGCCGTTTTTGAATTCTGCGCACAATGGGCTTGCTCACCATTTTTTTATTTCTTTTTATAAAAGATTTACATCTAAAAATGACAAAAATCCTATTTTCACAAAAAAAGTAAAGCGTAGTTCGTTGTTGCGTAAGTTTTGTATACAGCATAGCGTCCGTGCTTGCAGTCCAGCGTTACCATCTTAGTGGTTTTAACACTAGAACTGGTGGTTAAGACTTGCCTTTAGTGGGAAAAAATCGTATCTAGTGGGTAAGAGGAAAGTAGACAGGAATACAATAATAGTTTTGGCCATGCACTGACTAAGCCATAACAAGACATCAATTCCTACTGACCTAATGATTCACTCAAATAACAATCAAGATCACGTGTCAAATCCATCTTCTGAAGTGGAATGAAACCAAAAATACCAACAAATTTTCGTCTGAAGCGCTGCAGAGACGCTTAAGGAGTATCTCGATTTGAATAATTGGGCAGCCATTTTTGCTATTTCATTACTAATTTTGCCACATTCGCACACCGATGTTGAAAGACTTTAGCAGCATGAACATTGTCAAGAATAAGTGAAAGTCTAAGCTCAGGTTCCACCCTTATATTAACGTCATTCACGTTATGGTGCAATGCCTAGTAGGAAGCTTAGTTCAAAGAATAGAAAAAAGATAGGATAAGTTTAAAGGAAGTCTAGGGATGCATAAGGAGGTGGCGGTAACCTGGCGTTTGAACTTTTGGTTGTATGAGTTCAAAGGCTACCGTCGGGGTCAGCGGGAGATAGCTTCGTTGGAGTCTTACGCCTCCTGAAAATGGTGAATCTCGCTAACCAGGCTACAAAGAGGTGTGCCGTCCAGGTCAGGTAAAGACCTTAGGAGAACTTTGCTACCCCGATTAACCAGCCGGCAAGATGCCTTATTAGAGCCGTGTATACCCTTCGAGTGCCGACTAATGATAATTTGTCAAAGCAATAATGCTGATTCTATTATTAAAATATTGATATTTTATAGCATTTAGTGGAGTCATTAATTTTTTTATTTGAATTAGTTTGCTTATTTCCGCTTAAATAGCGGCTTTCAAACAATAAGTTTGAAGAACTTTACATTTAGTGGAATATTCTAGTTACTTTTGGTGACGAGGAAAATATTTTAGTGGCTTTGTGGTGGTTTTAAAATTCGAATCTAGTGGTCTCTCGAGGAAAGCTGTTGTAGTCACGTAGTTGGTAAAGTCACCGAGCGAAACATATGACTAGCCTCTGTTTTTATACTTCTCTTGTTGTATAGTTCGTCGTTCAATCATAGTAGATCTTGCTCTAATAAAGAAAGAATATAAACAGAGATATGAACAGTAATGTAAAAATCCTTTTTTGTTTGTGGGTAATTAAAATGCTTTAAAATGTAATTTTCAAGAGTATTATTAAAAAAATATTTCACTTCAAACACAGGCGCAGACCTTTCCCCCCCCCCCTTGCACTCTTTTACATACATTTTGAATATTTTTGCTCGCATAAATTTTGTACCGCGCAGTAAGTGAAAAAATTAGAGGGAACATTGTTGGGATGACTCCGAATTCTATACTCGTTTTAGAATAAGCAAGCAATGAGCTTGGGAAATATTGGATCAGATACGGATGCGTATTGAACACAAAACGACATGGTACTTGAATTACGTTTTTGTAATGTTTTCTATACAATATTATAATCTTTATCTTTGCAGGAATAAAGCAATTAGTGCTGATTGCATGTTCCTTCTAAGACTACGATTTTATGCAACAGGCAGTTTCTTGATGATTGCTGGAGAATTAATTAGTTACTTCATTCAATGTGTAGGTGGAGGCAATGCAGAACTGTTTCGGAACAGGAAAAGATACTTTTCATTCAACGTACAAACGGTGTGTGATGTTTCCTTGAAAATTATGGATATTGTATCAAGATGGCCAGGAGCAACTCATGACTCCATTATTTTCAATACCTCTAAAATTAAATCAAGGTTTGAAGCAGGGGGATTTGGTAACTGCATTATTGTAGCTGATGGAGGTTACCAATGCAGAAGCTATGTAATAACTCCACTTCGAAATACTACGAATAATGTGTAGGAGTTGTATAATGAATTACAAATCAGGGCGAGGAATTGTGTCGAAAGATCATATATAGTGTGGAAGAGAAGTTTTCCTGTTCTAGCAACTGGATTAAGCTTAAATCTTCAAACAATTCAAAGCGTAATCGTTTCCACAGCCATTTTGCACAACGTCTGTGTTAAAAACAATGATTGTAACCCTCCACCACTAGATCCAGATCTAGAAGCAATGGTTAATATGATTAACTCCACAGATTCGACGACAATAGGGTACAACTATGACACGACTACAAGGCGAGCTCTTATTTCAGAATATTTTCATAACCTACTCCAAGATTGAAATGAAAATAAGAAACAAATTTAAACTAAACATATCTCTTTTATTCTATGCACTGCTATTGTTGTTCACTTGAACTTCTCAAAATTGCACATTTTAACTCGTGCTCTTCTCGCAAAAAATTTCTTTTTAAATTTGTTCCTGCACCATTTCCATTTTCTCGTCAGCCAATTGCTGCCATTTGTCTGCTCCCATTTTTCTTTTGGAAACACTCAAAATTTTATTTTTTCTCCTCCCAAGTACAAATTTATCTGTATAATAAACAATTAATAGATGATCCAATTTTAGTAAAAAAATTTATAAAATACATTACCTTTACTTGTTGTTGCCATTTCTTCTGAGTGTTTGTTAAATTTCTTCTGCTTCTCCTCGATTTCGAATGTGGCTTCGATTAATGGTTCAACCACCAAGACTCCTTCGGTACAGATTTCATTATTTTCGTCCCACACGTTCTAGACAGTCGATTCAATCGCGGCATATTCTGAAAATATAGAACAAATTAATTAAAATAAGACGAGACAATCAAGTAATTGCATCTTACCATTTAATCCATCACTGTCGTACACCGACTCAAGACCGTGGATTTGTGGACCAATAACTTCTCTCATTTTTTCGTCCACATCATCCTTCGGTTTTGGGGACTTTGGTGGACCTCCACCAGCTCCATACAAACACCTTTTTTCCTCGGCCGACTTCTGTTTCGTTCTTTTTTTTTATATTTTCATACTTTTTTCGAAGGACATCAAGTGATCGAAATGATGTTCCCGATTTTGAGTTAAACTCTATTTATGTCCTTCCATTTTTTGGCCTTCATCTTCACGTTTGTCTTACAAGTCTGCTTGTTTTCAATGATGCTTTTGTATTTTACAACAAGTGAAACCAGTAAACTGATTTCATTTGCTAAAAAATTTGGACTTCGTTTTTTCGCGATTGAAGCCATAATTTCTTCAAAAATCCGTAATGCTTATTTAAATTCAAAATTCCGTTTCACAAATTCCGCCAAAAATGACAACTGATTCAACCACAGTGTCCTACAGAAATTCAGTCAACTAGGTTCAGTTGAACTGAGGACAAAAACAAAGTGTGAAACGATTTCAACTTGAGCTACAGCTTAAACTAACTACTCAGGTTCAGCTGAGCGAAAACTTAAACCGACACTGTGAAAGGGGTCATTAATCCCATAACCCATAATATGTGCTTCTTTATCACTCTACACCACAATACTTCAAATTTTCATTCTACTCTTTTTGCAGACACAATTTACATACGATCCTTTGTTCTTTTCATGAAATAATAATGTCCATTCCAAAGGATGCCGCAATTCATGGCGCTTACCTCTTTCCTGTAATAAGATTCATTCATTATACCTCATATTAGTAGGGCAGGCCGCTCCAACAGGTTCAGCAATCTGCCTAGTGGCTTGTAGCTTACACTTGCCTGCTCCAGCTGTCCTGGTGCAATCACAGAGAACATGAAGAGCAGATTCATCTCCCTGTAAGTGGGCTCCTCAGGCCAAATAGAAATAAGGGGATAGGGGAGAGGTGGTATGAAAGGGACACGTATTGAAAGGGACAATTCAAATTACCGGCAAAAGAAAAGTCGTTTCGAGACGACACAATTAATGTGGTATGGTAACGCTGATGCACATTCAATCGCGCCTAACTTAGCGCTCCTGCCATTTCTAAGATGGCGATGTCGTGTATGTGTTTTTACTTTTTAATTCTACTCCAAAGTAATTTTTCAATATCCTTTAGAATTGTTTTAACAAATGCTATAAATTGATTATTATTTGGTTGTCATTGTTTTTGATGGTCTCGATACAGACAAATACAAGAACGAAAGGCCAGTAAACTTTTATTGAAAATTGTAGATTTCGTGGTTATGTTTTTAATTTGTGTATGATATTTATGAAAGGGACACAACGAATGGTTATGAACGGAACGTCCCTTTCATGACCGGTATTTCATGTCGGTTTTACAGTAATAATTTATCCTCTTTGCAGTTTAAAATGCCACCTAAAAAGAGAACCCGTGTCGATGCACACAAAATTGAAGAAGCTGTGAATGAAGTCTTACAAAAAAGGATTTCTGTGAGATCGGTTGCCAAAATATTTAACATAGGCAAATCACATTTGCACAGATTGGTCTTAAAAGCTAAAGCATCTGAATCGACGTCTTTTGTTTATAAACCAAACATTGGCAATAAGAAAGTTTTCACTACAGACCAAGAAATTTCTCTGGCTGATTATTTGAAGACCTCCGCAAAAATGTGCCATGGCTTGACAACTAAACAAGTCAGAGAACTAGCATATCAGTATGCTATTCGTCTAGGACTTAGTATACCACCTTCATGGGACAAAAATAATACAGCTGGACCGGACTGGCTGAAGGGCTTTTTAAAAAGACATGACTCTCTGAGCGTAAAAAACCTGAAAATACTTCATTAGCAAGAACTACAAGCTTCGATAGACACAACGTTCAAAACTTTTTCAATAACTTGGAGAAATGTTATCTAAAACATAATTTCACTCCAAATATGGTATGGAATTTAGACGAAACAGGGTGCACTACTGTAACTAGTTCACCAAAGATAGTTGCGCAAGCAGGTGTTAAGAGAGTTGGTCAGATTAGCTCAGCAGAACGTGGGTCGCTGTAACTATGCTGGCTTTTGCAAATGCTTCTGGCGGAAGTATTCCTCCTGTTTTCATATTTCCGCGTGTTCATTTTAAAGAACATATGCTCGCGAATGGTCCCATTGGTGCTTTAGGGCTAGCAAATGTATCTGGTTGGATAACTGAAGATTGTTTTTTAAAAGCTTTAAAACATTTTGTACAGATCGTCAAGCCTACTGCTGAATCACCGGCTTTAATAGTCCTCGACAATCACAAGACTCACATAGTAATTAACGTAGTGCTTTATGCCAGAGAAAATAACATAATGATGCTAATCTTTCCACCTCACTGCAGTCACCCCCTACAACCCCTCGATGTGACTGTTTTGGACCCTTCAAAGCTCGGTATAGAGCTAGTATGAATGACTAGATGACTTCAAACCCTGGCAAAACTATCACAATTTATAATGTGGCTCAATTTGCTAAAGACGCATTGTACGCTGCTTTTAACATGAACAATATAACGTCTGGTTTTAAGAACACATGGCCTATTAATACAAATATTTTCACTGATGAGGATTTTTTACCCTCCTCCGTCACAGATCGACCGCAGCCGCCTCAAAACCCCACTGCTACTGTTGAGAACTCTGATGAATCTTCTAATGAAGAACAACCGCAGCACAGATCTTCTTATTCCGTTGAGCCGGAACTTGTTTCAAAAACACCTTCTCCTTCTATTTTAACTAAGCCACAACTTGGTCCTTCTATTTCGAATGAGCCACAAGGTGGATATTCTAACACTAAAGAGTCACATTCTGAAGCATCCTCTTCTCAACTTTTAATTACTCCGGAACTTATTAGACCGAATCCTAAAGCTCCACCTCGAAAAACTACTGGAAAGCAACGTAAAGTCAAAACCACAATTGTCGATGGGAGAACCATAGTGATCCAAGCGACATTTTTGTCAATATTTACTTTTTGAATTGAATGCACAGAAAAAAATTAAATCTTTCTTGCCATACTAATCCAAGCACATAAATAACATCCCATTAATAAATTTTATGTGTTTGGATTAGTATGGCACAAAAGATTTAATGTTTTTCTGTGCATTCAATTCAAAAAATAAGCATTTTTTAAAATGTCGCTTGGATCACTATGGTTCTCCCATCGACAATTATAACTGCAACTCCTGAAAAAAATAGACTGCTTATAAAAAACATGATGGACATCTTAAAAAGGAAAACGCCCAATGCTAACAAGGAAGATTTAACACATATAAAACAAATTTTCGAATGCTCTTCAATAGATAAGGGATCAAAGAAAGTCAAAAGTAACGTGATGATTAAAAAGAAAAAAACAGGATTAAAGAGTTGTAGGAAAGCTACTCAAAAGAAGAAGAAGAGTAAGCAGAAATTTGCTAGTAGTAGCAGCAGCAGTGATTCACTATCAAATATAGATACTGATTCTGACTTGACTGATGATATTTCTGAGACAGAGGTACTCACTCTAAGATTAAGATACCGCAGCCAGACAGAGGATAAGAGAAAATGTGATGACCTGTGTAATGTTTGTAAGAAAAGATATTCAGAAAGCGTTGAAGATTGGTACCAATGTAAAATTTACATAAAATGGGCGCATGAAACCTGTGGCACTAAAGGTGTCTTAAATTTTTTTTGTTCGCTGTGTCACTAGACTAGAATCATACCTAATTATTATCTAAGTTGATTAGTTTTAAGATGGCTAATAAACCAAACTATAATTGAATGTGCAATGTGAAAACTAATTATTTTTGTAAACTTTATAAAACTTATTTTTGAATAACATTTTTATTTTCTGTTTAAATTGTGTATGTGTTTATTTTCTAATTATTGTCTTTAAGATGAGAAATACATATCCAGGTAAGACTAAAACAATCTGATTTCAATATATTAGTCAATTTATACGTACTTTCCAATATTTAGTATGTATATAGCAAAGTTATAAAGAGATTTTTTCTTGATATTACGTACTGTCTCTTTCATAAATTATCGCGTCCCTTTCAGTACAGTCCGTTTATGAAAGGGACACAATACACATTTTTAAAAAATGCGAAAATATTCAACTAAGAAGAAAGAAAGGTTAAATATTGCATTTTTTTTCAATAGTAAAATAATGTAGACTTCCAATTCAGCTTCAACCGATTTAAAATGTTATCTCATTCATTTACTTGAGCCTCTACAACAAAAATGTCCCTTTCATACCACCTCTCCCCTACTCTTGATTATGTACGAGTAACAGACGGAGTGGAGAAAGCCTTTCTTCAAAAGGAAAAAAAACACCTGGCTGGTCCTCCTGGTTGGGGGTTTAGGGGCAGGCTGACAACCTACCGTAAACAGTGCCGCGGCTGGGATATGTGCAGGGTGCGCAACTGCACAGGGCCCTCCGTGTTTAGGCATATTTGTTTGGCAATAAAAATCAATTGTTTTCTCTTTTAGTTCATTGAATGGGCCGCACAAATGAGTATGGGGCACACAAATCAGCATATAGGCCATAATTCTGTCGCGGGGACGGGGTTGTATAAAGGAAGATCCTCGGGCCAAAATTCTTTTTGGCCGCTCAGCTTTCACTTTTAGCTCTAGAGGAAATGAAATGGACTCACAGGTGGATAATGGATCTCAAAATCTACACTTTACTCTCCAGTGGATCATCGAATGGAAGAAGAGAGTTTGAAGTAGCATTAATTGTGGAAAAAAATGAAACACTTAATATGCATGCTTCGCATCAAAACAAGACTACATAACATTTAGTCTCATGAACGTCCATACTTCGACAGAAGACAAGTCTAGGGATTAAGGCGCCTGGCTACCATCCCAGAGGTCCCGGGTTCGAATTCCGGCAGCACCACGGTCCTTCGCCTTTCCCACCTTTTTTCTTCTTCCCTCTTTACATTCCTCATTCCTCCTGCCATAGCCTTCCGCTAGTACTGCTCCGCTCCACCAGCGCATGTCATCGGTTGGTTGTAGGGTTGCCAAGTGGCCGGTTTTCAGCCGGCTCGGCTGGCAATATCACTCTCGAGCCGGAAGCCGGCCACGAATTTGAAAAATTCGAAAAAAACCGGCAATTTCAATTTCTTCCATCAAAATTGTTTTAATCTTTATAATTTTTGTTATTACTTGTAAAGTTTGAAAATCTTTACAACTATTAAGAAATTCGTACATTTTTAACATGTTATACTCAAACGCAATTTGAATTTAGCGCGCTATCATGCGCATCGACCTGGGGCCGTATTTGGTTTCTCGAGTCGATATCGACCACGTCTCTTTACGTGTCGATCAAGACGTTTGACGTTTATTAAAAAGCTCAATTTATGCATACAATAAACTTTTAAAAAATTCTATTTTAATTAAATATACGTGGTTTTCAACACTTGGAGTAATATCACAAAATTTAATGGTTTTGTGTGTTTAATGGTTTTGTGTGGCAGCTTATCTTTCGATTTGGTCGAAATGCCAAATATGAAACTTAGAGAAAAGCGAGAAGAAACCAAATACGGCCCCTGGTAGCTTTTGTACCGACTATCTATAGATATGTCACTATAAGCATCACTAGCAAACGGCAGTCAGCTTTGGGTGGTTTCGACGTTGTCAGATTTTACGGGTGAATAAATTATATTATTTAAAAGCAGGCATTTTAGTGTGTACGAAAGTAATACTTCAAGAGTGCGATCAAAAACTATGTCGGGCAACGAAAAGTCACCGCCTCCGAAAAAACCAAGATCTAGAAGCTGCGTTTTCAATAAATCGTGGTTAACTGATCCAAAATTTTCAAGTTGGCTTGTAATTGGAAGAGACCAAAGCGAAGCCAAGTGCATTGTATGCAGTACATTTTTTACTGTAAAATAAGATGGCTTTAAACCCATTCAAAGACACAACGAAGGCGAAGGGAGGGGGGGGGGGGGCGTTAAATCCATTCAAAGACACCATGAAGGCGAGGGGGGGCAGAGCCCGCAATACCGTCCCGTCGAGTTGGCAATCCTAGTTGGTTGATGGGATTCAACTCGTTTCAGGAGGCATAACACTCCAGCGAGTTGTTTCTCGTTGCCCCATGCCAAAGTCGTGATAGAAATAGTTGGGAGTAGGTGGTGGTGGCAGTTCCTTCCTTCAATTCTCTTTTTCCCTTCACTATCTATCGACTAGAGCTTGCTGTTCGACATTGCACGAAAAAAAATAGATTTTCGAGAGTACAAATGGCGAACGGTATTAAAATGGTGCTTGGAGATATGAATGCCAAAGTAGGAAAAGAAGAGGAGTTCCTAGAAGATATAGGGAAGCATAGCCTACACAACGCTACCAATGACAATGGTAATAGATTAGTCCATCTCGCTAGCTCAAACTTAATGGTAGGAAGTTCAACAGTGCTCCCGCACAAAAATATTCATAAGATGATGTGGCAGCCACCAGACGGGGTCACAAATAATCAAATTGACCATATCCTTACTGAGAGAAAGGGAGCCACGAGTATAGTGGATGTAAGAACAGAGGAGACCAAGGCTCGACTTGGGCTGCAGCGCCATTGGAGTTGAAGTCGAACCCAAAGCCCCAATTGTAAAGGTGAAACCCCAATGTAGGCTTGGCTTGCTTGAACTTGGTGAGCTTTTCAGGTACCACGGGCCGAAGCAAAACAAGCCAAAGCAAAACAAACCCAAATAAACGCTTTGCTTTAGTTACTTTACAGTTTGCTTTTCATGAGCACAGGAAATAGAAATAGTACACGAAAGAGGTAAGAGGTATGAAATGAATTTTGCGGAATTTTTCCTTTGGAATGGACATTATTGTTTCATAAAAAGAACAAAGGATCGAATGTAAATATCTATTGTTGTGTAGAGTGATAAAGAAGCACAAATGGTTTATGGCATTAACTGTGCAAACATTTACGAGAAATTTGTTAAAATGTGATATAGAAATAGTTGTCTCAGATTAATTTTGAACTCTTAAATATTTATAGTTAATGTTATTCCCAAAAAAATAATTTCTTTATATTAAACAAACGCGAAAGCATACAAAGCATCAAAAAATTGAACATTGGTCATTTCGAGCTTTGCTTTGCTTTGCTTGGGCTTTGCTTTGGCTTTGCCGCTTTGTCATTTGGTTTTGTCCCATAACAAAGCACTGGTTTATTTAATATGTCGAAGCAAAGCAAAGTACTAAAGCAAACCAAGCCTACATTGGGGTTTCACCTTAACACGGCCCTAACTTGCCATCTTGGCTTGGTAGGCTTTGAAGGGCGTGCCTACAGTCGTTAGTTGATTCTCCAGACAGCACCGTGAAGAAGTGACGGCTCGATTTTGCCCCCTTCCAGTCGAGTTGTTTTTGAAAAGCGAACTACTACACCATGAGTGTGTAGGAATGAGTCGAGCAAACAGGTATTTCACTCTTGGTAGAATGTTCTCAATTTCAGAGAAACAGTCGCTATGGTAGTAGCAATATAATTTTAACTGAGCTGCTACGGATCTACGGTGACTGAATAAGTCTATTAAGACGCAATTGTAGCGATAAGCAATAAAATGATTGGCTGGGTTTTGGATTTTCTCGTGCCGATAAACGAATTGTACTTAAGGCGGGCCGACTGTAGGGCTTGTAAGTTGTAGCCTGAAATGCTGACTGAAGGAGGAACTTGCATATCGGATGGTCGATTCAGGTTTTATTACTTCGTTTTGTAGGGCCTTAATCAAAAATGGCTTCGATATCACGGATGATTGAATTTGACATAAGCTGGCGATCATGAGGACTAGATCTAATGCGTGCTTGTTTTACATAATCGAAGTCATAGGAATAGGACAGAATAAACTCCTGTGGAACACCGATGGTACGACGCTTGTAGTGGACACTGTCGATACCAATACCAATAAGCGTATTGCCTGTCATGTAAAATTTTGTGGGATATTCCATAAAACTTTTACTGATTATTATCTAAATTTTGGCAAGAAAAAAGGGTGTTAAATTGGGAAAATTTTCTCAAAACGATGATGAACTGGTTCGTAATAAATGCAGGTGAAAAACGCTTCTAAACAAAGTATTGTGGTCACTTCGTATTAAGCTTTTTTCTACGGTGTGTGTTTTGCAGATTATCACGCACGGCCGACGTCCACGGACAGCCTCGCGCCGCTACCACTGCCGCTACAGACTTGTCTGCGACTTCACAGACGACTCTCTTCCCATGGTGCTCCGTCCTCGTCTGTCCCCAATATCACGCACCGTGGAAGTAATCTTAACTCTAGTTACGAGAAAACAAAAATTAGTTTAGTGTTTTAAGCACAGCAGGTAAGCAAAGAGTATATCAATGACATTCATTTACTATTTACCAACTTTAAGCACGCTTTTGACAGAAGTAAACGCGCAAGATTACAAACAGCTTTAATTATTCAAAAATATGTCTCAACAAATTAGTGCAATTAGCGATGATGGCAAGGAACTAGTTAAGGGTAAAAGTACTAATTCAAGCTAAAATCTCAGGTTAAATTCAAGAATCGCGTCAGACGAGAGGTGGACAAGAAGTCAACAATTTCTCTTCGTTATGATTTAAGATAAGACACTACGATATAATTTGTATATATGTAATAGTTATTACTAGATTTTAAGAACTAAGACGGACTGGCAAAGAAATCCTAGACGGGGTGGCCAACAAGTCGATCGCGATCGACCGGTCGATCGCAAAGCCAACTTTAGTCGATCGCTCGCGATGTCTTTATTTAACGTGTTACAATTGTACGGTGAACGACAACGAGTCGATAGGTCTTACATTATTTTTTTTAGACACGTATCGTGGAACTGAGATCTTCCTGCGCACTACTTTTGAAAACTGAATTCTAATGGACATTAAATCGAGTTGCTTTGACGTTTAAGCTCCATTTACACTGACGCTGGCTGTCGCCACATACTCCCCCTCTAGCGACAGCAATTTCGCAGTGGAATGGTGATTTCTGTTCCGCTGTTCGTCTGCTTTGATGTTGCATGCTCTGTGACGCTCCCTGTTGGCACTGGTTTCTTGCAAAGGGCAGTTTTCTGGATGTCTGGAAACTAATCTTTCTTTGTGGTTTTACTTATTTGTTTTTACTTCTGAACGATTTTTGTAACATTGTTTCCTTCTAAGAATGCGGGCTTTAGCCCATCGATTGAAACTCTGCTGTTCTTTCCTTTTACCGTAATACGAAATACTTGGGATTTTTCATCAACTACTAGAACGGACCTTCTTATGGTGGGTTCAAAGATATTCAGACTTTATCGTCTCCTTTGAACAAACTGGCAGTTTTCTAGATCCACCTGGATGGAAACGCTTTGTGTTGCATGTCATAAAGCCGCTCTACGCCTGATATCTTTAATTTTATTTTTGAATTCCATTACAAATTCACATGCATTGGCGTTTTCCGGCTTGTCAAAGGGATTGTTGTTAGTAATAAGAATTAGAAATCAAATTTTAGTTCCTAGTTTTCCAATCTTAATTGTGCTTAAAAATATGTAATTAATTAATTCAGCACATTCCGTTCATATAATCATATTTCACAGAAACGTAATGGTAGCAAATCATCACGATCATACCAAGAGCTCCAGACGCAACCTGACACCGCGACAATTTTCGGCAAGTCAAGGTTTATGTGCATTACCTCCAATCATTTAGTGGAATAAAAGAGTTCCCCTAACAAAAACAATTGTATGTCTGGCTTAATTGCTGTTTGCAATCCTAAGGCAAATACATGGGTGCATGCGGTGCGTGCGACGATAGATATTATAGAAATGCCTGCATTCAAATGCGATATGATGTACAGGTGGCGTGAACGAAAGGAACTCAACGCAAAAGTTGGTCTACTTTAAAACAAGCACGCAATTATCTGTCAGCGAAAACTTGCCGAATACTGCAGATTGTCCGCAAGCACTGCACGCAAGCATGTATCTGTTTCCAGGTTAACAGTATTAATGGCTACAGTCTTTTGTTTGGTATCACTTTGTCGCCAACTTTGGAGGAGTTCTGTGGACACTTTCAATTATTCAGTCGCTTAATAACTAACCTCTGTTTTTTATGACTAATTGTCCAAGTGGTTCAGGAACACAAAGTCGAATTTGCTCTTGACTGATGTCGCTGTAGACTTTCCACGGCCTATTTGGGAACCGCAAAACTCCTTCTGCAGCAAGATTCTTTTTGGTCTCGTAACAAATTCCTTAATTCGTCGTAATTTCGACTGGGCCTTTGCAAATTTCTTGAAATCTATTGTCTCTGTTGTTACATTTCTTTTGCTTTCCTTCAATGTATCCGTATGTTCGTTGAGAACCAGATGAAGGCGGATGCGTTGTGGGTTCTGGATGACTTTTAATAAGAAACCACAATACTTTATATGCACATTTATTTATTACCTTTTTAAATTACTTGGAGTTCACTGTTTGTATTATAATTTTATTATCACTAATAACTAACAACTTTCTTTTGAATACGTGAGCAAGGTTGCGACTTGTCTCGGTGCCGTCTCAATGAGAAGAGAGGGATTCGTCAAAAAGATTTCGCAAAGCCGGTTGGAAATTAGTTAACTGTTTTTATTTTTGATTTTCGAAATCGAATTAAAATTAAAATGTAATGGTTGATTGTGACGCAGAATTTTGATGCGCCACATCACTCCCCCTCATTGAGAAGAAACGCGACACAAGAAATAACAATCTTTGAATTCATTATAGGATTACTTACTCTATTCTAAGGTGTACCTAAGTGACTATGATATAATGTTTGACTGTGTTTAATTCAATTTTACGATTTAATTATATTTGTGATTCTAAGTGACTTATTGCTATTTCTTTAATTCAATATAGTTTAAATTCATTTAGTTAAATTTGGATTCGAACTTTTGGTTTTGTTCTTAACCTAGTTACTCTATTTGGAGGTGCTAAATCTGGGTTAAAAAGGAATGCTGGTTTTAATTTATCTATGTTAATCATTTTCTCTTTTTCGTTTATTAAAATTTTGAAAACTTTGTCATTTCTGGCAAGTACTTCGTAGGGACCTGAGTAAGGTGAATTTAAACTACTTTTCTGGATTGGTTCTTCCATGAATACGTGTGAGCATGTTTTAAGTTCTTGCGGAACAAATATATTATTTTGCGTTCTAGTTCTTAATACTTGCGGTTTTGTTTTGATGATAGCGTCTTTGATTTGTCTAGCTAATGTAGTTGTAACCGTAGTTTTTGATTGGGTATCTGCGGAGATCAGTTCTCCTGGAAGCCGTAGGGACTGTCCGAATAACAATTGTGAAGGCGATAAGCCTATGTCGGTAATCACGTCGGGGTCACCATTATGTGGGTTCTGGATGACTTTTAATAAGAAACCACAATACTTTATATGCACATTTATTTATTACCTTTTTAAATTACTTGGAGTTCACTGTTTGTATTATAATTTTATTATCACTAATAACTAACAACTTTCTTTTGAATACGTGAGCAAGGTTGCGACTTGTCTCGGTGCCGTCTCAATGAGAAGAGAGGGATTCGTCAAAAAGATTTCGCAAAGCCGGTTGGAAATTAGTTAACTGTTTTTATTTTTGATTTTCGAAATCGAATTAAAATTAAAATGTAATGGTTGATTGTGACGCAGAATTTTGATGCGCCACATGCGTTCTTTACCGTAAGCCGTTTGCGTTCTTTGCCTTTTAAGCTCCATTTACACTGACGCTGGCTGTCGTCCCCTAGTTAGGCTACGGGTATGAAAACAAGTCGATCGCGACACATTTTTATGATAAAAAGTAGATCTTATGTGTACAAAAGTTGGCTACCCCTCTCCTAGAGCAACGAGACGCATCAAAGACAATGACTTCAAGTATAAGAAGGTATTGAGGAACAAATGTGGATACCGATCACTACCTAATTGCTAGGGAAATGAAAAAACTACCTAACTACCAGATGGTATACCTACAGAAATGTTGAAATATGTTTGGGGAAGCTTTGCCACACTATATAGTACATAGATATTAGCAAATTTTTATGTTAAAGTTGACTTTACTTATTTGTGGCTTTAATTGGTACTTTTCGACTTAAGCTTATGAAAAATGTACAGAAAAAGTGCTAATATCTTCAGAAATAAAGGCCGTAACACAAAAATTGCCTGGACATTAGTTATAGGAAATTGTCCAAGCTTTCCAATATCGAAAAAAAATATTAATTAGTTACGTTTTTTTGGAGAAAAAGGTTGTTGAAGGTGAAATTTTTGTTAAAAAACCGAAATTTTGACTTTGATGCCTCATAACTCTTGAAGTTGGTAGGGTAGAGCCTACACTTTTACAGTTTTAGATAGATGGGAGTATTCTGCGCGCAGCGCTACCTTATTCATGAAAATGGGTTGCAAAGAAACAAGGTGACGTGCAAAACACCAAAAACAAACTTCAAAACACCCTAACTCGAAAACGGGCAGAGATATAACCCCCCCCCTTTTTATGTTTTTCGTCGATCATTTTTTGTCTACTATCTAACACTAACCGCTAGGCAACTTGTGGTGAGACACCCTGTATAAGAAACTGGATTCTTTTTGTTTTGTCGCGATGAAATATGATATTTTTTTTATTTTACGGATTTTTGTTGTTATATAATTTTAAAGTTAAATTTAGCTTTGCACAATATTAATATAGACTTAAGATACCTACTTTAAAGAACCTAAAACAAATAAAAAAAAAAATAATATTAATAACAATCGACCAAAATCCGTTTTTCTCTTTGTTTTGTCGCACAGAAATGAATATGACAGATAGAATATGAATAAGACAGATACCGAGGAAATGAAATTTTCGGGCAAACCACAACCTAATAAACACGTTAGAATTATAAATTTGCCTCCAAGATCGCGCGTTAAAAGGTTCTGCTATAAGCCATATAACTTTAAATTTACTGGAGGATATGTAAAGAAAACAATTTTGCGCGCGTGCATCTTCATGTATTTAGGCATTGATAAAGCATGCAGCGGAGCATAGAAATTGAGGACTGCGACCACATTAAAAGTTTTTCTGTTTCCACACTTCCATTAAACTTGTTAGTTGTTCATTTTTTCGCTTAAACTTTAAATTAGGTGTATCTTCAATAGCCATCAAATAAAACGATGTAAAAAATTACAAAATCAGACCCCAAGGACATTGCAATACAATGTTTCGACCCTAATCCATCTTAAAAAAAACAAGACGGAAATGAAACAACTTACATAATAACTTCTCGAAGAAAATTTAACCCAAAATAAGAAAAAATGCCAATTTTCGTGTCCCTGCTGATTTTTAGCCCTTTTCTTCTAAACCAAAAGATTTTCGTGTCATAAAAAAGTCTTTTTTAGAAAACTTTTCCGACCAGGAGACCCATAACAAGTTTACCTAAGTGGGGCAAATTCTCGAGACTCTCTTTATCCAACATCCATAATCGCGAATTGTTGATGTTGTTCATGGGCCAAAAATTGAATGAAAATTGTTTTTGTAAGAAAAAAAAGAAGATAAATATAAACAACAAAAACAAAATGTGGCGGGGGTGCCGGCCGGAAGAATAAGAAAATTTCTGAAAGTAACACAGAGCAAACAAAATCAAAAAACCTAGAGGCAACATCAGTTTAAGGCGAAAAAAACTCGATCAAGAACCAAAATTATGGCAACCGGGGTCCTGCAAGGAAGCACTCGTTAATACGAAACTTTTCTACTTCTCGCCGGAAAGAGCAAAAACTCTTTGCTATAAAACTTTTAAATGGATTTTTTCGGCGCTCATGTCGCTCGTACACCAATAGAAAGCTCAACAAGAAGCAGGATCCGTGGATGGGAAGGGAGCTTAACAGAAACAACAAATCAAGGGCTGCAGGACATGAAGCCCCGTCCTTGGCCCTTATCTCCTTCACTTAAAATGTTGCTACGATGGATAATTAATAAGCGCCAAACTTCCGCTGACGACGGCATATAAAACATTTGCAGGTTGGCAGGTTGGAATTTATTTTTTTTAATTTTCCCAACTTTCGCATATTTTATGAAGCTGTCATGCCCTCAGTGCGAATGGGTTACGTATCCCTTATTCAGGACGTGTCACGACCAAAAGATAAAGAGGATTCAGAAAGGCTCTCGTTGCTTCATAGCTATGCGTAAGGACACCATTGTCTCTCTCCTCCTCCACTTTGGCTGGCAAAGTAACAAAATGGAACAATTTGAGCATCCATCTCTCGATGTTTCGCCGAATCAAATTTGCGAGTCCTGTACCAAAGTTATGTAACCCCGGGCGAATGGGTGAACGCTATTCTTTTAATAAAAGAAATTTTACGAAAGGGTTCCGCAAGCGGTGTCACTCTTTGCTGGTCCAAAGCATCAGCTCCTCTTGCTGTACCCATAGCATTTTATTCAATCGTGGGTTTTTTAATGCTTTGTTCTCTCTTTATAAATTTCATGTCATTCCATGTGCCCAGTTCGAGCTGATGGCCAGTTTGTCGGTTAGCAAAAGCTGACCTTAGTTTATGATTCGAGTGCGTAATACTTGGGTATGAACACGTTTATTGGGGCTAAATTGGCCATTTACACGCGGTCTGTCGGATTACAATACTCAATAGTTCACGGTTAACTCATTAGCAAACCACATTCCGATTGGATAGAAGCTCTCCCTCCGGCAGTCCAACAGATGGTGCAAAGCCACAGACTCATTTAATCGGTATAACATATGCATAAGGGATACACCAGGCTGAGGATGGAAATGACCCAGATCAAGTACAATCTAAAACGAAATTTATACCATCTAACCAAACATAACCACCAGAGGAATTCGCCTGACTTGTGGTCACCCTGAATTATTATGGTTGAGCATGGGTACTCCCTATAAGTTTACGGTTATTATGGGGTGGAATGGAGGTTTTAAGTGTTGAAATCGAATTATTGCTCAATTGCTTTCTATAGATGTTGCTATGCTGGAAAACTTTAAAACGACATCTACAATTTGTGACAGCCGAATTGTAGCATAAGTTCCATTACGATTAGTTTAAATTGTTGTTAAAGTTGCCATATTGAGAATGGTAATAAGAAAAAAAATAAGAGTCTTAAATAAACAAATATTCGCACAAACTTTCAAACTAAACTAAACTAAATCGATTTAAGCTTCAAATGATTTCGAAATTTTCAGAATTAAATTCGATAAGAGCACAATCTTGAACCAAGTTAGCATAATCTACACAGAATTTAATTGGACGCCTGCCTGGACAAAATCCTTTTTTATAAAATCCCAAATAAGAAGGTAAGGTAGAAGATAATCTGAAATTATATTGACAAAATAAACTTCCCACAGAAATAATACGATCCATAAACGACTATCACCAGATGGTTGAAATCGAATTCAAAGATTCATCCCTTGCACAAAAAGGGTACAATTGATTTTTCGCTGTGCTATTCCTAGGGTAGATAGTTTCGATAGATTACGTAGTTTGAACGATAAATATTGAAACTTCATAAAGCAAAGGATTTTTGGGAAGATATTTTTGAAAAGTGGGTAAGGATTCATGTTAGTAGTAGGAATCTAAGTTTTCTTTTAAAGAATATCTTATTAATTGCAGCGGAAAACTTTTTCCAAGGCTATTAACGACCATACAGCATATGTTGACGGGCTCGTTTCTTGAATATTCAGCGTGATGCGGTTATTCCTTTAGTAGTTTCGTATGTTTTTTATGTCGACTATCATCATTGAATTAGATCATATCCGACAAAAACTGCACCTTAAGGTTATCATTTAGGCTGTCCAGGGTGAGGCGTGAGCTAACCATTTTTCTCCTGCCCGACAATGACATGAGTTCCATATCTTTGATCCGATCATTGTAAGGTTGTAGGATTCGAAAATCGTGCAGATCGTGTAGATGTTTCAGAGCAAAAAGGACAAATTTCTTTTGAACAGATCAATCCTATTAATATTAACGTCAAATATGGGGTCCCGATTAGGGGTTTTCAAAGATGTTTAACAGTAACAGTAAAACAGCTGTTTTTTTGGCTAAAATCGAAACAGCTGTTTTTCTCTTAACTGTTTTTACTGTTTTTGAACTGCCGGACACCGAACAGACAAAACAAACGAACGAACTGGGTTTTGGGTGAAAACGGTGAGAGAGTACGACGAGGAGGAATCTCTCAGCGAACTTTTGAACGAACACTTTGACAGCGTTATGTTTGTTGCTAGAACAAGGAAGCAAAAGAGAATTTCAAAAAGCAACAACAAAAAGCCATTAAGACATTTCCAACGGACTTCAAAAGAGAATTAACGATTACATTTAAGTTTGGTCTGTTCGGTATCCGCTCATAAAAAAGTAACCAAAGGAATAAAGGTATGAAAATAATATAAAATTGTACACATAGTAAGTTACTTTTACAGTAGGTGGCCACTTTATTAGGGACAGCGCTCGTATTTATGTAATTTATAGTTTATTATATTTTTTTGAATAAATTATGTTGTTTTCAATCGGTTATTTTATCTGCTATAGCAACTGGTATCACTGTTTTGTCTTGGTCAGGGAATTCACCAGACTTGAATCACATAGAAAACATATGGGAACTAACTAAACGGGCGATTGCGAAAGAACTGATTACCACCAAGCAACAGTTGACTAAACTCTCATCAGAGAATGGCATCACAACTCCAAACTCCAGGAAGATGCAAAAACATGTATTGAGAGCATGCCGCGATGCATAGAAGCTCTTATTACAGCAACGGGTGGCATCACTAAATATTAAAATTTATTCTATTCATTTTTACCAATATTAATATTACTCATACGAAGAATATAAAACAGTTTTGTATAAATTTTGTAATTTTTGTGATCCCAATAGAATATACATACAAATAAAAAATATATAAGAGCCCTACAACTAATCATTTGTTACAGAAATCCAATCAAACTAGAAAATTCAAAATGTCATGGCTCCATTCCATCAATCGGGGCAACTGGTCAAGACGAAAACAGCAATTCGCGAAATATTTAAAGAATTTAAGGCGTTCAATATGCCATTGGACTTTTCTACTCTAAACATACTTGTCAAGACAGTGGAGCCCGTAAAATTAGCTGTTGAGAATCTTAGTCGTGAGCACCCAAAATTTACAATTCATTTTGAAGAAGCTTTCTGACATTAACAGTGACATTATTAATAAACTCATACAAAATTAAAAAATTCGTGTAGATGACCAAATGAATGAGGATGTTATGAAATTATTGCCAAGCCTCAAGGAACCCACAACCACTCCATCAGGAACCATACTAACATTTGCAGGCAATTTAGCCTTCATCTTTCTAGTGTCACCGATGTTAGAGTAGAGACGAAGTTCAACAGTGGCCGAATACTGATGAAAACGAAAATTTGTCGTTACAAGATGAATTGGACATGCTGCCTCAAAAAGAAGAATCGTCACTACAATTCAAGCGGTTCAAATTGGATTTTACAATTTTCAAAAATACTGGTCAACACTAGAGATGCCGCGAATACTCGCTATTATTCGGTATTCGTCATTACTCGACATTTTTTTGTTATTCGTCGAATACCGAATAATAGCTAGCATTATTCGACATTCGGCGAATAGTTGTCTAAAAATAAACTTTTAATGAACAACAAAAACTATAGACTTCAAATTAATCCAACTTTAATTAAACTTAAAAAACAAAACACACTTCAGTATTAGTTAATATCATTAATATAAAAAGTTAGGCAAAAATCAGTCATGTCATGTTGAAGTTAATTAAGTGGGCTTTTTAATTAATATTTAAAGTCCAAAAGAGGCAGATTGTGGTGCAAAAAAACTAGTTTTTCTGCACGATTGGGATCAAGTCGGTTGCGCTTTTCTTCATAAATCAAACCTGCCTCAGAAAAGAGTCTTTCTGAATAAACAGAGCTTGCTGGTGTGATTAAGTGTCGTTTAGCAAGCTTACTTAAAATGGGGAAACCATTCTTATTGGTACTCAAAGCCCACCATTCATATGGGTTTATACTTCTGTCAGCCTTTGCTAAAGCGAGGTAGTGGGCGATTTCTTCAGCAGTGGCATTCTTGGGTTGCTCTTCAGAAGGCTGCTCTGTCGTAGATTCTTCAAAACATCCCCAAAATAGTTTATGTGTTTCTGAATCGGCATTACCACTTTCATTGTCTAAACGAGTTTTTTTGGATGCTATTTCTGGATCCGAATCATCATTTTCGTCGTCTAAGGAAAGTCTAAGACCTTCTCTGAGCGCAACTCTACGGACCCGTTTAGCTTGGCCAGCGTCAAAGAAAAAGTTCTTGTAGCGGGGATCTAAAAATGTCGACAAGTAATATGTCTTGTTAAAGCACATATCCTCCAAGTTAAAACGGGCTTGCATATTTTCTATTAACGTCTTTCTAAAATAATCAAAGTGTTCAGTTTGTTGAATCAGCGCATCTTTCATTAGGTATCTGGATAATGAAACTGTTGTAGGTATCACATCTGATATAGGTGCATATGTGGAACTCGTTATTTTTGTTATCTCTTGGAAAGGTTTTAAGAGCTTTAACAGTTCTTCTATAATCTCCCACTGGTCGCTGGTTAAATTTTCAAAATTCACGCTCCTTGATTCTGAGATATACACTGAAATTGCTCTTTTTTGTTCAAGTAGACGCTCCAGTAGGTAATATGTTGAGTTCCAGCGAGTTTGAATATCTTGAATAAGTTTATGTTTAGGCAGTCCGAGCTCAGATTGAATACTTTCAAGTTTTGTATATCCCGAGTGGTTGAAATGTGTCACAATGCGGCGGGCACTAGTCAGAATTTCTGTTATTGGGAGACTGCTTTTTAATGCATCATTTATCACCAGCTGGAGAGTATGTATGTAGCAACGCTCTGAAGGAAGTAGAGTTTCCCTTACTCCTTTAACCATATTCGCGCCATTATCGTGAACAATCGCTCGAATTTTAGTGATGGGTATTTCCCATTTCGTTACACATTCTAACAGTTCTCTTTTGATATTTTCTGATGTGTGTGATTCAGGAAAATGCACCATGTTTAGAACGGCATGATTCAGTTTAAAGTTTTCTGATATCCAGTGTCCTGTGCAACTCAGAAATGCGGCATTATTTACTGAACAAGTCCAAAGATCGGTGGTAAATGCTATATCTTCAGCCGTTTCTAACTCCCTCTTTAGTTTGCTAACCACTCTCTCATACATATCTGGAATGATTTTCTCAGTGAAGTACGTCCTGCCAGGAATAGTGTATGGCGGCAATGCATTATTAATCAGACGTTTAAATCCCATATGATGATCGACAATGGAAAGTGGCTCATTGTCTACAGCGATCATTTCGCCAATCAAGTAATGGTACTTTTTTGCACGAGAGTCGTTGATGTCCCAGAGCTTCTTTTTTTCGAATACTTGTTGCAGAGACGGTTGCACCAAAGGCTGACTGGATATCCGGGTGGATTCGGAGGTACCTGGAGATGTTTCTGCGGGCGCATTATCTTGAGCTTGACTTAAGCTTCCATAAATTTGAACATAATCATCTGCGAACAAGGAACCCTTAGTCAGAAACGTACGTAGCGGCAATTTTTCAAATTATTACAAAACTCACAATCACAATACTACTTAAATGAATGGTAAAACTGTATAAGTAAATAAAAAAATAAAAACCTGGGTGTTTGAATTTCAAATGATTCTGCAAGGCTGTTGTTCCTGCTTTTTTTGCTGCTCTACTTAATTTTGCACCACACAAAATACATTTTGCACTGTTTTCTTCCTCCTCAAAATAACGCCAAACATGAGATTTTTTCCCGGGATTTGGCATGATTGTTTTTCTTTTTAAGTTACACTTTAACTATTTCAGTCTTTAATTTTATTGAAATTTTTAATCAAGAATATCTTACTTAGCTTAAGCACTTGTTCTCAAGCAAGCTCATCACGAATGACAAACAAATGCGTGCCGCCCAACCTAAACATAAGCGAAATCGATTGGGCGGAAAATCCCCTAAACGCTGGGTTATACAAAACGGGGTATTCCCCGTAAAATAGATACAAGAAAAGGGTTGCCAGCATTTAAAAATGTAAAATCTGTATAATATGAGACTGATTTCTTTAACTTCATTGTTTTATTTTCTCATAACCTTAGTAAAATTTTAGATTACAGTAACAAATAAATGATTGGTAAGTTCAAGACTATTACAAGCGTGATATTATTATTTAATAACAAATAAATTATTTTTTATATTCCTTTTTTTATGTCGAATAATAATGGCGAGTTATTCGACTATTCGCCATAGGGAATGGCGGTTAATCGGTATTCGACTATTCGCTATAACAACTATTCGCGGCATCTCTAGTCAACACACAGAAATTCTGCAAAAATTTTAAAATGCAATTCTTTGTATCAAACCAACATAGACCGATGTTGAACGTGTATTTTCGATATGCACTAATTTTTGAACCAAAAGAAGATCGCGTCCTTCAGACAAATCACTTTAAGCGCTTGTTTTTGAAATACTATTATTTATTACATAATTGTAAAATTAGAGAAAAATCCGAAAAACAGTAAACACAGCTGTTATCAGCTGTTTTTATGAAAATTAAAAACAGTAACAGCTATTTTTTGAAAACCACTGCTTTTGATAAACCCTACTCCCGATTGGGCAAACATATTCCAGGATTGGGTGGACTAAGGAACAGAAACGTAATACATCGCCGAAATCTTTAACCCCTCTCTTTATAAAGCCATGGAGCTTATTGGCTTAACTAAAGTATGCGCGCCCCCCGCAGATTTTTGAAAGCGCCCTACTATTATGCACCAGTTTTGATCCTTCGTCATTTCGGTAAAAAATGTCTCTCGTAAGCGTTTTTTAATTGAAACTTTTATTACATATTGTATGTATGTAATGTAAGTATTTGTAATTTTTTTGTTGTAAACATGATGAAATAGTTGTGAATATACCTAATGCATTGCAATTAAAAAAACATTATAAGGACTAAAACAAACATTGAAGTCGTACTCGCTGGCTGATTCTGTAGGAAATGAAGGGTTGATATGTGCATGAAGTGCGATTGGGATTAGCTTAAAATTAGCTCTTAAATGCGTTAATATGATACAAATCGTATAGACATCATTATTAATTACCTACTTCTAGAGTGTAATTATTTTTTTACCAACTAAGAAAGCCACGGCGGTTTTTGGCTTTACCAAATTCTTTGATAACTTTGCTTAAATCGAGTTTACTCGCAAATTCGTGTTCTATGCTATCAATAATTTCTGAACTGATTTTTCAATTTCTCGTTCACTTGAGCCTACCAAATGATTCAAAAACATAAAATTTTTTGGTACGAAGTTCCTCTTGCGGGTAGAGTGAATTCGTAGAAATTGTCACATAAGAAAATTCGGTATGATTTGTGTGTATGCGTGCGAGAATCGTTACCAGTAGGCAATTTCCCAGTAAGCAATTTCCCAGTAAGCAATTTATGAATTCAATCAATCAGAATGGAGTGTTTCTTTGTACAAATTGGAAGTAATGGGAACCAGTGTTGGTACTTGGTGTTTGGTGATTTTGAAAATGTAGTAAATATGTAAAAAAATGGTAGCAGAATTGAAAAAAATGTAGTAGCAACAAAACAACTTTTATTTCAACATAAATAACTTCATATACGTTTGTACTTTTTAACCGACTTCAAAAAAGAGGAGGTTATCAATTCGACGCGTAGGTATTGCTTTTTTCTTTTTTTGCTTGAGAGGGTAGTTTCCCACGGTGGTCCCATGCAATTGTTTTTATATTCTGAAAAAGGAGTTCGAAGTTAGGCTTAAAAAACTGGTAAAATTAGTACACCTTGAACAGATAGAATTATTTCAAAGGTATCACAAAATTCTTTATTGTCACCAAATACTTAAGAGGGACTTGGCGTAGCGTCTACGTAAAAGTCTACCGAACTAATTATCGCGGGTTCAAACCCTGGATCGGACAGTTCTTGTAAAGAATTATTACATACTCTTCGGTGAGAAATTACATGCATACTCATGTACACTGTAAGAGTATTATCCTTTGAATTGGAGAACTATTTAGCCGAATTTCCGATACGACTTATGTAGATATTTAGCCAATATATAGCAACACTCTCTCGTAGCACAAGGAGTAAATACCTGCCTCTCGACCAAGGGTTGCAAGTTCGATTCTCCGGGCTGTTGCACTTTTTTTTTCAATCGACTTTATATTCTCACAATAAATTTGATTAAATTTTGTTTTTTAATTTCATTCGGGGAATTTTGTTTCATATTCATACTAAATAAGTTTTTTTTATTAAATAACTCCGAAAGTACACAAATACATTATTGCAAGAACTATTTAGCTACTGCCTCGATTCTTTCGACGACGGCGTGTTATACTTATCGTAATAAATAATTTTTTTTAAATTGGCGCCGAAAAAAATGAACGGACTAAAAAGTACGAAATAAAATAAATTTTTAAAAACCTTCTTCAAAAAAAAACCAATACCGTGATGCACAAAAAAGGATGAAATAATTGTTGGTAGTTCTTTACAATACTAATTTATTCAAAATGGATTTAGAAAGAAGAGTCACTTTTGAAAAAATATTTTTGTAATTCTTTACAACATTAAGGTTGAGGTTGACTTTCATTGCACTAATCTTGCTTCGAAAATTGTTTTCGTTTCTTTGTTAACCTTATGCACTTAATACATCGCCCCGAAAACAGGTGTTAGCACCGTCTTCAAAGGTGATTCTTCTTCCTAGATTCATTCTGATTGGATTAATATTGTAAAGAATTACAAAAATATTTTTTCAAAAGTGATTCTTCTTTCTAAATCCATTCTGATTGGATTAGTATTGTAAAGAACTACCAACAATTATTTCATCCTTTTTTGTGCATCACGGTATTGGTTTTTTTTTGAAGTACGTTTTTATTATAATTAAAAATATTATTTTTATTTTGGCAAATATAGATCACATATTTATACATAACTTCCATCCTGGTATACAAATTTAGTAGAGTAATTAAGTAAATCCAATGAGGGTTCGAAAATATCATTTTCTTCTTCAATTAATTCTCTAGAAAGCAATATTTTATTTATTGTTTCAGTTTGTAACAAGTTTCTTTTCGGGTCCTTTATTAATTTTAAAGTTGAAAATTTCCGTTCAGCAGATGCACTGCTGTGCGGTAATGTACA
The DNA here is from genome assembly GCA_963855945.1 of Thereva nobilitata. Classification (NCBI taxonomy): domain Eukaryota; kingdom Metazoa; phylum Arthropoda; class Insecta; order Diptera; family Therevidae; genus Thereva; species Thereva nobilitata. The sequence continues at coordinate 51,307,118 of OY979694.1, read as the reverse complement.
AAGGTTTAACATATAATCAACCAAATCAGCATAAATTCCTTCATTCAGTCCATTTTTAATTTTCTTTAAACTAATCCAATACTTAATAACGTCATCGTCCTGGCATTTTTCAATAATATCTGTTTCTCCTATCAAACCTCTCCATTGATTATTTAGAATTTCTAATTTTATTTCGCTATGAGGATATTCAAGAAATAATCTACAAATGGATGGTACTTATCCCGAAGCAATTTTTTTGGGATCTATAAAGCTCAATAAATTTAATTTTTCATAAACTACACCGAATTTTCTTTTAAAGTTGCCTGCAGAATTCGATATAAAAATTGCACATATTTTGCCGCATTTCCAAAACGAATCTCTCATTTAAAGAATTTTCGAGGACAAAATCTTCAAAGGCTAGTGTTTATTATATACACTATGTGGAAGAGTTTATATTTACATGTTTATATTTACTGGATCTGTATCAGTTGAACTGGATAGTGAAACTTAGTCGGAATTTACCCAGGGTCTCCACGGGCAATTTTTGGCATTGGCAATCGGAAATTATTGTCATTGCCATAAAAAATTGACCGTGGAGACGCAGCAGCATTTTCGGCAATATTCCTCTAAAATAGTACCAAATCAATAATTGCCTATGTAATAAGTTCAGGAATTTCTGAAATCAAGATGGCGGCAAATGAAAATAAACAAAAAGAACTTTTGTTTTTCTGGGTTAAAGCCGATACATAAAATGGATGATATTTTTTATATATTCTTCCATTTTAAAAACAATTAAAATTAGTATTTGTTTTTTTTACTTTTGGCACTTCTCTCGAGTAAACGCATATTTTAAAAATAAAATTGCCAGCAATGAAATTCCGGCTTAGATACGTTGACAAGCAATATTGTCAGTTACCATTGCTGGAAAAAAATGCCCGTGGAGACCCGGGGTTATCTACAGTTTGACAGCTAGCGAAATATGTAGCAAATAAGAAACCAAATGTAGTAAAATTTTGAAAACGCGAAATGTAGTAGATCTGCTACTATTGTAGTAAAAGGCGCAACACTGATGGGAACCGATAGCTATATAGCTATAAAGGTAAAAACACAGTGGTAGCCGGTTTCCTGCTTGCCGAAAACCAGAGACGTTTGGCATAGGTCGTACACAGTGGCGACCTAAAACATACGATTCAAGCAGAAAATCACTCAGCAATTGTCCTCGTTCTGTCTGGTTAAGGCTGAGTTGTGTATGTGTAAAACTATTATAACAATTACATTGGCTAACTTCAACATCCCTAAAAGTTTGCTTCCACCAAAAGTAATATGCAATCTCCATTAACAATTGGAACAGAGATCAAATGGCCCCACCGGACCCCTTAAATAGAATATAGTTTTTTTTGTTATTATTATTCAAAACTTTTGCGACTCCTCAATATCCCACCCAAGACGCAGCATGAAAGCCCACCAGAGAGACACTAGTTTCAACTAGTTCCCCACAGGTGGCCGCCCCCTTCAAAGCTTCAGCCCAAGACACAAACCAAAAACTCGATTACGCAATATTGTAAAATAGGTGGCCCAGGAAGTCGATTGCTATACTACTATAAATATTTGAGTTATTGCAAGACGTCAATAATCCATGCGGAGTAGTGAGTAGAATTGGTGAAAAGGTTCTCCTCTTCAGAAGCTCGGTTCAGCTTCTCGTGTGAGTTGGTGAAGATTAGATCTAACCATTTACTGCAAGAGTTAGGAGTCCTTACAATTTGGTGTAGACTATTGGCATAAAAAGTACGTCGATAAACTTTACATCGATGGCATTTATGACATTAATAGTCCGCTCAAAAAAGTCAAGAAATCGGTGTTTTTTGGAAATTTTCCCCACAGCTATGAGACCGGTACCAAGTGAAGTATTTGGGTTGTTTAAGCATGATATTCACAACACAAAAAGGGTGGTTTTTGAGAAATATATGAATTTTAGCGTTTGTTCGCCCTTTTCTATACTTTGAGAAGAAACTATGCGTTTTGGTGAAAATATCGAAGAAGCAAAGTTGTAGGGCATAAAATTTCCTACATATTTTATCATCACTCTTTTTTTGAATTCTGCATTGCTTCGCCGCTAGAGGGCGTTTTGCGCATTTTTTAAGATTCTGTTGAAAATCATAGTTTCCAAAGAAAGACTGTTGAAAAACTGCTACTAGAGGAAAAACCATAAAAGAAAACAACGAACTTTCCATTAGCTCCGGTTGTTTGAGTGAAAAAGCTGCGGTTTCAAACAACCAGACGAATGGGGGGACACTCGTTGTCTTTTTTTATGGTTTTTACTCTACTACTTTGATCTAATTTAATTTTTCAAATTCAAGATTGTTTGTGGATTCGCAAAACCCCATCAAAGGAATATAGTCCCATAGGACCAAGATCAAATTATTTTGAGAATGCCAATGAGCTAGGCTCTATTAATCGGGTTAACCTTATATGATCAAGGCACATAAGGGCTTCGCGGGCACAGTAAAGGCGAACGTCAGGAACCGCCTATTGAGACCCTCAGCCGGAAGGATGTCATAGGATGTCACATTAGTTGGCTTGGTAACCTTTGAAGGATCGAAAGAGCGGATGATCCGACCAGCAGACTGTGGCTTGAGGAAGACGAGTTGGGCTTGAGGAGGACGAGTGAAATATTTTAAGCTGTCTACTAAACCAGTTCAAACGGTCTGGTCTAGAAATCGGAGGGGAAGCTGATGGTATAATAGGTCCACGTTGCGGCTGAACACGACAACAACTAGCCTAAACGGCAATAGCATCACCCGAGCCAAACATTTTCCAGTATCCCTATTATCAATCATCGCCAAACACAAATCGGCACAAAATTCCATCACTTAACGGTGCGACACATTCCTGCTGGGAGATTTTCTGCATTAGAGGATTTATTCGGGGTTCTTCGTGCAGCCGCCGTCGCGTTAAGTTCACTTTTTTTTACATCGTTTACTCATGAATTGTTGCTTAACAGTTTTGATATCACTTCTTCAAAGGGATCTGGTACATTATTAAGTACTATCGTTTAGATATCACCTCTTCAAGGTGCAATTACTATTATTAACGTTTGAATATAAATAATTCTTGAATTTTGTGTGTTTAGAATCTTTTGTTAACATTTTCCCAGTTAAGGAATTTTGAATTTCACTGTTTGAAAGTGTAGTTGTGTTAAATTATAAATTTCATTAAACTGATTAAACTAGAAATACATGAGTTTTCTTTTGTGTGTATACAGTTTTAAACAGCGGCCAAGTTGCCCTTTGAACCCAATGCCTCACTGAAAGAAAAAAAAAGAAAAAAAACATTCGATTACTTGTGAAAATAATGCATTTTATCAAAAGAGTGCATTACCTTTAATTTTCGGTGAAGTTCGCTACCTCGTTGAGTGCCATTGATGCTGTCCTCCATAAGCAAACTATTAATTAATAACATTACTGTTAAAATACTTTTCCAAGAAAAACATTGATTTTCCAAGCACAAATTCCATTATTGTTAACGACTCGAAAACTTCCGTATCAACATTGCAATTTTATCAACGCTAAAAGCTTTTCGTTTTAATTTAATTCAAGTAATCAACTTCTAGTTTTTAATGCAGCGTTTGCAGTGTCATTATTTTCCTGTTTCCGATGTTTACCCTCTGGCCATTTCCAAAATAGCACCAAACTACTACACCAAGAAAGTTGCGAGAAAAGATTTATGACGTGGCACTTTATCATCCCACCCTTTTCATGAATCAAAAGAAAAAGCGAAAATCTTATCGCCAGCCAGCAGACATTGCTCCTTTTTCCTTGTAATGCAATGTGGAGTTTCCAGTAGAAAATATATCCTGAAACTAAACATTCGAGCGAGAAAAACGTGTTTTCGATAAAACTAAGGGATTATCGTCATTAATGGAATGTTTGTCATTTCTTGGCTTTTAAATGGTGTGTACTCGGGTGCGGGCTAACAGTTTGCCAAGGATCTTATTAGCCCCCATAATGCAGAAAGTAAAGACTACGGAACTGGGTGGATCCTTGGAAGGACTCCGTTAGTGCCACTGTGCAATCAATCACTTGTAATAATTCACTCCATGCTCCTACAGAACAGCGCGGTATGCAATGTGCCGCGGGTCCTTCTGTGCCTGTACACAATTATTTCATCCAGTTTATTTGCCGATAAATTTACACTAAGGGTGTTCCTCCACGAGTTGAGTCCTGGACCGTTAAATGGAGCAAGCCCAGGAGTAAATAATTTTTAATTAAATTATGTCTAGCGCCCGTTCTAGGGAAACGTGTTCATTTTTATTTCGTTCCACGTTCGGAGTTCGTTATTCATTGCCTCTGCCGCTCCTGTGTCCTGTTGACCTTTTTATTCCTAATCTACTGGTTACAGCCGACTACGGCTACACAGCTGTTTCTATACAAGATGTATGCCATGCTGTGTATCCTTGTCTGGGATTAATTAATCCCGGTTTACTTCAGACACAAGACGAAAGCTCTAAATTTCTGTTAGTTCTACTTCGTCGAGCTTAATTCGTGTTATTGAAAGCATCTCCACCTCCCACCGCGGATCAATTGATTTGGCCTTTTACAATTAATATTGATCCCCAATGGTGGCCTTTATTGTAAAGGCAAGGCGGAATGGGAAGTACCTGCTTAATGCTGTTTTATCTACCTTAAGGTGTTTTTTTGGGGATTCGTTGTAGTTTGGATTTTTAAGCTGTACTGTACGTGTCCTTAGAAAAAGCCCCTAATTTGTGGTGAATTCTGATTTGATTAAAGATAAAAGAAGGAAATTAGCAGTAACTAAAGATCACATAACAAACTGCTGAAACAATGTTTGAAATAAACTTTTAGAGTTTAGATAATTTTCCACGAAAAAATATTGATGCCCTGATTAGTGGAATGCCATTCCAGGGAGCTTTTTCATTTCTGACTGCTGGCGAAAAAGCAACAACAATTTCAGGCAACTGAACTGGACTTTAGCCGGTGAAGCCACTTTTGCGGATTGAAGTGAACTTGATTAAACTGAGGCCGGTGAAGCCGGGGTATAACGATACACAGAGTTTTAAGTCCTGAGGGTTAGCCACCAACTCCACACAAACACCTCTGGTACTTTGAGGCAAACAATGTCCCGCCAACACCGCATTCGCGATGTATAAAACTCTAAACCCCAGATATTTCGTATGAGCACTCTTCTCATCTGGGTAAGCTTTTTTGTTAAATTACAACAACAATGCCATGTCCCAGCGGGAAATGGAATCATACCAAGAAGCATGACGGTAGCCTTTTTTGGAAGGCGAAAATTCCTTCCTTTTCGCATTCCGCTCCATATCTTTTTTTGTACAGCCATGTCATTAGAAGGAATGAGTCGACAAGCTCTAAAAGCCCATTCACCCTCCCCGCGCATTCCCGGTAAGGTGTTGGTGATATGTCATCTTCTATTTCACCCCAGGAAGTACAATTTCTTACACCTTCTAAATATATTTCCGGTGAGATCCTTGGAAGATATTGCTTTAATTGCGGAAGTACATACGGAAGAAACACTGCCCTATCCCAGCGGGAAAAGTTGGAAGGCTTTTAGGAAGGAGTTCGTATTCGTAGTTCCACAAAAGTAGGATGGAAGGGCGAAATATGGTTAAGTATGTTTTTTGCGTTTTAATAAAATTTTCATACTAATAGGGCAGTGTTTCTTCCGTATGTGCAATATCTTCCAAGGATCTCACCGGAAATATATTTAGAAGATGTAAGAAATTGCACTTTCTTGGAAGAAATTAAAGATGACTTATCACAAACACCTTAGGGGTCATCCATAAATTACGTGAGGTGTTTTTGGCGATTTTTTTAACCCCCTCCCCCTTGGTGAGATGTCGTGAGATTTGGCTCGACCCTCCCCTCAATCACACGTGAGATTTCAAATTTTAAAAAATTTCTAGTATTTACCCTATTATGCGTATTTGTAGTATTAATACGTTAATCTGTGCTTAATTGCGTTGGATTTATTTAAAAAAACATAATTTATGTTGAAGAAGAGTATACCACAAAATCATCCCAGCATCAACTCGGCATGCACCCAATATAAACTACAATACCTGTGGAACCATTTAACAGTTGATTCTGTCTAGCCTTTGGAAATCAATCTCATGATGCCTTACAGGCATAATGGTTCTGAATAATTTCAGTTCTAGTTTGAGCTCAACTCGTGTATTTGTAGAGCAAGCATATGGAATTTAAAAAAAAATTTAGAATTTTACATTATATTGACATACGAAGGCTAACTTTGGCAAAACATATAATTATGGCATGCAATTCACAATAGAATTCACAATATTAATATCAGCATAAAATTCACAATATTAATGTAAAGATGGAGATATACAAACTTCGGAGCATTACATTACATTTACATTTACTTTATTTTAAAGCGGTACATCAAGATCACATTATCTTATAACGCTAAAAGCGTATGTAATTAAAATTAACAATATGGCTATAAAATGGAGAGTGAAATGTACTATATTTAAAAGAATATATATAAATACAAAAAACAAAAGAAAGGTAAATAGTTAAAGGAAATTTTAAACCAAGAACTAAAACAAAACAAATAAAATAAAAATAAAAAAAAGAAAAGAATACTAATAAGAATTGAGATTGTAGGAATATTATTGACTATTTAAGTAAATGAAGAGACGTTTCCTGAACACACTCAAAGACCCCGCACTCTGTATATCAGCAGGTAGATTGTTCCATAATTGAATAGAATGAACAAAAAAGATCTCTGCGCAACTAAATGGGAGAATCTACACTGTAAAAAGTTTCTGTGGTAATTTTACAAAAAAAATACTTGTTATGGATCTATTCAGGTTATATTTTAATTTTCTTCAGTTTCGTTCTCCTTTAGGTTGCCTTTCCAATTGCCTTCTGCTTTCAATCCTTTTGTCATTAAATCTTCTGCTGCGTGCAAATGTGGTTTTAAATAATATTCTTTCGTTTTCTTCTTCGATCCACACAGGTCAACTAGTTTTTTAATTTTATTTTTAGATTTCCTTTTATCGTGAAACCAAGACTATATTAGTTAAATAAAACTGTCGTTGATTTATTATAATTGGCTTTTATTAATATACAGTAGAACTCCGATTATCCGAATCAATTGGGGATGGGGGCAGTTCGGATAATCAAATATTCGGATAATTGGATATAGATTGGGAATCAAGCAAAAAGAGGTAACATATTGTACATTGAAGAACAGAATTTATTAAGTTGTTATAAATTAAGCAAAAAGTAATCCATCTACTGAAAAAATGTTGTTAGAAGATATACATACTTATGTATAGTACCGGTAATATATAAAAATGAAATGTGTGGGCATGAACATTTAGCGAAAATTTTTTACTATCGCCCCGAAAATCGATTCGGATAATTGGCGATTCGGTTAATTGGCGTTCGGATAATCGGCGTTCTACTGTAATGGTTTTTGTTAGTTATTTAGACAACTTGAACCTTTCAGTTCTGAATTTACAACAATAATTTGTTTTATAGGTATCTATGTTTATATTTCTTGTTTTAATTTATCGCCTACGATGACGAATTGTTCTGTGTACAATTATTTTACAAACAAGGTTTTATACCAAACACAGTGTTTTATTTACTCGTCAACATTTTCCCCCGCCTTGAACGATTAGTTCAACCTGAATATACAGCACTTCTGACGTCTATTTGATAATTGGTGGCCTTCCTTCAGGTTCAAACTTAAATCGTCTGGTTGATGGTTAAGCACCGAATAAACCTTTGCACAAATCATACCTTAAATTCACCTCGCGTCAATGAACAAAATACACGAGTAGTCCCGTCTCAAACATTTAAATCAATTTTTAACATTATTATTTTCTACTATAAGTTCTAAGTTAAAATGTATCTGCATGCACAGACTCGACCGGTAGCAAGCAAATCTTTGTCACAGGGCGCTTGTATTCGCCAGCACGCGTTTTCACCGTTACTACTCGTACAAGTTCATCCCGTCCGGGGTGAACTTGCACGACTCTTCCAAGTGCCCATTGGTTGGAGGGCAAGTTTTCGTTTTTGATTAAAACAAGGTTGCCGACCTTCAGGTTGTCGGATATTCGAAGCCACTTCGGCCGTTGCTGAAGCCTAGATAAGTATTCTGAACTCCAAGCTCGCCAGAAATCTTGTTTTAATCGTTGCAAAAGATTCCATCGATTTAAAGAGGTTAATTTGCATTGAGTTAAATCCTCCTCAGGAGGAGATAGCAGAGAATCCCCTATCAAGAAATGGCCTGGGGTCAACACTCGGGTATCCAAAATATCATCAGTCAGTGGACAGAGAGGGCGCGAATTTAAACATGCTTCTATCTGAGTTAGGAGGGTAGAAAGTTCTTCGTAAGTGAGTCGAGTATTGCTTGCAATGCGTTTCAGATGGTATTTTATCGACTTGACCCCGGCTTCCCATAAACCTCCAAAGTGTGGAGACGCCGGAGGAATAAAATGCCATTCAATGCCTTGAATGGCAACATTTTTAGCTGCCTGAATAGTGGCTTGATTGATAGCTGCCTTAACATCTAGATCAAGTTTACGCTTAGCACCCACAAACGTAGTTCCACAATCGCTATAAATCCGCTGGCACATACCCCGGCGAGCGAGGAATCGCCGTAAGGCTGCAATAAAGGCGTTTGTGGTGAGGTCACTCACTGCTTCAATATGAATTGCCTTAGTACAGAGACACACAAATATAGAAACATATCCCTTATAAGTTCGACACCCTCTGAGATGAGAGGATCGAATATGAAAAGGACCCGCGTAGTCAATTCCCACGTAAGTAAACGGACGACTTGATCTTACTCGTACGGCTGGTAATGTTCCCATTAGCTGTTTTTGCACCTTACAGGAATTTTTAAAGCAAGGGATGCAATGTTGTATAAAGCTCTTTACCATCTTACGGCCGTTCAGGAGCCAAATTCTCTTCCGGATCAGCGATAAGGTGAGGGTGAGGCCTCCGTGTAAACACATAAGGTGAGCTTCTTTGATCAGCAGAACGCTGAGATGGCTGTTTGGCGGCAGAATGATCGGGTGCCTTTCATAATAAGATAAGTCAGAGTTTGCTAGTCTGCCTCCTACCCGCAAAGTTCCTTCTTTATCCAGAAATGGGTGAAGATTTAGAAGTTTACTAGCTTTATTTATAGGATAACCTTTCGACAAACATTCCAATTCAGCTGAAAAATACTTTCTTTGTTCGTGCATTATCCAGAACCGGCGAGCGTCACGTAGCTTAACTGCGCTAATCACGGGTTGCTGAGCACAGCTCTGACCTCTACATCTGTTTGCAAAAATCTTGCACAGGACGGTAATTCGCAGAAGCCGTGATATTGAAGAAAACCGAGCTAGAAGTTCTAAAGGCTCTTCCATTGAAGCTTGGGACAGAAACGCTTTCACGGGCTTAAGCTCGAGTAGGTCTGCACCAAGTTCACAACCTTGGAACTTATGTGGCCAAAAATGTTCAGATTGTGACAACCATGCCGGACCATGCCACCAAAGTTGATCCGTTAAGGCATTGGGTGATGAAATCCCTCTGGATGCATAATCGGCGGGATTATCGGAGGATGATACGTGTCTCCAGGATATAGGACCTAAATTATTGACAATCTCGGAAATTCGATTGCTAACAAATGTTTTAAAAGTGTTCGGATGGCGTCGAAGCCATGACAAGACAATTGTCGAATCCGTCCACGCGAAAACTTTCACATTTGTACCTGACACGGAAGGTAAAAACTTCTTTATAAGCTGGGATAGCAACACGGCACCGCACAATTCTAATCTTGGTAAAGTTATTGACTTTACGGGGGCCACTTTGCTCTTCGCACTTAACAAGTGTACCTTTACACACGTGTTGGTCTCAGACCGTATATATATAACTGCGCCGTACGCCCTTTGCGAAGCATCGCAAAACCCGTGTATCTGAATCACACTTTCGGGATGTGTATCAATAAAACGCGGAATAGAAACGCTTTTAATCTCGCTTAGTATGGCGACGAATCCAAGCCATTTTAGGGAAATTTCATGGGGAACCGGATCATCCCAATCCAGAGCTTCTTGCCACAAACTTTGGAGTAACAATTTAGAGGATATAATTACGAACGATAGCAAGCCTAATGGGTCATATATCCTAGCGATTGTAGACAGAATCTTCCGTTTTGTAAAAGGGGTTTGAGTGCAGATGGGTCGTACTACATACGAGAATGAATCAGTGGAAGGTATCCATTGCACGCCAAGTGTTCTTACTATTTGCTCTTTATTCAGTAGAACTGATTGAGCAGAATTGCATTGATCCTTTACAATGTCGTTGAGAATTTCTTTATGGTTTGATGCCCATTTTCGAAGTTCGAACTTTCCGCATTTCAATAATGAATCGATTTGACTTCTGGCGACCATTGCTTCTTGCAAGGTGTTTCCTCCTGAGAAAAGATCATCGACGTAGAAATCCCGAACTAGTATCTTTGCTCCCACGGGAAACTTTAGTCCCTCGTCCGTTGCCAATTGATGAAGTGAGCGGATGGCTAAGAAAGGAGCACTAGCGACACCAAATGTGACGGTCAACAAGCGATAATCTACGATTGGGCCCTTGGGATGAGGACGCCAAATTATTCTTTGATAATCACTGTCGCCATACTCTACTAGTACTTGTTTATACATGCGAGCGATATCGGCCGTGAACACGTATTTGTGCTGCCTCCACTCAGTTAGTAAAAGGGAAATGTCGCGTTGTAACGGTGGTCCTGGAAGTAAGCGGTCATTCAATGAATATCCGTTGGATGATTTGGAGCTTGCGTCAAACACAACTCGAGTCTTTGACGTGAGACTTTCCTCCTTTTGTACGGCATGGTGAGGCAAATAAAAAAGTTCACTCCCGAGATGATTGGATTGTGGCTCTTCAATTCTTTGCATGTGGCCGTCTTCTAAAGATTCTGTCATAGCCTTTCTGTATTCTTCATACAATTTAGGGTCTTTCTTGAATCGATTTTCTAGATAGCGAAATCGTTTGATCGAACTTTCCCGCGAATCACCGAATCTTTTTTCTCCTTCCGGTAAAGGGGCGAAGGGTAATTTAACGATGTATCGCCCGTCTGCATTCCGAGTATGATTTTCTCGAAAAGACTTTTCGCAAAGCGCGTCCTCTACCGAAGGTTGTATAGGGGATATAACTTCTTCCAATTCCCAGAATCTCCGAAGTAAATCGCATTCTTCCTGAGCTTGAACGCAGAAATTTCTCACCACCGTATGAAATGATTTAGGATTACGCTCATTTGATTTGTATGGGCCGAACAAAATCCAACCAAAGGAAGTTTTTTGTGCTGTTGGAGCATTCGAATTCCCAGAAACTACGCCCTCTTGCAGGATACTAGAATATACTTCTGCGCCAAGGACCATATCAACGTTTCCTGGACAGTTAAAGGTAGGGTCTGCCAGCGGCAGATGCTTAATATGATTCCAATGGGAAATAGGAATTTCGCGCACTGGCAATAAGTTTGTTAGGGATTTAAGTACAAATGCGTTTACTTGTATCTTGGGCTCGCTATTGGAGCAAGGTTGTATGGTTAACATGCTAATGGAGCTTGCTTTAGCTGTGACCGTATTTCCTAGACCAGACACCTGAAACGAAGTGTGGACAGATTTCAATCTTAATTTTTGAACCACTTGCTTCGTGATGAACGTGGCTTCGGAGCCTGGGTCGACTAACGCACGCAAAACACGTTGTTCACCTGTCCGAGAGCTCCCTCGTACTAAGACGGTTGCTAATAGGATCTGGTTTCTCTCCCGAGCAATATACGCATTCAATTGAGGTGCCTGTGGTTGTTCAGACTTTGATGACACTGTGTTATTAGTTAATGATGACGATGCGGTAAATTGATGTTCCTTTTGATAAGGTCTCGGGGACATATGGAGCAGAGTGTGATGTGGTTGCTTGCATATACGACAATTTTCGGTGCTAGAACAATTAGTTACATTATGGTTTTGCGTTAAACAGTTCCGGCAAATAGGTTTTAATGACACGAATTTAACTCTTTCTTCGGCCGACATCTTTAAAAACTTAAAACATTTTCTTAGCGGATGGTTAGTGCCCTTGCAAAAAGGACAAAATATGTGGGTCGTATGGTACGAATGGGATTTCACCATAAGACCTTTGTTTGGCTGCCTTGATAAACTAGAAGGTAGAAAGGCTTCTAAAGCCCGAAATCTAGATTCGAGGAATTTCTGGAGTTCGGGTAAGTTGGGCGGCAGATTAGAGGATCCTTGTGTCTGTTCCCATAATTGCCGAGTGTCCCGAGGAAGACGCTCCACTATCAAATAAATAACTATTGGGTCCCAATTGTCTGTATTCAGGTTTAAATTGTGAAGAGTCGCCAAACACTCTCTGGTGCAATCAAGCAACTGGCGAATGGCATGAGGGTTTTCATTTTGAATATGAACTTGAGTCAAGAGAATTCTCAGCGCATTATTTACCAGAACTTTAGTATTTTGGTATCTTTTGCACACTAAATCCCAAGCAATGAAATAATTATGCTCGGTGACGTTCAAATGAGATATAAGTTTTTCCGCCTCACCCTGTAGACATGTCTTGAGGTACCACATCTTTTGAACCGAAGGAATGCGTGTGCTTTCATGGATCATGGACTTATACAAATCATGAAATGTTAGCCATGAAGAATAATCACCTGCAAACTTGGGAATAGCTATACGCGGCAACTTTATGTCCTCAGATACAGATGGGCTCTTTTCACCAGGATTTTCACTCTTTACAATTGGCGAAGGGAATGGAGCTGGTGGGTGTTGCAGGTTACTCAATAGATCATTGAGTACTCCTTTATGGTCAAAAAATAATTCCGTGAACTCGTCGTATAGTTCCCCGGTGAAATAAGTCCCTGTCCTATTCGCTTTAGGCGTACAGCCTTTAATTTGATTATCATTAGATAGAAACCTTTCGTACATCTTATTCAACCCTTCTATGCGACCTTGAACATACCCTCGACTTCGCAGTCTTTCTTTGGGTGCTTTTTTCACATTCAGTATTTCCCTCTTCAAGTCTTCCACCAGATCTCCTTGTTCTTCAATGAGATTTTTTTGTTCTGCCATAATGGGTTCTTAAATAAATATATGTGCTCGAAAAAAATGAAGTAAAACAACTCAGTAAACACAAATTATATCGACCACCCTAACCGACACTCCAAAAGAAACTCAGAAACTCAGATGCACCAAGGACGAATAAGGCAAAATAAGAGGAATTACCCAAATGCAAATTTGATATTTTAATTTATTTATAAATATCTGTCTTTGTATATATTTTTTTTTTTTTTTTTTTTTAACACTGTCCGTGGCAATGATTACAGAACACACATCCAGCCTTCAGCAGTTATCCAAGTGATCTTAAATTACAATGATAAACGGCAACAATGGACACTTGGAATACTATAAAGAATACGAACTAGGACGAAACTATGACAACGACTACTTATAACGATCGGTCCGGTGCAGATTTTCTTCCACGGATTATTTATCAAATTAATTTTTTAAATGTTTGAGATCTAGACTAGTAAGCCACCTTGTTCACTTTCAGATTCACAGAAACAAAAAGACTATGCGCAAAACTTGTGCAAAAATTTAAATTGGTACTAACCTTTGGAGGGGCGCGGATAGATCCGGCTCGAAGGACCAAAATGTTATGGATCTATTCAGGTTATATTTTAATTTTCTTCAGTTTCGTTCTCCTTTAGGTTGCCTTTCCAATTGCCTTCTGCTTTCAATCCTTTTGTCATTAAATCTTCTGCTGCGTGCAAATGTGGTTTTAAATAATATTCTTTCGTTTTCTTCTTCGATCCACACAGGTCAACTAGTTTTTTAATTTTATTTTTAGATTTCCTTTTATCGTGAAACCAAGACTATATTAGTTAAATAAAACTGTCGTTGATTTATTATAATTGGCTTTTATTAATATAATGGTTTTTGTTAGTTATTTAGACAACTTGAACCTTTCAGTTCTGAATTTACAACAATAATTTGTTTTATAGGTATCTATGTTTATATTTCTTGTTTTAATTTATCGCCTACGATGACGAATTGTTCTGTGTACAATTATTTTACAAACAAGGTTTTATACCAAACACAGTGTTTTATTTACTCGTCAACAATACTGGAAGTTTTATTCACAAGCAGTTTTGTAAATTTGCAATATATATTATTAGAAATATTCCTAATCTACTTTACGTATTTTTACCAACTGTGTAGTAAATATACATTATTTGTGGGATGTAAAAATACAATCAGTATTGAAGCTTTCTCTTCATAGTTTTGTAAATTTCCAAAACTCTTGTTGCAACTTTTTACGAGAGAGAGAGACGAAAAGGGCAAAAGCCCAAAGCTGAAGATTACCGCCCTGTGCCAATGTGCTTGGCCCTGCCGGAAATATATCCAAGCGCCAAATTTTATTCTTAGTTAATGCCCCCTCCCTATATATAAATAATTAGCATGTTGCTCACAAGTACGTGAGGCAATGCCTATCAAAATTTCTTGGCTGTTACAAGAACTGCCCAGACCCTGACAAAGCCTTAACTTAAAAGCAATTGGGTTTATATGCTTAGTATTCCATTGTTACCTGTGAATTATATCCACGTACGACCGACTCGAAGATATCCATGGAGATATGACGGACGGGCAGAGTGAAGGAGTTTGTAAACAAACGATATTGCTTTGAGGGATAAATATACACCGAGTGTGCAACCCAGAATCGAAGAACGATATGGACCGATATGGTCAAATCGGCGAGATTATAAGCAAACCTTGTACAAGCATTCTTCTTGTAGATCTCAACTTAGGGTAAAAAACCTGTGACTGAAAGGCGGAGTCTGAAGTCACAGCCAGCTTCTCAAATTAGCGTTTGAACTGGCTGTACACCAGGATATAGATTCAAGAAGTACGGATCTGTTAGACTTCCATTCTTCACAGCTCTCGATATTCATAAATCTTAAAAAAGGTTTTTAAAATCTATCTTGGCCTATAGTATGTCAGAGCAGATGGTCGTCGATTCAAAATTCGAATCCTGTAAGATGCTTAGATAACTAAAAAAATGGTCGTATAAGTCAATGCATACGTTACATTCCCAGTTTTTCCCAGGCCAATGTATAAACAATGTATAAAATGATAAGAATTTTTCATCACGCCATATACTCTTCATTATATTTAAGATATTTTCATTACTTTTTTTTTTGGATGTTCCAGTTGGATGGTATTTGAAACAGTGAACAAATACAGTGTAAACGACAGTGGCCAAATTTTTACACCCAATTGCTATTGAGTCGAAATATAATAATAGTCTCATGTATAGGTACTTTTTATGTAATGGATTTATTATTCCTTCTCTATATAAGCAATATGTATTGATAAAACCTTTCATTATGTTTATCTGAGACTGCACCAATATTTTCGTGAATGATGTCTAAGTGCGGACCAACAAACAAGATTTTAAAGGTTTTCTCATTTACAGGTATTGTACGTAAAAATGAAGAAATCAAAAAGGTATTAAGAAATATTGCCAAAAAAATTGAAGAAATCAGTAATACCCATTTTGAGCTCTAAAACGTCCTAAAAAGTGGGCTTCCTGGGGTAAAAAATCGGTAGGCTTTATAAGAACCCTAAAAGGAAGCCAATTTTCAGCCTGTACCTAATTACTTCCCATTTAATTTGTACTATTAATTTAACCCAGCTTTCTCGTAATTTTACACTGTTTCTTGCGGAAAAAATTACGTGATATTTGCCGAGACTCCCTCCCCCAACTTTTCCCGCTGGGGTGCTTATGATATGAGAGATGTTCACGTAACGCCATTCTTACACGAGGGACCATGGTTCTGCAACCAAAAGCTTTGCTGTAAGTTTTCTGAAAATACACGGAGCAACAGCGATGGAAGCAGCTTTTGTGTTGCTACGTGATATTTGTTCGCATTAGCATAGACAAATAAAAGGAAAGATATTCCATTTCATACAAGAAAAGTGTGCAAGTTCTTGTTGAGAGAGCTTTCCTATTTCCTCCATTTAAGCTTCCTCCAAGCGAAAGTTGCCCCTGCTAAATCTTTATTTTCGGTGGCACTGTCCAGATATTTGAGTAAATCTTATCTGAAGAGAGTAAATGGAAAGAAAAACGTCGGCGATGCATGGGAGCAGGGTTCTTTCAGAGCTATTCGCGTTTGCGCTTCTTTTTTTACAGGTTTTCTCATTTATGAATGGCATATTTACGAATGTGTATATTGTATTCTAGGTAAATTTCATTAAAGGGATTTGTTGGTGGAAATAAATGAAAATAAGAAGGAAGCTGTTTGTTTGATATTTTGTTTAAATGACAAAAATCAATTACATATTTTTAGAAGTTACGATTTTATTTTTTCAGGTCCGACTTTTCGGTTTCTACTTTGCAAAAGTTAGTAAAATAGTGATTTTTGTGCGAATTTTGATTTCGTTTTGATTTATAACAATCATTTCCGCAATGTGTTTATTTTGCAGATTTGGAAAAGTTTTATTTTGGTCAAAGGTTTACAAGCAAATTATTGCGTTTTACAAGGATTTGAAAATGTAAAATATCAAATCATGAATAAATTTAGAAATATGAAAAGTGGAAATTATTTCTTTATGGCTATTTAAGGACATTCTCACTTAATAGTGCAGCCAATATAAGAATTCTATCTAATGGCCCTATAAAAAAATATCCAAATAACTTGAATTTTTTTTATCTTTATTATGATATTCTACTGACTTTCTTCTATTGGGGTAAATTTTAACTTGGCGCAATTATATCGAAACCGTTTTATTCGTAAACGGGCGGGAAAGTTTCGGTGTCCCTCTAATACTAGTATTTTGTTAAAAAAAATACTCCTTTCCACACCACCGCAGGGGTAGAGTAATTGGCGAGTTTTTTTAAAGTGGTGTCCCCAGTAAGCCTAATCCACAAAACAATTTTCGGCGTTACATCCCTTACAGGCATGTATTTAGTCGTCATTGAGTAAGTCCGACATAAAATGTTGGCAGACGTAAAAACGAAGTAAGCTTCGATATAGTTTTGGCAGACAGTTTATTCTATACATTATTACAGAATAGAGTTCAATTATTTCAAGGCAAAAGGGTTGTGTGTTTCTTTATATATAATATAAGATAAGGACACAACATAAAATTGCATTTGTTGTTGAATTTGCTATTCACGCTACTACTCCTAAGAATTTGATGAAATTAACAACTTCCCCTTTTAGGATTGTATAATTTTTTGCTTGGAATAGTTTTTTAATGAGCTCTTATCTTTAAATTGATGTGAATGCCACAAACAAAATTTTCGAAGAATAATAAGGATCAAATAATCTAAGATTTGTTTGTGGTGATCGTAACATTCATTGTCTTTAGCTAACCAGTTGGAAAATTCAGATTTTTTACTTATTGTATCCATACAATGTTCAATTATTTTGCTTTTTAAACCTTTTATTTCAGGAGTACTCTGAACAAATTTAGCGAAGATTTTAACAAAGATTTTACAAATATTAAAAAAATAATCTGTAGGATTTTTAAGTGCACCAAAATCCGTACTTTTTGAATAATTTTTAAAATAAATAAAACTTTCCGAAGGTTTTGAATACTTAACAGTTTCGTTTGGGTTTCTCACAACCTTATCGCATAACAAACACTTTTCTTTTTTTGAAAAGCGGTCAATTATGAAACCTCCAAAATACCTTTAAGAAGTTTCTTCGACAGAAATCGAATCTTCATTTGCCCCACATTCCAAAAAATCAATTGACTCGATTATGTTGCTAACTTCGTGACCCTCATTGGCGACATCACCAATCGTCCGATCCTCAACAGTAAAAACACCATGATCGTTATTATTATTTATGGTTTTGCCATCACTAAATGAGTCAATAGCTATAAATTGCTGACTATCTTCGTCACAATTCTTCCTATGGGAAGATATAGACAAAATTTTGTTCGAAATAATTTTGCAAATAAAACTATTGAAATTATATATGGATTATTACTGAAGCCCTCTCTTAATCTTTCTAAGGAAAAAAGGTTTTCAATTGGTTAAATTTCGAAGTCAGAACGAACTCTTTATTGGGAAACTCGTTTAATATTTCATCAGTTAAAAGAATAATGGATTTTAGAGTCAAAATCAATCCCCCAATCCAAAATGTTTTGTTTTTGTTCTCAAATGAAATTGATTGAATGTAACGTAACATTTCAGAAAGATATTTCCTTGGAGTATTTGTTTGAGTTAATCCACACTTATACCAATTTCTACTAAAAGGTTCTTTACTATTGAGACAATCGAACAAGTTTTTGAGTTTTGAAAAGAAATCGGAAGTAGAAAGAGTAACTGATGAAACATTAGGGCTAAGCAAATTTAATTCTAAAGCAGTTTTAAGAGCAGCACAAACTGTGTTACTTAAAACTTGAAGAGCATAAGAAACCTTCATCTTTTTCCAAGTATTTGGCCATACATGTTTTGAAGTTAACTTCGGCACCATTTTAGTAGAACCATTTTTTTCTAAATTATAGAGTTCTTTAACACAGTTCCAACTTACTGTTCCATCTTCACAGTGAATATCTTTTACCAATAAAGTATTACGTATTGATTTGAACAAATGCGGAACATCGAACATTGCAAAAATCTTTTGATTATTATAATAAAAAAAGGGTCCTTTTCCGTTACTCCGAGAGAACTAAAGCAACTGCGATTGTTAGAAGCCTGATCTGAGGCTATACTTCGGATTTTAAGACCAAGTTCACAACAGTAGTCTAAATTCAGCTTCATTTTTTCGGCTAATACTTTACTGTTAATTGGTTGATCGGTGGCAAAAAAACTAATAATAAATTTCCAATTAGAAAATAAGCCTCGAACCATAAAAACAGAAACATACTTTGCTGGTTCTTTATTTCTAAAATCACCTGTATCGACAAAACCAACTATTTCATCTGTTACCTGATCATTTATGTTAACTCTCTTCTAATATTAATTTCATCAAATATCAACACAGCTTGTCTCATTTCTAAATCCCAATGTGAAAAAATCTTCTTAAGGTTTTCTGTAACCGTGTTATTAAAACCAGGTTGAATATTTTTAATAAGTTGCCAACGATGCAGAGAGCTCAGAGATGGTAAATTTATGTTTAAATTATCTTTAAAATACCTGTAAGTTGTAGGAGATTTGTAATGGAAATTTAAAGCTAGCGATCTTTCGTCATAACTCCATCTTTTTTTATTTTTCTTGTTAGAAAGTATCATAGTGCAAAAAGTTTTTGAATTTTTAGTCACATAGGGCGCGGAGGCAATTAAAGAAGTTAGCGGTGTTTTGACTATTCTACTGAGATAGTTGTTTCGACATATCCTTCTTTCTAGGTTTCACTTTCTTAGTTCTATTTTCCTTGCTGCAGCTCTTTAACTGTTCTATAAGTTTTTTATATTTACTTAATAAATTTTTATATTTTGAGCGGTAGAAATTTACCGATTTCGCCGATTTTAGACAAAAGGAGCAGGACAATTCCATTTCGACAGAAGCAAATGAGGGATTTGGCTCTAGTTTAGCTAAATCTATGAGAGCTAGATCAGGGTTTGTTATTTTATTTGAGTTTTCATAACACTTACCAGAAAAAATAGCTACATAGAAAAAATAGAACATCGCAATACATAAATGATAAATGGGCCTATGAAACAGTTCCTTTCTTATTTCATAAATTAATTTATAAATCGTACCTAGAATTAATATCTTATAACAAAGCCTGTAAAAAAAGCGCATAGGCAAAAATCTCAACCATGCTCGATCCATCGCTATCATTTCTCTTTCCACAGCCTTCGTCTGGAGGAAACTTACATTTAATTTGTCCGCGACGCCTGGGGAGAAATTAAATGTAAGGGAAACTCTCTGAGCGGCGGCCACCGCCACGGTCGCCGTGCCATTCTGTTTCTACCTTAATGGAGGAAATAGGAAACCTCTCTGAAGGGAAAAGTGGACACTTTCCTGAAATGGAACATCTTTCCTTTTATTTGTCTATAGTAAAAGAAAAGAGAAACAAAAATAATAGCTTATTGGGGAAACCACTTTAAAAAAACGCGCCAATTACTCTACCCCTGCGGTGGTGTGGAAAGGAGTATTTTTTTTAACAAAATACTAGTATTAGAGGGACACCGAAACTTTCCCGCCCGTTTACGAATAAAACGGTTTCGATATAATTGCGCCAAGTTAAAATTTACCCCAATAGAAGAAAGTCAGTAGAATATCATAATAAAGATAAAAAAAATTCAAGTTATTTGGATATTTTTTTATAGGGCCATTAGATAGAATTCTTATATTGGCTGTACTATTAAGTGAGAATGTCCTTAAATAGCCATAAAGAAATAATTTCCACTTTTCATATTTCTAAATTTATTCATGATTTGATATTTTACATTTTCAAATCCTTGTAAAACGCAATAATTTGCTTGTAAACCTTTGACCAAAATAAAACTTTTCCAAATCTGCAAAATAAACACATTGCGGAAATGATTGTTATAAATCAAAACGAAATCAAAATTCGCACAAAAATCACTATTTTACTAACTTTTGCAAAGTAGAAACCGAAAAGTCGGACCTGAAAAAATAAAATCGTAACTTCTAAAAATATGTAATTGATTTTTGTCATTTAAACAAAATATCAAACAAACAGCTTCCTTCTTATTTTCATTTATTTCCACCAACAAATCCCTTTAATGAAATTTACCTAGAATACAATATACACATTCGTAAATATGCCATTCATAAATGAGAAAACCTGTAAAAAAAGAAGCGCAAACGCGAATAGCTCTGAAAGAACCCTGCTCCCATGCATCGCCGACGTTTTTCTTTCCATTTACTCTCTTCAGATAAGATTTACTCAAATATCTGGACAGTGCCACCGAAAATAAAGATTTAGCAGGGGCAACTTTCGCTTGGAGGAAGCTTAAATGGAGGAAATAGGAAAGCTCTCTCAACAAGAACTTGCACACTTTTCTTGTATGAAATGGAATATCTTTCCTTTTATTTGTCTATGGCATTAGTGAGATGTCAAATTTTTTATTAAAATCAAAATTGTGGTTTTTTCGCTGTTATGAAATATGTAATTTATTTAAAAAAATTCAGTCACTCACTTTGAATTCTCAATAACTAAAAGTTTTTTTCTTATTATGTACAAATTTTGACAAAATGTTACAGTTTGAAAGTTTTTTTTATCGCCAAAGTATTGATTTCTTATTGGTGTGAGTGCATGCTTTCCGTGTTCGCAGGCCAAAGGCAGGAGCACAAAAGTCTCCACCGGAAAGCTTTAACAATATTTGGGTGAGCTTTTCATTGACAGGTAGGTGAGAGATAGCCATATGCGAAAAAGTGGGCCCAAGTTGAGATACAAAATCAAAGTGATTTTCGAACAGATTAGAAAAAATTTGGCAAACCTGAAAATCATGTATTTGAGGTTTCAGAAATTTAAGCATATCACCGAATGTGGGTAAAGGTAATCCTTAACCTTAGGTTAAAGGTATCTGTTCAGTCCTGATCATAAAACAACACCTAAAAAATACGGATGTTAATAAGAGGTATAATAATATTTATTAACATGATACCTTGTCTCTATAAATTCGCATCCAGAAGAAAACATCGAGCACAAAAAAAAGGGTATATATCCATTGCCGGCAAAAAATGTAAAAAAACCTGAAAGGAAAATAAAATCACCACAAAGAAATAAAGTCCCATAAAATTAACCATACCTGAAAACACGGAAGCGCTGAATCCTCCCCAGCCTCCATCCCATACCTTCCAGGATTTCCTAAAAACACCGAAAACAAAATTAAAACAAATGAAAACAAAAATATAAAATACCTCCTACCTTTAAGGCAAGTGACAGCTCCAGCCACCGAAACCAACACATCGCCACCTTGGTCTAAATATGAGAAGAAGTACTAAAAACAGCAGTATGAGCATAACCTTCTATATTTACAAGCCATGAACAAGAATCTCAATTGAGAGAATCGGACTACCAAATTCTCCAAATTCCACTAACAACATAACGTGACTTCACCGAGTTGTAGTCCGATTGAGCGGAAATTCGCTCTCAATATTTTCCTTGTTCATTGCTTGTAACATAGAAGGTTATGGTATGAGGCACTGCCCACCAAAATATTGCCCCGTCGAATTGACTAGCTATTGTCTGGTAGAAAATAAATAGAGCAGCTCAGAACCAGAAAATTCAGATCACTTTTGGTCTTCGTTGCGAATCGAGCTGAAGAAAATCCAGCTAGCAGCTAGTGATCTCCATTTGAATTGCATGTTACGTACCGAGTTCATGCAAACCCTACAATATACACTTAACGTATCGAGTTAGTGTAAAATATCCATCCGAATTGCATGTTACGTACCGAGTTCCTGCAAAACCTACAAATATACACTTAACGTTTCGAGTTAGTGTGAATTCCTAGACTTCACATTTAATGTGAATTCCTAATTCCTAAACTCAATCTATTAAATAAACAAAACTTGAATTTTTCAGCCAAGTTCCGAATCGTGCTAAATAAACAGAGTCGTATAACCCAGCAAAGGAACTCCAGCGGCGCTTACAGTGGATTCACAAGAGGAAGAATCTTGCGGCTAGAAAGTCTCAAGCAACCAGTTGAAGCCATACCGAAAAAAAGGAGAGAAAGAAAAAAAAGGGTTGCGAATCGAAGTTAATTTACTTTAATGGTTTAATCTAATCTCGAATTTTGAATTAATATAATTGAACGTTTATTGCTATTGAATTAACTTTGCTAGTTCATGTTAAGCTATTTGTGTAAAGCTGAATAAAGACGATTATTTGAATTAGTGCGACATTGTCTTTTTCTCTAAGCTATACCTGCACTCCCTCACTGAGTTCACAACTAGGCTTTAAAGGCCTCAAACAGTATCCCTCGATGATTTTTACGGTCTGGAATATGCTTTCTGAAGGCCGGCTGGATGAAGTCCTCAACGAGATGAACCGATGTAATATAAAGATAATGGGTCTTAACTATATCAGAACTGAAAATGCATTGAAAACACTGCAAATCCAAGTGTTTAGCAGGTGTTGAGAAATAAAACGCTCTAGTGTTTTATTTCTAAACGATAAAGTATTTAATGTTTACTTTTAAAACAGAAGAAGCGTTAAATTCACAAAATCTAAACGCTAAAGTGTTTGATTCTTAAACACCTAAAGCATTTAACAGAAATTAAACGCGTAAGGCGTTTACCAAAAAATTCTAACCTAAGCGCAAGTGTCTAAAATTAAAAAACTTATTCGCCAATTAAACACTTGGGAAGGTAAACACTTAGTTATGATAAAACACTTATGGGGAACTAAACGCTCTAGCGTTTTATTTTTACACGGTAAAGTGTTTAGGGGTGGGAAGTGTCTCTAATGAAATCCTGGGTGATCCATTTTAGAGTTACTATTTTCAGAAATAAAAAAAATAAAATCATTCAATTTTATCGGGTAATTTTTATTATCATACAAAAAAACTAGAATTTGAAGAAACAGGGAAGTTATTATGAAAAAAACAAAAAAAATCACTCAATTAATAATACTTACACTATACCTACTGCTTGAAAATAAGTTTCTATAAAACTTAAAAAATGAATAGTATAGGTTTCAAAGTGATACAGTCCAAATTATAGCTCAAAATATGTATTTGTTAATTAACAATTGGCCAAAATACAAAAAGTTAAATATCTCGAGTTCACGCCTTTCTTTTTTCTTTTCTTTCTTTTTTTAAATTAAAGGTCCCAAAATCCTCTACGAGATCTGATAAAAAACTTTTAAATTGTTTTTTCAAAAGGGCCAAAAGAATGCAATTGTTGTTATTTGAGTAATAAACAGAAGTAAAAAAAGTAACCAAAATTACATCCAAAATTATTTTAGGATATACATATTCTTCATTTTTTGGCCTTTTCTTACTTCATTTGTTGCTTTCATTTATTTAACTTAGTTTATCCTGAATTTTTTACGCCTTTGTTGACAGTTATTTTGTTAATATGAAAATAAAACCGTAAAGATGCTTAAGTATTACGAATTTAAAATTATCAGTATCATTGCAAATCTGAGGTTTTAGAAGTGCTTTATTTCAAAACGTTTAAAAAATGTCTACAATGTTAATCAAATGGGTGACGTCAAAATAAAACGTTTTAAGCGTTTTGAAATAAAACACTTTCAAAAGCTGAGATTTGCAGTGATAAGACGAAAAAATATGAGCGACCCATACTTCCCGCAATTATGCTAACTCCCGCCAAGGGTACCATTTAGCATATTCAGTAAAGCGCATCTCGTTCTATCACGGAAGTCAAGCAATATTGGAAGTGGTTTGTACTTAGTCGGGGGACCGCTTGGAAAAACGGCACTTGGGTTGGATTTTTTTTTCTGTTTTTTTTCACTTTTTGCAATGAAGGTATTATGTTTTAATATAGTATTGATTAATAGTTCTATCAACATAATTTGTATTATTCATAACCAAAAACACGCTACAAACGTTTGCTAATTAAACACTTAAATGTTTACTCATTAAACGCCGCTAAGTGTTTAAATTTCGTCTACAACGATTTAAACGCTTTAAGTGTTTAGCAGCTAAACACTTGAGTTTACAGTGAATGATAGGTAATTTCGACTGAAAAGTGTGAACGGACATCAGGCGGAGTTTAGACGGAAACATTTAGACATTTGGATGAATGGAGTAACAATTTTTAAAATAATTCCAAAATTTTTCTAAGTCCAAGAAATGCCGAGTCTCTCCTAAGAATATTCCAAATCTAAAAATGATAAAATTTCCGCTTTGTTTCAGCCTCTTTAAAGTCTTTTTTTTGATACTCATGAAGGGTAACTGATATTAGTTTTCAGTGTAAATAATAATTTCCGCCTTATTTCGGACAGAATCCCGTCTAAAATGCATTTTTCAGTTTCTTTTCAGTCCTTTTTCAGTTTTATATTTTCACCCGGGATGGGTTGGCCCACACCACACAAGCGTGTCTGCGCCTGCAACTTGCTTTCTTATGGCTTTTTTTACGACCACGAAAAGTACGGGAATGCTTTTTTTCAGAGTCGGGAATTTTTAGGCCGAGTCGTGTGAACGGGCCATTAAACGCACAGATCGGCCTTGAACACAAAAAATTAGATATCAAGGCATACGCCAATTTACTGTAACTGTCTTTGATGATATGAAAGACTAACTGAATAAGGAAATAATTTACAACCAGAGTTGAATGTACAAAATATTATAATACCGAAGATTACTCAGTAAATATGAGCACGAAGTTTTAAATGACATAGAGGTAAGTTTGATAGGTTGATAAGTGAAAAGGTGTACCTTAGAGAACATGGAAGTTATACGCCACGACAGGGGTTCATTTTGATTTAATTTTCTGAACCAACTCTCAGGGGGCTCAAGTGCTCACACCAGAGTTAGTGGTTACCGGCAGTGATGACCTGACCTGTCGACCGTTACATTACTAACAATAATGGTGATCATAGAGAACTGTTGTGGAGGGTGTCAGGGCTTCAGGGGAGCAGACATTGAATGTGACTGTGGTAGTACCAATTATTCGCCTCAAAAGCGCCGTAATCAGAAACTTCCAACGTGATGTCATAAACCATAAACAGTTTAACGTAGACCTTCTGCAGGACAAACCTTAAACCATATCAACAGACATTGAAGAGCTGTGGAGTACAACAAAGGACGCTTTATTGACAGCGTCGGAAGTGAGTATTGGTTATGTCCAAAGAAACCGGCATCCCCGGATTTCAGACACAACCCGCCGAAAAATATAATGCAGGAAGGGTCTAAAA
The DNA here is from genome assembly GCA_963855945.1 of Thereva nobilitata. Classification (NCBI taxonomy): domain Eukaryota; kingdom Metazoa; phylum Arthropoda; class Insecta; order Diptera; family Therevidae; genus Thereva; species Thereva nobilitata. The sequence continues at coordinate 51,281,252 of OY979694.1, read as the reverse complement.
AAATATATAGTTTAAAAAAACTAAAAAATTTATTTTAAAATGATCTAAAAAGTAAAAAATAATTTTGAATGTAAAGTTTTTATGGCTCCAGCCAGTATATGGGAACAACCTACCTTTCGAAATGTAATAAAGCGTGGGACTCTTTACCTATATTCTTATTTTATTAGCACTGGAACTTTTCATTAACGTTGTTTGTGAACACCCTGAATAACAGATCAGGCCAAAACTCCGTCTCGCACTCGGATCAGCGTTACCAGCACACATAAAAAAATAGCAATTTCTCTTACGCGCGGCTTTCAACTGTTATTTTTCGGGTGCTTTTCGCACACTTGCGCCAAGTACTAGTTGACTAACCAATTCACTCGGGAAAATACTGAACTAACTGAGTGCTCGGTTTATCTGGTAAAATTTCTTAATCTAGCTGTTAGTGGAGGCAAGTCCTACCCAATTTTTTTTGGTTAGATATATTCCGTGTTACTCATTCTTTGTATCTTTCACCACACTGGGCTCTGGAGATCGATCACCTACTCCTACGCTGCGCCGAATCTTCTCTCTCTTCCTTTCTAGTTTCCTTCCCTGGCTCCGATTGCTCGTCACGTGAAAGGGAATAGATCAGCAGATTCGTTGTTTTAAAACACATAGAAGATTTCCTCGCATCGTCCTCTAAATGATTTCATTTTATGTCTAGTCAGACTACAACCTTATGCCAAACTGGAGAACTTACGATCAGAATCTGGACCGGTAGATGGAGCACTTACGAAAGATCGTTGGTTGTGTTAGCTTTAGAACATCATTCCATACCCAAACAAACCACCAAATGTTTATTAAAATTCTGCAAGAACCATCAGCATTGCAAATATAAATTTCCCTTAATATTTCCCATGATAAAATTTGTTTTTATCCCATTAATGGAAAATATTATTTCCTATAAACCTAAATTCAAAGAAAGTCTCAAACATCTCTAAGGAGGTTCAGATATCACTGATATTACGGTCATCGATTGAAGGCGTCTTCTTGTCGTGATAACGACACTTTTTCTGCTATTAATGAATTCCGTAATCTAATTTCACTGCTCATATCTTTAATGCGTTCGTTCATTGCAATATCGATAACACGAACCGAAATATCCGGGGAATAAAGTGTTTCTTTGTCGTAGATGAGAATCACTTTTATCGATTTCGCGTTATGATAGAAGCCAATTTTCTCGCGGGAATGCCTTTTCTATACAAACAATGTACAGAGTCGATACACTTGACGTTTTCAATTACCGCGACAGAAGGGAAATTCTCTTGTGAATAAAATTTGAATAGAAAATACTCGCCTAGAACTTGCCACAACGTCGTCGATTCGGGTAGCTCCTCATCCTTATCCACCCATATAGCATCACTTTTCACACCAAGAACATCTATGAGTTCTGAGAGCCAAAAGATTTTCACAGCCCGGGAAGAATGGCACTTGGGGGGAAACAATTTACGATTATGGCTTGCCAACCAGATCAGATTAGACATAAGTCAAGGTTACTTGTGTCAAAAGTACTAAACTCGGGCTTCGAATAGGATATCTAATTTCTTGTTAACTTCCGTGAGTTTTATTCGAGGGAACATTCCGTGCAGAATGGGGATACAAATCGAACAAACTAACACTTCGGCAGAGCTAAAGGTAATGTAGTCACTTGTTGCTGACGAAGAATAAAAGATATTTGATTACCTGAACCCAAAAACTACTGAGCAATAGCTTTGATCCATTATCAACAACAAATATAATGAGTATAGCAGTTTCTGTTTTAAGTCAGAAATCGATGAACAATTCAGGGGCGGTTTCAGAGGGGGGTAATTGGGTAATTACCCCCCCTAAGAATTTTCGTTCGCTTATTTATTTTTATTCTTAAAAATTACCACAATTTCAAACAAACAAGATAAGTTATGGTGAATCTAGTCGGCGATATATGACGGTGAATTTTTCCAAAACTGCTGGAGAGTCGTGGAAGGGACCGATACCCGAGACTCCCGCTAATATGGCACGCTATGGCTGATTCCACACGAGCGTACACACGACACGACAAGAGTCCGCTGCAAAGTGGTATATGAAGAAGAGGGTGAGAGAGGACGATGGGGAGGGCACACAAATTTGAATGATCTTTTCAGCAGAATTTTGATCTGTGTTTGCTTGAATATCTGACCATTTTGTAAAAAAAATCAAGAAGCGGTTCCAAAATGGTGCCCGATTTTTGCAATTGTGTTCCCCGACCCACCGACATGGGCATCAAATGGAAGGGCATGACAGATAGAATACAATTAGTTGTGTCGCGTCATTCCAAATTCAAAATGGCGGATTACCTTTTTCCTCACAACCCCCTCAGAATGGGTATCAAATGAAAGGGTATGACGATTGTAATGCAGTAATCTGTCTGACGTAATTTTGATTCTAATATGGCGGCCACCACAAAATGGCGAAAAACATATAATAAAAAGTAGGAAAGAAAATTTATGTAATATGTTTTATCAAATCAATTAAATAAATATATGGGTTCATTTGCTTCCTTTGCCTATCTATACTATTAAAGAGAAAAGATTTGATTGTTTGTTTGTTCCGGATAAACTCAAAAACTACCGAACCGATTTTAAAAATTCTGTCGCCAATATAAAGCTCTATTATCAGCGAGTAACATGGGGTATACTCGTATATGACCGAATGGAAGCAGAAATATGGTTGAATTTGCCAATTTTATTCCGATTCCAATGAAAGTGGGTATCTAGAGTTTTTTAAGGTCGCAAATAACGAATTTGCAGTCAAAAATTATAAAATCAAGATGGTCGACGAATTTGAAAATTGTGTTCCGATTCCAATGAAAATCGGTATCTGAAATTTTTTAAGGTAACAAATAATGAATTTATGATCAGAAATTATAAATTAAAATGGCCGTGCCAATATGGCGGACGAATTTTGTTAAATTTGTTCCGATTCCAATTAAAGTGGATATCTAGGGGTTTATAACGTCGCAAATAACGAATTTTTGGTCAAAACTTATAAATTCAAAATGGCCTACGAATTTTCAAATTGTGTTCCGATCTCAATGAAAATCGGTGACTGGGGTTTTTTAAGGTAGCAAATAACGAATTTATGATCAAAATTTATAAATTAAAAATTGTGGGACCAATATACCGGACGAATTTTGCCATCTAAGTGTCATTTCCCGGTTAACTGTGTGTAGGTTGTTCAAGAGTTGGAAAATCGGAAAATCTTGACATTCTAGCCACAAATGGAAAAACATTGAACATAGTGTATCCTGAAGCTCTCTAAGCAATCGGTTCAGAATGGATCAACAAGGTTTTTTTTGGTGAGATGGTAAGGAGAAGCGGAAATGTGGGATTTATATGGGTTCCAGCTAGTTGTATATAATTTAAGACAATCGTCGGAGCTGACACGCACTTTTAATTTTTTTTTGATGTTGATTGTTTTGTATTTATGGAATAAAAAAATATTTAAGTTTTTTCTTTTTTTAAAATTACCCCCCCTAAGCCAGTTGGCTGGAAACGCCCCTGGAACAATTTCACTCAGAAATATTAATAATAATAATAATTGAGCTTAATGCACATAACTTTGAAAATTGCCAATTCCAATTTTATCCGAAATATTGACTTTTTTTTGTAAATTTCATTTTCGTTACAATGAAATAAAAGAGAATGAAAATGAATTAAAGATAACCAGAAAGGACCAAACATAAATGAATGATTGACAATGGACTATCGAACGAAAAGCTATCTGTGGTTTAAAAAGGATATAAATGGACTAATCCTTTTCCCTTGAAATGCGTTGTAGTTGTAGGTACTCTACAGCAATCAGAGTAAAATTACAGCAAATGACAAAAAAACATGGAACAATTATTTGATAAGCTTTTGTAGAAATTGTTGCTTTCATTCAGGATTAACATACTATAGTGAGGATGTTGATTGAAAACATAAGAGCCGCCGTTGCTACTGTAAAGCAGAAGTTCCCTTAAAATACTGTTTAGCTGGTTTTCTGAAAATGTGCGAAAAATGGATTACTTAATTCATGAGGGGTTTTCTTTCGTGAGTACCATTTATTAATTAATTATTAGCCCATTTTCGCAGCACGTAAACCGCAAACATCACCTGATGCTGAATTAGGTCACTATAAGGTGTGAGGTTACATATATGTAAGTGCATAACCGTTCTATTTTTGTGAGGCATGACGTCGGTTACCACAAAATATATAATTAGTACATTTTTTGATTTTACTCACCTCTAGCTTAAAATCACGTCACGTCATATACTGCTTCGTCTACATAAGTCCTAAGTCATAGTAACGAAGCCTCTATTTCAACATTTATTGTTATTTCGGAAAAGATCTCCGGATTTTTATTGTGAAATCTTCGCTGCCAGTGATTTAAATGCTAACATCTAACAATATAGACTGGCGGAGTTACTCAAAAAGTATCACTGTTTGTGTTACAGAAGTTGAGCTTTTTGCAGACACCAATTGTACCCACCTGTCTGTCTGCACTCTCTATCGTTGTTAGAATAAAGTGACCAACTATTTTTTGCACAAATTGAATATGAATTTATAGCAACAGAGCTCTTAGGCCATGTAACGGTCGGTTATTTACCGGAAAATTCTCCCTTTTGTTGGTTCTCCCATCTATCGGGAATTTCAGGATTCAATAACAAAATTTACTTGTCACAAAAAAATTAGTACAAAATTTAAAACTTCAAGGAGGCTAAAGAAAAAATAATTTTTGTTCTGGATGGAAAAAAACAATGATTATGGCAGTTGGAGCTAGACCCGTAGTTTGGAGACTGCGGCCCACTCGCTATTGAAGGAATTCCCGAAAAATAAAAAAAGATATTACTAAAGCATTTTGAGAGGCAGTTTTTTTCTTGTCGTGTGTGACTAACTGGGTAATTATTCGGATTAGTTGGACTGAGCTAAAGGGCGAAATAGGAGGACCTCCAGATACCCGCTATGAATGAGGAAAATTTCTTTTAGAGATCCAAGTACCGGGATTCAAAATAGTTAGCAGGCACCATCAAGGGATTGGACTGAGGAGAGCAGAAAAGGCCAATTTTTGATTGAGAGTTTAATGTTTTTTTTTAAAGAATTAGTTATTTGCCCACGACGTGTGTGAATTTTAATTATTAAATTAGGTTGTAGTGAAGAAATTGTTCAATGCGGCATTAAAATTGAGCTACAATCTATGCCGGGCTGAGGTCATCAAGGTGTGAAGACAAACATTGAGTAACACCAGCAGTAGTCTTCATTAGGTGCAACAGGATTTGTCGGTCTGCTGTATTTCAGACAATTGTATGTTAAGAGGGCATCCATCACGCACACAGTCTCAAGTGCAACCGGGAAAAAACAGATAGCTAGTGGATTCATTCATTGTGAAATAAATATTGGTAGTTCGATCTGTCAGATAAATTGGAGCAAAGTGAATCCAGTTTAAGCCGTGAAACGTTGGTTATTCCAGGCGACCCCAACGCAAAAAAAACGGACGGAGGATTACTTCTCATCAAAAACTAGGAGGGATTGAAGCAGGGCTTCAATGGAACTGATTCTTGGGTTAATGGCTCAGGTTGCTAAAGACAATTTTTTTACGCAGTAAGCTCGTTTTGGTTTTTTTTACATTTTTTTGTAGTCTAATAAATAATTAACAACACTTATAGATATTTAAAACAGTCAACATTTAATTATAGTACTAGTATATTCAAATTTTAAATATATTGTTGAACATATATATATTTACCTCTTCTTATGAGATGTATACTAATTCTTAAAATACGTATCAAATATTTACATATTCTTATAATATTGATCAAATAATTACAAATTATTATAATATTTATCATATATTTGCCAATTATTAAAATATCATATGGTTATATTTTTACGTTAGTACACACCTTTAATTATCATAATAAGGCCTTAAATTACTTTGATACTCCTTAAATATTCGGGTGGTTTTTGTGTGTTGTACGAAATAAAGGAATCATCGACTGGTACCAGCGCGACGATTTGTTTTTTTCCTTTCCGTTGTTGAATTGAAGTTCTTATTTGATGGTAATAGTTGGTTGCATCCACATTACCTATATTGTAAAGTTAATTTTTGTTTGATGTACACGTATCTAATAGTTAATGCAAACTTACCTTCATTTTGGTTGTTAAGTAATTATATTGTCTTGGCCTGTAATTTTTGTATAATATATTTGTTGTAAATTTCTTTAAATCCACGAGTATTACTAGGCATGACAGCCTAAGGGGGTAATTTATCCAGGATGGTTGGGTTAGAGGTTTTCTCTCCAGAGTTCTCTCGAAGTCGCGTTGAACATTTACAGGTCCACCAGGTCGTTGGGAACTTCCAGCGATGACTACCTTTGGCTAACCTAGGACAAGAACGATATGAAGAAAACTCCTTTTTGATTAGTAGGTAAGTGGTGAATCATATATGTAGCGTTCCGGTCACACACCCCACGACCCCTACCGTCGAGCTAGCGTATACCGTGTGGCCGGTTTAGCCTCCCCTATAAATATTTAGGCAAATAGGGAGGATGTTGTCTCTAAATTTTTTTATGTATACCCAACCATGATGGCAGTAGCCTTGCTGTCACCAGCAAGAAGCTCCATTGTGCAGGTACAGCTACCTATTTCACAACATTCCGCCATCGAGCTTTTCGTTTGCGTCTAGCGTTGAGGTTTGCAGTTTGTGTCTTGGGAAGATTTTTCGGTTTGTGTCTGGGGTTGAAGGGGTGCGTTTTGGCCAAAAGGGTGAAAATGTCAGTTTTTCGCGATTATCTCGCAACATATTGATTTTTCGAGACAACTGGCAGTCAAAATTAAAGCTCGCAGTATTTTCCATCTAACGGCATAATAGCATAATATCTACTTTTTTAAGTAACGAAAAAATAAACATCCCTAAAAGTATGCTTATATTAAAACTAATACGAAACCTACATTGAGAATTGGAACCCATTCCCCACCGAATCCGGCATAAATGAAATATAATTATTATTATTATTATTATTATTGACTCCCACATAAGGCTTTGTCATCATGAAAGCCCACCCAAGAAACACTAACCTCTAAACTCCCAGAAGATCCCACCCAAGACCCACCACTACGAAATTCAACTAGTTCTACACAGGTGGCACACCCGTTCAACTCAAGACACAAACTGAAAAAGTTTTCCAAGACGCAAACCGCAAAAGCTTCAACCACAGATATGGTGATTGGGGTTGTGAAAAAAAACTAAGTCTTCTCCGTACGATTTTATATTTTTAAAATAATATAAAAATTAATAGTAATTCTAACATTTTAAATATAACTTCTAATTCTTAAAATCATACTTTTGCGTTGCATGTATTTTTTTGAATTATTCTGAGACCAGTTCACGCAATTCGAGGTCGACTGAAAACGACACGTTAATGTCATTTTTGATTCACGCAAGTCGACGTTTTACGTTTGTCGTTTTAAAAGTGTCTTTTAACTTCCCGACGCCAAACTTGTCGTCAAATTCAGTTATTGGTATGATACAAAACGAGTTGTGGTGTCAATTAACTGAAATATTAAATTCAAATGGAACGCCGGTAAGTTATTCTAATGAATGGCAAAAGGTATTTAAAATAAATAATGTAAACAATTTGCAATAATTGAATTAATCATATTTTAGCTGCGGCGAGATTTTAAATATAACAACAAAAGAAAATTAGTAGCAAATAAGACGTCAATTGCCAAGACAGGTGGTGGATTGTATGAAGATTTCATATAACGCCACTGGAAGAAATTGTAAGCATTGCAAACGAAAGGCTCACTGCTTCCTCCTCATGTGTCCTCCAGACTACCCTTAACCTATCATATCCTTTTCTCTCCTCGAGCTAAGCTTACTACTAGACATTGCAACATGACATGAACGACATGGCGGACTGGTAGTATAAAGGGTGACACCTAAACTTAACTCTTTCACATAAAAAAGAAAATGCAGAATGTTATTCCTCGGCGAATAGACCGTGATAGTCCAGGCCACGAAGGAAAAATACATACCCTAGCAAATTTTGGAACACTATCGGGTAGTGGGGGTGGAGCTAACGAAGCGGGAAGGCTCTAAAGTCCCTTTTTCAGTTTTCCGTTAATAACTCGAAAACTACGCCCTCTAGCGAAAAAGTTAAAAAAAACTAAATTAATCTACATAAAATTCTCTACAAAAAATATTGTATGCACTTTTTCGCTAGGATCAATACTTAACGAGATATGGAAGTCGGGAAATATTAAATTTTAAAATTTTTTTTTGGTAATAATGAATTGTTTATTGTTTCTTGAACATTAATTTTCGTCGAAATCAAAATTGTGATCATCATCAACAGCAGTCTTCGTTCGGCGGTCTGTTCGTACATGAGGCGAGGCACACGCCGCAGAGACCGGAGCAGGCAATCCCTGCTTTGCGGCAACCGCAGCAAACCCCACACCCAGTCGTTCAACGGCAAAATATCATCTTCAAAACGGAGCCGGGTGCCACAGACAGGTGGTAACTGGGTTGAGGATCCCATCTTATCCCCTTTTCCAAACTCATTAGGTAGATATACTCTGAGCGAGTGTTCCTTCGAAGCTCCTCTGGTGGGAGGAAGAGTGGTCAATGACCACTGGTCATGTCTGGATTTGGGAATGCCAGGTACCGATGTTTGTTCGGATTGTCTATATGTGCAGGCGCACAAGTGAAAGCTACATTTCAACTTTATAAACAGATTCCGGTATATGTTTACTAGAAAGCACATAAAAAAACCTACATTTAGAAAAAAAACTTTACCCTAGGACCATTTCTCATTAAATTACAAGGGTTTTAATATTTTTCAAAAATGACCAATTTTGGCCGTAAAAGTGAAAAATTTTTCTTGAAAATTTAATAGCATATTTATAACATTAAAATACATGTCTCCCCAAATTTTTATGAAAATCCACTGATTTGTTCATTATTTAATGCATTTTTGGTTAAAAAATAAATAAAATAAGAAATTTGGATTTTTTGAGGTTAGGGAATATTTTTAACGTAATCTCGCCCCACCAGTTCGATAGCCCTTTTACTCACGAGTATTTTCCTTTTTTTACGACCAATTGAACCGTAGACATTTGAAAAATAGTGTTCCAATGCACTCAAAATTCACCAAAAATGCACTTTTGTCGCCATGCTCACATTTGATTTTTCCAAATTTTTCGGTTTTCGACTCAGATGCATGTATGAAATGAAAAAATAAAAAAAAATTTGAAGTTCCGGTTACATCACTTATCATCAATTTTTTTGTTCATTTTCACTAAAATTTTAACAGGGCAACTGCATTCCTAGAGCAGTTCTACGTGTCTACGGAGGAGCAAAAGGTGCCATCACAGATGGGTTTAATAGCGCGGTTTTCAACTTGTCGACTCGATTGTCGGGAGCACGTTGTACGAGCTTCGGAAAAAGGAATGCTAGTTGGACGACAAAGAAATAGGTGGATGGACGACGTGCTAGAAGATGTATGAAAACGTTGCATAACCAACTGGAGAGAACTAGAAAAGCCGAGAGACGAAGAATAGACTTCAAGAGGACCGAGTCCTATAAGGACTGTAACGCTGTATAATAATATGAAGAACACCGACAGGTAAAGCATGAGTCTAAGATTCGATGCCAACTAACACTTCTTTGATTAAACGGATTCACAGCCAGTGAAGTTATTGGCGCGAGTAATGTAGAAAACTCTATCCTTCGAGTGGACATTTTGCTCAAAGTTTGAAGGTAATGGTGGATCCACACTACACGGACTTTAGCTCATACGCGCTTTTGCTTTTTTTTCTTATAGAGTTTTTAATGGCAAAGGCAGTACGGCCAAATTGCTCGGACAAAACGCCGTGCTTAAAAAGGTACATTGTACTTCCACACAATACGGGATTTTAAAATGAAAATTGGTTTTTTTTATCAATGTAGATTAATCAATATTCATTAAATTATTATTTTCTTTCAGATTAGTTCTTATTATAGGATCCAAAACTCACGATTCAGAAAATTTAAAGGCCTTTCCGCCAAAAGCGCGTGGGATCTAAGTCGAAAAGCGCGTGGGATCAAATAAATCGAACTTTTATTTTCCTTCTGATATCATATCACCTCACCCCTCAGATCTGCGTTGAGATATCTCCTCACCTCTCACATATTTCAAATTGCTAAACAAGCATCACAATGCTTGGGATTTCTCAAAAGATGCAATTTCCACCTTCAGGCGTCGGCCAGGACTATAATTCACAAATTCTACATAACGTTCCCGACTTGAATTCACCTCGTATATACGAGTATAGGTAGTGATAAAAATCTTTTACACACTGATTTTGACATCGTCTACGTAAGCCAGTATGGTTTTGGATTTGTAAAGGATTGTAGTTGTTGCTATCATACACCAGGCACCAATCGCTTTTTCAACCTTGTAGATAGTTCAATATATCGTTGATTGGCATTGTCATGTTGCTAATGATCAACTTAGGTAGTCCTGTCAGTTTATTGAAGATGTAAAATGGTCTTAAAGTATATAAAGAGATATTGAATTGAATTTGGAAACTACAGCCATACATCATATTTCCATATTTCCATTATCTGACCATAATTGATCTTTGCGCAGTTTCGAAATTGCTACTTTGTAATTCTCTTAAAATGTTATTGAATAACTAAAAACATACAAACAAAAGGTAATATTAATAAACCATCAGATACACGAGGTCTTGATGAAGATTATGCTACAAGTTTCTAACTTCTTTCTCTAACATGGTATATAACCTCAACTCATCCTCGTTGTTATCTGGTACAATTTGCCCACTCAAATTTTCAATAAGCGTGATGACGTTGCCGTTGCTGCAGAGAGCCGAAGAACTTATATTAATATTAATACTGATTTAAATTCAAAACTTTGAGAAAAGAATCTCATGCATTTATTAGCAAAGCCCCACTAGTCCACCCCCACATGAAAGTAAATTTAACCCAATAACAGTTTATGCAGATAAAACCCCCCACATAAGAAAACGAAGAAGTAAGAAAAAAAAACGAGAAAATTTAAACCAGGAAGAAATTTCAAGTTTCAACATTCTCTCAAGAATATTAACCTTCTACCCCTAATGGTCTAGCAAGGGAAATATTCCAACTCGTTCTAACACTATTACTAACACATCCTTTGGATCCTTACTGGATACTCTATAGTGAATAACAAAACTTTATCTTCTTACATCCCTTCGAGAATTTCTTATCCATTTCCCTATCACGACAGACCCTAGTAACAGGGACGAAACGGGCTTAGGGGTTTGAAAAAAAAACCCCGAATGTGAAGCTACACCCTAGAAAGAACAAAAATGTTGGAGAGTTGGGATATATATATATATAGGAAAGTTTAGAGTGGAACAGCACACATATCAGCACCACCACCGAGTTCTGGTCAGAGGGAGTACCTCTAGTTGTCGGTGCATTTAGCTTGGTATAGCGCTGAACGACGTACTTAAGTTTGGGATTCCAATTAGATTTTAATTAAATAAGGCTGACAGCATTAAATTTAATTTAACATTAGATTTGCGGAACATCTCCTTACATGGTTGCGAGATTAAGGGTGCAATGTTTGTGCTACTGGATTGGCCTAGATTCTCTTTAAAATTTCCCCGATAGATTTATATGGCAGTCCTAACTATAATTTAATTAGTAATTATCCTATTAAAGATTCATCCAGCAGTTGCACAGCAGCCGTCTCTAATTAAAATATGATGGATCAGAGATGCGCATACATATATACCTGAATATACATTCGTCTGCAATGAGGATATTCATAGTTCCTACGAGAATATGTTGGTTGAAATTTAAGACGTATTAATTAGGATTTAATTACTCGATAATGTGATATTCGTAGGTATGTAAATGTTTTAATCTGTTTTTAAATTTGAATAATTTTAAAATTATCAGTTAAGATTAATTTAATTCATTACAAAATGTCAGCCAATCACCCTGTAATATTCTTTGATAAAATGTTTTATGATTTACTATCCAAAATTATGGAAACATGGTAATGTTGCGGTAGCTGAGATAAATTTAGGGCGCGATTCCATTGAGGCAACACTGAACGACATGTGGCATGATACTTGTTTCCTAATGTTGCTTGATTACAGGTGTGCGACTACATATGTGTCACAAAATTCAATAATGTAGCATGCGGAATTTGTCTCCCCATACCGCATACGTTTTGTCGCCGATACTTCTTGTAACATGCTTCTAAAACGATTTCATTTAACCCTAGAATGATAATCATATTGTAATGTACGTAAAAGATAATCATGCGTAAAATTGACGCATAACCTTTTTCTCCAAAAAATACGTAGTTAACCTATATACTTTTTTCCAAAATTAGAAAGCTTGGAGTATTTCCTATGAATAATGTCCGGAAAATTTTTACGGTACGGCATTTACTTTTGAAATTATAAGCAATTTTAAAGCTAAAGTTGGCTCTATTTCGTACTTTTTTAGTACTTTTTCACCTGAGCTTATGTCGAAAATTACCAAATAAGGTCTGTCGGTAACACTTACCTCAGTAACGAGTGCGCCTCACGGTAGCACTAAGCGACAACTGAGATGTCCTAAGCGCATAGCGACGGATTCGCACTATGTAGAAAGAGAGAGCAATATTTCGAATACGCATGCGTCAATTTTACGCAGATTATCTGTCTAGGGTTAAGCATCTTCTGTTGGACGCATCAAATTTTTACAATGTAGAATAGTGTTGACTGCAAAGGCAGGATATCTGACGGAGGTATTTTTCGAGAAACGTCATTTTAATAAGAAATTGGTAAAAAAAAGCTAAAATTTACTCTCCCAGAACCACTTTCTAATCGCCATGAGTTATCGGGAAACGCATGGAGGAAATATTATTCCTGGATCATTCTGTGTCGCTTACACGTTGGTTTACATTACACGTATTAAGTAGTTAAATATTCAACTAAATTTTAACTTAATTTTAAGTAAGCGTTTACACGTTTTTAACACTTAATATAAGTTTAGCTGTTTAGTTCGCTAATGATGGACGTCAAAGTCTTAAAAAATACTGTCATAAAATTTGTTCTAAGTGAGATTTTGGACGAAGTAAAGGATGAAATAGTCAGGCAAACTTGAATACCTAAAAGATTGTGGGGGAGAAATTGGATTCAGAGTATTTGAAAGGGCTATTCCTAACGCTCCTGATAAAATTGACAAGGTTGTCAAAGCCCGTTGCGCTCTGCACATTGGCTTCATTAAACAAACAGGAACATGAATGCTCCAACAGTACCCAGTAGGAAATTGAACTAGTTTTAAGACTAGTAGAATAACTACTTTCTAAGGAGGAAGTAGCAACTCTCAGTTGGATACCTTTTATGTGAAAACGACCCACTAGTTTTGTACAGCGTTGTCCTACGATGGAGTCAATTGCAATTGCCCCCCGTCTGCATTACTTCGAAATACTTCGAGAACGAATTCATTTTGAAGTACTTCAAGAACTAATTAATTTTGAATTTCTTACAGAACTAATTAATTTTGAACTCACTGAAGAACTAATTCATTTTGAGGTTCTTGGAGAACTAATTGATTTTGAAATACTAAGAGAACTAATTCATTTTGAACTTCTTGGGGAACTAATTCCTTTTGAAATACTTCGAGAAATAAGTAATTTTGAAGTACTTGGAGAATTAATTCATTTCGAAGTTCTTGGAGAACTAATTCATTTTGAAGTACTTCAAGAACTAATTAATTTTGAATTTTTTGGAGATATAATTCATTTTGAATTAACTGGAAAACTTATTCATTTTGAACTATTTTGAGAATGAGAACTAATTCGTTTCGAAGGTCTTGGAGACCTAATTAATTTCGAACTAGCAAAACTACTAACGAAAAAACAAATTCTTTAGAAAAATCTTGTGGGTTTAGCACTGATATCGTGATTTGAACTACCTCTTCCTAGGATTACTTTGGCACCAGTGCTGGAACTAGTCGATTTCCCACTAGTGCTAAAATTATTTCTGTTTTCTAAGTAGTTAGTTTATTGCGACTGGGTAGACATTGAAGACACACACAGTGGCCGTATTATTCCAGGGGATTGGAGGCATGTACCATCAGAAGGGTTCCAAGATATACCTGCAACACCACGAAAAACTCTACTTCATGGCCTGTAGTTGAGATGGGCTTGACCAAGCCCACCCAGTTGTAACTGGAATTGATTCAGTATTAATTCAGAATTAATTATATCGATTCTAAATCGATTCCACTTCGCATTACCATACACGTAAAGAATGGATTACTTTTACACGGGCATGTCATAGACGGTTATAAATTTATTACCCCCTGCATAACTTGTAATCAATCCAAAAGCGATTCATGTCATGTTTTTACGTTGCATTTTAATAATTCTGAAACACAAGAAATCATATTTGATTCTTTTCTGCATTACCAGTAATTAAAAAGGAATCAATTGCTTACTTAGCTATTAATTCTGAATTGATTATTCTGGAATCAGTTCAGTTTTTACAAATGGCCATCGAAACTACCCACTTGGGAAAAGTATGATTACAGAATTGGTCTAGAATCCATTCTTTGCATTCCGAATTGATTCCACTTTAGATTACCAACCACACAAAGAATTAATTACTTTTGTACAGGCATGTCATAAGGCGTAATAAATTGATCCGTATCTGCATTACTCTTAATCGATTCAGAATTGATGAAGTAGAATCTGTTCGGAATCGTAGAAATAGATTTGTTCGGAATCGAGGAAAAACAAATTTGAAAAAAAAACAAATTAACATATTTTCAGTATAAAAACGTAATTTAAAAAAAAGCAACAACGGAAAAATATTCAAATAAAATATCAAATAGAATTAAGAATAAAATTAAAAAATATAAAAATAAATTCAATTTTTATTTTTCTCCATGAATGTTCTTTTATTTATTCTTCCTTTTACAACGTGGAATGATCGTCTTATAGCTTTTATATATTCGTCGCCATCGTGCACTTCTGGAAAAATACACATACAGCACATGATTTAAATAAAAAATTAAAAAATCTGGAAATTTACTTACTCGAAAATAACTGATTAATTTTTATAAAATTTTTGAATGGAAGTTTTCCATGGCCTCCATCATAATTGTATAATACAACAAGATCTTCCTTCAATATCTTGCCTAGGTTTCGTTCCAGACCATGAGGGAAAAGTATTTTTTTTAGTAAGGACACCTTCAAAAAAAGATTTTTAAAGTTTTTTTTAATAAGTATTTAGCACTCACGTAGAAATTGAAATTTTCATCAGTAATATCTGCTTCAAGATTTTCAAGGTCTAGGGAGGTCTCCAAGGGAAACTTTAAATTCTCTTTATTTAAATATTCCTCTTGCGCATATAGTTTCTTTATTAATGCAGCATTTACAGCCGAAGCTTCTAATATGCCCTTATTCTGCTCTATGATAAACCCTAAAACAATATTTGAAAATTCAGCAAATTTCTAATAATAAATAAATGAATGTATTGACCTCTCATCTCCCTAAATTTATCATCTATATACTCTTTCAAAGAGTCTTTGCTAGTGCTTGCTACAAAATTATAATTAAATTTAGTGACAAATATTCTCTTAATGATAAAATTAGAAATTACCTGATGCTGAGGAGTAGATACTTTCTCCTATTACTGAATTGCACTTACGAATTTTGCCAAGAAAGTTGCCTTCTTCCGCAGATCCCCTTTTTTCGGCCATTCTGAAAAATTCAATTTGTGAATTTCATAATTTCAGAAAAGTCTATTTTACTCACTGCATTAATTATAAGTTTATGTACAATCATGCAGTATTGGTAGGAATACTGATCTATTATTGAATGATAAGCGTACTAATTTGCAAATTATATTTTCAATATTGAAACTCTCTTCAGTTCCATCCGGACATATATCTGCTGAGGTTATCCCCAAAGATGATTTCGATGGCATTGGTTCTGTAAAAAAATCTTCTACGTTTCTGAATCTTTTTCCAATAACGAACTTTTGTCCATCTTCATCTTGTCGAAAATTTGATATATACATAGATGGGCGTACAAGGGGCTATGATGCAGCAGTAATTATTTGGTTCTTTAGAACTCAAAAATATTTTGTTGGAAGAATAAGTCTTAATTTTGTTTCTCGTAACTGCAAAACCAGTAGCTGTACAACAAGATCTTCAAACTTCAATTTGTTGAACAACTGCTGCAAAATTTTAGATGGTTTTTTTATTAGCCTCTTTAAATTTTGCATTTCGTTCTCGAAGCAGTAAGCAGAAAAATTAGTTAAAATGCCCAGATGATTAATGTTATCCGTTAAGTGTAAAAGATGATGGATGTTGTATGTAACACTATCATCTCCAAAAATGTTTGAAAAATTTTCGACGAACGTTTCTAAAAGTTCTTGCGCAGTAGAAAGATTCGCTTTGAAACTTTTGGGGCAAGACATCAGTCTGTACGCACAATGCAAAAGAAGAAAAGTGTAATACACATCTTCATGCACCTTGTTTTTCAAAATGCAAATCCCCGTATATAAAATAAATTGCCGGTATTTCACCGCTTTCCAGATTCTAATTTCTTCAATACCTCGCGGCTTTCTAGCAAACTCCCTCGGAATAAAACAATATAATGATTTTAGATGTTCTGAGATACTACACTTGATTCCATTATTTATTTTATAAACCGAAACAATTTTATTTTCCAGCAATCTCATCAAAAATTTTTTTGTTACACCTAGATCGATGAGGTGCATTGGATCAATTGCAATTTGAGAAATCATATTCACACCAATTTCTTCCAAAGGAGTTTTCTTTGTTTGAAAATAATGTTGGTGCATATATATATTTCTTCTTTCTAGAAAGTCCTGATCTGAAGTCAAATTTGCGCTTTTTGTGTCATATACTGTTACATTGTTCACTCTCCTGCCAATCTGCGTACATTTAGTGCATCCACGAAGAGATGTATGGCCCACAATTCCACAGACAAAAGACTTGGCTGGTGCATCGCAAATGAATGCTCTGAGTTTAAATTCTACTCTTTTGTCACTTAATTCTATACCATTTTCTAATAAATTTTTAACTTCTGTCACGAAATCGTGCAGATAGTTTTCAATATTTAATGGTTTCTTAGTTCCCAAATAAGCCCCTATCAGCAATACTTTTATATTTGGTATATTAACAACTTTCCCTAAAATGGGCCATAAGCTAAGGCTTGAACTCTTGAAAAGAGATAAGCCATCAATGTTAATGTCAAAGATGACTTCATTGAGTTCATTGAATAAATAGCTTATTTTTTGGATTTGATTTTTAATTCCATAATGCCAGTATTGTCCAGGAGCAACTGTTCGTACTATTATTTTTTCAGAATAGTCTATCAAACTTTTGAAACAACTAGGCACATTTAAATTTTCTTCTTTTAAGATTTTCAAAATAGAATCTGTACATTCTCTGCCTGGATTATGTTTGATGTACCTTTTTTTTAATTTTTCTTCAAGAGAAGGAACTAGAGTTAATTCATTAGTATTATTATTAGATCTAGATCTATTAGATCTATCTACATCTGATGTTATATCTTCACTTTCAATTTCGGGGTTATTTTCTTTCAATAAAAAGTTTTTATATAAATTTCTTTTTCTTTTTTTATATCTCGAGCTATTTGTCGCTTACTTCGTCCTTTATTTTTAACCATTTCACTCCTATTATCCCTATCTAATATTCAAATTTTTCAAATTACACCTTTTCCAAATTAATAATTTAATTTTTAAAAACTTACCTTTCAATATAATGTTTTTGTGACTAGTAATTTGATTCTTTAAATTTCACTTTAAAATTCACTTTTTGCTACACAACACGTTTGTTCGCTTTCAAAGATTCTTTCAATTGAACCAAATGAAATGGTTTTGGGGGAATACCCTAATTCGTAAAATTTTATCTTGTTTATTCATGTTTTCGAAGTCATAGCTTCATTATTTGGAATCAAATATGGAATTGATTAATTCCATTCTGCATTACTCAGAAGTAGAAATGGAATTAATATATTCCTTTTTACATTACTCGGAATCATAAGTGGAATAAATTCATTCTTTACTGCATAGAAGACGACCAATTTGTAATGAGTTCTGAATTGATTCTCCTGGAACCAATTCTATTTTTCACAACTGGGTATAGGCTTGGAAGCAGTCTTTTTGGTTGTGTTGGTGCCGAGCCAGCCAGTTGGGAAAAGAAGAACCCATTCCAGAAGAATTGATTCAGAATGCATTCCGAAGGAAACAATTGATTCCTTTTCTGATTCTGGAGAATGCAGAAGGGAGTCGAATGTATTCCCAGTTTGTTGCTAAGCGTAAAAAAATTCCAACCTAAGGAATCAATTTCGAACCGATTCTAAGGAATGCAGAGAGGAATGAATTGGTTCCGCCCTGTGACAACCCAATGCAAAAAGAATCGGTTCTCTACATGTCTTTGAATCTAAAGTGGAATCACTTTCGATGTACAGGAATCAATTCTGAAACCATTCTGAATGCATTCTGTTCCCAACTGGGTACTATCTGTCACTTTTGTTAGAATTTATATGTGGCAGAATAGGTTCGCGAATATTTTAGGAATATTTTTGCCGTAAAAAGTGATAAAGCATGGTATTTTGTCAATTTTTACTGCACACGGACTACCAGTGATTAGGGCTTTAGTAATTTAATTGAAAAAATTAAAGAAAATTGAGTGATTAAGTGTGTTGTACGTGTGTTAATTGTTAAGGTGAAAAATGGTGGTTTTTTTGTGTTTATTTAGGGAAAAAATGTTGAATTTGTGTGGTAATAGAATAAAAAGTTTTTTTTAAAGTGCTTAAAGATTATTATGGAATAGTTATTAAAAACATAGTAACAAATTAATTAAAAATGTTTTTCCAGTTCCAGCAGGTATATTAATAAAATATAACTGGACCGTATTAGAAGTAACACTATGGGTGAGTTCCAAAATTCATCACTGCGGTATCACTGCAGAATCCAGCTACAGACTACCAATTGCTGAATTCTGCAGTGATACCGCAGTGATGCATTTTGGAAATCACCTTATTTAATATTCGTCATACACTTCCTTGAGTTCTTCACTTAATTTTGTAACAATTTCAGCCACGACTTTGGTGAAATGGACGACATAGTTCATTCAAATATTGATGGTTATTGATAACAAATCTTGCTTCTCGTGATTGTGATAGATGCATGAGGTAATGATTATATACAATGTCAAGAAACACCTCAACACCTAATCTTTCTCCTTCAAATGGTCTTTTAACGTCTTCTGATAAACTATCTCGGTGTTTCTCCCGCAATTTTATTGGGTCTCGTCTCCATCTTGACAGAAAACTAACAGTTTGGCATCCCTAAGCTCTGGGCGTCCTGGGTCTACGCCATCCTTCCTGCGAACGTTGGGTCTCCCTCGCTTCCTTCTTATCCTTATATATTCCACATTTCCGCTTCTTCTTACCATCTTTCAAAAAAAAAACTTGTTGATCAATTTGGAACCGATTGCTTAGAGATCTTCAGGATGTTTTTCCATTTGTAGCTAGATTGTCAAGATTTTTTGATTTTGCAACTCTTGAACCACCTACATACGGCTAACCGGGAAATCACACTTATTTGGCAAAATTCGTCCGCCATGTTGGCCCCACAATTTTGAATTTATAAGTTTTGATCATAAATTCGTTAACCTATCTATTCGCTACCTTAAAACACCAATGTATTAGCCTATTGCGAACATACATACATACGTACACACATTCATCTAAATATATAAAAATCACAGTGTCACAGTGTTTGTTATCGAGTTGGTGGTAGAAGGGTGAAAATTCAGGGTTATAAGTATTTTTTGATGCCAATCATCAAAAAATAACAAAAAAAAAGTTTGTCCATAAAATAAAAAAAAAATTTCTGGAGAGGGCCCCCCTTATCACCTAGGGGTATAAAAAATAGCCTACGACCTATTCGCACACCTACCAAATATACCAAAAAATTTCATAAAAATCGGTCAACCCGTTCCAGAGGAGTTCGAAAACAAACACTGTGACACGAAATTTTATATATGTATGTATTTAGATTCAGAGATAGAAGCTTCTGCTCAAGTTCTATTCTAATGAGCATCATCTTCCTGCAAGCTGCTTGGAATGTAAGCTGGACTAGACATGCTCGAGTTTTTAGTGCAATTTCTATGTGAGTTTGGGTCATGGATCTTATGTAAAAGAAGGCGTATGTAATAGCTAAATTTCTTTTGACTTTTGAGTTATAATTCTATTCAAAGGATAAGAAATACGATAAGACTTATAACTAAGAAACGAAACCCCTTTGAGAGTATATTTTAATGAGACGCCTTTTAGCGATGACATAAAAAGCATAAAAATATAACAACTAAATTTCAAGTCCATAAGAACTATAGTTTAAAAATTATTACAATGTATTAATAATTGACACCCTCGTACCCCTGATGTATATACAACATAAGGGTCATCCCTACGAAATTTAAGGTCTGTATCTTATATTATAAATTTAAGTTCCGCGTCGCGCTGAGTTTATGTATGTTCGGGCTAATCTCAGAAACCACTGAATTCGGTTTTCACCAACAGAAAGAGGAAGTATGTGGGAAGTTATAGGCTATAATTTATGAACATTTTGCGAAAATAAGCTACCAGTATGATGATATTTGTGAATTCATTGTCCCTTCTAAGAGTTTCCGTGACGTGTACTGCGTAAATAGTTAAAGTTACAGAAAAATAATGCATGTTGGAATAGTTCCTCTCAAAAATTTCTAAAAAAAAGTCCATGATAACATTATGTCTATCTTCTATGGTTGACTCACAATAACAATTTTTATGCTTTTCAAATTGCTTTATTTGTAAAAGGTGTCATTAGTAAATCACCGCTGTGGCAGGCGGAGATGGGCCGGATTCATGCAATGCATGCAGGGAAGCGCATGCCTCCCGAGGATAACCGAGCATTTCCATAGTTATTCACGTCATTGCGAGTAATTGTATTTATTCGCTGAAAGTTTTGTTTATGTTTTTGACTTTTTGACTATAGATTTTAGTATTTCCTCAGACTTCAAAGGATAACGTTATTGCGGGTAGGGTTCGAACTATCGGTTTCTAGTATCGATACCAAGTACTAATAACAGAATCAAACCGTGGTATCGATACCTAGAAAGTATCGGGCTGGAAGTATCGATACTACTCAGTATCGAGTACTTTTTAAAATACATATATTTAAGAAAAAAATATTTATTTAAATTTACGTAAATAACGGTATGAAGACTCCGTCGACAAAAAAACAGCACAGACACATATGAACAAAGGCATGACTAAGGCCCGTTTTCATCTTCAGCCCAAGATGGAAACGCAAATTGAGCATGTTCACATTTTTGGTAGAACAGAATACAAACTTCTGTGTGATAGAGGAGCTCCATTTTGGGCTCCCACAATGCGTTTGCGATGTAAATGCTCCTTTAAAAACAGCTACTGGTTAAAGCTGCATTCAGAAATAAACGTAACTTGTATGTAGCGACATCTCTGAAGATTGAAGAATATTCCGATTTTTGCGGTTTATCAGTAGTACATACTGTGATACACTCTTTCCCATAATACATTTTCATATTTCCAAAATCACATTTTTCCACCTTAGGTAAATTCTTTAATGGGTCACACGCGCGAGCTTTTATTTTAACAAATTCATGCAGACCGAACGTTGCAATTTTTCCCCGATCGATTAAAAATGAAAATAGGTCAGACGGGTGCATCAAATTCTTGAGGCCCGGTGCGTACAAATTGCTGACCCATGGCAATTTACCTAAAGTGGGAATAATGATAATTATACTTAGATGTATAAGATAATTTTGTATAAATAGAGTAAATTGATTAATTAAAAGTCAGTCGTTGATAAACAGACGTTTGAGTGGGAAGCCAAGACTTCCTTAGAATACCCCAGGAGTTAAGCTTTAGAGCTGCTCCATTATAATTCGGAGTAAACGCTAGTATAGCTGCTCCATAGGAGTTAATGCCTTAGGGCTGCTCCAGGAAAGTGCAAAGTTATTACATGGCGACCGTGACAGAGAAATCTTCAAAAAAAACCTCCCGGAGAGAAACATACAAAACCTGACGATTTACCCAGTAAATAAAGTGGTTCCGCCGTACATCCCAAAACCAGTCAAGGAAACATCGTTGGACAAAGTACCAAAAAATATACCTGGGCCAAGGAAGTTAACTATAGAGGAGTACCGAAACCGGCGATCAAAAGTACCAGCAAAACCCGAGAAGGAAATTAAACCAACCCGAGGAGGCAAAAGAAAACAACTCAATTTTGAAATAATAAAATATAAACAATTAATAGATATAACTTTTACAGAAATAGAAAAAAATAAATATATAGAGCTAATTAAAATTACCAAAAGAAAACTTAATTTGATAAAAAGAAAAAATAACAAAAAGTTACGTAAATATTAAATAGAAGTAAAGAAATAATATAATAATGTACAATTAATTAAATTTTTTTTAATTAAACAATAAAAACAATTTTTCTTTTCACTCTTATTAATGCATAAAAATCTATAATGGGAAAAACACAATCCAAAACCAATGATAATAACGGCGAAGTTATTAATAATCTTGTTATCGAAGATACAATCGCCATCGAAAACCAAGAAATTACAATTCTTTTAGCAATACTGGTTGCAATCAAGATTATCGAATTGGCATACAACCTTTATAAGGATCATCGAAGAGGTTTAAGAAAGAAGTACCTTAGCACACCCGCACAATTAAATGTCTAACTAAATGGACACACTTCCCGTGATTAAAGCAGAACTTGAGAGCATCCTTTCAAACTTCAATAAAAGTATAAACCGTCCATATACAGAGAAAACCCTACAGCAGAAGGAAGCTGTAGTTAATAACCTATTTAGCAAAGCTAAAGCACTTGCTGGGGGAAAAACAGACGTGGAAACTGCACTTAAAATAAAACCAATCTACCAGGAAATTAAAAGGTTAACACGAAATATCCTAGAACACATAAGGGCACAACAAACAGAAACGATGTCATTTGATATAAAAACGGCTACGGCCCTGGTACAAACATACAATGGAAACCCAGAAGAAACTAAAGCCTTCATCGAATCAATAGAACTCCTGAATGAGTTAACCCCAACGGATCATAAAAATATTATGATAAAATTTATCAAAACCCGCATTACCGGCAAAGCCAAATACACCATAACGGCTGAGATGAACACAATAAATCAAATAGTAACGAAACTTAGAGTAAAATTTTCAGCAAAACTATCATCAGATGCACTGCTAGCACAACTAAGATCGTGTAAACAAGGTAGTAAAAAATTAACCGACTTCACAGCACAAATGGAAAACCTCTCAGGACAATTAACAAGAGCTTTCATAGCAGAAAAAGTTGCTACGGGCGAAACAGCAGAAAAATTGGCTGAAAAATTTTCAATACAATATTTCGCAGACAATCTAGCAAACTCTGAAACATCGCTTATATTAAAGGCTAGTAATCTAACTACGCTCCCAGAAATAGCGGCAAAGGCGATAGCAGTGGACAAGCCACAACCCAGCAACATTCTACAATTCAACAGTAAACCAGCAAGGCGATCCAAAGTAAACTTTAATCAGACTTACGGTCAAAGATATAATGGCAACACCAATTATATCAGAAATAGAAACAATTGGACAAGGCAGCTAAGAAACAAAACAAATAATAATAACAATTATTATAGAAGACCAAATAATAACAGAATCCACAGAGTAAACCACTACGAATCGGGGGAATACCACGACCCCCAACCGGAGGCGACCATAAGTCGGTTGGGGGATGCGGCATAAATATATTAAGAACGTATACATTTAATCTTTCTCTAGCAAACTTTGTGAAGGCGTATGTCGACATGTGCGGCGCAGTATGCACATTCATTGTAGACACTGGGGCAGATATATCAATATTCAAACGAGAAAAAATTAGAAACGATCAACCATACTACCCCAAAAATACTTGCGAAATTCAGGGCATAACTACTACCAAAATAAAATCAATCGGGGCAACGAATACAAAGATTCGCTTCAACAGCCAATATGTGGTCGAGCATTCATTCCAGATAGTAAATAACGATTTCTCCATTGGGGCCGATGCGATTTTAGGACTTGATTTCCTAACCAAATTCAAAGCAATTATTGACTACGACACTTGGACTTTGGCAATAAACAAGTTCAACCAGCCAATAGAAATACCCATATTAAGCGGTCCATCTAGAAATTCTATCGTAGTTCCACCTAGATGTGAAGTAATCAGACGAATTAACATATCACCATGCTGTAGTACCAACGATATAGTCATAACAGGGAAAGAAATACAACCTGGCATATTCATCGCAGGAGCAATAACTTCACAAGAAAATCCATTAATAAAAATACTAAATACCACAAACAAAGCAACAATACTGCAAGTCCACGTGGAAACACAGCCATTAGAACATTTCAAGATAGCAAATACAAACTCGCTAACAACAAATAAAGCAAGTCGAATAATTTCTAAATTAAATCTTAATACCATCCCAAATTACGCTAAACAGCAGTTCGAAAATTTATGTAGAGAATACCAAGATATATTTGCATTGGAAGATGAACCCTTAACAACCAACAATTTTTATGAACAGCATATAGAACTTGCGGACAACATACCGGTATACACAAAAAACTATAGGATTCCAGAAATACAAAAATCAGAAATTAACAATCAAGTAAACAGGATGTTAAAAGACGGAATAATAGAAAATTCCATATCTCAATTTAATTCCCCAATACTATTAGTTCCAAAAAAATCAAATAACAACGACAAGAAATGGCGATTAGTATCTAGTTGATTTCCGAAACTTAAACAAAAAGGTTCTCACAGACAAATTCCCGCTTCCACGTATAGAAGATATATTAGACCAAATGGGAAGGGCCAAATATTTCTCTACATTAGACTTAACGTCAGGATTCCATCAAATACCATTGGACCAATCTTCAAAAAAATACACAGCATTTTCAACTAACCAAGGCCATTATCAATACACCAGGCTTCCTTTTGGACTCAACATAAGCCCAAACAGCTTCCAGCGAATGATGACTATTGCAATGGCAGGCCTTACCCCGGAAATAGCATTTCTTTATATTGATGATATAATAGTAATAGGATGTTCACCATCTCATCACTTAAAAAACCTGTCAGTAGTATTTAACAGGCTGCGAGAAAGGAATCTTAAACTAAACCCCGAAAAATGTAAATTTTTTCAAACGGAGGTTACTTATTTAGGACATCAAATCTCAGAACAAGGCATTAAACCTGACGCATCAAAATATGAGGTTATAAAAAATTACCCAGCACCCAAAAACGCCAAAGACGTCAGGCGATTTGTGGCCTTTTGTAATTATTACCGAAGATTTGTACCCAACTTCGCTGAATTAGCATTACCCTTAAATAAACTGCTTGGCAAAAATGTAAAATTTGAATGGACAGAGACACAACAAAAATCATTCGAAGTTTTAAAAACAATTTTAATGTCCCCCATAATACTACAACACCCAAACTTCAATAAACAATTCATCATCTCTACAGATGCATCAAACTCGGCATGTGGAGCAATATTATCGCAAAATATAAATGGAGAAGAACTCCCAGTCGCACCGCCAGTAAAACATTCACTCCAGGAGAAAAGAATAAATCAACAATAGAGAAAGAATTAGCAGCCATACATTGGGCTATAACGTACTTTAAGCCATACGTATATGGTCGAAAATTTCTAGTACGAACAGACCATAGACCACTAGCATATTTATTTGGTATGAAAAACCCATCATCTAAATTAACCAGGATGAGATTAGACTTGGAAGAATTCGATTTTGAGGTCCACTACGTGAAAGGTAAAGAAAACGCCGGACCAGACGCTCTATCAAGGATAGATATCGAAGACCTAAAGATGATAAATATTCTAAAAGTGCAAACCCGCGCGATGTCAAGACGCACGAGGCCAGCACCAACAGAAGATAACTTGGATAATACATACGCAACCACGCAGCCTGATCAACTGCGCATATTGGAAGTATTATCTCCCTCAGAAGTAGCTCAAGTACCTGAACTACTACTTAAAACTATTACCAAAAATAAAAGGCAATCAAGAATAGAAATAAATATAGTGCACAAATATGAAATATTATATAAGCGGTATATAAATATAAACTATAACCAATCAGTAGAACCAGCACTAGAGCAGGAATTCGAAATATTGGAAAGTTATAAAAATAAGCAATTTCAGAATAAGATTCTGAAACTTTCTGCAGAAAGTGAAATATTTACAATGATTAATATAACCGCATTTAAAAGCCTTGGTAATAGAGTACTAAAAACTATAAATATAAAGATATACAAACCACAAAAATATATTGAAGACAAAACAAAAATTGACGAAATACTACATAATTTTCACTCTGCGCCTACTGGAGGACACCTGGGACAATCAAGAATGTATAAAAAACTAAAAGAAATATATAGTTGGAAAAGAATGAAAAAATCAATAGCTAACTATATTAATAATTGCGAGCCCTGTGCGAAAAACAAACATCAAAAATATAACAAAGAGCCATTCGAAATTACAACAACACCCATTAAAGTTTTCGACATAGTTTCCATAGACACAGTGGGCCCATTTACAAAAACAGCAAATGAAAATAGATATGCAGTAACTATGCAATGCGATCTGAGTAAATATATTGTAATAATACCCACAAGAGACAAAGAAGCAAATACCATCGCAAAAGCAATAGTCGAAGGATTTATACTCACATACGGACCCATGTGCAAAATTAAATCAGATCTCGGAACAGAGTACAAGAACCAGATTCTTACAGAAATATGTAATATTTTAAAAATGAGGAGCTGGGGAACATAACCGGACTTGTCCCAATAATTGATTTTTACACTAGAGCAAAAATACTGAATTCGATAGTTACACATTAGCTGAAATTTAGGCGTTTCAATATAATTATAGCTTATTATATAAATAACCAATAGCCCAATTTTTGGTCACTAAAATACATATTTTCTATATATTTTTTTCGTTTTTGTAATGGACAAGTCCGGTTTTGTTTGGCAACGATGGATATGTATGGGACATCTCCGGTTTTGATTGAAAACCGTCATGGACAAGTCTAGTTATGAAACAATTTCCTTTGAATTTTTTTCATTTTTTAATAGGAAAAGTCCAATTATGAACGAAATCAGTATTTTTAAAAAATGTTTTCTATGGGTTTGAACCATTTTTGGATGAAAATATTCCAGGGGTCCCTAGACATAGGCTTAGAGAGTACAAAAAAAATTTAAAAAAAAAATCGGTTATTGTGGACAAGTCCGGTTATGTTCCCCAGCTCCTCAAATAAAACAACTCTTTGCAACAGCGGCCCATCCAGAAACTATTGGAGCACTTGAAAGAAACCACAAATGCTTGAATGAATACCTTAGATGTTTCATTAATGACAATAGTGCTATAATACCACCCCAAACACGACCCATGGCTATACGCCGTTTGAACTAGTATTCGCTAAAAAGGTGACATTACCTTCAGAACTCATCATTACGCATCCAGATCCACTGTACAACTATGATTTATATAGTAAAGAAATTAAATTCAGACTGCAGCAAGCAATAATTAAAGCAAAACAGCACCTGGAATCGTCTAAAGGACATAGAAAACAAGCCAGTGATCTGGATTGCAGGCCGATATTGCTAAAAGTAGGTGACAAGGTCCTATTATCAGTACAAAATAGAAGAAAGCTAGACCCTCTATTCAGTGGACCCTATAAAGTTAAGTCAATAGATAAAGTAAACTGTACTATAGAGGATAAAAATAAAAAGTTAATGACAGTACACAAGAATAGGTTAAGAAAAATTAAAAGATAAAGGTACATTTATAATAAATTGCAATTTATAACTAGCTATACATTATAGTATACCTAAATCATATTTAGAAATCAAAAAAAAAATAAATAATATAAATACTGAAATTAAAGTAGCTATAATTAACTATAAATTCATAAGTAACGTAGGATACATATGTATGTAGAACATATCCAAAAAAAAAAATATATAACATTTTTTTTTTCTTTGAGGGGGAAGGTGTGATACACTCTTTCCCATAATACATTTTCATATTTCCAAAATCACATTTTTCCACCTTAGGTAAATTCTTTAATGGGTCACACGCGCGAGCTTTTATTTTAACAAATTCATGCAGACCGAACGTTGCAATTTTTCCCCGATCGAGTAAAAATGAAAATAGGTCAGACGGGTGCATCAAATTCTTGAGGCCCGGTGCGTACAAATTGCTGACCCATGGCAATTTACCTAAAGTGGGAATAATGATAATTATACTTAGATGTATAAGATAATTTTGTATAAATAGAGTAAATTGATTAATTAAAAGTCAGTCGTTGATAAACAGACGTTTGAGTGGGAAGCCAAGACTTCCTTAGAATACCCCAGGAGTTAAGCTTTAGAGCTGCTCCATTATAATTCGGAGTAAACGCTAGTATAGCTGCTCCATAGGAGTTAATGCCTTAGGGCTGCTCCAGGAAAGTGCAAAGTTATTACAATACAGTGGCTGTCAAAATTATTGGCACACCCAAGAAATTTTACAACTGAGGAAGATATAAGACTAAACTATGTTACCAAATTTTATTGATTAAAATTTTATTATTTAAATTATAAATAATAAATTTAAAAAAAAAATATAACAGAAAAAAGAAATTCATCAGTTTAAAATTTCTTGCGTGTGCCCACTGTATGTAGGTTGACAAAGTACTCGATACCTTTAATGAGTAGTACTTGACGATACCATGATCTTGGTATCGAGTGCTCAGTATCGGTTTTCAAGACGACAGTATCGATACCTACTCAGTATCGAGAGTATCGTTCGAACCCTAATTGCGGGTGTGTGTTTGTTGTTTAGTTTGTAAGGGCCTGTGCGAATAGTGGCTAAATGGCTAAATCTTTCCACGAAATACTAAATCGTTCCACAAAATTTCCAATGTTCAATTTAGTTAGCTAGTGGTGTGCGAATTCTTAGTTGGCTAAATTTGATTTTGACAGGAATTAGATAAGACCCCCTTTCTCAGGTTTAATTTAATTTAAATATATCTCGACCAGGTCCGAGAAATATTAGATGCTCCCGATATCATAAAAGATTATTATAAGAGAATAATCTTAGATCCATCGCAATTACGAACATATATACCTTTACAAATCTGATTTTAAAAAGTCAAAGGTAGTAGCTTACTCAGTTGCCTAAATTTTATATTTATGTTATCTCCCCGCCGAACACCTAAAAGTCTAATCTCAAAATAAAAAAAGTATAAACATTCGAAGCTTATATTTTTTATTTACATATACATATAAATTAAAGGTATAAATTCTAAAAAAAAAACATAAAATAACAACAAAACAACATTTAGTAAATAGTTGTCACACTTTAGCTACCTCGCAAAAAGACTAAAACGCACTGCAATACCGACCTTTCCAATAATTTAGTTTAGCCGCAATTTAGCCAGTATTCGCACAGGCCCTAAAATAACATCTAATACAAGTACCTACCTACTCTAAGTTTAGGAAGTACATATATGTACATTCCAATTGTTTGTTTATTAAAAAAGTACTTCTAGAAGTCATTCTGCAGAAGCAGTCAAGTACTTCCACCCAGTACAAAAAAGACATTACATTAACATAGCGATGGCCTAGGCGGGGAAGTACTTCCATTTTCCCTTCCATAGGATGTGCTGTAGATGTACTTCCTTTTTCCCTTCCTTAGAATGTGATCTGGAAGTACTTACACCACATTGAAAGCGATTATATTGTAAATTTTTGTAATGTAATGCATTTGGGGGATAGGTGAGCGGGTAGTTGTGGTAAAATAAAGCGATTTATAAATTTTCTTTAAATTTTAATGAAACATAAGCAAAATTAATTCAGAAAGACATTAATAGTTAAAAAAAATCCATATTGGAATAGATAATACATACTAATTAGAATTTAAGAATTACTTCCTAATCTACTTCCAAGAGTAATTACTTGCGATTTTCCCTACTGGGCCGTTACAGTGCACACATACATCCATACACACAGAAACTTCACCAATAAGGGGCGTTCAGGTCATCGCAGAGCTTCGAAATTTCTTAAATTGCCCCAACCTTTTCAGGTTGATGACATTTTTTAGCGTTTTTTTGGGAAAACAAATTTTGCGGGCGCCATGGCGAAAAATCACACGTAAAAATCTAGGCGGAGAAAAGGTATTCTGAATATGTTTGCCAAGTGTCTGTTGTGGAGGTAGTACAAAATTTTTCCGATAAGAGACGCGCAACATCGAATTTTATAAAAAGTTGGAACATATTTTTTATAGGTAATCTAAATTTTTATATGTATCCAAAATCAATTTTTGCAGATTTCTTCTTTTTTTATTAAACCTTTTTCATACTGGCTACTGTGCACACATAATCTTTTTATTTAAAGGCGTTGCAGCACGCATGCGGGTTTTTTCTAGTAAGTTATAATTCACAAACATGAATTTTCTAACTAGAACGGACCCGTAACCTCCCTTGGGAGTCAGTTTCCGCAAAACCCGTTCTTAATGGGTCTCTACTCAACAAAAGAAACCTGACTGCCAAATATCGAGTCTGTAGGTCTAATAGTGAAAAATATAGCAAAAAGCTGAAAAATCGCCTAATGTAAAATACCTATATAAAATATTAATTGAAAGGCGAACATTTTTCCCCGCAATCATTTGCATCCATTATGAACCTATACTCTTCATTCCTTTTAAAAAAAATCGAGTTAGTGTATCGTTGCTCCCTATTGAAAGTAAACAGCAGTTGGTACACAAAAAAATATTGATTAAACAGTCATTATAAAAATTCCAGCTCAACATTTATCTGGTATCATTATAGGTTCGAAGCTTACTTTATATAAATTAAAGATTGTATTAATTTGGGATTTATGTTTTCCCATTTGGGAGATTAAGGCTTTGACTACATATGAGTTGCTTTTTAAACTTTTTCTAGTATTTCGTTAATGTTAAATGAATATATGATGCACAAAATCGAATTAAATATCACGCTCTAAAGGTAATCATAGATCGAATGATTTCTGATGTGCTATTTATCCATACACCAGAAAAATTAACAAGCTGTACTATGATTTAAAAACGGAAAAGTTTGTTTTTATATAAAAAAAATGTTAAAAAAAATTTCTGGTAATTTTTTTATATTAATTTATTCGGTTAAGACTTAACCTAAAGCTATGCTTTTAATAGAATACTGAAATTGAAACAAAGTTACACTTGAATGCACCTTTAAATCATATTTTTGTTGCTACAGCACAACAAAACTTCTCTTATGCAACATGAATCGTTCGGTGATATACACAACGGCCGTAACCCAATTCCATTCATTCAAAAAAAAATAAAAAAAAAATGTATAAAGAGAGAAAATTGTCAATTAATTTGCAGCCAAAACACCTGCGAAAATCTCGTCCTCCATTTTCAATATTTTACCCTTTGTAGTCAAAGGCGGTTCCATTCATAAAAATCCCTTTAGAATCTGAAACGAAACGTTCTTGCATTTTGAGCATTTGAGTGCGACATTAAAAACAGTTTAAAAGCCTCCGAAAGCCACAGCAGAAAAAAAATACATGAATCAATTCCACATTTACAGCGATAAAATTCGTTTCAGTGCTCGTCCTGGAAAAAGGAGCACACGATGAGGAGCATATTTACATTGGTTGGCTGCCATCCTTGTGCATGGCTTGAGCCATACGAATTTGCTGGGCTGTGTTATCGCGAGATTAAAGAGGGCCAATAAACCGCAAATGATAAAAAGCACTCCTCGAAAATTCGACAACGGAGTACGAAAATAAATTTTACAAATTCCTGCCACAGGAATAACGCGGTGCTTTATGAACGCCGAGAATACTTGCCAGTGTGTCATGGCATCAGATAGCACCGAAATCCCACAAAAGATATTACCAACTGGCCTAATACTGCTGAAATTTATATAGCATGTATCATAGGAAGTGAGAACGACTGTGCCTACACACCTTTCTTTCACCTGTGCGAGTATTATATGACATGCCCGCACCAGCGACGGCCGACGCGCAGGGAATTCAATAAAACTCCCCCGTTGTCGACGTGTACGCTCCCCACTCCTTTCCACCCAAGGATAATTTAATTTTCCGCAGAAAAGTCATCGGCTGTACTTTTATTATCTTTCCGTTTGCCTACGTTCCCCGTTCCATCCGTCCGCCCTTGGTGGGAAAGTTTCTTATATACACGAAGCCAGCAGCTCCTTCCGCTTTCTCTCAGGACTAGCAGGAAGATTTGTTGTGAAGTTCCTGTGGCAGTGATTCACGTGTACTTTCCTTCATATGTGATGTTGATTTAGCGATTCGCTGTTGTAGCTCGGCCGAAATGCAAAATTATAGGAAGGACATGACATTTTATCAAGGGCATAAATTCTAGCTAATGCGTGAACCTTGCGATTAGTTAGCGGAAACGTCATAAACTGAGCTTAGCAATGCTAAAAATATCACCCCGGAGAGGATACATGTTCATGAGGATTACGTTCCGTGCAGTGTTATCAGCGCTGTAAAGCACCCCCCGGGATTGGTGATAAAATACCCAATGTTATTGTTTTTTAATGTCTTTGAGCTGCTCGGCGGGTCTTGCGATTATAAGCTAGAAATCACCAGTGACACTAATGGTGATGCTAAATGAGGCCCATGGCAATATAGCTACAATACAATTTTGGCATTATGTAAGCTTTCAGCCTTCCGAAATAACAGTGGAAATTGTATGAAAGAGAACCTGAATGGAAGCCATTAACGTGACTATCATCCCTTAGTATTTTTCAGTGTATTATAATCTAGCGTTTGAAAATTAATGCACAAACTTAAATTTCATGTTTTTTTATGTCATAGAACTAATAATCTAAGAGCTAGTGGCCTCGACAACATACCCATTAGAATGCAGCTGGAAATTTGCAAAATGTTAGTTTAGGTCCTCCCATGGCCGGGCCGGTATGGCCCTTAAATTTTTGAAAATGGCGTAAAAATGATAATTTTTACTCATTTGAATGCAGCTCAAATTTTCAGGAATGATAGTTCGCACTATTCTAATAACGATAATAAAACACCCAAACCGCTGCTGAGGCGGTGCAAAGTAGGCCATTCAAAACGCGCGTTTGGGTGCCGAAACATAACACCGTTTCGAAGCTCTTTGCCTATATGTTTTCTGGGTCGCTGATTACGAATATCGGGGTCCCGCTGCCCTAAAATATAGGCGTCACCATTACAAATGCAAAAACATCTCTTTTTTGGGGGGTTTTCGCTATAATTTCAATAATCATCAAAAATAATCCAATGAAATTCACTTTTTTCAATATTTATTTGCGAAGGTGGTTGATTTATACCAAATAAAGCCAAATTTTATTATAAGGGATAGTCCTTAAGGGTTAAAACCACCCCTAAATCGGCGTATTGTCAGGCAAAATTAAATTATTTTGAGCCGCTAAGGGGTTAAAACTACCCCTCCAACTATAAAAATCAACTTTAAATAAAAAAAATTGCAAAAAATATTTAAATTTTTTATTTGATACCTGCCCATTTGGTGTGGTGGCTTCCCTGGCTTCTAATTTTTCGTGTAAGTGTACGAGGGTTTCCTGTACCCAATCGTAGCGGCTTTCATATAATCCTCTAGTGTAATCTAGTGGCGCCTCCACCACTTCCTCCCAAATTTCCTGATCCAGGTCAGTTATTGCATCGAACGTTTTGTGGATGGTTTGAAGGTTGATTTCGTAGAACACCCTTGACTGTGTACTACTTGACTTGGTTGTTATGTCATTCAGGGCTCGCGTTAATATTGCCATGGCACGTTGTTGTCGCCTAATCTTCCTCTGTATTTCTTCTTGCGACTGCTCTGATGATGCTGGGCTGAGTGATTCTTGAAACCTTACTCTTTTCTGGGCTTCGCTTGGTGGGCTATGCTCAGCCTGGTGTTCTGATGCAGTCTTCGCTGGTGCCTTTTGGCTGGCTTCATGTGCTGACTGGCTCGGACCCGGCTGGTTTTCCAATAATTCAAGCAATAGTTGCTTGTATTGGTTGACTAATTCTTCAATAGTGTTGATATAATTTCTGGTGAAATACTCATTATCTGGACTGCTGGCTTCAAAGTCTGTGAGTCGCTGATGGTTAGCCTGGAATTGCTCCCATCTCTGTTCGAGCCATTCTAGGCGGTTGGTTAGGTATTCCCTTGTCTTCCTTTTGTTGGAATCTTTTCTGAAGTTGCGGAGGTTGATCTGGATCTCTTCGCCTTACTGCGATTGTAAATCCAAAAGTCCATCCATCCTCGCTGGTGTTGTGGTTTAACTGTGTGGTGTAGATAGCTGCCTCCTAATTGACATCTGATGGAATCGTTGACCTCCTTACTGGTGGCTGTGGTAAGATGGTACCTGCTGGATGTACCTGGTTTTATTCCAATTTTAACTTCTGGATAATTTCTGGCGTCTCTATGGCGAGATGATTGCAGGATTGTTGATGTGGTTCAACTGATGGCTGTGATCGTGTCACAAGTGATTCACTTGTGATCACGTCGGGGTCACCAATGTATTTTGTTAAGCGGAGAAACTCTTTTGTTTCTTCGCTTTGTTTTAGATTTAGATTTAGGTGTAACACCTAGACCTTTGATGAGCTGCGCTATAAGTGCAACACTTAAGCGCAATGAATCTTAATTAAAGTGATAAAAATCAATTCTCAAGCTTCAAAAAATGAATGAATTTATTTTTCACTTCTCCAGGTATTTATACATATTAATACAAACATAATAATAACAAATTAAATTAAATAACAAACAACTACATACATGAAATAAGAACAAAATTCAAAGGTTTAAACTTAAATTGCTGCGTAATCAATAAGTACACGTGTTTCCCTCAAAATTGCTATCTGGGCAAAAATGGTTAAATAAATTTTAACGTGTTCGATCCATCGAACGGAAGAGGCGTCAAATTACGTCTGGGTTATTTTGAATATTTGTTTTTTGGCATTGATGGTTGTTGTATGGAAATGATGATTTTAGCTTTTCTTAACACATGTCGTGGGCTCGGTGGAACACAAATGCCAAAATCGGCCGCCATCTTGGAACCAACATCTTGATTTTTTTACAAAATAGTCACATTGCATTATCACCCGAACTGCGACTGTGTGAAAACTTTTAAGTTGATCGGTTATTGTATTTTGTTAAGCGGAGAAACTCTTTTGCTTCTTCGGTTTGTTTTTGATTTAGGGGTAACACATAGATCTTTGAAGAGCTGCGCTATAAGTGCAACACTTAAGCGCAATGAATGTTAATTATAAATGATAAAAATGAAGTCTCAAGCTTCAAATAAGGGGGCGTCCATAAATTACGTGAGGTGTTTAGGGGGGAGGGGGTCGAGCCGAATCTCACCAAATCTCACGTGGGGGAGGGGGAGGGTCTCCGCAAATATCACGTAATATTTTTTTCCGCAAGAAATAGTGTAAAATCGCGAGAAAACTGGCTTAAATTAATAGTACAGGTAAATTAACCCGAAAAAAGCGATATAGCGGAAATAATTAGGTACAGGCTTAAAATTGGCAGAGAGCTTCTTTTTAGGCTTCTTAATAAGGGGTTATAAAGTCTACCGATTTTCTACCCCGAGAAGCCCCCTTTTTAGGGGGTTTTAGCCCTCAAAATGGGTATTTTTAGATTTTTCTGTAATTTTTTTTGCAATATTTCTTAATATCTTTTTGTTGTTTTCAATTTTAAGTACAATATCTGTAAATGAGAAAATCTTTAAAATCGTCTTTTTGGACCCGCACTTAGATTTCATTCACGAAAATCTTGGTGCAGTATCAGATGAACATGGTGAAAGGTTTTATCAATATATATTTCAAATAGAGAAGAAATAATGAATCCATTACATAAAAAGTATACGTGATACTATTACTATATTTCGACTCAATAGGAATTGGGTATAAAAATTTGGCCACTGTCGTTTACACTGTATTTGTTCACTGTTTTAAATACCATCCGACTGAAACATCAAAAAAAAAAGTAAAGAAAATAGTTTAAATATCTGGGAATGAAGAGTGTATGACGTGATGAAAAATTCTTATCATTGTATACAATGTTCTGGGAAAAACTGCAAAAGTAATATATGCATTGACTTATACGACCATTTTTGGACAGATTGCGACTAGGGAATCCAATCCCGCGAACGCGGGATCCCGCACCATTTTTGCGGGATCAGAAATGCGGGACTAGACATGCGGGATCCGCGGGATCTGCGGGATTTGAGCAGTAGAATGACCTGTTAAAAGAACCGGGACTAAGAGAAATACTAACAATATTGCAAAGTATTAACAATTTATATGCTGTGCGTGTATATGAAAGTGATCAATGTCACTACGACTACGACAGGGGATTCTCCACGTGAATTGAGCGTACGGGGATTACCTTTGCGGCTAATTGTATTGTTTGTCAAACAAACTACTGAATCAGTCATACAAAGTATTCAGGACAATTCTGAACTACGCTGGAATTGATTAGGCTGGAATTTTCTTACATCGGTAGCATAAACTCTGTTGGGGCCGTATTTGGTTTTTCGAGTCGAAATCGATTTCTGTCGAAAAATAAAATTGGAATTTGGCAACACGGTATCGACAACCTTATCGTGTATATACGTGTGGATCAAGTCGTTTGACGTTTATTAAAGCCCGAATTCATCGACCTGGATATATTCTCGGTTATTTCTTATCCCGTACAATTCTACGGAAATTTTTTGTTATTCACGGAAAATTTAAAATTTTTGATTCAATATTTGAGCCGTTTTCTTTGAAAGTGGTGTAAGTCCACTTTATATGATATGGAGATATTTAAGGGGTTGCATTTGAATGGATTGAAAAATATTGGTATATGTTAATACGCTCATTTTACATTTTTTAAATATTAAATTGATTTAATTTTACCATGTGATCGCTTTTAAAGTATTACTTAAAGGAAACTTATACACTACTTTCAAAGTCAACAAAATATGAAAATCATGCATTGATGAAATATTAAATATGGGATTTCAATTGAATCAAAGCAATTTTTCTTATGAAATTTTTATTAAATATGTTAAAAAACAAAGTAAAAAGGTTTTATTCTAATATTTCTTCAGGTAATGCCATTTATATTATATTCATTACAACTTTATATTAATATATTCCATTTTCCATTTTTTCATTATGAGAAAGTAGCCAAAATATATTGGAGGAATATAAGGTAATAGATCCATTAAATCGTTGAATTTTTGGGATGCGATGGATGGATATAAAGGTGGTAGTATTATAATATTCAAATTTTCGTGGTCTTCCAAGTGTGGGGGATAAATCTAATGTTTTAAACTCCCCATTTTCATCAAATGAAGCTTTATACAGCATTGTATATGGTTTGTTTTTTAAAAACCTTATCCAAAATATCTTCAGCCAAGTTACCGCTTCACCATAACTACTTTTTCCGTCTTTTTAGAACTAACTAATAAACTAGTAGTTTCGTCGAAACAAAATCATATCGTTTCATTTCATGTAAAATAAACTTTCTACGTTTTCGGGATTGTTAATTTTTTCTTATGGACGTCTCGATAGTTCCAAAATCGGCATATTTTGAAAGTTAAGAATGTCCAGAAATTTATGTCTTTGCGGAAAGTGGACTTACACCACTTTCAAAGTAATTATATTTGTAATTTCATTAACTAGCTAAATTTATATTGACAAAATGATGAAAATTTGGAAGGATTTTTTGGGAACTGTTTATAGATAAAAAGTTCATAGCAGATAGATAGATAATTGAATGTTATCATTAACTAACTTTTTGTCAATAATGGACTTACATCACTTTCAAAGAAAACGGCTTGATACTTTATTTCATTTTTTTTAATTTTCACTCACAGCTTTATTCAATTTTGAGATTTCGAAACTTCAAAAGTTAGAAATCGGCGGATAAACTTATTACCAGGTCGAACTGGTATTAACTTTATCCAAGCCCCGAAAATCGCGGTCGGTGAATACGAAATATCCACGATATTTACATGCGTGGATATATCCAGGCCGGTGAATACGGGCCTAAAATTCCCAATTTAGGCATACAAAAAGTTTTTATTTTAATTATATACCTATAAGTGGTTTTTTTACCAAATACGGCCCCTGTAACGAAGAGTAATTTCGAAATTACAATTTATGCTACTATGTAAGAAAATTCCAGCGGAATTGGCCTGAATATTTTGTTTGACTGACTAAAGTATAGTTTGTTTGACATACAACACACTCTTATTTCATATAATACTTCATAAATTCGTGAACATAACTACTTAGAACAAAATCTATGATTTTTTTTGCAGTCCCGCAAATCCGGCGGATCCGCGGGATTGTTGACCTCGATCCCGCGGGCTTGCGGGATTGAGATTTTGATGCGGGATTGGATAAAGCAAATATTTACATTTTCCGCACTCTCACTATTCTACAAAATGTCATATTATTAAGTTAAGGGGGTTTAGGTGTGATTTTAGGGGGTTTTTGACTCACTTTTAGGTGGGAACTTTTGGCCACACTGCTTTACAGTCAGTGGGTTACAGAAGGGCGTCGAGACAAACCACTGCAGTTAACATCAAAAATTTGAAGCTTACGGTAACGATTTTTCCAAGTTTACTCCCCGCAGTAATACATATTTAGTGTGTTCAAAACATACGCATTAAGTGTTTTAAATTAACACACTTTTCGGGTGTTAAATATTCACTCATTTTAAACGCGTAAAAAGTGACTATACGATTTTACACGTGAAATGCGTTTTAAAATCACACACTTGGGTTTTCAGTGTGGTCATTGAGTATTTAAATATTGTCATACTCATAACTTTCATTTAAGTTATCCTCTCATATATGTTAATTTAGTGAAGTGTGTGAAATGACACATTCTGTTTGATTTTCACACGTTTAAGACTTAAAAGATAAAACGTTACAATTTCTTTAGCGTGTAAAAAAATTATACACGGTTTATTCCTAAAACGCAATATTTTAACACGATTTGCCGAATTTCACGCTTATGAAGTGTGTAGTGTGTTAAATTCACACGGAAAAAATATTCTGGGGTTTGCAGTGTAGATCATGAGTAACAGGTGTTTGGGTAACTATGTTCCGACCTGTGTTTTTTACTTCAACAAACCATTTTTGCTACATAAAATGTAATTTAAATTTAATATAAAGAAAACTGCATTAAGTTTAACTTGCTAACAGAACATTTAGTCCTAAGAAATTTTAATATAATTTCAAGGCAAAGAAAGCAACATATTTTAGTTTTAATTTGATCAAAGTTATATTTAAGCTGAAAGTTAGACCAACAGTGATCTGATTTCTTCCTTTCTTATCAAGCTTAGCTTGGGCGCCGTTGATCGAGGCAGTGTTGGTAACAATCTCGTACAATCCTTGATCGAGGAGATTTGTTGCTCGAGCAAGTGTTGATAGCAATCTCGAACATCTTGTGGACTACAGAAATGCTTAAGACCTGCTTTAAAAGAGAGAGCTGTGGAACATCATGAGAGAGAAATTGGTTTCCCGAAATAGTTTAATTGAAGGTGCAAAATGACGACCGAAGAGTGTATAAAACAAGTGAGAATACACGGTTTTAATTCAATAAACTTCCCTCAAGAATCTGGTCTGTGGCAAGGAGATGCAATCTTTTGAAAATTGACAAATTCGTATAACAAAGGAAAACATAGAAACGACTGGAAGAAGAAGCTTCAAGAGGCCCGAGTCCTACTAGGACTGTAGCGCCATTTAAGAAGAAGTAGATGAGATTGCTTGGATTATTCCGCGAGTATCGTTTCCGGCTGAATGCCCATCTCTCCATTGAATTTTAGCTTTAATTGCATTAATACATTGTCGTTTAAACCATGTTTTCGGCCCTGGCTTTAAAGACTTTGAAATGTAAGAAATTAACAGACGCACTCGCCCCTTTAAAACTCTGGTGACGTAGAGAACGACCGAGTTGGCTTTCTTACTATAAAAACACAAATCGCAGTGGATGGCATCAAAGCAGGGAATAAGACAGAGCCTCGGTTGACTTTCCATAGTGCCACCCGATTCTTTTCAAAGTGGTATTTTTTGGGATTGATGTGAGAAGGTAGTGCTGATTAGACTGTGGTCCGAGTTCCCGAGGGGTGAGTCGGCTGATATACAGTATGAAATAGATAAAGAAAAATTTTCCATTGCCAAAATTTCATATTCGCTGAAAATTTAACTATATAATAAAGCTTTCTATTAAAATAAATTCCGCCTTCCATTGCTATTGCAAAAATCGCACGTGGTCATATAGCTTAAAAATCACTTAGAGCTTAAGTGAAAATTAAATTCCTTTAAAGATAAATCACATCGCAACACCAACAGTTAAACCACAACCACTCTACCTTTAAACAAAACCTGCTTTAAATCCTTTTAACAACAAAAAAAAAGAGTAATTCTCCAAAAATAGTGCTCCACACCTTTACCACGTAACCCAGCCAACTGAAAAATGTCCATGGAATTCTTTTGGCAAAAGCAATTCCCGACCCGGAAGAATTTGCATAGTGCGCGTCAGTGAGGTGAATGGAATCTGCCACTCCACAGCACTATACACCCCCGACACTTATGTAAATGAGTTAGTTAACACCTGCAAGCCCAGAATTACAAGCATCAACTTGTATGGTGCTTTCTTAGGTAGTTAAAAAAAATCAATTTTACGCGCCACCTATAGTTTGCATCGTACCCTCCCCAGACATAATTTCCACTTAGCAGCGAACAGAGCGGACAGGTAGCAGAGCTGAAGACATGAGTGGAAAAATGCAGCCATCATTTCCGATTTGAATTACCACAAGGACCCTTCCGCTGTATTTTCCTCCGTCACGAAACGCCACTCAAGAGCTGGATTGGCATTCCGCAGTTTCGTCCTGAGAATCCTGAAAGGAGGTTTGCTCGCATTCGGGATATCCTGAAGGGAAAAAATCGTAATAACGTCATCGGCTTACGTAGTTAGCGCATAAATTCCCTATTATCAGCGCTTGACATGCAATCCACTCCAGGACCACAGGTGCAGTAGCAGCAGGGTTTTCGGCAATAACGAAGTCGCGTTGGAGTATTGTTGGGGTATTTGTGAAGGTATTGAATGGGTTTCGTTGGTTAGCATTTTGATAAGGGAATTACGTTCAACGCTTACAGATCAAACAGTGTTGAAAGTTTAGAGCGGTTTTTCGAGGTAGACGGTTAATGACAAAGGAGAGAAGGATTTGCTTAAGTGTTTTGTTGTTAACCATCGTTTTTTTATTTGTTATAATAAAAAGCAAACACCCTTCTATAAAATGCTTGCTATTACCGTCTACCATAAACTATTTAGCAAATCAACTAGATTTAGCACGATGCTTTGTTTTTTGTGAATTTCTACAAGAAAGAATGAAAGAGCGAGGGCACAATGTTGGAGCTTAGATATAAGAAGAGATATTTTTCTATGAAAACTAATGCCACACGACACTGTGGCGAGTTCTAGAACTTCTGAGCTACTGCAGATCTTCATATAAAATTAAAATAATTCATAACATCCGGTTCTTTAGATTAGTGAAAAATTTAGCGGATTAGGGCTGGAAGATGATGGTGGGCCATTCCTTTTTATTATCAATGATAAAGCCACATTTTTGTTCTAGCATAGTCTCTGGGAAGAATAGAAAATGTGGACTTGTAATAGGTCCGAACAGTAGTCCCCATTGACGCTCTTAAAAGGTAGCTTTGACCACACCTACACATACTCTGCGATTAAAAAATAATAAGACTTTCCCCATTTAAATGGCGCGGGCTTATCCTAACTAGTATTTTTTTCTTATGGTTGGGAGCTACATGACTTCTGTGTCAAAATCCATGACAATATCTTCATTAGCTCATGACATACGCTTATATACTTTAGTCTAAAAAAATGCAGTTTGGGCCCTCAAGTCCCTAGAACCCATGCTAGACCTATTAGTCCAGTCAAAATAGACGAAAAACAGCAGAAATTTATTGATAACTGGAAAGTTTCTGAAAATTGGTACACACCTTAAAAACATCATTATGCATAAAATGTCGAGACTGGCACGCGATCGGTCAGGACATTTTTTTATTCAAGGTCAAAGATCGAAATGTCAGTTTTTTGCAAATCTCTCTTAAACGGTAAGGAGTGGCGTAGGTAGCTTTTTGCGATGGGAGGGGATATGACAGTATATTTTGATTGATCGGATTTTCACAACTTAATGCATCAGAACGGGGTCTTTTCGCGATTGTTTCTGACGATAATTCTGCATTTCTATGGTTTTCACCGTCTCAAGACTTGCCGAATGGTTTTTTTGGCTATTTGGCTATTATTCATTCCGAGATAATAAACAAAACAATTTTAACATACTTTTGCAATTATAAACTAGAATAAATTTGACAATTGAGGAGTGTCTGTTCAAAAGGGCGTATTTCCATCATAAACAAACTTTACAGAAATCGAGAAAAACTGCCTGTTCCGATAAATAAAATGCAAAAATATATTTAAATGCACATTCATGCAATATATTTTTTGTAATTATTTGTTTAGAAATATGCCCTTTTGATCGGGATTTTGAGAAATACGACCTTTTGGTTAGTCACTTCAAGAAATAAGCCTTTTTGAATAGAATTTTTGGAAATACTTGCAGTGAAGTTTTTTGGGGCTATGTCAAAAGCAAAAATCCTTTTAGCAAGATTTTTATGTCCACCTATCCACTCCTAGTATAACTTTGAGCAAAAATTAAATTTTCTATTGTGTTAGGGCTCTAATACCAAAGTACCAAAGTGCCAAAGTACCAAACCACAAAATAAAACCAACTTTAACATCAAAATTTGCTAATATCTTAAAAAATAAAGGCCGTAACACAAAAACTGTTGGATATTATTCATAAGAAATTGTCCGTGCTTTCCAATTTTGGAAAAAAAATATTGACTAACTACTTATTTTTGGGGGAAAAGGTAGTTAAAGTTGATCGTTTTGTTAAAAAAACAAAATTTTGACTTTGATGACTCATTACTCTGGAAGGTGGTAGGGTAGAACCTTCACTTTTACATTTTTAGATAGGTGGGAGTATTATGCATGCAGTGCAGTTTTTAGTTTTTTAAATAAAATATTTTAGTACGGTGAGAGTATTTTTCTAAAAAAACACACTTCCTTATAATTCATTAACTAAAGCTGATATAAAAAAACTGATAATATATTTGAAATCAGGTTCAAAAATTAGTTTAGAATGATGTAAAATATTCCATGCAACAGTCATGCTGAAATAGCAACTCGTATAACTTAATTTTTTTAAATAGAAAGAATCATTTAATTCATAAAATATAATATAAATAAAGAATTAGCTTGCAGAAAAAAAAACTATATACTATATAATAATAACAAAAGAAATTCCTATATTGATTTTTTAAAAGGGTCTGCGATTTTTAATGCCTCTTT
The DNA here is from genome assembly GCA_963855945.1 of Thereva nobilitata. NCBI lineage: Eukaryota > Metazoa > Arthropoda > Insecta > Diptera > Therevidae > Thereva > Thereva nobilitata. The sequence continues at coordinate 51,237,566 of OY979694.1, read as the reverse complement.
TAAATATTTCTTCTTCACACTTTAGTAAGTCATCATGGCAGTAATATTAATTTAGATCAGCTATCTGTAGTCACCAATTAATTGTAAAGTCACATTTGCTAAACGTGGGTTTTACTCCCGCAAGCTTGATCCCGCTCTAAATTCCAAACAACTATGGTCTAATATTCGTTTTTTAGGTATTAATACTTCTGTACCAAATGTAGGAATTTTTGTTACGTGACCCCTAGGTAAGTAAATAATTTGCTTTATGCGGGCTCTGGGTCAAAAGAAACGACTTCCTTTAATTAGTCAGTGTACGACGTTTCGGATGTTGGTACATCCTTCATCAGGCCTTTATTTAAAACAGAAAAATTTCTCGTCAATATACAAAAATATATATAAAAGATGTCACAACACTTACAATACAAATAATACAAATAATCAACCAGCACTTATAAAAAATAAAAAATATAACAAATAACAAAAAACAAAAAACACTTGCGACGGGCGAGCCAATATACCCCGCAAAACTCAGTAGAAGCTTAGTCACTAATGTGTTTTTATCCCAATCAGCTGTTTATATGCATGGCTAAGGTTGTCGCAGTCAGATCGTCGGTTAACTGCATTCTCCATATTGTTGATATGCAGCATCTCCAGCAGTAATCTCTTGTTGTAATTTCTCTCCACTTCCAAGTGTTGTGACATCTTTTATATATATTTTTGTATATTGACGAGAAATTTTTCTGTTTTAAATAAAGGCCTGATGAATGATGTACCAACATCCGAAACGTCGTACACTGACTAATTAAAGGAAGTCGTTTCTTTTGACCCAGAGCCCGCATAAAGCAAATTATTTAATACTTCTGTACCCACACTTTCTGATGTTGATGTAAATCTTCTCAATGCTTCCTTCATTCAATTTCCTCCTGATCCCACACTCTCGACTCCCTCTTACTTTCAATCATCTAGTTCACTCAGCACTGATGGTTTCAACTTTCGTGTCCATCTCGTCTAACTGTATCAGTTGTGATGGAATCTCTCCGCGATTTCTTAAGTTACTCTCTCCACTAATTCTGGAAACCATCACGCATATCTTCAATTACTGCGTGACAACTTCTCAAGTACCTACCCCTGATTTGGAAAAAGTCTGTAGTGATTCCATTACCAAAAAAATCCTCTCCAGTAGATATAACAGATTATCGTCCTATCAGTATTCTTCCCCTCCTTTTCCAAAGTTTTTGAGAAAATTCTCTTCGGTCAGATCACGCGCTATGTTGAATCTAACAATTTCCTTTCTAAACTCCAATCTGGCTTCCGTAAAACCCATAGCTGCGAAACTGCTGTATTGAAGGTAACTTCAGATCTTCGTTCAGTCCTTGATCAGGGTGATGTAGCATTACTAGTTCTTTTGGCTTTCTCCAAAGCGTTTGACTCAGTAGTTCACTCGCGTTTGCTTTCCAAACCTTGAACATTCTATAATTTTTCTTCTTCTGCTATCAGATTTTTCTCCTCTCTTCTGTCTAATAGGCTACAGTGTTTTCAGCATAACGGAGTTGTATCTTCTTCCTACCAGTACTTGTAGGTGTCCCACAAAGTTCAATTCTCGGTCCTCTCATTTTCTCTTTGTATGTCAATGAAGTTACCTCCGTTATTCAACGCTGCTCATTTCATCTGTATGCTTATGATCTTCAGTTGTATACCTCTTGTCCTCCTAGTAAAATTAGATCTTGCATCTCTAAACTTAATGATATCCTCTCCCAATTAAATGAGTGGAGTTCTTCCAATTTCCTCAAATTAAATCCTAATAAGTCCAAAGCACTCATCCTTAAACGTCCCAATCGGTCCCTGGACAATACCAAATATCGTCCTTGATAATATTCCTCTTCTCTTGTGTTCATATCTGTTGACTCATCCTGCCGCCAACGTCTTAAAGTAGCATTTAATGATTGTTTACGGTATATTTTTCACTTGAGACGTTCGGACCATGTGTCTGATATACAAAACTCTTTATTAGGTGCTGACATTTTTCGTCTTCTTGACATCATGGCACTCGTTCTCTTACATAAAGTATTTTATGCTAAAAGTCCTGGCTACCTCTCCGACTTCCTAGCTCCTTTACAGTCCCTGAGATCAATTAAATTCCTTATACCTGCTCATTTGTCCCTTATTGGTTGTCGCTGTGTATACTCTTAATTTTTAACTAGTTTGTAGTATTATTTATTTAAGGCTAGTTTCAGTTATTTATTAGGATTATAATTTTTGCTTTTTTTCTATCTCTTTTTGTTCTGTACTCTAAAAGATGTAGTTCTGTTCTTGTATACTTCACCAATAATTTGATAATAATAATAATAATAATAACTCATATTTTGTACTTTCCGCATGAACTTCCATCCTTTTGTACCAGAAGACCTTATACGGAGATAATGCGCGTGTAGCTACGCTGTGAGCTTCTCCTGCTCTTAGGTCAAAAGCAGAAACTAAATAGTCTCAACTATAGCACGAAACTCTTCTCTTTTTCTAACTGACCCTACAACAGTTTTTGTAATTTAAAAGCAAATTGCAAAAACAGAAACTTTGAAATTGATGTTTAATATGTAATTTTTTAGCGCATTTTTTATAGGAAATTAACCGAATTTTTTCTTATATATTTTGCATAAAAGAGACATGAAAAAAGAGATAATAATCCAAGAAAATCAATTATCCGTACGCAATTAAAAGAAATTTCTACGTATAATTTAACACAGGAATAATTTTTTAATTGAATTTTGGCGTATTTAAGCATAAAATGCAATTAAACGGTAAGGTAATTAGGCGGAATCTACTGTATATATGAAACGAAAATTCAGATCGTATTTTGAAGTAAACCTTCTTTTGCTGAGGGGTTCCGGTTATCCGATCATACTGAAATTTTGCACACAGCTTCAGTTTCGATGACAATATAATATAGTATACTCAATGGATCCAATATGGCCACCAAAAAAATGGCGGATTACCGATTCCTTCACAAGATGCAGAAATACGCCCTTTTGATTTAAATCCTAATTTTTTGGAATTTTTTATATGGAAAGTACGCTCCATTTGAATAAGTTTTTAGGCTCATTCGATGGACATTTATGCCATATTTTCAAAATAATTTTAAAATAAAAAAAAGTTGAAAATGGAAATACGCCCTTTTGAACCGACACTCCCCAAATATAAACTAGAGTAAATTAATGTTAACGCTCCAAGGAACGCCTTCGAATTGTTGATTCGCCAGAGATAATGAGTGTACTGTGTGTTGTGCTCGATAAAATTGTATCGAGTTAGAACAATCTATGAAGTGCAAAGCTCCCCCGAACTTATAACTTAAAGTTTATCATAATTTTGCCCGTAGAATCTTTTCTTGAACTTTAATATTTTTACTGACTCGGCAATTTTTATAAACTTCAAAATATTAAGGAGGAATTAAATTGACAATCAAAGCCAAAAGTTAGTCCTATTTTTTAGGAAGCTTAGATTCTGATACTCTACTATATTAAAAAAATATTCGAAATATTAAATATTGAATAAAATATGCTCATAGCAACTAGTTATTTCACCCAAAATTGGAAAAACGATTAAACTTGATTTATTATAACGTTAAACTGTTGAGTATTTAGGAACCGAGGTGCCACTATTGGCTCATTGTATTTACTTTACAAGTGCTCGATGTGTCCACAATTACAGTGAGCGTCCTTTTCGTGACTCTTGATTGGTCGGCCTGCTCGAAGCGCGGAAATTACAGCCGTCACAAAAACATATCTAGATGATTTTTATATAATTGCGCAAAAACAAAATTGCACATTAATAATGCCAAAAGAGATGCTGGTGCTTAAGAAATTTCATGTATACTGTATTGTGTTTGTGTTGTACTTTCCAGGCTAGCGTACCAGCCTTTGCTCGTGGCGTCTATTGACTGCCTTATTTAGTGTAAAATAAAATATTATTTTTATATTTATTTTTATATATTTATTCAGGTGGTCCCGCAAGCAATTTACTGCTATTCTGACCCGGACTGGGTCTCAGGGAATACTGTTGAATATACAGGAATCTTACGACTATTTATACTACTAATTAATCCTACTACGTTTACAAACTATTCATTACATAATTATTCTATTTACAAATCTACTTGCAACACAGTAGCTAATAATAAATGTCAAATCAAGTTACAATTAATTTATGTCAAAGTGTTTCTCATAGTAGGTTTCTACAGTGTTTCTGATAGTACACCTACTATATCCACTACATCCCTTCCCTTTGGGGAAAAAATTTTCTTTTTATTGAAGCAAAGAAAATTTTTATGCTAATATTTAAGTAATCTATTGTTGTGTATTTCTTTTATTTTATTATTTTCTAGTCTAATCTTAGAATTAACATTATTTGTTTCTACCACTACATATGGTTCTTTATATGGTGCTTGGTTTTTTTTTCTACTTCCTACTTTAATTTTTACCATGTCACCTACTTCTATATTCAAACTGTTTATTTTTTTATCGTAATTTTCCTTTCTTTTCACTTTTGCTTTCTTTATTATCTCTTTTGCTAACATTTGAGCTTGTTGCAGTCTAAATTTTAGTTCTTTCGAATAGTCATCAACATTATATAATATCTTTCTTTTCACTTTCTCGTAGTTCGGAAATGTTGCTAATTTTCCGTATACCAGTTCAAATGGTGTAAATCCTGTCTCCGATTGTGGAGTCACATTGTAACAAAAGGTAAAGTATGAGAGCCATTCATCCCATTCTTCATTTTCTGCTGTGGTTAATAAGTATTCATTCAATACTCTATGATTCCTTTCTATCGCGCCTAATGTTTCATGATGAAATGGAGTTGATGTGTTATGTTTAATTTTGAAAATCTTGCAGATCTCTCTGAATATCTCATTCATAAACTCTGTTCCCATATCTGTTCTTATAATTTTGAAAGCTCCATATCTTAATATCATTCTCTCAGCTAGTATTTTGGCTATTGTTTTCGCTTCTTTGTTCTCCATTGCGAACGTCTCAACATATTTCGTTAACTGGCATTGACATGTGAGTATATATCTGTAAAACTTACTCTGCTTTAGAGGTCCCACTGTGTCCATTTCTATTATCTCAAAGCTCGTACTCGGTGTTTCAGTAATCACTAATTGCTCTCTTGTATGCTTTACTATTTTATTTTTCTTACATTTTTCACATTTATTTATATATTCCTTGACCATCTTACTCATGTTTCTCCAACAGTATCTTTGTTTTATCTTATTTATTGTTCGCTTCACTCCTGTATGACCTCCTATATGTGTTGTATCATGATGCTCTTTTATTATTCTCCTTTGTTTTTCTTCACCTTCGATTCGTTCTGGTGGTGCGAATATTATTATTTGTATAAATTTTCCTCTTTCTTTCTCTATCTTTCTTTGTATCTCGTTGAAAATTTTCTTGAACTCTTCTATTTCTATTTCCTCTAATATCTTCTCTTCTGATGATAGTGCTAGCTTCCGGATCCCTTTCTCTATCATCGCGAGTGATAGCTTCTCCAATACTGAACCTAAGTTCAATCTTAGATTATCACCATACTCTATCCTTACTTCGTTTTTTCCTATTAATATATATTTTTCTCTTTCGTTTCTTCTTCTCTGCATATCCTTATTTGTAAACTTTAATACCTTCACGTTCCTGATTTCTGCTATTGATGTACATGTGTAGATGAATTGTTGGCCATACGCTTCATCTCTGTTACTATTGTTTTCAGGTAAATTTCGTGTTGTACTTCTAGTTTCTATCCTCATTATCTGTGTCGGAATCATTTCCTTCAACATGTCTGAATCTAATTTTATCCTTGATAATGCATCAGCATTCGTATTTAAAGTACCTTTCTTGAATATTATATCGAATTCATATTCCGTTAATTCTAGTCTTATTCGCGTCATCTTCGATGATGGGTTTTTGTGTGTGAAAAGACTCACTAACGGTCTGTGATCCGTGACCACTGTGAATTTTCGTCCATATAAATACGGTCGGAAATAATTTATTGCCCAGTAAATTCCTAACAATTCCTTCTCTATTACCGGCTTATTCATCTCAGCTTTATTTAATGTTCTGCTCGCGTAGGATATTGGTAGATCTTTGCCAATCTCTCCCTGCGAGAGTACCGCGCCTAAGGCAGTGTTAGAAGCGTCTGTAGTTAAAATAAATTTTCTATCGAAATCTGGGTATTGTAATACAGGTGGTGACATTAATTTCTCTTTCAATGTTTCAAATGCCTGCTGACAGTCTTGTGTCCAAACAAATGGAGTATTTTTTTTCATCAGCGCATTCAGTGGCTTTGCTATTTGCGCAAATTTTTTTATAAATCTTCTATAATAGTTACAAAATGCTGTAAATCTTCTAGTTTCATCTGCGTTCTTCGGAATCGGGTAGTTTCTTATAGTCTCAAATTTTTTTTGGGTCAGTTCGTACACCATCCTTCGTTATTAAATGCCCAAGGTAAACTACTTCCGTTTGCAGGAAACTGCATTTTTGTGGATTGAGTTTCAAGTTATATTCTCTTAGTCTGTCAAATGTTCTTAATAGACTCTTATTGTGATGCTGTAAGCTACATCCAAAGATTATTATGTCATCTACATACAGGAAACTTTCCGCATCCAATCCCGCTAGTGCTATAGATAGCATTCGTTGAAAACTGTTCGTCGAAATTTTTAGTCCAAATGGTAATCTTTTAAATTGATAATGTCCTTTATTTGTCGAGAACGCTGTCAAGTGCCTCGATTGTTCTTCTAACTCAATTTGATGGAATGAGCTCGTTAAATCTAATGTTGAAAAATATTTTGCTCTTCCAAGATTATCCAGAATGTCTTCTAACCTTGTTAAAGGAAACTTATCGTCACTTATTTTTTTATTCAGTTGTCTGAAGTCTACTACCATCCTCCACTTAGTTTCTCCATTTATACTTTTCTTGGGTACTACAAGCAATGGTGAGTTGTATGGGCTTTTAGAATTTTCTATAATCCCATCTTCCAGCAACTGATCTACCTGCTTGTTAATTTCTTCCAATTGACTTCTTGGTAGTCTGTAGTTTTTTATATATATTGGCGTCTTTTCTTCTAGCAATACTTTTTGTTTATAGAAATTGTTTACAGTTAACTTATCTTTTTCCAAGTAAAATATGTCTACATAGTTCTTACAAATTTTGAGTAGTTTCTCTTTTGCTTCTTCATCTAAATTTACTGTATTCAACTCCTTCTTCAATTGCTCAAATCTTTCTTCCTTAATTTTGGTATTTTCAATTTTACTTCTTCCTCATTAACGTTTACCATCTTTATATGCTTTACCCCTTTTGCTGGTAGTATCATGTTTGCTATATGTACTCCTTCAGCTATCTCTTCATTAAATATTATGCTGTCTTCTTCTAACTCTATTTTAACAGTTTGTAATATCTGTGTTCTACCAGGAATTGTTACATACTCGTCCTCTGGAATTATCGTATCTATTGGTATTTCTATCTCATCTAGGTTTGTCTGTACTACCAGTATGAAGTTTTCATAGTCTAACTTGCATCCATGCTTAATGAAGAAGTCCTTCCCTAACAAACCATCTGTTGCTATGGGAAAGTTCTCCGCAACCACATGTATTTTATGTACTATGTCTTCGTCCTCTACTCTAAATTTTAACTCTATAGTCCCTATAGTTTCTACTTCTTCGTTCGTGACACCTGTTATTATGCTTATTTCCTCGTCTATCTTTTTGTCCTGCGATAATTTATTTATTTTTATTATTGATATATCAGCTCCACTGTCTATTAACCATGTTGTATTCTCATTTTTGTTCGCATTAGTTCTTATTTTTACATAGTTTGCTAGTTTTGCGTTGCTTATGTAGTATATCTTTAAATATTTTTTATTGTATAGGTTTCTTCTTCGTCCCTCACCTTTCTTTCTGTGGGGACGGCTAAGGAGTTTCCCAACTTTACTCTATTAATTCTGTGCATCGGTTTGTCCTGTCTTTCTTTTTGTTTATTATGACGATTCAAGTACTGCTTCCTTTCTCCTTGATTTTCATACCTTCTTTCATTCGGATGCCTATACTGTTGATATCCCCAAGTATTCTTTCGATTATAGTTATGTGCATTGTTTCGCCATTTCTCATACGTATCATTACTTCTCTCCCTGTAGCCATTCATTCTATCAAATTGTTTCGGCTGCCATCCAGACCACTTAAATTTTCTTGATCTGTTTGCTAACATTACTTGTTTTGTTTGTCCATCATTTGCATCTACGACTGATGCTAATTGTACAGCTTCATTCATCGTCTTAGGTTGTGCTGCAAATAACGTGCTTTTTATATTATATCGCAAACCTGCTTTAAAAGCATTCATAGCTAATTGATCATTCAATTTAACTATTACTTTCCTACTTTCTTCTCCTTGCTCAGCTATTTGCGCTGCATTTAGTTCTGCTGTTAGCGCTTCAATTTCATCTGCAAACTCTTCTACCGATTTATTATGTTGGTTTGCTTTGGCTAAGCTGGCTTGTATTTTCAATGGGTTCACTGTTGGTTTAAATAGTCTTACGAATGTTTCTTTAAGATCTTCATAGTTTGTTGGTGATGTTTCATTACACAACCTGTTTCTTACTTTATCATTTATTCGTGTCTTTATCACGAACTTTATCAGTTTTTCCTTATCTTCCTCTGTTTCTAATGTGTCGCTTACACATTCTATTAAATTTAAAAAGTTATTCAATTTTTTACCCTCTCCATCGAATTCTGGAATCAGTTTTATCGCTACCGTCATATTGAATGCCATTCTGCTATTTATTTCTGTTAGTTGTACTAGCTCTGTCTCTGTTTCCCCTTCTATCGTTCTTAGAACTGTTATTATATTAGCGCACCTTTCCTTTATAATATTATTTACTTCCTCATATATTTCTATGAACCTCTGATTTATATCTCTTATACTCTCATTTTCTTCTAAATTGTCTATTATATTTTGATATTTACTTTTATTTTCCTCTAAATCAAACTTCTTTTTCAACAGGTACTCTGACGTGAGTATTCTGCCTGTATTCTTTTTCAATGACTCTAAAATTTTACTTATTTCTTTTACTGTTTGTTCTAACAGATTCATCTACCTTCTAACAAGCTCAACGTAAATTAAAATATCAAGAAAAGAAAGAAAATTTTACATCTAATCTTCCATTTTTTTTTTTTTTTTATTTATTTATTTATTTATTTGTATATTTTAAAATTTTATCTAACTTAGTTTTTTTTTTTTTTTTTTTTTTTTTTTTTTTTTTTTTTTTATTTTTGAGCTGCCTTTTAGCTGCAAAGCATTTATTTTTTAGGTTTTTTGCCATTAGCAAAAATGATTTTTTTTCTTTTTTATCGGTGGCAACGGCTACCAGACGATATAATTCTGCCAATTCTTTGTTGAGCCTTGCCGCCTTTCCAGCTCTCTTCTTCTTCTTTGGCTGCTCTTTATACTCTTCGTTTTTCTTTTCTTCCTTCTTCCTGTTTCTCTCTCTATATTCCTCGATGGAAATCGGTTTAGGGCCCGCTTCTTTCTCCAAATCGTGGGGCAGGGTCGCCATGTATTGTGTTTGTGTTGTACTTTCCAGGCTAGCGTACCAGCCTTTGCTCGTGGCGTCTATTGACTGCCTTATTTAGTGTAAAATAAAATATTATTTTTATATTTATTTTTATATATTTATTCAGGTGGTCCCGCAAGCAATTTACTGCTATTCTGACCCGGACTGGGTCTCAGGGAATACTGTTGAATATACAGGAATCTTACGACTATTTATACTACTAATTAATCCTACTACGTTTACAAACTATTCATTACATAATTATTCTATTTACAAATCTACTTGCAACACAGTAGCTAATAATAAATGTCAAATCAAGTTACAATTAATTTATGTCAAAGTGTTTCTCATAGTAGGTTTCTACAGTGTTTCTGATAGTACACCTACTATATCCACTACAATACTTAAATACGTAGATACGAAGACTTTTATTCCATTCTATTATAATTTTCGTTGGCTCATGGGGGGGATTGATCCCCTTGATCCCCCCTATCTGGTCCACTGACGGTAAGTAAGTCTTATGATAAAACAGTGTTCACAAAGTTTGTAGATTAAGCGATTGTCTACAAAAAAAGATATTCTACATTTTCCCGTACGAATTGCCATTCATGAGATATCGCCGTTTTAAAGATTTAAAATACTCATATGCACTCATTCGCGACTTGCAAAGGTCATCATACGTTTAATAAATCCTTTGTTGGCCTACTCGGCTAATATTTGCAGGGGTGATTTCTGGATGTGTTTGGAGAAAAAAATTGTTTTAGAGAGGGTGGCTATCCCCACTATCCACTAAAATACAGGGTGTTTACGAAAAAAGAAATGAATCTTTTTAAAATTTACTTAAACTTCAATTACTCCTAGACCAGTTATCGTAGAGCAACGAAATTAGTTTCATCTTTGAGGTAAATATGTATTCTTTAATTTGATATAAAGATCAAAAAGTTGAGTGACTCCGTTTAGAAAATATGTAATTTAAAGTATGGGCAAAATGTTGAAAAACGAAGAATATTGGGCGAGCTACTGGGTGGGAAAATGTATGGACACAGCCATATACCGCGCTCTCTAAGGGTACGTCCAGTACGTAGCTTAGATGATAGAGTAGAGCATAAGCTCGCATACTCGCTTATAGAACTCTGAATGGCTTTTAAATGAGCGGGTGCATAATGCAGATCGCTTCCTCTGTCAGAGTTGGATGTGGGCATTGATTTGCCCCCCCCCCCCCAAACGGTAAACCCCAATGTGGCTTCAGCCCAGGCAAATCAACAACCGATCAGATTTTCACTTTGAGGCAGGCTATGGAAAAATGTCTAGAGTTTCAAAACTCAATCCAACACCTCTTCATAGACTTTAAAGCCGCCTATGATAGCATAGCCAGAGTAGAACTCTACAAAGCCATGAGAGAATTCGGCATTCCCAACAAGCTGACAAGACTATGTAGGTTGACCATGACCAATGTGACAAGCCAAGTAAAGGTATCCGGAACACTGTCCAGACCAATTAACATCTATAATGGACTCCGACAAGGGGACGGTCTGGCCTGCCTCCTTTTCAACCTGGCGTTGGAGAAAGTGATCCGAGATTCGGGCGTGACATCAAGGGGCACAATCCTTCACAAATCCACCCAATTACTGGCTTATGCAGACGACATTGACATCATTGGAAGAACATCAACAGCTGTACAAGAAGCTTTCATCCAGATTGAGCGCGCGGCAGGAAATCTGGGACTGCACATCAACGAAAGCAAAACAAAGTACATGGTGGCCTCGTCTGCAAGAACACCTAACATTGGTCCCACAATCAAGGTAGAGGAACACGAGTTTGATGTGGTAAAATCATTTACCTACCTTGGGTCAATAGTAGCAGCCGACAATAGCATGGAACCTGAAATACGCGCACGACTGCTAAAAGCCAACAAGGCCTACTATAGCCTGTCAAGGCTCTTCAAATCCAAGCATCTAACCATAACGTCTCAACTTTTACTATATAAGACGATGGTCTTTCCGGTCCTCACATATGCATCCGAAACGTGGGTGCTTAGCAAAAAGCACTCTAACCTCTTGGCGGTGTTCAAGAGGAAAATACTTCGGAGGATTGTTGGCCCCGTATGTGAGGAAGGACGATTCCGGAGACTCTACAATGACGAGATCTACGAGCGCTGCTATCGCGACATAGATGTTGTGAAGAAAATAAAGCTCGGTAGACTCCGGTGGGCACGACATCTAGCTCGTATGAGTGAAGATGAGCCTGCTCGGAAAGTTCTCTGCGGTAAGACTTATGGGGTGCGACAGCGAGGGAGACCCAACCTCCGCTGGAAGGATGGCGTAGACCAGGACGCTCAGAGCATAGGGGTGCCAAACTGGATGACATCGGCTCAGAATCGGGACCGGTGGAGAGAACAGTTGCGAGAGGCCAGGACCGGATCCCGGTTGTAGAGCCGTTAAAGAAGAAGAAGAAACGGTAAACCTACAAATACTACAGTGTGCTTAATTCTGCCTGTTGCTTAGAGATAAAATTCTCAAAGCATATAAATAGCAATAGAGACGAATCTTCTCGATCATAACATGTTCATGACCAACTGATGTGCATGATGCTAGATTGAGAACTCCATACAACAGCCATTGCCGTATATGTAGAGAAGAACAAGCCAGATAGACCAAACATTTTCTTTGCAGTTGGCTCTGGCTAGGAGACGTTTCCTTATAGAACTTCAAAACGTGGGAGAAACGTCACCTGAATATGACCGGCTGCATCTAAAGTCGCTCTAAGCAGACTTTTTTTTATGTGAAAGTCTAAGGTTAGGTGTTACCCTTTTATACTACCACTCTGTCATGTCGTTCACATGATGATGCAATGTCTAGTAGTAAGCTTAGCTCGAAAATAGAAAAAGAACATTCTTACGTAAAGATTTTTACAAGTGCGTTTAGAAAACGGTGCCCTTTCAGTGCCAATGGGGTATACCCGTCCTTGCTTCTTGAACGGGCTGCCGCCTACTACATTCAAGAAGAAAAGCAGAAACAGGTATTTGGACACAAGCCACTAAAACTGTGAAAACTGGAGAGGAGGTCGTGTGGGCTGTGTCTCCATAGACAGGTGGAATTTAAAATTCATAGAGTTATATTAAACTAAAAACATTTCAGCCAGCTCCAAACTAGTTATTCCAGCAAGTTCTGTAACGACATAGTTGTCAAGCAACTTCAGGTACGTTAAGACGACAGCGACCTACAAATTTCAATTATGATGTTTATGAAAAGCTAAGCTAACGCCTACCAAAATAAAACAGCTCCAAAATTAATAAATAATCCACAACAAAGCGAAGTTCTGTAACACTCGTGTCATGTGATAATTACAGTTTAAAACTTTTACAAAACTCCTTCAAATAAGATAAAAGCTGTCCTGATTCTACCTCATAATTACTTTAATTAAAGCTTATACCATTAACCTCCACAATAAATAGTAATAGTTGAGTGTAGAAATAACAATTTTCTGGCATTAATCAAAAGTTGTAGCAGCTACCCTGGAGCATGGAAGGAGATAGGTACATCGTCTAGCACAACGGTGGCAAACTTTTCATGTATTTCGTCCCACATGGAAGTCCTGTTGGTTTCGTGGAGCGGCTTGGAAATCCTTGTCGGATTTAGTTCTCAGCATCAACCCAACCGCAGTGGTTTTGGGTTATACGAATCTCCTCAAACAGGTAAAGTTGCATCTTCTTGTAAAGGCATCCTCCAATCCCAGTGCTGTGTAAGCTGATTTCTGCAATTCGTGAATCGATTGTGTTTGTTCTTAAACACCCTGTATTTGGAGCGGATATATATAGCTCTCCAGGTGGATGTAATTTTACTTCCTCCGTTGCATAATATGCCAGATTTGTGTTGGTGAATGCTCGAATTTATTTAGATTAGTTTAGTGATGCTTTGGCGTGCTTAGAATGCACTGTTCGTGCTTACCTGAATATCTTCAGTCAAGTGAACTTGGGATAAACAAATTCATTGTTGATGGAATCTTTAATGACGATTAGTTTTAAGCTTGTTTAAATTGTTAAATTTAATCATTGAGGTAATTGTAGTTAGGTTCATTTTATCTAGCCGGCGTTCATGAATTCTTTGACATAAGTGTGAAGGTAATTTACAAAATTTTCACGTTGGTGATTTATAGTTGAATAAAATTTCATAGGAATGGACTAGGTTTTACCAGTGTTAAAATTTCACTTGAATAAGTATGATATCTAGAATTCAGAGTATTTTCTGCGAATAAAAATAACGACGGCAAAAAGTTCAAGATTTTGAGTATTATATTTACGTAATCGCTGCAACCACCGATTCATTGTGATGAATTTACAAATATGACTCAAGTCATTCGGCATTTCACTATATTATTTTAAAATTAAACGATTGCTAAATTTATAATGGATTAATTCTTCGAAATTCTCTAATCTTCTACAACAATTGCATGACGAGACGTTTTCCAGTAAGTGCTTTATTTTCCAGCAATCACCATAAATAATTCATGTTTTTAGTACTTTCTCAAATGAATATTATTGGGAATTTTTATAAAATATTTTTATATTGATTTTCTTGAGAGTCATTTTTACTGCTCACCGTAATGAGACAGCTTACAGCGAATAGACAAATATAAGAGTAATGAATTTTCATCTTGGGATAATCTGCAAACAACTGGAGAAACTGCTTACTTTTTTGTTTATCTCTTGCCAATTCTCTTGATCTCCTTTAGTTTCTTTCGTCAAAAAGAAATTAACAAGTAATGAAGATTATTATGGCAGTTCTGGCATAAACCAGACTGAAAAACTGCGTATGTGGAAGTAGGGTGAATGCCACCCCTTTTCAAGGGTGAAAATTTTTTCATTGAAAATCAGTCCGGGAATAGATAGATTGGCTAATTTTAATATAAGCAACTTTTGTTCTATAAAGTTTTTTCTGAAAGTCAATACTTTTCGAGTTATTCGCTAGTGAAAATGTCAATTTTTCAACAAAAAAAAACCACGTTTTCAGGCGGTTTTTCGCGAATAACCCAAAAAGTAAGTATTTTAGCGAAAAAAATTTTATTATTAAAAATGTAGCTTATAAAAAAACAAAAAAAATGGTGGGTTTATGGTTTCTGTAGAACCAATACAAAAATAGTAATAGCTTGTTGAAGGTTGGTTCTTATTTGGCAAAAGCCAAAATTGAAAGTTTCAATTTGATATAAACAAAACAACCTTTTTTAAAGTGCTTAAAAAAACCTTTATTTTTGTTTTTTTTATAAAACTCCCTAGCATTAAAACTAAGCGAGTTATGACGAAAATAACGTTGGTCCCTATTTTTTCGGCGACAAAAAAATGTGAAAATCACCCCCAAATTAACACCACCATTGAAAATAATCGATACCACTTCACAATTCACTTTAAATGTACTTGTAATATGCTCTAGAAATTTGACCGTTTTACAGTGCTTAGTTTTGAAAAAATGTGAGCTTGAAGAGATCATTTTTGTAATTTTGCAAAATATTGCCTTTTTTTCAAAATTACTCAAAAACTATTAATGATACGCAAAATTTTGTAGAGTAAAAAATCGTAGGTTTTGCTTTTCTGAAAATTTTGGTTGTTTTTTTTTGATAAAAAATGAGTAAGATATGGCCGATTACAGTTTGCATATGTCCGTAAATAGTAACTTGTTCAAGCCCTTTCAGCTCAAACTCTTTCAAAAATAAGGGGTGAAAGATAGTTTAATTTATATGGGCTTATAGCTCTTGCAAAACGCTACAAAATGCTATTTGGAATGACTTGATAGCTAAAAAACTAAACGAGTGATAGGTAAAAGACCAATCACATATTTTTGCAGATATGAGAACACGTATATTGGAGCATTGATGAATACACATTATACCCACATTTTAGGCACAGCCATATTTACAAGTATTTACACACGTCACCCACAATGATCTCGCAACCGTTGAGGAGATTTTACAAGCTGGTCAGTACTGTACTGTCATGTTGTACGGACTTCCGGAGAGCACTCAATTGAATATATTGAAAAAGGTGGAAGACTTACCATTTTTAATTTATAAGTTCTGAACATGAATTCGTTATTTGCTTCCTTAAAAAACCCCAGATACTGATTTTCATGGAAATCGGAACACAATTCTGTGGCGACGCGCCATAACCAGTTAACTGATTAAAACATGATTTCGAGATATTGAAGATTAAAGTTTTTGAAGTGGTTTTCGCGACATTCAAAAAATAATTCTATTTTCGCGTATATTACTCTGTTTACATTACAAATGTATCAATAAATTCATGTATTCACATGTTGAGTTGCATAATTTATCGTTTATTATTTAAAAATCACTTAACTGGTTATAACGCGTTTTCAATAAAAGTTTCAGTTTAAGAATTTAATTAAATCTTATTTAAAACTTAATAAAGCACTCAAATAATGAAAATAATAGTAGTTTACTTAACTAGTGAAAGCGGTGGAGGCTTCTCCCAC
Source organism: Thereva nobilitata (assembly GCA_963855945.1). Taxonomy (NCBI): domain Eukaryota; kingdom Metazoa; phylum Arthropoda; class Insecta; order Diptera; family Therevidae; genus Thereva; species Thereva nobilitata. The sequence continues at coordinate 51,221,516 of OY979694.1, read as the reverse complement.
TCGAGTGAGCACGAGCGATTTATTTTTCTTTCAAGAAAGAAAAAAATTTAAGACAAATTATTTCACTTAACTGGTTTTGGCACGTACTTGTCAGATAACTGTATAGGGTTTCGGGTTTTTGCGCGCAAAGATAGTAGCTAAATCAAAAAAATTTATTACTACTTTAAACTTGGGCTCATAAGGAACACTTTTGTCAGATTAACTAATTTTTCCAATTTTTGTAAGTTAACTGGTTATGGCGCGTCGCCACAGAATTGGCAAATTTGGGTGGCCATTTTGAATTTCGGTCATTCAAATCAAGATCACAACTTTTTAATAGGTAAACTTTTTTATATATATTATTAGCTAAACATTCCATTTTGAATTATTAAATTTCATTCACCGTAACTGGAATCCGAGGTTTTCATGTTTTTAACGCTCCAGGAACTCCACTAATACGTTTTAAGTTAAAATAAGAACCAAATGGGACTTGGTAAAGGAGTAGACCCCGAGTGCAAATAAAACTCGCCCATTCTTAACGTAAAACAGGCATGCATAGCGTCAAAACGCCTGTATAGCACCTAAATGAGGCACTATGCCTACCTATGGGCATAGTAATATACTTTGCTCTCTACCACAGGAAGTGGTATTAGGACCAACCGACTTGGTCGCATAATTAATATTTGGATCCCTACCATAGAGGAATGGGAAGATTTCCAACCTTACAAGTACCATAATGTACACAGACGGATCCAAATCAGAGTCGGGTGAAGGGCCTGGAGTTTTTCCCCATCAATTAATTTCCGAAAAGAACTTCTGCCTGCCTAATTTCGCCAGCGTTTTCCAGACGGAACTTCTGGCAATTTTTCATGCCTGCCCTAGCAAAGCAGTCAAACAGCAGTAAGGGCAATTCTGTTATTTTCATGCAAGACAATCATGCAATAGAGTTAACCCTTCTAATTCAGAAGGTACATTTCTTAGCTGGGCCAAGAAAAATTTACCTGCTCAGCACAGTAGCACTGAGATAGGCTCAACTAAAGCATGCAACATATAAATTGAATATGCAATCCCGAAAAGGTCACACCTCGCACCAGAGATTGCACATTCAATTAAAACAGAAAGAAATGCAATACACAAAGAAGCGTGCAAGAAAAGTCAGTCACGTGAGATTAAAAAGACTCCTTTTAAGGACGTCCTTACCAATGCTCACGCTCAAAACATTGATATTTTTATTCACATTAATGAACATGCGATTAACAGGCTCGAATCTGCCGTAATTCGTGTTAGAGGAGTTGGTGTGTAAGATAGGTGGCCCTCTCAAATTGTAACCACTCTCTCTAAACGACGCACGGCGACTTAGAAAACCTGAGTCGACCTTTCCATTAAGGAGCTGATGAACAAATACAACATCGGCCACTTCACGACGCATGGAAAGAGTGCTTAGGTTGAGTAACTTAAGTCGGGATTCATATGGTGGAAGAACTAATGGGTTATCCCAAGGAAGATGATTCAGTTCGAATCGAATGAACCTTCTTTGAAGCGACTCAATTTTTCCAGCGTGCGAAGAGTAGTGAGGAGACCAAACCTGGGACCCATTCTCGAGTAATGGTCTGACAAGAGAGATATAAAGGTGTTTAGTAATCAAAGGGTTATTGAATTCTTTAGACCACCTTTTTATAAAACCCAGGACTAAACTACCTTTGGAAGCAATATAGTTAATGTGAGCGCAAAAATCAAGCTTACTATCAAATCTAATCCCGAGATCTTTAACAAAATGAACACGAGGGACACTCACGTTAGAAAAGGTGTAGTTAAAAATTAAGGGACTACGACTTCTCCCAAAAGTAATGGTTTCACATTTACTAATATTAAGGACCAGGTTGTTGTTCGCACACCAAGAGTAAAAGGTGTCAAGGTCAGCTTGAAAAAGTTTGCAATCCTCGATACTCTTTATGTGACGGTACATTTTGATGTCATCAGCGTAAATCAAGATTCTACAGTGTCTTAGCAAGGGAACAATATCATCAATTGATAGAATAAAGAGCAGTGGACCAAGATGACTTCCTTGAGGAACACCGGATGACGCTTCAATGGTTACTGATTTGGATCCACGAAAAAGAACTTGGTAGGTCCTGTCAGCTAAGTAAGACTGGAACCATACTAGAAGGGCTCGCATCCTTAATTTGAGAAGTATAAAGGAGTGGGAGAGCTTGTCAAATGCCTTACTAAAATCAGTGTAAACACAATCAGTCTGGCAACCGGAAACGAAGCCCTCGACAGTATGAGAAGTGAACTCAAGAAGATTGGTGGTAGTGGAACGCGCTGCAAGAAAGCCATGTTGGTTCATTGATACCAACCTCCTGCAGATAGGCGCGATTGCAGAATAGATAATCGATTCACAGAGTTTCGGAATGACAGACAGCTTCGCAACTGGTCTATAATTCGACATTTCGTTCTTGCTACCACTCTTGTGAATAGGGATTATAAACGAATTCTTCCAAAGAGTAGGGTCATTAGGTTGAAAAGCAGAAGGTGAGAACAAACTTGTTGCAAATCGCAGGCAACTCACTACTAGACAAGTCCGTGTGCTGCATGGTGTTAGGGTAGTTATCAACCTTTTTATTAGAGTTGACGAATTTAAAGAAATTTCTAGGGTCAGTGAATACTTTATCGCTCATACAGCTAAGATATTCACGATACAGAGCAGAAAAGAGAGAGCGAAATCGGTTGTAGCAATTTATAAATAAATTAAGACTCGGACTATCCTTTCTCTTTAAATAGGTTTTCCAGAGTCTGTTCTTCTGATTTTTCAAATGCTTGAGCTCATTATTGAACCAAGGTAGAGATAAGATAAGGATAAGGTACAAAAGAAACCAGGCCTTCGTATAGTACGCCATAAAATCGTGCCACGTCGTCATCCAACTCATTTGCAGAAAGTAAACTGTTGAAATTAATCAAGGCAAGCTTAGATGACAGCTCACTAAAATTAGCCTTTTTGAAGTTAAAGCCATGGGATACCACCTCCGGACCAGGATTATTCTCAGAATTGAAGCAATGATTGAGCGAGAGAGGAGGATGGTAATTGTCAACAGACGACATGACTATTGGACTGGGTTCAACAGTCATGTTGACTGAGTCCGTAAAAAATACAAGATCCAACTGCCTCCCCAACACATTAGTCACCCCACTCATTTGGTTCAAGCCGAGTGAGAATAGGGAATTGAGAAAACAGGACTCTTTAAGATTAAGGTTCCCTTCAGGGAGGTAGTTATCGTCATCTTCGAAATATACCCACTGAATATTGGGTAAGTTGAAATCGCCTAGAAGCAGTAGTTCATCGCCGGTGTTCATCATACACTGGATATGATCAACACAAGAGATGAGAATATCATAAAGGTTTTTCCCTCCATCGTCAAGTCTGCTTATCATATCTGGTGGGATATAGCAGCACAGCAGGAAGAGATTAGATTTAGAAAAGGAAATTTTGAGAGCGGGAGAGAAGCGAAATTGGGTTACAATTAAGATGGCTCCTACAAGCAAGAAGTACGCCACCCCCACGAGCTTCCGAGTCAGTGAAACCATCCCTCCGATACACTTGGTAGGAGGAATCAAAGAGTTCAGCATTAAGAATGCCTTCATGGGGCCAGGTTATGAATGCTATGACATCAAACCCGCTAGCCGTCGATGCCTGAAGGATGTCGTTAGTTTTAGACCGAGTCCCCCTTACGTTCTGGTAGTAGAGGGAAAGCGTCTCAAGTTTTTTGGCAACTGTGGAGCGCTCGAAGTGGGAGCGTTTGCATGAAGGGCTCGAGTACGTGTACGCAGAACAAACAGCTTCGTAAGAGCACCAGCGGGCCAGAAACTAGGATCTAGGAGAGTCTCGGCAATATCAGGCGGTGCAGACGAGACAAAACAAAAGAAGCAACAGGCTTGGAAGCCTTGCTGATTCTTCAGCAATGAACAGTTCCTGGGTCTATAGATTTATTCCTTAGATAATCACAGATAGTTTCCGTCTTAGTTTCGGGAGAGAATCTCGAGATGAAGATGTTTAAAGGTCTTGGTACCGTAACCAGAGGGGTGCAAGACTCAAGAGGATCAGCACCTTCCCTGGCCGGTGGACCATCAACTATTGAAGGTAGAGAGGGTGCTTCCAAGACCGGTAAAGAGGACGATTCAGTCACTGGAACTTCCGTGACCAAGGAACTTAAGGTGACACCGTTGCCAATGGTGCGGCGGCGATTTCGATCATTCTTACGAGTTTTGCAACGCGCCTTACAGGCTGGCACGATTGGGTTGTTGGCAACCTGTTTGGGGATGACATTCTCCGAAGCAGCCGTGGAGTAGGGTGAAGAAACAGGCTGCTCCCCTACCTGCAGGGCGCCATCAGATACTACCCCCTCTGAGGGGGAGTTTTTACTGTTGAAGACGCTTTCGAATTTAGATGACAGAGTGCTCAGGGCATTCTGATTTTGAACCACTGCTGTTGACAGCGATTCAATATCAGCCCTAACACGCTTCGTACTCCTTTTGATATCATCCAATATAGGATGAAGAGAAGCCGAGGAGTTGGAGGTGCAGGTAGAAGTGCCGATAGGATTTAAGATTGACGAATGTAGCCGTATCAGATAGTCAAGCGGCCATCAAGGCATAAAGCCGGAATTACACTACTGTGTTGTGGTGTGTCGTGGAGCAATCAGAAAGGCCAGATCGGGAACACGCCACACCATAATAATGTAATCAGCGCCATATAAAATATATGAATTAGATCACGACACAGAGCGCCAAGACACACCACAACACAAAACCCGGCCCGTATAACTTTTAAGCTGGTCGACAACTGCCAGAAGGAGCTCTATTCCCTGGCTCGGAGGTACAAGGTCACTCTCCAGTGAGTCCCGGGTCACAGGAACATCGAGGGCAACGACAAGGCAGGAAGACTTGGCCTTAAACAGAGATCGCGAGACCTCTTGGTGATGCAACGCAAGAATATTGACAGAATCGTGACAACAACATGAAATTGGGCAACATCCAGCAAAATGGAGAATTCCGCATAACACCCACTACCGTGGCAGCGGAGAGGAGCAGGCCAGTGAGACAACCGAACATTTTCTCTACGTTTGTCCGGCCATGGCCAATATCAGACACCGTGTATTTGGAAGTGTCTTCTTAAAGGATTTGGGGATGTTTCGAAACTCAAAATAGGAGGTTTGATGCGAAATAAATATGAAGGGATGGATCTAAATTGCTAGCTTACTACATTGTGTCCCAGCCTACTGCCGCTCCTACCTACCTACCTACCATATCTGAGTAAACATTCTACTTTTCCAAATGTAGCGCGCTGCAGGCACGTATCAATAAAAGGCGCACGGAATAGTCCAAACGAAGCACGGTACGCTCAGATGTTATCATTATGGTTCATACCTCTATAAAGGAAGCATTTTAAGATTTTTGAGCCTGTAGCGGAGTGTACACGCCCTTGTGGCAGCCGAATTTTTCAATTTTCATACCTGGAGCAGGATTCTATCTTAATATACTGGGCGCATTTGTTCGCTATGCGTGCTAGTTACTGGCGCATACATATATGCTTCTACATCGTCTGTACTGGTTTTGAGCGTGAATATACCAACTAAATTATTTTTACTCGGAAGTTTTAACAACTAGCGTCAACAAAACACTCCTTGTAGTCCTTATTGAATTGGCTTAGGGTTTGGCTAGATCTGTTCGGTCTCAACACTGAAAAATCTGAAATTGGAAACTGATTAAAATTTACAAAACACTTTTTCTATGTAATACTTACCCGTTTAAGCTTTTTCCAAAAAGACTCGCAAAAAATCCATCCAAAAAAGAAAACGGTCATCACAACTGCAAAGAATTCCTAAAAATGTAAACAAACAAAAAATTCACCAAAGAAATAAATTCTATATGAAAATTTGCGAACCCATTTTAAGTTTTTATAAATATTTAAGTGAAGAGAAAGTAATTCGTTCACTGAGCGTCACGAATAGGCAAGGTTTAGCCCATTCAAGATCTGTTCCCAAACTTTCCTTTTTTTGATACAATGCCAGCAGATAGCTGTCCGTACTACGTACCTACCTACCTTCGACAAATAATTATCGCGGCTTCTCTATGCTATCAACGAATGACGTTATTTTATGTTCAGGCTTATGTTGATCACTATAAGCCGTGTTTTTTTAATGAACTATATAGGTCTTCGATCCAGTTCATTAAAAAAACGACAAGGGAAATTTCACTAAGCGCCATCTTCAGTGCTTTAAATATATTAAAATTAATCCGAAGTTGCGTGTCAGTAAACAACTGTTACACGAATTCCCTTCTAGAAAATAATGAATAAGTTTCTAAAAAATAAATTATTTGTTTCCTCATGCCTTCAAATTTGCTCTCGTCACTTCTATGTTGTTTTTATTTTAAATGACGTTTTTCCGACAGCCGGTAAGTATGCTACATTCCGAAAAGAAAGGGAAATTTTGAAATGTCCCAAGATCTGGATAAAAACCTCGATAAAACCTGGGTTTTCAGATTTGTATGGGGAAGAACTATATAGTTCATTAAAAAAACACGGCTAAACACTCTATACGATGGTGTATTATTCCTGCCGTTTATCATCTTCCTAAATTATCTCTTTTAGTTCTTAAAAGTACGATAGATGCAGCTTCGTTAACGATATTTCTATGGTTTCGATATTAAAAGAAATTACTTCCAACATTTTCCATTTATTATTATCGCCAACTTATGCCCAACTCAATCGATATGAAGGTAGTCGCGGATTGATGCAATAGGAATTGTTGCCTATCTATCGCTACACCCATATCAACTGCTCCATTGGATTCTCGGATATCCTGATTACCCTGTTATTTTATGACCACAATAATTTCAAGATCGTTTCGCTCTTACTACCAATATCCGTACTGTTCAGGCATACTTCATATAAGGAAGTCGTTCTTAAATCCAACAAGATAGTTGTAGAGCAATCTTCCACAGTCGATAATTTTGTACTCTAACGGTTCAACCTCAATGTTCATCATTATCTTTCTAAGCAATCTCCCTTCTTTATTTAACCTAATGCCGGATCCACACGTTTGTCAAGGCTTGGCAAGCATTCGCAAATTCAAACGTGTGGATACGGCGTTTGGCTTGGCTTGTGTAAGCTTTCCGACGCTTGTGGCCGATCCGGTCGAGTGTGGATTCTCGGCAAACCAAAGCAAACGTTTTCAATTTGCGAACGCTTGCAAAGGAAGTTTGCGGCAAGCGTTTGTGATGCGTCCTCACGTTTGTTTTAAAAAAGCGTTTTCAATTTGCGAACGCTTGCCAAGCCTTCACAAACGTGTGGATCCAGCATAACCTACTACATATTTGTTCCTTCAAAATAAGCTGAAGTAATGCTTAACTGATGGTATTTGGCTCTTGAAGGTCCACACAAAAAGTATTTGATACTTAGGGAAGCACTAGATGCCAACCTCTGGAACTGGAATCAGCATTTAGAAAATATGGTGAGAAGGCGGGCAGGGCTTTTTGAACCTGCTGCAGTGTCTGTGGCGTCTGCTTGTATGTAAAATACTAGCGCTCAGAGGTAAAGCCTCTTTGTATGTCGATGGTTCGAATGATTGAGTGCAATGTCAGACCAGAGAGCAAGCTTCAAGGCTCTATCAGATTCTACTTTGTGAGCAGCGGCAGAAGCAGAGGCAGAAGCAGAATTCTGCCTGCTGAATCAAATTCAAGTAAAGCAGCAGCAGCGGCAGAATTTTTATTTGACAGTAAATTCTTTGCAAATAATTCTTTAAGAATAATAAATTCTTTGTACAATATCACACAACAATAAATTCTCAATTTTCCGCGTCCATTAGTCATTTAAAAACAACTTGCCAAGTGCAAGTTGTTTCAAATGTCAAAAAATTCTGCTTTGCAAAGCAGCAAAATTAGGATTTGAGATGAAAAAGCAGCGACAGAACTCTCTTCTGCTTTTCTTGTCACTTGACCAGCGTAAACCAATAGAAACAATTCTCTGCCGACGGTTCTGCTTTGCTGGTTTGAATCTGATAGAGGCTTTAGTCAGAAAGATAATATAGAGAAGACTTAGTTCAGGCGCTGGAGCATTAGTTTTGGCGTGATGTAACGGACTTTTTCGGTGGAATTTCTCAGAAATGACATCCCAATAGTTTTTGCATAATGTATTTTGCAATTAAGTGAATTTAAAACTTTAAATTTGTTGCAGTGTCAAAAAAAAGCTCCCATGTGGGTTCTGATTTTTTTACGTATGCTCTAAAGGTCCGGTTACACGCAACGATCTACTTGTGCAAATTGACTGGCGCAAGTCAATTGGTGCAAATAAACTGAGTGAACATGAATCGGTTTGCACGCAACGATTTATTTGTACAAATTGACTGGCGCAAGTCAATTGGTGCAAATAAACCAAAAAAATAATATTTTAAAACACTGCATTAACCTTGACCGTGCCCGAAAAACAAATGAATGCAGTCCTACGTGACTTCTATAAGAAAAATTACTACGAATTTACTTTTTTTAATCTATTTACCTACCAGGCACGCTCTGGCCTTGGCCTTGGCTGCATTCCCTTTTATTTTACAAGGCACGCATAATCCACTTTCTACCAATGCATCAGTTATTGTTCCTTCACGCATTAGTTATCGCGCATTATATTTATACTTATCTACGCATTGCATGTACATGCTGGTGGTCGAACGTCACCATTCACCCAAGGGCATGCTGAGGGTTGTATCTGAGGCTTGAACATCGTTTAAACGCTCACGCCAAAACACCAATCTCAAGCCGATTTTCTAAGAACACATATTTTGCACAAGGCAAACTTTTTAGCTTGCGCAAGCCAAAAATTTGCGTTTACACGCAACGATTCACTTGAGCAAATTGACTTTGGCAAACCAATTGGCACAAGCAGATCGTTGCGTGTAACCGGACCTTTAGACTCATTTTACAGTATCCAATCATGAAATTTCTGTTTTTTTAAATTTTTTATATTGTTTTTAATATTTTGAAAAAGCACCCAGTTGCAAAAGAGCCCCATAAATGCTCGGCGCGTTTCAAATTCGCTCGATAAAGGCCTCAGTTTCTACTGCACTAATGTAGCTGTTTGTTTCCATTGGGGTAGCAAATCGAGAAAAGCACAACTTGCAATAAAATAATGTTAAAACAATTTCTTAAACAAATTAGAAAAATTATCGAATTTTGTCTGTAATAAAAATTTTATTTTTTATTTAGACTTTTTTAAAAAACAACTGGCCTTTTTCGAGCGAATTTGAAACGTGCCGAGAATTTCTAGCGCTATTTTGCAACTAAGGGTTTTTTTTCAAAAAATGAAAAACCTATTACCGTGTTGGCACATAACCAAGCGAAATAGTTTTGTAAAATTATGAAGCAAGATTCTAAGAATGGTTTGCGGCCACAGGGGCTACTTACTCAACGCCGACATTAACTCGGTACCGGTTGAAGAATAGAAATCCGCTAAAGAATACTGTGAAAACTCACCCAGATTGTTAGCGTACGAAATATCCATGCAAGGAAAAACGCCACTTTTACACATTCGCATTTCCAAAACGAGCTTTTGCGGGTGGATGCATACGGGGTAGATTTCAGGGTTTTGAAGGCAATAAAAAGGCGGACGCTCCATATCTGACACTGCATTCATCAAATGAGAAACCAACTTTAGGAGTGCTCTTTAATTGGGCCATGGGCGATCGGACCACACCTGTCATGGACACTTTACTTCCTGTGCCGTCCCTTAATGTCACCAGAAAATTATTGGGAGCAGCAGGAAGAATGTGAGGTCACTTTATAGGGCATAGGGCAGCGGCTTTGCCTTTAGAGGGATGCTTTCAGGTTCTCTCTCACTATCTCCTTATACCGAAGAGCAGCGTCTAGTTATTTGGTGTTACCTTGTCCGAATATGCTAATCTAACCGAAAAATCTCTCGACCGACTCCTGAGTTTGTTTAAGCTGTCTGACATTTTTAGCATATAAATCTTAGGTATTTGTCATGAATATAATAGGTCCGAAATAAGCCCGTGGTACGATTGGAAACCAATCTCTTTTCTAAGCCCATCTCAAACTTCCTCCGAGACTTGTTGTTAACATGTCTTTTAAAATAGTTTCTTGTGAAAATTACAAAACTTTTAATTCAGAAAAAGTCTAAAATCAATATACTATTACAGTACCTTTATGTATACTACTACAACTACAATAAAGATTCTTACTTGTTTATTTTATCAAGTCAACTAAAATCTTATTAAATATCCACATACTTTTTGCTTAATACCACATGTTTACTAGTTCCACCACCTTATGTAAAATAATAATCAGCTTGTTGGAATAGAAAACCGAAATTTTCTTTTAACACATGCAATACAATAAGGGATCCTTAAATATTGATTTCCTCATCACTACATACACTCAAAGTATTCTACAAACTAAATTTTATCATTTTATTTAATTTGTACAAGGAAAATCTCGAAACACACAAAGGAAAAACACAAGCAAGTATATATGTCTTCATTAAAGTGTTCGTTTTTAAAGTAGCACTCAAATTATAGGTTTTAAACAAAACCCTATAAAGTGAAATTAACAATTCCAATTGTTGTAAAGCCTTAAAATCTTTACAGTTCGACTGTCTCTGCTGAGACATAATACATAAAAATTTAAGGCGTATTTTAAGTAAATGTTGAAATAAAATAAAAGCACCCGAAAATTCTGATTCATTCTCCGTTTTAAAAAAAAAATGGAAATTAAGTTGAAATAGACGACCATAAAAGTTACAAGACCTTATCAAAAACCGTCTATAAAACATCAAAATCCCCATCAACTTATACAATTTAAGATTAAACTCATAAAAACTTAAGAGAAACTTTTTATTGCATTAAAAATACAAAAGCAAAAAGCAAAAAAACAAACAACTAAAATTCATCTTCACAAAAAGTCCAAGGACATATCCCTATTATCTTTGCGCTTGAATGGGTTCCTTGCGCATCCTTCTTTGACATCCGACAGTGCAATAAAAACCACCCCTAATAGGGACTAGTCCTAATAAAATCAATTAATCAATTCCTGCAGCCATTTGTCATGGAGCTAATTTTCAATATGCCCCATCCAGCCTTGGTGGAGCATGGCCAGCGACCCAGGCAACTATCACGGCCCCCGCCCCGGGGCCCGCGGGGTTGGGAAGCTTTAATTAATTCCAAACTTTATTTCCAGGGAATCCAGTTGATCAAACAGCCCGCATAGAATCCTGTCCCGGAGCCGCGGAGTGCTAAAAGAAACCGAATTCACGAGTCCATTAAATGAGGCGAAAGCTTTCATCCGAGCTTTCGCCGACTTAAGTTTTAGTGGCTGCGGATTGGGTACTGTGCCCGGCCGCCACCCACTCTTTTGCCATATTTTTTGGGTAATGGGGTCCCAAGGCCGCCGCCCGTGCAGGGGGGAGAATTTTTTTTAATTAATTAAACAGCGAGCGGTCGTCTCATTAAAATCTGCGGCGGCTTAAAACTCACCTAGATGTTTCGACAGAGCCCCGGAGGTATTTCGTATTACGATGAAAGTGGAAAAGGATTACAAGGAAAGTTCCGCTATGTTCGTTAAGCCCCGTATGAGTGTAAAATTTGATATCGAAACGGAATTAATGATGTAGCACTACACCCCTAGGAATCATCAATTATGCTTATCAAGGACCCCCTGCTTCCGAAAGATTTATATGCAGCAGACAGGTAATAAATTTCGGCACAGTCCTGCCGGGGGCCCTGTTACAATCAACCGAGCAGCCGGGCCCAGCCTAAAATGGTTTCGTGCTGTATTTTGCAGTTTGTCGAATAGTTGTCCGATCCATGTTGCTAGTAACCTTGCTTCTGTAGCGAATACCCTCACAATGCCATGGACTCCGGGCACCGACTGGAGCTGTTTACAGGTCGTCTCTACTACTTATGCGGTATACTCGTAACGTACCTGCATAATTTTGTTGACAGTACAAAAAGTAATTTAACGGCGCAAATATTTATGAAACCACATTGAATTTAGCCCGCTACTTTCTGAGGGGGAGAAAAAAAATATTGAATTTGTTTTCACTTAGATTGTGATAGTGAAAATTGTTTCTAAGGAAATACTCAATGATTTAAGATGGAGATTATTAACATAAGCTTCTGTGGTTATACAGGGTTCGGTAGCAGTAACTAGACGATATGTTTTGTAAAATGAGATTTTAAATTAAAGACAATCACATATAGTTACTTTTCCCGCACCCTGTATTTGCGAGAATCCCCACAAAGTACTTCATGAAAATGCACACACGAGGTAAAATCTGAATTATCCCAACCAAGCATTTTGTAATAGAAATTTACAACAAAAATAGATTCTGAAAGTGAAAACAATAATATAGCAACATTCGTTAATTGTAAGGTAAATATACGCTTCTCGGTATAGACATCGATACTGCTAGTCGGATGTTGATCGACGATACCATTTAATTCCCGGTATATTCTCCGAAATCTTAGTATTCTCACTACATTATGCCATTATATTTTGACAGTTGCTTAAAATTTTGCCAAACACTAACTACAATCAAGCATTAATTTGAAGGAGGAGCAAGTGTTCGTGATAAGTTAGCATTTGAGATTGTTATCATTAAGCTAACAGGGAACAACAGGATGTAGAATCAGAACGTGATATGTGTAATATGGTTAATGCCATTTATGATTATTCTAGTCCATAGTGAAGATCTTGATGAATGTAGGAATTTTTGTTTAGTGACCCCTGGGTTTTATAGTGATAGAGATTTATGTGTGGGCTCTGGGTCAAAATAAAAGATTTATTCAGTGTGCGACGTTTCGGATGTGAATACACCCTTCATCAGGCCTTTAATTAAAAAAGAATAATACAAAACGTCAATATATAAAATAAATATACAAATGTCTCACACTTACAATACAAAAAATACATAAAGTATAACAGCACTTATAAACATTTAACACGGAGGAACTAGTATGCACGAAGTAGAAGCTTGTTGTCACTAATTCGTCCTTGCTCCAATCAGCTGTTTATATGCATAGCTGAGGTTGTCACAATCAGACCGCCGGTTAACTGCATCTCTCATCGGCACTTCAAAGAAGACTATATGCATCGGCACTTCAAAGAAGACTATATCATTTTTGATTTGGGCGATATCGTGTAGGTACAAAAATCACGTACGTGGTAAAACGCCAAATACTGCCCCGAAGAAGATTGGGTATTGGCCAACCAAATTTTTTTTACTCTCAGACAACCCGACCCTTCACGCCCGACCATTTACCTCTTTCATAACACCCCACCCCTCAGATAAAAATGTTGGTTGGCTAATACTCATGATCAGTTAAATCCATCCCCAATCTCCTTCGGGGCAGCCGGGGAAGGAGTTTAATGGTCGAGGGTGGTGGGGGTGGGGAACGAGAGGGCGAAAGAGGGAGACTTTTAATCTACATGAGGGTTTTATTTTTAGAGGTTGAAGTGTCATTGCTTACGTGCTAATTCAGTAATCAAGAAAATCCATAAGATGGGTCATGGTGGGGATGGGGGACGAGGGAGGGGAGGGATTGGATGGTCGGTTGTTGAAGGGTCGAAGGGGTGGTTGTTTGGGGTAGCCGTTGGGTGGACTACAAGAATAAATTGCTTTATATTCAGATATCAGTTATATCCCCTACCCCCGTGGGGGTGATTATTGGGGGAAGGAGGGGTGATGGGGCTTTGTGGCCATTGAGACTTTTGATCTACATGTGAGAACTATCAGCCTGCAAAATTTCAAGAAAATTAGCTGAAAGCCATTTTCCATACAAAACGTGCGGGGTCCTTTTGTTATGAAGAAACAATTCTTACATTTTTCGAGGGAGTGAAATTTTGTACTGGAGAGACAATTCTTACATTTTTCGAGGGAGCGAAATTTTGTACTGGTGTTTGAGGCCTATAATGCCTAGTGTGATTTCAGTGAGTGAATGCAGGTGTAATTTCGAGACATCAGACTTAAACCATTAAAAAAATATATTCACTTCAATTTGCAATCCTTTTTCTTTTCTCCCTTTTTGGTATGGTTTCAAACTAGCTGCTGAGAATTTCTAGCCGCAAGACTCTCCTTCTTGTGAATCCAATATAAGCGCCGCTTGAATCCCTCTGCTGGGCTATACAACTCTGTTTAATTAGCACGGCTTGGCTGAAATTCCAAGTTTTATACTCGATACGTTAAGTGTACCTGGAAGATTCGGCATGAACTCGGTACGTTGCAACCACTTTTACTGGGGAAATTTACACTAACTCGGAACGTTGAATGTAAACTTGGAGATTTTGCATGAACTCGATTCGTTGCATGCACCTAGGGTGAGATCACTAGGTTTTCGCAGGGTTTTCTTCGAGCTCGATTCGCTACGAAGATAAGAAGTGATCTGAGTTTCGATCGTCGCGCTGCTGTATTTATTTGCTGCACTACAATGGATCAGTGGAACCTGGTGGGGAATTACAGAACCCTGTTGAATGGTATTCCTGTTTATGTGTTGGTGCACACTTGGAAGTTGACGCTTCTAGAGGTAAGATATAAAGTTTTTGTATTTGTTTTTATATGCTTTAGTTTAAATTTTATATTTTATGTTTTTTAGGAACTGGTGGGATTCGCTGGAAGGAGACTGGAAGAAACTTTGTGCCTTATGGGTTGTCGTCAGGTATATATTATTTCTGTTTTCTTTGTGGTGATTTTGTTTATATTTTCAGAAGTTTCAGCTGCAGTGTTTTGATGGCCGTTTGTTCTGAAGCGTATTATGGAGGAAATGAATGGGTAAGTGTCCGTTGAAGATATTTTGTGATTTTTAGTCATTATTTTCCTATTTGCAGAGTTTTAAGGCCAAGACTGAACAACTGGAGAGACAATTCTTACATTTTTCGAGGGAGTGAAATTTTGTACTGGAGAGACAATTCTTACATTTTTCGAGGGAGTGCAATTTTGTACTGGAGAGACAATTCTTACATTTTTCGAGGGAGTGAAATTTTGTACTGGAGAGACAATTCTTACATTTTTCGAGGGAGTGAAATTTTGTACTGGAGAGACAATTCTTACATTTTTCGAGGGAGTGCAATTTTGTACTGGAGAGACAATTCTTACATTTTTCGAGGGAGTGAAATTTTGTACTGGAGAGACAATTCTTACATTTTTCGAGGGAATGAAATTTTGTACTGGAGAGACAATTTTTACATTTTTCGAGGGAGTGAAGTTTTGTACTGAAGGGACAATTCTTACATTTTTCGAGCGAGTGAAATTTTGTACTGGAGAGACATTTCTTACTTCTTTTGCGGTAGCAAAATTTCCAACTTGAAATTAGGCGAGGTGGGATTGCAAAATACAAATATACGGCCACGGACAAATAATTAGAAACAGTTTCATAAAAATTGCATTTATACAATTTTTATGTTTTTATGTAGGAATCAAATTAAAGAATTCCCACTTAAGAGAGTTTTTTTTAAATCTATAATGGTGGGCGGCCTATTGAAGGAAATCAATAACAATATCATAGTTCCTTCCTAACGGGATTGCTACATAAAAACATAAAAAATGCAACCTTTATGAAACTGTTTCTAATTAGTTGTCCGTGGCTGTACATTGTGTAGGCATAGATTTCTTACTTACTCTAAAGCAGTTTAATGCATTTTAGAATTAAACTTGTAAAAATGCTCTTCAGTGGTATTTATTTTCTTTCTTTTTTTAATTTGCTTGTTTTTGTCATTTTGGCATTACAATAGCACCTCGCCTCATTTGAAATATGAGATTGTACTGGCTCTAAAGAAAAAAGAGGTGCCTTTTACAAAACCATTTAATAATCGTGTCGTACCCAACACTAGAGGAGTAAGGTGTGTTTTCTTTCCTTTCCTTAACCTCCGAAAATACTTTTTCTTAGATGGCCCTACAGTCATAGTAGGGCTCGGGGCTCTTGAAATTTCGCCTTCCAGTTGTCTGTACGTCTTGCTAGCTCTCCCCTGCTTGTAATCCGAAGTTGTCGTATATCTTCTATCACGTCATTCTACGTTTCTTTTTCCTGTTGGTCCAAAAACATTACCGGTTGTCAAATTCTATACCCGTGTTTTCTGGCAGTTTTCAAAACCTGGTTAGAAGTACAGGGAAATCAGCAGGCAGAGTAATTATTTCATCTGATAGCCAAACTGATGTCAAGGCATCGCGCACGGTCTATAAACGTTAAAGCTGGTTGAAGCCTACGGAAAGGAATCCTTTTCCAGCTAGGACGTGCCCTGTCACTCTTCAGTGGGTGTGGGGCCCGGAAACAAGATGGCAATAAGACGACCAGACTAAGAGCAAATTTTGTAGACGTCAGTGGAAAATGTTCAGGGCGAAAAGAAATATATTTATGTTTTTCTTTACAATACCAGGCTTCAGGGGAAAGTGTTTCACATCACAGGGTTTCCAAGTTTCACTTTTTCACTAGGGTGCCCAAAGTTTCGCTTAGGTCGGGTCTTCACCTTGCGGACGGTACACCTCCTTGTTCACCTGGCAGTCTAGTACAGGGGTGGCCAACAAGTCAGAGCCGCCGATCACAAAGCCCATTTTGGCCGATCTCTCGCGTTGTCTTTATTTAACGAATTGCAATTGTAACTGCACGCAATGCATGCAGTTATGTATAAGGCGACTCATAGAAAATTTCGGCCAGTGATATAACAAATAAAAAACATAATATATATAAATATATATTTTACTTATCTACCCATAGTGTCTTGTCATATTTTATTTTACTAGGTTGACTATTTACATATTTTATTAAAGGCACAAAAACGCGTCCAAAGGCGAATTGATAGATCTTACATTGGTGTTTCCACGTCAAATCAACCAATGCTTTGGACCCCACCACCTCCGATAGTTAGAATTTTTTTATATTTGTTCTTCTGGTGGAAACTGGAAAAAACCAAATTTTCAGTTATTTTGGATTTCTAATTTTGTAGTTATAAATTTTCAAAAAATCGAAATTCGCAAAATTTTGACAAATTTTGAAATCTTTATATTGCTTTAGATCAAAAACTATTTTACATAGAAAGCTAAAAGTAGCACCAATTTCTTCTGCTTTACTAATGCCTTAATTTGATATATAACGTACTATTATTAGTAAGCATAAAATTTTGTCCGGCATTTTGGAAATTTTCTTTTTGAAATATCTCCAGATAGTGTTGCTTATGAAAACAACCGTGTAGAAATAGCCCTTATTGTAAGAAATTTTTTGAGTCCAAAATCAACCCTATCGGTGAAGTTGAAGCCACCCCCAAAGCAACCCCTAAACTTTAATTATTTTTTAATCCCAAAATAAAGATTCACCACGCCAATTTTTGAAGAACATACCCCGGTTAGATATACGATAATTTTTAGAAACCACATCTACCACTAGGGGGTGAGAACTAAATTATTTATTTCATACCTAAACTACCCCTGCTATATACAGGGTGTAACGCATAAGATTGTACACCGGGCGGGTATGAATAGGTTTTGGATAGACGAACAAAAAATCGTTCCGGAGGGGGTGGGGTAATCTTAACGGTTTAGCCGCTAGGGCGTTTTGAAGTTTTTTTGCTAGAGTTTTACATATCACCCTGTATTTTTGTAACCCTATGACCTATTTTCATAAATAAGGTGTCAGTGTACGCAGAATACTCCCACCTATCTAAAGCTGTAAAAATGAAGGTTCTACCGTACCAGGTTCCAGAGCAATGAGTCAACAAAGTGAAAATTTTGGTTTTTTTTTACTAAAATTTCAACTAAAACCACCATTTTCTCCAAAAAATACGTAATTAACTGATATTTTTTTTTACAAAATTGGTAAGCTTGAACAATTTCCTATGAATAATGTCCTGACAATTTTTATGCTACGGCCTTTACTTTTGAAGTTATTAGCAAGTTTGATGTTGAAATTGACCTTATTTGGTGCTATTTGGTACTTTTTAGCAAAGCTTAGGTGAAAAAGTACTAAAAAAGACCCAATTTTAGCATTAAAATTGCTTTTAACTCCAAAAGTAGAAGTCGTAGGAAAAAAATTCTCTAGACATTTTTCATAGGGAATTGTCCAAGCTTTCTAATTTTGCAAAAAAAAGTTTAGGCTTATCACGTATTTTTTGGAGAAAATGGTGGTTTTAGTTGAAATTTTAGTAAAAAAAACCAAAATTTTCACTTTGTTGACTCATTGCTCTGGAACCTGGTACGGTAGAACCTTCATTTTTACAGCTTTAGATAGGTGGGAGTATTTTACGTACACTGATACCTTACTTATGAAAATAGGTCATAGGGTTACAAAAATACAGGGTGATATGTAAAACTCTAGCAAAAAAACTTCAAAACGCCCTAGCGGCTAAACCGTTAAGATTACCCCACCCCCTCCGGAACGATTTTTTGTTCGTCTATCCAAAACCTATTCATACCCGCCCGGTGTACAATCTTATGCGTTACACCCTGTATAGTGCCTGTTTTCATTAATTTAGCAATATTTTTTATGTATGTATTATGCTTACATTCATATTACTCAATTGCTGATGTTAACAATGTATAGAAATAAATGCATACATTTTTGAAAACAGCTCCAACTACAATGTATTTTACTCAATTAAAGCAATATGAGTACAAAGCACGCCTCCTCATTCCTCTACATTTGAGAATTTCTTCTTTAAACAATAATTTTTTTGGTACTCCTTTAATTTTGTTAAGGTAGCCAACCTCACTTGTAAAAAAGGTCACCAAAATCCTTTAATCAATAATTACAACCGTAGTTTTTCCCAGGTTGAACCCAAGATATCAAAGGAAAATCGATTTACATAAATAATTCACAGGTACCTTCAAAATTTCAAGGCTTACGCCCGGTTTGTATTTTAACAAAAAAAAACATTAAACCTTTCTCTTGGGGATATTTAAAGCTTGAGGGATTTGTAGGAAAGTCTTCTAAAAACAGAACGATGTGATGTTGCTAAAATAATAAAGAAGCATTTTTTGCAAAAGCTTAAATTGCTTTTTTTTGTTGTGAAGCAGTAAAATAAGTTAAGAAAATATTTTATAATAAAAAATGGAGGTGAATCCTTAGTCCTTGTGTTAAAATACATAAATCTACTTTTTAGTGTAACAGTAGGCGGCATCAACGGAAGCAGTCCAATTAATTATTTCCGCCACTTAAGTTCTTGTTATTTTCGCAGGATTTTTTCGTATTTTTTTTAAAGAAAAAAAAACAGAACAAAGGATCACTAAACTGCTTAAATTACGTTGTGATGTTTAAATCGGGCATAAAAGCTTCCACTTAACCCAACGATGAGATAGCAGAAAAGGTCCATTAACCAAAAAACTGCTAGTTGTGAAGCCGTGACCGCCGCCCTCTGTTTGTGAGTGTGTGGTGATTGTTCTTCCTGTAAATTTTCACGTCAATTTAACCGGCTATCATTGGGGCTTCAAAGTCAGAAGAAATTATTTATAGTGTACTGATAAAATTCTGCTAAAATGCCATTACATAAATAAATTCACAGCCGGAAAAAGAGTCTGTTCAGGAGCAGTCCAGCATGGCTCTCGACCGCCCAATATATTACTCTCGATTCGGGGATCTATAAAAAACGATACCGGGGCCCGGTCAATTTATCGCGTTCCAACGTTTGCCCAGAATATAGCAAATGAAATCATTTTAAACAAATTTTCATCATTTTTCATGGCGTTGTGGAGGCGTGTTCCGCATGCAAACCCACACCGAAATTCGATCTGTCAAGAGGGTTGCGAGTCCGAAATTTTTCACCATTTTCATCGTCATACAGAGAGAGAGAGTCAAAAACAATTTCAATGTTTTATGCAGTTTTATGGATTTATCAACATAAACAATCCGTATTTGGTGCCTATATTTACAAAGTTTGTGGCCCCGTTCTCCCAACGGAATACAAATATTCATTCAGTTGTTTGCCAATATGCGTGTTAATATCTGCTCTCCGGGCATTTGTACACTAGGCTTCGAAAGCAAACAGGTTCATCCTGGGAATTTTTTTTGATAGATACGATGTGGAACATGAAGATAAATACTCAAACCCCGCTGTGGTGGTACACACGCTATCGCCCAACTCCACACAAAATTGGTTAACACTGTCGCACGTAATAGGCACGTAGTAAAACTAATTTGCTCCATTTTACATGGTCGTGCCCAGGGTGCAAAAGGACACCCCGTAATTTTATGCAAGTTAAGCCATTTCGGATTAAATACTTGTACAAAAATTTCCTGGTAGCAATTTGCAGGAAATTACACTCCTATCTAAGAGAGCGAACGCCTTCGGAACAAGCTTCCTGCGAAATACAGATAGACGTTAAACACGCAACGATGACGCAAAGTTTATGGAATATTTCAGCATTTCGTTCATGTGGACTTCGTCTAAATTTATTAAAAATTTTATATTTAACTTTTCTTGTTTGTTATGAATTATGCTTATAAATTATGGCCACATTGCTCTGTTCTCACACCATGGCTCGGTTAACTATTAGAAACACCCCAGGTGTAATGCGCTAAAACTTGCTAGACCTTAATTGAAAACTTAAAAATAAAAGAAAGTTTAAGTGAACACGAATATTAATGCCAGTATGTTGAATGAATCGAAACACGAATAAATGGGTGTAAAATTTCGTACCTTGAGTATGGATATCCACACAAAAGACAAGTTAACGAAGATTTATCCAAACAACTTATCTAAACACCAAACACCACAAAATCTAAAAAAATCGATCATAGTCGTAGATTTGATTATGGAAGCTACTATTGTATAGATCGTTGAAATCAAGTCCAAATCGGAGTATTGGCATTGCATATTTTAACGTCGGGATTGGGAGTGGCGCGTCAGCTCTTAGAGATGCCCAAGGTTTAAATAAAAACTCCGAGTTACGTTTTTAATAATTTTAATACCAGAAATTATCTATTATTTGAGTACAATTATCGAGGGGAGTAAAAGGAGAGGAAATCAGGGTTAGCGGTAGTCTATTATCTATATTCGTCGGTGTACCAGCGCGGATCAATTCTCCGGGGCTTCTCGGTTCTTGGTCTGTCGGTTTACCACCGGATCAACTCACCGCAGGCGCGGATTTAAGGGGGGGGTCACGGGGGTCATGACCCCCCCCAAAAGCGCTCGCTGTTTAAAAAACAAAATTGATCCAACTAAAAAAACAAAACCAAAAAAATAACCAAATGTTCAAAACCGACCCAACTTTTTTGCATATTAAAGCAACGACCTTAAAAAATGACCTTCAAGGTCAACAACAGATTGATTTATACTCTTTCTATATATTTTGATTTGTAAACTCTGAAGTTAGCTGCACTCAGATGAAAGGGCGCGTCTTCATCAAAAACACATTAGGCACGTTTTCTGCCCTACTCCGCTCAAATTATTTAATTAACAACTATTAAAGAAATTTTTCCCACAGCTATGAGACCGGTGCCAAGTGAAGGATATGGAAGTATGATTTTCGCAACCCGCAGATCGAAAAAAGGGTTGTTTTTGAGAAATATGTGAATTTTATAGTTTTTTTGCCTTTTCTCTATTTTTAAGAGAAACTATGCATTTTGGTCAAAATATCAAAAGAGCAAAGTTATAAGGCATAAAATTTCCTGCAAATTTTGCCTTCACTGTTTTTTTCGAATTCGGCATTGTTTCGCCGGTAGAGCTCGTTTTGGCTCTTTTTTCAGACTCTGTTGATAAATCAAAGCGTCCAAAGAAAGGCCGTTGAAAAACAACAACTACTATTTTGATCTCATTTAATTTTTCATACAAATGCATAATTTTGGCTTAGAATCTAAAAATGGCGCAAAACGGCCGCTAGCGGCGAAACTATGCGGAGTTGGGAAAAATTGTCAAAGTAAAATTTGTAGGTAATTTTATGCTATCCAACTTTGATATTTTCACCAAAATGCATAGGTTCTCCACAAAATAGAGAAAAAGGCGAAAAAACTCTAAAATTCACATATTTCTCAAAAACAACCCTTTTTTCGAACTGCGGGTTGTGAATCCTTCACTTGGCACCGGTCTCATAGTTGTGGGGAAAATTTCCTAAAAACAGCGATTTTTTGACTAATTTGAGCGGACTAAGTTTGCTTTTAATCTACGAGAAAATTCGGTTAGTTTTGTTCGTTTTGTTAATTTTGTGTTTGTCACTTAAAAAGCCTGTTTCGACGCTTCGCTCCCAGGAACGTTCATCACGAACTTTGTGGATGAAGGGAGAGGTGCGGTGGTACCTCTCATCAACCCCACTACAGTGCCGCGGCCAGACAATTTGGGGGATTTGGGGAGAGTACAAAAAACAATTTCGCTCCCTTCGCTCGGGCATTTTTCTTCATACAAACCCGTCCTCGCGACAGAATAATAGCCCATATGCTGATTTCTGCGGCCCATACTCATTTGTGTGGCCCATTCTCAATGAAGTAAAAATGCAAATAATGAATTCAAATGATTTTTATTGCAAAAAAATTTTTCGCTCGCTTCGCTAGCGGGGCCCCAAAATCACGGGGCCCTGTGCAGTTGCACATTCTGCGCATATGCCAGCCGCGGCACTGCCCCACTACCTCCTTCATCCACAAAGCTCGTGAGGAATGCTCTTGGGAGCGAACCGTTTAAACAGGCGCTTAGGAGTAGAAATTTTTTTTCGCCACTTTTAATTCCGTGACCCACCCCAAAATAAAATTCTAGATCCGCGCCTGACTCACCGCGGTTTTGTTAATTTTCGGTGAGTTAAATCTCCGTGGCTTTTGCTTTGTTAGTTTGTCTGTATACCATAGGATCAACTCTCCTATGGTTCTGTCCAGTCATCAGGCAGAGGAATCAACTCTTCCACCGTCTGGTTACAACTATCTTCCGCAGGTATGAACCGGCCTTTTATATTTGTGCCTTGCTGCACGTCGTTGCTCTGTTTCGTATTGTTTTTACGGTGGTTTCGCACAGCGGTGGTGCTATTTAGTTTACGTTGACAGTTTTGTTACAATGTTCATCTCCTGTTTGATCACCGAAGCTCGATTTCTGTAAAGGTAGCATTGGTAGGAAGGCAATGGAATAAGACCGCGTGCTGACGTTGTTCGTTCTTTCACTATTCTCTCTACAAACTTTCCGATTAGATCGTGCCCAGTCACGCGTCGGAGTTGGCATGCACTTTCTTTTTGCTCTTTTTTTCATCATACATTTTTCCTACCGCGGACTGTGGACACATAATCTTTTGTTATTTAAAGGCGTTGCAACGCACGCGGGTTTTTTGCTAGTCTATTATATTGAAGGTATGCGGCGCAGCGCCGTCGCACAATGCATATGAATGTTATCGGGGCTTGAATTACAAAATTGAGAAATCTTTAAAAAATATCTATTGCAAAATTCGTAATGTATTTCAGTTAAATTAATCGTCCAAACGACTTGCAAATACAAAACATTTTAAGAAGCTGGTTATGAATTGTTGGTTTTGATAACTAAAATTTAAAAATATTATAATGCAAAACATTTTTAACCCGCCAGAAGCAGCTGGCAAAGGTTAAATGTTACCAGCGAGAACATTTTTTTGTTAGAAATAATCAGAAAAAGCATCCTGTAATCGTTTACCATCAGGCTACATAACAATCCTGTGTATAAATTATTAGTATCTGTTCATCATGCCCAAACAAAACCGAAAGCAAAACTTGTTTGCCCACACAAATGAATTGATTGACGTCGGCAACGAATATAAAACAACAAAAATAACAAAAAATAAATCAAAAAATGTTTAAATTTTAAAATTTAAATTTTCATATCTCTGCCCATCTGTGGATAAACCCGAAACAATTCAGTAAAGTCGAAAGGATTCACAAATAAAATCATTTATAAGCAACGAGCCCCAAAAAAAGCGGATGTAAAAAATTCGATGGGCAAAACACCCCCGCATATGCTGTGTGAGACCCAACTTTAGAGCCATTTTTCTTTTGCATGCCACGTGAGTAGCTACAGGCCGCCCACTACCCCCAATTTGTCATCGATGGACTGCAGTACAGTGGCTAAGTGGAAGTGCGCCGGGGGGCCAGCGTGGGGCACTGCTGATGCACCACCGGACCCAGTGGCTGTTTGCTGACCACAATTTACACATTTTATTGTTATTCGAAATAAAATTTATTTTCGAAAAGGGTTAAATGCGGTTTCACAGCCTTAGATTTATGACCGGACTCTGTCAGTAGGATTTCACCCATAATTTTACTGTATTTGGTTTAGATCTTACCAAAATAAACAGGGACGCTGGAAAAATATATAGATTCTGTAATTGCACACTATGTCAGAGCACACATGGCTGAAGCGTAGATTTATTGCAGCGAGTTTTCTGCATTTTGCTTTCGAAATTGGCATGCAAAATATTTCTACAATGTTGCCTTCTTACAAATACCGCGTTTGTAGTTCTGTAAGTAAAAACTTTGTAGCCACCCGAAAATATCCTGGATAACAGGGCAAAAATTGATTGGAAATCCGCTGCGGTACTACGGGAAGAAAGGCACGTAGCGGAAACTCAATCCAGGAATCATAAAAATTTGATCGGAACGGTTGAGCGCTTGCAGTTGACGTCCATGAGATTTTCGCATGCATAAAATCCATTGAGGTGGATATAAAATTTGGCAACGTGAGCATACACCAGTGCCTAAATGTCAGGATCAGCCATTGCCGATTTTTCGGATGCCTCACCCCCGTTCCTTTGGCGATTTGATTTTTGCTTTGTGCCACTGAAAATGGCGAAACGAGAATGTTAATCTGGGAAGGCCAGTAAATGGTCTTGAGCTACCAACTAGGACTAGCTTTTGGACGGCACATTTCCCATCAGTTGCAGTTGATAGCTTGAATAGAGTTTGAGTTATTGCTTGGATTACAGAAAGACTGGCAAATTCCCGCTCTTTGGCTTTCATGAATATAACGGAGCTTTTGAGGATGCTCCAAGCTGATAGATGCAGAGGGAATTTTTCGGCCATAAACTGAACATTTTTTTCCTATTAATCCTGGCTTCCAGCGTTCATAGATGGGATTTTAAAAAGAGTAACGATGTTTTGATATGATGCTGGTCTACTCGAAATGGTTTTTGTTTTTCACGACGAATTTAATTGTAGGGATGCTTTGATCCCTTAAATGTTCATTTTGTTTTTTCTGATAAATCGTAGTATATCATTAAAGATTTGTAGTCTATCAAGATCAATATCATAACCTTTTACACTGGTTATCATCAAAACAAAACAAATTTTGTTACTCTCTAGAAAAAGTGCATTTTAAAATTAACATTGAGTGAACTTAGTCCAAAGTTAACATTAGTTGATTGTTTAGTTTAGTTCAAACATTCCCAAATTACTATTCTTAACTAAGAATCATTTGGGATTTATTACCGAAGAAAAATTTATTAAATGTGTAACGAATACAGAGGAATCGCCCCACCAGGTACCTACACCTTGTCGCGGAGGGGCTTGCGCGCCTCATGGTAGCATTGGTGTATTGTATGATGCAAGTTACACTATCCATCACTTCGTTAATTACCCCCATACACAAACCGACTTTTTAGGCAAGGGGTCGCAGCGAAGTATGCAAATTACACGCATGGCATAAGTATACTTCCCTGCGACCCCTTGCCTTAAAAATCGGTTTGTGTATGGGGGTAATAAACGAAATGATGGATAGTGTGACTTGCATCTATGGCAGCACCTCCTGGCGCTGATTACAACGAACGCCCCAAATGCACACAAGGAAGAAGAAGACGGTCTGACAGATATCCACGACTCGTGCCTTTTTTTCAGCTTGCTAGTTTAGTTCCTATTATATTGAATTTTATAACGTTGTTAAGTTGCTAATAAATATAGAAAACTGGCGACGAGGATGGGATACTCGTATTCCTAGAATATATAATCGTGAATTATAATCGCGTAGAGACTTATAATCGCGAATCTTTTTTTTCTTCTTCGGGTGCAACGCCGTACAACGTGAGCGTGTTAGAAATTATCCAAAGGAATCGTCCCCATCTGGACATATCGTGGCTGAAATCACTATCAGCTCGGAAAATCGGTGAACTGTGAGTAGGAATCTACATGGCTAGTGATCAAACTGACGGAATTACTGAGCTCAAGGTACAAGTGGATTCAAAGAGCCGGGTTTGCACAATGAGCCCGATGTTAGGTAATCTAGAACCCTTTGACATGTCTAATGCCAAGAACTGGACATCGTATTGGCAACGTTTCGAATATTTCGTCGAGGCTAATTCTATAACGGAATCAAAAAGGAAGGTCGCAGTCTTTATCACAATATGCGGAGCACCGCTCTTCGATTTGCTAAGATCACTCGTATCCCCCCCCCACAGTGGGAAGTTTGCCTTTTTCGGAGATAATGGGAATACTTGATAATCATTTCTCCCCCCAACCATCAGAAATCGCTGCATTCTACACCTTTTTTAAACGGAATCAACTTCCTGACGAGAATTTTGTCGATTACTTGGCCGAACTGCGCCGGCTGCAATTTCTCGACTGCCTTAGAACGCATGCTTCGGGATCGTTTAGTTTGCGGACCGCGCGACGAAGCACTCCAACGTTCCTTACTTGCGGAAAAAGATCTGACACTTCGAAAGGTCATCGATAGGGCTACGCTAGCAGAATCTGCCACAAAGAACCTGCTAGAGATTCGGCATGCGGAAGAAGTTAGTTGTTACAAAAAATAGTTATAATCCTTCTCTTTTAGCGTTTCCTGCAAAAGGCAACCACAAACCTTGCAATGGGTGTGGCGGAGAGCACATGAGGTCGTCATGCCATTATCGGGACACCGTATGCTCCAACTGTGGAATTAAGGGGCACATTGCCCGTGTGTGCCGTTGCGCCCCTACTACTACTACATCAGTCCGCCCCAAGAAGTTCTCGAGACACCCCAAAAATCAAGGACGTTCCGTTGACAGCCGACATCCAGTAAGAAGCATTTATAAAATCTCACAGCCAGATGAACTTAAGTTTAGGACTGAAGTAACAATAAATAATCAAGAGTTCGTGTTTGAAGTAGATTCTGGGTCAAGTTACACCATTGTATCTGAAGATACATTCAAACAACATTTGTCGGCACCACATATGCCGAAACTGCAGGCAAGTGACCTACACTTAATCGATTATCAGGAGAACAATATTCCAGTGTGTGGTGTGGCTAACGTTATTGTACAGTACAACGACCGTCCCCGTCAAGAACTTTCCTTAGTTGTGGTAAAGGGCAGGAAGCCTAGTGTACTCGGCCGCAGCTGGTTTGCTCCGCTTGGAATCAGCATTCAGGGCATTCATTCTGTCTGCAAGAGCATGAAGCTCGATGAAACCATGAGCAAATATAAAGACCTATTCAATCAAGAACTGGGTTGTTATAGCGGGCCACCCATCAGCCTGCAGATAGACCCCTCCTTCACACCTATCAGACTGTATCCTAAGAAGATCCCCTTCGCCATCAGGCCTAAGGTGGAGAGTGAGCTAGACAAACTAGTATCGCAGGGTATCCTTGAGCCAGTGGAATACTCGGACTGGAGCACTCCGATCGTCCCAGTGATCAAAAGGGATGGTAGCATTAGGATTTGCGGCGACTATAAATCTACTGTCAATAAAGCAATTAAACCTCACTCTTTTCAGATTCTTACCTTCTTACTAATCTCGCAGGAGGCACCATTTTTGCCAAACTAGACCTGGCGCAAGCGTATCAACAGCTTACCGTAGATGAACAGTCCTCCATGTTGCAAACAATAACAACGCATAAGGGATCTTTTCGCGTTAAGCGTCTACAATTTGGTATATCTTCAGCCCCTAGCATCTTCCAGTCGATTATCTCCAACTTATTGAGCGACTTTCAAGGGGTATTGCCGTACTTCGACGACATCATTATCATGGGTGGTAGTGAAGAGGAACTGGCCAGACGACTCGACAAGGTTCTTTCACGCCTTCAAAAAGCAGGGTTTCGCGTGAAAAAGGAAAAATGTTGTTTTGGCCTCACCTCCATAGAGTTTTTGGGATACAAGATTGACTCTAAGAGTATTCGACCAACGGAAGATAAAGTCGCAGCAATCAAGAATGCTCCAGTACCTAAAGATAAACGCCAATTACAAGCCTTCCATACTTACAGCTGACCGGGAAATGACACTTATTTGGCAAAATTCGTCCCCCAGATTGGCCCCGAAATTTAAAATTTATAAGTTTTGATCATAAATTCTTTATTTGTTACCTTAAAATCCCCCAGATACCGATTTTCATTGGAATCGGAACACAATTGGCAAATTCGTCAGCTATATTGGCGCGGCCATTTTGAATTTATAAGTTCTGATCATAAATTCGTTATATGCTACCCTGCTACCACGATACCGATTTTCATGGAAATCGGAACACAATTGGCAAATTTGGGTGGCCATTTTAAATTTTCGTCATTTTTCATCGACTATTTTGAATTTCGAAAATCGGGCTTTGAGGTGCATCATGGGAGACCCCTACGGACCTTCTTGCAAAATTTCGAAGCTCTGCGATAACTGGTGCGCCCGCTATAGAGCACACATGGCACATACACGCATACCGGCATACATACAGAAACGTTCTTTTATTAATATAGATAGATAACAATACAGGAATGACATGTGTTCCATTTTCCATCATGTACAAACTGATTGTCCATCAATGATTAGAGTTAATTTCCATCACTGCTTCTGATAGCTAATTTCATCACTGATTGTGGTGAAACTTCTAACACACCCATAAATGTGATTTCTCATTGTATTTGCATACTTTAAAAAATTTACTTATAATCCTTTAAGCGTTTTAAGAGTAAATAATTTAATTAATTATTAATTTTTCTGATCCCAAAACCAAGAAAAAAATTAATACGAAAAAAGGATCTCATTAAATAAACCCCAAAAACATTTTTGTGTAAGTGTTCAATTTGTAACACATTTCTCCACTTTACAATGTTTTACATTTACATTCAAATCCCCTTTGTTAATATATGTACAAATGAGCATTAATTATTTTTCATAATTATATCGTAACAATATTTTCTACGACAACTTAATTAAAGTTACTTGGCCTTGGAATAAAAGAATGGAAAGGCAAATTAAGGATATTTTGTAACCTTGAAGTCAAATTAAAAAAAATATAATTTTGTAGCAACACTTCCTCGCATACACATACACACATTTATATACAATAAAAAAAAACATCCCGATTGCGTGTCAGTTAAGCATAATGTCAACACTCCAGAATTAATTATTCAAATCAAATTTGGACTTTGCCTTAATGAAAACTCTCCGTCTCAAATTAAATTACTCCTATTGCGATAAGCCCAAAAGTTTCTAGTACTTAAGGAATTTTTTCTCTAGACTTAATTACAAAATACACTTTAACTCTCACCCTGCAGCGAGGATATATAGCCAGAAAGGCAGCCACCAAAGGAGCGGATTACCCACAGAAGTTCAATCCTTGGCAATAATCAATTTATCCAACAATTTATCCTATAAACAGGATTAAGTAAACTTATTAAGTGTCCTTTTAGTGTACAACTGCTTACGATATTAGGGAATAGGAATATACCTTAGGTTTTTGATGTGCCGAGGCCATGGCTTCTGGGTGGGGGACGGGGTGGCGGTTATTCGCTATTATCTTCTTACTTACCTTTCCCATCATTATAAGGTGATAAGAAAAATGCAAATCACTTCATCTAGCAACAGTATACGAGGCTCCCGTCTTTCTCGGCTTCGGGCAGGCCTCCACCAATCTGGTGGACCCAATCTGCTGTGTTGCCATATGTTTATCGGACTAGGTGGGATAATCGTAGTAAATATTCAATAAGGGAATAAATAAGCAATAGACAGGCAACTGGAGCAGGACCCGTCTGTCGGGTGGGTCGACGGGTGTCGTTCTGGGGCCAAATCAAATATGCGATTCTGTGATTAACATAATACGTTCGAAATGAGCCACTTTGTATGCCCCGATGGCTGCTGCTAGTCCTGCCGCTTTTTTCGTTGCCCCGCGGCGGCATCGGCATCCTTTTGGTCCTTGTCTGTTTTTGTCGCAACGCCTTCATTCTCCATTGGTGTATCGTTAGTTGTACGGTGATTGTGCACGATTTAATAGGAAAACTTTTTGGTTGTGTGTATTCCCCCAATTTTCGGTTTTTGTCGCCCCGAAAATAAATAGCCAAGGGCTCCCGAGATCAGAATTGTTGATGAAAGATTCCTGCACCCTGCCCAACTTTCACAAGTAAACCCAACAAGTATTTTTTTTCTTCATTTTTTAACACAGCATATTTTACGATCCCAGAAGCACACTCGTCTTCATTAATAAAGAAATTTCTTCGTCTGGAAATAAATAGGTATACTGAAGTGGGCAACCGGCCAAAAATGAAGGAAAAATTAATTCCTTTCATATACACCGTTTTTTATATACAAAAAAAAAATTCCCTTTGCTAAAGGACTCTTATAAAAAATTTCAGGGTTAAAGTTTGCTTCAGAAAGAAAAAGTTGTGAGTGGATACAAAAGTAAAATACTATAAAAAAAACATGAAGTCGTCGAGAAGATTTTAAATAATTTTTTTTACTACACCATTAAAAGTTTTAGACTGATTTTTTCTGTGTTAACAACTTTTATATGGAAATATTCCGACGATGATTTTTGTCCTGCTGAGAAATCAGAATTAATGGTAAAAAAAAGTTTTGCATACGTTTTACATAATCAGTTTTACATGCGAAGGTGAGTCGAAAAATTTGCGTATTTTTTTTATATTTTATGGCATTCGACTCTCACTTCTTTATTTAATAATTAAGGTTTTTGAAACTTACTTTGTTTAAGGCTTGAAAATGCCGTGGTAAAAAGATACGCTTTGTTTGTATAGTAAAACCGGGAAATCATTTCCGAACAAAAAAAAGCATTTAAATCAACAAACTAGTAATTACCTAAGTACCTACTGGACTGTAAACACATCCGAACCTTGTCTCTCGCAACTGCTTCTCCAACTGGTCCCCATTCTAAGCCGCTGTCATCCAAATTGGCATCACTAAGTTATTGATGTTAAGGTCGATATATATCCTTTTTCTTCTTAAATGGCGCTGCAGACCTTGTAGTCTCTTCTTCCATCCATCAATCTATTTCTTTTTTATGTGTTAAAATCTGGCTGAGGTAACACACTTCGCACTACTAGTCCGCCGTGTCGTTCATGCCATGGTGCAATGTCTAGTAGTAACCTTTATTTAAACGGTGAGAATCTAGCATCGGTCTAGCAGCAGAGAATGTGTACGACAGCCTGTCTAAAGCCGCAAAGCTTTGAAATCACTTTTGAACACATATTGTCGTAACCTGCCAGACATGCTTTGCAAACGTTTTTCTTTACAGTAGGCTGGTAGACGACAGACTTTGAACACTTCTTTGAAGACTTTGCCAATATGTATGGCAAAGTGCACATCTTTGTTCAAATTTTGAACACATATTCAAAGTCCCGTGCCACACATAGCAATCAAATAAGTGTTCAAAGTTTTGAAGCTATATCTAGCGTCGGCTTAAGGCTTCTATGCCTACGATAGAAGACAACACTCTAGGGGCCCGTACCCAGGCAGTAATGTCAAATTCATACTGATAAAACCACCCCTGCATAACCTTTAAGTCCAGACCGGTAGGAGTCGAAAAGGCATTACTTCGGCCTGACGTTATCAGCGTGACCCTGAAAATTGTGTTCCTCGAAGGTACTCACCAGAGCCGGGACAGTGGGCCTTACGGATCAGCGACCTACCGTCTTTGTGGGAAAGGTGACTTAGACGTAGCTCGCTACCCATTTCTTCTTCCTCTTCTACCAATGGCGCTGCAGCCCAACTCGAGCCTTGACCTGCTCTAATCTTTTCCTCCAGTCTTCTCGATTTCTGGCCGAAGTTCTCCAATTCGATATGTGGAGTAGTGTCTCCGCATCTGCTACAACGCATCCTTCCATTTTTTTCTCGGCCTGCCTACGGGTCTTTCTCCTTCGATTAAGCATGTCCACATGTCCTCTATCCTTGGTGTGAGCGTCCGTGTTGGAATCCCGCCCCGTAGCATATAACAGGGCGAATTAGTGTCTTATATAGAGTAGACTTCGTCTTTCGATGTATTGCTCAAGATTTCAGAAATTTACGGTGTGCGAAAGAGGTTTTGTTTCCGAGTAGAATTCTCCTACTGATTTCTTCTAGCTCTTCGTTTTTACGCGGTTGAGCCTAAGTATGCGAAATGGTCAACTTCTTCTAACTGGTGTTCATCTATCATAACGTTGCTATTGATTGTTGATCTATTCACTCTTGTCTGCAGCATTACCTTGGTTTTCTCCTCGTTGATTCTAAAGTCTACTTCTTTGGCTGCTTCTTTAATCTCTGTGTAGCATTTCCCAACTGCTCTGACTGACCTGCCTACTATGTTGATGTCATCGGCCCACCCGATCACCTGAGCGGATTTGTTTACCAGCGTGTAGTTTCGTTGAATTTACGTTTTCTGCTACTATGTAGGTACTATGCTTCCCTTTTTAACGACTTCAGCGGCGGCTATTCCATCGATTCCCGGGACTTTGTTATTCTTGAAGCTTTTTAATATGAAGCTTTTCTTGAAGCTGTTTAATGTGTCGGGGGTTCCACATTAAGGTAGAAACAGAATGGCACGGCGACCGTGGCGGAGTCCGCCGCTCAGAGAGTTTCCCATACATTTAATTTCTCCCCAGGCGGCGCGGACAAATTAAATTTATGGGAAACTCTCTGAGCGGCGGACTCCGCCACGGTCGCCGTGCCATTCTGTTTCTACCTTTAATACCATGTATGTAATATGTCCGCACGTTCGTGGGTATATGTGGTGCTCGTATTATCATTGAGGAGCCGTTCAAAATGTTCTTTCCATCTTGCTATGATTATAGCAAGCTCTGCTATAATGCTGGCATTATTATCCTTGCTTAGGGTTGTTCGTGGTTTGAAGTCACTACTGATTGTTTTGACTTCGCGCTAGGCCTGCCTGATGTTATTGTTCTGGTAGCTGTCATGAACATCTTGAATTTGCCGGTTAGATATTTCACTTTTCTTTTTTCTGTATAGTTTATCTGCGATACGTCTTTTTATTCTGTATGCTTCTAGCTTCGCTCTTGTTGGCCTCGATAAGTAATGAAATGTTCTCTGTTATAGCTGTCCTGCAATCTACATCAAACCAATTATTTCTCACTCTTTTTGCTTTTACTCCTAGTATCCGTTCAGCAGCCACTTTCAAGACACGCTTAATATATGTCCACATGCCGTCAATATCCAATTCACTTGCTGCATAAGTGCCCGTAGGTCCATCGGAAAGTGGCGGCACTCTACCGAGAAGCTCATGCCTCTCGGTTCTTAAGGTATCCAGCCCAGCCTAAGATAATAACCACGTCTTTCTTGTACAGGATATTTCTTTTGCATTTTTCAGGCGTCACATCCAGCTTCCATACTTGTATAATTGAAGACGTTTTTACAAAAACATCACTTGTCAAAAAAAACACATTTTTCAGGGTACCTTAAAAACTGTATAAAATTGAAAGTATTACAATGCAACTTACTATTATTATCAGTGGCGGATCCAGAAACAATCCTTGGAAGGGGGGGGGGAATTACCCAAAATATGAAGATGATGTTATCTGAAATAGTATTCGGTGTAGGGTTAGGGTGGGTTAGGTTAGATAAGCTCGGCCATATTGGTTTAAGCTCATACACTTAGGCCAAAAGGATATGCCCATTTTGATGCCAATTGTACGTCTCAAGACCTAAGCGGCTCGCATGCGTCCCTATCAGACAGTGTCTGGTCAGCACTCCCACTATAACTGAGAGGTCTTCTTTACCGAGGCTCAGTAGTGAAGTGATCCGCCTGAGATCATAAGAGGGCCAGGTTATTTTGGGCAAGGTGCATTTATTTTGATCCCTGCAATGATTTTTGGCTAGGTGAATAGGGTTTAGGGTTAAAAATTATCGTAAAAAATTGACTTCAGAAAAATAACATTTTAAATCGCGCAAAATGGTAAAAAAACGAAGAATATTTGGATTTTTCTCATGCTTTGAACTTACATACATATCTTCTAAATGGAGTCCACTTAAGTTCTTTTTTTCGTATACTTTGTATCTTAGGGGATATTGGGGATAGCCCCCTCTCTAGAACAATTTTTTTTTTCAATTATACCCAGCAATCGCCCCTGAATATATTAGTCACGTAGTCCAACAAAGGATTTTATTGAATGTCTGATGACGTATACAAGTCACGATTTTTTTTTATGTGAAAGTCTAGGTTTATCCTACCAGTCCGTCATGTCGTTCACGTCATTGTGCAATGTCTAGTAGTAATCTGGAGGATACATGAAGAGGAGGCAGTGACCCTCGCGTTTGAAACCTTGAATGTTGTACGAGATCATTTTTTTAAGCGGCTGAACCAGATATGCAACCTCCGGAATTAGCGGGAGGCAGCCTCACCGGAGTGTTATGCCACCTGAATCAAGTAAATCCCGTTAACAAGCCAACAAAGGCTGTGACACAGGCAGTACCAGACTACCAGGTGAACAAGCAGGTGCACCGTCCGCTAGGTGAAGGCTAGACCTAACCCGAACTTTGTTACTCTATTATTAACCTATTAAGCTGGCGGCATGCCTTATTAAGCTCATCTCTGAGGACATACTATATGAGAATTTTAAATCTTCAAAAAGGCGATATCTCATGAATGCCAATTCGTACGGGAAAAATGTATAATATCTTTTTTTGTAGATAATAGCTAATCGATTATTTATCATACGACTCAGCGTTTAAGAAATATTTCCAAAAAAACTGATTTTGTGACATTTTGAATAATTTTTGTGTTCCCCACCGATCTTTGAAGAAATTCGACCCTGTTCCCATTTTAAGCTATTCTCGGGTTATGCCGCGTCTATGTCTATTTTGACTGCGTATAAAAAAATGTGTATACCCATGTTTTAGGCCTGACTGTGACTCGATGTGATCTATTTAACCCTAACGGTACTAATTTATAGGAAAATTGTTGCATCAATGCAACAAATGGATTGAAAAAGTTAAAATCAATGTGTTACTGGGTCCCTTGGGTTTACACGCTCATACCAAGAGTACTAGAACAATATTTTTGTAGTGGGACAATTGAAGCCTCAGTACAATTTGCCGTCGGGTAATGCTTATGACACACATGTGGTATCGATATTACAATTTCGATATCATAATATCCACAATATCATAATTACGTTAGGCCCCTGACACACATAAACCTAGTATCGAAGTAGTTTGCTTTGACAGAAAAACTCAAAAAAATAGACATAGAATAAACTAAGCAGCCTTCTGTAGCGAGAAAACACTATAAACACGAAATTTCACAACCGCCAACTGCAATTGACAACTGATTTGTGGGGAAAATTTTCCGGCAGAGGCGCTGTGCACAGTAAAAATGGTGTATATTACCTTAATACCACCTGGGACAAAATTACTGCCTCGCGTAGTAGCACTTACCGTAGGGAGTGTGTTAATCAAATACCTCACAAAGCTATTGTAGCTAGAGGTTTCTAAAATGAGTGTTCTATTAAGCCACTTTTTTAAAACTTCAACAATTCAGATACTGAACCGATAACATTTCAAACTAACCACACAGCTACAATTGCAAATATTTCAAGATTATTTTTTCAACAAAATTACAGACAGTAATTTTTATGATTATATGTAGAGGTGAATTTCCTATTTCAATTGCTTTCACCAAGGCCCTCGTAAGTACAGGCCTGGAAGCAGCCAGGCCAACTAATACTAACATGGCTGAAAACAGGCCAAAAATATTCTGACAGTGTGGAATTAACATGGCCGAAGCCATACGAAGCAATTTTTTAAGTTTGTTTTTGCACTAAAAAGTGGTAAAATATTGTATATTATCACTTTTTGGTGCACATGGATTATCAGTGATTAGTGCTTTAGTGATTTAATAAAAAAAATTAAAATGAAGTGAGTGGTTAAGTGTATTTTAAGAGTGTTAATTGATTAGGTGACCATTTTTGTTTACAATCGCGGTGGTTTTTTCGTGTTAATTTAGGGAAAAAATGTTGAATTTGTGTAGTAATATAATAAAAAGTGCTTTTTAAGTGATTAAAGATTATTATAGAATAGTTATTAAAAACATAAGTGCAGAAAAATGTGAAGGAAAAGTGAAAAAGTTATTGTTATTCATGTTGTGTGGTAATACTTGCACTTATGTTTTTAATAGCTCTTCTATAATAATTTTTAACTACTTTAAATTCACTTTTAATTCCATTACTACACAAATTCAACACTTTTTCCCTAAATTAACACGAAAAAACCACCGCGATTGTAAACAAAAATTGTCACCTAATCAATTAACACTCTTAAAATACACTTAACCACTAATTTTTTTTTAATTTATGGACTCCGATCACTAAATAACTTATCACTGATAATCCGTGTGCACTAAAAAGTGATTAAATACAATATTTTACCACTTTTTATTCCAAAACCAAAGTTAAAAAATTGCTTCGTACGGCTTCGGCCATGTTAATTCCACAACTGTCAGACGATTTTGGCCTCGCACAGACACAACCAAAAAGTCTGCTTCCAGGCCTGTACTTACGAGGGCCTTGCTTTCACTCAACATTTTTTTCAAAACTAAAGTAATCCATATATCATAGACCACTTGGGGGGGGGGGAAATGTCCCTCATTTCCCCCCTGTATCCGCCACTGTTATTATGTATGCGATACTTGAACATATGCGTTAATATATTATCCAAAGTTATTAAGCATAACACCACAATATTTTTAAAAAAAATATTAAAAACACATACTCATTGACAAGTGTTATTTTTGCAAGAAATTTATTTTCTCACATCTCATTTGTTCACGTTGACAAGTGTTTTTTTTGGGGAAATAGGCTCGGACAAGTGCTGTTTTTGTAATCATCAAAGTGTTTTTTTGGAATTATGAATATACATATTTCACTTGTTTTTTTAAAATCTGATTAATAGAAAAGGTGGAAGACTTTGCCAGCTATCAGTTGACACCAAAATCTCATTTTCGTGAAAAACTGACAAGTGCGGTTTTGGAATAATGTCTTCAATTACTTCATGACTTACTTGGTGTACAGGTATTCGCCCTTTATAGTCGGAGGTATGTATTTTTTTTAGCCGGTTTATTGCTTTATTTTAAAATTATTACATTTTTCAGACTCGGAGGCCACAACGTATGGTCAACATCAGATTTTGGCTGAGACTTCATTTTATCAGTTAGCTAGCTATTTATCAATTCATACGTGATAATGCTCCTCTCATCGATCCACGATGCCTTTGACAACGGCGATCAGAGTACCATCTTTTCTTTATAATATGTTCAATGTGGTGTAAATTCCACTCCGGAGGCGTCTTCACAATTTATATTGTTCCAGATCCCATGCAATATTCTACTCCCAGAGTTCTTATTTCTGATTTGTGAGCTCTTTATCTTCTCTTCGAAATTGTTTGTTTCTTGTTTGCTTGCCTGTGTCCTACTCGGTACCCAACATTTTTGTGCTCAGCAACCTGTCAAACTAATCTTTATCCGATATTCACGACTTGCGTGCTTGCACGCCAAGTCCATAGTGGTGAAAACTAGATGTATGAAGGGGATTAAAATTGAAAGAATTCTACCATTGAAAACTGGCGACAAGGAAATGGACAGGGCCGTGTTGACAAAGGAAGACAACCTGCCAATTCTAGATCGTAAAGAAAATAAAGTTCGGTAGGCTCCGGTGTGCAGGGCATCTAGCACATATGAAAGAAGAGGAACCTTCTCGGAAAGTCTGCTTCGGGAAGATCTGAGGGATGCGACAGTGAGGGATTGCGTGGGCCAGGAAGCCTAGGGATGCCAGACTGGATGACATCGGCTCAGAATCGCGACCGTAGAGCCGAAGAAGAAGAATATTTCACAAGGCATATGACATTCACTCAACTCGGACTTTTTTCGTTTACCGGACTTTCAAGCTCTAAAAATGTATCACAACTATTAAGACCGATTTTAGAACTTGAATTTTTTTCAATTATAATATCATCGGTTTCGTAATTTTTTTTAACTTCAAGTCAACTTTTGTCTTCATCCAAGACAATAAAACCAAGACTATGAGTATTGCTTATCCCGAGACAATTTTGTTTTCGTTATATCCAAAACATGAGTTGCTTGGTTCAAGAAAAAGTGCTTTAAGCCAAGAAATTGTTTTTATCAGTGTAAACATCCTCTATGCAATTGACTGAAAAATAAAAACCGGCTCTATTTTCACTCAATCTCGCAAACTTTAGCCTCGTCCTTCCCTTGACAACCCAACTGACAATTGACAGTTCGAGTTAATCAGTGCATTAATTCCGACTCGTATATCATGGGACTACGGTAGCAGTTTGCACTTCTCCACTACCTTTCTAGCATTTCGAGTATTTCCAATTTATGGTTTTCTAAAATAGTAGAAGGCATATTATTTTCTTTTCTACATAATTTTAGGTATAGAGCAACAAAATGGTCGACTTTTAAGATTATTTTCTCAAGATTGTTCTTCTTTCCTTTTCTCATGTTCTCATAAATACCTCCATTTAATTCTGTGCCTTTTAATTGGCTTTTTTTAATATGTATAGAGAAACAGCCTACGCAGCACTTCACACATAATTATCATAAAATCCCAAAAGGATATCACCCGATAGCAAAGGGCAAATTCCACTCCATGACTTCTACTAAAAGCAAATATGTATGTATATTGCTACCAAAGAATTAATTCTATTTATATCTTAACGTCAATTAGGTTTATTAAATCGACTTGTAAAAATAATCACTCCAATCTAAAGCTAGCAGATTACTGTCATTTACATCCACGAATAAGGGCCTTTTCCTATCTAAACATAGAATATTAACTTCAATACAATTTCGAAAGAAATCCGTTTTTTTCCACTGAATAATATTTCCTAATAGGATTACCTATAATGGAAACATACTATCGGAACATGAAGTCTCTTCAAATAAGTAGGAATTATCTTATTAATGAACAAAGCATTGAAATGGCTTACGGTGAGAGCCCTTTAATGGCTTATCGAATGCACTGTGGGTGCTTAACTGCATCAATAAAATCATACTCAGTCAGCAAATTTCGATTGGTTTTCGGTGTAGCATTAAAAGAATTTCCATATTCACATACATAATTGCAATGTTTACCGAACAATGCAGGCTCCATCGCGCCCCTGTTCATTTCATTGAAGCGATGCGGTGGTAACTGGCTATGCAATAACAAAAACAATAATTCAAAAAATATTTTGCGCGACATTTTGTTATGAAATTTATTTACAAACATGCAAAAATATTTTTGGCTGAATATTGAAATATTTTCCCCGGGAATTTTCAATTGAGCATGGTTTTCATGGTTAGCGCTTTTGGAATTTAATCATAATTTTAGATATTAGTAAGTAAACACAATTATGTGCCAAACCAACTGCAATGTGGCAACCGTATTGTTAGTTTGTTCTAAAAAATTCTCATTAAATAAAAAATGAAAAAAAGTAAACAATGTAATGATCCTTTTTTATGGTTGAATTAAATTTATTTTTTGTAATTAAATAAAACAAAATAATCTCGTATGTAAATGTTGCCTATATTTATTTGTGATCATTATTTGGTTCAATAAATACTGTCAATAATTGAATAAACCCAACATTTTATTCAAATGCTTACATAAGTAATGTGCTAGTGAATATGTCATATTAAAGCTTTTAAGGTAAGCTTTTGTCGACAAAATGTGGTTTTGGATAACAACAAAAATGGGGCGGTCTACCATATTGAAAAAGGTGCTTAGTGGCTTTAATCGCAACGAATACAATGAAACAACATTTAGGTGCAATGCTATGTAATGGGATTTAATTTATTTTACGAAGGATAATCTATATTAATATAATTGGAGGGGTGCCTGTCTGTGATTTCAAAATAATTGTCTTTATCTAACTTTATATGGCTCTTTACAAGATATTAAAACAAATTCAAGTATTTTTAAAATTTTTATCTGTATGTACATATGTCTGTCTGTTTGTACCGGCTAATCCGATTTCGATAGAACTTTCACTGGAAGATTCAATATTTTCTTGGGCATATTTAAGGCAATTTTTTCACTCTGAACCGACTATCGTGACCGACTATCGGATTCGACTATCGCTTCAGCCAGAAAACTTGATCCAATAGTCGAAGAAAACGGAGTGAAAACTGTTTTATCATTCCAATATCGTAGACCTCGAAGAGCTCTATCTCTAAATACATATAGTAATCCAGTATATAAATTTTACTAAGACCTGACACTAAATCCAATAGAAATGATTTTTGGCACACGGGCAGTTTTTGAAGAGTACTTTAAGAAAAAAAATTGTTCTGCACGCGAACACCTAGGGAAACTTCGGAAAATTCCCGGGAAAACCCGGAAAATTGATATTCCATCAACAACTTGGAAGGGGTTGAAAATTTCGATATAATGTATAGAACAAACTTGTAGAGCGTGAAAATCTTCACAAAAAAGGTCTCTACATGTTTTTTCGAAAATTGCTTCCTATGAGAGATATGAGGTATAATTGATATTTTCAGATTTCCGCGCGAATAATTCGGAATATCATAAAATTTACCCCGACGCTCGACTAAAAACGCTGTAACTCCCTTATTTTTGGTCGAAAATTCATAAAGTAAACGGTATAATAAAGGAAAATTCTTCAACAATTGTCATACATAGCTGGCGGATGTCGGCAGAAGTGGTTTCTATTTGATATTCAAAGGTGAAGTAATGATCTTTGATAAATAAACAATGTAATTTTACTAATTTTTTACCATTTCCTATCGAATTGGCTTGACAAGCTGAGTTCGGCCAAAGATTCAGTAGGTCAAAATTGAACAAATCAGATATAACATTCATTCCCAATTTATCTTGGGCCTAATTGAATGAAGTTTTTCTATACCTGTTGTTTTTTAGTTCGCTCATTTTTCATGACTGATTGTGGAGATTTCTGAAAAAGCCCACTTGTCATTCTCTTGCCAAGACCCTGACCTTTTAGAATGTGTATCTAAGAACCTCTGATAACAAAGCTTTCATTCATCATTTTCTACATTTCCCGGAAATTTCCAAAAACGCATGAAAATTCTTCTGATAAGTCTCCCGAGTTTATCTTATCGACTAGAGCTTTATAAATGTGAAAATCTGTAGTTGAGGATCTTTTCTTTCTCGCGGTGACTTTCATTTTTTTTTTGGAAATTCCAAGAGGAAATTTTCCACCTCGGGGACCGAGTCAGCACAAATGTAGGTATAGTTTCTTTTGGGGTGGACTATATGAAAAATTTGGCCCGACTGGAGGAAATTCAGAATTATTACGAGTTACAGAAATTTTAGTCGAGGTCGGGATAAATCTTATGATATCCCGAATTATTCGGCCGGAAATCTGAAAATATCAATTATAGCTCATATCTCTCATAGAAAGCAATTTTCGAAAAAACATGTAGAGACCTTTTTGAGAAGATTTTCACGCTCTACAAGTTTGTTCTATACATTATATCGAAATTTTCAACCCCTTCCAAGTTGTTGATGGAATATCAATTTTCCGGGTTTTCCCGGGAATTTTCCGAAGTTTCCCTAGGTGTTCGCGTACAGAACAATTTTTTTTCTTAAAGTCCTCTTCAAAAACTGCCCGTGTGCCAAAAATCATTTCTATTGGATTTAGTGTCAGGTTAAAACCCCTGGTTCCTGGACTAATATTTATAGGCTAGTCGGCGAGAAGGAAAAAATGCTAAAAAATGAATTTCTGGCCCATTTGTTGTTGGAATTGCTTCGTTTTAGGGTGTAGTTAAACACCCTAAGTTTGCCCACAATTTGGTTGACCGCATAAATTTTTAATTAACTTATTGTATATAAAATAGGCACTTTTTTAATATTTCTTTCAATATCTCGGTTCCTGCTGGCTTTTAGTATAACATATGCTTCGGGAAAGCTCTTCGTTATGAAATTCTCTAAAAAATAAGCCCTGTTGGAGGTCGTTACGTGCAAGTGTAATCTTGCAAATAGCTTCCAAAATTTTCAAATCACGTTATTTTCACTATTTGTTTACTCGAAAACAACTGCACATAGAAGGCAGTTCTTGAAGATGGTGTTTATGTAGACCCGGCAATGTTTCACCACGATCGGTTCGTTAATTTTTGAGTAATTAACCATCTAGTTTTTTTTAAACTTAATTAACAATGCTGCAATTTTTAACCGACTTCAAAAAGGAGGAGGTTATCAATTCGACGCGTAGGTATTTTTTTTTGGTCCTTTTCAAGCATAACTTTGTAACGCAATAACTTTTTTGCTCTTTTCCGTTTTTGCTTGAAGGGTAGTTTCCCACGGTGGTCCCATGTAATTTTTTTTAAATTCTGATAAAGGAGTTCGAAGGTAGGCATAAAAAACTGGTAAAATTAGTACGCCTTGAGCAGAAATATTTTGAAAGGCAGCGAAGAAATTACTTTATTGTCGCCAACTTCTTAAGAATGACTTGGCCTACCGTCTACGTAAAAGTCTACCGAAGTAAGCATTGCGGGTTCAAACCCTTCTTCTTCTAAATTCATTCTGATTGGATTAATGTTGTAAACAGTTATTACAAACTCTTCGGTGAGAAATTTCATTCATGCTCATGCAGGCTGTAAGAGTATTATTCTTGGAATTGGAAAACTATTTAACCGAATTTAATGCAATCAGAATGGATCTAGAAAGAAGAATCACTTTTGAAAACGGTGCCAGGTTGACTTTCATTGTACTAACTGTTAATTCGAAAATTGTTTTCATTTCTTTGTTAGCCTTATGCACTTAATACATCGCCCCGAAAACAGGTGTTAGCACCGTCTTCAAAAGTGATTCTTCTTTCCCGATCCATTCTGATTGGATTAATGTTGTAAAGAATTACAAAAATATTTCTTCTAAAGTGATTTTTTTTTTGTGGAAGACTAGAGCTCAGGGAAAGCCCTTTGTACTGTCGACAATCTATTTTCTTCGTATAGGGTGCAATGTCAAACAGCAAGCTCTAGCCGATAGATAGTGGAGGGGAAGAGAGAAGTAGGAAGGAACTGCCACAACCACCTAATCCCAACCATTTCTATCGCGACTCTGGCATCGGGGCAATGAGAAACAACTCGCTGGAGTGTTATGCCTCCTGAAACGAGTTGAATCCCATCAACCAACCGATGACATGCGCTGGGTGCGGAGCTTCAGGAGACCGGATGCTGAAGCCCCTGCTTATCAGTCGCTCAGCCAAACCTCGAGCAATGAAAGGTGTCGAATTTGATAAATTACCGGTTTATTGGATGGCGAACAAAAAAGCATGGGTAACCACTGCTATTTTCACAGAATGGTTCAATAAATGTTTTGTTCCAGAAACTATAAGATATATGAATGAAAAAGGCCTGGACTTCAAAATTCTTCTGATTATAGATAATACACCTGGTCATCCAGAATTGAAGCATGAAAATGTACAAATTTTATTCCTGCCACCAAATACGCCATCCCTGATTGAACCCCTGGACCAGGGAATTATCGGCACCTTTAAAACTTATTACGTTAAGCGAACATTCCAACATATTTTGGAAGCAATGGAGAAAGATAAAGCTCTTACGGTAATTTCTTCCAGGAAAAAGTTTTCAATCAAAGATTGCATTAGCTCTAGCATTAGCTCAATTACGACCATCAACGTTAAATGCATGTTGGAGAGCGATTTGGCCAGAATATGTTAGAAGTAACAATTATGTGGCTCCAAACATGAACGAGTATCCCTCTATAATCACTATGGCACACAGCGTTGGTGGAGAGGGTTTTGATGACTTGACTTTTTTTTTTATGTGTAAGTCTAAGCTAAGGTGCCACCCTTTGTACTACCAGTCCGTCATGTCGTTCACGTCATGGTCAGATGTCTGGTAGTA
The DNA here is from genome assembly GCA_963855945.1 of Thereva nobilitata. Taxonomy (NCBI): domain Eukaryota; kingdom Metazoa; phylum Arthropoda; class Insecta; order Diptera; family Therevidae; genus Thereva; species Thereva nobilitata. Next base: position 51,177,552 of record OY979694.1, on the reverse strand, counting down.
AGCTTAGCTCGAAAGATAGAGAAAGGACAGGGTAGGTTAAGGGGAGTCTGGGGGGTGCATGAGGAGATGGTGGTGAACCTTGCGTTTGAACTCCTCGATGTTGTATGAGTTCGGGAATACTGACTGTGGGAGGTTGTTCCACAGTCGAGTTGTTCTCGAGAAGAACTAATTTCTAGACTGATGTGTACGTGAAAATAAGGGCTGAAGACAATGGGGGTGAGCCGAGAGAGCTAGTCTTGTGTTGCGGAAAAGAAATTGGCGTGCAGGCAGGAGGTTGTATATTTCGGTGGAACAGTCCTTGTCGTAGATGCGGTAGAATTTCACCAGAGCCGCTACATTCCTGCGGTGACTTAATGAATCAATTGAGGAGCAAATGGCGCCATCACCAATAAGTTGGAGAGCGCGGTTTTGCACCTTGTCCAGCCAAGCTAAGGTGGTACTCGGGGCCCCTGCCCAGATATACGAGTTGTATTCGAGGCGGGGCCGAATGTAGGATTTGTAGACTAAAGCCCTGGCCGACGGCTGGAGGAGGAAATTGCACCTTTTAAGAAATCCCAAACATTGTGATGCTTGTTTAGCGATTTGGAATATATGGTTATTCCAACTAGATCTTCGGTTAATGTTAAGCCTAGGATATTGAGAGATGGTTCGGCCGTCAGTTCTAGACGGTCCACTGAACCGGAAGGAATTGTGGAGCGGGTTTTGTTAGAAAAGAGACAGTACTTCGTTTTCCGTGCGTTGAACCCTATACGATTCTTTAGGCCCCAATCTAGAATCAGTGTTATATCCCTGTTGATTGAAGCGGACGAAGGTTCACGGTCATGCAGACAAGGTCTGGCATGTGCTTGTCTTGCATTATCGAAGCTATATGAGTAACGCAGAGTACTGTCGTCAGCAAAGCTGTGAAGTGAGTTGGATGGGATTGAGAGCAGGTCATTTATAAAAATTAAGAAGAGAGCTGGTGATAGAATAGAGCCCTGGGGGACACCTGCAGAGGTGGTGTGGGGATTAGATTCGACGCCGTCCAATACTACCTTGATCGAACGGTCAGAAAGGAAACTTTCAATCCAGTTCTTTAGAAGAGGTGCAATACCAATAGCTTGGAGTTTAGTCAATAGAGCGGGGTGCCATACTCTATCAAACGCCTTGGAGATATCAAGAGCAACCAGGCCGGATTCACCAAAACGATGAATGCTTTGGTAGAGGTGCTCAGTTAGGCATACAAGGAGGTCGCCAGTAGATCTTTTAGATCTAAAGCCGTACTGCTTGTCGTCCAATATTTGATTGCATTCGAGATATTCCATAAGCTTCCTGTTTATTATTGTCTCCATGATTTTGGAGAGAATAGAAGTGATTGATATTGGGCGGTAGTTAGGGGGGTCGCTAGATTAACCTTTTTTAGGTATAGGCTGAACATGGGCCAGTTTCCAGGAGTCAGGGAAAACTCCGGAGGAGTATGAAAGGGCGTAGAGTTTGCGCAGAGGTTTAGCCAAAGGTGAGGCACAATTTTTAAGAACCATAGGGGGAATATTATCGGGCCAGTGGATTTATTGGAGTCGAGCTCTTTGAGGCACCTGTACACTTCACGAGTCCTGAAGAAAACTCTGCCCATTGAGTGAGAGAAACACTCGACAATGGGGGGTTGCAAGGTATCAGGCAAGGAAGAATTTGAGGCAAACAGAGATGCGAGTAAGTCGGCCTTGGATTTGCTTTCTGTTAACACCTTCCCATCGTGAATGAAAGAAGGAGTCGACGATGTAGTGAAATTTTTCCTGATGGAGGTTACCAAAGACCAGAAACTTTTACTGCCTGCAGTGGTGTTTATGAGTTTACCTCTTAATCTGTCATCAAACGACGCTTTGATTTGCCTGATGGTGGATTTGCAGGCGTTTCTCAACTTAATGTACTCACGTCGAGATGATTCACTTGGGGAATGCCTGTACTCTCTATAGGCGGTTTCTTTGGATTTAATTGCGTTCATACACTCCCGATTAAACCATCTGTTTGGGATATAATTTATCCCTATTTTCAATACTCAATGACCAACGCTGAACTTAGAAAAAACACTGGTTGCTTTAATTCAATTTAAAATATTTATTAATATTCCAAATTATACTTCAATATAATAACTCTACATTCTATGATATACTATTTTTAGGAATAACGTACCATGCACGTTGTTTTCTATATTTTATATGACTTTAATTTCTCTTGACAATAATTTAATATATCTTTCAATCCTGATTCGCTTTTCGATCCTCTTGGTTTCGGTGTGATTTGGTTCCTTGATTTGCTGGAATTACGTCTTAACAAATTAACCCGTGGTTCGTGCGTTAGCTGAAAGGTTAAGAGTTAGATTAAGTTTGTGTTTGGGTTATAAATTTGATATCAGGTCAGTACACTGATATTAGTAAAAATTTCTATCAGTTTCAAGGCGACTGATAGAACCAAATTGAGATCACTAGCTTTTAGCTGGAGGTTCTTCTACTTCAAGTCCGGTAGAAGGCCGAATGCAATCTGAAGTTCTGATCAGCGTGCCCCGATATTTATTTCTCTACTGACAATGGCCATAGCAATCTGGCGGGGCAATATCGTAGTTGGACTACGCTTTGACTTTGCTGACTAAGTGCCCCGTTCAACTTGCGGAGTAAAGTTGGCAATGTATTAGTGTCTATTTGAGCTGTCAGTTGTGTTGTTATTGGTAAGTTTTTATTAATGCTTAAATTTTTGTTTTTAATTTGGTTTATATATTTTTAGGAATTTTTAGGCGTTTGAGGTTTGGTGGATTTATTCATTGGAAGTGTTTCTGGTGTTGTCAGGTGAGTAGTTTCCTTTGCGATTATTTTCTTATTTTATGATTTTTGTTTATTTTTAGGAGTGATGCTAGTGATGGGTTTTCATTTGGATGGATGGACTATAGGTAATATATTTAATCATTTTCTTTTTAGGTTTGTTTTTGATTTTTTTTTATGTGGCTCGAACACCATCCATGTGGTCTAGGCTTGGTGGATTTGGAAGAATGACGAATGAATAAACGCATTCCGGCCAATATAATTTTTGTAATGCAGATAGCGGCAAAGTTGGCATTGCGATTCAGGAAACATAGATCCCAGTCAACAGCTGGGAGAAATCGAATAAGCCCCAGCCAATTGGCTTTCCCATAATGCCAAACAGTTCTTCTAGGAACTGGCGTGGTTGGGGTGGAAGATTGGTATGGGAAGTTTGCGCTGACCAGGCAGTGGTCTGAATTGCCTAGAGGCGAATCAACCTCGACGGAGTACCGCGTTGGGTGGGAAGTAAGAAAAAGATCAAGGAGGTGGGCCCCTTGGTCAGCGGCGTCAGGAATTCGTGTGGGACAGTTAACCATTTGATGTAAGTTGTTAGTTTCTGCAAAGAGTTCGGCTTCCCGGCCAGAAACACTGGTGCCATTCGAGTAATTCAGCCAATTTGCGTTGTGAACGTTGAAATCACCCGCAACAATGATTTCACACTCCGGATGTAAGGATAAGAATTCGGAGATACGTTCTGAAATAGCGTCAAAAGCTAATTAAGAGGCTTCATTACTGATATTAGGGCTCCTGAAGAGAAAACAGAAGAAAATGACGTGCTTATGAAGTAAAATTTTTAGACCGAGGTGGTTAAAGTCAGGTGATGTACTGTTGTACACTTTCTGAAAAGCTACGTCTTTCCTAACATAAATGGCAATTCCCCTATAGGGGGAGAGATTATGCACTAAGGTATACCCGGAAACCTGGTAATGATCTAAGTCATCATTAGGTAAAATTTGGGTTTCACTTAGTGCGAAAATTGGGGGAGAATAGGTGGATAAATGGTACAACACAGAATCGAAATTTGTTCGAAGCCCACGGATGTTGGCAAAGTCGATACAAACGTTTTTGTATCGCGGCTTCGCATGCACAAGGTTGCAATCATCAGTCAACTCCGGCGACGCCATTGACTAACCATCGGAGCTAACGGGAAGCTTCTTGCTGGAGTGTTATGCCTCCTAAAGCAAGGAGAATCCCGTCAACTATCCGATAATGGTTATGACGCCGGCGGTGCCGAGATCGGGGTGTGGGGAAGGAGCAAGAAACTTACTTTTGACGTCTGTCCGTCTAGTCCACTGTTATTACGGGTGTTGATGGTACTTTTGCTTTGCTATCACTACACTGAACTGATTTTTAATTTTTTTTTTTTGGAGATTATTATGATCTGATTTTATTATTTTTTGTGCACTTTCACTTAGTAGAACACAATACACGTATTTTTAGAGTAAAAACGATAAAATAAATAAATAAATAAATAGTTTGATGATAATAGAACATGACACAACAATGTTAAAATTATTGAAGACATTGATGAACTGCTAGTTGATAAAGCTCTTAGCGAAGATGAGATAATATAGGTTGCATTAGAGAATGTTGAATCTACTGAAAGTAGTAACGGTGATGATAATGAACCAGAGCAACTTACTACAAGTTTACTTCAAGAAGCACTACAACTTGCAAGCAAATTAGGAATCCTTCTAATCACAAACGATCCCAATGTCGAAAAAGCTACGAAGTTCAACCGTGATCTGGTATTGTGTATGGCTCCTTATAAAGAATTATACAAAGAGATATCAAAAGCTAAATCACAACAGTTCATAACAGATTTTTTTGTTGCCAAACCAGCATGACACATCGAACCAGCACGAGAAAACTCTACTGCTGCTGAAAATATCCCGGACACCATACAAAATATTTGTAGTGATTATAGTGATTTTCAATCCGCCATGTGCAAACGAACGCGCCTTAGTAATATTTGTATTAGTAATACCACGGGTTCACCGGCCTCAGTTTAATCAAGCTCACTTCAATCCGCAAAAGTGGCTTCACCGGGTAAAGTCGAGTTCAGTGCCTGAAATTGTTGTTGATTTTTCGCCAGCAGTCAGAAATGCAAAATCTCCCTGGAATGGCACTCCACTATTCCAGTTGATTACTATCTTTTGAGCGAGCTTTTACTTTCAAGCTTGATTCCAGGTTGGGCGAAATCAGACTTTATTTTTCCTGACTTCGGAATGTGAAAATGTATGGGAAATCAGGCAAAAATTGAAGCTCATCAGACTAATTTGCTCGAACTTGCGCAGTTCGGCCGGTGAAGCGGAGGTATAAGAGTAAAACAAATTTCGAAGCAAAATTTTCAAGAGCAACTTCACAGCAGGTGAACAGATTAACAGAAAACGAAACCAAGAAAACAAAGAGAATATGGTGGATACAGAAAATTTTTCTGTGTTCGACTTGCCATATCCCGCTGTTCGGTTCTGAAGAAGCTGCGTTTAATGCAGCTTCTGAGGGAACTGTATCAACGCAAACCTTTGCGTGAGTGTGAGTTCAATTAAATTGTACGTGTTGGACTTTTCACGTTGATTTTCGGTGCCAAAGAAGCTGGAGATATTTCAGCTTCCCTACGTTGTGTTAAGCCCCGGCCACGATAAAAGCGGCGAGCAGCACCAGAAAAATTGAATGTCTCGGATTAGAGGTGAGCGGCACTTTAGTATTGCCGCTCTCCGCTCGTATCGCGGCCAAGGGTTTACTCTTTGTATACAGTAGTATCCCAGCGGAAAAAGTTTGAAGGCCTTCCTCAAAAAGCTTTTAGGAAGGAGTTCGTATTCGTAGTTCCACAAAAGTAGTCTGGAAGGGTCAAATATGGATATGTAATAAATGTACAGTTTTTATTCAGTTAATACAATTTACCATTAAATTGTGTATAAAAATGTGTATCTAAAAGATTATTATAAAAGGATTAAAGCAATATCTTCCAAGGATCTCATTATATTTAGAAGGTGTAAGAAATTGTACTTCCTTGGAAGAAATAAAAGATAACGTATCACAAACACCTTACCTGGAATGCGTGGGGAAAGTGAATGAGCTTTTAGAGCTTTTCGACTCATTCCTTCTAATGACACTGCACAAAAAAGATATGGAGCGGAATGCGAATAGGAAGGAATTCCCGCCTTCCAAAAAAGGCTGCCGTCATGCTTCTTGGTATGACTCCATTTCCTGCTGGGATGATAAAATTGAATTGTACGTTTTATATAAAAAAAATCTGTATATTGCTTGCTTAGAGTTTCCAGAGGAAGAAATATATGAAGATTTTGTTTTTGATTAATCCTAATATATTTAAATTAATTTTTATGAAGTTGCCTATTTGGTCAAGGGAAGCAGTGCTTCCTTTGATTCCAAAGAGGAACCGCCACTGGTAAAGATGGAACATGGTACAGCGGTTGGTGTCGTAGGACCCAACTCCATGGTCTCGATGGTAATGGGTACGTGGTCCTCTGTTTCCAGACTGATAACTTGCCATCGAGACCTGCCCGAGACTCATCCTGGAGAAAGGTTTGAAAGCCCCAGAATTAGAATATTTTCGGACAGTCAAGCTAGCAAGGCAGTCTCAACTCTCAAATTTTCTTCCAAAATAGTTTCAGACTGTTTTGACGTAGTCCAGAGGCTGACCACAAAAAATAGACGGTCATTTCTGTTAGTGGACCATGTATGTACAGGTACACAATAGGCCTAACTTGGCTGTAGTGTGGTTGCCCTCATACTCACATAATAGCTGCGATCCATTGGGACTCGTAAACTACTCAAAACTTCTGCTAGCTACTCGCAGCTACCCTTGCTCTCGTTTTTGGGCAGATACATTTTACTGGTAATTGTCGTGTTCCATTGGTGATGTGCAAACGCCCAATGGATCGCAGCTAATAATAATAATCTACTTATAACCTTAGTGACTGTAAACTTTAAGGCTTACTCTGTGAGCCTAGATATTGTTAAGGGAGAGTTCTCAGATCGCTTTGAGGTTTTTGAAATAGCCTATATTAAGCCTGGGAACATTTTTTCGAATAGCGTGTGCGTGATACCATGGACTCTGCGATAGCAGCTGGTGCGGTTTTCACTATCTGTGCTCTTAGCGCAGGTTGTATAACCTAAGTTTACAAAGGGTATGAGATGCGGGGTGGGGAATGGGGAAATCGTAACGGACACTAACGGCTAAACCGTTACATAATTTGCACCCATCGCTGCGACCCCTTGCCTAAAAAATTGGTTTGTGTATGGGGATAATAAACGAAATGATGGATAGTGTAACTTGCATCATTGAGCCGAAGGTGTTTGGGGATGGCCCGATTCGCTGATGCAAGGCTTTTCTGCGTTGTTATAAGATCGTGGAGCAACACACCAAGAGCGAGATTGGCACTTCAATACTTCATCAGGCCGAAACATGGCCAACACGACGTCTATTGGATTTCGAGTAATTCCATCAGTGACAACCCTTAAGATTTTCCATTTTTTTGCAAAACCATAAAATCTGCACATGTACATTTTCATTTACCACACATTAGTTCCCCAATTCGACTGTTGGCTGACCACGCAACATTTTTATCTTTATGCACACTTTTCCTCAACTTCTGAAAAAGTTCGCGAAGTAGAAAATATGCGGAACTTATAAAAAACTAGACCATTCAAGAAGTAGGTAAATTAAACTTCACTACTCTGGGAATCTATATTTAGTTGGCTGTATTTAAAGTAGTATCCTCTCAGTGTAGAAAAGCGATTAAGAATAAATTACGGAAAAATAACCTGCTGAGCTTGACTTCTTCCACCTTTTCACACTATTTGTAAAAAGCTCCTTTACGGTTTAGCATGACGATCGAATTACATGCAGCATTTTTCCACGAGCAAGAAAACCATATTTTAGCTTGTTTATGTTTTATCAGTGAAAGGCATGTGTTAAAAAAATATACTTAAGCCTTTTTACATCGTTTAGGACACCCGTAGGGAACGCAATCCCGGATGTTTTTCCCAAACCCGGGATTGCGGGATTCATTTTCATCAATCCCGGGATCCCGGGATACCCCGGGATTCTGCCTGTTGCCAAAAATTCAAATTTTTCGCTATCGGTTTGAGGAACATAAGGATGGTATGGTTGTTTTTATAGTAAAAAAAAATAATTGCAAACAAAACATATAACTTATAACAAAGAAGTTTAATGCAACTTACTTACATACATATATGTAGTTTTCAAACTTAAATTTTTATTCGTGAATTAAAAACAAAAAACAATTCATTATTTATAAAGGAAAAATTAGGCCGGCTTAGCCTGTTGCTGAAAATAGCTTTGAAGGAAGCAAATGCATCCAATCAATCACGGTATACAGAAACAAGGTAATGAAAAAGACTGTATATTGTAAGACGGTATTTTAGTGCTGACGTCACTTGGTTCCCTTTTTCTACGGTATTCGAAGCCATCAGTCTCTTTTTCACGACTTTGGCCTGTTGCACACGGGACGACGCACGCACAGTGGTTCCAAATACCGAAAAGGTGGCCAAAAGTCCCTAAAATCGATCTTTGATTTGGGGACTCTTTGGGTCTAGTTATGTAGGTTGGTACCTAAGGTATTAGAAACAGCGTTTTATAACGGTCAAACTTGCAGGGGGGCTCTCGGGAGCCATTGTTACGCAAGCGTCTGGCACACGAGGGCCTCGGCGCGGTACATAGTGAAACGGGTTTTTTTGTGTTAACAGTGACCTGGAATCATTTGAAATGGCTTCTGCTAACGAAAGTAAGTACTTTTAAACGTTATTTCATATTGAAAATCAATTTTCTTAATTATTTTAGTAACCATTCAAAACAAGTTTTTTATAACTTCCCGTTGTAAACGTCAATGTTTAAAATTACATTACTCAAAAGTCCCACGACATCCCACTCTCTAACAAGTTTTGTCGCATTCTTGAGATCTTTCTCTATAATTTGGAAGTTTCAAAAGTTGCCCGAGTTTGCCCCGATTTGTTTAATTTAAATAAAATTTCATAAAATTGTGGTCATTTTATAAGAACTTTGTCCGCCATATTGGATCCGCCATTTTGTTTTTTAAATTTTGAGTAGCGATTCGTAATTAGCAGACTCGAAATATTCTTCATACCAAATTTCATAAAAATCTGGCCACTTTATGAAAATTTTATCCGCCATATTGGATCCGCCATTTTGTTTTTTTTATTTTCAGTGAAGATTCGTAATCAGCGACCTCAAAATACTATTTGTACGTAATTTCATACAATTTGAATAACGTCTATATATTTTGGCCACCTTTTCGGGATTTGGAACCACTGTGCGACGGTCAACCAACAGAAATCGTACGATATTCATTTTTTTAGAGAAGAGGGTGAGAGAGGACGATGGGAGGGAAGATTTTCTCATCCAACTTTCTCACACGATTTTCGATACGACTTTTTGACAGCGGTGTGGTTGTTGTTGTTTTTTGTTCCTTTTGCTGGGAGAAGAAAAGAAAGAGAGATGACTTTTTTTCACTCGGAAAGTACGCAAAAGAGAATTAAAATAAAACCAACAACAATAAGCTAAAGCGTTTTGACGTACAGTTGGTTGAAAAAATTGGCCCGTGTGAAAGCCCGTACGACTGTTCCTCAATTTTCAAAAGGGAATGGACGATGACAGCAGATTTTGTTGGTTGGCCGTCGTCTCGTGTGAAACAGCCCCTCGCTTCTGTATACCGTGCATCCAATGTTTTGTCATTCAGTCTTGACCGAAACTTCGTAAATAAAATTCCGGCTGCGGAATAGGCCCTTTCAGTATCCACGCTTGTTGGTGGAATGGTCAAAAGAAAGTCATATACCTTCTGCATATGGAAGCCATGCGCTCCACCGCTCTCAAATAGTGACATTTCTCTTTTTATCACTAAATTGAAATTCGCTGCCGATGCGGTCGGAATGGCTGATTTGGCAAACCCTTGCACAATCGCCATTTGCAATTGGTCTTCCATTGAAATGGATTCTAATTCAGTTCCGGGTGGGTCAGTTACCTCAGCGCTCTGATCTTGATCAGGATTTATAACTGACAGTCCTTTTAGAAGATTATGTATACCCTTAAGGCCCATTCAGATCCAGCAGCAGCAGCGGTAGCAAGCTTAATTTTACTAGCAATCGCTGCTGCTTTTGTTGTCATGTGACCACCATTAACCAATAGGAACTGTTTGCTGCCGCTGCTGCTGCTGGATCTGAATGGGCCTTTACGTATCGTAGCTTTCGAGGGTACATATTTCGAAAAGATCGTCATCTTCCGGAGCACAAGGGTTGTGGAGATATTGCAATATTCCAGAGAGTTCTGTGCAAACACGTTGACGTATACGCAATCTGAGCGATGCTGCCAATTTTGCGCATATTGGAGTCGCTTGCACCTGGGTTGAATTCGGCAAAAGCAGAGGCACACATGAAAAAATACAGCCGAGCAAATTAGAAGCTGTAAAAAGAAATTGGATTTTTCGTTGCGTGTTTCGTATACTGCAGTTAAAAAATAATTCCAACATTAAATTTGAAGATTATAAGTTTCATATTCAAAATATTTTTCCACCGAAATTTTTTTTTTAAATAAATCACGTTTTTTGTTTAAAAAAACGTTTCCGGGATCCCGGGATTAGGCCGTATCAATCCCGGGTTTTCGGGACCGCAAAAATAGCCGGGATCCCGAAATCCCGGGATACGGGATCCCGGGATTGCGTTCCCTAGACACCCGTTGGCACCATGGAAACTAAATAAATATCCTTCCACCTTTTACACCTATTACAGCAGCTTATGCAACTTCTTTCATATAATATTTACCTTTAACTGAAAGTTTCAGTAGAGAAAAATTAAGTTTCACAGTTAAGTTGCGGATTAGTGTCAACGTTCACCGTACCTATACCAACAATTCTCGCGATAAAATGCACCCAACAAAAATATCGACTTTTGAAACTTTTCCATCGCTGCTCAGTTATCCTTTGGCAAACATGCAAGCGTCAAGAGCAACACTTATTTTAAATCCCTTTAAGGACTTGGATCAAGCAGGATATCGGAGACTTTTACCAGTTTAAGGCTGGTATAATTTTCTGAAACTTTCAAATTATAAACATTGACGAAAGTATTTGCAAATGGCTTCAAATATGATAGGAAAATTTTTATGTTTCCTTCAAGTTTTTTCGATTGGAAAATTTTGTTATGCTTTGTTGATTTGTTGGTGAAAATCTGTTGATGCAATCGATTTATTACTGCTGGTCGAAGATTTCTGATAGAGCTAAGAGTATTCTAAACATACAGAAAAGTGAATAGATGGAATAAATGGTTCTTAAGGAAGTTCGAAAGTTTTTCGAACACGATCGACTCGTGTTATAACGTAGGTGGGCTTCTCCAGGGCTGCTGCCACGTAGATGTTTTTGGGAATGGAAAGAGGGCGATTGAGAAATTCTATTAGATTTTCATCAGTTATGATGGAAATCGATTTGGGAAATCTCAGGTTTTGACCGCATACGAGCTCGGCTGATAAGCGGGTCGGTCTTGATTGCCGTATGGATACCTAAAATGACCCCTCTTATGGTCAATCGTGATCGACGAACTTCTTGCCGACCTGAACAGCCGGGGCTTTAAAGCACAGGCCTATGCAGACGATATCGTCGTAACGATTAGCGGCGGTCATGATGGCACCGTTTTAGACCTCACGCAAGGCGCTCTGTCATATGTGCATAGCTGGTGCCGTAGCAAGAACTTGGGTATTAACCCACAAAAAACTGTCATCGTACCATTTACTAATAGAAGGAAGCTAAATTTAAAAGCTGGCAAAGAAATGGTTTTCTCAAAGGAGGCTAAATATCTAGGCATAATCCTGGATCAAAAGCTCTCCTGGAAACCCCAGATTGAGAGAATAACTGCTAAGGCATCTCTCCATATTTGTCGTCAATTTGTAGGAAAAACCTGGGGGAGGTTATTGTGATGGCTATATACGACGGTCGTAAGGCCCATGGTCACATATGCATCCATCGCATGGTGGGTCAAGACCAAGCAAAAGGGCGCTGTGACTAAGCTGGCCAGGGTGCAAAGACTGGACTGTCTTGGTATCACAGGCGCTAAAAGCACCTGTCCGACTGCAGCTATGGAGGCCCTACTGAACCTTCCTCCGCTCCACCTAGTAGTGAAAAAGGAGGCTCTGTCGGGGGCGCTGCGTCTATGAGAGCTATTCTCCTTTAACCCAGGAGACCTTCTGGATCATTTATCGATCCTCAAGGAGCTAAACCCGGAGCCAATGATATCATTTTTCGATACCATTCCTGCCACTCTTGACTTTGACAAACCGTTTACGACGATCATTCGAAGTAGGTCAGAGTGGCAACATGGCAGGCCCCTCTTTAGAGGAAGCACGGCCTTTTGGTATACGGTATATAAGCCGATAAAGCGGTAGGGCTGGGCGTATATGGCCCAAGGAGCAAAATATCCTTGGCTCTGGGCACTACCCCAGCTGTTTTTCAGGCTGAGGTACTCGCCATCCAGGTGTGTGCTCAGACTTGTATTAATAGAGTCCAAATAGCTCTAACATTGTTATTTTCTCGGACAGCCAAGCTGCCCTGTTGGCCATTAGATCTCACAGGGTGTCATCAAAGACTGCCCTGGATTGTCTCCTATCTCTGAAATCCCTCAGCAGGAACAACAGTGTCACGCTGATGTGGATTCCGGGCCACGAAGGTCACATTAGTAGTAGTAGGGGCAAACTCATCACCTATCAGTCCGGAACCTTTCTGCAGCTTAGCAAGCTGCCACGTAAGTACGGCCATCAAAAATTGGGTCGACCAGCTGTTTCTTCATAGTTGGACAAGGACCCAGGGTGCTCGTCAAGCTAAAAGATTTATCCAAATCGACAAAGCTAAAGCGGGCAAACTTTTAAATCTCAGAAGGTGGGAGTTTAAAATAATAACAGAACTTATGACGGGCCACTGTTCGCTTAACTACCATCTAAACAAAATAGGACTGGCAGCCAATTGCATCTGTCGGTTCTGTGGAGCAGCTCCCGAAACTGCGGAGCACTTGCTGTGCGACTGTGAGGCTACAGCGAGGAAGATATTGAGCCTCCTACATCGCGACTTCCCTACTCCCAGGGAGATTTTGGACATGAACCCTAAATCAGTTTTAGGCTATATTGAAAGCCTTAACCTAGATGGTTTTAAAGACGGGGATGGCACAATAGACCAAATAAAATAGTCGTAGAAACATGACAAAGAGCAAGTCTTCACACCAATAAGTAGTGTTGTCGCGTGCAATTAATACTGCTTTTAGTTGACGGTGAAGCCGTTCGACCATCCTATTGGGGGGTGCTACACACGAGACTAATACGGACCGGTGAAACCGGTTTCTTCGTTTCTCTCCCATAAGACCGGTTTCACCCGTCCGTCTTAGTATCGTGTGTAGCACGGCCATTGACCTGCGGATGGTAGGCGGTTGTTCGGATTCGATGCGTGCCGAGTAATTTGGCAACTTCTTCGAAAGTCTCGATTTGAACTGCGTACCTTGATCGGTTGGGATCTCAAGAGGTAGGCAGAAACGTGGAATGAATTCAGAGAATAGGAGTGAATCGCAGTCCCTTGGGTCATCATCAACATCAACCAACCCCACTGTAGCAACAACAGCCTTCTTATCATTGAAAAAATTGGAGCCAAAAACTTCACAATGACTGTGGATACTGGTGCTTGAATATGTGTCATCCGGGCTGACTTGGTCGGTAAAAAGTGGCTGAAATCCAAACCGATACAGACTGAAAACTCAGGACAGGAGAGCCAGTGCAATTATATAAGAACATAATAATGGGCGTGGTGCTCGCCGCCATTGTATTTTCACATTATTTCGCGGTGGCTGATATAACAGACGCGAGATGCTCAACCCGACGACATAGATATTTCACCTATCCTGACGTGAAAGGAATACGACGAGAAGCCTGAATGGAAAGACATTGCATATAGAAGCCAAACCTTGGCCCAATGGGACTCATTAGACATGGAAGGAGGAATAGTAAAGCGTAAATGGGAAAGCACTGAGGGTATCCTGTCATTGGATGCAGGTATACTAGTCCCTCGCCCCAGAATAAGAGATATTTTAGAGGAGTGCCAAAATTGCTCAGCAGAAGGGTATATATGGGAGTCAGCAAGACTCTGGGAAACATAAGAGAAAGGTTCTTCTGGCTTCACATACGGGAGGATGTTACATCGTAAATGCACAGGGTGTGCAGGGCCGCCACATCACTTTGCGGGCCCGGGGCTAAAATATGCCCCCCTTCAAGGATATTGATATTCGGGGCCCCTTTAAGCAAATTGAAATTCCAAAAAATCTGCTACTAAAAAAATGTTTAAACAGCATTAAAAAAATGACCTTCAAGGTCAACAACAGATTGATCTATACTCGGCGTATTTACCCTAAGGCCATAGAGGCCATGGCACGGGGCGGAATGTTGCGCGAGGCGGCTTGCGTAAACAGCTTTGGAAACCTTTAATAATCGTTACTTAATACACTGAGAGAAAAATTACTTTTTCTGGATGCTGCAAAATTTAACGTCTTTTTTTCAGCATCAACGGAAAAAATTGGAACGAAAAAATAGCGGTTCTTGAAGCTATAAAAAGTGACGCGGGGCCACCAAAAAGCTTATAGTTTCCAAAATTCTAAAGTTTTCGAGGCAGACGTAGAGTTAGTTTCCAGGTTCTACGGGTCACTTATCACTTTCAAAGAGAACAAACAGGAATATTTTTATTCTTTTGAGCAGGCTGTAAGGGGACATCCATAAATTACGTGAGGTGATTTTGGCGATTTTTCGACCCCCCCTCCCCCCTTGGTGAGATGTCGTGAGATTTGGCTCGACCCCCTCCCCCCCCTCAATCCCACGTGAGATTTTTAAAATTTTAAAAAATTTGTAGGATTTACACTATTATGCGTATTTTTAGTGTAAATACCTTAATCTGTGCTTGATCGCGTTGGATTTAGTTAAAAAAACATAATTTGTGTTGAAGAACAGTACCACAAAATCATAACAGCACCAACTCGGCATGCACCCAATATAAACTACAGTACCTGTGGATTACCGTTTAGCAGGTGATTCTGCCTACCCTTTGGAAACCAACCTCAGGGTGCCTTACAGGGATAATGATTTCTTAACAAGAGAACAGAAAACTCGTGTATTTGTAGAGCAAGCATATGGAATTTAAAAAAAATTTAGAATTTTACAATATACATATGTATTGACATACGAAGGTTGGCTTTGGCATCCACTGATTCGTTTTTAGAGAGTAACGACTTGACTGTTTGAATAGTAATGGTAGAGCCATTTATGACTCTGGAGATATACAAACTTCGGAGCATTCTTCTATAGATGACATCGTTAGGTATAAAACCTGTGACTGAAAAACCCCGGGGGGTATCCTGGAATCCGATTCGAAAGTCATGAAATTCGGAAATAAGAAAATGGTATCCTCCACCAATGCAAATTCGAATTAAATTTGTCCGCCTATTATCGGATTTCAGTCCGCGAGTAAAGCCATTGCCGCATGCGCTGCATTTATTTGTTTGTTTTAAAATATTCTAAAAACTCTTTAAATATTCTTGAAACAATTTATTGTTCGCATCAAAATGTCTAATTAAGTTAATAAATGAAGTTGGTTGGCTGAAAATAATTTCTTTTCGAAGATTTATCAGGCATCGCTACTAGCTTCGGTTTGCTTCCTACTTTCGTATCGCCTTAGAAAAGCGGAGTCTGAAGACACAGCCAGCTTCTCAAATTGACGTTTGAGCCGCCTGTACATCAGGATACAGATTCAAGAAGTGCGGATCTGTTAGACTTCCATTCTTCACAACTCTCGATAATGATAACAAAAGGTTTTCAAAATCTATCTTGGCCTCTAGTAGGTAAGTCAGAGCAGATGGTCGTCGATTCAAAATTCGAGTCCTGTAAGATGCTTAGATAACTAATTATGTAGCCTGGTGCTGGTCTGCTTTTTGTAGTGACAATGCACCGCAGATAGCATGTTAATATAATCTCTATGATTGCAGTAGGATTGGGTACATTATGCACTTGAGATTCTTAAGAGCGCATTAGGTTCCAGGTTTTTCAAATGGGCTTCTAGGCCTTTTTGTTTTGTTTAAGCTTAGACCCCACACTAGTTCATCGTAGGGTCGCAATCTGTCCAAAAATGGTGGTATAAGTCAATTCATACATTACTTTCGCAGGTTTTCCCAGACCATTGTATAAAAAGATAAGAATTTTTCATCACGTCTTCATTCCCATTGGATGGTATTTGAAACAGTGAACAAATACAGTGTAAACGGCAGTGCAAAATTTTTATACCCAATTGCTATTGAGTCGAAATATAATAATAGTATCACGTATACTTTTGATTCATTATTCCTTCTCTATTTGCAATATGTTTTGATAATACCTTTCACCATGTTCATCTGATACTGCACCAAGATTTTCGTGAATGAAGTCTAAGTGCGGGTCCGAAAAGACGATTTTAAAGATTTTCTCATTTACAGATATTGTACTTAAAATTGAAAAAAATAAAAAGTTATTAAGAAATATTGCAAAAAAATTACAGAAAAATCGAGAAAAATACCCATTTTGAGGGCTAAAACCCTCTAAAAAGTGGGCTTCTCGGAGTAGAAAATCGGTAGACTTTATAACCACTTATTAAAAAGCCTAAAAAGAAGCGCTCTGCCAATTTTCAGCCTGTACCTAATTATTTTCGCTATATCGCTTTTTTCGGCTTAATTTACCTGTACTATTAATTTAACCCAGTTTTCTCGCGATTTTACACTGTTTCTTGCGGAAAAAAATTACGTGAGATTTGCGGAGACCCTCCCCCTCCCCCACGTGAGATTTGGTGAGATTCGGCTCGACCCCCTCCCCCCCCTAAACACCTCACGTAATTTATGGACGCCCCCTAAGAAAAAATGCACAGAAGAATTCAGAAGCGATCATAAGAGAAAGAAGAAGAAAAGAAACTATACCATGAGTGTCGTTAGGGAGTATTGTTGGAAGGACCAAAAGGCGACCTTTTGTGACCAAAAGATTAATACCTTTTTCCTTATATGCTACCAAGTGTTGAACGAGTTCTGGGAGGCTAAAATCTTCATATGACGCAGTAACTGACAATTTGTATTCTTATGCAAATTGGATACAGTGCCTGATGGGGAAGTTAAAGTTAACCCCATAAAACTCCAAGAATTATGCCCTTGATCTTGCGGATGATCTGCAAGAAGAATGTGTTCCTTTAAAACAATTATTCTTGGCGTCACGTTAAGAAAGGGTTTAAGGGAAATCAACCTATCTCTTAAGCACAAGGATTTTAAGGAAGCATTTCCATATACAGAAATAGCATTACGTATCTCAGTACGTATTGGGTTACCTGAGCCTGAGAAAATTTCTTGTCACCGCAATGTACAATTTTCGTTTTCTATACTAAAAAAATAAAAAATTACCTTCGTTTCCGGATAAGCGAAGAACATTTGACGTTTAAAAACTAAACATTTAACAAATTGTGATTATTTTTTTGTATGACCTAATTTATGGAGCGGCAAATTTTATAGGTCCAGGGCGCCAAATCTTAAAATACACCACTGTCTATATTCTTTCTATATGTTTTGATTTGAAAACCCTGAAGTTAGCTGCACTCACAAGAAAGGGCGCGTCTTCATCAAAAACACATTAGGGAACGTTTTCATAGGGCACGTTTGTTTTTAATCCACCAGAAAATTCGGTTAGTTTTGTTTGTGTTGTTAATTTTGTTTTTGTTTTTTTAGGAGAAGAATAGTATATTCTGTAACAAGTTTGGAATGATGCATATTCCGCACAAGTGGAAGTTTGTCGGTCCACGAGTGCCGAATATGACATTCAAAACGTGTTGCAGACTATACTTTTTCTACGCCTCTAATTAGTTTTTATTAATATTTTGTAAAGAAAAACATACCTAATGTAAAGCTACTGTCAAAAATATAATGTATAAGGCACAGCAACACTAAATAACATATTAGTAGGGCGTGTTCATTCATAACAATTTTGTAATTTAATAATTTGTTAATAGAAGGCCGCCGCAAAATTTAATAAAAAAATGCTATTATTTACTGCAAAAACATTTTAGCAGAACATCATTGATTGTTTATTTATTGAAACAATCCTTTTTTCTTTAACAGATGTCGCCACTAGTAGTCATTCCATAACAAGTGATGGAATGAATATTCCACACGGGTGTATAATGCTGCTAATTCCGTAACTAAGAGTAATATCAGAATGCCTGTATTCTAACAGAGGCGTAGAAAAAGTTTTTTCCGCCACTTTTAATTCCTTGGCCCCCCCAAAACAAAGTTCTAGATCCGCGCCTGAGGAGGGGCCCACAGGATTCCACAAGGACCCGAGGTAAAAAAGAAGATCGTGCACATAGACGGATGATTTATGCAGTAATGGTGGGATCCACACTACGCGGACTTAGCTTATACGCGCTTTTGCCTTTTTTTCATATAGAGTTTAATGACTTTTTTACGACCTTTTGAATTGCAGTGGCAGTACGGCAAAACTGCGCGGACCAAAGGCTGTGCTTAAAATGAAAATTATTTTTTTCTCAATACAATGTAGATTAATCAATATTGGCCAAAAGCCCGTGGGATCTAAAAGCCTACCCTAAATTAAAAGTAACGCAGAAGTGAAGTAGGCGTAATTTCTTTCAAAATTGATATATAAATCAAAATAAAAAGTTCATAAGAAGTGTATCAAGTGAACAGCCTTACTTTCTTAACTTTTGTTTACTTCTTGTGCGGTTCTTACTGCACGGTTACTTCTCTGCATGACTTTTCGAAATTTTTCAAAATTAAACTTCCATTTTGGTCACTTCATATATTCATATGCAATGATACTTAACTTCGCTTCACTTCACTTCCCATTTAGGGTAGGCCTTAAGTCCCCGTAGTGAGGACGGTCTTTAACGTGGCGAAATCTATTAGAGCTTATTGAACATTGGGCAAAACTTTAAATTTTTAAAATGTAGATACGTGAAGCTACGTAATATGGAAAAACTTCAAAGTTTGCAGATACTGTTTTAATGAATGTTCGGGAAAAACTATTTGGGATGTGGGTTTGACCCTTTCCGTTCCCACGATCAACTTCCCAGTATACGATGAATGTTTAATATTATCAATGGATATTTTAATAATAAATGAACAATGATAACAACAAATTGTAAAAAAATTTTATGAAAATCTTTTCAGATAGCAACTTTGGTAATACGCTACGATCGACACCTCAACGAACTCGGTATCATTGTTAGTTCGCGCGAAATCGTGCTAGTACAAAAATCACTTAAGTTGTTTAAGCAAAAAACGGCTCGACCGATTTTTACGAAAATATTTTCAGATCATATTTCCTTTAATACGCTTCAAACAGCGTCTCAACGAAATCGAAATCTTTTTTGGTTCGCCGGAAATCGTGCCGAAAAAAAGACCACATACGTACTCACAGACACACACACATATTTATTCTCAAATTTTTGATTTTTGAACCGATTACAATAACTTCCTAGTGGGAAGTTAATAATAGTCTAGAAATTGGAAGAACAATCTAGTAATTGGGGAAGAAAGAAGCTTTGAGATATAAATGCAGCGATAGTGAGTGAATCAGTTTTTGATTAGAAAAGTGATGAAAGTCTTTCTAAGTGATCAGAGGGACGTAAAGCGACAAAGTGTCATTAAGGGTCTGTGCCAAAATAGCAATTCAAACGTCAATTTGTATGGAAAACTCATTTCAAGCTACTAATTTGATTTTCGACGGTTTGCGTCTATGGAAATGAGTAAATTATTATAACTCATTTCAGTTTTTATTAATCAAGGGAAGCCGTTAAATAAATTTGAACAATCCAACAAGTAAATAACAATAAATTATGGAAAAAAGGAAATGCAAAAATACGTAACTTAAAATAACAGTTTATTGCTTAGCTAATGTTTTGAGAAATATATTATGCAAACATAAACTATTCCATCACTTTTACACTAGAGGAAAGCTATGATTTTTTTATCCACTATGTTGCTGTTCAAACCCAAATATGCTTGTCTGACCATTTTAACATTAACTGGAAAACGATATACAATTTATGGGTTCCCATAGTGTTTGTAATTACACGAAAGAAAAGTTAAAATATAAAAACATAACGTCACCAATTAATAAAATCTTTTGGTCTTAAACACTCGCAAGCAGTCATCATTTTAGTATATTTTTTTAGTTTAGCAGGAAGAACTAAAAAAATAATGAAATCAAGGATAAAGTTCAATCATTTATTTATAAACAAAAGAATAAACAATCATAGTACATAACATAAAATTTTAAACAATTTTATAAAATCTAGCACAAATATTTTTTCGTCCATTTTTACTCAAAGACTGTAATTGTCATTGAAATGTGTGAATTGGTATTTTGGCACAATTTAGAATATCGAAGTGCCCTGGGAAATGAAAAAAATTCGAAATGGTATGTTGGCAAACGGCCTAAGTAGTGATAAATTAGTAAATTTTAATACGGCGTTTACATCGCCTCGAAAACAAGTGTTTTCATGAACTCGTTTTCGGAAAACGAGTGAGGTGTTTACATCGCCTTCGGCTTGTTTTTGAGTGACAGTTATGCCTATTTAATTAAATTTTAATGGAAATGACATGCGTATAACAAGTGCTGAACGCTGAATTGGGTTCTTGTCCTCACTTTTCTTGTTTTCGTTGTCGTTTTTATTGAAAACAGGTTCCCAAGTTGTTTTCGATTTGTATGAAAACACCTGTTTGCGATTGTGTTATTGCCCAAAACGCCAAATTTTGACGAAAACCTGTGTTTTCGAGGCGATGTAAACGCCGTATAAGAGTTATGTGTGTATTCGTTTTATGTGAGCTTTATGAAAATGCATTCATTAATTAATTTTACGAACCTTTAAGTCGGGTAAACTTAACAGGATTTTGTTATTACAATTGCTATAAAATTGTAAATGGCTCCTCTTTGAGGACACTTCAATTGGAATGATAATAAAATACATAATAATAACCAAATTTTTCAAAAATTAATTTTTATTGCAAAAGGCGCCGTCAAAATTTTATTTTTCGCTCGAAATTGTTTTTCATATTCATTTTGGCGCACCTTGCCACGTGGCGTCTAGAATGACCGTTCCACTCACTCTACCCTAGGGCCGGTGCTGAGGTTACTGCACATTCTTTGTCTACCAAAAACTCCACCTCACTTTCTATACATCATGATCGTTATGCTGTTGCATAATCTAACCCTCTCGAAACTGTGCAATGGCATCACGCGTCAAATGAAAACTGTGAACGTTTAGTAAAAAGTTATGTTGAATGCCCCTCGAAGGACAATAAGATGTGTCTACGTCGGAAAAGACGCGGGCATCAGCTGGTTCATTATATGTATGTAAAGATAGAGTTTACTAAAGATGTTTCACTTCTTTCACTTGCATTGAGCTTCAAGGAAACTTTGTAACAATTTTTTTTTTGAAGAATGAAACTGCTTAGACAGGCAATAAATCGCAAGGTGCTATTCTGATGGAATTTCAGAGCATCACACGATTTAATTCCGCACTAGTTATTTAATGTGTGGTTGGAGGAGACGAAAGAGTAGAGAATTGAAAATCTACCCGAAAAGAAATGTTCCCTTGCAAATCCACACAATACACACAAGTCCTTAATCACTTTCGGCTGTCGTCCTTGGAATAGTTTTAGTTAAAAAAATAGTAGAGGTGAATTTATTTCACGTCCCAGTAGATTCCAGAACGTTATCTATTGCCAACCAAAGTAAAAAAACGTAATCTACTCTCCATGGTATTGATATGACTTTATCTGTACCTGTTCGACCTCGGTATCCTGCTCCTGAATCACATACTACCACAACTACTGCTATCACAACTACCACTTCACTTGGCAATTGCAGCGCAAAAAAATCGGTTTATATCAAACTGCTAAAAGCCTGCAGGAAAGGAGGACATTCACTATTTGTGGGTGCTGGGCCGAATATATCGAGTCCTGGGACGCTATCAATTTCAATTTATCAGGAGCTCAGTGGTTTATGGAAATTTTTTTTCTACATTCCCGCATTGAGTGGGTTTCGGCCAGTTTGACATAATCTCTCGACACCTAGGCTGATTGATTGTTTTTACCTTGCGGTGCACGGAGGAATGGACTAAAAGTTTTCCACTTTTAATATCGGTCAGGATTTTATCAAAAATTAAAACCTGAGTAAATTGAGGACAGTATTGGAATTACATTGAACACGAATTGATGTGAGGTGAGAGATTTTAAAGAAATTATCTGCGCTTTTATGCGGGATTTTCATGGATGAAAATACTGCAAAAAATGTGAAACTAAATAATATTTTTTATTTGAAAAGAATTTTCATGTGTGCTACATCGTTTTACCATTTTTTTTGTTTTTGCTGGGATTTTAGTGGGCTCTTGTTTATAGTTATTTTTTTAATTAATTTATTGCGAGATGATCCGTTTGTTATTGTAGGCAATTCTTAAGTTCCCAGGAGTGCATGCAAGTATAGCGTACACCACTGCCTAAAACACAGTAGGTAACGTGTGTAGGCTTAGAATTAGGTGGCGAGCTTCTTTTCCAAAAAGAAAACGGAGACTGTTTGTCGCTGATCCCAATGAAGCCCTACTGCGTTGCAGGTTGCATTGGACCACTTATCCTCGCTTGATTCGGCCAAAGCCGCAAAATATAGACTTGCCGTGCTCTTTGAGCTGCTTCAGCCTCTCGTCAAGGCTTAAGGTGAAACCCCAATGTAGGCTTGGCTTGCTTGAACTTGGTGAGCTTTTCAGGTACCACGTGCCAAAGCAAAACAAGCCCAACAATCCAAAGCAAAACAAACCCAAATACACGCTTTGCTTTAGTTACTTTACAGTTTGCTTTTCATGAGCACAGGAAATAGAAATAGTGCACGAAAGAGGTAAGAGGTATGAATTTTTCCTTTAGAATGGGCATTAACAAAGGATCGAATGTAAATATCTATTCTTGTGTAGAGTGATAAAGAAGCACAAATGGTTTATGGCATTAACTGTTCAAACATTTACGAGAAATTTGTTAAAATGGGATATAGAAATAGTTGTCTCAAATTAATTTTGAACTCTTAAATATTTATAGTTATTATTATTCCCAAAAAAATAATTTCTTTATAAAATAAATTTTCTCAAACCTCTACATACATTTATTTCTCTAAGCAAAATAAATTAAACGAACGCGAAAGCATACAAACCATCAAAAAATTGAACATTGGTCATTTCCAGCTTTGCTTTGCTTTGCTTTGGCTTTGCTTTGGCTTTGCTTTGGCTTTGCTTTGGCTTTGCTACTTTGTCATTTGGTTTTGTCCCATAAAAAAGCACTGGTTTATTTGATAAGCCAAAGCAAAGCAAAGCACTAAAGCAAGCCAACCCTGCATTGGGGTTTCACCTTTAGGGAAAGAGTTTGACCGTTCTGGTGCTCCTTCTTGCCAATCTCATGCCTGCATCCTGCGGAACACCCGTTCCGATTCCCTAACATTATTAGTGACCCACAAGCTGATTGTCTTGCATTTGGGAAGGTCTTTTTTTCGAAAAGTCGATGGAAGCGACCTTTTAACCCTTTACCTTTTTTAGGGGCAATGTTCATTTTCTTGGCGTTTTTGGAGAAGTGTGACAAGGCAAAAAGTTAAGCCAAATGTTAGGCACATTTTTCAACGACCATAGGACTTATATTCCGGGCCAGTAGATTTATTGGCGTCAAGCTTTTTGAGACATCTATAAACTATAAACAACGTAGCCAACGTACGCCAGATAATAGTGAAGGGAGAATGTATGTCACAAAATCCGAGCACCTGACGTCGATTCTGTGAGAAATTATGAAAAATACGCGACAAAACTGGCTGTTTATACTCTTGTGACATGTTATTTTTACGGTCACAATTTTGATAGCCGTTGCGGATTGTCAAAATTGTGATTGCAAAATTAGAATATCAAATTGTCTTAAGTTGAGACTCACCACACACTTGTGATTGCGCTGTCACTTCTGACTGCTTTTAGAATACTGGTGTTATTGTAATCGGGGCGAAGTGACTTATTCGGGGAACGTCTTCTTTTGATTTAATTACGATCATGTCTTCTCTATTAAACCTTCTATTCGCGGACGCTTTATAGACCTGGTAGATTGAGAAATAAATAAAAGTATAAGTTTGGCAATACACAGATCGAAAAAGTTGGTGTTGGCACTAAGGGAGCACAATTGTCAGTCAATGGTTTGGAAAAAGCGAATAATGCCAGACAGTAGTTTTGGAAGCTGTGCTCCTATTTGGAACATATACATTATATGAGGAACACGCATTTGCTATACAGTGATCAAGGTTTCCGATAACGATGAGCAAAAAGTCTTGCAGTGATGAGAAAAAAGTTTTGCAGTCTTGTGTTGTCTAGAAGGTGGGCTGCTTGGCCTGCTACTTCGAAAACGAACATGAAAACCATGCGGAACAGTGATTTCATAGTCTGGGTGAAAGGATATAAATCTGGATATCCATTCAGAAACAGAAACGAAAGCTGAAGTAATTGCTTTATTACTAAGATTAGGTTTTCTGTATAGAGAACAGAAGAATATGGGACTATCAGTATCAGGTGAGACTTGGATTTCACTTAGTGCAACGATATCAGGAACAGACTATACATAACGGATATGAAATTCGCAAAAACCCCCAAATATTACAAAAATGATAACAAAATTTTTGAAGTGAAAACCTGGGGAAAAACTAAAAACTCGCATCACGCGCACTCTTTGTTGCGCACTTTTTGCCGCGCACTTTTTGATGCGCATTTTTGTGGGAAAAATTTGCCTTCGGGAGTTTTAGTTTGTATAAAGTAGTATCACAGATAAGTAAAATACAGATGCCCAGTCGCTGTATAAAATCGTGTCCAAAATCAACAGTTTCGTTAGCCCAGCTAAATTTTGTGTAGCAAAGAAATGTTGCAGCCATGTGTCTTTAATGTAGTTGGCTAGAGCATGGCAACTTTTGGTCGAGCTCCAGCAACAAACAGCAGCGTAAAATTCTACCATGTGCGAAGCAAAATAGCTACGAGGAGTGTGAGGGATTGCGTTGCAATGTTGCAATGGAGACGTCACTCTCAATATTAATTTCATTTTGCTTCGCACACCGTAGAATTTTACGCTGCTGTCTGTTGCTGGAGTTCGATCAATTGTTGCCATGCTC
Source organism: Thereva nobilitata (assembly GCA_963855945.1). NCBI lineage: Eukaryota > Metazoa > Arthropoda > Insecta > Diptera > Therevidae > Thereva > Thereva nobilitata. Next base: position 51,152,457 of record OY979694.1, on the reverse strand, counting down.
TAGCCAACTACATTAATCGCTTTCGGCAACATGGAACACGTTTCGCCTATTCGACTGGGCATCTGTATTTTACTTAGCTGTGTTAGTATGTTATTATGCATTATGTACTATGCGCTATGTGCTATGTATTATGTGCTATATACAATGTACTGTATATTATGTAATATGTACTATGTTCTGCGTACTATGCGCTATGCACTATGGACAATGTATTATGTACTAGGTATTAGGTATTATGTATTATGTATTATGTACTCGTACTATGTACTATGTATACTTTCTACAATACTATTAATTATGTAGGGGAAGAGTGTTGGTTGTGGGCACCCCCTTTCTTTTTGGCTCATAACTTTTGACCAAGTGCATATTATTCGGACATATGGGTATCTATGGAAAGCTAGAGACCTTAGGTAACTACTAATTAAAGAACTTAAGTCATTCCGTCAAATAGAAATTTGTTTTTTTTGTTAATTTTATGAAGTGGTCATTTGTGGTGAAAATTGTTTTTTGGTTCGGATGTGGGCACCCTTTGAAAATCTGCTGAAAATGGGAAAATATGAAGAAAAAGTTCCACGAATAAAGAAAAAATGAATGTTTATTTATTTTGGAAGCCTTCGTTGGCATTATTCTACGTCTGAAGCACAGTGTTGGCATGTGAAGTTGGTTGGCGCGCATGCCAGCACACTTTGTATGGAAGGGGCGAACGCATTCGTTGCAAGTTATGGAGTTGGTGGCGGTCAATTTGCGTGGTAAGAGCTCCAAACAAATCAGGCAGAAGTCGCACTGTCGCTTTTTTTTGATATTGGGTCCAAAAGTACCGCGGCCATCGGTTGACCTATTGTACTACACCCCTTTACCTCATATTTATTGGCCAGACCGCTGGAACTAGTTCCCGGGTTCCCGTCCGCAGTCCTGCCTTCGGTCTGTTCTCGGAAGGAGTTCACGAAAGCGGGCTCGGGTATGCTCCGTGAGCTCCCCAATTCCACTCCGGCCCTCCTTGCCCCTTTTAGTGAGACCAGAACCATAGGGCAGAACGACGGCGGTCTGGGTCTGCTTGTTGCCCCAGTAGGAGGTTAATTGCGATTCCACGCTTATTTTGTAATTTATTAATTTATGGTGGTGTAGTGTTCCCCCTACTTTATATGGGAGCTGGTGCTGGCAATTTTCTGGCGGGTCCAAAAACTTTGGGCAGAGCGGCAGCTGTCCAGGTCTGCTCCTTGGCTACCCGGGTTCCAGGCCACCGTCCTGTCTTTGGTCTGTAGGGAAGGAGTTCACGAAAGCTGGGCTCGGGTGTGCTCCGTGGGGCTCCACAATTCCACTTCGGCCCTCCTTCCCTTGCCCTCTCCAGGTAAATTGGTCCACAAAAGTCCTAGGAAAAGTAAGGTCCATCCTGACAGGGCCTCCATATCAGAATAAGGCATTATAAAAGTGGGTGCGCCCGGTGCCCAGAGGAGATCGTTAAGTGACAGTGCAAAACCTACGCACTGCCATTCAGCCCTCGACACGATCACTTTACATCTTGGCTTGGTAGGCCCGATCATATTAGTCCATCCGTTTCAAGACAACTTCCAGTGGCCACCGCTAGGAGGTTATGATCGCACTTCCACCAGTCCAAGATAGTTACGGAAGTGCGTATTTAAATATTTATATACACTACATGTTGCTCCCCCTATCTCGCTGGTGACTGACCACACGCACTCTCGCTTACTGGGTAGTTATGTTGATAGTCCAGAAAATGTACGAAAAAACACATAATCCATGCTATCGAGAAGCAAAAAATTTGATCGGGTAGAAGAAAAAATTCTAAGAAAGATAGCGTTTTTTGCATCTTTCCAGCTGGTGCAGAACATAACCTAAAAAAATCAGAAACAGTCGAAAAAAGGGTTTTTTGCATTTATAAAAAAAACAAAACAATATATAAAAAAAAGTTAAATTAGAAAGTTGTAGCGAATAAAAATACCTATCGAAAGACACTTGTTTGATACGATTTCGTTAGTTATTGCCCGAGTAAATCGCGAAACTTCATCGAAAATCGTCTTTTTTTTTTCGCTGTGAACGGTTCAATTTTTATAATAATTATTTGTAATTAACACATACTGTTACCTCTGCCAAGTAGAAAACGAGCATTTTTGAAAAATTGAAAAAAAATTAAAATTGCGCCCTTTAGAGCGAATTTTTGGAAAAAAAGTCTTTTTTTAAATCGTTCATTACCCAGGATTGGGATGACCTAGAGAAACAATCCGGGGCTTAAATTCTTCATAAAGGATTGTACTATCATGTGTCGTAAGAAAAATTTTGTTTTATCCCTTTATAACCTCAAATAAAATGAATAAAAATCAGGATGATTTCGAAAATGCCAATAATGCCAAACTTATGACTTTTCTCAAGTAGTTTTTATATTCATTAATATTTTTTATTATTTAATTTTTATTACAACATTCATGGTTTTGGCATAAATAAGAAATTAGAAATTTAAATACAGTAGGTACTATAAAATTAAAATAAGTATACTTTTATTTTATCATTCATCAATTTTTTTACAAGTTTTGTAACATTTGATTGTCGTCTTGTTCTGTATCAGAATTTTCGTCAATTACATCTAAACCTAAGTCAGGTATAACATCAGGTTTCGTGCACACAATTTCGAAATTATTACAATTCTCCTCGTCGCATTTGGAACAAATACTTGAACATTTCAAGCAATGCTTCTTACATCCACAATTTCCGCTTTTACACCCGCTTTCGCAGCGACATGCTATTTTTTTTAGCAATCTCGTCAGGAACAAGAACGTCGTTGGTATAAACAGGCATTAACATACCATTTACAATTTTCCAGCCCCACTCATTAGCCTCGATATTATTACCATGCCACATTTGCAACTGCAAATAAACTCGCATTGCATGCTGTTTTGCAGCTCCTACTGTTGGTGGTAAACTTCCCAATTGAAAAGTAGCTCGAGATGTCGATCGCTTAAAAATATCGAATCGAAACTCATTTAAAGTTCCTTGCCAAGTTTTACAACTTGATTTTTATTCATTTTATTTGAGGTTATAAAGAGATAAAACAAAATTTTTCTTACGACACATAATAGTACAATCCTTTATGAAGAATTTAAGCCCCGGATTGTTTCTCTAGGTCATCCCATTCCTGGGTAATGAACGATTTAAAAAAAGACTTTTTTCCCGAAAATTCGCTCTAAAGGGCGCAATTTTCATTTTTTTTAAATTTTTCAAAAATGCTCGTTTTCTACTTGGCAGAGGTAACAGTATGTGTTAATTACAAATAATTATAATAAAAATTGAACCGTTCACAGCGAAAACAAAAAACGACGATTTTCGATGAAGTTTCGCGATTTACTCGGGCAATAACTAACGAAATCGTATCAAACAAGTGTCATTCGATAGGTATTTTTATTCTCTACAACTTTCTAATTTAACTTTTTTTTGTATATTGCTTTGTATTTTTAATAAATGCGAAAAACCCTTTTTTCGACTGTTTCCGATTTTTTTAGGTTATGTTCTGCACCAGCTGGAAAGATGCAAAAAACGCTATCTGTCTTAGAATTTTTTCTTCTACCCGACCAAATTTTTAGTATCTCGATAGCATGCTTTTGGACTTTATCATTGGTTCATTCCTAGATTCCCTGGACTATGACATCAACGACGATATTCCACCATTTTTCCAAAATAAAAACGGGTGCCCACAACCGAACTAATTTCGGTGCCCACAAGCGGATTTGGCAGCCATCTGGAGAAGTGGTGAACAAAAATTTTTGTGTCAACATATTGGTTGCAATCAGTATTACATCACAAAGTATAATAAATTTACTAATTAAATATGCATTGCACTCACCTTCTCGATTGATTCCCTTCGATTTATAACACTATTGAAAGGGTTTAAAAATTTTTTTTTGTGATTTTTTTCAAGCACAGACAAATAAATTTGTTTACAGCACAAAGCAGACGTGTCTGTTCGTTTTGGTTTTTGGCACAAAAAGATCGTGTTGCCGTAATACACAAATAACATTTGTCAAAAAAGCCTCATCTGCTTTCCGTCAAAAGATACCCAACAAACAATTTCTCTCTTATAAAGCCCTCCAAGAATTTTATAAGAACTAAATTGGGCTTTAGCTAAGATATATAACTTTGACAAATTATTCTTTAAGAATTCTTGAAGAGCGTTACTAGCCTGAAAGTGTCGTATGAAAATAATCTTGTAACCGCCTGGAATATTTCTTGAGGAGTTCTTGAAGTCGCTTATAAGATAGTGTTAAAAGCAGATATAAATACTAACACCTATAATGGACTTAAGGAGATGTGCTATGAGAGCTCGATCTCCTATAATCGCTTAAAGTAAGGCTGCTACACAACACTCAAATTTCTCTTGGGCTAGTTTACAAGATTATTATCAGAATGTATTTTTATAATATTCTTGTATAAGAACATTACACGTCATTTTAGAAGCATGTTCAAGTTCAAATAAGATTGTGTGTGTCTTTGTGATATTCATTTTCATTTATGTATTAATTTGTACTTATAAAATCCTCTAAAAAGATTTTAAAAAAGTTAAAGAAATAAAATAATGCCTCCATTATATTCATATTTTAATAAGATGACAGACTTGAATTTTATCGATTGATATTGGAAATTTTGCTGCGAATGAAATTGCGTTGATAAAATATGGTATGACACCTCCAAAAAATACTTATCGCCATTAAAATTTTGCGTATAAATCAACATGAAACAATAAGTAAAAATAAATTATTTTTTATTTACTTGTTAGAAAAATTAAGGAAAATGTTGTCGGTTCCATATAATGTTTCAATAAAATAATTTGAAATCACAGAATAACGGATTTAAAAAAAAGAAACTTTATAATTCATACCGGATGCATTTTCCTTTTTTCTAATTAAAGGAAAAATGGCCGATTTTTTTGTTGTGGCTAAAATATTTACAAGTCTATTTCACGAACTCATTCTTAATTGTGAACCTTATCAGTAGATTAAAATAGCCTATTCTTATTAAATTCTATTTCAAGGCTATTGTAGAAAGAACTACTTCGCTTTTACCTTAATTGAACTTTTTTAAGAATTTGCTCTTGTATTGTTCTTGGCTAAGGTTATTACTAGAGTACTATCAAGATTAACTATAAAGAGTTCTTAAATTAAGCTATTATAAGCATTTAACTGAAATGTATTCCTGGCTAAAGTTGCCACAGGAGCATTATGGGAATTGATAAAGTTTACTCTTAATAAATATTATTATAAGAGTATTATTAGAACAGTTGATAAAGAGTTCCTAAATAAAACTATTACAAGTGAATGATTAAAATATGCTCCGGCATAAAGCTGCTAGAAGAGTGTTATCGGAACCTCCAGTTTTGACAGTTGAGAATGTAATTTTAATGGGCACTAGCTGCTAAACCGCTACGATACCCCCGCACCAGCATACAATTTTTTATTTCTCTGATAAAAACCAATCTTCAGCTGGCCGCTTTTAAATTTGTTAACATCCTGAATAAACTATACAAATTTACATAAAAGTCTTTTATTTTATTGTATGAATAAATGGTGTAAATATTATTACTGCTTGATTATAATTAAAAGCTACCATTTTACATAACAAAAGGCATTTGGATATTTCTTGTTTTCTTCGTAGTGCAATAATTTGTTTACTTCAGAGTTCAGACAATTTTTTGGCTGACTGAACATATGGTCAAACTGTCATAACGCTCTTAAAATAATCACGTAAAAAATGATTCTCTATAATACCTTTAAATAAGACTTAATATTTATAACTCTATTATTAAAACTTCATATAAAATTGCATGATTATAGAGTTTTTACATAAAGTATTTATTAGACTTTACATTTCTAATGTTCTTATAAGATCATGCGCCACAGCTTGTAGCCGTTTGTTCTAAAAAAATTCTTAAGCATACCTCTTAAAAAAATTCATTCTTATTTTTCTTATAATGTATTACACAAAGCTATTGCAAGATTGTAATCAGAATAAGTTATCTTCTGAAAAGACAAAACTTTCTGTTAAGGGTTTTAAATAAGGGTGCACTCTTCAAGAAAGACTTTATAGCTCATACAAAACTGAATCCTTGAAACAGTCGCATCTAAATACGCTATTAGAAGTGATTTTTAGGAAAAACCTTAATCAACAATTTTAAAGAAACACCTCTTTGTGAAAAATCTAATAAGAGTTTTATAAGCCCAAATTGAATTTTTCCAAGAGTCTACTCTTCTAAAATGTTAGTTGGGTATGCACGGGTGTCCCACAACCGCCCACAACCGAAACTCTTCCCCTACTATAAGTTGACACCCTCGGAAAAAAACCGGGATAAAATAACAAAGAGAGTGAAAACGGTTCGGTATTTTTTTACAGCAAAACAGGAATATCTTCGTTTTCTAAGAGTAAAAATGGTATAACTATACTTCAGCGCAAGAACGGTGTATCAAAAAACCGAGAGCAACTTAACAACTAACTTTTTATTCCGCTTTTGCTCTCAATGAAAACTTATACCGCTTTTGAGTGGAACTAAAATTTGAACCCCTTTTGTTCTCAGTTTTCATTAAAAATGATTTTGCTTATGCTTTTCCCAATATAAGCATAACCAAAGCGTCAACCTCCTTTACTCGAATTTTGCATCACTCGAAGATTTTTTACAGTCCCCTGCTATTCAAGTTAATAAGGTTCCACTGTATAGGTTTTGCATTTTTACAATTTTTTTTCGTTTTTGAGGTTAATTTTTGCAATAATAAAAATTTTTGTTATTTTTGAAATTTCCGTTTTTGATATTTTTCGAGATTATAGAATTTTTCACTTGGAATTATTAAGCGAAATGCTGAAACTTGGCAGAGAGGGTTCTTAATAAGGGGTTATAAATTCTACCAATTTTCTACCCCGGAAGCCCACTTTTTAGGGGGTTTCAGTCCTCAAAATGGATATTTTTCGATTTTTCTGCAATTTTGTTAGTGAAAGGCTAAAAACGGGGAGAAATCTTCCTTTGAGGGTTCTTAATAAGAGGTATTAAAGTCTACCGATTTTCCACCTTTGGAAAGCTCCCTTTTAGTGTTTTGCTCCCAAAATGAATATTTTTCGATTTTTCTGCATTTTTTGCAATATTTATCTATCTTTAATTTTAAATACAATATCTGATATCTAATGACAAAAGAAGATTTTTGTTTCTTTTTGGTTTTGGCCAAAGTCATGGGTAGGATGGAAAATCAGACAAAATTTTTGAAAACATCAAAATTATACGTTCAAGTAGAGTATATTCTCCACAATGTATGCCGCTGTAAAAGTGAATAATGCAATTATAATAGTAGAAGATCCTTTGAGTCTTTATCAAAGAATGCTACTGTTAAAAAATCTAATAAAGAGCTTGAAGTGTACCATTTCCTATCTCCCTTATTAAGAAAGCTGAAATGCGCAAAACTGCAAAATCTAATCTTCACGATGAATTTAAAATTGTAGACGAAGCTACAACCACTACCGCGATGTCATCCGCGAACCCAATTGCCACTGCTTCCTTTGGGAGACGAAGCCCCAACACATCATTGTACACTACGATCCACAGGAGAGAACCTGTAGCAGGACTTTCTACTATGTACTATGCACTATATATTGTGTACTCGGTCGTGAGTGTGTTAAGATTGATTTGGAAATATAGACTGGCCATAGAAGTTTTCACTTCCAACGTGTGGTCCTACGCACACCAATTTTTTATGTATCGGGGCAAGACCCTCGTAAGTACAGGCCTGGAAGCAGAGAGGCCAACTAATACTAACATAGCTGAAAAGTGGCCACAAGTTTCTGACAGTTGTGGAATTAACATGGCCGAAGCCATAAGAAGCAATTTTTTAAGTTTGTTTTTGCACTAAAAAGTGGTAAAATATTGTATATTTTCACTTTTTGGTGCACATGGATTATCAGTGATTAGTGCTTTAGTGATTTAATAAAAAAAATTAAAATGAAGTGAGTGGTTAAGTGTATTTTAAGAGTGTTAATTGATTAGGTGACCATTTTTGTTTACATTCGCGGTGGTTTTTTCGTGTTAATTTAGGGAAAAAATGTTGAATTTGTGTAGTAATATAATAAAAAGTTCTTTTTAAGTGATTAAAGATTATTATAGAATAGTTATTAAAAACATAAGTGCAGAAAAATGTGAAGGAAAAGTGAAAAAGTTATTGTTATTCATGTTGTGTGGTAGTACTTGCACTTATGTTTTTAATAGCTCTTCTATAATAATTTTTAACTACTTTAAATTCACTTTTAATTCCATTACTACACAAATTCAACACCTTTTCCCTAAATTAACACGAAAAAACCACCGCGATTGTAAACAAAAATGGTCACCTAATCAATTAACACTCTTAAAATACACTTAACCACTAATTTTTTTTTAATTTATGGACTCAGATCACTAAATAACTTATCACTGATAATCCGTGTGCACTAAAAAGTGATAAAATACAATATTTTACCACTTTTTATTCCAAAACCAAAGTTAAAAAATTGCTTCGTACGGCTTCGGCCATGTTAATTCCACAACTGTCAGACCATTTTGGCCGCGCACAGATCCAACCAAAAAGTCTGCTTCCAGGCCTGTACTTACGAGGGTCTTGATCGGGGACTTTCTTTAGTAAGGTGTTTGGCCTAGTTCATACAACCATGTAGGCTAACGAAAAGCAGCCTTGATGGAGTACTATGGCTGTCCCCTTCAACCGACCGGTATAGACTGTGACGCCGGCGCAGCCAAGTTTAAAGTGCGCGAGGATGAAGGAGATTTACTTCCACTTTAGTTCACAAAGGAATACTGATGAACACCATTTTCCGTTTGTGAGGTAAGTTGTGGTGGCCTTCACTTAATTTTTTTAATTTATATTTAGTTTTTGTTTATTGTTTTGTTATTTAGTTTTGCTTATTTTGGTTTATTTATTTTGTTGTTTTTTGCTTTCTAAAAGCATAAACCCGCACTCCATACTGACCTAGTCATTAATCCTCGTAGAACTGAAATTTCATGACCGCCGTGAAGGGTTTTTGAGACTGAGCTAGCACCATCTTGTGAAAGTATTTTTTAAAATTCCCTTTAATATTTGATGTTCTAATCGAATTTTCATCGGCGATCCTGTTATTATTAATAATAATCATCCAGATTTATAGAGATCATAAAAATTACATTAGATGAAAACGAAACAGATACTACTTAAAAGCCTGATTCCTCTACAAGCATACACCACCCAGTATGTGTTCAATCATTTAAATTGCCTTAAGAACACTACAAGGTTAAGAGGAGTTACAACAATTTTTTCCGGTAACATTTTTATGGGCTTTTATTAGGCTATTATTTTATCCTCAATAATTCTTCAAGTTTGCCCTAGGCTGCCAATGTTTCCATCCAAACTTTGATGTAGAGCTCTTTTGTCCATCCTGAACAAGCTAGAAAATACTGTCCAATTACTGACTTTAAAGGCATGAAGCTTAACAGTTAACATAATAAAACTAAAAACTTTTCAAATGTCTTAAACTTCTGACGTATATGTATAACACTTGCACCCAAGTACCAATATTCAAGCGCACGAGGGAAACAAAGGCTCGGCAAAAGAACAAAAGTTCGTCCCCTGAGGAAAACCAATTTTCACTTTATTATTCCTTAAATTTATCTCTATTCGTTTGTGTGAAGTATTCTTTGATGCTATATCCTTTTTTTCTTCATTTTTTTTTCGTTCTGGAATAACTTTTGATATCTATTTTATGGCTTTATATTTGGGCAGGCTCTTATTTTTGTTTTTGGCTCCTCTGATGTCCCGGCTGGCACACTTTTACCACCACTTGACGGGCAACATAATCGTAAATTTCGTAAAATTTATCCTCAGGATGTGCTCATATTCGTATATGGGTTGTGAAGTATACGAGTTGGTTGTGGCTTTTGGGAATATATGGATCAGAACCAAAAGGATTTTCCGTGTAAATCAAATGGGAAAATATTTTATTACATGCCAATATATTTTCTTTAAAGCATATGAGATGAAAATTCCCGCGTATACAACGCTTTGGTAAGTCTTTTCATTTATAGGAAATACCTCTTTTTTCCCGAAATATTTGATTCTTTCTGGTAAGGGAAAGGCAATGAAAAAATAGTATATACTCGTATACCTTTTTCTTGGTGGGGACGAGTGTGTCGGTTTTTGTGGCGATTTTATTTTGTGTATTGATGTTATATCATTCTCGGTTTTAGTATCACTATTATTTCTTTTGTTAGTAGATTTTATACAAAGTCTGCAACAGCATAAAGAAAATTTATCAAACCAATAAAGGCCTAAGTACGTCCTTAGTATGTCATTAGCCTGTCCAAATATAGAAGAAAGAAACTGTAGACGATTGTGATGGTCATGTTTATTTTCATAATTTTAATCATCTATCTGTCGTCCTACTTAATTGATCGCTGATTCAAAAATAAAATTAATTCCTGGCATACCATCATCAAAGAAATATTTTCAATACGGTTCAAACCTATCCTCCCACTACATTTCAACATCACTCCCAGGGCGACGAAACTCATTTCCTCCTCCATTTAAATTGATTATTTTCTGATGTCATTACTTCAAAGATGATGACGTTTAATTCAATTTGTCTACCCGCAACTAAATGTCTTGAAGGTAGGAAGAAATGGGCAAATATTTGTACATCCATACCGTACATGCAAAGATGCATTGTTTATAGTTGTATCTATAGTGGTATAGGTGTTATAGTTTTTTAAGTAGAGACTTGTGGAATTAAGTGTAAATATCAAACAATATTGGGGGGTGCCAAATGGTAATAACGGCCTCGGGGACCTTTGGTGGTGCCGGTACACCAAAGAGATAAGTCCTGAGTAACGCCATCTGCGATCTAAGATCTTCCGCTATGCTACCGAATCCTACCTCCACCTCCACGAAGATGTTGTCCTTACATCGGGTGACCCCTGGATGCTCTTGTCTTTACAAGAGTAACAGACGGAGGAGGGTGAAAGGCGAGTGTTTCGCGCCTCAAAACGAAACTAATACCGGACTGGTCCTCCAGGTTGGGGGTTGGGCGGCAGGCTGACAACCTTCCACCGTAAAAACCCACCCGTCACGAATCCTCAAGGCAGGCCTCGGACAGGACGGACTCAAAGGCAACGACCCAGGCAACGGAATATGGAATTCGATTTTGGAACTTGGAACGTCAGAACGCTCAACAGAACAGGCGCTCTGCGTTCGCTTTTATTATTGCTGGAAAAATACGACATAGCAATCACCGCTCTACAGGAAACTAAATGGACTCAGAGTGGCATTACGGATCACAGAACCCACACGATACTCTCCAGTGGTTCATCGAATGGAAGAAGAGAGTTCGGAGTTGCCTTCATCGTGGAAAAGAAAATGAAATCACTGATTCTGGACTTCAAGCCAGTAAGTAACAGAATATGTACGCTTCGCATCAAAACAAGACTACATAACATTAGCCTCATAAACGTCCATGCGCCCACAGAAGACAAGACGGATGAAGAAAAAGAGGAATTCTACCAAGAGCTAACAAACGCCATCAGATTAATACCGTCAAACGATATTAAAATGGTGCTTGGAGACATGAACGCTAAAGTAGGAAAAGAAGAAGAGTTCCTAGGAATCATAGGAAAGCATAGCCTACACAACGTTACCAATGACAATGGTAGTAGATTGATCGATCTTGCTAGCTCGAACTCAATGGTAGTAAGTTCGACAATGTTCCCGCACAAAAATATCCATAAGATGACATGGCAGTCACCAGACGGAGTAACAAATAATCAAATTGATCACGTCCTAATTGAGAGAAGAGGGGCCACCAGCATACTGGATGTAAGAACAATGAGAGGGGCGTGCTGTGGCTCGGACCACTATTTAGTCAAAGTGAAATTTAGATCCCGTATAGCGACAAAAACACAGAGAGGGCAAACACAACCAAAATACGACATAGATAAGCTAAAACTTGAAGAAAGAAGAGATGCCTATCAGAATGCTGTCGTACAAAACCTGAGAGAAATAGAAGAAGAACAGCCCAACATCAACGACAAATGGGAGCAAATTAAAAACAGCGTAAAGGGAGCAGCAGAAGAGGCACTAGGCTGGGTCACCCGACAGACTGGAATTGACTGGTTTGATCAAGATTGTAGAGCCGCAATAGAAGAACGAAACCAGAGCCACCGGGAGTACATTGCAAGGCCCACAAGAGCAAGGATGGAAGTCTTCCAGCAAAAAAGAAGAACCGCAGATAAGCTCTGCAGAAAGAAGAAGAGAGAATACCTAAATAAGAGGATTCTACAGATACAGGAAGACTTCAATGAAGGGAGAATCAGACAAGCGTACAAAGGAACTCGCCAGATCAGCAATAAGTTTCAGCCAAGAACGGACATCTGCAGAGGCATAGATGGGAACCTGTTAGCAGATCCGGATCTTATAAAAGAAAGGTGGAAAGAATATTTTCAAAACCTATTGAATCCGACCCGCACAGTAAACGAGGATCCACAGACGGACGCATTTGTAATTCCTCAAGATAATATCACCATAGAACCACCAACACTGGGTGACGTACATGAAGCCCTAAAAAGGCAAAAAAACAACAAATCGCCAGGCATCGATGGAATAGCAGCTGAGTTGCTAAAGGAAGGAGGACCACAACTCTTAGCAGCCTTACACCAACTGATATGCAGCATCTGGGAGGAAGAAGCTATACCAGATGACTGGAGGAAAGCCATTATATGTCCAATATACAAGAAAGGAGATAAATTAACCTGTAAAAACTACAGAGGCATCTCTCTCCTCAGCACCAGCTATAAAACCTTCACAATCCTTGTGAAACAAAAGCTAGAACCTATAGCGGAAGGCCTTATAGGAGAATATCAAGCTGGTTTTAGGACAAACAGGTCAACATCCGACCAGCTACTGACCTTAAAGCAAATTCTGGAAAAAACCTGGGAAAGGAATGTGGATATATACCAGATATTTGTTGACTTTCGACAGGCATATGACTCAATAAACAGAGAGAGGCTGTACGAGATCTTATCAGAATTAGGAGTCCCCTCAAAGCTTATACGACTGGTCAAAAGCGCAACAAATGGCTCACTGGCGAAAGTAAGGATCCAAAATGCAGTAACAGAAGAGTTCGAAGTGCGACAAGGTCTTAGACAAGGGGATGGACTGGCCCCCATGCTTTTCAACCTGGCCCTAGAATGGGTGATAAGGAAAACGTCAGTCCAGAGAAGTGCATCAATAGCAACCCAGTCTGTACAATTACTTGCGTACGCGGACGACGTGAACATCGTGGGAAGGTCCTTTTTGTCAGCAAAAGAAGTTTATGTCGGACTAAAAGAGGCGGCAAAGGACATAGGCCTGAGCATCAACGAAGAGAAAACAAAGGTGATGCAACAATCCAGAGCTGGAAGATTTAGAATGGGAAGAAATATAACTATCGACGAACACAACCTAGAAGTAGTCGATAAAACAGTCTACCTTGGGTCTACAATTACAAAAAGAAACGAAGAAAAAGAAGAGATAACTAGACGAATACTACTGGCTAATAGAGCCTTTTATGCCCAGAAACAAATACTGCACTCAAGATTTGTGCACAGAAAAACGAAACTCTCACTCTACAAAACAGTAATACGACCAGCACTGTGCTATGGCAGCGAGACTTGGACTATGACCCAGGACATAGAGGAACGAGTCAACAGGTTTGAGAGAAAAGTCCTCAGGTGCATAATAGGCCCAACCAGAGAGGATGGAATATGGAGAAGGAGATACAACAGCGAGTTGTATGAAATTTTTGACGACCCAGAACTCTCAATTTTAATAAAAATTAACAGACTAAGATTAGCCGGTCACGTAGTCAGGATGGAGGACAATCGCATCCCAAAACGGCTTATGATATCAGAAATCTCGGGAAATAGGCCAGTAGGTAGACCCAGGAGGAGATGGATAGACTCTGTGACGGCTGACGCAGAGACAATGCTGAACATCCGGAACTGGAGACATGCTGCAAGGGACCGTCAAACGTGGAGGAATGCCCTAGAGGAGGCCAAGGCTCGATTTGGGCTGTAGCGCCATTGGATGGATGGATCAAACAATATTGGAATAAAATTAAAAAAATTCAATTTATTTTAGCAAGAAGGTATTTCGGTATAATTAGAGGCATTGTGGTTACCAATATGAAAATATTTTTTATGTAAAAATCTTTGGAGGGGGAATCACACGCCCGTCATGTAACAGGTCGTGTCGTGGTCCAATGCTATTAGAATGAGCGTCGAATGTTTCGATGCTGTAAGAATTCAAAAATACTCTCTGCGAAAGGCTGTTTCACGACCGCGCATTACCTTTCTCATTGAATAAATTACTTGAGTAAGCATCCTCCGTAGTTGGAAAGAGGTTCAAGTAGTTAGGCAGGAAAAGCCTCCCACGCAACACCTAAAGACTTCAGGCCAATCAGCCTATCATTCCTTCTTTTAAAGACTCTAGAAAGGCTAACCGAAATATATCTGACTAAGGTAGACCATACCAACCTGGGAGCTCGCTGGCACACAACATGCCTATACATAGGGCAAATCTACTGATACTGCTCTTCACTCATTGGTTTCAACCATTGAAAAATCACTCGAGGTCAAGAAATATATATTAGTGGCATTCCTTGACATAGAAGGACCATTTAACAACGTACTCCCGGACGCCATTACCCTGGCGCTGGTGTCTCTCATCCACCAAATGCTTACTTGCAGGAAGGTGAGCTCGATCCTAGGCGACAGCTCAGTCCGAAGGGTCGGCACGCCGCAAGGAGGAGTACTTTCCCCGATCCTATGGGTGCGCATCTATGAACCAGCAGTTGCGACGCGTGGAGGCAGGGGGCACCACGTCCTGGCGTTAGCGGATGACGTTGTTATCATCAGAAAAGGAAAAATTTCCTCAAGTCCTCTATGATCTCATGGAGGCGGCGCGCGTTATGGTGGATCCACACTACACGGACTTTAGCTCATACGCGCTTGTGCCTTTTTTTTCTTTATAGAGTATTTAATGGCAAAGGCACAGTACGGCCAAACTGCGCGGACAAAAGGCCGTGCTTAAAAAGGTACATTGTACTTCCACACAATACGGGATTTTTAAATGAAAATTGGTTCTTTTCTCAATGTAGATTAATCAATATTCAGTAAATAATTATTGTCCTTCAGATTAGTTCTTATTTTAGGATCAAAAACTAACGATTCAGAAAATTAAAAGGCCTTTCCGCCAAAAGCGCGTGGGATCTAAGTCCGCGTAGTGAGGACGGGCCTTTACAAACCCTTTCAACCTGGACTGCCACGCGTGGACTCAACCTTAACCCAGTAAAAACGGAACTGGTTCTCTTCACAAGGAGGTATAAAACCCCACCTTTAACACCCCCAGTTCGAGAGACATGATAGATTAAGCACATAAAACCATGAGGATTTACTTTGCCCGGTATGAGAACAGCATGTAAATGAAAACAATAAAGAATAGAGCAGGCAGCAGGTAGTAGTATATAAAAAACCTAGTATAAAAGATTTTGAACATGATCTGCGAGGTGATATGATGTACGCACAGTCAATAAAGCTAGCAGTCTTGCAAAGCTTGTCAAGTTACTACTAACTAACTTTCCTACATTTTGAAATAATCTTTTCTTGACTAGCGCTACGCACCACCTTTATTGTAGGACACTGTTGTATTTGGGTTAAAGATAGGCTGAGTTCGAAAACGTCAAACTGCGGTAGCACTGCAAATCAGATGTCCGGAAATGTCAACGAGTTGCAGAAAGTTCTGCAGCTCAGCAGGTTTAGAGTTCGGAAATGCAGTGTAAACGTATCCCTGCAGCAAAGTTGTGCAGATTGTGCAGTGTAGAAACTGGCACTGCTTTTGCCTTTTGTTGAATGTGAGCCGGTTTAGACGGTGCGCTCTAGCGCATGTGCCTCACGAACTTTGTGGATAAAGGGAGAAGTGGGGTGGTACCTCTCTTCATTCTCACTCCTCCCTTCATCTCCAACCGTTCGTGAGGCACATGCACTGAAGCGCATCGTCTAAAACAGCTCTGTCAAAATGGAGCATCAGGTTTCAGACTAAGTTTTATTTTATAAGTTTTAGTATAATTAATTTTTTTTTCGTTATAGAAATCAAAAAAAAGAGTGGTCGGATTCTGAAGTGAAATTATTAATTAATACTCGACTCAAATTTGAAGTTGAGTTTAAAAGCAGGAAAAGAAAAAAAACAGTGTTATGGGGAGTTTTGTTAAGAGACATGAAGAATATTCAGCCAAATTTTCGGTTTAATATTGAAGACGTCCAAAAAAAGTTTTCTAATATCATGACAACTTATAAACGAATAAAAAAAAGATATTCGGAATCAGTAAGAGACGCAACGACATGGGAATACTTCGAATTGTTAGATGAAGTTTTTGGAAATAAGCACTTCATTTCTCCTCCACAAGAATTATTAGCAGCTTCTGAAAGTTGTGGCGATGTAGAAAATAACGATCCTTCACCAGTAAGGAAAAAAAGAAAAAGATGGTGCACTTTCTTTTCTTCAAGAACAGGCCAAAGAAGATCAGAAACGACATGAAGAAGTTATTGTTTAAAGGGAAAAGGTACAAGCAGATAAAGAAAGAACAGAAGTGTTAAAAGATTTAAAAAGACTTTTGGAACAACGTGTATTAAATTAAACAGAATTGTTCTTGTTGTGAATTCATTTATTTTTAATTTTTTTACAAATCTGTATGAATTGTTTTTGTTTTGTTGTTGTGAATTAGTTAATTTTTATTTTTTTTAGAAATATATAAGAATTGTTTTTGTTTTGTTAAAAAAAAGAAAATATGTTTATTTTGAATAAAATACTCGACTAAACCTTAAGCTTTTTATTATTCACTATGCACATAATAAATTCATAATGTTGTTGCGTTTGGTTACAGCTTCATCATTTGGTTCATTGTTGCTTAGGCTTTCGTGGATATCATTTTCATCATTTCTAATAATATTGTGCGATATATCGTCTACACCTTCTCTTATAATAATAAAATTATATAAAACTATACTTGAAACTACCTACTATGTATTTAATTAGTATCATTTTTTAATATCTATAAACTTTAAAATTCTAAATTTGTTTTTAAGCCGGCCAAATGCTTGTTCTATACATACTCTAGTGGAGCTATGTATTATAGTTATATTTTCTCTGGTTTAAAGTTAGGAAACCATTATCTTTAAATGGTACCATCATATACGAACTAAGAGCATAGCCCGAGTCGCCTAAAAGATGATTTCCTTCAAGTAATGTAATAGTACCTCTTTCTAAGCCTTTTCCTAAAGGACTGCTGTTCCACACAGAGGCATCATGACAACGTCCTGGGAAACCAAAGAAAATATCCATAAATCTTCCTGTGCTATCGCAAACACCCTATGAAAAATGAAAGAATACAATAAAATAATTTGTGTTCTACTAACCAAAGTATATAAATAAATTTAACACATTTACTTGTAAAATTATGCAACAGAATCCTTTTCTGTTATAATAGCTACTACATTCCTGTTTTGGTGTTAAGATAGGAATGTGAGAACCATCCACGCAACCGATGACAAATGGGAATGGTTCTTTTCTCAAAAATTGAAAACCGTCTAAAATTTTACTCTCTTCTATAGATGATTTTGGCCATTGTATATAATTCGCTCTTACTAAATACAACACTTTAATTGTTTTTAAAAATGATTCGTATGCGGAGCCTCGGCCAATATTGAAACGGTTCGATATATCCCGAAAACTGGAACCATTACCTAATTTCCATAGTGTAATGTATAAACTTTTTTCTAAAGGTAATCGAGGGCGACCTGTTGAGGCAATTTTCCCATATATTGTGAGATCCTTATGAAGTTCCTAAAATATAGATTTTTAGTTCACGAATATAAATATCTCATATATCATATATTACTTACCCGAGATGTTAATTTGGTCATCCTGAAGTGGCTGTAAAAAATGTCGTCAGGATACATTTTGATCGTATTTTTAGGTACAGCGCGCCTGGGTTTTTTTTATAAAAATACAATAATGTTCTTCTAAGTTTTTTTCTTTTATTTAGAGATTCACGAGTAGTTTTTAAGGTAGAGTTATTGGCGACACCCATTTCACTGCAACATAAATTAATAATTAATGATTCCAAAGTATGCTCCATTTTTCTTTTCACACATTGACCACTGTTTTGCAGCTACAACACGAGTCCAAAAACGTCACCTAAGCTTGCAGTTGCTTTGACGCTGCGTTTACACAACCCGGACTGAGTATTCACTACAAGTTCATTTGCAGAGCTGCCTGGCGGTGGGGGCCCTTCGGTTGGACCATTAATATTGTAGGACAACCGTTTTTTTTTAGTTCTTTACTCCATTATCTCTTGATTTCAATAACAAACAAATTGTTACTAATAAAATTTTTACAATCACCAAACCGGAATGTTTGACGCACACGCGTTTCATTAGGAACCACTATCGCGAATTTTCGCAGAGAGAAAAGTTGGGCGTCTCGTCAAAAGGAAGCTGCTCACGAAGTTTCAGCTTGTTACTAATTATTAAAAATAAAATGCCCTGTACTGTGTACTATAAACAACTGGACACATAACAAAAAAAGCTCCTCTTACTTAGGGTTACCATTTTTTATTTTTGAAATACCAGACATTTAACTACAAAATGCCTGATTTTAGAGTAAAAAGCCTGACCAGTAACCATTGTTAATTAATGTTAAAAAAAATAATTGATCGTTAATTACTACAAACGTGATGGACCGATCTGGCTGAAATTTTTTGTACATTATCGGGACAACAAAGACACCATCTTCAAGCCCTCTATGTTCAGCTGTTTCCAAGTAAAAAATAGTGAAAATAACGTGATTTAAAAACTTTGGAAGGTATTTGTAAGTTCACAATTGGACCTAGCGACCTCTATGGGTACTAATTTTATAGAAAATTTCATAACTAATAACTTTCCCAAATATCTTATACTAAAAGTTATCAGGAACGGAGATATTGAAAAAAGTATAGAAAAAGTGTTTATTTTATTCACAATTAATTAATTAAAAAGTTATTCCAATTTGTGGGCAAACTTAGGGTGTTCAACTACACCCTAAAACGAAGCGATTCCAACAATAAGCTCGCCTATGGGCCAAACAATTTTTCTCCTTCTCACCGATTAGCCTAATACTCAGGGGCGGCGGAACACCTGTTGTGTGTGTTGACCATTCAACACATCAGCTCTCCCAAGTGTTGAAAATCAACACATGAGATCCCGTTTCTATTTTAGGTCTTCAACAAAATTTCCTAAGATGCTGTAGATTTTTTGCGGCAAAATGATTGGTCGATCAATATTTTACAAGAATTTTCCAAATTTATCCGGCTTCTCGTGACAATTCCCGGCTCGTCGTGCACGAACAAAAGGAGTTTTCAGTAGTAAAACGACTGAAAAGTTACCTTCGGCTGACGATGGGTCAACAAAGGTTGAACAGCTTTACAATGCTTCATATTTATCATAATGAATTTGATGAAATCGATACGAGCTGCAGCCTTTGCAAAAAGTTAGCTAATTTTTTTTGTATAATGTGTAAAGTAAACATACATATTTCTATGTATATTTTCAAAAAATGAATCTGAATGTGCACAGTAAAATTGAAGTTTTTGCAGATCTAGTATACCATTTTCCCTCCCCTTCCCCACCATAGAAATATAAACTAACATGGAACAGCTGTGCTGTGTAAAAACCCTGTACGTGAGCGACCACACTAAAGGTAGCTTGTTTAAAAGGACAGCAATAATGTGCACAAGTGAGACACAAATTGCCGAATTGTCTGGGGTAGCTTCTTGAGTGAATGGTGGCGTGCCAAGTCAATATTCAGGGGGCATAGATTTTATGCCAGGAATTTTAATCGCTCCGCTTTTAAAACGTCCCTCTTATTATTTCTGCATATTTTGGCCTGCACTGCCTTACCACTACTACCGAGTGAACTCAAACACATCAGGAATTGTGGTACGCCTAATCTGGCTTACAGCCATTCCGTGTTTAGTTTATATTTCTATGTTCCCCACCCTCCTTTTTAACCTTTCGAATTCAACACATAGCTTGGACCTGTTCCACCGCCTCTGCTAATACTTTGAATTGTTGGAAAGGATCTGTCCATTTCTCCAGGAAATGTGGTAATGGTGTACATTATCCTAATTTCTCCGTAAAAAATCTGTATTTGCACCATTTTCTGCAGCTTTAATAATAATTTTTTTCACTCACATATTGGTATACATTTTTCAGTTAATCATAAATCGATTGCAGAACAGAATCTATAATTGATATCACTTCTACAATGGAGGTTTTTTCTCTTTTATTTGTAAAATCTTGAAAAAGTTATGGTAAAAACAAAAAAACAACTTCAACTACCTTTTTCTCAAAAAAATACGTAATTAACCTATACTTTTTTTCCAAAAGCTAAATTTGACGACTCATAACTTTAATAGTTGGTAAGATAGAACCATCGCTTTTACCATTATAGATAGTTGGAGGAATTCTGGGTTCATGGGTAAAGGCCCAATTACAATGAACGGATGAGATCGGAACAGAATCGGATTGATCTGTCAAAGTGGTTTTCTGAGCACGCGTTTTCCATTTGAGCGATTACAATGAACGGATACAAGCGCATTTGATCGGATCTGGGCGGATTCGTTTTCGTTTGTTTAGAAATCGGCGGATTGGGCTGTCAGAATTTTTGTAAACAAGCCAAGTTAAATTTTGTTTTCTTTTTTTTTATAATTTAAAAAATATTTTCTGATGAATAATTTAATAGGAGAAGTAAAAGATTACGAATTATTATATAATAAGGCGAAAAGTGGTTATAGTTCCGGTGCGTTTCTTTGACATTTCAATCCGCGTAGATCCGTTCATTGTAATTGGGCCTTTATAGTTTATACGGTTACAAAAATACAGGGTGATACTGATATGTAAAACTTTATCTTTGTACAGTTCTGACCGTATTACTCAGAACGGACAAAGATTTTGAACTAGGCGCCATAGTAACTTATATTTAGCTCATAGAACCTTATCCAACGACGATTTACACATAGCTATTGGAGGTGGGTACCAAAATTTGCAACCTCCTTTACCGTATTAATTTAAATTATGTTGTATATTATTCTAACCTTTTATTTGTATACAAATGAAATAACATCAAAAATATAAGGTTAGATTTTACTCAAATCAGCAAATTTGGTGTTCCTTCTCTGCTTTACTAACAAGTACTAAAAAATAGAAAAGTGATATTGAGTAGATTTCATGTAAACAAACGTAACATTAAGAAGCTGCAATTCCATTCAATTTTGCTAATGTACAATCAATCAACGCCAGTTGAGATTCAATTTTGTGATTTTTCACCAATAATATGGAAAATAACAAAGAAAACATAATAAGAAGAAAACTAAAAATGAAAAAAGAATTAAAATCTCAATTATAAAAAAGCCTGACATCAACTAAAGCCTGCCCTGAGCCTGACAAGACTATAAAATGCCTGACATGTCAGGCGAAATCCTGACGAATGGTAACCCTACTCTTACTACCCCCCAGCAATCACTATTATTCTTTACAAAAACATGGAGAGATTAAAAAACAGCAAGCTAATGGAATATCGAGAATCCAGTCAGTCAAATATTAGCTACGTTCCAAAATTCGAGCAAAGTTCTCGCAAGCAATTAGCCTACTCGTTCCCACTTCTCAACAAAGGCATGAGTAGAGGGAGAAGCCAACTGCTTGCGAGAGCTTTGCTCGAATTTTGGAGCGCAGCTATTAAACGGCAAGCAGTGAGTCTTTAGACCGAAAAAACTGGCGCCCGTCTTGCACCTCAACCAAATTATACATATAGCTTTGTTTTGGTTTGACTACTCTAGATATCTTCAAGGCTTTGAACGGAGTACAGTATATCTTTCCATGTTGATTCCATACTATTGGTATCTGCTGAATTCAGAGTGATCTTTCTAAAACACTATAGAAATATAAATTAAAAAAATTAGTCTACATTTAAGCAGAATTAAATATAACCAAAATTACCGCAGTCATATCACATTGGCTCATACTAGATCATGCTGCTAAGCTGGGTAACCCGCACAACGTCGGTTGCCATAGCTTCAGGAAGACGAATAAGAGAGAAGCAGTTGTAATACTATGTAAATGCCCGGTCGGGCCCAAGACTTAAAAGAGATCTTCACACCGAAGGTCCGATCACTGATATGCTCCCTAAACTCCACAGGTTCGTTTTAGACATCTATCACAGTCGACTAAACAACCATCGAATTTTGGGTACACGAAGTGCCAAAGCGATAATTAGGCCTTCGGTCGCACTTGAGGCAGCCCTACACCTAATCCAACCTTTGCAGAATCAAATATTAAGTCAGAGAAAAGTTCGTGGCGTTGTGTGAAAATTAATTTGTTTAAACCAAATATACTACAAAATATACACAATTTTTCGTATCAGTAGTTAACAAACCTCTTAATACCCAATTCCCCTGAGGAAGTTCTACAGAGGTTGGAAGGAGCGGTAGTCAGAGGCTCTTATGTCTGGACCATAGGTGTATGCAGCAGAACTTCCCAACCAGACTCTCCCAATTTTTGAAGGACCATCAAAGAAGTGTGTGGTCGAGCGTTGTCGCGGTAGAAACCTATCCTGTTATTCAATTCGGGCCATTTTCGTTAAATTGCTTATTTCTATATCAAGCTTTGTGTAATGGTTCAAAAAAGTTTTGTGATCAATGGCTAGGTAGATATCAATTTCATCACTGCAGATATCCCTATCTTGCTGGAATATTTCAAGAATTTCTTAAATTTTTTCAGTGTTTGGATGACCAGAGGCTGACTCATCTTTTACATAGGAATTACGAAAACATGCGAACTATTTCCGCGGAGCAAACTTTCCAACCACTGTACCAATTTCGACTTCACACTTAAAATAACAATCGAACTGTAACCTTTGAAACGAGCGTTTAGTGGTGCTACGATCATTTACGATTGACGGCATCTATCGGCAGAACGCCGCGGAATATTTCCCAGACCTTATTATAAATATTAATAGACATTATTCAAAATACCCTTATAGTATACAAAAAATAAGCGTTCTGCAGAATCATGCAACGAACAAAAAGACAACTGGTTCGCAGACACGCTACGTCGGTAATAGATTTAAAAGGAAACTAGATGGGATGTGGTTTTGACCCTTTCGGTCCACAAGATCAACTTCCCAGTATTATGAATTTGGAATATTATTAATGGATATTTTAATAATAAATAAACAATAATCAATACATAATACCTAACATTTGTCACATTTGTTTATGAATACTTTCGCTAGGTTGTCAAATGATATGTGCGTATTTGCAAGATTAGGATGTCGAAGTTGTGTATCGCAGTGTATTACTTTTAACACTGACACTTGGATGAAAAATGAAGAATATGTTGTTATTCCAAAACTTATTTAACAAGTATATTGTTAAATTTAAGGGACCTGACGTTGCAGCTATTGGAGTTACGATCTACCAAAATAAGGACCACTCTGCTAATTCTTTAACAACTCATGCGGACGTTACATTACAAAATACGCTAACCCCGGGTCTCCACTGGAAATAAAGTATTGCATGCAATTTCGAATTGCAATGAAATTGCTCGTCGAGATACCCATATTGCAATTGCATGCAATATTTCAGAGATAATATGGGCATCTCGACGAGCAATTTCATTGCAAATCGAAATTGCATACAATACTTTATTTCCAGTGGAGACCCGGGGTAACACTTAGTCACGATAAATCACCTATTCGTGAAGTGTGTGTAGGCAGATGTATGGCAGAAAATGGACAAATGATTGAAAATTTCGTGGAAGCTATTGCTCGGCTGAATCCATAAAAGTTAACCTCATTTGGAACGGGTTTCATTCCAACGAGTATATTAGACAGTAGCAAAACTAATTAACTTAAGTTACTTGGCACACTTGCCGAAGTCTCTTCATTTAAACACAAAAAACTCTGATTTTCACGGTAAAACGATAAATTCTCAGATCATATCTTCGTTAATACACTTCGTTCGGCACCTCAACGAAGTCGGTATCATATTTGGTTCGCGCGATATTGGGCAGGTACAAAAATCACGAACATCGTTCAAACAAAAAAACGACTCGACCGATTTTTATGAAAATCTTTTCAGATCATATTTCCTTTAACACGCTTTGAACGGCACCTCAACGAAGTCGGTATCTTTTTTGGTTCGCGCGAAATCGTGCTGGTACAAAAATCACTTACGTCCTTCAAACAAAAAAACGGTTCGACCGATTTTTATGAAAATCTTTTCAGATCATACGTCCTTTAACACGCTTTGAACGGCACCTCAACGAAGTCGATATCTTTTTTGGTTCGCGCGAAATCGTGCAGGAAAAAATGACCACATACGTACGCACACACACACATACACACATATTTCTTCTCAAATTTATGCTTAAAATGCTATTGGGACCTTGAAACGTGTAAATGCATTGAAAATTTCGAATCCAATATTCGGACCGATTACAATAATTTCCTACTGGGAAGTTAAAAAAGCGATACTATTCAGACCTGACGACTGACGATTACAAAATAGGTGAGAATTACTTTAAACTGGTCGAAAATACGTATGTTATGGTCATTTAGAAAGATGAATTGCAAAATTTCTCTTTCACTTGAGTCTCCTGCCATGTACTCCTTCTGAAAACGACGTACAAAGTGGTGAGTACTCACCCCGATATTTTCAGGGTGAAATAATGATATCAAAGAAAATCTGAGACTTCCAATGCCAGCGGATTACTGTTGCACCCTCGCAAGAAGTTCTCCCCTATAAATTTGTAAAAGATTTTTAGTTAAAAGTTGTGCACCTCTTCTTAGTCTTACAGTATATCGGTGGATTTTTTTAAATTATATTGAAATTTTAAATGTGTACTCTTTTTTAGAACATTACATGTTAAATGCACTTATAGTCCAGGCGCTAGAGCAGTGAGACATATAAATTTGGCGTGATGTAACGGACTTTTTTGGTGGGATTGGTCAGAAATGACATTCTCAACAATATCCAGGGGATGCGCA
This sequence comes from Thereva nobilitata, assembly GCA_963855945.1. Taxonomy (NCBI): domain Eukaryota; kingdom Metazoa; phylum Arthropoda; class Insecta; order Diptera; family Therevidae; genus Thereva; species Thereva nobilitata. The sequence goes on along the minus strand of OY979694.1, from coordinate 51,127,288 downwards.
AAGATGAAAACGCCTGGAAAATTATGTGTTTTTTGACCTTTCTTGATAAATATTTCTTAACGAAGCCTTCTAGGCGAAAAGTTTATTGGACATGTTTTGTTCGTTATTGGGTTTGCTAAAACTTAGCGTAAGCTTGATTTTTGAAATTTGAATTTTTGAAGTTATACTTCTTTAGGCGCGTTTGGAAAATATTATGAGAGTGAATTTTTATCGAGACGCAACGCGAGACGGTGACGGAGAATATAGGCGAAGGGGTATGAAGGGCAAGCATTTCAACTCCCATTCTTTAGCTGATGTCTGTTCGCGATGTCGATGGGTGAGGGGGTTTTTATCCTGAGGCTATGGAGGGAAATAAATTTCATGTTCGATTCATCAGCTAATCGTAAGTTTGGGTTTTTTGTGGGCATAGGCATAGTTGCTGGGTGTGGGTGGCGAAGCTATGGAGGGAAATCCGATCCCTGTTCTATTCATTACCTATGGCCGAGTTCCTAAGAGCCAGTTTTACACGAGCTGGCTTTTTCAGAAGATTTTTCTTGGTTGTTTGTCGGGCCGTGTGAAACTGGCCAAGATAATAATAAAGCTATATGGCAACTGTACAATAACAAGCGATAATTATTTAGTGTTTTACTAATGATTTTGAATGATTAAAGCTTAATATAATTATTCAATCAGAAATTAGTTTGAATATATAATACAAAATATTTACTGTTATTATTTGGGAAAATAAAACAATGAACAAGATATTAATGCTTTTATTTAGCTTGACCTCGTATATTTGTTTGGTTCAAATTTTGCGACAGCTTTTTCAACTACTTCTACTAAACCGATTCTTACGAAACTTTGCACACACATTGAGCTAACGTGTCAGCGCAATCTGACAATTTTGTAAAAAAATCAAGATGGCGGTTCCAAGATGGCGGACGAGTTTTTCAATTGTGTTCCAATTCCATTGAAAATGTGTATCATGGGGGTTTTAGGGCCACAAATGACGATTCTGTGGTCAAATTTTGAAAATTCAAAATGTGAAAATGTGTATCAGGGGGGTTTTAGGGCCACAAATGACGATTCTGTGGTCAAATTTTGAAAATTCAAAATGGCGGGCCAATATGGCGGATGAATTTTGCAAATGTGTTCTGAATCCATTGAAAATCGGTATCGGGAGGTTTTTAGGGCCACAAATGACGATTCTATGGTCAAAATTTGAAAATTCAAAATGGCGAATGAATTTTGCAAATGTGTTCCGAACCCATTGAAAATCGGTATCGGGAGGTTTTTAGGGCCACAAATGACGAATCTGGGGGCAAAATTTTAAAAAAAATCAAAATAGCGGCGCCAATATGGCGGTACGATTTTGTTAATTACGATTCGATTTCACTGAAAATAGCTATTTGGGGGTGTTTAAGGTCGGAAATAATAAATTTGTTGTCAAAGTTAGAAAATTCAAAATGGCGCTGGAAATATGGTATGCATAACAAATCACTTCACCAGAATTTTGTAAAAAGTAAAATCCAAAAATGAATTAAGACTAAAAAGAATGTAATAAAAATAGGTAAAAAAAACTTTTAAGTTAAATGGTTTTATTTTAAATCTGCTGTACCAAAAACTAGAAAATAATTAGAACACAAACATGGACCTTCTGGAATAGTAGAAGTGCTGTCTTCTAATGTCGTTTGCCAAGGGGCACTTTGTGTCGCTGTGTCAGCGAATTAAGTAATATTCTGGGACTTTTAACAGACTAAAATAAAAACATGGTGCGAATAAAAACCTATATAACCTGTATCAATAAGAACAACTTGTCTAGAAAATTGTGTTTCCTCTCTGCCGGAGAATGGGTTGACTAGCAGGTGATTTTAGTTAGGATTAGAATCCGGTATAACCGATAGGCTGGAACGTGTCGGTATCAAATAATAAAAAATCCAATAAATTATTTGCATGCAAATTAAAAATTAATCTTAAATCACGCCAAAGAAGTATAACTTCTAATGCGCGTACATAAGTACACACACCCACTTTTTGCATTGCAAAATAGCCGAAAACTGCGACAAACTGTACCCTCACTTTAAAGTTATACCAACAAAAGAAAACACCATTATTTTTCAATGTAATTCTGGAATTAAGTAGTTCAAGGTATGTTTAACTTACATATGTATATCTAAAACCCTATCACTGTCGCTCAAATGGTTTTTGCATAATGGATTTAGCAATAAAGTGATTTTAAAAAATTAAATTTGTTGCAGCGCAAAAAAAAAGCTCCCATATTGGTCCTGATTTTTTTAAGTTTGCTTTAAGACACTTTACAATATCCAATCATAAAATTGCTGTTTTTTTAAATTTTTTAAATGGTTTTTAATCTTTTGAAAAAAAAAACCCCTTATCTGCAAAATAGCGCTAGAAATGCTCGGCGCGTTTCAAATTCGCTCGAAAAACAGCTAAATTGGTGCAATAGAAACTGAGTCATTTTTCGAGCGAATTTGAAACCAAAAAAGTCCGTTACATCACGCCAAAACCCCTGGAAATGCTCCAGCGCCTGGACTATTAATAAGAAATGATAAACCAATTTTCTAGAATTTCAGAAACCGATAGAATGGATTCTATCTTTCCAACTATTCCACAGCTCTCCTGTAACTAATTTATAATTTCCAATCCTTTATGCCGGGTTTTCACTAGTAGAATTAGTGGTAGAGTAACTGGCCTACTTTTAAGGGGTAGAGTAACTTTACCACGGTGATATCCCACTCTACTCTACTATAACCGAGTTTTCATTAGGTGAGTTCACAGGATAGTTAGTACTCGACCAGTATACTCTACCACTAATTCTACTAGTGAAAACCCGGCATTAGGGCTCAACTTACTACCAGACATTGCACCATGACGTAAACGACATAACGGACTGGCACTACAAACACGAAGGGTGATTCCTAAGCTTAGACTTGCACATAAAAATACGAATATTTGTCGCTGTTTATTCAGTGTTATAAATATACATATCATAAAGTGACCAAAAAATTTATGTGATTGCCATCATAAACTGCTGGTGCTATCCTTAAAGTCAAAAAAGACTTAACCACTTATCTGTACAATTCCTGGAGAATTTCCAGAGCAGCTTTCGTATACTTTCTTCAGCGGTACTCTTCCAGAGAACAAACGGCTTATTATTATTAAACGTAGCCGAAAATCTTATCTCGCTTTTTCTAATTTTGCAAACATAGAATCACGTAGCAGCAGGCCATAAAATAGTCAGAAAAAGTGCGCTGACACGTCTGCAATATTAAACCTCTCCAATAAAGCGTATATTTAGCCATGGGAGGAAAATTAACGAATTATCGTAATAATGCTGCGAATTAACACGAATGGCCGTAGTTTTGACACAGCCAGCTCGAATAAAGATAATCCGGAAATTTGTTAACTTTGTTTCTCTTCATGGACTAACTATAGACTACGTGAACGGCAGGATGGCGGAAGATAGGTCGTGCACGTGCACCCCAAAACAGGCTAGTTAAAATTCAAGGCATGCCATACACATGAGTTTGATAAAACAAAACACACGCCGCTGAGCCAAGACGTATCCTGTTCTTGGAAGTTTTTATTTTCGCTCGCTGGAACAGCTTAAAGTTGTGTTCCGGAGCATTGTCCTTGTCCTCGGTTTTTATCTCCTGTAAACGAGCAGCACGATAGCAGGAGCAACTGTAGGTGGTTGGTGCATGGGTAAACGTTTTTTGTGTTCAATATTTTCCCCTTGGCTGCTCCACTTGCTGCTCCACAATGTCCTTTGTTTAACCTTACAATGTGGTGCAGAATGGGGGCTAGCAAGGGTAGGTTTTTCCCCGGTGGCTGCTTGCAGAAATTTCACTTTATGCTTTTTTCCTAAAACACTTTTTTGTCCAGTGTGATGTTTGTTACGCTCGGGCCGTCTTCCTTAGATCGTGAGCAGATTGTTTACTGGTTCGTTAGCTTCCTTTGTAGGTTTAATGTCTGCCATGTCACTACTTTTTTATTGCTTCTCTCTCTCAAAGGACTTGCATCCGTTTACTTACGATGAGAATAGAATCCCTGAAGGGATAAACGAAGTTTGTTTTATGTTTAACGAAAATTTAAAAAAAAAACAACAACAGAACAGAACTGTTGCTCCTTCAGAAGATAAGTAAGCGATATTCGAGATGTGTCATTAACAGCCGTAGAACGTTGTATTTTGTAGACAGGTTATCCTTAAAGAAATCTATCGCGGGACCGCTTAAGGACTTTAGATTCGAGAATTGTCTGGCTATTCAGAAGTGGTTGATGATTGTGTGGATTTTTTGTGAATTAAAGACCTTGCAGAGGCACGCAGATGTTGTTGATCCGGTTTTTCAGGAGAGAGGAGAAAAAAACGAAAAGAGTGAAAGTACAACACTGCTACAAAACATTTTCAACAATAATGTCGTGAAAACTAACACATACGTAATATGCTTCTTCCCAGTAGGACCTGTAATGTATACGGAATTAGAGAAGTAAGGGCTTCTTAGGAAGTGGATGCCATTACGATCTCCATTACAGAACTGATGAATTTATCATAGGGATGTCTACGATGGTAAGTGCTGACATTGTGCATTACATAGAAGGTCTTACGTATGCTATGAAGAGTAATCTTCTAAGAAAGTAGTTATTGGTGACATTTTTTTTTTTTTTTTTTTTTTTTTATGTGGAAGACTAGAGCTCAGGGAAAGCCCTTTGTACTGTCGACAATCTATTTTCTTCGTATAGAGTGCAATGTCGAATAGCAAGCTCTAGTCGATAGATAGTGAAGGAGAAGAGAGAAGTAGGAAGGAACTGCCACAACCACCTAGCCCCAACCATTTCTATCGCGACTCTGGCATCGGGGCAATGAGAAACAACTCGCTGGAGTGTTATGCCTCCTGAAACAAGTTGAATCCTATCAACCAACCGATGACATGCGCTGCGTGCGGAGCGGGGCAGTGCTAGCGGAGGGCTATGACAGGAGGGAAGGTGGGAAAGGCGAAGGACCGTGGGGCTCTGCCGGGACTCGAACCCGGGACCTCTGGGATAGTAGCCAGGCGCCTTACTCCCTAGACTACCGAGGCCCCCTACATATAAGGTCTTACTGTAGTAATGAAGAGTAATCTTCGAAGATAGCAGTTAGTGGTGATATTAATTAGGTCAGACTTCACTTTACTTAAGACTACATTTTACTAGTAAAGATTTTCTCCTTGAGTGAAAACTACATAAAAGAATTAAGGTTTATGTATATTTCTGAGCTGAGGTGAAACTGAATTTTTAATAATTAATTTTCAATGGCCAGCAGCATACAAAACGAAAAGCTAAATGATAACATCTTCCTCGCAATCTGGAATAAACTGATGAAGAAATGACAATCTGTTGTGAAATTCTATCGCTTGTTTCTGGAAACAACAATAAAGAGAAAGTAGAGCAAGGGCATTTCCAAAGATAAGTATTTCGTAAGTTATTACTTACTCGCTTACTAGACATTACAAATGTTATGATTCACATTTTCTTAAATTCACTGTCGAATTCTTCGATTACCATGTAATGTAAACAATTGCTTTATTCCTTAAAGAATTCTTCGATTACCAAAGAAGCGATTGCCAGATTTCCCGCTGGGTTACTCTTTATTTTCTCCATCACCATGCACCGCACACATTGATATCTCCTTGTAGAGACGGGAAAGTTTCTTCCAGTATGTCCCAGTTGGAACGGTACTGTTTACCGAATCAATACAGTAGAGCCTACACATTACGATACCGATTTCGGAATTAATTAAATTAGCATTGACATGTAAAGGCATGAAAAGAAATCTTCGACATAACAGGTTCCTTAAGATATTTCAAAGAAGGCCTTACTTCATTCTTGAAATGCTATATCAACCGACAGGATTAATGATTTAATTCCCCATTAGTCCAGGGAAATTAGACATTTTACTTCGGAAAAATTCCGGGAAAGCTGAATTTTGGTATGGACATTGATAATATTTCTCTAAGGAAAATGTCACGAGTCCCCATCGATTTGACACTCCGACACGATTTTACGCGGGGTCAAAGGTCATTAAAAGCGGTTTTTCGTAAATATCTCAGTAATGCTCACTTTTATTGAAAAATTATGTGAATAAAATTTGTAGCTTAGGTAATTTCCTACAAAAAAAATTTTATAACTTTTTCTTGTTACAGTAACCGTTTTTGAGATATTTTGACTTTAGTACACGGGTATTAGACAAAAAAAAGTTCAACTAAGCAAAATTCCAAGAAAGCTGAATTTTGGTGTGGACATTGGTATTATTGCCGTAAGGTAAATGTCTCGAGTCCCTATCAATTTGACACTCGGACACGATTTTACGCGGGGTCAAAGGTCACCAAAAGCGATTTTTCGAAAAGATCTCGGTAATGCTCACTTTTACAGAAAAGTTATATGAATAAAGTTTTTAGCTTAGCTAATTTCCTACAAAAAATATTTTGTAACTTTTTCTTGTAAGAGTAACCGTTTTTGAGATATTTTGATTTTAGTCCACGGATATTAGACAAAAAAAAGGCATGGGAAGGAGCCCACGATTCATGAGAAACATAAAGTTTAAAACTCTGTAAATCAAAATATCTCAAAAACGGTTACAATTACAAGAAAAAGTTATAAAATATTTTTTGTAGGAAATCACATAATTTTTCTATAAAAGTGAGCATTACTGAGATATTTTCGAAAAATCGCTTTTAGTGACAGCGTAAAATCGTGTCGGAGTGTCAAATCGATGGGGACTCGCTACATTTTCCTTAGAGCAATAATATCAATGCCCATACCAAAATTCAGCTTTTCCGGAATTTTTCTGAAATTGGGTCTTTTTTGTCTAATTTCCCTGGACTACATATCAAATATTAGGCCAATCAGTGTGGACAATCAATTAAAAATAATTCCAAAAGTTTTGAAACTTTCATGTAAGGTCGGGAAGAGCATAAAAGCAAGCTATAAAATTTTGCAGCCTTGGCCGAGGTCGGGAACATTGTTAAAATTGCAAGAAATGAAATTTTGCAATATTGTCGCGAAGAAAATTCCAAAAGTTCTGCAAACTTGCAGTAGTGTTAAATGCTTTATTTCATATGACGTATCAGATTTGCAACCAATTTAAAGCTACGGAACATTCTTTTATTAAAAATTTATTAAATACCGTTTTTTGCAAATAAACTTGCAGAGAAAATTCCAAAAGTCTTGCAAAACTCGAGAGCTGCATCGGAAAAATGTCCCGAACAATTGCATAAATTTGCCACCTTTTGAGTTGTGCGAAAAATGTTTATTTATAATATTTGTCATTTGTGGTCATTTTTTCGAACAAAATGGCCTAGAAATAATAACAAAAGTTTTAAATTTTGCTTGCAAATGCTCAGAACAAAAAACCATGTTCCGTGCCTTTAAACGGGTGGCAAATCTGGTACGAGGTATAAAATAATACATTTAGCACTACTCCAAGTTTGCAGCACTTTTGGCGAAAATGCAGACAAATTCCATTTATCTGCAATTTTAACAAAGTTCCGGACTTCAGAGAAGATTGCAAATTGATTTATTGTTTTCTCGGTGTACCAATAGGTTCACCAAAGTTTTAAAACTTTTGGAATTATTGTTAAATGTTAGATTTTTAATGTCTAAAATGACTGGACTATATTAGGACATTATAAGTCTGTTGGGTGATTGCTCCAGCTCAAAAAAAAACACTTAGGTGATGATGCACGGCCTAAGGCTAATGACACATGAGTCTGAATTCAGACTCGGAATTTTTCAGACTCGGATTTTTTCAGCTCTGATTTTGGTGTCACATGAGTCTGAATATTTCATATGAGTCTGAATATTTCATAGACCAGTGTTGTTCGAAATTTTGTGCAAAGTGGTTTTTTTTATTGGGAAGTCTAAGCTCAGGTGTCACCCTTTGTACTACAAGTCCGTCATGGTAGTACGCTTAGCTCGAAAGATAGAGAAAGAATAAGAAAGGTTAAGGGGAGTCTGGGGGGTGCATGAGGAGATAGCGATGAACCTTGCGTTTGAACTCCTGGATGTTGTATGAGTTTAGGAATACTGCCTGTGGAAGGTTGTTCCACAGACGAGTTGTTCTCGAAATTAACGAATTTCTAGACTGGTGTGTGCGTGAAAATAAGGGCTGTAGACCGGGGGGGGTTAGCCGTGAAGGCTAGTCTGGTGTTGCGGGAAAAAATTGGCGAGGAGGTAGAAAGTTATATATTTAGTGGAGCAGTCATTGTGGTAGATGCGGTAGAGTTTCATCAGAACCGCTACATTCCTGCGGTGGCTTAAGGAGTCAATGGAGGGGCTGATGGCGCCATCACTAATAAGTTTTAGGGCGCGATTTTGCCACGCCACGTCTAGCCACGCTAATGCGGTTCTCGGGGTCCCGGCCCAGATATACATATGAGTTGAGTTCAAAGCGGGGACGAATGTAGGATTCGTAGATTATAGCCCTGGCCGACGGCTGGAGGAGGAAATTGTATCTTTTGAGAAATCCCAAGCATTGTGAAGCTTGTTTTGCAATTTGGAATACACATATGATTACTCCAACGCAGATCAGGTACCTACATTTAGTTTTTTTAATTTCTGTTTAATTCCAGTTGTAAATAATCGGGATGATTTATTTTCCACAGATTTTCTTTTTAATATAACCTTACAGACGCATGCCTTTTGTGTAACTGAAAAATCCAGACTCATCTGACATGGCGCGATAAGAAAACATGTAAGGGATCGCATTTTTATTCCAATTCTGAAAAATTCAGACTACATTTTCAGACTGAGTAGTATGCATTTTTTCAGACCGTTTGGAATTTCTGATTCATGTGACATGGCACAATTCATTTCTGTGCAATTTTATGAGACTCTGAAAAATTCAGAGTCTGAATTCAGACTCATGTGACATAAGCCTAATGCATTAACCAATTTCTTCCAGTTAGTATATGGCTTGATAGACGCATAAGGCGGCTCTTACACTGAGGCACCAAGCAATAAGCAACTGACAATAGGGAACACGCAATATTATCGGTAGCGCCTACTTTCCATTAAATTAAATTAGAGGTCTCACATTATAAGAGCAACTCGAACGAAAAATGTTGCTGGTTGAGGCAACATTATTTCTGGCAATACCCAGTGTATTTTGAAAAGCAACATATAATGCTTATTGCTTGTTGCCTCAGTGTGAGAGCCGCCTAATGGGTGTAAGGTCCTGCCTAGGAACCAATGTGAACACCAATCACTACCTGGTTGTTGAGCAGAAGAGAGCTAGCGACAAATGTCAATAGAAAAATGAAGAAAATATATTTTCTATGAAAATATAACAATAAAACAGGAAGAAACAAACAATAAAAGTAAAGATATCCCCGAAAACGATGTGCCAGAACCTGGCCTGCCTTCGTAGACTAGGTGTTATCCTAAGTATACGTGGTTAGAATCCACTCCGCGGCATGGTATTTCGTCTTTCCATTTTTCCAACCTGGATAGTTTTCCTTCTTTCTTTTCTTCCCTCTCTAATAAAAAGCAAGGAAGCCATGTCCTGTCCAACCACCGAAGTCAGCGTTCTGTCATGGTGGTATTGAACGGGAAGCTGGTGAACTAAAACCGCTTGTTGGGGTTGTCAGTTCTTTCACTTTTCTCTCTACTATCTTTCTGGCTAGAGCTGCCCGATATTTCATGCAATGGACTGGCATACATGGATCAACAGTCGAGACTCGATAAACGGTTTTATTAGGATGAATTTTTGGCGTGAAAACTAACACATGCACAGATGCTTGCTCTTACTCTAAAGAAAAAGAAACATTGTCCGTACACACACATTGGTTCGTGTAACGATAAAAAGTTACTCTCGGTGAAGCAATACCAATGTGGGCCCAGAGTATCATAAAAACCGGAGTGTTGACTTGAGGTTCCATGTATGTATGTGCGTAGCTCTTTACATAAAAACTATCTTAGTTTTGTAACATTTTCCTAATTCCTGCATCTCTGGTATTTACTTAAAAGTAATTGCAATTGATTCAGTTCAGAATCGGTGTTATCACTAAAATGAATATCGTTTCCGACTAGGAAAATATTTTTTTCAATCCGTTGTCCATCTAGTCTAGATATACTACATCACGACTCAAAAGGATATTTTCTGGGATATCCGTGTCTTTATTTGTAAAAATATATGCTCCTACGGCAAATCCTTTTAACTTAACTTAACATAGAAGAGAGTTTGCCAATTAAGGACACTCGGATTAATGTACGCCCACTGCTTGGGTCAATAAATGCATCGATTTTATTCTTCCATTGACATAAATATCTTTTTAATGATATGATTTTCTTATCTTCCGAGCATTCAGTGGTTTTCTGATTCGCGACAGCGAAAGGAAATAGGTCCGAAATTGAAACACTTTTGTCATACAATGGAACGTCAATAGGTACTGGTACACTTGGGCCCGGGAGCCAGTGAACGTGGCAGTGGTCGGAGAAATAGGTGATAATTACATGTCATTATCTCTTAAAACTGCAATCAGGATCATGAGAAATTATGCTTTGCACCTTTGGCTTTCCTTCCACTTGGTACTTACAGTTATTTTGCATTTGAATGACTGTTTTTCTTTGTTCTCGCATAACATTTATTTATTTTTTTTATTACCAATAATATCATGATTCAGAGATGTGATCACATACCCAGTTCCCTCTTTCTTGCACACAAATATTCTCTTTTTATGACATCGATCGATCGATTTTTTTTAAATGTTCCCTTAGGACCTCAAAAATGGTGTCCCAAAAGATTATGGCCGGGAGAAATCTCTAAGTATTCGGTTTTCGTATTTTAGTGCCTTGTACCTGGTGGGCAGCTAGGGGGAAGGTACTTTAGGGGACTAGAGCAGGTATACGGCAGATGTTATTGAAATCATTTGTTACCTGGCTAGTATAGACAAGTCTAGACTTATATTTTGTCTAGTTTCGTCTCACAAATAGTCGTCGAACGTCTGTTCCAGTCAGTTAGGCACAGGCAATTATTCACGATTTTCTACTACCAAAACTTCTAACGCGTTTATCTCAAAACTGAATTTTTTAAGTTTGCCGGACTCATAATTCAGGGAATTTTCAACCGATTCACTTGAAATTTTGAATATATCTTTAGAAATATTCTAAAGATACACTCAAAATTTCAAGTGAATCGGTTGAAAATTGCCAGAGTTATGAGTCCGGCAGTGGACCCTGGAAAAACGGAGATATCATCGCAAAAAACACTGCACAGCCGCCGTTTTGAACTGAATCGCTTCAAAAAAATTATTGTATACAGTCACTGATATGTATGATAAACACCTTTTTTTGTAATCTCGAGTTATTTTGTAGTTTTTCTGAAAAAAAATCCCCAAAAAAACCTGTTTTTCCGGCCTCTAGAGTGGCCTGACCCCAGGCGCGGATCTAGAATTTTGTTTTGGGGTGGTGGGGGGGGTCACGGAATTAAAAGCGGCGGAAAAAAATGTCTACTACTAAAACAACAAAATTAACAAAACGAAAAAAACTAATCGAATTTTCTGGTGGATTAAATACAAGCGTGGCCTTCGAAAACGTACCCTAATGTGTTTTTGATGCAGACGCGCCCTTTCTTGTGAGTGCAGCTAACTTCAGAGTAGTGCAGTAAAAAAAGCATTTCAATTTGCACAATCTTGTAACAGCAAGATTATGATTTTATCTTATAAATAGTTGAGTTGAGGTTTAGTTTAATTTTCGACAATCGACAAAATTCGACAAAAATCACAAACAAAACACAGAGATGCTGCTGTCAACTAAATTCAGCTACTCAACTACTGAACTCGCGTCTATATGCATAATTTCGATTCAACCCCGGTAGCAGAGATGAGTCAAGTTCAGTCGAGCCTAACTCAACTCAACTCTCGTCTACATTTAATTGGACTCGGGTTCAACCTGAGTTCAACTCATCATGTATACGTACTATATATTTCTAAGTTTTGGACCTCGAAAAACTTGTGCTACTTTTTTTTATAAACAATTAAAGTTTTTTTACCTCGTTTTTCGAGTTTAAAATGTGAATTACTCCGGTTGTACAAGTCGGATCGGGGCAAACTTAATACCAGTCTTTAGTTATAATTGCCAAAATCAACATTCTTTTTTTTTAAATTAATGATCCCAGAATTCTCTACCAGATCTGACGAAAAAATGCAATTGTTATTATTTGAGTTATAAACAAATGAAAAAAAGTAACCAAAATTACTTTAAATTTCTTTTTTCAATTGCATTCGAAAGGTGGCGTCGAGACTTAAGGTGGATTTACATATCCGACGTTTTTCTGCCGCGCCGCATAACATCTGATCATTTCTGTCGCAGGTTTTCAATACGCATTTTACATTTCCGGCGAATTCTGTCGCATGTAAACACTTTTGAAAAACTTTAAATTTAAAAAAAAACCAACAAATAATTTAAAACAGTCACTCAACAACAACTCAACTAACAAACAAATTTTAATAATCTTTACTTCCAAGCAAAACCAAACAAATCCAAATAAACAAACATTTCAGTTACACAAACTCAAATTTTACTTACAATCAGCTGTTTCTATTATCCTGCCACAGAAAAAGTTGAAGTTTATTCAGCTCTTCGCCGTGACGGCAAGATGTTGCAGAGATTGTTTCAGATGGGTCGAAATTTTAAAAAACACCGGCGCGACGGAAATACGTCGGATATGTAAATCCACCTTTATATTTTGAAAAAACAAATTTTCATTTTGGACTTAATGGCATAAAATGGCGGACATTTCAAATTTTAGATAACAAATGCCATTTTGGCCAACGGGTTCAGTATTTTGCACCAATTTTCAGGGTCTTTTTATAAGATCAAAATAGTAGATTACATATCAAGGGCCGAAAGGAGGGTTTTACGGACGAGTGCGTAAGGCCTCCGACGGCCCGAGATATGTACCGTATTTTTTTTTACAAGTGCCCCGAGCCATATTTATTTATTGGTTAAAAACTTTGAATAACACCGAGTACACGCAGTAAAGTGTCGCGTTTATACCGCTATTTATATTTGTTGCTATGTAGGCTCTGTTGCCTAGTGACAGAGTGCCTGGCAATCTGAGAAGCTCTGTGTTTTTTTCATAAGTTAAAAACTATGAGGAGCAGGCAGTACATAGTAACTCGAAGCGGGAGGTAACGATTTTTACCACCCGCCTCGATACTTTACCGCCCGCTTTCTCGGAGAGGTCTGGAAAACGCCATTTTCGGTCAAGAGAACATGCATGAAAAGAGGCAGTTTCGGAGCACATGTGAAAAAAAGTATATTTAGTAGTATAAGTTTGATGCAAATTGGTCTAGTTAGTTCTCTTGGGCACTAAAATGAACAAAACACTGTTTTTTTCTCGTTTTTCAGTTTTGTAGGCTATGTATGTACTTCAGAGACTTGAAACCAACGAGGATTTAATGGCAACGAAGAGACTGGTATTTAGTTTGCCCCGATCCGACTTATAGAACCGGAGTAATTCACACTTTAAGCTCGAAAAACGTGGTAAAAAAACTTTATTTGTTTGCAAAAAAAAGTAGCACAAGTTTTTCGAGGTCCAAAACTTAAAAATATACTCCTGGTGATACCCCAAACAGGATAAAATCATAATCTTGCTGTATCCAGACAATACCTATCTCTTCATTTTTTGGCCTTTTTTTTACTGCACTAGAGTTTGTAAATCAAAACATAATAGAAAGAGTATAGATCAATCAATCTTTTTTAAGGTCTTTTTTTTAATTTGCAAAAAAGTTCCGTCGGTTTTGGTCGTTTGGTTATTTTTTGTTTTTGGTTTTTTAGTTGGGTCTATTTTGATTTTTAAACAGCGAGCGCTTTTGGGGGGGTCATGACCCCTCCCTTAAATCCGCGCCTGCCTGACCCCTTATGCAAGAGCGTTCGCCCGTGACAGGGTGTCGTTACAGCGCCCTAGCAATATCAATCTTATTCAGCAAACTTCCTGCCCAAACTGACGCATTACCTTATCACGTCTTGGAGGTTTTCAATTAAAATATGTGAGCATTGGATTAGTAAAATATTTTATTTTAACAAACGAACAATAAATCCACCTGGATCTACAATTCGTGCAAAGCAAGTGGTCTACTTTGTTAACAGACTGCAGTGCCATTGAAGAAGAAGATTGGTACATATGATCCTTGCTGGAAAGTCATTTGGGGTAGGACTTATGGAATGCGGCGATAATGTATACCAAATCCCCGCTAAAATAATGCCGTAGACCAGGGAAGAAAACAAGAAGAAAACAGCTCGGTATTGGGTTCAGTAGGAGGAGGACTTGCGACAGTTCAGGAAAGGATCTCTGTTGAACAGCGGAATAAGTATTGTATTGTCAGAAAAGATACATAAATTGGATGTTTTACCTATACATTATAAGTATTTTAATCGCATACAGATTATTCGACAATTTTATATGGGATCCTGCTCATGCACTATTTATTTCACTCCTCGCCAAAGGAAATTACTTTTAGTTAATGTATATATGATTTCCATATAACATCTTTTTCCTTAATTGACTGAGCCACACTTCAAGTAATGAAAATAATTATGTAGGTAAAACATTATTCAGTTTTTAGGGAGTATTTTTTTTTCGATATAATGAATTTTCCTGAATAATTTGTTACTAATGAAACATATTTTGACATATTGGAAATATTTCACAGAACTTTTATCCGAAAACCGTTAATTTTGTAACAAGGGACGAAGTGTATCCTTTATCAAAAACAGTGACCCTGCTTCAAGGAATTGTTGTTAGTTCGGTCTTATATGTTCGGTTTAGGTAATTACTCCGAAAGAAAAATTTTTATAAATGATTTTCACAATATTTCCCTTAAGGTCGAAAGCTGTAGGAATGTGTTCTGTAAAAATAATCTTTTAAGAAATGCTCTATTTGCTATCCAATATCTTGAAAGATATAAATAATTTCTCATAATTTAAAAGCCAAAATGGTAAATTTGCAAAACAAATCCATGAACCTTTTTCAGAAGGGATGGCACAAGAAAGGTAAATTGCTCTACAGGGCTCCTACTTCCCCTCTCTGTCGGGGATCCCTCTTACCAACAGTTAATATCAAGCTCATTAAGGGTTATTTGCCCTTAAACTTTGTGTTACTCTCCTGAAGAACGAGAAACATAACGGAAGGGAAAATAATAAGCCCTGACTGTCGCTTGTACATTTCAGAGACGCTCAAGACAAACTAATTACTTACATCAAGCAAAACAATAGGCCAGCAACACTCGTACTTTCCCCTTGTGTGGTTCAGAAGTTGACTTCTACGCTCTTGTTTTCAACCCTGATGCAGTAAATGCTAGCAAGGGAGGAAAAGTTAAATTTTATGAGCCCTTTTTCACAACGGTCTCAGCAGATAAAGGCTTTTAAGTAGAGAAAGAAAATTCCCCGGCATATAGCCCTTCGCTTTCAGGGATATATCTATGAATAATGAATTTGGAATACAGTTTTTTGGTAAACATGTCTGGCATATTAAATTTCTCATGTCCTGAGCCCATCCGCAAACTCTTTGCTGGGCGTTGTCCTTCCTCAACCTTTTCTAAAGTGCTGGCCTTAAAGCAAATGTTTGAAAACTCAACTGCATCAAAAGTCAGAAACGGAATGGACTGGCTTAGGGCTGAGGAAGTATAATATTATAACGAGCTAACAAAGAGAAGCTCTATAGCCTCCAAACTGAAGGATGCCATTGTACAAAATGGGCAGGGATTGAGTTTAAAGCAAATTTGTTGGTTGTTGATATTAGGGAAAAACTGAAAACGGGTTCAACACTTCCCATGATCCTGGAGGTGAAGTGACCGGAACAGGATCCCAATGTTAAGCTAGAAGTTATGAAATTGCGGCTTTTAAAAAATTTGTTTGTGTCTATGTTTGGTCGTGTAACATTCCATATGTTTAACCCTGCTATCCTGCCCAAATTTTTGTGCTGTTGTACTGTTCGGGTGACCATCACCTGATAAAAATTTATTGATTTACAAATAGGAAAAGTACCTGCACCTACCGACTGAAATCATGAACCTTACGCCAGAGAAGCCCCAATTTTTGTTTTGATTTTTGCAATATTCGAGGGCTTCCCTTATCGGTAATGTGACATCTGCTCAAACATGCCCCGCTATTCTTGCATTAAATGAAACTCAAGTCACACCTGTTTCTGATTTAGATCGATTTCAGGTGATTGGTTATGCCATGATATTAGGAATGGTGTACCTTTGCAGAAGGTGTAAAATAATACATCATCTGGCATAAATCATATTTGGATTAAAATAATTCTTCATAGGTATGTCATTGTCTTCTGTTTTCTATGCAGGATTTTTCATATTAGTAATGAAGCGTTCACTTCAGCTATCGATGAACGGATATCCGGACTTATCCTTCGACCCGAAGCAGGGGCGGCGGAGCGCGTGGGGATGGAAGGGAAAATGCACGCGCACTTTAACTTTGGGTGGGGAAATCCCAGAACATTGCAGGGCCGTCTCACCCTACCCGACCAACACTTAAAAAGGGTATTGCCCCAAAGATTTCCCGTAGGTTCCTCATGAGGACTCCATGTGGCAAATGAGGGGCATACCGAAAGGGCATTTCCTCATGAACACCACAATGAGGGGCATTTTCTCATGAACACGACACAAAAAAAAGTTAGCGATGAGGTATGCCTTATCAATTTGAAATGGAGCAATTCCTGCATCTGCCTCATGTTTTCGGAAAGCTTTTTAAAAAGCTTTAAACGCCATTCATGCACGAGGGACCATGGTTCCGGAGCAAAAGCTTTTTTCGGACAAGGGAGGCGTGCGGGTATGCAATAAGTGGAGAGTTTCGTGCTCCGGTGGAGACTTTTGTGCTCCTGCCTTTGGCCTGCGAACACGGAAAGCTTGCACTCGCACCAATAAGAAATCAATGCTTTGGCGATGAAAAAAAAACTTTCAAACAGAAAAATTTTGTAAAAATTTGTACATAATAAGAAAAAACTTGAGAATTCAAAGTGAGCGAGTGAATTTTTTTAAATAAACTATTTCATAACAGCGAAAAAACCTCCATTTTGTTTTTAATAAAAAATTTGACATCTCATTAATGGGAACAAATATCACGTAGCAACACAAAAGCTGCTTCCATCGCTGTTGCTCCGTGTATTTTCAGAAAATTTGCAGCAAAGCTTTTTGTTGCAAAACCATGGTCCCTCGTGTATGAATGGCCAAAGATATACCCTTAAGCTTTAGTTTAACTCATACAGTTTTATTTTGCATTGGTTCTCAGGGAATTATGTTAATGACCGTGAAGGGTGTCCTTTAGCATACTCAATAGCCCGGTTCTAGTTCGTTTACAGGGGTCAAACAGCATTTCATGTTATTAGTACTCAGTTGGGGGCCGTATTGATAAAACCATACTCGCTTTTAAAAATATAAGACTTTCGACACCGGCGCAGTTATTACTCACAGTTCCACGCCAAAATTTTCAAAATCCACTCGGAATCGGGTTCGGGTAGCAATGATTTTTCCTCAAGGGTGGCCAAATGGGGCATTCTTTCTGACGAGGCGTGAATGAGGAAAGACGTTAGATGCCCTTGTGTGGGCCTTATAGGGCAATCAACACGAGATCCACATGAGCCAGTGTGTCTAGCCTCATAGGGGCTTTATCTGCACCCCTTACCTCAAAATGCTAGTTAGACATAACCCCATAACAAAAGAATTTAAAACCACATAAGTCAATAGACCTCTGGAAAATAAAGTGACCGATTCATCTTATTCATTTTAACGTTATATTAACTGTTCACGTGCTCTCCACCCGTTGAACCATCAACCCTTTTGCAGAATTTTATTAATATTATAAAAAAGTGTATTCAGTTTTATGAACGATGTTGTATTTGACATACCTGAGCTAATCCATTGAATAGGGAACACGATTGCAATTAAAATTTCAATCTTTTTCCATTAAAACGTGTTTGTGATCAATATAACACGAAAAATGATTTAAAATCATGTGAAAACAGCTTAAAGCATAAATCACATACATATACATGAATATACGAAATACAGTATATCGTGGATGTAATAAAACTTTTACTGATATAGAACACGCCACTTTCCTTCAGTACATATACTTTCTGAATCCTTACGTCAATCTGCTTTCAGACGTCCTATCCCTTCTAACATTTCCCCGCAACATAATAATCACAATGAAAGCTGCTCCGACTGTTAACCGAAAGCGAGTACATATACACATAAGCGCCACCCATTTGTTGTCACTTCGTTTTCCTAAATTAAGAGCTCGAAATGCTTTTTAAATGAATACTTTGGCTGCTCCTGATGAGCTCAGTTAATAGTCCTCAACGGATTCCTTGCGAATGTTTTCATCATCATCAGCAGATCTAGCTCTGGAGAAACTTCCACCAGTTCCATTCAATCCTATTTAATTGTGTGCTCATCAGGTTTTACGGTGTACTTTTCAGCCTTTGTGTCATTTTCATGGCCTCAAAATGGTTTCAGCGTTGTCTAGGACAAAAGGGACGAAGCTTCGCCGCAAAACAGAATCCTTCGCCGCCAGAGATTTTGTATGGCCGCAAAAGAGGTGTGGCAGCGTGCTCTCCTATAAAACCACATAAATTTAATTTACTTGAAATTTTCCTTTGAATCCTTGGTGTATATATACTCAACTCGCCTGCATGTGGGTGTGCGCGTTGTGTATCCCATTATCCTAATATGATCCTCTTGTCAAAATCATAAATCTCTTATCGTCGTACATAATTTTGATGCTTTTGCAGGATTCAATGTCGCTCCGTATAGAGCTCCCTATGCTGTGGCATCGGCCCGTTTGCGGAAATAGGAGCGGGGCCACTCACACTCAGCCAGTATTCTCGTGCGCCAGGATCATTGTACGAATTCATAGGCACGCGGAAAAGAATTTTCCATAAGAGCTTTCATACACGTGAATGGAAAATACTTTTCCTCGATTTCAGCTTCAGCATTCGCGCCTAACGTACAGCATTCATGCCGTGTAGTTAACAATAAATTTTCTGCTTCAGCGGGCGCTTGGCTTCCGATTTAGCATGAAATGCCGTCAAAAAGTCAAAAAAAATGGGGCCTATGTGTGCTTATAGAGCCATTCTCTAAATATTGTTCCTGAAAAAAAGAGGAAACAAAACACTCCCAAAAGAGCCTTGAACACGATGCCTAATATTCCGTCTGATGTCAGCGGAGAAAGAGTTTCGCGAGCACCTGACAAATTACAACCCTTCTTCACCTCATGCTCCACGTCTGCTGTTAATAGAATTTTTAATACCAAAACATATTACCACGACGCTATATTAGCGGAGACTTTTATCCTACAGTTACAGCAGTAGGCACTTAAGACCCATTTGAGATCGCGAGTGGGTTTTTTCATTTCATTGTATTTTTGTGTTAACGAGAACGGAATTGACGGAGATTTTTAACAATTTGCATACGTGCACTCATTCAAGTTTTCCTACTTCGTGATAAGTATTAATAATCCTCCGATTTTGGGTACAACTTCGTATTTTATGAAAAATTAGAGCTCTGCGAACCCTTTTTTTACATAATATTGGTATGTTGAGTCAAGCTTTCAGTATAAAGGCCCCCATCCACCGTCAAATTGGATGTACACCCAGATTTTCATCAAACCCATGCCGCAACGAGTTTTGATCCGCACTTCGATCTACATCCAATATGACCGTGTATGAGGGCCTTTATTCGAAAAAAAATTGCCCATGGAAAAAATGTGAGGACACAATAACCACAAGCATCGGAAATGGCTACTTAAGGGGGGAGATCCCTTTAGGCAGCCAAAAATAAGCAAATTTTTACGATTTTTTTGTGGAGAAACTATATATTCTACATAATTAAAATTGTATGTACGTATTATCTTATCTTTTAGCTTGCAAAAACAACTTTTTGTTTTTTTTTAATATTTCAAAATGGCGGCTCAACGGCACTTGCTTTAGAGACGGTTGCCGCCTGAGTTGTTCCACGTCGTACAACTTAGCGTTTGCTACATTGATTTGTAACATCGGAGACAAAAGTTTTAGATATTTAAGACTCACACGCTCTATGTGAACATAAAAAATTCAAAGAAAAGTGAAAATTCAGAAAATGGTACCTGTAGGTTCACATAGAAGGTAATTATGTTATCTATTAGTGTGCAAAATTTCAAAATGATCGATCAAATAGTTTTTGAGTAATCTTGTACGAGGTTCACGTAAAAATGGTTTTTAGAAAAACGTGTTTAAAGTTTCAAGACTTAAAATTTTTTTATATAAATGAGCGGAGGTCAGTAGCGTTCACAGGCTACAACTTCGGAAGGACTGCGAATTTCGCTCCAAAATTTTAGGAAGATATTGTGCACATGTTTAACTAATATTTTATGCAAAACAAATTTTGATGATTATAAAGGGATCTCCCCCCTTAACAACAACGCAATAATGCATTGTAAGGGAGTCAGTGCAATAAAACTGAGTGTTGGCGTTGTAAGTTCCTTCACTATTCTCTCTACTATCTTTCTGACGTGACCTTGCTGTCTGATATTGCACTCAATAATAATGGATAGTTCATTTAGAGCTACTTTTTTCAGTACGGATTTCATGACAGATCAAGCGTGTGTTGTGTGGCAAGGTGCTTTTGCTCAGTATTGTTTGACGTTTCATCATGGAAAGCCTTAGCACGACACAGCATCTATAAATTATTTAGCTGCATGACGAAAATCAACGTTCTACGAGGAATGTGTTTCGTGCGCTCGGAGTATGTTGTGACCCTCATAATCGGCCTACCGAACGCATGCCATCGCTATGCCATCTAAAAATTTGAAACTCAATTTTCCTTATTGCAGAATACGCCACCAAATAGACCCATCCAAGAGGTAGTGAAGAAAATATAGCGGGGTGAAGGCTGTATCAGACCAAACTTAGCGGCGCAAATTCCGGAATTCCAAAAAAGCTGGACAAAAGTATAAATTTCAAAGACGTCGCAATAAGTTGATACTACGGAACACATGTTGCCAGGTGTTTTTGGCAATAAATCCCACGAAAATAGGAATTCCAAGGTGTTTTTCCCACAGGCTTTTATATAAATTCCCTTAGGTTTCCCACGGAGAAGAAATTTGGTAATTTTGAAAAGTAGAAAAGCAAAAAACTTCCTTACAATAAAATTATTTTTATTTCACAAAGCTAAGAAAATTAACAGCAACAATTCACATAAGAAAAGTTATGTAACAGGGAAACAAAATTAAATGAAAACACTTTAAAACTTAACAATTGTTCAAATGAAAGAAAAAAATCAAATATATCAGTTTATTCGTATAAATTTTTCATGTATAGTGCTTTGCAGTCGGCTCGAAGGTGACGCAGTTTCTATTTCTATTTGTTGTTGAGGGGCGTCTTGGCGGGCACTGCGACCTATTTTATTTGGTCTATTGATCTATTTTAATATAGCCTTAAACTGATTTAGGGTTCATGTCCAAAATCTCCCTGGGACTAGGGAAGTCGCGATAGAGGAGGCTCAATCTCTTCCTCGCTGAAGACTCACAGATGCACAGCAAGTGCTCCTCAGTTTCGGGAGCTGCTCCGCAGAACCGACAGCTATAATCGGCTACCAGTCCTATTTTGTTTAGATGGTAGTTAAGCGAACAGTGGCCCGTCAGGAGCCTTGTTATTATTTTTAGCCTACGTAGATTTAAAAGTTTGCCCGCTTTAGCTTGATCAATTTGGATGAATCTTTTAGCTTGACGAAGAAACAGCTGGTCGACCCAATTTTTGATGGCTTATGAGCAGGCCCGGATTTAGAAATTTGCCGCCCCTAGGCAGTTGCAAAAATTGCCGCCCCCCCACTTCTTCAATGGTGTTTGGTACAAAAAATTATTCAATCATTTTCTGAGAGCAAATATTTTATTTTATTATAGTCAGTACCCTTATAATCATGAAGTATATGACATATGTCATTCAACAATTACCATTATGTATGCGATTGGTTTTTGTGGAAAAATTGTTGCTTATTGGTTGAAATTTTTACGTCTTGATTTTCGGATGGCAAAGTCATTGATAATGTCATCACAATCTGAAGACATGAGCAAATCTGACTCTATAGTTAACAAAGCGAGTGCGTTCAATCGTTCTGCAACCAGTTTTGATCTCAAGTAGTTTTTCACTCGCCGCAGTACGGAAAATGATCGTTCAGCGCTACAATTTGATACGGGTGTGCAAACGAGCATTCGGTACGCTATATCAACATTCGGAAAAACTGTGTGGAGGGCATTGCTTCTTAGTAATTTGAGCAGATCCATAGGCGAATTTTTTTTTAATTCTTTTTTTGGCCCACCCTAGTTCTCGTCCCGTTTGTTCCACCTGTCTTAAAAGCGTCTGGACTCAAAGCGAACCGTCTAAACAAACTTTCGCTTTGGGGCGCCTCAAAAGGAGAGACAAAGCGAACCGTCTAAACAGGCACTTCGATATCAGGCCAATATCGAGACTTGTATAAATCGAGTCTTTTCTCGATTTAGGCATTTTCCACTTATAATGTTGGTACGCGCGCCAACGAAATAGGCGGAAATTCAATTCCCACGAATAAAACAAGTTTTCAAAGTTTCCGCCAAAATTTGCCGCCCCCAAAATCCTGCCGCCCTAGGCACCTGCCTACTCTGCCTGTATGGTAAATCCGGGCCTGCTTATGAGGCAGCTTGCTAAGCTGCAGAAAGGTTCCGGACCGATAGGTGATGAGTTTGCCCCTACTAGCCAGGCTGTCGGCAATTTCATTACTAATGTGACCTTCGCGGCCCGGAATCCACATCAGCGTGAGGAACGTACGTAGGAACGAGCAGTCTAATCACCGTCAGACTGTGTTGCGGATAAAGTTATACTTTTGGCATACATTTAAAAAGGAAAAAAATGATGTTGCACGATAGAATTCGTTGTTTTGTTTTACATTTTTTTAAATATTTAGATCTTGTAACTTTTCCCACGTTTTTCTTCAGGAGGGCAAAATTATTCCCTTTTCCTTTTACCAATTTTTAACAGTAAGAATTCCCACGAAAAGGGAGAATTCCCACGAATTGGCACCACTGCTACGGAATAACCTTCAGTGGGAATCACTGCGTAGTTTTAGAAAGGGGCAAAGAGCTGGCTCACATGTAACGACTACACCTGTAGTCAAAAGTATGCCATGTCACACTAGTTTATGCCATCTGCCACAGACCGCTAAAAGAAGACTGTATTAAAAGTGCGTGCAAATTTTTACAAAAGTACCAACCGTTGTGTGCAATATGGAGGGTGCTCCTGGAGGTATGTTGAATATAATTACTCATCAACCAACTTATTTTTCAATTGTTGCATGTTTTTAACGTGGAAACAAAAACCCCCTGTAATTTTTATTGATTTCTAATCACATCAATCGTACTTTATGAACTTAGTTGTGATCCCACGAGATCCCGTCCGTGTGAAGAAAGAAAACCTTCGGATTTTTTCAGCCCCAGGCTCTGAGTCATTTCTTCTGCCTCATACTAAGTAATGTAATTTTTCAGGTACTCTGAAGCCAGACATCTTTTTACAAAGAAAAGATATTTTCGTTCTCGTAAAGAACAATTTAAAAGATAAATTCAGTATTATTGACGATCAGCGCCCTCGAAAACCCCCATATAACGAGTTTCATGAAATTTGGCTGATTATTAAGGAAAACCGTCCGCAATTCTGTATCCGCCATTTTGTTTTTTGGAAAATTGATGGCGGATCCGTCATCAGCGCCCTTAAAAACTACTAAAAAGTACGAAATTTCATATAAAAAAAAAATACTTTTAGATGCTAAAAAGACTTTTGACCAGGTTTTCGGGATTCTGAACCACTGTGCAGCGGCATGGCAGAAGCAGAGGCAGATGCAGAATTCTACCTGTTGAACCAGATCCAATAAAGCAGCAGCAGCGGCAGAATTTTTTTTCACAGTAAATTCTTTGT
This sequence comes from Thereva nobilitata, assembly GCA_963855945.1. Classification (NCBI taxonomy): domain Eukaryota; kingdom Metazoa; phylum Arthropoda; class Insecta; order Diptera; family Therevidae; genus Thereva; species Thereva nobilitata. The sequence continues at coordinate 51,103,314 of OY979694.1, read as the reverse complement.
GAATAATTCTTTAATAAATATAAATTCTTTGTAAAATATCACTCGACAATAAATTCTCAATTTTCCGAGTCCATTAGTGATTTAAAAACAACATGCCAAGTGCAAGATGTTTCAAATGTCAAAAAATTCTGCTTTGCAAAGCAGAAAAATTAGTATTTGAAATGAAAAAGCAGCGGCAGAACTCTCTTCTGCTTTTCTTGTCACGTGACCGGCGTAAGCCAATAGAAATAATTATCTACCGACGGTTCTGCTTTGCTGCTTTGGATCTGATAGAACCTTAACTGAGAGTGTATAACGGACGACCGTGATCCACTGATGGAGTCTTTCCCAACAGTTTGGCTTGTCGTAGGGAACAATTTGGCCGACCTTCCGAAATATTACTGTTTCAGTGTTTGGCCTCTTGAAAAGCTTGAAAAAGATCCCCTGTTTCAATAAAAATTTTGTTCAGCGATGAGGCCCATTTCTGGCTTAATGACTACTTTGGAATATTTGCTGCCTGAAATTGAAACCAGTGATCTCGACGACATTTGATTCCAACAAGGCGGCACTGCTTGCAACCCAGTCCGTGAAACCATGGCTTTATTGCGAAAACAATTTGTTGAGCAGTTAATTTCACCCTTCGCAGCCTAGATCATGTCAGATCACACCTCTAGACTTTTTCCTTTGAGGGGGTACGTAAAGTCCAAAATCTAGATGGATAAGCCGGCTAAGATAGACCAATTGCAAGCCAGCGTCATTGGCATGGTGTTTGGTCGAAATTCGAAATGCTCGAACGAGTCATCGAAAATTGAAATGCTAGCCGCAGTTACCGCCAACATTTGAAAGAAATAATCTTTACAAAATAAATATAAAGAATGGTTCTTTTGCATCATAATAAAGATTACCACATGAACTTGAATTTTTTCAGTTTTTTAATTTTTGAAAAAAATACCTCTAAATGAATCACTAACTAGAACTGTCGACAGTACAATTTTTACCTCAGACGATGAAATGGTCAGAATACAATTATATATATACTACTACTATTAAGTTCTGTTTCTGTTTCTGCTTCTATATGCATATGTCAGTTTATCAATTTTACCCATAATATTTAAGTGATATCTGACAGAAGCATGTCATGTGAGAAGGTCTGATAAGACTTTGAGTTTGGATCTAGCAAGCTCGAGGAACTTCTGAGCTTTTGTTCGAACAGCGGGAATGAGTTTCTTTTATTGTCTCATGTGAGGTACATGACTCGAATATTGACACAAGCCCTTTTCCCCTAAATTGACCACTGGACGTTCCACAGAAAGGTTCTTGATTGAAAAACGGTTGCGAACGTCTTGTTGGTTAGGCATGAAGTCCGTGATTCTAAACAGAGATTCATCTTGACTTTCTTTGAGCATACGCACGATTAAACTTCGTAGCCGCTGCTAACCCAGACCTACAACGAAAAACCTTTTTAATGTTCAAGTACTGTTTCTCTTATATTTTTGGGTGCTGATTACGGGAAAAATAGTTTCTATCACGTCAGAATTTTGAAGAAATTGCATTTTTATTATTTCATAATTTAGACTGATAAAATTATGGAAAAATCCAACGTAGTAAGGAAGAATTGCGTTAAAGGGTTTTTATTGTTTAATATGTTAGTTGAACACCTAAATATGATAAAATCACAAAGTGCTTTTTTTTGAGGGGTGCGTTTTCAGGTTTTTCGAAATAACTGGAAAACAAAGTGAAATTCGAGTTTTTTACTGAAATACTTTTTTGTAGAAAATAAAATTTCCCATCGAAGTGGGTTTTTTAATTTTTTTTACCATTTGTAATTAAAAAAATCATCAAAAATAAAAAAATCATTTTTTCAAAAAATCACGTTTTTTTCTTTTTTTATTACTACGGTTAAAACTTTTTTTACGGCATCCTGGGTATACATAATATTCCGAGAAAAGTAGAGAATAGAGAAAACCAAGGTCTTGAAAAAACGAAGAAATCGCTGTTTTTAAAATCTCCGTACGACCAACGGTGACCGAGAAATCGCCTTTCAAATTTGACCATTTTTAGCCATTTTTTATTTAAATTTTGCTCTTGAAGGGTTATGCTACCCTGGCGCACTGAAAAGTGAAACTATTTTTGTGAATTTTTTTCTCGATAAGTAATCAATGGATTAAAATGAAATCTTGAGACTTTATTATACATGTATTAAGGTATACAAAAATATTTTTTATTTAAATTAACGATACAAAATAGCGTCGCGGCGCTAGATAACTTGATGAAATGTTTTTCAAATTGGCGTGCAGCGTATCTCGCTCAATTTTTATCAGATTTACTTTAAATTTCAACTGTAGCTTCTTAGATAGATTATCTATCGAGGTACATAGGATTTTTAAGTTTGATAAATAATTACATTTGCAATAAACAATTTAAGGTCGATTTTTTGCCAAAAAATGGACAAACGATGCCAATTTGTGAATTTTAAAAAAAAAATTATAACCTTGTGTACCTCCAAAGAAAAACTAATGTAGATAAAGGGAAATTTTTTTTGCTCTATTGTGTACGGAGACTGAAACGGTGCACGCCGATTTCCTCCTCGGAAAAAACGGTTCTTCAAGCTATCTAGTGCCGCGACGCCATTTTGTACCGTAAAAAATAAAAAAATATTTTTGTATACCTTAATACATGTATAATAAAGTCTCAAAATTTCATTTTAATCCATTGATTAGTAATCGAGAAAAAAATTCACAAAAATAGGTTCACTTTTTAGTGCCCCAGGGTAGTATAACCCTTTAAACATTTTTCCTTTGTTGAAGATTGCGTTTTCTACGAAGGTATCCCCCCTTGTTCAACAGAATTACAATTTCGTCCAGTTAACCTCTAGTAGATAAAGATGGAAATATGTTTTTTTTTGTACGCAAGATCATCAATGTTTGGCAATTTTAAAATGAGAAAGAACAAAAAATCTTACCCTTATGCTATACATACTGGCGAATCATCTGAAAGTTCTTGCCCAGTAGACCATGTAAATCTAGATCCTAATTTTGAGCTCCCTTCTCAACCAAAACCGTGTAATCAGATAAAATTGAATGATTTGACGATAGATTTAAGATTACCTAAAGATGCCGCGGAACTTCTTGGTTCGAGATTGAAACAGGAAAACTTCATTCTGCTGGTACCGGAAAAGAGAGAAGGAATTCTCACAATTTTTTGCGGAACATGCAGATCTTGTCTCTTGCAAAGACATTCCCGGATTAGTGAAGATGTACGGCATAAGATATGATATGAATGACTGGAGACTCTTTATTGATTCGTCAAAAAGAAGTTTAAAGGCAGTTTTACTTCATAATGGAAACAAATACTCTTCTTTGCCCATTGTCCATTTGAACATTTGTACATTTTCATAAATGTGTATTGTGAAAAACTCTGAAATAATAGAAAACTGTCCTATGACAGGTATGGAGCCTTTATATTTCAACACTTTTAGTACATAAACTCCGATTAAGTCTATTATGTAGAATGATCCTCAGGTAATTGACATCTTCTGAAAAGTCAGGCGTTTCCCGATACTGTATGGGAGCTTGAGGATGTACTTTCCTTCTTCTGGTACACGACGGTCTTTTTCCTTGGGTTTATGCTCAGCTCTTCGTCTTGAATCTTGCATAACCTTTTGAGAGGACCGTTTGTAAGCAACCAGCTATAGTCAAGTCTTTCTTACCTCTAAGTAAGAATTACATTCTACATATGGGTCATTCCAAGTCAAATCGACCACTATTGAACCTGGCCCTTTTGATTTGGCTGAAACTTTGTAATTTCGTTCTGCCCTATCAAAAACATTTTTCATAATTTTTTCAAATTTTTTTACCCAACCCAAAAAAGCATAAACTTTTTCCAAAATTGACCTATCGAGACTTTTTTTTTCAAAATTTTGGTTTTTTAATAACTTTCTAGAAAAAAATACCAAAAAATTTTCAGATGTCAAATTATGGAAATTTTTCAAATTTTTGTAAAAAACTGTTACTTTTTCAAAGTCCGACGTTTTTAATTATTTTTACTTACTTTGTAGTTGAAAATCGAAAAAAACTAAAAAATTGTTTTTTTGAATCGAAAAAAAAATATTAAACAAACTCGGCCCACTGTGGAATTGGCGGGATTATTTACAGAAAAAATCAGTTTTTAAAAAAAAAATTTAAAAACGTCGGACTTTGAAAAAATAACGTTTTTTACAAAAAATTGAAAAAATTTATATAATTTGATGGGCTTTTTTCTAGAAAGTTATTAAAAAACAAAAATTTTGAAAAAAAAGTCTCGTTAGACGGTCAATTTTGGAAAAAGTTATGGTTTTTGAAAAAAATTGTGAAATTTGTTTTGGGTTGGGAAAAAAAAATTGAAAAAATTATGAAAAATGTTTTTCATAGGGTAGAACGAAATTACAAAGTTTCAGCCAAATCAAAAGGGCCAGGTTCAATAGTGGTCGATTTGACGTGGAATGACCCATTTACTATACACCACCATCATAAAGCCTATGATAGCATAAGGAGCATTAGTGTAGTGCCATAAAACTACGCCTAAAATCTTTGCTGTAAAACTACCCAAGATTCAGAGCATGGCTTGCCTTTCCATCACCGGGACTATCCGCACATCGCCGATTATGGCGTTGGTACTGCTACATATTGAAGTAGAGAAATCCGCTAAAAGTCTGAATTTGTTACCCGCAACGATCAGTTCCTTGTTTGAGAGCAGATTATTTATAAAGATTAGGAAAAGTACAGGTGCTAGAAATGAACCTTGGGAACAGTGGCAACAGACAAATTGGTCGCCAGTAGACATTTTTGGTATAAAGCCGTACTGACTGCCATATAGTTTGGTTAGATTCTAAATATTTGGCGGTGGTTAGAATGGCTTTTGGTTTCCCCGTTTTTAAGAATGGGCTGAGTTGGTTTCCAAGAGTCTGGATATAATACGGAAGTATGGCAGGGCAAAAAGTTTGCACAGAGGCTTAGCCAAAGGGGAGGCACATTTTTTTCGTTCCATAGGGGGAATATAGTCAGGCCCACTGGATTTTTTAATATTAACCTCTTTAAGTCTCCGGTCCGGTATACGTCGCGAGTCCTGCAGAAAAGAGTAAGAGTAAGATGTGCACCCGAGGACGGAGATAGCATAGCAGTTTCGGGTACGGACAAATTGAAGACCAATATGATAATGGATACGATGTAAGAAATAGATCAAAGAGCTGGGCTGATGGGCCCACAACGTCAGGGACTCTCGTAAGAGGATTTACAATTTGTTGTAAATTATAGAGATTCGCAAAGAGCTCAGCGTCTGGTAATTTAGGCAATTTACATTGTGAACGTGATCTTCGGATTTTTATGTTCCCACCCGGAGTGTGAAATCATTGTTGTGATGATAACAATGATTTCACACTCCGGGTGGGAGCATAAAAATCCGAAGATCGAGAAGGAAATAGCATCGAAGGCTAAAGTGGAAGCTGTATTAGTAATAGTTATTAGGAATCCTGAATAGCAAAACGAAGAATAAGACGCAGAACTTTTTAAATCTAAATGATTAATAGGAAGATGATTCAACTTTTAAAGGGCGACGTCATTCCTAATCAAATGGATACTTCCTATGGTTGGAGAAGTTGTGCACTAAGGTAGACCCAGTCGCCTTATTTCGATTTAAATCAGTATCAGGCAAGACTTGGGTTTTACATAGTGCAAAAATTGCGGGGCATGTTGTAACAAATGGCTCATAACGGTTAGAAAATTCACATGAGGTCCAGAATATTATAAAAATCAAAACAGGAATTTTCGTATCAGGGTCTCCGCATTCATTTAAAACACACTGTGCCCGCGGTACAACCATCGGAGCTAACGTGAATCATCCTTGTTGTAGTATTATGCCCCCTTAAACCAGACGATTTCAATCGACGGACACATTTAGACTTTTGAAAGAGTAGGAAGGGGGTAAAGGTGACGTACTTGTTGTCCGTCAGTATTCCTTTGTGAATTATATTGAGATGACCTTCATTTAATATCTTGATTTTTATTTATTTTTTTTTTTGTTATTTTTCGTTGAATTTGGTTTTGTTTATTTTGGTCGATTTTTGTTCTAATTTCTGATGAAATCGCCTGGCGGCAACACACTCTCGAACTTTTTGCTGACCCAGTCCAGACTTGGTAACTATAGTCCCCATAATGCATCCAAAAATATCTCCTAATTGGATTCGTTAAAGTCGTATCAATTTTCTATTTTGAATACTTTACCTTAAAATATCAATCAATTTCGTTATTTATGTATGTAATTCTGTCTGTTAGAAGCAGGAATTTTATATTATTATTACTTGAGCTTTTACAGGCACATATATTTTCGTCATATGCTTTCAGAGTCCTTTCCATTTACAATAAAGATCTATTTCTAGAACACTCGAATCTTCTTTACTTACCTGCTATTAAGCAAAAGAAAAAGGACGATTGCAGAAGCAAGCCCGTAAGTAATTTCATTTTATAGACGATGTCACAATCCTGTCGAAAAATTGACTTCTCCAATTAATGTTATCAGATAACGATGAAAGTTTGCAATTCCAATTTTTTTTTAAATGCATCGGTTGCATTTAAATCTTCCTTTAGTAAGCAAAAACTTTATTTCAGCTCCAGTTACAGCGTACGTAAATCTTTGAAAGTTTTTTTTATATCTATATATATAAAAATGAATGTCTGTTGGTTTGTAATGCGACACTAAAACTCAAAAACTAGACTGCCGATTGAGCTGAAACTTTCCCAGAATGTGCGTTTTGACTAAATCTCGGTAAACCGCATGGCGCAAATACGCTCCTGTAGATGGCGCCCAAGGAAAATAGAAAAAAGGTAATTGCAGAGAAAATTTTTGGTACAAAAGAAAAAAAAGAAGCGAAACGCGCCCTCGCAAAACAAACAGTTCTTAAAGGTGCAAATAACGAATTTGTGCTCAGAACTTATAAATTCAAAATGGCCGCGCCAATATGGCGGACGAATTTGCCTAATAGTTTCACATTTTGTTATTTGGAATCAAAAATACCAAAAAATTGCCTTTTTTGCATACTCTCCTACTGTTTATTAAAATTCATATCAACTGATTACTCCTATTGGCTTATGGGTCCAGCATAGGCGCGCCGGGTCCCAGCTAGTAATATCATGGAAAATGACTAATACTATTACGTTATAATGAATGTTGGCGTTGATTATTGCACATTCTTTCCAATGCCCTTTGCGGTTCCAATTATGAGGAACACTGAGATATATCCAAGACTTAAATTTTGGTTTTAAAACTAGTTCACTAAATTTTTCTTGTTCCATATTATTATCTCGACTGTTGCTTGGTTAAATGAATCCATCAAAATAATTCACCCAGAGGTAGGAGTATTTTCTGCAAAGCCAACATTATATCGACTTAATCCGAACGAGCTCGATGAGTACTCAATTATTATGGATTATGGATGATGAATGGGGGCAACATTGTTTCACTCCAGTTGTCTTTGTTATTGGATCACTTACTTGTCCATTGGAAGCATCATGATCATTTGAATTAATTTTCTTGGCGCGTTCCTCTTTTTTAAAGTTTCTCAAATAGCTCCCGAATGGATTGTGTCGATTTCTTGTCCGAAATCTACGAAGGTAGTGACTTCCATTCTATAGATTGTTCGACTATTAATGTTAAAATTTTTGAGTTGTCTATACATCCGCGACCTTTCCTTAATCTTACTTGTTGTTCTCTTAGCTGGCAACCTATATTTTATCTGCAACTGCAATTCTACAAAGAATTATGGAGGCAGTATTTTTCCTACCATATTTTGTATGGTAATATCTCTCCAATTTCGGCATTCTTTTAGATCTTCTTTTTGGCAAATTAATAATTATTCCATCTTTACATCGATCTTTCTACGTTCCGCACATGCTCGAATATACAGATGTAACATCTCTGATGTTACCTCAATGTTGGCTTTGGGAATATCAGCTGGAACTCAATCTATGTCTTCTGAAATCCTGTTCGTATTTTTGAGATATCGCAATTTTGATGGATTTTATGAGTTTTTCTACTCACGTACCTTTTTATACGAGAAAGAAACATCTCATTTTGAAAAACTGTTCGTCCATTGTGACCCATACATTATTTGTAAAAAATAGCAGCTTTTTAGATACATTGCAAGGGCGGATTCTCTAAAGTAAAAAGAGTCGTATGTTTATTGACGTCGCGTATAGAAAACTTCATAAAATCAGGATTTCATTTTCAATTGTTTCTTAAGTTCTCTAATACCCCGGCTTCACCGGCCTCAGTTTAATCAAGTTCACTTCAATCGGCATAAGTGGCTTCACCGGCTAAAGTCAAGTTCAGTACTTGTAATTGTTGTTGCTTTTTCGACAGAATTCAGAAATGCAAAAGCTCCCTGGAATGACATTCCACGATTCCAGTTGATTACTCTCTTTTGAGCGAGCCGTTCTACCCACGAATATAACAATCGGATCTTTTTTATTTGAGAATTCTCGTGGTGAAAATTCCACTATCGATGATGATTCTTATCGTCGCATGATAAGCAAATGCTTAGTGGACCACTGCGACATCGTGACTGAACAATCCACTGGCATGCTGCCCCGAACTATTAGCTCATCCGCCCAACGATTTTGAAAGTATTTGAATTTCAAATCTAGCAAAGATAGCTGCCCGTTTTAAAAATGGATGTTAACGATTATTTGGCGTTTTTTGTAAGGCTATAAAAACTATTTTCTTTTCTTTTCTTCAAAAATAAAATTCGCGACAGTATTGCATATCTCAGAAAAGGAGAGGACGTAAAGTACTTTGAAAGGAAATGTGGCGTGCCCCCTGAAATCGGAGGCCAGTCAAAATCGCCATTTTTATCAACCGACCAGGAAAGAATTTATTCAATAAATCGATCGTACTGGGTGCTGTCGCGCCATCTTGTTAAATGCAGAAGTTACGCATACGATTTTCACGAACGATTGGCATCAAAAAATCGGTAATCATGGCTCGATAACGCTCGCCATTGACGGAGACTGTCTTTGATCGCTCAGCTTCGAAGAAGAACGGTCCAATCACCTTTCTCGCAGTAACACCGCACCAAACTCTTACTCTTTGATCGTGGTGAGGAAATTCTTCAATTAATTGAGGGTTTTCAGTGGAATAATACCGACAATTTTGTTATTGACCGTCCCGTTAAGCGAGAAATGAGCCTCGTCCCTCATGATAATTTTACGCTAAAATTTACCATCATTTTCAGCCATTTCAAGGCAAAAATTGGCATAAGTCAAGCATCGCGCTTTATCAACTGGCACGATTTTCCTTGTCACTTGAATTTTGTACGAAAAAAAGTCCAAATCAGCACAAATTTTGCGTCGGAGACTAGTAAATATTTCCTGTAACTGACGCTTCCGTCATTACCCGGCTTGACAACTCATGTCACAGTTATTGCGTAGTTCGATGGATCACATAAAGATTTCCACCCGTGCTAGAGTAAATACTCGTGTGTAGAAACGAAACAAAATTACTCCATGAGTACTTTTTACTCGTTCAAAAGTACTCGATTCCCTAAGAATCGATAAGTATTTTTTGACACATACATACTCTCTGACGAGAGAATGTGTTTCGGGTACATGAAACAAAAACGGCTAAATTTGCATTACTGATAACTTTCGTGTTCTTATAGTACCTGCGACCAGAACATAGTAAAAATGTAAGCTGTTTTAGATAATGCGGAAAGAAATGATTTGAACATCAAATGGCCGAAATGCAAGTTTGTCAATCGCTCCGTTGAATTTTTGTTTTGCTACGCTAAAATTCGCCAAGAGCCCGTTCTGTAGTTCTCTATTCTATTAAGCTTTTGCGCCACCTTGTATATGGTATTGCTCCCATCTTTGAATCTGATCTTTCGTAGATGTAAGTAAATGTCCTTCTGAGTCCTAGAACGGCTGTCTTCGCCTCGATCCCTTATTTGATAATTTCCTGATATGGTCGTCTAACTAATGCATATTACTATTGTTTGCTACTACCCTAGCAGCGATTTCATAAAATTTCCTTTTATTTTTTCTTGCAGCAAGTGTGACTTCTTTTGCTTTACGCCGATATAGCTCTATAATTCCACTTGTTTGGTATTCAATGCTTTGTCCTTAAAACGTTTATTTGCTTGATCTTTTTGCACGTTTCATCTGAGATCCATTACTTTCTTTCCGCTTAAGCATATCCTAGGACCTCTTCACTTGCTTCTCTAAATATTCCCTGTATACTTTCAGGGCTTGGAGTCACATTTGTCATCTGTTGTTGCCATATTGATAAAAATTTACTTTTTCTTCTTTCTTCATCCATTTTAGTTATGTCCAGCTTCTTCTTTCTTACAGTCTGTCTTTTGTTACAGGGGCGGCGGAGCATAATCATTGTGGGTGGGAAACAAGTGAACAGACAAATAACCGTTAAAATGTAAAAAGTTAATCGGTCAATTTATTTACCAGCTGTCTGTTTTAGTGATGAGCAAACGCAAGAACAAGACAAGACTGATATAGTCTTGGTCTTGATCTTGCGAACATAGCTAAGTCTTGGTCTTGGTCATGCGAGCATAGCTAAGTCTTGGTTTTGGTCTTGTTCTTACGAGCATAGCTAAGCCTTGGTGTTGGGCTTGGTCTTGCGAATATAGCTAAGTCTTGGTTTTGTTCTTGCGAGATTGGTTTTCATAACAGTTTAGAAAAATTAAAAAATATATATGTTATCTATAGTTATTGTACTTTTATTTTATGTTATAAATATTAATTTAATTGTAATTTAATAGTATGCATACCATAATATGAATGCTAATAATATGTGAAGCTTGAAGAAGTCGAAGTGGAACCTCTATTCCGCAATGGTGTTATGTTAACAGTTACATTGAGTTAATCTCGGAAAGACCAAAATTAGAATATGATGATAATAGTGTTTGTGAAATTTTGCGAGACTCTTGCTCTTGGTCTTGCTAAATGTACTCATCAGACCATGTCGGCCAGTTTCTGTTCTTCCCATATCAATCAAAGGTAAGGAATATTTGTTCGATATTACAGAGGGGTATATTGCCCGGTCCAGTGGGTTTATTGACTTAAATCCTTTTAAGACACCTGTAATTGGTAGGTCTATGCACGTCCTCGTTTATAATGTGCCATTGTCTCCAGTATCTCAAAAAGGACTAGCGCCATTTAGTTTCCAAATGCGTCATCACTTTTCCAATATTTCGTAATGTGTAATAAAAACAGTGTTTTAACTCTAATTTGAACTTCACATATCATTCTTATAATCGAAATGGATCTTCTAACAAGTTAATTACCGTTATCAAGGGCTCATAGTCCCCAACTACATTAGGTAATTGACGTCTTAACATGTCCCCAAAAAACTGTTTTTTTAACTAATGACATATCCATTGTTATCGCTCCGAAATGAAATGTATAATCAACTAAATTCCACAAAAAATTAACAAAAAAGAACTTATCCAAAGGCATTAAACAAACAACTCTTTGAAAGCCATCATTTCCGAATTAATTAACCTTGCGAAATTCATATTCATAATTTGAGTATTCTGCCGTCGCGTCATCGCGGAATTCACCTGTTCGTGCTAGACCACTTTTGCCCAGTTCTAATTAGTCATAAATTGCATATCATATACCCGAAATAGCCAACGAGAAGCGGACTCTAGCCGTAGGTTATCATCACGGAATGTCTTTGACATGCCCTTCGGCCGTGTGTCTGGGCCAAGGGGATAGGGCCGAGGGCCAGCCTATTGCGGGATAAAAGTATATATCACGTGAGAGAGCTGGGCTCAAAATTGATACCCGTGGAAACGATCGAATAATTAGCGTAACTCTATTCCATTTCCACGCTAATTGCATTTTGTAATGAATTAAATTTGAGACTGGTCATCGCTTTGTTGCCGAGCCAGGTCCGAGCCACATGGACAGAAGCACGGAGGATGAAGCTTTTATTGCGTTTTTACACGCCAGCTTTGGAATTACGTGTCTCATTAGGTCGTATGCATAAATCCTGGACAACGTACTTCTGGATGTCGGATAATGGTATACAAAACTCAAATTACTGCTATAGCGGCAATTTATTTGTGTACGTATGTGCTATTGCGCTAGATGTAACTGTTACTTTTGAATTACTTACTTTGACATCGCTTAAGCTAAGGACCTAAAATATGCACTATACAATGCCAATAAATTTCTGGTTACGCCACTACTTTTCGATGTTATTTATTGGGCTTTGGAGGATAAAGTTAATCAACGAGAATCTCCAAATGCGATTCACTTCTCTGTGCAGCTCCGAATAGTGCAATTCTTTGGAACAGTGTGATTTATAAGCACTAAGGACTTAAAGTGTGCTTAGTGATTTATCACGCGGACGTTAGAAAAGTATCTAAGGCTAAGGGAACATTCTCTCGATATAAGCTATTGAATTTTTAAAAATTTTCAATAAATTCGGTTGATTTCTGAACTTATACTGCTATCAGTGTACGCAGAAAATACCTCAGGTTTATTTTGGCGAGGGCGATGGGGTGATCCATTTAGAGTTATTCTTTCAGGAATAAAAAAAATACAAAAATTCACGTTTTTCGGGTAATTTTTATTATCATACGAAAGAACCATTATTTACATTTATGTGGTAGTAATAATACGGGGTAGTGTTGGGTAGGACACGATTATAAAATGAGTTTGTAAGAGGTGCCTCTTTTTTCTTTTGAGCCAGTACAATGTCATACTTCAAATGAGGCGAGGTTCTATTGTAATGCCAAAATGACAAAACCTAGCAAAAATAAAAAAAAGAAAGAAAATAAATAAAAATTGCATTTATACATTTCTTATGTTTTTATGTAGAAATGCAGTTAGGAATTAATTATGATGTTATTGATTTCCTTCACCATTATATATTAAAAAAAATTTAAGAGGTTGTGGTGGGAATTCTTTAATTTGATTTCTACATAAAAACATAAAAACTGTATAAATGTAATTTTTATGAAACTATTTCTAATTAGTTGTGCGTGGCCGTATATTTATATTTTGCAATCCCACCTCGTCTAATTTCAAGTTGGAAATAGTTGTGAGCTGCTCTAGGTTGAGCAAAGTCGAGATATCTCGGGAAAATGTGTTTCATGAGCAATTCGGTTGCTCTAATTTGCCTGAAGTTACTCTGATTTGTGTTTCATGAGCCTGTTCTAAGTTGAGCTAGAGCACGGTATTTTGCTCTAGCTTTTTTGGTAGAGCAACTTCGGGCAAGCAATCACCTGTTTGTCAACTGTCACAAAAGCTTTTTTTTCGGTCTGATTAAACACAGCTAATATTGCTATCGCAAAAGAAGTAAGAAATATCTCTCCAGTACAAAATTTCACTCCATCGAAAAATGTAAAAATTGTCGCTCCATCCAGTTCGTGTTTACAATCTCACCTCGCCGCAGTTCAAATTGGATATTTTACTGCCGCAAAAGAACGGCAAAATGTCTCTTCACTACGTAATTTACAATCAGACCTCGCTTTATTTATCTCGATACACGCTCATATTCCAGTAGGACATTATTTTTGAACCGGGACATTTAAAAAAATTGAGACCTCAGTATAATTTACATCGTGTAAGGGACAAATGTACTGCCTCGTGAAAGTCCGGCTCAATACTAAATACGGGTTGCATTACAAGTAGCGCCGCGCCGTCTTGTTAGAACCAAATGATGTCGTGATCATGCGTTTCAAATTAAAGCCTAATTTTTGAAGAAATGGACAAGTTCCATCAACCGATAACCATTGTTTTGTCTTAATGGACTTCGCGGCTTGGCCATTCATCTTTTTTTTATGTGCAAACCCAAAGCTTAGGAATCACCCTTTGTACTGCGAGTCTGGCATGTCATTCAGTTCATGTTGCAATGTCTATTAGTAAGCTTAATTTGAAGAATAAGAGAGAAAAGGAAAGGTTAGGGGGTCTGAGGGATGCTCGAGCAGATGTTGATGAACTTTACGTTTGAGATCTAAGGCGGCCATAACACGTTCATGCAAGCGGCAATCAATTCCATGAGTCATGATTAATGGAAATCAAAATATACGAAGCATTACGTCAGTCAACACCTTAGATTTTAGGTTTTCCGTCAGTCGTAGGCAAAACTGTGGAGACACTGACAGCAAAACCTATGGTGTAATGGGCGCCTAAGGGTGAGTGCAGTACGCAGCGTAGATGGTAGAGTAGAGCATAGCTGCGCATACTCGCTTATAGAACTCTCAATGGGTTTTAAATGGGTGTGTGCATAACGCAGCTCGCTTTTTCTGCGAGCGGAAAGCGAGCTGCGTTATGCACACACCCATTTAAAACCCATTGAGAGTTCTATAAGCGAGTATGCGCAGCTATGCTCTACTCTACCATCTACGCTGCGTACTGCACTCACCCTAAGACTTCGTACGAGTTCGGAAATACTAACTGCGAAGATCATTTCACATTGTTGTTCTATTTATAAACGGACTTCTAAACAGTATTGTACCCGGAATGGTGGGCTGCCGGGTGTGAGTGTGAGGGTGGGCCGAGCCGGCTTATCTTGTGTTGCGGCAAAAATATTGCTATGCAGGCAGGAGGACAGTAATTTCAGTGGAACAGCCGCTATGGTAAAAGAGGTAAAATTTTGCAAAGGGGCTCCATTCGTATGGTGGCTAAACGATTCAATGGAGGCTGAAAAATCGCCGTCGCCGATGTTTTGTACTTTGTCAAGCCATGTTAAAGTGGCTTTTGAAGTGCCAGCCCAGACGCTAGCTAAAGCCCTAGACAGACATGTGATTTCGATATCATAATAACAAAATCATAATATCGAAATATACTAGGTAGTGACAGACATAATATTATGATATCTTTGACAGTGCTATGTTTGACAGTAAGAATTTTAATTTTTAATTTGAAACTGAAAGTTTTTGCAAATACATTGGAAGTTACTTTTTTGAAAGTGATTTCGGTTTTATTTAATACAAAATATTTATTTAGATTAAGAATGAACGTTTAAAAGACGCAAATTGTTAATTACTCTGCTATACCTGCTGAGAAATCGAAAATTTTATAGATTTATTATATTTCCGCTAGCCAGAAATAGCGCTGCTCTCATTAGAGGGTACACATATCACGTTTATATTAGGAAAGTTGGCTGTGTTTTAATATTACGTTAATATTATGTTGTTGTGTTTCGATATTATGATATAAGGGTGACATACTAATACAAATATCATAATATTATAGTTATTGTGATATCGAAATCACATGTCTGTCTAGGGCTTAAGGAAGGAACTTACTTATCTTAAGAAATCTATGGTTTAAGGAGGCTTGTTTGGCAATTTGGAATATGTGATCATTCCATTGCAGATCCTCAGTTAAAGTTGCCCCTAGGATGTCAAGGGTTGGGTCAGCGGTTAGATTCTCATTGTCGACTGAGTTAGAAGAAAGGAAGTTACAAATTTTGTTAGAGTTGAGAAGGATACATTAAATTTAACACAATTCTTGTGGCAGGATTTCAAGAATGAAATTGAAAACCTGGTCGATTGAATTGGACGATTATGAAGGGAAGGTGTGGCACGTGCTTGATTAAATTGTCGTGCTTGATTGTCGAAGACGAAAAATTAACGCAGAGTACCATCATCAGCTAAGCATTGAGGTAGGTTGGAGGGAGTTGAGAGCAGATCATTAATAAAGATTAGGAAAAGCACGCTTAGGATTTGAATTCGATGCCATTCAGTACTACCTTGATTGAACGGCTAGAAAGGAAGCTCTTGATCCAGCTCCTTATAACTAAGTCTGTACAAATAGTTTGGAGTTTGAGCCATACTCTATTAAAAGCCTTGGAAATATCTTAAGCAACCAAACTCCTCGAAGCGGTAGATGCTTTGGTTGAGATGCTCGGTTAAATGCACAAGGAAGTCGCCAGTAAAAATTTTTGGTCTTTCAGATAGATAACATTAATTCTTCATTGTCCTCAATCTTAACAGCAATTCCCTGTACTTTCTCCTGCCATTGCTTGTAACATAATAAGCAAGGAAGCCATCTCCTGTTCGATACCCGAAGTCAGCGTTCTGTCTCGGGAGTATTGGATGGTAGCCGGTGGAAATCAATATTATTGGTAATTCCTTAACTCTTCTCTCTACTATCTTTTCATTGAAGTCAATGTAAGATCTATCGACAGGTGCTTACCTTTGAGCTCTACTCTTTTACATAAAAAAAGTTAAAACTTTAGATAAAATGGGATTGGTTAATTAGGGTCTGAAAGCTGTTCAAAGAAATAACGATGAACAGCTATACGTTTAGAGTCGAGTTCCATATATGTAAAAAACAATAAGTTCCTTGGTTGTCGAGTGCATTAAAAGGAAAGCTGCAGCCCATAACGATGAGCTGAACGGACTAGTCCAGCTTTGCAGTTATATCGGCTGCACTTTAATTTCGGTGAAACAAAGACTTTAAAAAAAGTGTATATTCATACATTGGCTTGGAGAGTCGACGAAGGAGAAAATGCGATCATGAATGATTTGAAAGAGCGTTTGTAGCCTTCTCCCAGTGCCATCGAGAGAAAATCCGGGCCGGGGACCAACAATTACGGCCCTCCCTCCCCCTCCCCACCCAAGAAAAACGACTATAAAATATGCTGAATGAAATATGTACATGCTGATTCTATGAAGGAAAGGGTTGAGAAATGTTTTTGAAACAAATTGTTTTAATAACAAACTATATAAATATAAGTTGGTATATTAAGCTGGTAGAGAGTGTTCCTTTTGAAATTGGTCTCTTGATCGTCTGCATTGGTGTCGTCGTCATCTTCATTTTCATCGAAACACCTCTTTCGATTTCTTTTTTGGTTATCAGGGAAGGTTAATGAAATCCCCAATAACCTTTTTTGAGAGTTTTCCAACGTTGTGGACTGCTGCTGAAACTGGTGTACTGTTTCTGAACAACTTCGAAAAAAGTCAAGATCACATAAATTGAGACTATGGGTTGCACACGGCGAATAAATAGCATTTGGGGTTTCCTCCCGAATCTGACGTTGTGTCCCATTATATGATCCTGTCATATGAGCACCACTGTCGTATCCTTGTGCTCGACAGTCTTCCAAAGGAATGTTATACTCTTCTGAAGTGTCGACAATTCAGCGATCGCCTGGCCAGTTTTTTGGTTACAATCGACGAAACCAGAAATCGTCGTAAATTGTAAATATCTTTTTATTCTAGTTAAAATGGACGTACTGCGAAATAAACATAGTTTGATCAACGTGGCTCGAATCGGGTGCAATGTAGCATCGACGATGGACAGCAATGCACAGCGATCGTAGCCAACAAGCATAAGTAGCGCCTTCATTCAACCGCGGCACGACCAGCATGGTAAAACAAACGTGCCCAATTTAAAAAAAATCTAAACAATTTCTAAAGGCTCCTATCCACTATCAGTTTTGCGTGTCATGCAAGAAGGTTATTTTTCCAACCATTATCATGCATGCAGTCAATCCTAACTTTTAAGGAAGAAGCGGTAGTGATTTTTGTCATGCATGCATGATCCTCCATCCTGCAAGCCCATTCACTATCTGGCATGCATGTCAGTCAGCCGTGAATGTCATGCATGCTTGATAGCGGATAGGGCCTTTACTTTCCATTCTAAATTCAGTTATTATTTGATTTTACGATTTTTAGGAAAATTTCTTCAAATTTGTAAGAATTTTAGGAGGAAAAAATACAAAAATTTTTTATTGGTGAATAAGACTTACGGACCCCTTTAGGAAGGCCGGGCCCGGGGGATTCCTCCCATCTCCCCCTCCCTCTCGACAGCCCTGCCTTCTCCAGTCCATTTAAATAGAGTTTTCGAAAGATATTGCGGAAATAAATGAGTTATATTTGAAACGGTGTAGAATTTTCTTGTAGATTACAGCTCGGGCTACTGGCTGAAGAAGAAAGTAGTAGTAGAAATCTTAGGCATGAGGTTTTAATTCGGTGATTTTGAATAAGTGGTCTTTGCGTTGTAGATTATTGCTTATGGCTAATACTCAAAAACGTAGATTGCACGCCATAGGAGTAAGCCGAACGGGCTAGTGTTGCGTTGCGATTATATTGAAATGGGTTGCTACGTTCCCATGCTCAATGCGTCCGGACACTCTATCTTAAATCACCATCAGGCTTTGCATCGGGAACGATGAGTCTGCACTTCATGTTCGCTGTCATCTTCTCGCAAATTACATCGAACAGTTAAGTCTGAGCGATAAATCACTAAGAAAATTTCTGAGCCTGCTCAACCGGTCTGGACTAAAAATCTGAAATATAGGTGTTGTAGTACAATAGTGATGTGCCGTGAATTTATGCACCTGACATCCCAGAATAAAAGAACAGTCCATCTAAATAGCTTGCAGATTGCTCAGGAAAGCAGGGTAACATATCTACTCTGTCCAATATTCAAATCAGCGACCTCAGTCTCACTAAGGCTGTAAGACACAAAAGTAAGATGCCGGTAGATCTTTTTTGTCTAAAAGCTTGTAATTACTGCATTCGTACTGCTTTTTTTAGTCACATATTTTTTATATTTATGCCTCAAGTTTGATCTTCGTCCATCATTAAATCTATTGGCTTGCGGTTATGTAGTAATATTGCCTCCGCCATCTATCAACAGTAATATATTTATTATACAATTAATGTCTACAGGTAAAACTCAAAGCGCTTTTTGTTTGCACATTGTTATACAAGGGCGGCGGAGCATAATGATTGTGGGTGGGGAGCACGGCAACAGATAACCGTTAAAATGTTCATCGGTCAATTTATTTATTTGAGAATTTCGGCGTAGATATGTGAGTAAGAACACTTTATATGTATTTTTAAACGCGAGTGTCGCTTTACCAATGTGGTCCCCCAACTGAGTACTAATCACGTCCAATGCTGCTTGACCTTTGTGATCGAACCAGAGCTGGTCTATTGAGCATGTTGAATAACACCCTTCATGGTCACCAACATAATTTCCTTAAATATGAAGCAATGTAACACCAAAAACTAAAGCTTTGTATGAGTGAAGCTAAAGCTTAAAGGTATTAATTTAAAGCTTCTTAAAAAGCTTTCCGAATACGTTAGGCAGATCTTGGGATTGCCCCATTTCATTTGGTTTGCCTCATAGGGCCCTTAGGAGCCATCCATAAATTACGTCACACGTTAAGGGGTTGGGGGGGGGGTCGAGACATTGTGTGACAAGGGGTGGGAGGGTCTTTAATTTCGTGACGTCACATTTCAAAATCTAATAAGTTAACAACCTAAACAAGAACGTGGGTTCAAAGTTCATGGACTCAAGATTAATAAGTTTGTATCTTTCATTAGTATAATTAATCGTTTTATGTTTTGTTAATTTTATCAAATGTTTGGTTTGATGTAGATTTTGTTAAAAAATAATTTAAATGGAAATAAAACTAATTTCAGAACTGCTGTTTTAATTTAATAATTGCTAGATGTGAAATTGCAAAATATGTGACGTCACACTAGGGAGGGGGAGTCTCACAAATGTGACCACCTGTGACAAGGACGGGAGAGGGGTCAAAAAATCCTGAAATTCATGTGACGTAATTTACGGATGGCCCCTTATGAGAAACTGATAAGGCATACCTCACTTCAGTATCGCTGATTTGTTTTTGTGTGGTCTTCAGCAAAACCCTTCTTTTGGCATGCCCCTTTGCCTCATGGGATCCTACGGACCTACGGAGTAATTCTTGTTTTGGCAAGCCCCTGAGACCATCCCCTTTTTAAATGGATGGATGATGGAGTTCAAAAAACTTAGGCTATACAGTTATAATATATTTAGTGTTCGTATTGCTTGTATGCGGCCCTTCGACCACGTTCTTTCGTCGCAGCGACCCAGCCAGCTCTTCAACGTTCTGTACATGAAATATTTTGGGTGTGGATTTCCCCACCCAAAGCGAAAGTGCGTGTGGACTTTTCCTTCCATCCCCATGCGCTCCGCCGCCCCTGTTGTCATATGTCCCGGAAGCAGTTGCTAATGATGCGTCTAACTACTGTTTTTCTTGCTGATGGTCAACGATTCTTCATCGATCGTCTATTTTTTTAGTTCCCTGTATCCCATGTATTTTAACGCTTATCTTTTCTATTATCTGGATACTTGTGCTATGTACACATACTCATCCACTTTCGATTGTCTATAGTTCTATCTTCTATTAAATATGAACAATCACCCATTACAAACAGTATGCCTTAATTGCAGATAAAAGTGTAAAATCCATCGGAAATCTTCTATAATCGATTACATTAAAAATATTTCCTAAAACTTAACCTAATTTTCCTTCCAACATAGTTTATCCCATAAATTTCTGCCTTTCACTAACGTTAATATTTATTGGCCTATTTTTGATATTCTTTGAAAATTACCCTTTTCAGCAATATGCAGATAACTAAACCAAAGCCAAATAATTTCATTTGATATTATTATAGAAAGAGTAACAATGTTGGCAATGTTGTGGATGGAACAAATCAGAGAAACTTCCTTTGAATCCATGCCAACCTAATATAGTATTCTGGTCATGAAAGCAGTTTTACAGAACTGGCAACAAACACACTAGAACGTAGCTGAAGAAATTGATTGAGGAGAAAGTTGTTCTTTAAATTGAAGTAGGCGAATTTGGAAATCCAATCGGCAAGTAATGGAACATGTGAAGGTTGAAACATTTGAAATGCGGCAAGGCCACTAGTAGAATAATCGAAAAAATAAATAAATATGTTTCGGCTGTTGTACAATTTTCAATTACTTTACACAAAGGTATTACGGTGTTGATTTACCGTAACATAAAAAAATGGAAAGGTTCTGGATTTTTTCTAAATATAAAACGAAGTTTTTTTTCCTATTGTCTAAAATTACTATCTTACTTGATATTAAATGATCGACACTGAGCGATTTTGCTAGTGGCTGACTTACTCAAATGGCACCAGTGTTTCTAGCAAGGACGTCGAGGTCTTTGCAGGCACCAATAATTTACATCAAATTGTGGTTCATTCCACAAGAGTCCTTAATCTCCATGATGACCATCAAGGAACCTATCTGTTGAAATATAGACCTTAATGATTGGTGTGCATATGTATATTCAGAGACGTTCAGAGAAAATTGCTAATAAGGCAAACAACGCATTTACTGTTCAACCGATTGATACCGAACCAGTAACAGTGAAGGATGCGCTTTCAAGGTCTGATGCGAAACTTTGGAAGCAATCAATGAATGATGAATACAAATCATTGGTCGACAACGAAACATAGGATTTATCGATTTGCCAGCAAAGCGCAAACCGATCGATTGCAAATGGGTCTTCAAACTGAAGCTCGCAGCGAAAGGGCGTAGAGTAGACTATGATGAAACGTATGCACCTGTAGTACGTTACACATCGATTCGTTTTTTACTTGCAACCGCTGCCAAATATGATCTTGACATTGACCAGTTGGACGCCGTGACAGCTTTTCTACAGGGTGATCTCGATGAAGAAATATACATGTTGCAGCCAGAAGGTTTTTCAACAGAAAATGGAAAAGTTTGTCGTATAA
Source organism: Thereva nobilitata (assembly GCA_963855945.1). Lineage (NCBI taxonomy): Eukaryota > Metazoa > Arthropoda > Insecta > Diptera > Therevidae > Thereva > Thereva nobilitata. The sequence continues at coordinate 51,081,776 of OY979694.1, read as the reverse complement.
AAAAATCACTGTATGGACTTAAACATGCAAGTAGAATTTGGAACCTCAAATTAAACTCTACTTTAATCAGGTTTGGCCTTGTTCGTTCGAAAGTTGACCCGTGCAAAATATTAATCGTTGCTGTTTACGTCTACGACATTCTGATTTTTTCGAACGATACGACGTCGAAGCGAAATTTAAACGACCAAATGATGAATGCTTTTCATATGAAAGACATTGGTGATGCAACATCCGTGCACCACAGGCGCGGATTCAAGGAAGGGGGGGGGGCCAAAAGCGCTCGCTGTTTAAAAAAGGAAATTTACCCAAATAAAAGACAAAAACAAAAAAATAACCAAACGACCAAAACCGACCCAACTTTTTCGCAAATTAAAAAAATGACCTTCAAGGTCAACAACAGATTGATCTATACTCTTTCTATTATGTTTTGATTTGCAAACTCTCAAGTTAGTTAGCTGCACTCACAAGAAAGGGCGCGTCTTCATCAAAAACACATAAGGGCACGTTTTCGTAGGGCACGTTTGTTATCCACCAGAAAATCTGGTTAGTTTTGTTCGTTTTGTTAACTTTCCAGTATATAGGGAAGTTATTGTAATCTGTCCGAAAATCGAAATCGAAATTTTCAATGTATTTTCATGTTTCAAGGTCCCAATAGCATTTTAAGCAAAAATTTGTGTATGTGTATGTGTGTGTGTGCGTACGTATGTGGTCATTTTTTCATGCGCCAACCAAAAAAAATGTCGATTTCGTTGAGATGCCGTTCGAAGGGTATTAAAGAAAATATGATATGAAAAGATTTTCAGAAAAATCGGCCGAGCAGTTTTTTTGTTTGGACGACTTAGGTGATTTTTGTACCAGTACGATTTCGTGCGAACTAACAATGATACCGATTTCGTTGAGGTGTCGATCGTAGCGTATTACCGAAGTTACTATCTGAAAAGATTTTCAGAAAATCCGGTCGAGCGGTTTCTTTGTTTAGACGACGTAAGTGATTTTGGTACCTGCACGATTTCGCGCGAACCAAAAAAGATATCGACTTCGTTGAGGTGCCGTTCGAAGTCTATTAAAAGATATATCATCTGAAAAGATTTTCATAAAAATCGGTCGAGTCGTTTTTTTGTTTAAAAGAAGTTCGTGATTTTTGTACCTGCATGATACCGCGCGGACAAAAAATAATATAGACTTCGTTGAGCTGACGTTGATCGAACCATATTAACGAAAACATGTTCTGTAAAAAATTTCATAACATTGGGTCAAGCCGTTTTTTGTTTAAATGAAAAAACTTCGGCTAATGGTTTTTCTAATATCTAATAAACTCGTGAAATGAAAGGCATTCTAAATGAAATTACATTTTCTGGATTCAGCAGAGTGATAGCTTCCCATTAAGGTATCACTTGTCTAAATCCGAGCGCTCTTTAAAACCCGTGCAAAAATTACGTAACCCTTTACAAACATCACGAATTTTTCAAACTTTTAGATCAGCACTTTTATGACGGAGAGAGAATTGTTTTGCACGTCCTACAGGTTCTGGAAATTGAAGTTCATCACGGAATTTCCAGTAGTTACAAAACATTTGGCGTTTTCGGTCAAGTCTGACAAGTCCTCTACATTGAATAGTTTTGCTAATACATATCTCCTGAATTTCCAAATGAAGCCATTTGCTTCCAAGTTTATCGTTATTCGAACTACCTACTCTCAGGATTACTTTGGCACCAATTCTGATACTAGCCAATTTTCCACTACTACTAAAGCTATGACTATTTTCTAAGTAGACGATTTATTAATATTATATTATTTAAAATTACAAGATTTTTGCTATTAGGTATAGGAGTTGTGTTAGTTTGAAGAGCCAGCTGTATGAATTTGGTGTGATTTTTTCTTACATTTTGTTGTTATTATTGTTCATTTATTATTAAAATATCCATTGATAATATTCAACATTCATCATACTGGGAAGTTGATCGTGTGGACCGAAAGGGTCACACCCACATCCCAATTATAGTGTTAATTTTGTTTTTGTTTTTTTAGTAGTAGAAATTTTTTTCCGCCACTTTTAGTTCCTTGACCCCCCCCCCCCCCCCCCAAAAACAAAATTCTAGATCCGCGCCTGGTGCGACAACGTGGAACATTGTCGATTGATCAATGCCATTCCATTACATATCAGAGGTTCTTCAGCGTTCTGGTATGGAAGATTGCAATCCGATAAGTTCACCATTGGATAACAATCAAAAGTTGCCTTCAGAAATGAGTCCAAAAGATGACAATGAAAGTGATGAGATGAAATTGGTTCCATACAAAGAAGCTGTTGGCAGTTTGATGTTTGCTGCGCAAATAGCGCGTCCCGACATTTGTTTCGCAGTAAACGCTGTCAGTCGTTACAATCACAATCCAGAAAAAGATCATTGGCAAGCAGTAAAACGAATTCTACGCTACTTAAAGGGTACGATCGACCCTAAATTAGTATACAAAAGGAGCGAAGTAGCGGAATTGGTTGGATATTGCGATGCTGATTGGGTCGGCGACCTGGATAAACGACGTTCAACGACTGGATACATTTTCAAACTTCATGGTGCGGCGATATCATGGAATTATCGTATACAACCGACAGTAGCGCTATCAACAACAGAAGCAGAGTATATGTCTCTTGCATGTGCCATACAAGAAGCAATCTGGTTACAAAGTCTACTATTGGAATTGTTCAAATCAATTTTAACGCTAAAACCGATTTCAATTTATTGTGATAATAACAGCGTTATTTTGTTAAGTTCAAATGAAATGTATCATGCACGCACAAAACACATTGATGTCAGATATCATTACATTCGTGAAAGAGTTGCCGATAAACCGGTCGAAATAAATTATTTGCCAACGAATGAAATGATAGCTGATATTTTTACTAAAGCTATTGTTCCGCATAAACATTTAAAATTCACACAAAAATGTGGTATCAATTATAATTAAGTTCTAGAAAGAATCTTGAAATATAGACCTTAATGATTGTATATAAGTATATCAACCGTAGTTTGCTTAGCATGTTGGCTATGAAATTTTATGACATACACGAATATAATTGTTTCTTCTTCTGTTTATATTCAAACCAAACAGACGTGTTTTATTGACGAATTTACTTTTATCACTATCTCCTTGATCTTTTTCGTACTTCTCATCCACGCGTTACTCCGTCGAAGTTCATTCGCCTTTCGGCAATTCGGGCCACTATTCTAAACAAAAACATCAACTTTGCTGCTATCCGTATCACCAGGATCTTACCGGCAGGAATAGATTTGTTCATACCTCATTCTACCAAATCTGTGAATGTTAGGCGCAACAGATGGTATAATCGGGAGTGTACGAATGCAATCAAAACTAAAAAAACTAAAGTGACTCATTACTCCAAATGTTGGTAAGATAGAGCCATCGCTTTTACCATCATAGATAGGTGAAGGAATTCTGCGTTCATTGGTACCTTATTCATGGAAACGGTTACAAAAATACAGGGTGATATGTAAAACTCTATCTTTGTACAGTTCTGACCGTATTACTCAAAACGGACAAATATTTCGAGATAGGAGCACCGCACGGCATCTAATATGCGATGATGTGAAGTGCTGTGGGTTAAAAAGAAAATTCTGGCTATTGGCCATTTAACAATTTGCTTAAGGAGTTTATTAAAAGGGACCTCGAAAGAAGATAAAATGTGTTGAAAATATTAAAGCTTGCACATAAGGTTTCTATGTCATACAATAATTTTCAAGCAGCCTCTTCGCAAAGTAGGGAAAGACACATGTGTGTCGAGAAATTTACAGAAAAAGAAAAGAATCCGGGATTTATGAAACATCGTCGCAAATTTTAAAAACAAACGATCCCAAAATGTTTTTTAAGACCTTCAGGATGTCATGTGGACCTTTTTAATAAATTATTGGAAATGGTTCATGAAAATCTTACGTTTTCCATCTTGTCTCTACAAATAAATAAAAACAATGTAAGTAAATTTGCGAACAAGGCATTTTTACAATACCCCAGAACTTATATGTTTTGTTAATATTTTTTATAATCCTTATTTATCATACATCCGATCCAAGGACATTTTCTGATTTATTAAAATAATTTTTATTTCTCATTCTCACTTAAAAAGAGAATTGATACGATGTTCTCATTGGACATTGTTCCATATGTTTCCTGATGTTTTAATTAGACAAGCACCTTTTGAGTGGTGTTACCAAGGGCGGTGCTCTTATTGAACTTCGGCCGGCACAGGGTCTACAAATTACTTAGTTGTATTACTTAGGGCCGTAAACACCATCAAGGAATACCTTTAATCGAGAGTCAAGGATTACCTTTACCCACAATCTTGGGTATGTTTAAAAGCTTAAACATCAAATACTGTAAGATATGATAATTTTTAGACTTGGCATGCTTTTCGAATATTTTCGAAAATAATTTTTTGACATTTGCCCGTTGTTGTTGCCACTAAATTCACAAACGTCTTGAACTGTTTACAAAATCTGAAACGTTTTTCAAATTCATCATCATAATTGTTGCAATTCTATTATAATTTTGTCTTTCCTTTGGTTGTTTTGGCAAATTTATAATTTTAGGATGACATAATTTTCCGTGAAAGTGGAATTATTTTATGTAAATTATAGTGAATAAAACGATTTCTAAGTTCTATGTTTTTTGATGTTTATATTATGTAATTTCCACTTTATTTTCTTCTTCTCCCGAGGAACTACATCTGAAGTGAAATCTAAAATTATTCTTTCCTCATCATCAGAAGGAATTATTTAATTATCCATTTTATTAACGAAAAACATAGAACTTAGCAATCGTTCACTATAATTTATGTACATAAAATAATTTCAGTTTCACGGAAAATTATGTCAGTCTTGTTTAAAGCGCTGTTATATTTCAGATTCGAATTACCTCGGATTTCGACAATTTACACATGGCAAACGAGGTGTAACATCATTATCTTACCCTCAACCCTAGATTTTGTCTGAGGTAATCTTGGTTAATATTTATCATATTTTCATAATTAGGAGTTACTTTCGTTGGTGTATACGGGCCTTAGTGTTCTACCAGGAATGTGTTTCATGCGCTTATACCATCGAAAAATTTGAATCCAGGATAAGTTTGAGCTAACCATTACTCCGAGATTTTTAGATAACACGGCCATCTTTATGGGAATATTGTTTAATTTTAGAGAGGGCATGTGTAATGTATCAATAGATCGACTAGTAAGAATAAGTGCAGATAATTTATTAGGATTTAGCTTCAGCAAGTTATTATTGCACTAAAGGACAAGGATATCAGATCATTGCTTAAGGACTCAATACGGCTCCGGAGTACAGGAGTACAATAATTATTTAATTGGAGGTCGTCCGTTATGGTGATGATCAAAGGTGATACAATTAGGTAAATCATTAACATACAGACAAAAGAGCAGTGGCCTAAGGCAAAGCTTTGGGGGACCCCGAGGGAACAAAAATAAAGGAGGAAAATTCGTCATTATATCTCACACATTAGTACCTATTAATAAGGAAGGAGGCAAGGAAATGGGTCGCAGCAGACGAGGGGCCGCTATGTCAAACTGTGTTGAAAGCACGTGATAAATCAAGAAGAATTAACATACCTAAATGATCATAGGATCATATGCCTTTCGTACGTAAATCAGTCAAGGCGCAGTTTCACAACTAAAGAGCTGCCTGAACCGGATTGAAGAATACGACTGCAATTGACCAGAAACGATTTCCTCAAGTGATTCGGATGGAAATGCTGGAATGTTATCGCCCGCCGCACTTGCCCACACTCGCATTGGTCGACACGAGCCACTTGCGAGTGGCACTATTTGAAACCAATAGCGCAGTACCGAACTCCGCATTTGCTCTCATGGGTCGACGCAGGCGCGTACATGAACGTGTAGCAGGTGTCGGCTAGGTGACCGAGACACTAATGTCGAGTGGTAGTGGCGCGAGTGTTTGCAATGATGAAGGACAATTAAAGGATTATATTTGGAAACGAGTTGCAGTCGGGGTAGGTACCGTTTTAATTAGTTATTCTGTAACATTTTTACCCCGACTGCAAAAATATAGATTATACATAAAAGATAGTTGTGTGATACCCAACAAAATGACTATTTGAAGTTAATATTTTCTACAGTAGTTAGACAATATCTTATATATTTATTATACACACATTGACTATACTAAGAGAACAATGTCTTCTAAACTTATCTTGTTTCTGTCTTACATTAGTACTTAAAACTTGTTTTTGACTTTTTAGTTCATTTTTTGTCACAGGGGCGTCGTGTTTTTTAATTTTTAATTATTTTGTTTTTTATTTTATGATATTTAAGTGATTATAATTCGTATTATTTAGCGATTTTATTTTACTCCTAATTATTATAGAACTTACAACTATTCAGATACAGTTTTAATGCAAAAGTAAAGTTATTGAAGTTTGGTTTATTCCAGCTAAATTTAGACACGCCGACAGATTAGGCAAAAGTGGTGCTTGGATCAATTAGTATATAGAGTTGTGAGCGAAAATTCAATTGGCTCTCATTGGTCGAGCTTTGTGAGCCAATCTAACTCTTCGAGTGATTTTTTATCACGAGGCTCGTGAATAACTCTACAAGGATCCAAATAGTTAATAGTTAGACCTTCTAACTTCCTTACGCGACTGAGCGCGACATAAGTGTGCCCCTTGGTAAAAATTTTAGAGCCTAGATTACAGCTCTATCTAGCCCAATCAAAAAAAATGATCGAGTGCGACGTAAACTACGTCTGACGGCCGCCATAATGTTATTTTAAAAATTAATCTTGCCTATGTTACTCGGACTCATTAAACGAATCTAGCGGTACCCCAACCATCTAAGTCGATAATCTAATCGAACCATCTAAGGATTAGAAGTTATGGTGGGACAAAGAAACATACAAACATGCATACATGAACCCTGAAAACATTACACTCGTTTTTGGGGCAGTGGTGTTACATAGAGCTTCAATAGGGAATTTTCATTTTGCTCCAACAGCATACTAGGCTTAACCATTAAATATTCGTTCATGGTGATCGGTAATATAAAACGTTTCGAGTAATTTAATTTTATTTAAGCATAAAATTGGCATTTATTTAACACATATCTATTAAGTGTTATATATATTTGAAATCGTCTCAATTTCACCTTTCGTTTGATACCCATATTTACCCAATCAGAAAAAAAACAAAATTGAGTGTGACGTAAATAGCGTCTGACGGCCGCCATATTGTTTTTTTTTAAAAATTAACCCAGCCTATGTTACTCAGACTCATTAAACGATTCCAACGGTACCCCAGCCATCTAAATCCGCTCAGGCGTTTAGAAGTTATGGTGGTAGAAAACAACGTACATACACACAACAAACCTAAACACATTACACTCCTTTTTTTGGGGCAGTCGCGTAAAAATGATTATGTGATGCGAATTTACATGTTTCCGAGAGACATTAAAAAATAGAAGGACTGTATGTAAGTTCCTTGCGAATATCTTGTTATCCGTTGATATATTAATTGTCTAATGATACTAGTAACTTTTCAATACGCGCTCCTTTGCACGCTGTGGTTGCCAGGTTACTCGTCCTTTTACGGAGTTAAAATAATCCGTAAATTGGTCTCTTATTTCAAAATCCCTTTTCGAAATGCTTCCTCTAATTGTTGACTATTTGGTAAAATTTCTAGGTTCTCGTCTACATATTTTGACCTGTAGTTTTTGTGCGTAGATAGTTAAGTCCATCTTGAATGCCACTGACTGATGTACGACTCATGTTAGCAAATGCGGGCCGCACGTGTCCACCAATGTCAGTGCCACATTGGCGCAGTGTTGTGAACGAGTGCGAGTGTGGGCATGTGCGGCGGGCGTTATAGGACGGAAATCAACTACACATCTACAGAACTACAGACTTTAGGAATAGTGCTAATAATGGGAATATAGATTGCATTATACAAGAATTAAAGATATGCCTTAAAGCAGACAAGATTAGTGAAGTAAGGATTTTAATAAAACGAGAAGGGATGAAATCGATTTCAGTTGCATTAAATTTAACGGACATAATGGCAATGTATGTTTCACGTTCATCCATACACCTGAAGCTAAACCCATCCACAACCACAGAGAATAGATCGACAGGAGGTTTAACCGGAAGAGGTTTAACGAATGCGCTATTAAGGACACAGAGATTAAAATCTACAGGTGCGTTATCACTATCGCAAACATCAAGCGAGCGTAAGTTTTTCCGCAGCAGCTTTCTTTTTTGTAAATTAGATGATACGCTTTTCTATATTCTACAAAAAAAGAGCTATACTTAAGTTCTTTTAGAATTATATGTACCTATGTTTTCAGGCTTACTTAACAAAATATGTGGTAGTACTTTGTTAGCTGTGAAAAGTTGCTAGAAGTCAAACTTCCGGAATCTTTCTACTTCTCCATAATTTGCGAACAAGCATTTGTATAGAATGGCACCATATTTTAAAATTTCTGGGGGAATAGGTACTAACTGGACCTGGAGCACTATAAATTTTTCGTTTTCGCTATGAAATTTGCAACTTCTCCTAGTGTAGACTCTGGCGCATCTTGGCCATCCGTATGTACCTTAATTGTCCGCTTCGCCCTGCATTAGGTTTCTCTTTGAAGAAGTCTGTAAAGTGCTAGTATCTTCCCCATGTTGTTTATACCATTTGTTACTTCTTATTATTGTGTCATTTAATTGCACTGAATTTATTCCTTAAGAATAGTCTCGTTTTTTCTTCCTTAATAACTTTTTCAGGCTTGAGTCAGCTTTCAACAATTCTGGCGAGATGCGACTTTTTCCAGCTGCTTTACCATTGGCCATTGCTTGAATTGCGGTAACTATTTCCGTCGTGGATGGGGTACGAATGATGATTGCTATTTGCTGTGCATTGTTGCTGTTTTCTTCAAGTTCCTGTGAAAATGAACCAATCTCTCCATCTTTGGAGTCTTCTGTCCGCACTCTTTAAGGCATCCTTTTTGGTATAGTGCTGTCCCGAGAGCTGTTAATATAGAGACCTTTCTTGTACTCCACGGCTCTATAATAGTTTCCCAATAGTTTTTAATGCTGTCCCGCAGAAGGTCTTCGTTAAACCGTCTAGGGTTTATGGCATAGCGTTAGACTTTTCGGATTGCTGCGATTTTTAGACGAATAGTTGCTGCTACCAAATGGTGATAAATTCCAGTATCCATTCCCTAACGCTCCGGACATCCTCCACAATAGTTCTTTATCTGCGGCTGACACTCACGTGTTCTATTTGATTTTTTGTTCTACCATTCGGCCGGCGACACCCAGGTCTCCTTTGTGTATCGTCTTGTAACAAAAGTAAGTTCCATCTACCATGAGTTGGTGCGAACTAAAGAGTCAACGAAAAGCTCACCATTGCTGTTGCTATTCGTAACTTGGCTTTTGCCTTGATCATGTTTTCAAGGCCGGTGTTGCTAGGGTCGATTTGTGCGTTTAAGTCACAAATCAAAACAATGAAGTCTCCTCTTGGAATAGATTGGGAGCCCTCATTCAGTCGCATATAAAACACGTCCTTGATGTCAACGTCTGCGTCTTCCGTTAGAGCGTAGCATTCGACTACAGTATTGTTTCTTGGTCTGGTACGCAGGCGTACAGTAATATTCCTCTCAGAAACTAGTGACCTGAGGCTGGCCCTGACTTTCTTGGTGAGTATTACGCCATCGCCACTCCTACCGTTTACTGTTTAATTCCTGCCAGGATATAAGAAAGACTCACCGTTGGGGCAGATATGCTCCCCGCATCGTGCGATCTGGTCTCGCTAAGTCCCATTATTTTGATACTATATCGGTTCATCTCGTTGAGGACTTCATCCAGCCCTCCAAAAGAAAGAAGCGTTCTTACTTCCATGTTCCAACTCGTGGCCTGGTTGCAAAGCAAAAGTCGTCGTTGTGTTATCCACCCAGCTCTGAGACATTGTTTGCCGACTTCTAGAAAAAGTAATTTTAGGGGAGTGGGTTGGTAACCCTCAGCCTGACGACTTAAAACTCTGTTTTATGGCGCCGAAGACTCGACCATCTCCCGTTAGCTCCTTCCGAAGAAGTACCCCATGGTGCACCGCGGGTAAGAGGGATTGGGATGAGACTTGCTAACAGAGCAATTTGAAGTTCACCTGCAGTGACAGAAGTGACAAATCGGGTTCCACCACCTTCCGGGGCGTCTATAGGCTTTGACCCGAAAAGGATGAGTCAGTCCTACATGTTCACTATTTAGGCTGTTCCTCCGCCTTCGATGATCTTGTTGTTTAACGCGGCTTATCTGGAACAGTCAAGCTTAGCGAGAAAAAACTAGACGAACTGCTCAATCTTTTTAAGCAATCTGAATTATAAATCTGAAGTATTAGTATTTATTGGTCAATAGCACGAGGGGAGCTTGCCATACATTTGGACTTAATACCTTATGGATTTTAGGGGTCCACTCATAATCACGGCTTTTTGTAAAATAAACAATGATCTTTTTGTAAACGATCCAATGAATTTAAATATTTTTATTTTCTGATTTACAGATCACTTATACGATTTTCAGCGGGACGGCACACAGTGGTTCAGAATCCTGAAAACCTGGTCAAAAGTCTTTTTAGCATCTAAAAGTAGTTTTATTATATGAAATTTTGTACTTAAGGGTTTTTAGGGGCGCTGATTAAGGATCCGCTATCAAGTTTCCAAAAGATAAAATGTCGGATACAAATCTACATGGCGGTTTTGCTTAATAATCAGCCAAATTTCATGAAACTCGTTATATCAGGGTTTTCGAGGGCGCTGATATTCAATAATACTAAATTTATCTTTTAAATTGTTCTTTACGAGAAAAAAAATCTTTTCTTTGTAAAAAGATGTCTGGCTTCAGAGTTCCTGAAAAATAAAATTACTTATTATGAATATGAAGAAAAATTGTATTGTATATTTTTCAGCTAGGTGCAGCTAGTTTGTTTTTTATTTTAAGCAGAAATGTATACTGGAAAATATGCGACCAGTTTCAAGGCGGTACCTTGCGGAACTTTCGACTCATCACCTATTTTATCAGAGTTATCTGAAGCGCGCCCACATAAATTTATTGCAACTTACCTTGTTAACAGCTAACGTAATTTGCAATAAAGGTTTCGTTTAGTGGCGTTATAAAATTATACTCACTTTCAAGAGATGAATCCATGTCTTACTGTTACAATGCACTAAAAAACAAAAATTCCACAGCGCTTTGAATGAGGAGTACTTTTTCTTACTTAGCGAAGAGAAATTTCAGTCGCGAGACGCCCACTTTCAGAATGAAATATAACGGATTCCTGGAAAATGTATATACTTTTAATAGTTCCAAATGATGCTAAGGGCTTAACTTGGCGGGTCAAAAGTCCCTAAAAAATACTTCATTTTGGGACTTTTGACCAGGTTTTCGGGATCCTGAATCACAACGATCGAGTGAAGACTGACTTTTTCTTCTCCTACTCTTTATCACTGATCGCTGTGATTACGGCACGGAGATGATATTTTTCTAACCGGCTACTTAACTTAAATTGCCATGGTTTTGAAGAATATCCATGGATCAGTAGCTCACTCGATCGTTGCCGCCACAACCTCATTTTTAAAAGAAAAGGAAGAAGATTAACGTTCCGCCTATGTAAAAAATTAAAGTGCACAATATTTACACAATTAAATTACTGCTAAATAGTTTTAATTAAACTTGCATCTAAAATAATTAAATGGCAGTAGACACATGTGTGTGAATGCATAGCAAATTCTTGAAGCGCGATGACATATTTAGTGTGAAATTGTCCAAAGCTTGCACTTCTCCGAATATAAACTACATATGTATGTAGAGACTAAAAGACTCTTGACTCGGGCATGCAAGGATTAATTGCGATTACACTAATTAATTTAAGTTTGACTTTGACTTTCAACTATAAATCCGATAGAATCGTGTATCACAGTGTATAAATGTATATTCTCCTTCTGTGTATGTAGAATCAGGGAAAAAGTAATCTTAACAATATAAAAGTGTTCCAAGAAAATGTCAAGGTCACTTGATACCGATACACGATAGGAGAAGAACGTGTCTGAAGGGCTGCTAGCAATTTTCACATTTATACATTTGAGGAGCTTACGTCAAATATTCTTTTCTCATGTAAAAGTTTTCAAAAAGCATGTATACATTATTTCGTGCGAAAAATTTTAAGCTTAGTATATATTTTCCTGTTAATTTTGTAGAGCTTCAACATTTTACGTTAACTTGAAGGAACTCGATAACACTCAATCCTTACGTCAGGCACGGATAAACATTCAAGTCAGTCGTGTGTGAAAGTCAAGGACAGGATGCTAAAATCATTCTGAAACGAAGCATGCGAATGGGATGCTTTCAATAACACATCCGTTATATCTGTACAACGATATATAATCTTTTGGATATATATTTTAAAATGGTCCTCTTTCAGAGAGGCAACATCAACAATTCACGTCGTGTCGGTGAAATTCAGTTTTCCTGAAATCGATCATATTCTATCCAAGAATTCGGGCCTGTCTTATACAGTTTGAGTGAGGTAAACAGTGAAAGGTGACGGGCGGTAGTGTATACTCTTATATGTAGAGTGGAATTTTCTTTCTCAATGCACTGTCATCGCCATCCCTTTTTCCATTTACCTCTTGTTCGCCTTAGTTTCAGCTTTTGATCCTGGCACTACGTGTCAGGAGCCAGAAAATATTTCACTAAGTTCAGAATATGAATGAGCGCCATGCCTTAAGGATACTGCAGGAGCACCAAGTTTGTTGACTTGAAAAATAACTTATGCAAGAATTACTTCTTTCCCTGTCCCCCCTTTCAACTGCATGCCAGCAGGAATATGAATGGTCTCTGGAGTATCTAGGAATTTCTTTGGTCAGAGTTAGAGGGGCAAACGTGTGCATTCTGTAGGTTAACTACCTTCATAATATTCAGAAAGTATTAGCCCTAAAGTAAAATGTTTTGTCATAGTCAAGAGATTTATGTCAGAATAGAATGAAAAATGAATTTCTAAAATAAATTCTTTTCTGATATGAATAAAATATGCATGTTGTAATATAAAAATGATTTATTAATTTTTTAACTGACATTTACCTACAAAAATATTACGGTTGGTTTGTTCGAGCATTCAGGTTAATGCGTTAGGCTGGTCGCACACAGCAGCAGATTCGGCCGAATTTTTTACGGCGGTATACGGCCGAATTTTTTACGTCCGTATTGAACCGAATTTCAACTTTAAATTCGGCCGAACTTTAGGTTAGTTTCCATCTTAAATGCTAGTTGTTTCATTTTAAATGGTCACACATATAAATATATCCTAAATAAAATAAAATGAAGATTAATAAACATTTCTACGGGAGCGCACTTCCATTATCAACTTCAAATCTGATCGGATAAAACCTACGGACGTCAACGGCCGAAAAACCGGTGTTAAGGCTGGTCGCACACTGCAGCCGATTCGGCCGAATTTTTTACGGCCGTAATCGGCCGAATTTTTCAAACAATTATTTTCCTATTCTCATTCGCACATTACACCGGTTTTTCGGCCGTTGACGTCCGTAGGTTTTATCCGATCAGATTTGAAGTTGATAATGGAAGTGCGCTCCCACAGAAATGTTTATTAATCTTCATTTTATTTTATTTAGGATATATTTATATGTGTGACCATTTAAAATGAAACAACTAGCATTTAAGATGGAAACTAACCCAAAGTTCGGCCGAATTTAAATTTGAAATTCGGTTCAATACGGCCGTAAAAAATTCGGCCAAATACGGCCGTAAAAAATTCGGCCGAATCGGCTGCAGTGTGCGACCAGCCTAATGTGCGAATGAGAATAGGAAAATAATTGTTTGAAAAATTCGGCCGATTACGGCCGTAAAGAATTCGGCCGAATCGGCTGCAGTGTGCGACCAGCCTTACCTATCTTACGGTGATCCTGATGCTCTCACATATTTCCCTGCTCAAATAAAACAAATTTTTGTTTGTGAATTAAGGACTTGCGATTGGTATAACTTTTAAAATTTAGAGGTAATCTGAAACCACTCAGATTTATTCATCCTGGTTGAAATAGGGGGTAAATTCGTAAATTAATCACTGCCGCATCACTGCAGAATTCAGCCACAGACTTTCAATTGAAGCCTGTGGCTGAATTCTGCAGTAATGCGGCAGTGATGAATTTACGAATTTACCCAGGATTAGCAGACGCCCAAGACGTTGCAGTAGTAAGATTTAAAACCATTGCCGCTGCCCATGTCGTCGAGTTTGTCATACCTAATCTCCCGGCCGGCATCGTAGTCGGTGCATGGGCGACTACTAACGGCGGCTTGGCTGCCTGTTCCATCCCAGGTATCCTAACGCAAAAGCTTTTCCGACCAAACTTCTTTTCATTTTTCTTTTTTTTTAGTAAGGAATCGAATTCAACAAGTTCCAAGTCTGCCTGAAGATTTGCTAATTAGACGCGCAACACTGTTAAGAAAGGTCCCACCAAACAACGAGACTGTGCTGCTCCCTATCGCAGAACTATGACAAGGAACATTTAGACCAGAATCGTCCTTGCAGTTTGCAGATCCTTTGTTCTGCCGATACTCAATTGGCGATAATTTGGGGCACAGTGACCGGTGGCCAAACTAACTAGATCTTGACATCCTTTCCACGACTACCCAGTAATTCTCTGGTGGTGTTGTGAGACGACCCAAGAATAAATGCTTTGGAGTTTACAGACATCCGGTAAGTTCTCTGCTGTAAGACCTATGGGGTACGACAGCGAGGGCAGGCGGGGATTCCAGGGGGGGGGGGGGTCACGGGGGCCATGACCCCCAAAAACAGTGCCGCGCCAGACAATTGAGAGGCTCTGTGCAATTGAGAGTCCAAAAAATGTTTTCGCTCGCGGGTAGTCCTACACAGGGGTCCATCCCCGTGGCAGAATTATGGCCCATATGCTGATTTGTGTGGCTCATACTCATTTATGTGGCCCACACGCGGGGCCCTGTGAAGTTGCACATACCAGCGCTCGCTGTTTAAAAAACAAAATTGGCCCAACTCAAAAAACAAAGCCAAAAAATAACCAAACGCCCAAAACCGACCCAACTTTTTTGCAAATTAAAAAAACAACCTTAAAAAATGACCTTCAAGATCAACAACAGATTGATCTATACTCTTTCTATATGTTTTAATTTGCAAACTCTGAAGTTAGCTGCACTCACAATAAAGGGCGCGTCTTCCTCAAAAACACATTAGGGCACGTTTTCGTAGGGCACGTTTGCTTTTAATCCACCAGAAAATTCGGTTAGTTTTGTTCGTTTTGTTAATTTTGTTTTTGTTTTTTTAGGAGTAGAAATTTTTTTTCCGCCAGTTTTAATTCCGTGACCCCCACCCGAAACAAAATTCTAGATCCGCGCCTGAGCGAGGGAGACCCAATCTCCGCTGGAAGGATGGCGTAGACCAGGACGCTCAGAGCTTAGGGATGCCAAACTGGATGACATCGGCTCAGAATCAGGAGCGGTAGAGAGAACAGTTCCGAGAGGCCAGGACCGGATCCCGGTTGTTGAACCGTTAAAGAAAAAAAAGAAGACATCCAGTATTGAGGTCCTTTCGCCTAAGGCCTTCGTAGCCATACCTGGTTGGTGGTCCTAATAGTTGGGTCCGGGCTAGTTCCGGCGCTTTTTCATTGCTTGCCAAGCCCTGATGATCACGGACTCCTTGATACCTAGCCCATCAAGGGTGCGGTGGCACTCCCACACTACTTTGGACTCTAAAGGACTTTGTTGCATGTATCTTCATACATGCGAGTTATATACTCTTCAAGACATTTATATCGCTATAGCCCGCCTAGATCTAATTCTTGAAGAGACTCCGTATAAGGGACAACAATTTCGTCTTCAAGAAAAGGGTCTCCTCTTCAAATAGGAGACAACAATTTGCCAAAGAAGTCGGGCATTTTCATAAACGTAGAACTACGGTCAATCTGCAGTATTCAGCAATTGGAAGTCTGTAGCTGAATATTGCAGAATGACTGCAGTTCTGCGTTTATGAAAATGCCCGTCGTCTCCTTTCGAACATGGATAAGAGGTTAAAGTGCTTTGTACTGAAATTCCACGTTTCAGATCCATATTCGAGTCATTTCATAAATGCTACCGTAGTTGGTCGACATACTGCCTGTTCCCAATGAGGCCGTCAACGATAATTTCCCATCAATGCACGGTGAGAACATGCCCAGTGATACCGACACCGCCACCGTAAATTACACAGGCACACAAAAAAAATAAATGTCAAGACCCAGAGGGTACATCCCCCTACCCCACCCCCCCCCCCGTTTTTGGGGTCGCTGAGACCGAATATGACCATAAAAAAAATTTTAACTAGCCATTTCCCCGTAACCACCCCCATACACTCCCTTCTGGGAGCTGAAATATCAATTCTCATACAAAGTCGAGTAGGGTGTGCATTACTATGTTTTCTGGGCCACTAAGAACGAAGAAGACAACCAAAAATTAATTAGACCCCTCATTTAATCGAGTTAATCTTCTAGCTCAGAAGTACACTTCTCAGCTGGGCTGAGAAACGGGCCACGCTTATGTGCAGGGACCGAATCCGGCCGAAAGCACCAAAAAAGGTATAAGAAGAAAAAACACCGCAAAACGAGCATACGACCGAAAATGCGGGTTCCTTCTCAACCCTCCCCGGCACTCCTGTACCGAGCCGGTCCGGTCCCTGCACACAAACAATGCGTGCAAAAACAATGAAAAAGTGGGACACACAGGGAGTCACGCCACATTAAAAAGAGTCCTTTTAAGGACATCTTCGCTAACTTGCATGCTAAAAGCACTCGCATTTTTGTTAACATTTATAAGCATGCGGTTAACTGGTTCGTACATCCCATAATTGGTATTAGAGGAATTAATGTACAAGAGAGGTTGACCTCTCAGGTTGTAGTTGTTCACTCTAAATGACGTACGGGTTCGTAGGAAGCCTGAGTCAACTTTGTCATTCAACAAACGATGAATGAATATAACGTCAGCGACCTCACGACGCTTATGGAGAGAGCTCAAGTTGAGCAATTTAAGTTTGTCCCCATAAGGCGGAAGAATAAGTGGGTCATCCCACGGGAGGTGACTGAGTGCAAAACGGACGAACTTCCTTTGAACCGATACGATTTTACCGACATGGGAGGAGTAGTAAGGAGACCATACCTGAGAGGCGTATTCAAGCAGAGGCCTAACTAAAGATATGTATAAGTGTTTGGAGATGAGGGGGTTGTTGAATTCCTTGGACCATCTTTTTATAAATCCCAGGACGGAATTGCCTTTGGAAGAGATATAATTGATGTGGGTGGAGAAATCCAACTTACTATCTAACCTAACCCCTAGATCGATAACAGAGTTAGTGCGGGAGATCTTGTCATCGAGAAAAGTATAGTCATAAGTTATAACGCCACGTTTTCTATAAAAAGTCATGACCTCACATTTACTCCCCGTGTTCTTTTAATGAACTGGGTTTTGAGAGCTTTTGAGGAGCTTTTGAGTTCCCATACAAAATCGAAGAACCAGAAGACCCAGATAAAACCTGGGTTTTCGATTTTGTATGGGAACTCAAAAGCTCTCAAAACCCAGTTCATTAAAAGAACACGGGGACTGATGTTAAGAACCAAGTTGTTGTTGGAACACCAAGAATAGAAGGTGTTTAGGTCTGCTTGCAGAAGTTTGCAATCCTCGATACTCCTTATGTGGCGGTACAGTTTGATGTCATCGGCATAAATAAGGATTTTACAGTGCCTTAGCAGGGTAACAATGTCATCGATTGATAAAATAAAAAGGAGAGGACCAAGAAAAACGAAAAACTTGGAAGGAGGTATCGAAAAGTTCGGCATTAAGAATCCCACTGTGTAGCCATGTTTCTGTAAAAGCGATTATCTCGAAGTCACTGGCCGAAGTTGACAGAAACACATTGCGGGTTTTGGATCTGATTCCCCTTACGTTTTGGTAGTAGAGGGAAAGGGTCTTGAGTTTTCTGAAGCCTGTCGAGTGTCAGGAATGCGATGCACACGTGTACGGGGAACGAAATACTTTGAAAAGGTACCAGGAGGCCAGAACATGGCGTCCAAAAGCTTTTCAGCGGTAATGGGCGGTGCAGTCAGAACAAACGACGCAACCGGCTTGGAAACATTGCTGATCTTTCTACAAGAGACTGTTGCAGGATCAACAGCTTTTCCCCTTAAATATTCTTTGATTGCCTCGGACGTAGTTTCAGGGGAGAAACGCGAAACGAAGATGTTTCGTGGTCTGGGTACCGTTATCAAATTGGCGCCGGTTACCGAAGACTCAGTCAGTATTCGTTGTGCCCGAGGGTCCAACGATACTAACAGAAGAGGTTGATGCTGCATCCGGTTCAAAAATATAGTTAGAGCCCATTGGGAGTGAAAGGGCAGAGACAGACGAACTAGTAGAGAGGTTCGCAGTGACAGTATTCATAATGGTGACTTTACGACTGCATCTGCGTTTGCGATGCTTGCCACGGGTTTTCGGGTGGTGAGGAGCCAGCTTGGAGGCAACCTCTAAAGAAGGGCCCTCTTCAGGTATTATGGCCGGGTCATTTAAGGCTGCGAAGTTTTGAGTAATAGTATCATTCTCCGCAAGAGAAACAGCTGTGGAGCAGGGTGCAGAAAGAAGCTGCTCTCCTACCTGCGGGGCGCCATCAGATACTGCCACCGCTGAGGCTGAGTTTGTTCTATGACAGACGCTATCGAATTTTAGGGATAGAGAACTCAGGGCATTGTGATTTTGAACCACTGTTGTAGACAGCGATTCAATGTCAGTCCGAACACGCTTAGTACTCCTTTTAATGTCATCCAGTATAGGATGAAGAGAAGCTAAGGAGGTACCAGTGAAGGACGAAGTGGCGACAGGATTGTGGATCGCCGTATGTATATCGTCGATAGAGTCGAAGACCGTTGCAATCCGGGAAGAAATTTCTTGGAGTTTATTCATCAATAAACCCGAGTTGGTCGTAGCAGAAGCAAGGGTGTCGGACATCGTGTCGAGCCGGACGTTGATCGACTGGACGTCATCGGCTACCATCTCAAAATGAGATATATTTCCAGAGAAAGACTTAAGACGATCGACCCCTAGCGTCACTTTACCACCCCCATACACCCCTTTATGGGGGTTGAAATGTAATTTCTCATACAAAGTCGAGTAGGATGTGTATTTCTATGTTTTCTAGGCTGTTGTACACTTAAAATTAGGGGGATCTGCCCTCTGGGTCTTGATATTTTTTTGTTTTTGTGTGCCTGTGTTATTATTGACAGAAGTCATTTTCTGTGCAAGAAAATTGTGTATTATTTTTTATTATTTAAATAAAAATTAGAGTGTGAAAAATTAGAATGAGCTGTCGCAGGTCTGTGAACTTGGCACCACGAAATGCGAATTTTGAAAAAAAAAATTTTTTCATACGTTTGTCCATCGTTTGTCCAAGTTTCTCCACAGAAAAGTTTTTTTTTTCCAGGCACCGTTAATAAGTTAGTACAAGCAAAAACATTTTTTTGCAAATTTTTTCAACCAGCACCCCAACTTTGCAAAAAAAATTGTTTAACCACATAGATCGTTTGTCCATCGTTTGTCCAAGTTTGTCCAGCAGTTATTTTTATTTGTCCACTCACCCATTAATTATAATAATTAATTGAAATTTTTCAATTTTGTGAAGTTGGAAACCCCGATTGCGAATTTCGCACTTTTTCTTTGCACGTTCGTTTGTCCATAGCTTGTCCATATTTGTCCACGAAATAGTTGCATTTGTCCACGCGCCGATAAAATTTTATTAATTAATCAATTATTCGGGAAAATCAAATTGGCCATAAAATATGCGCATTTCGAAATTCGTATTTCTGTATTTCTGTAACCATTGGAAGTTCAATTTTATTCCGAACCGATATCAATACGACACGAAATAAAGAAAAAAACCAAATTAATCCATCCCTCGGAGAAATAACAATTGCAACTAAATTACTTAGTCGAAATTTTTTCGATACAGCGTGGATTTCGGCGAATCGACTCCGCACAGAAAATTTTCTAACACCGACTACATAATCTATTGCTACACTTCGGAGTAGTAGTTATAAATTTAAAAAAAAATACGAAAACATATATTTTCATCACATGGCGTTTTTTAATTGCAGTTTATCCAGGGATAAAAAATGCCAGAATTCGTTTGTCCATGGGCAGAAATCGTTTGTCCAGGCACAGATTCGTTTGTCCATTGCTGGAAATCGTTTGTCGAGGCACAGATTCATTTGCCAATTGCTGGAAATCATTTGTCCAGGCACAGATTCGTTTGTCCATGCCAGAATTCGTTTGTCCATGGACAGAAATCGTTTGTCCAGGCACAGATTCGTTTGTCCGAATCTGTGCCTGGACAAACTATTTCTGTCCATGGACAAACGAATTCTGGCATGGACAAACGAATCTGTGCCTGGACAAATGATTTCCAGCAATGGGCAAATGAATCTGTGCCTCGACAAACGATTTCCAGCAATGGACAAACGAATCTGTGCCTGGACAAACGATTTCTGTCCTTGGACAAACGAATTCTGGCATTTTTTATCCCTGGATAAAGTGCAATTGAAGGGTCCAAAGCAAGAACCGGCTAAGTCCAATTTTTAGGCAAGTTGAGTTAAAAGCATGTTCTTGGACAGTGTAAAACGCTGAATCGAATGCTGCAAGAACCGAACGTCCAGGTAGAGACATAAAAATATTATTTTATGTTTTGTTGGTTGCCTGTACACTGTACCGTGTAAGAACATGTCAAGTCCAGGACTTGGCCGCTTCTTGCTAAGTTCGATGTTGAAGATTTTGATGACTGATGTGTCAAATATTGTGCTGTTTTCTTGTGCGTTTGTGCCAGTTAGTCGTTGAAATTTTGAAAAAAAAATGTCTGATTCATCGAGTACTGATCCTTTTGCTGGTACCCACACAGATTCTGATGAGGATTATACACCAACAAGGACCAAAACCACAAAACGTTACCATAACCTAACATTATTGGATATCTCAGAGTCTTCAGAGTCGGCTGAGGATTTAGCTGAAACTTCGAATGAACCAGGACCATCTCACAGAACCCCCCAGGCTGGTAGAAAACGTCTACAACGAAGAGTATTGTGGAAAAAGAATGTTAGGAAATCAAAAAGAACAGAAGGGAAAAGTTATGTAAATACGGAAGGTAATGTGGTGGTAGAGAAAACTCTGGGAGAAAACTGCAACTGCCCAAGGAAGTGTTTTGATAAAATTGGAGATGGTTGTGAATCACTTTTTACTGCATTTTATAAGCTGCCTTCAAAAAATTTGCAAGACTCCTACCTCTATGGACTAATGAAAAGGAGACCTGCAGAAAGGAAGAGACCTCGTTCTGGTTGTCGCCAATCCAAAGCATCATCCTATGTCTATTCGGTAATATTATTTTCGAATATATTTTAACTTAAGGGGATGCATTACATTATAAATTTGTTATACTATAGGTTCCTCACAATGGCCAAGATTATACTATTTGTAAAAAAGCATTCCTAAATTTACATGGAATCACCAAAAGTAGATTGTACCGATTGCAGCAGCATCTTTCCCTTGGGAACCACACTCCTCCAACAGACCGTAGGGGCATCCACCAAACTAGAGCCAACAAGATTTCATTCGTAGTAACTTCACAAGTTAGAGAACACATTTTAAGTTTTCCCCGTTATAAATCTCATTACAGCAGAAAAGACAATTTACAACATTACTATTTGTCACCTTTACTCAGTATTGCTAAAATGCATGAGTTATATTTGCAGAAACACGAACCAGAGCAACACTCATTGTTTCTTCAAAACAAAAAAATAAATCCTGTTGTTAAATATGAGTATTTTCGGAAATATTTTACTGAAAATTTTAAAATTACCTTTGGCAAGCCTAAATCTGATACATGTTCAAAATGTGATAAACTCATGAATAAAATGAACAGCTCTGACTCAGATGAAATAAAAAAAAATCTTGAAGTAGAAAAAGAAATGCACCTTAGAAAAGCCGAGTGGTTCTACACCGACTTGAAAGAAAAAACAAATCTTGCAAAAACAACACCACAGGTGGAAGTTCTCTCGTTTGACTTCCAACAAAATTTGCCACTCCCAGTTTCATCCAGTGGTGAAGTATTCTATAAAATACAACTCTGGCTATATAATTTTTGTATACATGTTGGTAGTACTGGAAAAAGTTATTGCTATGTCTATGATGAAACCGTTGGTGGCAAAGGGCAAAACGAAGTCGCAAGCATGATTTTGGACTTTTTAAAAAATCATATTTCGGCCGAAGTCACAGATATTTATTTATTTTCTGATAACTGCTCTTCTCAAAATAAAAACTATGTATTAGTACAACTTTTGTTCACCTTAGTAGATCTCGGCAAATTTAATTTAATATGTCATAGGTACCCTGAACCGGGCCATAGTTTTTTGCCGTGCGACCGTAGTTTTGGCAGAATTGAAGCGGAAAAAAGGAAATACGACAAAATATATTTACCTAGGGATTACATAGAAATCATGAGAAAAGCAAGTAAAAATTTTGAAATAAAGGAGATAACTCGAGATATGTTTCTAGACTGCAAAGGACATTTTGAAAATATGTATGTAAAAAATCCCTCAAAAAAATACCATAAATTTACTTTGTCCAAATATCGTATTTTGTTGTACCAAAAGAGCGATTTAGGTACATTGTTAAAATGTAGCGAGTCAGTTGGGCATCCAATTTTTTCAGAATTTCGTATTAGGAATCACAAAGTTTCGGTTCCTGTGTCATTACCAGATGAGAAAAAGTTA
Source organism: Thereva nobilitata (assembly GCA_963855945.1). Lineage (NCBI taxonomy): Eukaryota > Metazoa > Arthropoda > Insecta > Diptera > Therevidae > Thereva > Thereva nobilitata. The sequence continues at coordinate 51,058,888 of OY979694.1, read as the reverse complement.
TATTTGAATCCAAGAATACTTAAAAAAAATAAGTTTGATCACGTTATGACACTAGTAACAAACTATGTACCTCAGTGCGATCAATGGTTTTACGACCACATTAAAGAATACCATACCCTTCATAAGGAACGTAATGCTGACACTTCAGTCTCCGAATTTAGTTCCGATGAATAGCTAAAATGTAAGTAAAATATGTCCTACTTACTCATATTTCATCTTTAACATGTATGTATGTATAATGTATTCGAGAAATAAATATTTTTGCTTATTTACTGTTTCATTTTAATATTAAATAATATTAATCCACAAAAAAAAATGCCAAAACTGGGGAAGAACCAGCTAAGTCCAATAATTATTTAATAATATTTAACAAAATATACTATTTCACGTAAAATAATTTACATAAATTTGAAACACAGTTAAAAACAAAGTACTCGTAATTTTTTTTAAATTTTTAACTCTACTCATTTTGTAATAATTACGTTTTTTTCGTCTCCTGTAAAATTTGTAAAAGTGGACTTAGCCGGTTCTTGCTTTGGACCCTTCAATTAAAAAACGCAATGTGATGAAAATATATGTTTTCGTATTTTTAACTTCCCAGTAGGAAGTTATTGTAATCGGTCCGAAAATCGGATTCGAAATTTTCAATGTATTTACACGTTTCAAGGTCCCAATAGCATTTTAAGCAAAAATTTGAGAAGAAATATGCGTGTGTGTGTGTGTGTGCGTACGTATGTGGTCATTTTTTCCTGCACGATTTCGCGCGAACCGAAAAAGATATCGACTTCGTTCAGGTGCCGTTCGAAGCGTGTTCAAGGAAATATGATCTGAAAAGATTTTCATAAAAATTGGTCGAGCCGTTTTTTTGTTTGAACGACTTAAGTGAATTTTGTACCAGCACAATTTTGCGCGAACCAAAAAAGATATCGACTTCGTTAAGGTGCCGTTCGAAGCGTATTAAAGGACATATGAATTGAAAAGATTTTCATAAAAATCGGTCGAGCCGTTTTTTTGTTTGAACGACTTAAGTGATTTTTGTACCGGCACGATTTCGCGAGAACCAAAAAAGATTTCGATTTCGTTAAGGTGCCGTTCGAAGCATGTTAAAGGACATATGATCTGAAAAGATTTTCATAAAAATCGGTCGAACCGTTTTTTTGTTTGAACGACGTAAGTGATTTTTGTACCAGCACGATTTCGCGCGAACAAAAAAAGGACCGACTTCGTTAAGATGCCGTTCAAAGCGTGTTAAAGGAAGTATGATCTGAAAAGATTTTCATAAAAATCGTTCGAGTCGTTTTTTGTTTGAACGAATACTGGGAAGTTAATCTTGTGGACCGAAAGGGTCAAAAGCCACATCCCAACTAGTTTTTAAATTTATAACTACTACTCCGAAGTGTAGCAATAGATTATGTAGTCGGTGTTAGAAAATTTTCTGTGCGGAGTCGATTCGCCGAAATCCACGCTGTGTCGAAAAAATTTCGACTAAGTAATTTAGTTGCAATTGTTATTTCTCCGAGGGATGGATTAATTTGGTTTTTTTCTGTATTTCGTATTGATGTCGGTTGTTCGGAATTATATTGAGCTTCCAATGGTTACAGAAATACATAAATACGAATTTCGAAATGCGCCTATTTTATGGCCAATTTGATTTTCCCGAATAATTGATTAATTAATAAAATTTTATCGGCGCGTGGACAAATGCAACTATTTCGTGGACAAATATGGACAAGCGATGGACAAACGAACGGGCAAAGAAAAAGTGCGAAATTCGCAACTGGGACTGTGAACTTCGCAAAATTGAAAAATTTCAATTAATTATTATAATTAATGGGTGAGTGGACAAATAAAAATACCTGCTGGACAAAATTGGACAAACGATGGACAAACGATCTATGTGGTCAAACAATTTTTTTGCAAAAAAAAAAAAGAAATGAAAAAATTTGCAAAAAAATGTTTTTGCTTGTACTAACTTATTAACGGTGCCTGGAAAAAAAAAACTTTTCTGTGGAGAAACTTGGACAAACGATGGACAAACGTATGAAAAAAAAAATTTCCAAAATTGACATTTCGTGGTGCCAACTTCACAGACCTAGCTGTCGCCGTCAAATAACAATAATTTAATACAAAAAATTAAAATAAAATAAATACAAAAGCATAAAAAAAGCACAGAAAATAACAAAGAAACATAAGAAAGCAGATGCAACTCAACTATAATGGACAACTAGGTGGCAGGTATGTAGGAAATTAAGCGAAAAAATGATCGAGCTTTTGCTTATGGAGGGGTTATACCGACAGAATTAAAATTAAAGGACTTCGCACCATTTGTATGGGAAAATGCCTATCGGTGAATTTTCTTGAAATTTTGCAGGTTGATAGTTCTCAACATGTAGATCAAAAGTCTCCATGGGCACCATTTCCCAAAACCCCTCCTCCCCCCAAAAAACCACCCCAAGTTTTTTTTAGAGTTTTAAGGGCGAAATACACGAGCGCTCCATCCGACCACGCCACTCCAAAACAACAACAATTTATATGCATTGGAAATTTCGAGGGCATAAAAATTGTTGTTGTTTTGGCGTGGCGTGGTCGGATGGAGCGCTCGTGAATTTCGCCCTTTACATATCACCCTGCATTTTTGTAATTCTATGAACTAGTTTCATGAATAAGGTATCTGTGTACGCAGAATACTCCCACCTATCTAAAACTGTAAAAGTCAAGGTTCTACCCTTTCAACTTCCAGAGGAATGACTCATCAAAGTTAACATTTCGGTTTTTTTAACTAAAATTTCAACTAAAACCACCTTTTTCTCCATAAAATATTTAGTTAACTAATATTTTTTTTAGCAAAATTAGAAAGCTTGGACTATTTCCGTTGGACTATGTCTGTACAATTTTTATGCTACGGCCTTTACTTTTGAAGTTATTAGCAAGTTTGATGTTAAAATTGGCCTTATTTGGTGCTTATTTGGTACTTTTTGGCAAAGCTTAGGTGAAAAGGTACAAAAAAGTACGAAATAGAGCCAATTTTAGAATTAAAATTGCTTATAACTGGATATCTGACGAAGATGACGATAGCCGTGTTTTTTTAATGAACTATATAGGTCTTCGATCCAGTTCATTAAAAAAACGACAAGGGAAATTTTACTAAGCGCCATCTTCAGTTCTTTAAATATATTAAAATTAATCCGAAGTTGCGGGTCAGTAAACAACTGTTACACGAATTCCCCTCTAGAAAATAATGAATAAGTTTCTAAAAAATAAATTATTTGTTTCCTCATGCCTTCAAATTTGCTCTCGTCACTTCTATGTTGTTTTTATTTTAAATGACGATTTTCCGACAGCCGGTAAGTATGCTACATTCCGAAAAGAAAGGGAAATTTTGAAATGTCCCAAGACCTGGATAAAAACCTGGATAAAACCTGGGTTTTCAGATTTGTATGGGGAAGAACTATATAGTTCATTAAAAAAACACGGCTGATAACTACCTCCCTTAAGGCAACCTTAAGGTACTAGTACACAAATAAAAGCAAAAAAAGGGCAAATTTTTAAAAATTGATTTCTCAGAACCCTTAATACATATTAATGTAAACTTTTTTTTAAAAAATTATTCTATTCTTAAATAAAACAAAACAAAATTTTCTTTTAGTATCGATTCTTTGTACCATTTCTAGATGGCGCCGAAGTCAAGGCCAAGGAAAATTTTATGTCTCCATGGCAGAGAGTAACCCTACGGATTGGCTCGGCCGATTTTGAAAAAACTTGTTTTATTTTGTTTATTAACATATTCCTTAAATCTATTTACCAAAATATTTAAAAAAAGGTCAGCAATTTTATTTTTTAGGGATAAAAGGGTTAAAAAAGAAGGCCCCATTTTAAAATTTTTTTTCCTACTACTGAAATGCAACTTTTTATTATCGATTTTTACTTATGGTGGTAAATATATGTGGGCAATACATTACTCTTTAAGAGTCTTTTTGATTTTTTGTTTCAGACTTGCCAATGCAGAGGGTTACTCTCTGCCATGGAGACATAAATTTTTCCTTGACCTTGACTTCGGCGCTCTCTAGAAATGGTACAAATAGTCGAAACTAAAAGAAAATTTTGTTTTGTTTTATTTAAGAATAGAATAATTTTTTAAAAAAAAGTTTACATTAATATGTATTAAGGGTTCTGAGAAATCAATTTTTAAAAATTTGCCCTTTTTTTGCCTTCTATTTGTGTACTAGTACCTTAATCTTAAGGAATCCTGCCTTCTCAATTCCTTATTCTCGCTTGGCTTGTCTCAAATGAGCGGTGTGACCAATGTGTTAGGGAGGAAGTTGGATCTTATATTCTTCACCGACTCAGTTATCATGATTGTTGAACCCAGTCCAAAAGTCATGACGCCCGTTGACAATTACCAGCCTCCTCTCTTAATTACTGCTTCAACTCAGGGAATAATCCCTGTCCGGAGGCGGTAGCCCATTCGTTCAACTTTAAAAAGGCTAACTTTAGTGAACTCTCATCTAAGCTTGCCTTGATTGATTTCAACAGCTTACTTTCCGCAAATGAGTTGGATGTCGATCCGGCTCGGTTTTATGCCGTACTATATGAAGCTGTCGTTTCTTGCGTATCTCTTGAGCATCAAAAACGGCCCAGTTTGGAACAATAATGAGCTGAAGCTTTTAAAAAATCAAAAGAATAGACTCTGGAAGACCTACTTGATGAGAAGGGACTCTATGAGCCTCAATTTATGTATCAATTACTATAACCAATTTCGTTCACTCTGTTTTGCTCGTTATCGAGAATATCTCAGCAGCATGAAGGATAAAGTGTATACTGACCCCAGAAACTTTTTTAAATTTGTCAACGCTAAGAAAAAAGTTGATAACTACCCAAACACTATGCAGCACACTAACTGGTCTAGTTGTGAGTCGTTCGGGATTTACAACATGTTTGCATCCCTCCTTCATCAATCTTTCACCCCTTCTGACTTTCAGCCTAATGACAATAATTTTCGTCATACAACTTCTAACCGAGAGGCTTATAGTTTATCTCTTTCAATTTCCAATGACGATATCGCGAAACATATTCATGAACTCCCATACGATTTCACTTCTGGCCCCGACGGTATTCCTCCTGCTGCCCTTAAGTCCTGTGTGGAGGTTCTCAAGTCTCTACTGGAAACCCTTTTTCAAAAATCCCTGAATAAAGGGTTCTTCCCTACTCTTTGGAAGAATTCATTCATAATTCCTATTCACAAAAGTGGCAGCAAGAACGAAATATCGAATTATAGACCAATTGCGAAGCTGTCTGTCATACCGAAACTTTTTGAATCGATCATTTATTCTGCAATCGTATGCCTATCTGCAAGAAGCCTATCTCAACGAATCAACATGGTTATATTCCAAGTTGTTCTACTACCACCAATCTTCTTGAGTTCACTTCCCATGTTGTCGAAGGCTTCGTTTCCGGTTGCCAAACTGATTGCGTTTACACTGATTTCAGTAAGGCATTTGACAAGCTCTCCAACTCCGTTATATTTCTCAAAATAAGAAGTTAGGCTTTCCGCAAGCCCTTCTATTATGGTTCCAGTCTTACTTAGCTGACAGGACCTACCTAGTTATTTTCCGTGGATCCAAATCTGCAACCATAGACGGGTCATCCGGTGTCCCTCAAGGCAGTCATCTTGGCCCCTCCTCTTCATTCTATCAATTGATGACATTGTTCTCTTGTTAAAACAGGATCAAAGTATTTTTAACATTGTGTTTATTACCCCATTGCTGGGGTTTATGTAGCAAGTTACAAATTTGCTGTCGAAGCAACTCAAGCCGACCTCAGATCGACAAGGACTTTCTACACATTATTTGCACTATAGAAACGGTCACACCTACGCAGACTATAAGAAAAAATTTATTGTGCTTGTAGGATGGAGGAACAACTAATAATGAGTATTAAAAAATCTATTGTGAGAACAACGTACGAGGTACTACGACAACCAGATATGTATACCCAAAGGAAGTTTCCAAATAAAAAGTCACGGCTAAAAGTGCAAATACTAACTGCACTCCACAAGTGATTAAAACAACCCTCAATAAAGGCTGAAGGAAATTTGCATATACCGAAAACATTTTTTACCCTTTGTTCGGGCGATCCAAATGACAAACTTTCAATAGTTGATGACGCAATTTGTAATCGTTCACCAACAACTCCATCATGAAAAAGGCATTTTGGACGTAGCTTGCTTTGACACCACACCACATCCTGGTCAATCGATTTGACCTACCCCTTTCTATCTGCGAGCGTGCATGTCACTGGATTGATGGCATTGCATATTAAAGTTGCAATTATTCGATAACATCGCTTTAATAAAATAGTGAAATGAAGCATGCTTTACATTGCTTTCATGTACTTTATGAAATGTTTCATCATGTTATTTGTAAGTCTCATCTTACTGTATTCGTACATGCGTGAAATGTCTCAAAGATTACAAAACTATCAAAGTTGTAAAAAACACTATAAAACGAGTTCCTCACTCTCATCTACCTTCCTTATGAAGCACCTCGTCTTTTCCATTTAAAGTTACTGAAAAGTTTACGTGCTTAAAAGGTAAAAGTTGAATGAAAGTTAAAATAAGGATGTTTCTGTGCTGTAATCGTGGTTAGTGTAGGATTGAGGGTGGTAAATGCAAGCGTAAAAGTTTATTTAAATTAATCTGTTTTAGCTTTCAACAGTTTTTTTTTGTTTTGTTTTAACTGAGAAAAAGTTTGTCACCTCCCTCTTCTAGTATAAAATGAAATTTTATGCCATATTTTCAGGTTCGTGTTGTGGCATAGCAGAAAATTTTTTCATTTGGTGACATTCTGTCTGTGAAGATAATGTTTTCTACGAGAAAGAAAAATGCCGGCCATAAAAAGTTTTGCAACCCAGTCACTGACCTAATTATGTACTTGAAAAACTTCTTGACAACGGCAGCCACAATTGAGAACTCTTTTAATGTAGGACTAGGATTTTTTATATAAAGTTGGGACTGTTCGTTAGTCTGCCCTAGTTTATGGCTGTGACACAACTGCTTCAATTGAATCGTATAAACAGTGATGTACAGCACATACTCGCACGAAATAACTTTAATAAAGATTAAAAACTGTTTGATAATCATCACTGATATTATAAAATATGTAACAAATATTCTAAGCCCGTTCAAACATTAAACAATTAATTGTGGAGATTTAATGAAAATAATTGAATGATTTGGATATAAAAGGAAAACTGAAAGGAGGGGAAACGAATGCTTTCGGTTTGATGGAATTAGTATTTTAAGGCAAAGCTTAAGCGTTGTTTACACTATCCTAATTCATTAACACTAATAAATTAGTTGCTAATAAATTAGCAGACAATGGGGCCTATTCTGTCGGTAAAATTTTATCATTTTATGTTATGTTATGCATTTTATGTTATGAATTCCCTAAAATCCTATTCTGTCCGACAAATTTTATTTTATTTTATGAATCATAACATAAAATATTTCCTGTTACGCTTCATAACATAAAATAATCTAAGTAGCACATTTTACAGGTATTTTAATCCATTTTATGAAAATAACAGACGGTAATTGACATTTGCGTGAAAGTAGGTTTCATTGAGTTTTGAGTTAAATTAAAAATTAATATTCCCAACGCATTAAAAAAATTGTATTTTGTCAGATACTGAAAAAAGGCGAGCTTTGATTTTGTTTGTTTTCTTTCATAATTTTATTTGTTTTCATTTTCAACCGATTAGCTGTTCAAATGTAATAGAACCCATAGCGGATTGTACTATATATTTTAAGTTATGTGTTCATAAAAGACTTCATAAAATAATTTTAAGAAAGCATTTTAAAATATTTTATTTTTATTTTATGAAGAAGAAATTTTATCATCATAACATAACATAAAATATTATTTTATGAATAATTACAGAATAGGGCCCAATGTCTGTTTACATCATTAGCAAATTCCAGTTGGCTAATAGTGAAGTTGTTGTTGTGAAGTTGTCCCCGCCATCTTAGCGTTAGCAAAGTGTATTAGCACAAAAGAACATTACTAGCGCTAATGGCGTTAGCGCTAACGGAATTAGCAGATGTGTTTAGATTATACTTATTGTGTGCTAATGATGACCTTTTCTCTATTAGCGCTAATGTATGAGCCTAATGTAAACTACGCTTTAAGGCAAATTCTAAGGACAGTAGATACCACTATAACAAGCACGTAAGCCTGCTGCAGAGCCTTTGGATCCATATAGGGACTAGAGCCAACAGACATGTATTTGATGTACACTACCATGTGAGAACCCATGATATTGATAACATTTAAGATCCTTATGGCTCCTCCACACCACAAAAATTTTTGCGCAAAACTTGTTCCCATATGAATTTTTAATAATTTTTCAGGGGCGCAAGCATAATGAGGTCACCCAAAGCAGTCGTAAAACTGATTTTTTTTAATAAAAAAGCAAGTTTTGCGCAAAAATTTTTGTGTCGTGTGGACGGGCCATTAGTGTGAGGGAATACAACCAGGCCGTGGACATTCTGCAATTGTCAGTGCTTTGAAAGAGACTCGAGAAGTGTGAGTATCATTGGATTGCATGCCTGCGAAAATTTTAAAGTTTAGGCCTCCTACGGGAATATAACATTTAGGCTTCTAGTAGGTCTTCATAAGATATATCGGGGTTGAATCTTATGGCGCCCAGACGGCTCAAAGTACAGGTGTCAGGATCTGAAAAGTTTCATAATGAGTAAAGCGTTCAGCTTGGGCATCCTTGCTGTTATATCTCCAGCCTGTGCCTATGAGAACTTAAAAAGTGCCTTAGCTACAAGCGGCTTTTCATTATTTCCAAGAGCAGAGCAACAATCAGAGTCATAAAATTCATTAGGGAATCCCAATTAGTTTGGGATTGCAAACACGCCTCTAATGAGTAAGGTATTCTCAATTCTGTAACCTTTGTTTGCATTCCGGATCATTAGGACTTCGCAGAATGAACCGATTGTCGAATTAACTGGCAAAACAAAAGTCGGGAACTGTATTCATCAGTACAGACTTATCTTCTACGCTACTAACCCGTCTGGTTAGTAATACCACTGCTGGTGGTCATCTTCAAGAGCTGCGTGTGGCTCAGTTACTTTGCATGGGTTGGAGAGGGGCGAGAGTTGCCTCCATCCCAAAGGCCTAACAACCTTCGTGCTTAAGAGCACTGAAAAGGGTAGACCCACTGAGACAGTTTTGCGTGAGTTGGTGGGAGCTATCAAAAAGACCCTAAATTATAAACAATATGTCCTGGCAGTCTTCCTAGATATAGCAGGACCCTTTACCAACCAGGGGCGGATCCAGCCCTCAAAAAAGGTTGTGGGCACAGCCACCCGAAAATCGGACAAGTGCGAGTCGAAGTATGAACTCGCTCATGATCGATATAGTTCATTCCTACAAAGGAGATGTTTACAAAATATATGACGCCCTGACCAAGATTTTGTACAGTGTATAATTCCACGTGGGCAAACACTAGTAGGTAAATTAATTACCCTGTAAAATGTTAGTTTGTTCGCTCACGAAAATTACAAAAGTAAATGAGTGTTTGTTTACACATCACAATGTCACATTTAGACTCTAAACTACTGAACCGATTTTGATGAAATTTTTACAGCTTTAATGGATATCAAATTAAATTAAACGCTAGTATACATTTTACATTAAATAATTTTATTTAGGTGCTTACTTAAATTACAAATTCAAGCTTACGTTTCTTTTTCGCGGAAGCGTTGGTAATTTCATCGATATTCAGGTTCACATCTTTGTGTATATTTAGGAGAGCCCGGACAATCTTTCCTGTGCCATTGAGGCACGAAACCAAGATTTTACCCTTCACAGAGTAGAAAACGATCTCTCTGCGGTAGCTACGCTGACCGGGAAAGTTGCCAGTATTTGTAAGAAAATTTTTATGTTAGGGTACAAATCTTGGTCGCTTCAATGAGATAAGCTACTACCTCTGGTATAGCGAAATTGTTTTCACATTCTCTTTTCCATTTGGCCATCCAGAGTCGGTATTCATTTATAACAGTTGATTCATTATCGTTAATGAATAGCCGGTAGGTACATCTGGAAAACTTTTTTAACTGTTTCGATATCGATATTCCAAACTGAAACAGGTCGAGTATAGATCGGCCCAAGTTAATAATGCACGTTGCGCGAGCAAATGACTTGTTCAGCTACAGTTTCCAATTGCTGAAGAAGTCATTTGCTCGCGCAACGTGCATTATTGACTTGGCCCATCTTTTCAAACTCCGTGACATTTAGCGCATGTTGGGGTAAAAAGCTCTTAAAAATGTTTAAAAGCTTGAGATAAATTTTCTTCTTTGTATTTTACATATTTGCTACAGAAATAATTTGTAGCAATTTCAATTAAAAAATACGAAATTTGTGTTTTTAATACTTTGATACTAGGATTGTGACGTTTTTCGTCAGTCGCATGCGCGCTTCTGCCTGGGGAGATTGTGTTGCTTGCGGCTGCGGAGAACTTTCATCTTATGAATGAAAACGCTCATGTATATTTAAAAAAAATTATTCAGGATTGTTTTTAAATTATTTTAAATTTAGAGATCAGAAATATTTCGCATAATTATAGTAAAATTATACTTATTATGATGAATAGATTTACTTGGTTGAGCTCTGCTCAATACATATAAAGATAACTTAACTTTATTCATTCGGCGTGCGTGCATCCATAACCTTCTATATTTACAAGCCATAAACAAGAATAGATATTGAGAGAATCGGACTACCAAATTCTCCCAAATTCTCCAAATTACACTAACAACATAACGTGACTGCACCGAGCTGTAGTCCGATTGAGCGGAAATTCGCTCTCAATATTTTCCTTGTTAATGGCTTGTAAATATAGAAGGTTATGGCACATCCCTTCCCAAATGGTTTTGTTGAGTTTTTGCTGCATTTGTTGTCTTTTTAAATGAAAAGAAGGGAAATGATAGAACAAAATTTATAAAACTTGGAAACGAGGTGCGCAGAACTGTTCAAATTTTTTGTGTCACTGAGTTTTTTTTATGTGGAAGATTAGAGGGAAAGCCCTTTGTACTGTCGACAATCTATTTTCTTCTTTCGAAAACATCTATACTTCCGGAGACAATCTCTGCCCTAAATCATCAATAACGGAATCTAATAAAGGTATGTAAATTGATTTCCGAAAGTACCCCTCTGCCGGAATTCATACATGACAATCTTCACTTCTGAAGGTTCAATTTTACTAGGTCAAAACTTCAACGAAATCCCCATGATTTTGAGTGGCGATTTCAATATTATTTTTTCATCAGATACTAGGTTCGAACTTTGTGGATGAAGGGGAAAGTGGGGATGATGAGAGGTACCACCCCACTTCTCCCTTCATCCACAAAGTTCATGAAGAACGTTCTTGGAAGCGAAGGGTCTAAACAGACCCAATATTGACAAAAGAACCACGACATAAGGAACCTCACGATTTTTAGACCAGTTTCAATCGAAAATATTTCAGTTATCCTAAAACCTTTGCTTCGTTTTTAGGTTTTAATTTAAATAAGAATTCATAAATATTGATATTCTGAAATTGTACTTGTATCAAGTCCCTCGGTAGGCTCGTCACTATACTTCCTGCATCTGTCGTTGGCCCTACTTTTCTGAAACAGTACTATATATCCGACAGACCTCCTATATCAATTGCATATTGCTAGCTGATTAATATTTTAATAATTGTGGCAGTTGTTGGGTAAAAAAGTTGTACTTCTAAAGTGTGGTCTGAAGCATATTTTTTTATTTTATTAAGGCATAGGGTATAATATCATCAGCCTATCAATCTCAATAGACCGTGAAAGTGTGACGTCAAAAGTCTATTAGGGTTGTGGGCATGCCCATCGTGCCCACAACGGTGGATCCGCCCTTGTTAACAACGTAATGAATCTATTCGAGAAAAAGCAAGCCTTAGGCAATGGCTGCGGGCTATGTTGAGCTCGAGAATGATACAAGCGGTACCAAGACGGTAATCAAATACGTTTGACTACTACTGAAATTTCTGGGTCTAGTCTAGTAGACTAGTCATGATTACTATGTTCTAAAACCGATTTTTAAAAAGAGAGTGGTGAAGGGGCGGCATACTCACCCCGCCCCTTCACCCGTCTCTTCTTAAAAGTCGGTTTTACTACATAGTAATCATGACTAGTCTAAGTAGCCCCATTAGTTTATGTGGCTTTGTCACGTGTAACAAGTATCCAAGGACTACACGTAGTAATGATCTGACCTTTCATCATTGCCGAAGGGCATTAATTGCAATAGTACATTTACGAGACGAATTCCGAAGACTCTCCACAAATGGTGTGGAAACCATTGACAAACAAATGCTAGATTTTATGGGTCAGAGAAATGGATTATCGATATACACTCTCAATCGCCAGAGTTTTGAAGTCAGGATCTTACGGTTATTGTTATATAAAAGTCGAATATCGTTATTCTTACTGAGACTTGGATAAATGAAGTCGAGGATATTAGTGTACCTAACTTCAATTGTGATCTTAAATATAAACGACCGAACGTTCAAGCAGGAGTGGGAATCTATCATAATCAACATGAAAGGTGAACATTATCACGCCAAACCCCGAGAGGACTCAACTGCATAATACCTGTGACACATATACCATCATAATGAAAGTAACCTTCATTATCGTGGCAAAAACCCACCATAATGAAAGTCCAAAATGAAAGTATTTTACTTTCATTTGGACTGTAATTTCGGTTAAGTGACATCTGTTGGAAAATTGGAAACTACATTTTAAAATAAAATAATTTGATTTCACGTTAGTTAAGCAACAATTTGCAAGGATATTTTCTTTACTACTTTAAAAAATATTTTTTTAAATATTTCAAATTAAAACAGCTTAAAATTAAAGCAAAAAACACGCAGGTTTATATCCTCACTTGATATGCCAGATGCAAATGAAAGTAAAGTGTAATGTGTCACCCCATAATTTCCTTGACCATCATAATGAAAGCTACCATCATAATGAAAGTATAGTGTGTCACAGGTATTAGTCAGTGACGACACCTGTTGGTGATTTTGTATTACTGAGTGTAAAACTCTGAATGGGAAAATAATTGTCATTGTAGCTATTTATGTATCTGTTAATCAAAAGCTCTACATTACATATTTTATACATCGCTCATTTCTAGTATATAGTAATATAGGTGCTACTATCGGTAGGAGAGAAAATAAAGTACCACTAGCACTTATTCTTACTAATTATTCAATTTAAAGAAAGATAAAGATCGCCAAAGATGTTTCATATCTTTCACGTGCACTGGGTACACGCGCTATATTTTTTTATCTGACCCCACTGTGCGCTGTAGCCAAAATTTTACTAAAACCTGACACTAAAACCAATAGAAATGTTTTTTGGCACACGGGCAGTTTTTGAAGAGTACTTTAAGAAAAAAAAATGTTCTACACCCATGGAAAGTGGGGAAAATTCCCGGGAAAACTCGGGAAATTGATATTCCATCAATAACGTGGAAGGGGTTGAAAATTTCGATATAATGTATAGAACAAATTTGTAGAACGTGAAAATCTTCACAAAAAAGGTCTAAACATGTTTTTTCGAAAATTGCTTCCTATGAGAGATATGAGCTATAGTATAATTGATATTTTCATATTTCCGCGCGAATAATTCGGGATATCATAAGATTTACCCCGACGCTCAACTAAAATTTCTGTAACTCATAATAATGCTGAATTTCCTCCAGTCAGGCCAAATTTTTCATATAGTCCACCCCAAAAGAAACTATATGTACATTTGTGCTGACTCGGTCCCCGAGGTGGGAAATTGCTTCTTGGAATTTCAAAATAAATTGGCCTGATATTTCCAAAAAAAAAATGAAAGTCACCGCGAGAAAGAGCAGATTCTCAACTACAGATTTTCACATTTATAAAGCTATAGTCGATACGATAAACTCGGGAGACTTATCAGAAGAATTTTCTTGCGTTTTTGGAAATTTCCGGGAAATGTAGAAAATGATGAATGAAAACTTTTTTATCAGGGGTTCTTAAATACATATTCTAAAAGGACAGGGTCTTGGCAATAGAATGACACGTGCGCTTTTTTAAAAATCTCCTGGACTATTAACCTTTTTATACTCGCTGCCCCCCAATATTTCAAATCTTGTTTGTGACCCCCATATTAGGTTCACCTGTGTGTATGTATGTATGTTGTATGTAAACACAGCCGAATTTTTTACTTGTATTCCCCGACCACCTGACATAGATTTCAAATGAAACAATATGACAAGCTATGTGGCGTCATTTAAAATTCAAAATGGCGGCCAACACAAAATGGTGGTTTACCTTTTTACAACGCCTTCGGCATGGGTATCAAATGAAAGTGTATGACGAGTATAGTGCAGTAAGCTATATGAGGTCATTTAAATAGACATACATATAATATACTAAAAAGTAGAAAATAAAATATATATGTAGTTCCCTTTTATTTTAAAATTAACTAAAAAGTAAAATATAATTTTGAATGTAAAGTTTTTATTGTTCCAGCCGGAATATCCAAATTGAAATAAGCGTGGGACGCTAACGAAAAGTTCCAGTGTTAATAAAATAAGAATATACATAGGTAAAGGTCCCATGCTTTTTTACAATTTTTTTAAACAGAATTACTTAGAATTAGAATTTTTTCTTAGAATCACTTTGGCGTAAAGAATTAAATATTGCGTTGTAAGCAGCATTCGAGTATTTGCACTTATTTCTTATATAGATACTAATAAAGTTATACATCAATTTTCTTTTTATTGTACACTGAAGGAAATTTTGCATACTTTGGCGGCCCCGGCAAAACTTCTTACGGACCCCCAGGGGGCCGCGGCCCACCTGTTAAGAATCAGTGGCCTAGATGTTTGTATTTTCTAGTTGGAATGTAGTTTTTATGTTAGACATGAAGCAAAATAAACAAAGTTTTCAAATTACCATCAAGTATAATTAAATAACATTGATAAATTGTAGACCCACAAATCCATTTATCTATACAAACGAAATATATTTCCATTACATTTTTCACCCTAATTTCCAACTTATTTGTTCGAAGTGTAAAACGATAAAAAAAATCCCTTAAGAATAAAATTCAGAAATAGTCGCAATCTTTTATAACGAACCACGACCCACCCTATTATTTTTCACAGTGAGAAAATACTCTATTCCCCACCCTTAGCACCCTAGGCCTTGAAATGGGCAGCCCTGTCTACGGATTGCCTAACCTAACCAATAATACCTTAAAATCGCAATATAAACACATAAAACTGGATCTCGATAAATCCAGAATTAATGGCAAGAACAGCTACTAGGAAGGATGTTCGATTAGATTTTATTAAAATGTCGCAAATGTCGCCGCCCGGGTATCCTTTCGCCCATTTGCCGTCCGCCCACTGCCAAAAAAACGACTAGATAAGGACACCCATTATTACAATTTAATCTTAACGACCGAGACGCAGCAACGAACAAGGACCAGGCCACCAAAACTACTTTCATTCACGTATCCTGTGCCTGCGGGGGTAGCTGATATCCTGGCTAGAAATGTTGACGGCAAGGATACAGTAAAGACCCTTTTAATTAAATCATTCTGATACGTCGTTATAATCACAGGAGATAAGCAACAGCGTGTGCCTGGCAAACCCTGTTTACACAGGATTTACATTAACACAGAGTGCCAGGATAGCCTGCATGCCTTCAATAAGGACTCTACAAAAGGATCTCTACACAGAAGCACCGGATTTTGCTAAATGAACGCCAAAGATAGTGTTGTGGCGTAATACACAAGGAGCGGAGGCTCTCGCCGGTGTTCTGTTCCGTTTTGTGCTCGGGGCTGCTTTGGTTTAGGGATAATGTTGCTTAGTTTTAGGGCTGTACCTTATGATATCAACATTTTTGCCGGCGATGTTAATGATTTTCCTGGGGTAGCGGACCTGGTTTTCAGCATATTTAAGCAAATTATGAAGTGTACAGCGCTCCCAACCAAAACCGGTGGAGCAGTCCTGGATTCTGGGGATATATACCAGACGCTTCAAGTCTGGTGTTAATTATTTGCTCTCTTATTATTTTTCATTAAGCCCAGGGAAACTGGAGTCCTTCTTAAAATTTACGCAGGTTTATTCTGGTTCCATGGCCTGAAGGACTTTTCCTCCTCCTTCCTTAACGCCCAAATAAACTTTGAAGTTCAGCGGCATTAGATAAGAACGTATTAAGTTTGTATTTTGTGTTTAGTTTCATTTTAATGTAAAAGTAAAAGCTAATGAAAATTTTAAATTTCAGTTTTTCGGGGAAGGAGCTTTTTCACTTTTATGTAAGTTTTTAGGGTAAAATTTAATTAGATTTTTCGTGTTATGCATTACAATAATTAAAAAATTTTATATGTAGCCCTGTCATTTTATACACAGGCTTCATAATAAATGGTTTAAAAGATAACCATAAATTTTGTATTTTAAGGGAAATGGAAGAATTTTAAAACCTACTCAAAAATAATAAAATATAAGTTGTTTAAACTAAATTTAAAACATTGTGTTGAAAACTGGAAAATTTCAATCAGTCATTCGATAGAGTAGACAAGTAAGGTCTGCTCTTGAGGTGTATTACATGATTAAAAACGTGCAAGAGATTCCGCATTACCGTTGAACAGTCCATGGCATTATTTTAAGAAATCTGTCAAAAAATTCAAATTATTGACATGGCGTAGTTGGATTTGAGATTTAAAAACATTTGGTGCATTTGAATATGCAATTTAGAAAAGGGCACATCTTCCATATTTTTATATGCGAGATGTGACCTTTTCGAAATTGCATATTCATTTGTTGTTGATGGTTCATAATTTTTGGAAGGTAGCATTGCATGAAAATGGCAATGAGTTCGATATTAATCACAGAGATGAGCTGTGGTTGATGACACTGAGTGAGTAGGGCGATAGTTCTGTGCTCCATGTAATTAACAATTAATTTTATTCATCTCAGATTTATTTTGCATCGAATGTTTACAATGTCAGATAAATTAAAAAACAAAAAACACATAACCTCACATTATGCTTATCCGATCATGACCAGAACCCTTGGCCGGACATCTGCCAAAATTTGTCAGGATGATAATAGTTTTGAATCACTTTTATTGCTCTCGAATCTCGCTTCTCCAAGAATATTTATGAGCTCTTCACTGCATTCAATAGTACTAAGGCACGAACAGGGGCGGCGGAACACCTGCTGTGTGTTGACCATTCAACACATGAGCTCTCCCAAGTGTTGAAAATCAACACATGAGATTCCATTTCTATTTTAGGTCTTCAAAAAATTTCCCTAACATTTTTCTTTTATTTAAGGCTGCACTGCACACGTGTATGCAAAATAGGTGTGAAAGAGTTTTAAATGAGCGCACGAAAATTCTGCCAGGGCGCAGGAGCGCATGTGTGTAGGCGCTTTTAGTAGTCAAGTTCAACTTCCCAGCTATACATAATTACCATGTTTTTAAGCGGAGTTTCACTCCCGGTTCTTCAATCCAAAGTGAAACTCCTGATGCGTTTATAAGCAAATGGGAGTGAAAATCAGTATTAAAACGACTGAAAAGTTACCTTCGGGTGACGTTGTGGCAACGAAGGTTGAACAGCCTTACAATGCTGCATGCTTATCATGATGAAGTTGATAAAATCGATCTTGAATTGTTGATGAACGAATTTATTTCGCGAAGTTTAACACGAGCTGCAGTCTTTACAAAAAGTAAGCTAATTTTGTTTGCATAATGTGTGTTTACTAACATATTTCTACGTATATTTTCAAAAAGTGAACTTGAATGTGCACAGTAAGATTGAAGTTTTTGGAGATCTAATATACCATATTTCCCTCCTCTTCCCCACACCCCTTTTTAACTTTTCGAATTCAACACATAGCTTGGACCTGTTCCGCCGCCTCTGGGCAGGAATGAATGAATTCTGTGATTCCCCATCAAGACTTTAAATTATCACTTTGAATCGATCGAACGGAGGTGGAGGAAGTCCATCCAGAAATAGCCTGGGTGAAAACTAATACGTATGCGCATTTTTTTCTGTTCTCAGATATACATATAAAGAATGACATGGCATTTAGAGCATCACAAGGCCAAGACAAGACGAGATTTTTAAGACTCACGTCTCGATCTCGGTAAGTCTCGACCATTTCGAGTCTCGTCTCGACTCTCGGCGGATCTTGCTCATCCTAATCTCGTCTCGTCTCGTCTCCTCTCGTCTCGTCTCTCGGGGGGAATATAAATTTATGAGCCCATCACGGCTCTTATACTTATAGACTCAACCTATACGTAGCCGGCGAGAGAAAACAACAGGCAATGTGCATGTGCATGAGTACCACATCCCAGCTTTGAAAATAAGCCCGTGCGCGCTTCATCAGATACTTTATTTTAACAGACTTGTTTGCTATTATTTTGCCGACGAGATCTCGACCGACTGACGAGATCTCGAACGAATAATCTCGTCTCGACGATAATATGTTTGTCGAGATGGAACTTTACTCTCCTCTCGTCGAAACTCTCGAGTTTGGCATTAGCAAAGCTTAAGGAAAATTTGTTTTTACTCTCATTCTAACAATTTTTCGAGTGTCAGTTAAAAAAAATATTGCTTCTTTTGGCCCACCCTAGTTCTCGTTCACTACTGGACTCAAAGCGAAATGTTTAAACAAACGTTCGTTTTGAGGCGCCACAAAAGGAGCGATAAACCGAACCGTCTAAACATGCACTAAGAATAGGACTGTCATATCTGGCAATGCTCTCCATTACTTCCTATTGGAGCTAGCGAATGGTAGTTAACTTAATTAGCATCTTTACTTCCTCCTTCTTTGAAGGTTACCTAAAAAAGAAGAGTAGACACGTTGCTCCCGCGGTCTTGTTTTGCCTTGTTAGAATCTTTAATAAAGTCAATAATCTAATACGGGTTCTTTTATTTATAAATCTTAATAAGGACCACCTCGTGTAGCATCAAATGACGAGACGCAAATCTGCTTGCAACCGACTTCTTTAAACTGGTGACAGATGCACGCGGAATTGCGGTGCGGACATTGGCAGATAGAATAGAATATGTGTATTCAAATGCGCACTAACAGAATGTCCTTTTAAAGCCACGCCCATCCCGCGCAAGTTACTTTACTTTTTACTTTTTCCGGGTCTCCGCAGCCTAATGTCAAAAAGTTGTTTCTGTTTTGGGTCGTGTGTTGGTGTTGATGGAGTTGGCAAATTTGTTGATTTTCATAGTTAATGAAAATCTTTATTTTTCCAAATTTCGGTAATGAAATTATCACCTAAATAAAAGGCAAGTCCTGTACGATGGGAAAATAATATGCAAATCATTCGCAAATTTATTTCCTATCACTTGTCACTTTGATTTTTAGGTTGTGTCATGTCAAAGTAGGAACGTGACACCTGCACCGTGACTATATGTCAATGAAAAGTCTCCCCATACCGCGAAGCCAATGTCCGCACCGCAATTGCGTGTGTATCTGTCACTAGCTTTAGTCTTTCTTCGGATAGCACTTCTCCGGCTATGCTAATGAGTGGGCCTATCGTAATAAAACTGTCTGGCCGGGGCGTAAAGCAAATGCGTTCATGCTCGCCTTAAAGGTAAGAAACAAAATTAAATTTCCGCTTTGTGAGCTGGATGGTTTCACGGTCGATTCTTCAGTATACTTTGATAAAAGCCTTTCGCCTACAAATAACATTTTACTGCGAGAGGCCTTAAAATTGCGTAGACTTGTATAACTACAGTCTGTCTCCATCAGGGGTGGTCTTGTCCATATTAAATGGAAAAAAGGACAACTTTGTTGTTGTGGGAGATATCCCTCAATTATAATACCCACCAATTGAAACACTGGAGCCGCAGAGTGCAAGAGCATCTGACAGGTTAATATTTAATAAGTCTGTTCCAATAGAAAACTTGGCCTGTCGTAGCGTAGGAAAAGTTACTGGATTGGTGGGGGGGGGGGGAATTTAGTCAAATTGTCGAAAAGTGACGGAACGCTTTCTGGGATGTTTCGTGCAAATCAAGCAGACCATAACCTAAAAATCACTTGTGTCTTCAAAACAATCACATAAAACTATTGAAATTGATAAATTATTTATGAAATTATTCAAAGTCTTGTAGTATGGAACCAAATGAAGAGATTATTTTCAGCACGTCGTAATCGTTTTGGCACCACAAGCAACAGCTGTTTTTATGATGTTGAAAATGTCGTAATATTTCACTCCACCTAAAAATCAACTGCGCTTTCTTGGTCGAGGGGAAGCAAAAATTTCACCGCTTTTCCGAGCATGAGTTAATACACGTAACAACGCGCCAAATTGGGCGACACGGCGGCAGTGCTGCGGTGTGACCCAGAATCCACAGGGAAGTGGCATTTTATTTGACACTTCGGTGAATGAAATTGAAAAGCGCGGCAAATTTAAATTGTTTTTAATAAATTAAAACTATACAAGTTGATTTAAATTATGACAGTTGTAATAAACAACTATCGGCTACTGTATTACAAGTGGATTTCATAGGCGAATAAATTAGGGCCGAAACACATCCAGGCTGGTTTTAAAGCTAATCTCTCAAAGCTTTCCTTGAGGAGAGCTACAGAGCCGTCCGCGGAATTCTCAAAACACAATCAGCCCAGCTGATGACAGTTGTCAAATTTGCTAGCGATTCGTAAAAAGTGTAAAATTTGCAAATCATTTAAATAAAATAAAATTATTTGGCCTGGTTTCATTGTTATTTTTATCAATACAAACTCGCAAACGAAATCCCAACCTCAAAGTCCAACTGTTAAAAGCAAACAAGAGCCTCGGCCGAATTCAAATTCCAACATTGCCGGAATTCCGACAGAGGCTTGTATAAAAAGAACAAAAAAAATTTCTCAATAATCAGTTTCTGAGTCATTTTTTGACCAAAAACTGATTTTTTGAAACTTTGACCTTGAATAACTTCGAAAGGGTTAAGTTTTCGTAAAAATGACAAGAGGCTTTTTGAAGGCAATAACGTTTCGTATTGACTGATCAAAACAAATTTTCAAAAAAACCAGTTTTTGAGTGATGTTTTCGCCAAAAAGTGATTTTTGGAAACTTCGACCTTGAATAACTTTGAAAGGGTTAATCGGGTCAACATCTTTGAAGGAACTAAAGTTGTAGAGAATTTCATTTTCAATATTTAGGGCCTTTGTATGGGGTTATACGACTTATAGCAACCGAGATACAAGTAAAACACCGGAAAACCGCTATATTTCCGGCGGCCATTTTGTTTTTTTTGTGATTCCGAAATTGTTTTCTTAAAAAGTCCCAAGGAAGCTGTGGACCAATTTTCAGCCATTTCCGAATTTTGTCTCCTTCAAATGCTAATTTCCCCGGACTATTGGGGAATTTGAATAGTTGTAAGGACTTTGTAAATATTCATTAAATTCCCAGGACTCACTACGAGTAATAGTGGCAATAACTTGCCCTGCGGTAATAGAGGTGTTGTTAAATAATAAACATATTTAATAATTTAATAAAGACTTGAATTATTTCCACACCAAATAAGGCGGCATTAGACGCCAATCGCAAAGGCTGGTTCATTAGCCTTGACGAATATTAAACAGAACAAACACATAACATTACAAAATTCATCTCTACTACCATAAATGACAGCTCAATCAAAACATATGCATTTCTTTGGTACCCTTGATTTTAAAGTTAAGCGCGAAACCAACTTTTTGGTTGAAGGCACTGAAGTTGAGCAGCAAAATTAGGATTAGAGATGACTACGCCGCAAAATATTTTGACGCGTTGCTGTGCCGTTCTCAATTCGTGTTGTACAATTAGTCCAGGAGAGATAGCGGAAAAGTATTCAAAAGTTGAAATAAATCTACCCTGCGATTTTTCGAGGCTATAATTAAGAGAAAAATCGTAGGAATCCAATGAATGTGTTTTGGAAAAAATCGGTCCAGGAGAACAGGTGGAAAAAAGCTAATAATGGTAGCGAAAACACGTTTTTGAACGTTTTAGGTGCGAAAAAATTTTGTTTTTGCGAAACAAAAAATAGTACGTAATAGCGCTTAAAAAGACGAAAATTATGAGTTTTGGACAATTGAAATCGGTCAACAGGTTTTTCCAAAAAAAAATAAAAACCTCGAAATAGGGCCATTTTTTGACATTTAATTACAGCAACTGTAATTATCGTAGAACCTTGTTTCAGGGCTGAAATTGTGGCTTCTGTTAGTGCCTACCTACAATAAAAATTTCATGCAAAACTAATTATAACTTTTCGCGTAAATCTCAAAAATGCAAAAACAGCCGTTTCAGGAAAAAAGTTTGAACATGGCCCACGGTGGTGCTAGAGTTATTTTGAAAAGCCCTATGTATTCTCGAAGAGTTACTCTACCAACCCATTTTCAAGAAAAGTTGATGAGGTTCGATTTAATACCTCATAAACGCGTTTGAAAACTGGCACTTTTCTTGATTTTCAGAAAAAACACCTTTAGGCGAAGGGGAAGTGAAATATGGTGTGGGCAAGCTTTCTGCCGGCCGAGCTTCCTGCGATGGAAATTTTCGAGCGTTTTCATATATGCCTGACAAGAAAAAATTTTGATTTCTCGAAAGCTACTGAATAGAAATCCATACCATATTCCACTTCCCCTTCGCCTAAAGATGTTTTTCCTGAAAATCAAGAAAAGTGCCAGTTTTCAAACGCGTTTATGAGGTATGAAATCGAACCTCACCAACTTTTCTTGAAAATGGGTTGGTAGAGTAACTCTTCGAGAATACATAGGGCTTTTCAAAATAACTCTAGCACCACCGTGGGCCATGTTCAAACTTTTTTCCTGAAACGGCTGTTTTTGCATTTTTGAGATTTACGCAAAAAGTTATAATTAGTTTTGCATGAAATTTTTATTGTAGGTAGGCACTAACAGAAGCCACAATTTCAGCCCTGAAACAAGGTTCTACGATAATTACAGTTGCTGTAATTAAATGTCAAAAAATGGCCCTATTTCGAGGTTTTTATTTTTTTTTGGAAAAACCTGTTGACCGATTTCAATTGTCCAAAACTCATAATTTTCGTCTTTTTAAGCGCTATTACGTACTATTTTTTGTTTCGCAAAAACAAAATTTTTTCGCACCTAAAACGTTCAAAAACGTGTTTTCGCTACCATTATTAGCTTTTTTCCACCTGTTCTCCTGGACCGATTTTTTCCAAAACACATTCATTGGATTCCTACGATTTTTCTCTTAATTATAGCCTCGAAAAATCGCAGGGTAGATTTATTTCAACTTTTTTTCTATCCCTCCTGGACTAAATGCAAATCAGCGTTACGTGTAATCTGTTTCAGCCTTTACTATTGGAACTGAAATTGGATGATCAGCCTTATTATGGTTGTCACTTTCGGTGACAAATGGCGAAGAGAGACAAAAATGCTCTTCAGCCTTATTGTGGTTGTCACCTCAATATGGGCAGAAAAGTCACTGTCATTGTCACTTTCCATATTATGGATAGTAAATTCAACGAGGTGAGAAATTTCAGTTAGATTTTTGTCTCACTTAGCCAATTGTCACCGAAAGTGACAAACATAATAAGGCTGAATATTTTTGTTTCCAAAATTAGAAAGCTTGAATAATTTCCTATAAATATTGTTGAGACAATTTTTGTATTACGGCCGTTATTTTTGATGATATTCGCAAATTTTGATGTATTTTTGTAACACTATGTTCTTTAAACTGGTGACAGATGCACGCGGAATTGCGGTGCGGACATTGGCAGATAGAATAGAATATGTGTATTCAAATGCGCACTAACAGAATGTCCTTTTAAAGCCACGCCCATCCCGCGCAAGTTACTTTACTTTTTACTTTTTCCGGGTCTCCGCAGCCTAATGTCAAAAAGTTGTTTCTGTTTTGGGTCGTGTGTTGGTGTTGATGGAGTTGGCAAATTTGTTGATTTTCATAGTTAATGAAAATTTTTATTTTTCCAAATTTCGGTAATGAAATTATCACCTAAATAAAAGGCAAGTCCTGTACGATGGGAAAATAATATGCAAATCATTCGCAAATTTATTTCCTATCACTTGTCACTTTGATTTTTAGGTTGTGTCATGTCAAAGTAGGAACGTGACACCTGCACCGTGACTATATGTCAATGAAAAGTCTCCCCATACCGCGAAGCCAATGTCCGCACCGCAATTGCGTGTGTATCTGTCACTAGCTTTAGTCTTTCTTCGGATAGCACTTCTCCGGCTATGCTAATGAGTGGGCCTATCGTAATAAAACTGTCTGGCCGGGGCGTAAAGCAAATGCGTTCATGCTCGCCTTAAAGGTAAGAAACAAAATTAAATTTCCGCTTTGTGAGCTGGATGGTTTCACGGTGGATTCTTCAGTATACTTTGATAAAAGCCTTTCGCCTACAAATAACATTTTACTGCGAGAGGCCTTAAAATTGCGTAGACTTGTATAACTACAGTCTGTCTCCATCAGGGGTGGTCTTGTCCATATTAAATGGAA
Organism: Thereva nobilitata; assembly: GCA_963855945.1. Taxonomy (NCBI): domain Eukaryota; kingdom Metazoa; phylum Arthropoda; class Insecta; order Diptera; family Therevidae; genus Thereva; species Thereva nobilitata. The sequence continues at coordinate 51,034,324 of OY979694.1, read as the reverse complement.
AAAAGGACAACTTTGTTGTTGTGGGAGATATCCCTCAATTATAATACCCACCAATTGAAACACTGGAGCCGCAGAGTGCAAGAGCATCTGACAGGTTAATATTTAATAAGTCTGTTCCAATAGAAAACTTGGCCTGTCGTAGCGTAGGAAAAGTTACTGGATTGGTGGGGGGGGGGGGGGAATTTAGTCAAATTGTCGAAAAGTGACGGAACGCTTTCTGGGATGTTTCGTGCAAATCAAGCAGACCATAACCTAAAAATCACTTGTGTCTTCAAAACAATCACATAAAACTATTGAAATTGATAAATTATTTATGAAATTATTCAAAGTCTTGTAGTATGGAACCAAATGAAGAGATTATTTTCAGCACGTCGTAATCGTTTTGGCACCACAAGCAACAGCTGTTTTTATGATGTTGAAAATGTCGTAATATTTCACTCCACCTAAAAATCAACTGCGCTTTCTTGGTCGAGGGGAAGCAAAAATTTCACCGCTTTTCCGAGCATGAGTTAATACACGTAACAACGCGCCAAATTGGGCGACACGGCGGCAGTGCTGCGGTGTGACCCAGAATCCACAGGGAAGTGGCATTTTATTTGACACTTCGGTGAATGAAATTGAAAAGCGCGGCAAATTTAAATTGTTTTTAATAAATTAAAACTATACAAGTTGATTTAAATTATGACAGTTGTAATAAACAACTATCGGCTACTGTATTACAAGTGGATTTCATAGGCGAATAAATTAGGGCCGAAACACATCCAGGCTGGTTTTAAAGCTAATCTCTCAAAGCTTTCCTTGAGGAGAGCTACAGAGCCGTCCGCGGAATTCTCAAAACACAATCAGCCCAGCTGATGACAGTTGTCAAATTTGCTAGCGATTCGTAAAAAGTGTAAAATTTGCAAATCATTTAAATAAAATAAAATTATTTGGCCTGGTTTCATTGTTATTTTTATCAATACAAACTCGCAAACGAAATCCCAACCTCAAAGTCCAACTGTTAAAAGCAAACAAGAGCCTCGGCCGAATTCAAATTCCAACATTGCCGGAATTCCGACAGAGGCTTGTATAAAAAGAACAAAAAAAATTTCTCAATAATCAGTTTCTGAGTCATTTTTTGACCAAAAACTGATTTTTTGAAACTTTGACCTTGAATAACTTCGAAAGGGTTAAGTTTTCGTAAAAATGACAAGAGGCTTTTTGAAGGCAATAACGTTTCGTATTGACTGATCAAAACAAATTTTCAAAAAAACCAGTTTTTGAGTGATGTTTTCGCCAAAAAGTGATTTTTGGAAACTTCGACCTTGAATAACTTTGAAAGGGTTAATCGGGTCAACATCTTTGAAGGAACTAAAGTTGTAGAGAATTTCATTTTCAATATTTAGGGCCTTTGTATGGGGTTATACGACTTATAGCAACCGAGATACAAGTAAAACACCGGAAAACCGCTATATTTCCGGCGGCCATTTTGTTTTTTTTGTGATTCCGAAATTGTTTTCTTAAAAAGTCCCAAGGAAGCTGTGGACCAATTTTCAGCCATTTCCGAATTTTGTCTCCTTCAAATGCTAATTTCCCCGGACTATTGGGGAATTTGAATAGTTGTAAGGACTTTGTAAATATTCATTAAATTCCCAGGACTCACTACGAGTAATAGTGGCAATAACTTGCCCTGCGGTAATAGAGGTGTTGTTAAATAATAAACATATTTAATAATTTAATAAAGACTTGAATTATTTCCACACCAAATAAGGCGGCATTAGACGCCAATCGCAAAGGCTGGTTCATTAGCCTTGACGAATATTAAACAGAACAAACACATAACATTACAAAATTCATCTCTACTACCATAAATGACAGCTCAATCAAAACATATGCATTTCTTTGGTACCCTTGATTTTAAAGTTAAGCGCGAAACCAACTTTTTGGTTGAAGGCACTGAAGTTGAGCAGCAAAATTAGGATTAGAGATGACTACGCCGCAAAATATTTTGACGCGTTGCTGTGCCGTTCTCAATTCGTGTTGTACAATTAGTCCAGGAGAGATAGCGGAAAAGTATTCAAAAGTTGAAATAAATCTACCCTGCGATTTTTCGAGGCTATAATTAAGAGAAAAATCGTAGGAATCCAATGAATGTGTTTTGGAAAAAATCGGTCCAGGAGAACAGGTGGAAAAAAGCTAATAATGGTAGCGAAAACACGTTTTTGAACGTTTTAGGTGCGAAAAAATTTTGTTTTTGCGAAACAAAAAATAGTACGTAATAGCGCTTAAAAAGACGAAAATTATGAGTTTTGGACAATTGAAATCGGTCAACAGGTTTTTCCAAAAAAAAATAAAAACCTCGAAATAGGGCCATTTTTTGACATTTAATTACAGCAACTGTAATTATCGTAGAACCTTGTTTCAGGGCTGAAATTGTGGCTTCTGTTAGTGCCTACCTACAATAAAAATTTCATGCAAAACTAATTATAACTTTTCGCGTAAATCTCAAAAATGCAAAAACAGCCGTTTCAGGAAAAAAGTTTGAACATGGCCCACGGTGGTGCTAGAGTTATTTTGAAAAGCCCTATGTATTCTCGAAGAGTTACTCTACCAACCCATTTTCAAGAAAAGTTGATGAGGTTCGATTTAATACCTCATAAACGCGTTTGAAAACTGGCACTTTTCTTGATTTTCAGAAAAAACACCTTTAGGCGAAGGGGAAGTGAAATATGGTGTGGGCAAGCTTTCTGCCGGCCGAGCTTCCTGCGATGGAAATTTTCGAGCGTTTTCATATATGCCTGACAAGAAAAAATTTTGATTTCTCGAAAGCTACTGAATAGAAATCCATACCATATTCCACTTCCCCTTCGCCTAAAGATGTTTTTCCTGAAAATCAAGAAAAGTGCCAGTTTTCAAACGCGTTTATGAGGTATGAAATCGAACCTCACCAACTTTTCTTGAAAATGGGTTGGTAGAGTAACTCTTCGAGAATACATAGGGCTTTTCAAAATAACTCTAGCACCACCGTGGGCCATGTTCAAACTTTTTTCCTGAAACGGCTGTTTTTGCATTTTTGAGATTTACGCAAAAAGTTATAATTAGTTTTGCATGAAATTTTTATTGTAGGTAGGCACTAACAGAAGCCACAATTTCAGCCCTGAAACAAGGTTCTACGATAATTACAGTTGCTGTAATTAAATGTCAAAAAATGGCCCTATTTCGAGGTTTTTATTTTTTTTTGGAAAAACCTGTTGACCGATTTCAATTGTCCAAAACTCATAATTTTCGTCTTTTTAAGCGCTATTACGTACTATTTTTTTTTTCGCAAAAACAAAATTTTTTCGCACCTAAAACGTTCAAAAACGTGTTTTCGCTACCATTATTAGCTTTTTTCCACCTGTTCTCCTGGACCGATTTTTTCCAAAACACATTCATTGGATTCCTACGATTTTTCTCTTAATTATAGCCTCGAAAAATCGCAGGGTAGATTTATTTCAACTTTTTTTCTATCCCTCCTGGACTAAATGCAAATCAGCGTTACGTGTAATCTGTTTCAGCCTTTACTATTGGAACTGAAATTGGATGATCAGCCTTATTATGGTTGTCACTTTCGGTGACAAATGGCGAAGAGAGACAAAAATGCTCTTCAGCCTTATTGTGGTTGTCACCTCAATATGGGCAGAAAAGTCACTGTCATTGTCACTTTCCATATTATGGATAGTAAATTCAACGAGGTGAGAAATTTCAGTTAGATTTTTGTCTCACTTAGCCAATTGTCACCGAAAGTGACAAACATAATAAGGCTGAATATTTTTGTTTCCAAAATTAGAAAGCTTGAATAATTTCCTATAAATATTGTTGAGACAATTTTTGTATTACGGCCGTTATTTTTGATGATATTCGCAAATTTTGATGTATTTTTGTAACACTATGTCCGATTTTTCTGAATTAGGTATCACTGGACGCAGAATACTCCCACCTATCTAAAACTATAAAATTGAAGGTTCTACCCCACCAACTCCCAGCGTTATTAGTCATCAAATTCAAATTTTTTTTTTGAAATTTATATATGTTAGCATTAACTATTAGTCTTGTCAAATTAGCATGATTTAGTGTAGAAGTACCCACTTTTTTGAAGTAGGACTAAATGGCCTAATTTTTTTTGGAAAGTCCTTTTAAGGCCATATTGGATCCACCATATGTCCCACACATTACTATCAAGGATAAGAGAGGCAGTAGATCGAACGCTTAGAAGACAGCAGGCTGGATTCAGAAAAGGCCGCTCCTGCATAGACCACATTAACACCTTGAGAATCATAGTGGAGCAGTCTACTGAATTCCGATCCCCCCTTTATCTTGCTTTCATAGACTATGAGAAAGCGTTCGACTCGGTTAATAGGAGCTTTATATGGCGGGCTCTACGGCAACGTGGGCTGCCGGATAAAATAATAGAATTGATAAAAGCTCTATACAACAATTCCAAATGCAGAGTTCTTCACAATGGAAAACTATCCGACAGCTTTGAAGTGAGCTCAGGAGTACGGCAAGTATGCCTACTTTCGCCATTACTATTTCTTATAGTAATAAACGACATCCTTGTCAGCGCTCTAGATACTAGAACAGGTGGCATACAATGGGGATTGTTAGACCGCCTTAAGGACCTCGACTACGCGGATGATATCTGTTTGCTGGCCCACAGACACCAGGACCTCAAAAACATGGTAAACAATTTGGCAACAGAAAGTAGCCCGGCAGGCTTAAGGTTAAATCCGACTAAAACCAAAGAAATGCGGATAAATGCAAACACCCTTGAACGAACAGCGCTAAATAACCGCGACGTGGAACTGGTAGATAAATTCTGTTACCTCGGTAGTATTATTACCGAAAACGGCGGTACAGAAGAAGACGTCAGTTCCACAATAAATAAAGCACGATGCGCATATGCATGCCTGTTTCACATATGGAGATCGACGGAGATCTCAATTAACACCAAATTGCGGCTGTTCAACTCGAACGTTAAGGCAGTTCTTTTGTACGGTTGCGAAACATGGAAAGTCACCCAATTCATCACAGGGCGCCTACAAGTTTTCATCAACAGATGCCTACGTCGTATCTTAAAAATCCGCTGGGAAGATAGAATTTCAAATGAAGAACTATGGCGCCGTGCCGGCCAAGAAAGGATAGACGACCAAATCAGGCGAAGGAAACGGAATTGGATTGGCCACACGTTGCGACGCGAAAACGAGAATCTAGCCAAACAGGCCCTCGACTGGAATCCGCAAGTGCCTGTTCACACAGGTCGCTTTGAGGCGCGACAAAGCGAATGAAAATGCGAATATTTGTTTACACGTTTCGCTTTGTGTCCAGTAGTTTTTATGACAGGTGGAACATACGGTACGGGAACAAAGTTTGTGATTTTCATAAAAGTGACATAAATTTTTATAAACTGTGATTACCTGAATATAATTAATTTTAGTAAAAAATCTGTGCAACAAAACTGAAGCCTGAAAATTGTCCTATCGCACGTTTGCTCCCAATACGGGTGAAACGAAAATAAAATGGAACAGTAAGGTGATACAAAATGAAATTGAAACAGTCAGCTGGTCAGAAAAGCGAACGTGAGTCGCTTTCAAATCGAGACGCACTTCCTTCCCACCCGAACGCTCCCCGCACCTGTAAATTTCGTGTTGAAAGGTCGCGTTGACCACCCGTGTGAACAGGCACCAAGGAACCCGTCGAGTCGGAAGACCTAGAACAACGTGGAGGAGAACCCTATTAGCAGAGGCCGCAACAACCGGGAGATCCTGGTCAGAGCTGAGAGCTGTCGCGCAAAACAGAGTCCGCTGGAGGGAAACTGTTTCCGCCCTATGTCCCATGAGGGATTAAAGGAGCAATTAGTAGTTAGTTAGTAGTAAAATTATTTCACAAAATCAGAAATTTATCGTATAACTCACAATGAGCTGAATATGATGAAAATATGACACTCAAAATGCAAAAAAAAAATTAAATCAGTTGTGAGAAAATAATGAGGTCATAATGAGAGGAAGTGAAAAAGAAACCGAGATTGAATGTTCCACTTATTGTTCATTGATTGGAAGGTTGTTATGAGTTAATTATGAGAAATTCGATTAGTAACATATATACAGGCGCCACATTTTTGTAAGTTTTAAGACTATAATCTCTCTGGAATTACAATCAATATAATATTAAAATGTAATATTAAAGAGAAAATAAAATAAAATGTGATGGAAGAACTGTTCTGATGGTCAGTAGAAGTGACGAACATCGATGAAGGATCCAAATATTGGCACCTAGGTTTTACAGTTTGTCTTAAGAAGGCATTTTGGAATTTACAAAAAGATAATAGCATTTTTTAAACATTAATGTCGATCGCTTTCCAATTTTTAATAACACAACTGCGTAATTTTGGCCAATACTTGCGAATGTCGAAGGAATTATAAAGCCTTTGATTGGAATTTACAACGGTAATAGAATTACGGTAATAGAACGGTAGTAGAATTACTACACAAATTCAACACTTTTTCCCTAAATTAACACGAAAAAACCACCGCGAATGTAAACAAAAATGGTCACCTAATCAATTAACACTCTTAAAATACACTTAACCACTAATTTTTTTTTAATTTATGGACTCAGATCACTAAATAACTTATCACTGATAATCCGTGTGCACTAAAAAGTGATAAAATACAATATTTTACCACTTTTTATTCCAAAACCAAAGTTAAAAAATTGCTTCGTACGGCTTCGGCCATGTTAATTCCACAACTGTCAGACGATTTTGGCCTCGCACAGACACAACCAAAAAGTCTGCTTCTAGGCCTGTACTTACGAGGGCCTTGGTAGCAGCCTCAAGCTGGTGACATATACAAGCGTACATGCATTGCATTCAGCGGCTCCCTGATCTGCGGAGATTTTCACCTGACACATAATTGCATGGTTGCGTTCCGTCCCGGCTCTCACAGATAGCCCAAAAATCTGAGTAACGAGTCGCATGTGTTTGTTGTGTATGCTTGTGTGTCCTATGTCGAGTGCGGCAATGCAGAAAAAGTTGAAAGTAGCCCGACATTTGCGTGGCATGCGGAACATTCACGGAATATTTCGTCAGGTCGCATTTGAATTCACACACTTCTATATTATCTGTCAACGAATGCAACGCATGTACGCTTGGATATGTAACCAGCTTCAGTAGCGCAGTTCAGTTGGTAGAGTGTTGGCTTCATGTTCCAGTGGTCGCAGGTTCGAATCTCGTATAAGGCAATCGAAAAAAAAATATTCTCAAATAATAATGAATGATATGATAATGAAAATAATATGAATATAAATAATAGCAAAAAGAGTCAAAAAAAACTAATGCGGGAATAATAATTTTGTTTTTTTAACATTTCTCAGTACTTTTTTGCGTCACTCTCAGTGAGCTCAATATGAGAAAATTTTGATAAAATTTTTAGTTCTTGATTTACTTCATATTGAACTCATACTTAGTTCAGGAACTTGCGCCAATTAACTTACTACTTCCTCATGTGTATCTCATAAATTACTATTTGAGACTTTAAACGAAAAAATTGGCAATTGCAAGTAGATCATATTTAGCTCAACTAGAATGCCTGCTGGGTTGTTAGTTAGTGCTACATTAATTGTCCACTAACATTAAGCATTTGTTAAATAAATAATGGATAAAAACACTTGCGCACCTTGATACCATATAACACTTGATCAATAAGTGTTTCTGAACACTTTTCAGACTTTGCGCCGTATTTTTTGGAGAAAACGGTAGTTGAAGGTGCGACACATGACACGAATTTTTTTTAGTGTTTTACATATCACCCTGAATTTTTGTAACCCTATGTCCGAATATGGTATCACTGGACACAGAATACTCCGACATATCAAAATCTTCAAAAGTAAAGGTTCTACCCTAACAACTTCCAGAGTCATCCAAAAAAAAATTTTGCTTTTTTTTTTAACAAAAATGTCAACTCCAACTACCGTGACGCAGTTGAAGAAATTAGATAAATATTTGGGTTTTATGACCCAAGGGTGGTGTTGGTAGGAAGTAAATAGAAGTTGACCCTTTTAGATGTTATATATATGTATAACTTGAAATAATGCGTAGGTAGATTTTACGTTCAAGTGCATGCGAGTGACTCAGGGTTTACAGGGAGGTAGCTTAGGAAAATTACGGCGCAATTAATGTAATGCGCAATTCGTCACTAGACAACAAAGGTCTAGCCTTATGTATTTTATCTAGGTCAAATGATTCAAATGTATCCCAGGAAAAAAAGATAAAGCCTTCTGAACTGTGGGAATACACTCATTCGCAAGTCGGGCGCAGCCACGGTTTGACTGTTTTTCTTCCAAGTTAAAACAAATGTTAAGAACGCGATAATAGTATTATTTTCATCCAATACGATCTATTTGTACCCGGCAAGCTCGGACTGCTCAGCCCAATTATCTCCAAATTGTTTATTCAATAAGTTGATAACATCCTTTTTTTGGCAGCAGGGAAGCCTTTTTGGCCACAGGCTATACCTTCTGAATGTCAACACAGAATGGAATACTATTAGGTACCTCTGCTTTCATGTGGTCATAGAATGCGTTGAAATGAGTCGTCAATGCAGCTGATACAAAATATATTTTCAGCACTTCCTACTGTCAAAGTAAACTAACCAAACCGAACATGCAAATATTGTGGGATTCAAATGATGTGCAAAAAGAACCATCCCATCTTCTCGCTCTGCATTGAAGAAAATCACCCATGACGGAAAATATAACCCCGGAACGTTCAGTTTAATGCCTCAGAAAACCACTTTTATACCTCTGGATTTTAATTTAATGACGTATCTAATAAACACGAGGGGAGAATCATGCAAGTAACCTAGAAAGCCAGTAGCCCTTGGAATGTGGCTCATAAAGCTATTGTACGTATCATACCCCACACAGGAGCATACCCAATTCCACTTGTTGGCTGCCGGTGCATATTGTTGCTTGTTTGCTGCATTAACACACCTGGAATGCAAACGTTCAGTAAAACCATTGCGGTTACCTTTAAAATATTGAGTCATGCGTACCATTTTGCCACCCTACTACCGCCGCAGGATCGTTCCGATAACACAGAGTACAAATATGTCGGATTATGTGAAATTATTATATATGAAAAACATGCAGACGGTGTGAAGAACGCTTGTATTTCATCTCACCTAAGTCCCGGGGATCAGGTGGGATTATGAGGGAGGATTTAGACGTCTGTGGAAATTTTATCGTGCTATGTTATTGCAAATGTAACAACGTAACGAACGAATGGAAATATTCCCTTCTTAGCTCCTGCGGGCCCCTGCTTCCAATCAGACCACCATTTCCAGTCTGGTAAGCTTTAAGCAATTTTCTGCATGGCAGCAAAATTAATGAAAATATCGGAGAAAGATCTACGAAAGATAAACTTTACATCAACAATGTAGGTAACGTCAAAGTTGGAACCTTGCAGAAAGTTTTGCACAACGTCTTAATACTAAAATCGAATTGAACCATTCGACCACCACGCAGCACCCACATGAGCGGAAATAACTTCTTGTGTTACTGTCATGAACTAGTTGTGCAGTCCTGCATTCAGTGTGGTCTTAAGTTATTGCTAAGGATTGCGTAACAGTCCTTCAGGTTTTGCATACGTTTGCATGTGTTAATTATAAAGTGGAAGAAACCTGTTAGGGTTGAGCTTAGTTTCATTTTGTGTGGATTTATTTGTGAGAAGAGAGTTACAGGACAACCAAACTTTATAGACCTGAGGAAATTCCAACTTCGGAAATGATGTTTCTTGTTTCTTTTTAGTAAATGATGATTGAGATTAGATTTTGTGCTGTCTGAGCTATTCTTTTTGATGAAATTTATTCGAAAGACATGAGTATAAGAAGTTTTCTTGTTATTTTTAAGAAGCAATTAAAAAATTTAGATGTAGGTACACGAAACGAAACTACTAAATTTGTGCAGGACGTGAAAATGTAAAATTTGTTATTTTTATATAAATATTTCGAGAAGTAAGGTCGTTTCTATAGCAATAATATACTATATTAATAAACTGTTGTAACTTTAAATAAGTCACCAGAGCAATTTTGAACACCTAGAGAAAATATAGAGGGTATGACCACAGACTTAACTATCTGTAATACAGATGTTCCGCTTCATACAAAATTTTGGCACCAGCAAATTGCTGGGTAGGATTTGTTTCGATTCCTAAGGCGAAGCTTTAGAATACACATTCCACAAAGCTCTCCGCGCATTTCCCCAAGTTCTCTGTTGATAGACAAAGGAAGAGAGGAAGGGCATGGTGGCTACGGAGCTTCACGGACGAAATGTATTTTTTCGCCTGCTCCACTCCTCACTCACTTTGCCTAACCAGCCAGGCAGCAGACGACACAATTTTTTTTGAATAGCCAAGTGCTCACGCGCAGGATGGATTTTTTTGTTAATTGCCATTGTGGCAGGTCATGATTTTGTTTTTCTGTTGTTTTCAGGCATTCATTGATATTTCTCCGATGAAATGGAATATTCTTTCATTCCGCTACATTTCGGATTTCCCGGCCTAAGATTTCAGGTGCGTGGGACATAATCTATTTGAATTGTATTTGATTAGCCAAGGCCTCAGGCGCAGGGCACCGCCGGATGGGTTTTTTAATTTCCAATTTTTTATATGGTTATTTGAAATGGTGAATTGTCGCAGGTCATGATTTTACTTGAGTTTTTAAATTTAACCAACTCTAACTTAATTCTATATTAATTATGCACCTAGCAGGTGAAGGCTAATTATGCTGATTTCTAGATTCCTATAGATTGTGAAAACTTGCATGGCTCAACGTCTAGACCAACGGTAGGGAACCTTCGGCCCGCGGGCCATCTACGGCCCGCGACAAGTTCGTATCCGGCTCGCCAGATGTTTAGAATAAATTATAAAAAAGTATTTTTCGATATTTGTCATCTAGTTTAAATTGAATATTACATCCATTGTGCTAAGTTACACTATGCATCATTTCTTTTATCATCCCGCCACAAACCGGTTTTATAGACAAGAGGTCGCAGGGAAGTTTATTTTATCCTCATTTTGCCTCAGAAAATTTATCAGACTCACCCATCCATCACCGTAACACAATTATTACATCGTTCTCGGGGGTCTGAGGAAACTATGAGTAACTCTGCATCTCATTCGCGTTTCGTTACAAGAAAAAGAGACAGAAAAATGAATATTTAGAGGATTATACCTACATTATACACAAACCTGTTTGAGTTGAGGACCGAGTGTTGGATAGTGTGATTTACCCCATTAAAGCATCTTTCACTTCAAATGCAGACAAAAAATTTACTGTTGGGTAGGACACGATTATAAAATGGATTGGTAAGAGGTGAAAAATTGAGGGCTCAGTAAAATTTACCATCGTGTAAGGGACAAATGTACTGCCTAGTGCAAGTCCGGCTCGTCTCTAAAAAAAATATAGGTCACAAGAAGGTGCCAAATGACTATTACGGCTTGCGGAACAAAGCTAATATTTATGCTGGCCTATGTTATAAAAAGGTTGCCCACCCTTGGTCTAGACCCCCGGATCTGGATCTGCATGCAATATGAGCTTCCTAATGGGGTCGGGCGTAGGACATGGGATTATCGTATTATCGTAACACGTTATCCTAATGCATGTGGGGCTTACAGGCGGTATCTGTAATGCACGCGACATAATCGATTTTATTGGTTGAAGTTAATTTGGGTTCCGGTCGGTGGAAGTTGATCGTAGGGTTTTCAGATCATACATATTCGGATTTTGTTCTGAAAACAAAGGTAAGGATTCAAGTTCAATATATTTTTTCGATGTGACAATAGGTCTGTATGTTTGAAAGTCAAGTAAAAATCCAGTAAAAATTCGTTAACTGCTGTTAAGTAAAAAATAGTAAAGAAGTGGGGAATTCAAACAAACAGTTCTCGAGTAAAAGTCAAGTAAAAATTTAGTGTATCTTTCGAAATGTTCCGGGCGAAATGTTTACAGTGGTATTTTTCACAATTTCACAACAAAATGCAATGCCATCTGAGTTTACTAGAATTTACTTCTGCTCAAGAGCTCGTGTAAAAAATAGTAAGAGGGAAAATATAAAGTTTTTACTCGACATCTAAAACAAACAGCTGTGAAGTAAAAACTTTTTACTAAAACTAAAAACTTTTTTCAAACATACAGACCTAAAGTCTACAACTTTTTTTTCATAATTAAACACATAGGTAAAAAGCATTCACTAATTCTTATTAATAAGTTTCAATACATATTTTGGTATATATCTATAAGTGGGGCTCCAGACTTAATCGGCTCCAAAAAAAATTCCACCCGCCTAGATAATTTCATTGTGAAATAATTGGTAATTTGAGGTGGGGTAGGGGTTTTTAAGAAAAAAAATTTAATACGGAATATAACTGAAATTCTCAAGGCTACTTTCTAATTAGGGGCATTCATAAATTACGTGAGGAGATTTTGGCGATTTGGCGAAGAGTAAGACCAATCTTGATTGCATCAGCTACAGCTGGATGAAATGGTGTTGCCTTAGAAATCAAATCTGCGTATTCCAAGGATTCGTTTGGGAATAGACCACATTTCGTATGTACCACGTAATAGGTTCGGACATAAAATTTGTTAAAATATGTCCGTAAAGAATTATTATCTTTTCTGCGATGGCGATAAATATAGAACATGGAATAAATATATAACATGTGAAGAATTCTTCTACACTTTCAGATGGATGATTTGATCTGCCTTGCAGTAACTGCGAAGATGCCTGAGAACTCTGTTAAGGCGTCAATACTGTGAGATTGGAGCAATTCCGATAATTTGCCAATAGGATCGGGTACTGTGGTTATATTCATGTTTAATTCCCTAATTACAAACGCATTCAAGCTTATCAGAATATCGGTGAGCTTAGGGTCTCAGAACTTAAATTTAGGATTTTTGAATCCAAGTTTGATAACATTAAATGTATTCTGTGAATAATTTCTAAGACGATACCAAAGCGCGAGTTCTATTTTTTTCTTCGTAACTAAAAATATGTACGAAAAACAAATTCTGTAAACCATGTCGGTAAAGTATATCTGGCAAACCACTTTAAATTCTAACCTCTACCCGCGCCCCCCGACCAAATTTTTTGCACCCCCTTGAAAAAAATTCTCCCGGCGCCTATAAAAAATATATCTGCCGGCGCCTATATAAAATATTGTGCAAAACAAGGAGCAAAAGTTGACGGTGTAATTTGGGGAATCAGACTAGGAATAATGTTTAAAATTAATAAGACTTAACATTTGCTCGAGTACTTTTTCTATACTAACCTCACTTCCCTGGTAGGCATTCTTGTACATATTTAGCTTTCTATTCTCAGAAAATTTAATAGATGTATCACTTAAATGCAATACTTACTATAATGTTAACCGAAAAATCTTTTTTAAGTAAAATATTCGTCACTTTCCGCTCTCTATTCTCACTTCCCTGTCTAGAAATCAGCATAATTAGCCTTCACCTGCTAGGTGCATAATTAATATAGAATTAAGTTAGAGTTGGTCAATTTTATAAGCTCAAGTAATAAAAATATAAATTCAATTTGTAAAACATTTTTTTTATTCGATTACGAAGTATAAATTATATTTCGCGCACCTGAAATCTGCCGCCGGAAACAAAATGTAGCACCTGAAATCTTAGGCCGGGAAATCCGAAATGTAGCGGAATGAAAGAATATTCCATTTCATCGGAGAAATATCATTGAATGCCTAAAACAACAAAAAAACAAAATCATGACCTGCCACAATGGCAATTAACAAAAAAATCCATCCTGCGCGTGAGCACTTGGCTATTCAAAAAAAATTATGTCGTCTGCTGCCTGGCTGGTTAGGCAAAGTGAGTGAGGGGTGGAGCAGGCGAAAAAATTACATTTCGTCCGTGTGGAATGAAGCTCCGTAGCCACCATGCCCTTCCTCTCTTCCTTTGTCTATCAACAGAGAACTTGGGGAAATGCGCGGAGAGCTTTGTGGAATGTGTATTCTAAAGCTTCGCCTTAGGAATCGAAGCAAATCCTACCCAGCAATTTGCTGGTGCCAAAATTTTGTATGAAGCGGAACATCTGTATTACAGATAGTTAAGTCTGTGGTATGACTAATGTAGCGTGTGGGCGGTGGAGGGATTTCTTCGTAGGTTTTTTATGATGACCCCAAAAATTAATAAGCGATACTGAAGTGAGGTGTGCCTTACCAGTTTCTTATAAGGAGCATACTTAATAGACCGGTGCAGAGGTCAAGCAGCATTGGACATGATTAGTACTCAGTTCGGGGCCGCATTCTAAAACGACACTCGCGTTTAAATGTATACATATATAGCTTTCGACATCGGCGCAGTTATTACTGACATAACCCCGCCGAAATTTTAAATTTTTTTAGCCTCCTTTTTTCATATCCGGATGGGGTTGCAATGATTTTTCTTCAAGGGCGCCAAATGCAGCATTCCTTATGGCGAGACGCGAATGAGGCAAGGAGTTAGATGCCCTATGTGGACCTTACAGAGTAATTCACACGAGGCCCACACGAGGCAGTGGGGCTAGCCTCATCGGGGCCCTGTCTGCACCCCTCTCCTAAAATGCTAGTCCGGCATAACCCCTTACAGACCGCTGGTAAATAAATTTACCGATTAAATTTTTACATTTGAACGGTTATATGTTCACATGCTCCCTACCCTACCCTAACGCACGAAAGGAGACGAAATTCCAAAATGGCTGAAAATTGGTCCACAGCTTCCTTGGGACTTCTTAAGAAAACTATTTCGGCATCACAAAAAAAACATGGCCGCCGGAGATATACTTTTTGGCCAAAAGATCACTAAAAAACTGGTTTTTTCGAAAAAAATTTTTGGTCAGTCAATACGAAACGTTATTGCCTACAAAAAATCCCTTTTGTAATTTTTTCGAAAACCTTGACCTTTCCGAATTATTCAAGATATTTTGTTGGCCGAAAAGTGATTTTTGGAAACTTTGACCTTGAATAACTTCGAAAGGGTTAGGTTTTCGAAAAAATGACATAATGGTTTTTTGTAGGCAATAACGTTTCCTATTGACTGATCAAAATTTTTTTTCGAAAAAACCAGTTTTTGAGTGATCTTTTGGCCAAAAAGTTATATCTCCGGCGGCCATGTTTTTTTTGTGATTCCGAAATTGTTTTCTGTGGACCAATTTTCAGCCATTTTGAAATTTTGTCTCCTTAAAATGCTAATTTCCCCGGACTATAGTGGATAATGGGGATAGCCTCCTTCCAGAAATTTTTTTTCTCCAAATATATCTAGGAATAACCTTTGGGAAGATTAGCCAGGTAGTCCAACCCAGCCTGTATTGACGTCTGATGACGTATACAGGCCGTGTATAAGTGCATATAGGCAATTTAAATTTTCAAAATCGTGATAGCCCATGAGTAATTCCTACGGAAAAAAGCTTGTGAGTTTTTTTATAGACAGTTTCATAATCCTAAAACCTCGTTGATTTTTTTTCCTTTGACCTGAAATAAAAAGTTTTCCGCATGCCCGATCAATGGGGCTTTTGAAATTTCTTATAATGATGTATTTATGGACTGTAAAAATTTTCAAACGGATAGTTTAGCTGGCCTAAGGCGGTTTCCAGAACTGCCTAAGATACCATTTTGTAAAAAAATCTGCCCTCAACTCTTTCGTTCCAATGTATTTTAATTTTAAATTGCTCTTTATAGAATCATGCCTCACAAAATGATATCTGACATCGATTTACTGATAGAAATATATTTTTTTTATGTGGAAGAAAACAAGTTTTGTTACTGTTTAGCTGCGTCGTATCAAGTGGTGAACATAGTTTAAAGGATAGGAGAGAATATGAACGATTAGATGGGGTCCGGGAATGCTGGACAGGCGCGGATCTAGAATTTTGTTTTGGGGGGGGGGGGGTCACGAAAATAAAAATGGCGGAAAAAAATGTCTACTCTTAAAGGAACAAAAACAAAATTAACACAACCAACCGAATTTTCTGGTAGATTAAAAAAAAACACTAATCTAATCTAATCTAATTGCTCCTTTAATCCCTCATGGGACATAGGGCGGAAACAGTTGCCCTCCAGCGGACTCTGTTTTGCGCGACAGCTCTCAGCTCTGACCAGGATCTCCCGGTTGTTGCGGCCTCTGCTAATAGGGTTCTCCTCCACGTTGTTCTAGGTCTTCCGACTCGACGGGTTCCTTGCGGATTCCAGTCGAGGGCCTGTTTGGCTAGATTCTCGTTTTCGCGTCGCAAGGTGTGGCCAATCCAATTCCATTTCCTTCGCCTGATTTGGTCGTCTATCCTTTCTTGGCCGGCACGGCGCCATAGTTCTTCATTTGAAATTCTATCTTGCCAGCGGATTTTTAGGATACGACGTAGGCATCTGTTGATGAAAACTTGTAGGCGCCCTGTGATGAATTGGGTGACTTTCCATGTTTCGCAACCGTACAAAAGAACTGCCTTAACGTTGGAGTTGAACAGCCGCAATTTGGTGTTAATTGAGATCTCCGTCGATCTCCATATGTGAAACAGGCATGCATATGCGCTTCTTGCTTTATTTATTCTGGAACTGACGTCTTCTTCTGTACCGCCGTTTTCGGTAATAATACTACCGAGGTAACAGAATTTATCTACCAGTTCCACGTCACGGTTATTTAGCGCTGTTGGTTCAAGGGTGTTTGCATTTATCCGCATTTCTTTGGTTTTAGTCGGATTTAACCTTAAGCCTGCTGAACTACTTTCTGTTGCCAAATTGTTTAACATGTTTCTGAGGTCCTGGTGTCTGTGGGCCAGCAAACAGATATCATCCGCGTAGTCGCACACACGTGCCCTAATTTGCTTTTGATGAAAACGCGCCTTTTCTTGTGAGTGCAGCTAACTTCAGAGTTTGCAAATCAAAACATATATAAAGAGTATAGTATAGATCAATCTGTTGTTGACCTTGAAGGTCTCTTTTTAACTTCCCAGTATATAGGAAAGTTATTGTAATCGGTCCAACAAACGAAATCTTCAACGTATCTTAATTTTTCAAAGTCCCAATAGCAAAAATTTGAGAAGAAGTATGTGTGTGTGTGTGCGTACGTATGTTGTCATTTTTTCCTACACGATCTCGCGCGAACTAAAAAAGATATCGTCTTCGTTGAGGTGCCGATCGAAACGTATTAAACTAAATATGATCTGAAAAGATTTTCATAAAATTCGGTCGAGTCGTTTTTTAGTTTAAACGACGTAAGTGATTTTTGTACCTCCACGATTTTGCGCGAACCAACAATGATATCGACTTCGTTGAGGTGCCGATCGTAGCGTATTACCGAAGTTACAATCTTTAAAGATTTTCATAAAATTTGGTCGAGCGAGCGGTTTCTTTGTTTAGACGACATAAGTAATTTTTGTACCTGCACGATATCGCACGAACCAAAAATGATATTGACTTCATTGAGCTGGCGATCGACGCATATAACCGAAGTTATAATCTGAAGATTTTCATAAAAATCGGTCGAGCCGTTTTTTTTGTTCGAACGAAGTTCGCGATTTTTGTACCTGCCCAATATTGCTCGAACCAAATATGATACCGACTTCGTTGAGGTTCGTATTAACGAAAATATGCTCTGAAAAAAAATTCATAACATTCGGTCAAGCTCTTTTTTTGTTAAAATGAAAAGACTTCGGCTAAAGGTCACAAGCACCAATTGATTAGTTTTTCTGATATCTAATAAACTCGTTGGACTGAAATTCGTTTCAAATGAAGTTACCTTTTTCGGATTCAGCAGAGCGATAGTTTCCCAACAAGACTTATCAAAATCCGAGCACTAGTTTAAGGTGGTTTTCTTAATTTGCAAAAAAGTTGGCTCGGTTTTGGTTGTTTGGTTATTTTTTGTTTTTGTTGTTATAGTTGGGTCAATTTTGTTTTTTAAACAGCGAGCCCTCGTGACCCCCTTGAATCCGCGCCTAATGCTGGATTAGAAGTCGATGAACCTTACGTTTGAACCCTAAGATGTTGTACCAGTTCGGAAATGCTGACTGGCGAAAATAATTCCACAGTCGAGGTTTTCTATTTATAAACGAACTTTTAGACTGTATTGGGGGCTATATGGTATGAGGCTTGTTCTCGCTGGGAAGTAAAATTCTACTTGATGGAGTTAGCAAAGACCAGCAGTTTTTACTACCTGCAGTGGAATTGAGTTTTGTTGCTTCTCAATCTACGAGTATCATCGAATTGACTTTTCTGATGATGGAATTACTGCGGAGTCACAACTAATTTTTTTTTTTGCGAAACGTCTGTCCACTTTTTAGCCGCATTCGTTAGCTTTGATCATACATTCCCGATTGAACCATCTAATTGGCCTAGGCTTTAAAGATTTCGTAGGGTGAGGAATGAACATACTCATTCCTCCAGTATGATTTTGGTAGCACAAAGAGCGGCAGAGTTTGCATTGACTATACGGAAACACAAATCTGTCAGTGGGTTGGAAGAAGCGAATAAGAGCCAACCAATTGACTTTCCCATAGTACCAGAAAGATAACTATCAGTCCTACAGATCTTAGGACTAACGATACCAATGGCTGGGAGTCAGGAGGGCAGGGTTCCATACTCTACCAAAAGAAACAAGCAAGACCTCCGCCATGAATGTTTTGATTGAAGTGCGCTGCCAGACACGCAAGAAGGTTGCCAATAAATCTTTCTTGTTTGTAGTATGAAAAATCTCCGGAACTAGATAGGATGTGGTTTTGACCCTTTCGGTCCACAAGATCATATATATATATAGAGTTAATCCTTCTAGCTCAGAAGGTATGCTTCTCAGCTGGGCTGAGAAACGGGCCGCACTTATGTGCAGGGACCGAACCGGCCGAGAGCACCCAAAAAGGTATAAGAAGAGAAACACCGCATAACGAGCATGCGACCGAAAATGCGGGCTCCTTCTCGACCCCCGCCAGCACTCCGGTACCGAGCCGGTCCGGCCCCTGAACACAAACGCGGTCACATTTACTACTGCACAGTGGCTCAGCTAAGGCATGCAAACATAAACAAGAAAAAGTAAGAACGAACACATAAAGAAACGTGCAACACAGGAGGAGCGAGACACATAAGCAGTCACGCGAGTTTAAGACTCTTTTTGAGAACATCCTTGCTTATGGTAACGCTAAAAACATTAATATTTTTGTTCACATTAATGAACATTCGATTTACGGGTTCAAATTTACCGTAATTGGTGTTAGAGGAGTTGATGTGTAAGAGAGGTGGCCCTCTCAAAACCACGCACGGCGACTTATGCCCGATTTCTTCACAATGGGTTATACCTCTGCTAACTTGATCCATAGTATATCTAGAGAAATTGGTTTTCTTCACTTTTGCTATCCTTGGGTTAAGACTTATCGGGGGGTTAAAGTTAGCTGGCCAATTTTGAGGGTTTATCTCCTGGTTAGTGCCAAAATATTTGTTGACATTTTTTTAAATATTTAGTTATATTAAAAATGGACGCACTTATGAATGTTAATGTTTTCTCTACCGATGAGAGCGAAGAGGAGAATTTAATGGAAAATATTACATTACAATTAGAAAAAAATACGTTTTCATTCATAAATGAGAACATTAATTTAAGTATTAAGTAGGCGTAAGTATTTGCCTGTCTCCCAATTACAATTTAAATATTTTTAAATTAAATTATTTCAACGTTTAACGTCAAAAAAAAATCGCGTTTTTTTCCACGAGACTTGCGCAAAAGCCAGGTTGTCCTATGAATGGTAGGTAACTATCTGTGGAATACGTAACTTTGGATTCGCGTGAAGAAAACCGTCCAACATTTAATCGAAGTTTATCTTTATTCTAAAGTTAGAAAACCCGTGGATAATTGTAAAGTGAAGAAATCGGGCATTAGAAAACCTGAGTCAACCCTTCCGTTGAGGAGTTGATGAACGAATACCACATCGGCCACCTCACGACGCTTTTGAAGTGTGCTTAAGTTAAGTAACTTAAGTCGGTATTCGTATGATGGAAGAACAAATGGGTCTTCAATTTCCCAGTATTATGTGTGGAATATTATCAATGGATATTTTAATAATAAATAAACAATAATCAATATATAATATATAATGACTAGTATTTGTCACATTTGTTTATCAATACTTTTGCTAGGTTGTCAAATGATATGTGCGTATTTACAAGATTAGGATGACGAAGTTGTAAACAAAATTAAGATATTACTTTCAAAACTGACACTTGGAAGAAAAATGAAGACTATGTTGTTATTCCAAAACATATTTAATAAGTATATTGTTAAATTTAAGGGACCTGAAATTGCAGCTATTGGAGTTACGATCTACCAAAATAATGACCACTCTGCTAATTCTTTAACAACTCATGCGGACGTTACGTTACAAAATACTTAGTCACCATAAATCACCTATTCGTGAAGTGTGTGTAGGCAGATGTATGGCAGAAAATGCACAAATGATTGAAAATTTCGTGGGAAGCTATTGCTCGGCTGAATCCATAAAAGTTAACTTCATTTGGAACGGGTTTCATTCCAACGAGTATATTCGACAGTAGCAAAACTAATTAATTTAAGTTACTTGGCACACTTGCCGAAATCTCTTCATTTAAACACAAAAAACGCCTTGACCGAATGTTATGATAATTTTTCAAATCATATCTTCGTTAATACACTTCGATCGGCACCTCAACGAAGTCGGTATCATGTTTGGTTCACGCGATATTGGGCAGGTACAAAAATCACGAACTTCGTTCAACCAAAAAAACGACTCGACCGATTTTTATGAAAATCTTTTCAGATCATACTTCCTTTAACACGTTTTGAACGGCACCTCAACGAACACGGTATCTTTTTTGGTTGGCGCGAAATCGTGCTGGTACAAAAATTACTTAAGTCGTTCAAACAAAAAAACGGCTCGACCGATTTTTATGAAAATCTTCTCAGATCATATTTCCGTGAACACGCTTCGAACCGCTCCTTAACGAAGTCGATATCTTTTTTGGTTCGAGCGAAATCGTGCAGGAAAAAATGACCACATACGTACGCACACACACACATATTTCTTCTTAAATTTTTGCTTAAAATGCTATTGGGACCTTGAAACGTGTAAATACATTGAAAATTTCGTATCCGATTTTCGGACCGATTACAATAACTTCCTACTGGGAAGTTAAAAATATGAAAGGCCAGGATTTTTTCCAGAATTTTAATATTTTTGTTTTTACATGAACACAGTTACATTGTTATCAATAGCAGAGTTATTTTATTATTGCGTTTAAAAATTAGAATCTTATAATATCAAATTTTGTAGCTGTGGCACTCGAAAAACTAAGGTGAGTAGTAGATTTTCTAGAAATTCTTAAAAGTGCCATTATCTCAAAAACTAAAACACTTTTACTGAGGTCATATTTAGTTATTCTGGCTAGTTATGAGCTGGCCTATGAGCCCTCCGACTTTTGGGACACGTTGTATATGATAAGAGGAGAGAACATTAATTTTTACAAAGTTGTTTCCATTATATCATTTCCCTTTTTCTAACTGGGCAAGTGGACAAGGGCTCCCCTAGTTATTATTAAATACCCTATTTAGTTTATACTTTCGTGTCTAATTTGCTTCTGCTTTCTGTTACTCATAAATCATGAGATTGAACTGCAACCATACAAGATTTCAAATTTGATATCGACCGACCGACCAGTGTATAAATGAAACAAGTCATGTGCTCTGAGTCGTCGAAGAACTGCATGATAGTTCTTGATAGAACCAGAGAAGGAAATGTTGCAGTAATTAAAAGCAAATGTTTAACTGACGTTCTACATTACCTACTGAAAGATCCCAACTAATGTGCAATTGATAACAAATCCTTACACGGCCAACTTTGCTTTAATACTGTTAAAAGTTTAATAGACTTGAAATAAAACCAGATTACATATGCAAACTAAAATTATTTTATATCCTTAACTTTAAAAATAAAAACAGAAACAGAAAGTACTCATAGGTAATGAAATTGAAAGATCGGTGATATGCACATTTCCAGCAATTTCCATTTGCAGACCATTGGATCAGATAGAAGCCGGATGTGAAGTACAGAACATCTTATCCAACTACAACTGGAGCTATGGGATGTCCAGCTATCCAATGTCCATGAGCTATCAATGGAACATGAGACCAAACTGCGGGGCGAGCATGTATGGCAACGGACCCTGGAGCTGCAACAACTGCTGGTCCAGCAACGACGGTGTGGGTCAATGGAATAACCGAAGATTGAGCTCCAAGAGCAAGAGCCAAAACGAGTGCAATAACTGCGAACTAAAATTGAAATAAAATTATTTGAAAATCTTTAAAAAATCACTATGTCAGTTTTTACCTTCATCTTTGTTTGTTTTTAGCTGATTGAAAGGTGTTTACTGTTCAGGGTGAAGCAGGTGATTGTGGTGATTCTCCTACATTTGCCCGACTTTATATAGTCCTTTTACAGAGTGCAGCCCATTACTGACAGGAATAAATTAACTTCAAAGCCATTGTCAAGTAGTTTGATTTACTCTAATTCAGATATATTACCGCCACCGAACCGGGAAGTTGCACACGTAGGTACCAGGGTCATATAAGCGCTCTGCTGCAGGTATGGTAACGCAACATGATGGCATGATGCAATTTTATAGCAGCTTTGATCAGCTCAGAATTAATTACTGGTCTAAAATTCTTTGTGATAAATGCCATGTACTGTCTGCATTTCCCAGTCTGGGTGTTCGCTTCTACCATAAACGTTTCTATGTAGGAAAATTCTATGCATTGATTAAGGTATTTTATTTTCAAAGCATAATTAGTAGACATATGTTAATGCTCACTTAGATTATTTAATTACATGCAAAATTTAATTAAAGCAATTATTTTGGTCGCTACAAAACAAAGCCAGATTTGCATCAATAAACCCTTTTTCCAAAACTGATATAGATTTAAAAATACGTATAGTCTAAACTTTGTACATCTATTTTTTAATTGTAAATGCGAAAATGTGCTTTATGTAAAATAGTAAAAATCTGCTTACAGGCAGTCAAGACTAATAGTTCCGGGTTAGATCTGTCATCAAGTTTTACAGGAAAAGAAAATATGGTAATAAAGATTAAAAATTTTTGATTGCACCCAATCGTAACCACCCACAACATTCAGAAGCCAATTCTATTTCACGATGGGTCATATAAAAAAGCAATTCGTATTTTAGTGTTCACGGTTAATTTGAGTTACGGCTTGGAAGACAAGATTCGCTCAATATGGCATGGTTGTGATTACTTTTTGGAAGCCCCTTTCTATAATGTGAAAATATGTTTCATTAAGTACATTATTCTGAATTACAAGGTTGTATCAACTCAACTCAACTTGAATCCTGAATTTTATAATTAATCCTTATATAACTAAAAACTCTACTGACAATGTGGCTGTTATGTTCCTTCACAAAAGGACGATTTTAGAATTTCGTACTCGAATGCATTCATCCAACAAACTTTACTGCAGGGAGGAACTCCGGCTGTTTTACTGGGTTACATTTGAACTTCTTAACAGGCTAATATTATTTGAGTACCTATAGTGCAAACCACCTCCAAGTTAGGCCCATTGTATACATACATAACCAACTTAACCAACTAAGGGAAAAGACCGTCAGCCGTTCAGTCGAAGCCATGAAAGTCTTTAGTTTAGGAGACCGGACTTGAGCGGGCTTACAACCTCTTCGATAAAGGTTTTTCTTCTAAGCCAGATTAGTTCTGGACCTAGCCAAGATTCAATTGCATGTATTTCAATCTGGAAAACAGAGGGCCATTGCAATCAAGAATAAAAACTCGACTGTGGAACAACCTTCCAAAGTCAGCATTCTCAAACTCATACAACACCTAAGAGTTAAAACGCAAGGTTCATCGCCATCTCCTCCAACACCCCCGACTCACCCTAATCCAACCTACCGTTCTATCTATCCT
The DNA here is from genome assembly GCA_963855945.1 of Thereva nobilitata. Taxonomy (NCBI): domain Eukaryota; kingdom Metazoa; phylum Arthropoda; class Insecta; order Diptera; family Therevidae; genus Thereva; species Thereva nobilitata. The sequence continues at coordinate 51,010,317 of OY979694.1, read as the reverse complement.
TCGAGCTAAGCTTGCTATTAGACATTGCACCGTGACGTATTCGACATGACGGACTGGTAGTACAGAGGATGACACTTAAGCTATCACCTATCAAATAAAAAAAAATCGAGACCTTGGAGTTGGGTCCTGCGATAGCAGACCCTATATACCATATTCCATCTTTGACCTGTCGCTAAACTAGTCGAGATTTCTTGGATCAGGAAGAATTACTTCCTCCCACTCAAAGCGATCCGGAATACTGGCCCTGAATTTCCTCTGAAATCGCAGTTAACCAACCATATGGTCGGATACGCGACAAATTGAATTGTTAAGGTTACTATTAAGGATATCCATATGTCGTTTGATTGTATTGAGTCAGTTCAATGATTGCCTTCATCGCAACTGTGGGACAGTTTCCCATAGGCCAGTGGTAGAGAGACAAGCATATAAGGGCTATAGCGGCATAAGTTACAACAGGTTTAACGATCGTTTTGTACATCCAGGTGTAGGATGTCATGTCTTACCCAAAAACCCATATAGCCTTTACTGGTGGCTTTACTGATGGCGTAGTCCAGTTGAGCGTTCCGCTTCAGTCTCTTGTACAGCATTATTACCAGATTTTTGACTGGGCCTGAGCACTCAACAATCGTATCCCTGATACAAATAGGACCTGGGTGAAATTTGTAGCGTTTGGAAAAAGGTTTCAGGATGGCCTTATTTGGGTTGCTTGATAGACCCGTCGTGGTACACCATCTTTGAACTGCTCGGAGTGCCGTTCTCATGACTTCTGTAGTTATCAAGTCGAACTTCTGCGGGAGAATGATGGCTATCACTTGCATAGGCCAGATTTGTGTAGTTTGGAAAGGACTTTCTCGATTTTGCTGACTAGGTTGGGTAAATCAACCTCAGTTTCTTTAGCCTTTGGGTAAGCGAACAGATAGCTATGTAGTGGAAAAGACAGCTGCAGCTTGCACCTAGTCCAGCAACCTTTCCATCGTTTTCAAAAGAAAAGAAGCCTTGCTGATGGGTATATTCGATTTAGGCAGCTCCAGGGCCTTCTTGTACTGTTAAGGGATACAAACCACCACCACGGACGACTGACGGTGATACAACGGTCAACTGGTTATTACCACTAGCGTAGGTAAACCGTAAACGATATGTGACCATGGCGGGTATATGACAGCGGTACGATGGTCTTACAGTTCCAATAACCGGCAACCGGCGTACGGTTGCTATTACGGGCATATTTCGGGCATTTGCTCCCCAACAAAACTCACCGCGTATTTATTGAGGAAAAAATCATGAAATTCGGTGCTCATATCTTCGAATTCGCATATATTTCAAAATTTTTATCAACGCACCGCTAAATGTTTTTTTTTTCGATTGTTTTTTTTTCTTTAAGCGGTTTATTAACAGATTTTCCATTAAAATATGAATTAGCATCATCAACACCATATACTTCTTTTTTTGCTCAAATTGGCCGTCGTATGCCCGTGTACTCAGTACCATTTAAATCTTTTCGTCAAGTTTGGTCGTCGTTGGTCCGTTTGTGCTCCCGTTAAAATGGTCAAAACATTGCGGCCATCATATGCTCCTTAAAAAGGCTAGCGGTCGTGTTCGCCAGTTGTAAGGCCATCTTTTATTTTTATTAGGGAGGGCCCCTTACGCGACGACTAGTAGAAAGAGTGTTGCTGCTATGGTCGGAGGAGCTCAACACCTCAGTGAGCTGCGTGGCCGTGGCGTGATAGACGTGGCGAGCAAGTCTGATTTCGAGGCCACCAGCCCCTGAGCTCACTATGTAAAACACTGTAATACAAGTAGATTTCAATTGTGACAGTTGTAGTAAACAGTTATCGGCTACTGTATTACAAGTGGATTTCATAGGGTTATGTAAGTTAGATTTTGTAAGGGAAGTACGATAAGTTAGGGGTATAAATAGCTGTAAGGATTTTGTAAATATTCATTAAATACCCTTAACTCAGTCCGAACAGAAGCTGTTATCATTTGCGCAACAGGAATATAAGTTTGCTTTTAAATATTAATAAACTAGCAAAAAACCCACGTGCTTTGCAACGCCTTTCAATAAAAAAAGATTATGTGGGCACAGAAGGTGGGTGCAAGAAATAATCAAGCAATCAAAAACGAATGCTAAATGAAGTCAATGACGTTGTGGCCGGTGCTACCATTTCGAGTTTCACAAATATTGAATCCCATTTCACCCCCAGTTTCGAAAAATCCTTAAACAAGTGTTTCATTATTTATGGTGTGGAGAATTTATACTAAGTTTGAAGAAAATTTGACTAAAGAAAACAAAATCCGCATACAACCTATTCAACCCTATTTCACTCCCTTAGGGGATGAATTTCGAAAAAATCGCTTCTTAGTGGATGTCCACGTGATTATAGGGATGCACTGTCAACATTTCAGCTCCTTAGGTGCAGCAGTTTGGATTGTGCGTTGTCTGTCAGTCAGTAACGGAAATGTTTTGTCTGCCCTAGGAACTGAATTTCGAAAAATCCAGAAAAGCGTGTTTCATTATTTATGGTGTTGAGTATTTTTACCAAGTTTGAAGAAACTCGAACTAAAGACAAAAAATTCCCCATACAACCTATTTAACCCCATTTCACCCCCTTAGGAGATGAAGTTTGAAAATTCGCTTCTTAGTGGATATCCATGACATTATAGGGATGCACTGTGAAAATTTCAGCCCTTTATTTCCAGCGGTTTGGGCTGCGCGTTGTCTGGAAGTAAGTTAATGTTTTATATATAGAGATGGATATGTCTTCGCTATTTTGTTGAGCTTACTGTTCTATACTCGTCATACACTTTCATTTGATACCCATACCGAGGGCGTCGTAAAGAGAAATGTAAACGGCAATTTTGTGTTGGCCGCCATTTTGAATTTGGAAAGACGCCACACAGATAATGGAATTCTACTTGTCACATCCTTTCATTTTATACCCATACCGAGCTCGTTGTAAAGTAAAGGTAATCCACCATTTGGCGTTGGCCGCCATTTTGTGTTTCCCGCCATTTTGAATTTGGAGTGACGCCACACAGCTAATAGTATTCAACTTGTCATAACCTTTCATTTGATACCCATACCGAGGGCGTAGTAAAAAAAGGTAATCCGCCATTTTGTGTTGGCCGCCATTTTGAATTTGAAATGACGCCACACAGCTAATTGTATTCTACCTGTCAAAACCTTTCATTTGATACTCATACCGTGTTGGTTATCAAGAAAAAGGTAGTCCGCCAATTTCTGAAGGCCGCCATTTTGAATTTTAAATACCGCCACATATCCAATTGTATTCTACTCGTAATTTCCAATTTTCATTTGATACCTCGGGAAACGCAATTGTAAAATTCGGCCGCCATCTTGGAACCGCCATCTTGATTTTTTTACAAAAATGTCAAATTGCATTGCCACGCAAACTATGCATATGCACATGAAAGTGGGTCAAACTTAAGTTGCAAGAGGCGTAGAACGTAAAAAATGGTGACGTACTAATTAATTAATTAAAAAAAACTAATTAAAATTTCGAAAAACGGAAACTTTTAGTCACCTGTTTGGACATCCATGCATGTACAAAAAAAATCAGATTTCTATCTCTTCTAGTTTGGCGCCAACGCGCGACGGTACGTACAAGCAGACAGACGCACAGACACACTGACAGACATTTTCTTTTATTAGAAGAAGATAGGTGATATAGTATAAAAAAATTAACTTATTTGATTTATTTACTCCTACACTGAAGAAGGCGGCAATAGACGCCACGCACAAAGGCTGGTCTTGAAAACCATTAGCACCTCACATTACAACTTATACTAGTTGGTTTTTTCAAGAACTATGGAAGAAGCGCGGATATGTGGGAAGCCTACAATGACGAACCTGATGTGCAGATGGTCCGACAGTGAGGTCTCGTCCAGAACGCGCCATATAGGAGCCATACTGATATAAAAATTAAATACAAATAGTAAAAAGGTCTCTGCTCCACTTCCACAACTAGTAGCAAATTTAACACAAATTATATTAAATTAATCAGAGTTACTATTTTCGTAGAAATAAAAAGCATAACAAAAAGATCCATAAACGTCTTCTACTTTTAAATCGAAAGAAATCTTAGACGTCAGGTGATCTAATAAATTAGATTAGCTGAGGAAATTTATCCAGCCTCCATTTGAAGAACACATGAATGTCACATTTTGATAAGCGTCTTTCATTTCGCCAAGCGCCATTTTAAAATGCCAAAATCACATCTCTTCCGGCGAACCCCAGGTAAAATTACGTGTACGCCTGGCATTTAATCTTGCCTGTGATACTTAGATTTTCCTGGAAGGAATTTTCTTTTCTTCAATTACATCCCCGCGTCATACATCAGCCAAGGACCAAGGACCTGACGTGTGCGTGCTCCCCAATGACATCGGTGTGAAATTTGCGTAAGATTTGTTGGAAAAAATTTCACGGGCAATTAATTTCCTCCCCTTGCCCCAAAATTGCGGTTCTACTATGGGTTTGAAATTTTGGGGGAGATTTCAGTAGCTCCGTTCGTTATTGATGGGATGTCATATTTATACCGTTCCAGGAGGGAGAGCAATGCACAATATTTGGCCCCGATGTTCATTCTACACTGGCTGATGGTTTCGCTCTGATTGATTGAGGCGCAGATATTATAAATATGTATCGGTTGTCTTTCCACGCTATAAAAAGGACGCTGGGGAAATTCCGCTTTGTCTGGATGGTTGATATTAATTACTCTGTCAAGGTAAAGAAAGCTTCGAGTCGTTCCTTAAATTACATTCAAGGAATATGAATACAATGAATTCTGTTGATTATTAGAAGGTTGTATCGCCTTATATACTGTGACAGCCGTGGACAAGTACGTATTGTTATTGTTAAGGGAATTTTTTTATATGACAAGGGACCTAGCAAGAGCATCTAGTGAATTTTTAGTATCAAGGATGAGTACCAACTCCAACCGACAATTACAATTATCTGCAAAAATATCTATTTCACTACAAAAGCATTCTTCGTCTGCACGTTTTAATTAAAAACCATTGGGGGAGTTAAATTTTCTTGTCACCAATCATCAGACTTTATCTATGGACATACTTAGTTATTTATAGCGTTTTTCTGGTATACATTTGACAGGTCTGAGCTAAGTGTTAACATTTACTGATAACACAATAACACAATTGTTTTTAAATCACCTCAAATTTCTTTCAAAACATTTTGCTGCGCCAAACAATACTAAAGACGAAGTTCGACACTAAAGTGGTGTGCAACTACTTAAGCAGCATTGCACCAAGTATCCAAAAACTAATACATTAACTATAATATACGTTTTGTTCGATTTCACTATTCCGTCTAGTGTCTAAGAAATTTTGACGGGTGATCAATGGTTTATGTTTTTTCCCGTTGTTACAAAATAACACAACAAGCTTTAAGATTTCTAGATGATGGATTCATCCAACTTGTCCAATTGTCGGAAAAACGCATTCAACGGCTCTAAAAGCACCTCTAAAATCCGACTACAGTGAGACCATAATATTTCACTGATAAATTTCTGTTTCCTAAAGGGGGCCATCTGCCGGTTTCTTTTTGAAAGACGTGTTATTTCGACAGTTGGCAACGCTAGTGGACTTTTTTAATCACCGTTATTACTCCAACGATCTACAAACATTTGACGCACTTAAGGAAAACATCCGTCGAGCTATTAGCGAAATAGGGCCCCAAACAATAGACAATTGCTACAAAATTGTTTTAAGAAGATGGCCTACTGTCAAACCAGCCGCGGCAGTCATTTGAATGTTATCATTTTCCATAAAAAATTGGAAGGTGTACTCTCTTGAATAAAGCAACATTCCTTGAAAAATATCTTATGGTCTAGCTTTCAGACGAGCCATCAAGTCATGGCTAAGAGAGTTTTCGGACCAAACTGTTGCAAACATTTCTCAATACCAGTTCTTAGCCGCTTCAAAAAAGGATCGTTTTCCAGTAGTTATGCTATGCGACTACGGGGTCACTGACGTCTTGGGTTGTTGTCTAGGTTGAACTTCCCTGTGCCTCGGATTAGCTTTCGTGCCGGACGAGCTTTTGAACGTTGCTGAGTCTTGGATGAGCTTGGCGAATTAAGTTGAACTTACATATGCCTCGGATGAGCTTGAGGAATTAAATTGAACTTACATGTGGCTCGGATGAGCTTGGGGAATTAGGTTTAACTTGCAAGAGCCTCGGCTGAACTTGCACGCTGGACGAGCTTTTGAACTGGCTGCCCCATGGTTGAGCTTCACTACGTCTCGGATGAGCTTATACGCTTAGTGGGTGATCGAATCTTCAGTTTTGAACTTAGCTGTGCTTGAGCCGGGTCTTGCTGATCCAGGCTCCGATGTATTAGCTTCGAGTTTTGGTTTTCGTCCCCGTTGAGCTTGCACAAGGGTCCGAGAGACTCAAATCCATATCTCAGTTTCAACGGTCCCAGAGACACAGGATATTCAATCCTTTTTAACATCTTTCCTAAGAAATAAAACATCGCTATGCAAAATATTCAAATTAAATTTCAAATATTTTTTCCCCTAAGAAGTAAAATGTAAAATATCCTCGTACAAAAGTTTACATAAAATCACACCAGTCAAAACATGTGACATGATTCACCCCATGCAACTTGCAATGCCGCCATGCTCATATATTAGGAAAACACATACATCTCCCCCATCTGAACCCACAGAATTGTAGATGTAGTTGAGGAAAAAAGCTCTTATATTTCACATTCGGAGTATCTCCCAATTCGAAAATTCACACATGGCAACTAGAGTGCAATGTTATTATCTTACCACCGATCTTCGATTTGTCGGATAATTAAGGTTGATGTTTATTATGAAATCTTGAATTATACTCGTTGGTGTTAACGTTGGTCCTGTTATGCACAGAACGTATTGCAAAAACATTAAATTCAAAATAACCATTGCAAGGTTAACAAAAACTCACGCAGAATAATTCCAAGAATTATGAACAATTTACTGAACAATTTCCAACACTTTTACTGCACTTGGTATAATTGTAATCATGCACATTTTCCCTACACGGGGACAGAATCAACGAAGCAGATATAAACCTTCTTGGAAATAAAATAATGACAGGTAATGCAAAAAGTGAGAAATGCGAAATAAGCATTATGCAAAAATCTACCGAAAACCGAAAAACGGAGAGTGTTGGTTTAATCGTGGGTGGGGGCGATTACTCTTGGTTCGCGTGATCTTTGTGATGTTTAAATTGTTATAAAAAGTATTAAAAATATTTATATCAAAAATATGATTAACTAAAAATGTGAAAACATATTCTGCAAACAATGTGTAACATATCGTTTAACTCGGCGTTTAACGAGCGTTAGCAGTATCAAAAGGTTCGCTTTCTAGTTTTTTTTCCAGTTAAAGATGTTTCATCTGTATGAAAGCGCGCGTTAGAATGTACAACAAGATAGCGATGCATGTATCTCAAAGCGCCCGGCAAACGCGCGTGAAACGCGCGCTCTAATGAAAATCTCGAAGCGCGCGATCCCGGGCGTTTGGTCAAAAGCGCGCGTTTGCATGTGTACACCTAATAGGAACTCTTTGATTCTCAAAACGCTCATTTCAAAAGCGCGCGTTTCAAAACGCCCAATGTGTACTAGGCCTTAATATTGTCGAAGTGGGAAAAGGAATAAGTTTAACCTTTTGACGAGCGCGGGGACAAATGTGTCCCAACCTAAAATCTACTAAGTAATTACGAAGCCGCTGTAATCTTATTTTGTTATATATTATTTTCTGAACCTGTCTCTTATTTATTTGAGCTGGCAACACGTTCTTGACTTACGTACTAACGATTTAAACTCGGTGTATTTGTCTTTTTTAAAGATTGTTCTTGCTGGCGTTAACATGTTTATTCCTTTTAAAAACAAGATGACTAGTAATCATCCTCCATGGTTTAAACGATCATTGTTGAGATTAAAAAATGCAAAAAATAAAGCGCACACAGCATTTAAAATTAATCCTAATCAGATGAATGAATCTATTTTTAAGCGTCTTCAGCGCGAATTTGATTTTCTACCTAAATATTTATTTAAGCAATACATCTGGGAATGTGAATCATGTGTTGGGGGGGTAAAATCGTACCGTCACCTCCACGCTGGTGCCGCCTGGATAACCAACCGACGACGGACGTACCCAGTGCCCGGGGGTATAGCTGGGCCACCCTGTCCGATGGGGTATAATTCACGGATCCGGTCCCCCAGGTTCGGGGGTTGGGCGAAAGGTTGACAACCTCTCCTCGGAAAACAATTCTTGTTATGGAATCGAGAAATCAGCCTCGGAACAGTCAGGATTTACGGCAAAGACCCCAGCAACGTCCCAGGACTAATGATTTAAGGACTAACGATATAAAATTTGCAACATGGAATGTGAGAACATTATATAGACCTGGAGCAATGGCAGAAATGATAGATGAGCTTAGACGATATAGAATACTCATTGCAGGATTACAGGAGCTAAGATGGACTGGTAAAGGAGTCCTAGAACGAAGAGACGCTACGATATTCTACAGTGGCAATAATGACTCCAGAAGAAACTTTGGGGTAGGTTTCTGTGTACTTAAACCTCTACTCAACAATGTAATAGACTTCACCCCGCTTAACGATCGGATCGCGACCCTAAGAATCAAATCCAGATTTCATAATATAACATTCATCACGGTGCACGCGCCTACAGAAGAAAAACCAGAACAAGAAAAGGATGACTTCTATGAAACTCTTAGAGTGACTTATGACCAAGTCCCTTCTTACGACATGAAAATCGTATTAGGCGACTTTAACGCTAAAGTGGGTAAGGAACCATATTATTACCCCTACGCTGGCAAATTCTCGTTGCACGAAGAATCAAACGATAACGGGAACAGAATGGCCGAATTCGCTATAGCAAGAAGTTTGACAATAGCTAGCACCTGGTTTAACCATAAAAATATACACAAAAGGACATGGACATCACCAGATGGCAGGCACCATAACCAAATCGACCATGTTCTAGTTAACACTAGGCATGGAAGTAGCATACTGGATGTAAGGAGTTTCCGAGGAGCGAATGTAGACACCGATCATTACCTAGTTGTTGGGAAAATGAGGGCGAAAAAACTAGCGACAAGACATAGAACAAACAATGATAGACAAACAAAGTGGAACATAGAAAAATTAAAAAATGAAGAAACAAAACAACAGTATGAAAGAATGTTAACAGGAAAGCTAGAGGAAATAGCAAGGAGTCTGGAAATGGAAAATGATCTGAACGTGATGTGGAACTCCATAAAAGAAAATAACAGTGTATTAGGCACACAAAACCAAGAGAGAAGGAGGCACTGGTTTGATGATCAATGCAAGAGAAGCATTGAAATAAAAAACCAAGCAAGACAGGTGTACCTAGAAAGAATGACCAGAGGAAACCACGAGAAATATGTAGCAGCACGAAGAGACACGAAAAAGTTATTAAGGAAGAAAAAACGTGACTACTTTAGAAATAGAATAAGTGCGATTAAGCAAAGCTACACTAATAAAGACGCTAGGAGTTTCTACAAAGAAGTCAACATGATTAAGAAAGGATACAAACCCACCTGCACCATGGTAAGAAGAGAAGATGGTACTATAGCTAGTAGTATCGAAGACATACTCGAGATGTGGGAGAAACACTTTAGAGACTTCTTCAAAGAGAACATAAACCGAACACAGGGACAAGCAGACAACCGGAGTACAGATGACCCAGAAAACGATACGCCAGATCCTACAATAGAAGAAGTTGCAAATGCCATAGCGAAACTAAAAAATCATAAGGCTCCAGGTCCAGATGGCATACCCCCGGAAATCTTAAAAAATGGTGGGGAGAAGTTATGCCATGTCTTACATTGCCTCATCGTAAAACTATGGAGAAGTAGCAAGTTGCCAGAAGAATGGCTTTTAGGTACAATAGTCCCAGTCCATAAAAAAGGTGAATTGATGAACTGCAAAAACTACAGACCAATATCTTTGTTGAACACAGCTTACAAAGTGCTTTCACATATTTTATTTAATAGACTGAAACCACATTTGGAGGATAAAGTAGGCGATTACCAAGCAGGATTTAGAACAAATAGATCGACAACAGACCAGATTTTCATAATGAGACAAATACTTGAAAAATGCTGGGAAGAAAGCATTGATATTCATCTTCTTTTTGTTGACTATAGAAATGCTTACGACCTGCTTAATAAAATAGAGTTGTGGAAGAAGATGAGTGAAATGGGTTTCCCGAAGAAATTAATAGGCCTATGCAGAATGACGACCAAAAATTGTAAAACACAAGTGGGAATACGAGGATGCAACTCGATCAACTTCCCTCAAGAATCAGGCCTGCGACAAGGAGATGCGATCTCACCAATACTTTTTAACATTGCTCTGGAAGCAATAATGAGGGAAACACAGCTTAATGGAGCAAATAGCATCTTCACAAGGAACATTCAGGTACTAGCCTTCGCAGATGACATAGTCATAATTGGACGCAAGGCGCAAGATGTAAAAGAAACCTTTTCCAAAATTGTCCAAAGTTCAGCAAAGTTCAATCTACGAGTAAATGACACAAAAACAAAGTATATGATCGTATCAAAACGAGGACAACGATTAGGGCGTAGTATCAGCCTTGATGATCATAGTGTGGAAATTGTAGAAAACTTTATCTATTTAGGGACAATGCTTACTGCAGAAAATAAGATAAAGGACGACATCCATAGACGCATCGTAGCCGCAAATAAAACCTATTTCGCACTAGTCCCGGTCCTAAAAAACAAAGAAATTTCAAGACAGTGCAAGGTCAGACTATATAAAACATTAATCCGCCCAGTTCTATGCTATGGGTCTGAGGCTTGGACATTGACCCAACAAACAGAAAATCAACTTAAAATCTTCGAAAGGAAGATCTTAAGAAGAATATTTGGTCCTGTAAGGGTTAACCAGAACGAATGGCGCATTAGGACAAACGAAGAACTTCAAGAAATGTATGACGAAATTAATATAGCTACATACATAAGACTGAATAGACTGCGATGGCTCGGACACGTTGTACGAGCTTCAGAAGATAGAATGCTAGCCAGGATTTTTAATGGTAGACCATCAGGAAGAAGAAGAGTAGGACGACCAAGAAATAGGTGGATAGATGACGTGCTAGCAGATATACGGAAATTTCGTATAACAAATTGGAGAGAGCTAGCAAAACGTAGAGATGACTGGAAGAGGAGACTTCGAGAGGCCCGAGTCCTGCAAGGACTGTAGCGCCATCCAAGAAGAAGAAGATGTGAATCTAAGATTTAAAAAAATAGCAAGGCTTTTTGGTCCTTTGTTAATAATAAGCGCTTGTCTTCAGGTTTTCCTTTAAAAATGGTTCTTAATAATGTCTCCTCTTGAAATATTGAGTCAACATGCGAATTGTTTGCGGACTATTTTGAGTCTAACTTTTCCATGTGCACCTCTCAGTTAAACTATGAAGCTTCCAACATACAATCAGTAGTTGACCTGGGATCTTTGTCGTTTAAAACTGAAGAAATCGAGACTGCTTTGTATTCTTTAAATGATGACACCTTCTATGGATATGATATAATTTCAAATTGTCTTTTGAAAAAGTGTAATATTTCTCTCGCTCCCGCTTTAACTATAATTTATAATTTTTCTTTAAGAACGGGCTGTTTTTTAGATCAGTGGAAGTTCTCGTTCATTAAACCCTTACATAAGGCTGGTCCACGTGATTTAATTAAAAATTATAGAGGCATTGCTAAGCTCTTGCCATTGCCTAAGTTTTTTGAAAGCTTAGTCAAAGATAAAATTTATTTTCATATCAAGGAAGCGATTTGTCATCAGCAACATGGTTTTGTATCTGGTAAATCGTCTTCTACAAATTTAATTCTCTTAAAAAATTTTGTCGTCAACGAGATTGAGAATGGCTCGCAAGTTGAAGTATATACGGATTTTGTTAAGGCCTTCGATCGTGTTAATCTCTCACTTCTTAAAAAGAAACTTTTTTCCTTTGGCATTCATTCATCTCTTTTAAGATGGATTCCTATCTCTGCAATAGGAAGCAGCGTGTAAAAATTGATTCGTTTGAGTCTCGCTTGATTTATGTTAACTCCGGTGTACCGCAAGGAAGTCATTTGGGTCCACTTCTCTTCCTAATTTTTATTAATGACTAGTTGGGACCCGGCGCGCCCATGCTGCTCCCATAAGCCAATAGTAGTAATCAGGTGATATGAATTTTAATATACAGTAGGAGAGTTTGAAAAAGGCAATTTTTTTGGTATTTTTGATTCCAAATAATAAAATGTGAAACTATTAGGGATCTGACATTTTGATCGAGACAATAAAAACCATCCATTGACATGTCATTTTTCGAGATATGAATTTTCATTCACAGATGAAATGTCTCAAAGAACTGTTTATTTTCTGTATTTTTGATGGCTGGGACCTCCCCTCTAAGCACAACTTCACCCTTTGCCCTAAAACTCGTTCAACGACTGCAGTAAGCTCGACACGTGTCGCATGCCCCATACATACATACACACATTCATTTTTATATATATAGATATAGATGTATACTAAAGTTACAAAGTGGCCGGCTGTGGATAGGTTTTAGATAGATGAACGGAACATTTGCAACAACTTTCCGTAACCACTAACGAAAAACCAATTATTCCTATAGTAGTTCGAGACATTAGATTCAATATTCTCCTACTAAATGATATATTTGCCGTTAAATCTGTAAGGGTGTGTGAAATTATGAAATTGTTTCTGATACAACAGAGAATGAAAGACAATTGCGCTGTAATTACCTTGAAAGTAGGCATGACATTGCGTCGCGCCAAACGACGTCATTTGGAAACAACTGTTTTATTTTTGGATGTTGGCTAGGAAATCCCGTTCCAGAAATTAATCCCGCTCTGGTGGCTGGACCAATTGTGGCAATTTCACTTATCCACCCGCACAACACAATCCAGGAGATTCACCGCTGTATATTTACGCCTTACTTTGCAAACAAACGACCGACATTTCTCTAATCATTACTGATATGTCCGATATGTTCATTTTCAGTAGCTCTCGAACGTAATTCGGACATGCCAATACGACTATTTGCATTATCCGTCGCTCGCTGGTCATCAGTGCGGTTTGCACGTGAAGTAGCTTGCCGCGCATTTGACTGACTTCGACGACCTATGCAAGCTCGTGTTCTTCTCGGCATTGTTATGAACAATGTAAAAATTACACGGAATTGTTTTCACAGCCACTCATATCTGTCGAACTTTCCAATATCGAAATCCTCTAAGTCCTTTGTGGCTATATCTAAGGAATCAGTCCTTTCAAAAACCTCATAAATCACCTTTTTTTTAAACATTTTTTCCCTCCAAGCGCTTCCTTAAACGTAGATGCGTATTCCGGGTAATAACCACATAAGTCAACACATTCTTCCTCGTCAAATAATACCGCGTAATCATTTGCGCCTTCTATTCGACATTATATGAGTTTTCATTATAATATAGATAAAAAAGGTATTATCACAGTCAAGGTACTATCATACGTATAAGTTAAAATCATAGCTCATCATATTTATGGCCAACCGCCAACTACAAATGTTGAAGCTAATCCAGATGAGAATGATGGAGAATATGAATTCGAAAAATTCAAAGGAACGACTGAAAAATCTAAAATACGGGTCATTTTGGGAATTTTCACTGCAGATTAGTTTCAATAGCTTCATGGCCTACCCATTGTTTGACAGCTGCGCAAATGTGAAATTGTCATTAAATTGGGGTTTTTGAGAAATGACCGTATTGAGACTAACAAAACAAAACAAAAATTATTGAAATCGGTCGAGCCATTTTCGAGTTTTTGCGAGACTAACGCACGGCATTCATTTTTATATTGTATAGATATTGCCAGTCTTTTTAAATTTTCAGAATGTCTTTTATATGCTGATGATGACCTTAAAATTTATAAATCGGTCACAAGTTATCAGGATGCCTTCACATCCAATCTGATCTTGAAAGACTTGCTTTGTGGTGTTCTAAAAATGATTTATCCTTAAATCCGATCAAATGTTATAGCTTCTCTTTCCATCGAATTAGTAATCCTGTTTGTTTTGACTATATTGTTGACAATGTCACAATTGCGCATCCATCTTTTATTAAAGATCTGGGCGTTGTTTTTGATTCAAAACTTGAGTGTAATCTTCATGTGGATTATATTACGTCCAAAGCGTATAAACTGCTTGGCTTTATTAGAAGAATTGCCACCGAATTTCGTGATTGTTATACGCTAAAGACTCTTTATGTGTGGCTTGTTCGATCTGTTTTAGAATATGCTTCTGTTGTCTGGTGTCCGTATTAGCGATTCATATTAGGCGTATTGAGTCCATTCAAAAAAATTTTACTCGCAAACTGCGCGCTTCTCGTTGGAGTCATTCTCCTTCCTATTTTTCTAGATGCCTTCTTCTTGGGCTTCAAACGTTGGAGTCAAGAAGGAAAGTTTGTTGTATTATGTTTGTCAGGGATGTTTTATGTTTTGAGATTCGCTCGCCTGAACTGGTTTCCTTATTTAATATTCATGTTCCTGGTACTTCCTTAAGATATTATAATCTTTTACATGTTCCTTTTCATAGAACTTGCTATGGCCAGCATGACCCGTTTACTCACTGTTCTCGAGTTTTTAATAATGTCTATAACAGTATTGATATTTGTGTTAATCGAAATAATTTTAAAAAGCTAGTGAATGGGTTATGTAGTTAAGATTGGCATAATTTACTTTTTATTTATTCTGTTTCAACTCTTTTTAAGCATGCTTCTGTACTCCTTTATGCCGATGATATTAAGATTTTCGCCCCCATACGCTCTGATTCGGACTGTGCCCTACTTCAGGATGAACTTAATGTATTTCTGGAGTGGTCTAAGGGCATAGATCTAGAGCTAAGTAAATCTAAATGTAATGCATTTTCTTATTTTCGCTCAAAAGACCCTATAATCTACCCTTATTCGCTCGATGGCTATATACTTGCTCGTCCGGCGACTATTAGAGATCTTGGGGTTTACTTTAACCACAAGTTCGACTCTACGGTCCATATAGAAGTGACCTGCAATAAAGCCAATCAAATGCTTGGTTTTATTAAGAGAAACACTGTCGCTTTTAAGAACCCCTTGACACTAAAGACTCTTTTCGTTTCCTTGGTCAGGCCGATTCTTGAATATGCATCCGTTGTATGGTCTCCATATACGAAAGTGCATGAGGATCGAATCGAAGCTGTCCAGAGAAATTTCTCAAGGTATGCTTTACGCAAGTTAAAATGGATATTTTCAATTAATTGTAATTCTTTATTTATAAAGTTTATTTTATTGTATATTTTATTAATAATTTGCACTTTTGTATTGTTAGTTCCATAGAATTCTTTTCATTATGTTATTGTTCTTAGTCTGTAAGTCTCATAATGTAGATGTAGACTGTATAAATAAATAAATAAATTTACTTATTTGCAAGATATTAATGCTTTTGGTTCAATTTTGTTTTTATTAATTCCTTCTAGTCTGTAAGAATTTTGTTTCGGTAGACTGAATAAATAAATAAATAAATAAACAACATAAGTAATACCTATTCTTGTCTATGATTATTTGAAAGTGGCAGTAGCAAGGTTCACGAACAGACAAATTTTGAAAAAATATATATAAGTGTAAAAGTGGTATTCAACTTTTCAGAGTGTGACATAGTCGTTACCTTCTAAGTTAATTTTTATTGTATACAGTTATGGAATCAATATTTAAGTCGCGAAAAAAGAAAAGTAATTGTAAACACAAATGGACATCGCTGTCCCTGTGGCCGTTGAGAGATACTATTTATAAGCAATACTTTACTTACTACTACTGAATATTTTCCAAATACCTTCATTTTTTTATTGATATGGTTGCAGAATATGTTTCGTAAAGGACGTAGAATCTTTGAAATTCGAGATAACGAATTCCAACAGATTTTGATGGGTGACAATAGCGACGATGAAGATAATTTACAGCTTGACGAAGAAGACCAAATGTTTTTGACACAGGACGATGACCAAGGGGTTGTTGATGTTGAAATTGAAGATACGAGGATTGAATTTGACAGTCTGGATTTGACTTTCGAGAATGGAGGCAGGTTTTAAGTTTTGTGGAGATAGGAGTTCATTAGTTTTGGTGTCGGAAAAGTTATCTTGTCGTAGTTATCTTAACAACAGGAAAAAAACAAAGAAGTGAAAGAAGAAAGTGATTTTCTTCTTCGTCGACTGCTTTCTTCACTCCAGTAACAAACTCATCTCCCTCAGGCTGAAGCTAACTTACTGGTGCTGCTGGGATTAGCTGGTTTCTGAGTATCCGGTACTGAACTCGATTGAGATTTTAGCGAGGACAATGATGCTGTAATAACAGGGGAGTCGAGATTGTGGTACAGACGTCCCCTTGGTTGGTAAACTCATCTTGTTTTCATCGAGAGGAAGTTGTGGCAAGTTTTTTTTGGTCTTATAATTATTAGTAGCTTTAACAAAAACAATTAATAGAAAAAAGAAAAAAAAACCTTTGAACACCCACAAATTATACGCATAAAATTGAAACGAGAATTACTCGGCTCCGTTTGATTAGTGGACGTCTGGTGCAGCCTTGGTTTTTTTTGATCTGGCATTTTATCACTCCAGTTCAACATATGTCTCCTGAAGTGCAAAGTTGGCTAGCAAGACTGTGAGATAGACAGGGAACAATTTTTAGTTGGAATTATTTTGGCCTCCGCTGGTTTGGATTTGACGGCTCTCCCAATTCAATGAACCTGTGGTGAATCTGGATTGCGAATGCATATAGGGTCACAAACTCACGGAACGAATCTGCGTTAAACGTCATCTAGGTATTCGGCTTTTCGGCTCCCGGTAAAATGTAAGAAGCCCGTGAAGAAAAGGACTTTATTGTTTACTACGTAAGGTTGTTAACATCGATTCAATTATCAACCTTTGTAATTGGAAGAATATCTTCTTCTTATGTGCTGATGTAAGCACTATATATGCATATTTTCTTCGGGAACTCGAATGCGGAGAAGAACGGAAAACGTAATTTCATGCTTTTGGTTATTGTCAATTGTTGGTTAGTGTTACAATTTTCACTATATTAATTTATCTAAAAATATATATTCACACATTTGTTATCGGCGTTAATGATAACATCGTTAATTATTAAGTACTAGTTGGGACCCGGCGCGCCTATGCTGCTCCCATAAGCCAATAGTAGTAATCAGGTGATATGATTCAATTGAAATTGACATATGAAACAAATTTTTTATAGTTGGAAAATATTATTACATCCTGAAAGAAAAAAAAAATAAAAGGATTATATCTACTAATTTCAGATTTAGAAATGGACTTTTGACGGTGATGGACATTATATGCTTGCAGTCACGTACTGAGGGGGTGTGACTTCAGACGAATATTGTCCATTACCAGACATGTAATAAAATGCAGAAAAATTACATGTCTTGCAATTGCTTGGCCCCTGGGTTCTCATCTGCAATGTCACTGACTCAGGTTTTATTTGTTTTCCCGTATTGCAGAATCCTAAACTTATACCTAAAAATTCAGAGGTGATGGGTTTCTTTCCTTCTTATCCGTTATACATAAATCATCCCACATTTCTTTACCATCTTTCCAAAAAAAAACTTTGTTGATCAATTCTGAACCGATTGCTTAGTGCGGCCTGAAGGCACTATATTCAATGGTTTTCCATTTGTAGCTAAAATGTCAAGATTTTCCGATTTTCCAACTCTTGAACAACCTACATACAGCTAACCGGGAAATGTGACACTTATTTGGCAAAATTCTTCCGCCATATAGGCCCCACAATTTTGAATTTATAAGTTTTGATCATAAATTCGTTATTTACTACCTTAAAAACTCCCATATACCGATTTTAATTGGAATCGGAATACAATTCGCAAACTCGTCGGCCATATTCGTGCGGCCATTTTAAATTTAAATTTTGATCATAAAGTCGTTATTTGCTATCTTAAAAAACCCCAGATACCGATTTTAATTGGAATCGGAACACAATTTTCAAATTCGTCAGCCATTTTGAATTTATAAGTTTTGACCAGAAATTCGTTATTTGCGACCTTAAAAACTCATAGATACCCACTTTCATTGGAATCGGTACAAAAGTAACAAAACTCGTCCGCCATATTGACGCGGCCATTTTGAATTTATAAGTTCTGATCATAAATTCCTTATTTGCTACCTTAAAAAACCTCAGATACCGATTTTCATGGGAATCGGAACGCAATTTGCAAATTCGTCGGCCATATTGTCGCGGCCATTTTTAATTTATAAGTTTTGACCAAATATACGTTATTTGCGACCTTAAAAACCCCTAGATACACACTTTCATTGGAATCGGAATAAAATTGGCAAATTCAACCATATTTCTGCGGCAATTTTGAATTTTGGTCATATTTCGGCGGCCATTTTGAATTTCGAAAATCGGGCGTCGAGGTGCATCATAGGAGACCTCCACGGACCTTCATGCAAAAATTCAAATCTCTGCGATGATTTTCAACGAAGCTCTCCATGACAGCGCCATCTAGGAGTGACTTTAGAAAGTAATAAAATAGCCTATTTTCTAAGTTTGATTGTAAATAGCACATGGTTAAAATTTCATTAAGATCGGTTGCACGGTGTAGGAGCCTATAGCGAACATACATACATACACACATTCATTTTTATATATATAGATATTAAATATATTAATTATATATTCAATTTTTATTTATATTGGTAAACCTAACTACATTTATGTACACAATTGTTGTCTTGATTAATTTTACTATATTTACATATTAACTACACTCCTGCAAAAAACTATAGGGACAAGTAAATATTTACTGTTTTTTTATAAATTGACAGGGAAAAGAAGGAATTTAGGAGGTTGTTCAGAAAAATGGGAACAAAACTCACTATTAGCACCCAAGTCAAAAGGTGGGTTGCTATTTTATTTCAGAAAATCTCTAAATTAAAAAAACTAATTTCGTCCCTATAATTATTCACAGGTTGTACAACACAATTCTTCAATAATTTTCTTTACCGTTAGTTACAAGAGATAACTTAACAGATAACTTCTAATTATTGGTAAAATACTGTCAATAAAAGGTATTAAAAATAAACAAAAAAGTTCCTTCTTTTCACTGTCAATTTATAAAAAAACAAGTAAATATTTACTTGTCCCTATCGTTTTTTGCAGGAGTGTATATTGATTAACATAATTTATACTATATTGCTTAAACTATATTGTATACCTATAAATATTTACACCTTATCATATACATAATTTAAAAAAAAATTATATTAACAAGTTTACACTGTAAATATTTTACACTTTTATCCATTTCGGGGTGTGAACACACATTCGACTTTTCCGCTTTAGTGATATACGTTTTGGGTTTTTTTTATCGAACCATAGGCGAAGTTGCCTGTTGGTCGTCTAGTCGGTTCATTATTTGATAAAGGTTTGAGCTAACTTCGATTTGGCCAAAGCGACGTTTTTCCTTTCCTTCTGGTTACTATTGAGTCTAGTGAGTACCCCCCATTCACGTAACATACACCAGACCACCTATTACATTCTATTCTATTGTTAACTGGTTTGGTTATAATGACTGTATAGAATTTGTATAACTTTAATCGTTAGAAGTTAATATATGTATTTCCAAGTTATGCTTACCCTGTTTACCTCTTCTTTAAGCATGCAGTACTAAGTTTTTTTTTGAGTTTCCAGGATGGTTGTAGAGGAAGATTTTTTTTAAGGTTCTCACGTCGTTGAGTCAACTTTGTTACAGGTTTCACAATGTACCCCACTAACGGTTATTTCGGAGGATTAGGGTGGGTTAGTCTTTCAGAATTTTTTTGTGTCTGCGATTGCTATCCGGATCAGTTCTTCAAAGCTGCTGATGAAGGAAGGAAGCTTGGTGCAGGATGGTAGCCAACCTTGCTATTACCAGCAAAGAGCTCCATGTGCCGGTACAAGCCAAAGAACATACATCCCAAATATTTTTCGTAATGTGGAATATGAATTCGGAAAGGTGAAAATCTGTCAAGAAGTTACAGCCGATATATTGACTCCTTTCAACATCTTCTGTTCAACAACTAATTTTGATGTTTTAGTTCAAAATATAGTATCAGAGTCAGTACGATACGTCCATCAAAATGGGCGGAAATTCAAAATTGAAGTTGAGAAAATGAAAGCATTTCTTGGTATGAATTTGGTTATGGGCTATCACATCTTACCCTCATTGAGCGATTACTGGTCTACAGAACCAGACATGGCGGTACCTTTCATATCAAACGTTATGCCAAGGGCTCGATTCGAAGAAATACGGCTGAACCTACACTACATTTCTGTAACAACGACGAAGTAAGAGACCCAAATAGCCCTAATCATGATAGAGCATGCAAAATTCGGCCAGTAATGGATTATGTCAATGCTTCTTTTCAAAATGCCCTCAATAATACTAAACAAGAGAGTATCGACGAGCACAAGATAAAATTCAAACGTCATAATGTTATGAAGCAATATATAAAAAATAAACCCGTCAACTGGGGCTTCAAATTATTGTGTAGATGCAGGGGCGGCGGAGCGCGTGGGTATGGAAGGAAAAGTGCACACGCACTTTCGCTTGGGGTGGGGAAATCCACCCCCAAAATATTTCATCCCAGTACGTTGCAGGGCCGTCTCGGCTAAATAAATATATTATATTAGAACTATTAAGAATTTATAACGGTATAGCCTAAGCTTTTTAAACCCCACCCGACTAGCATTTAAAAAGAGGATTGCCTCAGGAAAATGTCGAAAAAAGGATTCCCCGTAGGTTCCTCTTGAGGACTCCATGTGGCAAATGAGGGGCATGCCGAAATGGCATTTCCTCATGAGCATCGCAATGAGGGCATTTCCTCATGAATACCACACAAAAAAAATAAGCGATGAGGTATGTCTTAGAGGCCCTATGAGGCAAACCTCATTACAAATGAAATTTGGTAATCCCAACATCTGCCTTACGTTTTCCGAAAACTTTTTACGTTAAAGAAATACCCTTAAGCTTTAGTTTAACTCATACAAAGCTTTGGTTTTTGTTGTTGCATTGGTTCTCTGGGAATTATGTTGGTGACCGTGAAGTGTGTCATGAAGTATACTCAATAGCCCATTTCTGGTTCGATTACAGCGGTCAAGCAGCATTGAATGTGGTTAGTACTTCGTTTGGGGGCCGTATTGATAAAATAACACTTGCGTTTAAAAATATACAGCTTTCCATGCCGGCGCAGTTATTACTTACATATGCACGCCGAAATTCTTAAAATCCACTTGGAATCGGGTAGCAATGATTTTTCCTGAAGGGGGCCAAATGAGGAATTCCTTATAACCAGGCACGAATGAGGAAAGGCGTTAGATGCCCTGTGTGGGCCTTATAGGGTAATCCACACGGGGTCCACATGAGGGAGTGGGTCTAGCCTTATAGGTGCCCTATCTGTAACCCTTACCTCAAAATGCTAGTCGGGCATAACCCCATAACAAAAGCATTTAGAACCCCATAACTCAATAGGCAGCTGGTAAATAAATTGACCGATTAACTTTATACATTTTAACGTTAAAGGCCCTTTTACATCCCAAGCGCATAGTGGAAACGCAAATTGGAGCTCTTTTATCGCACAGAAATTTGTATGCCTTTCTCTCTGTCTGGAATCCACGTTCGTGCAACAGAGAGAAAAACATACAAAAGGGCCTTTACTGTTCACGTGCTCCCCACCCACAATGAGTATGCTCCGCCGCCCCTGTGTAGATGTGATGCGGCGACTGGTTACCTGTTTGAATTCGATTTATACAGGGTGTAACGCATAAGATTGTACACCGGGCGGGTATGAATAGGTTTTGGATAGACGAACAAAAAATCGTTCCGGAGGGGGTGGGGTAATCTTAACGGTTTAGCCGCTAGGGCGTTTTGAAGTTTTTTTGCTAGAGTTTTACATATCACCCTGGATTTTTGTAACCCTATGACCTATTTTCATAAATAAGGTATCAGTGTACGCAGAATACTCCCACCTATCTAAAGCTGTAAAAATGAAGGTTCTACCGTACCAGGTTCCAGAGCAATGAATCAACAAAGTGAAAATTTTGGTTTTTTTTTACTAAAATTTCAACTAAAACCACCATTTTCTCCAAAAAATACGTAATTAACTGATATTTTTTTTTACAAAATTGGAAAGCTTGAACAATTTCCTATGAATAATGTCCTAACAATTTTTATGCTACGGCCTTTACTTTTGAAGTTATTAGCAAGTTTGATGTTGAAATTGACCTTATTTGGTGCTTATTTGGTACTTTTTAGCAAAGCTTAGGTGAAAAAGTACTAAAAAAGACCCAATTTTAGCATTAAAATTGCTTTTAACTCCAAAAGTAGAAGTCGTAGGAAAAAAATTCTCTAGACATTTTTCATAGGGAATTGTCCAAGCTTTCTAATTTTGCAAAAAAAAGTTTAGGTTTATTACGTATTTTTTGGAGAAAATGGTGGTTTTAGTTGAAATTTTAGTAAAAAAAAACCAAAATTTTCACTTTGTTGATTCATTGCTCTGGAACCTGGTACGGTAGAACCTTCATTTTTACAGCTTTAGATAGGTGGGAGTATTCTGCGTACACTGATACCTTATTTATGAAAATAGGTCATAGGGTTACAAAAATCCAGGGTGATATGTAAAACTCTAGCAAAAAAACTTCAAAACGCCCTAGCGGCTAAACCGTTAAGATTACCCCACCCCCTCCGGAACGATTTTTTGTTCGTCTATCCAAAACCTATTCATACCCGCCCGGTGTACAATCTTATGCGTTACACCCTGTATACAGGCAAACGACCTTCCGCGACTCAGTTTGGGTTAGGTGAATCGGTAGTTCTTCAACTTACGGAAAAGCTGGAAGCCTTGGGATGTGAAATTTATTATCACTTATTCAATTCATGTGAAATTTATATTGATAACTTCTTCAATTCACCCTTGTTGCAATATAAACTGATCGATAAAAATACCAAGGCATGTGGAACCGTTCGAACTAACCGAAAACATCGTCCCAGAACTGCACCTGTTGATAAAAAAATGAAGCGTGGAGATATTTACACCACAAGTTTCCAAGGGATAAGTTATGTGAAATGGATGGATAACAAAGCGGTGTATTTGTTGACCAACTTTTTGTCGCCTATCGAAACAGATACCGTGAAACACCGCAAAGCTGGTTTAGCAAACAAAATTGATGTGAAATGCCCTAGAATTGTATCACATTATAATAAAAATATGGGAGGATTAGATCTTATGGATCAATGTAAGGTGTGCTATGAAGTAGATCGGAGATCAAGAATAAAGTATTATCTTCGACTATTTTTTGATCTATTTGTTATATCAGTGAATAATGCACATACCATTTACACTAAGCTTCATGATGAAAAGCAAATGGAATGGAAAAGCAAATGGAAGGGCATGTGTTGTCTCCCTTGCAGTTCAGACAAGTTGTAGCTCGGAGTTTGATAAATGGTTTTACCGTCAGGCAACTAGGTGCCCACACTACAAAAACAAGTGCTGTGCGCACATCTGTGAGACGACAATTACCTTCACATCCCATGGAAAAATCCACTCTCAGGAAGAGGTGCGTAAACTGTGCCAAGAGCAAGAAGGAAAACAGGACAAATAACACTTGTGTTATATGTGAAGTTCACCTTTGCGTGTTTTTTTACAAAAAATACTGTCATCATTGGTAAACCTAGGTCGAGCAAAAAGTATAAGCGACCGACCATAGGACCGGTTCTACACGTTCAATTTTCTGTTCAATTTTGCGATGTTCAATACTTTTTTTTGCTAGAAATTTGGTCTTGAATTGAACAGCTGGTGTAGACACTAGAGTTGAAGCTAAGTTGTGTCTACACTAATTTCAAATTTATATAAAGTGTGCTATTGCATTTATGTCAAATTTATATCAAATGTGATTGATGTGAAGAAGAAGATATTGTTTGGCTGCCACAGCTATGCCTTTATACCTATACTCCTACGCATATACCCACACTAATAAAAAAGTTGAAGGCAAGATCAAAAGTTGAATAGAAATTTCTGTTCAACTTTTTCTTGCTTTCCATTCTATGTTCAAGAAAATGACTCTTCTAATTTTGCATAAAAGTGAAAAAGAAGGAAGTGTTGAACATCGCAAACTTGAACGGAAAATTCAACGTGTAAAACCGGTCTAGGGACACATTTGTCCCCAAAATTTGCACAAAACCCACGGCATTCTCTTCTTCTTCTTGGATGGCGCTACAGTCCTTGCAGGACTCGGGCCTCTCGAAGTCTCCTCTTCCAGTCATCTCTACGTCTTGCTAGCTCTCTCCAATTTGTTATACGAAATTTCCGTATATCTGCTAGCACGTCATCTATCCACCTATTTCTTGGTCGTCCTACTCTTCTTCTTCCTGATGGTCTACCATTAAAAATCCTGGCTAGCATTCTATCTTCTGAAGCTCGTACAACGTGTCCGAGCCATCGCAGTCTATTCAGTCTTATGTATGTAGCTATATTAATTTCGTCATACATTTCTTGAAGTTCTTCGTTTGTCCTAATGCGCCATTCGTTCTGGTTAACCCTTACAGGACCAAATATTCTTCTTAAGATCTTCCTTTCGAAGATTTTAAGTTGATTTTCTGTTTGTTGGGTCAATGTCCAAGCCTCAGACCCATAGCATAGAACTGGGCGGATTAATGTTTTATATAGTCTGACCTTGCACTGTCTTGAAATTTCTTTGTTTTTTAGGACCGGGACTAGTGCGAAATAGGTTTTATTTGCGGCTACGATGCGTCTATGGATGTCGTCCTTTATCTTATTTTCTGCAGTAAGCATTGTCCCTAAATAGATAAAGTTTTCTACAATTTCCACACTATGATCATCAAGGCTGATACTACGCCCTAATCGTTGTCCTCGTTTTGATACGATCATATACTTTGTTTTTGTGTCATTTACTCGTAGATTGAACTTTGCTGAACTTTGGACAATTTTGGAAAAGGTTTCTTTTACATCTTGCGCCTTGCGTCCAATTATGACTATGTCATCTGCGAAGGCTAGTACCTGAATGTTCCTTGTGAAGATGCTATTTGCCCCATTAAGCTGTGTTTCCCTCATTATTGCTTCCAGAGCAATGTTAAAAAGTATTGGTGAGATCGCATCTCCTTGTCGCAGGCCTGATTCTTGAGGGAAGTTGATCGAGCTGCATCCTCGTATTCTCACTTGTGTTTTACAATTTTTGGTCGTCATTCTGCATAGGCCTATTAATTTCTTCGGGAAACCCATTTCACTCATCTTCTTCCACAACTCTATTTTATTAAGCAGGTCGTAAGCATTTCTATAGTCAACAAAAAGAAGATGAATATCAATGCTTTCTTCCCAGCATTTTTCAAGTATTTGTCTCATTATGAAAATCTGGTCTGTTGTCGATCTATTTGTTCTAAATCCTGCTTGGTAATCGCCTACTTTATCCTCCAAATGTGGTTTCAGTCTATTAAATAAAATATGTGAAAGCACTTTGTAAGCTGTGTTCAACAAAGATATTGGTCTGTAGTTTTTGCAGTTCATCAATTCACCTTTTTTATGGACTGGGACTATTGTACCTAAAAGCCATTCTTCTGGCAACTTGCTACTTCTCCATAGTTTTACGATGAGGCTATGTAAGACATGGCATAACTTCTCCCCACCATTTTTTAAGATTTCCGGGGGTATGCCATCTGGACCTGGAGCCTTATGATTTTTTAGTTTCGCTATGGCATTTGCAACTTCTTCTATTGTAGGATCTGGCGTATCGTTTTATGGGTCATCTGTACTCCGGTTGTCTGCTTCTCCCTGTGTTAGGTTTATGTTCTCTTTGAAGAAGTCTCTAAAGTATTTCTCCCACACCTCGAGTATGTCTTCGATACTACTAGCTATAGTACCATCTTCTCTTCTTACCATGGTGCAGGTGGGTTTGTATCCTTTCTTAATCATGTTGACTTCTTTGTAGAACCTCCTAGCGTCTTTATTAGTGTAGCTTTGCTTAATCGCACTTATTCTATTTCTAAAGTAGTCACGTTTTTTCTTCCTTAATAACTTTTTCGTGTCTCTTCGTGCTGCTACATATTTCTCGTGGTTTCCTCTGGTCATTCTTTCTAGGTACACCTGTCTTGCTTGGTTTTTTATTTCAATGCTTCTCTTGCATTGATCATCAAACCAGTGCCTCCTTCTCTCTTGGTTTTGTGTGCCTAATACACTGTTATTTGTCTCTGTGATTTTTTCTTTTATGGAGTTCCACATCACGTTCAGATCATTTTCCATTTCCAGACTCCTTGCTATTTCCTCTAGCTTTCCTGTTAACATTCTTTCATACTGTTGTTTTGTTTCTTCATTTTTTAATTTTTCTATGTTCCACTTTGTTTGTCTATCATTGTTTGTTCTATGTCTTGTCGCTAGTTTTTTCGCCCTCATTTTCCCAACAACTAGGTAATGATCGGTGTCTACATTCGCTCCTCGGAAACTCCTTACATCCAGTATGCTACTTCCATGCCTAGTGTTAACTAGAACATGGTCGATTTGGTTATGGTGCCTGCCATCTGGTGATGTCCATGTCCTTTTGTGTATATTTTTATGGTTAAACCAGGTGCTAGCTATTGTCAAACTTCTTGCTATAGCGAATTCGGCCATTCTGTTCCCGTTATCGTTTGATTCTTCGTGCAACGAGAATTTGCCAGCGTAGGGGTAATAATATGGTTCCTTACCCACTTTAGCGTTAAAGTCGCCTAATACGATTTTCATGTCGTAAGAAGGGACTTGGTCATAAGTCACTCTAAGAGTTTCATAGAAGTCATCCTTTTCTTGTTCTGGTTTTTCTTCTGTAGGCGCGTGCACCGTGATGAATGTTATATTATGAAATCTGGATTTGATTCTTAGGGTCGCGATCCGATCGTTAAGCGGGGTGAAGTCTATTACATTGTTGAGTAGAGGTTTAAGTACACAGAAACCTACCCCAAAGTTTCTTCTGGAGTCATTATTGCCACTGTAGAATATCGTAGCGTCTCTTCGTTCTAGGACTCCTTTACCAGTCCATCTTAGCTCCTGTAATCCTGCAATGAGTATTCTATATCGTCTAAGCTCATCTATCATTTCTGCCATTGCTCCAGGTCTATATAATGTTCTCACATTCCATGTTGCAAATTTTATATCGTTAGTCCTTAAATCATTAGTCCTGGGACGTTGCTGGGGTCTTTGCCGTAAATCCTGACTGTTCCGAGGCTGATTTCTCGATTCCATAACAAGAATTGTTTTCCGAGGAGAGGTTGTCAACCTTTCGCCCAACCCCCGAACCTGGGGGACCGGATCCGTGAATTATACCCCATCGGACAGGGTGGCCCAGCTATACCCCCGGGCACTGGGTACGTCCGTCGTCGGTTGGTTATCCAGGAGGCACCAGCGTGGAGGTGACGGTACGATTTTACCCCCCCGGCATTCTCTTATGAAACCTATTTTCTAGACGCCCAATAAGTTATTTGAAACAGCTAAAGTGGTTGCATAAGCTCCCAAAGTCTTATGGTCGTGAAAGGGTTAAAACGAAAATTGTGTAATAAAGAAATGGAAATATGGTAAATTTAACGAAGAATAAGTAAGAGTTGTGAAAAAAATATTGAGGATTTAAATATAAGAATTTTTTTGGAAAGATGTGATTTTAATACTATGCAACTGTATACATTACGCTCATCAATTAATTGTGTAAAAAACAAATTTTCTAGAGAATATCCTCAAAATTCAAGAATATCGATCGACTTTCCGCTTTTATCGTTTCTTATCTTAAATCACGGTACCACTGGAAATTCTTCCACAACGCACAATAACCATAACGTTGCGATACTATAGAATGATCTATTATTTTCATTATGAATATTTTACAATACAAAAGCAGAGCTCTGTCCTTCTACAACACAAAAATTAACCTGCAATAAGATGATTTGATGGTATTAATTTATTGTTGAAACACACATTATGTATGTGTATAAAGAATATGGCAACTTCGGCATTAACTTTTTTCTTTATACCCGTAAATGTAAATGTCCTTATTTAATTTCCCATTGGTTATTTTTTTTCTTGCGGCCTCGCCCATATCATAAATTTTAAAATCTCACTGTAGTTGAAAAAAAAAATCGCTCTTTAATATTCATATGAATTATGAATGAACTCACCGTTTTCCCCGTATCCTTTATAAAAAATAACAGTCAACAAACATTTTTCCCCCCAACAAAGGTCAAGATTTGAAAACTTATTAAAAGATAGAAAGGACAAACCCAAAAACCAACCATACCGAAAATCCTGTCTGCATCACCAATTCGAAATACGAAAACCCCAAAGGATGTTATACTTTATGTAACGGTAGATAAACGAACTTTCATCGTACCATGCAGTGGGTGGGTATCCCATGGTTTTTTAAGGACTTCCTTGTTCCAACATGTTCGACAGGATAACAAGTTCTCTGCCATCGTCACAGAAGGGGCCCAGAGAATTTTAGGGAAGTATGTATAAAACCGGGTCCGATTTGAATCCCTGAATGTCGCTGTCCTGTCGAGCACTACAAGCCATATGTTATTCATGAAAGGATTTAAAAGTAATTTCACATGAATTCACCAAATCTCTGGAGTAGTTGTAATGCATAATGCGCCATCGAAAAAGGATGAAAAGGGTGGTAATTCGTGTGGCCATTGCAGATAACGTTTTAGTATTTTGCGGTTGCTGTATGCAAATCGGACATGATGCCCGGGTTCTGTTTGGTATAATTTTATGAATAAATAAAAATGAATCAATGTAATTGCCGGAAATGCCGATGTAGTGAAATTAATGGAATTCAACACTTTTGACCCGTCAAAGTGCAGCAAAGAACGTGTTTCGAAACTCACGACTTGTACGGCTACCTGTACCTTGGTGAAAAAAATAAGAACGAAATGTGAAAGTTGCAATTAGATAAGTAAATACATCAACAGATTGGAAAAAAACCAGATCAAGGAACCCGTTTAAGAATCTAATAAAAAAAATGTTTTGATGTATAGTAAACACAAACAAACAACCTTCATGCGACCTCCACACCTGAACAGGTCCTGCAGATCGTAGACCAACCTTAAAATTCTGAAAAGGAGTTCATGCAACCTTCTTCTAGTTCTTTTATTTATTCGCAGGGAAAACAATTCTAGGAATTGCTTTTCATAAGGAGAACGCCATGACGTGATTTGACAACTCTACCGCTAGGTGTACTTCTTTAGTTTATGCAGGAAGCTTGCTTGCGGGCTATTAACGTAGTCGGAGAGAAACTTTCTCCGGGTTCATATTATTCGACATTTTATTATGCCTTTTATTGTAGAGAAAGTCCGTACCTAGCTGGGCTTATTATGTCGCTCTGTTGACTCCTTTCATAAAATCGTGAACTGTTATGATAAAATACAAGCAAATTTTTCATTGTTGAAACTTTACTTCGTATAAAAGTTCTTCTACAGTGATTATTTATCACTGATTGTAAAGGTTGACTGTCGCTTGGTAGAAATTTAGTAGACGGGAACATTTACAAGCCAAAATTATTTACAGTTTGAAGTTTTTATATGTGATATAATTCGAAGTAAAGCTGTCCTTCGTGCAAAGTCGTAGGGTTAGAGTTATTTGGGTTTACATTTAATTTTAATTTTAAAATTTTGTTTCAGTAATTCAAAGCTGCCAGTTGCCCATACCGAAACCTATCGCTTTGAGTGGGAGCAACTTTTCAAAGGTAAATATTTGCATAACGATAGTTAATACCGCTTAGCGTCAATATGAAAATTTTGATATCAGTTACGAGGATTTATTGGCAATTTTATTACGAAGGCACCGGTTGTAAATTGTTTATAAAAAAAAGTAGCACAAGGTTTTTGAGGCTCAAAACTTCGGAATATACTCCTGGTCATCCCCAAACAGGATAAAATCATAATCTTGCTGTATACATACTAACCTTTCACGTCATTATTTGGTTTTTTTTTTACTGTACTATTATTTCGGGTTGTTTTCATTTATTTATTAACGTAGTTCACCATGAAATTTTTATGCCTTTATTGACAGCTAGTTTTTTAATATGAAAACAAAACCAAAGCCCTGCTTAAATATTACGAATTTAACATTATAAGTATAAGACGAGAAAAATATGAGTCACCCATATTTCACACAATTATGTTAATGACCGATAAGAGTATCATTTATATTCAGTAAACCGCATCTTGTTCTATCAGGGAGGTCAAGCAGCATTGGAAGTGGTGTGTACTTGGTGGGAGGAACGCTTTGAAAAACGTCATTCGCATTTTTTTCGTCTGCAATGGTTTAAACGCTTTAAGCGTTTAGAAACTAAACACTTGAGTTTACAGTGTTATAATAAAAATAAAAATGGAAAAAAAGTGAATTGCGAGCGGTAATTAAACATTTAAAATGCTTAACATCGAAAAAGCTGAGTTGGATGCAGTTTATGGCACATCTGCGCCTGTGTTTGCAACTATCTACAATTAAGATAAATGAATTTAAACGTGGCCGTACATCAACAAAAGACGAACACGACGTCCCGTAGAAGTGAGTACCTCCAAAATAAACCATATAATCCACGGCATCATGTTGAGTGACCGAAGAACAAAATTGCGCGAAATTGTTGTGGCCACAGGGGTGTCAAATGGTACCGTCGCGGAGATTCCAAATTAACGTCCAAAATCGTCTAGAAGCCTTAGTTTTCGGGAAAAAGGCATTTTTGTATTTTCAGCCGGTGACCCCAAATTAACGTCCAAAATCGTCTTGAAGCCTTAGTTTTCGGGAAAAAGGCATTTTTGTGTTTGCAGCCGGTGATCCCAAACTAACGTCCAAAATCGTCTAGGAGCCTTAGTTTTCGGGAAAAAGGCATTTTTGTGTTTCCAGCCGGTGATTCCAAATTAACGTCCAAAATCGTCTAGAAGCCTTAGTTTTCGGGAAAAAGGCATTTTTGTGTTTCCAGCCGGTGATTCCAAATTAACGTCCAAAATCGTCTTGAAGCCTTAGTTTTCGGGAAAAAGGCATTTTTGTGTTTGCAGCCGGTGATCCCAAACTAACGTCCAAAATCGTCTAAGAGCCTTAGTTTTCGATAAAAATGCATTTTTGTATTTTCAGCCGGTGACCCCAAATTAACGTCCAAAATCGTCTTGAAGCCTTAGGGCCTATTCAATAATGCATAAAATGCGCAGCATGCGCACATAAGTTGTAAATTATTGCGCATGTCATCGGTTGGTTGATGGGATTCAACTTGTTTCAGGAGGCATAACACTCCAGCGAGTTGTTTCTCATTGGGCATATTCACACGCTGCCATAATTGTGGTGAGTAAAACCGGTTTTATTAAACTCCTAGCAACTCAGACGGGGCGTAAATGAGTGTAGTAAATTTGAATGCTATACAGGAACCTTTAAATGTATTGCAGATGAAATTTACTTGTTAGAGAAAAACAGAGCTAAAGAATGCAAGAGATAGAAGTAACTTTTTATATGTGTGCCAGTTTTCACGCCTTTGCTTTTGCGTGAAAAATGTTTCGTTAAGTTCTTCCGCTCCCTTCCCTCTCTCATCTATAAAACCGGTTTTAGGCGCCATGAATGTGCACTGTGTGAATATGCCCCACTGACATATAGATATGGACTGCTAATTGACAACTTTCAATGGCACCATTTTTCTCCAGAAGTAAAACACCTTTTTTATGTAAACAAAAAATTTTTTTTCGAATTTAGGCGAAAATAAGTAATAAGATATATGTTATAATTGATAGAAATAAATTTCCATCATTATTTTTAATTTACAACCAGTTTTTTCATTAAATAAATGTATTTATTTTAAATGTGTGAGGGTTATTTCCCTCTGTTTAACGAACTTTTAATAATGCCGAAAGAAAAGGAAAGAAGAAAAAAGACTCTATACCTGTCTATTTTTTTCTGCAAATGAATGCAAATAATACCAACATTAAAAAATTAAAGTGTCATGCCAGTTGACAATTCAATTGACAGTTCAAAATGGATTTGACTTGGCGATGTTGTTTTTTAATTTGTATTAATTGTTTAAACTTAATTGATAAGAATTAGCAGTGGATTGCCAAGCTTGTTATTAATGATGACTCTCCGCAAGCTAATGCCATGGAAGAGGACAATCTAAATATGGTTACTTTAAAGCTTTTTCAATATCATCCACATCAGCTAGTGAAGGACACTGAAATTTTGGGAATTCTCCTTAATTTGTTTAAGAAGTTATTAGCCTCGTCGCAGTTGTTATTATTTTTATTTCACTAGCTAACTGCAAAGAACAAGTTGTTCTAGAAACTAAAGATATCCGAAAGGAACTTTTGCAAACAGAAGCATTTATATGCCTAGCAAAACATCAACGCTGGTGCTCAAGAATTGTCAGCGATTTTATCAAATTGTGGCTTATATACCGCAGCATTAAAGCTAGCACAAGGACACTATATTACCATCTCACCAATTTTTGATAGCCTTGCAGCTGCTTGTGTACGAACCGCTGATGAAAATCCAAATGATCCATGGGCATGGTTACAAGAAAATGATGACAATATAATATAAACAAAACCAATCTTTTAGATCTTCCGCATAAGAATAGTGGTGCCGAAATGGCCTGGTTATTACTACAGAAACTTATTGAAGATCATGAGGAACCGGGAACAACCCTTATTCGTAAAAGTGTAGTAAATAAACTTTTAAGCCTTAACGTGTTCGTTCCACAATGGTTGTATTCATCAGATAAGGTAAAAATATTTTAAATATATAATTGAAGTTAATTAATTTTATTTATATAGGCGGATAACGCTGCTGAACTTTTAAGACCCATAGCCGACAGCAAGAAGCCACAGATTTGGCAAAAGAATATATTTGTGCCATGCAGTGCTTGGTTGTAAATATTTTAATCTAAAGCATCCACTTACAGCAACTACACCATCTATGTACCTTCCTATTCATACTATTGATTTGCTTATACCTATATGGACATAAAATTAACTCTTCTGATATAGAATATAAGCAGGTAAAACGATAACATTTTATTTGATGGATGTTCGTTTTTAATTTAAGAAAATCTTTTAGTCTTTGGTTGAATTGGAAGAACTTGTACAAAATTATATTGAAACAGCAACAAAAGTATCGAAGGTTAAGGTTCAATATGGCTATCAACTAAATATGGACATTACGAATTAAGCTTAAATATAATTTTTCTTTTTCAATGTTTTGCTAATTGTAATAAAATGTAAAGTTATTTTTTTTTGTATTGAAATTTTTTACTGTTCGAAATCAGGAAAAGCTATAAGATAAATTGTAGCTTACGCTATACACAGACTTCAGGAAGGCCTTCAAAAAGGTGGACCATGAAATCCTGCTGAATAACTAAATTGACAGCCTTATTTTGCTTGTGACTTGTTATGGTTCTCTAAAAAAGTGACATTTTAGTGTAAAAATAACGACTAGGAAGCAATTTGAGATCATGCTAGATTTCATGTTGCAATATCCTATTGTGCCAAAGGGTTTAAAATATCTAATTTTTGTGTATCTTAACTATGTTTGTCAAGAAAGCATCGGGAATTGGTCAATGAAACACAAGTCGTTGTGATAATATATCGTCGGGTCAATGCAATAGTCACGAAACTGAAATTTTTTTGCTATTTTAAACATTGTGCAAAAATGCGAAAAAAGTCATATTATCTTCTGCCGAAGTTACGGATCTAATTTTTTATGGGAATCTACGGGATTCAATTTGAATTTTTTCACGAAATAACTAAAAGTTATTTTAATTGTATTTTTTTTTCGAATTTTTGTACTATGTTAGTTCAAAATAGCAAAATTTCAGTTTCGTGACTATTGCATTGACCCGACGATATGTATTCTAATAAAACTATAAAACGCAGGTTTCCACTTCACCTAGGAGGTACTGCGACAAAACGTTAACCGATTTTGGTGCTCGGTTTCCCCAAAAATCTGGTGTGCAATGATTTATGTTAAAATAATTATGTTGCAATTGAAATATTTGCTTATAAACTACATTGCACAGTCAGATTTATTACTAAATAAAACTAACTGCTGAAATATAATATAACGAGACAACCGGTTCCTTATTAAATAATTTCTGGCTAAATTCTGCTGCCTAACTATATAACCTAATTTGATCTTAAGATAACACTCTACTATAACTTGAACTAAAGTATAAACATGGTTATCAAGAAATTCTAAAGTACTAATATGGTCAGACAATGAGCTAAATATATTGGAAAAATTAATCTCAAATAACACGCTTCTACGCATATTATGTTTGAGATTCCTATCATTTAAATTAAAATTGTCCCTTCCCATGTACAATCGCAGTACTTTTTCTGCTTTTAAAAAATCAACCGCCTAAACGGATTTTGCCTTGTAAGTTGCCAACCTGAATTCTTTTTCTTTTTTGGAAGAAATGTCTAAATAATTAGAAAAAAATAGACAAATATAATAAACTTATATTATATTTCAGCAGTTAGTTTTATTTAGTAAATTGTAAGTGCCATAGGCCTAAAAATCTGACTGTGCAATGTAGTTTATAAGCAAATATTTCAATTGCAACATAATTATTTTAACATAAATCATTGCACACCAGATTTTTGGGGAAACCGAGCACCAAAATCGGTTAACGTTTTGTCGCAGTACCTCCTAGGTGAATTGGAAACCTGCGTTTTATAGTTTTATTAGAATACATATCGTCGGGTCAATGCAATAGTCACGAAACTGAAATTTTGCTATTTTGAACTAACATAGTACAAAAATTCGAAAAAAAAATACAATTAAAATAACTTTTAGTTATTTCGTGAAAAAATTCAAATTGAATCCCGTAGATTCCCATAAAAAATTAGATCCGTAACTTCGGCAGAAGATAATATGACTTTTTTCGCATTTTTGCACAATGTTTAAAATAGCAAAAAAATTTCAGTTTCGTGACTATTGCATTGACCCGACGATATATTATCACAACGACTTGTGTTTCATTGACCAATTCCCGATGCTTTCTTGACAAACATAGTTGAGGAGCGCCAGAACAAAAACCGATAAATCCCATTTTGACATTATTTTTTTTATGATGGCAATTGGTTGTTTTCGTACATATATATAACCATCGTTCATCGAACCTGTTCAGAAACGGCTAAATCTGCTTCAAAAACCTTCCCAAAATCACTGACCTGAACATAAACCGATAAATCCATTGAGGGTGTCAACACTAGTATTCCTTCAGCAGCAGCAGAACCGGTTTTACAACTTAATCTAGGTCTATACTGGTATTCTTTCATCGCTGGGAACGTTCTTGTCTTTACGCGGAGATATCTACGTGCATTTCGATAATTATATTTGGTATCCACGAGTAATAAGAGTAAGCAGAAGCACATTGTGTATGGGTTAAGTTTTTAGGCCGAATTTTTCTGGTGAACATGTTACTACACTAACCTCTTATGCTCTTTCTATACCTCTCTCATAAAAAACCGTTTCTGCTGCTGCTGAAGGAATACTAGTGTAGATTGGGCCAAGGGTATCCAATTATATCCAATGATATATCAAATTAGTCTGATTAAAAACCGATAAATCCATTTTGTTTTTTATAATATCTCAACAGGTACCGCACACAGGAATGTGGTATTTAGGTTTCCACACTGTGTTATCAACACCAATAAATTGGTAAACTTCGTTCACCTCTAAATTATAAAGCCATATACTTGCACAGATTTTTTCAATTTCCCAAAAAAAAGTTAAATGTGATTTATCGGTTTTTGTTCCGACGCTCCTCAGTTAAGATACACAAAAATTAGATATTTTAAACCCTTTGGCACAATAGGATATTGCAACATGAAATCTAGCATGATCTCAAATTGCTTCCTAGTCGTTATTTTTACACTAAAATGTCACTTTTTTAGAGAACCATAACAAGTCACAAGCAAAATAAGGCTGTCAATTTAGTTATTCAGCAGGATTTCATGGTCCACCTTTTTGAAGGCCTTCCTGAAGTCTGTGTATAGCGTAAGCTACAATTTATTTTAGCTTTTCCTGATTTCGAACAGTAAAAAATTTCAATACAAAAAAAAATAACTTTACATTTTATTACAATTAGCAAAACATTGAAAAAGAAAAATTATATTTAAGCTTAATTCGTAATGTCCATATTTAGTTGATAGCCATATTGAACCTTAACCTTCGATACTTTTGTTGCTGTTTCAATATAATTTTGTACAAGTTCTTCCAATTCAACCAAAGACTAAAAGATTTTCTTAAATTAAAAACGAACATCCATCAAATAAAATGTTATCGTTTTACCTGCTTATATTCTATATCAGAAGAGTTAATTTTATGTCCATATAGGTATAAGCAAATCAATAGTATGAATAGGAAGGTACATAGATGGTGTAGTTGCTGTAAGTGGATGCTTTAGATTAAAATATTTACAACCAAGCACTGCATGGCACAAATATATTCTTTTGCCAAATCTGTGGCTTCTTGCTGTCGGCTATGGGTCTTAAAAGTTCAGCAGCGTTATCCGCCTATATAAATAAAATTAATTAACTTCAATTATATATTTAAAATATTTTTACCTTATCTGATGAATACAACCATTGTGGAACGAACACGTTAAGGCTTAAAAGTTTATTTACTACACTTTTACGAATAAGGGTTGTTCCCGGTTCCTCATGATCTTCAATAAGTTTCTGTAGTAATAACCAGGCCATTTCGGCACCACTATTCTTATGCGGAAGATCTAAAAGATTGGTTTTGTTTATATTATATTGTCATCATTTTCTTGTAACCATGCCCATGGATCATTTGGATTTTCATCAGCGGTTCGTACACAAGCAGCTGCAAGGCTATCAAAAATTGGTGAGATGGTAATATAGTGTCCTTGTGCTAGCTTTAATGCTGCGGTATATAAGCCACAATTTGATAAAATCGCTGACAATTCTTGAGCACCAGCGTTGATGCTTTGCTAGGCATATAAATGCTTCTGTTTGCAAAAGTTCCTTTCGGATATCTTTAGTTTCTAGAACAACTTGTTCTTTGCAGTTAGCTAGTGAAATAAAAATAATAACAACTGCGACGAGGCTAATAACTTCTTAAACAAATTAAGGAGAATTCCCAAAATTTCAGTGTCCTTCACTAGCTGATGTGGATGATATTGAAAAAGCTTTAAAGTAACCATATTTAGATTGTCCTCTTCCATGGCATTAGCTTGCGGAGAGTCATCATTAATAACAAGCTTGGCAATCCACTGCTAATTCTTATCAATTAAGTTTAAACAATTAATACAAATTAAAAAACAACATCGCCAAGTCAAATCCATTTTGAACTGTCAATTGAATTGTCAACTGGCATGACACTTTAATTTTTTAATGTTGGCATTCTTAACCAAGGCACTGAACTGTTTTTTTATTTTAAAACCGATTAAAGTTCATAGGATTTTTGCGGGGGAGCGAGAGGTCAATAGTTTTTGGTGCCACTTTTTTGTATGGGATTTTGCTTATTTAGCAGTCCATATCTATATGTCAGTGATATGCCCATTGCCCCGATGCCAGAGTCGCGATAAAAAATGGTTGGGGTTAGGTGGTTGTGGTAGTTCCTTCCTACTTCTCTCTTCCCCTTCACTATCTATCGACTAGAGCTTGCTGTTCGACATTGCACTCTATACGAAGAAAATAGATTGTCGACAGTACAAAGGGCTTTCCCTGAGCTCTAGTCTTCCACATAAAAAAAAAAAAAAAAAAAAAAAAAATCATGCTTTTGTCATATGTTTCCAAATTTATCATGCAAGGCATTATTGCTTAGCATGCGGGCATATTTTGCAGTTGGCAAAAATCAGTTGCTGTCAATTAGAAGGTAACAAAGGAAATTTTAAAAATAATTATTTTGTATTCTAATAGTTATTGAAGGCTGCTGTGTATTAATTTAACGTTAAATAAAATGGATAAAGAAATTGAAAGTGATCTTTTACGGTAAAAATGATAAATTATGTGGAATATTTGTTTAAAGAAAACGTTTCAGGATATTAGAAAGCGAGGACGAAGAAGGAAATCAAGAAAAATTTTGGAGTCCACAAAGAATAAAATGCTTGCTTACCATAAGGGTAAAATATGAAAAGCAATTTCGAGAGGGGAAACGTAAACGTAGT
The DNA here is from genome assembly GCA_963855945.1 of Thereva nobilitata. Taxonomy (NCBI): domain Eukaryota; kingdom Metazoa; phylum Arthropoda; class Insecta; order Diptera; family Therevidae; genus Thereva; species Thereva nobilitata. The sequence continues at coordinate 50,972,000 of OY979694.1, read as the reverse complement.
GTTATATGGAATGACATTTTGCGCAAAATAAAATCAACGGATTCCGATTTTCCTTTCCAAACGGAGGATTTGATTCGAAAGTGGAATAATTTGTTTACTTCATACAAACGTATAAAAAAACGAAATGGAGACACTGGTCGAGGCCGCACAAATTGGGAGTATTTTAACATTTTTGATGAGGTTTTTGGATGCAGTCACCACATAGTTCCTCCTTCAGGATTAACATTTTCATCGTATTTAGAAAAAGATAGTGAAAACCCCAACTTGGAAGACATCGAGAACACGAATGAGGAAACCACTTCCCTTCAACCAAAGAAACCGAAAAAGGAGAAGAAAGATGAGATCTTAGAGTACCTTAAAGAGCAGAATGCTATAGAAGAGCGGCGTCATAAAGAATATTTAGATCTTGAAAACAAAAAGTTGGATATCGAAACGCAAAGAGTTCAAGAAATGCGTGAAATGAGATTATTGATGAAGACAATATTAACAAGCCAAGACTACTGAAAAAGAAAGTCCTGTTTGTACAGGAAAAACAAAATTATTTTTAAAGTAAAGTAATATTCATTTTGCAATTAAAAGAAAATCACTTTATGTTTTTGTTATGTTTTGAAAATAAAGTTTATTTTTCATTGAAACTATTCGCAATTTCATTGCGTTTCAAATGTGCCTCCTTGGCCTCTTCTTCAACAAAGGACTCATGGTCGTCTTCATTATTTGTTGCTTCGTTTATTCGGAACGAATGAATGGGATTTCCAGTATCCATTATAATAAAATTATGTAAGCAAACACAAGATAATACATAATACTTCGCGTGAAATACATTCTTAATATTCAAATAATTTAAAATTCGAAACTTTTGTTTCATCATCCCAAAAGCTTGCTCAATACATACTCTCGTTGAGCTTAGTTTGTAATTAAATTTTTTCTTTTCGGCAGTGAGAAAGCCATTATCCCTGTAAGGAACCATTAAATACGTTTCCAATGGGTAGGCACTGTCTCCCAAAAGATGGCTGTTAATTGGTATGTCAAGCGTTTTTGTTTTTAATGCCTTCTGCAATGGACTGTAACGGTCGGTTATTTATTGCAAAATTCTTATTATTAATTATTCCCCCCATAAATCGGAAATTTCAGAAATTAATAGTCCAATCACTTCAGAAGCTTTTTGATGCGAAACTTTTTTGGAATCACGTAGGCAAAGAAAAACAAAATTTTTCTAGGAAGGAAAAAAATTAAAAAGTTTTGACAGTCGGGAGTTATTCATGACCAAAGACGGTCAGCAAGAAATAGTCGATGCTGTTGGGTCGAAGTTTATCGGTTAGATATTGCCTTCTTATGAAACTGTAAACTCTGTAAATTTAAAGGTGAAAACAAAAAGAGCGCCTTTTGAAGGAATTAAAACGAATTTAACGAAATCATAAATGTGTGGCCAAAATAGCTGTATAGGTTGCTGAATCTGGATTCTACAATATTTCGAAGCGAGGATATAAATTCGAACATTTTGGGGGTATATGTGGGATGGATACTGCCTATTTGTACATGAATGGAGAAACTGTCAGATTATCAACCACACCATAAACCGAAATAAATCAGGGAGAAGAATTAGAAGGGTTTTCATCAAACGAAGTCGCCTGGCGTATAGCCCCATCGCTCAATCGCAGTTGGGTAATTGTTGTGAACAGAATTTAAAATCGTTATTTTTTTAGAATATATATTCAAACGAATCCTTGTTAATTATATTGACTATAAATATGTGTTTGGTGTTTTTAACGGAAATAAGCAAGACACTAAGATAGTTCAAGCAGCATATATATAGGGTGCCCTGCCAGCTAAGCTCAAGGCAGCTCACGTGTCAAATGTACTATGCTCTGTAACAGAAAATTAACATTGGTCAAACCGCTTCGCAAGAAGGTGTTGCTAGAGGTTAGTCATACTCATCCAACAACATATGATTGGAGCCAGGTTCATGGAAATGGAATGCCGAGTGCCACTACAGTACTTACTTTAAAGGATTGTACAGTTTGGAGCTAGGTTAAGTAAATTAAATTCCCCTTGTTTGCTATATTAATTAATTGAAATTTATTTGCATTTTATAACTACATATATTGATAAACTAAAAATATTTACACTTTATCCACTAAAGGACTTAAGCTGGATATTTTTTGACTATTCATATATATATAGATCATTTTTAATTATCTTGTTATCCAACTGTTTTATTGGTTAATACTTTTATCATATTTAACTTTTAATTACAATATACATATATATATTCAGTTCGTAATTATATTGATAAACTAAAAATATTTATACTTTATCCACTAATGGACTTACTACAAAATTTATATTGATGATTTTTAACTTTTAAATATCTTTACACTGGTTTTTTTGGTAGGGGTGCAAACAAACATTCGTCGGTTCTAACTGAACAAATTGTCCGAAATATATTGTCCTGCAACATCGTTTGGCCAAATCGACGTTGTTACCTATCTTGTGTTTTGTTTTTAGTTTTGGTTGGGCAAGTTTAATATTGGCTCAAAGTTTTTTTTTGTGTCCCTCCTTGACCACATTACATTCAACACACACCAGTTCACTTATCAAAATTACAAGTGGTAAAAGTTGGTTGCATCCACATTACCTAGAGTATAAGTTTACTTTTGTTTTGATTTAACATTTATGTAATAATTAATTCTAAACTTACCTTCATTTTGTTGTTATCATTGATTCTATTGTCGTGTACTGTAAGTAATATATAATATATTTGTTACCCAGTTCTTTAACTCAACGAGTATTAATAATTATGACAGCTTAAAGGGGTAATTTATCCAGGATGGTTGGGTGTTGCTTTCTCTCCAGGTTTCTCTCATCGTCGCGTTGAACAATTACAGGTCCACCAGGCCGTTGGTAACGTCCAGCGATGAATACCTTTGGCTAACCTAGGACAAGAACGATATGAAGAAAGCTCCTCTTTGAATAATAGGTAAGTGGTGAATCATATGTGTACATTTCCGGTCACACACCCCCACGACCCCTTCCGGCGAGCTAGCGTAAACCGTGTGGCCGGTTTAGCATCCCCTATCAAAATTTAGGAAACTAGGGAGGATGTTGTCTTTAAAATTTTTTTATGGTTACCCAAGCATGATGGCAGTAGCCTTGCTGTCACCAGCAAGGAGCTCCATTGTGCCGGTACAGGACTGTTACGCCAAACTGACGCATCATGACTCCTACCAGGCCAACCAAAAAAGACATCGCGGAACAATAATTTCCTATCACAAACCGCCTAAAAAAATTTGTAAAAAACATTACAGATATTGATGATATAAGTGTATTTTACTTGGAGTATTATTGAATGAAACGATTTCCTGTTGAAGTAGCTGCTTGCGTCTCTTATTGGTGCTGGAATTCGAATGTGAGAGCCATCTAAACAGCCATTTTAAAAATAATACCCGGATCGATATATTGAAAGGCAACTTGAATTAAGAGGTCGTTTATTCGCTTTTAATTCTGACGAAGTTGATACAATTCTTCATGAAAGCTTAACTTAGACTGAACAATTCTAATACAGTTTTATTTTCATATTAGACAAGAAGAATCAGAATACAATTGTACAAATACAAGAATACATGTATATATAAAAATGGTAGAAATGCAAGCGTTAGTGTATATATACCGAATTAACAAAGTATTTTAACAAGCCAATCACGTTTGGGAAACTGAGAGGACCACGTATTTTATTGAAATCCTCAATAACTGATACCAATTCAGTAGAATTTGGCCAAATAATAAAATTCTTGTGCATAAGGACAATCGCGCTACACGTGTTCAAAACTGTTTTATAGGCTGTAGCCTTTGATATGCCAAAACGGTCGCCCATTTCTCTATAAGTGTTTTGATTACTAAGAGTCCACAAAGTGATGTACATAGCCTTTTCGAAGGGCATTTGAGGACGGCCCAAATGTTGTTTTGGTAACTTACTTTTAACCATTTCCACCAACCTCTGAAAGTTATCAATGTTAACCACTAATTAAAAAGTAGGTACGTCTCTGACTTACATTAAACGTTCCTCGGCGCATTCGGAAGTGCTCATAGAAACAATCCTCCGACATCTTTCTAATTACTTTCAAGTAGTTTTCTACTTTGGCTACCCCACTTTTCAGGCGTTTTAATTCATTTTTTATTAATACCGCATTCAAAATTCTTTTCTTCCTTAATCTCGGTAATACATTAAAGGAATTTCTTTGCGGGTCCCCAATTTCCGCAGTTATTAAATCGCAAAGCAAATTTTTTACGTACTTATTTAAAAATTCTTTCGCCATTTTCATTTGAATTTGTAACCGTCAGTCTCTTCTTTGTCATATGTCTCAAATCTGTTCCCTGCTCTGCATTTTTTGCAGTGATTGCGGCCTACTTCGCATGACTGCAAGATTGTCTTGGCATGCCGGCAGGAAAACATGCTATACTGAATACACCCTTAGTTTTCGGGAAAAAGGCATTTTTGTGTTTGCAGCCGGTGATCCCAAACTAACGTCCAAAATCGTTTAGGAGCCGGGTGTTTTCGGAAACGTCGTATGACTTGCAATCATCAGAATCAAGTGTTCGGAAACTAGTTCATGCATTTGCTGACAATTTTAAAACAACTCGACTAATCCTGAGACAGCAAAATTTTGACAAAGATCAAGTGACCTGTGCATGTGATGAAGAAGTATTGCTTTGTTGTGTTTTGCTTTTTTTGAATAAATTTTATTGAATATTATCAAAAACGTTTAAATTTAGTTTAAGCTGAAAATAATGTAGTTAATAAATCTCGTTTTCTTTTAGCTGCTCCATTTTGAGAAGATTGATTGTTCGCAGATTCATGAAATATTTCAGCATTTACATTTCTTTCGCTTTGGTCTACTTCGATTAGGTATATTCACACCTTGCTTTTTAATGATAAAATTATGCAATAATATACAAGATGAAACTATGTACTTGGCCTCAGTTATGTCATGTATGGGTAAACGTTTCAAAATTGGAAATTTTCCTTTTAAAATTCAGAATGTTTGCTCAATACACTCGTGTTGAACTTAGCACAAAATTTAAGTGTAATCGATGGGTGAGTCTGGCAAATTTTCTGGCTCAAAAGTGAGGAGACATTATGACCCATGGCATAACTTCCCTGCGACCCCTTGCCCTAAAAATCAGTTTGTGTATGGGGGTAATAAACGAAATGATGGATGGTGTAACTTGCATGTCTCGAAACGGAACCATAATCAATGTATCGAGCGGGAATGCGGAGTCTCCTAATATGTGGTTCGTTGGGATACTACTCTTTAATAACATTCATATAGCGTTGAATTTTTGGAATTTTTCGAAGTTCTTTATTTTGCAATTCCATCAAAATCACTATCTTTTTATTTATTCGCCGAATCCTCTTTCGTACTTTTTTAATAGCTGGATTTACAGCGCAATTATCAATAACTTCGGTACTTACAAAATTCACAATAAAAGGAGTGTCCATCTTAAATTTTTTCACAAAATTCTTACAAAGTTAAGTTCACAAACGTCTAAGGATTGAAATCACTTGACAGCGAATTGTTTCCAGGAGATGATTGTCAATAGGCAAAAATCAGTCAACAGACAATGCAATTGTCAAGTCATATGATGTTTCCGAAAACCTTAGTTTTCGAGAAAAAGGCATTTTTGTATTTTCAGCCGGTGACCCCAAATTAACGTCCAAAATCGTCTAGAGGCCTAAAGGCCTCTATCCACTAGCGAGCATGCATGACATGCAAGAACGAGCTTTTAGATGAACGGGGTAGTGGAGATGAGGCCCCTCATCATCTCCACTTACCCGTTTATCTAAAAGCTCGTTCTTGCATGTCATGCATGCTCGCTAGTGGATAGGGCCCTTTAGTCTTCGAGAAAAAGGCATTTTTGTGTTTTGGCTGAAATTGAGGAATTGAAGTTTGAATTAATAGACCATCCACCGTATTCACCAGATTCGGCCTAGAATGACTTCTTTTTATTTTCAAATTTAAAAAAATAAGAAAAAACTCAAAAACCAAAAAGCCTTTCATTCAAAAAACTATTGCACCTGAAAAAAATGATGATTTTCAAACGAGTTTTTAAGGTATTAAATCAAACATACAATTCATGAGCAACTCTTTGCAAATAAATAAAGCTTTTCAAAATAACTCTAGGACCATTGAGGGTCTTGTTAAAACTTTTTTTCCAGAAACGGCTGTTTTTACATTTTTGCGATTTACTCTTAATTATAGCGCCAAAATTCGTAGGGTAAAGGAGGATTCCAGAAAATGTATGGACTTTGGTACCACCTCCAATAGCTATGTGTAATTCGTCGTTGGATAGGTCTTTTTGAGCTGAATATAAGTTACTATGGCGACTAGTTCGAAATCTTTGTCCATGAATAAGGTACCAATGAACGCAGGATTCCTCCACATATCTATGGCCGTGTTTGGAAATGCCAATTGATTATCAATCTACATTTGCAGCATGTTTTTTATTGCAACCTGCAATTGTCAAATGTATTAAATTGCCAATTCAGTAAAATTGACAGTCATTTGATCGGCAGATTAGCAGTGAACAATTTTTACTTGCAGGTGAGTTGTTTGGTTCAAGCAATATAAATAAATAATAACCTAAAATTGTTAGTTGTGGTGCGATATTTTAAGAGCAATTAAGAAAAATTTGATTTGCGAACTTTAAATCCCAAATGAATGACAATCGTTTTAAAATGTCTTATAACCCGGCTTCACCGGCCGAACTGCCCAAGTTCGAGAAAATTAGTCTACTGTGCTTCAATTTTTGCCTGATTTCCAATACATTTTCACATTCCGAAGTCAGGAAAAATAAAGTCTGATTTCGCCCAACAGAACATGAAATCAAACTTGAAAATAAAAGCTCGCTCAAAAGAGAGTAAAAAATTGGAATATTGGAATGTCAGCTGATGTATTTTGGAAGTTGTTTTGACGTTTGTATTACAAAACAGTAAGAATAAGAGCTTTCAGTAAATAAACATGGATCAAAGAAGGCGACTTTTAAAGGTAAGTATCCACCAAGGCACACGAACATTTGCTCGCGGGCAAAATGACGTCACCAAGAAAGTGGACATCTCAGCTTTGCACATGAACAATGTTTTTCTCGCAGGCAGTAAAATATGCGAACTAACTTCTGCTTCTAGGTATTGCACGTGTTCATTTTAAAGCGTGTGGTTTTCTATTATTTCATTTGCGGTACAAGTGCATGCGGGCAAAGTTGTAATTTAAATTTCGAGTTTCAAAATGGAATGGACAAATAAAAATACAATAGATTTAATTTATGAATATGAAATAAGGCCGATATTGTGGGATCCAAACAATAAAGATTTTAAAAACAATATTAAAAAGAGAGACGCAATTTTGATGTATTTTTTAAAACAATAAAGATATACATATATGTACACATGTTAAAGCAACTTGTGCAAAGAAATAGGCAGGTGGTATTATAAAGGAAGTCTTTGTTTTCGGTAGAAAGGATGGCAGGCCGAAGAAGGATATTAATATGAAATGAGATATTTTTAGAGACGTCAGACTACGGCTTACATACACGAGTCAAAAATGCCAACATAATATAATTGCGAGTTATATGTACGTTAATATATCGTCGGGTTAATGCAATAGTCACGAAACTGAAATTTTTTGCTATTTTGAACATTGTGCAAAAATGCGAAAAAAGTCATATTATCTTCTGCCAAAGTTACGGATCTAAATTTTTATGGGATTCTGCGGGATTCAATTTGAATTTTTTCACGAAATAACTAAAAGTTATTTTAACTGTATTATTTTTTTCGAATTTTTGTACAATGGTAGTTCAAAATAGCAAAATTTCAGTTTCGTGACTATTGCATTGACCCGACGATATACTCACCTTAATTGAACCCTCTAACGTAAGTAAAATTGCCGTACACACTTCCGGTATAATTCGTGATATCAGTTGTTTTGACACTCTGAAGAGATATGATAAGCTTGAATAAGAGTCGCCACTCCCCAGAAAACGTAATGTTATGGCCAGTCTCACTTCTACGCTAACGGATTTTCTATAGTTGCTATCAGATTTTGCAATACTACAGCTAATTTTGGCAATAAACCATTCAAAGTCTGAAGAGGAAATTCGGGAAAAATTTCTGAAACCGCTCAAAGGATCTATTTTTAACTCCTGTATCAAATTGTTTTTGTTTCGCATATCATCTCTATTTTTTATCACAAGAAGCCCTTATCACAATTTCCTCCTCGTATAATATGTCACGCACTTTTCATTTAAAATAAAACTAACAAGGTGCTTGTGTGCAAATGTTATCCAAATCCAATGGGACTCAAGAATTTGCTCACTAGAACTCGAAATAAGCATTCCACACAAGAAAATGTTTCCTTTCTGCAAAGCTTTGCACACGATCATTTGTTTTCGGTGGATACTAATTTAAAATTGCATGCGAGCAAAAGCTCTTTTTACGCCATTATGACGTCATTTTGCCCGCAAGCAAATGTTCGTTTGCTTTGGTGGATACGTACCTTAATAAGCGAAAGTAAAACTTGTTCCTCCATTTTTAAACTGATGCGAAACTGAAACAAGTACACCTCAGAAAAGAAGCTTTCAAATGTAATACGTCACACAGGAAGCTTTCTGAACTCAACAATGCCGGTGAAGCCACTTATGCCGATTGAACTGAACTTGATTAAACTGAGGCCGGTGAAGCCGGGGTATTATCGACAATTGCAGTGCATTCCACTTGACTGTCAAATGACAGGAATAATTTTGATTATAGTCGACTTTGTGATCGTCAATTATTGACATTTCCAAACACGGGCTATGATGGTAAAAGTTGATGAGCAATCAAATTGGAAATGAATTTGCACAATGCGGTTTGAAATTAATGACTGATGCTGTAAACATGCTAAGGGCGACGGCGAAACTATTTTCCTCGGCGACTGTCAAAAACGAATAGAACACACGGCTTATATATGAAGGCGCACAATCTGCAGACGACTGCGACGGCGACGTTGCCGAGCGTGGCTACCGAATCAATCCAATTTCTATTTCGTAGCCGTCGCCTGTCAAAATTGCATGGGTGCAGTGGCATGGGGTTGTGTTGCTATTCTCGTGTGTTCCTGTGGGCGTGTTAGCATGCGGCTTTCCAAGATGATTATTCCGGTGTGTGTTTTTTAATTTGTGTCGCCGTCGCTCTTAGTGTGTGCACACAAGAAATCTCGTCGGGCCATTCGCCGTGGCCGAGGAAAATAGTTTCGTCGTCGCCCTTAGCATGTTTACAGCATTAATTGTAAAAATGAGTAAAAAGCAGTATTTTTAAAGAAATTAATTAATTCAATAAAATAAAAAAAAATGTTTTGCCTGCGATTTAGTTGGTGCGATTTGTTTTGTGAGTTTAAAATAGTGGAAGTAGTTTTAAAAGTAAGTTTGAAAAGAAAATTGGAGATATTGAAAAATATTTATATATTATTTATGTTAGTTTTTTTTAGTTTGTTTTTGCTTTATTAAATATTATGGGTAATGTTGATAGTAAGCATTTTTGCATAATCCTTTGGCTCTCGTTCATTTACGGAAAAGAAATCCGTAATTGAAAATGGTAGAACGAAACCAATATTATCTACATATTTTAAGTGAAAATAAAACTTGCATTAGGCATTTTTCTATTAAATTATACGATAGAGCGAATTGGTTTTTACCGGTTGTTAAGATAAGCTAAAATTTTTTTGTTGGCTTTCCATTTTATTTTCAACTGAAAAGATGATTTAAATAATTTTCATAAAGCCGTTGATAAGCATGGCCAAAAATCCTCCGAGTATTTAAAAACGGTTTTTGCTCTTTCTAAATTCGGTACAGGCCAAAGGATTGAAAATCTAGTAGACACTCATTATAAATCCTCAATTATGAGAACAATTAGTTAGTTAAAAAGAACCGGAAAATTATTAAAATTTTTATAGATGTTCTTTGCCACTTGGCATGTTAGGAGCAAGCCTTTCGCGGAAAGCGCGAGGGTTAAGATTCTATTAACGGGGAAAATTATGTTAAATTAATTTCAATTTTGGCCAAACATAATCCTGAAATTAAAAATCAGCTTCAGTATTTTCTGGATTATCAAACAATATTCAAAATGATTTAATCGTGGCTATTTCCTTCACTCTTACTAAATATTAAAGTTTCTTCTGAAACCCACAATTCTGAGTTTGTCGCAATTATTTGTGATGAAACCTCTTAATGTGGATCTATGTAGTCAACCACTCTGAGATACATTTCTTCTTCTGGCAACACGAAAGAAACATTTATTAGTTTTAAAAATATTTCGAATGATAGAAGAGCAGTTCGTTTGCATGAACATATAGTTCTTGTTATGGAGAATTTCGCATGTGGTTCCAAGCTACAATTGCTATGACGGAACTTCAGATATGGCGGGTGAAATTAGCGATCTGCAAACCCGCGTTAAAGAAACTTCCAAATGCCCTTTTTATACTGCTTTGCTCATCGTTTAAGTATTGTTTTATCGAAATATGTGACAAGATTCGTGAGCTCCGAATCTCCCTTCAGTCAATCACAGGTTTCTCAAACTTCTTTAGTCACTCAACTAAACGAACCGCTCTCGTCGACTTGTTTTTAAAGCGAAAGTTTCCAAAAGTAGCTCACACTCGCTGCGATTTCAATGGAAGACTTATTTTATTTATTCATGATAATATAGATAATCTTAATACTCCTTCTGAATATATAACGTGTATCCGCGGAACGGAGTTTTTCCACAGCAATTTTGCCAGATTGCATCCCCTATAATTCCAAGCACGCCACGCCACTGATCCCGGGTAGGGCTTTATCTCTCTATCTTATCGAATCCTAAAAAAATCTCAATTTATATACCACTGAAAACGAAATTCTTGATAAAAACAATATTATTTACTGACAAAACATTTAAAAAAACAATGATACATGCAGTTCAACAACGTATGATAGGAAAAAAACACAAAACCCAACCATTAGTCTATCAATCAACTATAAATCAACCAGGTGACGCAGGTAGTGGGTGCCCAGTATGTGCTAATGTTTCAAATTTATACAAAAAAAATTGCTGCAAAACCAAAACCGAAGAAAACCGCCCTGGTACCAGTACACTTATCTTGTTTTTCCAGCTTTCTATTTTGGAAATTACTTCCACCAAATACCCATTACCTATTACCGTCACTAACAATACAATATTCATACAAACTTAGGAAACTCATAAAACACATGAACAAAACTGACTTATAGTAATTAGAATTAATATGAACAGCGCACCCGAAATGCCATCGCAAATTTAATTTGCTGCTACAAAAAACTACGTACTTCCAATGTATATATAAAAATCTCCAAAAAACTACGTACTTCCACAATATGTATATATATATAAAAATTAAACAATTAAAATATTTTTCAGATAATATCACAGCTTATTTTTCTTGACGTCGGCTATTATCTCTCTCCGTGTCCTGGGACAGAATGGGGCTGGCCGCACCTCTTATAGCCAAATAATTTAAATTTTAAATCCAGTCCTCTTAACAGAGAATCCATTGTACCCTTGTCCACTTCACACTTTTATAACCTAAGGTTTATATGTACCTGAATTCCTTCTTTTTAAATGCTGATTTCCAGAGCGATGTCTTAGGCAATATTCCCAATTTTCAAAAAATTTATTTTTTTTCCAGTAGTTCGTGTTTTTTTTATAAAGTGGCTACTACAAGGTATAAAAATAGGCCCCCGGTACAAACTCTTCCACAGAGCACTGAGCAGTGGAACTGTGACCCCTCAAAAGTGTAAAAGAACAAAACAAAACAGACTCCTTACAAAACCTAATTAATATTGCTAGTAACTTTGATAGTTTTAAAAAACAAGCATACCTGAAACCGTATGACAAAAACAAAAACATTTTCAGCGGTAAATTTGACATTTAATAGCGGTAAATTTGACCATGGTTCGTATTCGTACACTGAAAGTAAAATTCATTCCTTGCTATCCTTGTTTTTGTAGAAATTAGTTTTATTAGTATGTATGGTCCCAAAATGCAAATTTATAAGAATCTTTCATTTTGATGGTATATGGATGATGATCGGAAAGATACCAAAAAGTGTCAGCTTAGATAGCATTACACCGACCTTCAATAAGAAGTAGAATCTGCAGAATAAGGTTAACAACAATTTTTTCTTGCCATGAATTTTAAATAAATTGAAGTTCTTTAACACTACTTAATAAAAAAGTGTCATTTCAAAATTTATCTAGAAAAAATTTCTATATCTAAATAGTAAATAATTTTTTTAGTCCAGACGTCATGAATTAAATTCACTATCTAAAGAAAGTGGAAAAGGTCTAATTGGAGGAATTCATGTTCAAAAATTAATCTCAACAACTAGGAGTAGAAGCAATCTTGTTTGCCTTTTCCCTTTTCCAAGGATGAATATCGTTTTCTTTCAACCCGGTTCTTTATTTGATTACGCTAACGGCAATTATTTAACTTAGAGAAGGCCCATTCATCGAATAACCAAGTATAATACCTAATCCTACCATTCACAAAAGTTAATCTTGCGGATTAAAGTGATCCCCAGCAGACAAAGATATCAAAATCTGGCCTCGCACATATCTTTCCACTTCGATGATAAATTTTGTGCACATCAACCAGAACCCCAGAATTAGTCCTCTTTAATTCATATCATAAATTGGAAGCAAGCCATAAATTAGAGAACCCACATCCCAGTGTACTCAACCCGTCTTTCACGTTCTGACACAGACTTATAGTGACACATCAAATTCCATATCCAAGATCCCGGATTCAGGATTCAGTATACCTTATGCTTCTTAGTTTGTTGTATTCGAGATATTCCAGGAAGAACGCTCAGCAGCAGTAGATAGGGAATAAGGACAAGAAGAAGGCGAGCAGAAAGGAGGATATCCTTTTTTGTTCTGTGTATTACCTGCCCTTATCCTACCCAGAACAGTGAACACCCCAAAATTGCTCCATTCCCAAGACAAATTGAACTCCATAAGGATGACGACATTGAGAGACACAAGAAAGGACAAATCAAATATTTCTAAGGGCTGACTATGCTGTATCGATCCGGTATATACGGACCCGCACCGAACCCGAACTCCTGAAAGGCTCTCCCGCCTTTGGTTGGCTGGACCTCGACGACTTTGGGAAGAACAGGAATTATTTCCTATCGGTCCCAGGAGGCCCATTTTTCTGGGTGCTAATGAGTGCTTGACGTGTCTGGATGTGCCATTAATTTAGAGTTGCTCTGACGACGTTAGGCAATTTTTCTTCTGCCTAATATTTCGATATTCTTTCATGGAAGATTGCCGAAATTATAATCAGAAATTTATTGTTCCCTCGTTTTCCGTTTCGTCGTTTCTTAAGGAATTCACCGGGCTCCTCTAGGGAGAATAATATATTAATTTGTCAACAAAGTCTGCCTATGCTGATGTAGAAACTAAAGGGCAAGTGATGTTCGCCTATTTCAAGGCAATGCCATTCTTGTCTCTGCTTGGGAATGTTTTGTGTTTGTTGTCGTTCTCGTTTTTTTGGCATCTTCCTCGGTTGTATTTGCAGAATGGGTGCTGAGCTAGAAAAACTATGGACAAGGTGCGAGATTAAGTAATATTTCATCTTCAAATATGGGTCGAAATCAACCATTTTTCATTATTAGTAATGTCACGGTGTCCAACTAATTTCATACCAGAAGCATATTTTTTCGTGCAGTAGATTCTGTGAAGCTTTCCTATTTTGATGATGTTTTTAACTTTCCCTACATAAATCTGCAGAAAAAGTAAAAATTGTGTTGATCAAAAAATTATTTCGGGTTGTTGAATTTCAACGAAAACATACTGTCTTGAGTTTTCGCATGTATTTGTGGTATCTGATGTCTGCGGTATTAAAAAAATTCAGACTGATAATAAAACACGTAATTATTTGGATTTTTTTGGGTTTCTTTATTTTGGAAAAAAGTATGTATGGTCGACAATTCATCAACTGTGAAAGCTAACCCATACATAAATGCTTCTTCTTACTCTAAAGAAAACGAAAAATTTCCCGTCCATAACCATTGTTATTCCGTGTAAGGATAATAAGAGACTCTCAATACCCATGTACGCCGAGAGTATCATAAAAATAAAGGGTTTTGAAAGTTGACTACGTATGCCAGCCCATACCCAGATCCACGTATGCCAGCCCATTGAGTGCATTGCGGACACGGACACCAAGCTCTAGTTGGAAATGCATTACAGCGATGAATGAACGAACTGACAACGCCCACATGCAGTTTCATTAGCACTAGCTCCCATCAAATCCCTTGCGAAAGATGTGCTCTGGCACCTGCTCCTTCTCAACCTTTATATCAAACACCTCTTGTAGTGCAGTGCCCTGAGACTGAAACAATTCGAGAGGTGTACCTTAAAAGCCTACGATAACAACGTTTTTTTTTATTTTACCAGGGGGTGTTGCGAATCTCTCATCAATGAAGCAGCAGGGGGATGTGTATTCGACCGCCTCTAAGGCTCTATCTACTTAAAACAGAAGACACGTACCGCGACTGTAGTATCAGATTCCTACTGAAATTCACCAACTCTTTTCTATGACGTTTTGGGTCCAGACGGGTTCATGCCGTAAAGGCATTATTTCGGCCTGACCCTTAAAAGGTAAATTAATAGTGGAGCGCACGGATCAGCAACCTACCGTATCTGCATTCTTTGCAAAGCTCGCTACCCAACTCACTGGCTGCATAAGTGCCCGTAAGTGCGTCGAAAGATGGACAGCATTCTACCGAGAAAATCGGGCCTAATGGTGGGACCACACTACGCGGTCTTGGGTCGTACGCGCTTTTGCCTTTTTTTTTCATATAGAGTTTTATGACTTTTTTACGACTTTTTTACGACTTTTCCAATGGTAAAGGTCGTGTGGCACAACAACGCGGACAAAAGGCTGTGCTTAAAAAGGTACATTGTGCGTCCACACACTATGAGCTTTTCAAAAGCGCGTACGCCGTTTCAAATGAGAATTGGTTTTTTCTCACTCATGATTCAGAAAATCAAAAGATCACGCGCGTTTTTGGCTGGCCGTACGAACAAAAGCGCGTGGATTCTAAGTCCGCGTAGTGAGGACGGGCCTTTAAGGTTCTGTGAGAATCCCACCCCTTTTTATCTGCAACTCTCCCTGGGTGGGCGTTTTTGTGGATGGCTTTCAGTGTCAAATCCTCCTACCTGATCATCTAGTCTAGGATGTTATCCGGTGTTAGCTGCACGTCGGCGGCTGGTTCCAGCCAGGACAAGATCCGTGGCGTTTTTTCCATCCAGTCATATTGGAAGAACGCTGAATCGTTCAACATGAAGCGGTGAAGATATGTCCTATAACCCTCATGTCCACATGCGTGAGGTAGTAACTTATTTTCACATGTTTCCTGATAACCCATTTCTCCACATTTTGTATGAGTTTAGGGATGCATCGGTCCTTAGTAAACTCATGCCTACTCCTCTGCCATGCTGCGATGCACTAACATCACAGCAACATCTTGGACATGCTACCCAAGGGTATTGTTGGCACAATCACAGACTAACTTTTCCTAAGATTGACTTTCAGGAAAGACTTCGCCGTAGAAATACTCTCAAAACGAGATTGGATAAACGTGGACGTCCTGAGAAAGTTTCATCTATGTACGCTACTACATTTCAAGTGGAGGTACTGACGATCTTAAAGGCCTGCCAGATAATGGTCTTTGAACCTACATTTCATTAGACTTTTTATAGACAACTAAGCCTGTATAAAAGCTCTAGGCTCAGTCAGAAGAACAAATTGACGTTTCACTCGTATATGAACAGTATAGACACCTGGACGATGGATAGCTGATTAAAGTGCAACGTCGGGGATATGGACCTGCGGCAATCTAGCCATGAAACATCTCAGGAGGATACCAGGGAATAGCTATAGCTGCTATGTAGCGCCAAACCTTACGTTAAAGGAGTATGAGTCGATGTTGGAAAGGTTAGCCTATTTCGACAAATTCCTGAAGGGATTGGAGAAGCAGCAAGGAGGCGAGGGGCGAAAGGCTGAAAAAGACCAACGTAAAGAGCCAATCCGAGCTCTTCTAGCGCTTGTCTCGGAAAGCAAACTCAGACTCCTCGTCGGCTGAATTCTTGTTTGCTCCAAACGCCATTGACAACATTTCGAGAAAACGTAATTTGAATGTTTAACATTTTGTAAATCAAAATTCACCCGATAGAATTTTTTTTTAAATTTGTAGGTACAAAATATATATTTTCCGATTTTTAAGCAAATCCGATGAAAGGTTGCATAATTAGGTACATTACAAACAAACAAACAAATATACGAGGTGAAGCTAAATAAAACCATTAAAAAGGGCATCCCGCCGGCTTAACGGGTTAATAATAGAGTACCAAAGTTCCTCTCTCTTTGTTCACCTGGTAGCCTGTTACTACCTGCGTCACAGCCTTTGTCGGATTCTCTTGTTTCAGGAGGCGTAACACTCCGACGAGTCTGTCTCCTGCTAATCCAGACTGTTGTGGCTCAGCCATACATAAGCTATTTTTCTGCATATCAAGTCACATACCTGACGTTAATATTATATTTTTTTAATAATGATTGAAAATATTCGTTATCAACTTTTGGTATAAAAGGTAAAAGATCTTTTATATCTTTCCGTTTTTCCATCGAAATTGTTGATTTTCCCTCAAAAATTGTAAAAATGGAAGAAAATACATAACACCGTTTTAAAACTCTTTCCCTATTTGTTTTTTGGGTAGCTGATTACGAAAATCGTATCGGGCGTCACCCATACAAAGGCCAGAAATACCTCTTTTTAATGGTTTTTCGCGATAATAATCAAAAATAATCCAATGAAATACACTTTTTTCAATATTTATTTGCGAAGGTGATTCTATAACAACTCAAGTCAAATTTTATGATATGGGATAATCCTAAAGGGTAAAAACCACCCTTAAATGGACTGAAAATAAAAATATTGTATAAAATTGTTTTTCCAACTTCTTGCTTCAAATCAAATTCGATTAAATGAGTACTGTCAGGCAAAAATTAATTATTTTCAACTGTTAAGGGGTAAAAACTACCCCTGCAAAGAGTTTCAAAACGGTGTTATTATATGACACACAAACCCGCGTTTTGAATGGACTGTTAGAGCTTCACCGACATAAACAAAATGCACACCACTACGACATTATGTATGCATATGAAGCAAGTAAGTAAAAAAGTTATTCGACGTCATTGCCACTACCGCTAGCAGGTGGAGCATTACTGAATGTGAAGTTTACTCTTTAAAATTGTTCTTTAGTCATTGCCAAAGCATTTAGAGCAAACAAGAACAAAGATGAAAAGGCTGTACTTTTCCATAATAATTGTGCTCTATAGACAAAAAATTGGCTATTGCGACAAACAATAAGGCACTGATTTTAAAAAACAGGGATATAGAGCAAAGTGGACACGTCGTATCTTGAAAACTACAAAAGATGGAGAGAAATGGATTTCATATTCGGAAAGAGAACCTTCGAAAACCATTAGAAGTATTCTTAACTTGAAATGTCAAAAAATGGCGAATGAAGCAAACAAGAATTCAGCCGACGTCCTGCTGTGGTTATGTCAGCGTGCAATAACAGGCGTTATCCGTAAAAAGTCTTCATGCTGTATCTGAAAGAGGAAATTTTTCCACAGCTATGGAAACAGTAAAAACTTGTGCTTCAAATAACCCCTTAGGAGACTTATCGTGTTATAGGCTGAAATGTGTTCTCAGAAGTATGGGGCTGTGTTGCCAGTGTTTTGCTCAGCAAAGCCGCCGATATGTGGCGCTGGAGTAGCCTAATGTAGCCCAAATCACAAAAATATAAATTCCTATATAGATAAACACAGCCGGGCACAACTAAGCCAATGCTTGTGGGTTGTGATTGAAAGACAGTTTCCTCTGTCGGTAAGACACAGCCAAGAAGCAAAGCAGTAAAGCATTTTTCAATCATATATGATACAAATAATAAAAATTATGTAACAGAAAGTTTCAAAAATAAAATATGGAGTAAAATTACAACTGAATTGAAATAAAGACGGTAAAAATAAATTTTTTAGTACTTGATATAACAATTTCCACAATACAAAATTGTGCACTGCGTTATGTGACCTGCGTTCAATATTCGTTGTTGGAAAGAAAATGATGTCTCTGCTGGCTCCCAGCTGATTATCTGTGCTGTGCTATGCTGTGCTGAGATCAGTGTTCGCCCAGCCTAAGACCGTAATCACATATACATGTGGCGCTATCACTCATATGTTTATATACTAAGGACTGAAGTGAAAATTTTCATATAATTGATTTAGTAATATTTTTTATTTCCTGATAAAAGGAGAATTTTTTTTTTAAATTATCGTAAAACATAAGAGGAGCCTAATTGGCGGTCTGTAGCCAATGGATAAATTTTAATCGCCCATAGGTAAAACAGATAGCCTATTTGGCGATTAATAGCCTAAACTGACAACACAGGTATGGGGAAAACTTTCGAGCGAGTGATCGGTAATAGACTACTTTAGCGTCAAAAAGGAGATTCTCTGATAAGCACTTCGTCTTCCGAAAAGTAATGTGGTGATTGTCATGCAAGGGAAGCTATAAAGAAATATCATTATGGTGCGTTCGTAACACTCGATAACAAATATTTTTTTAATTTTTAGCGTACAAATGGTAACCACAATTGCGAAATTACATTTGATAACTACCTGAATTCGTGGTTAAACTTGGTCACAAATTGTTAAGATAACAGACACAGGAAATTAAAAAAAAATTATTTGATAAAAAAGAAATTTTAAAAAAGAAAAACTAAACAACCAAGGTTAACCACCCAAAACTTGCGTCATCACCACAAAACGACAAACAAATGATGGACAACATTCCTGGATAAGGAAACAAATGTGAGTTCTATGATGTGCTATCAGATTGTTCCTTTCTAGATTGATATATACATACATCGCACTCTTTGAGACATTGTGGACAGTTAACAGCTTCCTTTGGGTTCAGATTTTCTTTATTGAACTCGTGCGTGTCCGCAGTCAATCATCTTTTTTGGTGGTGATAGATGATTTTTTATAAGCTGGATGTTTATTGATGCAATGCAAGGTGACTTATACTACTTATATCTTGTAAGAAATAAGCAATGTTTTATTAGGTCGATGTATTCTTTATCAGATTTAAGGATTTCTTGAAGAGACACATCCAATATCACATTGTCCATCAATTACCATGATATAAAACAATCCTCCACAAGTGCAGCCAAGAACTACGCAGAAAACATATTGGCATGAAAAGAAGAGCAAGAGCTGTAATGCTGACGGTTTCATACAGATTGCATAGGTGGCATCGCGGCTGTATATTAATAAAAGCAAAAAATTATGGAATTCCTTCACTTAATTGGATCGAAAATACTTGCCGACAACGCATGGAGCCAAAATATGTGCGCGGTTGATTAGATCCAGCAAAGGTTTCCTTATTCAAATTGTTTCAGTGTTTAAAAAATGTCTTTATCTGATCACACATTCGTTATTTGCTACTTTAAAGAACCCCAGATACCGATTTTCATTGGAATCAGAATACAATTGGCAAATTCGTCGGCCATATTGGCGCGGCCATTTTGAATTTTTTAAGTTTTGACCACAAATTCGTTATTAGCGACCTTAAAAACCCCTAAATACCCACTTTCATTGAAATCGGAACACAATTTACGAATTCATATTTGGGTGGCCATTTCGTTAATTTTTCAGCGGCCATTTTGAATTTCGAGAATCGGACTTCGAGATGTTTCATGGGACTGGTGCGCCCGCTATAGCGCACACATACAGAATCTTTCTTTTATTAATATAAGATGATATAGATGAAAAAAAAGTTAATATATAGCCCCTGAATAGGACGCTCAGAACTATACATTGAGCAAATATCTAGTATATCGGGGATAGAATGACATGGAGCAAGCAGGAGCAGCTGATTTTTTTATATGTTTTGCAGAGATGATTAATAAACAATTACATGCGTATTTCGTAGTGGAAGTCGGTGGAAGTTTGTACTTGGCCATCAATTCATAAGCCGAATCGTTATTAAAATACCACAATTTACTACATATTTGATCATAAATAAACAATACAATTATTTATTTATGTTCATTTCAATAACACAGTATAATTGTACTTACTCTCTGGAGAAGAATCCATTTTACACAAAAGAAAACGGGTAAACGTACTGCAATATACACGCAAAAACGTAACACGTGTTTTTGCTCGGACAAAACGCGCTGCGTGCAGCGTGTTCGACGCTCACTTTCCAAATGGAATACAAAAGAGATTTCGAACATCTGCCTCTTGCCAAGGGCCTTGAAATACTCCAGGGGACCACTATACCTAACCCACGTGAAAAAAGTCGCTAAATATAAACTTTCGTTTTGGTACTTTTGTCCAGGTTTTGGGGATTTCAGACCACTGTGCGTCAGTGCACTGGTTATAAACACTGACACGATTTTTCTCGTGCAGTCTAAACACGCAAAAACGTACACTGACGTCTTTTTCGTGGGCACTGGTAACTTTACAAACTTGTTAGTAAAGTTGTACGAGTTTTTTTATTCAGAAACGTTATTTTCCTTAAAGTTTTGTAAAGAAAAACGTTTTTAAATTGGAAAATGAGCGAACAAAGGGAAACTATTGAAAAAAGCGAAGTTCAGGCGGACAGAATAAGAAAATAAAATTTTAATATCTTTGTACGAGAATTGTCCAGAATGTGGATACTTCAATAGGGACATATGCAGATACATATATCGAAGTAGAAATTTGAAAACAAAATCTCTACAAGATATATGTACAAATATCTTTAAACAAAATATAAGATCACAATCGCCTTCTTTTTGGTTTCTTTTCTTCTTCCTCATGAAATAACAAGTATGCAACAATTGTTGCAGCAATTTTTATTTTTCGCCATTTAACCGAAAAATTCACTTGTAAATAGTCACTACATCACATAGTCACTACATCAAATTCACCAATGCTGTGGACTTCAGCACCTCAGAGAGTTATATTTTTTTTATATTTGTTTGTCTGGTAAAAAATAAGAAAAATATAAATTTTCAGATTTTTTGGACTTCTAATTTTTTAGTTATTCATTTGAAAAAAATCGAAAATCGCATAATTTTGCCATTTTTGAAATCATTAAATGCTCTAGCTCAAAAACAATTTAATATGAATAAAAGATTTTCCAGTATTTTCTGAAACAGATTTTTTAATTTTTTTAAAAAAATTATACTTTGTGCTTTTTTTTTGTGTGTGAGGTACTGGGTCCATAGGTACTGTGGCCATTCATTTGGCCTATTGTACTACACGCCACGCCTATACCTCATATTTTTAGGCCAGACCGCTTGAATAAGTTCAGCAATCTGCCTATGTAGTAGCTTGTCGCTTAGACTTGAATAATCGAGCAGGGACTCTTCGAGTAAAGAAACCCTGCTTCTCGCTATTGCGGGGCATTCACAGAGGACGTGGAGAAAGCCTGCAGGTGGGGTCCTCACTTTTCCTATCCTCCATAAGTGATAATTTAGGGCGCGGTGTCCGGTAATCAAGCCAACAGGTGTCCTGACATCGTTTCTACTGCGCCCTAACAATTTCTTGGCCTTGTTAGGAGACGGCCCAGGAATGAACCGCTTAGAGTTGGCCAGTCCAGGCGCGGACCTCCAGCGTTCAGTATGTTTCATCAAAGTCCGATCGGCTAGGGCCCTCCGCAGCAAGCTGGTAGGTGCTCCGATAGCCGGCTCAGGACCGATGAATGCAATGTCAGAGCCCTGCTTAGCTAAGACATCCGCTTTTTCATTGCCTATGAAGCCCCGATGTCCCGGAACCCAGACAAGGGTAACTTGATTGAGAACGCCCAGCTCACCAAGAGCACGTTGGCAGTCCCAAATCCCATATTTTGTGCTTACACTCTTAAGCTACATATGCCAAAATTTAAGATGAGACGACATTGAAATCATGTTGAAATAAAACATTTTGTACATTGTGATATTTTTCAGTTGCTGTTTTCTGCAATTCCGCATGAGATATCTTTTCCAGTGAACTGGAGTCGCAATGTAAACACCATCAATTTCTATTACCAGTGCCCTGGAAAAAACGTGTCAGTGAAGCACTGGCAATCCCTCTGCCAGAGAAATATTTGGCAGTATTCTCTGCTAATGTAAACAGTGTGCCAGTGCACTGGCTGCGACTGCCAGCGAAAACTCGTATAGTTTAAACGCACCTTTTACACCTAACTTATTCTAGGCATAACTTTAACTAAGACCTGCAATGTCCACATATTCGAAATCGCCAAACAAACATCCAATGCTTCAAGCAATTGCGATTGCTTTAAAACGATCGAAATCGTTTCTTGATACTTTTTAATGAGTTTAAGGTAAGAATTAAACTCTTAACCAAAGACACAGAAAATGAACATAAATGTAGATAGTTAGAAAATTTGCGTAGGGCTTCGTATTAATCTCGAAAAAGCGGTTCTCGAGCAACTTATCAGGAAAGGAATACTTCCTGGATTTTAAGAACGGTCCTCTCAGCCAGCAAAATGTTACGATTATCAATTATCATTGGAGGGCAAAGAAAATTGGAACTAGCACAGAAAAGGGCGTAAACTTTTGGGGCCTACTGAGAAGCCAGTACCTACGAAAACTTAAGATGGATCCACAGGGTGCATTTACTAAGTTTACGGTTTAGCTGGTTGGCGGGCCCGTGAAAATAGTTGAAGTTAGGTAGTTGAAGCTTGGTTAAAAAAAGCAAAGTTTTATCCTACGTACACTGGTACCATGAAAATAGGGTATACAATAACTAAAATGTAGGGTGATATGTAAAACTCTAACAAAAAAATTTCAACGAAGCCTACCGGCTAAACTGTTACGATGTATGGTTCTTTCTAACCCCGATCCGACCAATTTTCTCCGCGAAAAGCTGGAAAACGCTTAAAAATTCCCTTTTTTGCAAAGTGATAGCTTCTTACATATACTTTTAACTTCCGAAAGATGAAATTCTCGCATTACAGTTTTTGCATAATTGCAATATAAACAAAATACTCCCTAATTTGGCAAATTGTGCCAATATTAGCAGAGTAGCCCGATTTAAATTTACAAAACGATTTCTGAAAGTAGAGATTAAATTCTACAATTTGTCTGTCTCACATTTTCATATAAGTTTGGAGAATAATCTTAAAAATGCTTCTGAACATAGCGCTTCGGGAGAAAATTCATTATTATATATTTAATGAACCTTAGGTCTTTTGATTTTATATTCTTGACTCCATCAATAATCTCAGTCGCTGCCTCAAAAACCATTAAAAAATGCAAAGCGAATATTATAAATCTATAATAGGATATAAATCAAACATTTAAAAAATAAATCATAATTACTTAAAAAATATAAATTTATTGCATATAAATTTTACTTACAAAATAAATTATTTATAAAATATCTTTGTTGTATTTTTATTTTATTATTGTAAATTAAATAAAAACCTCTCCGTAAATGTTTCCTATTCTTGTCTATCTTATTTACCATAAAAACGAATTATTTATTAGCACACTATCTATATAGTCATCAATCGAGGATCAGTGAACTGTACTAGACAGATTATTCTTGATCCTGGATTAAGGACATACTAATTGATGTGCGCAGGAGTAAATTAGATATACACGATAAAATCTTCTTCACAATAAAGACGTATACTCAAATATCCATGAACCTCTATCCATAAATTAGGGGGGGGCAACAAAAGTCGAAAAATGTTTTTTTTTAAATAAATAATTTGAAATTAAAGCTTAATACTAAAGAAGTACTAGAATAAGCTAAAGTTTAATTCGATTTACTTAAGGTTGATTGAAATCACACTCATGGAAGTAGTCTTGGATTGAAGCGACCCATAAAGAGTATCATTCCAGTTGGATTATGCCTGACAAAGAATAAGAATGGCTTGTCGAAGCGAAGTCTTGGAGCATCTGGAATTCTCGCCTGCCTAGGTCTAAGTGGCAGAGGTAGCTCCAGATATTTAGGATCAAGAAGATCATCATAGAATCCTCTGGCGCTGTCTTGAACAATGGAACCAAAGTCTGCCTGTTGAATGTTGTCCGGATCATCTAGAAGCTGATCGTCGATTACAGCATTTCTTCGTCGAAGTGGTGGAGCTGGATACATTTCAACATGATGATGATCTGTGATCTTCTCTTCGGCGCATGTGCTGAATGTGTTGATTTGTACCATATCTGAAAGATATACATCTTTGTTTGATGAACCTGTTAATCCACGAAGATCAGCATTGTCTGAGTTGAATAAGGCTTTAAGTCCCATCTTTTGAAGTGCCATCGATGCATTAATGAAAGATCTGTGCGAGAATCGCGGCAGTTGAACTTCGAGGCCAGGTCTTTCCATTATGGAAGTCAGTAATCGACTCCATGAATTTTGTGTGATGCCAGTATCAACAAGATTTTTCTCTAGTCGTTCTAGATTATCTCCAGGGGCAGCCAGACCTTGTTGTCCTGGCATAAGGTATATGGTGCTAACAGTTTCATATGTACTACCAAATGCTACAACGGTTGCATCTAATTCTGGATCGTATCCTGCTGTAAATCCTGCCCTGTATACTACAGCTGGGATTGGAACGAGTCTCCTTTGGCGTATGGATGGATGAACTTGGAAGAACATTTCGCCATCGCGTTCGTGTGTTGATCCTCTGGAACAGTCAGTCTAAAATTGAATTAGAGTTATGAGTATAAATTAAAATAAATCGCATAAAAAAGGGTTTTGATTTATTCAAATATATGTAAGATATTCTAATATATGTATATAGCGGAGTGTCGGTAAACCAGTAACTGCTTATAACACGAGTTTAATGCCTTTAGGATTTGTGGCAAACCATCCTTGAGAATAACTCATTCAAATCGAAAACACCCCTAGCTTAGTTAAAATCATCGGCTATGACGCCATTTGCTGGATCATCGACGTTTTGAGCCGCAGAAATGTATGTTAGCAGCCCTGACAAAACGTTATTACTATTACAACAGCGATTGTTCTGCCGAAATAATAGAGCTGGTGCCCCCATCGCACTGATGATACCTCATGTAACGTCCAAGACTTCAATAGCACAGTTAATGGCCTTCTCAAACAATTCCCTCTATATTCCTTATAACCTTAAACCTATTTTCTCGTTCGACCTAAGCTTGCTAATATATATTGCGACCGGCGATTGGTAGCACAAGGAATGATTCCTAACCTTGGAACTGCCACATAAAAAATTAATTTATAAATTTGATCTTCTACCATGTATGTACTTATTCTACTACTAGTAACAGACCTGCTACAACTATTAGTGTTCAAAGGACCAGGTTTTGTTGATTAAAGGTACATATTGTACATATTTGTTGCATTATGCTTCTTTACCGAGTATTCCATGGCCGACTTTTAAAAAGAATTCCAATCAATTTGATGGGCAACCAATTTGTTACTCTTATATTGGTAGCAGTTCAATGTGCATGTCCTTTCCAACTCTAGTTCCTACGAGGGGTCATGCTTTAGAAAATTTCTTCAGGCATCACTCCTTTTACTGCCAGTTCGTCATGTCGGCAGGTTTGGTGCAATTTCCAGTAAAAAACGGTGGGTAAAGCATGGTACAGACTATGCCAGTATTTTAGTCGAGTGAGTAAGTAAAACGTAAATTTAGTCGAGTAACCCAGCGGGAAATAAAGAAAAAGCTTCCACTGGAAGCTTCAGTGATGCGCTAACAGAGCATTACAAATCGGAAGTAGGTTTGGTGCAAGCTGTGAATTCATCTTTGTTCTCTGTATACATGGCAATTCGCTCTGGATTTGGATCAGTTTCTGTCGGTCTGCGCAAGTGATTTAAGGACATTTTCTGTTTAAGTATGAAATATTTTCTCTCTCTAGCTCTTTTCCTTTGCCCTTCAATTAACGCAAAACCCAGTGGGAAATGGAATCATACCAAGAAGCATGACGGTAGCCTTTTTTGGAAGGCGAGAATTCCTTCCTTTTAGCATTCCGCTCCATATCTTTTTTGTGCAGGCATGTCATTAGAAGGAATGAGTTGAAAAGCTCTAAAAGCTCATTCACCTTCCTCACGCATTCCCGGTAAGGTGTTTGTGATACGTTCTCTTTTATTTCTTCCAAGGAAGTACAATTTCTTACACCTTCTAAATATATTGAGATCCTTGGAAGATATTGCTTTAATCCGTTTAAAAGCTTCGCATATCCAGAGAGAACAATAATCGCAACTGCTTCCCGCTGCATCCATTTCACCAGCTTCAGAAGCGCGTTTAAGGGTGAGTGCAGTACGCAGCGTAGATGGTAGAGTAGAGCATAGCTGCGCATACTCGCTTATAGACCTCTCAATGGGTTTTAAATGGGTGTGTGCATAACGCAGCTCGCTTTCCGCTCGCAGAAAAAGCGAGCTGCGTTATGCACACACCCATTTAAAACCCATTGAGAGTTCTATAAGCGAGTATACGCAGCTTTGTTCTACTCTACCGTCTACGCTGTGTACTGCACTCACCCTAAGGAAAGAAAGGGGAATCGCATCTTTCTGATGACATCCCCATGAAAAATGGCAATGAAGTGGAATGGAATAGGGAAACACTCCATGCTTCCAAAGAAGCGCATTAACTCCCGTGTGGAAGCGCTCTTCTTCCCCGCTGGGAATTTAGTAAAATGATTTTGCCGAGTCAATCCATTCTTGTTTTATTTTTTCGTTCGAGTAGCGGCAGGATGCCATGACTCACTAATTACTTGATAAGCCACTAGACAAGTGTGAACAAATTTTGTTCAGTCGTTTTCTTGAACTGATATGAAAATGTCGCTTCTTAAGGCGATGGCCCAATACCCACGGCACGTTATACGCGGCAGGCGCTTCATGCGCGTTTACGTCCGTTGAAGGTTCATTCATAGCGTCAGGACGTCAAAAAGGTTGCTTTGATTTAAATTAATGTATGGATTTTCGTCTTTATAAAGTTTTAATTTCGACAGTTCGACAGTTTTGCAATTTTCAACGCCTGCCAACGCGCGAAAAGTTGAAAGTTAAGCTGGAAATACATAATTGCGTTGCAGTGCATTGCAATACTTGTTAAATGAATTCAATGCGATGCGTTACATTATGGATTTGACACATTAATGCGTTGCCTGTCGGCACTTAAATGCGTTTTGACATTTGAATTGTTTGTTTTGATTTAAATTTATTAAAAAACTATTGAATTTAAAATGGACGACTTACAAAAATTATTAATAATAATGTACAGTGTGTTCAATGTTTATGAATGCGCTAAACAATTGAAGAGATTAAAAGGAAGCAAGAATCAGAAGTTGCGAAGAATGTGGATAAGAGAAGCCCACCTTAATAGGAGCATAAATGGCTTCTTCGAAAAAAGTTTTATGACATTAAAAGAAAAGTATCCTGAACAATTCCGCGCCTGTACACGGATGAATAGCAGCTTATTTGATGCTTTATATACAATATAATTTCATTTTTTTGTTATAGAGATATTCTCGTTTTTTTATCTCTTCTAACAATCCCTCATCAAAATCCATTTTTAATATATTTAATGAGTAAACAAAACAGCCGATATATTTTGACAGTTACCGATTTGACAGGGTATTGAATGCGTTGTATGCATAAAAGTTAAAAGTTAAACAACTCTTGCGTTGCATTGCGTGGCATTAAATGGAGTGCCGCATTAAAATGTCAGCCATCATTGAAATATTCATGGTAAACTTGATCTGTCAACGCATTCATGCAACGCAATGCAATTATGTACTTCCAGCTTAAGTCGACTTTTGCCGTCGCTTGACGCCGCTGACGCCGCAAAGTCGTGAATGAGACAGCTCGATTTGAATTACACACAATCAAATTTCGACGTCAAAGCGCGTCAACGCATTGACGAGCGTAAACGCGAATAAAGTCGTGATTAGGCTATCGCCTTTATCCATATTCTCTTTCTTTTTAACCGACTTCAAAAAAGAGGAGGTTATCAATTCGACGCGTAGGTATGTTTTTTTTTGCTCCTGTTCACGCATAACTTTGTAACGCAATTACTTTTTTGCTTTTTTCTTTTTTTGCTTGAGAGGGTAGTTTCCCACGGTGGTTCCATGCAACTTTTTTTAAATTCTGAAAAAGGAGTTCGAAGGTAGGCTTAAAAAACTGGTAAAATTAGTACACCTTGAACAGATAGAATTATTTCAAAGGTATCACAAAATTCTTTATTGTCACCAAATACTTAAGAGGGACTTGGCGTAGCGTCTACGTAAAAGTCTACCGAACTAATTATCGCGGGTTCAAACCCCGGATCGGACAGTTCGACTTTTTTTCTTTTTTTCTCTTCTAAATTTACTCTGATTGGATTAATCTTGTAAAGAATTATTACATACTCTTCGGTGAGAAATTCCATGCATACTCATGTACACTGTAAGAGTATTATCCTTTAAATTGGAGAACTATTTAACCGAATTTATGAGTTATTTTTTTAAATTCCCCAAAAAAAAAGAATTTTTAGAATTTCACTTTTTCACCAACTTGAAAAAATTATAACGTTATTTTTTTCAGGGTTTCGAACCCGAACCGAACCCTCAACCCGCTCCGGTTCAAGATTTTTTTTAAAATATGTGAACCCGAACCCAATCAAAAATTCGGTTCAGGTTCAATTTTTAATGGCAATTATTATCTAAGTGTGAGGAGTGCGCTTAGAAATTCAAATTTAATATTTCCCAGAATTTCTAAAGAAATTTTTTTTTAGAAATCTGGGAACAGAAAAAAATTGATGCACCTCTATTGTTTGAAGCTGCACCAGGCCATATTAGCTGTTCCAGCAACTCAAGTCAGGGAGGGCTTTTTCTGCACTGAAGTTTGTCTTAAGGCCCGTCCTCACTACGCGGACTTAGAATCCACGCGCTTTTGGTCGTACGGCCAGCCAAAAGCGCGCGTGATCTTTTAATTTTCTGAGTCATGAGTGAGAAAATATCAATTCTCATTTGAAACGGCGTACGCGCTTTTGAAAAGCTCATAGTGTGTGGACGCACAATGTACCTTTTTAACCACAGCCTTTTGTCCGCGTTGTTTGGCCGTACGGCCTTTACCATGGACAAAGTCGTAAAAAAGTCATAAAACTCTATATGAAAAAAAAGGCAAAAGCGCGTACGACCCAAGACCGCGTAGTGTGGCCACACCATTACTTCCACAAAGAGTGCATTTCTCCGAAGAATCATTAAGAAATATTCTATTTGTGCGTTTGAATGAAATTTTTTTCTAAAATAAATAAAAATAACATTTTAAAATAAACAGTATGTGAAATTGATTTTTGTTTTTGGGAAAAAAGTTGAACTCGAACCTGAACCCGAACCCGAACCTGAACCCACTACATTTCAATGGATTGAACCCGAACCCGTACCCGCCCCAAAAATTTACAGGGTTCGAAACCCTGTTTTTTTCACTCACGCTTGCGTGCACTATTTGTTAGCAGATTAACTACTGCACAAATGGGCCTAAATATACGCGGAGCAGAAGGAACAGCTTTTTTGACGAAGAGATGCGTGCGAAGGTGGAAAAAGTAGAGAGTTTCAGGCTTCCGAGGAAACTTTTATGGTTCTGTTTAGACGATTCGCTCCCAGGAGCGTGCCTCACGAACTTTGTGGATGAAGGGGGAAGTGGGCATGATGAGAGGTACCACCCCACTTCTCTCCTCATCGACCAAATATGTGAAGAAAGTTCCTGGAAACGAAGCGACTCAACAGGCCTCTAGCTGCACATCGGTAACTTAAAACTCTTCGGTGATTAATTTCATGCTTACTCATGCCGACATTAAGAGAATTGGAGAACTATTTATCCGAATTTCCGATATGACTTATGTACATATTTAGCCAGCACATAGCAACACTCTCGCGTAGCACAGGGAGTAAATACTTGCCTCTCGTTCAAGGGTTCCGTGTTCGATTCTCCGGGCTGTTGCTGTTGCATTTTTTTCAATCGATTTTATATTCTCGCAATAAATTTGATTTTAATTTTGTATTTTAATTTCATTCCGGGAATTTTGTTTCATACTCATACTAAATAAGTTTTTTTTATTAAATAAGTCCGAAAGTACGCAAATACATTATTGCAAAAACTATTTAGCTACTGCTTCGATCCTTTCGACGACGGCGTGTTATACTTATCGTAATAAATAATTTTTTTTAAATTGGCCCCGAAAAAAAATCAACGGACTAAAAAGTACGAAATAAAATAAATTTTTAAAAACCTACTTCAAAAAAAAAACCAATTCCGTGATGCACTAAAAAGGATGAAATAATTGTTGGTAGTTCTTTACAATACTAATCCAATCAGAATGGATTTAGAAAGAAGAATCACTTTTGAAAAAATATTTTTGTAATTCTTTACAACATTAATCCAATCAGAATGGATCTAGAAAGAAGAATCACTTTTCAAGACGGTGCCAGGTTGACTTTCATCATTTGCTTCGGAAATAGTTTTCATTTCTTTGTTAACCTTATGAACTTAATAAATCGCGCGTCTTCAAAAGTGATTCTTCTTTCTGATTGGATTAGTATTGTAAAGAACTACCAACAATTATTTCATCCTTTTTAGTGCATCATGGAATTGGTTTTTTTTTGAAGTAGGTTTTTAAAAATTTATTTTTTCTGGCACCAATTTCATCCTCCATTTCCTCTAATATCACCATTACAAATAAATTTATTAATTTTTACTTTGTTATCTTGTCGTCTGTTCATTTTAACACTTTACTTACTAATGCACTGTGTTCGGACACTTTTTAGCTACTAATACGTTTTAGGATGGTTAGTGGTAACTGGTAAGTAAATTACTCGCTAGTTGACTAAAGTACTGGGATAGTCTGTACCAGGCTTAATGCCGGGTTTTCATTAGTAGAATTAGTGGTAGAGTAACTGGCCTACTTTTAAGCGGTAGAGTAACTTTACCACGGTGCTAGCCCACTCTACTCTACTATAACCGGGTTTTCATAAGGTGAGTTCACAGGATAGTTAGTACTCGACCAGTATACTCTACCACTAATTCTACTAGTGAAAACCCGGCATAAGGGATAGAAGAGGTAATATAGGTTAGGTATCGTTTAGTTTTCTAGCATGGTTTAAATCCTTATCTAGCCACGCTAAGGTTGTTTTAGAAGCGCTAGTCTAGATAAACGAGTTGTAGTCGGATGAGGCAGAATGTAGGACTTAAATATTGTAGCCCGGGCTGCGGGTGGAAATCGAAACTTGCACATTTGAAACTTGAGTTGTTACCCAGCGGGGAAGAAGAGCGCTTCCACACGGCAGTTACTGCGCTTCTTTGGAAGCATGGAGTGCTTGCCTGTTCCATTCCACTTCATTGCCATTTTACATGGGGATGCCATCAGAAAGATGCGATTCCCCTTTCTTTCCTTATACCCCGGCTTCACCGGCCGAACTGCGCAAGTTCGAGAAAATTAGTCTACTGAGCTTCATTTTTGCTTGATTTCCCATACATTTTCACATTTCGAAGTCAGGAAAAATAAAGTCTGATTTCGCCCAACAGAACCTGAAATCAAGCTTGAAAGTAAAAGCTCGCTCACAAGAGAGTAATCAACTGGAATCGTGGAATGCCATTCCAGGGAGCTTTTGCATTTCTGATTTCTGGCGAAAAAGCAACAACAATTTCAACTACTGAACTCGACTTTAGCCGGTGAAGCCACTTATGCCGATTGAAGTGAACTTGATTTAACTGAGGCCGGTGAAGCCGGGGTATAAAACGCGCTTCTGAAGCTTGTGAAATGGATGCAGTGGGAAGCACTTGCGATTATTGTTCTCTCTGGATATGCGAAACTTTTAAGCTTTTGCTTTAATTGAAGGGCAAAGGAAAAGAGCTAGAGAGAGAAAATATTTCATACTTAAACAGAAAATGTCCTTAAATCACTTGCGCAGACCGACAGAAACTGATCCAAATCCAGAGCGAATTGCCATGTATACAGAGATCAACGATGAATTCGCAGCTTGCACCAAACCTACTTCCGATTTGTAATGCTCTGGAAGCGCATCACTAAAGCTTCCAGTGGAGGCACTTGCTTTATTTCCCGCTGGGTAACTCCAAATGGACGCTGGGTAGACAAGCTGCTTGGAGGTTTTGTCCTTAGAAACCACAACATATCAGAGCCAACTGAGAGAAATGTTGAAGAAAAGTTGGCAAAGTCGAAATGTCTGCAGTTGCATACAGCCTATAAAGTTAAAACTTGGCGCTTCCAGTAGAAAGAGGGCCATAGGAAAGAAATGTGAATTGGTAGGCCCCTCTAAGAATGACGAACTCCACCTCATTGTATTCAGTAGAGCAGGGACCTCAAAAGAGGAATAAAGGGAATCGCAAGGCCCATCTTACCGCGTGAACTTGCTGGGATTGCCATGCCAGTAATAATGGCCAACTTTCCAAAGGACAAAAAAATTGAAGAGGAATCCACTTTAGTTTGCGACTACATTGTGACTGATATAGACAAAAGCCCAAAAGGCGAATAACTCCATTCTTTGGAGTAAAGACTCAAATGCGCCAACCAACTCAGAAAACAGTCAAACTCTTATCTTCAGCATTGATGAAAGTTCTGTGAAGCAGTATTGAAGGTAGAACTCCACGAACCTGTATAGTTTACAATAATAGTAGGAGACCCTGTGTATTTTGGGCCTCACCACCTTCGATAGTTATAACTTTTTTATATTTGTTC
This sequence comes from Thereva nobilitata, assembly GCA_963855945.1. Taxonomy (NCBI): domain Eukaryota; kingdom Metazoa; phylum Arthropoda; class Insecta; order Diptera; family Therevidae; genus Thereva; species Thereva nobilitata. The sequence goes on along the minus strand of OY979694.1, from coordinate 50,939,181 downwards.
ATCTGGTGGAAACTAAAAAAAACAAATTTTCAGATTTTTTGGATTATTTAGTTATAAATTTTCAAGAAGTTGAAAATCGCAAAATGTTGACAAATTTTGAAATCTTTAAATTGCTCTAGATCAAAAACTATTTGACAAAGAAAGCTGGAAGTAGCACCAATTTCTTCTTCTTTAATAAGGCTTTAATACTAATGTATACAACATGTACTATTAGTAAGAATGAAACTTTTTCTGGCACTTTGAAATATTTTTTTTGTAATATCTCAAATTAATGTTATTTAATTTTGTTTGAAAAAATTATATTTTGTGCATAAACTCTTAAGGTACATATATGCCAAAATTTAGGCTGGGACGACATTGTGATCATATTGAATTAACACCTATCAACTGAATGGCAGCCTCTGGAGATCTGCCTGGTCGGTAGGCCAATTGCCAGAAATGGAGTGGGTTCGCTGTAAGACCCTCTCTAATATGCCTGTCTAAAAACTTCTCCATCGTTTTCAGGAGGAGAGGCTGATCGGTCGATAAGATTTTGCTTCCTTAGGCCGTTCATACACAAGGGACCATGGCTCGAAGCACGAGCTTTTTTTGGTCAGCGGAGGCACGGAGGCACTCCGCACGCTTCCCTTGTCCAAAAAAGCTCGTGTTCCCAGAACCATGGTCCCTCGGGTAGGAATGGCCTTAGACTGGTTCTACATATTCAACTTTTTGTTCAACACTTTGGCGTTTTCAACACTTTTTCTCTTTCGCTCGAATACAGTTGTGAAAGGGGTAAGATTATCCCTTTCGCAAGTTGCATGCGAACGAAAAGAAAAAAATGTTGAAAACGTCAAAGTGTTGAACAAAAAGTTGAACATGTAGAACCATCTTATACGATCTTTTCCCCGCCTCTTTCCAGCAACTTGGATTATGGGCCAGCGCAAAGATACTCCAGAATAATGGCAGGAGTATTGGTAAGATCTCTTCCAAGCCCCTCCGAAAGAGAACCGGGAGGGTCTGGTGTTTTTCAGTAGCCTTGATAGGCTTGAAGATAACAATGCCTCATTCGTCTTACCCGCAGTGAAAATCCTGTTTTCCAGGCCTTTTTCCTTTGTTCCTGGTGGGCAAGGATTTCCTTCGATCCAGTGTCAGGTCCTAAGGTTACTACCATGGGCGTAGCAAGGGGAGGGGCCAGGTGGGCCAGACCCACCCCAGAATCCTTCTGGCCCACCCCAGAATAAAAGTGAATCACTTATTAAAAACTCGTGATGGTACATAAGGCTTAAAACAATTTTACATAAAATAGTATGGTACAGTATGGATGTCTCCAAAACAGAGACAGGTGTGGGCCCCGGAATCTGGAGCGAAAGCATCCTAGCAACTGTCTTCCAAGCAGAGGTGTACGTTATATTGGCATGCATTCATGAGAACTTAAGAAGGGTCTACAAAAAAGAACGGATATTTATCTTCTCTGATAGTCAAGCGGCATTGAGGGCCGTAGGACCAAGTCTAAATTAGTTTGGAGCTGCCAACGTGCATTCATCGGTCCACAGCGGGCTATCGGAGCACCTACCAGCTTCCTGCAAAGGGCCCTAGCCGATCGGACTTTGATGAAACATTCTGAACGCTGGAGGTCCACGCCTGGACTGGTCAACTCTAAACGGTTCCTTCCTGGGTCGCCTCCTAACACGGCCAAGGATTTGTTGGGGCGCAGTAGAAATGATGTCAGAATACTTGTTGGCTTGATTACCACTTATGGAGGATAGAAAACGCGGAGGACCCCACCTGCAGGCTTTGCCTGGAAGAGGATGAGTCTGCTCTCCACGTCCCCTGTGAATGACCCGCAATAGCGAGGAGCAGGGTTTTCTTGTTCGAGGAGTCCTTGCGACTTCTGAACTTTTAGGTATATGAGGTATAGGGTTGTAGTACAATAGGCCAAATGAAAGCCCGCAGTACCTTTGGACCCAGTACTTCACACAAGAAAAAAAATTTTGATGGCACCATACATACCTACGTAACATATAACGCAGAATACAACCACAGATAAATTATATGGGTCTATCATCTTCAGTGTGATACCGTGTAGTTCACGACAGGCCCGATAGATGAGAAAAGTAAAAAAAAACATAAAAACGTTCTATGACATGAATTAGACGATCAAAACTAATTGAGCGATTGGATGTGCTAGTAAGAAATATTTGAATGCTGAGGAGAATTTAACAAAATAGTTATAAAATATTTTAATATCTGTTTCCTGGAAAATTTGGTCACTTAACCGAGAAAAGCAATAAAATCACGAAAGGCCGCTTTTAGAACAGCGCATGACCAAATTGCGGTGACTACGCTTTGGTCGCGACCAACGACAAGAGCTGCGTAAAGCTTGGGCTACTTTTCTTCGCTAGTATCATTAGCATCAAGATGGATGTTGATTCCTCAGTCATATTGTCAACTTTTGCGCTTCTGTCAGAAACTGGTAAAACTGCTTTATTCGCGCTGCTCACAGCTTTTGTCACAGCCTTTGTCACAGCTTTTGTCACAGCTCTGTTACCAACTATCGCAAGTCCAACACAATTAGACCCTTAGTTAATTTTCCTCAAAATTTGTGTTAACACACGATGTATGGTTTTAGTGGTAAGATCAGGCAGATCATAAGGCAGCATACTGGTCCATTGAGGCCAATTTTAGATTTTCCGAGAAAAAAAAAATCGGCGACAGATAGAGATGCTTTTCTTCAAAATATTATGCACAATGTCCTTGGATTGAGTATAGTGTCAATGAAGACAAAGTTTACTGTTTTGTTTGCAGAAACTTCTGTACAAAGAACTTACGTGCTCAAAACGAAAAGTTTGTTACAAGCGGCTACGAAAATTGGAGAAAAAAAGGAGCAGCATTACAAAAGCATCGGAAATCCTTGATACATAAGCAGTCCACCGAAATGCACGTTTCTTTCAAACATTCGATGGTTTCAGGAGGCATACAGGATAGAATTGTGAGGCAACAAGACATAGAAATAGTTGAAACAAGAAAATATTTGATCAAGCTTATCATCTTTCTGTGGTCAGTCGGTAACGGTGGTTTAAAATCTGGCCTACCCCAGCAAAAATTCATTGCTACGCCCATGGTTACTACAGATACTAAAGAGCCCGGAAACGAGTGTTCACTAATAGCTCAATGGTATCCTTGAAAGTAAAGGTAAAGGACTCCTCAGGATTGTCGAGGGAGACAATGGCATTTTTTTCGTTTGGATCTTCTCAACCGTTTGTTGTGATGCGTAAGAGCTTTCTTATAGAGGTCCCAGTTATCCCGAGACCTTAGGCCTGTAGAATAGGTTCCTAACGTCTCTCCTTTTCCTGCAAAGACCGCAGTTTCCAACCCTTCGGTTGCTGCTTCGAGGATCAACAGCACAGTTCATTGGCAGGCACAAGGTCCAGATCGGCTTTAGTGATCAGGTTATTACCTATGTGACTGGCTCCTAAGCTGAGGACTGTGCGATAAGCCTACCAGTCAGTCTGCCTAGGAACCCTAAATGCTTCCGAAGATATTGCAGAAGCTCTGGAAGTTTGTCAGACATTGATGGCTCACTTGAGATGTGCCAGTACAGTATTCTGGAACTGACGATAGTGTTGGCAAGAGGCAAGTCAATGAACTCTTGTCTAATCACATTGAGAAATGTAAGTTCATGTTTCTTGTTTCATAACCTGTAAATTGGTTATGAAGTCAAGAAGGTACTCGCCCCTAGAATTAGTATTGGTGCTTTCCCATGCGAGGTGATATGTGTTATCGTCGCAACCAATCAGTAGCTGAATGTTCCTCCTAGCGCAGTCCTGCATAAGTTTCCTGGCAGCTGATGGCGATGGCGGCGGCTTTTCTCCAGGAAGGTAGTCCGAGGCTATAACAATCCTGGGACCTACGTCTCCTGGTAGCACAACCTCCGCCGCCACCAGCTCTCTGGAGACGAACTGCGAAAGAGGAAGGCGGGTTAGTCTTTTCTCCATGAGCAGTGCTGCTCTAGGGCAGTCATGCTCGCTGAAGTAGATCAGCCTGTCAACATTGGTACGGAGGTAACCTATTCTTCCTCGGGATATCGGTGGCTCTTGAATTAGCGCCAGATTGTCCCAGATAAACCTTTTTTCAAACACTGCTGAAGCAGCATTGGTAAGATAGAGGCTTATCTGGACAAACTTCTTAAAGGAAGCGATGTTCACTTTCTTTGTTTATTATGTCCCAACCCTTTTTGCCTTTTTGGCCATAGTGGTTGGCCCAATATTCTTCTTGACTCGATTTTCTTTTTGTTAATACCAGACTGACTTTTTGCACCTAATCCCACAGTTATATTTAAGATACATCAAGAAAATGTTTCAATAATTTTAGTACACAGAACTATCACAGTTTAAATATTAATTAATCAGACTTAGAATTAAAACTCGCAACTATTTTTCAAGCAAATGCAGCCATGATTTCGTGGAGTACTTTCTTAAGAATTTAGTCGCAAATAATGGTGTTATTTGGTTACACTTCAATGAGCTGGTATTGGTGACGCTTTCAATCTTAATATTTTCTTAATTGTCTCGATAAAAGATAATAAAAGATGCCATTACGAATGAAAGATTCTACTATTCGCACCTGAAAAAAACCGTCATTAAAAATTGAATAATTTACCTGGAATAAATTTGCTGAAACAGTTGCCAAAGGTCCATTAACCCAGACACTGTTTGTCCTTAGATACTCCATAACTTTTCCCATCGTGTGTCTCTTAATCAATAAATTCGTCCTTCGCCGGATGATGTCGTTCACAACATTGAAGTTGACCTCCTCAACGTGGCCCGAATACAGTTGTTGTGTCTTCTCCTTGAAAAATTGCAAGATTTTGCCGTTTGCGCGGTCACTGAAAATCTCTCGGACAAATGCGCTCGATGCAATGTCGCTGTCGCTGGCGCGCTCCACCGATTCTGTGATGTTCTTGAAAACCAGATGGGGATTAAAAGTGACCATATCGTCTAGTTTCAGGACTTCATTCATTTCGCCAGACGTTCCACCTCGTGCCCCGAGGAATACCATCGACAGCATGGATGTCAATGCAAATGGCGACAGAATTAAGCTGCGAGCTGGACTTATCTTCTCTGATGTAATTGATTTCCAGTAGCTGAAAGCTAGTTCGTTGCAGAGTCGAGCAAACTCCTGGATGTCCTCCTGCAGGTCCATTGTGCTGGCTTCCAGGCCCATCCCTTGCTCTGGGGTTGGGTCGAGCTTTACAGGGGCGCGTGTTACTTGACTGATTTGGTTTATTTTCAGGTTACTTAAGGATGGTGGCCTCAGAACTGGTCGCTGATTGTTGAACTGGATGTACTTGTGGTCTACAAGGGATGGCTGCTTGTAGTAGTGGACAGGTTTCAAAGTGCTGGGATTAAATTTCGGTGGGTTACTAACTGTTGTTGTTAAAAGGGTCGCTGTCGTTTCATCCTCCATAATACTTGGCATTGTGGTTTGCCCCAAATCCTCACCCTTTTGCCCAGATTCACCCAACTTTACATAAGCATTTTCATTTTCAGTTATATTAAACCCTTCTTCAGATGGAATGGGTTCGTTTTGGCCCGAGCTAAGGGAATCGTCGTACATGGCTGTAACCGTAATGTCGTCTGCCTCTGATAAATTGGATGCGGATGTCGAGCTCGTTTCATCTTTGCCATCATCGATTTTCTGTTTCTGACCAGCAAGAAATTTTTCCATTTCAATATCCTCTTTGTCGCTTGACTTCAAAGTGGTAGAGACCAAAGTGTATCTTTCATCATCATCATCATCGTCATCGTCGCTGTCAAATTCAGATTCTGTAGTTTGGGCTTCTGTTGGATCATCGTCATAAGTTGCTGCAGTAGTTGGGCTACTTGCGATATTTTCTAGAAGGGTTGAGCTATCATCTTCATCTTTTTCATCGTTATCTAAATCCATTTCAGTTGTCGGCTGCTCATCGGCAGTTTCACCAGGGGAGCTTATTTCCATGTGTTCCAATACAGAGTTCTTGGTTGATGTCGGTGTCGAGGGAATTGGGGTTGTTGAGCTCGAATTGAATTTAGTTGACAGCAAAAGAGCTCCCAAAGGTGCATAACCAACAGGTTTCTGTGTTTGAGGCTCTTTTGTATTGACAGCAACTGTAGAAGTTTCCCTGACTGCGGTAGTGTCATAAGAAAGTTTCGAAATGTTTTTAGAAGTAATTTTATCTGCTTCAAGTGCCATTGATTCGAATTTGTCAAACTTCTCATTAGCGTGCAAATGCGGTGTTATTTCGATCGGTGGTGGAATGAAGCCCGCATTAATTTGCGCGATATTCGATAAGCGGTTAGATGTTTCCCCATGCTCCAAAATTTCCTGCTTAACGTTCATTGGCGCAATCGTTGCGGGTGAATCTGTAATTTGATTTAGAACATCGGAGAGAAGGGATTCAATCTCCTCTGAATTGTCTATTTCGGTAGGAATTTCTGTAATCACGGAATTACTACCCTCTAACATAGATGCTACCGTTGCTGCTTGCTCCTTGAACTCTGACATGTTCATGCTCCCCGAGGGTAGACCCCCCATTGCCTGATGATAAGCGGTGGGATTAACCGATACCGTCTCCGATGTGTTTATGTTGGCTGCAATGAAGTTGTCAACAGTTTGTGCCAAGTCGCTGGAATTCTTGACGTCGTCAATTTGCCCTTTTATCCCCGGGGGAAGCAGATGCTTTATTTCTACATCTTCGTTCGCAATTTGAGTGGGGTAAGTTCCAGCTTCAGAATCATCTTCATCATCCATCGGTTCTGTTGTTGGCATATCGGTAGTTATGCTATCGGTTGTAGTTGCGATGTCAGTTAAAATAGGGTCTTTGATTTCTACATAGAGCGGTTCGTATTTGACCACTTTGGAGCCATCTAACTCATTATCCGTTGAATTGTTGATTAAATTTTCCATCCCTCCGTCAGTTGTTGTGTAGTCCTCATCAGAGTCCTCAGAGCTCATTGTAAGCAGGGTTGTTTCCATAACTTCTGATTTTTCGGTTGTTGTTGGGGGTCGACGGAAATTTTCCGATGTCAAAATCTGCACTTTACTGTATTGAACTGGTTGAATTGTTGTTTGATTCTTATTGGCTGCTTCGAAATTTTCATCGACGTCTTGATGTTGCACGTTGTCTTTAAGGCTCTCGAGGATTTGATCGAATGAAAGTTTCGTATTCATGTCCTCCTCGTCCTGTGAAAGTGAACTAAGGATATTGCTTATGCTTAGGGTGGTCGCTTCGTCCTCCTCCGTGGGTGGCTTTTGTTTTGGGAAATTTGTCTTCACTGGAGCATTAATGTTGGCAGTCTCATTTATTTGTGACGGAGTAATTGGTGTCCTCACGCTGGTCGTGCTGGTTGTGCTTGTTCCCTTCGAACTCGTTGCCGTTGGACGAACAGAAGTTGATGAAGGTGTAGTTGGTGGTGCAGTGGTACGAGTGGTCGTACTCGTTGTTGTTGTTGTTGTTGTTGTCGTCGGCGTCGTAATTGGTGCTGTTGATGCTGATGGTGTTGTTGTCATTTTTGTTGTTGTTGTCAATTTAGTTGTTGACGGTACTGTAGGTGTAGCTGTAGTCTTTGCAGTTGTCGAACTGGTAGTAGTTGTTATCCTAGCTGGCTCTTTTGTGGAAGAAGCATAGTAGCTGGTTGGTTTTACCTTTGTCGCGATTCGTTTAGTTGTAGTTGTGGTTTTGATTGTCGTTGATTCCGCTGGTTTTTGTGATGTACTTGTTATTTCATCTGGACTAGCATTACTGGATATTGTTGTTTCGAATCTGTTGAAAATCGGCTTAATTATTTCTTCATTATTAACAAATATCTTTTGCGGATAATCAGGAGTTGGTGTTGTTGTTGTTGTTGGCTTCTTTGTAGCTGTTGGTCGCTTTCTTGGGGGTAATTTAGTTTTATTTGGTTTTGGTTGATTTTTTAATTTTGTGTGTGAAGATTTTGTTGAATTTTCAACAACATCCGAATCAGGTGTCATAACAACTTGCTGAGGCTTCTGATGTGGAAATATTTCACCGCCAGTATTACCAAATATTGCTGGTAGTATCATTGACCATGAGGATGAGACATCTGGTGTATCTAAGATTGGACTATCATTTGATGCATTCCTCTTCCATTCAACTTCTTTTGTAAGAACATTTTGGACACTTGCTACAATATCTTGAACATTTTTTTCCGGATCACGATCATTTACTGGAATATTGTGAATAATTGCTGCTCCATCGCCATCACCATTTGCAACTATGCTTTGGATCTCCTTCAATGTCATCAGACGCTTAACTAGCTCACCGTTGTCATCGAATGTATAGAACTCGTATCTGTCTGGATTTAGTAAGTTAATTGGACTAGCGACTTGAAGGGGTACCATTGGCTTTGGTATAGGCTTTCCGACAGCGTCTGTAAATTGTGGCTCATTTCCATTTAGTATTACTGATACTGATGTGACCACACTGAAAGTAAAATAAAAAATTTTGTAGTTTACTGAAGTAAGGAGTGATAATATCAAATGTTTAGTTAACGTAATAGTAAGTAGTAAGACCACTAAAATATTATTTGTAATTTGCATATTTGTTGTTGTTTTAGCTGGAAAGTTCATACTGGTTTCAACATTCAAGAATATATTTATTTACTAGCAAAAACCCGCGTGTGTTGCAACGCCTTTCAATAAAAAAGCTTGTGTGTGGACAGTCCGCGGCATAAAAAAGGTATAATGAAAAAAATAACAAATCTGTAAAAATTGATTTTGGATACTTAAAAAAATTTAGAGTATGTTACAAATTTTTTAAGATTCGGCGATAAAAAATTGTGTATACTACGTGCACAACAGATACATATTCAGAATCGGCCGCATAGATTTTGCTATGCCGGCGGATTAGACTCCTTTTGCCAAAAAAAGTATTCAATTTTGCAAATTTGGCATTCACCGTGCAGCCCAAATATGCACAATTTGGTGCCCCTAAAAAAAACTAATAATATACATTACGCACACATTTCCAACAGACGTACGGAATTTTTTCAAAGAGCTTCAGGATATACTATGTTTAATGTTCTGGCATTTGGAGCTAAGATGTGAAGATTTTCGGGTTTACCAACTCTTTAACAACCCACATGCCGAGGGAGAAGCATGGCTTTATCAGATCGAGTCCAAAAACTTTCATTGATTGTCCTTGTGACTGCAGTAGAAAATCAAATATATAGTTTAAAAAAACTAAAAAATACGCTTTTATTTTTTTCCATATACTGACTAGCAATACAAATTTTACATTCAAAATTATTTTTTACTTTTTAGTTCATTTTAAAATAAAAGCATATTTTTCAGATTTTTTAAACTATATATTTTATTTTCTACTTTTTAATCTATTATATGTCTTCCACCGTTTTGTGGTGACCGCCATATTAGATTTAAAATGACGTCACACAGCTTACTGCACTATACTCGTCATACACTTTCATTTGATACCTATACCGAGCGCGTTGTAAAGAAAAAGGTAATACCCCATTTTGTGTTAGCCGTCATTTCCTGTTTCCCGCTATTTTGAATTTGGAATGATGCCACCCAGCTAATAGTATTCAATTTGTCAGACCCTTTCATTTGGTACCCATACCGAGTGGCTCGTAAAGAAATAGGTAATCCCCCATTTTGTGCTTAACGCTATTTTGAATTTGGAATGACGTCACACAGCTAATTGTGTTCTATTTGGCATACCATTTCATTTAATACCCATGCCCTAGATCGGGAACACAATTGCAAAATTCGGCCGGCATCTTGGAACAGCCATCCTAATTTTTTTACAAAATGGACCGATTTCATTGTCACGCGAACTATGAATATGTGCAAAATTTCAAGTTGATAGCTTATATTTTCTACTTTTTATTCGGTTATGTCTTCCGCCATCTTGTGTTGGCCGCCATTTTGAATTTGAAATTTCGCCACACAGCTAATTGTATTCTACTCGCACTACCCTTTCATTTGATACCCATGTCGGGGATCGGGAAATACAATTACAAAATTCGGCCACCATCTTGATTTTTTTTTACAAAAATGTCATATTGCATTGTCACGCTATTGTCACTATGTATGCATATGGGCAAAATTTTGGGTTGATCAGTTACGTGAAAGTGGGTCAAAATCAAGTTGCAAGAGGCGTAGAATGTAAAAAATGGTGAACAATAAATTGTACTAATTAATTAATTAAAAAAAAAATTAAAATTTCGAAAAACCGAAACTTTTAGTCACTTGTTTGGGTATCCATGCATCTACAAAAAAAAATCAGATTTCTATCTCTTCTAGTTTGGCTCCAACGCGTGACGGTAGGCACAAGCCACTGACATATAGATATGGACTGCTAATTGACAACTTTCAATGGCACCATTTTTCTCCAGAAGAAGAAGACCTTTTCTATGTAAACAACAATTTTTTTTCGAATTTAGAGGAAAATAAGTAATAAGATGTACCTATGTTATAATTGATAGAAATAATTTGCCATCATTATTTTTTATTTAGTAGCAGTTTTTTCGTTAAATAAATGTATTTTTTTTAAATGTGTGAGGGTTTTTCCCTCTGTTTAACGAACTTTTAAAAATAAAGAAAATAGAGAAAGAAGAAAAAACTCTATAGCTGTCTAGTATTTTCTAATTATGTTTATATCGCTGACATGCACTGAACTGTTTTTTATTTTAAAACCGATTAAAGTTCATAGGATTTTGAAGGGGAAACGAGACAACGATAGTTTTTGGTGCCACTTTTTTGTATGGGATTTTGCTTATTTAGCAGTCCATATCTATATGTCAGTGGCACAAGCAGACAGAGAGACAGAAAAAAAGACAGACAGAAAGACAGACAGACAGACACTTTCTTTTATTAATATAGATTCAATTATGTATTAAAAGTTTCGTGCAAGGGAAGTTAGAAGCTTCCTTATTATAATATGGACTGCTATTTCTATTTTCATAAGTTGCTAAGGCTTCCCTAGAACTGATTTTGATGTTCTTAAAAAGTTAAAGTTCTTAGAGATAAGGTTATCTTATAAAGTCCTTAATATCATAAGATGCTACCGTCTGATGAATATGTCTAGATCGTATTCTCAAATTCATCTAGATTCGCCCTGTATTTTCTGGCTGTTTTGATGGAGCTCATAAAATAGGGTAACACAGGTCACAGGTAATATTCTGTTATTTGCTTCTTCAAAAACGGTATTTTTTGTAAGAAAATTTAATAAAAAAATATTCTCCTTGAAGATGTGTTTCTTGTAGTGATTTACGTAAAAAAAAAAGAAGAAAGCCACATTGGTGAAGAAGGAAACTATATGTTGATGGTCACAAAACTCAGTATAATTTATGCAACAAGTTGGTTGGAAATTTTACACACATGAGGTGCTTGAGAAATTCCCATCTACTACAAAAAAAATTTGATATCAACTTTCGCGAAGATGCCATACTTTGAAGACGAGTGGGGAAAGATAGCAAGAGATTTCGAAGTTTCCTGGATTTTATCCCCATTGTGTTGGAGCTGCTGACGGAAAATACTTTGTCATGCAAATCCAAAGAAAAAACAGTGGCAGTATCTTTTACAACTACAAAGGAACTTTTGGCATTGTTTTGATGGCTATTTCTGACGCAAATTATAATTTCATATACGCTATTGTTGGCTGCCAAGGCAGGATATCTGACGGAGGTGTTTTTGAGAAACGTCAGCTCTTATCCTTGGTCTTGGTCTTGGCAAAAACATGATAAACCAACATCTGCAATATAAGGGAATCCACCACTATGAGATACTTCCAGTTGATAAGACGATTCATTCTTAACTCTACTGTGGACAAGTAGAGAGATTACGCCATGCAATTGAACGAAAACGGCCCGTTGAATAACAATATCAAACCAACGCCCGACCACTCACTTTTTTAATGACCCGTCAAAAAGGAAAGTTTGGTTGGGAAGTTTTGATGCATCCACCGGTGGTCCAGACGTAGCACCGTCATCCAGGACAATCTGCTCAATGTGGCAATTCCTATCAATGGTAAACATGTTGTTTTTGGACTCGTTTTAGTCATACCGCCACCGTACCGTGGCTATGGCCTGAATTTGCCGACAGGATTGCTAGCTCGGTCCACTTTGGCCGCCGCCCTCCACATCTGCCCGCCCGGGACTACGGCCCCCTCTACACCCCCCACGCTACGCCACTGGAAAGATTGAATGTTGGACGCGACCTAAATTTAATGCGTGAATTGGCTGTTGAATTAGATCGTCTCAATGAATTTGTTCGCTCATTTAGTTAGATTAATGGCTGAATACCATCGACAGCCTGAGAATTTAGTTGTAGACGCGAGTATATGGTTATTAAAGTTAACAGATATTCGTCGTTTTAATGATGCCGTTCAAGCTGATGTAGCAGTCGTTTTCAGAAATGTCGTCCTTTCAAAATAAAAAAACATTTCGTAGCATTTCTGTATTGGATTCATTTTTAGATTCTTTGGCTTATCCATTATTGTTTCCAAATGGTGATACTGGCTCGCAATTAACATGGCGCACAACATAACTTTTACTTCTTCTTCTACTGCTCCTCGAAAAAAAATACAATGCTGCAATATTCTCGTTATCGCCTTGCTATTCGTGATGAGTTCTATAAATGTTCGTATTGAAGGCACTCGATTACATTTCATTCGTCAAAACCATGCGGAACTTCGGGCAGAATTGTATACATAATAACTTAACTAATTTTTTGCATCAACATCCGAATGGTGCTGATGGCATTCATGCATTTGGCCGGGAAATATTTTTACAATCTTCTAGATCTACCATACAAAGGGCAATAATTGATGCACGCACACGTACATGCAAAATGCTTGAATCGAGAAATAAGGGATCAAAGTTTTGAAAATAGTTCAAACCGACGCATATAAAGTGTGATCACTTTTAACTAAACAGTAGGTACAATTAGTCTGAAATTTTTTAACAATAAATATGAATATTTTCACTAGCACTAGCTGGAACCCCTATAAATCCCACATTTCCGCTTCTCCTTACCATCTTACCAAAAAAACCTTGTTGATTAATTCTGAACCGATGCTTAGAGGGCTTCAGGATACACTATGTTCAATGTTTTTCCATTTGTAGCTAGAATGTCAAGATTGTTTTGTCAAGTTTTGAATTTCGGTCATATTTCGGCGGCGATTTTGAATTTCGATGTTCTGAAAAATAAAATATACCCCATGTAACTCGCGAATCAAATCTTTCCTCTTTATATAATAAGTATAGATAAAGATCAATTATTGCTCTTTCTGTGGCAATTTTACAAAAAAAATACTGGAAGTTTTATTTACAAGCAGTTTTGTAAATTTGCAATATATATTATTAGGAATATTCCAATTCTACTTTACGTATTTTTACCAACTATGTAGTAAATATACATTATTTTTGGAATGTAAAAATACAATCAGAATTGGTGCTTTCACTTCATAGTTTTATAAATTTCCAAAACTTTTGTGTATGCCCTCTCCCTACACTGTCAAAAAAATATGTAAATTCACAGCCCAAATGTATAGTAAAATTACAAATCGCGTTATGCAATACTAATTTACTACACAATTATTGCAATTTTACTATAAATTTTGTAATTTCACATAAAGAAATTGAGAATCTCCAATACTGCATGACGTAAATGTTGATTACATGAACGTGACCTATATTTTACACAATGTTGTGTATTTTTCTAAATCGTTTATGTAGGAAAATTACAATATTTCTTAGTATTATTTATCAACGTTATGTACTGAACTTTGTACTGTAATTTTACAGTAAGAGGCGTAATTTTAGAACTAATATTTTCAGTAAAATTAAAAATTGGATATTTTAATGTAAGGTTTAAATCTTTCCTCTCATGTATATAATTCACAGGTAACAATGGAATACTAAGCAATACTTGGTCTTAAGTTAAGGTCAGACCTTTGACTTTGGTCAGGGTCTGGGCAGTTCTTGTAAAAGCCAAGAAATTTTTGATAATTTTTGATGCTTAGAGCCGTTTCACAATTAAAGCTTCAAGCTGCAAGATTCAAGCTTCAAAAATTGGGATAAAAGGGTATGTACAATGATTCACATTCACAGCTTCAAGCTGCAGTGCTCAAATAAAGCAAAATTCAGCTGAAGCTTGTAGCTTGAAGCTTGCAGCTTGAAGCTTTTATTGCGAATCGGTCCTTGCATGGTGAACAAAATGCTTTTTTTATGTATAGGGAGAGGGCATACACAAAGGTTTTCGAAATTTACAAAACTATGAAGTGAAAGCTCCAATACTGATTTTATTTTTACATCCCACAAATAATTTATATTTACTACACAGTTGGAAAAAATACGTAAACTAGAATTGGAATATTCCTAATAATATATATTGCAAATTTACAAAACTGCTTGTGAATAAAACTTCCAGTATTTTTTTTGTAAAATTACCACAGAATTTTTTTACAGTGTATACATAAAAATAGCATTTTGCTCACCATGCAAGGACCGATTCGCAATGAAAGCTTCAAGCTTTTTTTCATGTATGGGGGCCGCCCCAATTCTCGACACTGAACATTTTAGGCTATCTAAAAATTAGGTTGTCAAATGTACATTCAAATTGTATTTCTAAAAACAAAAATAAATAATTAAAATGTAAATGATGGTTTGTTCCTAATCTAAAATCTCCGAAAATTCCGATTGCTTTGAAATTTTGATACAACGTTGCATTCGAATATGTTTTTATATACTTGACCTATGCATTTATTTTAGGCCATTTATAATTTGGGGTTGCCATAATAATTTTTCTTGAAAAATAGTGAAAAACCTACAAAATATGGATAAAATGTACCAAAGCGCCCTCTAGCGGCACTATTAAATAGAATTAAACTTCAGAAATCGATTCCTTGAACCCGAAAACCCCTATATACGTGTGCCTGGAGAAAAAACTTGTTTTTTTCTCTTTTGAATGTAGCAATCTTAAGTATTGACAAAAAATGTCTATTTTTGAAAATCCGGAGACTCAAAATAGACTTTCGAACTATGGTTTTTTGGGCAAAGTTGCTCAAAATTACCCATAGAATATCGCTGGGGGTGTAATAGGTAGGTTAAAAATTTGACCCGCCCTAATGAGCATGTATCGAGATAAATGAGGCGAGGTGTGATTGTAAATACGTAGTGAAGAGACATGGGTTTCCTCTTTCTTACTTCTTTTAGGGCAGTAATATTCAACTTCAAATAAGGCCAGGTGAATAAATACGTTCTGGAGAGACATTTCTTACTTCTTTTGCGACAGCAAAATTTCCAACTTGGAATTGGCGGGTTGAGATTGAAAAATATAAATATTGTGGAGCTTTCAATCAAACTCGTAAAAAAAGCTCTTCATTGGTATTAATTTTCTTTCTTTTTTCAATTTGCTTGTTTTTGTCATTTTGGCATTACAAAGCACCTCGTCTCATTTGAAGTATGACATTGTACTGGCTCAAAAGAAAAAAAGAGGTACCTCTTACAAACTCATTTTATAATCGTGTCCTACCTAGTCGGGTCCAGAGTGTTGGACACGGTTCTTTTAAGATTCAATGCAATAAAAAATCACAAAGTGCAATTATTTTAAAAAAATGATTAAATGTTATTGTTTAAAAAAATAATCCTTGAACGCGGTATGAACTATACAAATAGTTTTCTATTAGAAGTTGACTTTGTCGTGTCTTGGCAACCCTAAAATTCACTCCACAAAACACAGTAAACAGTAGTGTGTTTTGAATGTTTTAGAAATCAGTTCTCTCTGCTTTTGTTTTTAGTTTATTCTGAAGTCGTTCGTTTTGCTAACTGTAGATAATTTCCGATAAAGAACCTGTGTGCCAAAAGTTATTCACTTGGCTCAGTATGTATTATTTTGTATCTATATAGCTCATATAGCATTTACTATTATATTTTACATGTTTAAGTATGTGTATCCTACTTCATGGGGATACTTAAGACCTACGGTCTGGTAATATGATTATACCCAGCAGGAAATGTACTGGTTACCGGATCGATTCTGTAATATGTTACTAGTAAGGTCAATCGATTACTTTCCTTATTACAGAACCGATTACTTTTACACGGGCATGTCCTAGGCTGGTAAGAGCTTATTGTCTTCCTTACAGGTAAGGACTTACTTCATGCAGGAAAGGTAATCGCTGAAAACGGCAATTACTACGTCCTGAGGATGTAACTACTGACTGCCTTGTCCTAACTACACTGACGAATTTATTTCTTGCAGAAAAGGTATTGCTCCAATTATTTATTGCAACAGGAAATTAGAATTTATTAAGATATATTTATTTAAACTAAAATTAATCGCATTCTTAAATTAATAAAATCCAAAATTACTTGCATTAATTAAAGCCTAAATTACACATACAATTTCGCATTTGCTTGTCCTTTCCAATTTTTTTACTGCACGCAGAAATTTTTGTTGTAGGTATATATTTTTAACAGCACGAATTGCCTGAATATATTATTGAACTTATGGTGAGAAAATACTTGAGGCCTTACCTTAAGTAATGAGCAGTAAATGAAAGGGTAATGATACCGATGTTGTAAAATTTAAATCAAATTGAAATACCTACAATGAGAGCATCCATGTTATTACCCTTTCCATTACTCAACATTACTTGAGGTAAGGCCTTACAATTTTAAGCTTTTCAGACAAGAAATAATCAATTACCATGGAAGGGCAGACAAATTTTCCTACTGGGTAATGTTTAGTTTGTAACATACTTATGTATTTAATCGGAATAAAATTATTTTGACTTTGACTTTGACTTCGTTCGTTTTGCGACCAAGTTATAAAAAGGAAATATATATAGTTTTCATAAATAAAAGGTTAATTAAACGTGTTGTGGTTTTATTATAACAATTTAATTCCAAAATTTTCTTTATTGCTTTTGATTTTCATTGTCTTTTTCCCTTCTAGTACCGATTTCATGTATGAGAAAAACGCGTGGGGGAAGTGCAAAGGCGTGGGGTCCTAAGCCCCCCCCTAGCCCCTGTGTTGCTACCGGCTCTTTGCACGGCAGGGATGTTTCGAGAAAATTGAAATAAGTTTCATTGTGAATTAAAGTTTCGATTTCGCTCATTTTTGTTTATCTAAAGGTAAACGCACAAATTATAAATAAGATAAACAGCGAAAATTGTCGGCGAGTCTCGACCACAGGCGGTACAAGTTTTCATTATTTGGATAATATGCGACCAAATAGACCACATTCCGCACGTCGTAAAGGAAATATAGCGGCAGTAGCTGAGCTAACAGTGTAACGCGATGATCGTGATGAATCGGTTCGGCTTGGCTTGTCGAATGGAACAACTTGGGATATTTTACGTAAGGGCCGCCAGCTTAACCGGTTAATAATAGGGTACCAAAGTTCTGCTTCGGTCGGGTCTTCACCTAGCGGGAGGTGCACCTCATTGTTCACACTGTGGTCTGGTACTGCCTGCGTCACAACCTTTGTCGGCTGACTAGCGAGATTCACTTGTTTTAGGAAGCATAACACTCTGACGAGGCTGCCTCCCGGTTCAGCCGGCTGCAACTAATTTCACGGTTCGGACCGGTGAATTGGCAGCCTAAATCATGTGATATCACATCTCTAGACTTTTTCCTCCTTCGGGGCTACATGAAGTCCAAAGTCTTGGATAAGCCGGTTACGATTGACCACTCAAAATGCTCGAACGCTTCATCGAAAATTGGAACTTGGTATATAAATTGGCCGTTTGGTATATAAGCTTTTGAAGTAATTTTAAGCATTTTTTATAATATGACATTTTTGCGCGAAGTGGACCCATTTCGAGTTAGGGGGTTTGGGGGGTAAAAAGGGGGTTAAAATTGAAAAAAATTTCTGCCGCTGCGTATGTAGGTTTTACTAGAGCTAAATAACCGTTAAATACTAGTGGCAGACATTTTTGACCATTTGGACCCTCCCCAAGCCACCCCTAGCTGAAGTTGCCATTTTTCTCCCCACACCCTAGCAAATAGTCACAAATGTCTGCCACTAGTATTTAACGGTTATTTAGCTCTAGCAGAACCTACATACGCAGCGGCAGAATTTTTTTTCAATTTTAACCCCCTTTTACCCCCCAAAACCCCTAACTCGAAATGGGTCCACTTCCCGCAAAAATGTGATATTATAAAAAATGCTTAAAATTACTTCAAAAGCTTATATACCAAACGGCAGAAGGTTGGGACGACACGATTTTTTCAAGTGCCAGCTCCCCTACTATTTGATAGAAGTTATCTTTGAGAAATAAATGGTTTTTTTGTATGACAATAAATATTAGATACCCTATAATTTAATTCTTTTTTTTATTTTTCAATAAGTACCTTTAAACGAATCACGGAATATTATCGTGAGTTGAACTTTCTCAGTTTTCATTCAAAAAACAAAAAAAAAAACAGTCACGTATATATTTAATTATAATAGAATATCGACCAAAATCTGTTTTCATGCCATTCACTTTTATATAAAATCTAGGAAATTTTCAACTCCACATAATCGTATTTCGTTTTATAAAAATTCATGTTCAAGGAAACAAAATTTCCTGTTCTATTCATTCGTTTTTCAGAAGATTCAATTTTCATTCACATTTCATGCATATAGCGGATAGGAAATATTTCCAAGAATTATTTAGTAATAAAGCGATACATCTAACGATATTTTAAATTCACCATGAAACTTTCATCCCCCACAATCCCTGACGATCCTTCAAACGTGCCATATATACTGCCACTTTGAATTTAACATTTCCGTAGAAATATCAATTTACCTTACATATATGGAATAACATCAAATGAAAAGTGATGTTCATTTGTGGTATGCAGTTTTTTTTTTCTTTCACGGAAAATGCGAAATTCTTGTTATTTCAACCTTGCAGGATAAAAACTATTCAATCAGTCTTCAAATAATTTAAAAAACATCAAATCAAAAATTCAATTTGATTTTTTTTGCATACTAAAACTACAAGATTTTTCTGGGAAAAAGCTTTTCCTCTGGGTAAAAAATTACATTTATTAAAAAGATTGCTCACTTCCCAAATTTACTATGCAAATTCATCTATCTATTCATCTATGCAAATTGTTAGCGAAATTTTTCTCTTAAAATTGCAAACCGCCCTTCAGCATGCCAAATCTTATCCCACCGCTGCTGCACCAATATTGATTCAACGTTCAACAATGTTAGCTGTTCCACTTATAGAACCGATTAACATAATCAGCTTCAGCATCAGTCAAAACAAAACCAGCGGACGTGTTTCGCTGAGGGAACCAGCCCGTATCAAATGCATCTAAAATTTGCATAACCAGATGATAGCTGGAATCACTAAATCTATGGATGGGTTCCACTCGAATAGATACAGCCGCCGCCGAGGGAATGCTGGAAGCCACATTCTTATGCTCGGCTGAACATCCCCAATCACTGGCGCTACTCAAAAGCTTGAAATGCTCCAAAAGTGAAGCAGTTTCCTTTTTAGAGTTTTCCAGAGAACGCAACCCAAAAAGACCAAACAAAATAAAAAAAGGGAAAAATAATGATCAGCATCGGCAGCAGCACAGTGTTTGACGACTCCACCTTGTAACCCAGATTTGGCAATGGCAGTGAAAACATACCCCAGTTACTCATTTACATAACTTGGGCCCCACTAAACTGCCACAACACACAAGACACCATGCACAAGTTCATGAATAACCAGGTATGCGCCCAGGTGACAGCCGAAAACTGGAAACTGCTGCCGGGCCAGAAGACGATTAACGGCGTCATCGCCAAAACACCGGAGGAATCACATTCGCTGTACCTGAGCTGGAAGCAAGGAACGTTGACCTCTTGGCCTGCAACGGTGCCGCCTTGGTAAACGGGTAAATAAATGAAGGCTCACGTCATAGAGTTGCCGAGACTAATGCAATGTAATCAAGCCTCACGGATGCTTTAATTACAGGAATAAGATTGTTGAAATGCAGATGATCTCATCAGGCGGATTCCCTGCGCTGAAGCTTTGCCACCTTGATGCAGTTTTGTCACGGATGAGTAATTCCACTGCAGGAAGATTCGTTTGCGCTTTCATGGACTAAGGCTCCACTTTTAATTTGCACTTTACTCCTTTTGTATGTTGGCAGAAGACAGGGGTGGTATTACGTAAGTTGTTTCAATCGACCTCTTCATACAAAAATCTTGAATTTTTGTATGGAGAGGTCGATTGAAACAACTTACGTAATATGACCCCAGGTCACACGCTATGCAAGTCACTTGATGGCAATCCACAGGTTAGTCGTGCAGGACTCGAAGGAGAAAAAGATTTGTTGAGCGAGGCAGGGCCTCTTATACAAGGTGTAAAATGTGCTGCAGGCGGTGGCAGTATATTGGCCTGGACAAAATGTTGCTGCAGTGCTTATGGCCAGAAGGCGTTGAAGAAGTTAAATATAATGTAGGCTCACCTCCAACAGACAGAACAGAAATTTAACATATATTAAACTTAAGGTGCGTTTAAACCAGTGATTCCCAAAGTGGTGCATATGGACCCCTGGCGGTCTATGGGATGATCCAGGGGGTCCGTGATAATTAAAAATTATTTTGGGGGTGCGCGAACAACTACCGGGGGTCCGCGAAAAAGATCGAAAGTTTTAATATAAAAATTACAAAAATTTAAAAAGCGATGTTTCCCGCACTACCACTCGGCGCGGACGAAATCGAGAAGCAAACAGCTTATTTTACTGACTTAGAGAGCCGGTTTAAACGATGCGCTCCAGCGCATGCGCTTCACGAACTTTGTGGATAAAGGGAGAAGTGGAGTGGTACTTCTCATCACTCCCACTTCTCTCTTTATCAACAAACGTTCGTGCGGCACATGCGCTGAAGCCCACCGTGTAAAACGGGTCTTATTCTCCAAATTTTATGAAATATATTTAAAGTTACAAGGTGATAAATTAAATTTCCTCAAAACTAAAAGTATTATATCTGCATTTGTTACAAAACTTTTGTTATACAAACAGAATTTGGGCGGAGGAGAATGTTCTCAGACGTTCGCAGGTGGAGCGCTCTTTACCAACATATATTCTTATCTTCTTAATACTTTTCGTTAACGCCCCACGCTTTTTACATTTAAGTCAGTTACATTTATAAATTTTACCAATTACTTCATTAATTTCATTTTGAGCTTGATTTTGAAACGTAGGTTGTTCCCATGTACTGGCTGGAGCAATAAAAACTACATTCAAAATTATTTTTTACTTTAACTTTTACTTTAAAATAAAAGCGTTTTTTTAGTTTTATTAAACTATTTATTTTTTTTTTCTACTTTTTAGTCTATTATATGTCGCCACTGTAAAAATCGTCATACCCTTTCATTTGATACCCATACCGAGCGGGTTGTAAAGAAAAAAGTAATCCGCTATTTTTTGTTACCCGGCAGTTTAAATTTGGAATGGAGCAACCTTAGAATAGAGAAGAGAAGGAAGCGCAATTAAATAAAATCGGGGAAGCATTTCGGCAGCACGTAATCACATCACTCTCATAATATTGCTGCAGCTCCCGGGCAATGGCGCTATCACATTTAAGGCAGAAACAGATTACACTTAACAACGCGGCGCGACAACGCTGTTCGGGAGATGCATGAAACCAATGAACATATGGTTCTTTCTTTTCTTTTAGAGCGAGAGGTTCTTGAATCTAAGTGCTTCTCTCGAATCCGTATACATGTACGATATGTTCTGTTCCTTATCTTCTCTCTTCTAAGGGAGTAACACAGATAATTCTATGCTACTTGTCATACCCTTCCATTTGATACCCATGTCGTGGGGTCGGGGAACACCATTGCAAAGTTCTCCCGCCATCTTTGAGCCACCATATTTATTTTTTTACAAAAAAATCAGATTCAATTGTCAAGGGGAACTATACATATATGCAAAATTTGAAGTTGATACGTTATATTTTCTGCTTTTTAGTCTATTAGGTCTTTCGCCATTCGGTTTTGGGCGCAGTTTTGAATTTAGAATGACCCCACACAGCTAATTGTATTCTATCTGGCATAGAGCGCGTTTAGGCCCAAGTTACTATAAATCTGTTAAATTATCGCTGTTAACTTAACACCGTTCTTGCATACCATTTGACAGTTCTCATTTTACAACTAATAATAACCAAAAATTATAACATTTCTCATTTTCTAAATAATAACAAGCAAAAAAAATTAATAATAATATCTTCATGCTGTATTAAAATATTACTAAATTATTTGTTTACAACAAAAATTCACAATTAAACGTCAACTCCTTTTGACAGTTAGAAGCTGTGCTACATTTTAGCTAAGCTAAAAAGCACAAATAAGTTTGCTAACAGCGCTAAATAAATTGACGTTTATGCCGTTGTTAACATGACTATTGCAAAAATCGGCTGCCATCTTGGAACCGCCATCTTGAGTTGGTCAGATTGCATTGTCCGCGAAATTTACATACAGCTGGGCAAAATTTGGAGTTTATGGATATGTGAAAAAGTTCCGGATGTCGAAAAGCTTTTTTTTTGTTCGCCTTTTGCGATTATTGTTTTTTCGTTTTTTTCCAAGGGTCGTTTTTCCAAGCGGGCCCCGCACTAAGTACTAACCACGTCCAATGCTGCTTAACTTCTGTAATCGAACGAGAACTGGTCTATTGAGTATGCTTATGGCACGATTTATGATCATAAAGATAATTGCCAGTTTTCCTCGTTCTATAAAATTTCTGATAACTCTAGTAGGCTCAAAATCTGATCCGCTGAGAGGGATTCCGCTGAGATTCTTCCACTTAAAATTATTTTAGTATTAACTACCTATGTACCTACATTTTCAAGCACAATTGCATTTTTTTTGTTGTCTTAACAATCTATCTATATATATAAAAGTGAAAGTATGTCTGTAAATGTTCAATAGACTCCGAAACCGCTCATCCGATTGGCCTGAATTTTTGTATATAGGGGTTTTCGGGTACGGCGGGTGTTCCTACGAGGTCTATTTTGCTCTATCTCGAACACTTCGGGTGGCTGTAGTGTACCGATATCCGTAAAATTCGAAATTTTGTATGGGAGGTACTCTTCGAATTACTGCTAAAGAGCTCAGATCTATATTATTTTGGTTTTTTCCGAAAAAAATACGATTCCCAAAGTTTCAGATCGATCGGTCCAAATTTAAAATGGCGGCCAACACAAAATGGTGGATTACCTTTTTCTTTGCAAGCCATTCGGTATGGGTATTAAATGAAAGGGTATGACAAGTAGTATCACCTGATTACTACTATTGGTTTATGGGTGCAGCATAGGCGCGCCGGGTCCCAGCTAGTAATATATAAAAGTGAAAGTATGTCTGTCTGTAATTGTTCAATAGACTCCGACACCGCTCATCCGATTGGCCTGAATTTTTGTATATAGGGGTTTTCGGGTACGGCGGGTGTTCCTACGCGGTCTATTTTGCCCTATCTCGAACACTTCGGATGGCTGTAGTGTACCCATATCCGTAAAATTCGAACTTTTGTATGGGTTCGAATTACTGCTAAAGAGCTCAGATCTATACTAGCCAGTAGTAACTATTTACAAGTGAAATTTTCGGTTAAATGGCGACAGAAAAAGCAAATATTGTTGCATACTTGTTATTTCATGAGGAAAAAGAAAAGAAACCAAAAAGAAGGCGTTTGTAATCTTATATTTTGCCATTTATTAACAACAACTCTTTTATATTTGTTTAGAGATATACTCGTACATATAATATCTTGTAGAGATTTTGTTTTCAAATCTCAATTTCTATATGTCCCAATTGAAAAATCCATAGTTCTAGACAATTCTGGTACAAAGATATTAAAATTTAAATCTCTCCTTTGTCCTATAACCGCCTGCGGCTCTAGAACTTCGCTTTTTTTTATAGACCAGTACCCAACCGATATCACCTCTACTTTTTTCGGCGGCGACCGATTTACTTGAAATTTTAACTGACTCAAAAATCAAAGTCTACCATATGCCAATGTGCCCTTTTCCTTTTAGGGGTGGAAATATTTTTGGTCAAAATAACCCCGTTAATCGATAGAGAGGCTAATTTTAAGCAAAAAATGTAGTACAAACTTTTTTTGTAAAATTGATCTTTTTTACACGACTGCCCCAAAAAAAGGAGTGTAATGTGTTTAGGTTTGTTGTGTGTATGTACGTTGTTTTCTACCACCATAACTTCTAAACCCCTGAACGGATTTAGATGACTGGGGTACCGTTAGAATCGTTTAATGAGTCTGAGTAACATAGGCTAGGTTAATTTTTAAAAAAACAATATGGCGGCCGTCAGACGCAATTTACATAACGCCCAATTTAATTTTTTTTTCTGATTGGGTCAATATGGGTATCAAACGAAAGGTAAAATTGAGTCGATTTCAAATATATATAACACTTAATAGATATGTGTTAAATGATCGCGAATTTTAAGCTTAAATAAAATTAAATTACTCAAAACGTCTTTTATTAACCCATCACCATGAATGAACACTTAATAGTTAAGCCTAGTATGCTGTTGAGGCAAAATTAAAATTCCCTAAACAAACGCTATGTAACACGACTGCCCCAAAAAGGAGTGTAATGTTTTCAGGATTCATGTATGTATGTTGGTATGTTTCTTTGTTCCACCATAACTTCTAAACGCCCGTGAGCCCGAGTAACATAGGCTTTAATTTTTAAAAAAAACAGTATGGCGGCCGTCAGACCCAATTTACGTCACACCCGATTTATTTTTTTCTTTTTCTGATCGGGTCAATATGGGTATCAAATGAAAGGTCTCATTGAGACGATTTCTGCCTAATCTATCAGCGTGTCTAAATTTAGATAGAATAAATCAAACTTCGATAACTTTACTTTTGCATTAAAACTGTATCTCAATAGTTGTAAGTGCTATAATAATAAGAAGTAAAATAAAATCACTTATTAAAAACTACATTGGTTTACGAATTATAATCACTAAAATATCATAAAATAAAAAACAAAATAATTAAAAATTAGAAAACACGACGCCGAATTAAAAAATGAACTAAAAAGTCAAAAACAAGTTTTAAGTACTAATGTAAGACAGAAACAAGGTAGAAGATATTTTATTTATTTTGTTAAGTATCACACAACTATCGTATATGTATAATCTGTATTTTTGCAGCCGGGGTACAAAATGTTACGAGAATAAGTACAATTAAAACTGTACCCGACTGAAAAAATACAGATTTTACATATACGATAGTTGTGTGATACTTAACAAAATAAATAAAATATCTTCTACCTTGTTTCTGTCTTACATTAGTACTTAAAACTTGTTTTTGACTTTTTAGTTCATTTTTTAATTCGGCGTCGTGTTTTTTAATTTTTAATTATTTTTTAGTTATAAGCGTTTGAAAAGTTGCAATTTTCATTAAAAAACCCCACGTTTTCGAACAGTTTTTGGTCAATAAGTCTTAGGACTAAAAATAAAGCTTATAAAAAACGAAGGAAATGGTTTTTGAATGAATGCTCTAAGTATAAAACAAAGCGAGTAATGATTGATCGAAGGGGACCTATTTCAAACCAAATACTCAAAACGTTGTATTTAACGTCGAATAACGGAAAATCGATGCGTTTTTCGAGGATAACTTATATAAAATTTTTTAAGGTGCTTGAAAAGAGGGCAAAAGTCATTAAATGTAAAATGAATGAGTTATGACAAAGAGAAGGTGTACCGTTCAAATTTTTTTTAAAAAAATGTTCAATAAAACTAATACCACTTCCACCCAAATTAAAATTTATCATGTTCCACGTAGGATTGACTTTATTTTAGAGATATCTTTCGGATCTATATAGTTTGAGCGATTTTCAGCGGGTATTTTTACAAATGGGTACGATCAAAATGAAAAGGGGATATTACGAATTTTACCGATTTCTGCGTTTATTTCAAAAAAACTCAAAAACTATTGAAGATACGTAAAAAACTGTTCAGTAACAAAATTTAGATTTTTCCTCAACAAAAATTTTGGTTTTTTATGTATTGCGGTAGCTTAAAAACTGACGGAGATATAGCAGATTGAAGTTTACTTTTTATAGTGTAAGTACCAACTTTGCTTAGCCGTTTGACGATTCACGTCTTGAAAATTAAGGGTTTTAATATAATACAATTAACACAGTATTATAGCCGTGAAATTACCTACAAAATGGTTTTTGAATGGTCACTGTAGCTTGAAAATTGATCCCGCTACAGTAAAAAAAACCGAACGACTTTTTTTTTAACTTTCGGAGCAAATGATTTTCGGAGCTCTTGTGAGCACATTACGGTATTTCACGTATACATACATGCTACATTTGGTATAAAGGTTTAATATACATTTTACAACAGTAGCCCCAAAATAGAAGATATTCTAGAAGCTGGAAGGTATTGCGCAATACTTTTGTACGCATCTGCTAAAGATGTTCAATTAAATAAAATGAAAAAAATTGACGATTTGCAATCTTTTTTAGAGCATAGGTGACTCGAGTGTTCGGGGGTCGGTACCCCGCCAGTATATATACATCCATGCACACGCACACATACACACACACACTAAAAAATTTACTAAAATACGTTCTGAACTTATAACTAAATTTGTGTGTCTCAAAAAGGGTAGACTTTGAAAAAGGTGGTAAGTAGAGCCTAAATCCAAAATTTCATCAAAATCGGTGGCCGCCGAAAAAAAGTAGAGGTAATACCCCATTTTTACGGTTGGGACTGAACTATTCTCCAATGGAAAATTCTGAGTACATATGTATATCTCTAATATAAAATATCGATTCAGAATATTGCGTTATATATAAACATTTAAAAACTTTCAATTTGGGCCCAATCTATCGTACTGAAGAAAGATAAAACTTTTAAGTCATTTTGAACTTTGGGAAAATTGTGAAATGAATCCTTAGGACAGCCGGTGTGATATTCCAAACTAAAGAAATAAGTTTAAGTTGAAACTTTCTAGTGAACCAATGCTAATAAATGTTTATAGGAGCCTGAAATGGTTATGACATCTACGTGTATAGAATTCCATAATAATTGCTTCAACGTTATGACTGCAATAAATGTTGGGTTTAAGTTTTATTTTATAATTAGTGTCTTCAAATTCCAACCACGACAGCCTAATTAGAATTTCAAGCCGGCTCTTATGTGCCGACTAATGCTCCTCCATACATTCTCCTTACCATAAAATAAAATCATCGTACATTACTTAATATATCAAATAATTATTCATTTTTCACCTCTAACCCACTCAATTACAATTTGGGTCCTTAGATCCTTGAAATCACACACATACACAATTAAAATATAAAGGATATGTATCATAGCAATCTGTAAAATCATTCCAAAACCCAAAGCCCCAAAATCTATTAACAGGCTTACATAAACGCAATAATTGACCTACCTGGATCCGATGATTTTCTTAGATGCCTCACCATCCCTCTCGGCATTATCCTGTGGGTGACTGTACGTAAGTGTACTGGAGTGGTGTAGTGTTAACATTAGCAGGACTGTACAGAGCCTCCGCCCCATCTTGTGAGTTATCTGTAAGTAAGACAAACAGGACCTTAATTAGATTTGGGGAATACGCTCCTACCGAAAATTCTATCTTTTATCTAACAACAAGGATTATGTGTGTGTCTAGTAGATATTTGAAGTTGACGGGTTGAGTTGGCTACAAGGCCTTGCAGCCCACTAGAGATAAAGATAGAGGGAATATAAACGGACGAACGAAACAGACGGACGGTTAAGGGATAAAATAATCTTGATTGTGGTTTTTGGTAGGACAAGGCTCTACGAGGTTTTACCAGATGCTCCTTTTGATGTTCGAACACTTTATTAGCAACGCAGATGAAAAAAGGAATTCGGATACTCTTTAAAGTCTTGACTAAATACAGTCAGGCGATTTTATAAAGTCGGGGGTGAAGTAGAGAAGATGTTGATCCTATAAATACATTTTCACTAACATTTGTTTTCAGCTGGGGAGGAATGAAAATATTTTGTTCGAAGACAGCATTTCTCTGGCAATGAGCCTTAATCAAGACCTTTTGTAATTCCAAGGATTCCGCAACATTTAGATAATTTTATGAAGCTATCCCTTATCTTATATTCTGCTAAAGATTAAGATAAAATGTTGCTCTTTTTGATTTTGAATTTATTTTAATTAAATAAATTTTTGGGCATTATAAAATCAATATTTAAAATTAATCTTTTTTCCTGGGCACATTTTTTTAGAAAAGACCTGATTTGTAATATTTATAAGTGTGCACTACTATTAAGTCTAAATAAATTTATTCGTTTTTTTTAAATTCCCAAATCAATCCACTATAAAAAATGCTTCTTTCGTACACGGTGGTCTCTTACAATTATGTATATATTTGCTAACCAATTCAGTGAGTTGTGCTTTGGCCGTTCTTAAAGGATGGTTTGACATTTAAAAAAATATAGGATCAAAGAGATTAAAAGTTTGAGATGAAAATGAAAAAGAAAAATTAAAGGCAGGCAGTTGGAAATTTATGACGTCAAACTGAACAGATTACCGTCTTCATAGGCTCCAAAAAATGATCGTTACATAATTAAATTCAAAGATAAAATTAAAAGGCATTCCTCATCAATAAACCAGTAGAAAGTTGTCGGGGATGAAACATTTTGTTTTTATTATAATCAAAATTTAATCAGGATGCTTGATGAATATTGAAATGCTGTTTTTAGCTTCAAAGGGAACTAATAAAGATGATACTTTGAAATTGATAACGTTTTAAATTTTGTTCAATATTATCTAGCAAACTGATTCACAATATATGCCTTAAAGGACTATATTTCTACAGATAATGATACTTAATATGACTTTTATAATCTTAAGTTCGTGAAAGCGTCTTCTTCTTGTAGTAGTAGGGCAATTAAACTGACTTGACTTCGACAATTAAACTGACTTGACTGTACAGTCGGAGCCGTCAACTGTTCATATATATTTAGTTGAGTTGACAATGCCGTGCAAAGAGCTGTTTTAATATTCAGCTGAAGTTAAAATTTGGAAGCCAAGCATTTGAATTCGTTTGCATTTTCTGTATAAGGTTTTCTTTACTCATAGTCCAGGAGAGATAGCGGGAAAGTGTTCAAAAGTTGAAATAAATCTACTCTGCGATTTTTGGACGCTATAATTAAGAGTAAAGTCGTATGAATTCAATGAATGTGTTTTGGATAAAATCGGCCCAGGTGAACAGGTGGAAAAAAGTTAATTCCTGAAGAGTTGCTCTACCAACCCATTTTCATGAAAAGTTTGCGAGGTTCGATTTAATACCTCATAAACGCGTTTGAAAGCAGGCACTTTTCTTGTTTTACAGAAAAACTCCTTTCGGCGAAGGGAAAATGTAAGATGGTGTGGGAAAGCTTTTTGCCGGCCGAGCTTCTTGCAATGGAAATTTTCGCGTGTTTTCACATAATGCCTGACATAGTCCAGTAAGTGAGGGTTTTTACATATAAAAACTATTAACAGGCTTCAAAGGTGTATAAAAAATTGGAAAATTTCTGTAGAATTCAATGAACTATTTTTAAAACAAAAGACTGGCTTGCGTCCTTTTTAAAATGGCAGCCAAAAATGGCAGGAGGAAGAAAACAGGCAATTATCTTGGTGCCCATAAAGGCATTATCTTGGTGTCATTAGCATACTCAGTAGACCGGTTCACGTTCGATTACATAGATCAAGCAGCATTGGACGTGGTTAGTACTTAGTTGGAGGACCGCTTGGGAAAACGACCCTCGCGTTTGGAATGACCTATGCCAATGCGGGTGCATTTATATGTATTCAACGGAACGCAACGTAAAAGACAGCCGTGCGTTTTATTATACTGTTGCATCTATTGGCCCAATCTACACCAGTATTCCTTCAGCAGCAGCAAAACCGGTTTTTTACGAAGGACGTATAGAAAGGACAAAAGGGTACTATAGTGACATGTTCAACAGTAAATTCGGCGTGAAAACTTAACACATTCACAATGTGCTTTTGCTGACTATTCTCTACTCTTACCGTGGGTAGTAAAATTATCGACACGCACACAGCTTTCTCCGTGTAGAGACAAGAAAGTTTCTCGCGATGAAAGAATACCAGTGTAGACCTGGATTAACTTGTAAAACGGGTTCTGCTGCTGCTGAAGGAATACTAGTGTAGATTAGAGGTGTGCAATTAGAAAATACATCGATGTTTTATTTCGATGCAATACATCGAGATTCTCGGAGTAAAATACTTTTTAACCGACTTCAAAAAGGATGAGGTTATCAATTCGACGCGTAGGCATGTTTTTTTTTTGGTCCTGTTCACGCATAACTTTGTAACGCAATAACTTTTCTGCTTTTTTCTTTTTTTGCTTGATAGGGTAGTTTACCACGTTGGTCCCATACAATTTTTTTTAAATTCTGCAAAAGAAGTTAGAAAGTAGGCTTAAAAAACTGGTAAAATTAGTACACCTTGAACAGATAGAATTATTTCAAAGGTATCACAAAATTCTTTATTGTCAGCAAATACTTAAGAGGGACTTGGCGTAGCGTCTACGTAAACGTCTACCGAACTAATAATCGCGGGTTCAAACCCCGGATCGGACAGTTCGACTTTTTTTCTTTTTTTCTTTTCTAAATTCATTCTGATTGGATTAATCTTGTAAAGAATTATTACATACTCTTCGGTGAGAAATTTCATGCATTCTCATGTACACTGTAAGAGTATTATCCTTGAATTGGAGAACTATTTAGCCGAATTTCCGATATCACTTATGTAAATATTTAGCCAATACATAGCGACACTCTCTCGTAGCACAGGGAGTAAATACCTGCCTCTCGTCCAAGGTTTCCGAGTTCGATTCTCCGGGCTGTTGCATTTTTTTTTCAATCGACTTTATATTCTCACAATAAATTTGATTAAATTTTGTTTTTTTAATTCCATTCGGGGAATTTTGTTTCATACTCATACTAAATAAGTTTTTTTTATTAAATAACTCCGAAAGTACGCAAATACATTATTGCAAAAGCTATTTAGCTACTGCCTCGATCCTTTCGACGACGGCGTGTTATACTTATCGTAATAAATAATTTTTTTTAAATTGGCCCCGAAAAAAAAAGGAACGGACTAAAAAGTACGAAATAAAATAAATTTTTAAAAACCTACTTCAAAAAAAAACCAATACCGTGATGCATAAAAAAGGATGAAATAATTGTTGGTAGTTCTTTACAATACTAATCCAATCAGAATGGATCTAGAAAGAAGAATCACTTTTGAAGACGGTGCTAACACCTGTTTTCGGGGCGATGTATTAAGTGCATAAGGTTAACAAAAAAATGAAAACAATTTTCGAAGCAAGATTAGTGCAATGAAAGTCAACCTGGCACCGTCTTCAAAAGTGATTCTTCTTTCTAGATCCATTCTGATTGGATTAATGTTGTAAAGAATTACAAAAATATTTTTTCAAAAGTGATTCTTCTTTCTAAATCCATTCCGATTGGATTAGTATTGTAAAGAACTACCAACAATTATTTCATCCTTTTTTGTGCATCACGGTATTGGTTTTTTTTTAAGTAGGTTTTTTTCTAATATTAGATCATGAAGCTGTAGTCAGCTTCCTGGCGATTTTAACGTTCAGATGGAACTGAAGTTTTCACCATTGCTGGATTTGAAGATCTTTCCAAATTCCGAATGGGTTTTCATTGAGTCTTCTTATTGGGCTAAGCTAGTAAATAGGCAGTTCGTCAGCAATAGCATCGTCAGACTTTCTCGATGTATTTTCCAGATCTTGTGGACTAATTTGGGATGATCTTCTCACAAAGGAAAGTTCTATTCTGGTTTGTCAGAACGATCTGAAGAATTAGATTCCCCGGTCTCTTTTTACGCTAAGTTTTCTTCATCAGTTCTTTGACTTGCGATAGCCGAAGAGCAAGCGATTAGGTCTGTAAAATGATCCTGGTGGCTATAGCGAAGGGAGTCACTTTCTATAACACTCGTTATCTTGTCAATCTCTTTAAGGACAAGCGACTGCACTTCTTTTGCAAGAAAATCTTCGAGTCTAAGGGGTTTAACTTTTAAAACAAGGTTTATTCTAGTTTAGAATATATTCTATGTTTTATGAAAATACATCGATGCATCGAGTAAATAAATAGCTTTTAAAACATTGGATTGATTTGATGTATAGTATTGTAAGCATCGAGTAAATTCGATGTATCGATGTATATCGAATATCCCTAGTGTAGATACCCATATTGTCTCCAATTTCTAGCTGGGCAATAGCAGCTCTTGGGAACCACACCAGCTTCCTAGGAAGTTCCATAGCCCTCCTATCTTTCGGAACTTCAGCGGAACTTTAAATTTGTATGTTTCGACTGGACATCCCTCCTATTGCTCCGTTTTCAGATGTACATTTCAAGCTTGCCCGTGCGTCCACTTACCTACCGGGTGATTGAACAAGAGACGGTTTCCTCGCTCAAGCTTATAAGCGAAAGCAAAACTACTGGGTAGGTTATTGCTGTAATTATGGATGCCAAGGTCAAAAGAATATTAGGCAGGCGGCAGAAGTGGAAATGCGAAGGACCTTAAACTCTATGATGGTAGTCTGGTGCGTTAGCCCTAGGTTTCTGTGCTGGCTATTAGACTCCCAGTGGGAAAAACTGGGAGCGCTCCTCAGGGGAGCTTTGAGTGCTGTTAAATATGTATGCATTACTGGAGTTTTCATCAATTTTATAGAAAATAGAAAACGGGCGATTGTCTTGGTGGCCATTAAATGTGACATTAGCATAGTCGATGGACCGGCTCTCGTTCAATACGGAGGACAAGCAGCTTTGGGCGGGGTTAGAATTTAGTTGGGGGCCTACTTTGGTAAAACCACACTCGCGCTTGGAAAGGAAAAGGCAATTGCAAAAGATAAACAAAATAAAAGCTTTTCGATACCCGGATCACATGCACAAGCGTCCATGAAAATTCTTTATTAAAAAGCTTTTTTATAATGCCGCCAGAACGCTTTTGAAGGAGCATAAAAAGGTATGCTCGCCTGCAATGACATGCAATGTTGAAAAGTATATGGAACTGGGCCGGAACGGGAGCGCTGTAAGCTTTTTAAGGAGTGCTCAACAGTGGTGTAGCGTAGTAGGGGCGGCCCGCCCCGGGTGGCACCTTTAGGGGCGGCAAAATTTCACAATAAATATTAATAATATCTTGTAAATATTATTTTTGTTGCACCTACGATTCGGACCGATCGAAATGAGCACGGAATTTTTTATTACTTATACTGTGACGAAATCGGGGAATCCCCTTTCTTTAATTGGATGATCTGTTTTAGACGGTGCGCTCCAGCGCATGTGCCTCACGAACGTTTGGTGATGAAGGGATGAGTGGGGATGAAGAGAGGTACCACCCCACTTCTCCCTTTATCCACAAAGTTCGTGAGGCACATGCGCTGGAGCGCATCGTCTAAACCGGCTCAATGTATAATAATGACATCTTGCTCATTGTAGCGACTGGCAACACCGTCTGTACTGACTTGCAGGGACTCCCCGTATTTTATTTTGTGCTTGGATTGTTTGTGACTAATATTCAACGAGAATGACTTCTATCATATAAAGAATAGTGTTCGATATTGTACGAGGGTCGTCTCAAAATTAAGTTCCACTATTTTTTTAACTCCGTGTCATTGGCGGGAAAAGTATGGGAGTCTCGGGCAATTTGCGTCTGGGTGTAGTGGGAGCACCGTAAAATTTCTATGCGCGTACCTTCGATCGATCCGACAGTCAGGCTTCAGCCACTATGGAGACTCCCCTCGCAAAACACCAAATAAAGCGAAAGTTGTGGAATCAGGAATCCGGAAAATGGCAAACGTTCTTTTGAAATTCCAAAGGGGTGTTGTTGATCAATTAGCTGCCCCATGGGACCAAGATCATAGCTGCACGCTTTTGTGGGGTGTTGCAACAACTCAGAGAGGCGATCCAATACAAAAGGAGAGGAAATTTTGGCAAAAAACCGTCCTATCGCTCTGCTGAATCCAGAAAAAAATTTCATAACAAAAAAAGGGCTTGACCGAATGTTATGAAATTTTTTTCAGAGCATGTTTTCGTTAATACGCGCCGATCGGCACCTCAACGAAGTCGGTATCATATTTGGGGCTCGCTGGACGGTACAAAAATCACGAACTTCTCTAAAACAAAAAAAACGGCTTGACCGATTTTTATGAAAATCTTTTCAGATTATAACTTCGGTAATACGCCTCGGTCGGCAGTTCAATGAAGTCGATATCTTTTTTGGTTCGCGCAATATTGTGCAGGAAAAAATGACCACATACGTACGCAGACACATGCACACGCATACTTCTTCTCAAATTTTCCCTTCAAATGCTATTGCGGCCTTTAAAAATGAAAATAAGTTGAAAATTACGAATTTGATTTTCGGACCCATTACAATAACTTCCCTATAAACTGGGAAGCTAATAAGAGGGCGGCAAAATTTTCTTCCGCCCCTGGCGGCTGCCACCCACGCTACGCCACTGGTGCTCAAACAGCGCTGTTGGAGCACTTCATTTCCCGCTGGGATCTTTCTCGACAACATCAATATACAGTGGAAATTCATTCGCAAAGCAAACATTGTGAAACATAAAAACTCGGAGCATAAAACTAAATAATTAAAACTGAGAATTTTGGAAATAAAAATGAAAGTATTTACACTTTTGATTGATTAGGGGAAATTGTTAATGGTCCACAAACCATCTTATGGCGAGAAATGCAGAAACTCGAAATGGACGTGCATGCAGCATGTGTTGGATAGTGCCCATTGAAGTTAAAATGTCAGAATAGATAAAATGCGGAAGAAGATAAATTGCAGCAACAGAATTAAATCCGTCTGGTTAGAAAATCCAATTAGCTGGCGTCTTTGTCCTTCAAAGAACCAGAAACACAGAAAAAAATACGTTAAACTTGGTTTGGGAGGATGTAGAAAAAGATCTAATTAAGAGACAAACAGCTTTCAATCTAACACGCAAACTAATGAATCGAGCGATAGTATAAGCTATAAGGACTAGTTTTAATAATATTTTATTTACACAAAATAATTATCGTCCACCTACCAAATAGATTTAGATATCATCTAACTGTCATTAGTTTTCATTTCACTATCATTAATGATTTCTAATCATATTTACAAGATCTAAATGTTTGTCTCCCATCATCGCTGTCATTTAATCCATAGTTGGAACAATATAAGTAAAATGCCCGGACAACAAAAAGCGGCAAAACGAATTTGTTAATAGGAAAAGCAATTTTGCCTGGCAATCATTATCTTCTATCGATTTTCCCACCGAGAAAGTAATTTTCAAAGGCAGTAACCGTAAAAAAAAAGAAATTAGGGAGCAAAAAATGAGTGAATTTTTGATACCAAAGATGAAATCGTGAACTCAATAAAAAGGATCCACTTTAAAGGCGGATTGAAGGTCATGAATTTATATTTGATTCGAATATTTTGGAGATAGCAAAAAAATTTGACGAATTCCTGCATCTCCATTTTCCATTTCTAAATCGTTGCGAATTAAAAAAGAAGAAATTTTTTCAACACGAAACTAGCCGAAGCTTTTAATTTGCGAGAAAAGTTGACAACAAACTGAAAAGAAGAAGAAATCTGACTTTGTAATTTTAATTTCCATAATCTCTGACAGCGATACCGCGAACGAGCGATGCTCGGAGACAGAAGGCACACAGTTGTTTGGAAGGAGGCTGCTAAGGTTAAATAGATCTCAGCTAAATGACTTGAAAATCTCTTCTCAAAGTATTTATCATTAAAACAGATTCTTCCTCCTTCCTGATTCCTCTAGAATTTGCCTCGCCGTGCCGCCTCATGCTCCTCCAATGAGGAGGAGGAGTGCCTCAAGCCTCAAGTTTGCCGAAGAGTTTTCCTTGGATGGTGTGTGCCCATCATCCCTTATAAATTTGCATGCTGAAAATAGATAAAGAGTCGTAGGGTGCTAAATAGGGAGACCTAAGGCCCACCAGACGCCTCTTATGGGAATGTGATAGACTCTGCACAGTGGTGACATGGTAAGACAGGCTGACGAGAGAACTCTAGCTGAATGAAATCAGACAAGAAAAATTCCTTCCCATATACGGGGCACATACAGAGCCTGGGCTAGAATTAATGGCGTAATTTTTTCACCATGTCAGGAAATTATGAAATGTAAGGATTAAGATTAGAGCGTCACGGAAGGAGGTAGTCGTTTTCAATTAGGGTAATCAATTCAGAGATTATCAGTGCTACTTAGGTAGTGTTTTCGTAAAGTAGCAATCACACTGATAGCTACCTACTGTCATGCTATATTTCATGTGTACGTCGTTAGCTGATGAGGAAAAGTATTCAATAATGCAGCCGTAATTGGCTTCCGAACAGAAAATTGATTCCGTGCTTGATTTGCGATTTACCTGATACTAGCCAGTAAAGAGCGGTCTTCAATCAACTATTGCGATAGGTGCTTGTCCAGAGTCGTCGACTGGCCATAAAGGGGATGAATCTATCAGAAAGAAAACTTCTTTTAAGAGATATGTAGCTTGTACATGTACATAGAGCTATATATGTGGCCAGACAGAGGGAGAGAAGATGGTACATAATAAAAACTTGCTACAAGACTGGCCGAGGAGATGCTATTTCATTTGATGTTGACCCTAATGATGATGCTGGTCACTGCTGGAGCTGGCATAGTATGCGCTTCTGGTGCCTCATAGTTGTTGGTTCTCTTCTTGTCTTCTTTGCCTCATCCATGGCATTTATTCAATAACAAGTTTCCATTAAGCGATGTTGGCTTTTACAGTTATGCAATTTCATATTCACCCATATTGTCGCCGGTATTATAACTCAAGATGATTTCACCATGGATGATGGTGTAATGAATCATAAAAGATGAATGGAAAGAAAATAAAAATTTGCGTATTTTGTTCATTCTATTTTATTTTAATATTCTTGTAAAACTCGTTGATTAACTAATTTATGAAAGTTATTTATTGAATTTTACAATTATACACGCTTTTTAATGTTTTAAAATACATGTTTATTGGCGGTAATGAAAGTTAATAGTGATCTAGAAATCGTTTTGATTGCATGAATTGTTGTTTAATTGGCGTAGAGGTATAGTTAATCACAATTTCAACAATCAATTTAATTCTCTCTAATTAGAATTTCGTTTTCCAAAAAATATTTATGCTAAAGCCATCACCAGCTATTGACAAGCACACCTTTTTTTTTAATTACTGAAACATTTTTCATTGAATGAGGACAATGTGTATTGCATAAACAAGGCAATTACCAGTGATGTCAGTTAAATTGCGAGTTATTAAGAGTGATATTGATGGCAGTGTCAGTACTTCCTGAGATGAAAATGAAGACAATGAATGGGAAGATATTACCACAGAAGTTAATGTTTCGCGAGAAATAAATTTTTCAGCACACTCAAAAGTTGGCAAACCGTATTAATCATATATGTATTAAATTTTAGAAAACCTTTCATTACACTCCTAGTAGAGGCTGACAACAACTGATGATGACTGTCTTGTCGGGAGGTTAATAGTGAATAATTAACTTTACACCAGCTTTCTAAATTTTTCCATTCACCAATTGAACGAATTTATCTTCAATCAGTTTCATGACTGGATTATCATTGGTCTGCTTTTTCACATGACACTAAAATACATCTTGCTGGCATTTATTTTTCCTAAAGATCTTCTTTGAAGGATCACTTATTTTTTACGATTTCACATTCATCAGTTGTATAATATATTTGGATAAAACTTCTAGAGACCTGGCAGTAGTAAAGATAAGGAGTAGCCAGGGGCAGCAATAGCATGATTATTTTATGCTTAGCATACCTCCCTACCAGGGCCGGCGGTTGATGTGGGTTGAGTGG
This sequence comes from Thereva nobilitata, assembly GCA_963855945.1. Taxonomy (NCBI): domain Eukaryota; kingdom Metazoa; phylum Arthropoda; class Insecta; order Diptera; family Therevidae; genus Thereva; species Thereva nobilitata. Next base: position 50,901,254 of record OY979694.1, on the reverse strand, counting down.
GTAGTTCTACCCACTCGAAAAATTCCGACTGGGTAAAATACCCACTCGAACTTCGAAAGAACCCGGAAAATTTTTTTGAGCTGTGAGAGTTCAAATATACATGCCCAGCGGGAAAAGTTTGAAGTCCTTCCTCTAGAAGCTTTTAGGAAGGAGTTCGTAGTTCCACAAAAGTAGGATGGAAGAGCCAAATATGGAGAAGTATGTAATTAATGTACAGTTGTTATTCAGTTAACACAATTTACCATTAAATTGTGTATAAAAATATGTATCTAAAAGATTATTTTAAAAGGATTAAAGCAATATCTTCCAATGATCTCAATGGAAATATTTTTAGAAGGTGTAAGAAATTGTACTTCCTTGGAAGAAATAAAAGATGACGTATCACAAACACCTTACCAGGAATGCGTGGGGAAGGTGCATGAGCTTTTAGAGCTTGTCGACTCAGTCATTCTAATGACATGGCTGCACAAAAAAGATATGGAGCGGAATGCGAAAAGGAAGGAATTCTCGCATTCCAAAAAAGGCTACCGTCATGCTTCTTGGTATGATTCCATTTCCCGCTGGGTGCTTGTTCAGTTCAATTTAGCGTTGAGTTCCTGGAACCCAACAATCGGGCTCTCAGAGCACAAACTCTGGGCTCGCAGTTCATAGCAAAATGTCTATAGATTTCACCGAGGTTTCTGTTTGTAAACCAAAATATATACCTTTAGCCTGGGAGAGCGATTGCTATTAAGTGTAGCGACAATTTCAGAACAGAATAGATATATATCTGAAAGATGGATAGATTCGTGATAAAGTTGAAAAGAAAAAAACGAGGAGAGTATGGATGATGCCATCAGGCAGCAGAATAATGAAGAGGGGTCATTTCGTACTTTCAGGCAGCAGAATCATGAAGAGGAGTCATTTCGTACTTTTTCAGTACTTTTCTACCTGAGCTTATGTCGAAAAGTACTCAATAAGGCCAATTTTCACATCAAAATTGCTTATAAGTTCAAAAGTAAAGGCCGTAGCAAAAAATTGTTCGGATATTATTCATAGGAAATTGTCCAAGCTTTCCAATTGTAGAAAAAAAATTAGTTAACTACGTATTTTTTGGAGAAAAGGATAGTTGAAGTTTTAGATGGGTGGGGTATTCTGCGTACATTACTACCTTATTCATTAAAACAGGTCATATGGTTACAAAAATTCAGGGTGATATGTAAACCTCTAACCTAAACCGTTGCGATTTACCAACCACCCCCTCCTCCCATACAATTTTTTGTTCGTCTATCCAAAACGATCCACAGCCGGCCGCTTTATTAACTTAACGGCTACACCCTGTATATCCCCCTTCCGGCCAACTACCCACTCGGGCTGAACTCCAACCGCCGGCCCTGCTCCATACAACTCCAACCCACCACCATCCAAGGAACTCAAGGATATCGTAGGTCACTCATAGCATGGGATGTGAACGCCCACCATTACGCCTAGGGCAGTAGTGGAGTGAACAAAAGGACTGGGTACCTTTTCAATTACCTCCCAGAGTAAAAATAAAATTCGCCCGCACCTAGCATGCAGCAGGCACGCACTAGCCTGCACGGAGCCTGCAACTACCACGCATAGCGAACAAATGCTCAATGCACGGTCCTAACTACTAACCTGGACATACTAAACTGCGGCGCGGATCCTACCTTCGGCGACGGCAGGAGATGTGAGGTCCTAGAAGTCCCGCTGGCCACGTTGCTAATTACGTCCGTTGTTTGGAAGCTACTGAATGCAGCCAAGAATAATACATATGGAGAGAGAGTCTTTCACACAGACTAGGGAAGAAACCTTGACAATATTGCTGTAGACTCCACCGGCACAACCATTTATTAAAATGAGAACGGAATTTCTGGTTGGCAGCTAACAGACCCACTTTCTAGAGTGACCAAAGTTGCCTGGACAGAAGCAGACAGCGTGTTTAATCACAAAGCTATTAGCGACTGGAACAGATGGATTTCTAACGCTCTGCTATAGGAACGCTGCGACCTAATCACTCCCTTACTATGAAATAAATTCAGAGCTTCCTTCGCACTTGGTTATATCCCATCTATCTGGAGGAATCTCAACATAGCATTTACACTCAAGCCGGGACGTTGGGGTTACACCTTTACTAAATCTGATATATCTCGATAAATCCACTGATAAATCTCTCGTCTTTTGCTTCGAAAACAATGAAGAAAATTGTCGATAGGGTGATAAGGGAAACTTATCTTCAACGCGAACCGCTAAGCTCCTACCAGCATGCGTACCAGGCGAGAAAGTCCACTGCACTGCACAATCTGGTGCTCAGGCTGGAACGCGCAGCACTAAACAAAGGAGTTGAGCTGGAGCGCGTTCAAAAACCTTACTATGGTTAACCATGGTTAACTATGGTAAACTTTTGTCGTTCAAAAACTCCGTGGTTAACTACAACATAACCACAAGCATAACTTTTTGGCGTTCAAAAACTCCCGTGGTTAACCATGGTGTAGTTAAATTTTAACCCTGCTCGGGAGCATGGTTAGCGATAGTTAAGAAGAAGAAGAATTAAAACAACTCTCTGACAGTTGCTATAATGTTAAACACATGAACGAATTAAAGTGGGGTTTGTGGGATTATTGCAAATAAATAATAAATGAAATAATTGATGCAATTAGCGAGGACTATTTTATGGAAAATTTTGTTTTTATTTTTTTTTTAACCTGTAGTTAACTACGGTGCGTTCTAAAACCTCCATGGTTAAACATAAACTTTCGTGGTTAAGTGAAGTGATGCGGCATAACCACAGCTTACCTCGTGGTTTACCATAGTAAGGTTTTTGAACGCGCTCCTGGCGGCGTTCCTCGATTTCGAGGGAGCCTTCGATAGTACATCATTTGATACTATAGCTAGTGTCTTAATAGCAAAGTCTAAGTAGCACTTTCTGCGACTGGATCGACTCAATGCTGAGAACTGGCAAACGACTGGTCTCTCACGTTGGTCTCTGGAGGGAACAATAACCAAAGGTTTTCCACAGGGAGGAGTCTTATCTCCACTTCTGTGGCGCCTTGTTTTAGATGAACTCCTAGAACTACTCAACGGCCGAAACTTTTTCGCGCAAGATTACGCAGACGATGTTGTCATCGTAGTGACAGACGAAGCAGAATGTATCATGTCAAAGTGCCTGCTGAGGCACTCTATTTGGTCTCCAGCTGATGCGCCAGCGCAGGACTCTATGTCAATCCCTACAAAACGTTTCTGGTTCCGTACATCAGAAGACGAAGACTGCTTGGGCCTGCAAAACCCAGCCTCGCAGACAGAACTATAGGCTTTCCACATACCAATACTTAGGAGTGACGCTATTTGTCAAGCTCAACTGAAACCATTACATGGATACTCTGATGATAGCAGGACACGCACATCCCTGTATGCTTTCGTCATAGCTTCTGAATGTACATGGAATCTACAACAGAAAGCCATGTACTGGATATAAATAAATATTAGCCCCATGGGAACTTACGGAGCTTTAGTTTGGTGGCACAGAACGGCGCTTAATGTTTCATAACTAATTAATTTAAGAAAAATTCAAAGAATGGCTCGCCTTTCCATCACCAGGGCCATCCGCACTTCCCCAATGGCAGCGTTGGAGACTTTACTCAAAATCTACCTACCATAATCGTCGCGTTGCGGCTGAAAAAGAATGGCTACCTGGGCGCTGGTCTTCGGTGAGGACACTCTATAACAAGGGTGGCCAACCCGCGGCCCTCCTTGGCAAATTGTGCGGCCCGCGAGATTCGAAAAGATTTAACGAAATATTTTGTAGATACTACTACATGTGAAAAAAAAGTGCCAGCTATGATTAAAATTCACAACCTGCCATAGAGAATTGGCTCTCGGGGTGCACCGGATGACCGGGTTGGTGGATAAAAATCCAAGCAATTGCTTTTCTCAGTAACAATTCAATACAAAGACCGCATCCGCATCAAAAATTGAGTGTCATGGAGGTAGCAGAGAAAACAAGCATATTTACATCGAGCTAGTGTTTTATGAGTGCATGATTCTTTCTCTTCTGCTCCTTTAATCCTGCAATGGGACATAGGACGGAAACAGTTGCCTCCTTGTTGTGGCCTCTTTTGGTAGAGTTATCTTTTGGTTGTTCTTGGTCTTTCAACTCGACGCCGACGGGTTGAATAACATTCAAGGACCTGCTTGGCAAGATTCTCGTTTGCACCTCGCAAGGTGTGCCCATTCCAATTCCATTTCCTTTGCATGATTAGGGGCAATAGTTCTTCATTTGTAATTCTATCTTGACAGCGGGTTTTTAGGATGAAAACTTGTAGGCGGCTTGTGATGAATTGGGCGACTTTCAATGTTCCGCAAAAATACAAAAGAATTGCCTTATATTGGAGTTGGACAGCCGCAATTTGGCGTTAGTTGAGATTTCCGTCGATCTCCATATTCGAAACAGGCATGCATATACGCTTCTTGCTTTATTTATTCTGGAACTGACGTCCTTCTGCTCAGCCATTTTCAGTAATAATCTAATGAGGCACCAGAATTAATTTACCAATTCTACGACAACATTAGTCAGCGCTGTGCGTTTAATGGTGTTTGCATTTATCCGCATTTAACCTTAAGTCTGCCGAACTAATTTCTGCTGCTAAATTGTTGAGGCCCTGAAAGTAAAAACCCTTTTCAGGCATCAGATTCAAAACTTGATTTTTATATTATAAGAGGAAAGTTTTGTAATTTCAGATATCTGAGACAAAAAATTGTGAAACTTGTTTAAGTTTTCAACTTAGAATCGTTTCGAAAATGGAATTTACGGAAAATGAATATCGCGCCAACTTGTCTGACGAAAACCACCAATTTCGCCTAGTTTCTTAAAAATGTTCATCCTTCGTCTATTGCCTATATTAACTCACATCCTCAACTCCTGCCTCACGGTATCAAAGTTTTCCTGGACTTGGAAGCACGCTTTAATCATACCCGTGCTATTTTCCAACCACTCCCTCCGATATTCGGCCTATCAGTATTCCTCAATTTCTGGCAAAGGTCCTTGAAAAGTTGATAGCTACTCAAATAATTGCGTATTGTGAACGTCTCAGCATTATAAATATATATGGCAATCTGGCTTCCTCAGATATCACAGCAGCGAAACTTCTCTTCTTAAAGTCATGACCGATATTCGTAATTCCCTTGATAAACATGACGTTTGCTGTCTATTGCTGCTTGACTTCTCAAAAGCTTTCGATAGCGCCAATCACGCCGTGCTTCTGCGAAAACTGGCCTCACAAGTACATTTTTTTCTCTCTGCTCTTAATATGTTGCAAAGATTCTTATCGAACCGCTCTCAAAAGGTTAAACTAAGTGGCTAAAGTTTCTCAAGTGCCCTGCTCCACGCTGGCGGCCCCCAAGGTTCCACTGTTGGGCCGCTTTTACTCCGTATTTTTATTAACGATGTTCTAAGAATCATATGTATGCAAACGATGTGCAGCTTTATTTTCTGTGGAGAAGCTTACTGTTGACTTGCCTTATGCATCCTATTGGTCGACGTTATATTTACTGCAGCCAAATCCTTCGAAATCCCAGTGTATTTTTACCTCTCTCACTTTGCTGCTGTTCGTCCTGACTTTTCTGCTATCGCGTTAAACTCCGTTTCTCTTGTTTGAGTTAATAAAGCAAGTTAATAAAGCAAGATTTCTTATCTTAGGGTGGTGCTGGTACAGCAATCCCTCAGAAATATTAATTTAATAATTCCGCGTTTCCGCATGTTAATTGTTCAGCGTTCTTTCTATAGCCTGAACAAAATATGACGTGCCGGTACGGAACGTCATATTTGGTTCAGGCTTTTGTCTTCGCAACACAGCTTTGGAACGGTGTCCCTAAATAATATTAAATTAAATTTGAATCACCCAATAATATATCACCCGGCCCGCGGGATCATAATGCATTTTCAGGGTGGCCCGCGGTACCATTTGGGTTGGCCACCCATGCTCTATAATAATCAACATTATAAAGGGGATTCCGGAAGGGGGATGCTATCGGACTGCATCGCTTGTAAGATTTCCTCCCGTGCCCACACAAGGCAGGCTAACCTTGACTAGTTGCTACACGGATGGCTCCAAAACAGGTTTGGGCACCGAAATCTCGAGTGAAAGCCCCATGTTCAGTAGTAGTAGAGCGATAAGCCTACAGGGCACCGAGGCTTCAAAGGCAATGAAAAGGCAGATTGATCCGTAACCGGCATTGAATTATTTTTTACCCGATAATGCCATGACACCTCAGGGGTCGAGCGTCCGCCTCAAGGGACAGAGCTTTCCAGAATTTTTGGTTGTTGATGATAGGCTCTATGAGGCTAGCTACACTGCTTCATGTGGACCCCATATTGACTGCCACCAAAAGGGCATTTATCGTAACGACTTACCATTAAGAATGCCTAATGTTGCCGTGTTGCGAGACAGTCCAGAACATAATGCTGAACCATTCTCTTAATATTCTAGGCATATCGCTTACCGGTGATCTATGATGCAATAATTACATATTCCAAATTGCTAAACAACCACCTCAGTGCATACGATTTTGTAGAAGAACCAAACTTTTCCGTCAGCTGCCGGGCCGAGAAATAATCTACATGTCCTACATTTGTCTCACCTTGAAGTAAACGCATCAAGGCATCGAAAACTGCCTTGTCTTGGAAGGACAAGGTGCCAAACCGTGCTCTCAAACTTATTGGAGATGGCGCCATTCTCTCTTCAATTGGCTCATTAAACTACCGTAGAAATGTAGTAGTTGTGGGACTACTGATATTACCACAGTGACTGTACCACCGAAATAAATACCGTCTGCCACCACGCCACGGCTGGATTTTTCCCGCAACACAAGACCAAGGCCGCACAACGCTTTTTTTGGCACAAACTTCTGTCTAGGAATTCGTTTATAACCAGAACAATTCGACTATGGAAAAGTCTTTTACAGCCAGAATTCCCGAACTCATTCAATATCCTAGAGCTAAAACACAAGGTTCATAGCCTACCCCTCATGCAGCCCTAGAGTACGTTTAACCTATTTAATCCTTCACATATCCTTCGAACTAAGCTTACTTTTAGTTCAGCATGACGTGAAAGACATGACTTGCTTGTAGTATGAAGGGTGATCTTAAATTTTCACACACAAAAAAACAATTTCAGTCTTGTGAACGTTATTGACCTGCACCACCAGCAGCGGTGTGCTCTAATTACAACAAAATATCTCACAAAGTAGAGCACTAACGATGCTTTTTTTGTGTGCTCTTCCAGTTCTCACCTCTTAAGTGCAGTTCTTTTGATTTCATAAAAAACATCTTTTTTTTCTATATTTCCAACACATCCCGAACAATGCCATAAAATCTGTAGTGTCATTTTAGCACCAGTGTTTATTAACATGCAGCTTCGAAGGTAAGCCTTGAACACCATCATCGCCTTCAGCTAGGCTTCAGTAAGCTCGTATTCCAGTAAATCTGATTTTTTTTTCAATTAAGACTTGAATTTCAAAGAATGGCATGCTCTGCTGGATGTGAATGAGGTCGCATTCATTTCAATCGCTCAATGATTGCTGGCTGAATCTGCTGGATGCGCGCGGATGGAGGAAGAAATTCAGGTAAGAGCAAAAGAATTCGTCAATCGTCGTCGGCGAATTGGCCCAAAGATCATGCTTTACGGGGGGTTGATGGAGTTTCGCAACAGTGCTGCAGCCAGAGCTCCGCTTAAATTACATCATGAATCTCAAGAGTTCAGAGGGCATGAAATTAAACGACGGAGTGGCAGCCATTGGTCAAGGTAAATAAAATCCGTGATTTATCGCAGTTCCCAATTCGATTTTCCTCGTTGGACTCTCTACACCCTCGGGAGACGGGATGATGCAAACAGGTTGCCTTGCCATACACGGATAGCAGACCTATGCTCGCTCAGAAGGTATATAAGTATGAAAGGGCTCCTTTGAGGATAAAGTGAAACAAAATTTCCGCACAAACATGTTTACATAAAAGTGGAACTAATGAACATAAATCAAAAGCGGCACAAACTGCAGATGAATATATATGTATACCCATCCACCTTCAGCTCCACTTTGTGAATACTAGATGGCAGAAGGAACCTATCGGTGCCAAATTGCAGCTATTTCGACACTGCGCCAGGTTAAACGTGGGAGGTAAATGTTTTGGCATTTCGCCAGTTTTTGTGTCAGTTTTTCCTTCCGTCTATGGGTATGACTCCCGGATACCGGGGACAGGGGATATTTTACGGGCTATTACCCGCTCTTTTGCAGAGTGCGAATATACTTTCTTGAGGGAAGAAGCACCACTGGAGTTTCGAAAACTTGCAGCATCTTCAATTGCATCATTCCGTTGCCTTAATGAGGAGCATGTGCCACTGTAGTTGTGCAAGATGCCGTGAAAAGACTCGCAACTGTAATGACTTGCAATTTCTATCTTCTAGCGCGGTGGCAGAAGAAGAAAATATTATGTTCAAGTAAGGGAAATTTTCGCCTTAAAATCCTTTTAAGGACAGTGAAAAAATCAACTTCTCCTTATGCAAGTGAGTTAACATTTGTGTTAAATAATGAGAGATTCTAATTTTTTATGTCAATTAAAACTTGAGAGAGATAACTTTTGAGTTAAGCGTCATTAATTATACTTCGGTTTTTGACAGTTTTGGAGTAATTAGTGTGGCATCGTCAAAGAAAATGCTTTTTTTTCTCTATCTTAATGCGCGATATCATAAAAACAAAGTTGATGTGATTAGTATAACCATTTCGGGACTTAATTTGCATTTTTTTTATATAAATAAGTTTTACTAAATCATTGCAAAATGAGGGTTTTCTGGGGCTTATGTTAAAACATTTAAATGTAGACATTTACACTACAGTAACTGCAGCATACTCCTGTCCTGATTAGAGAATCTCAAGGTTGTACTACCATAGAAAAATCTGCAGCATTAAGGAAGCTGCAAACAAATTATAAGATAAAATTCAAAGTGGGCTTTAATATTTGAAAGTGCTCTGTCCCTATAGCATCGTGGTTTTAAATGAAATCTTCTGCTTTTTCAAAAAGTTTTAGATAAGTTAACATTACTGAATACCATTATTAGAAATAACTGAAGCTCTCGTCATTTTTCAACCAGGACAGAGAAATAAAATCTGGTTAGCATATTATTGGTCTAGTTGGACTCATGACGATATTAGATGGATATTTTGAACATACCCAATAACGGACGAAGGGAAGAAAGCTCAGAAGCTTTCTGATAAACGTTCTTACTCCAGTATGCGGGACCCAGCAAAACGAGACCCTATTTTTCCTGGCCAGGCTCAGGAGTACGTCTGCAACAATTTTGGAAGAAAACTTTCACGTTGAGAGTGTCTTGATGGCAACTTAAGTGTCCGAAAACACATACCCTTTGCAATCGCGACTTTAGAGTTCGGTCCTGCTACACCAGCTCCTGTAGCATGTTCCATCTTTGACCCGTCGATAAACCAGTGGAGATTTCTGGCACGTCCGGAAGAATAAGCTCGTCCCAGTCTGAGCAATCCAAAATGATCGCCCTGAATATCTTCATTAAGCGTAGTTCTCCAACCATATGGTCGGATTCGCGAGAAATTGAAATGTTTGGTATACCGTTAAAGATATCCAAATAGGGCCAATTTAATGAGATCTGAAGTCTGAAAGCACAAGCTCCTCCAACCTGTAGCCAAGTGATAAGCAGTGTCAAGCTTGGCCTCATCCCGACTGCAGGAGGCGATTATTGACATCGTAACTGCTAAGGCAGCCGGCGAAGTCAAACGAGTTTTCGAAGGAAGCTGCTGGTCTGCTCAAAACCTGTCACCGCAGAATTGGCAAACTCTTCATATCGCTCTGGTGGAAGAAGCAAGAACTCAAGTCATTCGAGGCTACTTCCTCCAGAGTGCTGCCTTAACCAACGAGAAAGTGCTGAAGACTACCACCAGGGGCGCCGGAGCATAATCAATGTGGGTGGGGAGCACGTGAAAAGTTCGCCCAATTTATTTATCTGTTGAGTTATATGGTTTTAAATTCTTTGGTTATTGGGTTATGCCCGAGATTTTGGGCGGGGGGGGGGCGTTGTGCAGATAGAGCCCCTATGAGGTTAGCTCCACTGCTTCATGTGGACTCTGTGTGAATTGCTCTACGGGACCCACACAGGGCATCTAACACCTTGCTTCATTCTCGGCTTGTCATAATGAATGCCGCATTTGGCCCCCTTGAGGAAAATCATTGCCCGATCTCGAAAGGAAGAAAGAGGTTGAAAAATTTAAGAATTTCGGCGTGGATTTTATTAGTAATAATTGCGCCGGTGTCGAAAACTTTATACTTTTATTGGCGAGTGTCGTTTTACCAATGCGGTCCCCCAACCAAGTACTAATCATGTCCAGTGCTGCTTGACCTCTGTAATCGAACCAGAATCATTCGATTGAGTAGGCTGAATGACACCCTTCACGAAATATTAAAAAATGCAACAACAAAAACTAAAGATTTGTATGAGTAAAACCAAAGCTTAATGGTATTACTTTAAAGCTTGTTAAAAAGCTTTCCGTATACGTAAGGCAAATGTTGGGATTGCCCCGTTTCATTTGTAATGAGGTTTGCCTCTTCGGGCCCTTATGAGAAATTGATAATGAAAACCTCACTTCAGTATCACTGATTATTTTTGGGTGGTGCTCATGAGGAAACTAAGGGGAAGCCCTCTTTCTGTATCCCCATCATTTGCCAGATGGTGTCCTCATGAGGAACCTATGAAGAAATCCCTCCTAGTCGGGTGGGGCTTAAAAAGCTTAGGCTATATAGTTATAAGTTCTTAATAGCTTCGACCACGTTACTTCATTGCTAACGACTGAGATTGTCCTCCAAAGATCTGGGTTATTTGGTGTACATAAAATAATTTGGGTGTGGATTTCCCCACCCAAAGCAAAAGTGCGTGTGCAGTTTTCCCTCCATCCCCATGCGCTCCGCCGCCTCTGACTACCACCGCACAAAACTCGGTTCCCGCCGATAAGTTGAAAGTGGTCCAGAGGCAAGTAAATGAGAATATTTTCTGTGGACAGCGCCTCCATGACCAAGCTGATTAGTCTGAGGTGGAAAATTGCCTATCAAGAATCCTTTTATGGAGCAACCACAAGGGCAGGACTTTTGGGTGACGAACAGACCTCAGGGTCTGAAATGGCACCTTCCAATGTTTCTATTGATACCGAGGACTGTAGAAATGCCGACAGTTCGGCCAAGGGGCCCTTTGACGATGGACCTGCGCTCGAAACAACTTCGGCACCACAAGCGAAGAACAGGTTTAACCATCGTGTTGTACATCAAGTAGGTACATAAGAATGTAAAAACAATTGAAGAGCGATATTCCAAAACGTGCTAAGTTCTTATGATGTAATTAGTGGGAAATAAAAGAAACTGAATATCACTTAGTACGATTTGATTGTGCATCCGTGTCTTTGAAGTGAAACCCCGTCGGAATTAGTATGATTTGTGATAAATGTTTATGGTGAATGCATAACTACTACGTCATAGATTGGAACGCAATACAATATTAAAATTAAACAAAAATTGACTTAGTACGTTTTGGAAAATCACTCTTCAATTGTCTTCAGGAAAAGCCTTTTAGAGGTCTATATAGCCCAGTTCACCGTTTCGGTTCAGTTTCTTGTCTAGCATTAAAGCGTGGATACACAATACAAATTGCTGACCTAACAGTGGACAGCTACGTGTGTACTCGCATGACAGTAACTTGACTCGCCCCCGAGACACAAGTGCGATTTACAAGCCTGACAGTGGACGAGTGATGCCAGATGAAAATTTAGTTTATCCGTATGTACGATTTTTGGTAGAGGGGAAAAATCCGTATAAATCCGTATCGGCCATATATACCGCCATCTATATTCAATTTGGCAGAGTAGGTGGGAAATACGGTATATTTATGTAATATTATAATAGGACTCTATAATACTCTAATATTATTTATTTAAAAAAAATTTAATACTCTATAAAAGTAATAATAATATATTACAAATTATGAAATATGTAATAAAAACGGTTTATACTTTATATATTGGTTTTATTCATCATTATTTTGTATCTTTAAATATAATAAAATAAACTTGATTTTTCCTTCTGAGCCTCTTCGACGTCGAATCCGAGGAAATCGTCAACAACTCCAATGTTACGAGTATTTCGGAAAAGGCATCATCAAACGCATCTGAAATTGGGTCAATTCAAAAACTCATCACTTCCGCATCACTGCAGAATTCAGCTACAGACTTCATTGTTTCAGTAATGCAGGTTGCGTGCGCAATTGACTTATTCAGCAACACACTTCCATTGGTGAATAAGTCAATTGCGCACGCAACCTATATTACTGAAAGTGCCCAATACTATTACTTCAAAAATTCAGCCTACTGCCGCAGTCGGAGCAATCAAATGCAAACGAATTCTAATGTTTGCTTACAAATTTGAACTTCGGCTGAATATTTGAACAGTTGACGGCTCAGACTGATGCAGTTGTTTGAATTTTTGAAAGCTCCATATTTCAACCAATGTATTGAAAATCCGTAAATTCCGTAGAAATTTCGAAAAAATCCGTAAAAAATCCACATTTCTATGAAATCCGTAAAAAATCCGTGAAAATATGAAAAAAATAAATTTTTCCATATAAATACGGAGAAATCCGTAGATCTGGCAGCACTGGTGGACAGCTACCGCACTTGTGTACTCGCATGTCAGTAGCTTTCACACGGCGCGAGTAGCTGCACTACAGTAACTGACTAGGCCAGCTCGCATTCTAATTCGAACTGTGTAATCTCTCTCACATATTTGACTGGGTTTGAGTACTCAGCTGTCGTACTCTGGATACAAATAGGACCTAGGTGCAAAGGAAAAGGGACCAGGGCGGCCTTATTTGGATTGATTGATAAGCTCTCCTCCTACTCGTCCTCCTCCACTCTATGAACTTTTCGGAGTGTTGTTCTCATGGCCTCAGTAATGGTCAAATCAAACTTTCTCGAGGCAATGATGGCAAGATCATCTGCAAGCCGGGGATAGGAGACGAAGGCGTTAAGCAGATAGGTCCATTGGGTTCAGGCAGCTCCAGGGGTGTGTTACCCTGTTTCGGGATAAAATGTGAGGGGCCAAAAGCCCCTGAAACTTAGACCAGTTAGTTTTCTTAGATGGTCCGGCAGTTCAGATCACGCCAGTCTTAGATGCTGTCGAAGAGTATCCTGCTTGTGACAGAGAGCATCCAACCCTTTCTTTCTACTAGCAGTGGTAATTGTGGGTTTGCATCCCCTATTTGCAAGATCTATGGCGATGCTACTTCTTCTCGAATGGTTGTAAAGTCCTTATAAGACTTGGGGCTTTTCAAGTCTCTTTTTTCAGTAGTCTTTACGTTTTGCTAGATCGCTCCAGTTGGTTATACGTAATTTTTATATTATCTTCTATACGTCATCTTTCCATCTTTATCTTAAAGTTATGCAGTTCTTTTTACTGTTGGTCTATCAGTAAAAACCCGGGCCACTATTCTTCTTTTCGGGGTTCAACCAGTGGCTAGTGCTTTATTTGGGGCTTTAATACTTCTATCTACATATGTCTTCCTTTACCTTAATTTTTTTATGTGAAAAGCTAGAACTCAAAGGTTAACCCTTTTTTCCAGTCGACATTCATTGATGTCAATGTCGGACACCAAGCTCTAGTCGGAAAGATAATAGAGAGAGAGAAAAGGAACTACCAACGCCAACACGGGATTTCATTCAACCAGCTCCCAACCAATAGTATCGCAACAGAACAATGTCGATTGAACAGGAGCTAGCTTCTTCGTCTGTTATGTTTACAGGCGATGGCAGTATAAATCGCAGAGAATTTCTGCAAATGGTGAAGAAAACAAACAAGGAATGCTATGCAGTAAGGACAAGTGAAAAGGCAAAGAACTATGTGCTGCGGAGTAGAATCGAACTACGGACCTCTGAAGTGGTAGTAAGTCATGCCAGCCAGAGCTCTCTTCAGATACGTTTTGGTTTTTTAAAAATCATAAAAATTATTGCGAAAACTTTTATTTTCTTTCGAGATGGAGGTATATAGTGTCAACTCATACATCTTGCCTAAAGTACCTACTATTAAAAAAGGGTAAAAGTATTTGACACCTATCTTGTTACTTTTAAAAGGCCTTGCAAGAGATTTTCGAAAAGGTATAAAGTCAACGAGCCTTTCGTGGAAGGTAACCCTCCAGCTCAGATCAAGAAGAAGAAATTCTCAGACAAGTTGCATTAAACCAACGTTATCCTGTTCGCGGGACAATAACAGAGAATGTAAGGCCTACAGATAAGGAACTCTCGTCCTCCATAGGTAATTTAGGGTAGAGTGTCCGGAAATCAGTCAATTTCCATGTCCAGTGTCCAGTGACATTCTTCCTACTACACTCCAATAGTTCTTTGACAAGTTTGGGTATTTAATTTTAGGGACTAAAATGCTATCTTATTTACAAATCTAAATCTGTTCACCTCAGGTTGTAAACTTATATGATGCGGATTTAATCGCAGATTGCACCTTATGAAGCATCCACTTGAACTTTCTCCAGCTATGAAGGCTGATTGGAAATAAGAAGGAAAATCAAAGAGAACTGATACGTAGCGCAAAAATTGTCCAGACATTATTGATAGGAAATTGTCCAAGCTTTCCAATTTTTCAGTTAATTACGTATTTTTTTTTGGAGAAAAAGGTGGTTTTAGTTGAAATTTTAGTGAAAAAAACCAAAGTTTTGACTTTGACGACTCATTGCTCTGGAAGTTGATAGGGTAAAACCTTGATTTTGAGAGTTTTAGATAGGTGGGAGTATTCTGCGTACACTGATATCATATTCATGAAAACAGCCATTACTTCTACTTCCAGGGGCGCCTATATCAACAGCAGTGAACTCATAATTTGCATCACGAACGGCCATTAAAACTATACTAAATCGCTACTTATAAGCCGTGTTCCTTTTCTGCTATTTTTTACTCGTGTTTACTTGGAACTACTCCTGCTCTCACAGAGGAGTATATAGGTTTTACTCAAATCGACAAATTTTGCGTTCCTTTAATTTTTTACTCCGGAGTACTTAAAAGTAGAAAAGGAATACAGCTATAATTACAATAAATCGATCCCGAATTAGGTGGGCGGACTATGTGAATATGTTTGGCGTCAATGGCACTTACACAATTAGGCATATTCCACAATTCTTCGAATTCGCTGCCAATCCTACTTTGTTAGGGGGTTCAAATAAGTTGGTTATAACACATCCCAAAGAGCTTGGCATGCTTCGAATATTATTTTTGCCACTGTAGATACTCCCATCCTACATTTCAGAGCTCAAATTTGTCGTGGTATACCATATGCCAAATACCTGAAACAAACTTATTGTTTTCAATATTTAATATTTATATATACCCATAGCCTTACATTAACGTAAAGGGGCCCATACACGAGCGAACAATTTGCGCAAATTTGTGTGTGCCAAAAAATATGTGATTGTCCATACACTACGCAACGAGTTGCCCAAACTTCAGTTGCGTTTTTGTTTTCGTGCAAAAAACATGTCTGATGCTGCGTGTTTGCCAATTATAATTGCAAGTTTTGCAGAAACTGACTTTAGAATGCACCAACATCACCACACACGAGGAAACAACTTGCGCAACGCTGCCCGTTGCACAAAAATTTTCAAACGCGTTTGATTTTCATCAAACAGTTGCGCAACACATCGAACCACCCCATACACGGGGAAAATGTTTGCACAATGGGCTGCGTTGGGCAATTTGTTCCACGGTGTATGGGACCGTGTAAGTGCCAATCTACGTTCCTTTTCGATTTGTGTCCGTATTGAATTTTTTACAACGGTTTTCAAAAACATTTCCTGATCACAAGATATTATTTGTTGATAGGTAGTTTCATAGAACCCATGGTCCTTCCTTTGCAGAAATATTTCTCTTGACCAGAATAGCCTATTTTTTGGTTTTTGTTTTCTTTTTTTTAATTTTAAATAAACGTATGTTGCTACTCTCATTAATTTTATGACTTCCTCTAGTTTATTTTGCATTATAATATCACAAAGTTTACTTTATTTTATGTAACAAATTTACTAAACAAACTTTCTACGATTTGCAAGACGAAATCAAGACAATTCCGCTTCGATTCTATAATTCAGCACTTCAGCGCTTCAACGCCGCTTTCGAATCCGAAGCCGAAGCCACCATTGTGTTACGGCCTTTAGCCACGTTAAGAGTCAGCACAGGAAAGAACCGCTTAAGGCCCAATTACAACGAACGGATCTACGCGGATTGAAATGTCAAAGAAACGCACCGGAGCGGATAGGAAACTGCACTGATTACAATGAACGGATCTGTCCGCGTTTAAACGTCAAAGTGTTTTGTGTAATTTTATAACCACTTTTCGCCTTATTATATAATAGTTCTGAGAGCCCAATCCGCCGATTTCTAAACAAACGAAAACGAATCCGCTCAGATCCGATCAAATGCGCTTGTATCCGTTCATTGTAATCGCTCAAATGGAAAACGCGTGCTCGGAAAACCACTTTGACAGATCAATCCGATTCTGTTCCGATCTCATCCGTTCATTGTAATTGGGCCTTTAGAGTTGATAAATCCAAGCGAGATCATCCGGCGCTCAGTGCGTTCCATCCAAGCCCAACTAAACTAAAGGGTGCCTCAAGAGCCGGTTCCAGACCCATTAATACAATGTAATTGTCCTATGAATATGGCAGGAACGAGAAGGTTCATCCTGACAGTTCCGACATATCAGGATAAGGCATTATTCAACTGCGTGCGTCCGATGCCTAGAGGGGATCATTAAACAGCCCTCGACCTGATAACTTTACATCATGAGTTGGTAGGGGGTGGGCTCCCTCTCACTTACTGCATTCGTTCACCTTCTTTCCGGAAGGTGGTAGTAGGAGATTGGAAGTGAAAGGTATGAGGCGTAATATGCCAGGATCAGATTGCATATCACTCCTTATAAGACAGACAACCTACATTTATTTATACATGTAGATATTTACCAGACAGAGTTCAATTGCACAACAATTCAAATCTACAAAATTTGTGCCATAACGTCAATTAATTGCCGTGATGATAAACTTCAATTTCTATTTCCATACCTTAATGCTTTGTTAGTGACTCTTTGCTATTTTTTACAATCACTAATGAGGAAAAGCGTTTTTACCTTACCCGGATTACTTTAAGAGTACAAAAATATAAATATTCCATCATAAAATAAAAATAATTGATTTTTTTGTTTGCTTTTGGTCCTCTTTTACGAAAGGAATTACAAAAATCTAAAATTATTTATCAATTAAATATATCTTACCAAGCAGCTAATAATAGGCCCTTTAAGTACTACAAATCTTTCTTTTATAAAACCAGAAAGTATCTAATAATAACAAAGTATTAGTATTATTCCGTGATGTATACATAAATAAATCAAATTTGTATTTCATTCTCAGCTTGAAAATCGCAATAATTAATCTAAATTTAAATCAAATTATTTAAGGAATTATTATTTACTGATGATACTTTGCAAAGACTGTGAGTCTGATGATAACATGTTCATAATAAGCTTACGTGAGAGAATCAAAAACAGAATTTCTCGTGATTACCTTTAAGGTGTAGGGTTTTGATAACATCCCTGGTATACACATCATATAAACCGCAGCAGTTTTCGAAAATCTCTACAATAAGCCGTATGTGAAGAACATATAAAGTATCACCACTATTCTGTTGATTGGATTTTGGTGGTATTAGATGAACTGAATGTAGGAATGACAAGGAACATTAAGAATAGAGTTAAGCCATTGAATAGGCGGGTAATATCAAAATATGGAAACTAATTTGGATTAGCTTCAGAGAGAGGCAAGTTAATACCTACCAATGGAGATTTTCAATATTTCTAACAAAGAATCACCTTAAGCCTCAATCAGCTTAAACAACAACCAGTGTAAAATCTGAGAATTTTCAGGCTTGGCTATTCTTTTCTCATATTTTTGAAAATCACGTTTTCGCTTATAGATCTCTCACTTCTACTTCTAGATAAATTTCAAGCTTAATCTCTGCGTAATACCGGAGACAGACTAGAAACTTAATCCGGATTATGAAGTCAGAATGACGTAAACCCATATGAAAGATATGGAAAAAAAATGGAGTCTACGTTATTCTGACGTCATAATCCGGATTAAGGGTGCTAGTCTGTCTAGGGTATAAGATTAAGGTTACAGTCGATGCGGGTTCTGACGAAATCGAGATAGTAATGCCCCAGTTACACGAATGACAAAAAATGACAATTGTCATAATCTCTGGTCATAATTAATGGCATTGTTGTTGTTTATTTTTTATGACAGAAATAATGACACAAATTATGACCGTGTATGATGATAATGACAAATTATGACAGAAAAAATGGCAAGTGTGTCATTCGTGTAACAGCACCATTAGAATGGGTCAGGCGCGGATCTAGAATTTTGTTTTGGGAGGGGTCACGGAATTAAAACTGGAGGAAAATATTTTCTACTCCTAAAAAAGCAAAAACAAAATTAACAAAATGAACAAAACTAACCGAATTTTCTCGTGGCCAATCGTACTCCTTTAGGTAGTTTTATAATCCTTTTTTGTGAACAGTACTCCTTTTAAAACTTGTACTCCAAAAATACTCCTTTGCATTGTAAAGACCTCAATTTTCCTAAATTTCCAGTAGAATCTTTCGATTACCATAGCTGCGTTCCATTTCTGCTTTTGAGTACTCATAAAAAGGAACGCGAAATTTGTGCTTATGAGTAAAACCTAAGCTCAAATTTTTGATGTTATTTTCTTTGTATACAAAAAAAGGCTAGAATAATTTACAACATAATTTAAATTAATGCGGTAAATTTATTATGTAAATTTTTATTTATTTTATTAATAAATTTATTATTTTTATTTTTATTTATAGACGTTTTTATAGGAAAAAAAGCTCAAAACAATCAAAAGCCTATCTATAGGCTCAAAATAATTCACAATAGACTCAAAAAATTGACTTTTGCTCTGGCGGTTGTTAGTTGCGTGACTGCTTGTACTTTTGCTCATATCTTAGAGCAGGAGTAGCTGCAAGTGCTCACGAGAAAAAATAAGCAAAAAAGGAACGCAGCTCATGTAGGCGGTTGCACAAATGATTAAAGAATTCTTGGGTTACCAGAGTAACCCCTCTCTAGTTTCCCGCTGGGAGTCGGTTGCACTGCGCATATTTTATCAAATACCGTTAATACAGCTCCTATTTCCATTTCAATTGATGTGAAAATCATAATGACAAACATATGTACATATTTATGTTGGCTTGTTTTGACTCCAGCAATAGAGCGCATTTTACAATTACGATCCGCTTCGCTCGTATTTTTTGAGTTTAGAAAAATGTCCCATACTTTTGATAGCGTTCTTTCAAAACGTTACACACGAACTTATGCTCTATTTCGGCCACCCACACCCCGGCATAATTTTTTCATAATACTACCCAAGAAACTGAATATGCTAAAATTTCAGCTGCAGAAGATAGTGGTATTTTAAAAGATTTTATTTTACCATGTAGAATAAGATACGACGTTGCATTTGTACCGCTAATGCTCAAGAATGAGCTGAATTTTAAAGGATTCTAATCCTGGGATTAATGATAAAATTCTAAAATAAGTTGATTTTTTAGAAAATTTGTTATGAATACATTAATTAAGGAATAGTCGGTCAACTTCACTGAACTAATTTTCCTGAGGTGGTCTCTTTTAAATGGCTAAATTCAATGGGAATTTGTTTCTTCAACAGTCAAAACTTCAAAACTTGACTTAGAACACATTGATCCAGGACAGATTCTCAAATTTATCCTTGTTCAAATGTTCAATATTGGGAACCATCTGGTTAAGCAAAAGGTGGCGGTTAAAGAAGTGCTTTATTTCTTTGTAAAAAAGAATAGAAAATTAAAGTCAGCTTATAGAAATACCCAGTTTAGTTTTTTGCGACAAAATACGATTTCCTATATACTTTGCACAAAGAATCTGCCCCTAGAAAATTTCTCTAGCTACGCTAATGGTGAAGACTCAGTTTTTTTCACAACCCCAATCACTATTATCCAACGAAACTCTGTGGAGACACACACACATATACACACCGACGCACACAAACACCAACACACCGACATAACAGGAACGCACGTTCAAGAAGTTAGTCGGACATGGGACATCGTGCGCAGCGGTAACTATGAACGTAAATAATATAAAAGTGAACTCTTAGTTATAAACAATGAATTTGTGGACTATAATGAATATTAATTTAATTGATGATCAAATAAATATAATGAACTTGTAGACATTTGTTTTCATCGTCGAATCAAAGATAATTCCACAAATGGTGACCCCGATAAAGAATAAAAAACTAAACGGAGTGCTGTGAATTCAAAAGAACAAAAAACTAAACGGTAGTGCTGTGAAAAATTTAAACAACTTAGAAAAATTTAAACAACATAAAAAGTGCAAACCACAACATAAAAGTGCATAGAAAAACTCAAATAATATAAAAAGGGCAAGGTACTACTTCCTTGCCGAAAATCAAACGGGATATATTTCGGTGCATCAAATGCCGACAAGTGCTAAACCGCATGGAATCAAGAAGTGCGTAGGAATACAGGTTGATACTCAAGTAACCTTTTCCTGGCTAAGCAAAATTGAATGATAGGGAAAAGTGGACGCAGTCAAAGAGAATTGCTTTCTTTAATTAATCCGAATATAATGCAAATAATTTTTTTAAATATTTTAGCCCAAGCATCTTGGAAACATAGTCGAAACGAACGCGCTGATACCCAATGTAAAAATTCACAGAATTCCCGCCAACACACACAAACTCAGCATGATTTGTAGGTTCTTCCTAGAACAAAAGAGCGATATTTTACCGTAAAAGAAGAACAGCGAAATGAAAATAACTGAATAGGAATCGCACTTAAAACGTATTGCAGGATTTGTTTTTTCATTTGCAGAATTTAACTATAAGAAAAAATATAAAAAGAGAAAATATTTCATATTCCAGAATTATAAGTAGGAAATTCATTAGAGCCTAGAGATATGCAATCTAATTAAATTAAAATATTGAATTCCTGAAACAAAGGCAAAAATAAATAGAAACATAAAAGCACAGTACAACAACATTCATAAATAATCGCTTAATTTTTAATCTCTCGCTATTTACAAAAATTGAATAAAAATAATATATTTATAGTTCATATAACGTTTATTCGGCAAATAATAACATAAAATTCAAATACTAAACTCTTGGACATTTAAACTTATAACAACAAAAATTAACTTTCAATATTAAAATTACTATTAAAATTTATTTACAAACACAAAAACATATATGTACATATATTGTAATACCAAAGATTTGTAAACAATTGTAATACCAAAAATTTATAAACACGTCTGTAAAAACTTAAAAACAAACGCAACGTGACAGTACGAAACAAACAAATACACGGCGAATAATCAACAACAAAAAATGGCCAACGAAGGAAATCAACCGAGCACTAGTAAAAACTTAGCGGACGTAATAAAATCCAACGAAGAAAATCATTCAGACCCAATCCACGATGTAAGCAACATAATACATAAAATCAGTGTCCCCCTCTTCGATCCAGTGGACGTCGATCTATGGCTAATCACGCTAGACTCTATGTTCGAGATAAACCAAATCAAGTCAAATCTACAGAAATATCACACCCTGGTAGTCGCACTAGGAAGAAATACGAAACATTTCTACTCCATAATTAAGCAAACCCCAAATAACGACTCGTACAAACTCCTTCGACAAGCGGTGCTAAGCTACTACCAACATAGTGACATGCGTAGGATGGAAGAATTATTATCAGGAGTACAATTAGGTGACCAAAAGCCAACATCATTACTGGCAGAAATGCGCCGTTTGGCGGGCGAGAATGCAAACGAAACACTCATCACCAACCTTTGGTTAAAAGCGTTACCAGCATCAGTGCGACAGGTAGTATCGGCATCGACGGCCGAATTAGATGAAAAGGCCGAGATCGCAGACCGAGTCCTAGAAGTATCCCCTGGTACTCTGCAAACATGTACCCTGAACTCGCCACAGTCAACAAGCCACACATGGGAGCTCGAAACGAAAATAGATCAACTGACTAAGCGCCTAGAGTCAATGGTGAGATCTTCAAGGGAACCCGTCCGGCCACAGATACATTATAGAAACAGGTCTCGAAGCCACAGTCGCAGATACCGCATAAAGAGCTCAACAAGAACCACAGATATATGCTGGTACCATGAAAAATATGGACAGAAAGCAAGAAAGTGCACACAACCATGCAATTTCCAAAATAAAATAGTAACACGAAATAATACAGAACCAAAAAACCAATAACGGCTGTGCAACCATCAGGTTGTACAGCAATCCGCCGCCTACACCTTCGCGATCAACGAAACGCAAGCAGATACCTGGTCGACACAGGAGCGGATATTTCAGTTATTCCACCAACTTATCACGAAAGAAAGAATATAGTTAATAACCAGGAACTATATGCAGCCAACAATACACCAATAAACACGTACGGTACCAAGCGCATTATTCTTGACCTTGGTTTGAGGCGACAGTTTAT
Organism: Thereva nobilitata; assembly: GCA_963855945.1. Taxonomy (NCBI): domain Eukaryota; kingdom Metazoa; phylum Arthropoda; class Insecta; order Diptera; family Therevidae; genus Thereva; species Thereva nobilitata. The sequence continues at coordinate 50,878,561 of OY979694.1, read as the reverse complement.
GTGGGTTTTCACTATTGCAGATGTATCTGGTCCGATAATAGGTGCCGATTTTCTCAAGCATCACGATCTCCTTGTTGACATGAAGAGGAACCAACTTATCGACAACAAAACAAACTTCAGAATCAGCAATATCCGCATATCAAGCAAACCAACAATCAGGGTGATACATAACGTATCACCAAAATACGCACCGATCCTTGAAGAATTCCATGACATAACGATCCTAGACATGAATCACCAACCGACAAAAGCGAACGTAGTTCACCAGATTGTAACCACAGGCACACCAGTTTTTTGCCGTCCACGCCGATTGCCGCCAGATAAATTGCGCGAAGCCAAGGCAGAATTTCAATTCTTGATGCAACAAGGCATATGCCAGCCATCTAAAAGCTGCTGGGCCAGTCCACTGCATATGGTGAGAAAATCGGACGGCAAGTGGAGACCGTGCGGAGATTACCGCGCGTTGAACGCCATTACAGTTCCTGACAGATATCCCATACCTCACATTCAGGATTTTTCACAAATTTTACATGGAAATCAGGTATTCTCGTCAATAGATCTGCAGCGTGCTTACCATCAGATTCCAGTTGCCCCGGAGGATATTCCAAAAACGGCGATAACTACGCCGTTCGGCCTCTTTGAGTTTAAATATATGACGTTTGGACTGAGGAACGCTGGACAAACTCTTCAGAGACATCTTCATGCTATCTTCCGAGATTTAGAATACGTTTTCCCATATGTAGACGACATATGTATCGCATCAGTCGACGAAGAACAACACAAACAGCATCTTAAGGAAGTTTTCTGTCGTTTACGCGAAAACGGGCTATCAATAAACGCCTCAAAATGTCAAATTGGAAAATCAGAAGTTAAGTTCCTAGGTCATCTCATAACAAAAAATGGCATCAAACCACTACCGGAAAAAGTCCAAGCAATACTCAATTTCCCCAAACCGCAAGTAGCGAAAGACCTAAAGCGACTGCTAGCCACAATTAATTTTTACCGTCGGTTCATCCCGAATGCTGTACAGAACCAAATGAAGCTACAATTAATGATCAGCAACAATATCAAGAACGACAGAACCCCTCTAGAATGGACAGACGAAGCGACTCAATCATTCGAAGCATGCAAACGCGATTTAGCCAACGCCGCCTTGCTTGCTCACCCAGCAAGACAAGCGCTTCTATCAATAGAAGTTGACGCATCCAGCACCGCAGTGGGCGCAGCATTGCATCAAATTACCAAGGAAGGAGCTCAACCGCTCGCATTTTTTTCAAAAAAATTGAACTCAGCGCAACAGAACTACGCGACATATGACCGTGAACTTCTAGCAATATATGAAGCGATTAAGTATTTCCGACACCTGATCGAAGCTCGCGAAACTATAATATACACCGACCATAAGCCTCTGGTGACGGTATTCCAACAGAGACCGGACAGAGCAAACCAACGTCAATTGCGACAATTAGATTTTATCAGCCAGTATACAACGGATATTCGGCACATACAAGGAAAAGACAATAACGTCGCAGACATGCTAAGTAGAATGCAATCAATTTCACAATCACCGAAGGATATCATAATTGATTACGAACAAATCGCCAAGCAACAAAACGAAGACCCCGAAATTCAGGCATACGTCAAAGACCCGAAAACGGATACTCATATGCAAATAAGATTAATCAAGTCACCGTTCGCTCCACCGATATATTGCGATGTATCAGGAAACAAGGTACGACCTCTCATTCCGGAAGCATTTCGAAACCAAGTCATTGCGAAGTTGCACAACATAGCACACACTGGCATCAGAGCAACGACCAAGTTAATAGCAGAAAAATTTATTTGGCCATCCTATCGAAAAGATTGTGCACAATACGTTAGGCAATGCCTCGTTTGCCAAAAATGCAAAACGACCAAACATAACAGGACGCCGTACTCGTTTTTTAAAACACCTGATCAACGTTTTGAACACATCCACGTGGACATAATAGGCCCATTACCACCATCAGAAGGTAACGCCTATTGCCTGACGATAGTAGACAGATTTACCAGGTGGCCTGAGGTGATACCTATACCCAACATAACCGCAAATACAATTGCGAAGACGATAATAGAACAATGGATAGCACGATATGGTGTACCATTATATATCACAACGGATCAAGGCCGCCAGTTCCAATCTGAATTATTCAGAGACCTTTCAACACTCTTGGGAACCAAACACCTCAGAACTACACCCTACCATCCGCAGAGCAATGGATTGGTGGAAAGGATGCATCGCCAACTTAAAGCAGCTATCATGTCTCACCAAAACACGAGTTGGACTCAGACTCTACCAATAATTCTTTTAGGTATACGTACCGCAGTAAAGGAGGATATAGGAGCAACTACAGCAGAACTTACTTATGGTACAACAATTCGAATTCCAGGAGAATTCCTTCATAGCAGCAACACGAAGAAAATAGCCTCAGAATATGTACAAGATCTCCGACGCATAATGTCAAACATCCGACCATCACCTACAAGCGACCACTCGAAATCAAAGTCATTCATTCAAAAGGACTTAGCAGTATGCTCACACGTGTTCGTCAGAAACGACTTTGTCAAAACAGCTCTAGTACCTCCCTATGATGGACCATACATGGTCAAGGAAAAACTCCCTAAATATTTTAGGATAGAGAAGAACGGAAAACTTCAAAATATTTCAATAGACCGCTTGAAACCAGCATATATCTCAAATGATAATAACAAGGAAGTCAAGCCAGCAAAGGAACCTGCGATAAACGCACCAAAGTCGACCAACAAAAACGAATTTCACGAACCACAACCAAAGAAGTACGTCACAAAATCAGGACGACTTATTCGTCCTCCACAAAGGTACGTCCGATTTGCAGAAGGGGAGTAGTGTGGAGACACACACACATATACACACCGACGCACACAAACACCAACACACCGACATAACAGGAACGCACGTTCAAGAAGTTAGTCGGACATGGGACATCGTGCGCAGCGGTAACTATGAACGTAAATAATATAAAAGTGAACTCTTAGTTATAAACAATGAATTTGTGGACTATAATGAATATTAATTTAATTGATGATCAAATAAATATAATGAACTTGTAGACATTTGTTTTCATCGTCGAATCAAAGATAATCCCACAACTCCATTCGTACTCCTTTTGTAGAAAATATAGTTGGTCACTTTAAGCTAACTTCAGAGTTTGCCCATTAAAAAAATATAGAAAGAGTATAGATCGATCTGTTGTTGACCTTGAAGGTCATTTTTTAAGGTCGTTTTTTTAATTTGCAAAAATGTTTGGTCGGTTTTGGCCGTTTGGTTATTTTTTTTTGTTTTTTTAATTCGGTCAATTTTGTTTTTTAAACAGCGAGCGCTTTTGGGGGGTCATGACCCCGGGACCCCCCTGTATCCTCGCCTGGAATAGGTGAGAACTGTTCGTTAGAATATAGTGATTACATTGTTCCGTGCCGTTCTGTATATCAGTAGGTCTCTGCCTCCTAGTTTCCTAACCTTGCGAGATAGAAGTCAGTGGATTTTTGCACAGATTTTTGTCATTTAGAAAGTTAAGTTTCTCCTGCAGAATTTTGCACTGTGTTGTACGAAGTTTACAAAACATGTCAAGCTATGTAGGATTACTTCTACAAGAAACATATTCCTTCCAACTACAGATGAATGAAAAACCATCGCAAGTGACTTCGGCGAAAAATGGAATGTTCTTAACTGCATTGACGGAAAACATATTCCTTCATGTCCTTAAATTCATTTTCCCTGTTTTTCAACTATAAATGATTTTTCTTTGTAGTATTGCAAGGGAAAGCTGATGCAAATTATAAATTCATTGCAAGTTCAAGCTGGGGCTTACGATAAGTAAAGTGATGGAGGAACGTTTTCACATTCAAATGATTAGTAACGATTAGAAACGAACACTTTCAACATACGAAACAATGAAAATATTCCGTCTACCGCAGTTCGTTTTGCATTGTTGGGTGATTAGAGCCACGCCTTGACCATTTTCCGCCCAGTACACATCTGTCGATGCCGCCCTTAAAGGACAAAATTGTTTTCGCTCGCTTCGCCCGCGGGTTAAAGCCACCCATCCACCACCACCACCATTCTAATAATTCATTTAATTTCACTTCTTTGCTTTCGATGAGAAAACGCACGATGACAATCTCAAAACGGATGGCGACTTCTCTTCGACTTCCTGCTGTGCCACTGCCTTTCGTTTCGGTGAAACTTCTTGCTTAAGGTACTATTACATTATGGGATATGTTAAATGACTTTACGAGTTGATAGTCCATCTGACTTCGTATTGTGTTCACACTTAATTTTGACAAGTCAGAACAGAAATATTCAAAGCAAATTTTGACAGATAGTCGTATTTCATGTCAAAAATAAATGTCATTTGGCAATTTTATGTTAGGTTTGACTTCATTGACAGTCAAGTTATATGACAAATCATATAATGTAAAGGTACCTTTAGCTTTCTGCTCCGCTAAGATTACCAAGGCCCGATCTCTTGCCTTGCCTCATCCGCTTCGCGTATTTTTTCTTTCGCCTTTTGAATGCAACTAAAAATGGTCCTGAAGGCTGCGGCTTATTTTTGGGCTTGAGACTAACATTTACAGAATTAAAAAAGGTTTGTGTTATGTCTTTAATGTGCCGACACTTTGAAACTGATTTGGTCCTGCAAAGGACCGTTTCTGTTTATTGTTTCGCCATTCGTTTATCGTTTTTTCATTGAATGCGTACTGCGTGTGCCAATTATTGGCAATCTATTGAGCGTTGTGCTGATATTTGTCTTGGTGGATCAAAGAAAAAATGGATCAAAAGAAAATGTAACGTGCCACTCCTCGATCGCAACAATGGCCAAATTGCACGAACTGCACTTCGAATTCCTTTCGCAGCCACCATATTCTCCAGATTTAACACCCCCCCCCCCCGAGACTATTACCTGTTTTCAATAAAAAAAACCCAGGGAAAGAAATATGGTTCCAATAACGAGATGATGGCCGCAAGTGAAGCGTCTTTTGGAGACAAATCGTTAGAGAAACGTATCACTCTTAAAGGAGACTATTATCGTGGTTACATGAGGCGATCGAAAGCTCCACTTGAAAGTGGTTTAAAATACGATCTGTGTTTTCGGTTCTTCTCGATTGAGTTACTGATTTGAAATTCAATCCAAATAGGATTGAAACTGACAGATGACAAATGCCAAGTTGGAATAATGGAATACAGTGAAGAAAATTATTTAATTTTGCAAGCTTTTTCTGCTTATTTCAATAATTTAATGTAAATTTTGAAAATACATAATCAGTTTGTGAAAATAAGAACAAGGAGACTGTTTGTACTCAGAGTACAAAATTAATCCATTAAAAATAAAAAATGTTTTTTTTTGTTGTTTTTTGCAAATGTTCTCTTTTTTTTGCACTAAGCGTAATCTCTCACTGGGGGATTTTTGCAGGAACTGTTTGCACTGGTACCGCTGATGGTTTTGTTTGCATAAAATGCATCGCGTTATTGTAGATGCAAGTGATGAGAATGGTTTTGATGGTTTCTTGTGCTGTTCTGGTTGTACATTCCTTCTTCCGCCCAAGGCCAGACGCCTGGAAGCGATTTTCGAGGAATGCTAAGAAGTCCTTCAAAGATGCTAACTCTTTTGGATTTGCAAGGGACTGCTCATACAATGCATGAGTGTTCTTGTCTAGTTTTCGCTGCAGGATATGAAGCAGTAATGGGTCCCAGTTTTCTGTTGAAACTCCAAAATTTTGTAAGCCTAGAAGGCATTCTTGGGTTATATTGTGCAGATTCTTTACTGATGTTGCTGTGGCACCTTCGTTTGCATGAGAGGGCTGAGATAACAATTTATTCACCAGGGCTGCAACAAGTATCCTTGGATTGTTGTAACGATCTTGAAGAGTTCTCCATGCTGCTGTGTAGTTCTCTTTTGACAACGAATAATGTCTTATTAGACGTTCTGCCTCTCCTATTAGGTTAGCCTTCAGGTACCACATTTTTTGACAGTTGGCCAATTCTTGTTTATGTACCATTTCAGTGTATAAGTCGTGAAATTATTAATAAGACATCAAGCCTTTTAATTTTTCAATTGTCCTGTGCTTGGGTGTTTCACTCAAGTACAATCTCTACAATTTTCTACAAATCTCACTCTAAAGCAATCGTTGTCAAGGTGAAAACACTTTGGCAACAATCTTAAACAAACTTTGTCAAGGTGTAACACCTTGATAATTTAAAAGTAAATTTTTGGATAAAGCGTCTACCGGGAAGTAAAAGAACTTCTCGTTCTAAACAGAGACTTTATCCAATTTATTTTAATTTACCCAAAAAGTTGGAAATTAATAGTTTAAAACTTTTTAAAAGAGTGGAAGCCATGCTTACTATTGCCATACAAAATATTCCTAAGAGGAAGCCCAAGAGATTTTGGATGTTAATAGAAGCAAGCATGTTGTTTCTTCATTTGTCCATATATTTCGTTTAATCATGATTAAAAGCACTTTTCACAACACAAAATTCTTTTCACCACTAAAAGTGTCGGAGAGCTCGGACATATAACCCCGTTCAGTAATAGAATCAGTTTCAACCGAGTTTGCCCACATCAAAGATGAAAGCACTTTTTCATCTCCATCTCTTAGACTATTACTATATTAAACTAGAACTTAGAACTATGTAGGAAATTAAATTAAATTCAGGAATTAAGGATAGGCCATACGTACGCAAAATTAAGAAGGAATATGCTACAGAGCCTCAATCACAAAACACAACGAAAGAGAGGCAGACCGAACCAAACATGCAGCAGAAATGTACAGGCCGAAATACAGAAAAATTGTAGACCAATAATCTGATTGAAAGATACTGCCTACATTTTTATAAATGAAAGACATTTATTTGAGGAACTTCATGTTTAAATAACTCTAATGAAAACTATAAAATTAAGTAAACAGCCCACACTATTTCATCAGATATTTATTCAACATTTTTATACCACAATCTTTTAAAGTTATGTTTTATTATATCGTTATTTAAATTAACAACTTGTCAATTACAAAACAAAAATAAAAAGCAACCAAAACGTCTTAACGATCAATAACCATCTTTGTTCTTCGATTAAGTATTAATTTTTCAAAATTTTATTATATGTGGATGTTATGAAAAACTCGTTTAATAAAAATGTTCTAACAACATATTCTTAAGAAAAAGCATAAAAAGTTCATTTTTACCGTTTTATGTTAATTTAAATATTTCCGCCCAACCTCGCCTCAATCTCCAAGATCACTCGAGCATTAAATTGAATTTGTTCGGCCCTTTTTAATTGGTAGAGAATTTCCCAGAAGTCGCCGAACTTCGGCCGTGTGAACTTCTATACAAAGGAGCACATAATCAGTGCCCAAAAGCCATACCCAAAGCATTGACCTCAATTTTCGTTCCGGGCGAAAACTTTAATAATAAAATATAATCTCATCACGAAATGTCAATTTACTTTCGTTCAGTAGCCCAGAAATGGTGATCATCACTTGTACTTTCCCATTCCTTTTATTGTCACCTAAAACTGAGTGTTTAATGATCATCGCACAGATTAACGGCACCTTTTTACGGTGTGATCTGCATACATAAATTCTGTTGTAGATGGCCAGTCATTAGCTAAGACACTCACATCTCAAATTCCGGCACGCAATTTGACGATCGCGCAAAATAAAAAATATAACAAAAAGAAACGAAAGTTTCGATCAGTCACGATCGCGATTCTTCAATCATAAAACTGCACGCGGACGCGGTCATTGTCATTGACCATGCGCTGCCGATTGACGATCTTGACCGCCACGGTGCATGGCGCAGCCTTGCGTGGCGCTTACTTGATACAAAACAGTGATGGATCGTGCAAAAAGTGTAGCGAATCTTTTTTGGTGTTAGCTTCTGGAAGACCCGAAACTGGGAACATGGGTGGAGAATCAAGTGTTTAATCACGAAGTCAGTCAGAAGATGTTTTTGGGACATGCGTGGCATTAAGTGATTAATTGCCAGTGAGTCTCGAATGATGATATTTAATGGGATTTGTTAAAGTAATTTTAATTCAGTTACTTCAGCAGAAGGTAGTGCAGGAAGATTGTGGGTTGTTGTTTTTTCATATTTTTTGAAGGGTTTAACCCTTATGAGTTGCAGGGCAAGAATTTAATGACGAAATTTTGTTTATGTGGCAGTTTTAAGCTCAGTAATCACCTTTGTACTGCCAGTCCGTTATGTCGTTTGTTACTCATGGTACATTGTCTAGTAATTAGCTTAGTACGGGAGATAGAATAGGTTTAGGGTTATGAGGTTTCGGCAGTGTGCTTAAGGAGGTGGCAGCGTTTATTTCGATAGTAGCGATAAAATTTTGTCAGTGCAGCAATGATCCCACGGGGTGGCTCAAAGGGTCAATGGCGAAGCAAACAGAGTCGTCATGGCCTATTGAGGCCTATTTTTTGTACTTTATCTAAACACTCTAAAGTGGTTTTGGAAGCGCGGCCCCAAATGGGGGAGTTGTGTTCGAGAAGAGGCCCAGTGTAGAATTTGTATATTACAGAATGGGAGGATGGCTGGAGGAGGAACTTCCACCTCTTAAGAAAATCTCAAGCACTAGGGTAAGGAGATAGGCTTCTTGACCACCAACGTCGGGGACACTAGTGGAATGATTTACAATTTGATATATATTATTGATGTCCTCATATTGCCCAACGTCTTTACCAGAAACAGTGGTGCCATTTGATCAACTCAACCCGATTACATTGTGAACATTGAAATTCCCCCCAACGATGATTTCACACTCAGGATTAGATGATAAAAATTCGGATAGCTGTTCGGCAATAACATTAAATTTTGAAGTTGAAGCTTCGTTATGTTAGGGCTTTTGCATAGGAAGCAGAAGAATATGATATGGTTCCGAAAGATGATTTTAACTAAGATTTATTACATAGTTTACCATAAGCCACGTCATACCTAACATACATTGCAAAACCAAGTGTGATTTTAAGACGCATTTCGCGTGCAAAATCGTGTAGTCACTTTTTACGCGTTTAAAATGTGTTAATATTTAACACGCGAAAAGTGTGTAAATTTAAAACACTTAATGCTGTTGTATGTATTATAGGGTGGAGCGAAAAAAATTTTGTTTTTTATTTTCGATTAGTAACAATGTGGAAAAGTTGCTACATGATGTGAAGATAAAAAGTGTAAAATTATATGAAAATCAAATTAAGTCTTGAGGTGCCCTAACGCTCTCGAAAGATGGAAGAAATGTATGATATAGGAAAATTATTGTTTTTGAATTTCGATTAGTAATAGTGTGGAAATGTTGCCACATAATGTAAGCACGAAAGTGTAAAATTATATGAAAATCAAGTTATATCTTGCGGAACCCCAACGACCTTGAAAATTTGAGAAAAAGTTAAAAATGTGGATTCGTTTCCTCTCGTGTTAATTCAGTGAAGTTTTTTTTTTTTTTATGTGAAAACGTCAAGCTCAGGAATCACCCTTTGTACTACTAGTCCGTGTGAAATGACACATAATGTTTGATTTTCACGCGTTTAAGACGTAAAACGATAAAACGTTACAATTTCTCTAGCGAGTAAAAAATATTATACGCTGCAAGTGTGTGATTTTTACAAGTATGCCTTTGTATCCGCATTATTTTAACACGGTTTATTCCTAAAATGCAATGTTTTAACACGATTATGAAGTGTGTAGTTTGTTAAATTCACACGGAAAATTCTGGGGTTTGCAGTGCAGATGGCATTATCTTTAAGGGGGAGAGGTTGTTCACTAAAATGTACCCCGACCCCTGGTAATGACATGAATATCTAAAAGCGACCGGAGATGGCGACGTCTTGGGTTGCCATCCAAGGCGACATAGTGTTGAATTTAATTTTAATTACAATTTATCATGAAAACGTTTTTAGTTAGAAGTAAACGTTATAAAAAGAAAATTCCTACGATATTGATTTTGTACATCTTATTTTCTTATAAAACAACAATGAAAAATATATAAAAGCAGCGCAGTCTTAGAATCAGTCCGGTTATCCCATGCTAGTCTCTGACATTGCAGATCAACGGGAGCATCTCCTATATTTATTTCCTACTTCACATCCAACAAGGCATTCCGTCGAGGTAATCTCATGACTCAGTATAGCTCGGACTTCCATATCCCGTATAAATTTTGTGCTCCTACTAACAGAGCTCCAAAGAAACTGTCTGGTATTATGGGAAACTAACTGACTGGCGCTTATTCTTCCAGTCAGATTGAGACTTGTGTTTCCGTAGCAAAAACGAATATTTTGACTCTCTTTGCGTAACCAGGGTTTATCGGGCTGGAACGAGTTTGTTCTTTCCCCAATAATAGATGGTTTAATCGGGAATGTATGATCGCAATCAAAGCTATAGGATGCTATCTACAGAGAGTAGAGGCGTTCTCATAGTGAACTACTTCGTCTCTTTGTAAGTATCAGCTAGTCAGTTGTGCTCCTTTAATCCCTCATGGGACATAGCGCGGAAACTGCTGCTCTCCAACGGGCTCTGATTTCTGTGACAGCTCCGTCCAGGACCTCCCAGTTGTTACGGCCTCTGCATTGTCGTAAGTATATGAATTCATAAAATCTCTGTAAATTCACCATTCAGAAAGTCCAACTTAAATTTGATGATATAATAAAGGGGCAGCAATAACTTCTGCTGTTTGATATTTTCAGTGAAGAAGAATTTCGCCACTTTTACAACCCCTTAATTTGTTTATATGGGGGGGGGGTGATAGCAGAAAGCGAATTCGCGATCAATTTGTTAGTATCTTTCTTTGCTTTGGATTCTTTTTCGCCTGACACTGCTATGTTGGTTCTCTCTATTCCCGAGTCTACAACTCACTTTAACCAGATTTTCTTCCAGGCTCGCGAGCTTCATATCTCTCTCGAGGAACATATGCTTATAAATCCACTAGCCACATATGGTCTTTAAAAAATGTACCACACCTTGGGCTAAACTTCTCTGCAAACTCTTTAACCTGTCATATTCCTACTGCGTTTATCCTGACTCTAGGAAAGTGGGTCGTGTTCAGCACATACCCAGAAGTATGATAGTATCATTCTTTCTAACTACCAATAGCAATTTCTTCTATTTTCTCCAAAATCATGAAAAAAATAATCAATAAACAGAGGTTATGAAGCATCTAGAATGCAACCACATATTAAACCGTAATCAGAACGGATTGAGACTAAAAAGATCTATCGGCGACCTTCTTGTGTTCCTACAGCCTACATCGGTAATTGGTAATTTTGGTTTAATTGTTCTGGTTATCTTCAAGGCGTTTGACAGAGCAGCATGGCACCCTGCTCTGTTAGATTAACTTCCAGCTATTGGAATCAATTCAGTTCTAAAAAATAATTAAAAAATTAAAAACACGACGCCGAATTAAAAAATGAACTAAAAAGTCAAAAACAAGTTTTAAGTACTAATGTAAGACAGAAACAAAACAAGGTAGAAGATATTTTATTTATTTTGTTAAGTATCACACAACTATCGTATATGTATAATCTGTATTTTTTCAGTCGGGTACAGTTTTAATTGTACTTATTCTCGTAACATTTTGTACCCCGGCTGCAAAAATACAGATTATACATATACGATAGTTGTGTGATACTTAACAAAATAAATAAAATATCTTCTACCTTGTTTTGTTTCTGTCTTACATTAGTACTTAAAACTTGTTTTTGACTTTTTAGTTCATTTTTTAATTCGGCGTCGTGTTTTTAATTTTTTAATTATTTTGTTTTTTATTTTATGATATTTTAGTGATTATAATTCGTAAACCAATGTAGTTTTTATTAAGTGATTTTATTTTACTTCTTATTATTATAGCACTTACAACTATTGAGATACAGTTTTAATGCAAAAGTAAAGTTATCGAAGTTTGATTTATTCTATGTAAATTTAGACACGCTGATAGATTAGGGAGAAATCGTCTCAATGAGACCTTTCATTTGATACCCATATTGACCCGATCAGAAGAAGAAAAAAATAAATCGGGTGTGACGTAAATTGGGTCTGACGGCCGCCATACTGTTTTTTTTAAAAATTAAAGCCTATGTTACTCGGGCTCGCTAAACGATTCTAACGGTACTCCAGCGATCTAAATCCGTTCAGGCGTTTAGAAGTTATGGTGGAACAAAGAAACATACAAACATACATACATGAATCCTGAAAACATTACACTCCTTTTTGGGGCAGTCGTGTTACATAGCGTTGGTTTAGGGAATTTTAATTTCGCCTCAACAGCATACTAGGCTTAACTATTAAGTGTTCATTCATGGTGATGGGTTAATAAAAGACGTTTTGAGTAATTTAATTTTATTTAAGCTTAAAATTCGCGATCATTTAACACATATCTATTAAGTGTTATATATATTTGAAATCGTCTCAATTTTACCTTTCGTTTGATACCCATATTGACCCAATCAGAAAAAAAAATTAAATTGGGCGTTATGTAAATTGCGTCTGACGGCCGCCATATATTGTTTTTTTAAAAATTAACCTAGCCTATGTTACTCAGACTCATTAAACGATTCTAACGGTACCCCAGTCATCTAAATCCGTTCAGGGGTTTAGAAGTTATGGTGGTAGAAAACAACGTACATACACACAACAAACCTAAACACATTACACTCCTTTTTTTGGGGCAGTCGTGTAAAAAACGTTAACGAAGTATTATCTTGTGTATTGCTGACACGGCTTTTTCTTCAATTTCAATGCATAATTTGGTCCTCTATTAACTCATTAAGGTACCGTAGAAATGTAACCGCTCTGACTCTACCTCATCTAACTTAACCTCTCCTTCAAACTTAGCTTTCTATCTGATATTGCGCCACGACTTTTCCGTTATGGTGGACTGGCAGTAAAAAGGGTGATTCCTGATTTTAGACTTCTACATATAAAGTACTTGATTGAGAACTGATAGAGCTTCTGAAGGGCACGTTGGCTGTCTGATACTAATTTAGATTCCGTCCACTGGGTACTTGTGGCGTTGACTGCCGTTTTGTCTCCAGAGAAGATTTAAATCCTGCTGCTTGAATTGCAGGAGCTAGGGGTTCAGAGTTGAGTTCGCTACTAAACCTGGCTCTGACTTGCGGCCTTGTAGGATACGAGTCCACCCATCGTCTCCTTAGAGAAAACCTACAATAGCCTTTCTAGCATGTTCACAGAAGACGTCTTAAACTTTAAGATCTTCGCTAACATGCTATCCAATAGCATTCCTGCTTTTTCAGTCTGTTCCATAATACTACTTATTGTAGAATATCCCGTTTAATGGTGCATCTTTCTATTTAAATGTGGAGCAGATACAAATTGAGTTGAGTCTCCAGGGCTGAGTTGGTGAAGTGGCAATAGCCCTAGAGATTGATAATTTAAAAAATGGCTCAAAATGGTCAATTTTGAATGGCTACCTCTCGGTCACGGTTGGTCCTATGGAGATTTTAAAAAATGCAATTTCTTCAATTTTTCATAACCATCATTTTTTGTGAACATTGATGTATACCCAGGATGGTGTAAAAAAAGTTATAACCAAATTAATAATAAAAAGAAAAAAACGTGATTTTTCGAAAAAATTTAGTTCTGTTTTTCGATTTTTCTTTGAATTACAAATGGTAAAAAAAATTTAAAAAGCGCATTTCGATGGGAAATTTAATTTTCTACTAAAAATTATGTTAGTAAAAGTCTCGAATTTCGCTTTGTTTTCAAGTTATTTTGAAAAACATGAAAAGGGGTGCTTATGGTCGGCGCTCAAAAACGCACCCCTAAAAAAGTGGTGGTTTTAGCATATTTAGGTTTTAACATATTAAACCATAAAAATGCTTGAACGCAATTGTTCCTTTCTTCCCTTTAATTTTGGACATTCTCAATAGCCTATTATTTAAAATCTTGCTCAATTCGGTTTCAATGCTATTAAGGGTGGTTGTATGCCAGTACACTGATACTCTTACGGTGATCGTGATTATCCAATACATAGTTTTTGGCAGTACACCGCATGCGGATTCCCAGACTCTGCGGCCGTCCCATTAAAATTTGCGCGTTCATCAGATTAAATCCATGTGCGGGTTCCAATGGAGTTTCAATATCACTCTAAAGTATTTTGCTCGTTGTGAGAAGCATAAAGATTTTCCTGCACAAGCCAGCTCTGTTTATTGTGTCAGTGTTTGATTCCTGGTAAATGATACCAAACTAGATTGATCGATGGTCCAGGTAAATAGTACCAGACTAGATTGATATGAGTCTATTGCCAATGAATTTTTCAAGCTGTCCAACTTGTCAAGAACTAATTTAACCGATTGCTTTATACATAATTGCACGAGACAATGTTGTTCTTGCATAACTTTGTAACGCAAAGTGTTGGCGTGTTGTTCACGCATAACTTTGTAACGCAAAAACTTTTTTGCTTTTTTTCTCTTTTGTCTGAAAGGGTAGTTTCCCACGGTGGTCCCGTACAATATTTTTTAAATTCAGATAAAGGAGTTCGAAGGTAGGCATAAAAAACTGGTAAAATTAGCGGTGGCGTAGGAACGGGGACATAACCCCCCGGAAACGCCTTTTATATGAAGAAAATTAAACTTGAACATTTATAATATGATTGTAATTTTGATTAATAAACAGTCCTCAAAGATATACTTTACTTTAGGTGAAATTGCACATGTGAAAACAACAGTATATACTTCCTTCTTTTGCAGCTGGATTTTGACAATCCACCAGGATCCAAATTCTTGCGCTATATTTTGAGAATAATTTGAATTGAAAATGTGGTAAACGGGTTAAGCCATCCAGAGCTAAGAGCATACACTAGAAATATCACGTGTTAGTTGTTACAGTTTGATTTTTTTTAAAAATCAGCAGTAATATGGAGCATATTGTGCCTCAAACGTGGATCGCAAGTGGCTCATGATTGATTGGTAAAAGTCAGAGAGAGATTCGGCCAATACAGATCTTTGATTTCACGCTAACTTTCCCGATCCTAGTCTTGAAAAGTGCACTTTCTGATCAGCTCAACAGTTTTTTTGATTATTTAACTTTCCTTTTCTGAATTTCATTTCAAGACTCACAAATTATTCAAAGCTTTTCAAAGCTACCTGGAGCCCCCGTGACTAATGAATGGTCATTATTCAGCGCTTTTCCAGGTATCCCGCGGATATAATCCTAAAGTTCGACGAAATTTTCAAGTAGATGCGTTTCAACAGGAAACAGGCTTACTGCTGATATTCCTTACAATAGTAAAAAATCTGCGGCTTCATAAATCTATTTGTATGATTTATTCGACTGTGCATATCGAATCAGCAACAGTCAGTTTATCGTCGAGCAAGTATCTGTGCACACCAGTCTTTTCTTCAGTCTATATCAGTCCATCGTTGAGCGAGTGCACCTGCGCATCCCGTTCGTCAAAATGGACAAATGGCTTATAAAGCGGCCAAAAATTAAAGGGTCGTAGGAATTCAAAGGTGTCGAGAAAATTACGAATCTAATTCAGGAGAAGAATACTTTCGCAAGTCTCACGTAAGTTGTTTCAATCGACCTCTACTGCAACTGTTGCAGCACTTTTACAACAATGGCCAAGTTTTACAGTGTCAACTAAATTCATCATCGATAAAGAGGTTATATTATGGAGGCAACTCTGGGTTGCAGCAGAAGAACATCGGGTTACACATTCATCGATCCATTAAATTGTGACGAGACACTTATTCCGAACGTCGCTAATTTTCTGAAGATTGGAGCTACCTTAGCGGAGACCATTGCTATCAACGAAAGAAGTTTTTCAACTTTAAGGCGATTAAGGTATTGGCAAAGAAGTGCAACTGGATAACAACGGCTGAACGATCTTGCTCTTTTGAGTATTCACAGGGAAATCGACGTTACGGCTAAGGAAGTAATCAAAAAATTTGCTGAAAAGCCTAGAAAAATGTAACTGTGACTTTTCCGCAAGCATTGCTCTGGAATCATTGGTCATGTATGCAAGGCCGTAGCCAGCTCCGAATATCTAAGGGCGCTCATCGCACAATTATTGGCGCCCGAAATAATAACAGTTCGGAAAAATAAAAGATTCAAATATATAGTGTTTTTATTACCTTGAGGCTGGTTTTATACTAAACATTTTCTGAAAGTGAGAACGAAAATAATGAGTACAATTCTGGTCAATTTGAGAATATTTATTAAATCAAATTAATCATTTGAGCAATGAAAACAGTTGCCTTGATGTGATGAGAACATTTCGAAAGACTTCACTCGAGTAAACAATACGCGCGACCACTTGTTTTCATGTACTGTCACGTAATAACGTTCATCTTGCAAATCATACTCTCATGATATTTGAATTTGACAAAATAATGCTAAGCCACAAATAAACTCTTGACGTAGAAGAAATATTTATTTCGGAAGAAAATTTAAATCTAAGTTTAAATCAAATGATGAGAAATTCTTACGGTTTGACAAAATAATTTTTTTCTCATTGCAATTAAAAGGCCTTACCGTAAAGGGCGCTGCGCGCCCTTTCGCGCCCCCGTGGCTACGGCCATGCATGTATGTCAATAGTTAATAAACTGGATTCCTCTAAAACACTTGTTCTGGTCTTCTTTGCATTAAAACATAACTAAAAGTTATATCAATTTTGAAAGATAATGTCTAAAGTTCAGGACTCGACTTATAACTATTTAACGCCCCCTGAAAATATTGCTTGCTACGTCACTGAAAATTAGTACACCTTGAACGGAAGAAGTATTTTCAAAGGCAGCGAGCAAAATGGTGCCAGGTAGTAGTTGACTTTCATTGCACTAAGTGTTCCTTCGAAAATTGTATTCATTTCTTTGTTAGCCTTATGCCCTTAATACATCACCCCGAAAACAGATGTTGGCACCGTCTTCAAAAGTGATTCTTCTTATTAAATCCATTCTGATTAGATTAAGGTTGTAAAGAATTACAAATAATTATTTTATCATTTTTTGTGAATTATTTTCGGTTTTTTTTTCTGAAGTCGGTTTTTAAAAATTTATTTTTAGGAGTATGTATCCATATCAACGTAGATTCTCAGCGAGTCCATTGAGTGAGAAGTATACTTGGGAACGTGGGATGTCGAGTCGGGTAAAGAAGAGCTCGAGATACTATCGATCAGAGATGCTAATAAGTCGGCCTTGGAATATATTTCTGTTATCGTCTCTACCCTATAAATAATAGAAATTAAATTTCTCTTAATGGAAGCTACCAAAGATTTTATTGTTTTATTAGCAACAGTTTGATGGTGGACGCACAGACGACTGCAAGAAGAGACTTCAAGAGGCCCGAGCCCTATAGGGACTGTAGCGACATTTAAGAAGAAGGGATAGCGTAAAAAGTCTTATTTTTGAACCTGTCATAAAATGATGGTTTAACTTTCCTAATGGTAAGCGTACACTAGTTTCTCAATGTACTCACAACTTAGAGACTTATTGCATAACCCTGTTGACAAGTTTATACTCCGGAAACAGAAATAGCAGTCAGTAACTTAATGGAAGCAAATAAGTTCTTGTCTTTGTGAACCTGTTTTTAATTTTATTACGAAAAAATATGTAAATATTTATAGCCCTCATAAACGTCAATTTAATCTAACTACCCGAGTAAAAATAAAAAAACGGCCTTATAAAGGGCGAACACCGGCCGCTTGGCTTTTTAAGGGGCATATGATGGCCGTAGAGTTTTTAACCATTTTTAATGGGAGTATATACGGCCTTACGACGGCCAAATTTGACCAAAAAATTTAAAAGGCCAAGTACTGAGCTGTAGAAACGGGCATTCGACGGGAAATTTGAGCCAAAAAAAGAATCTGCACCAAATGTATTGTTGAATGTGTTTTATGGGAAATTCGTCATTTTCGTTATGTACAATGGTTCTTTCGATTTATCCTACTTAAAGATATCCATGCACAAGAGAAACGAGCTCGCCAGTCGTCGGTTTGTTGTACGTGAAGTGTGTGGTGCGTGTTGATTTATATTTTAGTGGGAAATTTTGTTATTTAACGGCTTGAAAAAAAAACACAACCGAAAAAAAATGAAACATTTAATTGCAGTGAAATATATTTTCTTATAGGAGGGCGAATATCCACGCTGCTGCCACTGTACCACCGTCGTATACCCGTAATAGCAACCATACGGCCTCCGTACCACCGTCGTATGGCCGTTATTGGAACTGTAAGGCCGTTGTTTCACCGTCAATCGCCCCCTGTACGGCCGTACTGTCCTGCAACGAGCCTTCTGTTAACCGCCAGATGGCCGAGGACTATGTTTCAATCACAGTCGGCATTTGCCCGTTCTAAGGCCATCATTTATTTTTACTCGGGTATAAATGGTTAATCATATTCTCACGTATATTCCTAACAGATGCCTGGTTCTTTGCATTAAATATTAACCAGAAGTCCCATTCAAGATGTACAATATGAACTCATTATTATAAAATAATAGAAGAAAACATTTCCTGAATTATTTATTTTTTTTAAAGGTCACGTAAGTTTTACAGTAGTAATTTATCAATTAGAAGAAAAGGGAAAATAATTTATTCATGACCACAAAAACGTACTTTCGTTTAATGATATCTAAAAACTTAAATCACAAACAAAAAATTGAAAAAAAAATGAAACAAAATACTATTCAAGATTAATTTGAAGGTGTGACAGAACAGGTGAAAGTTAATGATAAATTAAATGAAAAGGAAAGTCTCAACAGGGTCAATATCAACGAAATGAAATTTATGCTAATAACTTGTTCTTTATAAATTCCAAACCAACACTGCACTGCATTTTTAATGAAACTTAATCGCTTTCAATCTATTTCACGGCTTCAATAATACCTGAAAAAAAACTAGATCCAAACAGAATTCAAATCTAATCTCGTCAAGCCAATTTACTCTACAAAGAAACTTCTTTTCTTAATTACTCAGTTTTTTTTGTTATTATTTAAGAATTGAAAAATTAAAGCGTAACACTTTTTTTTGGAAATTAAAAAAAAATCAATTAAATCAGATTACAACTGCCTGAGCATGAAACCCGGTACGAAGGTGTGCATCATTTTTATTCCGGTTGAATTGGCACACACCCGGCCGGGTAGACGACCTCTCTTACGTGACACGCGGTAGCAGACACTTAAAGAAAATCAGTTTCAAGATCGATCGAGAAGATCCAAAGCGATAAAATCGAATCGATTGGAAACTAATTATAGAAAAAGTTGGCACAGCTATTCAGCACGATGTTGGTACGACAAGTTGGCAGCCGATATGATCCACATACAAAAATTACGGCGCAATCATACCGATCGCACCTATGCCTAGGAGATCATGTCCAGCAATTGAATTGCGCCGGCCCCAGACAAGA
The DNA here is from genome assembly GCA_963855945.1 of Thereva nobilitata. Taxonomy (NCBI): domain Eukaryota; kingdom Metazoa; phylum Arthropoda; class Insecta; order Diptera; family Therevidae; genus Thereva; species Thereva nobilitata. The sequence goes on along the minus strand of OY979694.1, from coordinate 50,859,137 downwards.
AAGCCCTCCAGACACGACGCATATGTGACTACATACCTTTTGGGTCATAATGGAAAGTTGTTTCCTCTATTGTCCAACTGTCGAGAGAATGGTGCAAGACAATGCGCTCGTAAAATATCAAATAAGTTCAACAGGTACGTGCATACGCTGAAGCAAGTTCACTTCTGGTTTTATGTTGTCGAAGTCTCAAAGATGTCAGACATGTTTTTGACCAAATATAGGTCGGCAATGAACTTTGCACCAGTCACATACTGACAGATATACCCACATACGTGATCGGAATCGTTTTTATGGGCCGATCTCGCCAGGTATGCCGGCCAGGTATTCCGTCACTTAATTTTCACCGGCAAAAGCGCATGTCTTCGAACTGTGGTCGTGCAATTATTGCAGTCCTGTCGCCTGTAATTTCGATTGCGATTCTTCTTTTTTTTTGGCAATCAATGTCACCACTGAACTCATTCATTATGACAAATCATGTGTGATTGTTAACCGGTTCTGAGATAATATCACGATATCACATTAACTGATTACCGTTGGAGAAATAAAAGAACACACAAAAAAAAACTGATCCAAGAATTACACTATATCTTATTATAGTCCGAAAGCATTGAACTGTAGTGGTCACTTGAGAAATTACATGTACTCGTATGTACCTGAGAGGAGAGATAATGATCTTGATTGATGGTCGCGATGATAGGTAAAACAAATTTGAAATTTGGTACGGAGCCGTTTCGTTTGAGTCTCTTGATGATGGTGTTGCAAAGTGCTTTTCAATTCGAATTAGATCAGATTTCGGAATGCGACTGGACTTGCTGAGATTATATAATAAATGCTGGAATTCATTGTACCATTAACAGGTTTTGTTGCGATTTCTTCATTTAATGCTGTTTTCAATTCCATGTAACCGCAGGTGGGTTTTCATTGAAGAAAAAATTTGTCTGTTATTTGCGTTGAGATTTGAATGGATCTTAACAAGTATTTTTTTTTTATTTTTTGCTAATCACGCAGAGAGCAAAAACAGTGTTTGGAAATGTACGAGGAAATGCATGATTAATGCATTCTTTGATGTCAAAATATTAATATGTCAAATCTCTCTAAGTAGTTTAGAAATAAGCACAGTAACATGAAGGTGGTTTAGTTGCAAATAAATGATTTGCTAACAGAGATAATGCAATATAAAATAATTTACTTAATCGGAAGCTTTTCTGTTTAAAATAAAATAAAACAGTCATAATTTGTCAATAATACTCGGTCGACCCAAATAACACAAACCAATTTTTTTAATATATGTTTGCTGTTAGATAGAGTAATGCAAGTGCGATCATTACTTCCAAGCGATGACCACCAAGACTACCTAGGCTGATATTATCGAGCTAGTCCCTTACAGGTAAGCTCGTGGTTAGGACTAAAACGTCAATTCTGGTAACATGCATGGTGCAATAATTACAAGGTAAGATCATAAGGGTCCGTGACGTCACTCAGATCTTAACTGACAACGGAAAAAAGCTTTCCCGTGACGTCACTCAGATATTTTTTAATGTAAAAGGCGTAAAAGCTTTTCAAGATGGAAAAAAGCTTTTCCTTATGAGCTTACCACCTTGTATTATTGTACCATGGTAGCAAGCATTGGAGACCGACGTTAAACAGAGAACAACTTAGAAACTCTCTCATACAACGTTCGTACAGAAATCAATCTGTGCAACCGGTAGCAGAGATCATGATCTAAGTGCAATACTGACTGCGTCTTGCAATATCTGGTTGTAACATATATTACAGCTGTCATACGAGATACCCAGAATTTTCTGAGCCAGCAAAACGATGAAATGCGAGGTTCATTCCAGTGTTCATGTTTCATGAAAACGTAAGAATAAAGCGCATGCGCAGAACACTCCCCGGACGATGAAACAGAAAAGTTCTTCTTAACAGTTGAAACAAAACTTTATGCCTCCTCACCCTTGTCGGCCTCAATACCCTAGGAATTAATACGCCCGACTTCTATCTCAGAAGTCTTTCTACTAGTCCCAACTACATAATATTCCTTCTTTCTGATCTTTCTTCTTTATACCCCGGCTTCACCGGCCGAACTGCGCAAGTTCGAGCAAATTGGTAAACTGAACTTTAAAATAATCTCACCTCGCATACAATTTCCACATATTAAATCATGGTACAATAATTACAAGGTAAGCTCATAACGACTCAGATCTTTACTCCCAAGATAAAAAAGCTTTCGCGTAACGGCACTCAGATCTTTTCTAATGTAAAAAGCGTAGAAGCTTTTCAAGATGGAAACAGAGCTTTTCCTTATGAGCATACCTTGTATTATTATAGCATGATATTAAATAAGGAAAAAACAGACCTCAATTCGCCCAACTCGAACTAAAGTAAAACGTAAAAGCTCGCTCAAAAGAGAGTAATCAACTGGAATATTGGAATGCCATTCCAGTGAGCTTTTGCTTTTCTGAGTTCTGGGGAAAAAGCAACAATAATTTCAATCACTGAACTGGATTTTATTCGGTGAAGCCACTTATATGGATTGAACTGAATATCGTCCATTAATTACGTGAGGCGATTTTGACGAATTTTCGAAGAAGACGAATTGCAATTAAGTGAATTTAAAAAATTAAATTTGTTGCAGCGCCAACAAAAAGTTCCCATGTTGGTCCTGATTTTTTTACGTACGCTCTAAGACTCACTTTACAATATCCAATCAAAAAATTTCTGTTTTTCAAATTTTTTTCTTGGTTTTTAAATTTTTGAAAAAAAACCCCTTAGTTGCAAAATATCATTACTCCGGAAATACTCGGCGCATTTCAAATTTGTTCGAAAAAGGCCTCAGTTCTCAGTGAACAGTGAACTATGTGTAAGGGTGAAGTTCTGCACAGGGCCCCAAATTTTCCCAGCACGGCAAAATCGACGGGGATCAGATTGCGAGCCGAAGCTGGTTTAAATAAATAATAATAGCCAAATTTTTCAAAAAAATAAACTTTTATTGCAAAAGGCGTCTTCAAAATTTTATTTTTCGCTCGAAATTGTTTTTCACATTCATTTTGGCGCCCCTTTCCACCTGACGCCTAGAGCGACCGCTCCACTCGCTCTACCCTAGGGCCGGCGCCGATGATTGATGTGCTAGAAGATATACGAAAACATTCGTTAAACATGCTAGAGAGAACTACGAAAACGTGGAGACGACTGAAAGAAGAGACTTCAAGGGCTGGAAGGCCTACAACGACTGTAGCTTCATTTAAGAACAATTGGATTTAAAAAGACATCACATAGCTTACTGTATTCTAATCGTCATACTCTTTCATTTGATACCCATGTCGGGGGCGTAGGAAAGCAAAGAGTACTCCGCTATTGTATGGTGGCCGCCATATTGGATGTACCTTTAAATTGAATATAGTATATTGCATTGTCTTCAGAACCAAAGGTATGTGCCAAATTTGAGCATCATCGGATATCGGTAAGTGGTCGAAAAACCGAACGCAAGATTTATTCCCCACAGAGAGCGAACATAATATAAAGCTTGTAAAAAATTGATTACACAGGCACACAAAATAAAAAAAATGTCAAGACCCAGAGGGTACATCCCCCTACCCCCCCTTTCTTGGGGTCGCTGAAACCGAATATGACCATAAAAAATTTTTTTAACTAGCCATTTCCCCGCAACCACCCCCATACACCCCCTTCTGGTAGTCGAAATGTCAATTCTCATACAAAGTCGAGTAGGGTGTGTATTCCTATGTTTTCTGGGCCTCTAAGAGCGAGGAAGACTACCAAAAATGAATTAGACCCCCTCTTTAGCCCCTAGAGTCACTTTACCACCGCCATACACCCCTTTGTGGGGGTTGAAATGTCAATTCTCATACAAAGTCGAGTAGGGTATGTATTCCTATGTTTTTTGGGCCTCTGTGAACGAAGAAGACTACCAAAAATGAATTAGACCCCCTCGTTACCCCCTACCCCCCTTTCTCATACAAAATCGAGTAGGGTGTGCATTCCTATGTTTTTTGGGCCTCTAAGATCGAAGAAGACTACTAAAAATGAATTAGACCAACTCGTTAGCCCCTAATGTCACTAAGTGACGCTAGGGGCAAACGAGAGGGTCTAATTCATTTTTGGTAGTCTTCTTCGTTCACAGAGGCCCAAAAAACATAGGAATACATACCCTACTCGACTTTGTATAAGAATTGAAATTTCAACCCCTATAAAAGGGGTGTATGGTAAAGTGACATTAGGGGCTAACGAGTTGGTCTAATTCATTTTTGGTAGTCTTCTTCGTTCTTAGAGGCCCAAAAAACATAGGAATACACACCCTACTCGATTTTGTATGAGAAAGGGGGGTAGGGGGTAACGAGGGGGTCTAATTCATTTTTGGTAGTCTTCTTCGTTCACAGAGGCCCAAAAAACATAGGAATACATACCCTACTCGACTTTGTATGAGAATTGACATTTCAACCCCCACAAAGGGGTGTATGGCGGTGGTAAAGTGACTCTAGGGGCTAAAGAGGGGGTCTAATTCATTTTTGGTAGTCTTCCTCGTTCTTAGAGGCCCAGAAAACATAGGAATACACACCCTACTCGACTTTGTATGAGAATTGACATTTCAACTACCAGAAGGGGGTGTATGGGGGTGGTTGCGGGGAAATGGCTAGTTAAAAAAATTGTTATGGTCATATTCGGTTTCAGCGACCCCAAAAACGGCGGGGTAGGGGGATGTACCCTCTGGGTCTTGACATTTTTATTTTTTTGTGTGCCTGTGTTATTATCGATATATCGATATATCAGCCTGTGTTCCAGCCTTCTGGCAAAACGTAGTTATCCGCCCACTTGGATTTTGATTTCGTAGGTGATCTAGATCACACGCTAGAAATGGTGGAAAGGTTACATTTCACGAGCAGATTTTAGCTTTTACCATCGCACCAACTAGGTTATCAGCCATTGTCGAAAATGGCTCTCCCCACATCCCATTTACATATTAGAAACAAAATTGGAATGGTTACAGATGGGTTTCAAAACTCGGCTCCATCTCTCCGTCTAGAATGGCTCCTTCTAAAACGCCTTTCGGTTCGGAGTTGATAACAAGAAAGGATGTTAAAAGTTGGAAACATTTGTTTTGTAATATTTCTTCTACTACGACCTATTTTTGATTTAATTCTGTACGCTTCAAATATCTTGCTGTGTTATCAATAGATCAAGCATGGTATGTGCATGTTCAACAGCTACAAAAATGCAATCGCAACGTTTAATTGAATTAATTGGAAAGTTGTAGGACGTAAAAGCCCAACTATATAATCGGCTTAACTATCTGCATCTTTCCTTTCCAGTATTTAACTTCAATTTGATTGCTTTTCTTGGAAGTATTAACTCACTCCGTTATATCTACTTGAACTGTTAGAAAAGATCAATAAAGTCCATAACTATAGCACTGCATTTGAATAATCGCAGCACAATTTTACGATCCGCAAAATTATAACATTTTTCCGATTACACTTAAATCCCGGTTATCGCTTCCAAGATATGTAATATAATTATTCGCTAACATTTTCAACGGTCATTTAAAAACTCACAAATTATCTTGTATAAATCATACAATATCATGTAATGATTTAAAAAATTTTAATGACCATTTGCGGCGCATCAAATGAGCTTTGATTACAATCACATTTCTTATTGCTCAATTTTTCTTCACTTTTCGACTGCATCATTTTCAATATATATACAATACAACAACCCGCAGAGGATTGCAAACTCTCAGGGCGAAGTGCAGCAATTGCGATGCCACCTCAATTAAAAAGTTAACAATTATCCATTCCAACATGAAAGGAACAGCCGTAAACAGTCTCTCGACACTGGTGGTTAATAATCCAGGTATAACCGAACAGTTCGCATAAGAAAGAAAAATGAAAAATCTCCCCAAGCGGCCGGGAACGAACAAAGCCACGGGAAGGGAAGGTGCGCACCCAGGGAAAATATTACACCATTGGAAAAATGAAAGAACTTTGAGGTTGACTAATTGCATACTCTTAACGTTACACCGATTTTATGTAATATCTTCGGAGAAGAGATCGTCATTACTTCCAGCGATCATCCATGTCTTTCCGTTGACGGGGGCTCCGGGTCCGAGAGCTGCATCGCGGGTCCACTCTATAGTCGTCCATTAAGAGTTAAACACTTTCGAGAATCAACGTGATCATAACCGCGATCGATTCGATAAGCTGCACGCTGCCGTGGTAAAATAGAATTCCCCCCAACAGTCTCCACAGAAATATGGATGGTCACCAATATAGATAATGGACACCGTAGGTCATTGGCCCGTTACTGCCAGCGCATAGAAGTGCATCTTGACTCTTGGATAGCATCTTGGTCGGCCAACTCGGCAGAAAGTGCTCCATTAAAAATATTTTATCGGATCGTAAGTGTACTGTAACTTTCAAGGCCGTTTTTCACTTCAATCTCGATGCAATCTGTGCGCTGTAACGAGGTGCTTCAAGCCAGCTATTAAAGTTGCTACAAGTGCTAGCATTAAGACTACAGATGATAGATTTTAAGGTTCGATTATACTCATAGTAGCCACCTTTACTTCTATAGATCAGTTTAATGAAGTGAACTAACAGCGAAGATCAAATTGTGGTTCTATGTCTGGGGCTCTTCATCATTATATACTTCAATCTGGCCAAAAGAACATGGCCATAAGATCTTCTGGTTGTCTGCCAGTATAATGGTGGTTAAGGTCAGGTTTGAGATCTGTTGTGGAAACGGGAAAGTATAATAATTACATCTCTTCTGCCAAGTTTGTGGGTCAATAAGGCCAGAAAAATAATCATCGCATCGAATTAGGCCATTCAACTTGGATGCGGTTGACTTGATAATCTCATCATCTCACCTGAGTTGTTATTAAGCCAATTGAACGCGAATGCTGTAATTATATTGTGCTTTCAGTAAAGCGAAACTTGAAGCTCTCCGGGGGCACTAGATATATGGTTAATTCTGCCGCCGCCGCCTTGGGTATATATCAGTTCCAGCTAGTTTCAGAGGCACGGGACTCTGCATCATCAGCCATCAAGTGAGGTGTTCAGGTGTTAAATTCTCAATTAAAGCACTAATTTAAATAAAGTAGGACAACGTTTTTTTCTCCTTGTTTAATGTCAAACATTTGCAATAAAGAAAGAAAACGTTTTAATTTGAACATCTAGGAACATCTTCAGGTTTTTTTAATAGATTCTCCTTTGATGATTGTAAAAAAGCCGAGAATTTTTTTTATCGTACCTTTAAAGTTAACTTTAAATTATTTCAAATTCCCGTCTTCCTCTTTGTGCCTTCATTGGTGATGTTTAAACAGAATTTTTTTTTATTATCTCGGAATTTTATTTTTTTTTCATTCCTTTTTATCGAAGCAACATTGATTGACAGGTGGATATTTATTCTCAATTTTCAATCACTTTTCTGATAAAGTTAATACCGACATAGACAAGAATTTTCGTAATATGATTGACAGTCTAAAAATAGCAGGGAGAACATTTTCATTATAGAAGGACAGAAATATAAGATGTTCCCAAACCAAAGACCCCGTGGGAGTTATAGAAGAAGTAACAGTTGAAAAAATTTGCCTTTTTCTGGCAGATTTTTTTCGCTAACGAAAAAAAAAATTCATAATTCCGGAGATAAGCGGGATTGAATTGTGTTTTATGATTACGCAATTGGGAAAAAGGTAGGAATTGTCTTCGTCAGATAATGATGAGCTTGTGTAAACAGGGCGCAAGATATAAAAGACGACAGGCTGTTTGCCAATCACCACCACCACCAACCCACCACCTGCTTCTTCCAAGAAAACACATAGCAGAAGGTTAGAACGTCCTCCACCTCCTCACCCAATACACCCTACCTCCCAAGAAATTGCTTTGTTTGTTTTGGCTAGTCGTATTGAACCTATTGAACGATTTCCTTCTCCATACATTCTCAAACTGATATCCAAGAAAACATGGCGTTTCGTTATCTTTCTGCCGCATTGAATGGATTTCGATATCCTTTATCACATCCGGGGTTCGTAAGCTCAATCTGGCATAAGACAATTCTGGTTTATGCACAGACTTTTGCTAGGATTTATTTTTGCAGCTAGAAAAATATTTGGTGACTTTTTAACTTGGACGTTAATATGTGGCAATTGTAGATAAATGTAAATTTCCGACATAGAATCGACCATGGGAGAAAGATTGTGAAGATGAACACCATATCCGTTTTATTGTTGAGCATTGCTTTATGCTAATAATAATCATCTTCCTTTACTGAATTTGTTGGGGGACCACAATGGTCTTTGCCATTGTATCACTGATAAATCGATTTTGTACGAGTCAGAGAGGCAAAAAAAGAAATTGCGATGTGAAGAAAAAGTGATGATTAAGATTGACAGTCCCAAAGTTCTTCACTTTGGGTGTTTTTTTCTGATTCAAAAAAAATTAATCTGTGATTTGGCACAAAAAGTTTAGCTTTATTTTGGTTGGGAAAGCTGAAAACAACAGAGAATTCTATTGAATTAGTGAAAGGAATTATGCGGAACTAATTACACAAAGTTCTATTTTACTTAGTAGTCCAAAAAGTAATGGTCTGCTTGATTATTTGTTAATTGCCAGTATTTATTATTATTTATTATTGTTATTATGTGAGTATGGAGCAATCCATATCATGAAAAATGCGCCCGAGTTAGCCTTATTTTGTACATACTAAAGGAAAATACCGTCAGCCGTTCGGGCAAAGGCAAGAAGGTATCCCAGCCATCTCATCCCATCAGCAGCCTAAGGTCCGCCCTGTTTAGAGTGATAATGCCTTAAGGCAAAGGGTCTTATTAGTTCTTTAGCCTATATAAGACTTGGGACTGATCCCCAATAAGCTAGGTTCAGTCCCTTAACCCATTCCTCTACGAGACGGCCCAAGTAAAAATAAAAAACGGCCTTATAAAGGGCGAACACCGGCCGCTGGGATTTTTAAGGGGCATATGATGGCCGTAGAGTTTTTAACCATTTTTAATGGGAGCACATACGGCCTTACGACGGCCAAATTTGACCACAAGATTTAAAAGCCCAAGTACTGAGCTGTAGAAACGGGCATTCGACGGGAAATTTGAGCCAAAAATAGGATCTGCACCAAATGTATTGTTGAATGTGTTTTATGGGAACTTCATCATTTTCGTTATGTACAATGATTCTTTCGATTTATCCTACTTAAAGATATCGATGCACAAGAGAAACGAGCTCGCCAGTCGTCGGTTTGTTGTAAGTGAAGTGTGTGGTTCGTGTTGATTTATATTTTAGTGGGAAATTTTGTTATATAACGGCTTGAAAAAAAAACACAACCGAAAAAAATCAAACATTTAATTGCAGTGAAATATATTTTCTTATAGGAGGGCGAATATCCACGTTGCTGCCTCTGTACCACCGTCGTCTATCAGTAATAGCAACCATACGGCCGCCGTACCACCGTCGTATGGCCGTTATTGGAACTGTAAGGCCGTTGTTTCACCGTCAATCGCCCCCTGTACGGCCGTACTGTCCTGCAACGAGCCTTCTGTTAACCGCCAGATGTCCGAGGACTATGTTTCAATAACAGTCGCCATTTGCCTGTTCTAAGGCCATTATTTATTTTTACTCGGGGTAGGTGCACCATGAGAGACCATAGAAAGATTCTAGAATCTCGACCAACGTCTCGAACCGCTCCCTCGCGAGCTTGTTTAGCAACCTCATTGCCCTCGATCAGTGGCGGATACAAGGGAGGAGGGGAAACGAGGGACACCCCCAAGATCTCTATGATATATGGATTACTAGTGGAGTGCCTGGGGTTTTGGCCTCAGACTTTTGTTACGGTGAAAATTATTATTACTAAAAATGTAGCTTATAAAAAAACCAAAAAAATTGGTGGGTTTATGGTGTCTGTAAACCCAACACAACAATAGTAATAGCTTGTTGAAAGTTGGTTCTTATTTGTCAAACGCCAAAATTGAAAGTTTCAACTTGAAATAAACAAAAAACAATGCATTTTTCGGGAAAAACTTGCTGAACCTTTTTTAAAGTGCTTGAAAAAACCTTTATTCTTGTTTTTTTATAAAACTCTAGCACTAAAACTAAGCGAGTTATGACGAAAATAAAATTGGTCCCTATTTTTTTGGCGACAAAAAAATTTGAAAATCACCCCCTAATTACCACCACCCATGAAAATAATCGGTACCACTTCACAACTCACTTTATTAATGTACTTGTAATATGCTCTAGAAGTTTGACCGTTTTACAGTGCTTAGTTTTGAAAAAAATTGAGTTTGAAGTTTTTGCAAAATATTGCCTTTTCTTCAAAATAACTCAAAAACTATTAATGATACGCAAAATTCGAACAATCGTATGTTTTGCTTTTCTGAAAACTTTGGTTGTTTTTTTTGGATAAAAATTGAGTAAGATATTGCCGTTTACAGTTTGCATATGTTCGTAAATAGTAGCTTGTTCAAGCCCTTTCAGCTCATACCCTTTCAAAAATAAGGGGTGAAAGAAAGTTTAATTTATATGAGCTTATAGCTCTTAAAAAAACCTACTAAATGCCATTTGGAAGGACTACATAGCTTAAAAACTAATCGAGTTATGGGTAAAAAACCAATCACATATTTTTGCAGATATGAGAACACGTATATTGGAGCATTGATGAATACGCATTATACCCACATTTTAGACACTGACATACTTACAAGTATTTACACATGTCACACACAATGATCTTACCATTTTGAATTTGTGAGTTCTGAACATAAATTCGTTATTTGCTTCCTTAAAAACCCCCAGATACTAATTTTCATAGAAATCGGAAAACAATTGGCAAATTTGGGTGGCCATTTTGAATTTCGGTCATTCAAATCAAGATCACAATTTTTTAATAGGTAAACTTTTTTATATTTATTATTAGCTAAACATTCCATTTTGAATTTTTAAATTTCATTCACCGTAACTGAAATCCGAGGTTTTCATGTTTTAACTCTCCAGGAACTCCACTATACTTTAGTTTTGAAAAAAATGTCGAGTGAAAGCAATTTAATTAGGAAATTCACCGCTACATATAAATCATAAAAATTGCTGTCTGTAGTTTTGATGAAAACAAAAATCTTGACAATTTTTGAATAAATTGCTTAGTTTTAATCTGAATTGTTGAAGTTTTAAAAACGTGGATTAATAGACCACTCATTTTAGAAACCTCTAGCTACAAAAGCTTTGTGAGGTATTTTATTACCACATTCCGTACGGCTAGAGTTAAGCAGGACTTAAGGCAAGGCGCAAATTGACACGCGTATAGAGCGTGTGAGCTGACATGAGGCGAGCAACACGACTCGCACTGGTCACTCGCGTAGCTTGGTGATCCGCATATTGAGACGCAGTTTCGATGTGGCTAGCCTACTACTCAAATTGTTATTATTAAAAATGAGTTCAGAATCAGAATCAGAGAATGATGCGGAAGACGAAGTTTTACTTTATGAATTAGCGACTAAAAAATTAAAATCACCCAATAAAATATTTGTTGAAAAGGTAAAAACGTGGACATTTTAGAACTACAATTAAGATGAGTGATGCTGATTTTACCAATTATATTTCCGAATGAGTCGAAGCCAATTTGCTGAAGTGCGTGGGATGATCGAACAAGCCTTTGGCTCAAATGGATGTAATGCCCAAAACCCGATCCCAACCGACGGTAAATTGTACTGAGGCTTCAAATGTCCCACTTCAAAAATATTGATCTAGTACTCTTGGTATGAGCGTGTAAAATCAAGGGACACAGGAACACATTCATTTTTACCCTTTCAATCCATTTGTTGCATTGATGCAACAATTTTCCTATAAATGGGTACTACCGTTAGGGTTAAATAGATCACATCGAGTCACAGTCAGGCGTGATACATGGGTGTACACCGTTTTTTTATACCCAGTCAAAATAGCCATTCAAACGCGGCATAAACCAAGAATATCTGAAAATTTGAACAGCGTCGAATTTCTCCAAAGATCGTTGGGGAGCAAAAAAATCATTCAAAAGGTCACAAAATCAGTGTTTTGGCAAATATTTCTTAAACGCTGAGTCGCATCATAAAATAATTTGTATAAAGTATGATTGATTGTATGGTCTCCTACAACATTCAAGAGTTCAAACGCGAGGCCTCCTCGTCATGCATCTTCCAGACTACTACTAGACATTGCACCATGACATGAACGACATGGCGGATTGGTAGGATAAACCTATACTTTCACATTAAAAAAATTCGTGTCTTGTATATGTCATCAGACTTTCAATAAAATCCTTTGTTGGACTACGTGGCTAATATATTCGGGGTGATTCCTGGGTATAATTGAAGAAAAAAATTGTTTTACGGAGGGGACTATCCCCAAAATCCACTAAGATACAGAGTATTTACGAAAAAAAGAAAGTTGAGTGGACTCCGTTTAGAAGATATGTAAGTTCAAAGCATGAGAAAAATCCCAATATTCATCGTTTTTTTAGTATTTTGCGTGATTTACAATGTAGTTTTCTTGTGAGTTATTTTATTCTTAAGGAGTCAATTTGTTACTAAATTTTTTAACCCTACATCTTATGCAATAAGCAAAGAATCATTGGATCTTAATAAATGCACCTTGGCCAAAATAACCTCGCCCTCTTATGATCTCACTCGGATCACTTCACTACCTTTCAGTTACAGTGAGAGTGCTGACCGGACTCTGTCTGATAGGTACACATGCGACCCGCTTAGGTCTTGAGACCTACGATTTTTGCAGAAGCTGTAAAGATCCCGACGAGGAGGAAAGTGTACTACATCTCCTCTGTCACTACCCAGCCCCAAGCAGAAGACTAACCACACTTGGTGAACCCTTTCTAAGCACGCTTGCGGAAATCTCGAAGATTGGGATCCCGCATCTTAGAAGATTCATTACTTCCTCGAGATGGTTTAGCGAAGAAGCGACACTTTAACATCAGGTTTAAAGTGGGATCAGTATGGCATCGCTTAAACCAACAGCTCAGCCATATCTAACCTAACCTATCCTAACCCTACACCGAATATTATTTCAGATAAATCTCCAGTTTTTGGGTAATTTCCCCCCCCCGCCCCCCCCCCAATAATTGTTTCTGGATCCGCCACTGCCTAGATACTCAGTGTCCAGGGAGCCAGCAACGCGAGACCGTACTATTCCTGGCCAAGCTCTGCAGTACGTCAAAATACCCTGCAGCTATGAGGGCCAGTTCAATGATCTTAGAAGTCTCAAGGCACTTTGGCTGCGGATTTCCATATGAAGAAGTGGAATGGATTGTGGAAATAGGTAAACATAGCTCCAGTAATGGGAGACGCAAGCAAGCCTTTGCAGCCTCCTGCACTTAAGGATCTCTCGGAACCGGTTTGGACTTGGACTACAAGGCTGTACCTATGGCATGAGTGACAACAGATTTAATGATCGTGCTGTACATCCAGTACATCATTTGTGGTGTAATACCCATAACTCCCAGATATTTGACTGAGTTTGAGTACCCAACTATCGTGCCCTGGATACAAATAGGACCTAGGTTAATAAAGTTTGGAAAAAGTTACCAGGGCGGCCAGGACGCGGGGTTGGCGTTTTCAGTTCTCTGACTACTATCTTTCCGACTAGAGCCTGCCGTCCGACGTTGCACTCAATGATTAGAACTGTCGAGAGTACAAAGGGGCTTTACCTTTGAGCGCCAGTCTTTCACATAACAAAAACCATAATAAAGCCAACGATATCTTAGTTACTGTAATGGAATAGAAGAGAAGCGTTATAGTTCTATAACAAAATTAATCAATATTTAAATTATGACTTTCCTTTACCATCACTGGGGCTACTCTGGGAAAACTAAGCACTAGAGACTCTACTCACTTTGGCACCGATGGAGACTTTGAAGTAGAGAAATCCCCTATAAATTTTTCAATACTCTTAAACATCCTAGAGTTCATCGTCTCTGCTTCAGCATCCCCTAGACCCCAGCTAACCTATCCTATTGTGTTCTATACTTTAAACTAAGCTCTTTACTAGATATTGCAGCATGATTTGAACGACATGACGAACTAGTAGTGCAATGGCTAATTCACATAAAAAGAGTGATCGTATCTTTAGTATTTTTTGCATTGTGGATTTGAAATATGTTTTGCAAAGCCTCTATTGAATATATCTGAATTTTATAATTCAGGTCTGTAAAGTATAAATGTATCAATAAAAAATTAAATACATATTTTAAAAATAAAACAATTTAGACAGAATCTTTAACCAAAACCTTTCTTTTCATAAATCTTAAGTTGGAAAAAAAACTTCCCACGCACAAAATCTTAGGTGACTTCCTGACCTAAGATACTTAAAACCCGATAGTTTGTCGAATAGTAATATATGGAGCGTCATTATTCAAAACCAATTCAGCAAGAATAAATAAAAAGAACATTGAATATTCTCAATATTTTTACACGCTTCTAACACAATTTACACTCAAACCCTGTTATTAGCAGTATGGGAAAAAAATAATACGAATTCAATTTGACCCACGCCTCAAAATCCATTTAACCTAGAAAGCTTAAACTTGTGCAAAATGATTCATTATGATAATATTTACTGGGAATTCCTCCTTCTTTCTGTTGTCGCCCAGAACTTCTTTCGAGATAAGATATAACTTTGAAGAATTTCAGATTTTATGAATATTTATGCTTCACGCTCCAAACATTATAGATTATCGGTGCTAAACAAACTTTCTCTGGAGTTTTTTGGATATTAAAAAGCAATAAATAGTAAAGAAATCGAAGAACAGTTTGGCAGAAAAGCTACGGGAATGGTGGAGTTATTCTATTAATAAATTACGTAGTGTTAAAATATAGTTTTTTATACTATTTTGAGCTGGAGATAATTTTGTGAATTTAAAACAATTTACTTCAATTTTTGGAAATTCCTTTAGAAAATGCTAAACGTTTGAATGTTGATCCAATCATTTCGCCTGCCTAAATATCCCAAGCTATATTCTCCCGCGAAAAAATACTCCTGTCATGTCTGTAGGTTTAGATAAAAATCACTTTTTGAAAAACTGAGCTGAGAACTTTGTTCGCTTAAAATTTTGTAAAAATGCGATAAAATTTAACTACCCCTGTTTTTATAGAATGCTTACTAAATTCAGAATATTGGAGCTTTAAGGTTGTGTAGTTCGTTGTATGGAGAAGTGACTCTGGGTCCGCTGCAACCGCATGCTTCGTTTATTCTTCGAAGAAGTTCTGCATTCCCTCAAGATATGTTCGTTTATCGTTAAGTTGCTTCCTACCTGTGATCTATTCAGTCGTGTTTGCAGCATTATTTTGGATTTCTGGTCTTTGATTGTCAGACCTATTTCCTTAGTTGCTTCTTTCATGTAAAAGTAATGTTCTTTAATTGATATGACTGGCCTACCTACTACGTTGATGTCATCGGCATATCCGATCAATTGAGTGGATTTCTTTCTTTCATTCTTCTTCCTATGGCGCTGCAACCTTGGCCTCCTCTAAAGATTTTTCCAGTTTGTACGATTTCTAACGGCTTGTTTCCAGTTACGGTTTCCTAGGATCATACCTGTTTCTGCTGTTACTGCGCTTTCGTCGAACCAGTGATTCCTACTGTGTCTGGGTGCCCACTCCAGAATTTTTTACACTACATTCTTTACTGGAACTTCAACTACAGAGGCGTGGCCATCTTATCACCAACCCCTAAAAGATTGGTCCTTTAATCGATCCTACACTTAGGGAACAACAACATGGTTTCAGAAAAGGGCGTTTGTCCACTTCTAACCTTATGGTTCTAATAAGGTGCTATATGGGATGGCGAACGGTCATCAAATTGATCCTGCATATACCGACTTCAGTAAGACTGTTGATTGAGCAGACCGCCATACTTTAGTCGTAAAGCTATTAAAATTTGGAATTTCATGACTGGAATGGATAAAACTATATCTTAACGGAATATTACAAGTTCTCAGATTCCAAGAATTTCTGTCAAAGAAAATAGCCGTAACCGGTGTTCCTCAGGGTAGTCATCTAGGCCCTCTATTTTTCGATATTTCCATATCCGACTTACCTGAAAAATTAGGAAATATTACTCATTTCTTCTATGCAGATGACCGCAAAATATTTAGGGCCTTATTGGGCCTTTCCACACTAGCATTCTTTCTGTAGTATGCAAACCGGATTGACAACAACCGCGATTTCAACACAAGTATTCTTGCAGCGACGTAAGCATCCATATTCCGATTAAGTACTTCAATGTGTGCGTGTGCTTTTCTTATCATTTCGAATTGAGTGCTTGACATTTCCGACCCCCCAAACTGTTTCTCTATTTGTGTTAGTGAGTTGAAGCCCGAGAAATAGGTTTAAAACGTGCAGCATATTTCTCTCCAAGCTCATCACTTTTTGTAGAGAATTATTTTTCAAATTGTACAGTTATTAAATAGCTTACTTCAAGTATCATTATATGTACTTAGATTAAGTAAATAAAGGCCATGATTTTTATTTGAAAACATACGCCGAGTTAACTTCACACATTCGCTTTTATTCATTGCTGTTCTATTAAAACTCCTCCAGTTCAATCACTTTTTTTATTTTCATGAGTTGGGAGGTGAAAAGCTACTGATCATAATTGACTGACTTATGCATGCCGTTTATGGGGGCTCGACCTCACTAAATATACCTCTTGGTCTTCCACTCTTGTCGCATGACTGGCTTTTTCAGCGTAGTTCTGCCGTTCTCCCCGTTCTGCCTTATATTCGCCGAATCTCACACAATAAAAGAAGGCGCGCCCAGTGTTATCCTGGATACCCAGGGATGCCAGGCACAGCGGCGAGTCATCGCGATCGAAGCGATGGAGGTATTTCCCATGTCATCCATGTCCAATCAATAACTGCGGGATGTCGTAACTTACCTTCCTTACTTTCTTTCATAACCCATCTTTCCACGTTTGGGGCAAGTCTGTGGGCCCACCGACCTTTAAGAGATTCGTCCCACTTCCTTTGCCATTTCACACTGTATTTGGCTCCCTTCTAGCATATTCTGGATCACAGAGAGGCATGCCTTTTCTCGCTAGTATGTCTATGTCCTGTATCAGCAGCACGCGCGGAAGGCAGTTAGTCTATATGCCGGCCTTCATTTTCTGCTTTCAGTCGCCCTGTTCAACATTGCTGTCCACACTAGCGCTGCGTATAGCATGACTGAGCTAACCAGCCTCGCTATGAGGAGGCTGCGGCCCGGTCGGTCTAGGACCCCACGTTGGGCAGCATTCTTGGGAGTGCTGCACAAGTGACGAACGCTTTAAAATTTGGCCTCCGGCCGATCATCACAACCAGAGACTTTATGGCGGACCTTGAACCTTATGAACATTGGTTCTCTCCGTTTGCTGATCAGCATAACTTTCAATTTTGTGCTCAGCAAGCGTGAGACCACCCTCTTCAGACCAAGCTTTAATCTCCCAGATCGCTTCATTCGCGCACAAGTCGATCCCATCCAGGAGTCGTCCTACGACTTCGGGCTTGCGGTAGGGTCATATGCGATTCCGATCGCAACTGATCCTTTTGGGAAACGTAGCCTCAATACATTTATACATTGTGATCCACACAGGAGAGGGCCCAGGAAGAATGCCTGTGAAACTCCGTATGTTTTTCTGTACACCTACGGTCCGTCTTCGGAATCACAATAAAGTGATCTACCTTCTTTCCTTTTAGTGACCTACCTTCTCTTACTAGCCACCCGAACCGAACACGATTCGCCGGCACTGGCTTCTTCTCCCAGATATTCTAAATGGAAAGCTTAAATCACAGTTTCTGTCGGATATGTTCATATTCAATGATGATGTTCGACATACGAAACTGTTTAAGGAATACCCATCGCACTGAGAATGAAAGAAAATAGCACGTCAACAGATGCTGTATGGTCTTCAATAGCCATTGATCAGGTTTTCCCCCCGCAAATAAACTGAGAAAAACTGAGCCTTTTGTTGGACCTTTGTTTCCTTTAAAAGAAAACTTAGGTCCCCACTAACAGCATGAATCCTTCCCCACCCATAAAGCTGTCAGTTTTAATATAAAATATTTAAAACATAAAGTTCTTAAGTTACTCTGGTTTGGCTTCATAAATAAATAAATAAATTAATTAATAAAGATGTTTATTCTTCTCTTCTCAGGCAGATCTAAAACTTGAGTTCCCCTATTCCGAGAGAAATTGTTATGGGCTTCAATCTTTGTAAAATGGTTCTGAATATTTAAAAACATATGATAAGTAAAGTAAAATTTATAATTGAAAAATATCTATCATATGTCTGCCAACAGTATTCAGTACCGATTACAAAACGAACTACCAGAATAAGCATAAATTAATTGTTCGTGTAATATTATTTACAACAAATTGCTTACAATTGTACAAAAATCCGCTATATACAATTTCAGAATCTAATTAAACCCAAACAAACAAAGAGGAAGCATTTATTTAAAATATGAGAATCTGATAGTTAGTTAGCTTAGTTTAATTAATTATCATCATGCTTATTTATGTAACCCCTGTAATCAACGAATTAAACATATATTTTTGACTAAACTCATTAACACCGTTCATAATGTTTTCGAATTGTTAATTTTTACCACATTGCTTTAATTTATCAGAAAATACACCCATTGTCTCTGGGAGCTCATTACAATTTTCACTTCCATATTCACAACAAATCCAGCTCAGTAGACAGAAAATTTTCCCACAATTCACCATTCTCGTACACACGAACAAATATGGCGGCAGCATTTCTTGAATGAATTACGCTTTCAAATGTTTGTTCATTTTCTCTTGATTTATTGGAGCAATGTTTTAATTAGTGACTTACAAAAGACCAAAATGAAATCACTCTCATGACCCTGCCGACATGAAAACTAGGAAACGACCGACGAACCTAGACAAACTGGAGAGATCAACCTTAGAAGCGTTTCCCATTGTCGTATAAGCTACGTCGTCGTTTCTCCCATTAAATTGGCAAATGCTAGAACATACACAGAAAATTCTTGGAGGAAGACTATCCTGCTTGACGGGAAAGTCAACCATGTCCAACAGGTACTTGTAAGGTACTTCATAGATGCTACAAAGTTTAATACGAAAAGACGTCGAGGGCCTGCAATGACCATTCACTCACTTCAGCCATTGGCAATGGTGTACGGCTTGCGTTCGGAGCATTTGGAACTAGTTCTGGGGCTCGACAATAATAATTTATGATGCAGGTTGGCCAGGGAAAAATCGTTCTACATTCCAGAATGTTGCGTAAATTGCGAAACTGGTTTTTGCTCAGGTTCATTCTAACATCAAAGCCACGAGAATAATTAGCAAGAGTGGTCTTTTTTTGGTATGGAATACTGGTAGTTCACTCTTTCGTTTCGTAGATCTTTATAGACACACTGGGCTGCGAGTACTTAATACAGGAGTAGTGATTATTGAATAGAAATTGGTTGATTCTTCCATTCTAAGCAATTATCGAATATATGCAAATTCTTTTTAAGGTTTATTAAAAATTTGCATTTCTTGTTGATAGTTTTAATCAACCATCCTTTTTCATTAAGCTCTATGAGAATTTCATGTAAGTTTGAGTCCTAAAACGATTTCGTTTTCACGCTCGTTAAATTAAATTATTTTCCAAGTCTATTTTACACAAAAATAACACATAAAGCTTAAAAGAAATTACACCGAGAATCTTAAATTAGGTAGAAGAACTAAAAAACCTTAGTAAAAAATACAAATAAAGAACACTGGAAAGGTTTTATTAAGCTTAAAATCGCAATGTGTAGAGACCTTAAAAACCAAATACTAATGAAATTAACTAGAGGGTCAGAGCGCCTCTTCGAAATGCTAAGGAGCAATACCAGAAAGAAATTGAGTAATATACATAATGATGAAAAACTAGTGCTGCACACGAGACGAGACTTGTCGAGACGAGACCTCCAGATTAAGATGTCCATGCTAGTCACATAGAAATATAAGGAATATTTGTATACAATTTCATTAATATGGCACATATTGATATTTCTCGAAATACAGAACACTGAGCAATTTGTATTATTGACAGTAAAATTCGAGACTTTTCGAGACGAGACGAGACGAGACCTGCAAATACCCATTTTTCGAGACCGAGACGAGACTGGGTCAAATTTCGCCTCGTCTCGTGTGCAGCACTATCAAAAATAATAAGTCTTCAGGGTCTTACAGAATATCATCTGAACTAATAATGAACTGAAGGGACGAAGTTAAAAAGAGAATTATGTACCTCCAATGAATGTCCAATGAATGAAATGAGTGTATAAATTGCTCTATACAGCAATATGTGATCAGCTTTGTTGTAGTAACTAGAGGGAATACCCTAATTAAACTCATCACAGCGGGAAATGATGTAACACTAAGAAAAGTACAAAGTAATAATAGACCAATGTTATAGAACATTTTCACAAAATTGTGTTCGTAAACGGCAGGATTGGTATAAATCCAACTACAAACTAAGTTCTCACTCTCAAACAGATCCTGTATAAGGAAAGTTTAATATTAAGGCCGATTCTCGATTTATCTTTAAGTACCGTAAATATAATTAAGTACCGTAAATATTAACGTGGATTATCCTTATTCGTGATTTTATCATAAATATCAACCCAGATTACCTTCTTATAAAACACAGTTCTGTGACTGAATGACACGACAAGGCACAGACCAAACCGCTGAACCTTAAAGCTTGAAGTTTTGACAGTGTATTTCTATAATAACATGGATTTCCGCTAAAAGAGGATTTCTTGAGTTTCCACTCATAAGGCGGTTTATTGGGACACACAGCTTGGGACTTGTTTGCCGGGATTATCTTTGCAAAAATGAATAAGAAAAGGAAAATTAAAGCTTTACACGGCCAACTATAATACACGAAAGGAACGCACGTCTTCTGTGCATGGTGCTATGGAAAACAATGTTCTCCCTCGCTCGCTGTTCATGCATGTACGTCGTTCATGTTATTGTTTGGTTAGCTTAATTTAAACGTAAGAATGTGATTTTCGATGAACCTTTGGTGAGGTGATGTTAGTTACATCACTGATTGCGGTGCATTTGTTATTCAGGCTGGCCAGGTGTCAAAAATAGCAAGCTTTGGGTAGAGTATAAACCGTTCATCCGAATAATATGGAGTGCTGTCAAATCCGTATGCTCCTTTATGCATTACCCGGTCCAGCTTCGTTTGAAGCATGAACAGTGAAACGTATAGTGCATACCACTGTCCAATCACTTTGCAAGGCTTTGGGCTTGCTTGAAGACTACCAATACTGGTACTACGCGGCGTTGAGGTTAACAATAGGATCACACAGAACATTCGCGGTAACAAACCCATGTTACACTGTTGGGAGGCGATTTTCGCCAATCTTTACCTGTGGTACTTAGAGGAACTTGAGCTGATGAAATTAAAGACTATCTGAAAAGTTCTGTTTTGTGGCCCTCAATAGAAATTCTCCAACAAACAAAAATATGAGAGTTTATCTGAAAGCTGCACAATTTTTAGATACTTTAATGAAAATATGAATCTGTTATTATCCATCAACATATAATGCAATTGTTGCCGCGGACGAGTTGTGCACATTTATGATTTTCGTCCAGAAACTGATAGATCACATTTAACCAAGCATTGTTCAAATACAGTATAAACCTATAAAATGGATTTGTGGAAGGGCCATTTCGACTCCAAAAAAACGATGAAGCTGCGTTCATTAATGATAAGTTGCAAAAGTGATATTATGTGGAAGACTTGGTCTATAAGTCGATAAGCACTGTTTGTAATTCAGAAGAAACCGTTAAGTATCTGGTAGAGGTAGAGTTATTAAATTTCCTTAAAAGACCGTATCTTCCATACCATGAGCTTACTCTGCGGAAGAGCACACCCGTAAAGCCCGACACATATCCACACCGTGTCCGTCCCGCATGACGGCCGAGTGTCGGACGACACACGGAGAGAAATTAAACAAGTTTGACGCGGTGCGGACACGGACACGCGGAAAGATGGGGACTGACTCGCAAAATTTTACTTGTTCACTTTCGAATTATATAGTAAATCGAAATCTCGAGTAAACAGAATCTATAAAGCACTGTGCGAAAATATGAGTACAGTTTAGCAGTAGAGTTTGAATGCAGGTGTGATGCCTAATGACGAATTACAAGAAATCTGAGATTATTTGACGTTTAGTTTCTGCATCAAACCTCATATAACAAATCGAAATGAGACTTTTGCAGAAGAGATTTACCCTATTATTGCCATGTACCTACGAAAACTTAAGAAGGGCTAACAAACGGATTTTTATCTTCTCCGCCGCCAGATCGCAATCAGAGTGGTGAGGTCAGTAAGACAAATTCAAAATTAGTCACGGCCCTTGAAGAATTGGCTTCGTGGCTAGACAGGACTCTGAAACTGTAGTCATCACATAGCCTAGAGGTTAAGGGGCCA
This sequence comes from Thereva nobilitata, assembly GCA_963855945.1. Lineage (NCBI taxonomy): Eukaryota > Metazoa > Arthropoda > Insecta > Diptera > Therevidae > Thereva > Thereva nobilitata. The sequence goes on along the minus strand of OY979694.1, from coordinate 50,836,632 downwards.
ACCCACCACAGAAGTCCTAGGTGCAAATCTGCTCGGAATGTTCGTTCACCTGTCAACTTATCCAAACTAGACAACATTCAATCTTTCTTGTCTTTAGTCTTTAAGGCACTTCCTTACCTTATTACGGGGAAAATCATCTCCTGCCCGTTTACTGTAGTCAACCTTCTGTTGCAATGGGAGTGGTAGAATAAAACCGCGTGTTAGCGTTGTCAGCTCTTTTACTCTCTTCTATTTCCGACTAGAGCTTCCTTTCGACATTAATTTCGATGATAGAGCCGTCGACAGCACTAATGGGGTTCACCTCTCAGCAGTAGCCTTGCACATAAAAAAATATGTGGAACTGGCTGTTGCAGGACTCACTCGATTGATAAAGGTGAAATATGCTGACTTCTGGACCTTCGGGACTGATTTGATCAACTCAAGCAGGTTTTTTACTGTGCCTTTCAAAAAATCCAAAGAACTGGTGGGATGCAGTAAAAAGGACATCAAGAAACTGGTTGATTTGTCTACTGAACGGTCTAAGTTAAATTACTATCCACTGAGGATCAAAATGATAGACTTTGCTTCAAGGGAGACGGGTCTATGTTTCATGTTGTCTATACAGTAGCCCGCGATAGCCTGAAACCGAATTTCAAGTTTGTTCTACAAAATACTTGAAAAAATGCTGAATACGTTCAAGCCATCTGGCCTACAGTTTTGAGTAAAGGAGCTATTAAAGAGAACTCCAATGACGGGAGCGGTTCATTTGGGCCTTTTATCTCATTCAAATAAGAAGAATGCATTCCAAAAGAGATAGTATATACCAATAAAGTTTTTGAACCTTCTGTACTATAGTTATAACCGCTATTATAGCGACGACGTTGCTTAATCAAAAGTATTTATGTAAGACCATTCAAATTAATCAATTTAGTAACTGTGTTTTTTAATATTTAAAGCTTTGCAATTTGCTACATTAAAGCAACAGACAGGCGCTCTCCGAACTTACTAAAACTCTGATAGTTTTCTACAATGGCTTCACAGCGGGAAATTGAGTGCTCCAAAGACAATGAAAGAGTACTGGAGTGGAGGCATGGAGTGCTCTCTTTCTGCTTCCTCTTCATATATTTTTTTACATTAGATGTCCGCCTAGGCTAGCACTCCTTTTGAGCTCCCATAGGAGCACTCTTGCAACGATTTGGTTGGAGACAAAAAGGAGCATTATAGAGCTTTTTTAAATATATACAGTAGGGCTATTTATGGAGGCCTATGGATATGTGAATAAGCTCCGGTGCCGAAAAGCTTTTATTTTTGTTCATTTTTTGCAAATGCCTTTTCGAGTGTGGTTTTACCAAAGCGGTCCCCCAACTAAGTATACTAACCACTTCCAATTCTGCTTGTCCTCCGTATCGAACGAGAACCGGTCTATTGTGTATGCTAATGTCACCCTTTATAGTCAATAAGATAATCGCCCATTTTCTTTGTTCTATAAAATTACTGAAAACTCCAGTAATGCGCCCTCGGGAGCATATTTGGTAGCGCTCAATATTAGCTCCCATCAATTTTTCCCGCTGGGTTGGAACTAAACTTGGTTTTTCTTATAGGCCTCAATCCAGTTGTAGTTCCAGTCTCTCATGGCATTGATCATGTTTTGGTATAATGACAAAAAAAAAGAAAGTAAAAGGAATTCTAGATTTGCTAGTGTAAATCACATTTTCGATTTTGTATAAGTCCAGAAATTCCGAATGTAGAAGATTGTTCCATAATATTGTGAAAGTTTAAATGTCTCGATAAGGGCTGATTCTTTTCACGATTTTGTTAGCTCTACTATAATTAACAATCAAAGTTTTGCTGCCAAAATATGAGATCTCTCGAGTACCTCAACGATTTTCACAAAGATTAGATAATAGCAAAGTTTCAATTAGGAGTTTTTACAAGCAAACATATTTTCTAATCATATTTCCTTATTGTCTTACTACCATCGTTATTCAACTTTAAAAAAACCATAAAAGTAAAGAAGAATTATGTTGCGTGTTTCACTCTTTCTGCCTAATTGAAATATAAGTAGAAAATTATTTGAAAATTTTTGTCTTCTTGTGAATTACGAAATAATAACTTCGACGTTAAAGAATAACGAAAAAGAAACGTATTTATAATTTAATTTAGACACAACTTTTTGATAATTCTTTCCCGAATTTTGGAAATTTTTTACAGCATTCGCATTATAAAGTAACCTTAACTTATCTTCACAAATTATTAAATGTTTCCTACTTGCAAATAAAATTCTTTCTTTGTTAAGTTTTTAATTTCATTTTTTTGTTGTTTTCATTTATGTAAGTTATATTTTATATCCAGGAAATTTTGCTTTGTTTATGTCTTCCTGAATCCACGTTAGTAATTAAGCAATCAACTTGGTGTTTCTTAATGTTTTTATGTCCTCTAATGACTTAAGAACCGAATGTATCACATCTTACTGATCGAGCATATGATTTTGTTTAGTAGCCGAGGGGATTTAATGTATCAAATTAAAGTTATGAGAATATCAGGTACTAGAGAACTTCATTTGTCGTAATAGGTCGTTACAGTGTCTTTTTTTTGTATCCATATTTAAGTATCTTGTAGCGCTGAAGAAAGATTTCGGCTTTAGGAGAAGAGTTAACCTACAACTCAAATTCATTAAAAAATAATTAATATGGTATTTTGAGTTACCGGATAGCAGTGTTGGGCATTAATCAATTAAATTTTCAATCAATTAATTAATTGACTAAAAAATTAATTGCGATTAATTTAATTGCAGTTAAAATTAATTGCAATTGAAATATTAATTGCACCCCACAATTAATTTATTTGGATTAATCCGTGTTAATTGTATATAGCAACTAAATCAATTGCAATTAATTTTAACTGCAATTAAATTAATCGCAATTAATTTTTTAGTCAATTAATTAAAGACAATTAAAACTAACAATTAATCCTCTTCAATTTTATGTGAACTTGATTTAAGGGTTCCAAATGACGAATTTGTGGTTAAAATTTGAAAATTCAAAATGGCGGACTAACTTTGGCAATTATGTTCCGACTGTACTGAAAATCAGCTTCTGGGGGCTTTAAGGGTTCCAAATGACGAATTTGTGGTTAAAATTTGAAAATTCAAAATGGCGGTCTAATTTTTGTAATTGTGTTCCGATTGTACTGAAAACCAGTATCTGGGCGCTTTAAGGGTTCCAAATGACAAATTTGTGGTTAAAATTTGAAAATTCAAAATGGCGGACTAATTTTTGTAATTGTGCTCCGATTGTACTGAAAACCAGTATCTGGGTGCTTTAAGGGTTCCAAATGACAAATTTGTGGTTAAAATTTGAAAATTCAAAATGGCGGACTAATTTTTGTAATTGTGTTCCGATTGTACTGAAAACCAGTATCTGGGTGCTTTAAGGGTTCCAAATGACAAATTTGTGGTTAAAATTTGAAAATTCAAAATGGCGGACTAATTTTTGTAATTGTGTTCCGATTGTACTGAAAATCAGTATCTGGGGGCTTTAAGGGTTCCAAATGACGAATTTGTGGTTAAAATTTTAAAATTCAAAATGGCGAACTAATTTTTGTAATTGTGTACCGATTGTACTGAAAATCAGTATCTGGGGGCTTTAAGGGTTCCAAATGACAAATTTGTGGTTAAAATTTGAAAATTCAAAATGGCGGATTAATTTTTGTAATTGTGTTCCAATTGTACTGAAAATCAGTATCTGGGGGCTTTAAGGGTTCCAAATGACGAATTTGTGGTTAAAATTTGAAAATTCAAAATGGCGGACTAACTTTGGCAATTGTGTTCCGACTATACTGAAAATCAGTTTCTGGGGGCTTTAAGGGTTCCAAATGACGAATTTGTGGTTAAAATTTGAAAATTCAAAATGGCGGACTAACTTTGGCAATTGTGTTCCGACTGTACTGAAAATCAGTTTCTGGGGGCTTTAAGGGTTCCAAATGACGAATTTGTGGTTAAAATTTGAAAATTCAAAATGGCGGACTAATTTTTGTAATTGTGTTCCGATTGTACTGAAAAACAGTATCTGGGGACTTAAAGGGTTCCAAATGACGAATTTGTGGTTAAAATTTGAAAATTCAAAATGGCGGTTTTGTAAACAATTGTTAGCTACATAGTATAATCTCACGAAAATATGTCAGATCCACACTTTATTCATGCTGTAATCTTTGTTTTGGGGAGGGGAGGCAGTCCATACAATAAATTAAACATTAAATAATCCAAAAAATATTATTACATTCTGAAAAAAAAATAAAGGATTAGGCTAATTCAAGATTTGAAAATGGGCTTTTGACGGTGATGGACATTATACGTTTGGAGTCACGTACGGAGGAGTGTGACTTCAGATGGATATTGCCCATGGTTCTCTTCTGCAATGTCATTGACCCAGGTTTTATTTGTTTACCCAGATGCCAGGCCCTTCCCGTATTGGAGAATCTTTCCCAAAAACCTTGTTGATAAATTCTGACCCGATTGCAGCTTCAGGATACTATGTTCAATGTTCTTCCATTTGGAGCTGAGATGTGAAGATTTTCAGATTTTCCAACTCTTGGACAACCTACATACAGTTGAAGTAGGGAGAAACACCGTTTAATAATATCGAGACCAACAAATTGCCCTGGGCCATACGTTAACAAATTTGATAAATAAGGCTGTTCCGGAACACAATTGGCCAAATTCGTCCCCCATATTGGCGCGGCCATTTTGAATTTATAAGTTTTGATCATAAATTCGTTATTTGCTATCTTAAAAGACCCCAGATACCGATTTTCATTGGAATCGGAAGACAATTGGCAAATTAGTCGGCCATATTGGCGCGGCCATTTTGAATTTATAAGTTCTGATCATAAATTCGTTATTTGCTATCTTGAAAGACCCCAGATACCGATTTTCATGGAAATCGGAAGACAATTGGCAAATTCGTCGGTCATATTGGCGCGGCCATTTTGAATTTATAAGTTCTGATCATAAATTCGTTATTCGTTACCTTAGACAACCCCAGATACCGATTTTCATTGGGATCGGAACACAATTGGCAAATTCGTCGGCCATATTGGCGCGGCCATTTTGAATTTATGTCCTGATCATAAATTCGTTATTTGCTATCTTAAAAACCCCAAATACCGATTTTCATTGGAATCGGAAGACAATTGGCAAATTCGTCGGCCATATTGGCGCGGCCATTTTGAATTTATAAGTTCTGATCATAAATTCGTTATTCGTTACCTTAGACAACCCCAGATACCGATTTTCATTGGGATCGGAACACAATTGGCAAATTCGTCGGCCATATTGGCGCGGCCATTTTGAATTTATGTCCTGATCATAAATTCGTTATTTGCTATCTTAAAAACCCCAAATACCGATTTTCATTGGAATCGGAAGACAATTGGCAAATTCGTCGGCCATATTGGCGCGGCCATTTTGAATTTATAAGTTCTGATCATAAATTCTTTATTTGCTACCTTAAAAACCTCCAGATACCGATTTTCATGGAAATCGGTACACAATTGGCAAATTTGGGTGGCCATTTTGAACTTCGGTCATTTTGTGGCGGCCATTTTGAATTTCGAAAATCGGGCTTCGAGGTGCATCATGGGAGACCCACACGGACCTTCGTGCAAAATTTCGAAGCTCTGCGATCACTGGTGCGACACTACGCTTTTCATACAATAATAAGTTTTAATTGTTAGTTTTTAATCAAATCCATTAAAAAGATTAACAATTGATTAATTGTTAATTGTGGAAACTCACGACTAACAATTAATTAATTGTTAATTGCGAGTTTTCACAATTACAATTAATTAATTGTTAATTGCGAGTTTTCACAATTACAATTAATTAATTGTTAATTGCAATAGATGTGATTAACAATTAATTAATTGTTAATTTTTAATTGTCCAACAATTAAATTTTGCCCAACACTGCCGGATAGTAATAATATTACTGGCAATAGTAAAAGTAAAAACATTTGACATACATAATGAAAAACCAGAATACTTTTAAATCGTTGACCTACAAAAAACATTATAAATTGATCTGATTTCAATTGTCGACTGTAATTAAAAGATTCTCATAATAATATGCATGGACACATTTTAGGATTGTCGTGTACATAAGTGCTCTTATTGTTATTTTTAAAAATAAATTTAAATTTAAATTTTATTTCGTACTTTTTAGTCGGTTCATTTTTTTTCGGGGCCAATTTAAAAAAAATTATTTATTACGATAAGTATAACACGCCGTCGTCGAAAGGATCGAGGCAGTAGCTAAATAGTTTTTGCAATAATTGCGTACTTTCGGAGTTATTTAATAAAAAAAACTTATTTAGTATGAATCGAGCTCGGAACCCTTGGAGGAGAGGCAGGTATTTACTCCCTGTACTACGAGAGAGTGTTGATATATACTGGCTAAATATGTACATCAGTCATATCGGAAATTTGGCTAAAAAGTTCTCCAATTCAAAGGATAATACTCTTACAGTGTACATGAGTATGCATGGAATTTCTTACCGAAGAGTATGTAATACCTAATTCTTTACAAGATTAATCCAATCAGAATGAATTTAGAAGAGAAAAAAAGAAAAAAAGTCGAACTGTCCGATCCGGGGTTTGAGCCCGTGATAATTAGTTCGGTAGACTTTTACGTAGACGCTACGCCAAGTCCCTCTTAAGTATTTGGTGACAATAAAGAATTTTGTGATACCTTTGAAATAATTCTATCTGTTCAAGGCGTACTAATTTTACCAGTTTTTTAAGCCTACCTTCGAACTCCTTTTTCAGAATTTAAAAAAAATTGCATGGGACCACCGTGGGAAACTACGCTCTCAAGCACAAAAAGAAAAAAGCAAAAAAGTTATTGCGTTACAAAGTTATGCGTGAACAGGACCAAAAAAAAACATACCTACGCGCCGAATTGATAACCTCCTCTTTTTTGAAGTCGGTTAAAAAATAACTGATACTGATACTGATACTACCAGAATGCTGCCAGGCGCGGATCTAGAATTTTTTTTTGGGGGGTCACGGAATTAACGGACGACGGAAAAACATGTCTACTCCTAAAATAACAAAAACAAAATTAATAAAACTAACCGAATTGTGGTTTTTTCACAGAGCAATGCACTTACGCCATTAATACAGCCTGTCCGAACAAACCGCATAAAGAGGCTTCCCAACCGCCTTGGTGATCTCGTGAGCTTGGAAAACTCCGAAAAGAGTGTAGAAAGGAATTTAATTCAGCTAGACCCAGCCTCCTGGGGCTGCTATAAATCGAAGCTGAATAGATAAGGAAAGCCAAACGTACCTCCTGGGCTAACTTTTGCAGCAATATAGAGTCCACGTCGGAAGCCTCAAGGCTATGTAAAATATTAACTAAAGCGCCAACAATTCTTAGTTATTTACGCAACTAAAACGGCGATTGGACTGACACTATTTATGGAGACCCGCTTCCCGAGTAGTACTACCGCTGAGACAGCTTTTACGTTAAACCCTGCAGCCTCACCACAGCTGGTGAAATCTATCATAAGTAGAGCAAGAAATAAATGGGCTATAAACACCTTCCAGCCCTATAAATCTTCAGGCCCGGGCGGCATAGTCACGGCACAACTGCAGTGCACCCTCAGTTACATCATGCCCTGGTTGCAGGCCATGTTGCCCGGGTGCCTTCAGAATAACTGCATTCCCTCTATTTGGAAAGAGGTGAAAGTAATTTTTATACCTATGGCAGGAAAAGCCTCCCACGCAACACCCAAAGACTTCAGGCCAATCAGCCTATCATCCTTTCTTTTAAAGACTCTAGTAAGGCTAATCGAAATATATCTGAGGCAGACCATACTAGCCTCGGAACTCTCTGGCGCACAACACGCTTACACAAAGGGCAAATCTACTGACACTGCTCTCCATTCATTGGTCTCAACCATTGAAAAATCACTCGAGGTCAAGGAGTATACATTAGCGGCATTCCTTGACATAGAGGGAGCGTTTAACAACGTACTCCCGGACGCCATTACCCTGGCCTAGACAGAACTGCGGATCGAGGCATCACTGGTGTCTCTCATCCATCAAATGCTTACTGGCAGGATGGTGAGCACGATCTCTACGATGACATCGGTAGAGGGATTAAGAGGTCAATACGGGATCACGAATATAGAGTCGGATTAGTTAGGAAGTAAGTATTTTTAACTTCCCAGTAGGAAGTTATTGTAATCGGTCCGAAAATCGGATTCGAAATATTCAATGTATTTACACGTTTCAAGGTCCCAATAGCATTTTAAACAAAAATTTGAGAAAAAATATGTGTGTGTGTGTGCGTACGTATGTTGTCATTTTTTCCTGCACGATTTCGCGCGAACTGAAAAAGATATCGACTTCGTTCAGGTGCCGTTCGAAGCGTGTTAGAGGACATATGATCTGAAAAGATTTTCATAAAAATCGGTCGAACCGTTTTTTTGTTTGAACGACGTAAGTGATTTTTGTACCAGCACGATTTCGCGCGAACCAAAAAAGATACCGACTTCGTTAAGATGCCGTTCAAAGCGTGTTAAAGGAAGTATGATCTGAAAAGATTTTCATAAAAATCGTTCGAGTCGTTTTTTGTTTGAACGAATACTGGGAAGTTAATCTTGTGGACCGAAAGGGTCAAAAGCCACATCCCAACTAGTTTACTATGTCAACAATCAGTCTAAGGCTGGTCTCACACTGCAGCAGATTCGGCCGAATTTATTACGGCCGTATTTAGCCGATTTATTTACGGCGGTATTCAACCGAATTTCAACTTTAAATTCGGCCGAACTTTAAGGGTTAGTTTTTATCTAAAATGCTAGTTGTTTCATCTAAAATTGTCACACATATAAATATATCCTAAATAAAATAAAAGGAAGATTAATAAACATTTCTATGGTAGCGCAGTTCCATTACCAACTTTTCGGTATCCATTTCGGCCGAATAATCAAACAAATCTGATCGGATGAAACGTACATAGCAAAATAATTGTTTGAAAAATTCGGCCGATAACGGGCGTAAAAAATTCGGCCGAATCGGGTGCACTGTAAGACCAGCCTAAGTTATATTAATCATATTAACAAGGTTTGAGCTATGTAACGAACGATGAACGATTAAGCTGGAAATATCTTTAAAATTGCATTCTCCACTACACATCGACTTATTACAACTGTCAAAACATAAAGACATGTTAGACCGCGTATTACCCTTTATTAAGGCATAACTTCAGCAACATGTCGATAAGTCATTGAAAATTTCAATATTCGTATTGATGCCTGCAGACACGTGGACATTTTGAATGAAGTTGGCGTGGACATTTGAATGATATTCTTTTCCACATATAATTGTAATGGATCATGCTTTCAATAAAAAAAACAGCTTGAAAAGGTTGCAAACAGTTTTCAAAAAAAAAAACACATGTGAGCGTGTTTTTAGATGACCCTTTATTTTAAAATACACCCGAGATCAAGATGCTTGCAAGCTAAGATTTTGATTGACATTGATACATTGTTGTAAAAAAGATACATACATGTGTAAATAAATTTGAAAAGTGATCGTTCAATACCATTTATCAAGATTAGAGTTAATTTTTCAAAATAAACTCTTCAAATTACATGTCGTATTCTACACGAACTTCAGAAAAGTCTTAAATAAATTCGTGTTAACATTATGTTATTTTGTTACTTAGTAAAAAATGAGAGACAATAAGTTACATTTTTATTATATAATATCATATATTGTACTTTATCTCAATAAAAAAAACTCAATGAAAATCATAGTAAAATAATTATAATAAAATCACAAAAGAAAAGCAATGGCCTTACAGATTTACTTAAAGTAGTTCACTTGCAAGCTAATTTCAATACTGATCACGTAAAGCAGTCAAGTGAAACCGTCGAGCTGGTTAGATAGTGATCGAACGTGCACCTTAATTACAAGAAAAAAAAACTTTCAATTGGCAACTCGCGGACAATAACAAAAATCCCGCAAACATTCCAAAAAGGTGCTGTTCATGATCAACGCAATTCGTTCTTGAAAAATCTACTGAACCGATAACCTATGAACTTCTGAGAGACAATCAAATGTAATTGAAAGAATGCTTGCAATAAATGGAATTTTTATGGAATGTTTTCTTGCGTGAAATTTGCCGGTTTGATGTAGATTTTGATATTGAATGGAAAAATGTGTTAATGATAGATATTGGGATCAATCACTTTAGTACAAATGTATAAACTTGTAATTTAAAGATTTTTTTAAGACAGTATCTTACTAAAAAAATAAACTGGGAGAGCATTTCAATAGACAGTTACAGTGCAGAGTTGGGTGGTAGTTTGAATAGTCTGCAATAGAAGATCGTCGATCATGCAACAAACTCTGCACTGTAACTATCTATTGAGAAGATGTAAGTAATTACTAGAAGTGATGCAATACGTCTATTGAGAGATCTAGGATCGGAAATATATCCTTTCTAAAAAATAATTGACTTCATCAAAAAAGGCAGCGCATGGGCTGCGTTACATATTATAAGACTTTATACGAGTAGGTAGAAATTTCCTGTAGACGACATTATTTAAAAACTAGCGGTTAGTCAGTACTCATCAATTGAACTACAACAAACCAACCAAACATTATTTTGCTAACACTTCAAATCCAATCTTCAATTTTTTTCTTCTATTGTATCTATTGCATAAAACTTAGTTTTCAATATTGCTTCTACTAAATTTTCTAATTTAATTCATCATCGTTTTAATTTATTTAACCCGTTTTATAACAATTTCACATTGTTCGCCTCACAGAATTCTGCTTTCATTGGATATAAAAAAATGATTTCAACTTAAGGTCATACATTTCTTCTCATCCAAAAGTAGATATTTTTTCTATAATCCCTAAAAAATATTGCTTGATCTAGCAAAAAGTGCAACCGCAAACGTGATTGTGAAGATAGTTAACCCATGCGACAAATATGAATCAGAGACGAAGTTATCGTCAACATACTAGTAGGTAAAATACCTATTAATCAATACTCGCTACCCGTTTACTAAAAGAGAAATATTTTCCTAGTCTTCCACATAAAAAAAAAAAAAAAAAAAAAATATAAAAAAAACAATTTTTAATAAATAAATATACAATTCCTACTTACAAATCGAACCAGTTGTATCTACTCTAAAATTCACTGAAACACTTTTTTTACAATAAATTAAAGGTAATCCGAGCTCTAAATCACAGCAACAGAGCTGCGCACTTCTTGTTTTAAGAATTATTACAAAAAAAAGAAATTTGCAAAAAAAACCAACAAAATAAATAATTAATTAAAAATAAACAAACTATGTCACTTTATTATTTACGTTATAAAGAATTCTTATCACTTTTGTCACTAAATATATTAAAATCACTTTCAACAATCGATCACGATCGAGACCATTATCGACGCCCGATCAAGATCCAAAAAGGTAAAAAAAAATTATTAGTCACTCGCCGTAGACGACTTGAAGTAATGCGACTGACCACAGGTTGATTGACTATGAGAAATTTTCTGTCCGATTTGCTACTTAACCATTGGAGTGGTTGTCTTAAACTGAGCAACGTTCCCTTGCACTTTATTGAGGCCCGCAGCACAGGAATACTGTTAAAAGACAACAACTCCCCAACAGAAGAAATTACAGCTATATCTGCGCGCACTTCTCAGCACGACGACGGCTCACTTCTTCATTTTGTAGTTCCTTCGATTACTTCTCCAGGTCTTGTGTTACCTACTACCTCTTGCTTCGACTCACATAACCCTTCCTCGATGGCTTCCTCTTTTTTCGCCAGCTACAAATGCTATAAGACGTCTTTTTATCTGCTCATACCGCGCGATGCCCCTTTGTAGACCTTCCTCGCACAGTTCCACCAACCGCGGACTCTTGTGGTAACGATATGCCTTAGAGAAGCCTTAACCTTTCTTCGGAATCTTCTTCTCTTGCATCTTGCATAGATGGATCATGGATGGTAGACGAAGAAGACCACGGATAGAACACACTAATGAATTGGATTGAGGTCTTCGGGTGAATATATGATGATGATGATGAGGATGCTGAACGCGATGATGACGATCAGGGCTCAACTATTGTGACATATTTTTTTTCATCTAAAATAAAGTGACTTTAATCTTCTGACATTGATTTTTCCGATAGCTATCTGGGCTCATCGATGACAACCAGCCTAGCCACCTGGATTCTAGGAGGAAATGAAACCTGATACACCTGAAGAATCTCTCTACCATTCACATGACTGAGATGATGTTAATTGTTCTTGTTATCGAGTTTTATCTTTCTTCTATGGTTCTTCCACGTTATTTATTTAATTTTTTTTTCTTCGCTGTAATGTGAATGAGGAGGAAAATTAGATATTCAGAAATAGGAAGCTTGAAATTTTAATTTGAACCCTGCATATTCATAGCAGCACCGCCCGTAGCTTCTTAAAATGTGAACTATTACAAAATCCTGAGATAAACGGTTATTAGCCAATTGGAAAGAGAATGGATCAAACGGGGTTTATGTGGATATAAATTTGTTCTTTTATTGTGTTTACTTTTCACCAAGTTTGAAGCATGAAAATTACTTTTTTTCTGAGAAAATAAATCTGATTGCCCAAAGTTAATTATAGCTGTAAAATGAGCATTGATTTTTGAATTAATAAAGCATAAATCATATTTTAATTAACTGACTGAATTGAAGCTCTAGAATAGGTGTGAATGTTCATCATTTTCATAATCATTTTTTTTTCACAATTCTTTTATAAAAGTACGTTCAACTGCAGCTAGAAGAGGAGACTGGTTTAGATCTAAGAATTCAGATCTCATTTTAGTCTATAATTAAAAAAGTCATAATTCACAAGAAATCATTTCATTTCTCACAAATTTTAGAAGCGATGATAGGTTAAAAATTGAATAAATTACTAATCCTTAAAATATACAAAAAAATATTGTTTTTTCGTTAAACAGGAAATACTTTTTCAACCCAAAAGCCCTGTTTTCCATAAATTTAGAAAAAATGGGTAAAGTTAACCAACTATGTCCTGAACTAATTTTGTAACATTCGTGGAAAATGTTTTTTTGTTGTTTGCGTAGCGTTTGCAATGTCGAACAGCAAGCTCTACCCGATAGATAGTTGTTTTTTTTATTGTACCCTTCTAATTCAGAAAGTAAACTTCTTAGCTGGGCCAGAAAAATTTACCAGCTCAGCACAAGTAGCACTGAGCAGGCCCGCCACATAGGGGGGGGGGGCAACTGGGACGGATTGCCACGGGCCCCAAGAATACATTGAAACCCAAAAAGCGAAAACCTCATATCCCTGCGTACTAATCGTCTAGGGGCCCTCAAACTATCTTGAAACCCAAAAAGTCAAGACCGCCATATCCCAGGGTTCCACATACTTGTCAAGCAAGAACTAATCTAGAGCCTGAAACCCAAGCATGCATCACTCTAAAATATATGTTATGTTTGTATGGATATGGATTCTTCTACTCATCATACTTAAATAGTAAACACTAGAGAAGAGAAAACTTACCCAGCGGGAAATGAAGCTAGAACACTCTTAAAAAGCCTGGGGCGTTCCCTTTCCATTCCAAGTCCTATATCTTTTTTAACATTGCATGATCGCAGTGGGGAGCACTCCTTTTAGGCCGATGTTACAATTGGGGCTTTGACTTTACTTTGACTTAACTTCGGGCTTTGATTACATGTAATGTCATTAAATCAGATTAAATAAAAGCTTCGACTGAACTTTGTCTGCGACTGTATTTCGACTGCAGTCTGGCTGTAAGAAAATTCAAAGTTTCGTCCGCCTGCAGCCAACTTCACTTTATCTGAAAAAACTGAAAACAACTTTTTTAAAGCGAAAGGAACGGTTTTGAATTCCGGGTATTTTTTATAGACTGCGAACAACATTAAAAAAAATTCCAATTCCTTTTCAGACATTTTAAAATTTTGATTTTTCTACTTTGCTTCTGCTTTGAAAGGAAACGGCTGATTGCAGTCAAAGCTACAATTTAATTTTAAAGTCGAAGTCTCCGGGGACTTTCTTTGCAGTCGGAGTTGAAGTCGAAGCCAAAGCCTCAATTGTAACACGGCCCTTACTGCTGGTTTTTTTAGAAGCGTTTTTGAAGCAGCTACAAAAGTAGAATAGTATATTCTGTAACAAGTTTGGAATGATGCATATAGTACGTATACATGCGAAATTGAAGCCGGATTCAAGCCAGCTTGGATCTTAGAAAAATCCATGTATACGCAGATCGAATTCAAATAGAATCGAGCGGAATTCGATGAAAAAGCGAAACAACAGTAAAACGATACGAAAACTACAAATTGTAGGTTATGTTCATTGCTTTGCGATTACGTTTGAATCCATTTAAACTTCAATTACTCGATCCCACGATGTCAAATACGCAGATTCTCACTTTCAATCTTTCGATCTCTGGATCGTTCCATTTGGTCATGTATACGTGGTAATATTCCGCACAAGTGGAAGTTTGGCACCCGAGCCGAAGGTGACGGTGGCGGTCCACGAGTGCGGAATATGCCATTCAAAACGTGTTGCAGACTATACTTTTTCTACGCCTCTAATTAGTTTTTATTAATATTTTGTAAAGAAAAGACGTACCTTATGTAAAGCTAATGTCAAAAATATTATGTATAAGGCACAGCAAGATATTTTAACGCTAAATAACATATTACTAGGGAGTATTCATTCATAACAATTTTGTAATTTAATAATTTGTTAATAGATGGCCGCCGCAAAATTTATTAAAAAAATGCTATTATTTTCTCCTATTTAATAATTGAATAGTTTATTTAAAGCAAAATTTTTCTAGCGGAACATCATTGATTGTTTATTATTGAAACAATCTTTTTCTTGCTTTAATTATTATATCTTTTTTTTTCTTTAATTAATAAATCATATTCTTGGATGCCGACGAACAGATGACGCCAATAGTAGTCATTCCATAACAAGTGATGGAATGAATATTCCACACGAATGTGGAATGCTGCTAATTCTGTAACTAAAAGTAATATCAGAATGCCTGTATTCTAACAGAGGCGTAGAAAAAAAAATTTTTAACCGTCCAATTTATGTTGTAGCGCCTGTGGATATGAGAAACAACTGCAGTGTCGAAAAGCTTTATATTTTTGTTCACCTTGTGCAATTGCCTTTTCGTCCTTCCAAACGCGAGTGTCGGCAGCGGCTTTACCAAGCGGTCTTACAACTAAGTACCAACCGCGTTCAATATGCTGCTTGACCAACGCATGCAACAAGAACGGGTCTCTGTTTGCCGTTTTCTTCGTTCCATACAATTCCTTAAACATCCAATCGGTGCATATTAACAGCGCTCCGAATTCACTTCCCTTAGTAGTGCTTCGAATTTTTCCTTCTGGGATAGCTTGGATTGATTCTGCCAAAAGAAAGATGAGTGCTGAGCCCCAGAGCTAAGCACAAGGGCCTGTCTACATAAACCTGTTCCATTCTAGGTTAAACTATGTAACTATGTATCGTTGTACTGGTGGTGTGCTCTAGCTGGCAGCCATCCGGAATTTGGAATTTTTCTGATTATTATCGAGCTGGTTGAGCCATTAGCTGGAAATGTTCAGGGAGCCAGCGGAAGATACAACCAACGCTGGTAGCCAGCTAAGTGGAAACGCCGCTTTAAAAACCGACTGACTATATTTAATGCCCTGAATGAACTTATTCTTAAGTTACCACAGTTTTTTAGTCAGGATTTTTTGGAATTTCAAAATCCTTAAAGGGCTCCCAAACATATTTTAGCCCCAGACCCCCAACGTGATGTGGCGGGCTTGGCACTGAGATAGGCTCAACTAAAGCATGTAACATATAAATTGAATATGCAATCCCGAAAGGTTACACCTCCTCGCACATTTGTATATGCGAGATGTGACCCCCAGAGATTGCACCTTCAATTAAAACAGAAAGAAATGCAATACACAAAGAAGCGTGCAAAAAAAGTCAGTCAAGTGAGATTGAAAAGACTCCTTTTAAGGACGTCCTTACTAATGCTCACGCTAAAAACATCACAGCACAGCACAGCACGAGATATCAAACAGAGAAGCGTGCAAAAACAAAGAAAGAGTTGGACACGCAGGGAGTCACGCCACATTTAAAAGAGACGAGAGGACCAAGATGACTTCCTTGCGGGACACCAGAAGTCGCTTCAATGTTTTTAGATTTGACTCCGCGGAATAGAACCTGGTAGGTTCTGCCGGCTAAGTACGACTAGATCCATACCACAAGGGCATGCCGCCAGGGGCGGCGCATGGTTTTTTTTGCGCCCGGTGCAGTATGCTATATTGCGCCCCATCAGCTGATCATATGAAAAAAAGCTGTTTTCGTCTGGATCGCAAGGACAAAGAAGCGGGAAATATACAAGGCACTTCAAACTTGGTAGTAATTTGCTTGGCTTTTTCAATAACTTCCTGAAATTTTGCTCTGATCATAAATCTATCAGAAAGCCTTTTGTGGAATTTAAAATATCAACTGCAGCAGATAAACAGACATTTGGGCTTTGTAAGTATATATTGGTTGAATTTATTTTTTCTAAAATATCACACTAGATTGCTATGGAACAAATTAAATTTAACTCACTAATTTTATTTCGTGAAGATTCTGCTCTATGTTTCGATACGGGTTCCCCTACATGAACGTGTTCTACCAACGCCTTGTAGGCATCATCTAATTGACGAACTAAGGTCCGTTTATATCTACAGACATCGAGCGTGCCAGACACCAACGGACGCCGTTTATATACGAGCTATCCTATGCAGCTGTCTGTCCACGTCTGCGCGGTCGTGTCACGGCAGATGTAAATACGTTCATACACACCCCATAGAAAAATATTATTTTGTCTGGCGCGGCGCTAGTCTGGCGCTCTCAATGTCTGTAGATATAAACGGACCTCTAATCGTTTTTAACGCGTCTATGCTACTTTCACTACTAGTTCCACCAAGCTTCTTAAGAATTAATAATTTTACATGTTTTTCAAAATAATAATCTCTTAACCCAACTGGAGAAATAAGCATATAAATTTTGAATAGTATCAAAACAAGAAATTGCCTTTAGAAACATACGTTTTTTCGAAATTCACACCTATTATCCAACGATGCATCAATGAAGTCTGAGTTGAAGAGGTATTAATTGGTAAATTGTATGTACTATTTCCGTTTGCCTGGTACCATTTTCATAATTCGCGGCACAGTAAAATATTTTAATTTTCGTAAACATACATAAAAACAATAAACAAATTAATTCTAATAAAATATAAATAACATAATTTAAAAATGTATTATTTAAAATTAGTAATTTAATAATTATTTTTAAATCTAAAATATCACTTTTCACTCAAAATTTTAAATCTCTTCATAAATTTTTCCAGAGGAGAAGCAGGCACAAAACTTAAAAATATTTTGTTCTCATTTCGTTTATTTAACTCCTTTAACAAATCTTGGAACAATATTTAAAAGTGCACCAACAGCGCCCTGAAGTTTATATCAATCACAGATCACAGTAAACAGCATTACACAATACAGAGTCATCAGAACAATTTTTTTCCTTTGTGTGAGTTGATATGGTTGTACCGGCACAATGGAGCTCCTTGCTGGTGACAGCAAGGCTACTGCCATCATGCTTGGGTAGACATAAAAAATTTTGAAAGACAACATCCTCCCTAGTTTCCTAAATATTTATAGGGGATGCTAAACCGGCCACACGGTTTACGCTAGCTCGCCGGAAGGGGTCGTGGGGTGTGTGACCGGAAATATACACATAAGAGTCATATGATTCACCACTTACCTATTGGTCAAAAGGGAGATTTCTTCATACCGTTCTTGTCCTAGGTTAGCCAAAGGTATTCATCGCTGGAAGTTCCCAACGACCTGGTGGACCTGTAAATGTTCAACGCAACTTCGAGAGAACCCTGGAGAGAAAACACAACCCAACCATCCTGGATAATTTACCCCTTTAGGCTGTCATGCCTAGTAATACTCGTGGATTTAAATAAATTGACAACACATATATTATATAATAAGTACACCCCAAGACAATATAATTAATTAACGACAAAATGAAGGTAAGTTTGCATTAAATATTAGATACGTGTAAATCAAACAAAAATTAACCGTACAATATAAGTAATGTGGATGCAACCAACTATTACCACCAAATAAGAACTTCAATACAACAACGGAAAGGAAAAAAACAAATCGTCGCGCTGGTACCAGTCGAGGATTCCTTTGTTTCGTACAACACACAACACCCGATATTATTTAAAAGATATCAAAGTAATTTAAGGCAGGATTATTATAAGTAAAGGTGTGTACTAACGTAAAAATGTAACCATATTATATTTTAAGAAATGGGTAACTATTTGATAAGTATTACAAGAATATGTAAATATGTGATAAGTATCTAAGAATTTGTAAACATGTTATAAAAAGGTGTAAATATATATAATTAATGTTAACCAATATAATAAAAAAATTGTAAATATATAATCAATGTTAAAACAATATATAAAAATTTTGAAAGCTATTTAGTTTTAAGCAAGAATTTACTTGACAATTCGGTTAAATCGAAACCGGAATCAATGAAGGTATATGTACGTCGTGGCACAAACTCAGTACCATGGGCAACAAAAGTTCAAACACCTTTCGACTTATTAGCCCCAGTTCTATTAATTGCGCATTCAAGTCCACTTTAATGTTCACGAAATTAAATGACGAATTCTCGCCAACACTGTGCCTTGTTATTCCTTTATTTTTGTTTTGTTAAATTTTTTTTTTTATGCTAAAATACCTTGGATGAAGATTCTTGCCTGTCACTCTTCCAGAAAAACTGATACGTGAAACTATCTGGATCACCCGTATTTATGAAGACTTCCTCTTCAAAAAAACACGGCGTTCTTCTCTTCGCTTTCAACAATTGCTTGAACCACACGCTATCTTGAACTTCTACAGGAACTTTCATCAATGTGCCAACCTATACTTCGTGGTGGATTGAACAGCAACCTTTCATCTCAGGGCCACACATAAAATTACTGGAAGGTCCTTTACATATTACATATCACGCTACCTCACGGGAAAACTGAACGGCATACCATCGAAGAATCTCTAAAATAGCAGCTTTTGGGCAAATAGATTTTCAACTTGACATCTACACCACTTCTAATAATTTGGTCGTAATGCATTTATAAATACATCGGTCGTACTCTCAAAGGTAGAAACAGCTACTTAACCATCCCCAAAATCTCAAGCAGTCCTCACAACAGGATATTTAATTTTTTTGTGCATTGAAATACATGGAGCTTAGTTCATTAATGCCTTTTCGTCCCGGTTCTATATCAAAAACTGCCTATCTTTATTTTTTTTCATCCCGAACAAAAAAAAAATTTTTCTTTAGCCTCCTTGAAGTTTTAAATTTTTTCTAATTTTTTTGTGTGCAGTAAATTTAGTTATTGAATCCTGAAATTCCCGATAGATGGGAGAAGCAACAAAAGGGAGAAATTTCCGGTAATTAACCGACCGTTACATGGTGCATTATACAAAAATTTCAAAAAGTGGTCCAGCGTAGTGAAAATGAAATAATTTTGTGTTTCGTCTGGCTCATTCCACTGCTTATTCTGTATTTACATCTCACGTTCAAATTAGAGAACATCAGTTGAATGTGGGATTTTTCTGTCACTTGGTGGATATTTCTCCTGAATTTTTACTTATGCTGATTCTCTTTCTTCACTTTTTGAGTAAAATCTTTTCGGGTAAATACTGGACAGAAATTATATGAAAATCTCGAAGCAAAAGTCTCGAGAGGAAGTAGCATAAGTCGCGCCTTTTCTTGCATGGAAAGTACTGGGACAGAATTTGTCTAACTTCTTGAGAATTTGTGTTGTGTTGTTACATGAGTTGAAATATAGAATATTTTATTGAGGAAATAAACTGGAAAACTAAATCGTGGTAATAAAAATATATATGAAAGCACTCTTTCAATTTTTTTTCAAAGTTTTAAATTTTTTTTTAAATTTCTTAATATCTGAAATGGCGCCCCCGTCCAATGGCCCCGGTGCAAGTGCACCACTCGCACCTTTGAAAGCGCCGCCCCTGCATGCGGAAAGCGTAATTTTTTTAGTTTGAGAACTATAATAGAGTGAGAGAGCTTGTCGAAAGCCTTACTGAAATCTGTGTAAACACAGTCAGTTTGGTAGCCAGTGAAAAAGCCTCGAACAGTGTGAGAAGAGAACTCCAGTAAATTATTAGTAGTGGAGCGAGCTGTAAGAAAGACATGTTGGTTAGTTGAGATAAGTCTCTTGCAGATAGGGGCAATAGCAGAATAAATAATAGATTCGAAAAGTTTTGGTATACATGATAACTTCGCAATTGGTCTATAATTAGATATTTCGTTCTTACAACCCTTTTTATGGACGGGGATTATAAAAGAGTTCTTCCATAAGGTTGGGAAGCGCCCTGTATTTAGGGATTTCTGAAATAAACATAGGAGAGGAGGCAGTAGGGCCCCTGCAGAGGTTTTAGAACAGCAGAAGGGACACCATCAGGGGCGGACGAAAAATCTTGTGGAAGATCATTTATATGTTTCTAGATATCTTCCCTGGTTATGGACAGAGATAAGTTTTGAGCCATTTGTATTGCGTTAATATGTCGAAAATTGTCTTCATGAGGTTGGAAGGCAGGAGACGAGAAAGATTGGAGGAAGAACGATACGAACTTGTCGCAAATCTCGGATGAATTAGAACTAACAGAGTTCTCGTATTGCATGGTGTTAGGGTAGTTATCAACTTTTTTCTTAGAGTTGATAAATTGAAAGAATGCTCTGGGATCCCCATACAGTTTACCTTCCATGTTACTAAGATACTCCTTATAGAGATCCTCGGAGAGATCATGAAATTGGTCATAGCAATTGAGAAATGCATAGAAACTCGCAGTGTCTTTTCTCTTCAGGTAGGTTTTCCAGAGTTTTTTCTTCTGGTTTTGGTGTGTCTCAACTGATTATTGTACCAGGGTGGGGATGATCTGGTCAACTTTAGAGGCTCAATAGGTACACAGGATGCGAAGGTTTCATACCGGACGGAGTAAAATCCTGAAAAGAGTATTAGCGGAAGACTATGACAGGAGGGAAGAAGAAAGAAGGTGGGAAAGGCGAAGGACCGTGGTTCTGCCGGGATTCGAACCCAGGACCTCTGGAATTGTAGCCAGGCGCCTTACTACCTAGACTACCGAGGCCTATAATGTGATATTTTGTTTTGCAGGATAGCGTAGAATATCTTGTGAGCAATAGGCAACAACGTTGTGTGAATGTAGGTACATCGCACAAAGATGCCATTTTCCCAGTGACGTCAGGCAAATAATTGAAGTGCTCCTCTCATGGTCTACGCTTTCTATACTGTTTTAGTTCACATACGGATAAGTATTCCAGACTTCTTGTTTTCGTCTGTGAACCTTTTCTCCTATTTTGTTAATCTCTACTAAATGGTTGCGAATGGCTACATATCCGTAAGTTTAAACCTGGTACTCGCAAGGAGCAAGTTCTCAATTGCTATTGCGTCAATAACTCTTTGTCTATTGTAATTGCTCTTCTCATGCAAGTTGAGCTCTTTATCATAATGCCTGTTTTTTTAATCTAATAAAATCGAAATCTCTACAGATTGTTTGTACATCAGCATTGAAAAAAAAGTATAACATCAAAGCCAAAACTCATACCTTATATTGAGGGTGTAAGTGAAACCTCCAACCACGGCTTGATATGTACATAATAATAAAAAATTAAATTCAAATACATAAAAAATAACGCTGAACATCGTAAGTGATGAGATTTTCCTTCATGAATACAGGTTGAGAATTGATGTCAAGCAGGAGGGTTGGTCAAGGTTATTTCTCATTTAATATTAATTATCATTCATAAAAAATTTTGAGATAAAGCATTATCATAACAAATTCAAAGGTTATACCCAAAGAATCAAAAGATTAGAGGGAAAATAATAAAAAAGGGAAATCCTGTAAACTTCAACATAAACAAATAATTTATTCACAAAGTCTTTGCGAGAAGTCAAGAAAAGTCAGAAGGGAAAAAGGAAAATGTTGAATTATGTAATAAAACCACTTTATAGCTTGCCCCTTGTCTAATTTGCATTATTCTGAAAATTGCCAAGATATTTACCCCCACCCTCGGACACAAATAAAAAGATTAACTTCAAGTAGTTTAGTCGAAGAATAAAAATGCAAAAATATTAACATTCATGTATTCCGTCATAGAGTAAATTTGCTCCCTCATGAATTAAAGATGGTACATAGTGCCCCCACCAACAAGTAAACCCTTCGATGCGAAAGCTTCATTTAAAATTCCCTACAACTTCTGCTCGTGGGACTCTTAAATTCCTCAGAATATCTTTACTGAAGCTGCACTACAGTAACCATTACCATTCCTATAACCTGAACCCAAACGAACGAGCGACCAAATGGCAGGGCAGGTGAAAAACTCATGCAATTCTAATGGTCATAACATTCTATATCCATGGATATTCCGCAAGGACCCCCCACACGAGCAAGCGAGAGCGGGTCAAGGTGCACCTACTATTTGTGCCAACAGAAGATCCTTCTGGCGATATTCCGCTACTGTTTGTATTGTCCTTGGCAATCGCATATGACCGATCGCTTCCAGCTTAATTAGAGCTATTCATGCAACTGATAGCTCGTCAGGTATTCGACTAGAACGTCGGCAAAACCGTCGCCGGCACAAATTCTAGCCCTCAACCATAAAAGCAAATAGGTTTCCAACAAATTCCGGAACTTCGCTCGACACAAATATTGCTAATAATGGGGACATGCAGCCCAGGATATCAGACCGAGTGGACTGCCGGAGCCAGTCAATTGTGCCATTTTTGCAATTCATGGAGGTCCTTTCGGATCCGATGAAACTGTCCGTAACGTAAATAAATCATCCAAAAACTTGAAAACTTGCCACCACTACCAAAATTAATTTCGGAAAGTTTTAATAGAGTTTCAGGCTTGATTGGAGAGAAACATCATCACTCCAACTCCATTCGTGTGGCCAAGGAGGGTTTATGACATTAAATCACCAACTTAACCAACGTCCATTCAAAGAAGACATTTCGAGGGTTAGCCCCAGAGCAAAAACAGGGATATTGACCCTCCATCATGTTTCCAGTGTATTGAAGGGGGTTTTTCTGATCTCCTACCGTCTCGGGACAGGGCGGAGTTTTTAATAACTCCGAAGATTACGTGTTGGGTATTATGTACATTTTTAATGACTGCTGCTCAACTAACATTCTGGAAACGTTCAATGAACAAAATTTCTCTAGCCAGCAGCTAGCTACATAGCAAGATTTACGACTTTTGGGCAACAAGGACCAAATGACGACTGCTTTTAGATTAAAAACATTCATCTTCCTAGGGAATATGTCTTTCTGAAGGAGATTGCAAATTTTCGCATGTTCGGCATGTCAGATTGATTTTGATAAAGAGTTTTCAAGTACTACTTGAAAATGGATTTAATGTCTGCTTGATTTATTAGATTTTTTTTTAGATTATTTTATAACTTTGGTAGTTTTACGTGTGTTCGTTAATGATTTTTGAAAATTAATCAAGATTAATTTGACTGGCAGGCTCTATTGAGCTTCTGCAACAAAAATGTCATAAATCCTTTACTGTCTTTGAGCATACCTTTTGCAAAGTTTAAGGTACTTATTATAGTCTGTTCCCGTACACGAATATGGATTCCCGTACTTCTTAACGAGATTTTAGCTCATGTGAATTACTGATGGAACTATATATACTTTTTTTTGTTTTATGTGGGAGTGGTGAAAATCTTACATCGGTCTAGCAGAAGGGAATGTATGAACGCCTGCAAGGCCAATGCCTAATAAAGGAGACATCGCAGGGGTTCCGCACCCAAACGGTAGTGTAAGATATCTACTGACTAACAACTCATCAACCCTTTTTTCATGAAGTTCAAGTCCAGACCGGTAAGCACCGTAAGGATATTACTTCAGTCTGGCGTCATCAGCATGACCCCAAAAAACGGATTCCTCAAAGGCGCTCAACAGAGCCGGAATAGTCTAGGCGTCCAGCTATCTAGCTCCTATTTGTCCTTGTAATTCTTGCCTTTCTCTGTTTCTTTGGGCTTCGTAATGCTTTAGCTTCTGGTAGATGACCTTTAGCAGCACTTCCATCATTCTCTACATATCCTCCGACCTTATCATATATGTTGTCAGGTACTATATGCACCTCAGCGACTGCTCCCTGCACAGTCCTCTTTATGGTCTGGGCATTCTGAGCAGAACGGTGATTCGACTAACCAGAAGCGGTGAAGATATGACCTATAGCCTCCATGCCCACTCAGAAACTGCGTGAGGTTGAGGTGATAACTCACTTCCCTCCTCTGCGATGATGCGATGGGCTGGCTGCGCACCAGGGTCCGTCGCATTTCCTTGGGCTCCCCTGTAGCATTTTCCGGGTCGTACAACCTTTTCCCCTCCAATGCAAGAATATCAATCCTGCTATCAAGCACGCTACTTCGTCGAACGTAAAAGGGAATGTACCGCATGCTCGAAGAGCGCTAAACCGATATGCAGAGTTTAAACCGTCGACAACGAAAGCCGTAGGAGTGGCGTTGGCTTAATACTAAACAAGGAAGCCAGGTCTACCCTCATTAGCTGGTGACCAGTTTCTGGGAGGATTATTACCGTGTACCAAAGTACTAATTTCTGCCGCTTCGTATGTAGGTTCTACTAGAGCTAAATAACCGTTAAATACTAGTGGCAGACATTTTTGACCATTTGGACCCTCCCCAAGCCACCCCTAGCTGAAGTTGCCATTTTTCTCCCCACACCCTAGCAAATAGTCAAAAATTTCTGCCACTAGTATTTAACGGTTATTTAGCTCTAGTAGAACCTACATACGAAGCGGCAGAAATTTTTTTCAATTTTAAACCCCTTTTTACCCCCCAAAACCCCTAACTCGAAATGGGTCCACTTCCCGCAAAAATGTCATATTATAAAAAATGCTTAAAATTACTTCAAAAGCTTATATACCAAACGGCAGAAGGTTGGAGCGACACGATTTTTTCAAGTGCCAGCTCCCCTACTATACCCTTTTGAGCGCCTTAACAAGCGTAACAAAGATCGACAAAATTATTTAGAAACACAACAAGAACTTTGCAATAAGGAACACACTAAAATCGAGGATGCCGATTATTTTTCGCAGATATTTTCCGAGAAAGCCAAAGAAATTGAGAAGAACATTAATAATATTGAGCCGAAAAATGCTGATTTAACACGTATCTTTGCCGGCATTAATGGCGATATAAAGGAGCTACAAAGGTATTTATCAAATTCAACCTGCATGCCCTGCAATTGTGTTCCGGCATGCAATTGGGGTAGTAGAAAAGCATGAAACCAAACTTTGACAGGAGGTGCAGTGTACTGCACTGCGTTGATTCTGTTTCAGGCTTTAGCTCAAATGCGCTTTTGCCTTTTTTTCATATAGAGTTTAATGACTTTTTTAAGACCTTTTTAATGGCAAAGGTAGTACGGCCAAGCTGCGCGGACAAAAGGCTGTGCTTAAAAAGGTATAGATCTTTTCAAACGTCGTGACATCTTGCGCACCTTGGGGTAAAAAGTTCTTAAAAATGTTTAAAAGCTCGAGAGAATATTTCTTCCTCTCTAATTGAAAAATTAAGCTCCAAAAAAGAAGGCCAAAGGCGCACTCAAAAGAATTGTCAGCAATTCACATATAATTTCTGACAACTTGTTGTAAATATTACGACGACTCTGTTTTTTTATGAGAGCTTCTGTATATACCACAGTGATTTAAAAAATCTCAACCGAAAAACGAAATTTATATTTTCCCATTTGAATAATTGGTAGAAATTTGAAGAATAAAGATAAATATTACTTAACCGTAAATAAAATAAAAATGCGAAGGAAATATTTTAAACATAATTTATTTAAAAGGAAACACTTTTCTAATTAAAAGTGACTTTTTATTTTTCTTATAATTTTGTGACCCATTGTATATTTTAAAAAGTGAGCGGAGAATTGACTCCTCCTCCTCCACTCGCTGTACGCTGTCATTTAATCAGTCGCGGCTGCGTACTCGGCTTGAGGAGGTATATTTTTCTGGCGGGTTAATGATTATTTAAAAAATTTATAAATTATGAATGAAAAGCGTCCTTTTTTTATATATTTTTTAATTTTCAGATTTTTTGTATTTTACATATTTGCTATAGAAATAATTTGTAGCAATTTCTATTAAAAAATACGCAATTTGGGTTTTTAATACTTTGATACCAGGATTGTTGACGTTTTCCGTCAGTCGCATGCGCGCTTCTGCCAGGCAAGGGTGCGTTGCTTGCGGCTGCGGCGAATTCTCAATTTATGAATGAAAATGCTCATGAATTTAAAAAGCAATTTTTCAGCATTTGTTTTTAATTATTATAAGTTTAGGGAATAGAAATATTTCGCATAATTATAATAAAATTATGCTTATTATGATGGATAGATTTACTTGGTTGTAGTGTTGAGCCGGACTTACACGAGGCAGTACATTTGTCTCTTACATGATGTAAATTGTACTGAGGCCTCAGTTTTTTTAAATGTCCCGGTTCAAATATAATGTCCTACTGGTATATGAGCGTGTATCAAGATAAATGAAGCGAGGTGTGATTGTAAATTACTTAGTGGAAAGACATTTTTTCCTTTTTTTGCCACAGTAAAATTTCCAAAGTGAATTGCGGCGAGGTGAGATTGTAAACACGAACTGCAGAGACATTTCTCACTTCTTTTGCCACTGTAAAATTTCCAATGTGAATTGCGTCGAGGTGAGATTGTAAACACGAACTGGAGAGATTTTTCTCACTTCTTTTGCGGCAGTAAAATATCCACTTTAAGCTGAGCCGTGGTGAGATTGTAAATACGAATTGGATGGAGAGACATTTCTTACATTTTTCGAGGGAGTGAGGTTTTGTCCTGAAGAGACAATTCTTACATTTTTCGAGGGAGTGAGGTTTTGTCATGGAGAGACAATTCTTACATTTTTCGAGGGAGTGAGGCTTTGTCATGGAGAGACAATTCTTACATTTTTCGAGGGAGTGAGGTTTTGTCCTGAAGAGACAATTCTTACATTTTTCGAGGGAGTGAGGTTTTGTCATGAAGAGACATTTCTTACATTTTTCGAGGAAGTGAGGTTTTGTCCTGAAGAGACAATTCTTACATTTTTTGAGGGAGTGAAATTTTGAGCTGGAGAGACATTTCTTACTTTTTTTGCAGTAGCAGAATTTCCAACTTGAAATTAGGCGAGGTGGGATTGCAAAATATAAATATATGGCCACGGACAACTAATTAGAAACAGTTTCATAAAAATTGCATTTATACAGTTTTTATGTAGGAATCAAATTAAAGAATTCCCACCACCTCCTCTTATTTTTTTTTAAATATATAATTGTTGAAGGAAATCAATAACAATATCATAATGAATTCCTAACAGGATTGCTACATAAAAAATAAAAAATGTATAAATGCAATTTTTATGAAACTGTTTCTAATTAGTTGTCCGTGGCTGTACATTGTGGAGGCATAGATTTCTTACTTACTCTAAGGCAGTTTAATGAATATTAGAATTAGATTGTAAAAATGCACTTCATTGGTATTTATTTTCTTTCTTTTTTTTAATCTGCTTGTTTTTGTCATTTTGGCATTACAATAGAACCTCGCCTCATTTGAAGTATGACATTGTACTGGCTCAAAAGAAAAAAGAGGCACCTCTTACAAACTCATTTTATAATCGTGTCCTACCCAACACTACTTGGTTGAGCAGGGTTTTTACATGTATTTAAAAGCTCTGCTCAATACATATAAAGATAACTTAACTTTATTCATTCGGCATGCGCGCATCCCTTCCCAAATTATTTTGTTGAGTTTTTTCTGCGTTTGTTGGCTTTTTAAATGAAAAGAGGGGAAATGATAGAACAAAATTTATAAAATTTGGCAACGAGGTGCGCAGAACTGTTCAAATTTTTTGTGTCACGGAGTTTGAAAACATCTATACATGAGTACGGCCTTTCAAATGAAAATTGTTTTTCTCAATGTAGATTAATTAGTATGGGCCAAAAGCGCGTGGGATCTAAGTCCGCGTAGTGAGGACGGCCCTTAAACCAGCAAACCGTTTCTGACGACACAAATATTAAAGAGCTGTGGAGCACAACAAAGAGTGCTATAATAGCAGCAATGGAAACAAGCATCGGTTAAGTCCAAAGAAACCAGCAAGACTGGATCTCGAACACAACCTGGGAAAAAATTGAAGGCAGGAGCGCCCTCAAAAATAACGTTAACTCTGCAAGCGACCCGGAAGAACGTTATCAGCTTGAACGGGAATACTCCCAATTACACCGGGAGATAAAGAGAAGCGTCCGGCGTTATAAGAGGCGGTAGATAAACGAGCTAGCAGAAAAAGCGGAAAACAGGCAACAGTAAGGTGTTGTACCAAATCACTAAACAGCTCTTGCGAAAGCACTCTACAAAAAAGCAGCTGGAAAATATTGCATCTCGCCAGAATTGTTGAAAGCCGACTCAAGCCTCATAGCAAATGCGCTACAGCCAATCCTGGAAATGGCATGGAACACCTGTACCGTTCCGGAGGATTGGACGGAAGGTTTCATAGTCAAAACAACAAAAAAGGGGGATCTAACAATATGCGACAACTGAAGAGGCATCTGTCTATTATCTACTGTGGGCACGAAGCGCATAGGCATGCCTGTTCCGCATTTGGGGATCAACGAAGATCTCAGTTAACACCAAATTGCGACTGTTCAACTCCTATTTTGAGGTAGTTCTTTTGTATGGTTGCGAAACATAGAAAGTCACCCAATTCATCACAGGGCGCCTTCAAGTTTTCATCAACAGATGCCTACGTCGTATACTAAAAATTCGCTGGCAAGACGAAGTGACGGCCAAATCAGGCAAAGGAAATGGAATTGGATTGGCCAGGCGACGTGAAAACGAGAATCTAGCCACACAGGACTTCGACCACTGACATATAGATATGGACTGCTAAATAAGCAAAATCCCATACAAAAAAGTGGCACCAAAAACTATCATTGTCTCGTTCCCCCGTTAATATCCTATGAACTTGAATCGGTTTTAAAATAAAAAACAGTTCAGTGCATGTCAGCGATATAAACATAATTAGAAAAAACTAGACAGCTATAGAGCTTTTTCTTCCTTCTCTACTTTCGTTATTTTTAAAAGTTCGTTAAACAGAGGGAAAGAACCCTCACATGTTTAAAATAAATACATTTATTTAACAAAAAAACTGCTACTAAATAAAAAATAATGATGGAAAATTATTTCTATCAATTATAACATATGTACATCTTATTACTTATATTCCTCTAAATTCGAAAAAAAAATTGTTATTTACATAGAAAAGGTCTTCTTCTTCTGGAGAAAAATGGTGCCATTGAAAGTAGTCAATTAGCAGTCCATATCTATATGTCAGTGACTTCGACTGTAATCCGCAAGGAACCCGACGCATCGAAAGACCCAGAACAACGTGGAGGATAACACTATTAGAAGAGGCGGCAACAACTGGGAGATCCCGGTCAGAGCCGAGAGAAGTCGCGCAAAACAGGGTCCGCTAGAGAGCAACTGTTTCCGACCATGACCATGGGGAATTAAAGGAGCATAAAAGAAAAGAGAGAAGAGTTTATTTCCCTCCTACTGCCGTTCTCTACAATACCTATTCCCACACTGGCGCTGCATAAAATAGGACCGAACTAACCACTCTTGTGATGAGGAGACGTCGGCTTGGCCTGGGCGCCATATATTGAGCAGCATTCTCGCGAGTGCTGCGCTGATGGCGGAAGCTTTTTCCGCTGTGCCCGCCAAGTGAACCCCGAAGTTGGGCCTTCGGTCAATCATCACTACCAAATATCTAAGTGCGGGATGTGAGCGGATGACCTGATCACCTACTTTCACCGCTATGGTCTCCACCTTTTTCCACTTGCTGATTAGCACTACCTCCATTTTGTGCTCAACTAGCATTACTCCAGCGCTCTCGAGCCACGTTTTTATCTCTCATACCGCTTCGTTCGCGAATATCTCGATTATACGAGTCGCTTTCCTAATGCAGCAACCCTGGTGAACCCAATAGCTACCGCTTCTCGTAGGATGCGTAGCGCCAGCACTTCATCATGCATGTGGATCGACAGGAGAGGGCCTAGGACGGAGCCTTGCGGGACTCTGCAAGTTGTCCTGTACTTCCTTTCGCTACTCACCATATTGACAGCATCCATTGTCGATCTATCCTTCCTGAAACTGAATTGCCTTTCCGAAAAACCGCCTTCTCCTCAGAGCTTGGAAGTAGTCTGTTGTGTATAACCCGTTCGAAAAGCTTGCCCCTAGTGTTGAAAAGACATATCCCCCGGAGGCTTACGTGGCTTCGGGATGAGCACAAGCTTTTGCCGCTTCCATTGCTCAAGGAACACGCTTTCAGTCAAGCACGCTGTGAATACTTGGGCGAACTAGTGAAGTGCGATTCTGTATCGATTTAAGACAAATTCGATTTTTTCGTGTAAAAAATCGGGTTTTTCGGATTCTTTTCCAGCCGATACGATTTTCGATAATCGATTCCTGTTTAGAGAATCGTAATCATCAATTACACCTTACTTCTCACTATACAGGGTGTTCCGACTAAGATGCTAATACGTTAAGGGATGATTCCTGGGTATATTTGGAAATAAGAAATTGTTCTACAGAATGGGGCTATCGGACTTATCCACTGAGACACCCGAGTAAAAATGTGCACTGTACATATGTTCGCTATGCGTGCTAGCTGTGGCGCCGTGCATGCTAGTGCGTACCTGATACATGGTAGCCACGGCCGAGTTTTATTTTTACTCGGGACAGAATGTTTAAGAAAAAACGTTTGAAGCATTTTTAATTTACTTAAACTTTAATTACTCGTCAACTATTTATCGTAGAGCAACGTAATTAGGCACATTTTATAGAGAAATGTACACTCTTTAATGTATGATATCAATATCATTAACCTCAGTCGAATATGTTAGTTCAAAGTCAAAATTTTGTTTTTTTAACTAAAATTTCAACCAAAACCACCCATTTCTCCAACAAATACGTAGTTAACCTATAATTTTTTTCCAAAATTAGAAAGCTTGGAGTAATTCCTATGAATAATGTTAAAACAATTTTTATGCTACGGCCTTTACTTTTGAAGTCTCAACTCTCTTTTTACACGGTAGATACGTTCCTTAGAAAAGCGTGCAAAAAAATCGTGTAAAAATACATGGTAAATTTAGGGATATGTTCCACGACTTTAAAAAATCGTGTAAAGTGAAAAAACTCTAAATATTTTCCCTAAAACCGTGCGAAAAAAGGAATAATGAAATCCATATTACATATTTTAGTCCAAAAAAACGCACGAAAGGAGACAAAATTCTAAAATGGCTGAAAATTGGACCACAGTTTCCTTGGGACTTTTTAAGAAAACAATTTCGGAATCACAAAAAAAACATGGCCGCCGGAGATATCACTTTTTGCCAAGAAAATCACTCAAAAACTGTACCGGTTTTACGTACATTCCCCTCTTGTCCTGTCCTGAAAGAACACCAGTGTAGATATCCTCATTGAATGCGAATATAAATGATACGCTTCTAAAAATCTTTGAATTTTTTGTTGAAGTTAATATTAAATTCCAGGAAAAAGTTGGAGATAATATGAACTAAAAATATTTTATAAATATTTTCGTGCTAGAACAAAAAATTCGTGTAAAAAAAGTGAACCGCGTTATTTCAAATTCGGGTAAAAAAATACAGTGTAAAAAGAAAGTTGGGTGTATAAGCAATTTTGATGTTAAAATTTGCTCTACTTCGTACCTTTTTAGTAAATTTCACCTAAGCTTTATCGAAAAGTACCAAATAAGCACCAAACCTGCCTGGATGCCTTTATTTTCTATAACAATGAATTATTTATTTAAATTTATTTATTTTTTATAATATAGTAAATTATAGTACAAGATCCGGCTGGAAATTTCTGCACTCATCGCTTTTTTAATCAAAATGCAATTTTTATTGATAGTTTTAACTAGAGAAATATACAGGGTGTATACTCTTAAGTTTACAAAGCGGCCGGCTGTGGATAGGTTTTGGATAGACGAACAAAAAATTGTATGTGAGGGGGGGGAGTCAAATCGTAACGATTTAGCAGCTAGGGCGTTTTGAAGTTTTTTTGATAGAGTTTTACATATCACCCTGTATTTTTGTAACCCTATGAGCTATAGTCAGGAATAAGGTATCAGTACTCCCACATATCTAAAACTGTAAAAGTCAAGACTCTACCCTATCAACTTCCAGAGTTATGAGTCATCAAAACTCTAAAATTCGGTTTTTTTTAACTAAAATTTCAACTAAAACCACCTTTTTCTCCAAAAAATACGTAGGTAACTAATATTTTTTTTTACAAAATTGGAAAGCTTGGATAATTTCCTATCGATAATGTCTGGACAACTTTTATCCTACGGCTTTTATTTTTGGACTGATACTTTATTCATAACTATAGCTATAGAATTACAAAAATACAGTGTGATATGTAAAACTCTATCAAAAAAACTTCAAAACGCCTTAGCTGCTAGACCGTTACGATTTGACCCCCCCCTCCATATGATTTTTTGTTCGTCTATCCAACAGCCGGCCGCTGAAAAATCGATTTCATTAAGGTCCTCGTACCGCCTCGGAGCGAGTATTTTAGGTGATTTTTAAAGAAGGATTATGAGAAAATGGTAACAGATATTGAGATAAAACTTTCATCATTTCCGCCTCCCATATAAAATGCTGGAACACTGGAATTGGCGGGCGTGATATCTCGACTTTGGAGCAACAAAAAAAAACAAAAAATTCACTGTAAATAAGACACTTGAAATTTCGGAATGAAGAGTTGTTTTTAAAAAAAATTTTTTTTGAGAAAATGGTAGAAATTTTTTCGCGACGGTACGAGGGCCGTAAACAAAAGTCGATTTCCAAAATCGATTTTATTTTTTGAAAATCGCACATCACTAGGGCGAACTCACCTGATATCACACTGGCTGCCTACTTCACCGCTCTATTCGGTATACCGTCCAGCCCAAGGGTTTTTACAAAGGCAATCCTCTCCGCGGCTTCCACAATTTCTTCCTCCCTGGGTCATTGCGTTACGGCGCTGAATCAGCTATCTACCGGCTACCTCTCCTGATATTTCCTTGCCTTTCTCTGCTTTTTTGGGTCTAGTATTGCTTTAGCCTCTGGTGGATGCAACCCTTCAAATTATCCATGCTCGGCAAGGTGGGAGAGTTGCCTTTATTAAGTAGGTATCAACTACGTAACTAAAAAGCGAGTAACCTTTTTTGTTGCTAACTTTGCTTCCCCATTACGCATTTCTACGTTGGCCTATATATGCGTTGACGCAACCTAGTAAAAGGTTCTTACCTTTAGTTGTTAAGCTTCCTACTAACTCCTGAACTCTGCTGATAGTGCTGGGTTTTTATGTACCAAGTAGGTACGCTGAGACAAAAAAAATACTGGCGAAAGAAATGAGACTGGCAGGATGAGAACTAGGATTATAATAATTAAAAATTAATTAAAAAACGTTTTATCTTGACAAAAATCATGTAACTTTCTAAAAGATAAGATAAGAAACATTGGAAACTCTCTCAAAATGCATCTTTCCCTAGTTATGTTTTTGAAGAATCGCTGGAAGGCATTTACATTTCACGGTGGCGACGCTAAGAATTTGAACCCTTTATATGAGCTCAACTTCTGTTTCCTTTAAGAAGTATTTATAATAAAGTTCAGCTACCTTACGAAAAGCTTCTTGATTTTTAAAGCCAAGCATCTATTATCTTTTAATTACCCGTGACCGTGTTCCCGATTCGGGAAGAGGAAAGGAAGCGCCTAGCTGTTCACCTAGAAATCTGGGATCCTCGTTAAGGCGTAACAAGTCCCGGAATCTCTTCCGTCCAAAATTGTTATACCATCAAGACTTGGTTCTGGAAGTTCTTTTGACTTAATGTAAAAACATAGTCGTCGTGGGGATGGGAATTTCTCTTGGAACTTAAATAACTTCATTAAATTTTCCAAGAGGTTTTAAATTACTTTTTAATTAATTTCCAATTATCCAGCATATGATATTGAAGTGGATATTGCTCTCGAACTGGCATCAGTCTGGTGTAGTTGTCAGTATGATAATTAATGTAAATATTGTGCAAATATGACGCTAAAATGCTAATGCACTTCAAAATGTCAAGAGGAAATCTAATAAGACTAGAGGAAGGCATCCAGAGAAAACTACGAGAAACTTTTCTTAGGCTATTAGTAGTGCTCTCTTCATATTCCACAATTTTCTTTGTTGTGTATAAGCCAAGCAACTGCTCGTTGTAGATGGCTCCAGGGATAAAACAAAGTAAGTTATGAGGAACATAATAATAGAAAACCAAAGGAAGAAAAAGATTATATTTAAATTGAAGCTGGTAAACAAGTTCTGGAAAGGAGCAGTCATCTGGGGTAAAAATAACAAAATACAAAATGTTGTTCAGAATGTATTCAACTGGAAAGCATTGCGCTAAGGAGCAAGGAGATGCAGCACTCTTCAACCGTTCATCTGTCGAGTAAATTTTGAACTAAATTGGATCCTCTGTACGAGTACTTAAAAGGTTCGGGATAATTGCATGGTGAAGAATGCTGCATTCATATACACACTTAACGCCCAACACTCCGCCAACGGAAACAAAAGAATTTTCTAGGATTTTGTAAAATCCTGTGAGACATTCATTTTGTGGATGACGCAAAGCTTGATGGTGGGATCTCATCTAAGTCCTTGACAGAGCACTTTGCTGGTGTTGTTGCTGCTGATAGTCTAGCACTAGACTGACAATGTGCCTTGATTAATTAGAAAAATATATTTAAAAAAAAACCTTCAGTCATGTCATCCACAATAGAAAGGGCACTTGGTGTGGTCTAGAAATTTTCCATTTTAACAATAATTTTGTATTTGCAATTTGATGAGCTTGTTAGACTATTTTATTCTCGGGGTATATTTAACAAAGGATATTTATATTCTGTCACGGAATATTTATTTTTAAGCAAACCTAACACAATGGTTTTTAGTAGTGCTTTAAATAATAATACTGAACTACTATACACGGAAAAAGTAAACTATCTAAATTACTTTTTGATTTTCAATTAAAATGAAATACTGTTCAAGGCAATCGTATTTATTTTGAGTGCAAATGCAAGCAATGTGTGCGAAACTCTTTTATTTCGCTTTGTAAATAGAAGGTAGATTGATCAAGGCACATAAACCTAGATCTTTATAGTTTAGTGCAAAGGCTCTTATACCAGTAGGGTAAATGTGGGTGAGATGCCGCGTGGGGAGAGATGCCGCACTAGTAATATTTTATGTTCATTCAATAGGCAGAGCGAACTATTCTGGCACATTCGATGCCCCTTCCGTCACATGTTCTAAACGCAAGTGCCCGTGCGGCTGTCGCCTGCGGTGGACCTGTGTTGACTGTTTAAGTGAAAAAAAAACGAAAAAATTTGCTCGAAACTTTCGATGAACTTGTTTATATATGAAAATTGGCTATTGGTACACACGATAATCAAGGTAAGAACCATTTTTATAGTCGAGGATGCTATTTTTCTTCATGTTTTTAGAATATTTTGATATGATTTTTTATTTGTACCCAGGGCACTACTGTGCGGGGTCTATCCCACAAAAAATGGAGAGATACGTTACTTGTATACTTATATATACTAATTTTTGATATATATGGGTACTTAAATAGTTCTATATGTATATGCAATAGTTATATATGTCGGTCGACAACACCTCTTGCAGGACTTCCGACATCACCTTTAATTCTCACTTCTGATCCCACAAAAACTTTGGAAAATGTAACCCCTATACAAGAGACTCCTACGAAATTTTCAGAATATACAAACCCCAACTCAGAAAGCATAAATCCATTAGAAGATACTCCAACTAAACTTTTGGAACACATAGTACCAATACCTTAACTACCGGCCTCAACTGCTAAAAGGAAACAAACGGCAAGCGATTTAACGTCTCCTGAAAATATAGATTTTAAGAATACCAAAAATTCATCTCTGATCAAAGGTACTAAAAAGATATTAAGGCGGCCAGATCAGAGAAGAAAGTAGAAAAGAAAGCAGAGAAGAAAAAAGAAGGAAACAAAGAGAAGACAGAAGGTGTGCAAGAAGGGAAGAAAGAAAAATAATATACACCTGATTCTATAGAAGATGACTCCAATAATTGTGTTGAGTGTTGGAAAAATTATTTCCACACAGAGAGCAAAACAGACTAGATTAAATGTCCAGAATGCCGCAAATGGCTACATGAAACATGCCCGCTTTATAAAAATATGTGCAATATATGTGGCCGGGATGAAATAAGAAAAAAAAATTTAAATAAAAAGAAATAGGCCAATAAGGCATATCTCCCATATGGTGCGGCAACTATCCCACAGATTGTGGGATAGACGCCTTTTTGACAGTGATTCAATTTTGGTTTTTTATTTTTATAATGATTAAAAATTAATTTTTTTTTTTGTGTAATTTTGAAGATTAATATCATTCCTTTTGATTAAAACTGTTTTTTTATTTATATGCACTATTAGGTTTTTTTACAATAGAGTTTAACCAAAATGTGCGGCATCTCACCCACAATTACCCTACTCTTGAAATTATTTTAAGACGTATAAAACAACTTGATTGTTTGAGGATTCAAAAACAACTTAACTTTATTTCCTAAAAAACGCTTTTTATACAAAAAATGTATAATTATCCCTAAAACTGAAAATTCCCGTGGGAAGAGTTTTCCCAAAGAAGCATAAATTCATTCTTTCGCATATCGTAAATTGCAGTCGCAGCAAGTAACGTAACGTATTATAATTTCAGATTTTTAATTTGGAATGTGCTCCTTCAATCGATCTTCCTTAAGATAATTTTAAAGAGAATTCCCCATTGTACCATGTAGAGGAAAAACCAACAAAAAAGAAAAACGGGTTTCCCATTCGCTGTGGTTGTTTGAAAGCTCAGCCTTTTCACTCATGCTGCGGGCTCTACACTATGCGTGAACGTTTCATTCGAATGTTAGCTTCCAACGTTGGAGTGATATCCATCACAGCCTGAACTTTTCCAAATACGAACGTTGGTCGCTAGGGCATTGGACACTCGTAGTTCGAGCGTCTGCCACATGATGCGTCCTACTATAAAGCGTCCAACATTGGAGAGTGTTCATAGCATCGTGTAGATCCGGCTGTAGTTGCCTTTTCCTCTAGCCGGGCGATAGTCCGACGTACAGCGTACAGGGTAATCCCTGACAATAAATTGCTTGACTATAAAAGTTGTTTTTTTATACACTTCTATAATAGTAACCAAACTAAAACACCTTCCAACAAGCTCAGGCAGAAAAACAAGATAAGGGAGGGCGGCATTGTCTGTTTTGCACGCGGGCGCTGAAGCGGCTCGCGGCGGGCCTGGTAACGGTGTATGGCAAATCCATCGCAAGTGCTCAACTCGGAATTTTCAACTTGAATTCATAAGCTCAACGACACATTGTGATCCCGTATTGTCAACACCGTTAAGAACAGTGCAGTGGCCTAGCGTGGGTGTTAGCCGCCCGGGGCGGACGAAAATTTTGCCGCCCTCTTATTAACTTCACAGTTTATAGGGAAGTTATTGTAATCGGTCCGAAAATCGAAATCGTAATTTTCAACTTATTTTCATTTTTCAAGTTCCCAATAGCATTTTAAGCAAAAATTTGAGAAGAAGTATGCGTGTGGGTGTGTGGTAATTTTTTCTTGCACGATCTTGCGCGAACCAAAAAAGATATCGACTTCGTTGAGGTACCGATCGAAGCGTATTAACTGAAATATATATGATCTGAAAAGATTTTCATAAAATGCGGTCGGGTCGTTTTTTTGCTTAAACGACGTAAGTGATTTTTGTACCTGCATGATTTCGCGCAAACCAACAATGATACCGAGTTCGTTGAGGTGCCGGTCGTAGCGTATTACCGAAGTTACAATCTGAAAAGATTTTTATAAAATTCGGTCGAGCGCTTTCTTTGTTGAGATGACGTAAGTGATTTTTGTACCTTCAATATATCTCGCGAACCAAATATGATATTGACTTCATTGAGCTGCCCACCGAAGGTATAATCTGAAAAAATTTTCATAAAAATCGGTCGAGCCGTTTTTTGTTTGAACGAAGTTCGTGATTTTTGTACCGCCCAAAATCGCGAGTACCAAATATGATACCGACTTCGTCGAGGTGCCGCTCGGCGCATATTAACGAAAACATGCACTGAAAAAAATTCAGTCAGTACAGACGGTGTTGCCAGTCGCTACTGTTCGCGTCAATTGCCGCGTTTACACTGAACCCCCCCTTTTTCTCTTAATGTAAAGACGGAACCTGTGTGTGAGTCCGTCTGCAGTTCACTTTTAATTACAGCAGTCATCAGAAGCGGATAATTTGTGTAGCAAAAAACTGTAAATAAATAAATAAAAATAAATTGTTTAAGTGAGATCGGATTGTTTGTGTAAAAAAGGCATCAATAAATGTAAATAAAAAACAAGTGGTTTATGCCCATTCAGATCCAGCAGCAGCAGCGGCAGCAAACAGTTCCTATTGGCTAATGGCGGTCACTTGACAACTAAAGCAGCAGCGATTGCTAGTAAAACTAAACTTGCTGCCGCTGCTGCTGCTGGATCTGAATGGGCCTTTTAAATTAAATCTTTTGTTTGAGAATTTAAGAGACGCCATGGAAAAGCCAGGCCAGCATAGTTTCAACACGCGCACAGG
Organism: Thereva nobilitata; assembly: GCA_963855945.1. NCBI lineage: Eukaryota > Metazoa > Arthropoda > Insecta > Diptera > Therevidae > Thereva > Thereva nobilitata. The sequence continues at coordinate 50,797,675 of OY979694.1, read as the reverse complement.
CGCATGCCGCTGTCTCTACAGCAAACATGGTCCTTCGAGCCGGATAGGCATCAGCGATTAAAAATATAATAATTCGAGTTTCCCGAGTTGAGAAAAAAAAAATAATAATAAAAATAAAAGTGCAGTGAAAAGCAGAATTTTCCTCGCCATTTTGAGTTCGGAGCTACGAATCCAAGGCATCAACAACAGCATCACGCCATCCCTCTCAATTAAGAGAGCGCAACAACGCCATGCAAGTGTGAACACGACGTAGAATATTCTGTACGAGCTACTAGTAAACGCACACATATCAACAACAGCATCACACCACCTTTCGCAACTTAAGAGAGCGTAAACATTCAACACAATAGTGCCATGGAAGTGTTTGTGTAAGCATACGAGATCTCTATCTGTTTGAAGAGCATTAATACATGTGCATACAATTTGCCAAAGAGAAAGTGAGTCTCTCTTTAGTTTACATTTTATACGGCTTCAAGAGTAAATAATAGTGATCGTTATACAACTTGCGAAAGATAAGTGTTTCTCTTTACCTTCATAGCAAGTAATCGTTCACATGAAAATATTTATATTTCGATTTTAAGACTTGCTAGTGCTCATACAATATGTATAATAACACCAAACTGCATTTGCACCTTTAAACTATATTTTCCATAATCATCACATTGGACTTGTTCATAATTAGTTGTCAACACATACACATAAGTAATGGCGAATTTTTCATTTCTGATTCACATGAATTTGAACTGTCACATACTTGAATAACTATATTGCTTATTATAACTATATTTACCTTCTTAACTATATATTACTACTATATTGTTTTATTATAACTATATTTACCTCTTATTTTGAATTTGATTTATATTCAGATACTCAAACATTAATATTGATATTGCCTTTTAATATTCTCATTACAAACCAGAATTATCATTATTAGGATACTAGTCCTACGCAGTACTTCTTATTGAATTTGTGTTATCTCTTCGGTGATCAAATTTTGCGTCAAGATTCTTAATTTTTTTTGTGCGTGTATATAATATATGAAAGATACAATAATTGGCGTTAAACCTTAAATTAGAATATTTATTTATCCTTTTAGTAAAAAACAAACTTCAAAATGAGTTTAACAATAGCCCAAGCAAAGGGCAAACGTAAAAATGTAAAATCATCGGCAACTCGGCTCAAGACGTACATTGACAACGCTGACGTAAGTGGCCTATCAAAACATGACCTGACGCAACGACGCGCCAAACTGAACGAACTATGGGTTGAAGTTGATAACATTCAAGCAAACATTGAAAATATTGAAGCAAATGATGACGAGATAGTTGACAAAGACTCCTTGGCCCGCGATCATGAAAGGCAACGCGATACTTTCGAGTCAACTTATTTTGATACTCTGGCAAAATATGATGCGACCCTTGAATTAATTACACGTAGGGAATGCCCTGAAGAACAACTTCTTAAGCCCACTCCAACCTTCACCAATAACATTAATAATGCGCAAGTTCGCTTGCCTAAAATTGAACTACCGACATTCTCGGGTTCTTATCAAGAATGGTGCTCCTTTCATGACACCTTCGACTCCCTCATTCATAAAAATCATACAATATCTACGCTTGAAAAATTTCATTATTTAAAATCCTGCCTAAGGGATAAAGCAGCAGAAGTCATACAAGCCTTTGAAATAACATCTGAAAATTACATGGAGGCGTGGGACTTATTGAAGGAACGTTTTGATAATAAACGGTGGATAATACAAGGCCATATCGGTGCACTATTTCAAATACCACCAATGTCGCGTGAAAACCACATAGAGCTTAGGAGTTTACTCGATAACGTCCTCAAGCATCTCCGTGCCTTAAAGGCTCTTAAAAGACCTACTGATAAGTGGGACGATCTCATCATTCACTTAATGGTCTCCAAGTTAGACCGTGTAACTAATAAAGAATGGGAAACCAGCTTAACTGGTACTGAATCACCTACCCTTAAAGGTCTCACAGATTTTCTAGCTCATCGGTCACAAGCACTCGAAGCCATATATGGTAAGCCCGATGACAAACTTTCAAGATCAAATAGCAATAGGGCAGCATCTCACGTCACTGCAATTTCTTTATCGTGCATTTCATGCAAAGGCAACCATCACGTTTATCATTGTGAAGAATTCCGCAAACTTCCAGTCGATCAGCGCTTTAAAACTATAGCGAATGCTCACCTTTGCAAAAATTGCCTCCGCACAGCTGAGCATACAGCAAGGGATTGTAAGTCTGGATTTTGCCGAGAATGTGACGGAAAACATCACACCCTTTTACATTTAGGCAAAACAAATAATCAAGTTGCCGTTCAGGATAACTCTGATCAACCCGCTACCTATACGCACAATCGTCACAATGCACTCATACATATAGTTATGATGCCACGCGGGTCTTACTATCCACAGTGGTTATCAATGTCTATAACAATAATATGGAAGCCGTTCCGTGTCGCGCCCTATTGGATTGTGGTTCCCAACCAAGTTTCGTAACTCAAAATATGGTCGATCGACTAAACTTAAAATCGTACAATAATGAGTTAGAGGTGGCGGGTCTATACAATAGTTTATTACAGTCCCAAAAATCAGTCGACCTACGCTTAAAATCCCGTATCAATGCATTCAATACTAACCTACACTGCACAATATTACCAAAAATTACACAAAGACTACCCCAACAATTTATTTCGAGATCAAATCTCAAAATTCCCAATAACATAGTTCTAGCCGATCCCAATTTTAACATCCCAGGAGACATTGATGTATTAATTGGCGCAGACCTTTTTTGGCGGGTAATCTGCGTAGGTCAAATAAAGTCAAGTCCTAATCACCCCACCTTGCAAAAAACTCTCTTTGGTTGGGTGGTTGCGGGGAATTCCTCAATTGTACCTTCGCAATCCACATTAGCAGTTTGCAACCTTGGGATGTACGAGTTAAATCGATCCCTTTCCAGATTCTGGCAGCTCGAAAATTTATCAAACAATCCCAAGCGTTCACCCGAAGAAGAAAAATGCATTGAGCATTTTCAAGAGCATACATGCCGTAATCGTGAAGGTCGTTTCGTTGTAAGACTTCCTATAAAGCAAGAAAAACTAACTTCACTTGGAGAGTCTTATGAAGCAGCCAAGCGACAATTTTTATCATTGGAAAAGCGATTCACGAATAATTCTGACATGCATAGAAGCTACTCAGCTTTCATGCGTGAGTACGAAGAATTGAATCACATGCGTGAACTAAAAAATCCTTGTAAACTATTACCAAACATCCCAGTGTATTACTTGCCTCACCATCCAGTAATTAAGGAAACTAGCAGCACCACTAAATTAAGAGTGGTATTTAACGCTTCACACAAAACCAATACAGGCATCTCGTTAAATGACATACTAATGATAGGGCCTACTGTTCAGCAAGACCTTATTTCTATATTCACTCGCTTTAGAACGTTTGCAGTGGCTCTGGTGGCTGACATAGCCAAGATGTATCGCCAAATACAAGTACATGAAGATGATCTGCCGCTTCAGCGTATATTGTGGCGATATTCTCCTCAAGAAAGTTTAAAGACATTCGAATTACGAACCGTAACTTATGGCACTGCCTCCGCGTCTTACCAAGCCATTGAATCGCTTAGAACTTTGGCTAAAGAATACTCTTCAGAGTTTCCTGTTGGTAGTGATGTAATATTACGTGATTTCTACGTCGACGACTTAACGTCTGGCGCAAATTCAATAGACGAAGCCCAGTTAATTAAGCTTGAAACCTCGGAGATATTATGCAGAGGTGGAATGACATTGAGAAAGTGGGCATCCAATATACCATCACTGCGTGATATGGAAGCTCCTGACTTAGAATTCAAGTTCATTGCCAACACCGAACATGAAACCAGAACTTTGGGTATAAATTGGAACTGCAATAGCGATCAAATAAAATTTAGTGGCTGTAACAATATACCCCCATTGAAAACTCCCACAAAACGTAGCATATTATCACGCATTGCTCTTATATATGACCCTTTAGGTTTATTGGGTCCATCTGTAGTCATAGCAAAAATTTTCATGCAAGATCCGTGGCGTCTCAAAGGTGATTGGGATGAATCTCTCCCAATCGACTTACACACTAAGTGGCTAGACTCCGAACGTGAGCTGCCTGATCTGAATGAAATCAGCATACCAAGAGCAGTAGTCAATGCTGATTGCACACGTTTGGAAGTTCATGGCTTCTGTGATGCCAGCGAGGCGGCGTATGGGGCATGCCTATATGTTCGATGCTCACAATCCTCTGGAGAGCACACAGTAAGGCTATTACTAGCTAAATCAAGAGTAGCGCCTTTAAAGGTAATCACTATACCAAAATTGGAGTTGTGTGGCGCCTTATTATTAGCTCAACTCATAGAAAAGATTAGAGGATGTTGAACTTGCCACATTCACTCCACCTTCTTATGGACGGATTCCACCATTGTACTGCATTGGTTACAATCTTGTGCCCGTAGTTGGACAACGTTTGTTGCCAACAGAGTTGGCCAAATTCAAGAATTGACTCCTATTAGCCAATGACGACACGTCAAGGGCGAAGACAATCCTGCCGATCTACTATCGAGAGGCGTTATGCCATCCAACCTAAAAGATGAAGCGCTTTGGTGGCATGGTCTACGATGGCTCTCTTCTGATGAGTCAAAATGGCCAAAGCCGTTTACAACCACACCCGATGACATACCTGAAAAAAGGACAAATAAAATATCTTCTAATGTCGCCGTCAACAACAATGGTGAGTTGGAGATATTCATCTACTTTTCAAATTTTAATAAAATGATAAGATACATTTCATGGTGGAGACGTTATCTTCACAACTTAAGAAGCGGATCTACTAGACGAACTGGGTCATTGTTGCTGGAAGAGTTGAATGAAACAAGGAATTTCTTAATAAAAATTGTTCAAAGAAAATCATTCCCTACTGAATTGCGCCTTCTACAAGGTGATAAAGTAATTCATAAGCAAAGTATGATCATAAAACTGACTCCATTCTTAGATGATCAAGGAATATTAAGAGTTGGGGGTAGACTAAAAAATTCTACATTGCCGTACAATGTTAGGCACCCCATTTTGCTGCCAAAAAACCATCACTTCACACGTCTGTTCATTCAGTACGAACATGAAAGACACTTTCACGCTGGTCCACAGGCCACATTAACCGCTGTACGCCAAACATTCTGGCCTTGTTCTGGTCAGGCTGCAGTGCGCCGAGTTACTAGAGCATGCGTAGAGAGGGGTCTCTACACGAGAGGACGGTAATTCGCCCATCAAGGTAGGTTTGTTTCTTGGGGAGTAACGAATGCTCTCATTCATTCGAAGAATTACAAACCCTGATAATTCAAGTAGAAGCTATACTCAACTCTAGACCAATTACCCCCATTTCAAGCAATGCTAACGACTTAGCGCCACTAACTCCGGGTCACTTTTTAATTGGAGATCCATTAACGTCATATCCTGAACCATCGCTTGAAAATTCAATGTCCAATCGTCTTTCACGATGGAAATTGGTTGAGCGGCTTAGACAGTTATTTTGGCGACGGTGGGTTAAAGAATATTTGCATCAATGTCAAGAGCGTTCCAAATGGTTATTTAAAGATGGGTCATTCAAAATAGGACAAATAGTGCTTATGCACGAGGACAATTCACCTCCTCTCACTTGGCAAATGGGACGAATTGAGCTTGTACATCCCGGTAAAGACGGAATAGTTCGTACTGTAACTTTACGCACTAGCAAAGGCACTTACACGCGTCCGACGAACAAAGTTCACTTGTTGCCGATAGATTCGAACGAAAGTAGCGTTTAAGCACGCGTCCCTTATGTATGCTTAATTTGATCATTGGAGAGAATTAAATAAAATCCAACTGGTGTGCCTATATGCATTGTTACTAATACACGCACTCCTTTTATTATTTGTATTCTCATAAGAATTGATGGAAATAAAAATGTATATTCTGTAATCATACTTTAATTTACTGAATTTATTATAAATCACACTTGCTTCTGTAAATTTAGAACTAATGTAATTTCATTATTATTTGTTCATTTGTTTGAAAGTTGCTCTTTCAAGGGGGTCGGCATGTTCGCGTCAATTGCCGCGTTTACACTGAACCCCCCCCTTTTTCTCTTAATGTAAAGACGGAACCTGTGTGTGAGTCCGTCTGCAGTTCACTTTTAATTACAGCAGTCATCAGAAGCGGATAATTTGTGTAGCAAAAAACTGTAAATAAATAAATAAAAATAAATTGTTTAAGTGAGATCGGATTGTTTGTGTAAAAAAGGCATCAATAAATGTAAATAAAAAACAAGTGGTTTAAATTAAATCTTTTGTTTGAGAATTTAAGAGACGCCATGGAAAAGCCAGGCCAGCATAGTCTCAACACGCGCACAGGCGCATGCCGCTGTCTCTACAGCAAACAGCTACAATGAGCAAGATGTCATTATTATACATTCAATTAAAGAAAGGGAACTCCCCGATTTCGTCACAGTATAAGTAATAAAAAATGCCGTGCTAATTTCGATCGGTCCGAATCGTAGATGCGACAAAAATAATATTTACAAGATATTATTATTTATTGTGAAATTTTGGCGCCCCCTAAAGGTGCCGCCCGGGGCGGGCCGCCCCTACTACGCTACGCCACTGGAACAGTGCTCGGAGATCTGAAAATCCTTTCAAAAGAGTGTTCGGTGACAGTTGTAATTATCTTAGGCTACCTTAACCGAATTAACCTAAATGCATTCATTAACTGAAGCCTTTCACTATTTTCGTAGATGTCATTTTCTATGCTAAAAAACAAAGATTGGGAATTACCGTTTGTACTCCTCCTAGTCCCTCATGGCATTCTGGTCGGACGCAATGTCTAGTAGCGAGCTAAGTTTAAAGGAAGAAGATAATATTATACTTTTGGAGGAGTATGATGGATAGGTACTCTGGCAAATGGCGATGAACCCTACCTTTGAGCTCTGGGATAGCCGTACGTCTTCGGAAATACTGACTGCGGAAGTGTTCCACAGTCGAATTGCTCTATTTATCAACGAACATCTGGTTCATTTCATCTAGAGGTACGACGAGATTCTTGCCGCTCCAGTTACGAATGGGATCGATGTCCTTATTGATATAGATAGACATGGAAGAATGTACTGAAGTCTAAATTTCCAAAGGCATAAATCGCTCTACCATCATTTTCAATTATTTTCACTTTAAGACCGGGTAAGCAACTACTTATCTGCGGTCTCTAAACTTTGTTATTCTGAAATGAATATCACGCCATGGAGATCCACCAAGTACGATAAAGCGGCCTACGTGGCCAAAAATTATAGTTCGATCAGAACCGACTTGTGGCATATAATCGACTTTTGGTATATTCCACTTGAACTCAATTGTTCGTAATTGGGAAAAGAACCCTGCCTTCTAATTTTGAAGCCTACGCCAAACAAAAAGATTGAAAAAGATTGATTGGAATCGCTAACAATAGCACTAGACAGCGTAACACACTAAAGGCGGGTTTACATCCCAAGAATAAAGTGGAAGAGCAAATATAAGCTCCTTTATCACATAGAAGATAGTAGGTATGGTTCTATCTCTGTTTCACCAACGTGGCAACAGAAAACGGCAACCTCAAAGTAGGGCTCTACTCTACTTAACGAATGCGTAGACCGAGAAAAAGTTTTTAATTTCGTTAAATTTCAATATTCTAAAGGCCCAACTATGCACGGCATAAGCGCGTATGTCAAAACGTCAAAAAATATCGAAAGTCAGCATTATGTCAATCAAAACATATTACCGCCTATGCATAACATAAGCGACATAAAGTTGATGTAAATTCTGTGCTATGAAAGTGAAAATTAATTTTGATTTATATATATAATAAATATAACTTGCTTTTCCTAATGTTCTCATGTCACGTTCGACCCAAGTCGCATTCATTATGTTTAACGAATGTTTAACGAAAGCTTTTATGTCGTGTTATGTCAACCGTAGCCACCTTCATAACAAGTTCTGGTTCTGAACTTGATATATGCACTTGGCATATGCGCTTATGCCATGCGTAGTTGGGTCTTAACGCCTATAAATAACCCATTTCCCCTAGTTTTTGCCTATTTACCTTGTTTTCGACAGTTTTTTCAGTAATTTTTTTTAACTCAAAAACGAAGTGAGAAAATGTTTGAAACTAATAAAATTGTCTTTTTTACTACACATTAAGGGTATTCACTCTTTGTGTATTTTAATTCAAATAGCAAGTTTGTAGTATTTTTTTACAATGAAGAGTGAGCACCCTGTATCTAATATTAAATACTCCCTTGTAAAATGTCTGTCAGCTGATTAAAATGACAACTCTGCTCAGTCAGTCAGTCAGTTGCTTTGAAAGATTTCGAGTTAGGTATTGTGAGTTAAAAGCGATAAAAATGCCGAGACAAAGCAAAAAGGCTGAGAAGATCAATTTTTTAATTGATAATGTCTTTAATTATGGATGCAAGAAAACAATTTGAGAATACTTTCAGTAGCGTGAAAAAAGTAATTCAGTGCCGCATACTAAAAGACAATTTAAAAAAAAATTATAATACAAGGCTGTAATTTTAAAATGCTAGAGGCGTCTCCTTTTGTTAACTTTTACATCTAAAGTAAAATATGTCAAGTGGTTTTTGTTGTTGCAATTTGTAATTCGATACAACCTTGTAAGAATTTGCTACGATACAAGGCCAAATACACCGAAGAGTGAATACCCCTATTAATTTAATATAACTATCTAAAAGGCTTTGCAGCTTATTAAATTGTTTCCTCTGCGACCGTGTTAAACATTTTACGTTTGACAGTTGTAAAAAGTTTCGAGCTTTCGACGAAACTTTACGCTTGAGTTTTGTACAGGGCCACTTTGTTCTTCCACTTTATTCTTGTGATGTAAACTCGCCTTAAACCTTATAAAGTGGAGTGATCTGGAGGGTCCATCAAGCGATAGCACATGGTGCTCTTCTCCACATTGTACTTATTTTTGCTGGTGCATGTTGCTTTTGGATGTGACCTCAGGCAGTTGTCACACACCTTATTTTCTGTTAACCATCTTCGTTTCGAGTTCATGTTCAAACCTTTGAATGTTTGTCATTGAGTTAGGGAATATTGTCTGCACATTGGACAGTGGATGATTGTGGCTGACATCAATGAAGAGAAAACAAAGGTGATGGAACAGTCCAGAACTTTAGAATGGAAAGAAATATAACTGTCGACGAATGCAGCCTAGAAATAGTCAATACAATAGTCTATCTTGGGTCTACAATTACAAAAAGAAACGAAGAAAAGGAAGACATAAATAGACGAATACTACTTGCTAATAGAGCCTTTTATCCACAAAAACAAATACTGCACAGGGAATTGGAGACATGTTGCAAAGGACCGTCAAACTTGGGGAAATCCCCTAAAGGAGGCCAGGCCCAAAGCCATTGGGTGAATGGATTGTGGCTGTAGGCTTCTTGTAATGCCCCTTGTTGGAGTTATTAACAAATCCTTTTTGTTGATAACTTTCCTTATTTTCTCGTTATCTCTGCCTTGTATCTCAGTACTGTGTTGGCTTGTATGGTAATTCGTAGTCCGGTTCCGATCCTTCCCACATTTTCTAACCTCGTTTTGTCATTCTTTGATTAATATCTTTGATTGCTTGTAAACTACGATCTTTCTTCCATAAATTTGCTTAAGTCCGTTAACGACGGCAAAACGGTTCCCAAAAGTTTCGTGTTTTATCTGGCAATCTTTGTGCCATTGTATACCCAAATTTACCCAATTGGTGATAGAAGAGTATGCAGAAAATTGCAGGGGGTACGCTACATCTCTCTTCAAAATACTTTATGTCCACCTCCACCCGCGCGCATAAAATTATATTAGTTTTTCAGTTATAATTTATGTGCGCACGTGTATCCCATTTTGGAGAACTGTGGTCTAGAGATCAGTAATTCTTATAGTAACTATAGTTATTCAGTTTAAAAGAAGAGTAGTTTCATGATTTTTAAAATAATTTAATCGTTATGTTTTAATTTCGATTTTTAATAAAAACATTAAAAAACACTTCTTATGTCATATCATTGGGTGAAGGGGGAGTCTGTAATTTTCTTTTTTTTTTGTTATGAAGGGGCTCGCATGTGCCTTAACTATCTTGGACTGTGGTGGAAGTGTGATCATAACCTCCTCGTGGTGGGCTCTTCAAGCGGTCCTGAAAGGGATGGACTAATATGATCGGGCCTACCAAGCCAAGATCCAAAGTTATCGTGTCGAGAGCTGCATTTTGCACTGTCATTTAACGATCTCCTCTGGGCACCAGGCGCACCCAGTTGTATAATGCCTTATTCTGATATGGAGGCCCTGACAGGATAGACCTTACTTTTTTTACCATATTCATGGGACTTTTGTGGACTAATTAATCTGGAGAAGGCCAAGGCACGGAGGGCCGAAGTGGAATTGGGGAGCGCTACGGAGCACCACCGGGCCCCGCTTTCGTGAACACCTTCCCCACAGACAAAAGACAGGACGGTGGCCTGGAACCCGGGGAAGCAGAGCTAGACAGCCGCCGTTCTGCCCAAAGTTTTTGGACCCGCCAGAAAATTGGCAGCACCAGCTCCCATATAATCTAGGGCATTCATTCAGAGGAGCAGGGACCCCAAAAGAAGGCAAAAAATAAATAAAAAAAAGCGTGGAATCGCAATTATCCTCCTACTGGGGCAACAAGCAGACTCAGACCGCCGTCGTTCTGCTCTAAGGTTCTGGACTCACTAAAGGGCCAAGGCAAGGTGGGCCGGAGTGGAATTGGGGAGCCCACTAGACCGAGAGCCCATAATGACAAATTATCTGACTATCTCCTCTACTCTCTTAGTTTAATAGGTTTCAGTTATACTAAAAAATATAAATTCGATGGCAGACTGGAAAATTTGCGCTAATTGGTATTTTTTACACCCTTTTAATTAGCTTTACCTGTAACTAACTATGTAAAAAAATCTTGGAAGTTAAATTTGACCCACTTCCTGGTTTCCGATTGAGCTGAAATTTTTCTCATATGTAGGTATAGTTCGCGTGACAATGCAATCTGACCATTTTGTAAAAAAATCAAGATGGCGGTTCCAATATGGCGGCCGAATTTTGCAATTGTGCTCCCCGACCCCCGCCTTGGGTAGCAAATGAAAGGGCATGACAGGTAGAATACAATTGGCGGTGTACCGTCATTCGAAATGGCGGCCAACACAAAATGGCGGCAGACATGTAATAGACTGAAAAGTAGATATTTAAGTAGTCGATTAAGTTAATTGAATATTATGAAGGAATAAGTATGAAGGAGTTGATATGAATTTCGCCTGTCTTCTGAAAAATGTCTTCTTAAAAAACTGCTAAAAAATACCAATTAACGTAAATCTTCCAGTTCGCCATCGTATTTATATATTTTAGTGTAACTTAAACCTATTAAACCTAAATTTAGAGAGTATACCTGACACTCAGATAATTTGGTACCTGGCTCTTGGTCTACACGGAGCATACCCGAGCCCGCTTACGTGAACTCCTTCCGAACAGACCGAAGGCAGGACTGCAGTCGGGAGCCCGGGAGGCTTAAACAGTCAAGTGGAAACGACAAGCCACTAGGCAGAGTGTTGAACTAGTTCCAGCGGCCTGGCCAATAAATATGAGGTATAGGAGTGTAGTACAATAGGTCAAACGAATGGCCGCGGTACTTTTGGGACACAATGTCTCAACCAAAAAAAAGAGGAGGGATATAAAATCAGCAAAATTCTGCTTATGTAATACTTGAACACTTCCTTAAAGACAAAAAGTACTCAAAACCGATTTTAGAATATCAAATACATTTAATTATGCCAAATATGTACGACAATAATAATTGTTAGTCAACCATATATTAACGCTTGGAGGAACCGAAAAAAACTCATCTAAACCTTTCTGTACATCAATTTCGATCTCACGATGTATATAGCTAACGATGTATAGGGATACCCAATCTTCAGAAACGGTTGATCTCAGATACGTTTTAAGACGACGTAGTGCAGAGCAGGAGCGTTCATTTGCCGCGGTACCCAGTGACAGAAAAAATAGCCATAACGCATAGTATTTAATGAACATTCGGAAATGCATCTACATTACAAATGTCGAGTACTTCAAGCGAATTTTTTCCATCAACAGATGCCTACGTCATATCCTACAAATCTGGCCAAGAAAGGATGGAACACGAAACGAGGCATAGGAAATGGAATTGTATTAGGCACACCTTGCGACGCGAAAACGATAGTTTAGTTAAACAGATCCTTGACTGGAATCCGCAAGGAACCCGTCGAGTTGGAAGTCCTACAACAACGTGGAAGTGAAATGTATTAGCAGAGGCCACAACAACTCTGAGATCCTGGACAGAGCTGATAGCTGCCGTACAAAAAAGAGTCCGCTGGAGAGCAACTATTTCCGCCCTATGTCCCACGACGGATGAAAGGAGAATAGGAAGAAGATATTTGTGCGCCATTGAAACATGGAAGTAAGCAATCGGTGAATCAAATGCACAGCATTCAAGAGGAGCATACTAAGCATACTAGTTTATCATACAATATTTTACACAAGCAAACTCCATAATCCCGATTATAAATTTTCTTCTATTCATTTTCAATTTGATGATACCTTCCGGAGTAGGTTAACAAAATAAGAATGCCCATCGTGACATTTGTAGCCGGTACGACAAGCACAGGAATATCAAACAAAAGATATTTCCCACAATTAAGAAAAAGCAACTACTTCAATAGAATACACCGTCATTATTCCATAAAATTGTTCACTTTCCCAATTATAAGCGATTACCGGTCTGCAGGCTCTCTCAACCCACAGTTAAAAAAAGAATATCACAACCTTCCCATCTGAAATCATCGAAACAAGCGCGTGGGCATATCTTTCTGTTCAGGTATATGCATATACCTGAAGTAAATTTTTCAGCATCTTAATGACAACCATAACTTTGCATTTTTCTCCACAATTTCTTGTCCTCGAAGAAAGATGTTTTTTACGGTTAAAATTTTTACGCAGTTCACGAAATTGTCACAGAAGAGCGAAAATTTCTCTGACCTATACGGAAAAAGTAAAATAGGACAGAAAGCAAAATGCACAATCGGTCATCGGTGACTGGTGGACTGCGGCTTCTTTATGTTAGCGTCCAGGTCATGCGCAATAGACTTGTCATGTAAACTGAGGCGCGCAATTGAAGCAATTGAAGCAAATGCTAATTCTCAGTCCGGATGGACTTGTTTGAATATTGACGAGAGCTCAGGTGTGAGATGACTCGTAAAACGTGAAAATCTAAGTGTGCTTTTTTTTGGGTAAATCATGGCATATTTTGAATTTCTCTCAAGAATCTACAATAAACGTTCGCCCCGAAATGCATTTATATGTAGCAGAAAAAGACGCGATGTGAAAGCAAAAATCACTGCTGCTGTTGCTGGTCATGGCCATTTTTATTATGAACCTCATAAAGCTACCGTAAAAATTGTTCATAACAAAGCACTCCACATCTCATCTGGCAATTACGGGCAACCTTGAATTATATCCAAAAATAATGATCTTCGAAAATATAATTTGAAGTAGATGACCTGAACCTTTAATAGTAGGGTGCTATTCGACCTGAGGCAGCTCCCACACTTTCTAATGGGGCCACATACTAACTGCAGGACAAGGTCGATACATTTCGCCTAATTTATCTGCGCTTTTATTCCGCATCAATACGACTTGCGCCATTGCGCATTTTTTTGGGAAATTGCATAAGTCTCGGTCGAACACCATCATCAGTCTGGGCGCATAACCCCAGCCATTCACTAGGTACCAGTTTATGTGGAGATCGTTCAGAAAATTGGCATGAACAATCGTGCAATGTTCACTGTTTATACTCGCACCTTTCCAATTACTGTATTTTGCCACTCAGCCACAAAACGATGTACAAGCGTCCGTCTATAAGCAATTTGTCATTACTTGCAAGCAATAACAACAAAAAAAACAATTTCAATTTTTTTCGACAGTCCGAGGAATGCGAAGTTTATTAATTTTGATTTCATTAAAAAAAACCGATGGATTGAAAACAAAATATAATCGAGAGTTTGTGGGACTAAAATTGGCGGGCTATAGTCCGGAAATGAGGTCATTACACTTGATTAATTGGGGCATCTCCAATTTCTCAGATTCAAATTTTCTGCCCCTTACCAGAACAAATCAATTTTGAACTTTGATTAAGAATTTATTTGGGAAATTACGATCTGTGGGAATTGAGCGAGCATACCCCCGATTTTGTTTTTGAAGTAACAAATAAGAATTTCTAGACTGAAGCAGGTGTTCTACTTTGTAAAGGAGAGAGGTAAATCTATTATTGTTTTTGGTACCATCCAAGCAATCGCTTTTGTAAATTAAAGTCTTACACAACTTACAGGATTTTTTCGATTAATTTATTCAAGTAGGCATTCTTGCAAAGTTTGTGATTCCATTTGAAATGAGGTGGATAACAGCCTCGAAAGGTAGCTGCTCACCTCAGTGCTCTGCTACCTAATGGGAATGAAAACTGACCAAATTGCTTAAACTGTTGTTCTGAACTTTTACGACAAGTCGTTGATGCCACTAAAAGAAGTTTTCCTTATTCTACGGTTTCAGCCAGATTTAAGTCAGGAAGATCGGCTCAAAAAATTAGGATAATGCTGACTGAGGATGAGAGCATCGCAGTGCAATGTCCATGGTCTCTCAACAATCATTCAAACCAAGCAAGACGACATTTATCGCATACATACTTCTGCGGGATCACTTAGGCTACGTTCAGACGGTGATTTTTTTCCCGTATACCGTATACGGTATTTTATCGAATAGAACAGTGGCAATGATAATTACATTAGCATGTTCCCACTAGCCCTATGCGGGAAAATCCCGTATTCGTGAAATTTGTTTTCCCGCATACCGTACGAACTTGCCACTAAGATTCGAGAAATCTCGAATGTATTTTATCGAATACGTGATGAGGTAGCCTTTAGTTTTATATTGCATCGTTCACATGAATGAAATTTTCCGAATCTCGAACTTTTTTGTTCTAGGCTGTATTGCCAGTTAAATTTTGTCAAGATGGAAGGCCATTTTCCGATATCCACCGAATTATTTATTTCCCTCATTGAAGAAAGGCCTAATTTGTGGACATTTATAAAAATAAAGTTGCCACACAAATCCGTGGATCCATGATGACGACTGGGCTACCGTGGGTAAAACAAGATTTACGAGAAAAAATCGAATCGAACAGTCCCGTGTGAAGAACCGTCTCGTATTCGATAAAACCGTATACGTGAAAAACTCGAATCGAATAGTCGCCGTCTGGACGTAACCTTACTCTACAAAATATGCAGGATTTATTTCGCATATGGTTATTGGTCTCATCTGTCTCTAGATGAATGTCAATATTACTTTCATACCCAAGAAGAATGTCGACATGACAATAAGGGTGGCCTCGAATTGCACAGATTAACTTATTAAGATTTATGATCCCTCGGGTGACAAGGGTTTTCAGCAAGCTACCTGACCCCGAGCTCGAGCATGCGTTGTCGTAAAACTTGTCGCACCTACTCAGGACAACGCAAAATGTGCCCAGTGGAATTCAAATTTTCCGGAATACTCCGGAGTAGAAAAGGAACAGAGCTAATAATTTAATCAATGAATTCTAATAGTTTTTATAACTTTCTTACCATTTTAATTATTATGAGGAGGTTCGTTCTAAACGTTTTTGATTCTGCGCTTTTGTATGATAATTTCTTGTTAATTTTAAAATTTTGTTTATTTTTTTTGCATTTTGATGGAGGCCCCTGTGCTGTAGCAATTGTTCCACATGCTTAAATCCGACCCTGCTGGTAGTGCCTATGTCACAGCCTTTGTTGGATGATTAGGGGGATTAACTTGTATCAGGAAGCATAACACTTCGACGAGGCTGTCTCCCGCTAACCCTGACGGTTGTGACTCACCCGACTGCTTAGAAAATTGTACCTTTTCGAACCACGGGTCGTATGTAGGACATGTAGATTGTAGCTCAGGGCCGAAATTGCATCTGTAGAGAAACCCCAGGATTTGAGGTGCTTGTTTGGCGATTTGGAATATGTAGCCATTCCATCGCAGATCCTAGGTTAAAGATATGCTGTTGGAACGGTCAGTGCAAGCAGGCGCGAATTCGCGGGGGGGGGGTCACGGAGGTCATGCCCCCCAAAAGGACTCGCTGTATAAAAAACAAAATTGACCCAACTATAAAAACAAAAAGAAAAAATAACCAAACGACCAAAACCGACCCAAATTTTTGCAAATTAAAAAAACGGTCTTAAAAAATGAGCTCCGAGGTCAACAACCGATTGATCTATACTCTTTCTATAGGTGCGTTTCATTTTCATTGGAGTATCTACGTATGCCTGTGTAGTTGGGCGCACAACGGCGTAGTTGTTGCTACGCCACAATGGGCTGGTGTAGCTGCATCTACGCCGATGTGCACCCAACTACGCCGGCGTACGTATTCCAATGAAAATGAAACGCACCTCATATGTTTTGATTTGCAAACTTTGAAGTTAGTTGCACTCACAAGAAAGGGCGCATCTTCGTCGAAAACACATTAGGGCACGTTTTCGTAAGGTACGTTTGTTTTTAATCCACCAGAAAATTCGGTTAGTTTTGTTCGTTTTATTAATTTTGTTGAAGTAAAACTTCTTTAGGCGCGCCTTAGCCTGAAAAAATTGGTTTCGCTCGCATCATTTTGGGTCGCTGATTACGAAAATCGAGCTCCCACAGTCCTAAACTATGGGTGCCACCTTTAAACATGTAAAAAAACACCAATTTCTAATGGTTTTTCGAGATAATTTCAATAATCCAAAACAATCCAATGAAATACACTTTTGTCAATATTTATTTATTAAATCAAGCCAAATTTTATGATAAAGGATAATACTAAAGGGTTAACCCCACCCCCCATCCAGGGGCGGCGGAACACCTGTTGTTTGTGTTGACCATTCAACACATGAGCTCTCCGAAGTCAACACATGAGATCCCGTTCTTATTTTAGGTCTTCAAAAAATTTTCCTAATGTGTTTCTTTTATTTGAGGCTACGTGTTAAAGAGTTTTAAATGAGCGCGCGAAAATGTTCAAAGTTCAAAACGAGCTTTCAAAAAGTTTTTTTTTCATTATATGTAAACATGTTCTATGTATATTTTCAAAAAATGACGTTGAATGTGCATAGTAAGGTTAAAGTTTTTGGAGCTCTAATATACCATTTTTCCCTCCCCTTTCCCCACCCCCCTTTTTAACCTTTCGAATTCAACACATAGCTTGGACCTGTTCCGCTGCCTCTGCCCACTAGTAATGAGCAAAAATGGTCTTGTTCTTGCAGTCTTGTCTTGTTCTTGCATATTTAGCAAGACCAAGAACAAGACTTAGTTATGCTTGCAAGAACAAGAACAAATGTGTGCACCACTAACTGTGCAACAACAAGACCAAGAGCAAGACTTTGAGCTGTTTTAGACGGTGCGCTTCAGCGCATGTGCCTCACGAACGTTTGGTGATGAAGGGAGGAGTGGGAATGAAGAGAGGTACCACCCCACTTCACCCTTTATCCACAAAGTTCGTGAGGCACATGCGCTGGAACGCACCGTCTAAACCGGCTCTTTAGCAAGAGTCTTGCAAGTTTTTCACCTAAATTCATTCTTTTAAAAACAAAAAATATAAAACTGATAGGATGTTCAAGTAATTTTCATATAAATATATGTGTGTATTGTATATTTACTTTTTAGTATGATAATAATTGTAAAAGCAATTATTCACATTTGTACATAAGTACATAATGACTTTGCTTCTTCTTTACAGTTGGTTATACGTAGTTTTCGTATGTCTTCTTGCACGCCATCCATCTATCTCTGTCTTGATCGCCCTTCGCTTCTTTTGCCTGGTGTAACATTGAAAACCCGCGCCAACATTTTTTCTCCTGAAGTTCGATCAACATGTAAAAGATATTGTAGTCTGCCCAGTTTTTTGTGTATAACTATATTTATTTCGTCATACATTTCTTCAAGCTCTTCGTTCTACTTCACCATCCATTTTTATTTACAGGACCAAATATTCTTGTTAAGATTTTCCTCTCGATATTCTAATTATTTGGTCAATGTCCAAGCCACAGGCCCCTACCATATAACTGGGGTATTACATATTCTCACTTTGGATCGAGCTTTCTTGATTCTTTAGAATCGAAACGATGCGTCTATGGATGTCGTCTTTTATCTTATCTAGTTAGTCTTTTATCAGTAAGCATTGTAAGCAATATATAAAATGGCTACAATTCTGTAGACTGATGATTCTGGGCTGATGATTCGTCTTAATTGTTGTTTTTTTTTGATACAATCAATCATATTACTTTGTTTTCGTGTCAAAACAAAATATTAAAGAAATCAAAACAAAAATGTTTGTAACGATGCACAGTTTGAAAAAATTCGTTCACCTTGGAATCATCAGTCAATAAATTGCAAAATATAAGATCACAATCGTATGTACCTATGTACATCTCAAAACAAAGATAACACAGTTGTCAATAAATGGCAAAATATAAGATCTCAATCGCCTTCTTTTTGGTTTCTTTTCTTCTTCACCATGAAATAACAAGTATGCAGCAATTTTTACTTGTCGCTATTTAACCGAAAAATTCTTCCACACCAAAGCCACCAATGCTCTGGACTTCAGCACCTCAGAGAGTTACATTTTTTGTTAGATTTGTTCTTCAGGTGAAAACTAAGAATAATATAAATTTTTAGATTTTTTGGACTTCTAATTTTTTAGTTATTAATTATATTTTGTGCATACACTCTTATATACATATATACCAACATTTAAGATGAGACGACATTGGGAAACGGGAGACGACAAAAAATAAAATCGATTTTGGCCTTTTGAATTGGCCTTAAAAAATGGAATAGGTACAATATTTAAAGAAAAATTACATTTATTTGATAAAAATTTTATGAAATTTAACAAAACAAAAAAAACGAATTTCATTGACAAATTAAAATAAATTATAAAAAATAAAGACATTTAAATGAATAATTCATTATTATAAAAAATAAAGGCATCCAGGCAGGTTTTGTGCTTATTTGGTACTTTTCGACAAAGCTTAGGTGAAAAGGTACTAAAAAGGTACGAAATAGAGCCAATTTTAACATCAAAATTGCTTATAACTTCAAAAGTAAAGGCCGTAGAATAAAAATTGTTTTAACATTATTCATAGGAAATACTCCAAGCTTTCTAATTTTGGGAAAAAAATTATAGGTTAACTACGTATTTTTTGGAGAAAAAGGTGGTTTTAGTTGAAATGTTAGTTAAAAAAAACTAAATTTTGACTTTGAACTAACTTATTCGACTGAGGTTTATGATATTGATATCATACATTAAAGCAGTGGTCTCCAAAGTGTGGTAAGCGTACCCCGAGGGGTACGCAGAAAAATCTAGGGGGTACGCCAAATTTATCTTCAAATTACTTTATGTCCTCTCCTTTTCCGAGATATTCAATACTGTTGCGAATTTTTATTTTTTAACCCTTATTTTTGAAGGAAAGAAAAAAATAAATAGTTTTTATATCCATCCGTATTAAACTTTTTCTTCATAGGGGCCCATCCCCGCGACAGAATTATGGCCCATATGCTGATTTGTGTGGCCCATACTCATTGTGTGGCCCATTCAATGAAGTAAAAATGCAAATAATAGAGACAAATAACAGTGAATAACAGTGTATTAGGCACACAAAACCAAGAGAGAAGGAGGCACTGGTTTGATGATCAATGCAAGAGAAGCATTGAAATAAAAAACCAAGCAAGACAGGTGTACCTAGAAAGAATGACCAGAGGAAACCACGAGAAATATGTAGCAGCACGAAGAGACACGAAAAAGTTATTAAGGAAGAAAAAACGTGACTACTTTAGAAATAGAATAAGTGCGATTAAGCAAAGCTACGCTAATAAAGACGCTAGGAGTTTCTACAAAGAAGTCAACATGATTAAGAAAGGATACAAACCCACCTGCACCATGGTAAGAAGAGAAGATGGTACTATAGCTAGTAGTATCGAAGACATACTCGAGGTGTGGGAGAAATACTTTAGAGACTTCTTCAAAGAGAACATAAACCTAACACAGGGAGAAGCAGACAACCGGAGTACAGATGACCCAGAAAACGATACGCCAGATCCTACAATAGAAGAAGTTGCAAATGCCATAGCGAAACTAAAAAATCATAAGGCTCCAGGTCCAGATGGCATACCCCCGGAAATCTTAAAAAATGGTGGGGAGAAGTTATGCCATGTCTTACATAGCCTCATCGTAAAACTATGGAGAAGTAGCAAGTTGCCAGAAGAATGGCTTTTAGGTACAATAGTCCCAGTCCATAAAAAAGGTGAATTGATGAACTGCAAAACTAAAGACCAATATCTTTGTTGAACACAGCTTACAAAGTGCTTTCACATATTTTATTTAATAGACTGAAACCACATTTGGAGGATAAAGTAGGCGATTACCAAGCAGGATTTAGAACAAATAGATCGACAACAGACCAGATTTTCATAATGAGACAAATACTTGAAAAATGCTGGGAAGAAAGCATTGATATTCATCTTCTTTTTGTTGACTATAGAAATGCTTACGACCTGCTTAATAAAATAGAGTTGTGGAAGAAGATGAGTGAAATGGGTTTCCCGAAGAAATTAATAGGCCTATGCAGAATGACGACCAAAAATTGTAAAACACAAGTGAGAATACGAGGATGCAACTCGATCAACTTCCCTCAAGAATCAGGCCTGCGACAAGGAGATGCGATCTCACCAATACTTTTGAACATTGCCCTGGAAGCAATAATGAGGGAAACACAGCTTAATGGATCAAAAAGCATCTTCACAAGGAACATTCAGGTACTAGCCTTCGCAGATGACATAGTCATAATTGGACGCAAGGCGCAAGATGTAAAAGAAACCTTTTCCAAAATTTTCCAAAGTTCAGCAAAGTTCAATCTACGAGTAAATGACACAAAAACAAAGTATATGATCGTATCAAAACGAGGACAACGATTAGGGCGTAGTATCAGCCTTGATGATCATAGTGTGGAAATTGTAGAAAACTTTATCTATTTAGGGACAATGCTTACTGCAGAAAATAAGATAAAGGACGACATCCATAGACGCATCGTAGCCGCAAATAAAACCTATTTCGCACTAGTCCCGGTCCTAAAAAACAAAGAAATTTCAAGACAGTGCAAGGTCAGACTATATAAAACATTAATCCGCCCAGTTCTATGCTATGGGTCTGAGGCTTGGACATTGACCCAACAAACAGAAAATCAACTTAAAATCTTCGAAAGGAAGATCTTAAGAAGAATATTTGGTCCTGTAAGGGTTAACCAGAACGAATGGCGCATTAGGACAAACGAAGAACTTCAAGAAATGTATGACGAAATTAATATAGCTACATACATAAGACTGAATAGACTGCGATGGCTCGGACACGTTGTACGAGCTTCAGAAGATAGAATGCTAGCCAGGATTTTTAATGGTAGACCATCAGGAAGAAGAAGAGTAGGACGACCAAGAAATAGGTGGATAGATGACGTGCTAGCAGATATACGGAAATTTCGTATAACAAATTGGAGAGAGCTAGCAAGACGTAGAGATGACTGAAAGAGGAGACTTCGAGAGGCCCGAGTCCTGCAAGGACTGTAGCGCCATCCAAGAAGAAGAAGAAAAATGCAAATTATGAATTCTTCAGGGGGTAGTGAGGCAATGGTCGTTTTACTTTTGTACGATTAAGATACATATTGCCTGTATCTTAAATCGTTCAGGCTCATCTCACGTCCTTTCCCATACAGAGCCATGAGAAACACGTTTCCCGCTTTGGCAATCTTGCATTAGGGTCTTTGAAAACATGAATGACTGGTTGCAAACCACAACAGCGTCACAACTAGGAATTACAAAAATAGTAAATACATCGATATATCGACATCGAAGCAACATCGATTTGAATACATCGATGTGCTCGATGTAGTAAAATAAAAACATCGATGTCCACAAACATCGGAGATTTCCGAAATCAAATAGTAAATATATGTATTATTGTCTTTTTATTAAACATCTACATAAGGATTAGGTGTATAGAACTTTTAATTTTCATTTATTGCTCGTCTCCAGTATTTTTCAGGCAGAGATCCTAAAAATAGAAGCTTCGGAAGAACTTTACTACATAATCTGTTTCTAGCTTGATTAATGGTGACGCCCGATTTAGAAAATAAACGCTCCGAAGGTACTGATGTACCGACAGGCGATACCAATTTTCTTGCCAAAATATACAAATTTGAGTAAATATGTTTTGTATCTTCCCTATCTTGCAAGGAGTTATGAAAGTTTAATACAGGATTGCTAAAATATAATGATATTTCTTTGGTAGGTCTTCAGTCTTGCTTTTTCTTTTTTTGACATTCTTGTCATACATTAGCGTTTTATGGACGCTCCAAATATCCAATTCCATCTCCTCAGTTTCTTCATTTTCCGAGCTTGAACTAGTACGTGCTTCTTTTTCCTCCAGATCATTGATCAATGTATTTAAATATCTTGTGGTTTTTGGTAAGACATTGGGCTGTTGATGATGGATGGATTTAAATCTGGGATCCAGTATCCTGCTTAATGTTTCTATTTCTCCAAATCTTTTTTTAATTTCTGCTTCAAAAGCTGCGTTTAAACATTTGCCATTTGAGTGTTGTGGTTCAAGTTTTGCTAGGCTTTTTCTAAGACAATTAATTTGTTTAACCTATTCTAATTTATTTTGTTATATACCGCTTGTATATATTTCTACCTAATTATTTCATCTATAAACATCGAAAACAAGAACGATGACTATACATTGATGCATCGGTCTTCACACATCGATGTCATAATTCGATGTTTTCGTTTTCGATATATCGATGTTTTTAATACATCGTTGTATCATTGCCATCCCTAGTCACAAATACTCATGTCGTGCAGGAATAATATATGTTCTGGAGGAGGGTTTCCCAACAGCAAGATGGAGATTCTAGACGGTTGGAGATACCTTTAATTTGCCTGGTTTCAAAAAGAAGACATTCTTTATATCAGGGCTACACAGGCCAATCAGAATTACCAAATGGTCGACGAGGAACTCTATTCAATACGCAATATACCTTTCAAGTCCCTCGCCTTGGAGTAGTGGTAGTTGACCTGTGACATTAGGTCAATGGTCTCGGGGAACAAATTCGGCAGCTTATGTGAGTCAGAGAGCTTTTACATGGCATCTCTACTGTTAACGTGTTATTCTGACGTTGCGAGCTCCACTCCCGAAAAGTACTCAATCTCTTGGCACACATTCTGCAGCGTTCTCATCCATTGTGTGCATCTTTCTCTACGGCCTTGCGCGAGACCATCACTTGTCTTCATAAAGTTCACTAGAGTTTATTCAATGGCCATATACCACCGTTTCTCCCTCCTACAAATAGAAAGCCTTCAATAACAAATTACAGGTGTGGCAGCACAGAAGTCGTTTCAAGTCATCTGTTTCGAGTTTTCCATTGATTTTTTCCATTTAAAACTCGTAACAAATGAGTTGAAACGACTTCTGTGCTGCCACCCCAGTTTTGGAATGGAAAAAGTGGGTTATTCCGGAGACAGCCGAAATACGCCAATTTTCAAATAGGGCCTGAGCCCGAACGGTCGTCGAAGCTATATAGTGGAATTCGTAAGAAATAGCGAGGTTTTTTAAGAAAAGTTGATAGTTTTAGAGTTATAAGCGAAACTTCACCTTTGGTTCGCGCAACTTGAATTCTATTAAGTGTGACTGTGTTATTTATAAACGGTGACTTTTCCCAAAAATTAGGCCGTATCCTTTGTAGCCTCGTGAAACGGTAGTGGTGCACCCGTATATAGTGCGATTGGTGCCGCTCATATACCTAATTAAGGGGTACAATTTATGATTTTTTCCGTCATAAGGGTGTGGCGGTAGCTTTACCTTACATGCAGTTGCTCAAATTTAAAGACCGATCGCGTCAAGTTATTTACCTGCGAGGTTGTAGTTTCCAACATGAGCTCCAACAAAGGGTACGCGGTCAAAAAAGTTTGGGGACCACTGCATTAAACAATGTACATTTCTCTAAAAAGCCTAATTACGTTGCTCTACGGTAAATAGTTGAGGAGTAATTAAAGTTTAAGTAAATTAAAAAAATGCTTCAAACTTCTTTTCTTAAACACCCTCACACCCCCCCCCACACACACCCAGGGCACATTTTTACTAGGGTGTCTCAGTGGATAAGTCCGATAGCCCCATTCTGTAGAACAATTTTTTTCTCCAAATATACCCAGGAATCATCCCTTAACGGATTAGCATCTTAGTCGGGAACACCCTGTACAGTGAGAAGTACGGTGCAATTGATGATTACGATTCTCTAAAAAAGAATCAATTATCGAAAATCGTATCGGTTGGAAAAGAATCGGAAAACCCCGATTTTTTTACACGAAAAAATCGATTTTGACTTAAATCGATACAGAATCGCACATCACTATAAGCAGAAGGAAGTTTTCCGCACATCCTTTTACACGCTAATGTTGTTATTAC
This sequence comes from Thereva nobilitata, assembly GCA_963855945.1. Classification (NCBI taxonomy): domain Eukaryota; kingdom Metazoa; phylum Arthropoda; class Insecta; order Diptera; family Therevidae; genus Thereva; species Thereva nobilitata. The sequence continues at coordinate 50,772,970 of OY979694.1, read as the reverse complement.
AATCGCGACGCAAGGGTGCAAGTATTTCTCAAAGTAATGCCAGGAGTGGATTATAACAAATTATGTCTAGAAAATGCATCGTTGATGTAATGATTCACCACTAAACAACGAACTTCTTTGAACTGAGCTAAATTATATCTGAGGAATTCTATCGGTGGATTATCCAGTTTTATTACATGTCAGGAATCTGAACCCAAAAACTGTTGTGTGCAGCCGGCCTAACATCCGGAGGTAGTACCGGTTAAGTCAGTTAGTAGGTAAATCATCAAGCACATGTATTTATATTTATAATTCAATAAATACAAAAATGTTAAAGTGCGAAAGATAATAAAATATAATTTAAGAAGTGGTTATCTTGTCTTATAAAAGAACTACAAAGGACAGTTTTTATCCATATATACCAAAACATTCTTCCGAATCGAATATAAGTGCATAGACTAGTTAAATACCCAAAAATATATTTTGTTGAGAAATCAATAGAGGCCTTTAAATATCGCACCAAGCCCAAAATTTTCACCAAAAATTCTACAATGTGTATTGAAGAGGAACCAAATGTCAATGGACGAAAATTATTTCTAGTTCAGTTGAAAAATCAAACAGAATTATTTCCAGAGCGAATTTGGATACGTGATGAAACTACGGCCATAAACTATCAGCAAGAACCTTTTACGGTCCAATTTTCGCACTTGAATCCACCAAATTTTATTTCCGCACGAATCTTAAGTTGAGCAAAATTTTCTTAGAGAACTACCAAAAGCAGGAGGAGCTGGGGAGCTGCGAAATGTCATAAACCGTGAAGCTTATACTAATGCGACTTCAGCGTTCTACGTGCCATGACATGTGAGGCACATATGCATAGCAAAGAAATCTCTCAAGTGAACAATTCTGACAAGAGCAACTCATCTCGAAGTATATAACGTCGATGCTGAAGGATGAGAAGGATATGAGCTGGTTGTGTGGGGAGGGCGAAGCGGTGAACGGGGCTCCAATGTACCATCGGAAGATATTTCATTTCAGGAAATGCAAATTTCTGGGTAAAATGTGCGTTACATCACTCCGGCGGGTTCCTTGTCCTCCTTGTGCATGTTCGTCTCCAGATGTAAACAATTCGACAGCGGAGCGCACCAACCGGCTCCCAATAATCTCTATGCGAGTAGATACAGCAGGTGTGCTGACGATGGCTCTGCCAAAGCGGGTTTATTAACCGGAACAAGTGTCACCTGTAGCGTGGCGCATAGATAAATTGCTTCAGTTTGGGTTATTACACCTGAAGAATATTCATTAGCAATGTTACATTTCCTCAGATTGATGTACAACTGCCAATTTAAAGGTGATAATGGCTCGGGATACGGTGGCTCATGCCATTACTATGATTAGAAGTGGCTCAGAACAAATTTCCAAAGCAATAACCGTTCTCGCGGGAAATTTAATTACACATATGTGAATGGGATGATTACATTGAGTTCACAGTTAAGAGTCTTATGCCAAATGATATCTGTTTCATTCAGTTCCAAGACCTGTCAACCAACGATTAAGGAATCATCTAAATAGATTTTTAAGTCTTGTCCCAATAATGTTAAACACTACCAAACGCGAAGCGGTATTCATCAAATTTCGCTTCTATATTTACCTGCACCAAACTTACAGCCAAAGTATAGAACACGTTTGTTTATAGCGCAGAGAATCATCTCGAAAAGTTTACATGCATGAAAATGTAAATAATTCACTGTAGTCTGTGCCGACACCATGTTTACTTAGCGAATGAAATACACATTTCCACTAGATGTCACTGCTCGTATATGGAAATAAATTTCAGGAACAGTGGCTGGGGTCTTTTTGAAGAAGCACCTAGAAATGGTTGTATGTTTTTAGACAGCTTTAGTGAATAGGCAACGAAGGAACAACAGCAAAGAGGTTGAGTATTCACTAAAAATAAGAATAAGTGTGGAAGATAAAATATCAAGGAGAATTGACTTTAATTGCACACATATTAAAGTTGTAGAAATTTATTGAGGAAAAGCCAATACTAATCCTCAATTGCGTAGGCAGCCTTTGCTAAATTTACGAGAAATGTGCCGTAGTATGGTATCCGGTGAACGGTTCAAAGTTATAGGCACTAGCACGAGACAACTCCTTGGTTTCACCAGATAACCACTGCACTTGAAGGTACACTTTCAATGAAAGTTGTCGTGCAGCAGTTTCGGTAGTGGTAGTGAGGAAATGTTGGTTTTAATTTTTTGCCATTAAATCTTCGGCACACGGAAGTCATTACGACGAAAATTTGTCGTTACTACGAAAATTCGTCGTTACTACGAAAATTCTCCATTAGGACGTTAGGATATCAGCATCCCCCACAGCTTGCTGTATTTAATCTTTTCATAAAATTTTTCTATTTCTTGTTTTTGGAGTTTGCAAGGAAACTATCCTGCAAAACATTGGGCACCATCGATTCTGTAAATGATATTCATTGGAAAAGTGTGGTTGGATTGATAACTACAGTCCTGTATTGCTTTTCATGATTGTAAGAGGCTGCATCGTTTCGTTTCGTTTGAATTTTGCTGCCTGAAAATCACCACCAGCAATCCGCTGTATACCTTTCATGCCCATTTCCTTGGACAAGTGCCAGTTGATCCTCTCTTCTGCAATAAAAGGTTATTTTGAATATTAATAAATCAAAAAAAATATTTCAGGTTATTTATAGTTACATACCTATGTTTTAATTTATCATGTCATAGAAGGCCGCTAGGGCGTTTTGAAATTTTTTTATTAGACTTTTACATATCATCCTGTATTTTTGTAAATAGGCTAGTGCCGATAGTTTTTTGGAAAAAAAAATTAATAGCACGGAGGGACCAGCAATGAAATGTCGTTAAGGTTATAACTAAAAGAAAAAAAAATTTTAAACTCGAATAAAAGGGAAATGGTAAAAAGGGGATGCTATTTAGGGTTTAAAAACCATTTTTGGCGATTTGTAGTGAAACATGACTTCCTAGTGTAAAATGTTTAATACAAAAGTTGTAGATAATAAAAAGATCTAAAACTTTTGTATTTAACATATTTTGACATAACCTCAAATTTTCCAAGAAAATGGCGGAAAATCGATTTTTCAGTTTTTAATTTTTTTCTCCCGTAAAAATAATTCAATTTACATGAAAATTTGTAAGAGTATCCCTTGTGTTGCGATAAATAAGCATGATTTCTTTTGTTTGGAAAACGGATAGTTTCCCAGAAATTAACATTTTTCGAAAAAAATACCCTTGGACAGCTTTATTGATGTTTTTTTCGAATATATGTTAAATACAAAAGTTTTAGATCTTTTTATTATCTACAACTTTTGTATTAAACATTTTCCACTAGGAGGTCATGTTTCGCCGCAAATCGCAAAACATCGTTTTTAACCCGTAAATAGAATCCCCATTTTACCATTTATCTTTTTTTCGAGTTTAAAAATTTTTTTCTTTTAGTTATAACTTTAACGACATTTCTTTGCTGGTCCCTCCCTGCTATTAATTTATTTTTTTTCTTCATTTAAATCCGCTTTCGCACTTAGACCGGAAGATGATAACAGAAGTTCAAGCACGACTTTCTCACTCATGCCTCTTGCAGTACCGAAAGTTACATCAGAGATAAGTAAAATCATCGCAAAATTGAGCGTTATCCGCGGTGCCAACATTTTTAAAAGAAATTTTTATTTTGTCACAAATTTTTGCTTTCTTAAACAATTTTCTCTTTTCTGCCAATATTATAAAACGATAGTTAGGCGCCGACTTTATGATCGAATAGCTAGGCATAAGTGCAGCCAGGGTTCTAAGGGTTGATATGGTAGGGTGAAAGTGTAAAAAAGTGGGTGATAGTAGGTAATTTTCTCACCGCTGCCAATGTAAAATTTGAAATTATTCAACTTACACAGTCCATTCAAAATATTGGCATAAGGGCAGATAAGGGCTGAATAAATTTCGGTTCTGCAAAAGTTGATAACAATTTTTAGCTTGGTTTTGTGATTTTCTCACTTATGCCATTGAAACTATATAATATTTATGATAAATTGAACACTTTTTTTGAATCGGCATAAGGGTCGGGCGTATCTATACTGAAGGCATAAGCCATTAAGTTGTAGAAAATTCGTGGAAATAACGACAATTTTCTCACTTATGCCATTTTGCATGTAGGTAGAAAAGGTTGTTTTAAACTAATAGTGAAAGAGGCATAAGTGCTACAAGAAATTCGAACTGGAAAATTAAAAAAGTAAATATTTTGCATTATTATTATTATTATCCTGTTTTACCCCTCTCGGGAGCATAGGGCTTCCACAAAGCTTCTCCATCGAAGTCTGTTTTGAGCTATCCTCTTGGTTTCAATCCAGGTTTTATCAACATTTTTGATTTCTTTCATTACTGTTCTTCTCCATGTATTTTTATGTCTACCGACACCTCTATTCCTTCCTTGCGGATTCCATTCAAGTGCTTTTTTCGTTAAAACATTATTTTCTTTTCGTAGGGTGTGCCCTATCCACGTCCATTTTCTTTTCTTTATTTGTTTGATAAATTAGTTCTTGTTTTGTCAAATTCCATAATTCTAAGTTTGATATTTGCCTAGCCAGAAATATTATGTATTATTCCCTTATATTTATTATGCATATATAAAGTTTTTTCACTACATATTTCTTCAATTTGAATTTCCTTCTCAAAAAATGGAGAAAAAACTGTATGATGTCTTGCGCATTCTTGTGGACATCTGTATCTACGCCTTATAATACGATGGAACATGTGACGATGATGATTATGCAGATGACAATAATAATAATAATGATACTGATGATTCTTAATATTTACCTAGTTTATATGTAGCTATTAAAAATAATTCGAATTATGGATCATCCAAAAATTTTTGTCGTATAAACGGGATAATTCCAATTATGGCTTAAACCAAAATTTTTTGGCTTAAGCCAAAGTTATAAGAATGTAATTATGCGAATCTTCGATATTAAATACCCGTTTATACGTTAATTCGAAATTTTGGCGTAATCTTGAGTTAAATCGATTTAATTTTGCTGCTATAAACTTGAATTGAATTGTAATTTATAATATAATTTTTAAAACTTTTTCAATAATTTTCTACCATAAAGCGCTTTGTGGCACTTATGCCTCTTTCAATATTGGTTTATAACATCTTTTTCTACATGTTGATGCAAAATGGCATAAGTGAGAAAATTGTCAATGTTTCCACAAATTTCCTACAACTATTCCGATACTTTAAAATATAAAAGAACACCCAGGCACTTATGCCATTCAAACTAATGAATTTTTTAATTATTTATATTATGTTGATCTTTGTTTGATTAATGAGAAAATCACAGAACCAAGCTAAAAATGTTTATCAACTTATACAGAACCGAAATTTATTCAGCCCTTATCTGCCCTTATTTCAATATTTTGAATGGACTGTGTAAGTTGAAAAATTTCAAATTTTACATTGGCAGTGCTGAGAAAATTACCTACTATAAACCACTTTTTTACACTTTCACCCTACCATATTAACCCTTAGAACCCTGGCTGCACTTATGCCTAGCTATTCGATCATAAAGTCGGCGCCTAACTATCGTTTTATAATATTGGCAGAAAAGAGAAAATTGTTTAAGAAAGCAAAAATTTGTGACAAAATAAAAATTTCTTTTAAAAATGTTGGCACCGCGGGGAACGCTCAATTTTGCGATGATTTTACTTAGATCTGATGTAACTTTCGGTACTCCAAGAGGCATGAGTGAGAAAATCGTGCTTGAACTTCTGTCATCATCTCCCGGTCTAACTAGCCTAAAAGCTATAATAGTCCAGGAGGAATAAAAAAAAAGTTGAAATAAATCTACACTGCAATTTTTGGACGCTATAATTAAGAGAAAAATTGTAGGAATTCAATGAATTTGTTTTGGAAAAAATCGGTCCAGGAGAACAGGTGGAAAAAGCTAATAATGGTAGCGAAAACACGTTTTTGGAAAACAAAAAATAGTACGTAATAGCGCTTAAAAAGACGAAAATTATGATTTTGGACAATTGAAATCGGTCAACAGGTTTGTGCAAAAAAAATAAAAACCGCGAAATATGGTCTGTTTTTGACATTCAATTACAGGGACTGTAATTATCGTAGAACCTTGTTTCAGGGCTGAAATTGTGGCTTCTGTTAGTGCCTAGCTACAATAAAAACTTCATCCAAAAATAATTATAACTTTTCGCGTAAATCTCAAAAATGTAAAAACAGCCGTTTCAGGAAAAAAGTTTGAACAAGGCCCACGGTGGTGCTAGACTTATTTTGAAAAGCCCTATTTATTCTCGAAGAGTTACTCTACCAACCCATTTTCATGAAAAGTTGGTGAGGTTCGATTTAATACCTCATAAACGCGTTTGAAAACAAGCACTTTTCTTGATTATCAGAAAAAAACACCTTTAAGCGAAGGGGAAGTAAAATATGGTGTGGGCAAGCATTCTGCTGGCCGAGCTTCCTGCGATGGAAATTTTCGAGCGTGTTCATATATGCCTGACAGGCAAAAATTTTGATTTCTCGAAATCTACTGAATAGAAATCCACACCATATTCCACTTCCCCTTCGCCCAAAGGTGTTTTTTCTGAAAATCGAGAAAAGTGCCTGTTCTCAAACGCGATTATGAGGTATGAAATCGAACCTCACCAACTTTGAAAGTGGGTTGGTAGAGTAACTCTTCGAGAATAAATAGGGCTTTTCAAAATAACTCTAGCACCACTGTGGGCCTTGTTCAAACTTTTTTCCTCAAACGGCTGTTTTTACATTTTTGAGATTTACGCGAAAAGTTATAATTATTTTTGCATGAAGTTTTTATTGTAGCTAGGCACTAACAGAAGCCACAATTTCAGCCCTGAAACAAGGTTCTACGATAATATACAGTTCCTGTAATTGAATGTCAAAAAATGACCATATTTCGCGGTTTTTATTTTTTTTTTCAAAACCTGTTGACCGATTATAAATGTCCAAAACACATAATTTTCGTCTTTTTAAGCGGTTTTACATACTATTTTTGTTTTCCAAAAACAAAATTTTTTCGCACCTAAAACGTTGAAAACGTGTTTTCGCTACCATTATTAGCTTTTTTCCACCTGTTCTCCTGGACCGATTTTTTCCAAAACACATTCATTGAATTCCTACGATTTTTCTCTTAATTATAGCGTCCAAAAATCGCAGGGTAGATTTATTTCAACTTTTGAATAATTTTCCGCTATCTCTCCTGGACTATAACCTATTTTCATGAATAAGGTATCAGTGTGCGCAGAGTACTTCCACCGATCCAAAATTGTAAAAGTGATGGTTCCACCCTTGCAGGTGGTGTTTGAGAATGATGGGCTAAGGTCCTACGAAGGCATTCCGTTGGCGATGGATCCCGACCCGGAACTCTTCGTTCAAGTCCCCGAACTTCGCCCAGCCACCGCGACCGCCTTGATCGGGGCGCTCATGTGCAGATAAGTAGTGATGCATAAATATAGGTGGTACTTTCGGGGTCTCACCAAACTAGATGAATCAGAAACAAAAGAGAAAAAATATGATTAATAATGTATTTTTCTGAGAAGGATACTAAAAAACAAAGAGTTTTGGATAATTCAGATGCAAAATACCGATTAATATCGATTTTAAACCAACATATCTTCTAAATCGTGCCACTCACGTTTCTGTTCTTACTGAAGAATATACAATTACCAAAAAAACAAACCTTATTACGTTGCTCTACGATAATCAGTATAGGAATTATTAAAGTTTAATTACAGTAAAAACTTTTCAAAGCGTATTTTCGTAAGCACCCTGTATCTCAGTGGATAGTGTCGATAGGCCCCTTCCTGTAAAAATTAACTTAGGAATCACCCCTTAACGTATTATCATTTTAGTCTGAAACACCCTGTATGTTCGTGTTTGTAATTTAGTTTACTTTACAACAAATTTAGGGCCCCTAAATGGTTTCTTGCACACAGGCCCCTTTATAGAGAAGGCCGGCTGTGTTAAGAGCAACCTTAAAGCTCAGTTTCTGTCGGATATGATAGAGTTCTATGAACATATTCGACATACAATCCATTCGAAAGTAATTAATTAATACCCATATCGGACCAAGTATGCAACAGTACGGGTTTTAACAATTGTGGAACATAGTTTTCCCTTCATTAAACAAAGCATCCTACAAAAAAAATTTGATCCCTTCTGACATCCTAATATTAGTATTTTAATAATAAATTAACCAGTATTGTTCCTTTTTACTTATTAGTTTCACCATAATGATTTGCTTTAATCTATTTTTATATAGCTTAAATGTGCCTTGTTTTGGCGAATAAATAAATAAATTAAATTTAACTTAAATTAGCTCGATTCCGTCCTTGTTTTACACAACTCCTTATGTCGAGGATCAATAACACATTTAAGAGACATCCTAGAACAAACTGATGCGAAACAGCGACAAGGGTCCTCTCTGAATCTGTCCCATTCATAAATGAAGACTCCAAAAATACCCTACACCGCGTGTCACTCGTGTCAATCTCATAAAATAAGTAATCCTTACCACCCGTGGAACAACAAAACCTTTTATAACCCAAAATCGCGGAAATATTTTGAACAACTTCCATCTAGGCACAAACCACTAAAAAACCTTTATTTGTTTTTAAATCCAAGCTGCTATAAAGTGTAAGAGTTTTTTATTTATCGTAAAATTTGGATAATAATCGTTCAATATTCGTGCGGCTCTAAAAAAATTTATGAGGCTTCCACCAGTGCAGTTTGAACAAGTCCCATCGATGGCTCGAGCAGAGGAGTGTATTCAGAAAGGTTCTCAGCCGGACGATGTTTTCACAGATAATAAATCAACTACATCATTCACAAAACTTTTTCATCCATCACCAGCTAAGCCTACAGACTTGATAAACAATTCCTTATCCAAATATCACCAGGTCCGTTGAGCTCCAACTGTAGAAGTCATAGATCAAGTGCCTAGATACGTTAGCCGAAACGGTACCCACAGCTTGTATCCCATGGACACTTGAGCAGATACACTTGAGTTCTCACTTACAGCCTAATATACAAGATAAATATCGTGTATTGTACGGAGCTATCCGCAACAGCATAGTGTACATCAGTTAATGGGGTTAAAACCAAAAAAGCAGCATCCAACAGACAACCTCTAATGAGTGCCGCAAAAACTGTGGAAAGTGGTCCATGTCCAGTGGTTTGCGGCTTTGTGTTTCTCAAGAAGCCGCCAATTACTTCTTTTTATCAGCACCAAGCAGCCAGCCCACCACCTTAAGATGCCTCAAATTTATCTTGGCCGACAACTGAATGGTCCCCGCCGAACGGCTATCCGTCATTAGACTGCAATAGCTGTCCGTCAATCAATTAGTCGACAGTTCTAATGGAAGTCCGTTCGAGTCGAATTTATTGCTTGGGGCGTAACGTGGACGTGAACACTTTTCGTATCAATTCAGAAGTTGATGAACTGCTTTTTTTTGCCAAAAGAATTTTCGGTTATGAAATTTGCAAGGCCGTTTGTTTCACTGCTGCGGTTTTGTAATGTCATTGTTTGATGGCGAAATGTACTCAGTGTTTCAACTGCAAGGATTGCTGCATTTTGCTATTTCAATTTTTGCAATTTTGTTCCTACATATTTCAAATGACTTTTGTAGCGACTCAAACACAAAATTAAACTCGTTGAAAAGTGTGTTTCAAGATGTTCAATTTTCATTCCAAGGGGTTTATAGGTAAACATTAAAAACGAAAAATAAATTAGATTTATAGCCAACAATTTTGTAATATTTAAATTAGAATAACTGCAACAAAGAACAAAAACAAAGTTAAAGATTTATTGTTTAAAAACGGCGAATCCAAGACTAGCAAGTCTGTTCGCCTCAAATTCTTCTTTGCCAGACACTGCTATGCCACCCCAGCCTCAAGTGCTTCACACACTCAATGGACAGGGTCTTCTTCAGGACTCGCTATGTATATGGATGCCTAATAGAGCATGTCAACAACACAACTGGACCCGACAACATACCCCTTATCATTCTAAACAAGTGCGCCTCACCTTTGGCAAAACTTCTGTCCAAACTAATCGCCCAATAGAAATTGCCATTGAGACCACAATCAATAAAAATCTTATGAAGTATCTAGAATCCGATCTAATTCTAAATGACAATCAGTAAAACTTCAGACAATAAAAGTCCACTGACGATCTTTTAATGTGCCTTACAGAACACCTTAATCAAAGTTTGCATCGATTTCTACTCTATTTGCTTCACATATCTCAGCCCAGTGTCCACTATAGAGTAGTGCTGCACACGAGACGAGACTTGTCTCGAAATCGTCTCGTCTCGATTTTCGAGACGAAATCGAGACGAGACCTCCAGATTAAAAATCGATACGAGACCGAGACTACCATTCGAGATCTCACTAGACATCTCGAGGTCTCGAAATCTAATCGTTATTTTGAAATTCGGCACCAATACATGACTTGAGCAGGCCTCGGAGACAAGGCGAAGAGTACGCATTCCGTAAGCATTTAAATGCAGAGTCCATTCCAAAACAGAAGAGGTATTTTACTGTCATTTCATTTCAACGCATTTAAAATGAAATGCGTTGAAATGAAAAAAATGAATGTAAAATACCTATTCTCTTTTCGAACGGACTCTATGTAAATATAACTCTACATTGATCAGCTCTACCCCGCCAGGTGCCACTGCAAAAGGCAGATTTACGTGTCTACGTCTGGGAAGTGACTATATAAGGAATATTTGTATACAATTTCATTAATATGGCACATATTGATATTTCTCGAAATACAGAAGACTGAGCAATTTGTTTTATTGACAGTGAAATTCGAGACTTTTCGAGACGAGACGAGACTTTTCGAAACGAGACGAGACGAGATCGAGACGAGACCTGCAAATACCCATTTTTCGAGACCGAGACGAGACTAAGCCAAATCTCGTCTCGTCTCGTCTCGTGTGCAGTACTACTATAGAGTTTTTTGCGTAGAGCTAGAGAATACAGCCTCTAGAGCTCTACACGTGTGCTCTATGCACACTCTACACGGAAGTTTTCTCTACTAAAAAACTCTACAATGTGCACGCAAATTTTTGGCGTATATACGCTCTATCAAGCATGTTCGATAGCTTTTTATCTCTACAGTATTCATTCTATTCATTTGCGTTTCGATTGCGCTTCGAATTGGTGTACTTCGGCGTGTTAAATAGTATAAAAAAACCGTACCGAAAAATAGCGGAAAATGGCATCGACACAAAAAAAATCACGTGGGAAATGTGATAGCAGTTTGTGGACAAAAGAAAAAACTTTACAATTGATTGCATTATTCGAAACAATCTTTCTCCGAGTGCGTGTCTTTCTTCTGAATTATCGGTGCAACCCCCAACTGTAAAAGGTGTAACACACTGAAGTGTGTTGTTTAACACACCAAAGTGTGTTGTTTAGCGCACCAAAGTGTGTTATTCAACAGACCTAAGTGTGTTGTCAAGAAAAAGTTGAAACAACACAGTTAACATTTATTAACACACTTTTGGATTTACAACACACTTTTGAGCTCTGAAAATACAACACACTTTTTGAAGTGTAGAATAATTTAGATAGCTTTGATGAGGAGATGAAAAGAGAAGTGAATAAATACTATAATACGATAATTATAGCCGTGTTCCTTTTCTGCTCTTTTTTACTCGTATTTACTTGGAACTACTCCTGCTCTCACAGAGAATTCGTATGTTTTACTCAAATCGACAAATTTTGCGTTCCATTAATTTTTTACTCCAGAGTACTTAAAAGTAGAAAAGGAACACGGCTTATGTAAACTCTTATAATTGTTTTTATTGTAATTTATTATACTTTTTACCCATAAAATTCAATGCGCTCGTGATACACTAATGGAACATATGTTTTACTTATACCTTTAAATAAAGTCAAATCATGTGGAAAAATCAAATCGCAAATATCAATTACAGACTTGTTCTGATTGCGAGCGTAAAGTCCAGAAGCGATAGTTTTTGTTTAAAATACGTTTACCCTTCGGATTTCTAACGCTATAATTAAGAGAAAAATTGTAGGAATTAAATGAATATGTTTTGGCTAATTTCGGTCGAACCTGGACAAAAAGACTGGTACCTCACATACCTACATTTTATGAAAATAGGGTTGTAGGCAACTCTTCGCAAATAAATAAAACTTTTCAAAATAACTCTAGGACTATTTTGGTCCTTGTTCAAACCTTTTTTCGGGAACAGCTGTGTTTAAATTTTTGCGACTTACGCGAAAAGTTATTATTTTTTGATGAATTGTAAGTAGGCCACAATTTAAGCCTTGAAACAAGTTTGTACGTTAATTACAGTTCCTGCTTCTGACAAAATTCCATATTTAACGGTTTTTAATTTTTTTTTTACAAAAAAGTTTTTGACTGATTTCAATATGTCCAAAACTCATTTTTAAACGCTATTACATAGATTTCATGTTTTCCACAAAAAAAATTCGCACCCAAAACCTGAAAAAGCTAGTTTTCGCTACTATTATTAACTTTTTCTTACCTGTTCTCCTGGAGCGAGTTTATCTAAAACATATTCATATAAGTTCTATTATTTTTCTCTTAATTATAGCGTTAAAAACTCGCTAAATTTTAACATATGAATACTTTCCCGCGGGGATTATACATCGTTCGTGATAATAAAGTGGAAATTGAAATAGAAAATGCGTGCGCAAAGCAAATGATTACGATACTTTTGCGTCCTATTTCGTATGGAACCGAATTTATCCGGCAGCATTCTCTCGGGGGGGCGAATGGCTAACAAAGACCTCGGAAGGTGGTGGCACCCGATTTGTCACTTCTGCCAAAACCCGAGAAGAGTCACTGCAGACGAACATCTAGCAGCTCTGTTAGCAAGTCCTAATCCCACCTCCCCGTGGTGCCCCCTGGGGTACTTCTTCGGAAGGAGCTAACGGGAGATGGTCGAATGGCGAGTTCTCTGCGCCACAAAACAGAGTTTTAAGTCGGTTGGGCTGAGGGTTAGCAACCCGCTCCCATAAAACACACAATTGCTACGAATCGGCAAACATTGCCTCGGAACCGGACGGACAACACGACGACGACCTTTGCTTTTCGAAACAGGACACGAATCGGATCATGGAATGTGAGAACGCTGCTTGCTGATGGACGGCTGGATGAAGTCCTCAACGAGATGAACCGCTATAAAATCAAGGTCATGGGACTCAGCGAGACCAGATGGCCCGATGCGGGGGAACATATCTGCCCAAACGGTGAGTCCTTCTTATATTCTGGGAGAAACGAAAATGAAAACCGTAGGAATGGCGTCGGGGTAATACTCACCAAGGAAGCCAGGTCCAGCCTCATTAGCTGGTCACCAGTTTCTGAGAGGATTATTACCGTGCGCCTACGTACCAGGCTAAGAAGTACTACGATAGTCCAATGCTACGCTCCGACTGAAGACGCAGAAGATGACATCAAAGACGAGTTCTACATGCGACTGAATGAGGTTTTTCGCTCTATTCCAAGGGGAGACATCATTGTTTTGATGGGTGACTTAAACGCACAGATCGGCCCCAACAACACCGGCCTTGAGCACACTAATCAAGGCCTAAGCCAAGTTACCAATAACAATGGTGAGCTTTTCGTTGACTTCTGTAGTTCCCATCAACTCATGGTAGGTGGAACCTACTTTTGTCATAAGAAGATACACAAGGAGACCTGGGTATCGCCCGATGGTAGAACGAAAAATCAGATAGATCACGTGGCCGTCAGTCGCAGATGGCGAACTATTCTGGAGGATGTCAGGAGCTTTAGGGGAGCAGACACTGGAAGTGACCACCATTTGGTAGTAGCGACGATCCGCCTAAAAATCGCTACAATCAGAAACGTCCAACGCGATGCCATAAACCGTAGACGGTTTAACGTAGACTTTCTGCGTGAGAGCACCAAAAAGCGAGAATTTGCTGGCAAACTGCAAGAAATATTAAACCAGCAAACCGTTTCTGACGACGCAAATATTGAAGACCCGGAAAAACGACAACAACTTGAACGGGAATACTCCCAATTACACCGGGAGGTAAAGAGAAGTGTCCGGCGTGATAAAAGACGGCAGATAAATGAGCTCGCAGAGAAAGCGGAAAACGCGGCAAACACAGGCAACAGTAAAGTGCTGTACCAAATCACTAAACAGCTCTCGGGAAAGCACTCTACTAAAAAGCATGCCGTAAAGAGTGCGGATGGAAGGCTGCTGTGCAGCGACGAGGAGCAACTCCAAAGATGGAGAGATTACTTCTTCGCCGCCCTGAATGGTTCATTTACACAGGAACCTCAGGAAAACAACAACAACAATGCACAGCTAATAAGAATCACCACTCGTGCCCCATCCAAGACTGAAATAGTAACCGCAATTCATGCAATGGCCAATGGTAAAGCAGCTGGAAAAGATGGCATCCCGCCAGAATTGTTGAAAGCCGACTCAAGCCTCATAGCAGATGCGCTACAGCCAATCCTGGAAATAGCATGGAACACCTGTACCTTTCCGGAGGATTGGACGGAAGGTATCATAGTCAAAATACCCAAAAAGGGGGACCTAACAATATGTGACAACTGGAGAGGCATCTGTCTATTATCTACTGTGGGCAAAATCTTGTCCCACATATTACTATCAAGGATAAGAGAGGCAGTAGATCGAACGCTTAGAAGACAGCAGGCTGGATTCAGAAAAGGCCGCTCCTGCATAGACCACATTAACACCTTGAGAATCATAGTGGAGCAGTCTACTGAATTCCGATCCCGCCTTTACCTTGCTTTCGTAGACTATGAGAAAGCGTTCGACTCGGTTAATAGGAGCTTTATATGGCGAGCTCTACGGCAACGTGGACTGCCGGATAAAATAATAGAATTGATAAAAGCTCTATACAACAATTCCAAATGCAGAGTTCTTCACAATGGAAAACTATCCGACAGCTTTGAAGTGAGCTCAGGAGTACGGCAAGGATGCCTACTTTCGCCATTACTATTTCTTATAGCAATAAACGACATCCTTGTCAGCGCTCTAGATACTAGAACAGGTGGCATACAATGGGGATTGTTAGACCGCCTTAAGGACCTCGACTACGCGGATGATATCTGTTTGCTGGCCCACAGACACCAGGACCTCAGAAACATGTTAAACAATTTGGCAACAGAAAGTAGTTCAGCAGGCTTAAGGTTAAATCCGACTAAAACCAAAGAAATGCGGATAAATGCAAACACCCTTGAACGAACAGCGCTAAATAACCGCGACGTGGAACTGGTAGATAAATTCTGTTACCTCGGTAGTATTATTACCGAAAACGGCGGTACAGAAGAAGACGTCAGTTCCACAATAAATAAAGCACGATGCGCATATGCATGCCTGTTTCACATATGGAGATCGACGGAGATCTCAATTAACACCAAATTGCGGCTGTTCAACTCCAACGTTAAGGCAGTTCTTTTGTACGGTTGCGAAACATGGAAAGTCACCCAATTCATCACAGGGCGCCTACAAGTTTTCATCAACAGATGCCTACGTCGTATCCTAAAAATCCGCTGGCAAGATAGAATTTCAAATGAAGAACTATGGCGCCGTGCCGGCCAAGAAAGGATAGACGACCAAATCAGGCGAAGGAAATGGAATTGGATTGGCCACACCTTGAGACGCGAAGACGATAATCTAGCCAAACAGGCCCTCGACTGGAATCCGCAAGGAACCCGTCGAGTCGGAAGACCTAGAACAACGTGGAGGAGAACTCTATTAGCAGAGGCCGCAACAACCGGGAGATCCTGGTCAGAGCTGAGAGCTGTCGCGCAAAACAGAGTCCGCTGGAGGGCAACTGTTTCCGCCCTATGTCCCATGAGGGATTAAAGGAGCAATTAGTTAGTTAGTATTCTCAAATATGCTTTAATATGTGGAACATGAAATATTAGGTCAAATAAATCAATAAAAAAATTCAGGCTTGGTAAATTTTTTCAGGCTCTGAAAAACTCAGAAAAATCAAATTACGAAAAAATTAAATTAAATTAGTTTTTAGTTATCTCAGTTTTAGTTACATTGTATATAGTTTTCTTACCTTCTCTTAAAATCAAATTCTAAGCTTTAACTGGCAATTATCTGCTTCTCGTTTCGATTACGGAAGTTAAGCAGCATTGGACGTGGTTAGTGGGGGACCACTTGGAAGAACGACACTCGCCCTTGGAAAGACGAAAAAGCATATTGCAAAAGGCGAACAAAAATAAATGCTTATCGAACCCGGAGCTTCTTCACATGTCATATGAATGGATGTTGCATATCCGCAGGCCGCCATGAATTCTATTTTAAAAGGTATTTTCTACTGCGTTGTTTCAACACACTTTACGGAAAAAACAACACACTGTAAAGTGGGTTAAAAATGTTTACAAGAAAACAACACACTTAGGTGTGTTTTTTCAACACACTTTACATTTCCAGTGAAGGGAGGACATTAAATTCTTTAACGTTTAAGAAGTTCTGAATAGATTTTCAGGTGCGGCAAGAAACTCCATCTTGCATGATGTTATAATGAGAGCATCGGATTTGGAATTGAAACGAATATATAGATGTAATACCTTAAATAGCACAAGTTTGCACTGATCTTTCCGCATAGCTCCTTCGACGAAATGAATAGTAGCAAGGCCATTAATTGTTTAATCTCCGCCGCTGCTCCCAAGCGCCATGACGGGTCAAAGATGGAACATGGTTCAGGGGTTGGTGTCGCAGTACCCAACTAGTGATGAGCAAAAATGGCCTTGTACTTGCAGTCTTGTCTTGGTCTTGCAAATTTAGCAAGACCAAGAACAAGAACAAGTCTTAGTTACGCTCGCAAGAACAAGAGCAAGACTAACTGTGCAAGAACAAGACCAAGAGCAAGACTTTAGCAAGAGTCTTGCAAAATTTTCAATTAAATTCATTCTTTTAAAAATAAAAAATATAAAATTGATTAGGATGTTCAAGTAATTATGATATAAATATATGTGTATATTTATTTTTTAGTATGATAATTGTAAAAGCAATTATTCACATTTGTACATAAGTACTTTGCATCTTGCATGCATTGTGCGTCAACGAGATTCACAATCAATATTTTTGCATTTCGAAGCAAAATTTGCCGAAATGATTTAGGTAGAGACTTCACTCTGTCAAGTCTTTTTTAATCAATTGGGTGCTCTTTTACTTTCCTTCAATTACTGGTGTCGCTCCTTCCGCCCCACTCTTAAGGTAGAAACAGAATGGCACGGAGACCGTGGCGGAGTCCGCCGCTCAGAGAGTTTCCCATACATTTAATTTCTCCCCAGGCGGCGCGGACAAATTAAATGTATGGGAAACTCTCTGAGCGGCGGACTCCGCCACGGTCTCCGTGCCATTCTGTTTCTACCTTTAGTCCGGCACTGCGCTCAAGTCCGGTCTTCTTTAATTAAAGACCTTCTTGACCTCGTCCGGAAGGCTGATAGTTTGTTCCGTTGGTGGGGTACGTACACAATAGGCCTTACTTGGCCGCAGTGTTCACCATATGGGTTGCCCCTTCATTCCTTAATCCTTCCAAGCGTCATTCATTGTTGAATATTGCCTAGTAGTCCAGTGGATGCGGGAAAAATGGGGTATTACTTCCGAATTATTTCGGACAACACTGATTTTTATAAAAATTCGTATTTAAGCTTATCTTACCCTCCTACTCAAAAGCAATATCTTCCAGATATGTGTTTTTTGATTTTAGGGGGTAAAACTACCCCTTTTGACAAAAAATTTAAAAACATGTTTATCTTCACAAAAAAACACAACTTTTAACAGTTCAAAATTATTTAATGGTGCATTTATGATAAATTAAAATCCGCTCTTTATTATTTTTAATTCATTGCACCGTCTGACACTGTAAAACGTACCCCTTATAAGTTGACCGAACCTTGTAAAAAAAAATTTATATTAACAACTTGAAATTTTGTAATGGTTCATTTATATTAAATTAAATTTCCGGTAAATGTTTACAATTGGGGTTCCAGAGTAAAATCGCTGCAAAGAATTATTGAGATATTTAGGGTGATTTTTGAAGGCCAATTATTGGATGTTTATCATCTTGGTGGCGGCGGACGGAGGAGGTTGCGTATAATATTGTTTGGTTTATTGCAATATTTCATTTCTTACAAATTGCCCTTCTGCTTTAAATTAACTTCCATGTCAAGTAAGTTTGTCTACGGCTCAGAGCCATCGATTTGTGTACATGGAAATTTTAAGGGCTACAACGCCACCAAAGTTGAACTGTCTTGAACCATTACTTTTCGGGATTTTAAAGTTTAAATAGCTCCGGAAAGGTAGACTTCGCACTCCCATGAGAACTTACAACGAGTATGTTTTAATTAATTTTCATCGCTCGTCACTCCTGCTTTACCTACTCCAGAAGTAGGTTCCATGGGGTCTGAGAGCCTTAAGTTATGCAATACTCTGCATTTAAAGCTCTCATAGCCAATTTTTATGAGATATCTGGAGTTCTAATCAAAATGATTTCAAAGAGTCGAAGATCATCTCCACCTCCATAAAAAGTGCCTAAACCTATACGGGCCAATTTAACACATATCTCAGTGAACTGAGGTTACAGATTGATACAAGTTCAAGTCTGCTTGCCATGCCCTTCTAGTGGACAGCCCTTTTGTAGGCTGATAGTTTAGCCTTTTTTTATGTGGAACAATCAAGTTTAGAGATCACCCTTTGTACTACTAATCCATCATATACCTACTGACGGTATCAAAGAAAGTTCAACATTGTTAAATTAAAATTTTCAACTAAACAAAATTAACAAAGAAAAATTAACAATTATAATTAGTTTCACAATTAAAAATTCGCATTAATTAACTTTCCTTTTTTTATAAAATTGGATTAAACCCTCCCAAAAATAATAAATTCTCAAGTGAGAACCATCTCACTCATCTCAATTTAATCTTAAGTAATCTTTTTCACCTTCAACAGCCTTTATTAAATTTCAAGGGTCAAAATTCCCAAAAGTCATGTCAAAAGGTCAATTGAAGTTTGGTGGAAGTTTAATTTTTATTCTTCAGGTGTCTGGATGCTGTGTACCTGTTCCCTCTCAATGTGACCTTCCAATTAAAAAAAAAGAGCATTTCCTTTTTAACAAACTGGGCTGACTTTTTACTGGTGTCCTGGGACTCCTCAAGTTAATAAAATGACTTTGGCTTAGAAGGGCCCTGTTCCATTTTGATTTTTATTCCGCTCTATAAACTGAAAGAAACAACAACAACAAAAATTCGACTTTTATTAGCTTGAATACTTTTTGTGTTTTTCTACTGTGATGGAGCACATTTAATGCTTCCATAAATGTGTTTAGGTATTCGCCATTTTCATTTATTTCCCACAGGAATTTGCATTCTCACCTCTAAAATTAATCGTAAAAAAAACTCCCCTAAATGCATTGCTCATTGCTTTCTAGGGTATCATAAACTGGTGCCAGGAGAAATTCTTGCGATGTTTGAAAATTTAATATTCACGGCTTGGTCCCTTAGAAATGGTGTATATGTTGCAGCATTCATCAGGACCATTGAGGTTCCACTACCTACACTGCCTTCCATTCGTTCTAGACCAACCCCATCCACCCCCCAGGTGGCACCTACTATACAGCTCTACAAATCCTGCGGAATGTCCTTGTAGATATGCAGCTAAAACGATTCACAAAACGAAATGTGTTTCAATCACGTATAAGTAAGGCTGCCAACTTTCCTAAATCGAAATGGGGGACGGAACTAGACTTTCTATGCGATCATGAAAAATATAATAACCCTATATAGTCCGGGGAAATTAGTAAAATAAAGCACGAAAGGAGACAAACCCCGTGTTCTTTTAATGAACTGGGTTTTGAGAGCTTTTGAGTTCCCATACAAAATCGAAAACCCAGGTTTTATCTGGGTCTTCTGGTTCTTCGATTTTGTATGGGAACTCAAAAGCTCCCCAAAAGCTCTTAAAACCCAGTTCATTAAAAGAACACGGGGAAAATTACAAAATGGCTGAAAATTGGTGCACAGCTTCCTTGAGACTTTTTAAGAAAACAATTTCGGAATCACAAAAAAACATGGCCGCCGGAGATATCACTTTTTGGCCAAAAATCACTCACAAATTGGTTTTTTCGAAATTTTTTTTAACTGACAATACAAAACATTACTGCCTACAAAATACCCCTCTTGTAATTTTTTCGAAAACCTTGGCCTTGCCAAATTATTCAAGATATTTTTTGACCGAAAAGTGATTTTCGGAAACCTTGACCTTGAATAACTTCAAAACGGTTAGGTTTTCGA
Source organism: Thereva nobilitata (assembly GCA_963855945.1). Classification (NCBI taxonomy): domain Eukaryota; kingdom Metazoa; phylum Arthropoda; class Insecta; order Diptera; family Therevidae; genus Thereva; species Thereva nobilitata. The sequence continues at coordinate 50,752,605 of OY979694.1, read as the reverse complement.
AAAAATGACAAGAGGGCTTTTTTGTAGGCAATAACTTTTCGTATTGACTGATCAAAATTTTTTTTTCGAAAAAAACCAGTTTTTGAGTGATTTTTTTGTGATTCCGAAATTGTTGTCTTAAAATATCCCAAAGAAGCTGTGGACCAATTTTCAACCATTTTGAAATTTTGTCTCCTTAAAATGCTAATTTCCCCGGACTAATAGTCCAGTCAAATTCGGGTTTCACCTCGAAATTAGGGGTAATAAGCTGAATATTTGTATGAATCTTTGTTTTGGCATTCTAAATGATGTGTCAAAAGTCTCATATAATCTCGTGTCCGCGTCTTGAGATATAAAAGGTAAAACGTCACAAGTATCAGTTTTTCGCAAATATCTCGTAAATTATCGGCTTTACATAAATTTTGTTTACGAAAAGTTTGTTCATTAGATAAATCTGCATAAAAATGTCCTATGCAGAATTTACGTGGAACCAAAAGATTTCGAGATATAGGGCTGAAAAGTCTTGGCATTGTGCTGCTTTTGTTTCCGCATGGTGTCCCCCGTAGGCCTAATCGTTTGGTTACAAGTTAAGGCTGGAGTACAATCATTCCGTTCCGTATCGTTTCGTATAAATGTCAAAAGTCGGATTGTGGGAATTTTCATTGAAAGTGTTCGTGAAAACGGAAGGGTGACTACAATGGCCGGTTCGGAACGGCACGGAATGGAAAAGATGAGCAAATTCCATCTTTTTATGAAAAGGTTGGAAGACATTATCTCATTTGGCCTCATTTGGTGGTCGGTTATTTTTAAACATAAATGGAAGACGAAAAATTAATTGAATTAGTAAAAACATATCCGGAAATTTTTGATAAAAAAAATTAATTCTATTTGGACACAACATTTTATTATTTCTGCACTCACTTCTTTTAAACTTAATAGTTGTCAAAAACGGAATGAATAGGCTGTATTGTAGCCAGTTATCCAACTCCACGGTACGTTACGCTTACGGTGCGGTTCGGAACGGAATCATTGTACTTCAGCCTTTATATTAAAATTCTGTTGATTTTCTCTCTATCTCCTCTATTTCCGCTTCTTCCATATTGCCATCTTCATCTACAATCATCTCAATAATGTAAAATAATGAAATGTGGTCGGCGTCATTATCGTTGCACTCATATTCAACGGTTGTATCCTCGGACATACTATTGAAACACGACTGGCTCTCTGATACGCTACGGAACATGGCAATCTTACTTTTCTACATTCACTCATGGAGCTTTAGTTGCACACCCCTGAATTACAGTCTAATTTCTCTCTTTAAGGGCCTTTAGGCTTAATACGCAAAGTGAATACGAAGAGAAGGTACTACCTAGACGGAAAAACATTGCATGTACATATGCAATCATGTATATAAACACAACGTTTGTTCATATGTATTAATATTTTTCCGTCTCCTTAGTCCTTTCCACCTGATACACAATATACTATTTGCACAAAAACAAAATGCGGGACTTGTGGGACGAATTTGAAGATTGGGGGACAATGTGGGACGCTTTTAATAACGGGGAACAATACAAGCAAATGCGGGACTGTCCCCCCTAATGCGGGACGGTTGGCAGCCTTACGTATAAGCTACAAAATCCACTCGTGAAGGGACTTTGCGAGTTTCTCTTACTAACCACACACTCCCAAAAGCTCCTGAAGGATGCACTTCAGCAAATGGGAATTCCCTCTATTTCGATGCGAACTTCGGTAAGAAAAATCGCAGCGGGAAAATGTGTTTTGCGACAAATATGCCTGGAATTTGTATCGTGATTGCGGCACGGCACGTGTCGTATTTCAGTATTTCACGAAAAATTTTATTACGGTTCCCCAGGTGAATTCCTGTACACGAAGTCAAAAGACCAATAAAGTCCCCCACCACTCCATCCCGGTCCTCTTGCACCCCACCCCCAGCTCCCAGTCGTGCTGGTTTGTTTCTTGTTAGTCAATGGCATGAAGGAGGGGACCGGTCTCAGTATATATTGCGATTATCCTAGGAGACCTAGATATATTTCTAAGTATGTAGAGTTGTTGCTTTTCAAATCGAGGAGCCAGAGGATGATATTCGGTACGTTACCTTTTACTATATTTATATGTGTGTATATGTGTGAATTTTATAACTCTTGACTCTTGGCTTTCTGGTAGCAGAAAACGAAGTTTTGTCGAGATTTGCGAGCGGAGATAGGAAGAAAATTCGAAAGTAATGTGGCACCGTAAATGATTTATGGCCATGCTTAAACCACTGTGGTATTCCTCCGCCTTCGTATTTTTAGTTAGGTACACTTTGAACGAGTTAAGCGCAAAGGCAAAAAAGGAAAAATTCGCAAGATAAGTATTTTTCAGGAAATGTTCTAATATGGAAAACTGGAATTCAGATTGGGGAATATTAAATGCATTTCACCACGAAATACAAATTTTTTCCCTGAGTATATATATTTTTATAGGGTAAATATACAATGCACAGAACTACAGACCAAACGACTCCGCTTTAGGTAACCTAAATTGCATTGTGCAACGCCATTCAGTTCCGAGAAGAAAATAAATTGTGTGTTGATAATCAAGGTGATTCATAATACATTATTCGCCATTGTGTTTCTAAATGACTTCTTTTATGAACGAATTACAGTAACACATATAATTTCGTTGCATCTACATAAGAACAAAAATTCAAGCATGTTGACACTATTAGCATGTACCAGAGTGCCCAATTTGGATGCGGCCAGTAAAACTTAGCATACAACTACATTTAAACGCCCTGTGCGTGAGCCCCCTTTCAAATGCTCTAGCTCAGCCGAGTTTCTCAGAATTTTGACGATTTTTATGGTTTTGTAATTTTCAACTTTTTTCTCAGAATTTCTTATAGTTTTTTAGTCCTCGGGGTTTTCTGAAGTTTCAACAAGACGACTTTTTAATGGTTTTTTAGGGTGTCGCAGAATATTTCAGTTGAGGGTTTTCCAAAGTTTTTCAGTTTTGCGTTTTCAACAACCATTTTTCAGAGGATTTCGTCCATTTTCTATGGTTATTTAATATTTTTAAAACGCCAACCACTAAAAACCTATTAGAAATTCTCAGAAAAAAGTTGAAAATTACAAAACCATAAAAAGTCGTCAAAATTCTAAGAAATTGGGATGAGCTAGAGAATTTGAAAGGGGGCTCACGCACAGGGCGTTTAAATGTAGTTGTATGCTGTGTTTTACTGGCCGCATCCAAATTGGGCACTCTGGCATGTACCCTTAAGCCAGTTGTATCCTCCGTTGTCATAGTGAAGTAGATTAAAGAGGACACAAAGTACATTACCACTTGTTCCATACTCACAAAAATAAACTTTCGAATTAGTCTAACCAAAACTGAGCTACTTAAAAATTCTTAACTCTTTCAGGTTGCAAAGAAAATGTTAAAAATTTTAAGTTGGTGTAATAGACGGTAACAAATTAATGTTATGGAATGGAAGCCTGTCTTTGCCAGCATATTAATATGGCTCTCTCTGAAAGCATAACACGGACCAGTTTTACTAATAACAATGAGATTCAAAGTTTCCAGGAGATCATTTCATGTACTTTTGTTAGATATTTATGAAATAGCAAATGACATTATTTTACAAGATTGTACCGATTATGCCTGTATAGATATGAATTAGCCTGGAAACAGTCCTCACAATGCACTTCATTTTTCTATTATAGAGGACATAAAAGTTCTTTTGGCCAAAGGAGGTTTAAAAGTATGAGAAATGTAGAGAGTTTCCTATGCCCTTGAATAATTTTTCACGTCCGCTTTCAATATGTATGAACGAAAGAATTAATAGTTTTTATAGCCCATATGCATGTATTATACGGAATACCCTGATTTACGTCGGAAAACGTTCCGAAAAAAATAAATTTTTAAAAACCGACTTCAGCAAAAAACCCATCCTGTGATGCACAAGAAAGGATGAAATAATTGTTGCTAGTTCTTTATAATATTAATCCAATCAGATTTAGAAAGAAGAATCACTTTTATTATTGAGTAAAATTGTTTTAGATAGGTGGGAGTATTCTGCGTATACTGATACCTTACTCATGAAAATAGTTCATAGGGTTACAAAAATGCAGGGTGATATGTAAACCGTAATTTTACTGGACTAAAGCCTCGTTCACACGGTGACACTGATGTCATGGCATTTAATATCGCGACGTGAATGTCGCAAAAGTGTCATCGTCTGAACTATTGAATGTCGCGACGTCTTGACGTCGCACAGTGGGGCAAATAGCACATTTTTTGGACAAACGACAATTCCCAAGCCTAGAGTTAATGAAACTTAAAAAATTTTTTTTTAAACTATTCGTTATAAAATTTCCTTTAATTCTATCGAGCCCGAATTTTGAAATTTCAAAATTAAAGATGGCTAATCCAATATGGCGGACATAAATTTTGTAAGTAAATTAAAATTTTAGCAGAAGATTCTTGAAAATTATAAAAAATTGTTACTTGGGTGTTTTTTTGGAACCCAAAAATTAATTAATAATAATTAATTTCAATAATTTTAAAGAATCTTTTGATAAAATTTTAATTTACTTACAAAATTTATTTCCGCCGTATTGGATTAGCCATCTTTAATTTTGAAATTTCAAAATTCGGGCTCGATAGAATTAAAGGCAATTTTATAACGAATAGTTTAAAAAAATTTTTTTAAGTTTCATTAACTCTAGGCTTGGGAATTGTCGTTTGTCCAAAAAATGTGCTATTTGCCCCACTGTGCGTCGTGACACTAATGCCACATATCAAAATTTTTGGAATTTTGACAGCTGATGCCGCGGCACTTCTAACACATCCGCTACTGCGATGCAAGTTCTCCCATTTTTTTACACGAGTGTCACAACACTATGCGTGGATCGTGTGAACACTTAGTGCCGTGGTAGCAAATGTCGAGCACTTTCATAATGATAGATGCCACGGCTTAAGTGTGAGGCTTAAATGTGAAGTTGATACAAAAACTACTGCAAAAAAACCGCCTTCGAAATTCGTGTACTTATTGGATAATGTTCAGAATAGATAAATGATGTTGAAAAACCATATTTGAACGACGTGCTCATTGATTTAAAATTTACTTTTTTTGGTCAAGAAACTGTACATTTTCGATAGAAATGCTCATATACGTTTGATGATCTTCCTTTAAAAGTAGACGGATATTTACAAGAATACGTCGGAAATGATTATATTGAGCCCCATCAAATTGTAGCGGGTGTTCCCCAAAGATCTATGCTTGGCCCCTACCTTTACAACATATACACTATATCCCCAAGAACACTCTATCCCTTTACTAGCAGAAGATCCGCCCAAAGTCTTAATCTATAGTATAGACAAATTTTTCAAGCAATGTTATTATACGGGGCCCCAGTGTGGGCAAACTGTGCAGCTATACAAAAAAAAATTACAAACAGCACAGAACAAACTTTTAAAAGTGATATACATATGTATAGTATAACCTTCCATGGTATTTCTCAACAACTCGATTGCACTCACTAGCAAATATGAAATATGTCGAGGAAATAGTTGGAAAACAAGACATTAAATTCAAATACCAATGCCAAGAATCGTCAAATCCGATAATTCGACAACTAGGCAACTAAAAATAGTCTAGTTGTAGATTAGTTTTAAGTTTAGGATAAGTAGAGTAGTATGGTTTTAAAGAGGTTTTTTATTTACTTTTCCTCAACACATTATAAGAATAATTAAAACAAAAAATAAATTTATATAAAGTGATATGTTATAGTTGTAAGGAAGAGATATAAATTTCAAACTCCAGAACTAATACTTTTACACTGTAAACGACTGTTACATGTTTAAACAAAATAAATAAATAAAATAAATAGACGGGTTCAGTGATATCCATTCACAAGATACCGACTTGAAAAACGACTCGATTCTGCTTTCGGGTAACTTTCTATGTTTCTGCGTGTATAAATCCCTACACCATTGAAAACAGTCGCTCGTTGTTTTTCTTGTCATTTTCGTTTGATATAACATTGTCCTTTACATTTGTATTTTGCGAACTTTCCAATAACTCCAAAATTTCTTCATTGGTTAAGGATTCCGGATGCTCTCGAAGTTGCTTGTGCTGAGTTGGTAAATTTTTCTTGGCCCAGCTAAGAAGTGCGCCTTCTGTGTTAGAAGGGTTAACTCTATTATACTAAAAGAAGTTCCGCTAATATCGGCATGGCTTATGGCTGTAAAGCCAATGCGGTAGATAAGCCAATTCGACAATTTCTGTGTACAATTCGTGAGGGTTTTCCACTTCACATCCATCAAAGGTGTATTCGGGTCATAATTTTTTCCATCCTCCATTCATAGTAGAAATTGCAACCTCGTCACACTATTTTTTTATATTTTCTTCAACTTTCAATATATTAAAATTATGCCAAAAATGTTGGATGAAGTCATTCGAATTTTATTCCTCTGATTCAACAGCTTCAATAAGTTGATTGAATGTTCGACGCAAGATGTATATGTATGATTTTAAAGTAGCAATCAAGGTTGCGGAGTCGGAGTCGAAAAAAATTTTCTAGTTTGGAGTCGGAGTCAGAAAAACAATCAAAAAATTTGTCGACTCCGACTCCTTTTACAAATTATAATATTGTAATCTTTCGCTTTTGTTTTCTTCGAGGAAAAAAGCTATAAATTTTTCTTATTACAATTTTCAAATTTTTAATTGCGTGCAAAATAACACAAACTACAAATTATAAAAATCGTTAATTATTGAATGAAGTATATATGTATGTATTTTAAAATGAACTACACATAGGGTGCCTTCCATTTAGACACAGAAAGACACAGTTGTGTCTAACAGGGTGTTCCATCACCGTCGTGTTTAAATATATTTCACCCGGCGGTGCACATTTTTGCCGTTGATGGAACACCCTGTTAGACACACTGTGTCTCTCTGTGTCTAAATGGAAGGCACCCATAATGTGCGTAACTCATTGAGGTTATAGTCCATGCAAAACGCGCGTTTGGGTGTCGAAACATAACACCGTTATGCAAATCGTGCCCTATATGTATCATTTTTGGGTCGCTGATCACCCAAATCGAGGTTCCGCAGTCCTAAAATATGGGGGTTACCCATAAAAATGCAAAAAAACAACCCGTTTTAAGGGTTTTTTTGCTATAATTTCAATAATAATCCAATGAAATACACTCATTTAAATATTTATTTGAGAAGGTGGTTAACTTATACCAAATTAAGCCAAATTTTATGATAAGGGATAATCCTAAAGGGTTAAAACCACCTCTCAAACGATGGAAAATTAAAAAATTGTAAAAATTTTATCAAATAAATGTAATTTTTCTATAAATATTGTACTCGATTTTTATAAAATCGATTTTTTAAGGCCAATTTATAGAAAAATCGATTTCATGAAAGCAAAAATTGATTTCCAAAATCGATTTATTTTTTGAAAATCGCACATCACTACTTTCACATATTAAATAAACGAATGCTTTATTATGAGGCAAAACCAAATGCCCAAAAAAATCTGAAAACCTCTGAAAAGCTCACCAAGCTCAAATAATGGTGTGGCCACACTACGCGGTCTTGGGTCGTACGCGCTTTTGCCTTTTTTTCATATAGAGTTTTATGACTTTTTTACGACTTTTTTACGACTTTGTCCATGGTAAAGGCCGTGCGGCCAAACAACGCGGACAAAAGGCTGTGGTTAAAAAGGTACATTGTGCGTCCACACACTATGAGCTTTTCAAAAGCGCGTACGCCGTTTCAAATGAGAATTGATTTTTTCTCACTCATGACTCAGAAAATTAAAAGATCACGCGCGCTTTTGGCTGGCCGTACGACCAAAAGCGCGTGGATTCTAAGTCCGCGTAGTGAGGACGGGCCTTAAGGAAGCGTATATTGGGATTTCACCTTTACTTCGGTGGAAACTGTTGTGCTTCTGCTTTTGACTTGTGAGCAGGGAAAGCGCCCACTTACACAAATAAGAAATTATTACTTTGGCGTGGTTAAAATAATGAAAAAACTTAAAAACAGTGGAAAAGTCGGCGTTTTCAATAATGCAGGTTGCGTGCGCAATTGACTTATTCAGCAATGGAAGTGTGTTGCTGAATAAGTCAATTGCGCACGCAACCTGCATTATTGAAAACGCCCAGTCTTTTTGTAAACAAACGAAGTGAAGATTAAACATTTTTTTTAATATAAAGGAAGGGCAAATATACAAACAAAAATTGCGAAGCAATAGAAAAGCTGCCTCGGTCACTGCTCGTGTACGAGTATATTCAACGAACTTGCAGCAAAGCTTTTGGCTGCAGAATCCTGCTCCCTGGTTTATGGTTGACCTATAATAAGCCATAAAGTGAGCTGGATAAATTTATCAAGCCAAAAATTACAATAAGAATCTGTTCGAATGTAATTAATTTATTTTGTCCATAACAGTAGTGGGTAGTAGATAAGCGGTTCTGTTTCCCTCTCATATTTGCCTTTTCCGTTCACCAAGAAACCCACACTGTTTAAATTTTGCAAAATTCAGCTTTTAGGAATGAGATTCGTGTCTGCTATGATGAAAGCTTCTTTTAGGGTCGAGTCGGAACCAAATCAATTGAGGTTTTCTCGCCCATATGGGGATATTAAAGTTACACACAAACATTGCGCACCTCGGGATAACGTATTTTCACATTTCCCTTTTGAAATCTGTTGTTGTTCTCAGTGCGCATGGAAAATGTGACTTTTGAGAAACCTCATGTCTTTTGGTTTGGACTCTTTTGCTTGTTCATGTGATTTGCTTTTTGAGTTTTTTTGGCCAGCTTAATATATAAGCTGAACATTTAGTTCTCTAACAAGCTCCTTCAGGGGCTGGGAAGTCAGAGCAATGAAAAAGGAGTATTTTCTATCGGTAGTTGAAAGGGTACTACAAAAGACCAACCCGCTGCGAGGGATCGAACTTCAACCTTAGATATGGTAGTCGAACGTCTTTTCCCGGAACCTACTGAGGCCAAAAACTGCTTAAAAAGCTAAGACTTGTTACTTGTTAAAGAAAACGCACGAAAGGAGACAAAATTCGGAAATGGCTGAAAATTGATCCACAGCTTCCTTGGGACTTTTTAAGAAAACAATTTCGGAATCACAAAAAAAAACATGGCCGCCGGAAATATAGCGGTCTTCCGGTGTTTTCCTTGTATCTCGGTTTCTATAGGTTGTACAACCCCGTACAAAGGCCCTAAATGTTGACAATGAAATTCTCTACAACTTTAGTTCTCACAAAGATGTTAACCCGATTAACCCTTTCAAAGTTATTCAAGGTCAAAGTTTCCAAAAATCACTTTTTGCTCAAAACACCACTCAAGAAGTGGTTTGAATATATTCGGTAAATTTACTGTATTACTTGTCCACTGCAAGTTTAAGTTTTTATTATAATATCATGTATTTCGAACACATCCATTTCCCATTCCTACTTAATTATTTAATTCCATCAACGACAGCACATTGAATTAATAATTTATATCTGACAAGTTTGCACATTCAATTTTATATTAAAAGAAATTCTTTAAGCGATATTAAATTCTTAATTCTTTTAACTTTTAAATAAAATTCAAATATCTTATGAAATTTGGAATAATAAAATTCTAACTAAAAAAGTTCAATTTAATTAAACTTATAATCTAAAGATTAAATTCCATGAACAAACTTCAAACATCGAAATGGAATTTAGTGAAAAGAAATTTTCATTTAAACTTTGGTAGACAAAGGTCTCAGGCAAGTAGAAGATGAAAAAATCCTTTTTAACTGTGACCCGAGTGTGAGTATATCTCCTTAGAGAAGAGGACTACCAAAGCAAATGGTTCAAGAAGACTCCATTTTCTCAAGGTCCTTTATTTCTCATGTTCTTGTAATAAGACTATGGCCACGTACAGCGATCCATGTAGTTGGGATGTTTCTTGAACTCAATTTCAGGTCAATATACTTAAAAGTGACAAAAGCTTCAGTAAAAAATTTTTTATCCTATTATTTTTTCAACACTCACGAAAAGAAGATTTTTCTTGTAATACCATATTTTAAACACATTTCACGAATATTACATTTTTAATAAATCTTTTAAGGAGGAACGTTATCGATTGCAAGTTTGCAACTTTCTAGGAAATTATTCAACTCCGAAAAGGTGTCTACAAGTTTTCAAGAGGAAAAAATAAAGTGCTTAAAAGTAATAAAAGTGCAGAAAATTGGATTTAATGGTCTCGAAATGTTGGTGCAGGAAATCGTATGCACACGTAATAAAAAACTTATTGGTAGATTCAAGTAGATGCGAGTCTAATGCATTTCCACTCAAACCCGTTTTTTTTTTTGGAAATCGATTTCCACCTTCATGCAGTTTGCCATTGGTATTCTCCTTGGTCTTACTATGAAAATATCTAAGGAAATGTATTCTTAAAATGATTGCTTCATGACCTGGTTTTCATACAATCTAAAACTAAGTTGAAATCGATTCAATTGCTTAACTTTTGAAGCCACTTAATATACATTGAGTGTTCTATCTTTTCATAAAACTAAATTAAGAAATAATTATATGAATGATACGATAGTCATTGACTATAAAACCCCTGCTATCACTTATCTAGATCTAACTGCTTTAAAAGACAATTTCACAATCTATAGTAAAAAATTACAAAGCTAAAATTTCCGCTAAAAAACAAGATTGGATTTCTAACCAACTTAATGGACGCCGATAAAAGGGTTGGCAAGAAAAATAAGGGTGTTCTGGGGACCAAAGAAATATTAAATTGGAAAGTTAAAAAACCACAACCAAAAAATCACATGACACAATAACAAATCTACCTATTGAAGAGAATATTTGTGCTCAAACACCGACTAGAATTTGGTGGGTGCTGATAGGGCCCCTATGAGACTAGGCCCACTGAGTCATGTCTATTAGCCCCACAAAGGGCATTTAACGCCTTGCCTCATTCCCGCAGTGAGGAAAAATGATTGCTATAGCCCGCACCATAAGAGAAAAGAAATGAGCTTGTAGGTTGAGAATATAAAATGAACCAGCAATTTGCGATTTCAAACAAACATTTGCGTTGCTCACATGTGGGGACTTGAGACTCTCACTGCGCATATAGATTCCCTTCTTTTATGATGCGTTTTTTACCCAATTCCGAGTGGAAAAAAGAGGTTGAAAAATTTCATCGTTCCAAAAGCGAGTGTCGTTTTACCAATTGGTCCCCTAACTAAGTACTAATCACGTGCAATGCTGCTTGACTTACGTAATCGAACGGGAAATGGTCTATTGAGTACACTAAATGACACCCTTCACGTTCACCAACATAATTGCCTGAAATATGAAGCAAGGCAACAGCAAAAACTAAAGCTTTGTATGAGTAAAAAAATCTTTCCAGCTATGTATGGCATAGGGGAGATTATCCCATGAGGCCCACTACATGAAGCATTCCTCCTTTAAATTCTAGTATTAAGTCGTACCTGTAAAGTAGAAATAGTATCAGCATCATCCAGACCGTCTCTAAGGTTTGGTTATAAAGCCCTTGACCAACTTAACAGAATATCGAATCTTATGCATAGTTGTAATAATGCCCTTCTCGTACATAAACTTGGGTTACAATGGAAGGCCTGAAAACAGAAAAATCGGTGTCCATAAAACATAGCTAAATTCATTTATTGCTACTAATACTAATTGCTCCTTTAATCCGTCATGGGACATAGGGCGGAAACAGTTGCCCTCCAGTGGACTCTGTTTTGCGCCATTTATTGCTTACTTACTTGATTTTATAAGGGATCTGGTTCTGGACACTGACTGTTCTCTCGATTACAAGCTCATCCAGTTTGGCACTGTAAGCTGTGGGCGCCGCACATAGGTCCTTTTTGGTAATCTATGCGTGCAAAATTCCCTAATTTTCTAATTGGGTAATAAAAGTGTAGGTGTGTATGTTTGTGCGTAGGTTGTGTATGTGTGTGCGTTTTTACGCGTGTGTGTGCGTTTTTAAATAGTTAATTAATGAAACCAAGATCAAATTTACATAGGTATCTATATTGTAAAAATAAAGCAAAATACGCAAATCCAAACAAAATAATAAATAGTTTAAACTTCTTATGGTTCTTTTAATAATGATAAGACAGATTGTGGTAAGCTGCCACTAAATTTTGCCTTTACTCTCCGCAGGGATGATATGACAGGATCAGAAGATACCAGCAGTAGATGGAGCATGTCCTCAATATTTTGTTTTCTCGAAAATTTTCGAGAATGAAACCCTGAAATTTCGGACATCTTTATTCCTATGTTCTTGGGCTTCCTCCGAAAGTTCGCCTATCGGTATGATTGCCTCATTTATGATTTGGCTGCCATGTATCAGAATTTTATGTACACTTTGCGGCATATAATACCAAGCATTCTCTTGAATATACAAATTAGCCGTTTCTGCCGCAAAGTGTTCAAAAGCTGATATATTGATGGCGAAACCCGAAGAAATCGCACGAAGGATTGTAGCAAATCTTTCAATCAGTTCTTTATTGATTCCGGTAGCTTCTGATTTTGCTCAGCTCAGGATTTTGGAAGAAGGTTCTAGCTACATTTCCTGTGTTACTGCTGCCATAGCCTTGCTTGGGTAAGTCAACCAGGATGTGTAACTTCCTTCGCAAGTTTTGCTGAACTTCTTTTTTCCTTAAATCGGTTACTTGCTTCTGATAACCCAAGTTGGACCGCATGTTCATTTACAGGCCTGGCACGGACTGCTTCAAGATTATTCATTATTTTAGGTGATGCACTGCAAATGTGGCAATTTTGAGCAGGTGTACCAGAAATGGTGCTGCAGGTTTTCCCATCAATCATTGTTAATGAAAAGACCGTGTAAAAGGTGTGTTTTACTCCTTCTATTTCAATTTCAGTGGGGACTAATCCTTGTATCTGGTTTTTAATATCATTAACTTGCTGCGTAATGAAGTCTGACGTTTCTTTGTGGAACAAAATTTTTATAGGACGGCAATATTTCGTTGATGATGGTATAGGATTGTTCCATAGGATCAGTTCTCGATTCTCAGTTTTTGATACAGCTGTCATTCTAAGGGGAACCATAGATACCAGATATATACTCCCATCATCGCTATCACTGTTCTCAAACGCTTGCATGTATCGGCTGTGACCCGATGCTCCATCACACCCCCACTTGAATGCCATTGTTATTTTAGTCGGGTCATACTCTTCAAGTCGTTCTTTCAGCACTTCTTCTTGTGCAGCGACAAGTCTCTGTATCGTATGCTTTACTAGCGACTGTAATGTTACCTCTCCAGATACTTCTGTTATTGTAATATCGTCAGGGTAGCACATCTTCTTCGCATTCAGCAGCCGATTGTATGTCGGATAAATATTTGCATTATGTGCTTTTGTAGTTTGCTGAATGTCAATATATTCCTCTTTGGTGAAATTATTATCCACAAAAAGAGCCAATGCTTTTTCAAGCGTTATTTTTGATGGGACCTTAATGTGGGTAGTAATACGTTTTTTCACCTTGTTTGCTCTTTTCGGTGTAACAGTTGGAGAAGACACCATCTTAATAACTTTGGCAACATCCCTCTTACCTTCTCGTCTAAGCTTCAACCGAGTAGCCAAAGCGAGTTCTTCAGAGTACTTTCTTTGACGAGCCCTTGTACTCTTCTTTTTTTTGTTGAGTGACTGCAATCTTTATAGCATTTGCTTGGGCGTCCTGGTTGTGCACTAACTTGGTTTTCTAATTGACCGGGCACACATTCAAAAGTCAAATAACTATCCAACCATTCTTTATTATGTAGCAAAAAAGTTTTCAGTGTACGCTTACTTTTTCTCCATTTAAGAGCAAACTGTGCACATAAGTTTTTTATTGTCGTACAAAATTTTACTCTGGACACCTCGTCAAACTCGTCCTAATTCGTCGTATCCTTAAAATATTTCAATATTGCATCAATTTTTAGGCCAGCGGTTTTTTTATTACGCCAGAGGTTAAAAACCTCGATACGTTTTACACCGTCCGTCATATCTAAAAAATAAAAATATTTACTTACGGCGGATTACGGCACACAAAATTGACAATCTTGGTAGCTTAATAAAGTAAGGTAATTAGAAAAAAACATTTCAAGACCAATCCGATCCAATCACAGTAGTGCTGCTCTGATGAAATCGAATTTAACTCTCTATTTCAGTACTGATTTACTTATATGTATGTTATTTATTTGTGTCGTTAAATACAAATAATACTGAAAAAAATTTTACGGATTAAGAAAGCCATACCTATACGCTGTAGTTCCATATTTAAATATATTCGTTCCAAGTAGCGCGATCTTCTAAGATATTGAGTGTTTGATTTTCCTGGGTATCTAACTATTTATTAAAATAGAGTATTATCCATTTGTACCGCATAAAATTTTGGACTTTTGCACGCATAGATTACCAAAAAGGACCTATGTGCGCCGGGGCCTTCAGCGAAGGTTTGGCCTATATCGCCGTCGTATCAGGTAAACTATATCACACAGAACTTTTTTAGTAAATTATTCTTAACTAATACGAACTAGATGCACACATGAACCTTCCGTGCTTTATTCTGTAATTTAAAATATCATGTAAATCAATTTGATGTCTGCAAAAGTGATCAAAAACGTGTTAAAAACGTTCGTGCCAAGGCTTAGTATCAACTGGTAAAATGGAGGAACAAAAGAATATGGCGTAGCTACGAAAAATTATTTTAATCCAAAGACTAAAGGTAGTTATTGTACTATAGTACACCTTTTGGAAGGCGATGTCATTACAAGTGCCTAGAGATGTTGTTCACTGAGGTATACCCAGACACCTGTCATCGGTCTAATTCAGACATCTGATATCGGTCTATCAGGTGATATTTGGGTTTCACTTATTGTAAGAATCCCGTCAATGGACCGACACAGGCTGTAAACGCAAAGTTCCTGAGTAAGAAACGCGGAACCGGGAGAAGGAAACCATACTTGCCGTTGGTGGGCTTTTGTTTGTAAAGTGATGATGGTGGCATCATTTGGTTTTCACTAGCACATATGGAACTTAATTCGGTTTGATATTAATTGTTGGAGATTAGACGATTTTATAGGGACTATTTTTACATTAAATTTGCAGTTTTCATTACTTATTTTATTGCGAGGCACCATTGGTCATCTTTCGGTGACAATATCCCAGAGATTGAGTCCTTTTTTCAGTAAGTTCATTACCAGCTTTTCTCTGCCATTTTCAAAATAGTCTCTAAGCGCTTTCGAATCCTTGGCAGCATCGTGGAAGTTCATGGTCGGATCTTGTAGTCTCTTTTGAACACGAATAACGCGAATTAGTATAATATTCCAAAAGTAAAGTAAAGTCAGAAAATCGTCATTCAACATACGGCTGTGCAGCTTTAATAAAAAAATTTAAAGTTTAAATAAAAGTGTTTAAAGCTTAAATAAAAGGTTTTAAAGCTTAAATAGCTTTTTTCACGACGGGCAGGAAAAGGTCATGGATCGTCTTAACTCTTTCTCCGGCAACATCTCGCATTTCCAGATGTTAGCTGATGACGTCCAGTCCATTAACGTCCGGCTCGACTCGTTGTCTGCCACCCTTGCATCTGTTGCGTCCAACTCGGGTGCCCTGATGAATAAATCCCAGGAAATCTCTTCCCGGGTGGCAACGGCCTTTGACTCGATCGACGACATACTTCCAGCGGTCCTTAATCCTGTCGCCACTTATTCCTCCACTTCTAGCTCCTCGGCCTCTCTTCATCCTATATTGGATGATATTAAAAGGAGTACGAAGCGGATTCGAACTGATATTGAATCGCTGTCAGCAGCAGTGGCTCAAAATCATAATGTCCTGAGTTCTCTTTCCTCTAAATTTGAAGGAGTCTATGATAAGTTAAATTCCCCCCAGGCGGGGGCATTATCTGATGACGTCCCGCTGTCAGGAGAGCAGTTTCCTTCTTCACAATGCTCCACGGCTGCTTCTCTTACGGAGAATGATGCCCTCAATCAAGTCCCCAATTTTTCAGTCGCGCCTAGTCTTAAGGTGCGTCGTAAAAGCCGTAAGAATGGTCGAAATCGCCAAGCCGCCTCTGGAGTCGGTGTCACCGTGAGTTCCTCGGCCCGCGTTCCAGAGTCAGAGTTGACCTCTATGCCAGTCCCGGTATTAACTTCTGCGCCTCTAATAGAGGATGATAACCCGGCCACTGAAGTTCCTGATCCTATGGAGCCCTGTGCCCCTCTGGTAACGATACCGAAACCTTCAAATATTTTCATCTCTCGATTCTCTCCCGAAACTAAGACGGAGACTATCTGTGAATATTTAAAGACGAAATCTATAAACCCTGAGAGTGTTTCTTGCAGAAAAGTCAGCAAGGCTTTCAAGCCTATTGCTTCTTTTGTCTTGTCTGCACCGCCTGTTACAGCCGAGTTACTTTTAGACCCTGGGTTCTGGCCAGCTGGTGCCCTTACCAAACTTTTTTGTTCCACGTAACCGTAATCGAATTCCTCGTGCAAACGCTTCCACTCTGAGAGCTCCACAGATATCAAAAAACTTGAGTCGCTCTCCCTCTACTACCAGAATGTAAGGGGGACCAGGTCTAAAACCAATGACATCCTTCAGGCATCGACGGCTAGTGGTTTCGATGTCATAGCATTCACTGAAACCTGGCTCCATGAAGGCATTCTTAATGCTGAACTCTTTGGTTCCTCCTACCAAGTCTTTAGGAGGGACCGCCCTACTGACTCAGAAGCTCGTGGGGGTGGCGTACTTCTTGCTTGTAGTAGCCATCTGTCTTGTAACCCAATTTCGCTTCCTAGTTTCTCTTTCCACCTTGAGCTTGTCGCTCTTAAAATTTCATTATGCAAAACTAATCTCTTCCTTCTGTGCTGCTATATTCCACCAGATATGATAAGCACTCTTGACGATGGAGGTAAAAATCTCTATGATATTCTCATCTCTTGTGTTGATCATATCCTGAGTATGATGGACACTGATGATGAGTTACTTCTCCTAGGGGACTTCAATTTACCCAATATTCAGTGGGTATTAGATGAAGATGACGATAACTACCTCCCCGAAGGCAACCTGAATTCTAAGGAATCCTCCTTTCTCAATTCCTTATTCTCACTTGGCCTGAATCAAGTGAGCGGTGTCTCTAACGTGTTGGGGAGGCAGTTAGATCTCGTATTCTTTACGGACTCAGTAAATCTGTCTGTCGAACCCAGTCCAATAATCCTGACGTCAGTTGACAATTACCACCCTCCTCTCTTGCTTAATTATTGCTTCAACTCAGAGTACAATTCTTGTCCGGAGGTGGTAAGCCATTCCTTTAACTTTAAAAAGGCTAACTTTGGGGAATTGTTATCTAAGCTTGCATCGATTGATTTCAACAGCTTGCTTTCCGCAAATGAGTTGGATGTCGACGTGGCACGGTTTTATGCCGTACTTTATGAAGCCTTCGTTTCTTGCGTACTTTTTGAGCAACGAAAATTGCCCAGTTCATCTCCACCCTGGTTCAATAACGAGCTGAAGCATTTAAGAAACCAGAAGAATAGACTCTGGAAAACCTATTTAAAGAGAAAGGACTCTTCGAGTCTCAATTCATTTATCGATTGCTATAAGAGTTTTCGTTCACTCTCTTCTGCTCTGTATCGAGATTATCTCAGCAGCATGAGGGACAAAGTGTATACCGATCCTAGAAACTTCTTTAAGTTTGTCAACTCTAAGAAGAAAGTATGAATACTATGCAGCACATTAACTGGTCTAGTTGTGAGCCATCCGAGATTTGTAACATGTTTGCATCTTTCTTTCACCAATCTTTCACTCCTTCTGGTTTTCTGCCTAACGACAATAATTTTCGTCACATAACTCCAAACCGAGAGGCTCATAGCTTATCTCTCTCAATAACCAGTGACGATATCGTGAAACATATTAACGAACTCCCATTCGACTTCACTTCCGGCCCCGACGGTATTCCTCCTGCTGTCCTTAAGTCCTGTGCGGAGGTTCTCCAGTCTCCACTGAAAACCCTTTTTCAAAAATCCCTGAATAAAGGGTATTTCCCTACTCTCTGGAAAAATTCGTTCATAATCCCTATTCATAAAAACGGGAGCAAGAATGAAATATCGAATTATAGACCAGTTGCGAAGTTGTCTGTTATACCGAAACTTTTTGAATCGATTATTTATTCGGCAACGGCGCCTATCTGCAAGAAGCTCATCTCAACGAATCAGCATGGTTTTCTTGCGGCTCGTTCCACCACCACCAATCTACTCGAGTTCACTTCTCATGCTGTCGAGGGCTTCGTTTCCGGCTGCCAAACTGATTGTGTTTACACCGATTTTAGTAAGGCATTTGACAAGCTCTCCCACTCTATTATAATTCTTAAACTAAGAAAGCTAGGTTTTCCGCAAGCCTTTCTAGTATGGTTCCAGTCTTACTTAGCTGGCAGGACCTACCAAGTTCTTTTCCGTGGTTCCAAATCTGCAACCATAGAAGCGTCACCCGGTGTCCCTCAAGGCAGTCATCTAGGACCTCTCCTCTTTATTCTATCAATTGATGACATTGTTCCCTTGCTAAGAAACTGTAGAATTTTGATTTACGCTGATGACATCAAATTGTACCGTCACATAAAGAGTATTGAGGATTGCAAACTTTTGCAAGTTGACCTTGACTCCTTTCACTCTTGGTGTGTTAACAACAACCTGGTTCTAAATATCAGTAAATGCAAAGTCATGACTTTTTGTAGGAGACGTAGTACTATTATTTATAACTACACCTTTCTTAATGAGGGTGTCCCTCGTGTTAATTTTGTTAAAGATCTCGGGATTAGATTTGATAGTAAGCTGGATTTTTCCGCTCACATTGACTATATTTCCTCCAAGGGTAGTTTAGTCCTGGGTTTTATCAAAAGGTGGTACAAAGAATTTAATAACACCTTGATCACTAAACATCTTTACATTTCTCTAGTCAGACCATTACTTGAATATGCGTCCCAGGTTTGGTCTCCTCACTACTCTTCGCACGTTGGAAAAATTGAATCGGTCCAGCGAAGGTTCGTTCGATTCTCACTGAGTCATCTTCCTTGGGAAGCCCCTTTTGTTCTTCCATCATACGAATACCGACTTAAGTTACTTAACTTAAGCACTCTTCAAAAGCGTCGTGAGGTGGTCGATGTGGTATTCGTTCATCAACTCCTCAACGGAAGGGTTGACTCAAGTTTTCTAAGTCGCCGTGCGTGGTTTAGAGAGAGCAGTTATAATTTGAGAGGGCCACCTCTCTTACACATCAACTCCTCTAACACCAATTACGGTAAATTTGAACCCGTAAATCGAATGTTCATTAATGTGAACAAAAATATTAATGTTTTTAGCGTGACCATAAGCAAGGATGTTCTCAAAAAGAGTCTTAAACTCGCGTGACTGCTTATGTGTCTCGCTCCTCCTGTGTTGCACGTTTCTTTATGTGTTCGTTCTTACTTTTTCTTGTTTATGTTTGCATGTCTTAGCTGAGCCACTGTGCAGTGGTAAATGTGACCGCGTTTGTGTGCAGGGGCCGGACCGGCTTGGTACCGGAGTGCTGGGGAGGGTCGAGAAGGAACCCGCATTTTCGGTCGCTTGCTCGTTATGCGGTGTTTCTCTTCTTATACCTTTTTGGGTGCTCTCGGCCGGTTCGGTCCCTGCACATAAGTCCGGCCCGTTTCTCAGCCCAGCTGAGAAGTGTACCTTCTGAGCTAGAAGGATAAACTCTATAATAATAAAAGCTTTTAAAGATCAAATAAAAGCTTTTAAAGATCAAAAAAGCTTTTAAAGGTTAAAAAAAACTTTTAAAGTTAAAACAAAGCTTTTAACGGTAAAATAAAAGCTTTAAAAGTAAAACAAAAGGCTTTTAAAGTTTAAATAAAGTTTTTTAAACGTAAAACAAAAGCTTTTAAAGCTCAAACGAAAGCTTTAAAGGTAAAATAAAAGCCTTTGAAGTTAAAACAAAATCTTTCAAAGCTTGAGCAAAAGCTTTTAAAGCTTAAATAAAAGCTTTTGAAGCTTAAATAAAAGCTTTTAAAGCTTAAATAAAAGCTTTTAAAGCTTAAATGAAGCTAAATGCTTTTAAAGGCTTTTTGCTTTTTTGCGATTTTTAGAAAATGTTGAACCGCATTTTCTTTAATGGGAAATTGTTAGGTACCTTCCAGGGATCCTGCAATTGAAATTTCACCAAGCAATTTTCAGTATTTCCCGATATAATGAGCATTTTAAGGTCTTCCCAGGAGAATTCAGAAAATGGCTCATAACAACTGAACCCCTTGGAATTTCCCGGAGAACTGAATTAATCTGGATCTGGCATCAAGCTTAAACAAAGTCTTTTAAAACTAAAGTTAAAATCTTTCAAAGGTTAAAAAAAACTTTTAAAGCTTAAACAAAAAGTTTTTAAAGCTGACACCTATAGGTAATAATCCAATATCTCCGAAAAACATGACCATCGTTACATATTGTTTGGCTGGCTGCGTGTATGCCAACCAATTTAGTGAGTGATTGCCCCGAGAGAGAGAGAGAGAAAAAAGGGAGAGGAGGCGGTAATTTTAGTTTAATACTTTGGCTCTATGGAAGCGTAGAAGGTGCCATCGGCGATGAGTTTAATGCGCGACTTTACGTCTGGTCTAGCCACATTGAGGCGGTTTTCGAGGCGCCAGCACAGATAAACCAGTTGTATTCAAGATGGTGATGAATATAAGACTTATAGCGCGGGCTTTGGGAGAAAGTAGATACTTGCATCTCTTAAGAAATCCCAGGAGCGTGATGCCTATTTAGCGGCTTCAAATATATGGTCATTCCATCGAAGATTTTTTGCCAAAAATTCAATGAGTTCGATGTCTCTGTTCATAGAGTTGAACATGTACTCGCGGTCAAAATGACGAGGACCGGCACATGCTTGTCTTATATTGGAGTACTATTTATTTATTTATTTATTAAGCCAAACAAGGCACACTTAAATTAAAATACATAGTAGTACACAGTTCTTATTATAAATAATTACTGAAAACTTAAGCTACTATTGTCAGGAAAGTTGGGGTTATGTTAGTAGGGATCTAAGTTTTTTCTTATAGGATGCCTTGTTGGGTGAAGGGGAGAAACAGGAGGAATGACTGTTGAATACCATACAACATCTGTTGACGGGCTCGTTCCTAGCGTAATCGGTCCGATGTGGGTATTCTTTAAGCAATTTAGTGTGTCTGGTCTGTCGGACTTCATCATTGAATTTGATTTTGTCCGACAGAAACTGCACTTTAAGTTTTCCGCTAAGGACGTCAAAAGCAACGCAAGATATGAGCAATTTTCTCCTGCTTGATAACGGCATAAGGTCAAGCACTCTGAGCCTGTCCAGGTAGTGCGGTAGGGTTTGGTAGTTGCGAGGGTCATGTAGATTTCTCAGGGCGAAAAGGAGAAATCTCTTCTGAACTGATTCAATCCTGCTGCTACTAACTTGGAATATAGGATCCCAGATAGGACACGCATATTCCAGGATAGGGCGGACTAGAGAACAGAAGAGTGTTTTCGTGACCCATACATTGTCGAATTCCTTGGCCCTCCTCTTTATGAAACCTAAAAGCTTGTTGGCTCTGGCAGTAATATTATCGTAGTGCAGATTGAAATTAAGTTTTTTGTCTAGGACTACACCCAGATCTACGATATGATCAACCTGATTGAACATCATGTCGTTGAGATAATAGTACTGCTTATGTGTGTTTCTTCTACGGGAGAAGGTAATTGCATGACATTTGCTGGTGTTAAGTTGCAATTTATTCGTGTTGCACCAGTCTTGCAGGGCATTGAGCTTAGATTGCAAGTAGGAGACATCGGTTTGGGACTGAATGACATTATATATTTTGAGGTCATCCGCATAGAAGAGATGTGGGACATTAACTAATTTTTCTGATAGATCGGAGATGAAGATATTAAAAAGAAGAGGACCGAGATGACTACCCTGAGGAACGCCAGAGGTTACTTCGATTTCATCAGATAGAAATCCTTGGAATCTGATAACCTGTGTTCTTCCGTTCAGATAAGATTTTAACCAATCAAGGGCAGAACCTGATATTCCAAATTTTAACAGTTTTCCAATTAGAATGTTATGGTCCACTCGATCAAAGACCAGTTCTGAGATTAGGACCATAAGGTTTGAGGTAGTTGAACGCCATTTTCTGAAACCGTGTTGCTGCTCATTTAGGTATGGGTCGATTAGAGGGGCAATCTTGTCAAAAACAAGTTTTTCTAGCGTGAATACTTACTTACTTTGACGACTCTGCAACCGGGATCCGGTCCTGGACTCTCGCAACTGTTCTCTCCACCGGTTCCGATTCTGAGCCGATGTCATCCAATCCCCAAGCTCTGAGCGTCCTAGTCTACGCCATCCTTCCAGAGGTGGTTGGGTCTCCCTCGCGGTCGCCCCCTATAGATCTTACTGTACTACCATGAATATCCCGGAAAAAAACTACCAATCCAGTTTATTAGAACTGCGTCTCCGGAAATTTCGTACTGAATGAAAAGTACCCTCAATAACGAGGGACAGCATGGCATTGGAGGAGTTGATGCCGAAGTTAATTTAACTGAGCTAACTGGTATGTTAGCAATGGCATTATATAACAAAAAAAATTATAACTTATATTAATTAAAGTCGATCCACTTTTGTCATAGCTAAGACTTAGCAGAGCTATAATTTTGCAGAACAAACACGCTCTGAGTAATGTATACCTGAACACAGTACAAATCTCAAAAAATAAGGGTACTCGTAACCATACAATCATGAACAGTCAACAAAATCAATCTTTACAAATACAAAAACAATACAACACAATCAATCTTTACAATACAAAAACACAAATTATAATTTTGACGACAACTTGATAATGATTTTGTCCACAATTTACATATGTTTCATTAACAATTACCTCAACAAACGAATTTTGATCTGATCAAAATTTCTTATTATACACCAACGTCGAAATCAATACATCTTGAACGTCTTGATTCTGGCAATCATATTACTGAAACAAAAATTGTTCGAAATCGTCAAGGTTTACCAAAAAAGGTCCACCCATAAACATTTTGATATCTGCAGCCTATTTCGAGATAATAAGGGAAACCCACAAAAAGGTTCAGAAAAAACGTGTTTATAGCATTTTTTATAGGACGCCCTACCATAATAAAAAAATGCATAGTTATCATCTAGCAGGCGGATGAACACTAAGGATACACTGATATTGGGAGATCGAGTACAAACAGCAGACACTAAAGATAGCTCCTTTTACAACATGTTATAATTCACAAGCCGAAGGATGAAATAGAATACTTTCCTTTTGGGTATATATTTCATTTTATATTTTGAATAAAACTCCTACGTAGAGTAAGGCCATTCAATGACTATCTCACCGGGAGAAGATAAAGTGAAATTTTCAGTTAAGACGAGGAAAGCACATCCTAAGCGTTTATCTACTTTAAAAGACCTTTTATTTTGCTGCCTACACTCCTTAGATTTGGGGCCCTCACCAACCTCATCACCAAGAGAATCTAACTAACAAACCCGTTTACAGTCTGAACACTCACATTCGAACGTGTAACAAATTAATCCGTTAAAAAAATGAAAACCCTTTTTTTCACGATATGTTCGTAATGCCACTATGTATATGCGCTATCCTGGCTACCTCCGAAGGGATAATCCATCGAAGTTAATCCATTATTTATAGTGAGAACTCCTTATCAAGGCAGATTTGACTTTGCGAATATTTTGATAGATCGACTCTCTAATGATTAATGATAAGTTGAAAATTTTTAGCTAAACCCTCTTAGGTCGGTCTAACGATGGGAATCATCTTAGGACTCCAGTCCAGGAAATTCTTCCTTTGTTCGACCCAAAGGATCCAGTTAAACCGACACTTTTTCTGCTTTCCTGTGTTCCCGTTTTTTTTGCTGGAAGTAGGGCGTAAAAAATCCTTTCGTTATTTCGAAATATGCTTTTCAAAAGGATTGATTATGTCTAATAGAAGCAGTTGATGTACTCGTACAGGTCTGAGGGCTTTTGATTTTCTTTTCAGCTGGATCGATAAGGTATCTAATGAAGTGTGAAACCAACAGCCATGGGTTAGCTTTGAAGAAAAAAAAAGAAGCGTTCAGGTTTTTAGCTTTTCCTAGACTTGCAAAAAGGTGTTCATTACTCCTTTTACATGCTAATTTGGACGTGATTTAAATTTGAACTAATCCAAGCGAAAGTGCATTTGAAAAGCGAATGAGGAATCTTGTAGTATAAAATTTCGTAATTGGATGTAGTTAAAAAAATATAGTGTTTATGTACCACTGATGGTAACCTAACAGATAAACAAATAGATTAAAAAGAGAAATATCTATGATACATTTAGTCCCAAATCTTTACAAAGAGCGGCAAAAAAGTTTGATTACAGAAAGGCATGAAGTATATTGTTAAGTTTTTACGGCTTAACGAATTGGTAAGATTAATTAAGGAATACACTTTTTAAATGTTCAGTTTATCTTCTTTATTAACAATTCAATGACTACAAACACAAGTCTTAAAGTTCACTAATTTTATCACTTGCAATTTAATATCGCTTACTAATAAATGCTATCTATCGCCTTGTAATTCACTACTTTATTACCACTTTTCGCTTAATAATACGGCGTTTACATCGCCTCGAAAACAAGTGTTTTCATGAACTCGTTTTCGGAAAACGAGTGAGGTGTTTACATCGCCTACTGCTTGTTTTCGAGTGACAGTTATGCCTATTTCATTAAATTTTCATTTAATTATTTCGTTTTAACTTTTTTCCATGGCAAACTGAGAATTAAAAAAAAGTGTGATACGGAAAATGACATGCGTATAACTAGTGCTGAACGCTGAATTGCGTTCTTGGCCACACTTTTCTTGTTTTCGTTGTCGTTTTTATTGAAAACAGGTTCCCAAGTTGTTTTCGATTTGTATGAAAAACACCTGTTTTCGATTGTGTCTTTGCGCAAAACGCCAAATTTTGACGAAAACACGTGTTTTCGAGGCGATGTAAACGCCGTATTAGGTCACTTTGATCACTTAAGCTACTGACAGAAACAGGCGGTATGTGGCGACTTTTCACTGACATGATGTTGCGGTGTCGGCGGCGCGCTCCGACTTTGAACACAACAACGAAATCAAAGTGACAAGTGGACATGATAGGAAAAAAATTGAAAAACCTGAATGATTTACATATAACTTTTCTATCCTACAGGGTTTGTCTTTGTTTTAGGTACTAATTTAATTACCCCAATTTGGAAAAATAAAGGTTTTCATTAAATATAAAAAAGTCATTGCCCGCACGGCGTTAGCGCCTGTTTCTGTCAGCAGCTTTAGAGCACTTCATCGCTTTTCTAATCAGAAACTGACTGACTTTAAATGCCGCTGCCTCTGCATTTATAATATCCAAGCTCCTTCCTTATCCAATCGCTATATCTTTCCACATTCTTCAGGAGAGCCCTCTATTTTTTGCACTTTCGAAACTTTCTTGAAACTTCGAAGCTTTAAGTTTTCAATTACGGAATCTCCCTCTGTACATCCCCTTCGACATGTCTAGTAGTAAGCTTAGTTCAGAAGATAAATGAGGTTTCAGGTTACGTGGAGTCACTGGGATGCTTGTTTGGCGATTTGGAATATGTGGTCGCTCCAGCGCAGGTTTTAAGCTACTGTCACTAAGGTACTGATGTTAAGGGATGCGATTATTGCTACACCATCCACTGACACGGCCGGAGAGATCTGCAGGTTTTATTGGAAATAAGACAAAATTTCGTTTTGGAGGTATTGATTGAGTTAAACATAAGTCGGCCAACTTCAAGACAGATTGTGGCACGTGCTTGCCTTGCATTATCGATGGTGTAAGGGTAAGGCAAAGTACAGTCATGAACGAAATTTTACAGTGGGTTGAAAGGGACAGAAAGTATAGGTCATTTATGAATTTTAGAAAAAGGAAGGGTGTTAAAATTGACCCCTCGGGGACACCGGCGGAGATTGTGTGGGGCTGAGATTTCACGCCACCCAATACTACCTTGTCAATGCCAATAGCTTGGGGTTTACCTTATAGAGCAGGTGCCAAAATCTAATAAAATCCGATATCGAGAGAAACCAGGCCAGGCTCACCACATCGATGCATAATTTTTTTCGAAGTTTTCTAACGGACACCTTCACACCTTCTGCTTGAGTCATATTTTTTCGATATGGTTAGAACATAAGAAAGTTTCCAAGAGTCTGAATAAACGTCAGAGAAGTAGGATAGGGTAAAAACTTTTCGCAGAGGTTTAGACAAAGGTCAGGCGCATGTCTTTAGGACGAATGCGGGAACATTGTCATGGCCAGTGGATTTGTTAACATCAAGGTCTTTTGCCTACCTAAGTAGAGTAGCTAATTTTACATTCACTCAACACGACAATTTTCCGCCATCTTGGCTTTTTCCAAGATTGTCGATAATCCAGTTTTGCCTTTTTGTTGGAATGTGATCTAGCAAACACTGTGTGGTTAGGCTGAAAGCTTTTTGCGGTTGTGTCTCGGCTCATGCCTTCGCTAGAATGAAAGTTTTTTGTAGGATATTGGGGAGGGGGAAACTTCGGTATCGTTGGCGCACGCATTTTGCTTTGCATACACACTTGGTGGAAAATTTGACTCTCTATCGAACTTGCTTCCCTCGTTGCTTCCCGCCATGTTTTTTTGTCATTATGTTAGCTTTTTCACACATTTTTGCTTTACTTTGTCATTTGTTTTTATTCTGATAGCTACTTTACTTATATACCTCTCGAGCCCTGAAGATAACATTGTCCATTGTCCACTTTTGGGTTGGCATAGCAGTGTCGTGCAGAGAAGAATAAATCAATGCTAATAAGAGAAGAATAAATCAATGCTAATAAGGGTATGTTGTCTGTTATCGCCTCCTCGTTGCAAATAAATAAAGAGGTAGTGGACGTGGTAAAATTCTTCTTGGGCGACTATGGACTTTACCCGATGCTGCCTGCCAGCCGTTGTATTGAAGAGTTTACTTCTGTTGAATATTAACACGAAAAATTAGATGTCCTCGCAAACCTACAAAATAAAACAAATTAAAAAGAAATTAAAATCAACAAAATACTTCTAGGCCAGTTAATTGAGATATTTAGTTCAAAAAAAATCCTGACACTGATATTTTTTTTTTAGTTTGTTCATTGAATAGCGTACTTTAACCTCATGAAAAGTTAGGGGAACCCCCTAAAAAACGATCCCCTAAAAAAATACGTTTTTGGCTAATATCTCTTAAACGGTAAGTATTATCATAAAATAGTGTTTACAAAGTTTGTAGATTATGCAATTATCTACAAAAAAATATATTATACATTTTCCCGTACGAATTGCCATTAATGAGATATCGCCGTTTTAAAGATTTAAAATACTCTTTTGCGACTTGTATAGGTCATCAGACGTTCAATAAATCCTTTGTTGGACTACGTGGCTAATATTTTCAGGGGTGATTCCTGGATGTATTTGGAGAAAAAAATTTTTCTAGAGAGGGGGCTATCCCCACTACCCACTAAAATACAGGGTGTTTACGAAAAAAAAATGTATTTTTTTAAAATTTACTTAAACTTTAATTACTCCTAGACTAATTATCGTAGAGCAACGTGATTAGACTCATCTTTTAGGTAAATGTGTATTCTGTTATTTGATATAAAGATCGAAAAGTTGAGTGACTCCGTTTAGAAGATATGTAGGTTTAAAGTATGACAAAATCCCAATATTCTTCGTTTTTCAGCATTTTTCCCATACTTTAAACCTACATATCTTCTAAACGGAGTCACTCAACTTAAATTTTAAATCTTTAAAACGGCGATATCTCATTAATGGCAATTCGTACGGGAAAATGTATAATATATTTTTTTGTAGACAATTGCATAATCTACAAACTTTGTAAACACTATTTTATGATAATACTTACCGTTTAGGAGATATTAGTCAAAAACGGAATTTTTTTTAGGGGGTCGTTTTTTAGGGGGTTCCCCCAACCCGGCGAGTGATAACTTTTCATGAGGTTAAAGTACGCTATTCAATGAACAAATTAAAAAAAAATATCAATGTCAGGATTTTTTTTGAACTTTTAGGAGAAAATATACTTCCCCGCCTGGGCTATTCCCTGGCAACACCAAATATGTTCAATCCAAACTCCCTTCAGCGCCAACCATCCTAAAAATATATATGTACAATAAAAAAACTTAATAAAAACAGAATAAATAACGTCTTTAACTTATTTACAACAAACTAAAAAACCTACTGTCAGAAAAAGACAGCTGATTTCCAAACCAGAAAATTTTATTCACAATAGCATTGATTCCAAGCCCCACCGACTTCTATTGTGACAGCAAGAATAAACGCGTTGATCGAAAAATTCAGATCAAACATGGTCTTCATAGCGGATTAAGCTTGAGGAACCTGTGATCTCATCCCAACCTTTATCACTGTCGTATTGAGACAGCATCCCATTCGAAGGCTGTATTGAGGCCTATCCCTAGACTGAAGTATTGATTCAGTTGTCCCTTGAACTGACGAATTAAGTCAGAAAAACCTAGTCTAGATTTTAAAATAACTTACAAGTTTCAGCAAACCCATTTGACGAACATCAGAGGGATTCATTAGATTAGTCAATAGGCGCAGGTGGTATTGACAGTTTTTATCGTGTGATTGTCAGCTTAGTAATTGAAACACAGAGATAAAAAAACGAAACATATTTTTTGTTCTATACATAATGCAGTTTTCAAATATGCTTATTTTTTAAAAATTACTTTAGACAAATATGCTCCTTCTTGTCTTTCGCATTCTTGGAGCCAGCTGTAAAAAGATTGCATGACACAGTGCAATACATCTGAGCCGATCGCTCTTATTTTGTTGGTTATGTTGTTTTTCAACTCCTGTAATGTGTAGGGCCTCTCAACAAACACTTTGGACTTCAGATATCCCCATAATAAAAAATCGCAGCAAGTCAAATCCGGAGATCTTGCCGGCCAATTAACATCGAGTCGCCCCGGAAACATTCATCTTAAAAGCGCACATTCGAGCTGTATGGGTTGTTGCTCCATCTTGTTGGAACCGTAATTAATTATTGACTATGTCTTTTCCTAAGCGAACCAATTCATCAGCTAAAAATTTTTCGATGACACTGAAATAGCGTTGCGAATTGCAGTAACTTTCCGATCCTTTTCTTCGAAAAAAAAATTAGAACCTAGTATCTCGGAGACAGATACACCGCACCACAATGTGGCTTTATCGGAATGCAGAGCTTGCTCATGCTCATGCATTTCTTGAGGCTGTTCTGCCGACCAGTAGTACCGCATACTCTGTTTAAATAGAACCTGTGAAATGAAAATGTTCCTCATCGGACATTTCAGACGAAATTCGTTGCGGCACAGGCCAAGAATTCATGGCCATTGAAACTGCATAATATATTGATTACATTTATTGCGCAATATAACAGGCCAAACCAAAATGGGAAGTGAAGTGAAGTTAGAAACCATTGCATATGAACGTATGAGATTGGCCAAAATGGAAGTGAAGTGGAAGTTACATCTACTTCAGTTTAAGTAAGTCTACTTCACTTCTACTTCACTTCTGCGTTACTTTTCATTTTGGTTTGGCCTAATGTCACCTACTCAGTTTCTGTCTTCCCACCACAGCACTCACAAATGCGTCAGTATACCTATTGCCGGCGGACCCTTACCTGTAAAATAATGTAAGGGCAAAACCAGAAGTTTCAGTAGGTAAAAAGAGGTTTTTTTATTCACATAGAAATGTAGCATTCGAAATTATTAATTGAATTAGATTATAAATAGAAGTGTAGAAATCGGAGTTATAAATTGAATTAGATATTATAAATCGAATTAGATATTGCTTGTTGAATATTTGCGCAAGAAATCGAGGAATTAAAACATATTTAAAATAGCGGATTGAAACGTATTAATTTAAACTTGGTGAATTTTGAAGTGTTTACAGGTTTTAAACTTTGAATTAAATAATGTAAAGAAAAGTATTTTGTTTGAGCTAAATATTGAAATCGTGCAAATTATTTTCAAGGTGAACACTGAACAACTTCTCAAATGTTGTTTTGGCTTTCCTGATGGTGAATATACTGGAATTCCTTACTCTCGACGATATGATTCACTCGGGCAACTCCTGTTCTGATGGCAACTTTTTTTTAGATTTTATTGTGTTCATGCATTCCCGATTAAACCATTTGTTCTGCCCAGGCTTCGCCGATTTGGTAGAATGGGGAATGAACAAATTAGTGCTGTGTCGTTCGCGAATGATCCGTTCGTACTGAACGGAACAGTGTACTGAGCCAAATGAACTGGTTCACTAAGTAGTAGATGTTCCGTTCACTCGTTCACTGGTATTACACTGGTTCAGTGATACTGAACTGTGTTATGAACCATGAACGAAGAGCCAAATGTACGGGTCTCTAATGAAATGACCTGAACTTTTGAATGATCTGAAAAAAGAGCGAATGAATGAATCACAATGAATACATAAGGGGTGCGATATATTTCTCAGAGAACTTGTTTTGCTTGTATTGATGATATGTAAGATGTGAGTTGCAATTTCTCTCTAAGCAATTCCAATTTGAAATAGACATTTTGAAATAGATGAGAGTTAAAAAAGTTTTATGAAGAACACTTAAGATTTAGGAAGCGTTCTAATTAGAATTTCACTCGTATTATTCGAGTGTAGGAGGATTATTTATAAAATGTAACGGAAAAAGAGATTTTAAGAGGAGATTGTTTTTAATTTATTTGAACAGAATATAGTATGGCCCCTATTCCCATAGTCACCTCACTTTTTTTCTCACTTCACTTTTTTTGTCACGTCACTTTTAAAGTGGTATTCTCATAGTCGAGTGACAAGGGAAAAGTTAATAAGAGAAAATGTCACAAAACTGGGTGTAGTATTCTCGAAGTCATTTTTTGTAGCAAATGTCACTGAAAATTGTCATTTTTTATCACTTGGAATTTGTAGGTGACGCCACAATTTTTTTAAAATGAATAGTAACAGAGGGTAAGAAATATGTTTTATTTTAATATTTTCGATGATTTATCATTATTCTTATATCCTAGAATTAAAATAAAGAACAGGATATGTAAATAGAAATATATCATAAGAATATAGAAATATCGTCACTTTTTCTACAGCAAGTGACTACGAGAATACGAAAATTGGTTTGTCACATTTTTCAATGGGTGACGTGACTACGGGAATAGGGGCCTATATCTTAAGGGGAGTGAATTAGTTCGAACTGGAAGTTTGATTTTATTAGGAAATTCATTAATTCTTATCAGTAGCAAATTTTTTCAAACGTGGGTGCATGGCTTGTCCAGTTTTGTATTGAACTGTATATGTGTTTGTAATTGTATTTAAGGGCTCTCCATGTTTTGAAGTTTTCACCAAATTTACGACAAATGAGCCAAATGAACCGAATGAACGGATCTTTTGAATGGTTCTTTTTAGTGAGCGGCACCAAACGAACCAGTTCACTGAAAAGAGCCATTTCGCCCACCACTAGAACAAATGCATTCCTGCCTGTATGATCCTGTTTATACGGATGGTGGCAGTCAACGGACTAGAAAAAAAGTGGAAGTCCCGGAGCCAGTTGGCCTTCCCGTAGTGCCATACAATTATCTTAACTGATTTGCTTAGGGTTGGAAATTGATATGGCACGTTAGCGTTAATTAGGCAGTGGTCCGAATTACCAAGATTTGAATCGACTTCGGTGGAGTACCGCCTGTTGGTTAAAGGTAAGAAAAAGGTCTAGGAAACTTATGATCATTATGGGCGGAAAGCTATGCTCCAAGGTGTACCCTGCACCTGACACCTGGGGCCGGATTCCGCAACAGTTAGTTTTTAAGTGTGCACGAAATTTCGTGTGCACCTTTGTTCTGCGATTCCGCAAGTGTAAATGTGAGTTTTTTTGACATTTCAAGTGTGCACTTCGACCAAATTTTTTGCACTGCCTTTTACTCGGTGAATTGCAATATTATATTCATGAAGTTGAATTATGGCGGAGAATAAAAAATTGAAAACAAGCAAGGCAAACGAAGAGCAAAAATTATTTTTGATAAATTACATGGAGGAGAATTTGGATTTTGCCCAGGAGAGGTGTGTTCCCGAGTAAAAATAAAAAAACAGCCTTATAAAGGGCGAAAACCGGCCGCTTGGCTTTTTAAGGGGCATATGATGGCGGTAGAGTTTTTAACCATTTTTAATGGGAGCACATACGGCCTTACAACGGCCAAATTTGACCAAAAGTTTTAAAAGGCCAAGTACTGAGCTGTAGAAACGAGCATTCGACGGGAAATTTGAGCCAAAAAAAGAATCTGCATCAAATGTATTGTTGAATGTGTTTTATGGTAACTTCATCATTTTCGTTATCTACAATGGTTCTTTCGATTTATCCTACTTAAAGATATCGATGCACAAGAGAAACGAGCCCGCCAGTCGTCGGTTTGTTGTACGTGAAGTGTGTGGTGCGTGTTGATTTATATTTTAATGGGAAATTTTGTTATTTAGCGGCTTGAAAAAAAACACAACCGAAAAAAATCAAACATTTAATTGCAGTGAAATATATTTTCTTATAGGAGGGCGAATATCCACGTTGCTGCCACTGTACCACCGTCGTATATCCGTAATAGCAACCATACGGCCGCCGTACCACCGTCGTATGGGCGTTATTGGAACTGTAAGGCCGTTGTTTCACCGTCAATCGCCCCCTGTACGGCCGTACTGTCCTGCAACGAGCCTTCTGTTAACCGCCAGATGGCCGAGGACTATGTTTCAGTCACAGTCGGCATTTGCCCGTTCTAAGGCCATCATTTATTTTTACTCGGGTTATCATTTATAAGTTAATTTAATGTTAAATTAAATTTCTTTTAAACGTAGGTTTGAAGCAGCCAATGGCGCGCATGTAAAGCAGAAAAAATGGGATGATTTGTCTATTAAGCTAAATAGTATTGGAGGAGCTGTTAAAAACGCGATACAGTGGAGGAAATTTTGGACCGATCAAAAGTAAATTACACTGCCTATACCTATATTCTTTAATTTTTCTTCTAATTAATTTTTATACATTTTGCTTGTTTTCTAAAGATTGCGAGTAAAAGAACGTGAAGCTCTCGTAAAAGCGGAATTTCAAAAAAGTGGAAGAAATGGAATGAAGCTTTGAATTTTGAAGGAGTTAACCGCATTTGAAAGTCGATTATTGGCGTTTTTGGTACCTGCTGCAATAAGTGGCGTTGATAAAGTAACAGAATTACCCGAGTAAAAATAAATGGTGGCCTTAGAACGGGCAAATGCCGACTGTGATTGAAACATAGTCCTCGGCCATCTGGCGGTTAACAGAAGGCTCGTTGCAGGACAGTACGGCCGTACAGGGGGCGATTGACGGTGAAACAACGGCCTTAAAGTTCCAATAACGGCCATACGACGGTGGTACGGCGGCCGTATGGTTGCTATTACGGGTATACGACGGTGGTGCAGTGGCAGCAACGTGGATATTCGCCCTCCTATAAGAAAATATATTTCAATGCAATTAAATGTTTGATTTTTTTTCGGTTGTGTTTTTTTTCAAGCCGTTAAATAACAAAATTTCCCGACTGGCGAGCTCGTTTCTCTTGTGCATCGATTCTTTAAGTAGGATAAATCGAAAGAACCATTGTACATAACGAAAATGATGAAGTTCCCATAAAACACATTTAACAATACATTTGGTGCAGATTCTTTTTTTGGCTCAAATTTCCCGTCGAATGCCCGTTTCTACAGCTCAGTACTTGGCCTTTTAAATTTTTTGGTCAAATTTGGCCGTCGTAAGGCCGTATGTTCTCCCATTAAAAATGGTTAAAAACTCTACGGCCATCATATGCCCCTTAAAAAGCCAAGCGGCCGGTGTTCGCCCTTTATAAGGCCGTTTTTTATTTTTACTCGGGTATTTACAGGAGATCCTGCTAATGAATCTTTTGAGATGTCCAATATTTATTAGAAGAAGAGACTTTAAAGGAAAAGACATTTTCAGCATTAAGCCCACGTACAACTGTAGGACCGATGTCAATAACGTCCACAACCGGTGTTGAGCAAACACAAGCAAAAAGGAAAAGAGCTCCATCTGGGAAAACTCCTCGACCATCCTCTTTTAAAGAAAACATTTTAGAAATTGAGAATGAAAAACTCATGTTTGTTAAGAAAACATATGAATTAAATAGGGAAATGTTTGACTGGAAAAAAAACTACCAAAAACAAATATTAATTTTAAAGCAAAAAGAATTGCAATTAAAAGAAAAGGAAATAGATTTAAAAGAGAACAGTGTAAAATAAAAATAAAAATATTTAATTGAAAGTGTACATACATACAGTATTTATTAATATAATAATAAAAGAAATTATGACAAATAGGTTCGCACTATATCTTGACAATTTATTTGGCCTTCTCGCAACATATTAATGCCTCCTTCACTGTGGTGAATTGTTAAGTCAGTGGCTTCCGTTTCGATTTCCTCAACAAGTTCGCTATTCGGTAATGGTACATTTGCTCTCTGTAAAATGTTATGAAGGACAACACATGCATTTATTATTTTTCCTGCTTTTGTCGGGTCGTAATGTAATATTCTTCCCGACGAAACACAACGAAATCTCATTTTTAAAATACCTATGCACCGTTCTACCATACATCGCGCTTTTTTATGGGCATTATTGTAATTTTCTTCAGCTGCATTTGATGGTGAACTGAAGGGCGTCATTAACCAAGGTTGCTGTGGAAATCCACTATCTCCAAGCAGCCAAAAATTCCTTTTTCCTCTTTCATATTTCGTTTTAAAAAAATCTTGTAAAGCTGACCGACGCCATATGTAGGCGTCATGGGATGTTCCAGGAAACTTTACATTTGCATAACAAATAATGTGTTTTGAATCGCATACTAAAAGCACATTTATAGAATGCCCTCCTTTTCGGCAGTAATATGCTTGCTCAATATCAACCCCTGGGGCAATGATTTTAATGTGGGTTCCATCTATGAGACCCACAATTCCTGGGAAGGACGCAAGATCAAAAAAACCCTGTTTAATGGTAGCTTGTTCCCGTTCATCAGGGAAGTACACATAATCTTTCGATATTGCATTTAAGATGTCGGCGACTTCGTGAATACACCGATGAATTGAAGTTTGAGACATACACGCCATAAAATCTTGTCCAACTGTTCTTTGAAAACTTCCGGATGCAAAAAATCGCAATGCGCATAGTAATCGTAAATGGCCTGGTACAGCAGTTTCTCGTTCATTAAGGAAAAACCATCGTTTTATTTTATCCAACAACTCGAGACATAAACCTTTCGGAAAGCGATATAAATCTATAAATTGCTGGTCTGTTGTTTACTCAAATGGATTATGCAAATCCCTTAGGTTCCTCCTGACGATAACTAATTTTCTTCTACAAGAAATCATGTTAAAATTACTTATAAGATTGATTCAACTACAACTATTTTACCTTCGTTCATATCTTATACGCCTTCTAATGACGGAATCGAAAAACGAACTCATTTTAAATAAATTTTACTTTTTCACTACTTTTTCAAACTAAAAATTCTCGAAAATATATTTCCCGGGACCCGAGTAAAAATAAAAAACGGCCTTTTAAAGGGCGAACACCGGCCGCTTGGCTTTTTAAGGGGCATATGATGGCCGTAGAGTTTTTAACCATTTTTAATGGGAGCACATTCGGCCTTACGACGGCCAAATTTGACCAAAAGATTTAAAAGGCCAAGTACTGAGCTGTAGAAACGGGCATTCGACGGGAAATTTGAGCCAAAAAAAGAATCTGCACCAAATGTATTGTTGAATGTGTTTTATGGGAACTTCATCATTTTCGTTATGTACAATGGTTCTTTTGATTTATCCTACTTAAAGATATCGATGCACAAGAGAAACGAGCTCGCCAGTCGTCGGTTTGTTGTACGTGAAGTGTGTGGTGCGTGTTGATTTATATTTTAGTGGGAAATTTTGTTATTTGACGGCTTGAAAAAAAACACAACCGAAAAAAAATCAAACATTTAATTGCAGTGAAATATATTTTCTTATAAGAGGGCGAATATCCACGTTGCTGCCACTGTACCACCGTCGTATACCCGTAATAGCAACCATACGGCCGCCGTATCACCGTCGTATGGCCGTTATTGGAACTGTAAAGCCGTTGTTTCACCGTCAATCGCCCCCTGTACGGCCGTACTGTCCTGCAACGAGCCTTCTGTTAACCGCCAGATGGCCGAGGACTATGTTTCAATCACAGTCGGCCATCATTTATTTTTACTCGGGGATATAAATAAATTTATATAAATTCAGCCCACTCAGCAGAAATTTATTTTCATTCAGCACTCAATAATGCACTCTCACTTGCGGAATCGCTTGAATTTCAAAAGTGTACACTACAGTTTTCAGTGAATTTTTTCTGCAGTGCGCACGGTGAAAAAACTAACTGTAGTAACTGTAACGGAATCCGGCCCCTGGTATTGACGGACAAAATTCGTCGACCGACAGATATTTTTGGCACATTTCTTGATTTTTTTTGTTTATTTGTTTTAGTAGTTTGTTTTTTTTAGTTTAAAAAAAGTAAACGGCCCTCGATTTTCGGATATGTCTAGTACTTGAGCAGCAATCATCATCATCATCAGGAGCTCCACAGCCTATTGTTGGCCTTGGCTTCCTCCAGCATTCGCCTCCATGATTCTCGATCTCTGGCTCGACTTTTCCAGTTTCTTATTCCCAACTGCCTCAAGTCTTCTTCGACGTCATCTATATATCTTTTCTTAGGCCGGCCGGGTCTGCGTTTTCCTGACGGTACTTTCCCCAGCACTATCTTTGTCGGGTTCCGTTCCGCACCTCGTTGGACGTGACCAATCCATCGCAGTCTGTTTATTTTGATCAGTTTGACAATGTTTGGAATCTTGCTGATTTCGTACAACTCTGAGTTGTATCTTCTTCTCCAAACGCCATCAACCTCTATTCCTTTGTAGATCGAACGAAGAATTCTCC
This sequence comes from Thereva nobilitata, assembly GCA_963855945.1. Lineage (NCBI taxonomy): Eukaryota > Metazoa > Arthropoda > Insecta > Diptera > Therevidae > Thereva > Thereva nobilitata. The sequence continues at coordinate 50,715,515 of OY979694.1, read as the reverse complement.
TTTCAAATCTTCCTACCAATGCTTCGTCTGCGTTTTTCAATGTCCACACTTCCGAACCATATAGTAGGACAGGCCTTATTAGTGTCGTGTAAAGTGCCAGTTTCGTCTTCCTTGATATATTTCTAGACGTCAGGTGCCTGCGTAGACCAAAGTAGCATTTATTAGCCAGTGCTATTCGTCTTCTGATTTCGGCCGATGTATCATTACCTTTTGTTATAATCGTGCCGAGGTACACAAACTCATCTACTGCTTCTTTATTGTAGGTGTCTATCGTTATGTTCTGTCTGCTACTTCTGGCGTTTTATGTGTACATATACTTTGTTTTGTGCTCGTTTATTTCCAACCCGATTTTTTTTGCGGCTTGCTCAAGTGCTACAAAGGTCTCCTTCATGCTCTCAAATGATCTTCCAAGGATAGCTATATCGTCGGCAAAGGCTAATATTTGCACTGACCTATCGAAGATGCACCCTGATGTGTTAATCGATGCATCTCTTACTGCTTTTTCTAGGGCCACGTTGAATAACAAGCAGGATAGTGCGTCGCCTTGCCTTAATCCTCTATTTGTTCTGAGGGGTGGGGATAGTTCACCATCTATTCTGACTCTACACCTTGCATCTTTCATCGAAATTTTCGTCAGTTCTACTAGGTGATTAGGTATTCCGAGCTGCTCCATAGCATCAAATAACTCATTACGGTTCACACTATCGTAAGCATATTTGTAGTCGATGAATAACATGTGGATGTTTATGTTAAATTCAACAGCTTTTTCTAGGGTTTTGTCTGAGTACAAATAGCTGGTCGGTTGTGGATCTTCCAGGACGAAAACCGCATTGATACTCTCCTAATATTCTTTCCACGTATGGTCGTAGTCTAATATAGAGTACACGTGAAAATACTTTGTACGTTGTGTTCAATAGCGTTATTCCTCTATAGTTGTTGCAAGATAGAGGGTCTCCTTTTTTGTGTAAGGGACACACTATGCCCTCGTTCCACTCATCAGGCATTTCTTTCCGTCTCCAGATTTCCACTATTACTTCATGTAGTTTTTGGATAGTTTCCTCTCCGCCTTGCTTAATGAGTTCTGCAGGTATGCTGTCAGACCCTGATGCCTTATTATTTTTTAGTGCTCGCAATGCCAGGCGTACTTCCTCTTGAGCAGCAATGGTTGCAACAATAACTTTTATCTTAACATAAAAATACTTAAAAGAATTATTTGAACTTATAAAAATGCAATCTTAGCGAAAATACCAATTATTAAAAGTAAAATTACAGAATTAGAGGTTACTGGATTTGCTTTGCTTTTGCTGCTTCAGCCAGAAACTGTATCGCGTTAGTCCTTGGACAATGATTTTCAGCGCCTGGTGTTCACTTAAAGAAACTTACTTTTACGTTAATTTGTTTGAAACTAACAATAATGTAATATGGTCACGTTTTCAATAACGAACAGATTTCTTAGAATAGTAAGATACATTTAAAAATGCGTTGCACGTTTCTTAATATTTACACTTTGCCCAATTTCATTTAATGTTAGTCCCTCAATGTCCTTGCATATTTCATAAGCATTAATCTCGTCCAAAAAGGACGGTCTTAATTTTGCAATTCGCAATTGTCAAAGGTAAGATTTAGCAAAGTAAATTTTTAATTTCAAGAAGACTCATAAAATATTTATAAATTTGTGAAATTCTTAAATTTGTTTCGAATTCAATTTACACATTTCAAATAATGCTTTAAGAGTAAAAGTGCTTCTTATCCTTCATCCTTGATGAATGCGTAACACATTCTTAGCAACGATGCGAACATGAAATCTCAATTAAGGCAAAGAAAAGTTCGCCTAAGCTCGAAAATCTGTGTGATGAACTTTTTCATAAGGCGTGTCACACCCTAGTCAAATTGAAATCAATATCCTCCATCTTAGGTACATATATAATCCTGTCTGATACTGTTCGGGGATTATCATATGAATCTCACGTCGTCTCATTTTCCTAACATTTGACAAGATTTAAATATTCGCATACATATCCACAAATCGTCCTTTGTCAAACGAATTTCCATCTATTAGAACGACACACTAGCCTCATTGTAGTTGGGGGGTTTTTGTTGCTCCGCTGGCGGAGGTTATTCTTTTATGCTTCTGAGAATTATCGCTCAGGCGGAAATTTTCCCAAGAAATATAATGCTTCTTCCCTAATATGCTGGGATTATCATTGAACAACGACAAAGGAAACTCTATCTCAAAGTGCGCGAAGAGGGCAAAGCCCGGAGACGGGGGAGTGGGTGGTGTGGGCAAAGGACAAAAATTGTTGGGTTGTGGTGAAAAGATAAAAAACACAGTGTCGATGTGTGTTATCGCAGCGTGAAAATACAGCACACACGGCATCGAAAGAGAATTTCACTTCGTCAACGATGTTTATAGAACGGAGGTGGGTGAATCTATCAACACATTTTCGTTTTATTCCTCGTTGGATTACACTTTATCATATTTTCCTCCGTTCGATTTCTCTTGCGCTGGCCCCGTCGATGACAGAGCTTCCCATTCGCATGATTGCCAGCATATATATGTATGTGCATACATTGAGCGTAGCTATCCAGAAATGAGGTTTGACAGTAAAATCCTGATAAAACTTGCAGTTGATTGGTTTAAAGATTGGGTGGGAAGGAGCGCTAGAATGTTTAATGGTTATCTTGTTTCCACAGCGTCTGCCGTTAGTTAATATTTTACCCTGAAATAAATTTACGTTAGATTGTTTCTGAAACTCGAATAAATCAAATTTAACATTTGGAAATTTCGATAGCATCCAATAAGGAAAGTAGGGGACAGCGGGGCGGTCCACCTCGTGTGGCACATGTTTTATGGTGCCTGTTTTATTTCTGTCTAAATCATATAAAAATAAATAATATAATAATGTTATACGATTTTAAAAATTATTCATTTTTAAAGAAAAAGACGTCTAAGCTTAAACAGTAAAACATAAAATACCTGCACCCTTAAATTGGGATTCGCGATGGTCACATAAAGATATGTAGATACATAGGTACATTATGTTCTTCGTTTGCTTGTAAAAATTAGGACTGCACTGAAGAAAGTTTTTGCGCCAATTCTGTCAATAGAATTATGCCAATGCCGAAAGTAGACGTAATAGCTAATGCAAACTGCTACATTGTTAGTTGCAAATTTACAAGTAAGTAAATATCTGTAATTTTTAATAATTTTTATCGTTTACAACTTTATAAAACTTATGTGCTAAACATAAATGTCAATCTAAGTACATATATCCGGATTTCTACGCTCTCAACCGTGGAATCATTGTTGGACTTAACTTCAACGTGCATAATATAAATTGGCTGAAGTATTCAAATTGCCCGAGTGTTTTTTGCAAACTCGCAACACAAAACAATTTGCACCAGATTGGGTGAGTTTCGGATATTGCAAAATAAGGAGCATATCTCCTTGATCTGTTTCTTACTTCTCACCCAACGGGGTATTTCGTGTACCCTTGTTGACCTTGCATCAGGGTTAGATCAAATAGAAATGGAAGAAAGTGATAAATGCAAGACAGTCCTTTTCTACCTCAAATGGTTATTACGATTTTAATCGGATGCTATTTGTACTAAAAACCGTTCCGGCTACCTTCCCGAGGCTCATGAACGCCATTCTATCTGGACTACCTGCTTCTTCGCTTAAGGATCATGAAGAAAAATTAACTGTAACTTTCAAAGACTACAAGCCAGCAACCTCAAGCTCCAACCAGATAAATGTGAATTCCTCCGCAAAGAAGGTGCTTATCTTGATCATATAATTTCTAGTTCAGAAGTAAAACCGAATCCAGAAAAAACGTTAAAGGAAAAACCATAAAAGAAAACAACGAGCTTTCCATTAGGTCTGGTTGTTTGAGTGAGTGAAAAAGCTGCGCTTTCAAACAACCAGAGCGAATGGGACACTCGTTTTCTTTTATGGTTTTTACTCTATCAAAAACCTTTCCAGGCCTAAATCAAGTAAAGAGATAAAAGCGTTTCTTGGATTAGTAGATTTTAGATGATTCGTTGCAGATTTTAGCAAAATCTCCAAACCGCTAACTGTCAAGTTCACATGGAAATCTTAACAAAAACAAGCTTTTACGAACCTCCGGGATAAGTTGACATGTGAACCAAGCCTTCAATACCCAGACTTCGACAAGGAATTTGTAATCACAACAGATGCTTCCAACTTTGCCATTGGCGTCGTGTGTAAGTTCAGGTGCAACCCTTTGTACTACCAGTCCATCATATCGTTCACGTCATGGTCAGATGTCTGGAATAAGAAAGGTTAAGGGGAGTATGGGGGTGTAGGAGCAGATAGCGATGAACCTAGGATAGGGACGAATGTAAGATTTGTAGATTATAGCCCTGGCGGACGCGACGGCTGTAGGAGGAAATGTATCCTTTGAGAAACCCCAAGATTTGTGAAGCTTGTTTTGCAATTTGGAATATATGATTACTCGAATGCAGATCTTGTACATTTATGCCCGGATTCACAGTGTTCACTTAAGCTTTCGCTCAGCCTTGAGCTTTCGCTCAACTCATTTTACTGTTTCACAGTAGTGGTTAACTGTTGAACTTGGTTCAAAATTGAGTTGAACTGAGCGACTAAATTTGGGCACTTAAGCCAAAGCTCAGGATATAAGTGAGAGTAATGTTATTAATTTTAGAGAAATCACAGTGAACTTGTGTTTATTTATTGATTTTAATTATAAGTTTGAAGTTTTATTTTTCAATTGCAAACAGAAGAGAGCATTCTATTACAAAGCAAGCCGTAACGAGTGCTAGAGTGGATAGAAGGCTGCTGTGTAACTCTAAAGATGGAGAGATTATTTCTTGCCGCTTTGAATGCTTCATTTTCACAGGAACCTGTAGAAAACATATCAATGCGCAGCAAATAAGAATCACGACACGTGCATCATCTCAGACAGAAATAGCAACCACAATTCTTGCAATGGCCAATGTTGCCAGAATTGCTAAAAACCGACTTAAGCTTAATAGCAGACGCGATACATCCACGCCTGGAAATAGCCCGGAACAGCTGTACCATTCCGGAGGATTGGTCGGAAGGTGTCATAGTCAAACAGTTGGGTGGGGGGTTACCGAACGCTTAGAAGCCAGCTTGATTCAGAAATTGCCGCTCCTGCATATACCATATGAACACCTTGAGAATCATACTGGACAGTTTCTGGATTACGATCCCCATTTTACCTGACAAAATAATAATATTGATAAACGCTCCATATAACAATTCCAAATGCAGAGTTCCCCACAATGGAAAATTATCTGAAACTTTGAGGTGAGCTCAGGAGTACGATAAGGATGTCTACTTTCGTCGTACTCGTTCTTATAGTAATAAGGGGCCATATCTTTTCAGAAATCCTTACAACTAAAGATAAAAAACTAGAAAAATAACACAATTTATCAACCAAAAGCAAAAAATACCCCAACTGATTCAACCACAGTGGCCTACAAAATCCGGTGAACTAAGCTCAGCTGAACTGAGCACAACAACAAACTGTGAAACAGTTTTGACTAGAGCTAAAGCTTAAAATTACTGCTCTAGTTCAGCTGAGCGAAAGCTCAAATTGACACTGTGAAACCGCGCATTAATATTTTTAATTTCCCATGAATTCCAGTTTTAAATAATCGGTATGATCTATTTTCCACAGATTTTCTTTGCTGTCAATGCACGAAATTAATTTTTCGCCGTCATTTTTTAGTATAACCTTACATTCGCACGCCTTTTGTTTAACTGAAAAATTCAGACTCATCTGACATGGCGCGATAAGGAAACATAAGGCGGCGTTCATACTGAGGCGATATTCGATAAGCGACATATTGCTAGAAGGTTTCACACCAGCGGGCGATAAATCGGCGCGACCTGGGCGATAAAAATGTGGTGGGAGCACAATTCTCATTACTTCAGTTACAAATATGAGTTCAAATGAGGAAGACGTTGTAGTGGCTTATTGGTTCTGGAGTAGAATGACAAGAATAAGAAAATACTGGGTCCATCCCTACAATCTTACCAACGTGCACCATAGCTCGGCTGTTGTTTCTCGAGACTGTCTCAACATGAATCAAAATTTAGGGAGTTTTCTCGATTGAATCTTGAAAATTTTCATTTTCTGAAATTCCTAGTGTCACGAGCCCTTGAAAAAAAGATACTGTAGAATAGAAGCATTGTAGTAACATTACTAGCGATGGGAAATAAATTATTTTTCTTTCATTATTAATATGAAATATGTTTAAAAACAAAAGATAATTCAACAATTTTTGCGTGTTGATTCCTGTGCATATCTATTTGAAATGGCGCAATTTAGTGAGAAATTAATTAAAAATCAGAGAACAGTTGTGTAAGGGAGAACCATAGTGATCCAAGCGACATTTTTGTCAATATTTTCTCAAATGAAATCTTTCATGCCATACTAATCCAAGCACATAAATAACATCCCATTAATAAATTTTATGTGCTTGGATTAGTATGGCACGAAAGATTTTATATTTTTCTGTGCATTCAATTCAAAAATTCTATATTTCCAAAAATGTCGCTTGGATCACTATGGTTCTCCCTTACACAGTTAACTGTTATATATTGGAACTGTCTTTTACATGCATGCATTACCTCTGCCTTCTCTATGAATGCAAACGGTAGGCTTTTTATTGCACTAAAAACAAACAATACACTGTAAACTCAAGTGTTTAGTTGCTAAACACTTAAAGCGTTTAAATCGTTGTAGACGAAATTTAAACACTTAGCGGCGTTTAATGAGTAAACATTTAAGTGTTTAATTAGCAAACGTTTGTAGCGTGTTTTTGGTTATGAATAATACAAATTATGTTGATAGAACTATTAACCAATATTATATTAAAACATAATACTATCATTGCAAAAAGTGAAAAAAAATACAAAAAAAACAAAAAAAAAAACAAAAAAAAACAAAAAAAGAATCCAACCCAAGTGCCGTTTTTCCAAGCGGTCCCCCGACTAAGTACAAACCACTTCCAATATTGCTTGACTTCCGTGATAGAACAGGATGCGCTTTGCTGAATATGCTAAATGGTACCCTTGGCGGGAGTTAGTATAATTGCGTGAAGTATGGGTCGCTCATATTTTTTCGTCTTATCACTGCAAATCTCAGCTTTTGAAAGTGTTTTATTTCAAAACGCTTAAAACGTTTTATTTTGACGTCACCCATTTGATTAACATTGTAAACATTTTTTAAACGCTTAAGTGTTTTAAATGTGTCGAGGATGTTAATCAAATGGGTGACGTCAAAATAAAATGTTTTAAGCGGTTTGAAATAAAACACTTCTAAAACCTCAGATTTGCAGTGATACTGATAATGCAGGTTGCGTGCGCAACTGACTTATTCAGCAACACACTTCCATTGCTGAATAAGTCAATTGCGCACGCAACCTGCATTACTGAAAATGCCCATTATGCATCGCTGTTTATAAAATCGTTCTTTATAAAAAACAACGAGAGCCATTCTACTGAGTATGCTATTGGCACCCTTTATGGTCACCAGGATAATTGCCCGTTTTTTTCTTCCTCTACAATTTTGCAAAACAATAGAAGCGATTTCGTGCATCCCTGTGGCGGGAGCGTGCATCCTTTTGGGGGCCAAACACTCATAGTTTTCAAGATATAATCGAAAAAAATGGGATCATTTTGTGATTTTTTTACGCTTTACGGTGTGAAGCCGACCTCCCACATGGCAGCAAAGTTGAATTTCGGATTCAGCACCCCAAAAAACATAATAGAACCGCTGAGAAAAAACTTCCGTAATTTTGTTGCGAAAACAGCAGTTTTGAAAACCGATTGATTGGACTATACACACGATGACGTTTTGGCGTGGCGTGGTGTGATTTGGATGGATGGAGCGCTCATGTATGGAGTCTTTAGACAGGCGGTCACATATATTCCCTGCTGTGGCAAACCTGTGTTCGAACAGGCTTAATTGCATTATATACATGCATATTTTATTAGAATATTAATGGTATCCGGGGTCATCATCACCCCATTTTGCAATTGGCAATAATTTTCAATGGCTGAGTCTTTTCAGGATAGCATAAGCCTTGCTTCTTTTTTCTACACCTACATATATACTACAGCATGTGGTTTTTCTTAACCTTATAGCTCTGTTTCCACACGAGCGTTCACCCGACACGACAAGAGTCGGCTGCAAAAGTGGTTTATTGAGAAGAGCGTGAGAGAGGACTATGGGTGGTGCCACACAGGAGATTAAGACGCACGGTGAAACCGGTTTTATGGGAGAGAAACGAGGTAAGAAAGGGGAAAGTAGGACGCACCTGCCGAAACTTTAAGGAAAGAATTTTCATCCAAAAATTAGTTGGGTGAAAACTAGCGCATATGAACATTTCTTTCTCTTCTCCCTTCTTAAATGTATAAACAATGGCACGCTCCAACACACATACAAAGTTGCATAATTGTACGATACAGAATTAATCAACGAAGGCGACCACCTCGTGTAGCAATAACAAAAGAGGGAAAAACCGGTTTCACCATTGCGTCTTAGACTGCTGTGTAGCCTGTAGAATGGACACAATTTTCATCGTCCTCTCTCACCCTCTTCTCCATAAACCACTTTTGTAGCCGACTCTTGTCGTGTCGTGTGTACAATGGTGTGGAAACAGCCTATGAGTGCTTAGGTAATGTCTCTCCATTGTGCAAGACCAAGGCAAGACTGCAAGACCAAGACTAGTCTGAAATGGCACCTCCCACCTTTATTGATACCAAGGCGAGGACTGTAGTTGCGTAGTTATAGGACGGCCTTATTTGGAATGATCGATAAGCTCTCCTCCTACTCCTCCTCCTCCGCTCTATGAACTTTTCGGAGTGTTGTTCTCGTGGCCTCAGTTTTTTTTATGTGGAAGACTCAGGGAAAGCACTTTGTAGGTACTGTCGACGATCTATTTTTTTCATATAGACTGCAATGTCGAAAAGCAAGCTCTAGTCGATAGATAGAGAAGGGAAAGAGAGAAGTGAAGGAAGGAACTGCCACAACCACCTACTCCCAAATATTTCTATGGCCACTCTGGCATCGGGGCAACGAGAAACAACTGGCTGGGGTGTTATGCCTCCTGAAACGAGTTGAATCCCATCAACCAACCGATGACATGCGCTGGTGGAGCGGGGCAGTGCTAGCCGAAGGCTATGACAGGATGAATGAGGAATATGAAGGGGGAAGAAAAGAAAGAAGGTGGGAAAGGCGAAGGACTCTGGTGCTGCCGGGATTCGAACCCGGGACCTCTGGGATGGTAGGCAGGCGCCTTAATCTCGACACTACCGAGACCCCCTCTGTTGATCAACACAGATATTATTGCCTTAAAGAATTCTGAATAAAGAAAAATGGGCGTGCAACAAGTCTGGTTAAAAAGAGATCCATATCGAGACATGAATGTTTTTGTGCAGTGAACGCGACGACATATACCTGAACCGCTTTTGGTTTCAATAAGATGGCGACATATAAAAACACAACGCCTTGAACCATGTACTTACTTACAGCAAGATAAGTTCCCAGGCCGTGTTATTTGCCCAAAAGATGATGTGAATTGGTCAGCGAGATTGCACATTACCCTTCTTCCTTTGGGACCAGGTCAGATCGTGAAAGGCGGAGAATTGCAGAAATATCTTCTGTACAATAAAAAAGATAAAGATTCGCTAGTAATAATTTAAATAGTATTGACTTTTGGGGCACGCTTTAGTTAAAATCTACCGCATTTATTTCGAAAGAAACTTTGTCTTGTCAGTAAAATATACAAAATTCCATAAAGGCAAATGTCCATTGAAGGCGTTAACAAAAAAGCACATGTCCAGTTGTGTCGCTGCAAAAGGGCAAATGTCCGTTTTTGTTTTAATTTTTTCTCTTAGATCGGTTCTACACTTTCAATTTTCTGTTCAAGTTTGCGATGTTCAACACTTCCTTCTCTTTCGCTCGTATGCAAAATTAGAAGAGTCATTTTCTTGAACATAAAATGGAAAGCAAGAAAAAGTTGAACAGAAATTTCTATTCAATTTTGGATCTTGCCTTCAACTTTTTTATGAGTGTGGGTATATGCGTGGGAGTATAGGTATAAACGCATAGCTGTGACAGCCAAACAATATCTTCGTCTTCAAATCAATCACATTTGATATAAATTTGACATAAATGCATACCACACTTTATATAAATTTGAAATTAGTGTAGACACAACTTAGCTTCACCTCTGGAGTCTACACCAGCTGTTCAATTCAAGACCAAATTTCTAGCTAAAAAAAGTATTGAACATCGCAAACTTGAACAGAAAATTGAACGTGTAGAACCGGTCTAAAGTATTAAATATTTTTAAAATATTTTTTTTGGGTCTGAATGAGTTCAAATAGTTAGACAACCTGTCATAATCCTAAATAGTTAATGTGATCAGGAGCGCGTTAAAAAACCTTACTATGGTAAACCACGAGGTAAGCTGTGGTTATGCTGCATCACTTCACTTAACCACGAAAGTTTATGTTTACTCATGGAGGATTTTGAACGCACAGTGGTTAACTATGAGTTAAAGAAATGACATTTTTTTCCATAAAATAACCTGCGCTATTTGCTTCAATTATTTCGTATGTGTCCATTAATTATTTATTTGCAATAATCTAACAAATCCCCCTTTGATTTGTTCATGTGTTTAACATTAAAACAACTGTCAGAGAGTTATTTTTATTCTTCTTCTTCTTAACTATCGCTAACCGAGCAGGATTAAAATTTAACTACACCATGGTTCACCACGGGAGTTTTTGAACGCCAAAAAGTTATGCTCGTGGTTATGTTGTAGTTAACCACGCAGTTTTTGAACGACAAATGTTTACCGTAGTTAACCATGGTTAACCAAAGTAAGGTTTTTGAACGCGCTACAGTTCAGAGACATAAACAGTTTTCTGCGTTTTCTGAACAATTATTCAAAACTGGACATGTGCCGTTTTGTTCGCTCACTCCTCACTTATAAAATTTCTGATGATAAACTGGTGAAATATAATTGAATAAGTCTTCATGATAAATTTTAATTAAAACCAAAATGTAATTAGACACCCCGTCGCGTCAGACGGTAATTGAAACGCCGTCGTCTGAAAAATTTAGGGTTCGGTTCCATGTTGAAAAAGTTTATGCTGAATTTGACGAAAAATTATGTTCACCTTGAAGAAAACGTCAAAAGCGCTCTGTTGACTTAACGAATAGCAAAAATTTAATTATTACTAATAACCAGCAGAACATATAAAAATATGAAACCTTTGAAATTAATAATTTGATAAGCAAATGGAGACAGCAGGCAATTTCCCAGTCACGGTTTAAAGATATTTTATTAGTACTCAATGCGATATTTGAAGATTGAAAGATGATTTAAATGCTTTCAACTAAAAACAAAACCATATCTTACGGCAGTAGTGGTAGTACATTAAAGAATTTTTCTCAAATTAGGAGAGTGTTACGTTTTTACGGCTTAACAGATTCGTATGAATAATTAAGGAACACAATTTTTAAATGTTCACACAAAACTTTTTTAATAACAATTCAATGACTACGAACACAATTCTTAAAGTTCACTTATTAATACTTGAAATTTAATATCTCTCACTAATAGCTCGTATTTATGGCCTTCTAATTCACTATTTAATTACACTTTATCGCTTTAGGTCTCTTTCTTCACTTAAAATAGGATACCTACTTCCATAGGTCAAAACTAATCAAATCTAATCAAAAACTTACTCTAAATATCGTTACGCCTGTATTTATATATCCAAGTCCTCTCTTATCCAATTTTTACATATTTCTGGAACCTTCTATTTATCGAACTTTGGTGTCACCATATCTAGAAACTTCGAAACTTAAAGTCTTCAATTACAGTTCGATCAAATTCTAACTAATAGATGTCGCGCCGTTAACTTACTGCATAAATCGTTACAAATTATATTTCGTTCAAATTTATTGATGACACTGCCCCTTCTTAGGACTGTTTTTCTCGAACAATTGTCCATCCTGATATAGGCACAGAATGTTTTCTTCTTTGCCTTGGGTACTTAACACCGTTGATCGATGATTCGTACTTCGATGATTGGGTACTTAACACCGTTACCGTCGTAGGATTTTATAGAGCCCTCCTACTGACGCTGAAGTTTCTGAGATTTCCATTTCCGTCGCTTGGTGTTTCTAATATGATACTATTGAATTGATCAATGGCAAGACCTGTCCAAAAATGAAGTTCGTTAACATCTAATCCAGCCATGAATTGAGTTTAGGACCATTAACAGCTTCAATTAACAACGTCATCATATCCGAAACAAGGTCACCGTTAAAGTAATTGATGACATTTACATTATCCAGCAATTCGTCCTAAATAATATTTATCAAATGCTCTTCACACATTCGTGCTCTATAAATTAAAGTTGCAAAAGTTTTAAAAACGCAGGGATTCGCCTTAGGTTCTCATTTCTGCAGTGTCTGTACAGACAGGTACGAGAAGAATTAGGTGCTCTGACAAAATTGGGTATGAAAAGTTCGTTAGGCTGAGCTTGAGCGCCCCGTGGATTATCGACGGGTTCTGGAGCATCTACAACATTGTCAACATCAACAAGAACGTCACCATGGTCTTCTTGCTGGACGAAATTGTTGGCTCTTTGCCAGCATCTATGTCATACAGCTATTATATTGTTAAAAAGAACCTGAAATATAAAAAAATTGATAACATTTAAAAATCTATGGAGTCTACTTCCACTATCAGTTTTATATCTATGTTAATGACAGATGATGGTCATAATTGCTTACAATAATCAGACTCTACTACTGTATAGATAGTAAGCTAATAAGCTACGAGGCAATTCGTCATAAGGACCCTTAAATAAAATAAGAGAAACAAGATTACGATTAGATATTACGAACCTCCATGTTGTCCATGTTGCGAAATATATTCGGCTAATTGTGGTGAACTTTGGGGCAAAGTATTCTCTAAAACATGTCTTCTTTGTCGTAAGACAGAACGGGGACGTGTTATGTGTCGGCCAGTCCAGTATTCCAGCATCCAGTATCCAAAATTGCCGAAACTTTCTTCAACAAAATCATAGTCCTTTAACGTGCCAAGGTTAATCACAAAGCTATCATCACAATCCGGTAAATAAGAAGGGGTCAGTGTAAGTCGTAAACAAGCCGATAATGATAAACACGAGAGCAGCGATAAACGAACGAGTGACAAATGATGATTTTTCGTAGCATGCTTTGTTATGTAGCAATAAACAAAACAGCGAGTAGCGAGAGCGCAAGACGACAGTGTTTCAAAATATTGAACTTTTCTCGCGACGAGAGGGCGAGGTCTCCAATTAGAATCGTCTCGCTTCCTCGTTGCATTGTAAATGGGCCTTAAAATGAGCAGGGAGCGACGGTGCGGAGGGAGGGGAGCGGGCTGTTTCGCGCGCGTCCCCTCAACATCAAGCCAGTACCTTGTACTACCTGCTTGGGTCACTTCACTATAGTATTGGGTCACTTCACTATAGCGTGTTGAATTATTTTTGAACGATGTAAGTAAACCTAAGTCTCCAAGAGATGGCGTACCAGAAAAATGCTTTTTTTCATGTTCACTGGTTATAAACAAAAGTTCCATTTTAGAAGAATTTGGGTTAGGTTAGGTTAAGAAAAAATATATACTTTATACTTCCGCCCTATGTCCCATGAGGGATTAAAGGAGCAATTAGTTAGTTATACTTAATGACCAAAAAACCAAAAAAAAAAGTAATTTTCAAATCTTAAAATTCCACGAAAACCCCACATAAGACACTTCGAATGAGACATGTTTCAAATCTGTTGGAGAGTGAGAACGATTTTTCCCTTTGTCCTTTATCGAAAAGCACCATAATTAATTAATAATTGCATACTCAATAATAACTAATAACTAACTAACAAAAATTAATAAAATATATTGGACTTCCGTCCAATCAGTCTCCTTTGTTTCCGTTCAAAAGTTTTTTAAAAAATTATTTCTAAGCAGCTCATGTCCTATCTAGATCAAAGTGGTCTTCTCTCTTTATGGCAATCTGGTTTCAGGTCTGCCTTGTCGTCAGCAGAACTCCTATTGATTTTGAAAATTTGTTCCCCATTAAAATTAATGGTAATGTTTTACCCTATGTTGACTCTGTAAGAAATCTGGGAGTCGAGCTCAACTCCAAATTCAGCTGCTGTAATCAAACCGGAATTGTTTATGCCTGCCTTCGCCAACTCTGGGTATCCTCTAATCTATTGCCTCTTGTCTTACGTATACGACTGGCGAAGGCCCTGGTGATGCCTTATGGTAGCCTAATTTTTTCTAAACTTGATGCTGTTTGTTCAAGAAAAATACAAGTCGCGTTCAACGATACCCTTCGATTTGTCTTTAAATTTCGTCGTTTTGATCATATCACGCCCTATGCTTCCGCTCTGCTAGGTATGACGGTTGAAAACTACCTAAAATATCATCGACTAAAGTTCACCTTTAAACTTATATACAGCCGGTGCCCTGGATATCTATTTGCAAAACTTACCTTCTTGCAACTAAGCAGGCAATCTAGCACACTTTTGGTGCCTCGTAGAAGAACATTATATGGTGAACGCTCTTTCATGTTCCAAACTACACGCATATGGAATAGACTACCCCTATGCGGAGCCCGTCCTCTTGTCGATTATTCAACAAACTCCTGAAGGAATATTTAGTAATTAATAATTTGTAGGGTCACTCACATTTTGAATTTTTTTTATTTTTTTTTGTCTTTTTTCTTTATTTCTTTTTGAATATTTTTTACTTTATTTTCTTAATTTTTCTTTTTTATTTTGTTAATATTTTATTTTTCATTGTTAGCTTGTAGTTCTTAGTCTATAATTTTAAGCTTATTTTTGCCTAATGTTTCACCAATTAATTTTTAATTGTACGCGTATAAGAATGATGTTCTTTTGTACAATAATATAGAATAGTATATTCTGTAACAAGTTTGGAATGATGCATATTCAAGTGGAAGTTTGGCGGTCCACGAGTGCGGAATATGCCATTCAAAACGTGTTGCAGACTATACTTTTTCTAGGCCTCTAATTAGTTTTTATTAATATTTTGTAAAGAAATACGTACCTTTTGTAAAGCTAATGTCAAAAATATAATGTACAAGGCACAGCAAGATATTTTAACGCTAAATAACATATTAGTAGGGAGTGTTCATTCATAACAATTTTGTAATTTAATAATTTGTTAATAGATGGCCGCCGCAAAATTTATTAAAAAAATGCTATTGTTTTCTGCAATTTAATAATTGAATAGTTTATTTAAAGAAAATTTTTCGAACGGAACATCATTGATTGTTTATTATTGAAACAATCGTTTTCTTTCTTTAATTAATAAATTTTATTTTTCTTTAATTAATAAATCATATTCTTGGATTACGACGAACAGATGTCGCCAATAGTAGTCATTCCATAACAAGTGATGGAATGAATACTCCACACGGGTGTGGAATGGTGCTAATTCCGTAACTAAAAGTAATATCAGAATGCCTGTATTCTAACACAGGCGTAGAAAATAAATTATTATTATTATTCAGCATTTTTCCATATCTTAAATTTTAAAAAGCCTCGATAAAGAGGTATCAATGCAAAGCAGCGATATAGGCACAACATATCTTCTTCTTTGCCTTGGTTACTTGTTGAATCCTGGACATCGTTCATCTGTGTTAGGATTTTATAGGGGCCTCCTACTGGCGCTGAAGTTTCTAAGATTTCCATTTCCGTCGCCGCGGGCTCACCAACCAACGAGGTCCCCTTCCTTGTACTCACTACGGAGCTCGTATCTTGGTTTCATTCTTTCACTGATTCTTCATTACGATTCTTTCAACTGGGTCCCACGTTTCTCTTTTTGTTCTTTTTCGAGAACCCTTGCTGCTGTCACAAACTGTGCATTTCCCAGCTAGCACAAATTAGTAGCAATGGAGTTAATGTAACCACTAAAAGAGTCGCAAGATATGAAATGTAATGCAACTGTAGCTCCATTGCCACTGAAAAAGCAGATTTTTAACGTTTATTTTGTAACAACTTTGGTCCCAATGAGGCGACAAATGTATTGTAGCTATGTTTTAAATGGGTTGTTGTTACAAACTGAAGCTCCAGGCAAGAAGATGAAACATGATTGGAACATCCGGAAAAGTTATTGTTCTTTTAATCGAACAAATGTCATATGTATTTGTAACAAGAAAGAAGTCGTTGTTTAGGTGTGTTTCAAAAGTCAGAGATATATTGGAATAAAATTAAAAGACAAAACATTACTCAATTATGGACTTTAAAATCGAAAAATTGCATGATTTGTACACCAAAATTTTACAGCGAATGCCATTTTGTCGATGAATGTGGCTGACTTAAGGGGCCTATCCACTAGCGAGCATGCATCTAAAAGCTCGTTCTTGCGTGTCATGCATGCTCGCTAGTGGATAGGCCCCTTTACCCCTGAAAAATTCACACGCCACCCAAAAAATGAAAATATGGAAAATAATTTGGAAATTAAAGAATTTTCGAATTTTTAATTTCAGCATGAAAATCTCAAAACTAGAACTAAACACATTTTTTTAAGTTGCTAGTGTAATATTGCACTGAAAATTGTCATAAGGAACTACAAAATACTATAGAAAATCTTATTTGATTTTTTTTCAAATAAAACTGCATGGTGTAGGAAAAACAGAACGACGAAAAATATGGCGAGAATGTCGCTTTTTGACAGATATTTTCTAAAGTTCTTGCAAATGAATAAAAAACCTCCCTTCAGCGTTCTTGTAACTAAATGAATTTTATAAGTTCAATCCGCTTTTTTCTTACGTCATTGCAACAGAATAATAACCTCACTGCAGCGTTTTGAACATTTAGTTGTAATAGAAACTTGATAAAAACATATCGCAACTAAGTACACTACGGTTGCTAACTTGTTACTCTATTTGGGAAAGTTACAATAAAATAACATTTTTGAGATGAACTACAAAACGCAATGTTTTAATAACGTTAACTTAATTTAAATATGACATCTTTTATTGCAACTTTTATGGAACACTTTTACAACAAGTTCGTTTTTCCGTAACAGAATTAAAACTGTAGTGTAACTGAACCGGATGAATTGTTGCAAAATACTAATTCGAAACTATAATTTAACCTATATGTGTCTAAATTTGTTTTAAAAAACTGGATTACAACCCAAGTGCAACATATTTTTGTTACAAATTGAAATCTGTGCTAGCTGGGTTACGATACCAGTTCGTAACATCCTCCCGCATGTGAGGCAAATATAACCTTTCGCTTATTTTTGCCAGAGTTTTGATGATTCTGAAATGTCCTCCTGATTCGCTATTACGGCACTCCTCAATAATATATCTTATTCTAGCACGAGAGACTAGTGCCTGCATCTGATGAGAAGTACCGTCAGCTTTTTCGCAGTTGCGCTTCCATTTCATTATTCCTTCGCCAATATCCAATAGGATACTGGCTACTGACATAAAGTCCAAGGAGAGAATACACTCATCTGTTAGTTCAGCTACCAGGAATGAATTTGAAAATCAATGTCGGCGAGCACCACATTCATTATTATCCCCCCATATATGAAAGTACACTGGCTCTCCTGCTACAGTTTTCAGCCTATATATTTTCAACCACTTTTTACCGACCAAGTCAGTGCGAATGACAGATCTTGAAGCACCAGTATCCACAGTCGTGTATTTTTCGCTCCGATTTTTCCATTGATGACAAGGCTGTTGTTGCTTCGCTGCAGTTGTTTGATGTTGATGATGACGCCAGAAGCTTCGATTCCCCGGTTAAGTCCTTCTGGTCCCCTTTCTACCGCTGTCCTCAGGACCTTGGTTGAGGATCATTGCTGTTTGACGGTGACTAGAGCTGCCTGTGGTTGACCTCAAACGGTCGTGTGTAGCAAGGTATTACGCTGGTTGGAATGTGTGGTACACCATTTTAGACTGCAGTTGCTAGCAGAGTGTCCTTCACGAGACAGGTTAATTTTCCTTGATGATCCAATGAGACATTTCACTGCATTTTACATAAAACAAACAAATTCCCTATAACCAATTATTCCATTAATGTCCCAATTTTTAGTCATATAATTAGTCGGTAACTTTTGATCGCTCTGTTACGGTAAAGTAATACTGGATCAACTCGTCAACCAGCAGCGGAATTGGTTAAAGGACCTCATCAAAATGCATAAAAACCCATCGCCTGTACAGCATAGAAAGGCAAGAAGCACTACTCAAGAGCACTTAAAGCCGAAAAAACTGAAAATATTTAATTCTGAAGTTGAATTCCAAACTTCTGGATCACTTCTTTTTCATCAGAGCGGTTCTCTTTTATATAATATAAATACTTAATATATATTTCAAAGGATGGTCCAGTCGTCCACTTCTGCAGCTCGGCCTTTTCAGAGTAAGGTACGCAACCTTTAAACATGATGGGATACTTAAGCACTCTTCAACGAGAAACAACGTCCCTTCGTTTCCTTGAGATAATTCTTGGGAAAACTTTCGTCCTCCGGTAGTTTCTAAGTTTTACTGCTTTTAAGTTAGGGAAATTTTACACCTTACCCTTCCGGGATTTTACTTTTACCTCCATTATAAAGTATATATACAACCATCCATGTGAATAGAACATCGGAGTCTATGACTTTTACAGTGATGAATTTTTACCTTGTTAAGGTAGCTGAAATATCAGCAGAGAATGTTCTCCATCTTTTCTTGTTATGGTGTGTATAGTAGTAACTATAGACTGATGACTGCTAGGGTATGCGCCCCTAAGCATACCGGAGCTAAACTGTGGAAAGCCCTCATAAAATGTTTAGGTGTATTTAATGAGATTATGAAGCGAATTAACGTTGAACACTTGCATTGCTTTTATAAAATAAGAGTGCACTTCTCCCAAGAGCCTTTTTCCAAACTATCTTAATGGGAAAACCTTGACTCTCTCTCTCTATCTCTCTTTCTCGCTGTCTTTCGTAGAATTCAAAACTGTGCAATTCTGAATGCTGTTGAACTTTCAATTCAGTTCAGTTGGTTCGGTTCTGGTATATCATTTTGAAAGTTTATTTTTCTATTTCAAGTTTTTAATTATTGGACTATTATGAAGAAGGAGCTCAACAATCCTTTCTTGCTGCTTGAAGAACATTTTGTACATTTAAAAAGCAATGAAAGTTTACAAAGTCGAGAATTGAAAATTTTCCTATTTCTTTTTTCATTTCTATCTTAATAGCGAATGCATTTTCCTGTAGAACTTTTTCAATTATAGCACATACTTCTCTTATAGCTCGACTTCATTTCGAATTGCCTGGAAAAGTCCTGCTATTCAAAAATGCCTCTCTGGCTAAATGTATATGCATGTAAAAATGGTTGAGATTTGTGTAATGAACAAAGTTTGATAGACTCCGATAAGAGCCGCACTTTATTAATCGCTGTACATTTGGAAATAGAAGAACATCCCAACGATTTTTCAAATTATAACTTATGGAAATTGGTTGTAGTTTCTTGATTGAAAAATTGATAAAAAATTTACTAAACAGGAGAACAACTTTATGCATAATACATAACATAATCAGTAAGAGATTAGCAAGAAGGAACTCAATACAAAAGGTAAATCAACCAGTTATTGGTATGAAAGACAAAGACCGACAACGAGACCCTGCTCATCGCTATCACGGGGCACTCACAGAGAACATGAAGAGCAGAATAAAGTGGGAACGACACTGTGGCGCTGGCGCGTGATGCTGGCGCTCTTCTGGTGCGTTCTCTGGTGCGCGCCATGTCGCTGACTGCAAATACAATGCCGTGGCACTAAGTCTTGTTAAAAATTTTAAAACCGATGGAGCGGATTCGTTCTGTTTGAGGCTTAAGTTAGTCGAAATGGAACAATGCAAAAAAAATTCATTGGAAATTAATATTTTTTACAGTAAAATCCAAAAATTGGTTAAATACCAATGTTTTTTTGGGTACTTTTGACTTCAGCGCCCTCATTTATCAAAATTCCAAACTGGCTGGTGTACTGGCGCGCACCACAAGTAGAAAGTTGACAAAAGTGAGCGCCAGCGCCAGCACCACACGCCAGCTACACATTGTAGCTGCACTTCGGTTGGGCTACGTTTTTTACTTTTGACAGTTTGCGCTACAGCCCCAGCACCACGTGCCAGCGCCACATTGTAGTCCAGCCTCAGGCATGGGCCTTAGACAGGCTGTCGCACCCATTCTCTGCTGATAGACTGATGTATCATTCTCGCCACCCCCAATTAAAAACATGAGTGTGCGTAGGACCACACGTTGGAAGTGAAAACTTCTACGGCCGGCCAGTCTATATTTCCAAATCACTCTTAATATTACAATAGGATAAGGATCAATAAATTTTGTTTATATATATATATATATCTTATATCTATATATATAAATTTCTTCTGTCCGTGTGTATGTTACTGAACTCCTTCTAAACGGCTGGACTGATCTTTATGTAATTTTCTGTGTGTATTTAAGTTGATTCGAGAATGGTTTAGAATCACAATTTGAACCGATACCTAAACGGAACACCTGAAAAATCCAAAAAATTGGTAATTTTGGGATTTCTCACTTGAGATTACTTTCTAGCTTCATGGCCTACCTATATACTGTTTGACAGCTTCGTAAATGTGAAATTGTCATTAAATTGAATCGGACATTTTTCAAAAACCCCAATTTAATGACAATTTCACATTTACGCAGCTGTCAAACAGTATATAGGTAGGCCATGAAGCTATTAAAACTAATTCGCAGTGAAATTTATTTAGATTTTTCCGTACTTCCTTTGGGTTTTACTTATATTTCTTTTTAAAACAACCCCTGTATTGAGGCGAGCCATTTAAATCTGGAAGTTGGTGCAGCCGAACCGTCACTTTTACAATTTTAGATAGGTGGGAGTATTCTGCGTACCCTGATACCTTATTCATGAAAATAGGTTGAAGCGTTTCAATAACACTGGATGACATGTACAAATCTAAACAAAAAAATAAAAGGAGCACAGCAGATAAACCGTTATTATTTCCAACCACCCGAAAACTACAATTTTTGGTTTGTCTGACCAAAAACTATCAACAGTCGGCCACTTTGTAAAATTAGCATATACAACCTGTCGTTATCTGGAGTAAATTTTTTTTATAAGGAGTTTTTCAATCTATGCAGCCGACTAGATATTTTGGGTCAATTCGCAAAGACATTAATGTATACTGATGTGCCACGATTTTTCACATGGAACAAACAGTCAAAAAATTGGCAACCACGAAAGCGAGGCGTTCCAGTCGAAGGATACGTCGACATATTTATGGCAAATACTTTAGGCCGATTATATACAGTCCATCCAAAGCAACGCGAATGTTTTTTTTTGCGTTTGTTGTTGGTTAACGTTCCTGGACCGACATCCTTTCAATATTTGCGAACAGTCAATGGTATTTTGTACGACACGTACTTCAATGCGTGTCGCGAATTGCATTTACTGGAAGATGATAACCATTGGGACCTCACACTTGCAGATGCAGTACTGAGTTCCTTTCCTCATCAAATTCGTCAATTATTCGCTATATTATTGACGACATGTTTTCCGTCTGAAGCTTCTGCTCTCTGGGATAAATATAAAGATTCGATGAGTGAGGACATTCTACACCGCATTCGGATTGCTGATCAAGATACAAATATCGATTTTTCGACGGAAATATATAACGAGGCCTTAGTAAAGATTGAGGATATTTGTATTCTCATTTCGAATATGCCACTCATTAATTTCGGCATGCCATCGCCTAACCGCCCAGCAGCACAAATCATTAACAGCGGTGTTCAGCGCGAACAACAGTTCGATACCATAGCTTTGGCTACTTTCGTTGCTAATAATGAGCGACTGCTCACTGCTGAACAAAAGAATATATATGATCAAATTAATTTGTCAATTGCATCACAACAAGGAGGATTCTTTTTTTTTGACGCACCAGGTGGCACTGGCAAAACATTCCTCATCTCACTGATATTTGCGCGCATTCGATCACAAAGTCATATTGCGTTGGCAATTGCTTCATCAGGCATTGCAGCTACCTTGCTTGATGGTGGGAGGACTGCGCATTCAGCACTCAAGTTGCCATTGAACATTCACACAAATCCAGACGCAATGTGTAACATAAAGAAGCATTCAGGCATGGTTGAAGTTTTGAAAAAATGCAAAATTATTATCTGGGATGAATGCACTATGGCCCACAAGCATTCACTTGAAGCCCTCGATAGAACGCTGAAAGATCTCAATAATAATACCAGACTTTTCGGTGGTGCTCTACTGTTGCTGTCCGGTGATTTCAGACAGACATTGCCGGTAATTCCACGTGCTACATATGCGGACGAAATTAACGCATGTTTAAAAGAATCATACCTATGGCGAAGTGCCAGGAAATTATGTCTTACCATAAATATGCGTGTTCAACTTCAAAATGATCCATTGGCATTGGCATTCTCAGAACAATTGCTCAACATTGGCAACGGCACCATACAATTGCATGAAAATACACAATACATCAGACTCCCAGAAAATTTTTGCAACATGGTCGATACTAAAGATAGTTTGATCGAAAGTATATTTCCAGATTTACAAGCTAATTACACTAATCATGCGTGGCTACGTGACCGAACTATTTTAGCCGCAAAAAATATACATAGATGTCGACGCAATTAATTTTAAAATACAACAGTCATTGCCGGGCAATGAAATATCATTCAAATCGATCGATACTGTTGTCGATCCTGAAGAAATTGTTAACTACCCTGTTGAATTCTTGAATTCATTGGATTTACCTGGAATGCCACCACATAACTTGCGATTGAAAATTGGTTCACCAATAATTTTACTTTGAAATTTGAATGCACCAAAGCTATGCAATGGCACGCGATTGATCATAAAAAAAATCATGAGTAATGTTCTTGAAACTACCATTTTAAACGGCAAGTTTCAAGGTGAAGTTGTTCTTCTACCACGGATCCCAATGATCCCATCAGACTCGCCCATTCCATTCAAACGCCTGCAATTCCCAATTCGCTTGGCATTCGCAATGACTATTAATAAGTCACAAGGCCAAACAATGTCAATTTGTGGGTTGGATCTAGAAAATCCGTGCTTTTCACATGGCCAATTACATGTTGCGTGTTCAAGGGTTGGCAAACCATCAGGTTTGTTCGTTTTTACCCCTCAGGGATTAACTAAAAATATTGTTCATCAAATAGCATTAAGATAAAAAGTTTATTCCTGTTGATATTAAGATTAAAAATAAATATAAATATTTATTTTTTGTACATTAAAAAAAAATCACCTTTCATGAAAATTACTTTTCCTTCTAACATTTCACAAATTTAATTTATAATTCCATCACAATTGCCATTGAACTCTAAATAACTGAAACAGATATGCTGGCCAACTATTGCGGGCAAAAAGGTTTTATGCCGGGTCCAACTAGTATATATATATATATATATATATATATATATATATATATATATATATATATATATATATATATATATATATATATATATATATATATATATATATATATATATATATATATATATATATATATATATATATATATATATATATATATATATATATATATATATATATATATATATATATACATAATATATATATATATATATATACATAATATATACCTATATTTTTATATTTATTATAATTATACTTACATGAGAGGGATTGATGGATAAAGACATTTTAACATCAATTTAGGATAACTAATTTAATGCAGTCAAAAGTAGTTACTCACTTCCTATAAATATAATGGACGATGTACATACATTTTTGGTATCCGATGAGTCGCGTGGAAGGCTAAACCAAGCTTCGGAAATGCACGATTAAACTTTATACCCACATTCTAATTTTCAAATGTGTGGATTTCTATGGCCATAGTACATAGTGGATAGTACATAGTGCATACATTGTAAATAGTACATAGTACATAGTAAATGGTACATAGTATATAATACATAATGCAGTATACATAGTACATAGAACATAGTACCTAGTACATAGTACATAGTACATAGTACATAGTACATAGTACACAATACATAGTATATAGTACATAGTAAATAAGCATAATATACAGTACATAGTGCATAGTAAATAGTACATAGTATATAATACATAATGAATTGTACATAGTACATAGAACATAGTACGTATTACATAGTACATAGTACATAATACATAGTATATAGTACATAGTAAATAAGCATAATATTCAGTACATAGTACATAGTAAATAGTACAGAGTATATAATACATAATGCATTGTACATAGTACATAGAACATAGTACATAGTACATAGTACATAGTACATAGTACATAGTACATAGTACATAGTACATAGTACATAGTACATAGTAAATAGTACATAGTACGTAGTACATAGTACATAGTACATAGTACATAGTACATAGTACATAGTACATAGTACATAATACATAGTATATAGTACATAGTAAATAAGCATAATATACAGTACATAGTACATAGTACATAGTACATAGTACATAGTACATAGTACATAGTACATAGTACATAGTACATAGTACATAATACATAGTACATAGTACATAATACATAGTATATAGTACATAGTAAATAAGCATAATATACAGTACATAGTGCATAGTAAATAGTACATAGTATATAATAAATAATGCATTGTACATAGTACATATAACATAGTACATAGTACATAGTACATAATACATAGTATATAGTACGTAGTAAATAAGCATAATATACAGTACATAGTGCATAGTAAATATTACATAGTATATAATACATAATGCATTGTACATAGTACATAGAACATAGTACATAGTACATAGAACATAATACATAGTATATAGTACATAGTAAATAGTGCATAATATACAGTACATAGTGCATAGTAAATAGTACATAGTATATAATACATAATGCATTGTACATAGTACATAGAACATAGTACATAGGACATAGTACATAGTACATAGTACATAGTACATAGTACATAGTACATAGTACATGGTACATAGTACATAGTACATAGTACATAGTACATAGTACATAGTACATAGTACATAGTACATAGTACATAGTACATAGTACATAGTACATAGTACATAGTACATAGTACATAGTACATAGTACATAGTACATAGTACATAATACATAGTATATAGTACATACTAAATAAGCATAATATACAGTACATAGTGCATAGTAAATAGTACATAGTATATAATACATAATGCATTGTACATAGTACATATAACATAGTACATAGTACATAGTACATAATACATAGTATATAGTATATAGTAAATAAGCATAATATACAGTACATAGTGCATAGTAAATATTACATAGTATATAATACATAATGCATTGTACATAGTACATAGAACATAGTACATAGTACATAGAACATAATACATAGTATATAGTACATAGTAAATACTGCATAATATACAGTACATAGTGCATAGTAAATAGTACATAGTATATAATACATAATGCATTGTACATAGTACATAAAACATAGTACATAGGACATAGTACATAGTACATAGTACATAGTACATAGTACATAGTACATAGTACATAGTACATAGTACATAGTACATAGTACATAGTACATAGTACATAGTACATAGTACATAGTACATAGTACATAGTACATAGTACATAGTACATAGTACATAATACATAGTATATAGTACATAGTAAATAAGCATAATATACAGTACATAGTGCATAGTCAATATTACATAGTATATAATACATAATGCATTGTACATAGTACATAGAACATAGTACATAGTACATAGAACATAATACATAGTATATAGTACAAAGTAAATAGTGCATAATATACAGTACATAGTGCATAGTAAATAGTACATAGTATATAATACATAATGCATTGTACATAGTACATAGAACATAATACATAGTACATAGTATATAGTATATAGTACATAGTAAATAGTGCATAATATACATTACATAGTAAATAGTGTGTAGTACATAGTACATAATACATAGTGCATAGTACATAGTGCATAGTACATAGTGCATAGTACATAGTACATACTACATAATTCATAATACATAGCACATAGAACATAATAATTAATTCATAATAATTAGTACATAGCTCATAGCACGTAGTACACTACATAGTCCATAATACACAATACTTAATATATAATATTAAATATATAATATTCAATATATAATATTTAATATATAATATTTAATATATAATATTCAATATATAATATTTAATATATAATATTTAATATATAATATTTAATATATAATATATAATTCATACTACATCATTAAAACTAAAACCCCCAAAGGAAACATTTTTCTCAAGCGATGGTACGTGCGCGTGATGGCACACAAAAAGTGCGCGTGATGGCACACAAAATGTGCGCGTGACGCGAGTTTTTAGATTTTTCCCCAGGCCAAAAAGTGCCCAACGTGCCTAAAGAAGTTTTCACTTCAAAAATGACTCACCGTCCTCAAAGCAAAGCCTACAGGTACAGGTCTCTCTTTCGATCCTCCGTAAGTGGTAATTCAGGGCACACTGTCCGGTAATCAATCAAGCCAACAAGATTCCTGACATCCTTTTTATTACGCCTAAACAATTCCTTGTCCGCGTTTAGAGACGGCACAGGAAGGAACCGCTTAGATCTGGCCAGTCCAGGCGCGAACCTCGGCTTTCTGTATGTTTCATCAATGTCCGTTCGGCAAAAGTCTTCTTCAGCAAGCTGGAAGCCGAGTGTGCAAGCTTCGAAACGGGGTTAAATGTAGGACTTCAAGATCGTATCTCGCACTGCTGACGGAAAGGAGAATTTGTACTTATTAAGAAAGCCCAAGCCTTGCGATGCTTACTTGTCGAATTGGAATATCTGAACATGTCATCGCAGATTCTCAGTTAGAGCTTTGGGAACTGTGTTGGTTGGAGCAGAAGATGAACTAGGCAGTGATGGAAGTTGCCAAGTGGAAAAAGACCGTGTTAGATGAGAAGTAAAAAAAACAAGAAGATTGGTTCTTTGGCCTGCAACCTCAGGGACTCTTGTAGGATATTTTACAATTTAATGTAAATTAATAAAGTTTGCAAAGAGATAAGCGTATTTTCCAGAAACACTGAAGCTATTTAAGTGATTTACGCAATTTCCATTATGAGCGTTGAAATCACCCGCAACAACGATTTCACACTCCTGGTGGGAAGATAAAAATCCCGAGATCGTTGCGGAAATAGCATCAAAGGCTGAAGTGGAAGCTTCATTGCTAATATAAAGACTTCTCTATAGAAACCAGAAGAATATGAAGTGGCTACGAAGAATTATTTTAGTCCAAAGATAACACCGGTCAACAGCAGTTTTGCGCATGGGATATAACTGATTTTTATTGCTTTTATAGCTGGAATAAAAAAAAACAATGTGATTTTGTGTCTAAAAATTTATATAACACGAAATGAAAGAAATTATATAAAATATGGCATCATCACTGAATCTAGAGCTTATACAGACTTGGCTATCTATTTTTACGTGCGAGTCGTGAGAATCTTACGAGGGATTTGTTGGAATGTGTCGCCTGTAAGGCCTATGGGACCATGACTAAAGGGGCCTATCCACTAGCGAGCATGCATGACATGCAAGAACTAGCTTTTAGATAAACGGGGAAGTGGAGATGATGAGGGGCCTCATCTCCACTACCCCGTTCATCTAAAAGCTCGTTCTTGCATGTCATGCATGCTCGCTAGTGGATAGGCCCCTTAAGACATGACTAAGACAGGGGTCTGCAATTAGACGGTAGTGTCAGATTCCTACTGACTAAACTCACAAATTCTTTTGCATGACCTTTGAGTCCAGAACGGTAGGAGCCGTAAAGGCATGACTTCGGCCTGGCATCACCATCGTGACCCTTTCAAGGGTCCGTCGAAGATGCTAATCAGACGTAGAAGATGGACCTCATTCTACCGAGAGGTTCCCGCGTCTCGGGTGTTTGGGTATTTAGCTCAACCTAAAAAAGCTCCTCTAGCCCAGCCATCTTCTTAGCTCTCATTTTCCTCCATTGACGGGGTCATGCCATCAGCGCCATTTCCAACATACTTCATACAACCTCCGACCTCATCATTTAGTCTAGGATCTTCTACAGTTTTAGCTGCACCCCGTCCGCTATTTCCAGGACAGCCTTGTGATCAGAAAACCTCAGGAAATTAAATAGGACATTCTCCGACGCCTCCATCCGAACATTTTGGGCAAAACGGTGAATCGTCCTAGTTGAAGCCGTGAAGGTATGCCCTATAACCTCCATGGCCACTCAGGAATTGCGTGAGGTAGTAACGCACTTTCCCATATTCCTTTATCACCCACTTATCCACATTTGGTACGGGTCTATGGGACCATCGGCCCTTGGAAGACTCATTCCACCGCTCTGCAAAGCATGCTCTTACCCCGTTACGCAGAGTTTATTTTCCTCCTATGGCCCGCTCTGTCTAAAGTCGCTGCCCTCACAGGCTGCATACAATAGGACAGAAATAACCACTCTCGTCGGCTTGGCTGGAAGTTCTCTATATTAAGCCTGAACCAGATATGACGTGCCGGACCGTAAGAAAACTGAACGAATTTGAGCTCAGTTACGGCACTTTGACAAATAACCCTAAATGAAAGTGTAAAGTGACCAGTGACACCGCAGTGAAAAGTGAAAATGCAGAGAATAAATGAAGATTTAAGTGATTTGATTGATTTATTCAAGTTGTGGACAGAGTATAAGACAAAAAAAGAAAAAGAATCGCGAAATCAACAAAATGAGGAACAGCCACGAATATTACCGTGTTACATTTTTAAAAATAAAGAAATTGGATTCAGCACAATTTTTATTCACACAAGAATGAATAAAAAAACTTTGAATTTTATTGTCCATACGTCATAGTTTCTAAAAATAATTGGTTAAACAATCTAGAAGGCCTTCAATATATCCTTTATCTGTTTTATGTCATTTACTGCTCCAAATTTATTAAAAAATTGTTAAAATGTGATCAGATTTTTTTAGTAGCTTAAGCCAGGTTTACATTTGCAAGTACTTTCATGAAAGTAGCTTTCATGTGTCTCTACTTTCACGTAAGTAACGTTTACACTACGCCAGTACTGTTATACAAGTAACTTGCGCAAGTTACTGTGAAAGTGAATGTTCTAGGCATTTTCGCTGTTATAAAATATATTATTTTGTAAGGAGGCGTTTACATTTTCAGTTGTATTTGCAAGTAAAAGTGAAACGGAAAATGGCTCCAATAAAAAAGTCAAAAAAAGGATCTATTTTGTTGCAAAACAAATTAATAGATTACATGAAGTGGATAATAAAAAACAAGATGAAATATCAAAGAAGAGTTTGGGTGAGAGATTTTCTTTTAAAAAGAAACGAAAGAGGCTTCACAAAAATTATAAAGGACGAACTGAAAAATAAAGACAGCAGAACTTTTAAGCACCATCTTAGGCTGAACGAAAAACAGTTTGACGAATTATATTTTAAAATCAAAGATAAAATTACGAAGAAAGATACTTTGCTAAGACAAGCTATTCCTGCGACAACAAAGTTGCAAATAACTTTACGGTACTTGGCCACTGGTGATTCCTTTGGTACTTTGGAACAAATGTACCGTGTGTCAAAAAGTGCAATTTCATTATTTGTAATGGATGTTTGCGATGCAATTTATGAAGGATTGAAATCATATTTGAAGGTAAGTAATTTAATACAAATAATTTCAATTCAGATTTCTTTATTGTTGATATTACAAAATGTTTCAGATTAAATTAAATAAAAATTAAAAGCAATTGTTAAAAGCGTGAGAAAGAATTTCATTTTGGTGGATAATAACGACATTTTTATTTGTATTTAGCTGTTCAGTACTATCCATAAGAGAACTATGTGATGGATATGATGAAGTCAAACTGAAAGGCGTTGATGTGGGAGACCGTATAAGTGCTTGTTGTTGAATTTCCTCACGTTTTTCTTTTTCATAATCAACTCTCTCTTTCAAAAACAGATCTTGAATTTTAATTTGCATATTTAATGCCCTTTCTAAGGACAGTTTCCTCAATTGACTGGCAACATTATTTCCAAAATGATCAAATTCATCTTCATTGTCATTTTCTGTCCGCTTTAAGTCTTCCACGGCATGCATGGCTTCTGCAAATCCTTCGAAATTGCCAGACTCTCTTTTCCTCTTGCTTTGACAATTATTTGACTTCCTTTTTTTATTTTCGCCCTGGTGTACGTTAGTTGTATTCTGTACATTTTGTTGGTCATTGTAATTTGTTTCAAAATTTGTATGATTTGTCTCCTCATCATTTGTTGTGTGTTTTCCATTATCGTTATTTCTCTCCTCATCACTTGCTATATATTTTTCATTTTCCTAAAATATATACATATATTATATATAAGTGTATGAATTATGTACTTATAATAAATGATAAAATATAAATAATTTCAGGTTCCAAATAATACTCAAGAATGGAAAGAAATTCAGAATGAATTTAAAAACAGGTGGAATTTTCCAAATTGCTGCGGAGCTGTTGATGGAAAACATATAAGAATATTGTGCCCGGAGAAATCTGGCAGCAATTACTACAATTATAAAGGATTTTTCAGCACAGTTTTATTCGCCGTTGTCGATAGCAATTATAGATTTATATACCTCGATATTGGTAAAAATGGTAGAGTAAATGACAGTAATATATTCAGCAATTCCAGCTTAAAAAATGCCATAGAAAATGGAAGCATAAATTTTCCGGAAAACGGTTTTCTCATAGGAGATGATATTTTTCCTTTGAAAACTTATTTACTCAAACGGTTTCCATCAACCTCAAATATTTCTGTTAAAGAGGAAGTTTTTAACTACCGTCTTTCAAGGGCAAGGCGAGTAGTTGAAAATGCTTTTGGCATACTTGCATCGAGGTTCCGCATTTTTTTAAACCAATAAATCATCATCCAGACAAAGTTGATCGAATAATTAAAGCGGCTACCGCACTTCACAATTATTTAAGAACGGAACATTCACAAACATATACGCCATCACAATGTTTAGATTTTGAAGATATTGACAGTGGGATAATTAGACAAGCAAACTGGAGAGGAGAAATTTCAAGTTCACAAAATCTTCGTCCAATTACGAATCGATTATCAGGAAATCGTGCATCCTGTGCGGCATCTCAAAGGCGGGAAAAATACGCAGAATATTTTATGACAAAGGGATCTGTTTCATGGCAATGGAAGCATGTAAAAAATAACAAAAGCACTTAATCTTTTCCAATTATATAATATTATTCAAATAAAATAGTTTTTATACTTACTAAGGTAGAAAATCCTTCCCGACAAACGACGTTTTTTAGGAAAGAGTAGGCAATATCGTACCAAGGCAATTTAGATTTTAGCAGTCATCCAATCCATTTCCGCTTTTTTTCGATTTTTCGACTTTATGCTTTTCTTGGATAAACGTATTTCTAATAGAACGAATTTTGTTCATTACATGTGATTTTGTAAAGCCTTCTTTCGCCATTTCTCTAGCCATATATTCGCAGGCAAGTTGTTTTTCTTTTTTATCTTTATAACTCGCATGACAATAATCCCAAAGACAATCACATTTTTGGTATAACTCAACGAATTTGTAGGTTTCGTCTTCAGAAAATCTAATTTTTGTTTTTTTTTCAAGACTCATTTTTTTAAAAGTATCGCGTTTACAAATTTTAATTATTTTTTTGTCCTATGTATTCAGTTACAATAAGTGATCCCAAATATACATGCAATTGTTTTTGATTCTGTCACGTCATAGTTAAAGAATTTCAATACATCTTCTTTTCGCCTACTCGACACCACCAGGAGCTCAAAAATATGTTAAACAATTTGGCAACAGAAAGTAGTTCAGCAAGCTTAAGGTTAAATCCGAATGAAACTAAAGAAATGCGGATAAAGAAACATCTAATTCACTTTTCTTAAAAGGCACGTTTTAGCACGGCACGATGCAGTGTCATATATTACTTAAATTCTTAGTGCATCCAAAAAAGCCAAATTGAGGCAGTCGACAAGAAGCCGCGAGGTAAAAACGTGTGTTGATCTCAGAATTGGTCACTTTTCAATTAATTACAAGTTTTAAATTAAATATTTTGTATATACAATTTCCTAAATAAATATATAAATTTAAATTGACGCTTTTAATCACACAAACCCCAGTAGTACGTAGTACATAGTACATAATACAAAATACAAAGTAAAACCCTCAAAGGAAAATTTTTCCCACAAAAACGTAAGCGTGACGCGAGTTTTAGTTTTTTCTCCAGGCCAAAAAGTGCCGAACAAAGAAGTTAGTGACTGATTTATTGTATTATTTTTATCAGATGGGCGTAAATATATCTCTAAAAATTCATTTTTTTCATTCGCACCTTCACTTCTTCTGAAAACCTTGGCAATATAAGCGATGAGCATGGTGAGCGTTTTCACAAAGATTGTGGGGTTCTACACGGAGACTCAAGATGTCGGTTGAAAGCAGATTTGAGTCTCGTCATTTAATGCTACACGAGGCTGTCTTCAGCTTAGAATAATTCTTTATCCTACATGAAAGCTTTAATTGTATGTGTAGACCGCGGGTATTGTTTATACATCTGAGGGGAGAAGAGAAAGAAATATGCATATGAGCTAGTTTTCACCCAGGGAATTTTTGGATGAAAATTCTTCCGTTAAAGTTTCGTCATTTGCGTCCTTCTTTCCCTCCTCCCCTCTTGTTTCTTTCCTATAAAACTCGGTTTTTCGTACTTCTTGTATGCCGTGTAGCACCCCACATTCGAACGAAATTATCAGGAGTAAATATGTTGGGTCACTACTTTTGGTCTATGATAAGAGACACTGGTACTGAAAATTATAAAAAAAGGCTTAAACAATTCATTACTATTTTTTTATATTGGTTGTTGTCCTTATTTTTGCAAATAACAGAAAAAATAAATATTTTTGATGACGCGTTATTATTTTTCTTAAACCTATAGCACCAATCATTAAAACACTTTAAATTTCCAGGACAAAACTTATAATTTCAATTTCATAAAAATTCTAACGGAAAATTGCTCCAAGACGTTAACGTACAATCACTTTCACGTAAGTAAATAGAATTCGATTTTGTCTACTTGCGCAAGTGTTACTTCACTGTCATACAGTGTTTACATGGCGTAAGTGAAGACGAAAGTTGTACTTTCGTGTCAAAAACGCCTTACTTTCGCGAAAGTACTTGCAAATGTAAACCCTACATAACGGATGCTAAGGTTTTGTGCCATTCTTACGGCACCCGTACGTACGGTACGTACCATTCGAGAATTTAACGAACATTCGGCAAGTTCATTAAGTAAATTTAGGTCGGTGCAATATAAACACTCATGTTCCTACGTTACGGTACGTACCGTTACGGTCCGGCACGTCATATCTGGTTCAGGCTTTAGGAAGAATCTTCGGGAGAGCTGGGCTGATGGCGGAAGCTTTTTCCACCGTACCCGCCGAGATGCCGCCTCTCTCTCACTTCTCTTTCTCGGCGACAACACGCATTAATCGACTATCAATTTGGCGCGAAAGTCAAAATGACCGAATCGCTATTACTTATTTAAAAGCAAATATTTTCGAAGTCTAGTCGCATTTTTTGTAATATTTTAGGGTAGGAAATCAGAAACTGTTAAGTGCGCAAAAAAAATTTTTTTGTTGACCAGTGTAATTAAAAGCAGAGGTTGTACTACTGTGCACTTTCTGGGTCGCCACGTCCTTCCTAATAGAAATTTATAATTTCGTATGAACAGAAGAGTTGTGCACTTATATGTACCCAGTCACCTGAAATCGATATAACTCAGAATCAGATAAGACTTGAGTATCATTCATTGCAAGAATAGTACGGGCATGTTCTAACAGATGGCACATAGGCCATGGAGATTCGCAAGAAGCCTCCGAATACTAAAAAACAACAAAAATTTTTGTATCGGGGATCTTTTGCGTGAGGTTCATGACCCTATTTATAGCAGACTGTGCCGGCGATACAACCATCAGGGTTAACTCGAAGCAGCCTTATTTTTTTATGTGAAAGAGTCTAAGATTAGGTATCACCCTTTATATTAATAGTTCGCCATGTCATTTGATCATGATGCAATGTCTACTAGTAAGCTTAGCTCGAAGATAAAACATTTTGTGATAGGTGAAGGGTAGTGTGGAGGATGCATGAGGAGGAGGCAGTGAGCCTAAACGTTTGAACTCTTGGATGTTGTATGAGTTAATGTTTTTTAGGGGCCTATTTATTGTCCTGTTCTACTACGAGTTTAAGAGGACTGGCGGCAACAACCGTAATGCCCTCCAATCCGGATTCGTCCATTATCGACAACGAATACCTTAACCAAGAATAAAAATGAATGAAGAAATACGACCAGTATATGCTAAAAGACGCGACAAGTGATTTTCTATTATGACAGGGGCACAGGTTACTAAAACTGCCAAAAACGGTAAAGCTTATCCGATAGGATGTTATATCTTCTCCTCCGTATTCACTTAGTACAACTTCTGATGTCCATTTACTTTGGTTAGTGCAAAATCATCTTTTTGCCCAACACTGGAAGATACTCGTATAAAAAAATGGCTCGACTCATAGATAGCCACAAAAGACGATTTTTAAAAGAATATGGAAAAAATTGTAGCTAACGATTGACAATCGAGTACCATTATTTACCACTTTGTTTTGAAATAAATGTTAATTTTCACAAAAAAAAATTAAAATTTAGGTTTAATAAAACAGTAGTGAAAGGGCACCGATTTGACACAGACAAAAATGTCTGCCAGTAGTATTTAACGGTTATTTAGCCCTAAAAGAACCTACATACGAAGCGGCAGAAATTTTTTTCAATTTTAACCCCCTTTTTACCCCCCAAAACCCCTAACTCGAAATGGGTCCACTTCCCGCAAAAATGTCATATTATAAAAAATGCTTAAAATTACTTCAAAAGCTTATAACCAAACGGCAGAAGGTTGGGGCGACACGATTTTTTCAAGTGCCAGCTCCCCTACTACATGCCGATATTTCATAAATGAGAAAACCTGTACAAAAAAGAAGCGCAAACGCGAATAGCTCTACAAGAACCATGCTCCCATGCATCGCTAACGCTTTCCTTTCCATTTACTCTCTTCAGATTAGATTTACTCAAATATCTTGACAGTGCCACCGAAAATAAAGATTTAGCGGGGGCAGCTTTCGCTTGGAGGAAGCTTAAATGGAGGAAATAGGAAAGCTCTCTGAACAGGAACGTGCACTCTTTTCTTGTATGAAACGGAATATCTTTCCTTTTAGGGCCGTGTTACAATTGAGGCTTTGGCTTCGACTTCAACTCCGACTGCAAAGAAAGTCCCCGGAGACTTCGACTTTAAAATTAAATTGTAGCTTTGACTGCAATCAGCTGTTTCCTTTCAAAGCAGAAGCAAAGTAGAAATATCAAAATTTTAAAATGTCTGAAAAGGAATTGGATTTTTTTTTAATGTTGTTCGCAGTCTATAAAAAATACTCGGAATTCAAAACCGTTCCTTTCGCTTTAAAAAAGTTGTTTTCAGTTTTTTCAGATAAAGTGAAATTGGCTGCAGGCGGACGAAACTTTGAATTTTCTTAAAGCCGGACTGCAGTCGAAATACAGTCGCAGACAAAGTTCAGTCGAAGCTTTTATTTAATCTGCTTTAATGACATTACATGTAATCAAAGCCCGAAGTTAAGTCAAAGTAAAGTCAAAACCCCAATTGTAACTTCGGCGTTATTTGGCTATGGTATTATGAAGAATACATCAGTGATACTGAAAGGCATTTCAAGAGGAGCTTTCCAAGACTGTATTGTGAGATCCCAGCGATAACTTTACAATAATTTATTTCGAAACCACCAAAAATACACATACTACTTGATGGTAAAATGCGTCCTTTAAAATGAAATCGAATTCAGCCATTCAAAATGCTCTGGATTAAAGCCCAACTTTGGAAATAAATCCTCCAGTTCATCTCCATCTAGTTTCGCTTAACACTAATAATGCCACGTTGCATGGAGCCATTCCCGTTTAACATTCATGAATCTCACGTAAAGACGATCCTTCCACAGTATTTTAACGTTCCAGAATGCAGTCGTTGTCCGTTGTTTATAATCGATACTCGCTTCCAGTAAATCAGTCCGATATATCCCAGGGCTTAGTTGTTGACTTAAACGTTGCATTACAGGTGCTCAATCTAGGTTTATATATACCATCTATAAAAGTGTTTTCACGAGCGTTCGATTTGGATTTGAATTGGGGTGCACTGTTTCTCCAAAATCAGCATGTACCTACATCGTTGATTG
Organism: Thereva nobilitata; assembly: GCA_963855945.1. Classification (NCBI taxonomy): domain Eukaryota; kingdom Metazoa; phylum Arthropoda; class Insecta; order Diptera; family Therevidae; genus Thereva; species Thereva nobilitata. The sequence goes on along the minus strand of OY979694.1, from coordinate 50,678,995 downwards.
GATTCTTGTTGATTCTGATACACCATTTTGTTTTCAAATATTTTTCCTTCAATTCTTCAATTACTTTTATACATTTAATGTTTGTACCAAGTGAATTCTTTTAACCAGAACCGAATCCCAAAAAAGCCGCAAAAGACCACATTCAAGATTTTATTGTTTGAATCCATTGAAAAGTTTATTTGTTTTTTTTAAGGGATTTACATCTGAGAGTGGAGGCCCTTTTTTGGAGTAAGTTTTCGATTTTATTTCCCCCCCAGCAATGGCGAAAATCCCTTTTATGTGCTTTTTTTCTCGCCCAGCTTTTATTCATACCCGGGGTTGTGGAGTTTTGTGTTGTATTGGAAACCATTAATTAAAATTCGGAAAAAGTTGAAAATTGAAAAGTTCTCTTCACCACAGCATAGAATCGTGCATTTTTGCGGGCGAATAGTATTTAGCTTTATAAAGAACGAATAGCGAATAGATTGCTCGGTGGACCGAATTAACGAACAAAAAAACCAGGATGCTACAGGAAAATTCTATTCAAAGGGATTGGTCAGAAGAGTATTCTGGCCATCAGTCAGTTATGCGATCTTTTATAAAAATGCACGAAATATGAATTTGTGATTTAGGTCATTTGGTTTTTGTTGCACCCTTTTTTACATGGGAAATAGTAATGAAAAAATCTTTGCAAAAAAAAACAATGCATACTACAGGGTGGACAAAAAAACATTTGGAAATCTAATCTTTTTTATTTAAATAGTTCACATGTATTCCTTTACCTTCTTCTTTAGTTTTGAAAATGATATTTTTTAACTACCCATTATTTTGCTCATCACACTGTCGCACTCTTTCTACTGAGTTAGTGACTTCGAAAATTTTCATGGCTTATTTATTTATGCTGATGTTGGCCTTCACTTGCTGAATGGTTCAAGGATTGTATCTTGGAAATAAAGGGCGTTTTCATAAATGCAGGTTGCGTGCGCAATTGACTTATTCAGCAACACACTTCAATTGCTGAATAAGTCAATTGCGCACGCAACTTGCATTTATGAAAACGCCCAAACCCTTAAGCCTCGTTCACATTGGCGAGTACAAAGGGTTAGTACGTGTTGGCTACTGGTTATTGCCAGTGACTGGTATGCCAGAACACGCCTCGTTGGAACACTTATGCTAGTGTACTGTCTTCGTTAGTTCACTAACCTGGTGAGTAGTGCCCTTGCTAGTAGATAGCCCAGGGGGCTATTTACTAGCCCACTATCCTCCACTTCTCTAAACTAACCACTTAACTCGCCTCGTGCGAACAATGACACGTGGGTTAGTAAACGATTATTTGACAAGTAAATTACGATTTTCTGTGAAGTGATTTCTGATTTTGTTTTTTTTTTACTTGAAAATGAAGTGGGCAGAAAGTGAAACAATTAAGTTTTTAGAATTATATAGGGGCTTTGAGTGTTTGTGGGACAATGATTCTGTAGATTACAGAAATACTCAAAAGCGGCAGGCAGCAGTGAAACTTTGGTTAAGCAAATTTTGTTTTGATTGATACCCACAACTAGTACACTAACCTGTCTACACTGAACTGCGTCTGAACATCTACTCACTTATAACTAACCTCAGCCTTGCCAGTACCTACTAACCAGGGACTAACCACTAGCCCACTAGCACACGCCAATGTGAACGCTGCTTTAGGAAGATGTATGGAGCACTTAAATCAGTTGAGCGTGGTAAGCGCGAAGTTCTTCTTCTTTATAAAGGGTTAACCTTATCCTGAATATAATTACCTAACCTAAGTTGAAAAATATATATAAATAGTTAACCTTATCTTGAGGGGAGCTTATTTTGAGCGCTGCATATACATATGTAGCATTACTGGAGTTTTCAGAAGTTTTATAGAACGAGCAAAACTGCCAATTATCTTAATCCTAGCCCTATAGCTTGATGTGGCCATATTTTACGGCATGCCAATGTTGCCCTTCTTAACCTGTTTTCTGTTTGTTGTTGTATTTACACATTGGTCTCTCCATAAAGGTCACCGAGTGCTCTAAAGGTCACTTTTTTCAGTTTTTCGTTATTAACTCGAAAACTACGGCCTCTAGGGAAAAATGTACGCTGGAATCCATACTTAAGGAGAAATGGAGGCGGAAAAAAAATATTTTTTTGTTAAAAATCAAGTTGCCTGACGATACTTCAGTATGATTACCCTGATGAAGAAGTTCAATGATTCTGAGGGTCGTCGTGGAGACGGCCACTTGCCGTGTACACAGCAGATGATTCCATTATTCCATGAATCTAGTACGCAAAATGCGCCCCAGTGGAGTCGGATATGGCCATTGAACAAATTCTTATGCGCTCCATCAAATGTTTAGGTAGCTTGACGCGAGGAAGAGGAATTACTGATTCTACACTCGCCAATTTAGTTTGTGAATTTTTTTGTCTTCGTTGCCTGGACTATAACGTCTGCTTCTTGATTTTTACTACACTGTAAGAAATCTCGACTGCAGGCATTAAATTGACTTAGGCTAGGATGTGCTAACAGTAATTCCTATCGAATTCTGCTAAATCTTTCTGCTCTTAAACGTCTAAGCTCACGTTGCAAAGCAATAACAAAAATCTTTGCTTCATAGGAGCGGACCAAGAATAAAAAGCTTTCCGAATACCTTGTTAAATTTGCTATCGACTTCGAAAGCTTCATGAATGTTTCTTTACGAATTGGTTCGAAATCGGTTGCAAATTCGGACAAAATTTTCGAAGTGGCGTAACTTTTTTGTTAAGGTATCTAAAAATTTGGTTTTCGTTGCATGAAAGATATACTTATACTTCATGCAATAAGTGCTAAAGTATGGGGTTTTCGAAAAGGAAATCCGAAAGACAGCTATCACCAACAGTGGGATTTGTGCTATAATCTGACACAGCTGAAAATATTCTAATATGGCCCACTATAGCCACAAGTTTGTAAGGCAGATAGCCAAATGTTTGTAATGGTTTATACTTGGTTTGTAGTTTTGTTAGGTTTGCCTCATAAGACCCTTATAAAAAACTCATAATGCATACCCCTTTTTACAGTGAGCGTCAAAAGTGAGTCAACACCTATAAAAATTTCCAAAATAACACCAAAATTTTTGTATTTTTTGGTGAATTGCAAACTTTTTGTTTTATTTACTTTTGAAATAAAAGGTTTCTATCGAGGAACTCTGTCATCGGTCATGGTTCTGTCATGGTTTGGGCGCATGGGCGCGTCAGGTGTTGAAATATAAAATTTTTAGGTGTTGACTCACTTTTGACGCTCACTGTAAGTACCTTATCTAGCACGAGATCCCGCGGGAATTGAGTTGGATCGGCACGAATATCTCGAAGTTAAAGCCCCTTCAGTGCTGAACATACAAGAAGGATATCCTGTGTTCTCCTTAGAAACCACAGCGGACCCGTATAGTATACAAACCAGACAAGTCAGAGACATGTATGTAGGTTCAAAATTAACGATAATTAAAAAGAATTATTATTATTTCAAACTATAAATATTTTATTATTATAATCAACTCCGAATTTTGCGCTTTACTTTAGCTAATATTATTAATAATGAATATAATTTCGATCCACGTCCACGGCGTTTTCGGTGTAGTCGGAGACTGATCTGTCTCCCAGATTACTAATAACGGCTAATCCATGTTATATTTGTTAGAGTTCATTCGGTGATTCGGTGTTATTGTCTGCAACCCACATGTATGGAAGGCGGGGTCTAGACAAATGTAAATCTCAGATTTAGCATAGCGTACAGCTTAAGGGGGTATAGCTGGGCCACCCTGTCCGATGGGGTATAATTCACGGATCCGGTCCCCCAGGTTCGGGGGTTGGGCGAAAGGTTGACAACCTCTCCTCGGAAAACAATTCTTGTTATGGAATCGAGAAATCAGCCTCGGAATTACGGCAAAGACCCCAGCAACGTCCCAGGACTAATGATTTAAGGACTAACGATATAAAATTTGCAACATGGAATGTGAGAACATTATATAGACCTGGAGCAATGGCAGAAATGATAGATGAGCTTAGACGATATAGAATACTCATTGCAGGATTACAGGAGCTAAGATGGACTGGCAAAGGAGTCCTAGAACGAAGAGACGCTACGATATTCTACAGTGGCAATAATGACTCCAGAAGAAACTTTGGGGTAGGTTTCTGTGTACTTAAACCTCTACTCAACAATGTAATAGACTTCACCCCGCTTAACGATCGGATCGCGACCCTAAGAATCAAATCCAGATTTCATAATATAACATTCATCACGGTGCACGCGCCTACAGAAGAAAAACCAGAACAAGAAAAGGATGACTTCTATGAAACTCTTAGAGTGACTTATGACCAAGTCCCTTCTTACGACATGAAAATCGTATTAGGCGACTTTAACGCTAAAGTGGGTAAGGAACCATATTATTACCCCTACGCTGGCAAATTCTCGTTGCACGAAGAATCAAACGATAACGGGAACAGAATGGCCGAATTCGCTATAGCAAGAAGTTTGACAATAGCTAGCACCTGGTTTAACCATAAAAATATACACAAAAGGACATGGACATCACCAGATGGCAGGCACCATAACCAAATCGACCATGTTCTAGTTAACACTAGGCATGGAAGTAGCATACTGGATGTAAGGAGTTTCCGAGGAGCGAATGTAGACACCGATCATTACCTAGTTGTTGGGAAAATGAGGGCGAAAAAACTAGCGACAAGACATAGAACAAACAATGATAGACAAACAAAGTGGAACATAGAAAAATTAAAAAATGAAGAAACAAAACAACAGTATGAAAGAATGTTAACAGGAAAGCTAGAGGAAATAGCAAGGAGTCTGGAAATGGAAAATGATCTGAACGTGATGTGGAACTCCATAAAAGAAAAAATCACAGAGACAAATAACAGTGTATTAGGCACACAAAACCAAGAGAGAAGGAGGCACTGGTTTGATGATCAATGCAAGAGAAGCATTGAAATAAAAAACCAAGCAAGACAGGTGTACCTAGAAAGAATGACCAGAGGAAACCACGAGAAATATGTAGCAGCACGAAGAGACACGAAAAAGTTATTAAGGAAGAAAAAACGTGACTACTTTAGAAATAGAATAAGTGCGATTAAGCAAAGCTACACTAATAAAGACGCTAGGAGTTTCTACAAAGAAGTCAACATGATTAAGAAAGGATACAAACCCACCTGCACCATGGTAAGAAGAGAAGATGGTACTATAGCTAGTAGTATCGAAGACATACTCGAGGTGTGGGAGAAACACTTTAGAGACTTCTTCAAAGAGAACATAAACCTAACACAGGGACAAGCAGACAACCGGAGTACAGATGACCCAGAAAACGATACGCCAGATCCTACAATAGAAGAAGTTGCAAATGCCATAGCGAAACTAAAAAATCATAAGGCTCCAGGTCCAGAAATCTTAAAAAATGGTGGGGAGAAGTTATGCCATGTCTTACATTGCCTCATCGTAAAACTATGGAGAAGTAGCAAGTTGCCAGAAGAATGGCTTTTAGGTACAATAGTCCCAGTCCATAAAAAAGGTGAATTGATGAACTGCAAAAACTACAGACCAATATCTTTGTTGAACACAGCTTACAAAGTGCTTTCACATATTTTATTTAATAGACTGAAACCACATTTGGAGGATAAAGTAGGCGATTACCAAGCAGGATTTAGAACAAATAGATCGACAACAGACCAGATTTTCATAATGAGACAAATACTTGAAAAATGCTGGGAAGAAAGCATTGATATTCATCTTCTTTTTGTTGACTATAGAAATGCTTACGACCTGCTTAATAAAATAGAGTTGTGGAAGAAGATGAGTGAAATGGGTTTCCCGAAGAAATTAATAGGCCTATGCAGAATGACGACCAAAAATTGTAAAACACAAGTGAGAATACGAGGATGCAACTCGATCAACTTCCCTCAAGAATCAGGCCTGCGACAAGGAGATGCGATCTCACCAATACTTTTTAACATTGCTCTGGAAGCAATAATGAGGGAAACACAGCTTAATGGAGCAAATAGCATCTTCACAAGGAACATTCAGGTACTAGCCTTCGCAGATGACATAGTCATAATTGGACGCAAGGCGCAAGATGTAAAAGAAACCTTTTCCAAAATTGTCCAAAGTTCAGCAAAGTTCAATCTACGAGTAAATGACACAAAAACAAAGTATATGATCGTATCAAAACGAGGACAACGATTAGGGCGTAGTATCAGCCTTGATGATCATAGTGTGGAAATTGTAGAAAACTTTATCTATTTAGGGACAATGCTTACTGCAGAAAATAAGATAAAGGACGACATCCATAGACGCATCGTAGCCGCAAATAAAACCTATTTCGCACTAGTCCCGGTCCTAAAAAACAAAGAAATTTCAAGACAGTGCAAGGTCAGACTATATAAAACATTAATCCGCCCAGTTCTATGCTATGGGTCTGAGGCTTGGACATTGACCCAACAAACAGAAAATCAACTTAAAATCTTCGAAAGGAAGATCTTAAGAAGAATATTTGGTCCTGTAAGGGTTAACCAGAACGAATGGCGCATTAGGACAAACGAAGAACTTCAAGAAATGTATGACGAAATTAATATAGCTACATACATAAGACTGAATAGACTGCGATGGCTCGGACACGTTGTACGAGCTTCAGAAGATAGAATGCTAGCCAGGATTTTTAATGGTAGACCATCAGGAAGAAGAAGAGTAGGACGACCAAGAAATAGGTGGATAGATGACGTGTTAGCAGATATACGGAAATTTCGTATAATAAATTGGAGAGAGCTAGCAAGACGTATCTAGAGATGACTGGAAGAGGAGACTTCGAGAGGCCCGAGTCCTGCAAGGACTGTAGCGCCATCCAAGAAGAAGAAGTACAGCTTAAGCACCTTAGCTCAAGACCATATCGAAACTAGTTTGGTACCCACACATTTGGCTCTCTTAAAAGTCTGCTTATTCTCAATCGGGTCACCTTTGCTTGGTTCTCATGTAGTTAGAGTTTAGAAGGCAATAAAAAGGCGGAAGTCACAGGACAGGACTTTAAGCGGCCCATACACTTTCAGTTTAACCGCGCAGTTTATCACGTGTGACGTCATATCTGAGCGATAAATTGTGTGAACTGTGCGTTTTGAACTATTTTCATTCAGTCTTCAGACCTGAGCTTCTGGACCCTCTTTTGCTACGATAACTGCGCATACAACGAACTGACGAACCCACAAACTTTCAGTTCAGTTTATTGTACATGTTTTTACACAGCTCAACTGCCCAGTTAAAACTGAGAGTGTGTGGGCCGCTTTAGACTTTTCCTCGAGGCTGAATCTACCATGCAATAATAAAAACTGCCCTCTTGTAATTTCATCTGAATAAATTTATATTTTCTTTCAATTTTATCTATACATTACATTTTATTGTATTTTTCCGAAACCACAATCGCCCGCCCGCCCTTACGATTGGAACTTAAATACTATTTCAAATGTCCACAAGTCTTTGTCAAACTTTTTTAAGGACCTTCGCTTATTTAAATTGTGAAAATCTTGATTGATTCTGCTAGAAAGTAGTCTAACTTTGGAAATTATTATAACGAAGTAGTAAAACACGCCCTCACATATCCCTTTCGCACTTTTGCACCAACGAACAACAATCCTTACAAAACTAAATCGTCTATATCCTGCTATCATTTAATCGACGCTGTAACTACCAATATGAGCATTAGGCGACGCAAGCAGAAATCTTTCAATGAATTACCGGATAAAGGGATGCTCATATATCTCGCTGCGTGATGCTTTCATCCATTAGACATGGCTTGATTAATTCCTGTTCGCTTCTCCCAGTGTCATCAAGGCCTTCATGGATTCTTTTTATGCAGTGATTAACTCATTAACTTCTCTCGGATATATTCTTGATACACACCGAAATAAGCGCATTTCTAGACACATTCGTCCGGTCATCAAATCAGTACCCAATCCATCTAATGGCTCCTTTACTGTAAAGGGTAATCCCAGAAAGCATTACATCCCGTCCGACATAACTAATAAAGAGGGCCCAGTGACAAATCGCCGGGTATCGATCTACATACACAACCATATCTTTCAATAACCCTTCGATATAAATCTTTGGGCCCTATTCCCGGACACTGGCGTAGCACAGCAAGGATATCATTCTGTTCCACTACACAAGATTTTCACGGACGTGACATGCAAAAGCCCAAAATGGAGGATGATAGCGACGGGGATGAATTTTTATGTCTCAGCAGGATACTCTTGCTCTGGTTAATGATTTATTGATTCGTCACATTACGTATTCCACCTATTTCCTGTCGGGATACTAGTTCTTGAATGGGTGTTGCTTCTGGGTGGATATCTTAGGCTATGTCCTGATGGATAACCGGCTCCCTCGTCCGGGATTTATCCTTTCACTAAATCATAAATTTATGAGCGGTGCTCCGTTGTTCACTAGATAAAATGATTTTTAAATGAAATTTATGCTCTGAGGAAGGAAGGGAAATTTTTAACTGGGTAACTGGGCTACTGGAACACAGAAGCGCACAGAACAAAGTGTAGAAGTTGTTGCATGTTTATTAAGTTAAGGATGAGATCGGGCTGGAGCTGGGCTAGTTTGTTTCATTTTTGAGATTTTGTTCATAAAGAACACTTTTTAGCCAAAAGCGTTTAAAACAAGTTTCCCAAAACTTTTGGTTAATGGTACGAACGGAGGTATTGCAATTTAAATTCTAAGAACATATTTTAAATATTAATGGACTTTGTTTTTCTGCGAAAGTTTGTAAGATATTTATGAAACGGTATAAAATACGAAAGTTCCTCATACCTTACAAAAAGTATACTCTCAATCAAAAGATAGTTGAATCTAGAATATTAAAATAATATTTTGGTTTTGTTGGTTGAATATTTAGTTTTGTTTATTTTAGTCTCTAGTTAAAAATTCTGTTGAATTTGCTTAAAATGATACTATAAATTATAAAAGAAGCATGTCTCGAATATTTCATAGCTTGACTCTTAATATTAATACTTTAATACACATGTACATACACTTTCGTGGTAGATCGTGGTAGAGAAGACTGGAATAATTACTCAAATGTTATTTATTTATTTTTTATTTTAGTTTACCAAATTCCTTTTACAAAAATTACCGTTGTTCGTCTTTTTTATTTTTTATGTAATTTTTTATATGCGCTCGATGCGCTTCTGTTCAAAACCTCCTTTTTAATTAGTTTTCTGACAAAAAGTGAAGTTTTAATTTGTAAGGGTGTAGCCCACCCCAGCAGGAAAAAAGAGAATAGGTTCATTTTTTCATCGATGTATTCATGCAATGAAACGGAATTTATGAATCTTGGAAACCAAAATGTAATGCAGAATTGGTATTCCTCTTTCATGCATTCCAGGATAAGTGGCAGTAGAAGTGAAAAAGTGTAAAAATGAAATCGAGGGGTCGTGCGCTGCGAAGTTGAAATTACAATTTAAGGCTGCATTCGAAAATTCAGCCAGCTTCACAGAATGGGCAACACCTCATTCAAAAAATCAAACCGCTGCAGTTTTCGGTGATATAGCAAGTGAGTCTGTAATGCATTACTTTTCAATGACATCCCCGTGTTAAATTTCATCGATGTTGGAATCGAAGAAGTAGTATACCTATCACTTACTTCATCTATTCCGTAATGTGTAAATTTCCTGCTGGGACTAGATTAGCCTTAAAACTAAGCAACACACAGTCAATTAACTAATCCAACAATGGTGGGTTTGAACAATGGTCATTGAATTAGATGCACTTTTAAAATGTAAGAATTCCTATAGGAAAACAGTAGGTAATGGGGCGGTTTAGTGTGAGAAAATTTTCTGTACCGTGGGAACTAGGTCACGGTCATGCATCATTGACCGTGACGGTCATGCATCGTTGCCTCCAGGCAATTTACCTGTTTTTAAATTTTGTATATGACAACATATTTCATAACAGCATATCAGGGAAAACTCCACGGGGTGTCTACCTTATAATCGCAATTTGCCTACAGGCCAGGCAGATCTACAGAAACTGCCACTCACGTGCCAGTGAGAGATATCGAAATCTGCCTGTGCACTAGTATTGGGTAGGACACGATTATAAAATGAGTTTGTAAGAGGTGCCTCTTTTTTCTTTTGAGCTAGTACAATGTCTTACTTCAAATGAGGCGAACTACTATGACAAAATCAAGCAAATTAAAAAAAGAAAGAAAAAAATCCCAATGAAGAGCTTTTTTGCGAGTTTTCTAATATGCATTAAACTGGCTTAGAGTAATTAAGAAATCTATGCCACCACAATGTATATTTATATTTTGAAATACCACCTCGCCTAATTTCAAGTTGGAAATTTTGCTACCGCAAAATAAGTAAGAAATGTCTCTCCAGTTCCTGTACGTATTTACAATCTCGCCTCAGTACGGCTTAAGACCTAAAAGATCTACTGGCGATCTTCTTGTGTGTCTGACTGAGGATCTCAACCAAAGCATCCATCGCTTTGGTGAGTCTGGTCTGGTTGCTCTGGATATTTCCAAGGCTTTCGACAGAGTATGGCATCCCGCTCTGCTGTCTAAACTCCAAGCTATTGGTATCGACTCAGTTCTAAGGAACTGGATTGAGAGCTTCCTTTCTGCCCGTTCCATCAAGGTAGTGTTGGATGGCGTAGAATCTGACCCTCATTCCATCTCGGCCGGCGTCCCCCAAGGCTCGATCCTCTCTCCTGCTCTCTTTCTTATATTCATTAATGACCTGCTCTCAATCCCCTCCAACCCACTTCACAGTTTTGCCGATGACGGTACTTTGCGTTACTCCTACGCCTTTGACAATATAAGACAAGCACGTGCCAGACCTTGTCTCCTAGACCGCGAACTCATGTCCAACTCTATTAACAGGGACATTGAATTCATTCTTGCTTGGGGCCTCAAGAATCGGGTCGAATTCAACGCAACCAAAACAAAGTACTGCCTTTTCTCTACAAAAACCTGTACCGACCGTCCCTCTATCTCAGTGGGCGAAAAGAATGTAATGGCTGACCCATCTCTTAACATCCTAGGCGTAACCTTATCTTCGAATCTGCGATGGAATAATCACATATTCCAAATCGCCAAACAAGCTTACCAATGCCTGGGATTCCTCAAGAGATGCAAGTTCCTCCTTCAGCCATCTGCTCTGGCTACAATCTACAAGTCCTACATTCGGCCCCGCCTTGAGTACAACTCGTACATTTGGGCGGGCGTCCCAAAAACCATCTTGGCTTAGCTGGACAAGGTGCAAAACCGCGCCATTAAACTCATTGGCGATAGGACCATTTGCTCCTCCATCGACTCTTTAAGCCACCGTAGGAATGTAGCAGCCCTCAGCAAGTTTTACCGCTACTACTATAGCGACTGCTCCACTGAAATTAGAAACCTCATGCCTACACGGCAACGTTTTTCCCGCAACACAAGACTAGCCAACTCGGCTCACCCCCACACCCTTCAGCCCCCCTCTTCGCGCACATTACGTTTTAGAAGTTCGTTTATAAATAGAACAACTCGATTATGGAATTGTCTTCCGCAGTCGATATTTCCGAACTCATATAACACCTCAGAGTTCAAACGCAAGGTCCACCGACATCTACTCACGCACCCTCCAGACCTCTAACCTATCCTTTCCTTCTCTATCCTTCACATCAAGCTTACTACTAGACATTGCACCATGACTTGAACGACATGACGGACTAGTAGTACAAAGGGTGATTCCTGAGCTTGATGTTTTCACATAAAAAAAAAAAAAAAATCTCATTTCATGTTGGAAATTTCACATGAAATGTCTCTCCAGCAAAAAATTTCACTCCCTCGAAAAATGTAAGAAATGTATCTCCAGTTCGTATTTACAATCTCACCACGGCTCAGTTTAAATTGGATATACTGCCGCAAAAGAAGTAAGAAATATCTCTCCACTACATAATTTACAATCACACCTCGCTATTTATCTCGATACACCCTCATATACCAGTAGGACATTATTTTTGAACCGGGAAATAATTGAGACCCCAGTACAATTTACCATCGTGTAAGGGAGAAATGTACTGCCTCGTGTAAGTCCGACTCTACTCTACTGTGCTCTTTTGTAGATATCGACGGTTGGTTTGACAACGTTATCTTTGACGCAGTGGAAAAGGGTATTGAACCCCCACGGTTTAGTTACGGTAATGGCTGCTCCTCAAGGAGGCGCCTCTCCTATGGTCAATTGACGAACTTCTTGCCGACTTGAATAACCGAGGTTTCAAAGCGCAGGCCTATGCAGATGATATCGTCATAACCCATGAGCGGCGGTCCTGATGGTACCACCAGAAGTCGTTCTATCATTATGTGAATAGCTTATTAGATTATTAACTATACCTTATAGAAGTCGTTCTATCATTATGTGAATAGCTAGTACATTTCTCCACATCTGCCGTCAATTACATTACATTAGTTTAGTTTAGGTTGAAATGGCTGCTCCCGCCACTACGGAGCCCACTTAGGCACACCGTTAGGCCGATTGTGATGCCATTCTAGTGTTGGGACAAAATTCAGGCCATTTCAGGCCATTTGGACCTTTTAATAAAGCGATAGAGGTCAGGAACACAGTCTGCATAAATCGTTGTGGGGAAGTCCCAATCTTTCGGCGTGCCAAAGGGACAGTCGATCAGCACCTTCACTACTTAGCCTATCTCCTTAACAAGAGATTTTGAACGCTTTGCGTCCAAAGTCGGCCATATTGTGTGAAGAATGCGGGACACCGTTGCTGTGGCCCTTCTCAGCCCTGCTCGAGCTAAGCTGATTTTTCTCACTGCCAGTTTATATGTGGCTAAGGGCATTCTCATCTGGGCTAAGTGGGGTGACCACTTCGGTTCCCTGTCTAGCAAGATCATCTGCCCTATAGTTTCCCCTAATTCCCCTGGGTCCAGGAACCCAACACAGAGTTATATCGGAGACGGAGATGTGCGGCAGTTTAGAACAGTCGTGGATGTTGTAAGGACAGAATTAACGGGGAGACGAAAAGAGGTATCTATACTGTTGAGAAAAAAGTCTTGCAGTGGTGAACAAAAAGTCTTGCAGTCTAGTCTTGTCTTGGCCTTGCTAAATGTGCAAGACCAGGGAAGCCTGCAAAAAATTTTGCTCATCATTACACTGCATGATGTGTCTTGGTATCTCGAGAGCTAAAGCATCTGTCCGACTGTAACTATGGAGGCCCTACTGAACATTCCTCCACTAGTAATGAATAAGGAGGCTCTGCCGGGGGAACTGCGTCTACGGAGCTATACTCCTTTAAGCCAGGAGACCTTATGGCTCACTTATCGATTCTCAAGGAAGTAAACCAGGAGTCAATGTTCTCATTATCCGATACCATTCCTACCACTCTGGATTTCGACAAACCGTTTATGACGATTGTCGGAAGTCAGTCAGAATGGCAGCACGGCAGGCTCTTCTTCAGAGGAAGCACGGTATACGGACGGTTCCAAAACTTATAATGAGGTTGGACTGGTAGTATATCGCCCACGGAAGAACATATCCATGGCTCTGGGCACTACCCCCATTGTATTAATAAGGCTCCAAATAGCTGTAACATCGTCAAGTTGGACAGTCAAGTTGTTCTGTTGCCCATTGAGCGTTAACCAAGACTGCGCTGGGTTGTATCCTATCTCAGAAAACTCTCAGCAGGAACAACAATGTTAAGCGGCCCACACACTTTCAGTTTAACTGCGCAGTTTATCACGTGTGACGTCATGTCTGAGCGATAAACTGTGTGAACTGTGCAGTTTTGAAGTATTTTCACTCAGTCCTCAGACCTGAGCTTCTGGACTCTCTTTTGCCCCGATAAACTGCGCAGGTCGGACAGTTTATCGTTCAGTTCTCTTAGTTCCGTTCATTCCTTTCTTTTTATGCTCATTATTAAAAAGATGTACTCAAATCTACAAAACTGACGAGACTGAGCATAAAAACCGTACAGCGAACTGACGAACTCACACACTTTCAGTTCAGTTTATGAGAAGGAGATTAAGTGATCGCGACTTGCCTGTTCCTAAGATATGAATGCCAGGTCCATTTTAGGCTATATCAAAAGCTTTAACCTGAAAGGTTTTTAACGACGAGGATTGCACAATAGAACAAATAAAATAGGTAGGGGTGCTCGCTAAGACGCCCCTTAAAGAAATGAATGAATGGTGTAGGTTGTAGGAATTCCCTTGCAAGCGGGATAACTCGACTGGTGGAACAACCTCCCACAGTCAATTTTCCCGAACTCATACAACATGGACGAGTTGAAACGGAAGCTTCACCACCTCCTCCTGATGCATCCCCTGACCCCACATAAGCTATCCTATCCTTCATGTTTACTTACTACTAGTCTCTAGCTTACTATTAATCATTGTACCATGACATGATGTAAAACACATGACATAGTATAAACCTTTGGCTTCACTTTCTCATAATAAATATAACAAATTTCTTTGAAGAATTTCCTTAAGTTCCCACTGACACTAGCTAAAAATATTGACATCTCACAACTCGTTACTCCTCCATTAAGGGTCTTACAACAAATTTTTTATTACCTACTGTAATTTCTTATTCCGAACAAATTGCCATCATATTGTTATTTGCTCGCTACCTACATATAAGTGGATGACGTGATTTTTGGACCACGTGTGCATTATCCTTATTACTTCGTCCAATTAACTTAAAAATGCTCTCACAATTTTTTTATATGTATAAATCCCATAAAATATCTTTTCTTGTCACCGTAGAATAAAGTACGTAACTCTGAGCCATATTTCGACAGATCAATAAAACGCGCATATTGGAAGGAGTTTTATGTGACTTCTATAAATTTTATGACTCCTAGAGAGTGCTGTATTATGGCTGTTGAAGTCGCACACATCCTGCTTTTCCATTATTTTTATGAAACACCAGTTAAAGTTCTCCACGCCCACATTTTATCGTAATTTCGCCTCAATACCAGGAGTTTTACGACAAGTACCAAACCCGCAAATTTCAAATTCGCTAGATTCATTAAATTTTACAACGTGAACAGTTTTCAATTTTCTCGTCCTTTTTTCTTCCTTTTTTTTAGCTGAATTTTCAGCCTCCAATATTCGAATATTTTATCATTTTATTATTATTATAATATTATAAAACATTTGTAAAATATTTCGATGTTCACAGAATTACTAGGAAATTTTGTTTAGATTGTTGCAGCTAATAGCAGTATGGATTTGAGTATTTCGTAAGGATCTTTGACTTGTTTAATGGATAGGATGCCCACGAGTATGTGGAATTTTGTATTGCCATTAGTTAATGAAATTTGGTTATGAATAATGCCTTGATGAAATCGTTGGATATGTTGTAAGTGCTTCTAGAGATTAATTTAATCTGCATACTTTATTCGAGTTGATCGATGATGGCCAGAATGTAGAGTTTTAGTGGTGCAGGGTTTGTTAAATAACTAAACATCTTGTACTGGCAATATCGTATCGTTTTCAAGTAATTTAGAATTTCTACTTTGGTTTCGGTATAACTTTCCATAATTTTATAAGTTCGTCCATTAAAGTGCATTGCCTTAGATGTTTTATGCAAATTTTAGTCCATTTATTTGCATATACCTACACAACGCTGGACTTTCTTGGGGTGATACTTGGGATAAATTAATTAAATTAATGTGTGCAATATTTATAAACATTTCGTTTATTCAGTAAAAGATTACTCCAGTATAACTTGATCAATCAACAAACTAGATGACCTACCGGCCAAAACCTATCGCGCTTTATTTCCTTTAAATCATGTGTCGATCATATCATTCTACTAACGACTTTCCTTTCGGCGGTTAAGGTTGGTTTACACGCAACGTTTTGCTTGTGCCAATTGGCTTGCGCAAGTCAATTTGCCAATTGGCTTGCGCAAATAAATTTAATTGAATTTCTCATTGTGCACGAGGAACTAATCAGTGACATCTGTTTGTCGCACTAATGAATAAGCAGAATTGTTATACCAAAATAGGTGATATATGTTTATTATTTTATATTTAAAAACATAAAAAACATTAAAAATAAAAAACTTATTGCAACAAAAATCATTTGAGTACTTTACGAATGCATATTTTCTGAAAATTAAGTTAATAAAAAGCTAATTTTCGGTATTTTTCTCTTTCGGGTCATTAGATGGCAGTACCATACATTTTTTCCGAAAGAGATAGTTCTGAATTAAATTTCATTAAAAGAAATCTCTCCAAATACAAGACTTTACTGAAATAAATTTTTAAAAACCGACTTCAGCAAAACCAAAAATAATGCACAAAAAACCAAAAACAATGCACAAAAAAGGATAAAATAATTGTTTGAAATGAAATTCTTTACAACATTAATCCAATCAGAATGGATTTAATAAGAAGAATCACTTTTGAAGACGGTGCCAGGTAGTAGTTGACTTTCATTGCATTAACTATTGCTGCGAAAATTGTATTCATTTCTTTGTTAGCCTTATGCCCTTAATACATCACCCCGAAAACAGGTGTTGGCACCGTCTTCAAAAGTGATTCTTCTTATTAAATCCATTCTGATTGGATTAATGTTGTAAAGAATTTCATTTCAAACAATTATTTTATCCTTTTTTGTGCATTGTTTTTGGTTTTTTGTGCATTATTTTTGGTTTTGCTGAAGTCGGTTTTTAAAAATTTATTTTATTTCGTACTTTTTAGTCCGTTAATTTTTTTTCGGGGTAATATAAAAAAAATTATTTATTACGAGAAGTATGACACTCAGCCGCGCGCCGTCTAAAAGAATTGAGGCAGTAGCTAAATAGTTTTTGCAGTAATGAATTTGCGTATTTTCGGAGCAATTTAAAAAAAAACTTATTTAATATGAAACAAAATTCCCCAAAGGAAATTAAAAAGAAATATTTATTGTGTCGATTGAAAAAAAAATTGCTCCAGGTCAAAGAATCGAACTCGCAACCTCCAGGACGAGATGCAAGCCTCTCAGTCTTTGTGCTACGGGAGATTGTTATAACAAGATGGCTAAATACGTAAATAAAGCTTTTCAGAAACTGCTTTAAATTGAATTTCATTCCAAAGGAATACTCTCTTACAGTTTGCATGAGTAGAGAATGCATGAAATTTCTCACCGAAAGGTTTGTAATTCTTTACAACATTAATCCAATCAGAATGGATTTTAGAAAGAGAAAAAAAGTCGAACTACCCTCCGGGGTTTGAACCCGCAATTTTTATTTGCAGGTCAACGCCTTTGCCGATTCATCCACCGGCCTCTTCTCGAGCACGCGACAATAAAGTAATTTGTTCGCTGCCTTTGAAAATACTTCTATCCGTTCAAGGTGTACTAATTTTACCAGTTTTTTACGCCTACCTTCGAACTCCTTTATCAGAATTTAAAAAAAATTGTACGGGACCACCGTGGGAAACTACCCTTTCAAACAAAAAAGAAAAAAAGCAAAAAAGTCATTGCGTTACAAAGTTATGCGTGAACAGGACCAAAAAATACCTACGCGTCGAATTGATAACGTCCTCCATTTTTGAAGTCGGTTAAAAATTAAGTAAATTTTACTTTAAACTTAAATAAACTCCGATCAAACAAAAGTTTTAGTAAAGGTCGAGAATTCTGTTGGCAGTTTTTTTATGATTATTTTTAATTTAACAGCTGTTATTGACATTTTTTAAATTTGTCCGAAAATTGCAATTTAACACTGTGCACATAGCAAAATTAGCACTTTAACACTGTGAACCCGGCATAAAGCCCGAAAGGTTATGATGCAAGGTTATTTGTTTGTAAGTGGCTTCATCAGGATGTATTCAAAGCAACTATTCCGGACTAAAGAAAGTGCGATCATAATCTTATAGTATTGGCCATTGGTAACTACCCTATAAGAGACAAAGGCTAATATGATCGGGATAGTCCATTCCAAGTAAGGTGGCGGTGAGCTATTTTCATGAATAAGATATCATTGTACATTATCTAAAACTGTTAAAATCAAGGTTCTACCCTATTAACTTACCCGAGTAATGAGTCATCAAAATCAAAATTTCGTTTTTTTTAACTATAATTTCAACTAAAACCGCCTTTTTCTCTATAAAATACCTAGTTAACTAATTTTTTTTTTGCAAAATTGGAAAGCTTGGACAATTTCCTATGAATAATATTCAACAATTTTTATGCTACGGCCTTTACTTTTGAAGTTATTAGCAAGTGTGATGTTAAATTTGCCTTATTTGGTACTTTTTGGCAAAGCTTAGGTGAAAAAGTACTAAAAAAAGAGCCAATTTTATCATTAAAATTGCTTATAACTCCAAAAATAAAAGCCGTAGGATAAAAATTGTCCAGACATTATTGATAGGATTTTGTCCAAGCTTTCCAATTTTGCAAAAAAAATATCAGTTAATTATGTATTTTTTGGAGAAAACGGTGGTTTTAATTGAAATTTTAGTGAAAAAAAACCAAAGTAATTCTTTACAACATTAATCCAATCAGAATGGATCTAGAAAGAAGAATCACTTTTGAAGACGGTGCTAACACCTGTTTTCGGGGCGATGTATTAAGTGCATAAGGTTAACAAAGAAATGAAAACAATTTTCGAAGCAAGATTAGTGCAATGAAAGTCAACCTGGCACCGTCTTCAAAAGTGATTCTTCTTTCTAGATCCATTCTGCTTGGATTAGTATTGTAAAGAACTACCAACAATTATTTCATCCTTTTTTGTGCAACACGGTATTGGTTTTTTTTTGAAGTAGGTTTTTAAAAATTTATTTTATTTCGTACTTTTTAGTCGGTTCATTTTTTTTCGAGGCCAACTTAAAAAAAATTATTTATTACGATAAGTATTACACGCCGTCGTCGAAAGGATCGAGGCAGTAGCTAAATAGTTTTTGCAATAATGTATTTGCGTACTTTCGGAGTTATTTAATAAAAAAAACTTATTTAGTATGAGTATGAAACAAAATTCCCCGAATGAAATTAAAAAACAAAATTTAATCAAATTTATTGTAAGAATATAAAGTCGATTGAAAAAAAAATGCAACAGCCCCCGGACAATCGAACTCGGAACCCTTGGACCAGAGGCAGGTATTTAAGGCTCGTACAGACTATGCCAGTATTTTAGTCGAGTGAGTAAGTAAACCAGTATGGACAAACAAATTTAGTCGAGTAATTTACTAAAATCATTTAGTCGAGCCAATCCATTCCTGTTCTATTTTTTCGGTCGAGTAGCGGCAGGATGCCATGTCTTTGTCATGCAAATTGATTAATTTAATAATTTTTACTTTGCTATCTTGTGGCTGTTCATTTTGACACTTTACTTACTAAAGCACTGTGTTCGGACACTTTTTAGCTACTAATACGTTTTTAGACGTTTAGTGGTAAGTAAATTACTCGCCACTCGACTAAAATACTGGCATAGTCTGTACCAACCTTAACTCCCTGTGCTACGAGAGAGTGTTGCTATATATTGGCTAAATATGTACATAAGTGTTTTCCTTCTTTTACTATATCTCTATTTTCCGCCCTCGTTCTCACATGGATGGTTACCATTCCTGCAAGCTCTGCTCATCCGAGATCGTTCGAGATGGCATTGCTTGTGATGGTGTCTGTGGAGGTATTTTTCACCCAGACTGCCTGAATGGTCGTGTTAAATGCAAATCCTCAGCTCCGAGAGGATCAACTTGTAAAGAGTGTGCTGAAATCAAACCCTGCCATGTATTAAGGTTGATGAAGGGTATCTCTGAGGTGATTGTGACTGATCATACGAATGTTCTTAATCAGTTAATTTCCCTCTCGGGCAACGTTTCACATTTTCAAGCGTTGGCCGACGATATCCAATCCGTGAATGTCCGGCTAGACTAGTTGTCAAATACTTTGTCTGTTTTCTCAACGAACTCGAGTTCCCTAGTGACCAAAATCCACGAACTCTTATCTCGAGTTTCTACGGTCATTGATACTGTCGAAGATCTGCACTCAGTGTTTTTAAGCCCTGGTGCTGTTTCTTCCATCGCAAAAGAAACCTCCGCCTCTCTCTCCCCTATCTTGAATGACATCAAAAGGTGTACGATGCGTGTCAAGGCTGAAGTCGAATCGCTATCTCTCACAGTAAGCCAAAACTCCACAACCCTGAACTACTTTCGGAAAAATTTACAGTTTTCGATAGCAATTATCCCCGCGCCGCTCATTGTGTGGTAGAGCAAAATGAACCTCCAGCCTCCACCCTGGCTACTGCTTCTGAAGTTTGTAATCTAGTATGGCCGGCTATAATACCTGTGGAGGGCTTCTCAGACGTGACTGCCCCTAGGCTGGCTCCTGCCCACCCGAAAACGTGTGGGAAGCATCGCAAACACAAACACAAACGAAATCGTAAAGTCTCCATTACAGGTGTTGTCACTACAAACTCCTCCAATATTTCGTCCGTCCCCGCCCCCTCACTTCCAATGGGCTCTAATTCTATCCCAGAGCCGGATCTGGCATCGACCAGTTCTAGTAGTATTGATGGACCCTCGGGCACTGGGGATACTGGGTCTTCAGTAACCCACACCAACTTGGTAACGGTTCCCAGGCCACAAAATATTTTTATTTCGCGTCTGTCCTGCAACTACGTCCGAGAAGATTAAAGAATACTTAAGGGGAAAAGCAATTAATCCCGAGACAGTCTCCTGTCGGAAGATCAGCAATGCTTCGAAACCGGTTGCGTCGTTTGTTCTGACTGCACCGCCCAATACCGCTGAAAAGCTTTTAGACCCCACGTTCTGGCCTCCCGGTGCTTTCTCAAAGTGTTTTGTTCCTCGCACGTGTGTGCATCGTACTCCTGACACTTAAGACGCTTTCCCTCTACTACCAAAACGTGAGGGGTATCAGATCCAAAACCCGCGATGTGTTTCTGTCAACTTCGGCCAGTGATTTCGATATAATCGCTTTCACTGAAACATGGTTACACAGTGGGATCCTTAATGCCGAACTTTTTGATTCCTCCTTCCAAGTTTTTCGGAGAGATAGATATACTGACTCGGAGGCTCGCGGAGGTGGTGTACTACTTGCCTGTAGTAACCTTCTCAATTGTTGCTAAATAACGCTTCCTAGTTTTTCCAACTCGTTGGACATTGAGGTTCTTGCTCTTAAAATCTCCCTTGTCCACAATAACCTTTTTATGATTTGCTGTTATATCCCACATTTGCTGTTATATCCCATATGTTCAGCACTCTTGACGATAGAGGTCAAAACCTTTATGATATCTTAATCTCTTGTACTAATCATATATTGGATATGATGGACTCTAAAGACGAACTCCTACTTTTAGGAGATTTTAATTTGCCCAATATTCAGTGGGTATCTTGCGATGATGACGATAACTACCTTCCTGAAAACAACCTTAATGATAGGGAATCCGGCTATCTGAATTCCTTATTCTCATGCGGTTTGAACCAAATGAGCGTTGTAAATAATATTCTAGGAAGGCGGTTAGATCTTATATTCTCTTCTGACTCAGACAACATGATTGTCGAGCCTAGCTCAATAGTTTTGTCGCCTGTCGATAAATATCATCCTCCCCTCCTGCTAAGTTATTGCTCTATCTTCGACGATAAGCTAATCCCGGGGGAGTCAACATTTTTCTTTAATTTTAGAAAGGCTAATTTGGAAGAACTCTCATCCAAGCTCACTTCGATCGATTTCAATAGGATGCTTTCCTCAAATGAGTTGGATGTCGACGTAGCAAGATTTTACTTTGTCTTGTACGAAACCTTTGCATCCTGTATACCCATTGAGCCTCTAAAGTTGTCCAGATCATCCCCGCCTTGGTACAACAATGAATTGAGGCATACCAGAAACCTTAAGAATAAACTCTGGAAAATCTACCTGAAGAGGAAAGACACTGCGAGTTTCTCCGCATTCCTCAATTGCTATGATCAATTCCATGTACTCTCCGAAACTCTCTATAAGGAATACCTCAGTAACGTGAAAGATAAACTGTATGGTGACCCTAGAACATTCTTTAAATTTATCAACACTAAGAAAAAAATTGATAATTACCCTAACACCATGCAACACGAGAACTCCTTCAGTACCAATCCGTCCGAGATTTGCGACCTGTTCGCATCGTTCTTCCTCAAATCTCTCTCGTCTCCTGTCTTTCAACCTAGTGAAAACAACTTTCGACATATTAATCCAATACAAGTGGCTCACAACTTCTCTCTCTGTATAACTAGGGAAGTTATCTTGAAACATATTAATGAGCTTCCACATGACTTCTCGTCCGGCCCTGACGGTATTCCTCCTGCTGTTCTAAAATCTTGTGCAGGGGCCCTTCTATCTCCTCTACTGTGTTTATTTCAAAAATCCGTAAATACAGGGTGCTTCCCAACCTTATGGAAGAACTCTTTTATAGTCCCCGTTCATAAAAAAGGTAGTAAGAACGACATATCTAATTATAGACCAATTGCGAAGCTATCGTGTATACCAAAACTCTTCGAATCTATTATTTATTCTGCTATCGCCCCTATCTGCAAGAGGCTTATCTCAACTAATCAACATGGTTTTCTTGCAGCTCGTTCGACTACTACTAATCTACATGAGTTCTCTTCTCACACTGTTCGAGGCTTTGTTACCGGCTGCCAAACCGACTGTGTATACACTGACTTCAGTAAGGCTTTTGACAAGCTCTCTCATTCTATCATACTTCTCAAACTAAAAAAATTTGGCTTTCCGCAGCCCTTGTGGTATGGTTCCAGTCGTATTTAGCCGACAGAACCTACCAGGTAATATTCCGCGGAGTCAAATCTAGAAACATTGAAGCGTCCTCTGGTGTCCCGCAAGGTAGTCACCTTGGACCTCTTCTTTTTATTTTATCAATTGATGATATTGTTGCCTTGCTTAAGCACTGTAAAATCCTTATTTACGCCGATGATAGTAAACTCTACCGTCATATAAGAAGTATTGCGGATTGCAAACTTTTGCAAGTTGACCTCAACACCTTCTATTCTTGGTGTTCCAACAACAACCTGGTACTTAATATTAGTAAGTGTGAGGTCATGACTTTTTGCAGGAAACGTGGTCCCTTAACTTATGACTATACTTTTCTCAACAGCATAGTCTCCCGCGTTAACTCTGTGATCGATCTGGGGGTCAGGTTTGATAGTAAGCTGGACTTTTCCACTCACATCAATTATATCTCCTCCAAGGGGAGTTTAGTCCTGGGATTTATAAAAAGATGGCCCAAGGAATTCAACAACCCCCTCATCACTAAGCATTTGTACATATCTTTAGTAAGGCCTTTACTCGAATACGCCTCCCAGGTATGGTCTCCTCACTACTCCTCCCAAGTTGGTAGAGTCGAATCGGTTCAAAGAAAGTATGTCCAATTCGTAATCAGTCACCTCCCTTGGGATGATTCACTTATACTTCCGCCTTATGAGAACAGGCTTGAATTACTCAACTTAAGCTCTCTTCATAAGCGTCGCGAGGTTGCTGACGTTATATTCATTCATCGGCTACTTAATGGCAAGGTGGACTCAGGTTTCTTACAAAGCCGTACGTCTTTTAGAGTGAGTAATTACAACTTGAGAGGTGAACCTGTCTTGAATATTAACTCCTCCAAAACCAATTACGGCATGTACGAACCTGTAAATCGCATGCTTATAAATGTAAATAAAAATATGAGTGTTTTTAGCATGCCTACAAGTGAAGTTGTCCTTAAAAAGAATCTTTTTATGTAACGTGACTACTTGTATGCACCACTCCTTTTCTATTGTATGTTTTTATATTTGTCATCTTTTTATGTTTCCATGTCTTAGCTGAGCCACTGTGCTAAATGTGACCGCGTTTGTGTGCAGGGACCGGACCGGCTAGGTACCGGAGTGCTGGGGAGGGTCGAGAAGGAGCCCGCATTTTCGGTCGCATGCTCGTTGTGCGGTGTTTCTCTTCTTATAACTTTTTGGGTGCTCTCGGCCGGTTCGGTCCCTGCACATAAGTGCGGCCCGTTTCTCAGCCCAGCTGAGAAGTGTACCTTCTGAGCTAGAAGGATAAACTCTATAAGTCATATCGGAAATTCGGCTAAATAGTTCTCCAATTCAAAGGATAATTCTCTTACAGTCTGGATGAGTAAGCATGAAATTTCTCACCGAAGAGTTTTAAGTTACCGATGTGCAGCTAGAGGCCTGTTGAGTCGCTTCGTTTCCAGGAACGTTCTTCACATACTTGGTTGATGAGGGGTGAAGTGGGGTGGTGCCTCTCATCATGCCCATTTCCCCCTTCATCCACAAAGTTCGTGAGGCACGCTCCTGGGAGCGAATCGTCTAAACAGAACCATAAAAGTTTCCACGGAAGCCTGGAACCAATGTTACCGCAAGATGAATTTTGAGAGTAGTAAAATCTACTACCTTTTTGAAAAAAGAGGTAGTAAATTTTTTTGATTTCAAATCAATTTTAAAATACCCCATTAACACATTTACGCATATATTTTAGCATTAAGAGTATTCATTTTATTGCCGTATTTACATTGTATTGTCATAATCAGCGTAAAGTATGTGGGTTTTAATGTGATTTCTTAGTTCATCTGCAGCCATAATAAAGCTTACTGTTTGTACCCAAACGGTTTGTTTTTTTCATTTTTAATCCTATTGAGTTGCGAAAATGCACATTCGGCTGCAGCCCTACAAGCCAGAAACAAATTTTCAAAGATTTTCGAATGAAAACTCTCCTACTGCATTTTTTATCTTAGATATTTCATACCAGTATTCTTCGATGGGCAAATTGGAAGGTATATCATTAAATGTTTTAAGAAGCCTCCACTCAGTAAAAATTTGTTCCACATCATAATTAGAGGCTTTAACTATATGCGTAAACGAATTAACCAAATTGGCGATAGATGGGAATTCAGGAGAATTTGCCTTTTCTGGATTTAATATTTGTAAATTTCGTATGCAAAATGAACCAAAGTAACAGAATGGAATGGAAACATGTTTCTGACAGCGAGTAACGAGTGGGCTGCGATCGATTTAGCCTTAAATAAAAAATAATAAAATTATCAAAAAAAAGGTAGTAGAATGATAACTTGAGGTAGTAGTGTAGTAGATTATCATTTTTTTTTAAAAAGGTAGTAAAACTACTACATATGTAGTAGAACGGTAACGCTGCCTGGAACTCTCTACTTTTTCCACCTCCGCTCGCCTCTCTTCCCCAAAAAAGCTGTTTCTTCTGCTCCGCGTATATTTAGGCCCATTTTTGCAGTAGTTAATCGCATGCGTGAGTGAAAAAATAATAACATTATAATTTTTTCAAGTTGGTGAAAAAATGAAATTCTAAAAATTCATTTTTTTTGGGAGAATTTAAAAAAATAAATCATAAATTCGGTTAAATAGTTCTCCAATTCAAAGGATAATACTCTTACAGTGTACATGAGTATGCATGGAATTTCTCACCGAAGAGTATGTTATAATTCTTTACAAGATTAATCCAATCAGAATGAATTTAGAAGAGAAAAAAAGAAAAAAAGTCGAACTGTCCGACCCGCGGTTTGAACCCGCGATAATTAGTTCGGTAGACTTTTACATAGACGCTACGCTAAGTCCCTCTTAAGTATTTGATGACAATAAAGAATTTTGTGATACCTTTGAAATAATTCTATCTGTTCAAGGTGTACTAATTTTACCAGTGTTTTAAGCCTACCTTCCAACTCCTTTTCCAGAATTTAAAAAAAATTGCATGGGACCACCGTGGGAAACTACCCTCTCAAGCAAACAGGACCAAAAAAAAAACATACCGACGCGTCGAATTGATAACCTCCTCTTTTTTGAAGTCGGTTAAAAACTGCCCGTTTTCAAAATCGGCACGTGTTACGATTTCGATTCTTGTCAGGATTGACTTCGGGTGATGTCCTGAAAAGAACCCAACAAAAACTCCGTCGTCCTCGGACCTTTTAATTAATTTTTTTCAAGCTGACCGTGTAAGGGTATGCAAAGTGCCAGAGCCAGGAAAGTGTAGCAAAATCTGAACTAAATTACAAAATGTCATATTTAATAAATCATAAAAAAGTTCTTTAAAATTATGAATCAATATTTTTATATTTTATTAGTTTTTCTCGTAATACACTACACAACAAGCTAAAAGCCATAAATTATATCCTCTCTCCTATTCTAAAATGGATAAATTATTTTATGGTACTAAAATTTACAAAGAAAATAGAGCTGTACGAGGATATCTTCCTATTTATATCTACCACAGTAATATATGTCAACATTAACTAAAATTAAGTAATAAATCGCATTTCAATGCTGAAATAGCAAACAAGAGAGTCCTGAAATTCCCAACTGTTCCGGCACCCAAAGGAATTTCAACTTAGAAAGCCATAATCGAGGACCATGGCCTGGTGATATTGCATCATTCAATCTTATTTGAGGTTTCAGGATGCCAGCCGTAAACTTCATTAAAGAGTACATTGGTCGTACATACATGGTTTGCCCTCGGATGCTTTTGCCTAGTCCTACACCGCTTATGTAGGAGCATAATAAATATCCCAACATATATACTGGGGACAGCAAAGAAGATTACGTCCGGCACTAAAATTTGTGGCATCTAAATGCTTTTTTAAGGAGATTGCCATCTTGTGCATTAATTACAAAACGACGTCTGTTGCCCCTTTTTTTCTGGAATATTAAGTTAGCATAACTTTGTTACTATATGGAAACAGAAATTTAGCTTTAGCCCAATGATAAGTTTTATTATGAAATAGTTTAAATTATAGACTTCTCATAGTTTCCTTTGTCAAATCAAAAGACCAAAGATAATTCCTAAGATTTCCGGATGTCACAGACAAGCATATGAAATGTTGGCACTGGCCATGCGGAAGAGGCAAAAGGGAATTGCATGCCTCTATCCATGTCATTACCAGAACTTGTGTAATCTTTAGCAATTCTCAGAA
The DNA here is from genome assembly GCA_963855945.1 of Thereva nobilitata. Lineage (NCBI taxonomy): Eukaryota > Metazoa > Arthropoda > Insecta > Diptera > Therevidae > Thereva > Thereva nobilitata. Next base: position 50,652,053 of record OY979694.1, on the reverse strand, counting down.
CAGATTAAAGCAAATGACTCACAACATTCTACCATAACATTTTTATATTATTAATTTTATTGTAGCTTTTAATTGTATTTTTGTAACATATTATGATCTTATCAGCACTGCTTTCTAACCGGATCCAGAGTTAGATTATTTTGTTTTTCTTCACAATGTAAAATTTTTCAGACTTGCATTTTTTCATTTGAATGAATGTCCTTGAAGAGGGCAGAACTATTATGAGCCAGCAATAAATAGTTTAGAAAGTTATTAAATCCGGAGAAAACAGAAAATGAAACAAAATGCAAGAAAGAGAAACTGCCCACTGATTGTGGGAAAATACCTTCCTATCGAACTCAGTGGATGCATGAAAAAGTGAAGATGACGAGATTCGCCCTCTCCCTTTTCCCTTACTCCGCAAGCGCAAAAGGAACGTACTTTTCTCCGAACAGTGTAATCATCTATATGATATTTTAGAAACTTCCCTGCCCAGTTTAGAACATAGGTTTTGGAATGTAATCTTTGGAACTCGTGGTTTATGTCTTTACTAAAAAATTCACGAAAGAATAATCTTCATGTAATAGGATTTTTTAAGATAACGCTATGAAAACATTGAGGTTTAATGTACGCCAAAAGTATTCAGTCCAATTTATGAACAGAACGGACTTAAGTTAAGCTTCATCTAATAAATGGACGCAATAGAATAAAGAGAGAACAATATGAGTCCATCTGCGTTTGCGCAATTATACATCCTAGATTATTCACAAAACACTAATAAATGTACGTCATGTAAAAAATATTTTATTGTTGATATATTTTGTTATAGCGACAATTGCCATAGAGAAGAGACAAGGAAAGCTTGAATTTTTGAGGAATTGCTGCACAACTTTTCCAGGGCTGCAACACAGCTACTGTGGCGTAATGAGTGTGAAACCTACTGGATTTATTACTTTTTCTTGATTAAGAAACTAACTTCATTGCGATCAGTTGTATTACGATTTTCGCTTTAAACATCATGACTCTTTTCGCGTATCTTTCCCGCATCTTTCCAGCATATTTCCTGCAAGTCTATACTAATCATGTTGTCTTTCTGTCTCATTTACAATTTCATTTAAGAGTCCTGTTTTATCATAGATCTAGCATTCCATAATCCTAGTACCCAATCATTTATCCGTTTTTGTTGCAGCATCTTGGACCATTTTATCAAGGCTATCCGAGGTTCTTTTGAATCTCGTGTGACTAGATTATTTTGCTTAAGAAGCCCTCAGCCTTACACGGAAACCAGGTTTTGTTTGCCCTAGGTATTTCATTTCGACGAAATGCTTGTATCTGAAAGGCATTCTCCTATGCACAACATGGGGAGGCCCCCGAGAGGCCTACATTCTCCACACGGACTTTGCGTTCCCTGGCCTATGCCTACAATTTTGAACCTCTGATTGGTAATCTATTTAGGCCTTGCAACTGATTTCCGCATGTGTCATTTACGATTGTTTGATAATTGGTCAAGTGTTCTTTTAAGTACTTGAGGCTTTTTCATAAAAAATAGGTCAGCTAAGATTTCAGCTATCTTTTAGTGCTTGTTGCCTATAAGAAAGTGTTCTGTAACAACTTTTAAGCTTGAGTTACCAATATTTAACACATCGTTGCAATTGTACACCCTGTACATTTTATCCGTTTTGCTCTCATTTTCAAGTAGTTGTTTATACTTGTTTAGGGGTGCGCGATTAGTTTAGCCAGAAATATCAAGCCCTTGAAGCAAATCAAATGAGGAAGTTCGTGAGGGAGCTAAATAACCCCAATCTATTTCTCAACCAAAACCTGCACGAACGAGTCTGCTTGGTTATATAAAGATATTAAGCTCCTAAAGCAAATCATAGGAACATGCGCTGACGATACCAAAATTTCCCAACAATTTCCCCCATAAATTTTCAACCCACAAACACTTTCGTCATAGCGAAGACACGAACCTTGGCCTAAAAATGATCATCAGCTAATGTTACGAAAATCCAAATTCATAAAGTTGGGAAGGGCCCAGAGAACGGCAACAATAGGGGCAACAGGGGTTGTGAGGAATCCTCCACGAACCTTCTTGATATACTCTACTCCGCCTGATAATCCCGTCCAATGGGACATTCGCTGAACATTTTATGTAAACAGCAATTTTTTTTTTGAATGTGTAGGGGGTTTGGTTGGGAGTATAAAACCGAGTTTTCGGGATCCGGAGGCGTCACGTTGGGCCGCCATCTTGTTTTGAGTGGTGAAAAATGGTTTTGCTTATTGCTCGGAAACCGTGAGTTCTACAGATTTTTTGTAAGAATATATTTTTTAGATAATCAAATTATCTACAACTTTAATAATAAAAAAGATATGGACGAAAAACTACAAAAATTTTGGGGGTGATGAGCTTTAAAGCGCTATAACTTTTCGGTTCAGACGGAAAACTTGATCCGATAGTTGGAGAGGAGCCAGTAAAAACTTTATTTATACGCTTTATATAAGCTTCACCTTTATGTACAGTATGTATGTATGTATGTATGTTGAATGTAAACAAATCTTGCAACGTGATTTTGACCCACTTCCATATAACCTATCTACTTCAAATTTTCAAGGAGGCTGATTTTTGCTATTGTGTTCCCCGAGCCCCCGACATGAGCATCAAATGAAAGGGCATGATAAATAGAATACAATTAGCTGTATGCCTTCATTCAAAATTCAAAACGGCGGCCAACACAATGGCGGATACCTTTTTCGTTACAACCCACTCGGCATGGGTATCAAATGAAAGGGCGTGACAATTAGAATACTAGTCGCTCTGTGGAGTCATTCCAAATTCAAAAGGGCGGCCAGCACAAAATAGCGGTTTACCTTTTTCTTTACAACGCCCTCGGTATGGGTATCAAATGAAAGTGTATGACGAGCATAGTACAGTAAACTGTGTGAAGTAATTTTAAATCTAATATGGCGGTCACGACAAAATGGTGGAGGACATATAATAGACTAAGAAGTAGAAAAAAAAAATAGTTTAAAAAAACTAAATAATACGCCTTTATTTTAAGATGAACTAAAAATTAAAAAATAATTTTGAATGGATAGTTTTATTGCTCCAGCCAGTATATGGAAACAACCATCCTTCCGAAATGTAAAAAAGCGTGGGCGCTAGCGAAAAGTTCCGATGTTAATAAAATAAGAATATAGGTAAAGAGTCCCACGCTTTTTTAGATTTCGAAAGGTAGGTTGTTTCCATATACTGGCTGGAGCAATAAAACTTTACATTCAAAATTATTTTTCAATTTTTAGTTCATCTTAAAATAAAGGCGTATTTTTTAGTTTTTTTTAAACTATATTTTTTATCATTGCAATTGTAAACCTCAAAACTAAAGAAGCCCAAGAAAATACTGAATCTTCCAGTGAAAGTCTCGTCGCAATCGGATTAGCCGTTTCCGAGATTAGCCCAGACAAACAGACAGACAGACATACAGAGAGACAAAAAATTTAAAAATATTTAATTTTGTTTTAATATCATGTAAATAACCATATAGGCTTAGAAAATGACAATTATTTTGACAGACACAGAAAATGCTCTACAAAAATGCTCTAAGGCATTTTTTATGTAGAATCAATAATAAAAAAGTTATAGCGCTTTAAAGCTCATCACACCCAAAATTTTTGTCATTTTTCGTTCATATCTTTTTATTATTAACTAGTTGGGACCCGGCGCGCCTGTGCTGCTCCCATAAGCTAATAGTAGTAATCAGGTATGATATGAAGGTATGATATGAATTTTAATATAGTAGGAGAGTTTGAAAAAGGCAATATTTTGGTATTTTTGATTCCAAATAACAAAATGTGAAATTATTAGGGATCTGACATTTTGATCGAGACAATAAAAACCATCCATTGACATTTTTCGAGATATGAATTTTCATACACAGATGAAGTGTCTCAATGAACTGCTTATTTTCTGTATTATGGATAGCTGGGACCCGGTGCGCCTCGCTGCACCCATCGTTTAAACATATAAAATCAATCCAAACCTTCAAAATTCAACTCTTCTTAACCATTAACGAAAAACCAACTATTCCAATAAAAGTTGGAGTCATCAATACATTTATTTGAACTATGACCAACATTGGCTGTATATTCTGTTAAAACCATGAACGTTAAAAGATTTAAAATTAAAGCAAATAGCAGCATCCAGCACTCGAAATTCGAGGGCCATTTTCTATAGCTTTTTTTAATTTAAATCTAGAAGTCTTCAATAACAAAATTTTTCGAGAACAATAAAACAAAATCGAAAAATGAAACAAATATTTTATAGTTGGAAAAAGCAATGCCAAAAAACCAACTTTTATTTTCTCTTATATTGCGAAATTGTGTTCGTGAAAGCATTTGAAATTAATGCAAATATTGAAAATCAAACTACATATTCGCAATGTCTAAGGAAGGAACCAATACTTATTTCTGTAAAATTTGAAGACATTAGATTCAATATGCTTTCATATTAAGTGTGACCAAAATTACCTATGTATGTATTCTTTTACAAAACTTGCGGGTAAACTATGTTTTTGGTTTTGTTTTCCGCCGCGTAAGTAAACCAAGATGTTGCCTTTCCGACTCGCTGCACCACCTTAAGACATTTAAAATTAATCCAAATCTTCAAAATTCAACTCTTCAACAAATATTTATAACCATTAACGAAAAACCAATTATTCCTATAAAAGTTCGAGAGTTTGGATATTGGTTTTTTTGTCTAATTCTGCGAAGTATGTCTTTAGTCCCGTTCTTGTATTTTTCCCACAAAACCGATGGTTCTGTTGGGTATCATGTAATCAATATAATTGCGAACAGTTGACGAATGTTATTCAGCGTGGATGCAAATGCTGCATCAGTAAGTGTCAGATCCCAATGATTGTCGTCTTCCAGCAATTGCAACTCGCGACATGCATCTTGAAATGTATTGAATATTTGACCATTGACTGTTCGTAAAAATTCGAAAGACGTTGGTTCAGCAACAACAAACGCAAAAAGAAACATTGACGTTGTTTTGGATGTATTGTGTAAAGTCGTTCCAATGGCTTTGCTTTCAATGCGCGTGCGATAGTTGGATGTGGTTTGCCTTGTCTACGTGACTTCTACAATGTTGTTGCGAATTGTCCGAAAATATCAAGTTTTTGGGACAGTGTCAAAAATTCAGTGAGTGTAGTTTTTGGTGGCTGGAAATCTCGTTGGAGAGCATTTTCTTCAGTGAAATATATACGTTGACCGTTTTCAAGATGTACCGCAATCTGAGGCATAATGCAAAAACTCGACATTTATATATTTTCCTATTAACACTTTATTAAAAGCTTTTACGCATTTTTCGGTGGAAGTATATAAAGAACAATGGAAGCTAATATTTTACAGGTTTCCCTATTTTTATTTTGTATATAATTTATATGTTTCTTAACTGGTGTGTTTTTGCGGGCTCCGGTAGTTATAGTATACAGTCCATAGTACATAGTATATAGTACCCAGTTCACTATACACACTGTACATACTGTACACACTTTACACTCAGTACACTCAATACACTAAAATACACTCGTAAAAATCGGAGTGCTTTTTTAAAGCTAACGGTTTTTTATATGTACATGACAATTAAAATTAAATATTTTTTCGCCCCGCCAACTTAAATATAATCAGTGAAACATTGAAATTCTCTATATTTCAACAACAGCTTCACTAATCTGGACCAAAATTATCCTATTTTTCAATCTGGAACCAACCCTACACATTCCTAAATTTTCATTTAAATCTGTTGGGCGGTTTCGGAGATTAGCGTGTACAAACATTGTGACACGTAGTTTTTTATATATTAAGATATTACGGCAAAACATTATTTACGAAAGTTGCAGATAATTTGATTATCTAAAAAAAATATTTTTACAAAAATTCTGTAGGACTCACGGCTTTCGAGCAATAATCAAAACCATTTTTCACACTCAAAACAAGATGGCGGCCGAAGGACACGCCTCCGGATCCCGAAAACTCGGTTTTATACTCCCAACCAACCCCCCTACACATTTGCTGTTTACATAAAATGTTCATATGGCCCTTTTTTTTGCACCATTGTACTGCACTATTAGACCACAAAATCCTACGGAGATAGCAACGTCTTGAAATTGCTACCCGTGGTATGGTCTCTACAACCACAACAATAGACTACCTTCCCCTAGATAGACCTTCAGCAAAGATCTTATCCGTCGAAATACCTACAAGAAGAGAGTTGAGGAACGCTAAAGTCCTGAGGAAGTTCGATATACGAATATTCATCGAAGGATCCAAGGCGTCAGAGAGCGTCGAGCAGCAGTTTATCTAGGGACCACCAACAGTTCACGGTCCGGGGACAATCCTGAAGGCCTGCCACATAATGAACTTTGAACCTATACAGGGATGCAGAATCGGAATTTTCATAGGTAGTCAAGGCTCTAAAAAGCTCTGGACTCAGTAATGATGCGCTCCAAACTTATGGGGCGTTGCAAAGCTGAGCTTGATAGGCTTGGTAAAGGTGGGTATCCACCAAGAGTTTTGTCTCCGCACTATCTCCACACATTATCCGCCGAAGTGTCTCCACCAAAATCAATGTGCGGAGATAATAAATGTGCGCACACCGATATTCCAGTGGATACAAAACGTATCCATTAAAACATGCTCTGTGTCGGTGCGGAGAACTTCTGCGGGGACTGTGCGCGGAAAAGTAAATGCAGTGGATACTTGAAAAAAGACTTCGAAAAGTCTTAAAGTTGCTTGTTGAGGCCTATCTCTTGTTTTCCAGTGAATATGGAAAACACAAAACATCTTAGTACAGACAAGAGTATTATTTTCAAGAGAGTTTTCAAATGCGGTTGGCTTGAGACGTAGATTGCCTCGAGTGAAGTTAATTTTTTTTGTTTTTTTAGAGTTTTCTAATACTGAATGGACACCTTGTTCAGCCCTGGTTTTTAAATATGGTCTCACCCAAGACCGCGGTGCTTCCGCTTTTTTTTGCATTTGCCACAATAATAAATGCTGCAGAGCACATTGCTAAATTTTCGTCCTCAAAGTTAATTCTTTTATATTTTCTTATCGTCGACCAAATAGCAATTGAAGCGAGGTAATATATTAAGAATAAAACATTGCGCGCACACAAGAATTTTATCATTCAAGGTCGTATCCACCCACCTAAAGTCTTGTCTCTGTAGAGTGCGCGCACAGTCCTTCAGAACATAGTTTGAGACTTTTCATATATTTCCTGCAAGATTTTAGTGGATACGCAATGAAAGCTTTGTCTCCGCAAACTTTGAGATTTTTCGTTTTTTGCTCCATTTGTGCAGATTTTTATGTGCTCGCACTGTCTGCAGACCGCAGTGGAAACGCACCTTAAGAAGAACAACGTGTGTCTTCCTTTGGTTCCCGGACACGGGAAGATAAATGGGAACGAGAAAGCTACCTAGCCAAGCGAGGGATCTCTCTGCGGAGCTCGTAGACCAAGAGGATCGGCAGCCCAAAGGCGGGGTAAAAAACGCAATTTTTGGCTATCACCTGGAGAACACTACTGAAAACTTGCACTATTTCTAGGAAAACTTGGCCTACTTACAACAAAGAAAAAGCAATGGGCCTCCTAAACAGACCACGACGAGATATTTCCAGAATCACGGCAATCATCACGAGACATTAGGCACCCATCCACGATCAAACAAATCATCAAATTTGTGGCCAACATCGAAAAAATTCTAAATGTGCGTGTATAAAATACAAGTTTTCGAAGTTGGCCGCTGTTTGAAGAAAATATTCGTCTGGTTTAATATTTCCTTCAAACAGCTTAAATGTGTGTGTGCATTTTTTATGTGTGGCATGTAAAGCATATATGAAAGTTCGTTTTGTTTACAGGAATTGTCGCTCGGGATGTTTGAAGAAAGGTTCTCTCGTTGATGGCCAACAAATGTCAAAGCATAATGTGTGCGCTGTTTGTCGAAAATTGGTTTGATGATTTGTTTGACCGTGGATGGGGGCCTATCGGTCCATAGGAGACCATTCTGCCAGGTTGGGCATCCTGTACAACGTGTTTTGCTGTAGCTGCTAGAAGACGAACGAGAGGAATCGCATGTTCAGTTCCTGTGTAAATGCCCAACTTTAGCTAAATTCCCGGCTTTATCACACTAGGCAGTTACTTTCTGGAAGACTTGAAAGAGATCAGGTGGATAGGAGATCAGATCACTTATAAGTTTCCTAAATTACACAGTATGGCTTTAGACATCCGTCACCGCCGACGAACAACCACTAAACCCTAAGTACATGAGCTGTGGCAACAAAACGGCGCGCCAAAACGCTGGGGCCTCCGCACAGTGGTTCAGCGGCCAAGCAAGCGCGGTCATAATTACTTAATTCTTATTTAACCACCAATTTATGACCAAAAATTAATTAAAATGGTAAATTATGACACAATTTATAAAATTTTTTATTTTTTATAATATAGTTGTATATACAATTTCAGTTTTGAACGTGACAGTTGTATAAAAAAAACTCAAATGTGCTGTCTCATATAAAAACATTTATTTGCGATACTTTAATTAAAACTTTCGAATAAAATTAACATAACATAGTGTGTGCTACAGACAAGCGATGTATTAAGTAAATAAAAAACATATTTTATTGGATTTTAATGTCCACAAACACATAGTAACACTCATGTTAATTAAGATTCGAATTATGTACTTTAAACAGCTTAAAACTAAAGACTAAACAATATTAAGTGAAATATAAGCTAAACTATACATAAATCTAACACTTGACTTGAAAAAAGACTCTTTTTTTTAAGGGGAAGCTTACGAAGACTTGTGATAAAGGGATCCGAATTGATCAAAACCCTATTTATTAAATCCATGTTTGTGAGTTCCCGTGACATTTTTCGAGTAAGATCTCGGCGGCATTCCTTGAGAATTTTATTATTAGATTCAGCTGCTTCTTCGGAGAGTTCCCCGATTGACAATATCGCGTGTTTAATAACTTCAGATCCATGTATGAGGACTTTGTGGACGGAAGCCGGGAGATTGTAAGGGAAAGTGGGGAATCGTGGGCCACGTTTTTATTTTGCTCGATATCTTGAACAAATATCAGAAAATTTGCAAATTGTGATATGGTATGGTATTCTACGTGTACAAACGCAACTTTTGACTATTACAGTTTTTTTTTTTTTTTTTTTATCTTAAGTTTTGGTTGTTTACAAAAAATCGATGATTTCGAGATTTCAAAAAATGATGGGGAATCGTGGGACAGCGCCTTTATTAAGTCAAAACCAAACAATTGTGATGTAAAACTTTATTAAATATCTGGAAATGACAAATGAAGACGATCAATCAGATTCGCAATTTGGGCACGTGAACGTGTTGGCGGAGGTAAGGACACATTTTGCATGTACCTCTCGACCACATTCAATGCATATCATTGAATTATTTTTGGTCAGTTTCTTCGGCATTGATTCTAGGCAAGGTATGCAGAAGTCCACATCATCGTCATCACGTCGCGCTGGTTGTGTTCGTGTTTTGCGCTTTTTCGGTTCAGGTGCCTCTTTTGCTTGATTTTCTTTTCCTTTTCCTGGCTTTTTGCGCTTGATTTCAGCCTTCTGGCGCAATTCAGTGACAAATTCACAATTCCCCACCAAAAGTGGCTCATGATTCCCCACAAGCTATTGTTTCCAACATAGCTGCGTGTGAGTGACTTGTTGAAATGTCATGCAAAATTCCTTTTGTATGTTGACAGGCCAAGCTCCAACGATAATAATTAGCATATTTACCTGTGTTGGTTCGTAGCGATACCTTCAAGATTGATGTATAGTAAGAATGCAGAAAAACTTTTGCAGAATCTTTTTTTCAGGCTAGTATCGTACAGAGAAAATAGTACGCGTTCACTGGTCATCTACTAATGTGAAAATATGCTTAGGCTAAGAGACGACGTTGCCAGTTGTGTTGAACTGTCTATCTTGACATACTGCCGAAAGATGGCGGTGTCCCACGATTCCCCATGGCCCACGATTCCCCACTTACCCCTACCATGGATATTCCTGAATCAAAAGTCGCCCAGTTTCTAAAGCATAATTCCTGAATTTTTCCAAATGTATATTATATCCTGATGATAGGGCCTGTAAAATAATAGAACAACGATCAATTATATCTGTGCGAAACTCTTTTATTTCGCTTTGTAAAATAGAAGGTAGATTGATCAAGGCACATAAACCTAGACCTTTATAGTTTAGTGCAAAGGCTCTTATACCAGTATACACTTGAAATTATTTTAAGACGTATAAAACAACTTGATTGGTTGAAGATTCAAAAACAACTTAACTTTATTTCCTAAAAATCGCTTTTTATAAAAAAAATGTCTTAATCCGAATTATCCCTAAAACTGAAAATTCCCGTGGGAAGAGTTTTCCCAAAGAAGCATAAATTCATTCTTTCTCATATCGTAAATTGCAGTCGCAGCAATTTACGCCAGTTGATTTTTAAATGCAAGAATCATATTACGTCTGGCAATTTGCGCCAGTTACATTAAAAATTGAATCTCAGATTACGTCTGGGTGATAACAATAAACTTCTTCCGAGAGAAAGAATGAATTTATGATTTGATTTGTTTTTTGTTGTTTTAGACAATTAATTGAAATATTATTGATTGATTCCTAAACAATATCTTTATTTAAGCCTGTGATTTCAACCGATATTGCAGAATTCATGAAAAATTTCCTTGCGGTATTACCGTCGTTCGATGTCCCGCTTCCACCACTTCGTGGTTTATCTACGATTAATCCCAATCTAGATCTAAATTGACTTTGGATATACAGTTTTCAGTCCATTAATAGTTTTTTATCTTCTTTTGACCTAACCTGCCATTTTTTAATCTGAATTCTGTAAGAGAGATGAACAAAATATTCAAAGAAACGGATCCATGAATGTAAAGGCGATAAACCAAACTCAAATCTACTTTCCTCGCATTGTTTTTGCAAACAGAGATCTATGTTGTTCATCTCTTTGGGGGTTGCTTCACAAATATAATACCTAGCGAATGATGTTTCACTCAAGGCACTGCATATTTTACCATCAACCATAGTTAGCTGTAAAGAATGCTGAATTGAAAAAAACGCGATCTTTGACAGTGAATGTTGAAGGACACAAATTATTTATTTTTTCTTTGAAATAAGATTCTTCTTCCATAGATTTTGTAGTGTTTTCTTTCATAAACTGAAAACGAATAGGCCTACAATATCTAGTGGAAGAAGGGCGAGGATTTTTCCATAAAACTTTGCTGTTGTCTGCATGCTCATTGGCAACTAATTGAAGAGGGACGTATGAAGTAACAAACAAACTACTATCATCTAACCTCGAATCCGTAAATATTTGTATATACTCACTATGACCTGTACTACCATCGAATCCCCATTCCCCAATTAAAGTTAATTCATTTGATGAATCTAGTGGCACGTTATCTAATACATTTTCTTGTGACTCAAGGATCCGCGAAGCTGTATGATCTAACAAACTTTGTAGTACGATTTCCGCTTTTGATTCAGACACTGCAATATTTTCCGGATAGCACTTCTTCTTAGCAGTTATAACACTAAGATAAGATGGTAAAATATTAGAGCCAGTTTTACTATTGATGAAGTTCATAAACAACAAATATTGATGTTTAGTCAGCTTAGCCTCCACGAAAAGTGACAAAACCTCATCAGTACTAATATTTGCTTTTATACTAGTATTAGATAAGTCGTCAGAAGTATTGAGCAACGTATTTAAAGCTGAGTCATCTACCTGAGACAATTTGGCCAATCGTCTACGTTTTGAGCGCTCACTAAGGTCGGAAAAATCTTTCTTAGGGCGCCCTACTCCGCGTGACGTGCTAGGTAGATTCTCGTCAGTAACACTTTGCACAATACTTCTTGTTAGTTCAATACATTCAATCACCTTTAACCAATCACCATACTTAATTAAAAACTTAGATTTATCTCTACGTACAAATTTCCAAAAACTATCGAGACTTTTACACAAATTACAAATACGTGTATCTAAAGCACTTACATCCAGGTTTTTAGCATCGTTGAAGGTTCCTAGTAAGACTGCCAATACGCTTTGGTATTTTTCCTTAATGGTCCCTGTAGCTGCAGCCCAAATCTCAAATAAATATATCCTTGAGAAAGAACATTTCACTAAAGTACCTGAAAATAAAACATATTAGTTTAATCAACTGTTTCGTAGAGGCAAGGTGCTACGACGGCAAAAGGCGCTATTACTCACGTGGGGGCAGCAAAGGGCAGATGAAACTATAATATTTTGAAAATATACAATTAGTACTTTATTTTGTATGTAGTGTGAATAGCTGCTTAACCCTGCGATTGTTTAAATGTCTATGTCAAATCAGTAAGGGAATCAAAATTTTTAAAAATGTATGTACCACGCGTAGCACCCAAATTTTATAAACAACTAGCTGGGACCCGGTGCGCCTATGCTGCACCCATAAACCAATAGAATCAGGTGGAATCAGGAATGACTCCACACAAGGCTAATAATATTCTACTTGCTTGCAAAGAAAAAGGTAATCCGCCATTTTGTGTTGGCCGCCATTTTAAATTTGGACCGATCGATCTGAAACTTTGGGAATCGTATTTTTTTCGGAAAAAACCGAAATAATATAGATCTGAGCTCTTTAGCAGTAATTCGAAGAGTACCTCCCATACAAAAGTTCGAATTTTACGGATATCGGTACACTACAGCCGCCCGAAGTGTTCGAGATAGAGCAAAATAAACCAGGAACACCCGCCGTACCCGAAAACCCCTATATACAAAAATGCAGGCCAATCGGATGAGCGGTTTCGGAGTCTATTGAACATTTACAGACAGACATACTTTCACTTTTATATATGTATATAGATATGTACATGCAATATCTATATAAAATGTTATTAGATATAAAGTACATACCTAGTTCTTCGATTTCCATGTCACAAAAACACAACACAAACACCTGTATTCCGAGAATTGTTTTCGGCAAATACCAAAAAAAGTGAGTCACTTAAAACAATGCGTTAGAACAATGCAGTTGCGTTCACTTCAGAGCTCGAGAAGTAAATGATAATTAACTAATAGGGCTGAAATATTTATACCTGAGGGTAGCTTATCCAGCGGACTATTGATATGTACAAACTTGTTTGATTTTTACGAGTACTCATTTTTCGGAATTATGACCTATGGGCGGAACCACTGTGCTCCGGTCGCACTGAAAGCAGCCAATTTGACCGTGTATGGGGGTCTTTACACCTAATCTAACCTATCCTATAACCTCCCCCTTGTAAATAGAGAAAAGGATTGAATCGAATAATCCCTGTTGGCTTTTCAGTTGCCTTTCGCATGCCATAGAGTGAATTTCTTTACACTTGAACTATTGCGAGGTTGAACTTTTCATATCCATGAGTCAATCGCAAGACTTCTTATAGTAAGCAAAAGTTACGTCATCAGTTAACAAATAGTCAAAGAAAAATAAAACTTTTTACATATGTAACCTTCTTTCGTTGTAGCACACAAAATTCATCCTTCGCAGTGGCACACCCTTTCTTCCCATTCGGTATTTGTCTGAAACTTGATAAGCTGAGATTCAAGTCTTGTGTAAATGTAAGTTCTTGCACTTTTCTTCAACAATGTTAAACCAAGAATATGTAATTCGAATGCTACATAAATCTTTTCGATGTATGAGCACAAAAGTTTTGCAATTGGTTATATGGCGAACGAAACAGCATGATTTTTATGAACCAAAAATATTATTCAAATCTGGAATTGCTTAACTCTAATTATTTTGATATGAGCTTGTAAAAAGTTGTAACAAACCGTCTTTGAAGAGCTCAGTGCAGTGCTGTATAAGTAACATTCTCAAAGGGATCTAGGGAAACGAGTATTTATTTGTAGAGTATACTTTGGCCGAGAACACCACTAGGAACTACTTATTATGGAATGGATATTCGAAGGGACTGGGATTTTACAAAAATTGCCGTATTAAAAATAATTTCTACTCAAATATGTATAATTGTTATTGTTAAGCAATTAAGGAAAGGATTAATTAACTTAAAAATATAAACAAGAAAACAGGAGACAATGCCAATTAACTACCAAGTGAATAAAATTCAAAAACTTTCCTCAAAACTTTCCTCTTGCGAGAAAATCAGTTGAAAATTTATGATTTAAAATTATGTGAATTTAGCAAGGATCTTTTTATACGCCTTGAGCGCTCTTTAGAAATTGTTGCTCAGCATGAGAAATCATCTACCACTTGCAATGCTTAAGAATTATACTGGATAATGTTCAGTTTGCTGTAAGGAAATCATCGGTCTAGTGTCCCAGACCCGGGGCCGTGCAGGGGAACTCCTCGAGTAACCGCCTTCGCTTATCTTTTAAATTGGAACAAATTCTTCGTCTGGAAGCCTCTCGTGCCTTTCCCCTGCAAAAAGGGAAATTTGTTAAAAGATTGCTATCTGTTAATTACATTTAACGTCTCCAAAAAGTTTTCAACTTAGAAGCTTAAGAGTTTTCTTCGCAGTAAGGAAGATTTTTATCTTTTTATTGGGCACATCAACCGGAAGCTGTAAAGGGAACGAAAGGATTTCCAGGAATTTGTTTTATTTACGTGCCTCAAAGAGGTTTTACGATTATGCTTTACTACTATATAGACATCAAGAGTTTTCGATTCTATTCATTATGACGAAAGGGTTAAAGATTTTCAACTTAAGAAAATAATTTTTCGTACTTAGTTCTCTTACTTTCGCTCTCTATGGATGTATTGCGCGGCGAGGAGAGTTATTTTATTATATTTGAAAAGTTTTTACCCTTTTGATGGTATAACAAGATATATTCTGGCTCCAATTGTAATCGAGTGATTTTCGTTCAATAAAGGTATGCATTATTTAATACGCTTGAAACTTTTGATATCAGCCCACATATTTCAGATAATAATATTTTTAGACTCTGCTATCGCAAAAGTAATATAGATTTAAAATCCTCATCGAGACTACAACATAAACTACATTATCTGCAACAATTTCACTTCTTAACTTTCCTTTTTGGGTCCGATTAAACATTTCAATTTTCTATAGAGAGAAAAACCTTAGGCGTACAAATGACCATGAACAAATATCAAGGGAGGAGTCCTTTCCAGATAAACAAATTTTCCTGCATCTGATTTCCCACAGCAATGGTGAGCTTTTCGTTGACATCTGTAGTTCCCACCATAGTAGGTGAAATTTGCTTTTGTCAAAACAAGATGCTCAAGGAGACCTACTTAGGCATCGCGCGATGGTAGAACGAGAAATCGGATAGATGACGTGGCCGTCAGCCACAGATGGAGAACTATTGTAGAAGATGTCCGGAGCTTAAGGGGAGCAGACATTGGAAGTGATCACCATTTGGTAGTAGCAACCATACGCCTCGAAATCGCCGTAATAAAGAACGTCCAACGCGATACCATAAACCGTAGACGGCTTAACGTAGACCTTCTGAGGGACAGTATTAAAAGGCGAGAAATATAATTTTTAGCGTTAAACTATCCAAAGCTGTAAAATAAAGGTATTGCCTTATTAGCCACTCTGCCAGATTATGCACGATCCTATCCAAAGAACACTGGAGCCTTCAAAAAAACGGGGAACGGAGCTTGGAGGGTAGCTGTTACGGCGCGTAATTGAATAGGTCGATGAAATCAAATATTAGGTTTGTTTTAAAATAAATGTATTTGCCTATAATTTAACAATGATAATTATTTCTAATTTAAAAATAGGCTCTGCTTTACTTTTTTCAATCAATACTGCTAATAATTATAAATGCGAAAGTAACTCTAGCTGTCTGTCTGTTACGCTTTCACGACTAAACCGCTGAACTTATTTTGATGAAATTTGGTACAGAGATAGATTAAACCTTGGAGAGTAGGCGGTACGGGAGTCCGTCATTATTGCGTAGAAAATTATTAATGCCACCCAACATTTGAAACCGATCCACTTCAAATTTTTCACATATGCGTAGTATGCTTGAAATGCAATGTGACAATTTTGTAAAAAAACAACGACGGCGCACAGTGGGCTGAATCCCGATTCTACCTGGACAAAATTATTTTATGGGCTTAGCAAGGGCTAAAATACTAGAATAGCTTAAAAAAATAATGAAAAAAATATTCGAAGAAAAAAGAAGGTGTTTTAGTTCTCAGAACAGAATGTTGACTTAATTTTTAGGTTTTTCACATATTTTTTAGGGAAAAATTGATATAAAATAAAATGGAAAGATAAAATAGATGCTAATTTATTTTCTAGTTAAATGAAGTATTATTTTTATAGAAATTCAAAATCAGACAGCTTTATTATGGTTGTCACTAATGGTGACAAGAGACCATTCAAGTATTACGTAAGCACCAAAGGGTGGTGAGAGGGTCTTTGCTTTGCTTATTTTTGTAGGCATGGGGGACCGGGGGTCTGGATGGTGATTACGTCAGCAATATTTATTAACTTACTTTTTCTGATTTTTTTGCAAAAATTTATTGGATTTTGATTTGAACAAATATGGCAACCCTACTTGTCTATCATCGAAAGCAAAAAGGCATTCCATGTTCAGGCATTCCCCGAAATTATTGATAGTGCTTACTGCGGTGTTTTATTGTTAAGTTAGAAAGAACCGAAGTAGGGAAATTACCGCGCGCTGTTCACTTGTCTAAATTTGTTCGGTCTCATTTTGTTTCGGTTCGTTAGCTATCATTGGATCTGACGTGTATATGCAAATGATATGACTCATAACTCCAAAAGTTAGTAAGATAGAACCATCGTTTTTACCATCATAGATAGGTGGAAGAATTCTGCGTTCATTGGTACCTTATTTATGGAAATATGTTATACTGTTACAAAAATACAGGGTGATATGTAAAACTCTATCTTTGTACAGTTCTGACCGTATTACTCAGAACGGATAAAGGTTTCGAACTAGGTGCCATAGTAACTTCAACTCAAAGAAACCTATCCAACGACGTATTACACAGCTATTGCAAGTGGGTACCAAAATTTGCATTCTCCTTTCTTTATTGTCGATAAATTCCTTATTTCTAGACTCATGAAAAACAATAAAGAAACAGATTTTAAAAAAATATATACCAATATTGAACATGAACGCGGACGATGAGAATGACAGCACAGCAGCCCCCACCATAGAGGAAGTACGCCTGGCATTGCGAGCACTAAAAAATAATAAGGCATCAGGGTCTGACAGCATACCTGCAGAACTCATTAAGCAAGGCGGAGAGGAAACTATCCAAAAACTACATGAAGTAATAGTGGAAATCTGGAGACGGAAAGAAATGCCTGATGAGTGGAACGAGGGCATAGTGTGTCCCTTACACAAAAAAGGAGACCCTCTATCTTGCAACAACTATAGAGGAATAACGCTATTGAACACAACGTACAAAGTATTTTCACGTGTACTCTATATTAGACTACGACCATACGTGGAAAGAATATTAGGAGAGTATCAATGCGGTTTTCGTCCTGGAAGATCCACAACCGACCAGCTATTTGTACTCAGAGAAACCCTAGAAAAAGCCGTTGAATTTAACATAAACATCCACATGTTATTCATCGACTACAAATATGCTTACGATAGTGTGAACCGTAATGAGTTATTTGATGCTATGGAGCAGCTCGGAATACCTAATCACCTAGTAGAACTGACGAAAATTTCGATGAAAGATGCAAGGTGTAGAGTCAGAATAGATGGTGAACTATCCCCACCCCTCAGAACAAATAGAGGATTAAGGCAAGGCGACGCACTATCCTGCTTGTTATTCAACGTGGCCCTAGAAAAAGCAGTAAGAGATGCATCGATTAACACATCAGGGTGCATCTTCGATAGGTCAGTGCAGCCTTTGCCGACGATATAGCTATCCTTGGAAGATCATTTGAGAGCATGAAGGAGACCTTTGTAGCACTTGAGCAAGCCGCAAAAAAAATCGGGTTGGAAATAAACGAGCACAAAACAAAGTATATGTACACAAAAAACGCCAGAAGTAGCAGACAGAACATAACGATAGACACCTACAATATAGAAGCAGTAGATGAGTTTGTGTACCTCGGCACGATTATAACAAAAGGTAATGATACATCGGCCGAAATCAGAAGACGAATAGCACTGGCTAATAAATGCTACTTTGGTCTACGCAGGCACCTGACGTCTAGAAATATATCAAGGAAGACGAAACTGGCACTTTACACGACACTAATAAGGCCTGTCCTACTATATGGTTCGGAAGTGTGGACATTGAAAAACGCAGACGAAGCATTGGTAGGAAGATTTGAAAGGAGAATTCTTCGTTCGATCTACAAAGGAATACAGGTTGATGGCGTTTGGAGAAGAAGATACAACTCAGAGTTGTATGAAATCAGCAAGATTCCAAACATTGTCAAAGTGATCAAAATAAACAGACTGCGATGGATTGGTCACGTCCAACGAGGTGCGGAACGGAACCCGACAAAGATAGTGCTGGGGAAAGTACCGTCAGGAAAACGCAGACCCGGCCGGCCTAAGAAAAGATATATAGATGACGTCGAAGAAGACTTGAGGCAGTTGGGAATAAGAAACTGGAAAAGTCGAGCCAGAGATCGAGAATCATGGAGGCGAATGCTGGAGGAAGCCAAGGCCAACAATAGGCTGTGGAGCTCCTGATGATGATGATGACCAATGTTTACGTAAGCATAGGAGGTGGAGTAAGAGATTTGCTTACTTTTGCTGACAAGGCGGAGAGAGGCTTAAAAATTACTAAAATTCTGCTTACGTATTACTTGAATGGACCCCAAATGGCGAAGTGAGGCAAAAATGGTATTATGGTTCTCTAAAAAAGTAACATTTCAGTGAGTTAAGACGAATTAAAGTTGTCACTGATATCGAGAAACCGCGAATTCGGTGACAATTGTTCTCACTTGATGTTTGTAAGTGAGATTTTTCTCATTTGATTTTAAAAGTGACATTGTGAACTAAGTCTTC
Organism: Thereva nobilitata; assembly: GCA_963855945.1. Classification (NCBI taxonomy): domain Eukaryota; kingdom Metazoa; phylum Arthropoda; class Insecta; order Diptera; family Therevidae; genus Thereva; species Thereva nobilitata. Next base: position 50,633,013 of record OY979694.1, on the reverse strand, counting down.
ACAAGTTTTTATATATGAGGACTTTGCAGTATGCTGGGCTCTGAATCGCCTCATTTATTCCTTGCCTCCTGTGCCTTCTTTGAAAGCTGCCCTATTAGAACAAGGGCATGTTTGATAGCTAAAGAGCCATGTAAAAGGATTTTATGTACGCTGGGAGGCAACCTGTACGCTGTACCAGGCAGCCATATATAGCTCCACAAACAGCTTGGTAGTATCATAGGCAAATGTGGAGTTTTAATTGGAAAATTTTTGTTATTTCTCAATTTATGGTTCATTATGGCCCTCTTCCTTTGAATATGTTATTAATTATATCATAATAAAGAAATTCTGAAAATTTGAAGTCAATAACATCTAATGAAAAAAAGTTGGGCTTTAAAATGTGTAGAATTTTTCACTTTTCACGAAGCAAAATCACACTATCTTATATTCTAATGGTATGAACTTACCTTCTTCAATCGGACGTTTTCAGTGCTTGAAACTTCATCTTAAAAGGTATCGAAACAAGTTAGATTAACATTCAAATGAAAATAAACAATCATGTCGCCGAACAGATAATATAAAGGAAGGCCATATTAATGTACCGCGAAAGCGTCTCACGCTCTACTTGCATTCGACTGTTTTAACAGTAACTTCTTACACATTATTGTTCGCTATAATAATAAACTTTTTGTGGAATTAGGTTTACTGAAGCCTTAAGAAAACTTTCCTATACCTGAAGACCTTACATTTTGACATTGATTTTTTGACTTTTGTCCAGCTAGTATCGGGATCGGGCGACCAACACAAAGTAGGGGAAGACATAAAATAGACTAAAAAGTAGAAAATATAATCGATCAACTTCAAATTTTGCACATACGCATAGTTCGCCTGACAATGCAATCGGACCATTTAGTAAAAAAATCGGCGGTTCCAAAATGTAGGCCGATTTTTGCAATTGTGTTCCCCGACCCACTCACATGAATATCAAATGGAAGGGCAATATTTTAAGACAATCGTTTTTCAGGAGTAAACTCCAGCCACGCTTCGGAGCTGACACGCACTTTCTGTTTTTATTACACGACTGCCCCAAAAAAAAGGAGTGTAATGTGTTTAGGTTTCATGTGTGTTTGTACGTTGCTTTGTACCACCATAATTTCTAAACGCCTGAACGGATTTAGATGGCTGGGGTACCGTTAGAATCGTTTAATGAGTCTGAATAACATAGGCTAGGTTAATTTTTTTAAAAAAACACGGCGTCAATCAGACGCAATTTACGCCACACTCAATTTTTTTCTTATTGGGTCAATATGGGTATCAACCGAAAGGTGATGTTGAGGCGAATTCAAATATGTATGTATAACACTTAATAGATATGTGTTAATTAAATGCGAATTTTATGCTTAAATTAAATTATTCCAAATGTTCAGATTTTATACCTTCAGACGTCAACAAAACAGGAGTATTCCTAATTCTATGAAAATTGGTGTTGGGTCATGGGTAATGATAAGAAAGAACGTTAACGTTGGACATGGTTTGGTTAACGAAGCAATGGGTGTCATTATGAACATTGTGTAGCCTGCACTACATCGTGACCAACTTGAGCCCGGTGAGCTAGCACAAGTAGTGTTTGTAGAATTTAATGACAGAACAATACATGGGAATACTTTTGGTGTGGGTGTCCAAATTGAACCAACTACTACCAAATTTGACTCGAGGGGACAAGGAAAAATAGAGCCAGCTAAACTCCAAGAATTTTGGAACACGGTAAAATTGCGTTGTTTTGTATTATTTTAATATTTTATTGAAAATTTATATGTGTTGTTCAATGATAAAAGCCAATTTAATTTAATAATACAAAACCAAGCAATTTTACCGTGTTCCAAAATTCTTCATTTTTAAGTAAATACTCCTTGCAAAACTTTAATCTGGACTTTTTATTTTAAAACTAATAACATGGTTTTTTTCGAATTATTCGGCCATTATAGTTATTTTTTCTTAACACATTTCTTATTATTTCCTCACACACACTTTTCCCAAAATTTTCACTGGCGAAATTTTTTAGTTCTCTTGCCGTTTGGAAAGGATTATGTTTAATTTCTTTTGAAATTCTTCTGTCCTCGCGAATATTAAAAATTTTTTCTTGACCCTCCCTACTTTTATTATTTATTCTGTTTTCTTTACGATACCTTTAATGATATTGTGAACCGTTGAACAATTTTTTCCAAAATATATCACCGATTTCACGTACCGTTTTCCCTTCTCCATTTAATTTTATAATCAACTGCCGTATTTCAAAAGTTGTTCGCTTTCTTTTGGTGCCTTTTGGACTTTCGCTTTTTAGTTAACTGAAATACTAACAGAATGTGCATAGGAAAATTAAAATACTAAAATTACTAGAAAAAAAGTCGGTTTTCATTTTGTTTGAGTTACAAAATTGAGTCGTTTGTAAAACGTTAATTTTTTTAAATTAAAACTTAAAAAAAAACTATTTTAATTATTAATACTGAAGGAGAATAAAAATAGCTAAAAAATAAGATATATATGATTCATTTCGAACAACTACTTCACTATATGTATAAGGCACGTTTTTCATGGACAACATCGTTGTCCCATCATTTGTTTGAGCCACTGTATAGTCGAGGCCATGGTACAAGTATAATAAGGAATGCTCTTACGGAGAGCTTTTATGGTGTGACGTCACTCGTACACGATTTATGAAATTTCATTAGGAAATAAATGGTTTTTAATTTTTAACGTAAAATCTACTGCACCGATTTCATTGCAATTTTGCATCGATATACTATCGAACTCCATGCAAAATTGCAATGGAATAGGTGCAGTAGTTTTTACGTTAAAAATTAAAAACCATTTATTTCCTAATGAAATTTATAAGTAGAATAGCATGTAAGAATATATGATACCAAAAATTTTAAGGGTTCAATGCATTCAAGAGATATAATGGTATTTAATTAAATAAAAAATGAAGAGTCTCTGATGTTAAGTTACAATTTTCTTTAATTTTTCTTTTACACTATTTTTCTTTATTTTCAAGAACATTTAAATGCAATGATTTTTAAATACTACCATAATTTTCGCATTTTTTTTTCAATGCATGAAACTTTTTTCATGTCATTGATTTTTGTTTCCAACTCCATAATCCGCAGTTCCTTGGCGCATTCGTTGTCAACTCTGCGTATTAATAAATTAGTAGTGAAATAATAATTATAATTTAAAGTTATACTCAGTCTGTGTGAACATATTCTTTATTTCGGGTTGAACATCATCTACACCGTTGTCCACTTCCGCTAACTGTTTTTGAAGTGAAAACTTCTTTAGGCACGTTGGGCACTTTTTGACGTGGGATAAAAACTAAAAACTCGCGTCACGCGCACTTTTTGTTGCGCACTTTTTCCTGCGCACTCACTTTGAGCAACATTTGTGGGAAAAATTTGCTTCCTTGCCTTCCCTCCTATAGCCAGCTAAATTTTGTGTAGCAAAGAGATGTACCCATGTGTCTTAAATGTATCTGGCTAGAGCGTGGCAACTTTTGGTACACAACCAACAACAGCCAGCAGCGTAAGAGGCTACGGTGTGGGAAGCAATAGCTACGAGGAGTGTGAGAGTATGCGTTTCAATGTTGCAATGCAGCGTCAACATTCATTTCATTTTGCTTCGAAGGTCACGCTTCTCGCTGTGTCTTGAGCTCGACGAAAAGTTTCCATCCAGCTACATGGATACAAATTTAAACATTTTGCTTGGATTTATCGCTTTCGGCAACATGGAACGAGAATCACGTGTTTCACTTATCTTATCTGCGGTAGTAAGTTTATCAATAGGGAAATGTAGTAAAATCAGGATTGAAGTAATTAAATACATAAGTAAGGGCTTCCAATATTCCCGACTGGGTGGCAATAAATTACATGCAGGATTATTTTAGAACTGCTTCATATTTCTTTAGGTCTCATTACAGAAAATAAGAGGGTTTTATTCATGAAAAGTACTTCCTTGCTGCATTACTTCCACATAAAAGTAATGCAAGGAGTAATGATTTGAGCGTTCTATATAATGCAGTTTGAGAGTTCTATGTAATGCAGAATGGAGGCGATTGGTTACCGCGTATGACATCGCCCGCGCAAATGTAATGCCTTATCTCCACTTGCTGTAATCTGAACGAGAGCTGGTTGCTACTCCTTAGAAGTACTTTCGGAATCGATGGGTAATTACTTGCTTTCCCTACTGGGATATTATGTACATATTATGTACTGTGCACTTTGTACTATGTATTATGTACTATATACTATATATATATATAGATATACATATACATAGTTATAGATATACCTACATATATATATACATTAGAACAATTTTATATTTTATTGTAGTATCACAACAATAACATAAACTTAAATGGAATATTCAATAAACGAAATTTATTGATCCTTATCCTCTTGCAATATTAAGATTGATTTGCAAATATAGACTGGGCGGGCATAGAAGTTTTCACTTCTACCGTGTGGTCCTACGCACACTCATATTTTTGTTTGTTTTTTGTAGGAAGAAGTTTGAATTTATAACAAAAGATGAATTAAAATAAAACAAATAATGTTATTCTTAAATTACCCAAAATTATTTAACACTGTGGTAACATATTTCTTTTGACTTCTTTTTACAGCTCTGGTGGACCTATCAGTAGGCTCAATTTTATCGGGAATACTCTGCGTTGGTATTGCGGTTGCACTTAAATGCCTTTTATTATGTGGAATGTTTAATAATTTATCGCGTAAGGCATAATCTTCTTCCGCAAAATGCTTGGAGCAAACTTTTGCGATATTAATATTTTTAATTTGTTGTCCACAAGATTTTATCCACATTTTTCGAATGTTTATCTCACTGGGAAATTTAAAAAATCTTATGTTTTTGTCCATGCATTTGTTCCCATTGTTGCTTTTACAGCCTTTCACTCTACACGAATCCATTTTTTTAATACACTACACAAACTATTAAATAATTGTCTTTACAAATAATAACTCAATTTTCACAATAAACCCGAAAAACTAAATTGTTTACAAACAACTCACTGTTTTTATATGGAGAAAACGTAAACAGCAGAAAAGCTGGGTACGAGTGACGTCGCAACAAGAAAACATGGCGAAAACGCTTCCCGTAAGAGCATACCTTGTAATACTTCTTGTACCATCGTCGAGGCTCTATAAAAGTTCAGTGATGATGCACTCCAAGCTGGTAGAGCGCAAACAAACCAAACTTTCAGAATTCCTAAAAGTCGAAAGATTTTCGGAAGGAATGCAACAACAAAAACTAAACCTTTGTTTGTGGCGATTAGACGAAACTAATTCAAAAAGAATTCGAAAAACAACTTCGCAACAATGTCACGAAGAAGCCGGTAGCAAATTTTCTTAAGGAAGTAGGAAAGAAATCGGAACATTCCTATCAAACTTCCATTGTCAAATCGTGTGTCTTTAAGTGAAGTGCGCAAGTGCATGTGTCAATTTATTTTGTAAGTAATTTTAATTTGACTGTTTTTAAATTATAATAAAATAAATATATTAAAATATTATAATGGAGTTATCTGAATTTCACTAGCCATGTCCATTCTTATTTCATTTTAAGGATTTTAAAGCTAAAAAACCTATGAATCTGAAGCTTTTATTAGGGGTAAAAAGCTTGCTAAATTATTACTAAATTTCGTAACGATTTCGAAAAGAATTTCTTTAACGAAGTCGTGTCAACCACTTCATATATTTTTCTTTCCGAATTTGTTCAGAAATCGATTGCGAATTCGGGAAAAATATACGAATTTCCGTAAGGGGACATCCATAAATTACGTGAGGTGATTTTGGCGATTTTTCGACCCCCTCCCCCTTGGTGAGATGTCGTGAGATTTGGCTCGACCCCCTCCCCCCTCAATCTCACGTGAGATTTTTAAAATTTTAAAAAATTTGTAGGATTTACACTATTATGCGTATTTTTTGTGTAAGTACCTTAATCTGTATTCACCCAATATAAACTACAATACCTGTGGATTACCATTTAGCAGGTGATTCTGCCTACCTTTTGGAAACCAACCTCAGGGTGCCTTACAGGGATAATGATTTCTTAACAAGAGAACAGAAAACTCGTGTATTTGTAGAGCAAGCATATGGAATATAAAAAAAATTTAGAATTTTACAATATATTGACATACGAAGGTTGGCTTTGGCATCCACTGATTCACATTTATGACTCTGGAGATATACAAACTTCGGAGCATTCATGTCATCGTTAGGTAAAAAACCTGTGACTGAAAAACCAAGGGGGTTATCCTGGAATCCGATTCGAAAGTCATGAAATTCGGAAATAAGAAAATGGTATCTTCCACCAATGCGAATTCGAAATAAATTTGTCCGCCTGTTATCGGATTTCAGTCCGTGAATAAAGCCATTGCCGCATGCGCTGCTTTTATTTGTTTGTTTTAAAATATTCTAAAAACTCTTTAAATATTCTTGAAACAATTTATTGTTCGCATCAAAATGTCAAATTAAGTTAAAAAATGAAGTTGGTTGGCTGAAAATAATTTCTTTTCGAAGATTTATCAGGCATCGCTACTAGCTTCCGTTTGCTTCCTACTTTCGTATCGCCTTAGAAAAGCGGAGTCTGAAGTCACAGCCAGCTTCTCAAATTGACGTTTGCGCCGCCGTACACCAGGGTACAGATTCAAGAAGTGCGGATCTGTTAGACTTCCATTTTTCACAACTCTCGATAATGATAACAAAAGGTTTTCAAAATCTATCTTGGCCTATAGTAGGTATGTCAGAGCAGATGGTCGTCGATTCAAAATTCGAGTCCTGTAAGATGCTTAGATAACTAATTATGTCGCCTGGTGCATATGTCTGCTTTTTGTACTGACAATGGACCGCAGATAGCATGTGTTCTGACTGGTGTGAAAAGAGCCGATTCTTAATATAATCTCTATGATAGCAGTAGGATTGGGTTCATTATGCACTCGAGATTCTTAGGAGCGCATTAGGTTCCAGGTTTTTCAATTGGGCTTCTAGGCCTTTTTGTTTTGTTTAAGCTTAGACCCCCACACTAGTTCATCGTAGGGTCGCAATCTGTCCAAAAATGGTGGTATAAGTCAATGCATACATTACTTTCGCAGTTTTTCCCAGACCATTGTGTAAAAAGATAAGAATTTTTCATCACGTCTTCATTCCCAGATATTTAAATTATTTTCTTTACTTTTTTTTAGATGGTATTTGAAACAGTGAACAAATACAGTGTAAATGGCAGTGCAAAATTTTTATACCCAATTGCTATTGAGTCGAAATATAGTAATAGTATCACGTATACTTTTGATCAAAGCCTTCTACATTTACAAGCCATGCCCCAGGTATGTGCATGTATGTGTATGAAGAGCCAAAATTGTGGAATTAACATTGCCGAAGCCGTACGAAACAATTTTTTAACTTTGTTTTTGCACTTAAAAGTGGTAAAATAATGTATATTATCACTTTTTGGTGCACATGGATTATCAGTGATTAGTGCTTTAGTGATTTAATAAAAAAATTAAAAAGAAGTGAGTGATTATTAAGTGTATTTTAAGAGTGTTAATTGATTAGGTGACCATTTTTGTTTACATTCGCGGTGGTTTTTTCGGGTTAATTTAGGGAAAAAATGTTGAATTTGTGTAGTAATATAATAAAAAGTGCTTTTTAAGTGATTAAAGATTATTATAGAATAGTTATTAAAAACATAAGTGCAGAAAAATGTGAAGGAAAAGTGAAAAAGTTATTGTTATTCATTTTGTGTGGTAGTACTTGCACTTATGTTTTTAATAACTCTTCTATAATACTTTTTAACTACTTTAAATTCACTTTTAATTCCATTACTACACAAATTCAACATTTTTTCCCTAAATTAACACGAAAAAACCACCGCAAATGTAAACAAAAACGTCACCTAATCAATTAACACTCTTAAAATACACTTAACCACTAATTTTTTTTTTAATTTATGGAGTCAGATCACTAAATAACTTATCACTGATAATCCGTGTGCACTAAAAAGTGATAAAATACAATATTTTACCACTTTTTATTCCAAAAACTAAGTTAAAAAATTGCTTTTCTCACAGCTAAATTGAAGTCCATTCTGACAGATAAATTGAAGAGCCATTTTCTTTGAATGTAAGTGTGAGATTTCGTAGGGCATGGCTTGTAAATGTAGAGGCTTTGCTTTTGATTCATTATTCCTTCTCTATTTGCAATATGTTTAGATAAAACCTTTCACCATGTTCATCTGATACTGCACCAAGATTTTCGTGAATGAAATCTAAGTGCGGGTCCGAAAAGACGATTTTAAAGATTTTCTCATTTACAGATATTGTACTTAAAATTGAAAAAAACAAAAAGATATTAAGAAATATTGCAAAAAAATTACAGAAAAATCGAAAAATACCCATTTTGAGGGCTAAAACCCCCTAAAAAGTGGGCTTCTCGGAGTAGAAAATCGGTAGACTTTATAACCCCTTATTAAAAAGCATAAAAAGAAGCGCTCTGCCAATTTTCAGCCTGTACCTAATTATTTCCCGCTTTTTTCGGCTTAATTTACCTGTGCTATTAATTTAACCCAGTTTTCTCGCGATTTTACACTGTTTCTTGCGGAAAAAAATTACGTGAGATTTGCGGAGACCCTCCCCCTCCCCCACGTGAGATTTGGTGAGATTCGGCTCGACCCCCTCCCCCCCCCTAAACACCTCACGTAATTTATGGACGCCCCCTAACTAATTCGTTAAGATATCTTAAAATTTGGTTTGCTGGGGAGCGATGCAGAGCTGAACTAGATAGGCTTGTTAGAAAGCACAACCTGACTCTCCTCTGGCTTTCCGGATATAAGAACCTAGATGATAACGAGAAAGCCGACTACCTAGCCAAGCAGGGAGCCTCTCTCCGGAGATCGGAGGCCGAGATGATCGGCAACCTATTAGGCGAAGTCAAATAAAATATCTACACCTGCTGGTAGCTAGCCAAAAGTGAAGAGCACTGCATACTTCCACTATCTCTAGGGCAACTTGGCTCACTTACAACAAAGAAAAAACAATGGACCACATAAACATAACGCGACGAGTTATTCCCAGAAACACTTGTTCACTTCCTTCCTTTAGCTAAAGCCAGGCAGCAGACTCTAGGCAGTTAAGCTCTGGAAGACTTAAAAGAGATCTCCAGACTGGAGATCAGATCACTGATAAGCTTCCTTAATTCGACAGAATATCTTTGGACATACGTCGCAGCAGACCAAACAACCACGGGACCTTAGGTAAACGAGTTGTGGCCACAAAACAGAGCGCAAAGTCGTTAGTTGGGCCTGCAGCCGAAAAGCGCAAAATATTTAAGACACAACAAGAACTACCACATAACAACTTCTAGAGTGAACATCCTGTCTGTATTAAAAATTGGATTGGAAAAACCATCCAATCATTGCTACATTCTTTTTATTATAAAAAATGAATGGAAATACCACTGAGAGCTTAATTATAAAGGGGAGGCCCTATAAGTGCTTTAATCAACCTCAAAAATAATGGCTTCCACATGTAATGAAATGTGCTGTGTATATCGACGAAACAGTGAAAAAATATTGTAAAAAAAGAGATAACGAAACAAAAGAAATCAATTTTTATGCTCGAAAAAACGGATTTAATTAACTAAAATAAAACCCATATTTTTTCATCAATCTATCTCCATTTTATTGTGAAATGAAAATCTCAATGAATTCGAATATTTAAAAAATCGAGAACAACTTGAATTCTAAAACTATTTATTATTGATAAAAGATAAAAAGAAAGAATCTCTTTTAAGTTGAGTATTTTTCATAAAACCTACTCGTACATGGATGGCTTCTCAAGATTTCTATTGTATTATTTTCAATAAAAATTGGATTTTTTTGTTCACAACATTTTACAATGCCAGAGAAGCACTAATATGCAGAAAATTGCAGCTCTTCTCTTCTGTAGGATTTATGTAGAATAATGTAACTTGCTCGTAATAGTGTGGCCACACTACGCGGTCTTGGGTCGTACGCGCTTTTGCCTTTTTTTTTCATATGGAGTTTTATGGCTTTTTTACGACTTTTTTACGACTTTGCCCATGGTAAAGGCCGTGCGGCCAAACAACGCGGACAAAAGGCTGTGGTTAAAAAGGTACATTGTGCGTCCACACACTATGAGCTTTTCAAAAGCGCGTACGCCGTTTCAAATGAGAATTGATTTTTTCTCACTAATGACTCAGAAAATTAAAAGATCACGCGCGCTTTTGGCTGGTCGTACGACCAAAAGCGCGTGGATTCTAAGTCCGCGTAGTGAGGACGGGCCTTAACATGACCTGACCAGATCCAATCTTGTAGATTCCAACGGCAACATTCTATTATCGTAAATAAATTGTTGGTAAAATATATATTTGGTAAAAATCCAGAGAATAAAATCAGTGCACGAAAGTACTAGAATTTATACCAGAAGGGGAGCTGCACACAAAAATTTTCCTCAACAATGTCAGGACGCATTCAGGACTACACAGAAGAACGAAAGGACGATGGCTACATCTGGAGCATAGTTAAATTTTTTTGTATATCTCTAATTAAGGAACATAGAGAAAGAAATACAATTACAAATATTTGCATTGTTCGTTTCTAGGTCGGCAAGGGTTAAGCTAAATAATTGAAGTCCGTTGAATGTCTAACAACAACGGAACTACTACCCAGCTGCTGGTGCATATTTTTTGCAACTATTGTTCAAGTTACTTGGCCATACTACATCTTTTTGTATATTGCTTGGAATTATCCTTCACATAAAATTTCTTTTTTTATTTCGTCCCGTTTTTTTTAGAGGATATTCATACGCTTTTTATCCGGTTCGGTTTCATTACTGCAAAACTTTTTATAAAAATCACTACACTGTGCCAGCCAAGTGGAAGGGAATCCTATGTTGTTTATGAAAACGTGAAATTGCAAAATGCAGTGCGACAGTTAAGTGCAATTCCCAAAATATTTAAATTTAAATGCAGGTCCGCCATTGAGCTGCGCTTTTTACACTGTTAAGTAAAATTAAAATAATGCTACCAAAAAAACTACAGCAACCCAACAAAACGTTACCAATTTAGCAGTGAGAGCATAAAATGAATTTTCCTGCATGGATTATTTTTAAGGATTAATTTTTAAAGATGCGAGTTAACAAATTGTGGATGGAAATTCGGTGGCCTATATTTTACTGCCTTTATTATTTCATGTGAAATTTTTAAATAGTTAAGATATTACTTTAAAAATGGAATTTTATTAAGCGGAAAGCTGGAGGGCTGTAAAAAAAGGAGAATTAAATCACATGGATTAACAAAAATGGATCACTCACACACTATTTTTGATACATTTATCGCGGTTTTACCCCGGGAGGTAATACCTTTGTTGAATGTAGAAATTATGTCAACCGTTTTCGTAATGCGTTTTCCAATGCTGAACGGCATAGCCGCTTATACCACACATGCTATTTAGACCGCAGGCTCGCACCACAAAGTCGCGAAAACAGGTCTTCAGCTACGATTTAGCAGGCCTTCCATTTGGGGTTGAGAAACTTGCCTTAACAGATCGTTGAAAATTCTGCTAATTTTTACTATTTCTTACTCGTGGGTACTCGCAACTAATATTGTTTTGAGCTCTCTTCATATAATAAAATTTCAGTTGTATAAGTATAATTATCTAAAACAATTATGTTTCGTTTTATTTTGAAAATTTCCATTATGTTGTACCTTCTTCTAACTTTTCATTTGTATAGAAATGAAATAATAACATCAAAAATCTTAGGTTGGGTTTTGCTCAAATCAAAAAACTTTGCGCTCCTTTTCTGCTTTGCTCACAATTACTAGAAAGTAGAAAAAGAACGCAGATATTATTATTGTGTGATGTATTTAAATTTAGTGATGAACTCAACCCCGGTTAAAAAATGGCTTTTAACGTCTCGGTTGAGTTATTTCAACAGTTTAATACTGCTCAAGGTAATAATCAATTGAAATGCTATACCAATAGCTAGAAAGACATGTAACGAACCACGATTCGTTACTACGACACCGTTCAGGAAATGTTGTCGGGTCTACACCTCAACACGGTTATGACCGGAGAAGATGACTTGAACTGAAGAAGAACTGAACTGAAGAACTGAATTCGGACTGGTGGAGCGGCTTATTTTATAACCGGAAAGCTCTTCTGGGCAGGAAACTTTAAGCTTTGAAGTTGCGGCGTGGAGCTTTCAAAGATGAAAAAACCACCCTTCGATCTGGAGCTTAAAGGCCCAATTAGAGAAAGGATGAGGGCGGAACAGAATCGGATTGATCTTCAAAGTGGTTTTCCGAGCATGCGCTTTCCATTTGAACGATTACAATGAACGGATACAAGCGCATTTGATCTAGTCCAGTCTAATTTTTAAATTGTTAATACTCACAGTGACTATAAGAAAAATCTTGGTGTGCCTGGGCGGAAGTGGTGCCCAAGTTTGGTAGGTGCGTTTTCCGGATAATTTTTGGGACCGCAACGTGACCTATTGAGTAAGAGCGTGGAATTACTCTTAAAATTTTGTATACTTACGGAGTAAAAAAAATTTGTTGGTCTGCTTGGTCAAACCTGGTGGTAATACCTTGGCAGACCAATTTTTTATGTTGTTTTGGGACGGCAACTAACATATCGAGTAAGAGTTTCAAACTATGTATAACCAAATTAAAGTTTGAACATTTTTGTAGTGAACACTTTTTTTGTCGTGGTAGAGTAACTTTCTCTGTTTTGATATGGGACCGTCATGAAAAATGTAAAGAATTAAGGGGAATTGACAGAGTAGGCAGGCTGAGGAGAAGTACGCCAAATTCACTTTGGAGTTTTAGGTAGCGCAAAAGTTAGTTCTATAAGAAAAATTTGCATATGGGGGGTTAGTTCGGGCAAAATATGGTTCTGTTTGAGTTTGAGCAATAGGTGGTTTTAGTTAGGGCAAAAGCTGGTTTTGTAGGAACAATTTGCTTTTTGGGGGTATTATATATCACCAAATAAAAGAAGTAGTTAAAAAATAATAGATTTCATATGCATAATATAACTGTCATACACAACAGAAGTTCCAACTTTAATAAACAAAAATTTCAGTGAAATGCCAATGATATTGAGCAGTGATTTCAGTATAAGTTTCGCCAAGCCAGAAGCACAACCACTGATGGACTTCTTAGATAATAATTTCAAATTGAACCTGTTTAGTGATAAAATAATAGCAGCAGGATCTGGAACAACGATTGACGACGATTGATGACGATTTCTGAACAAATTCGGAACGAAAAATATATGAAGGGGTTGACACGACATCGTCACAAAAATTCTTTTCGAATTCGTTACGAAATTTAGTAAAGATTTAGCAAAGCTTTTTTTATTAGGGGTAAAAAGCTTTGCTAAATATTTACTAAATTTCTTAACGATTCGAAAAGAATTTTTGTAACGATGTCGTGTCAACCCCTTCATATATTTTTCGGTAACATATCTTAAAATTTGGTTTGCTGGGAAATTGAATTATAAAATAAATTCACAAAAAGGCCACTCGAGCACTTCACTCAAAGACTCACGATTTCACAATGAAGTTTGACAGGAGTGTTCCGATTTCTTTCCTACTTCTTAAAGAAAATTTGTTACCGGCTTCTTTGTGACATTGTTGCGAAATTGTTTTCCGAATTCTTTTTGAACTAGTTTCGACTAATCGCCACATACAAAGCTTTAGTTTTCGTTGTTGTATTACCTTTCGACTTGTAGGAATTCGGAAAGTTTGGTTTGCTGGGACATAACTAGGCTTGTTTTTTAGGTAATTGTGCATTCTTTTATTTGGTATAAAGAACAGAAAGCTCCATTTAGCAGCTTTTTCGATATTTTCCATCTGAGCCTCCCAAAAAATTTCGTTTTTTAGTATTTTTCTCAGAAAAATGCAGTATTAACAGTACTTTTTTTCTTAAGTTTCTGATGCACCAATCCATTCACTAAAATAGTTCCATACATATATGTCATATACTTTTCCAGGTAATGAGTATTAAGGGAAAATAGGTACAAGATGGAAAGACCAGATGGCTGAAAATGTGCCAGTTTCCAAGAATCTGGATAAACTCCGGAGAATTATTATGATAGGCCAAAAAGTTAGCCGAAGGTGAGGCCAGAGGGGACGATAGGCAAAAAAAAAATATATTTTACGACCTTCGTAGGAAATTAGCCGCTATCGATAAGCATTTAATCGAAATTTTGTGTGGCGTTTTTTCGCATGTTTCCAAAGAAGTAGAAAATGTTCCCACAAAAAACAACAACATATTAGCACAACTCTTCAAGAACACTTTAAGCACAAAAACGTTTCTGTAGTGGGTCATTCCATGGAAAATGACACCAAGCTAATGAAAAAAAAGTGACGGAAATTACATATATTTTAGGCTTTAAGTATTGTTAAAGCTCCATAGTATTCGGAAATATGCTTGTAGTAAAAAATAAAATTATTACTTTTTATATTTCCCCAGTTGAATATTGATTTTTCCAATAAATTCAAAAAAAGTGCGTTTAGGTGAAGAATGCAAGCTCAAATATTCACTTATATACTTTTAGCGAAAGTGCCGTTGATTTAAAACCAGCAGCTGAGCTATAAAGCGAAAGAGATGTAGAACATGAATTCCCTACACCAAGCCCAAAAAATAACTAAATAGTTAATAAAATATGCCCAAATTAATGTGTTTTGTGTGTATAGTTTTTTACTCGTCCCACCCGTCACGGATCCCTGTCCCACCCGTCACAACATTTTAAGCTGCATAAAAAAAGTTCGTATTGTTTTTTCACTTACCTCTTTTTAGAAAACAATTAGTGACATAACTCAAATAGCATACTACAATAAAATTAGGGCTTCATATGAACTATTTGATCTGAATTTCAACGTCAAATGCAAGTATCTAAAGAAAGAAGGGTTTAGCCTGTCCCACCCGTCACATATGTAATTCTACGAATTTAACAATGTTAGAATATATTTTTATATTGTTTTCTTTTATCATATCTTAAAAAATATATCTAAGAATGCTATCATAAATACAGTATGTATTATGTGCTTTGTTTGCACTTTAAAATAACTGAATGTATATCAAAAAATGTGTTAAAATGTCCCACCGGTCACCATGGAATGACCCTAGTGCTGATGGCTGTGAGCTAATCGAATTCGACAACAAATGTTTTTTTTTCGAAAAACCATATTTTGCAAAAACTATTTATTATTTTGCAATTTTTCAGTGGCCTCATTGTGTTAGTACTAAAAAGTTCTACAAATTTCATATGCACACACCTTTTTTTGTACAAAGTAAAGTCTAGCTTTTTTTTAAACGCGAAAACTATTTTTGGCCCTTTTTTGACGACATTTTGGAAACGTAAAAGTAGTTCATCAAATTCTACGGAATTTTGTATACTTTTTTTTTGCCATATTGGACCTTTCGGATGACTCAGTTGGCACGAAAAAATCTAATTTGACTAGCCTACTTGGCTTCCCAGGTTCCTGGCGGCCGACCTGCCTTTGGTCTGTGATGTGTATGCTGGTAACAGTAAACATATTTGAGATGTGTCACTCATACTCATCGAACGCAATTAATAATAATTGTACAGTAAGCAGTATTAATATAGAATTCAAGAAATAAAGAAGTGTTATAGGAGCTCCGTAGTTTTAATTAAGCAAGTCCTATACAACATGGCGCAGTCGTATTTTCTGGAAATTTAAAAAAAAATTGAAAAAGTCGGTGAAGTTAGGGGCATCCATAAATTACATGAGTCGTTTTTGGCGATTTTTCGACCCCCCTCCCCCTTGGTGAGATGTCGTGAGATTTGGCTCGACCCTCTCAATTAACACCAAATTGCGACTGTTCAACTCCAACGTTAAGGCAGTTCTTTTGTACGGTTGCGAAACATGGAAAGTCACCCAATTCATCACAGGGCGCCTACAAGTTTTCATCAACAGATGTCTACGTCGTATCCTAAAAATCCGCTGCGAAGATAGAATTTCAAAAGAAGAACTATGGCGCCGTGCCGGCCAAGAAAGGATAGACGACCAAATCAGGCGAAGGAAATGGAATTGGATTGGCCACACCTTGCGACGCGAAAACGAGAATCTAGACAAAGTGTAAAAACACATTGGAAGCCGGTTTCTTGCTTGCCGAAAACCAGCGCCGTTCGCCGCCGGTTTCTCGCGCCTATGTCGTACACAGTGGCGACCCAAAACCATAATTTATTATTGCTCGCTGCTAAAACATATCCGGTGCAAGCAGAAAATTACTCATCAGTTGTGCTCGTAACGTTCGAACTATAAGGTGATGTCGTCTTCATCCGATGACGATTTGATAAAACCAAATAAAATGGGTATACATCCTCTGAATCGAGAGAGAAGAGTTCATGGGGAATATCATCATTTATTTAAAAAATTAAGACACCATAACGACAGATTCTTTCAATATATGAGAATATCTGAAAGCACTTTTGATTACGTGTTGGAAAAGGTAGAACACCGTTTACAAAAAAATTGGTGTAATCTACATAAGCAACCTATTTTACCAGAAGAAAGACTTGTTATCACTGTCAGGTAAGTACAGCTCACTTTTATGAAATTATCCTTAGAATAAAACAATCGTTTAAGGTTAATAAATATTTAGTTAGATTGTAGGGTAAAGAAAAGGTCCACACAACATTTTTTTATACTCAACATTTAGTATATTAATTTTGAAATTAGTAATGAAGAAAATGTGGGAATGTTACATTGATATTTTCCTTATCTGCCATATCATGTAATAACAAATCGATAGAATCACGTGTTGGTCCAGCAGTCATCGAGCAAGATGAATGAGTGTTTTGTTGGCTGCCTGGCAAAGAAGAATGCGAATAAGGTGAAGAACTTGGCGGACGGGAGGAGGAGCTGCATCGGTAACCATATTGGTCCATTAACTCTTGAACTCGACATCGAAATGATAGTATTTCATTTTCGGGGATTTTTCTCACATGAGGCAGAAGGCTTTTAAAAAACAATAGATGATCATCTTCCTGTTCGCTAGCAGCCTTTCTCTTGGTTTTTGCCTCGAGGTAGTCTACTTTTCGTCTTTCAATTTGTAATATCGACTCATTTTAAAACTATCGATTGGCCTGGACCTTTTTTTTGGCACTCGAGTGATGGTAGGACTGGTTACACCGCCAGGTAGAGGTTCAATAACTTCGCTATTTTCAGCAGAAATAATTTCGGTAAGTTCTTCACCGTGTCCTTCTTCTGCTATTTCTTCTTCACACCCGCCCGAAGATTGAGTATCTTGGTATGAAGTCTCCCGGATGGACATCTTGTGGCACGATAAATTTCCGCCTGAAGCCCTCGGCTTTACCGTATCTTTCAAAAATAGAATTCCGACAAAGTACGGCCATTTGGAAGTATATGCGTCTTGCGCCTCATCGCCAGATCGTGGAGGAGGAAATTTTCCCAATTCCACCAAAAATTGATCCCTTAGATATTTCCATTTTTTCCTTAACTTGGCGTCTAAAAAGAAAATGAACAATAAATATTTGGCTTGCTTTAAAATTAATTTTAAGACATACATTTCACATTTTTTGCAGATATCTAGCTACGGGAGTATCTTTCAAGGCACTTTCATTTCAATTTCGGATTGGAGCATCAACCGTAGGAAAAATAATTAAAGAAACGGTAATTGCATTATGGGAAGAGCTACAACCTATTCATACGCCTGTCCAGGAAAAGGAGGATTTACAAATTATTTCAAAAGAGTTTAATGATGTTTGGAATTTCCCTCACTGCTTTGGCGCCATCGACGGGAAGCATATTCGCATACGTTGTCCTAACAATTCAGGATTTATGTTTTACAACTACAAACACTATTTTTCTATCGTTCTGCAAGGGGTGGCAGCAGCGAACTACAAGTTTATTGCTACACATATTGGCGGTTATGGTAAACAAAGTGATGGCGGTACTTTTCAAGCTTCGGAGCTGTATCGTCTATTAAAAAATAATTCACTAAATATTCCAGAACCCTCTTTTTTGCCCCAAACCAGAACTAAGGCTGCATTTGTATTAATTGGTGACGAGGCATACCCACTTCTGCCCTATCTTTTAAAACCTTTCGGTGGAAAGAATTTACGCATTGAACAAGATTGTTTTAATAAACGACTATCTCGTGCCAGAAAAACTGTAGAATGCACTTTTGGAATCGTAACTGCTAAATGGCGACTTCTTTCAAAATGTATTGAAACTAACATCGAGACAGCAGACCATATTGTCAAATGTATATGCATTCTACACAACACTATCATCGACAGGGAGGGATTTCGACGACATCTTACCGATGTATCCATCGAAAGCTGCAATGGAAATAACGAAATACCAGCTATTCACCGCCCTTCAAATGAGGCGAAAACGATTCGAGATATTTTCGTTACATATTTTTCACACAACCCATTGTCATATAATAATTAAGAAAATCGTATAAATGCAACTACGTAAAATAATCAAAATTAATTATAGATATTAGGGGTATTCACGCTTTGTTGTATTCAGCCTTGTATCGTTGTATCAGATGTATTTGGTTACACCATTGTAAAATAATACAAGACTTTTCCATATAAAATTATTTACAAGAGTGTTGTAAATTTACAACACTAAAAAGTGTTGTATTACGTATTGTTTCATTGTATTTAATATTTGACAAATGTTTAAAATGGAGCGGGAGATGGCAAATTGAAGAAATTCATTTATTTATATCTATTTATATATTTTAAAACTTTAGAATAATTCAATTGAAGGACAGAAAGAAAAGAAAAGACAAAAATGTTCTTCTTCTTCGATGTATTTACAATAGATTGCAAAAGGAGCGTTCACTCTTCGTTGTAAATTTGTATTGTATTTTTACACTGTTTACAATGATACACTTAAGCGTGAATACCCCTATTATAGTTATTATAGACATTGTTCTGGTTCATTTCTGTTAACTATGTTAAAATTATTAATAAATATTTGATTACTTACCATCTTCTAACATCTCACTGCTAATGTCTTTCCACAATTTGTCTATAACATTTCTGTTACTGTGGAGTTTGTTTTTTTTGTCCCATATTGGGGTTCGTTTAAAAACGGCCGCAATTAAACTTTCAATATTCATTTCGAAGCAGGCAACCGGCAAGAAAAAACTAAATTTTCATTCCGGTAAATTCATCAGCTCCGACAGCCGGCACCGAAAAGTCTCAGCCTGCTGCGATTGTATTATGGCCCAATTAAAAACATGAGATAATTCAAAAAGCTTATAAGCGCGCATCGCCGCCTACTACCGGGAAGCGGAAACCGGCTTCCACTGTGTTTTTACACAAACAGGCCCTCGACTGGAATCCGCAAGGAACCCGTCGAGTCGGATGACCTAGAACAACGTGGAGGGGAACCCTATTAGCAGAGGCCGCAACAACCGGGAGATCCTGGTCAGAGCTGAGAGCTGTCGCGCAAAACAGAGTCCGCTGGAGCGCAACTGTCAGTGGCGGTTCCTCTTTGGAAGCAAAGGAAGCACTGCTTCCCTTGACCAAATAGGCAACTTCATAAAAAATTAATTTAAATATATTAAGATTAATCAAAAACAAAATCTTAATATATTTCTTCATCTGGAAACACTAAGCAAGCAATGTACAGATTTTTTTATATAAAATGTACAATTCATACTACTGTATACAAAGAATAAAGCCTCGGCCTCGATAAGAGCGGAGAGCGGTAGAGCGGCAATACTAAAGTGCCGCTCACCTCTAATCCGAGACATTAAATTTTTCTGGTGCCGCTCGCCGCTCTTATCGTGGCCTAGGCTTAACACAACGTAGGGAAGCTGTAATCTCCAGCTTCTTTGGCACCGAAAATCAACGTGAAAAGTCCAACACATTCAATTCAATTGAACTCACACTCACGCAAAGGTTTGCGTTGATACAGGTCCCTCAGAAGCTGAACTGCGATGATGGCTGAACTTTCTCTTTATTCTAATGGGTTGGCAGGAGGTGTGTATTGAAGAAGCTGAAAATTTGTAGCTTCCATTTGTTTTTTATGATTCTCTTTAATGACGATTTAAAGGGATAGAGCGAGATTATTTTTTTGAATTGTGTTATACAGTGGCGAACAAAAGTCAACGTACACCATATAAAATAGCGAAAATTCGTTTACTATAGCATAAAAAAAAATTGTGATATTACAAAATAAATAAGTACAATCCTTTGTTCAAAAACATTAAATTGAAATTGCATAATGAAATTGTTTCTACAAAAAATAATAATAAAAATTTTTAAGTGTAGGTACGTAGACTGGGTAGACTTTTGTTATTTGTGAATTCTGTATATTTCACTTTTTTGTTATTTTTTTGTAGAAATAATTTATTATGGAATTTCAATAAAATGTTTTGATACGTATATTGTGATATCACAATTTTTTTCAATTTTTAAAAATAAAATAAAAAAAATACGAATTTTCGCTATTTTATATGGTGTACGTTGACTTCTGTTCGCCACTGTATGTATATCTAACTATATTATTTTTTATTATATTAAAATAAAAAGAATATAGATTGGTAGTAGGGTTTCTACTTTTTGGATGGGGTTAATTACTTAATTCGTTTTCAAATTTGTTATTTTTCAGTTTTTTTAATTAAAGCCGCCGATACCTTTACTTTTATCGCTCGCGGGGTACATTAGCTTTGACGCCCTACGCATTGCTTCCCTTATCCTGAACCTTACGAACCGCCACTGGCAACTGTTTCCGCCCTATGTCCCATGAGAGAATAAAGGAGCAATTAGTTAGTTAGTTAGTTAGTATAGTCATTCACAATATTATTGTAAAGATGGAGTTATACAAACTTCGGAGCATTCCTCAATAGATGGAACTTTATGGTAAAAAACCTGTGACTGAATGACCCAGGCCTTAGAAAGGCGGAGTCTGAAGTCACAGCCAGCTTCTCAAATTGGCGTTTGCCTGTACACCAGGATATACAATTCAAGAAGTGCGGATCTGTTCGACAACAAAACGTTTTCAAAATCTATCTTGGCCGCTAGTATGTCATGGCAGATGGTCTTCGATTCAAAATTCGAATCCTGGAAGATGGTTAGGTGACTAATTATCCCCGTGTTCTTTTAATGAACTGGGTTTTGAGAGCTTTTGAGTTCCCATACAAAATCGAAAACCCAGGTTTTATCTGGGTCTTCTGGTTCTTCGATTTTGTATGGGAACTCAAAAGCTCCTCAAAAGCTCTCAAAACCCAGTTCATTAAAAGAACACGGGGTATGTCGCCTGATGTAAATGTCTGCTTTTTGTAGTGACAATGCACCGCAGATGGCATGAGTTCTGACTGATGTGAGAAGAGCCGCTTCCTAATATAATCTCTATTATTGCAGTAGGGTTTAGTACATTATGCACTTGAGATACTTAGGAGGGCATTAGGTTCTAGGTTTTTCAATTGGGCTTCTGGGCCTTTTTTGCTCCAGCTTACGTCATCACACTAGTTCAGCATAGGAACGCAATCTGTCTAAAAATGGTCGTATAAATCAATGCATACGTTACATTCCCAGTTTTTCCCAGGGCATTGTATAAAATGATAAGAATTTTTCAACACGCCATGCACTCTTCATTCCATATTTTCACTAATTTTTTTGGATGTGCCAGTTGGATGGTATTTGAAACAGTGGACAAATACAGTGTAAACTGCAGTGGCTAAATTTATACACCCAATTGCGATTGAATCGAAATATAGTAATAGTATCAAGTATTAGGCTAGTCGGCGAGAAGGAAAAAATGATGAAAAATGAATTATTGGCCCATAGGCGAGATTATTATTGGAATCGCTTCGTTTTAGGGTGTAGTTAAACACCCTAAGTTTGCCCACAATTTGGTTGACCGCATAACTTTTTAATTAACTTATTGTGAATAAAATAAGCACTTTTTTTCTATTTCTTTAAATAGCTCAGTTCCTGCTAACTTTTAGTAGAATATATGCATTGGGAAAGCTCTTCGTTATGAAATTCTCTAAAAAATTAGCCCGGTTAGAGGTCCCTAGGTGCAAGGGTGATCTCGCAAATAGCTTCCAAAGTTTTCAAAACACGTTATTTTTACTATTTGTTTTCAGGAAAACAACTGCACATAGAAGGCTGAAAATGTTTGAATATGGTGCTTATGTAGTCCTGGCAATGTACAAAAAATTTCAATAAGATCGGTTCATTAGTTTTTGTGTAATTAACGATCTAGTTTTTTTTTTAACCTTAATTAACAATGCTGCCATTTTTTGTAAAATCAGTTTGTAATTGGGAAATTCATTTAGAAAAGTTAAGAAACAATTGAAAATGAAATCCCGTTGGAATTTTTGAAAAATCTCAATTTTGAACGATTTTATGAGGTTTTTTAGGCACATACCTTTTTATATTTGTTTATTTATGCCGCGTATAAAAAGATACGTGCCTAAAAACCTCATAAAATCGTTCAAAATTGAGATTTTTCAAAAATTCCAACGGGATTTCATTTTCAATTGTTTCTTAACTTTTATAAATGAATTTCCCAATTACAAACTGATTTTACAAAAAATGGCAGCATTGTTAATTAAGGTTAAAAAAAAACTAGATCGTTAATTACACAAAAACTAATGAACCGATCTTATTGAAATTTTTTGTACATTGCCAGGACTACATAAGCACCATATTCAAACATTTTCAGCCTTCTATGTGCAGTTGTTTTCCTGAAAACAAATAGTAAAAATAACGTGTTTTGAAAACTTTGGAAGCTATTTGCGAGATCACCCTTGCACCTAGGGACCTCTAATTTTTTAGAGAATTTCATAACGAAGAGCTTTCCCAATGCATATATTCTACTAAAAGTTAGCAGGAACGGAGCTATTTAAAGAAATAGAAAAAAAGTGCTTATTTTATTCACAATAAGTTAATTAAAAAGTTATGCGGTCAACCAAATTGTGGGCAAACTTAGGGTGTTTAACTACACCCTAAAACGAAGCGATTCCAACAATAATCTCGCCTATGGGCCAAAATTGCAATAAAAATGCCTCACCGACTAGCCTATATACTTTTTATGAAGTGGATTCATTATTCCTTCTCTATGTGCAATATGTACTAATAAAACCTATCACCATGATCACCGTGAATGATATCTAAGTGCGGATCCAAAAAGAGATATTTTCATATATTGTACTTAAAATTGAAGAAAACAAAAAGATATTAAGAAATATTGCAAAAAAAATTGCACAAAAATCGAAAATACCCATTTTGACCGCTAAAACCCCCTAAAAGTGGGCTTCCGGGGTAGAAAATCGGTAGACGTCATAGCCCCTTATTAAGAACCCTAGAAAGAAGCTCTCTGCCTAGTTTCAGCCTGTACCTAATTATTTCCGCCTTTTTCGGCTTAATTTACCTGTGCTATTAATTTAACCCAGTTTTCTCGCAAGTTTACACTGTTTCTTGCGGAAAAAATGTACGTGATATTTGCCGAGACCCCTCCCTCCCCCACGTGAGATTTGGTGAGATTTGGCTTGACCCCCTCCCCCCCCAAAAAGCCTGGGTGACCCCTTACAAGAAAAAATGTTTAGAAATTTGAGAAATTAAAAAAAGGCGGTAAAGTAGTAAGAAAATTTTTTGGAAATTTGAAAAATTTAAAAATAAAATAGAGAAAATGAAAGTGTTAAAAACAATAAGATGGAATTTGAATAGTGAAATTTGAAGTTTGAAAGAAATCAGAAGAAAAGTAACTGGAACAGCCACTGTGGACCAGGTGAATAAAAGAAAGAACAATGGATTTTCAAAAACCCAGCAAAATCCAATTAAATGGAAATCTAAAGGAAAACTGGGGAAAATTTTTAAGATTGTATAAAATATACGACACAGCTACGAAAACGGATAAAGAAACAGAAGAAATACAGGTGGCCCTATTTTTAAGTTGTGCTGGAGAGGAGGCGATAGAAATCTTTAATACACTTGATATAGAAGAAGAAGATAGGAAAAAAATTAATGAAGTAATAACAGCATTTCAAAAATACTGTAATCCTAGAACGAATGTAGTGTATGAAAGGTATTTATTTTATACAAAACACTAAAAAGAGGGAGAACCGTTTGACCAATATGTGGCAGACATCACAAAATTAATAGAAAGCTGTGAATTTGGAGACCAAAGCTCGGGTGGTATTAGGAATAGCGGACCAGGCTGTACAGACCCAGTTATTAAAGACTGACAACCTAACATTCGAGAAAGCCGTAGAAATTTGCAGAATAGCGGAGCTGACAGGAAGACAAGTAAAGAAGATACAAAATGGAAAGGAAAGTGTTGAGGTTATTAGTAAAAAACATTGCATGCAAAATAAGAATAGTTATGAAAATAAAAATAATTTTGATATAAATAGTAATAATTATAGGAATAGAAAATCATACAGTAATAATTATAATACTAATAAAAAATTTTTGAGTTCTAATTTTAGAAATTGTAATATGAATGAGGCATCTCAAATGAGGAAATGTACATATTGTAGACAACAGCATATATTTGGAAGATGTCCTGCTTATGGAAGGAGGTGTTCGGCATGTAATAAGTTGAATCATTTCGCAAAAATGTGTAAGAATACAGTCGGAGAAATAAGAGGAATGAAATGTGATTCTGGGAATGAGGAAGAGACATTAGTTTTAAATACTATAACTCAAAAGATTGAAATAAATACGGTACAGGAAAATAAGGAAAACTTTAACATCGAATTACAAGTAAGAAATTTGAATATAAAGTTTAAAATAGATAGTGTTTCAGATGTGAATGTGTTGTCGCAGACTTTAATTAAAAAATTAGGATGTTTACGAGATATAAAAACCACCGGAACAAAACTAGAGGGATACAATGGAGACCCAATAAATATAATAGGATATATAGTATTAGAAACAAAATATAGGGTTGCAAGCTATAACTTAAAATATATGGTAACGGAAGTTGATAGAAGTCCGATATTAGGCTTAGAAACCTCATTGAAAATGAATTTAATAACTAGAGTAGGTATGATTACGGATCGGAAAGATGAAAAAGACATATTTGTGAACCAAAGTAAAATTGTATTTAGTGGAACAGGGAAATTTCCAGAGAAGTGTAGATTAGTAGTAAAAGAAGGAACACTGTCAGTTAATAAGCCTCCACGTAGAATACCAATTAGTATCAAGGAAAAGGTAATAAACACACTTAACGAAATGGAAAATAGAGGTATCATTGGTAAAGTAGAAGGTCCAACTGAGTGGTCTCATCAAATGGTAGTGGTAGAAAAGCCTAATGGCTCGTTACGTATATGTTTAGATCCTGCAGAATTAAAAAAGGAACATTTTCTAATACCAAGTATTGATGGTGTTTCATTTATGTGGATGACATTATAATAGGGGGTAAAACAGTTGAGGAACATGATAGGATGAAAATGTAATAGATAGGGCCAAATTAATTAATGTTAAAGGAGATCACCCAGCCGCCATACATTTCTGGGCTAATTCTGAAAGGGCCGGTCAAAAAAAATAAACTAATTATTTTAATAGATTACAACAAAATAAAATTTTTTTTATTATCACACCAAAGTCAAGTCTCCGAGGTAATATTCAACCTTTAGGCCTGAAATTAGCGTTTGACTCAAAGAGTTCCTATTTGCAAATATGCGCTTTTTACCAACAACTACCAACCAACGCCTGCTAAACGCCAACGCCGAGCGCGCAATCTGTAAGAGGCCTAAAAGTGTGTGAAATTAAATGTTATTATGTACTTTAATAGTAATTGCTACGATTTTGATACACGTAAAGTAATAACGTGAGTTATATTGTAAAAATATAAAAGATATGATAGCGGTGCGGTACCTGCATTAGCTAGCGTCACATGCTGCCTCGCTCGCACTCACTGCGCAAGAGGTAGGCAGTGGCGCCATTTTTTGCACTTTGTTGTCAAACAGAGAATTAAATCAGTCAGTTCTCCATACATCTTCTGTTACTTTGAGGTTAAATATAATCTCAGAGAATTGACTTAGAGCTTTGGTGTAGTAATAAAACATGTTTATAATGCTAAGCTCTATTGAAATAATAAGTTTATTTTTGTTGGCCGGCACTTGCAGAATTAGCCCAATCTCGGTGATCTCCTTTAATGGGGACAAATTACAACATAGAATTGGAAAGGTCAAATATTTAGGACTTTTGTTTACAGGAGATACAATATCTCCTGATCCGAAAAGGATTGAGGCCATAATGGGAATAAAAAATCCCTTAAATAGAAAGGAACTTGAAAAGATAATGGGTACATTAAATTATCTAAGATCATTTATACCAAAATATACAGAAATAAACGCTCCAAAAAGAGAATTGATGAAAAAAAATATTGAATTTAAATGGACGGAGAAACATACGAAAGTTTTAGATAATATTAAACTAATGTTGAAAAATGAAACTGCCCTGCATAGCTTTGACCCTTCGAAACCAATAATAATACAAACGGATGCATCAAAGAACGGACTATAGGTTGTTGTTTAGTACAAAATGGCAGACCGGTTTGTTATGAATCTAAGAGTTTGAACACAGCGGAAACAAATTATTCTCGCATGTCAGAAATTCCATAATTATATATACGGATTCAGAACGATAATACAGACTGATCATAAACCGCTTGTAACTTTAATGAAAAAGACTGTTGGACAGATATATTCTAACAGGTTACAGCGGCTGAAAATAAAACTATTAAAATATAATCTGGAAGTTACATACATTCCAGGAAAAGATCTTTTTATGGCTGACTTATTGTCAAGAAATTCAGTTGAGGATGAAGATGTTAAATTAGAAAGCACTTTAAAGGAAGTAGTTCATTCTGTAAACTTGAGTACGGAGAAAAAAGAATTATTTATAGATAGGACTTTGAAAGATGAAAATTTAAGTAAAACACTGGAGTATTGCAGAACGGAATGGCCAAAGGACAGAAACCATGTATGTACCTGAAGGTTTGATATTTTATTGGCAAATTAGAGATAAAATATATGCAGAGAATGGGTTATTGTTTTTTGAAGATAGGGTAATGGTTCCTAGAACATTGATAAACAAAATGTTACAGATATTACATGAACCACATATGGGTATCACGAAAACAATAGAAAGAGCTAAAACATTGTTATATTGGCCTCATATGAGACGAGATATAGAGGATATGATATTACGCTGCCGCATATATGAAAAATATCGACCGGCAAATATATAACAAGTTATGATACCACATGCGGTACCAGAACATCCCTTTGAAAAAGTAAGAGTAGACATTTTAGAATACCAAGGAAAAAGTTTTTTAGTTTTAGTAGATTACTTATTAAAAATGTATTGAACTCGAGCAATTAAGTAATAAAACAGCGGAAAATGTAAAACTAGTCTTGAAGAAAATTTTTATGATACATGGCATTCCAGAAATAGTGATTGTTTGATTGATTGATTTATATTTTCAAGCCCCAGATATCCTGCTTTAAATGGGCAGGCAGAAAAAGCAGTTCATATAACTAAAATGATGCTGAAAAAGCAAAGGAGGAAGGTAGAGATATGGATATGTTTCTGTTAGAGTATCGGGCAACTCCGATTCCGGCTATAGGTTATTCATGATGAACCGTAAGTTACGCACAAAACATGACATGATGAACCGTAAGTTACGCACAAAACTGCCAATAAGCAAAATAGCATTAACACCTAAAGTTCCCCATGATGTTAAGAATAGGTTAGAAAAAGGAAAGGAAAGGTTAATTAATAGGAATTAGAGAAAGAGGAAAGATGAGGAAAGAAGTTGAATTTAAAAAAGGGGATTATGTAGCTTATTGGAAAAATAGAAAGTGGGAACCCGCAATTATGGAATCATCCCATAAATAGTCCAAGGTCGTATATTATTAGAAATTAAAACAATAATCTTTTAAGACGAAATACACAACACCTAAGAAAATCTTGGACTAAACCATTAATTAGAGAAGGAGAGGGAAACCAACCTACAAATCAACCAGTCGCGAATAATAGCAATATCTCACGAGAACACATTGACGTCGAAACACCATCCACTTCGGCAAGACCACAGGCCTGGAAGCAGCCAGGCCAACTAATCCTAACATAGCTGAAAACAGGCCAAAAATATTCTGACAGTTGTGGAATTAACATGGCCGAAGCCATACGAAGCAATTTTTTAAGTTTGTTTTTGCACTAAAAAGTGGTAAAATATTGTATATTATCACTTTTTGGTGCACATGGATTATCAGTGATTAGTGCTTTAGTGAATTAATAAAAAAAATTAAAATGAAGTGAGTGGTTAAGTGTATTTTAAGAGTGTTAATTGATTAGGTGACCATTTTTGTTTACATTCGCGGTGCTTTTTTCGTGTTAATTTAGGGAAAAAATGTTGAATTTGTGTAGTAATATAATAAAAAGTGCTTTTTAAGTGATTGAAGATTATTATAGAATAGTTATTAAAAACATAAGTGCAGAAAAATGTGAAGGAAAAGTGAAAAAGTTATTGTTATTCATGTTGTGTGGTAGTACTTGCATTTATGTTTTTAATAACTCTTCTATAATAATTTTTAACTACTTTAAATTCACTTTTAATTCCATTACTACACAAATTCAACACTTTTTCCCTAAATTAACACGAAAAAACCACCGCGATTGTAAACAAAAATGGTCACCTAATCAATTAACACTCTTAAAATACACTTAACCACTAATTTTTTTTTAATTCATGGACTCAGATCACTAAATAACTTATCACTGATAATCCGTGTGCACTAAAAAGTGATAAAATACAATATTTTACCACTTTTTATTCCAAAACCAAAGATAAAAAATTGCTTCGTACGGCTTCGGCCATGTTAATTCCACAACTGTCAGACGATTTTGGCCTCGCACAGACACAAACAAAAAGTCTGCTTCCAGGCCTGTACTTACGAGGGCTTGACTTCGGAGAAGTCACATTTCAATATCAACGAGGGCTACGTTACTAGATACGGGCGACGAGTAAAAATGCCTGAACGCTTCCAGCCGTAAGGACCAGCCAAAGAAGGGAGATGTGGTATATGCTGGTAACACTAAACATATTTGAGATCTGTCGCTCATACTCATCGAACGCAAATAATAATAATTGTACAGTAAGCAGTATTAATATAAAATTCAAGAAATAAATAAGTGTTATAGGAGCTCCGTAGTTTTAATTAAGCAAGTCCTATACAACGAACTTTTCGAACTTTTAGTTAACAGAGCTGCAAGAGCATGAAAACAGGAAAATAAAGAAAATTTAGCTTGTGTATTTTTTTATTTTGTTCTTTTAATTTAAATAATTTATCTAGTCTCCTTTTTATATGTAATTTTCTTTTTTTGGATTTGAATTTTATTATTTTTATTATTATATTCCTTCTGTATAATTAATGTACATGAATTTAAGACTTTAAGTCTTTGTACATAATTTGTTAATAAATAAATAAATAAATAAATAAACAGTCTGTAGGGAAGGAGTTCAAAAAACCGGGGCTCGGGTGTGCTCTCTCGCTCCCCAATTCTAGTCCAACCACCCTTGCCTTGGCTCTCTCCAGCTTAACTGGTCTTCAAAAGTCGCATGAGTATGGTGGGAAGGGGAAGGTCCATCATGACAGAGCCTCCATGACAGGATAAGGCATTATACAACTGGGTGCGCGGTGCCCAGAGGATATCGTTAAACGACAGTACAAGACCTACCCACCGCTATTCAGCCGTCGACACGATAAATTTACATCTTGGCTTAGTAGCCCCGATCATATTAGCCCATCCCTTTCAGGACAGCTTCCAGTGGCCACCACGAGGAGATTACGATCGCACTTCCACCAGATAGTTACGGCACGCTCGTATTTAAGTATATAGACTACATGTTGCTCCCCTATCTCGCTGGTGACTGACCACCCGAAAGCAATTTTAATTTTGTCTTATACTTTTAATACTATAGTAGCACGTGTTCAGAAAAGAAAAGGTTTTAAAGGAAATGTCCTTTGTCTGAAGCCAGTGAGTGTGACAGAGTGGGTAGACAATATCCAAACGTAGATACAAAGTCCTTGTCTACACTCCACCGCAGATCACAACATTAACATAAATTTTAAAATAATCACATTTTATTGACGTATTAAAATGTTAAATTTCGCCCTAATAAAACCACAAACTACTCGTAAAATCCCCTACGCTATATATACATTTTGTGCCAGGATGAAAAATCCTACCTTAGGTTGAACGTTTCGTTCATTATCCCTAATGATCTTACTCAAAGAATCTTGCTTTTGTTTCAAAATAATTTTTAAGCCAAGTTTCCGTTTACTTCCCTTGGGAGTAATTTAAATATTTAAATATTTCAGAGAAATTTGACGCCTGAATAATTGCAAAGCTTCCTTTTTATGCTATAACAAGAGCGAGTGAAAACTTGAATGCCAGCGGCTCTCTACCTACTACCATTAATGCGCGCTCGAAAGGAGTTTTTAATTAAAATTTTCCCTTTACGTTGGGATACCTAAATTTTACGAAAGTAAAAGTTAATTACTTACGTGAATTTCTTAGTATTAACTGACAAGTATCTTTTATTTTTTTTTTTTTATGTGACTCCACAGTGATTTCAATTCTTGATCATTTGAAATGGCAACAAGATTACTTTCTTTCATGTTAACTTAACATTCCATTGTTTTCAATTATCTTTGTGCACGTTTGATACTGAGTTAAAAAAAATTTTTTTTTGCGTCCATCCATAAGAATCATACCCGAGCGTGATTGAAGCGATGACATACTGCATATATCATCCAGAAGGACGACACGGTGAACACTGTTTTGAAATGGTCCAAAAAGAGCTTCATAAATCTGTCATACTACTTGTATCTACCACGCACAGATGTCCCCGTTACCATGCAAATCACATACTTGCGTGTTTTGCCGAACGATGTCCTCCAACCCCATTCCTATCTAACAAACTATGCTGTCTATGCCTTTTATTTTGCACGAATTTTCCATTCTCCAGTTTTGAAATAAAATTCACTGCTGCAAGCTGAACAAAACAATATTTTTTGGAGCTTATCCATCAGGTCCAGGAGGCTCCTGGCAACGACAAAAACAGCAACAACAGCACCAACGGTAACAGTATAGAAATATTGGACAGAAGGAATGGACTGTCGGGATGTGTGGTATATCAGCACAGGGCACGCAACATCTAACAATCGTTATACTCCCACCAGCTGCGTATAAATTTTACTTCGAATATCCCAGTCCTTCCCTACAGAAAAATATCCTTCAAAGCTACTCAATCCTTGGAGCCATCATAGGTGTTCCTCCCTGTCAAGACAAATGGACATAATTCACTGCTTTCCAATTGTGCATTTCAAGCCTTCAGGATTGTACATAGACTGGTTATCGTCAGCATATTTTCTTCCTGCGGGGGAAAAAAAATGTAACGGTAAATCACCTTTCCCGTGTTTATGCTTTAAGAGAAAAATCTAGGATTTCATGTATGCCAACAGGAACCTAGGTGGAGCACAGCTGGAATGATTTATTGATTTTACCACTTACTATATGCGATGTAATATTTGTTGCTAGAAAATTACATGCCTGTGTTATTCATAAGGATCATGCGGTAAGCACTTGGGTGGAGCTGGATACTGCAGGGCATTGAAGTTATGCTGAAAAGTCATGTAGTGTTGGGAAATTTATTTATTTTTACTTTTCTTCTTTTTCTTCCATCCCTGGGCTGTATCCACCCTTTTGACTTTTATTATCCTGTAGAGAATCGTCCGTGCCCAACGTGCTTTATTTATGGTCTGGTTGTAAAGGGCTATCGCCTTGAAAATTGTTTCTCTTCTGGCTGTTAAAGGATAATGCCTTTTTTTCGTTTTTTTAATGATCATTACATGGTGATTTTTATGCCTTAGATGAAATCTCAGGGGTATTATATATTTCGATCTATTCATGGAATACCAGGAAATAACGGTCGTAGGTATGCCGATCAATTTCAAATCATCTTGAGATTCGACTTCCGGTTATTCGTCTATGCCTTTGCCACATCTGTTTGTTCCTAGAAAATGCTTTGGGCAAGAGTTTTTAAATTTGATTTATGGCACTATGAGGCTATAAGAAGCAAATATATTGAAAAATTCAGTAGTATTAAGACAAGGATATGTTGTTTCAGTAATCATGTCTGACCTTAACTTGAAAATGGGGTTGCGGTGATCGTTATTGTTACATTTGCAATAAATGCAATTAAGTTATATGGATACTTCAGAAGAAGATGTTTTATGACTCTTTAGAGAGAGTATACAGAAACTCGCAATGGTAATCTGTTAAGACAGATTAACTTCGCCATGGCGCATAGTATGGCCATTTCCAGTACCAAATTCCAGCATTAGGATATTCAAAAAGCAACCTGGAACTCGCCAGATGACGACGTAACTAACAACACAATTGATCATGTCCTTATAAACGTACGCCACCATTCCAGACGATATAGACCCTGGCCACTTCTTAATAGAAACGAAACTTAGGACCAAGACACAAGAAGAGGAAAAGAAACAGAAAATATAATGTGGCAGGATTAAAGGAAAAGAAAATTAGGGCTGAATATGAGAACATACTGAACCGAAGAATAAATTAATTTAACAATGGTCAAAACGCACATGAAGACTTGAACGATCAACACAACGATATAAAAAGAACAATAAAAGAAACAGCAGAGTTGTCCTAGGTTTCGTGCAGCAAGGACGAAGAGTAGTCTTATACCCCAGCTTCACCGGCCGAAATGCGCAAGTTCGAGCAAATTAGTCTACTGAGGTTCAATTTTTGCCTGAGTTCCCATACATTTTCACATTTTGAAGTCACGAAAAATAAAGCCTGATTTCGCCCAATAGAACATAAAATCTAGCTTCAAAGTACAAGCTCGCTCAAAAGAAAGTAATCAACTGGAATAGTGGAATGCCATTCCAGGGAGCTTTTGCATTTCTGACTTCTGGCGAAAAAGCAACAACAATTTCAAGCACTGAACTCGACTTTAGCCGGTGAAGCCAATTATGTGGATTGAATTGAATATTATTGAACTCAGCCCGGTGAAGCGGTGAAAGTCTGTTTTGATGAACAATGTGCCCAGGCGACAATGGAGGAAAACAGTGCATAGAGTTTGCGCCAAATCAAAAGGAAAATGAGCGCGTATGTGGGTTAACGCATTGTTAATTCCCCTTCGAAATTGGTTTACAACATGCGATCACAGTAAGGGTTCGTTCAAGTATTACGTAACGCAATTTTTGAAGATTTTTGCCACAGTGAGGCTGATTTAATCGCGATTGAGAAAATAAATGGGCCGGAAATTTGGGTTTTTAAACGAACAGAAGCACGTTGCTCGTTATTATCATAGGGCACGTTTAGGCCCAAGTTAAGGCCCAAACAGATTTGAGCAGGCCGCGCGGAGAAATTAAATGTATGGGAAACTCTCTGGCGGGCGGACGCCGCTACCTCCGGCGGGCCAATCTGTTTGGCCCTTTACTTTAACTTCATCAAATATTTATCCCTATTTGCTTGATTTTGTTACAGTTTTTTAGAAAATACATAGAATTATTTAAAAAAATGTAATTAGCGGAGCCTTTCGGTTGGGAAAACTGCTTTTTCTTGGAAAAATAGAAACATTCACGAGCGCTCACTTTTAAGGCAAAGTAAAACCTGCTTTGTCTAGAAGCATTCATTATCTAAAAATTATATTACAGATAGTTTCGGTATAAAATTTACCATTTCACTTTTAGCACACATTATGGGTCATTTTACACGATGAAACACGAAACAAAAAGTTTCATGCAACTTTGCTCGGTTTGAGGGGGAGAGGAGAGAGAGGGTTTGAGGGAACACGTGTTCCCTCCAGCCCTCTCTCTCTTCTCCCCCTCAAACCGAGCAAAGTTGCATGAAACTTTTTGTTTCGTGTTTCAGCGTGTAAAATGGGCCTATGAGAATGTTTGTTAAGATTAGGCTCTTTTCTATTTTGGCGAATAATATTAAAACGGAAATATTTTTCTTTCATTAGGTTTCCTTTTTAATAAATATTTTCGATAAAAATATTAATTTAATTTGTTCCGTAATTTTTCCCATAAGAAATTGATAATTATTCTGTTCTGTTCTATTCTCTTCTGTCCTGGAACATTAAAAAAAGGCAAGGGAAATTTTCATTTTTATTTACATAAATTACGGCTTTGGACATTCTAATTTCTTCTAATATTGCAAAAAGATCGATATTATTTATCTCTCCATTAATTTTTCTCGTTTTTCATTCAGTAAGCAAAACATTTTACTTTATTTGTCAAGTCAACTGTCAAGTTAAAAAACGTATGTGAGAAAAGGGAAATTTAAAATTTCCCTTTGTGCTGGATAGTGTTCTTGATAATTATCGGGGACAAGACTTTTGTATGGAAGCTGTTCTGTCCTGTCCTGGAACAGATTAAAAAAACACCCCTTCTGACTACGCCACTAGAAACTCTCACTGCGCATGGACTCAGCGATTTTGAGTTTTACTTTTGATTTGGTCAGTTTCACACGCACCAACAGCCAACCACCAAAAATCTGCTGTCATCATTCATTCCCTTTTCAAATTCGATGGAAAGTAGCATGGGCTTTCACATGAGCCAACTTTTCTAACCAACTGGACGTCAGAATGCTTTAGCTTATTGTTATTGTTTTTAATCTTAATTCTCCCTTCTGCTATTGCTCTCTCTTTTCTTCCAGAAAGAAAAAAACAACAACCACACAGCTGTCAAATTTGACTCGAAAATCCAGTGAAATAGTTGGTTCACAAAATCTGCCCGCCCTTCGTCCTCTCTCATCCTCTTCTCCACAAACGACGTTTTCAGTCGATTTTTGTTGGTTGGCTGTTGGCCCGTGTGAAACTGGCCTTAGACGAAGAACAAGAAATTCTTAAGAGAAGAGGAGTATAGAGCAAATGTAGGAACTGAGAAGAGGATACACAAAGCAAAAAAGGGCAATATTGGGAAGAAGAAATGAGAACAATAGAAGAATCAGCAAACTTAAATGACGCAAGAAATTTCTACAAAAATGTAAACCAACAATGCAAAGAATTTAATCTTAGAGTGACGATCTGCAAGGATAAAACTGGGGATATACTAAGTAATAAGAAGTGATGAAAGGATTGGCCACACATTTCGAAGAATTACTATTAATGAAACCAGAGCAGAAGCACATTGGTAGCCGAAAGGTACACAACATGAACGTGGACGATGAGAATGACAGAGTAGTAGCCCCTACCGTAGAACAAATACTCCAAGAGTTGCGGGCATTAAAAAGTAATAAGGCATCAAGGTCTGACAGCATACCTTCGGAACTCATTAAACAAGGCAGAGAGGGTACTATCAAAAAACTACATGACATAACAGTGGAAATCTGGAGTTGGAAACAAATTCCTGATGAATGGAACGACGGCATAGTGTGCCCCTTACACAAAGAAAGTGGACCCACTATCCTACTATAACTACAGAGCAATAACGCTATTGAAAATAGCATATAAAGTATTTTCATGTGTACTCTATAATAAACTAAAACTGTACGTGGAAAGGATAATAGTAGGGTATCAATCTGGTTTTCATTTTGGAAGATCCACAACAGATCAGCTATTCATACTCAGAGGAACCCTTAGAAAAAGCTTAAACATAAACATCCATATTTTATTCATAGACTACAATATGGTTACGATAGTGTGAACCGTAATGAGTTATTTCATGCTATGGGACAGCTGGGAATGCTTAAACACCTAATAGTATACTGACGAAAATTTCGATTAAAGATGCAAGGTGTAGAGTCAGAATAGATGTTGAATTATTCCCACCCCTCAGAACAAATAGTGGATTAAGGAAAGATGACGCACTCTCCTACGTGTTATTCAACGTGGCCCTAAAAAAGCAGTAAGAGATGCATCTATTAATACATCAGGATGTAACTTTGAGATGTTAGTGCAAATGGCTTTGCCGGCGATAATGCTATCCTTGGAAAATCATTTTTGTAGCCCTGGAGCAAGCCGCAAAAAATCGGGTTGGAAATAAACGAGAGCAAAACAAAGTATGTATGTATATGCACAAAAAAAGCCAGAAATAACAGCATCTTGAATTAATGTGACAAGTATGCGAACACGAATTGATGCCAGAAGACAGAATGAAGCATCCTGTGCCCGGTACATAAAAAAGGAGATATCATAGCGTGCACTAATTATAAGATATTGTCCGCCATCGTACTAAACAGGATGGCCCCATATGCTAAAAACATCATAGGCCAATATCAGTGTGGCTTCAACCGAGGAAATCGACAACCGATCTGATTTTCACCTTGAGGCAGGCGCCGAAGAAATGTCTATGGTTTCAAAACTCAATCCAACAGCTCTTCATAGACTTTAAAATCGCCTATGATAGTATAGCTCCTTTAGAACTCTACAAAGCCATGAGAGAATTCAGCATCCTCAGAAGTTCTATCCAGCTAGCACAGATTTAAATTTGTAACAAAAATATGTTACAATTGGGTTGTAATCCAGTTGTTTTAAACAAATTTAGTCACGTATAGGTTATATTATTGTTTCGAATTACCATTTCGCAACAAATCATCCGGTTTAGTTACACTATAGTTTTAATTTTTTTACGAAAAAATGCACTTGTTGTAAAAAGGTTCCATAAAAGTTGCAAAAAAAGATGTCACATTAAAATTAAATTAAAGTTATTAAAACATTTCGTTTAGTAGCAAATCTCAAAAATGTTATTATAATTGTAACTGTCACAAGTAAAATAACATGTTAGCAACCTTAATGTGACTTATAGTAGAAGGATATTAAACAAAAAAAACGAAGCTATGATGTAGTTGGGAAGTTGGATTTTTTTCTTTTTTTTCTTTACATACAAGTATGTTAACAAACTCCCCAAAAATACTTTAAAAAAAGTAAAAAATTGCACGACCAGAACCTTATAATAACGAATAAATAATTAAACAATAAATAAATAGATAAAATTTTCTTTAACCCTTTCAAATAAGGAACAAATTTTTAATTTTTAATTTCAGTTTAAAATATTTTTAATTAATTAATTAACTTCATAAAAATATATTTTTCTCGTATATGAAGAAAAGAAATTAATAATAAATAAACACAAAAAAAATATATATAAAAATTTTGTTATTAATAAATAAAAATTACAGATAAAAAATTAAACGAATTGAAACTATTGATTTCAAAGTTACATATTTGATCCTCTCAAGTAACTGAAATTAATTAGGGTACGACCAAATATATGTATATATAATCTTAAACACATTGTTTTCATCGGGATCTTGGAAATGTGTATATAATCTGCAATGAAATTTATGAAATTGAAATAACTAATTTTAAATTTGAATCTTATATCTTCTCAATTTAGTGAAATCAAGTAGTTCACGACCAAAATGAGGTATACATATAGATTACTCCAAAAATTAAAGTTTATATTCACATTTTGAACACATAGAGATTTGACCACCTGAGTATAACACAAATAATTTGGATCTATATTTTCTTGATAAAAATTTTTTCTACGCAATTTTTTCTTTACATTACAAATTGTTTATATGATCTTTTTTAATTGTTTACAAAAAGAATTTTTGAAATATATTAAACTACCATCTTTAATAACAATATCCAAAATTATTTTATATATTCTTTTTTAGTCTCGATATTTTCTTTCAATTCAATGTAATCAAATTATTATATTTAGTCATTTTTAAATTTTGTTTCAATTAAGTAATCAAAAACATATTATCAGTATTACAAATTCAGTAAAAACTGGTCGTCCCGGTGATGTTTTTACTGAATTTGTAATACTGATAATATGTTTTTGATTACTTAATTGAAACAAAATTTAAAAATGACTAAATATAATAATTTGATTACATTGAATTGAAAGAAAATATCGAGACTAAAAAAGAATATATAAAATAATTTTGGATATTGTTATTAAAGATGGTAGTTTAATATATTTCAAAAATTCTTTTTGTAAACAATTAAAAAAGATCATATAAACAATTTGTAATGTAAAGAAAAAATTGCGTAGAAAAAATTTTTATCAAGAAAATATAGATCCAAATTATTTGTGTTATACTCAGGTGGTCAAATCTCTATGTGTTCAAAATGTGAATATAAACTTTAATTTTTGGAGTAATCTATATGTATACCTCATTTTGGTCGTGAACTACTTGATTTCACTAAATTGAGAAGATATAAGATTCAAATTTAAAATTAGTTATTTCAATTTCATAAATTTCATTGCAGATTATATACACATTTCCAAGATCCCGATGAAAACAATGTGTTTAAGATTATATATACATATATTTGGTCGTACCCTAATTAATTTCAGTTACTTGAGAGGATCAAATATGTAACTTTGAAATCAATAGTTTCAATTCGTTTAATTTTTTATCTGTAATTTTTATTTATTAATAACAAAATTTTTATATATATTTTTTTTGTGTTTATTTATTATTAATTTCTTTTCTTCATATACGAGAAAAATATATTTTTATGAAGTTAATTAATTAATTAAAAATATTTTAAACTGAAATTAAAAATTAAAAATTTGTTCCTTATTTGAAAGGGTTAAAGAAAATTTTATCTATTTATTTATTGTTTAATTATTTATTCGTTATTATAAGGTTCTGGTCGTGCAATTTTTTACTTTTTTTAAAGTATTTTTGGGGAGTTTTATTTCATTTGTTTTTTTTTTTGAGATGCTCTTCCTCGGATCTACTAGCGATAAGTATATCGTCTAGGTAGACATAAATGAAGTCTAAGTCTCTTGTGACTCATTCATAAACATCTGGAATGATTAGGATGCATTTCTTAAACCAAATGGCGTGCGAGTAAACTTCACACTCTAGTAAAAAAATGATAGACTGACCGCTCCAGGGGCCCTGTTTATATTGGGAAATGCCCATTATTTCCAGGATTCCAGTGTGGAATCGGAAATATATTATATTAATAAATTTTAAATTTTGATTTTAAAATGAATCTTGGGTCCTGGGCATTCCCTTTCCACTTCCGGAAAAAATCTCGGGGCTCGGGCTCGCCTGAATTTTGGGTTGCAAGGACCGGCTTGACAACCCTCGGCCACATTTTCGGAATTTCCGGAGTGGATAATTATAATAAATTAATTAGCCGTTGGAACACGCCCTGTGTGCTGGTCAGTCCCTCCCGTACCCTTTCAGATTTCTAAATATGAAGTTCGGGAAGAAATCCTCATCCGAATGTGAAGGAGGAGAAGTGTCCTACTAATTAACAACCTAGGTAAGTCTTAGTTTATTGTAATTGTCGTGTGATGTCGGGCCAGTTGTTCCCAGCGTACCCGCTACCAAATTGGGTTCTTATTAGTGGGGAAGGCTTCCTGAACCCTGCAAAGAAATGATACCAACGAAAAGAAAATGAGTTATATGCATAAACTACTTTTTCTTTTCCTGTAATAAAAATATGCATGCATTTTTAGAATTTCTTGGCCAAACTTTATTTAATATTTTATCGTTTTGAATATAAGTCCAACCATTTTTTTCATTACGAGTCATGCAAACATACTGATTATTTTCTAGGAAAATTGCACTAATAATATGAAATACTACATCTAAAATAGTAATTTTAAAATTAGGTACTCCTTTTATATTAATCTTAGAAGTGTCATTTTGTTTTATTAGCTTTTCATTAAAAACATTAAGTTCAAAAATTAATAATTTATTGCACATTATAAATCGTTTTTTCATTATTCCATTAGTTATTGCATTATTACAATTTTTACACTCACTTTTAATTTTAATTGGATCAACAAAATTGAATTGAAAAATTGCATCCATAGAATATACTTTTAAAACAGGTACATCTATGGTAAGTATAATATCATTAATTTCTTTCACTGTACTTATATCACAAGAATCACATTTAGTTATTACAGCTATTTTATTTTGAAACAAATTTTTTAAAGGTTCAAAATTTATAATTAAAGAATTAAGGAAATTGAACAAGTTTCGTTTAGAACTCGGATCATATACTGGTCCTGCTGATTCTTTTAATTTTAATAAATCTTTTATTTGACCAGATCGGTATTCATTTAAAATAATTTTTAAAATGTTGTTTTTTGGTAAACTACTTATTTTATTTCTTATGATAGTACTATGAAAAAGTATTTGAACTGATACGTTAATATAACCATATACTTTCTCTCTATTCGGAAGTCCTTTTATAATCCAAGATTCGTAATTATCACTTTCTAAACAATTTTTTTGAGCTTCAAGTACTCTTTTAGGAACTGTCCAAATTCTATCTATTTGTTTACCACCACGATTTTCAGGCAGCTTATAAAGTTCAAGTTCTGGTTTGTAAGTTGTGCGAAGGCGATTGTATTCTACAATAGCATCTACATTAGCACAAATTTTATCTGGGTCATAATTTATCAAATGAAGTCCATCTAAAGTGGTAACTCTTGATAGGCTAACATAAATTTGACCACATGAAAAAATTTTCTCTCCAGCATCTACAAGAATGCTATCCAAACTTAAACCTTGGCTTTTATGAACAGTGATTGCATAACTTAAGATCAGTGGAAATTGTTCTCGAGTGACCGAAACACCTTTATTAATTTCAAATTTAACTTTAACACGATTGATAGCTGCAACAGTACCATTGTTGAGTTTAAGATTGATAGAATCTATCTCTCCATTAACTGACCTTGATACAGAATCTAATTTACATATTGTGCCATTTACAAGCCCTTTAGTAACATCAATATTCCTACGTATCATGACACTGGCACCAATTTTCACTTTTATAGCTTTTGCTAAACCAGCGGTTCGAGAAATTATTTCATCATTTTTTGACAATTTTTTTATAGCTTGATTTCTCAAATGATTGATTTGAGTGTCAACGACATCTTGGGCAAGCAAAAGTATTTCTTCATTATTATTTTTGCTTAACATTGCATTATTCAGAGAATTGCACATATCATTAGTTGGAAGTATGCAAACAGTATTAGCAGGTAGGTTATTTATTAAGTATTCAAAAAGTTCATTTCTCCGGTCGATAATATTTGAACTATTAAAGTTAATGCGTCTACTGTTTAAAATTGTAGTGTCTTTATTCAAAACTATTCCTAACCGAATATTTGCTAATATATCTTTAAAAGTATGATCATTTCTTTGGCGCATATTGATTCTTAATTCGTCGAACTTGAATAAAGACCATAGATTGAATGTTCCTATAGATGGCACATACTTTACGAGCTGTCGCTTATATATTTTTTCAAAAACCTGACCTTCATTAACAGGTGGTAATTGTAGAAGATCTCCAAAGACCAATATGTGCTTTTGCCCAAAATACCCATCTTCACCAAAAGTATTAAAAATTTCCACTAACCTCAAGTGAAGATATAGTAAAGTAATGTTGGAAACCATTGATATTTCATCGATTATAATAACGGAAACATTTCTCAATTGATTTCTTATAAATTTAAGTTCATCATCACTTAATTGATAGTAAGCAGGAGTTCGTTCGTGCTCGATTGGTAGACGAAATAATCGATGAATCGTGAAACCATTAATATTAAATGCTGCTATTCCAGTAGGTGCTGCTATAGCTACATCTTTATTGTAGAGATCCTTAATAGCATAAGATATTATTTTTATTAAAATGCTTTTTCCAGTACCTGCTTCTCCAGTTACAAAAAGTCGACACACTCTGTCAATACTAGCTACATCATTAATGAGTGTATTATATACTCTAGTTTGATCAATATTAGCTGATTCAAGTGCTTTTTTCCAATCAAAATTTTCCTGCTTTTCTATCATTTCTGTTGCATCTCTGAAATCATTCATTATATTTTCAGTTTCAGCGGGTATAGAGTTTACTACTTCATCAATATCTTTATTAGGATCATTACATTTTTTTTATTATCATTTTGCAATTGCATCAAATTTTCTTCTTCAATTAAATTTTTCATTGCCTGCAAATTTAATTCTCGGCCAATTATTTTATCATGGTATAACAATGCATCTGGAATATCATCTTTTAAAAATAAAAAAGCTTCTGTATAAGATTGAAAACCAGAATTTAATTCATCGGTATCTCTCCATGGCTTGAAAAGTAATAATAATGCATAAAAGTATTGCTCTGGTTGTGA
This sequence comes from Thereva nobilitata, assembly GCA_963855945.1. Taxonomy (NCBI): domain Eukaryota; kingdom Metazoa; phylum Arthropoda; class Insecta; order Diptera; family Therevidae; genus Thereva; species Thereva nobilitata. Next base: position 50,590,756 of record OY979694.1, on the reverse strand, counting down.
ATCAACTTTAAATTGAAAATGATTTATAAGATATTTCCTGTTTCTTTTTTTTAAAAATTTTCCACCTCCAATTTTATAATATTCAACATTTTCCCGTTTAGGTTCATTATTTTGTACATCATACCAGCTAGCAAAGTCATATAAATTCATCGAATTCAACTCTTCAGGACGGTTAGCATAGTGTGTATCAATAAAAGATTCATAAAAAATATCAGTACTATTATCATTTATTGATTTCAAAGCTTTGATAGGTTTTATTTTCTTATTTCTTATCATAAATACATTCAACCATCTAATAACAGTGTATGTATCATTCCCGCATAAAGAAAATCCAAGACATGTATCTGCCGCCTCGATTGGTCCGCATTCTCTATGACTCAACATTCGCATACCTAGATTCCATAAACGACTGCATAACGAATCAGTCGATTGAATATTTTCAAAGATATTTTCGGGGCCAGTTTTTTCTGGTTTTAAAATGTATTTTGTTAAATATATAGTTAAAGCAGTAGATTTGTCACCAACATATTGCAAATCCATATTTCCATTCCACATTAGTAATATTGTACAATTGTAATCATTAATATTACACTCATTTTTATTTCTGGGTAGATAGTATAACCTACTATTCGATTTTAAATTTCGTCTTCCACATACCGATTTTTGAACATTGTTTAATTCAAATATACTCCTTTCTGGACGGGGAAATCCAAACCGACAAATTTTTCTAAAAGCAGTTTGTGTTTTTTTTGTTCGCATGCAATAATCGTTATGTACATGACGTTGACATTTCCATACTCGTTCATATAACAATGGAGAATTTGTTTTGTCTGGTAAGGCACAAGTAATGTACTTTTGGATAAACTCTGAAACTTGAAAATCAGAAGACTGTCCAAGTAATGGAGAATCTTTAATCCAAATTAAAAGATGAAAATGAACCATACCTCTTTGTTGGTATTCACGCCGCCAAAAATAATTAGTTACATTTCCTATAGGTCCATTTTTTGTACAAATTGCAGAGAGTAAAGCATAAAATTGAATGTCCATAAAACGTGCGACAGAGACAGGATCAAATGCGATCAATTCATTTATTGACATTTTAGAGGTATCCAAATCACTATTTACATCTTTAAGATATTGCACCAATTGTGAGTTTGTCCATTCACTCGGACTTATTGTCAAAAACCACGTAGCAGGTCCATAGTGAAATATCATTGCATTAAGATCACACATTGGCTTTTTCCAAAACTGCTGAGTATTTCGAAGTCGAGAGAAAACGTTATTTAAATTTGATTCTAAATTCCCACGATCTAAATTTTCTAAGAACTGTTTTTTTGTATATTTTGATTTGGGGTTTACTATATTTAGAGATTGAAAAATTCCACCGTTTAACTGACGCATGTTACAATCATTTAATAAGTAAAAAAGATATTGTTTATTTCTCCGATAACGCGAGTCTTTCGACATTAATACATTTTTAATAAAATCACAATCACGAAGGCGTCTTGCTCTGCAACAATTTTGACCGTTTATTCCAAATGGAAAAAGATCGGGGAAACACATTAAATCTAATTCTTTTATGGTTTTATTTAGAGGCATTTCGTGGACTTTACATTGCTGGTATAAATTTGAAGCTGTTTCATTTTTTCGTGATTCTTGAATTGGATAAATTGAATAATGCTCATAAAAAGGATTTGATTGCGATGCTAGCGTTAATAAAGCTTCACGATCATTATCGTTTACATTAATAATTTTCGTACTTTTATTTTTACTAGGTGTATTTAATTGATCATCTTGAAAATTAACCTTTATTTGTTCTTCTTTATTAACGAATTCTTCAAATTCTACTGGAGGAGCTTTATTTAAAATTTCCTGTAACTTTTCGGCAGAGCCTGGAAGAACTATTTTTGAATACAGAGGATTATTCTTTTTAAACCATTCTAAAGCACTCAAGACTTTATTCATGTTAGCTAAATATTCCCAAACAACTTTATTTTTATTTGGTACTGTACGCACTAATATATGAATTTCATGATTAACATTAATAGGTTCACATTCTTTGCAAATTTTTGTAATTGTTTGTTCTATTGGCAATGGTAAATGAACAACTCTACCAACAACTTTTTGAAACGTTTCTTTGTTAGGTAGATTTTTATTCATAACAGTACTCATTTTTTGAATAGTCTGAAAACACTTTCCTCTCTGAATTAACATTTTCTCAATTTCATTTAAACAAACAATTTCTTTTGGTGTATCTTGAATTTTAAGGTTGTTGAGAAAGCAAACTGAAGGTACTTCATCTGAATGAATTTGAGAGTAGCAATAAGTACAAATATATTCTAGTTCATGATCAGACAATTCTTGAACTATTAATTTCCAGACAGCTTTATCTTGAAGGTTCTGTATCACATTAGAAACTGTATTAATGTTATGTTTAATTTTAAGTTTGTTGCACGAACAGCATGGATATATAGGGAGGTCCATTGATATTTCTTTGAATTTTTCTAAAGTAACTGAGTGTATTTGTCTCAAATTTCTTTCATTTAAATCATGATGATCATTACGTTTATTCGGATACGCTACAGATTTTATTTCAACTTCTTCGGCAATTTTTTTTAATTGAAGAAAGTTTGCAGTAGTTAATGCTTCATCAATGAATTCTATTTGCTCATATAGTCTTTTTATGTTATAAATTAATTTCTTTATTTTACGTAATGCTGGAAAATGACAGGAAAGAATCTGAAGTGGTAAGAATTTAGATTCACATGATGAAGGTTTTATATAGCATGCATGAGAATGACCAAGTTTATTTAATTGTAAATTTACCGAGCACTTCAAATTATTTAAAAAAATTTGTAAATTTTTAAATTTACATGAAGCTATATTCATAAAAACATCATGTAATTCGTGTATTATGTATATATCACTAGTTTTACAAAGCCTATTACACTTCCATACATTTTCCTTTCCAAAAATGTTAGTTGCTTGGCCAATCTCGTTTAATTCAATAGCTATATTAAAATTTTCCTGCATAGATTCATAAAGTAAATCTTTATTAATTGATTTAACAGCATGATAGGCACTATCGGTAAAATAAGGCTCTGTCAAAGCAGTATGCTTAGATAGTCCACAAAGGGCATCTCGAAAATTATCTTTGTCTTCTCTTGAAAATAATTCTGCCCGTGACAAACAAGCTTTCACTTGATTCTTACAATTAATATACTGTGAGTATAGTTTGTTATTAGTGTCTTTAATAGTGTAAATGCATCGATCAACTATTCTTTCAGCATCAACTCTTATTGAAGCATCACTTTTATGTTTAAAATTATCCTCTGATTTCATGCATCTTTCAATATTACTTATAAACTTTTCTTTATGAGTTAGTAACCACTCATCATTAAACCATGAACTTACAAGTTCCTTTTTTTTTACATTTAAAGTATTTTTACCTCCTAGATCTACATTCAAGAAATCAGTATCGATTAATTTTATTTTACTTTGACTTATTTTATTAATTATACTATTTTCTGTAACATTTTCTTTAATGCTATTGTTATTCTTATTAATTTTAGTTGAAAATTTTATGGATTCATTTTTGTGGCTTAAACAATCAACAATGTTCAACAAATCAGCGGTATCAATAACATAATTTTCTTTGCTGGATTTCTTAACCTCTTTATTAATATTATTAATTGTTTTAAAATCAGTTAAATCAATGCAGTCAATAGCAACTTTGTCCATGAGCCGAAAACTTACATTAGTGTAATCATTAATTTTTATCTGATAAATTTTGTATTCATGTATCCTTGTATTTTGAACGATTGTTGCTGGAAACATTTCCAAAATGTTTCCATCAAATATTTTTAACAAATGAGATCGTAACACATTTTCGTGGAATTGTACATCTGCCGGGTCATATCCTAATAAAATCGAAACTGCAAAGGCGATAGTATAAACACCGCAATCATTAAAATTTGGCTGCATATGCACATTTGGGAAATATATAATGGACATGTCAGTTTCAAAATAGTACGGATGTAATTTTAATAAAAAAATTTCATTTGCTGGTTTAAGATATTTCATATTTAATGAATCATAAATATAAATTGATTTAGTATCATAATAACTGCAAATCCAATGATTTTCAGCGTGTAATATTTGAATGTGCTTACAGTAATTAGATATTGTTGGTATTCTATCAGGATTTGAACTAAGAATTGTATCAACAGGCATAAAATAAGAATAATACTTCAATAAACGATTAAAATAAAACATGTGATAATCGTCCAACCATCGCAAATTTAAAATTTTATTCCTAGCAGAATGAAACAAACCTACCTCTGTATCCGATCTAAAATTTGAAAGATTAGAAATCTGATTACTAACAAGCGAAAAATGGCGAATCATTTTATATTTTAATATATCTAATAAAAGTGATTGGATTTCATCCACACTATACTTTATCGTGCTTGATCTTATGTTACACAGCAATGAAACTAAAATTGCAATATTAAAAACGCCCGAATAGCAAGTAGCTGCATCTGATTCGAAAAAAATATGTTGTACAGTTTTTTTAGCGGAAAAATAGTAAGGGTACAGTTTTAATAAAACATTATTAAGTTGTTGTAACATATCCATGCATTGACAAGAGTTGAAAATAATAATTGATTTAGTGTCATAATAAGAGCATATAAAATGATAATCTGATTCAATATCATTTTCACTATTACGTGCATAATAAATTTTGAAATTCTTTTTATTTTCCGGCCAAGAGTTATCAGTACAAACACTTGAGTTTTCTATGAGTAAATTAGAACAAAAACTGAAGTTCAAATTTTTAAAATTCAAATTAATAAAATTTTGTTTCATGAAATTAAAAAAGGTATCAATATGATCGCTTCTAATTCTATTATTTGATATGTCATTCAATAAATCTAATTCCATTAACTGATCATTTATTTTGTTAGTACTATTATGATAATCGGTATCAGATTTTAAAGAATTTTCAAAAACCCCTCTCTTTATTTTTCTTTGTTCAAGTATTTCAGTTTTATGAGCTTCATAGTATTTTCTATTTTTTTTATATATTTTATTTTTATGAGCTTCATAGTATTTTCTCTTTTTTTTATATATTTCATTTTTATGAGCTTCATAGTATTTTCTCTTTTTTTTATTTATTTCATTTTTATGAACTTCATGGTATTTTCTCTTTTTTTTATTTAGTTCATTTTTATGAGCTTCGAAGTATGTTTTATCATGTTTTTTTCTATTATGTTCAGCTAAAAGATTATTTTCTTGCTTTTTTTTGAGAACAGTTAATTTATCATCATTATAATATTTATTGTTGTCAAATTGTTTTCTACCTTGGAGAACAGTATTATTTATGACTTTTTTTGTCTGATCAAAAATATCCTGATAGTTACTAATTTTTGTAAACTTGTTTGACTGATTGTAAAAATTAAAGTTATTAACACGGTTATCGTATTCTCTTTTAGAAAGAGTACAAGAAGGAAATATTTCAATGAGATTTTTGAGATAAATATTTAATAAATGGTTTCTCATTAACGCAACATTGTATTCAATTATTTCAGGTCTAAGCCCATTTATTAACGAAATGGCAAATGCGATACTAAAAACGCCACAGTCAACAGAATTAGTTTGACATTGAACTGGAGGAAAATTTATATTTTTTCCTGCATTAAAATAAAATGGAAATAATGTTTTTAATATCTCATCAATTTGACAAGAATAATTTTTACAATTTAATGAGTCATATACAAAGATATTATTGGTGTCATAATAAATGCAAACAAAGTGACCAATTTGGTTATAAACATCTTGACCTTCGATGGTAAATAGAATTAAAACATATTTTTGATTTTCTGAACAAGAAAAATCAATGTACTCAGGGAACTGTAACTGAATTTCCGTTAAAAAAATATAACTAATTTCAGTTAAGATATTTGAATTCCTTAAGATAATTTCAAATTGCCGAATATGATCATTGCCTAAAGGTTCATTTTTAGTAATAATTTGAACAAATAAATCCCAACTAATAGTAAGTGATTCCATTTTTATCAAAAAATCGAAGGGTTTGATAATAAATAAATTAATTTATAATTTTTTTAAATTAATAACTCCTTTAAATAAAATAAATATATATATATTATATATATACATATATATATATTCTTTAAATAACAAATATATGATTTTAAGGGCTAAAAATGTTAGCTCAATTAAAAAATAACTTTCCTTATTACAAAAAATCTAGACACTTTCTTATTTTTAATGTTCCTTAAAAACCTCAAATTATTCATTTTTACACTAATAATTGATACACTATTCACATTGAAACACTATTCACATTGTTTATAATATAAAACTTCTAACTTCTAATCACTATTAGCATAAAAAAGCGATGAAACTTAATTTCATAAAACTGCTATTACACCTTTATTGCAAAAAATCTTGACATTTATTGCTGTAAATGCTCAATCAAAAAATCAAGTTGCAAGATTTGTTTACATAGAACATACACATACAACATATGCATACAGGGGAAGCTAATATAAAGCGTATAATAAACATGCATTTTAAGAATTTTTTTTAAAATAACAGGCCAAGAAATCTCGTACGACGACGATGAAATTTTTATGCGCAGGCGCCGATATTTGTAGGAGATTTTTGTGGATTTTAGTTTATAATATCCATATCTCAAGAATGGCTAAATATTAAGACCTGGAATATTTTTTAATCGAAAGAGGGTCATAAAATTAGCTTATAAACCAAAAATCATGCATCATAATTAAGCCATTAATTTTTAAAAAATTATTGAATTTTGTGATTCCGAATCTTAATGTATAGTAAAGCAGTCAGTAGTTTGAATTTGAACTGGTCGTTCAACAACTACCGCTGCTGTACAATAAAACGAAAAAAAAAATTTCTGCAAAATCGGTCTTGTGCTGCACGAGAAAATTGCATAAAAGCCCAATTTTGATGCATTTTAAGTGCATTGCTACACTATTTTTTTTAATTTCTCCAGTTCTGTTGGTCGTAGAAAAATAAAAAAAATAAAAAACTAAAATGTATAAAATTTTGTTTTATTTTACTAAAAATGCAATAAATAACGGGTAAATAGTCGGATAAGGATAAAAATTGGATAAAATATGTATTTTGATGCTATAAGTACGTGGTTGAAATTTCAAAAAAAAATCTCGATTTTTACGGCAACAATTGGCACTCTTCGAAAAATATTTAAATTGCCGCCATTTTATGCCAAATCATCGTACGGTAAAAAATTTTTTTTAAATTGTAGGTTTTTTATGTACTTTCTTGTGAACATACGCAATATTTCGTTATTTTACTTGAAATGCCCATTTTAGGACTTCCCCCCCAAGCGATTTTTTGTTCGTCTATCCATAACCTATTCACAGCCGGCCGAATTCTCTCATGGCTTTGTAAAGTTCCACTCTGGCTATGCTATGCCAGGTAATAGCCTGGGTCAAAAGATGCAGGGCATTGACTGATATAGAATGGACTCCTCATCAGAATATTGTTACGAGACCCATTCGTTCGATAGGTCTGCCGTGCAAAGGGCAATTCTTCTATATGCGTTAGGCTTGCGACATACGATTAGGTTTTTCCCAGACTGGTTTTTTCGTGCCAAAATGGAACTTAAGCAATTAGGTTAGCAACGACATACGTTAAGGTTAAAACCGAGTCGGTTTCAGAACAAACCGGAGACAAATAAAACCGGAGATGGTTAACTGTGACCGGAGAAACCTAACCGCATGTCGCCAGCCTAATATATGAAAATGGCTTTGTACGATTTTTTTTATATAAAAAATTCATATTTATCCTTAAAAAAATTTTTAGTCTGTACTTTTTAGTTAAAAGTTATCACTTTGGACATTTACTTTATATGATTCGGTTTGAAGTATATTTTCAAAACTTTGATCGCGTTTTTCTCAATTCAAAATTTCTGCATATGCATACATGAGAGGAGAGAGGTGGCAAACATTTTTTCACTGACATGCATACACGTCAGCGATTTTTGTAAATAAAGTTTTTTTAAATTCCTTGTTTGAAGATTAAAACTAGAGATGCCGCGAATACTCGCTATTATTCGGTATTCGTCATTACTCGACATTTTTTTGTTATTCGTCGAATACCGAATAATAGCTAGCATTATTCGACATTCGGCGAATAGTTGTCTAAAAATAAACTTTTAATGAACAACAAAAACTATAGACTTCAAATTAATCCAACTTTAATTAAACTTAAAAAACAAAACACACTTCAGTATTAGTTAATATCATTAATATAAAAAGTTAGGCAAAAATCAGTCATGTCATGTTGAAGTTAATTAAGTGGGCTTTTTAATTAATATTTAAAGTCCAAAAGAGGCAGATTGTGGTGCAAAAAAACTAGTTTTTCTGCACGATTGGGATCAAGTCGGTTGCGCTTTTCTTCATAAATCAAACCTGCCTCAGAAAAGAGTCTTTCTGAATAAACAGAGCTTGCTGGTGTGATTAAGTGTCGTTTAGCAAGCTTACTTAAAATGGGGAAACCATTCTTATTGGTAGTCAAAGCCCACCATTCATATGGGTTTATACTTCTGTCAGCCTTTGCTAAAGCGAGGTAGTGGGCGATTTCTTCAGCAGTGGCATTCTTGGGTTGCTCTTCAGAAGGCTGCTCTGTCGTAGATTCTTCAAAACATCCCCAAAATAGTTTATGTGTTTCTGAATCGGCATTACCACTTTCATTGTCTAAACGAGTTTTTTTGGATGCTATTTCTGGATCCGAATCATCATTTTCGTCGTCTAAGGAAAGTCTAAGACCTTCTCTGAGCGCAACTCTACGGACCCGTTTAGCTTGGCCAGCGTCAAAGAAAAAGTTCTTGTAGCGGGGATCTAAAAATGTCGACAAGTAATATGTCTTGTTAAAGCACATATCCTCCAAGTTAAAACGGGCTTGCATATTTTCTATTAACGTCTTTCTAAAATAATCAACGTGTTCAGTTTGTTGAATCAGCGCATCTTTCATTAGGTATCTGGATAATGAAACTGTTGTAGGTATCACATCTGATATAGGTGCATATGTGGAACTCGTTATTTTTGTTATCTCTTGGAAAGGTTTTAAGAGCTTTAACAGTTCTTCTATAATCTCCCACTGGTCGCTGGTTAAATTTTCAAAATTCACGCTCCTTGATTCTGAGATATACACTGAAATTGCTCTTTTTTGTTCAAGTAGACGCACCAGTAGGTAATATGTTGAGTTCCAGCGAGTTTGAATATCTTGAATAAGTTTATGTTTAGGCAGTCCGAGCTCAGATTGAATACTTTCAAGTTTTGTATATCCCGAGTGGTTGAAATGTGTTACAATGCGGCGGGCACTAGTCAGAATTTCTGTTATTGGGAGACTACTTTTTAATGCATCATTTATCACCAGCTGGAGAGTATGTATGTAGCAACGCTCTGAAGGAAGTAGAGTTTCCCTTACTCCTTTAACCATATTCGCGCCATTATCGTGAACAATCGCTCGAATTTTAGTGATGGGTATTTCCCATTTCGTTACACATTCTAACAGTTCTCTTTTGATATTTTCTGATGTGTGTGATTCAGGAAAATGCACCATGTTTAGAACGGCATGATTCAGTTTAAAGTTTTCTGATATCCAGTGTCCTGTGCAACTCAGAAATGCGGCATTATTTACTGAACAAGTCCAAAGATCGGTGGTAAATGCTATATCTTCAGCCGTTTCTAACTCCCTCTTTAGTTTGCTAACCACTCTCTCATACATATCTGGAATGATTTTCTCAGTGAAGTACGTCCTGCCAGGAATAGTGTATGGCGGCAATGCATTATTAATCAGACGTTTAAATCCCATATGATGATCGACAATGGAAAGTGGCTCATTGTCTACAGCGATCATTTCGCCAATCAAGTAATGGTACTTTTTTGCACGAGAGTCGTTGATGTCCCAGAGCTTCTTTTTTTCGAATACTTGTTGCAGAGACGGTTGCACCAAAGGCTGACTGGATATCCGGGTGGATTCGGAGGTACCTGGAGATGTTTCTGCGGGCGCATTATCTTGAGCTTGACTTAAGCTTCCATAAATTTGAACATACTCATCTGCGAACAAGGAACCCTTAGTCAGAAACGTACGTAGCGGCAATTATTCAAATTATTACAAAACTCACAATCACAATACTACTTAAATGAATGGTAAAACTGTATAAGTAAATAAAAAAATAAAAACCTGGGTGTTTGAATTTCAAATGATTCTGCAAGGCTGTTGTTCCTGCTTTTTTTGCTGCTCTACTTAATTTTGCACCACACAAAATACATTTTGCACTGTTTTCTTCCTCCTCAAAATAACGCCAAACATGAGATTTTTTCCCGGGATTTGGCATGATTGTTTTTCTTTTTAAGTTACACTTTAACTATTTCAGTCTTTAATTTTATTGAAATTTTTAATCAAGAATATCTTACTTAGCTTAAGCACTTGTTCTCAAGCAAGCTCATCACGAATGACAAACAAATGCGTGCCGCCCAACCTAAACATAAGCGAAATCGATTGGGCGGAAAATCCCCTAAACGCTGGGTTATACAAAACGGGGTATTCCCCGTAAAATAGATACAAGAAAAGGGTTGCCAGCATTTAAAAATGTAAAATCTGTATAATATGAGACTGATTTCTTTAACTTCATTGTTTTATTTTCTCATAACCTTAGTAAAATTTTAGATTACAGTAACAAATAAATGATTGGTAAGTTCAAGACTATTACAAGCGTGATATTATTATTTAATAACAAATAAATTATTTTTTATATTCCTTTTTTTATGTCGAATAATAATGGCGAGTTATTCGACTATTCGCCATAGGGAATGGCGGTTAATCGGTATTCGACTATTCGCTATAACAACTATTCGCGGCATCTCTAATTAAAACTAAAAAGATTTTTGGTAAACAAAATAACAAATCAAATTTCAATGATTTTCCTCCTTTAAAATGTTTTTTTTCATCAAGGTTTATGTTAAAAAATGCAAGGTTTTCTACCCCTGTATCAACAATTTATCTGGTTTATGGTGGAAAGAGAAGGAAGAAGAAAGTTACTATACCCATCAATTTTTTGACATTATTTCAAAGGAAAAAAAATCAGGTATGGCAACTTTAAGACCGTGCAACCGTTGTGGAGGTATTTTTTAAATTGCGCTTAAAATCATGCCAGAGTTTAATTTACCTTTCTTTTTTTACTGCAAAGATAAAAAAGTTAAAATATTTAAGCCAGTGGAAAAGTGTGCAGTTCTTGAATGTCAAATTTAATAAAACTTGAGCTAGGTGACAGACACGGCTTATGGATGAGCGAGAGAACTATAATTTTGTTGCCAGGACAGTGGGCTGTTGGTAATATCTAAATACCCTGCCGAATGTTTTGAAACCGTCGCCATAGATCAAACTCCTTCAGGATGGCTCCGGTTCTCCACTCTCTCATTGAAGATATTTGGAGGTGAAATCAGTCTTGAAGATCAATCTAGGGGTAAGGTAGAGTCTGTGGTTAGGACAGTCACACCCTTGGTTAGCAACTCCAATATATTGATTGACCGTAAGGTTTCGATATTCAGCCGGCGGTTTACTTTGGTCTATGCGCACTGCACGAGGCCAGAAATTTCATACGAAGTTCGCGAAGGAGCAGATACAACAGTACAACAGGCGTTCGTGGGGCATTACCTTATGCCCGCTGTGGCCGCTATTGTTTCCGTTTTATGAAGCCTTCCTAGCTTTACGATCCTAATTAAAGAACATAACATAATTATGTATAATTCAAATCTTTCAAAAAAAACCTTGTAGGACGACTAATCCACGGAGGTGTTACCACTGGGTGCCAGACAACATATCTCAGAAACTTATTAAAACTTTCAAACCGCGCCCTTATCAATAAATTATTACTTACTACAACTTTTGTTTTACATAATTTTATACGGCTTCCACTATAATTCAGTCGTAAATTGCAACAAGATTGCAAACAAGAAATATTAAATGTACCACAACAGTTCCACAGTAGCAACTAGTCGCAACTCATTTAACTAAGGACAAGAACACTTACACCGATATTAACCAGAAAGAGAGAGCAAAGTTCTTGAAAAGGGCTTGCATTTGTTAGCAATGTTAAAAGCCACAGTTCTAGTTAGTGGCAACTAACGAGAAAGGCCTAAAGGAAGAGTTCTTACAGAAAAGTTTAAACAGGAATTTAATGGCCACTTAAGTGCAGTCAATTGTTATTCTTTCATAAGTTTCCTGTGAGTAAAAAGCTACTCCATCATCAAATGCATTACCAGTGTAATTTTGTTTTGTTAAATTGTAATTTTCATAATTGCGGCCAGTAATGAAAATGTACTTTTATAGAATCCCAGAATGCTTGCTCCATTCTAGAGCACTGGAGCAGCTCATTTAGCCCCTTTAGCCCACAGGATTGAGGGCATCCAGTTCTACTGCCACCATTTATATATTTGTGTATGTATTTGTGTATATAAGAAACTCGTATAACTTGTCTATGGCGTACTTTATCTGTCCTTCTGACATTTGTATTTTGTACAAGGGTCTATAGTGTATTTTTAGAAGAGCTATCATAAATGGGCAAATAGACCAAGTTTTATTTCCTTTTTGTTCGCAACAACGACAAGGACATCCTTCACGGAATTATTTGTTATCACTACATATAAATTGCGATTTAGGGATTTTTCTATAATTTACAGGCAATTTCAAAACAAATACCAAAATTTGCATATTAATAAATAACAGAATTTTCGCATGCACATTTTAAACGTTGACATTTAATATTTGCGAATTTAATTATTATTAATAAAGAACCAAACAAATCCACATTCAATATGAACAATTTTTTGTTGGTTTATTCATTGGACAAGAGCGACGGTTAAGGGGGTAGCACGTAGAAAAGGAGGGTAGGTCAATGAAAATTTAATGAAAAATCGACTTTTCAGGGATCTGATTAAAAAGGGTCGATGTCGCTATGTATACATATTTTTATATAAATATATAAGGGCTTTAACAAAAGTCCTGGATAGGCTTGACGTGCTTGATATGATGCTGTTTACTTAAAGGGTGTTAGCTTTTAATTAACTCATTAATTTTGGGCAGAATACTTAATTTTTCTTTGCCTTACATTATGGTGAACATTGGTATATAGGCCCAAGAAGAAGATAGAAAGGGCGGCATATTTTTCATTTTAAGATTTCAGTTTTTGGGTTTACGACCATATAAATGCTATTAGAGTTTATAATAGGACTTAAATTAGGGCAAACGGTTAATGCTTTGCTGAAGCTATACTTTTCAACAGGGATTTTTTTCCCATTTAATTAAGAAAAAGTTAAATTGTGATTTTTAAATAAATTTAAATACCATTGCACCTAATCTATCAGCGTCAAAGTTAGACCAACCCAAAAATTTCGGTTTTTTTCGGGGAATGAATTGCAAACAAACAGTACACGTCAATTCACCTAGTTTAGGTATCAAAAGTTAAGAGTTTTTACGAGAAGTCTTACATGATTTGGTGTTTAAGCGTTTTAAACATACCACCAATTTTTGGTAATGGTAATCGTTGACTCTTGGTTAAAGGTACCCTCGATGATGTTTACGGTCGTATAGTAGGGGAGCTGAAGATTGAAAAACCCGTCTCGTCCTAACTTTCTGCCACCTGGTATAGAAGCTTTTCAAGTAAATTCAAGCATTTTTTATAATATGACTTTTTGCGGGATGTGGATCCATCTCTAGATAGGGGATTTGGGGAGTAAAAAAGGGGTTAAAATTGAAAAACATTTCTGCCGCTGCCTATGTAGGTTCTACTAGGGCTAAATAATCGTTAAATACTAATGGCAGAAATCTTGACCGTAAAGCTGACGAACTGGCTAGGAAAGGCATGACCGCCATTCTCCTTCCTAGAAATGAAAGGGTTCGTATGCCTTGGGCAACTTTTAAACCCCGATGCAAACAGCAATGAAGCATTGGACTGATCTTAATAAATGCACCTTGGTCAAAATAACCGGGAAATCAATTCCATCAGTCATGATTAATGGAAAGCAAAATATACGGAGGATTACGTCACTCATCACCTTAGACGTTAGGTTTTCCGTCAGTAGGAAATCCAATCCCGCACCATTTTTGCGGGATCAGAAATGCGGGACTAGACATGCGGGATCTGCGGGATTTGAGCAGTAGAATGACCTGTTAAAAGAACCGGAACTAAGAGAAATACTAACAATATGGCAAAGTATTAACAATTTATGTGCTATGCTTGTATATGAACGTGATCAATGTCACTACGACTACGACAGGGGATTCTCCACGTGAATTGAGCGTACGGGGATTACCTTTGCGGCTAATTGTATTGTTTGTCAAACAAACTACTGAATCAGCCATACAAAGTATTCAGGGCAATTCTGAACTACGCTGGAATTGATTAGGCTGGAATTTTCTTACATCGGTAGCATAAACTCTGTTGGGGCCGTATTTGATTTTTCGAGTCGATATCGATTTCTGTCGATAAATAAAAATTGGCATTTGGATCAAGTCGTTTGACGTTTATTAAGGCCCGAATTCATCGACCTGGATATATTCTCGGTTATTTCTTATCCCGTACAATTCTACGAATATTTTTTGCTATTCACGGAAAGCAAATATGTATACCAATTTAAATTTTTTACAGAATTCCAAATTCATTCATATTGATTCAATATTTGAGCCGTTTTCTTTGAAAGTGGTGTAAGTCCACATTATATGATATGGAGATATTTAAGGGTTTGCATTTGAATGGATTGAAAAATATTTGTGTATATGGCTATGTTTTTTAAATATTAAATTGATTTAATTTTATAATCTGATCGCTTTTGAAGTATTTGTTTAAAAGAAACTTATACTTTTGATAATCTCAAATGGATGAAATATTAAATATGGGATTTCAATTGAATCAAAGCAATTTTTCTTATGAAATTTTTATTAAATATGTTAAATAAAACAAAGTAAAAAGGTTTTATTCTAATATTTCTTCAGGTAATGCCATTTATATTATATTAATTACAACTTTATATTATTATGTTCCATTTTCTATTTTTTCATTATGAGAAAGTAGCCAAGATATATTGGAGGAGTATAAGGTAATAGATCCATTATATCGTTGAATTTTTGGGATGCGATGGATGGATATAAAGGTGATAGTATTTTATTTTCAAATTTTCGTGGTCTTCCAAGTGTGGGGGATAAATCCAATGTTTTAAACTCCCCATTTTCATCAAATGAGGTTCTATACAGTATTGTATATGGTTTGTTTTTTAAAAACCTTATCCAACATATCTTCAGCCAAGTTACCGCTTCACCATAACTACTTTTTCCGTCTTTCAGAACTAACTAATAAACTAGTAGTTTCGTCGAAACAAAATCATATCGTTTCATTTCATGTAAAATAAACTTTCTACGTTTTCGGCATTGTTGTGTGATGGTATAATAATCTGTAGGAATAAACAGTAATTTTTTTTCTTATGGACGTCTCGATAGTTCCAAAATCGGCATATTTCGAAAATTAAGAATGTCCAGAAATTTATGTCTTTGCGGAAAGTGGACTTACACCACTTTCAAAGTAATTATATTTGTAGTTTCATTAACTAGCTAAATTTATATTGACAAAATGATGAAAATTTTGAATGATTTTTTTGGGAACTGTTTATACATAAAAAGTTCATAGCAGATAGCATTGAATGTTATCATTAACTAACTTTTTGTCAAAAATGGACTTACACCACTTTCAAAGAAAACGAGTTGATACTTTATTTCATTTTTTTAATTTTCACTCACAGCTTTATTCAATTTTGAGATTTCGAAACTTCAAAAGTTAGAAATCAGCGGATAAACTTATTACCAGGTCGAACTGGTATCAACTTGATCCAAGCCCCGAAAATCGCGGTCGGTGAATACGAAATATCCACGATATTTATATGGGGGCCTAAAATTCCCAATTTAGGCATACAAAAAGTTTCTATTTTAATTAATATATAAGTGGTTTTCTTTTTACCAAATACGGCCCCTGTAACGAAGAGTAATTTCGAAATTACAATTTATGCTATAGTGGAATTGGCCTGAATATTTTGTTTGACTGACTAAAGTATAGTTTGTTTGACATACAACACACTCTTATTTCATATAATACTTCATAAATTCATGAACATAACTACTTAGAACAAAATCTATGATTTTTTTTGCAGTCCCGCAAATCCCGCGGATCCGCGGGATTGATGACCTCGATCCCGCGGGCTTGCGGGATTGAGATTTTGATGCGGGATTGGATTCCCTATCCGTCAGTCATAGGCAAAACTGTGCCGAAGCTGACAGCAAAACCTATCGTCTACACTGATAAAAAAATTGTCTTGATTCCAGCAATTCGATAGTCTTCGTTTCGTTGTCTTGAGTAGATTTTTCAGTCTTAACATGAGAATGCGTCTCAGAGTAAGACACTGGAAATTCTTGAGCCAAGCAATCACATTTCTTCGCTCAATACTTATATTTTTCGACCAAGATATGTCTTTCTCGAAATAAGATTGTTTAATTTTTACTCAAGAAACTAAATTTTTAATTCATCGGACTTTTTTCGGTTACCGGACTTTCAAGTTCTAGAAATGTATCGCAACTATTAAGGACGATTTTAGAACTTAAATTTTTTCAATTATAATATCATCGGTTTCTTATTTTTTTTTTTACTTCAAGTCAACTTTTGTCTTTATCCAAGACAATAAAACCAAGACTATGAGTATTGCTTATCCCGAGACAATTTTGTTTTCGTTATATCCAAAACATGAGTTGCTTGGTTCAACAAAAAGTGCTTTAAGCTAAGAAATTTTTTTTTTCAGTGTAATGGGCGCCTTATGATCTCAGGAGGACCACTTCACTCCTGAGCCTCGCGAGGCAAGACCTCTCAGTTATAGTATGAGTGCTGACCGGACACTGTCTGATAGGGGCGCATGAGACTCGCTTAGGTCTTGAGACCTACGATTTTTGCAGAAGCTGGGGTGGAAGCACGTAAGTCGTTTCAATCGACCTCTTCATACAAAAATTCTGAATTTTTGTATGAAGAGGTCGATTGAAACGACTTACGTGCTTCCACTCCTGTAAAAATCAATTTCTACTCCTAAAGGCGTCTTCAAAAGTGATACTTCTTTCTAGATCCATTCTGATTGGATTAGTATTGTAAAAAACTACCAACAATTATTTCATCCTTTTTTGTGCATCACGGTATTGGTTTTTTTTTGAAGTAGGTTTTTAAAAATTTATTTTATTTCCTACTTTTTAGTCCGTTTATTTTTTTTCGGGGCCAATTC
Organism: Thereva nobilitata; assembly: GCA_963855945.1. Classification (NCBI taxonomy): domain Eukaryota; kingdom Metazoa; phylum Arthropoda; class Insecta; order Diptera; family Therevidae; genus Thereva; species Thereva nobilitata. The sequence continues at coordinate 50,573,369 of OY979694.1, read as the reverse complement.
AAAAAAAAAATTATTTATTACGATAAGTATAGCACGCCGTCGTCGAAAGGATCGAGGCAGTAGCTAAATAGTTTTTGCAATAATGTATTTGCGTACTTTCGGAGTTATTTAATAAAAAAAACCTATTTAGTATGAATATGAAACAAAATTCCAAAGAAAATAAAAAACAAAATTTAATCAAATTTATTGTGAAAATATAAAGTCGATTGAAAAAAATAGTGCAACAGCCCGCAGAATCGAACTCGGAACCTAGTGCTACGAGAGTGTTTCTATATATTGGCTAAATATCTACATAAGTCCTATCGGAAATTCGGCTAAATAGTTCTCCAATTCAAAGGATAATACTCTTACAGTGTACATGAGTATGCATGGAATTTCTCACCAAAGAGTATGTAATAATTCTTTACAAGATTAATCCAATCAGAATGAATTTAGAAGAGAAAAAAAGAAAAAATTCGAACTGTCCGATCCGGGGTTTGAACCCGCGATAATTAGTTCGGTAGACTTTTACGTAGACGCTACGCCAAGTCCCTCTTAAATATTTGGTGACAATAAAGAGTTTTGTGATACCTTTGAAATAATTCTATCTGTTCAAGGTGTACTAATTTTACCAGTTTTTTAAGCCTACCTTCGAACTCCTTTTTCAGAATTTAAAAAAAATTGCATGGGACCACCGTGGGAAACTACCCTATCAAGCAAAAAAAGAAAAAAGCAAAAAAGTTATTGCGTTACAAAGTTATGCGTGAACAGGACCAAAAAAAACATACCTACGCGTCGAATTGATAACCTCCTCTTTTTTGAAGTCGGTTAAAAAGGCGCAAAACGAGCTCTACCGGCGAAACAATGTCGAATACGAGAAAACAGTGAAGGCAAAATTTGCAGGAAATTTTATGCCTTATAACTTTGCTCTTTTGGTATTTTGACCAAAATGCATAGTTTCTCTTAAAAATAGAGAAAAGGCGAAAAAACTATAAAATTCACATATTTCTCAAAAACAACCCTTTTTTCGAACTGTGGGTTGTGAAAGTCATGATTAGACAACCCATATCCTTCACTTGGCACCGGTCTCATAGCTGAGGGAAAAATTTCTTTAATTGTTCCTAATTTGGGCGGAGTAGGGCAGAAAACGTGCCCTAATGTGTTTTTGATGAAGACGCGCCCTTTCTTGTGACTGCAGCTAACTTCAGAGTTTACAAATCAAAATATATAGAAAGAGTATAGATCAATCTGTTGACCTTGAAGGTCATTTTTTAAAGTCGTTGCTTTAATTTGCAAAAAAGTTGGGTCGGTTTTGGACGTTTGGTTATTTTTTGTTTTTGTTTTTTTAGTTGGATCAATTTTCTTTTTTAAACAGCGAGCGCTTTTGGGGGGGGGGTCATGACCGCCGTGACCCCCCCCCCCTTAAATCCGCGCCTGCGTTCAGCCATATTTAACCTAGCCTATTACATCTAGGTTTTTATATATTAATTACCTACACCGAAAATATCGTTAAATTCTATATGGAGCAAATATAATTTACAGTAGAAACACACCTCACCAGGCATTGTTTTGTTTTTAATTTCTTATTTTTTTTCAATAACTTGTTTATAATTATGCAGAGTTAATGTCTTTAAATCTTCTCTCATAATTGATTCCAAAATGTTGTAATTTTTAAACCATTTGTAATAAGTTTTGCTTTATCCGATTTAGAAGCTGTGAAATCAACTTATGAATAAATATTTCAAATTTTCATTCAACAAAAGTCCTATTCATGAGAATTCTTCATTTCCCCCCAAGATTCTCAATAAATAAATAAACAGACATGAAACAAATTCAAAATTAATTCAAAGAATCCCTAGAAGCTTCTTGAACCAATAAATCTAATTAAATAAACAATCATCCCTTTGAACCTTTTGCACCATTGTGCATGACTCGCATCCTAGCCAGCGAGATTTTAACAAAGAGTGCGTTGGAGTTTAAAGAGATCCAATATTTATAAGACGTCAAGGTTAAATATGAATTTCCCACACCGCACTAAACTAGTATCAAATTCAACTTCTAAAGTTTTGATTTTATAATAAGTGTCAAGTTCTAATTTTATGCGGCCCATGCTACGAAAGAAATTAGACCTCGCAAACCGAGGATGGCTATACCAAAGACCTCCCATAAGCATCTAAAAGATTTTTCTTATTTCCCTGTGATTCGCCTACGTGTTTGCACCTCTGGAAGGCTTGCATTGTATCTATTGCAGCATCGCCTCCTGCAATAAAGAAGATCACTGCAAATGTGTCCCTTAATTTACTTAACCTGCGAATGTCCGCTCTCTGCAGTATTAACCAATACCAGTTGAAGGATAAGGATTTAAAAATAAAAGGTAAAAGTGCACGCTACTGATTTTCGTTTAGAAACCGTCGGCACAAGCCTAATTAAATTAATTGAAGTCATAAAGTAGCACAGGCACAGGTTCGAAACCTCGAGAGTATTCGAGGAAGGGGTAGTTTCCAAACTAAGGGATAATGTCATCGGCCTTCGTAGCCTAAGGGTTAAGACCGACAATACATCTTTTGATGCTAAAGGTAGGGTTCTAAGTAGATAAAGTCTAGGTAGTACTTTCTGGACTGGATCGACTCTACTCTGAGAACTCACAAACTGATGGTCTCTCATATTAAGGGTTCTCTGGAGGGCACTATAGCAAAAACGATGTCTACAGGGAGAGGTCTTATCTGTAGCTCTGTGTTCCGTGTTGTACATGAACTCCTAGAACTACTCAATGGCCAAAACTTTTTCCCCCAAGATTACGCAGACGATATTGTCATCGTGCTAACAGGTGAAACAGAACGCACCATGACCAGACTATTCTGGTTCCGTATAACAGAAGACAAACATTGCCGGGACTTTCAGAACCCATCCTCGCAGGAAGAACTACAGGATTTCAACATCAAGCCAAATACTCTAGATTCCAAGCTCAACTGGAACCATCACATGGGGTATAGTACAATAGACCAAGGGTGAGGCCACCGTGCCATTGGACAAATCAAAAGGGGAAAAAGCGGGTATTTGTATCGCGGATAGGGACAAATGACGTGAATACGTCTACAATGTTCTGAAAGAAATCGTTTTATTTTTATACGCTTTCACCTGTATGTATGTGTGTATGTATGTATGTATGTTCAATGTAAACAAATCTTGCAACTTGATTTTGACCCACTTCTATATAACCGATCAACTTCAAATTTTGCACATATGCATAGTTCGCGTGACAATGCAATCTGACCATTTTGTAAGAAAATCAAGATGGCGGTTCCAAGATGGCGGTCGATTTTTGCTATTGTGTTCCCCGACCCCCCGACATGGGTATCAAATGAAACGGCATGACAGGTAGAATACAATTAACTGTATGGCGTCATTCCAAATTCAAAATGGCGGCAAACAAAATGGCGGACTACCTTTTTCTTTACAACCCACTCGATATGGGTATCAAATGAAAGGGTGTGACAATTAGAATACTATTATCTGTGTGGCGCCATTCCAAATTCAAAATGGCGGCCAACACAAAATGGCGGATTATCTTTTTCTTTACAACCCACTCGGTTTGAGTATCAAATAAAAGGATGTGATAATAGAATACTTTTCGCTGTGGGGCGTCTTTCCAAATTCAAAATGGCGGCCACCACAAAATGGCGGTTTACCTTTTTCTTTACAACCCACTCGGTATGGGTATCAAATGAAAGTGTATGACGAGTATAGTATAGTAAGCTTTGTGATGTCGTTTTAAATCTAATATGGCGGTCACTACAAAATGGCCGAACACATACATATTATAGACTAAAAAATAGAAAATAAAAAATATAGTTTAAAAAAACTAAAAAATACGCTTTTATTTCAAAATGAACTAAAAAGTAAAAAATAATAGCGCTAGCTAAAAGTTCCGGTGTTAATAAAATAAGAATATAGAGAGCCCCACGCTTTTTTACATTTCGAAAGGTAGGTTGTTTTCTTATACTGGCTGGAGCAATAAAAACTTTACATTCAAAATTATTTTTTACTTTTTAGTTCATTTTAAAATAAAAGCGTATTTTTTAGTTTTTTTTTATTGGTATCAAAAAGGTAGGAAATAAACAATAAAAAACAAATTGAAAAAACCTTGTTGATCAATTCTGAACCGATTGCTTAGAGACCTTCAAGATACATTATGTTCAATGTTCTTCCATTTAGAGCTAGGATAAGAATGTTTTCTGATTTTCCAACGCTTGAACGACCTACAGACAACTGACCGGGTAGTGGCACTTATTTGGCAAAATTCGTCCGCTATATTGGCCCTGAAATTTTGAATTTATAAGTTGTGATCATAGATTCGTTATTTGCTACCTTAAAACTCCCATATACCGACTTTCATTGGAATCGGTATATAACAGGCACACTTGCTGCCAGTGCCGGACATATGACGGGGCACCAGGGGCACGGCCCCGGGGCATCCACAGGCCGACATTCTCTGGGGGCATCCACACTCCTCCAATAAATTTTAGATTTTTTTTTCTTATCGAGTCGATTATGTGACTTGAAATTTTCGACTTTTCAGTTTCCCTCTCTAATGCTGTTTATTATGACCGGTCGGCATTTCGGATTCCAGCTCTTTTGCATACAGGAACACCTATATCTCGGACATATAGTATCCTGCCATGGTACAATAATACAAGGTAGGCTCATAAGGAAAAGCTCTGGCTTCTGATGCAAGCTTCTGAATGTCAGTGAGGACAACAATCCATTCTGGCGAGATGGATTTTGTGATTGGAAGCACGCTCAAGAAAGGTTAACCGGATACGCGAAATCTATGCCACATTTTCACTCTATGGCCAATAGGGTGACCGTAGTGATAAGAGAGAATTTTTTTAGCGAGCCAACGGGAACCCCACCAAATGATCAGCCTTTGCAGATTTTTAGATATCCACAGTTTTAGCACGATTGGAGCACGTTAAACCGTGCCGCTACTCGCTCAAAATTGGCAAAATCTTCATTTTTTTGCTGATCGGCGTATTTTCAGAGTCATATCTCCATTAAGGTCCATTCTTTACGGGTAATGTCTTAAATTAAAGGTAATACTGTTCTACATAATTTATATTTTATACATATTTACCGTTACTTGTCGTCAAAAGGAGCTATAAGAGCCTTTGTCACCAAAAACGTGACCTGGTACCTCTAGGAACAAACTTCGAGTATTATGAGAACCTACGCTATAGTAACTATAGTATAGTTCGGTTATTAAATTCGATTAGTTCGGTTATATAATGTTTTTCGGAATTCGCATTGTTTTGTATTAATCAATTTGTAATCTATCTTTGTTTTAAAGGCATCTTTTTTTACCGTCAAAGCGATGTGTTTCTATACTACTGCAGCCAACAGGGGAAGGCTTAAAGGAGCTTGTGTCATATTGGAACAAATGTGGGGTTCCCGTTGACAAAATTCCGACATAGATTTCTTACGGTCACCCTAATGACCAAGTTTAAAAATCTTTCAAGATCCAGTAGTTCCATAGATGCAAGATTGCAGAATCAAATTAATAAGGAAACTCAATATTGGAGAGAGCGGAAGAAGGAGAAAATATTCTAGTTCCAAAGAGAGTGGAGTCAACCCGTTGGTCCAGTTATGCTATCAGCGACACTCTTGATGAAATCGCAGAAGAATCAAATCAAAATCCCAAAACGCAAATGCATGAACTTGAGATGGGTATTATGGCATCATTCTGGTCATATATACTTCCCAACGTCCATAAGACTAGCAAAACTCTGCAAACTTCCATGCTAGATTTTAATACTGCAGTAGCACTTGTAAAATCACTCAGAGAATTCATTTCTGCAAAGCGGGACAGCTTTTAATTGTATGAAAAACAAGGTGCAGAATTGGTGGGACACGCTAATTATAAACAAGCTCGTGTACGCACTCGCAATGTGAGACTCACCCCGCTTGATTATGCGAGAGCTCTAGAAGCTGTTTTATCCGATCCTGATAGAATGAGAGTCAATCAGTTCATTCCCATAGTGAACACTTTTGTCGCCGCACTTGATCAGAGAATATCAGCATTTGAGCAAGTTCATTTGCGATTTGGATTTCTGTCCAAATTGCAAACTCTTACTCAAGCAGGAATCGATAGTCACTCCCAAGATTTAATGAAAATATACCACACTGATCTTGATGCCGATCTCCCTGCTGAACTGGCCCAATTCAAGGAGTTTTGCAAAGATTTATTGGTACCTGATCCAACTATGAGTCACGAACAAGCAATGCATAATTTATTAAAGCTTCATAACCTTCAAGATGCTTTTCCAAATGTCAAAATTGTTCTAAGAATATACTTGACGCTAATGATTTCAAATTGTACCGGGGAAAGGTCGTTTTCAAAGTTAAACCTTATAAAAAGTCCGCTGAGGACATCAATTTGCCGCGAAAAAAGCTCGAAAAGTTTTCTTATAAATGTGAAAACCCAAACTGTTTATAATCTAATCATATGTACCAAAAATTGAGAATATCCTATAATATATCCATGGTTATAAGAAAAAAAAAATATATCGTTATACATATATATTGCCATATATGTACGTTAATAAATTTATTATATTATAAAAATGCTAGCTGATCCGGTCCGATTGGAGTTAAGTCCGGCACTGCTTGCAGCCATTTTGAATTTATAAGCTTTGATCGTAAATTCGTTATTTTCGACCTTAAAAACCCCTAGTACCCCCTTTCATTGGAATCGGAACTCAATTAGCAAAATTCGTCCATCTTATTGGCCCCGCCATATTGAACCTTAAAGTTTTGATCATAAATTCGTTATTTGCTACTTTAAAAGCCCCTAGATACCGATTTTCATCGGAAACAGAATACAATTGGCCGGCCGTATTGGCGTCGCCAATTTCAATTTATAAGTTTTGACCACAAATTCGTTATTTACAACCTTAAAAACCCCTTCATTAAAATCGAAACACAATTCGCAAATTCAATTATATTTACGCGACTATTTTGAATTTCAGCCATACTTGCGGTGACATTTTGAATTTGGAAAATCGGGCTTCGAGAGGCATCATGGGAGAACTCCAGACAATTTTATTGGAATCGGAACACAATCGACAAGATTCGTCCGCCTTAATGGCGCGGCGATTTTGAATTTATAAGTTCTGATCATAAATTCGTTATTTGCTACCTTAGGCGGGGTTTATATCTGCAATTTATTCGCCAAATTTATTACTGGAATAAATCTTTCATAGTTTAAAGCGTTTACATCTCGACACAAAATTACGTACATTTATTTCTAGAACAAGAGCTCAAAAATATTCGTGAATAAATTCTCTGAATATAATTCAGAATAGTTTACATTATATGTAAATAAAATTCTATGTAAAAATTGCAGAAGCGTTTACATAAGCGTAAGCAGGTTTAGAGTTCGTAAACGTCAGCCGTCTAGTCACGTCATTCGTTACTTTGTGTTTTTTATTGTTTTTTTCGTGTTTTAATTAGTTAATTTTTGTGGAAGTAACTTTCTTTCGGTGTAGTGTAGTTTATTTAATTAATTTATTGAAATTGTCCTGCTGAAAGTGTAAATTTCTGTGACTTGTGGTTTTGTGACAGCGGTCTCATTGTGTTTTTCTCTTTGTATTCTGGTGCTCCGTGTCAGGTTTCGTCTTTTGTGTAGTCTCACGATAAGGTGGGTAACCCCCTTTTTTTTCTTTCTTTTTTTTATATATAACTGGCTTTGAGATTTACTTTTAATTTTTAATTTCAGTTTTTTTTGCTTCGGGTCACTGACGTTTATTTTTTTTAAGGTTAGAAGAGCGTTGTATGCGTTCTTGTGCTTCTTTTGCTTTTTTTTCTCACCTAAGGGTATGCAACGGTTTTGACCCAGTAACTTGTTCTCAAACTGCAAAGCTTGCAATATCAGTTGGGAATTTGTTATTGCTGTTTATTCAGGGGTTAATCGTTCGCTTTCCTTGAAATAATTATTTTGATAGTGATTATTATAACTATCTTTATACAATGCCGGGTTATCAGTTTTGCAAGGTATGTTCTTTGGAAATCGTCCGTGATGGGATTTCCTGTGATGGGGTTTGTGGAGAGGTTTTTCACCCTTCCTGCCTCAATACTAAAGTCAGTGGCAAATCTTCTGCCCATATAGGGTCTACGTGTAGAGAGTGCTCTGACATTAAACCTTGTCATGTCCTGAGACTGATGAAGGACATCTCTGACGTTTTACTCGTTGGTAATGAGAAAGTCATGGATCGTCTTAACTCCTTCTCCGGCAACATCCCTCATTTCCAAATGTTGGCCGATGACGTCCAGTCTATAAACGTCCGGCTTGATACGTTCTCTGACACCCTGGCTTCTGTTGTGACCAATTCGGGTTGCTTGATCAATAAATTCCAGGAAATTTCTTCTAGAGTCGCAACAGCATTAGAGTCGTTAGACGACTTACATTCGGCGATCCTTAATCAAGCCGCTACTTCTTCTTCCTGCACTTTTAACTCCTCGACCTCTATCCATCCTTTATTGGACGACATAAAAAGGAATACCAAGCGCGTTAGGGCTGATATTGAATCGCTGTCTTCAGCAGCTGCGCAAAATCACAATGCCCTGAGCGCTCTGTCCTTAAGATTGGAGAGCGTCTTGGATGTGAAAAACACCTCCTCAGTGGCGGCAACATCTGAAAGCGCCTCGCAGGATGGTGAGCAGCTTCTGTCTTCAACCTGCCCCATGGCTGCTTCTCTCACTGACAATGCTCTCTTGCAACAGAAGGCCGCTAATCCTATTGCGCCTAGTATTAATGCGCGTCATAAAAGTCGCAGGAAGAATCGAAATCTTCAAGCCACCATTGGTGATGGTGTCACCTTGAGTTCCCTGCCCCGTGTTCCAGAGACAGAGTCGATCTCTAGGCCGGGCTCGGTATCAATCTCTTCGCCTCTAATTGTGGTCAATCCCCCTGTCCCTGAAGTTACGGTTCCTCTGGAACCGTGCACCCCTCTGGTGACGATACCGAGACCTTTAAATATCTTTATCTCGCGATTCTCTCCTGAAACTAAGACGGAGACTATCGGTGAATTTTTAAGGATGAAATCTATAGACCCCGGAACGGTTTTGTGCAGAAAAGTCAGCAAGGTTTCCAAGCCTGTTGCTTCATTTGTTTTGTCTGCACCGCCTGATATTGCCGAGACTCTCTTAGACCCTGGTTTCTGGCCTGCAGGTGCACTTACCAAGCTTTTTGTTCCGCGTACACGTACTCGAACCCATCATTCAAACGCTTCCACACTGAGCGCTCCGCAGCTGCCAAAAAACTCGAAACGCTTTCCCTCTACTACCAGAACGTAAGGGGGACCAGGTCTAAAATTAACGACATCCGTCAGGCATCGACGGCTAGCGGGTTCGATGTCATTGCATTCACGGAAACCTGGCTCCATGAAGGCATTCTTAATGCTGAGCTCTTCGATTCCTCCTACCAAGTATTTCGGAGGGATCGTTTTACTGACTCGGAAGCTCGTGGGGGTGGCGTACTGCTAGCTTGCAGTAGTCATCTTAATTGTAACCCAATTTCGCTTCCTAGTTTCTCTAACCACCTTGACATTGAGCTTGTCGCTCTCAAAATTTCCTTTTCAAAATCTAATCTCTTCCTACTGTGCTGCTATATCCCACCAGATATGATAAGCAGACTTGACGATGGAGGCAAAAACCTCTATGATATTCTCATCTCTTGTATTGATCATATCCAGAATATGATGAACACCGGCGATGAGCTATTGCTTCTAGGCGATTTCAATTTACCCAATATTCAGTGGGTATATGTCGAAGATGACGATAACTACCTCCCTGAAGGGAACCTTAATCTTAAAGAATCCTGTTTTCTCAATTCCCTATTCTCACTCGCCTTGAATCAAATGAGTGGGGTGACTAATGAGTTGGGGAGGCAGTTAGATCTTGTATTTTTTACGGACTCAGTCAACATTACTGTTGAACCCAGTCCTATAGTCATGTCGTCTGTTGACAAATACCATCCTCCTCTCTTGCTCAATTACTGCTTCAATTCCGAGAATAATCCTTGTCCGGAGGTGGTATCCCATGCCTTTAACTTCAGAAAGGCTAATTTTAGTGAGCTGTCATCTAAGCTTGCCTTGATTAATTTCAACAGCCTACTTTCTGCTAATGACTTGGATGACGACTTGGCACGATTTTATGGCGTACTATACGAAGCCCTGGTTTCTTGTGTACCTTATGAGCCCCAAAAATTACCCAGTTCATCTCCACCTTGGTTCAATAATGAGCTCAAGCATCTGAAAAATCAGAAGAATAGACTATGGAAAACCTATTTAAAGAGAAAGGACACTCCGAGTCTCAATTTATTTATAAATTGCTATAACCGATTTCGTTCACTCTCTTCTGCTCTGTATCGAGAATATCTTAGCTGTATGAGCGATAAAGTGTTTACTGATCCTAGAAATTTCTTTAAGTTCGTCAACTCTAAGAAAAAGGTTGATAACTACCCTAATGCCATGCAGCACACGAACTTGTCTAGTAGTGAGTCGCCTGCGATTTGCAACATGTTTGCGTCATTTTTTCGTCAATCTTTCTCACCTTCTGACTTTCAGCCTAATGACAATAATTTTCGTCACATATTTACTAACCGTGAGGCTAATATTTTACCCCTCTCAATTACCAGTGCTGATATCGCGAAACATATTAACGAACTCCCATTCGACTTCACCTCTGGCCCCGATGGTATTCCTCCTGCTGTCCTTAAGTCCTGTGCAGAGGTTCTACAGTCTCCCCTGAAAACCCTCTTCCAAAAATCCCTTGATAAAGGGTACTTCCCTACTCTTTGGAAGAATTCGTTTATAATACCTATTCACAAGAGTGGTAGCAAGAATGAAATATCGAATTATAGACCAGTTGCGAAGCTGTCTGTCATTCCGAAACTCTTTGAATCGATTATCTATTCTGCAATCGCGCCTATCTGCAGGAGGTTGGTATCAACGAACCAACATGGCTTTCTTGCAGCCCGTTCCACTACCACCAATCTTCTTGAGTTCACTTCTCATACTGTCGAGGGCTTCGTTTCCGGTTGCCAGACTGATTGTGTTTACACTGATTTTAGTAAGGCATTTGACAAGCTCTCTCACTCCATTATACTTCTCAAATTAAGGATGTTGGGCTTTCCGCGAGCCCTTCTAGTATGGTTCCAGTCTTACTTAGCTGACAGGACCTACCAAGTTCTTTTTCGTGGATCCAAATCAGTAACCATTGAAGCGTCATCCGGTGTTCCTCAAGGAAGTCATCTTGGTCCCTTGCTCTTTATTCTATCAATTGATGATATTGTTCCCTTGCTAAGACACTGTAGAATCTTGATTTACGCTGATGACATCAAATTGTATCGTCACATAAAAAGTATCGAGGATTGCAAACTTTTGCAAGCTGACCTTGACACCTTTTACTCTTGGTGTGTGAACAACAACCTGGTTCTCAATATTAGTAAATGTGAAACCATGACTTTTGGGAGAGGTCGTAGTCCTATAATTTTCAACTACACCTTTTCTAATGAGAGTGTCCGTCGTGTTAATTTTGTAAAAGATCTCGGGATTAGATTTGATAGTAAACTCGATTTTTCTGCCCACATTAACTATATTGCTTCCAAAGGTAGTTTAGTCCTGGGTTTTATAAAAAGGTGGTCTAAAGAACTCAATAACCCCTTGATTACTAAACACCTTTATATCTCTCTTGTCAGACCATTACTCGAGTATGGGTCCCAGGTTTGGTCTCCTCACTACTCTTCGCACGTCGGAAGAATTGAGTCAGTTCAAAGGAGGTTCGTTCGATTCGCACTGAATCATCTTCCTTGGGATGACCCAATAGCTCTTCCACCATATGAATCTCGGCTTAAGTTACTCAACTTAAGCTCTCTTTGCAGGCGTCGTGAGGTTGCCGATGTTGTATTTGTTCATCAGCTCCTTAATGGAAAGGTTGACTCAGGTTTTCTGAGTCGCCGTGCGTCGTTTAGAGAGAGTAGATACAATTTGAGAGGGCCACCTCTCTTACACACCAACTCCTCTAACACGAATTACGGCAGATTCGAGCCTGTTAATCGCATGTTCATTACTGTGAATAGAAATATCGATGTTTTTAGCGTGAGCATTAGTAAGGACGTCCTTAAAAGGAGCCTTTTCAATCTCACTTGACTGACTTTCCTTGCACGCTTCTTTGTGTATTGCATTTATTATTGTTTTAAGTTATATGTTTTTAACACTTTTTTTGTTTGCATGTCTTAGCTGAGCCACTGTGCAGTGGTAAATGTGACCGCGTTTGTGTGCAGGGACCGGACCGGCTCGGTACCGGAGTGCCGGGGAGGGTCGAGAAGGAGCCTGCATTTTCGATCGCATGCTCGTTATGTGGTGTTTTCTCTTCTTATACCTTTTTTGGTGCTTTCGGCCGGTTCGGTCCCTGCACATAGGCGTGGCCCGTTTCTCAGCCCAGCTGAGAAGTGTACCTTCTGAGCTAGAAGATAAACTCTATTATTATTATTATTATTAAAAATGTTCTTGTAAATTTGGCAACGAATAATACCTGTGACACATATACCATCATAATGAAAGTAACCTTCATTATCGTGGCAAAAACCCACCATAATGAAAGTCCAAAATGAAAGTATTTTACTTTCATTTGGACTGTAATTTCGGTTAAGTGACATCTGTTGGAAAATTCGAAACTACTTTTTAAAATAAAATAATTTGATTTCAAGTTAGTTAAGCAACAATTTGCAAGGATATTTTCTTTACTACTTTAAAAAATATTTTTTTAAGTATTCCAAATTAAAACAGCTTAAAATTTAAGAAAAAAAACACGCAGGTTTATATCCTCACTTGATATGCCAGATGCAAATGAAAGTAAAGTGTAATGTGTCACCCCATCATTTCCTTGACCATCATAATGAAAGTTACCATCATAATGAAAGTATAGTGTGTCACAGGTATAAAATTCAATGTGAATTTATAGATGCTACTGTACAGTCCGTTTACACTAGCTGCGTTCCATTGGGAGAAATTTTCTAATCCGGAGTACTCCGGAGTACATGGCCAATGGAACACGATTATTCATATCAGAAGAAAATACGAGTAAAACATAACCTCAAATTAATTTATTGCCCTTAAAAGAAATGTGAAATAATTATTTTTCTTTAAATAAAAGGAAATTTTATATCTTACTGTATACTATATTTACCGTTTTTGTAGATTTACTTTAAAAAAACACTTTAAAATAATTAATCGACAGTTTACTTAACCTTAAAAAACAAAAGGCCATCTATTTTTAAATAGTTAAAGCTTGCAAACCTGGCGGAAATTTTATGCGTTTCTAATAGGAGTGAAATACCCTAAAGCAGGAGCAGGGGTAGTTGAGTATACCCGGGAGTACTCCGGAGTAGCAAATATTGCCCAATGGAACGCAGCTACTATTATACCTGTGACACATATACCATCATAATGAAAGTAACCTTCATTATCGTGGCAAAAACCCACCATAATGAAAGTCCAAAATGAAAGTATTTTACTTTCATTTGGACTGTAATTTCGGTTAAGTGACATCTGTTGGAAAATTGGAAACTACATTTTAAAATAAAATAAATTGATTTCTCGTTAGTTAAGCAACAATTTGCAAATTTTCTTTACTACTTTAAAAAATATTTTTTTAAATATTCCAAATTAAAACAGCTTAAAATTAAAGCAAAAAACACGCAGGTTTATATCCTCACTTGATATGCCAGATGCAAATGAAAGTAATGCTATGGACACACATGTGGTTTCGATACCATGGTATCGATACCAAGCTTGTTTTATACTACATAGTATACTAAACCCTGACACATATCTTTTTGTGGTATACATTTGACAGCTCTCAACTGACTGTTATTTGTAAAGCTTTTAAAAATGGAAAACGAATCAGTTTGTGCTCTTTTACGTCAATAAATATGCTTGAAATCGAAAGTAAAACTTTTCACTTAAAAAATTTTCTTTTTTTTTCAACAAAAACACAGCTAAATTTTTATTTACTCAAAAATTTAATTTTTAAAATGGAAAAATTAGGTGTTTTTATTTTCCGCTTCTATATAATGGCGTTGTTAGCAGTTAAAAAGCCACTATACCAGGTTTGTGCATAAGGAAACCAAGAAAAATTGGCTCATTTCGATACCACGTCGAATGATAGTATACCAAATTTTTGGAATGGTATTGACCTGGTATTAGGTGACACACATCTGGTATACTACGTGGTATTTGAATACCATGGTATCGAAACCACATGTGTGTCCATAGCATAAAGTGTAATGTGTCACCCCATCATTTCCTTGACCATCATAATGAAAGTTACCATCATAATGAAAGTATAGTGTGTCACAGGTATTATTTGAACAAATTCAATTTACGAATACTCGTATGTACGTACATACACATATGTTTTATTTATCATATTCAAACAAAAATGAGTATAATGAGGCCATCCAAAAAAATTAGCGACCGGACTAATATTACTAATTTCCGAGGAGAACGAAATTTTGAATAAAAAACCAAAATGTGTCTGGATGTAAAATTGGATATTAAGAAGGAATGAGTTTGGAGTAGGTATTCAAACAAATAATGGCGGAGCTGATCATTGAATATCCGATGCGAATGCGTAATTTTTTTACTGACGACAGCAAGTGATTTCGAAGGCCGAAGGCCAGCAAGTGATTGCACCACACGTCCATAAAAAAGATACCCATTCTAGAAAGGCAATTTCTGTGCAAGACCGGCACTTTTAGGTACTTTGCAGAAATCGCAGTAGGTTCGCCCAAACCATAAGAATACTATTACTAATGAAATACTGAAAGTTTCTAATCAATCACTTTGGCCCTAAAATTGGAGCTATTCAAGGTCAAAGGGCCAAACTTACTAATTAATAGATATATTCGAGAAACCGTCTTATTATTTTTTCACAACCTGAAGCCATTGATTTCCGCCAACTTAAAATTTTAAAATTGAGTGTAATACAATTTTTAGATGAAACTCGGAGATATGCTTTCCAGGATATTCAAGGACAAAGGATTAAACTGTAATTCTTGATATCCCTTTTCATAGATTAAAGGTTATACTTTTTTCACAAAAGTTTGAAGTCTTTTCTTCAAAATGAGGTCCACTTCACTTTTCTACCCACGAAGTGACAAATTTATGAATTTTTAAAGGAGCTCCAGTGCCCACTTTCTCGAAATTTTGAAAATGCTGTAATGCTTTTTCTTTCCTCGAACCCTACGTGTGAATAAATTCAGAAGTAGAAATCAGTTCTACTTGTGAATTTCTTCCAATTTGAGCAATACAAACGTAAAATACTGCAAACACCAAAGCACTTTCGCGGTTTTATGAATTTATTCACTCTCAATGCTCTTCCGTGAACTTTTCGGATAGCGAAAATATAGCAACAGGGTTTACATTGCAACTAGTTATGCTGAATTAATTTCACTGATATTTTTAAGAAATGTAGTGAACTTCCCACATGTATCACGGGAATTTATTCGATAAAAATTGCGCGAATAAAATTCATGTCTTGTTTCAAAATAGTTTACATTAGCTTTCTGAATTTCTTCTTCGATAGAAAGTGAACTTTTTCCTATCGAAATATTCACGAATAAATTGCAGATGTAAACCCCACCTTAAAAAACCCCAGATTCGGATTTTCATTGGAATCGGAAAACAATTGGCAAATTCGTCGGCCATTTTTAAAGTAAACAATAAAAATTCTTTGATTCTTCTCTTCTTTTTGCGATATAAACAATAGTTTTGGAGCAGCAACTCAAAACTAAGTATATACCATAATTTCGTTATCATCGGTTTTTTGTCATGTAAGCAACAGACGTATTCACGTCAAAAGGGTTAAAGCATCCGATTGTCATCACTGCCCTGCGGGAACATGATTCTTCAATTAATCATAACTTTTTCATAAATCTTAAACTCTCAAAAAACTCGCCCGATTCTTTCTTCTACCATCCACGCTATTTTTCTCTTAAGGTGCCAGCCCATAGAACGCGTTTCTGGCGTCGCTTTCATGCATTGCGTTGATAACAAACGTATGACGCGTATCACCGTCCCAATGAACGCGGCGCGCTGGCTTTGACATTTAACATTACTTCCAACTTTATTTATCATTTCAGTCTAAAATTTGTTTATATGTATATAATTTATCGAGTGTGTTTTGAGAAATAAAATTTTTATAAGCAGTGGTTATGTAATTAAAACTTGATTTGTTCAGATCAAGATATAATTCTTTTGTACAAGAGCACAGCTGATTGCCATCGATGTCACAGTTGACAAATAATCGATTGCCAGACGCATGAAAAGTTGAAAGTTGGGCAACTTTACGCGTTACATGCGACGCGCCTACGCTTTTCCTCCGTCATTGGGCCGGTTGCTATTTAGAAGCATGTATTCCAACTTAAATGTCAACGCAACGCATGAAAGCGACGCCTGAAACGCGTTCTATGGGCTGGCACCTTTATTATTTCAAACGTTATCACCCTTTTTGCTTCTTCATTTTATTCTAATTGCTTTTCACGCAAGTACAGCCCAAAACTATCTCGGGTCGAAATAGTTTGTGAGCCACTGTGTGATGGTAATGGAGTTCGAAGCACATCAAGAAAACTTTTAACTGCAAGTTTCGTAGTAGTCGCACGCATATTTCACGACATTTTGGATCGAGATACGGGTTGATGCGGAGTTTGCCTTCGCTACAAACAGCCTGTTGTTCAGAAGTCAAAAGCTTGCAGGTAGTGTCAACCCCAGTCAGCTGTTCTCTTCTATTCCTCCAGCTCCCGTTGGGATGATAAACTTTGTACTTCCATATTTGACTTTTGACTCATATTCTTACCTCAGCTGTTTTTGACAATTCCCGCTTCTGACTGTTCGCATTCCCACATTTTTTCAAGTGCTCACCTGCATGCAGAGTTATGTAGTCTTTTTATAGAAATTACAAATAAATAATAGTACGTTGCCTTGCCATAACATGTTGCGTCTTTTGCTCTCGAGCTGTGGCAAAAGCGATATTTTAAGGTGTGTAGAAATTGAAAAGTGCAAGTGGCGATCGTTATGTCATCTTTTTTGTAATCGTTTTTATTTGGCCCTGGTTCACAATTTTGGTATATTTCACAGAGGCGTTTACAAATTTCCAAAATATCAACAAAACACTGCCAGAGAATATTGTAAGTTAAAAAGTCAGAATTTATTAAGGAGCTCGAAAAACTGCAAGGAGACTAAAACTACACCGCGGCTGCAGGCACTAGCACTAGGAGGATGCGGCATATCAATCGGGCTGATTGCCAAGGGCAGACTTCTTTATGCAGAATGCGAGGCTAATCGATTATCAGGTTATTAATAAAATTTATGTTAGTGGAGTAGAACTATATTAAAGGTCTTTTTAGGAGTTTTCTCAAAAACAATCAAAGATGAACACATTAAGTTTGATTGGAGGAAGTTATGGAGCTACCTCGAGCCATATTTATGGGAGCTTATTGCAGCAATACTTGTAAGCACTGCACTTATACGTTATCCAGCAAAATTAATTTCTTTCCACAATTTTTAAGGCTGCTCTTGCTGTAGCATACTTTAATATAAAAATCCCAAATTTACTTGGGGATTTAGTCAATACCTTAGCGAAATATGCCAACACATTCGTTAAGGATCCACTCTCAAACACTTTCCTTAGAGATATTAGGAAACCAGCTTTAAATTTGTGTGGTTGTTACATTCTGCAAGTAAATTATTATATTAAAATCAAATTTTCGATTATATTCAAAATAATTTCCTTTACAGTCCGGTTTCACGTTCCTGTACATACTTCTCCTTAGCAGAATTGGTGAACAAATGGCAGCGAAAATGCGTCAAGACTTATTCAAGCAAATTATAGTACAAGATTTATCATTTTTCGATGATAATCGAACAGGAGAACTTGTCAACAGGTTAACCGCTGATGTACAAGACTTCAAGTCCTGTTTTAAGCAATTTGTCTCCCAAGGGCTAAGAAGTGCAGCACAGCTTATTGGTGGAGCAATTTCACTTTTTGTAATATCACCCCATATGGCTGGTATTGCTTTAGCTTCTGTACCAGTTGTCGTAGCTGGAATGAGCCTACTTGGAAATACTCTTCGAAGCTTAAGTAAAAACGCTCAGGCACAGTCTGAACGTGCAACGGCTGTTTGTGAGGAGGCACTCTCAAATATCCGGACGGTAAGATCATGTGCAGCTGAATATCGTGAAGTCGAACTATTTGAAAGGGAGACCGACGAGGCGGCATTCTTGGCGCAACAGCTAGGATATGGCATTGCTGTATTTCAGTCACTGACAAACTTCTTCCTTAATGGGTAATGTTCAAACTTTTTTAATACATACCTAATACACATTTTTATCAAATATTGTAGACTAGTCTTATCAACGTTATTCTTAGGTGGCCATTTAATGTCGACAGATAGCTTATCACCAGGGCAGCTAATGGCATTTCTTGTTGCTTCACAAGGCGTCCAACGATCTTTAGCGCAAGGCTCAATATTGTTAGGTACTATGATTAGGGGACTTACTGCTGGTTCAAGAGTGTTTGAGGTATATTTGACAATTATTTATTTTGTATATTGAATTACTTCCTGCTGTTCTTTTTAGTATTTGGCTGTAGAACCAAAAGTAGAACTACTAAAAGGTATGAAGATTCCCGCTATGAAACTTAAGGGAGAAATACATTTCAAAAATGTTTCATTTTCTTATCCAACTCGACCAGATCAGGTAATATGCCTCCTTTAAGTAGTCCAACTAGTTATAGTCGTGCATAATGTTTTAGTTTTTAAATCATATTTCTAGCTTGGTTTGAACATTACTCTATATACCTGAGTATTTCTCTCTTGAAAACGTTTTTTCGCAAGGTCTCTGATCTGATACCTAGAGTTTTAATTAAAAAAATAGATATTGCGCAAGGTATTTCCGGTTAAAACAAGGCGATCTAGAGGGAATTTAAGATGATAATACTTTTTCATTTATAAGGGTGTCTATCGGGGTGTTTCAAGCTGGAGGTCTATTTAGAATATAGAACAATTATAGTGATTATTCTACTTCCCCGACACTACAGTCCATAAGTTTGCCTTCTCAACAATATTTTTCCAATCTTATCCGCCCTTTCGTTCCAGGTCTGAATTCGCATCATTCTTATATCTTCTACCAGATCGTCCCCTCGCATCTTTGGTCGCAATGAAGCTGTATGGTGAATTCTTCCATTTCCCATACTTGAACGAACTTCAGCTGTTGTTCACTTAGCAGTACATCTAGAAAATGGACAACGTGTTTATTTCCCAGCTGAAAATGTGCAACAAATAGTCACGAATCCACCGGATACAACCTCAACTGTTAACTAGCCTAAGTCGCGAGGACCGGGTGAGAACGCTGATCAACATCTTTAGCGCTAACCAACGCGGATTTAACGCTTGCTTATTGAACTCGAGAAGCATTCGTCCGAAAATTGGCGAGTTAAATGAAATATTTATAAACTCAGGTGCGCACGCCGTACTTATCAGCGAAAGCTTGCTAAACCCCTCAATATCTTCCTCCTTGGTTGCCATTAATGGCTTTAAATTATTTCGCAATGATCGTCTAGGGCGGATTGGTGGTGGTGTTGCCATTTACATCGAATATCTTAAATGCAAAATCGTCGGTATCTCTAAGTTTCCGGGAATCGAATTTATTTGCGTTGATATCTCTATTACTACCGACAAGCTTCTTCTTGTTTGTGTATATTCTCCCCCGGCATTTTTAACCCTTATAATGGAAAAGAACTTTGCGACACCCTTGAATACTTATCTCGTGTTTACAGAAACATCCTTGTTAGTGGTGATTTTAACGTAAACTTATTAAAGAAGTCCTCCCTGCAAAACTTTTTTGTGCACACCATGAATTCTCTGAGTTTGGAAGCTATTAATATACACCCCACATACTTCAATTGCAGGGAACCCTCTCTTCTCGACGTGTTTCTTTCCAATGATATCAATTCTATCACCTTTCTAAACCAAATTTCTCCTCCTAGTTTCTTGGATCACGATATTTTATTCGTGAGCCACAGCTTTTCTGTTGATTCCTTTCAAGTGACAACTCTGACTTATCGTGATTTCTCTAATGTTGATCGTGTTGACCTCGTACGCAGATGTTCTTCCCTTGCTTGGGGTAATATTTTCACCATGATCGACGTTGATGATAAAGTTGCTGAATTTGATAGGTTATGATGAATTTGTACCTTTGAAGTGCAAAATACTTACCGCTAAATCTAAACCTTGGTTTACTCTATTATACTTTTTCAATTTTTCTTTTTCTCTATTACTCTTATCATATCCTCCTATCTAACCGATGTATTAATAAGTGTACTAGTTATAAGATGCTATCTTGTGTACATGGTCTATCAATAAACAATAATAATAACGTTATGTAAAACTGACCCGTTTGCGAAAACACTGCTGTATTCAGAAGTGCCTTCGTATTACACAAGGAATGCGCATAGAAAATCATTTGAACGAGGAGAGAGAGAGAGTCGACGGCCAGCTTGGTATATTCAAGAAACTGCGATAGGCAGGCTATAGGTCGTTCATCGCAATCAAGATGAATGCTTCTTTCTTCGCATGCTGTTGGTAAATGTGCTCGGTCCAAAGTCTTTCCAGCAATTGATGCGTTCTATCACCGAATCGATCTGCTGCTGCTTCGTTCGATGTAGAATTGTGTCATGAACAAAATTACAGCACGGATGATCTTTTGTCGTATGTGCAATCAAATATTCACAAGCTGACGTGCTTGAGCAAAAAGGTATTTACGATCAAATAATGCAAACTGTCAATAATCCGGTTGTAGAAATCTTCTTCTTAGATACACCAGAAGGAACTGGTAAAACGTTACTAATTAGATTTATTCTGTCAGCAATTCGATCCCAAAATGAAATAGCCTTAGGTTTTGCGTCGTTCAGAATCTGCTGCTACCATGATGAACTGTTCATTCCGCGTTGAAATTGCCATTGAACATGCAATTCATTGGAACTCCCACGTGCAACATTTCCAAAGCATTTTTGGATGAATTAAGAATGTCACACAAAAAATCGCTCGAGGCTCTTGATCGATCATTGCAAGATTTGCGTGGAAGCATCAGACTATTTTCGAAACCATTAATATTGCTTGCAGAAGATTTCAGGCAAATATTACCTGTAATTCCTCGATCGACACCAGCGGACGAAATAAATGCTTGCCTGAAATATTCTACTTTGTGGTGACACGTCAAGATGTTGAAATCGATCACCAAATCGAGATATTTTCATTCCAATTGCGGAAAATTGGGGACGCAAAGGTGCCGGTTAATCGATCTCAGGACGAATTTCATTGCTTCATAACTTCTGCAATTTAGTGACATTAAAAGAAGAATTGGGTTGAAAAGCATCTGCCAATATTCAAAACAATTATAAGAATCACGATTGGCTCAGTCCACGAGCTATTCCTGCCGCCAAGAACAAAGATGTCTACGAACTTAACAATATTATTCAGTCTAAAACTTAAAGCGAGGCAGTCACATACAAGTCCGTCGACACTGTTGTGGAAGCAGACCAAGCGGTTAATTATCCAATAGAATTTTTGAATTTACTCGATCTGCCAAGGATGCCACCAAATCGGCGTGCCAATTATCATGTTGCAAAATATCAACCAACCAAAGCTTTGCAAAGGCTTGCAGTCAGGCCCGCCACAAGCAAGGAAGGGCAACCGCATACCTATTATTCCAAAGGATATGATGAGCTTTCAAGTTAAGTGATTGCAATTCCTAATTAGATTGACTTTTGCAATCACCATCAACAGAGCTCAGGGCCAATCTTTAAAATGGTGCGGTTTAATTCTACACACTTGCTTCTCACATGAATAATTATTATATGTTGCGTGTTTTAGAGTAGGCAAACCAGAAAATGTCTAAATCTGCACAGACAATGGAACTACAAAAACTATTGTATCAAGCATCGTAAAATTAAACATATTAGAAACGTGGGCTTCCCTTTTCTTTCTTTTCCATGGAAAGCTCTAGCTAGTATTAAATATAATATATGATTTGAAAAACTCAGTCAGGTTTTGAAGATTTGCCTGCAATTCCACAGATCGTAGACTCGAGCTCCACTAAGTAGCATGGTCCTTTGTCTTTAAATTTTTTCAGCCTCTTTGTTATTACTTCATAAGTTTTTCGTTGCTTTTCTCTTCTTTTCGTCTTTGCCTATAGCCAACAGAGGTAGTATCGGATCGTTAGATGCCATTTAAGATTATCGATAGCCTTGGCTCCTTTTATTCTTTTCGCTTTACTTTCCTTTGACTAAAGCTTACTGTCCGACATTAGACTCGAAGATAGAACCGTCAGCAATACAAAAAAGATCTACTAGTTAAACTTCAGTCCATATAAAAAATTATAAAAATATTAAGATAACAAACATCAATTTTTGTTATTAAATACTTATAACATGTGTGCAAATAATGTTCATATAATTTTTTTTGTTATATTTAGATTGTTCTAAAAGATTTCAATCTAACATTACGACCTGGTGAAACGGTGGCCTTAGTAGGTGCTAGTGGCTCTGGCAAATCTACTGTAGCAGCTTTATTAGAACGCTTTTATGAGCCAACATCTGGATCTATTGTAATCGACGGTTACGACTTGCAAGCAGTTTCACCCCACTGGCTCCGTTCCGATGTCATTGGATTCATAGAACAGCAGCCAATACTTTTTGCTACAACAATCCTTGAAAATATTCGTTATGGAAATCCAAATGCAAGCATAGAAGAAGTATATTTTTTTTATAAAAGAACACTTCAAGCCCAATTAAGCTTAAAAACTATTCAAATTTCAGGTAATACAGGCTGCGAAATTATCCCAATCACATGATTTTGTAACTGATTTGCCAAAGTCATATCAAACAACTGTTGGTGAACGTGGAGCACAATTAAGTGGTGGACAAAGACAAAGAATAGCTATAGCTAGAGCATTAATTAAGAAACCAACAGTTTTGATTCTGGATGAAGCGACAAGGTAATATGATGTATTTCTCTGTGATTAGCAAATTTTAACGAATCGAAATTGTTGTTACTAGTGCATTGGACGCAACCAGCGAGGCAGTAGTGCAACGAGCTCTAGATACTGCTGTTTTAAATAGAACAACGCTTATCATTGCGCATAGGCTTTCAACAATCCGAAATGCTGACTTAATTGTAGTTCTTGATCAAGGAAAAATTGTTGAGGTAAACTAAATTTTAAATAGAGTTTCTGATTGCACTACTTATTCTAAAAAAACATTTAGTCTGGAAAACACGAAGAGCTAATGATCAAACGGGGATATTACTATGAACTTGTTCGCCAGCAAGAAAAACGAGATAAAACATCTCCGCCGGTAATTGAAGAGCCGCCGCATCATGAAGCTGTTAAAATTGAATCTTCTGTTAAATTTGATACGGAGAACAAATTCCACAATCAGACTGAAACTAGTGAAGACAATTTATTGTTCAATCAGAAAGATTCGCATATCAAATTTGAGACAGAACAAAACAGAGAGCGACCAGCGCAAGGATGACGAAATTTTTCTTTAGGGCAATTTAAATTAAAAAATTTTATTTGTTGGGAATCAATAAAAATTGCTTTTTCCTGGAGGGAGGGGTAATTTTTTAGAGGTACAGAATTTATACCATGGTTATGAAGCAAAGCTTGAATTTATTTTAATATATTATGTTATGAAGTAAATAACAAAACGGTATTAATCTGAAATTGTACAGATAAGTATTTTACAAATAAAATTGTAAAAAGTTTAACATAAAATTTTTGTAATGATTTTTCCACTTTTCCGTGGCGACTTTTAATCTGTCGTTAATAAATGCAGCTTGAAGATTTTACACCTTACTTCTAAGAAGAAAAGCCAATATTCTAATTGCTATAACTACTCAAAAATCTTAGTGTTATGTATAAATCTTATAAGTTTATTAAGATGGGTTTTTAATGTTATACCAACCATTTGCTCTTCAGTTGGGGCCACCGTAGGAATGTAGCATGTTTGGCAAACTTTTACAGCTTTTACACCAGTGACTGTTCCAGCGAAATATTCTCCGAGATTATGTTTTTTCCGCAGTATTTAACAACCTTCCACAGTCAATATTTTCCAGGAACTCAATCGCGTGGGTTCATCAAGTTCTCTTCAGGCATTTTCCAAACGCACCCAGTGGCAGATTAGCCACTTAGCAATGAGTAGCAAATGCTACGGGTCCGGCGCACCAACGCTTTCTGACCGTAAAAAATTATCAATTTAGATAGAAGCGTGAAATTATTTTTTTAATTCGATGTAGGTACAATGCTAAATGCACTGCAGACTGCTGTATAGAAGCATCAATTTTCTTTGATTTCATTCAAAACTTATATACATTTTTTCCGCTTCTTTTTTCCGATGGGGTCGTCTTACGAACGCACTGAAAGAAAGTACGTCAACAATTTCTATTTTGAAAATGTTGTCCGACACTTTGTGGTCAGCCCGAACTGATGCTACGAAGGCACTTTAATGTGGTTTTACTACTATCAAGGAAATTTTGGAAAACATTTCCAATAACGGGGATCAAAAGGCAGAGTGCCGTAATCAAGCTTACGGACTACTTTCAAAGATGAGTAAGTTGGAAACGGGTTGGAAAAATGACAATGACATTGCGTGGAACGGAATCCTAGAGCGTTTGCAAGCGACTAAGGCTTTGCTTCAGTCGTCTGATCAAGACTTTAACACTGGATACGCCCTTTAGGAATCACTACATGGGTACGTTCAAGCAGTGCGATCCTCATTTTAGGATATTGAGGGAAAAGCCAGAGATCTGGAGCGCGTTCAAAAACCTTACTTTGGTTAACTATGGTAAACTTTTGTCGTTCAAAAACTCCGTGGTTAACTACAACATAACCACGAGCATAACTTTTTGGCGTTCAAAAACTCCCATGGTTAACCATTGTGTAGTCAAATTTTAACCCTGCTCTGGAGCATGGCTAGCGATAGTTAAGAAGAAGAATAAAAACAACTCTCTGACAGTTGTTTTAATGTTAAACAAATGAACAAATCAAAGTGGGATTTGTGGGATTAGTACAAATAAATAATTAATGAAATAATTGAAGCACTATTTTATGGAAAATTTTGTTTTTATTTTTTTTCTTCTTTTTTAACCTGTAGTTAACCAAGGTGCGTTTAAAAACCTCCATAGTTAAACATAAACTTTGGTGGTTAAGTGAAGTGATGCAACATAACCACAGCTTACCTCGTGGTTTACCATAGTACGGTTTTTGAACGCGCTCCTCACTGGCTGTGAGGAATATCAGCAAGAGACTTCAAGACGAAGCAAGCGAAATACAAAATACGACCATTACAGCGGCTCAACTACGCTCGACGACTTTGTTGTACACGTTATGAAATTCAGGCGTTTATTGCCATTATTGATAACGTAGTGACTCCTTTAGCTAAACGTATGAAAGCATATCACAAAACAGAAGAGATTTTGAAAAAATCTTCAATTATCGTCAGTGCTTACGCAGATAATTTTTAGAACAGCCTAAGCGACGAACTAGTGCAGTTCGCTGCATTGCTAAAATCTGATGTGGCTAGTATTATTGACAGCAAGAAGAACGAGGCTCTGGAACTGCAATTTTATAAGCTTTTGTTAAATAATTCTTAGAATCTTGTTTCCCAAACGTAGAAATTGCCTTGCGTATTTATTTATCTCTCATGATCACCAACTGCAGTGGTAACGCCGGGTCTCCACTGGAAATAAAGTATTGCATGCAATTTCGAATTGCAATGAAATTGCTCGTCGAGATACCCATATTGCAATTGCATGCAATATTTCAGAGATAATATGGGCATCTCGACGAGCAATTTCATTGCAATTCGAAATTGCATGCAATACTTTATTTCCAGTGGATACCCGGGGTAAACGTTCTTTCTCAACATTAAAACGTTAAAAAAGAGTTAGAGCCGTATTTCACCGGGACACCATGGCGGCGCAACCAGTCGCCGCCACCAACAAAATGCATACAGCTTGCGCAACCAATTTGGCTGCTCGACCAGCAAAGACGCGTGCACAGAATATTACTGGCCGCGCCGCCACGCTGGTTGCACCGCCATGGTATCCCGGTGAAATACGGCTCTTAAGGAATACGATGAGCCAAGAAGGTCTTACTTATTGAAAATGTAATCAAAAGATTTTTTTTGAACTTAGTAGACTATCATTTTTATTGAATTGTCATTTTCTTTTTATTATTGCTAACTGTCACTTCTCCTAACTTGCAATCAAGCGGACGTGCAGGCATTGTACAATTTTATAATTTATATTAAACTAGCAAAAACCCGCGTGCGTTGCAACGCCTTTTAATAAAAAAACTAATGTGTGCACAGTCCGGGATAGGAAATAGGTATAATGAAAAAAATAACAAATTTGCAAAACATAATTTAGGGCACACAACTCGACTATAGAATAATCTCTCACAGTCAGTATTTCCGACCTCCTACAATATCCAAGAGCTCAAACGCAGGGTTAATCCGCACCTTCTTCAACAACCCCCCCGAACCCCCCTAAACCCTTAACCTATTCCCCCTTTACTAAGCTCCCTGCTAGACATTGCGCCATGACGTGCAAACGACAACGGACTGGTAGTACAAAGGGTGATTCCTGAGCTTGGCACTGCCACATAAAACAAATAAAAAAATTTAAAGTTACTTATAAAAAATGTGTTAGAACTTTTTTAAAATGCGGTGTTGAGCGCCACCTATCGGAAAAATTGTGTGCTACATGCACAACAATCACATTCAGAACACGTGCCTCACCCTGTGCCCAATAGCGTCCTCAACATTTTGTTCCCATTTGTTTATTGAGTTCGATATATTCTCTGTTTTAATTTTCATCAGACCTATCGATCATTTGCGGAGATGGCAAACCATAATCTTCACAGTATTTCCGCAAATTGAAAGAACAATATCTCGCCGTGACAGCATTTCATTCGCGTTCCTTCGATTATCGAGTCATGTTTTCGGTCTAACCCGACAGTCGGATAATAGTGAAAAGTATGCTAAACGCCTAAGAAGATTCTGAATCATCCCGTTAAAGTCCTAAAATCGGATTAACCGTTCCGAGCTTTGAGGTTTACAATATGGAATGACAAAAAAAGTTTCCACTGGCTTTTCTGCGACTATCGCATCAAGTTTTCCGCCTGAATCAATAGTCGGAACCGAGTGAAGCCTAGAACATGCCCAAGAAAATACTGAATCTTCCTGTGAAAATCCCATCGCAATCGGATTAGCCGTTGTTGGTACGTAGGTAGCTAGGTTGTTATTATATACTGGCTGGAGCAATAAAAACTTTACATTCAAAATTATTTTTTACTTTTTAGTTTATTTTAAAATAAAAGCGTATTTTTTAGTTTTTTAGACTATATTTTTTATTTTCTACTTTTTAGTCTATTATATGTCTTCCACCACTTTGTAGTGACCGTCATATTATATTCAAAATGACGGCACACCGCTTACTGCACTATACTCGCTTTCATTTGATGCCCATACCGAAGAATAATCCGCCATTTTGTGCTGGCCACCATTTTGAATTTTGAATGACCCCACATAGCTTATTGTAATCTAATTGTCTTACCCTTTCATTTGATATCCATGTCGGGGGGTCCGGGAACACAATTGCAAAATTCGGCCGCCATTTTGGAACCGCCATGTTGATTTTTTTCCAAAAATGGTTAAATTGCATTGTCACGCGAACTATACATATGTGCAAAATTTGAAGTTGATCGGTTATATGGAAGTGGGTAAAAATCAAGTTGCAAGGTTCAAGTTTTCGGTCTTATCTGGTAGTCGAACACGGTAATCGGGCCCGATAATCGGATCCGATAGTCGGATCCTAGTAAAAAAATAGCCTAAAACATGCCCAAGAAAATACTGAATCTTCCAGTGAAAGCCCCATCGCAATCGGATAGGCCGTTTCCGAGATTAGCCCGGACAACAGACAGACAGACATACAGACATACAGACAGACAAAAATTTTAAAAATACTTGATTTCGTGTTAATATCGTGTAAATAACCATATGAACTTAGAAAATGACAATTATTTTGAAATCACAGACAGACACTCCAATTATATTTATATAGATAAATAATTCCTTTTCATTCAATTTCAATATCGTATTTCAATATAATTGCGAACAGGTTATGGGCCCAGGGAGCTCGACTTAATAAATTGAAGATATTGAAAAGAAAAGTAGAATTGGCTGAAAAATTATATTTTGTTCAAAATGGCTGCCAACCAGGAAGGTTTTAATACAAGAAGGCAATAGATGTTAAATGGGTTTTTAGAATCAAAACTAATGAAAATGATAAAATACAAAGCAAGATTAGTTGCAAATGCATTTGAACAAAAATTCGAAATTGATTACAAAGAAACGTTTAGTCCAGTAGTCAGATACGAATCAATTAGAGTATTATTAGCCATTACTGCTATTAAAGATTTGGAGATGGCTCAATTTGACATCAAAACAGCCTTCTTAAATGGAGAATTGTCAGAAAAAAACTATGTCGAACAACCTAAAGGATTTGAAAAGGAAGAAGGAAAATTAGTCTATAGACTGAGAAAAGCATTATATGGACTAAAGCAAGCACCAAGAGTATGGAATAGCACATCACATTTAATAATTTCCTACAAGAATATAATCTAAAACAATCATGTGCTGACAATTGTATTTATTATGGAAAAATGATAATGATGAAGTCCATTTAGCCTTGTATGTATGTAGATGATGGTCTGATAATGGCAACATCAACAACTGCAAAAAATAACATACATATTAGATGTAATGAAGAAAAGATTTAAAGTCACGATAGGAAATAATAAACAATTCGTTTGCATACAAATTTCGAGAGACAGGAAATTAAAACAAATTAAAATCAAACTATCAAAGAATTCAGAATATCACAAAAGAACAAAGCATATTTCAGTTAAATATCTTCATTTAAGGGAGTTGATAAAAAATTGTAATAGTAGAGTATAGAAACTGAAAAACAACTTGCTGATATTTTTACTAAAGCTGTAACTAAAGATACTTTTAAGAAGCTTTTGAAATTAATTAGATTAAAAGAAAATTTTTGATTAAGAGAGGGTATTGAAAATGTAATCAAAAGATTTTTTTTTGAACTTAGTAGCATTATCATTTTTATTGAATTGTCATTTTCTTTTTATTATTGCTAACTCTCACTTCTCCTTTTAACTTGCAATCAAGCGGACGTGCAGGCATTGTACAATTTTATAATTTATATTAAATAAACAATTCCTTTTCATTCAATTTCAATATCGTATTTCAATATAATTCCCCATTAATCACCTCACTTTGATGAATACGGGGCATTTTCAGTAATGCAGGTTGCGTGCGCAACTGACTTATTCAACAATGGGCATATTCACACAGTGCACATTCATGGCGCCTAAAACCGGTTTTATAGATGAGAGAGGGAAGGGAGCGGAAGAACTTAACGAAACTTTTTTCACGCAAAAGCAAACGCGTGAAAAATGGCACACATATAAAAAGTTACTTCTATCTCTTGCATTCTTTAGCTCTGTTTTTTTCTAACAAGTAAATTTCATCTGCAACACATTTAAATGTTCCTGTATAGCATTCAAATTTACTACACTCATTTACGCCCCGTCTGAGTTGCTAGGAGTTGAATAAAACCGGTTTTACTCACCACAATTGAGGAGCGCCAGAACAAAAACCGATAAATCCCATTTTGACATTATTTTTTTTATGATGGCAATTGGTTGTTTTCGTACATATATATAACCATCGTTCATCGAACCTGTTCAGAAACGGCTAAATCTGCTTCAAAAACCTTCCCAAAATCACTGACCTGAACATAAACCGATAAATCCATTGAGGGTGTCAACACTAGTATTCCCGGTTTTACAACTTAATCTAGGTCTATACTGGTATTCTTTCATCGCGGGTAACGTTCTTGTCTTTACGTGCGATATCTACGTGCGTTTCGATAATTATATTTGGTATCCACGAGTAATAAGAGTAAGCAGAAGCACATTGTGTATGGGTTAAGTTTTTAGGCCGAATTTTTCTGGTGAACATGTTACTACACTAACCTCTTATGCTCTTTCTATACCTCTCTCATAAAAAACCGCTTCTGCTGCTGCTGAAGGAATACTAGTGTAGATTGGGCCAAGGGTATCCAATTATATCCAATGATATATCAAATTAGTCTGATTAAAAACCGATAAATCCATTTTGTTTTTTATAATATCTCAACAGGTACCGTACACAGGAATGTGGTATTTAGGTTTCCACACTGTGTTATCAACACCAATAAATTGGTAAACTTCGTTCACCTCTAAATTATAAAGCCATATACTTGCACAGATTTTTTCAATTTCCCAAAAAAAACTTAAATGTGATTTATCGGTTTTTGTTCCGACGCTCCTCAATTATGGCAGCGTGTGAATATGCCCAATGTGCCTGTTCACACGGGTGGTCACCGCGACCTTTCAACACGAAATTTACAGGTGCGGGGAGCGTTCGGGTGGGAAGGAAGTGCGTCTCGATTTGAAAGCGACTCACGTTCGCTTTTCTGACCAGCTGACTGTTCCAATTTCATTTTGTATCACCTTACTGTTCCATTTTATTTTCGTTTCACCCGTATTGGGAGCAAACGTGCGATAGGACAATTTTCAGGCTTCAGTTTTGTTGCACAGATTTTTTACTAAAATTAATTATATTCAGGTAATCACAGTTTATAAAAATTTATGTCACTTTTATGAAAATCACAAACTTTGTTCCCGTACCGTATGTTCCACCTGTCATAAAAACGACTGGACACAAAGCGAAACGTGTAAACAAATATTCGCTTTTTCGTTCGCTTTGTCGCGCCTCAAAGCGACCTGTGTGAACAGGCACAATGGAAGTGTGTTGCTGAATAAGTCAGTTGCGCACGCAACCTGCATTACTGAAAATGCGTACGATTTGCTCAGAGAAGTCGATATGAATAATATTATTTCTAAATTTGCCCAAAATTAAATCCAGAAAAGCTTGTTTGCAAGAGTTTTGTTTTATTTAATACCATAAATTTGATAACATAAAGCAAACCAAGGGCTCCTTGATAGAATTTGCTACAGGCCCCGCGCTGGCTTAATCGGGCACTGAACGCATCTATCCTTCATAATATGAAGGATAGATGCGTTCAGTACATATTATGTCCTACATCGGCGCACATAGATATCATGGATATTTCGTATTCACCGACCGAGATTTTTGGCACTCGAATAAAGTTAATACCAGGAGCGCGTTCAAAAACCTTACTATGGTTAACCATGGTTAACTATGGTAAACTTTTGTCGTTCAAAAACTCCGTGGTTAACTACAACATAACCACGAGCATAACTTTTAGGCGTTCAAAAACTCTCGTGGTTAACCATGGTGTAGTTAAATTTTAACCCTGCTCGGGAGCATGGTTAGCGATAGTTAAGAAGAAGAAGAATCAAAACAACTCTCTGACAGTTGTTTTAATGTTAAACACATGAACAAATTAAAGTGGGATTTTTGGGATTATTGCAAATAAATAATTAATGAAACAATTGAAGCAATTAGCGGGGACTATTCTATGGAAAATTTTGTTTTTATTTTTTTCTTCTTCTTTAACCTGTAGTTAACCACGGTGCGTTCAAAAACCTCCATGGTTAAACATTAACTTTCGTGGTTAAGTGAAGTGATGCAGCATAACCACAGCTTACCTCGTGGTTTACCATAGTAAGGTTTTTGAACGCGCTCCTGGTAATACGTTATCCGCCGATTTCTAAGGGGGCATCCATAAATTACGTGAGGTGATTTTGTCGATTTTTCGACCCCCCTCCCCCTTGGTGAGATGTCGTGAGATTTGGCTCGACCCCCCCCCCCCCACAATCTCACGTGAGATTTTTAAAATTTTAAAAAATTTGTAGGATTTACACTTTTATGCGTATTTTTAGTGTAAATACCTAAATCTGTACTTGATTGCGTTGGATTTATTTAAAAAACATAATTTTTGTCTAAGAACAGTACCACAACATCATAACAGCACCAACTCGGCATGCACCCAATATAAACTACAATACCTGTGGATTACCATTTAGCAGGTGATTCTGCCTATCCTTTGGAAACCAACCTCATGGTGCCTTACAGGGATAATGATTTCTTAACAAGAGAACAGAAAAATTTCAATTCTAGTTTGAGCTCAACTCGTGTATTTGTAGAGTAAGCATATGGAATATAAAAAAAATTTAGAATTTTACAATGTATTGACATACGAAGGTTGACTTTGGCATGCACTGATTCGTTTTTAGAGAGTAACGACTTGACTGTTTGTCATTTATGACTCTGGAGATATACAAACTTCGGAGCATTCTTCTATAGATGTCTTCTTTGGGAAAAAAACCTGTGACTGAATGAACCAGGGGGGTTATCCTGGGGTGGAATCACGTAAGTTGTTTCAATCGACCTCTTCATACAAAAATTCAAGTGTTACAAAAAATTTTGTATGAAGAGGTCGATTGAAACAACTTACGTGATTCCACCCCTGGAATGCGATTCGAAAGTCATGAAATTCGGAAATAAAAAAATGGTACCCTCCACCAATGCGAATTCGAATTAAATTTGTCCGCTTGTTATCGGATTTCAGTCCGCGATGAAAGCCATTGGGCATGCGCTGCATTTATTTGTTTGTTTTAAAATATTCTAAAAACTCTTTAAATATTCTTGAAACAATTTATTGTTCGCATCAAAATGTTAAATTAAGTTAATAAATGAAGTTGGTTGGCTGAAAATAATTTCTTTTCGAAGATTTATCAGGCATCGCTACTAGCTTCCGTTTGCTTCCTACTTTCGCATCGCCTTTGAAAAGCGGAGTCTGAAGTCACAGCCAGCTTCTCAAATTGACGTTTGAGCCGCCTGTACATCAGGATACAGATTCAAGAAGTGCGGATCTGTTAGACTTCCGTTCTTCACAACTCTCGATAATGATAACAAAAGGTTTTCAAAATCTATCTTGGCCTCTAGTAGGTATGTCAGAGCAGATGGTCGTCGATTCAAAATTCGAGTCCTGTAAGATGCTTAGATAGCTAATTATGTCGCCTGCTGCAAATGTCTGCTTTTTGTAGTGACAATGCATCGCAGATAGCATGTATTCTGACTGATGTGAAAAGAGCCGATTCTTAATATAATCTCTACGATTGCAGTAGGATTGGGTACATTATGCACTTGAGATACTTAGGAGGGCATTAGGTTCCAGGTTTTTCAATTGGGCTTCTAGACCTTTTTGTTTTGTTTAAGCTTAGACCCCCACACTAGTTCATCGTAGGGTCGCAATCTGCCCAAAAATCGTATAAGTCAATGCATACATTATTTTCGCAGTTTTTCCCAGACCATTGTATAAAATGATAAGAATTTGTCATCACTCTTCATTCCCAGATATTTAAATTATTTTCTTTACTTTTTTTTGGATGTTCCAGTTGGATGGTATTTAAAACAGTGAACAAATACAGTGTAAACGGCAGTGCAAAATTTTTATACCCAATTGCTATTGAGTCGAAATATAGTAATAGTATTTGTATAGTAATAGTATTATTTTTATGTAATGGATTCATTATTCCTTCTCTATTTGCAATATGTATTGATAAAATCTTTCACCGTGTTCATCTGATACTGCACCAAGATTTTCGTGAATGAAATCTAAGTCCGGTTCAAA
Organism: Thereva nobilitata; assembly: GCA_963855945.1. NCBI lineage: Eukaryota > Metazoa > Arthropoda > Insecta > Diptera > Therevidae > Thereva > Thereva nobilitata. The sequence continues at coordinate 50,539,528 of OY979694.1, read as the reverse complement.
AAGACGATTTTAAAAATTTTCTCATTTACAGATATTGTACTTAAAATTGAAAAAAACAAAAAGATATTAACAAATATTGCAAAAACAATTACAGAAACATCGAAAAATACCCATTTTGAGGGCTAAAACCCCCTAAAAAATGGGCTTCCCGAGGTAGAAAATCTGTAGACTTTATAACCCCTTATTAAGAAGCCTAAAAAGAAGCTCTCTGCCAATTTTCAGCCTGTACCTAATTATTTCCGCTATATCGCTTTTTTCGGCTTAATTTACCTGTAGTATTAATTTAACCCAGTTTTCTCGCGATTTTACACTGTTTCTTGCGGAAAAAAATTACGTGATATTTGCGAAGACCCCCTCCCTCCCCCACGTGAGATTTGGTGAGATTCGGCTCGACCCCCCCCCCCCCCTAAACACCTCACGTAATTTATGGACGCCCCCTAACCTCTGTAGTTTCGAAGTTTCAAAATTGAATAAAGTTGCGAGTGAAAATTAAAAAAATAAAATACGAGGAACCAAATATTGAATCAACATGAATGAATTTCTAGGTGTGTATAAATTTAAGAAAAAAATTTATTTTCGGAAACTGAGTTTATGCGCGGTCGGTGAGTAGCAAAAAATATCCGTAGAAATAAATATACGGGATAAGAAAAAACCACGAATATATCCAAGTTGATGAATACGGCCTCAGTGTTTACTTACAAGCGTGTCTGATCATTGTCAATTTTTCTTTGTTTACTACTTTTACTGTCTTTCTAGTTTAGACTTACATGCGTTCATCTATAAAACTCAAAGTCTTTCCTTATCTCAGCATGCGTCATTCACTCAATCCCCTTTGCTTGAACAGACATTTTTTAAAACTTACCGTTTTGTTATACTGTAAAGGATACTATTTAGACGTCTAGATACTAACCCAGCCTATTATCAAGAAATTTTAACGGCTATAGATATCGCTCAACAGTAAGTACGGCTAATTAATTCAAAACTGTGGGCATAGTGATAAATTAAAAACTCGTGCATTGCAAAAAACGCAGACGGAACTTAAGTATACAGGGTGCATTGGCTAAAGTTACAAAGCGGATGTTAAAATTGGCTTTATTTGGTACTTTTCGACAAAGCTTAGGGGAAAAAGTACTAAAAAAGCAGCAAATAAGGCCACTTTTAGCATCAAAATTGCCGGCCGCTCTGTAACTTTAGCCAATACACCCTGTATATACGAGGTGTGGATATTAAATAACGAGACTAAAGGTCCGGTTACACACAACGATCTGCTTGTGCCAATTGGCTTGCGCAAGTCAATTTGCGCAAGTGAATCGTTGCGTACAAACGCAAATTTTTGGCTGGCGCAACCCAAAAATTTTGCCTTGTGCAAAATATGTGTTCTTAGAAAATCGACTTGAGGTTGGTGTTTTGGCAAGAGCGTTTAAACGATGTGCAAGCCCCAGCTACAACCCTCAGCATGCTTCACAATTTTTCACTGGTGACTGGTTCATTTTCACTCATTTTATTTGCATCAATTGACTTGCGCTAGTAAATTTGTATAAATAAATCGTTGCCTGCAAACCGATTCATGTTCACTCAGTTTATTTGCACCAATTGACTTGCGCCAGTCAATTTGCACAAGCAGATCGTTGCGTGTAACCGGACCTTAAGGCGATTGCAGGCGAACTTCGCATGTGCTAAAGTCGTACGTCCCGCAACTGTTTAGCTTGAGGCCTTCTCTCGATTGCCGCAAACCCCATGCTAGTAGACATTTTCTCTGTACCTTACCCCGGGTCTCCACTGGAAATAAAGTATTGCATGCAATTTCGAATTGCAATGAAATGGCTCGTCGAGATTCCCATATTGCAATTGCATGCAATATTTCAAAGATAATATGGGCATCTCGACGAGCAATTTCATTGCAATTCGAAATTGCATGCAATACTTTATTTCCAGTGGAGACCCGGGGTTAGCATTTGTTTTCGTAACTTAAGTTTTTTTTGCCAGAAAAATGTTAAATGTTTTAGTCGAGCAAAAGTTTCTGTGAAATTTCATGTGAAACTTGTCCACCAAAACTTACGAAATATTACATAAAGTATATGGTAATGAGTGATTATCACGTGCACGTATTTTTGAGTGGTTTAAACATTTGAAGGAAGGCCGTGAAGACTTTGAGGATGACGCTCGCCCGGGTCGCCCTGTCACATCAAAAACAGACGATAATATTGAGAAAATATATAATAATATGGTCGTCGATTAAGCATTCGTGCGATTACTGCAGCTATTGGAATTGACAAGGAATTCGTTTGACAAATTTTACATGATGATCTTAAAAAAAAGTGTGTGTGTGCAAAGATGGTGCCAAAAAATCTCACAGTTGAACGACCTTTCTCGCCAAACTTGGCATGCCAGTGTTAGACCATCCGCTTTATTCACCTGACCTGGCTCCATGTGACTCTTATCTGTAACCTTAGGAAACATTCAACTGCATTGAAAGGAACACGTTTTGATAGCGTTGAAGCAGTACAACAAAAAGCGGACCTTATAGAAGAAGACTTGAAGCACTGTTGTGAACAATGGGAAATTCGTATGGAGAAATGTAAGAATAGTGGAGGGGTATATATTGAAGGGGATAATCAATAAATATGTATAAATTTAAAATAAAAAATTTTACAGCAACAGTCTCGTTATTTAATAGCCACACCTCGTATGTAAGTTGATATCAATTTTGAATTAAGAAATTATGTTACGAGTTTCATGTTTGTTCGTTCAATAGGCGAAATGGTGAATGGTATCGAACTTGAATTTCGTTAGGCGCTTCCAAGGCTGAATTTTATCACCCCTTTTGAAGTGAAACTTCCTTGCTCTCGTTCCGGGGATTTTGAAGTGATTCGAGCAAGTACGAGTGAATTCAGAAAACAGAAACGAAAACAAGGACAGTTGTACGAAACGGAAGTTGCCTTCTCACTCATTTAAAACTGTCACAATTCAGAATCGGCAACAAAAACAAGGACTGCCGTATGAAACGGAAGTTGCCTTCTCACTCGTTTACAAAATAACGAGAAAAAACCAAAAATCTTGAAAGAAATTAAATATGCACAACAAAACACAAACACAATGAATGCACAAGTATACATACTAAATATTTAGTTTCCACTGTATTTCGTTAAACATTTCGGATTTAAACAACCAAGCTGATGAATATCACCGCCAAAAGGGCAGCAAACAACAAAACACAAACAAATTTCAAAATTCAATGAATGCACAACTAAACTAACAATTTAGTTTTCACTCTATCTCGTTTAACATTTTGGTTTTTAATAACTTAAACTGATGAATTTCGCGAAGATCACCAAGTAAGTGACAGCGACAGCCATGATAGCAGTTAAGTGATGCCCTATAAACAAATTCTTAAATATTTACAATTTATTTAAATTCGTACATAGATGGCGCAGGCATCGGAAAAGTAAAAATGAGGAGTCGGTTATTTAAAAAATTAAGATTGTTTATTAAAGATAAAGTTTTTGTAAAAGCAGCGAAATGTTTTTGATTTTATACACTGTACTGCATTACTTTCAAAATATTCATTATACTATGATTTATCAATTGAGTTAAAATATTATGGTTCTTACTTCCTATTCCCTGCTTCATTCATATTTTAGATTATAACACAAGACACGACCAAATGAAGAAAAAAATTCAATAATAAAGATCATATAGACATAAATATGTACGCGAAGTTTCACTTCTGCTTTGTGTTCTTTAATACACAATTTTTTTTTTCTTATCTTATGATACATGGTCTCCATGGGCGTAGCAATGAATTTTTACTGGCGTGGGCCAGACTTTAAACCACCGTTACCGACTGACCACAGACAGATGATAAGCTTGATCAAATATTTTCTTTTTTCAACTATTTCTGTGGCATGTTGCCTAACAATTCTCTCCTTTACGCTTCCTGAAACCATCTAATGTTTGAAAGAAACGTGCATTTCGGTGGACTGCTTATGTTATATATGAAGGATTTTCAATGCTTTTGTAATGCTTCTCCTATTTTTTTCCAATTATTATAGCCGCTTGTAACAAGCTTATCATTTTGAGCATGTAAGTTCTTTGTACAGAAGGTTCCGCAAACAAAACAGTAAAGTTTGTCTTCATTGACACTATACTCAATGCAAGGACATTCTTCATAATATTTTGAAGAAAAGCATCTATATCTGTCGCCGATTTTTTTTCTCGGCAAATCTAAAATTGGCCTGGATGGACCAGTATGCTGCCTTATGCTGCCTGATGGCAGCTCTTGTCGTTGGTTGAAAACCTTGTATTATCTCCGCTCCGCTAGCATCCCCGCTCTACTCGTTTATCGCAGCTCCAACATAATCAGACCCTAAGGCCCTCCGCACACGAGTCGAATGATTTGCAATCCCAGTGGAATACGCAACTGTTTCATGACCTTGCCCGTATACGGAAGTGGGAATCCACACACGGGTCGACAGAAAAGAGACCGATTTGAAACTAGTTGGCCACCGATTGATCCAAAATCAGTTGCGCTCGTGTGCGGAGAAAGGTTTTGGTTGCAAACTTGTTGTGCGCGTGATTGTTGTGAAACTGGGATTGCCATTCGGTCGACTGAAGCAGTGGTCTCCAAACTTTTTTGACCGCGTACCCTTCTGACGAAAATATTCATTAATTGTACCCCCTAATTATATGAGCGGCACTATTCGCACCATATACAGGTTCACCACGGAGATACCGTGTCGCGGGGCCGCAAGGATACGGGGATACCGTTTCACGAGCCTACATGTGATACCGCCTAATTTTTGGGAAACATTACGATTTATAAATGACAGTAACAGTTATAATAGAATTGAAGTTGGCGTACCAAATGTGAGGTACTTTTCGTAAGTACCATAGGGGGAATATTGACGTCAAGCTCTTTGAGATATTTATTCACCTCGCGAGTCCTGAAGGAAACTCCGTCCATTGAGTGGGTGTTGTACTCGAGAATGGGTTGGCAATTCAGTTTCGGGTAAAGAAGAATTTGAGGCGAACCGAGGTGTTAATTCGGCATTGGATTTGGTTTCTGGTATCACCTCCCAATTATAAATGTTAGAAGGGGTTGTGGAAAAGATAAAATTCTTCTTGATGATAGTTACCAAGAACCCAGGGTCGTAGCGAAGGGAGAACCCTCCTGGTTTTTTGCTTATAACTCGGAAACTATCAACTTTTCCTAAATAAACTCGCTATTTCTTACAAATACCACTATTTTTTCGACGAACCGTTCGGGGTCAAGTGCTAGTTGAAAATTGTGCTAAAATCTCATTTCTGTGGTGATCTTCAAGTTGTAAAGTTCAAACGAAGCGAAAGAGTGCAGCCTTTTGCAATTTCGGATACCTTTGTTCGGATACAAGACAGGGCAGGACATTCAGATGAAGTGCTGCAAGAATTTTTGCATTATGAACTTAGAAACTACCCTCTCTTTCTCTCTTTTCGATGAGCATGGGTTGAGCAAAAGAACAAAACCGAACCTGTACAGGGCTGTTTCACCTACTGAACAGGCGGACTTGAACCATAGAAAATATTTCATCGATGGAGGGTTTTTGTTACATTGGGTCAAATGACACCACGGCCAAACTTATGCAGAAATTTCCAGCAGTTATGTATCATATGTCAAGTCAAACTACGAATCAAATACCGTTGTCATTTTCGATGGCTTCCCTTACGAAGCTAGTGAAAACACCAAGCGAATAGAACTATTGAGAAGAGCGCAAAGAATTTGCCGCAATATAATTTACAGAATCAATAGTGCTCACTGCCTCGCTGGATAGTTTCCTAGCAAACTCCACAAACAAGAGCCGGCTAATATCTATTCTGCCTACGCCCCTGAAACATTGTCAAAGTGATTATAATAATATGGATTGATCATGTCGAACGAAATCCGGAACGGAACCCGGCAAAGATAATGTTGCGGAAAGTACCGACAGAAAAAAGCAGACCAGGACTACTTAAGAAAAGATATATAGACGAGGAAGACATAAGACAAATACGAATAAGAAACTGGAAAAGACGGGCTAGATATCGACAATCATGGAGGCGAACGCTGGAGGAAGTCAAGGCCAACAATACGCTGTGAAGCTCCTGATGAAACCTCAGAAGGCAAAAGTACCCTGGAGCTTAATTTGCTGTTCGATTTTTAAACCCGTATTCCGTGTAGCCCCGTGGTCCGGTATCTCCGTGCACCTGTAAAGCTAGCCCATTTTAAAAAGGTTGTTGACGATTATTTGCCTTTTTTGTTCCTCTTAATGTTTATACCTGTTAGTTTAGTATGGATATAAAAACTTTTTATTCTTTTCTTTCTTTCAAAAATTAGGATTAAAAAATAAAAATTCGCAACAGTATTGAATATCTCAGAAAAAGACAGGAAATAAAGTACTTGAAGAGAAATTTGGCGTACCCCCTAGAATTTTCTGCGTACCCCTCGGGGTAGGCGTACCACACTTTGGAGAACACTGGCCTAAAGGCTGTGTTAGATCCAACTTTTTGAGCATCGGCAGAAGCAGAGGCAGAATTCTGCCTGCTGAATCAGATCCAAGTAAAGCAGCAGCAGCGGCTGTTGTTATTTGAGAGCTAACGTCAAATTAAATTGTTGATATTTTTAATCACACAACAATAAATTCTTTGTAAAAAATTATACAACAATAAATTCGCAATTTTCCGCTTCCATTTATTATTTAAAAACAACTTGCCAAGTGACAAAGGTTTGAAATGTCAAAAAACTCTGCTTCGCAAAGCAGCAAAATTAGGATTTGAGATGAAAAGGCAGCGGCAGAACTCTCTGCTACTTTTCTTGTCACGTGACCAGCGTAAGTCAATAGATACAATTCTCTGCCGGCCGACGATTCTGCTTTGCTGCTTTGGATCTGATACAGCCTTAAATCGCGCTGTTCCAAAAGGGGCCTGTCGTGATTTTATTGCTTTTTTCGTTTCGTTTTTCGTTTCGTTTCGACCCAATTTTGCAGTAAACAGATAATATATTTTATAACTATTTTGTTAAATTCTCCTCAGCATTCAAATATTTCTTACTAACACATCCAACCGCTCAATTAGTTGTGATCGTCTAATTCATTTCATAGAACGTTTTTGTGTTTTTTTACTTTTCTCACCTATCGAGCCTGTCATGAACTACACGGTATCATACTAAAGATGATAGGCCCATATAATTTATCTATGGTTGTATTCTGCGTTATATGTTACGTATGTATGGCCTCATCAAAAAAAATTTTCTCGTGTGAGGTACTGGGTCCAAAGGTACTGCGGCCCATCATTTGGCCTGTTGTACTATAATAGTACAACCCTATACCTTATATTTTTAGGCCAGACCGCTTGAAAAAGTTCAGAAGTCTGCCTAGTGGCTTGTCGCTAGACTTGCTTGCTCGAGCAGGGACTCGTCGAACAAGAAAACCCTGCTCCTCGCTATTGCGGGGCATTCACAGAGCACGTGGAGAGAAGACTCCTCCTCCTACAGGCAAAGCCTGCAGGTGGGGTCCTCCGCCTTTCCCATCCTCCATAAGTGGTAATTTAGGGCACAGTGCCCGGTAATCAATCCAACAAGTGTTCTGACATCATTTCTACTGCGCCCCAACAAATCCTTGGCCGTGTTAGGAGATTGGCCAGTCCATGCGTTCAATATGTTTCATCAAAGTCCGATCGGCTAGGGCCCTTTGCAGCAAGCTGATAGGTGCTCCGATAGACGGCTCTGGACCGATGAATGCAATGTCGGACCGCTGTTTAGCTAGGGCATTTTTCTTTCCTTTGGAGCCCCGATAACCCGGGACCCAAACAAGGGTAACTTGATTGAGAACGCCCAGCTCATCAAGAGGACGTTAACAGTCCCAAACTAATTTAGATTTGGTCCTACGGCCGTAATTGCCACTTAGCTATCAGAGAAGATAAAAATCCGTTCTTTTTGGTAGACCCTTCTTAAGTTCTCATGAGTGCATGCCAGTATAGCGTACACCTCTGCTTGGGAGGCAGTTGCTAAGGTGCCTAAGCTTATCGCTCTGCTGAATCTGGGGATTTCGCTCTAGATTCCGGCGCCCACACGTGTCTCTGTTTTGGAGCCCTCCGTGTACCATACTATTTTTTGTAAAATTGTTTTAAGCCTTATGTAACATCATGGGTTTTTAATAAGTGATTCACTTTTATTCTGGGGTGGGCCTTGCCCACCTGGCCCCTCCCCTTGCTACGCCCATGATGGTCTTAGTCCCCTTTAACCCCACTACAAGGCAATATGTCGATTTTTAAAATTATTAAAGCATGTGCCACATTCATTATCATCTTATTCTACTGATTTAAAAGCAAAATCGAACGAATTATTGATTAGAATAATGTCGAGTGTAAAGCCTACAACATAAAATACGGTTTTATCTACATGAAAAGCCACACTTATCTTCCTCCCTTATCAATGGATGGATTAAAACCAATGGTTTACTAGTCTCTTATTAAACACAACGTAATCTTGACTGAGAATCTAATTATCACTTATTACAAATCGCTGAACAAACATCTCAGCGCCTCGGGGTGATTCAACAAATGTAAATGAATCTTTTAGTCATTAGCTTAAGCTGTTTATTAATATAACACATTTATTCAACAGTTGTGAGAGGCCAGTACCGGATCCCAGTAGTAGAGCCGCTAAAGAGGAAGAAGAAGTCATACTGAGCAAGTAATAATTCCGAGGAAATTATCTCTAGTCTATAACTTTTGTGAAGAAATATGACCGCGATGATTGAGTCAATTTAAACTAACTTAAGAGGGTGGGCTGAAAGCTAAAATGTTACGGGAAGTTTTAAAAGCCAGAAATAGAGACTCAGCGATCATCTATGGCAGTCAGAGACGGCGCTTTCATAGGTGCAAATGGTGCATTTGCACCGGGCGCAATTAGACTGGAGCGAAATTTCAAAAATTAAGATTTTAACAAAAAAATTAAATATTTGAAAAAATCTTTCCGTGACTTCATTTTCATGTATTAACAGAATTCATTTTTATTACCACGATTTATTTTTCCAGTTTGTTTTCTCGATAAAATATTCAGTAAGGCTATCCCCGAAATCATATGGATCCCGCGGGCGCAAGAACTTACACAAATTTACCCAATTTCTGTACCTGTATTTTCTCATGCAAGAAAAAGACGGAAACTTTACTTCCCCTCGTCCAGGAACTTACCACATATTTTAGCATCGAGATCTTCATAAAATGTCTGCCCATGTAAGTTTTCACTCCCGAGTAAAAATAAATGATGGCCTTAGAACGGGCAAATGCCGACTGTGACTGAAACATAGTCCTCGGCCATCTGGCGGTTAACAGAAGGCTCGTTGCAGGACAGTACGGCCGTACAGGGGGCGACTGACGGTGATACAACGGCCTTACAGTTCCAATAACGGCCATACGACGGTGGTACGGCGGCTTACGGGTATACGGCGGTGGTACAGTGGCAGCAACGTGGATATTCGCCCTCCTATAAGAAAATATATTTCACTGCAATTAAATGTTTGATTTTTTTTAGGTTGTGTTTTTTTTCAAGCCGTTAAATAACAAAATTTCCCATTAAAATATAAATCAACACGCACCACACACTTCACGTACAACAGACCGACGACTGGCGGGCTCGTTTCTCTTGTGCATCGATATCTTTAAGTAGGATAAATCGAAAGAACCATTGTACATAACGAAAATGATGACGTTTCCATAAAACACATTCAACAATTCATTTGGTGCAGATTCTTTTTTGGCTCAAATTTCCCGTCGAATGTCCGTTTCTACAGCTCAGTACTTGGCCTTTTAAATCTTTTGGTCAAATTTGGCCGTCGTAAGGCCGTATGTGCTCCCATTAAAAATGGTTAAAAACTCTACGGCCATCATATGCCCCTTAAAAAGCCAAGCGGCCGGTGTTCGCCCTTTATAAGGCCGTTTTTTATTTTTACTCGGGGGAAAAGATTTTGCCGAAAAAGTGAACGAACAGACCTTCGTCTTCGAATATCAGAAATAAAAATTCAGTAGAAAAACCGCCAAGTCTCTCTCATTCTTTATATTACGCATACGCTGGTGCACTTTTTAAAATTTTTTTAAAAAGCGCCATATCAACTTACACAAAGAGGAAAAATTATTCTGATGGCTCTGTATTGTGTACTGTAACAGCTGATGGGGCGCAATATGGTAGCTGCACCGTACGAAAAAAAAGAAGCGCTGGCTCTGATGGCAGTCATGTGAATTTTTCTGGCAATTACTAAGATCAGCAATAACCGCTGCAAATGCTAACAATAGGTGCAAATTTTTCACCGGAAAATGCGATAATTATTATTAACGTATAGTTTTTAGCATAATACTTAAAACCTAAAGAAACACTGCTGATTATGTCAATAAAAATTCATAAAAAATTTCAAAATAAATATATTTTTTGTTTGGTTTTGAATTATAAAAAACTGTTAACAATTTTGTAAAACAATTATTAGAACATATCAAAAGTGCAAAAATATCCATAACGATGAGTATAGTAAAAATTTGTGACATAGATTTCTTCTTTCAAAACATAAATACATAGAGAATTATTCAGAGGCACATTGTAATATTGCGCTTTGATATTTTTTTGTTTTTCTTAAATTCTTTTTTTTATAAGACGTCAATACAACACTGAGAAATAGGCGTTTATAAATAAGCTTATTATAATTATCAATAGAAAGGGGCCGATTAATTACAGTTTTAAAAAAAAATAATATTTAAAAAACGAAAAACAATTAACACTTTAAAATAAATAAATTTTTGAAAATCTCTTAAAACCTATATAAATAACGATTCGTTGCTAAAAAGTTAAAGCTTATTGAATTTTGTTTTCCTTTGTTTTTTTTGAAGCCACATTAAGATTGCTAGAAAATATATCATCTTTTTATCACCTACTTGAGCTTTTTGTCTTTTAAAAGTGCGTTAAGTGCTAAATATTAAATTATTAAAAACTTTCTGTTATGTTAAATAAAAAAAAGATTAAAAAGAGAGCAAGGAAAAATATATATATACAAATCTAATAATTGCTAAAATATTAAAAGAACTTATTTTTGATGTAGGAATTCACAGTTGTTTTATATAAAGCTTCGTAATTTTTATTGCTTTAATGTGTATTTTGAAGATAGTGTCTTTTTTTATCTATGCGCATAGTTTTAAAATGAAGAACAAAGAAGATACTTTAGGGTACTATATTTACGAGTATTTCATACGACGGATTTTCACTTAAATATAAACACATGGCTACATACCAGTTCAGGGCTTTCTGTTGTCTTAATACTTATTGAATTAAGATCAACCTACTATCTGAAATCAAATTTTATTCTTCTAAATTTATGAAGACACTTATAGACACGATTTCATTTCTTTTTTTTTAAATATTAAGATATCAGGTATGTTTTCGTATCTAAATAATAGTTTAGCTTAGAATTAACTTAACTCGTGCTAATATGGTGATTTTATGAAATGATTTCTAGATGTCTTCGTCTTCAGCCTCCGCAATTACAGTATTTTTAACTGCCGTTTCTTTTTTGAGTAGTAACTGTTTAAAATGCTGAAAATATAAAAATTTCGAATAAACGAAGAAAGAGATTTTTAAATTCCTCTTACTTCTTCATTCTTAATTTCTATAATACGATGCTGAGTTTTTGGTGCTAGCTGGCAGCTAACTTGCTCCAAATCATCCAATGATGCTCTCCTTAACATCTGAAATATTTGAGAAATTTTTATATTAATCATTGTTTTACCCCAACAAGGAAGTGTGATGTGAAAATAATGTGTATAGTTAAATATTTAGTTTTATTAAACATATTTATAAGAACTTTTTAGGTATTAGAGCTAGTTCTGTCCTATTTTCAAATATTACAATCTCTAACATCTACACAATTGTGATATATGTACATATTTTTTACTTTGTCCATCTAACGAAGTAGATTTTAAGTATCAGCCTTATTCTTGTTGTCGAGTGACGAATGTCATTTCGACCTTAAATTGGTATTTCTCATTGTCAATCTAAGAGAATCCTGGCGACTAGATCGATAAACGTCGTATTCTAATTGTCGCATAGTGTCGTGTCAAGTGACATTTTCCTCGATATGTTTGTAGGTATCAAAAGTTGCATTCTACCGCGTCCCTCCTAGTCACGTCACTCGCCAACAAGAATACCACTTTATATCTGTTTCCCTGATGTTTCTCAAAATTTATCCATCAAAAATATTTATTATTTCTTCATCACTTTTCTTTATTCACCTCAATTCCACAAAGCTTCTCGGAGTCTGTTTTGAGCTTTTCTCTTGGTTTGAATTCAGGTTTTGTTAAAATTTTCGATTTCTTTCATTACTGTTCGTCTCCAGTATATTCTTATGTATACAAAGAAAAATATTTCTGACGTCAAAATAAAGAGAACCCCGCTGGAAAATCTTCGGTTGAATTTTTTTAGAGTTTTGGCTTTTTTTTGTTTAAAGTGACTGTGATTTTCATTCACCTAATAATTGCTTCAAGCATTTTCTTTCGGATAATAAGTATCAAAATCCACATTTTAAAATTTATAAGAAGTATGTGAATATCTATATTTTGCATTTTCTTTGGTTCTTCCTTTATTTGATGAAACCTATTGAAATTTTATGCATTGTTTTAGTTAGCCCTTCATTTAATATATTTAGAAATTGTTTGCAAGCAACACATCATAATGTTATTCCTGCGTTAAATTCGTATTATTAACTTTTCTCATTTTATATATGTATACTTGTTTCCTTATACTATTCTGGTGGTATTTGCTATCGCATCCCTATGCTTTTTATTAATTTGTGAAAACTTTTAGGAATATTGTGCCACCTTCTATTGCCAGTTCAGTAGATTATTTTGTCAACTCCTTCAACTTTATAATTGTTTAGCCTTAATACACCTTGTTGTATTTCCTCCAATATGAACAAAGATTCGATGGTTTGCTTGTACCTGGGACAATGAGTTTGAACTTAAAGTGGCTGTTAACATTTATAAAATACCGTTTAAATGAATTTGTGATGTCATTTGCATTATGCATAACTAGTTCTGTTAGTTTTCATATATTTCAAACACTTTGGAAGTAGTTCAATAACTTGAATAGCCTAGCAATGATTGAAACTAACATAATCGGCACAAAAACTTACAAATTCTTCTTCATATCTATAAGTATTATGTGGTTACAATAAAACATGTTAGAGTGTAGTAAAAAAAATATTATTAAAGTATTGTTATAGTAAAAATATATTTCAAGTATTTAGTAAAATTTTCAATGTCGAGAAACAAGCAGATTATTAAAGGCAAAACCAAAATTCGAGTAATTGAAATCATAATTTGAAATTCAACTGTTCCGAAAAGTTCTGATTAGTCAAACCTCCCTGATATCTATTAAACACAAAAAATATGGCTAGATACAACTCTTTTTTAACAGTATCGTGGCTGAACTAATATTTTGCGAGGATCGACAAGGTGCAAGCCAGTGCCTTTTAATTCATCAAAAATAGCCCTACTATTACTCCTTGAGTTACTGAAGGAATGCTGATGCCCTGGGAGATCGCTATTACCAAGGCGAATGTTTCACAGAAATAAATAATATTTATGTATCTCCACGGCAAAATTATTCTCGCAACTCGAGACTAGTCCGCTCGGCTAATCCTCATAGCCTTATTAGTCCGGTCAAATTAGACCAAAAAATAGGTATGAGGGTACAGAAATTCACACCAAGCTGGAAATTGGTAGGATTGTTCAAAGCACCGTTATAAATGAAATCTAAAAAGTCCTCATCGATCCCGCACCTGGAACCTGGATTTACTCGGGGTCAAAGGTCACAAAAACGGGTTTTTGCGATTTTCAGCAAAACGGTAACTTTTATCATAAAATAGTGTTTACAAAGTTTGTATATTATGCGATTAACTACAAAAAAGGATCTTATACATTTTCCCGTACGAATTGTCATTCATGAGATATCGCCGTTTTAAAGATTTAAAGCACTCATATCCCCACACTTGCAACTTGTATGGCCGAATTGCCATTTACTTAAACTTTAATAACTTCTAGACCGATTATAGTAGAGCAACGTAATTAGGCTCATCTTTTAGGTAAATGTGTATTCTTTTATTTGAAAGAAAGAACATAAACCTGAGTGACTCCGTTTAGAAGATATGTAGGTTCAAAGTGTGGGCATGTTATAGGGTTTCACTGCAGACTTCCAGATTTTCCTCACACTTTGAACCTACATATCTTCTAAACGGAGTCACTCAGGTTTCTGTTCTTTCTTTCAAATAAAAGAATACACATTTACCTAAAAGATGACCCTAATTATGTTGCTCTACTATAATCGGTCTAGAAGTTATTAAAGTTTAAGTAAATGGCAATTCGGCCATACAAGTTGCAAGTGTGGGGATATGAGTGCTTTAAATCTTTAAAACGGCGATATCTCATGAATGACAATTCGTACGGGAAAATGTATAAGATCCTTTTTTGTAGGTAATCGCATAATCTACAAACTTTGTAAACACTATTTTATGATAAAAGTTACCGTTTTGCTAAAAATCGCGAAAAACCCGTTTTTGTGACCTTTGACCCCGAGTAAATCCAGGTTCCAGGTGCCGGATCGATGAGGACTTTTTAGATTTCATTTATAACGGTGCTTTGAACAATCCTACCAATTTTCAGCTTGGTGTGAATTTCTGTACCCTCGGATGTCTAAATTGACTGGACTATATAGACTACAATAGTCCAATATATGGGTCATTCTACGATAAGTGGTAATGTGTACGGCATCCATTATAAAATAGCATTTTTATTCTACATGTTGTCATTTTATGCAATAAATGGGGCTACGTAGACTAGTCATTATTACTATGTAGTAAAACCGATTTTTAAGAAGAGAGAGGTGAAGTGGCGGGGTGAGTATGCCGCCCCTTCACCTCTCTCTTCTTAAAATTCGGTGTTACTACATAGTAATCATGACTAGTGTACGTAGCCCCAATCACAGCATCTTAATGCGTTCTAGAAATACCACTATGATTAAATGCACAATTATAGTATATACATTTTCCTGAAATTCCAAATTTAAGTCTGAAAAAGTCTCTACCCTGGCCTGTCCCTTTAACGTTTTTTGTTAAACATGCAGACAGTCCCCGTGTTCTTTTAATGAACTGGGTTTTGAGAGCTTTTGAGTTCCCATACAAAATCGAAAACCCAGGTTTTATCTGGGTCTTCTAGTTTTTCGATTTTGTATGGGAACTCAAAAGCTCCTCAAAAGCTCTCAAAACCCAGTTCATTAAGAGAACACGGGGAGTATATACCTACTTTGTCGCCGTTGTTAAATTAAAGTTTATTTAGCACAAACTTAAACAAGTATATTTAAGTATTATAAAGGGAAAATACAAAAATATTTGTTTATTTGCAATAATTTTCGAACTTATTTTTTGTCCCGCTTTTTTTGTGTATCTCCCCTGGCGAATTTTGGCTCGTTTATGTAAACAGAAGTATTAGATGGCCATATTCTAAATGGCGCTCACGGACGCGTATCAATGTGAAGTTTGTAACACTAAACACAGGAGCCGTTAAATAGCTGTCATTTGTTAGTTGGGGCGACGCGACCGTGCGTGGCAGTGGTTTCGCAAGGTGATTGTGTTCCTCCCCTGGTCAGTCGTAAAAAATATAAAATTAACTTTTTTGTATTTACTGCCTAAATTCGACAATACTGTAATAGTGGAGGTGTGATATATTATTAACCCAAAATTAAGTTATGCCAGTTAAAAATTTTAAATTTGACACGAAAACGTCTCTCCCCTGCCGTATATCCCCTGGCAAGCTAACTACCAGGGAGATACTCACTGACCAGGGGAGACAATGTGGATCATAAGATGTTTGTGCAAACTAATTCAGATATAGCTAACTTCTAAAGGAGTATGGAGCATTCCATTTCGGAGATTCAGGTCAACAGATAAATTGGGCACATGGATGTAACTTATACAAAAGAAGAGTCATCAGGTGAAGTAAAGGTTACATGCTATTGTTCTACGTCACAAAATTTGTTATATTCACCTACAGCTATATGAGCTCACTTACAGCCAAT
This sequence comes from Thereva nobilitata, assembly GCA_963855945.1. Classification (NCBI taxonomy): domain Eukaryota; kingdom Metazoa; phylum Arthropoda; class Insecta; order Diptera; family Therevidae; genus Thereva; species Thereva nobilitata. The sequence continues at coordinate 50,523,408 of OY979694.1, read as the reverse complement.
TTTGAACAGCTTGCCAGCCGAAGTGGCAAACCTGCATTTTTGGAGCGATGGACCTGTGACACAATACCGCAACAAATATATGTTTTACTTTCTTGTTACTCATTTGACAGAATTTCCCCCAAACTTAATATGCTTTACTTGGAATTACCATGAAGCCGGACATGGTAAGGTGCTTCTGATGGTATCGGTACTGTCTGTAAGAGATCAGCAGACCGATTGGTAGGTAGTGGCCGTGACATCTCTGAGCGAATTATCAAATGCTGTCCTAGCGTCAATGGTCTCCTTATTGACGACAAAAATATCCTAGAGAAAGACGCTTTGCTTGTTAGTGCCAAAAAAACATATAAAGACTTTCCCTGGTTCTTTGCGTGTCCATCAGGTGTCATGGAACATTGGGGATCCAAAAAAGTGTCTCTACCCTGCCTGATGTGTTTACCCTGGCCTTCTAAAAAGTAACTAAATATGGATAAAGTGACTTGCCCGTACATGAATGTGTACATAAAAGAGACTAAAATCGTATTATATCTAATTAATCAAAAAACTCCAACTTTTCCACTTGGCCGCATCCCCTATGGACTCAAAACCTCTTAGCGTAGAATGACCCATATAGGTACTTTATCTTTGCGAAGAATACCGCACGCGATTTTTTTTTACCAAATGATTTTATATATTTTTACCCTTTTGCTAAACTTACAGTGAAGGGAAAGGCGTTTAGTTGTATATCTCAGAAACTAATGAAATTTCGCATAAAAAACGTTATAATCAGTTTTGCAATAAAACGTGTATGTATGTAATTAAAAAGATATTGGCAAAAAACTACTTTTGCATTTACGTTTTTTGACACTTAAAGCGCCATAACTCGTGAAATATCAGTCCTACGTAAAAAATGATAATAACAAAAATTATAGATAATCGTGTGTTGTATAAGTCTTACGAAGGATTTTTTCATGTAAAATTAACCATTATATAGTGCAAAGAAAGTGATATATGAAGTTTGAAGTACTATATCTCCATAAATATAGACTTTACAAAAAAAATTCTAAACAAGAAAGTTAAATCACTTATTTATCTACAAAAAAGATTACATACATTTTTGTCGAAAAATGCATAGTTTCTGAGATATAGAATTAAACACGCTTCCCTTCACTGTAAGTTTAGCAAAAGGGTGGGGATGACGCCATTTTGAATTTAAGCTCATAAAAATATATAAAACCATTAGGTAAAAAAAATCGCGTGCGGTATTTTTCGCATTACGAAGGCCTTTTTTTGACATATATATTTATTGGACTACAAGCCCACTCCAATTTTTGGGAGGTCATGTGACCCAGCATAAATTTTTCATGCGAAGGAATCCGACTAAAAATTCTTGTATGGCATTCCTCAATATATGATAGAAAGAATAACCTCCTAGAACCTACTGCCGTACAAAAATTATAGTACCGGAATTCAGGCGAATTTTTGAATTTCCGAGAATTCACCCTCGATGCAAAAAGGGTTTTTTCGGGGTTTGTATATTTTGATTTCTAGCGAATCAATTACATAATTTATAGCTACTCCAAAAATAATTGGAATTATGGATCATCCAAAATTGTTTGGCGTATAAACGGGATAATTCGAATTATGGCTTAAACCGAAATTTTTCGGCTTAAGCCAAAGTTATAAAGGGGCTTTTACACGATACAACGGTTGGACCAACATGCGTTGTTACTTTGTCGGTGAAACAGCTATAGCACGGTACACAAACGCACCAATTTCGGAGGAGTACTAACATGAAATTGATGCAACTGTTGTGCAATTTTGCCCACACGATGCAACGGTTGTACGTGCGACGCCGGTTTTTAGTTAGCAACTAACAACCAAGCGATATCGGCACAATCGTTATTTCAGTGCAAACAGACGAGACAATCGTAGCATGCGACCATCATATTACGCCGATATCGCACCAACCATTGTCTCGTGTAGAACCCCCTTAAGAATGTAAGTTGAAATCGATTGCGTATTAAGTACCCGTTTATACGCTAATTCGAAATTTTGGCGTAACTTTAAGATAAATCGATTTAATTTTGCTGCTATAAACTTGGTAATTGTGTGGCTATGTCGTATATATTTGCTGGTTAAAAGGGTGACAAACCCCCGGCTCAACCCTCTTCCCTTAGCTAGAGTAGAGGTGGTGATTTGGGTTAAATTATTTATTTATTTATTTATTGCCAAACAAGGCATACTTAAACCTACTACAAAAATTACAATGCAGAAAATACAATGCAAAATACCATATTATCAGGTAAAGGGTATAGTTAATTATACTTTGTCAGCTTAAGTCTATGGTTATCATGGTGATTGTGATGTCTAGAGGGATACAATTTTTTGTTTGAAGGATGTTTTTTTATGTTGGGTGAGAAGCATACACTGCACTTAAATTAATACATAGTAGTACAGTTCTTATTATAAATAATGAAATCACATTAATTTAATGACTATTGAAAACTACTGAAAACTTAAGCTACTATTGTCAGGAAAGGTGGGGTTATGTTAGTAGGGATCTAAGTTTTTTCTTATAGGATGCCTTGTTGAGTGAAGGGGAGAAACAGGAGGAATGACTGTTGAATACCATACAACATCTGTTGACGGGCTCGTTCCTAGCGTAATCGGTACGATGTGGGTATTCTTTAAGTAATTTAGTGTGTCTGGTCTGTCGGACTTCATCATTGAATTTGATTTTGTCCGACAGAAACTGCACATTAAGTTTTCCGCTAAGGACGTCAAAAGCAACGCAAGATATGAGCAATTTTCTCCTGCTTGATAACGGCATAAGGTCAAGCACTCTGAGCCTGTCCAGGTAGTGCGGTAGGGTTTGGTAGTTGCGAGGGTCATGTAGATTTCTCAGGGCGAAAAGGAGAAATCTCTTCTGAACTGATTCAATCCTGCTGATTTGAACCAACATCATAATTCAATCTGAATGAGGTATATTACGTACATAAATAGAACAACCTAACTCTGAAATAATACTCCCAAGCTAATATTTCCAAACTCCAGGAACATCCAGGAACTTAAACGAAAAAATTATCGCCACCTCAGACAATACCAACCATTGCACCATGTTGTCAACGACAACATCGGCTGTGTTTCAACTTTCACATGAACAAAGTTCTGTTAAAATGCAAATGCAGGTTCGTAGAAGTGAATACCGGATACTATTGCTATTTTTCAAGGATACAATAAGAGAAGAATAGTGTTGTTTTTATAGCGAAAGGCTTTATCTTTTTACGTAAATGATTGGTTTTAAAAAATCTCGTAGTTTATTTCGGCTCATCTGTCATATAAAAGCCACAAAATGTATGTATATGTCTTTGGTGGCGTCCATAAATTACGTGAGGTGTTTAGGGGGGGGAGGGTGTCGAGCCGAATCTCACCAAATCTCACGTGGGGGAGGGGGAGGGTCTCCGCAAATCTCACGTAATTTTTTTCCGCAAGAAACAGTGTAAAAACGCGAGAAAACTGGGTTAAATTAATAGTACAGGTAAATTAAGCCGAAAAAAGCGATATAGCGGAAATAATTAGGTACAGGCTGAAAATTGGCAGAGCGCTTCTTTTTATGCTTTTTAATAAGGGGTTATAAAGTCTTATCTACCGATTTTCTACTCCGAGAAGCCCACTTTTTAGGGGGTTTTAGCCCTCAAAATGGGTATTTTTCGATTTTTCTGTAATTTTATTGCAATATTTCTTATTATCTTTTTGTTTTTTTCAATTTTAAGTACAATATCTGTAAATGAGAAAATCTTTAAAATCGTCTTTTCGGACCCGCAATTAGATTTCATTCACGAAAATCTTGGTGCAGTATCAGATGAATATGGTGAAAGGTTTTATCAAAACATATTGCAAATAGAGAAGGAATAATGAATCAAAAGTATACGTGATACTATTACTATATTTCGACTCAATAGCAATTGAGTATAAAAATTTTGCACTGCCGTTTACACTGTATTTGTTCACTGTTTCAAATACCATCCAACTGGAACATCCAAAAAAAAGTAAAGAAAATAATTTAAATATCTGAGAATGAAGACGTGATGAAAAATTCTTATCTTTTTATACAATGGTCTGGGAAAAACTGCGAAAGTAATGTATGCATTGACTTATACCACCATTTTTGGACAGATTGCGACCCTACGATGAACTAGTGTGGGGGTCTAAGCTTAAACAAAACAGAAAGGCCTAGAATCCCAATTGAAAAACCTGGAACCTAATGCGCTCCTAAGAATCTCAAGTGCATAATGTACCCAATCCTACTGCAATCATAGAGATTATATTAAGAATCGGCTCTTTTCACATCAGTCAGAACACATGCTGTCTGCAGTGCATTGTCACTACAAAAGCAGACATTTGCACCAGGCGACATAATTAGTTATCTAAGCATCTTACAGTACTCGAATTTTGAATCGACGACCATCTGCTCTGACATACCTACTAGACGCCAAGATAGATTTTGAAAACCTTTTGTTATCATTATCGAGAGTTGTGAAGAATGGAAGTCTAACAGATCCGCACTTCTTGAATCTGTATCCTGATGTACAGGCGGCTAAAACGTCAATTTGAAAAGCTGGCTGTGACTTCAGACTCCGCTTTTCTAAGGCGATACGAAAGTAGGAAGCAAACGGAAGCTAGTAGCGATGCCTGATAAATCTTCGAAAAGAAATTATTTTCAGCCAACCAACTTCATTTATTAACTTAATTTGACATTTTGATGCGAACAATAAATTGTTTCAAGAATATTTAAAGAGTTTTTAGAATATTTTAAAACAAACAAATAAAAGCAGCGCATGCGGCAATGACTTTATTCACGGACTGAAATCCGATAACAGGAGGACAAATTTATTTCGAATTCGCATTGGTGGAAGATACCATTTTCTTATTTCCGAATTTCATGACTTTCGAATCGGATTCCAGGATAACCCCCCTGGGTCTTTCAGTCACAGGTTTTTTACCTAACGATGACATATATAGAAGAATGCTCCGAAGTTTATATATCTCCATAGTCATAAATGGCTCTACCATTACTATTCAAACAGTCAAGTCGTTACTCTCTAAAAACGAATCAGTGGATGCCAAAGCCAACCTTCGTATGTCAATATATTGTAAAATTCTAAATTTTTTTTATATTCCATATGCTTGCTCTACAAATACACGAGTTTTCTGTTCTCTTGTTAAGAAATCATTATCCCTGTAAGGCACCCTGAGGTTGGTTTCCAAAGGGTAGGCAGAATCACCTGCTAAATGGTAATCCACAGGTATTGTAGTTTATATTGGGTGCATGCCGAGTTGGTGCTGTTATGATTTTGTGGTACTGTTCTTCAACACAAATTATGATTTCTAAATGCAATCAAGCACAGATTAAGGTATTTACACTAAAAATACGCATAATAGTGTAAATCCTACAAATTTTTTAAAATTTATAAATCTCACGTGTGATTCAGGGGGGGGTCGAGCCAAATCTCACGACATCTCACCAAGGGGGGAGGGGGGGTCGAAAAATCGCCAAAATCACCTCACGTAATTTATGGATGTCCCCTTTTCTGTTTAACCAGAGATACAAACATTCATTTTGATGGGTGTCAATTAACTGGATGTCGGTCGAAATCCCGAAAGACAAAATACCGAAACCCAAAATCCCGAAACCAGAAAGACCAAAAAGACAAAATACCGAAAGACATAATCCCGAAAGGTTAAAACAACGAAAAGACAAATTACCGAAAAGTCAAAATATCAAAAAGTCAAAAAACCAAAAAGTCAAAATACCAAAAGGTTGAAATACCAAAAAGGAAGACCGAACAAAATGTAAAAGTCGTTTGAAAAATCACTTTATTCAAGAAAAGTTAGTAAGCTGTTAAAAAAGTTTCACAGTGATAATTTACGTGCAAGGCTAAGTAAATACACAAAAACTTCAGTGTTGGTTCTACTCTCAAATACATTAACTTGGTTCTCCCGATGATATCGGAAACTCAGCACCAGTAAAAAATCTTTCAATATCGGCGTCTACATACAGAATTTCTTTTTGAAAAATATCAACATATTTATGTATGCTGATGTGGCAAACGTCCCCGCATAGTGACATCAGTCTTCGATGCCAACCTTGTGTGCGTGGCAGTCCAAGTTCAATATTTTCGAAGACAGACCAAAGTTGAGATTCAAATTGCACTGGGCCACGGCTTCCATTTCTTCCTATAGGTCCTCCACCGTAGTATTTGTTGAACCATTCCATCAATTCTTTGGCATCAGTATTTATATTTCTTTGGAGAAGTATGAAAGCTGCCTCAATTTCGTTGTATGGCAGAAACGCAAGCGCTGGAATTTTTCGAAGTTCAATTGAAAATTCAAGATCGATTCCATACTGATGAGCTAATTCTTCATCATGTTTCCAAACATTTTGGGAAAGATGGAAGAAGCAGCCTTTGTTGATAGCATTTGGAAACTCTTGTGCCGCTGCATTTATGGCTGCTAACTCAAAATCAGTGATGACAATTGATGGCTCAAGGTTTAAGTTCTGTTCAGCTGCAAAATCTGAGATGGCTTCTAACGCTTTGGAGTAGGCTTCTTGAGATTGATGAGACATTAAAATGTATACAAGAGGCCTGACCAAGAATCTGTCATTCATTTTAATGTGACCATGAATTGTATAAAATTGCTTGAATGCAACTGGTACCGTTTTAAATGTGTCGGTAAATAATGTGGTTGGGATAACTACACTCGGACCGTTTTCAGTATTTCGACCTTTAGGTATTATGTCTTTTCGGTCAAAGGTCATTTTGGTATTTCGCCTTTTCGGTCAAATGTCTTTCTGGTATTTTGTCTTTTGGGTTTTGTGACTTTCGGTATTTTGGCTTTCGGTATTTTGGGTTTCGGTATTTTGTCTTGCGCAAAATTTAACTTATTTTATACAATACCAAGGTCGTGTTCCGTAATATCACCCAGCATACTGTCCAGTGAGAAAGGGTAAATTTAAGCGTTTACGCTGTGATTAACAGCAGCTCACATGAAAGTTTACATCTTGAAACTGTTTCAGACTCCAATCTCTTATATGTTTGTGATTACCAGTACTTCACACCGGTTCAGACAAGTAAAAAATGGCATCAATTAATCACGTTATTAGTACTGCCCTGTATACTGGGTTATATTTCGGAACACCGCCCAAGTTTTAAGTCAATACCTAGAAACACAAAATTTAAAAGCATTGATTTTTCCTGCCGTATTTTTTTAAAATTCCTTTCTTTACTGAAAAAATGTAACATTTTTTAAATTTCTCCAAATTATATCAGGAAAATTAAAAAAAAAGGTAAATAAAACATATTCTAAAAAGTATACACACCTTAGAACTGCTTGTTGATATATCCATAGATTTAGTATTTGATGATAATTTTCGAATAGGTGACGGGCCATCCAAATCTAAATTATCTAACATTTGCACCATACTATGTCTTCTTGACAGAGTTACAAGCGATTGTCTGTGTTTTGAATGTCTGCCTTTACCCATACGCATATCGATAGCTTTAAAGTGATTCTGTAATGCTAACCCAAGCTCAGGACAGGAATCATCATCCATCTAAATAACATGGTTTTTGTTTTAATATAACTTAATTTAAAACAAAACTTTACTTACAAGAACTTTACAAGTTTTAAACATGGTATAACCATCGCATCCACCGTACATGTAGCTTTTAATACAAATCTTGTACGTTTGATCTAGATTTAAATATTCGTCAGCAATTTGTACAAGCCTTGGTTCAATTCTTCGAAATGGAGGTTTAGATGGATCAAATGCAAATGATATGCCAGAAACCTAAAATATAAAGTTTATTATGTTATTAATTTAAAAATAAATTTGAATTTGATTTAAATTACTTGAGGAAAACGTCCTTCTAATTTTGGAAAACCGGATACGGAGTTCTCTAAAGCTTCGTACAAAATTTTTCCCGTAACTTCAAGAACCACTAACGGATCCCTCATTGGAATTATATTAACTAAATCTTTCATAGTAAACGGTCCAGGTGGATGGACTTGATCAGAACGAAAAGTCCCGGAATTTATTATTACTACATCTGCTCCAGTAGCTGCTAGTACCACATCACATACCCAATCTCCAAGATTTGTTTCGCCTGTACGAATTTTCGAAAAGCGACCGTCTAATTCAACAGAGAAGTTTCCGAGGACTTCTGTCATTTTTGCTTCAATTGTTTCTATAAAACAAATACGTATATTAAAAATGAACTTATGATAAATTAAAAGTTTCTTACCGGAATACTTTAATAATTCGGCACTTAATTCCGCATCTTCTTCAAATGCTGACGTTACATCAATTTGTTGAACATCAACTTTAATTTTTCCATTATCATCGCGATTTTTTAATATTTCTATTTTGGAAAATTGGCGAAAATCTGTGCCTGATTTAATAATTTTAGTGCCGTTAATCTATTCAAAAAAACAGATTAAAAACTGAAAAAAAAAACATTCCTTTTTTAGTTTACCTCTATGATTTCAAAAACATGATCATGGCCCCCTAAAATCAAGTCTATTTTTGGACAATTTTGAGCTAAATTAATATCATTTGGGGTTCGCATATGCGTTAAAGCTATGATTATCTCACAACCTTCGTTTCTTAATTCATCTGCAAGAGCGTTACCAGTTTTAACATAATCAATAAACGTTACTTCCTTAGGATCAATAGTCGGAAGTGTCTCCAGCCATTCTTTTTCAACTAGGCCAATAAGCCCAATTGTTGTCTCATTGTGATATAAAAAATGTGTTATCTTTCCATCACCTAATGGTCTCCCTGTTTCATTATCTATCACATTTGACATCAACCAAGGAAAGTTTGTCTTTTTTATTAAATCAGTTAATACATCTAAGCCATGATCTGTGAATAATTTTTAAATTAGTTAATTATGATTGGTTATTGTATTATGTCAACATACCAAAATCATGATTTCCAAATACTGCACAGTGAGTTCCAACTGAATTCAAAACAGGAACCATTTGTTCTCCATTTGTAAATGTACTGACTGAAAAGAATATGTAATTAAATATAAAGTGAATATACTGATTGAAGTCTTCTAATTGATACTTTCGCTTGACACTATGGATACTTCAGTAGTTGGAAGGGGAGGTTATTATATTAACGTAGTGATTATCTTTATAAGCAAGGGAATATGTAATTATCTTGAAAGCAATTTAACAAGCTAGAGAAGAAAGAACAAGAAAACTTTATTGGTCTTTTGGACTAGACTTGTATGTAAACATATTTCCCGAAATAAAACTGTTTGTGATTTGAAATTAACTTTGTAAAATCATGATAGATTATTTTGCCACAGAATGGCACCTGTTTGCGGTATACAATAATTAATCATTAATCATCTTTGGATTAAATAATTCTTCGTAGCCAAGGCATGTTTCTTCTGTTTTCTATATATGTATTTCTAGTCCTAATATTAGTAATGATGATGTTTAGCATTCGATGCTATTTCGGAATGCGTCTCCAGATTCTTATCTTTACAACCGAAGTGTAAAATCATTGCTGCCAGTGATTTTCATGTTCATAATATAAATTAGCTAAATAACTCAAATGGCAGCTCTTCGCAAACATTAATAATTTACGTCAAATTTTTAACTATTCCTGGTGTCGAGGGACCGTGAGAAAGTCTTCGTCGTTGGAGGAGAAGAAGCCCAGCTCTTGAACTCATTTGGCACTTCCTATCTAGCACGATCCTCTGTTGATTTTGACTCACCTCTCAGCAACTCGAACTACTGTGTAGGAAGCGCCCATTTCCAATAAACATCTTCTGTTTCAACTCGTTCAGTATCTTAAATATTATATTAATTTGAGAAACTTGTGTAATTTTATTATCCTTTAATACTTCTAATCCTTGGTGTCTTCCATTAAGTCTTTGGCGTCTTCCACTATAAATAATTTTCTTTCTTTTTTTCAAGATTGGCGAAGTGTGTAGTTGTATGATGATTTCAATAAATCTCCTAACCTGACAATATGCCCAACTATATCTCTTGAGCAATGTGCCTTTTGGATAAACATTTGAGCAATCTTTTTCCTCTGTCATAGTTCTGCGGAATTTATCCAGACTCTCGAAAACTAGATCCTTTTCAGCCCATATTGAAAAAAGTGCATCGAACAACCCTGCCAACTACCTCCCAATAACAATTACTTCTAATGTCTCCAAAATCATGGGAGCAATAATTAATAAAAACCTTGAATCCAACTAAGTCCTACATGACAAGCAGTAGAGCTGCAGACCGCAGATATTTCCAAAGCTTTGACCAAATATGGCACCTCCATAACCTTCTATATTTACAAGCCATGAACAAGAATCTCAATTGAGAGAATCGGACTACCAAATTCTCCCAAATTCTCCAAATTACACTAACAACATAACGTGACTTCACCGAGTTGTAGTCCGATTGAGCGGAAATTCGCTCTCAATATTTTCCTTGTTCATGGCTTGTAATATAGAAGGTTATGGCACCTCGCATTGTTGACTGAACCCTAAGCTCTTGGTATTATTAAGTTCTAACGAAGTGGATGACGAATGATCTTTCTAGCCGTTCAATCAAGATAGAATTGTATGGGATCAGATCTTAAACCCACACTATATCTGACGGTATTCCAAAGGGATCAATTCTATCAATTGCTCTATTCCTAATTTTTATAAATAACTCGTTCTCGATCCTATTCAACCCAACTTCACAGCTTGGCTAATGTTGGTTCTCTGCGGTTTTCTTACCCCTGAGAGAATACAATACAAGCACTTTCGTGTAATAGACCTTGTTCTGCTGCTGGTTCCCTCCTGTGTAGTCTTCTAATGCGACCAAGGAATTGTTGGGGCGCAGTAGAAATGACGTCGGGACACTTGTTGGCTTGATAACCGTATACAGGAAGGGCGGAGGACCTCATTTGCACGCTTTGTCGTGCGGAGAATATTACTATGCCTCCGGAAACAAGTGAGTCTCGCTAACCAGCCGACAAATCGATACTATCATAATGACTGTTTCACTAGACAAATTTTGCCCACAACACAAAACCAGCTCTGCTCTCTGATCCTTTTCGCGCACACCACCATCTAGAAATAGAATATAAATAGAACAACTCGACAATCTTCGCCAAAGTTGCCTGCTTTAGACAAATTAAATTAATTTACTTAATTTTACTTTGTGCAAATTTAATCGACAAACCAAATTACTAAGATCAAGATCTAAAAAGATCAGACAGAATTATCAGATAGATAAGGCATTCTGTGATTGACATGGGTTCATCACTTTAAAAATATTAAAGAAGAAAAACTTTTCTAGGTTTTAGATACGATTTTTGAAAATCAATAGAAATCGAAATCGAGAAATCAAGAAGTGAATTTTAATTAGAAGTGTTTACAAGAATTTTAATAATTCAAGGTAATTGGTAAATTATAACAAGTGGAGGATATTCTGTTGATCATGATTGAAACTTTTGGTACCACAGTGATTCATAATATTAAAAGAAACCAATTCTTGAAGTTAAAAATACCTCACCAGGTTGTAAAACGAAATAATGAAATAAGACCTAACTGCTCACTAATTACCTGTGCATCGTCGTGTTGTGAACATATTTAGTAAAAGAAAGCAGGCGCGTACGCAAGGGGGGTTACTGGGGGTTAAACCCCCCCCCCATGATTCCAATAATAATAGGAAAAAGTATAATTAATAAATATATCAACTTATTAAACAATTAAAAAAATATTCCGAATAACGATGTATAATATATGGTGGATTCTTTTCAAACGGGATAGCAAAAAAATAAATATCTCTCAAACTTTGGGAATATGTTCGTGAGCTCGATGTGATATACCAAAATTTTTTTTAGCGCAATTGGGTGCGCCGTTTCGGAGTTACAACTGTTATTGAAAAAAACGCGATTTTTCAAAAATCACGTATTTCTCATTTATTTATAGCTCTCGACAAACTCTGAGTTTCGGGATGGCCATATAGATTTTTGTAGGAAATTTTCCGTCTTTTCAGATGAAATTACGCAAAAAACAATTGGACGCATTTTTGGCCAATTTTTTGGCCTTTTTTGGCCAAAATTTGAAAAAAAAAGGAATTTTTAATTTTTTTTTTCATGTCACCAATCGATTTTCTGATTCAAAAACTACGCGCCACCAAGTTTTCAGAGTAGTTCCCTTCTTTTCGGTAAAAATATTGTAAAAATGCCCTAAATCAAAGTCTAAAGTCTTGCGCACACCACGAGACCATGATTTTTGGAGAAAAACAAGACATTTTGTGATATTCGAAAAATGGTCAAAAATTATTATTTATGTTTCTTCACAATTTTCAATAAAAAAATTGCGATAAAAATATACCTATAGGTAATTATTTTTATAGTGAAATAACATAAAATATAATATAAGTACATAGTCCTATTACATGAGAAAAAAATTTTTTTACCCAATATGTGTACAAAATATGTTTTGTGAAACCCCCCCCCCCCATGGTTTCATCCTGCGTACGCTACTGAAAGAAAGTGATATGACTGTTTCAAATGTTTTTTACAAGGCATTTTCAACAATTAGATACTTCCCAAACAATTACGCATTGGATTTTAGCGAAGAATCTCGGTGTACATAATAACAGAATTCGTCTAGTGACTAGATTAATCATCGAAATCAACAGACCATGGACAACGTAATAAATTCTTCTGTTGGATGACCATGACAACTAAAGTAGATTTTAGAACACAGGTTTCGTGAACTTATTTCCTTTTGAACGACTTTGTAAATAAATAAAAAGCCAACATTTCCGGCTCAGAAAATTAGTGTTGCATACATAACCCCAATGAGTAACTAATGTGGTTGCAGAGAATGAGCAGTGCTATCTTTCGATAATGTCAACTGAACCTTGCAACCGGAACCGCTTTTATTTTTAAGATAATGTCGCTACATGCTAAGCAGCCAAAACAATAATAACTCGATTACGGTCTAACTTTTATCGTCGACTTATTTCTGAAAATGAATGAATAAAATTGTTGTTTCCAGATTCGTGAAACGATATTGATCGACTTCTAGAATAATGTAAAGGACAGAAGTACATCCATCCAATGGCGCTACTGCTCAAATCGAGCCTTGGCCTCCTCTAGGGCATTTCTCCAAGTTTGACGGTTGAGAGGCCGTGTTGAGCTGATAGTTGAGAGTTGGCTCGTTCTATGTTCTGGATGGGATCATAGTCCAAGTCTCGATACCATAGCACTGTACTGGTCGAATTACTGTTTTGTAGAGTGGGTGTCGTTTTCCTGTGTACAAATCTTGAGTGCAGTATTTCTTTTTGGCCTAAAAGGCTCTATTAGCCAGTAGTATTCGTCTTCCCTTTCTTCGTTTCTATTTGTAATTATTGACACAAGGTAGGCTGTTTTATCGACTACTTGTAGGTTATCTTCGTCGATAGTTATATTTCTTCCCATTCTAAATCTTCCAGCTCTGGACTGTTGCAAACAAAGGTATTCTCTTCATTGATGTTCACATCTATGCCCTTCGCCGCGTCTTTTAATTCATCGTAAGCATCTTTTCCTGCCAAAAATTACGTTTACACGATGTTCACGTTATCAGCATATCCAAGTGATTGTACAGACTATGTTGGTATTGACGCACTTATCTAGACTGATGTTTTCCTTATCATCCATTCTAGGGCGAGGTTGAAAAGCATTTGGGGCCAGTCCATCCCCTTGTCTAAGACTTTGTCGTACTTCCAAACTCTTCTCTTACTGCATTTTGGATCTTTACTTTCGCCAATGAGTTATTCGTTGTGCATTTGATCAGTCGTACCGGTTTTGAGGGAAGTCCTAATTCCGATAAGATCTTATACAGCGTCTCTCTCTCTGTTTATAGAGTCATTATACCTGTTGAGAGTCGAACAGAAGTACACATTTTTTAAATATCAACCAACTGAATATACTTAATAAGGAAACTTAGTTTTATTTATTTGCATACAATCACATCAACTTAAGTTTAGGTGAGATGTAATTTATATTGGGCTGTAGTAGAGTATGTAATGCTTTCATTTAATTTATGAGTTGTTAATTTAAGGAGTTGGAAGTCCTATGAAATTGTCAAGCTGAAAATAACTAGTTAACAGCACAATTATTTTAAAAACTTAAATTGAGGCCTACTTCGATAAGAAGAAGGAAAAATTACAAAAATAAACAAACTTACGCATGCTTGGTGAAAATGCATCTCCGCTAAATAAAACCAAAGGATCCTGCTCTTTAAATGATTTCATAGCAGTGCAAAATCTTGCGGCACCACCAATTGGCTCAACTGTGGAATTTGCATCAATATTGTATACATCATTGAAATGTAATATTGTTAATGGTTTATCGTCTGCCATATTTGATGATATTCGACTTTTTCCCAACTGGCTTATAGGCGATAAATTTGAGTTTGTGCAAAATTTATTTAAGCTACCAGTTGGTGAATTTGCGTTTTCTTCGGCATCAAGATCAACGGATGATAAAAAATTTGGATTTGTATTTTGTAATTGTGTAACTGCTCTTTTGCCGGCTTCTCTTACTTCAATTGATGCCTGTTTAAAGAAAAATTAGAGTTGTAAAAAAATTTATTGTAAATCATTAAAAGTAAGAAATTTTTTTCAAAATATATTATTTGGTTAAAATTATGAAACAAAAAGTTATTCGTAAGTAATCGTCCCTCATTACTCTGCGAAAATATCTTTATATTAAATGACTTTATCTTATAACAAATCAAATTTTCTAGTATTTGAAGCAAAAAACTGGTATAACTCTGAATTAGGCCCTGTATTTCTACCCCATTTTGCAGTTTAAAACAATTTCTGATCAATGGAATCCTTTGATCATAAAACTCCTTTCTAGTTTATATGCATGGGAACTATTTCTGTGTCTCTTTGCCCTGTAGTAAAATGTTCCAATGCTATAAGCCTGATTTTCGAAATTCACAATGGCCGCGCTCGAAATTCAAAATGGCTGTGTAATTATGGCCAAATCTGCCAATTGTGTTCCGACTCCAATGAAAGTCGGTATCTAGGTTTTTTAAAGGTCGCAAATAACGAATTTATGATCAATACTTATAAATTGAAAACAAACCCGCTAATATGGCAAACGAATTTTGTCAATCGTGTTCTGATTCCGATTCTCACCAATAAATACAACCTGTTTGTAAAACAAGCATAGACAAAGGATTTAGAATAAAAATTCCCAGCTTCGCGAATTGCTCATCAAGCTGGTCAGCTGTATGTAGGTTGTTCAAGCAAGAGTTGGAAAATCTGAAAATCTTCACATCCCACTAGTGGAAGAACATTGAAGATAGTGTATCCTGAAACTCTCTACGCAATCTGTTCAGAATTGATCAACAATGGTTTTTTGGACAGATGGTAAGGACAAGCAGGGGCGGCGGAGCGCGTGGGGATGGAAGGAAAAGTGCACACGCACTTTCGTTTTGGGTGGGGAAATCCACACCCAAAATAGTTCATCCCAGAACGTTTCAGGGCCGTCTCGGTCGCTCGCGACGAAGGAACGTGTTCGAAGGGCCGCACATAAGCAACGCTTTTTATACGAAAACTAAATATATTATATTAGAGCTATTAGGAACTTATAACTGTATAGCCTAAGCTTTTTAAACCCCACCCGACTAGAATTTAAAAAGGGGATTGCCTCAGGGGCATGCCGATAGAAGAATTCCCCGTAGGTTCCTCATGAGGACTCCATGTGGCAAATGAGGGGCATGCCGAAAGGGGCATTTCCTCATGAACACCACACAAAAAATAATCAGCGATGAGGTATTCCTTATCAATTTCACATAGGGGGCCCTATGAGGCAAACCTTAATACAAATGAAATGGGGCAATTCCAACATCTCCCTTACGTTTTGGAAAGGTTTTTAAAATGCTTTAAAGAAATACCCTTAAACTTTAGTTTAACTCATACAAAGCTTTAGTTTTGTTATTGCATTGGTTCTCAGGGAATTATGTTAGTAACCGTGAAGGGTGTCATTTAGCATACTTTAGGGTTCTGGTTCTATTACAGAAGTCAAGCAGCATTGGATGTGATTAGTACTCAGTTTGGGGTCGTATGGATAAAATTACACTCGCGTTTAAAAATATAAAGCATTCGACAACGGCGCAGTTATTACTCACATATCCACGACGAAATTCTTAAAACCCACTCGGGATCGGGTGGCAATGATTTTTCCTCAAGCAAGCCAAATGGGACAATTCTTATGACGGGCGCGGATAAGGAAAGGCGTTAGATGCCCTAAGTGGGCCTTACAGGGTAATCCTCACGGGGTCCACATGAGGCAATGGGT
This sequence comes from Thereva nobilitata, assembly GCA_963855945.1. Taxonomy (NCBI): domain Eukaryota; kingdom Metazoa; phylum Arthropoda; class Insecta; order Diptera; family Therevidae; genus Thereva; species Thereva nobilitata. The sequence goes on along the minus strand of OY979694.1, from coordinate 50,507,051 downwards.
CTAGTCTCATAGGGGCCCTATCTTTACCCCTTACCTCGAAATGCTAGACAGGCATAATCCCATAACCAAAGAATTTAAAACCACATAACTCAATAGGCAGCAGGTAAATAACTTGACCGATTACTTACTTTAACTGTTCTCGGGCTCCCCACCCACAATGATTGTGCTCCGCCGCCCTTGAGGACAAGCGAAAATGTGGGATTTATATAATGGATAAGAAGGAAAGAAGCCCTTCATCTCAGACATTTTAAGTATAAGCCTAGGATTTTGCAATATAAGACCTCGGGAAGGGGCTGGCCTCTGGGCAAACAAATAAAACCTGAGTTAGGGGCATTGCAGATGAGAATCCAAGGACCAGGCAATAGTCAGACATGTAATTTTTCTGCATTATATAACACGTCTTAGCATAAATAACACTGTGGATCTGACATAATTCCTTGAAAATATACTATGTGCCTAATAATTGCTGGCAAAAGCCTAGTTTTAAATACTCTTTCACTAATATTTATTTTTGGTGGGGGCTAACTTTTTAAGGTTATTTCATGTGTGTTCAATCATTTTACCAGAAAGATCCATAAGTTTATCACGGACAACGCCGTGCGGGTCTTACTAGTAAATTAATAAATAATACGTTGAAGGTTAACAAAAATTGTCATTCATTCAAAAGATTTAATATTATTGATTCGAATTAGTTGAGGCTATGATAACATCATAAATAATCCATCCAGAATGAACCATGAACAATTTGCATTTCCAACAACAGTTTTCGCTCAAAAAATTACACAGACATTCATTTCTATCGCCAACGACGGGAAATGGATTATTATATAAGACAACATAATCTATTTCAAACAGCGCCAGCTTGATTCAAGCCAGGTATCAAAACTAACTAACCGCTAAAACAAAAGCAAAAGATTCCTGAAAAAGATTTTATTATTTAACATAAATTATATTACTAACAATTACAATGGTTGCATTCCGAATTGTTATAAAATTTATAAGAAATTTACGAAATTGATGAAGTATAAAATCGTGGCACGTTAGATTTGCACATTTTTTCATGATGGAGTGGATATAGCGGCACTGAACTAAATTTTAGACTTAATTTTTAGTAAAGTGTGTAGGTAGCTACCATTTTTACAAAAAAATAAATGCACGGAGGCTACAATAAATACAAAAACCTTAAAAATTTATCAATCAATGTCTACGTAGTGATTCCCTAAGGTACTTCTATGTGCTTCTCTACTTCAAGAATATATACTTTATCTAAAATATATAAGTGTATATTTAGCAGTCATTAACTTACTAAAATTTTAATAAATTTTTTTATTTGTAATTAAACACAAAAAAAATTATCAAGGATTGTATTTAAAAAATAAATATAAAAGTTCATTGGTCTTGATAAAAAAAACTGACTGGAATTATAAAATTTTATTTTACGTTAATTAGATTAAGTTGAAAGACGGAAGTCGGTGAAAAGTTGGTTGGTTACTTGAAATGATAAGAAATTAATATTCTACACAAAGCTTCAGCGATTTATCTTCTACTAATATAAATTAACACCTCGTTAAATTTAATTCTGAATTAATAGCGATGAAACATTGCTTAAATGCTGTAAAAAAATATTGAAATTTAACTCAATTAGTTCCATAGAATATTACTTAACAATAAATTGCAGTCGTGCATTTTAAGTTTCTAAGTAATTTGAATTTTGTGAGTAGGAGTAGTAGATTACGTGAATTTACTGAATATACATAAAATTGCATTACATTTCCATTCAAGATTCAACAGAACTTTATGGTTCAGTAATTGGCTAAATTCTACTGGAGATGAATTGGAAAGGAAGTTTATTTTAACCCCAAAAACCAAATTTTTGCATAAAACAAGGATTCTGAAGAACTTTTAGTTTCACAGATAACAAGAATGGAGCTTATGAAAACTTATTTGATGATGATGGAAAACTGAAGTTAGCAAAACGAAGTTTGGATCAAAAATTTATTTACTGATTTTCTTCCTAGAAATTTGCTCTAAGTTTTTTGATCTGGTTAAATTAAGGAAATCGATATCTTAGAATAGATATATTGTCAATCTATGATGTAAGTATTTTTGTTCTAATAATTTATCGATACCAACTACGAGCACGCTACGATCTAGAGGTTCGTTTAAAAAGCAACTCGACTGCGGAAGAATCCGAACTCGTCCTACATCATAATGTTCAAACGTAAGATGCATAGCCATAGATCTTAAGCAGTCCCAGACCACCTTACCTATGCTATTCTCTTCTATCCATCAAACTAAGCTTAGGACAAGACAATGCATCATGACCTGACTGGTAGTACATTGCCGACTGATAGTACAAAAGGGTGATTTCCAAGATTGATTTTTCCACCTGAAAAACTACCCTAATCTGTTATGTATCTGGACTGGATTGTACTTAAAGAAACAATGTGCTTTTTCCATAATTTGGTTGACACGCTGCTGGCGCGTTCCGTTACAATATTTTGAAGACTGACCATATCCACATCGTTTTTTAGTTCTTTTAATATTCACAAACCAATTTTCAAATTTTATAATGCATTTGCGACATGGTTCTTTGACAACTTTGAACCCACGCTCACGCCAAATGTTAGGGAAACTGCCTGACTGACGGCAGGTTATTGCTGTGAACCCTTATTACTACATAATGCCGGCCGCGCACTAGCAACTAATTTGAAGCAACTTTTTAATCACAAAAATAGAACGCACTAAAGTAAACGTAAGCCCGCACACAGGCGATTTTTAAGTTGCACGTTCTATTTAAATGGCGAGTAAATTTTTCATTGATTAAACTATTTAATCGCCCATCAAAAAAGTTGCTAGTGCGCGGCCGGCCTAATTCCAAAATTTAAGATTTTATAAAACAGTTGCATTTTTTTGCCGCTCAGCTTCCGGACTAATAAAGGATACAATTTTTTTTATTTTGAAAACACTACGATTGCAAAGCTCAGAATAACAATTACTAAATTGACCAGCTATTTGTACTCAGAGAAGCCCTAGAACATGCAAATGTTATTTATCGACTACAAATACACAGAGTAACAACGCCTGCATGGCACCTAAATAATGCACAGCACGCCTGAATAAAACCTCTTCCTTTACAAATGCAACCCGCTTCAGGCACGTACCAATAAAAGACTCACGGAATAGTCCAAACGAAGCACGGTACACTCACACCTTTTCTCAACTAAAGGGAGCAAAATTGAAGCTTTAAGAAATTGTATAGGACGAAGAAAACGTGCAAATACTTTGGTGACCATAAAGGGTACCATTAGCACACTCAGGGTTCTCGTTCGGTTGCCTAGGTCAAGCAGTATTGGACATAGTTAATACTTAGTTGGGGACCGAGTTGACACTCGCGTTTGGAATGGTCTATTACAAATACCCTGATATCTGTAACAGAGGCTTAATAGGCGGACTCTCCTGCTTATTATTCAACGTGGATTTAAAAAAACCAGTAAGAGATTATTAGCCTTTGCCGACTATGTTGCTATGCTTGGAAGAACATTTTAATGTAACACTTGAGCAAGCCGCAAAAATATCGAGTTGGATATAAACAAGGGCAAAGTATATCTGCACAAAAAACGTCAGACGTTACTTTGGTCTACGCAAGCACCTGGCGTCAAGAAATATGTATATGAAAAAAAACAAAATTGAAACTGTACACAACACTTATAAGGCCTGTTTTACTATATGGCTCGGTGTGGACATTGAAAAACGCAAAAGAAAGCTTTCGTAAGGAAAATTCGAAACAAAAATCCTTCGATCGTTTTTCAAGAAAGTACAGGTAGATGACATTTGGAGGAAAAAATACAACTCATACTTGTATGAAAGCAGTAAAATTTCAAACATTGTCAAAGTGATTAAAATAAACAGACTAAGATGGATTGGTCATGTCGAACGAGGTACCCGGCAAAGCTGGGGAAAGTACCGACTGGAAAACAGAGACCTGGGGGCCTAAAACGGCCACATTGGGTGAAACGTCTGTAATATGTTTCATTTGGTGAATTCTAGCAGATCATTAGCAGTTCTGCTAAAAAACGGTAAAACGGCCACTTTGATAAATGATTCATATTCGATTCATTTCATCAGCAGAATCATATTTGGCAAACGTTGCCACACGAAAAAATTTAGTGGTGAGTTTTAAGTTAATTAACATAAAATAATTAAGAAATCATGTAAACAAACAAAGTAACCTTTGCAATTGCAGAGAAAATTAGAAATTTTAAGTGGGTTTTTTTAAAAAACGAAACGCGATTTTTCGGGAAAACTTGATTGATTATCGAGTGGCAGTATGTGACAATACTTTCTTCGAAAATGGTCACTATTTAGGGCCAATGTCACTGCTCGTAAGAAGTTTGATACACTGGCTTGGTGCATCATGTGGTGACCTTTTGCTCCTACATAGCGTTGGTAGGATCCCGACGCGTAAAACGATAGTGCACTTAGGACCTAAAAATAACAAAAAGTTAGTAGGTACGTATAGGTGTACCTACCTGTTGTAGGTATACTAACAATACAAACATTGTATATCTACATAATACCTAGGTATTAATTACGCTTGAAATATTATTTACTTACTTTGCAAAATGTCGTTCCCACCCTTCCTAGGTAAATAAGGTTCTAACTCTTGTACGAGCTCAAAAGTCAAACTCATATTTAGTCTATATAGTGCAATGGAAAGTGCTTATCTCTTGATTTACTTTGGACGTCCTAAGCGATAACGTTAAGGTACAGTTCCTGTCCGATAGAATCAAGTTCAATGCCCAAGTTTGACACAATAGGCATACAAAAATCCTTAAGGAATACCCTCATCGGACAGGATACGCAAAGAACGAACCCGTCAACAGATGTTGTATGACTTTTAACAGCCACAGTGAATGCTTCTCACCCAACATAAAAAAATCATCCTTTAAACAACGAATTATATCCCTCTTGACATCACAATTACCATGAATTAACCATAGACTTAAGCTGACAAAGTATAAATTAACTATACAGCTCTTTTGTACGTTAGTCATAATATGGTATTTCATTGTATTTGCATTTTATTTGATTTTCTGTAGTAAGTTTAAGTATGCCTTGTTTGGCAAATAAATAAAATAAAATAAAATTTTAACACTGTAACTAACAAAAATCAAATAAAACACAAATATGAACTAAAAATGTTGCTCTCTGAGTAACTTCTAAAATTTCATCTAATTTGACAAGTAAGCAATTCATATTAGTAGGCCATTTTACGCTTTTCTATATAAAATCGACATATCTAATATGAATCATGTTATGAATCATATTATGAATCATATTATGAAACACCTAAAGTGGCCTTTTTGTGATTAATAAAATGAAACATATTATGATCATATTATGAAACACCTAAAGTGGCCTTTTTAGACCCCCAGATCGCCCTAAGAAAAGATATATAGACGACGTGGAAGAACATATAACAATTAGGAATAAGAAACTAGAAAAGGTGGGCCAGAGATCGACAAACGCTGAAGAAAGCCAAGGCCAACAATAGGCCAACGTGAAGATCATTGTTGGAACATAAATGTACTTAGAGTTTTGAGATATCAAACTTAGAATAGTAGAGAGAAATTGTAATTTCAAAGTGATGTAACAGGAACTTCAACCTTTTTTTATTTTTTCATTTCATACATGCACCTGACTCGAAAACCGAAAAATTTGGAAAAATCAAATGTGAGCATAGCGAGAAAAGTGCATAAAAGGGCATTTTTGGTGAATTTTGAGTGGATCGTAACACTATTTTTCAAATGTCTACGGTTCTATTTGTCGTAGCAAAAAACAAAAAAAGTTACTCGTGAGTAAAAGGGCTATCGAACTTGTGGGGCGAGAATACATTAAAAATATTTCCTAACCTCAAAAAATCCGAATTTCTCATTTTATTTATTTTTTAACTAAAAATGCATTAAATAATGAACAAATCGGTGGATTTTCATAAAAATTGGAGGAAAAGTGTATTTTAATGTTATAAATATGCTGTTAAATTTTCAAAACTAAAATTTCATTTTTAAGGCCAAAATTGATCATTTTCGAAAAATATTAAAACCCTTGTAACTTAATGAGAGATGGTCCTACCGTGAACTTTTTTTTCCTAAATGTAGGTTTTTTTTATGTTCTTTCTAGTAAACAAATACCGGAATCTGTTTATAAAGTTTAAATGTGGCTTTTTAATTTTTTTAAATTAAAAACAAAAATAAAAATGAAAGTTTCGTGAATTATATGTGAATTTTTGTTTCGGCCTCCACAGCCATCGCAAAATAATCGTACCTTTTTTGTACCCTCTAGGTCTAAAGAATCTAAGTGGGTTAAAAGTGCTGAACCTGAACAGACGCTCGTCCAGCTTGGTCTTCGGATCACGTGTAGAATGTGGGATTTCGGGATTTGCTTGTTATATTTTACTGGTAATTGTCAAAAATCGTGCTTCATTGGTGATGTACTCGCAATTACTTACGAGGAGAAAAAATCGCTGCCACCTAGTAAGCTAGGGTTTATCACGTTTTGCTCGAGTTCTATTTTGCTTTTGGATTAACCCGTTATGCTTGATTTGTGAGTTTTTAAACGATAATTTCACTAGGTTTTAGCGCGTTTAGCTCGATTCTGACATCGCCATTGGATTTATCTCAGCCCAAATATATAACAACTGCATCAGACTCCCAAAGTGTCAAAAATGGATTTAACGCGTTACCATGCACTCAAAATGCACTTTTATGCACTTTTCTCGCTATGCTCGCATTTGATTTTTCCAAACTTTTCGGTTTTCGACTCAGGTGCATGTATGAAATGAAAAAATAAAAGAAAATTTGAAGTTCCGGTTACATCACTTATGACCAATTTTTTTTTTCATTTTCACTCTACTAGAAGACTAGATATTAAAAAAAGTTTGTTGTACAAAGCATTTCGATCTGAAACGAAAACAAGTTAAAATATACATAAATCGATTGTATGATAAAAAAGTATGAACAGAAATTTTAATTAATTTACCTACAAATGTACTATACTTGGAAATTTGTTCCTTTCTTAACATATAATATTGTAATTTACCCTATACATACTTAAATACTCTAATTAAATAAATAAAAACATCTTTTTATACTAGAAGATAGAAAATTGTAAACAAATATTCACATAAGCTAAATAATTATTATGCGACGACACACATAACATTTAAAAAGAGAAATATTCTTAACATTAAAAATATTCCACCACTTACAATAAAATTTATTGTCACAGAAGACCGATCGACCAGCTTTCTTATATTTATAAAAAATTATAAAAATATTTTCTAATATTTTTTTCAAGGACATTTAATAAAGAAAAAAAATTTGCGATAAAACGTGTCTGACCCAATGAAGTTTTTTTTTACGTCAAAATAATGAAATGCGCCGGTAAATACTGATAATAATCATATACAATCGAAATGGAATTCATATATATGTGATCTTCCACTATATCACAAAATATGCGTATTTTAAAAAACGTGCTTAAAAGTCTGTTGCCACGCGATGGTAAAAATTTCCGGAACTCTCATGATAGCAAACGATGATAAACGATGAAGTTTTATTGAATGGAAAATGTATACCAAAAAAAATAAAACTGGATTTATTCCGAATTTGGAAGTTCACAAAAAATCTCATTTAATATATTAACTTAATTTTTTTTTGCTTAAAATCAAAGATAATTAAACGTGATAGCAATGCTTTTTACTGATTAATATACATGTCATAAAAAAAACAGAGTGAGACTCGTTCGTCAACATGTTTTCTGATATCGCGTAGGCGCTAATTGCGAGGTTGGTATTAACAATTAACTGAACAAGTTAATCGAAAAAATTGCGAATTTAAATTTACAAAAAAAAATTATATTTTTTTGCCTTAGTTGTACTACTCAAAGAATATATTGACCCCATAATCGCGTGAGTCTGGGATAAATTCATATAGTAGACGAAGCAATTGCAAAACTCCCTCTCTTTCATATATGATAATATGATAATTGCGGCGGGTACCCTCTGATGTTTTAGATTCATGTATCACCAAGTGGAAATGTGTTATTATTATACTTCCCCCCTTTTCCTTAATAATGTGATATGAATGATGCCAGACTATCCAAGGTACAACCCACGAGTAAAAATGGATCTAATTCACATATTTTAATTAATGAATGAATAATTTACATATGTATGTCCGTTTCATTAACACATTTAACTTGCATGAAATCGAAAATATAAATAATGATAACAATGAACATACACTTATAATTCACAACATCTATAGATAGAATATAACAAAAACAATAGGAAAGATAAATTGCTTTTAAAAATGACCTGCTTTAACCATCCAACAACATTTTTTAGGCCTTGAGTGACTTCAGATGTTTCAGGTATTGCCGAAGAACCGCTTTCTACAATATCACCCCATTTTGATCGTAATGCAGCTTGAGATGCAAATCCTGCCATTATGCTGCTTAAAGTAAAATATATATAAATAGTGGTTAAAGACAAAACAAAATAGCTCAGTATTTTTAAGTGTTAACACATAATACAACTACATTTATAAACAATTTTGAAACTAATTGATTTTTATTTTTGTTTGTCTCTTTTTGGTGCATATTATCTTTTTTATTAATAGAATAGCAAAACAGTGATAACAACAACTATTCAATTTGATTAAAAATAATAAGCTGAAAAAATAATAAAATTGCCAATTAATTTACAATGTAACAAAAAAAAAATTAAGTTTGAACTATTATTATTTATTTACTTAAACCATCTTAATGGCCGTGATAACATCACGGTGATCTGCTGCTATTTATGTATGTTTTCAAGACTATCTTACTAGATCAAGTTCAAGATCACTATGGGAAAGCTTTAGAATAATATGTTTTTATTATCATAATGCACGATAATTAAACATTTATTTTTTTTATCACTGAGAACCAAACAGAAAAAATATAGAACTACTTGCACACTTCCATCTATGTATTTCACTATAGAGTATTTTCATTCTCAGCAGTACATGAATATAATAACTGAAAATTTTCACATGTCAAATATCACAAGGTAGTCTCTCTCTCGCTTGGTATACTAGCTAGCTAGGTCACCGACGCGACTTGATTTATAATAAAATTAAATTGAATGCGCGCGCATCTTATTCTGTTATTGTGTCATTTATGTTGTTGTTTATATCTGTTTTAAAAACAAAAATGTTGCAACTAAAAAGAGACTTTCTTTATGATCTTGACAAATAGTATAGAAAATAAACATTAACATTATGATAATTGAAACTAAGTCAGTCGTAATTGTAACTAAACTATAAATACGAGAGAAAATAAATATTTTGTGTAATCGTTTCGATAATAATTATTGTTGATAAATGAATAACGCTTACTAATTAAGAAACAAAGAAAGCAAAATTATTACTTAATAAAATAAACTCTTACCGAAGATCTTGTTTAGGAAATTATTATTATTGTTTACTTCTTGAATGTGATTCAAAAGTATATGACTTCAATTTAAGAATGAGGCACGCTATTTATATACACACACATTCTGTTAAATGGTTTTATTGATAATATATTGATAAGATATTTGCTAGATGTGCGTTAACGCACCGGAAAAGTAAAAAGATAGTAATAGATTTAAGAAGTTACTGTACTAATTAAAATAAACAAAGTTTGTCTTCAAAAAAATGATTCGTGCTTCAAACTTTATTGTTGTCATTGGTAAAAAAGATATAATGTCCAAGATAAAAATATTAAAAAAAAACTAATAAATACGAGTACTTCCTTTTTCAAGCTCAGCACTGATTTTTTGGGTTTTGAGACCTCCTAATTACGAATCTAAAATCGATTTTTTTCTATTACTCCAGAGTTTTTCACAATACACATTTATGAAAATGTACAAATGGTCAAATGGACAGAATGGACAATGGGCAAAGAAGAGTATTTGTTTCCATTATGAAGTAAAACTGCCTTTAAACCAGGGCTGCGGAGTCGTCCTCAAAAATTGGCGACTCCGACTCCAATATCTTTAAATTTTAAATCCGACTCCGACTCCGAGTGCGACTCCTATATATAACGGAAAATATTTAAAATTTGTAACGAAGAACAAAGACTAGTTTTATTTTGTAGCGTATTTTTTTAATACTTTCATCTTTCTTTATTCCGGAATTTCCATAATTTTTTAAAATAAATTTTTTAGTTGATCCGCATTAAGTCCTAACCACAATGAGTTATGGCGCGTCCACACGACACAAACATGCGTAGAACGTGCTTTTTCCCCATATGAAATTTATGTAATTTTGCACGGGCAAGCATAATGACATAATCAAACGCACGTCCTAGAAAGGCATGCGTGACGTATGAAATTCGTCCACACGACACGGCTAAAAATTACCGACTCTGAAAAAGGACGCCCATACTTTTAGAGGTCGTAAAAAACCCATATAAAAGCAAGTTGAAGGTGCAAACATGCTTATAAATGTCGTGTGGACGGGCCATTACCCAAATTATGTGTAGTTCAATTAGTTCTTTTTGAAATATGTACTTCAATCAATAATTAATAATTTTTATTATTTATAGTTGTGTTATTTTACGCAAATAAAAATTTGAAAATTGTTTTAAAAAAAAAGTATGGCTTTTTTCCTAGTAGAAAACAAAAGGAAAAATTACAATATGTAATTTGTAAAAGGAGTCGGTGTCGACAATTTTTTTGATTGTTTTGCCGACTCCGACTCCAGTAACTAGAAAATTCCTTCCGACTCCGACTCCGCAGCCCTGCTTTAAACTCCTTTTTGACGCATCAATATAGAGTCTCCAGTCATTCACATCGTATTTTATGCAGTACATCTTACGTAAAGCCTAGTATGGAGTTCGAACGGAATTCCGTTCCCCATATAAAATACACGTAAGAAGATGCACGGAATTCCGTTCACCAAATTTTTCCGTGCACTTTTTGTTTTATGAGTACGCAGTTCGAACGGAAAACTTTTGGTAATATTTAGCTTGTGCAATTCTCTAACAGGTGGCTTCCAGAAATTGGAGACTTTTTTCCGTTCATGTTGGAACGGAATAAATGTTAGACAATTATTCCGTGTTGTGTGTTAGGTAATTTTGACAGGACGAATGAAAAACAGCTATTGCCGTCAGTTCGTGGTTTTATATGTGATTTTTAACAGTCAGCTGTTCGCTTTTTCTCAACTGTTAGCTTTTCTCCACGGTATTCTACACGCAATTTTTCCGTGTAGAAATATTTACCAAAAATGCTGAACGGAATTCCGTGCGAACTCCATACTAGGCTTAATCCGGGAATGTCTTTGCAATAGGCGAGATCTGCATGTAGAGAGTCGGGCGGGAATTCCCGGGAAATCGAGAGAAAATGCATTTCCAGTTTCGCGGGAAAAAAACTAAATTTCCCGGGAAAAATTTATTGTTTCAAATCGCAAATTTTCTTGGAAAAATCTTGAAAACACTAACTATTTCAAGGTTTTAAATTTAAAATAAGTTACTGTTATATCAAAATCCTTGTTTTCTATATAAAGCTAGCTGTAACCCGGTGCACCTTGTAGCACCCATCATAGCGAAATAAAAGAAATTGTAAAAAATATTTGGCAACGAAGATTTCCTATCCACGTGACTCAGGTGGAGCCAGGTGCAAATTACACTACCCATCACTCGATACTCACATCAAAAAGGTTTGTGTATGATGGGGGTATTTGGGGTATTACACTAAGCATTCATTTGTCTTCCTCTTTTTCGTGTAACGATTGTGATGCCTTTGTAGTTGTAACAATAAACGTTACGCGGGAAATAGAAGCATTCACTGATGAATGAAGAAGCTATCCTTGTGTATCTTAGAAGTGCTTCTCTTCCGTATCCCTATCCATATCTTTTTTACCATTGCATGTCATTAGCAAGAAGCAGTTTGTTCGATTATCTTCTAATTAGCTTCCTGGGAAGCTATTTTGAAGTTTTAAGTTTTGCAAGCAGAGATCCAGGGAATCTCTCAAAACAAAAAATTTACCAACAAAGTTGAGAATGACTTATTTGTAGTCATATGCACAGGAAAATCTTCCAAAATGCTTCTGAAGCACGCCCAGGAAGCACTTCTAATTTGATTCCAGAGGAAGCGGCTTCCACTTTTCCCGCTGGGGTGAATGAGAAGGGGAATTTCTTATAGTTTTCGCAGACCCCGGAGTCATAACCTTCTATATTTACAAGCCATGAACAAGAAAAATATTGAGAGCGAATTTCCGCTCAATCGGACTACAACTCGGTGAAGTCACGTTATGTTGTTAGTGTAATTTTTAGAATTTGGAAGAATTTGGTAGTCCGATTCTCTCAATATCTATTCTTGTTCATGGCTTGTAAATATAGAAGGTTATGCCGGATTGCGATGTTATAATTGTTTTAGTGTAATGGATGGGTGAGTCTGGCAAATTTTCTGGCTCAAAAGTGAGGAGATATACGATGTATGACATATACTTCCCTGCGACCCCTTTTCTAAAAAACTATACGAAATGATGGATAGTGTCACTTGCATCATTGCCATTGGAACAGCGGCACATCACAGTTGCTTCTTTTTGAAATTTTAAAGCAAGACAATATTGGCACAATTTACCCGTCTGGACCGGACGGGACCAATCATATTTTGAATTAATTTACTTGTATCTTTTTCATTTATTTTTTAAACAGTAATTGTTCCTCCTAATTCCCATTTCACTCCTTATTCCTAATAGGTTTTATTCTTCCCGGGTTCCCGGGGATCCCGGGAAAATGAACTTATTTTTCCCGTTTCCCGGGAACAAAAATAATCCGATAAACGTGACTCTCTATAAACTGCAAGTTTCGCAAAAAAATGTGAGTTCCTTCTCTCTTTTCCGGTACTAGCAGAATGACGTTTTTCTGTTGTAATCTCGAACCAAGAAGTTCCGCGGCATCCTTAGGTAGTCCTAAATCTATCGTCAAATCATTCAATCCTATCTGATTAAACGGTTGTGGTTGAGAAGAGAGGTCAAAGTTAGGATCTAGATTTAGCTGGTCTTCTGGGCAAGAACTTTCAGATGCATAGTAAAAGTATAAGATTTTTTGTTCTTTCTCATTTTAAAATAGCCAAACATTGATGATCTTGCGTACAAAAAAACCTGTTTCCATCTTTATCTACTAGAGGTTAGCTGAACGAAATTGTAATTCTGCTGAACCTTCGTAGAAAACGCAATCTTCAACAAAGAAAAAATGTTTAAGAGCAAATAATTTAAAAAATGGCTAAAAATGGTCAACTTTGAATGACGATTTCTCGTTCACCGTTGCCCGTACGGAGAATTACAAAATAGGAAATTCTTCGTTTTTTCAAGACCTTTCTTTTCTCTGAACATTTATGTATACCCAGGATGCCGTAAAACGAGTTATAACCGTATAAATAAAAAAAAGAAAAAAACGTGATTTTTCGAAAAAAAAATAGTTTTGTTTTTCGATTATATTTTGAATTACAAATGGTAAAAAAAAATTTTAAAAACGCATTTCGATGGGAAATTTAATTTTCTACAGAAAAGTATTTTAGTAAAAATCACGAATTTCGCTTTGTTTTCGAGTTATTTCGAAAAACCTGAAAAGGGAAACTTAGGGTCGGCGCTCAAAAACGCACCCCTCAAAAAAGAGGCACTTTGTGATTTTATCATATTTAGGTGTTCAACTAACATATTAAACAATAAAAACCCGTTAACGCAATTCTCCCTTAGTACCGTTGATTTTTCCATAATTTTATCAGTCTAAATTATGAAATAACAAAAATTCCATTTCTTCATAATTGGGCTGTGATGGAAACTTTTGACTATTTTTCCCGTAATCAGCACCCAAAAATATAGGAGAAACAACACTTGAACATTAAAAAGGTTTTTCGTTGTAGGTCTGTGTAATTATTTAGCACCGAAGTTACAGAATTTAGTTAGAAATCTTATTCTTGTCAACGAACGACCAAAACGACATTGCTGTTACACGCGCCATTACAATTTGGAATCAATATAATAAGGATATAAGACTTCTATGACTATCATTGTATGAAACAGAAGGCAAAGTTAAAAGTAAAATCAAAGCGATATAAAGTAATTGAAAGCGGCCAGAAGATTTCACTGGATATTAAGGATAAAATGCTCAATTATTTGTGTAATAATCTAAGTTCGAAGACTATGTATGTCATGTCGTTCAGGTCATGGTGCAGTCTTGCAGTAAGCTAAGTTTGAAGGATAGAAGAGAGTAGGATCTCAGCGCGGAAAATTGGAAGCGCTGCTCAGGGGAGATAATTACTGGAGTTTTTAGAAATTTTATAGAACGAAGTAAAAGGGGCGATTAGCTTGGTAGACCATAAGGCTGGTCGTCCACTGGAAGCATATTCGAATGGCTACGCGCTTTCGCTATATGAGCATCTACCCGAGGCTATGCGCGACAGATCCAGCATAAAGAATTTCATATAAACATTGTCCACTGCAAGCGACTTTGAGCGGGCGGGACACGCACGAAGTCGCGCGAATCCAATTTGATTTGAGTCAGAAAGGGTTTTCTCTCATCATCTCATTGTGATTCGTGCGGTCATATTCCCCTTTGTGGGATATGAAAAATAAAAAGTATCACTCCCGCAATATACAGAGCAATCTAAGTAAAAAGGTTCGCAGGAGGAATAGTCTGTCTGAAGTTAGAATCCCTGATTATAATTGGCGCTATGACATCCAAATTAGATTGGAATGTGTTGGGGCTCATGCGATAATAATCGAAGAATTTAAGGGGATTTCCCTCTAATTCGTTGTGTCTGTAGATGATGAAACTCCCCCAGACACCTCTTCTTTTCCAAAATGGGGCTAACCTAATATGCTCGTCTTTTTTTTATTAATCCTACGTCTCATCAACCTAGAATTTTCCAAAAAATACATATCCTCTTCTTCCGTCACAATATTATTACTTCAAAGTTCACTTCAAACTGAACAGCACGAAAAGTTTGCAGTGAACGACTCCTGTCGCGTGTACCTGCGTATCTCAGAGCCACATGTAACCGCCTGTAGCTGCTCATGTAGCGAAAGCGCGTAACCGCTCAAATACGCTTCCAGTGGAAGATCAGCCTGAAGGGTGACATTTAGCATACTCAATAGGCCGAATCTAAACTTAACCTAAGGGCATTAGTTATCTTCGGACTTGGAAGTTTTTTGAGTTGATTTAACAACACTTTTGGAGAAAAGTGTACCGATTGAATCAATCTGGTATTGCAACAAAATGATTACGTTTGCACTGGCATGGAAATTGTAATGGCTAATTTTTAGAGGAACGAGGGTAAGAAATTTTTTATGTAGACTGAAATTAATAATTAAATCAATGTCTCGGTTAAGTGAATGGAACATGAGATGAAAGTAAAAAGAATATTGATAAGTGACGCAGTCTGTCGAAGGAGTTTGAAATATCCAGAGTACCCAAAGACTACTCACAGAAATGATACAAAATTTGGTTGTATTCATTATCGTATCTGAGGCTCTGGAGATAATTGTTATTGGGGTGATATTTACAGTAATAACTATCATCTTTTTGCCAGTTCCTTATCAGCCGAAGCGCCTGAATAGACTCCAGAGTGAATTAGTTGGGTTGTGTGTGAGTTTGACCCTTTCGGTCCACACGATCAACTTCCCAGTATGATGAACGAAGACAGAATAAACTGACTTCTGAGAAAATAGTAATATGTAGGTTTAGCGCTAGTGGAAAATTGACGAGTACCAGATCTGGTGCCAAAGTAATCTTGAAAGAAGCTAGTTCAAATAACTATGATAGTGGTAAATCCACAAGATTTTTCAAGAGAATTTATTTTTCCTGAACGAAGCAAACTTCGTTCGCTACGCTAAAGCGTATTGAGTGTGTTGAAGCGGCGCTGAAAACCGGGAAGCGACTTCATTTGGAAATTCGAACGATTTCAGGAGATATTACCCGGGGTCTACAGGTGCGTTTTTTATCGCATAAATTTTGGATGGAGCCAATCAAAACACGCGATTCTTACGATAAAAAAACGCATGAGAGCAAACGCATACGAGAACGCATAAGATAGACGTAGGCAACAATTTTGACATTTGCTCTTAATAATGGCGGATTTAAAATTAAAACAAAAAAATGTAATAAAATTACTTAGTTTTCACTAAGTTTACAAAGCGACCGCCTGTTAATACTTAGATTTTGGTCAGACAAACAAAAAATTGTATGGGCACGGAGGGGAGTCGTAACCGTTTAGCCGATAGGGCCGGTTTAACATTTTCTTTTGGTAGAGTGACTTTTACATGTATCTATGTATATTTTGATGTTAACATTGGCTTTGGTTTGTCGCTCTTTCTCATGCTCTGCATAGCCTATTCTATCCTTTGAGCTAAGCTTACTACCGCACATTTGACCATGATAGTCCCAGTCGAAATAAACTGACTACTTAGAAAATAGAAATAATTTTAGCACTAGTGGGAGACCGACTAGTTCCAGTACTGGTGCCAAAGTAATCCTGAGAGGAGCTAGTTCAAATCACGATATCAGTGGTAAGCCCACAAGATTTTTTTAAGGAATTTGTTTTGTAGTTAGTAGTTTTGTTAGTTCAAAATGAATTAATTCTCAAAGTACTTCAAAATGAATTAGTTCTCCAAGAAGTTCCAATGAATTAGTTCTCCAAGAAATTCAAAATGACTTAGTTCTCGAAGTATTACTTCAAAGTGAATTAGTTCTCCAAATAGTTCAAAATAAATTAGTTCTCGAACCACTTCAAAATGAAATAGTTCTCCAAGAACTTCAAAATGAATTAGTTCTCCGAGTACTTCAAATTGAATTAGTTCTCGAAATATTTAAAAGTAATACAGATGGGGGCAATTGACCCCATCGTAGGACAACGCTGTACAAAAGTAGTTGGTTGTTTTCATATAAAAGATATTCAACTGAAAACTACAACTCCCTCCTTAGAAAGTAGTTATTCTTCTAGTCTTAGAACTAGTTCACTTTCCCACTTTCGTTCAAAAACTACGTGGTTAACTACAACATAACAACTAGCATAACTTTTTGAAGTTCAAAAATTCCCGTGGTTAACCATAGTAAGACGCGCTCCGTGTCGTTTTCAGTCGCCGTCGAATTGCGTGAACTGGCCCTTGAATAACAACTGTGCCTTTGTATGTTGAATCTTATGATGATGAATTTCGTATTGTATTTCAGGATTTTAATGAACTTCCATTACTGCATTTAACCGTATCCTAATTGCAATAACTGCTAACAACTATAAACCAGCAGCGTAGCTGTCTGTCATACCGAAACTTTTTGAATCGATAATTTATTCTGCAATCGCGCCCATATGCAAGTAGCTTCCCTCAACGAATCAACATGGTTTTCTTGCAGCTCGTTCCACCACCAACAATCTACTTGAGTTCAGTAGTTCACTTCTCATGCTGTTGAGGATTTCGTTTCCTGCTGCCAAACTGATTGTGTTTACACGGATTTTAGTAAGGCATTCGACAAGCTCTTCCACTCCATTATACTTTTTAAACTAAGTAAAATAGGATTTTCACAAGCCCTTCTAAAATGGTTCCAGTCTTACTAAGCTGACAGGACCTACCAACTTGATTTTCGTGGATCCAAATCTGGAACCATTGAAGCGTCATCCGGGGTCCCTCAAGGCAGTCATCTTGGTCCTCTCCTCTTTAGGCTGCTCGCACACTGCATCAGAATTTGTACGAATTTGTGAGAACCATTACTTGAATATGGGTCCCAGGTTTGGTCTCCTCACTACTCTGAGGACTAACACTAAGTCATCTTCCTTGGAAAGACCCATTAGTTTTGCCATCATACGAATACCGTCTTAAGTTACTCAACTTAAGCACTCTCCACAAGCGTCGTGAGGTGGCCGATGTTGTATTCCTTCATCAGCTCCTCAATGGAAGGGTTGACTCAGGTTTTCTAAGGGTCTCAACGTTCTAAACTCTATCATCTACGCTGCATACTGGACGTACCCTACGTCAACGTGCGCGGTTTAGAGAGAGCAGTTATAATTTGAGAGGGCCAGCTCTCTTACAACCCCTCTAACATCATTTACGGTAGATTTGAACACGTAAATCGCAAGTTCATTAAGGTGAACAAAAATTAAAACTACCCCTCTGGAAGTTAATAGGGTGGACTTTTACAGTTTTAGATAGGTGGGAGTATTCTGCGTACACTGATACCTTACGCATGAAAATAGGTCATAGGGTTACAAAAATACAGGGTGATATGTAAAACTCTAAAGAAAAAACTTCAAAACACCCTAGCGGCTAAATCGTTACGATTTCCACCCCCTCCCAAAAGATTTTTTGTTCGTCCAACCAAAAGCTATCAACAGCCGGCCGCTTTGTAAAGTTAACGTATACACCCTGTATAATAGCGTTGTCAATTGGAAAATCGGGTTTCTGCTGACTTATAAAAATACGGAAATTTTCAACTAGCGCTAGAACCAAAACGGTGAGTCGGATAGAGATACTTGAGTAGTGAGATCTGTAGGAAATTTTGTGCTCTTTCATTTAGTATAGGAATGTTATTGCCGAAAAGTTAATAGTTTCCGAGTTATAAGCGAAAACCCGCGAAAAAGTCCGAATTTTTTCATATTTTTGCATTTTTCTTAATGTTCCGTTACGAAATTTTGTCAGCAAACCTCAGATTCGGATTCAGCACCCCAAAATACATAAAAAACCGAAGAAATTAAAACTACCCCAAAACTTTCTCACTAGGGGCTCTTTTATTCACAAATTCACTGGATTAAATAAGCGCATAAGCGATTGATGAAAACTGGACTTGATATAACACGAGTAACAGTTTAAAATTTTAATTAATGCCTCTCTTAACTGGAAATTTAATCTCAGAATAGGATACAATGTTTATAATTGTAGCTATATGTCAATTGTTACAAGTCATCATATGCAACACTTCCATATACGTATCTTTAACATAACAAGTCCACTTACACCAAAAGTTTTTACCACTTGACACAAAAATCACAATCTACTTAACGCTTTATACATAAATACCTGACCCTATGCCACTTTAAAAGCTGAATATAAAATGCCTTCGCCATAATCTTTCACAATTGATATCGATTTTCTCAACATTATAATAATTGACTCAGGCTTGTATACATCACATAAATGTAAAATCTAATTTCCACTTACAATATTAAAATTTCAGGAGGCCATCTCCATATCTATTGACAGAAAAGCGAAATCCGAAGTTTTTATAAAAATGAGAAAATAACCAAAAAAAACCTAAAAGAAATAATATAATTAAATTAATTTTTCACAAAAAATTTTTTTACATCATTTCTCTTCGCTTCCTTAGTTTCTTTATACATGCATAAAGCCCCACTATAATATGTATAGTGGTTCTAGATAAAATATTTTTAGAAAATGTAGATAATGTACATACTATTAAAAATTCCCTTTGAACAGATTCATAGACGTATGGAGAGTAATGCAATAGACGTAGAAGACGCAAAAAAGTTTGTGATGTGAAATAATATTTCTTTGATGATAAGTAACTGATTGGTAAACATCCAACAACACAAAAGTGTTCGTTAAGAAAATATTGAAAGCAGACAATTCAACTTTAAAGTTGAGAAATTAAAGCAAACAATTCAAAAGAGAGAAGGAAAAATGATAACATCCAAAGTGATGGTACCTTTTTGTTTGAATTTTTAAGATTATTTACATTGATTTAATTTTGTGTAAATAAGAAAAAAAAAACATATCGTCTAACAATGAATCGTTCCAAGTTATGTTTCTTATTATATTGGAATATAACACAAGTTTTAGTCAAGTATGTTAATTTTGAAATTTTGAATTCTGTGTAGACGACAACTAGATCAATGAATGCAAGAGCGTTTTGATAAGCAAAATTATTTTTAATCAATGCTTCATATCCCTCGTTCCCTATTATGATAACAAATTGTTAGAATTATCATTCCTTATCCGAATATTCTTGTGAATTAGCAGATTGTTCTGTCTCTCTCACATTTTAAGATTATGATATCAATAACACATAAATGGATGCAGCAAAAAGCATCATTTAGTTAACTCTTAAGAGTACATATTTGCAAAAGAAGTAGTCTAAGAAAAAAAGGTGGAAATCTTAAATAATACAAAGAAGAAGAGGGAGTGAAAATTAAGCTATTATCGATAAATGAAATTCACACCCTTTTAGGAAAGCTAAACAGAAATATTGAAGCAGACACAAAATTAACAGCAAATAACCCCTAGGACTTATATACTTGGAAAGTATAAGTGAAAATACAGACTACATTATCTCCAACTTGGTTTTTTATACTAACAGTTCGTCATGTCATTCACGTCATCGTGCAATGTCTTAGCTCGAAAATAGAAAAAGGATATGATAGGTTAAGGGTGAAGTCTGGAGGGTGCATGAGGAGAAGGCAGTGAGCCTCGCTTTTGAACTCTTGGATGTTGTATGAGTTCATTTTCTTAACCACCCGGTTGAATCACAACAGTCGGGGTTAGCAGGAGACAGCCTCGTCGGAATGTTATGCCTCCTGAAACAAGAGAATCCCGCTAACCAGCAAAGGCAGTGACACCGTGGTACCAGACTACACTGTAAAAAATTTCTGTGGTAATTTTACAAAAAAAAATACTGGAAGTTTTATTCACAAGCAGTTTTGTAAATTTGCAATATATATTATTAGGAATATTCCTAATCTACTTTACATATTTTTACCAACTGTGTAGTAAATATAAATTATTTGTGGGATGTAAAAATACAATCAGTATTGGAGCTTTCTCTTCATAGTTTTGTAAATTTCCAAAACTCTTGTTGCAACTTTTTACCAGAGAGAGACGAAAAAGGAAAAACCCAAAGCTGAAGATTACCGCCCTGTGCCAATGTGCTTGGCCCTGCCTGAAATATTTCCAAGCGCCAAATTTTATTCTTAGGGCCTGTGTGAATTCTATGACTAAAATTTAGTGTCGATAATACAGTATTTAGTCTTTTGGTGAGTAGACTAAATTTTTCGACAGTTGACTAAATTGTTGTTATGGTTACAATTTAAATTTTTGAATAACTGATAGAATTTAGTCATCAAAAGAATTCGCACAGCAATTCCCTACATTATCCACAAAAACTGCAAAATTTAGTTTAGTCATCAATTTAGTTACTATTCGCACAGGCCCTTAGTTAGCATTTTGCTCACAATGCCTTGTTAAGCATATACGTGAGGCAATGCCTATCAAAATTTCTTGGCTGTTACAAGCACTGCCCAGACCCTGGCAAAGTCAAAGGTCTGGCCTTAACTTAAAAGCAATTGGGTTTATATGCTTAGTATTTCATTGTTACCTGTGAATTATATCCACGAGAGGAAAAATTTAAACCTTACATTCCAATAACCGATTAGTAATTTTACTGAAAATTTATGTTCTAAAATTACGCCTCTTTAGTAAAATTACAGTACAAAGTGTTAGGATTTTTTCAGTACATGACATTGATAAATATATAAGAAATATTGTAATTTTCCTACATAAACGACTTAGAAAAATACACAACATTGTGTAAAATGTACGTCACATCCATTTAATCAACATTTTCCAATTTCATTTTGTGAAGTTACAAAATTTATAGTAAAATTACAATAATTGTGTAGTAAATTAGTATTTCATATCGCGATTTGTAATTTTACTGCACATTTACACTGTGAATTTAATATTTTTTTACAGTGTACCCCGTGAACAAAGAGGTTCACCATCCGCTAGGTGAAGGCTCGACCTAAACGGAACTTTCGTACCCTATTATTACCGGTTAAGCCGGCGGGATGCCTTTTTAGGGCTACCTACGTTGAACAAGAAGCTCAAAAACAAAATTCCAACAAGACGGGATTGGAAAAGTGGGCAGTTTTAACAGACATGGACACAGTAATCTTCACAGACGGTTCAAAGGTGAACTGCGAAGAAGGTGTTGGGTTCTTCTCGGAATCATGTAATATAGACAAAAATTTCCGGCTCCCGGCGGATCCAAGGTCATCCAAATCCAATGCGACTGGTAGGGACTACATTTCGCCTATGTTTCTAAAAATACTAATACCTAGTCTATTGCCTATTTTAATTCACATTCTCACAATCTGCCTCGCAGTATCAAAGTTTCCCTGGTCTTAGAACATGCTATAATCATGACCGTTCCCAAGTTCCTTTCTCCTAGTTATTTTCCATTTCTGGCTAAGGTCCTTGAAAAGCTTATAGCTACTCAAATAATTTTGTATAAGGCAATCTGTATATGCGCAATTGTATATGCGCAATCATCACAGCTGCGGAACTGCGCTCCTTAAAGGCCGCCATACACGGTCGAATTAGGTGTACATCCAGATTTTCATCAAACCCATGCGCGCAACGAGTTTTGATCGGCCGACCGGCTCACAATCGATAGTTTTGGTTTTACATCCGCATTTCGATGTACCTCCAATTTGACCGTGTATGGGGGCCTTAAGTCACGACCGATATTCGCAATTCCTTTGACAAAGATCGCGTTTGCTGTCTACTGCTGCTTGAATTCTCAAAAGTTTTCGATAGCATCAATCACTCCCTGCTTCTACGAAAACTGGCCTCACAAGCACAATTATCTCTTTCTGCTCACCTGGAACCATGACATGGATACTCTGATGAACAGGACACGGAGATCTCCGCAGACCTTGTGGATCGACATGGGGTGAACAAGCGAAAGTCATGTTCGATATACACCACCATCATTAGAGGGCCATGGTCACTTACGGTGGCACAGAATGGCGCTCAAAAGTTTCATAAATCTTTTTAGCAAAATTCAAAGAATCACCTGCCTTTCCAACAAGCGAGTGCACCCGTACCTCGCCGACGGCTGACTGAAAGCGAATGGCTACCTGGGCGCTGGTCTTGGGCGAGGACATTCTATAATCCTTACTAATATTATAAATTCGAAAGTAACTCTGTCTGTCTGTCTGTTACGCTTTCACGCCTAAACCGCTGAACCCATTTTGATGAAATTTGTTACAGAGATAGATTAGACCTTGGAGAAGGACATAGGCTACTTTTTGTCACGAAAAAAGGCTTGAAGGGGTTGAAATAGGGAATGAAAATTTGTATGGGAGTCCGTTATTATTTTATAAATAAAAAAGTGAATGTTTGTCTGTCTGTACGCAATAGGCTCCTACACCGTGTAGCCGATCTTAATGTAATTTTAACCATGAGCTATTTATATTACTTTCTAAAGCCACTCCTAGAAGGCGCTGTCTTGGAGAGCTTCGGTGAAAATCATCGCCGAGCTTTGAATTTTTGCATGAAGGTCCGTGGGGGTCTCCCATGATGCACCTCGAAGCCAGAAATATGTATGGTTGAATTCGCCAATTTTATTTCGATTCCAAAGAAAGTGGGTTTCTAGGGGTTTTTAAGATTGTGTTCCGATTCCAATGAAAATCGGTACCTGGGATTTTTAAGGTAGCAAATAACGAATTTATGATCAGTACTTATAATTTCAAAATCGAATTTTGTTAATTTTGTTCCGATTCCAATAAAAGTGGGTATCTAGGGGTTTTTAAGGTAGAAAATATCGAATTTATGGTCAAAACTTATAAATTCAAAATTGTGCGGCTAAGTGTCATTTCCCGGTTAGCTGTATGTATGTATGTAGGTTTTTCAAGAGTTGGAAAATCCGAAAATCTTGACATTCTAGCTACAAACGGAAAAACATTGAACATAGTGAATCCTGAAGCTCTCTAAGCAATCGGTTGAGAATTGATCAACAAAGTTTTTTGGAAAGATGGTAAGGAGAAGCGGAAATGTGGGATTTATTTAATAGATAAAAAGGAAGCGAGGGAGACCCAACCTCCTCTGGAAGGATGGCGTAGACCAGGACGCCCAAAGCTTAGGGATGGCAAACTGGATGACATCGGCTCAGAATCGGGACCCGTGGAGAGAGCAGTTGCGAGAGACCAGGACCGGATCCCGGTCGTAAAGCTGAGATTTTGTATTTAGGGGTTGTGGGTACGAGAAAGCGATTGGTGATGTCCCGTTCGCAACAACAATTTAACAATTTGATGTTGAAGGCCTCCGTCTATTTGCCGCAGTAAAAAAACCCTTAGTTGCAGAACAACAATCGGCCTACGATAAAGTTACCACTACGGTAACAAGAGCTTCTACTTTAAGAATGAGAAGATCACGATTACAGCATGCCCATGCACACCAATGTTATGATGGTCCAATGGATAAATTGTGGCAATAATGACATGTTTTAAAATTTCAAAAAGCACCTGGAATGTGCTGTTCCAATGGCAAAGCTGATTTGTCACCACTGAATATTCCATCCGTGTCACTGAGGGCTTACGTGGATATAACTTTTTCGTTGTTCGAACATGTTTTACTACTTCCTTTATTTCGCTTCGATGGGTGCAGCGAGGCGCAACGGGTTCCAGCTATTGCGTATAAAATTATTAATGCCACCCACCATTTGAAACCAATTAACTTCAAATTTTGCACATATGCGTAGTTTTCTTGGCAATGCAATGTGACCATTTTATCCAAAAATAAAGATGGAGGTTCAAGGATGGCGGCCGATTTTTGCATTTGTCTTCCTCCACCCCCGACCTGGGTATCAAATGAAAGAGTATGACAAGTAGAATACAGTTAGCGGTGTAGCGTCAATCCAAATTCAAAATGGGGGCTAACACAAAATGGCGGAAGACATATCTTCGACCAAAAATTAGAAAATATAACCGATTAACAAAATGTCAGAAGACATATAATAGACTAAAAAGAAGAAAATAAAATATATGTGATATATTTTATCAGCTTTGCCTATTGTATATATTTGAAGACAATCGTTTTTCAGGAGTAAACTCCAGTCACGCGTCGGAGTTGACACGCACTTTCTTTTTTTATAGGCAATTCTAAATTTTTATATCTCAAGATCTTTAGATCTCAAAATTTGAACAACCTTCCCTGGGCATACAAGACAGGCTAACCTTGACTTTTCCAAAGTACCGCAGGGTGGACTAGTATGGTGCATCGATGACTCCAAAAGAGACAAGGGTGGGCGCCGGAATCTGGAGTGAAAGCCCCAGATTCAGTAGAGCGACTAGCCTAAGCACCTAGGCAATCTAAATTGATTTGGAACTGCCATCACGCTCTCAATCAATATACCGTTGTTTGGGCCCCGGTGTACAGAACATGCGAAGTTCCACAGGGATCCGTCCTGGGGCCTCTCGTATAGATCACAATATATAAGGATGTGTTGTGGCTACGCCTCCTGAAAGGACCAGTTACGACGCCTCGATGAGATCGAATTGTGCGCAAACATAGCGATCTAGGAAATTAAAGCGTGACCTAAAAGCGCAAGTCTGGCGTATGCTGAGCACAAAACTGGAGTGTACGTAAGGAGCAAGGTACGCGAACAGATCATTCACTCACAGTCCGCTTTAACATATCTGAGAGTATCGACGGGCGGCTAAATTTTAAAGTACACTTGGAGGGCATGCCGGGTAAAGCGTCCAGTATTCGTGCTGCACTTCCAAGAATTCTCGGAACGTGGGGGCCCTAGGCCGTGTCGTGGCCTCCTGATGGGGAGGGTGGTTATGGTTAGCTCAGTCCTGCTATACGCAGCGTCAGAGTGGGACAGCAGCTTCGAGCAGGACTACAGAAAATGGAGGGTCGCATAGAGACTAAACGCCTACGGCGCCTGCAAGGCATGCTTCAACGATGCGTCGTGCTTAATACCGGAGCTGATCCTCATAGACATACTGGCGAAAGAAGGCGGGCCGGTGCGAAGTTAACTCGGCCAATGTTTATAAATAAGAATCATGGCCGTTATTTACATAATCTTCTAGGAATACTGGATTTTATATAAATTGAGTATAATGAAACTTGAAATGAGCTATTCAATAACTTACAATTTGAAAAATAAAAAGATCATGTCAAACGCTCAGTTACTCTCAAATTCCGGGTGGGTATTGCTAGAGCTACCCACCATACCCACATTATGCGCCGGCTATGATCAGACCAAATACTATACAGATAACTACAAAATTTTACTAATAGAAATGAGAATTGTATTGTATTTAAAAAGTAAACAAAAAATAAATCAAATCATATTTTTATTAAAGATCAACTTTTCAATTAACATGGTAGAATTTGACTTCAATTTTATTCATACTTAATTGTCATCGTAACAGAAAACGACAACCAACAGGAGAGATTCACCAAATACCAACCCACATTCATAAAGTGTAACATAAAAATATAATTTAGTCACCTTGAACCAGTTCTAATAAATTTAATTTTAATACATCACTTTTAAATCTCCCTAAAAAATCTCAAAACAAGTCGCGACCTCTTAAACACTCCTCTTTCCAGTCCTTTTTGAATTAAATCGGATTAACATTTTTTTTACATTAAATTTGCTTCATTTTCGTGTGCACAGAGGGTAGATACAAAAGCAACAAATCAATTCGGCTTATAAAGGTGTAAAAAGTTAATTAAATTGTATACAGGAAAGGTTTTTAGAAATTTGTTACATACAGAATGAAATTAGTGAAAATTTCTTAAAATCAATAATGTTTTAAATAATCAAAAAATAAAGGCTAATGAAATAATTTTCACGAGTATAATTTAAGTGCCATGAACTGAAAGTAAATTTCATTAATTAAGCAACCAACACTCATTTTTATAAATCTATTGAATCTTGTAACCGTGATGTATTTAAGTAAAAGACGTGGGACATTAATGTGGGTAGTACTTAACAGAAGATTAGTTATGAAATAATGCAAAATCTATGTATCATTACATGAGTAGTAACGTAAAAAATTTAAATGGTAATTTATTTTAAAAAATTAATGAAAACCCCCCTCTTGTGGTCGTATCGCATTATAGTCTAGGTAACATTGTTGTAACCATGCTAACAGCATCAACTGGAATACTAAGCATCGTGCTTTATTGAGTTATAGCTTTCATCAACTAAAAAATAGGTCATACGTTAATTATTTTAAATAAAAATTAAAGCAATCTACCTACACTAACAAGTATTACTAGATTCATTTATCAAGATGAAATTGCCGTGCAGCGCTATAAAATTCTTTGGTGGTTAACTACAAATACATATATTACTCTCCATTCTTTCGGCCACCTTGTTGGTCTTATAATTTGCATAAATAGCACAACGTAGTTACTAAAATTCCGGACTCTTTATTACGCAGATTAATCACGGATTAAATTAAATTTGGTCTGACTTCTGCGTGTTACCAATTTTTTCTCAATAAATTATTATAATTACGTGCTACCTCCATAAATCTTTGAATCAAATACAATAAGCACAAAACATCTTCAATTCAGAATTACTAATTGATCTCTTGTTGCATTTTTTTGTGCAAGTCCAACGAAAATATCAAAAAAAATTTAATAAAAATTGTTACCTCAACGTAATCGACGCACAGTGGGGCCAAATCCAAAAAAGCTGGCCAAAAGTCGAAAAGTGTTCTAAATGATCTCAAATTGTTCACTCGGGGGTTTTCGGGGTCGCTGATTACGAATCCGTTATCAGAATTGAGATTTTCAAAATGGCGGACTCAATATGGTGGACATAACCTCCCCAAAAAGTCAAAATCTTTAGTAAATAATACCCAAATATATGAATCGGGAGTTTTCGGGGTCGCTGATTACGAATCCGTTATCAGAATTGACATTTTTAAAATGGCGGAATCAATATGGTGGATATAACCTGGGGTGGAAGCACGTAAGCCCAAGAAGTCGAAAACTTTAGTAAATAATACCCAAACATATTAATGTGGGGTATTCCGGGGCGCTGATTACGAATCCGATATCAGAATTGAGATTTTCAAAATGGCGGTCTCAATATGGTGGACATTACCTCCCCAAAAAGTAAAAATCTTGGCGGAGTTAATATGGCTACATGAGAAGTTTGGAAGGCTTCAAAAAGGACTAAAATATGTTTTCCTTATAATGTTGTCATTGTTTTGTATCTAAAATGTTATTAATATTATTTGAAACGTAAATTAAAAAAGTAATGTAAAGATTTAATGCTAATATCTACATTTCTTTCTAAATGAAGAAAATGGCCACAGATAATGGGAATAATACAAATTTAAATGAACCAGTTGAAGAAAGTATAAGATACGTTAAACCTCTAATGCCGGATCCACACGTTTGTCAAGGCTTGGCAAGCGTTCGCAAATTAAAAACGCTTGCTTAAAACAAACGTGTGGACGCATCACAAACGCTTGCCACAAACTTCCTTTGCAAGCATTCGCAAATTGAAAACGTTTGCTTTGGTTTGGGGAGCATCCACACTCGACCGGATCGGCCACAAGCGTCGCCAAGCTTACACGAGCCAAGCCGAACGCCTTCTCCACACGTTTGAATTTGCGAATGCTTGCCAAGCCTTGACAAACGTGTGGATCCGGCATAAAAATCATCGAAATAATGTATGTACATAAAATACGAACAAATTTAATTTTCACAAAAAAAGTTTAAGTCAGTCGTTAGGATTCGACTTTCTAGAAATATAAATTTTTTCAATACAAAATATGTCAGTACATACAGACATATCCATACATATATTAATCTTCATTGTATGCGTATATAGAGCTAGCTAAAGTATACGTGCCTTCACAGTTCAATATAAGCAAACGAGTTGACAAAATACCTTGTTTTTATTTCATTCGGTTCTGGTCTCTTATAACGATCAAACCAATTTTATTTAAAAAAATTAGTAAAAAAAGGCTAGGGGCAGCTATGGGCAGCTATTTTTTTATTCATTTTATAGCTTACATGTTTACCTAACACCTGATATGCGTTAAATCATCGAACACGACAGAACACCATAACTTTTTTATTATAAACCCTCTTTTTTTTGTTATTTAATTTTTAAAAATCAGGAACAATCCATAATTTTTTAACAATAATTCATTCATGAAATTTATCTTTAATAACCATATGGTTGTATTGCACTCACCTCCAGGAGTTGATTCCATTTTGTCTGATCTTAATCGGTGATGTTTTCAGACTTCCACGCCTTTTTTTGCAATTTCCTTTTTTTTCAACTAACCGAACAAAGAAATGCACCTTAAGCAGAGGTGTATTGCAACTGAAATTTCAGAGCAGATAATAGGTTTACGATTATTCTGTATGTATTTTCTGACACTTAGGGTATTACTGTTGCCAACCAAATATAGAAAAAAGCCAAGCTAAAACATTTTTTTTCGACTTTTGGCCAGCTTTTTTGGATTTGGCCCCACTGTGCGACGTTACTACATATTATCAACGACCTCTTAAGGAATAACGTTTATTTTAATCTGTCTAAAATTTCAATTGCACCTGTTAAGCTAAATGAATTGAAAGAGCTCCCACTTGTAAATTATACATCTTGCATCTTTCAGCTTGACGTGACTATAACACAACAAGTTCCACAAACTTTAATTAGTAGTGTAGTTTAAGTGGTTGTTTTATACATACATATATGTGGAACAAGTTCAATCAAAAGCAGCGAACATTGTGAAAATTCACCTGTGAACGTCAGCGGGCTTCAAATCTTAATTAATTCTCTAAAATTGTTTGCTTTCTATTTGTTGTTGTAGATAAAAACAACTTATATGTTTCAAATGTTGAATGGAGCCTTCCTAGTTAGGGATTCATATAGAGTTAAAAATTGTACATAAGAGCATATCAAGCACTCTCCAACTTGTTCAACTATTCAAATGAACGAATATAGAAAACAAAATTAAATTTAAAATGATTTGTGTGAAAATATGACAGTCGCAGTAAAAGTACCTTTCTGTATTAAAAAATTAATTTCTAAATCTTAGATCTATGGATTAAATGGTGTTTATTAGATAGAGCTAATGTTTGTGTTCAAAAGTGGACGTAAAAACGCTTAGGATGTACAACGTTTCAAGCAACCAGCCTGCAACTAGAAAAATATTGAAAAAGGTTTACAAAACTGTATTGAAAGACTTACATTTGAAGAATTTTCTTTTGAATATAGAAGAGTCATTGGGGGGTGCTACACAGGAGACTAAGACGCACTGGTGAAACCGGTTTTATGGGAGAGAAACGTAAAAAAGAAAGGGGAAAATGGCCTACTAATGTGTAGCACCCCCATTGAAAGTTGAGCAGAAAGTTGTGTCGTTAAACATTTTGTCAATCTAGGAAATGTTTTCTAGAACCGCAATTTTTTCATATTTTTATCAATCTTATTTTGATTCACCTTGATTGTTGACAATGACGTTTCACTGATTTGAAATCTTTGGGCTTTTTAAAAGAGGAGTAACCCTTAATCCTAATAGATTGCGTACACTTGATTTTGTGTTACTTCATAATTTTTCAAAGTAAAATTTGGTAGTACAATTTGTATTATACCGACATCAACAAAAACAGTATAACCGAATAGTTATAGCAGATAACAACTACAGAGTAATAATTAAAAAAATGAATAATATACATTAATATCTTTTCTTCAACCCGTTACTCTGGTTGTAAGAAATATCTTAATCTCAGCGGATTCGACTAGATGAAACTCTGCTCCAAAAAAACCGTGATGCAACGAATAGATATTACCGCCCCCCAATGACCGATCCGATCTCGACTCTACAGCTTAAACCAAACCTGCCCGAGATTGTAAGAATCTTTGATCACAACCAGGGGCGGCGGAGGGCGTGGGGATGGAAGGAAAAGTGCCCATGCACTTTCGCTTTGGCTGGGGAAATCCACACCCAAAATATTTTGTGAACATCTATTAACCCAGAACCTAGGAGGGCTCCGTGGTCGAAGGGCCGCATACAAGCAAGAATTTTCATACGAAAACTAAATAGATTATATAAGAACTTATAACTGTCAAGCCTAAGTTTTTAAACCCCACCCGACTAGCGACACATTCACACTGGCGAAAAGGACAGTTTAGCGTAGCAGGTTGTTAATTCAAGTGTAAAAATGTTCCCGGCCTCAACGAAAACTTCAGACTGAACAGAAGTTCAGTTCTTCAGGCCCGGAATGACGATAAATGCCCACACGCATGAAGATTTTTGTGAGTTTTCCTGGACTACAGACCACGGCCTGCCGGCGGCCGGTGAGTGTGCGGTGATTCTTGGTCTCAAGGCGAGAAATCTTCAGGTCATGGCCTGCCGGCGGCCTGTGTATGAATGGGGGGGGCCTTTATACCCTTAAGCTTTAGTTTAACTCATACAAAGCTTTAGTTTTTGTTCTTGCATTGCTATTTCAGGCAATTATGTTAGTGATCGTGAAGGGTGTCATTTGGCATACTCAATAGGTCAGTTCTGGTTCGATTACAGAGGTCAAGCAGCATTGGACACGATTAGTACTCAGTTGGGGGCCGCATTGGCGAATTAGGTAAGGCTTTAGATGCCCTGTTTGGTCCTTTTATGGGCCTTGTATGGGCCTATCCGCACGGCGTCCACATTAGGCAGTGGGACTAGCCTCACAGGGCCGCCCCCCCCCCCCAAATGCTATTCGGGCGGATAACCCCATAACCAAAGAATTTAAAACCGTAAAACTCAATAGACAGCTCGTAAATACATTTACCAATTAACTTTTTACATTTTAACGTTTATCTGTTCACGTGCTCTACCCACAATGATTATGCTACGCCGCCCTTGATCACAACTGTATTGTTATGAAAACCAAACTAAATAGTCTCTTTAAATTTGCTCCCATGACAAAAACCCGATGATAACGAAATTATGGTATACAGTTTTGAGTTGCAGCTCAAAAACTATTGTTTATATCGAAAAAACAAGTATACCATAACGTAGATGAGGAATCAAAGAATTTTATTGTTTACTTTCAACGATCATTGGCGTAGGTATTAACGGAACGTTCTCGCTTTGGACTGCTTGGCATCGTTGTCGCGGTAACAACCGAAGGCTGGCTTTAGCCTGCCGATAGATATCGACCCGATTATGCCGTTTAATTTGACGACGTCGTAATCGTTTGATTTCTTGATATGGGTCCTATTATGGAGGTTCGAAAGGGTTTCGACCAAGGCCGACTCGTATAACGTAGACATTCTTTTGAACAGGTTGTCTTTATGTTCTGCATATGACAATGAAGGCGACAGAGGAATTCTTATTCTTCAATTGGATTTTCATCAGTTGTGATGGAAATCGAATTGGGAAGTCTCAGGTTTTGACCGTATACGAGCTCGGCTGGTAAGCATTGTAAGTTGCTCTTTCTTGATTGCGGTGCGAATGCCTAATATGACAAAGGGCAAATCTTCACTCACAATAGTATTGTCCCTTGCTATTAAGGCTAGTTGTCTGTGGAACCGTTCGACAATACCGTTTGCCTGCGGATGATAGGCGGTTGTCCGCATTCGATGAGTGCCGAGTCATTTGGTCACTTCATTGAACAGCTTCGATTCGAATTGTGAACCTTGATCGTTTGAGGCCATCTCGTGAATCTACCGACTATGGTTAAGATATAAGAGTATCCACGAGATGGTTCCACTACATCCATACGGATATGGTCAAATCTATTATTTGGAAGCCTGAAAGCTTCAAATGGAGATTTGGTATGCTATGAAATGTTGGACTTTTGGCAACCAAGGCATAATCAAGACCACTCATTGCAGTCTTTATTGATCAATTGCTAGTATTTCTTGGTAGCCAGAGGCGGCGCTTTCATAGGTGCAAATGGTGCACTTGCACCGGGCGCAATTGGACGGGGCCTAATTTCAGAAATTAAGATTAAAAAAAAATTTAAAACTTCGAATAACTTTGAACTTTCATATATTAAAGGAACTGTACGGAGCGTTTGTGTCTCTTTTTATTGTCCTTTGCAAGGTGCGGCCGGCACGGTGCCATAGTTCTTGATTTATAGTTCTTACTAGTCGTATAGATTATTATAGATCAATAATTCGACGAGAGACACCTGGATCGCCTCTGCTCTGAAGTTGTTGAAAGGGCCTTCTATGTCCAGGAAGGCTGCCAAGATGGACTATTTTTATTCTTTGCAGGATTCTACAGCGGGAACTATTACATGCAGGACACTGACCACCCAATATCCCTTGAAATATGAAGGTTTGGAGAACGAAACAGAAACCTCTATTATGGAGATTCGAGTGTCTGTATAGGTCTATAGATTTGCGAAGCGTGCTGGAAACTGTTAGGGAAGTTCACCGAAAAACATCCGGGAGCAGATGATGAAGTTGGGGGATGTGTGCAGAATGATGGCCGTGGCACTGAAGGCCAAGTACCAAGTTTGTGAATTTAAAGCGCAAGCAAACCCAGCACAAAAGCAAGATCGCGAAACAAATCCTGATTGGATGCAGGCCGGGGCGGCGCTTTCATGGGTGCAAATGGTGCACTTGCATCGGGCGCAGGATGAGATAGGCTGTCTTCGGAGTTGAACGCTAGTCTACATAAGGAAGTTGGATATACATACATATTAGGCCTACGAATGCCTGTACTAATTTTCCACCAGATGCTTGTAACTTTTTAAAACTGACATGATGACCGGGTTCTAAAAAATACATGAAAAGATTCGATTCCATTAAAAGAGTCTTTGTTTTTACTCCAAAAATTGTTTTCTTCAATGTTTTGCTCATGTTGAGACTTGCGACAAATTTTTATCTTTCACATTGTAAAAAATTTTTCATTTTCAATTCAACATTCGTAGAATTCCTCAGTAAGAGCAATAATTTCAGATTACAAATACTAAATTGAAAATTACTTGTGTTTTTCATTCAAATTTTAGTGGAAGCTCGCGATAGTTAAAAAAAAATAAACAC
Organism: Thereva nobilitata; assembly: GCA_963855945.1. Taxonomy (NCBI): domain Eukaryota; kingdom Metazoa; phylum Arthropoda; class Insecta; order Diptera; family Therevidae; genus Thereva; species Thereva nobilitata. The sequence continues at coordinate 50,473,208 of OY979694.1, read as the reverse complement.
AGTTGAAATGTGGGTTTATTTATGAATACAGAAAATTGTAAAAACTCCTTCCTGTACATACCAGAAAATGCATAAAAATCTCTTAAGCGGATTTTTGTGTGGTGGGAGGACGCCATACTGCGATTAATATTTTAAATACACAAAATAATTTTTTGTAACTAGTTTCGTTATAACCAGTCATTATGCCAATAAAATTAAAATATTAAGTTTTAATCTGTGCAGCACATTTGGAAAAGTTCAATGGGAAATAAAAATGTCCAAGGTATGAATATAACTGTCAGAAGCCCACAGGCTATATGGACTGACAGAAGGTGAAACCCAAAAATTCTCAGAATAGAGTCTACATAATGGAAATGGAATCAAGCTTTCAATTGAAACTGAAAAATCAGCTCAATAGCCCCCAGTGACGTTTTCATAAAAAATAAGTCATTTAAAAAATTGTATCACAAGCCGCGTATCAAAGCTGTTATTACACACATCTCTGACATTGTCCTGAAAGGCATACCTTCACACAAAACAAAGCATACGCCACGCCAAAAAAACATTCCCAGTTCTGGCTGAACAGCATATTACAATGCCCGGTTTTACACGACTGGACACCGAACAGACAAAACGAACGAACAAACTGGGGTTTATAGGAAAGAGGCTAAGAGAGGGGCCGGTTATCCATCGTCCTCTCTTACCCTCTTCCCCATAAACCCCAGTTTTTTCGTTCGTTTTGTCTGTTCAGTGTAGGGTCGTGTAAAACCGGCCAATGTAATGAAGACAGATCAAATATGTCCCTGGCGGCCCTGGCGGGTCTCGACAGTCCAAGTAAAACGTCTATAGCCCAAATTCTTACATCCCCGAGAAACCTTTGCTATAGTACAGTTCTGTACCTATAATACATATAGTACATATAATATTTAATACAAACTAAAGCCCCCCAAGGCAATATTTTTCCACTAGTACGCGTAAAAATTGCGCGTGACGCAAGGTTTTAGTTTTTCCCCAGGTCAAGAAGTGCCCAACGCGCCTATAGAAGTTTTCACTTCAAAAAGAGTATATTTCTGCAATATTATCAAGTTTTCTTGGGTGGGCAATGGGTTTTGTAGGGTGGGCGGTGCCCAACCATGCCCCTACTTAACTACGGCCATGTCCCCGATATCAATGGCAATTAAGTTTTTATACCCTTTGTATTAGCTTCATCTGTATGTTGTGTGCACTATGTAAACAAATCTTGAAACTTGATTTGGATCCACTTCCATATAACCGATCAACTTCAAATTTTGCACATATGTATAGTTCACGTGACAAGCAATCTGAACATTTTCTAAAAACAGCAAGATGGCGGCCGAATTTTGCAATTGTGCTCCCCGACCCCCGACATGGGCATCAAATGAAAGGGTATGACAAGTAGAATACTATTAGCTGTCTGGCGTCATTCCAAATTCAAAATGGCGGCCAAGACAAAATGGCGGTTTACCTTTTTCTTTACAACGCCCTCGGTATATGTATCAAATGAAAGTGTATGATGATTATAGTACAGTAAGCTTTGTGACGTCATTTTAAACCATATTTAATCACAATACGACAACGGGAAGTAATTGAATATAAATAAAATAAAAGGATAAAGACACAATTAATTGCTCGCCTGCTATGCGTACTAGTACCGGGTATCCCTACCGCTATACCGTCCCCCAACGTGTAACTTATACCCGAGCGAAGGTCAGGTACCACAATACCTCATGCTAGTACACTATACGTATTATTTTGAAGATAAATTTCACCGTTTTGTTGTTTTTGTTTATTGTTTCTTTTCTGATGAAATTTACTTCCATTCTGGGCCTTTCAGAGTTTTATTTCTTTTCTACTCAAGTGACCCAATTTTTGAGGAAAAACATATTAAAAAACATTAATATTTGTTAAATCCCCGCAATTGGAATTTCCATATTCACGTCATTTGATCGTATCTACAATACAGACACCCGCTTTTTTCGAGCTAAGCTTACTACTACTACGGTAAGAGCTATGGGGTGCGACAGCGGGGAGATCCAACCTCCGCTGGAGGGATGCCGTAGACCAGGACGCTCAGAGCTTAGGGATGCCAAACTGGATGTCATCGGCTCAGAATCGGGACCGGTGGAGAGAACAGTTTCGGGAGGCCAGGACCGGATCCCGGTTGTAGAGCCGTTAAAGAAGCAGAAGAAGCTTATTACTAGACATTGCACGTGAGCGTCATGACGGACTGGTAAAGTAAAAACCATAAACGAAGACAACGAATGTCCCATTCGCTCTGGTTGTGTGAAAGCGCAGTTTTTTCACTCAAACAACCAGAGCTAATGGAAAGCTCATTGTCTTCTTTTATGGTTTTTTCTCTATAAAAGTTTTGACGACCCAAAACTGTCAACTGTTATAAAAATTACACAGGCACACAAAAAAAATGTCAAGACCCAGAGGGTACATTCCCCTACCCCCGTGTTTGGGGTCGTTGAAACCGAATATAACCATAAAAAAAATTTTAACTAGCCATTTCCCCGTAACCACCGCCATACCCGAGTAAAAATAAAAAACGGCCTTATAAAGGGCGAACACCGGCCGTAGAGTTTTTAACTATTTTTAATGGGAGCACATACGGCCTTACGACGACCAAATTTGACCAAAAGATTTAAAAGGCCAAGTACTGAGCTGTAGAAACGGACAAAAAAGAATCTGCACCAAATGTATTGTTGAATGTGTTTTATGGGAACTTCATCATTTTCGTTATGTACAATGGTTCTTTCGATTTATCCTACTTAAAGGTATCGATGCACAAGAGAAAGTCGCCAGTCGTTGGTTTGTTGTACGTGAAGTGTGGTGCGTGTTGATTTATATTTTCGTGGGAAATTTTGTTATTTAACGGCAAACAACGACAAACATTTAATTGCAGTGAAATATATTTTCTTATAGGAGGGCGAATATCCACATTGCTGCCACTGTACCACCGTCGTATACCCGTAATAATAACCATACGGCCGCCGTACCACCGTCGTATGGCCGTTATTGGAACTGTAAGGCCGTTGTATCACCGTCAGTCGCCCCCTGTACGGCCGTACTGCCCTGCAACGAGCCTTCTGTTAACCGCCACATGGCCGAGGACTATGTTTCAATCACAGTCGGTATTTGCCCGTTCTAAGGCCATCATTTATTTTTACTCGGGTACACCCCTTTCTGGGAGTTGAAATGCCAATTCTCATACAAAGTCGAGTAGGATGTGTAATCCTATGTTTTCTGGGCCTCTAAGAACGAAGAAGATTACCAAAAATGAATTAGAACCCCTCGTTTGCCCCTAGCGTCACTTTACCACTCCCATATACCTTTATGGGGGTTTAAATCTAATTTCTCATACAAAGTCGAGTAGAATGTGTATTCCTCATTTTCTTACAGAGTCGAGTAGGGTGTGTATTCCTATGTGTTCTGGGCCACTAAGAACGAAGAAGACTAATAAGAATTAATTAGACCCCCTCGTTACCCCCTAGCCCCCTTCTCATACAAAGTCGAGTGGGGTGTGTATTCCTATGTTTTTTGGGCCTCTAAGAACGAAGAAGACTACCAAAAATGAATTAGAACCCCTCGTTTGCCCCTAGCGTCACTTTACCACCCCAGAAGGGGGTGTATGGGGTTGGTTACAGCGACCCCAAAAACAAGGGGCTAGGGGATGTATACCCTCTGGGTCTTGACATTTTTTTTGTGCCTGTGTTATTAGACTAAAACCACCCCGCCACGTAATCAGGATGGAAGACAACCGTATACAATAACGGCTGATAGTAACAGAGATTTCAGGAAATAGACCAGTAGCAGATCAAGGAAGAGATGGATAGACTCTGTGATAGCTGACGCAGAGGCAGTGCTTAACACCCGGAACTGGGGACTTAGAGAAATACCCTAGTGGAGGCCAATGCTCGATTTTGACTGTAGTGCCATTTGATGGATGGCTGGAACATACATCTTTGTAGAATTACTAACAAGAAACGATATTTATATAAGTCACAAACCGCAATTAAGTTCAATATCTTTCCCAATAGATATATAGAGACGAGAACAAGAAATATTTGTTCTTTATCATCATACGATACAAGGTAGATATCACTTGCATTTTCCGAAAAATATTACAATAAATTCATGTGATAACTTAATAGCATGACGAGGACAGTTAAGTCTATTCGTACACGCTTTAAAAAAACGAAAAGAAAATCTAAAGATTTACGATAACGACATAATTCCCGCAATGTTTTTTTTTGCGTTAACTCAAAAAGCTACGAAAAAATTGAGAATGTTCACCATTATTTTATTTATATTTCGGTCTAAAAATACAAAAAAAAATTTATACACAAATAACAATCGCGTGCTAATCAGAATACATATATTTCCCAAGTATAAAAAAAAGCAAATCCAACTGAAAACTTTAACGAGCAGCTTAGGGTGGAGGTAGGATAGGAACCCCTGACAAATTAAACCAACTACGTAATGGAAACTGTTGCGTTTTGGAGGGATGAACCCACCCTTATGCTTGTATAGTAGTTATACAATTTAAATAAAAAATTAAAGAGACCTTGAACCGTCAACACTATATCTTATTATCATGATCACTTTTAGCATGAAATTTTAATTTATTATTTTGGGTCCTGTGTAATATTTCTTATTTTCGTTTGCCATTTTTCAGAAACAACAGAACACAAAAAAAACGAAAGAAGACAACGATACAAAAAAACGTAAATAATAAATTATGTATAAAAAATTTAGGACTATAGCTCTGTTGGGATAACACTCCACATTCGGGGTCAAAATAAAGATTCTTATTTATGGTCAAATTTGTGCAGTCAACACTTAATTAACAACGATTACATTACTACATAAAATTTTTTTTGAATAGAAATTACAAGTGCACAGGTAGTTTTATATATATAACATATATATATGGTATATCGAGACCCAAGCAAGAAGACAACATGCGGAGAAAGAGCCCAAAGATGGGTAGAAGTAGGTAGTTAGGAAAAAATACAGGTGATACAGAGCATTCTAACATTGAAGTAACAAAAATCACTTTATTATCTTTAATATTAACCAAAAAAAAACAACATTTACCCTTTAATAAAGTGATGATTCCTGTCAACAACTCTGCCGACCTCTAAAATTTTGGTAGTATTGATTAAATATTAGAGCTGGCGCACGTGTAGAAAATATCTTCTCAAGATTCCGGCAGACACAGCACCCCTTTTCAATATCAGAAAAAATATGTCCTCCGCTTTATGAGGAGTTGTTAACGAGTGAAAATTAAAGCCGCAGCATATATGAAATGAGCATTATTTCAGTTTATAACCGAGATAATTAATAATTTTATTCACGTTTGTAATCACTTAAAAATGGAACTTGCCCGACACTCGGAGAAAACTAAACTCCCACACTTGATTGCGTAAAACAAACTGAAAGCGAATTCCGACTCCGAGTTGAAAATGGTACATGCGAGTCGTGAGCAGAACTTTTGGTCCTAGACAACTCGAAATGTGTTCTCTCCTCTCGTCGTTTTGCAATCAAGTGTGTACATCAGGCGAGCGGTACTACAGAATATTGAAGAACGCAGTCCAGTCTCTTCGTTGAGTAAAGTTTTTTGCCAGTAAATACGGGGATTGGGTGGGGGGGGGGGTCCACAAAATTTGTGGAGATCCAGCTGAAAGTACCCAGCGGGAAATGGAATTATACCAAGAAGCATGGCGGTAGCAGCAGCTCATATTCTCTTATGTAATACCGTAAGAGAAAGAACTATCAACAACAAGAACTGTCAAAATCAGCTGGTTAAGCTTTCCCAAAACTTTTGCTTGAGTACAAATTTTGCAAAGTTCTGATACAAAGCTCGTTCCTAAAGCAGTGTTCTACTACGTGAAAGCGTTACTTTCAAAAATGGAAGTGGCTCTTAATAGTCCGTAAGGTAGCGCTGCATTTGAATGAGTCATTTCATACCGAGTGAAAATATAACAATAAACTTGGAAACAGATTGCAGCGGTCATAAGAGTTCATCAGCGCTGATAAATGTCAAAAAGAATTAGAATACACACAACCTGATTATTCTGAACAACATCCACGCGTGCATAGTAGTAGTTTTCCCATAAAACAAAGAGATCTGAGCATTGAGCGTCAGCTGCTCAAGAAGCGGTGGAGCTAAAGGTGACAGCTTGTGAAGTTTTGTGCATGACAAAATTTATGGAACGTTCATTTGGGGTAAGTTACACTATCCATCGCTTTGTCGTCACGTTACTGGTTTTGCGTATGATGCAGATACATATTAACACGGTGTACTCATTTTTCTGCAACTTTTTCGTGTAACTATTGTGATGCCCTAATTAGTTGTGGAATAAACGCGAATGAGAAGGAGGATTCCTCTCCTCATATAGTTTTGCCAGTGTTAGTGTGATGGACGGTGGCAAGCCCAACGAAACTACAGGCCTGGAAGCCGATTTTTTTGTTTTGTTGGAGCCGGGCCTATTATTATCTGTCACTTTTGTTAGATTTTATACGCGGCGGCATAGGTTCTCGAATGTTTTAAGACTATTTTTGCAGTAAGAAGGGATTAAATATTGTATTTTATCAATTTTTACTGCACACGGATTACCAATGATTAGTGCTTTAGTGATTTAATCCAAAAAAAATTAAAAAAAATGAGTGATTAAGTGTCTTTTAAGAGTGTATTAATTGTTAAGGTGACCAATTTTGTCTACATTCGCGGTGGTTTTTTTGTGTATTTGTAGGGAAACAATGTTGAATTTGTGTAGTAATAGAATAAAAAGTGATTTTAAAGTGATAATAATTAGAGATGCGCCGAATATGGGTTCAAACGAATACGAATATTCGGTAAAAAATGTATTGAACCGAACATTCGGCCGAATTATTCGGTTCATTTTTAAGCTCTGTGGAAATGTAGTTTGATAGCGATGAGGGAAAAGAAATTTAAGGCTTCTATTAAGAAAACCATTAACAATAAGGGATAAATCAAATCCTTTGGAACTGCCTGGCTTGACGTTACCGAACATTTCATTTTTTCTTAACAATTTAATAGATTTATTTCTCTTCAGATTAAGCCAATATTTGAGGTTCAAAAAGAAACTGTTCGTATTTTTCCTTGAGATTTTAGAACGCAATATAAAAAAACAATACGCTCAACTTCGGTTCTTCCAATAGTAAAATTGGCCGCTGTGTTGCGTTTCTTTGCGGAAGGATCATACCCGGAAAGTAGTGGTAATGATTTCAATATAGGTCGACTACAGCAAACTATGTCGAAAGTACTCGGAGAGGTTTTGAATATTTTTGAGAGAGAGCTTTGTAATAAAATTTCCTTCCATGTCTGAAGAAATGGTGGACCTAAACCATACAGCATCAGTGAACATTCCGTCCATTTTCTTGTAAACTCTGCTTTACTTTGGCTATATTTTACGTCCTTCGTTATCTCCTGGTTTTTCTCCATAAAGGCAACATGACAATCAAATTATTTCCTGCTTTTTATTTTAACTCGAGAATATAAGAAGAATTTTAAATCACCAAAAATATTAACAAAAAAACTCCTACCCTTCGTCTCTTTTTAAAAATGGTCGCGTCTCTTAAAAATTTTCCATGACAATAAGTGACAATTATCCGTGCGAAATGCAACTACAAATGATTTCGGGAATGCCACACTCTCACTTTTGTGACAATTGTCACTGAGGTGCCTATGAGAATACGAAGACTGGTTTGTCACGTTTTCCGATAGCTGACGTGATTATGGGAATAGGGGCCTGTTTGAATTGTGATTGAGCAATGTAGTGTTTACTTCATTTATAAATACTACCTATGTTTAAGATTTGAAATAAATATTAATATAATAGTTAATAGTATACATAGAATACCAATAACATTTTTGTGTCGCATAAACTCAGTATTAGATCATAAACAAAACTGTCTTAACTAATTATTGTAATAGAAGAAATATCCGGAATGAATTAAAATGAAACAATAAAAAGGAACAACCGGAATCAAGTAGAAGTAGAATTAGAAGAACTCTCTCTAGCCAATTTTTTCTAGCGTTAGTTGTAGTGTTGAACGTAGAGTTGTGTAGTCGCTAGAGCGGACTTTGTAATTTCATGTAGTTATAGTAGAATAAATATGTTAATGAGTTACTCAAAAAAGGAGCGTTATAATTTTCAATTAAACTAGCCAACATTATTATTTATAAATACAAAACAGTTTGGTGCCGAAACCCGGGATTAGTGACAGTGATATCATATTGCGGGACTTTGCACGTGTGCTTTAACACCACATCAAAAGGAATGGATAATAAATAAGCTAAGTACATCTTAAGTTAATTACTTATCTTAATAAATAAAATTCAACGCAAAAAAACAGAAACTGTATTTTAAAGACCACTGCATATCTTTGTCCATATCATCTTCATGCTACGCCACGAGGGCCAAAATTAAAATATTGATGAAGCCGTAATTTCTAATTGTTAAAAGTGTAATTGCACCTAAAATGTGCACCTAATTGTGCAGTAAAGGTAACACAAATTCAAAACATTTAAAACCAGTGAACATTCATATTTTATATCGGATTTTTCGCAATTTATTAACTAACGGCAGGGACGCATGGCGGTCGAACAATTGATAACGTGCTAGTGTGAAACAATAGACAATAGACTAGAGAATACAGTAACCTGCAAATTAATTCATGTGGTTTTAATTTTTAGATTTATATTGAAATCTCAATTAAAGTTAAATAATCACTTGCAAATTTATGATAAACATTTCCTATATAATTAACAATTTCAAATTGAATTTTATTAACAAAATTTTTTGCAAATTGTTGTTGAAATTTTCTTGAACTAGCATTTCCACTTTTAATCATTCCATAGTGGTGATTGCAGCATATGTTGGTAGCATTGTTATTAAATCATTACAAAACATTTTTGTTATTAAATCAACACAATATATTCAATTGCTAGTGACTTCAACCTTTCTAATTATTCGTAAGCAACCCATTATTTATCTTCGTAAGCTACCCAACAGTTACAGTTTGAGACCAGCATGGCAGATGTTAATTTATTAAAGGTTGAACGTGGTCGCATCAAGGGCTCCTTGACAAAATTAAAAAACTTTTCTGACAACATTCCAGGTGACAAAACAATTGAAGATATTCAAACAAGAATGGAAAGGCTTGAAGAAATTCAAAGAGAGTTTCGAGTAGTAGATGACAAATTAGTCATGAATGTCGTCGAATCCGAGTACAGTACATTTGAAGATAAGTACCTTGAAACCAGGGCTGCACTACGCCGGCATTTAAGCCGATTGAGCACTACTGAGCGAGATTCAACTTCAAATGATCAGCTTAACGTCACTATATCAAGAATTGCTGAACAACAACGAGCGCTCTTTGACACCTTTTCAGTACCTGCGCAGTCAACAGACGTTAAGCTACCACGAGTTGACATCCCCGCCTTTAGCGGAGATTATAAGGATTGGCCTTCTTTCAAGGATCTCTTCCTAACTTCTGTTGATAGAAAGGAAAACATGTCGGCTGTTCATAAACTGCAATACCTCAAGGGTTTGTTGAAGGGTGAAGCTGCAGCCTTGGTGAAACACCTTACGATAACGGAGGCTAACTATATGGAAGCATGGTCCAAGTTGATCAAACGTTATGATAAGAAAAGGCAAATTGTGTCCGCATATATTAAGTCATTCATGGCACAGTCTCCTTTGAGTCAACCCTCCACGCCTTGCTTACGAAGATTAGCTGATACGTCCGACCAGATCATACGTGCCATCAAAGTGTTGGGGAGGGAAGCATCAGGCCGAGACCCTTGGATCATTCACATCATGTTGGGCAAAACTGATCCTGATACTCGCAAGGCATGGGCGGAAGAGACTGCTGAACAAGAATTCCCGTCAATTGATGCTTTTATTGAGTTTCTGAATAAAAGATGCGATGCATTAGAAACTTTTGATGCAGGCGTGAAACGACAACCTGCAACCAATCCAATACGCAATCTACACTTAGACACGTCTCAAAAATGCATGAAATGTTCTCAAAATCATCAACTCTTCAAGTGTCAGAAATATAAAAATCTGGATGTTGCAACAAGGAGGGCATTTATCAGTAAACACTCACTATGCTTTAATTGTTTGTCCTCGGGACACACCGCTCAGAAATGCAAATCGAAATTTCGATGTCATCATTGTCAGCAACTACACCACTCAAGTTTACACAATGCGAAGGGTCCCATACTCAACCAACCAGCAACAACCCAAGAACTGGACCCTTCAACTCTTCATTCACAAACGGCGAACTTCACGGACGAATTCACCAAATCGATTTCCGACCCTTGCCAGAGCACGCCTGGAAGGCAACCGCACATTAACACTTATACACTTTTCAATGAAAATCAAACCAAATTAACCATTCTTCCAACAGCGATAATCAATATTTCCGATGAATATGGAACTCTTCACTCATGTCGAGCACTGCTGGACTCCGGCTCACAAGCATCGTTTATATCGGAAGAATGTGTCCAAAGGCTGCAATTACGCAGAAACAAGGCAAGAATAACTGTTCGCGGCCTATCATCATCACCAATGGCCGTTACAAGGGGTATGGTATCCTTGACAACAATTTCTCGATTCTCATCAAACCATAAACTGCAAGTACAAGCCTACATCCTCGGCAAACTCTCAGCACCACAACCTTCAAGGACTTTTCACATCAAGGCCTTGGAATCACTACATAAATACAACTTAGCGGATCCACAATTTAATGAATCAAGGAAGATTGACATTATCTTGGGTGCTGATCAGTTTAACGAAATTTTGCAAGATGGGCGTATTGATATATCACCAAACCTTCCGGTATTACAAAACACAATTTTCGGATACATCATCATGGGAACTCTGAATATTAACAGCGCTACATATACACTCAATTCATTACACGTTGACATTACTGACATCGATGCCACCCTTCGCAAATTTTGGGAAATTGAAGAGATCCCAATGGAATCAACAAAATACACTCAGGAGGAAGACTTCTGCGAATCCTTATTTGCATCCACTCACTTGGTAGACCCAGCAACCAATCGCTACATGGTGCGGCTACCATTTAGGGAGGAGACTCCCGACCTAGGTACCTCATTTCAAATTGCTCGGTCGCGTTTCAACTTTCTCGAGAAACGACTTCAAAGGGATTCACAACTTCATCGCGCTTACTCGGACTTCCTGGACGAGTACAGGACATTGCAACACTTAGAACCGATTCCACCATCTGCACTTGTTTTTAACCGCGAACATGCCTATCTTCCACACCATCCAGTTATAAAACTATCCAGCACAACAACGAAGGTTAGAGTAGTTTTCAATGGATCCCAACCAACCTCCACAGGACAATCTCTCAATCAAAAGCTACTTATAGGTCCCAAGGTCCAAAGGGACTTGTTACCCATATTACTGTCGTTTAGATCATTCAAAATTGCCATAGTAGCTGACATTGAGAAAATGTATAGGCAAATTCTCGTACACAGGGAAGACAGGAACTACCAAAGGATTTTGTGGAGGTCCGAACTAACCGAGCCCGTTAAGCACTTTTGGCTGAACACGGTGACGTATGGAACCTCTGCTGCACCATTTTTAGCCACTCGTTCATTGAAGCAATTGACAATTGAATTCAAGGGTCAATATCCCTTAGCAGAAGCCGCCTTACGGGACAATTTTTATGTCGATGATCTGCTGGGAGGTGCTGACGACGAAGACAATGCATTGCTTATGCATTCACAACTCACGACACTTCTTCAGTTGAGAGGATTCACCCTGCGCAAATGGGCATCAAATTCCAAGGCTTTCCTCCAAGCAATATCGGCCAGTGAACACTGCACAAACTCCTTACAAATTGAAGACAATCCTGAAAGTTTAAAAGTACTAGGACTAAGGTGGATTCCGGATATAGATTGCTTTACCTTTGAAGTCACGCTTCCTAAAAACGTCGCTGCAACAAAAAGAACCATCCTATCTGAATCCAGTCGGGTATTTGACCCCATGGGGTTAATAGCGCCAGTCACTATCAAGTTCAAAATACTGCTCCAACATTTATGGCTTAAACATTATGACTGGGATGAGATATGTATAGAGCACGCTGGTAGCTGGGAAAGGATGCGAAAGGACTTGGCTCATCTGCAGCAGTTGCGCATCCCCAGATGGATACACTCATCAATGTCATCACCTGAGTTGCACGGATTCTCAGATGCCTCCGAAGCCGCATATGCTGCTGTCATCTATTGCAGAGTGACATCACAGAACGACATGGCCCGCGTCAACTTAGTGGCAGCAAAGACTCGGGTATCACCCATCAAACAGTTGTCCATACCAAAACTGGAATTGTGTGGAGCAACCTTATTGGCAAAATTAATGAAGTTCGTAAGCTCAACTTTGAACATCCCAGCCCAAAGATGCTTTGGTTGGACTGACTCAACCGTAGTTCTACACTGGCTGTCATCACCTCCCCGCAAATGGAAGTGTTTTGTAGGAAACCGGACATCAATCATCCAATCGGTACTCCCACGAAACCAATGGTATCATGTGACATCAGCTGAAAATCCTGCAGATCAAGCTTCCCGTGGAGTTCTCGCCATAGACCTTATTAACTCAGAGCTATGGTGGCAAGGGCCGACGTGGTTAAAGACACAATGGAATAATGGAAGTCGCTCTAATGCTGCCACAGAAACTGACGCTGAAGCCGCTGCCAACGTAGAAAAAAGAGAGCGATATATAGACGCCTTTCATCTGAGAATCGACAACGATATACTGCTTTCGTTGTTCAATGATCGATCCTCCTTGACGCACATCCTTCGCGTCCTGGGAAGATGTTTTCAATTCATAAGACACTGCAAACTCCCCAAGAACTCAGAAAAAAATCCATGGTTAACATCTGAAGATCTCAGATTCGCAAATCGTGGCTGCGTCCTATGGGCGCAAGGTGAGGTCTTTCGCAAGGAAATACAGGCACTGGAAGCCAAGCAACAGCTATCTCCATCAAGCTCATTATGGAAGTTAGCACCATTTCTCGACGAAAATCACATCCTTCGCCTAGGTGGGCGCATCGAACATGCGTCATGCCATTATGATGCTAAACACCCGATTATTCTTCCAAGAGACCATATTTTTGTCAAGCGGTTAATTTCACAACTGCATGAAACGCATCTTCACGCTGGAACGTCCTTACTATTGAATATAATTCGCCAGAAATTTTGGATCCTAGGTTGTCGGACACTCATCAAGGCACATATCAACAAATGCCTCACATGCGTACGCCATCGAGCAGCCACGTCCCAACAAATGATGGCATGCCTTCCAAAGCATCGAGTAGGCACTTACAGACCCTTTGAAAATCTCGGCGTGGATTATGCTGGCCCTTTCACACTCTTATTGCGTAGAGGCAGAGGAGCTCGTTCAATAAAGGGCTACATTGTTGTTTTCGTATGCTTCAGTACACGGGCAATGCATCTCGAGTTAGCAGGTGATATGACGTCAGACACGTTTGTAGCTTGCCTAAAGCGATTCGTGTCCCGGCGTGGTATCCCTCATACTATATACAGTGACAATGGGACAAATTTTGTAGGTGCAGCTCGGCACTTGAATGAAATTGAAAACCTTGTTAGATCCTTTTATAAAGAATCATCCTTCTCACATTTTGTTTCTTCCAGAGAAATTTCTTGGAACTTTATCCCCCCATCAGCACCTCATTTTGGCGGACTATGGGAGGCGGGTGTGAAGTGTGTAAAAACGCACTTGCGAAAAGTAATAGGCGCCACTAAACTGACATATGAAGAAATGTACACCCTGTTGGTCCAAATCGAAGGCCTACTCAATTCTAGACCACTCACACCCGTCACCGATGACGTCTCAAGTTTGGATGCACTCACTCCAGGACACTTCATCATAGGGCAGCCTCTCACTAGCCTCCCAGAAATGCCTGTGTCTTCAAGAGCAACATCCCTGCAGGGTCGATGGCGACTATTGCTGCAAATGCATCAACATTTCTGGAAGCGCTGGCAGCACGAGTACCTAAGCTCCCTCCAACAGCGGCCCAAATGGTTCAAGGTCGAACCCAACCTCTCTATCGGAGATCTTGTCATCATTAAGGAGATTAACCTTCCACCATCGAGATGGGTCACTGGACGAATAGTTAAAACCTATCCAGGGTCAGATGGATTAGTAAGGGTTTGTGACGTCCGAACGGCTCAAGGAGTCTTCAAGAGGCCTACTGCAAAATTATGTAAATTGCCATGTCATAATAGTTAAGCAGCCGCTTAACCAGGTGGGAGTATGTTTAAGATTTGAAATAAATATTAATATAATAGTTAATAGTATACATAGAATACCAATAACATTTTTGTGTCGCATAAACTCAGTATTAGATCATAAACAAAACTGTCTTAACTAATTATTGTAATAGAAGAAATATCCGGAATGAATTAAAATGAAACAATAAAAAGGAACAACCGGAATCAAGTAGAAGTAGAATTAGAAGAACTCTCTCTAGCCAATTTTTTCTAGCGTTAGTTGTAGTGTTGAACGTAGAGTTGTGTAGTCGCTAGAGCGGACTTTGTAATTTCATGTAGTTATAGTAGAATAAATATGTTAATGAGTTACTCAAAAAAGGAGCGTTATAATTTTCAATTAAACTAGCCAACATTATTATTTATAAATACAAAACAACCTACATATCGCCGCCTGATTGTAAGAACTAGGTAACTCCAAATTTTGTGATTTTGAGTTATCATAGTTTCATGTAGTCAATATCAAGCAGTACTTAATGCAAAGATCCGGAAACTTGTTAAAGCAAACTAGCAACATCTATTAAACAATGTAAAAACTGGACAAATGAAAATACCGCACTTGTTATCATGTTACGGATGGGTAACTAGAGAAATTTATTTTTTACAGAATTCTGAGTTGCCTAGTTCTTGCACTCAGGCGGCGATATGTACGATTCGAGAATCAACCCTCTTTACAATATGTAAATCTTAAAATAGTAGGTACTATTTAAATATTCGGTAATTATTCGGCAAAACTAACCGAATTTTCGGCCAAATACGAGCATAAAAAAATACGCCGAACATACCGAATACGAATATTCGGCCGAACATTCGGCGCATCTCTAATAATAATCTTTATAGAATAGTTATTAAAAACATAACTGCAGAAAAATGTTAAGGAAAAGTGAAAAAGTTATTGTTATTTATGTTGTGTGGAGGCCCCTTTCCCATTAATGCGGGGCTCGCATGAAAGAATCGCATACTGGTCTCGCATCAGTCAAGCCTCGAAATGGAATTTACAATCACGCTCCTGATGAAATTGTTAAATTTTATTTTAAAACACTTCACATAAGGGTAGAAATTCCTGAAATCGATCACCAAAAATTTGAAATATTCAAACCAATTTGAAAACTAGTTCATTTGAAAGATTGGTTTGAATTGTGTAAATTCAGCAAATATCATGAAAAAATATTAATAATTAACAAAGTTATAAATATTTGAAATTTTGTGTAATTTTTTTTTCAAAATTCAATATCTCCGAGCGTAATTGACCGATTTTGAAAAAAATTAGTGCGATTGAAAGAGAATGAAATGAATTTTTCTAATGCTTGGTAAAAAACGAAAAAAAGTTATTTTTTTATAACTTTTACATAAAAAGTTAAATTAAAAATTAAAAAAAGTGAGAAAGGCAATAAGTGATAGTGATCTTATAAAAAACATCTGAAAGAGCATTTAATAAAGCTTCCATAGCCGTTAAGAAATTGTCAGGCACGCTATTAGTTTTCAAATTACAGCCATTTGTTTATAATAGTACACGCGCTCGGCGGGTTGCCTGAACCTCAGCGCGTACAAACTCTTAAGGTGCCGACCCGTTAACGCGACGTGCGCGCAAGAGGCATATGACAGTCCAGGGTGAGACGCATTCGACAGACCCAATGAACGCGTTTAACAGCGAACATTATTTAATAAAAATTTGTATATTTGAATCGCACACTAGATTGATGAAAGAATTTTAAATTATGTACACAACAAACAAACGTCAAACGCGCCTATCGCATGGAAAAGTTGAAAATTGGTCAACTTCAAGCGTTTGTAGCTTTACTCGCGTGTGTCGCTGCAGCCATTGGGACTGGTTCCATTAAATAGCATTAACTTCAATTGAAATGTCAAATGCCTCTAGCGCACGCATCGCGCCAACGCGTGCTATGGGCCGGCACCTTTACTTGTTTGGTGAAAAGTAACAATTAAAAAAATAACAACATATGACATCACGTATTATTATTATTATAATTATTATTATAATTATTATTACAATACAATATACACAATGTATCGAAAATATTGAATTATGCTGACATAACTGCCGTCTCGAAATTTTTAGCTCTAGAAAATTCTCTACAGATCATCGATTTCAAATTGTGCGGTATGAACGAATGAAATTTCCGAGTATACAATGCGACGTGCGTTTTCAAACCTCTTTGCAGCATGTGTTTTTATTAAATGTTTATACTTACGAAAAACATAATATTCGATAAATAATTCAAAAATGACACCATACAAATACACTTCAGCTGAAAGCACGTGCCCAGCGGGAAATGGGATCATATAGCCTGATCCAAATCAGTTGAGGTTTTCTTCGCGCATGTGGGGAAATGAAAATTGCACACAAATAAACATTGCGCACGTCGGGATAAGACATGCGCTTATGTATTTTCCCATTTCCCCTTCGCAATCTGTTGTTATTCTCACTTTCCTGTTGTTATTCTCTCTGCGCATGGAAAATGTGATTTTTGAGAAACCTCATCTCTTTTGGATCGGGCTCTACCAAGAAGCATGACGGTAGCCTTTTTTGGAAGGCGAGAATTCCTTCCTTTTCGCATTCCGCTCCATATCTTTTTTGTGCAGCCGCTCACTCAGAGAAAGCACTAAAGGAAGGAACTAATAGCGTGCCTGAAAATTTCTCAACGGCTATGGAAGCTTTATTAAATGCTCTTTCAGATGTTTTTTATAAGATCACTATCACTTATTGCCTTTCTCACTTTTTTTAATTTTTAATTTAACTTTTTATGTAAAAGTTATAAAAAAATAACTTTTTTTCGTTTTTTACCAAGCATTAGAAAAATTCATTTCATTCTCTTTCAATCGCACTAATTTTTTTCAAAATCGGTCAATTACGCTCGGAGATATTGAATTTTGAAAAAAAAATTACACAAAATTTCAAATATTTATAACTTTGTTAATTATTTATATTTTTTCATGATATTTGCTGAATTTACACAATTCAAACCAATCTTTCAAATGAACTAGTTTTCAAATTGGTTTGAATATTTTAAATTTTTGGTGATCGATTTCAGGAATTTCTACCCATAAGATTGTGTAACTAAAACTTTCACGTTTTCTCAATTTTATTTAATTTGAGAAAAATTACCGAGATACACTTTATTTTGTTCACGAAAATCCAACCACAATAATTCTGAAATATGAATTTTACAAGCTCACGCATCTCGCATGCGTGAAATATTAAATTTTCCGAATATATCTCGCAACGCACTCGCGCCACGCATCTCATTGTATATTACCAGGTTTCAGTCTATGCTTTGAATCGGCTTTTGACAGCTGTGCGATACTCGGATGCGAATCTTGCATGCGCGTCTCGCATAATTGTAAATGGGCCTTGATGGTACTTGCACTTATGTGTTTAATAGCTATTCCAAAATAATCTTTAATCACTTTAAAATCACTTTTTACTCTATTACTACACAAATTCAACATATTTTCCCTAATGGTGGATCCACACTACGCGGACTTAGCTCATACGCGCTTTTGCCTTTTTTTCATATAGAGTTTTTTGATTTTTTTTACTTTTTTTACGACTTTGTCAATGGCAAAGGCAGTGCGGAAAAACTGCGCGGACAAAAGGCTATGCTTAAAAAGGTACATTGTACGTCCACACAATACGGGCTTTTCAAAAGCGCGTACGGCCGTGCAAATGAAAATTGCTTTTTTTCTCAATGTCCGATTACAACTGTTCAACTGTTCGCACCCTCAAGCTCAAGCGCGCTTTTGTCAAAGGCCATACGGCTAAAAGCGCGTGAGATCTAAGTCCGCGTAGTGAAGATGGGTCTTAAATGAACAAAAAAACCACCGCGAATATGTCACCTTAACAATTAACACACTTAAAACAAACTTAATCACTATTAACGGCAAACCAAGGTATGGGCGATTCTCTGTAAACTCGTAATGGCCGTACAGACGCTGTCCTCGCATATTTTCGTAAAATAATCATTCTATTGCTTAGGAAAGTAACTATTACATTTGGTACATGAGAGGGCCAATGGAATTTATATGTATTGTGCAAGTTATTTGTGATTTTCCGATATATCATGACAGGGGACTCTCTGGTGCAACAAGGGACTGCCAGAGGACTGTATTTCGCAGCGAGCATGACGCGTACTCCCACCATAAATGACGCTCGGACATACTCCCGATTTTCTTGAATTTGTTCTAGAGGAGGCGGTTATTGGCACTATCATCTAAGATATAGGGTGTTTACCACCTAGGCATGCTCTAGGCAAGGTGCAAAGCCGCATCAAACACTTGTTGATAGTACTTTTTGTGCCTCCATAAGCTCTTTAAGCCAACTTTATCGCTATGAACAAGAAAACTGTTCCACTGAAGCTCAGAACCCCCGGCCTGTGCGGCAATATTTTTCCCACAACACCAGACTATCCCGCTCGGCCCAGCCTTATACTCTACAGCCCCTTTTGTGCACAATATTGTCTAAAAGTGGGTTTGTGGGGCACCCCCCAGAACCTTCAAAACTTTCCTATTCTCTTCTATCCTTAAAACTAAGCTTACCACTAGACATTGCACCATGACCTGAACGATATGACAGACTGGTAGTACAAAGGGTGATTCATAAGCTTATTTTTTCCCATAAAAAAACTATAGCTCTTATCGACTATAGTCCAAAAACACGTAACGAAAGAAATTTCCAAAACTTTTTTCCGCACCACATACTGCAAACTTATTATTGTAACGCCCTTCTGTAGTGTTATTGCGTACCTTTTCTTTTTCAAAGGAATTTTCATAAGGGAAATTAATAGGTGATTTTTCTTGAGGTATTTATTAGAAATTGTATGTGGGAGTATCCCATCTTATTGAAGCAAATACTTACACTTGAATATGGCCTCTTCACTATATTGCCTATTTCGCGATAAGACTTTTGCTGTACGTGAAGATTTATTATAATTTTCCGCACTTCAACCGGAATTTCTGTACGACTGGCCATTTTGCTCATCAATCACAATCACACTTACTTCAAACACTTAAAACCAAATCAAGACCAAAGTAGCAAAGAGCAAGGATAATCTTACATTGTTGGATGTAAAAAAAATAGACGAATTACCGTTATTTTAGCAAAACCCTCAAAGTGTGCCTAGACTTTTTTGAGTTAAAATAACGCCTTTTTTTCATTTTTATATCTTTACAACGTTAAAAAAAATGAAATATGAAATATGTCTTTTTTAAATATTTAATAAAATGTTCCTTTTTGAAAATGGTGTCCTAATTATTTTTGTAAGTGGAATGGAAAAAAAGTTATTAACAAATCAACTTTGAAAATAGCTATGTGCCTAAACTTTTTTGATTCACTGTAACACTAAACCAATTTCCCAAACCGGTTTTTAGACAAGGGGACGCAGGAAAGTGTGTATCTTTGTCTCACTTATGCATTACAAAAATGTTTGTACTTACCGGCCATCGCACTAACGCCAGCATAAATTCGTTCTCGAAGGTTTGCGAAAATTATGAGATTTCATTGTACACAAACACATACACATTACAATCATTCCACGCTAAAAGGTAGAAAAATGAATACTTAGTGGTAATACCTGAATCATACACAAAAAATCCTGTCCGACTTGAGGACCGAATGATGGATAGTGAAATTCACCCCATTGAAAGTAGATAATTTGCTTCAGGTATATTTGACCCTAGTGAGTTTACCCTAATCGATTGAAACAAACTTATACAAACGAAAAAGAAACTACCATCTGCTGCACAGGTAGTTCGACTAGTTGATTTAGTTCCTGTTTGCTTTACTCTTGAAACGTGTAGTGTTCAAAATGTCGGCGAAAAAAACAAAACCAATTTGTGTATTTTGTTTTAAAAATAACGAACCTCTCCGTTCGTTCCTTCCCAGTTATTTAGATAAGTGTAAAAATATTCTAGAAATACGCAAAAACAATGATTTATCCATGCAAGACGCTATAGTGCCAGAGGAAATAAACGATTTTCAACAGTATCATTCTAAATGTTATAGACAATTTACAGCATTACCAAAAAAATATCGTTCAAGTGTTCTATCTGAGCCTTCATGTCATGAATCAAGGTAAGTTAAAATTATTTATTAATGATACTTATTGGGGTTATTTCATAAATAATGCGGTTTTTTTCAAATACTTGAACTGTAGGTCGACGGGCGAGGGGTTAAACTACCTGCCGGACCTTGTTATAAAAACAGGTAGTAATTTTATTTTACTATCCTTTACTTTACTCCTATTGGGATCATAGGGCTTCCACAAAGCTTATCCATCGAGCTCTGTTTTGAGCTATTATCTTGGTTTCAATCCAGGATTTGTCAACATTTTCGATTTTTTTTCATTGCTCTTTTTTGTACATTTATTCTTAGGCCTGCGTTCAATGCACATATTTCTAAGCTGTCTATTTTTCTTTGCATGGGTTCTGTTGAAAGAGCAAAAAGTGCGATACATCTGCGTATTCGAGGTGCTCTAGCCGGATTTCTCAGCTGGCTTTCTTAAGGTGAGAAAGGTAAGAGAAAAACGTTGTTGAAAGTGAAATTTTAGTTTAAAAAACCAAAATTTTGACTTGGACGACTCATAACTCTGGAAAAATAGAAAGCTTGGAGTATTTCCTATGAATAATGCCCAGACAATTTTTATACTACGGCCTTTACTTTTGAAGTTATAAGGAATTTTAATGCTAAAATTCGTACTTTTTTAATACCTTTTCACCTAAGCTTATATCGAAAAGTACCAAAATGTTGACCTTGATGACTATAAGCCCCCTTTAAATAAACTGCCTGTTTTTTTAACATTTAAAATTTATAAAAATGTAATTGGCAGTTGTTTAGGGAGAGGCTCTATAGTAGTTCTCATGGAAGACAACACTCCAGTGATGCACTGGCCCATGGGACGCATAGTTGAAGTCCACAAAGGCAACAATGGGGGCGTGAGAGTAGTAGATGTACGCACAGCTTCCGGAATTCTAAGAAGACCAATTCAAAAGCTTGCTCCACTACCTTGCGACGAACAAACAACCAACGACGAGGAAACAAGCGAAAATACAATCTCAGGCAGGCATCCAGAATTACCGAGAACCAATATCTCGACCGTCTCAAAAGTACAGACTGATTTTCCACTTTCACCAATCTGCCGTGCAAAGGACGGATATGCATTATAGGTCAAAACGGCGTTGTATGCATTTTTTGATATAAAATATTCATATTTATCCTTAAAAAAAATCTCAGACTGATTGTACTTTTTAATTAAAAGTTATCACTTTGAACAGTTACTTTATTTGCTTCAGTTTCATGTATTTTAAAAACTTTGGCCCCGTTTCTCTCGAAACAAGCTTTTTGCAGATAGGTCTTTTGGCCTTTGCACGGCAGATAGTGGTGCACGAGAACCAAAACCAAAAAGAGCACGAAAATCTATAGCTTCATCGTTGGTTTCATTACTACTAAGGGCTAAGGACAACAGAATTAACCACTATGGAATGGAGCCTCGTGGTGTACTATGATCTTCAGCTGTATTGGATAGAGTTTTCAGCACTGTAGAACGAAAAAAAGGAATCCAACTTCTGTGTAACCAACTTAGTCAAAGAATCATCTGCCTACAAACAGGCCCGCCACATCACCTTTGGGGGCCTCGGGCTAAAATATTTTTGGGGGCCCTTTAAGGATTCATAACGTAAGAATAACTTCATTCAGGGCATTAAATATAGATACCGAACGGTCGGTTTTTAAAGCCTACGTAGTTGGCTACCAGCCCTGGTTGTATCTTCTGATGGCTCCCCGCACATTACCTCAACCAGCTCGAGAATAATCAGAAATTTCCAAATTCCGGATGGCTGCCAGCTACAACCAGCGCTGGTACCCAGCTAAGTGGAAACCCTGCTTTATTCGCGGTGAATCTAAAGTTACATAGTGCAACCTAGAAAGAAGCAGCTCTTATGTAGACAGGCCCTTGTGCTTAGCTCCAGGGCTCAGCACTCATCTTTCTTTTGGCAGAATCAATCCAGAAGCTATCCCAGAGGGAAAAATTCGAAGCACTAGCATAGTATGGAACGAAGAAAACGGCAAACAGAGACCGGTTCTCGTTCGATGCGTTGGTCAAGGAGCATAGGGGGGGCCTCGGTAGTCTAGGGAGTAAGGCGCCTGGCTACTATCCCAGAGGTCCCGGGTTCCACACGGTCCTTCGCCTTTCCCACCTTCCTTCTTCTTCTCTCCTTACGTTCCTCATTCCCCCTGTCATAGCCTTCCGCTAGCACTGCCCCGCTCCACCAGCACCAGCGCATGTCATCGGTTGGTTGATGGGATTCAACTCGTTTCAGGAGGCATAACACTCCAGCGAGTTGTTTCTCATTGCCCCGATGCTAGAGTCGCGATAGAAATAGTTGGGGTTAGGTGGTTGTGGCAGTTCCGTGACATTGCACTCTATACGAAGAAAATAGATAGTAGACTTAACTGGGGGACCGCTTGATAAAACCGCGGTCGACACTCGCGTTTGGAAGGAGTGTTAGAAAGTTTTTTCTACTGCTTCAAAAGCGCTTCTAAAAAAAAGTAGCAGTAAAAGGAGTGCTCCCCACTGCGATCATGCAATGTTAAAAAAGATATAGAACTGGGATGGGAACGGGAACGCCCCAAACTTTTAAGAGCGTTCTAGTTTCATTTCCCGCTGGGTAAGTTTTCTCTTTTTCTTATTACTCAATTCGAGCTTATACTACTTCAGTGGTAGTAAAGAAACTACTTAAGGGCAAGCCAAATCTCCCAATCTAATCTTTGATAAATGTCTTCAATCTGTTTTTCCTCAATTATGGATTTGTTTACGTCTTTTTATTGTGATACCTATTGGTTTTGTAGCTGGTGTACGCGGTTTCAGTAAATTAAAAATAATATAAAATTATCTAAGATCATGTATGGGTCAGTCACGTTTAAATTATTGCATGATATTATCAATAGAGCGAGAGCTGGCAAAAAATATAAAATATGACGTTGTCACCGACGACTTTGCGGGAATTAAAGCAAGAAAAATAGTGTTTACTTCTTGAATATGATGAGTAGAAGAATCCATATCCATACAAACATAAAATATATTTTAGAGTGCTGCATGCTTGGGTTTCACGCTCTAAATTAGTGCGCAGGGATATGTCATATTTGACTTTTTGGGTTTCAAGATAGTTTCGGGGCCTCTAGGCGATTAGTACGCAGGAATATGGGGTTTTAACTTTTTGGGTTTCAATCTATTCTCAGGGCCCCGTCTAGCCTGGGGCCCGGAGCAATTCCTCCCAGTTGCCCCCTATTTGGCGGGCCTGCCTACAAATTGTTAGTCACCTTCACCACTTTGTAAAACAAATTGCCGAGTTGTAAAACGCAGAAGAAATAGCATCAAGGAAAATGAAGAGTTTTTGCTATCGGTACTCATAAATTAAACATCAATCTTTGACGTTAAACATAATCGACCAATCCGAATTTCAGCAATTCGATAAGCGATTATCCGAGTTAATCCATCATGTAAACGGCACTGATCACCTCGACAGGCTGTTCCGGCGATTCATTTCGTTAACTCTTCAGATATCTGAAATATTTGAGGTCGCCGTAGATGTTCACTAGTTACTGCTCACATCTGAGAATCTAAAACAACAAGTAGCGATAATAAAGAATCCTGTTGGAGTAAAGTTGCCGGAAGGAAAAATTGCTAGCGGAAGACGGAAGGAAAAATTGCTAGCTTCAGAACTAAGATGAGGAAACAAGCGAACTAAGATGAGGAGATAAAAATAAAAATGTATGAAAATATTGCTAAGGAAGCACAAGTAGCAGAAAACAAAAGCAATAAGCCAACAGACCAGGGTATCATTTAATATAAACTCACCAACGCTGAGACCAGTCAAAAAAGCAATGGTTAAACTGAAAAATTAGAAATCAAAAGGCCTTCATAACAGACATTGAAGTGATCCAATAACAACTGGAGTGAAGCAAGGATGCCCGTTTTCACCATTAGACCGGTTCTACACGTTCAATACCGTACCGTACCAATACCGTGATGCACAAAAAAGGATGAAATAATTGTTGGTAGCTCTTTACAATACTCATCCAATCAGAATTGATTTAGAAAGAAGAATCACTTTTGAAAAAAATTTTGTAATTCTTTACAACTTTAATCCAATCAGAATGGAACTAGAAAGAAGAATCACTTTTGAAGACGGTGCCAGGTTCACTTTCATTGCACTAACTCTTGCTTCGAAAATTGTTTTCATTTCTTTGTTAGCCTTATGCACTTAATATATCGTCCCGAAAACAGGTGTTAGCACCGTCTTCAAAAGTGCTTCTTCTTTCTAAATCCATTCTGATTGGATTAGTATTGTAAAGAACTACCAACAATTATTTCATCCTTTTTTGTGCATCACGGTATTGGTTTTTTTTGAAGTTGGTTTTTAAAAATTTATTTTATTTCGTACTTTTTTGACCCTTAATTTTTTTCGGGGGCAATTTAAAAAAAAATTATTTATTACGATAAGTATGACACGCCGCCGTCGGTCGATAAGAATCAAGGCAGTAGCTAAATAGTTTTTGCAGTAATGTATTTGCGTATTTTCGGAGTAATTTAAAAAAAAACTTATTTAATATGCAACAAAATTCCCCGAAGGAAATTAGAAAACAATATTTATTGTGAGAATATAAAGTCGATTGAAAAAAAATGCAACAGTCCAAAGAATCGAACTCGGAACCCTTGGATGAGAAGTAGTTACTTAACTCGCTGCGCTACGAGAGAGTATTACTATGTGCTGGCTAAATATGTAAATAAGCCCTTTCAGAAATTCAGTTAAATAGTTTTCCAATTCAAAGGAGTACTCTTACAGTCTACATGAGTATGCATGAAATTTTTCACCGAAGAGTTTGTAATAATTCTTTACAACATTAATCCAATCAGAATGAATTTAGAAGAAGAGTAAAGAAGAAAAAAGTCGCACTGTCCCCCTCCCGGGGTTTGAACCCGCAATAATTAGTTCGGTAGACCTTTACGTAGACGGAACGCCAACTCCCTCTTAAGTATTTGGTGACAATAAAGAATTTTGTGATACCTTTGAAAATAATTCTATCTGTTCAAGGTGTACTAATTTTACCAGTTTTTTAAGCCTACCTTCGAACTCCTTTATCAGTTTTAAAAAAAAATTGCATGGGACCACCGTGGGAAACTACCCTTTCAAGCCTAAAAAGAAAAAAGCAAAAAAGTTATTGCGTTACAAAGTTATGCGTGAACAGGACCAAAAAAAACATACCTACGCGTCGAATTGACTTCAAAAGTAAAGGCCATAGCATAAAAATTGTCCAGACATTATTCATAGGAAATTGTCCAAGCTTTCCAATTTTGGAAAAAAAATAATATTGGTTAACTACTTATTTTTTGGAGAAAAAGGTAGTTGAAGTTGATATTTAAAAAAAAACAAAATGTTGACTTTGATGACTCATAACTCTGGAAGTTGGTAGGGTAGAACCATTACTTTTACAGTTTTATACCCCGGCTTCACCGGGCGAACCGCGGAAGTTCGAGAAAATTAGTCTACTGAGCTTCATTTTTGCTTGATTTCCCATACATTTTCACATTTCGAAGTCAGGAAAAATAAGGTCTGATTTCGCCCAACAGAACCTGAAATCAAGCTTGAAAGTAAAATCTCGCTCAAAAGAGAGTAATCAACTGGAATCGTGGAATGCCATTCCAGGGAGCTTTTGCATTTCTGACTTCCGGCGAAAAAGCAACAACAATTTCAAGTACTGAACTCGACTTTAGCTGGTGAAGCCACTTATGCCGATTGAAGTGAACTTGATTAAACTGAGGCCGGTGAAGCCTGATAGGTCGGAGTATTCTGCGTACACTGATACCTTATTCAGGAAAATCCCATAAGGTTTTTTTGTTCATCTATCCAAAACCTATCCACAGCAGGCTGCTTTGTAAACTTAACGGATACACCCTGTATAACAAAATTAATATACTTCATGGTATTTTCCCCATTCCCCTGATTACTGACCACTCTCTGCGTTAAGAGCTATGGGGTGCGACAGCGAGGGAGACCCAATCTCCGCTAAAGAGCAGAGAAAATGGCTATACCTCTTTTTATAATAAGTTAATGCAGGTAGGTTAAATTTATTAACTAAATATTTTAGTGAATTATAGCTTCCTTCTCTGCAATAATAGGTTTTACAAAAAAATATGATGAAATTATACAAAATAATATGTATGATGAAATTATTTTGACCTGCGCATATAATTTGTTCGTATTGAGAAGGTCCCTTCATTACTAGAAAAAAAAGTAAAATTTTGAAGGGACAAATAGCTAACGCAGGTTAACGTTGTGTACAGACAAGTTCACATTCATAATGAATTTAGACAAATCTGTACAATTTAACAAAAATAACTTTATAATTAGTTATGGAATGAATTTACAAACAATGAAAATTTCCGTTTTCTTTTTAGTTTTCAAAAAGATGCTGAAAGTAGTGAGCAACAAGCTTGTGATGTGAATGTTGGAGCGAGCTCAAGTAATCGGGTTGACACCAATGAAGACAACGTCGTTGATATTGCATCCGACACATGTCAAGGGCCTTCCGCTAGAGATGATATTGTAGAAGTTGAAATAGTGGAGTCAGAAACAGATGAAACTAAAAACAACGAGGATTCCAATGTATGCATTTTTTGCAATAAGAAACGAAAGAAAATGCATGGACGAGAACAAGCGTTACATACTTGCACAACTATAGATCCATTACAAAGTCAAGCCAATGAATTGGGCGATATAGATCTATTGAACAAAATAGATGAAAAGTGTGTCAATAATTTGTTTATTTTTTATCATGGATGCTGTAAATTAAATTATAAAAATACTCTTCGAAAGATCATCACCAGTAGAAAAACCGAAAAAACTCCATGGCATTTATCCCGATCTATCCATAAAGCAGCTTTCGATGAAGTATGTAGCTTTGTACTCACTAATGTCATTGAAAAAAAACAATGTTTTTATTTATCATTTTTAAAATCGTTGTACATCGAATTCGCGAAGAACCAAAGAATGGACTCAACAATAAACGTGGAACCAAATAATTTAGAAAATAGACTGTTGGGAAAGTTCCTTAAAAAAATCAATATTATTACTGTTAATAACAAAAAAATTGTTAAACCATATATCGGAAATTTGTTAAAAAATGATTTAGATATGTTGGAAAAGCAGGATATTTTGGATAGAGTTGCACGAAGTTGATTAGTATGAAAAATCGATTTACCTCCTACTATAAAACTATACATTTGTTAAACAAATCAATTAGATTTTCTAAGGCTTTTTTTATATATCATGATGATTGCTGATGAGTACCACAGAATTTTTGTCAAGAACTTTGTATAGATGATCAAATTATCCACAAAATTCATTCATATTAATTAAAATTAATAGTAATATTAATAGTAAAAAAAAGTTGAGAGAAAAAATAATAAAACTTTCATATCAATGAAGTTTAAAGCAGTAATATTCTTTTATTTTTTAACGCAAAAAAAATGTCGGGTCTTTTTCTGTAGAGCACCCTTGGTTATATTGTAAGCCGTTTGTAAGTGACGCGCATACAGGGGCGGCGATGCGTGTTTTTTTTGCGCCCGGTGCATTATGCTATATTGCGCCCCATCAGCTGATCATGTGAAAAAAGCTTTTTTCGTCTGGATCGCAATGACGAAGAAGGGGAAAATACACAAGGCACTTCTAACTTGGTAGCAAT
Source organism: Thereva nobilitata (assembly GCA_963855945.1). NCBI lineage: Eukaryota > Metazoa > Arthropoda > Insecta > Diptera > Therevidae > Thereva > Thereva nobilitata. The sequence continues at coordinate 50,445,090 of OY979694.1, read as the reverse complement.
TTGCTTGGCTTTTTCAATAATATGATATATTGCTCTGATCGTAAATCTATCAAAAACCTTTTGTGGAATTTAAAATATCAACTGCAGCAGAAATTTGGGCTTTGTAAGTATATTTTTTTTTCTAAAATATCACACTAGATTACTATGGAACAAATTAAATTTAACTCAGTAATTTTATTTCGTAATTGTGCTGTATGTTTCGATACGGGTTCCCTACCTGAACGAGTTCTACCAACGCCTCGTAGACACCATCTAATTGACGAACTAATCGTTTTAACGCGTCTATGCTGCTTTCACTACTAGTCTTACTAAGCTTTTTAGTGTCTTCTTTTTCAAAATAATAATCTTTTAACCGAACTGGAGAAGTAAGCATATAAATTTTGAATAGTATCAAAACAAGAAGTTGCCTTTAGAAACATACGTTTTTCAGTCTGAGCAAGACCCTCAAAGTAAACGGACGCGCTATTAAATCGAGTGAAGTGATAAACAGTGATAATAAAACCCAACCGCCACGATGGCATCAACATCAGATGGCATAAATCTCTATCCTATCACCTTTGAACCAGGTATATTCAAAGTCATCGTAAGATGCAATAACAAAACCCCAATAAGCAAAATTAAAACCGCCAAAACTATCATCCAAACATTTGAAGAAAAAAAGGAATTTATAAAGGAAGTAAAGCAAGTCAGTAGAAATACGGTTATCGTTGAAGCAAGTAGAGCACACATCGCCAATGATATAGTACAAAACGAAACACTAAAACAACTAAACTATAATTCATACATTCCAATCGACTTCCTCACTCGAGCAGCGGTAGTCAAAGGAATAGATTGTGATATTGACGACGTCACTCTACAAAACGAAATAGAATCTCCGATTAAAATTCACTCCTTGCAAAGATTGAAGAAAAGAACCAAAGACGAAAACGGAAAAATAAAATGGGAAAATTCACAAGCCGTAAAAATAAATTTCTATGGTAACAAAACACCACAATACATATATCTGTACAAAGTACGCATTCCCTGTGACAGCTACATACAACCAACCAAACAATGTTTTAAATGTTTTAAATATGGGCACACTACCAAATTTTGCAGGAGCCTAGAAATATGCATCAATTGCAGCGAAAACCCGAAACATCCCAACTGCACTAAACCTGCCAAATGCATTAACTGCAAACAAACCCACATTGCAACACATAAATACTGTCCAGAGAAAATACGACAAAGGGAAATAAATGAAACCATGGCGGTCAGAAACTTGTGCTTCCTTGAAGCCTCACTTGAAATCCCACGGAACAGAAAAAGTCTATCTTCCAGAATAAACAACAGATTCCTAGATTTAGAACTTGAAGAAGAATTTCCTTCACTCCCATCTCCCATATCATGCGATTTTCCAACCGCGATTAAATACAAGACACAAAACAACCAAAAAATCATCAGACATCAACGCTCACGATCAACTTCAATTAAAAGAAAAAGAGAAACAAACACTGATCAAACCAACGAACAAAAAAAGAAAAATATGACAGTAATAAGCGAAAACTTAACCCAGAAAAAATCAAATAACCTTCCAATTGTTCCAACACCAAAGTTAAACCTCAATATAGCTACATCAAACATAGAACCAAGTCCAGAAACAACAACTTTCATTGTCCCCAGCAACATATCAAATACAATATCACAAACAATAAACGAAGATCAAGCATCAATACGCTCAGACCAATCAACAGCTAGTAGAAAATCTAGAACAAGACCAAAAAAAAAGGTGGATAAATCCACAAATACTAGAATCAACAAAATGAACACCTTCATACTTCAGTGGAATTTAAATGGACTATTCTCTAAACTCCCAGAACTCCAATTAATTATCAATGAGACCAACCCTCTCATAATATGTCTACAAGAAACAAGACTACATCCACAGCAACACTTTCAACTAAAAAACTACAACATCGAAAGAAATGACTATGACCTGCGGGGGTACCCTAATCGCAATAAAAAACAGCATATCTTATGAATTAATACCATTACAAACAAACTACCAAACAATAGCAGTAAGAATCAACTACCCAATTAAGACAGTAATTTGCAACACATACCTCCCAAATGCACAATACCTGACATACACGGAGCTAAATAATATCATCACACAAATCCCAAAACCAGCCCTTCTTTTAGGCGATTTCAATGCACATAATACCCTATGGGGATCCGAGATCACAGACCGCAGAGGAAAAATAATAGAAGGTCTTTTACAACAGCATAATATAGGTATCATTAACAAACTTAAAGTTCCTACACACTTTACTACATACACAGGAAAAACAAGTATAATTGATCTAACCCTAAGTATAGACCATCAAATAAATAGGTTCCAATGGAACACGCATCCGGATCTATATAACAGCGACCACTTCCCAATAATAATACAGCATGAAAACCACAAAAGCTGCGAAACCAGAAGACCAAAATGGATAATAAAAAAAGCTAACTGGCAACAATTCAAGCAAATAGTCAACCTAGAAAAAATAGCAGAATATAACGTCGATGAAGAATGTAAATATATCACAGACCAAATAATAAACACAGCTAAGACATGTATTCCAAAAACTCCCCACTTCTCAAAGAGACCATTAGTTCCTTGGTGGAACAATGATATAAAAAAAGCAGTCGAAAACAGGAAAAAAGCCCAGAATAAATATCGGAAAAAACCGACAAAAATCAATCTTATAAACCATCAAAAAGCAAAAGCAACCTGCCGACGTCTCATTAGACAGGCAAAAAGAGAATCCTGGAGAAACTTTGTCCAGAACATCAACTTCTTAACACCAACCTCAACAATATGGAATAACATAAGGAAAATAAACTCTCAGGCGAAGACAACTAACATCGAATATATAAACAACAACAACAAAATTATCAGCAACAGAATGGAAATAGCCGAACTAATCGCTAAACACTACGCCAAAACTACTTCTACACAATCCTATGAAGAAAATTTTAGAAATTACAAAGCCGATACAGAAAACATCCAAATCGAATTTTCTAAAGACAACAGCGAAACATACAACAAAGATATAACATTAAGCGAATTAAAAAATGTACTCAAACACTGCAGAGGATCATCACCAGGACCAGACGATATCCACTACCAAATGATAAAAAACCTTAATGACAAATCCCTAGCTTATATATTGAGCTTCTACAACAAAATTTTCATTACAGAAAAATTCCCCAATAAATGGAAAACCTCCCTCACAATTCCCATACCAAAACCAGGACGAGATCGATCCCAACTAGACAACATCCGGTTAATTTCGCTAACATCATGCTTATCGAAAACATTAGAAAAAATTATTTCAAACAGACTTACCTGGCTCCTAAATGAACGAAAAATAATAACACCATCCCAATGTGGCTTCCGCAAATACCACTCCACCACCGACTGCGCAGTCAAACTGCAGCATGAAATTCTGCAAGCGTTCGTAAATAAAGAACACCTAATAGCAGTTTCTTTGGATATAAGAAAAGCATACGATACAACCTGGAAACACCGTATACTCCAAGAAATAAAAGAAATCGGCATCAAAGGACACCTATCCGAATATATAAAAAACTTCCTAAGTGAAAGAAAATTCAGAGTACTATTGAACGACATCGAATCAAATGAGTACACAATGGAAAATGGTTTACCCCAAGGTTCCGTACTAAGTGTATCTTTATTTCTCATTGCAATCAACAATATATCAACCAACTGCAAGGAACCAGTTAAAGCATTGCTATACGCTGATGACTTCGTAATATATATGAGACACCAATCGACATCTATTATACAAAAAAAACTACAAGATACACTTATAAACCTACAAAATTGGTCAAAGAAAACAGGATTCATATTCACAGCAGAAAAAACAACAGCGATCCATTTTACAAACAAATATAAAATCACAAACCCGAGAATCACATTAGAAAATATGGAAATAATGTACAAGAATGAAGTCAAGATACTAGGAATGACATTTGACAGAAAACTTACCTGGAACACACATCTAAGAAAGATAAAAAACAAATGTGTACAAAACATGAATATTATAAAAAGTCTTGCCAATACACAATGGGGAACAAACAGATTCTCTCTCCTCAAAATCTATAAATCAACGATATTACCCATTATAGACTACGGGGCCATAGTCTACAACAGCGCCAACAACAAACACCTAAAGCAACTAAACACCGTCCAAAACACAGCAATTAGAATAGCTACAGGAGCTTTTAGAACAACCCCGGTGAAAAGCATGGAGGTAGATGCGGAAATCACACCGCTCAAATATAGAAGAGAGATCCTACAGTCCAACTACGTCCTAAAAATTAGGAGCTTACCAACTCATCTCAATTATGACATAGTAAAACAACCCCAAATCCAAGCAGACCGAGGAAATAGATACTCAGAAAAACTATTATACCACCGATTCATTACTACAATACAAGCTTTAAACTACAACAAACCTACAACACCACTAAAGATATTACAGCCAGAGCACCCACCATGGGTAACAAACATGCACGTTATAAAAACATTAGCCAAAAAGAAGAAAGAAGACACAGACCCAGCAATATATAAACAAGAACTCCTAGAAATATTAAATAATTATAGGACATACACACAAATATACACAGACGGATCTAAAACAGAAGACAGTACAGGTTTTGCAATAATCATAAACGGCAACACCACTAAAATGAGAATCCCATCCAATAACAGCAGCTTTGATGCCGAACTACACGCCTTACAACATGCCGTAGACATGATACACTGTAAAGATCACATCAGAGATGCAATAGTGATAACAGACTCTTTAAGCTCATTAAATGCAATATGCAACAATTTTAGCACAAACCCAATTGTCTGGAAAATAAACGATAAACTTCACCAAACCCAAGCCCAGGGGAAAAACGTAAAATTCCTCTGGATACCAAGTCATATTGGAATTAAAGGAAATGAAGAAGCAGATGCAGCAGCAAAAGAAGCACTAACCGGTACAATAAATCTTGAATTCGCGCCACTATACTCAACAATTGCCAAAGATATAAAGAAACAAATCACATCACAGTGGAACACTGAATGGTTACAAAACACTACCCAATTGGTTAACATCAAGAAAACAATAGAAAACTGGGAAACAGCGCACCACCAAAACAGGAAATATGAAATCTGCCTAACTAGGCTAAGAACAGGACACACCAACCTCACACATAAGTGGATATTACAAAAAGAACCCCCACCTACCTGTAACATATGCAACACACAATTAACCGTTTCTCATATACTAATCGACTGTCCCAAATACGAAGCCACACGAAGAAAACACAACATAAAACAACACCTTGAAGAAGTCCTTGGAAACTATCCCAGCGAAATAACAAAATTAGGAAAATATCTTGCCGAAACTAATTTAATAAATGAATTATAAAAAAAAAAAAATGTACAATAACACAGAGGGTACATATAATCTAACTCTAGGTTGGTTACTCTCTATAAATAAATATATAAAAAAAAAAAAAAAACATACGTTTTTTTCGAAATTCACACCTATTTGCATCAATGAAGTCTGAGTTGAAGAGGTAATTAATGGAAAATTGTATGTACTATTTATATTTGCCCGGTACCATTTTCATAATTCCCAGCACAGTAAAATATTTGAATTTTCGTAACATAAAAACAATAAACAAACTAATACCAATAAAATATAATTTAAAAATGTATTACTTAAAATTAGTGATTTAATAATTATTATTAAATCTAAAATATTACTTTTTTAAACTCAACATTTTAAATCAAATAAAAATATTTCACTTAATTTTCTCTTTATAAATTCTTCCAGAGAAACAGGCACAAAACTTAAAATTGCACCATCAATAACTCGTATAACATAAAAAAAAATCTACATATTAATTTGTTAGACAGTCGCAAGATATTTAGAAATCGCAAGATATTTTGTTCTCATTTCGTTTATTTACCTCTTTGAACAAATCTTGGAACAAAATTTAAAAGTGCACCAACAGCGCCCCGAAGTTTATATTAATCACAGTAAACAGTAATACACAATATAGAGCCATCGGAACAATTTTTTTCCTTTGTTTGAGTTGATATCGTGCATTTTACAAACATTTCAAAAAGTACTCCAGCGTAGTGATAATGAAATTATTTTGTGTTTCGTCTCCTTCATTCCACTGGTTAATTCTGTATTTACATCTCACGTTCAAATTTGAGAACATCAGTTGAATGAGAGATTTTTTTCTCACTTGGTGGATATTTCTCCTGAATTTTTACTTCTGCTGATTCTCTGGACAGAAATTATATGAAAATCTCGAAACAAAAGTCTCGAAGCAAAAGTCTCGAGAGGAAGTAGGAAAAGTCTCGAGAGTACGAGAGGAAGTAAAATTTCCAGATTTTTTTGCATGTAATTTGTGTTGTGTTGTTACATGAGTTGAAATATAGAATATTTTATTGCGAAAATAAACTGGAAGATTAAATCGTGTTAATAAAAATGAAATCCTTTAATATATGAAAAGGATGTAAGAAAAGCACTTTCAAATTTTTTTTTTCAAAGTTTTAAATTTTTTTTTAAAATCTGAATATCTGAAATGGCGCCCCGTGTATTAGCGCCCCGTGCAAGTGCACCATTCGCACCTATGAAAGCGCCGCCCTGCGCGCATATGATATTTGTAATAGAAGTAACTCTTCCGCCATTTAATTTCCGAACAGCGATAGCAGTGAGATCATCTCTTCTCCTGAATAACTTTTGAGCTATTGTTGGATTAACACCACATATAGTCAATCGTCGTTTTTTTAATATATTTATTATAACGTCGTCTTATTTATAATCATATACATATGTGTGTTAGTATTGTTAAGACTCGATTGTATGCATATAATCTTTTAGGTAGGTATATTACTCAAGTAGATTAAAGATTTTTATTCGCGAGCTGGCTTTAAGACTGAATATATCAGTGATGACATACGTCTTTGCCTTGTGGTCACACACTCTTTCGAAAAAATACAACAAATCCAGATTAGACCATAGATGGCTCCAAATTAAAGTCAGTTGTAGGCGCTGGAGGTTTCCTTCCCTCTCTGAACTTCCAAAAATACTAGTGCCGCCATAATTTAAAGCTATGCAACGAACCAAGGCAAGACCAAGTGTTATTTAGTTTTCGGATAGCCAAGCGGATATCGAAGCATTAGGTGCAATTTATATAATCTTCAAACTGGTCGAAACTGGTGAGAAGGACCTTTCTTTCTTATCAACAAAATATAGGATTACGCTGGGCTCAGGGATCGGTTCACAGGAAAATCAATGGAAACATGAAATGTCCAGAATACAAGCAGAAATCTTGTATGGTAGATATTACACAAAAAATGATCGACAAAGAACATAAAAAGGAGGGGTCTATCTCTGCCGATTTTCGAAATAGGGCGTTTTCAATTTTGTTGTTGGGAAAAAAACAGTTCGTTTTTTTGTTGATTGGGGTACGATGGATGTGTGAAATAAGCACTTACTAGGCAGTGATCCCAGTTGCCCAGACAGAATATCATGTAGGGTGGGAGGTAAGAAATAGGTCAAGGAGATGGAATCCTTGACTTGCAACATGAGGGACGCTAGTTGGGCCATTAACCATTTGATGATAAGGTTATTAATGTCTGCAAAGAATTTAGCATCATTGATCATTGAGCCAGTTTGAATTGTGAACATTGAAGATAAAATCAGAGATAGCCTCGAATGCTAAAAGGGACTAATATTAGGACTTCTCTATAGAAAACATAAGAATTTGACCTGGCTATGAAGAATTAGTTTAATCCAGAGATAATTGAAATCTGGTGATGTACTATTGATGACACTCCACGCCATTCTTAATATTAAATGGCTATTCACCTATTCACAAAAAAGTTGTGGACTAAGCTAAACCGTGCCACCTGAAATCGATCTAAATCAAGATCAGGTAAGACTTGAGTTTCACCCAATGCAAGAATAGAGAAAAATGAACGAACAGATGGCACACAACGGGAAAAAAGTTCCCTTGGAGCCTACGAATATTTAAAAAATCAAAACAGAAATTTCCATATCGAGGCTTCGTTGGAGTAAGGTTGATGACCTCAGTGCCGGTGACCCAACCATCCGAGTTAACGGAAACCGCCTTGTTAGAGTGTTGTTATGCGTCCTAAAACAAGGTTAATCCCGTCGGTTAAAGGTCTTTTCACACACATAAGTAATGTCACAGTTCAGTCACCGCTCCAAATCAGAACCGTCGCCGTCCAGGCTCAGTCAAAATGATGACTGTATTCACATATGTCCGTCAGTTTTTTTAATCCATTCAGTTATTTTTTGCTGTCATGTGTCACGTGCCAGTGTGTCATACCTATACCTATTTTTGTGATGGAGTTTTCGAAGGAGGATTTGGCTATTATAGCTTTAATTTTGGCTATTATAGCTTTAATTTTGATGAATGACCATCTATATTTAATTCTTTCCCAATTGGATTCCATATGCCGTTTTTGAAAGCACTATTCATATACTTAGTATTTCGTAAATCATAAATTACCGGGTATTTACGAACCCATTCAATTAATTTTTCATCACCCATTTTGATAATTTACAAAGTCTTTCGAAAAACAAAGTACAAAACACGTCAGTCAAAAACAGAAATCGTCCAGAAGAAATCTGATATTGCCGGTTCGGTGGAAGCGATGAGCCTGACGTCACTGATTCGAAACGACAGTGTAGACAGTGTCATTAACCTTCAAAGAAAGCATATTTTTTGTGACTGATACTTCTCGGAACTGACGTAGCTGAGACGTGACTTGACTGATTTGTGTAAATCGGCCTTAAGGCTGTGACGCCGGCGTAGCTGAGATCGTCTTCACATTAAGCGACTAGTCATCCAAACTGCTGCTGTATAAGACTACCGTATAACCACTACTTATACATAATCCAAGGCTTGGTGTTTATTGAAAAGTACTGTGTGACCTTTGAGTCGTGTTCGAAAGGAAAGTCCGAAGTGTTTTCTGTTCCTAAAGGTACCTTTACATTATATGATTTGTCATATGACTTTACTGTCAATGAAGTCAAACCTAATGTAAAATGTCAAATGACATTTGTTTTTGATATGTCATACTATCTGACTATCTGTCAAAATTTATGTTTTGACTTGTCAAAATTAAGTGTGAACACAATTCGAAGTCAGATGGACTATCAAATCGACATAATGTAAAGGTACCTTAACCGGGAGAGGTAGATTACGGAGATTTTTCAATGATGAGATCTACGGGTACTATTTCGACATAGGCTCCGGTAAGCAGGTCATCTAGATTGTGTGACTTAGAAATATAGACCAAAATACCGATGGAAGGATGTCAAAGAATCAGAGCACTTAGATATTTGGGATGCCAAAACTGGATAATGTCGGCTTGGTATCCAGATCGTTGTAGCGAACACTTGCGAAAGACTACGATTGTATTTCCATTAAAGAACGAAATATGTAAGTAAGAAAATCTTATGGTTGTCGGATTGACTATTTCGGTAGAAGTGAGGTATTTGTATGAAGAGTCCTATTAGTGCCTGCAATTCTGAAATTTTTTTTGTTTAAATTTCATATTTATAGAATGTCATAAATTACAATTTTTTATAAATATAATATTGCTTTATTGTTAACTCATTTTATTAAATTTATTATAATTATTACATTACATTATCTAAAAAAAATAACAAAATATCGTTCTACATAAATTATGTACATTGTAAATTATGATTTGTAAAGAAGGTGACGAGGATTTCCATTTTCATATTAAATAATTTCTAATCGTCTACGGACAGTATTTGAAACAAAAATATATATATATTTAATTTTAAAGATTTTATCTTTCTCTAAAGCACCAATTACAAAACGCCGTTAAAATGATTTTGTGACAAATAATGAGTAATTATTATTTTATTGTTTTGTTTTTAAATCATTAAAATTATTATTTATAATAATTATTGTAACATTTTTCTAAAGTATTTGTGATTTTTATAACGTCTTTTGTTTATATTCGTTAACTGGAATTTACGTTATTTTAAATTATATATTTTAAATTAACACTAATAAATTTTCTGTTTATAACTTATATTTAAAATTTACTTCAAATTTCAATTTCTTTTCGATGAATTAATAAGATATTTACAGCAGTGCGTTAATAGGTGTTTCTCACTTAAAGAATTGTTTATTTGGTTCATTGATCCAACTTCCCGAGTGTAAATATCTAAACCGTATTGACCTTCCTCCGGAAAACTGCAATAGAAATTGTGGATTTTAAAAGATAATGAATTTATAACTTTTTTAACTTTGAAAATGTTTATTAATTTCAATTCAGTCAAAGCAAAATAAAACTTGAGATGATATTAGATGAAATTTTTGTAGGAAGTTTTGCGAGTACCATTTTTCGACGACATAGACTAATTAAGCCATCGTAGGAATGTAGAATCTGTGACAAAATTTTATCCTGCACTATCCTACATCAGCTGAAGACCAAGTTAAATAATTTTTGTATGCATCTAATGTCACATAGAAATCTCCTATCCCAACAAAGCCACCTCCTAGGAGAACTGTTTGGCTGAAATAAATAGCCTTCTGCCAGTGTTGGGCATTAATCAATTAAATTTTCAATCAATTAATTAATTGACTAAAAAATTAATTGCGATTAATTTAATTGCAGTTAAAATTAATTGCAATTGAAATATTAATTGCACCCCACAATTAATTTATTTGGATTAATCCGTGTTAATTGTATATAGCAACTAAATCAATTGCAATTAATTTTAACTGCAATTAAATTAATCGCAATTAATTTTTTAGTCAATTAATTAAAGACAATTAAAACTAACAATTAATCCTCTTCAATTTTATGCGAACTTGATTTAAGGGTTCCAAATGACGAATTTGTGGTTAAAATTTGAAAATTCAAAATGGCGGACTAACTTTGGCAATTATGTTCCGACTGTACTGAAAATCAGCTTCTGGGGGCTTTAAGGGTTCCAAATGACGAATTTGTGGTTAAAATTTGAAAATTCAAAATGGCGGACTAATTTTTGTAATTGTGTTCCGATTGTACTGAAAACCAGTATCTGGGGGCTTTAAGGGTTCCAAATGACGAATTTGTGGTTAAAATTTGAAAATTCAAAATGGCGGACTAATTTTTGTAATTGTGTTCCGATTGTACTGAAAACCAGTATCTGGGCGCTTTAAGGGTTCCAAATGACAAATTTGTGGTTAAAATTTGAAAATTCAAAATGGCGGACTAATTTTTGTAATTGTGTTCCGATTGTACTGAAAACCAGTATCTGGGCGCTTTAAGGGTTCCAAATGACAAATTTGTGGTTAAAATTTGAAAATTCAAAATGGCGGACTAATTTTTGTAATTGTGTTCCGATTGTACTGAAAATCAGTATCTGGGGGCTTTAAGGGTTCCAAATGACGAATTTGTGGTTAAAATTTGAAAATTCGAAATGGCGGTTTTGTAAACAATTGTTAGCTACATAGTATAATCTCACGAAAATATGTCAGATCCACACTCTTATTCATGCTGTAATCTTTGTTTTGGGGAGGGGAGGCAGTCCATACAATAAATTAAACATTAAATAATCCAAAAAATATTATTACATTCTGAAAAAAAAAATAAAGGATTATGCTAATTCAAGATTTGAAAATGGGCTTTTGACGGTGACGGTGACATTATACGTTTGGAGTCACGTACGGAGGAGTGTGACTTCAGATGGATATTGCCCATGGTTCTCTTCTGCAATGTCATTGACCCAGGTTTTATTTGTTTACCCAGATGCCAGGCCCTTCCAGTATTGGAGAATCTTTCCCAAAAACCTTGTTGATAAATTCTGACCCGATTGCAGCTTCAGGATACTATGTTCAATGTTCTTCCATTTGGAGCTGAGATGTGAAGATTTTCAGATTTTCCAACTCTTGGACAACCTACATACAGTTGAAGTAGGGAGAAACACCGTTTAATAATATCGAGACCAACAAATTGCCCTTGGCCATACGTTAACAAATTTGATAAATAAGGCTGTTCCGGAACACAATTGGCCAAATTTGTCCCCCATATTGGCGCGGCCATTTTGAATTTATAAGTTTTGATCATAAATTCGTTATTTGCTATCTTAAAAGACCCCAGATACCGATTTTCATTGGAATCGGAAGACAATTGGCAAATTAGTCGGCCATATTGGCGTGGCCATTTAGAATTCATAAGTCTTGATCATAAATTCGTTATTTGTTACCTTAGAAAACCCCAGATACCGATTTTCATTGGGATCGGAACAAAATTGGCAAATTCGTCGGCCATATTGGCGCGGCCATTTTGAATTTATGTCCTGATCATAAATTCGTTATTTGCTATCTTAAAAAACCCCAAATACCGATTTTCATTGGAATCGGAAGACAATTGGCAAATTCGTCGGCCATATTGGCGCGGCCATTTTGAATTTATAAGTTCTGATCATAAATTCGTTATTTGTTACCTTAGAAAACCCCAGATACCGATTTTCATTGGGATCGGAACACAATTGGCAAATTCGCCGGCCATATTGGCGCGGCCATTTTGAATTTATGTCCTGATCATAAATTCGTTATTTGCTATCTTAAAAAACCCCAAATACCGATTTTCATTGGAATCGGAAGACAATTGGCAAATTCGTCGGCCATATTGGCGCGGCCATTTTGAATTTATAAGTTCTGATCATAAATTCGTTATTTGCTACCTTAAAAACCTCCAGATACCGATTTTCATGGAAATCGGAACACAATTGGCAAATTTGGGTGGCCATTTTGAACTTCGGTCATTTTGTGGCGGCCATTTTGAATTTCGAAAATCGGGCTTCGAGGTGCATCATGGGAGACCCACACGGACCTTCGTGCAAAATTTCGAAGCTCTGCGATCACTGGTGCGACACTACGCTTTTCAAACAATAATAAGTTTTAATTGTTAGTTTTTAATCAAATCCATTAAAAAGATTAACAATTGATTAATTGTTAATTGTGGAAACTCACGACTAACAATTAATTAATTGTTAATTGCGAGTTTTCACAATTACAATTAATTAATTGTTAATTGCGAGTTTTCACAATTACAATTAATTAATTGTTAATTGCAATAGATGTGATTAACAATTAATTAATTGTTAATTTTTAATTGTCCAACAATTAAATTTTGCCCAACACTGCTTCTGCCTCCACAGAAATTTTTTTCCGGCAACACAAGACTAGCCCACTTGGCTCACTCTCGCAGTCAATGGGCCTATTCACACAGTGCACATTCATGGCGCCTAAAACCGGTTTTATAGATGAGAGAGGGAAGGGAGCGGAAGAACTTACCGAAACATTTTTCACGCAAAACCAAACGCGTGAAAACTAGCACACATATAAAAAGTTACTTCTATCTCTTGCATTCTTTAGCTCTGTTTTTCTCTAACAAGTAAATTTCATCTGCAATACATTTAAAGGTTCCTGTATAGCATTCAAATTTACTACACTCATTTACGCCCCGTCTGAGTTCCTAGGAGTTGAATAAAACCGGTTTTACTCACCACAATTGTGGCAGCGTGTGAATATGCCCAATAGCCATTAAATTTCGCTCTAGAAATTCATTTATAACAAGAACAACTCGACTGTGAAACAACTTCCACAGTCAGTATTCCCGGGGTCATATAATTTCCAAGAATTCAAACGCAAGGTTCATTAGACTATCCCATAAAAAAAAGGGATTATATACAACTCCTCCTAATACGGTAGACAGACTGGCATCCTTGATCCGGATTATGACGTCAGAATGACGTAGACTACATTTTATTTCCATATATTTTATATGGGTCTACGTCATTCTGACGTCATAATCCGGATTGAGTTTCTAGTCTGTCTCCGGCATAAATCAGCAACCTGAGCTTGGTTAGATAAACCGCAAAGAGGCCCTCAGAAAAATCGATGACGACGCTATTTACTCCACCATTGACCCTCTGAGCCAACGTGGGAGTGTAGCAACCCTGACAAAATTCTATTGTAGTATCATATCGTCGATCCAAATGCAAACTATCGAAAATGAAAAATGCCTCTTATTTGCTTTATTGTATTTGCACTCTAGACGCCTTTGTGGTGGCAAAATATCGAAGCCGTATCCCTTCTCCAATCTTTTCAAAGTGCGGTTGCAATGTATCAAAAATTAACTTCTTCAAAAAACGTAAAATTTAAATGTATTGTTGTTTGTCATTCCTGAAAACTAGGGATTTTCTCATTCGACAGTTTGCATTTGGATCGACGATATTATTCTCGACAACTGGTCTGTCTCTTTAGAGCTAGCTCCAATTGGGGATACATTCCAACCATCTAGAAGAGGAAAGTCGTGGTGTTTTTATCCCTAAACAGGGCAACAGGCCCTGGAGCTGCCTATATCGTAGAGACCTATCTGCGTAACTTTTTTTCTTTTGAAAACGATGGAAAGGCTGCTGCACCTTCACATTAAGTGCAAATTCGAGCTTTCCCTTCCTCTACATAGCTCTCAGTTCGCTTACTCAACGCGTAAATATACTCCACCTCGTCAGTAAAATCGAGGAAGCCCTCCTCGTTAAGGAAATAGCCTTCTTTGACATCGTGGGCGCGTTTAATAACACGGGATATCGTTCTACTTCTAGAGCACTCTGGCTCACAGAAACCTAGATCCTCACACAATTGAGTGGACAAATGCCATGCTTGTAGTACGTGACTTTTCTTCTACCCTGGGCATCTCCACTATTAGTTTCAAGCTTTTCAAGGGGTGCTCTAAAGGGCGGAGTTCTATCCTCGTTACTTTGGTCACTGTTTGTGGATGATTGATCAAACTACACGAATCTGTTCATTGCCTTGGACAAGTTTGACTTGACCATTACCGAGGTCATGGGAAGTTCAAAGATGGTGTACCACGGAAGGCCTATCAATCAAGCCAAATAAGGCCGTCCTGGTCCTATTTGTATCCGAGGTACGGCAGTGAAGTACTCGGACTCAGTCAAATATCTGGGAGTAATGCTAGACAAGAGGCTGAGCCGGAACGCTCAAGCGGGCTAAGATATCTCCATTGTTTTACCGACAGGTCAGAGAGGGAACGTGACACCGCGGCTAGTGTCGCAGGAGCCAACTCCAAGGTCTCCATTGCAATAGGTAGATGGTCCTCTTTTTCCAGACTCTACATGCCATTGAAACCTGCGCTGGGTCCCCGTACAGTAGGGTGTTGAGGGCAATGAGGCTTCAGACAACGATGCAAGGGAGGGGTCTGAGACGTTGGTCCAGGGCCCAGAACCCTTCTGTGGCATTTAATGGTCAACTTCCAAATCCCTGATAGAGGACTGGGTCTGGGTTAAAGGACTGAACCTAGTTTATTGGGAATCAGTCCCAGATCTTAGCCAGGCTAAGGTACTAATAACACCATTTGCCCTAAGGGTCGTTATCACTTTCGAACCTTAAGCTGTTGATGGGATATCTAACTGGCCAGGTAGGTTTGCGGTATCACCTCTACAACCTACGACTGTCTCAAGATACTTTGCGACGAGACTTCCAAACGTATTTTCTATGAATGTCTTACTCTGATCCTTCCGGCCTTCTTCAAATAAAGACCTTCTTGACTTCGCCGGAGGGGTGACAGTCTGTTCCATTAGGGGTGTATGTACACAATACGCTTAACTTGGCCGCGGTTTTCACCATATGGGTTGTCCCACTCTCACATAATAATAATAATCATTGCGATTGCTTCATTGAAGTAAGCGCTCTCTTTTCTCCACGGCTATCTTATACCCGCAAGCTCAGACTAGCCCCCAAAAGACTCACTCAATAGACGATAGAGGTAATTACATAATATAACTGACAGGTTTTTGCTTAAAAAATACCACCAATAGCTATGGATTACAAAAACAGATAATTGAAAACGTTTAATAATAATCTTTTATACTTTAGAATCGCTTAAAACTACTCTCGATATAGCATAGGGCTTCAATAATCGAAGTTATTATCATTGAAATATTAAACGTATCCAGTCGATAGATAAACTAGTTGGGATGTGGGTTTGACCCTTTCGGTCCACACGACCCAGTATGATGAATGTTAAATTTTATCAATGGATATTTTAATAATAAATGAACAATAATAAGAACAAATTGTAAGAAAAAATCACACCAAATTCATACACCTGGTTCTTCAAAACTAACACAACTCCTATACCGAATAGCAAAAATTTGGTAATTTTAAATAATATAATATTAGTAAATTGTCTACTTAGAAAATAGTAATAGTTTTAGTAGTATAGTAGGAAATTGGGTAGTATCAGAACTGGTGCCAAAGTAATCCTGAGAGTAGCTAGCTCAAATGCGGATAAACTGGGAAACAAATGACGTCATTTGGAAAATCGAACGATTTCAGGAGATATTAGCAAAACTATTCAATGTAAAGGATTTCTCAGACTTGACCGAAAAGACCAAATGTTTCGTAACTACTGAAAATTTCGGGATGAACATCAATTTCCAGAACCTGTAGGACGTGGAAAAAAATTCTCTCTCCGTCATAAAAATGCTGATATAAAAGTTTGAAAAATTCGTGATATTCGTAACGGGTTACGTAATTTTTGCACGGTTTTAAAAGAGTGCTCGGATTTTGACAAGTAATATCTTGATGGGAAGCTAATACTCTGCTGAATCTAGAAAATGTAATTTCTGATTTCAACGAGTTTTAGAAAAACCAATCAATTTAAAGTGCTTGTGACCCTTAGCCGAAGTTTTTTCATTTAAACAAAAAAACGGCTTGAACGAAAGTTATGAAATTTTTTTACAGAGCATGTTTTCGTTAATGTGCTTCGATCGGCACTTCAACAAAGTCTATATCATTTTTCGTCCGCACGGTACAAAAATGACGAACTTCGTTCAAACAAAAAAACAGCTCGACCGATTTTTATGAAAATCTTTTCAGATCATATTTCGCAATGCGCTTCGAACGGCACCTCAACGAACTCGATATCTTTTTTGGTTCGTGCGAAATAGTGCAGGTATAAAAATCACTTACCTCGTCTAAACAAAGAAACCGCCGGACCGAATTTTATGAAAATCTTTTCAGATAGTGACTTCGGTAATACGCTACGATCGACACCTCAACAAAGTCAGTATCATTCTTGGTTCGCAGGAAATCGTGCAGGTGCAAAAATCATTTAAGTCGTTTAAACAAAAAAACGGCTCGACCGAATTTTATGAAAATCTTTTCAGATCATATTTCCTTTAATACGCTTCGAACGGCACCTCAACGAAGTCGATATCTAACGAAATCGTGCAGGAAAAACTGACCACATACGTAAGCACAGACCCACACACACACTTCTTCTCAAATTTTTGCTTCAAATGCTATTGGGACCTTGAAACACGAAAATACATTGAAAATTTCGATTTCGCCTTTTGGACCGATTACAATAACTTCCCTATAAACTGGGAAGTTTACAAACTCAAAATATAAATTGACTCTTTTACGCAAATATTTCATTGGAATTCGAATCAGTATTTGATGTAATTTAATGCATGGAATTCGTCACGATTTTGGAATGAAATCATGATCATTGCTTGTCTCATTGTAAAAATTTGCCATAACGTAACATGTAACAATTGCATAAATAAATTTCAATATATGTATATTCCTGTGTCGATAGGCTTTTTAAAGCTATTTTATAGCATAACTTATAAACAATGACACAATTTGTTTTCTAATTTGTTGTGCAATATAATTTTGCAAACCTTAATGAGATTGGTCATTTTCATCTTGAAAGAAAAATGATTTCGTGAAAAATAAAATCTCCCTATAATTCTACGACTTTTCTTCAAATACATATTTAAATCAATTAAAATTTTTATAACTAACCTTATAGAGAATGTAACAGAATCATCTGTGACACTATGAGTAACGTATTTTGATAATTTTTTCTCTTCTAAACCATTTTTATGTAGTGTTGCCATAAAATCTGTAAGTGGTCGTGACATCCTGAATTGTAAGTCTATCCCTCGTCCAGCAAATATAAGAGGTTCCTATTTCAAAAAAAAATGATAATTTTTTGATCAAGACAGACTAAGTAACATCTAATACCTGATGTGTAATTGGAATAAGACCAAAGAGGCGAGTTGCCTTTGTGGGACCCCATTCACCACTTGCACAGTCCGGTAGCGGTACCATTACAGTTTGAAGTTCTTCACAACAGATCTAAAAGATTGAATAAATAACGAGAATAAGAGAATAATGATCTACAAAAATATTCTAATTACCTTGAATTTGCAGACCGATTTAAATTTCATCGGTTCTCCAGTTAGGTACTCCTGTGGTGTTACAGCATTTGCAAATATATCCAATAAAAATGCACCAGAACAAGGCGCATGAACTCGGAATGCCACAATATTTCCAATTACTGATTGCATAACGAACCTTTTCAATGACACACTATCATAAGAGTCTTCATCACTATCATAGAACTTAAGGTTATAGTGAAATATTAGGCATCCTTGCATATCAGTTGGCATGGCTATTCGAACTGTAGCTGCTCCTATTATTAAGAAGCAAAGATTCAAAAATTGAATTCGATTTTTATTTTGTATGTTGATTGATACTACCTGTATCATCTGTATAAACAACCGCTCCGTAGCCTTCATCAGCAAAGTGTAGTCCATATCGGAAGAAAAGTGATCGTACAAAAGGAAGATTTTCAAATTCACGTAGATTTATTGGACGTTTCAATAGTTGCCATTCCTCTTGCAAAGGGAAAAATTCGTAGATGAATTCTCGTGGATCAGTCAAGAAGTAGTGATCATCATATTCGTACCTGTATGAGTGAATATTATTTAATTGAAGTATTAGGAAGGATTCTGTTTGATTTTATACATAATGAAGTGTTTTGAGTTAAATTTTATGCGATTTGTGAAAATTATTAAATGTTCAGCCATCAGCATCATATGCAAGCGCCAATTTTTCGAAAATGAGTTTTTTAGAGTTTTGGAATTCTAATGCTATTCCCCAAAAGTACATAACAAAAATTTCCATGATTTATTATTAAAAATAAAAAAATCTTAAAAAAATACTTTGTTATAAACGCCATTTTGGCAAAAATACGAAAAGTAGAACTCGAATTTTGTAACAAGCGACTGTGAAGTTGTATAAACACCTTTGTTACAAACTAAAATTGTTACGAACGCAGATCAAAATTATTGTAACTAGTCGTTTGTTACAACCATTTTGGCGTTTGTAACAAAGTAGTTTTCATTATTGAGCCCTTTCCCAGTAAAATTATGTCGTTTGTATCAAGCAGCAGACAGGATAAAACATATTTTGCATTTAACCTAAATTCCGAATATTTTTCAACTTCGCAACCTCGGTCTTTTCTTTTCGTTAGAATTATGTTAGAAAAATTACATCATAAAATTTAGTTGAGAACAAACAATATGGTGAACAGTTGGAATTGTCTGTGCTAGAAAAAGTATTTAAATAAAAAAGTTGTTGATCCATTAAAATATTTGAAACAAATGCGATGGAATCTGAAATAAAGTTAAGGTCTAATTTTAATAAATTTATTAAAAGTTCGATGAGTTTTTTTTGAAAGTAAAGTTGAAATAAATTTTTCTTAAAAATTTATTTAAAGAAAAGTTGTGGTGGAGTATTGCCCATCGGAGGAAATGTCGATATCACAAATCAACATAACGTATTTTTTACCAGGTCATACTTATATGACAGTAGATTCCGTTCATGCTCTTATTTAACGTTTTATCAGAAAAAGGATAGCGTGCGCTCCATCCGAATCGCCGACAATAATATCGAATTCACGTATTCACCCTAGACCGTACCATGTAATACTACTACAGTTCAAGTGTTGGAAGAAATAATCTTCTTCTTCTTCTTGAATGGCGCTACAGTCCTTGCAGGGCTCGGGCCTCTCGAAGTTTCGTCTCTACGTCTTGCTAGCTCAATTGATTTTTGCAAAAATTTTCGAAAAGTTTTGGAAAAAATGGCAAGGATGTCATTAGGGTAGGCAATAATCTTTTGTATAAATAGAACAAAAATAGCGCGTGTAACCAGTGCACGTGAAAGATGTGAAACATCTTTGGCGATCTTTATCTTTCTTTAAATTGAATAATTAGTAAGAATAAAGGCCATTTTACATCCCAAACGCAAAGGGGAAACGCAGCTCTGGAGCTCTTTTATCGCACAACAATTTTGCGTTTGGGATGTAAAAAAGCCGTAAGTTTTATACACATCGATTTGTGTTGAAAATGTACCATTGCCGTTGATGACCTTCGACCATGATGTCTGACCGCATTTGAAATATATTTTTGGTGGGCTTGGAAACACATTTTTCTAGACAAGTCGATTTTATTTAATTATACAGTCGTTGTACAAATTTTTATGCTCCCCATGTTTTTATTTTAGTCTGTGAAAAGTCTCAGACTATTACTTAATCCGCTGACACGACGCAGCGACTTATGCCTAATCTCCAATGGCAAAACCAACCACGAACCAACCACGTACCAGTTGGCTGAATTAGCTGACAAAATGCGTTCACACACATTTCTATCAATGTAGATGTAAAATGTCAGAAATTTCTGTCTTGCTTTGATCGGGAATGCTTTGTAAAATTATGGACGAAATAAATAATTTGCAAATATTAGCTAATTTAGCAGAATTAGCTGTTTTAACAGTAAATTGTGCTGAAACGCAACAAAGGGCGGTTAGGCGAAGATGGTGGGTTAGGCCGATTAATGAGCGGCGAAGGGAACAAGGAGCAAGTGAAAATTTGATTCGCGAAATGCGATATCAAGATGATGAGTCATTTTTTAATTTTACTAGAATGACAATGACCGAGTTCGATTATTTGCTCCATCTTGTTGGTCCCTATATTAAGAAGTCTTCAATTAGGCGTCCTATTTCGACAGAATCCAGACTTCTCTTAACTTTAAGGCAAGTGCACACGCTTCAACATATCCTACAGCAATTTAACTTTGCATTATTTAAAGATATTTAGCAACTGGTGCTTCTTTTCGGGCTCTGCATTATCAATTTCGGATTGGGCACTCAACAATTCCCAAAATAATATACGAAATGTGCGAAGTTATATATGAAATATTAGCTCCAATTTATATGCCCAGTTTAAATGCAAGTAATCTGGAAGAAGTTTCTCGAGGGTTTAAACAGCGGACATCTTATCCTCATATTATTGGAGCAATTGATGGTTCGCCTTGAAATTTAATAATAACACTTTAAATATACATATACTACTTTAGGAAAACATATAGTTAGCTCCTCCAAGATCAGGAACACAATATTTTAATTACAAAAAACAGTTTAGTATTGTATTACTCGGAATCTGTGATACAAATTATAAGTTTATATATTTTAATGTTGGAGCTTTCGGTTCTGAGTCCGATGGAGGAATTTTTAAAAATAGCTCGCTTGGACAAGCCTTTGAGAATGGAAGTATAACATTGCCAGAAGCAAAGCCAGTTAATGGAAGTCATTGTTCGATTCCGTACTTTTTAGTTGGTGATGCTGCTTTCTCATTACGTCCTTATCTTATGACTCCATTCAGCGGCAGAAATCTTGAACCTGATCAAATTGTCCATAATAGAGAACTTTCTAAAGGACGTTGTTTTATTGAGAACAGCTTCGGCATTTTGGCAGCACGGTGGAAAGTATTCTCAGGACCTATTTCAGTTCTTCCCCAAAATGCTGATAAAATTGTGCTAGCTGCAGTATTGCTGCATAATTTTTTGCTTTCATCTGGAAGAAACTCATATGTGTCACCTAATTACGTCGACCGATATACAGATGACAACGTTATTAGTGGCGAATGGAGAACGGAAGCCCAAGGGACACGTTTAGAGAGCATTCCAAATACCGTACGTTTGGGTAGCAGAAATCCCACATCTGAGGCAAGACAAATTAGAAATAATATTAAAAATATAATTTTCAATGCCGATCTACGGAGTTAAAATATTAAGAACCTCCTAAAGAATAACATTAGAGTTATAATAGTATAAAAGAACACATTTCTTAATAAAAGAATAAATATCGCTTATATATTTTAATTTGTTTTTATTCTCTACTTATTTCTAGGTACACTTCTAAAATTTTATCAAGAAATTTCTTTTTTTTCTCTTCTGGGAGTGTGCCAGCTGCAAACGAAACGAATTCAGTCACCTTTCTTTGGTACAGGTCAGCGGGATTATTTGTTTCCGTAACTGTTCGCCTCGAAATGGCCGTTGCTGCATCTCTTATCGCTTGAAAAGCTGCCGTGCTTTCATCCAACATCGTCTGCCGAATCCGTGATGCTTGAGTCGGTTGAGTCGAAGGGCTGGGCATTGGGATGGGAGTTTGTTGGACGGAATTTGAGGAACAGGATCGAGTTGGAAGAGAAGGTATTGGGAGGGAAGTTGGATGAGGAGTTGGAGGAGAGGGAGTTGGAAGGGAAGTTGGATGAGGAGTTGGAGGAGAGGGAATTCGAAGGTGAGTTGGAGGAGAGGGAACTGGAAAAGAAGTTGGATAAGGAGTTGGAGGAGAGGGAATTGGAAGGGAAGTTGGATGAGGAGTTGGAGGAGAGGGAATTGGAAGGTGAGTTGGAGGAGAGGGAACTGGAAAAGAAGTTGGATAAGGAGTTGGAGGAGAGGGAATTGGAAGGGAAGTTGGTGGAGAGGGAACTGGAAGGGAAGTTGGAGGAGAGGGAACTGGAAAAGAAGTTGGATAAGGAGTTGGAGGAGAGGGAATTGGAAGGGAAGTTGGATGAGGAATAAAATGGGAATAAAAGGTTTGCTGCGGAACAGAACTATGGGTCGGGAAAATGTATGTGGAAGTAGAAGGTTGTGGAGAGGATGGGGGCTGGGGAGGAATAGGAAAGGAAAAGCTATCAACCGTTCTGAAAAAGAAGATGAATATTACAAATTTTTTGCAAGCGCGAAATTACAATTACCTTCTTCTTTTCATCACGGGATCAAGAAACGCAATTTTTTCAGCGAGGAAGAAATGTTTTACGCGGTGAGATGGTGCAGCGGCTCCACTCCTAGTCCCCGTTAAAATTTTTTCCTTATGGCGGACATATCGCCGCTTTAACAATCCAAATTGATGCTGGGCTTGCTCACCTTAAAATGTAATCGGTGTTTATTGTTATTAAATGATTCTGGTTATAACAACACAAACCTGTACAGCCAACATTTTTTCCAATTTGGCTCCAAATTATATTGTTTTTGTCTACCCTGCTGTAGTTTGCATTCGATTTATCCCAAAGAGATGGGTATCCTTCTACAAACTCCAGCAGCATTTCTTGTAAATATTCTGAAAAATTGTAAATATTATAAGTGTTTAAAAATTTCCTTATATTACTTACCACTCCAATTAAATGCCATTTTCACTTTTTGTGTTGTCATTTTCACTTTTGGGTTGACATATTTTTTGGCGCGATATTCAAATTAAACTTAACGTCATTTTTGCCTTCATATTTGACATTTCTCTGTACAAAATTGTTTAGAACCACTGAAAAAAACCCGCTGAATTGCATGTGGCAATTCAAATGGTTTAACTAACACATACGGAAAGTTACACAAGTCGACCAAAACACGAGCGAGACGGGTTAATCAATTTACAATGAGAAGGAGTAGGAAGCAGCATTTTGGTTGGTTGGTTCGTGGTTGGTTTTCCCATTGGAGATTAGGCATTAAAGTGCCCGTTGGCGTACGACATGAGAAAACAGCACGGCTACTATTACACGATTTCTTACCAGACGTCAGAATCCCAAGAAGGCCATGTTTGTGTTCTAATTATTTTCTAGTTTTTGGTACAGCTTATGATTTAAAATAAAACCATTTAACTTAAAAGTTTTTTTTGTTTGGGTTTTGGCTCGTATCATCATGCAAACTTCTCATCCTTTCTAACTCTTTCATTGCATCTTTGTTGCACGGTTTCTTACCTGTTAATTTCTCACAATCAAGCTCCTCAATACATAACCCTTCCAAAGTTCTTACGTGACTCAATGCTACATACCATATTGCCAGCGGCATTTTGAATTTTCTAATTTTGACAACAAATACATTATTTCCGACCTTAAACGCACCCAAATAGCGATTTTAAGTGAAATCGAATTGTTATTACCAAAATCGTACCGCCATTTTGAATTTTCAAATTTTGACCACACATTCGTCATCTGTCACCTAAGAAACCCTCCCATACCGATTTTCAATGGATTCAGAACACATCTGCAAAATTCATCCGCCATATTGCCGCCGCCATTTTGAATTTTCGAATTTTTAAAACAGATTCGTCATTTGTGATCTTAAAAAGTCCCCGATACGGATTTTCAACATATTCACACGCACATTTGCTAAATTCATCCGCCATTTTTAATTTTCAAATTTTGACCACAGAATCGTCATTTATGGCCCTAAAAACCCCCGGATACCGATTTTCACTGGATTCAGAACATATTTGCAAAATTCATCCGCCATATTGGCGCGGCCATTTTGAATTTTAAAAATTTTGACAACAGAATCGTCATTTGTGGCCCTAAAAACAACCCGATACCGATTTTCAATGGATTCAGAACACATTCGCAAAATTCATCCGCCATGTTGGCGCGGCCATTTTGAATTTTCAATTTTTGACCACAGAATGGTCACTTGTGGCCCTAAACACCCCCCGATACTGATTTTCAATGGAATCGGAACACAATTGGAAAATCCGTCCGCCATGTTGGAACCGCCATCTTGATATTTTTACAAAAATGTCAGATTGCATTGTCACGGGAACTCAATATGTGTGCAAAGTGTCATTAGAATCGGTTAAGTAGAAGTAGTTGAAAAAGCTGTCGCAAGATTTGAACCGAACAAACAAACAAACAAATAAAACCATTAAATATAAATAATAAAATTCAAATGCCGAATTGAACCCGCGACTATTTGGAATATCAACGTCGTAAGGCAACCACTCAACCATTTGTTCCATTCTGCCTATGTCTGGCTCGTCATGTCTGGCTCGCGGCATATAAACACTTTTCTTTGGTGCTACTATTTTTTTTTAAAATCCCCGTCTTATTCTGTCTTCCTCAATACAGATATTCCGTTTCCCGGAATAAAAATTGGATTGGACGAAGCGTTCCCTATAAAGCGTTCCCTAAAAAGCGTTCCCACAAAATGTTCCCGACCTTGAAGAATTACTCTCACCGCGCGCAAAGATGTTTCACATCAAAAAAAATTTCTCAATAATCAGTTTCTGAGTCATTTTTTGACCAAAAACTGATTTTTGGAAACTTTGACCTTGAATAACTTCGAAAGGGTTAAGTTTTCGAAAAAATGACAAAAGAATTTTTTGTAGGCAATAACGTTTCGTATTGACTGATCAAATCAAATTTTCGAAAAAAGCAGTTTTTGAGTGATTTTGTGGCCAAAAAGTGATTTTTGATAACTTTGAAAGGATTAATCGGGTCAACATCTTTGTAAGAACTAAAGTTGTAGAGAATTTCATTGTCAACATTTAGGGCCTTTGTACGGGGTTGTACGACCGATAGAAACCGAGATACAAGGAAAACACCGGAAAGCCGCTATATTTCCGGCGGCCATGTTTTTTTCTTTGTGATTTCGAAATTGTTTTCTTAAAAAGTCCCAAGGAAGCTGTGGACCAATATTCAGCCATTTCCGAATTTTGTCTCCTTTCGTGCGTTTTTTTTTGCTATTTCCCCGGACTATTAACACCGACGGGGGAATTGAGGAACACAATCGAAAGTATGTATTCTAAGTTGAACAGAACTTTGTAATACATTTATTATAATATAGTTGATGAAACTATAAAATCATATTTACATAAACCGAGAAGGATGCAAAAGCTTGAAACGGGAACCTCATAATTTTACCCTTCAAAGCAAATTGCAACGATTCAGTAGCTACTTTGATTACATCATTCGATTCAAAACAGAACTTTTTGTTTTGGGATTTTAACATATGACGAATAATGGACCATAAACTCGAGCCATAAATTCTCATGACCATGACATTTGATGAGAAACTTCCCCAAAAAAAATTATACGGTGAGACAAACTGACATTAATAAAATCAGTTCTTGGCAAATATGTACAATAGAATGTATTCAGAAGAAGCTGTTGCAAAAGAGCTTACATAAGTAAAAAGAAAGTTTGTTGTTGCACGATAATGTCCTTTCTTATGCAGTAAACTTACGCAGGATACAAAGATGTTTGAACCATACCTGACTATTCGAGCCTGACTATGATAGCAGAACCAGAATATTGTGGATTGAAAATGAGCAAATAAACCAAAATTTTCATTATTGGTTATTGGATAATGCGCGACCAAATAGACCACATCCAGCACACAGTGAAGGGAATATAGCGGCGGTATCTGAGAGTGTTTGCGATGACCGTACCGTACAGTGATGGATCGATTCGGCTTCTCCCGAATACATGGCGTATTTTACGTAAGGATCTTGGTTTAAAAGCAAACAAAATTCAACTCGTGCAGAAATTGAAGCCGGTGGACCTTCCATATCGTCACAGTTACTTGAAGCTTGAAAGAAACCCCAATGTTTTCGACCAAAATTTTGTTCAGCCGATGAGGCCCATTTTTGGATTAATGGCTACGTAAGCAAAATTGCCGTACTTGGCTTGAAGAGAAACCCGAAGTGGCTCAAGAGCGGCTATCACATCCAGACAGAACAACAGTTTGGTGTAATTTATGGCTGGAGGAATCATCGGTCCATATTTCTTCAAAAATGAGGACGGCCGGACCACGGACTATTTGCTGCCTGAAATTGAAGCTCGTGATCTCGACGACATTGGGTTCAAACAAGACGGTGCTACTTACCATGCATCCCGTGAAACCATGGCTTTGTTGCGAGAACAATTCGGTGAGCAGTTACTTTCATGCTTTGGACCGGTGAATGGACCGCCTATATGATATCACACCTCTAGGCCCACGTCTACGTATAGCCAAGTGAATAAGCCGGAAAAAACTGTAAAATGTGGAAAAGCGGTGGAACAGCACCGATTTCAAAAATTCTTTTTTTCCTGTATTCTGTATACGTTCAGGAACATTCATCACCACTGGGCATATTCACACGTTGCCATAAGTGTGGTGAGCAAAACCGGTTTTATTCAACTCCTAGCAACTCACACGGGGCGTAAGTAATGGATAGTAAATTTGAATGCTATACAGGAACATTTAAATGTATTGCAGATGAAATTTACTTGTTAGGGAAAAACAGAGCTAAAGAATGCAAGAGATAGAAGTAACTTTTTATATGTGTGCTAGTTTTCACGCGTTTGGTTTTGCGTGAAAAATGTTTCGTTAAGTTCTTCCGCTCCCTTCCCTCTCTCATCTATAAAAACCGGTTTTAGGCGCCATGAATATGCACTGTGTGAATAGGCCCACTAACCCTTGCATTACCTCGAAAAATGAATAAATTAGTGTGGTTTTACCCCTCCAGAACACCCTCATGAATTGCAGTACTGAAAATGTTTGTAAATTTTGTATATTTCGGAACTTGCGGAAAGTTATGATATAAAGTCAGCGCCAGTTCCCAGTACATGTCAAGGGGTAGATTTTAACACTCCTACTTCATATGGTGCTACTATAATCACTAATCCACTCTCATTCCCAATGCTGATCGACACCACTTATGCTTTTGACGAGTTACTGCCTTTGCCAATGCGTGGGCGACCATTTCTTCCGTTGCAACTTAGAAAAATTCCAACTTTCTTTTCTTTGCCGCGTCTCGAAGAAAATGATATTGCACATCTATTGAGACGATTTCCGAGGCAAAATAATAATTTTTTTAATATTTTCTGTCACTTGGGGTGATTTTTAGGGGTTGAAACCACCTGTATATGAACCTCGGATTCGTTATCAGCGACCCCGAAAACCCCCGAGAGACGATTTCCGAGCCGAAATATATAAATTTTACAAACATTTTCAGTACTGCAATTCATTGGGGGCTTTGGAGGGGCAAAACCACCCTAATTTATTCATTTTTCGAGGTAATGCAAGGGTTAGTGGTGATGAATGTTCCTGGACATTTACAGAATACGGGAAAAAAAGAATTTTTGAAATCGATGCTGTTCCACCACTTTTCCACTTTTTGCAGCTTATTCACTGGGCTAGTAAAATAAAGTCAAAAATCTACTAACATTGATAAGCCGGCTATGATTGAGGATTTGGAAGCCAATTGGAAGCGTCATTGGCCAAATATCACTCAAAATGCTCGAACGTGTCATCGAAAATTGGAACTTCCATTGTTAGCCGCAGTTCCCAATATTTGCAAATAGTAATCTTTAAAAAATAAATGTAAATAATGGTTCTTTTGAGTGATAATAAATATTACCCCATAAATATGAAGTTTTTTATTTTTTTTTATCTTTGGAAAAAGTACTTCTAAATGAATCACCCAATACTTGGTAACAAAAAGGCTGTTTTCAATGATGCAATTTGCTTTTGCAAACTTGCACGAAAGCAAATGACGTTCGCTGACAGGTTAAGCAACCTGCAAAAGCAAATAAAATGCATCATTGAACATAACTCAGTATACATACGTCAAAATTGTCAGCTAATTACGTGAAATTAGTGTTGCCACTACTTACATTAATTTGTATTGTGAGAAACCGAAGGCAAAATGGATAGAAGGAATTTAGAAACATTAATTGAAATTGTTGAGAGGCGATATATTATGTTTGTTTTCATATTTTTCATCAAAAATTTTAAAATATGGCCTACTTTTCCTCGATGAATTGTTTCTTTTTTTAACTCTTTTGTACAAAAAATGAGTAAAACAAAAGTGTATGGCAGCACGAACGCGTCTTTTTCTTCAAAATCAGAAATGCAAATATTTGAAAAAGCTTGCAAAGTATGCAATCATTTGCTTTTAAGTTTTAATCATTGAACACTTTGCTTTTGCAAGCTGCATCATTGAACAACATGCATATGCTGCAAGTTTGAATCATTGAAAACACCCAAAGTTTTCAAGGAATAGATTGTACAAAACAGCAGATGTGTATTTTCTTATGTTTCAATAACCTATTTTCAAAGTACTATATAATATATAGTATTATTATCATATTATGATGTACATCACTACATTGTAGTCATCTGTGGCGTGTTTAATTTCTTTCGAAAATAAAATACTCCGACGCACAGTGTGACGAGGCTATGGGACAAAACGGAAAAATATATGGGATTGAATATTGAATGTTAGAACCATAATCCTTGCAAACTAAAAATAATTTTCATGCATATTGCGAAAAAGGACGAAAAAGGGTTCAGGACCAAAAAAGGATATTCTCATTTGTAGACAGCTTGATAGACGGACTTTCATATACAATCATTAGAATTTTTCAATTATATTAACTTTAATGATATTAATTAATTATACGTACCAAGTTTGTATGGGAGTATATGAAAATTGAAAACTTCAAATGCGATTTGTAGAAGAAAAAATTTTTGTATTCAAATATAATGTAAAAAATTAATTTCATGTTTTTGTATACAAATTTTATTATATTATAATATTTACAATCAATATGGACTAAAATCAACATAAATTTCATCGTCTTCGTACTCAGAATCTGTATAATCTTCATGTAAATCTAAGATATTTAACACGTCTTCATCTTTCGGAGTTTCCTTCTTTGCCTTTGCCCCGCCTAAAAACTTGATGTATGGGTCCGAAGAGAGGAACAGTCCCTTAATCAAATCTTCATTCGTAGCTATACGACCTGTTTTCCGAGTGTGTTCCAGTCGAAATCACCGAGCATCTTTTGTACGAGTTTCCTGTGCGTCTTCAGAAAACTTTCCAATTGGTAGAAGGAAATGCTTTATAACGTCTGACCCATGCATAAGTATCTTATGCACAGTTGCAGGCATGGGGTACCAGTCATACAGGCTAACGTAGAGATTTGCCTTAGTCAGTGCTTCAAATTTTCTGATGTTAATTGGTTATCCCGATGTTAATGTAAACAAAATCGTCCTGAAATTTTTAATTAGTACAGCATTAACTCCAGTAATTCTTGCACCTTTCTCCCATTCCAAGAAGAAATTTCTCGCAGTATTACCGTCATTGGTATTACCGAATCCTGCTACTAGAAAACGCTTCCTGAATGGATTTCTTCCTATCATCGATCGCAGCTTGATTATCCTTGTTCTTCCTGCACACCTGCCACTCGAGTTTGTAACTAATATGAAGTAGGCAGACGGTTCCTTTTTTGTCGATAACTTAGGGAACTAAATTTACCACTGGGAGGACAACCACGCTTCGATGGACCGGGCTGTTTGTCTTGATCTTCGAACACCTCATCCTCCATCTCGTCCTCATCGTCTTTCAAAGTGAAACTGAAAACCTTAGCCAAATAATCAGAATTTTTTTCTTCAAAACAATCCCAACGTTTGCCACACCCGATGAATTACTTATTTAAATTCAAAAATTCAAATCGTATAATGTCCTGGACGTCCAACTTATCCTCCAAATGTTCCAACTTATCCAACTTATCGTCAAAATTTTGGTGAACAAATGTTCCACAGCTTCATTTTTCGATGTATTTCGACGTGCCTCCATGAAATCTTTGCCGCTGATTGTAACGACGCATTCTCAAAAATATTAAAAAAAGTTAATTTGCGAGGGTTTGCGAAGGCACCACTATATATTATTGGAAACTACATTAGTTGTACTAAAATGTGTAGAAGACCACATTTGTACCATATTTTACCATTTTTTTAAAAGCTTAAAGGAACTTCTGCGATTAAATTGAAAGTGATAATTTTTATATGATTTTTTTAATGTTCAGCAAAATTGTTATATATCAGTCTTATTTAAATAATTTTAATGAAATAATACTATACATACCATAAACTGTTGAATTCATTATGATAAAAAATTTACTTTCACTTTGTTTTCTTACAGAACTTGTTGAAACTTCGCACACAAATTTCTAACTGATTGAAATAGAATTTGCGTGCGACCTTAACTACAACTTTCAGTGGGAATTTTTCGGTCCTGGAGGAGATATTCCAGGAATTATCACTTTACTTTTGTACATTGGGTATATGTGAAAGAAGTTCAGGATATTTCATTGGTATTCGTGAAAAATGATTTATTTCCGATTTTCAATACCTTTCGTCACACTGTGCGACGTCGTCGTTTTTATGGATGCTTAATAATACCGCTGCTTACAAAATATAAATATTTTATTTAATATCAGTAAATCAATATAAACTAGTCTTCCGTTGATTCCTGGTAAAATTTTTAGTTATCTGTGTTATGGAATGATGACAAATTTAATTTTCCATTCACGTAATTTCATTAGTCAAACTTCTATGCACAAAGAATCAAACAGGATTCTCACCACAGTAACTAATTTACATACTGTTGTATACTTTTTAATATTAGCAATAAAAAAACTCACCTTAAGCTATCATTCTTTCCACGACCACTTTTCGGTGCTTCTTTCGCATTAACCAAATGACGGGCACCCCAATTGCATTGAACAAAGCGCCAAGCTCCAGCCACATAAACAGCATTCCAAGAATTTCGAAATCTTGAATCCTGAAACTTAACTCCTGGCTGATAGCCAGCACTTTTCGAATATCCCTTTATCACCACACAATGTAATCCAGCATAGCTGCATAATCTCTTGAATAGTACATGGTAACTTTCAGTTCCATATTTAATTCCCCTCAACAATCCCATTGGTGTATCGCCGCGCAAATCATCATCAAAATGCATGGCGTTCAGATTCTTGACTGTTATCCATCGGAATATTGTTCTAGCCTTTTCAATGTCAGAAGTGCATCGTCCTACCAACTGTCTTACCAAATCAGTAAAGGTCTTTTGATCCTCTTGAGCAACCTGCAAAATGGTTCATTATTGGCAACAAATCATCAATTCCATAAATTAAATTTATTCTTACCGAGATTGCAATTCGATCGACATCTTCAAACTCGATTGGATCGTTATAAATTTGGAATTTACTGACTGCTGGTGGTGCAGGCGGGGGTGCTGCATTTGGATATTCAAGTGGTAACGCTTCTTCGGTAAATTCATCATCAAGGAAGATGCTCTCATTTTGCATATATTCGCTCCGTCGTGCACTGATCAACTCTAACATTTCACTGGACTGACGATCGACTAGGGCTGCTGTTTCAGAACGTTCATGCTCCAACATTTTTCTGGTTAGACTTTCTTTTTTCTTATTTCGACGTAGGGTCATATTTTTCTCTAGATCCTCTTTTTGTTGTTCATGCCGCAATGTTAGTATATTATGCTCGTCACGACTGCGTCTAGATGTGGCCAGTTCCTTTTCGAATTTATGTGTCAATCGTTGTAGTTCTCGCTCCCATTCATCCTGGATTTCTGATTGCATTTTTTTATCTTCTTCTTCTCTTTTTCTAGCAAATCTTCTGTATAAATCATCTTCTTCTTTGCGATGCTTCATTTCTAATCGTGCTTGTTCTTCTCGTGCCTAAACGAAAAAGAAAAATTGTTACATTATTTTTACAAAATTTTAGATGTTTTTTTGAAAAACATCAATCGATACAGGAAATTAAGACGATAAGAAGCACCAATTGTGGTGACAATTGTTCTACGGTTAAAGAATGTATTTTGACTGGTCCAATTATGATGTTTTTCAACGGAATGAAATTAAAACCGACAAAGTTTGAAATAACTAACGGAGTAATTCTATAGTTAGGTCTATATGTACCACACTAAAGGAAACGACCGTCAGCCCCCTGGACGAAGGCAAGAGGGTCTTTAGTTGGAGCTCAGAAGTCCTCTGATAAATATTCTTGTTCTAAGCCAGATCAGAAAATATGTATGGAAGTGTCGTTGCCTTCTATGCAGAGTCGGCATTTTGTCTCCTGAGCCTAGCGCAGGTCTGAATGGCACACGTATTTCAGTCTGGAAAACTGTCTGGGCCCATTGAAATCGATAACTCGGAGCTAGGTCCTTCGACACCAGCCCTTGTACCATTTCCCTTTTTAAACCAGTGGACATTTCTTGGACCCCTATGAAGGATAAGTTCTTCTAACTCAGAGCGATCTGGAACAACCATCTTGAATTTCCTTTGGAACCGTAGTTCACCAACCCTGCAAATTGAAATGACTGGGATACCGTTAAGGATATCCACATATCCTTTGACTGCATTGGATTAGTTCAATGGGAGCTGAAGACTGAAGGTAGTTATGGTGGTGGTTTTCCATGTGCAGATGTGCAAGGGAGTCGATCCAATTATTGCCTAATGGAGAGGCAAGCAAGCCGTTGCGGGTTGCTGCACTTGAAGATCGGCGTGACCTATTTACTCTTGGACCACCAGTCTACAGTGGTATAAGTGGCGTTTAACGATCTTGTTGTACATCCTGTTTTTTATTTTATTTTAATGTGACATGATCAAGCTGAGGAGTCACTCTTTGAACCACTAGTCCGTCATGTCGTTCAAGTCATGGTGCAATGTCTAGTAATAACATTGATCTGAAGATAGAATACAAGGGATACGTTAGGGGTCTGGAGGGTGCGTGAGTAGATGTCGATGAACCATGCGTTTGAACTCTGAGGTGTTATATGGGTTAGGCTGATCTCACACTGCAGCCGATTCCGCCAAACTTTTTACGGCCGAATCCGGCCGAATTTTTCAAACAACTATTCTGCTATTCTCATTCGCACATTACACCCGTTGTTTTCGGCCGTTGACGTCCGTAGATTTCATTCGATTAGATTTGTTTGATTATTCGGTCGAAATGGATACCGAAAAGTTGATAATGGAAGTGCGCTCCCATAGAAATGTTTATTAGTCTTATTTTTATTTTATTTAGGATATATTTATATGGGTGACCGTTTCAGATGAAACAACTAGCATTTAAGATGAAAACTAACCCTTAAAGCTCGGCCGAATTTAAAGTTGAAATTCGGTTGAATAAAGCCAAATACGGCCGTAAAAATTCGGCCGAATCTGTTGCGGTGTGAGACCAGCCTTAGGAAATACCGAGTGAAGAAGACAATCCACAATCGAGTTGTTCTATTTAAAAACGAACTTCTAAACCGTAATGTACGCAAAAAAGAAGTCTGCAGTGTGTGTGGGGGGGGGGGGGGTGAGCCGAGTTGAATAGTCTTGTGTTGAGGGAAAAAAGTTGCTGAGTAGGCAGGAGGTTCTTGATTTCAGTGGAGAAGTCGCTATGATAATAGCGGTAAAACTTGCTGAGGGCTGCTACGGTGGTTTAAAGAGTCGATGGTGGAGCAAAGGGTGCTATCGCCTATACCTGATTTGTTGTGTAAGCCTTTTACAGGACCATGTAGCCCTAGTGGCTTTACTGATGGCGTAGTTCAGTTGAGCGTCCCAGTTTAGTCTATTTTCTAGCAGTATAGCCAGATACTCCTCCGGGGGACTTGTAGAGTTGAGAAGAGGTCAATGCCCATTTAGGCTTGACCCGATGCTTAGAGGTGTATGAGCCATCCTTCTTTTTGAGAAGGCCGACTCCGTTGAAGGAGTCTTTGGTGAGGAGCCTTTGGAGTCTAGTTGCCTTTGGTAGTCTGCGGGCTCTCACGATGCGTCCTCAAATCCTTTTTGTAGGCTGTTAGGATGAACCTGTATTATTCCCATTGCCCAGAATGTTTTCCTGTTTAATAATCTCCTAACTTTCTTACGCATTGCAGTCAGTCTATCGTTCTACCAGGGCACTTTACGCGACCACTGTTAGGAAGAGTCAGTGTTGCTATTGTGGTCAGTGCCGGCGGATTGTGCTGAGCCCGGGTGGGTAGTCAGACAAACATACCCCCTCCTTCGAAACTGTTATTTGATAACCTTTCCTAAAAAGGAAAGAAGGTAGGTTACATCATTGTGAATCGGAAGATGGGCCTACGGTGTACAGAACAATATGTGGTGTCCTGGGACCTATCCTGTGGATCACAAGGTATAATGATGTGTTTAAGCTACGGCTTGATGAGATCGAATTATGCGTGAACGAAGCTATCTCAGATATCAAAGCGTGGCCTGAAAGCACTGGTTTGCCGTTTGCTGCGCATAAAACTTTAACTGTGCTGATCAACAACTTGGGAAACCAATTGTCCGTAAGGATCAAAGTATGGGAACAGATCATTCGCTCACAGTCCTCCCCAAGGTAGATGATTGATTGGTAGCTGAATTTTAAAACACACTAGGAGGGCATGGCGGATAAAGCTTCCGATGTTTCTGCAGCATTTCTAAGAATGCTGACTGACCAAAGTGGAGGCCCTAGACTGATCCAGGGAGGTTAGCTCATTCTAGCTTTAGGCAGTGCCAGTGTGGGCAGCAGCGTTGAACAAGATGTCTAATAGCAGAACATGGAGGACAGCATACAGGCTAAAGCTAAAGTGCGTGCGGTGTATGCGGCGAATTTTTTCTGACCGACACTTGCGTGCTTGGGTTTCGTCTAGTCTCTTACAAAAAACAAAAAATCTAAGCCACTAGTGCATGTGTCTGTTGTGTGCTTGTGTTTGGGTATTTGAAGTGGACCAACTTTTGAATTGCGTGCGTTCCGTTTACGTAACTAAAGGTCAGTTTACATTTGAATGTACGAACTTCTATTATATCAATCACCGCACGCACCAACGAACACATGTATCTGTCTCCAGCATAAGCGTCCTTCGTGTGTGCTGCGCATACAGGACCATATCCAACTATGCGGCTTGCGTGATAGCAGGAAAATTATTCCCATAGAGATACTAGCCGGAGAAGGCATGCGTCTCTATGATCCAGAATATATTACAGGAGAGACAAATTCAGTGCGGTAGCAGATGACGCACTGCGATTCTCTAACGTACATATTGGCAAGTGGAACGAGTCTGTTAAGAGTCGGTGGACCCTCAGACTTATTCAAAACGTAGATAGATGGGTTACGAGGGAGTGTGGAGAAATGAGTTATGTCCTCAAGCCTTTCTTGAGTGGTTATAGAGGATTTGGAAAATATATCCATCGTTTCGAGCATGATGGCTCAGCGCTGTGACTGGTATGACTAGGTATCCAGGATAACGCGTCTTTTTTATTGTGTAAGATTCGGCGAATATGGGCCGGAACCAAAGACATTCCTCATGTCACACGCTCAGTTACTCTCAAATTCCCGGTGGGTATTTTACCCACACAGATCTTTCTGCGTGGGTACTGCTTCCCACCATACCCACATTATCGTAGCGTTGCAGCCATCTCCAGTTCATACACTGAACTCATTTAGGCGGCGAGCAGGTTAGATCAGCTGGTTTTATGAGGAATCAGGAAGAGGCGCAGATATGTGGTAGGCCACGATGTCGAACCTGATGTGGGCAGTGGGGCCTGGTCCATAACGCGCCCGTTTTCGATCCTGTCGAAGAGTAGCCTGCTAGTGAGGGTAAGGTCCAGCTCCTCCTCCCTACTAACAGTGCCAAAGGTGCGTTTGCATCCCCTATTTGCAAGATCTATATTATTCATAACAAGAAATTCTCGGAGACACTCACGTCTCTCGTTTACATCGGTGCTCTTCCAAATGAAATGGTAAGCATTTGCATCAAAGCCGATGAATAATGCAATGGCTTAAATATTAGGCCAATCGTAGAAACGATGTACGATGTTTGTAATAATATAAATTGTAAACGATTTTCTTCCCCTTCTTTGACAGATTTACAACCGGCATCCGATTCTGGCCGGATTCGCAACTCTTCTCTCCACCAGTCCCGATTCTGAGCCGATGTCATTCAGTTTGGCATCTCTAAGCTCTGGGCGTTCTAGTCTACGCTATCCTTCCAGCGAAGGTTAGGTCTCTCTCGCTGTCGCACCCTATCGATCTTACCCAAAGAGTTTTCCGAGCAGTTCATTTTCACTTATACGAGCTAGATGCCCTGCCCACAGGAGCCTACGGAGCTTTATTTTCTTCAAAACATCTACATATGTCGCGATAACGCCCGTAGATCTCGTCATTGTAGAGTCTCCAGAATCGTCCTTCCTCACACAAGGGGCTAACAATTTTATTTTCCTCTCGGACACTGCTAAGAGGTTAGAATGCTTTCTGCTAAGCGCCCATGTTTCGGATGCATATGTGAGTACCGTGAGACCATGGTCTTATAAAGTAGCAGTTTCGACTTTATCGTTAAATGCTTGGATTTGAAGAGCCTTGACAGACTATAGTAGGCTTTGTTGGCTTTTACCAGCCGTGCGCGTATTTCTGGTTCCATGCTATTGTCGGCTGCTACTATTGACCCAAGGTAGGTAAATGATTTTACTACTACTTCACACTAGTGTTCGTATACCTTGATTGTGCGACCATTGCTGGGCTGAAGCCACACAGGTATTGGACTATGATGTTTCTTCTATGGGGTCATCCTGTTTTGCAGGCCTTTTTTCTAGTCTTCTGGCGATTCCTATTCACCCATTGAGCGCAAATGTAGTACTTTCAACAACCAAGTTCTTACTTGCTGCCATCTCTATAACTCTTTGTCCTTTGTCATTTGTGCAAGCTGTAGTTGCCGACATACTGCCTGTATAAGGGCTTCTGACCTACATTGGCGTTCAAATCTACCAGGTTGATTTTTACATCATATCTGGTCCTGGCATTAAGTTCCCGTTCAGCTACTTCGAATAATTCTTCTTTTCCATCGTTCGAGGGCTCTTCTGTTGGTGCGTGAACGTTTATGAGGCTTCTGTTCCTAAATTTGTCTCACACACGACGCGACGGATGCATAGCCTTTCACTTAACAGTCGCATAAACTTATTGGCCAACCCAGGCGCCAAAACATCTAAATCCAGCCTCGAGCTGCCACAGTCTTAAACCATCAATGAAATATTATTAATTAATGCAAAACAGGTTGAAATTAATTTATTCAAATCACACCTCTGTTATGCGTTAAATATTGCGGTAAACAATAATGATTCGGAATTGTTTCTACGCATTATTATCGTACCTCGCACTTAGTTTAACCAACGTGATTATGTTAAAAACCCATTGGCTACCAGCAATTACGTTGGTTGGTCTAATTTCTTTTACGGTTGTAAGTTTATACATACATACCATTAATTTTAGATATGATCCATACGAAAAAAAAATTCTGAGAACAAATTAATTGTTAATTATTTCGTCCAGTTTAAACGGTTAATGGCTGAGATTTATGAGTATTAATTTATGTGGCTTCAAATGCGGATTGTGCTTAACTAGATAAGAGGATTCTAGTATAATACGCTTGCGCTGCAGGTGGAATGGGCTACCACAGGTGTTAGAATATTTCTAATTGTTCAAAACTAGACAAGAGCTCTTTGTGGCTATTTGTGTTGTGATTATTATTGATGAGAGATCATTTCAGCTAAGACAAGCAATTATCATGGTTGATTTATGATTTTGTATTTTCAATTCTAGGTCGAGGTACTTTAGCTGAATGGAGGAAGCGTTGAAGTTGATGTGCGTTTTACAATTTGTTGCGATCCATTCATACACGCAGTTTGTGCAATATTCTACTATTATTTCTTACTATAGCAGTACACAATTTATTTTGTACAACCTGCACAGAAATATATAAAAGAGTTTAGTTCCTACGCATGGGCTGGTTCACTTCGCTTCGTAAGACTCTGTTGCATAACACTATCCCATACTGCAAACATATATGTGCATGCACCTCGAAAAGCCATTTATCTCAATATCTAATAATCTTGATTTCAAAAAAAGAAAAAAAAATTTCTGTTCATAAAACTATGGAATGTTAATTATGTAGCTGCAATTTATAAACAATTTTATTCTCATGCAGAATGTGGTTACGTAAGGCACTAGTGCGAGTGTATGGGAGCAGAATGCAAATTATGATAATTTATTAATCATCGCAAATTAATTGCAAAATATTATTATGTAGGCGTAATTATAATTTATATTGCAAATATATCAATAAATTTTCGTCTGTTTCATCACTCTTGTTAAAAACTGAAATATTTTGACTGAATGAAAGAGATCAGTGACCGTATCATCAGATTAACTAAACAAATTAAATCGCTTTTTTGTGTCTGTAGTTATTACTGCTTTAAAGGAAAAAAAGTATATTCAGAGTAACATGGGAAATGCTATTAAATGTTATATATATGTAATTAGGTTAAATTCGGGTTTTTATCTTCTCATTTCTGTTTGACGACCGACGGGTGAATTTTTCTTTAGTTGGTTGCAATCTTTATTAAGAAATCCATGAGACTTGTCGTCTTAAATCATCAAATTTTCTGGATGAGATGGAGTTTTCGAAATTATAATGTGATTTGTGCCGCTGTTGATTATAAATAATGATAGAGATGAATGATAACTCAAAAATGTTAAGTTTACAATTTTATATTCTTATAAATTAGGTTGAGATATAATAATAATGCCATAGTAGTAGTAGTACTATTTGATACGATACAGGCTAGCCAGAAAAATCAGGAATTCAGCTGTTACACATAGTCCGGGGAAATTAGCATTTTAAGGAGACAAAATTCCAAAATGGCTGTAAATTGGACCACAGCTTCCTTGGGACTTTTTAAGAAAACAATTTCGCAATCGCAAAAAAAAAAACATGGCGGCCGGAGATATCACTTTTTGGCAAAAAAAATCACTCAAAAACTGTTTTTTTCGAAAAAAAATTTTGATCAGTCGTTTCGTGGGTTTTTTTGTTAATTTCCCCGGACTAATAGTTTAAATGTTAAAACTAATAATGTCCAATCGAAAATCCTTTATGACATTTATATTCATCATAAGTTTAGGAATCACCCTTTGTACTGCCACTTTCTCACGTCGCGTCGTTCAGCTCATAGTGCTATGCTTTAAATTAAGCTAACTAAATAGTCCCAAGGAGAGTTAGCGGAAAAGTATTCAAAAGTTGAAATAAATCTACCCTGCGATTTTTGGACGCCATAATTAAGAGAAAAATCGTAGGAATTCAATGAATGTGTTTTGGATAAAATCGGTCCAGGAGAACAGGTGGAAAAAAGCTAATAATGGCAGCGAAAACACATTTTTCAACGGTTTAGGTCCGAAAAAGTTTTGTTTTTGGAAAACAAAAAATAGTACGTAATAGCGCTTAAAAAGACGAAAATTATGAGTTTTGGACAATTGAAATCGGTCAACAGGTTTTTGCATAAAAAAATAAAAACCGCGAAATCTGGCCATTTTTTGACATTTAATTACAGGGACTGTAATTATCGTAGAACCTTGTTTTAGGGCTTAAATTGTGGCCTACCTACAATAAAAATTTCATGAAAAAAGATTATAACTTTTCGCGTAAACCTCAAATATGTAAAAACACCGGTTTCAGGAAAAAAGTTTGAACAAGACCCACAGTTATGCTAGAGTTATTTTGAAAAGCCTTATTTATTCTCGAAGAGTTGCTCTACCAACCCATTTTCATGAAAAGTTTGTGAGGTTTGATTTAATACCTCATAAACATGTTTGAAAACAGACACTTTTCATCATTTTCAGAACAAACACCTCTCGGCGAAAGGGAAGTGAAAATGGTGTGGGCAAGCTTTCTGCCGGCCGAGCTTCCTACGATGGAAATTTTCGAGCGTTTTCATATATGCCTGACAGGAAAAAATTTTGATTTCTCGAAATCCACACCATATTCCACTTCCCCTTCGCCCAAAGGTGTTTTTTCTGAAAATCAAGAAAAGTGCCTGTTTTCAAACGCAAAAACCTATTGACCGATTTCAATTGTCCAAAACTCAAAATTTTCCTCTTTTTAAGCGCTATTACGTACTATTTTTTGTTTTCCAAAAACAAAATTTTTTCGCATCTAAACCGTTGAAAAACGTGTTTTCGCTACCATTATTAACTTTTTTCCACCTTTTCTCCTGGACCGATTTTATCCAAAACATATTCATTGAATTCCTACGATTTTTCTCTTAATTATGGCGTCCAAAAATCGCAGGGTAGATTTATTTCAACTTTTTTCCCATCCCTCCTGGACTAAGGTGCCGGCCCTATGGAACGCGTTACCGCGATGCGTGCGCAAGAGGCATTTGACATTTCAATTGAAGTAAATGTTATTTAATGGAACCAGTCCCAATGGCTGCAGCGACACACGCGAGTAAAGCTACAAACGCTTGAAGTTGACCAATTTTCAATTTTTCCATGCGATAGGCGCGTTTGACGTTTGTTTGTTGTGTACATAATTTAAAATTCTTTCATCAATCTAGTGTGCGGTTCAAAAATACGAATTTTTAATAAATAATGTTCGCTGTTAAGCGCGTTCATTGGGTCTGCCGAATGCGTCGCACCCTGGACTGTCATGCGCCTCTTGCGCTCACGTCGTGTGGTTGATTTAAAGGATAAAAGAGAATAGGATAGGTAAGGGATCTTAGGGGTGCTTAAGTAAATGTCGATGAATCTTACGTTTATACGA
This sequence comes from Thereva nobilitata, assembly GCA_963855945.1. NCBI lineage: Eukaryota > Metazoa > Arthropoda > Insecta > Diptera > Therevidae > Thereva > Thereva nobilitata. The sequence continues at coordinate 50,403,633 of OY979694.1, read as the reverse complement.
GTTTGAAAATGCTGGCTGCGGAAGATTGTTCCATATTCGAGTTGTTATATTTGTAAACGGACGTTTAGACAATAGTATATGCGAAAAGCAGCACCGCAGGATATAGGAATGAGACAAACGGGCGGTTTTGTATGGCGGAGAAATTAATTGAAATTAATTTTGCATTTCACGATGGCTCCATTTGTCATTGAATAACAGAAGGCCCCATCTTCTTTTTTCCTTTTTGGTGAGGTATTGGGCCAGCTTGGTCTATTGTACTAAACCCTATACCTTATATTTGTAAGCCAGACGGCTTGAACAGATTTGTCGCTTAACTTAACTGTTCGAGCAAGGTCTTGTTAAGCAACGAGACCCTGGTCTCGAGAACATGAAGGCCAGACTCATCTTCCTCAAGGCGGAGTCTGCAGGAGGGATCCACCACACTTCCTATTTTCTATAAAGAGTAATTCAGGGGTCCGGTAATCAAACCAACAAGATTTTCTGGCATCCGTCCCTACTGCGCCCTCATTGGGTGCGTTAAGAAACGTCGCAGGAAGAAACCGCTTAGAGTTGGGCAATCCAGGCGCGGACCTCCAGCGTTCGGTGCGTTTCATCACAGTCCGTTCGGCAAAGGCCCAAACTAGCGGCCGCGTGTCCTGATCATCAGAGTATCAATGTGATGGTTCTAATTGAACTTGGCATCTGAGTAACCTTGGGCGAAAAAGTAGCGGCAATTGAGTAGCTCTAGGAGTTCATCTACATTCTACAACAAGGCACCACAGAAGTGGAAATAGAACTCCTCCCTGTGGACATCCTTTTGCTATGGTGGCCTCCAGGATCTCTAAAGATAACAGGCCAATAGTTTGGGAGTTCTTAGCATAGAGTCGATTGAAATGTGCCATCACCAACGAATTTAATGGCTCAGCTTTGCATCTTGTCGAGCCATGCTAGAAATCGGGTTTCTGTGGGCTGGCCAAAATAAACGAGTTGTATCGAGGTGAGGTCGTATGTAGGACTTGCAATTGTATCCCCGATATGCTGGCTGAAGGAGGAATTTGTATTTCTAAAGAAATAACATTTCCTGTTGCGTTGGAACAAGTGAGTGAAATTTAGGAGTTTAATACCAAGGTTGATTGGTCGATAATTACTCGGAATCGGCAACTCTAATATCATACCATAAATTAATTATAATATAGATTAGTGAAGTTCCATCAAAATTAATTTCACTTGGTTTTATGATACTAGCATTTGATGCCGGTTGATCCTACCACTACATACATACTCTTGGTGTACCATACAATTTTTGAAGAAAATTGAATCCTTAAGCTGGAAAGAGATACAGGCGTGTACGCGGTACTCGAAAGCATCAAACATCGAAAAAGGTTATATTTGTTGTGTAATGAAACAGGAAGAGATTACACTAGGAAATTAAACGAAGACGGCCCGAGTTGAATAACGGGAAAGGTGTTTTCTTCGATGACAACCAGATATAGCAAGCAACCCCTGACTATCACTTCCACTTGTTCCGATCTCTGAAGAACTCTCTCACAAGGCTGGCTTCAAAAGAAGCCTGTGAAGACTACTTGATTCAGTAACCAGAAATCACAGAACTACTTTGTCGTTCACATCTATAAGAAAATCAGTAGAATTTTACTTAAAAAGCGACCACCCCTAATATATAAAAAATAACGAATTAATTATGTACTCGTATACATAAAGATTGCTCTCTCATATTAGTAAAAATAGTCTAAAATAAAAATAAACCCTGATTACAGCAGCAATGAATACGGTTGCGCAATGTGATATTAACAATTTTTTTTGTTGTTTTAAAAAGGTTAATTTATCTCAATTTTAGCATTAGTTATTTATAAAACACTCCTTTATTTATAAAAAAAACTACGAATTACATACAGCCTTGTATCCACTTTAAACTAAAAATATTATGCAACACGAAATAAATTACTACAATTATATTTAAATATGCGGTTCTTGACAAAGCGACAAAATATTTTACGTACACGAAAATTAACAAATAAAAAAACTCATTTTTCATGTTTTTTGTATATTTGTTTAGATGTTCGTGGGAACTTTAAGCAGTGATTATGATGTGCTGGTTTACTCAATAGGCGATTTCTTAATCTCATGTCATTAACTAGTAATGATGTATTTCTTCTATCATTTTAGTAAGAGTAGTCTTCGGTGTTCGGCTTCCAATTGAGTTTTAGGTCCAGGATTAGACCCAGAAATTTCACCCTGGAAGGCAAAGTGAGGGTATGCCCATTCACAGTAATCTGCTATCTTTCGCTCAGACATTCTATTAGTTCACTGATCATGGTGGAAAACATATCTGACACTATTATCATTAGGTCGTTTATGCATATACAACTACCTCAGCTACACTTCTATCTAGTTTTTGTAATATGCTATTTACCGTTATTAACCACAGTAAGGGGAAGAGCACAACTTGTGGTGTACCTCTAATGGTGTGCCCAGGAGATTGGAGATTAAAACACAGATTGTCGACCTATTTTTACGAAGGAGTGCTGTGAATCTTATATCGGTTTACCAGCAGTGAATGTGTGACCTAACTTTTTACTGGTTTTATCAGTAAACAGGCGAAAATGCACTGGTTTTCTAGTGAAATTATTTTTTACTGGATGAACCAATGAAATTTTCACTGGTTCATTTTTAGAGAGTAGTGATGAGCAAAAAGTCTTGCAGTGATGAGCAAAAAGTCTTGCAGTCTTGTCTTGTCTTTCACATTTTGCACATTCTTTTGGCAATTAGTGATGAGCAAAAATTCTTGCTATCTTGGTCTTGCAGCCTTGTCTTGTCTTGGTCGTGCTAATTTTGCTCATCCGTGCAAGACTTTTTGCTCATCACTAGTGTGACCGCCGGTTAGGTCCATGCCTAAGACAGGAGACACTGGGGATTCACACCCATACGGTAGTGTCAAATTCCTACAGACTAAACTCACCAACCTATTTACGTCATTGAGTCACGGGGCTGGATCAGTTATCTACCGCATATCTCTCCTAGCATTTCTTTGCCTCTCAGAATATCAGTGGAGGTCATTGCTGCTACACAACATCGGACGTAGCACGGTATGTACAACATGTTCGAAGGACACTTAGCCGACACGTATAGTTTATTTTCCTTCTATTGACCGTTCTATCCAAAGCCAACGTCCACACTGACGCCGCATGCAATAGGACCGAGCTAACCACTCTCGTGTTAAGGAGGCGTCGGCCTGGCCTGGGGTCCGTATGTTAGGCAGCATCCTTACGAGTGTTGTGATTGGGCAGCATGACCTGATGACCTACTTCACCATAGCATTAGACCAACGTTCTCGAAGCCTCGTCTTTGTCTACCATATATCTCGATTTTGTCGAGTCACTTTCCTACTACCGCGACCCCGAGGTCATCGGCGAACACAATAGGCACCGCTTCTCGCGGAAGATGTAGCGCCAGTACTTCATCGTTCATGACGATCCACGGGAGGCCGGCTATAACGGAGCCTTCGTGACTCCACAATTTGTCCTATACTCCCTGACTCGCCGTCCAGTGTCTTAGCTACGAGGAATTTAATCACAATGCCTCCACGATCTTGCTCCACTTCGCAGTGACAGCACTTTTCAAGTTAAGGGTTATCATTGCGCAGCTGTTATTCATATCGATTGCGGCCCTTGTTAAGCTAGTAACTATATTGACGGCATCCGTTGTCGATCTAGCTTTCCTGAAGTCGAATTGCCTTGCCGACAAGTCATCTTCCCTCTCCGCGCTTGGGAGAGTGTTGGACTGCCGTAGGTTTGCAGTTATAAGGGTAAAGCTTGCTTGAGTTTAATGGATGTAAATTTAGAACACTTTATACATTTACACTATTTTTTCCACCTTACAAGGAGCCATCCATCCGTCATTGCATAAGGCTTGTTTCTACGTTAAGGGCTTTAAAGCTGCTGACAGATACACGCGGGCTTGTGTTGCGAGATATGACAGATAGAATAGAAGAAGTATGGATGTTAAAATGCGAACTAACAGAATGTTGCTAGAACACCACAGCGAAAATGGCTCTACTTTGAACTTTTTAAGCGTTGCCTTGTGGGAATACCAAAAAGTTGTTTGTGATTTGAAGCGTGTGCAATGTTCCCTTTAAACTACGCAGGTGTGCGTCCGCACACTAAGTTATCGAAAGTTGCGCCGCCGTTTTTGTATTCAGCGCACAATGGGCTTCTTCACTATTTTTTTATTACATTTAATAAAAGAATTGCATCTAAAAATGGCAAAAATCCAAATTTCACAATAAAAAACGTAAAATTTGCTTTATTTTAACAGAGAGGAGTTCGTTGTTTTGTTAGTTTTATATACAAGGGCCGGATTCCGCAAGCGTGAGCACGACTGTGTGCACGGCCAAAAGTAAGCACGGTCCGCTTTTGATTTCACAAGCATGGACCTGAAATTTTTTTACAGAAGGCGTACACCCTGGTGGGACAATTCCCTGCAAACAATTTCTCGGAGGCTCGCTTTCTCGGACCATTCTCGATTCGAAAAATACTTGCGAAGGGTACGAGAAAAAGATTCAAAACGCAAAATGAAAGCTTTCCTCGTTGATTTGTTTCTCCCAAAGCCTTCATGCTGTAGAAAAATATTGAGAGCCGATTTCCCCTGAATGGGACTTCAAATCACCAAATTAACCTAACAACATAACGTCATTTCACCGATTTGAAGTCCTATTGAGAGGAAATTTTGAGAGCCTTTGGTTTCTCTTCAACGATTTGTTTTGAAAGTTTGAGCTTTTGACTTGTTTTGCTCGGCGGAGTGATTTTCGGCGCAGAAGCGATTTGCTATCGATACGAGCATGCGATTCGTTATCAGCACGAGAAAGCGATTCGATCTCTTGCTCCGCTTTTGTTGCCTTCGAATTCGTTTACGAGTCGCTAACGAGTCCGAGATCGAAGCAAGCTTTCGCTTTTGGCAAATCGTTCTCGAATCGTTTCCGAATCGAAATGTTTGCAGGGTTTATTCACATTAGAATGTGCTTGAGTATGTGGTGAAAAATGGAAGAATAAAAGAGTGTAAAAAGCGAGTGAGGAGCAAAAGCCAAATTCAGCGCTCTAAGCTTTCAGAATAAATTTATTCAGCGTAACAAAATTCAAAATTCTTGTGGTGCGCACAGGCAAACGATGCACACTTGCAGTATCCGAACATAACATGCGGGGTTGTATACTACTCTTATTTTATAGTTTGTTTCGAAGTGCAAAGATCGAACATTTAAAGTAAACAGTTGTAACAATTTGTTGAATTGCTCTATTATTGTTATATACAGTCAGCGTCAAAAGTGACAGGAACAGGACCGTCCACATGCACACTTTTACATACGTTTTGAGTATTCTTGCTCCCATATATTTTGTATCGCGCAGTCAGCAAAAAAATTAGAGGGAGCATTGGGGGCGTGTGTTGCTGTTGGTGGAGGTATTAAATTTGTTGAATTTTATAGCTAATGCAAATCTTTACTTTTTCGAATCGTAGTAATGAAATTAGCCTCTAAAACAAAGACAAGTCATGTAAAATATAAAAATAATACACAAGCCATAGAGTTTTTTTCTCAATTTATTTCACTTGTCACTTGCAACTGTCACTTGCAACTGTGTGTCAGGGAAAAGTTGCCATATACCGCGAAGGCAATGTTCGCACCGCAAGCCCGCGTGTATCTATCAGCAGCTTACGAACTTCCCGATTGTTTGTAATGTAGGGCCCTTTCGATAGTTCCCAACTTCTCCAGGAACTCGGCGGCCTGCAATTTCGTCCAAGCTCTTTTTTATTAGTTGCTACTCAATAATCTACTATGTAATCGGTCGTTAAAGTAATATTTCCGAATTTTTTTACTTGCTGCTCAGTGATGGTGCATATTTTAACAACTTAGTTAAGCATTTCTTTGCGACAGCAAAAAATGAGAAAAATTTGTAAAAACACGTCAAATAAAGTGAGCAAATCGGGTGTACCTTGGTAGCTCTTCACGTTCCCAAGTAATAATAAGGTAATTATAGTAACTCCACGCTTAACTAGCTCCTTTAAAATGCGCTATCGTTAGTTTCTGTTCCAGGAGGTTTTTCGACCTCAGGCTGTGTAAACTAAGAAAGGAGACATTGACTAAATACAGAGATTATTTAACATGTCAAACGCGTCTACTTCCTCATGCGTACTATTTAAATAAAAACTCAGGTTTTCATAATAAAACTTACCGACAGTTATTTAAGTCTTTTTTTTATATCGTGTCTAATAACGGAGTAATGAGCTCCTTCATTAGTATTCTTTTGTCATCATCGCAAAGCGGGAATATCGCGTATATGTCATTAACTGAAGGAGAATGCCACCTTCGTGATAACAAAACATAGCGACATAATTTTAGCATGCAGCAGCCTAGAATCATTTTTGTTTGATATAATAAAAAAAAGGCTTTTGATGCGCAACAATCATTTTCACTGTATTCTACAGGAAAAATGTTTTGCATTACAATGCAAATTTCAGATGCAATTAGTGCACATTGTACCTCATTTGCAGGCCTCACAGCCTGAAATAATCGTGACACCATATAAAGCCCAAACAGATGGAGGCTTGATAAGGCTACAACAGATATAGCTGCTAGCCTCGTGCCATCTGCATACCAGCAAGAAAACTGCCAACATGAAAAGTGTTTGTTATTGATGAAATTTTCTAGTTTGTTGATTGAGTTCACCTACATTTTTCATCTTCTGAATGGATTTCATAACGCTTGTGGAACAATTTTATCGCTTTGTATCATTTTCTCACAAGACAAGAGGTTTTCTTCTATATGTAAGACAAACACTCAGCGTAGAGTTAACCTAACCAGACCCCCCAGCAGAGACGAAAGGACTGTGGTACAATTTTTTAGTTCATTCAGAGATTTTCTGTTACGTCACAGAATAAGTGCGGTTTTCCTCGTCGGAACTCAATTAACCTGACAACAGGTTTGTGGGATTTTTTTTTTATAATAAATTTATGGGTCGACGCGTTATTATCGAGAAATCTTTCTTTAAGTTACCCAGCATAGGTGGCGGCGTAAAGTTGAAGCAGTTGGACTACAATTACCTTATGTAGATTCAACTAAACATTCGTCACCATAATTTTTCTGTCGTTTTTTTTGTTTTGTGTGTAAAGTTTAAGTATGTCTCCTCAAATCAGTGATTGTTGGGATGTTAAGTGAAAGTTTACGGTAGTGGTTGCTGGCTGTTACCTTTTTGTGACTTGAATTCACTATTCAAATGAAATTTTGTTCATTCTTTGAAAATATTTCGCAAAGAAAAAATCCAAAATAATTTAACCCTCTTCAGGCCCATGATAAAAAATTCATGAATAATTTTTTTTGCAGCATTTACTCTCCTCATAGAAAGTAGTAAGAAAAATTACTTGGAAACGGTTCAGGTATTTTGTGATAAATGAATGAAAGGTGAAAATTTTGGCATAAAACTTGAGTAATAATAAAGAAATAAAGGAAATATAAAATCTTTTGTGTAAATAAAATATACGTAATTACTATGTTCTGATGGTATTTACATTTATTTTTTCCGGGATTTGCAAATTTATTTAAACCGTTTACTTTGAATTTATGATTAATTTAATTAAATGAAACTTGTATACTGTAAATTGTATTTTTAATGTTAATTATTTGAAGAAATTAAAAGAGAATGGCAGAGGATGGCGGAGTGGTGGACGTCCGATAAAGACCGGTAGTTGCTTCCAAGAGCGTGGTGTGTTGCAAAAATGATGGCATAATATCGCAATTGTCATATAAGACACCATATTTTCGGAGTAGGACTAGCAAAAGGATGATACGCATGCGAGGCAAATTTAAGGACATAAGCCTCGCACACTTGAAGAATAGCCCTAAACCTGTAAAAACATAATTTTTCGAAATCTTAGAACGGGAACTTTAAATCTGGTTCAGATGTGATATAACAATCATCTTGGCGGATTTGAGCGCCTTTCGAGAGTCCTATTAAAGCAGTACGAACAGCAAAGCCTTTTTAACAGCGGGGTATCCTGTAATTTGGCCAAAATAGATCATTTGTTGATATACCGTTACCACCTTTCGGGCTTGATGATACGACGAACCTACTGAAATCATAATTCCTTAGCATGGTGCTTCGACAGCGCTTTACAACACAGAAAGAAATTAGATCCGTCAATCAGGTTTAAATTCTCTATGCAACAAAATATCCTGAAACAACTGCAGCCATGCGTTAGAACTGCCTCTCTGTGAAAGAAGGGTAAAGGCGTGGATACACAATGCGAGTTGCTGACCTGACAGTGGACAGCTACTGCACCTGTGTACTCGCATGACAGTAGCTCGACTCGCCTCGACTGGTCACACAAGTGCGAGTTGCTGGCCTGACAGGTGGACAGCTACTGCAGTTATGTACTCGCAACTCAGTAGCTTTCAAAGATTTCAGTAGTTATATGGTTTACGAGCTACTGACATTTCGCTATACCGTGCAAGTTGAAGTCCGAGTCGAATGCGAGCTGCTGCTTGTGGCGTGTTGGGGAAGGCGAGAGGCCAGTAAAAATAAAAAATGTTGTAGTAACTCGGATGCGAGGTACTGACTAGAATAAAGACTTTATAGAGTGAACTAGAACGGTACAAAAATTAAGGCTGCATCTATGTACCGAAGGGTCCGTGATATGAGGCAGTTGCGATCGTAGTCGGGTTTACTAGTATACCCATATGAAATCTAGGTCTTGATGCTCAACAAAAGTACTCTGAAGACTCAGATGCCGTTTTCGAAATCAACGTTTATCGAATAATTGTTAGCCGTACATGTGAGGGAGGATGATTTCAGTAGACTCTAAAAGTTCTACACACTCTATCGCGACATACATAGATGTCTTGAAGAGAATAAGGGTTCAGTAGGTTCCGGTGTGTTTCTCCGAAGACAAACCTGCTCAGAAATCTTTTGCGGCAGGAATTATAGGATGCGGTAGAAGCGACGTAAACTAAAGCTCCGGGTAAAAGGTGGTGCCAACAGGACGTATTGAGCTAGGAGTCTTGCTGACATCGCTGGATGGATAGGATTGGGATTTCATGGGAGATGAAAAATCCTCCTCCAGCCAGTGGCCCGGGCTATAGTCACAAGTCGACCGCGTACTGTTTTGTTTACATAACATTTATCCCAGGAACGATAGCGTCACCTAAGCGTAGTAAGCGCCACCTAACTGTCATAAAAAACGTGGAAAACCATGCCCTCAAACTCTTTGCCTTTACTGATATTTGTTCTATTGTAATAATGCCCTGCTAAAATGTAAATTTTATTATCAGAACGACTGTTCCAAATACATTTTTTAATAACTGCATGGAAAAGTTAATCCAGTAAAACAAAACTACCCTGCTCGGCTACCCTTAACGGCCTGGAACTATGTCAGTATATCCGATCTATTACCAGATTCAGGGGTTCCAATGCAAAGTTGATCGCTGTCACATTCCGATCTATCGATCTATTCTTTTCATCTTTCGAGCCTAGCTTAAATCCAGTGAATCACTGGCAGAACCAAGAAGGGTAATTCCTGTGTGGAGCATTTGCCCCAAGTTGGCCGATTGCTTCAATTTCAAAATAAATAAGAAAAACCATCTAAGGCGAAGTAATTACCGGCAGGGAACACAACACGCTAAGTGACACTAAACAATGATCTGGAATCGACCGATTACCGACCAACAAGTATCATCAAAAAAACCAAAACAATAAAAAAGCAGAATACCAGAGGCCATGCAGAGTCAGAATTGCTGAAGAAGTCATCGGACACCTCACTCGCGAATTACAATCAATTTTATTACATTGTTTACTTTTTTTTATAAATTCAGTACCGTTTCAAAATTCGTGTTAACTTGTGTTGTAACGCAAACGCAAAGTGGAGACGCAAATTGAAGCTCTTTTACCGCACAGAAATTTGTATGTTTTTCTCTCTGCTGCACGAACGTGGATTCCCGACAGAGAGAAAACTATATAAATTTCTGTGCGATAAAAGAGCTCCAATTTGAATACATCACCGTAAGAAATACACTATCAGGAAAGACAAATCATCATTTGATAAAAAGGTTAACTCTTTAATGCAACGAAAAAGGCGGAAAAAGCTTCTGGCCTTGGTAACCTCCATCAAGAAGATTTATATTATGTTCACTACTTGTTCCTTTTTTTACAAGGGGAAGCTAATAAAAAATAGCAAATTCAAGGCCGACTTGCTGGCATCTCTTTTCGCCTCCTGTTCTTTGCCCGACATTGCTATGCTTCCAAGTATGCTATGCTGCTCCCAAGTGTTCCACATATTCATTCCACAAGGCCTTCTTCGGGACTCGTCAGGTGTATAAGTGTCGCAAAGAGCTGAATTTAAACAAATCCACTGAACCTGTCTATATGCCCCTATAGTGTTAAAAATATTCGCCTCACCTTAGCTAAACCTCTGGTTTTCACATTATCATATTTCTACGGGATTTTTCCACATCGACCTTTTGTGGCACCGAAGGAATGTGGCAGCCCAAAATTTATCGCTACTATGTAAAGGCTGGTCCATCGAAATAAACGCTTTCCTGCCTGTACGGCAAGCCCGGTAAGCCCCAGATAAGCCCGATCTGCTCATTCCCTCTGTCTACAACTCCCCTTTTCGCACACGACACAAATAAGAACGTTCAGCAATAGGACAATTTGACTGTAGAACAATCTTTCGCAGTCAGTATTTCCGGATTCTTATAACATCCAAATTTCAAATCGTCTTGACTCTTCATAACACCAAAACTTATTCTTATCGCTCGTACTAAGCTTAGTACCAGACATTGCGCCATGACGTGACCAACGATATGACGGACTGGTACTGCAAAAGGTGATTTTTGAGCTTATATCTGCCACATAAAAAAATACTATATTGTCTATATTTTTCCCCTATAATAGCCACGACATTATGTATTTAATTATGACGAAAATTGAATACTGATCATTTACTACTATCTTGTAATGAAGAATTCTTGTCATAATTACGTTGTCGTCTGTCGAGGCTGTAATAGTATTTTATCGGAAGAAGGGCGAACCGATTAATACGCTTCTTTCTACAGATTTCAATAATATCACTATTTGAACTTCATTAATGCTATTCTATTGATTCAAATGAAAAGGATGTTATTAAAAGCTCGTCTTTCGTAGGTTAAAGAAAGGCCGCTTTATTAAGAGTAATTTGCATTGTCGTTGTAATTACTGTGCAATAAAAGCGAGCCCCGTAACGCTTAGATGTTGTGGAGGCCGTTTTATTAATTTGTATTAGACTCAACTTAAACAAATATGGTGAATATTTAATGTGCAATAATTTCCATACAAAAAAGAAGAAACACGATTGAACAAATGAGTTCATTCTCACAACACCTCATCATATCGTCAAAGGCTCTAGCAGACTTTGATCGCCAACTATGTCATAAATAATAAAAACAAAATAAACAAAATCCGCATACATCAAAGTTAATATTCTGTACAGAATTTTAAAATAAAACCATTTCAGCAGTAAAACTTTCTCGTTGTATCCACTAATGGAAAATTGTACTTTCTTTTAATTTAAGCATTATGTTCAGATTCCACGTACGCAGGCTGAATACAAATAATCTCATTACAACTCAATCTGCGATGCGTAAGACTTTAATGCAAGTTTGGATTCATCAAGTACGTCTAGGTCAACATTTTAGTCATTATCGCGTCGTAATAAGGTAAAATAAAAAGTCTTTATCCGTGAACTGTACTTACCTAGTACTCTCAAAACCTATAAAACACACTTGAAATGGATTTGCATAAATCGTGAATTAACTTAGAAAAATATTGTAGCTGAAGGAAGCCGCTACCGTTGTTTGTGTGAGAAGACAGTAAAAACGGAACCGGTCGCATTTTCTCATCACGCACGATATAGTAAGATACCTTATAGACTGGTGCTAACGAACTCACCTGAGATCTCATACTTGGAGGTTGGCATAGAGGTAGGTATCGGCTTGAATTACTAACTCAAGATTTTTAGTGGCCATACATCACATGATGCCTGTGTGGCCAATGTCACGCCCTAATAATTCCCTTACAACAATCAATTTTCACTATATATTTTCGCTTTACTGTTGTGTAGATTATGTGTAGGTAGACTATATAGATTCAGGCTAAAGAAGGTAAACAATTAAAGACTAAACTCACTAGGTAAAAATCGATTGGCTTTTCACGTCTCTTGTTGTACGCCTTTTGGATTTCCGTTTGCTTGAGCGCGTGCGCAATGTGCAGCGCACTTGCGTCAAATCTTCCATATTTGTAGTCAGAGTCAATTTGTGACGGTGAGCTGACATCTCGGTTACCGTGATACCCATTCGGCGTTGATTGTCTGGGTTGCCCTGTTAATTTTTATTATTATATAAGATAATTGTTTTTTAAATATAAATCTTATCTTAAGTACTTCTTGCTTACCATCAATTTCTGATCGTGTTCCTCTTATCTGTTCGTTGACATATTTATTTGTTTTTGGTACATTCAAGGCTTGCCTTATGCCTACGGACGTTTGGTCAAGATGACCTGGCCCGCTCTTTGGTACATGTGAGCTGCAGTAAACCTGAAATAAAACAATGGTGTTTATTTTGCTTACACACTGTTCTTATACATTAGTAGACTATTAGGCTTGATCATTTATTTGCTGAGAAAAATAAAATCTTTAGAAGAAAAGTTCATTATAATTGTTTATCTGAAATAAATCCTATTATCCACTCACTTTTTTGACTCCAGTTAAATCACTTTTAATAATATCTGCAGAAAAACCTGAGCTTAGACTATCACATAAAAAAAATCGGTCTGTATCTGAAATTGTTGAATTTTGAAAAACGTGGCTTAATAGAAACCTAATTTTAGAAAATACATCTAGCTACAATAGCTATGTGAGCTATTTGATTAACACCGGTACATTTGTCCCTTACACAGTAGATTTGTCCCCACGACGGTAAATTGTACTGAGCCCTCATTTTTGATGTGAAACATCTTTGCGCGCGTTGAGAGTAATTTTTCAAGGTTGCAACGCTTGGCTTAATGCAATTGTTGTTGTGATTTGCAACGATTCGAAAGCGACGGAAGATCTGTATTAAGGAAGACAGAATAAGATGGAGGTATTAAAAAAAGAGTAACACCAAAGAAAAGTGTTTATATGCGACGAGCCAGAATAACAAACCAACAATCCTAGAATGGACGAGTTGGTTGAGTGTATGATATTTGACGTTGATATTCCGAAAAAGTCGCACGTTCAATTCTTGATCGAGGCATTTGAATTTTTTATTTATATTTCAAAGCTTTAATTTAAAATTATGTATTTCCAAAAAGGTATAATAAAGCAATGGGTGCATAAGAGTTTAAAAGAACATAAAAGGACTCTTACTAATGTTAATTGCACAAAATATTACTGAGACAGTAAATTTCTTAAAACTACAATAACTAGATGGAGCATTCGGATTTCTTAGAATTCTGTCTGTAGAAGGGCAGAATGCCAGGAAGCTACTACCGATTAATGAAAATGATTATTTGGCTTAATTTACTTGATTTTCTATAAAAATGTTTAATGGGCGGACTTAAATTACTTTTTATCTAAAAATTTGAGTTATGGCAAGGCCCTCGTAAGTACAGGCCTGGAAGCAGACTTTTTGGTTGTGTCTGTGCGCGGCCAAAATCGTCTGACAGTTGTGGAATTAACATGGCCGAAGCCGTACGAAGCAATTTTTTAACTTTGCTTTTGGAATAAAAAGTGGTAAAATATTGTATTTTATCACTTTTTAGTGCACACGGATTATCAGTGATAAGTTATTTAGTGATCTGAGTCCATAAATTAAAAAAAAATTAGTGGTTAAGTGTATTTTAAGAGTGTTAATTGATTAGGTGACCATTTTTGTTTACAATCGCGGTGGTTTCTTTTTGTTAATTTAGGGAAAAAGTGTTGAATTTGTGTAGTAATGGAATTAAAAGTGAATTTAAAGTAGTTAAAAATTATTCTAGAAGAGTTATTAAAAACATAAGTGCAAGTACTACCACACAACATGAATAACAATAACCTTTTCACTTTTCCTTCACATTTTTCTGCACTTATGTTTTTAATAACTATCCTATAATAATCTTTAATCACTTAAAAAGCACTTTTTATTATGTTACTACACAAATTCAACATTTTTTCCCTAAATTAACACGAAAAAACCACCGCGAATGTAAACAAAAATGGTCACCTAATCATTTAACACTCTTAAAATACACTTAACCACTCACTTCATTTTAATTTTTTTTATTAAATCACTAAAGCACTAATCACTGATAATCCATGTGCACCAAAAAGTGAAAATATACAATATTTTACCACTTTTTAGTGCAAAAACAATGTTAAAAAATTGCTTCTTATGGCTTCGGTCATGTTAATTCCACAACTGTCAGAAATTTTTGGCCACTTTTCAGCTATGTTAGTATTAGTTGGCCTGTCTGCTTCCAGGCCTGTACTTACGAGGGTCTTGGTTATGGACTTCTGCACTCATGTACATACATATATCTGTATTTTTTAGCACAATAATGCGCAAAAGTCAATCTATTGTTTTAATTGTAAGCATATAGCGGCAGCTAAAAATTACTAATACATATATTTGTATGAATAAATTAAAATTTTGAAAAGGCAGTTTGCTACCACGATACACAATTCTCAAGGAATCGCGTTCGTTATCATTGGGGCTACGTAGACTAGTCATGATTACTATATTCTAAAACCGATTTTTAAAAAGAGAGAGGTGTAGGGGCGGCATACTCACCCCGCCCCTTCACCCCTCTCTTCTTAAAAGTCGGTTTTACTACGTAGTAATCATGACTAGTCTAAGGGCCTGTGCGAATAGTGACTAAATTGATGACTAAACTAAATTTTGCAGTTTTTGTGGATAATGTAGGGATTTGCTGTGTGAATTCTTTTGATGACTAAATTCTGTCAAATATTTAAATTGTAACCATAACAACAATTTAGTCAATTATCGAAAAATTTAGTCTACTCGCCAAAAGACTAAATACTGTATTATCGACACTAAATTTTAGTCATAGAATTCACACAGGCCCTAAGTAGCCCCATTAGTTTATGTGGCTTTGTCACGTGTAACAAGTATCCAAGGACTATGGATTACTACACGTAGTAATGATCTGACCTTTCATCATTGCCGAAGGGCATTAATGGCAATGGTACATTTACGAGACGAATTCCGAAGACTCTCCACAAATGGTTTGGAAACTATTGACAAACAAATGCTGGATTTTATGCGTCAGAGAAATGGATTATCGATATACACTCTCAATTGCCAGAGTTTTGAAGTCAGGATCTTACGGTTATTGTTATAAAAAAGTGAAATATCGTTATTCTTACTGAGACTTGGATAAATGAAGTCGAGGATATTAGTGCACCTAACTTCAATTGTGATCTTAAATATAAACGACCGAACGTTCAAGCAGGAGTGGGAATCTATCATAATCAACATGAAAGGTGAACATTATCACGCCAAACCCCGAGAGGACTCAACTGCATAAGTCAGTGACGACACCTGTTGGTGATTTTGTATTACTGAGTGTAAAACTCTGAATGGGAAAATAATTGTCATTGCAGCTATTTATGTATCTGTTAATCAAAAGCTCTACATTACATATTTTAGACATCGCTCATTACTTGTATATAGTAATGTAGGTGGTGCTACTATTGGTAAGAGAGAAAATAAAGTACCACTAGCACTTATTCTTACTAATTATTCAATATAAAGAAAAATAAAGATCGCCAAAGATGTTTCACATCTTTCACGTGCACTGGGTACACGCGCTATATTTTTTTTAAATGTCCCACTTCAAAAATCCTTCTACTTATGCGTGTAAACCGAGCGGGCGTTATGCGATTATCTACAAAAAAACAGAACAGCAAATCACTAGGCTAGGAAATATTTGTAACGTAATCTCGCCCCACCAGTTCGATAGCCCTTTTACTCACGAGTATTTTCCTTTTTTTTTGTTTTTTTCTACGACCAATAGAACCGTAGACATTTGAAAAATAGTGTTACGATGCCCTCAAAATGCACTAATCTCACTATGCTCACATTTGATTTTTCCAAACTTTTCGGTTTTCGACTGAGGTGCATGTATGAAATGAAAAAATAAAAAAATGTTTGAAGTTCCTGTTACATCACTTTGAAATTACAATTTCTCTCTACTATATGAAAGTTTCAGGCGTGAAACACATTCAGAGCAGCAAGCACCAAGCCGCAAGTACCAAGTCGCAAGTACCAAGCATCTGATACCGAAAGAAGCCACATTCAGAGCTCCAAGCCGCGAATATCATACAGTATTGGCAACTTAACGTATTTATAAATGGTCACTACTAACAAGAAAACAATATGGATTTTGAAGACAAATGTGAAATATTGCTTTTGGTCTGCATCTGCAATGCAATTTATGGTTATGATTGATTTCGTAATAAATAATAGAAGGCTTTGGACAAGAGAACTTAATGAACCCGAAGAACGTACAAGTGAAGTTTTTGGCAGAGTTTTCTCTATTATTTTTTGTTCCATTTTTAATAATAATACAATAACATAAAAATTATTTGCTATAAAGTAAACACAACCTGTCGACACTTTGAGAGAACATTTTTCTATTGGCATAACTACCGCATCAAGTAGCAAAATTTAAAATTTTCCAAACTTGGGTACCAAGCATCATTTGTTACTGGTATCAAATGATGCTTGCTACCGCGAATGTGAAAGCTGTCATAAAGTTTACGTTGTTTTAAACTTATATTTGATGCTTGGTACTTGCGGCTTGGTGCTTGCTACCCTGAATGTGTTTTAGGCCTCAGTCATTTTTGATGCTCAGTAGCTGTGTGGCAGTCGTTTTATTAAGTCGATGTCAGTATTTTTGTAAAAATGTAAAAAATTTAATATTGTGACGGAATTAAATTCGTGCACTTTAAAAGCAATGAGTCGGTGCAAAATAAAACCGTGTTGAACGCAGTTTAAGGAGACTAAGACCTATAAATTTGCTACAATGAAGAGTTTGGCAGCTGAAGTTAAACGTGGTCGTACTGGCACGTGCCGAATGATGAACGTTCTGGACGGGCAGGTACTGCGTCTACTACCAATAATATCGAAAATGATACGAAAGAAGGTCAAACCAAGATTAGAGATATAGCGGAGGAGGTGGTCAAATGCTAGTAACGATCTCCTGCACCTTTGGTGGTGCCTTTACATAGGGGGTCTCCTGGATGTTTTTTTCTATATAAGAGGAACAGACGGAGGAGGGTGAGAGGCGAGTGTTTCGCGCCTTAAAACGAAGCAAGCTGTGTGGTGATCTTCCTGGCAGAGGGTTGGGCGGAAGGCTGACAATCTACCACCCTAAAAACCCACCGGTCACGAATCCTCAAGGTATGCCTTGGACAGGACTGACTCAACGGCAACTACCCAGGTAACGGAATATGGAATTCGATATAAAAAAAATACCAACCTCAACAGGATGGGCGCGTTGGCTTTTACTACTGCTTAAAAAATACGATATAGCGATTGAAAATCTACAAAAAACCAAATGAATTCACAGTGGCATAATAGATCTCAGTCTCAGAACCCACAGGGTACTCTCCAGTGGATTACTGAACGGAAGAAGAGAGTTTGGAGTAGCATTTATTGTAGAAAAGAAAATGAAATCATTGATTCTGGACTTCAACCCAGTATGTAATAGAACATTCACTCTTCACATTAAAACAAGACTACATAACATTAGTCTCATAAACGTCTATGCTCCCACAGAAGACAAGACGGATGAGGAGAAAGAGGAATTCTATCAAGAGTTAACAAACGCCATCAAGTTAATCCCGATATTAAAATGGCTAAAATACGATGAGGAGTTCCTACGCTACCACCGGCAATGGTAGTAATTGGCCATTTTCGCCAGCTCGAACTCAATTGTAGAAAGTTCAACAATGTTCCCGCATAAAAATATTCATAAGATAACGTGGCATCTACCAAACAGAGTACCAAATAATCAATTTTACATGACCTAACTGAGAGAGAAGAGGGGTCACGATTATACTGGGTGTAAGAACAATGAGCGGAGCGTGTTGTGGCTCGGACCAGTATCTAGTAGAAGTGAAATTTATAACCCCGGTAGCGACTAAAACGCATAGACACAAGCGAAATATGACATATAGTCCGAGGAAATTAGCATAACGTAATGGCACCGAATACCGACCGGGTACCTAAATCCGACCACTTAGTAATTTAACTAATATCATTGTTACGATTAAAATATATAAATTAATTATTATACTTATGGTTAGTTAAAAAAAACCAACCTAAATTGTCTATTTTTTCATAGAAAAAATTGTTAATATGGTCGAAAGCTGGATTTTTCTTGAATTGATCGATGAAATCCTTAAAATCGGCACTTTTAAGGAAGGAAAAAAGGAAGTCATTCCCGCCTAGGCCATCGCAATGTTAATTTAATGTATTTTTAGGACTGGATGGAAGGACTTCTACAGCCCATTCTGTGGAAGTGAAGAAGGAAGTACTTCCACGCCTAGGCCATCGCCGTGTTAAGGGGCACCACTAGTGTGAAATTTAAAAAAAAAAATTTTTTTTTGTATATTTCGATAGTCTATACTTTTAAAAATAACATAATAAAATTTTAAGTGCATATCTCAAATAGTTTTTGAGTTACAGCCATCTGAAGAGCAGTTGCTCATCGGTCCGAAAGTTGCGTTAGCTTAGGAAAAAAAATTTCAGTAACTTAAACTACGCGTTTTTCTCGTAACTATATTTTTAAAATTTGCTGCAGTTATAACTCGAGAACAAATCATCCGATCGGTTTAAATCTTTTTCCAGCTTCTTTTATATATGTTTCTCCGTACCATCAACCCCCAGTTTTCCGATTGAATAAAAAATGTAATTTTGGCAGGCCAAAAATCATCCAATTTTTGCACGAAAACTGAAACTTTTCTTAAAGACTCCTCCATTTTGTTAAATTTAAATTTTTTTTTATCGAGGGTCATGGTACGGGCAATACCTTCTAGTTTCATAAACTTTTTGGTTTTTTTGATTTCCGGCACTGTGAAGGTCGGTATCACTGCAGCAGTGGGGGATTTTTGTTCTTGGAGCCTTAGGAGATTTCGAATAACTCGCTGAATTATCAATTTTTTGATCTAAAAATTTTATTATGTATTTGTTATATATCCACAAATATATCCTTAAAACGCTAAAACATTCCATGCATTAGTTTTTTTTTAAAACATTTCTAAAAATCATCTTTTTTTAGGCGGTATACTAGTGGTGCCCCTTAATGTAATGTCTTTTTTGTACTGGGTGGAAGTACTGGACTGCTTCTGCAGAATGACTTCTAGAAGTACTTTTAAAAGTACATCCATTCCCTACTGGGAAGTTTCAGTCAAAGACGGACATCTGAAAAGATATACATATGGGAATTTTTAGCAGACCATCATAGGTTAAAAGAAAGGTGGGGAGAATATTATCAAAACTTATTGAATCCAATCCGCATAATAAACAAGGATGAAGAGCGAAATGACGAAGACCTTTGTAATTCATGAAGCCAATATCTCAATAGAACCACCGACACTAAATGAGGTGTGAAAAGCTGCAAAAGTCAAAAAAGCAACAAATTGAGTTGCTTAAGCAAGGAAGACCGCAACTCCCTTACCTTACCTTATACAAGGAACATCTGGAAGGAAGGAGTTATACCAGCTGACTGGAAGAAAGCGACTTGGATCTACGACCGCACTCCTTGAACAAACCAATATAACAACATTAAAAACAGTTGAGTGCAAAGAGTGGCTCTGCTCCGAAAAAGGCAGACAGTTGCGAAACGGTGATGGCCACTGTTTTTCGATATAGTCATGAAGTCGCATCCATTGTCTGGAAAAGGGTAAAATAATAACGGGGTTATACTACGCATCATTACTTGAAAATATGAAGACAGAAATTGAGTAAAAATGACCGCATTTGAAGAGGAAGAAAGTGCTGTTCGGTCAGGGCAACGCATCTGCTCACACCATTCATGATTTGTTTTTCGAATTGGATGACCATGACCACCCAAGCGACTTTTTCATGTTTTGTAAGCTTGGAGGACGGAGGATATTTTCATCGCTGGGAAAAGCGTTTTAACTTAAAAGGAGACAATTTAATATTGTTAATAAATGAAACAAGACTCTTTTCGTAAATACATATTTGCAAAACCATGCAGATAACTTACAAAACTCAATATGCCATCCACGTCTAGAGTATTCAAATAGTCCCTTCCAAGATTGGATTAAATACACATAAACCTACATAAATATAGAAAAACATGTTTTACAGTCTGTTGCATCTTACGTGGCAAGCAAATAAAGTCAACTCCTTAACATAAAAGAAGCAAAAGTAGAGTAAACAAACATTTTCTTAAAGAATAACAAACACCGAAAAAGTTCCGATCATCTCAAAATGATTTTCTCAATTCACTGATTTCGTTTAAATTTCCATTTTGAGACGTAATCAAGTGTTGCGAATTCCATAAAATCAAATCGCACCGTCGACGGTCGTCACAGTGAGTGAAAATGCATTCGGCTCTTACGCAAGTCCTTGATTTAATTAAACTCTTTTCCTGTGTAGCAGAAAAAGCGAATTCCCTCAGATGTTGTGTAACCATCTTCTAGTTATGTCCAGATGGTGTGTGCACCAAATCGGAGACATTTTTGTTGACTTTTAAAATTTCACAACAAATTTACTTAGCAGAGAGACTCGTTTCTACAATCGGTTAAGGTGCCACGCTGTAGCTACAGTTCGTATCTAATTTGTACATTGTGGGAAAAGGTGTAAAAAAAATATAATTTCTTACCTCTTTATCTTCATGCCGGTGCTGATTGTTGTAGTACGTTTTTAGTGTCAGTTTTGTGCCACAATGGACGCATTTAAAGCATCCAGAGTGAAAAAATGTGAAATCTTTCAGGGGTCCGACACGGTCAACTTGGTAGACAATCTCATTGCAGCGAAGGCAGGTTGATTCATAAAAGTTGGGCCGATACATATTCCTTTTTTCTTTGCTTGATTAATAACACAAGGTAATTACGAAACTGTTGTTGTTAATCGCATTCGAAACTCAGCAACATTCAATGCAAGTCACCTTCCCAGCAGGTGTCTCTTGTCATCT
The DNA here is from genome assembly GCA_963855945.1 of Thereva nobilitata. Lineage (NCBI taxonomy): Eukaryota > Metazoa > Arthropoda > Insecta > Diptera > Therevidae > Thereva > Thereva nobilitata. Next base: position 50,382,415 of record OY979694.1, on the reverse strand, counting down.
AAGCGATATCTCGAAAATAAATTCTCCAATGGTTTTGTTTAGTAGATCTGGTGGTGGCCCTTGCGGTCAAATTCCATCTCATCTGAAATAAAAAGAAAGTGTGATTAATTAATAAAAGAAAAAGTGTAAGACTTTTTTTTTCTATCTTAAATAAGTAAGATACAGAACTGCAAAATCATGCTACAAGTATTATGCAAGCTAGTATCATTGTCACTCAAGAGATTTCAGCTTCCTACACTTTTGTGAAAACAAACTTTTGCCATTCGCGCACGCGGCTTTCTTAATATTGTAGAATGGGGCGACGTGTTCCATCAATGAATTCTGAAGTAAGAAAAAAAAGAAACAGACGCACGCTTTTTTAAATTTCTGACATGAATGGGTTAAGCGCCCATATTGACACTCCCGAAAAGGAAGTCGCGCAGCGCAGGTTGTAGAGCGGGATTTTAAATTTAATTTTAGCTAAGGTAACAACAACCGCTCTTAATGTGGGCGGTTAAAAGTTTCTTTTCATTCAGTTTGGAGGCGTTCTTGTGGAATTTACTAAAATTCTATCGTGGTACGCAGACTCGCTTTCATTTTCATCTGACCTTCAATGTTATGAGATGTATGTGGTTCGTTCTATTATGCTTAAAATCAATTTTAGGAACTGATCGGGAAAAAAAATTTATTGATTTGTTTTTGTTAATTAAAGACAAAAGGCAGAAATGCCAATGGAGTGAAGTAATATTATGTAGTGAATTAACGCATTGACATTGAAATCAAATATATGCAATAACATACTTACTATACTGTTTACTAAATTAAAATCTAAGCTCTCAGCAAATTTTTGTATACCACGAAAACAACATCGCTATCTTTCAATTACTTTGTTAACGGACTAAGAGATTACGAAAGTGTAAATAGAGAGCAACAGGTGTAAAAACGTTGTAAGTTTCTGTAAAAGGTGCATAAAAATTACATCACTTTTGTACATATCAAATCCACTCGCGACATACTGAAAAAACTGCACCTTCAAGTTGCATAACTAATGTTGACACATCAATCGAAGGTAAAACATAAATTTTTGTTTAAACAGTTTTAGTTATTTTTTTCGCATAATATTTAATATTGTGAACTGAACTGCCATCATTAAGTATTCAATAAATAATTAGAAAAGGGATGAGAGATGATGAAATAATATGTAATTGTAAAAAAATTTTGAATATATCAAAAAATTAGTAAGATTAGAAGGAGTACAATTCTCGATTTCTAAGCTTCCTTAAGGTCGACTCGCACTATACGGAACGTCAATGTCACGTCACGGAACGGCAACGGTACATAAATTTTGCTGTCGATTCGCACTTAAACGTCAATTTTGCCGTTCAGTCTAAAAAAATTAAGTAGAGTATTGTCGTATTCCGTATTGCTAATTTAAATTGTTATTTGGAATGCCAAAATTTAATAATAAAAAGTTAGCAATGATCGCATTAATTTTGGATAAGGAAGAAAAAAATTTAAATTTGGTAACAAAAAAGAAAAAATGGGTACAAAAGATATTTACTAGAAGAAAACAAGAAGCACAATACCACACGCTATATATAAGGAATTGGATGACGATGAAATAAATTTCTATAAATATGTATTTGTATTTAATTCTTTACCAATATTTGATCAAATCTTCTCTTTATGAGTATTGTCACTATACGTTTTCTGCGGCAGACCCATATTGCCGAACCTTTTCAATCAAACTTTCATCTTCCATGATAACTTAGTTTGAACAAAAATACGTAAATACTTGAAAAATTCGAAATGCTTCCGTAGCTACGTTCACATTCAACAGAATAGATCAGTCACATCAAGGCACGTCACGTCAAAATATAGTTCAAACTAATATTGACGTGCCGTTACGTTGCCGTTCCGTGACGAGACGTTGACGTTGACGTTCCGTATAGTGCGAATCGACCTTTACTCCGCTTGGAGGAATCTCAACATTACTTTTGTACGCAAGTCAAGCAGTGGCGTAGCTGAAACTTCGGAGGCCCCCCGCCAAAATCTCAATAAGGCCCTCTATAACCCAGCGATAACCCAAAAAATCCTAAGACCGAAGCGAGTCAACCCTACGTAACCTTTATTTATATGTCATAACGTTTATATTTATTGGTACGAGGGAAACGAAAATTTACTAAATTTATTTAAATTTCTCTTTAAATTTATTTATTTAAAACTTCCTGTGTTAGGTAGGTTCCGATTGCTTCGGATTCACGAAGTTCTGGGTTACATGAAGCCAAGCCGTTCTAGGTATACCCTTCAGGGCGTAAAGCCTCGTATTTTGCTTTGAATCCATAGAGGAAATTGTCGACAGACGATAAGAACTACCTGCCCAATCCAGGTGCTCAGCCTGGAAAGGTCATTTTCAATACTATGAAAGGTCATTTTCAATACTATGGAAGAAGTATATTTTTTCATAATATTCAATACATATTATGTAACTGAATGTTTCGGCATAAGTCTTCCTTAAATATGGAATTGAATACCATCATTAAGTCTTCCTTAAATAATTAGTAAAGGGATGAAAGTTGATTAGATAATAAATGTAAAGAATTGCCTTCGAATATGACAAAAAATTAGTAAGATTAGAAGGAGTAAAATTACAATTTTTTTCCCTTCTATTGAAAATGGTTGTTAACCATGTTATAACTGGAGGGCACTGCAGCGAAAGGGTATCTACAACAAGAAATCATACCTCCGCTCCTGTGATGATTAGTTGTAGACTAGAGCTTGCTGTTTGACATTGCACTCTATACGAAGAAAATAGATTGTCGACAGTACAAAGGGCTTTCCCTGAGCTCTAGTCTTCCACATAAAAAAAAGGGCCAATTACAATGATTCCGTTCCGTCCGATCCGTTCCGAAAAAGTTGAAATTTATTCAACTCTTTCGTTCCGATCCATAAGTACCATTGGAACCATCTTTCCGAACTGCCATATAAGTTCTAAGAAAACTTCGAATTCAAACTTTGACAGCTTAACGGATCGGAATGGAGCGGATGCATTGTAATTGGCCCTTAACTCGTAGAGGTCTTCAATGGCCAAAACTTTTTCGTCTTTCAAATGACAGGCCCTCCGCTCACGAATTAATTATCCAGATAATCCCAGTTTCAAAACGATTTCACAATAATCACGATCACAACAAGTTTGCAATCAAAATTAAACCTTTGTCCACGCAGACGAGAGCAACTGATTTAGGATCCAGCGATGTCAAATAGTTCAGATGAATAACAGTACGAAGGGAACATTAGTGTCATCCTTATCTACAGATGACCCGAGTAAAAATAAATAATTGCCTTAGAACGGGCAAATACCGACTGTGATTGAAACATAGTCCTCGGCCATCTGGCGGTTAACAGAAGGCTCGTTGCAGGACAGTACGGCCGTACAGGGACGACTGACGGTGATACAACGGCCTTACAGTTCCAATAACGGCCATACGACGGTGGTACGGCGGCCGTATGGTTGCTATTACGGGTATACGATGGTGGTATAGTGGCAGCAACGTGGATATTCGCCCTCCTATAAGAAAATATATTTCACTGCAATTAAATGTTTGATTTTTTTTCGGTTGTGTTTTTTTTCAAGCCGTTAAATAACAAAGTTTCCCACTAAAATATAAATCAACACAGATTTTTGGCTCAAATTTCCCGTCGAATGCCCGTTTCTACAGCTCAGTACTTAGCCTTTTAAATCTTTTGGTCAAATTTGGCCGTCGTAAGGCCGTATGTGCTCCCATTAAAAATGGTTAAAAACTCTACGGCCATCATATGCCCCTTAAAAAGCCAAGCGGTCGGTGTTCGCCCTTTATAATGCCGTTTTTTATTTTTACTCGGGGAATGCGAACTTCAAAATGTAGCAGCAGAGCAATTGAATAAAACAAACAGCAAGTTCAAAGCATTCCACAGAATGTCCTGGCATGTTTATCTGCCACCTGCTTTTTCAGTTATGTCTTTCCTTCAGTTTAAACTTTTAGAGGACTTCATGTTTTTCCACCTCTGCAATAAATGCTACATTAATTTTTTCGTCATTCATTTTCTACATTCACAAGTGCAACCTCGCAACTTAATTTGTTTCTCGACCGGCAAGAACAGTCGCACGCAATCAGTTGCAAACTAATTTCAAATCGATCTCTTTTCAGTCGACCCTTGTGTAGATCCGCATTTCCGTTCATGGACAAGGTAACGAATCAGTTGGGTGCGCAAGTGGTTTAAAACTGGGATTGTAAGTCAGTCGACTGGTATGCGAAGGGCTTTAGTGCTGACGCTAGATGCCAAAATACACTGAAAGTGAAACCAACATAAAAGTAAAGCATTTTCACAAGCTAAACATTTAGGGATGACGTCAGATTCCAAAATCCATTGGAACCAACACATTGCTAAGCTGATAAATAGGGCGTGTAGATCTCTATGAGCGAACAGTGTGTATGAATCAACATGAGATCTAAAACCGGATTTGATATAGGTACTCCACCATCATGAGTCCATACCGCCCGAATTGTTGAAAGCCGACTCAAACCTCATAGCAGATGCGGTACATCCTATCCTGGAAATAGCATGCCACACCTGAACATAGATCATATTACCACCTTGAGTGCAGTCTCCTGCATTATGATCACTGGCTTTGAAAGACTATGAGAAAGCGTTGGACTCTGTCAATAGAAACTTTATATGGCAAGCAATACGGGAACGTTAAGCCTTAAGGATCTGGACTAAGCAGATGATATCTGATTGCTGGCCCACAGTCACCAGGACCTCAAAAATATGTTAAACAACTTAACAACAGAAAATAGTACGGCACGCTTAATACCCAGGACAGACAGCACTCTTAAATTCTCAATTAACTCTAATCATTGTCAACTGCAGTGTGCGTCGCCCTGAGTTGTTAGTCAATACCCAATTTTTTGATGATTAACATCAAGCTAAATCATCAAAATATCTTGATGATTAGCGAGTTAATCGAGTTCGTTACAGCGGTTTTCTTAGTTTTTCATTTTCTCATAGATGGCGAACCATGCAGATGTTTAATGTTTATGTTTAATATTATACATTTTTTGTCTCCTTAATGCGAAACTTTTTAAAATTAAATGTTTTATATATATTTCTTTGCGTATTGCGTGTTTTTTCTTGTTGTTGTTCTGTACTGCTGTGTTTATTGCATTTTTAAAATTTCAAAGTTTTCACTGTCAAAAAACATATGTTCATCAAAGAGCTCCAATGTCATGCAGGATAGTGTCTGTCGCTTTATTTTTTAATACACAATAGCGCCTAATGTCGATTTAGCAAATGTACATTAAGAGCGTGGTCTGTCCTGGGTATAAGGCTAAATCCGACTAAAACTAAAGAAATGCGTATAAATACAAACACCATTGAACGCACAGCGCTGAACAACCGTGGTGTGGAATTGGTCGATAAATTTTGTCACCTCGGAAGTATTATTACCGAAAATGGGGGGACAGAAGAAAACGTCAGTTCCAGAACAAATAAAGCAATGCCTCTCTCTCGCATATGGAGCTCAACAGGGATCTCAACTAAAACCACATTGCGACTGTTCAACTTTAATGTTAATGCCTGAACTATAATAGGCGTAGATCGACGTACGTTTTTAACGAATGTAGATGTACATATCCGTCATCGTAAACCGTGAAGTACAATCGACCATATTAATCGCAGTAAACATTGTTTGAATTTGCTACGATTTTGACATAACAACGCCGTCAACTGGGATCCAGGTCCCATAAGACGGCGTAATACTACGTTTAACGAAACATTAACGAAAACAAGTACATGTGATGTACGTTTATTATAGTCAATCATTCATTTTCATCATAGAGCCCTGGCAACGCAGGGATTGACGTACGTTCTTTCACGTCTATTATAGTTCCGGCTTAAGGCAGCTGTTTTGTATGAAACATGAAAACTCCCCCAATTCAACACAAGCCACGTGCAAGTTTCCGTCGTATCCTAAAAATCCGCTGGCAAGTTGGAAGACCAATAACAATGTGGAGGAGAACGCTCTTGGTAAAGGCCGCAACAACTGAGAGATACTAAGAAAGGTCAAAACAGAGTCCGCTGGAGGGCAACTGTTTCCGCCCTATGCCCATGAAGGATTAAAGGAGCTTAAGTAAATAAGTAAAGATGTCAGAACAATGATTGGTTGAGTTACTGGACACTGCGCCCTTAATTACCATACCATGAGTATCCTTTGTTACTGTACCGCGATAGCGAGAAGCAGAGTCTTGTTGCTTAGACCCTAGACAGACTAGCACCCTTAATCCAGATTATGACGTTAGAATGACGTAGATTCCATTTTATTTCCGTATCTTATATATGGGTCTACGTCATTCTGACGTCATAATCCAGATTAAGTTTCTAGTCTGTCTCCGGTATAACGTAACCTTTGTTGAGCAGTCCAATCTGCGGAACAAATCACTACAGGTAATTTGCTTAGGTTCAAGCAAGCTGGCCTACAAATTAGATATATAGGGTTTGTACTATAATAAGTAATAATAGAAACATATAGGGCTGCAAATAAATGCAGAATAAGAGCAAGACTCTAGTTCAGTCGAGGGTGGAAAGAAGAAGAAGAAACCACAACACAGTCTGGGGGAATATAACTTCTAACGGGAAAACCAATTTAACTACCTGGGGTCCACAGTCAGCGAAGCCAACGATGAGACGATAGACGTGCAAAGAAGAATAAATGCCGCAAATAGAACATACTTCTCACTACTGCCAGTAATGAAATCCAGAGAGAGCCACAGAAAAACTAAAATAAGAATCTACAAAATGATCATACATACAGTAACTACGTACGGGTGTGAAGCATGAGTATCTCCAAAAAACCCGTAGACAAGATGGATATATTGGAGAGGAAGGTTATCCGAAAGATATACGGCCAATGAACACAATGCATGGAGAATACGCTACAATCACGCATTGTACGACCGATACAAAAAGAGTAAACTGTCAACACACGCCAAGCTGCTGCGTTTACATTGGGCCGGCCATGTCCAAAAAATGGATGGCTCAAGGGTACCAAAAAAGCCCTATATTTAATACCAGATGGCAAAATACCAGTTTGCCCACCACGGTCAAGGTGGGAAGACAGTGTTAAGGCTGATGCAGCAAAACTCCTCAACATCAGAAACTGGAGGCCAGCTGCGAAACAAAGAGATGTCTGCAGGAAGAAGCTGATGGAAGCCAAGGTTCGAATTGGGCTGTAGAGCCATTGAAGAAGAAGAAGTATAATAGGCTAAGGGATGGGCGCGGTAGTTTTGAACCTCAAGCTACTTATCCGAAGGATAAAAAATAGAAGCACAAGCTGGAGTTAAAAAAATAATGAAAGAGATACGCGGTTTTCCTCCACCGGGTGTCCCAATACTATATCGGCAGAATTCTAATGTTTCTAATCGAACAGGAAACTCCTCGTTATGCTTAGAGAAGATAGCAGAAGTAAGACGGGAACAAGCCATGAGCCAAAAGTTCACCCCTTACTCAGTTTTAGGGCCGTTAGATCGCTTTGCAACAAATTAGCTCCGCGAGAGTTTCTCCGCGCTGATATTACGTAACATAAATATATAATAATCATAATTCAGAAGTAGGTATTATTAAGTAAATACTAAAAACATTTTGATACTTAAATAAAATCAACTTTGAGATCACCTCGATATATAGGTTGGGTTTTCAATTACTAGGCTAGTGCCGATAGTTTTTTGGAAAAAAAAATTAATAGCAGCAGCAGATTAATAGCATATTATTTAAGTTCTGTCATTAAAATTTAATCCCTCATTACCAGCAAAAAATTAAAAAATTTGAAAAGAATTGAAAAAATCGAGAAATATGTACGTGATTCGATAAATCATGTGTTCGGTTTTTCTTAATTTTAAGCGGGTTAATGAAAATAAAGTATCAAAATGTATAGACCATTTGAAATTAGACATTTCAATGGTTAAATGAGCACTTATTGAATATCAAAATTCGAAAAAAACATCAATAAAGTTATCCATGCAAGATAAGGGTATTTTTTTCGAAAAATGTTAATTTTTGGGAAACTATTCGTTTTCCAAACAAAAAAAAAATCATGCGCAACACAAGGTATCCTCTTACGAATTTTCATGTAAATTGAATTATTTTTACGGGAGAAAAAAATTAAAAACTGAAAAATCGATTTTCCGCCATTTTCTTGGAAAATTTGCGATTATGTCAAAATATGTTAAATACAAAAGTTTTAGATCTTTTTATTATCTACAACTTTTTTGTATTAAACATTTTTCACTATGAGGTCATGTTTCCCCGCAAATCGCAAAAAATCGTTTTCAACCCCTAAATAGCATCCCCATTTTACCATTTCCTTTTTTCGAGTTTAAAAATTTTTTTTTCTTTTAGTTATAACCTTAACGATATTTTATTGCTGGTCCCTCCCTGCTATTAATTTATTTATTTTCCTCGTTTAAATCCGCTTTGGCACTAGCCTATAATTCAAGTTTATTTTAATTAAGTTTACTTCTAACATTTGTAAGGTTAAGTGTTGATTCAATTCACTATATTAATTCTAAATCTAAATATTCCTAAGTCAATTCATGCAATTTATTATGTTCAAGTTCAGTTTTAGTTTAATCAATTTTAATCATGATTTAGTTTATTAATCAAATTTGATTTGATTAGCGGTAGACGTCGCTGTCGTTGTACGTTGATTGATTCTCTAATTGCGGTGATGTGTGCTTTGCTTGATGCTCTAATCACGACGATCCTAACGTGGTGCTCTGGCTGTTGCTGAAATTCAAGTTGATTAACTTCTACAGCGTTAATCGTTTCCAAAAAATACTAATAGGTATAGACTGGGAGCTCGAGCGAATTGAGTGTACAAAATGTGAGGAATTGCTTTGATCTCAGAAAGGTTTACAGATTATGATTCTTGATGTTGCCAGAAACTTCATCGAATCGAAAAATTGATAAAACAAATGCTTTAGTAGAATGTTTTTAAAAATATCTAAAACTTCGAGTATCGATATCTCAAAAACGAAGCGAGATATGACAAAAAATTATTTAACATTTACGTCTTGTTTTGGGGTGTTTTATCGAAATTCATAATTAATATATCGGTGCCACGGAAATCCTAGCTGTGATATAACTAGATACCTTTGGGAAATACCTCAAAAAGTCAACTTCAAGTGTCAATATCTCGATAACTAAGCGTGATATCGAAAAATTTTATTATAGATTTTCGTCTTATTTTGTTGTGCTTCATCAAATTGCATCGTCAAAAAGCGTGCCACGGAACCCGTAGAGGTGCCAATAAAAAAAGAGGGGGTAAAAAAATTTGACTCAAAGATGGACCGGCAACATCCGAATTATTCATCTTTGAGCTATTATCAACTGAAATCTGTTGACGGAATGCGGTCCTCATATTTTGCACACTCAATTCCGTCCAGCGCCTGCACTATTTATTATTTTGTTTTATGTAATTAAATCTGTATTTTATATAATTTTATTTTATGTATTTTAGGATGCTGAGGTTCTTGGTGAAGAGCGGATTGACACATTATCGGTGCTCCCTTTTATAAATTTTGTATTTCTTTTTTTGGTTTTGATATTATTTATTTCACTTTTAGACCCTATTCACTTTGAAAATGGTAAATTATCCACATAAAACAACTACTTTTCGTCACATCAACGGATTGTTTAAATAGAAGTGATTTTGTTGATAACGCACAGAAAAGTCTCATGGATTCTGGATTCTTACTATTAAGGGAGCCAGCAGGATTGTCAATGTCTCAAATTACCACTAATATCGCAATATTGTTGCAATTCTGCCAGTAGATGGAGAAACTCTAGTTCTTCTACAAGGAAATTTTTAGGCATTTCATTTCATTTAAGGCCCATCCCGAACAAACTTAAAAAAAAGCTAAGCCTTAGGTCATTAATATGTGAAAGAGTGGAGCTGAGAGCTAAGCCCATATCTACTGTCCAAGGTGCTAAAATTGTAATGCCCCCCTTGGTAGCCTAGGTGCTCGACTACCACCCCGAAGGTCCGTGGTTCGAATCCACTCTGCGACATGGTCCTTGGCCTTTCCATTTCTTCCATCTAGACAACTTTCCTCTTTCTTGCCTTCTCTTTACAAAAAATTTCCAAATCTTATTCCTTATTCCTTAAGCATAAATAGCAGCTAACAACATAAGCATCTCCTGTTCGATCACCAGTCACGGTTCTGGTGGTATTGGAGGGGGGGGGGGATAAAACCGCGTGTTGGTGTTGTCAATTCTTTCGCAGCTAGGGCGGATTACTAGCACGTCTTTGACTTCAAATTCCTGTTTACCTAACACTGCTTTGGCACCCTTGTCCTTGACGATTTAAACAACCGATGGAATTTTTCTGGACTAGTAAAGTATATGAGTGTCTTAAAGAGCTTGACCTCAATAAATCCACTGACCCTGATGATCACCTTCGAATAAACCTCTGCGCAAACTCTTTACCCGGTCCCCGAATGGCTCAATTCAAGCATCCGCCCATAAATAACTTACTCTCAATCCCTTCCAACCGCCTCAGCCTAGCGGAGCAGCACCAACTACCTCATTTGCAGGGGCGCACAGAGGGTGGGGCAACTGGGGCAATTTGCCCCGGGCCCCGTGCTGTAGGGGGCCCCAACGGTAGGAAGATTATTTTCCGAAATGAACATTTACATGAGTTCTAATCGATTCAACGCTCAGAATGTTATTTCCGCATGCATATTACTATAAGCAGTACAAACCCTAATATAAAGCTAACAATACATTTTGATTACATGGTGAATATTCTTCGTAACAAAATTTTTTGTGGTTGGGGAGGGGGCCCCCAATTATATTTTGCCCCGGGCCCCCAGAAAGCTCTGTGCGCCCCTGCTCATTTGTGCTGAAGCCATTTGCTCCACCATAGACATATTGATCCACTCTATGAAACTAACAGTCTTGGTAAAATTTCATCGATATTACCACAAATAACAGTTTCCAATAAAAAAAAATCTCAACATTTTCTCACAATAAGACTTGCCCGCTCATCGATTCTCCACTTCCTACCTTCTTTTTCGCGTACACTATGTTTAAAAGTTCAATTATAAATAGCAATTCGATTGTGGCACAATCTTCTACAGTCAATATTCCCAAACTCGTACAATATCCAAACGTTCATCGCCTTCCCTTCACTATGCTTCAAACTCCACCTAGGTTATTCGATCCCCTAGCAGTCCTTAAAGCTACACTTAAGCATTAATGCCGGGTTTTCATTAGTAGAATTAGTGGTAGAGTAACTGGCCTACTTTTAAGCGGTAGAGTAACTTTACCACGGTGCTATCCCACTCTACTCTACTATAACCTAGTTTTCATTAGGTAAGTTCACAGGATAGTTAGTACTCCCCCAGTATACTCTACCACTAATTCTACTAATGAAAACCCGGCATTAATGCTGTAAACATGATAAGGACCACGGCGAAACTATTTTCCTTGACCACGGCGAATGGCCCGACAAAATTCGTTGTGTGCACACACTAACCGCGACGGTGACACAAATTAAAAAACACACACCGGAATAAACATCTTGGACAGCCGAATATGCTACACACGCACACAGGAACACAGGAGAATATAGCAACACAAACCCATGCCACACACCCATGCAACTTTGACAGGCGACGTCTACGAAATAGAAATTAGATTGATTCGGTAGCCACGCTCGGCGACGTCGCCGTTGCAGTCGTCTACAGATTGTGAGCTTCTATTTATAAGCCGTGCATTCTATTCATTTTTGACCGTCGCACAGTGGGATAAAATCGGAAAAAGCTGGCCATTTGCCGAAGATCGAAAGTTCTAGGTTGCCGCTGCAATCTGTCCCTACCGTTTCTAGGAACCCCAAAGTACAAAGAAAACCAGTTTTCAAGCGTTAGATGCCGCGCAGCATAACATAGGGCCATTTGGAAGTTGACCGTCGAAGGGAACACGTCGCTAACGTGAATACACGTGGTTCTGAATAGGAAAGTTATACTGTGTGCATATCGAGATAACACAGCATATTGATCAGTCGTGCTATGGAACCTTCTCAGCAAGGAATGTAGAATTTAAGAAAAAATTGGCATTTATTAATTACTAACCATTAAATAGTTATAAACAATTAAGTAAACCTATGTTTTTGAAATTAAAATACGACAATTTTTGTAAACTTTGAGTAAAAAGTTTACCACTCGACTTCACTCGATCGATGGCTATCACTGGAAATTGTTTGATAACCCCTAAACTTTGAATTCGTGAGGTAAATAGCTTCTACAACCTGCAACCCCGTTGTTTATATTAATTCGTTTATAAACATGCATACAATGAACGATAATGTACATAACTAAAAAAATTGATTTTGTCTTAATAAATGTTGATGAAAATGGTGACATGGGGTTTTTTGGGGTCGCTGAATTCGAATCTGGCAATATTTTTTCGGTAAACAAAATGGCGGATCCAATATGGCGTCCAAAAATGTCAAAAGTCAATAAATGTTTGCCAAAATCGTCACGGGGGAGTTTTCGTTGTCGCTATTTACAAATAAGAGCATCGATTAAAAGAGTGAATTGAATGTATAAGCAAAATTAAAAAATTCAAGAATATATATTTCATTTTTTGTAAATAAATGTATATCGAAAATGGATAATTTTCAAATTAATTCTGTAATGAGTAATATAATATTAATTTTTTTTCAGAAATGAGCAGAAATGATTCGAATTCAGCAACCCCAAAAACCCCCGAGTAACGATTGTGGTGAATATTTATCGACTTTTAAAATTTCTTGGCCGCCATATTGTATCCGCCATTTTGTTTTCAGAAAAATATTCTCAGATTCGTAATCGGGGACCCCAAAAACCCTCGAGTAACGATTGTGGTCAATATTTATCGACTTTTGACATTTTTTGCCGCCATATTGGATCGGCCATTTTGTTTTCAAAAAAAATATTGTCAGATTCGTAATCAGCAACCCCAAAAACCCCGAGTAACAATTGTGGTGAATATTTATCGACTTTTAAAATTGCTTGGCCGCCATATTGAATCCGCCATTTTGTTTTCAGAAAAAATATTGTCAGATTCGTAATCAGCGACCCCAAAACCCCCCGAGTAACGATTGTGGTCAATACTTATCGACTTTTGACATTTTTGGCCGCCATATTGGATCCGACATTTTGTTTTCAGAAAAAATATTGCCAGATTCGTAATCAGTAACCCCAAAAACCCCCGAGTAACATTTCTTGGCCGCCATATTGAATCCGCCATTTTGTTTCTCGAAAAAATATTGTCAGATTCGAATTCAGCGATCCCAAAAACCCCCGAGTAACGATTTTTGAGACGATTTTTTAATATTCAGCCGAGTCATAAGCATATGACCACCTTTTTCGATTTTTATCCCACTGTGCGTCGCTCCCTACTGCGATTCGTCGGTCGCTCTTAGCATGTTTACAGCATAAGTGGTAGAGAAAATTTACTACGGTGCTATCCCACTCTACTCTACTACAACCAAGTATACTTTACTCTACCACTTACGTTTTCATTAGGCGAGTTCACAGGATAGTTAGTACTCGCCCAGTATACTGTACCACTAATTCTACTAATGAAAACGCGGCATTACTACTAGATATTGCCCCAGTGTGCCCAACTCAGGGGGTTTCCCCCTAAATTTAGAGGGAAAAAACGTAATTGGGGCATTTTTTGGGGGGTAAAAATGTTTAGGGGTTTTTTTAGGGGTAATTTATGTGATATTTTATAATATAATGCTATAGTTATTTTTTTGAAATTTTATTTTAACGCTGAAGTGGTTTAATTTTTGACTTGAATTAATTTCATAACTGCAAGAAAATGTCATAAAATATTATTCCATTCCATCCAATGGTCCTACAGCCCAAATCGAGCCTTGGCCTACTCTAGGGCATTAACCAAGTTTGGCGGCAGCATGCCTCCAGTTCTGGATGTTGAGTATTGCCTCTGCAACAGCCCTCACAGAGTTTATCTTTCTCCTTCTAGGTCTGCTTACTGGTCTATTTCGCGAAATTTCTGCTACCATAAGCCGTTTTAGGGCATAATTGTCCTCCATCCTGCTAGCCCTTTTCTCTCAAACCTATTGACTCGTTCCTCTATGTCCTGGGTCATAGTCCAAGTATCGCTACCATAACACAGTGGTCGTATTAATGTTTTGTAGAGTGAAAGTTTCGTTTTTCTGTTCACAAATCTTGAGTACAGTATTTGTTTTTGGGCATAAAAGGCTCTATTAGCTAGTAGTATTAATCTACATAGTTATCTCTCCCTGTTTCTCGTTTCTTTCTAGACCGTTTCTTTTATCGACTACTTCTAGGTTGTGTTCGTCTATAGTTATATTTCTTCCCATTCTAAATCATCCAGCTCTGGATTGTTACATCACCTTTGTTTCCTCTTCGTTGATGTACCGGCCTATTATGTCCTTTGGCGCGTCTTTTAGTTGGACATAAACTTCTTTTGTTGCGGAAAAGGACCTTCCCACGATGCTCACGTCATCAGCATATCCACATCCACTGTGTCAGTAAAGCCGAATTTTGCATAATGTATACTTACTATAATTTGATAGAAACAAAATATTTACATTTCCCGCATCCTCACTACAAAATGTCATAATATTAATTTTAGGGGGTATTGTCCCATATGACATGTACGGCACAACAGACTAGTAGTCCAAAGAGTGATTTTTAAGCTTGGTTTGATTACATACAAAATATCTCAGGAGATCATAACTGACGTTCTATGTAGTTAAGAGAACATAACTAACAAATTTCTAATTCTGTTTTCGTGTTATTTTGCTTCTTGATATTTTTTCAAGTTTCCATATATGTATTTCTTATTTCTTCAAGTTTCTTACCTCGTTTTATTAGAATTCGACGTTACTTTTAGTTTACAAACATATTAATACCATTGCTCTACTTCTTCAAATTAAAATTTTATCACCGCTTAATCATCTCCAGCACAAACTAATTTTCCGCCTTTAAAATTGTACCACATGTCATTAAATTAGAAAACCACTTTCAAAAAAAAGATCCAACAATTCTGGCTCCAAATAAATAAAAAACAGTTTTACCTCCTTAAAAGTGCACCAATTAACCTTCACTTTGACTCCAAATACAATTTTCAATGTCATGGAAGCTGAACGGATGTGATGACTTCACATGATCTCTGCCGAAAGTACGAAATTCTCTGACACAGTGACACGGTTTGATGCGGCCTGCTCTAAAGTAACTTTTGTATTTAAAAATTACCAAAAATCGTCAGGTTGACCAACAGCAACAACAACAATCTACCCAATAATCCAGCGGACGTCACTTCCGGTGCTTGTTAGCTGACCATCAATGGGCCAACGTAAAACTCTGATCTATCACCGGAATTCCTAAAGTTATAGTATGACGTTAACAATAGGCGCACATTTTATATGGAAATGGTGGAAGCTAACGCCATGCTGTCGGTGTTTTATCATCGGTTGATTACACAACAAGCCGCCAACTTCTAAATATATTTTAGGAAAAACTTTTACTACGCCGCCGCGCAGAGATAATCCAGGTAAAGTGCTGTTTTTGCCATATTTGAAACATTACTAAAATACCTGTTAATTTTTTTTTATTTTTGGTATCGTGGAATATAAATTAGCTTCATCGTAAATATTTGCATCTTCTTGTGAAGTGAAAATGGAATTCTAACTCTTTTTTTAAATTGCCTTAACTCAAAATTTAATGCTAATCTGAAAATTTAATTAGAAGATCTTGAATTGTCCGAAGATGGATCACGGAATGAGAGCTCTCACGGAAGAGCGAAATTAAATTTTAATCACATACTATAATTATATTTTCAAGCGAAGATCCCGCGCCGCTGTCTATTAACAGGTTGTAATTACGATAGGTAATCTATCTCTAACTCCCGGAAATAAGATTTAAAAATTATTTTTTATTGAATTTTACAGAGATATTAACCCTTCTTCTGGAGCACAGGTTTTTTAGACCAAATATTAATATATTTCGAAGTCCTACACATATTGCAAATTGCTAGTTGCAAGACTTTTGGATAAGAAAATAATTTGTTAAAAACAATGACCACTAAATTATTCCGGATAGCTTTTACTCTGGCCCATATTCCGAGTTGCTAAAGAAAAGCTAGAGTAATCTTCATCTCTAAATCGGGGAGAAGATCGTATAAGGAAGCAAAATCCTATTAACCCATCAGCCTCTACTCCTTTCTCCTGAAAACGATGGAGAAATTCTTAGACAGGTATATTATGGTCATATTAGGACAGGTCTAACAGCGAAATCACTCCACTGCTTGCAATATGCCTACCGACCAGGCAGAGCTACAGAAAGTGCCACTCAGGTCCGGGCCAAGGAAATCAGCGTTTAACCGCATTGAGGCTGTCTTCAAGTAGGTGTCCTATCACCTCTCCAATGGTCAATCGTAATCGACGAACTTCCAGCGGACCTAAATAACGGAGGCTTCAAAAAACAGGCCTATGCCGATGATACCGTCATAACGATCAGCGGTGGTCATAATGGGACCATCTCAGACCTCATGCAAGTCGCTCTATGTGTTCTTAGCTGGTGTCGGAGCAAGAACAAGAATAATTTCTTCCTCTTCTTTAACGGCTATACAACCAGGATCCAGTATTGGCCCCTCTCAACCGATTTTGAGCCGATGTCATCCAATTTGGCATCCTTAAGCTCTGAGCGTCCTAGTCTACGCCTTCCTTCCAGCGGAGGTTGGGTCTCCCTTGCACCCCATATATTACCAAAATAACTTTATATTGATATAGTCCAGTCAAATTAGTATTTTCTGATCTAAAAAAATTATCCTTCATTTTTTTTGGAATCGGTTTATTTTGGTGTTTTAAAAAAAATGTTAAAATTCGAGAACGATATCACCAAGGCGTAAAAAATTATTCAAGGTCAAAGTTCATAAAATACAGGTTTTTACGACTATTGCCCTTTCTATACTTCGGAGGCCAGCTAAACTTATTATGAAAATGAAAGATAATTAAATTCCCCAAAAAAAGATATCTTTCATTTTTTACATAAAACGAACAGTTTATGCAAAAATGTGCTTCAAAGTTTCCGCACAAGGCATAAGCATATTAGCCCAGTCACTTTATACATAAACCTCTAAAAAATCCAACTGGAGATTTTACAGCGGGATTCTCTTTATTTTGGGGTCACAAATAATTTCCCAAAAGTCCATAAAGCCAACTCAGTCCAAAGGTCACGAAAATGAGTTTTTCTTAAATATCTCTTAAATTATCGGTTTTACGTAAATGGCTAAGTAAAATTTGTACGTGATATAAACCTGCACAAAAATGTCCTGTCGAGCTATTCGTGAAATAAGGCCACAAACTAAATTTGGTTAACAAAATGGGCCACTGGCTAGCCAGCCGCGGCGGCTATTTGAGTGAATATTTCCTATTAACAACTCAACCTTTTTTATAACTTAAGATTACGACCAGTGCTTAATTTTAAGTGCCATATGTTCTATGTTAAGTTCCATGTGTACGATGTAATTTTAGTTTAAGTGGGCCTTGTTTTGGCTAAATAAATAAATAAATAAATAAATAAATAAATAAATAAATAAATAAATAAATAAATAAATAAATAAATAAATAAATAAATAAATAAATAAATAAATAAATAAATAAATAAATAAATAAATAAATAAATAAATAAATAAATAAATAAATAAATAAATAAATAAATAAATAAATAAATAAATAAATAAATAAATAAATAAATAAATAAATAAATAAATAAATAAATAAATAAATAAATAAATAAATAAATAAATAAATAAATAAATAAATAAATAAATAAATAAATAAATAAATAAATAAATAAATAAATAAATAAATAAATAAATAAATAAATAAATAAATAAACAAATAAATAAATAAATAAACAAATAAATCGGAAGTAGTGGCGTATGCGTTGCTCCGCAGCTTGTCACCCCAATTTCTTGAAAACCATTGGTTCTACATAAATTTTGTATAGGACATTCTATGCAGATTTATCTTACGAACAAAGTTTACTTAGCCAAAATTTACGTAAAATCGATAATTTACGAGCTATTTGAGAAAAACTCATTTTCGTGACCTTTGACCTTGAAGAATCCTTTATGCCTTGGCGATATCGTTCTCGGTTTTTAACATTTCTTTTAAAACACCAAAATAAACCGATTCCAAAAAAAAAATGAAGGATGAAGAACTCCGGGGTGGAAATCTTTTTGGTCAAAACACCCCCGTTAATCAATAGAGAGGCTAATTTTAAGGAAAAAATGTGGTACAAACTTTTTTTGTAAAGTTGATATTTTTTTGGTTATAAGGGGTTTGAAAAGTAGCAATTTTCATTAAAAAACCCCACGTTTTCGAACAGTTTTTGGTCAATAAGTCCAAAAATAAGCGTTTTATCAAAATTTTTGTTAGGACTAAAAATAAATCTTATAAAAAAACGGAGAAAATGGTTTTCGAATGAATGCTCTAGGTATAAAAGAAAGCGAGTAATGATTGATCGAAGGCGACCTATTTCAAACCAAATACTCAAAACGTTGTATTTAACGTCGAATAACGGAAAATCGATGCGTTTTTCGAGGATAATTTATATTACATTTTTTAAAGTGCTTGAAAATACCTTTAAAATGAACACTGATAAAAGTCATTTGCATGTAAAATGAATGAGTTATGACAAAGAGAAGGTGTACCGTTCAATTTTTTTTTAAAAAAATGATCAATAAAACTAATACCACTTCCATCCAAATTCAAATTTATCATGTTCCACGTAGGATTCACTTTATTTTAGAGATATCTATCGGATCTATATAGTTTGGAGCAATTTTCAGGGTGTATTTTTCGAAATTGGTACGATCAAAATGAAAAGGGGATTTTACGAATTTTACAGATTTCTGCGTTTATTTCAAAAAAACTCAAAAACTATTGAAGATACGTAAAATCTTTTGCCCTGACTAAACCCCCAAAAAAGGATTCGGCCACAAACCATCTTTTGCTCAAACTCAAATCCCCAAAGGCAAATTGTTCCTTCAGAACCAGCTTTGGCCCTTACTAAAACCCCAAAAGTGGAGACTAGACCACCCAAAGGAGAACTCTACTCGGAAACAAATGCTTTTTCGCACACCGTAAATTGCTGAAATCTCGAGCAATACATCGAAAGACGAAGTTAACGCTATATAAGACACGAACTCGCCCTGTTATATGCTATGGGAATGAAACATGGACGCTCACACAAAGGGTAGAGGACATGCTAAATTCCTTCGAAAGGAAGATTTTGCGAAGCATAATATGTAGGCCCAATTTTTTAGGAAGGGACATGCGAGCGAGTTATATCAAATATCAATCGACTTTGCTAGGCTGGACACAACGAGCGCATGCGAGAAGACGGAGCAGCAAAAAAGGGTCTTCACTGGCATCATCGAAAGAGAAAGACCCGTAGGCAGGACAAGGAAAAGATGGAAGGATGTGGTTGTAGCCGATGCGGAGACACTACTCCACATATCGAAATAGAGAATTTCGGCCAGAAATCGAGAAAACTGGAGGAAAATATTAGAGGAGGCCAAGGCTCGGGTTGGGCTGTAGCGTCATTGGAAGAAGAAGATAATACACAATGTCAAATTTTTCCTACAGAAGCAGCGCCCCTACTAAAAACCAAAAGTTTTATGAGTTTTTGCTCATACTAAAATCCCCAAAGGCTAATTTTCCCCACAGAACCATCTGCTGCCCTAAGTAAACCCCCAAAAAGCGGGTTCGGCAACAGAACCACCAATTGCTCAAACTCAAAAATAACCAGTTTTTGCTCTAACGAACCTCCCCCTAAGCAAATATTTTTTACAGAACCAGCTTTTGTCCTAACTAAAACTCCAAAGAGGATTTGGCGCACTTCCCCTCAGCCTGCCTACTATGTCAATTCCTTACATTTTACAGGAAGTTACTCTACCGCGACTAAAAAAGTTTCACTTCAAAAACTTATTTTTTTTGTTAAAATTGAAGAAAAAAAAGTTATAGCTTTTAAAAAAAATATTGTGACTAATTTTTGTGTTCTAAGGCTTATAACTTCTTAACTAATCAATTTACGACACAACGCTCATATAATAAATTGTAGATAATTTAATTCTAAACAAAAAGTCTCTTTACAAATTTTCCAACCATTTGCACACCTTTTCCAAGATGGCGGCCAAATAGGGGGCCGGCGAACTCGAACACTCAAATTTAAACTAACACCGACCCCCTTATGCCCTTATGACACGCGCTTTTTTTCTGCTGGTAAATCAGCTAATTAAAGTGAGAGGAGATGTTAGCATAGGAAATTTAAACTGGAGTGAGTGACCAACAAATTTGACAAAATTGGAATAGAAAAATGGCATTGTCATATGCATTCTAGCAGTTCAGCTGGAAAATATGAAGAAAAAATTCAAGACTTCATGACAGTTCTTGATTTTTCTACTGCTACTTTGATTTTATTACTGCTAACAGAACACAATTGAGATAGAACTGTCAAAACTTATTTCAAAAAATATAAAAACCAATGCTATCCTTTTCTAACAAAATATTTCTGTCTTTTTCGCACAATTGGATTTTCTAGCAGATTTATCAGCCGAAAAAAAGTGAGTGTCTTAAGAGCATTAGCAACCCAAAAAAAAATCTTGTCCTGCATTTTTGCAATGTTAAAATACCATTTCCATGGACTAAAATTGCAGCAACAATAAAAAATGTGATAAATTAAAAAAACCCACACGCAAAAACGATTTTCTAAAATAAACTTTAAACAAACGATTTTTTAAAAAAATTTGAAAAATTTCATAACATGATATTACCCCACGAAATGAAATGAATCCTTTCGGCTCTTTTTCGCTCACAAATCAAAAATGGCGAATGTTACATAATTCAGTTCGGTCACGAGTGAATCATACATGGAGAATATACAAGGAGGAAAAACTGTTATGGTGAAAATGACAGGGAATGGATGGGTAGAAGAAACTAAACTTCTAGTTTAATTTTGGCCACAGATGGCACCTTTGTCCGATGTACCCCACATGAAATTAATAAAAATTCATTGGAAACATCAAAAATTGATTAATTACGAATAATCGCATTGATGTAAATTGAATTTAGAAGCTGGTAAACAGCTGTAAGCTGGTAAACGTAAAATATATTAGTAATAAACGAACTTTGCCATGAATCGGATAACTACAATCGGCCATGTTTTTTGGGGTACATTTGACTGCAGCGCCACCAATAATCAAACGAAATTGACAACATGGAGTTTTATCTCCTTGTATAGCCTCCATGGAATCATACCGAAAATGAGAAATTTGATTCGGCTCTGAGCTGAACCAAAAACTTTTTCGAGCTGAATTTTCAATTCACTCTCGAGTCAAAGATATTTAGGCTCGTAGAAGAGCCAAAAAAAAGAGCCATTCCAATTTTTTTGATTCGAGAGTGAAAAATTTACCTACCCGAATTACAAAACTTCAGTATTATGAATTTAAATTTTTTTAAAGCAATCTTAAATTTATCCTCTACTACTCGCCCACGGTTCTTTTATTCTCTATTTTATTATAGAACTAAAAAATTGTGAGAAATTATTTTATTGCTTGTTGTATTAATTAATTCAAAATTTATTTTTTTTCTCACAACGTATCACTCTCAAAAATCTTTTTAAGGCATTTCCTGGAATGAGATTTCCGTAATAACATGAGGTCTTTGTATTTTTTTATTAGAAAACCGATCGACGATCCTTTCAAGGACGTTTCATTAATTATATGAATATTTTTTTGGCTGCGTTATTGCGGTACACAATCGCTTTTGTATATTTGCTTAAAAACACTTAACGAGTAATCACATATGGACTGGCGTGTGGCACGAGTTTTGCGCAATTTTGTAGAGATCACTTGTCAAAATTTCACGGCATGCTCCTGCAATGATGCCCACTTTCTCATCATCGTTTCGGACGATTAACTTATGATATTCACGACTTGCGTGAATTGCGTTGACGTGATTATAATCAGATGACGTGAAGGATCCGTCACTGTGAAGATCTGCACCGATCGATGTTCTGCTTTCGTGAGCAGGCGTTAGATATTCATAACATTACGTTCAACTCATACAGTGTATACAAGTAAAATTTTATTTCTAATTAAAGATTTTAGTTGTTATTTATGCAAAAAATCTTCTTTCACATCGATCACTATAATTTAACATACCAAAATGATCTCTAATAATTACACTACTCCTAAAACTGATTTTAGGAAGTTTGATTTTTTATTAAACCCAACCCGCAAAATACAAACATTTCCAAATTAAAAACCTTTATTTTTTTTCAGAATTTATTTAAGTGGCCGAAACGGTAAAACCACCACGGGTTTAATTCTAAGAGTAAGAAATTTCACGAAAACAGGAAAAAGAGACTTCAAGAGGCGCAAGTCCTGTAAGTACTGTACGCGGCACACTGGGACGGATTGCCCCTTTTAGACCAGTGCAAATAATTTTTGAAACAAAAAAATTATTAACAGCATGACAAATGTTGGAAAGTGAAGGAAATATAGCGAGTCAACCAGAAAAATAAATTCAAGTCGATCTGAGTTACGAGGGTGAAATAGGGGTAACTTTAAGGGGTGAAAAAGGTTTTTCACGATTTTCAGCGAAACTAGACCTCCAATCAAAAAAAGCTAAATATAAAAGTTGTGAGTAATAAAAAGATCTACAACTTTTGTACAAACCATTTTTTCACATAACTTCAAATTTCCAAGAAAAATCGAAAAAACTAGTGGTTTTGTTTTTGATTTTTATCTCCTTTAAAAAAAATTTTTTTCCACGAATTTTTATGTAAACTTACCTTTTTATGTCCCAAATACGCTGTAATTTTTTTGAATTAAAATATTTATTTTTACGTTTTATTTTGAATTTAAACCTAAAAAGAGACCTCATTTTCAGCCGAAAATGCCCATGTTCTAAAAACATTTTTTTCAAAAAATCTAAGGGTTTTTTCTTTTGGTGAAAGGTCTAGTTTCAGATGGTGTAGAAAAAATTAACATGACTATGGACAAATTTGCCAGGAAACGCGAAAAACTTAAAAAACTTGTTTTCAAAAAGTTATTTTTCAATCATTGTTTTAAATTTTTCATTATTTATTAAAATTTACAATTGAAATCCTTGAATAATGTAAGATAGAAAATAATTAGTTTTCGTTGAATACTTCCTAGAAAAAAATTTACTTTGCTCAATTCAAATAAAGGACCCCGCAGAATCTGTATGGGAAATGGGTCCCGGTCAAATTGGCCCAAATTTTACTCACTTATAGTATTCGGCGAGTAGATAAAAAGTGCCCATGGGCTCACAGCTGAAAAAACTCCCGATCGCGAGAAATGATCGTCCGAAGTTAGGTTTTTTTCGCTGCCTGTAGCCTTTGCGCGCATGTATCGGGCCATGTTATATATATATACATGATATATGTACATATATGCATGTTATATATATGGATATATATACAGTGGCTCTCAAAACTATTGGCACACCAAAGAAATTTTACAACGAGGAAGGTATTAACAAACTAGACTATCTTACCAAATTTTATTGATTAAAATTTCCTTGTTTAAATTATTAATTTATTCACTCCTTGGAAGATGCCTATCAATTTCCCATCCAAAAATGGGCTAGTTGAGAATTTTTGGAAAATCCCAAAATTTCATGGGGGTGCCAATAATTTTGAGAGCCACTGTATATACAGGGTGTTTAAAACCACCCGTGCCACACAATTTTCTGGGAAAGTCTCGATTGAAAAAAAATAACCCCCATTTTTTTTCACGGATTCTGATTCTCCCGCCCCTCAAAGTGGGGTTGGGCGCGGGGTCAATTTCTGTATGGTCATATAGATTTTCAAAAAATAGGTATCAACACTTTATTTCAACGACTTTTCCCTCTTTTTTCACTCTAATTCAAAAAGTAGGTCGTTAAGGTCATTTTTTCTGAACTTGTTGAACATCTCCTAAAGCTGCTTAAAAAATTCGTGGAACACTCCAAGACTCCAGCTGCCTTGTTTTTTTTTGCTATTTATGATTCAAAAATAAGTGCAACTTACTGATCTCACTTTAGCGCCACCTACTGCGCACATTTTTTGTTTTACAACATTGCACCAATGACATTAATTGTAGATAACAATGCCCTCTACATTTTTTGTTGAATAAATTTTTCTGTAACATGCATAGTTTTCGAGAAAAATGCATTTAAAATTTTTTTTGGGTTTTCTCAAAAACCCAATCAGGTAGCAGGTGGCCATGCCCAAGTAAGCTTCCTTACATCATTCTCTAACGACTCACCTATATTTCATCCAATTGGTCTTTTTTGTACCATTCCTATTTTTTTTTTCGCCAGATTGACTGAACTACACGGTCAACACGAGAATCAATTGCGCTCGAAATATTAACGGCTTATAACGCTTGTTCTGTGTTATTTTTTTGAAGAGTCGTGGCATCTTAGCATGGAGGAAGTAGCGACAGGTATCTATTTACAAAAATTTGTTAATAAATTCAAATACTGCTGTAGAATATAAGACGTTTTTCTAAGTATTAAATAAATGACTCCTACATACTGTAATTTGGGGGATAATTTTGGGGGTCCAGGCGGGCTTCGGATAAAAAAAATTTTCAGGTAATAGTTTCATATTTCTCTTCGGAGAATCAGAATCCGTGAAAAAAATCAGGGCCGTCAGTTGAAATTTTAGAGTTACCCCTCGCCCCCAAAGGGGGGTTGGGCAGGGGTCGGTCAATTTCTGTATTGTCAGATAGATTTTCAAAAAATATTGAACACGTGTTTTTTTTTCAATCGAAACTTTTCGAGATAATTGGTTGTCATTATTTTTTTTTGTCGCCGTAAATTTGCTATCTGTCCCAGTGTGCGCCGCACAGTGTGACGAGGCTATGGGACAAAACGGAAAAATATATGGGATTGAATATTGAATGTTAGAACCATAATACTTGCAAACTAAAAATAATTTTCATGCATTTTGCGAAAAAGGACGAAAAAGGATTCAGGACCAAAAAAGGATATTCTCATTTGTAGACAGCTTAATGGACGGACTTTCATATACAATCATTAGAATTTGTCGATTATATTAACTTTAAGGAAATATAATTAATTATAAGTACCAAGTTTGTATGGGAGTATATGAAAATTGAAAACTTCAAATGCGATTTTTAGAAGAAAAAATTTTTGTATTCAAATATAATGTAAAAAATTAATTTCATGATTCTGTATACACATTTTATTATATTATAATATTTACAATCAATATGGATTAAAATCAACATCAATTACATCGTCTTCGTACTCAGAATCTGTATAATCTTCATCTAAATCTAAGATATTTAACACGTCTTCATCTTTCGGAATTTCCTTCTTTGCCTTTGCCCCGCCTAAAAACTTGATGTATGGGTCCGAAGAGAGGAACAGTCGCTTCATCAAATCTTCATTAGTAGCTATACGACCTGTTTTCCGAGTGTGTTCCAGTCGAAATCGCCGAACATCCTTTGTACGAGTTTCCTGTGCGTCTTCAGAAAACTTTCCAATTGGTAGAAGAAAATGCTTTATAACGTCTGACCCATGCATAAGTATCTTATGCACAGTTACAGGCATGGGGTACCAGTCATACAGGCTAACGTAGAGATTTGCTGTATCCTTAGTCAGTGCTTCAAATTTTCTGATGTTAATTGGTTGTCCTGATGTTAATGCCAATAAAATCGTCCTGAAATTTTTAATTAGTTCAGCATTAACTCCAGTAATTCTTGCACTTTTCTCCCATTCCAAGAAGAACTTTCTCGCCGTATTACCGTCATTGGTATTACCGAATCCTGCTAAAGGTTTATCCACATTCAACGCCATTTCCTTAGAAAACGCTTCCTGAATGGATTTCTTCCTATCATCGATCGCAGCTTTATTATCCTTGTTCTTCCTGTACACCTGCCACTCGAGTTTGTAACTAATATGAAGTAGGCACTGGAATGAGTTAATCCACGCATGAAGTGTGGATAATCCGTATCGGTAATTATCTTCCTTTGCAGATACCTGACTCGGGCCATCAGTTACAATAGAGTTCATTTGACCTGGCTTAGCTCCGCAAACGTAGCAATTAGCCGAACCTTTATTACCGGTAATATGGTTAATGACTTTCTGATCAACCATGGTCATAAACATATTATGTTTAATGGTTTTACCGGCAATTATCGTATTCTGAAGAAGCCGAATCTTTTCTTCTATTGCAGTAACCTCCTGGCGAACCAATGACTCACTTTCCTTTTCAAATATAAATTTTATGGGCCGGCAATAATCTGTAGAGCTCGGTGTAGCATTTTCCCAAATTATAGTTCCGTCCGAATATTGCAGTTCAATAGGGACCATCGACATCATAAATAGGCTGGTGTCGGTTCCACTTCTGTCACCAAGTCTTTGTTTATACATACTGTGCCCAGAACTGCCATCACATCCCCATTTTGAAATTAGTGTTAAGTCCTGATTGTCGTCATCGCGCAGGTCAACTATTTTTACGACACTTTCCACTGTTTTATCCATAAGTGCTTGCAAATTGCATTCTGCTGATTTCTCACTTATAGTAAATTCGCTATCTTCTGGCAGAAAACTTTCTCTCATTTGTTTCAGTTTATAATAAGAGGGAAATATATCATGTCCGATCTAATTACATTTGTTTCGGAGGTAGTTGTACTTTTCGACACTTAGACCAAGATGGTACATAATAGTTAGAGCAGTCTCTTCGGTGAATGCGGCTGATGGGCAGCTCGAAAGGGTCCTACGCATGGTCTTGCCCTTAGTCGGTGAGTTTTCCAACTTATCCAACACATCTACAGCACTAAGTTCACCTTCCGCATGAAGTGATTTTCTTGACGCCGATAACAATTCTTCCGATCCAAATTTTTTAAATGTTCGCAGACGGTTCCTTTTTTGTCGATCACTGAGGGAACTAAATTCACCACTTGGAGGACGACCACGCTTCGACGGACCGGGCTGTTTGTCCTGATCTTCGAACACCTCATCCTCCATCTCGTCCTTATCGCCTTTCAAAGTGAAACTGAAAACCTTAGCCAAATAATCAGAATTTTTTTCTTCAAAACGATCCCAATGTTTGCCACACCCGATGAATTTATTATTTAAATTCAAAAATTCAAGTCGTATAAAGTCCTGGACGTCGAACGTATCCTCCAGTACAAAACCTTCAGGTATTCGGGTCAAAATTTTGGTGAACAAATCTTCCACGGCTTCATTTTTCGATGAATTTCGACGTGCCTCCATGAAATCTTTTCCGCTGATTTTAACGACGCATTCTGAAAAATATTAAAAAAAATTAATTTGCGAGGGTTTGCGAAGGCACCACTATATGTTATTGGAAACTACATTAGCTGTACTAAAATGTGTAGAAGACCACATTTGTACCATATTTTACCATTTTTTTAAAAGCTTAAAGGAACTTCTGCGATTGAATTAAAAGTGATAATTTTTATATGATTTTTTTAATGTTCAGCAAAATTGTTATATATCAGTCTTATTTAAATAATTTTAATGAAATAATACTATACATACCATAAACTGTTGGATTCATTATGATAAAAAATTTACTTTCACTTTGTTTTCGTACAGAACTTGTTGAAACTTCGCACACAAATTTCTAACTGATTGAAATAGAATTTGCGTGCGACCTTAACTACTACTTTCAGTTGGAATTTTTCGGTCCTGGAAGGGATATTCCAGGAATTATCACTTTACTTTTGTACATTGGGTATATGTGAAAGAAGTTCAGGACATTTCATTGGTATTCGTGGAAAATGATTTATTTCCGATTTTCAATACCTTTCGTCACACTGTGCGCCGCCTGCAAGTTTTAGTGAGGATGCTCGCAAATTACGTGATTCCTCATAGATTGTTAGTTTAAACAACCCAAAAATTGGAAGCACATGTATTATTGATAAACTTTGGAGTATTCATATTCAATTTTCGGCTAAAAACACTCCTCGGTGTCTTTCCTCTTTGAAATCAAAGCATCTTCATTTAAAGGAATATCGTCGACGGATGCAAGCACATTAAAGATAGAAATTTCCGCATACATAAAGCACGCATATCCTACTGTAAGCACAGGTATAAAGTTACTGTTGCTCTACGAATCAGAAATACGGGGGGCAACAAACGAAAGAAAAAGGAATATTTAGGAATGCATGTCCTCTAGAAATATGATGGCCAAGATTGTAACCGATGAATAATGGCAAAGATGACGGAAGAGGCCGAACCGTGATCTAGAATTTTTCGATCGATCGTTCTGATCGTGTGGGAGTATTTTTGTGACTTTGCATAAACTTGTAAATGAAGTTGTACGCTGTCGCCACATACTCCCCGAGCGTAGCTTTAACGGAATGTTGTCACTTTGGATGCTTCGACTTCGTCGTCGCGGTCACAATTGAAAGCTGGCTTTAGCCTGTCGAACGATATAATAATCGTTGGTACTCGTTTAACTTCTTGGTATGGGCCCTCCTATGAAACTTCGAAAGGTTTCTAAACACAATAGACCCGTTTGAATACTTAGTCAGCATCCTCCAGGGCTGTTAGCATGTAGACATCCTTTTGAACTGGTCGCTGAGGATGTGTTGCCTATATTTTCCGCATATGAGAACGAAAGTGAGTAAGAAATTCTAAGTCTTCTATTGGATTGGAAGAAAATCGAATTGGGGAGCCTCAGATACTGATTTTATACGAGCTCGGCTGGTGAACATTGTATGTCAATCTTGATTGCCGTGCGTATCCCTAACATTGCGATGGGCAGTCTTCACTCCAATGAGTATTGTTATCCCTTGCCATTAAGACAGCTTTGAGTTGTCGGTGGAACCGTTCGACCATCCCGTATGCCTGCGCACGGTAAGCGGTTATCCTCATTTGGTGAGTACCGAGTAATTTGGCAACTTCATTGAAAAGTTTCGACTTGAATTGAGTACGTTTATCAGTTGTGATTTCAAGGGGCACGCGGAAACGTGGAACGAATTCGGTTATGAATCTTTTTTTCACTGTTGAAACTAAGAGGTCCCGAATTGGGTATTCCTTAGGCTATCTCATGAATCGGTCTATTATAGTTAACATATAAGAGTATCCAGGAGAGGCTGGTAGGGGTCCCACTATATCCATATTAATATGGTCAAACCTATTATTTGGAGGCTTCAAATGGAAATTTGGTATGGCTCGAAACTTTGGAGTTCCACTTCTTTAGACAGGGTCGAAACCACTCATTGAAGCCTTTATTGCTCGATGGCGAGAAATATTTCTTGGTAACGGCTCTTCTAATAGCAAGAATACAGACTATGCTCGGAGTTGAACGCTAGCCTGCTTAAGGAAGTGAGTATACAACGCCTAAGAATGCCTGTACTAGTTTCACATCATACTTGATCAGTAGTAAAAGGTATTGGTGTGGGTTTTATCCGCGACAACGTTTTGTTTACCTGAAACATGTTTGATGTCTGTGGTAAACTGTGCTGTTTGGTCTGTCTAAGCGATCGTACGATGTTTGGAAATTACTTTTTCGACTAACATGTAATAATGATGTAAAATTGATTAGTTGTTGGTTCATAGAGTGCTCCAAAACAAAGGCAGGTGTGGATGTCGCAATCTGGGCGAAATTGGACATTCACCTAGCTGTTTATTCTCAATGGATTAGCTAAATAATAGGTTTGTGTATGATGCAGTTGGCAACTAGCATCTTCCGCGATCCACTCAAACACCAACTCACCTGGCGAAATCCTTCCGGAAACGATTGAGCGATGTTAGACTACGTTTTCATCAAAGCAAGATTCCCATCGATACTCAAAGATGTGCGTGAGATGCGTTGGCCCGATTGCGGATCGCACCATTATCTTGTTCGAGCAAAATTACAGATGCGATTACAAAGAGCGAAGAAAACGGCGCCACCACCAGCCAAGAAGAATTGGGCACTATCAGCGACTATCAAACAGCCGACGAATCAGTTTCTCGATACCGAACCGACAATTATCGAGGTGAAGACGGCAATAAAATCGCTGAAAAATGGAAAAGCGCATAGATCAAGTAACCACCGAGATGATCAAAGCCGGAGGTGATGTCTTATCACAACAACTCCACGTCCTCACACCACACATATGACATTCGGATCGTGTCCCGTCGCACAGTGGTTCAGAAGGCATGAAAACCTGGACAAAAGCCGAAAAATGAAAGTCCTTATTTCGTTTTTTGTAATGTTGATTCTTGTAGAGGGGGCTTTGGAGCATCCGAAACGGAGTCGCTAACGTGCGTGTCTTTTGTATAAACGAATAAGTGATCAAATATTTGTTAATAGTCGATATAAACTCAGTCTAAACGGGGACCTGTAAATGTGATTATTTGTTCAAGATATTTAAATTTGGCGATGCATATATTTTTTCATCCGTCTTCATCCGCCTAATTGTTGATCTTAAATTGTACATTATAAGGCCCTGTAACGGTACATATGAAGAACTATTGCCCCGGCTTGCCCTGTAATTTTTATGACATGCAACTTCATCCAGTTTTTTCAAAAGTAGTCCGCAATTTTACATCCGCCATTTTGAATTTTCAGTTCTTGATATCAAATTCGAATTACGAAAACCCCTGTATACAAATATTCAAGTAAATCCATCGACTTTTTCCAAACCAGTCCGCCATTTTGGATTTTCTAATTTTATTATCAAATTCGAATTCAGAGACATAAAAAATTCTTATTTACAAATATTTCTGTAAATCCAATGGATTTTTGACTTTTGTCCAGGTTTTCATGCATTTTGAACCACTGTGCGTCGGCGTGGAAGAAAGCGATTGTTGTGCCAATTTTGAAGAAAAGCGACAGGGGAATGCTAGAATTATCGCGGTGTTACTCTAATTTCGATCGTCGGCAAAGTATTTACGAAAATCATACATACAGAAAGATCGAAAGCAAACGAACCGAAAAGATCAAGCGGGATTTAGACCACATCGAGGATGTATTGATCAAATATTCGCTCTCTGTCAGCTAATGGAAGAACGAATTCGTTGCGGCAAACGAACTGTCATCGTTTTCATCGATTTCAAATCCGCTTTCGATTACATCGATTGGAAAAGCTTGTGGAGAATCTTGAAAACCGAACACGTGCCATTGAAAATAATCCAACTTCTCCAAGTGTAATAGGACGGCTCGACCAGCAGCGTTCGTATTCGAAGCGACTTATCCGAGGAATTCCCGATTGAAACAGGTGTCCGACAAGGAGACGTCGCAGCGCCACTTTTCTTCAATGTTGTGATCGACGCGATTATGCTGAAGCATTTGATGGACGACGCGGATTTCGATACGACGACACAAACTTCGTAACCGACTTGTTGTTCGCCGACGATAGCGCCGTCTTCGCCGACAAGGATGCCTAAGCAACGGTCATCTTATACGACATTTCGCATCGCCCGGTCATACGGGTTAAAAATCAATGCGGAAAAGACCAAAGTGCTCACAACGGACGGATCGAAAGCCAGTGTGCACCTCGATCGAACCCAAATCGAACAGGCTCCGGTGTTCAAATATTTGGGATCGTTGGTTGAGGAAAATAAAGTGGCATCGACGGCCGACGTTCACAGCCGCATAGGCCAGGCAACAGCAACATTCGCCTAGCTCAAGTGGTGCATATGGAAACGAACAAATATTACCATCAAAACGAAAGTACGCCTTTACCGAACGTTGACCCTTCCGATTCTTCTTTATGGATCGGAAACGTGGACACTGCTCAAGCCGGGAGTCAACAAGCTCGAGGCCTTCCAAATGCGATGCTTGAGGTAGATTCTCGGTATCTCACTCAGCGATCGCCTTCGAAGCGAGACAGTTAGACAAAGATGCGATCAACAGACACTGATCAAAGAAGAAATACAAAAACGTCGACTACGATGGTTTAAACATGTTTGCCGAATCGATGATAACCGCTGGCCACGTAATCTTCTCTGGCGAGACCGTCCGGCAAACTGGAGAATTCAGCGATTGGCACCGAAGGAAATCTAGCTAAAGAATATCGAGGGCGACTTAAAGAATCAACGATTATCAGTTATCGAGGCTCGAGACGTCAGCTAACGGATGAAAGAAAGAAGAAGACACTAGATACTAATTTTTCTGAATCTTTTTTAACTATTGCATGCTTATGTAATTGTAGAATAAAGGCGAATGAAAAAAATCGTCATAACTTGAGTACAAAACTGAGTACAAAATTATGTTGGTTTAGTTTGATGGACGAGTGAGTCGGACAAATTTTCTGTGCAAAAGGGAGGAAAAGACACACTTTACTGCGATCCCTTGTCTTTAAAACTGGATTGTGTAAGAAGTTATAAACGGAATGACGGAAACTAGATCATGACCCCTAACCTATCCTTTCTCTTCTATTCTTCAAATCAAGCTTACTAGTAGATATTGCACTATGACTTGAACGGCATGACTGACTAGTAGTACAAAGGCGATTCCTAAGCCTCATATAAAAAAAATCAATAACAAAATCAAAACTCCAAAAATGGAGAATAGGTCCAAATAGTTTTAAATACTTTTTGTAATTTTATTAAAAAAATTCAAAAATCAATTAAGCCTAAAAAGTTGATTCTTATTTGAGAAACATACCAAATTCTCGAAGATCAAAAACTGAACGCAAAAAGCACTAAAAAATTTATGTCTTAAAAATATCTCCACCTACGAACATACAAAATCTACTTAGAAATTTGATATTTACCAAAAAAGGAGAAGGCGCAAAAAGCTTGATGTTTGCTTTGACCAAATATAAGAAAAACGTTGCCATGTTAAAAACTTAAAATGTTTGAAGACTGATTGAGTGGAATTGTTAAAATTTTTCAGAAAATACTGTAGCCCACCTGTCATGCAGGTAAAAAAAACACTTCAATGCGTAATGTATTTTGAGTTTTTTTGAAATAGATTTCAATAGAAATTTTGTAGCAATTGCGAGACTTATTTTTTAATTATCTTTTATTATACATTCGAGTATCAAGCAATTCAAGAGCACCAAGCTCAATTAAAATTTTCACTCGAAAAACGAAAGAAAAATCTATTTTGTAATAAAAATCTTAATGACCGGTGTAAACACGAACAATAAATTCAATTATATGTTACGATGAAACAAAAATAAGAAGAAGCAAGAAAAAATGACAGAATACGAGTGGAATGCCTTGCACCTGAGGAATGCTTGGGGGACTTTCATTTCGGCGGACTCAACGACAAGAAAGGTAAATAACGAGTCAATGATTCCGAATCATTTACCTGCTACATGCCAACTTTCAAATTTTCAAAGAGACGTGCCCGTGCCTACCAACCATCATATATTTTTAGGTAATAGATTTTTTTTTGTATAGTGGTGGAAAACCAATTTCATAAATATTCCATTGAGCTTTACGTGACAGGGAAACGTCTGGTTTTGTTTACTGACTGGTACAAATTGTGCCTTTTTGTAATAATAATAATAATCACTTTGGGAACGGGTTGAATCGGTTGTAGATGGATTGATGTACGGAACGTTACGCCCGAGTGGTTGACTTGAAGGGAATATTTATTTTGTACATGGAACTGATATTACCCTCGGCTGTACTGAATTTATGTAACTGGGAGGACTTAGATTCGATAACAAGCTCGCGAAAAAACAAACATTATTTACATGTTTGCCTTTGGGAGATTCAACAAAAGCAACCCACGATATGAGGTGTGGCACCAAGTTGCCATAATTATTAAAAATAGTTTCTTATTATCCAAGCAACTTGTAATTGTTATTGCCCATAAATTTGCTACCTTAAAAAAACTGAATTAAATTAGCTTACCTTTTTGGTTCGATAAAAAGCGCACTTAAATTTATAGCCGCGTATTTTTAATGGCATTATTACTCATCTGTCAACCTCGTTTGAGCTAAGGCTGCTATATCCAATTCTAATTTTTTACTTAAGAAAATGATCTGGGAGCCTTTTACTTAGCAATTAAGTATTTTTCACGTTTTGAAGTGGGATTTATATTTAGTTTATTTGGATCTAGGTGTATATAGCGACATTAGAGCAGACCTAATAAGGCATTTCGCTGGCTTAACCGGTTGATAATACGTTAGTACCAAAATTCCGCTTATGTTGGGTCTTCACCTAGCGGACGGTACATTTCCTTATACACTTGGTAGTCTGGTACTGCCGATGTCACAGCCTCTGTCGGCTGGTTAGTCATATTCACTTGTTTCAGGAGGCATAATACTTCGTTGGGGTTGTCTCCCACTAACCCCGACGGTTGCGTCTCTGGCTATTCCTTCCTTCAAACCAAGCTGGCCATTGCACCATAACAAATAGGTACAACATGACGGGTGCACAGGGTGCCTCCTAAGCTTTGACTTTCATCATCACCAGCACCAGAGTAAGGGCCAAATATGCACGGCATAAGCGCATATGTAAAAACATCAAAAAATATCGAAAGTCAACATTATGTCAATCAAAACATATTACCGCCTATGCATAACATAAGCGACATAAAGTTGATGTAAATTCTGTGCTATGAAAGTGAAAATTAATTTTGATTTATATATATGTATATATGTAGATATTTTTATTTCTCCATACATGAACAAAAATCACTTGCTCTAACAATAAACAGCAATAAATATAACTTGCTTTTCCTAATGTTGTCATGTCACGTTCGACCCAAGTCGCATTCATTATGTTTAACGAATGTTTAACGAAAGCTTTTATATCGTGTTATGTCAACCGTAGCCACCTTCATAGCAAGTTCTGGTTCTGAACTTGACATATGCACTTGGCATATGCGCTTATGCCATGCGTAGTTGGGCCTTTAGATCCCGATATCCTGAATGCATTCTTTTCTTCCACCTCCGATGCAGTCTGTAACTCGTCTTCCTTCGACTTAAATTATTCTTCTGATGGCTTTGCATTTCGCTGCATAGGCGAGGATGAACTTCTCTACACTATACTCAATAAAATCTGAGGCTGTTGGCTCTGATGATATTCCACCTAAATCTTTAAAAATCATCGCACCGTTTGTATCAAATATGCTCACGCATATCTTCAACTACTGTCTTACGTGTTCCTAATTTCCACCACAATGGAAGCTAGCGTTGGTGGTACCTATCCCAAAAACAGTTTCCCCTTTGCAACCCTCTGATTTCCGTCCAATTAGTCTGCTATGTTTCTTGTCGAAAGTATTCGAAAAAATAATTTTTAAGCAGCTTATTTCGCATATTGAAGAAAACTGTCTTCTTTCTTTCTAAATGGCAATCTAGCTTTAGATCTGGACACAGTTGTGAAACTGCACTACTAAAAGTCTCTTCTGATATCTATGATGCCTTGGACAAAACTAAAGTAACTTTCTTGACTTTACTCGACTTCTCGAAGGCATTTGATTCAATTGATCATGTAAAGCTCTTACAGAAATTAGGTAGTAATTTCGGCCTTGGTTCTACTGCTGTGAATTATTGCTAAGTTACTTATCTGGGCGTTCTAAAATCGTTAAAATCCAGGATAAATTCTCCAAGCCCATATTCCTACGATGTGGTGTTCCACAAGGCTCTATTCTGGGTCCCTTGCTATTCAGCATTTATATTAATGACCTTCCTCTTGTAATTAAGAACACATCTGTTCACTTATATGCTGATGATGTGCAAATCTACATAAGCATGCCCATCGACTCAACCGTTGACAATCGCAGACTTAAGGATGATCTGAGGAGGATTTTTGATTGAACTGTTACCAATAAACTGCCCCTAAATCCTAGGAAATCTTCATGTTTGTTGGTTAGTAAGACTCCCATTGTATTAAGTACTCTCGCACCAATTGTAATAAATGATGCCGTCTTGCCTTATGTTGAGTCAGTCAGAAACCTAGGTGTTGTGTTTAATTCTTAATTTAGCTGTTGTAGTCATACGAGCGGAGTTCTTCAAAAAGTCTATGGATGCATACGTCAACTATGGGTAAGCTCTAGCCTTCTCACACCTGATATGCGAAAAATGCTTGTGATTGCTCTAATTATGACCCACTTGAGGTATGGTAGCCTAATTTTCCCCAAACGTGATTCAGTGTGTAGGAGAAAAATGGAAGTTGCATTCAATGATTGTCTCCGTTTTGTCTATAGGCTAAGACGACATCATCATATTACACCATATGCATCCAGCTTACTGGGTCTTACTTTTGAAAACTACCGCTCGTACCACGAACTAAAATTTATTTTTAAGCTTATGAATAAAATCGTCATCGTTATTTGTTTGAGAAACTACGTTTCTTACAGTCCAATCGGCAGGTTACAATATTGATTCCTAGGTGTAACTCGTTATTTGGCGATCGTTATTATTTTGTCCACTTTGCGCGTAA
Source organism: Thereva nobilitata (assembly GCA_963855945.1). Classification (NCBI taxonomy): domain Eukaryota; kingdom Metazoa; phylum Arthropoda; class Insecta; order Diptera; family Therevidae; genus Thereva; species Thereva nobilitata. The sequence continues at coordinate 50,345,946 of OY979694.1, read as the reverse complement.
ATGGAATTCCTGTTAATTTTTTTGGATTCCCATTCCTGCAATATCCTCCTCCAAAACAGTTGGTCCCTGACTTTAAGTCTCCAATTTATTGTACCTATGGTTCGTAGATCTTCCTCTACGCTATCTGTATACCTTTTTTTGGGCGTCCCTAAGTATTACTCCTTCGATGTTGTATGTATCAATTGTCATTATTCTGGTGATCATTTCGTCTTTTAGAGATGCACATATATTTCGCTTTCTCCTCATTAGTTCGAATTTCTCTGCAGCTCTTTCTAGTGATACAAATGCTTCTTTCATTGCTACGGTGAATGTGGCTCATGTTGCGTAACAAAAACAAATCTATTAAAGAAAAATTTGTAACGAACATGCCCGGGTTCCAACTTTGACTCTGATCACTCATTAGAAAAGTGTTCCGAATGGGCATTCCATTCGCAGGGGGCGAATGAACACAGTTGCCTTAAGCCACGAAATACCTACAAGCAAGCAATCGTACTTTTCACCATTTCACTGTTTGATTTTATGTTTGCGTTGTCGTGGCTTTGCCTCTTGTGCTATGTTTACTGCACACTATGCGTTGGTATATAAGAAGACCTACAGACCTGGTAAATATATGTCCACGTGACAAGATCCGGTTTTCCGCCAATCAAATACCAAATTGCCTCACTCGGCTCACCTCCACACCCTATAGTACCTACTCCTTTTTGCGCACACTACGATCTAGAAGTTCGTTTATGAATAGAACAACTCGATTGTGGAACAACGAAAGTTTTGATTCAATGGTGCCATTGCTCGATCACCCCCACACTCCTTCTAACCGATCCCTTCCTCTTCTATCTTTCAAACTAATCTGACTATAAGGTATTGCACCATGACCCAAACGACATGACGCACTGATAGTTCAAAGCATAATTCAGGGTGATGATACACGAGTCAATGAATTGATTAATTCGAACTATCAAATTGTCAGTTGATGGGCCAAGGGAGAGGATCGGATTGAAGTTTTTGCGGGATTCAGCATCCTAGCAGCTGATAGTGGACAGTTCGAACTTATCAATGCATTCCCGACTAAAAATAAAACGCCCGCAGCTAGCATGCATCAGGTACGCACTAGCACGCACGGCGCCACAGCTAGCACGCATAGCGAACAAATGCGCACGGCACATTTTTACTAGGGTACGTTTCCCATCCTTTAAGAACTTATTACAGGTCTAGTCTTATTAAGGCATGTTACATAAAATGCGAATTACGTTGCACCCTAACCACTTCGCTTGTTACATGACATTCTCGTATGTCGAAACCCTCGTGAACAGTAGTAGTAACTATAAATTGAAGAACTAATAGATTAGGATAGACGAAGTGGAGTTTTGGGTCGCTCAAAAGGCGGCGATGTACCTACCTAGAATTTGAGCTTTTGGATACTATAGGAATTTAGAAATACTGATTGTGAAAGATTATTCCACAGTCGACAGTAGTAGCTGCGGGGCTGTGTGACTAGTGTAGTGTTGGTGGAAAAACAGAGACAGTAGAATTTTTATTTCATTAGAGCTGTAATTGTGGGTATACCGATAGAATTTTACCAGGGCTGCTATATATTCCTACAGTGGCTGAATGTGTCAATGCGAAGGAAATAGCACCATCGAACATAAATTTATATTTCTTAAAAAATTCATCCTTTGAGATGCTTCTTTTGCGATGTTGAAAATATGGCCATTAAATCGTAGACCCTATTTTACGCTTAGTAGGCCTGCATATCATCCCCATTCTATCGCCGAAGTGATGGAAATGAGATAACCGGTTGAAACTAATTGCAGTCGATAGAGAATGGGAAAATGCATTTACAGTTGATTTTGGCCGAAGTTTGGACATTGCCAACATATAAAAAAACTATAAAAATGCATTTTTTTCGTATGCGTTGTTTGAACGAAATTTACATTTTATCTCGCCATATCTCAGTTAATATCGCAGATATCGATTTAAAATTTTAACATAATCTAGTTTAACTAATTCTCTAAATATGAAACTTTATCCGAAATGTTTACATCACTTAGAAACAAAATGGCGAATGGAAAATTTTCCAACGGATTCGTGAGATCTTTTTTTCTAATCAAAAAGTTGCGTTATGAATTTTTTAAATGCGCTTTTTTGGCTACTCCACATTTTAGTCGAATACTTGCGGCAGTTTTCTGTAAATTTTCAGATCAAAATATCCAGCGGTTCAAAATTTACAGAGGCAGTAGCAAAACCACTTAAATTTTTTATTGTTAAAATAGAACATTGCTTTTATTGCAGGGGCGGACCCCCATATATGGAGCCCGGACCCCTCCTCTATTATGTAGACTCAATATTATATGAAGATTTTTCGAACCCATATGACTCTAAGTCGGGTTGAGTCTCGTTTTACCAAGCGGTCCCCCAACTAGTAATAACCATGCCCAATGCTGCTTGACATACGCAGTCGAACAAGAGCTGCTCTATTGAGTTCGTTTGTAGTGGGCTACATTTGGAAAAGTAGAATTTTTACTCAGGAGTCTTTCGGGCGGAGAATCTTATTTTTACTGGGGCATCAAATACTGTAGAACATGACAATTTTTAAGTTTGGCAATTATTTTCTAATTTTTTTGACGACTTTTGCCCATGTTCAAACTCTTGGGATCTAAATTTTTATTGGACCCGCCCTTAAAATTTGTAGTTGTTGCGCCAATGGTTTATTGTAAGGAAATATGAACAAAATTTATTAGAAGGGTTAATATATTATTTATCTATTAATCAGTCGAACTCCCAATTTTCATTTTGGTCCTGTATTATAGGTTGTGAAAAACATTTTGAACGGCATTTACATAGTGGGCAACATTTTATTTTTTGAGTGAAGCAAGTGCACGATTCAGCTTGACTACATGAAGTAGATTTTGCACTACAATTGCAAAAATATTTAGGTTGTAACTCTAGACCAAGGGTGGGCAATATTTTTATAACATGGGCCAGCATAAATATTACCTTTTTTCCGCGGGCCGTAATAGTCATTTGGCACCTTCTTGTGACCTATAATTTTTTAGAGTTGAGCCGGACTTGCTGAGGCCTCAATTTTTTGTCCTACTGCTGGTATATGAGTGTGTACCGAGATATGATTGTAATTACGTAATGGAGAGACAAGAGTTTGTTTTGTAATTACGTAGTGAAGAGACAAGAGTTTCTTCTTTCTTACTTCTTTAGGGGCAGTCAAATTCAACTTAAAATGAGGCGAGGTGCGGTGAGGTTGTAAATACGAGAGACATTTGTTATTTTTTTTGCTGCAGTAAAATAGCCAATTTGAGCTGAGACGAGGTGAGATTTTAAATACGAACTGCAGAGGCATTTGTTACTTCTTTTGAGGCAGCAAAAGTTCCAACTTGAGATTAGGTGAGGTGAGATTGTAAAATATAAATATACATCGTGGAGGCATAGATTTCTTACTTACGCTGAGGCAGTTTAATGCATATAAGCTTCTTTCTTTAATTTGCTGGTTTTTGGCATTTTGGCATTAAAATCGCCCCTCGTCTAATTTGAAGGCACCTCTTACCAATTCATTTTATAATCGTGTCCTACCCAACACTAAATTTTTTGTCTGCATTTGAAGTGAAATGGGGTAAATCACACTATCCAACACTCGGTCCTCAACTCAAACAGGTTTGAGTATAAAGTAGGTAGTATAACCCTCTAAATATTCATTTTTCTGTCTCTTTTTATTGCAACGAAACGCGAGATGGAGAGTTACTCATATTTTCCTCAGACCCCCGAGAACAATGTTATAATTGTGTTACGGTGATGGATGGGTGAGTCTGACCAATTTTCTGAGGCAAAATGAGGGTAAAATAAACTTCCCTGCGACCTTTTGTCTATAAAACCGGTTTGTGTATGGGGATGATAAAAGAAATGATGCATAGTGTAACTTAGCCCAATTGATGTAATATTCAATTTAAACTAGACGACATACATCGAAAAATACTGTTTTATAATTTCTTCTAAATATCTCGCGGGCCAGATAGAAACATGTCGCGGGCCGTAGATGGCGGGCCGGAGGTTGCCCACCGTTGCTCTACACTACTAAGTCCTTCGAACATGACTGGTAAATCGACATTTTCTTTGCACCTCCAACCACAAGTTGTTAAATCAAGAGGTTGAATTATTGTTATTGCATTATACCATACATATGTTTGCCAATGACACCTTTTTAAATGTTGCAGAAGAGCGGCATATGACGGTGGAAGGCTCTCGACTGCGACTATTTTTGAGGTCCAAAGCATAACACGGAACTGATTAATATTTCTATGGGATTTTAAATATTTTCCGGGCAAATCGTATAGAGTAGCAACATACCATGTACATGCATAACCTCATCTGAAAATCCTTTCTCCAAATGACTGAGTATCACCAAATCTGCATCGCTTAATTTCCGCGCTGCTTTGAACGCTTTAGATTTCCCAATGTTATAAAACGACGAGGTAGTGTCGCATCCTGTAAGTGCATGAATCGAAGGAAGTGCAAAACTCAATTCTTTTCCCAATTCTTAAATAATGTCGTAAATAGGTATATATCGTCTTAAATCTTGCTTTATCGAATATGGAAATATATTCAAACCTTCATCGGATAAATAGTTATGATGAAAATCATTCAGTTATTAATTTCTCACAAAAAATTCACTAGCAGGAAATGTTTTGAATCTTAACATTTCCCGACGAATTTCACACTGCGAAGTCGAGCTTCAACTAATGTTACTGTAAATTTTGAACCGCAGGATATTTTGATCTAAAAATTTACAGAAAACTGCCTCAAGTATTCGATTACAATGTAAAATAGCCAAAAAAGCGAGTTTCCAAAATTTATAACATAACTTTTTGATTCGAAAAAAAATCTCACGAATCCATTGGACATTTTTTAAACATTCGCCATTTTGTTTCTAATTGATGTCAAGAGTGCGAATGATGTTTTATATTTAGAGAATTAGTTAAACTACATTGTGTTAAAATTTGAAATCGATTTCTGCAATATTAACTGAGATATGGCGAGATAAAGTGTAAATTTTGTTCAAACAGTGCATACGAAAAAAATTCATTTTTATAATTTTTTTATATGTTGGCAATGTCCAATATTTGGCCAAAATCAACTGTAGATGCATTTTCCCATCATCTATCGATTGCAATTAGTTTCAAGCGGTAATCTCATTTCCATCACTTTCTCCGTTTCTAAAGCCCTTTTTGGGGATGAGCTGCAGGCCTATAGGGTAAGAGATGAATAGCCGTTAATTCCATGCGAGAAAGAGATTGCGATTGCTGCAGGCTTTCTTAGAAATAGGACAGTATTTCGTTTTGAAATCATTGAATTCACTTTATTCCTGCGGCTCCAGTGCAGTAAAAAAAGGCCAAAAAAAGGAAGAGACAGGTATAGTCTGGATACAGCAAGATTATGATTTTATCCTGTTTGGGAGTATATTCCTCAGTTTTGGACCTCGAAACCTTGTGCTACTTTTTTTTAGGTTTTTTTACCGCGTTTTTCGAGCTTAACATAACTAAAGTTCTATAAGTCGCATGGGGCAAACTAAAACCCAGTCTCTTCGTAATAAAATTGCCAATAAATTCTCGTTGGTTTCAAGTCTCTGAAGTACTTACATGTACTAAAGCAGCTGAAGTCTTGGAGTGTTCCCCGAATTTTTTTAGCAGCAGATGTTAAACAAGTTCAAAAAAAGGACCTTAACGACCTGCTTTTTGAACTAGAGTGAAAAAAGTGGGAAAAACAGTTGAAAATTTTTTTTATTCTAAATAAGCTAAATTTTTTCCCCAAAACCAAATTTCAAAACGCCCTATCCGAAGACGTCCAAGGATAGCCCCCCCACCCCTTTTGTGTATTTTGTCGATAATTTTTGTCGACTATCTAAGACTAATCACTTGGCAAGCTAGGATGGGACACCCTATATACTCGGCAACAGGAGGTAGTATGACGAACGAAGAAGTACATCGACCATGGGTTTACTTCCTTTTGTCCAACTCATTCTGCTACCATAAAGTAGGGGTTTTCGAAGAACTGAAATTCTTCGTGATGGGAAGTCACCAATGAACAGAAGTTTCACTGCCATCGGAAAATGAAAACCTAGACTAGCAGAAGTTTAGTTTAACGAGAAATATAGATGACAGAAAAGCACAAGTGTATTGCTTACTGCACCTAGAAAAAAGTTCAAAATATTTCAAGTCCTTGTCAATACATTATCAAATATTACGTATGTTCATCTAAAACGCTTAATAAAAATGATTAAACACAAAAACAAGTCCCGTTAAAGTTGTTTCAACAAAAAAAATAATATTTTCTGTTTATCTAATCGTGCGACGACGCCGTCTGCAAAAAGGCAGCTATTCTCAGATCTTTTCTCATTATGTAATACTTGTTTATAAATAAAATGGATTTAACAAAGTTTAAAAGCGAAACCGGATTACGAACTTGGAAATAATTTAAAAATTATGTTTAAAAAATTGCGATTTCTAAAGTTAAAAACTTGTCAAGTAATAAAACGGGAGAATTTTACTAATTGACCTTGATAAGCTTGTCTGACTGACTACTGATGGTAATAACTGATCTAAATTCTGTATAGTGAATGAATGCGCATGAATGAACATACAAGCTAACCTATAAAAAACAAAAAAAAATAAAACAATACTCGACTTGGTTTTTTTGAAATATTAGCAATTAGTTTGACTACAGTGAGTTCCAGGGGAAAAAAAACTCCCAAGGTCGCCGCCACTATGCAACTCATGCATTTTTAAAAGGAAATCGACTGATTTTTAATTGCAACCCGTGGGTGGTCATAGATTGCATTGTTTCGTATCCATATTTCGAGATACTTACTACACAGCTGTCAATTATTTCGTTTCCGTGTCTACATTTTTTCTATATTTAAGGTGTAAAAACTTGTCTAGCCTAGATTTATCGTAAGAAAAGTAATAAAATCTTTCATCAACAGAACCACAAATATTGGTTGGTGAAAAGCCTCCCAAAACAAGATTATAAAAAAAAAATACTTTGAAAGAAAAACGATCGACCGTCTTCGAATTCATGAGACCATGAAGCAGTTGTATTTCAAGAAAATTTTCAAGTTTCTCTCTCACTATGACCACTACAAGACTTTCTCAAGGCGCAGAGGTTTGCGCGATGTTCTTTTCTTATATTTTCTTATAGTTCCTCTCGGTTCATGGAATGTAGGTAATAAGACAATGAGCACTACTGCTGCTTGTTGGCCGCTGCTAGATGGAGAGATGAGCACGATACCAACATATATAACAGAAGACAAAAGGTAGTAAAAATTTTGATTTTTTTTGTATACTTGTCACTCATCGCGGCATAATTTTAGATTTCGCAAAAAAATAACCTGAGAATTCGGACAGATTTTTGTAGAAAATATTTTTTAGACCTGATTTTAGGATTGCTGCTGATCTTGCTTCACATACAGTCAAGTGCAAATGTTGATTTATGTGCCTTCACTTTTGGAAACTGTGTTGTATACCATTGAGAGTATGCCTAACCTGTTTAATATATCTGACGGTTATACACCGGGAAGGTGCAACCGGGGATAGGGGGAAAAATCTGGAATTGCAAAAATGTGTCACTTCATAAACATTTAAAAAGACACAAAAGACTTAAGCGAAAAACTTGTTGTTGTTATAAATTATTATCCATCAAGCTTTTGTATAACTGTTTCCAGCTACTTAAAGAAACTTGTTTAATAATAAGAAATGAATAGACAATATTTTTTCTTCTGTTTCTTCTATAAATAGCCATTATATATATTGAACAACAACACATACGTAATTCGACCTCCGTAGAAATGCTGAAATTAATCCATAGTCGTTCCGTCTGCACGGGTTCTGCGGCTATGGTCGGGCGATCAGAGCGCACCTATAAAGATCACTTGCAAAACCTTCTTTTTTTTTATATATATATTTTTAAAGCACCACAACTGAATGTGTGAAGTGATTGGAAATCTTGTATTAATTTATTTTTTCTTTCAAAGAAAACTTTTTTTCTCTCTCTACTATATATGTATACATATAATTCAACAACACCAACTTTCTTTAAAATATTTTTCACAGGTTTTTGATTGCGTCGAACTTGAACTCACAAACACATGCCCACCTGCGAGGTAAGTAAAGGTTCGTTCATGGATGAAAGAGTAAAAAAAAAAACTAAAATAAAATAGGAATAAAAAATACCCGATTTTTGTGTACAGAGCGCGATCGCAAACGACTATGCGCCGTCTATCCAGTACGAATTAAAGCTCGCGACTGAACTCTTTCGTTACAGCTCAGGTGTAGTTATCCGAGTCTCGAGAGTTCATTTCGAATTCTTCAATGGATGCGGTTTTATTACATGCACACCTCCTTGTCACAGAAAGTGTTGTCTGAATGGGGGACTGGCTGGCCAAGTAAACATTGGATATTAACTAAACTAAGTACTTTCAACTTCTTACCTTTAAAATATTCCTTACGCACTTATTAGAAGGCTCTAGTTTAAGAATCTATTGTTTCTATGAAGAAAATCAAATATTTGTTGTTTTAGGTTATCTTCCATGTGTTGAAAGCCATTTATTTTCTCTTGAGCACCTGGAAACTTGAAAACAGAGAAATTAAGTCCTGCTTGTAAAATTTCTTTCTAAAGGTCGATTGATACGAGACATTAGAAAAAAGTATGCTTTGCTATTTGGAAATTATATGGTAAGCGTCAATGCTGCAATTTTAATAAGCCCACGAAAGTTATTTTTAAAAAATATTATTTTATGAAATGATATAATTATTTTAAAATGCTTACTAAGATAAAATTGCATTTTTATCTTATGGAAAGATGCATTTTTATCAACAGGCATCACATGACATTAAGTATAAAATCTACGATCAGTATTCAAGGCGCAGTTTTACTCTTAATGTAACTTAATGCTTGTTGATAAAAAATGCATCTTTCCGTGAGATAAAAATGCACTTTTATCCAACTGAGCATTTTTATGTAACCATATTAATTAAATAATTTTGAAACAACAAGTTAAACATTTCATCAGATTATTAATTTTGTTAATTTTGTTAGTTACTGTCTTAATGTGTAGGTTTCATTTACCATTTTTCCCGAAGGCCCTACAATTTTCAATTCGTTGGTGGGGGAGATAGAGTAATGTTTGATTGAGAAAGCGAATGGGTTGCAATTCCTTTTTCTACAGATATGGAATTATTCAGCTTTGATCTTTGTAAAATTTGTTTCGGCTAAGGAAGGTTAATTTTCAGTGCAATAGTTAAGTATTTCGAAACCGGCGCTTGGGTTTGCCTGAGCTGAAGATCAGAAGGTTGTCAGCATAAAGGAACGATGTGATCTTATTAATTCTATTCAAATTGGAGCAAAGGGATATAGCGCCTGAAAGCACGGCATTCTGTAGGGACATATCATATGAAAAGAAACCATTAACCCGTAGTTGAATAGTCCTGTGGCTGAGAAGTATGAAGCTTTTATCAACCCCTAACTTGTAGAGTTGGTTAGCGAGGAAACAAGCATTTAGTCTGTCGTAACCTTTTCGAAATCACCGGGGTTAGGGGGCCTCGGTAGTCTAGGGAGTAAGGCGCCTGAATACTATCCCAGAGGTCCCGGGTTCGAATCCCGGCAGAGTCCCACGGTCCTTCGCCTTTCCCACCTTCTTTCTTCTTCCCTCTTTACATTCCTCCTGTCATAGCCTTCCACTAGCACTATGCCTACACTAGCACTGCCCCGCGATAGAAATGGTTGGGGTTAGGTGGTTGTGGCAGTTCCTTCCTACTTCTCTCTTCCCCTTCACTATCTATCGACTAGAGCTTGCTGTTCGACATTGCACTCTATACGAAGAAAATAGATTGTCGACAGTACAAAGGGCTTTCCCTGAGCTCTAGTCTTCTAAATAAAAAAAAGGTGTGCTTGCGTCGAGAGAAACTATAGGAGACGTCAGCTTCTAGAAAGTGTAGTAGGGTGTACATGCCTTTTTGAGGAATGCGTGCATGTTGGGATTCAGAGAAAAATTTGGCAGCACAGTGCTTATTATATTTGGGAGTACTTTTTCTTCTATTTACCTTCTCGTAAAAATGTCTTATCAATTTCGCCGCCCTTATAGTATACTTTCGCCAAAAGCTCCTGATCTTGGGTACTGCTGGTTACAACCTCTTCATATATGGTAATTCTACAACTTCTGTTTTCCGAACAGTTCAAACCCCCATCAACAATGTTTTAAGATCTGCTACTGGTGCCCCACGCTCAACCCCAGTGAACAGTGTTCACTCACATTTCTGCAATAATCCGTAAGGTTCAAGCCAAACTCCTTTCACAATAGACCCTTCCGCACCTCTGTATCGTCGAATTCGCAATTATATACCTAAAGTTAAAAGTAGATCTTCGACCTTGCCCTCTGCTTCTAGCGGAACTCAACATAGCCATTCTCGATTATCTGCCTTACTTCAGCCAGCCTCCTTGGTATCCTTTATTGCACCACTTTGTAATGGATGCCAAGCCTCATAGCAAGAAAGATACCTCTTCTATTTTCTACCGCATATTAGGAGGATTTCCCAACCACACAACCCTGTACACCCATGCCAGTAAATCTGACCAAAAAGTTTCCTTCGCTGTTACAAAGAGGTCGCTTGTTACAATCGGGTTTTTGACCCAGACCTCTTCCCAAGTTGCAAGCATTTTCCTTATTTACCAGACAGTCGAAATTCTGCAAAGTACCAACCTTAACCGCATCATTTTTAATGATTCCTTATATTCTATATTGGCCATCAGAAATAAAAACAAAAATCCTACCTTCCCTCTATCATCTGCGGCCGAATTTCAAGAAATAGTCACATCAAATCTTTTTACCACCTTCGCATCCCGCACATGCAGTAACTTTCCCATCTAGCCAACTATCACAGTCAGGCTTGTACTAAGACTAGAACGTGCAGACATCCTTGGCAAACTCCCAGTCCTCTCATATTTACTGGGCCCTGGTCAGAATAACAACAATCCTCTATTTAAACTACAAACTTTATTTAAACATATTTACGTCTCAGTCTGATAATCAAGCCGACCAGTGCCCTGAAAATCTCCTACAAATAGAGTAGATAAAAAAACTGATAATACATACAGTATTTGAGCATTATTGATCTTTTTACGAAACATTGATAATATTGATATAAAAAACTTTCTAGAAGATATTAACAAGATATAAATATTTGAAGCAGCGAATGTAAAAACGATGTATCACACTAGCAATGGCGTAGTAAATGAAATAATAGGAAATCTTACCGAAATTGTCTTTGTCCACTTTTTAGACTTGTTCAATAGTAGGGTCAGAATATCCCATCAGAATGGATAGACTAAGTAAGGATGGCCCTTATTTTTAAAAGTCGGAAATTTCTACATGCTAACCACTGAAATGGTTCTCTACTATGAAAAATTAATTCTCCACAAAATTTCATCTAAATTGTTTGAACTTAGCTCGTGCCGAAAACGCGGTAAAGTTTGTTATTTTATGAGAAAACTTTTATTAATGAACATTTTTGATTTGTTTCAAATTTTTTTTACGCACACGTATTTTTTCTTTTCTGTTTTCGGTCAATATTTTCAAAAAAAGGGGGTGGGGGTAAAGATTATGTCACTCGCCGATTGTGCCTTTTTCAAATCGCTATTACTCCGGTTCTATTAATCGTATCGAGTTAAATGAGATATCATTTTAAAGGTAATGAAGAGATATTTATTTATAAATTAATAGTTGTAAAAAAATTTTCAATTTAGTATTTATTAACAATACAAACACAAAACAAAAAAGATTTTCTCCGCGTTTTCGGCACGGGTAAGACTGAACCAATTCAGCTGAAATTGTTATAGGATTTTTTTTTCGGTATAGAGAACCAGTTTAGGGGTTAGCACCACCAAAAATGTAAAAAAAAATCGCCCATATAAATAAGGGCCACTCTAGTATAGATATATTGTATCCAGAGAATTAATACGCATTTGATTCCCTTTCCACCAAAAAGAAGCTATGAGAAAAATGCTACCAATAACAAACGAGTGAACTGCTTTAACTGTACATAAATGCAAAGTAGCAACAATTTAACAACACGGTCAAGCATATGAAGCTCTTAGTAGAGCGCGATTACGGAACGGCTTAGACATTTACCAAGTTTATAGCAGCAAAATTAAATCGATTTAACTCAAGATTACGCCAAAATTTCGAATTAACGTATTAACGAGTATTTAATACGAAATCAAGAGTTGGATTGATGTACACATACATAAAACAAACGCACCGGAAAAATGAATGGTGAAGCTGTTAAAAACAAGAACTATCATCTTGCAGTACCGCCACGCCACCATCATCCCAAATAAATTATTATAACTCCCGTTTATACGACAAAAAATTTTATATGATCCATAATTTGAATTATTTCTGTAGTAGCTATAAACTAGGTAGTAGTTCTTAATGTTGACAATTACCATTTAGCTTTTACAGTTTACACCATTTGAATCTCATTTTCTCAATTGATTCGCAGAGCTCAAATATTTACACTCGTAAAAAATTGAAAGCGAAATATCGATATTTATACTTCCTAAAAATTATAATATTATATTTAAAAAAAACAACAACGAACAGAAACCACCGTCAAGGTGGCTCAGTATCCTTCATACTAATTAACACTGTGCTCGGAAGAGCGATCAAGAGGCACGTATACGAGTAAACATAAGAAGGACAATAAATTTTCAACGAGTATGATGAACTAATGGCATATAGGAGACATAGTCATCATAGGCAGGATTGTGGTTGAAGTAAAGGGAAGCTTTGGCCGGATAAAAATCATCAGACACGCTATCATTGAAAGGATCTAAGGACGACATAAAGTTACTAAGGAGGTGGTTAGAGCACACAAGAGATCTCTAGTGTTAGTGAAGATAATATAATTTTGAGAACTTGAATTTCATTTTTTTATTGTTATTGACGATTGAAAAAGAAAGTATTCAGTAACAAAATCTTTCAAAATCTCCTGTCCGATCACCGAAGTCACTTTGTTGGAGGCTTTTGGATTAAACATGACAACCAGACAATTTTTACTTTTGTTGTTTATTCAATGGGAGACAACCACAAAACCAAAATATTACTATAAGCATTACTCAAAATTTTTGATTGGTTTTTAATTTCTAAGAATTTTACAAGTTTTTTTTAGCTTAATGTTTTCATACAAAAAGACATCTTCCAAGCATAATAGTCTGATACATATTCTGATGTGATTTTTAGCTGCGAATTGTGCATGCTTCTCACTGCCGAAATCTAGTTCAGTTTTAACTAACTGGAGGTGTGACCCTTTAATATAGTCGAGGAAATAAAGCACTGAACCTAGGATTTTTTGAACAGTAAGATGGATCTTAATGCGGTTTTTTGTGTTCGATTCGTGAGAGCGTCTACAAACTTTGTGACCGGTAGTGATGAATTCATTTTGAAAAAATGCATTTCCTGCAATAAAAATGTGCATTTTAGAAGTGCATCTCAAAGAGACATTGTACCACTCTGTAAATATTGATGGAAATGAGTCAAGTTTTGCTACTCGGGGGTTTTTGGGGTCGCTGAACACGAAAATAACGACGGCAACAGTCTCCGAGGTACCTGGTACCCAGGGGGGACTGAAACACCCCTTTTAAGGGTTTTTCGCGATAAATTCAATAATAATGAAAAATAATCCAATGAAATACACTTTTTTCAATATTTATTTGGCAAGGTGGTTGATTTATACTAAATCAAGCCAAATTTTATGATAAGGGATAATTTTTAAGGGTTGAAACCACCCCTAAAACGACTGAAAATAAAAAAATGTGTTAACATTTTTTTTTCAAGTTTATGCTTTAAATTCCATTGTATGCGTATTTTCAGGCAAAAATAAATTTATTTTTAATTCTTAAGGGGTTAAAACTACCCCTACAATTTGAAAAAAAATAGCAAAAAAAATTTTTTTTACTCTTTGCTTCAAATTTGGTTCAATAGTTATTATCAGCCAAGAATATATTATTGTCAACCCTTGAGGGGGTAAAACTACCCCTGGATTAAAGTTAAATTTGAAAAAAGATTAAATTCATTTTTTTGCATATAATTTTTATTTTTGATGAAATATTATTAAAAAATTTGGGAAATTTATTCTAACCCCTCCAAACCACCCCTAAATCGAAACAGAATAAAAAATACATTAAAGAAAAATTTGTTTTCGTAGATAGAAATAAAATTTAAATGCAAAAAAAATTTCAATCTTTTTTCAAATATAACTTTAATCTAGGGGTAGTTTTACCCCCTCAAGGGTTGATAATAATATATTCTTGGATGATAATACCTATTCAACCAAATTTCAAGCAAATAGTAAAAAAAATTTTTTTTGCAATTTCTTTTATTTAAAGTTGATTTTTCAAATTGTAGGGGTAGTTTTAACCCCTTAAGAGTATAAATCAACCACCTTCGCAAATAAATATTGAAAAAAGTGTATTTCATTGGATTATTTTTCATTATTATTGAATTTATCGCGAAAAACCCTTAAAAGGGGTGTTTCAGTCCCCCCTGGGTACCAGGTACCTCGGAGACTGTTGCCGTCGTTATTTTCGTGTTCAGCGACCCCAAAAACCCCCGAGTAGCAAAACTCGACTCATTTCCATCAATATTTACAGAGTGGTACAATGTCTCTTTGAGATGCACTTCTAAAATGCACATTTTTATTGCAGGAAATGCATTTTTTTAAAATGAATTCATCACTACCGGTCACAAAGTTTGTAGACGCTCTCACGAATTGAACACAAAAAACCGCATTAAGATCCATCTTACTGTTCAAAAAATCCTAGGTTTGGCACTTTTTAGTGCTTTATTTCCTCGACTAATACATGGTTACACTATACGAATTAAAACCACAACAGGGGTTAAAATAATCTTTAACCACTTATCCTAAGCATAGAGTTTAAACGGGGACTGTAAAACTTGGTGTAAAGGTCAGAATTGAGATGAAGCTAACTGGTCTCCAAAAAGTATGCAAAACGAAACGATCGTGCTCACAAAAAGATCTTCAAAATAATATTATAGGTTTTTAAAACCAGCGTTATATACCTTTCGGGAGACATGTAGTTTTCAATGCAAAGTAACAACATAATTCTTTTTTGAATTTAAAATGTTGTTTTGATTGTATTACAGAAATCTAGAAATATATTGTTATAGTCTCAAATTTGAGGTATAGATGTCGCTTGATTTCTGTACCAAAAAGAATGCAAACTATATTCATTTCATTAGCTTATGGTTATTTGAAATTCGGTGTCATTACTTTACTAGTAGTTCATTTATGAACAAAGCCTTTGTATATGTATAATATAATTTAATTTAAAAGTTACTGTAATGAAGTAGTAATCGTACGATTATATGCAGAATTATAAGTCCAATCATCTTAATTGAAACTGACAT
This sequence comes from Thereva nobilitata, assembly GCA_963855945.1. Lineage (NCBI taxonomy): Eukaryota > Metazoa > Arthropoda > Insecta > Diptera > Therevidae > Thereva > Thereva nobilitata. The sequence continues at coordinate 50,330,462 of OY979694.1, read as the reverse complement.
GACTTTGATGCAATAGACGAAACTATTTAGATTTAATGCCACGATATATCATTTTAATTTTACAAATTTTCTTCGTTTTCTGTTAATGTTAAATTAAATTTTAGTTTTTTTCGATATCCCAAATTGAGCGTTTGCCTCCAGACATCTCGGCATCTTGCCTCCAGTTTGTTGTGTTGAGCAGTTTTGTGGCATTAGCCTTAACGCCCACCTTGATTATGGTTTGCCGACTGATCTTTTTACATTTGGTTGTAGTTATTACCCGTTTCTAAAATTGTAATTGCCTTGTTATTAAGATATGTATATCTTTCACTACCATTAGTATACATATCTTCGTTAACAGAGTTCGGAAACGTACACTGGGGTGCGCACACGAGCAATTAAAAACTCATTTTTCGACTCATGTGCGCACACGAAAAAATTCAAGTGCACACAGCTCACGAACGAGAGTATTAGGGACGATTTTCAATTACTCACGTACGTGAGTTGTGTGCACTTGAATAATTTCGTGTGCGTACATGATTAGAAAAATGAGTTTTGAGTCGTTCGTGTGCGCACATGAGTAATTGAAAATAAAATACTCATGTGCGCACACCAACGACTCAAAACTCATTTTTCGACTCATGTGCGTACGCGAAATTATTCAAGAGCACACAACTCACGTGCGTGAGTAATAAGGACAAGAAAAGCGCACACAACTCATAAGCTGCTGACAGAAACAGGCGCAAACGCCGTGCGGGCAATGACAGAGAGAATAGAAGTAGTGTATTGAAATGCGCACTAACGAAATGCTGATTTACGCTACGCACACACCGCGCAAGTTACTTTACTTTCTACTTTTTGCGCGTTGCCGCCGCGTAGTGTCAAGAGATGTTTGTGTTTTGAGTCGTGTTCTGGTGGTGGTGGGCATATGTTTGAAGTCGTGTGTTGGTGTTGGCTGTGATAGTAACTTTGTTGAATCATATATTTAATGAAAATCTTTATTTTTCCAAATTGGGGTAATTAAATTTGCACCTAAAAAAAAGACAAACCCTGTAGGATAGAAAAATTATTTGTTAATCATTCAGGTTTTTCAATTTTTTTCCTATCACGTCCACTTGTCACTTTGATTTCGTTGTTGTGTTCCAAGTCGGAGCGCGCCGCCGACACCGCAACATCATGTTAGTGAAAAGTCGCCACATACCGCGAAGCCAATGTCCGCACCGCGTTTGCGCCTGTTTCTGTCAGTAGCTATAAGTATGATTTGGCGCACACGAAATTTTTCGCACACGAGTGTGCGTTTCCGTACTCTGCTTGGTAAGTTAGAATAATGCGCCATTTGAAAGTAAATTCGAACGTGTTTTTTTAAAAGGGATTACTCCTACCAACATCCAAGACTGGTACACCATTATGACTAGATAATTTGACAACTGGATTGGACGCTCTGAGCATACTAAATTGTCTCTATCTATATCCGTTATGGCTTACAACCACATTGTTCTCGAACTTTTTTTCATTGGAATATTTTGCAGTTCTTTTATTTTTATTACTATCCTTCCGATTAGAGCCTTGCGAAGTTGCATTGTAGATAGAACTCCCCACAATACACAGACACTTACCTCTGGGATCTAGTCTTTCCACGGAACAACAAAACTCTTCCTATATAGGAAGAAGTGATTGAAAGTAGTGAATTCGATGTCAGAATTGGTATTGACTCAGTTCTTCAGAACTGAATTGTTTCTTTACTGGCCTTTTAATCGAGTTAATACTGGATGGCTTCAAATAGATGCCCCATCCTATCTCTACCGGTGTCACCCAGGGGTCAATTCTGTCACCTGATCTATTTCTAATCTTAATGTATGACTTATTCTTAGCTCCCTTCAACCCACTTCAAAGCTGACTCAATTAATAGGGAAATTGAACTTATTCTTGGTTGGTTCCTCAAGAATCATTTCCATTGAATGATTCCAAAAGGAACTACGGTCTTACTTCCAACAAAATCAGCAACGACTATCAATTTGCACCAGTAGACAGTTGCACTGTTAAAGCCCGGAAAACGTATTAATAGCTTGTAATATCTCTGATAGCACTTCAATACTTGCATTGAGCAAGTCACCTGGAACCTCACCCGAGCGTTCCTTTTTTTATTTTTGAGTTTTCCTATTACTTCAATGATGGTAGGCTTTGATCTTTTTCATGTTTTCTCTGAGATCCACACTGTTCTTTTCGGCTTGAGTATACCCCTTCTTTTCTTGCTTCTCTAATTACATTTTCTAGTGTTAGCATTAAATTTGTAAGCTTTCGTTGTAATATGGATATAAACTTATATCCTGTTCTTCCTACATTCATTTTACGTAGGAATGACAAAATTATTTTTATAAAATTATTCCTATAAAAAAACCTTCACCTTTAGTGCACCCTGTGATATTTCTAGTTTGGAAATCAGCCTTAAAGTCGGCAATAATATATTTGAAAAACATACACCCATATGTAGGTATTTAAACGTAGGAGAATATGGCCGTGTTCCGTAATATCACCCAGTATACTGTCCAGTGAGAAATGGTAAATTCAAGCGTTTACGCTGTGGTTAACGGCAGCATACATGAAAGTGTTATAACTTGAAACTATTTCAGCCTCTAATATTTAATATTTTTTTGATTACCATTACGTCACACCGATTCACACAAGTGAAATATGGCATCAATTAACGACGTCATTAGCACTGGCCCGTATACTGGGTCATATTTCGGAACACAGCCTATATATCAGCTTTTATAAAGCAACCCTAATTCTACCAAATCGTATTAAATAGAGTATAATATTTGTATAGAAATATTATATAGGATATAATAATTAATATTACATCAGGTATATGCAGGCGCGGATTCAAGGGGGGGGGGGGTCACGGGGGTCATGACCCCCCCAAAAGCAGTGCCGCGGCCAGACAATTGAGAGGCTCTGTGAAATTGAGAGACCAAAAAATTTTATCGCTCGCTTCGCTCGCGGGTTACCCTTCACAGAGTTCCGTCCCCGTGCCAGAATTATGGCCCATATGCTGATTTGTGTGGCTCATACTCATTTATGTGGCCCATTCGATGAAGTAAAAATGCAAATAATGAATTCAAATGATTTTTATTGCCAAAGCAATTTTTCACTCGCGAGGCCTCAAACACGCGGGGCCCTGTGAAGTTGCACACCTTGCACATATGTCAGCAACGGCAATAACTCAAACTTTTTTGCAAATTAAAAAAACAACCTTAAAAAATGACCTTCAAGATCAACAACAGATTGATCTATACTCTTTCTATATGTTTTAATTTGCAAACTCTGAAGTTAGCTGCACTCACAATAAAGGGCGCGTCTTCCTCAAAAACACATTAGGGCACGTTTTCGTAAGGCACGTTTGTTTTTAATCCACCAAAAAATGCGGTTAGTTTTGTTCGTTTTGTTAATTTTGTTTTTTTAGGAGTAGAAATTTTTTTCCGCCACTTTTAATTCCGTGACCCCCCCCAAAACAAAAGTCTGGATCCGCGCCTGGGTATATGTATTAATTATAATCTAGAATAAATTTCTTAAATCCCTGTAAATATGCAATATTTTCTAATGCAACCACCAAACATTGATTATATACTAAGTAGATATGGACAAACGCGAGTCAAAATAACATCAGACTACGACGCTATGAACTTCGTGCGCTAGTATCGCAGGGTTTTGTTCTCCTCTATATGGTTAGTTTCCGAAATAAACTTTTCCTTGTTTATGAAAAAGCCTTTCGCGCTTTTGGAAAAAAAATCATTAGCTGCGGCTTTTATTTTAGTGGCCGCGGGTCTAAAAATAGATTCCTACGTTTTTTGTGATGATGATTTCGTGGCCGATGGGTGAAATTTGACAATGGGGTAAAGAAATGAATGGGCGAGACGACTTTAATGGGAAATTTGGCATCAAGCGTTTCTTATTATGTTGAGAAAAATGAAATGGGTTTTAGGGGATTATTTAACTTTTTTTAGCGAAAAATGTGACAAATTTTTAGATTTTTTTCTCAGGTATTTTAATTCGTAGAAACTTGTAATTTTTATGGATAATTGTACTAGTATTGAGATATATAAAATGATTTTTATTTTTGAATTTTTTTAATGGGCATGGTCAAGCTAAGGAATCTCCCTTTGCAACACTAGTCCGTCATGTCGTTCAAGTCATGGTGTAATGTCTAGTAATAAGCTTGGTCTGAAGGATAGAAGAGAGGTTAGAGGTCTGGAGGGTGTGTGAGTAGATGTCGATGAACCTTGCGTTTGAACTCTGCTGGGTTCAGAAACACCGACTGTGGAAGCAGTCGCTATGGTAAAAGCGGTAAAACTTAATGAGTCCTACTACATTCCTACGGTGGCTTAAAGGGTCTATGGAGGAGAAAGGTGCGGCCTGGCACCTTCTCCAGCCAAAATAGTTTTTGGGACGAGTTATATACAAAGCAGGGTGGAATGTAGGACTGGTAAATTGTAGCCAAGGCAGCTGGCTGAAGGAGGAATCCTAGGCATTGATAAGTTTTTTTGGCGATTTGGAATATGTGATTATTCCATCGTAGATCTGAAGATAAAATTACGTCTAAGATATTTAGATATGAGTCAGACATTATATTCTTTTTGCCCGCTGAGATAAAAGGAAGGACGGTGCAGGTTTTTGTAGAGATAAGACAGTACTTTGTTTTTGTAGCGTTGAATTCGACACGATTCATGCGTTCACGGTCTAGGAGATAAGGTCTGGAAAGTCTTATATTGTCGAAGGCGTAGGATTAACGCAGAGAGCCGACATAGACAAAACTATGAAGTGGGTTGGATGGGATTGAGAGCAGATCATTAATGAATATTAGAAAGAAAGCAGGTGAGGGAATCGACCCTTGGAGAACGCCAGCCGAGATGGAATTATTGTTGGATTCGAAGCCACCCAATACCACCTTGATTGAACGGCCAGAAATAAAGCTCTCATACCAGCTCCTTAGAACTGAGATGTAAGTTAATTTTACAGTTTTACAGAAGGCTTTGAATTAGAGTCTGCAACAATTTTCCGCTTTTCCGTTGCACGCATTGCTCTACTTTTAAGTTTCTGCAAAGAACAAAAATGTATGTAGTTCAGAAAACGGCCGGCCTTTCTATCTACTCAGTAATTTGCAAAGTAACAACTTTTGAGAAAAAGCCAAGCATTTAAAAAAAATTACCTTTGAACCAATAAAAAAATATTAAAAATTAATGAACATATTGTAGATATGTATATTATAGAACTTATGGTGGGTCCACTTGAAAGAGGCTTTTGTCGGTCGTATTTTGAAGTGACGGAGTGCCTGTGCGGTCAATGTCGACCGAATGTTTGTGCTAAATTTTTCAAGCGGCTTTCCTTCTTTCAATTATCGGTTAATTTGTAAATACATACTAGAGTTTTCTATCCTAGATATTTCTTCGTCTGTGCTTATGTATGTATCTCTATTTCCGTTTTCTAATACTTCTGTAACACCATACTCCCTTTTTGAAGCTGGTCGTCCCAAACAATGGTTTGCGTCCCCTCATATTGCTACTCAAAAACGAATCCTAAATGAAGCCAATGATGAACCCTAAATGAAGACCATTTCGAGTTTCACAAATTTTGAACCCCCATTTCTCCTCCTCCGGTTTCGGAGTCTATAAAACTTTTACAGACTGATCTCATTCACTTCCATTATGTACATATCTTAGAATTTTGGGTAATTATTTACTTTATCAGCCCACCCCCGCAGGCGGTAGTGGTTGTATAGGGGGTTGACCTGAACACATTTCCTTTGGAATTAGCCGTCGGCCACCCTCTAAAAAGTTATTCAGGGTTGAAATTTCGTAAAAATCACTTTTTTACAAGTATTTTTTTAAAAATAGCGGTTTAATAAGCAATTATATTAGTAACGATTTTGACTCTGGATTGCGCGCCCCCAAACACTCCCCCACCCCAACCTCGATCTCATTCTCGGAGTAGGGCGCGACTATTTTGGTGTTCCGCCCAAAGCGGTGCTGGGTGATAAAGTAAACAATTACCCTTAATACAAGCATTTTAAAAGAAATTTCAAAATCGGAACTGTTCTCCCTTCAATGATTCCACTACTCTTGCGAAATTCTGATTTTTTTTATTGTTTTTTATTACTGTAAACAATTATATTCAAATTTATATTTTGAAATAGTTTACCCAAACTAAATGACTCATACATATTTTCTCTCTATAATTATTATATAATAATAATCAATAATAAAATCAATACAAAAAGGCTTGAATTTTTGTTCAAAAAAAACCTACATACTTCATTTTTCTCAAAATAGAAAAAAACACGATAGCAAATTTCCGATTACATTCGCATATCTCTTCCATTCATAATTCCCTTCATTGATAAATTTCAGCCACCGACCAAGAAATCGTATTTTCCAACAACAACAAAACAACAAAACAAAAGGAATATGCGCAAAGGAATCTATTTTTAGATCCAAAACTTCTGGCTTTTCTTCCAACATGCGTGAAGGGCTTTGTAATGCTTTTTTAAATTCAGGCGCAAACCTGCTTTTCTTCACGTTTTACTTAAAATTAATAAAATTGAAAATTTTTGTATGTTATGATTATTATGCACGTAGAACGAAATAATATTATAAAATTAATGTTGAAAACCCACCCCCGTTGATTTTAGAGGTTTACAACAGAAATTAGAATCCCAAAAACTCATATCAGTGTAACTATCGCCATCTAGCGTCGTAGTCGGACAAATGTTTGTCCATATCTACTTAGTATATAATCAATGCACCAAATTCGATGAATATCGTGATCTAACCAAATAAAACGAATAAAATATTACATTACACAAATATATGCAGGTAGCACTGACTTGTGTTGGTTTGTGAACATGAACTCAAAAGATCCCCGCCTGCATGTGATTCAGATCAAAAGACACGAAATACAGTGTGTGTTTTACGAGTATGTTCCAGGCCAATCTTTTAATAATGACTTTTAAATTCAACACAATTTTTTAAATGATATTTTATTAGTTAATTATATGATCCTAAACATTATTTTTGAAATATGATGTGAGTCAAGTAAAAGCCTCTGCCAGAGTCGCAAATGCGAGGTCTTTCTATCATCTTTTTAATAACACTCTCAGCCTTATTATGGTTGTCCCTTATGGTGACAAATGGCGAATGAGACAAAAATGCTATTATGGTTTTCTAAAAAAGTGATATTTGTCTATTTCAGTGAGATAAGGCGAATTACGGTTGTCACGGATATCGAGAAACGACGAATTCAGTGACAATTGTTCCCACTTGATATTTGTAAGTGAGATTTTTCTCATTTGATATTTAAAATCGATTATTTATTCGATAGTAAAATTTTTATTTATTTTAAATATTTAAAATTTTATAATTATGTTTTTAGTGTAAAAATAACGCCTGAGAACCAATTTGAGATCATGCTAGATTTCGTGTTGCAAAATCCTTTTGTGGCAAAGGGTTTAAAATATCTAACTTTTTGTTTATCCTCAATTACAATAAATATCACATCACCGAAAGTGACAACCATAATAAGGCTGAACTGAAATTTCTCACCTCACTGAATTCACCGTCCATAATATGGAAAGTGACAATGACAGTAATAATAAGGCTGTCTAACAGACTACTGGTGCTATTTTAGCAATTTCGTTTCAAATCGTCTGAAGTTGCCTCTCCTTTAGCATCAAGATTAGTTGTTCTGTTGGTAAACACTTTTCCCCTTAATCACCCCAATCGGTAACGTTCAAAAAGCGGGGTTGTGTGGTCCTGTCGATATTTGGCACATGATTAACACCAAAAAAATCACGCAATATTTTTCGCGTATTCACAATTGAACGATTATTATTTAAATAAATTGTTTTAATAACTTCAATGCCTTTTTGTGGCGTTAGATGTTTCATAATAAAATGTCAAATAGGAACTGACAAATGACGCCCAAACCAAAATGGCGATCAAATAAAATCGGCCTGAAACATAAAACGAACACAGGTACTATACACCCAAGCCTAGTTAATGTGTCAGTTATTAAGTACTTTACCCAACTGTTAGGTTATCCTCATACATTCTGTTTTACATGAAATGTAACAATTGTAGAGGCAAATGATTACCTCACACTACAAAAAAGTTAACTGCTTTCACAGAGTACATAATTTTCATAAGGGGGGTCAACCCATATGGTGAACACTGTCGCCAAGTCAGGCCTATCGTGTACAAAGTACATAATAGGAGACTATCATTTAGAAATTAGACCTAACATTCCAACAATAGGTTTTTATTTAAGGTGAGGCAAATCGTACAGAAAGGATAGGAACATTCTAAAGGCACGTTTCCTCGTTACTATACATATGCCAGTGTCCAGAGAGGCTTTTTGTGGTGCGCAATGAGAAAATTGTTCAAGGTAGACTGTCTGAAGCGTTTGAGACCAATTTCAGCGTGAAACAAGTGACTAATGGGAATGTTATGAGAGAAACAAGAACCAAGCTAATTTCACTAGGAAAAGTAATAGAATATAACAATAGATACTTATAACTAATAAATATGTCATTCAAGTACCTAGGTTCAATTGTTAACGTTACCAAACACTACTGTGAAGAGCTATCCTAAGTAGCAAAATCTAACCAAGGTTATTTTATAACTTTCGTTTTTGTTACAAACAAGTTACTTAAGCGTTATAATCTAACCAGATTACCTTCTAACTAAACACTAACTTAGTTTTTAAGTTAGAATATTACTTAGTTTTTAAGTTAGAATATACCTTCAAAATTTTGTTAATACTGAGTTACTTCAGCACTTATTTTTAATTTGTAATACTTTTGGTTACAAATATACACAAACTTAACCATGCAAACGTATTTTGGTTTTTCAGAGGATAGAAAAAAACTCGAAAATAATGTATGAGTTTATTATAAGTTAGAAATATATTCTGCTTTAACATGTAATTTTGTAGGTTAAAAAATTCTCCAAAATAACGTATGATTATATTATGAGTTAAAAATGTACTCTCTTATAACAAATTGGGAAGAAACTCGAAAATAACCTAATGATCGAAATGAAACAAAGTACTCATATAATGTGAAAAAGCCAACAGGCGTCACTGAAAGTAAGGAAAAGAGAAGCAGTATTTCGCGATGTAACGATGGGCTTATGTCTAGTTTGAAATATAGCTCCTTATTAAAGCATGAGTTAGAACGAGTTAGAAATATACCTAAGCATAACATAAGAGTTTATAACGAGTTAGAAACATACTCGCTATTAATGCATAGGTTTATTATGAGTTAGAATTGAACGAAAAAGTAATATATATGAACAAGCTTGCCGCAACGTGTTCATTTACAAGCAAGCATCAGTGTAGTGAAGAAGTGCACGTGCGTAAAAAGTTAAGTACAATAGTATACATAATATTTATTATTAATATTTTTTTGGAAAAAGTAAACATTGGTAAGTTTTTATTTACTATTAATTTTCTTGTTTTAATTTAAAATGTTGCTTTTTGGTTGTTTTCTCCTTTCTGCTTATGATTTTTCTAAATTACTTTTTTAGCTTTTTTTCTTCAATATTTATGGTGAATACTGAATTTATTCTTTTAAATTAACACTTAGTAAACGAGCATGAAAATATTTCTCGAAATAGTGTATGAATTTTATATCTGGCATAAGCTAAAAAAGTAATTTTAATTCTAATAGTATTTCAGATACATTATATATCGCCGCCTGATTGCAAGAACTAGGTAACTCAGAATTCTGTAAAAAATAAATTTCTCTAGTTACCTATCCGTAACATGATAATAAGTGCGGTATTTTCATTTGTCCAGTTTCTACATTGTTTAATAGATGTTGCTAGTTTGATTTAACAAGTTGCCGGATCTTTGCATTAAATACTGCCTTATATTGAATCATGAAACTATAGATAACTCAAAATCACAAAATTTGGAGTTACCTAGTTCTTACAATCAGGCGGCGATATGCAGTAATATTGAATTTTTTTAAGCTTCAATTGTATACCTATATAATTCAATTAAAAAAAAGAAAGTTTTTAAAATGAATCTCGCAGTAAAAAATAATCATATAAACAGGACAACGTATAAACGAAAAGTGAATGAAATATTAACAAAGAATTTGATAGAAAATAGTGAGCAAAAAAATATTTCAGAAATTCATATTGTTCAAACTGATCCCACGACTGAAAACATAAATTGCACACCAACAGAAGTTGTTAATCTTGCAACTCGGCCCAGTACGAATTCTAGCACCATTGCCTGTGAAATAAATAGTGAAATAAATAAAGAACCTTCGTTAAACCAATCGATTTGTTCGTGGGCTTTGAGGCACAATGTTCGCCATAGTTCAGTTAATGAACTTTTATGTATACTGAGGCAACATAATTTGATATATATGAAAGATGCTAGAACGCTATTAAGAACTCCACGTGAAGTACAAATTAGAGTTGTTGAGCCCGGTGAATATTGGCATTACGGATTAGGTACAGCTCTTCACATTATTTTAAATAATCCAAATATCCAAATGAAGGAAATAACTTTAGATTTTAACATTGACGGTTTGCCTATAAGCAGGAGTTCTAAAGGGCAGTTTTAGCCAATACTTTGCTCTATAAGAAATGCAGCCCTAGCACCTTTTGTAGTTGGTGTGTATTATGGCAATGAAAAACCTTCCGATGTGGAAGACTATTTATCTGAATTTGTCGACGATGCAATTCATCTTCTTAGACATGGAATAAGCAATAATGGCAATGAAATGAAGGTGGTTATTGGAAACTTTATTTGTGATGCACCTGCGCGAGCATTTCTGAAATGTATAAAAGGTCATAATGGATATTTTTGTTGCGAAAGGTGTAATATAGAAGGTGAATATTTTCATAACGCGCATCGGATGAGTTTTCCGAATTTTTCTAAAATTGCAAGAACGGATGAAAGCTTTAGAAGTCGAATTCATGATGAACACCACGTTGGCGCTCGGACGTCACCACTAGAAAAGCTACCAATTGACATGGTAAAATGTTTCCCACTTGATTATATGCACTTGGTATGTTTGGGAGTTATGAAAAAACTTATTAACATATGGATAAGAGGTAGTGGGAAGTATAGCATAAGATTCTCTTCAACCGATATAAGATTGCTATCCGAAGCCATACGAAATATAGGTAAAGAACAACCTAAAGAATTCAACAGAAGAATAGTATGGTATCGAGATGACCCACTTTTGGAAAGCTACGGAATTTCGATCGTTTTTACTGTATGTTGGGCCCGTAGTTTTGAAAGAAATTTTACCACCAGAGGCTTACTTTCATTTTCTGTTATTACATACAGCCATTTCAATTTGTTGATCTCCATCACTTTTACAGTACTTGGATATCGCACAAAAAATGTTGCAAGTTTTCATAGAAAAGTTTTCCGAAATCTATGGCGAGGATAACATTAGTTATAATGTCCACAACCTCATACACCTTACTAACGATGTAAAAAATCATGGAAGTTTAAACAATATTAATTGCTTCAAATTTGAAAATAAGTTGGGTGGCCTGAAAAATCTGCTAAGAACAGGAAATGCTCCTTTAAAGCAGATCGCGAAGAGGATATTGGAAAATTTCTCCGGGCGCGTGTTAGAAAATTTAGATGAAAAATTCCCTCAACTACATGATAAGGATAAAAAGGAGGAACGGTTTTATGAAGCAAGATTCAACAACTTTACATTAAAGGCCTCAACAGCTGATAAATGGTTTTTAACAAATTGCCGGCGTGTGGTAGAAATGAAATATGCAGTATGTACCAAAGCAGGTATTAAAATATATGGGACAAATTTTGTAGAATCCACAAGCTTCTACGACATTCCAATCAAGTCCGAAAATTTAAATATATATTCTTCATCTATTAATAGAACTTGCTCAAAATTTTGGAATATTGATGACATGTTTTGTAAACTATTTTCTATAAAGGTTGATGATGAAAAATTAGTACATTTTCCTTTATTACATTCTACTTTAGAGTAGAGATGTTTTGTATAGTAGAGACGGTAGAAGAAGGTGAGAAGCTATGTTCTACGGTTCCCAGGAATTGGGTGGAGGGAGAAATTTTACACTGGCCCAGAAAACAAAAAGATATCATTAAAGGAAGGAAGAATTGCATACCACCTCAATCCGATTGGAGAAAAATACCATGCAGAATTTTATTTGATGATATAGGTAATCTACGCATATGAGTTATTTATTTACATATATATTTACAAAATGTGTACATATTTTATTTTACAGAGGACTACGCAACGGCTTTACAAAGAGAAAATGACGCCGAGCAATTTTCCAGCAACGAGGCTATGGAAGTTTATAGTGCTGAACAATTAAAAAAGCGCAAACATCCTGTTACAGTACTTATGGATACTAACGAATTTGATTTTAATTCGTATGTTTCGCTTACACAAAATCGTAAGATCTAGATTTTTGTCGTTAATTTTTAGTTTTTTAGCTAAATTTATCCTTTACAGCAACATCACAGATAGAAGAGAACCCAACAGAAAACTTGGAAAATCTCATAGTATTACAGCCTAGTAATAGCAACTTCAGTAATATTAATTCCCTCTTTTTGTTTCTGCGGATTTATACTAGGAATTGTCTTTATAATTTTAGCAAATCAACAACCCTGCTCGTGCGATTATTCACTACAAATACGAAATTTAGAAGGGAAATTAGAAAAGAGAATCGCAGAGGTGCAAGCTACTCTAGCGGTTATTTTGAACAAAATCCAGAAAATGAGTATTTACTAAAATCATAATACTGCCGTTGTATTTTCTTTATTTTTATTCAATAAACATATGTATATTTTCTAAACATAAATTCATTGCATTTTTGTCACTCATTTTTTAATTATATCTAAATGTGATTATGCTTAATTTTTCAATCCATTTTCTTATCCTATTTTTCCTCTGCAACTCTGGTTTGCATCCACCATACTATTGTATGGTGGTAAATATCAAGTTGTAACTTGAGATTTTGCCAGATAGTTAGATTTCTGTTACAAAATTACTTTTAGGTTAATTGACGGTAAGTATGTACTATCTCAAAAACGTTTTCTTCAGGTTATTTTCTAATCATTGTTTACAAAAGGTTAATAATGGAAGTTTTATTAACGTTTGCTTCGGGTTACTTTCTAACCAATGTTTACAAAAGGTTAATAATGGAAGTTTTACTAACGTTTGCATCGGGTTACTATCTAACCAAAGTTTACATCAGGCTCATGATAGAAGTTTTAGAAACGTTTGCTTCAGGTTATTTTGTAACTGCTAAGTTGTGTAGAGATATATTTTAGAAGTTTTATAAACCTTAGCCATAGGTAATCTAAAAACTAGAGTTATAAAATAACTGACCATTTACGGTTTAATAAATGTCTAGGAAACGTTTTACAAACGTTTTACTAAGTTATGATGGTTAAATAACTCTGGCTAGTTTCTGGTTAATTAACCAGATTCTAACCAAATTGTGCTGCTTGGGATGTGATAAGATGAATATAAGACGGTAACAAGTGTTTTTCCATATTCAGAAAAAAAAATCTTGAACCGAAAATCTAGTGAACCGAAAATCCAATCTAAAAATTTATGAGTAATTAAAATATGAACAGCAGTTACCTTCGAATGTAAGACTTAAGTATTTGAATTATAAGAAAATCCTTAAAGTAAAATTCGATATTTTAAACCTACCCCACACCAAATTTTACTTAAATTAAAGGGAGACGGAATATTAATTATTCCATAAGTTTAGAAAGAATCCATATATGTATGAATGTATGTTTTGGGTGTTCCCTCTTCCCAAACCCTTGTATTCTGCAATTATTCGAATTCCCAATTACACTTCCAACTTTTTTCGTTTGCATCCAGGGCCGGCCTTAGCCATCTAGGCGCCCCGGGCGAGTCATGCATTTGGCGCCCTTTTATATTTCATTATAATTAAAAAAATTATTTTCAATTGTGTACCATATTTATTATTGAACTAGCAGGACCCAGCATTCGAAATTCGAGTGCCATTTTCTATATCTTTTTTGAATTTAAATGCGTCTTAATCGCGCTAGTGGTTTGAGAAATTCAGACAATGGCTGGTTTGAAACCTGTTTGTCTATATGTTTCCAAATAAGAGCAACATTTGTTAAGCATTTCGGTAAAGTCGACAAAATTGATTTTAGGTGACTGAATATCTTTGCTCACAAAGTTGATTTGAAACAAAACGTCATACCATTTTATCAGAGAAACAACAAATGTAAAATCTTTTAGTTGTCCTGCCAGTGTAGCCAATTCTTGTGTCGCAGCATGGCTTTGTTTGATAACATCGGTCAAGTAAACCAAAGCATAACTGATAACGAACCGCTTTGACGTTACCAATACGACCTTCCCAGCGCGTGTCACTTAAATTTTTCAGGGTGTATATTTGCAAATGATCTCTCAAAATTTTTCATCTATTTACTGATCCTACAAATAAATTTAACAATTTCTGCAAAATTCCGAACAGAGTAACGGATTAAACGCATGATTTTGCCGCATATCACATAATACCAAATTATAACTATGGCATTCACATGGTATAAAAAAAGTTAGCGGATTTATGCCCGTAATTCTTTTCTGTACGTCTTTATTTTTCCCCTCCATGCTCGCGCCATTAGGAGCCCATACACTACAAGGTTTTAAGCGTTGAAACACGGCGTTCAAACAAAGATTGACAATGTGTGGTGAATTTGGTTTTCGAATTTATGATTGTCACAAGTTTGTCGCAAATATCAAAATGGTTTGATTTTTCCGTGGTTTTATCTGACAGTTCTATGCATGAACTAAAAAACTTCCCCTATGGGGATGTTTGCTTTGTTTCTGTTGTTTTTGTTAATTTTTAGTTTTGTTTGTTCATATTACAACAATTTTTTCAGTATGAATAATATTTCAATGGCTATTGGGCCAACGCACACGGCGCATAGTTATGGCACATAAAACCGGTTTTATAGAAGAGAGAGGGAAGGGAAGGAAAGAACTTAACGAAACAATTTTCACGCAAAACCAAAAGCGTGAAAACTAAACACATGCATATTATATTTTTTCTTATGTCAAATCTTCTTCTTTCTGGGCTCAGCATTTTCCCACTGAAATTCATTAGTCATTCGCTTTTTGTTCATCAACTCGGTTCAAATGGTCTGAAAATTTTGTTTTTTTTTCTGAGCATATTGAAAAGAGTTATATTAGGGACTGTTTTTATTATTTCTATTTGTCAACGATATAACAAGTAATTTTCATATGCACAAATACATTTAAAACTTGCTGTAAAGATTCAAGTTACTACACAAGATGCTATTACCCCGTCTGCGTTCCGAGGAGTGTAGTAAAACCGGTTTTATGTGCCATAACTATGATCTCGTGTGCGTACAATTTATTTCTAGTTAAAGAACTCATTTCGATTTGAAATTTTAAATCAAAATGAAAACCGTAATAGTATATGGGCAAGCACAGTGTCCAACCAAGTTTGTCACAAAGACTATAGGCCCAACTATAATGCACGTAAGAAACGTACGTCACCTGGGCGGTCTTGTGGAAATTAATGTTCTCGGCTATATTGGACGTACGTCGTCCATGGTTTGTTTCGTTAAACGTAAGAATGCGAAAAGAACCGCGCTCAACGTACGTTTTGTGAAATGATTTGTCGTTAGAATGACGACAGTTGATTTTTGTTGTTGTTTGGGTTTTAAAGAAGAAAGAGTATTGAAAACAGTGTGTATTTATGCATTTTAATAACTTTAACCTTTTGAAAACTTTCCGTATACACAAACCATTATACGTTTGACAAAAGTTTAATATTTACGCACGTCGGCTGACGTGCTTTTCTTACGTGCATTACAGTTGAGCCTTAAGGGACGTGTTTGAACGCATAAAACCTTGTAGTGTATGGGCCCCTATTGTCATAACCCTGCCCTCTGCAGTCACTATATGTTCTAGAAGAAAGTCAAAATCATTTCTGCTGAGTGAAGGTGTATTTTCAAATTTATTATTTATTTACCTCAATTCCAAATTTTTATAACCAAATATTAGATTTGAGTAAATATTCTCTTAATACTGTTTCAAGAGCACATTTACTTAATGTAAGCACTTATTTACTTGAAATTCTAAATTATTTTTCCCAGTGTAATACGAGTTGCTATTTCTCGTCTGTCGCTCAGTGCGTCTCTCTTTCGCCCTACATAAGTAAGTGAGGGATACGATAAGATAAGCAACAAAATGATAAGCCGTGGCAGATAAATTCTGAATACTAATACTCACTCCTGCAAGATAGGTTCATAAAAGTTAATACGCTGAATTTAGTTTTTATTTATATCGATAGAGATAGGTATTCAAATTAAGTGGATAAGTTAAGCTGGCGCGCGGTTCCCTGTACACCGCGGCGCCCTTTAGTTGCCGGCGCCCCGGGCGGCCGCCCCGGTCGCCCACCCCTAAAGCCGGCACTGTTTGCATCCCACTATGTCGCCCGTATTCCAACAAAGTTACAAACTTTTATGACTTTTTAAAACTTTAATGATTAAAACCTTGGCAAGCGATGATAAAACGAAATGCTTCATAGCATTTCATGACAATCAGACGAAAGAACTTTGAGTCGACTTCTGTAAGTAATTGCGGATCAATATGATTTTCACGAAACAATGTTCCAGAAAGTCACGAAAAAAATAGTGCTTCTCATAATTATTGTTATTCTTCAGGTTATGGATTTTGTGCTAGTATAAGGAGCCTTCTGTATTAAAGAGTAATAATATAAAATTTATTTTTACTCATTTGGGAGATGTTGTCTAGAATTGTATAAATTTCTACTATCACAGCGTTGTTGATTGAGGCAAAATTCCCGTCTTTATAAATATCCATTAGATGGGAGGCACGCTTTCAAAGATGCTCTAACTGATTAAACTTGTTAATTGATTTTCACAAAAAAAGAAATTTCTGAAAACTTTAATGATAATAAATAAAATGCATGAAGTTTTTTTTAGAATTTGTTTTAAAAAGCTTAATGGTGGTGCTTTTGAATAATGGCATGTGATCATTACAATCATCATCTGTCATCATTATTGGTCTTGGCTTCCTCCAGATTTCTCTCCTTGCCGTTCGGTTCCTGACTAATGCCCTCCAATTACGTCCGCCTTACTTAACTAAGTCTTCCTCAACAGAGTCCATGTGGCGCTTCTTTGGTCGACCGGATCTCTCTTTCCATCAAGGATTCGATTTGTCGCGATTTTAGCAGGATCGCTATCGTCAAGCCAACTTTGAATATGCTGGGTGTAAAGTTGGTATATTTCATATCTCCTTTAGTCCAGGAACCAGGGGTTTTAACCTGACACTAAATCCAATAGAAATGATTTTTGGCACACGGGCAGTTTTTGAAGAGTACTTTAAGAAAATAAATTGTTCTGCACGCGAACACCTAGGGAAACTTCGGAAAATTCCCGCGAAAACTCGGAAAATTGATATTCCATCAATAACTTGGAAGGGGTTGAAAATTTCGATATAATGTATAGAACAAACTTGTAGAGCGTGAAAATCTTCACAAAAAAGGTCTCTACATGTTTTTTCGAAAATTGCTTCCTATGAGAGATATGAGATATAATTGATATTTTCAGATTTCCGCGCGAATAATTCGGGATATCATAAGATTGTATTCAGGTCTTAGTATAATTTTGGCAGCGCCTGGACTACTTCTTCATTGACCATTTTCACAGACACCGCCAAATATTTCTTCGTTTCTTTATTCTGTCAGCTCATTCAAACATCAGAATGGGTCAATAGTGGCAGCCGACAATAACATGGAACCAGAAAAACGTGCACGGCTGCTAAAAGCCAACAAAGCCTACTTACCATAGCCTTTCAAGGCTCTTCAAATCCAAGAAACTAGCCATAACGCCTAAACTTCTACCGGGCTTACCGATACTCACACATGCATCCAAGACTAAGCATCCACGTCTCGGATGCATATGTGAGCACTCTAACCTCAGCTGTGTTAGAGAGGAAAATCCTTCAGAGAACTGTAGGCCTTTTATGTGAAGAAGGACGGTTCCGGAGAGTCTTTAACGTCGAGATCTACGAGGGCTATCGCGACATATTCTGTGTTTCCATGAGCCAGGGTAGAGTTTTCGTTAAGTAAACAGAAAGCTTTTTCTCTCAAGATCACTCGATGCCGTTTCCATAGCAGTTCTGGGTTGAACTGACAGTTAATAATTTTACATTATGTCGCCCTTAGTGTATGTGCAGGAAAGGATACTGACACGCACACATATGCAAAATCCGGCATAACCGGACCGGCTTCGTTGAGTTTACTTGGATTTAACGAAACTTTACTCAACCCCCGTTTCCATGGGCGCTTAATCTGAGTAAACCCAGGCTAAACTCTTCTGCATGGAAACTTAGTAATAGATGCTGTGAAGAAAATAAAGCTCGGTAGGCTCCGGTGGGCAGAGTATCTAGGTCGTATGAATGAAGATGAACCTGCTCGGAAAGTTCTCTGCGGTAAGATCTGGGGGGTGCGGCAGGGAGACCCAGGGGACCAGTGGAGAGAGCACTTGCGATAGGCCAGCAATGGTTCCCTGTTGTAGAGCTATTAAAGAACAGAGAAAAATATGCACCAACTCGAGAGGCATCTGTTTATTATATACATACTGGGGGAAAAATCTTGTCCCACATTTTATTATCTAGGGTAAGAGAGGCAGAAGAACGAACGCTTAGAAGATAGCAGGCTGGATTCAGAAAGGGCCGCTCCTGCATAGATCAGATTAACACTTTGAAATCATAGTGGAGCACTCTACTGAATTACTATCCCCTTTTTACCTTGCTTTCAGAGACTATGAGAGAGCATTCGACTCGGGTTATAGGAGCTTCATATGGCAGACACTACGCCAAATTAATAAAGTTGAGAAAAGCTCTATTCAACAATTTAAAATGCAGAGTTATGGAGACATCGTCCCACTACTCACCTATTACTTGACTGCAAAAGGCTTTGCATAAAAGCATAGCCGACTTGCATCAAGGAATAAAAAATATAAATAAAAAGCAATTAATTAATAGTCGAGTTGACAGTTGGAGATGTCATTAAAAAGTCGAATGAATATTTATTAGTGTTTTTCTTAAAAAAGATTTCAAGTGGATTAACTAGTAATTTAAAACCACAATAGATAATTACAAATGAGAGTTGGTTGTGGTTCATTCCATATTAAATCAACCAATGTTTGGACCTCACCACCTCCGATAGTTATAATTTTTTTTATATATGCTCTTCTAGTGAAAACTAAGAAAAAACTAAATTTGCAGATTTTTTGAACTTTTAATTTTTTAGTTATAAATTTTCAAAAAATCGAAAATCGCATAATTTTGACAAATTTTGAAATCTTTAAACTGCTCTTGTTTAAAAACTATTTGACATAGAAAGCTGAAACTTGCACCAATTTCTTCTGCTTTAATAAGGCTTTAATTTGATATACAACATAGTATTATTAACAGGAATAAAACTTTTTTCGGCATTTTGAACATTTTCTTTTTGAAATATTTCAAAATAATGTTTTTTCAAAATTTTGAAAAAATTATATTTTGTGCATACACTCTTAAGGTAACATATAATGCCAAAATTTAGGATGGGACGATAATTGGATCATATTAAAATAAAATATTTTAGGTAGTTCGAGAACTGAGCTTTCAATGAACGAAATATAAAAAAAAATTAGCTACGGGAGAGGTGATACTCCGCGTGGTTAATGGCACTTTTTACTAATTTTGGTATGGCGAATTCAATAAAAATAAAACCAACCCTATAACTTGATAGGAACCTACCGCCAGGACAACCCTTATTACTAAAATTAAGTTTTTCGCAATTGTGCTTATCAGAACACCCCACCAATTTTTTGTGTAGAAATAGCCCTTACTGTAAGCCCAAAATCAACCCTAACGGTGAAGCGGAAGCCACCTCCACAGCAACCCGTAAATATAAATTATTTTTTTTACGCCCAAAATAAATATTCCCTACGCCAATTTTTGATGAACATACACTTATTAGATATAAAATAATTTTAAGAAATCATACCTACCCATCGGAAAGCACCCCCACCACTAGGGGATGAGAACAAGTGTCGTTATTCTTTTCAAGAATACCGGCCAGCCACTGGGATTGGTCGTAAGCAACGGTTACAAAACCCGATTCAATGTTCTAATGGAGGAGGTGTACTACTTGCCTGTAGCAACCTTTTCAACTGTTGCTTAATAACGCTTCCTAGTTTTTCCAACTCTTTGGACATTGAGCTCCTCGCTCTTAAAGTCTCCCTTGTCCATAATAACCTATTTTTAATTTGCTGTTACATTCCACCAGGTATGTTCAGCACTCTTGACGATAGAGGTCAAAACCGCTATGATATTCTAATCTCTTGCACTAATCATATCCAGGATATGATGGACTCCAAAGACGAACTCCTACTTTTGATAATTATCACCCTCCTCTCCTACTCAGCTATTGTTTTGCCTTTAGCTATAATAAGCTAATCCCGGAGGAGTCAACCTTTACTTTTAACTTTAAAAAGGCCAACCTTGAAGTACTGTCATCCAAGCTCATTTCGATCGATTTCAATAGATTGCTTTCCTCTAATGAGTTGGATGACGACGTAACAAGATTTTACTCCGTCCTGTATGAAACCTTCTCATCCTGTGTACCTATTGAGCCTCAAAAGTTGACCAGATCATCCCCACCCTGGTACAATAATGAGTTGAGACACACCAAAAACCAGAAGAATAAACTCTGGAAAACCTACCTGAAGAGAAAAGACACTGCGAGCTTCTATGCATTTCTCAATTGCTATGACCAATTCCATGCTCTCTCCGAGGCTCTCTATAAGGAGTACCTTAGTAACATGGAAGGTAAACTGTATGGTGTTCCTAGAGCATTCTTTCAATTTATCAACTCTAAGAAAAAAGATGATAATTACCCTAACACCATGCAATACGAGAGCTCTGTTAGTTCTAAGTCATCCGAGATTTGCGACAAGTTCGCATCGTTCTTCCTCAAATCTTTCTCGTCTCCTGCCTTCCAACCTCATGAAGACAATTTTCGACATATCAACGCAACACAAACGGCTCAAAATTTATCTCTGTCTATAACCAGGGAAGATATTTCGAAACATATAAATGATCTTCCACAAGATTTTTCGTCCGGCCCTGATGGTGTCCCTCCTGCCGTTCTAAAATCCTGTGCAGGGGCTCTACTGTCTCCTCTCCTATGTTTATTTCAGAAATCCCTTAATACAGGGCGCTTCCCAACCTTATGGAAGAACTCTTTTATAATCCCTGTTCATAAAAAGGGCAGTAAGAACGAAATATCTAATTATAGGCCAATTGCGAAGTTATCATGTATACCAAAACTTTTCGAATCTATTATTTATTCTGCTATTGCCCCTATCTGCAAGAGACTTATCTCAACTAACCAACATGGCTTTCTTGCAGCTCGTTCCACTATTACTAATTTACTAGAGTTCTCTTCTCTCACTGTTCGAGGCTTTGTCACTAGCTGTCAAACTGACTGTGTTTATACAGACTTCAGTAAAGCTTTCGACATGCTCTCTCACTCTTTTATAGTTCTAAAACTAAAAAAATTAGGCTTTCCGCATGCCCTGGTGGTGTGGTTCCAGTCGTACTTAGCCGACAGAACCTATCAGGTTCTATTCCGCGGAGTCAAATCTAAAAACATCGAAGCGTCCTCTGGTGTCCCGCAAGGAAGTCATCTTGGTCCGCTTCTTTTTATTTTATCAATCGATGACATTGTTACCCTGCTAAGGCACTGTAAAATCCTTATTTATGCCGACGACTTCAAACTGTACCGCCACATAAGGAGTATCGAGGATTGCAAATTTCTGCAAGCAGACCTAAACACCTTCTATTCTTGGCGTTCCAACAACAACCTGGTCCTTAACGTTAGTAAATGTGAGGTCGACTTTTTGTAGAAAACGAGGCGTTATAACTTATGACTATACTTTTCTCGATAACAAGATCTCCCGTACTAACTCTGTTATCGATCTAGGGGTTAGGTTAGAAAGTAAGTTGGATTTCTCCACCCACATCAATTATATCTCTTCCAAGGGCAATTCAGTCCTGGGATTTATAAAAAGATGGTCTAAGGAATTCAACAACCCCCTCATCACCAAACACTTATACATATCTCTAGTTAGGCCTCTGCTTGAATACGCCTCCCAAGTATGGTCTCCTTACTACTCCTCCCATGTCGATAAAATCGAATCGGTTCAAAGGAAGTTCGTCCGTTTTGCACTCAGTCACCTCCCGTGGGATGACCCACTTATTCTTCCGCCTTATGGGAACAGACTTAAATTGCTCAACTTGAGCTCTCTCCATAAGCGTCGCGAGGTCGCTGACGTTATATTCGTTCATCGTTTGTTGAATGACAAAGTTGACTCAGGCTTCCTACGAACCTGTACGTCATTTAGAGTGAACAACTACAACCTGAGAGGTCCACCTCTCTTGTACATTAATTCCTCTAACACCAATTATGGGATGCACGAACCGCATGCTTATAAATGTTAACAAAAATGCGAGTGCTTTTAGCATGCAGTTAGCGAAGATGTCCTTAAAAGGACTCTTTTTAATGTGGCGTGACTCCCTGTGTGTCCCACTTTTTCATTGTTTTTGCACGCTTCTCTGTTTGATGTTTTGTGCTCTTAAATGATGCATTGTTTTTTTTGTGTTTGCATGGCTTAGCTGAGCCACTGTGCAGTGGTAAATGTGACCGCGTTTGTGTGCAGGGACCGGACCCGCTCGGTACCGGAGTGACAGGGAGGGTCGAGAAGGAGCCCGCATTTTCGGTCGCATGCTCGTTATGCGGTGTTTTCTCTTCTTATACCTTTTTGGGTGCTTTCGGCCGGTTCGGTCCCTGCACATAAGCGCGGCCCGTTTCTCAGCCCAGCTGAGAAGTGTACCTTCTGAGCTAGAAGGATAAACTCTATAATGTAACATTTTTAGTGAACTGTTCTGGACTAGATTGATAAAATTTAACATTGATCAGATTTTCTGAGATAGGACTGTAGGAATGCAACTTTTGGGTGCCAGCAATTTCTGCTGATTCAATAAAACGCGATGAAATTTTTTTCTCCATGTCTTCATATTCTTTTGTCGAGCAGCATACAAAATCTATTTCAGATATGTTATCAACAGCAAATTCATACAACTGCTGAGGTGTTAATATCTGGTTTTTTTAAGGTCTTTGTAGACTTAACAGTGCCACCGAGTCCATCACAAGCACTTTTTCCATGGGCTGTTGTGAAAAACTGCCATTTTGCTTCAATTCCAAAGTCAGCATTGTGAAGACAAAGATTGTGAAAATTTTTCTTATTTTTGTATTGAGCAGCACTGCCATCGGGGAAATATGTGATTTTCTTAATGTCAAATGGTATGGTGTCTTTTAATATTGAAATCAACTTCTTCTGGAATACATGAAATGCCAAAGTATTATGTTTTAGGCAGTCAGATATAAAAACATACTGTAAATGTTTGTTTTGTTTTCCCACTTATAATACACAATAAAAGAATGCAGAGTGGCCTGGATTGTCGTCCAATGGAATGACTGAACTTCATCTTTGATTATAAAAGAATAATTTTCTGCAAAATCACAATTAATGATAAGCTCACCTGGTGCTGCGATTTCCTTCTTTTCTGTGCAACACTCCTTTTGCCTGTTTGTAATGAATGAATGAGTTTTAAGCTTTAAAATCATTTCCAAGAACTCTTCAATAAAGTCTTCGCTCTCTTTGGTTATAGATTCCATTTTACATCTATCAACAGTAATCCACTGATTATATGCCACTTCATCAATAAGCTTTTCTTCAAAGTTATTCAACAAAGCTTTACTTAATCGCTCAACACCAGGGCACTCCTTGCACTCACTCATGTAACAATTTTGTGATGGAGGATTGCGCATTATTTTTGCAAGGCAACTATGATATGAATTCAATGGTGTGTCATATCCATCTCACATAATACTATTAAGTCCTGCTCCGGTCACCATGAGTTTCACATTCTGGTGTATTGTACAGACGCACACAGTATGTTTGCCACTCCCACAAGCTAAAATGCAATTTTTTGGCCTCAACTGACAAAATTTGAAAAATCCTATTTTATGTTTAGGGTACTTTTCTTTAAATAATTGATAGAGCTGTGACAGATTTCCCAATACCAAACACTTTTGAATTTGAAGTACATTAAGAGTGTGTGCACAAAATATAATTTTTTCATAATTTTGAAAAAACATTATTTGGAGATATTTCAAAAAGAAAATTTTCAAAATGCCGAAAAAAGTTTTATTCTTGTTAGTAATACTATGTTGTATATCAAATTAAAGCCTTATTAAAGCAGAAGAAATTGGTGCAAGTTTCAGCTTTCTATATCAAATAGTTTTTAAACTAGAGCAATTTAAAGATTTCAAAAATTTTCAAATTTTGCGATTTTCGATTTTTTGAAAATTTATAAATAAAAAATTAAAAGTCCAAAAAATCTGAAAATTTGGTTTTTTCTTAGTTTCCACCAGAAGAACATATATAAAAGAAATTATAACTATCGGAGGGGGTGAGGTCCAAACATTGGTTGATTTGATATGGAATGACCCTTGTGTAAATGTAGTTAATAATAAAAGAGGGTAATAAAATAAATATAAGAATCTGTAAAGATTCAGGAATAAATATATAAAAATACCCGAAGTGAAGTTATGAACTACAAGTCTTTCTAATACCCCGGCTTCACCTGCCTCCGTTTAATCAAGTTCAATTTAATCCGCATAAGTGGCTCCACCGGCTAAAGTGGAGTTCAGTGCTTGAATTTTTTGTTGCTTTTTCGCCAGAAGTCAGGCCAGAAGTCAGAAATGCGAAAGCTCCCTGGAATGGCATTCCACTATTCCAGTTAATTACTCTCTTTTGAGCAAGCTTTTACTTTCAAGCTTGATTTCATGTTCTGTCGGGCGAAATCAGACTTTATTTTTCCTGATTCCAAATGTGAAAATGTATGGGAAATCAGGCGAAAATTGAAGCTCAGCAGACTAATTTGCTCGAACTTGCGCAGTTGAGCCGGTGAAGCCGGGCTATAAGGCTTTAAAATCAATGTTGGTAAAGAACCAATAGACTTCTTCATAATGGAAATTTATCTAGCTTTGAGGTGAGCTAACGAGTTCGACAAGGATGCCTACTTTCACCATTACTCTTTTTTATAGTAGTAAAGAACATCCTTGCGAGCGCTTTTGACAGTAGAACATGTGGCATACAATGAGGGTCGCTAGACCGACAGCAGGACCTCACATGTTAAACAATTTGGAAAGAGAAAGAAGTTTGGCAGGCTTAAGGCTATAGTAAATCCGATTAAATCTAATGAAATGAGGATAAATGCAAACACCGTTGATCGCACAGCGGCGAATAACCGTAACGTGGAATTGGTAGATAAATTCTGTTAGCTTGGTAGCATAAATACCGAAAATGGCGCGGCAGAAGAAGTCAGTTCCAGAATAAATAAAACAAGAAGGGCATATCGCCTGTTTCGCATATGGATTATTATCTATCAACGGTAGAGAGTCCTTCCCGGGAATTCCCGCCCGGGATTTCCCGGGAAATCGAAAGAAAATGTATTTCCACTTTCCCGCGAAAAAACTAAATTTCCCGGGAAAAAATTTATTGTTTCAAATCGCAAATTTTCTTGGAAAAATCTTGAAAACACTATTTCAAGGTTTAAAATTTAAAATAAGTAACCTATATCAAAATCCTTGTTTTCTATATAAAGCTAGCAGCTGGCTGGAACCCGGTGCGCCTTGCTGCACCCATCATAGCGAAATAAAAGAAATTGTAAAAAATATTTGGCAACTAAGATTTCCTATCCACGTGACTCAGGTGGAGCCATTGGTGCAAACTACACTATCCATCACTCGATACTCACATCAAAAAGGTTTGTGTATGATGCGGGTATTTGGGGTATTACACTAAGCATTCATTTGTCTTCGTCTTTTTCGTGTAACGATTGTGATGCCTTTGTAGTTGTAACAGTAAACGTACGCGGGAAATAGAAGCATTCACTGATGCGTGAAGAAGCAATCCTTGTGTATCCCTATCCATATCTTTTTTACCATTGCATGTCATTAGCAAGAAGCAGTTTGTTCGATTTTCTTCTAATTAGCGTCCTGGGAAGCTATTTTGAATTTTTAAGTTTTGCAAGCAAAGATCCAAGGAATCTCTAAAAACAAAAAATATATGTACCAACAAAGTTGAGAAAATCTTCCAAAATGCTTCTGAAGCGCGACCAGGAAGCATTTCTAATTTGATTCCAGAGGCTTCCACTTTTCCCGCTCGGGTGAATGAGAAGGGGAATTTTTCATAGTTTTCGCAGACGGTGATGTTATAGTTTTCGGAGTGCGATGTTATAATTGTGTTAGTGTAATGGATGAGTGAGTCTGGCAAATTTTCTTGGTCAAAAGTGAGGAGATATATGATGTATAACATATACTTCCCTGCGACCCCTTTTCTAAAAAACCGGTTTGTGTATAGGGGTAATATATGAAATGATGGATAGTGTCACTTGCATCATTGCCATTGGCCCTTCGCAGACTTGTCCATAATATCAAACCGGTTTTAATATGAGTTCAACAATACACTCTGAAATCACTTTTCTCCATCATATTCGTGTAATGATTGTAATGCCTATGTAGAAGTGCTGGGTGCAAGCAAATTTTCGTAGCCCGCCGAGAACGAAAATATGCTTGCGTTAATGCGATGGATGGTGAAACCAGAAAATGTTTGGGTGAACAAATGATGGAAAATGATGGAAGAAAAACTATTTTCCCTGCGACCCCTTGCGGGTTCCCGGGAATCCCGGGAAAAATGAACTTATTTTTCCCGTTTCCCGGGAACAAAAATAATCCGGGAAACGTGACTCCCTAATCAACGGTGATTTCAACTAAAACTGAATTGCAGCTGTTCTACTCCAACTATAAGGCAGTTCTTTTGTATGGTTGCGAAACATAAAAAGTCACCCAATTCATTACAAGGCGCTTGCAAGTTTTCATCAACAGATGCTTAAGCCATATCCTAAAAATCCGCTGGAAAGAATTAGAAATGAAGGAATATGGAAAGTATAGATTGGATTGGCCACATCTTGCGACGCGAGAACATGAATCTAGCCAAACAGGCCCTTGACTGGAATCCGCAAGGAACCGGTCGAGTTGGAAGACTTAAAACAACTTGAAGAAGAACCTTATTAGCAAAGGCCACAACAACTGTGAGATCCTGGACGGGCTGAGAGCTGGCAGGCTAATTTAACAAATTATCATATAAATTTCGATATCTTATGTGTACAATAAAATCTATTTAATTAAAACAACAAATATTTCAAAAAAATTAAATTTTTAATTACATGGCAACAGCTTACTACAAATACATACTCTATTTTGACAAATATTTTTGATGTGTCAATAATAAAATTGATCTTTGTTTTTCTTTAAAATTCTGTGAATAATCTGCTAGAATAAATCACAATCGTTTTAACATGTAAGGATTTGTATTTATTAATAGTTTAAATCGGCATTTAGTTTACTTATAACCAGCATCACAAGAAAGGCGTTTTTCACAAATAATTTAATTTGCTTTCTATATTTTAAAATTCGCATTTATATAATATATTTTGTTTTTTTTTTAATTTTATATTCATTACTAAAACTATTATTATTAAGTAAAATCTACTCTTTTTAAATGTCCAGCATCTTTAATAATTTAACAATTAATAATAATATTAATAGTAGAAAAAACAAGAAAAATAATAATAATAATTAATAATTAATAAAAAATACTAAGAGTGCTTGGCACTACATACTTTTCTTGTACTCGTTACAATAGTAGTTACTAATAAAAAATTTATTTTAAAAATACAGCGCGAGCCAATTAATGGCGAATTATTCTTAGGATTATAATCTACATCATCTTACATCATTGTTGCAATGAAGGCTATTTTTTTACGACGAAGAAATTTTCGGATTAGCTTAAACGTTGTCTATCGAAGACTGTTCATTTGTTTTTGCATAAAAATAAATTACTACCATACGATATAATTTTTTTTTAATAGTTTTGATGTGTATATTTAAAATGGAAGACACGGCTATGATCTATACTCGTCCGTTTGTTGATCTAACTCCTTGCGGCAGATCATGCCTCGTCGATGGTAGATATTTATCGGTTTTACCCTCAAACAAGTCAGATATGTAATTGGCCTGAAAAATAAAAATAAAAAGTTTTTAATATTCATAATTAATGTTCAGAAAGTTTATTTAACATTATTAATTATAAATTTGTTTGAAAGAACTTAATTTAGATATTTTTTGGTATTTTGGAAGGAATTTAAAGTTTGAAAGTAAGGAGGATAAGCATTGGGAATGGCACTGAAAATGAATGCCGAGGGTCTCTGTGTAGACAACGATGATCGATCAACTTATCGTATTTATCTAGGTAAATGTAAATCTGTCTTTTATTCCCATAGGATAATGCGAATGAGCTTACATGTGCTTCAGACACTTTTAATACAAGAAAAGAATAAATTACTGCTCTAAAAAATGTTTTAATATGAAATAAGGGGAATGGAGCTCGGACGGAGTCGCATGCGGAGTCAATAGACCTACTAATGAACATACACTTTCCCGGATGCAAGGACGAAAATAAGGTTTAAACATCAGGAAATGGACACAGACACTCCTGGGTGGAGATTTCCGCTATTATTACGAAAGAGAAGGTTCTCTCGGCGACTAATAGCTTAGCTGTAACTTTACTGTTCCCAATGCCTATCTCAGAAGTAGATCCACTGAGACAGACTCGCACGAAGTGGTGGGAACTATCGAAAAAACCTTACATTATAAACAATATACCCTGATAACCTTCCTAGTTTAGAAGCTGCCTTTAACAAGGTACGTACTGATGCGATTCGTCTAATAGCCTCAAACGTTAAAGTAAGCCCTAGGTAATGGCTGGCGGATATGTTGAGCTCGAGAATAATTCAAGCGGATTCGGTAATCAATCAAATACACCAACAGGGTAACACCACAATACTGTGGTTTGTAACGATAAATAGCATACTACAAAAACTAGACAGAAGCGGAGCTAGGGTAGCAGCGTACGCAGATGACCTAGTGATAATGGTGCCAGGATTCTTTCCAAGCGTGATTAGTGAAATTATGTAAGGATGCCTAAATAAAGTTGGCAGCTGGACAGCAAGCTGCGATCTAGCAGTCAACCCGCGCAAAACTGACCTGATGCTATTCACAGGGAAAGAAAACTCTCACCTTAACCCCGCATGTTGGAGGGTCACACCAGGGGCGTAGCTACCGCCGTATCAGCAGTATCAAAGATACGGGCCCCCCGGGCTACAGGAGCCTCGAACGCGTATAAGCAAAAATTCGTAAAATGTTATCCATTTACTAAATCTGCGAATCGTGTCATCATTCATACATCAGTCATTTAGGCCAGTCAAATTGTCGAAAAACCTCGTTTTTTGCCAATCGACCCATCCGCCAAATAGGAAAAAATATTAAAAATTCCGAAGAATTTGATAAACTATTTTTGGCGTTCGTAGACCTTTGGGAAAGTTTCCAAAATGGCGTCGAAAGAGGGCCAAAAACAGATTTTCGCGTTTTAAAAAAAACTACACATTGTATATTGTGTGCAGCCCACACTAGGCAGTTACCTTCTGGAAGACTTAAAAGAGATCTCTAGACTGAAGATCAGATCATTGATAAGCTTTGTAAATTCCACAAGATGGTTTTAGATATCCGTCACACGCGACCAAACAACCACTGAAGAAGGTTCTTGAGTTATGGCAACAAAACGGCACGACCCAGCGCTAATTAGGTCTCCGGTGGCAGTGGAGGCAGCCCTACACCTAACCTATGAAATAAAGGATAAGGAACACAAGTTTTAAAACTGCTTATTTTTATACAGATTTCTATAATAAGTATTTAGAAACAATCTTTAGTCTCTAAAAACGAATCAGTAACAATTCACTGGTTTCCAGTGAAAATTCACTGGTTGAACCATTGCTTAGTCAACCAATAGGAACACAGCGAAATTTCACTGGTTGAATCAGTAAAATTCACGTAAAAAGGAGAAAAAAAGCTTTTTCTAAAGCGAGTGTCGTTTTCCCAAGCGGGCCCCCATAGCACTGAAATGCTGAAATGCTAACTGGAACCTTTTACAGTCATGAAGATAATAATTGATTAGAATCTGAGTCACATATACATATTTTTTCCCAGGGAATTAGTGACTGGTTGAACCAGTGAAATTTTTACTAATTTATTTTTAAAGAGGGCTTTTTACTGGTTCAATCAGTAAACAGACCCGAATTAACTGGTTTTCCAGTGAATTTATTATGTTTACTGGATGAACCAGTAAAATGTTCACTCTTTCATTTTTAGAGAGTAGACTACTGCACTTGATCAATATTTTCTTTAACCTCAAAATCTAGTGAGGTTAAGCTACGGTTGGTGCAAACATTTTAACTTCGCTGTATTTTTAAATTTACTACTTATTGTTAGAGCATCAATTTTTCTGTTGGCTATGTTCATGTTTATACTATTTTATTTAGTTAATAAATAATGTAACTTTTTTTAAATCATGTCTTGGAACGTTCAAAAACTTTTCTAATTTTTTGACAAATCACAGACAAACCAAAAATGATCAATTAGTTAAGTTTCCTAAAGTGAGCTTAAGTACGCGTATAACAAATTGCAAAAGTTTTGAAGTGCAGCACTCTTGCATCACTCTAATGTAGTGGTGTTTAAGGTACTCCATTATTCAGATATGCATGCCTTTCTTGAATATTAAGCAGCTTATATACATTATCGATCGACTTTATTGGATGACTTTTTTAAATTAACAAGCAATCTAATAGGAGATGATGGAATTTGCATTTGATGGTTATAATGAGACAAGTTCTGGCTTGCTATAAGAAAAAGGGTTCATTGATTAGCAAGTACACGTTAGATGTTTTAAACTACTTGGACCAATGTAATATTACCTTTGAAGTTTATAAGTTTCAGAACGAAAATTGACGAGTTTTTAAAAAAATTCGTTGCTTCTAAAGGAAAAGGCTGTCTTAAATCTGAACTTTTTTCCATCATAAAATGCTTAAACAAATTAAGCTTTTAGTAACAACGTTGTTGTTTTAAAATTACTGCATTTAAAATTAATAGTCTGTTACATTATTATGGCCAAGGGTTGATAGAAAAATATTCATGTTCATATTTAGGTATCGGATTTTTAAATACTAAAAAAAATCAACCGTCGCACAGTGGGGCAAATAGCTCATTTTTTGGACGGGCGATAAAACCTGGGCGGGCGATAAAACTTAAACTGTCTTGTACTATCTGCATAGTAGTTCGGATGATATAAAATGCAACTCACTACAATAACGAAGCCATAAAATATCAAAAGTTTAAGAGAGTTAGAGCTAAGGTATCAAAAAAGGAGGAACGCTTCCGCCTTTTTTAATAACTTTATACGAGTATGTAAATGTCCACCCTATTAAAACTCCGATTTTTTATGGGGTAGTTCAATCTCTGGAATTATTATTTGTACTAATAATCAATCAGTGATTGTACTACTAGTCTTATAGTGATTGTACGAACAGTCAAGTTTAAACGACAGGCCACTAGGTAGGCTGCTGAACCTGTTAAAGCGGTCAGGCCTAGAAATATGAGGTGTAGGGGTGTAGTAATATAAGTGAAGTGAAGGGGCCGCGGTATTTTAAAATCAATACCTCACGAAAGAATAAGAGTCAATCGATCTTTTGTCACGACATGGTTCAATTTCAAGTAGTAAGCTTACCTTGAAGGATAGTTCGAGAATAGTTAAGGTTAAGAGAAGCGCAAATGATGAAAGAGATTGCGGTAAAACTTGCGTTTAAATGCTTTGGTGTTGTATAAATTACTTGATTGTAATGCGTGCAAATAGACAAAATGAAAGAAAATATACCAAATGATAAACCACAATGTTCGTGGACTCTAAGAAAGCTTACGTAAATTCTGAGAGATTCAAGAATATCCTCTAAACTATAACAATTGATAAAATAGACAGTGGAAAGAATGACTTGATAAGTGAAAATACAAAAGCTCCCGCATAGAATAACATTACCCTAGGATAAAAAAAGCAAGTGGACGACTTGGCTTCAATGCTATTCAACTTGGCGGATGGACGGAACTTGACTTGAATGGAGTATAAGAAGAATTAATTGAAATGAATTACATTGACGAATTAATTCAACTATATATTAACATATGCTGGCGATGTACATATTGTAGGACGAACGCTGTAAGTACTACAACAATCATATAAAGAACTTTAAAGATGAGGAAACAGGATTATAAATAAAAACTAAAGGACAAAGCCAAAGCCATGATACAGTTTCAATTTGACATAATAGAACTTCACGAAAGCTGCATAAACGTGACCCACATGAAGAACAAAATAGATGGGCGTGACAGTTTTTTTGGCTTAAGAAAGAACATTAAAATAGAGATTCGTGTACAGAATGTTAAAAATGACGTTTCATTAAGAACTTATTGGAGTTTTGCTCTATGAAGGAAGTGGAATATGGACTATGTCACAAGATTCGGAAAGCAGAATTAAAATATTTAAGAGAAACATCTTAGGATATAGATGCTCTTAATGAAAATGGTAGATGGCGAAGTATGTAGATATAATGCTGAGTTTATCAAGTATATAAGGAAGCTGAACTACAATATTAATACGTTTAGGCACGCAGGCGTCGTATTGGGAGTGATGTGCTTCCTCAGTTGGGAAAAGAAGAACCCATTCCAGAAGAATTGATTCAGAATGCATTTCGAAGGAACAAATTGATTCCTTTTCTGATTCTGGAGAATGCAGAAGGGAATCGAATGTATTCCCTGTTCGTCGCTAAGCGTAAAAAAATTTCCAATCAATTCTAACACCGGGTGTCCACGGGCATTTTTTTTCGGCAATGGTAACTAACAATATTGCTTGAATCAGAAGTGGAACCACTTCAAATGTACTGGAATCAATTCTGAATGCATTCTGTTCGCAACTGGGTCCTTATGGGGGTTCTTCGCATATTACGACGCTTTCCACCTCTCATCCTAAATCTCCTACTACGATCTTCAAGTGGTGACGCTGTTCACTCCGAATGAATGCTGGAAAATCCCGGAAGAAGGCCAACGAATTCAGTAGGTGAGAGAGACACACCCTTGAAAGCCCAAGAAGCCAAGAAGTTAATGTTATCGTCTCGGGTCTGCATGGCAGTAGATACTTTTTTCACTGTCGCTATACCGTTCTCGATTTGTATCTATAATGCGGGCTCTGTCAAGATGGACTTTCCTTTCCTACCCTGATTGTGAGACTTTTATGGGCCAGTTAAAATGCGGATGCCCTGGCTAGACAGGGCTCTGACTTGTATCTATCGGTCAGGATATTGGGGCATCCACCAGTTTGGTGAAGAGGGCCCTTGCCGATTGGACTTTGTTAGTACTATAATTGTTATACCATGCATAACGTTCAATATCCAGGCAAATTTTCAAAATGGGTCGTGAAAAGTTTTTAACGCAGCTGGAACTAGGAAAAATAGGGAAGAGAATATTTCCAAAAGAGAAATCTCTAGAAGGATTGGAAGAAGTGCGAATTAAGTGAATAAATGAAGAGATCTTGAAACTATGGGAAAAATCAAAATAAGGGAAACAGCATGGTAAGAGAACGTCGCCAACGTATTCGAGGCTTTCAATTCAGCAGAGAGACCTTAACATAATTGAAAACTTATTGGGTTGGCTGACGCGAAATGTTTATGAAGGTGGAATTCCAAAATAAACTCTACTTGACAGCCAGAAATAAGGAAGAGTGGAGCAAATACTGCTATCGTTTGTTCGGAAACTATACAAATCTATGCCTTCAAGGATTTTTGAACTACATAGAAAACAAACAAGGAGCAGAAACACATTATCTATATTAATAAAACAAAGTTTCTGTATATATGTATGTACGTATGTAGTATGTATGTGTGCGCTATAGCGGGTGCACCAGTCATCGCAGAGCTTCGAAATTTTGCACCTCGAAGCCCGATTTTCGAAATTCAAAATGGCCGCTGAAAAATACCGAAATTCAAAATGGCCACTCAAATGTGAATTCGCAAATTGTGTTCCGATTTCAATGAAATTGGGTATCTAGGGGTTTTAAAGGTGGCAATTGTGGCCGATTCCAATGAAAGGGGATATCTAGGGGTTTTTAAGGTGGAAAATAACGAATTTATGATCAAAACTAATAAATTTAAAATTTCGAGGCGGCCGAATTTTGCCAAAAAAGTGTCATTTCCCTGACAGTTTTATGCAGAATTACAAATAAATGGGAAGGACCCTCCACTGCCATCACGAGGTTACACGATGCCATCTATCGCATCCAAAAAGTTCAATCGGTAAGAACGGGACGGAAGCTGTGGACTAAGTAAGAAGGGGCAGTGTAACGGCTAACCGAAGAGAGAAAAACTAAATTATAAACCGAATTTTAAATGGGATTTAATGTGGGCTTTCATTTTTGAGGTCCAACCAAGCGTTGGGCACTTGATTTCCATCGGTTCAAGGTGAAACTTGGTATCCTTAGGTTTTTGATACCGCTGAATACGAATATCATATCAAAAATCGGTTTGGACTAATGACAGCTGTCAAAAAAGCTGGCAATAGAAATTAACCATATAAAAGGTATCCAAAATCATATTTTCCAGATTTGTTGTTTCTTTCACTTTTTTCCTACCGCGGACAGTGCACACTTAACTTTTTTTATTTAAAGGGGTTGCGACGCACGCGGGTTTTTTGCTAGTTAATAATAAAAAACACTGTAAAAACTCATATTATTATATTAAATTTTTCCAAAACTCGTAAAATTGTCATTACTTTTCTTCATGAACATATCCTACTGTCGCACTCTTTATAGGATGTTTGTTTGGAAAATGTCCTAAAAATCCCCAAAAAGGGAAACAAGAAATCGGCAAGTCCTGAAAGATATTCATTTTGCCTGAGTAGGGGAGAGACATAAACTAATACCCTGGAAGACAGCGCTCTTAATGACCATTCGAGAAAATATAGCTAAAATATATCCTCCTTCGTTTAGTTTTGTATTCTTTAAACTTCTAGAGAACTTTTGAATGATATTCTGCACCAAAACCTTTTTTAAGCACTTAATTCACATTTCTTAACGCTCATTAAGAGCGCTGTTTGTGCAGGGTATTAATGAGTTCATGTTTAAATCAAAGGATACCGCAAAAACGCCATATTTATACCTGAACCTATCGCGCAGAAGCTTTCATATAAAACTTTTAGATATTCTCTTTGTTCATTGCTTTGGTTAAGACAAATGTTTTATACATAATTTCAAATGTTCTTTTGAAACAGCTCACTTTATGGTCACAAATAAATTTCTTATAAGTCACTGTGAGAATGGTTTAACGAATAATGTTAACGCACTTTTAAACCTTTTTACTTTGCGGAATCAATTAATGGTAATGACTTTTATCACACTCTTAATCGTAATCGAGAAAATTACAAACATAATTTATAGGTCAGTTCCAGGCTCTAAGTATCAGAAAATTTCTGCTTTGTAGATTTATGTTTAAAAAATTCCTTCGTAAAGATAAAGGTAATAAAAACTCTGTTGGAATAAAAATAAGTACCACGGATATCAGATTTATATTTCTTCATAAGAAAGAATGATTTCAAAGTGAAATATGTATGTGAAAGTACCTGCAAGAAAGAGTTAATTTTATCCGACAACTCATGCATGAACTTCACATTGCACGTTATTCAAATCAAAAGACTATTTTTAAACTTGCTAACAATGAAAGATTACTTTTAAAATTGACTTAAGGAGATGATATCAAGACTTCGAAATCAGTTAAGCTCCATAACCGGATGAGTCTCGGTTCAACTCAAGCCAAAAACCAATAAAATCATAAATAATCACTCTGCAATCGCGAGTGCTTAAGTTAGGTATATGTTCGCGCGATTTAAACACAGAAAAGGTGAGCGGCTCTG
Organism: Thereva nobilitata; assembly: GCA_963855945.1. Taxonomy (NCBI): domain Eukaryota; kingdom Metazoa; phylum Arthropoda; class Insecta; order Diptera; family Therevidae; genus Thereva; species Thereva nobilitata. Next base: position 50,294,337 of record OY979694.1, on the reverse strand, counting down.
GATGATTTAGGTGACAACGAAGATTGCTTTACATTCGAGTTGCAGAAAATCCAGCATGTATCATTTCGTTCCCATCACAACCTGAAGATGCCATGATATAGTCTTTCACACTTTCGATAATATTCCCCTTTTCTCTATTTCCTTTGGTTAGCAATTGCCAATATTTATTCAAATTGTGTAACCAACGAAATTACCTAGCCTCATCGATTAAAACCTGTCTGTAAATGTTGCTTTATGTTGGGAATTGTGTAGAGTGGACGTTGTGAATATAGTAGCTTTTTTCTAACAAGCGTGGCAATCATTCTTGCAGGTGTTGAACGTGCATGCATCACGCAACCTTCTCAGGGGAATCAACGACGCTTAATTAAATATTAGGATGAAGGCCTTTTTTGGTAGCTGCTGTGGTTTTTGTGGAATGAAAACTTATTATAACCTTTGGATTTGTTAATTAATTTTAGATGCATCGGTTTATTATCTGATCGTATAAAACACTCCCGAGACATATCATTTAAGTGGACAAGCAATGTTATATTGCTGAGGAAATTAAATACAATCTTTCAGAAATTATAAATTGGATTTGAGCTGTTTTCTGAAATTGGGATTGGAGAGCCTTGGAGCATTTTTATATGTTGATGGTCAACTACTTTTATTTGTAGTACGTTCTTCAAATATTTTTCAGTAATAGAATTATAAATTCAAAATTGTGGGGCCAATATGGCGGACGAATTTTGCCAAATAAGTGTCATTTCCCGGTTAGCTGTATGTAGGTTGTTTATGAGTTGGAAAATCAGAAAATCTTGACATTCTAGCTACAAATGGAAAAACATGGAACATAGTGTATGCTCATGCACCCCAATGTTATGATTGGTCCAATGGATAAATTGTGGCAATAATGTCATGATTTGAAATTTCAAAAAGCACCTGGAATGTACTGTTCCAATGACAAAGCTGATTTGTCACAACTGAATATTCCATCTTAGTCACTTGGGGCTTATGTGGATAGAACTTCTTCGTTGTCCGAACATGTTTTACTAGTTCCTTTATTTACCTTTGATGGGTGCAGCGAGGCGCAACGGGTTTCAGCTAGTTATTAATATTTCACATATTTCTAAGCGGTCTATTTTTCTTTGCATGTCTTCTCTTGAATGAGCTAGAAGTACGATATCATTTACGCATTTGTACCATTCTCCAGCGGATTCCTCTTGCGTTTCTGTTGCTGGCTTTCTTAATTATTTCGTCAAGTACGAAGGTAATGTATAATGGTGACTTTCATTCTAAAGATTGCTCTACTATTAATCTTAAGGTGTTTGAGTTGTCTATATATCCGCGACCTTTCCTAAATCCTACTTGTTGTTATCTTAGCTGGCACTCTATTTTATCTTCAAATCTTCAAAGAATTATGGAGGCTAGTACTTTTGCTACCATATTTTGTATGGTAATACTTCTCCAATTTCCGCATTATTTTAGATCTCCTTTTTTGGAAAGTTAATAATTATTGCCTCCTTCCATTGGCGATCTTGGAGGATCAATGTTGGCTTTGAGCAGTTCAGCTGGAACTCCATCTGAGCCTTCTGATGTCTTATTTTTCAGTTTCACCATTGCTTTTTTGACTTCTCTTAGTCTTATCTCTTCTCTCCACAGGGCCGTCCTAAGATATTCGGCGCCCGTGGGCTACTAAAAATAATGCGCCCCTCTGCGTAAGCAAATACACGGGACATCGGGGGAGGGGTGGCCGGCAAAGTTATACAAAAGTGTCAGAACTAGAAAAAGTCAATTTATTACGATTACACTAAATAAAAACTTAATTCATTTAATTTTCTGGGTCCCAAAGAAGTCCGTAAATATTTTTTTCTTTTTCAGTGATTCGTCGGTGCTATTCTTCTTCTTTTTCTTCGATGACTCTACAGCCCAATTCGAGCCTTGGCCTCCATCAGCTTCTTCCTTCAGACCTCTCTCTCTGTTGCCCAGCTTGCCTCCAGTTTCTGATGTTTAGGAGTTTTGCTGCATCAGCCTTAACACTGTCTTCCCACCTTGACTGTGGTTTGCCAACTGGTCTTTTGCCATCTTGTAGTAAATATAGGGCTTTCTTTGGTATCCTTGAGTCATCCATTCTTTGGACATGGCCGGCCCAACATAAGCGTAGTAGCTTGGCATGTGTTGAAAGGTTACACTCTTTGTATAGATCGTACAATTCGTGATTGTAGCGTGTTCTCCATGCGTTATCTTCATTAGTTGGGCCGTATATCCTTCGGAGAACCTTCCTCTCAAATATATCCATCTTATCTGCGGACTTTTGGGAGAAACTCCATGCTTCACACCCATACGTCGCTACTGTGCGTATGATTGTTTTATAGATTCTTATTTTCGTTTTTCTGTGGATGTCTCTCGATTTCATTACTGGTAGTAGTGAGAAGTATGTTCTATTCGCGGTGTTTATTCTTCTTTGCACGTCTATCGTCTCATCGTTGTCTTCGCTGACTGTGGACCCCAGGTAGTTAAATTTGGTCGGTGCTATTAGTAGTGGCAAAATGTACTTAAAAAAATGCATAGGGTTGTAGCCACGTTAGTATAAAGACTCAATTTTCGAGTCAATTATTGTCCAAACTGATTCCGCAGTAGATATATTTTGTTTATTTTCCAATAAATATAAGTGTTTAAAATGAGGGCATTCTTCAATATAATTGTTTTCTAAATCGTTCATATACTTTTCGCACAACTTTGTAGCATTCTTACTAATTGTGTCTACATCTAAATTTTTTACATTGACCAGAAACCCAAATTTTGAGTAAATGGTATCATAGGCACACTTTTACTTTTGTAGATTTTGAATAATAGCTTAATATGTATTTGGCCAGTTCTACTAGAAAGAGAATAAAATTTAATTATTTTGGAGATTTAATCATTAAATCGTTCGATTGTAACCAAATATAGCCGTTCCTATGCTGGTTTCAGACGCCTTTCTTTCAATAGCCAAAGCGGAAAACGAACCGATTTTAAGCTGACGGGGAAGTGATAAAAAATCGGGTCGCCTCAGTTAATTGAAGAAAATCTTGGCGAAAAAAGGAACTGAATGATCTTTACAGCTTTTCTGGCAAAGAAACACTTATGATTATTACCTTAAAATAAGGTTCCTAATGCCCCGGCTTCGCCGGCGTCAGTTCAATAATATTCAGTTTAATCCACATAAGTGGCTTCACCGGCTAAAGTCCAGTTCAGTGCTTAAAATTGTTGTTGCTTTTCTGCCACAAGTCAGAATTGTAGAAGCTCACTGGAATAGTTTTCCACTGTTCCAGTTGATTACTTTCTTTTGAGCGAGCTTTTTCGTTCAAGCTCGATTTCATGTTCTGTGGGGCGAACTCAGGCTTTATTTTTCCTGATTTCTAAATGTGAAAAAGTATGGGAACTCAGGCAAAAATTGAAGTTCAGTACAGCAATTTGCTCGAACTTGCGCAGTTGGCCGGTGAAGCCGGGGTATTAAGAAGATTGCGTGTTAAACGTCAGTATGCGCACTTAAATTTTCGATTTTGCAATGCCGGCCCACAGGGAAGTGATAATTTTGACTAGGTAGTTTTGAGCTATAAATTTTTGTTTGAGATAAGGGACTTTGAATGCCCAATTAGAAACCATTGTAAACCTTTATTTGAAATTAACTTTAAGGACATAACTTGAATAATGATGAATCTGCGACCCGAGCCCACTAAAATTCCTTGATTTGTAGAACTGCCCATTTATGCGAAATTCGTTATTGGCATCAAATTTGACTCGTTTTGACGTATTTTCGTCGTACTGTTTTTTTCTTTTGCGTATTCGTTTGCGCTCATCACATCCGGAAAATTTTGTACCTTCAGATTTGTAAAGGTTAAATGATTCTGCATTTCGTTTCGACTGATCAGATTTTTCTAAAGAAGCGTATAATTCAATAATGCTTTCACTTGTATTAGCAACTTTTTTAAGTGATATATCTATTAGTTTTATCTATGATTTAGAATATTTCGCTCCAAAATGCTACCATAATAGCAGTTTTCAGTGAATTGAACTCATTTCACAAGCCCTCAGCTTCAACTTTTGTTGCAGGCCCAACAGAAATTGCCCATTATATAGACCATTTAGCCCTGTGGTTAGGGTGGCCTTGTCCCTCCATACTGATTGACATTCACTGATCTCTCTCTGTTGGTTTTGTTGTGTATAGTATTGACGCTATCTTTGTGTGTGATCTTCCGTAGATGTAAGCAAACGTCCTTCTGAGTCCAACAAGGGCTGTATAGCTGTTGCATATTGCTATAGTTTGCTGGTACCTCTGCTTCTCTACCAATATTTTCATAAAACTTCCTTTTATTTCTTCTTACAGCAAGTTTGCTTTCTATTTCTTTGCGTTAATATAATATTTTAGCGTGTTCTTAGTTTTAATCCCTCTTATCTGGTATTCAATAATTTTGTCCTTAACACGTCCCTTTCTTTGATTTTTTTCCATGCTTCGTCTAAGATCCGTTCTGTGCCTGCCGCTTGAGCACATCCTGCGACTTCTCCACCTGTTTCCCTAAATATTTCATGTATATTTTCAAGGATTTGTGATCTTTCGTTGTATTATTGATACCAATTCACTTTTTGTTCTTTCTTCATCCATTTTAGTTAGGTCGTCTCCTATATCCTATGTGCAACCGGCTTCAGTCTTATATCTCCTGCACGAAGTGGGTGATTGCTATCAATATACGCTACTCTTCTCGTTCGCATGTCAAGAATTGACTGCTTCAATTTTCGACTGATACAGATATAGTCCACTTGATTTCTGTACCTTCCGTTTGGAGAGGTCCACGTATATTTATGTATATCTTTATGGGGGAATAATGTTCAATGACCAACTTATACTCTACACACAGTTTTATCAGTCTGTCTCCATTATTTTTTGTTGATGTGCTCAGATCATCACGATCAGTTTCTGTACTTCCCTATCAAATGTTACTTTTGCGATGAAATCGCCTATCATTAATATATAAAATATATCCCTGCCTACTCTAGTATCGCTTGCTCCTTGACTACCTGACTATATAGTCCAGGGAATCTAGGAATGACTCAATGATAAAGTCCAAAAAATGTGGTCGGGTAGAAGAAAAAATTCTAAGAAACATAGCGTTTTTTGCATCTTTCCAGCTGGTGCAGAACATAACCTAAAAAATCGGAAACAGTCGAAAAAGAGGTTTTTCGCATTTATAAAAAAAAAAACAAAGCAATATACAAAAAAAAGTTAAATTAGAAAGTTGTAGAGAATAAAAATATCTATCGAATGACACTTGTTTCATACAATTTCGTTGGTTGTAGCCCGGGGAAATCGCCAAATTGCATCGAAAATCGTCGTTTTTTGTTTTCGCTGTGAACGGTACAATTTTTATTATAATTATTTGTAATTAACACATACTGTTACCTCTGGCAAGTAGAAAATGAGTATTTTTGAAAAATTGAAAAAAATTTAAAATTGCGTCTTTTAGAGCGAATTTTCGGAAAAAAGGTCTTTTTTTAAATCGCTCATTGCCCAGGATTGGGATGGCCTAGAGAAACAAACCGGGGCTTAAATTCTTCATAAAGGATTGTACTATCATGCGTCGTAAGAAAAATTTTGTTTTATCTCTTTATAACCTCAAATAAAATGAATAAAAATCAAGTTGTTACATTGCAAGGGGAACTGCATATTAATTGTTATTTACTTACTTGTTACATTGTAAAGGACACTGTATTGTTACCATTTTTACATACTTAGATGTAATGATTGTAATTTTAATTTTTGTCATGTAATTTACTTTTTTCGTTACAAAATTTTTTCATTCATTGCATAACATTGTATGCTTCAACATTAAATAGTTTAGTGAAGTATTTTGTTCTTATGGAATTGGTGTTTGAAATGCGTAGAAAACATGATACCATTTTTTCATGCAACAGGTCATCATTTGTACGCGAAATCTAGTCACTTGTATTTACAAGATATGCACGAGTTGCAACAGAAAATGGACATTTATGAGTACGATAAGTTTTGTAAAAGAGGCTTCTTTACTATAAGACGAACTGATAAAGCCTTTCAGGGATATTTACAGACATGACGATTGAACAAGTACTTATGAAAGCAATCAAGATGAGCGGCGGTATAACACGCGGTCGAGGTATAACCGAACAAGTAGTGGCTAAGTGGATTTTATCTAGCATAGTTTTAGTTGAAGTTTGCAATGAATTGGAAAAATATACAAATTACAGTCATGAAACATCCGAACAGCACGTCGATACTAGAATTTCTCGTATCAAAAGAGATTCGGATGATCTTGCTAAGGTTAAAGAATTTTTCACAAAATTGGACCATTCCAAGAGTCGGACGCTGTAATGTATTTAAATTCCTAACTTTATTTATGCCAAAACCATGAATGTTGTAATAAAAATGAAATAATAAAAAATATTAATGAATATAAAAACTACCTGACAAAAGTCATAAGTTTGGCATTATTGGCATTTTCGAAATCATCCTGATTTTTATTCATTTTATTTGAGGTTATAAAGAGATAAAACAAAATTTTTCTTACGACACATGATAGTACAATCCTTTATGAAGAATTTAAACCCCGGTTTGTTTCTCTAGGCCATCCCCATCCTGGGCAATGAGCGATTTAAAAAAAGACCTTTTTTCCGAAAATTCGCTCTAATAGACGCAATTTTAAATTTTTTTCAATTTTTCAAAAATACTCATTTTCTACTTGGCAGAGGTAACAGTATGTTTTAATTACAAATAATTATAATAAAAATTGTACCGTTCACAGCGAAAACAAAAAACGACGATTTTCGATGCAATTTGGCGATTTCCCCGGGCTACAACCAACGACATTGTATCCAACAAGTGTCGTTCGATAGGTATTTTTATTCTCTACAACTTTCTAATTTAACTTTTTTTTGTATATTGCTTTGTTTTTTTTATAAATGCGAAAAACCCTTTTTTTCGACTGTTTCCGATTTTTTTAGGTTATGTTCTGCACCAGCTGGAAAGATGCAAAAAACGCTATCTTTCTTAGAATTTTTTCTTCTACCCGACCACATTTTTTGCATATCGATAGCATGGATTATGTGCTTTTTCGTACTTTCCCTGGACTAATATGAGCTTGATATTACTTGCAGCGTTTATTTCGCCAGAGCGCGGCTATCTCATTTCAAATATTGTAAGCATCATCACTTTGTATTCTTTCATTTCTTCTTCGATCTGAGGGAGTCTAGATGCTTCTCTCATTGTTCTTACTTTCCATAATCCTAATTGTCGTCGTAGACAGCAAGGAAAGGGTGGATTTTCAAGCAGGATGGACCACATCACACATCTGATACAGTGTCAGTTTTTAATCATACAATATCTCCATTACTTAGTAGCCCCGCAATTTCACTAATTAAAATTCCAAGTAAAAATGTTTGGCGCTTCCTGAAAAAAGAAGTGCTCAAATTTCTACATCGGCATTTCGCCCGATCAAATTAGATCATGGTGAACGGGCTAAAAATATAAACAATTGTTCTAATAAAAATCTAAAATTAGAAATTACACGTTTTCAGTCATCAAGCCATCATAAAATCACGTCTAGATATATCGACACATTATCTTTTTAATGGATTGACAGATTATTCTAATCATGATATAAAATGGAACTTAGCTAATACTTTTGCGCTGTAATTGCTTTGATTGATGATTTAAACTTATCTTCGATAAATATTTTTCGCAGAGTAAATCGCAATAATATTTTGGTAATAATTTGAAGAGTTTCAGTAATTAACTTTAATTATAAATGTTCAGTATTTTTTTAATTAACCTTTTGAGCTTTAGTTCTTTTTACCTGTATTAAAATTTTGAATCCCTTCATAGACAAATTCAAGCAATTTACATTTATTTACCTCGATTTTTTGAAAATCATTTTAAGCTCATCAATCTGGATTAGCGTAGGGCATTACTCTTTTTTTTGATAACTATACTCTGTGTAGTTTGGTTTATTATTTTTCTTACCTTACGTAGCTCCGAGTGTCTACGTTTTAAATATCTACTTAAATCCCCACGATAAAATCTTCTAACTGTTCATAGTGCGCAAGTCTTTTAAACCGAAATCTGGTCCCATCTACGCTTAAATTCAGTAGATAGCGTGTGTTTCGGTAGCATGTCTATTGTTTTGTCTAGTACAAATGTTTAATTTGATTTATCTTTTGGCCTTTATTTGTGTTCCTTTTTACTCGTTTCTGACCTGATACCAGTAAGTAAACAACTTACTTCTGGTAGCAATATCGTGACTTTGAAGTCGGTATCTCATGAAATATGTAGCTTACTCCTTATGATTACGCATTGTAAGTAACAAATTTAGATTAAGGTAAAAGTGAATAAACACTTTATGCAATGAGATTATTCTTTTCGGCTCTTACAGCTCTTCATAAACATGAAAGATTTTTTTTTATATGTACTTAAAACTTTTCGGTTCGCGTTGTTATATCATGAAAAAAAGTTCGTCATGTATATAATTGAGCAAAATAAATCAAAATTGCTAAAGTAATATTCTAGAGCGAAGCCATTCGGAAAATAGGTATTTACAGGGTTTTATAACAGTTCTAAAATCATTCTATTACCTTGTAAAAATATTCAAATAAATTACTTACTATTTCAATTAATAGCAAACTAACAGATATTTTGGGTGGTTATGCCTACAGATAGAGCAATCGATTAATGCATATATTTGCTCTTTTTCATATGGTTTCTACAATGTAAAATGATTTTGGGTTAATTTATTCAAGAGAAGTGCGCAATACTTTATAGGAAGACACCACTTAATTTTTTAAAATTCAAAAAGCCTATCATGTTATAAATACGAGTTAAAAACTGACAAATTGAGAATAGTAGATTAAATAGAATTAGATATACAAAATAATTTTAGAATTGATAGAACAATAAATGTAATGCAACAGAAAAAATCTGTCAGTACAACGAGTAATTGAGACATATTTTCAACCCGTTCGTCATATGAATAACAAATATTATATAATTAAATTGAGGTAGTATTTGCCGCTTTTGTTTCTTTGATGAATGTTAAAACAATCCTTGGAAAACCTAAAGAAAAAATCATCCAAAAAGAATCCAGCTGTAAAACTTTACAGAAATACAAAAAGCTTCACAGTCACGTTATCCGATTTAATACTGAAATCAACAGGAGAAAAATGTCCAATGGGTCCATAGAACGTGTGGGATTATTGGCAATATCTTTTGTGCAAACTACTAAAAGGATTTATATTTACCTATAAAATAAAGTTCTCTGGAAAAAATTCAGCAAATAATCACGTACTATGAAACTTTTTTAAGTGAAGGACGAGCAGTTTGTATGCTGTTTTTTTTATCAGCCGTTCATACTTCACCTACTATGAATGGCTTGTGATAATAAAAAGAGGAGTATTCCATAAAAATATATAGCATATATCTATCCGATTAAAGCGTATCAGTAAACTGGATGTGTAGACATTTCGAAGTCGGGGAAATACTCTAATTATTGCCTATAGTGCACAAAATTAGTTAAGAAAGCCAATATTGAATTCTCTTTAATTATTTTATGCCCTTTTCGCATTAGCAACTTATTAGCACTATTTAAGCACTCACACAAGTTGTACATATTCCTAGAGTGAATCAATAAGGAAGTGTTTCAGTAGAATAATAAAGCAGGAATTGAGTGGTTGCAGCAATTAAATGAAATAGAAGATTAGAAATAGATTTGACTCAAGGTAAGGAAGCAAAGACACATTTTGAATTACTTTTAATGGGTGCATCATACTGATATAATATTCTCATTACAGATTTTTGTATGTGCCTTTAGTGGTTTTTTATATATTATAAAATTTTCAGCTTCAATTTTGTCTTGTAACTTATAAACTTTCGGAATGGTGGCTGAAAATATAATAAGTAGAGAAGGAAGACCAGCAAGGCATGAATGGTTTGATACAGAATGTAGAATACAGATTGTAAGGAAAAGTCGCGCATCCAAAAAAATGATAGATATAAACACAAGATAAAACGTAAACGCGTACAAACAATCAAGAAGAGCAACAAAAGATTTTCTGAGAAGAAATAAAAGAGAGTACTTCCAGAGAAAATTAAACAAAATATGTACATAGCTACCACAACAATAAGGAAACTAGGCTCTTTTATAAAGAAGTTCATATGATTGAGAAAGGGTACAAACCTTGGAACACCAGTATCAGAAATAAAGACAACGTTACAATACATTGAAAAATCCAAAGTTCTTCAAAATGGAAGGAGTTCTTCCAAGTGCATTTTAAAAATGACGAAGAAGGAACAGCGACACTATTAGCCGTGTTCCTTTTCTACTTTTAAGTACTCCGGAGTAAAAAATTAAAGGAACGCAAAATTTGTCGATTTGAGTAAAACCTATGAATTCTCTGTGAGAGCAGGAGTAGTTCTAAGTAAATACGAGTAAAAAAGAGCAGAAAAGGAACACGGCTATTATCTCCAGTAACATCAAACTCGAACGCACAAGATACAGAAGAAAAGGAAAGCGGAACACGTACTTTTGACAAAGTAAAAGAAACTATCAAGAAAATGAGGAGCACCAAAAACCGTTGTGAAGATAATACTGCCAGACAGAATTAAACCAAACACAAAAAATGTTCTTGGTGAATACAACCTATGCGGTTTAAGAAGCAACAGTACGGCAGTTGATGAATTATATACAATTAGAAGGAAAGGTGCTGGGAACAAGATATCTCTTTACATACACTTTTCTATTGACTTTGAAGCCAAATAGACGGAGAACTCTGGGCTGAAATGCATCAACTAGAAATCCCAGACAAACTATTCTAATTATGCAAAATGTTATATGAAAATAGCAGAGCAAAAATCAGACTAGGCAAAGACACATCTGAGGAAATAAACTTATAAAAAGGTCGTGGACAAGGAAATGCATTAGCAGCGATACTATTTAATATAGCATTGGAGATAGTATTCAAGAGATCTTTGTGAATCTAACAGCTTAAACACAAAAGCTAGATCTAAAAAGAAATCAAAATAAGATAAGATATAGTATAGACAATAAGTAAAAACAACAGTGAAACGAGAAGAGTAGGTGAAAACATCACAATAGAATCATTTATCTGATACTAAATAACGACAATAACGTAAACAGCGAAATAAATAGACGGATTTAAACAGCTAATAGAGCATACCATACTCAAGAGCAAGAAACCGGATGGCACCGACCTGGTATACGAAAAAAGGCTAACGATTTAATATTATATACCTGGAATGTAAAATTACTGTATAGGACACGAGCACTTCGAATACTCCTGGAAATATTTGATAAATATAAAATGGACATTCTGGCTATACAGGAGACTTTCTTAAACGGGCAAGAAATAATAGAGAAAAGAAAACACACTATATATTACATTTGTCACACAACATAACATACAATGGGAACAGGATTTATAGGACTTTAAAAATATTAATCCGAGAAGCTGCTATCTACGGCTAAAAGGAAATTTTTTCAACTGTAGCATTATCAATGTAGATTCACCAGCTGAGGAGAAATTAGAGGGAGAGAAAGATGAGTTTGACCTGCCCGTAGTGAGTGGTTCGACGATGAATGCAGTATAGCAACAGAAGAGAAAAATAAGGCGTGTAAAAGAAAACTAGAAAGACGTAACACTCGAAACGCAGAAAAAGAATGCTTACAGGAAGAGAAGAAAAAAGCGTACATAACAGAAAGAAAAGAGAATACGAAATGCGCAAGATGGATGAACTAGAAACCCTTCAAAGCGAGGGAGAAATAAAGCAGTTCTACAAGAAAATAAAAGAGGATAGAAAAGAAGTTAAACACTGATATGTTATGAGTAGGGCTGCCATCCGTCCGGGTTTGTCCTAGTGTGAAGGGCGTCCGGGGACCGTCCGGGCGGGGTTTTAAAAAGTGTCCGGGTAAAAACCGGGCACTTTTTATGTCCGGTGAAACCCGATTAATTGAATGATGTTCTACAAACATTTCCATTGCAAATAAGGATGTGTCCGATATTAATGACAAAACTATTTCGACAAGCTAAGCTCTTTTTGGTTCGAATATCATGCTCTACTTTAAATATTTTGGTAAACAAAAAATTGGCATCACATTAAAACTCCCTGAAATAAAATGTATCTACTAAAATGAGAAGTCGGAAACAGTTGCTGACATTATACTAAAACAACTTGAGCATAGCGACAATTGCAACACCAACTTCGGTGGGAACAATAGACTAGGGACAAATAATAGGCCTGTATGTTTGAAAAAAGTTTTTACTTTTAGTAAAAAGTTTTTACTTCACAGCTGTTTGTTTTAGATGTCGAGTAAAAACTTTATATTTCCCCTCTTACTATTTTTTACACGAGCTTGAAAAATACTACTGTAAACATTTCGAAAGATACACTAAATTTTTACTTGACTTTTACTCGAGAACTGTTTGTTTGAATTCCCCACTTCTTTACTATTTTTTACTTAACAGCAGTTAACGATTTTTACTGGGATTTTACTTGACTTTCAAACATACAGACCTAATGTCTTCCATAAGCTGAATTGTAAACTTAAGGCCTGGACATGTAGCCGAAGCCACGGTATACAGAAACAAGGTAATGTAATGGAGAAATGTCATTTGAGTGCTGACGTCACTTGGCACGCTCTTCCCATATAAAATCGGAATTGTGTTGTTGTTTCTACATTAGTGCTGACGTCACTTGGCACGAAATTTCTACGATATTCGAAGCTGTCAGTCTCGGTTACATTACCTTGTTTCTGTATACCGTGGCCGAAGCGAAACGAAAATGAATCGGAATCGAAACGAAATCTAATAAACTCCAAATATTGTTGGCATAGGATGATGTTCTTCCCATATACTTCGCAACGCTGTGCATCATGGATGCGAGCTACTTCCTATTTTTTGTAATAAGATCAGGCTTAGAATCACCCCTTGTACTACTTACTAGTCCGTCATATCGTTTAAATCATGGTGAAATTTCAAGTAGTAAGCTTGATTTGAAGGATAAAAGAGAAAGGATAGGTAAGGGGAGACTTGTAGATTGTAGCCGGCTAACTGGCTGGAGGAGGACTTGTATCTCTTGAGGAATCCCAGGCATTGATATGCTTGTTTGGTTATTTGGAATATGTGATTATCCTATTGACATAGAGACGATGATATTGAAAATAACTTTTTCTCAATTTGCACCGTTCGAACAGAAACTCTTAAGGAATGCTGCGCAGCCAGTAATTGATGTTTTAAAAAAATTTTCAAGGGTGTCCCGGGGAAAAACTAAATTTCACCAAAATTTCCGGGGTTTTCGAAGATTTTGTCCGGCGTCGGCAATTTAGGTGATGGCAACCCTAGTTATGAGAGACATGAAGGAAAATATTTTAAGCGAGACAGAATAACATTTCAGTAAATTTTTGGATCAACATGAAGAAGGACATAGGGGACACATACTTCATTATTACGAAAGAAGCAGGAATGCTGAAGTAGTATCAGAACCTACGGTACAGGAAGTAGAAGAAGGTATAACAAAGCTTAAGTCTGTTCAGGTAATGACATATGCAGATGACATAGTCATCATAGGCAGATCAATGGCTGCAGCAAAGGAAACCTTTGTGACGCTGGAAGAAGCAGCTGTAAGTAAGTAAGTAAGACCAAAAACATGGTACAATGTAAGAAAGGACCTGGCAGCATGCTCCCTAGCAAGAAACTGGATGTTGGAGAGTGAAAACTGAGGATGCTAAAACTCGCTGTAGTTACGTGGCCATCTGAGGAAGATGACTTATAAAATATTTTTTAATTAAAGATAGCTTGTATACAACACTTATTATGTCAACATTTCTTTCTTAAATTGAAACTAATTTGGCTGTCGGTTTGGTACCTCATAATATATCCACCTTCAATTGCCACACTACAAAGTGTCAACGAAATTAGAGCAGTTGGCAAACTATTATAATAATCTCTCTAAGAGTCTCTTTCATTAAGCTCCCTATTTCTATCCGAATCTATTTCAACAACAGGTATGTAAATATTTTATTATTAAAAATACAAGTTCTATTCTACTTTCAAATAAGTTCCTTCCGACGTTCCATGCCATTGGATTTTAATATTAAACTGCATAAATATCATTTACAAGTTCGGATAGTAAGCAACATGTTGTCATGCTTAAACTTACCACAACAAGTGCACAAAGTGAGCCCAACAAGGAGCCTGCTAGAGCATCTGACCAATGATGCTTGTAATCTGAGACCCTACTAAGAGCTGTGTACCACGCCAACATGATCAGTAGGAACTGCAGGAAATGTTTGACCAACTTTGAACCTCGCCAAGTCATTCTCGATTGCAAGAAAAGCTGCAAAATAAAGAAATTTACTCTTTAACTTATATGCAATAATAAAATTAAAAGTAAGGATTACTTACTGCACAGTAGACCATTGTGAATGCTGAGAAGCTGGAATGTCCGCTTGGGAATGATAAACGCATTTCCTTTAGCATGCGAGGACTGGAATCTTCAGAGTTGCATGTGAATTCCTCAATGTATTTTCCGTAGTTAGTCGAGGAGTCACAGGTGGTTCCGTCTGGCATCAGTGGCTGGCATACCTGAAATAGTTAAGGTGTTAGTTTACAGTTTATAGAATTGCTCATTTTAAATCGGGTTTATATAGTATTAAAACCGCAATATGTTTGCAATAAGGAAGAATTTATGTTGTTCCCGTGGTAATTCCAGTTATGGGCGAAGTGAGAAATTGACTTTTAAGTTGCATCAATAATTAATTTGTTTACTTGAATGTGTAATTATTTGAAACAAATTAGCTTAGTCAATTCTAGAGGAATATAGCTTTCATAATTAGTGACGATAAATTGGCATATTTTAATAATAAGTTATAAAAACTAACATAAAAGTGGCGCCAAAGGAATCAATTACCATATTTCAGTACCGAGTGAATCAACGTTATGAAAATATAATAAAAAATTGGCAGCTTTGCTTCCAACAAACTTAAATGGGGTGGGAGTGAAAAAGTTTTCAATGCAACTAAAGCACTCATTGTTTGCTCTATAGCAGTGAATTTAAATCAAGATTTGTTTCGTTAAATATGTAAATTTGCCAAACGATAACTTGAAAAGTGCTTGTTTCAGAAACTTTACTCCAAGACTTGGAAAACTAGCAGCATTTTAAAGGAAAAATGGTAAACAATTTTAATACTTCGAAACCATATAGCTAAAGTTTACTATGGAGATGTGTACATAGATAGGTATCAGTGATAAAAGGAGTGCATCCTCTAACGGTACGAAGGGAGCGTAATTTGCTTCACAAAAACCTATGCAACTTTCGTAGAAAAAATGGCAATTTAGCAACTGTTAGTTTAAATTTAAAGTCATTTGTTGTTTGAGTAAGAACGTACGTTGCATTAAAGAAGAGAAAATGTCTTGGATTTAATTAAATTATCGCGTTTTACACCTTAGCTTGCATTTAAAAGTATTATTGTTATATGTTATGCTTTGTTTTATATCTTTTTATTGTATCCATTATCTGAATTCGAATTCTGAGTAGCCCGGACAGTTACATATACTATTTATAATATGGACGATTGTTGGTTAAAGTAAAAAATACCAATTATCCACTATTCAGTTGATTTTCTGCGTTAGACAAGACCTTGCGGCTTTTTAACTTGATGAGATTTACTCAAAATTTATATACTGATCAAAAGAAAAAGGCAAGTCAGCATACCATTGCAGCAGAACATCTCGCCCGGCCGTCCGATCTAAAGTCGACAAACCCAGCACAGACTGGAGATGAAACATGGTGTCTTTACCTTAACATGATGCTTAGGAAGCAGTAAATGAATCCAGCAGAAACTCTAAAGCCCCAGGATCAAGTAAGTCATCACGAAGAAGATAATGATCTGCGATTGTCGGGACTGGGAGAGACAGGTACACGAAAAGACAATGAAAGAATTTTTAGGTAGACATGTTTCATCGAGTTAACGATATTGTTTAACAATATAGATAATATCAATATAAAAACAGAAGCTTATTGCCCAACCTCATATTAAAGCAATGGTGGATTGATTGTAAGGTTTTAATTAAAAATATTTTGTACGTGTTGTAGATTTTGAAACAATTCGCTTAATTTTAATATCACGATCTTAACTATGTCTCTCGATGTCCATTAAAATGAACATAGACGAACTTGAAATTGACACGGTTAAAAATAATGAGGCAAGATGATGTTGCGATGTTTGAAAATTCTAAAATTTAATTATTTCTCACATATTGCAACAAATACGTAAAAGCGATTACTTTTGCAAGTTACTATTACATCGTTGTAAAACTTCTGCGGTTTTTGTTTAAAAATTATGACTGATTTAAGATAGTTCTGCAGGGATGGATAAAAATGGTAGATGGATAGTGCAAGGTCGAACGAAAGATATCCAGGGTTGCTATAATGGCTAATAACGCTTTCGCTGGTAATAAATTTGGTCCTCGTTTTTTAAACGACTATTTCAATAACATTATTTGTGAAACAAAAAGATTGGAATCAATCGTTCTTCAGGGGGAGCCATTTCATGATGAACGATCACATAATATAACATCATTTTGGGCTTTGGAATCACTTGCGGGCATTCCTCCTCATGTTGTACCATCACGCAATAGGACGCATCGAAATTACGTCTATCTCTTTTCAATTCTATCATTCATGTAGCACAAAAACGCGAGTGAATTTCTTATACTCAAGTTCTAGTAAATAATTTACTGATTTACTATAAGTTGATGAACTTTTTAATTGTCTTGTTTAATTTTTTGTTAGATTTCAACAACCTGTTTTGTCTTCTTAGTCGAACGTTTAGGTAAAATTTGTATTTCGAAAGCATTTTTCTACAATTGAATCGGTTATTTTGAAAAGGGCTGAAGTCCACTTTTATAAATTTTTCAGTAGGTACAAAAAACTGTATATTTTCTTGTAAGGTGGCATTAATAACCACTTCATTTACCATTCAATAGACACCTACTTAGCTTTTTATTCTGTTATATTAATAACAAATATAAATTAGCCGGAATAGAAACAGAGCTCATTTTGAAACCTGGACTTAAGTCCTTTTCAAAATTTACGTGGATATATTAAACAAAGTAGCCCATTTAAAACGTGGGGTATGATGCTCCGAACGCCCCACGTATCGAGACGACTTGTACTTTATGTTTAGGGCGCTGATCACGAAAATCGGGGTCCCAGGGTTCTAAAATGGTCGAAACACCCCAATCTCCAAAAACCCGAACTTTTTAGGTGTTTTCTCAAAAATGCTCTGGAATGTGCAAATTGTGTCGAAAATTGGCAAATTTAGTGCGTCTATAAAAACTGAGCTCATAGTGTATGGTAACGGGTGAATAGAAGGGGTGAAAACCACCCCTAAATTGACATAAAGATGAAAAATCCTGGAAATTTTTTGTTCACTTCTTTATGTGAACGCTGATCCCAAAATTGACCCATTTTTTCACCCTCTAGGGGTGAAAACTACCCCTAATAGTGCCATTCAAAACCGGGGGGGAGGTTATCGAAACATAACACCGTTAAGAAAATCGAACACCATATGTTTTTTGGTCGCTGATCACGAAAATCTGGGTCCCACGATCCTAAAATATGGGCGTCACCCTTAAATAAGCAAAAAAACTCCCCTTTTTAATGGTTTTTTTTCGCGATAATTTCAATAATAATCAAAAATAATCCAATGAAATACACTTTTTTCAATATTTATTTTTAGGTGGTTAATTTTATACCAAATCAAGCCAAATCTTATGATAAGGGGAATCATAACAGAACTCATGAAATTGTGACATATTAAAGTGCATTTTCTTATCTCTAGGAACTTTTTTTCTAACTAGTCGCGGACTTCTGCCCTTTTCAAAATATATGGCAAGTGACAGATGACCATACCTCTGTAACTATATACTGGATTAGTGCTGTTTTCGGTGAAAACGTGCGGCGACCATAGATAGACACTTCTTCATACTTAACTCAGTTTTGGTAATTTGTGTGAATTATGCCCTTTTCAAAATAACCGATTCAATTATGGATGATTTTTTTTATATTTCTCTCTTACTTCTACTTAATTTTAATATAGAACAATTTTTAACACATTTTATAGATTTAAGTTTTGTTCCGATTGCCATATAACAAATAGTAGTGTTGCTCGGTGCAATTAGAAGTTCGTTAATGAAGCAACTTAAGGATATCCACCGACATGATACAAAAAAGCCTTTTCGTAAACCTTTCAAATGCCCGGTGTCTGATCTTACCGAGAGCGGACACTGCAAAAAACGGTTATATCTCTTGCTTGTTGTATAGGTGTTGTATCGAATTCTCAATCGAGTCGCATGCTCAGCAATCGGTCAGTGCCTTGCGATGATGATTCTGGAGCGACATCATCAGGAGATCCCGTGATATCTGATTGATCAAGTCTTTCTAGTGTTGGCTCATCCACCTAAAGCATGCTTGAAAGGAAATGCATCTTTGATAGAGGCACACGGCTTTCTATACATTTTCCACTGGTGTGTTTACTAGATTTGCTTCTAGTCTGATCAATTCATCTACCTTCTGGTTGCACTCGATATTCCTGTATAGTACATATAGACCACAACTACTGGCTACTTGAATATCCGATAACAGGATTACCCTGGCAAGAAATCGAGAATTACATTCATTGCTGCAGTAGTAGGCCAGTCAGTGTGGACATTCAATTAACAATAATTCCAAAAGTTTTAAAACTTTCATGTAAGATCGGGAAGAGCATAAAAACAAACTATAAAATTTTGCAGCCTTGGCCGAGGTCCGGAACATTGTTAAAATTGGAAGAAATGAAATTTTGCAATATTGTCGCGAAGAAAATTCCAAAAGTTCTGCATACTTGCAGTAGTGTTGAATGCTTTATTTCATATCACGTATCAGATTTGCAACCAATTTAAAGCTACGGAACATTCTTTTATTAAAAATTGATTAAATACTGGTTTTTGCAAATAAACTTGCAGACAAAATTCCAAAAGTCTTGCAAACTCGAGAACTGCATCGGAACAATGTCCCGAACAATTGCATAAATTTGCAACCTTTTGAGTTGTACGGAACATGTTTATTTATAATATTTGTCATTTTTTCGAACAAAATGGCCTCGAAATAATAAGAAAAGTTTTAAATTTTGGTTGCAAATGCTCAGAACAAAGAACAATGTTCCGTTCCTTTAACATGGTAGCAAATCTGGTACGAGGTATAAAATAATACATTTAGCGCTACTCCAAGTTTGCAGCCCTTTTCGAATTTTTTTGGCGAAAATGCAGACAAATTCCCTTTATCTGCAATTTTAACAAAGTTCCGGACTTCAGAGAAGGTTGCAAATTTAGATTTATTGTTTTAGGCCATATTGGGGAACACAGAAATTACAAAGTATGAAGCATGATAAGTTTTCGAAAATTTTAGCTGCTGTGGTGGTATTAAATTCAAAGTACTCATATGTATCAACAAATGCAGAAATTTAGCCCGAAATAACACAAAACATACGTTTGTTATGTTCTATATAAAGCAATGCTTTGAACGAGTTTACTTGCTTGTGCATTATCAAGTTATGAAATCAAGGCAAGGACAGATGCCTATATTGTCATGAAGCCATCAACATACAATAAGAAGTGGGCAAGCATTCTTATTCGACAGCCTCGACACATGCCACCGATTTCCAAAGGATCCTTGGTATGCATTCCTTCCAGACTCTAATGACAAATGCTAAATCCAGTTGTCAGCCTATATGGGCGAGATGAAAACTCCTTGAACACCAACATTTTGGGTCTCACCTTAATGTCAACGCAAAAACTGTAGGCTTTAGAGTTTCAGATCAGGCATGTTGCGGATGCACCTTTTTTAACATCCGCGGATACGGATGCGGATTTTTGAAGGCTCACATTCGCGGATGCAGATGCGGATCTTAGGATTTTTTTCAGGAACTTCGTATCAGTGCAGTGCAGTGCATAGTAATCTTAGATATTTTTATTAAATAATCAAATATTTAGGAAGTAAAGTTGGTGCATTATATTTAATAAAAAGTAATAGCGCCGCCTTTTCAGATTCAAGTCTGTTTGCAGAGGTTTACAAATTAAACTCGCGCTACTGAATAACTGTTCACTAGGAACGATAAAAATCTGCGGGCTATTGTTGATAATCTTTTCAATTCTTCTCGATACTCTATCATTCAAGTGGATTTTCAGCATGGCTTTCTGACCATACCGGACGTCCCTGGTTGGTCCGCATCTTTTTCCGAGGAATCTCTCTTTTAGCCCCTTCGGAATTAAGAAAACCTGAAACTTCATCCTCAGTGTTTCTCATCTTCAAAATATTCTCTTTACTCTTTTCGTCGGTTTCAATAACTCAAAAACTCCAATAATTTTCCACTCTTCTGGCAAAATAAGGTTAACCTCACTGTCATTGAGATAAAGATTTAAGGCATCTTTTACCTTTAAAAAGCTGTAAAATGTACTGTTCCATCGCGTTATCTTGGGACACTTCGAGAGTCTGTCCTGAACTTTTTGCAATTGTTTCTGAGCGATATCGGAGTTGTTAAAATGAGTCGAAATGTCACAATTTCTTTCTTGTCGCGACCTGCGCCACATCTGCATCCGCGTGAACACCCGACTAGAAATCATAGTTGGGCATGCCTAAAATAAAGTTCGGCCCGCGAGGGGTTTTTCTGGGGTTTGCCTAAGTTAGGCCACCCTAATAGATACCGCATGAGGCCCTAGTGCCAAAAGAAAGGGGCAAATTTAACTTAGTTTCCACTGAGGTTTGCCTAATGAGGGCCTAATGTTCTAATTTCTGGGGTTGCCTAAGTTAGGCCATACTAATAGATACCGCATGAGGCCCTTAATATCTAAAAAAAGGCGAAAATATCTACGTAATCATAATATGTGTTATTTGTGTTATTCATGTTACTTCTGTTATATCGAAAAGCAAATTGAACAAATCGAGAAAATTTAACAAATTTTAACAAATAAAATCGAAACAAATGTCATTTATTAAAAAAAGTTTTGCTTTTTTTCGATTTAACATAACTAACACGAATTACACAATCATCAGTAAAGCGTCCAATCAGTAAAGCGTCCACGTTAGGCGGTCGTTAAGTACCTGTTAGGTACAAATTAGGCAATTTAGGTTCTACTTAGGTTTGCCTAACGTGGGCCAAACTGGGTAATCCTAATTAGGCCCAAAACGTTACATTTTATATTTGGCCCTAATGTGGATTCCACATGTGGCCCTAGTGTGGAAGTTAGGGAATCCCCATGCGGCCCAAACAAAATATTTCTAGTCGGGCATCTGCATTGATTATTGCGAATGCCGATGCAGATGTCGAAATCGATCCCCACCCTTTTCGTCCAATCATCTCTTAGCCTTAAAACCAAGATAACGGAAATGATAAATTCGCTCCACTATTGCTGAGAAACACGGTATCATGGAGCCCGTCCATGTTGAATTCGGTGTAATGTTCTATGACTTCTGCCCGTCAATAGCGCCAATCAGCTGCGACATAGAAAATTGATGAATTTTGCGTTAAGTAATTTATGGACAGCCCCATATCCGGAGATGACTATGATTTTACGATGGTACTTTAGTAGTAAGTAGTTCCGGTATAAAAGCAGCCACTGACATTCACTTACTCTAAGCAGAATTTTCATTTGAATGCTAGATGAAATTTCCAATATCAAGTCAAGAAAGTAGTACTAGTTAGTTAGAGACAATAATGGAGGGAACATTACCAATATATAAGCTGCGATCCATTGGGCGATTTTTTCTACTCGCAAGTACTTGCGAGTACATCACCAACGGAACACGACTTTTGACAATAACCAGTAAAATGTATCTGCCCAAAAACAAGAGCAAGGGTAGTTGCGAGTAGCTAGCAGCAGTTTTGAGTAGTTTACCAGTCCCAATGGATCGCAGCTATCGAGACAAATCCACTAGGTTTTGATACATTCTCTCTAAGGAACGCCCACAAACATTTTAAGTCACACTTGTAGACTGTACGTGGACAGAGTTATTCAGAACTTCTCATTAAAATCCCTTGTCGTGCCTGGTAAGTGTGCCGAGATAGATGCCGATTGTTGAAGGCGGAAAAATCTGTAGTATCTGAGGAAATCTACCAAATCGTTACTGTAGAAAAGTTGCGACGGGTTTCTGTTGTTTTCCATATAGTTAAGCCACCAGGTAAGGAGAAAATAATGCCAATTATACTCCATTCGTTGAATGTTTCGAAATTTCTAGGCAGTTTGGATTTCAACTTTTTACATCTTTTATTAGAAAAAATTATTACTCCAAACTCAAAACCTAAACATAAATAAAAAGCGGCAGGCATTTTCAAATTTATCATCTTATAAATAAAACCAGAAGCTTTTACTTAAAATTTCTATTGAAGTCATGACACAGCTCAAAAACAACAATACCCCTTAATTATAAAAATAAAAAAAATAAAAACCTTTCACACATCCTTATTAAAGTCGGACAATACTCGTAGTATAGCTGCGTAACTATTTCCAACAATTTTAATTAAAACGACCCTCGTTTACTGGAAACCTTAATATGACAAAGAATACAACAAAATCACATGAGATATGCCGTCGACTTGGAATAATTTTTGCGTGGTTAAACAATGATGACCCCAAGCCCCAGCAGGGAATAGTCGGGGGGACCCAAAGAATCCACAATATAAATTGGCCAGTCATGATTTCCTTTTCCGGCGAAATTAGGCAGGTATTCCTGGAAATAAAATTGCCTGCCATTCTGTTAAAGTTAAGGCAACATGAGAGCAATTATTTAGATGAAATATGCTCGGAAAGTATGAGCCAGTCATCGCATGAATATATAAATAAGTGGGGATATGCTGAGTATTTGGCTATTTTTGGTAACGATTTTGGTGAGTATTCAAATAGTCAAGCAAAGTTTGCGCAGTTACTAACTTTATTATGATGTGTATTAGATAAAATAAGCATGTTGTGTGATTTATTATTAATTTATTAATTTTTGTAGATAAAGTGGCAGGTATATATGTACACGAACAAGTCGTAAGACGTTTGTTGGACAAAGTGCTTAGGATTGCTTTGACACTTCTTAAGTAGTTGGTATATTCCACCAGAGACTGGTCAATGTTACCCCTTTCGATTTAATGAATGAACTAGCGGATACATGTTAGAATCGCTAATGTGTTGGGATCTAGATAAAAATACATTATTTCACAGGTCACAGTTTGTCGAAGGTATCATTATCTAGGGCTGATCTTAAGTGGAGCCTATGCAGCGTCGGTAATCCAGGTATATTATCCATATTTTTCTATGACAGTTGTTTCATTTGTGCGACGACGCACGGATTGTAAAGGGGAGTTTACATCCCAACATCAAAGTGGAAGAATAACGTGGCCCTGTACAAAACTCAAGCGCTAAGTTTCGTCGAAAGCTCGAAACTTTTTACAACTGTCAAACACAACTGTTTAACACGGTCGCAGAGGAAACAATTTAATGAGCTGCAAAGCCTTTTAGATAGTTATATTAAATTAATGTGTAGTAAAAAAGACAATTTTATTAGTTTCAAAAATTTCCTCACTTCGTTTTTGAAATAAAAAAAATTAACGCATTTTTCAAACTGTCGAAAACCAGATAAATATGCGAATATTGAAATTTAACGAAATTAAAAGCTTTTTTTCGGTCTACGTATTCGTTAAGTAGAGTAGAGCCCTACTTTGAGGCTGCCGTTTTCTGTTGCCATGTTGGTGAAACAGAGAGAGAACCATACTATCTTAGGCGATAAAGGAGCTCAGATTTGCTCTTCCACTTTATTCTTGGGATGTAAACTCGCCTTAATTCTCTCGACCTCCAGGTTTAATCGTAATACGTTTTGAGTAATTCCTAGAAGTGAGTGGAGTAAATACTCATATTTCATGTCGTTCTTAAAATTTTGGTATACTAATGGTGTGCGGTTTCATCAATCTCATAATAGACTTAAACTTTATCGCTTACGAAGTTTGTGCTTATTTGGGGATTACAATAGCCCGTCAATACGGCATCGATACTACTTTAAATAAAGAATATCTATACTCGTTTCAGAGGGCGTGTTTCGTTTTTAATCGGTCCGATTGATCTTGATAGTCTAGGAGTTAAAAAGCCCGACTACTATTTCAGAGGTTCGTGGTTCTATTCTAGGCAGCGAGGCTGTGTTTCGCCCGTCCACTTCTCCAAACTAGATACTGTCCTCAATTTTTACATCAATTCCCTGCCATATCTCCATACCATCGCCTATCCAGATAAGGCATAATATTGTGAGTAAGCCATATCCTTTTCGATCGTCGAAGTCAGGGTTTTGTTGCAGTAGTATTAGGTGGAGCCGGTGGAATAGGGCCGAGTGTTGGCGTTCTAAGTTCTTACAGTCTTTTCGTTACTATGTTTTTTGCTGGCTAGAGCTTGCTGTTGGATTCCGAACTCTAAATAGACCGTTCAACAGTTCAAATAGGTTTACCTCCGAGCTCTAGACTTAGGTAAGGTGTAGGACTGTGTCCAATGCGACTGGAGGCCCAATTAGCGCTTTGGCGCACCGTTTTGATGATACAAACTCGTATACGCTCTCTATATTCTTATTTTATTAACACCGGAACTTTTAGCTAGCGCCCCACGCTTTTTTAGATTTCGAAAGGTAGGTTGTTTTCTTATACTGGCTGGAGCAATAAAAACTTTACATTCAAAATTATTTTTTACTTTTTAGTTCATTTTAAAATAAAAGCGTATTTTTTTAGTTTTTTTAGACTATATTTTTTATTTTCTATTTTTTAGTCTATTATATGTATGTGTTCGGCCATTTTGTAGTGACCGCCATATTAGATTTAAAACGACATCACAAAGCTTACTATATTATACTCGTCATACACTTTCATTTGATACCCATACCGAATGGGTTGTAAAGAAAAAGGTAAACCGCCATTTTGTGGTGGCCGCCATTTTTAATTTGGAAAGACGCCCCACAGCTAAAAGTATTCTATTATTACATCCTTTTATTTGATACTCATACCGAGTGGGTTGTAAAGAAAAAGATAATCCGCCATTTTGTGTTGGCCGCCATTTTGAATTTGGAATGACGCCATACAGCTAATTGTATTCTACCTGTCATGCCGTTTCATTTGATACCCATGTCGGAGGTCGGGGAACACAATAGCAAAAATCGACCGCCATCTTGGAACCGCCATCTTGATTTTCTTACAAAATGGTCAGATTGAATTGTCACGCGAACTATGCATATGTGCAAAATTTGAAGTTGATCGGTTATATAGAAGTGGGTCAAAATCAAGTTGCAAGATTTGTTTACATAGAACATACATACATACATACACACATACATACAGGTGAAGCTAATATAAAGCGTATAAAAATGAACTAAAAAGTCAAAAACAAGTTTTAAGAACTAATGTAAGACAGAACAAGGTAGAAGATATTTTATTTATTTTGTCAAGTATCACACAACTATCGTATATGTATAATCTGTATTTTTTCAGTCGGGGTACAGTTTTAATTATACTTATTCTCGTAACATTTTGTAGCCCGACTGCAAAAATACAGATTATACATATACGATAGTTGTGTGATACTTAACAAAATAAATAAAATATCTTCTACCTTGTTCTGTCTTACATTAGTACTTAAAACTTGTTTTTGACTTTTTAGTTCCTTTTTTTAATTCGGCGTCGTGTTTTTAAATTTTTTAATTATTTTGTTTTTTATTTTATGATATTTTAGTGATTATAATTCGTAAACCAATGTAGTTTTTTTATTAAGTGATTTATTTTACTTCTTATTATTATAGCACTTACAACCATTGAGATACAGTTTTAATGCAAAAGTAAAGTTATCGAAGTTTTATTTATTATATCTAAATTTAGACACGCTGATAGATTAGGCAGAAATCGTCTCAATGAGACCTTTCATTTGATACCCCTATTGACCCGATCAGAAGAAAAAAAATAAATCGGGTGTGACGTAAATTCGGTCTAACGGCCGCCATATTGTTTTTTTAAAATTTAACCGAGCCTATGTTACTCGGGCTCACTAAACGATTCTAACGGTACCCCAGCCATCTAAATCCGTTCAGGCGTTTAGAAGTTATGGTGGAACAAAGAAACATTCAAACATACATACATGAATCCTGAAAACATTACACTCCTTTTTGGGGCAGTCGTGTTACATAGCGTTTGCATAGGGAATTTTAATTTCGCCTCAACAGCATACTAGGCTTAACTATTAAGTGTTCATTCATGGTGATGGGGTAATAAAAGTCGTTTCGAGTAATTTAATTTAATTTAAGCTTAAAATTCGCGATTATTTAACACATATCTATTAAGTGTTATATATATTTGAAATCGTCTCAATTTTACCTTTCCTTTGATACCCATATTGACCCAATCAGAAAAAAAAATTAAATTGGGCGTGATGTAAATTGCGTCTGACGGCCGCCATATTGTTTTTTTAAAAATTAACTTAGCCTATGTTACTCAGATTCATTAAACGATTATAACGGTACCCCAGTCATCTAAATCCGTTCAGGCGTTTAGAAGTTATGGTGGTAGAAAGCAACGTACATACACACAACAAACCTAAACACATTACACTCCTTTTTTTGGCGCAGTCGTGTAAAAAAGAAAGAAACAAACAAACAAACATATGGAGAATGAAATGGAAAGTTTACGTTAAGCAACAGTTAATACTTCCCCTTCGAAATCTTCTAAAAAATCTATTTTTTTCTATTTTCAGTTCAAATCACATTTGACACTTATTCACTTCACACTTGAGTACTGTCAAAATTTCGTTTGTATAGGGAATTTTCATTTCGCCTCAACAGACTACTAGGCTTAACTATTAAATGTTCATTCATGGTGATCAGGTAATAAAAGACGTTTCGAGTAATTTAATTTTATTTAAGCATAAAATTCGCATTTATTCAACACATATTCTATTAAGTGTTATACATATTTGGAATCGTCTCAATTTCACCTTTCGCTTGATATCCATATTGACCAAATCAGAAAAAAAACAGGGTGACGTAAATTGCGCCTGATGGCCGCCATATTGTTTTTTAAAAAATTAACCTAGCCTATGTTACTCAGACTCATTAAACGATTCTAACGGTACCCCAGCCATCTAAATCCGTTCAGGCGTTTAGAAGTTATGGTGGTACAAAGCAACGTACATAACCACACGAAACCTAAACACATTACACTCCTTTTTTTGGGGCAGTCGTGTAAAAAAACGGCTCGACCGATTTTTATGAAAATCTTTTCAGATCATATTGCCTTGAACACGCTTCGAACGGCACCTCAACGTCGATATCTTTTTTGGTTCGCTCGAAATCGAGCAGGAAAAAATGACCACATACGTATGCACACACATACATATTTCTTCTCAAATTTTTGCTTAAAATGCTATTGGGACCTTGAAACGTGTAAATACATTGAAAATTTCGAACCCGATTTCCGGACCGATTACAATAACTTCCTACTGGGAAGTTAATAAAGCAGGCCTCCAGTGCGCTCTACCTTTGGTTTGCTAAAAGCAGGTGGTAGTCGAAAATAGCTTTTGACCTCGCTTACCCATAGACTCATACCAAATGTGGAGAAGTGGGTTATAAGGGAACACGGGGAAGTGAGTTCCTAAGTAGGCATGTAGGTTATAGAACATACCTTCACTGCTTCAGGTTTGGTGATTCACCGTTCTGCCTACAGAGGACTCCTTAAATAGCCAAGGTACGTGGAGCACAGGACTGCCTGTGCGCAGAGGCTGAGGTGCAGCTAACATTGGAGAACATCCTGGACCTGATCATGAGGTCGGAGGGTGTGTGGAGAATGGCGGGAAGTGGCGCTGAAGGCCATCCACCAGAAGCTTAAGCAATACGAAGCCTAAAGAAGTAGAGAAAAGCAAAGAAATTCAATGAGATTTAAGAAGTAGGTGGTTCTTTTCTTGGGCCGGCCTAGAGACCTACAGAATCGAGAAGAAGCAGCTTCTCCGTAGAATGCTGTCCACCTTCCGGAGTATCTACAACTTACGGTAGCGAGTTTCGTCGAAGTCACCTTGCCCACAAAGAAAGCCGAGACGGTGGGTTGCTGATCCGTAAGCTCCACCTTTCCGGCTCTGGTGAGCACCTTCGAGGGTCCCCTTTTAAGAGTCACATTGATGACGCCAGGCCGAAGTACCTAATACCTTTAAAGCTCATACCGGTGTGGCCTTAAATGTCGTGGAAATGGTCTATTGGTGAGTTTAGTCAGTAGGAATTTGACACTAGTTAGGCATTGGCCTTAGACATGCGGTCACACACATTCCTTGCTGGTAGACCGATGTAAGATTCTTACACTCCCTCGTAAGAAATACTCTGCTTGCATTTATATTTAACAAAACAAAAAATAGACAAAAAAAGAAAAACTAGTTTGAGAGAGTTAAACACTCTCTCTCAAACTATTTTTTATTTTTTTGTCTATTTTTTGTTTTGTTGCAGCACAATAAAATTTAACTATTGGCACATATCTCACTATTGGCATCACTCTACAAATTTTCTATCCAGACGTTGTTACATCAATCAATCAACACATTCCTAAAGGCCCCATTTAACAAAGTTTATGTTCCAACTGAAAGTAAAAGTAATTTATCTGCAATGATAAATAAAGCTTCCAAAATCAACATATAGTATCTAAAATATGTTTAAAATAACATACGAGTTCGTATGTCTAATAAATTCACTATCTGCACCGACAACAAATCGTATTTCAGGCTCAAGATTTTACCATGAAATAATTCTAATATTTTTAATATATGTATGCATATCTAATGGAGCAGATTTACGTTGCGTTGAACATGTTATCTGCTATACTTAGTTAATACACATGTAACTGCTTTTCCTTATCCCATAAAGATAGTTAAACCTTAATAAATCTAATTCTCGCCCACAATCAACTGTCATTTTTCAAAGCCCAGCATTTCTAGCGAATGCAGCCCCAACAACATATATATTACATGTGTTTGCCAATGCTATCTGCAAGCCCTTCAAGCCAGTGAAATACTGATCGTAGGCTCTCGCAATGCATTATCTTCGCAAGTTTAAATCAATTTGCAATAACTGCCTTATCTTGACAGGGTTTTGTCCCGGAATTCCCAAGTCCCGCAACTCTGCAAATAATTCCAGGCAATTTGTCACATAAATTGACCCGACACCTGGTTTATCCCTTCAGCGCTTCAATACAATTTGTTCCGACCGTCGAACGACTCAATTACTGCCAGTCTGTCTTCATGCTTCACCATTTGCTAGATTGCACATTGCCACGGGGCTGTTTGTGGCTGGCTGCCTAGACCCGAAGTTAAATTATGACCAGCCGACAGGAGTATGCCCCATTCACACAATCGGAAGACCGTGAACGTTGTGCACAATGTCTTTGCAGAATCAGCAGGTGGCAGAGCACCCACCTCCACGCCTGTTTTTAGCACCTTGGTGAATCTGTGAATGCAGCTCATTACTGGGCGTTGATGCATTCATATGAGATTGCAAACATCCGTAGCCTCTAAGGAAAATCTGAGATAAGACATCGGATCTTTGCCGGCATACTTTTGATACGGTGTTGATTTACGGCGGTAATCATTTCCTGTTTGAAGTTTATATGTGAGAATATGTGCGGTTCTCCTGTGTGTACATAGAATTGAATTTTAATAAGATTTCATTGACGTCGGCAGATCGCCGTTTTAATTGAAACAGATTACCCCCGAATGTAAACAATCGCAGACGAAGCGTACACGGGCTACAAAACAAACAGAGAGAATTTTATCTTGAAAGATTCGAGTTTAAATTTTATATAAATAGATTTTTTTGCTTAAGGTTATGTTTACGTTCTATTTTAAATTGTTTTATTGACGCCAAAAACATATGTTACACACTTCATCTGGGACCATTATTTCACCAGTTTAGCATGAACTTTTGCTTTCTTCAAACAATAAAGTAGGAATAGAGTTTGGTTTTCCACTTTATTAAGTAACATAACTTATTACCACATACACCGTGTTGCGTAAAAATGCCTGTATGAAAACAATATCTATTGATATTTTTTAAATCATAAATCTTTATAAACAAAACAAATCTTATTAGGATATACCAAATTTAGAAGGAAGAAATATTATTCTATTCACCAAACAAAAATTGATAAGCGAATAAAAACGATATACATTTTATATTTTAGTAAAAAAAAAACGACAAATATCGCTCGACAAACATAGTCTGCTAAAAATTTCGTCGCGTTTTTCCGATAGATGGCGTCACTTGTAAATAAGTCACGAGCCATTGACACCAGCGACACCACTAAACAATCGTTTGAAAAGTGACAGTTCGAGTGTGGCAGTGGTTGCAATTGGAGCAGTGGTTTGAAAATTGTTTGTGTTTCTGCTATTTTGGAATATTATTACTACAAAGACAAGAACGCCGCGCAGGCTTGTTTTATGTGGAAGAGTAGATTTAAGGGAAAGCCCTTTGTACTGTCGACAATCAATTTATTTCGTATAGAGTGCAATGTCGAACAGCAAGCTCTAGTCGATAGATAGTGAGGGAAACGGAGAAGTGAAGGAAGGAACTGCCACAACCACCTACTTCCAACTATTTCTATCGCGACTCTGGCATCCGGGCAACGAGAAACAACTCGCTGGAGTGTTATGCCAGCGAGCAATAATAACAAGAGTGATTAGGCAGAGCTCAAATTGGGTTTGTGTGTATGCGTAAAATTTCTTGTTGGTACACAATATTAGGAATGGATTTCCACTTGTATTGTCCGTTAAAAAAGGCGGGAATCTTGAAGGAGAGGAAGTCACTTCCCCTTCATTTTTTATCTTTCTTTCACATACATTTAATTCTGCCTCCTTTTTTCATAGA
Source organism: Thereva nobilitata (assembly GCA_963855945.1). Classification (NCBI taxonomy): domain Eukaryota; kingdom Metazoa; phylum Arthropoda; class Insecta; order Diptera; family Therevidae; genus Thereva; species Thereva nobilitata. The sequence continues at coordinate 50,263,343 of OY979694.1, read as the reverse complement.
TATTACTTCTTTGATATTTTGACTTTTTCACTCCCATTGCAATTTTTATCAGCTGGTTCAAGGGCATTGAAACATTTTTAAAAATTTGTTCTAGCTCATCATTCTTATTATTATTCCTCGCTGGTTATGCCTCCTGAAACGAGTTGAATCCAATCAACAACCGATGACATGCGCTGGTGGAGCGGGGCAGTGCTAGCGGAAGACTATGACAGGAGGGAAGACAAAAGAAGGTGGGAAAGGCGAAGGACTGTGGTGCTACTGGGATTCGAACCCGGGACCTCTGCGATGGTAGCCAGGTGCCTTACTCCCTAGAATACCGAGGGTTGTAGAAACATGAATGCTATGTAAAATCAGCTGGTCGGAAAATGTTCTTAATTGCTACAGAGCTAGGCATGTATCACAAAACTGTTCTGAACTATTTACACAAAGCTGAATACAAAATAAAGCTCGATGTATGAGTCCCTCATGAGTTGGGCGCGAAAAACATGATAGACCGAATTAACTAACACCTGCGATACACAAATGAAACCCAATGAAATCGAATACTTGAAACGTCTTATCACATACGACAATCAGCAGCGTCAAAGATCGTGCACACGGGATGGTGAGACGCTGCAAGCGTAAGCAAAGTCAGGATTGACGACGAAAAAGGCGATGCTGTGTTAGTCCAGGAGAAATAGCGGAAAAGTATTCAAAAGATAAAATAAATCTACCCTGCGATCTTTGGACGCTATAATTAAGTAAGAGGAAAATCGTAGGAATTCAGTGAATGTGTTTTGGATAAAATCGGTCCAGGAGAACAGGTGGAAAAAAGCTAATAGTGGTAGCGAAAACACGTTTTTCAACGTTTTAGGTGCGAAACAATATTTATTGTTTTTGGAAAACAAAAAACAGTACGTAATAGCGCTTAAAAAGACGTAAAATACGAGTTTTGGACAATTGAAATCGGTCAACAGGTTTTTGCAAAAGAATATAAAAACCGCAAAATATGGTCATTTTTTGACATTTAATTACAGGGACTGTAACTCTTGTAGAATCTTGTTTCGGGGCTTAAATTGTGGGTTCTGTTAGTGTTTACCTACAATAACAATTTCATGCAAAAATAATTGTAACTTTTCGCGTAAATCTCAAAAATGTAAAAGCAGCCGTTTCAGGAAAAAAGTTTGAACAAAGCCCACCGTGGTGCTAGAGTTTTTTTTTGAAAAGCCTTATTTATTCTCGAAGAGTTGCTCTACTAACCAATTTTCATGAAAAGTTGGTGAGGTTCGATTTAATACCTCATAAACGCATTTGAAAACAGGCACTTTTCTTGATTTTCAGAAAAAACACCTCTCGGCGAAGGGGAAGTGTAATGTAAATGATAGAAGTTCTTCAACGATGGCGTCGTAGGTCTACTCGAAGAATGGAGAAATATTTTTGATAATAATAGAGCATATTTGGCTTAAATTAATTCATTTTCATAGTGTGAACGAAAACCAGTTGAATTTTACTAAAAAATCTCCACGAACGCCAGACCTAACACATCACTCAATAAGTTCGTATCAATACTTCAAATGATATGTATCAAAATTGACATTCCGACCATTAGTTTACAAGTCATAGTGGTTTTAGTGGCTCTAACTTTTGTAATTTTCAAAGCAATGGAAAATCTGATTTTCGTGTTTTGATAAAGCAATGATTAATGGGAAAAAAATCCTGTTCACGCAAAGCAATGGCTTGACAGGTTTTATTCGGACTCTGTTCCATCGAGATAAATATTAGAGAAGTGGTGTGCTGATTTTAAACTCGGCAAATTTTTTTCGGTCATTTAAACAATAAGTTTACATGGTACTTGTTTTGTGTTCTTTTGGGTATATTTTTCAACCTTTTGTCTTACTAAGTAACTTATAGTAACTTTTTTAATTCGTTTTTACTAACTTTGTGGGAAATATAAAAACCATAATTGACTTTACAATATACTTTAGAAATTGGCTATAAAATTCAGCAACATTTTTTTCTGATTCTTAAAGAAACTTTGTCAAACTTTTCTGATGGTAAGAATTTTTTGGCTTTTTGATGACTGTGAGAGCAATTTTTTATGTTTGTATCTTTGGTGATTTAATGTTGCTACTCCACAAGAACGTTGTGCCCATACCCGTTTATTGTGCTGGGTTGACGCAAAATTAACAACCGTTGGTGTCCTTTAAATATTATTGCAATAATTTACAATTTTAAATTAATCTTTTGCAAAAGAAATAATCACGTTCATATTCGTCATCATACTTTATCACTATAACAAAATACATAGCGAGTGCATCATTACGCGACCTCAACGCAAGGCCACTTATTGTACATCGAGTAATGCAATAAATCACTTACGAAATTCAACACACTGTAAAAAAAATATGTAAATTCACAGTCCAAATGTATAGTAAAATTACAAATCGCGGTATGAAATACTAATTTACTACACAATTATTGTAATTTTACTATAAATTTTTTAATTTCACATAAAGCCATTGAGAATCTCCAATACTGCATGACGTAAATGTTGATTGCATGATATTTTACACAATGTTGTGTATTTTTCTAAATCGTTTATGTAGGAAAATTACAATATTTCTTAGTATTATTTACCAATGTTATGTACTGAGCTTTGTACTGTAATTTTACAGTAACAGGCGTAATTTTAGAACTTATATTTTAAGTAAAATTACAAATGGAATGTAAGGTTTAAATTTTCCCTCACATAGATATAATTCACAGGTAATAATGGAACACTAAGCATATATACCCGATTCTTCTTAAGTTAAGGTCAGACCTTTGACTTTGGTCAGGGTCTGGGCAGTTCTTGTAACAGCCAAGAAATTTTTGATAATTTTTGATGTTTAGGGCCGATTCAAAATTAAAGCTTCAAGCTGCAAGCTTCAAAAATGAGGATAAATGGGTTTGTACAATGATTCACATTCACAGCTTCAAGCTGCAGTGATCAAATAAAGCAAAACTCAGCTGAAGCTTGTAGTTTGAAGCTTGCAGCCTGACGCTTGATGCTTTCATTGCGAATCGGTCCTTGCATGGTGAGCAAAATGCTATTTTTATGTATAGGGAGAGGGCATACACAAAAGTTTTGGAAATTTACAAAATTATGAAGTGAAAGCTCCAATACTGATTGTATTTTTACATCCCACAAATAATGTATATTTACTACACAGTTGGTAAAAATACGTAAAGTAGAATTGGAATATTCCTAATAATATATATTGCAAATTTACAAAACTGCTTCTGAATAAAACGACCAGTATGTTTTTTGTAAAATTACTACACAATTTTTTTACAGTGTATAGCATTCTTTTCGTTCGTATCCCCGTGATGATCACGTCAATCGATTGCGTTGCGAATGGTTGCGATACGTGTTGTTGCTAACATCAAAACATGGAGTCATTTTGAGCATTTAGAATTCATCGAAGAAAATAAATAAAAATCACTGCATTGCTAATAACTCAATCCTGAAATTTACGTCCTTGAGGTTGGACTCATATTTTGCAGACCAAATGTTGTAGTGAATCCAAAACTACAATTATTCTGTTTATATGAAGAGAACATATGTATAATATTTTGAAGCAGGAAAACAAACCGTTCGAAAAAATACAATTAGCCTATTAGATGACAAAATCAAAAAAATAATGATACATATGTAATAAGCTGATCTCATATTGTTTTTTATCACCTTTTGATGCAAACTATTTCTTTGATCAGGACATTAGGCTTGTTTCTCTAAAGATAGAACAATCAATCGATGTAACAATTGTAGAAACCAATTGAAGAGTATTTTTTTTTAAATAATTGATTACGTCGATTAGATAGAGCACTGTCTTGTGAAACTACATCTCACTAAGATCAACATTATGCATAATTTAGGAAAAAAATAGTTATTTGTTATTTGGCAGTGGCAAATGCATATATGAAATCCAGGTTACATTGAAAGGAAACTAACCAATGATGCCATCACAATGTAAACTATACTGTCATTTCTTGGATGCAACGGATCTTGGCAAGTAGTGGATTACAATGGTTTACATTTCAAAAACGGAACTTTTAATTAGTAAACATAACCCAAATTTACTTTCATCGTTGAACTAAAGTTATTAAAGAGCCCAATCAGTAGATGGATAGAATAGGATAGAGGGCGATAGTACCAAGAAGCCCTATAAACAGTGCATTGCAAAAGGTATTGTATGATCTTCTGGTCTAGTGTCCGTACCTATTCAGGTGCTACGAGTGGATGACTGGGATTTTTTAATCTAGGCCTCGCGGTCGCCTTGCAAGTGCACCAAGGTTTCAGGGGCTCTGCCACAGAAGCTTATGCCATTAATCAGTTCCAACTCGTTACAGTTATACTTAACAGTACAATGACAAGAGAAGAGTGGCAATTGCCCTGATGCCTCTCATGGCCCGGGATTCATTTCAGAACAACAATGTTAAAAATTGGAGGTTAGTAGATCCAGTGTTTTGGAAAAAGGGCATCTGGGGGCGTAGACGCCTGGTCCAATTACCAAATACAAAATAACAATTTTTATCACAGGCTTTATAATCAGTGTCTTCGCGGCTACCTATACCCACTAAAAATAGCTGTACGTGTTGCCTGGTAGGCCATATGGTTTTACAGCTGTGCCTCTGAGCCTTAGCGCTGTGCTGTGAGCTGTGTCACGCAGTAAGAGCATAGCAGGGCAGCACACCAAAAAAACGGCCTACACAGTTGTCTAAGCACATTGGGGAGCAGTTTTGTTAGACAGTTTGACGAAAGTAATTTTGAAATGGAGGAATACCTAAATTTATTAAGCTCTAAGTTAGATTCGGATGAGGAATTTGAAAATTTATTAAAATCGATTAATTTTTCTTTCATTTTAAAAAAAAAAGTCCGTACGCGGCATGTAGCACACAGTTTCTGTGCCCCATCCACAAGTGTCGTGAAGCCTGCGCCTGGCGCAGTATTAGTGTCACCTGCTCTGCATTGCAATTCGCTCCCGACAAAACGTCCGTTTAAAAACCCTGATCCATTCTTTTTCCCGGATCCGTCTAAATGTGAACAGTTTCATATAAATTGTGCTGCCACTGGAATATCCGTCTCTTTAGACCGAGAAAACAGTCTTAGTGGGAACGAGGCCTTATGATGATGAAATCCAGACTGTAACCAACCGCAATATGCAAAGGGAAGGTCTAATGTAGCCTCTATGGCTGCAGTAGGACAGGTTCGTATTGCTTAGGAAGGCAATATGATTTTACAGCTGTGCATCTGCCCTTATTGTTTTGTTCTAGGCCACCACATCATCACAGTAGCGTAGGTGATCATATGTCTAACCACCGACGTATGGAGCCAATGAGGAAACCTTCGGTTAGATTCCGAAAGTTTTGGAAGCATATTTCCCAACTGAGCTTGCTATCTAGTGAAACATCTAGGTATATTGCCTCCCTTAGATTAAGTTTGCAGGAAATCTTTAACGGATTTGAATATGCACTTTAGAATGGATCTCTTCCACAATCATCACCTGCATTTCATGTTGCTGCCCTTTCAATAGCAATATCTGAGGTACTATCAAAGACACTCCCGATGTCAGCAAATACACAAAGAGTAGCCTTTTTTCCGTCGGGATAGAGACCACCGAATGGAGAGGTAGGAGCTTCCTGGTAGAATGCAATCCACCTTCCGACGTACTACCTACGGGCACTTATGCAGCTGATGAATTGACTAGCGAGCTTCGTCGAAGTCAGCTTCGACGCAAAGAAAGAAGAGATGGCTAAACCGTAAACCCTCTGTTGCGGCTCTAGTGAGCATCTTTCTGGGATGCTTTTAGGGGTCACGTTAATGATGCCAAGCCGAAGCAATCAAGAACTTTACTGCTCGTACCGGTGAGTTTAGACCAAGTCATGCATAAGGATTGACGAGTTTAGTCAGTAGGAATCTGAAAGAACCGTCTAAGTGCGGACCCCACTACTTAGGCATCAGCACGTGTACTTTAATTAACAGTAGTTTCGAAGAGGTTACTAATAAAATAATAACAACTAAGCAAACTTTCCTGAAAAAGTGGCTGCGTTTTAGACCTTTTTAAGTAGACAATTTCAAACAATAAACCCACGCTAGCAACGCGTTTAAAATTGGTAAGGATAGTATTACACTGTAAAAACCAACTACCATCAGACACCAGTGCTTAGCTAGATTCCTTTGGAAGTTAAGTTAAACTCAGCGAAGGAATTTTCAATAGTCTAAAGGTATGTATATTATGAGAATGCTGCAATGCTGCTGGATTAAAAGGATTTAATATAAAAACTTAAGTTATGGAGTTGAAACCATCATAAAAATCAGCTCACCAGTAGTAAATTAAGTATTGAGACCGCTATAAACTAGCACTAAAAATTATGAGATCAATTTCAAATAAAATTCATTTATTTACAGCATTTTCAGGCTGCCATTAATCTGATTTTATATGTATGAACAAATTCTCCATTTCAGGTATTTCATAGCAAATTTAACTGCCGAATTAAAAACTAGAATGCCAACCAAAAAACGTAACTTTTCAATTACCGTAAAACAATGTTGGGCCTGTAGAGATTCACTGTTTTGAAATTATTGACATAAAATTTGTCAACATTTGTAACTTAAAAGACGTTCCGATCAATTTTATTGGATACTAAACGATTTTTATACATTTTAAACTTTAAATTAAATTCCAAAGGTATATAAGGTGTTACCGCCTTGAAATACCTGTTAAATATTATATCCAATCCTTGATTTTATAGATTATCTAGAGATAATAAATGGACTTTTGTCTTATATGCAGAGTTCTCTCATTAACCTCTTACGGTCGTAAAATCTAGGTCGAAAAGGAATGCGACTTCGAGTTAATCAACAAACGATGTTCTGTTATCTGAGGGAACTATTAAAAAAATTTATAATAAATTACTAAATTGGAATTTCAAAAATTGTATTGTGAGTGTGCATTTAAAATCTATGTCCAAAAAAAATAAGCATAAGAAAAGAACAAACGAATAATTCCAAAAACTCAAAAATAACTGCCGTAAATGTGATTTCTTTGCTTACTTCAGTGAGTTTACAAGAAAATCCACTCCGAGTTTAAGAGTGGATTTTTGTATATTAAAGATAGCTTCTAGATGGAGCTCTATAAAATGCATGAAAAACGGCCGAGTGGGATTTGGGTACAAATTTTTTCAATAATCTCCAATCAAAGACTGTAAAATTGACTCTGTCTAATCGTCAATGGAGAATCATCGATAGGCGGTTTTTAACGATTAATTTCACGTGAAGAGCTACAGCTACTGATTGTCATCTATAAGAAGATGCTGCGGGCAAGAGTTTAATCTCTACAGTTGTGTGTACTTCCATAATAATTAATTAAAATAATTAATTGCTCTACGGGTAGGTGCAATCGAGGTACGATAGGTGATTAGCATTCTTCTGTTATGGTGGATGGTTTGTTGTTATTGACGGAAGTCTTGGCTGTTTTGAGAGACGTCAATTTATAATATGCTATACAAAAAGGTATTAAAGCGACTTTCGACTGTCCAAAAATGAACACAAAACGTAAAGACAATTAATCCTATTACCGCCCCGAAACGCGCATTTGCTATGCGTCTTAATTTTTTTCGTTCTAAAGATTAAGAAACGCAAGAGTGGCATACTGTCATGGACGGACATATATGCTCTACTTCTGCAGTATCATTCGGTTGCATTAACGAACGGGGTCGAAAAACTTTGAATGGTGTCGGATTGGATTTTTTTTTCCACCAACAACCCACTAATGGTGTGGCCACACTACGCGGTCTTGGGTCGTACGCGCTTTTGCCTTTTTTTTTCATATGGAGTTTTATGGCTTTTTTACGACTTTTTTACGACTTTGTCCATGGTAAAGGCCGTGCGGCCAAACAACGCGGACAAAAGGCTGTGGTTAAAAAGGTACATTGTCCGTCCACACACTATGAGCTTTTCAAAAGCGCGTACGCCGTTTCAAAGGAGAATTGATTTTTTCTCACTCATGACTCAGAAAATTAAAAGATCACGCGCGCTTTTGGCTGGCCGTACGACCAAAAGCGCGTGGATTCTAAGTCCGCGTAGTGAGGACGGGCCTTTAGGTGGCCTTCAATGATGATAATACAGGCACAACGGGTGGTGGGGATAAGGGATGATTTCAATTCCCAGAATTCTCATATCCGGCAAAAAAAACTCTTCATTTAATCCAACATTGAAACACCAAGCCTTTGTGATGTATGGATGTAGAAGGGCTGCTATAGCATGGCTCGAGCATAATTTTAGTTTTGTCGCGTGCTCATAAATCAGTTCAGATGTCGAGAGATGCATTCCGTATTGTGATAATCTTTTTAAGCCGAAGTTCTGCGAATTTTATTTATTCTTTTTTTTTTAAAAAAACGGAGAATTTTTTTTTGTTGTATCATAATTAATGACACTTTTGTTCTACAACCAGTTAATGGGTATCCTGCATCGGGATTTATTATGTAACTTTTTCGGTTATTTTACGGATTAATAACGTTTTTTTTTTATAGTCGTTAACATTGATTTATTGAAATTATTTTTGGAAGTTTATAAAACGATTCGTATCTTAATATTGTACATAAATCACATAAGTGTATCTGAAAAATATCAGATAATGAAAATTTATTTTATGGAAATTTTTATTTTATCTTTTATTCATTTTGAAAGAGGTATTTTAATAGAGTTTTAGGTAAATTCAAGCAAATTGTGTAAAGGTGTGAGCGTTGTTTAAAATGTTCTTAGGAAAAATTAATAAACAAATTATTTTGGCTATTTTTTTTTATTTTTTAATATAACACCGTATATGTCCTGGTTGAACCCAGGTACAACTCAGGTTTAACCTAGCCTTATAGACTGGTTGAGTTGAAACAGGATTCACTCGACCGAACTCAACTGCGCCACCTGAGTCGAGACCAAATATCGCTTCATATACGCGGACTTAGCCCTCAGGTTGACTTGAAATGACATTTATTTTGTTTACTTTGATGTGTGGTTATATGTTGTTCGCTCAAGTTTGTGATAATTCAATTAAAAGATTTGCGAGGACAGTTTGGGTTTTGGAATAGTTTATTATATGTATATATAAAATTTAAATGCACATCAACAAATGACACCTCACATAAAATTATGTGGTTTTGTTTTGTTGTCACTTGAGCTGTATTCCAACACAACCTCAACTCGACCCAATATTACAAACTAGGGGTGCCCACTTAAAAAATACATCGATCTTTTATTTCGATGCAATTCAGCGACATTGTGCATCGATGTTTTCCGATGCATCAGTTAGAAACATCTATGTTTTCTCAAAATCGATTACTTTTTCTAACATCACATCACTAAGCTGTAGTCAGCCCCCCGGCGATATAAGTTGCTTTAGAAAATAAACGTTTTAAATGGAACTACCACCATGGTCAAGTATTTGTAAGCAATTGTATAAAGTTGAGATAGCTGAATTTTAAGATAATTCCAAATTTCCAATGGGTTCTCATTGAGTCTTCCTTTTGGACTACGTGAGTAAACATACTGTTCGTCAGAAATAGCATCGTTAGACTTCGCCTTTTTCCAGCTCTTGTGGACTAATTTGTGATGATCTTCTCACAAAGAAAAGTTCTCTTCTGGCTTGTCAAAATCATCTTCAGATCAGATTCCCCAGTCTCATTTTGTGCTATAGTTTTCTTCATCAATTATTTGACTTTTGCGACAGGCGAAGATTAAGCGATTGGGTCTATAAAATGCATTGTTTTGAACCTCGGATCCAATATCGTTGGTGTAGCGAAGGGAGTTACTCTCTCCTTAACATCCATTATCTTGTCAATATCTTTAAGGACAAATCTACATTAATAAAAGAAACTTTCTGTATGCGTGTTTACTATACGTGCATGTGCGATGTGTACGTTATAGCGGGCGCACCAGTGATCGCAGAGCTTCGAAATTTTGCAAGAAGATCCGTGGGGTCTCCCATGATGCACCCGATTTTCAAAATTCAAAATGTCCGCGGCAAAATGACCGAAATTCAAAATAGCCACCCAAATTTGTCAATTGTGTCCCGATTCCCATGAAAACCGGTATCTGGGGTTTTTAAGGTAGCAAATAACGAATTTATGATCAGAACTTATGAATTCAAAATGGCCGCGCCAATATGCCGGACAAATTTTTCCAATTGTATTCCGATTCCAATGAAAGTGGATATCTTCCTGTTTTTAAGGTTCCAAATAACGAATTTATGATCAAAACTTATAAATTCAAAATGGCCGTAACGAAAATCGGTATCTGGGGGATTTTAAGGTAACAAATAAAGAATTTATGATCAAAACTTATAAATTTTAAATTTCGGGGCCAATCTGGGGACGAATTATGCCAAATAAGTGTTATTTCCCGGGCAGCTGTATGTAGGTTGTTCAAGAGTTGGGAAATCGAAAAATCTTCACATCCTAGTTCAAAATGGAAGAACATTGACCATAGTGTATCCTGGTCATTTCCACTATTGTCGTGAAGTTTGCCACATTCTTAAATGTAGGAAATTTCTTAAATACCAGTATAGAAACAGTAAAAACGGTAGAAACGGTAGAAATAAGTTTTTAAATTAATATGAAGAACATCTCTATATAATTAAATAAAAAAACGCTATACAGGACAGTTATTCACAGTTCTATCGGTCAGACGCCTGCCGTCAAAGACGATTTTCGGGAAACAGATTACGCTGCCAAGTGATTTAAATTTGGGAATCGCCCAACAAGATGAAGACCCATTGCGACCTAAGGGCGAACGGATCTAGATTTAAGGAAGTCGATCGAGTTTAGCTATAAAATCCTCTTCGAATAAAAGGTAAATCGCCAAAACTACAAAGGAAATGGAACGGCCTCTCCACGGTCATCACGAGGTTGAACGATGTCATCTATCGCATCCAAAAAGGTTCGATCGGTAAGAACTGGAACTGTAGGAAGCTGTATTTGGGACGAGCACTAAGTAAAAAGGGGGCAGTGTAACGCTTAACCGAAAAGAGAAGTTAAAATTCCAATTCACCGAGAAGCAGTGTTACATATCAATTTAGTACGGTTGCTCTAACCAAACCGCCAAGAAGAGGAAGGAGGAGCAAATGTGTGCAAGAAGTTTTGTTTTGAAATTAAAGCTGTTAAAAAGAAACAAATTGTTTCAATTAATGCCTGACGAATCCGAGAACGCTTGAGAAGAAATATTACAATATTTTTTGTAGGTAACTCTAAATTTTTATATGGTATCCAAAATCATTTTTTCCAGATTTTTTGTTGTTTTCATTATACTTTTTTCCTACCGCGGACAATACACATATAAACTTTTTTTATTTAAAGGCGTTGCAACGCACGCGGGTTTTATGCTAGTAAATAAATAACACAAGGCAATGGATTAGTGGAATTATAGTACGTTGCTTTTAGTGCAATACTTATCACCTGACACTTCCTTGGTTGCAGCTTCGAGCGCTCGCAGAACTAGTAATACCGATGAAAGAATTGATAGTTGTAGACATAGGTGGTGCATTTTTATGACGAATGATTATATCATTAGCAATGATGCAAAGTTCCTAAAATCTCTCCATCATGTAGTAAGTATGTACTATTCCATATGGTTGCGACGGAAGCTTTAACCGAGACAGAAAGAACGAACGAATATTTTTTTTAAATTCTCTTCGTCATTTCATTTTTGTTTCGGTAAATCTACTTTATACCATGACCACCTCCGATTTTGATGAAATTTTCACACAATGTTCAGTTAACTATGCACAAATCAACTGCATTAACAAAAAGTGTCGCTCAAGTCCCGTTTCGCTGTAATTCCACTCCAAAGTACCGTAATTCCAATAATTGAACAGGTGATAACTCCTATGTTATTTCACCAATATTGATAAATTTCCACACATTATGTATTTTGACGTGGACAATTTATTTTTCGGAAAAAAATTGGCACTTATGCACCGTTATCTTTTTATTTAACAAAAATGAAATTTGTATTAAAATAATCAAACTTAAATCTTCAATATCTTCCAAATGGTGAGGTTTATAGAAAAAATATAATATACCTTTTTTGTAGAGCATTAAATTTCCTACAAAATTGTCCGAAAACATTTTTCTGTACAATCAATTAATGATGAGGTATGAGTTTTTTTCTATTGGACTGAGGAAAAAATAAAAAAACTGCGATGCGGAGGATCTTCCTATTAAAATTAAGAGCTCATATTGAGTGAGAATTTTTGTGAGGTGTCCAGCAACCCATTTTTCCGTGTCACTTGTAAAAAAAAATAATTGATTTTTTTGACCCACCCTATTCTATATAAATGTGAAAATATAAGACTGAAAAAGGACTAAAAGAGATTCAAAAATGAATTTTAGACGGAATTCTGTTCGATATAAGGCCGAAATTATTAGTGTAATGCACGATGTTATAATTGCGTTAGTGTGATGGATGGGTGAGTCTGACAAATTGTCTGAGGCAAAGTGAGGAAGAAACGCGACCTCTTGTCTATAAAACGGGTTTGTGTTTGGGGATAATAAAAGAAATGATGCATAGTGTAACTTACCCGAATTGTTGTAAGTTTTAACATTAGTAGGTACTAAACTATGAACATACATGTTGATATGTGCTTTTAATATTCAAATTAAACTAGACGAATTACATCGAAAAATATTTATTTATAGTTTCTTCTACAGATCTCGCGGGCCGGATAGAAACTTTTCGCGGGCCGTAGTTGACCCGCGGGCCGGGGGTTTCCCACCGTTGATATAGAGAATTATGCGTTCCGGAAGCCGATTATGTGAGCCATAAGTTGTTCCAAGCACGCGAAACACATTCCTCGTAGGACGCTGGTTTTTGAAATACAACTGAATAATTTTGTAGATGTTGTGTGCCGAGATATGTACAATGAAGAGCAAAAGTGTTTCAATGTTTGTTAGGAACGAACGAAAAAACCGTTTAACAAAAAACTAGACATTATTATAATTCTGTAAAAACGCCATTAAATCACACTTCCCCTTAGCTTTATTAAAAAATTAAAATAAAAAGTTTTTTTTCATAAATAATAAAAAAAAAATTATACTCCAGAATTGTAACAGTTTTGCACCACTAAAATTTTTGAATGTTTTTGTTAAAAATTAATAATTTGTCCAGAGTCCTTTCGATTTTTTTAAAACTTGAACTCTTCTTGGCATACTTTCGTACAAAATTACTGATGTTTTGCTGAGGTATACTAGCCTATACGTGTTGTACGCGTTCCCATAGCTCAAACATGCCTTTTGGAGGTTCCGAATAATTTGCTAGTTTTTTTTTTTCAAAAAACTCCATTAATTTTCGATAGGGTTCACGTCCGGGCTTTATGGTGGCCATTCTAGCAAGCCAAATTTTTGCTGTCGAAGCCATTCTTGGACTATTTTTGCCGTGTGCTTCGTGTCGCCATCTTGTTGGAATATAATATCTTTGTGATCCGTATTGCATTTTTCTAAAGCTGCAGGCAAATTATTTTTTAAAATGGCTAAATATTGGTCTTTATTCATTTTGCCATCAATTTTCACTATAGGACCAACACCATTTGGAGTAATGCACGCCCAAACCATTATTGATCCGCCGCCGATTTTGATCGCGGGTTTTACACCTGCGTATTGAATTTGCTTTGGATTTTTGCTCCAAAACCATGATCTACCGTCACTCTCAAACCGATTGATTTTCACTTCATCTGACCAAATATGTATCCTTAAAAATGTAATTTGGAGGATAAATATTATTCATATTTACAATATTATGACAAAAACACCTTATTCCAATCATGAACAGTCCAATCTATGTGCCTCTTTATAAAGTCTCTTCTTTTTTTCGCGTTCCTTGGCGAAAGAGCTGGCTTTTTCTTGCGTTCACCTGCTTAACCAATTCTGTTCAGCGCACGTCGGCCAGTCCATGCACTTACATTTTTACCAATTACAGCAAGAGCCTCTTTGGGGCTTTTAACACTACCGCTTGTCAGTAAACGGCCAATATCACACTGCAAACTCAAGTGTGTGATATTAAAACGCATTTCGCGTGTAAAATCATGTAGTCACTTTTTACGCGTTTAAAATGTGTTATTTTTGATACGCGAAAAGTGTGTAAATTTAACACATAAAGCGCGTGTTTAAAACACACCAAATATGTATTGCTTTGAAGCTTTTGAGTGAAGCTTTTTTAGCGTCGCTTTGCGGAGAGTAAACTTACAAAAATCGTCACAATAAAAATAAAATTTTTGATGTAAGCTGCAACGACTTGTCTCGATGCCCTTCTGTTACCGACTGACTGTAAAGAGAGGTCGTGGAGCTCTCTGGTCATTGAGTATTTAAATAAAGAATTACAACTGTCTAACTTTCCTTTAGTTTATCCTCTCATGTGTGTTAACTTAGTGAAATGTGTGAAATGATACATAATGTGTGATTTTCACACGTTTAAGATGTAAAACGATAAAACGTTACAATTTCTTTAGCGTGTAAAAAATGTTATACGCTGAACGTGTGTGATTTTTACACGTATGTCTTTTTATCCGCATTATTTTAACACGGTTTATTCCTAAAACGCTTTATTTTAACACGATTGGCCGAATTTACACGCTTATGAAGTGTGTAGTGTGTTAAATTCACACGGAAAAAATATTCTGGGGTTTGCAGTGCACGCGCATCTCTCGGCGATAATTTTCTTGGTCTTCCACTTGGTGAAGGCTGAAAATCTTTACCACTAGCTTTTCTTATTCGGGAGACCGTAGCGATACTAATATTGTATTTTTCGGCAATTTTTCGGACGGACTGACCTTCCTCCAATAATAAAACAAGGACTTTTTTTTAAAAACTTTCACAAATTTTTTTCATTATATTTTCCTTTCTCCTCCTTATTTTTCACTAAAATCTAAAATCAGACTGAATGGCTGCTCTTATTGAACTCATTTTGGATACTTTCGTGGAAGGGTATGTAACGGCACTATCAGATTTTGAAAGAATTCGTAATGGTGCAAAACTGTTACAATTCTGGAGTATAATTTTTTTTTAATATTATTAATGAAAACAAAATTTTTTTTTAATTTTTTATTAAAGCGGAAGTGTGATTTAATGGCGTTTTTACAAAATTATAATGTCTAGTTTTTTGTTAAACGGTTTTTTCGTTCGTTACTAGCAAACATTGAAACACTTTTGCTCTTCAGAGTAAGTGTCTCCATGATGAAATCATGTCAAATAATAATGAACAAAAATACCATGAGAGTTTGACACAACCCACCCGTGATTTGTCATAACATCTCTACTGAAAAAAGTACCTCCAAATGCATCACTCGTTCACAACTAATTTATAAAACATTGAATTTTCTAAAATAAGTCGTTAAATATACACATTATGGAATAACCTAAAAACTATATAAATAACCTGTTTGTTTCTGCTCACCCTATTAACGCCACTTTTTAAACTTATAACACGATATAAGAATATTAAATGAAGGCTAGATAAAGTTTGTAAGCAAACGCAAGCTTATCCAACAGTACGTGCAATGCCTTTACCATAATGGTTGGGTCCATTAAGGTGTCAACAACAGCATCATAATCTTGAATTACATTTGTGCCTAATTAAAATGCTTTTTCTGTATTAATTATGAAAATATGCCGACCATTTTAGAGCAGCCTCCAGTATACTCTTTGTGGAACGTTTAATTTAATATTTATTATGAGAAATGCAAGCAATGGTTATGATAATACTAGGAGTTATGTATGGTTTTTTACGAACCCTAAAAAGACAAAAATAATTGCATAAATAGTAAGTAACTAAATCAAAAGCAACACGGTATTTCTTTTGAATAATAATATTTAAGGTCACATGAATAAAAAATGAAATATTTTGCTATGGAAATAAAATACAGCCTCGTTAAATTACACCCCAAAAAACAGTATGAAACAAGAAGTTGTTAAAATGGAATTATGAATAGAATTAAGGGATTTTACATTACGATACCCAGGACAGAATAGGTTCAAGGTAAGAGAAATTTTGGAGTCAAGGAGTATTAAAAGAGTCTTACCTAAATAATCTAAGAAATATTAAGAAGGAAGAACCTTGTGGACGCGCTTTATACGCTCAGTAAAGTAATTGAAAAAACCTAAGAGTACTGTCTGACTTTTAGTCAGCTTTAAGATAGCAATCACTTTTTAAAAATACATGGAGATTTTGACAACATAAATAAAAGATCACATAAATAAAGGGGGTAGCATAACTCGTAGTAGCGCGATGGTAAGAAACACAGAGGAATCGCACATCATTATACGAATTTGAACTTAGACAATTAGATTTGAAGGTAATGCACCTAGAAATCGGGATATGTAACACAATTTAACCTGTTTGAAAAATCCCTTCCTTTTCCTGCGCGTCATATTCAGTAGCAACCTTAATTCAAAGGCATTGGTCGATAGGTTTGAGATTATGGAGGAGTCAGGAGAATGTTAAAAGTGATAGCGATGCAATTGAATGCTATAGAAGTTCGAAAATACTGACCGCGGAAGATCGTTTCATAATCGAGTTATTCTGTCTGTAGTGTGAACGAAAAGTGGAGCTGTGGGCAATGAGAATGAGCCGGGCGAGCCAATCTGATGTTGCGGGTATAAGGCGTAGAGGCAGAATGAGTATCATTATAGAGCATCATTTCTCAACCTTTTTAGTGTCGCGACCCCCTGAAAGACAAGAAATGAAGTAAAGAAGTTTGCGACCTCTGGAGTAGGAGCTGGCGGCTCTTAAGAAAACCCGGGCACTGGGATGCTTGTTTGGCGATTTGGAATATGCCGTCATACCATCGTAGGTCTTTGGCTAATGCCACCCCTAAGATATGAAGGGGTGAGTTAGGCATTAGTTCTATACCATCCGTGTTGCAGGTTTTATCGGAAAGAGACGATTCTTGTGGCCCCATCGAGGATGTGCTCAATGTCCCTGTTGATTTAGTTTGACATAAGTCCGCGAACTTCAAGAAAGAATCTGACAAGTGCTTGTCTTGCATTATTGAAGTGGTATAAGTAACTCAGAATACCGTCATCATCGAAGCTGGGGATTGGGTTGGAAGGAACAACAGCTAGGACATTTATGAAGATGGGGCGGGTGATGAAATTTACCCTTGGGGACACCGGCCGAGATGATACGGCCTGAGATTTTACGGCATCCAACACTACCTTGATCGAACGGCCGGAAAGATCCAGTTGTTAAGAACTGAGTGAACACCAATAGATTGGAATTTAGGTAATAGAGCAGAGTGCCAAATCCTGTCAGAGGCCTTGGAGGTATCCAGACCAACCTAACCAGACTCACCAAACCGATGTATACCTTGTTTGAAGTGTTCCTTCAAGGTTACGTCGGGCTGACCATATAAGCAAAATATGTCTCAAATTGCATTTTTTCGTGTAAATACCATGCGTAATTGTGGCAGACGAATGAAAAAAATTCGATGAATCGTTGGCGTAGAAAAAGACATATAAACTGATGAACAGAGACAGTGGAAGTGGATTGTATCTCAAGCCAAGGCTAACCCGGAGTTGAAACCCTATAATATTGGTCGAAAGATAAAAATCCAAGAATTTCAGCGATTTACTCGGTAAGACACCAAAAATTGAGTCTGATGGAGACGACAGGAAAAGAAACATGTCGGTCGTAAAACTGAGTTAGTACAGCGAAAATCATGACTAAATTCTTCCACTTTATACGGTTATTACAAAGTTATAAAATATATGTTTTTTTTGGACAGATTGCGACCCCCACGTTGAGAAACTATGATATAAAGCAATTCATATACTAGGAACGATAAAGTTTGGTCAACGTTGCTAGTTTTCTACGGTGGCTCAGAGGAAGTGTATTTTGTCCCAGGTATTGGGGTGCTTGTTTAGAGATATGAAATATATGTATGTTGCTTTCAGCGCAGATTCTGAGGCAATATTATTCCTAGGATGTTAAAGAGATTCGTCGGCGATTACTAGGCACTTTCCACTGTAACGGATGGTAGTTGCAGATTAGGTTGGAAACAGGGACGGATTGGCCCCCTTAGCCGCCCGAGCATTTCGGTAGTGACCGGCCCAAATTTTATATATGGATTGTGGTGCCCACGCTGCTATTCATGGATTCTCTTGTGTGCAAGATAATACCTTTACTTTTATGTACCTTGCGAGAAATTAGCATGTTGCAGAGCTGGCCCTAAATCGATCGAAATGGTAGAGAAGAAATTAGCACGGTGCGATTCGTGCGACAATTGCACGGGGCGGTCCAGGGTTCATGCGAAATTAGCATAGACTGAAAGTAATGCACAGACCGTTATATAGACGCACGGCGGGCGCAGTGCGACTGTTGCACGGACTGTGTAGTATTTCCTCGAAAATTTATATTTCCTATGGACCCTGCATTGCCCGGGAATAGACGCACGGCGCGCACCGTGGTAATTTCTGCTCTACCATTTCGCTCCATTTAGGGTCAGCTCTGAGAAATAGTTCTCTCAGACGCGAGGGCGGTCGGCCGAAGGCGAGCTCAAGGCGGGGAAGAGAGGCGAGGAAGAGGAAAGGCCAAATTCGAGCTGATCTTCGTGAGCCTAGTCACAATTATTACGAAACTTTAAGTTTCTACACAAAAAAATCCTCCCGGCGGCCCGGCCCTTCGAGCATTTACTCGAATGGGCTATAGGCCAATCCGCCCCTGGTTGGAAATAAAAGGATACCCCGTTTTGGAAGCGTTCAAATCAAAACGGATGAGATTAATGTTCTTGCTGATTTAGTCGGACATACGTTCAGGATCATAAAAACACTGTTTAGCACATTATTCTCTTGAATTATTAGAATAACGCAGAATACTGCGATCAGTGAAGCTGTAAAGGGGATTAGAGAAGACTGAGAATAAGGTATTTTTTAGGATTAGAAATAAAAAGGTCATAGAATAGACCCTGAGGACACCGAAACAGATAAGGAACTGAGTTGCTTCGAACTGAGTCAATACCAAAAGCTTGGATTTGAGCTAACAGAACAAAGACAGAGCTCTACCAAAAGCCTCCCAGTCGGAATAAACAGACTCCTTATAAAAAAAGAATAGTCTTACCATTAGTGTAAAATGGACTAGTTCCACTACTGGTTCAAAAGTAATGCAAGAAGGAGTTAGTTTGAATAACGACATCAACGGAAAATCCCCATGATCATGAGAATTTTCAGAATAATGCTCTCGCCGGAGACAAAAAAAAGAAGGCCATTCCTGTCTGAGAAAATGTCAGTTGTTGTGCAATCGTAGAGAAGGAGACACGTGCGTTAAGGTAAAAATAAAATAAAAGTGTTTTGTTTTGTTGTGCATTTACATGTAAGTACCCGCTCTTTTGTTCCATATAATTAAAAAAAATGTCTAGTAGGGGGGGTAGCAGCAAGCGTAATATTAGAAGGTTAATTAAAAAAGAAAAAGAGACAAACCTTAGTAAATTAAGCAGGAACGTGATTAAAAATTCGGAAAATTTGCAAGCGAATTTAGAAACAACTAATGATTACTTTTTTGAAGTAGAAACAACAGCTTTAAAAGATTTTCAAAATCCAGTAGCCAAAAAATCATTAGTAGAGAAATTAAAAGAATGGTATTTGAGAAATAGGCCTTCCCGACAATGTTTTGATGAATTGTTAAGTATTTTAAAGGAAGAAAATTTAGACGTACCTCTTAGTTCTAAGACAATTTTGCGAAGTAGAGAAAAACTCACTATAAGTAGAGTTTCGCCTGGTGTGTACTCTCATTTTGGAATCGAAAAACAATTAAAAAAAATTTGTAGCACTATTTTTGAACATAAAGAAGTTATCGTAGACATTAATATTGACGGATTGCCATTATTTAGAAGCTCTAAAATTCATTTGTGGCCAATTTTACTGCGAGTCACTAATATTAAAAATATTAAAATATTTCCCGTAGGTGTTTATTTAGGTAAAAAGAAACCAGATCACATAGACCAGTTTTTATCCAAATTTGTTGACGAAATAAAATATCTAACAGAAAACGGAATTCAGGTAAAAAATAAAGTAATTAAATTTAAAATAAGATGTATTGTTTGCGATGCCCCAGCAAAAGCTTTTGTATGCGGAATTGTTGGCCATACCTCTCTTCATGGTTGTCCTAAATGTACTCAGGTTGCTAGGAAAGTAAATGGTATATTGACTTATAGCGTTAAATCTGGTGATCTGATTTCTGATAAAGATTTTAAAGATAGGAAGAACTTGACTCATCATCAAAAACGTTTTCATGACAAAGAAACTCCCTTTGAAAGCATTAATGTTGGAATGATTAGTCAAGTTCCTTTTGATAGTATGCATCTAATAGATCTTGGGGTAACAAGAAAAATTCTTTTGCGAATGATTAATGACAAAATCAATTTTAAAGTAACTAAGGAAAACAAAAGTATAATATCGAAGCATTTGGAATCACTGCGTGCGTATATTCCAAAAGAATTTTCTCGTTGCCCTAGAGGTTTTGATGAAATTTTGAACTGGAAAGCTACAGAATTTCGACAATTTTTGATGTATACCGGGGTGGCGGTTTTAAAAGGAAAAATTCACGATGATTTTTACTACGAATTTCTGTTGCTTCACTGTTCGTGTAGGCTATTATCCCGTCCTAAAAACTTTGAAAAAAATATTAGCATTGCTCAAGATATGCTAGAATTATTTGTTCAAAATTTCCCGGTAGTGTTTGGAGAGACCAGCGTCACTCACAACGTTCATGGATTACTACATTTTCCAGATAGTGTTAGACATTATGGAGTTCTTCCTTCATTTTCAGCGTACGATTTTGAAAATTACTTGCAAATTTTAAAAAGTTATGTAAGGAAACCGTCAAAAATATTAGAACAGATTTTTAATAGAATTCAGTTTGAACAAATGATTATGGAATCGAAATTAGAAGGGTTTAGATCAGTTAATGGGGAGTTAGTTAGTTATAGTGCAAATAGTTATTTTTTTAGCATGAAAAGTCCTAATAATTATTGCTGCATTCGCCCATTTGTACCTATAAAAATTGTAGGGTTCAAAAAGGACGGACAAAATTATATAATTGGAAGAAAATTATTGAATATTCGAACGTTTTTCACTGAGCCGTTTGATTCTTTATCTTGTTTGGGAATATGTTTAGTTGATTCAATTTCTTCAGAAGTTGATGAGTACTTTAGTGTAGAAGAAATTGAATGCAAATTTATGTGTCTCCCTTATGAAGAAAATTTACTTTTGCTACCGATTTTGCATGGTTGCTTTTAATTTTTTTTTTTTTTCGTTTTTTTTTCTGTTTTTATCAGGGCTTAGCTAAATAATTAAAACATATTTTTAAAGCTGGTTGTTATTTTCAAAAATTTTTCTGTTTCAAACTGAGGAATTATGGCACGAAGAAATTGCGAACAAGAAAAGGAGAATATACCTGCACAATTGAGACGGTGTGATGCAGCTATGGGAGAGGCTCTCTTTTCACAATGTAATACAAGCAACGGAAACCTGAGTGGCGACTTAAAATCGTATATAGATAGGAAATTTGAAAAAATTACAGGTAATACTAGTCAAATTAAAACACTTGAAATCATGTGAAATTGATACATAATTCTTTACAGAAATAACAAAACAACAAAATGCCGCCATTATGGAGGTATTGGCAACACAAACAGTTTTAATTAAAACATTAATTCGGCAAGAATGTGCCAATACCTCAATCTTGTCAACATTTCCTATAAGAAGTGAAGAAAACCTACGAAATGTTAATGATGGCATATGTGAAGAAAATCGCGATTTATATGTAAAGAAAAAAAAATTTAATTAGCTATAAATTTATTTAATTATACAATTAACTAGGTTTCTGCAGTTTCATCCATGGTTCGTCGTGGATTCAAGAAGCAAATAAACGAGCTTATTAGTAAGGACATCATTTTAAAATACAATTTGGATGGAACCCATGGCAAGAAAAGATTCAAAGATTTTTCTAATATTTTTGAAGTCATAAAAAGTAATTAGAAATTAAATCAGTTTTTTCAATTCCTAATTTATATACATATATTTTTGCATAGGAGCTATTGAAACGGATCACAATATTAAAGATGCAGAGAAGCTCATGAGGGAAGCTTTCCAAGCCACAAAACGAAAGCACTTTAAAAAAGTGTGCGAGGAAAAAAAAAGAAAAGTCGGGGATAACAAGACGACTAATATTTAATAATATTCATTATTATTGTTTTGTTACTTATTTTTTATGAATTTTTTTCTTTATGATTAATGTTGTTTTGTTATTTATTTTTTACCTCTGTTTTTAAATGAAATAAATTTTATTTTTATAATTAAAAATGAATTAGTTTTCGAATTAGTTAAAAATGGAGTAGTTCTCGAAGTAGTTAAAAATGGAGTAGTTCTCGAAGAAGTTCAAAATAAATTAGTTCTCGAAGTACTTCAAAATGAATTAGTTCTCGAAGTATTTCTATAGTGATGCAGCAGAGAACAATTGACTCCGTCGTAGGACATCGCCACACAAAAGTAATCAGTTGTTTCCATATAAAAGGTATCTAACTGAGAACTACTACTCGTTCCTTAGGAACTAGTTATTCTACTAGTCTTTGAAGTAGTTCACTTTCCTACTGGGCTTGAATACATCTAGAAGACCCATATCAACGCAAACTTTGGTTGAGGTGTTCCATAGGACAAAATAAAGACGATGACCCAATCACGACTTTATTCCCGTTTACGCGCGTCAAAGTGTTGACGTCGATATTTGGTTGTGTTTAATTCAAATCGAGTTATCCCATTCACGACTTTGCGGCGTCAGAGGCGTCAAGCGACGGCAAAAGTCGACCAACTTTCAACTTTTTCGGGCGTTTTGGCAGGCTTTGAAATTTAAAAAAAATCACACTTCTAACAAGTCCATACACAAAAATCCATACGTGAATTATAATCATAATTTCACCTTGAATAATTCCAAAATGTCGAGGTTTTCGAAAAAATGACAAGAGGGATATTTTTTTGGCAATAATGTTTTGTATAAGTAGATGAAAAATTTATTATGCAAAAATCAATTGTTTAGTGATTTTTTGGCGGAAAAGCGATTTTTGGAAACTTTGACCTTGAATAATTTTAAAAGGGTTAATCGGGTCAACATGTTTGTAAGGACTAAAGTTGTAGAGAAATTAATTGTTTCATTAAGGCTTCGTACGGGGTTGTGCGACCTATAGAAACCGAGATACAAGGAAAACACGGGAAAAACGCGATCCTTCCGGCGGCCATGTTTTGTTTTGTGATTCCAAAATTGTTTTCTTAAAAAGTCCCAAGGAAGCTGTGGACCAATTTTTAGCCATTTTAAAATATTGTCTCCTTAAAATGCTAATTTCCCCGGACTATAAACGTATTTCCAAAAGGAAAAGGGTGTTTCAATTTTTTTCCACGCACATATTTTAACTAATCTCATAGTAGAGGGAAATTAAACCAAAAAAACCAAGTTATGATCAGGGGCGTTTCCAGCCAACTGGCTTAGGGGGGTAATTTTAAAAAAAGAAAAAACTTAAATATTTTTTTATTCCATAAATACAAAACAATCAACATCAAAAAAAAATTAAAAGTGCGTGTCAGCTCCGACGATTGTCTTAAATTATATACAACTAGCTGGAACCCATATAAATCCCACATTTCCGCTCAACATCAAAAAAAAATTAAAAGTGCGTGTCAGCTCCGACGATTGTCTTAAATTATATACAACTAGCTGGAACCCATATAAATCCCACATTTCCGCTTCTCCTTACCATCTCACCAAAAAAACCTTGTTGATCCATTCTGAACCGATTGCTTAGAGAGCTTCAGGATACGCTATGTTCAATGTTTTTCCATTTGTAGCTAGAATGTCAAGATTTTCCGATTTTCCAACTCTTGAACAACCTACATACAGTTAACCGGGAAATGACACTTAGTTGGCAAAATTCGTCCGGTATATTGGTCCCACAATTTTGAATTTATAAGTTTTGATCATAAATTCGTTATTTGCTACCTTAAAAAACCCCAGTCACCGATTTTCATTGGGATCGGAACACAATTTGAAAATTCGTCGGCCATTTTGAATTTATAAGTTTTGACCAAAAATTCGTTATTTGCGACGTTATAAACCCCTAGATATCCACTTTAATTGGAATCGGAACAAATTTAACAAAATTCGTCCGCCATATTGGCCATTTTGAATTTATAATTTCTGATCATAAATTCATTATTTGTTACCTTAAAAAATTTCAGACACCGATTTTCATTGGAATCGGAACACAATTTGCAAATTCGTCGACCATCTTGATTTTATAATTTTTGACTGCAAATTCGTTATTTGCGACCTTAAAAACCTCTAGATACCCACTTTCATTGGAATCGGAATAAGATTGGCAAATTCAACCATATTTCTGCTTCCATTTTGAATTTCGGTCATATACGAGTATACCCCATGTTACTCGCTGATAATAGAGCTTTCTATTGGCGACAGAATTTTTAAAATCGGTTCGGTAGTTTTTGAGTTTATCCGGAACAAACAAACAATCAAATCTTTTCTCTTTATATAATAGTATAGATAGGCAAAGGAAGCAAATGAACCCATATATTTACTTATATTGATTTGATAAACATATTACATAAATTTTCTTTCCTACTTTTTAGTCTATTATATGTTTTTCGCCATTTTGTGGTGGCCGCCATATTAGAATCAAAATGACGTCAGACAGATTACTGCATTACAATCGTCATACCCTTTCATTTGATATTCTGAGGGGGTTGTGAGGAAAAAAGTAATCCGCCATTTTGAATTTGGAATGACGCGACACAACTAATTGTATTCTATCTGTCATGCCCTTCCATTTGATGCCCATGTCGGTGGGTCGGGGAACACAATTGCAAAAATCGGACGCCATTTTGGAACCGCTTCTTGATTTTTTTACAAAATGGTCAGATATTCAAGCAAACACAGATCAAAAATCTGCTGAAAAGATCATTCAAATTTGTGTGCCCTACCCGTCGCCCTCTCTCACCCTCTTCTTCATAAACTACTTTCCAGCCGACTCTTGTCGTGTCGTGTGTACGCTCGTGTGGAATCAGCCATAGCGTGCCATATTAGCGGGAGTCTCGGGTATCGGTCATATATCGCCGACTAGATTCACCATAACTTATCTTGTTTGTTTGAAATTGTGGTAATTTTTAAGATTAAAAATAAATAAGCGAAACCCCTCTGAAACCGCCCCTGGTTATGATGTAGTTGGGAAATTGGGTTTTTTTGTTTTTTTTTCTTTACATATGTTAAGATAAAGCGAATTTCTGCAAAATCGGCCCTGTGCTGCACGAGAAAATTGCATAACTGCCCATTTTTGATGCATTTCGAGTGCATTGCTACACTATTTTTTAATTTCTCCAGTACTGTTGGTCGTAGAAAAATAAAAAAAATTGAAAAATACTTGTGAATGAAAGACTATCGAACTTGATTCGGTATAAATACTTCAAAAATGAATCCTAACCTCAAAAAATCAAAATGTATGAAATTTTGTTTTATTTTACTAAAAATGCAATAAATATCGGGAAAATAGTCGTACTTTGATAAAAATTGGAGAAAATATGTATTTTGATGCTATAAATACGTGGTTGAAATTTCAAAAAAAAATCGATTTTACGGCAATAATAGGCACTTTTCGAAAAATTTTAAAATTGCCGCCAGTTTATGCCAAATCATCGTGCGGTAAATTTTGTTTTAGTAGCGTTGAATTCGACACGGTTCTTTAGGCCCCAATCAAGAATGAGTTTTATGTCTCTGTTGAGAGCTGAGCTCACGGTCTAAGAGACAAGGTCTGGCAAGTGTAACACAGAGTGCCGTCATCGGCGAAACTGTGAAGTGGGTTGGAGGAGATTGAGAGCAGGTTAATGAATATTAGAAAGAGGGCTGGTGAGAGAATCGAAGCTTGGGGAACGGCGGCCGAGATGGAATGAGGGTTGGATTCGACGCCATCCAATACTACCTTGATTGAACGGCCAGAAAGAAATCTCTCAATCCAGTTCATTAGAACTGAATCAATACCAATAGCTTGGAGTTTGGACAGCAGAGCGGGATGTCATACTCTGTCGAAAGCCTTAGAAATATCCAGAGAAACCAGAGCAGACTAGCCGAAGCGATGGATGCTCGGTCAGACACACAAGAAGGTCGCCAGTACTTTTTTGGTCTTAAGCCCTACTGCCTGTTTACAACGACGAATTTTACCGTGACACCCCCTAAAATGGCATTCGTTGTAACCACGGATTTTCGTCGTAACAAAATTACCGTTTGTCGACGGTGTCCTGTAACGGGGGATGATTGCATATACTATACATTAACGAGTTCTACGAACGCCATCGCTACATAGATGTTGTTGTGAAGAATATTAAGGTCGTTGAGCTCTAGTGGGCAAATCGTATTAGTGAAGAGAAACCTGGTGGGTAATTTTTTTACTGTAGGATTTGTGGATGTGACAGCGAAATAAACCAAATCTCCGATGGAAGGATGGTGTAGTGTAGACCATCTGGCGTTTAATGCCAGACTACCTTAATTACTAAACAATATAAGTCCGCTAAAAATTTGTTAAATTTAATTAATTTTGCAAGACAGTAAATCAACAACTTTCCGTGTCATAAATCAAATAACATTAGGAAAGGATAATTAAAAGCAAATTTCATCCAACGATAAATCGCACAATAAATTGACAAATTTAATGTTTCTTAAAGTGTCACATATTTAATTTATAGCCCACATAAAAAGGAAAATCGATTATAATCTGACAAGAGGTAGGCAGCCCCAAGTACCTTTTAAAACAATCCACGAAGGACCACGCACCCGAGATTTCACCAAGAGATATTTTGAAAATACAAGAAAATATTTGCATACTTACACTGATAAAGTGTGGCCGTAGCCTACCGATAGAATATTTAGCTATGTCCGTCGTCAGCTGGCTAATGGCTGCACCGAAGCCGAAGACTCCAATTTGCTTGTAGGCGTTTACTACCCATAGTGGAACGTCCCAATCGCCGAACTTATATTCCGTGCCGTTATTGGTCATTTTCAGATTAGCTAGGATGACTTCTGTTGTGAGAATCTGAAAGGTGAAGAAAAGTTGGGAGATTAGTGATTTTGTTATGAGCCCATTAAGAGTTGTAAAGGTGTAGAAATCCATAGGCTAGTTCTAGTAATAAATTGAAAATTGATGAGGATAAATTGGTTTAAGATAAATGATGTTATTCCAGGGATAAATTGGCTGCGCCTTCGCTGCATGTTAGCACTGATTTAATAACATAACCCCGAGCATGTTTTGCCGCAGCAGGATGCCAGTAAGAGCCAGAGCCCCGATGTTAAGAGCCTCCCATAAACGTGCCAAGGAGTCAAAGAGTCGATAATATGGTAGATACATACATATGTGCATCTTTAGTTCATGTTCCTGCAAGGGCAGAGCTATCTTTATGCGGAATGTAGCCGCTCGTTGACAAGGATCGTAAAATCCAACACAAACCAGTAACCAAATCAAAACTGCACAAAATTCACGCTATTGCGTCCCTACAATAAATTTCCTCCCTGCACTCGTATAGTTCTTGCCAGTGCGAGCATAGCAAAGGCACGACCCATATGGGGGCCCACACTCATAATTTGTCGAATGGTGCAGAACATTGTTAGAGGATATTGCACAGTCGGAGGGCCCCGAAAGACCTTGATTGGGACCGTGGTGTTGCATTACATGCATGGGAACAACTGGAGGTGCACGAGTGATTTAATTTCGTTGTTTGATGGCGGACGGACGGGTTTGACTAGGCATTCACATAAAATTGCCCTTTTTAACGATTTGACGTTTTATATATTAAAATGGTCGTGAAGTATTTTTTAACTAGTTGTGCACTTTAATCATCAACGACATTAAAACAACTATTCAACTGTGATTTTCTAATTTGTATTTGACCAACTGCCATGCTCTGCGGGTTACTTGTTAAGCTTCAACAAATACAACATAAAATGTGATTAAAATTTTAAATTAGTCCGCTTATGGTTAAATTGTATTAAAAAATCAGAGGTATTTACCAAGGCTTTCAATGAAATAATGTGACAATTTTATTTTAAAACTAATTAAAATTTTCTCTCTTTTTAAAATTGGATTTTACGTTAATTTACGGTTATTGTTTGGTGGAATTTTTAATTGGATTTTTAAAAGCTCCGTTTTAATTGGGTAATTATAAAAATAATTGAATTGTGCAGGCGCATAATGCATTAAAGTGGGGTTAAAGGGATTTATTCATTGCAATGTTTTTTTTTGTTCATGGGTTTATTAAACCATGTGTATCTGAATCTTTTAACGAGTTTTAAACGAGTTTTTTAAATATCTATGAAATCTATACTTAATAGTTGATATTATTCTTCTATGTCTATTAATAAAATTGTAGTGCCTGCCTTGTGATTTCAAAATAAGTGTCATTTCTAAGCTCATAATGGTTATTTACATGATGTTTGTCGGTATGTCTGTGTCCGTCTGTCTGTTTGTCCGGGCTAATCTCGGAAACTGCAAATTTCTGCACTCGACTGTTTTTTAATCAAAATGCAATTTTTATTGATAGTTTTAAGTAGAGAAATATATTTATGCCGGGTTGTCTATAAAAATATGGCCGCAAGTATTTTTAAGCCAGATGTAAGCTCTGTTAAATATATACGTTCATAACGTATCGTAAGTTATATATCAAATTAAAGCTAATTTTTTTCTTTACACGATAGAATACGGTTGCCTCTGCCAAAGTGGCCGCAAATAGGGGTTGCCAGTCAATATTTGAAATTTTTTTTTTAGTTTTTTTTAGAGGGGGTGGGCAGATTTTTTGAAACAACTCTTTCAATGGATTTACGAGTCAACTTTTTGACAGCTAAGTTGTTGTTGCTGTTGCTCATCACCAGATAGAAATTCTCGCCATTACTCTTTCTTATAGTAATAAACGACATCCTTGTCAGCGCTCTAGATAGTAGAACAGGTGGCATACAATAAGGGGTTGCTAGACTGCCTTAAGGATCTCGACTACGCAGATGATATCTGTTTGCTGGCCCATAGACACCAGGACCTCAAAAACATGTTAAACAATTTGGCAACAGAAAGTAGTTCAGCAAGCTTAATGCTGGGTTTCCACTTGTCGTTTAATTGACTAAGTTTGAAAGCTTTAGTTTTTGTTACTAAACGACACTATTGCCAATTAATTTCCACTTATGTCAATTATTGCCAAAAACTAATTTGTCAATTTATTGACAATGATATTTTGACAAATGCCTTTGCCAGTTCACTAAAAGCTATGTCCACTAGTGCTGACAATTTGAAACTGTAAGCGAAAATTTCCGGTGTTAATAAAATATGTAATAATATAGGTAAAGAGTCCCACGCCTTTTTAGATTTCGAAAGGTAGGTTGTTTCCATATACTGGTTGGAGCAATAAAAACTTAAAAAAATTAATTTTTTCTTTTTAGTTCATTTTAAAATAAAAGCGTATTTTTTAGTTTTTTTAAATTATATTTTTTATCATTGCAATTGTAAACCTCAAAACTAAAGAAGCCCAAGTAAATACTGAATCTTCCAGTGAAAGTCTCGTCGCAATAGGATTAGCCGTTTCCGAGATTAGCCCAGACAAACAGACAGACAGACATACAGAGACACAAAGATTTTAAAAATACTTGATTTTGCTTTAATATCATGTAAATAACCATATAGGCTTAGAAAATGACAATTATTTTGACCGACACTCCAATTATATTTATATAGATGGAAGCAAATGCAGAGCTTTTGTTATAACTTCTCCGTTTGCATTGCTCCAAAATCAACAAAAACAACCCTAATTCAATAATTGACCACATCAAATTATTCGCAAGAGAATGCTCTACAAAAATGCTCTAAAGCATTTTTTTATGTAGAATGAATAATAAAAAAGTTATAGCGCTTTAAAGCTCATCACCCCAAAATTTTTGTCATTTTTCGTCCATATCTTTTTTATTATTAATACTACCGCAAAACGTTTTTTGCCAAAGTTGTAGATAATTTGATTATCTAAAAAAAAATCTTTCCAAAAATTCTGTAGGACTCACGGTTTCCGAGCAATAAGCAAAACCATTTTTCACACTCAAAACAAGATGGCGGCCGAAGAACACGCCTCCGGATCCCGAAAACTCGGTTTTATACTCCCAACCAACCCCCCTACACATTAAAAAAATATAGCGCGTGTTACCAGTGCACGTGAAAGATGTGAAACATCTTTGGCGATCTTTATCTTTCTATAAATTGAATAATTAGTAAGAATAAAGGCCATTTTACATCCCAAACGCAAAGTGGAAAGGAGCTCTGGAGCTCTTTTATCGCACAGCAATTTTGCGTTTGGGATGTAAAAAAGCCGTAAATTTTTTACACACCCATTTGTGTTGAAAATGTACCATTGCCGTTGATGACCTTCGACCATGATGTCTGACCGCATTTGAAATATGTTTTTGGTGGGCTTGGAAACAAATTTTTCTAGAGAAGTCGATTTTATTTAATAATACAGTCGTTATACAGATTTTTATGCTCCCCATGTTTTTATTTTAGTCTGTTAAAAGTCTCACACTATTACTTAATCCGCTGACGCGACGCAGCGACTTAAAGCGCCCCTTGGCATACGACATGAGAAAACAACCACACGTCAGAATCTCAAGAAGGCCCATGTTTGTGTTCTAATTATTTTCTAGTTTTTGGTAGAGCTTATGATTTCAAATAAAACCATTTAACTTAAAAGTTTTTTTTACCTATTTTTATTTTCTATTTTTTAGTTTGGGTTTTGGCTCGTATCATCATGCAAACTTCTCATCCTTTCCAACTCTTTCATTGCATCTTTGTTGCACGGTTTCTTTTTTTTTATATACACAAATCTGTTAATCCTGTTAATTTCTCACAATGAAGCTCCTCAATACATAGCCCTTCCAAAGTTCTTATGCGACTCAATGCTACATACCATATTGCCAGCGGCATTTTGAATTTTCTAATTTTGACAACAAATTCATTATTTCCGACCTTAAACACACCCAAATAGCGATTTTCAGTGAAATCGAATTGTTGTTACCAAAATTGTACCGCCATTTTGAATTTTAACCTTAAAAACCCTACCATACCGATTTTCAATGGATTCAGAACACATCTGCAAAATTCATCCGCCATATTTCCGCCGCCATTTTGAATTTTCCAATTTTGAAAACAGATTCGTCATTTGTGATCTTAAAAACTCTCCGATACCTATTTTCAACATATTCAGAATTTTAAAATTTTGACTACAGAATCGTCACTTGTGGCCCTAAAAACTCCCCGATACTGCTTTTCAATGGAATCGGAACACAATTGGAAAATTCGTCCGCCATCTTGGAACCGCCATCTTGATTTTTTACAAAAATGTCAGATTGCATTGTCACGAGAACTCAATATGTGTGCCAAGTTTCATAAGAATCGGTTAAGTAGAAGTAGTTGAAAAAGCTGTCGCAAGATTTGAACCGAACAAACAAACAAATAAAACCATTAAATATAAATAATAAAATTCAAATGCCGAGATCAAGAATTGAACCCGCGACTTTTTGGAATATCAACGTCGTAAGGCAACCACTCAACCATTTGTTCCATTCTGCCTATGTCTGGTTGGTCATGTCTGGCTCGCGGGATATAAACACTTTTCTTTGGTGCTACTATTTTTTTTTAAAATCTCCGTCTTATTCTGTCTTCCTCAATACAGATCTTCCGTTTCCCGGAATGGAAATTGGATTTGACGAAGCGTTCCCTATAAAGCGTTCCCTAAAAAGCGTTCCCACAAAATGTTCCCGACCTTGAAGAATTACTCTCAACGCGCGCAAAGATGTTTCACATCAATAATTGCTGTTTACATAAAATGTTCAGACGGTCCTTTTTTTGCACCATTTTACTGGACTATTTTGTATGGTTGCGACACATGGCAAGTCACAAAATGCATCACAAGGCGCCTACAAGGCTGGATTGGCCACACCCTTCGACGCGGAAACGAGAATCTAGCCAAACAGGCCCTTGACTGGAATCCGCAAGGAACCCGTCGAGTTGGAAGACCTAGAACAACATGGAGGAGAACCCTATTACCAGAGGCCGCAACAACTGGGAGATCCTGGTCAGAGCTGAGAGCTGTCGCGTGAAACAGAGTCCGCTGGTTTTTCAGACCCAATTCCGCTGGAATCAGAAAGTTTTGATTCCGACGTAATTGCGTCGACACAATTCCATTGCCGCAAAGTAGTCGTTTTTGTTTTCTTCAGTGATAAACACGGCAAATCGAGCATATTTTAGTAGAAGGGCGATGAATTAATAGATTTAATTAAGTTGAATCCTCCTCTTTATAACTTTAAATTAAAGTGTTATAAAAACTTGTCAATAAAAGAGAATATTTGGCAGGATACTGCGAAAAAAAATGAATAAAAAAGGTAAATCTAATTTTTTGAATATACATATTTATAATGTAACATATTTGTTTTGCCACTGTAAAGAACCCGTTTTACTATAAAAATACATTTTAAGTAGTTCACGGTTCGCCTTCAGTCCATTCAGATTTCTTTTAGGTAAAGATAATTGTGTTTTATTAAATATTTTTCCACCAGAAATCGGAATTTTAAAATTCCTCAACAAATTGGTTAGGAAGCAGGCCGTTACAATTAATTTGTCAACTACTTCGGGTGCTAGAGAAATCGGGGTATGAAAGAAACAGAAATATTGAGCAATTATCCCAAAAGCATTTTCTGTAGACCTCCTCTTGTAATAAAAAGAAATCCTTTTCCCAACTCATTATGATTACTCCTTAGACAATTGACTGTTCCTAACTGACTTGCGTTACGTCAATCATAACGCAAGTACGCCGGCGGAATTCCGTCGCAAATTTACGTTGGCGAAATTCCTTAGAAACCGTAGCTTCACAGTTCAAACGCAGGGTTCATCGCCTTCTCGCACGAAAAACCCCTCGAC
This sequence comes from Thereva nobilitata, assembly GCA_963855945.1. Lineage (NCBI taxonomy): Eukaryota > Metazoa > Arthropoda > Insecta > Diptera > Therevidae > Thereva > Thereva nobilitata. Next base: position 50,230,296 of record OY979694.1, on the reverse strand, counting down.
GGTGGAACAACTCTCCACAGTAAGTCTTCCCGAATTCATACAACATCCAACAGTTTAAATGCATGATTTTCATCGTCTTCTCCCCCAACAGTCCCCTTTTGCCGGCTAATCTATCCTATCCTCTTTCTATCTTTTAAGCTAAGCTTACTAAGACATTTCACCATAACGTAAACGACATGACGGACTGGTAACACAAAGGCTGACACCTGAGCTTAGACTTTCACTTAAAAAAATTATATCGCGTAGCAATAATTTTTCGTCACGGGGGCCACATGCGGCTAATGATTAACTTTTATAATATGTAATTTCTGTTTAATTCACGCGATTTTATAAGTTCCCAACATATTGCTTGAGTTAATGGCGTTAAATTACATATTCCGGACCAATGAACCAGCTAAAACCGTTTTACAAAATAACGCTGAAATCTTTTAATCGTATTAAATTGATCAAATATTTTGGTATCAACAATTTTCCAGTATAAGAAATAAGATACCTTAATAGCCGATCAAATGACACTATTTACTTAAAAGACATCATCACGATAAGAAATAGACACTTTTTAAGTAATTATGGAAATGCTCGAATGCCATTGTCACTCACTGAAGAAGCACCAAGTCTCAGATTTCGTCCATTATGTAAATACAATTAGTGTGGGATTTAATCTGCTTTAGAGAATCTCGGGAATTATATTTTATCAATTTTATTTTGTTTGAAGCATCGAAAAGCGTTTCGTTATAATATTGAAAATATTAAAAATCAGATTTGACTGTTGCCTCCTTAATTTGTCCATAGCATTAGGCTTAAAGTCTTTATTAATAGTAGGGACGTGAAGGGAGAAGTAGCGATCGCTGAGAGAAATGCTTCTGATTATTATTAATTCTTCTGGTGGAGAATTTGGGTGTTAGGTATCAAGATAAATTATTCATAATTAGTGACAATAATATTAGATAGTATATGGGAGTTTCTACATTGATATGCCTACCTGAGGACGCGTGATTTTTTGTAATAGAAACGAAATTAGTGTTCAAATTTGTATCCACTCAATTAGAATAATTTAAGTCGCGTTAAAATGAATGTTAAATTAAACTTCAATGCAAATATACAACATCAGGCCTTAATGTTTTAATCAGGAAATTTATACACACACACCATTCGTGCTGACTAACAATGTTCCAAAATTTGGTTTCATTAACCGTCGACAAATTGCTTCCCGTTCCAGTTGTTACCTAATTACTCCGAATTGTTTCTGGTATTTGGCCTAACTCCGAATTTGTGTGCCCGACAGCTCTAATCAATTCGGGAACTTGCATCGATTAAGCCCAATGGTAAGGCCATAGAAACGACGCCCAAAATCCTCATCTATTCTAGCAGCACATGAACCAAATCACACGAAAATCGGTGCTGATGATGAAATCAAAGGGATATTGGCTGAGTGTGCACTTCACTGGAAGCCATTCTAGATGGGCAACAGATGGCCATAGTGGCATCAATTTTCGGATCAATAAAATTCTTGGCGCTTTCGTGGCATTCGTTCATCAAATTGTGTGCTTGCTTCTGTTGGATTTTGTTGTTGCTGTTCGTTATCCGATTGAGATCTTGTGATTTTATTATCAAAAAACCTTAAATAGAAGATTATAGAACGAAAGGCACTTTCGATCCGCTTTTATTGATTCTTTGGTTTTTATGGCTATGACGCGCCGACATGGATTTACACTTTCATAAATTTCATTTGTTGTTCAAGAGACTAATCGATTTTTATAGAAACTAATAAAATAGTAAAATTGTTATTTACTCCTTTCAATGAATGCATTTGTAAGAGATTAGACAGAAACTAGGTGAATTCTGTTTTTATGGAATGATTTATGTTGACATATTTTACTTCAATGGACCTTGACAACTTGAGGACACAAAATGGTTAGTATTCTCGGATCGTAAAATAAAAGTGGAAATGATACTTTTAAGGTGATACCAGTAGTCGTATATTAACATGAGCATTTATGGGAAATTTTTTTTGTAAAAGGTAAATCTTTTACGAAGTTTTGTATGATAAAAAATTATTTGAAATGAAATTCAATACTTTTGGGGAAAACAAAGTAACGAAAAACAATTAATAATTTGAATAGCAAAGTTTTTTCTTGCGTTCATATTTTTTACAATCTTCATATTTTATGTATTTAAATAAGAATAAAAAAAGCATATTTAAGCATAAAAAATCAATTAAAATTCAAAGGGACAAGATATTTGAATTTGAATTTAATAATTTTTTTTATTAAAAGAATTATTGAAGATTTTGAATTCTTCAAGATTTTGGAAGGTAATAATGTTTTATAGTTTATGGGTAAAGTTTCGAGTTTTTGGTTAGAATTTTTGTTTTACAGATTACACGATTTCGATAACCAGTTCAGAAATTTCCGGTGATGTATGAAAATTTTCATGCTGCTTCAGACCTATAGAAGATATACACTGGAATTTTATCAAAGGACAGCAGCATGCTCGATAGATTTTGATTCTTTATGGATCTAGGGTATGAATAAAATGCTGTACAGCTATATATTATTATTATTATTATGTGAGTAAGGCGGGCCAACACATATGCTGAGTACCAAGGGCGGCGAAGCATAGTCATTGTGGGTGGGGAGCACATGCGCAGGTAACCGTTCAAACGTAAAAAGTTAATATCGGGCAATTTACTTATCTGCTGTCTGTTGAGTTATATAGCTTTTAATTCTTTGGTTACAGGGTTATGCCGGTCTAGGATTTTGGGGAGTGCAGCTAGGGCCCCCAAGAGGCTATCCCCACTGCTTCATGTAGACCCCATGTGGATTGCTCTATAAGACACAGGGCATTTAACGCCTTGCCTCATTCGCGCCTCGTCAAAAGAAATACCCCATTTGGCCACCTTGAGCAAGAATCATTGCTACCCCATCCCGAGTGGAAAACAGAGACCGAAAAATTTGAGAATCGGAGTGGATATGTGAGTAATAAATGCGTCTGGTCGAAAGCTTTATATTTTTAAACGCGGGTGTCGTTTTACCAATGCAGTCTCCCAACTGCGTACTAATCACGTCCAATGCTGCTTGACCTGGAACCAGAACTGGTCTGTTGAGGAACCTACGGCGAAATCTTCCTTTTGGCATGTCCCGTAGGCAATCCCCTTTATAAATGCTAGTTGGGTGGGGTTAAAAAAGCTTAGGCTATACAGTTATAAATTCTTAATAGCCCTAATATAATTGTATTTCTTCTTCTTCTTTAACGGCCCTACAACCGGGATCCGGTCCTGGCCTCTCGCAACTGTTCTCTCCACCGGTCCCGATTCTGAGCCGATGTCATCCAGTTTGGCACCCCTATGCTCTGAGCGTCCTGGTCTACGCCATCCTTCCAGCGGAGGTTGGGTCTCCCTCGCTGTCGCACCCCATAAGTCTTACCGCAGAGAACTTTCCGAGCAGGCTCATCTTCACTCATACGAGCTAGATGTCCTGCCCACCGGAGTCTACCGAGCTTTATTTTCTTCACAACATCTATGTCGCGATAGCGCTCGTAGATCTTGTCATTGTCGAGTCTCCGGAATCGTCCTTCCTCACATACGGGGCCAACAATCCTCCGAAGTATTTTCCTCTCGAACACCGCCAAGAGGTTAGAGTGCTTTTTGCTAAGCACCCACGTTTCGGATGCATATGTGAGGACCGGCAAGACCATCGTCTTATATAGTAAAAGTTTAGACGTTATGGTTAGATGCTTGGATTTGAAGAGCCTTGACAGGCTATAGTAGGCCTTGTTGGCTTTTAGCAGTCGTGCGCGTATTTCAGGTTCCATGCTATTGTCGGCTGCTACTATTGACCCAAGGTAGGTAAATGATTTTACCACATCAAACTCGTGTTCCTCTACCTTGATTGTGGGACCAATGTTAGGTGTTCTTGCAGACGAGGCCACCATGTACTTTGTTTTGCTTTCGTTGATGTGCAGTCCCAGATTTCCTGCCGCGCGCTTACTCTGGATGAAAGCTTCTTGTACAGCTGTTGATGTTCTTCCAATGATGTCAATGTCGTCTGCATAAGCCAGTAATTGGGTGGACTTGTGAAGGATTGTGCCCCTTGATGTCACGCCCGAATCTCGGATCACTTTCTCCAACGCCAGGTTGAAAAGGAGGCAGGCCAGACCGTCCCCTTGTCGGAGTCCATTATAGATGTTGATTGGTCTGGACAGTGTTCCGGATACCTTTACTTGGCTTGTCACATTGGTCATGGTCAACCTACATAGTCTTGTCAGCTTATTGGGAATGCCGAATTCTCTCATGGCTTTGTAGAGTTCTACTCTGGCTATGCTATCATAGGCGGCTTTAAAGTCTATGAAGAGGTGTTGGATTGAGTTTTGAAACTCTAGACATTTTTCCATAGCCTGCCTCAAAGTGAAAATCTGATCGGTTGTTGATTTGCCTGGGCTGAAGCCACACTGGTATTGGCCTACGATATTTCTAGCGTATGGGGCCATCCTGTTTTGAAGGATGGCGGAGAATATCTTATACGCGGTACTCAACAACGTTATACCACGATAATTGCTGCACGTTGTGATATCTCCTTTTTTATGTACCGGGCAGAGGATGCCTTTTCTCCAGTCTTCTGGCATCGCTTCCTGCTCCCATACTTGCACAATTAATTCATGAATCGCTTGGTGTAATGTAGGCCCTCCATATTTAACCAGCTCCGCAGGGATGCCGTCTGCACCCGAGGCCTTGTTGTTTTTGAGCCGGGTGATGGCACTGCTAACTTCTGCTAAGCTTGGTGGTGACAGCGTAGCATTATCGTCAGATATTGGTGGAGCCTCCAAATCCTCAGTTAGCTCGCCATTTAGCAATTCATGAAAGTGCTCTTCCCATCGCTCCAAGATGCCTTGAGGATCGGTGATCAGATTCCCTTCTTTGTCCTTGCAGTATGTGCAACGAGGTGTGAATTGCGTCATACCGCGTACTCTTCGGTAGAACTCCCGCGCCTGGTGCGGCCGTCGCTCTCTGTACTGTTCTAGTTCACAAACGAGATTTTTCTCCCAGGCTTCCTTTTTTCGTTTGTGAATTCTCTTTTCTTCTTTTCTGAGCTCTTTATATTTCTCTTCGCGTGCTCGTGTTCTCTGAGACTGCTGCATTGCTCGATACGCAGCATTCTTACGTTCAGTTGCCAGCTTGCATTCATTATCGAACCAGTCGTTCCGATCTCTACGACTTCTGCCTAAGATGGAATCAGCAGTACTAATGACAGTATTTTTAAGGCGGGTCCAGCTCTCGTCGACGCCCGGCATCTCATCCCCAGGACTTGCTCTTCTGAGCGCGAGTTCTAACGCCTGACCGTAGCTGTTTCTGGCCATTTCGTTGCGTAGTGCAGCTGTGTTGATTCGAGCCTGATCAGCGGATACAAAGCTTTTCAGCGTTGTAATGCGCTCTCGGAGCACCATACCAACAAGATAGTGATCTGAGTCGAAGTTGGCACCTCGGTACGTTCGTACCGTCATCAGACCCGAAAGGTGGCGGCGGTCTATCAACACATGGTCTATTTGATTGCGAGTCGCCCCATCAGGAGATATCCAGGTGGCTTTATGGATATCTTTACGCGCAAATCTGGTACTTGCAACGACCAAGTTCTTACTTGCTGCCATCTCTATAACTCGCTGCCCATTGTCATTAGTGTTCTCATGCAAGCTGTGGGTGCGGACATATTGCCTGTATACGGGCTCCCGGCCTACTTTGGCATTCAGGTCTCCCAATATGATTTTTACATCATATCTGGGGCAGGCATTAAGTTACCGTTCAACTACTTCGAAGAATTCTTCTTTTTCATCGTCCGGGGACTCTTCTGTAGGTGCGTGAACGTTTATGAGACTGATGTTCTTAAATTTGCCTCGCACACGAAGGGTACATAGCCTTTCGTTTATTGCTTTAAAGCCGATAATGGTAGGCTTCATCCTTTTGCTGACCATAAAACCTACCCCAAGCACATGGTGTTTCGTATGACAGCTGTAATATACGTCATAATCAGGTTTTTGCAAAACACCATTCCCTGTCCATCGCATCTCCTGAATGGCGGTAATGTCAGCTTTATATGTTGACAGGGTATCGGCCAGGTGTTGTGTAGCTCGAGTTCTGTACAGAGTTCGTACGTTCCATGAGAAAATTCTTAAATCATTTTGCCTTTTTCGTTGCCGTGGTCGTCGTCGTTTTTTCCAGTATCCGAGGCATGTTGCTCGTTCCGTAATGTTTGTTTTTTACGGGTGAGGTTATTAGCGGGGATATAATTGTATTTAGTTGTCGTAAAAAAGCCTTGTTTGTGTGAGGCTCTTCCACCACGTTCCTTCGTCGAAGCGACCGTGACGGCCCTCCAACGTTCTGGGTTATTAGGTGTTCATGAAATATTTGGGGTGTGGATTTCCCCCCAAAACGAAAGTGCGTGTGCACTTTTCCTTCCATCACCACGCGTTCCGCCGCCCCGCCTGAGTACCGCGGCCAAGTTAGGCCTACTGTGCATACCGCACTAACGGAGAAGACCATTAGGTCTCCGGGCGAAAGTAAGAAGGTCTTTAGATAAAAAAGACAGTACTTAAGCGGGGCACAGAAGCTCTGTGATAACCGTTCAAATGTGTGCAACATTCCACAGATTCACATGTGTGGAAAGCCGGCTCTACACGATGCTATGAACACCCTCCAACGTTGGACGCTTCATGGTAGGACGCATCGTGTGGTCGATGCTCGAACTACGAGCGTCCAATGTCAAGCGTCCAACGTTCCTATTTGGACACGTTCGGGCTGATGTCGGTATTGATTGACTCAAACTTGGGAGGTCAACATTCGAATGAAATGTTCACCGCATCGTGTAGAGCCGGCTGAAGTCTCGTCGCTTCCATGCAGATTCGGCCAGTTCAATGAAAGTCTCAAGGCATTTATGGCAGCGGATTTTTATACGGAGATGTGCAATTGGGTCAATCTAATGATTGCCTCCATCGCAACCGTGGGACAGGTCCGCATAGCTCCAGTAATGGAGAGGCAAGCAAGACGTTGCAGTCTGCTTTACTTGAGGATCGCCTTGACCTGTTAAGTCTTGGACTATAGCGGCATAAATGACAACAGGTTTCACGATCGTGTTTTTATATCCAATACATTACTTATGGTGTAAGGTTCCATGTCGAAACCAGATTCGATTACAGGCCGATATAGCGCTAGTGGCTTTACTCATGTTATAGTCCAGTTGAGCGTTCCAGTTCAATCTGCGCATTCTCCCAGATAATCCGGGGAAACTAGCATTTTAAGGAGACAAATTTCCAAAATGGCTGAAATTGGACCACAGCTTCGTTGTGGCTTTTTAAGAAAACAATTTGGGAATCACAAAAAAAAATGGCCGCCGGAGATATCACTTTTTGGCAAAAAAATCACTCAAAAACTGGTTTTGTCGAAATTTTTTTTTATCATTCAATACGAAACGATATTGCCTACAAAAAAAACCCTCTTGTAATTTTTACGAAAACCTAACCCATTCAAAGTTATTCAAGGTCAAGGTTCCAAAAATCACATTTCGGCCAAAAAATACTTTGAATAATTCGGAAAGATCAAGGTTTACGAAAAAAGGTGGTATTTTGTAGGCAAAAATGTTTTGTATTGACTGATCAAAATTTTTTTTCGAAAAAAACAGTTAAGTTATTTTTTTTGTCAAAAAGTGATATCTCCGGCGGCCATGTTGTTTTTTTTGTGATTCCGAAATTGTTTTCTTAAAAAGTCCCAACGAAGCTGTGGTCCAATTTTCAGCCATTTTGGAATTGTGTCTCCTTTCATGCGTTTTTTACTAATTTCCCCGGACTAAGATACATGACTGAGTCTGGGTACTCAACTGTACTATCCTGGATACAAACTGGCCTTAGGTCCAATTAGGAAAAAGGCACCAGGACGGCCTTATTTAGGTTGATTGATAAGCCCTCCGTGGTACACCATCTTTAAACTTCTCGTTGTGTTGTTCTTATGACTCCTGTAATGGTCAAGTCAAGAGACACAATAATGGCCATATCAGCTGCATAACCGCTGACATCGAAACCAGATTCATGTAGTTTGGTCAAAAGCTCAATCACATCCAATGGCCACAGTACCGGGGAGAGAACTCTACCTTGAGGCAGCCATTGATAGCCAAATGGTGGAGAGACAAGTTTCTGAAATAGAATAATAGCCAGTGTTATTGAAAGCACTCTCGATGTCAAGGAACGCCATAAGACAGGTTCCTTAGCGAGGACGCTTTCTTGATTTTGCTGACTAGGTTGTTATGCAACCTCTGTTGATTTGCTCTTTCAATAAACGAACTAAGAGCAATGCAGAGGAAGGGAGAGCTCTAGCTTACACCTCATGTGAAGATTCAGCAGACATTTCTGATAGGTCTATATGATTTAGGCAGCTCCGTGGTCCTGTTGAGGGATAAAAACCATCAAGATTTTCCTCCAGATGGTTGAAATGTATCTGTAAATGAAGCTGGCTCTAAAGAGACAGACTAGGTTGTCGAGAATCAGATCGAGATACTTCTAAAGGACTGCCGGCAAAATTCCATCTACTACCGGAGATTTGTAGGGTTGAAAAGAGGCCACTGCTCATTTGGCCTTGTCCCGGTCGAAAATGTTCCCAGAGAAGCTCCGAGAATATCAGTCTGGAATGGTCCTCTGACCCTACCCAGCATCCAGAGGATAAGCGGTTTTGAGAGTGCTTGCTGAGCACGCACCTCAACGCTTCTTCAAGATTAGAGGTGTATGTGTCATCCTCCTTTTCGAGAAGGCCCACTGAGTCTTTGGAGGGGAGCTTTTGGAGTCAAGGATTACCTTTACCCACAATCGGTGGTATGTATAAAGTTATCAAATTACCACCAATCTTGGAATTTATGCGGAGTGAACTAGGTTGTTCAACTTATAATTGAATCGGTCATTTTGAAAAGGGGTCAACTCTAGTTTTTGTAATTTTATAGGGGAAACAAAAAACCTCGTACACGGTTAATTTGAAAAAAAAAGTACAAACTTGTTTGTTCTTTAAGAAGGAAGAGAAAAGAAAAAAAAATAAAAAATTTTTTTTGTGGTTATACAGGGTGTCTGCAATATATTTTTCTATCACGGAGATGATTCTTTTCAAAGTGAATTGGGTTTGCATAAAGAAAGATCAGCGTTGGTGGTCGGCCATTCACAGATCTCATCGTAAAATGGTTTGTAAGTCTCAGGAATACTATATTGTTGAAGTTTTTTTATATCTTCAATTTTTTTATAATTTATTGGATTTTTTCGCTGATAAGCTGGGTTATTTACTGGATGTAGAATAACCAGATGTGGACTATTATTTTTAAGGGTCTTGAATAGGTCAGAGCTGAGAGCTGTCGCGCAAAACAGAGTCCGTTGAGAGTAACTGTTTCCTATGTATATGTATTAGTAGGAGAAATCGTTCTTCCATTACACTATCGATGTATGGCTTAAGCCTGTACCAAATATGACGTGCCGTACCGTAACCGTACGTGCCCTAACGAACGAACACATGCAAGTTCATTAAGTCAATTTAGGCCGCTGCTTTATGAACACTCATGTTCGTACGTTAGGGAACGTACGGTTACGGTACGGCACGTCATATTTGGTGCAGGCTTTACACACTATAACCCCATGATAGAAACTGAATTCTAAAAGAATCAGAAAGTAATGAGAGGGAATGCAAGGCTCTCGTTGCGTTTCTTCTTTCATTTTGAAAACGGGCCATCTCCGACCGAGATGACCCGATTTCGAAATGAACATCGATGCCTGCCAAAAATAAAATGTATTTAGGTAAATAGGAGATTTAAAATTTTCATGAAGAATGTCAGTCTTTACCTAAAGATTTATATACTGGCAAAAATGTAAAAAGTTAAAGTTTTGGAGATGACCCCTTTTCAAAATGACCGATTCAATTAAGGGTTACCTCCATTGATGTATACGGCCCTAAATATTTCTGCGTTAGATCTTGTGATATTCCGCCACTTCTTCTTGATTAGAATGTTCTCGCTCAGACAATGTTTTTATAAGATAGTGGTCAGAATTCATGGTAGGTTCCTATATTCATAACGATTGCTTTGTGCGTATCATTTGACTATGTGGTCTATTTGATTGGGTGTTACTTGATCTGGGATTCCCGTGCAGTTTTTTTCCTCCGGGAGATAGTGTTCCGACACTCATCAGTTGTCACTATAATACCTCCCAGCTGTGTGTGTATTAATTATGCAAACCGAGTTTTATCACTTAGTACTCTGATTCCTCGGTATATTCCCGAGTAAAAAAAACACTCGCCCGCACCTAGCCTGCAACAGGCACGCACGCACAGCGCCAAATCGCCTGTTTAGGAACGGTACCCTCACACTTTTTCTAATCTCAAATTTAAAACGAAAGCAAACAAATATTTTCGTAGATTAAAGCCTCCTACACCTTTTAAAACAGAGTATTTCATACATACTTTATCAGTCATCAAATGGAACTTTTTCATTAACCCTTTTTCCAAATATATTCATTAAAAACACAGAAATAGCATATTTAGCATATTTAACCGAGTAAAAATAAGACTCGTGTATTCTTAGTCTGAAACAGGTACGGTACGCCGAAATTCCGAAACGATTCTTAGTCTGAAACAGGTACGCCTGAGTAAAAATTCTACTTTTCCTAATGCAGCCCGCTACAGGCACGTATCAATAAAATATGCACGGTATAGTCCAATTGAAGCACGGTAAGTTCCCACTTTTATTAGCATACTCAGTAGACCGGTTCTCGTTCGATTTCGTAGGTCAAGCAGCATTGGACGTGGTTAGTACTTAGTTGGGGGACCACTTGGGAAAATGACACTCGCTTTTGGAATGGTCGATTACAAATACACATTCATATCCTTAACAGGGGTGTGCATTTTTAGATTCTAGTCCCTGTGGCGGGAGCGTGCCGTCTGGTATGCGCATTTCTTAGTATGCGTGCCAGGTGCGGGCGCATGCATGCTTTTAAGAAAATTAACCAACTAAATTATTTTTTCTTGGGCAGCTTCTTTCAATCGAATTAATATATAGTCTCTCTATTACGATGAAGCCTATTCCAAAAACATGATTGATATTATCACAATTATAGTAGATGTTGCAACACCTATTGTGAATAATTCCGCTATCTGTTCAAGCCATCGCTGGTATCACAGATACGTCTGCATTATACTTATCGCCCCTATACAGAGAGAGAGCATTCTAAGGACATATACTTGAATATTATATAACTCTTTACGAATGTCAGTTAGCGTGGATCTAAACCAAGCCTTAACTGTGCTAAGCCAAGAACTACCCTGATAATAACCCTCTCTAATTTAAGGTACAAGAAAAAGATATAGGGCGGTATTCACAGTCGTTACTTAAGCATGGACTTAAGAATTTCTTAACTAAGTTCGCCTTATTTAAATAAGGCGTACTTAAGATATCATGTATTCACAGTCATGTCTTGAGGTGAACTTTTTTAAGCAATTGCTTATTGAGAATTTGTAATTTTAAGGAAATGCTTGAGCATTTCCCATGTTTTTTTCCAGTAATTCCATATTATTATGTCGTCTCCAAGGTTACTTAAGAAATTCCTTTTATTGTAGCATGCGCAGTATTGCACAATATATCTTTGATATTTAATGATGTTTTGGAAAATAATAAATATGATGATACTGCTGATGGTGACCTTCATCCTAATTTTCTAAATGCGAATAATAGAGATGGATTTGCGGTACGCGATGCGTTTGTTGCTCGTATGTTTGTTTAAATAATTGCCAATAAAGCGCGAAGGCTTTAGATGCGATTCAAATGTGTTTAATACATTTATAAACAGAAATATTGCAAATTTATAAAGAATATTTATACAATATAATAAAGTATATGAAATTTTTTATTATTTTTTTCATTTTATATTAAATATTACATTTAATTTTTGTTTAACAGTTAATAGTTTAAATTTCGACTTGAATTGATGAAAGTTTATTGTTTTACTTGTCTTTACTACTTGATTCTACTAGAAGTAATTCGGAAAGAGCTGCTGATGCAATGTCATAAATTCAAGATGTTAAATTTGAGGAGTATAAAATTGTAACGAAAAATCTGTACCCTGAAACTTGCTCTTGCATAATACTCCGATTATTTATTCCAGCTAATCCTTCATGAATTTTTGGCAACTAGCGTACGGAATCTTTTTTAAATCTAAACAGCTTTTTAAATTCATTATTATCGTAAAACTCAAAAGGATTTTGTCTGTCAAGCAAAGATCTACGGATACATCTACCATTACCCTCTTCACCATCATCCACGTTACTACTACCCTCAATATCAGTAACCGACGAAAACAAGTTCATTTTTTCACACTATTATTTAAAAATCATCTATAAGCAATTGCTTAAGTCACCTTTGGAGACGACTTAAAAAATAAATTAATTTTAAGGGTAAATAAGATCGTCTTATATGACAATTTGCTTAAGCATCAACTATGAATACTTATTTGAATAAGGTTTGCTTGATTAAGTTCATGCTTGAGCATTTACTTAAGACAGTGCTTAAGTTGCGACTGTGAATCGAAAGGACACATTAAGCACGTGCTTAAGCACGAACTTTGCAATAAGCACCGACTAAGAATACCGCCCATAATCTACTGAAATGTCGATTTATTATCGCTCAAGAATATTTTATGAGGTCCAAATTGATTTTTACTTATCCTAAATCAAGTTATATTACATGTACAGTACATATCACCATAATTTGGCAGGGATCTCATGAAAGCACTGAAGTTAACTTCGCATGATTGTAGTCTTATGTTTTTATGAACTCCTCTCTCTTTTCAAAGATGGATTTTTTTGCCTTAGAATTTGCATAATAGTCGAATGGTTGCTTTCCTTCATATCATGGCGCTTTTAACACTCATCCTAAGCTTTTGATCTTTACACGTACACTTTGTCCTTTTAAAAAGACGTGAATAACTACTTCACGTTTTAACGAGATTCCTGAGGGTTTTTATTTTTAATGTAAAAATATCTTCGGAATTTTCGTTTGCTGGAAATTTTGTGTATGGTAGACACGTAATCGTTCCATTATTAGTGGTTTATTGGATCTACTAAATTTATCTTAAGAGTATATTTTCTAGTCAAGACAAGTTAAAAGTAAAGTAATGACTGTTTTCAGTTAACAAAAAGAAAAAGAAAGGAAAATTGTTATATATTTGCGACTATATTTGACATGACGAAAACTTTTCAAAGTGTCTGGGAGTCAGGCTCCCATAAAAATCCATTAAAATGTCACTTCATTACCGAAATTTCTCACGATTCATGTTCACACTAATTATAGAGAGACAACAAAAGTCAATCCAGCACCAAATTTGTATGCATAAAGAATTTCTGTTGTAGCAATAAAAAAAATTGGAAGTCAATACAAATTAATTACTTACAATTGATATCGGTAACACCAGACCAATGATGTACAGCATCCAATTCTTCACAGTTGACTCATGGAATGGATGCTTCAGGGAGTCGTCATCACAGAAGAATCCCCTCTTGTAGGGCTCGCCCCATAAGTAGAAAAATAAGATCGGGAAGCCCACTGAAAGAGAAAGAACAAGAAAATGGGGCATATGAGTATTATCATCACTGTAACGTTAAAAGCCTAAAATTGAGAGTCTAAAAATATTCTTTATTGCCTGTCATCAGACCCTATCTCAACATAACATAGATGCCCTACATCCGAACCCGGCCATTAATATCACTTCAGTTCCTCGTCATTATCACAGTTCGTCACTTTTTCCCATTTCATAATTCAACAATTACCCAATTAATAAATCGTAAATCTTCACTAAGTGAAATGCGCTCTCTTTTGTTGATATTATTAGAACACGGTTTGAAGCCCGTGGAGCCACACAAGCGACGGCCAGAAAAAATTTACTTTAAGAAAATATTTCTCTTCCGTCTACTGTAGTAGGGTGGGTACACACATGCCATATATAGTCAAGTACAGAGGAACCCTTTTAAAGCACCCAATTATCCACCAAGTCACCAGTGCAGTGTCTTAAGACAAACAAACAATCTTATTTCCTCAAATATTTGCTAGCCAAGAGGTTTAGGCAGAAACAGAAAGAAATGTCGCCGCGAGCAATCGACAAAGGAAAAAAATTGCGCCAAGGTGGGTGGAAGAAAACATTTCTTTCGGTGTTCTTTTTTCGCTCTTATGGGACATGAATTTTCGGAAGTCTTCAAAGAACATTAGGCCTCCCAGAAAACCTCTTAATGGCAGTTTTTAGTGTTGATATTTAACAAATAGGTGCCTTTTACGGCTTTATGGGCTCTTCTTGTTTACGGATACAAATCGTAAGAAATGTATGTAGTCAGCCGGCGGAAAATTGACCTAAATTTTTATTTGTATCGCTTTTTTTTGTGTATAGATTTTTCGGTGATTGCCTGTAATTCCTTGTGTTTTATGTTTTGATTGCGGGAAGGAGGTCACAGCATATGGTTTTGTCAATAAAGCATAGCAGAAACATCGTTAAATAAAGGCGCATTAAGTGATGATGAGTGGGTTTGTGGTGTTATGAGTTAATTGTGAAATTGACAACAAATTGGATCATGCGAGGGCCGTTCAATAAGTCCTTAGAAAAAGATATATGGTTGGTCCACACGACAGATACTTTTTTTCGCAGAGACTTTTTTCCTTTGCGCAATGCAAAACCTTTACTGCGATTTGAAGTTTTGGAAATAAACATGAAGCTGGACACACGCGACTGGATGCTGTAGTAACATCTACGCGAGCTGGCAACATACTTAACACAACTTCTCAAGGATTAGTCTTACAGAGTTTGCAAGTATGAAGAGGTCGATTGAAAGAACTTACGTGCTACTAGTGTTGGGTAGGACACGATTATAAAATGAGTTTGTAAGAGGTGGCAAAATGACAAAAACGAGCAAATTAAAAAAACAAAGAAAATAAATACCAATGAAGTGCATTTTTACAAGTTTAATTCTAATATTCATTCAACTGCCTTAGAGTAAGTAAGAAATCTATGCCTCCACAATGTACAGCCACGGACAATTAATTAGAAACAGTTTCATAAAAATTGCATTTATACATTTTTTATGTTTTTATGTAGCAATCCTGTTAGGAAATCATTATGATATTGCTATATTGAAGTAACTAATACATGTTATTATTCAAAGAATTTTATTTTAAACCTTGTAAAATATACCATAACAATAATAAAAAACGGCAATAAAAAACGGCAATTTTATTACATTACTCAAACATCGACATGTCTCAGAACGTAAAGTCATTCATTCATTATTATTACTTGCTACCTGTTATTGAGAATTTCTAGGGAGAGGAGGAGGTAAAATTGTAAAAAAATTATTCAGAAAATCTGTCACTTTGATACATTCGGCTGTAAAACCCTTCGTAGTGAATAAAATTAAATAAAAATCAACGAAAATTATTCGTTATGAAACCCTCTAAAAAAACTTGTTATTTTGTTTTTTGTTAAATTGAAGGAAAAAAATCTATAGCCCTTAAAAGAAAATATTTTGACTAATTTTTGTGTTCTAAGGCTTATAACTTCTTAATTCTTCAATTTACGACAAAACGCTTAAGTAATAAATTGTAGAAGAAACAAAAAGTCTCCTTACAAATTTTCTGTAAGATGTACTGTTACGGAGATATAGTGGAAAAACCATTTGCACACCTTTTTTCAAAATGGCGGCCAAAAGGGGGGGGCTGCGAACTCGAAAACTCAAATTTAAACTTACACCGACCCCCCTACACAATCCAAGAAAAAAAACCTTGTCCTGCATTTTTGCAATGTTAAAGTACCACTTCCATGGACTATCACTCCCTCGAAAAATGTAAGAAATGTCTCTCCATACAGTTCGTATTTACAATCTCACCACGGCTCAGTTTAAATTTACTGCCGCAAAAGAAGGAAGAAATGTCTCTCCACTAAGTAATTTACAATCACACCTCGCTTCATTTATCTCGATACAGGCTCATATACCAGTAGGACATTATTTTTGAACCGGGACATTTAAAAAAAACTGAGGCCTCAGTACAATTTACATCGTGTAAGGGACAAATGTACTGCCTCGTGTAAGTCCGGCTCAACACTACGTGCTACCACCCCTGTTTCAATCTTTCTATGAAAAGGCAAACAAAACAGAAGAAAGCATTGATCATGACGCACACGAGGTTCAACCAAGGACTCATCGTCAACAAATCACGTTGACAAGAAAGAGAAAAATGGCAGGAAGAAATGTTTCAGCAGTTGCGAGAGTACCATATTTTATAGTATCGTCAATTCCAGAGAACTTTTACTAAAGCCTGCTTATTCACTATATGCCTTATCAATCAGAAACTGAATTGCTACAAGGGTTTGGTAATGCAATGCTTTCTTAGCTCAGTAGAACAAACTGAAAGTAATGAGCGAACATATGCAGCAATATCGAGAGCGTGATCAGCAGCTCGAAACCGCGTTCAATCAAGTACACGCATTTGAGATCTTTGAACAACCTGAAATAATAAATCCTGAATACGATGAAGAGAAATTGCCAGAACTAGCTATGAATAACGAACAGTTCTAAGCGGTAAGACAAATCATGAATAGCGACAACTGTTTAACGGTATAAAAGAGAGCAGAGATGCGGCACGATTAATGGGGAGGTCTACTCTGCAGCGTCTGCAACCTATACAGAAAGATGGAGTCATCGTAAGCATTCTGATTGTCAACTATTTAAAAGTACTGCGTTTTGCTATTGTTGACAAAAGTTTAAGTTTCTTTTCGTAGATCAAATTTCTGTGGCTTATTAGATGCTCTGCATGATCAGCATCCGTCTCCAACAGGTAAAAAACCCGAATGAATTATTTGGAAACATTAATGTTTTGTTGTTCAGTGATTTGATGCAATCACCATCAGTGAGAGGAAAGCAAAATTTCCAACAACCGGAACATATGGGGCCAATTACCCATTTATGGCGGCTTCTTACACTTTTCAAACTTAAATAGATCATTCGACCACAAGGAGACATGACATAATTCGCCTATAGTTTAAATACCTTGAGAGTTGCAGAAATAAAGTCTGACTATATTTTTGCTCATCACTGCCAGACTTTTGGCACTTATGGTGGGACCACACTACGCGGACTTGGGTCGTACGCGCTTTTGCCTTTTTTTTCATATAGAGTTTTATGACTTTTTTACGACTTTTTTACGACTTTGTCCATGGTCAAGGCCGTGCGGCAAAACAACGCGGACAAAAGGCTGTGCTTAAAAAGGTACATTGTGCGTCCACACACTATGAGCTTTTCAAAAGCGCGTACGCCGTTTCAAATGAGAATTGATTTTTTCTCACTCATGATTCAGAAAATTAAAAGATTACGCGCGCTTTTGGCTGGCCGTACGACCAAAAGCGCGTGGAATCTAAGTCCGCGTAGTGAGGACGGGCCTTTAGTGATGACCAAAAAGTCTTGCTATCTTGATCTTGCAGTCTTGTCTTGTCCTGTCTTTTCTTGGTTTGCTTTGGTCTTGCTAAATGTGCAAGACCAGGCATAATGGCAAGACTAGTTTTGCTCATCACTAGTTCAGGCAACACAACGGCACGCCAAAGCGGTAGTAGAGCCTCCGGTCGCACTGGCGGAGCCCTACACCTTACCGAACCTTGCCAAGTAATCGATGTGGATGATTCTGTGTGTATCCTGGGTGAAATAGGGTATCTTTTGTGTATAACAGGACCCATCTTGCCGAGGTATTTTTTCATACCCAATTCTTCCTGCAAAATTTAAAACACTATACCTTATTACCTTGTGATATGCACGGGGCTTCAACTATTTCGAGCAATTCGACAAAGGCATTTTTCTGTTCCGAATTGTATCCGTTTAGAAGAAATTGGTCTGAGAAATATGCACGACTCGTATGGATATCAAAGCTTACTATACTACAAGGACAGGCTTAAAGTGCTGGATCTCATGCTGCTGTATAAATAAATAAGCCACACTCAGTCCAGAAACTTCCAGTTTTAAATTGGTCAAATAAAAGAACTATTTTTGGTAAACGTAAACACAAAAGTTAATACATCAATGTAAATTTCCATATCACAAATAATACTCTTCTCTTCCTACTGGCATTGAACCCGAAGAGCAAATAAAGATTTATTGAATAACAAGCACAAACTGAATATCATATTAGGTCATTACCATCTTAACTAAATTGCATTCATAACAAGAGGAAGAAGCACGTCAAATAGATCAAAAAGTACCTTCGGAATGGGGGAGTACAAAGCCAGCATCAACTGTTTACTGGCTCCATCATCAAAGGCATATTCTATAGGGCAATCAAGCAACCAAACTGTCAAGCGAAATTCTGTTAAGCCAATTTAAAATGAAACAAACTATAATAAACGTACGTTTATTACATAATGGAAACTGTCCGCTCTTTGCTGGCCATAGAACAATTGATTGTAATTGCGATAACTCGGTGGTTGCCCATATCATATCCGAGCAGGACAAACGACCCACGCGTCTGCACTACAACGATTTCCTAAATGTAGTTAATCTCGCAATCTCGCGATAAGTGCATTACTGCAACTGAGTAAAAAAACAAGCACTTTTCGCTAGAGGCATTGTTAAAATTTGCTGCATCCGCGTTTTTGTCGTCGCCATACGAGCAAGTTGCCTCGTAAATAAGTGGCATTAATGCGACGGCGCGGCGGTAATTAAATTAATAGTAATAACAGGGTCGGAGATGATTCGGCACAAAGGAGGGTTGTAAAAATCAACTAGAGATAAAATTTTTCGGTAATAAACCCAAATTTATTCTAGCTATTCTCCGTGTACATTTCGGCCATCTTCAGTCGATCCTTAATGATCATTGATTGATCCGAAGATCGTGTGTGTAATCAAAATAAGAAGAAAACTGTGGTGTTTACGACCAAACGCGCCGCTACTGTTTCCAGAATGTCTTGTGAGACTCTTTCGGTTTGTGCGTTTAAAAATTCCACAGGGTGCAGGTCGCCTGTTCTCGCAAAGATAGCTGATATCCATTCGGTAAACATGAAAGCCACAAATCGCGCAAAATTATTCTCAACTTGATCGCGATCTTCTCTATGCAGAGGAAGTCGGGTGTAAATTACGAAATATTGACTTTGCCGATATGTGGCTTACGCGTTCCTGCTGATTGCGAATATGATTTCAAGGTTGCTTGTGGCTTTCATGGCGCTGGGGATTAGCGGTTGCATTCTGTAGGTTGCACCTTGTCATTCAGATTAGATTATTCACGGTATATTTTAGAGAGAGATCGGAGGATCTAATTTCAAATGCAGGTTGGTCATGAATACACGGCGTCTATAAAATCGGAACAATGGCGTTTGTTTTTATTGAGACTTTTTTTGTGTTACGATGATAAACCCATAAAAATTGTATAATAATGTATTCCATGGTAGGATTTTGCATAAATCAAATAAAGAAAGGATTAGGTTTCAAGTGGTGGTCACTAGCTTGGTTGAGCATGTGGAGTAAGAATTTGAATGAACGAAGATTGTATAACGAAGGTGAAATCACTTATGTCAAATAAGGTCATGTGAATATTACATTTTGAATAAATTTGTACTCACATAGTGGTACTTCTCCCAATAGAGCCCCTAGACTGCGTCATGCACAAAAAGGAGGACTGCAAGGTATGCGAGTCAGTCGAGCGGACTTGTTTTCCATTCCAGGATAAATATTGCCGTGAAGGCATGAGGGCGTTCAAATTTTGTCGGTGGGTTGTGAGTAACGTCATCAGTGAAGCTTGGAGAAAATTGAGAACAGCCCATTGATAAAGATTTTGTTTTCATATGAAAGTCTAGTAAAGCCCCTTTGTACTGCCGACACACTTATCATGCGAGCGCAATGTCGGAAGACAGCGAGCTATAGTCGGAAAGACGGTAGAGAGAAGAGTGAAAGAACTGACAAAGCTAATACACGGTTTATTCTACTGAATCCAATCCAACACTAACTTCGATGGCTTCTCACTAAAATCGCAGGAAAAAAGGGCAGAGAATTTTTGGAAAGAGAGAAAAAGAAAGAAAGTTATCGATATGCGGTAAATGGAAACACGAAGGACCAGGATAGTAGTCGGCAGCCTTAACCCTGAGGCTACCAAGGCCGGTAAGTCCGAGGGGAAAGAAAGCGGGTGATATAATACCTGCGGAGTAAAGGCCGAACTAATGTGGGGTTTAGATTCGATACCATACTACTATCGTCTATACCAATAACTTAGGAGTTTAGTCAAAAAAGGAAGATCCATTATCTATTAAAAACATTGGGGACATTCTAGAGCAACCATACCAGACTCAGAAGCGATGGCTGTTTTGGTTGGAGTTGGAGTGTTTTTGTAGGCATACAAGAGGGTTGCTAAAATATCTTGTTGGTGCAAGGCCATACAATTTGTCGCCTAGGCTGTTTCCACACAAGCGTACACACGACACGACAAGAGTCGGCTGCAAAAGTGGCTTATGGAGAAGAGGGTGAGAGAGGTGTGTCCATTCCATCGTCATCTCTCACCCTCTTCACCATAAACCACTTTTGCAGCCGACTCTTGTCGTGTCGTGTGTACGCTCGTGCGGAATCACCCCTAGAGTGCCGTTCGACTTATGATATTCACAAGCTTCTGATTGGTTAGTATCTCTTAGATTTTAGAGAGAACAGAAGTAATAACTATTGGGGTGTGGTTAGTGGAGTTGTTGGACGTTGGAATCATCTTTTTGTGGTTGGGTTGAACATGATCTTGGTTAAAGCCCGGAAAAACATAGCAGGACCCAGAGTATGCGCAGAGATTCACCCAAAGTTTAAACTTAATTTTTAAAATTGGAGAGGGGGGGGTTATTGTCAAGGCCAAGTGATATACCTACCCATTTCATGGACGGAGCTGGCATAGCAGTGTTGTTTAGAGAGTTTGAGGCGAAGAGAGATGCTAGTAAAACGGCCCCCATACACGGTCAAATTGGATGTACATCGAAGTGCGGATGTACAACCAAAACTATCGATTGTGAGCCGGTCTCGTTGCGTGCATGGGTTTGATGAAAATGTACATCTAATTTGACCGTGTAGGGGGCCTTAAGATGAACTTGCTATTATTATCTGATCCTTGTAAGTGAAAGATCTGTTTGGGAATGAAGTTAAATTATGCTTGATGGAAATTACGAAGTAACAGATATTTTTACTGCTAGCAGTGGCATTGAAGTATTATCTCAACCTGTCATCGAATTTTTTCTTCGAAGCACTCGAGAGGGAGTTCGGTGACTACTCCAGGTATGATGTCAAAATCGTCTTGTAAGATTTGAGCTCTGAAATGACCTCGCGAGTCCGTATATGAGTAGTACGTTGGGACTTACTAGCGATTACTAGGTTTGTGCGTAACGATATTTACAAATCCACCTAGGTTTCACCTGATGGAATCCCTTGTAACCAAATAGACCACGAACTGATACGCCTGATCTCTATGCGATGACTGCGCACTAAGATATCAGTTTAGCCTTGGACCATCGTATGGTGCAAAGAGAGTGCATTACGTCACAAAAAACTTTGGGTACGTGGAGCAACTTCGAATCAACACAGCCGCTAACGATATAACTCGCTGTCAGTGAGCAAAGAGCAGGTTTTCGAGTAGAATTCGCAGGTATCAACCAAAGTTCGACATGCTTTGAAAATATTGCCATTAGCAATGGCTAACTCCGCTTTAGGCACAAGACCTAACGATTGGATCAATAGATTCAATGACGACCTCGGCTCAGAGGCGAATCCGTTAGTAAGTTATCACTATAAAAGGGTAATTACAAAAGATAATGACATAACAGAAAAAATTAAAAGGAGATTAGCATTTGCTTATATCAAGGAGAACTAAAGTTAAACCATACAGAATCTTGGTAAGACCAATATTTTTCTACGGATCTGAAAGTTGGATATTAAAAAGTAACGAGAAATTCCTACTTGGGTGCCCCGAGGCAAGGTCTATTCTTGCTCTAATGTGACGTTTGGCCAGACTTTGACCTGTTATTGAGTTTGGCACCTTCCAGTATTGTATTAGCAGATGACATAGTTTTTCATGTAGGTCAACGCTCGCATTCTCAATGGTGTGAAGACCATGCTTGATTGCTCGAACATAACGTCCCGCTTCCCATTTGATGAGGGATGATAATAGAGTTGAGCCGGACTTACACGAGGCAGTACATTTGTCCCTTACACCATGATAAATCGTACTGAGACTTCAAATTATTTAAATATCCCGGTACATAAATAATGCCTTACTGGTATATTAGCGTGTAAATGAGGCTAGGTGTGATTGTAATGTCTCTCCACCATTTCTAATTTTTTTTGCGGCAGTAAAATATCCACTTTAAAATGAGGCGAGATGTGATTGTAAAATATAAATTCATGGAGGCATAGATTTCTCACTCTCTTACTCTTACTCTGAGGCAGTTTAATGCATATTAGAATCAAACTTTTTTTTGTACGGCTTTTGTGAAGTTTCCTCGCTCATTGGGGAAGTAAGAAAATCACAACTGTTCGTTGGTAAGCGCATTACTTGAGAACGGCTAGACAGATATGACTAATTTTTTTTAAAGGGTCCATAATAGTCAAAATAAGGTTTTTAGGGAAAGAAAAATTGGAAAAGTTCGCCGGAAAATTGGAGAATTCAGGAAAAACTAAACGTGCCTTTTATATGGGAGGTTTTTCATTTTTTCATTGGCCATTCATGAAAGACTTGCATGTTGTTCACTTAGCCGTACAGTTGGAAAATTGTAAAAGAGTAAACTTCTCTTCGGCGGTGACCACGTTGTCTTAAATGTACTAGAATGATGACATCGCCCAAACGCTGCTATACTCCGAAATGCCAAAATATTATACTGCGAATCAATCAAGAAAGTAACGTTCGAACAAAAATATGCGTACGACATTCTCATGAAAGTTGTGAACAATGGAACTGGGAAAACTTGATTTCATTTTGGCAATGGTTCGCTCACAGAATTAAATTGCACTTTCACGTTGTTGGAAGGCGGTCGCATTCAGCACTCAAGTTACCGTTGAATATGTAAATCAATAAAACTCAAATGTGCAACCTTTTGAAGAACTGTGCGATTGCCAAAGTTTTGCAACAATGCAAAGTGATAATTGGGGATGAATGTACAATGGCGCATTAGACTGAACGATGCAAGATCTAAGAAACAATAAAAATCGGATTGGTGATTTGATGACGCTGCAGGTAGGTGATTTTGGCCAAACATTGCCAGTGATTCCACAGTCAACGCCAGCCAATTAAGTTAATGCATGTTAGAAGCCGTCCGTTTTGTGGAAGCACGTCAAGACACTTAAGTTAAGTATGAACATGCGACCAATCTGAAGAAGTATTTTCAAAACAATTGCTGGACATTGTCAATGGCGAAATCCCCCTTGACATGTCGACTGCATAACATTCCCCGTATATTTTTGCCAGTTCACAGAATCAAAGATCGAACTCATCCGAAAGGTGTTCCCAAACATTGTTCAATAATAAGATGATGATGGCGTCAACTATCCACTCGAATTTTTAACTCGCTGGAAAATGCACGCATTGCCGCCTCACAATCTCCAATTGAAAGTCGGATCGACAATCATAACGCTGCGGAATATCAACCAACCACGTACTCGTAAGTATCTAAGTACCTAAAACCACTCTAAAATATTAGCTGTAGTATATTCTTAAGGACTAAGCAATTATATTAGAAAAAAGACAGACAAAACCATAAGTTTTTACTATTTTCCAAAATTGGCTTATGGTGACATCAGTCCCTTTTTAACCGACACTCCTCACTCATATAATGATCACTCCGAAATACGTTCTTTTCTGCTTTGTTAACACATTTCCAATAGCTTTTTACAGACTCGGAAAACGATTTCAACAAATTTATTGAAATTTGGATAGGGCAAGGTCCGTCGGTTCAGCTAGTTTATAATATAACTTCCTACAATTCTGGTAAATCAGGTAAATTTGTGAAGAAAAGAGTTCTGACTGCAAGTATTTATCAATATCCTTAATTGGATTTAATTCAAGTCGAATTTGCTTTGACTAATTAAAAACACAGCTGTGCACCAGTTCTAAATTATACTTAATCTTTATAACTGAAGTGACTGCTTCCGCAAATCCTTTTATAATTCTGCCAAGATTCGCTTGAATTTAATTGCGCTACTAAAATACCTCAAAATAAACAAAATCATATTTATTTGGTATTAAAATCCAATAAACAACTTCACAAGCTTTAAACGATGTAATGGGATCCGTGATTATTCGTTAAACAAACATTAATCCAAGACGGTATTTACAGGAATTAAATAAAGATTATCAATTCATGACCCTCAGGATGTGAGAGAGAGAGAATACTAAGAAGATTTATTTAGTGTTCGCTCTCCTTAACAGATTAAACCATTTAACGAGCAATTTAATTTGAGATGAAGCATATCACAAGAGATCATCATCAAAGACCACGACTATTCCCAATGCAATTATCTCCCTATTCCATCGTTAAAGCCAAAGGGAGTTATTTCCTTTCTTGAATTAATCACATAATTACTGTCCTCTTCAGAAACAGTTTTGGAGCACCCTCTAAGATTGTTTATACATTCATTTTCGAACACCGTGCTTCCAAGGAGAACCGCATGTGCAGCAGATAAGAACCAGGTGAATCTGGTTGCATTCGATGTTTACTTTAGCCAGACCAAACTCCTTCTGCCAGTACAGTCTTATTGACACAATCTCCATCAAAAAAGCAACGAGTCCCACCAGTCAAGGCATTCGTCATGAGAAGTTCTGTCTGTCGTCTTAAGATGTTCTTCGTTCGCTTCTCAAATGGAAAAAGAATATTCTGATGAGGTCCCGCACCAAGCACAAGTAAGGGAAGCTATCAAGATGTCGTTGTGGAATAAGAAAATTAGTTTCATGTGGGGCTGGCACGAGGCAATGCTGTTCAGTGCTTCAATTAATTCAAACATCGCTTTTAAATAAAATACTCCGGTAGACAAGTCGGGTTAGATGCTAGAGCACCAAGTTTATTCAGTTGTGTGTGGGGAGGTCTTTGTAACTTTCTTTACAAAAATCCATAAACATAACTTTCGAACATAGGCGCCACTCTAAAAAGGAACATCTAAAGACTTCATAGATTACATGCAAATGGAATTCAGTGCGAAGTTTGCTCAGCCCTTGTATCTGAAAAGGCATCTTATCATCTGCTTTTATCCCTGCAGTGCCTTGCCTAGTGTAGGATGTCCTAAGTTTATCGCCTCTAGATACAACGAACATGGTGCATTTTCCAGTAGCAGAAAGAATTCAAATTTGGAATTTTGTACAATTTGAAATTATAATGTGTAACCCACATTCTCGCATGAGAGGGTTATTTATAAAGGAATCGTGTTGGCTTCGATAACAGGAGAATCTGTTAATTATTCCTGAAATAGTATAGTGAAAGACATCGGGTCTTTGTGTGCTTAATTTATTGACGTTTTGACAATGAATATGGACACGTATCACCTTTTTAAACGTTAGAACACACAAAAACGAATGGACCATTAATATGGTAATTGGTAAATTTTATTGCTTTATTTGATTTAAAAGAATGTTGAGGAGTAACTTTATTAGGGATCACGAACGAACGTGAATTTCTTTTTATTGCCTAATCATGTGCCCAAACATAATTTTTAATTGTTAAATAAATTTTCGATTCTCATTAAGAAAAATTAACAAAAAAAATTGGCACTATGATGAGAAATTAAGTACCGAAGCAGCGAAGATAATTTTTGATTAATTTCTGATTAATTGGAATAGTAAGAATTTTGAATAATATTTTGAATGTTTTCTTTAAAAAAATATGTAGAATGGCGGCGAGGCGAAATCTTGTCGTTCCTCAAAATTTAGTAACTTACGGTGGAAGTTAATTATGGCGGTTTTCACATGAACGAACAGACAACGAATAAAATTTCGATGTAATCGTTAATTTCCTTTTAAAGTGCGATGAAAAGGGAATCTCACAAAAAAACAAAAGGAAACTCAGAAAGATCACTGAAAATATCAAGTCAAATTGTCTGCCCATAAACAAAATTTAAATTGATTTTTTTGTTTGTTGGCGATCATGTAAAATGGTTGTTTGAAAGGGCTCTAAGAAGGAATGGCAATCAAAATTAGGATCGAGAATATTCATATATGTACTTCTTTATGACGTCTTCATTTCATTTAAACTTGCGCCCCACCATAAAGTTTTGATTTTCTTTGCTTTGTTGAAACAATGTCATTGCGGAAGAGACACCTGCAGCCTTTGCTAATTTGCACATCTTCGCTCAGCCAAAATCATCACAAAGACGTTATGTCATGATTTTGAACGTTATTTTTGGGGGTTTAAGTCGTGATTGGTGACTATAGATAGCGCCACTATTGGCAAATCTGTAACGATAGAAAACAACTACACTGACGTCTACACTGCAAATCTGAGAATTTTGAAGTGTGTTATTTTAACACGCTTTAAGTGTTTATTGTGACGTCATCCATTTGATTTACATTGAAGTCACTTTTTACACGCTTTAAAGTGTGTAAAAAGTGACTACAATGTTAATCAAATGGGTGACGTCACAATAACACGCTTTCAGCGTGCTAAAATAACACACTTCAAAAAGCTGAGATTAGCAGTATAAGTGACATACTCAAACACTTCAACAACACTTTACTACATCTCACAAAAACTACAAAAGTACACAGTTAAATAAGAGTGTACTTATTTATATATGAAAAGAAGTTGTTTTAGACAAAAGAAATACAAAGCTCTATAGGGTATCATCTTATAGAAACTGGTTACCCCGACGTGATGCCTACGGAGAACGAAAGTGCTGTGGAATGCTGAAAAGAAGAGCGAAGATTAATGCGATTGAAAAGATTTTAATGAAAAGTGAAGAAAGAAGAAAAAAGAAGCCAGTAATCAACACCGGCGAAGCAAAGAGCACTAAAAAGGCGAGCGAAGTCCAACCTAGGAACACGCCTACGTTGCTTATAAGGAGTAGTTTTTATAACATGGGCCAGAATAAATTTTGCGTTTTTTCCGCGGGTCTTAGTATTCAATTGACACCTTTTTGTGACCTGTAATTTTTATAGAGTTGAGCCGGACTTTTTTTTTATTTGTGATATTGGATCCAAAAGTATCGCGGCCTTTCGGTTGACCTATTGTACAACACCCCTATACCTCATATTTATTGGCCAGACCGCTGGAACTAGTTCAGCAGTCTGCCTAGTGGCTTGTCGTTTCCACCTGACTGTTTAAGCTTCCCGGGTTTCGGTCCTGCCTTCGGTCTGTTCTCAGATGGTTTGCAGTGGCAGTAGCCGCATTCGCCCTTCGTCTAGATTTCGGTTACGTACTTGTAAACCTTTGCAACGAAACGTTGGGAGTGGTAGGTGATATTATTGACAAACCACCGCCAAGAGAGAAGTACGAGGTAGTGAAGAGGTGAATTTTATCAGCGTTTGGAGAATCATCTAAGACGCGACTCGGATGACTCCTCAGAGGACAGCCAATGGGGAACGAGCAACCATTCCGGTACTCACCACAACGAATTAAGAATCTCGCGGACGTATAATGTAATGATACTGTTCTTCGATCGTTGTTCCTCGAGCAGTTGCCAGACCAGATGGGGGTATCTTAGCGGTGAACGAAACGGACATACTTGCGTCACAAGCGAATTGCATAGCCGAGGTAATGCGACCACAAGGCAACGCCGTCGCGGAGGTGACTAGGAACGAATGAGGAACCTCGCCTGAAACCCAGACCATGTTCAACACAGCTGAACGAACAAACTCGCGTCGAGCAGAGACAAATAAACTACGAAAGGCGCGGAGGAATTTTGACGAAGAAAATGCGAAATATCAGAAACAGGCCGGTCCAAAGTCGCAGCCGGTCGAAGACAAAACGAACACCATGGAATAGAGCCGAGGAGAAGGGAGTATGTGCTATTTGGCATTCCAGCCATTTGAAAGTGCCTTTCAATCATTCACAAGAAGACGTGTATGCAATTTTTAGGCGAAACAAGATCAGATGTGTCCGTACTGCCCAGACTTTGCAAAAGCAAATGTCCAGCGATCGCGAACTACAATTATATGCAGTGAATCCTACGAAGATTCCAACGTACGGTGAATTGAAGATGATCCTTGACTTCGGACTAAGGTGATGTGGCGACTATCGTGGGTTAAACAAGACAACGATACCTAACAAATACCCCGTACCAAATATACAAGCTTTTGTGCACCGCACTCATGCACCCAGTTGACGGCAATGGTCATGCCACGTGCATTTCCCGCCGCATAGTCATTCCAACGAATCGCAGGAACATTTAAAACACTTAATAGAAGTCATACAACGCTTGAAGGAATATGGACTTATGATCAAGTTGAGTAAATGCCATTGGGGCAAAAGAAGGTGAAATACTTTGGTTACGAGGTGGCAAAAGAAAGAATAAGATCACTAGAGCACCGACTTCCAGCGATACTTGAATTTCTTAAACCGCAAATAATCAGCGGAGTAAGGAGATCTTAGGTATGCTAAATTTGTATAGGAGATGCATAAACGACGCAGCAAAAGCGTCTATAAACGGAGGAGTGAAGAAACGCGACAAACGAACAGTGGTATGGAACACAGAATTGGAGGACGCATTCGAAAAACGGAAAACGCAACCAGCAATAGCCACATAGCGCATTCAGCGGAAGGTATTCCGACACGCTTAACTACAGACGCTTCTGACATAGCCATCGGCGCTGTACTTGAACAAGAGATCGAAAATAAGTTACAGTCGTTCGGATACTTTTCGCGGAAATTAACCGATGCTCAGAAAAAGTATAGTGCATACGATAGAAAGCTTCTAGCAATCTTTGAAACTGTGAAATTTTAACATATCAATGTAATCCACAACAAAGTTGCCGACGCACTATTGACTTGCTGCTGAACCTGAGATCATTCAAGCTCAAACAACTGAGACTCTCAGGCACAGAAAGAAAGATTTATTGCGACCTTTCAACAAACGAAATATGACCGTATATTCCGAAAAAAAACTGGGAAAAGTATCTAATCGTGGGCATGGTGCATCACTGCAAATTGTAGTGCGAAGTACACGAGGAAGGCCAGAAATGACGTCTGAGCGAAGTTGAACAAGGATATCAACGATTGCGCACGACGAAGACACTAGGACGACTATACTACGGAGTCCTAGATCTCCTCCAGCTTTGCGAATAGATAAACCATTGTACATTATACCCGAAATAAATGAATAATGAAAGTATAAATGCATTCTATCCACTTAAAAATAACTAAGTAATGTAGCTCTGGCATCATTAAATTTTTACACAATCTGAATCGAAGAAGAAAAATAGTACTTAGCATATTAAATTTGAAACAAGGCATCATATTTGAGGAAACTCTTCGAAAGAAAACGAATTATCCAAAAAAAGAAGAATTACATTTACAAAAGATCTTGTTCATCTCTCGACAGGCATCATGAATTTAAATACGACACACAAGAGCAGCACTTATATTATATCCCAAGCCTGAAATTTATGGTAAACACGAAAATAAATGAATCATAAATAATGAGTGAAGTGATTGCTGCCATAAATCATACCATACCGTCGCGTCGCGCAAGTTGTCATCTTCATTGAATCAGTGTAATCCAGTTCCGTAGGAGTTTTGTCGCATCCTCCGGGGACAGCTTTCTTGACGCATATGTAATAAAGGCAACAAGAGCCTAAAATGAGTAATTACCCTGGAGTGCGGCACAAATGAAGTGAAAACACACCAAAATCCATGAGTAATGACATCTCTTGAAGCCCACTCCTTGTACATCTTTCAAAGATGTCACACCGCGAGCAAAGAGTGTCACAATCTGACAATCGTCGAACCGTTTTCCAAGTGTCTGAATAGTCGAAATGCATTCCCACGCGCATCTGACACACGAAAACACAAAATACAAAACGCCGTGTCGTCCTCCTACTTCCTTCGTCGGTGTTGCACTTCAATTTTGACTTATCTGAGCAATAGTGCCGCGCCGCCAGGTACTTTAATTTCGTGTCCTTTATTCCAAGGGTGTAGAATGGAGATATTTTAAAATGGGATAAAGTAAACACATCAGTAGCCACCATTCAGGTTGCATAAGGACGTGTTCCAGTATATCAGGGATGTTCCAGTTTTCTTGTCAATGAGCACAAGGAATGCATCCCTGCGGGGATTGGGTATAAAGCCTACCTTTTTTCAAGGAAAAATACACACACAAAAAATATATATTTTTTTTTATAATCCATTGGGCAATTCCTCGAGGGTTGTAAAGTGACTGGGTAGACGTTTTATGACATTTTCTTTGCCCCTTTTATCCTTCGGTATCGTAAGTCATAATCTTTTCACTAAACAGCGAGATTTTTAATGTCCTTTTTATTCCCTTTTCGGTGAGATTAGGTCGTTTCGTCTTTGTGACTGGAATAATTGTCACATCCTTAATTTTTTTTTCTGGCTGTGACGGTGGAGTTAAGTAATATGAAAAAAATGTTATCGTTTGGCGTGGCTTAAGAATTGCTTGTTATGTACTTTTAAAGTAACAAAAATGTAACTGAATGGAAAAGGATAATTGATATGTGTTTGCGATTATTTTTTTTATGCAATTTTAATCTTTAGACAAAAATTGCACATGTTGCTATATGAAATTGGTTTATGATAACAATATTGCCTTAAAATCTGTTACTTAGCAATTTTACAAAATTAGGAGGCCGTAAAACGTTTAACGTTTATGTACTTTTACTAGAATTTGTTTCCAGTGTAAGAATTTTTGAAATACATTTCTTAAGATGGTAATTACGGAATGACCAGTTTAATTTGGTTTTACGTTTTTCGGCATTAGAATAACGACTTTTCTTCTTAATGCCAATGATATACATATGTACCTAATTTTTATCGTCACAGCTCCGTATGCGGTACATGAGATTTTCTCATGAACGTCTCGGGACTAGGTAGGTAATTTTTCTGTGTTTTGTTGCTACAATTATTGAAGTTTAAAGGCAGTGCTGATTCTGCTGCTTTTCATTACTACAACTACCTACATACATTCGTATAATACTTGGCTTTCCACACTTCGTTATTAACCATTTAAATAAGAAAATAATTTCAGCGATTCGATAACTTAAGTGAACACGAGAGATTGGTGAAATTTCGGCTCAGGAGTGTTTTATCATCATTTGAAAAATTATGGTGCATGGTAAATTCCATCCAAGCTGGATTTAGAATAAATATGTCAACAATGGACTAACAATTTGCAGTAAGGCTGGTGCTCCGAAAATGCTGGGAATCCAAAATCGACGTTTATCAACTTTTCATCAATTTCAAGCAAGTATCGACAGGCAAAAATCGTATGCCACAATGCTAGAAGTGAAAGTGAAACTAACAAAAATGACAATGGAAAATACAAGGTATACAGTCAGAATACAAGGAGAACTAACTAACGGAGTCCTTCTCGGCCGGTCGTTCACGTCATGGTCAGATGTCTGGTAGTCAGCTAAAGGTACCTTTACATTATATGATTTGTCATATGACTTTACTGTCAATGAAGTCAAACCTAAACATAAAATGTCAAATGACATTTGTTTTTGACACGTCATACGACTATCTGTCCAAATTTGCATTGAAAATTTTTGTTTTGACTCGTCAAAATTAAGTGTGAACACAATTCGAAGTCAGATGGACTATCAAATCGTAATTTTGACAATAAAGTCATATGACAAATCACATAATGTAAAGGTACCTTTAGCTCATGATGAGACAAGTTTTAGGGGAGTCTAGGGGTTGCATAAGGAGATGGCGATGATCCGTGCGTTTGAACTCTTGGATGTTGTAAGAGTTCGGGAATACTGACTGTGGGAGGTTGTTCCACAGTCGAGTTGTTCTCGAAAAGAACGAATTTCTAGACTGAATTTCTAGTGAAGATGAGCGTTGCTGAGCTAGTGAACGTTGCCGTGGAGGCAGGAGGTTATATATTTCGGTGTTGTGGTAGATTCGGTAGAATTTTACCAGAGTCGCTAGATTCCTGCGGTGGCTTAATGAATCAATTGTGGAGCAAATGGCGCCGTCGCCAATGAGTTTGAGGGCGCAGTTTTGCAGCTTGTTCGGCCACGCTAAGGTGGTGCTCGGGGCCCCTGCCCAGATATACGAGTTGAATTCGAGGCGGGGCCGAATGTAGGATTTGTAAATTATAGCCCTGCCCGACGGCTGAAGAAGAAAACTGCATTTGTTAAGGAATCCCAAGCATTGTGAATCTTGTTTAGCGATTTGGAATATGTGATTACTTCAATGCAGATCTTCGGTTAATGTTAGGCCTAGGACATTGAGAGATGGTTCTGCTGCCAGTTCTAGACCGTCCACTGAAACGGGAGGAATTGTGGAGCGCGTTTTGTTAGAAAAGAGATAGTACTACGTTTTCCGTGCGTTGAATTCAACACGATTCTTGAGGCCCCAATCTCGAATCAGATTTATATCCCTGTTGATGGAAATGGACATAAGTTCACGGTCAAGCAGACAAGGTCTGACTAGTGCTTGTCTTGCATTATCGAAGCTATAGGAGTAACGCAGAGTACTGTCGTCAGCAAAACTCTGAAGTGAGTTGGATGGGGTTGAGAGGAGGTCATTTATAAAAATTAGGAAGAGATCTGGTGATAGATTTGAACCTTGGGGAACACCTGCAGATATGGTGTGGGGATTAGATTCGACGCCATCCAATACTAGCTTCATCGAACGGTCAGAAAGGAGACTCTCAATCCAGTTCTTTAGAACAAAGTCAATACCAATAGCTTGGAGTTTAGTCAATAGAGCGGGGTGCCATACTCTATCAAAGGCTTTGGAGATGTCGAGAGCAACCAGGCCGGATTCACCAAAACGATGAATGCTTTGGTAGAGGTGCTCAATTAGGAATACAAGGAGGACGTCAGAAGATCTTTTAGATCTAAAGACGTACTGCTTGTCGTTCAATATTTCGTTGCATTCAAGATATTCCATAAGCTTTCTGTTCATTATTGTCTTTATGATTTTGGAGAGAATAGAAGTGATTGCTATTGGGCGGTAGTTAGAGGGGTCGCTAGAGTCACATTTTTTCGGTATAGACTGAACATGGGCCAGTTTCCAGGGGTCAGGGAAAACTCCGGAGTTTGCACAGAGGATTTAGCCAAAGGTGAGGCACATTTTTTAAGAACCATAGGGGTGATATTATCGGGGCCAGTGGATTTCTTGGATTCGAGCTCTTTAAGGCACTTGTACATTTCCCGGGTACTAAAGAAAACTCTGTCTCAGACAACGGGGGGTTGCAAGGCAATATCGAGCAAGGAAGAATTTGAGGCAAACAGAGATGCGAGTAAGTCGGCCTTGGATTTGCTTTCTGTTAGCACCTTCCCATCGTGAATGAAAGAAGGAGTCGACGATGTGGTGAAATTTTTCCTGATGGAGGTTACCAAGGACTAGACTTGCAACGAATTTTCGGCTATTATTCGGTATTCGGCCTATTCGGCTGCTTTTGTCCTATTCGGCCGAATACCGAATATCTAGATACTATTCGGCCGAATACCGAATACTTAAATAATATGCTTTGTTGTAATCAGATAATTGGTAAAATGAAAATATTGATTTATTTTTTAATATTGGCCTCGATTGCCGAATCCGGTGGATCGGAAGTTAGTGCGGATTTGACTCTTTGCGATTCCCTAATCCGCCGTGTGTATGTAATCGTGAATTCACCAATCGCCGGATTCGCAAATCGAGGCCAATATATTTTTCTTATAATCAACTTAATTACAAAAAATAACAAAAAAACTAATGGATGTCTATGCACTTGAATTTTCGTAATTTCTCGTAGGCAATCCCAGCTTCTAGGAAAAACGCTCTGAATACACACTACTGCCGACTAATATTTTGCTGCAAGATTTACCAAATAGTACAGTCAATCTGTCGTGAAAAATGGCTGTTTTTGGAAAAAATTACATCGCCGAATTTTTTTTCATACTTCGTTAGGGGTCATGAAAGAAGCTTAAATCCAAATTTGTGACCTCCCACTCTTTGCAGGTTTTTGGAAAACTCAAAAAGTTTTTTGAAGGCGTTTTTCTCTGAATCAGTGCACTTTAGAAAAAAAGTTTTTAAACAAAAAATGTAGAGGACATTGCCGTCTACAATTAATGTCATTGAGACAATTCTGTACGACTTGAAATGCTAAAAGTAGATGGCGTTAAAGTATCAAAAAAAGTGTTTTTTCGCTTTTTCACACAAAAAACATTTTTTTCCGTTATAATTTAAATGGAAAAATTGTTCCTCCTCAAAATACAAACAACATTTATTCAAACATTTTTTTCTTTCGACTTACCGTTTTTGAGCTACAGTTTACCGAAGTATGAAAATTGTACTTTTGTACAAAGCCTAAGTACGGTGCCGTTTGGTGCGTTGCCCACAAGTGATATAACATGCTTGTTTCGACTGATTAACAATTAAACTTAGTAATTACTTTTATTTAAAAAAAATTACAATAAACAATTGATGATTATAATAAATAATTTGATATTTTCAGTGAAATGTTTGGATAATAGTTCAAATTGTCCTAATGCATTGAAATTAAAGATAAATTAATTTAAAAAAATTAATGATAATAATCATAATATTCATAAATTTTTCTTTCCAGTTACGTTAAGGTGATTCAGGTGTATAAAAAAATGCCCTATACCAATTACATTTTGTGTTTGTTTGACAAAGATCGTAATCAATGCTTTTTTCTTGTACACAGTTACATTATTGATCCAATTTATACGTTTTGATTATATGAAATTTGGAGGAAAAGTTTTATTGCGTGTCACTTTCAGAGAAAAATGCATTCAAAAAACTTTTTGAGTTTTCCAAAAACCTGCAAAGAGTGGGAGGTCACAAATTTGGATTTAAGCTTCTTTCATGACCCCTAACGAAGTATGAAAAAAATTTCGGCGGTGTAATTTTTTCAAATCAAAAATACATTTTTACTGTACTAAAACACGGAAATTTATCTTCTTGCTTGCCACCATGTGTATGGATATGGATTGTCATGACGCGTATGTTGGTAATATTTAAATAAAGGTCTATTTCTATTGCAACTGAATTTTTTTCTTTCGTGTTGTTATACTGTTCTTTCCTTTCCGTTATAGAACAAGATCCCAGGGCTTTTTTAGTTCATCTTTTTAAAAATTTTCCCAAAAGCTCCCGTTTTCGTTCGTCTTCATTGCTCTCCGTTCTTCCTGATGTGGACACTTCCATATGAAGTGTACAACATTGAACTCGTAGACTGAAAGAACGAACGAAAGAGAACGAGGCCATGTGATTCAGCCTTAAGCGTGCACGGCGATTCGATGGGAGGACCGAGAAACATACACGTCGATACAAGTTTTCTCGCAACGCGCTGACCGAATACTTTTGCCGAATATTCGGCTATTCGGCCAGAAAGTACACAGAATATTCGGTATTCGGCGTATGGCCGAATATACTATTCGTTGCAAGCCTACCAAGGACCAGTAGATTTTACTGCCAGCAGTGGTGTTAATGAGTTTACCTCTTAATCTGTCATCAAAAGATGCTTTGATTTGGCTGATGGTGGATTTGCAGGCGTTTCTCAACCTAGTGCACTTGCGTCGAAATGATTTACTCAGGGTATGCATGTACTCTCTGTAGGCGGTTTCTTTGGCTTTGGTTGCGTTCATACACTCTTGATTAAACCATCCATGCGGCCTAGGCTTAGCGGATTTGGAAGAATGGGGAATGAATAAACGCATTCCTGCCATTATAATTTTTGTAATGCAGAGAGCGGCAAAGTGTGCATCGCGATTCTGAAAACACAGATCCCAGTCTGCAGCTTAGAAGAAGCGAATAAGCCCCTCCAATTGGCTTTCCCCTAATGCCGAACAGTTCTTCTAGGAGCTGGTATGGTTAGGGTGGAGGATTGGTATGGGAAGTTTGCGCTGACCAGGCAGTGGTCTGAGTGGCCTAGAGGCGAGTCAACTTCGATGGAGTACCGCTTTGGGTAGGAGGTAAGAAAAAGATCAAGGAGGTGGCGCCCTTGATTTGCAGTGTCAGGTACTCGTGTAGGGCAATTAACCATTTGATGCAGGTAATAAGTCTCTGCAAAGAGCTCGGCTTCCCGGCCAGAAACGCTGGTGCCATTCCGTAGACTATCGCATCCTTAACCTATATTTTGAACCAGGCTTACTACTAGACGTTCTACTGTGATTAGTACGACATGGCGAATTATAAGTAAAAAAGGCAGCTCCAAATCTTTGTTTCGTCACATAAAAAACAGAAATGTATAATGCAATATGTTTAAAAAAACCTAGAAAAGATAAACGAAAATTCATAGTATAAAGAAACAACGTAGATTACATAACATAAAAAATCGATGAGAGGTCAACCCAAGAATCCTATACTAATATCAAAGAAGCAGATAAATGGATAGGTCTAAAATTAATCATTAGAAGCCTTGATACTGCAGGAGATAAAACTGAATAAGCTAAGAGTAAAAGTTACCATAGATGAAGAAGCAATTTAAGAGTAATTGACAATTTTACAAACGTAAATGCAACAATGACAAATAGAAAAGCAAAACAAAGCAAAAAGGGATCAATAGAAGAATTAAAAAACTCTCAGTCTATTATTGGAATCTGGATGAATACACTACAGAAAAAAAATAAACTGTACAAAACATTGATTCGCCTAGTTGCATGATACAGAAAAAAAATAAACAATTGATCTAGGATACGTTATAGTCTGTCAAAAGGCAAAAGGGTAATGTAATTTATAAGTGTTGGTACGACAGATTAAACGCATGTAAAAAGAAAGGATAACAAAGAAAAATGTCAATGGAAACATATTGGGGGTTGTTCGGAACATTCACGTCGATTTATTCTGTAGCACTTTTATACATATACGAGTATGGGTCGGTATTAGTGGAACTTTGAATAAACATTTTCTTACTTTTAACCATAAGAAATGAAAATTTTGGATCTAGGGATTTTTACTGTGAAATTGTGTAGATGATAAATAGGATTCTAGCTTAAGGTATTGAAATAACTGCAAATTGTTCAAAGGTACGAGATGTGGGCAAAAAAGTTTGGTGACTAGGTTCATAAAAATGTTATTCGATTTATTCGTTTACAGCATTGTTGTCGTCACCCTAAGACTACTCCTCTTTGAAAGTTAGATACTTGATCCAAAGTGTTTCTCTGAAGTTAGCTTCTTCAGTTATGTCTCCATTTTGTGTTGAATGGTTTTCACATCTAGAAAATGTAATGTTGACTTTGGGAAATAGAAGAGAGTCACACGGAGTTCCAAAAAAGTCGCACGGGGAATAGGGAACGGGCTCATGCTTTCAATCTTGTTTTTTTTGCCAAAAACTGGCGCACAATCAAGGAGGACCAAGTTTTTAGCGCCCATGCCTTTATTTATTTCCGAAATTATCCGACGGTCCGTCATTACCAAATCACATGATAATCAATATTTTCTGGTGGCTGTTGCCGAGTTTAATGAGAAATTTAATGTTCGTGTTTATCGTTCAAACCAACCACTTTTGTCCATCTTTGACACCGGATAAAAAATGATCTTACATCAGGAATCGTCTAACAATACCAATGAAAGTTCTACAAACTAAGCCACTTAAATCTACAAACAATCCCCGTGCCCAAAGTAACATATAACATGTTCGCTGATAGGTTTGGCGAAATATATAGCCCCATGTCCAGTGCAACAGGCAACAAATGACATATCCCTGTCTGTTGACGAGGTGATGACCGGTCTAAATAATCTTCACACCAAAAAAAGTAACGGTACTGACAATATTCCTCTTATCTTCTTGCTGTGCTACTCGAAACATACTACTTCCTTCATACTACTTCATACTACTACTTCCTCTTCACCTTATCTCTAAAAACATGATTGTTGGGAAATTTTCCTATGCTGTGGATCTGTAAATCTTATGATAAGCACTCGGTGGGCAACTATAGGGGCATTGGCATTTTATCATCAATCTCTAAGCTATTTGAAAATTTTTCTAATCAACCCTTATCTTAATGAACAACAGGGCGTTTCAGCAAAGGGCGTTCAACAACTTAAAATTTTGTAGTCCAAACTGGTGTGTGATATGGAGAGCGGCGATCAATAATATTTTTATCTCCGATCTATCATAAAAATTAGTAAATATTGCACATCTGTTTGACGAGGATGACTTCAAAATATACAGTGAGTGTCAAAAATGAGTCAACACAAAATTATATATTTCAACTTCAATATCTCTAGGACTTTTTTTGCATTTTTGTTTATTAATCTTTTGTTAATAATGCTATCGGAAGACTTTTAACTAAAGGTATGGTACGATCTTCCATGAGTTTTTAGTGTTCAGATATTGAAGTTGAAATATAAAATTTTTAGGTTTGACTCACTTTTGACACTCACTGTAGGTGTTGTCCTAGACAAAAAACTTAATTTCAATGTGCACTACGATAATATTACTGCCAGAGCTCATGGTTTCATAAAAAGAAGAGCTAAAGAATTCGGCAATGTATAGATCACAAAAACATACCTCTAGTTATCTAGTCCGCTCTATCCTGGAATATGGGTGTCCTATCTGAGGTCCTATATTTCACGTAAATAGTAATAGGATTGAATCAGTGCAAAAGAGATTTTTTTTCCCGGACTGGCATTGGTAGCATTCTCTCGCAAGTGGTTCGCGCACACTTTGAAATTACGCAAGTTCCTGCGTATCCGTGAGCGTATGGTCTGTTCTTCTATCTTAACCCTTATGGTCGCTGACTTTTTCGTTTGATGATCAACACAACTTCTGTTTTGTAGTGAGTAATGTCAGACCAGAGATTTCGAGCCACGCTTTTATTTTCCAGAACGCCTCGCTCGTGGATTTATATCTTATCGAAGCGCCATCCAACAACTGCAATCCTGATATCATACGCAAACCCAACTAGCAACTGTAAATTTTGAAAGATGTTTTTTATGTGTAAGACTAAAGCTTAGAAGTTAGTCCCTTTTGGGCTGTCGACGGTTCCATCATAGAGCAGCATAGCAATGTGGAACTACAAGTGGAAAGATAGTAGAGAACAGCGAAAAACCGGCCAACGACAATAAGCCGTTCTACTCCTTATGGTCTCATCCAATACTACCATGCCTCTGTGTGGAATTGAATCATGGACCTTTATGATGGTAGTCAAACACCTGAGCCTCTGGGCCATCGAAGACATCATTTTAACGAATTCCTGGAATATAGAGGCGCACGAAAAAGAGAGCTTTAGACATCGGCGGGCGGCCTAGTTTGGTGTTATGAAAAAAATTGCCGAGAATAACGACGTAGTAGGAATAAATGTTTTTTTTTATGTGGAAGACTAGAGCTCAGAGAAAGCCCTTTGTACTGTCGACAATCTATTTTTTTCGTATAGAGTGCAATGTCGAACAGCAAGCTCTAGTCGATAGATAGTGAAGGGAAAGAGATAAGTAAGGAACGAAATGCCACAACCACCTACTCCCAACCATTTCTATCGCGACTCTGGCATCAGGGCAACGAGAAACAACTCGCTGGAGTGTTATGCCTCCTGAAACGAGTTGAATCCCATCAACCAACCGATGACATGCGCTGATGGAGCGGGGCAGTTCTAGCGGAAGGCTATGATAGGCGGACTGAGGAATGGAAGAAGAAAGAAGGAGAAAGAAGGTGGGAAAGGCGAAGGACCGCGGAGCTGCCGGGATTCGAACCCGGGACCTCTGGGATGGTAGTCAGGCGCCTTACTCCCTAGTCTACCGAGGGCCCCGTTTGCCAGATAAACGGTTGCTCAAATGGTCAATAGTGAAGCAGCGGTTTTCGAAGAAGAAGAGATAGGTAATCCATTACCTCTAAACCGCTCACTGGAACAAAAACAAAGTATTGCGGTATTTGCTAGAAATAAAACAACACTTTGTTTTGTCAATGCCTCCACCAGAGAAAGAAATTTGAAATTACCATCATGATGACTTAACTTTCGCGATTTAACGATTGCGGGTAGTTAGTGAAATTATTATTTTTACACTAGATCACATGAATTAATTGTTTGATTTCTTGATGAATCATAAAAAAATTCTGTCGATATGAAATTCATGATAACTATTACGATCGATATTAGAATAAACTATTTTCTTTCCATCATCTATCACAAATACATTACGATAATGAATAGTTGTCATAATGTTGTATTACTAAATTAAAAGAAAAATACTTTCAGTTAAATTTATTAACATATTATATTGCAATCATTCTTAACTATTTCAACTCCCATAGAAATATTTCTAGACTTTATAAAATATACATAAGGTGGACTTACATGTGGAAATTTCCTGAAAAATCTAGTATAAATAAAAAATACAATAAATTTTTCTTAATTTAAAATAAAACTATGCCAAAAAAATGTTACAAACGCATAACTCCAAACTGGTTAACAATATTTTTCCTTTAAGAAGATACACAAGAGTAAAGTCATCACAATGTAGTCACTTAAGTTAAAATATAAACTTAAACGATTCATCCAGTTACCCGCTAACTAAAAGTTTCTCTAGATCAAGGATAATGGGAGAGAATGGGAGTGCCTCCGCTTGTTACATGAACAGAAACAGGTCTATGCCTAATCCGATGTTGATAGCTTGTAGGATTAACTAGGAACAATATCCAAGAAGACATCCTAAAACATCTTGATACCACAAATGGGTATATTAGAATAAATAGCAGCAATGAAATCAAAAAAAAATACACATCCATTTAAGACGTAAAAATTCCTCCCAGACAAGTTCTGATTATCTAAATCCACTGAATCAAGATTAAAGTAATCATCAATACCTTTCTCTGATTTTCGGCATTTTTTTTCTGTGTGTTAATAATTTTTACAAAATTGCTGTTCACGTTGGAAAATCAGTAAAATTGAGACATATAATGAAGCGAAGATAATGATAATCTCATGAAATATTGCGATGATGATGATTCCAAAAGTGATCGGAATGATTGGGGCACTTGTCACTTTTTCCGGCTTGAAATTATCGGTGATTGGTTTCCCATTTACACAAAGTGGGCAATCTGTATTGGATAAGCACAAAAGGATATATGTGTACCAAAACATTTGAATGGAATTGCAATAAAATTTTATGATCCTGCATCGAGTGGGCTTTCATTGATATCGGGGCTGCATATCGTACATATATCAGCCATTGGTTTTCGTCAATCACGTCACAACAAACATCGAATAGAGTTTGATACGAGAAAATCCAATAATGAGAATTGCTTTTATTTAGGGACCAGTTGAGATTACAAAAACAAAAGCGACCCAGAAAATCTAATTTGTAAAGATTAGTTCTGTAAACTTCCTAAGTGATATGTTAAAAGCACACGCAGCTCTATGGTCACGCTTGATTATTTATGTGATGACTGCACGCTTTTTGATTACATTAAAAAAAACTGAATCACCATTGTCACCTAGGAGAGTTGTTAGACGGAAATTTTGATAAGAGTTTTTAACCCTTCCTGTCAGCGGTAATCTTTATTAAGACTTTCTATGGCTAATTAAAAATTTTCATATTAAAAAATTCAAGTGTATCTCCTCCATTCCAGTTTCGTGGATCCAGATGATGAGGGGAATGATTTTAAAAACCAAAATCTTTTACCCTCAATTGACGAGTTTGAAGACAATTTAGCCCCGACAGAAGTCTCAACGAAGAGGTTCAATCTCATCATTTCTATATTTGGCCGACACATGTCAAAGGCCTCGGTCAATGGTCTTGAAGATGTTTACGGAGTACAAGCTGCTTCTTTGTTATTGATTTTGGCAACGTGCTCTAAAAGTTCGTAACAGGTTTTGGCAGCACATTTATGGCCGCAGATGGTAGGTAGAATTTGAATTTGAAATTACGTCAGTGGAGCATTCGATATCAACGCATACAGATACAGTATATAATTTATTGGATGTACAATTTCCTGGATATATTTAGTAAAAGGAAAACGTAGAGTAATAATTTACGGTTTGGCCAGCAATATTTTATCGGGTTTACTTCAGTTTTTTGAGATCTGCTTTTTCCTTTAAAGTAAGTACATTTTGCCAACAAGAATTTCCAAATTACTTTTGGTTGCAAATACATTGATCTTAAACTTTTAGTGACTAAATGGGTTGTCAAGATAATAAAATAATTTAATGCAAAATTTGTTAGGTTCAGATTTAGTAAGGTCAGGTTAAATTTGAAAGATGAAGACAATCCAAAATTTTGCCGGGCGAGGAAACTCCCTGTCACTATACAGGCAAAGTAGAAAATTAAATAGAAAAATTAGTGGAGTATTAGAGTCAGTAAGTTACAGTGTGGTTGGTGGGCCACATCAATAGTACCAATTGATCAAATGATCATGGTGACACCAAGCAGGAAAGCAGGTCCCAAGAGCTGTTGTCGTCGATTTAAAGTTTAATTATTATGGAACAAGTTGACGCTTCTTGCTCCAACTTCTCGCCAGACATATTGGACATCAAGCCCGAGGATCTCCACAGAAAATTTTTTAATTATCATTTTCAGTTTTTTGCAACATCACATCTCCTCCAGCACTAGCGGGTGTCCTGCTCCATAGCGGAAGCAGAGCCCAGCTGGAAGGGGGGTAATACCAGTAGGATATTATTTTTGAACCGGGACATTTCAAAAAATTGAGGCCTAAGTACTAGTGATGAGCAAACGCAAGAACAAGACAATACTGTTATAGTCTTGGTCTTGTTCTTGCACAGTAAGTCTTGGTCTTGCGAACATAGCTAAGGCTTGGTCTTGTTCTTGCGAGATCGGTTGCAAGACTTTTCGTAACAGATTAGAAAAAAAATATACTATTTATGTATTGTACTTTTTTTTTATTTTATAAATATTAATTTAATTGTAATTTATGCATTCCTTCATTTACAATAATATGAATGCTAATATTAATGTGGAGCATTAAGAAGTCGACGTGGAACCTCTATTCCGCAATGGTGTTATGTTAACAGTAACATTGGGTTACGCTCGGGAATACCAAATATCAAAATCTG
Organism: Thereva nobilitata; assembly: GCA_963855945.1. Lineage (NCBI taxonomy): Eukaryota > Metazoa > Arthropoda > Insecta > Diptera > Therevidae > Thereva > Thereva nobilitata. The sequence goes on along the minus strand of OY979694.1, from coordinate 50,187,136 downwards.
ATGATGATAGTGTTTGGGAGAATTTTGCGAGACTCTTGCTAAAGTCTTGCTCTTGGTCTTGCTCTTGCACAGTTAGAATCTTGGTCTTGGTTTTGCGAGCATAGCTAACTCATTTAGCAAGACCAAGAGCTAAATGTGCAAGGCTAAGACAAGACTGCAAGACCAAGACTATTTTTGCTCATCACTCAGTACAATTTACCATCGTGTAAGGGACAAATGTACTGCCTCGTGTAAGTCCGACTCAACTCTAGTAGAATACTCTATTACGAATATCCTCATTGCTGTTCAATCTTATCCCTGACGAACTGACGAAATGAAAGTTCATACCGAGCACAGTAATTCCGCACTGAGGAAACGAGCAGTTGAAGATGAAGATGGTGAAAAAGCTAGAAGATCACGTGCTTATCTGAAGACCTTATCCTCCCACTATGGGTCAGGTTGATCATCATCCCCCAAAAGACCTACATTTACTATTTATCGACTTTAAGCAAGCTTAAATTAACAATGAGAAGGTGAATTTCGCAAAAAGTTAAATTAGGGATAATGACAATAAGCAGGTCAAGAGCAATACTATCGATACAAGAAACAATGTGAGGTGAATTTAACATCAACAATGGTGTTAGACAAGATACCACGTTATGCTCATCATCATGGTTCTCCAACACGTCATATGAACTCTTGAAAAAGTAGTGGCAGCAAATTCAACAGGTCATACCTGATAGTAGGTTAGGTAAGTGACCTGCCAATAGTTGCGAGATCTTACCAAAGGTTGCAACATTTGTAGATTTGAAAGCAAACGCAAAAAAGGTTCGGCTTGAAAAAAATGAAACAAAATAAAGTATATGGAACTGGCAAGAAACAACAGAGAAGAACTGTGTCCAATTCAACTCCTCCAAAACGGAGTACTGCTAAAGTTCAAAGTGTGTCCTAAAACTCATTGGAGAAAACGCAATTTGTTCCTTCATGAACCCAATAACCTACAGTAGAAATGTAGCCGCTCTGGCTAAATTTTATCGCTCTCATCTACCGATTGTTCCACTTAATAAGAAACCTTCTGAAAACTATAGCAAAAACACCGGAGTAACCACACTTTTAGCGCAAACGTTATTCTAAAAATTTGTACATAAATAGAACGAGTCGATTCTGGAACAGTCCTTCGCAGCCAGTATTTCAGAACATCCAAAAGTTCAAACGTAAAATTTATCGCCACTTTTAATAGCAGCCTCAGATTCCATCTGACATATTTATTCTTTCCTTTTTTAGGACTAGATTACTTCAGGATATTTCACCAGTGCAAAGGGTAATTCCTGGACTTAAATTTCCACATAAAAAAAATTGAATGCTTTTGCCAAATCTTTAAACATTGACATTAATCAAAGTCCTGCAATGCCACTAATTCTTCGTCTTTAAATTTTCAGCTTTCACTCTCTGTTTTCAAAATCAATATTTCCACTTTTGCCCTTTCTAAGCTAATATCCATAAGTTGCATGCAATCGATAGAGTATAATTCCCTTATAGTCCGTCAATTTAGACTTTTTCGTGCCAACCAAGCCAACTGCAAGGTCAAAAAATTAAAAAAGAGGAAAAGTTTCGCAAAATTCAGTAAATTACTTTTGGACAGCTAAGTTCATTGCGGAAGTTATCCAAAATCGTTTATCACGATTTTAAAACAAATTAGACCGTTTACTGGCAGTTTGTCATGTCCAGTAGTAAGCTAGTTTAAAGGATAGAAGAGAGTAGGATAGTTCAGGAGAGGTCTGGGCGGTGTTGGAGCAAACGATGATAAAACTTACGTTTGAACTCTTGGATGTTGTACGAGTTCGGAAAAACAGATTGTGGGAGATTGTTCCACAGGCAAATTGTTCTAATTATAAACGAAGACGTTAGTGTGATCGAAAAAGGGGATTGCAAGGTGTGAGGGTGGGCCGAGCAAGCTAGTCTTGTGTTGCGCGAAAAATATTGCCGTGCAGGCAGGATGCCAATAATTTCAGAGGAGAAGTCGCTCTGGTAATAGCGATAAAACTTTAGCAAAGCTGATACATTTCTGCGGTGGCTCAAATAGTCAATGGACATACAAAAGCTGCCATCATCGATGATTTGGATGGCGCGGTTTTGCACCTTAACGAGCCACGCTAAGGCGGTTTTAGAGGCGCCAGCCCAGATAAATGAGTTATACTCGAGGCTTGGCCGAATATAGGACTAGTGAAATCGCCCACTCTCTCTGACCACTTTTTGTTGCAAGATAAAAATGTGTTTGGGGGCTCAAAATTTTCGTTGAAGTGTCTACTTTTTGATTTTGCGTGGCAAGAGTTTTAATTTTGAAAATTTTGGGGTGCTCGGCCATTTTAAAAATTGAATAAAATTCGGGTGTTTGGTTTTTTTTGAACGGGCACCGTGGCATCTTTTTCTTTGTACAAAAACCGTAATATTTTGCCTGTTGTAAATTTTTCTAAAACGTTAATGTCCTTCGCCAAAGTGGGTCCAGAAAATGATCGATAAATGAATTTCAACAATATTTTACTCCCAAACAAAGCACCTTAAAAAAAATTTTATAGAACAAAAAATGCTTAAAATTCATCAGAGAATATGTGTGAATTTTTTCAAAATATTTGGAGCCATTTTAAAAAAATTTTTTTCCTTGAGGCAATTTTTGGAAAAATTTAAAAAAATCCAAAAAAATAAATAAAACATTTAGAGTTTGCTAAAGAATACGTGTGAATTTTTTAAGAATTTTTGGATTTTTTTTTAAATTTTTCGAAATTTTTTTAAAATAAAATTAAAATTTTTATAAAATTCTTTTTAAATGGCTCCAAAAATTCTGAAAAAATTCACACATATTGTCTGATGAATTCTAAGCATTTTTTGTTCTATAAAATTTTTTCTTAGGACGCTTTGTTTGGGAGAAAAAAATTTCTGTTTTTGTACAAAGAAAAAGATGCTTGTTTGGCGATTTGGAATATGTGATCATTACTTCGCAGATCCTCGGATAAAGCTATACCCAATTTGTTAAGAGAAGAGAGAGCTGTTAGATTTACTTTGTCCACTGAGACAGAAAGAAGATCCGTGCAGGTTTTATAAGTAATGAGACAGTACTTCGTTGAATTCGAGACAATTCTTACCATCGCAATCAACAATGAGTTCCTGTTGATAGGCCGGCCGCGCACTAGCAACTAATTTGAAGCAACTTTTTAATCACAAAAATAGAACGCACTAAAGTAAACGTAAGTCCGCACACAGGCGATTTTTAAGTTGCGGCAACTAAATTAATCCAACACGTTCTATTTAAATGGCGAGTAAATCTTTCATTGATTAAACTACTTAATCGCCCATCAAAAAAGTTGCTAGTGCTAGTGCGTGAAGCGGGTTGGAGAATCGACTCTTAAGGAACACTGGCCGAGATTGTGTGGGGATTAGATTGAACAATAATGATGACTGGATTGAACAACACGAAAGAAGGTTCTAAATCCACTTTCTTAGAACATATTTTAATATTTTGGAGTTTAGTCAGCATAGCGAGGTGCCATACTCGGTCAAAAGCCTTGGACATATCTAGAGCTATCAGACCAGACTCCCCACACAATATGGGCAAAATGCTGAAAAATGAAGATTATTTGGATTTTGCACACACTTTAAACCTACATATATTCTAAACGGAGTCACTCAACTTTTTGATCTTTATATCAAATAAAAGAATACACATTTACCTAAAAGATGAGCCTAATTTTGTTGCTTTACGATAATTAGTGAGGAGTAATTGAAGTTTAAGTAAATTTTAAAAAAATAATTTTTTTTTCGTAAACACGCTGTATTTTAGTGGATAGTGGAGATAGCCCCCCTTTCTAGAACAATTTTTTTCACATCCAGGAATCACCCCTGAAAATATTAGCCGCGTAGGCCAACAAAGGATATATTGAACGTCTGATGACCTTAGCAAGTCGCGAATGAGTGCATATGAGTATTTTAAATCTTTAAAACGGCGATATCTCATGAATGGCAATTCGTACGGGAAAATGTATAATATCTTTTTTTGTAGATAATCGCTTAATCTACAAACTTTGTGAACACTATTTTATGATAAGACTTACTGTTTAAGAGAGATTTGCAAAAAACTGATATTTTGACCTTGAATAAAACAATTTCCTCCCGACCGATCGCGTGTCAGTCTCGACATTTTATGTATAATGATGTTTTTAAGGTGTGTACCAATTTCCAGCAACTTTCCAATTATCAATCAATTTCTGCTGTTTTTCGTCTATTTTGACTGGACTAAAGGGGTTGTGAAAGAGGTAAAATTCTTGTTTATGGAAGTTACCAAGGAGCAGAAATTTTTCGGCGGCTTTTACTGTATTGGTTGGGGCCGACGATGGATATGGGAAATAATCACTTACTAGGCAGTGATCAGAGTTGCTCAGAGGAGAGTCAACAACGACAGAGTATCATGTAGGGTAGGAGGTAAGACATAGGTCAAGGACGTGGGATGCTTGGCCTGCAACATCAGGGACCTTAGTTGGAAGATTAACAAGTTGATGTAAGTTATTAATATCTGCAAAATGGAACCAAAAAATAACGTTTCCTGCAAGTTGAGTTTTGTTGGTCAGTCATATGCAATAAAAATATATGCTATTAAACCTAAATTCAGGGAGTAGACCAGATACTCAGATAATTTTGTACCTGGCTCTTGGTCTAACATAACATATACTGGATGCACACACGACTATTCCTTCAACTGTTTTCGAACTGGTTTTTCTACGTACTCCTGGCACACACAGGTATTCCTTCACCTCGAGTAACTTTTTTGTCTTTACTTGGAGATATAAATTTTTGTGTGTGCGGATAGAGAAGATACAAAGAGCAAGAAGAAGCACATATTGTTGGTGTTAGTTTTCGCGCCATCATGTTTTGTTGAAATTTTTATTACACCAGGGCTGATATTGCTAGGTGGTCAGTCCCCAGCGATAGCGAGATAGGGGGAAGAAATGCTATAAAAGGGAGAACATACTAAAAAGGGAGAATATATAAACCAAGAATATACTGCAAATTTCATGGTTTGGGAAACAGCTGGATCAAATAAAAGTTAATGTGGCCAACGGCACATGCCCACCAAAACAAGGAGCGCTCTTTCAATATAGTCAAGTACAAATCCCCAAATGAATTGAACATTTCCATAAAATGTCTTACTTGTAATAATTACTAACAAAAACACTTACCGAATTTTATAACATCACAAAAACTAAACCAACTTATCTAATAAATCTTAATATTCGGCCGCATTTTCGCATATCACCATAAAAATGTATACTATCTTTCAGAAACTTTAGCTCAATTTCAAAAGCTACCCCCATAAGCTACAGAAGAGGAAAAGAAAACACATCCTTTTGTCCTTTCAGTATATCAACGCACAAAAAAGCAACAGAAGAAAAGGCAGAAATTTAATGAACGTCCTTGAGGATGAAACGTTTCACAAATTGCATAAGGAACGACCATGAACGGAAGTCCTTTGCGAATACGAGGAGTAAGCTCCCCGTTAGGATGGTATCATGTATAAAAGGATTTGACTATTCTTTTCGAAAAGAATAAAGAAGAAAGGCAAAACAAGGATAACAGAATGCTCAAGCCCAAAGCACAAGAAGCAAGGATGGGGAATATTTTTATATATGAAAATGCCAGAAGGAAATAAAATGCGGTTTTAGAATAACTTTGGGACGGGGGAAAAGGGCAACACTGATTCCTTGAAGTTTTCTGGGTGTTTTTTTTCCTTTTTGGGGGTGAATATTTTCGATCATATTTCTGCTATGTGCACAACATAATAACACATAAAAACAATCGTTGTCGTTTAGGGGAGTTAATAATTTATGAGAGAAAGAGAAAAGCAGCTTCAATATTATACAATAGTTGAAAATCACCAAAATACTAAGCGGCTTTAAAGGACATTGTCTGAAAACTTTATTGAACCAGCATAGGTGGAAAATAGGAAACTTTCTTTCAAACTATGAATTAAAGATGAGTCTTTTGGGATGAAATACTATGGCACATGCTGCTTATGGTGCTGTTGGTGTTGTGCCCTTGTTTTTTTTATTTACTTAACTTAGGTTGATGCTGGAAAATCTGTTGGAAAAAAGTATCGAACGAACAGAATCTCAACTTTTTGGGACAAATCAGTTCGGGTATGGAACAAAGATATAAAAATACATACATGAACAACATATATTTACCTTTGACGACGAAAACAGATTTTTAAAAAAAATATTTATTTTTGTTCACGACGTGCCTTCGAGTGTTGTTATAAAGATTACATATATAATTTTGTGTACACGAAACGTTCCCTGCTATGTGTGTGTGTCATGTTAAGTCCCAAACTGTCATGAGATTTCTCTGTACAAATTTATTAAATAAACATGAAAGGGTTGCACAGATTAGAATCAGTGAAAAAAGGATACAACTTCGAATTTGAGTTTTGCATGTCATACCCGCAACATGAAAACTTTTATTCCTTTCAATGATGATGGCAGATACCGACTCAACTGTTGAAAGAGTAAATAGGTCATTAAGCTAACATATAAGGTTAAAAGCCAATGACTAAGTCAAACTTGCGGTGGTAGATACTAATTTTAAATTCCCTTTTTAGCTTATCAACGAATTCAAGTTGATATTTATGCTCCACATGGAACTATAAATGCATCCTACCACGTAGTTTAAAACTTTAATTCAATGTGAAAGTTTTAAGTGAAGCAGACACAACCCTTTGTAATGTTATTGGTCCTGACATGGTGACATGGCTAGTAGTTAACCCAATTCAAAGGATAAATGGAGGATATAATATTTTAAGTGTAGTTCCAAGTCCAGTGATACTAAAGGATATATCAATGAACTGTGTTTGAAATCTTCGATGTTGTTTTGGAAACTTAAGGAGCTTGAGAATAGTGATTGTGGAAAGTTGTCTCACAGTCAAGTTGTTGTATTAAGTGGGAATGTGCCGATAAGGCTAGTCTGGTTTAAACGAGAATAACATTTGCCGTGTTTATGTAAATTGCAGCCTGAGACACATGGCATGAGTTCAATTCTTTAAAACTATTATGAGCAAATGAAGTTTGGTTGCCTGACTTAGATATTTTATGTGTTAAACATGAGCTTAGGAATCATCCTTTGTGCTACCAGTATATTACGCGGTAGAATGGTGCAATATGTGATAGTAATAGAGAATAGGATAGCTACTAGGGCTATCGGCGCGCTGAATGAGGAGGCGATGAACACTTCAGCTCTTGGACGTTGTACGAGTTCAGAAATATGTTTTTATGTATGGACCAAAAATCGGAGGCAGTTCCATTTATAATGCAATGTCGAACAGCAGGCTTTTGTTGAAAAGATAGGAAAGAATAAGTGAATGTGGGTATCTACACTAGGATTCTACACTGGTATTCTTTCTGGTGGTCTTTTCACGGAGATATCTGTGTGCGTGTCGATAATTTTGACTACCCACGGTAAGAGTAAGAGCCCTGCAAACAATTTCTCGGAGGCTCGCTTTCTCGGACCATTCTCAATTCGAAAAATTCTTGCGAAGGGTACGAGAAAAAGATTCAAAACGCAAAATGAAAGCTTTCCTGGTTGATTTGTTTCTCCCAAAGCCTTCATGCTGTAGAAAAATATTGAGAGCCGATTTCCCCTGAATGGGACTTCAAATCTCCAAATTACACTAACAACATAACGTCATTTCACCGATTTGAAGTCCTATTGAGAGGAAATTTTGAGCCTTTGGTTTCTCTTCAACGATTTGTTTGGAAAGTTTGAGCTCTTGACTTGTTTTGCTGGGCGGAGTGATTTTCGGCGCAGAAGCGATTTGCTATCGATACGAGTATGGGATTCGTTATCAGTACGTGAAAGCGATTCGATCTCTTGCTCCGCTTTTATTGCCTTCGAATTCGTTTACGAGTCCGAGATCGAAGCAAGCTTTCGCTTTTGGCAAATCGTTCTCGAATCGTTTCCGGATCGAAATGTTTGCAGGGAGGGTAAGCAAAAGCACATTGTGTAGGTGTTAAGTTTTCACGCCGAATTTTTCTGGTGAGCTTTCTATACCTCCCTCGTAAAAAATCGGTTCTGATGCTGCTGAAGGAATACTAGTGTATATTGGGCCAATGAAAGAACTGCTAATGACAATATGCAGTTTTAATCCCATCCAATACTTCCGCGACAGAACGCGGGTCTCGTTGATCGATCAGGTGAGAAAAAATATTACCTGGGTGATAAAAGTGGAAAGACGAACAACCCTGGCGCTGGCAGGATCTACAGGTCCTAGTATGGTAATCGGGCACCTTGACCCCTAGCTAGTTTATTGTCCTGTTACCAAAGTTGCAACATTTATATATACAATGGCTCAATATGGCCAAGCATAGGCTGGTTTTGAAGCCCCAGACCAGTTAAAAGAGTTGTTTGGAAGGTTAGGTCTAATGTATGATTAATAGATTAGAGTACATGGCGAAGAAGAAATTTGCATTTTTTTAGAAATATCAGGTGCTGGTGCAGATGTTTGTTTTGTGATTTAGAATATATGGCCATCCAATCTTTCTTCAAACAGTGAGAAGTTAACACACTCAATTCCACTAGGCTTAACGATCTTACATTTTCCAAATACAATGAACCCCCTGACGCCATAAATTTGAGTATTGATACAATTCTCTTGGTGAGCATAAAGGGTGCCATTAGCATATTTAAATAGACCGGTTCTCGTTCGATTACGGAGGTCATGCAGCTTAGGACGTGGTTCGTATTTAGTGGGGGGACCGCTTGGTAAAACGACGACGTTGCTCTATTTATGAATTCATTGACTGTAACGTTCGCGGAAATGGTAGCCGAACGGGGCAATCTAGTGCTGCGAGGTAGACGATTGTTTCTTTCGGTAGAACAATAGCTATAATAGCAACGATAACATTCTGTCAAGGCTGGTACATATCCCTTCGGTGGCTCAAAAGGACGATGGTGGAGCAGGAGTCATTGCCGATAGTTACGCAGTGATTGATTGAGATTGCTTCAACAGCCTCAGCAATTTTTCTAATGAATTATCGTTCAGACTTAAGTGCTCGAGGCAGGTGGTATAAAACACGAAAGCCTGCTTCTCGTTATCGCGGACTAGGATAGACAATATGAAGACAAACTCAACTTCCTTGAGACCAAGCCTGCAGATGAGGCCCTCTTTCCTTCCAAACCTCCATAGAAGGTAATTTAGAGCACTTTCTGCGGTTTTCTTTTCTAATGTGGCCAATAATTTTTGTTGCGAAATGGCAAATACTAATTCTTTCTTTAGATAAATTTTGGAGTTACTAAACCAGATGTGTTCTCGACCGATGATTCAGAGACCTGTCTGGCCAGAACGTCTGCGTTTTCAATGAACCGAACAACGGAACTTAATTGAGAATACCGAGCTCATAAATGGCATGTGGATAGTACCAGACTAATTTAGGGCCATATACATCAACGAAGTTAACCCTTATTTGTTATTTTATCAGAAATATCAACCTAGATTATCGCCAGAAAAAATCTAGGATTGAGGCTAAGATAATGATTTTACACGGCACCTACTGCCACTGCTACCATTAACTGACAACAACTGAAATGGACAAAATGCCAATTCGAAAAGCATTGCCAATCCAAAAAATTCTCATATTTTACAGGATTTTGGGTTTTAACATACCATGGATTGCTGGTAAAGGTAATCCTTGATTCTCGGTTAAAGGTATTCCTCAATTATGTTTACGGTCCTCACTCTTGATCCTAAACAACCTTGTCACAGGCCCTTTTGATGTTTCCGTAGGTGCATACTAGAGTGTCCAAGATTATGACTCTGCTAAATCTGGGACTTTCCCGTACATTCCTACACCCACACTTGCCATTGATTTTGAGCCATTTGGGTATTATACGAGAACCTTGGTATCTTATGAAAACCTCTGGATAGCCCATCGATTATAGCCACGAAAGAGGGTATCTTCAGTGTCACACAGCGATAGCATTTCCGCTCCCGGAATATCTCGGATAACGCCACAAACTGTAGAATATGCCCTCTAAAGACCATTGGTCACCTTGCTATTTCTTATCAGCCTCAGTTCAGATGGCCAATTTCTCTATTTCAAGAGCACTGCAATGCGAATAATAAGGAATTTGGTTATTCAGCTATTAAGCATGATTCTATGCTAACAGAATAAGGCCTCGAGTGCTACAGTAGGGCTTCCAATGGTAATGATGAGTTTCTTTCATTTTGCTTCTTAATTTAAACAGATCGATTCTTGAAAACAGATCGAAAAACTATTTAATGATTGGAGCTTATTTGAAATTATTAAGCCAGGCTTTCTTCTGAGCTCAGACTGAAGATCTCTCCAGCTAATTTTGGCAATCCGTTGTATTGTAACGTAATATGTCTTGTTTATTTTTAAATCTAATACACGAGGATGCATGCTTCTGTACAGGGCCGGCAAATTTTTTTTATATTTAAAATTTTATCAAATATTATTTTTTTTAAATAAGAGATGAAAAGTAGGCGATTATCGAATTCAGGCTCAAAACTTCACTCCGCAAGCTGCACAGCTTCAAATCAAAGAGAATGCTGCCACATTGACCGCTTCTTACTTCACGCTACAATGAAGTATGAAGCCAGATTCGAGCAATTTTCAAAATTTATAGTATGCGGCGTAAGTCCTGTCAACTTTAGAAAAAGGAATTGTAAAAACTGCCACATTTTATTTTATGATTGCGTGAAAAAGTGGAAATTTAAAATGGAAGAAAAAATAATAAATTTTGCGAGTGAAAATCCGAAATTTTTTTTTAAATAAAATGCTTCTTCGATTCTGTACATTTAAATGCCAACAATTCCGGCAAGTTGCCGTTGGTTTTTGCAGCTTCAAATGTAGCTGCAGTGGCTGCTTTCCATCGGTTTCAGCTTCATAAAGTTTGCGGCTTGAAGTATGCAGCGCCGCATGTGCTTTGGGCCAGGGGCAGCGGAGTGCCTAGGGATGGAAGGAAAAGTGCACACGCACTTTCGCTTTGGGAGGGGGAATCTACATCCAAAATATTTCATCCCAGAACGTTGCAGGGCCGTCTCCGATGCTGGCGACGAAGGAACGTGGTCGAAGGGCCTCACACAAGCACGACTTTTTATACGAAAACTAAATATTAGAGCTATTGAGAACTTATAACTGCATAGCCTAAGCTTTTTAAACCCCACCCGACTGGCATATAAAAAGGGGATTCCCTCAGGGGCATGCCGAAAAAAGGATTGCCCGTAGGTTCCTCATAAGGACTCCATGTGGCAAATGAGGGGCATGCTGAAAGAGGCATTTCCCTCTGAGCAAAATAATGAGAGGCATTTCCTCATGAACACCACACAAAAAACGAAATCAGCGATGAGGTATGCCTTATCAATTTCTCATAGGAGCCCTATAAAGCAAACCTAATTACAAATGAAATGGGGCAATCCCAACATTTCCCTTACGTTTTCGGAAAGCTTTTTAAAAAGCTTTAAAGAAATACCCTTAAGCTTTAGTTTAATTCATACAAAGCTTTAGTTTTTGTTGCTGCATTGGTTCCCATGGAATCATGTTGGTGAATGGTGTCATTCAGCATACTCAATAACTCGGTTTTGGTTCGATTACAGAGGTCATGCAGCATTGGATGTGATTAGTACTCAGTTGGGGGCCGTATTAATAAAATCACAATCGCGTTTAAAAATATAAAGCTTTCGATACCGACGCAGTTATTACTCACATATCCACTCCGAAATTCTCAAAACCAACTCGGGATCGGGTATTAATGATTTTTCAAATGGGGCATTCCTTATGACGAGGCGTGAATCAGGAAAGACGTTAGATGCCCAGTGTGGGCCTTATAGGGTAATTCACCCGGGTCCACATGAGGCAGTGGGTCTAGCCTCATAGGGCCCTATCTGTACCCCTTACCTCAAACAGCTAGATGGGCATAACGCCATAACAAAAGAATTTAAACCACATAAATCAATAGACAGCTGTAAAATAAATTGACCGATTAATTTTATACATTTTAACGTTAACTGTTCGCGTGCTCCCCACCCACAATGATTATGCTCCGCCGCCCTTGTTTTGGGCCTAAATTTTCTAAAAAAAGGTTTGGTAGATAAGAAAACATTCCCTTTAATTGAAACTTCTTGTTTTCAGTTTTTTATGTGTTCCAGGGTCATGTTAATATTTCCATTTTTTATTGAAGAAAAAAATTTCTGACATAATTTCCTATAAAGGGCGTTTAATAGAAAGTTGCATCGGGGCGCCAGCACCGCTAGAGCCGGGCCTGCTTCTGTAGCAAAAGCTGATTACAACGGCAACAACGGCTTTTAATTCAGAAGCGTGCTTTCTCGTGTATTTAGCTCCAATAAGATTCATTTGCTGTAAAAACTGAAGCCAAATGATAATGCTATAGGTTGATTGGTTTACCGTAAAAGTATCTTCTACATATGGACGATAAGTTATTATCGTTTTCCAAATTTCATTAAATGAGTAATTACATCATGGCCCATTGAATGAAGTTGTCCATCAAGATCGCGATATATTACACATATGAGTGTTTTCTCGATAATATCTTCTGGCACCAATTTTTAAGGCTGTTGATAAAGATTTTTAATATAGCTGGTAGATGGTAGTTTCGTAAAAGGAAATACTCCAATTTTATTAATTCCTGTGTCTAAAAATAAGAGAAATTTGTTCCAGCAATAATCTGCAAACATTAATTTTTAGATTTCTTAAGTGTGCACGTCTCATTTCAGCTTAATTTCTTAATAACACCAATCGATGACCGGAAATGAATGTTTTATTTTTTTTGGAAACATCACACAATAATTTAATTTTACACAGCAGAAAACTAATTTTCTCCAGTTTTCCCCATTAAAATTTTCTTGCACTTTAGTCACGGTTACAAGCTCTATTGTAAATTCTTTTGATATTTCAAGGAGGGCCTTCGTTAGTCATGCAATTTGGCTATTGATCGCTAGATTACCATATCACAAAGGCGAAATTAATGCACGGGGATGAACAGGAATAAACATCGATTTACGTCATATCCCATCCTTGACGTTATTATACTATGCTTCCGGGCGGTTTTAATTGCAAATTACTTTATATTCAAATGGAGAGTAAACCCCTATAATCATTAGTTTAATTAAGAACACATAATTAGATTTTCCTATTGTGGGATGAAGGTGTTTCCTTGTAGTAGTAGGTAGTAGTAGCTAGGGTTATTGTCTAATAAAGGCGTAAATGTAGGATTTTTGGAATATATTTTTGGGGTGAGTGTAGAAATTAGTTGTCAATTCTATCAAATCCACGGTAAATAAATGAAATTTGAGAGATGGTACTAAGTTGGTCATTTTAACCATATAAGATTCTCTTTATTTCGAGGCACGGCTGCACAACTATCTTGAAAAGAACATGATTAAATGTGTTATTTCTAAATTTTATTTTTAGTCAGAACTGCTTATGCAAATAGAGTTTAGTTTTCAGTTTTCTTTGCATGCAGGAAAAAGTTTATATGTTATGTTAAAGCTTTTTTATACCCTAAGCTAGTTTTTAGCTCCAAGTAAATATTAAAGAACAATTTAGAATGAATATTTAAACTTTTTTAGTCTTCTCAATTTGTTGTAAAATTTAACCATGGGTATTGTTAAGAAGTTGTATTCTTCAAATATATGTCGTTCTCGGTATTCTAAAGGTTAAGCCGTCAGGCCCACCAAAAACCTTTGGGGGCCTGGGGCTAAAATATGAATGGGCGATTGAGATTCCAAAAAATATTTACTTAAAAAAAGTTCATTTTTTTACAATCTGTGGGAAGAATAAGTTCATTCACAGCATTAAATATATGTATATGTGTAGCATTTTATTGTTAGGCATAGAATGAGCTTGGGCAGAGATTGTATAAAGCCGCCAAGAACTGGGTACAAATGAAGTTGAAAAACTTGTTGAGTAAGTGTGTGGTAAACAACACCGTCAAAGCAGTCAACCAAGTTGATCAACATGTTTCGTGGTGTATGGGCGGCTTAACAGTCTGCCACACAAATCTGTGGTATACATAGGTTACAGTACACGTGCGAATAGCTTAGAGCATAACAATTATACATAGAGAGAAAGAGGAAAACATGCCTAGAAATCCTTAAGAGATGTAAATTCATCCTTGTTCCAGTTGTTTTGAGAATAATCTACAAATCCTAAATTTGGTGCCTCTTTGAAAACAACTCGTATATTTAGGGCTTTGAAAACCACTGCGTAGCTAGAAAAAGTGCAAAAACTCGTCAACAATAACTCCTACTCTACATTATCGTCCCTTTGAGCCACCGAAGGGATGTACGAGCCTTGAAAACATGTTATCGTTGTTATTATAGTTATTGTTCAACCGAAATAAACAATCTTCTGCCTCCACGGTAATGTTATACTCGCAGCACTAGATTGGCCCGTTCAGCTACCACTTTCGCGAACGCTGCAGTCAATGAATTCATAAATAGTAATTGTGAAAGAATCTTCTGCAGTCAGTATTTCCGAACTTCTATAATATTCCCGAGTTCATTGTCACCTCTTGTGCTACTACATATGACGTGACCAACGACATTACGGAATGGCATGATTTCTGGGCTTTAAAGTGGTACTAAAAAAAATTGGAATTTCGGTAGATCAACAGTAAACCACATTGTTATGCTAAGGCAAAAGTTGGAAAAACGCATGAATTTAATTTCGGTTTGCATATGGTTTATAGTTTTGATAGCTTCAAAAGAGGAATCATACTAGACAAACTAGGACTACATGCAAAATTTGTACCAAACAAGAAGAATCATTCGAAATAAAGTAAATCCTACAATATATTAACAAAAGATTTATATAAGAAAGGAAACATCTCTACTAGACCTTGCCAAAGGATATGTGTGTGTCGCCGTTGCCGATGTTATAATAGTATCAGGGAATCAAAAAATGCGAGAAATTTCCAAGGAGTGCATAGTTTTAAGTACAGGTAACCCCGGTGTAACACGAAGTTACGTTCCAAAAAATTGCCCCGTTATAGTCCAGTCATTTTAGTTGTTTTAAGCCCCAATCTGCGGAAAAATTCCTTGTGAGCTGAATTTTTGTATACACCTTTATTACGACATTTTAATGAATATGTGAAAAATCTACATTGATATCGTGCCGGCTAAAAAAGTTATAAAGGTCAAAAGGTCACGAAAATCAGTTTTTCGCGAATATCTCGCCACCTACTGCTCGGAGGTCAATAGAAGCCAAACAAAAATTGTTCATCGTACAATTATCTACAAAAAATGCCTTTTGCATTTTTCTGTAAGATCAACGGTTTTTGGAGTAGAGCGCGTTTTTTATTTAAGAGTGAAGAATTTTTTATTCAAAACTGAAAAATACAAATAAAAATAAACTTTTGTATAAATTTGGTTTTATTTATTCATTGTCGATATCCTCAGTTTCTCTAGCATTGAAAGTTGCTGACAAAACATCGCAGTAGTTATGCCGTCAACCAATTTGTGGGCAAACTTATGGTGTTTAACTACACCCTAAAACGAAGCGATTCCAATAATAATCTCGCCTATGGGCCAAAATTGCAATAAAAATGCCTCACCGACTAGCCTATTAGTAATTTTGATAAACAACAGAAAGTGTACTAAGAAAGAATTCAATTAGCCAATAGCAGCTTCTCGTGCCAAAACAAAATTTAAATCCATGAAATTATGATTCAGAGGCTTACCAAGAAAGACGAAACAGCTCAAGGGAGGCAAGGGTAGTGTTAAGTGCTAACACTGTCAAGTGCAGTGTTAAGTGTTAAGGATACTCGAATATGTTGTAAGAAGTATGCAGGAATTACTGGACTTTTAACGAAGTGGACTTTGTAAAGGTACAACGCATTAAATGGCGAGACATGTTGTAAGAATGCAACCGGACAGCAATCCTAAAGTGATCCTTGCCGAAAATCCAATCAAACAAAACAAAATTACAACAAACTTTAAAACAATCGTAAAAATACTGTTTGAATCGGAAATATACCTTAAAAAATATACTAAAAAATCAGTTCAATCATGTTTCGTAATTACGAATTTTATGTGATATTTGTAAAATCAATATTGTTGAAAACATGTTAAGCTATTCTTCTGTATAAACTTTAAAAAAATTTAACACGTTGACCGAAACGCACACTAATTTCATTTTAGATACCACGGCAAAATTCCATTCATAAAGTATACTCCAGTGTATGCTAAATTACACTAACAGATTTAGCATACATATAGTACAAGCAGTCATTGTTGCTAAATGTACCTGTGAAAAAATTTAATAAGCTATATAAAGTCTATGTTTCTTTAAGTAAAATTTTAAGACAAATTTGAAATGAAATTAACAAAACATTTCTCTATCAGACATAACAAATCGATTAATCCAAAATATTTTTAGGTCATTTCATTTTTCTCATGGATTTTGCAAGGTTTCCTCTTATCGCCAACAATACAACAAAATGCTTGCATCGAAGTATTCATTTCTGACTAGTCATTGTCGAAATTGAGTCGCAGTATATGCTAAACTCTTATTCAGTCACGAAGTGAGTCAACAGAATCGTGATGGACCATTTCTCGCATGATTATTGTAGTCTAAACTATTTTTTTTATATTTTCGAGTAAAAATATTAACACTTATGGTTCACATAATATAATTAAAAAAACCTATATTTCGCATTTTTGTTGGAACTTTCCTATGTTGATTTAATTTCAGATTTTGTCTTAATTATATTCTTAAAGAATTTTATATCAACTATAGAATTCAGCAACAACTAGTAATATATTCAATAAAAAATATGGACTCTGTTTAATCTTTTCAGTATTTTAATACTGCAATAATAAGATAACAAAAAAGTTACTTTTCAATACACGGTCTCAATAGAAATCAGTGATAAGTGTTTTCAAAAGGTGACACGTTTCTAATTAATCATCCAAAAAATTTGAGTTTAACCACATTTCGACTACAGGGAATATTTTTTTGCAGAATCAACAATTTAAGAAACCTGTAATATATGTATATGTAAGTGGTATTAGTAAAACTGGTTTACTAATATATTAGATATTAATTTGGAGTGGCTGACATATAAATATATTTAGGTAAAATGTTAAACGTATTAAAGGTTAACAACAGAACCCGTCAAAACATTATATCGAGGTGATGCAAAAGAAGTTAAATATACTGGAAGATCAAGCAACCGTAATGTTTTTGAAAATAATACTAGGGAGTAGCAGCAAAAAAAACAATAAGCAATACTTTTACTTATAACTCCAGAAGATCAGATACAAGGATACGGCCATACAATAGTACAGCGAAATCAAGCGAGAGCTATCAATTTGAACAAGAGAAACGATACAATGGAACATTTAATAGAAGTCCAAGATCGTTGAGAGAAATTAAAGAAGCAATAATGAACTTAAAAAGAGAAAACAGAAAGCCCAGATCGAGTTTTAGCTGATTTAGCCAAAGCAAGCATTAAAGAAAAATCACAGGTATTGCATCCTACATTGAGAGACGGAACGAAGAAAGATTGCGGAAATTGAAGAGGAATTACCATACAAGATGTCACAGCATAAATAGTGGCTTCCATCCTTCCTAGAATTGAAGATAAATTAGAGTTCGGGTGTGTGTTGTGTAGTTAGGCGCCTTAACCCTTAGGCTACCGAGCCCCCTGAGATTGCCAATTAAGAAAACAACAAGCACGATTGAAAAAAGGCCGTGGATGCATAGATGGCTCAAACACCTTAACACCGGCTCCACACGTTAGTTTTCAGCGAACGTTGGGGCAGATTCCGACAGCCGATGGCCAGTCCCCTATGCTCACGCCAACTGCAAATCTCTCGATCCACACGTTGGACAGTTAGCATTGGGGTCAACCTTGGTGCCAACGTGTGGAGCCGGCCAAATGACTCCTCTATACGTTGGCCAATATGTGTGCCAATAGCTGCGGCAAAATAGCCCAAACTCGGCCCAAAACGGCCATAACTCTGCCACAACCCTTTCATCACACCACACGGATCTCGCGCCAACGCAACGTATTGGTCAAAAACCACATCATCCGGTCCCCACGCCAACGTGTTGGCCAACACTCTTCTTTATTTCAATACACACCAATGTGAGCCAATACCCACGCTCTACACAATGGCCAAGGTATTGGCCGCAAATACATTGGCGAACGTGTAGAGGAGCCATAAGACTAGTAGTCCAATAATCAGAAGAGTAGAAGTCACCAATATGTACAATATCACGTGCGTAAACTTTGGGCGATCATTTGATACAGTCCACAGTAGAAATATCGGGGAAAATGAAAGAATGTACCAGTAAAACTAAACTGAAGTGAACTGGAGTGAGTGAATTAGAAGGTTAGAAGATCTTGAATACGCGGATAATGTCCAACTTCTGGCTCATTCAAGATAATACATTCAGGAAAGTAAAAATGAATGTATGAAAAACAAAATTAATAAAAATTAACACTACACTTCGTATAACAAACTGGAGATATCTAGCAAGATCTAGCAAGAGGCTTCCAGAGGCCGGAGTTCTACAAGGACTGTAGCGCCATTTAATAAAAGCACTATAAATACTAATTGGAGATAATACGGTAGAAAATGTGAAGGAATCCAAATATCACGATAGTAAGATAGAATCATATTTTCCCCCCTAATATTTTCACTCTCATATTTTTTCTCACGGATTATGATTCTGCGAAGAGAAATATCAAACTTTTGTTCGGAAATTTTTTTTATCCGAAGCTTCCTTGTACCCAAATGATTGATTTTTGGGAATAATTTTGATTTTTGATTATTTTTGGGGGTGCAGAAGGGCTTCAGTTAAAAAAAATTTCAGATAAAAGTTTCATGTTTCTCTTCGGAGAATCAGAATCTGTGCAAAAAAATGGGGGTTGCCATTTGAAATTTTAAAGTGACCCCCTGCCACCCAAAGTGGGGGTGGGCCGGAGGGTCAATTTCTTTATGGTCAGATCGATTCTCAAAAAATATTGAACCCGTATTTTTTTATTTTTTTTTCAATTGAAACTTTCCCAGAAAATTGGGTGGCACGGGTGGTTTGAAACACAATACTAACTTGTCCATGCATGTACTATATGCGATATCTGTGCCTTCTAAAGAGTCAAAATTCTCATCCAATCATGATACGGGATCTAAGAGAAAGCGTAATACTTGCACATGCATTGGGTGAGATATTGAAACTAGCAAGGAAGTGCATGTGGTTTTTTTAAGGAACGTTAAATTTGTAATTAGTGCATTTAATTTGCATTTAATTAGCGTCTAATTATGGTTTTATAACATTTGTGTTCTGCTGACTTTGCTTTGCCAGCTTGAGGGACATAATGTATGATGGGAAAGTACAGAAATAAAGGGGCTTATTTTCTAAGTAAATATGAAAGCAGTTAGAAATATTGTAATTTTCCTATATAAACGAATTAGAAAAATACACAACATTGTGTACAATATATGTCACATTCATGTAATCAACATTTACGTTATGCAATATTGGAGATTCTCAATTGCTTTATGTGAAGTTACAAAATTTATAGTAAAATTACAATAATTGTGTAATAAATTAATATTCCATATCACGATTTGTAATTTTACTGTACATTTGCACTGTGAATTTACATATTTTTTTTACAGTGCAATAAAATAAATTTCAATCTCCACTATGATAATATTACTGCCAGAGCCAACATGCTTAGGTTTCATAAAGAGTAGAGCTAAATAATTCGGTAATGCATGGGTTACGAAAACGCTTTTTTGTTCCCGAGTCCGCCCTATCCTGGAATCTGCCTGTCCTGTCTGCGATATTTCTGGTAAGTTGTAGTATAGGAAGCGAAACAGCTACTAATAGGCTATTAAGACCTTTTCAAACTTATGATAAAGACGGTAACTCTGTCCATGGACCGAGGATGGAGATACAATTAACACTGAAATGGCACCCTTTTGAAATTTATCCATCAAGTTTATTAATAAGCTATGATTTTGCTTGAATAAGTTAATCGTGGATAAGGTACTTTCGGCATTGGCACTATTTAAGGCAATTTCGTTTTAGTTAAACAACCTCAAATGTATACCAATTACTACTAAAATCTGCTTTAAGTGACAAGTTAAGCGTCATGTTATCATTACTTAAAGCTACCAAATGCAGCATTACAACAAAACAAATCATACCAAAAGATTTATCACGTCAATTGGTCGGCTGTTTTTGAAAGCTGAATCCAATATTATGTAAACAACGTGCAGTAGACGTGCGTTAAATTGGAATATAATTCAGAAAAATTGGCTTCATTGATTACTGGAAGCAGAGGTAATCATTGAGCAATGATCATTACAAAAAACATAAATATTCAAAGGAAAACAGAAACAGTGATTCACTGAAAAAACCCTTTTTCATCCATATCAATGCGTCATATCTTATTACAGATTACATTAATGAAGTTGTATGAGAGAAGCTTTTAGATAGTTACTCGTACTCTTAAATGAGTTGGCATTTTATGACTAGTTTATCTTATTTTGCAGAGACTTTCGTTTATTAAGATGTCACCGTCATAGACAAATTTTGTTTTTTAAAAACGCTTCTTTTTTTTAAAAAAAAAAAGATAAAAGATGGTTGATAGTTAAATCAATCCTTATCAATCCTCCAAGAAGATCGTATCAAAATTTAAACAAAATCGCATTCAGCTAAAAATAATAAAATGTATTAAACTTTCTTTTATATTATGTTATTTAAAAAAAGCTTGAAGCATGTGAGTTAACTAACAATGGGTTACCACCAATAGTTGGCCCGTTCATTGAATTCTGAGTGCCACAAGACAATACACTGATTATGAGAATGAAATTATACTCGTTGGTCCGGATTTGCTAGCAGTGCTTTACTACTACTGAGTTGCATTATATCAATAGGTACTATCACTCATAAGTTTACCTAAGAAAAAGACAAATTTGTCTGAAAAATAAATCACATTTCTAAGCTATCTAATCTTCAAAATAAATTTATCTTTTACAAAGTAATCAACAGGAAACAAATAAATATCACATTCCATACCATTTTTATAGAAAGTTTCTTAAAAAAAAATTTGTCAGTTAAAGTCTCCCAATCGAAATTGAAATGAGTCACAAACTTTTATAAAGAAACCTGTTGATGAAAGTTGAAGAAAAAAAAAATATTCCACGGGGGCCTTATAAACGCCCCAATGAATAACGAAAATGTGAACATAGTACAATTTTTTTTACAAATAAGCGGAAGAATTCCAAAGAAAACCTTACAACAAAACGTAGTTCATTTATAGAAAGTAAACTCTAGTTACCTTGGCAACCTGTAATTACCAAAATATGATGTCACAATCACAGTTCATAGACATGTAATGCATATTTTTTGTGTGGGAAAGAGAGTTAAAAGGTTTAGATTTATTTTTGTACTGTAACTGAAATGTATATTTTGCTCTAAATATTACCGGATTTGTAACTGCTGTCAAAATAAACGAGAGAGATGTAAAGTATCTAATTGTGTGTGACATATCAAATATCAAACAATGCGCCACCATGCCACATGTATGTATAAAATAAAGATAAAACATTTGATTCTCTACATTGACCTTGAATGAAAATAGAAAAAAATAAAACCAACGGCGATTTACAACCCATGAATGGTTTGGTTAAGTAGTACAAGTACAACAGGTGAGAACTATTACGATTGAATTATTCGATATTATCACGCGGTTGAATAAAACAAAAAAAAAATAAATATAAATAAATAAAAAGAGTTAAAAAAAACCGCTGAACGAGAAGGTACTGCATATTAATTCCACTTTTAATTAAAATAAATCACACACCTGTCTGTCGATTAACACCTGTTGTTAACATCAAAGGTACTTACCGCATAATAGTATAAAGAAATCAAGGGCCACCTTGCACAGGATCCGTCTACTGTCCATTTTAGCCTGCATGTGACCGTTAACGCCTGACTCGAGACGAATATTGTTGTTATTTAAATTGATTCGCGTGGTGCTACCGGTCGTGCGAAGCGGTGTTGTTTCACTGGGTGCAAATTCGCTACTCATTTAATAAAAGTTATATGATCCAATCCAAAGCTAAAAAAGATTGTCCAGTGCAGTGTAGTGTAGATATAGTGACGTAGTAGACGTGTCATAAGCACATCTCTCACCGGAAACTTTGCTTTCTCACAAATCGATCTCCCGTTGTAAAATATATATACTACACACAAATACACCTGTGGCGAATAACACGATGAGCGCGGGAAATACGGGTACAGGTAACACAGATTGTCTCCACTCGACAACGAAGCTTAACGATTTTGTGGAGAACAAAAAAAAATATATAAACGATAAAACGGTGGGCTTTTATTTTCGGTTTCTCTACACAGTCTTCAGGTAGATATCAGCAAGCTTAGACGTTGTCGTCTTGATAGTGTTCACCCCTTTTTGTCGTTGATCTTTCGCAGTCTGTATTCACACTTCGCTCTTTTCTAGTTAAATGAATGACACCTGAAAACTAAAAAGAAAAACAAGTTACACGTGAAAATCATAAAAAGACATAATTTAACGATAAATATATTATACGAAATCATGAACAAAGCTTTCTTATACACTGATAAGTGCTATCAGTCCCACATTTTGGGCCCTGTATGAATAATGGCTCATTGTACGCGGGAAATCGATTTCTCATGCCATAATATTTTCCAGGTAAAAGACACCGGCACAAAACCTTGAGTATATCCTACCTTCTTTGCGCTAATGGAATTCTGAGGTACTGTTGTAAAAAGGTAAATAATGATTTGATATGAAAATTTTTATATGCTTTCATGGGCATATTCTTGGCGAGATTACGAAAACATATTGGCATGATGTCTCTGCTGGTATAAGGGACCAAGGTGGATGGAATTTGTGTCTTCGCACATCGACAAAGACAATTAACAACTTTTAACAAGTTCAAATTTTGTACATTAATCTGTATTTATTATGTTTGACTTAAGCTATACTTTCA
This sequence comes from Thereva nobilitata, assembly GCA_963855945.1. Lineage (NCBI taxonomy): Eukaryota > Metazoa > Arthropoda > Insecta > Diptera > Therevidae > Thereva > Thereva nobilitata. The sequence continues at coordinate 50,164,083 of OY979694.1, read as the reverse complement.
TTAACATTTAAAAGGTTATTAAATAAATATAAAAAAAGAAAGCATAAAAAAATTGTCCTGGGAAGAGAGCAGCATTAATGTGTGGCGACATGCCAAGGAATACAAATTTTTACGATGAATTTTACGATCTTAATGAAAGTCTAAATTATTTCTTTATGGAGGTCATACTTTTGTTAATCGGGGATAATATTGTGGCAATAAAAAGTAAGATTGATAAACCACATTAAATATAGTGAACGGTTCATGACTTCCACATTCCCTGTAAAGTTTTTTTGTGGTAATTATTGACAGTAGAAATAATTGAGTAATAATTGCGTTAATAATTCTTAAGATATTGTCGATGGCAGGCGCGATAAAAGAGATTTATTTGCGAGGCAAATAATAACAGATTGAAGACAGTAGTCAACTCTGAAATTTTCAGGTATTAAAGCCAATAACCATATTAAACTGTCAAGTGGCCGCTCTTATCATTTATTGCTATTAAGTAGCATATTTATCAAAATTTATTAGCAGTAACCCTCGGGTGTTACTCCTCTCCTGGTCGAAGTAATACACACTTTACATTTGTGGTTTTGTTTCGCTATTTGGATCATCCTCTTTAACGTTAAGGGCGAAATACACGAGCGCTCCATCCGACCACGCCACGCCAAAACAACAACAATTCCTATGCATTGGAAATTTCGAGTGCATACAAATTGTTGTTGTTTTGGCGTGGCGTGGCGTGGTCGGATGGAGCGCTCGTGTATTGGGCCCTTCAGAGAGACTATCGAGATATTCCAATGTATATCATCTTCTATTCTGCTGGGTTTTCATTAGTAGAATTAGCGGTAGAGTAACTGGCGTACTTTTAAGTGGTAGAGTAACTTTACCACGGTGCTATTCCACTCTACTCTACTATAACCAAGTTTTCATTAGGCGACTTCACAGGATAGTTAGTACTCGCCCAGTAACCGGGCAATATAATTTTTTTAAAGTATATTCTATTTTAAACACTTCCCTGGAATTTGTAGCAATCCAAAATTTTGAACTATTTGAACAGTGGCCTATAACCTAGTAGGTTTTAATCTTGCATAATGCCGGGTTTTCATTAGTAAAATTAGTGGTAGAGTAACTGGCGTACTTTTAAGCCAACGGCAAGTGGTAGAGTAACTTTACCACGGTGCTATCCCAGTCTATTCTACTATAACCAAGTACTCTACTCTACCACTTACGTTTTCATTAGGCGAATTCACAGGATAGTTAGTACTCGCCCAGTATACTCTACCACTAATTCTACTAGTGAAAACCCGGCATAAAGGATGTTAGACAGTATCTTATACCCTGTGCCCAATGCCGGGTTTTCACTAGTAGAATTAGTGGTAGAGTATACTGGTCGAGTACTAACTACCCTGTGAACTCACCTAATGAAAACTCGGTTATAGTAGAGTAGAGTGGGATAGCACCGTGGTAAAGTTACTCTACCGCTTAAAAGTAGGCCAGTTACTCTACCACTAATTCTACTAGTGAAAACCCGGCATAACAGTGAGTTACCTTTAAAGTTTTTGCCCTTTCCTCTTTCTTTGTAAATTCTTATTCATCATTCTTTGTAAATGGCAATATGAACGTATACTGCGTTGATATTTTCTTTTATACAGGGTGTATCCGTTAACTTTACAAAGGGGCCAGCTATTGATAGGTTTTGGTTGGACCAACAGAAAATCTCGATTTAGCCGCTAGGACGTTTTGAAGTTTTTTTTTTAGAGTTTTACATATCACTCTGTATTTTTGTAGCCCTATGACCTATTTTCATGAATAATGTAGCAGTGTACGCAGAATACCCCCACCTATCTAAAACTGTAAAAGCGACCCTACCAATTTCCAGAGTTATGAGTCATCAAAGTCAAAATTTCGGTTTTTTTAACTAAAATTTCAAAAAATATGTAGTTAACTAATATTTTTTTTCCAAACTTGGAAAGCTTGGACAATTTCCTATCAATAATGTTTGGACAATTTTTATGCTACGGCCTTTATTTTTGGAGTTATAAGCAATTTTAATGTTAAAATTGGCCTTTTTGGTACTTTTCGACATAACTTTAGGTGAAAAAGTACTAAAAAAGTAAGAAGTGCAGAGTAAAGGCCCAACTATAATGCACGTAAGAAACGCACGTCATCTGGGCGCTCTCATGGAAATTAACGAATGCATGCAAGCTACAAATGCCGTAAGGCATTTTTTGCATGTTAGTTATGTCCACGTATCGTCATACAATCGACATTCAAGCTTAAAAACGTTTAAGTTTTCTTTCAAGTAGCATCGTTGGGAAAATGGACAGTGATGATGAAGATGTGATTATAGCATACAACTTTATTAGAAGGTGACGAACCAGACGTAGATTGTATTGGCTTCATCCATACATCGAAAGAAATATGAATTGTAGATTGGTGGTTGCTGCCAGAGGGTTATCAGAAGATGATGCTGTATTTCAATCATTTTATCGAATGACAAAAAATACTAATCAAATTCAGTCCCTATTCTTGGACCATTAATACAAAAATACTGTAATACGAGAATGTGTCAGTCCAAAATAAAGGATAATTATAACTTTGAGGTATAAGTTATTATTTAAATACATAATCCCACCTAATTACTATAACCATGACAACTTCAAGTATAAAAAAAATAAGAAGAAATTATTATAATAGAAAATGTATTATTTAATATTAGAAAACAAATATTACATACAAAAGACAAAATAAAGACGTTTTTGCGTCTTGCAATCCGCTTGAGTGTGACATGCTGCGGCACGAGCTTCATGACGAACGCATGACGATAGGTAAACGCGATGCTGCGGCTCCGTGGACACAGTTTCGTTGGTTTCTACCCAAAATGCAAGCAGGCGTCAAATGACGATAGCGTGCGTATGACGTGCGGTTTCCGTGGACAGTAGGCCTTAGTTTTGATGTTGTTTGCTGTTCTGGAGAAAGATCCTTTTCTAGTCTAAAAAGAGTGAAAAGCTATTTGCGTGCTCAACTCAACTTGCTTATTGTCTATCGGAGCAAAATTGTTGCAAAAAATTTATTATGAAGATTTAATTGATGTTTTCGCCCAAGCTTAAGCAAGAAAAAAATTTATTTGATATGTGAATGTGATAAGTCCAGCACACCAGAAAGTTTAAAACAACTCCTGAAAAAGCAATATCAGTTAACGTTCATAATAAATTCGGCGATTACATTAAGGTGAGTACCTAATGTTTGGAAAAAAGCGGAAATTATTATGATACCAAAACCAGAGAAGCCTGCAAATGAAAGAAAATCTTACAGACCAATTTCTTTACTACCAACAATGTCAAAACTTTTTGAAAAATTGCTATTCAAACTGAGATGGCTTCATTTGTCTCGATTGCATCCGACGACGACCGAAGAAAATATTGTAAATTTTATTTCATCATCCTTGAATATTGATGCTGCTGCAGTAAAATGTAGACGCCTAGTTAAGGCTGATGTTGATCCCTCATTGCTAAGGTTTACCACGTTTAAACTGGGTGTTCCTGAACATGCTTTCGACAAAATCCTTAATCCTGAATTGTGGCCTACTGGAGTTGTGGTTCGCAAGTTTATTAATTATCCAAAAAACTCCGTGGCGCCGAAGATGGATCAGCCCGTAACTTAGAATCAGTACTACCATCCAGCAATAATTTCACATCTCTTTATTATCAAAATATCAGAGGCATGGGTTCTAAATCCCAAGATATTTATTTAAATGCCATCACCAATGATTTCAATATTATTGTTCTTACAGAAACTTGGCTTACTCCTGGACATTTTACTTCGGAATTTTTTGATGAAAAAAAGTACTTAGTTTATCGAAAGGACCGTTGCCCTGTTTCTTCTGGATGTTCCCGTGGAGGTGGAGTGCTTATTGCAGTAAAGGTTGAACTTAGCTCTACGTTGCTGACACTTGAAGTTGCGGATGCTCTGATTGAACAACTAGCCGTTTGTGTTAAAATTCCGGGTCTTGGTACTTTGAAAGTTTCTGTTAGCTATATTCCTCCAGCGTCTCCTGTGATGATTTATGAGGCTCATGCTAGAAATATCAACACCTTGTTTGATGTCGTCCAACCTGAGGAATTCTTGTGCATTTTGGGTGATTTTAATCTCCCTAACATCAAGTGGTCGTCCACGGTTGATAGTGGTACTCTTTCGCCGACGAATTTTACATCTCAAAATGAATGTTTAATTATTGATACTGCATTTAGTTTGAATTTAGTTCAGGTTAACCGGTTTAGTAATTGTATTGGTAGATTTTTGGATTTAGCTTTTATTAGCCCTGAATTAATTTGTAATGTAGTTGAGGTGCTTCTGCCTCTAGCTAAGATCGATATTTTTCATAACCCTTTTGTTCTTGAAATTTGTACTTACAAATTTGCCTCAATTACTAATTTTTGTACTTCTAAATACAGTTTTTCTAAAGGTGATTATATTGGCTTGAATAATTACTTGCAATCTGTAAACTGGGACTGTGAACTTCAATGCTATTCTTGTAATCTAGAAAGTTGCTATTCAAGGTTCCTTGAATTGGTTCATGTTGGTATTAATCGTTTTATTCCAATTGTTGTTCGTTCGTCTTCCAATCATCCTCCTTGGTTTAATAGAGGTTTACTGAGACTTAAAAATGCTAAAAATAAAGCTCACAAAGCTTTAAGGTTTCATTGTAATACCTATAATTTATCTAAATTTAAAAGGCTTCATAGAGAATATCACTTTCTTCATCGTTTTTTATTTAATCATTATGTCTCATCTGTTGAGAGTAAGATTAAGAATGATTGCAGGGCCTTCTGGACGTACGTCAATGCCAAACGTTCCTCTTCCTCTATGCCTGCTTGCATGGAATACAATGGTATTTACTCTAATAGTTTGCAAGGAAGTTGTGATCTTTTCGCAGATTACTTTGAATCTATCTACGCGTCGAATAATAATAGTGATCCTATCCCTGATTTTAATGATTTAATCTCAACTATTGATCTTGGTCTCATTCAACTTGAGCAGAGTGAAGTTGAATCATGCTTTAAAAAATTAAATAGTGACATGTTTCATGGACCAGACTTGTTGTGTAATTTATTATTAAAGAAATGTAACTCTAGTCTTTCGTATCCTCTTACAAAAATATTTAATCTGTCCTTAATGCTCGGCTCATTCCTTGATTCTTGGAAGTTTTCGGTTATCAAGCCTCTTTATAAATCAGGTTTTCGTGGCAAAATTATTAATTATAGAGGAATTGCGAAACTATTACCTGTTCCTAAATGTTTTGAAAGTCTAGTTACTGACAGACTACAATTTGTTGTGAATAAATGTATTTGTGAGGAGCAACATGGTTTTATGAGTGGTAAGTCTACCACCACTAATTTAGTGGTTTTTAAAAACTATGCAGTTAATGCTATTGAACATGGTGAACAGGTTGATGTTATTTATACTGATTTTGTAAAAGCCTTTGATCGCATTGACACAGCTCTGTTAATTATGAAACTACGTGCCTTTGGTCTTCATTCCTCACTTCTCAATTGGCTAAGTTCTTATCTTACTGGTCGTAAACAGTCCGTTTCAATTGATACATATATGTCGAAAATTTTTGCTGTCAGGTCAGGCGTGCCGCAAGGTAGTCATCTGGGTCCGTTGTTATTCATTATGTTTATTAATGATGTTTGTAAGATTTTTTCGCGTGCTAGGGCTTTATTGTTCGCAGATGATTTAAAGATCTTTACATCAATTTTTTCATTATCCGATTGTATTACTCTTCAGAAGGAACTTGACACCCTTTGTTCGTGGTGCAAGGCTAACAGACTAGAGTTAAATCCCCTTAAATGTAAAAAATATTCGTTTTATCGTCTTCTTGTTCCTTTTTCTTATTCATATAACATTAACGGTGTGATTCTTGACTCTCCGGATACTATTTGTGATCTTGGGGTTACCTTTGATCATACGTTCAACTCATCTTGCCAGGTTGATACTGCATGCTCTAAAGCTTTTACAATGCTTGGTTTCATCAAGCGAAATTCTACTGACTTTCGGGATCCATTTACATTAAAACTCCTTTACATGGCTCTTGTTCGATCTCACTTAGAGTACGCATCTGTTGTGTGGAATCCTTATACCTCTCTCCACTGTTCTCGTATTGAATCCGTTCAGAAATCCTTTACTCGTTTTTCTCTTCGTAAAATCAATTGGCAAAATTTTATCCCTTCTTACAATTCCAGATGTTTGCTTCTAGGACTTCAGAAATTAGAGGCTCGAAGAAATATTGCAAGTATTATGTTTGTCAGAGATGTGTTATGTTTTCGAATTAAATCTGCTTCATTACTTACTCTCTTTAACATTTATGCGCCTGGCGTATCCTTGAGATCTAGACCTCTATTGTTTGTTTCTCCGCATAGGACCGTTTATGGCCAGCATGAACCAATAACGTATTGCTCTCGCCTGTTTAATGAAATTTATGCCATGATTGATGTATCTGCCGAGAGAATAGCATTCAAGTCGGACTTATGCCATCTAATTAGATAATGATATTGTCTTGTCGTCTGCTTTAATTTAATTTGTTTTTATAAATTTTTAATTTTTATTTATGTTATATTTATTACGTATTGTAATTAATTTTATTGTTATATTAATTTTTGCATTGTCTGTGGGAGATTTACTCTGTAGACTGGTAAATAAATAAATAAATAAATAAGGCCTATAATAGCAAATAAAGAGTCGATTCCAAATAACCAATTTGGATTTAGATCAAATCACTCAACTATGGATCAATTACATCGAATGACAGATAGCATCGAAAAAGCGCTAGAAGAGAAGAAGATATCCTCCGCAATATTCTCAGATGTAGCATGTAGCTCAATCATTTGATAAGGTATGGTATGAAGGCCTAATACCTAAAATGAGTCAGGTGTTTTCCAGACAGTATGTGAACATACTCTCATCGTATAAGACTATTTAGAATAAAACAAGACGAGGAGTATTCAACACTAGAGAAATGAAAGCGGTGGCGCCATGCATTACTGAAGCATCCCAAATGGAAAATACACTTATAGCTACATTTGCGGACGATATTGCGATAATGGCAGTAGGATAAGATCAAATATTGATCAGGCTAGAAGAAAACTACCAAGCGCATGTATGATTGGAGACAAAAAATTGAAAAATTAAGCCAAATGTAAACTTAAAAGGGAAACATGGCCAAATATTTGGGAATTACACTAGATGTCAGGTTAAGGCTGGTCGCACACTGCAGCAGATTCGGCCGAATTTTTTACGGCCGTATACGGCCGAATAATTAAACAAATCTGATCGGAGTAAACCTAGGGACGTCAACGGCCGAAAACAACGGCTGTAATGTGCGAATGAGAATAGCAAAATAATTGTTTGAAAAATTCGGCCGAATACGGCCGTAGAAAGTTCGGCCGAATCTGCTGCAGTGTGCGACCAGCCTAAGGTGGAAAGATCACGTCAAAAAGAAAAAAAATGAACTAGAGATAAAATATAGGGATATGTTTTGACTCTTAGCCGATACAAAATAAGATTCTGTTGTATAATCAAATTATCAAGCGATGTGGTTGTACGGCGTACAAATATGGTGATGTGCCAAAAAGTCCCTTTTAGAAAAAATTCAAACGTTCCAAAACAAAGTCTTGAGGAACACGGCAAGTGTTCCTGGTATGTGGCAATAACGACTTGCACAGAAGTCTAAAATTCCTTCCTATTATAGATGAAGTAAAAAGGTACGCGGTAAAGCATAAAGGCCATTTTACATCCCGAATGCAAAGTGGAAGGGCAGCTCTGGAGCTCTTTTATCCAAAGAAATTTATATGTTTCGCACTCTGTTGCACGAAAGTTGCCACTTTGCGTTTGGGATGTAAATAGGCCTTTAAGCTCGACTCCTAGATCATGTTAGGGTTGTAGCTTAAATTAATGGTTGGTGCTTCTGACGAGTTTTAATCATGTAAAACAAGGTTGCCGTTTTAGTAGATTCAAGTCTCACACTACTGTGTGCAAAAGCTAGCGTTTGCATGCAGTGGCTTTCGATTGTTTCACCATCCTTGTCCCAAAAAAAACAAAAAATATGTATTAAGACTTAAACAATTTATTTATTGTTTAATTTTTAGAATTTATTAGCTTATAAAATATAATAAAGTAGGTATTTTCAATATTTTTAAATTAGAGGTTTTACTATAATACTACAAAGCAAAAAAAGCGCCATATCGGACGGGGCCTAGGGCGCAGTCGAACCTTAATCCGCCATTGTTCCGTCGCATTGTTTAACATATAACTTTTACTTTCCGATCTTTTTTTTATGTGACAGCCGAAAAGGTTAGATAGAGGTAAGCCCCTTTTTACTAACGACGGTTCTATCTAGGCCCACCATAACAGGGGGCATCTGGGATGAATTGGCCCAGGCCCCAGGTCAACTAAGCGGTCACCGCCTGAAACAAAACATAGCCGTTGCTATGTTCTTTCACCTCTTTTTTTCAGCCAAAGCGCTACAATCGTTTGCTACTTTCTAGGTGATTTAAACGGACAGGGAAGTGATAAAAATTTGTGTCTCCTTTGCTAATTGAATATTGGCGAAGAAATGGAACTGTACAAACTTTACAGCTTTTGAGGCAAACAAAAACTTATAATTAAGGTTTTTAACTTAAGGTTATTTAAGTCAACTGCTTGTCAAACGTCAGTATTTGGACTTGAATTTTGGATTTTGCAATGTCTCCCCACAGGGAAGTGATAATTTTGACTGTTTGGAGCTAATTTTGAGCTACAAATATTTGTTTGAGATAACAGATTTTGAATGCCCAATTAAAAACCGATGTAAGCCTTTATAAATTTAAGGACATAACTTGAAAAATGGCGAATCTGTGACCTGAGCCCACCAAAATTACTTCATTTGTAGAACTGCCCATCTATATGTAATGCTCTGAATAAAATTAATCTTACCGTAGATTTTGAAAAAAAATAACCTTTTTTTTATTTAACTTTTTTTTAGAATTTCAATCTCCTTAAAGGGCCCCCACCATATTTTAGCCCCAGGCCCGGCAAGATTATGTGGTGGACGTGGTTCTATCATTATGTGCAATGTTCCTCAGCAAGCTTTAATTGTAAAAGATAGTGGAGAAAAGAATGAAAGAACGCCTAAACTCGGTTTTACTCCACCCACTTCCATCCGATACTACCGTGATAGAGCGCTGACTTCGCGATCAAACAGGAGATGACTCCTACTCTTATAGCGATAACAGACGATGGCAGAAGAGAGGACAGGGAATTTTGGTATAAAAGACAAATACGAAGGAGAACTATTTAGGTGAGAAAACTAGAAAGACGAGTATCAACACGCTGCGTTGATTCCAACCACGGTCCTCGGGCACTTTCACCGCTTGATTACCGAAACCGTCTCCATTTAGACTTGGAGTACTTGTCGAGTTTCTAGCAGTTCTCGTCATTCTCTGCTTTTGCAGCATTAAGGCTGAACTACAATGAGGCGCTGGCGCGTGGTGCTGGCGCTGTATCGCAAGCTGTCAAAAGTAAAAAACGTAGCCCACCCGAAGTGCAACTACAATGTGTAGCTGGCCTTGGCGCGTGGTGCTTGCGCTGCCGCTCACTTTTGCCTACTTTCTACTTTTGGTGCGCGCCAGTACACCAGCCAGTTGGGAATTTTGATAAATGAGGGCGCTGAAGTCAAAAGTATCCCAAAAAACATTCGTATTTAATCAATTTTTGGTTTTTCCTGTAAAAAAAATAATTTCCAATGAATTTTTTTTTGCATTGTCCCATTTCCACTAACTTAAGCCTCAAACAGAACCAATCCGCTTCATCCGTTTTTAAAATTTTGACATGACTTAGCGCCACGCATTGTAGTTGCACTCAGCTACATGGCGCGCGCCAGAGAAAAAGCCAGCGCCAAGAAGAGCGGCAGCGCCAGCGCCAGCGCCACATTGTAGTTCCCACTTAAAGGCTGAACTACAATGAGGCGCTGGCGCGTGGTGCTGGCGCTGTATCGCAAGCTGTCAAAAGTAAAAAACGTAGCCCACCCGAAGTGCAACTACAATGTGTAGCTGGCCTTGGCGCGTGGTGCTTGCGCTGCCGCTCACTTTTGCCTACTTTCTACTTTTGGTGCGCGCCAGTACACCAGCCAGTTGGGAATTTTGATAAATGAGGGCGCTGAAGTCAAAAGTACCCCAAAAAACTTTCGTATTTAATCAATTTTTGGATTTTCCTGTAAAAAAAATAATTTCCAATGAATTTTTTTTTTGCATTGCCCCATTTTCACTAACTTAAGCCTCAAACAGAACCAAAACGCTCCATCCGTTTTTAAAGTTTTGACATGACTTAGCGCCACGCATTGTATTTGCACTCAGCTACATGGTGCGCACCAGAGAACGCGCTAGCACCAAGAAGAGCGCCAGCACCACGCGGCAGCGGCACATTGTAGTTCCCACTTTAGTCCTTAATTGATAGTCTTTTGTGTCTTGCAGATATCAGTACGTGGATAACATACGTATCTTCCTCAATGGCATCCTACCACAAGCCTAGGTGGTGTCGCCAAGGGCTTTTCATTTTTTCTGATATACTGATACAAATAATGCTTGCAATTTTTGCATTAAATTGATCCTGTTCCATCACTGAAGTCAGCATTCTGTGGCGGTAGTATTGAATGGGAAGCTGGTGGAATAAAACCGCGTGTGGGCATTGTCATGTCATTCACTCTTCTCTCTACTATCTTTTCGGGTAAAGCTTGCCATCCGCGATTGCGCTCAATGATAGACTCTTCGACAGTGCAAAGCGGCATTACCTCTGAGCGTTAGTCTTTCACATAAAAAAGGAATATCGATTAACGGCGACACATGGTTTGTTTGGAAAGGAAGGAATATGTTATGGTTAAAGCTAAAATGCTCTAGTACCAGTACAGGACCAGTACATACAATTTTGACTAGTCAATAATTTTGGCCAGTAATAAATTAGATATGATTCACATGAAAATTTGTAAAAAATAAATATAGTTGTAATTAAAAATCTCATAACAATTGAAACTAGTCATTTTATTCAAACAATTTATTTCTTAAACGCACCTTTCAGCACTAAGTCAAAAAGTTAATTCCTCATTAACTTTGGAAGAAAAACTCTGAATCACATAAACTTGCAGCATGCCAATCACGTGAAGTAATTAAGATAAATTGCTACTTCTGATGTTGGGAAGTCTTTAGTTGTAGTAATCGCCCATCTGTGACCGTAATGTTTATGTTTTTTAAAGCAAATTCGTGACTTTAGAGACTGTTCCGCAAGCACATCACATTCAGTTGTAAAGAAGTTCTTAATTCCGCGAAATGTATTTCGGTTTTGCACAATTTTCTTTAGGGTCTGTCCTTCACAACAATGCTTCTATGTATACAATTTTCTTTTTTCTAACTACAAGATTGTTCCTAAACACAAATTTACTATATTCCCCAAAGCATTATTTGATATTTTGTGATTACTTTTTTTTAATTTCGAATGTAATATCTGAGAAACAATTTGCGATTTTTTAATTAAATCTGAGATATTTGAGATGGTATAAAGCCAAAGAATCTTTATTTAAATGATGTGAACAACTTTTTGAAATAAAAGGAAAATAATGAAGAGAAAATTTTCTCATTTATCGATTTCTGTATGTTAAATCGGCTTCTCTTTGTAAATTATAATTACAAACCGATGGTTAGTCAACATTCTTTTAAAATTAACTTAGACTCACAGCAAACCAATGTTAAAGAAGGACGGAAAATACGTAGGAAAAGAGGTAATACTATGCATTTACGTTAGCAAAAGTTTAAAAGTTGAGGTTGTTCTTGATCACAATAAAAACTTGGGTGGTGTAGACATGCGAGATGGAATTGTGAATGCGTATATAGTTGTTGGGAACAGGAAGCGCTGCCAGAAGACTGAAAAAAGGCATCCTGCTGTGCCCAGTACATAAAAAAGGACTTATCACAGCGTGCACTAATTAGCTGTTACCATGTTTATAAGAGGAGTTTTCCTCCGTATGGAAGTTTCGATGTGGAGTGAAACACGGCTTATAAACGGGGTGTGCAAATCCAGAACTTGGATTTTCGCTCCCGAAGAAAAAGCCGGAGTGAAACATCGTTCCCGGTTTAGGTTATGCTTATAAACGCTGACTGGGAGTGAGATGACAGGAACATGATTTTTATTATTTAGTAAAGAAGAATCTCGGTGTCTACCAAAAAAAGTAGAGGAGAAAACCGTGCTTCAGTTCAACTTAGATCAGGGTCATGAAACACAAATCAAGGCAACTTCAGGCAAATTAGAGCAACCAAATTGCTCATGAAACACATTTTGCTGAGATATCTCAACCTAGCTCAACCTAGAGCTACAGTAAATAGCCAGAAGTCCTTAGGTGCAAACTCCATGATTTTGATTTTATTGCATTTTTGTATTCAGTATTTTATTCTTAATCATTGTTATAACCCTTGTCTTAAACTGAGCTGCGCTTGCTGAGTTTTTGGACCGGCGAAAGTGCTTATGTGCACAATTGTGTATTTACAAAAATAATTTGACTTCCAGAACACAACCGAATATGCGCAAGATTTTTTGGATGAGTATTTTCGAAGAGAGAACGAAGTGAAAAACACAAGCAAATCACCAGCTAGAACAGTCCAAAATATATTGCGCATATTTGGTTGTGTTTTCTACTTCGTTCTCTCTTTGAAAATCCTCAGCCAGAAGAGTCTAGAGTATTTTGAACATTTTTGGTTGTGTTTTTAACCCAGTCCTTTCTTTGGAACTCCTCAGCCAAATAGCTGAAGTGCAATATCTCCTAAAATACCACTCTCTAAAAACTAGTAACTATTCACTGGTTTCCATTGGTAATTCAGTCGTTGAACCATTGCTTAGTCAACCAATAGGACAGTGAAATTTCACTGATTGAACCAGTGAAATTCACGTAAAAAAAGAAAAAGGCTTTTTCTAGCGCGAATGTCGTTTTCCCAAGCGGGCCACCATCTAAGCACTGACATGCTGCTTGCCGCCGTAAACAAACAAGAGTCGGCTTACTGAGTATGCCAAATGGAACCCTTTACAGTCCTGAAGATAAGTGCCTAGAATTTAAGTCACATATATTTTTTCACTGGTTAAACCAGTGAAATTACTGGCTTCATTACTGGTTCATTTTTAGAGGCATTTATGGCTTTGTACTGTAGAGAGCAGCTCATTAAACATAACTATTATCGCGGTATAACGTTGTTGAGTACCTCGTATTAGATATTCTCCGCTATCTTACAAAACCTCATATGTATGAAACATATATATCAATATCTCAGCAACATGAGGGATAAAGTGTATACTGATCCCAGAAACTTCTTTAAATTTGCCAACTTTAAAAAAAAAGTTTATAACTACCCTAACACTATGCAGCACACAAACTGGTTTACACTGTAAAAAATTTCTGTGGTAATTTTACAAAAAAAATACTAGAAGTTTTATTCACAAGCAGTTTTGTAAATTTGCAATATAATAGGAATATTCGTAATCTACTTTACGTATTTTTACCAACTGTGTAGTAAATATAAATTATTTGTGGGTTGTAAAAATACAATCAGTATTGGAGCTTTCTCTTCATAGTTTTGTAAATTTCCAAAACTGTTGTTGCAACCCCAAAGCTGAATATTGCCGCCCTGTGCCAATGTGCTTCGCCCTACCTGAAATATTTCCAAGCGCCAAATTTTATTCTTAGTTAATGCCCACCCCCTATACATAAAAAATTAGCATTTTGCTCACAATGCCTTGTTAAGCATGTACGTGAGGCAATGCCTATCAAAATTTCTTGGCTGTTACAAAAACTGCCCAGACCCTGACAAAGTCAAAGGTCTGGCCTTAACTTAGAGCAATTGGGTTTATATGCTTAGTATTCCATTGTTACCTGTGAATTATATCCACGAGAGGAAAAATTTAAACCTTACATTCCAATAACCGATTTGCAATTTTACTGAAAATTTATGTTCTAAAATTACGCCTCTTTAGTAAAATTACTGTACAAAGTGTTAGGATTTTTTCAGTATATAACATTGATAAATATATAAGAAATATTGTAATTTTCCTACATAAACGATTTAGAAAAATACACAACATTGTGTAAAATATACGTCACATTCATGTAATCAACATTTACGTTATGCAGTATTGGAGATTTCCAATTTCATTTTGTGAAGTTACAAAATTTATAGTAAAATTACAATAATTGTGTAGTAAATTAGTATTTCATATCGCGATTTGTAATTTTACTGTACATTTGCACTGTGAATTTACATATTTTTTATACAGTGTAGCTAAGGTTCGTCTGCGACTTGCAACATGTTTGCATCATTCTTTGATCAATATTTCACACCTTCTCATTTTTAGCCTAATGACAATAATTTTCACCACATAATTCCTAACCGAGAGACACAAAATTTATCTCTTTCAATTTCCAGTGCCGATATCGATACCACTTCACTTCCTTCCCCGACGGTATTCCTCCTGCTGTCCTTAAGTCCTGTGCGGAGGATCTCCAGTCTCCACTGAAAACCTTTATTCAAAAATCCCTAAATAAAGGGTTCTTCCCTACTCTTTGGAAGAATGCCTTCATTATTCCTATTCACAAAAGTGGAAGCAAGAACGAAATTTATATTATAGACCAGTTTCGAACTTGTCTATGATACCGAAGCTTTTTGAATCGATCTGCATCTGCAAGAAGCTTATCTTAACGAATCAACATGGTTTTTTTCCAGCTCGTTCCACTACCACAAATCTTTTTGAGTTCACTTCTCATGCTGTCGAGGGATTTATTTCCGGTTGCCAAACTGATTGTGTTTACACTGATTTTAGTAAGGCATTTGACAAGCTTTCCCACTCCATTATAATTCTCAAACTAAAAAAGTTAGGCTTTCCGCAAGCCCTTCTATTATGGTTCCAGTCTTACTTAACTAACAGGATATACCAAGCTCTTTTCCGTGAATCCAAATTTGCAACCATAGAGGCGTCATCCGGTGTCCCTCAAGGCAGTCATCTTGTGCCTGTCCTTCTCATTCTATCAATTGATGACATTGTTCCCTTGCTAAGACACTGTAAAATGTTGATTTATGCTGATGACATCAAATTGTACCGCCACATAAAGAGTATTGAGGATTGCAAACTTTTGCAAGTTGACCTTGACACCGTTTACTCTTGGTGTGCCAACAACAACCTGGTTCGTAATATTAGTAAAGGTGAACTCATGATTTTTTGTAGGAGACGTGGTCCTATAATTTATAACTACTCCTTCCTCGATGAGGGTGTCCCTCGTGTTAATTATGTTAAAAATCTCGGGATAAGATTTGACAATAAGCTGGATTTTTCCACTCACATCAACTTATATTTCTTCCATGGGCAGTTTAGTCCTAGGTTTTATAAAAAGGTGGTCCAAAGAATTTAACAACACCTTGATCACTAAACACCTATACATGTATCTTGTCAGACCATTACTTATGCGTCCCAGGTTCGGTGTCCTTACTAGGTACTATTTGAACGTTGGAAGAATTGAATCGGCTCAACATAGGTTCGTTCGATTCGCACTGAATCATCTTCCTTGGGAAGACCCATTAATTCTTCCATCGTTCGAATACCGGATTTAGTTACTCAACTTAAGCACTCTCTACAAGCGTCGTGAGGTAGCCGATGTTGTATTCGTTCATTAATGGAAGAGTCGACTTAGATTTTCTAAGTCACCGTGCGTCGCTTAGAGAGAGCAGGTATAATTTGAGAGGCCCACCTTTCTTACAAACCAACTCCTCTAACACCAATTACGGCCGATTTGGACCTGTAAATCTCATATTCATTAATGTGAACAAAAATATTAATGTTTTTAACGTAAGCATTATCACAGATGTCCTTAAAAGGGGTCTTTTTAATCTCACGTGACTGCTCATGTGTCTCGCTCCTCCTGTTGTTGCACGCTTCTTTGTGTGTTACTTTTTGATTTCTTTTGTTGTTATATGTTTGCATGCTTTAGTTGAGCCTCATCTCAGTGCTTGCTTGTGCTGAGTTGGTAAATTTTTCCTGGCCCAGCCCAGCGGGAAAAGTGGAAGCAGCTTCCTTTGGAATCAAATTGGAAGTGCTTCCTGGTCGCGCTTCAGAAGCATTTTGGAAGAATTTCCTGTGCATATGGCTACAAATAAGTCATTCTCAAATTTGTTGGTAAATTTTCTGTTTTGAGAGATTCTCTAGATCTCTGCTTGCAAAACTTAAAACTTCACAATAGCTTCCCAGGAACCTAATTAGAAGAAAATCGAACAAACTGCGTCTTGCTAATGACATGCAATGGTAAAAAAGATATGGATAGGGATACGGAAGGGAAGCACTTCTAAGATGCACAAGGATAGCTTCTTCATGCATCAGGGAATGCTTCTATTTCCCGCTGGGAGCTAAAAAATGCGCCTTCTGTGTTAGAAGGGTTAACTCTATTATTATTATTATGATAACATCATAAGCTAATACCAATGTGACTTCAACAACTTATTCATAGTGATGTTCAGCGAGTAGACGTGTTCTTATTAGACCCCAAGTATTCTTTAATTTACCGTAGTTTGTTATTATATTATTTTAAAATAAAAACACAACTAAATTACTTCTTGTCGCTGCCTTAATAATTCACCACAGTGCCTTTTATTCGCGTTTTAATAAATAATTAAAATAAAAATAAAAACAAATATTTCCAATTCTAAAATGCCGAAATCACATCAACCACGGCCCAACACAAGGAAATGTCCTGAGAATAACATCACTAATCCCGCTAAGGTCAATACCCCCGAGTTTTCAGTCAGCAGGCGCATCGATAGCAGCAGCAGCAGCAAAGCAGCTAGATCAACATCAATAGCAGCGCCTGATAACAGCCTTGAACTATTGGAGAAACGGCTTCTGGTAAGTTTCAACCGCATGCTGGCGGAGCAATCTGCTGTTTTCGAGGATCGGCTTCAACAGCTTGAGACCCGGCTGTCATCTCAACTCGAGGAGGTGCGTAGTTCTCTTAATGCTGAAATGGGAAAATTAAGAGACGAGGTTGAAACCGTCCAGCATGATCTCCTCATGGTGTCTAATGAGCTCGAGGACTTACGTCGTCAGTCTAGGTTACATGATGTGGTTGTTCGGGGTATTCCAGTAGGTGATAACGACAATCCGAGGAACATTTTAAATTCTATTGCCTCCACTATCGGCCATAAGCTTTCACCTTATATTAATGTGTTCCGGCCACGAATGCGAAGTCGCCCTGAGGAGTCACCGATGGAAAATGGCAACAAGGCTAGCCCACTTTTAATCGTTAAGTTTCCTTCTGCTAATGAGCAGCAAGAGTTCCTGATGAAAACTCGCCAGCACGGTACTCTAGCACTGAACAAACTTAACTTGGGCTTTTCGTCTAACAGCCTTGTTTACATTAATGAAAGCTTGACGTCGAAAAACAGCGATATACTGCGGACGGCGCGGAAGCTCCTTAAGAGGAATCTTGTCTCGTCTGTTTTTACTCGTCGTGGCTTTGTTTTTGTGCAGTTAGAGAAAAATAAGCGACCCCAAATGTTTACTTCGGCACTCGACTTGAATGAGGCAACCAACTCTGTGTCAACTCCTGGATCGTTGTGAAGAATTTCTGGAACAGCTCTTTGCACTGGGGTCAACATCAACCATCTACAGATAGGATATAAGGATGAAATTATCTAGCATTTTTAAGTATTTCTTAATATTAAGGTCTATTAGATTTCCTCTTCACTATGTTGTCGCTCTCTACGTTTATTTTTTATCTTCTTCTTCTTCCCCCCTCTCTAATGTCTCTTCCTCTTTTGTTTTCCTATGCTTTCTAGATATTTTCTTTATGGTTGCTTCTGTAGTATTGGTTGTGCGTTATGATAGAATTAATTATGAATCGTTCTTCTAATCGGGTGTGCAATGTGGGAACACTACTCAATATTCTCTGTTCCTCCACTTCAGGACTGAATATATGCATTATGAATGCAAGGAGCTTAAAAAACAAAATGGACGAGTTGAGGTATATGTTCGACCGTAATAGAACACACGTTCTGCTCGTAAGTGAGACTTGGCTTAAACCTGAAGTCCCTTCCTCTTTTGTTTCTCTATCTGGCTTCTCGTTACTTCGCAATGACCGTGTTGGACGTACTGGTGGTGGTGTTGCCGTATATGTATCCTCTATGCTTTCCTCTAGAGTTGTTGGTAAGTCCGGTGGCTCTCAATTTGAATTCATTGCTGTTGAGATAAAATCTAAATATGATAAATGTGTTGTCATCAATGTATACTGTCCTCCTAATATATTTAACCCCGACATCGCTGTTGAGTTCTATAGCTTTGTTTCACGTCTCTCTCGCCATTATGAAAATATAATGGTTGCTGGGGACTTTAATGTTGATCTGCTGAGGGATAATGCACGTGCGAACTCGCTTAGATTCTTTCTTGCATCCTTGGACCTACATATTCTTAATCATCTTCCTACTTTTCTAAACTGCCGTAATCCTTCCTTACTTGATGTTCTATCCACTACCTCTACTGACTCAGTGTTAAAACAAAACCAAATCTCCCCCCCTAGTTTCCTTGATCATGATATTCTGTTTCTCTCCATTCGTTTTACTTTTCTCCACTCCCCCATGTTTTCGTCATTTTCTTATCGTGATTATAAGAACATCAATTTCGATCAGCTCTCGGAACTCGCCTCTTCTCTGCCTTGGGGTGATATTTATAACACTACCTGTGCTGACACTAAAGTCGAGCTCCTGACCTCTTTTATTCGATCTCTCTATGATCGGTGCGTCCCCTTGGTCACTAAAAGATGCAATCTATCTTCACCTTGTCCTTGGTTTTCGCGTGAAATTCGCGACCTGATAGTGCAGCGTGAGTCCATGTACCGACGTTATCGCAGGACTAAGATCCCTTGCTACCTAAGTGAATACAAAAAGCTTCGCAATCTCATCAATAGTAAGGTTATCTCCGCTAAACGCGAGTATTATTCCCGCAAACTTGATCCTGCTTTAAAATCTAAACAACTCTGGCAAAATCTTCGTTCTTTGGGTATTCATGCTTCTGTGCCTATACCTTTTAATACTGATGTAAACCTTCTTAATGCATCTTTCATCCAACATCCTTCTGATCCTGTCTCCTCCCCCTCCAACCTTGTCTCCTCTGACTCTCCTAGTTCTGATGGCTTTAGTTTCAGATGTATGGACTCATCTGAAGTTCTTAAAATATTGCTGTCCATCTCCTCCAACAGCGTTGGCTTTGATGAAATTTCTCCTCGTTTTATCAAGCTTCTCTCCCCCCTAATTGTGGAAACTATAACGCATATTTTTAATTATTGCCTAACAATTTCCCATGTTCCCTTGCTATGGAAAAAAGCCATAGTAATTCCATTACCCAAAAAATCCTCTCCCTCTGAGATATCCGATTTTCGCCCTATCAGTATTCTCCCTTTCCTTGCCAAGGCTTTCGAGAAAGTCATCTTTATCCAAACTCTTCGATATCTTGATTCTCACAATTTTCTCTCTAAATTTCAATCTGGCTTCCGTAGATTTCACAGCTGTGAAACTGCTGTACTAAAGGTAACTACTGATCTGCGTGCTATGCTTGACCGGGGCGACACTGCGATATTAGTTCTCCTTGATTTTTCTAAGGCGTTTGATTCCGTGGTTCACTCGCTTTTGATTTCCAAACTTAGCCAGCTCTACAACTTCTCCTCTTCCGCTACTCGTCTTTTTTCTTCTCTTCTTTCTAATAGACTCCAGTGCGTTCGCCATAACTCTGTTGTATCATCCTTCCTACCTGTACCCTTGGGTGTTCCACAAGGTTCAATCCTTGGCCCTCTCCTTTTCTCTTTGTATGTTAATGATCTCCCCTCTATTATCCATCGCTGCTCCTTTCATTTATATGCTGATGATCTACAGTTATATACTTCTTGCCCTCCCAATCGAATTGAATCCTGTATTTCATATCTCAATAATGTCTTATACCTGATAAATGAATGGAGCTCTTCCAATTTCCTTAAACTTAATCCTAATAAATCCCAAGTACTCGTTCTTAGTCGTCGCTCTCTTTCTCTTGATAATATTCCTACTATCTCACTTAATAATGTTTCTCTTCCCGTTGTTGACTGTGTTAATAATCTTGGTATCGCCATTAATTCTAAACTATCTTGCTGCAAACATGTCTCACTCATGCTTTCCAAAATCTATGGCACGTTACGTAAACTTAGGCTCTATGGTAGTCTGTTATCATCGTCTATTCGGCTCAAGCTTGTTAAAGCCCTTATTGTTCCACACTTCCTCTATGGCTCCCTTGTATATATATCCCTTGATGCAACTTGCCGTCAACGTCTCTCAGTTGCATTTAATGATTGTTTAAGGTTCATTTTTCACTTGCGAAGATCAGATCATGTGTCTGGTGTACGAAACTCCCTACTAGGTTGTGACCTCTTTTGTTTTGTTAATGTCTCTGCATTGGTCCTAGTGCATAAAGTTCTCCACGCGAAAAGTCCTTCTTACCTCTCAGACTTCCTCCTTCCTCTCCAATCCATGCGTTCTATTAAATTCCTCATTCCTGTACACTATTCCCTTATAGGTAGCCGTTCCTTCTTTGTACATTCGTTTAGAATTTGGAATAATCTTCCCAGCAATATCCAAAGAATAGGCACAGCCAACACTTTCAGAAAGCAAGCATCTCTTTTTCTATCTCCCTCTTCTTCTCTTTAGTATTTTCTTTTTTTTCTGTCCACTTATTTCTCTATCTTCTGCCCTTTCTCCTTTCTCTGTCCTTACGCTTTTTCCTTATCTTATAGTTTTTTAAGTTTAGGTTAGGCTATGCATTATGTATTCATTTTTCTTTTTTTTTTATTTTTTTTTTAAATATTGTACTCTTTTATATATTTAAATACTGTACTCTAAAAGATGTAAGTCTTGTGTACTCCCTTTTCTTTCTTATAATAAACAATAAACAATAAACTGATCAGATTTTCATGTGGAAAAATGTCCACATTTTCAAAACTCAATTTAACACCTCTTCATTGGACGCGTTTAGGCCCAAGTTACTTTAACTGAGCTAGGCAAGTTAACAAAGGCATAAACGGTGAGTTTTTTGCTGTTAGCTATCTATACTATTTGTGCTTTTTGACTTAACTTCTGCGTAGTATATTGCATTTCAATCGCAAGGAATGGCAAAGAGACCAACTTCACAGAAAATTACAAAAATTAAGAAAATATATAACTGTTTATATTTCTAAAAAAGGATGTTTGTATCAACGAGTCATGTTTAAGAATGTTTGTCGTAGAAACCCAAAATCAATTATTCACCAGCCATGGAGTACAAAGAAATGAGTTTTATTCTCAAATGTCTTCACTTCACAACTTTCTTTTTTTTTTGTAAATGTTTGTAAGTAGTTCTTAAATATTGCAAAGTCATAAAGAAAATCAAAATTTTCAGGTAGAAAAAAAAATTAATTATTCTAATTTACTATTGCATTATAAACCAGTAGATAACTGATGTTAAATATACACGAATAGCGTCATATATTTTGACTTTACATTCTCATACTATGGAGAGCACGTGTAAAAAATCATGTTGTTGAAGTAGATAAAGGTCGGAAACATGTGGCGAAGAAAGACTGAATTCGTGCACTTAAACCGCCATGAGACACGAAACGTTCACCGTCGAGGATTAATTTGTTTTAAATTGTTTTGTCTATTAATAATGCTTAAATGGTTTCCATACGAAAATATCCTTAACTCACTTCGATTTGGCAATTACGTGGAAATTCAGAAATTTTTTATTCAGTTTTTTTTTTTGGAATTGTTTATCATCAATTATTTCTACAAATTAACTTAATCTGTATTAAACATTATCTCGGTAATTGATGGTGTCATGATATGATTTTGTTTTTCGTGCTCTTGATTGAGTTCATTATTAGATAAACGATTTCTAAGATTTGCCTTGTTTATGAGTTGAGTTATTTTATTGAAAACTGATTAGTTTTGAGTAGTAAAATATTTAATGGATGAAACCACAAGATTTAAACTTCTTCTTTAGCGGCTCAACACCCAGGATCCGTTCCTGGCCTCAAGCAACTTTTCTCTCCACTGGTCGCGATTCTGAGCTGATGTCATCCAGTTTGGCATCTCTAAGCTCCGGGAAGATGGTTAATACGAGGTAGTTGCAGGGATTCTTGGAACCACCTTTTTTCAGTTTGGGTTAGACATGTCCAAGTTTTCAAGAGTCTGGATGAGCTCCGAAAAATACTAATGGCGCAGAGTTTGCGCAGAGGTTAACCAAAGGGGAGGTGCTTTTTTTAGGTGGATCACTGCAAATGTAAAGTGTGTTGAAACAACACACCTAAGTGTGTTGTTTTCTTGTAGTCATTTTTAGTCCACTTTAAAGTGTGTTATTTTCTTAACACACTTTAAAGCGTGCTGTTTTAACACGTTTTTCCGTAAATTCTGTTGAAGCAACCTAAGTCTGTTATTTCTACACACCTTAAAGTGTGTTGTAGTTTAACACGTCACACGTCTTTCCTTCAGATAATTTAGTGACATGACGAGAAGCGTGTTAATTACAAAGTGTGATTTTGCTTCAATAAATAAAGTATTTAAAGGTAAGTCATAATTATTCTTAATGTAAATTCCTAACATGTGTTTTTTTTGCAGAAGCAGCGAAAGCACAAAATGTCTGTAAAGGTAATTATAATATATGGAGTTGCATATGCATCAAAAAGTATTGTTTTATTAGAATGTATTGAGGATAGTATGCCAGTCTTTGGGGAAATAGATGAAATCTTTATCTGGAATAATAAAAAGTTAATTTTGATCTCATTATTAACGACCCAGAAGTACGAAGCAAAATTAAACGCATATTATGCTATTAAAGCCGTAGACAATAAGAAGTCTGCAATTGATATTGAAAAATTGATTTTTCCACATGATTTAAGTTCATTTAATATTATAAGTAAAGCATTTGTTCCATTAGTGTATCACGACCGCACAGAATTTTATGGATAAATAAATAGCAAAATAAATTGCAATAAAAACAAGTATAAGAGTTTTCGTAATTATCGTATTATAGTATTTATTAATTTGTTTTTTCATCTCCTCATCAAAGCTATCTAAATTCTACACACCAAAAAGTGTGTTATATTTTTATAGCTCAAAAGTGTGTTGTTACTCCAAAAGTGTGTTGTTACTCCAAAAATGTGTTGTTTCAACACACTTAAGTGTGTTGTTTAGATTTCAGGTCATAATTCACTACTTATTTTTAACACACCAAAAAGTGTGTTAAAATTTTAACACGGAAGAGCGTGTCAATTGCAAGATAAAGTGTGTTAAAACAACACATTTTGTATGTTAAAAAACAGACTTCAGTGTGTTACACCTTTTACAGTATAGGGGGTATATTATCGGGTCCAGTGGGTTTATGCTAAGGTGATCTGTGGTTAAGAAATTATCAACACATGCCAAGTTACTGTGTTTACGTTGGGCCTGTCATATTCAAAGCATGGAAGACTCAAAGTTGCCGGGAAAAAACCCTGAATCAAATGGGAAAAGGCCGATCGGCAAACCACCGTCAAGGTGGGAAGACAGTGTTAAGGGGAATGCAGCAAAATTCCTCAGATTACGAAACTAGAGACAAGCAACTTAGCATATTCGAGATATCTTGAGGTAACTGTGAATTGGTGATGTCAAAATGGAGAGGGTCTTGCATGAGTTGGAAAACCGGTCTGAATTTTTCAATATCAACAAAACGATCTTCAAATTTTCTTTGCAGTTCCTGCAACCATCCGACATAACGCTGTCTAGTCAAATTAGAATCTTCTTTATATTTTTCATATTAACGAAATGCGTGAAATCAAGATTTTCCATGTGTATTACAAAAAGTTTTAACTTATGCCCCGGCTTCAGCGGCCTGAGCTCAATAATATTCAGTTCAATCCACATAAGTAGCTTCACCGGCTAAGACCAGTTCAGTACTTGAAATTATTGTTGTTTTTTCGCCAGAAGTCAGAAATGCAAAAGCTCCCTGGAATGGCATTGCCCTATTCCAGTTCATTACTCTCTTTTGAACGACCTCTTACTTTCAAGCTTGTTCTGTTGGGCGAAATCAGGCTTTATTTTTCCTGGCTTAAAAATTTGAAAATGTATGCGAACTCAGGCAAAAATTGAAGCTCCAATTTTCTCGAACTTGCGCAGTTCGGCCGGTGAAACCGGGGTATTAGAAAGTAATTGAATTTGGTTTAGAACCTAGCTATTTTTTTTTTATCTGCAGTATGGTATAACTTCCCAAGGACCAGAAGTTTTGCTAAAAGTGATTGGATCTAAGAGTTTACTTCCCATATTAATATGAAATGATGATTTGACATTCCTTACTGTAGATTTAAAGGAATTTCTTAGCGGCTTCTTTAGTTTTAATTGCTTTTATGCATTTAACCACCCATGCGGAGTTATCATTCAACTCCCTGAGATAGTCCTATGTAGTGATGGTGATACAGCAGCAAGCCAGATAGCCCACCAACAGCCTAAGATCCACCATGTTTAAAGTGACAACGCGGCCAAGGGTCTTATTAGTTCTGTAGCCTGTCGTAAACTGTCAGTGTCCGGGGCCCAGCAGAAGGAGAAGCTATTTTTCCTGGCCAGGCTCGGGAGTTCGTAAAAGCACCTTGCAACTACTTTGGAAGAAAACTTCCACGTTGAGACTGCCTTGATGACTCCTTTCAAGCTTTTTTCAAGGTTGAGCCTATCGTAGGTCTTAATGGCGTGTATTTCAGTCTGGAAAACACAAGGCCACCTAGCTATTGCAATCGAGAGTCGGGTCCTGCGACACCAGCCCATGTTTCATCTTTGACCTCTTGGTAAACCATTGGAAACTTCTTGGACCACAGGAAAGGATAAGTTTTTTCCAACTTAGCGCAATCCGTAATAATCGCCCTGAATTTCCTCTGACACCGCAGTTCACCAACCATATGGTCGAATTTTTTTTTTTTGAAGCTTTTCAAGCTTAGGAGTCACCATTTGTACTACCAGTCTGTCATGTCGTTCACGTCATGCTGGAATGTCTAGTAGTAGCTTGATTTGAAGGATAGAAAAAAGGATAGGAACGTTTAGAAGAGGTCTGGGGATGCTCGAGGAAATGTCGATGAACCTTACGTTCGGTTAGGATATTCTAAGATATTGTACGAGTTCGGAAATACTGACTACGGGAGATTATTCCTGTTCTATTCATAAACGAACTTCTAGACCGTATTGTGCGCGAAAGGGGGCTGGAGGGTATGGGGTGGGCCGAGCGGGCTAGTCTTGTGTTGCGGGAAAAATATTGCCGTGCGGGCAGGAGGTTCTGAATTTCAGTGGAACAATCGCTATGGTAATAGCGATAAAGTATAAAGAGGGCTGCTACATTCCTACGGTGGCTTATAGAGTCTATAGAGCGAAAGGAGCCATCACCAACGAGTTTGATGGCACGATTTTGTACCTTGACGAGGCAAGCAAAGGGGGTGTTTGGGGCGCCTGCCCAGATATACGAATTTTACTCAAGGCGGGGCCGAATGTAAGATTTTTAGATTGTAGAGGCTTGTTTGGCGATTTGGAATATGTTGTCATTTCATCGCAGATCCTCAGTTAAAGTTACCCTTAGGATATTAAGAGTGAGATAGGAGGAAAATGGATGTTAGCTTTGGTGGGTTTTTTTTATGTGGAAGACTAGAGCTCAGGGAAAGCCCTTTGTACTGTCGACAATCTATTTTCTTCGTATAGAGTGCAATGTCAAACAGCAAGCTCTAGTCGATAGATAGTGAAGGGGAAGAGAGAAGTAGGAAGGAACTGCCACAACCACCTAACCCCAACCATTTATATCGCATCTGGGCAATGAGAAACAACTCGCTGGAGTTTTATGCCTCCTGAAACGAGTTGAATCCCATCAACCAACCGATGACATGCGCTTGGTGGAGCGGGGCAGTGCCAGCGGAAGGCTATGACAGGAGGGAAGAAGAAAGAATGTGGGAAAGGCGAAGGACCGTGGGGCTCTGCCGGGATTCGAGCCCGGGACCTCTGGGATAGTAGCCAGGCGCCTTACTCCCTAGACTACCGAGGCCCCCAAGAGACAGTACTTCGTTTTGGATTTAAACACGATTCATGCCCCAATCAAGAATCGTTTTGATGTCCTTGTTGATCGAAGTGGACATCAGTTCACGATAGTGAAGACAAGGTCTGGCACGTGCTTGTCTTATATTGAAGAATAACGCAGAGTACCGTCATCAGTAAAGCAGTGAAGTGGGTTTGAGGGGATTGAGAGCAGTTCATTAATGAAGACTGGGAAAAGTGCGGGTGACAGGATTGATTGGGGAACACCTGCCGAAATGGCGTGGGGGTTGGATTCGACGCCGTTCAATACTACCTTGATTGAACGGCCATAAAGAAAGTTCTTAATCCAGTTCCTTAGAACTAAATTTATACCAATAGCTTGGAGTTTGGTCAACAGAGCAGGGTTCCATACTCTGTTAAAAGCCTTTGAAATATCTAGAGCAACCAGACCAGACTTACCAAAGCGATGGATGCTTTGGTTAAGATGCTCGGTTCAACACACAAGAAGATCGTGAGTAGACCGTTTTGGTCTAAAGCTGTACTGCTCGTCGTGTATAATTTGGTTGGATTCTAGGTATTTCATACGCGGCAAATTGAAATATTTGAGATACCGTTAAGGATATCCACATTTCCTTTGACTGTATACGGTCACTTCAATGAGATATGCAATCTCAAAGCACTTATGGCTTATGGCGGCGAATTTCCATATCAATGTTCAGTGGAGTCAATCCAATGATGAGGATCGCCGTGACCCCTTTAGTCTTGGACCAGCCGTGATTCTGATTCTATCAGTCATAATTAAGTTTATGATGAATCTATGGTTGCTTGTCAAATATTTAAAAACAATAGTTTGAAGAGAAAAACCATGTAATGTTCGAAAATCAACTCCTGAAGACATATCTTTTAGCAGGTATATCAGCAAAAATCCAACCATAACTAGTAAAAAACTTAAAATTCACAAATCACACATTATTCAATATCAAAATTCGCAGTCCAACAATAATGTGATGCAATTGAAAGACTGTCATTAATTTGAACATGCTCAAAGCAATAATTTCCCTCAGCCAAAACCTGTTATTTAAAAAACCTACAAAAAGAAAACAAATTACGGGAACTTTACAAAAACATATTTATTATTAAAAAAGAATTTCCGGGTGCCTTTCAACGGAGCACAAAATTAAGTAAAACTGATGAAAGCACAAGACCCAAAATCGCGGCTACACATACTAAAATCTGAATTATGGCGTAACTGCGTGCAACACGCCAGGTGGACTCCTCAAAACTGGTGAATTTCGTGCATTAAGCTAACAAAATTAACGCGATTTTAATTAATAACATTTGCGCACATCTTCCCGACTATCGAAAAAAAATGTGTCCCACATCTGATAAGTTGACCACAAAAAATCGAATAGCAATCATTAAGCTCGCGGCTGTCAGTTATTGTAGCAATTAGATCAACCATGAAATTTCGAATTACCACAAAAATAGTACACAAATGTTGAACAGCTTCGGCAAATGTGCGTCCAGATTAAGCGGTTATTCAACGGCAATTATGATCAGAATTCATTCCTCAAAAAAAGTGATAGCAGCACGTGCGTGTTCTAAAGTTTTTTTTGTTGGTATAAAATGGTATCTGCTGAAATGAAAATTAATTACCAAAATATTTCCGCTTCGTATTGGAGTTGAGGTCAATCGTCTTGGGCCATTTTAATTAGAAGAATTTACATCAACATAAATTTTTTCTCCTATGAAGCTTTTCTTATCGCAATTGTTACTAGGAGCTCAACATTTTTTTAGTAATTGGTAGTGAAATTCTTAAATTACATACTAATTAACTTTACCGATTTGGACTGTGCGTTTATGTTATCGCGAAAGAAGTGGATCAAGGCCCTATTGAACCAGCAACTTATCATTAACAACTGCATTTTTTATGTTAAAAAGTGAGAAGTGCTATACTTAGAGAATAATCACTTATTACATTCGGAAAAAAAACATTATGTAGCGATAATTAAGTATAGAAGGGTTTTCATGAAACAAAATAAATTATCGACATTCATAATTTGAATAAGTAACGAGGGCGTATCAAAACATCGGATTCTAGTCGTTACAGAAAGGGGAGGATTTTTTAAAAAGAATATGTATGAGGCTTATGGACTATTAATGATTCCAGCTGAGAAAATAATAGTAATTCTACAAAAATAACTTAGGAACGAAGAAAAAATTGATCTCTCCGTTGATTTACGTAATGTAGAAGATATTTGATTGGTTCAGTAAAATTCATGACAAACTCGTCGGCAAGTGAAATGCCATTCATTATCCGGATTCTGCAGTTTGCCAGTTAAAGCGTCCGGCTACCATCCCAGAGGTTTTAGGTTCGATTCTCACCCAGCGGTGCATGTTCTTTGGTGTTCCCAATCATGCCAATTTAAGTGAAAAACAGACTAAAAAAATATTTGCTTTAAAGAAACTCTTGGACAATTATTTTTAAATTCAATATAAGGCATAAACTTGATATCAGAACTGCCTCTAGTAATCTTTAAGCATTCCTTTTCGGAAGCTTTGAGTTCCGCTAAAGTAACTCCCGAGTAAATGTGGAGTTTTATTTCGTCTCCGTAATCCAGTGTTCAGGTGGAATTGCGGAGGATTGTGCTTCTTGCTGTTATACACGAATCACAGATTACACACACCAACACTAAAGAGAAGGCAAGCCTGGCTGTCCTTTTTTCGGAGTCCAATATATGTATACTACTTTTATTAAACAATACATCGAATGTATTTTTCAATATTTACTCCTTTCTTGGTTACTTTTTTACCGAAAAATATATGTAATCTGCTCTAACTACCGCAACGGGTCTTTTGACCCGCACAAACATTCATGTGATAGAGGAAAAACCATACAAGAAGAAAACGAGCGTTCCATTTGCTCTGGTTGTTTGAGTGAAAAAACTGCGCTTTCAATCAACGAGAGCGAATGGGACACTCGTGGTCTTTTTTACTCTATCATGAAGATCTGTTGTGTCGTTGTGATACAAAACCATTGCATTTTGCTATTGCATCATATATTTTGCTGCATTGCGTTGTATTTGTTGTTGGCTGACGAATGAATAGCGAGTTTCGTTCTATTCCAAGCGAGCATTACAGTAAACATTTCAAGTTATACTGCTATTTTGCGAGTCAAGAATTCTTATTTCATTATTTGCTAATAATTCTTATCCCAAAAATGTCGAAACATTCAAGATATTTGAAATCATTGAAAATGATAAATACCATAGATGAAGTGTTCAGAATTTAGTGAAGAGAAACTATCGGAAAGTGAAGTGGATACCGTAGAACATCATGATCACTCATTTGAAACTACGGACGAATGTGAGTCCTCAGGTAAAGAAAGTGAAGGCGAAAATATTTTGAATATACGCAGAGGAAAAGGGAGGAAATGACCGCTATCGAGTTCAGAAAGTGAAAGTGATGTGGAAGACCGATGTACCGAAATTGCGGCTGATGGTACAATTTGGTAAGAAATAGAACAAGGCTCAACACCTGGACGAGCGCCAATTTATAATATTTGTAGGGAGGTTGTAGGCCCGACAGCATAGGCTAAACGAAATATTATCAAAGGCAAAGTGAGAACTGCATTTCCTCTGATTATTGACAATCGTGTAATGGAGCACATAAGAAAATGCACAGAAAAAGAAGCCGCTCGAGTATTGGGAACTAAATGGAATCTTACTCCTGCAAAAATATATGCATTTATTGCTCTTATGCACGTGGCGCATATCAGGCAAAGAATTTGAACATCTCATATCTATGGAAGAAGAAATGGGGTCCCGCTTTTTTTTTCAAAAACCTTGAGCAGGAGTGATTTTTGTGAAATTATGCGGTTTATCAGGTTTGATAAAAAAAAGTCAACGAAGCCAGCGTTTACAAGCAGATACATTTTCTCCAATCTCTGAAATATGGTACAAATTCATCGAGAATAGCCAAAATTGTTACAAGCCTGGGAATATGTTACTGTCGATGAACAGCTGTTCTCAACCAAAGCGAGGTGTAGGTTTTCGCAATATATGCCGAATAAATCGGATAAGTTTTGGTATCAAATTCTGGCTAGCATCTGACGTCAGCACAAAATACAATATAAATGGATTTCCATATTTGGGAAAGGATGAAAACAGAGGAGCTTCATCTCCGCTTCGGGAATACGTTGTTCTCAGACTACTGGAACCGTTCACAGGATGCGGAAGAAGCGTCACTACAGATAATTTTTTTACAAGCGCATAACTAGCTGCAAAATTACTAGAAAAAATATAGTTTAAAAAAACTAAAAAAAACGCTTTTATTTTAAAATGAACTAAAAAGTAAAAAATAATTTTGAATGTAAAGTTTTTATTGCTCTAGCCAGTATATGGAAACTACCTACCTTTCGAAATGTAAAAAAGCGTGGGCGCTAAGAACATAGGTAAAGAGTCCCACGCTTTTTTACATTTCGAAAGGTAGGTAGTTTCCATAAACTGGCTAGAGCAATAAAAACCTTACTTTCAAAATAATTTTTTTTTTAGTTCATTTTAAAATAAAAGCGTATTTTTTAGTTTTTTTAAACTATATTTTTTATTTTCTACTTTTTAGTCTATTATAAGTCTTCCGCCATTTTGTAATGACAGCCATATTAGGTTTAAAATGACGTTACACAGCTTACTGTACTATACTCGTCATACACTTTCATTTAATACTCATACCGAGGGCGTTGAAAAGAAAAAGATAAACCGCCATTGTTGGCCGAAATTTTGAATTTGGAATGACGCCACACAATACATAGTATTCTAATTGTCACACCCTTTCATTTGACACCCATACCGAGTGGGTTGTACAGAAAAAAGTAATCCCCCATTTTGTGTTGGCCGCCATTTTGAATTTACAATGACACCACATAGCTAATAGTATTTTACTTGTCATATCCTTTCATTTGGTACCCATATCGAATGGGTTGTAAAGAAAAACGGTAATCCGCCAATTTGTGTTGGCCGCCATTTTGAATGACGCACCTGTCATACCCTTTCATTTGATACCCATGTTGGAGAACCTAATTGCAAAATTCACCCGCCATCTTGATTTTCTTACCTAATGGTCAGATTGCATTGTCACGTGAACTATACACATGTGCAAAATTTCAAGTTGATCCGTTACATGAAAGTGGGTCAAAATCAAGTTGCAAGATTTGTTTACATGAAACATACATACGTATAAAAAGAACCACTATTGTTGGAACTATCCGCGGAAATAGAAGAGAACTACCAAAATTCGCCAAGCAGGCAAAAGATGGTATGCCACGCCTCTCAACAAAACTATATAAATCGAGACATTGTTCACTTACCATTTACAAAAGTAAGCCAAACAAAAAAGTGCTTATACTAAGCTCAAAGCATAAATCTATAAGCATCGAAAAAGACGATAAGCGAATACCTGAAACGATCAGATTCTACAATAATACTAAATACGGTGTAGACATGACTGATCAAATGGCAAGAAAATACTCCGTGAAATCGAAATCGCAAAGATGGCCTGTGCAGATTTTCTTCAATATTCTTGATCTAGATGGAATCAACTCATGGGTTTTATACAGAGAAACAACCGGTGAAAAAATTTCTAGACAAGAATTTTTATTCCAATTAGCTTAGCCGAAGATTTTCAAAAGGAAGAAAAAGAAATTATACAGAAAACGTCAACAAATTCAAGTTCGGATTCTCGTGTGCAAATGCGAAAAAGGTGCCAAATAGGTTTTTGCAAAGAAAACAAAACTACAAAAATCTGCTTCAAATGCAGCAAGTATGTGTGTGGAAAATGTGCCTTCGAGAACCCATTAATTTGCAAAATTTGCGGTGAACATGAATAAATAGCATATTATTTATTTATTTTCTAAATTTAGGATTCAATTTTTTTCTTGTATTATTTTTATGTTTTTTAAATTTAATAAATAAACAATTTTGAATCGTTATTTGAAAGACATTGTTTTATTCATGTACCAATTTGTGCTAAATGATATATTTTTCGCTATACATAGTAATATATATATAACATTTTAAAGACGGGTCACTTGACCTGCTGTGGTAGGAATAGGTATACATGAGGTATCGGTAGGTTTAGTGATATGTAGATGTTAATTGGTCTGTATAGTTTTTCGATTCTTTATTTGGTAAATGTATCAGGTCACATTAATCAAGATCAACCTACTTTCTAAAAACGAATCAGTAACTATTCACTGGGTTCCAGTGAAAATTCAGTTTGAACCATTGCTTAATCAACCAATGGGAAAACAGTGAAATTTCACTGGCTGAACCTATGAAATTAACTTAAAAAAGATAAAAAAACTTTTTTCTAGCGCGTGTTTTATTTTCGCAAGCGAGCCCCCATCTAAGTACTGAAATGCTGCTTGACCGTGCTGATCAAACGAGAGCCGGTTTATTCAGTATGATAAATGGAACCTTACTTATTCATTTTTAGAGTGAACTTATTATTTACTGGATGAACCAGTGAAATTTTCACTGGTTAATTTTTAGAGATTATATCGTGTCAGTTTATTAGTGGATCATGGCTTTGTACACTTCTACCACAGTAAAATTTTAAGAGGAATTACTCAAATAGTGAACTAATCACAACAAATCGCACACAAATTTTTTTATCCTCACCTTTTTTAGACTCACAATATAGTCTTAGATCATGAGAGGCCTAAAGTGCTTACATTAATTCTGTTTGGGATATCATAATAAAAGATTCCCAACAATCTTTAGATTAAAATATTTATTTTATTAATATAAATCGAAAGACCTCAACAACCAATGCCAAATGGTAGAAAACGCTCTCCGTGCTCCGATGTTCGCTGATAGGTTCAGCGAAATTTTCTCACCAAGTTAAGTACAAGGCAAACTGATTAAACTGATACCAAGATTAACACCTTAATTTTTTTAAGTAATCTCTTCTTGTCGGTCGGCGATATAATGATCGGTTTAAATAACTTTGACCCTAAAAAAGGTCATGGCCATGACAAAATATATCTTATTCCCTCTTTACCTTATCTATAACATATTATTATCGGTAGGAAAGTTTCCTATGTTGTGGAAGAAATCTTATATCATACCAATCCATACGAGATGTGATCAGAATTTGTTGGATAACTACAGAGGTATTGCAATCCTATTATCCTATCCCTAAACTATTTTAAAAACTTGTGTACGATGAGATTTCGCCCCTAATCGACCCATACCTTAATAAACAAGAACAATACAGTTTCAAAAAAGGGCGTTCGGCCACTTCAAACCTTATGGTCCTAATCTCCGAACTGTTCTGTGGTATGGAGACCGGCCATCAAATTGATGCTTTTTATACGCTTTATATTAGCTTCACCTGTATGTATGTATGTATCTATGTATGTATGTATGTATGTATGTATGTATGTATGTATGAATGTTACCGCTTTATATTAGCTTCAGCCGTATGTATGTATGTATGTATGTATGTATGTATGTATGTATGTATGTATGTGTGTATGTATGTATGTAGACAAATCTTGCAACTTGATTTTGACCCACTTGCATATAACCGATCAACTTCAAATTTTGCCCATATGTAAAGCTGGCGTGACAATGCAATCTGACCATTTTGTAAAAAAATCAAGACGGCGGTTCCAAGATGGTGGCCGAATTTTGCAATCGTGCTCCCCGACCCCCGACATGGGTATCAAATGAAAGGGTATGACAAATAGAGTACAATTCGCGTCATTCCAAATTCAAAATGGCGGCCAACACAAAATGGCGGACTACCCTTTTCTTTACAACCCAATCGATATGGGTATCAAATGAAAGGATATGACAAGTACAATACTTTGCTGCGTGGCGTCATTCAAAATGGCGGCCAACACAAAATGGCGGACTACCTTTTTCTTTACAACCCACTCGGTATGGGTATCAAATGAAAGGATATGACAAGTAGAATACTGTGCTGCGTGGCGTCATTCCAAATTCAAAATGGCGGCCAACACATTTTAAAATTAGCTGAAAATATTGCACAAGCCAGAAATGCTTAAGTGCAAATTCGATGATTTTGAGTTTATTGCATTTTTCTATTCCGTATTCCCTTATTTATCATTGCTTTCTTGTCTTAAACTGAGCTGCGCTTGCTAAGTTATCGGACCGGCAAAAGTGCTTAAGTGCCTAATTGCGTATTTACAAAATAATTTGGCTTTCCGAACCCAACCAAATATGCACAAGATACTTTGAACTGTTTTGCTGAGCATTTTCGAAGAGAGAACAAAGTGAAAAACACAAGCAAATCATAGGCCAAAACAGTCCAAAATATCTTGCGCACATTTGGTTGTGCTTTTCACTTCGTTCTCTCTTTGAAAATGCCCACCCAGAATAGTCTAAAGTATTTTAAACATTTTTAGTTGTGTAGAGTGTGCAGTTTTTTCTTTGGAAATCCTCAGCCAAACACCCTCCGCCTAAATAAAATATTGAATTCATGACTTTATTCATTGTTTTATATGGACTCAAAGCAAAAAAGATTAATTTACAGACTTTTTTGTAAAAATTTTTGCAAATGTCTTCCCCCAACAAGGGTTACAAGGGTAGGACAAGTAGAATACAATTAGCTGTATGGCTACACTCCATTTTCAAAATGGCGGCCAACACAAAATAGCGGCTTACCTTTTTCTTTACAGCGCCCTGGTACGGGTATCAAATGAAAGTATATGACGAATACATAACAGTAAGCTGTGTGACGTAATTTTAAATCTATTATGGCGGCCACAACAAAATGGCGGAAGATATATGATAGACTAAAAAGTAGAAAATAAAAAAAAAATATAGTTTAAAAAAACTAAAAAATACGCTTTTATGTTAAAATGAACTAAAAATTAAAAAATAATTTTGAATGTAAAGTTTTTATTGCTCCAGCCAGTATATGGAAACAACCTACCTTTCGAAATGTAAAAAAAGCGTGGGGCGCTAGCGAAAAGTTCCGGTATTAATAAAATAAGAATATAGGTTAAGAGTCCCACGCTGTTTTACATTTCGAAAGGTAGGTTGTTTCCATATACTGGCTGGAGCAATAAAAACTTTACATTCAAAATTATTTTTTAATTTTTAGTTCATTTTAACATAAAAGCGTATTTTTTAGTTTTTTTAAACTATATTTTTTTATACTGACATCAGCAAGGCCTTAGAGATCAGGGGTGGCCAAACCATGGCGCATGTGCCAAACATGGCATACCAGATTTTATTGTTTAACAGCTGACTGGTATACCGGATACTTCCGGCAGTTTTTGAGCCCGCATACCAAGATATTTTCAAAGTTAACATCAAAACGAGTAAAATAAAAAAAAACCAACTTGCTACATGTAACGGTAAATTTTTACCCCTTATCACAACTTTCAAAGAGGTACACATATGTCCGACCTTTTCGGCTTATTAAATCCACGCATACCAAGCATATCTTGTTCGTCTAACTTCGAACTTTCGAAAATTCAGAAAATTTTCCAATTCCGTATGACGGGACTTTTAGTGTCAGCGGCTCCCCACCTACTAGGAAAAATGATGAAATCAGAAGAAGACAAAATATATTTGTAGTCCAGGAGGGATAGAAAAAAAGTTGAAATAAATCTACCCTGCGATTTTTCGACACTATAATTAAGAGAAAAATCGTAGGAATTCAATGAATGTGTTTTGGAAAAAATCGGTCCAGGAGAACAGGTGGAGAAAAGCTAATAATGGTAGCGAAAACACGTTTTTCAACGTTTTAGGTGCGAAAAAATTTTGTTTTTGGAATACAAAAAATAGTACGTAATAGCGCTTAAAAAGACGAAAATTACGAGTTCTGGGCAATTGAAATCGGTCAACAGGTTTTTGCAAAAAAAAATAAAAACCGCGAAATATGGCCATTTTTTGATATTTAATTACAGCGACTGTAATTATTGTACAACCTTGTTTCATGGCTTAAATTGTGGCTTCTGTTCGTGTCTATCTACAATAAAAATTTCATGCAAAAATAATTACAACTTTTCGCGTAAATCTCAAAAATGTAAAAACAGCCGTTTCAGGAAAAAAGTTTGTACAAGGCCTACAGTGGTGCTAGAATTATTTTGAAAAGCCTTATTTATTCTCGAAGAGTTGCTCTACCAACCCATTTTCATGAAAAGTTGGTGAGGTTCGATTTAATACCTCATAAACGCGTTTGAAAACAGGCACTTTTCTTGATTTTCAGAAAAAACACCTTTAGGCGAAGGGGAAGTGGAATATGGGAATATGGAATACAGATGCGAACAAGCAATGAAATTGATTAAAAGCAAAACACGGTCGCGAATAACGGATTCAAATTTGAAGAATTCTCTGCAGCTCTCAGTGACGAATTTGATACCGAACACATTAAAAAATTAGCAAAATCCAAACAGGCATTTTTATATTACTTATAGTTTGCAAGCAAAGACAACAGGCAGATCCAAGTTCCCAGCTGATCTCGCTTTAAGTGCCAACAATTACGGTTCAGACGTCCAGAGTTATCTTCGCCAAGCGATACTTTTACGACTATCATATGAAAAGATCACCCTTTCGTACAGGAGACGAATTCTGACTATTGTAGATTGGTGTTTCATAAAACTCGGCGCAAAGTAATTTAACTGCATGATTAAGTTATTCCTTCTCCTCTTCATATTCCATCCGTATCTCTATTTACCTAATGCCGGGTTTTCACTAGTAGAATTAGTGGTAGAGTATACTGGTCGAGTACTAACTATTCTGGGAACTCACCTAATGAAAACCCGGTTATAGTAGAGTAGAGTGGGATAGCACCGTGGTAAAGTTACTTTACCGCTTAAAAGTAGGCCAGTTACTCTACCACTAATTCTACTAGTGAAAACCCGGCATAAGGAGTAGGTTCGAGTTATATGGCGCATTAGAACTCGCCTCTCAACAAAATTGGCGGATGACATGCGAAAGGTTGGTCACCCCTGCCTTAGATAAAATAGAACATCATATTTTAATTGCTAAACTTTTAAAGTTTGTATATCAGGTTTTACCTTTGAATGGATAAGATCACAGGTTATTAACTTCCGGTGTTCCTTAGGGTAGCATCTAGGCCCTATTTATCCAATATATTAATCTTAGACCAGTCCGAGAAAATAGAGAATATCCCGCATCTGTTTACGCAGGCGACCTCAAAATATATAGTGTCACTAAGTCCAAACGGACAAATTCTTTATTCAGTCGAAACTCAGTGGATTACAAAGCGGGTGCCTCACTGGTTTCCAGCAAATGTCAAGTTACAAACCAAGTACTAATTAGAGCAAATTTGCCCCCTTTTTATTCCATGTACCCGAAATCAAAATTTCAACAAAAGTAGCCATCGATTTTCAAGGAACCAAGTACTTTTGAACAAGTAAAAATATCTCATTGAGTAATTTCCTTTCGATTCTACTCATGAGTATTTAATCGACTACTTTCCACCGGTTGTGTATCTCTAGGTGCAATGTTAACTAATTAGCTTAGCTCGAAAGATAGAAAAAGGATAAGATAGTTTAAGGGGAGTCTGGAGGATGCATGAGGAGACGGCGATGAACTCGCAAGGTCGCAAAACACTATAAAAACTTACACAGTAATTATACACACCCCAACCTACAGTACCTGTAATTTACCTAATTTTTAAGCTTAATTTGAAAAAAATTTGCTTTAATACACTATTATGCAAACGTACAAATCGCTTACTTTCAAATCATCAGAATTCGATGGAGTAATCTTCACCAAGTAAGCTCTATCATCATTCAAAAATACTCCATCAACATAATGTATGAAACCCAAGCATAAAATTTGCACAAAAACATGGGAATTTTCAATGACACGTTTTTTATGTCAAGTCGCATAATTCTCCTCAGTCGGTGGTTGCGCCATTAACTAAATCATGATCCTATCAACACAGTCAGTCAGCTGTGTTAAGTAATCTACACTGAATAAGAAACATGCGTAAGATCTCTTTACAGATGCCATAACATGTAATTATATCTTCCAGCTTAGTGTTGATCGATGGGTCCATAAACCGATAGTTTGTTTTGCAAACGATTGATTTATTCACGCAGTCACGATGCCAGTGATGTGACATTGCGCTCAGTTTATCAACTATTACGAAGTTTATAGTAGTTACAGCAATAAAAATTTAACATGTTATTTCTTATGATGCAAAAATACCTACGGGCTTTAGGTATTTCATGCGTGAGACAGTAAAAGTTTATGACAACCGAAATTTTTTGAATTTTGCCGTTTTGCACAACTTAGAAATCGAGCAGCTAAACTGCACCACTTACAACATTGGAGTACTCTTCAACTGAAGCAATCCGTCCATGTAGCATTCGATAGTTCAATCAAAAAAGTCACCGCATTCCTCTTCAGGACTTTTCTAATTGCTTCCATAATCCTTCCAACTAAGCTTTCTAACAAGCATTGTACTTTGATACAATCAAGGGCAGACTGAGGGCCGTAAACATCATCCATGGATACCTTTAACCGAGAGTCAAGGATTACCCTCACCCTCAAGCGATGGTATGATTAAAATGCTTAAACTTCAAATGCTGTATGATATGAGAAGTTTTAAGGCTTGGCAATTCTTCTAATATTTTCGAAGATCACTGCGATTTTGAATCGAGACTTATGCCCACGTTTTCGAATATGGATCTCTCGCTCCTACTTTCATGTCAATGTAATGCTCATTCTCAGTGAAAAGCTCACTAAAGGAGTGACCTAGGCTGATTTGCAATTTAGAGTTACCTTCGTTGATGCATACGGCTCTGAATCATAGGAGTTCCTCCCTAAGATTAATCTGTTGCCCTAATTAGCTACTCTCGCACTTTCTTTGTGAAATACTGCCGAACTTATCAGGTGAAATACAACGCACTTTTTATTGATGCCAATTCAGTATAAATGAAGGAATGATCATAAAAAAGTTACCATGGAACGAAGCGTGTTTAATCGTGGAAATGTTCTACTAAAACTGGCCCAACATTAGGGTAGCACAGTCAAAATTGTGCCATAACATTGGTACCAACAGCACTCCAACAAAGCCTATTCTATTTCATCTGGTGAGTAATTTTAGAACTCATAATTCGCATCTAAACCAGAAAGAACAGCTAGGAATAGTGTGGATGTACACCCCTCTATCTGAAACCTGTTTTGAAAGGACGTGTATAGTTATAAACCTCTTTGTCACACACAGCACAGTGTTACATTCTCCACCGCGATTTGCTGCTAATCCAGCTTATTTATATGCATTCCACTTGCCCTCGATGGTCCTGTGACCCGGTGGTAACCACTGAAGGCTGATTTTGAAGAGAGCTTCAGACAGCTTTCGGCCAGCTGGTATTTTATATACACCGCGTTTACTACTGTGATGGCCACTTTACTATTCGATAACAGAATTACCATAGCATCGTGTGATGACACAGTAAAAAGTAAGATCTTTAAGCTATCGCTGGAAGTACAAATTTCTGATGCTTCGTTAGTTCCATAAAAAAATTATCTACAAGCGAGTGGTGATAGTAGAAAGCAAATTCTTTATTAACGTCTCTGTTCCCTTAGAATTCTTCTTCATCACTTACCCTCGAACGAGCCGCTCAATAGCAAGTTTATGGTAGTAATTTTGGAGATTTTGGCGAGAGAGAGAAAATCTAGCGCCTATATCTGACTCTGATTTGTAGTCATTTAAGTATAAAACTATGTCATACTTAGTTTTTATCAGGCTGGAAGTTTCCCCATTCCATTGTTAAGTATTCTATCAATCCTGGCGTAGTATTCTGCTGTGACCACCTAGCAGTTCGATTCCCGTAGTCTCGAAGTAGAGTAGTAAATTCGGAGCGCTGCGGAGCAAATTTTGAGCGCTGTCAATATGTTCCCAAGAGGGCAAAAATTAAGCTTTAAGAAATTATATAGGGCGAAGAAAACTGGCAATTATCTTGGTGACCATAAAGGGTGCCAGTAGCATACTCGGTTTTCGTTCGATTACGTAGGTCAAGCAGCATTGGATGTGATTACTACTTAGTTGGGGTACCGCTTGGTAAAATAACACTTATGTTTGCCAATTACAAAAGTGAACAAAAATAAAAGCTTTTCGACACCGGAACTTATTCACATATCCATAGGCCGCTTCTAAAGGAGCATTGAATGAAGTGCTCCCTCTGTGAACATCCAATGTCAAAAAATATCTAGAACTGGTAGGTACAGGAAGGCAAGCGCTGCAAGCTTTTTAAGGAGCGTTCCAAAATTGCTATTGCAGCGCCCTTTTTCACACTGGGGAGGTACAGGGCAAGCTAAAAAGTTGCTGTTTTACGACGGACAAGGACACTGTAAACAGTACAACAGAAGAATATGGCTTACCAAACGCGAGTACTTCACCATTTCGTGTTGTTACTGTGCAATTTAAAATCGTGTTTGAATAAAATGAATTTCACTATCATCGATTACTAACATAAATCTGTAGTAAGCATATACAGGGCACAGGAAAGCCAGGAAATTTCTGTATAAGTATATATATTTTGTTTAATCTTTTCATGATTTTAAAATGTTTTTAACAAAACACTTTCATCCATTCCAGAATTTTTGATTTATATTAAAATCCTCAATTTCTCCGGACCCCTGTCCTCCACTACGATGGCTTTTTTAATTTCAAAATCTAAAATGCACGTCCTTCAAACAATAAAAAAACAAATCTCAAACCTAGATAGAAACCGTATAATCAAAAACCTTTGCTGCCAACAAGTTTTATTCTTTCCGTTGAATTTGAACTTAAGCCTTAAGCTGAAAAAAAACTGTGCAACAATTG
Organism: Thereva nobilitata; assembly: GCA_963855945.1. Lineage (NCBI taxonomy): Eukaryota > Metazoa > Arthropoda > Insecta > Diptera > Therevidae > Thereva > Thereva nobilitata. The sequence continues at coordinate 50,123,119 of OY979694.1, read as the reverse complement.
CATTTCGTACAACGACGTTAGAAAGCAGAAAAATCAATATTTTGATAGAGTTTTATGTTCGTTCATGTTCTCAGAAGCTATGATATCATCGTTTTTCCTACCCAAAAAAAGTTTCAACTCTCCTTGAACAAATCAGCAACTGCACATCTAATCCAGATTTGTGAGACGACATGCAATACCCTTAAGACCATTTCAGACTATGTTTATATCTTACATGGTACAAGTTGAAACCCAAAAGAATTTATTCCTGAAGTGAAAAGGATGTTGAACAACGTGCGAGTATAAAAAGGTAGGATTAAAAGGCTTTGTTATTTGGATATATAGGATGGGCGAAAATGCCGACAAAAAATATATCAGAGTTAATAAAAAAACAAAGTTTATAAAACTTCTGAAAGAGACTCCGTTGTACTGGAACGTCCATCTTATTTAAGTTGTGCCATTTTTGGTAGGTAAGGAATTTTAATTTAAACTTAAAATTTTCATATTGAAGAATCTGTGATTTTTTTTGTTTTCTTTTATGTGAAAAAACAGAGCTTAGCAATCACCCTTTGTACCACCAGTCTGCCAAGCCGTTCAGGACATGGTGCAATATCTAGTAGTAAGCTTGATTTGAAGGATAGGTCACGGAACGTCTCGTGAGGGGGGCGTGTTGGAGCGGACGGCTGTGAACTCTACTATTGCAATCTTGGATGTTGTACGAGTTCGGAAAAACCGATTGCGGAAGATTGTTCCTCAGCCCAATTGTTCTATTTATAAACGAACTTCTAGACGTTAGTGTGTGCGAAAAGGCGGATTGAAGGTGTGACGATAAGTCGGGCGGACTTGCCTCGTGTTGCGGGAAAGATATTGCCGTGCAGGTAGGAGGACGATAATTCCAGAGGGACAGACGCAAATGTAAAAGCGATACAATTTGAAAAGGCTGCTACATCCCTGCGGTGGCTCATAGCGTTAATGGAGATACACAAGCTATCATTCCCGATGATCTGAGTGGCGCTACAAACAAAGAGCGATTCTTACGATTTGGTTTCTCACATTGAAAAGGAAAAAGAAAATTTGATCATTGTGCTCTAAGGACGATTTGCAAGAGTTAAATCAAAGAATGTTACCTTGTGCGTTTGATATTGTAAAGAAACCACCCATAATAAAGTGCTATCATCTGGCAAGATTGAGTCTGCACTCTACAGAGCTTGCACCCTATTACCATTTGTTTGATCTATGCATTTAAGTAATTTTAGGTCTGTGAAAATTACTGGGAGCAGTCAACCAAAAACTGCATAAATGTTACTGCGATATCTTTATGACTAAGTTGGTCAAGGGTTATGGTTCAAACCGGATTTTAATTCCAAAAGTTATCACTGCGCGCTGGCGTCAATGTCTAACCTGATGGATCCTCGAATATGACGTATTCCATCTCTCACTCACAATCTCCTGCTACCACCTTCAAGTGGTGACGCTGTAACTCCGAATGGATCCTGGGCAACTCCTAGCAGCGAAAAATAGGAGAATGAATGCAATAGGTGAGAGTGAGCACAACCTTCAAAGCCAAACATATAAATTTCGCACGCAATTTTTGAATTTTGATAGATCGGATATTATTGAACCCGGCCGTCACATGACGTTAACCTCTCTTCTTGACGTCAATGTAATGTTAACGATATAATTTTTGACTGAGAAGGCAACTTCCGTTTCATACAACTGTTTTCGTGGCCAATTCTGAATTCACTCGTACCTGCTCGAATCCCCAGAACGGGAGAAGATAATTTTCACTTCAAAATCTCCGGAAGGAGAGCAAGGAAGTTTCACTTCAAAAAATGCAAATTCCTGAAAAGAAAAATTGAGTTTCGGGGGTATATCCTAGAGAAGGGCAGTATAAAACCATCGATGAAAAAAATCGCTGCGGTAAGAAACTTCGCGACGCCAAGAAGTGTGAAACACGTTCAAAGCTTCCTCGGGCTCACTAGGTTTTTGAGAAGGTTTATTAAAAGTATCATTAGAAGCTATCACGAACAAGGGCACGTTAGCAAGAGTAAATTGGAAACAGTAGATACTAAGACAAGAATTCTTTATAAAAAACTTGGCGAAGAGGTTGTGACGAATTGCGTCTCGTACATCCACGCAGCTCGGAAGGAAGGCCGGCAAGAAGGACTAATCCAATTAAAAAGATGAACTCACCGTTGATCATCTTGGACCCCTGTCCTCCACTACAATGGGCTTTAAATATGTACTATTCGTCGGGATAGACGCCTACATCAAGTTTTGCTGGATGTACCCAGTAAAAACCGTAACCACAGAAAAAACACTGAAGAAATGGGATTTGGAATGTGAAACCAGAGACTTAACTATCTATCTATTACAGATAGTTAAAGTTAAGTCTGTGGTGAAACATTCGGAGATCCCTATCGAATTATTTCTGATAGAGAACCGCCTTCACCTCTAACAACTTCAAGAAGTATTGTCTGAGAAAGGGAATAATCCACTTTCTAATGACCACAGGAGTTCCCAATGGAAACGGACAAGTGGAACGACTAAATCGAACTATTATTATCTCTATTTTGTCGAAGCTAGTTGTAGGAGAACATTTGAAATGTTTCAAGTTTGATCCACTCTTGCAAACAATTCTTAATTCGACCGACTCTCACGCGCCACTGGGAAAACCCCTTTCGAATTTGTTCAAAAAATACTTTTGTTTTTTAAAAATGCTTAAATTTTTAAATTAGTTTTTTCGTTTTATGTTTTGATTTTTTTACATTTGTTTTTTGATTGTTTCAACGCTAGCTAAGGCCCAAAACACATTCGGCGCTGCATACTTCACGCCGCAAGCTCCAAAGCTTCAAATCAACTAGAATTCATTAATGCTGCCTCATTGACCGCTTCTTACTTCACGCTGCAATGAAGTATGAAGTAGGCTTCGAGAAATTTTGACAATTTGTAATATGCGGCGTAAGTGCTGTCAACTTTAGAAAAAGGAATTGTAAAAACTGGAGACCGTCTGCACTGAATAAAATTAAAAAAAGGTCAAAAATGTTTTTATCAAAATAGTGTAGTAAAAAAAGGCCAAATAAATGAAAAGATGGGTATAGTCTGGTAACAGCAAGATTATGATTTTATCCTGTTTGGGATATCACCAGGAGTATATTGTTAAGTTTCGGACCTCGAAAAACTTGTGCTACTTTTTTTATAAGCAATTAAAGTTTTTTTTACCACGTTTTTCGAGCTTAAAATGTGAATTACTCCGGTTCTGTAAGTCGGATCGGGGCAAAGGTCCCGACATTTTCTACCAGATCTGATAAAAAATTCCGAAAAAAGGCAATTGTTATTATTTGAGTTATAAACAAATTAAAAAAAAGTAACCAAAACTACATTAAAAAGATTTTTTTTAATTGCATTAGAAAGGTGGCATCGAGACCTACATTTTGAAAAAAGAAATTTTCATTTTGGATTTAATGGCATAAAATGGCGAGCATTATGGCCAACGGATTCAATATTTTGACACCAATTTTTCAGGGTCTTTTTATAACATCAAAAAGTATATTTTTTGAAAGTTCAATGCAAATTGGTCTAGTTGACTGTCTTGGAAAAAATACTGTTTTTTCTCGTTTTTTCACTTTTGTAGGTTATGTATGTACTTCGGAAACTTGAAACCAACGAAGATTTATTGGAAATTTTATAACGAAGAAACTGGTGTTTAGTTTGCCCCCATCCGAGTTAGAGAACCAGAGTAATTCACATTTTAAGCTCGAAAAACGCGGTAAAAAAACTTTAATTTTTTATAACAAAAGTAACACAAGTTTGTCGAGGTCCAAAACTTAACAATATACTACTGGTGATATCCCAAACAGGATAAAGTCATAATCTTGCTGTTACCAGACTGTGCAAATTAAAATGCTTTTTTTACTGCACTAAAAGTATTAATTTTGATTAATTTGCACGGTACACAATATCTTAAAAATTTAAAATTTTTTTGTTCATCTCAGTACATTTAAATGTCAACAAGAATTCCGTCAAGTTTCTGTTGGTTTTTGCAGCTTCGAATGTAGCTGCAGTGGCTTCGAATGTAGTGAAGTGTTTTTGGCCTAAGATTGATTTTCTTCGTAGAGTAGTTTTATAATATAAACAATGTACAATGTATATTCTAAAACTTCTCAGATTTCTTGAATACTTTCTAAACTACAGTAGATTGAATCTTGAACAGAAGTAATGTTTGACGCCAAGATGAAGAAAGGAAAAAACTGTCAGTTGGTGAAGCTTTTAGAGAAAGAAATGGTCAAAGAGTTCAACCATTCGAGGGATGAAAGTGGGCGAAGGCCAAACAAATAAATAAAATCCAGGAAGAAAGCCAAAAACCATACAATTTAAGGAGAAAGCGAGCAAAAATTACACTGTTCGCGACTTAGTGCCCATTAAGGGAACCCCGGGTCTAAATTTTATTCCAAATTCTTAGGGCCTAATGAGGTAACCGCTATCAACGGCAAAGATTGGGCGATATCGAAGTCAGACAAGTCATGCAGGACTTATCGAAACTAACTCCTCAGCTGATAATATAAAACCATGGGTCCTTATGGAGAAGGACATTTCTTCTGAGACAGACGAATACCAGGACGACCGTATGTGGGACCAATCGACGATAGAGAGAATTGTGATTAACCATAAGAGTCGGACACTGATAGCTATGACTATGAGTGAAGCTCATAGTAATTATTGTAAATTTACTTAGTTTTTAGCAAGCGTGACGATTGTACTCTTAATAAAATAAATTGTAATATTTTAATGAATCTGTCTCACGTTTTATTTTTGGATACAAACAAGAATTCCCACATACATATAATGTTCTCTACTAAAAATGAATGTCTCCAAGCAAACCAAAAAGGTCTATAATATTTTAGTATAATAAAAAATCTTCATTAACAAAACCTTATTTCTCCATCATATTCAAACGCTTTTAGCTACAAGAAATCGATGTAGAAGAACAAATTAGATTTTTGCTATTAAATTTTGAATGCGGCTCTATAGCATTTTTGGTGCAGACAAGTTCCATTCTAAATATACCTACAATAATTATCTATTAAAGCAACAAATGTCACATTAAAATCTTAAGATATTCCTCGCGGATTTACTCAGAACTTTATTACTAAAAAAAGCAACAGCCGAAATCACATTATCATTTTTGGTGTCCTTCTTAAAAGGTCCTAATTGATTTAATTTAGGTTGACAAAAATTGAAGGGAACTTGAATTTGTATTCCTAAAAATACTCGCGCAATTCGTCCTTAGTAATAAAAGAAAAAGTTTCCCAATAACAAAAACCGAGGGCTACGCTGGAACTGATTTAAAGAAGGATAAGACCAGGTCCCTTTCTTATCGATTAAAGACATCAAACCACCATGAAATATTTCGGCATTTTATTAGGCTTGTTTCGATTACAAAATAAGATTGTATTACACCCAAACTACGCAGTTCCAAAATACTTCAATATTTTCATTACCTCCACCCCCCAGAATCTCATAAATTCGTAAACCCCAAGCAATTAAGCCGAATCCCCAAAATTTGCGCATTGTTTTATATGAAAATTTTCCTCCCCACAGAATTTCACATTTCCACCCTCTTACCAGAAAAACTTGAAAAATTGGTTGAGTTATTTTCATCAGGCACCCTAAAAATAGCTTCTAACAATTTTCTCCAGCAAAATTCTCTGCTCCAATATTAATGCTTCTAATAAAAATTTTAAAATAAAACGCGAATGGAAGGCGCGTAGCATCCAGATTCAGGTAAAGCTCAGGTGAGAGACTCTGGGAAATTTTTGCATTCAGCCAACAGGCGGGCAAGTTGCAGAAGGTGAGGTTTTAAATTGCTCCCACTTGTTGTGGTGAACAACAAATGGGAGCTGGGCACAAAATGCAGCTCGAGTCACGTCTGACGATGCAACTTATTGCTTTTATTCGCTGTTTGAAGCTGCATCTGTGCAGCAGCGCGCCCGTATCCGCATTAATTCCGTTGGGATTATTGCAAGGAGATTTGCAGCAAAGAAGACGACACGTCGAGGCCCCTTCACGGAATCCGATTAAAGCAATTACAAGCGAGTGTGAACATTTATTAAGAAGGCCACTACTATGCGGTGTGATAACACATTTTCAAACAACAACGGGACTTTAAGGGATTTTAATCTTAATCCGCTTTACTTTATGCTGCAAATTAGTGCTATGCTCGGCTCGCAAGCCCCTCGTTTTTCAGTCTAGCAGAGGGTCGCTTCTGGAAGGGTTAGAGCATCGGGTCGGGTTTGTTAAAGCTGGTGTGTACAAGTAGCAAGTCAGCATTGGGACCATAATTCATTCGAGTCTTCGTTATTACCCTTGTCCGATAAGAAAAAGTGAATATCGGGTTTATCCAGCCTTGTACAATCAATAACGCTGGGAAGAGTGAAATATAATCTGTAATAATTTAGTGCGCAGCCAGACAGTGGTTTGAGCGGTTTCGATATTGTATTTGCGTAGTCCAACCTGGAAGAGAAGCAATATGCGTTAGTAAAGCCTTGACATAAACAGATAGGGTGATTCTTTATTTAATCAGAAACCAGCTTTTAAGCAACTTTTAAATATGGCGATGTTTTAATATTTAGCATTAGAATTAATTACCAACTTTTATCTACAATGTTATTGTAAAAAATAGGGACCAATTGTACGACAACGAATATTTTGAATTGTCTGAAGGCATCAATATACAGGGTGTACTGTCATAGCTTGTCAAGCGGTTAATGGTAATGATTTTTACGGTTTTAGGTGTTTCAAAATACTAAAAACAGATCAGTGAATGGCACCTATTTTTGAATGGTAAAAAATAACAAAAAACCAAGGCAGATCCAGTCATCCAAGAAATTTTCAGGAAGCTTTTTAGCATGTTAAAAAAGTTCAGAAAAAGGGACTTTAACGATCTAATTTTTGAGTTAAAGTGAAATTCGTGAGAAAAAATTATTCATATTTCTTTTGACAAATAAGCCCCTTTATTTCCCATCACATACTATTGCTTTTATTAAATGAAATCCGCATTCCTTTTTGTTTTTTTTGTCGATCATTTTTCGTCTACTATCTACCATTAACCGGTTGACCAGCTGTGACGGGACACTCTGTATACTAAAATGGCTGAAAAAGTGTATTATCGAGTTGCTTGAAATTTACTTAGAAAGTATAAATTTCAAAGACGTCGGAATAAGTTGATACTACGGAATAACCTTCAGGGGGAGTCACTGCGTAGTTTTAGAAAGGGGCAAAGAGCTAGCTCACATGTATCGACTACACCTGCAGTCGAAAGTATGCCATGTCACAAAGCGCGTGAAAATTTTTACAAAAGTACAAATCGTTGTGTGCAATATGGAGGGTGCTTCTGGAGTTATGTTGAATATATATTACTCATCAATTAACTTATTTTTCAATAGTTGCATGTTTTTAACGTGGAAACAAAAACCCCCTGTATTTGTTATTGATTTCTAATCACATCAATCGTACATTATGAAAATAGTTATAATCCCAAGAGATCCCGTCCTGTGTGAAGTTGCAAAATTAGTAGAGTAGTGTCAAGTTTCAATATCAAAAAAGAAAACCGTCGGATTTTTTCAGCCGTAAGCTCTGAGTCATTTCTTCTGCCTCATAATAAGTAATTTTATTTTTCAGGAACTCTGAAGCCAGACATCTTTTTACAAAGAAAAGATATTTTCTTTCTCGTAAAGAACAATTTAAAAGATAAATTTAGTATTATTGAAGATCAGCGCCCTCGAAAACCCCCATATCGATGCCTGATTGTAAGAACTAGGTAACTCCAAATTTTGTGATTTTGAGTTATCTATAGTTTCATGTAGTCAATATCAATCAGTATTTAATGCAAAGATCCGGCAACTTGTTAAAGCAAACTAGCAACATCTATTAGACAATGTAAAAATTGGACAAATGAAAATACCGCGCTTATTATCATGTTACGGATAGGTAACTAGAGAAATTTATTTTTTACAGAATTCTGAGTTGCTTAGTTCTTGCAATCAGGCGGCGATATAACGAGTTCCATGAAATTTGGCTGATTTATTAAGCAAAACCGTCCGCCATTTTGTTTTTTTTTGAAAATTGATGGCGGATTCTTAATCATCGCCCTCGAAAGCCCCCCAATAATAAGTTTCATGAAATTTGGCTGATTATTAAGCAAAACCGTCTGCCATTTTGTATCCGCCATTTTGTTTTTTTGGAAAATTGTTAGCGGATCCTTAATCAGCGCCCTTAAAAACCATCAAATACGAAATTTCATATAAAAAAACTACTTTTAGATGCTAAAAAGACTTTTGACCAGGTTTTCGGGATTCTGAACCACTGTGATATGCTACGTTCACATGTTCGTTGGTATGCATGATGTCAGCACTTTCATTGAGAAGCCGTTCAAAGTTTTCTTTCCATCTTGGACTAGGGTTTTCCATAATACCGACATTTTTATCCTTGCATAGGGTCGTCCTTGGTTTGTAGGCAGCAGTAATCGTTTTGACTTCCTGGTAAGCACATCTTATTATTCTAGAATTTGTCATAAATAAAATATTTCTTTTTTCTTTTTTCTACAGAATTTATCTGCGGCATGTCTTTTTACACTGTACATATATCTCCATGGCCTTGGTTAACGATGGGGTAACCGAAGAACTTGTGAAATAACGGACACTTGCAGTGGTACAAAAATTACGTGCACGAAGATATGGATGTAAGAGTGTCTGCCGAAAGACAGGAAGGAAGCCACAACTTGTGCTATTCAAAGAAAAGGGATAAGCTATATTGTGAGTCAGGATATAAAATATTTGTAACCACCATAAAGATTAAGCTGGATCCTATATCAGAAAAAGGACTAGGGAATACGAAGTTGGCTTCTGAAGAGAACGTCAACCACTGACCAACGTTTCACATAGAAAATCGCTCCTAGAAAAATGCTGAGAGAAACATGTATCATATATATATTTTCATAGACTTCAAGCAGGCATACGACTCCATCCAAAGAAAGAACAAATCCTACTCGAATTAGGTGTGCCAGCCAAACTAGTACGTCTGGTAGGCAAAAAAGCTCGGGTAGGAGGTCAGAACACTCGAACAAAAATCTTCCTAGTTAATCAAGGGCTCAATCAAGGGTATGAGTTGGCGCCTTTACTATTTAACCTAGCATTAGCAGCAGTCATTAGAAAGATGTCCTTTCCTTCCTATGGCGCTACAGCCCATATCAAGTCTTGGTCTCCTCTAAAGATTTCCTCCTGGCTGTACGATTTCTAGAGGCTTGTTTCCAGTTGCGGTTTCCTAGGATTATACCTGCCTGCTGCAACTGCGTCCTTCCAGCTTTGTCGGTCTACCTACTGGTCTATGACCTAGTATATCCCCAAATACTTTTTTTTGTATCTTGTTTCGTCCATTCTTGCAACATGTCCTGCATACCTTAACCTATTAATCTTGATGTAGATGACTAATTCAGGTTGGTTTGTATATTTGATGCAATTCATCATCATGTGCCCGAACAACTAAGCGTTTGGCTGAACGTCTGGTGCAAACTGGGTCCACAAGCGATGTCGCCAGAAGTGGCCAAACTTGTACTGTTTGTTCGACCGAGAATATCGCTGCGGTGGCCGAAAACGTCCGAGGGAGTGCAAAAACATCGACAAGAAAACGATGCAATTTGGCATCAGCAGACAGACGTTCGTTGCGTCGAATTTTGTTGAAAGACGTGAAGATGCTCTTTCACAAAGTGCAAACCGTTCATCAATTTCTGCCTGCTGACCGTCGAGTGAGGTTAACTTGTTTCAAATCTGTCTTGGTACAGACGGTTTAATCTCAACGATAATTGACCCGATCACAGTGGTGTTAAAGAAGAAAACCAAATTCATGTGGTCATCACAGTGCGAGGAAGCCTGTTTAGAAGCGAAAGACTGTTTAGTCAGTCTATACGCCTATACTTACATGTACAAACTTCGTCTACTCTTTCGTGATAAATACTGGTTATGGTCTAAGTGCAGTCCTCACATATTATATGGACGAACAGGATAACGGTATTGCGTACTTAAGCAGATCATTGAACCGAACCGAGAGTAATTATTCAACAACAAAACGAGAATGCCTTACCGTACTTTTGGGCGATTGAGTAATTACGCACAAGTTTTACAGCACTTACGGACCATGCGTCCTTCGTTTTGTTTCATTACCTGAAGGGTTCCACATGTCAACTGGCCCCATGGGCAAGTAGATTGCAACAAATAGCACCTTTTACCGGACATATTGCTGCGATCAATTACAGCCGTAGATTTTCTCGAAGACGGCTCTACACTCCGCGAGCGCTGGTACCAGCTTATGTTAGAGCAAGTGGAGAAGAATCCCAAACGGCAAACTCGGCAAATAGTCCATTCAAAATCTGTGTTTGAGTGTCAAAACATAACACCGTTTTTTGGGTCGCTGATTACGAAAAGCGGGGTCACGCAGTCCTAAAATATGGGTGTCGCCCTAAAAATTAAAAAAAAACACCTTTTTAAGGGTTTTGCGCGATAATTTCAATAATAATCAAAAAAATGCAATGAAATTCACTTTTTCAGTATTTATTTGCGAAAGTGCTTGATTTATACCAAATCAAGCCATTTTTTTGATAAAGGATAATCCTAAAGGGTTAAATCCACCCTTAAATCGACTGAAAATAAAAAAAAATTGTAAAAAATTGTTTTGAAACTGTATGCTTCAAATTCGATTGAATGCGGCAGGCAACAGTACATTATTTTCAACAACCCCTACAATTTCAAAAATCAGCTTAAAATAAAAAAAATTGATGTTATGTTTTCACATCCCCCGCCGTGTTTTGAATGGAGTAAAACTTTGGAAGCACATACAACCGAAATACCCGGACTTGGCTCACCAGGATTTTGTCTGGAAAAGAGTATTACCCAAAGCAGAAAAAAAGAAATCTTGGATAGAGGCATACGATGTTCCAACCGCAGGACACGGAGGGGTCAAGAAAACGTACGGGCGAATTGCCCAACGATTTCCTGACCGAAAATGAAGAGCGATGTTGCATCATATGTCAGACGATGTACAACGTGTCAAACGACCAAGCCAGAGCGTAACAGACCGGCCGGTTTGACGTCTTCTTGCGTGGTCCGCAGTCACTCCTAGGAATGTGTATGTATCAACTTCTTACCCAGATCTACCGCGGATGTGAATATATCTTAAGCATTGTAGATTACTTTAGCAAATTCCGCTTGGTTTTCCCTTTACGTTCTGCTACGGCCCCATCTATCTGACGCATTCTAGAAGAATAAGAATTCTTAATCTTTTGCGTTCCTAAGGGTCTAATCTGCGATTACGGACAGCAGTTTAAATCTAAGGAATTTGAAGGTTGGACTTAAAAATAAAAAAAAATCAAATAGTACAAAAATTAAATGAGACGAATTACGAATAACTAAAAAAAACAACCTTTGACAAAGTTAAAATTTGTAGCACTATTAGTTGTTCAATTGGTTAAAAACTTTCGACAGTTTAAGTAGGCAACAACCAACTCCTCACTGCAGTGAAAAGAAAAGCAATTAGTTTCATGTTAAACGTTCCGGAGAATAAGTTTGTATGCTGTGCCCAAAATCGAAAAACCACAGCACACAGAAGTGTCCCTGAATCCGAAAGTGTGCATCCGTGATTGCTTTGCGAAATATCAGACGTTAAAACTTAAGTGGCACTCCTATCAAGTTTCGGAGAATCGTTTCGCTTCAACCCAACTGTGCACTATGAAATTGCATTGTTTGTCTTTCAGATTCTGGGATAATGGTAGTTATTTGTAAAAGCATTTCCAGAATTGCTGATCATTTTATTAAAGCAACATTTTGATTACAAAATTCCCACAATAACACCACCGAATATTCATCAATTTCAAAAGAACAATCCCACCACACCATCAAAAAGATGAAACAAACCAAGAAAATAAAGGCAAAAGATAACTGATTCAATTCACCAATCTCATCAAAACGAAAATAGTTGATCATTTCCAGTCCTTCACCATCGACTCCAAATGGACAACCGAATTACATAAAGGTCCTTTCATGGTGAAATTGCGTCTGAATTATAAATATTTGGATAAAGAATCCACATCTGGAATGAATTCAATTCTCGGTAGTCATTATCCAAATCTCATAACATCACGCCTGTCTAATGGTCAGCTATCACCAACGTATCATCTTTCATCATGGTTTAAATAATCATGAATTGACCAAGGGAAACCGCTCATACCTGTTCCAGCCCAGATGGTGTTAATACGGTGTTGAAAAGGGTTTTTTGTATTTATTTATGAATTATGAAATTTATTAAAAAGAGGATAATTAAAAAGGGTATTTAGAGCCCTTTTGCCTGCGAACAATGAGGTCTTTAACAAGGTGCTTCCAATAAGTCTTCCAAATGGTACTGTAAAAGCTTATATTTCTTGCGCAATCGCAAGGCTAATAATGTTCTATATATAAAAAGAGCTTTATTAATCGGACGAACAGTAATTTTTGCTAGCCTTAAGTTTATCAACAAATTGATAAAGGTCGGTTTTAATTACACCAATAATAAATGTACCGCGATATCATGCAAAGTTCATTTTATTTTTGTATTTAAATTTTTTTTAATCGTTTTAAAGGCTTAGAATAAACGAAGTCGTTGTTTAGTAGACCTTTGAAACTTTTTATGGAGAAAATGAACGAAAATGGATCTATAAAATAATGTCACAGGTTTCGTCTGTTCTTACTTAATGTAACCCCTTCAAACATTGTTTATCGAACAGCTGGACTTAGGGTAGCTATTAGGGTGGTCCTTTTTTTAACTTTTTCGATTTTTTTGCAAGGCACCCCCTCAAAATATTCGAATGGATGAAAAACGGGGAAATGTGAAGTTTGAGGCAAATCCGAAGATATTTAGAGGTCGCTACCGGCGGTCAAAGTTTCGAAAAATGTGATTGCATTTTTTCCCGTTTACCCACCCCTGAAATATATTATCCAAGCCTGACCCTAAAAATATTAATACATATTTAATAAACCTTTCCAACAAGCCAAATTTCTAAGCCTATAAGCCTTGGGTAATGGGTTTTAGGGCTGTTTGACAATATTATACAGATAGTTTTGTTGTTTGGCTTTCGCTTTAGATATTCACGGACCCAGGTTTCTATGGCGTACCTCCGCTTGGAAAAGATAGGTAAACGATTCTTTTAAGCCCAGTTTCCACTGTACAGTTTTTTGCGTAGAGCTAGAGAAAACTTTCGCGTAGAAATGCGCAGAGAATTGCATACACCGTCTAGAGCTCTACACGTGCGCTCTATACACGCTCTACTCAGAAGTTTTTTCTCGTACAAAACTCTACAGTGTATACGAAATTTTTTGGCGTTTGGTAGAGCTCAATATCTACTCTACGCTCTATCAAGCATGTTTGATAGATTTTTTCTCTCTACAGTATTCATTCTATTCATTTGCGTTTCGATTGCGCTTCGAATTGGTGTATTTAGGCGTGTTAAATAGCATAAATAAAACCGTACCGAAATATAGCGGAGAATAGCATCGGCACCAAAAAAATCACGTGGCAAATATGATAGCACTTTGTGGACAAAAGAAAACACTTTATATTGCATTATTCGAAACATATAGTGATTTATGGAATGTTGCAAGTCAATTGTATTGTTTTATTGTAATTAATTTGTTTTGGATTTACAAATTGAGTCCGCGCCCACGAAATAAAATTAAATCTACGGCCACAGCTGCGCGCTCTGGTTCTACCATACACAGTATAGACAAATGGGTCTACAGTGTAACCTACAGTCTGTAGAGCGCATGGTAGAGCTCTACTCAAAATTTCCCTACACCAGCTCCACGTAGAGCGGTAGAGTGGTAGAGACGCTCTATAGTGTACACACTGCAGATAGAGTCTCTACACTATACGCTTTACACTTAACCGAAAAAACTCTATAGTGGATTCTTTGCTTTAGAGCTACTGCATCTGGGTTCACAAACTGCAACTTCGGGTGGTCCTTCTTCAGAAAATAGTCATATTTCGCAGTTTCTACCTGTTGACCGATTTCAATTGTCCAAAACTCATAGTTTTTGCCTTTTTAAGCGCTATTACCTATTATTTTTTGTTTTCCAAAAAAACAAAAACGTGAAAAACCCTGTTTTCGTTACTATTATTAACTTTTCAATTTGTTCCCATGGACCGATTTTATGCAAAACTCATTCATTGAATTCCTACAATTTTTCTCTTAATTATAGCGTTCAGAAATCGCAGGGTAGATTTATTTCAAAAAAACTATCCCTCCTGGACTAATATGTGAAACTTCATTGTCTGTTGGTCAATCTTTAGTGGATGGATTGGAAAATTGAATATTGGAGGATACATATGTATAACTTATGGCGTAAGTTCTCTATAAATATCACGAACTTCGTAAAATTCTTGATTTTTTATAGTCAACAAAGTCAAAGAAATGAGCCGATAATTTAAATATTAGTGATAGTACAGTCATTTGGTTCTAAAAAAAAGAGGTTACCTGGAAAGTTTTCCGGGGGTTTTGAAAATGGGTAATTTTATAGATTTCGATGTGCTCTTTCCAATTTCAACTTTGCCACCCATGTTGGAAAAATAGCGCCTAAAAGCAGTTTCTTGACAATATCTCCTTTCCGAGTCATTTTACGACAAAAACATTTGTATACAAAATAGAACTAGAGAAAATTTCCTACAATTTATGTAAAACCCTTTTTTTCGTCAAATCAATAGTTATGGCGTACGACAAACGGTAACATTTAATTTTAACTAAAATTGAATTATAAAATTAACTTAAATCTAAAAACGAGGAATGCGTCGCCTTTGTGTCGGGCCCCTTCTATAGAATAATATTTAGTCTGAGTTTGCATTTATAGAGCCATGGCTTCTAATGAAGTAAACTGCTTCATTTGTGCTAATCAATTGCAAGAAAGTGAAGTGATGTACGCGCCCAACATTCTCATTTAGACATCATTGTTTTTTGTGCGCTGCTGAGATGACAAAACAAAAACAGACACTTTGCAGCACTCGTACGCCAAAACTATTGATTTTACGAAAAAAAGGTTTATTACATAAATTGTAGTAAATTTTCTCTAGTTTCATTTTGTATATAAATGTTTTTATCGTAAAATGAGTCGGAAAGGAGTATGAGGTAGCAAAGTTGAAATTTGGAAAGAGCACATCGAAATCTATAAAATTACCTATTTTTAAAACTCTCGGATAACTTTCCAGGTAAAACTACCAAATGGCTGTACTAGTTCTATTGTTGATCTCGCTCGTTTGAATAAGCGCATTAATGTTGTGCGAAAAAGTGTGGCTGATGAGCCATCAACATTAACTCAATGAGGGTATCTAGTATCTACACTGGTATTCTTTCAGCGGTTACCGAACCGGTTTTTAGGAGAGAGGTATAGAAAGGACAAGAGGGAAATGTATGTAAAACCGGTTCGGTAACAGTTGAAGGAATACCAGTGTAGATACCCTCAATGTCGTTCTCAACAATTAGGACTTTATCATATGAAAAGTTGTCGGAAATTTGCGTGTGTGGATCTGGTTCACAGGATAAAAAACGGGGAGCTTGGAATAGGAGTAATTAGAAGGCGTTTTAGAACAGGATCTACCAGAAAAAAGATTTTAAAACAAGAAGAATAATGAAGTTTTAATTCTACAGGAAATTGTGAATGGAACAAACCATACAGCTATATCAGGCATATATGGAAAAGACAAGTTGTGAAAAATATGAAATAATTATAGTACAGCCCCCAGAGATTTCTTCTGACAAAAAAATTGTATGGTAATGAAATTTGGTTTGGAGTCAGTGTTCCAATAACGGAAAAGGTATCTGATGAGTTCCGGGCCGTGCTTTGTGAAAATCAAGAGAAAATTCGTTTGAACGGATTTTCCGACGCTTTCCCGGCCGTAACTCGGGAGAAACGTCAAAATTGTAAAGATGTCAACAGAACAAAAATAAAGCTATAAAAATTCTGGACAAAAAAGCCTCATGAATTTTTTACGTAAAGTCAAAGGTTTTCTCGGAAAATACTTTAGAGCATCATAATAACGCTCGTGTTGAAAACGCCCGATATGAACAAGAGAGAACATTGTTCAAGTTGTGACTGATATTACTCAGGCTCTACTGAACGGATTTAGACAAATCAAACGGTGTATTATAGGGGAAAACCTAAGCTTTCAGAATCTTATGCATATAAATTTTTCATAACGCAGAAACTTCTATAAATGGCCGCAACTATTGGTTTTCCTAGAACAAGTTTTTGAAGCGACTATACTAAAAATCAACGCAAATTTCTCACGTAGTCCTGTACCAGTTTTGAAGCTCATAGTATGTTACTCGATTTAAGCTTAATCATCTTTTCCTTACTTATCTCGTTTTTGAAAAACAGATTTTTGAAAATCAACGAGTACGAGAACTTCTTTCTGGTTAAATTTCCTATTTTTCGAGCATTTTCTTTTAGGTATTTTTCTATTCAAAACATTAAAATATTAAGAAAAAATATATATCCGAAATAATTTTTCATTTATCTGCTTCAGATTTCCGATCGAAAGTCGGAGTGGATGAATTTTTTTCTTTACCTTTCATTTTCCGATCAAACGTGAGGTTCTCCGAGAAAAGAAGCTTTTCAGTTGACATTTTCATTTTTGTTCTCTTAACTTTTTTTCAATTTCAACATTTTTCCCGAGTAACGGCCGGGAAAGCTTCGGAAAATGCGTTGAATCGAATTTTATCCCGATTTTCACAAAGCTCGTCCCGGAACTCAAAGGTTACCTTTTATCCTATTGGTAAACTCCCCCCATACCAAATTTCATTAACTTACAATTTATTTTGCAGTTTTAGTGATTTTTTTACTCTGAAAGCTGTATTTTGTATTAGTATTAGTAGTATTATGTATGTATGTATATCCCAAAAAAGATAGTTTTACCTAAAAATTTTGACAAGGATCTACAATGTTGACAGAGCAAACAATTCAATAAATAGTGCTCAAAAAAGTTACCATTTGGTGTGAATTATAAGCCCAACGAATCACCAAAATTATTGAAAAAATATGCTGATGAATACATTATCATCAATCAAACATCAATCATCACTGAAATGACAAATGGCTTTTTATGGCCAACAGTTAATGGATCTAACATATTAAAGCTCATTTTTATACGCTTTATATTAGCTTCACCTGTATGTATGTATGTATGTATGTATGTGTGTATGTATGTATGTAGACAAATCTTGCAACTTGATTTTGACCCACTTCCATATAACCGATCAACTTCAAATTTTGCCTATATGTAAAGCTGGCGTGACAATGCAATCTGACCATTTTGTGAAATAATCAAGATGGCGGTTCCAAGATGGCGGCCGAATTTTGCTATTGTGCTCCCGGACCCCCGACATGGGTATCAAATGAAAGGGTATGACAAATAGAATACAATTAGCCTTATGGCGTCATCCCAAATTCAAAATGGCGGCCATTACAAAATGGCGGATTAACTTTTTCTTTCTAACATACTTAAAATGGGTATCAAATGAAAGGATATGACAAGTGGAACACTATAAGCTGTGTGGCGTTATTCCAAATTCAAAATGGCGGCCGACACAAAATGGCGGACTACCTTTTTCTTTACAACACCCTCGATATGGGTATCAAATGAAAGAGTATGACGAGTAGAATACATTAAGCCGTGTGACGTCATTTTAAACCTAATATGGCGACTACCAAAAAACGGAAGAAGACCAAAAAGTAAAAAAATAAAAATGTACAATTTAGCAAAACTAAAAAATTCGTTTTTATTTTAAAATGATCTGAAAAATATTGCACATATCTACAGTAAAAAGCCAGAAATGCAAATTCGATGATTTTGAATTTATTGCATTTTTCTATTCCGTATTTCCTTCTTTATCATTGCTTTCTTGTCTTAAACTGAGCTGTGCTTGCTAAGTTATCGGACCGGCAAAAGTAATATGGCGGCCACAACAAAATGGTGGAAGATAAATGGTAGACTAAAAAGTAAAAAATAAAAATATATAGCTTAAAAAAACTAAAAAATACGCTTTTATTTTAAAATGAACTAAAAAGAAAAAAATAATTTTGAAGCTTTTATTGCTCCAGCCAGTGTAGGGAACAACCTACCTTTCGAAATCAGGCAAATAACTAAATTAATGAAGTTATTGGTAAAAATTATAAATATAACTTACTTAAATGTAAAAAAAGCGTGGGCCGCTAACGAAAAGCTCCAGTGTTAATAAAATAATAATATATGTAGGTAAAGAGGCCCACGATTTTTTACATTTAAGTAAGTTATATTTATAATTTTTACCAATAACTTCATTAATTTAGTTATTTGCCTGATTTCGAAAGGTAGGTTGTTCCCTACACTGGCTGGAGCAATAAAAGCTTCAAAATTATTTTTTTCTTTTTAGTTCATTTTAAAATAAAAGCGTATTTTTTAGTTTTTTTAAGCTATATATTTTTTTAACAAAATCAAGCTACGAATTACACAAAACGTTAAAATATCGCTTCATTGGGTACAAAATTCAATGGCCGCGTTTAATTTCAAAAACAAATGTCACCAATTAACTTCTAACCCCAAGATCATATGATTTAAAAATTTGAAACCTGAAAAATTTGGATGAAAATTTCAAAATAAAACAACTCGGCAATATTTGTAGTGTTCGTATACATATTATGAATCATTGATATTGAAGTATGTAATGTTCGATATTGCAATTTTCGCTTTTAGCAATTTCAGATATTAAGTTGAAGATTTTAACTAGTTTTCAAACATGTAATAGAAAGGTTGATTTATTGAATTTATTTAATATGGGCCATGCATTTTAATTTTAAGGCGGATGAATATATTGAAAGAAATTTGTGTAGGGGAAAAGAAAAATGAGGATACAATAGATATTAAAATAGGCATATTCAATACTAAGTTACAAGTTGAAAACTAAATTAAATAGGTGGACATAAATTGCATAATCATCTTCAGATATGCCTAAAATAATCCAGTGGTTGGCGGTTTTTGGCTCCGAATACTTTCGGACAACACCAATTGACGTGAAATTTGGACAGCAAGTAGGTAGAAGCTCAAGGAACAAAACTTAGGCTGCGGTTACTGAACACGCTAGTAATGTTAGCACTAGCATGTACTAGTTTTGACAATGGATAATGTCAACAAGTTTTTGAATGAGGCTCCCGATGATACCTTCCTGATCATGAAGGTAGTCCTGATTTTTGCTTTACATCGAGCCTGTCGCGGTGATGAATTACGCCTATTGAGTGTAGATGATGAAGAAGATGTTGGATCTGTTCTGATTGTAACATTGCACGACACTAAAACCAAAAAAAACGTGTTTTTACAGTTACTCCGGAGATGGGAGACGTTAATGGAATTGAATTATATCGAAAACATTTGAGTTTAAGACCAAGATATATGGAGCATCGTAGGTTATTTGACAAGTTTCTGTTCAAAAGGGCGTATTTCCATCATAAACAAATTTTACAGAAATCGAAAAAAACTGCCTATTCCTATTAATCCTATTAATAAAATGCTAAAATATATTTAAATGTACATTCATGTGAAGGTTAAGACTACAATATGATATGGGTTTTTTTTAAAAAAAAATACACATTAAAACTATATTTTTTTTAATTATCTTTTTAGAAATAGGGCTCTTTGATCGGGATTGTGAGAAATACTACCTTTTGATTAGTCACTTCAAGAAATAAGCCTTTTTGAATAGAATTTTTGGCAATTCTTGCAGTGAAGTTTTTTGGGGTTCTGTCAAAAGAAAAAATCCTTTTAGCAAGATTTTTATGTCCACCTATCCACTCCTAGTACAACTTTGACCTAAAATTAAATTTTCTATTGTGTTAGGGCTCCAATACCAAAGTACCAAAGTGCCAAAGTACCAAATAAAGCTAACTTTAACATCAAAATTTGCTAATATCTTTAAAAATAAAGGCCGTAACACAAACATTGTTGGACATTATTTATAGAAAATTGTCCGTACTTTACTATTTTGGAAAAAGAAATATTGACTAACTACGTATATTTGGGGTAAAAGGTAGTTGAGGTTGATAGTTTTGTTAAAAAAATACCAAATTTTGATTTTGATGGCTCATTACTCTGGAAGGTGGTAGGGTAGAACCATCACTTTTACATTTTTAGATAGGTGGGGGTATTCTGCGTGCAGTGCAGTTTGTAGTTTTTTTTAAATAAAATAATTTAGTACGGTGAGTATTTTTTCTAAAAAAACACACTTCCTTATAATTCATTAACTAAAGCTGATATAAAAAAACTGATAATAAAATTGAAATGAGCCTCAAAAATTAGCTTAGAATGATGTAAAATATTCCATGCAAGAGTCATGCTGTTGAGAAGTGTTATAATTGGTCCTTCCTTTCGCTTACAGTCACAATTATATGAAACAAAAATTCAGATCTTATTTTGAAGTTTGCTGAGGGGCTTCCGGTTATCCGATCATGCTGAAATTTTGTATACAGCTTCAGTTTCGATGACAATATAATATAGTATACTCAATAGATCCAATATGGCCACCAAAAAAATGGAGGATTACCGTTTCCTGAACAAGATACAGAAATACGCCTTTTTGATTGGAATCCTAATTTTTTGGAATTTTTTATATGGAAAGTACGCTCCATTTGAATAAGTTTTTAGGCTCATTCGATGGACTTTTATGCCATATTTTCAAAATAATTTTAAAATAAAACAAAGTTGAAAACAGAAATACGACCTTTTGAACAGACACTCCTCATATAGTTACCCACTTACCACTCCTGCCAACACGATGGCTTCTAAATACCTTGAACCCTTTTAGATCAATTAAGGTATCAGAAATATAATTCGTTACCCAAGTCTTGGAAAGACAGATTACATCAATAGAGATATTATTAAAAATAAGCCTAAACTCATTAACCTTGGGGAAAATGGTCTATGCATTTACTTTATTTAAAAGCAAATACTAGGCCGCAAGTATTGATAGATAAGTCTTTAGATTTTTAGACAAAAAGTTGTTCCACAGTTTTTTATTCTCTATTCTCAAGAACGTAATCCTTAATAGCCCACAAGTTAGGCCGTTTGATAAGGCATCATAAATTCCACTTTAAGCACTCTAAACGTAAATTGGAACGTACTGTTTTCTAATCAAATTTTCCTAATTATTGTTGCCAAAATAAAGTTTTATTGAGGGTAATTGAAAATAAAATTAAATTTAGCAAAGGTTATCGTATCTACTTTCATAGCAAATTATATTGTTGGAGTAAGGCCAGGAAATACCACCTTAAATGAAATTACTGACAAACAATAGTTTCCACTATAATGGGACACATAAATTTAGTACCTACTAGCCAAAATCTAAGGGGCACTAAATGCTCTAAGAACATGTGTTTTTATAGGAAATCAAAACAGGTATTAAGTTTAATTATTGTTTTTTTAGGTTAATTTTATGAGTTTTTGTTTTTTTTGAATGTTATTTATATTGTTGTTAACAAGAATTTTAAAGAATCAATAACAAAAAAGAGGTTTTTATTTACACAATTTGTTTCGTATCACATTTCGATTTCAGTTGTTTAAACAAAATTTTGTAACAGAAAAAAAATTACTTAAGAGATTCTTAAACATTTAATTTCATGTTAAGCGATTCGAGTTTAAAAATTGATTAAAAATTAAGTGGAGAAGAAATTAAATAAATGTGGTTTTAAATTTCACAAAAGTTGTAAATGTCCTTTTCAGAGTAGCCGCATAAAAATCTAATCTTTTGAATCCCTCCCCGCTGAGTCTGATTCACCCCAGGGATCATTGCCACTTGCTTATCAGAGAGCAAGCAAATTTTATTAGTCTATACTCATACCTAATTCCATTCGGTTTGCCAGCCAAAAATTTTTTACCGCCAATTAATCTGTGTCAGGTCACGCCCGAGCAATAATAAAAAAGTTAAAAAAAAAATTAAAACACACAACGAGATCCACAAACACACCGGAAAAATTCACGTCCTAAAAATGATAAAATCGAATCGAACAAAAAAATCAAACGTTTCCAGAACTGCTCAGAAGAAGGTCTTATCTCCTCTGTCAGCACTCGTGCAGAACTGATCCTAGCAATTTGCTGACTCTCAGGATGCAGTCACCTGATCCGTATCTGTGCCGCAGCAAAGGAATCAGGTGTTATCCTCACCGACCTTCAACTTGCGCATGGCACGCAAATCCAAGAAAATATACACCACCAGGAAAGTGCGGATGGGGTATGGCCACCCCTAAAATGTACCTAGAAGGGTCGTAGCCGTCGTTTCTTGATAGTTCAGTCTAGATGCCAGCACACGACGACGCTGCGCTGTGATGGAAGCTTTAAACCAATACAGGAACCAACCCCCTTTGGGCATTTTGTCCATTTATTCTCCTCGAGTGAACTTTTTGCTCTATTTCACCCCCGAAAACAATTTTCCTAAGTGGTGAGCCTCGTTATTCAGCTTGAAACGGTGCCAAGTTTTCTTGCAGCAGACTTCTTTCTAAAAAGAATTTAAAACGAGCTTTATAGCGTCTTACGTCAGTGGCAGGTAACCTTGAAAAATGATTCGCACAATTCTACAACCACCCGCATCAGAAAAGACGCGCCACCACACCGCACTCTCGTGTGCTAAGAACGCGGTGATGTTTCACACAAACGGAACACGGCCCAGAATTAGAATTGTGACAGCGCGCGGTGTACCGTCGGACATCAGTCCCGATGGATCGCGAGCTTATCAGGGGTGCCTATTTTTGATCTAATTGTTGCAGGTCAATGTCGAAATAATTGACCCAGTGATACACACCTTGTTCAGATCTAAAATTACTGCGATGAATCCGGCCTCTGTCAGTCCCTTCCGAACATGTCGAATTTTATAAATAACAGCACATCCGAAGCACAGAACACACACACAACTCGGGGTCGGGGTCTTTTTTGTTTACAAAAATCGATTCACACTCAGCACCAATCGAGGGGTGATTTTCCTGCACTGTCACACTCCGTTACCTCTTTGACAACACTTCTCTAAACACCCCCGTAACAATTGGAAAATCGTCAACAATTTAAAAAGAATAAAAAAAATAATAATAACTGAAAATCCGTGACGGATGGACACTATCAAAAACTACTCGGTTCGACTAAAAAGGAACGGCGAGCGCGCACAACCTCCCCTATCAGCAAATAAAGATTCACTGCTGAACTGACGGCCCGCTTGCGCCTTTTTCATTTTCTGACATTTGTCTTCTTCTGCTTAGCTTTTGAGCATTACATATCTGACAGCGGGGTGCGCAGTGAGCGGTGCATGTACGAATGGCAAGGCAAAAGTAAAGTAAACATAAAACCGAGAGTATCCACATTGTGGATCGTGATGCTTTGTGTGTGGAACTTGAGCGCGATACGCACGGGCCATCATAACGTTAGCAAAAGGTAAACAAAAACAAAAACTACACCAATGGAAAGGAGGGGGAAGTAGTGTGAATCCAATCAACAGTGGTCGCGGTTTGTGTTGCTGGAAGTGGAGAAGGCCAAGTGTGTAATCTTGAATCTGGAAAAAGTTCTGCGGTTTTTTGTGGGTGCTTTTGTGGCAGCGGTAAAAGCCGAGGTTTTTGTTTTATTTTTAAGTGCTTTTACGAAAATAGGTGAATTAAAGCTTTTTCATCCAGTTGTCCCTAAAGCTCATCACAAACAAAAAAAAACAAAAAAAAGCCTCACCTGGGCATTGTTGTGATCCCAATAACGATAAAGAACCGTTGTTCCAAATATCTGCGTTTGATTTAAACTGAATAGAACTGTCAAAATTGGTAAATATAAGAATTCCATTGATTTTGTTATCAGTGAATTTAATCTTCCATTACTTTCAGTGTGTGATAGGGGAGATTCGAGTGCTTTTGGGGAACACATAACAGCTAAGCACCAACTACAGTATATCGACGTGCATACATATACATAGATTTAAATTGGAACACGTTTAGGGACAAGCTGAATAAACAATTTAACGAAATTGAGATGCATAATAGCCGAAATCCGACAGATAAAGTAATGGAGGAGCCGTACATACAAATATATCGTGAATATACGTATACATATATATGTATGTACAATACAAAGTACTTCCTATTAAAAAGGTTCACAGATAAATCCGTATGCGGATTGAATACGAATGAAGTTCCTGAAAGGATATTGAAATGCAGTGCAAAATGCAAGGGATTGCATTGAGAGAATTGAATTAATTTGCAGCAGCAACAAAACCAACACAAATTTTGTAAGAAGTTTTTTATATCGCAAATACAATATCAGCAGACTACATTTTATATTGACAAATTAGTTTACCGAACGAAAAAGAGATTTCGTAATCTGGAGTCGGTTCTGGACGGATAATACATTTTGAGGGAATTTAGTATTTATTTTGAGTCAAGTATAGTATAGTAGTATTTATGTTGAGTTGAGTTCTGGTAGTTCCCACCAACTCCTGGTAGGTGGAAGTATTGTCACAAAAAGATACACAACGAGACCTGGGTATCATCCGATGGTAGAACAAGAAATCAGATAAGAGAAATATTGTGGAGGATGCCAGAAGCTTTAGCGGAGCAGATAGTGGAAGTGACCACCATTTCGTCGTAGCAACTATTCACCTCAAAGGCGAAGGCTTTTGAGGGAACTGTATCAATGCAAACCTTTGTGTGAGTGTAAGTTCAATTAAATTGAATGTGTTGGACTTTTCACGTTGATTTTCTGTGACAAAGAAGCTGGAGATATTACAGCTTCCCTACGTTGTGTTAATCCTCGGCCACGATACGATAAGAGCGGCGAGCGGCACCAGAAAAATTTAATGTCTCGAATTAGAGGTGAGCGGCACTTTAGTATTGCCGCTCTACCGCACTCTGCTCGTATCGTGGCCGAGGCTTTACTCTTTGTATACAGTAGTATGTTAAAGTTGAATTGTATATTTTATATAAAAAAATCTGTACATTGCTTGCTTAGTGTTTCCAGAGGAGGAAATATATTAAGATTTTGTTTCTGGTTAATCTTAATATATTTAAATTAATTTTCATGAAGTTGCCTATATGGTGAAGGGAAGCAGTGCTTCCTTTGTTTCCAAAGAGGAACCGCCACTGGCTATATTGACAGCAGCGGAAATTAAAGGGGACCTAACAATACGCGACAACTGGAGTTGCATCTGGCTATTATCTACTCAGGGCAAAATCTTGTCCGCCATATTATTATCAAGGTTAAGAGAGACAGTAGACCGAACGCTTAGAAGACAGCAGGTTGGATTCAGAAACGGCCGCTTCTGCGTAGACCATATTAAGACCTTGAGAATCATAGTGGAGCAGTCTACTCAATTACCATCCCCTTTCTCCTTGGTTTCAAAGACTATGAGAAAGCTTTCGACTCGATTAATATGAGTTTTTTATGGCGAGCTCTACGGCAAGGTGAACTGCCTGACAAAATAATAGAATTAATAAAAGCTCGATACAACAATTCCAAATGCAGAGTTCTTCACAATGGAAAGTTATCCGACAGGTTTGAGGTGAGCACAGGAGTATGACAATGATGTCTTCTTTCACCATTACTAGTATAGTAATAAACGACATTCTTGTCAGCGCTCTAGATAGTAGAACAGGTGGCATACATCCATACATGGGGTTGTAGAGAATATGTGACCCCTTCGGGATCTGGGCGTACTACGTTTTTGGTAAAAAGTATCGCGGCCACTTCAAATGGCCTATTGTACTTTACCTCATATTTTTAGGGCAGACCCTTTGAACTAGTTTAGCGGCCTTCCTTGCTTGGCTTGTTACTTAGACTTAACTGTTCGAGCTATCGAAATCAACTTACAAAGAACATGAAGGGCAGACATCCCCGCCTTCAAAATCTGCAGGTGGAGTCCTCCGCACTTCCTATCTTCCTTAGGCGGTAAATTAAAGCGCAATGCCCGGTAATCAAGCCAACAAAAGTTCTGACATCTTTTGTAGTATGCTCCAAGAATTCGATAGCCGCCTTAAGAGAAGGCGAACAAGCCAAAAAGTGTCCTGACATCAAGCCAACAAGTTTCCTGACATCATCTGCACTGCGGGTCAACAATTCCTTAGCCGCGTTAAAAGACGGAGCGGGAAGAAACCGCTTCGAGTTGGTCAATCTCGGGCCGGACCTGGTAGGTGTGGTTCATCAAAGCTCGATCGGGAAGGGCCCTTTTCACCAAACTGGTGAGTGCCCAATTGGCGGTTCCGGACCGATGAATACAATGTACAATTGCTGCCTAAAACTCCCATGAGTATTAGGTATTATACCAAACCTAAATGAAAACTAACGCAGAAGTGAAATAGATTTACTTCCACTGAAGTAGATTTAACTTCCACTTCACTTCCATTTTGGTCACTCTCATACATTCAAATGCAATGGTACCTAACTTCATTTCACTTCCCATTTAGGTCTGGCCTATTAAAGGGAAGGTCCATCCTGACTGACCCTTCATATCAGGATAAGGTATTATAAAACTTATGGGCGCCTGGAACCCAGAACAGAGCGTTAAACGTCAGGCAAAAACTACCCACTGCCATGCAGCCCATGTTCTTGCTTCGGAAGAAAATATACTAAACTGCGCGTATTTACCCAAATAAGAAATTAATGGTTTTTATTTTGGGAGTTTGAGAAAAACGGTAAGTAAGCTAAGAAAAGGTTCACAAAAACAAGCAAAGCTGCTTTACTCGTATTCATCTCCGTGTATTTTTTAGCAGAGAAGCATGGATCTGGGTGATTTTAGGCCCTTAGTTCCATTATAACCGAAGGCCTATGAATCCAGATTTAATTGGGTGAACATTTGTAGAAAAATTGTTACAAAAAGAAACTTAGCTTTGCTTAGCTACAAAAAAGGAAGATACAACAGCCGCCAGAACTTTTAACCTTTATAAAAATTAACAGACTAAAGGCCACCATACACGGTCAAATTGGATGTACATCGAAGTGCGGATGTACAACCAAAACTATCGATTGTGAGCCGGTCGGCCGATCAAATCTCGTTGCGCCCTTGGGTTTGATGAAAATCTAGATGTACATCCAATTTGATCTCGTATGGGAGACTTAAGACTAGCCGGCCACGTAATCAGGATGGAGGACAATCGTATCCCAAAATGGCGCATGGTAGCAGATATTTCGGGGAATAGAACAGTAGACAGATGACAGATCCAGAAGGAAATAGGGAGACCCTGTGATGGATGGCGCAGAGCCAATACTCCTCATCCGGACTCAAGATATGATTCAAAAGACCGTCAAACTTGGAGGAATGTCCCAGAGGAGGCAAGGCTCGATTTGGACTGGAGGGCTATTGGCTGGATGGATGGAGCTACGCAAAACTGCTTTGCTCTCATGCAAGGCTTACTCCTGATTTTTCAGTAAACTTTGAGGAAAGCTTTTGCCATCTTTTCTCTAAGGAGTCATTTGGCCTAATAAAGGACTGCCCAAAAATTGATACATATATAGTATGCTTAGTACCACTAAACCACAAACTATAGACACATTGCATTTTTTTCTGAAATCAACATAGACGTACACCTATAAAATAATAATGGATAGTTCTGATAACATTTTGAAAAAAAATTATAGGTAAATTGCAATGTATCGTCTTTACATCGATTAGATAACTCTATAAAAGCCCAAAAGAAATTTTCTTTGGAACACAACGAATGAATTGAGGATCACCAGTATGATAACAGTAACCACCATCAATTATTGTGTAAAAGTCCAAGGGAACATATCCAGATGCTTCAAAATAAACTTAGGAATTTGACAAAGAAATTCAAGTAGCATAAGCATAATGTTATTTGATTTTTCCATTGAAAAAATTATGAGAAATGTAGGCACCTTAGAGAGTGCCGCGATATTTAACACATTCATTGTGACAACAACCAGTGTCAAAAGATGATGGATGAAATTTATTTCAACAGGACGAAGCGATTAGATTTTTGATCTAGAGAAGAATATGGGCAAGAAATGTTGAAAATCAGCAATATCAGTAGAATATTGTAAAACATCACTATAGATAATTGCAACTTTAAAATGACACGTTTTGCTTCACCGTAGCCAAATGACCAGTTTTATCAAACAGACAGACAACCATTTATTTTGCGACACTACGACCTGACAATTTTTCAATGTCTCTTCCCCTGAATCACTGTAACAAACGACTTTCGATGACTCAATATTGCATTTCTAAAACATTTGGAATTGTGTCAAACTATGTGGGATACAATGATGACTAAATTAAGTTTGCAAACGGATGCTAGTCATACTAATGCCTACGGAAGTGTAATCTTACGATATTTATCTTTATTAGTTATTCCACGGCATCGTTAAATTGTAGCACAACGGTATTTTTTGCCTTCAAGAAATTTTTCAAAGTCCGCAATTGAATCTACTGAACCAGTGTTAAACTGTAGTCTTGTCATTAGTGATGGCAGAAGGCGGAAGTTCTACAAGGGAAATTTAGTGAGATTAAAACTGAAACTGACCTGACTGGAATTGAACTCATCAGCTCTGCGATTGTAGCAGGAAGCCTTACTCCTAGTCTAATGAGACCGATACATAATTTATATATTGCTTCCGACACAAATATAAGACTAATGATGCAGGGCCGTAGCCAGAAATTTGGTCCGGGAAGGGCCCGGGACGTAGTTAGAAATCTTCGTTAGGGGGGGGGGTGTTACATGGATAATTCTATTATTGAAGTAGAATTAATTAAAGTGAAAAACAGCTTCCTTATTGTCAATCAAATGATACGTTGAACAAAGTAAAAAATTCATAAATTCAATTTTCTACATAATCTCGAGAACCTCATTCGGATCAACACTTAACTCCCCATGGATTGACAGTACGGGGAGTGCACTGAGTCTCTCTTTGCCCGTTGAGTTTGGTGTAAGTTTTGACTCTCTTCAGTGTCGAAACTGCCCTCTCCACACTTGCCGTTGTGACCGGAAGAGTCGTCAAAACGGGTAAAAGATATTTGATTGTTGGAAAGGGGGCGTCCATAAAATACGTGATGTGTTTAGGGGGGCAGGGGGTCGAGCCGAATCTCACCAAATCTCACGTGGGGGAGGGGGAGGGTCTCCGCAAATATCACGTAATTTTTTTTCCGCAAAAAACAGTGTAAAATCGCGAGAAAACTGGGTTAAATTAATAGTACAGGTAAATTAAGCCGAAAAAAGCGATATAGCGGAAATAATTAGGTACAGACTGAAAATTGGCAGAGAGCTTCTTTTTAGGCTTCTTAATAAGGGGTTATAAAGTCTACCGATTTTCTATCCCAAGAAGCCCACTTTTAAGGGGGTGCAGTATCATATGAACATGGTGAAAGGTTTTATCAATCATATTGCAAATAGAGAAGGAATAATGAATCCATTACATAAAAAGTATACGTGATACTACTACTATATTTCGACTCAATAGCAATTGGGTATAAAAATTTTGCACTGTCGTTTACACTGTATTTGTTCACTGTTTTAAATACCATGCAACTGGAACATCCAAAAAAAGTAAAGAAAATAATTTAAATACACTGTAAAAAAAATATGTAAATTCACAGTCTAAATGTATAGTAAAATTACAAATCGCGGTATGATATACTAATTTACTACACAATTATTGTAATTTTACTATAAATTTTGTAGTTTCACATAAAGAAATTGAGAATCTCCAATACTGCATGACGTAAATGTTGATTACATGAATGTGACCTCTATTTTACACAATGTTGTGTATTTTTCTAAATCGTTTATGTAGGAAAATTACAATATTTCTTAGTATTATTTATCAATGTTATGTACTGAACTTTGTACTGTAATTTTACAGTAAGAGGACTAATTTTAAAACTTATATTTTCAGTAAAATTACAAATTGTTCATTGGAATGTAAGGTTTAAATTTTCCCTCTTATAGATATAATTCACAGGTAACAATGGAATACTAAACATATATACCCGATTGTTCTTAAGTTAAGGTCAGACCTTTGACTTAGGTCAGGGTATGGGCAGTTCTTGTAACAGCCAAGAAATTTTTGATAATTTTTGATGCTTAGGGCCGATTCACATTTAAAGCTTCAAGCTGCAAACTTCAAAAATTAGGATAACAGGGTTTGTACAATGATTGACATTCACAGCTTCAAGCTGCAGTGCTCAAATAAAGCAAAACTCAGCTGAAGCTTGTAGTTTGAAGTTTGCAGCTTGACGCTTGCACCTTGAAGCTTGCAGCTTTCATTGCGAATCGGTCCTTGCATGGTGAGCAAAATGCATTTTATGTATAGGGAGAGGGCATACACAAAAGTTTTGGAAATTTACAAAATTATGAAGTGAAAGCTCCAATACTGATTGTATTTTTACATCCCACAAATAATGTAGGATGAAAAATTCTTATCATTGTATACAATGGTCTGGGAAAAACTGCGAAAGTAATGTATGCATTGACTTATACGACCATTTTTGGACAGATTGCGACCCTACGATGAACTAGTGTGGGGGTCTAAGCTTAAACAAAACAAAAAGGCCTAGAAGCCCAATTGAAAAACCTTGAACCTAATGCCCTCCTAAGTATCTCAAGTGCATAATATGTATACCTACTGCAATCATCGAGATTATATTAAGAATTGGCTCTTTTCACATCAGTCAGAACACATGCTATCTGCGGTGCATTGTCACTACAAAAGTCAGACATTTGCACCAGGCGACATAATTAGTTACCTAAGCATCTTACAGGACTCGAATTTTGAATCGACGACGATTTACAATGTTGCGAGAGTGCGATGCGAGAACGAGACGAGTCTCGCCCGATACTCGGTCTCGTTCATAACTCGCGTTTCAATGTACAATAGAGCCAGTGCGGTCGTTATATATACATACGTCAAATTCAATCAAATTTTATATTATTTTTACATTTTTTTATATTTTTAAAAATAATTTGTGATCAATCTATTAATTTTTCTATGTTTTCTCCACTAATTCTGTTTGTCTAAATATGAAAATAAACTCATATGGTCTGTCATCGCATCTCGCTGCGTCAAAATTCCAATTTTTCGAAATTCTCTCGTCTCCCATTATCGCATAGCGTTGCATTGTACGTACATTGCGCCATTTAGAAACCCTCTATGGAAAATGTTTTGACAGCGCGTGCAAGACTCATCTCGTTCTCGCATCGCACTCTCGCAACATTGTAAATGGGCCTTTTACTCGCGGACTGTAATCCGATAACAGGCGGAAAAATTTAATTCGAATTCGCATTGGTGGAGGATACCATTTTCTTATTTCCGTATTTCATAACTTTCGAATCCCATTCCAGGATAACCCCCCGGGTCATTCAGTCACAGGTTTTTTACCCAAAGATGACATCTGTAGAAGATTGCTCCGAAGTTTGTATATCTCCAGAGTCATAAATGGCTCTACCATTACTATTCAAACAGTCAAGTCGTTACTCTCTATAAACGAATCAGTGGATGCCAAAGTCAACCTTCGTATGTCAATGTAAAATTCTAAATTTTTTTATATTCCATATGCTTGCTCTACAAATACACGAGTTGAGTTCAAACTAGAATTGAACTTTTTCTGTTCTCTTGTTAAGAAATCATTATCCCTGTAAGGCACCATGAGGTTGGTTTCCAAAGGAGAGGCAGAATCACCTGCCAAATGGTAATCCACAGGTATTGTAGTTTATATTGGGTGCACGCCGAGTTGGTGCAGTTATGATTTTGTGGTACTGTTCTTCAACACAAATTTTTTAAATAAATCCAACGCAATCAAGCACAGATAAAGTATTTACACTAAAAATACGCATAATAATGTAAATACTAGAAATTTTTTTAAATTTAAAAAATTTCACGTGAGATTGTGGGGGGGGAGGGGGTCGAGCCAAATCTCACGACATCTCACCAAGGGGGGGGGGGTTTCGAAAAATCGCCAAAATCACCTCACGTAATTTATGGATGCCCAATCTGCTCGGGTCACAAAATTCAAAAACTTCCAAAACCTCGGCATCTTTCTCGAGTTCTGATAATTTTTCATACCACAATTTATATTCAGCTCTTACAGCGGATTCTGATACTCGATCATTGAAGTATGGAGCAAGATGATCCAAGTAATCTACTTTTTCAGTTGCGGCAAATCCAGGGAGAGCTATCTGTAAGCTTGAAATGATTCCCGCATTATCATTAAAAAAATTTGTCTGATAAATTCTGAATCAGCGACGAAAATTACACTTCAACAGAGTCTCTTTGATAATTAAAACAAGCTGTTGGCTTCAAGGAGTCTCGGAACTTTGAGTTCCATATCGAATACGTCTTTCGCGAGTTTTTCAGCTTCCCTAAAATTGCCGTCGAGTGATGCTTCCGCATTTTTTTGTTCTTGTTGAAGCATATCCATAATTTCGTGACCATGCTTTACTGCTGATGCCAAATTACATGATTTTTCTTGCAGTCGAACTGACAAAGAAACTGAAAAGTTGGTCACAAACCAAGAGACTAACGATAAACTCGCTTTTCTGAACTGTTGGAAGTAAGCACACCGCTGTTTTTTAGATGATCCTAGATTTCCCAAAAAGCACCCCGCACTTTTCCTACGGAAAATGGCTTTCGGCTAATTTTCTTGAAATTTCCCCGCCCAAAAACCACCTCCAAGGGGCTAGAGGGATATAACACATTTCTGAATGTAAAACAGTAGTCCAGCCAACGGCTACAGAAAACAACCACCCCTTTGACCCTTCAACCACCAACCATCTACCCCTCCTCTCCTACGTCCCCTCAACCCCAACTGTCAAAGTCAAAATGCAGAGTATTCACCTTTCAATTCATTCGTTCTTGATTTTTTGAAAAACCAACAATACTATGTTGGCCTTGTGCGCGTTTCATTCCGACGATTCGATTCGTTCGTAACCAAGCAAGGCCCTTTTAAATCCCAAGCGAAAAGTGGAAACGCAAATTGGAGCTCTTCTGTCGCACAGAAATTTGTATGTTTTTCTCTCTGTTGCACGAACGTAGATTCCAGGCATAGAGAAAGCATTCAAATTTCTGTGCGATAAAGGCAGGAACACACCGAGCGCGGTGGCGGTGGCACTGCGGTGGCGATGCGATGGCGGTCAGTTGTAACATATAGAAAAACAATTGCGCTATTCACACCAACTGCGGTCAGATACTATAACTTTCAACAAATGCAGCGTTCAATTCGCGCGGTGGCGGTCAGATTCCGCATGCTGCATTTGACCGCCACCGCGTGAGCAATTTTTCAAAAATGGAAAGTGAAAAAATTGAAATTTTTATTGAGAATATGAAACTACATCATATTTTATATGATTTAAGTCATCCAGAATACAAAAATATAAGAAAAAAAATGAGAAGTGGAAGGAATTGCCACAATTATGCAGGAAAATGGTAGTACTAATATATGACTTAGTTAATTTAATGGTATGGGTAAGAAAAATTATAGTAAATTAGGAAATAATTATAGATAAATTAGAAATATACGTTTACAAAGAAGCGTTCGTTTAATTATTCTTGATTAAACTATTGAACAAATCTTTCACGCAAGTTAAATGCAAAATTTACTGCTCTACGACTATTTGGACGCAAATTATCAAAAACGTTTGTACCGGGCTCCGCATTATCTAATAAGTGTACGTACCACTGTCCAACTACTACTGACCGCCAGTACCACCGCTAACCTAGTGTGTGTTGGTCAGATCGCCACCGCATTACAACCGCACCGCCACCGCCATCGGCGCCGCCACCGCGCTCGGTGTGTTCCTGCCTTAAAAGAGCTCCAATTTGCCTTTCCACTTTTCGCTTGGGATGTAAAGGGGCCTTAATATCAAAAAATTGGGTTAGGGTTTGCTGGTTTTGGTGATTAAAATGTGAAAAGTATAGATTTTCGCGAATTACGAATTTGAAAATTATGAATTTGGAGTTGTGAGCATATTGGAAATTTTAAAAATTAGTGAAACGGGAAAATTTCGTAAATGCAAATATAAAAATTTGGAGAATTCTGCGAATTTTCAATTCGAAATTGGAACTTTTCCCAACTCACACTTTTCCGATATTCAAAATTATTCTAAAAATTTACAATATTGTTACTCAGAATTTCGGGGGGCGGTATACAAAGTACACGAAAAAAATGCATTAACCCACTAAGTTGGACCATTTCCATTTTAGCTGGGTTTTAATTGTTCGTAACATCGAGCAAGTTCCTCTTGACTCATGTTACATCTATATGAAAATAGCGCTAGTAGATCTCGTCATTGTAAGTCTGGAAATCGTCCTCCCTTACATAAGGTGCCAACACTTCGTCGAAGAACTTTCCTGTGAACACGACTAAGTGGTTAATCTAGGTGTGTATTTTTGGATACACGGTGTTGTAGACAATTGAACCAAGGTGGTCGAAGGTTTGTGCTTCTTCAAAAGCATGCTCTCCTACTTTTATTGTGGAGCCAATGATGCATGTTGTTTTGCTTTGCAAATTGAAAAACGTCATCGTGTCTCTCCACGCATCTAGTTTCGCAAAAACCGCTGAAAGATATATCGGGTTCTTCTTGAAAAGATTAAGTCCGTTTGGCTAAAGCATTAGCGAACTGAATCACATTTTTCATAGTCCCCATAGCATTTCTGCAGGAAACCACACTGCAAGTTTTTGCAAGAGAATTATTCAAAGAATGATTGTAGCATGGACATCTTTTGGCATTCGTTGCTTCAAGCTGGATCGTTGCAACAGCTCCAAGATTCTTTTGGTTAGTAAAAATCATTACACTACACTGTCCGTTCCGATCCCGACACATTTCGAGGTATCCAAAGCAAAAAACTTGACAATCTCCAGCACTAGGTGGCCTAGGGCCTGGCCAGAAAATCGTCTCTCTCGACAAAAGATAAGAAAACTCCTATGATTTGGCCCTCTTACACCAACAGCCGTTCGAGGTGATTCACATTGGTTTGGGGGGGGGGGGGCAGGCACCCATGGTCCCCGCCTGGATCCGCCACTGTCAAAGTGACGGGGATGCCGTAATTTTTCACCAGGATGTCATTAAAGAAGTTGTTTCACGTCATCTGTTTCGAGTTTTCCATTGAATTTTTCAATTTAAAACTCGTTACAAATGAGTTGAAACAACTTCTACAATCCCACCCCAGGTTTATGGCTTTGTCGAGTTCTTGTAAGAATGGTGGCGGCCGGCGCACAGCGGTTCCAAATACCGAAAAGGTGGCCAAAAGTCCCTAATATCGATCTTTGGTTTGGGGACTTTTTGGGTCTAGTTATGAAGGTTGGTATCTAAAGTATTAGAAACAGCGTCTTATAACGGTCAAACTTGCATGGGGGGCTCTCGGGAGCCATTGCTACGTGAGCGTCTGGCACACGACCGCCTCGGCATCGTTTGAAATGGCTTCTGCTAACGAAAGTAAGTACTTTTAAACGTTATTTCATATTGACAATCAATTTTCTTAATTATTTTAGTAATGTACCATTCAAACATGTTTTTTATAACTTCCCGTTGTAAACGTCATTGTTTAAAATTACATTACTCAAAAGTCCCACGACATCCCACTCTCTAACAAGTTTTCTCGCATTCTTGAGATCTTTCTCTATAGTTTGGAAGTTTGCTCCGATTTGTTTAATTAAAAAAAATTTCATAAAATTCTGGCCATTTTATAAGAACTTTGTCCGCCATATTGGATCCGCCATTTTGTTTTTAAATTTTGAGTATCAATTCGTAATCAGCAGACTCGAAATATTATTCATACCAAATTTCATAAAAATCTTCACTTTATGAAAATTTTGCCCGCCATATTGGATCCGCCATTTTGTTTTTTTATTTTGAGTGAAGATTCGTAATCAGCGACCTCAAAATACTATTTTTACGTAATTTCATACAATTTGAATAACGTCTACATATTTTGGCCACCTTTTCGGGATTTGGAACCACTGTGCGGCAGTGTACTCATCAAGAAATACTGGTCGAACCATTCTTTAGTTCGCCATTGCACAATAATGCGCTTTTCCCACCGCTCAGAGATGCCTGTAGGATCGGTCTTCATAAAACTTTGTCTTTGCACTATATGCAACGTGGTGTGAATTATGTCAATTCTCGGGGACGCTTAGATAAAACTGCCATTCTAGTGCCATTCTCGCTCTCGAGTTTACATTGGAGATTTTTCTCTAGGCTTCTCGTTTCAGTCTAAGAACACTATTTTCTAAACTCTGAATTCTTCTTATCATGTCCCTGTTCTATGAGACTGCTGCCTTTACCTTCCGCGGCCAGCTAGAATTCATAATCCAACAATTTCTGTTCAAGATGTATTTCTGCTTCTTAAATGCCGCTACAGTGGTTGTAGGATTCGGGAGTTATCCGTCCACCTATTTCTTGGATGCCCTAATGCTTCTTTTTGCTGTTGGTCTACCATCTTTCTTCTGAGGTGCGTACAACGTGTCCGAGCCCTCGAACACTGCTCAGTTTTATTTTTGTACATGTATTTATTTCGTCATACATTTTTTCAAGCTCTTCGTTCGTTCTAATGAACCATTCTATGATGGTCAAGATTTATGCTTCGTCCTAATTACAGATATTTCTGAGATTGGGATAAAGAAATGAGCTCCATGCTCGAAAATTCGAAGATAGAGTGATCAAAACCTAAGTAACTAGAATTTTTTCTACATAATCGGAATAGTCCAAGAGCCTGTCAGCGCCAGACTTACGTCATAGTATAAACGCTGATAAATTTTCTTCGTAAAGACACTACAGCAGATATGAACGTTTGGCTACTAAGAACGTTGAGTCGCAGTGGCTTTCACAGGTAAGAGGTGCAACAAATTTCTGCCTACTTATAGTCCGGGAGCCAGTGACAGATTTTTGTCAGCCATTTTATTTCGGCGGAAACTTTGTGGAACGCTCAATTCAGGTGTACAATGAAGCATCGTGAACGTCAGCTGGCGCACCGTTGATGGGTGGGGCAACGGCAGCCCCACAAACACGTAAAAAAAGGAATGTTTTCAGTGATTTCATTGTGAAATGTGAATAAAGGCTTCCGTAAAATTTTTAGATTGACTCATTATTTCAAACGGGCGCATTTACCTCTTTTAAAAAACGCCGGTTTATAATCGCATCCTGTAAGTGCATGAAAATCTGGTAGTGCTGCGCTTACATTACTGCCTAAAGCTGAATATAATTCTGAGATATCAATAAACTGTCGATTATTTCCATACACACTCATGGCACCAAAAAGTATAGTCCGGGGAAAGTTCGTCAGCTGATGTATTTCATTAGTACAATTGTGCTCATATGTACCTAATTTCAATCCAAAAACTTTCACTGCGTCAACTGACAGGATTTCCCTCGATATACGGCCGGCTGACGTTTGTTTTTATTCAAAGAAATATGTCAACACTCATATGATTAATTTTCAGCCGGAATGAAATCACTGAAACCATTCTTTTTTTTACGTGTTACCGACCAACGGTGCGCCAGCTGACGTTCACGATGCTTCATTGTACACCTGAATTGAGGGTTCCACGAAGTTTCAGCCGAAATAAAATTGGGCGCCAAAATCTGTCACTGGCTCCCGGACTACATATTTCCTCTGGAATACTATTAGCAGTCACGTCCTCCATTGCCATTCGCTTTGCATAGTGGAAACCCTCCGCCAGACACCTTTAAAGTTTAATAAATTGTGTTGTACTTATATTAAAATTCCATTCAAAACGTGCGTTTGGGTGTCGGGTGTTGGGTGGGTTGGGTGTCGGCTGCTTGTCCCGCAGTCCTAAAGTATGGACATCACCCTTAAAAATGCAAAAACATCCCTTATTAAGGGGTTTTCGCGATAATTTCAATAATAATAATCCGGTACCAATATGCTCTGAATTACCTAAATGAAACTCACAAATGTTTTTTATAATGTGATAAGTGTTGATACGATGAGCATTCCTCAAGTAAATATAGTTATAAGCCATCCATTGCCAAGCGAGAAATAATTTATATGTGGTATATTTCTTAAAAATAGGTCAAAAGTTTACCCCCATACCTTTCTTGAATTACATGAGGTAAAAATTCAATTTCAATTAATTTCAAAATTTGTAGTAAGGCCTCCTAAAACCTTCAGGATTCCTGTTTTGTACAAAATCGATCTCAGGAGTTGTAATTCTTATCCCAAAAATCAATTTATTTTATTCCATTTGCAAAACTCTTCCTCTTGTCTTTGGAGCCTTGCTAGTGCCTGCATTTTGCTGGGAATATGAGCCCTCACCGATTTTCTGGATTTATTTCAGGTTTCCCAGAAATTCGATAATTTCCGGGCTGCCGGGCTTGACTGTTTCACGAGGTGATTGCTCGATTTTGTTTTTGTAATTTACGATATTTGAGGATGTTACTAACTAGGGTAGCACATGACCTACATACAAGCCTTCCGGTTTCCTTATACATTAAAGTTGATGGCTTTTTTAAGGGTTGGTTTTTTTTCATTGAAGCCAATAAATACTCCGGATATGTTGGAGTTGGCAGTGACTTACCATAATTTAGTGTTTGCAGGTTTTTATGTAATTCAGTGAAGCAATTAAAAATGTTTTTAAGGGCGTAAATTAAGGTAAAATTTTAAAAATGTTTTACATTTAATTGAATATGCAATTTCGAAAAGGTCACATCTCGCATATTTTTATATGCGAGATGTGACCTTTTCGAAATTGCATATTCAATTGATGTAAAGGGTTTTTTTCCAACGTCAAGTAGGATTAAAATTTTCAGAGGCAGAGGATTAATAATATTTTATCGGATAAGAGCAAGTTGAACATTCGGCTAGTCCGTGCAGTCAAAATAGACATTCAATTTCGGACAAATTCGCATAGAGATGAAAATTGGTACCCTGCTTAATGCCATTACCAATAAAATGAAAAATGCTCCATCGAAGAGGTTTAAAAAATTCCACATCATGAATCACAAAAAAAATCCCTACACTTTTATTTCTACGCATGAGCTCGTAAGATACCGTGATTTTAAAAGTTGTCTATGTTGAACCATCAAGAAACAAAATAGTAGAATTTGCAATTGGACTCTCCATTATAGAAAACCCAATATACATAATGTACATTATAATATGGTAACCAACTACTGTAAATCATTTCAAAAGTATAATTTCACTTAAAAATCTTGTTCTTATTGCTTTCAAGAAACTTTGCCATTAACTAAACATATACAGTCATCAACTGAATAAATTAAAGTTTGCCACCACGAGGAAAAATCCTGTTTAATGGATTACAATGATATGTTGTGTGTCACACACCAAAATAATGCTGTGGACAATAGAAGTTTTGTCACTCAGACAAAATTATTGCACTTTTAATGGTAGTCTCGTATCCATTACTTTTGCCCGTTGTTTTGTTGTTTGAAGTAGTTTGTAGAGTAAAACCATCAATATTAATGAGTTTAATAAATTATTTTGTTGCTCATAAAATATTATTGTTGTTGTGCTGTGAAATTGTCTAAAATTTGGAGAAAATCTAAAAAAATTAACATTTTGTTTCTGATGAAAAGAATCATTTTTATCTAGAAAATATTAACATACATATATATTCTAGACTAGTGATCCTAACATTCAAGCAGTAATCAGTGGTAACTTTCTTAAAAGAGGAGATAGACTAATCCCGGCTGATGTTGAGAAAATGGACTTTGCGAAATCGAAGCCCAGTTAGAAAATTGTTTTGTTTTGATTTTTGCTAAGGTGGGCTTCGAGCAAAATTCTTCTCTTTGGTGTGAGCTCCTACAATATTCAGGAGTTCAAACGCAAGGTCCATGGCGTCCTCCTTCAGCACTCTTCAGACTCTTATTAATCTATTCTGTCCTCAGACTCTTATTAATCATTTCTTTCCTTCCAACTAAGTTTACTACTGGACATTCCACGCTGACAAGTACGACATGACGGACTGGTAGTACCCTGGACTGGTGACCCCTAAGCTTGGACTTTCACATAAAAATTATGATCGGTCTAGTGGTTTCTAAGTAAAGCCGGAATTAAGCCGAAAACACACTTTGGTGTTGTGGTGTGTCGTGGCGCTCTGTGCCCAATCAGAAACGCCAAATCGGGACGCGCCACACGACAAGACACCATAATAATGTAATCAGCCCCATATAAAACATATGAATTAGATCCACAACACAGAGCGCCACGACACACCACACCACAAAAGTGTGTTTTCGTCTTTACACTATTGTGTTGTGGTGTATCGTGGC
Organism: Thereva nobilitata; assembly: GCA_963855945.1. NCBI lineage: Eukaryota > Metazoa > Arthropoda > Insecta > Diptera > Therevidae > Thereva > Thereva nobilitata. Next base: position 50,082,830 of record OY979694.1, on the reverse strand, counting down.
TCTCTGTGTCGTCATCTAGTTCATATATTTTATATGGGGCTGATTACATTATTATGGTGTGTTGTGGTGTGGCGCGTTTTGTTGTGTTTCCGATCTGGCGTTTCTGATTGCGCCAGAGCGATGGAGGGTGTTATGGCGCGACACAACACACCATGCAAGTGTGCACGGCTGCGAGGGAAACAAAATCCCGCTCGTTCACTTGCCAACACGGCACAGAGCGTCACGACACACCACAACACAATAGTGTAATTCCGGCTTAAGGTTGGAGCGAGGGTAATATGGAGTAAAGGACGACGATCATTGCAACTAGGAAAGCTGAACGATTATTCTCAATGAACTGCAGAACAGTCGACACCTAAGTCTAAATATAATGCTGACATATCAACCAGTACGTATGCTTATATTTCAGAACTAGGTTTTATGGTCAGCAAAACCTACCGTTTCCAAGTTTGAGGCGTTAGGCGAAGGCTACGCACCCTTTGTGTGCTTTGTGTGTGAGCCCGAGTACAAATAATTTATTTGGTTAATTTTCTTACTAGCACGCACATTCCCGCAGCTAGCACTCATAGCGAACAAATAGGCATGCCACAAAAGTATGCACGCTTCCGCCACAGGTATCAACGCTCCCGCCACAGGGATGCACACTCCCGCCACAGGTATGAAAGCTCCCGCCACAAGCACGAAAATCTAAACATTTGTTCGCTAGAGGCATCCACTCTCCCGTCACCGGCATGCACGCTCCCGCTACTGGCACGGCAATCTAAAAATTCAGACATGAACATTTATAAATGCATCCGCATCGGCATAAACCATTCCAAACGCGAGTGTTTTTATACCAAGCAGTCCCCCAAGCTAAACACTATCCACTTCCAATGCTGCTTGACCTAAGCAATCGAACGAGAACCTTTCTACTGAGTATGCTATTGGCACCCTTTATGGTCACCAAGATAATTGCCCATTTTCTTCGCCCTCTACAATCCCTGTGGCCTGTGGCGGGAGCGTGCATGCTAGTTTTATTTCCGAGTAAAAATAAAACTCGTCCGCATTTAGCATTCACACTACCGCCACAGGCATGCACCCTCCCGCCACAGGGATGCAGGAATCGCCTGTATTTAATGAAAATGTTCGATTTGATAACGGCTATTATATAAAACGCTTGTCTATCTGTTTTAAGAAGCGTAGGAGGCTTTATTCTACAAAAATATTTTTTTGCTTTCGTTTTAAATTTGTGCTTAAAAAAAGACCCTTTGACACTGTTTGTGCGTGCCAGCTGCGTGCTAGCTACGGGCGAGTCTTACTTTTACTCAGGCGTGCATGCTAGTTGCGGGCGCCGTGCGGGCTAGTGCGTACCAGCTGCATGATAGCTGCGGGCGAGTTTCATTTTTTTACTCGGGAGACAAATTTAAGAATTCATGACTCTCTTAAACGGTCACGCATACTCAGAGGACTTGCTAAACGATGAAAACGAATTACTTTTCGAAGTAGTTAACTTTGTGCCTGTCTCAGTTATGATGTAAAAATTATCCTAAATTCAATTAGAACGCTATTAATAATAGAAAACAACAAGGTATAAACTTGCTCGTGGCGAGCCACATAACCGGGTGGTTATTTTTTGAGGGAGTCACTCGGAACAGAAGAGACCATGTGTATATAGACCATCTCCACTTTCCAGGTTTGATGACGATACTAACATACCGAGGTGCCAAGTTCTTATATTGTGGGTCTTTACTTCCTAATCAACATAGATGCCCTACAAAACGGAATGACCCACACGCTTTAAAAATTGCTCTGATTCAGAGTAAGTCCTGGAAATGATATGTCAGTTCGCAAACAGGGATTGGACAGGTCTTAAAAATACTATTATTGGTACTGCTGACACCATCATCTTAGGTATGAGTCGTAGAGATCGGAGCGACTGGGTTCGATGACGAATGCAAGCTGGCAACTGCTCGTAAGAATACTGCATACAAAGTAACGTTTTAAGCCCCTTTTTCCTAGGACAATTTTCGTTGCGAGAAAAAAAATCGTTGCAAGAAAAATTTCGCAGTCCGCTGTACGATTTTTTGGAGTTATGTTCCTACGAATTCAATTCTCGCAACGAGATTTAGTCAAGTAAACAAAACGTAACCATGACGAAAACAGAAGAAAGATAAGTGATTTAACTTTTTTATTTAGAAAGTTTTTTTGTAAAGTCAATATGTACTGAGCTATGGTGCTTCAAACTTCACATATCAATTCCTTTGCATTATATTTCGGTAATGGTTAATTCTACATGAAAAAATCCTGGGTAAGACTTACAGTGGCTCACAGTGAAAATCGTCCACCTTACGAGTAAGAGGAATTAAGTAGTTTTTTTCATCTAGCTCTCAACAAATCCAAATAAGAATTTACATAACTAAGTTTTTCATTTCTTTTCTTCAAAATAATAACGAAAAATTATGAAATTAATCAATAACAAAAACGGGAAAAATTCAAATTTCCGGAAAGGTCATATTTCTATCTCACAATGAAAATCGTCCATAACACTCAATACTAAGAAATGTCGTCCATAACACTCAATACTAAGAAAGTTGGTCCTCCTTATGCTGTAATTACTGCTAGAAGCCTGTTCGGCATTGAATTTACTAATTTTTAGTATACTTAGAATTAATTCTAGCCCATTCCTGCTTGAGTACATTTTCAAGGTCTTTCTGCGAGGTAATATTGTCTTACGAATGCTCCTGCCCGGTGTATCCCATAAATTCTATTAACATTCAAGTTAGTGATTGAGGAGGAACGGGGAAAACTGTTTTACAATTGTATATCAGCCAATAGCGTTCAACGTCTGAGGTATGCTTAGGGCCATTATACTGATAGAATGCAAACCCAGCAGTAATACTTAGAAGCTGCGCACTCTGCTGCACATTTCTTTTTAGAATATCAAGCTAAACCATTGATCCACTGTTCCTCGGATGAACTCAAGGTTGCCAGTGCCATTTGCCGCCATACACCTCCATACGATACCAAACAACCGAGTATTGCAATTCGTTCTTTAGTAGTCTCTCATTATAAGGCGGGCAAAAGTCAAAGAGAAATGGCAGATTGTTGGGAAATACTTTTCTGGTACTGTTTTTTGGCTTGCTTGCTATTCTACCACTTTCTTCACACCTTTTAATAATATATTGGACAGTTGTTCGACTTTTTCCAACAATCTCTGCCATTTCTCTGTGACCTTTGCCCGCCTTATAATGAGAGACTACTAAAGAACGAATTGCAATACTCGGTTGTTTGGTATCGTATGGAGGTGTATGGCGGCAAATGGCACTGGCAACCTTGAGTTCATCCGAGGAACAGTGGATCAATGGTTTAGCTTGATATTCTAAAAAGAAATGTGCAGCAGAGTGCGCAGCTTCTAAGTATTACTGCTGGGTTTGCATTCTATCAGTATAATGGCCCTAAGCATACCTCAGACGTTGAACGCTATTGGCTGATATACAATTGTAAAACAGTTTTCCCCGTTCCTCCTCAATCACTAACTTGAATGTTAATAGAATTTATGGGATACACCGGGCAGGAGCATTCGTAAGACAATATTACCTCGCAGAAAGACCTTGAAAATGTACTCAAGCAGGAATGGGCTAGAATTAATTCTAAGTATACTAAAAATTAGTAAATTCAATGCCGAACAGGCTTCTAGCAGTAATTACAGCATAAGGAGGACCAACTTTCTTAGTATTGAGTGTTATGGACGACATTTCTTAGTATTGAGTGTTATGGACGATTTTCATTGTGAGATAGAAATATGACCTTTCCGGAAATTTGAATTTTTCCCGTTTTTGTTATTGATTAATTTCATAATTTTTCGTTATTATTTTGAAGAAAAGAAATGAAAAACTTAGTTATGTAAATTCTTATTTGGATTTGTTGAGAGCTAGATGAAAAAAACTACTTAATTCCTCTTACTCGTAAGGTGGACGATTTTCACTGTGAGCCACTGTATATAAAATTGAATCATTTTTTTGTGTGTAATCGATGTTTGAACATTTGGCTGTATGAAATGACTGATTGAGAGTTGTTTGTGTTAGAACACCTCAATACCTTATGTATAGTTTTCATGATTATGTGGTTTGGTATTTTTGTAATGGCGGTTGAAAAAAAATTGTTGATATCCCTATTTTTTTATTTTCTCAGCGATAGTGGTGTCGCATTGTAAACGCATTAAAGGAAACGTAGCAGCAATAAGGTTGTGGCGACAGAGGTCAACGGCAAATAGATAATTTGGAACGTTAATGAGCAAAAATTTGGAACTTGACAATCGTTGAGTCGTACCCTATTCGCCAATATTGTCCAAGACGTTCAATGCCCACATAAATGTTGAATTTTGCAATTACGTCAAATCAATCAAATCAATATGCAAATATGCTCCGAAAGGGACTCACATGGCTGTTTTTGGTGTTGCTAATGCAAATACGATCGACGAAATAAAATAGTATCGAATGGGACGTTATGTTAGCAGTAAGGAAGCGATATGGCGAATTTGTTCATTTGCCATTCATAAAAGATATCCAACTTTGGTTAATGTGGCAGTTCTTCTCGAAAATGGCCAAAGTGTATATTTTACAACGAATAATGCTGCGGGAAGGGCTGAGGAACGATTTGATTTTGCTTTACTCTGAAATTCCACGATATTACCCTTAGAATCAAACTTCAAAAACATTCCAACGTCGCAAACAAGGAATACCAGTTGAAGGGCATCCGATTTTCCCATAAACGATGAATGTTTTTATTTACGTTTATTATTAGTAAATGTCCGTGGATCGACGTCGTTCAACATTTAATAACAGTCCGATTTTAAGATGGAAGCATTCAATTACAATAAATATCAGCATGCACCCTAATGTTCTGGTTGGTCCGATCCAATGTATAAGTTGTGCCAATATTGTTATGCTTTAAAATTTCAAAAAGAAGCACCTGGGATATGCTGTTACAATGGCAATGGCTCCACCTGAGTCACTTGGCGCTTACGTGGCAGGGAAATCTTCGTTGTCCAAATATTTTTTAGAACTTCATTTATTTCGCTATAATGGGTGCAGTGAGGCGCACCGGGTTCCAGCTAGTACTATTATAGTTGTCATTTTGGTTTAAAATTTCAAATCGAAATGAGTTCTTTAACTAGAAATAAATTGTTATCAGCAGCCATTGAAATATTATTCATACTGAAAAAATTGTTGTAATATGAACAAACAAAACTTAAAATTAACAAAAACAACAGAAACACAGCAAACCACCCCAGAGGGGAAGTTTTTTAGTTCATGCATAGAACTGTCAGATAAAACCACGGAAAAATCAAACCATTTTGATATTAGGAGCAAACTTGTGACAATCATAAATTCGAAAACCAAATTAACCACATATTGTCAATCTTTGTTTGAACGCCCGGTTTGAACGCTTAAAACCTTGTAGTGTATGGGCCCCTAATGGCGCAAGCATGAAGGGGCAAAATAAAGGCATACAGAAAAGAATTACGGGCATAAATCCGCTAGCTTTTTTTATACCATGCCATGTGGATGCCATAGTAATAATTTGGTATTATGTGATATGAGGCAAAATCATGCGTTAAATCCGTTACTCTGTTCGGAATTTTACAAAAATTGTTAAATTTATTTGTAGGATCGGTAAATAGGTGGAAAATTTTGAGAGATCATTTGAAAATATACACCCTGAAAAATTTAAGTGACACGCACTGGGAAGGTCGAATTGATAGCTTCAAAGCGGTTCGTTATCAGTTATACTTTGGTTTACTTGACCGATGTTACCAAACAAAGCCATGCTGCGACACAAGAAGCGGCCACACTGGCAGGAGAACTAAAAGATTTTACATTTGTTGTTTCTCTGATAATATGGTATAACGTTTTGTTTCAAATCAACGTTGTGAGCAAAGAAATTCAATCACCTAAAATCAACTTTGTCGACTTTACCGAAATGCTTTAACAAATGTTGCTCTTATTTGGAAGCATATAGACAAACAGGTTTCAAACAAGCCATTGTCTGAATTACCATCGGAACTTGGTACGCAGCCATTTCTCAAACCACTGGCGCTATTAAGACCCATTTAAATTCAACCTCACACCTAACATTGGTCCCACAATCAAGGTAGAGGAACACGAGTTTGATGTGGTAAAATCATTTACCTACCTTGGGTCAATAGTAGCAGCCGACAATAGCATGGAACCTGAAATACGCGCACGACTGCTAAAAGCCAACAAAGCCTACTATAGCCTGTCAAGGCTCTTCAAATCCAAGCATCTAACCATAACGTCTAAACTTTTACTATATAAGACGATGGTCTTGCCGGTCCTCACATATGCATCCGAAACGTGGGTGCTTAGCAAAAAGCACTCTAACCTCTTGGCGGTGTTCGAGAGGAAAATACTTCGGAGGATTGTTGGCCCCGTATGTGAGGAAGGACGATTCCGCAGACTCTACAATGACGAGATCTACGAGCGCTATCGCGACATAGATGTTGTGAAGAAAATAAAGCTCGGTAGACTCCGGTGGGCAGGACATCTAGCTCGTATGAGTGAAGATGAGCCTGCTCGGAAAGTTCTCTGCGGTAAGACTTATGGGGTGCGACAGCGAGGGAGACCCAACCTCCGCTGGAAGGATGGCGTAGACCAGGAAGCTCAGAGCATAGGGGTGCCAAACTGGATGACATCGGCTCAGAATCGGGACCGGTGGAGAGAACAGTTGCGAGAGGCCAGGACCGGATCCCGGTTGTAGAGCCGTTAAAGAAGAAGAAGAAGAAATTCAAAAAAGATATAGAAAATGGCACTCGAATTTCGAGTGCTGGGTCCTGCTAGTTCAATAATAAATATGGTACACAATTTAAAATAATTGTTCTTATTATAATAAAATATAAAAAAGCGCCAAATGCATTAATCGCCCGGGGCGCCTAGATCGTTAAGGCCGGACCTGGTTGCAACGTCAGATATTCTCGTAGGTTTATCTGCAATTTTATGTAGGTTATCTAGGTGTCGTTGCCAGGAACACTGGTGCCATTAGAGTAAGTTTATAGTTTTGACATTGAAATCACGCGCAATAATGATTCGTTTGGGGGTTAATACTTTCCGAAATAGCATCAAATGCTAATGACGTGATTATGATGAAATATTTTGAATCTGAGATGATTAAAATCAGTTCAGCCGTACATCATCCGTAAAGCTACGTCTTTCGTACTGGCAATTCAATAGTTAAAGTTTTACGTTAAAGTTTACGTCGTTATTTAATAGATCACATTTATTCTTCTATGCTAACAGAATAAACGAAAAGTTTAAAGTTTTTGTGTTATAAATTTTATATAACAAGAACTTTCTATAATATTACACACACGTCTTTTATTATAGGAAGATTTGCTGTATACAATGTATAATATGTGTCAATTAATCACTCTCCCATGGGGGATTACGAGTACCTTCTTGTGGTTAAACTGTTTAGCATAGAAGCTTAAATAAAGCCCCTTTGCTTTCCATGCTTTTTGTTATAGGTGTAAATATGGAAATTAGAAGAAAATTTTAAGTGTGCACATTCACCTCTGTATTTGACAATTTATCTCCAAAATATCATCACTCCATTACAGAATCAGAATCACGCAAGGTTCTCCATGAGTGCACAAAAACAGCACAACGTTGTTGCACAATATCATTCAAGTAAGACGCTAAGTTTGCACAGATGTAAGTACCCAAAAACGAGTAGACTCGCTGGTGTCCTCCAGCATTCTGTAGTCATAATATTTCGGCTATAAAAATCATTTCGCAATTTCCATCTTAAAATCTCAAAATGACGGGAATGAAAAAAAAAGAACTTGTATAACGAAACCGTTCGCGTCTGCAGTCTGTTTCCGATGCACTTAGGGCAGGCTTTCATCCACTTAATGGAACTGTTCCAGCCAAATGACCCGACGCAATTAACGCCTGATCTCGACTATGAGCCGGGGCCACTTGAAAGTTCTAATTGTATCTTACACAAGCGACAAAGCCAAGCCGAGAAATTGAAGAGAGCACTCGACAGATCTGTCTGCGAATTGTCAAATTAGAAGGAACATTTCGCACGTTTTTGTATGTCATCGGTAATGAATCGATAATTAAATGAGACTTCATCCTACAAATCTACTTACTTTTGACTGCAACCAAATTTTTATGATTCGCCTGAATGGTATTTTGTATCTAGAACATGTTTCACTTGTGATTAAACAGAACTGATCGCCCTGGATTTACTTACTCAGCTTACTACTATTGACTTTTATTTTGACACCATTCGTGTAGGTTATCACTGAAATTATTTCAGATTGTTGTTATCAACTTCTAACTCATGCCTTTTGCAGATAGCTAAAAACCTTGAATTTTTACGCAATTAATGTCAACGGATCGATTGAATGTGAAGAACACTATTATTGAAAGTATGGCTGAGCTGGACATGTGTTATCTGCGGCACACCCAGGCTGAAGTTTGTTTAAGTTGATATATTGTTGTAGGAAGTGATCGCTGTGAAGTACCTCGTTTTTTTTGTGGATATGTAATCTTTGGAAACTTTCTATTAGTAAATTATTTCGTTTAATCGTAAATAGCAAACATTTCAAAACCCACCCTGTTTCTATTATACACCTGTGTGTATATAGTTACGTGTGAATTTCCATTGAAGAAATGTTCAAAATTCACTCCTAGATAAAACTTATGTCATGCATGATTTACGGCTATTCTCAATTAACTTACTTTCTTGGTTATGTATCATCCCAGAAGGTTTATGTGCAGACCTTAAATTATTTCATTTTAATAATGTCTGTTAATGAATGTTGGTCTTGGGCATAAATTCCGTATACATTAACCAGGATTTTCAATACGTCGAATCTAGGATTACCTTTACCCTTAATACGAGATATCTTTATGATGCTTTAACATGAACCCGCGTGAAACAGAGATTCTTCAGTTATGGTAATGTTTTTCCAATATTTTCGAAAATCTGTTGCATCTGTTAAAAGCTCCACAGTGGGCTGGCGCTCTGGCTCCTCTCTCTCCTTCAATGTAAAGCTCAAACTCAGCATAAAGCTCAGTCCAACATTAAAAACCAGTGATGGGCATTCCTATGCTCGCGAGCAAATGAGCTTTAGAGCTTTGAATGAGCTTTGAATATGTATACGAAGCACGGTATACAGAAACAAGGTAGTGTAAAAGAGACTGACAGCTCGAATATCGTACGAATATCGTAGAAAAAGCCGACGTCACCCGGCAAGTTAATACAGAAAACAACAACAACAATTTCGATTTTGTATGGGGAAGACTTGCCGAGTGACGTCAGCATTCAAATGACATTTCTCTTTTACATTACCTTGTTTCTGTATACCGTGTATACGAAGTCAGATGACCCGAATATCCAAGAAAAAGCTTATCAGTCTTAATTAAGACTTCATGCGAGTGGGAACGTATCAGATTTTGTACTCATATGAAAGAATACACTGTCTAGTCAGTGTAAAGCTTTAGAAAACTTTTGATAACTTTTACACAAATGCATTTCTTTAGCTGTGTAGGTTTGCCCTTCACTGTTATAAACTAATCCTTTGAGGAAGAATATATTTAAATTTATAATCAATATAGAACATTTCATTTCCTTATTTTCTATTTCATTTTTTTTTATAAAATATCACTAATAAAAAACAGTACCAGGAAGCCGATCTATAATCGGTCACACTCTTATCGGGTCGGCTACGCTTGGGTTAAGTTACTTTTTGTTACACATTTAGTACAATAATTGTTGAAAGGAAATCTTGGGAAATCTTTTTTAAAACTAATTTTTTTTTGTAGTCTTTTACATAATAAAAAATATAGTTTAAAAAAACTAAAATTTACGATTTTATTTTAAAATGAACTAAAAAGTTAAAAATAATTTTGAATGTAAAGTTTTTATTGCTCCAGCCAGTATATGGAAACAGCCTACCTATATTCTTATTTTATAAATTAACACCGGAACTTTTCTCTAGCGCTCCACGCTTTTTTACATGGTTTTTTCCATATACTGGCTAGAGTAATAAAAACTTTACATTCAGAATTATTTTTTACTTTTTAGTTCATTTTAAAATACTATAAAACGTACTATACTCGTCTTACACTTTCATTTGATACCGATACCCATAGCGAGCGCGTTGTAAAGAAAAGGGTAAACCGCTATTTTGTGTTGGCCGCCATTTTGAATTTGGAATGACGCCACAGAGCTAATAGCATTCTAATTGTCACACCCTTTCATTTGATACCCATACCGAGTGTGTTGTAAAGAAAAAGGTAATCCGCCAGTTTGTGTTGGCCGACATTTTGAATTTGGAATGACGCCATACAGCTTATAGTATTCTAATTGTTACACCTTTTCACTAAGCCCAACGAACTCAAGGAAAACTCGCAGAAAGCAACTTTTCCGGAAGTTTTCACTAAGCCCAACGGACTCAACGAAAACTCGCAGAAAACACCTTTTCCGCCAGTTTTGACTAAGCCCAACGGACTCATTGGGTGAAAACACCTTTACCCAGTAGGACCTGTAAGCTTACAGAAGTACTGAAATGAGCCCTCACTAGTAAGGGGTAGGCCTTACCATACCCCTTACAGAAGTACTTATTTTTACACACGATGTCATAGGAGGTAAGGCCTTACTTTTTACTACATCGATGAGCCCAGAATTCTAGGTAGCACTTACCGATGGAGCACTGATATAAGTAGTCATCTGGTAAGGGGTACTCCTATTTTCTTAGGTGTTAGAAGAGCCTTTATATAACGCATTACAAGAGAAGGCAGATGGTAAGGGGTAATCCAGAATTAGACCCAAAGAACCCAGTAGGACTTGTAAGCTTACAGAAGTACTGAAATAAGCCCTTACTAGTAAGGGGTAGGCCTTACCATTCCCCATACAGAAGTACTTATTTTTACACACGATGTCATAGCAGGTAAGGCCTTACTTTTTACTTTCCTTAGGGTAGTTACATAAGTACTTACCTTTGAGTACGTACAGAACTGCTCATCGATTAGCCCTTATATAACGCATTACAAGAGAAGGCAGATGGTAAGGGGTAATCCAGAATTTGACCCAACGAAGTTAGAAATTTACCCGATGACTCATTTGTTTTCGTATTTTTGTAATGGTATTTGAGTCATCGGGCAAATTTCTAGCTTCTTTGAGTCTAATTCTGGATTACCCCTTACCATCTGCCTTCTCTTGTAATGCGTTATATAAGGGCTCTTCTAACACCTAAGAAAATATGAGTACCCCTTACCAGATGACTGCTTATATCAGTGCTCCATCGGCAAGTGCTACCTAGAATTCCTACTGGGAAGTTAGAAATTTGCCCGATGACTCAAATACCATTACAAAAATACGAAAACAAATGAGTCATCGGGTAAATTTCTAACTTCGTTTGGTCGAATTCTGGATTACCCCTTACCATCTGCCTTCTCTTGTAATGCGTTATATAAGGGCTCATCGATGTAGTAAAAGTAATTCCTTACCTCCTATGACATCATGTGTAAAAATAAGCACTTCTGTAACCTGGGCGCTGGGCGCGGACATTCCATTACAGATTCATCACATCATACTGGCCAATTGGGGAGGGCTTTGAGCCATAAAACTGTAGATATGATCCGATTGCTAAATATGACAGATCCCTGCAAACAATTTCTCGGAGGCTCGCTTTCTCGGACCATTCTCGATTCGAAAAACGCTTGGGGCTGTTTCACACGAGACGACGGCCAACCAACAGAAATCGTACGATATTCATTTCTTTGATGAAGAGGGTGAGAGAGGACGATGGGGAGGGAAAATTTTCCCATCCAACTTTCTCACACGATTTTCGATACGACTTTTTGACAGCGGTGTGGTTGTTGTTGTTTTTTGTTCCTTTGGCTGGGAGAAGAAAAGAAAGAGAAATTACTTTTGTTTCACTCGGAAAGAACGCAAAGGAGAATTAAAATAAAAGCAACAACAATAAGCTAAAGCGTTTTGACGTGCAGTTGGTTGGCCCGTGTGAAAGCCCGTACGATATTTCGTGAAATTTCAAAAGGGAATGAACGATGACAGCAGATTTTGTTGGTTGGCCGTCGTCTCGTGTGAAACAGCCCTTGCGAAGGGTACGAGAAAAAGATTCAAAAAGCAAAATGAAAGCTTTCCTGGTTGATTTGTTTCTCCCAAAGCCTTCATGCTGTAGAAAAATATTGAGAGCCGATTTCCCCTGAATGGGACTTCAAATCTCCAAATTACACTGACAACATAACGTCATTTCACCGATTTGAAGTCCCCCTGCAAACAATTTCTCGGAGGCTCGCTTTTTCGTACCATTCTCGATTCGAAAAATGCTTGCGAAGGTTACGAGAAAAAGATTCAAAACGCAAAATGAAAGCTTTCCTGGTTGATTTGTTTCTCCCAAAGCCTTCATGCTGTAGAAAAATATTGAGAGCCGATTTCCCCTGAATGGGACTTCAAATCTCCAAATTACACTAACAACATAACATCATTTCACCGATTTGATCATGGTACAATAATACAAGGTAGGCTCATAAGGAAAAGCTCTGTTTCCATCTTGAAAAGCTCTCAGGCCTTTTACATTAGAAAAGATCTGAGTGACGTCACGGGAAAGCTTTTTTCCTTTGTGAGAAAAGATCTGAGTGACGTCACGGGACCCTTATGAGCTTACCTTGTAATTATTGTACCATGGATTTGATGAAGTCTTATTGAGAGGAAATTTTGAGAGCCTTTGGTTTCTCTTCCACGATTTGTTTGGAAAGTTTGAGCTTTTGACTTGTTTTGCTCGGCGGAGGGATTTTCGGCGCAGAAGCGATTTGCTATCGATACGAGCATGCGATTCGTTATCAGCACGAGAAAGCGATTCGTTCTCTTGCTCCGCTTTTATTGCCTTCGAATTCGTTTACGAGTCGTTAACGAGTCCGAGATCGAAGCAAGCTTTCGCTTTTGGCAAATCGTTCTCGAATCGTTTCCGAATCGAAATGTTTGCAGGGCCTATTGAGAGGAAATTTTGAGAGCCTTTGATTTCTCTTCAACGATTTGTTTGGAAAATTTGAGCTTTTGACTTGTTTTGCTCGGCGGAGTGATTTTCGGCGCAGAAGCGATTTGCTATCGATACGAGCATGCGATTCGTTATCAGCACGAGAAAGCGATTTGATCTCTTGCTCCGCTTTTATTGCCTTCGAATTCGTTTACGAATCGTTAACGAGCCCGAGATCGAAGCAAGCTTTCGCTTTTGGAAAATCGTTCTCGAATCGTTTCCGAATCGAAATGTTTGCAGGGACTGGATCTAAAGTCACTCCAAATACACTTCCATACATATACTTACTTAAAGTTTTTCAAGAATGGGTATCCCATTCACACATCATGCCATAGCTCCAAGTATCCAAATGAAAAAGAAACTATTGTGTACTTCGTTTGTAAATGTCCGGCACTAGCCAGGGCCAGGTACAGTTCATTTGGCAGCCACATACTGCACGAGTTTGAGTATCCAGCAAAAGAGCATCAAACGAACTTGCCACAGTTCTTGAATGCTACAAAACGGATCCAAAAACATCAGCTGCTTTGCTCGTGAGCATAGTTAGCAGTGCATTATTCTTTAACCCCTTTCTCTGGACTTATTATATTTATATACCCTCTAACTTTTCCCAGTGGAATTAGCGTCACAGCCGTAAATTGTGAATAAAAGCCTTATCCACTGCACGACACTGTGACCAATCTTAAACTGTAATCTATAATCCTGAATAATTGATTTGCATTTCTCATTAATCTGTGCACGGTAATAAAAAATTCCAATCGGAAGCTTAACGCAAGCAAATTCACGGTAAACTATTTTATGGAGCACATTACTATTGTATTCTCCCAGTAGCATACAGAAAAAAGAAAAACGGGAAACAATTTCACCTCTACTACGAGATAAATTTGTCCAAAACATTTAATTTGTATAATTTAAGTGATTCCACGTAAGCCTACAACGAAGTTTCCCATACAATCTAATCAATCAGCATCCCTAGTATCCTGCAATAAAATTGAATTCGTCATGGAGGATATCCTTAACGTGTACGAGAAGAGCGTGTTAATGTCCTAGAACGGCCCCTGCCAAGGGGAAATGGGTCATTTATCATACTTATAACAGATAATCCCGAAGACTATGCCAGAACTGCAAGGGAAAACATCTGTACTGCAAATTGGGCCATTGGGGAAAATAAATCCGAGAAAATCAATTTCCACTGTGAAATAGGGACAACGATGGAACTAGGACGGACAAAATTAGGACAAAAGAATTTTTCCTCTCGTCAGAACACGGTTTCCTGCTTCTTTAATATATTGAATTTTATTTACTTTTATGCAATTTTGTTGGGAAATTCGAATTGAGGGATCAGGAATGTACAGGACGGAGTTAAGTGTTGGTGATAAAGCTATGTTCAAGGTGGCATGGCATAGGTAAATGGTTGTTAAGATTAAAGGTATCAAGTTTTTTCACATTCTTCTAGTGTGCTGCAATTGTCAAATTTACAATCTAAAAAAGATCAGAAACAACAATAAAGGTTGCATTTGGGCTCTTTGATCTTGAAGAAGATCGGAAATACTGACTATGGAAGTTTGGTCCACGGTCGAATTGTTCTGCACCTTCAGATTATCAAAATTTTTTTGGTGCCTGTGTCTTGTAAGTAGTGTTTCGATGTATGCAGAAGGGAGTTACGAAATCGCAGTCCTACCAAAATTTGCATTCACATATTGATACACTCTCATGTTTTTCAACCGGTGTGCCGCGGCACCTTGGGGTGCCACGGCGGCGGCGCCACGATTGACGTGCCGCAAAGATCAACCATTTTATTGGAAATTTACTTGAGTGTAGTACAAGAAAACTCATTGTCAGTTTTATTTTGATACGAGTTATGTAGTAAGCCAGACCAGACCCCATACCAAAGAGAGTGGTGAAGCTGGCAGCCAGTGTGTCACTAGGTGATTTCACCCAAGTATTCACAGCGTGCCTGAGGGAAGGAGTGTTCCAGGTAAGCCTCCAGAGTACCCGTCGACCTACAGGCCGATATGTCCTCTCAACACTATGGGCAAGCTTTTCGAAAGGGTGATATACACAACACTACTCCCAAGCGGCGAGCGGGAAGACGATTTGTCGGAAAGGCAATTCGGTTTCAGGAAGGCTAGATCGACAACGGATTCTGTCAATATGATGACTAGCCTTACAAGGATGTGAATAAGAGTTGCGCATTGAAACCCTTGACGTGAAGAATGCTTTCAAAACCGCGAGGTGGAGCAAGATCGTCGCGAAGTTGATACAGCTTGATAGTGCGCATTGCGATAGAATTCCTAGTAGGTAGGATACTGTGAGTCAGACGAGGAAGTAAGGGAGTATAGGACAACTTGCGGAGTCCCCCAAGGTTCCGTCCTAGGACCTCTCCTGTCGTTCATCATGCATGATGAAGTACTGACGCTACGCCTCCCGCGAGAAGTGGGTTCGCCGATGATATCATAGACTCATTGCAAATGTGGAGAAGGGGGTTATTTATAAGGGAACATGGGGAAGTGAGTTACTACCTCACGCAGTTCCAGAGTGGGTACGGAGGTTCACCGCTTCATGTTGGACGATTCATCGTTCTGCCCGGAATCCCCGTACGATAAAGAGGACGTGGAGAGTGTCCTGTCCTGTGTGTGGGAAGCAGTTGCTGAAGTGCAGCTAATACCTGAGAACATCTTGGCGAGAATTGCAAGGAGAGATAGCAGTTAGATAGCTAGACGACTAGACTGCCCCGGCTCTAGCGAGCACCTTTTGAGGGATCCCTTTTTAAGGGTGATGCTGATGACGTCAGGCTAAAATAATGCCTTTATGGCTCGTACCGGTCTGGACTTGAACGCAATGCAAAAAGTGGTGGGAGAGTTAGTCAGTAGGTGCCTGCTGTCGTAGGCATGGAAGCCACAGGCGGCCGCTCTCATTCCTTGTTGCTAGACCGATATAGATTCTCTCCACTCCCTCGTAAAAAAATATCCGACGCTGGTCAAGGGTGCCACAATTTTTTATTTTTAAGTCAGCGGTGTCACTCAATGAAAAAGGTTGAAAAACACTGCTCTAGGGACTAGATCATGTTTACTCATTACTAGGGATGCAGAATCGGTGAAAAGTGCTCGAGTTAATACTCATAAGTAGAATCGAAATAAAATGGCTCAATAGTACTTTTTACTCGTTCAAAAATACTCCATTCCTTGAGAATCGATGAGTTCTTTTTCTGCCATTTTGATTTCGGGTACATGGGTACATGGTACAAAAAGGGGCAAATTTGCTATCCCTTCCTTTGGTATCATTTTTCTTCCCTTTTGGTGAGGTACTGGGTCCAATGGTACCGCAACCACTGTCTTAGCCAATTGTAGTACTTGCTTTCGCATTACTCATAGAGTCCGGATTATAAAAGAAAGGAAATAAGTGCGCATGTTTAGAATATAAATAAGCCTGCAATTTGTGTTTTTAAACAAACAGAATGACTTTTCCCACTTGTTGACACTTGAGACTCATGGAAACAGTGATTTTGAGATTCCGTTCTTTTATGGTGCGGACCATAACTTTCAATGAAAGATTGTCTCATACCTGCGACCTGCTTTAGTGCATGCATTTCTCGATTTCCGGCTGGGACAGATTAAAAATAGCTATGTATATTACATGTGATATAAATTCAATCCTATAAAAGTCCGTTTACATACCAAAAACGCAAAGTGGAAATGGGAATTTGAGCTTTTTTACACACAGAAATTTGTCTGTGTTGCACGAACGTGGAATCCAGCTCGGTGAATGTAGAGGGAAGCATACAAACTTCTATGCGACAAAACAGTACCAATTTGCGTTCCCACTTTGCGTTTTGGATGTACACGGCTCTAAACTTTTCTTAATTGAGGTAGAAAAATACATATACTTATGTGTAAAGTGTTAATATGGAAAACATTCACGGCTGAGATTAACTTCCATTTAGGTTGAATTCTGACTTGAATGCATATTGTACTAATGCACGAATATACACGAAAAACGTGGCTATCAAAACAAATTACCAAAACAAAACATTTAGTTAAAGTTTAAACATTACAGATAATAAACCCCAAGTTTAAATTACTAAATTCAGTAGCAAATCAAGTAAATTCCTAACAAATTTACTTCAAACCAGGTGCACCCATGTAAGAAAACGCTGTTGGTATACCTGGAATGCCACATAGACAGGTAGGCATGCAATTAAATATTATCTCTCTCTTAGATGTCGGCTAAAACCGAACGTCATTAGTCGAACTTCCGCTGTGAACATTTACAAAGATTAAACTTCCATTACCTTGGGCCTGTTATCATAAATCTCTAGTTAACAACAGAACGCCTATTGGTCGTCACTCACTTATTTTCAACTGCTTGACATTTACGGTTTACGGGTGACCATAAACGCGAATTCCCATCAGTTTAGGTTTTCAATCTTGTCCCAGGATGTGGAAAAAAGACACGTGAACACAGTGCATTAATCTTCTTAATCGTAAGGTGTTCGTCGTACGCACCTTGCGAATTTACTACATATACATATGTGCCTAAAAAAGAAAGAATCTCGCACGACGACGACACCGCAGTCGCGGCAAACTGGAATATCTTTCTTCTGGCACAAATTTTTCTCCAGGCCGCAGTTTCTTGAATGAGTTATGAGACGGTGATTCAATTCGAGCACACGGACAGGTACATATTGCCATTTGAAACCTGCAAGTGCTGCTTTGTGAAATCCCTTAAGCCGATTCGTAATAAATCAATGGAATATGTCAGGCTACCTTTGACATATTGGCGAATAAAACTTAAAAGGGGGATAATTATTTGGTTTTGTTCAGGACGAGGTGGGCTTACTTATAATCAAGATTCATTACTTTGTTCGGAGTAATGCTTTAAGAACGTCAAACTGAATTACATTCATATAATGGAGTTAGCCTTAGAAGACATGTATTACTAAATTAATGGCTATTTGTGAAAATGGAACATTTCGATATAAATTATTATTTTTCATTATTCTTTCGACACTGAAATGCAAATGTGTTGAGTTAGTGTAAAGAAAGGGTTAGCTCTGCGGTTAAACTTGATTCGCTTTGTTTCGTAGGTTATTTAATAGATCTCCTCATGCCCGTTGCGTCTTTCCTAAACAACTTACACACAGAGGGCATATAAATCAATAGGTGGTTTTATGACGCTTTGACCAATAACTGCTTTGCCACGGTAATCAATATTGTCGACGATAATATAAATCAAGTTGATGTATTGAGTTGACCATGCAAAATAACACTCCAATATTGTTTATGTGGAAAAATGAACCTTTGCAATCACCCTTTGTGCTACCAGTTTGTGCTGACGTTCTGGTCATAATAGAATGTGTAGTAGTTAGTTCACTTTGCAGGATATAAGAGAACAGGATAGGTTAGGGATCTGGAAGTTGCTCGAGTAGATGTCGGACTCTGAGATGTTATACATACAAGTTCGGAGGGTTCATAGTAGACACTAGCAAAAGCCCGCGTGCGTTCCAGCGCCTTTTAATAAGAAAAATTATATGTGTGCACAGTCCGCGATAGGAATAAGGTATAATCTATAATGGATTGGCAATAATTGATTTTGGAATTTTGGATACATTAAAAAAATTTAGGGTTTTCTATAAAAAATAAGCTACAACTTTCATTAAAATTTGATGTTGAATGCCACCTATCGGAAAAATTGTGTACTACGTGCACAACAGACACCATATCATATTTAGTTAGCATTCGTCTCGTCTGAAGGGCATTTGTTGGAGTGCTGTTCATCACTTCGCCCATGACGCCTTCAAAATTTTTTCCAAAAAAAATAATGCTCAATTAAGGTCGTCAGTTTTGCAAATTTGGGGGGAACCGTACAGGTACACCCCAAAAATTCACAATTTGGCGCCCCTAAAAAATCGACATGTTTAAAAATGCAAAAGAACACCCCTTTTTAAAGGGTTTTCGGGGTAATTTCAATATTAACGAAAAATAATGCAATGAAATTCACTTTTTTCAATATTTATTTGCGAAGGTGGTTGATTTATACTAAATCAAGCCAAACTTTATGATAAGGGATAATCTTAAAGAGTTAAAACCACCCCTAAATCGACTGAAAATAAAAAAAATTCTAAATTTTTTTTTCAAGTTTATGCTTCAAATTCGATTGTTTGCGTATTTTCAGGCAAAAATAAATTATTTTCAACCCTTAAGGGGTTAAAACTACCCCTACAATTTGAAAAATCAATCTTAAATAAAAAAAATATGGCAATAATGTTTGCTGATTTTTGCTTGAAATTGGGTTATAGAGTTTGTGAAGTCTCGAGGTTTTTAAGTCTCGGGTTCCGAGACGTCTCGAGCTAAATATCCCGGGAGTTTCGAGACATTCGAGACATTTTAGATTTTCAAAGGGAATATAAAGAAAGCCATAATTTGGAGCATACATTTTGTAACTAAACAAAATTATTTTTCCTGAATAATTATTAGGCAAAAAAATTCAAGATTACAACTAGGTAAGGTTCGTAAACGAAATTGAAAAATAAAATAAAGTCTGCGATCTTGAGTTCAAGAGTATTAAATAGTGTCTGACCCAAAATGTCGTTCATACTCAAATTTGTTAGCAGTATGTTGACTATCGCCTCTCCTGTTAAATAATTGGCATCCTGTCTGCTCAATGATTCCACCGCGATTTTTGTGGGTTTCAAAAATTTTGCTGCAATATTATCCTATTTCCACTTGCTGCATAATTCCAAATCAATGAGCGCTTTTTTGATAGAATTTTTTAGCTTCAAAAAACGCTCGATCATGGTCCCTCTGGGTTTAACATCATAAAGTAGGGTTTCAGCTCTCGTATCATTTCCTTTTTTTATGGTTGAAAAATTCCAAAATTAAATTCATGACTGTATTTTGGTCTCTAGATTTCTTGTCCCCTTTTGTGCCTAAAGATTCCCGTATGAAATCACTGTTGGTAATGGCTCTTATAGTTAGTCCATCCTTGGCTGCAAGCGTGGCAACAATTTTACCCAAACATTTTCACGGCTGGATTTCAAAATTTAATTTTTGTTGAGTGTCAACTTTGATTTTCTTTGGCGCCTCAGATGTTTCCGTTTCAGTTGGTGATAGTACTGCTACTGGTTCATCAAAATGTATCTTATGAATGCGCTGTAAATGTCTCAAAATCCCAGTTGTATATGTATTTGATCCTTTGCATTGCGCATCAGAGGAATCATTATTTTTTTGACGTGATAGCGTCTTATAAATTGATGCGGTTGGACGGCATTCACGAAAAAGTTGTAACGAAGCCACTAACGTCCAGTAACGTTACGATTCTCCGCAACATTCGAGAAAGAGGCTCGCGTTCTTAGCGTCGGAGCAAAAGAAAGAAAGCGTCTCAAAGGGGGGTGCTACACACAAGACTAATTCGGACGGGTGAGGCTTTAAGGGTTTCAAATGACGAATTTGTGGTTAAAATTTGAAAATTGAAAATGGCGGCCTAACTTTGGCAATTGTGTTCCGATCCTACTGAAAATCAGTAGGGGGGGGGGGGGCTATAAGGGTTTCAAATGACGAAAAGTGTAAATAAAACTGAAAAACAAAACTGAAAAACTAAATAAAACGAAATATGTCAGTTAATCCTTTGTTCCAAAAAACTTATAACACAAAAAAGACGTTATCACGTAAAAACTTCGCCCGTATACGGTCTTTACAGGAACCCATATTTTTTGTAATATATCCAGAGCTTTGAACTTGCTCCATCCATTTCGAATCAAGCCTCAAGCCACGATACTTTTCTTTTAAAATACATACAGGTATCGAAAACAAACGACATACGCAGAGTCAGAAATAGGGCTACTACTCACGTGATATATTTTGTTTGATGGGGACAGAGAATTTGACTACTGTGAAATCGTTTAGTTAACTACAATGAAATGTTGAGCGGGGTTGACTACATCGGGTTCTACTTCTACTGTGTCCAAGGACATCTACATACGAATCGCGCGCGCGACATATATCATAGAGAAATGTAACTACCCGTCTCGGTGTCTCGAATGTCTCGAGCTATATTTCCCGACATCGAGACAAGCTGAAGTCCCGGGATTTCCGATCCGAGGGTAAACCAGCAGGACGACGCTCCTCAACTGCACAGAAACCCAAGAAGGGCTGACTGAAAGAAGTTTAGTTAGTTTCTGAGAGGGAGACTTTCTAGAGAAGGCCCACACCAAAAGGCCTTGTATATTTAATCGAAGATAGGGTCCATACCTTTGAAAACGCTATTCACACGGCGTATAAGGTATCCTGCCCAGAAAAGCAGGGCAAAAACCTTTCTCAAAGATCTCTCGAAACTCAGTAAGTCAACAAGAGAGATTTTCAATAATCGCTTTAAACCAGTCATTTGGCAGCCTTACAAAGACTGCTTAAAGCTGTGCAAAAAAACCATTGCCTCACCCAAGAGAGATAACCTGACAGGAGTATTGCCAATCTATAGAGCGTCTAGGAGACTGCCAGACTATGCAGAGTCCTTTCCAAGGAACACTTCAGTCTGTCTTTTATGAAAAAGAGGAACGGAGCTTGCACGGAATTGCAGTCCATAGAGCTACTAATGAACATACACTTTCCCGGTTGCAAGGACGAAAATGAGATCCAAGCATCAGGCAATGGGCAAAGACTCTCCTCGGAGGAGTTTTCTGCTACAAAAAAAGTATGTTCTCTGGGCGACTACTAGCTTTTCCGGGTTAAAAGCATCCGGCTCGGACGACACACTACCAGTCATGCTCAGAAATGACCTGACTTAATCACACTGCCCACGGCGGTGTAATCTGACGGATGCATACAAGCCACGGTATACAGAACCAAGGTAATGTAAAAGAGACTGACCGCTTCGAATATAGTAGAAAAGGGTGATGTCACACAGTGGGACCAAATCCAAAAAAGCTGGCCAAAAGTAAAAAAAGGTACTAGAACTTGATTTTTTGGGGGGGGGGAGTTGGCTCGAGGACACCTCCAACAGTAAGCAATCAGTCACGGAAGGTAAGATTATTTTTTACGGACTCTTAAATTTTAGTTGCTACTTTACTTTGTTTGCTTATTGTTAAACGTTAATATTGTGAACAAAAAGGTTTACGTATTCAAAACGGTATAACAAATTAAATAACCAAGCAATCGTAGTCGTTTAAAAGGGAATTATCTTTGGAATATGTAGAGTGTAAAAAAATTGTTATATACTCATTAAGCAAGTATATAATACACAGTAAGCATCTACTAAACGAGATTTTTATGAATTAGGATTTTAAGAATGCGATATATTTTGGACAAAAAGTAATATTGCACCCCTCTGCACCCCTAAAAAACTTGCTGGGCTTTGTTAGTAAAAGTGTAATCTTTCACTTCCAAAAAAAATTCGCTGCCCAAAAATGCCCCTCCGTGTTTTAACGTAGTTTTCTTGGAAAAAGTCGCATTATTGAGTAAATGACTGCATAAACAGTGAATCGAGAAAGTCTTTTGTAGCGTTAAATAATATTAATCTAACCTGAAAAAAATCGTATCTGCGTGTGTAGTAGTATAGTTGTGTAGTATCCCAGTTGTGAAAACTGAACTGATTCCAGAAGAATCAGTTCAGAATTAATAGCTAAATAAGCAATTGATTTTTTTTTTAATTACTGCACTGTAAACTCAAGTGTTTAGCTGCTAAACACTTAAAGCGTTTAAATCGTTGTAGACGAAATTTAAACACTTAGCGGCGTTTAATGAGTAAACATTTAAGTGTTTAATTAGCAAACATTTGTAGCGTGTTTTTGGTTATGAATAATACGAATTATGTTGATAGAACTATTCATCAATACTATATTAAAACATAATATTATCATTGCAAAAACTGAAAAAAAAAAACAAAAAAAACAAAAAAAAAATCCAACCCAAGTGCCGTTTTTCCAAGCGGTCCCCCGACTAAGTACAAACCAATTCCAATATTGCTTGACTTCCGTGATAGAACGAGATGCGCTTTACTGAATATGCTAAATGGTACCCTTAGCGGGAGTTAGCATAATTGTGGGAAGTATGGGTCGCTCATATTTTTTCGTCTTATCACTGCAAATCTCAACTTTTGAAAGTGTTTTATTTCAAAACGCTTAAAACGTTTTATTTTGACTTCACCCATTTGATTAACATTGTAGACATTTTTTAAACGTTTTGAAATAAAACACTTCTAAAACCTCAGATTTGCAGTGATACTGATAATTTTAAATACGTAATACTTAAGCATCTTTACGGTTTTATTTTCATATTAACAAAATAACTGTCAACAAAGGCGTAAAAAATTCAGGATAAACTAAGTTAAATAAATGAAAACAACAAATGAAGTAAGAAAAGGCCAAAAAATGAAGAATGTGTATATTCTAAAATAATTTTGGATGTAATTTTGGTTACTTTTTTTACTTCTGTTTATTACTCAAATAACAACAATTGCATTCTTTTGGCCCTTTTGAAAAAACAATTTAAAAGTTTTTTATCAGATCTCGTAGAGAATTTTGGGACCTTTAATTTAAAAAAAGAAAGAAAAGAAAAAAGAAAGACGTGAACTTGAGATATTTAATTTTTTGTATTTTGGCCAATTGTTAATTAACAAATACATATTTTGAGCTATAATTTGGACTGTATCACTTTGACACCTATACTATTCATTTTTTAAGTTTTATAGAAACTTATTTTCAAGCATTATAGTGTAAGTATTATTAATTGAGTGATTTTTTTTGTTTTTTTTCATAATAACTTCCCTGTTTCTTGAAATTATAGTGTTTTTGTATGATAATAAAAATTACCCGATAAAATTAAATGATTTTATTTTTTTATTTCTGAAAATAGTACTTCTAAAGTGGATCACCCAGGATTTCATTAGAGACACTTCCCACCCCTAAACACTGTACCGTGTAAAAATAAAACGCTAGAGCGTTTAGTTCCCCATATGTGTTTTATCATAACTAAGTGTTTACCTTCCTAAGTGTTTAATTGGCGAATACGTGTTTTACTTTTAGACACTTGCGCTTAGGTTAGAATTTTTTGGTAAACACCTTACGCGTTTAATTTCTGTTAAATGCTTTAGGTGTTTAAGAATCAAACACTTTAGCGTTTAGATTTTGTGAATTTAACGCTTCTTCTGTTTTAAAAGTAAACATTAAATACTTTATCGTTTAGAAATAAAACACTAGAGCGTTTTATTTCTCAACACCTGCTAAACACTTGGATTTGCAGTGTGGTAATGCAGAAAAGAATCAAATATGATTTCTTGTGTTTCATAAAGATTCAAAAGCAACTTAAAACATGACATGTAATCGCTTTTTAATTGATTACAAGTTATGCAATAAATTTATTACCGCCTATGACAGTGGTGGCGAACCTATGGCACGCGAGATAAATGATTTTACTTTAACTCGGAAAAATAAAATAATAAATAAATATTCCGATTCACTTTATAGCGAATCGAACCACTTTTTAAAGTACAGGAAAGAAAAAAAAGATTTATTTCCGATTTATATTTTTTATTATAAAAAAACGCTCCCGAATTAATTATGGTTAGTACAAAGTTTAAACTTAGACTGACTTCTTAATTTGATTTTAATTTTCATTTTCATTACAAATTATACCTGTCATCAAAAATGTGTCTTAAAATGATAGGACAAACCAAGGTGGGATTCATGTTCATTAGTTGCATATTGCAATCTGCAATCTGAGACTTTTGTTTACCAAAAGTCTAGAGAGATTTTGGTGGAATTGGCAACGTAAGAAAATTTGTGGGAATGAGAATTTTTCTAGTTCCCCTGATTGTATTTCGATAATATTTCTTCGAATTCTAAAATGTTTTCTTTAGGATCGTTAATATACTTAACTCCTCCCACCTTAGTTTGAGGATTCTCCTGAATCCTATTTTTAAATATAAATTTAATATTTTTTCTTTTACAAAAGAGGAAAATTATAACAGTGATTAATAGAAAAGTTATGAATGAGTTTATGCTATAATTGACAATTTTGTGATACTTAAGTTCTTCTATCTTTCCAATGTTATTTTCTTTATTTAATGTAATATTACCAAAATTTAGGTTATCTTTATTGAAAGTAAAATTTTCATCTTTCGGAATTACAAATTTTTCTGTAAAAACTCTTATTTTATTGCTATATTCTCTATTATTAATTTTGATGGTACAATTATTGAAGGATATAAAGTAATTTCCTTGGAGTAACAGTCGCCTTTCGTCGCAACTACTTTTTAATTTTCCCGATTTTATGTTATTGATAATAATAATGCTTTCTTCAATAAATGAAATTTCTTCCTCGACGCTTTTAATAAATCTACAATTCTTTAAGCTCATACAGTTTTTGCTTTCGGTTAGTTCTTGTAATGTTTTACTTTCGGAATAGGTATAAATTTTATTATTATTATGTACGATATATTCTATATCAGAATCCATTTGAAAATTTTGGGAATTTGTGATTGGTATAAGAAGGTTTTTGCTAGTTACGATATGATGACTTGGGATTCGGATAGCAAAAATTATGGAATTATCTGTATGCTTAGCAACGCCAAGCCGGATCCATGATAATTTGTTAAAATCTATGTTATAAGTATTAATTTCTTCTTCCGTTAATATGTTGGGGTGCAAAAGGCCTAAACGAGCCGATGCGATGTTGTTTTGAAGGTGCTCAATATGTGTTTCTATGTAATTTAACTTAAACATGTATTCTAGAAAGGCATTTTCTGACAAAATCTTCATTTCAGTGAGGTTAAGTTTATTTAAATGATGGAGTATTTTCGTTCTATCTGTTTCGATTATACTTTTAATTTGATCAAATGTTTTATTGAAATTTTCGTTGATTTTTATTTGTTGATTAGAATTTCTAATTAGTTTATGATTGTTCTTTTCTAGAGCCTCGAAATGGTTTTCTATATCATGTCGGTCTTCATTATCCATTGTTCCAAAGGCCCAGTTAAGGATTTTTCCTCCAAGATCTATTAATCCTCTTTTTTGTCTATACGGCAAAAGTGTTCTAATTTTACTTTTAATTCTATTTATTTTAGATTGTATTAAGCCCCTGTGGTGAACTAAGTCTAATAAGTTTAATGTCGATTCCAAATTACAAACTAAGTTTAGTATTTCGTTAGGATATACTTGATGTAAAATAATTTCGAACTTATCAGCTATTTCGACTGTTTACTCGACGACTACTTTTACCTCAGTGTATCCCTGCTCCGAATCAATTTTTTCAATTACCATCGTTTGGAGGGTCATTTTGGGCATCAGTAGTAGAAACATCCAAAGCAGCAGCAGCAGTGTCCTGGTTTTGGCCACCTTTCTCTGAAAATTTAAAGGGACGTTTTATATTGTTCTCGTGAACATTAGACAAGTTATATTTTCTAAACTTTGGCTCCTCCTTGTGCCTCAAAGATTTATAATTTTTTATGAAGCCAGACTCTCGGTATTCCCTATAATCTTCCCTATCTCGGTTTCTTTTGCTTATAACCCTTTCTTTTGATTTAATTAACCTATCGTAAATTATGCTGAAGTCAATTTCCTTATTTTGGACAATTAACGGTGTAGTTTTTATTGTGCTATGATAAGATTTATTGTAAAACTCCACTGCTTTTAGGATTTGCACCCTGATTGGCAATTTCTCTTCTAAATTTAAGGCCCTAATTTTTTCGGTTAACGTTCCGTTTAGTCTCTCGATATCGGCATTGCCGGTGTGGTTGTTTGGCTTAGTAATATGATACTCTATGTTTTCTTTTTCGCAAAAATTTTTTACATGTTTTGACGCAAATTCGTTGTCAAAGATTAATTTTTTCATCTTACCTCTAATGGCGATGATTTGCCTTATTTTTTCTAATATAGTCATATGGTTTCGGTCTTCTAAGTGCAGGCTGACTGCATGTTTCGAAAATCGGTCCACTACATTAAGAAAATTATTTTTACTATTTGTATAGACATCAATGTGTACGATTTCGTTAATAGTCTTAGGGGTTTCCGTAATTTCATATTTTTTCTTAACAGGGTTCCTGTCGTATTTAGCACCGGTACAGATATCACAATTGTTTAAAATTTCATGGATGAATATTTTTAATTTGGGGTTATAGATTTTGTTCTTGAGGCCTTCATACGTCGATATTATCCCACAATGCCCTGATTCTATCTTATGGAATAGGGAGATTTGCTTTTTTAGCTCCTCTTCATTTTCAATGTCATTTGCGAAGTAGCTACATCTAAGGAACTTTACTTGATCTCTAGTTGGGAATAATTCTATTAGTTTTGTCTGTAGTACGTTATATTCACGATCACTCAATTGGGAGTAAATACCTATTTTACCCTTTTATATGTACCTGGTGAATATATCTGTTTCCTTCTCTAAATCGTTCTTGTCAATGAATATTCTCCTATTATTAAATATTCGTTCGAACTCTCTTTCTTTCTTTTCCACGAGGATAATTTGTGTACGGAATCTGTTGACCACTGTTTCATGTATTGCGATGTGATCGTTAAGATCTTCCGCTTGAGAGTGGACAGTATGGACTTCAACAGAGTCTTGAGGAGAGGTGCTCAGGTTCTCAATATCAGCTTGAGGTTCTGAATTTCGTTCTGATTGGGTGGCAGTTATTTCACCTCCGCCTTCTTGGTTATTTGTTTCAAATAAATTGATTTCGTTTCTACCCGAATCTATGCGACTTAAAAAATCCGCCACTTTGTTTTCTTTCCCTTTTATGTACCCTATGGTTATATCATACTCACCCAGCTGAATTAACCATCGCTGAAGGCGAGGATTAATGTCCTTGCCGGCATATTTTGATTGGAGCCATTTAATTGGCTGATGATCAGTTTGTAAATCAAATGCTTTACCAAACAAGTAGGGGCGATAATATTTAGTTCCCCACACCACCGCTAAAAGCTCTTTTTCTATGGTGGAGTAATTCTTTTCATGCTCATTGAGTGTCCTTGATGCGTAGCATATGGGATGACCTTCCTGTGTAAGGACAGCTCCCAATGCTGTATTGCTGGCATCAGTGATGAGCTTGAATCTCTTGTTAAGATCGGGGTATCTGAGGATGGGGTGGCTGGTAATAAGTTCTTTGAGCTTTTCAAAGGCCGTTATATAGCTTGGGTCATTTAAATTGACTTTACTTACGCCCTTTTTTAAATATTTTACCATAGGACTTGCTATTTTTGCATAATCCTTGACAAATTTCCTATAATATCCTGTTATGCCCAGGAAGGATTTTATCTGTTTTTGTGTGGTGGGTAATTTTAGTTCTTGGATGACTTTTATTTTAATGGGGTTTGGCTTTATACCCTTTGGAGTTAGTATATGCCCCAAAAATTCTGTTTCTCTGCGCAAGAAGTTACACTTATCAATTTGAATCTTGAGGCCAGCCTGTCTCAATTTGTCAAATATTTTCTTCAGATTGGTTAGGTGTTCTTCTAGAGAAGTACTGAAAACGAGAATATCGTCCAAATAGACGACACATAATTTGTTTATATATTCTCTAAGTACTGCATTCATCAACCTCTGGAAGGTTGATGGTGCATTTTTGAGACCAAACGGCATTCTTAAATATTCATAATGACCGAATGGGGTCGAAAATGCCGTTTTTTCTTGGTCACAATCCTTCATTAATATTTGGTGAAAGCCCTTGGCAAGGTCCAGTGTACTAAAATACTGAGCTCTACCAAGTTTATTCAGTATATTTTCGATGTTCGGAATAGGAAATTTGTCGTCCACGGTTACTTCATTTAATTTCCTGTAATCTATCACGATTCTCCATTTTTTTAGACCCGAATTATCTGCTTTTTTGGGCACAATCCACAGTGGACTGTTGTATGGAGAATTGCTTTCCCTTATGATGCCTTGCTGCAGCATCTCAAGGATTTGCCGCTCAATTTCCTTTTCATGAATATGGGGATATCTGTATATCTTAGAATAAATTGGCCTTTCCGTGGTAGTCTTAATTTCATGTCTCACTTCATGAGTTGAGGTTAATTTATCCCCTTCCTTAAAGAACAAACCTTCATAATTCCTTATTAATTTGGTTATTTGGGTTTTTTCTTCAGGGTTCAAGTGATCGATTTTTAGTTTTTCATAAAGGTTACCTTGTACACCGTCTAATGAATGTATTTCGTTAACAATAAAAGGGAAATTATTTTCCTCGAACAAGATCTTATTATTGTTTACATCTATGTACATAGATTCAAGATCTATTTTTGCCTTAAACGGTACTAGGAAATTTTGACCCATAATTGCGTCATAACTTCTTCCTTTTAAGTCAATTATTTTCCATGTTACAGTACCAAAGAATTTAAATTCTTTTGGCATTGGCGTTGTTAACTTATGGGAAATTTTATTTATTCCATTGATAGTGGAATAGTAAACAGGTTCACTTAGCCTCTCATGACGGTAGTCCTGAAGGATATTGGGCTTGATAACGCTGGTTGCTGACCCCGTATCAATCAAGCACCTGATTTTTTGATGACCGATTGTCAAAATTGCTATGGGGATTCGGGCATCAGAGGCTCTTTGTGAAAATTTACGTCTTCGTATTCGTCCCTATTTAAATTACAGATTTCCATTGGTTCGGAGGCAGAATTATTTCTTGTTTTTGCAGAACTTTGGCCTGGTTGATACCACCGATTACGGAACTGACCAGAATTACTAAAGTTACGATTATTATAAGTAGGGTTATGGGGTACGTTGTTGGTGTTGCTTCTATGAAAATTTCTTTGAATATTATTGTTTCTGTTAGAAACGCCATTAATATTTGTATTAGGGGGACCTTTGTTAACGATATTACTAGTATTATTTCCACTTGTGTTAACTTTTACGTATGAGGAATTTTCACTTTTACTAGCATTATTTCTATGAGAGATAAATTTATTCTTTCGACTTCGGAAATCTACTGCGTCTTCACTGTCTAGTAACTTCAACTTATCAAATTTATTATATACTTCGATAATAGTACCATTTTCAGGAATATTTCCTCTTAAAAAATTATGTATCTTACTGCTAATTATATCAGTTAAATATTGGTCATTGTTGCTAGGGTGATAGGTTGATGGTTTAGACTCATCAAATTCGTACAACTCGTTAAGTTTATAGTTGATATCTTTAACACTTTCAAAAAGTTCTCTTAATGTGCTTACCTTTAGCGATCGGCAATTATTTAGTAGTTCTGAATAGTCCTGTCTGGGCCGGAAATGTTGTTTGAGTTCCTGCTTAACTAGCTCCCAATTTGCAGCGGAACTCCCTAGACGCTGGATACACCTCTTCGCCTCGCCTTGGATTTTGTCGTTAATTACGATGCTCATGGCATATTCCCTCAGTCCTGGGGTATTTTGGCACAACTGGAAAGTCCTTTCGACGGTGGAGATAAATTCCTGAATGGTATACTCGTCCTTTCCATTAAATTTTGTAAGCTTATTCACATGGCTCAGAAATTGCTCTGGAGTTAATACAAAATTCACTGATTGGGCCTGGACTGCTGCTAATTCACCTATCAGTTGTTCAACTCTGGCCCTTAGTGATACAATTTGGGCTTCTTGTTGCTCGATAACGTTTCTTAATTGTGGGTCGGCTTGCTCCATGTTGATTCTCCGATTAATATCGAAAATATCTTGACGGCTATTTCTCATATACTTTCACTATTGTTACAAGGTTTGGCTTTTTGCCTTTTATTTTGATAAAAACACAAAATGTAATTTATATTACACAGTTTGACAATGAGAAAAAAAAAATCAAATTTCAAATTTATTTGATATTACACTTTGTTATTGTTAATTCAATTTCCGTTACTGTGGCACTTATTATTGCATGTAATTTATTGTGATTACACTTAATCGGAACTGATTTTAAAAAAATTTTTTTTTTATTTTTTTTTTTTTTTATTATTATAATAATTCTCTGAAAGAGTATAAACGACCAAGCTTTGTTTCTTCGCACTCCGAATTTTCGCGGAAGTACTTCGTTCCCACTCACTAGTCGCAAAAAAAAAAGTTTTACTGATTTTTCCTTTTAAAAGAAATTAACGAAAACTTTTAGGCTCGCTTTTACACAGGATTGCAGTTCTTCGGACCGCAATCCTACCGACTGCGCCAGATAAATGATTTTACTTTAACTCGGAAAAATAAAATAATAAATAAATATTCCGATTCACTTTATAGCGAATCGAACCACTTTTTAAAGTACAGGAAAGAAAAAAAAGATTTATTTCCGATTTATATTTTTTATTATAAAAAAACGCTCCCGAATTAATTATGGTTAGTACAAAGTTTAAACTTAGACTGACTTCTTAATTTGATTTTAATTTTCATTTTCATTACAAATTATACCTGTCATCAAAAATGTGTCTTAAAATGATAGGACAAACCAAGGTGGGATTCATGTTCATTAGTTGCATATTGCAATCTGCAATCTGAGACTTTTGTTTACCAAAAGTCTAGAGAGATTTTGGTGGAATTGGCAACGTAAGAAAATTTGTGGGAATGAGAATTTTTCTAGTTCCCCTGATTGTATTTCGATAATATTTCTTCGAATTCTAAAATGTTTTCTTTAGGATCGTTAATATACTTAACTCGCGTGCCAGAGATGGCACGTACGAAAATTTTGCTGGCACGTGAACGATTTATTATTAAATTGGATTTAATATAGATTAATTTTAAAATTAAGCCATGTTTTGGATGAAGTTTCGTGTGCTTTTTTAAAATGAACCCGTCCAGACATTACAAGGGTACTTAGTCCAGGAAAAATTCCTGATGTTTGTAAAGGGTAACGTAATTTTTGCACGATTTTGCACGGGAGTACTCGGATTTTGACAAGTGATGTCTTGTTAGGAAGCTATCGCTGTGCGGTATCCAGAACAGGTAACTTTATTTAGAACGGTTTTCATTCCAACGTGTTTATTAGATATTAGAAAAACTAATGCTAAAGTAGTGCTTGTAATTCTTAGCCCAAGTCTTTTCATTTAAACAAAAAAAGGCTCGACCGAATGTTATGAAATTTTTTCAGAGCATGTTTTCGTTAATATGCTTCGATCGGCATCTCAAAGAATTCGATATCGGTTTTGGTTCAAACGATATCGTGCAGGTACAAAAATCACGTCGTTTAAACAAAACAAAAACGGCTCGACCAAATTTTATGAAAGATATGTCAATACTTTATCTATAGCCTAGTATGGAGTTCGAAAGGAATTCCGTTCCCCATGTAAAATACACGTAAAAAGATGCACGGAATTCCGTTCACCAAATTTTTCCGTGCCCTTTTTGTTTTATGAGTACGCAGTTCGAACGGAAAACTATTGGTAATGGGTGCCTTCCATTTAGACACAGAAAGACAATTGTATCCGACACAGCGTGTCGCTCTGTGTCGTTCTGTGTAAGCCCAAATGGAACACATAAGTTCATGAAAAATCCGCCACGGCGCACTTTCCTCGTTTTTATTTTTGTTTGGCAAGTAAATCGTAAATTTTATGTTGATAATTTCTTTAAATTAATTACCCGACAACTTATAAATGCTGGGTATCTTAAAAATGAAACAATATTCTTGTAATTATAAATTAACGATCACATTTCAATTGGCGAGGGTTGGTAGCATTGTCTTAGTTGTGCCCGGCTGTGTCTAACTGTGTCGTTGATGGAACACTTCTGTATCGGACACAGTGTAACACTGTGTCTCTCTGTGTCTAAATGGAAGGCACCCAATATTTAGCTTGTGCAATTCTCCAACAGGTGGCTTGCAGGGAATTGGAGACTTTTTTGCGTTCATGTTGGAACGGAATAATTCTTCGACAATTATTCTGTGTTGTGTGTTAGGTAATTTTGACAGGACGAATGAAAAACAGCTATTGCCGTCAGTTCGGGGTTTTATATGTGATTTTTAACAGTCAGCTGTTCGCTTTTTCTCAACTGTTAGCTTTTCTCCACGGTATTCTCCACGCAATTTTTCCGTGTAGAAATATTTACCAAAAATGCTGAACGGAATTCCGTGCGAACTCCATACTAGGCCGAGAATTTTTTCTTAACGTTCTTTATTCTTAAATATTTAACAGCTGCTCAAATAAAACGCGTTGCAATTTAAACGCGATGACATTTCCGTCCACTGCCTTACTTTTCTTTGGCGATCATTTCAGCAAATGTACGTACTTTCAATTTACGTGTAGAGCGGTCGAAACGATTTTCATTGGTAGTACACTCATCAATAAATGCTGATCTCTTCCCTTTTTGATCAACATTGAGCAAAAAATCTACGATTAATCGCTCCCGTCGAAATATGAAATATCATATTTATATAAATATCGCTCGCGAAAGGATTGACCGTTTGCTTAAATGCTGATAACAAGGCTATTTTGCGTCTGTTACTATGTACAACTTTGTGCTGCTTCAGATCCTCTTTTACATGGCTTATTATTTTTGTCGATTTTATTGGTGCTCGCTATTTTCTGGGAAATTTTACATAATCAGCCGTGTAAGAACCATTTTGCACCCCCGCCAGGTGTAAAAAACGGTTTTTCGTTATTAGTTATCCACAAACTACATACTGTCAACATACTGCTCATATTTCGCATTTGAACCGGAATTCCTACATATTTATAAAAATATTGTGCAGAAACGCACCTGCGCGCAGCCCCTGGACTGGTGCCAATGTTTCATATTTTTTGTTAATAGCTAATCTGACTGTATGCCGTACGTGCTCATTATCAAACTGCGGCCTCCCGGAATATTGTTTCAATTGAGTTGCTTCAAAGTCTTGTTGAGCACAAGTATTATTTTAATGAAAATAGGCGTTGATGGAAAATGCCAATATTATTAAATTTTTCTTTAATTTTAAAAATTTTAATTCTGGTCATATATTATTTTTGTAAATTAATTTTTGAAATTGTGTAAATAAAATTGTGAAACCCGAAAATTAAAAACTGTCCGGCACGCCAGCAACACGATAAGTAATATTTGTAATTTTCTGGCACGCGCACATAAAAAGGTTCGCCACCACTGGCCTATGACATACCCGTGTAAAAGTAATTCATTCTTTACGTTATGTTAATCCGAAGTGGAATCGATTTAGAATCGATAGAATTGATTCTGATATAATCTTGAATCAATTCCAGTTACAACTGGGATGTACAGTACATGCATATACATACAGTAGTAAACGAAAGTCAACATACACCATACGTAAACTTTCGTTTGTTGTGAATTCTGTATATTTCACTTTTTTGTTATTTTTCTTGTAGAAATAATTTATTATGGAATTTCAGTAAAATGTTTTTGTACTTATATTGTAATATCACAATTTTTTACAATTTTTAAAAATAAAATAAAAATGGTGTACGTATGGTGTATGTTGACTTTCGTTTACTACTGTATATAGATGTACAGTAAACAGTGCGCACGCACGACTCTCAATACCGGCAACTCAATTCGCGCGAAATATGAAAATAAAACTAAAAATTATCGCATGTTTATTTAAAAATTTGTAATTTTTTAGTAAACTGAAATTAAATTTACTTTTTAAGAGGTTATGTTATTAAAATTGAGTCTGTTACTTTGAAAAACGCAATTCTGATACCGAACTCGTAATCAGAGAGCCCGAAAACCGAGTGAGATGTTTTGGTATCATTTACTAAAGTTTTTGACTCTTTGGAGAGGTTATGTTAACCATATTGAGTCCGCCATTTTGAAAATCGCACTTTTGACACCGGATTCGTAATAACCCCCGAAAACCCCCGAGTATAAAATTTGAGATCATTTAAAACACTTTTTGACTTTTGGCCAGCTTTTTTGGATTTGGTCCCACTGTGTGTCACCCGGAAACTTAATGCAGAAACAACAACAACAATTTCGATTTTATATGGGAAGAGTTGCCGGGTGACGTCGCACTAAAACGATATTCAGTCTTTTACATTACCTTGTTTCTGTATACCGTGGGCACGTATCGTCATACAATCGACATTCAAGGTACAAACGTTTCAGTTTTCTTTCAAGTAGCAGCGCGAAAGCACGTCTTGGGTTGGGAAAATGACAAGTGATGATGAAGATGTGATCATAGCATACAACTTTATTAGAAGACGCCCAGATGATTTTGTATTTCAATCATTTTACCGAATGACTAAAAATACAAAAACGAGAATGTGTCAGTCCAAAAGAAAGGATACTTATAGCTCAAAGTTCTACATAAGTTATTATTTAAATTACATAATCCTACCTGCTTACTATAACCAAGGCATCCTCTAGTATAAAATAAAAAGAAATTATTATCGTAGAAAATGTATTATTTAATTGTATTAGCAAAAAATATTACATACATGACATGTATTTTAAAGTACAGATTACAAGTTTGCGTCTCGCAATCCGCTTGAGTAGTGACACGCTATTTGCAAAAAGCCATGAGTAGAAGATAAATAAATGGGAATTTTCATCAATCAAATCCGCAACTTTTTCATTATGGAAGTATAATTTTAAAAGGATATCGATTAGGTTAAACAACCGGAAAAAATCTAGAAATATAAGCAATTATCTCGATCCTTTACATAGTAGAAATTGTTTATTGAAATCTTTCACCAAACATCCATTAAGTTTATCAACGCCATCTTAACCAGCTTCAATTTAACTTTTCCAGTATAAAACCACTCCTTCTAGAAATTCTGCACGTACAGCCATGGACGCTGCCACAATTAATGGACTATTCAATCCATCTATCCGAAACCAGCATTCCCATTCCACTTGAATCTAGGCAGTTGATTGGGAATTTTAGCCAGGCACTAGTAATTATTAATCAAAGAATTCCTGAAGCCAGTGCTCAAGATCTCGATTAATTTGTATACCAGAAGAACAAGTTTTCACCCAGTTTTTCTAATAGTGAAATTATTTGACTGATTGGATAGTTATGAAATATTCGCACAGCTCTGATTCCTTACCAACGGCACAGATCTTAAGATTAATGCGTTTTACATAAGCGCAGTCCCACGACAGTATGTGACTTGGGACAGATCAAAGACAGACGCCAAGTTATTTTTCACTTATATGTACTTTAACACTTGCTTGACGAAACTAGCGGCGATGATAGAGTCTTCAGAGTTCTTGCAGTGCTGTCCCAGTTTTCTTAAGTCAAATGACCAATCATCAATCAAATTTGCATTAAAGTCCTTCTGGTGGGGACACACGATCATATTGTAACACCACAAGTGCAAACTACACTTGTGACTGACAACCAGTGATTGATTGAAGCACAAGAGTGTCGCAAGTTAATTATGGACAGAATTCGTAATTAAGGGATTCGGCTGGTGACGAGCTAGTTAAGCCTTGTGGCCTCAAACTTGTCATCAGGCAGCATGTAGATGGCACTTCGATGTGGCGCTATCATAACTCTATTACGTGTGGCAAATAAAACCAATCACTCATTGTGGCTAATAATTTTGAGAATGGCACAGGCACAGAAGTCTCCCGGCTACTTGACTCCGTGCCTGATTAAGAATTCCGTTCAGACGGCTCCATGGCAATAGCAGTATTTACACTTTGTATAGAGCCTACTTATGATTTATTACCTCCGCTAATAACATTTTAAAATGCTAAAGGCCCAGGTGAAGGCGCTATACGGCCTTGGGTCGAGGTGCGGCTAGCGTAGCAAAAAAAATTGAAGATGTTTACGTCTACGGAATCAGTGGTTAATTTTGGTGCAGCTAATGGGTGACGGAGGTTACCTGCCACTAGGTGCGCATTGTTTCTGGTCACTGGTAACGAGGGGTTTTACAAGCGTTAAGGCGAAGCAAGAGAAACTTACCTGCTTTTACATAAGAAAGGCTAACGAACAGCGCTAATTACTATCCTTAAATGGTAAAAAAAGGAAAACATTTTCCGCTTTTGGTATTTTAGCTCATGTCGTGATTTCTCAACAGAATACGAAAGAAGACAACGATGACAAATTAAGAAAAATTTCTTATAAATTTGCTGAATTACTGTCGATTGGAAAATGGCAAGAAATTTATGTTGAAAGAGTTTTTTGAAAGACGTAGAATATTGACTGGACAGATAACATGAAATGGTAACAAATACGGAAGAAGAGCACAATGTAAACTTTCACATTTACAGCAGATGATTCTGAGATAGATGCATAAGGGAAAAACTGATTAGATTATACGAAAACTTTGCTGAAATAAATATACATATGTATACATACAAGCAGTTTGGATTTGAATTAACAATAACTTTGTCCTTTACCCAAATTTTTATATGAAAGTAATAATCGTTATTACAAAATCAAACAAAATTAGAGTCACAAACCGTTTAATATCTGAACTAAGTTAACACAGGCAAATATTAAGAACTTTTTCACTAATCTACCCATTAACGATTTAGTTTTTGGAGGAAACCGTCCTTGGAGATAACTAGCCATACACCGCATGGAATGGTAATTATGATTATCCAAAGTTTAAGGAAATTTATTATGAGCAGAAGTGCTTATATTTGACTGTGATGTAGTATTTAGATGCAAGTCTAGACATGAGATCATAATTATCCAATGCTATGGCTCTTATTGAAGAAGTTTAATATTTTTAGAAAGAGCTAAAGTCATCAGCGTGGGAGCACTAAGAATATTTTTGCGATAACCGACTTCAACTTCGCATTTCCAAACGAACGTCTGGATCAGAGTTGAAGCAATGTGGGTTTTGTAATATACAGGTGTTTGCATTTCTTCAGATTCGAGGTGATTATATTTATAAAAAGATTATATTAAGTAAAGATTGTAGTAAGATTATATTTATAAAAAGTATTCTTAAATTATATTTTAAAACATGAGGAAGTTCACTTGCAAGATTGAAATACACACGGCATTGACTCCCTATTTTATATGAAAGGTTAAGCTCAGGTGTCACTCTTTATACAACCAGTCTGTCATTTCGTTCACAACGTCAATGTAGCAGTAAGCTTAACTCGAACGATAGAAAATCGATAAAAGAGTTTAAGGGGCGCCTGGGGATACATGAAGAGGAGACGAAGAAGTATATGTTTGAACTCGCAGATGCTGTATGAGTTCGGGAATGATGACTGTGGAAGGTTGTTCCACAGTGGAGTTGTTCAAGTTGTAAACGAATTCTTAGACTGAAGTGGCTAATGAGTCAATTGAAGAGCAATAAGTTAATTGAAGAGAGCAAATGACG
The DNA here is from genome assembly GCA_963855945.1 of Thereva nobilitata. Classification (NCBI taxonomy): domain Eukaryota; kingdom Metazoa; phylum Arthropoda; class Insecta; order Diptera; family Therevidae; genus Thereva; species Thereva nobilitata. The sequence goes on along the minus strand of OY979694.1, from coordinate 50,044,597 downwards.
TGGTCTCCAATAAGGTTGACAGCGTAGTTCTGCATTTTGTCCAGCCAGGCTATGGCGACCCAGATGAATCAGTGGCAGATTTACCAGCAGCTGAGTAGACTGGAGCCTAGGACTGCAAATTTTAGAGGCAACAATTTTTTTTATGTGGCCACTGCGGCTGCTGAGTCTTGCACATGTTGCTTCAAGAAAAGTACGTTTTTTTTGTAAGTCGTTGTGTCGAACTGTCAAGGATGATTGTACCGAAAAGCCTGTGGTGACGGCGGTAATGGATGTTGTGTCGAATGTTTTGTTGGAAAGAATAAACAAAGTGAACGTTGAAATTCAGACTTCTACCGTAGATCACTGTTGCCGATCTGCAAGTTTTTCGTAGCTGAACAAGAAAATTTTAGTTTCTAAAAAAATGCGATGGAAGTAGGCGTATCGAAGCAGTATACAAAGGGCCCGTTTAGACGACCGGACACCGAACAGACACCAAACGGAGAAAAGGAACGAACGAACTGGGTTTATGGGGAAAAGGGTGAGAGAGGACGATGGGGAGGGCGGACAATTTGAATGGATATTTTGAGCGGACAGCGGAACGAAAATTTTGACAGTTCCTGCGTTGTTGTTGTTGGTAGGACAAGAATAAAGCAAAAGAAAACATCGAAAAGCAACAACAAAAAGCTAATCGGTTTTGCCTAGTTCGTTCGCCAGTGTAAAAGCTCATACGACTTTTCATCGTACTTCAAAAGAGAACTAACGATTACAACTAAGTTTTGTCTGTTCGCTGTCCGATCGTGTAAATCCAGCCAATACCAAAGACATGGGAAAAAGGCATCCGAAAAAGAAAAAAAATTATGATGAAACACTCGATGAAGAAATGAGAATGACTGCGAGCAAGACCTTCTCAAGTACAGGCCTGGAAGTAGAGTTTTTCTATGTGTCTATGATAGGCCCAGAATCTGTTAGTATTGGTTAAATCATTAAGAAATTATACGACGCGATGTAAGAGCTCGCGATATTTTTGCCTTAAAAAGTGATAAAATTATATATTTTAATACTTTCTACTGCAATAGGATTACCAGTGATTAGTGCTTTAGTGAACTGAGTGATTAAATTAAAAAAAAATTGAGTGATTAAGTGTGTTTTAAGCGTGTTAATTGTGAAGGTGACCAATTTTGTTTATATTCCGTGTGGTTTTTTCGTGTTTATTTAAGGAAAAAATGTTCAATTTGTGTGGTAATCGAATAAAAAGTGTTTTTAAAGTGATTAAAGATTATTATTGAATAGTTATTAAAAACATAAGTGCAGAAAAATGTGAAGGAAAAGTGAAAAAGTTATTGGTATGCATGTTGTGTGGTGGTACTTGCACTTAATGTGTTTAATAACTATTCTATAATAATCTTTAATCACTTTAAAAACACTTTTTATTCGATTACCACACAAATTGAACATTTTTTCCTTAAATAAACACGAAAAAACCACAGCGAATATAAACAAAATTGGTCACCTTCACAATTAACACACTTAAAACACACTTAATCACTCAATTCTTTTAAATTTTCTTAATTAAATCACTAAGCACTATTCACTGGTAATCGTATTGCAATAAATGCTGGTTAAATATATTATTTTATGACTTTTTACGGCAAACTAATGCAAAAATATTCCGAACTTTACATCACGGCGTATAAATTCCAACAAAAGTGACAGCTTCTGGGACTACGAGCAGCTGCGTTAGTGTTAGTGAGCTGGGCAACTTCCAGGCCTGTACTTGAGAAGACCTTGCTGCGAGTGATACTTTCAGGGTTAACACATTTCTCATCCTAATTGGTCTATCCGAATTAGAAAAAAACGGTAGGAGGCCTAAAACAGGTTCATTGAAATGAGTGAATTATCATCATCAACCCTTAGGCGCCCATTACACGATAGATTTTGCTGTCAGTTTTTCCACAGTTTTGCCTACGACTGACGGAAAACCTAACGTCTAAGGTGATGACTGACCTAATCCTCCGTATATTTTGATTTCCATTAATCATGACTGGTTGAATTGATTGCCGCTTGCATGAACGTGTAATGGCCGCCTTAGGCATCCATTAGGATTAGATGATAGGTTTTGCTGTCAGTTTTGGCACAGTTTTGCCTATGACTGACGGAAAACCTAACGTCTAATGTGATGACTGACGTAATCCTGCGTATATTTTGATTTCCATTAATCATGCCTGATGGAATTGATTGCGGCTTGCATGAACGTGTAATGGCCGCCTTACGGAGGACTCCCTTTTCTTGGAAGAAATGTATCATTATTATTTAAAGACTGATTAAGTTCAAGAATGCATACATTTTCAATATCACCTTCTGAAAGAATTTTGGTAAAACCAGATTCTGGATCATTGAAAAGTTTATCTTCGTTCCTGCGAAACGTTCCTGAGTTTATCATAACTTGGATATAGCAGTTCGCATGGCTCTATGTACCCCAGCGACAAATTGTTCGCGTGAGGCTTTGCTTGCTTAAAATGGGTGAAAAATTATCTAAGATCTACCTTAAGCCAAGAAAAACTAAACGCCTTAGCTATTTTGTGCATAGAGTCAGAACTAATGAACAAGATTTCATACGATGATATAAATGATGATTTTGCAAAAAGGTATTGTAAAACTTTGATTAGTTAATTAATTCAATTTCATCGTCGTCATCAGGCAGAATATGTTGTTTTTAAACTGTAAGTAAGCGCAATAAAAATTATTTAATTAGGTTTACCGAATGTCCATTATTGCGTAAGTAGTATTAAGGCATACCTTACCCCACCTTATTAGTAGTACATGATTGAGCTTTTATTATCTCAGAAATATACCCAAAAACTATATCTTGTGCAATCATAACCAAATCGGTTGGTAAATCCGCCACTGAGTTGAATTAAAGACGGGGATGAATGTAGGACTTATAGCCCGGCCGACCGACGGCTGAAGGAGGAATTTCGTCTTCTCAGCCTAGAATATTTAGAGACAATTCAGCCGATAGTTCTAGGCCGTGCTCAGAAATGGGAGAAAATTCGATGTCACTATTGATTGATAGACCAAAGAAAATTATGAAAGGGCACATAGTTTGCACAGAGACTTTGCCAAAGTTGAGGCCCATATCAGGGTTAAGGAAGTGGCATATCAAGGCCAGTGAAATAATTGATGACAAGCTCTTTTAGACATTTAAAAAATTAGCGAGTCCTGAAGAAAACTTTGGGGTATCGGGTAAAGAAGAAGACCCTATATATGTAGATAGAGCAAGTCTGACGGATCAACGATACTCTCGCGGAACACGTTATGCGTTGCGCTAGTTTTATTGGCTACAATTTTTTGGTTACTGCTAGTCTACCTCATCGAAGTCCAAGCTATAGATTTTGCAGTACAGAGCCTAGAGCTAAATACCCTTGCGTATATGTGGATGCGGTTAGATCTATGGTACACGTACAATTCGTAACTTCTTTGATAAATCGACTAGATGAAGTAATCAGAGCAGGTAGGGTAACATCCAATATTGAAAATTACACAAGAAATCTGATTACCGAATAATAGACTCGAACATATCCACAGTGATATAGTGAAATTTTTTTACTATTTTGAACGAATTCGTACTTTTACACGATTGTAGATCGATTCACGAAGTGTCCTGTGGATATTTCAGCTTTCACAGTAACGAGCTTTTTATCTGCGAATATGTCCAACTATTTGGCATTCAGCTTGAACTCACTACAGATGAAATTACTCGAATTCAAACTGTTCAAAGAAGTTTTCAAGCTAGTCTTTAGGTACCGAGTCCAAATTACCGGTTACCAGCCTCAAGCTAACGGGATGGTCAAATGATTCCATTTACAACTTAAAGCCACCTTAATAGCAGGGACAACACTTTTCACTGGAGTGAAGACTTGTCGATCGTCCTTCTAGGAATTTGTACGGTAATCGGAACCCATTTGTAATAATCACCACCAGAGCTCCTCTCTGAACAGGATACGAGACAGGACAACGATTTTCACCTATACTATCTAGTTCCGCCCTTACGTGCAGAACTTCAAGACAGCGCATGTCTACAACAAACTAAAAATGTTTCTTACTTGCCTACAGCTCTGGAGGACGCCGATAACCTTTTCGTATGAATCGACCGTATACGCAAACCTCTGGAACCTACATTAGAAGGCCTGGCCCAAGTTATGATAGAACAGCCACGTATTTCATCGCCAATCGAGCCTCCCCCCATGTCTGCGATATCTTAAAAAGTGCAAGTTCCCCCTCCAGCACTCAGCTCGGTCTGCAATTACCTACTCCGACATTCGGCCCGCCTTGAATACAGCCCGAAAACCGCCTTAACATTGCTAGACAATGTGTAGAACCACATTGGTGCTAAAACCATTTGCTCTTCTAGAGACTTATTGACTAAAAGTAATAATGTAGCAGGCCCGACTAAATTTTATTATGCGGCAATACTTTTCCGACAAAACTAGCCCGCTGGGCTAACCCCTACAACCTGCAGTCTTCCTTTTTGCGACCACTTTTATGATCTAGAAATTTGTTTATAAATAGAGCAATTAGACTGTGCAACAATCTTCCACATTTGGTTTTTCCAAACTCGTACAAGATCCACCAGCACAAACGTAAGGTTCAGCGCAGTGGGGTAGCGTGGGTGTCAGCCGCCCGGGGCGGAAGACAATTTTGCCGCCCTCTTATTAACTTACCAGTTTATAGGGGTGTTATTGTAATCGGTCCGAAAATCGAAATCGTAATTTTCAATTTATTTTCAAATTTCAAGGTTCCAATAGCATTTTAAGCAAAAATTTGAGAAGAAGTATGCGTGGGTGTGTGCGTACGTATGTGTCAATTTTTCCTGCACGATCTTGCGCGAACCAAAAAAATATCGACTTCGATGAGGTGTCGATCGGAGCGTATTAACTGAAATATATATGATCTGAAAAGATTTTCATAAAATTCGGTCGAGTCATTTTTTTGTTTAAACGAGGTGATGTTTGAACCTGCACGATCTCGCGCAAACCAACAATGATACCGACTTCGCGTATTACCGAAGTTATAATCTGAAAAGATTTTCATAAAAATCGGTCGAGCCGGTTTATTGTTTGAACGAAGTTCGCGATTTTTGTACCGCCCAATATCGCGAGTACCAAATATGATACCGACTTTGTTGAGGTGCCGTTCGAAGCGTATTAACGAAAACATTCGGTCAAGTCCTTTTTTTGTTATGAAATTTTTTTTCTGGATTCAGCAGAGCGATAGGACGGTTTTTTGTCAATTTCCTCTCATTTTGTTTTGGATCGCCTTTCTGAGTTGTTGCGAAACCCCACAAAAGCGTGCAGCTGTGATAGTGGTCCCACGGGGCAGGTAATATTGATCAACAACACCCCTTTGGAATCTCAAAAAAAAGTTTGCCATTTTTCGGATTCCACAACTATTGCTTTATTTGGTGTTTTGGCGATAGGAGCGAGTGGAGTCGATCGACGCTCGCGCATAGAAATTTTACAGTACCCCAGTAATTACTACACCCAGACGCAAATTCCCTGAGACTCCCAAACTTTTCCTTAATTTTGAGACGACCCTCGTACAATATTGAACACTATTCTTTATATGATAGAAGTCATTTTCGTTGAATATTAGTCATAAACAATCCTAGCATAAAATAAAATACCGGGAATCCCTGCAAGTCAGTACAGACGGTGTTGCCAGTCTCTACAATGAGCAAGATGCCATTATTATACATTCAATTAAATAAAGGGGATTCCCCGATTTCGTCACAGTATAAGTAATAAAAAATTCCGTGGTCATTTCGATCGGTCCGAATCGTAGCTGCTAAAAAATTAATATTTACAAGATATTATTATTATTTATTGTGAAATTTTGCCGCCCCTGCCGCCCCTACTACGCTACGCCACTGGTTCAGCGCCATCTGCAGGAGGAGCCTTGACCCGCTTACCTATTCTATCTTCTATTCTTGAAGCTACTATTACTACGACACAACATGAAGAACCGGTGGTAGAAAGGGTAATTCTTATGCCTAATCTCCAATGAGAAAACCAACCACGAACCAGTTGGCTGGATTAGCTGACAAAATGCGTTCACACACATTTATATCAATGTAGACGTGAAATGTCAGAAATTTCTGTCCTGAATGCCGCTCAAAATTATGGATGAAATAAATAATTTACAAACATTAGCTAATCTAGTAGCACTCCAATTAAATGTCATTTTCACTTTTTGTGTTGTCATATTTTTTGGCGCGATATTGAAATTAAACTTAACGTCATTTTTGCCTTCATATTTGACATTTCTCTGTACAAAATTGTTTAGAACCACTGCAAAAAACCTGCTGAATTGCATGTGGCAACTCAAATGGTTTAACTAACACATACGAAAAGTTACACAAGTTGACCAAAACACGAGCGAGACGGGTGAATCAATTTACAATGAGAAGGAGTAGGTAGCAGCATTTTGGTTGGTTGGTTCGTGGTTGGTTTTGCCATTGGAGATTAGGCATTAAGGTGCGGGCTCAATGAACGCCGTGCCGCCGAGCTCGCCTTGACAGTTCAAATGGACTGTGTGTTTCCATATGGCAGTGCGCCAAATGAGAAAGGCGAGCACGGCGAACCGCGGCGAGCGTAGCTTCGATTTGGGAAATGTTCATATCCAACTGCGCCGCGGTACGTCTTGACAATTGTCAATTCACAGCTGTTTTATATTTACAGAGAAAAACGCGCATCACGTTCCATCATTTATTAATAAAATAATTATCATAAAAAACCAACCAGTTATTAAGTTTGTACGCGGTCACCACAGTTCTTTCTATTAAGTGTAGTGTATACATCTCCACATCTTATTGCAATGAGTAAAAAATATAAAGGTGAAATCTTTAATTCAAATATATTATACTGAGATGGGGGAGGTGATCAAAAGTGAAACAAAATACTTTTATTCGGAATATCCAGAGCGACCAATTGGTCAATCGAGCAAAAGATAGATGGACACAGTACAAGCGGACTCAGAGGTAATTTTTACATTCCGAATTGGAGAAATTCTGCGAAAATTAGAGATGGACGGAGGTGAAATATAGCAAATTGCATAGCACCATTAAAAGATTAGTTACAGTCAGAGACAAATTGGCTACAGAGCATGCCGCAGATAAATCGATCTGGCATTATTTACAACCAGTTCAATCTCGCTCCCAACTATTTAATTCTTTTGCTTTCCTGGCTATTCACAAAAGGTACCGTACGTACAAATACATATATCTGGACGAGGCAAACAATAGAGTGGTTATCTGTAACAGATTCCTAATATGGTCCGGTCCATTTACCTAATGCAGGACTAAAGAACTGCGGAATTGTGGCACAGGAATTTCTTGAAACCAGAGTAGTTGACTTGAAGTAAACTACTCGTAGCTGCAAAATTAATGAAGTTGAAGTACTTTCGGTGTTCAACAGAGAATTAAACAAACTAAAGTTGAAAAATGATAGCTCAGACATATTTGTTCGCAAACATTCTAGTTTGATTTAGAAATTGGCAATAAAAAGGAAAGATTTTTCAATAAATTGAGTGAAACATTGACATAAATTGGCGTAGCAAGTATTACTTTCTGGGCGGACCTGGGAATTTCGGCGGTCAACATTAGTTTAAATTTCACAATCAATTTTCAGTTTTAGTTTAATTTTGGACTGATGGAAGGGTCATTATAAGCTCATCGTTGTGACCACTGGAGCTGTTCTGCAAAGGATGGGCTAATATGATCGGGACTACCAAACGAAGAAGTAAACTCGAGTAAAAATAAAAAACGGCCTTATAAAGGGCGAACACCGGCCGCTTGGCTTTTTAAGGGGCATATGATGGCCGTAGAGTTTTTAACCATTTTTAATGGGAGCACATACGGCCCTACGACGGCCAAATTTGACCAAAAGATTTAAAAGGCCAAGTGCTGAGCTGTAGAAACGGGCATTCGACGGGAAATTTGAGCCAAAAAAATAATCTGCACCAAATGTATTGTTGAATGTGTTTTATGGAAACTTCATAATTTTCGTTATGTACAATGGTTCTTTCGATTTATCCTACTTAAAGATATCGATGCACAAGAGAAACGAGCTCGACAGTCGTCGGTTTGTTGTACGTGAAGTGTGTGCGCGTGTTGATTTATATTTTAGTGGGAAATTTTGTTATTTAACGGCTTGAAAAAAACACAACCGAAAAAAATCGAGCATTTAATTGCAGTGAAATATATTTTCTTATAGGAGGGCGAATATCCACGTTGCTGCCACTGTACCACCGTCGCACAGTGGGGAAAATAGCTCATTTTTTGGACAAACGACAATTCCCAAGCCTGGAATTAATGAAACTTAAAAAATTTTTTTTTAAACTATTCGTGATAAAATTGCCTTTAATTCTATCGAGCCAGAATTTTGAAATTTCAAAATTAAAGATGGCCAATCCAATATGGCGGACATAAATTTTGTAAGAAATTTAAATTTTTGTCAAAAGATTCTTTAATATTTTAAAAAATTGTTACTTTGGGGATTTTTTTGGAAACCAAAAATTAATTAATAATAATTAATTTCAATACTTTTAAAGAATCTTACGAAAAAAAATGAATTTTCTTACCAAATTTATCTCCGCCATATTGGATTAGCCATCTTTAATTTTCAAATTTCAAAATTCTGGCTCGATAGAATTAAAGGCAATTTTATCACGAATAGTTTAAAAAAAAATTTTTAAGTTTCATTAATTTCAGGCTTGGGAATTGTCGCTTGTCCAAAAAATGAGCTATTTGCCCCACTGTGCGTCGTATACCCGTAATAGCAACCATACGGCCGCCGTACCACCGTCGTATGGCCGTTATTGGAACTGTAAGGCCGTTGTTTCACCGTCAATCGCCCACTGTACGGCCGTACTGTCCTGCAACGAACCTTCTGTTAACCGCCAAATGGCCGAGGACTATGTTTCAATCACAGTCGGTATTTGCCCGTTCTAAGGCCATCATTTATTTTTACTCGGGAAGTTATCATGTCGAGGGATGCATGGCAGTGGGTGGTGGGCCCTTTTGGACTGTCGTTTAACGATCTCCTGAGGGCAACGGGCGCACTCTGTTTTATAGTTCCCTATCCTTATCCTGATACGAAGGCTCTGTGATGGGCTAGAAGCCATAACGGCCAAACTCCTGCCCTGAGAATTATAGAGAGATCGTTGAGAAAAAACCCATCCATAAGTTATAGTAAAATATCCAGGGACTGTGGGTGGCTGGTTACAGCACATTCTATCGTTTACAATAAAAGTACTAACTGCTTCACCTTTACAACAAACCCTATAGAGACTTGGTAGCTGTAAAGGATATTAACAAAGTAGGCAGCAAGAGCATATTTGTTAAGGAACTCGAGGAGATAGTGGATCATTCTAAAAAGAGTATTCTACCGGTCTTCATAAAATGTGATACACACGCTCATCAGGACACCTGGAGTAAAAGTGGAGTGAAAAAGACAGGTGAATACCTGTTTGATTAATTCTTATTATATTCTGCTGGCAGATCTCAAAAGTGCCGTCGTGCTTAGATCACAGACAAGTCCACTTCAGAGTGCGTTATTCATTCAATATCATAAGGTCATATAGGAATCCTAAATACAAGAGCTTCGGGTCCTTTCGTGGCGAACTAGGTAGTGTGTTGAAGAGCTCAATTCACTCAATTAAATCTGTACAACTATCTGCAGACTTTCTATTTTATAATAAAGCCTTTAAAAATAACTAACGTTATCATGGAAGTTGTCCATGAAAAAGGTATTCCACGTCAAAGCGCATGGAACAGCCACTTGACTTGGTCTTCAACTGGTGCGCAGTGTAAGACTCAGTGTCAAGTCAATTCGGACAAAACCGTTCTAGGACCATTCATCAGGAAACGGGCAATGATAGGACTGGTTGATCTTCATCTTAGGGGTGACACTGGATGCCAAACTCCAAGAGTACTAGCACATTCGCAATCTTATAAGCAAGTCTGGTACTCTGTGGGCCTACTGCAGAACTTGTGGGTCGTGTACACGATCATCATAAGGCCCATGATATCACATGGAGCATAACTGGAATAGACCCAAGCTTATTAGCCTAGCTGTAAAATTAAGCAAGGTTCAAAGATGGCCGGCCGGCTGAAATCGAATGGCCACTAGGGGTTAGAATGCCCTAGGGAAAGAATGCCCAATAATCTTCGTGCCTACTCAGGAACTCCGTAAGGTAGTAACTCACTTCACCATGTTCTCTCATAATCCACTTCTCCACATTTGGTATATGGGTCCATCGGCCTTTGGTAGGCTCGTTTCGTCTCCTCTGGCATGGTGCTATATACTTGCCGCGCCAAAATCCGGCACACAGCCTGAGCCTTTGCATATTCCGGGTCGTACAAGTGCCTACTCTCCGCTGCCAAAATATCAACGGGAGGTCGTTCTTGCTATGCCGCATGCTGCTTTAAGGGCCATCCTCGCACGCGCTTTTGGCCCATATTAACTAATCTACATTGAGAAAAAATCAATTTTCATTAGAGAGGCCGTACGCATGTACCTTTTTAAGCAAAGCCTTTTGTCCGCGCAGTTCGGCCGTTAAAAGGGTCGTAAAAAAGTCATTCATTAATATAAGCTCTATATGAAAAAAAGCAAAAGCGCGTAAGAGCTAAGTCCGCGCAGTGTGGGTCCACCATTTTCGGACGTAGTACTAGGCCTAGACGCAGAGTTCTGAAGTACTCTGAATCTGACCACCTTATATCGGCCCGAGGTCATCAGGGTTTCGAGGTAAATGAAAAGGTGGACCCCTTTACTCTTAGAATATAGAACTACAGGAAGGGCCCTCGCAGAATTTTAGCGTAGTGAAATTCAAACTGCACACTTCATTGTTCTTTTTTTCATTGAAAATTCACTCGTAACAACTTCAATTACACTAAAAACAAATTCTTAAAAGTTTCTTTCTTTTTTGATATTAGTTTTTTAAAAAACTGTAAATAAATCTTATAGAAAAACTCGTTTTAAAGAAAGTGCCGCGGGAAAATTTGGCATTCAACTGACCCGCAATTATACCAATTTGACAGTCGACTGACCCCAGATTTCACTACGCTCGCACACATGGATTTTATACGCGAGGGCCTTTCCTGTAGTTTATACTAAGCCTTTACTAAACAAGGCTCTGGCACTGTTTTGAATGGTTCGGAAGAGGGTATTGGGACACACACCCTTTCAGTGAAAAGGACGCTAGACGATCATAATGTAATGGGATACACTGGACACTAGATGTTCGTTCATACCTGGAAGTTTGATAAACTCCAATGGTCTTATTCATAATCCTATTCGTAACGCCCCCGGTGCTCTTTGGGCTCCATAGAAGGAAATGTACCAAATGTTAATGCCTATATTACATATCTTTAACAACTTCCTTGAATATCGCAGCACCTTCTTTCTATTAACACGAAAATATTTCCACACGTGCTGCGCTCAATATCGAATTGTTTTTTTTACACCCGAGATCCGACTAAATAGGTGAAAAAGCCACAGGTACGAGTACATGCAAAATTCAATTAAATTAATTTTGTTCCTTTTGCAGCCGCATAACGTATTCCAATCGTGTCAACCAGAGACCCACAGCCAGACAAAACATGAATCCCAAGCGGAACGGAAATGAGAAAAACGAATTTCTTGTATGGAGCAATAAACAATCCTGGATTCAGAAACAATATTAAGCCACGGTTGGGATGGTCATTATCATCTTCTTCTAATTATAAGTTGCCGGGAGTCATACCTCGATTCGTATCAGATTTATGCTCGCGATTATTAGCAACACATTTTGCCTGTTGTTACCTGTTATTAACATCAAGCCGATAAATATTGTTTCTCCGGGATATTGCCGCCCACCTTTGGTACCTTTCGAGATGAGCCATCGAACATGGATGTCCCTTGCGGTTTTGCGTTTATGCCTGTATCGGGGACGAGCACAGCTCCTTCGCAATTTATTGAATGGTAGAAAATTCTTCGTTCGATTAATTCGCAAATGGGGCGGGAAAAGCGTGAATTGTGCGTGGCATAATTGAACATGCCCATGGACCACCTGTTCGTGCAGAAAATTTACAATAAAGATAACGCGTGAAGAATGGAGACTTTTTTAATAAAAAAAAGAAAATATAAAATACTGATGGGAGCTGGTGGATATACGATAAAAAACCTTGAAGAATTTAAATATTTCTAGGGAGAAAAACGTATTCATTTTTCGGTGTCATTTTTGACAAGTTTGGTTTTTTTTAACATATGAGCCGTTTACTTTGTGTAAGTGTAAGCATATCTGTTAATAAAATGAAGAAACGACAACAAAAGATACAACTCTTTATCTGTAAACTTTCACGAGTATACTCCCTAATACTTTGAACAATATACGTTTTGGTATTAAACGATTTTGAAAACAAGTTTATTTTGAAAACGACCTTTTCCTTCAAGGACCCACCTTTTCCTGAAATTATTTTACCCAATATATCGCGGTATTATTTGGTTCTTTAATATTCGGTACAGGAGCTGAATAGTCACCCATTGCAAAAACTCTTAAAGAGCTCTCAACTTGAATAAAGCCAATCAGAATTCTCGGTCAAATTACTTAATTCTATAATAGATAGTATAATCTCAGAAAAATAAAATGTGAAAATTCAAGAGCTTTAAGGTGGTTGTAGGGTAGCGCTCAGGTGTGTCCAAATCTCGTCGACGCCCGCGCCCGCCATTTCGTCTCCCGGACTTATTCTTCGACTGACAGAAGTAAGGAAAAGTCATATTGATCGGAACGACTTGTCCAATGATGAATGCAAGTTGGTGACTGAACATAAGCATGCTTCCTACCGATCAATGCGGAAGTCTCAGAGGAGTTCAGAAGAGAAGAGAAGAAATCAGTAGCCTGGCTGAAAAAACTCGTTTCTGAACTAGAACAATACAGGAAGCGAAAGCCGCAACAGCCGCGAGAGTTCTACCGATGAGTCCATGGTATTATGACGTAATTACACCACGTTGCGCATACTGTAGGGACAAAGAGGGTAAATCGATCGCCGATCCTAAAGGCATCTTGGAGGGAATTAAGGAGTAGCCACACACATCAGGGACGCTCAATTTTTGCACCGGTTCGGACACAGACATGTGTGAACGAGCTCGTATAAAATGTTCGCACCGATATTTTTGGAACCCCTGACGAAACACTAATATGTGTGGATACTCCTTTACTCGTTCACACATGTCCGTGTCCGGGTAGGGGCTTGTTCACACATGACAGAACACGGCCCTGTGACGTCCCGGGCACGGCCCTGATGTGTGTGGATACTCCTTCAATCGGTGTCCAGTGTCGAAACATCCCCCAAATCTTTCAAAGAAGCGGTGTCTGATATTGGCCAGAGGCGGACATCCGCAGAGAAAGTGCTCGGTTGTCGCACTGGGCTGTTCCTCCACGCAGCTACGCCAGTGGGCCTTGTACGAAATACTCAATCTACTGCATGATGCTCAATTGGCCAGTGTCCCGTTATTATGGACACGATTCAGGCAATATCCTCGTGTGCCATCATCACGAGGTCTCGTTCCTTGAGGGGTTCCTTGGCCTAGAGATATTACTGTTATGACGCCGAATTAGGGTTTTTCAAAAACAGTGGTTTTCAAAAAAAAGCTGTTACTGTTTTTAATTTTCAAAGAAACAGCTGATAACAACTGTTTTTACTGTTTTTCGAGTTTTATCTAATTTTACAAGTAATAAATAGTTTTTTTTTATATAATATCATTTTGTTTTACATTTTCACTTCTTGTAATAGTATTTCAAAAACACAAGCGCCTGAAGTGATTTGTCTGAAAGACGCGATGTTATTTTGGGGCATATCGAAAATACACCCTTCAACATTGGTCGATGTAAAAAGATTCCTTTTGATCAGTATGCGGCCACTGTTGAACTACATCGTCTACCTTTACATCGATGAAACCAAAGAGATGACAGGCTAGATTGCCTGCAAAAGATAGTGAAGTTTTTGATGGAGTGACTGTGGGATCCTTGAGACTTCGCAATAATTTCATGACATCCTCGTTCATTAGGCCATCCAGACGAATTTTTAAATTTTGCATGAGCTTATTACTAATGTCTCTGCTATTGTCAGAAAGCTTCTTGAGCATGAATTGTAAAAAGTTTTCTGCGCTCACCAACTTCGCGTCCTCACGACTAAGATTCGCGACAGCTAGTTTTACGGGCTCCATTGCCCTCATTCGTTCTTTTTTTCTATTGGGTCGGTGTCCGGCACTTTGTGAAAAACCAAAACAGTTTATATTAGTGTTGGTTACATATTTCTTTTATTTTTATATTACCCCTCCCAGACGTGTCGCTTAGACCAGTGGTCTCCAAACTTTTTTGATCGCGTACCCTTCTGACGAAAATAATCATTAATTGTACCCCTAATTATATGAGCGGCACTATTTGCACTATATACGGGTGTACGGGCATGCCGTATCACGTACTTGTACGGGTTGGCAATTCAGGTTCAGGTGTAAAAAAGAATTTGAGGCGAACTGAGGAATTGGATTTGATTTCTAGTATCACCTCCCTATTATAAATGATAGAAGGTATTGTGGAAGAGATAAAATTCTACCAAGGACCGAGGGGCGTAGCGAAGGGGAATTTTTAAGGGTCAACCCTCCGGGTTTTTTCCTTACAACTCGGAAACTATCAACTTTTCCTAAATAGCCTATTATATACTATTTCTTCGAAGAACCGTTCGGGGTCAAGGGCTAGTAGACTTGAAAATTGTCGTAGAAACCCACTGGTGATCTTCATACTGTAAAATACAAAGGAAGCGAAAGATTGCAGCTTCTTGCAATTTCGAATAGCTTTATTCGGTTGTAAGTCAGGGCAGGATATTCAGATGAAGTGCTGCGAGAATATTAGCCGCTACCCTCTCTTCCTCTGTGGAACAAAACCGAACCTGTACAGGACTGTTTCACCTACTAAAGAGGCGAACTTGAACGATAGAAAGAATTTCATTGATGGAGGGTTTTTGTTACATTGGGTCAAATGACACCACGGCCAGACTTATGCAGAAATTTTCACCAGTTATGTATCATGTCAAGTCAAACTAAGAATCAAACGCCGTTGTCATTTTCGATGGCTTCCCTTACGAAGCTAGTGAAAACACCAAGCGAATAGAACCATTGATAAGAGCGCAAAGAATTTGCTGCAATATGATTAACAGAATCGATGGTGCTCACTGCATCGCAGGATATTTTCCTAAAAAACTTCACAAACAAGAGTTGTATGCCTTGGACATCACTATGACCCATCATAATGGGGAAGTTAGATCATGTTTATCATATCTTATAAATATCTGAGGTTCAATATGAAAACAACAAATAACAAGTTAATGGGGCTAAGCACGAGCACATACTTGTCGGTGGAAGTCACTCTCACAATGCTAAAAGTGACATAATTACCAAGTGTAGTGCCTCGGTCGGGTGAAAATTCATCCACAACAAGATGAACTCTTATGTTGGCCTAGTCAAATGAATATGTGACATTGGTAGGGAAGATATCGATCTTTTTGTGATTCTGATTGGCCTGTGTAGCCCTGATATAAAGAATGTTTTCTTTTTGAAACAAGGAAAATTAAAGGTGTCTTAAGTCGTCTAGAATTTCCATCTTGCTGGTGGGCAAAACCCTTTCAGACCATATATTGTTCCTGCACGCCATGATTAGTTGTAACACCACTTCTGCTTTTTTTAATCAGCCGAAACTGAAACTTCTGAAAGTCCTACAGAATAACGATGACTTGTAACCAGTGATTGGTGCTTTCAAAGACCCTCATGCAAGATTTTACTTATTTATTTATTTATTTATTGCCAAACAAGGCACCTTAAAGCTAACAACAAATGATACAATGATTTTTAATAAAATCTAATATACAATTACTATGACATACTATATAAATTTAATATGTTGTCAACTTAAATTTTAATTATTAGTGGATAGGATTTTGGTTAGGATGTAAAGAGGGCAATCATTTTCCTTTTATAAGATGGTTTACTGATGGTAGGGGAGAAACATGGACTGTGTCTATTAAAAACCACACAACATTTGTTGACGGGTTCGTTCTTTGCGTATTCGGTACGATGTGGATATTCCTTTAGCAGCTTCGTATGCCTAGTGTGTCGAACTTCAACATTGAATCTGATTCTGTCCGACAAAAACTGCCCTTTAATATTATGGCTTAGGACGTCTAAGGTAAAGCAAGAAATAAGCAACTCTCTTCTACAAGATAGCGGAATAAGCCCCAACAACTTGAGCCTATCCGTGTAGGGTGGTAGGTTTTGATAATCACGCGGGTCATATAAGTTTCTCAGAGCAAAAAGAAGAAATTTCTTTTGCACCGATTCAATCCTGTTGCTTCTTATTTGGAATATAGGATCCCAGATAGGGCATGCGTATTCAAGAATTGGGCGGACAAGTGAGCAGAAAAGGGCCTTTGTCACCCAAATATTGTTAAATTCCTTAGTCCTTCTCTTTATAAAGCCTAGAAGCTTATTGGCTTTGGCAGTGATATTGTCGTAGTGCAAATTGAAATTCAACTTTTTGTCTAGAACGACACCTAGATCCCTAATTTGATCGACATGATCCAGTGCTTTATCGTCGAGATAATAGCACTGGGGCTGTGCATTTTTACTGCGGGTGAAGGTAATTGCGTGACATTTGCTGGTGTTAAGTTGCAATTTATTTAAAATGCACCACTCTTGTAATGCATTCAGTTTCGATTGCAAGAAGGCTACGCCAACTTGGGACCTTATGACATTATATATTTTAAGGTCATCTGCGTTAAATAGATGTGGGATATTCTGTAGTTTAACAGACAAATCGGAGATGAATACATTAAATAAAAGTGGACCTAAATGACTACCCTGCGGAACACCGGAAGTTACTTCGATTTCTTTTGACAAACATCCTTGAAATCTCACAACCTGTATTCTTTCGTTCAAATATGATTTAATCCATGCAAGGGCAGGACCTGATATCCCGAATTTTAATAACTTTGCAATTAAAATATGGTGGGCAACACGATCAAAGGCCTTGCTGAAATCAGTGTAAACAGCATCAATTTGATGACCGTTCTCCATACCACACAGAAGTTCGGAGATTAGAATCATAAGGTTTGTGGTGGTCGAACGTCCCTTTCTAAAACCATGCTGCTGCTCGTTAAGGCATGGGTCAATTAGAGGGACCATCTTATCAAATACAAGTTTTTCGAAGAGTTTAGGAATTGATGATAGGATGGCAATGCCTCTGTAATTATCTACAAAGTGCTTATCACTTGATTTGTGGATTGGTGTGAGATAGGATCTCTTCCACATTGTAGGAAACTTTCCTTGCGACAATGATTTATTGAAAATAATGTGAAGAGCGAATAATTGCCGAAGTAGGAAACGTGTTTCTCATGGGTCGGTATGGAAAAGGACATGAGAGTAGCCTGGACGATTTCAGATACAGGCAATAAATATCTTCATCGTACAAAATCAAAACGAACATTGCCTCACTATCCCCGAAGCTGCTGCCCGACAACATTCACTGAGAGTTTACCTTCAGGTGCAGCAGTGGTTTTCCGGTCAAACCAAAAAAACAAGGAGTGGTCTCGTACCTTGAACCCTTTGAACCCTGCCCCGGACTCGATACTTGTCACATTTTTTGTAAATGTAGAAAGGCTCCATTGCTCCCCGATATGAACATCGTGCGAAGGGTTGTGTGATAGCATCCAGTTCCGACAGCAAGACAGCATTGACATAGAATAGAATGGCTACGCTCCTGAAACTTTGTCAATGTGATTAAAATAATATGGATTGATCATGTCGAACGAGTTCCGGAACGGAACCCGGCAAAGATAGTGCTGCGGAGAGTTCCGACAGGAAAAAGCAGACCAGGACGACCTAAGTAAAGTATAGACGGCGCGCGTCGAGGAAGACATAAGACAATTACGAATAAGATACTGGAAAAGTCGGTCCAGAGATCCGACGTTTTTCTGCCGCGCGGGTTTTTTTTAAGATTTCAGCCAATCAGAAACAATTTCGGTCACGTCATATTGTTTTTGATTGGCTGAAATCTTAAAAAAGAGCGACCTCTGATCCCTCGGAACCGTTTAACTACTTGTGAGTTACAAAGGAAGGCAGCAATCGCTCTGACGGCACTTGCTCCAGTGGCCAGCTCCGATATTTTGGCCTCGATGTCGACCCAGAGTAGATGGTCCACTAGATTGAGGCTCCTGGCTTGTTACCCGTCGAACCCTGAAGTACTAGGTTCCACGACTATGAGTGGCCTTGAAAACTTCTTCTTTAAGCATTATTTAAAGGCGCCGAATTGTCTTTTCGGGATCTCTCCCATCTCTTTTTATGCCGGAGACTGCTGTTACTGCTATCCTTGCATGCAGGAGCGCCTTCCACTCCTCAACGCCTGCTTCGCATTTGGCTTTATTGGTATTGTCCCTCTTCGAGGTGGTACCGGTGGCCTCATTCTCCCCAACTTTTTCAAGAACAAAGATTGTACCTTCTCTTGCAAACGGAACTTGTGATCTTTGTTTCACATAGTGGCCATTGTCACTGTGGCTGGTGACCCATGGCACGCCTGTGGCTATATTGCCTGTATTAGGAGAACTGTGGCGGGAACCGTTTGCGACCAGTCTGTTCCCACCCACTGGTTGGCCGTTCATTGCCTTTACACCTTGGCTTGAAAGTGGTGGTATTGAAGTTTGGAGTGGGACGGGCATAGGAGGCGGGGGGAAAAGGTGTGTGCGGAGCGCACATACCTACCTGACTCTCCACGCTGACATGTTCGGTAAGGGGGAGGCCCCGACGACATAGCCCAGCTCTTCACAGGGACATTCAAGCCTCATCACTACGACAAGCTCCAGGTACAGGTGAGAAGACTTAAGTGACAGGAATAAATCCTATTATTTTCTTTTGATGTTGCAACCGCCACGAAATAAATAGTTGTTATTACCAATTAAAACAATAAAAGAAATATTTATACTTATTCGTAAACATTGAAATAAGACAAAAATAAATTTCTTTTATTGTAAATAGGTACATTTATTGTTATTTGCAAGGGCGATTGCAACATTTTTTACAGGCATGCAAAAACTATAATAATATTACTTACAGTCAATAAGTTAATCCTTTTCCAACGATGACACTTATCCTGGGCATTTCCTATGCACTTTAATATTAACAAAAACACTTTTAAACTTTTAAAAACTCACTTTCAACCAATAATAATTAATAATAAATGCAGCTATAACCTGCAAAACACTTGTTTACCACGGATTTTGACGTTTCTAACCGCACTTCTCACAGATAAATTGAAGTCCATTCTGACTGAAGTCCATTCTGTCAGATAAATTGAAGTCCCATTTTCTTTTAATGCGAGTGTGAAATTTCGTTGTGCATGGCTTTGGACTATACCAAGCCCCTCGTAAGTACAGGCCTGGAAGCAGCCAGGCCAACTAATACTAACATAGCTGAAAACAGGCCAAAAATATTCTGACAGTTGTGGAATTAACATGGCCGAAGCCATACGAAGCAATTTTTTAAGTTTGTTTTTGCACTAAAAAGTGGTAAAATATTGTATATTATCACTTTTTGGTGCACATGGATTATCAGTGATTAGTGCTTTAATGACTTAATAAAAAAAATTAAAATGAAGTGAGTGGTTAAGTGTATTTTAAGAGTGTTAATTGATTAGGTGACCATTTTTGTTTACATTCGCGGTGGTTTTTTCGTGTTAATTTAGGGAAAAAATGTTGAATTTGTGTAGTAATATAATAAAAAGTGCTTTTTAAGTGATTAAAGATTATTATAGAATAGTTATTAAAAACATAAGTGCAGAAAAATGTGAAGGAAAAGTGAAAAAGTTATTGTTATTCATGTTGTGTGGTAGTACTTGCACTTATGTTTTTAATAAATCTTCTATAATAATTTTCAACTACTTTAAATTCACTTTTAATTCCATGACTACACAAATTCAACACTTTTTCCCTAAATTAACACGAAAAAACCACCGCGATTGTAAACAAAAATGGTCACCTAATCAATTAACACTCTTAAAATACACTTAACCACTAATTTTTTTTTAATTTATGGACTCAGATCACTAAATAACTTATCACTGATAATCCGTGTGCACTAAAAAGTGATAAAATACAATATTTTACCACTTTTTATTCCAAAACCAAAGTTAAAAAATTGCTTCGTACGGCTTCGGCCATGTTAATTCCACAACTGTCAGACGATTTTGGCCTCGCACAGACACAACCAAAAAGTCTGCTTCCAGGCCTGTACTTACGAGGTTCTTGACTATACCCATCTATTTTTTGAAAATATTCTCACATTAGTTCACAGGAAAAAATGAAATTAGGTATGGCTACTTCAATATCGTGCAACCGTTGTGGCGGTTTTATTTTAAATTTCGCTTAAAATCATTCCAGAATTTTATTTACCGTTCTTATTTTACTGCAAAGATAAAAAGTTATCGTATTTTGTGGTTTATTGAAAGTCAAGAGTAAAATTATTTAATCAAATGGAAAAGTGTGCAGCTTTTTAATGTCAAATTTTATTTTTTCTAGTTTGGCACAATCTGATTTTATTTCTGCCAGTGAATGCACTGAACTCTTAATACGAAATTGAACAAAATTTGAGTTCAGTGACAAAGGGGGCTTATGGATGAGCGAGAGGACTATACTTTTTGATGCCATGAGTTTATATGGGAATAATGTCTGATGAGCACTGAGCAGTCCATTATTATATTCCAGTGGTTCCAACGGACAGTCAAGGGAAGAAATTCAAATTCTGCTTCTCGAAGTCCGCTGGCATGTCTCTTTGCGTATATAGAATAGTTTTCGTATGCGAATTCAGAGAGAAAGAGTAGAGAACTTTCGCTCATGGGACATAACATAAAATGTTGCTTCCATTTAATTGGTCATTTGGAGAGAATGAATTTATATCTAACAGTGGAGGCTAGAAAAAGCAGCAATAATATAAAGTTAATCTCAGAATGATAAAATAAAAAACGAAAGTTTTGTAAAAGAAAAGAATAATTTATTGATAAAATTTGAAATGTTGGCTTCCAAAAACGCCACGCCACTGGTAAGGAGTTCAAACGCAGGATTCCTTTCCATTTTTTTCAGCGCCCTCCTGACGTCTCATGACCCAAAACCTAATCTTTCTTTTGGCATAGGTTTGCTACTAGGTAACCTAGGCACGATGACGTGACCAAAGGGTGATTCCTGAGTTTAGATCTGCTATAAAATTATTCAAGGTATGCGCAGACAGACCATCTACTTTGTGTCGTGTTCCTGGGTTTAATGCTTTGGGTTGCGTCCTAATGTAAATTTAGAACACTTACAAAACTAAATCCGGACCTGCCAATAACCAAATTCGTTCATAAAATCATTATTACGTCGGCAACACACACTTAGTAAAAATTTTCATAAATTCATACTGCATGCATTTTAGAATTTATGTGTTCCTAATCCAAGTTGAAAATTCTTTCAACCACAAGAATCTAATCGACACGATCCTATGATCCCATAATAAAGCGGTACGATACAAACTGCATCAGAAACTACAAAATTGATTTACTTCTTCCTTTTCAGCTAAACAAATTACATACCCTTCCTGCAATTAACATACGCCAATCATATTACTACCCATCAATCTCGTCATGATCTTCCAATTACATTAATATTAAGCAACTCGTTATTGAATGTAAGATTGGTTCTTACATGATGCGAGTATAAGCATTCGTGATCACCTTATCACTTTGATGAATATGGAGCGTTGGATCAGCATCATTCATGTAGAACTCAGTGAAGGATGCTGACAGATGATTGTCAGTTTCTGCCAGCACCGTCCAGTAATCATATATTATTAAGTGAATATTTCGTTTTGGTTGATAATGTGATAATTACTTACCCGGGGTACTGGTTTCGTTCCTTAAAAGTAAAGTAAATTCACATTCCTCAATTCTAAAGTACCACTGATAATATGGAAGGAAACTAGTTTATTGAACCTTTAAGGCACAGTGATTTCCGAAGAACAAGTTCAAATGAATATTATTACTTTCAACACGAATACAAGAGGTAGCATTACGTTTTTCAAGTAATTGGATGGATGTGTTCACAGGGGTTTTATGCATTGATAGTTCAGCCGTAACGAAAATGCATAAGTTAACAAGATCTGTAATTTATGGAGTGCTGATTTGTAGTTCAGGGCATGTTAATCGATGGGGTTTACATACACAAATATTGGATAATATATCCAATTAGGCAGCTCAATTTATATTAGGTAAATGGACACCTACTGGCGGTAAGTCAAGTGTAGATACCGACGTTGCTAACTTATAACCTAAACTCCACATGCGGTATATAGACAGACCAAATGCTAGTCTCCTTCCACCTATAAGTCGAAGCTCTTATCTACCTGCGATCTATTTTGCACCAAAGATAACCAACCGTTGTATATAAGAGCACTTTATAGGTTAACTTTTTAATAAAAAGGCAAAAACAGATAACTCCGCATGCGGCACATTCACAAACTAAAGGAATGCAACATGTGCGCAGACCAACGTAATTCGCCGGCACATTAAATCTATTGCGCATGCTAAAGCTGTCCAAGCAAAGGATGCGGGTCTTGAGATCAGCAAATCAGTCATGGACTGTCGCCTTGTAGCCTAATGAATTTACTTGCTGGAAAAAAATAAGAATAAAACTCGATTCAAAACTGGCTCCGATGCCGATGCAGGTGTGTTGCCATCTAAAGCATGGAAATATGAAAATAAATTCTGCCGGTGGCAAAGCAAAAAGATTCATCAAACACCCATTTCGACACATGAAATGGAGGAGTTGCCTGCACCTTAGAAGTTTCGCAAAACAAGTTACTCGAGATCTATGCTTTGATTTTAGCAGGAATTAACACCATCCGCAAAGGAAGCGCCAACTAATTGACGCCGTAAAGAAGTAGAAGATCAGAGGTTCGTGGAGATAAGATTAAATATGAGTTGGGCTGGTTTTTGAAGTATCTAATTAATGGCTGCATACCAGAATCAAACACCAGACTTATGCATTAATAA
This sequence comes from Thereva nobilitata, assembly GCA_963855945.1. Taxonomy (NCBI): domain Eukaryota; kingdom Metazoa; phylum Arthropoda; class Insecta; order Diptera; family Therevidae; genus Thereva; species Thereva nobilitata. Next base: position 50,021,461 of record OY979694.1, on the reverse strand, counting down.
TGTTATCAAAAATGAATTAATAAATGCCAGCTTGGAGGTGATAGGATTATCTCCTCGGGCTAACAAAAAAGAGAGAAAAGCTCTTAGGGAGCATTAAGTAGTTGATGGAATGATAAATTGAGTGCAGGTGAGAAGTGTATAATTCTCTAGTCATCGCATTGCAGTAAGGCTTAAGCACTTTAATGATTTATTTATTTTATGCATTTCAGCTTTTACAAGTTTTCAACGAAGTTTTGCGTGATTTGGATTATTCGGAATTTATTAATAGTTGCAGACTTCTAGAATTTAAACTTAAAATATTAAGAGCTTAAGGGATTACATTAATGGACTTTTGATAAGCGGGACTTCTTTATTTAATCCCGATCACTGTCATCATGCAAAACGGTAACTATGGCTTAGTAGCTGGTTGTAACTTTTTGTTTATTTGCTAGAATAAAGCTTTGTCGTGCACTTTAGGGGGCTATGCCTAGAAGTACATAATCGTAGATTGAAGAATTCATAGAAGATAGGGAACGTTTAGTAGGCACTGATAAATAAGAATTTGAACTGAAGAAGAACTTGAACTTTTCCATGTTGTACAGTTTCGGAAATACTTCCAGTGGAAGATTACTCCAAAGTTGAATAGTTCTGGTTATAAATAAACGTAGTGTATGCAGGGGCGGCGCGATCATAGGTGCAAATGGTGCACTTGCACCGGGCGCAATTTTACAGGGGCGCAATTTCAGAAATTAAAATTAAAAACAAAGTTTGAGACTTTGCAAAAAAAATTGTTAAGGTATTCCCGTGACTTTATTTTCATATGTTAAAAGAATTCATTTTTATTACCGCAATTTATTTTTCCAGTTTTTCGATAAAATATTCTGTACGTCTATCCCCGAACTCATGTGGATTCCGCGGGAGCAAGAATTTACACGATATAGTTTTATCGGAGCATTTACGTTGGATATCTAATAGGGAAACCTAAAATAAATATTTAAGTGTTTCTGCCTTTGCCTATTTTCCTTCACCGGGACCAAAAATGAGGAGCTGATGGGGCGCAATATGGTATACTGCATCGAGCAGCGGCCCTGCCTTTTACGCTAGTAGAGGACCACAGTTATACATTCCTGGTAGTGCAGTGAACTGGAAAAGCACAAGACCGATATTAGAAGGCCCTTAAAATGGGTAATGAGGGGCCACTACTCATTTTCCTGGGAGAACTACAAAGCCAAAAAAAAAAACAAATAAAAAAACTCTACGACCATCGAAGAAGAGTGCTTTGGCCGAGGAAATATCTTAGAGCATAGAGAACATATCGGAAAGTCTCAAAGTTCGTGAATCAATGAGGAGGATGGCAGAAATGCTGGAGAAAACTAGTAAAATCATGATGGATGTTCACTCTCCAGGAAGCTACTTATCGGGTAGGTCTTGCGATTATTCGAAATCTAATGGAAACGAGGCTGAACTGAGATTGAATTGACAGGATCGTGACAGAAGAGGGATTGAAACGTGCTGTAGATACATTTTTCCAATTCCAGAAATCACGGCTTGGCGAAATATTCTCCGCTTTGCTCCAATGCGACAAGAAGGTAATTGGGCTTAGGCTGGAGTGACGCTTTCATAGGTGCAAATAGTGCACTTCCACCAGGCGCAATTGGAGAGGGGCGTAATTTTTCCATTTCCCTTCACTGCGATCAAAAAATGAGGAGCTGATGGGGCGCAATATGGCTTACTGCACCGGGCTCAAAAAACCCAAACGCCGGCCCTGAGTGTATGCATAAAGAGAGTCAATTTTATTTTGCAGAAAAATATTACAGTGGGTGTAGGAAAGATCTTGTCTGGTAATTCTAGACCCTGGAATGCTTATTTTGCTATTTGAATCATGTGATCATTCCATTGCAGATTCTCGCTTAACATTATTCATATGTTAGAAAATAGATCAAAGTTAACTAAAACGGTCCACTTAGACGTAAAGACTTGTTTTTAGGTTTGGAGGCATCGAACTCGAGCCGAAAATTATGCAGAGCATGGCACTTCGTTTATTCAGAATATGTATAGTGCAAAGAGTGAGTTCGAAAACCTCAAACTGTGTCCGAAAACTCCAGAATATGAGTAGTGTCGGGTAAATAAAAGTTAGACTTGGTAGAAAACGGAATGAACCAATGCATTTCTACAACTCTGTTGTTACCGAGAGCGTATAGAAATCAATGGATAGCAATAAGATCATCATTAAGTTTAGATAAGTTTTTGTAAATTTCGCACGATTGGTGTTTTTAATGCGAAAATGTACACAAATCTGAATCAGAGCACTTCAGCCAATTAATATTGTGAGGATTATCATCACCTGCAACAATGATTTAACACAACTAATGGTTTAGGTGATGGTAGGTTAAGAATCCGAATATTCGTTCAGAAATGTAGGGTGTCCCGTGGCAGATTTAGCGTTTGAAATTGGAATATTTGTAAAACCAACCGTTGCGCGGGGGAGCGGGAGAAGGATATAGCTTGTAGCGAAGGATTTGGAAGTAACTAGTTTGGGGCGGTAATATGTGCTCGTCTCATCGCAGTTTTTTTAAACATTTGCAATTGAGTTGGTGTAATGCAGTCCGTCGGTAGTTTCTTTCACCTGACATCCTACAAAGACAAATACGAGAACTTCTTCCAACCAACAGTTTTGGCAATGTGTAAAACTGCACAAACATGATGCAGCAATTCCTTTCACACAAATTTACGCTGCCATTGTGCCAGCGTTGGAAGAATTGCAATAAAGCCGCAACATTGACACAGCCCTGATGGCCTATCAAATGTTGAGTGCATTGTGATCGACCAACTTTACAATAGCCTTGCTTATCTTGGAGAAAATCATGAGCTATACGGTAACCTTTCTGCAAACAACTTGAGGCAGTCGACAGTGACTTGATAAAAGAATTGAGTTTCATTGATGTTATATTAGCTAACAGGGCCTCTCGGAGGGGGGCATAAGGGGCAACAGCCATGGGCTTCATAATTTAAGCTGTCTCACTTTCCAAGATTCCAAGGTAGCAATATCAAATAGAGCGCTGTACTGAAAAGTATAAAAAATTTCCTATGATCAACAATGAGTCAAGATCGACTAAATGGATTGGCGACGCTAAACTTAAATTTTCAAATAGCGCGTTCTCAAGATTATTCTCAAATTATAACCGAATTTGCTGATGCTAAAGCGCGAAAAGCATTTGTTAAGTAAATTAACTTATTGAATAAATATTTAATACCATAACAAAAACTATAATTTTTTTCTTCCCATAAGTTTTTACTTTTCAACGGATGTGGAAGGGGGCCTCCAAATATCGGTCGCCCTGGGCCTCGCATTTTCTCTGAGAGGCTCTGTTAGCTAACTTGTGTTCAAAAGTACTTTCGAAGGAGCTTCTGATGCTTTGTTAAAAAATTGATGTATCTTAGAAATGCCTCGCAAAGTTAGAAGAAAAAGCCAGTACAAAATCAACTGTTTTACCAAATTGTAGATCATCTAATAAGCCATCTAACTGCTCGTTTTTCCAATCATCGGAAAAACATTACTGCTATATGCAGCATTTTGCCCCAAAAACTTGTAATTTGTGCTAACGTTTGGACGAGTGCATTGCAAAGTATGCAGCAGTTTTGCCAGAATTGTCGAAACTGAATTTAAAATCCATTACTGTCTCGCGGGCTTATGCCGTAACATCCACTGCCTCCTAAAAGTCTTGGTTACCCTTTCCGTCTCAACGACAACCCCGGATAGGACATTTTCTTGCTTAAGGAGATTGAAACCCTATCTGCCGAATACCATATCTCAGGCCGACTGAATGGGTTGGCCTTACCTAATGTCCACTACACAATTCACATCGACCCGGAGAAAGTGGTTACTAAATTTGCCAAGAAAATAGAAGAATTCCTTTGTAACCCGTCCCGAAAAAATCCTGGGTTCACCTATGATACAGATAGAGCTAGGTTGACTGTGCTTGTATGCAAGGACCAGCCTTACTTTGTCAAAAACGCTATTTTCTCTTAACGAGATATCAAATATCGATTCTCAGTAGAATTCGCTGAGATTAAAGTGTTTTTTTACAACGGGGGTTGTAACGGTTCAAGAAAGTCGTTTTGTCGTTGCTTCGAGGCGGTTGCGGTTTACAGAAAAATCCACTCCCGAGTAAAAATAATTTAGTTGGGTAATTTATTTAATTTAATTTTAAGCATACATATATGCGCCCGCAAGGGGTCGTACACATATTACTTGGGGTGGGGGGTGGTCCTTGGCATATGATTACGTAATCAATCTAAAGGTGCTTCTTTACTTTACTGATTTTCTTTCAAATTTCGCGAACATCTATACTCACCACTCCGATATAAGTCGGGCAAGATCGATCACGGTAATTGTAGCATTAATTCGGGACTTCGGCAGCTTCGGCCCATATTTCATACCTCAGTGTACCTCAGTAAATAACCTACGTTTTGATCAAGTGTTTATGTGGCGACGATTTTATATTAACATCTTCAATTAGTTGAGCAAAAACGATGGCCAAGCGGGATGCTCTCTTTCAATCCTTTTTTTAATCATATCAAACACGATTCCCCAAAAAAAAGGAAATGTGCTTCTAAAAGAAAGTGACATTGCTATGGAAAACTAGATGAGAGGGAAAAAAACAAAAGTGATGCAAAATATAGTTTTATTTCTCCAGTGCAATTTCAATGATTACGTAATCATACGGGAGGGGGGAGGGGGTCAGCCGAATGATTACTCTTGATTACTAAGGCGGAGGGTATCAAAAAAGGGCGAAAAAATGATTACGTAAAGGTGGAACCCCAATGTAGGCTTGGTTTGCTTTAGTGCTTTGCTTTGCTTTGACATATCAAATAAATCAGTGCTTTGTTATGGGACAAAACCAAATGACAAAGCGGCAAAGCCAAAGCAAAGCCCAAGCAAAGCAAAGCAAAGCTCGAAATGACCAATGTTCAATTTTTTGATGCTTTGTATGCTTTCGCGTTTGTTTAATTTTTATTTTGCTTCGAGAAATAAATGTATGTAGAGGTTTGAGAAAATTTATTTCATAAAGAAATTATTTTTTTGGGAATAACATTAACTATAAATATTTAAGAGCTCAAAATTAATCTGAGACAACTATTTCTTTATCCCATTTTAATAAATTTTTGGTAAATGTTTGAACAGTTAATGCCATAAACCATTTGTGCTTCTTTATCACTCTACACAACAATAGTTAATTACATTCGATCCTTTGTTCTTTTTATGAAACATGTCCATTCTAAAGGAAAAATTCCGCAAAATTCATACCTCTTACCTCTTTCGTGTACTATTTCTATTTCCTGTGCTCATGAAAAGCAAACTGTAAAGTAACTAAAGCAAAGCGTGTATTTGGGTTTGTTTTGCTTTGGCTTGTTGGGCATGTTGTGCTTTGGCACGTGGTACCTGAAAAGCTCACCAAGTTCAAGCAAGCCAAGCCTACATTGGGGTTTCACCTTAATATGTGTACGACCCTCAACTAGCAAGCATAGCGATCAATTGCCCCTGCCACACGGGTATAACAGCACGCCTCTGTTACAGATATGAACGGATTTGTAATCGACCATTCCTAACGCGATTGTCGTTTTACCAAGCGGCTCCCCAACTAAGTATTCACCACGTCCAATACTGCTTGACCTAGGCAATTGAACGATAACCGGCCTACTGGCACCCTTTATGGTCACCAATATAATTGCCCGTTTTCCTCGTCCTAAACAATTTTTTAAAGCTCCAATTTTGCTCCCTTTAGTATTAAAAATTGTGAACGAACCGGTGCTTCCTTTGGACTATTCCGTGCGTTTTTATGGTATGTGCCTGTAACGGGCTGCATTTGGTAAAGTAGAATTTACACCCAGGCATTCCGTGTCTATTTCGGTTGCCATTCAAGGCTTTTGACGCTATGCCTGGTCAGGCTAATAATGGGCCAGTCGTGTTTATACTGGGGGTCTCCTCAAATGCAAATTCTTTATTTGGGGCCTTGTGGTGGCTCTTCAAAAAGTACCCCAGCATAGCTACATAACGTACAAAAAGGAGACCGCAAACTCCACCATTTCCTGCACTATCGAGTCTTTGGACCACCGTAGGAATGTATTACCACTGACAAAACTTACTAGACTAAAAACCATAAAAGAAGGCAACGAGCTTTCCATTCCCTCTGGTTGTTTGAGTGAAAAAGCTGCGCTTTAAAACAACCAGAGCGAATGGGACACTCGGGGGTCTTCTTTTATGGTTTTTACTCTATCATAGCGATTTTTCTATCGAAATAAACGTTCTCCTGTTTCCATGACAATTTTATAGCGCCAACAGAGCCCTTTTCGTTCTTAAATATAATAACGCGGCGATTGAAGAACAATCTTTTCCAGTCGGTATTCCTGAGCTCCTATCTCAGAGCTCAGCGCCATCTCCTTCAACATCCTCATAACCTCAAACGTGTTCTATCTCTTGAACTAAACTTACTATACATATTTTACCTTGACTTGACCACGAATATGACGGACTGGTAGCACAAATGTTGAATCTTGAGTTTGAACCGCCACATAAAAAAATTGACAAATATTTTGAAATCCATAAAAATATTACAAACTTAAGCAGCAGCTGAATAGAATATTCATAAAGTTCCCAGACTGGTTAACAACTTAATAATTGTCCTGAAGTTATATACAGCATAGCTGTCCAGCCAGGAGGAAAGCTAATAAATATTTCACCTTTATTTATTACTATCTAACTTATCGGGTATATTATTTCGGTGGCATGCTAACTAGCTGTTTGTCCAGTGCGGCTTTCTGTGGCCACAGGCATCGGCAACATTACCGCTCATGCAATTTTAGTAATTCCATGAAGGCCACGCCATTATGTCAAATAAATAACACGAAATAAATAAATTATTGTCCTGGCTTGGGACAGCCTTCATAAAATCTGGAGATTAACCAGGAAGATTGATGCGCGCAGTTTTACAGAATACTCAATATGTTGCGAGTGCTTTACCGTGTCATATGTCACTATCGGCGTCTCGATCAAGTCTAGAACAGAAACTCGTTTTTACTAGTATAGCGGAATTGAAGATTATACGTTCATCCGTTTCGCATGCATCCAGAGTCTTGCATTAATGTTTAATTTAATTTTAGATCTTCCCTTGTCGGCAAGGTTGCGGAGTCTTCTGATGAAGAAGGTCTTAAAAGCAACTGTGAAACGAGTTGCAATTAAAATTCCCTACGGCTGCAATTAAAAACGCATCGCTATCGAGTTTACTGCATATTTAAAATCTTAAAATGCTTTTCAATAATTTATTTTGACCTCAGATAAGTTCAAGCGAAGCGAATCAGTGGCGTCTAGAAGCTTGGTACAGTAGGAGCATCCCACCCGGGGGTACCCATGCAGCGTGTCCGGTGGATCTTTTGTTTTATCAACAGTTACATCATACTCGAAATTTATGATCATTTAATGGTGGCATGTGTGCTATAAATTAATATTGATATTATTAAATGTTGCATCCTCTTCGTTACGGAGAGTGCAATTGGTTTTAAATTTTATAAATTATGTCCTTAACTGTGACCAGCATCTGTTTGAAGTAATGATAATCAAGTGTTTAGATGGTGTTAATACTTCTTTAACAGTCTCCGTTCTACTTTAATTTATTGCTGATTTATTTAAATTGTTCAGGGAAATAAGGTCAGTTGCATCTTGCAAAAAAAACTGACTTTGGCCTTTACTAGAGTTGTCACACAAGACACCAACGGTAGGTAAGAGGATGAAACCTACAATTAGCGACTTTCAAACGATAAATGAAAGGTTCTTCGGGTGATAAATAAATTCAAGAACATTAGCCTCATAAGAACCTACAGATAATCCCCCGGAAGATAAAAAAGAAGATTCTTTAGAATATTTAAAAGGAACACAATGCCTTTCCAAAATATCTGGTACAAAAAATCCTTGAAGATTAGAAAGCCAAAATCGGTCGTATATAGCCAGTGCTTCGGCAGCCACAGGTTCCGTTTTGTTAGCTGAAAAAACCAAACTTTGGAATCATTCTATGTACTACCAATTTGTCAACTCGTTCCTATCATGCTGCAATGTTTAGTAGTAAGATTTGTTGCCAGCTTAAAAGAGGATAGGATAGGTTAGAGTCCTGGTGGTGCTCGAACAGATGTCGACCCTAACGTTTGAGCTCTTGTAGGTTAGTGGCTGAAAAAGGTGGTTACACGGCCTCGTTGCTCTATATATAAACAAAGCTGCAGAACGATGTGTACCCAAAAAAGATGACAGGGTGTGGTCGTCATATCGGGCTAGTTTTGTACTGGGGAAAAATATTGCTCGCTTTGGTAATAGCGTTAAAATGTTGCCAAGCCTGCTACATTCCAACGGTGCCCGAGTAAAAATAAATGATGGCCTTAGAACGGGCAAATGCCGACTGTGATTGAAACATAGTCCTCGGCCATCTGGCGGTTAACAGAAGGCTCGTTGCAGGACAGTACGGCCGTACAGGGGGCGATTGACGGTGAAACAACGGCCTTACAGTTCCAATAACGGCCATACGACGGTGGTACGGCGGCCGTATGGTTACTATTACGGGTATACGACGGTGGTACAGTGGCAGCAACGCACAGTGGGCTCGAACTCGGCAAAACGCGCGCATACGCATTTACGGACGCAGAAATCATATTAAAATTGCTATACAAACACTTCTTTATGTTTTTGAGGTCGCTGATTTCGAATTTGAGGTCAAAAACGTGTTTTAACCAATTATAGGTGGCGCCACCGTCGATTTTTTATATTAATTTAAATATATTGTGCTGTTTGATGTGGTTATATAGGGTTTTGAGGTCGCTGATTCCAAATATGAGGTCAAAAACGTGTTTTTGGACAATTATAGGTCGATTTTTATATTAATTCAAGTAGAATGTGCTATTTTATGTGACTATATGGGTTTTTGAGGTCGCTGATTTTAAATTTGAGGTCAATAACAAATTTTGAACAATTATAGGTGTCGCCACTGTCGAGTTCTGTTGAATTTTATTACTCGAAGCAATTTGGTATGTTTCTACAGGTTTTTCGAACTATATTCATTCTAAATTTTAAAGAAAAACAACAATATAGTAAAAATATTTTTTTTATTCTATATCCAGCAATATTTAATAAATAATTAACTGTTCGATCTATAAATTAACAAGTAAGAAGACAATTAACGTTCAAAGTGTATTTGTACTTTCATTAGTACCTACAAGACTTGCTTTATATTTCCTCCTCACTATCTATCACTACAAAACATCAATTAACAACAATATAAAATAAGAAAACCATAATGTAACCTCTTATTTTTTAGATGTACAACTTCAAATTTTAACTATTAGACACTTCTTCGACAACTCGGTGCGAAAAAAGTTGATGCTAACTTCCTCTGAATGCATAAACAAACTTAAACTTTGAGAGCCACAGCACTGGCATTTAAAAAACAAGGGATGAGACTGTGAACACTACTTACCGACAGATGGTAACTTAGTAGACGAAAAATCATATATGGTGCAAAAAAAAATCATTTCTTTACGTATATATTTTCCTTTTAACACGTTGGAATATTTTATTTTACCAGAAACAAAAAGTATGAATATTTGATTTTCGGTATTTTATAAAAATGAAAATGTTTGGACCTCCACCAAGGCCAATCTTGCAGGTTTTTGCAGCTGGAAATTTGATGACATGTTTTTGAATGTTAGAACTTTTTTTTCGTACAAATCTCATCGCTGCACTCCACTGCACAAAAAAGTTCTGATCTTTTTAATTGTAAAAAAACATTTTTCTTTACAATAATCAGTTTAATGCAGCCAATTATATCCATGCAAATATTGGCTCATGAAACTTTATGGAATTATAAAGCAAAGATAGACCCTCTTATTTTCCTCAAAAAATCATTACCGCACATCATTGCATACAAAAGATACAGTATTTTTTCGAATTTTCAAAAATAAGAAAAAACGAAAAAAATTAAAAACTGTAGAATTGACGTTAATTTTACACATCACACCATAGTCAAATGACCTTGATGTGACAATTTCTGATCTTCATAATAACTGATCTTAAATAATTCGACATTAGAACACGAAAAAATCGAAAGTAAGTTTTTTACTGTATGCGCGCCTTTTGCCGAGATCGAGCCCACTGTGCAACGTGGATATTCGCCCTCCTATAAGAAAATATATTTCACTGCAATTAAATGTTTGATTTTTTTCGGTTGTGTTTTTTTTCAAGCCGTTAAATAACAAAATTTCCCACTAAAATATAAATCAACACGCACCACACACTTGACGTACAACAAACCGACGACTGGCGAGCTCGTTTCTCTTGTGCATCGATATCTTTAGTATAAATCGAAAGAACCATTGTACATAACGAAAATGATGAAGTTCCCATAAAACACATTCAACAATACATTTGGTGCAGATTCTTTTTTTGGCTCAAATTTCCCGTCGAATGCCCGTTTCTACAGCTCAGTACTTGGCCTTTTAAATCTTTTGGTAAAATTTGGCCGTCGTAAGGCCGTATGTGCTCCCATTAAAAATGGTTAAAAACTCTACGGCCATCATATGCCCCTAAGGCCATTCATACACGAGGGAGCATGGTTCTGCAACCAAAAGCTTTGCTGCAAGTTTTCTGAAAATACACGGAGCAACAGCGATGGAAGTAGCTTTTGTGTTGCTACGTGATATTTGTTCGTATTAGTGAGATGTCAAATTTTTTATTAAAAACAAAATGGAGGTTTTTTCGCTATTATGAAATAATTTATTTGAAAAAATTCACTCCCTCCCTTTGAATTCTCAATAATTAAAAGTTTTTTCTTATTATATAAAAATTTTGACCAAATTTTACTGTTTGAAAGTTTTTTTTCATCGCCAAAGCATTGATTTCTTATTGGTGTGAGTGCATGCTTTCCGTGTTCGCAGGCCAAAGGCAGGAGCACAAAAGTCTCCACCGGAGCACGAAACTCTCCACTTATTGCATCTCCCCACGCCTCCCTTGCCCGAAAAAAGCTTTTGCTCCGGAACCATGCTCCCTCGTGTATGAATGGCCTTAAAAAGCCAAGCGGCCGGTGTTCGCCCTTTATAAGGGTGTTTTTTATTTTTACTCGGGTGGCTCAAAGACTATGAAAATGCAAAAGTTTCCATCACCTGCATTATTTTGTACCTTATCGAGTCCCGCAAAGGCGGTGTCCGAGGCGCCAACGCATATAAAAAAGTTATACTCGAGACAGGACCAAATGTAGGATCATAGCCATAGGCGGATTTAAAGGGTGGGGGCACGGGGACACGTGCATGTTGCAGTTCAGCTTATGAGTACGACTATAAGCCAGTCTGCAGAGGTAACGTGAAACTAGGATTCAAAAAGCTTTTCGCTATGGCTGAGACGTTTGAAAAAGATATTGGCACAGAAATTACAATCCGCAGAATTACCTGCCTTCAAATGGGGATGCTACTTAGCGGTTGAAAACGATTTTTTGGGTTTTTCCGTGAAACATGACCTCCTAGTGGAAAATGTTTAATACATAAGTTGTAGATAATAAAAAGATCTAAAACTTTTGTATTTAACATATTTTCACATAACCCCAAATTTTCCAAGAAAATGGAGGAAAATCCATTTTTCAGTTTTTAATTTTTTTCTCCCGTAAAAATAATTCAATTTATATGAAAATTTGTAAGAGTATACCTTGTGCTGCGTTAAATAAGCATGATTTTTTTTGGTTTGGAAAACGGATAGTTTCCCAGAAATTAACATTTTTCGAAAAAATACCCTTATCTTGCACGGACATTTTGATATTCAATAAGTGCTCATTTAACCATTGAAATGTCTAGTTTTAAATGGTCTATACATTTTGATACTTTATTTTCATTAAACCGCTTAAAATTAAGAAAACCCGAACACCTGTTTTTTCGAATTACGTATATATTTCTCGATTTTTTCAATTTTTTTCAAATTTTTGAATTTTTTCTGTTAATGAGGGATTAAATTTTAATGACAGAACTTAAATAAATTTAATTATATAAAGGGGGCAAAATCGAACCGTCACCTCCACGTGGTGCCCCCTGGATAACCAACTAACGACGGTAGTAGCGAGTGTGAGACGCTATATTCTCGCCTACCAGCGAAGGGCTAGCAACTCTTACTGGCATTAACCTTTTGCTATGGAACCTACGGCAGAGCCTCGGAATGGACAGATTTCACGGAGACGACCCGGCAAACGTACAAAGGCCAACGATTTGAACTTATTTTCATGGAATGTAAGAACACTATACCAACCCGGTAAGTTAAAAATTCTCCTAGACGAATTGATGAAATACAGAGTGGACGTAGCGGCCATTCAGGAGATGAGATGGACTGGACAGGGAATATTCGAAAAAAGAACACATAACATATTTTATAGCTGCAAAGAAAGAGACCACATACTAGGTGTTAAGAAATGCTAAAATCATCATTTCCATACAACAACCATCAATGCCAAAAAATATTCAAAATAATCCAGACGTAATTTGACGCCTCTTCCGTTCGATGGATCGAACATGTTAAAATTTGTGAAACCATTTTGCCCAGATAGCAATTTTGAGGGAAACATGTGTACTTATTGATTACGCAGCAATTTAAGTTTAAACCTTTGAATTTTGTTCTTATTTCATGTATGTAGTTGTTTGTTATTTAATTTAATTTGTTATTATTATGTTTGTATTAATAAGTATAAATACCTGGAGAAGTGAAAAATAAATTCATTCATATTTTGAAGCTTGAGAATTGATTTTTATCATTTTAATTAACATTCATTGCGCTTAAGTGTTGCACTTATAGCGCAGCTCATCAAAGGTCTAGGTGTTACACCTAAATCTAAATCTAAAACAAAGCGAAGAAACAAAAGAGTTTCTCCGCTTAACAAATACATTGGTGACCCCGACGTGATCACAAGTGAATCACTTGTGACACGATCACAGCCATCAGTTGAACCGCATCAACAATCCTGCAATCATCTCGCCATAGAGACGCCAGATTTTATCCAGAGGTTTAAATTGGAATAAAACCAGGCACATCCAGCAGGGGCAGCTATCTACACCACACAGTTAAACCACAACTCCAGCGAGGATGGATGAACTTTTGGATTTACAATCGCAGTTAGGCGAAGAGATCCAGAACAACCTCCGCAACTTCAGAAAGGATTCCAACAAAAGGAAGACAAGGGAATACCTAACCAACCGCCTAGAATGGCTTGAACAGAGATGGGAGCAATTCCACGCTAACCATCACCAACTCACAGACTTTGAAGCCAGCAGTCCAGATAATGATTATTTCACCAGAAATTATTTCAACACTATTGAAGAATTAGTAAACCAATACAAGCAACTATTGCTTGAATTATTGCAAAACCAGCCGGGTCCGAGCCAGTCAGCACATGAAGCCAGCCAAAAGGCACCAGCGAAGACTGCAGCAGAACACCAGGCTGAGCATAGCCCACCAAGGGAAGCCCAGCAAAGAGTAAGGTTTCAAGAACCACTCAGCCCAGCATCATCAGAGCAGTCGCAAGAAGAAATACAGAGGAAGATTAGGCGACAACAACGTGCCATGGCAATATTAACGCGAACCCTGAATGACATAACAACCAAGTCAAGTAGTACACAGTCAAGGGTGTTCTACGAAATCAACCTTCAAACCATCCACAAAATGTTCGATGCAATAACTGACCTGGATCAAGAAATTTGGGAGGAAGTTGTGGATGCGCCACTAGATTACACTAGAGAATTATATGAAGGCCTCTACGATTGGGTACAGGAAACCCTCGTACACTTACACGAAAAATTAGAAGCCAGGGAAGCCACCACACCAAATGGGCAGCCACCCCAAATCAAACTACCACGTGTTACATTGCCAGTCTTCGATGGAGACTACACAAAATGGACTCAATTTCATGACTTGTTTAAACAAATGATAGAGTCCAAACCGATTAGCAAGACGGAAAAGATGTTCTACCTCACAACAAATTTGAGCGGTGAAGCAAAGGCACTACTGAACCATCTTCCTATATCAGATGCGAACTACACCACAGCATGGGAGACCTTGAACAAGAGATACAATAACCAGAGGTTGCTTTGTACAGCATTGCTCAACAAACTCTGGGACCAACCATGCACGCAGGGTCAATCAGCAAACTCAATCAAACAGCTCCACGATGTAACCAGTGAATGCATACTCGCCTTAGAAAACACAAAGGTTTCCACCACAAACTGGGATCCAATGCTAATACATCTTCTTCTCAAAAAGCTGGATAAGAACACACACGCTCTTTTTGAAGCTTCATTGGATTCACCAAGAAATACTCCCACCATAAAGGACCTGCTAAATTTCCTAGAGAAAAGATTCCAGACCTTAGAAGCTCTTGGTAAAGAATCATCAGGCCATTCTTCAGGGCGAGAACAAGTATCCTCGAGGAAAGGTAACAGTTATCCTCGCTCCTCACTGATGTCGACAAACAAATCCGCCCAGTGCATAGTCTGCAAACACAAAAATCACCCGCTGTACGCATGCCGAGAATTCCTAGCACAACCAATCGCAAGCCGTCGACAAACCATCAGGCAGCACAATTTGTGCATGAATTGTTTGAACGATGGACACAAGACAGTAGAATGCACTCTTAGAAGTTGCCCCAAGTGCTCTGAAAGACATAACTCCTTACTACACTTGGACATTGCCCCCAAATCAGTTCACTTTAAGCAAGGGAACTCCAAACAATCTCACCCTTCAACTTCAACACCAGCTCCCAAATCATACTTCAATCAAGGAATTTCAAGGCAAACTCAACCACCAGGTTCACCGGTTGACATAACTGCACCAAATCCAACGGCATTAACAACCAACGCTAGAAATAATATGCGTAGCTATGTGATGCTAGGCACAGTCATCGTAGAAGTTAGCAGTGGCCAGGGACAACGAGTGCGATGTCGAGCAGTCCTTGATTCTGGATCCCAACTCAGCTTCATCACTGAGGATTTGGCAAGGCGACTACGAGCTCTCCGCATTCCCGAAGTAATGTATATCGATGGCATAGGTGTGGAGCGACTAAAAAGTAACCATAGGGTCAATATTCAGGTACACTCCACGATCAATAACTACTCTACACGACTAGAAACCTTCGTACTTCGCGACATCATAACAAAGCAACCAGGCCACAAGATAGAAAGGGAAACCTGGCCCATTCCAAATAACTTGCACTTGGCGGACCCCGACTTCGACGTACCCGACACCATCGACATGTTGATCGGAGCAGAAATATTCCTCGACTTGTTATCAGTCGGACAGATCAAGCTCGGTGAGGGATTGCCAACACTCCAGAATACAGTATTTGGATGGATGATAGCTGGACCAGTACGCCATGAAGGTGCATCCTATGCTGTGTGCGGCATCTGCAGTGAAGACGAGAAGCTTGAGAACCAACTCAGCAAATTTTGGAGACTGGAAGAAGTCGAATCATCAGACGAAATCAGTACATTAACCAGAGTAGAACAAAGGTGCGTGGACCACTTCAATCAACATGTCAAAAGAGACGAACAGGGCAGATTCATTGTCAAACTCCCTTTCGCCCAAGATCCCAACGCGCTAGGAAAATCAAGAGACATCGCTCTGCAGCGATTCCACTCATTAGAAAAAAGGCTTCTTCGACAACCGGACCTACAGCAACAATACATCAAGTTCATGAGGGAGTATGAAGCATTAGGACACATGAAGGAAACAGATGCATCCTCTATCAAAGGTCCTCATTACTTCCTGCCACACCACTGCGTCACTAAGTTAGATAGTAGCACAACAAAGCTACGAGTCGTTTTCGATGCGTCGGCAAAGACCGCATCAAATTTATCATCAAACGACGTGCTATGCAAGGGCCCAACCATTCAAAATGAACTATTATCAATCTTGATACGCTTCAGGTTTCCTAAATTTGTATTCACAGCGGACATCGAGAAGATGTACCGACAAGTAAAGATTGCCGAAGAGGACCAACAGTATCAATTAATCGCCTGGAGAGAACATCCACAACACCCATTGAAATATTTCAAACTCTGCACTGTCACATATGGATTAACACCAGCTCCGTTTCTAGCTACTAAATGCTTGGATATGCTTGCTACCCAAGGTACCCTGACACATCCACTGGCAGCTCAGGCTCTCAAACGCGACTTCTAGATGGATGATGTCATGTCAGGATCGGATAGTTTACCCGAAATACTAGAAATTCAAGGGCAACTCAAGGATCTCCTGTCTTCTGCCGGGTTCAATCTTCGCAAATGGTGCGGAAATCATCCACAGCTACTGAAGAACATCCCAAGAGAAGACATCGAGCTTGAAGTAAACTTTGACAAGCCTACGGACGAATCCATCAAAACACTTGGGCTGACTTGGCAACCAAGCGCTGATACTTTTCAAATAAAAACCAACTGGAGTGACACACGAAGGATTACCAAACGAACAGCTCTCTCTAATATATCACACATATTCGACCCACTTGGATTCATGAACCCTGTCACAATAATCGCCAAGATGTTCATCCGAAAGATCTGGACATTGAAACTGGACTGGGATGCAGCCTTACCAATGGACATGAACACTAGCTGGAGTAGATTCCGGGAGGAGCTAAGAGTACTCAACGATATAAGAATTCCAAGACATATAGCGTCTGGGAAAAGATACAAAACAATTCAATTTCATGCCTTCTCAGATGCATCTGAAGCCGCGTACGGAGCTTCTATATATGTGAGGACGACACACCATGACGGCATCATCACTGTTCGTTTGCTATGTGCTAAATCAAAGGTAGCCCCAGTAAAGACCACGACCCTACCAAGACTCGAACTATCTGCTGCAAAACTGGCAGCCCAGCTGATGCAAAGAGTAAGAAAGGAAGTGAATCTGCCCAACGTGAAGGTGCATTTTTGGACAGATTCTGAAATAGTTCTGGCCTGGATCCGATCAGATTCGTCATCCTACCACACGTTTGTGGCCAACCGCGTTGCAGCAATTCAACGGTTGTCCAACCCAGAACAATGGAGGCACGTTGGATCTAAGGACAATCCCGCAGACATTGTTTCACGAGGAATGACACCAGCTAAACTGATTAAATGTAATCTCTGGTTTTATGGACCACAATATCTATACGGTCCAGAGACCATTTGGCCTGCACAACCACCAACAACAAACACAGATATAGAGAAAAAAGGTCAAGGAAAAGTGGCATTAACATCAACCAATCAAATCTCATGGATCAATGACATCAATCATGGCAACTCATTTCAAAGACTCCTGAGAATTGTTGCTTATGTGTTACGCTTTGTTCAAAGACCAGCAAAACAACAGTCGGAGAGACAAAAGACTCGGCATCTAACAGTCAGTGAGTTAGACAAAGCTCACCGAGTGATCATTTCCCAGATACAACAGGAAGGATTTAAGGACGAGCTCCATCAGCTTCAACAACACAATTGCGTCAACAACAACAGTCCATTGAACAGCTTGTGTCCTTTCCTCGATGAAGGAAATATTATCCGTGTCGGAGGCAGACTAACAAACGCAGAGATACCATACGATGCTAAGCATCAAATGTTGCTTCCGTACTCTCACCCATTGACGACCATGGTGATGACAGACATCCATATTCGTAATCTCCATATTGGGCCTCAAGGACTTCTGGCAGTCACCAGGCAACGTTATTGGCCTATCAAAGGCAAAAGCATTGCCCGAGCGATCGTGCAACATTGTGTCCGATGCAACAAGGTGAAGCCCAAACTGATGACACAAATCATGGGAAATCTACCCGCAATGAGAGTTCAACCTGCCAGACCTTTCGTAAATGCTGGGGTTGACTTCTGCGGCCCGATAGAGACCCACTTCAAGCTACGAGGAAAGCGACCTCAGAAAGCATACATCGCCGTCTACTGCTGTTTTGCCACAAAGGCCGTTCACCTAGAGGTCGCAAGTGACCTCACTACAGAGGCCTTCATAGGAACACTCAAACGCTTCATCGCCAGAAGAGGGAATTGCCGAAACCTCCATTGTGACAACGCAACAAACTTTGTTGGTGCCAAAAACCAGCTTATGGAGCTCCAGGACTCCATATACTCTCCTGCCTCACAGCAGAAAATTTCCTCGTTTTGCCAAATAAAAGGAATAGACTTCCACATGATTCCTCCTCGAGCACCTCATTTTGGAGGTCTATGGGAGGCCGCGGTAAAATCAGCCAAGACATTATTACGAAAATCAGTAGCCTCAGCAGCACTTACCTTTGAAGAACTATCAACCGTAACCGCAGAAATCGAAGCCATCTTAAATTCAAGGCCTATAACGCCATTAACTGCTAACCCAAATGACTTGACAGCTCTAACCCCTGGGCATTTCTTAATTGGAGAACCACTCACCACAATTGTGGACCCAAGTGCTGCTCCACAAAATGTCAACCTTATAAGAAGATGGAAGCTGGTATCACACATCAAACACGAATTCTGGCGGCGATGGTCCCATGAATACCTGTGTGAACTGCAACAACGACAAAAGTGGAGACAACAAGGCCAAAATGCCAAGCCCGGCATGATGGTGTTAATCAAAGAGGACAATCTACCACCATTGAAGTGGCAACTTGGACGAATCGAGCGCACCATCCAAGGAGACGACGGATTCGTACGAGTTGCTGACGTCAAAACTACTTCAGGAACATTTAGACGACCAATCCACAAACTAGCCCCATTGCCAATTGAAACGGAGGAAAAGTGCACAACCGAAGAGTCAACTGAACCCCTCAGAAGCAACACCAACACAAGACCAGCCATAGCTAGCGAAACACACCACAAGGCTAAAAGAATGCGGCCATCAACCAGTTCAGCTATCAGCACGTTTCTCCTAACTTGCCTCATCCTACCAATCCTGGGACAATCTGCAGTTGAAGTTACGCCATTTACCTCACAATCAGGAATGTACTTCGAAAACCTCGGCACAGCAAACTTAATCAGGAACGAGTGGTCACTCATTGTCTACTACAACATGGAAGGTTACTGGAAGGAGGGTGCTGCAATAGACGTTAGTATTAATAATCTGCGCAAGCTTTGCAATTCACGCAAAGACACAGATCATTGTTCTCTGGTCATCAATCAATTTGCTCAGTTATCACAAGAACTCGCCAGCAACAACGAATTACTGCAACCTGTCGCGTCCAAAAGATTGAAGCGATCCCCACTCAACATCGTTGGAAACATTGCCGGAGCACTATTTGGGGTCCTCGATTCCGAATATGCTGAAAAACTATCAGCCACAATAGACAACATACGGAGCAATGAAAACCATCTTCTAGATCTGATCAAAAATCAGACATCTCTCATAGATTCCACCCTGAACGTATTAAAAAATGATCACAAGGAAACAGAGATGCAGCTAGAAGCCATTAATAAGCACATAAGACTTATAGACGATCAAGTCAACAAAGTTTCAGACGAACTCTACCAACAAAGGGTGGCAGAAGCTTTTTCGATGTTGGCAGTGCAACTGACTTTGATGACAATGAACTATCAGCGGGCACAGACGGCAATTACAAATGTGCTAATCGACACCCATCACGGGAAGGTCAACCCTCAGCTCCTGTCTCCTAAACAAGTAAGGGAACAATTATCCACTATAAAAGATTATTTACCATCAACACTGAGACTACCTGCAAGACCAGACAACTTGCTTCAACTATATAGGCTTATGAAAATACAGGGTCGAGCTACAAGCAAATATATTATCTTTCAAATAAGACTTCCACTGTTTGCATTTGAAGAATTCGAACTGTATCATCTCATACCTGTACCCGTCATAGTCAACGGAAAATTTATGGCAATTAAGCCGTCCGCCGAATTCTTTGTGATCAATCTACACAAGGGCAAATACTATCCACTCAACAAGCAGGAATTCGCGCTATGTGAGACCATCGGCGAATCCGATCATATGTGCATTCAACAACATCCAATTTATAGAAAAGGTGCAAACATCAGCTCCTGTGAACTCAATCTCATCACTTACCTCGAGCCAACCAACACTTGTGAAATAATCAACGCCGAAGAACTCCCTAAATGGATTCAGCTCTACAATCCCAACAAATGGATTTACTCTGTGCGTAAAACCACGCTTGTCACAATCATTTGTGGCGATACAACTGTTCAACAAGTCCTTCAAGGAACAGGAATTTTGAGTATGGGAATCAATTGTGAACTTAGGCAGGACCATCTAACATTGCAGTCCCACAACGTCTATCCGAAAACAATGAAGTCTTCGTTCAATCCAACACAAAATCTCACAGATTTGTTGCACTTGGAAGGCCAGGAGCCTCTCCTCAAATTCGCGGCACCTATCACTCATCGTAATTTTGAGGAAATTAAGAATTTACAGCAGCAAATCCAAGACCTCAAAAGGAATGAAGTTCTTCCCCATAAAATAGACTCAAACAACACACACCAACTTGCATTGGGATACACAGCCCTAGTAATTGCTGCATTAACAGCATCCACCATGTTGGTCATCAAGTGGTACAGAAGGAAGCAGACATCCAGAGACAGACCAATTCCAGCCCCAAGATCTTCACTTGGCAGTCGGTTTGTGATCGATCCGGAACTCATCAATTGCCCAGAAGCTGGTCAAGGCGGGGGAAGATGTTAAGAAATGCTAAAATCATCATTTCCATACAACAACCATCAATGCCAAAAAATATTCAAAATAATCCAGACGTAATTTGACGCCTCTTCCGTTCGATGGATCGAACACGTTAAAATTTGTGAAACCATTTTGCCCAGATAGCAATTTTGAGGGAAACATGTGTACTTATTGATTACGCAGCAATTTAAGTTTAAACCTTTGAATTTTGTTCTTATTTCATGTATGTAGTTGTTTGTTATTTAATTTAATTTGTTATTATTATGTTTGTATTAATAAGTATAAATACCTGGAGAAGTGAAAAATAAATTCATTCATATTTTGAAGCTTGAGAATTGATTTTTATCATTTTAATTAACATTCATTGCGCTTAAGTGTTGCACTTATAGCGCAGCTCATCAAAGGTCTAGGTGTTACACCTAAATCTAAATCTAAAACAAAGCGAAGAAACAAAAGAGTTTCTCCGCTTAACAAATACACTAGGTACAGCATTCATTGTTCGGAAGGAAATAAAGCACCTTGTCATAGGATTTGAAGCCATAAATGAAAGAATGTGCAAGATTCGTTTAAGGGGCAAATTCTTCAATTATTCATTTATAAATGTACACGCTCCAACAGAGCGAAGAAAAGGAGATGTTCTACGACTCTTTAGAGAGAGTATACAGAAACTGTCCCCGTCATGACATAAAGATAGTCATTGGAGATGCCAATGCTAAAATAGGACGGGAAGCAGCGTTTCAGCCTACAATTGGAAAGTTTAGTTTGCACGAACACCACAATGATAATGGATTAAGACTTATAAACTTCGCCATGGCGCAAAATATGGTTATATCCAGCACCAAATCCCAGCATAAGGATATTCAAAAAGCAACCTGGAAGTCGCCAGAAGGAGTAACCAACAACGCAATCGATCATGTCCTTATAGACGCGTGCCACCAGTCCAATGTGCTTGATGTGAGAGTATACCGCGGCGCAAATGTAGACTCTGACCACTTCTTAATGGGAACGAAAATTAGGGCCAGGATATCGACAATAAAAACAAGAAGAGGAAACAGAGACAGAAAATACAACGTGGCAGGATTGCAGGAAGAGCAAACTAGGGCTGATTATGAGAACCTGCTCAACGTAAGAATAAATGAAATTGGTCAAAACACACATGAAAACTTGAACGACCAATGGAATGACATAAAAAGAGCAGTGAAAGGAACAGCAGAAGATATTCTAGGTTTCGTTCAACAAGAACGAAGAGTAGAATGGTTTGACGAAGAATGCGCCCAGGTGACAATGGAGAAAAACCGTGCTTACCAAGTCATGCTAAGTAGGCACAGAACAAGAAACTCTGAAGAGTATAAAGAAAAGAGGCGAACTGAGAAGAGAATGCACAAAGCGAAAAAAAGGCAGTATTGGGAAGAACAAATGGAAAAAATAGAAGAATCAGCAAGCTTAAATGATGCAAGAAACTTCTACTAGGTAAACCAACAACGGAAAGAATTTAAGCCTAGAGTGACAATGTGCAAGGATACAAGTGGGGAGATATTAAGTAATAAGGACGAAGTATTGGCTAGATGGGCAGAGCATTTCGAGGAACTACTACTAATGAACCCAGAGCAGGAGCACATTGGTACCCGAAATGTGCAGAACATGAACGCGGACGATGAGAATGACAGCACAGCAGCCCCCACCATAGAGGAAGTACGCCTGGCATTGCGAGCACTAAAAAATAATAAGGCATCAGGGTCTGACAGCATACCTGCAGAACTCATTAAGCATGGCGGAGAGGAAACTATCCAAAAACTACATGAAGTAATAGTGGAAATCTGGAGACGGAAAGAAATGCCTGATGAGTGGAACGAGGGCATAGTGTGTCCCTTACACAAAAAAGGAGACCCTCTATCTTGCAACAACTATAGAGGAATAACGCTATTGAACACAACGTACAAAGTATTTTCACGTGTACTCTATATTAGACTACGACCATACGTGGAAAGAATATTAGGAGAGTATCAATGCGGTTTTCGTCCTGGAAGATCCACAACCGACCAGCTATTTGTACTCAGAGAAACCATAGAAAAAGCTGTTGAATTTAACATAAACATCCACATGTTATTCATCGACTACAAATATGCTTACGATAGTGTGAACCGTAATGAGTTATTTGATGCTATGGAGCAGCTCGGAATACCTAATCACCTAGTAGAACTGACGAAAATTTCGATGAAAGATGCAAGGTGTAGAGTCAGAATAGATGGTGAACTATCCCCACCCCTCAGAACAAATAGAGGATTAAGGCAAGGCGACGCACTATCCTGCTTGTTATTCAACGTGGCCCTAGAAAAAGCAGTAAGAGATGCATCGATTAACACATCAGGGTGCATCTTCGATAGGTCAGTGCAAATATTAGCCTTTGCCGACGATATAGCTATCCTTGGAAGATCATTTGAGAGCATGAAGGAGACCTTTGTAGCACTTGAGCAAGCCGCAAAAAAAATCGGGTTGGAAATAAACTAGCACAAAACAAAGTATATGTACACAAAAAACGCCAGAAGTAGCAGACAGAACATAACGATAGACACCTACAATATAGAAGCAGTAGATGAGTTTGTGTACCTCGGCACGATTATAACAAAAGGTAATGATACATCGGCCGAAATCAGAAGACGAATAGCACTGGCTAATAAATGCTACTTTGGTCTACGCAGGCACCTGAAGTCTAGAAATATATCAAGGAAGACGAAACTGGCACTTTACACGACACTAATAAGGCCTGTCCTACTATATGGTTCGGAAGTGTGGACATTGAAAAACGCAGACGAAGCATTGGTAGGAAGATTTGAAAGGAGAATTCTTCGTTCGATCTACAAAAGAATACAGGTTGATGGCATTTGGAGAAGAAGATACAACTCAGAGTTGTATGAAATCAGCAAGATTCCAAACATTGTCAAAGTGATCAAAATAAACAGACTGCGATGGATTGGTCACGTCCAACGAGGTGCGGAACGGAACCCGAACTGTCAAATTGTTCGTTCACAGTTCGCTGAGAGAGTGTCCATTAAAATTGCCTGTCCTCCCACCCAACGCTTCGTTTAGTCTATTCCGGTGTCCGTCGTGTAACAAGGCACTAAAAACTTTGATTGAAAAGACAAAACCTTACGTTGAGAGAGATGAGAGAAATTGCAAAGTTTTCCATAAGTAGGTATAGATGATATACATAAACTTTTTTCATTTTTTCAATATGGAAAAAGGCTCCTAAAGGGTACTGAATTATGCTTTCCTTGTAAAATTATAATATAGATAGTTGTATAACATTCGGGGCCTAGGCCGATTTATTTTATTATTTATAAAATAAAATAAAGTATCTTCATATTTGGGGGCCTATGCCGACGCGGGGCCTGGGGCGGACCGCCCCCACCGCCCCACCCTCGATACGCCACTGCGAAGAAGACTTGAGGCAGTTGGGAATAAGAAACTGGAAAAGTCGAGCCAGAGATCGAGAATCATGGAGGCGAATGCTGGAGGAAGCCAAGGCCAACAATAGGCTGTGGAGCTCCTGATGATGATGACATAAAGGGTGGCAAAACCATCCTGAAAATTTTAAATAAATAAGAAAAAAATAACAATTTCGTTTGATTCTCAACGATTAAACATGGAGCCATTGTTATCATTGTCCGATATCATTTCTGCCACTCCGGACTTTGATAAACCATTTATGACGATTATCGGAAGTAGACCAGAATGGCAACCCCCGCCCCTCTTTAGAGTCTCAAGGTGTCTTCCTATACGGTCGGTTCGAAAACCGAAACTGGACTAAGGCGAGAAACACAATTGGAGCTTTTCTGTCAGCTTGAGCTTTTGGCATATGGAAAACCACGCATCTGGTCACAATAACAGCTTCAGATTTTCGGTCATCCGAAATGCCGATTTTCGGCCAGCTCGAGCTTTAAAAAATTTTAAATTTTCAGCTGGCTGCTGTCATTATTTTTTATTAATCTGTGCTACAATAAACGGGGGAAAATGTCGTCGCGTTTTGTCTGCAAAATTTTATTTTCTTTACAAGCCAGTCGAAAAGCTGGCAGAAAAGCTCCAATTGTGTTTCTCGCTTAAGACTTGGAGCATATGGCCCAAGCAACAAAATATGTATGGATCTTGGCACTACCCCTACTATTTTTCAAGCTGAGGTACTTGCCTTCCAGGTGTGTGCCCAGACTTTTATAAATAGAGCTTCGAATACGTTTAACAACGTCATTTTCTCGGACAGTCAAACTTGCCCTGTTGGCTGTTAAAACCCACAGGTTGTCATCAAAGACTGTTATGTGGATTCCGGGCCCCGAATATCACTTTGGTAATGGAATTGCCAATGGCCTGGTTAGAGTAGAGGCAAACTCATCACTTGCTAGCCCGGAATCTTTTTGCAGCTTGGCCAGCTGCCACGTAAGATTGGCCATCAGGAATTGGGTCAATCAGCTGTTTTGTTTCGTTACAGCTAGACAAGGACCCAAGACGATTAAGTCCCTCCATCGCGACTCTCCTGATCCCAGGGAGATTTAGGATATGAATTCCAAATATTTTAAAGGCTATATGAAAAGCCTTAACCTGGAATATTTTTAACGACGGGTTTGGCGCAATAGACCAAATAAAATAGGTCGCAGAGTCCGCTAGGACGCCCACTTAAAGAATGAATTCATGAAATGAAGAGTAGTTCAATCGGCTCCCCCCACACCAGACTTCAGCCTTCCTTTTGAGCACCCTACGGTCTAGATGTTTCTTTATAAGGAGAACTGCGTGACTGTGGTGGAACAATCTTCCGCAATTCGCATTTTCGAACTAATAAAATTCCCTAGAGTTCAAAGATGAAATGTTTAAAAAAAAATCCAACGTAAGGAACTGAACCTGTTTATAGATAGATCCATTTAATCTAATAATAATATGAAACACTTACCCTCTTTCCATCTTTAACTTGGCCCTTGATAACACAGGTCAACAAAAACAAATTTTTTTTGAGTCTCTATTTTAATGATGATTTTCTAAGCCTTTATACCAAAAAATAACTAAAACCATCGTTTACTCTTGAAAAACTTTGCTTTTGTACAGTTAACAATTCACTGGTTAACAGCATTTTTGTTGCATGGAATATTTTACATCATTCTAAGCTAATTCTTGACGCTGATTTCAAATATATTATCAGTTTTTTTATATCAGCTTTAGTTTATGAATTATAACGAGGGATGTTTTTTTTAGAAAAAATACTCTCACCGTACTAAAATATTTTATTTAAAAAAACTACAAACTGCATTGAACGCAGAATACTCCCACCTATCTAAAACTGTGAAAGTGAAGGTTCTACCCTACCAACTTCCAGAGATATGAGCTATCAAAGTCAAAATTTTGCTTTTTTTAACAAAAATATCAACTTCAACTACCTTTTTCCCCAAAAATACATAGTTAGTCAATATTTTTTTTTCCAAAATTGGAAAGCATGGACAATTTCCTATAAATAATGTTGAGACAATTTTTGTGTTACGGCCTTTATTTTTGAAGATATTAGCAAATTTTGATGTTAAAGTTGGGTTTATTTGGTACTTTTCGTCATAAGCTTATGTGAAAATTGTACCAAATGAAACCAATAAAACTCGAGCTGATACAATAAAACTGAGTGTAGATTCGAAATCAGTGACCTCAAATTAGTAAAAAAACATTAAAATATTTTATGCAACAAAAAAAAAGTTTGATTTTGTAAACTAGTGTTATCAATACATATTTAAGCTTTTGTATGAGCAAATAACTAAGTATTGTTTAGCTCTTTATATGAGGAAGGACGATTTGAGACTCTACAACGACGAGATCTACGAGAGCTGTTAGTATAGCTATGTCGGTTCTGGGACAGTAAGGTCATCGGTTTTATATATAATAGAGTTAATCCTTCTAGCTCAGAAGGTACACTTCTCAGCTGGGCTGAGAAACGGGCCACGCCTATGTGCAGGAACCGAACCAGCCGAAAGCACCAAAAAAGGTGTAAAAAGAGAAAACACCACATAACGAGCATGCGATCGAAAATGCAGGCTCCTTCTCGACCCTCCCCGGCACTCCGGTACCAAGCCGGTCCGGTCCCTGCACACAAACGCGGTCACATTTACCACTGCACAGTGGCTCAGCTAAGCCATGCAAACAAAAAAAGTGTTAAAAACATATAACTTAAAACAATAAGAAATGCAATACACAAAGAAGCGTGCAAGAAAAGTCAGTCAAGTGAGATTGAAAAGGCTCCTTTTAAGGACGTCCTTACTAATGCTCACGCTAAAAACATCAATATTTTTATTCACATTAATGAACATGCGATTAACAGGCTCGAATCTGCCGTAATTCGTGTTAGAGGAGTTGGTGTGTAAGAGAGGTGGGCCTCTCAAATTGTATCCACTCTCTCTAAACGATGTACGGCGACTCAGAAAACCTGAGTCGACCTTTCCATTAAGGAGCTGATGAACAAATACAACATCGGCTACCTCACGACGCCTGCAAAGAGAGCTTAAGTTGAGTAACTTAAGCCGAGATTCATATGGTGGAAGAACTATTGGGTTATCCCAAGGAAGATGATTCAGTGCGAATCGAACGAACCTCCTTTGAACTGACTCAATTCTTCCAACGTGCGAGGAGTAGTGAGGAGACCAAACCTGGGACCCATACTCGAGTAATGGTCTGACAAGAGAGATATAAAGGTGTTTAGTAATCAAGGGGTTATTGAACTCTTTGGACCACCTTTTTATAAAACCCAGGACTAAACTACCTTTGGAAGCAATATAGTCCAATCAATCTACACAAATCCATCTAATAATTGCCATCAGGAAACAAAAAACATGGTTATATAGGAAAAAAAATTCTAAAAAAGATAGCGTTTTTCTTTTTTGAGTTTGGAATGGCGAACCTAACCAAAAAAATTCCGGAAAGTGAAAAAAACGCTTTTTTGCGAATAACAAAAAAACTTGAGCTCGGATCGAAAAAAATCAAATTATAAAGTTTTAGGTATTCAAATTATCTTTCGATTGATATATATAAAGCTATAGGTTAGAGTACAAAACATAGAGATAAAAGCAAAAAACTGTTAAAATTCACGTTTTTTTAATTTGTTAATAACTTTTGTTTAACGCAACTTAGATATTTCTTATTTAGCAAAAATATTGCTTCTTGCTAGCTGAAAAAACAGTTTTATTTTTGTTGCAAAATATTGAGGACTATCCTTGAAATTTCACTTTTTGTAAAAAAAGGCGTTTTTCTGAAAACGCTCCTCTTGGTCTGCGGATTCTTCTAGAGTACCGTTATATATCTTAAAATTTTATATTATATTAATAACGAAAAACAGACTTTCGATTGTAAAAACTAACTTTTTGAGTCTGTTTTTTCATTATTACTATGTTTTTGAGGGTCATTTTAAGCACTGGAAAACCTTTAAATAAACTTTTTGTTACTAGTACGTGATAGTACAAGTTTTGAAGAAAATTTTAAGATATATAACGGTACTCTAGAAGAATCCGCAGACCAAGAGGAGCGTTTTCAGAAAAACGCCTTTTTTTACAAAAAGTGAAATTTCAAGGATAGTCCTCAATATTTCGCAACAAAAATAAAACTGTTTTTTCAGCTAGCAAGAAGCAATATTTTTGCCAAATAAGAAATATCTAAGTTGCGTTAAACAAAAGTTATTAACAAATTAAAAAAACGTGAATTTTAACAGTTTTTTGCTTTTATCTCTATGTTTTGTACTCTAACCTATAGCTTTATATATATCAATCGAAAGATAATTTGAATACCTAACTTCATAATTTGATTTTTTTCGATCCGAGCTCAAGTTTTTTTGTTATTCGCAAAAAAGCGTTTTTTTCACTTTCCGGAATTTTTTAGGTTAGGTTCGCCATTCCAAATTCAAAAAAGAAAAACGCTATCTTTTTTAGAATTTTTTTTCCTATATAACCATATTTTTTGTTGCCTGTTGGCAATTAACGCTAAATTTACAAGGAGCTATTGTAGATTGATTGGACTAATATAGTTAATGTGGGCAGCAAAATCGTGTTTACTATCAAATCTAATCCCGAGATCTTTTACAAAATTAACACGACGGACACTCTCGTTAGAAAAGGTGTAGTTAAAAATTATAGGACTACGACCTCTCCCAAAAGTCATGGTTTCACATTTACTAATATTGAGAACCAGGTTGTTGTTCACACACCAAGAGTAAAAGGTGTCAAGGTCAGCTTGCAAAAGTTTGCAATCCTCGATACTCTTTATGTGACGATACAATTTGATGTCATCAGCGTAAATCAAGATTCTACAGTGTCTTAGCAAGGGAACAATGTCATCAATTGATAGGATAAAGAGCAGGGGACCAAGATGACTTCCTTGAGGAACACCGGATGACGCTTCAATGGTTACCGATTTGGATCCACGAAAAAGAACTTGGTAGGTCCTGTCAGCTAAGTAAGACTGGAACCATGCTAGAAGGGCTCGTGGAAAGCCTAACATCCTCAATTTAAGAAGTATAATGGAGTGGGAGAGCTTGTCAAATGCCTTACTAAAATCAGTGTAAACGCAATCAGTCTGGCAACCGGAAACGAAGCCCTCGACAGCATGGGAAGTGAACTCAAGAAGATTGGAGGTAGTGGAACGAGCTGCAAGAAAGCCATGTTGGTTTGTTGATACCAACCTCTTGCATATAGGCGCGATTGCAGAATAGATAATCGATTCAAAGAGTTTCGGAATGACGGGTCTCGGGTATGAATGTGGGCTTAGCTTAAAGCTTGGGATTTGGTTTCTTCTTCGCTTGAAGCTTGGACAACAACCTTTGTGGTGAGTTTTGGGTGGATTTTAAAGCTTTCGATGATCTTTAATATTCTAGAGCAGCGATGGGCATTCCTATGCCCGCGGGCAAATGAGCTTTAAAGCTTTGAATATGTATACGAAGTCAGATGACTCGAATATCCAACAAAAAGCATATCAGTCTTAATTAGGACTTCATGCGAGTGGGGAGTGTATAAGACTGTGCTCATACGAAAAATGTTTTATGTTGACTGGGAACTTCAATTTCTATATGCATAAAGTATTTTTAGGTATATCCCACGTTAGCTACTATTAAAAAATACAATATTGAGTTACACTATAACAGCACAAAGAATTTGATAAATACACTGTGAAGCTTTAGAAAGCTTTTAATAGCTTTTACACAAATGTATTTCTGGAGTTGTGTAGGTTTGCCCATCGCTGTTCTAGAGATATCGCCACTTGCTTTGATATTCTGGACTACAATCGATAATGTGACTGCGTCAGAACCGACATAGCTATACAACTGGAAGCCATTCGTTAAAACTTCCTATCATCGGCTTCATATTTTCCTTTTTAATCTAGCGTTTTTAAATATGAATAACTTTCTATTTTAGCAGCTGGTATTTTTTTTTTGTTATAAGGACTTTTCTCCGATTATTACATTTCTTTGTTAGGTGTGTGGCATACCTAATAATCTGCGGGAAAGGTAAAAATCATAAATGTAAAAGGCAGTAAAATTATTATATTTATCTGGTATCTTTATGCCACTTAATTTTTTTTCAATAATTCCACAAATATCTTCCCAGTCTCAGAAATAATAACGTATTACCATCGACCGTTAACAAATTCCTTTAATAAAACTGTCAAAAATTAAATAGAAGCAAGAATAGATAAGCAACAGCTCTTAAAATATCCAGACAGTGAATCCACTGTCCAATTAAGGATTAGTCTAAGAATTTACCTGTTTTCCCAGCAATCTCATTAAGCCCTAAGATACGGCCTCCGAGTTAAATACCTTCGTACTTCATCCATAAAAACATTCGTCTATTAACAATTCAAAGACTAAGCGGATTACGACAGCAACCCATTAAGAGTGATAAAAAGATATAGATGGACTTTAATTGATTCCATTCGGGCCAAAAAAAGACTCCCTTGAACTGGTTTAGTGTCATCAGTGTCACTTTCTGTTCCTGGATATTGCGGCCACTGGAAGCGCCTTTGAAGTAGAGCTAATTGAGCCTTATTATAATGCAACTAGAGAAGTAAATCGAAGAGACCACCGCGGTGTTGTTTTATCATCAAAGCACCATGTTATGAGCATCGAAGTTGGCATGCTCGAACTCTTGGCAGGTGAGGACTCTTCACGGTGCTTAGCTTTACAGCATCTGGGCAATCTGGTGGCCCGCACAGAATTCGTTTATAATTCCACAGATAGGATTAGTGAAGCGTGAACCTTTTAAGGTGCATGCTCGCGGACCATTTCATTGGTATTTTTTTAGATAAACGAGATTTAAGAACATGTGTTGCGGTTTATCTTATGGATAAATAAAATTAATAAAGACAATTAGGGAGCTACCTTCGCCGTGGGCGTCCCGAAAAATCTCACACAAGCCTCGCATTGTGGATTATGCAAATATTTTTGATCATTCTTTGATTTAAGCAAAAACATACTGAATTGGCCAACACTGGATACCAAATGGGGATTAGACCTAATTTAAAAGCATCCACAACTCGGCAACTGTGAATAATTTATGAATTTAGAATCATGCTAATAACGCAAAACCCTTTGTTATAGGCATCGTTTTCTGTCTGCACCTCGTAATGAATCGGAGATCCGTTTAGGATTGAATAAATCCAAGATAATTGCTGTTGACAGATGAAAAACAAAAATACAAAAGAGTAAAGAGTTCTGCTCGGATCCAAGGCGTATTGTGATATTATTGTGTCTATACATCTTCATTGTATGATATCTGGTCTGGAGCTAAAAATATTTATAGTACAGCTGCAAAACGAAACCAAATACAATCGAACGGAGAAGAGTTTACTTAATTGGATCCTACCCACATACGATAATGACCTTAACGTCGAGATTGCATGTAGTGCAAGACCTTCTCGTAGTTAAGTTCTTTACATATGGAAATGACTTTGGTAGATGTAGTTCGATTCGGTGGTTGGATAAGGTCACCGGATTATATAAGGACTTCTGTGTTTGTTCTCCTGATTACTTTGGATAAAAGTCACCTTTGTGTCCTTAGACAAGCTTCAAACCACAATTGGTAATTGTAAATGCATGAGAAAGATTTTTGTTTTGCTTATATCTATTTATAATTATAAATAGAAAGTATAAAAATAAATTTTAATGACGTTAGGTTGCTGCATGCAGACTTCAACATTCCTCGATGCTTCTCGGTATATTCACAATGACTGATAATGGCGGACAGTTTATTTGAATAGCTTTATCCTTTCCTTTTTTGTTGTCCATTCTTTGAACGACCATTTTGGACATAGCCAGATGAATTATAAAAGGAGGAGTCTACTAAAGAAAATTTGGAACTACCTTTGAAAGCGCAGACGATAAAATTATTTCGATTAAAAAGAAGGTTGTGGGGATATCTGCGAAATTTACTACTTGTGCAAAGTTTTTCACTATTCACAATTTTAGTTGTAAAGAGGATCAATTTGAATCTATAATATAATAGTATGAAAATCTCCCACAAGTATATTGAATTGATGTAAAATTCAAAGGTCGAATCCCATCCCCATTTCGGCCGGTCAACTCTATCACCCGCATTATTTCTAGTCTTAATTAATGATCTGCTCTCAATCCCCTCCAACCCCTTAATTTTTTTTTTATGTTAAAAAACCAAGCTTAGGATTCACCCTTTGTACTACCAGTCCGTCATGTCGTTCACGTCATGGTGCAATGTCTAGTAGTAGCTTGGTTTGAAGGATAGAAAAAAATATAGTTTAAAAAAACTAAAAAATACGCTTTTATTTTAAAATGAACCAAAAAGTAAAAAATAATTTTGAATGTAAAGTTTTTATTGCTCTAGCCAGTATATGGAAACTACCTACCTTTCGAAATGTAAAAAAGCGTGGGCGCTAAGAATATAGGTAACGAGGCCCACGCTTTTTTGCATTTCGAACGGTAGGCAGTTTCCATATACTGCCTAGAGCAATAAAAACTTTACATTCAAAATTATTTTTTACTTTTTGGTTCATTTTAAAATAAAAGCGTAATTTTTAGTTTTTTTAAACTATATATTTTATTTTCTATTTTTAGTCTATTATATGCCTTCCGCCATTTTGTAATGACAGCCATATTAGATTTAAAATGACGTCACACAGCTTACTGTACTATACTCGTCATACACTTTCATTTAATACTCATACCGCGGGCGTTGTAAAGAAAAAGATAAACCGCCATTTTGTGTTGGCCGAAATTTTGAATTTGGAATGACGCCAAACAATTCATAGTATTCTAATTGGCACACCCTTTCATTTAGTACCAATACCGAGTGGGTTGTACAGAAAAAGGTAATCCGCCATTTTGTGTTGGCCGCCAATTTGAATTTACAATGACACCACATAGCTAATAGTATTTGACTTGTCATACCCTTTCATTTGGTACCCATATCGAGTGGGATGTAAAGAAAAACGGTAATCCGCCATTTTGTGTTAGCCGCCATTTTGAATGACGCCACATAGCTAAGTGTATTGCACTTGTCACACCCTTTCATTTGATACCCATGTCGGAGAACCCTATTGCAAAATTCACCCGCCATCTTGATTTTCTTACAAAATACATATTACATAATACATTAACTATACATATGCGCAAAATTTGAAGTTGATCGGTTATATGGAAGTGGGTCAAAATCAAGTTGCAAGATTTGTTTACATACTAGAGACCACGGTATACAGAAACAAGGTAGTGTAACAGAGACTGACAGCTTCGAATATCGTAGAAATTTCGGGCCGAGTGACGTCAGCACTAATGCAGAAACAACAACACAACTCCGATTTTATATGGAAAGAGCGTGCCAAGTGACGTCAGCACTCAAATGACATTTCTCCATTACATTACCTTGTTTCTGTATACCGTGACTAGAGACAATATACAGCTAATATAAAGCGTATAAAAAGGTGGTCCGCCATATTGTGTTGGCCGCCATTTTGAATTTGGAATGACGCCACAGAGCTAAAAGTATTCTACTGTCATTTGCTTTTATTTCATACCCATATCGATTGGGTTGTAAGTAAAGAAAAAGGTAGTTGGCCATTTTGTGTTGGCCGCCATTTTGAATTTTGAATGACGCCACATAGCTAAATGTATTCTACTTGTCATACCCTTTCATTTGATACTCATATCGGGGGTCGGGGAGCACAATTGCAAAATTCGGCCGCCATCTTGGAACCGCCATCTTGATTTTTTTACAAAACGGTCAGAATACATTGTCACGTGAACTATACATATGTGCAAAATTTCAAGTTGATCCGTTACATGAAAGTTGGTCAAAATCAAGTTGCAAGATTTGTTTACATGAAACATACAACATACAGCATACAACATACAAGATACAACATACAACATACAGGTCAAGCTAATATAAAGCGTATAAAAAGAATAGGAAAGCTTACAGGGGGTCTGGGGGATGCTCCAGGAAATGTCGGTGAACCTTACGTTTGAGCTCTAAGATGTTGTACGAGTTCGGAAATACAGACTGCGGGAGATTACTCCACAGTCGAGTTGTTCTACTCAAAAACGAACCTCTAGACCGTATTGTGCGAGAAAGGGGGGCTGGAGGGTATGGGGTGAGCCGAGCGGGCTAGTCTTGTGTTGCGGGAAAAATATTGCCGTGCAGACAGGAGGTTCTGAATTTCAGTGGAACAGTCGCTATGATAATAGCGATAAAGTATAGAGAGGGCTGCTACATTCCTACGGTGGCTTACAGAGTCTATAGAGGCACGAAAGGGGCCATCACCAATGAGTTTGATGGCACGATTTTGCACCTTGTCGAGGCAAGCCAAAGTGTTCTTTGTTAAGTGTTGAGCCAGCCGTTAGATTCTCTTTGACCACTGAGATAGGAGGAATATCGGTGTTAGCTTTGGTGGAGATGAGACAGTACTCCGTTTTGGTGGCGTTAAATTCAACACGATTCATGCGGCCTCAATCAAGAATCGATTTGATGTCTTTGTTGATCGAAGTGGACCTCAGTTCACGATAGTGAAGACAAGGTCTGGCGCGCGCTTGTCTTATATTGTCGAAGGCATAAGAGTATCGCAGAGTACCGTCATCAGCGAATCAGTGAAGTGGGTTCGAGGGGATTGAGAGCAGATCATTAATGAAGATTAGGAAAACTGCGGGTGATTGGATTGAGCCCTGGGGAACACCTGCCGAAACGGCGTGGGGGTTGGATTCGACGCCATCCAATACTACCTTGATTGAACGGCCAGAAAGGAAGCTCTTAATCCAGTTCCTTAGAACTAAGTTTATACCAATAGCTTGGAGGTTGGTCAACAGAGCAGGGTGCCATACTCTGTCAAAAGCCTTTGAAATATCTAGAGCAACCAGACCGGACTCACCAAAGCGATGGATGCTTTGGTTGAGATGCTCGGTTAAACACACAAGGAGATCGTCAGTAGACCGTTTTGGTCTAAAGCCGTACTGCCCGTCTTGTCTAATTTGGTTGGATTCTAGGTAATTCATCAGCATTCTATTGATTATTGTCTCCATTATCTTGGAGAGAACAGAAGTAATTGCTATTGGGCGGTAGTTTAAAGGGTCGTTGGCTTCATCTTTTTTTGGAATGGGCTGAACGTGAGCTAGTTTCCAAGAGTCAGGATACACTCCGGAGAAGTAAGACAGGGTAAAGAGTTTGCGCAGAGGTTTAGCCAAAGGCAATATGTGCCTCACCTTTGGGGGAATTTTATCAGGGCCAGTGGATTTGTTGACGTCAAGCTCTTTGAGACACCTATAAACCTCGCGAGTCCTGAAGTAAACCCCGTCCATTGAGTGGGTGGTATACTCGAGGGTGGGGGGTGTCATAGCAGTATCAGGTAAAGAAGAATTTGAGGCGAACAGAGATGCTAATATGTCGGCCTTGGATTTGCTATCTGTTAACACTTCCTTGTTGTGAATAAAAGAGGTGTTGAGGAGGAAGTAAAATTCTTCTTGATGGAAGTTACCAATGACCAGAAATTTTTACTGCCTATAGTAGTATTGAGAATCTTACTTCTCAACCTATCATCGAATGATGATTTGACTTTCCTGATGATGGAATTACAGGAGTTTCTCAATTTGATGTACTCACGACGAAGAGACTCATTGGGCGAACATCTGTATGCTCTAAAAGCGGTTTCTTTAGCTTTTATTGCGTTCATACATTCCCCATTGAACCATCTGTTCGGCCTAGGCTTCATAGATTTGGTAGAGTGAGGAATGAACAAACGCATGCCCGCTCGTATGATTTTGGTGATACAGAGAGCAGCAGAATTCGCAGTGGCATTAAGGAAACACAAACCCCAGTCAGTAGCTTGGAAGAAACGGATAAGACCCAACCAGTTGGCTTTCCCATAGTGCCAGACAGTTCTTTTAGGAACTGTGGTGGTTGTGGTAAAGGATGAATATGGGAAATAAGCTCTGACTAGGCTGTGGTCAGAGTTACCAAGGGGATGGTCTACTTTGACGGAGTACCGTGTCGGGTGCGAAGTAAGAAATATATCAAGGAGATGGGCTCCTTGACCTGGAATGTCAGGGACTCTCGTTGGACATTTAACAATTTGATGTAAATTCTTGAGGTTTGCAAAGAGCTCGGCGTCCTTGCCAGAAACACTGGTGCCATTTGAGTAATTTAGCCAATGTACATTGTGAACGTTGAAATCACCCGCAACAATGATTTCACTCTCCGGGTGGGAAAATAAGAATCCGGATATCCGTTCGGTAATAGCCTCGAAGGCTGAGGTGGTGGCTTCATTACTAATATTGGGGCTTCTGTATAGAAAACAGAAGAATATAACGTGGCTATGAATAATTATTTTAATCCAAAGATAGTTAAAATCAGAGGAAGTACTACTGTACACCTTCTGGAACGCCACCTCATTCCTAATATAAATGGACACTCCCCTATGGGCAGAAAAATTGTGCAACAAAATTATACCCTGTCACCTGAAATCGATCTAAATCAAGATCTGGTAGCACTTGGGTTTCACTTAGTGCGAAAATATTCGGGGCATGAAGCAATAGTTCGCACGTAACAGCTAGGAAATTCGCATGCAGTCCCCGAATGTTACAAAAATTAAAAGTAAAATTCTTGTCGCATTCAGGACTGTTTTGCGTAAGGTTCATGACCTCGTTTGGCGATGCATCCATCGGGGCTAACGGGAATGACCTTGTTGCAGTGTTATGCCTGCTAAGACAAGGCGACTCCCGTCAACCGACCGATTAAGGCCGATGTTACAATTGAGGCTTTGACTTTACTTTGACTTAACTTCGGCCTTTGATTACATGTAATGGCATTAAAGCTGATTAAATAGAAGCTTCGACTGAACTTTGTCTGCGACTGTATTTCGACTACAGTCCGGCTTTAAGAAAATTCAAAGTTTCGTCCGCCTGCAACCAACTTCACTTCATGTGGAAATACTGAAAACCACTTTTTTAAAGCTAAATGAACGGTTTTGAATTTCGAGTATTTTTTATAGACTGCGAACATCATTAAAAATAATTCCAAAGCATTTTGTTATATTAATTTTCTTCTTTGCTTCTGCGTTGAAAGGAAACAGCTGATTGCAGTCAAAGCTACAATTTAATTTTAAAGTTGAAGTCTCTGGGGCTTTCTTTGCAGTCGGAGCTGAAGTCGAAGCCAAAGCCCCAATTGTAACACGGCCCTAAGGCTGCAGCGCCGGAACAGCCAGCTGGAAGCGCGGGAAGCGGGTGGAGGAGACTTACTTGATGTCCGACAGTGGTGTGTGGATTCAGGTGTCGGTGGCCTTCACTTGGATTTTTTGTTTGATTTATTTTATTGTTATTGTGTTTTATTTTATCGGCGTTTGGTTTGGGTTATAGTTTTATGTATTGTTAATTTTATTGTTATTATTATTATTATTTTTTTTATTGTGTGGAGTAATTAAAAACGAGTTAAACGGACTGGCAGCAACGCACGCCGGCACTTCACCGTGGCTCAGTCAAGACTAGCCTTTGAAAATATAAGACAAGCACGTGCCAGACCTTGCCTTCATTATCGTGAATTGATGTCCAATTCAATCAATCAGGATATCAAATGGATTCTTGATTGGAGCCGCAGGAATCGTGTCGAATTTAACGCCACCAAATCGAAGTACTGTCTTATATTTAACAAAACTTAGAAGGACCTTCCTTCTATCTCAGTGGGCAACGATAATCTAACGGCTGACCCAACTCTTAACATTCTAGGAGTAATTTTAACTGCGGATATGCGATGGAATGATCACATATTCCAAATCGCCAAACAAGCGTGCCAGTGTCTTGGATTTCTTAAGAGATGAAGGTTCCTTGTCCAGCCAGCTGCCTGTTACAATATACAGGTCCTACATTCGGCCCCGCCTTGAATACAACTCGTATATCTTGTCAGGCGCACCTTGGCATGTCTGGATAAGAAGTGAAACCGCGCCATCAAACTCATTGGTGATAGCACATTTTGCGCCTTCGTAGACTCTCTAAGCCACCGTAGGAACGTGACAACCCTTTCCAAACTCTATCGCTATTACCAGCGACTGTTCCACTGAACCTCCTGCCTGCACGGCAATATTTTTCCTGCAACACAAGATTAGCCCACTCGGCCGACCCTCATACAAAACCAACCTTCCGCAGTCAGTATTTCCGAACTCGTATAACACATTAGAGTTCAAACGTAAGGTTAATTGACATCTTCTCGAGCACCCCCAGACCCACTCTAATCTTTCTTTCTCTTTTCTATTTTTCAAACTAAGCTTACTACTAGACATTGCACCATGACCTGAACGACATGACGGACTGGTAGTACTAAAGGTGATCCCTAAGCTTAATTTTTTCACAGAAAAAAGAGTGCAAAATTTTAATGTTCTTTAATCGTACATTTAGCGATAGCTTGTAAAAAGGTAGTATTTAGTTCGGTTTATAATTCACTGATAGAAAAATATTCTTGATTCCAGCAATTCCTTAGTCTTCGTTTCGTTGTCTTGAGTAGACAAATTTTTCAGTCTTAATATGAGAATGCTGTCTCAGAGTAAGACACTGGAAATTCTTGAGCCAAACAATCGTATTTCTTCGCTCAATACTTATATTTTTCGACCAAGATATATGTCTTTCTCGAAATAAGATAGTTATTAATTTTTTACTCAAGAAACTAAATTTTTAATTCATCGGACTATTTTCGGTTACTGGACTTTCAAGCTCTAACAATGTATCAAATCAACTATTAAGATCGATTTTAGAACTTGAATTGTTTTCAATTATAATATCATCGGTTTCGTATTTTTTTTACTCCTAGTCAACTTTTGTCTTCATCCAAGACAATAAAACCAAACCTATGAGTATTGCTTATCCCGAGACAATTTTGTTTTCGTTATATCCAAAACATGAGTTGCTTGGTTCGAGAAAAAGTGCGTTAGGCCAAGAATTTTTTTTATCAGTGTAGAAAGTACTGAAAATAGAAATGTTTTGAAAATATTATGTTCCAAAAAAGCCAGAACCCTAATAGTACAGTCATGTGGTAGTTTTACTTGCATTGTAAAAAATTTCTGTGGTAATTTTACAAAAATACTGGAAGTTTTATTCACAAGCAGTTTTGTAAATTTGCAATATATGTTATTTGGATTACTTCAATTCTACTTTACGTATTTTTACCAACTGTGTAGTAAATATACATTATTTGTGGGATGTAAAAATGCAATCAGTATTGGAGCTTTCACTTCATAGTTTTGTAAATTTCCAAAACTTTTGTGTATGCCCTCTCCCTATACATAAAAATAGCATTTTGTTCACCATGCAAGGACAGATTCGCAATGAAACCTTCAAGCTGCAAGCGTCAAGCTTCAAATTACAAGCTTCATCTGAGTTTTGCTTTATTTGAGCACTGCAGCTTGAAGCTGTGAATGTGAATCATTGTACAAACCCTTTTATCCTAATTTTTGAAGCTTGAAGCTTTAATTGTGCATCGGCCCTAAGCATCAAAAATTATCAAAAATTTCTTGGCAGTTACAAGAACTGCCCAGACCCTGACCAAAGTCAAAGGTCTGACCTTAACTTAAGAACAATAGGGTATATATGCTTATTATTCCATTGTTCCCTGTGAATTATACCTATGAGAGATCGAAAATTTAAACCTTACATTCCAATGAACAATTTGTAATTTTACTGAAAATATAAGTTCTAAAATTACGCCTCTTACTGTAAAATTACAGTACAAAGTTCAATACATAACATTGATAAATAATACTAAGAAATATTGTAATTTTCCTACATAAACGATTTAGAAAAATACACAACATTGTGTAAAATATAGGTCACATTTACGTCATGCAGTATTGGAGATTCTTAATTTCTTTATGTGAAATTACAAAATTTATAGTAAAATTACAATAATTGTATAGTAAATTAGTATTTCATATCGCGATTTGTAATTTTACTGTACATTTGCACTGTGAATTTACATATTTTTTTTACAGTGTGGAAAGTTTTCCGGGAGTTTTGAAAATTTGTAATTTTATAGATTTCGATTTGCCCTTTCCGAATTTCAACTTTGCCACTTCGTATCTTTGGCGCTCGCGCCGCCATGTTGGAAAAATGGCGCCTAAAAGCAGTTTTTTGACAATACATATCTCTTTTCTGACTCCTTTTACAATAAAAACACTTATATACTAAATGAAACTAGAGAAAATTTCCTACAATTTATGTAATAACCTTTTTTTTCGTAAAGTCTACACTTTTAGCCTGAACCAGATATGACGTGCCGGACTGTAGCCGTACGTACCGTAACGTACGAACATGAGTGTTTATATGGCACCGACCTAAATTGACTTAATGAACTTGCCGAATGTTCGTTAAATTCTCGAATGGTACGTACCGTACGTACGGGTGCCGTAAGAATGGCACAAAACCTTAGCATCCGTTAGCTATTTAAAAAATCTGTTCACATTTTAACAATTTTTTAATAAATTTGGAGCAGTAAATGACATAAAACAGATAAAGGAGATATTAAAGGCCTTCTAGATTGTTTAACCAAGAAACTATGCCATATGTACAACAAAAATTCAAAGTTATTTTTTTTCATTCTCGTGTGAATAAAAAATTGCGCTGAATCCAATTTCTTTATTTTTACAAATCTAACACGGTAATATCCGTGGCTGCTTCTCATTTTGTTTATTTCGCGATTTTTTTTTCTTGTTTTTATCCGAGCACTTCTAAGTTTTTTGTACTCCGTCCACAACTTAAATAAATCAATTAAATCACTAATCTTTATTTATTCTCTGCATTTTCATTTTTCACTGCGGTGTCACTGGTCACTTTACACTTTCATTTAGGGCTATCTGTCAAAGGGCCGTAACTGAGCTCAAATTCGTTCAGTTTTCTTACGGTCCGGCACGTCATATCTGGTTCAGGCTTTTGGCGTACGAGCGCCGCAAACCATTATACATCTACGCCAACCCGTCACAATTAATTTTACCTGAAATGTATAGGGTGTACTACGAACAAAAAATCGTACGGGTGGGAAAGGGAAGTCGTAACGGTTTAGCCGCTAGGGCATTTTGAAGTTTTTTTAGAGTTTTACATACCACCCTGTATTTTTGTAATCCTATGACCTATTTTTATGAGTAAGGTTACAAAGTTATGCGTGAACAGGACCAAAAAAAATACCTACCAGTTGAATTGATAACCTCTTTTTTGAAGTCGGTTAAAAATGATGATTTTATGAAATTCTCAGAGTGGTTTATGATAAAGTCCCTTCTTAGGAAGTGAAAGTCGTATTAGGCCACTTTAAAGAAAAAGTATGCATGTTAATAATACCCTACCCTGGTAAATGTTCTTGCTGTACCAACTGCGTCAATACCCCATCGCAAAAAGTTTAACAATAGCAAACGCCTTGTTTAGTCATAAAAAATACACAAGATGGCATGTGCGTCACCAATATCTAAATTGACCAATTATAGTTAATAACAAAAATACTGCCTGTTAACTTCACCAAGATGTGATCGGCAAATTATCCCTACAGCCGTTTAACATCGCAGATCATCAGCCCGTGGCCTCGCCAAAATCCTGAAAGATGCCGAATTGAAGCTCCAGCGCATGTGCCTCACACCGTCTAAGGCTAGCGACATACGATTAGGTTTTTCCCGGACCGGTTTTTTCGTGCCGAAATGGAACTCAAGCAATTAGGTTAGTTGCGACATACGTTAAGGTTAAAACCGAAACGGTTTCAGAACAAACCGGAGACAAACAAAGCCGGAGACGGTTAGCAGTACCGGGGAAACCTAATCGTATGTCGCTAGCCTAAAACGGGTTTAGGGTAACTTCAAAAACTCATCACTGCCGGATCACTGTAGAATTCAGCAATTGGAAGCCTATAGCAGAATTCTGCAGTGATGCGGCGGTGATGAATTTTTGAAGTTACCCATACTTACAGTCCATCATATGCCGCTACAGCAGGGGCGTTTCCAGCCAACTGGCTTAGGGGGGGTAATTTTAAAAAAAGAAAAAACTTATATATTTTTTTATTCCATAAATACAAAACAATCAACATCAAAAAAAAATTAAAAGTGCGTGTAGCTCCGACGATTGTCTTAAATTATATACAACTAGCTGGAACCCATAAAAATCCTACATTTCCGCTTCTCCTTACCATCTCACCAAAAAAACCTTGTTGATCCATTCTGAACCGATTGTTTAGAGAGCTTCAGGATACACTATGTTCAATGTTTTTCCATTTGTAGCTAGAATGTCAAGATTTTCGATTTTCCAACTCTTGAACAACCTACATACAGTTAACCGAGAAATGACACTTAGTTGGCAAAATTCGTCCGGTATATTGGTCCCACAATTTTGAATTTATAAGTTTTGATCATAAATTCGTTATTTGCTACCTTAAAAAACCCCAGTCATCGATTTTCATTGGGATCGGAACACAATTTGAAAATTCGTCGGCCATTTTGAATTTATAAGTTTTGACCAAAAATTCGTTATTTGCGACGTTATAAACCCCTAGATATCCACTTTCATTGGAATCGGAACAAATTTAACAAAATTCGTCCGCCATATTGGCACGGCCATTTTGAATTTATAAATTCATTATTTGTTACCTTAAAAAATTTCAGATACTGATTTTCATTGGAATCGGAACACAATTTGCAAATTCGTCGACCATCTTGATTTTATAATTTTTGGCTGCAAATTCGTTATTGGCGACCTTAAAAACCTCTAGATACCCACTTCCATTGGAATCGGAATAAAATTGGCAAAATCAACCATATTTCTGCTTCCATTTTGAATTTCGGTCTTATACGAGTATACCCCATGTTACTCGCTGATAATAGAGCTTTCTATTGGCGACAGAATTTTTAAAATCGGTTCGGTAGTTTTTGAGTTTATCCGATCCAAACAAACAATCAAATCTTTTCTCTTTATATAATAGTATAGATAGGCAA
The DNA here is from genome assembly GCA_963855945.1 of Thereva nobilitata. Classification (NCBI taxonomy): domain Eukaryota; kingdom Metazoa; phylum Arthropoda; class Insecta; order Diptera; family Therevidae; genus Thereva; species Thereva nobilitata. The sequence goes on along the minus strand of OY979694.1, from coordinate 49,978,302 downwards.
AGGAAGCAAATGAACCCATATATTTATTTATATTGATTTGATAAAACATATTACATAAATTTTCTTTCCTACTTTTTAGTCTATTATATGTTTTTCGCCATTTTGTGGTGGCCGCCATATTAGAATCAAAATGACGTCAGACTGCATTACAATCGTCATACCCTTTCATTTGATACCCATTCTGAGGGGGTTGTGAGGAAAAAAGTAATCCGCCATTTTGAATTTGGAATGACGCGACACAACTAATTGTATTCTATCTGTCATGCCCTTCCATTTGATGCCCATGTCGGTGGGTCGGGGAACACAATTGCAAAAATCGGGGGCCATTTTGGAACCGCTTCTTGATTTTTTTACAAAATGGTCAGATATTCAAGCAAACATATCAAAAATCTGCTGAAAAGATCATTCAAATTTGTGTGCTCTCCCCATCGTCCTCTCTCACCCTCTTCTTCATAAACCACTTTGCAGCCGACTCTTGTCGTTTCGTGTGTACGCTCGTGTGGAATCAGCCATAGCGTGCCATATTAGCGCGAGTCTCGAGTATCGGTCCCTTCCACGACTCTCCAGCAGTTTTGGAAAAATTCACCGTCATATATCGCCGACTAGATTCGCCATAACTTATCTTGTTTGTTTGAAATTGTGGTAATTTTTAAGAATAAAAATAAATAAGCGAACGAAAATTCTTAGGGGGGTGATTACCCAATTACCCCCCTCTGAAACCGCCCCTGCGCTACAGCCCAAATCGAGCTTTAGCCTCCTCTAGGGCGAAATCTCCAAGACGGTCCCTTGTAGCATGCCTCCAGTTCCGAATGTTGAGCATTGGATCTGCCTCACACAGAGTACATGGTGCATCCATCTCCTCCTGGGTCTGCCTACTAGTCTATTTCGTGCAGTTTCTGCTACTACTGTCTTGGGATATGGTTGTCCTCCATCCTGATTACGTCAACTAGCACAGATTTCAATTTGTAACAAAAATATGTATGTTACACATGGGTTGTAATCCAGTTTTTTTAAACAAATTTACTCACATTTAGGTTAAATTATTGTTTCGAATTAGCATTTTGCAACAATTCATCCGGTTCAGTTACACTGCAGCTTTAATTTTGTTACGGAAAAACCAACTTGTTATAAAAATGTTCCATAAAAGTTGCAAAAAAAGATGTCACATTAAAATTAAATTAAAGTTATTAAAACATTTCGTTTAGTAGCATATCTCAAAAATGTTATTATATTGGAACTGTCACAAATAGAATAACAAGTTAGCAACCTTAATGTGACTAAGTTTCTGTGTGTTTTTATCAAGTTACAATTATACAACTAAATGTTCAAAACGCTGCAGGGAGGTTTTTATTCAGTTTCAAGGACTTTGGAAAAAAAAGCTGTCAAAAAGCTTTATGCTCGCCATATTTTTCGTCGTTCTATGTTTCTCCTACACCATGCAATTTATGTGAAAAAAATCAAATGCGATTTGCTATAGTGTTTTATATTTCTTATAGCAATTTTCAGTGCAATATGACACTAGATTACTAGAAGCTTAAACAAATTTATTTAGCTATATTTTTCGAATTCCCATGCTGATATTAAAAATTCGAAAATTTTCTAATTTCCCAATTATTTTCCAAATTTTAATTTTTTGGGTGGCGCGTTAATTTTCCAGAAATAAATCACCCACATTCATCAACAAAATGGCATTCGTTCTATAATTTTGGGGTAAAATCATGCAATGTTTCAATTCTAAAGTAAATAGTGAATAATGTTTTGTCTTTTCAGTTCATTCCATTATGACTCTGACTTTTAAAACACACTTAAACTTTTTTGTTCTTTTTTGCTACAAATACATATTACATTTGTTCGATTAAAACAAAAAAAACTTTTCCGGATGTTTAAATTATGTTTCATCTTGTTGTGTGCAATTTCAGTTTGTGGCAACAACACATTTAAAACATAGCTACAACGCATTTGTTGCCACATTGCGACCAAACTTGTTACAAAATAAACGTTAAAAATCTGCTTTTTCAGTCGCAATGGAGCTACAGTCGCATTACATATCTTATCTTGCGACTCTTTTACTTGTTAGATCAACTCCATTGCTACTAATGGTGCAAGTTACACTCTCCATCATTTCGTTTATTACACCCATGCACAAACCGATTTTTTAGGCAAGGGGTCGCAGGGAAGTATATGTCATGCGTGTAATTTGCACCCATCGCTGCGACCCCTTGCCTAAAAAATCGGTTTGTGTACGGGGGTAATTAACGAAATGATGGATAGTGTAACTTGCATCAATTTGTGCTAGCTGGGTGGCGGCTAGTGTTAGTCTGTTAATTTTTATTAGTTGTGAGTTCTGGCTCGTTAAAAATTTCATACAACTCCCTGTTGTATCTCCTTCACCTTATTCCATTCTCACTCGTTAAACCTACTATGAAGGTCAGCAACTGGTCCTTAAACCAGCTTGATGTTCTCCTATAAGGCTTTCCGCTATAGGGTCTAATTTTTGATTTATACAAGAATTGTGAAGGTGGCGCTGAGTAGTGACATGCCATTGCAGTTTTTATAGGTTAATTTATCTCCTTTCTATTAGACATACATATAATCGCTTTCTTAAAGTCTTCTGGTATAACTTCTTCCTCCCAGATCCTGCATATGAGTGCATTCATGGAGTTACAGTCCTCCTTCCTTTAGCAACTCAGCTGCTATTCCGTCGACACCTGGAGGTTTGTTGCTATTTTGTTTTTTTACAGACTCACGCACCTCATCCAGTACCGGTGGTTCTATTGAAACATTATCTCGAATTACAAATGTCTCCGTCAGTGAATCTTCGTTTAACCTGGGGATCGAATTTAATAAGTTTTGAAAATATTCTCTCCACCTTCTTTTTATCCTATCAGTATCTGCTAATATGTTCCCATCTATGTGTCTACATATGTTCGTTCTTGGTTGAAACTTATTGCTGGCCTTGTTTAATTCACCGTTCATCGAAGTCTTCTTGTATCTGAAGGGTCCCCTTGTTTAGATATTCTCTCTTCTCCTTTCTGCACAGCTTGTCTGTAGTTCTTCTTTTTACCTTGAATTCTTCCATGCTTGATCTTGTGGACCTTCCGATGTACTGCCGGTGGCTCTGGTTTCTTTCTTACGTTGGTTTTGACCGTTATCCGGGCTCTAAATTTCACCTTAACTACATATATAGTGGTTCGAGCCACAGCACGCTCCTCTCATTGTTCTTACATCAAGTATATTCGTGGCCCTTCTTCTCTAAAGAACGTGGTCAATTGGATTATTTGTTACCTTGTTTCGTGACTGCCACGTCATCCTATGAATAATGTTGTGCCGTGCCATTATCGAACTTACTACCATTGAGATCGATTTAGCGAGATCGACCGATCTACTACAATTGTCATTGGTAGCGTTGTGAACGTTATGCTTTCCTAGGAACTCCACTTTTTTTCCAACTTTGTCTTTCATATCTTCAAGCACCATTTTCATATCGTTTGAAGGTATAACCTGATGGAGTTTAACTCTTGGTAGTTTTCCGCTTCCTCCTCATCCGTGTTGTCATCTGTGGAAGCATAAACGTTTACGAGACTAATGTTATGTAGTTCGGTTTTAATGCGAAGCGTGGATATTCTAGAATCACTGATTTCATTTTCTTTTATACAACAAGAGCTACTCCAAACCATTTTCTTCCGTTCCACTCGAGAGTACCGTGAGGGTTATGAGATCGATTATCCCACTGTGAGTCCATTTGGTTTGCTGTATCGCTATGTCGTATTTTTTTAGTGATAATAAAAATAAACGCAGAGCGTCCTGTTGAACGTTCCGACGTTTCTAGTTCAGTTCAGTTCAATGGCACTACAGCCATTGGCCTCCTGCAGTTTTCTCCTCCAACCTTCTCGCTCGCTGGCTAGAGTCCTCCAATTTCGTAGGCCCAACAAGTGTGCAGCGTCAGCTTCTACGGTTCCGCACCATCTTTTCCGTTCCTAGTTACTAAACCGAATTCTATATTCCGTTGCTTGGGTTGTTTTTCTGTTAGCCGATAGTATTATAAAGATCACTTTAACCTAACAATCAGCCATAAATTTTTACTTTTTTATATAGCGAACATTCTGAGATGGCATCTCGTTCAACCAGATCAATTATTGGCTACATGAAGACATTTTCCAACTAAATTTCCCACGATAAAGTCAACAATTGAAAATTTAAATTTCTTACAAAATACTAAGCGCAAATACAGCCTCATTGCATTTGTTAAAAGCCCAACGATCCCGATCAAAGCCGCACAAAATTTATTCTCCTTGCAAAAGTCAATTCTGCGAGCAAACTTCAATCACCCTTTCAACTTGAATTTATGTGATGTGCAGTCCTTGAAATCCGGTAACCAATGGATCGATCAGCAGAATGAAGATATCCAAGATAATCCTGCAGTGCTGTTGACGATGCTGGAGCTACCAGTTAAGGCCCCAACAGCTATTGAATAAAACATGAGCCATGCACGTAATTAAGGTAATGAGTCCAATTGACCTCTTCTAAGGACGCTCGGAAAAATATGAGTGACACCCTCCAGCGTTGGACATAAATCGTTGCGTTCCATCGAATGCGCCCGGTGTAATGAGCGCCATTAGTTATCCATCAAAAGGTGCGAGTAACAACCTATCGGCTAGAATTGCATAAAATTACGATAAATCTGATGTACACCGATTAAGGTCCATGGGTTCCTCCACGTATCTGACGGCATGACGCTGCTGCCCCGGCCGAGAAATGAGGAGCGATTTTAGGATGGAATTTTTATTGAAGATTGATTGTGCCGCGGCTCCTTCAGATGCTGTATGAAACATATCTTCTTGTTATCTTAATGCAGCACCGTCTCGAGAGCTCACAGATTGTCTGATTAGTTTTTGAAAGACCATAACAGAACATAATAATCAAAAAACGCACATCACCTGTAATAAATAACATCACGCCGAGCAGAGGACATGTTTATCGAGAAAAAATTCTTTTTATTAACAGGTGAGAATTAAATTGAATGACAATCGATGGAATTCTCTTAAATAGCCAACAAAACAGATAAGTAAAAAGCGTGAATAGAGACATTCTCTACAAATTTAAATGTTTACTGGCAAAGCTCAGTTTTATTAATGAATGGACATATAACGAAGAAAGCTAATGAGCGATATAGAAAATTTATAGAAGGAACTTTTTCAGGTGTGTAATATAAAATTTGGTTCTTTAGCTTTTTCTTTTCTGTAACCAGAAAGGAAAGCAGTGCAGTAGCTAAAAAGTAGAATATTACCAGCGAGCAATAATAACAAGAGTGATGAGGTGGGCTTCAAGGACAAGTAAAAGAGTTAAAGATATGAAAGAACAGATTAGCAATAACATTAAACAAAAAGTCCAAAAAAATATAAACAAACGCGAGATGGATATATATTTTATGCAAAAAACACAAGAGTATGAAAGAAACAGAAGATGTTGCTTGATTTCTCGATTGGAATGTTTATATTCAAATGGAAGAAACACTGGAACAGAGCACGTGTAAATTGATTTTGCTTTTTGTGTATGTATGCGTAAAATTTCATGTTGGTACACAATATTAGAATTGGATTTTCACTATGTATTGTCCGTTAAAAAAGGCGGGAATCTTGCAATTTTTTCCCTGTTGGGTTAATTTTGTCTTAACCGCAAAAAAAGTTGAAAGAATTAGAAGTTAATTGCGAGGAAAATCGAGAATTTTAAAACGTCTTTATTAAGACGATTTATAAAAGTAAATTATAACTAATCTGAAGCACATTCACTAAACTAACTAATAATTTCACAACATTTAAATAAGTATAAGATTCCTCGCCTCCCTGCAATGGTTTAACCAGCTCGTTAATTTATTAAGTAAATCTTGGTGTAATGCTTGCGGTATTGTTGGCGGAAGCTCTTTTATACTCTTTAGAAGAAGTAAATTCTTAAAATACCTTTCTTTCGAAGTGCAATCCAATAAATAATTAAAAAAATCTTTGTACTTCTGCGATCCTTCTTTTAAATCAGGCATAAATGTGTACACTCCTGCCATTGTACATGGAAATATTTTGACAGTTCTCGGTTGAATGGCATTAAAGTCGTGTTTTTAATCCGCGAAGTGAATATTTACGTTTTTATTTAGTGTTGTTATTTACAATTTTAATTTAGTGGAGGACAATAACAAAGTGGAATATGCCATAATGATATAGTTGGGGTATTCATGATCTGTGTTATTCGTGTTATTTGTGTTAAATCGAGAAAAAAGTTTAACAAATCGAGAAACTTTCCTAGTAAATGACATTTGTTTCGATTTTAACAAATAACATATGAAAAGGCGTGTTAATTCAACAACTCGAAATCAGCTGTATTTAAAAGGTGCAAATTAATATAAAAAATGCACTTTAACATGTAAATTTAAAGGGGTCGCTCACGATCTTGTCTATTTCGAAGATAACATTTTACGATTTCTCGACGTTTAAGACAGATCATGAATACCCCTGTTGAATTATTTGTTAAAATCGAAACAAATGTCATTTATTAGAAAAGTTTCTCGATTTGTTAAACTTTTTTCTCGATTTAACACAAATAACACGAATAACACAGATCATGAATACCCCAACTATATCATTATGGCATATTCCACTTTGTTATTGTCCTCCACTAAATTAAAATTGTAAATAACAACACTAAATAAAAACGTCAATATTCACTTCGCGGATTAAAAACACGACTTTAATGCCATTCAACCGAGAACTGTCAAAATATTTCCAATGCATATTCCAGTCACTTCCCGCACATTTTTTATCTTTCTTTCACACACATTGCGTGTAGTGTGAAAGTAATTCTGCCTCTGTTTATCATAGATATTACTTCTTTGATATCTTGACTTTTTCGCTCCCATTGAAATTGTTATCAGCTGATCTCAAGGTCCCTGAAACATTTTTAAAAATTTGTTCTAGCTCATCACTCTTATTATTATTGCTCGCTGATATTACTCTCCAGAAAATGGCTTTGATTCGATTTGTTTGTCAAGAGCAGTCAAGTTTCGTTCCTTCTTGTCTTTTTAGTATTCGCAGGTGTCACAATAAGAAGAATTTGACCCTTTCAGACTTGTTACACAGGTAAAAATGTGATAATTTCCATTTGGACCGAGGTAATTGGGAATTCTAAATTTTTAAAAATGAATTAATTTTGGAATTCCTTAAGTATATTCCAGGATATATTCCGGGATACGATCTAGGCCTCTCGCAACAAAACTATGTAACGGTCGGGTATTTAACAAAAAAAATTCTCCCTATAAGTGACCCCCCATATCGCGGAAATTTACTCAAAGAGTAAGCAAGTAACTTCCCGCAAAATTTGAATTCCACAAATTTTCGAATCAAGTAGGCGAGAAAAAACAAAAATTTTTTGTGGAGAGAGGAAAAAATAGATTTTCAGGCAGGCTGGAATTACTCATGAAACAGTTCAGTTCGGGGCTTGAGAAAGCAAAGCATCGGCAAATTTTTATCGAATTTCCGAGGTATTCAGTCAAAGTCAGTGTGGATTAAGCAGTTACGAAATAGAGTTCAGTCTGTATTTTTGGATGTGAATAGATAGATTGAGTTTTCAAAAGATAAAGATCGAAAAGCGAGAAGTGATTATTTTTTGATTAGTTTTCTCACCAAGAAGACAAAAGTATATTCGGAAACCTTTTATAAAGTGCATGGGTTTTTGGTTTGACAAAAGATACCACAGAGAAGTGCAAGATATTGGCTCTGATTTTACTTCACTTGGAAGTCGGAATAGAATTGTCCATCGATTCCTTGCTGTAATTTGGGCCTGAACATTACATATACGGGGACAAATAAAGGGGACAAGAAAACCCGACCAACAGAAGTATAAACCATTGGACAAGTTCCTGCAGCAGTACCTCCATTGGCAACAGGATTTTACCAGATATATGGGTGAAGTATTTGTTCTTTTGTATAAACATAATTTTTCAGCAGGACGAATACCAAAAATCAATAACTGATATCGTTGAATTCCTGGAGTGGTTAAGGTCATAAAAACATTAACAAAAACAGGCCTTTTTGATATATATTCATAATAAGTGATTCGAATAGTGTATGTATAAACGAAGAAAACAAAGTTCATGGCTTATCATGTACCTGTGAGGGACTACATATTTCCGAATCCGGCTTGTTTTCTAGAATATGGCTTAGTCAAAATTAAACCATACCATCATCAATCTGATAGCAATATTAGTCCAGCGAATTTAGGCAAAGGAAAAATATTAGAGGTTCATGTTAAACGAAGAAATATCGAAGATAATATAACATATCATCAAGTCGTTTATAATCATAATAACGAATAATATTTTTACTTGGATTGTGTTAACATTAATTAAATATACACTTTTGGTTATCATAATAATTAACAAATATATTACCATTTTGATTATCATATTGCTTAAATATATATTACATGCTATTATATTAATTAACACTAATTATATTTTACTAATTAAATTTACTTATGTATTATATTATTTACTAGTTGGGACCCGGCCAAGCCAATAGTAGTAATCAGGTGATATGAATTTTAATATACAGTAGGAGAGTTTGAAAAAGGCAATTTTTTGGTATTTTTGATTCCAAATAAAAAAATGTGAAACTATTAGGGATCTGACATTTTGCTGCACCCAACGTTTAAACATTTAAAATCAATCCAAACCTTCAAAATTCAACTCTTCTTAACCATTAACGAAAAACCAACTATTCCTATAAAAGTTGGAGTCATTACATTCAAAATACATTTATTTGAACTATAACCAAAATTGCCTGTGTATTCTGTTAAAACCATGAACGTTAAAAGATTTAAAATTAATGCAAATAGCAGCATCCAACACTCAAAATTTGAGGGCCATTTTCTATAGCTTTTTTTAATTTAAATCTAGAAGTCTTCAATAACAAAATTTTTCGAGAACAACAAAATAAAATCGAAAAATGAAATAAATATTTTATAGTTGGAAAAAGGAATGCCAAAAAACCAACTTTTATTTTCTCTTATATTGCGAAATTGTGTTCGTCAAAACATGTGAAATTAATGCAAATATTGAAAATCAAACTATTCGCAATATCTAAGGAAAGAACCAATACTTATTTCTAAAATTTGGAGACATTAGATTCAGTATGCTTTCATATTAAGTGTGACCAAAATTACCTATGTATTTATTCTTTTGCAAAACTTGCTGGTCAACTATGTTTTTGGTTTTATTTTCCGGCGCGTAAATAAACAAAAATGATACCTTTCCGACTCGCTGCCACGACCTTAAGACATTTAAAATTAATCCAAATCTTGAAAATTCAACTCTTCAACAAATATTTATAACCATTAACGAAAAACCAATTATTCCTATAAAAGTTCGAGAGTTTGGATATTGGTTTGTTGGTCTAATTCTGCGAAGTATGTCTTCAGTCATGCCGTTCTTGTATTTTTCCACAAAACCGATGGTTCTGTTGGGTATCATGTCGTCAATATAATTGCGAACAGTTGACGAATGTTATTCGGCGTGGATGCAAATGCTGCATCAGTAAGTGTCAGAACCCAATGATTGCCGTCTTCCAGCAATTGCAACTCGCGACATGTATCTTGAAATGTATTGAATATTTGACCATTGACTGTTCGTAAAAATTCGAACGACGTTGGTCCTGGAACATTCAGCAACAACAAACGCAAAGGGAAACATTCACGTTGTTTTGGATGTACTGTGTAAAGTCGTCCCAATGCCTTTGCTTTCAATACGCGTGCGATGGTTGGATGTGGTTCGCCTTGTCTACGTGGCTTCCATTTTTTACCTGATTTGTTCCATGGATAATAGCGAGGGACGTCGGTATATAACAATGTTGTTGCGAATTGTCCAAAAATATCAGATTTTAGTCACAGTGTGAAAAATTCAGTAAGTGTAGTTTTTGGTGGCTGGAAAGATCGTTGGAGAACATTTTCTTCAGTGAAATATACACGTTGACCGTTTTCAAGATGTACCGCAATCTGAGGCATAATGCAAAAACTCGACATTTATATATTTTCTTATTAACACTTTATTTAATCGCACCAATTAAAAGCTTTTACGCATTTTTCGGTGGAAGTATATAAAGAACAATGGATGCTGGTATTTTACAGGTTTCCCAATGTTCAAAAATAATTTTATTTTGTATATAAATTATATGTTTCTTAACTGGTGTGTTTTTGCGTGCTCCGGTAGTTTTAGTATATAGTCCATAGTACATAGTATATAGTACGCAGTACACAGTACAATGTAACTGTACACACTGTACATACTGTACACACTGTACACTCAGTACACACAATACACTAATTCATACGTTGACACTCGTAAAAATCAGAGTGCTTTTTTAAAGCTAACGGTTTTTTATATGTACATGACAGTTAAAATTAAATTTTTTTTCGCCCCGCCAACTTAAATATAATCAGTGAAACATTCAAATTCTCTATATTTCGACAACAGCTTCACTTATCTGGACCAAAACTATCCTATCTCTCAATCCGGAACCAACCCTACACATTCCCAAATTTTTATTTAAATCTGTGGGGCGGTTTCGGAGATTAGCGTGAACAAACATTGTGACACGTAGTTTTTATATATTAAGATAGTACAACACTGAATATATTTACACTTCATGATTATATGTATATATATTTACAAATTATTATTCCTATAATTTTTATCTAAATAGCTTAACACCTAATAATTAAATTATATTGCCTACGTTAAATAATTATATTACACTGTCCATTCTTCTGAGGTGTGAACACACATTTGACTTTTCCTCTTTAACGATATACTTTTGAGTTTTTATCGAGTAATAGGCGTATTTGCCTGTGCGGCGATTGGTTGGGTTACAATTTGATAAGGGTTTGTGTCCTGTAACATCGTTTTGGCCAAATCGACGTTGTCACTACCCTTTTGGTTTTTTTTGGTTTGGTTGTCCAAGTTTAATATTGGCACCGAGTTTTTTTGTACCCCTCTATACCACCTCACACACAAAACACGAAACCATTGTTTTTGTCAAACTATTGTTTTTATGTTCACTTAAGGTTGTTGAATGTTTTAGGTAATTAATATATATGTTGAAACTTAATTACACTGTGTACTTCTTTACTTAACATGCAGTGCTAGATTTTTTCCTATGAGTTTCCAGGATGGTTGGAAGGGAGATCTTTATCTAGGGGTCGCACGTTGCTGAGGCAACTTTGTGCTAGGTCCCACGATGCCGTATGGTTGTAACAGGACCCTCTATAAGGAGGACCGAAGACTGAGAATGATATGAAGTCTTTTTCACATAGACAAGTAGGTAAGTGGTGAACCATATATGCAGCGGTCCGGTCACACCCCTCACGACCCCTTCCGTCGAGCTAGCGTATACCGTGTGACCGGCTTATCACCCCCTATCACTATTTTGGAACTAGGGAGGATGGTTTGTTTTCAAAATTTTTAGTCTAGTCTAGTCTATAGCCATAGGACTCATAGATCTAACCAGTCTCCGGAATCGCACTGTCTAACTAACATATCACGAAAGTCGTTAGTTCTGTCCTATTATATGCAGCGCCAGTGAACAGCGGCTTTGGACAAAACGGTTGAAAGGAGGAAAATAACTTCTGCCTATGGGCTAAGTGCCGCTAGAGCATGCTGTGCATACCGTACTATCTCCAATGAAGCATCATGTGTCAAAGCAAGAGTGACGCCCATTGATATTCTGGCGGCGTCAAGTAAGAAGTTTATCGACCCGGAATATGCGGGAGAAGGGAACCTAAGTGCACGGCCACAGCGCAGCCATCGCACCTAGCACATCGCATCTAGCAAGAACAGAATTTGACCATCGCACACTAAACTTATATGCTGTTCTGTGCAGTGCTACGCGAGGCAGGCTGCGTTGTGGCAGTGCACAAAGGCAGTACGACGGATTCTGGCGCGTGGCCAGTCTATCGCAGCATGGCAGTGGGGGTGGGACCAGTCTACTAAGGGCCGATGGGCTCATAGACTCATACCGAATGTAGATAAATGGGTTATGAGGGAACATAAGGAAGTGAGCTACTACCTCGCAGTTCCTGAGTGAACATGGAGGTTATAGAGCATACCTTCAGGTTGGATGATTCACCGTTCTGCCCAGAATGCCCGGACGATAAAGAAGACCCGGAGAATGTCCTCTTTAAATGCCTGAGGTTTGCGGAGCACAGAATGGCCTAGACTCAAACGTCATGTAAAAGAGTTGGTGAATTTAGTCAGTAGGAATCTGAAAGGATATTACAGGATTGGACGGAGCGGACCACCTGTCCTGTCTTAGGCCGGCGATCGCACACATTTCCTGCTGCTAGATGGATGTAAGATTCTCACAACTTCTTCGTAACAAAAAATAAAAAATAACAAAGCCTCCGGAATCGCCTATCCTAACATAAGAGATAAACAATTCTCCGAAGAACTTCGCTCTCGCATGCGGCTTAGCGCGATTAGGTCCTTTTTTGGGAAGCAACCAAGGCTTGGGTTCAGATATGTATATGAGTATTGGTAAAATCATCGTTGCCATTGTAAAATTTTTGGTTTCTACGAGCCCCGAAAAATTATAATAGGATTTATTGATTTTCCTCATTCCATACTGTTGTCGATTGATATTAGTGACCAAAAGTCATTGGATATTTGCACTGCTTCAAAATCATGCTCCATTACCTTGATTTTGTGACTAATGTAAGATAGTCTCACAGACGGACCACCATGTACTTTGTTTTGATTCTCAGTTTTCATGTCTTCCGTTCAATTTGGATACAGCTCTTGATGTTCTTCCAGTTATGTCAATATCGCCTACGTAAACCAATATTTGAATATTTGTGGAGGATTCTGCCTCTTAACGCCAGACCGTCGAATGTCGGAGGTCATTATAGATCTTAATTGGCCTGGGCAGTGTTTCGGATATTTTTAGTAGGCTTGTCACAACGGTCATGGTTAACCTATAAAATCGTTTCAGTTTATTGGGGTTCACTATCAATAGTAGGCACTACAGTTCACATACGAGAGTCTTCTCTCAGGATTTTTCATCTGCAAATTTGTATTTTTTTTTTTCTGCATTGCTTGGTACGCAATATTCTAATAATGAGTCACCATCTAAGATGGAGTCAGCATTACTATAACAAGTTTTACTCTTACCCTACAGAGGACTAGTTCTAACGTTGTGGCCGTTTCGTTACATGGGGTGTCTCTGTTTATTCAAGCTTACTTTGCGGATACAAAGCTCTTCTGCGATGTAATTCTCTTTTTCTCGGAACACTATTCTAATAAGATAGTAGTCCGAATTGGCATCTGGAACGGTCGTACCATCATCAGACCCAAAAATTGCCCACGGTCATGAACATGTGTTCAAGTGTGTGGTTATGACTGGTTCCATTAAGAAATACCTTAGTTGATAAGGTAACGCGCAAACTTTGTACTCGCAAGTTGCGACAATCAAGTTTTTACTTGCTGCCATCTTTATGTGCCATTGTTCATTGTCATTAGTGTTCTCATGCAATCTGTGAGCGCTGAAGTACTGCTTATATACGAGTTAACGATCTACTTTAGCCTTCAATACTACCAAAAAGATGTTACCATCATACACCGGCCATGTTATTAAATCCTCGTTCAACTACTTCGAATATTCTTTCTTTTTCAGTAGCCTGAAGGTTTATGAAAGTTTATGGCTTTGATGATTCCATTTTTTCCACCATAGACCGTTAGAGCCACTGTAGAAATGTAGCAGCCCTGACAAAACTTAATCGCTACTATCATAGGGATCATGCCACCGAAATATACACTCTCTTGCCTCCACGTCATCTTAAGGTACGGATCCACCAAGGCAAACGAAAATTTGCTCGCGGGCAAATAAGGTCATAATGACGTAAAAAGATGATGTTTCAGATGTGCATAGCTGAGATATGCGCTTTCTTGGTGACGCGGGCAAATGACGTAAAAAGATGATGTTTCAGACGTGCATAGCTGCGATGTGCGCCTTGTTGGTGACGTCATTTTGTCCGCGAACAAATGTTCGTTTGCCTTGGTGGATTCGTACCTTTATAACGGCATCACTAGATAAGCCCATTCGGCTCATTCCCTCTGCCTACAGCCGCCTTTTTGCAAACGCTGTAGGTTAGGAATTTGTTCCAAAATTGAACAAATCGATTGTGAAACAATGGCCCCTAGTACGATTCTCTTCAAACAGTCGAATGAATGTCAAATCGAAAAAGTAGTAGTTCGATTCTCGATTGTAGTGATCCGAGTCGATTGCAATCGATGACAGTTCTCGACTGCATTTAGATGGTCGAATGTATGTGTTGTGTTTAGATATTTTTGTAGTTGGGAGAAAAATGTAAGTTAGTTTTAATAATTCACTCGATAACATAGTATTTCAATATTTAGTTTATTTCAACACAAAACACTGAGAACTCAGAAACTGTTTTAGTCACTTCAAAATTTACATACAAATTGGGTTTTTTTATAAAAAGAGTTTTACAAAGCCTCCTTCAAACTATACTTGTTTAAAATGCACTACTCTAGACTTTATTATTACTTTACTAGAATATTATTATAGATTTTATAATTAACACAAACAATTTTTACTTTAACATTAAAATATATTTTCAAAAATCCCTCAACATCAACATGACAGAAAATTCTCAGTTACTATGTCAGTACTTTTTGTTCGGTTCGACTGCGTTACGTACTACCAATCTTTTTCACAATCGAATCAGGTTTCGATTCTCGATCAATTGGCGAATCGAATTTCGTACTAGGGGTCAATCTTTCACAGCCAGTATTGCTGAAGAGTCCTACAACATCCAAGAGTTTAAACGCAGAGTCCATTGCTATCTACTTCAACATAGTCCTACCACCTCATAAACTTAAAGCTGTTTTATCCACTGAATTAAACTTTACTAGATATTACACCATGATGTGATCAACTTTCACGTAACAAATTTCGCTTCGTTTTGCTTAGCATGACACTACCGCTAGCACATTGCGCCTCTGATGACTTTTGTATTTTATGTATGTTATAATTACGTTTTTGTAAGTTACATAATATATTATATACCCTATCCATGACATCTAATAGATCGCTGCTATGTTAGTATAATAGCAATACTTCCTTGCAGTAGTCGTCATCGTTTATTCTGGTCTTCGAAGCATGTTATTCGTTCAGTAATAAGGTTTTTCCAAAAACGACTGGATCGTTTTTGTTCCACCCAAACTACAAATTGTCAAACAAGCGTAGATATTTTTTTCCTCAAACCATTGATTGCGATAGGAAAAGTTTTCTTCAATGAGAGACTCAAATTATCTAAGAATGGCTGATTAGCTACATGTTATTCGATAATTGCATTTTTATTATTACCTATTTTAATAGCGCAGGCGCAGGTCCCTTAAATTCTCGAACCACAACCAGAAAAGGAATTAAAAGCATTAAAAATTTCTGAAATTACCGATGATTGCAATATCCAACAAACCCGGTTCTTTAACCTTGATTCATTGCTTTAAGAAAATATACGAATTCATATCTCCAAGTCTTGGTCAACGTCCTGAGCCAAGTTCACACTTCAAAAAACCTCTAAAGAGGGTTTGCCTTATTCGTAGTTTTCCTTTCAAAAATACTTTAACTGACTATTAATATAAGAAAGCCAAGTGGTAACAGTAACTTCGAAAATTACTGAGAAAAATTATTTATTTATTGCTCAAATTTCTGTTAATAGAAGGACGACAGTAATGTGAAACTTGAATAGTGGTTTATTTCTGACTGAATGTAAAAAAGGGAATGACAGCATTAACAGCTATAACTATTGGCTCAACTCCATCGGTTTAAAAATTTTATTAAATCCAAATGGTCCCGCAAGAAGAACTCCATTACTTTTCCCGATTACACAGCTAGAACACACGTCGAACATCGATTAATCAATCAATTACAGAGAATGGTCTTGAGCACACTTTCATCTGCTACCGAAGCTCCAACAGACTATCACGTTAATCTATCATTCAAAAATTGTCAGATATGCGGCGTCTATAATGCAACATCTTGGCGTTGACATGAAAACGTGTATTGCATCCAAAGATCCTGACTTTTTTACACATAGAGTTGATTGTTTTTTCAAGAAAATGAGAAACTTGTAATGCAATATTTCAGATAACGATTATGCATTATAATGATCAAATGAATATATTTCGAATATACTTTATGTGTTGCTTTATTAAAGAAAAACTGTTGTACTCGTACATGTAGCATTGACCCAATGCCTTTCATAGCATTGCAGCTCGATCCTGATCCATGGCTTCCTCTAATATCCGCCTCCACTTCTGTCTTTCACTGCACCTTTCCATTTGCCTTAAGTAGTTTTGTAACATCAGCTTTTTCTGCATCTTCTAAGCACTTTCTAAGCCTGCGAACAGAGAAATTTCCTGAGACGTTTGTGGACAGCAGACAGGTTCGTCCGCCCAACTAGTCCTGCCAACAGTGGTCTATAATTTAACCAATGTAACCCAATCTGTCTCCTATTTATCACCAGACTCCAGGATTCCTTAATACCTATAGGACCTTGGTAATGTCTTTCTTTCGAAAACGCTCAACATATTTTCCGTCCGCTTTGTCATGGTGCATGATTCGCAACTAGGGAATCCAATCCCGCGAACTTTTTTCCATTTTTGCGGGATCAGAAATGCGGGATTAGACATGCGGGATCCGCGGGATCTGCGGGATTTGAGTAGTAGAATGACCTGTTAAAAGAACCGGGACTAAGAGAAATACTAACAATATTGCAAAGTATTAACAATTTATGTGTTGTGCATGTACATATATGAACGTGATTAATGTCAAGTTACACTACGGCTACGACAGGGGATTCGCCAAGTGAAATGAGCGTTCGAGGATTACCTTTGCGGCTAATTGTATTGTTTGTCAAACAAACTACTGAATCAGCCAAACAAAATAATCCGGCCAATTCGGAACTACGCTGGAATTGATTAGGCTGGAATTTTCTTACATCGGTAGCATAAAATCTGTTGTGACCGTATTTGGTTTCTCGAGTCGATATCGATTTCTGTCGATAAATGAAAATTGGCATTTGGCAACATGATATCGACAACCTTATCGTTTCTATATGTGTGGATTAAGTCGTTTGACGTTCATTAAACCCCGAATTCATCGACCTGGATTTATTCTCGGTAATTTCTTATCCCGTACAATTCTATGGATATTTTTTGCTATTCACGGAAAGCAAATATACCAATTTAAAATTTTTACAGAATTACAAATTCATTCATTTTTGATTCAATATTTGAGCTTGCGTTGAATGGATTGAAATATATTGGTATATTAATACGCTCATTTTATGTTTTTTATATATTAAATTGATTTAATTTTATAATTTTATAAGTATTAGTTAAAAGAAATTTATACTTTGCACTACTTTCAAAGTCATACATTGATGAAATATTAAATATGGGATTTCAATTGAAATTTTTCTTATGAAATTTTTATTAAATATGTTAAAAAAACAAAGTAAAGAGGTTTTATTCCAATATTTCTTCAGGTAACGCCATTTATATTATATTAATTACAACTTTATATTATTATGTTCCATTTTCAATTTTTTCATTATGAGAAAGTAGCCAAGATATATCGGAGGAATATAAGGTAATAGATCCATTATATCGTTGAATTTTTGGGATGCGATGGATGGATATAAAGGTGGTAGTGTCATATTCTCAAATTTTTGTGGTCTTCCGAGTGTGGGGTGTGTTGTTTGTTGAAATGTTTTAAACTCCCAATTTTCATCAAATGAAGTTTTATACAGCAGTGTATATGGTTTGTTTTTTAAAAACCTTATCCAACATATCTTCAGCCAAGTTACCTCTTCACCATAACTATTTTTTCCGTCTTTTTAGTACTAACTACTAAACTAATAGCTTCGTCGAAACAAAATCATATCGTTTCATTTCATGTAAAATAAACTTTTTACGTCTTCGGCATTGTTGTGTGATGGTATAATAATCTGTAGGAATAAACAGTAATTTTTTTCTTATGGACGTCTCGATAGTTCCAAAGTCGGCATATTTTGAAATTTATGTCTTTGCGGAAAGTGGACTCACACCACTTTCAAAGTAATTATATTTGTAATTTCATTAACTAGCTAAATTTATATTGACAATTTATTTTTTGGGTACTGTTTATAGATAAAAAGTTCATAGCAGATAGCATTGAATGTTATCATTAACTAACTTTTTGTCAAAAATGGACTTACACCACTTTAAAAAAAAACGGCTTGATACTTGATTTCGTTTTTTTAATTTTCACTCACAGCTTTGTTCAATTTTCAAATTTCGAAAGTTCGCGAATAAACTTATTACCAGGTCGAGCTCTATACGAATAAAATAGATTGTCGACAGTACAAAGGGCTTTCCCTGAGCTATAGACTTCCACATAAAAAAAACTGGTATTAACTTTATCCAAGCCCCAAAAATCGCGGTCGGTGAATACGAAATATCCATGATATTTATATGCCTGCATATATCCCGGCCGGTGAATACGGGCCTAAAATGCCCAATTTAGGCATATAAAAAGTTTCTATTTTAATTAAATATAAGTGGTGTGCTGAAGTTGGAGTATTATCACACAATTTGATGTTTTGTATGGCCGCACTTATCTGTCGATTCTGTCGTAATACCAAATATGAAACTTAGCCCCTGTAACGGAGAGTAATTTCGAAATTACAATTTATGCTACTATGTAAGAAAATTCCAGCGGAATCAATTCCAGCATAGTTCAGAATTGGCCTGAATATTTTGTTTGACTGACTAAAGTATAGTTTGTTTGACATATAACACACTCTTATTTCATATAATACTTCATAAATTCATGAACATAACTACTTAGAACAAAATTTATGATTTTTTTTGCAGTCCCGCAAATCCCGCGGATCCGCGGGATTGATGACCTCGATCCCGCGGGCTTGCGGGATTGAGATTTTGATGCGGGATTGGATTCCCTATTCGCAACCGCACGTAGTTACAAGATTCCAGAATTTTATACAGGCGTTTCACATGAAAATTCTAATCCGTTAAAGGGTGATTCCTGGGTATATTTGGAGAAAAAAATTAGTCTAGAGATCGGCACTTTCCAGTAAAATACAAGGTTTTTAAGAAAAGACGTTTGGACATTTTTTTAATTTGCTTACGAAGCTGAGAAGACAAACGCTCAAGGGGAGAAATGAGAAAATTCATAATGACCACATTCTAGCCAATATAAGAAAATTCTACAAAAACCTAAGAAAGGAAGAAAGGTGTGGCCTGGAGAATTAATAATAGAAGAGACTAAAAGTCTAGAGCGATGGGAAGAATACTTCAAAGGCTTGGCCCTTATAATGGTGACAAATGGCGAAGTGAGACAAAAATGCTATTATGGTTCTCTAAAAAAGTAACATTTCAGTGAGATAAGGCGAATTACAGTTATCACTGATATCGAGAAACGGCGAATCCAGTGATAATTGTTCTCACTTGATGTTTGTAAGTGAGATTTTTCTCATTTGATATTTAAAGGTGACAGTTCTCACTATGGTGAAGTGACAACCAGAATAAGGGCCAAAGGCGATGATGAGCAATGAAATAAGCAGAACAACCTTTTATAAGGCAGATATGGAGATAATAAATATTCCGATGTATGATGAAATATTGCAAATCATAAAGCAATTAATAAACGCAAACACGCTCCTAGGCCAACGAAGGGAGCTAGCCCAAGGAAGCTAGCCAACCTCGCCATGACAATGAATAATACAAAGGCTAAGATGATAATTCAAGACCATTTGGACCCTCCCCAAGCCACCCCTAGCTGAGTGGTTATTCTGTAACTATGAGAAAGTGAGAACGTGAAAAGTCTTTTCATTCTCATTCTCATCGGGTCTTCTCATTTTGAGTTCTCATTTTTGTCAGCAAAGCGATTCTATAACCTAAAGTGAAATATTCCAGTGAGAAATGAGCTGAATGTAGTTCACATTGGAAATTCTCACAGTATAAACGTCAATCGTGACATATTTTGTACTTATTCGAGTGGCATACTTTGTTTTACATTTCAAACTCCCCATTTTTTTCAATAACCGTTGAACTTAAAAAGTTACACATTACTTATTTTCAGGGGAAATAAATGCAAGGGCTATTTTCCACTATCTTTAACGGCACCACCATTAAAATGAGTGGCACACTCCCCCATTATTCTCGCCGGAGGCTGAAACAATCTGTAGATTCAAATCTGGAGCGATTAATAAATATAATATATTAAACTGCAGGAAAAACTTAAAGATGTACTTATCATTTGCCAAGTCCACATGCAGTGCCGGATTTACCAACAAGCAAAACAAGCAATTGCTTGTAGGCCCCGCGCCCCAGAGGGCCCCGCTGCTCTTAATTTTTAATTGGTTGGTCTTTAGATAAAAGGGGAGTAAAAAATTTTGTTGGCCATAATGTTTGCATAATATACAACGGTCATAGCTTTCCGACTAGAACAATAAAATTAAAACTTAACGTAACTACGAATATTTCAAACTATTATTTGTGAACGACTATGTCCCAGGAAATGTTAACGGACTTGAGTATTATGAGTATGGAACATGATAAGCTGCGAGCTCATCAGTTCCAGGTGATCATGGATCAAGAAAGAAAAATGTGTGATCGAATCCATACCAAAAGCACTTTTTTAGTTCAAAATGTTGAAGATGTTCAATGTACACGATGTTGAAATGGAGGGGGGCTAGTCATTTTAGGAGGCCCCATCACGGCGCTGTGCTTGCGGGCCGCGCAGCATATAAATCCGGCACTGTCCGCATGCAGCTTAAGGAAAATTACAAGAGCGTGTTTTTGCTCCTCGACCGGCCAACAACTCTTTTAAATCCCGACATAATCCCGATATATTATTAAACCTGCAAAACACTTCTTACAAATTTTATTTTCAAACTGCTAGTTTTTGAAAATTAAAAGTTTTCGCACTTCTCACTGAGAAAACGCAATACAATTATTTTTAAAAATTGCACAACCTGTTGATATTTGAAAATAACAAGTTCTCACATTTCTCACTAGAAAAATTTTGGTGAGAAGTCATTTTTCACCATGAAATAATTTGACACATAAACTCACGTTCTCATGGTTCCAGAATCGCACTTATTGGAATTCTCACTGAGAAGGCTTTTCACTAGACTTTTCACAGTTACAGAATAACCGCTCAGAAGTTGCCATTTTTCTCCCCACACCCTAGCAAATAGTCAAAAATTTCTGCCACTAGTATTTAACGGTTATTTAGCCCTAAAAGAACCTACATACGAAGCGGCAGAATTTTTTTTCAATTTTGACCCCCTTTTTACCCCCCAAAACCCCTAACTCGAAATGGGTCCACTTCCCGCAAAAATGTCATATTATAAAAAATGCTTAAAATTACTTCAAAAGCTTATATACCAAACGGCAGAAGGTTGGGACGACACGATTTTTTCAAGTGCCAGCTCCCCTACTAATAGCTTATGCCGATGATATAGCAATTGTATCCAGGAACTACAGAAGTATGGTGAAAGTATTTCTGATTTGTCATTTAGGCCTCAAAATCAATGAGGACAAAATGAAGTACCTTAAAATGGCATCGGATGTGCACATACAAAGACCACAAAATACTACCATTGGATATTATAACTTCGAAGGTGTCTAAAGGTTCACATACCTTGTTGCAGTGATATCTAGTGACAACAATGTACTGTACACATCCCCATATACGACAAAATTCAGGCGGGAAATGGACCTACTTTGCACACAAAAAACTTCTGCAGTCTAAGCTTTTGACCAGAAGAACAAAGCTCATAGTCTCATCTCTTACGACCCCAGTCAAGGGCCTGTTCGGCTAGATTCTCGTTTTCGCGTCGCAAGGTGTGGCCAATCCAATTCCTTTTCCTTCGCCTGATTTGGTCGTCTATCCTTTCTTGGCTGGCACGGCACCATAGTTCTTCATTTGTAATTTTACTTTCCATGTTTCGCAACCATGAAAAAGAACTGCCTTAACGTTGGAGCTGAACAGCCGCAATTTGGTGCTAATTGAGATCTCCGTTGATCTCCATATGCTTAACAGGCATGCGTATGCGCTTCGTGCTTCACTATAAGAAATAGTGGCGAAAGTAGGCATCCTTGACGAACTCCTGAGCTCATCTCAAAACTGTCGGATAATTTTCCATTGTGAAGAACTCTGCATTTGGAATTATTGTATAGAGATTTTATCAATTATATTATTTTGTCCAGCAATCCACGTTTCCGTAGTGACTGCCATATAAAGCTAACTGAGTTGAACCATATCCGGAACTCGAAACATGCTGCAAGGGACCGTCAAACGGAGCAATGCCCTAGAGGAGGCCAAGACTCGATTTGGGCTGTAGCGTCATTAGATGGATGGATGGATTGAACGCCTTCTCATAGTCTATAGGTACGTCTACACTGGTGCGCTTTCGTCTTCCTCTTTCAATTCAACATGCGTTTAAACTTGCGCTTTCATCTTTCAACATTGCATGCACGATTGAACGGAGGTTTAACGCATGCAACAAGTGTCCACATCAGTAGCGTACGCAGGATGAAACCAATGGGGGGTTTTCACAAAACATATTTTGTACACATATTGGTTAAAAAAAAATTTTCTCATGTAATAGGACTATGTACTTATATTATGTTTAATGTTATTTCACTATAAAAATAATTACCTATAGGTATGTATATTTTTATCGCAATTTTTTTATTGAAAATTGTGAAGAAACATAAATAATATTTTTTGACCATTTTTCGAATATCACAAAATGTCTTGTTTTTCTCTAAAAATCATGGTCTCGTGGTGTGCGCAAGACTTTAGACTTTGATTTAGGGCATTTTTACAATTTTTTTACCGAAAAGAAGGGAACTACTCTGAAAACTTGGTGGCCCGTAGTTTTTGAGTCAGAAAATCGATTGGTGACATGAAAAAAAAATTTAAAAATTCCTTTTTTTTCAAATTTTGGCAAAAAAAGGCCAAAAATGCGTCCAATTGTTTTTTGCGTAATTTCATCTGAAAAGACGGAAAATTTCCTACAAAAATCTATATGGCCATCCCGAAAGTCAGAGTTTGTCGAGAGCTATAAATAAATGAGAAATACGTGATTTTTGAAAAATCGCGTTTTTTTCAATAACAGTTGTAATTCCGAAACGGCGCACCCAATTGCGCTCAAAAAAATTTTGGTATATCACATCGAGTTCACGAACATATTCCCAAAGTTTGAGAGATATTTATTTTTTTGCTATCCCGTTTGAAAAGAATCCACCATACATATATTATACATCGGTATTCGGAATATTTTTTTAATTGTTTAATAAGTTGATATATTTATTAATTATAATTTTTCCTATTATTATTGGAATCATGGGGGGGGGGGTTAACCCGCAGTAACCCCCCCCCCCCTGCGTACGCGCCTGGTCCACATTGCTTCAATCAGTTGATCAGTAATCTAGTGAGTTACCCGTTCACCCACAATGCCGACAGCTGTTGTTTCCGACTTTTCCACAGCCGTATCCACGATCAGAACGTCCACCACACTTTCTGCTTGAAGGGTAAAGCCCAGATAACTGTCATAACAGGCATAAAAAATGTTTTTAGAAGGACAGTAAGAAGTAAAAAAATAAATAACTGTAGATTCTTGATTTATAGACCAAAGACCCAGAAAAAAATATAATATACAGCTCATCAAAAAACTTTACTTACCCAATTACTTTAACATTTGAAGGAAAATAGATAAAATAGTAAAGTAATATATCTTATTGAAGGGAATTTAATGCTCTACAACCCTTTTGCCGGCATTTATTTTTTGGGTGCATCGTTGAAAAGTTACCTGGTCAAAAAGAGCAAAAAATGTGAGGCAAAAATGTTTTTTTTCCAAAATTACAGACTTTCAAGAGCAGATATCTCGAAAACTATACAAGATATCGAAAAACTTAACTGAGTACAACTTGTAGCAAATTTAATCAGCTTTAATTTTGTATAGAGAAGAGTTGTCATGTCGCTAGGACGCATAGTTTCCGAGATATAAGCGAAAAACCTAAAAATGGGACCTCCCCCGCACCCACCCTTGAGCAGTGGGATACGGGCGGGGACTTTTGATATGTTCACCTCCTAACTAGTCGAAACAAAGTTACGCAGTCAAAAATTGTGTTCCAAGCATTTCCCTCTATACCTGTTTTGAGCATTCGTTGCCTGGCCTATAAACTTGCAAGCAGAGTTGAACGAAAAATCCAAGTAGCTGGATATGCCTGCGTCATAGCTTGCGCTGGTGGAATTGTCTTCTTTCAACATCCAGGAGGCATGCACTGTGCGCTATGACGCATGCCCTTGTTGAAAGAAAAAGCGCACCAGTGTAGACGTACCTTATGAAAGCAAGGTAAAGGGGGTATCTAAATTCAGTAGTCCGGGGGTTCCCAATCTCTTTTATACTGCGACTCCCTTTAGAGGCTGTATTTTTTTTGCGACGCCTTTGTAAAAGAAAATACCTGAGTGTAGTTCTAGCAGAAATTAAGATTACTTTATTTATTACTTAATTAAAGACTCCAAAGATTATAGAATCTTAATTATTATTATTTATTAGAAAATGTAACAGTACAATCAATGAGAAGGATGAGCTTGCTCTTCTGAGCATAACTTCTCAAATCCGGGTTGAAGTTTTGAAATCGAGCTCTCGTTACTTTTTCTAAATTGATTTGTAACCTGTATTTCGACTTGATTACTGCAGCTGCACAAAAGCCAGTTTCACACAAGGCTGTAGTGCTGAGAGTAAGTTATTCCTTCGATACATTGCTCCAAAATTGAAATAGGTTGTCTTTGTCGTAGTTTTAGGCTCGTACACTGACATATAGATATGGACTGCTAATTGACAACTTTCAATGGCACCATTTTTCTCCAGAAGAAGAAGACCTTTTCTATGTAAACAACAATTTTTTTTTCGAATTTAGAGGAAAATAAGTAATAAGATGTATGTTATAATTGATAGAAATAACTTTCCATCATTATTTTTTATTTAGTAGCAGTTTTTTCGTTAAATAAGTTGTATTTTTTTTAAATATGTGAGGGTTTTTTCCCTCTGTTTAACGAACTTTTAAAAATAAAGAAAATAGAGAAAGAAGAAAAAACTCTATAGCTGTCTAGTTTTTTCTAATTAGGGGACATCCATAAATTACGTGAGGTGATTTTGGCGATTTTTCGACCCCCCTCCCCCTTGGTGAGATTTCGTGAGATTTGGCTCGACCCCCTCCCCTCCCCCCTCAATCTCACGTGAGATTTTTAAAATTTTAAAAAATTTGTAGGATTTACACTATTATGCGTATTTTTTGTGTAAATACCTTAATCCGTGCTTGATTGCATTTAGAAATCATAATTTGTGTTGAAGAACAGTACCACAAAATCATAACAGCACCAACTCGGCATGCACCCAATATAAACTACAATACCTGTGGATTACCATTTAGCAGGTTATTCTGCCTACCCTTTGGAAACCAACCTCAGGGTGCCTTACAGGGATAATGATCTCGAACAGAAAATGAGAACAGAAAACTCGTGTATTTGTAGAGCAAGCATATGGAATATAAAAAAATTTAGAATTTTACAATATATTGACATACGAAGGTTGGCTTTGGCATCCACTGATTCGTTTTTAGAGAGTAACGACTTGACTGTTTGAATAGTAATGGTAGAGCCATTTATGACTATGGAGATATACAAACTTCGGAGCATTCTTCTATATATGTCATCGTTAGGTAAAAAACCTGTGACTGAAAGACCCAGGGGGGTTATCCTGGAATCCGATTCGAAAGTCATGAAATTCGGAAATAAGAAAATGGTATCTTCCACCAATGCGAATTCGAAATAAATTTGTCCGCCTGTTATCGGATTTCAGTCCGTGAATAAAGCCATTGCCGCATGCGCTGCTTTTATTTGTTTGTTTTAAAATATTCTAAAAACTCTTTAAATATTCTTGAAACAATTTATTGTTCGCATCAAAATGTCAAATTAAGTTAATAAATGAAGTTGGTTGGCTGAAAATAATTTCTTTTCGAAGATTTATCAGGCATCGCTACTAGCTTCCGTTTGCTTCCTACTTTCGTATCGCCTTAGAAAAGCGGAGTCTGAAGTCACAGCCAGCTTCTCAAATTGACGTTTGAGCCGCCTGTACACCAGGGTACAGATTCAAGAAGTGCGGATCTGTTAGACTTCCATTTTTCACAACTCTCGATAATGATAACAAAAGGTTTTCAAAATCTATCTTGGCCTCTAGTAGGTATGTCAGAGCAGATGGTCGTCGATTCAAAATTCGAGTCCTGTAAGATGCTTAGATAACTAATTATGTCGCCTGGTGCAAATGTCTGCTTTTTGTAGTGACAATGCACCGCAGATAGCATGTGTTCTGACTGATGTGAAAAGAGCCGATTCTTAATATAATCTCTATGATTGCAGTAGGATTGGGTTCATCATGCACTTGAGATTCTTAGGAGCGCATTAGGTTCCAGGTTTTTCAATTGGGCTTCTTGGCCTTTTTGTTTTGTTTAAGCTTAGACCCCCACACCAGTTCATCGTAGGGTCGCAATCTGTCCAAAAATGGTGGTATAAGTCAATGCATACATTACTTTCGCAGTTTTTCCCAGACCATTGTATAAAAAGATAAGAATTTTTCATCACGTCTTCATTCCCAGATATTTAAATTATTTTCTTTACTTTTTTTGGATGTTCCAGTTGGATGGTACCTATTTGAAACAGTGAACAAATACAGTGTAAACGGCAGTGCAAAATTTGTATACCCAATTGCTATTGAGTCGAAATATAGTAATAGTATCACGTATACTTTTGATTCATTATTCCTTCTCTATTTGCAATAATTTTTTGATAAAACCTTTCACCATGTTCATGTGATACTGCACCAAGATTTTCGTGAATGAAATCTAAGTGCGGGCCGGAAGGACGATTTTAAAGATTTTCTCATTTACAGATATTGTACTTAAACTTGAAGAAAACAAAAAGATATTAAGAAATATTGCAAAAAAATTACAGAAAAATCGAAAAATACCCATTTTGAGGGCTAAAACCCCCTAAAAAGTGGGCTTCTCGGAGTAGAAAATCGGTAGACTTTATAACCCCTTATTAAAAAGCATAAAAAGAAGCGCTCTGCCAATTTTCAGCCTGTACCTAATTATTTCTGCTATATCGCTTTTTTTGGCTTAATTTACCTGTACTATTAATTTAACCCAGTTTTCTCGCGATTTTACACTTTCTTGTGGAAAAAAATTACGTGAGATTTGCGCAGACCCTCCCCCTCCCCCACGTGAGATTTGGTGAGATTCGGCTCGACCCCCTCCACCCCCCTAAACACCTCAATTTATGGACGCCCCCTTATGTTTATATCGCTGACATGCACTGAACTGTTTTTTATTTTAAAACCGATTAAAGTTCATAGGATTTTGAAGGGGGAACGAGGCAACGATAGTTTTTAGTGCCACTTTTTTGTATGGGAAATGTATGTCAGTGGGCTCGTATCACAAGATAATTCTAACAGCTGCTATTCCTCGACTATTGAAAGTGCAGATGGGAGTGGGCTCGATTGGAATGGATCTCTAATCCAGTCGTATTGATCAAGATTTTCTGGAAGATATTTATCAAAATGGATGCATAATGTCGATTAATAATGCATTATGTTGGATTAATATCAATTGCAAACTTGGCCTCAAATCTTGAACAGATTTTCCCTGCAGGAAGCCTTTCAAAACAGGAAAGCAGTCAGTATTTCCTCTTCTATTTTTCTTTTCCACAAAAGCAGCTTCTTTTGAAACGCTGCAATTTTATTTTCCACAATTTGCTCATTAATGTCTTCAGCTATGTCGTGAATGCCAAGACTAATCGTATTATTAGAAAGAGGAGTATTTTTTATTTCTTTAGCCGCCGATTGTCCAATCATCACTGATACTTTATCAATCACTGCAGGTAAAATAAGATCTTCAGCAATCGTGTGTGGTTTTTTGCATTTGGCAATACGGTGAGCGACCTTGTAGATGCTCTGGCAAACAAGGATGTCGACTGATGTTTTAGTTTTCGCAATTTTCTTGCAAAAGAAACTCGCGGTTTTCCTTGTAAATTACTGTGAGATGTTTCTGAATGACGTTTCAATTTATTAGGGAGCATACTTTCATCCACCACCACCTTCTGACAAACAAAACATTGAGGTAGTCCCACATTTCCTTTGCTAACGTAGGTAAATTCAAAATCTAAATATTTGGCGTCATTTTTTCTGTATTTTTCTCGCTGTAGAGTTTATTCCCTACTCTCTCCTGATTCTTCAAGATATTTTCGTTTTGTTTGAATAAAGTTATCCATTATAATTATACGAAGCGTAAAATAAATACAACACACTTAAAAGTAACAAAATTCATGAACACTTGTAATCGACAAAAACAAAATACTGACTGAACGATTAACTAAAATTTAGTTACTAAAATACGCTAATGAAAGAGTA
Source organism: Thereva nobilitata (assembly GCA_963855945.1). Taxonomy (NCBI): domain Eukaryota; kingdom Metazoa; phylum Arthropoda; class Insecta; order Diptera; family Therevidae; genus Thereva; species Thereva nobilitata. Next base: position 49,949,697 of record OY979694.1, on the reverse strand, counting down.
AGGAATCTAAAGAGCTGGGAGCGAGGTGATAAGATACTCATTCATTACGTGGCGTGTAAGCGACCGGTGCGTACCGTCTTGCGACGCTCTCAGGATAGCGCTGCGACGCCCAGTTAGGGAACCCCGGCAGTAAGCTATGATTCTCAAGGTGTTAACATGGTCTATGCAGGAGCGGCCCTCTCCACCCTGCTGTCTCTAAGAGTTCGGTATGCTGCCTCTTATCCTAGAAAGCAATATACGGAACAAGGTTTTGCCTACAGTAGATAAAGGACAGATGCCTCTCCACTTGCCATTGCATGAATTGCGTTACTATTTCTAACTGGGATGGTCTGGGTGATTCTTATTCGCTGTGCTTTGTTGCTGTTTTGTTCCTGTGAAAATGAACCATTCAGGGCGGCGAAGATGCAATCCCACAATCTTTGGAGTTGCTCTTCCTCGCTGCACAGCAGTCTTCCATCCGCACTCTTTACGGCATGCTTTTTAGTCAAGTGTTTTCCCCGAGAGCTATTTAGTAATTCCGTAAAGCACCTTACTGGTGCATTTGCCGGGTTTTCCTTTTTTCTGTGAGCTCGTTTATCTGCCGCGTTTTATCACGTTTCTCTTTACCTCCCGGTGTAATTGGGAGTATTCCCGTTCAAAGGATAGTTTAAGTTGTCGTTAAAATATTAAACTAATGCTGAATGTATTTCTAAAAAAGTATGCTGGTACCTTCAGATAATCAACAACAGCAGCTTCTTATGTTGGTGCCAATCAAAGCGGATAATTATAGTTTGCTTGAATAGAATCATTACGACGAACGCAATAAAATCCTACAATCAACAAAAAAATTGGGTTTTTTATTAACTCGCTTCTAAGCTTTATTTAAACTTCAACTTAAAGTAAGCTAAAAGATCTTTTTATAAAAGAAGAAAAATAACTTTAGCTAGCAAATTTCTGTTAGGTTTTAACTAAAAATCACAATTCTTGATATGGAAGAAAATACCAAAGATGTTATCCTTAATTACTTCGTTCGACGTTTTCATCCTGAACATTTTCAGTCCTTCGCACCTGAACAACTGTGACTGTTGCATTTTTATCATCAAATTTGCACGTCACCGTTACTTCACCCAATTGAAAGGTGAAAATTTGAGATCCATACTTTGTCCTTAAGTAAACTGAACGCGGGTCACTCTCTAAGACTTCTACAATGCAGTTTTTATCCACTTGCAGTTCGCTAATCTGGGACTCAGCACGCTCATTAAAGAGGACTGTAAGTGGATGATTGGCAACAACCCAGTTTGGAATTTTTACAGCGGTGGGAGGTGGATGATTGTTCAAGTTTGGCGGGGATGCTGCAGCTCCGACTCCTTCCACATCGGATTCTTCACCATCAGGTTCTTGCCGGGAATTATAAAAGTCAATGCTGTCTCCAACTGATATTCGGCCTGGAAATTTTTAGGTTAGAGATATTTAAATGTTTGTTTGGTTAAAATTTATTACCTGATTCCACTACAGTTGGTGCGTCATAAAAGGGTATATAGGGTTTTATGTCCAAAACAGGAGTACCATCAACCTATGGATACAAATTAAACAGGTAAGATAGCTGTGTAAGAAACAGGACTTTGTTACCATGTCAGTGCCGCAGAAATAAATCACAGAATTCTCGATTTTATCGATTTCAACTAACGATAATCCAATGGGACAAGGCCGGTGGGGAGATCTTGTGCTGAAGACGCCTACACGTTCGCCCCCCAGCCTTGGGGGTGCAACTTTTGCCTTCGGATGTGAGCTATTCTTGTGAAAGTGGTAAATCACCCAAAGATGTGAAAAGTCTGACAATCCTTGCACGGAATGTTCTGGATTTGTAAAAACTTCGGAATTCAATTCAATCACTCCTTTAAGACGCGACGCCACACTCGGCTGCCGTGGGACTGCTCTTTTTTCTGGGAAAGATGTGCGAATAACACCGATGGGACGAAACTTTATACAGTTCTGATCCCTCGGTTCCATATCCTACAATTGATATTAAAACACACGCAAAAATAAGAATATTTCACACTTGTGCCTCACCAGTATAACTGAATCATTTCTATTTTTTGTGTTTTCCTCATTCTGTCGACATTTTTCACAACGGAATTCCCTCAAAACTTGCTTTATTCCTTCAATGTCCTTTCGCTGGACATGTGTCAAGTTCTTTACCTGCTGCCTGCAAAACTCGGAATTATCATTTAATTTCGTAGCGTTTTTACTAACCTCAGTTTGTTTATTTCATTTCGGGCCACTGCCAGTTGATTTTTTAATGTTTCTGCATCATTTTCACTCATGTTTTTGTGAAAATTAATAATTTTCGATTCTTCAAAAAATACCAAAGCATTTATTTTGACAATTTTTCGGGTCTTGTTTGTTATTTGACGTTTTGTTTTGCACAACTTTTTAGTGTTTTTGACAGTATGGCTGACATCTATTGATCAGAGCATGCAAGTAAGTAGAGCTTTGAACTGCCTTACCATTGCAGTTTGAATTAAAACTTTCTCAGCGTCTTTTTATTTTAAAAACAATTTTACCTACTTTAAGAAATAATTCAATGATTACACCTGTGTTCTGTTGACGTGAATAAAACACATATTCAGAAGTACTTATTTTTATTATAGACAAAAAGATTCAAATTTAGGGCCTGTGTGAATTCTATGACTAAAATTTAGTGTCGATAATGCAGTATTTAGTCTTTTGGCGAGTAGACTAAATTTTTCGACAGTTGACTAAATTGTTGTTATGGTTACAATTTAAATATTTGAATAACTGACAGAGTTTAGTCATCAAAAGAATTCACACAGCATTTCCCTACATTATCCACAAAAACTGCAAAATTTAGTTTAGTCATCAATTTAGTCACTATTCGCACAGGCCCTTAATTATAAACATAAACTTCAATTTTGTGTTTCCATCAAATGTTTGGTTTTCCGTTGTAAAAAGTGTAAGTAGTAAAAATACTTTAAGTAATCTTATAACTCAAGAAACAAAAGCATTTCTTTGAGACATTAGTTGCGATCCATTGGATTTGTTTTTGGGCAGTTACGCGTTGAATTTCTATCAGGTTCCTAACAATAGATGGCTCTTCCTTTTTGATAGTTAAGTAAATTGTCAGCGTTTGTGCACCACTTACCGTGTGCATTGGAAATTTTTTGGAACAATTTAGTATTTCTTTGAGAGGAGCCGGTACTAGCACAAGCCCTTTATATACAAAGAAAATATACAAAACACGGAAATTTGTTTCCAGATTTTATTGTGTTATATGTATTTATGTCACTTTTATATAAAGACAAACTCCAAAGCTAAACACTGCGACCCTCACTGCTAACCCTGGAGTGGTACATTCTTCGGCCCTCTTTCTCAAAGGCGGCGCCTTTGCATCCAGTACAACCTATTTGATCTCTGGTACTAAACCCATCGAGATTAAGGTTTAAGGAAGTTGTGGTTCTGATGCCATATGTATCAGTTCAGAGCTGAAGAGGGATCTCCTCAGAGGTTGCTATATAGCATAGAAACTTCGGCTTTTCAATCAACAACAGTGCCAATACTAATGCTGTTATAGAACTACCTGCCAAGATTGTCGGTACGCCCGTGCAGCCTAGCAGGAAAAATCAGCTGCCGCCGCCGCTGGAGAATTCGGATATTTCGAAGATGCACTCGCCTATATGAAACGCGGCTAGGTTCAGCCCGGAAGATAAGCTTCTAGGAAGCAAGACCCTAAGACTTTCTCTCGCTACCGGACCACCGTCGCAGACGCACCAACTTGGGATCCGCTCCGCCATCAACATAAGAAAGGATCATTGATCATTGGGGCTACGTAGACTAGTCATGATTACTATGTAGTAAAACCGATTTTTAAGAAGAGAGAGGTGAAGGGGCGGGGTGAGTATGCCGCCCCTTCACCTCTCTCTTAAAATTCGGTTTTACTACATAGTAATCATGACTAGTGTACGTAGCCCCATTGAATTAAATAAAGGATCATTGGTGAGGGTTATTTTCTTCTCTAACTTTCTCCTCTAGCGAGCGGCTGTAGGTAAGAGGCTTTTGGAAAGACTCTACACAGGGCAAGGAAGGTCGAAGTGTAATTGGGGAACCCCACGGAGAGCTTTAACAGACTCTTCCCCGACAAACCGAAGGCAGGACGGCGGTCAGGAACCCGGGAGGCTCCAAGAAGCAGGCCCAGACATCCGCTGTTCTACCAAAACTTTCTGGACCCATCAGAAAATTGGCAGCACCAGCTTCCATAGCTAATGGTGGCACAGTAACATGCCGCACCCATTTGTTGCCCTACCTAAGCGGTCAGAGGATTCTCCAGATGGGCAGCGACCCAGAACAAGCAAACATCGGTGACCATTTGGTGGTATGTGATGGCTAGGAAGGTGGAGCAGAATTGTCAAACTCTTGTCCTAAGCTCCTGCGACACCAGCTCCTGTACCATGTTCCATTTTTGACCCGTCAGTAAACCAATGGAGATATCTTGGACCCCCACGAAGGATAAGTTTCTCCCACTCACAGCGATCCGGAATAATCACCCTGAATTTGGAATTGCAGTTCACCAATCATGTGGTCGGATACGCGGAAAATTGAAATGTTTGGGATACCGTTAAGGATATCCATATGTCCTTTGAGTGTATCTGACTTCAATGAGATCTAAAGTCTAAGTGCCTTGAGGCGGATTTCTGTATGACGATGTGCAATCGAGTCATTTAATGACTGCCTCCATCACAACTATGGGAGAGCTTCACATAGCTCCGCTAATGGAGAGGAAAGTGGCCGTTGCAGCCTACTGCACTTGAGGATCCTTGATCTGTTTAGTCTTAGACCGACATAACGTAACAGGTTTAACGATCATGTACATCCAGTACATCATTTTACCCAAAAACCTTTTAGAGGTCCATATAGCCCTAGTGGCTTTACTGATGGCGTAGTCCAGTCGAGCGTTCCAGTTCAGTCTAGCATTACTCCCAGTATTTGAGTCAACTGTCGTACTCTCGAAACGTCGCAACGTTTGGAAAAATGCACAAGGACGACCTTATTTGGGTTGATTGATCATCTTTGAACTTCTCGAAGTGCTGTTCTAATGTAATTTCCAATCAAAATTCCCCGAGACATTGATGGAAAAATGATCTGCATAGCCGATGATATTGAAATCAGATTCGTGTACTTTGGGTAAAAGTTCGTCAACAACCAATGATCAGAGTAACGGGGACAGGACTCCACCTTGAGGGCATCCCTTGATAGCCTTGACACTAATGCTGGAGACACCCAGGGTAGAAGAAATGCATTTATCCATGTCTGCAGGCTCTCAAAATGCTTTCTCCAGGCAATCCTTTTGGAGCGTCTCGACTCGTGCTGGGAAATAAGAAGAGTTCTGGTTCACCTAAACACCCTTAAAACTATTAGGGTGTTAGGGTGAACCAGAACTCTTCTTATTTCCCAGCACGTTACTAGCTACGCCACAGGCTCCTTCACCCTTGCTACACCTGCAGAGGTCAGATCTGGAACAAAGCCAGATGGTCCTGGAATTGGTGCGAGCGTATTTACGTCGTCAGATGGCCCCTTGACCGAACTGTGGCCATTACTGCAGGGGTATTCATGGAAGTACGGTTATTGGGTGATGCCATTTAATACCTTGAGGTCTGCTGAGGCCTTGTGGCTACTTCTTCAGATGATCCTTGAGAAGACATTACTTCTCACCCATTTTGCGGTGGCAGGATTTGACTAGACCAACAGCAGCCAGCCTGTTCTTGGGGAGCTTCCTCTATGACCGTCTGCCTTTTCAATGACGACGTCAATGATCGTCTCCTGCAGCTACCCCAATTGCTCAGGTAAAAGGGGGTGGTTGAAACATATCCCATGTCCGTCGAGATGAGACCAAGCTTGCCACTGCTTACGAACTTCTTTTTTATGTGACAGTCTAAGCTCAGGTGTCACTCTTTGTACTTCCTCCAGTCCGGCATGTCGTACACGTCATGGGCAATGTCTAGTAGTAAGTTTAGCTCGAAGGATAAAGAGAAGTATAGGATAGATTAGGGGGAGTTAGGTGCGTGTTGGAGGAGATGGCGGTGAACCTAGCGTTTGAACTCTTAGGTGTTGTATGAGTTCGGGAATTCTGACTATGCAAGGTTGTTCCACAGTTGAGTTGTTTTTGTTATAAACGAATTTCTAAACCGGAATGTGCGCGAAGATGAGGACTGTAAACTGTGAGACTGAGCCGATCGGGCAAGCCTTGTATTGCGGGAGAAATGTTGCCGTGCAGGCATAAGGGTACTTATTTCAGTGGAGCAGTCATTTTGGTAAAAACGGTAAAATTTTGCAAGAGCTGCTACATTCCTACGGTGGCTTAATGAGTCAATTGAAGAGCAAATGGCACTATCACCAATAAGTGTGAGAGCGCGGTTTTGTACCTTGTCCAGCCAAGCTAAGGTTGTTCTCGGGGCCTCGGCCCAGATATACAAGTTGTATTCGAGGCGGGGACGAGTGCAGGACTTGTAGATTGTAGGTCTGGCCGATGGCTGAAGGAGGAAATTGCATCTGGCTAAAGATGGGGCGAGCGGGCCCTTTGCCCATGATGGTCCTCTTCTGTTGCGGGCGGCCTGGAGTTTCCTCCTCTGAGCGAACTCTTTTCAACTTAGTTTTTTCGGAGTTCTTTGTCAAATCTTTTTCCAAGGCCATTATGGGAAAGGGTAGAGACTTGCTGTAAGGAGGAAAGACAAGAAACAAGGAATATTATTTAGGTGGGAGAAGTATGCCGCGGAGTGGAATCGAACCGCGAACCTCTGGGATAGTAGTCGGGCCTTAACCTCTAGGTTTAGAATAAAATCATCAAGGAGCAGTTGCTCTCTATTTCTATATTAACAAAAAATGTAATCTTAGAGTAAAAAATTGTTAGTCTATTTGCGTTCTGATCTATTTTTAAATCGACAAGGAGTTACTGGAAAATACACTGTTTTAGAAGAGGCTATAAGGTTTAAAAATAAGGCAGTTCAAAAATAGTGAGTATATGTATAACTTTATGGCTTAAAGATTTTGAAACTGATGTAGAAATTTGAAGTTAGTGAAATACGTGAATGTACAATATTTGATAGAGAAAAATATGTTGAAAAATTTTAAAGTTATAATAGTTTAGGGCTTAGGTTTCTTTAGTCATTAACTACAACGATGACCTATTTTCTGCATTTATTATGGCATAACTATTTCAGCCTAACATTTTACTTCATTTCGATATCACTAGCTTGAAAATACAAAACTTAAAACAGTTTTTTTTGAGGTCAAAAGATCCTTTTCATAATTCAGTAAATTTAATTCATTAATCAAGAAAAGGGCTCTTTTACATTCATTGCTATTACCAAGCATTCCCTATGGACCTGGCCACAAATATGTAGAGATAAAAAAAGCAAAAAAAAAGGAAAAGCAGGAAAATTGTACAATGTTCAAATAACAAGATAAAAAAACGAGAATAAATACAAAGGGAAAACTTTTTACCTTGAGGAATTCTTCTAAAATAAGCCGACCTTTGATAATAAAGCCTTCAGCACTTAAAGGACTTCAAAGCGCGTTCTGCAACTGTCAACCGAATTTTTGAAATCACCTTAAGGCATAAAAAGGCACTTTCCTCTATAATGTGATAATATTGAACCGCAATAACATTTGCCATATAAAAATCGTTAAGATGAACAAAATCAGGGAACAACGACCTTTATCGGATTGGAAGACTTTTACTGCTCCATTTAGGATGAGGAATTAAAGGATTTTCTCATACTGGGTTCAATTCGTTAAAAATTTCGTGGTAGTAAAATACTCCCCTTCGCCTGTTTTTCAAGGATAAAACACCTTAGGAATTCAGGTGAAAGTACTCAAGACTGAAGGTTACTTAAATTATTAATAAAACGATGTAATTCAATTCGTGTCAGGACTACTCCAGAAGGTTGCATGTAAAAACTGGATTTTCCAAATATGACACAAAATTACTGACACACATTCGGGTGCTGTCTTCATGACAATCTTCTATTCCATCACGTTACGAGTGTACGTTTATGGCTGACCTTAAATGGAGGCAAAACGAGGGAATTTTTTTTAGGTCAACCGGATACGAATCCGGAAAATTTCAAATACAAGCCCAAGAGGCATTGGGGCTTCCCGGTGGGGATCAGTACGTAAATCTGCAAATCCTATTAGTTAAAGATTTAAGGTTTTGCCTGCTGCCGCCATAAAAAAATTGTATTTAAGGTGTTCCTTAAACTTCCGAACAGGACAAAACGGCAATTTCCTGGTAAGGATGGAACCGAATCGAAATCGATTGAATCCCTTGCTGCAAAATTCTTTTATTTTATTCAAGGCTGGAAGGAATGTCGTCGCATTATGCATAAAGCTAAAAACAATTGCATTCCCTTGGGGATTTTATTTTTTTCGTTTCAATTTTTAATGAAATATTGTTTTTCATTCAAATTCTTCAGATCCATTTTGAAGAAAGAAGAAATTCGTGGAATTTCGGATCATCTCTTTCTTTTTGTTTTTATTAATGGTGAAGGTGATGCGTTACTGTTATATCTCTTGTTAAAGGAGCCAGTTTTATTAACTAATCTACCATTATTTTATTATGTAATTAAATTTTTAACTCTCGTTTCAATGCACTCAGAAAAAGTTGCTATTTAAAATCTTAGCTAAAACTAGACGAACTAATGCTGAAACTTCATTTAAGTTTTTACATAATGAACTAAGTTTACGATTTGTCCTCTATATTACTAGTTCGTCAGGTCCTTGAGATAATGGTGCAATGTCTCAGTCTCGTAGTAGTTAGAAGGACAGAATAGTTAGAAGGACAGAAGAGATCAGGATAAGTCTGCAAGGTACTTGAACTCTGGAAGAATTTGAAATATTGACTCAGGAAGATTATTCCAGAGTTGAGATGGTTTATGTGTATAGAGTGAACCAAGCGAGCTAATTTTGTTGACGGGTTTATTTTCGGTAGAAAAGTCGCTAAGTGCTGTGTCGTTCGCGAATGATCCGTTCGTACTGAACGGAACAGTGTACTGAGCCAAATGAACTGGTTCACTAAGTAGTACATGTTCCGTTCACTCGTTCAATGGTACTGCACTGGTTCAGTGATACTGAACTGTGTTATGAACCATGAACGAAGAACCGAATGTACGGGTCTCTAATGAAATGACCTGAACTTTTGAATGATCTGAAAAAAGAGCGAATGAATGAATCACAATGAATACATAAGGGGTGCGATATATTTCTCAGAGAACTTGTTTTGCTTGTATTGATGATATGTAAGATGTGAGTTGCAATTTCTCTCTAAGAAATTCCAATTGGAAATAGACATTTTGAAATAGATGAGAGTTAAAAAAGTTTTATGAAGAACATTTAAGATTTAGGAAGAGTTCTAATTAGAATTTCACTCGTATTATTCGAGTGTAGGAGGATTATTTATAAAATGTAACGGGAAAGAGACTTTAAGAGGAGATTGTTTTTAATTTATTTGAATAGAATATAGTATATCTTAAGGGGAGTGAATTAGTTCGAACTGGAAGTTTGATTTTATTAGGAAATTCGTTAATTCTTATCAGTAGCAAATTTTTTCAAACGTGGCTGCATGGCTTGTCTAGTTTTGTATTGAACTGTATGTGTGTTTGTAATTGTATTTAAGGGCACTCCATGTTTTGAAGTTTTCACCAAATTTACGACAAATGAGCCAAATGAACCGAATGAACGGATCTTTTGAATGGTTCTTTTTAGTGAGCGGAACCAAACGAACCAGTTCACTGAAAAGAGCCATTTTGCCCACCACTAGTCGCTGACATAATATTGATAAATTTCGCGAAGGATGCTACATTACTAAGGTGGCTTGGCAGTGTTAGAGGGCCCAGATAAGATAAACGAGTTGCATTGAACTGCTTTTGAAGAACTTGCATATCTTAGGAATCCCTGCGATTACTACAGTACACAGCCAGAAGTGCATAAGTGCCAAATATGTGTTTTGAGAAAATCGCCTTCAAAGATTTTTATAAATATGGGGTGCGCCGTCTAGACCAGTGATTCCCAAAGTGGTCCGTATGGACCCCCGGAGGTCTATGGGATGATCCGGGGGTCCGTGATAATTAAAAATTATTTTGGGGGTGCGCGAAGAAGTACCGGTGGTCCGCGAAACATATCGAGAGTTTTCATATAAAAAATTAGGAAAATTTAAAACGTGATGTTTCCCGCGTGACCACGCGGCGCTGACGAAATCGAAAAGCAAGCAGCTTTATTTCACTGACTTATTCGCCAAATTTGATGAAATAAATTTAAAGTTACATGGTGATCAATTAAATTTTCCCAAAACTAAAATTATTATATCTGCATTTGTTACAAAACTTTTGTTATACTGTAACGGTCTGTTATTTACCGGAAATTTCTCCCTTTTGATGGTTCTCCCATTTCAGAATTCAATAAAAAAATTTACTGCTCACAAAAAAATTAGTACAAAATTTAAAACTTCAAGGAGGCTAGAGAAAAAATAATTTTTGTTCTGGATGGAGAAAAGTAAATATGAGGAGTTGAATGTAGAACCCGGTCGAAGAGAGTCGGTTTTAGAGGCCTGTTGGTAAATTACATTAGGACTCACTTGTTTTATGCGTATCGTGCGGGATTTTTTTGTATACAATTTCTAATTGGAATATGATTTGGAGAAGTGCTACAAGCGCAAATATTTATAGTGCAGTAAAAAAAGGCCAAAAAAATGAAAAGATAGGTATAGTTTTGTAACAGCAAAATTATGATTTAATCCTGTTTGGGATATCACCAGGAGTATATTGGTAAGTTTTGGACCTCGAAAAACTTGTGCTACTTTTGTTATAAACAATTAAAGTTTTTTTACCACGTTTTTCGAGCTTAAAATGTGAATTACTCCGGTTCTATAAGTCGGATCGGGGCAAAATAAATACCAGTCTCTTCGTAATAAAATTTCCAATAAATCCTCGTTGGTTTCAAGTTTCTGAAGTACATACATAACCTACAAAACTGAAAAAACAAGAAAAATACAGTATTTTTTTCAATTTAATGCCCAAGACAGTCAACTGCACCAATTTGCATCAAACTTTCAAAAAATATACTTTTTGATGTTACAAAAAGACTCTGAAAAATTGGTGCCAAAATACTGAACCCGTTGGCCAAAATTGCTATTGTTATCTAAAATTTGAAATGCCCGCCATTTTATGCCATTAAGTCCAAAATGAAAATTTCTTTTTTCAAAATGTAGCTCTCCATGCCACCTTTCGAATGCAATTAAAAAAAATTTTTTTAATGTAATTTTGGTAACTTTTTTTTCATTTGTTTATAACTCAAATATTAACAATTGCATTTTTCGGCCATTTTGAAAAAAAATTTAAAATTTTTTATCAGATCTGGTAGAGCATTTTGGGACCTTTAGTTTAAAAAAAACAAGGTTCATTTTGGTTAACATGAACTTGAGATATTTAATTTTTTGCATTGGCATTTTTTGGAATTTTTTGCATTGCGAAATATTATAATCACGTGTTGTTGCACTCGGCTTCGCATAGTGAAGCATTTTTCACAGATTATTTTGCTTGTAAATAAGTTATAATGCTTGTAAAAAATGTAAATAAAACTTAAATTTTTTTCGAATTGATCACATGAAATTAATAGGTTTTAAAATGATGCAGTCCAAATTGTAGCTCAAAATATGGATTTGTTAATTAACAATTGGCCAAAACGCAAAAAGTTAAATATCTCGGGTTTACGTTAACAAAAATAACCTTTCGTTTTTCTAAATTAAAGGTCCCAAGATTTTCTACCAGATCTGATAAAAAATTTTAATTTTTTTTTCAAAATGGCAGAAAAAATGCAATTGTTATTAATTGAGTTATAAACAAATAAAAAAACAGTTACCAAAATTACATTAAAAAATTTTTTTTTTAATTGCATTCGGAAGGTGGCATGGAGAGCTACATTTTGAAAAAAGAAATTTTCATTTTGGACTTAATGGCATAAAATGGCGGGCATTTCAAATTTTAGATAACAATAGCAATTTTGGCCAACGGGTTCAGTATTTTGGCACCAATTTTTCAGAGTCTTTTTGTAACATCAAAAAGTATATTTTTTGAAAGTTTGATGCAAATTGGTGCAGTTGACTGTCTTGGGCATTAAATTGAAAAAAATACTGTATTTTTCTTGTTTTTTCAGTTTTGTAGGTTATGTATGTACTTCAGAAACTTGAAACCAACGAGGATTTATTGGAAATTTTATTACGAAGAGACTGGTATTTATTTTGCCCCGATCCGACTTATAGAACCGGAGTAATTCACATTTTAAGCTCGAAAAACGTGGTAAAAAAACTTTAATTGTTTATAACAAAAGTAGCACAAGTTTTTCGAGGTCCAAAACTTACCAATATACTCCTGGTGATATCCCAAACAGGATTAAATCATAATTTTGCTGTTACCAGACTGTGCAAATAAAAATGCTTTTTTTACTGCACTATTAGGGCGCTGCGACAAACAGTTTCGTACAAGAAGACAAACCATATCGTTTAAGCTTGGATGTTGGAGATGCAGTTAGAGACTATTACGTGGTATTATGGATATCAATAAATAATAAATTATCTGCTTTAGTACGAAGTTGACGGAAGACGTAACGCTGTTGGGGGTATTAAATTAGACTTCACGTAAAGAAAAGTTAGAAGCAGCCCTTACCCATTCTAAATATGGTTGCTGAAAGTGAATACGAAATAATGATCCAGAGAAGTGCCACCATTTGGTTTTTATGTGCCTTATTCGTCTTATTGAGATCGTCCATGACCGAAAATACGAGCCTTTTCAATCTGTTTTAACTTTATATATCAGTGAAAGTTTTTGTGTCACACTCGCTTACGAGAAACTAATAAAAGTTCTCGGAGATCTAAGTCGAAGGGAATCTGGAGGATTGCGTGAACTGCAGACCCTCTGGATTTTTGTGCGTGTAAATAACTGGTTCCGTGTCGGAACAGTTTTGCAAGCCATTTTTGTTATTTATTAACATAGATTAATAATAATAATATATATATAATTTAAAATCCCATAGAGGATATAAACTATTGAGTTACTTGTGAAAATTAACGACTTTTAGGCCATATTGAGTGCACCACTGGGCAGGAATTCGATCGGAGCAGGGTGAATCCAGTTGGGGCCGTGAACCGCTGATTATCCCAGGCGATATCAACGAAAAAGCGGACGGAGGATTGCTTCTTAGCAAAACAACTACAAGGGATTGAAGCAGTGCTTCAGTGGAACGTATTTTTTTGGTTAATGGTTCAGGTTGCTAAATACAACCTTGTCACGCAGTAAGCTCGTTTTTGGTTTTTTTCATTTTAGTATTCTAGTAAATAGATAACAATTATAGATATTTAAAACATTTAATTATAGTACGATTATTTACAAATTTTAATTATATTGATAAACCTATATATATATAAATTTACACCATATACAATAAGTATTTATCAAACAAAAAAAAAACTTATATTACTCTTTTAAAATTATACTCCATTTATTGTGTTTCGTATATTACACACCGTGATTAATCATAATATTGAATTACTTACTTTAATTCCACTTACTTATTACTTTTGTGTGAATGTTTGGGTTGTAAGAGAAACAGGAATCCTCGACTGGTACCAGAGCGACGATTTGTTTTTTTCCTTGCCGTTATTGGATGAAATTTGTTGTTTGGTGGTAATAGGTGGTTGCATCCACATTACCTGTATTGTAAGTTTACTTTTGATTTACACTTATTTCATAGTTACTTCAACTCTTTATTCTGTTGTTAATTAATTCTATTATATTGTGCTGTAGTTAATATATCATATATTTGTTATCAATTCTTTAACTCCAAGAGTATTACTAGGCATGACAGCCTAAGTGAGTAATTTATCCAGGATGGTTGGGTGGTGTTTTCTCTCTGGGGTTCTCTCGAGGTCGCTTTGAACATTTTCAGGTCCACGAGGTCGTTGGGAACTTTCCTGCGATGAATACCATGGACTAATCTAAGAAAAGAATGACAGGAGGAAGGCCCGCATTGACAAATAGGTAAGTGGTGAACGAAATAGGTTCTGGCTGATCACACAACCCCACGCCCCACCGGCGAGCTAGCGTTTACCGTGTGGTCAGCACAACTCCCCCATAACGGTGATTTCGGCGGATTAGGGAGGTTGAGTTTTCGGAATTTTTTTTATGTCTGGGATTGCTTCCATATTCAGTTATAGCTGCTGAGGTATGGGGCATGAACAAGCATAATGGCGCAACCCCTTGCGGTTAACGCAAAGTGCACCATTGTGTCAGTACAATACAAACAGAATTTGGGAAGAGGAGAATATTCTCAGACGTTCTCAGGTGGAACGCTCTTTACCTATATTCTTATTTTATTAAACTTTTCATTAACGTCGCACGCTTTTTACATTTAAGTAAGTTATATTTATAAATTTTACCAATAACTTCATTAATTTTATTCTGAGCTTGATTCCAAAGGTAGGTTGTTCCCATATAATGGCTGGAGCAATAAAAACTTTATATTCAAAATTATTTTTTACTTTTTAGTTCATTTTAATATAAAATCGTTTTTTTTAACTATTTATTTTTGTTTTCTACTTTTTAGTATATTAAATGTCTTCCGCCATTTTGTGGCGGCCACCACTGTATTCTACTCGTCATACCCTTTCATTTGATACCCATACCGAGCGGGTTGTAAAGAAAAAGGTAATCCGCTATTTTCTGTTGGCTGCCACTTTGCATTTGGAATGGAGCAGCACAGCTAATTCTATATTTCTTGTCATACCCTTTCATTTGATACCCATGTCGCGGGGTCGGGGAACACCATTGCAAAATTCTCCCGCTAGCTTGGAACCGCCATATTTATTTTTTTTACAAAAAAATCAGAGTCCATTGTCACGCGAACTATGTATATGTGCAAAATTTGAAGTTGATAGGTTATATTTTCTGCTTTTTAGTTAATTTTTAGTGCGGTTATATGGCATTCTCAGAACGTTCTGAGAATGCTTTTCGGAATGGCATGGTCCATGTAA
This sequence comes from Thereva nobilitata, assembly GCA_963855945.1. Lineage (NCBI taxonomy): Eukaryota > Metazoa > Arthropoda > Insecta > Diptera > Therevidae > Thereva > Thereva nobilitata. The sequence continues at coordinate 49,934,627 of OY979694.1, read as the reverse complement.
CCGTTGACCGGGCCAAAAATCATTCCGAAAGTATTCTGGTTACGGAAGCAAAATTTTGTTTGGTTGAGAATGGTTTTCGGAAAGAATGCCATGTAACACTTAACTGGAAAGTGAGGTTATTACCGTTAAAATTGAAGTACATTGGTAATAACCTTAATTTCAAGTTCTTATTACTGTTAAAATGATATTATTTAAAGTTGTTTTAATAGAGTTAACAAAAATTTGTTGTGTATTGGTTATTTCATTAGAAAAATTATCCATTTTCACAAATTGCATGTTCTCCTTTAGAGGTAAACAATCTGAAATGACAGCAAAAATTCATTCTGAGAACCACCATATAAACTTCGACCGAAAAAGCATTTTCAGAATGATTTCAGTCGGAATACTTTTCGGAATGCCATGTAACCACACTATATGTCTTCCGCCATTCAGTTTTGGCCGCCATTTTGAATTTAGAATGATGCAACACAGCTAATTGTATTCTACATGGCATAGGGCACGTTTAGGCCCAAGTTACTCTGTTAAACTATCGCTGTTAACTTAACACCGTTCCTAGCATATCATTTGACAGTTCTCATTTTACAACTAATAACAACTAAAAATTATAACATCTCTCATTTTATAAATAATAACACGAAAAAAAAATTAATAATAATATCTTCTGCTGTATCAAAATATTACTAAATTATTTGCTTACAACAAAAATTCATAAGTAAGAGCCGTATTTCACCGGGACACCATGGCGGCGCGACCAGTAATATTCTGTGCACGCGTCTTTGCTGGTCGCGCCGCCAAATTGGTTGCGCAAGCTGTATACATTTTGTCCCGGTGAAATACGGCTCTAAACGTCAACTCCTTTTGACAGTTAGAAGCTGTGCTACATTTTAGCTAAGCCAAAAAGCACAAATAAGTTTGTTAACAGCGCTAAATAAATTTACGTTTAAGCCGTTGTTAACATGCCTATTGCAAAAATCGGCTGCCATCTTGGAACCGCCATCTTGATTTTTTTTCAAAATGGTCAGATTGCGTTATCACGCGAATTATACATACATACATATGTGCAAAATTTGAAGTTGATGGATATATGAATAAGCTTCGGGTGTCGAAAAGCTTTTATTTTTATTCGCCTTTTGCAATTATTGTTTTTTCGTTTTATTCCAAGGGCGGGTGTCGTTTTTCCAAGCGGGCCCCGCACTAAGTACTAGCCACGTCCAATAATGCAATCGAAAGAGAAGCGGTCTATTGAGTATACTAATGACACGATTTATGGTCATTAAGATAATTGCCAGTTTTGCTCGTTCTATACAATTTCTGAAAACTCCAGTAAGCTCAAAATCAGCTCCCTTGAGCAGAGCTCCCAATTTTTCCCGCTGGGATCTATTAAGTACCTATGTACCTATATTTTCAAGCACAATTGCATTTTTTCTTTTGTTTTCTTAACAATTAAAAATATGTACCGAATTAATTTACCTAGCAACGTGCAATTGTCTTCTCAGAGAGAACATATTAAAGTATCTATTTTTAGTAGATTTTATTATATCATAAAATTTAATTGACTTGGATTTGGGGGTGCGTTATTAAGTTTTTGTTATAGTAAAGGCCCAATCATATAGCAGAAACGAAAACGAACCGAAACGAAAACGAAATGAACTTGTAAATGATAGCGATTATATAGGTGCCTGAGCGAATAGGTTTTTGACATTTGTTGACAAGTTCTGCATTGAGTAGAAGAGTTTTTTTTATTTTCGATAAATACATCTATTATAGAATTTATATAATTGATGGTGGATGTCGACAAATCACAGGAGAAATCAAAATTTAAATTTTTTCACCTTGTATTGACTGCATTCTTTTAAAATAACTTCTTTTTCGCTCTTTCAACTACTTTAAATTGGAAAACAAACTGTCTGTCGAACTGTCAAAGTAACGGGCGGAATAGCTGAAACGAATACCGAAATGAAATAAATTTATATCTATCGTTCCGTTTCGGTTCTGATCGTTTATATAACCGCGTTCATACATTTTCATACGATTTATTTCATTCTTTTCGTTTCGGTTCGTTTTCGTTTCTGCTATATGTTTGGGCCTTTAGGGGTCCATGACCGAAATAAGTTTGGGAAACACTGGTCTAGACCTTCGGTATTTCAACATTGAATAATTCTGACATTTTTTAGCCGATTATGAAAAATGGGCAAGTTTTTGAATACAATATAGATTAAACTTTACTTTTTAAATAACCCCACAATTTAAACAGTTTTGTTTATTGACCCCGCCAGAGAGTGTAACATGAGCTTCATCCGTCATCAAAATGTCCCAAAAATCAGGCTCGACATCGACTATTCTTGCGACGCGACGGCATTTCTTTGGGTGTGTATTGACTCATAGTTAAAGTGGCACTGAATGACGTTTCAGAATCGTGTACATTTGTCGAAATCGGCTAAAATTTCAGTAGTGGGATTCCGTATCGATTTAGAATTTAGAGCTTAGACGAACTCTAAATCGAAAGTGTTTCTCTAAGTTCGAGTGGTTGGTATTCTGCGAAGTACTAGATCTTCGTGGGAATTTATTACATTTTTATGAAAACACATTCGTTAACGATCTCTAAAGTGTCAGTTGACATTGACGTTCGTAAAATATATTAGTAAACATTTTTTCCAAGTAATAAAATTATGAATAGTGAAAATGTTATTATTATTTTCGAATTGAGAAGGAGAATAATAAGAAGAAAGAAGAAGTTTTTGGATTCCCTAGAAAATTAGGAAAGTAACAAAAAAGCAATTTTTTGAATACTAAAAAACGAACATTGAAATATATCAATGCCATATTATTAAATAAAATGATCGTACTTACATTTCTAATAATTTACCACTGTGGCGGCAACAACTCGATAAAATCAGATCCATGAAAGTATCCACGTACTATGGATCCGCCCCACCCGGAGTAAGACAAATAGATCACGGCGCCGTTATCACAGGCTGAAATGTTAAAGGTTAGAAAAATGTGAACAGTGATAGCAAGTCAGTTGTTGCCGGCACGTCCGATCGCTCCGATAAAAACGAAACGTGTTTTTTGATTTATTGAGCAATCAAGTAAAATCCGTAACCCTCGTAAAAAAAAAGCGCAGAGAGATCCACACCGCTCTACACAGGTTCTAAGTAACAGTTATAACCTATTTTTAACTATTTTACCGCTTTCCAGCTTTTTCATTTTTTCAAGTGAGATTTCCCGCTTTTTTAATTGGCTTACATGAGATTTCACTTGTGAGTAAAAACAAACTCTAAGTTAGAGGAAAAAAGCGTTACAAAATCGCTTATTTTACTCTAAATTTAGGGAACTCTGGTACAAAAATTTAAAACAGTCTGTTACAAAGAAGTGTATATTTGATTTCTACTAGATGGCGTATAAAGCCCATTCTTTCTAACTTAGAGTGCTCAACTCTACTCTAAATTTAGAGTATTCTCGGTTAGAGAATACCATTTACTCTAAATCGATAGGGGATCCCAGTCAATGTTGAAATACCGAAGATCTAGATGGCGCAATTGTGCACATAATCAGCAAGCACAGCTCAGTTTAAGACAAGAGTTATAACAATGATTAAGAATAAAATACTGAATACAAAAGTGTAATAAACGCAAAATCGTTGAATTTGCACTTAAGCACTTCATTAGCTGTGTTCCAAAATTCGAGCAAAGTACTCGCAAGCAGTTAGCCTACTCGTTCCAACTTCTCAACAAAGGCATGAGTAGAGAGAGAAAGCCAACTGCTTGCGAGCACTTTTCTCGAATTTTGGAACACAGCTATTATCAGTACAAAGCCAGAAGTGCTTAAGTGCAAATTCAACGATTTTGCGTTTATTGCATTTTGTATTCAGTATTTTATTCAGATCCTCCTCTTTTAATTATTCCCCTGAAAGCCACCATACTCGAGTTCTCCATTATGGCGCCAGTCCACTAGCCCCTGTCCAAAAATAGTGGCCAAAATTTCTGAATGCTGTCCTTCGCTGCAAACTTCACAATTCGCAGCGTACACGCTTCCAGGTAATTGTACGTGATTGTACAATCGTATAGTCCTAATTTTGGAAGCTTGCGGCATGCAGCTTAAAGCTTTCACTGCGAAGCTTTAATTGAAGCTTTCATGCACACAGGCTCCGGGTTTCTCACACAGAAGTGAGCCAATGAAGGCTTTTAATTTAATGCAAAAAACTGGAAAAAGCGTGGTTTTCAAACGAGTTTTTAAGATATTAAATCAAATCTCACATATATTTCATGAAAATGGGTTTGTAGAGCAATTCTTTGCGAATAAATAAGGCTTTTAAAAATAAATCTAGGACTATTGCGGTCCTTGTTGAAACTTTTTTCCGGAAACAGCTGTTTTTCGATTTACGCGAAAAGTTATTATTTTTTCATAAAATTTGTATTGTAAATTTTTATTGTAAGCCACAATTTAAGCCTTAAAACAAGGTTCTACGATAATTACAAACCTGTTTACCGATTTTAATTGTCCAAAACTAATATTTTTCGCTTTTTTAAGCGCTATTACGCACGATTTTTTGTTTGCCAAAAAAAAACATGTTCGCACCTAAAACGTGAAAAACGTGTTTTCGCTACTATTATTAACTTTTTTCCATCTGTACCCATGGACCGATTTTTATCCAAAACACGTTCATTGAATTCCTACGAGTTTTCTCTTAATTATAGAGGGTCAAAAAATCGCAGGGTAGATTTATATCAACTTTTGAATACTTTTCCGCTATCATCCCTCCTAGAATATGGTATCGCTACCACTGGTGGGTAAACTGTTCTGAGATGAATGGATTCAGTCAGGTTGTAGAGTCAGCTAAGTACTAAATAAAGCGATATTTTCAGAGTATATACAACGACAACGTTTTGGGACATTCTGGGACGTTCTATCCGAATGTCGTTTTGTATAGGATATTTCAGAAGTACGGTTTATTAAAGTAAAACACTAATAAAGACTTATACCGTTCGATTTGAAGGCGATATATTTGAAATGGTTTCGTCGCCACGTGCTTTTTGAACATGACCATCCTTTTGATAACATGTTACATATCATTTTGCATATTTCTTTTTTTATACATATAATAAAATAAGTTTATAGTATATGGGAGGTAGCGCTATATTTAAATAACTTATTCCATATTGACGGAAAATTATACCAATCACAGTTTACTTCTAATGCATTAGTAATATGAGCGGCAACTACTCCAGTAACGGTGGAGGTAAAGATGGCAGTAGGTGTGAAAGTTGTTAAAAGAAGTAATGCCTCAAGTAATTTCATACCGTGTCCAAATTGTTGGGATGGTCTTTAAGATCAATTTCAAGCGAAAAATAATGTTCAGTTGTATGATTACTGGGGTAAGACCGTTAATCAGCGTCATAAACATTTTGCGCGCTCAGTGCGTCTGAACGTTTCATATGCACTTTGACGAATAAACTGACGATGTTTCCACCTACAAACATTCAGCTGTCTGCTATTTTTATTTTTGTTAACAATAAAAATTACTCTATACTTCAATTTCAACATCTATTATATTAATTTAACATAAGTTATGCCACTTTATGCTGTAAATGGCTAGTTTTCAGTCGATTTTTCAAATCAATCAACTTCGTCTTGGTTTTTAATTAGACATGATATTTCAACCTAAGATGATAATCTTTTAAGGGGTGATTCCTGGGTATATTTGCAGAAAACATTATTCTAGATAGCGGGCTATCGGCACTATCCACTAAGATACAATGGATACGATGTTCCCACATCGTCAGTTCATTCGTCAAAGTCAAAGTGAATATGAAACGTTCAGATGCAATGAGCGCGCAGAAGTTTATGTCGCTGCTTGACGGTCTTACCTCCACTAGCTGACGATTATTTTTCGATTGAAATTGATCTTAGAAACCTTCGCAAACATTTTAGATTTTAAGTCGAACAGATAAAGAAGATTGTACTTAAACACAGTGACTCATTCGAGGAACTTCTGTACTCTTTTTAGGCTGCTTCTAGTAGTGTACTTACACACGGAATTAAACCATCAACATGCTCAAGGCTTTGCAAAGTTGGTAGGATGATAAACGAACAAACGCATTATAACCTTGATGACACAGAGAGCGACGGAAGCGCGTTTCCACTACAGAAACACAAATCCCACTTAGTAGTTTAAAGAAAGTGAATATAGTTGTAGTAGTGAATGAGCTCCCCTTTCTTAGTTCTTCAAATTTTTTGTGGAACATTAGATTTCGCACAGGCGTGCGAGAAGGAAGAAGTGCAATGGTGTTAAATCGTAGGATCTTGGTGCCCTAATTCACATCATCTTTTCGAGAAATCAAATGGCTTACTTTAAATATGTCGCTTTTTGGGTTACGTGTTATAAAAGAGGTTGAAAATCTGGTTTCCTTTCTCGTTCATCCCTAGGCTCGGGATGGACTGGGAGAGCCTCTATTTTGCTCTTTTCAGTATAGGCCACATGCTACCATATTGGCATCACAGTCATGAAGATGTGAGTCTGATACTCAGACTCCTAAAGTAAGTCAGTGGGGCGCCTCCAGCGTTAGAATTCTGTACAAGGGATGAGGAGATTCTTGGCAGTTATAGTAGGAAAAAATACTCTTTCAAAAATATTACTAGGCACAGTTGCACTTATCTCTCCCAGAATACTCCAGTAAACATATGTATAAGGCGGGTAAACATTAACGGAGATTTTCAATATAAAGGATTAAAGGAATAAATAATTACCTTTAACTTACCTCTCGATGATAAAATTACGATCAAGGACTAACTTCGTTGGTGCATACTGCCCCAAATGACGATTGAAAAACAAAAATCTTTTTGCAATTTTAATAAAAAACAATTTAAGTAAACTTTTCGTTTATTGCGTCTTTACAATGAATTATGAATAGATTAGGATCTGCATATGGTTTTTAATTTATAAGCATGTACATTTAAATCACCAAATATTATAAAGTTAGTATATGACTTTTCTGTGTTTTTACTTCAATTCAATTAATGTCTGATGCTGATGTCTCCTAATTCGTGATACGGCCACATGCATTCACACGCCACAGATATGTTCCTTACTTCTGATTCCCAGCATTCACTCTGAGAAGATCGTCGACTGAAGAACACAGTCCGGTTATGTTGTATACAGGAGAAGCCAGCTGCATTACAAACCTTTGGAAATATCGTTATTAAAAATTTTATTCAACAAATATAAGAGGTATTTACCTTGTTCCTTGTTTTTTCGTAGGGTATACCGGGGAAAAATGAATGCACGCAAATTGTTTCCTCATAGTAGCTTGGCCGGTATTCGAACTCTTTGGTGCTCAGATGTACTGTTCTCCTTATTGCTGGGCAAATTGGCTGGAATTTTGGCTGCAGACGCTTTAGGTTAGATAATATGCTAGTTTATATTTTAGCAATTCAGTGGAATGTTACCTGAATAGATCTTGATGAAACGTCTCGTGCATAAGGTTGTATTTGTTCAAATTCCGGGTTTACAGAGTACTCCTCAAACGTTATACCTTCATCGGGATGATAAACTATATTTGGAGAGCTGCAGTAAATTTTAAGAAAATAATAAATTAGATGTTGTTGATGCTATGTTTGTTTTAAACATTAAGATTGAAATCAAAATTGAAAATTCTTAATTGAATAAATAAATGAGGCCATCGATCAGTTTTATTATAAGGACGAATTTGGCAAGTTATGTTGGTCATATAACTATCAATGGACAACAAAACACGACCATTTAGAGAACTTGAAAGGAATTGACATAAATTATTGAGCTTGAGCTCTTTTAAATAAGACACGTTGATCGAGTCTTGAACATCCAAAGTAACGAATTGATCTGGCAAAGCTCCAACAAAACTTAATAGTTTGGTAAATAAGAATCTACAAAACGATCATAAGTACAGTAGTTATGTACGGATGTGAAGCATCCCAATTGTAAAAATCTGCAGAAAAGATGGATATATTTGGGAGGAAAGTTTTTCGAAAGCTGTATGTCCCAGTCAATGAAGACAAGACATGAAGAATACGCTACAATCACAAATTGAATGACTTATATTAAGAGTGTAAGCTATCAACAGATGCCAAGCTACTGGGTTTACTTTGGGCCGGTCATGAATGGATGACTCAAGCATACCGAAAAAAGCCCTGTATTTACTACAAGATGGGAAAAGACTAGTTGGCAAACCACGGTAAAGGGAAGACAGTGGGTGGAGTGAATAAAAACTAAGTGTACACTTAAAGGGAACACTCCTGAGTGGAGTGATTCGTTAAAAGTGTACACTCGATTTGGTGTGAATAAAAATTCTCTCATTCAAATACTATTCACTCATGGGAAATTTTAGTTCACTCACGGGAAATTTTGGGATTAAAGGGAAACGTCATTTTTGCGAAATTAGTAGGCTACTAAACGTGGATGGATTTATATGGAGTTTTACTTTGGGAAAATTTATTTAGGGTTAAATGAGGTTCTGTGGGAAAAATTTACCTTTCCGGAATTTAGTTTGGGCAAAAGGTGGTTTTGCTGCCGAATCCGCTTTTGGTGGTTTAGTTAGGGCAAAAGGTGGTTCTGTGGGAAAAATTTGCTTTTTGGGGGGTTTAGTTTGGCCAAAAGGTGGTTTTGTTGCGAGGTCAAGCATTTGAATGCTGAGTAGGTTAAGATCTTAAAACGGATTGAAAATTGAAAATATAAAACCAGCACAATTAACAGGCTAAAAACCATGCAATACTGATGCTCTTGAAGAAATGGAGCGCATGAGAAACTTACATGCTGCTTTTTAAAATGGATCAATTAAAAAATTTCTTTGTTATTTATAGTTGTGACTAAAAAGTAAAAAATATTTTTTTCTTTGGCAGTGATAGGTATACACAAGAAAAGTTTCATTGCAAAATAAGAAATGCTGTAAATTTACATAATTCTTTGATAAGAGTTCAAACATTTAAAATCAAACGAGAATATAATTTTAAAATTGTTAATACACATTAAACTTCTTATTTTGCAATGAAACTTTTCGTGTGTATACCTATCACTGCCAAAAAAAACATTTTTTTTTCTTTTTAGTGCATTTCATTTATAAAAGTTATTTATTTTAAAAGTTTTTTTAATTTATTTTATTAAAATGGATGAAAAAGGTCCTCGCAACCACCCTCAAATTTTACAAGTGTTCACTCACAGGCAAACTTTAAAACTTTGTTTTATTCACATCAAAATGAAGTGTTCACTCTATATGAAGAAATGACAGAGTGAAGTACTTAACGAAACCTAACGAAGGTTATTTTTATTCACGCCAAAATAAGTGTTCACTCCAAAAAATGGAGTGAACACTTGCACTCAGTTTTTATTCACACCACCCAGTGTTAAGGCTGAGGCAAGCTGCGGAGCAGAGAGACGTCGAAAGGAAGAAGTCGATGTAGGGCAAGCCTCGAATTGGGCTGTAAATCTATTGAAGAAGAAGGTCCACTAAGGTGGTTTTCGGTGGCTTTTATTACAATGCACGCAAAGTCTGAAATTACTTGCTCAGTACAGGTATTCACATTTATAGTTTTGTGATCCTTTTTTTTAATATGAAAAACTAATGCTCGATTTCACAGTGTTCACTTAAGCTTTCGCTCAGCTTTGAGCTTTCGCTCAACTCATTTTACTGTTTCACAGTAGTGGTTCAACTGTTGAACTTGGTTCAAAATTGATTTGAACTGAGCGACTAAATTTGGGCACTTAAGCCAAAGCTCAGGATATAAGTGAGAGTAATGTCATTAATTTTAGAGAAATCACAGTGAACTTGTGTTTATTTATTGATTTTAATTATAAGTTTGAAGTTTGATTTTTCAATTGTAAAGAGAAGAGAGCATTCTATTACAAAGCATGCCGTAAAGAGTGCGGATAGAAGGCTGCTGTGTAGCTCTAAAGATGGGGAGATTATTTCTTGCCGCTTTGAATGCTTCATTTTCACAGGAACCTGGAGCAAACTAACGGTACCGTACGCTTAGAAGCGAGCTGGATTCAGAAAGGGCCGCTCCTGCATATACCATATGAACACCTTGAGAATCATAGTGGACCAGTTTCCTGGATTACGATCCCCCCCTTTTACCTGACAAAATAATAATATTGATAAACGCTCCATATAACAATTCCAAATGCAGAGTTCCCCACAATTAGGGTTACCATTCGTCAAGATTTCGCCTGATATGTCAGGCATTCTATAGTCTTGTCAGGCTCAGGGCAGGCTTTAGTTGATGTCAGGCTTTTTTATAATTAAGATTTTAATTCTTTTTTCCTTTTGGGTTTTCTTCTTATTACGTTTTCTTTGTTATTTTCCACATTTTTGGTGAAAAATCACAAAAATTTAATCTCAACAATCAACGCCAACTGATATACATTAGCTAAATTGAATGGGATTGAAGCTTAATGTTACGTTTACCTGAAATCTACTCAATATCACTGAAATTTGGCTCTAATAGGGGTGTTCCTTTTCCATTCTTTAGTACTTGCGAGTAAAGCAGAAAAGGAACACTAAATTTGCTAATTTGAGTAAAATCTAAACTTACATTTTTGATGTTATTTTATTTGAATACAAATAAAAGTTTAGAATAATATACAACATAATTTAAATTAATGCGGTAAAGGAGGATGCACATTTTGGTATCCACCTCCAATCGATATGTGTAATACGTTGTTGGATAGATTTTTTTTCAGCTGAATATAAGTTACTATAGCGCCTAGTTCTAAATCTTTGTCCGTTCTGAGTAATACGGTCAGAACTGTACAAAGATAGAGTTTTACATATCACCCCATATTTTTGTAACCGTATAACCGATTTCCATGAATAAGGTACCAATGAGCGCAGAATTCCTCCACCTATCTATGATGGTAAAAGCGATGGTTCTATCTTACTAACTATTAAAGTTATCAGTCGTCAATTTTAGCTCTTGGAAAAAACGTATGGTTAATTACGTATTTTTTGGAGAAAAAGGTAGTTGAAGTTGGTTTTTTGTCGCTTTTACCATCACTTTTTCAGAAGCGTATTTTGTATTAATGCATTCGTTCTTTCCTATTTTCCAAGAGAAGATTTTACAAATAGAAAAAGAAAAAACCTCCATTGTAGAAGTGATATCAATTATAGATTCTGTTTAAACTGCAACCGATTTAAGATTAACTGAAAAATTTATACCAATATTATTAAAATTATCAAAATTATTATTAAAGTTGCAGAAAATGGTGCTAAGACAATTTTTTTAACGAAGAAATTACGAAAATGTACATATTACCTGTAGAAATGGACAGATTCTTTCCAAGAATTCAAAGTAGTAGGCGAAATTATTGTTGAAATCGCTTCGTTTTAGGGTGTAGTTGAATACCCTAAGTTTGGCCACAAATTGGTTGACCGCATAACTTTTGAATTAACTAATTGTGAATAAAATAGGCACTTTTCTATACTTTTTTCAATACTTTCGTTCATGATAACTTTTAGTATAAGATATGCTAAGATATGCTTTGGGAACGTTAATAGTTGTGAAATTTTCTTAAAAATGAGTACCGATAGAGGTCGCTAGGTGCAATTGTCAACTTACAAATACCTTCCAAAGCTTTTAAATCACGTTATTTTCGCTATTTTTTTACTCGAAAACAACTAAACATAGAGGGCTTGAAGATAATGAACAAAAAATTTCAGCTTCACGTTTGAAGTAATTAACGATCAATTATTTTGTTTTAACATTAAGTAACAATGTTGCCATTTTTTGTAAAATCTGTTTACAATTGTGAAACTCATTTATAACATTCAAAAAACTATTGAAAAATGAAATCTCGATGAATTTTTTGAAAAATCGCAATTTTGGCCGATTTTATGAGGTTTTCTTCGCGTTTATATTAATTCTGCACTAAAATACAGAACAGTACAATGTTGTAAATCCTGTAGTTGATTAATAAAAGAAACTAAAGTTACTGTAAGTTATTTTATATCACTTGAATTAAGATTGCATCACTTGATCTTGATAAAGTTTTAAAAAGTAGTTGAATATTAAAATATTTTTTACTTGTCAGGCTTTTTACTCTAAAATCATGCATTTTGTAGTTAAATGTCTGGTATTTCAAAAATAAAAAATGGTAACCCTACCCACAATGGAAAATTATCCGAAACTTTGAGGTGAGCTCAGGAGTACGATAAGGATGTCTACTTTCGTCGTACTCGTTCTTATAGTAATAAGGGCCATATCTTTTCAAAAATCCTTACAACTAAAGATAAAAAACTAGAAAAATGTGTGATTTATCAACCAAAAGCAAAAATTTCCCCAACTGATTCAACCACAGTGGCCTGCAAAATCCAGTGAACTAAGTTCAGCTGAACTGAGCACAAAAACAAACTGTGAAACAGTTTTGACTTGAGCTAAAGCTCAAAATTACTGCTCAGGTTCAGCTGAGCGAAAGCTCAAATCGGCACTGTGAAACCGGGCATAAGCTTAGGAATCACCCTTTGAAATATCATTCCGCGGCAGAGCTGAGTCATATTAGAGCTCGGAAATACTGAACGCAGTAAATCTTTCCATAGTCGAGTTGTCCTATTTATAAACAAATGGAGGAGAGTGGGGTTGTGCCGAGGTCGTGTACTGCGTGAAAAATAGCACGGTTTGAAAGCAAAGTAAACTTAAAGCAAAGCACATATTTTTAAGCTAACTTTGCTGTGTAGACTGTGAAAGCTGTTTGTGTCATTGCTGCAAATGCTGTTGCTTTCAAATTACTTAAAAGCGTTCAGGAGCATACTTGTCAGGCTGCAAATGCTTTGGCTTTAAAATACTTTGCTGTGAAATGCTTTCTGTTTGCTTACAGTTTTTCAAAGCTTTGCTCTCCAAGGCTGCAAAAGCACTCATGGTTCATGGTCCAACGTTATATAGCAAAATGGTATTTTGTGTAGAGGGGTGAAAGCTTTTTTTGTGTGTATGTGAAAGCGTTCGCAGCCGAGCCAGCATGCCCCAGCATTTGTAAGCAACAGCATTCGGAGCAATATGAAACAAAAAGTTTTCACAGCATGCAGCAAAAGGATTGAAAATATGATTGCTGTAAAGCAAAGCGAAGTAAACTGATGTGGTCTTCTTAGCAGCAAAGCAAAGTCAACAGCAATATTAAAATTGCTGCAGCAATTTAAACCCTGAAAATAGGATAGGAATGCTTTTATCTACACAATTTTGTTATGGCTGCTAAACTCCAGCGCTGGCTCAATGAGTCTATGAGGAGATATTTGCATTTCCGATTTGGAATATGTGGTCATTCCACCGCGACCTCTCAGATAAATGTATGCTGTGGACATATGGGTTCTTAGTAGTCATGAGACAGTACTTGTACAGACAAACACACAGGCGTTGAATTGAATACGATTCTTATGGCCCTAGTCAAGAATGTGTTCAATATCCCTATTGGTGAAGTTGCACAGTAGTTCACGATCATAAAGACAAGGTCTGCTCTTCCATTGCCGATGGCTTAAGAGTACCTTAGAAGAAATGAAACTTTCAAAACAGTTATTTAGGGCTAAGTCGACCCTAATATCTTGGAGTTTAGTCAACAGAGTAGTTGATTTCAATTTTTTTAAACAGTATGTAGCAGTTTAAAAGCAAAGTTGATCGCAAATCCCACCTTACTCATCTAGCCTTTCCTGAGCTTAGACCCTCACATAAAACAAGATATTTCAATCAATTTTTAATGGTAATTGCTATTGCGACGTGGTTGAAGGGCTTTCTGTATGGGTTGAACATGAGCTAATCTTCAGGTGGCTGGATAAACTTCAAATTCATTCAGAAAACATCTGTGTGATGCCTTTAGCTTTGTGTTCATACTCTCCGTGCTAAACTATCTATTCGGCCTAGGATTAATAGATTTGCTAGAGTAGGGAATAAAGAAACGGATACAAGTAGCCTGTGTAGTGTTGGTGACAGAGAGAGCGACAGATTTGGCGTTAGCCCTATGGAAACACAATTCCCAGTCATTAGCTTGGCAGAAGGAAATAAGCCACAGTCATTTGGGTTATCAATAAAGCCAGACCTTTGGAGAACTGTGTTGGTTGGAGCTCTAAGATCTCTTCTCTTGGAATTAGAAAGACCCGCCGATTCGGAGTAGCTTTTGTAGTCGATTAATCTCTAAAGCGCCAAACTCTGGTTTCCAGCCAATCAGTGAGAGATTGTGCACATTGCGAATTAAGAGAACATTCCATCCATCCATGCACATTAGGGTGGTCGTTATTTTGGAAAAGTCCCGGTTTTTTTGAGTGCTCCCCTAAATCAAAAGTAGAGGTTGAAAAAATAATTATGACGCAAAAAAAAGTCGAAAAAAAAATTATAAACCGTATAAATTATAAATATGTAACATGAACATCAATCTTGGTCATTCCATATAAAATCAAAGATTTGGGGTAATTTGATAATTTTAAACCGATTCGCTAACTGTAAAATCTCGAACTCTTCGAATGTGTAATCTAAGAGCTTTTTTAAATTACAACAACAATGCCGCGGTTTGAGATGTAAAGAGATGGTTTCGCACGCGCCTCTGAAAGCTAGACAACTAGCGTAATACCCCGGCTTCACCGGCCGAAATGCGCAAGTTCGAGCAAATTAATGTACTGAGCTTCAATTTTTGCCTGAGTTCTCATACATTTTCACATTTTGAAGTCAGGAAAAATAAAGCCTGATTTCGCCCAACAGAACATGAAATCAAGCTTGAAAGTTAAAGCTCGCTCAAAAGAGAGTAATCAACTGGAATAGTGGAATGCCATTCCAGGGAGCTTTTGCATTTCTGACTTCTGGCGAAAAAGCAACAACAATTTCAAGCACGTTGAGTTAAGTGCTTGAAATTGTTGTTGCTTTTTCGCCAGAAGTCAGAAATGCAAAAGCTGGTGAAGCCACTTATGTGGATTGAATTGAATATTATTGAACTCTGGCCGGTGAAGCCGGGGCATTAACAATATTGGAGTGAGCTTCACTTTGAGATTGAGCTTTACATTGAAGTGAAAGTAGGAGCGAGAAATCCATAGGTAAAATAGAGGGCAAAAGTCGCGATACAAAATCCCAGTGATTTGCGAAAATATTACAACAGAATTGCCAAGGCTAAAAATTTTCATGTTTTATAGTATTTGATGTTTAAGCATTTTGGAAATATCACCGGTTGTGGGTAAAGGTAATCCTTGACTCTCGGTTGAAGGTATCCCTCGAATATGTTTACTTGTCTTAAGCCTCGTTCATACGGTGACACTGATGTCGTGGCATTTAATGTCGCGACGTGAATGTCGCAAAAGTGTCATCTATTGAATGTCGCGCTGCCTCGACGTTATGACAATAATGCCGCATATCAAAATTTTTGGCCTAGTAGATAGGCCAAGGAAAAGGTGGATGGATGCGGTTCTCCATATATTGAACTGGAGAAGGTCAGCTAGGAATCGAGACGACTGAAGAAAAAGATCAAAGTAGGCCAAGGCATGAGTTGTGGCTGTAGCTCCAGAAGAAGAAATGGAAGATTTGAACAGGAAGCTACTTACATCATTCATTCACATCCAAATATTAATTGTATCTCGTCTTTTATCCCTGAATTAAACAATATCTAAATGCTTTCTATTTTAAACAAAATTACTCTTCGTCGCACAGTAGAATTTCCTAATTATGGAAATAATTGCTTTTTAGCTGGGTTTTTCTGCTCCACAAGAGGGACGTGCTTCTCCTAATTCTACAGTAGTCAAGGTAGAAAGAATAATTAAAATCAAGTGTAGGGTTTCATGTACGTATATTAATGGAAAAATGGAGGAAATTGTAATTAACTAATTAAACTTCAAAGAACACAGCCATAAAATAATCCTGGTGGAATTGATTATACACTAATTGTTATAAATCTGTACATTTTTATTCCAAAGAAGTTTCAGTAGGAGATACTTTATTATATCTTATTAGAAATTTAATATTAAGTTTTTAATTTAATTAAAGGAGCTCTTTAAAAAAATATTAAACATTTAAACATGCTTTAATCAAATTCCCTTAAAAAAAAGTCCAATAATAACCCTTCAGCAGACAATCACAAGGTAAAATTGTGTTCCGCGAAATAAGACCTTCACGTAGTTAAATTACAGACTTCCCAAATGAATTTACTCCTTCCGGGGAAACTCCTTAAAGCTGTGTGATGACAGTGAATTTCAATTATTTCCCTTCAGACCGAGCAGCGGTTACTTCTTTCCCTTACCTTTTCATTCTTTTAGCCGAGCCAAAATAAGGGAGTTGAACGGTAACACAGCAATAAAGTATTCATTTTATTTACCTGTCGTGCACCCTGTAGTATTCCTGCGGTACATAATCCTGATTCTCACGATTTTCCTCGTAAAATGATTTCGAGCCATGTGAATTTGGTGAATTAGCCCAGTGGGACTGGTACCTGGTGCTGGGGCCATTGTCAGCAGTGCAAGCTGACAAGCTTAGTAGAAGTATCTGTAACAAGAAAAAAAAACCAATAAAAAATACGGGTCTTTGTTTGTTGGTGTAGAAAACAGAAAAGCGCAATATAGAAGGATTTTTGTAGTTTGCCTCGTAAAAGGACATTTCCACCGTTCAGTATATGGGTGATGGGGGGGGGGGCGTGTGAATGGAAACTTTTTGAAATGTTCAGTGTGAGTTGCCGAAAAACGTGAGATGACAAAACCTTCGCACAAAAGTTACCCAAAAACGAACATAAAAAACTCATACGGTAACGAATGTAGAATAATAAACACCTTCTGCAGGACTTTGTGCTATCTGTAGAAACGGTAATAGAACAGTCCGTCGTTGTGGTCTAAGGGCGTGCTGTAGCAAGCGCTGAATATTGAGCATCATTCTCTCTCTCTCTGGGAAGTTGTGCACGGGACAACAAGATACGAGGGAGGGATATCCAGTATCCAGTTCTTGCACATTCCAACCCCAAAGGGATAGTCTCGTACTTGTGGGGAGAAACTTTTGCAATTTTCCTATTTACCCTTCGATTGAAATTATGGTCAGTGAACAAAAGTTAAAGAAAAGTGAGCTAACTCCTTCAAGGATAAAGGATAGTGTGAACGAGGGCGATGCGATGACGGAAGAGGATAAAACTTTCTTATATCCTTGTTTGAAGAGCTCTTGAATTTCTTCGACCATTGGAACAATATTTTCCCTCTGCCATTTTTCTCATTTCCGGAAAATTTCTTCGTCACGACAGTGACCCGCTATGAATGTAATAGTATAGTCGAAACCGTTGCTTGCATTTATAACGACTTCAGCTTCCGTCCACAGCCAATGGTGTAATAGACAATTGCAGCGGCAATATCGACTTAAATAGAAAACTTGAACAATGCCTGTGGCCTATAACGCTATAGCTGTAGATAGAGTGTTTCCATATGCCACTGCAACAAACGAGATCGTCGAACGATTCGTGAGATGAGAGGCGTGAGAAAAATGGGATTAAAAAAAAAATAATAATAATAGTAATAATGGCATTGACTGTGAATAGATGTTGCTGTTCGCTAAGGACAACGTAGGCGATGGCACACTCTATATAGTATAATCACAAAAGTTTTCTGAAGTGTCATCGTTGGCTTGTCGTTTGCTGTTTCATTCGCAGAAGCCCTTTTCATCTTGCTTTCAAGTGGTTTCAACATGTTCAATGGAAGAAGTAGTCTGTTCCGGCTTGGACTTATGAGTTATTTCTTGTAAAAACTTTGTTTAATATTTTTTTGTTGTTGCTGTTTTTGTTGTTGCAGAAAGTTTGTCTATTCTTTAAGATTTTCACTTCTTGAAAAGAGAGAGAATTTCTTTAGAAAAGAATAAAGTTTTCCTTGGATTGCTCGGACTTTATTTAAGTTCGTTGGCCTCTAAATTGAGAACATAAAGTTTTGGTAGCAGGTGAATCTTTTTATAAATCTGATTATTTTTTTTTGTTTTGTTAAAAAAGTTTTTAGTTTCGGAAATGCAATTACTATATTTTTTTGTTGGGTTTTTAAGTAGTTTTTTTAGTGAGGAATAATAATTTGGCCTTGTTGAAATGAAGTTATTGGAGGTTTTTTAATTAACTTGTTTAATTCCGGGTAAACAAGGAATAAAAATGCGAATTTAATTAAATAAAATAAGTATTCAACTATTTTTTGAGTGCATAATAAGAAAAAAAGTGCTGATAATTGGTTTTGGATTTCTATGGTTTCCGGAACTATTGTACTGACGCCATTCGGTAAAATTTCACAAATGAATTGAAACTCCCGATCCACCAGAGCAAAAAGATATAAATAACTAGCTGGGACCCGGTGCGCCTATGCTGCTCCCATAAGCCAATAGTAGTAATCAGGTGATATGAATTTTAATATACAGTAGGAGAGTTTGAAAAAGGCAATTTTTTGGTATTTTTGATTCCAAATAACAAAATATGAAACTATTAGGGATCTGACATTTTGATCGAGACAATAAAAACCATCCATTGACATAGCATTTTTCGAGATATGAATTTTCATACACAGATGAAGTGTCTCAATGAACCGCTTATTTTCTGTATTTTGGATAGCTGGGACCCGGTGTACCGTCATTCGGAATGGCGGCCAACACAAAATGGCGGCAGACATGTAATAGACTGAAAAGCAGATATTTAAGTATTCGATTAGGTTAATTGAATACACGTGGTACACCGCCAATTGTATTCTACCTGTCATGCCCTTTTATTTGACACCCATGTCGGGGGTCGGGGAGCACAATTGCAAAATTCGCCCGCCATCTTGGAACCGACGTCTTGATTTTTTTATAAAATGGTCAGATTGCATTGCCACGCGAACTATACATATGAGCAAAACTTCAGCTCATTCGGAAACCGGAAAGTGGGTCAAATTTAACTTCCAAGATTGTTTTACATAGTTAGTTCCAGGTGAAGCTAATAAAAAGGGTGTAAAAAATACCAATTAGCGCAAATCTTCCAGTCTGCCATCGAATTTATATTTTTTAGTATAATTTAAAACTATTAAACCTAAATTCAGAGAGTAGACTGGCCATTCAGGTAATTTGTGCTCTGGTTCGAAAATCGTAGCGTGATAATGTAGGTGATATACAAAGCTATTCAATTGGGTCTGCCGGGGAAATTAACAAAAATTCCTCGGTCTGCCACTTTTAACGTTTAGTATATATAATAATCTAATAACGGAATAAGTATGAATGAGTTGATATGAATTTCGTCTGTCATCTGAAAAATGTCTTCTTTAAAAATTACTAAAAAATACCAATTAACGTAAATATTCCAGTCCTCCATCGAATTTATATATATAAGTATAACTTAAACCTATTAAACCTAAATTCAGGGAGTAGACCAGATACTCAGATAATTTGTCATTATGGGCTCTCGGTCTATTGGTTCAATTTTCAACTGCGAATTGTTTCTTTTCGAAAAATGAATATTGCGGCAACTTGTCTGGCGAAACCCTGCACCACCAAATACATTACATTTCGCCTAGTTCCTTAAAAATGCTCTTACCTCGTCTATTGCCTATTTTAACTCGTATTCTCAACTCCAGCCTCACGGTATCAAAGTTTCCCTCGACTTGGAACCATGCTTTAATCATACCCATTCCCAAGTGCCCTTCTCCTACCAGTCCCTCAGATTTCGGCCTATCAATATTCTTCCATATCTGGCAAAGGTCCTTGATAAGCTGATAGCTACTCAAATAATTACGTATTGTGAGCGTCTCAAACTTATAAATATAAGGCAATCTGGCTTTCGTAAACACCACAGCCTACTAAACTTCGTTACCATTGTGGATGGCTGAAAATTCCTGTGCGTATGAATTTGCTTAAAGCCCTACCTCTTCATGCATGGCCTTTCCATCTATCCCCCTCTCGATTCTTCTTGCGCCCATAAAGTTGAAGTAGCGTTTAACGATTGTGTACGTTTTGTTTGTTTATGCGGTTTTGACCACATTTAACCCTACTCGAAATCCGTTTTGGGCTACTCGTGACTTTCGTGAATATAGGCTTCTGCGACTGTTTCACGATATCCTACACGAGCGCAAACCTGCATATCTCAACCAGTTTGTGCAGTTTTCGCAAGCCCTCATAAAATAATAATTCTGCGTTTCCGCACGTTAATTGGTCAGCGTTCTTTCCTTGGCTTAGTAGCACAGCTTTGGAACGGTCGCGCTTAATTATTAAATCAAATTTGAATCACCCTAAATTCATATGATCATAATGCATTTTCAAAGTGGCCCGCGATACCATTTGGGTTGGCCACCCATGGCTTATCTTAAAAAGAAAAAGGCTAAGAAAATTGTGCAGATATTATTCAAAAATAAAAAAGAAAAAGGTGGTTTTAGTTGAAATTTTAGTTAAAAAAAACCAAAATTTTGACTTTGACAACTCAAAACTCTGGAAGTTGATAGGGTAGAACCGTCAGTTTTCTGCGTATATTGGTTATTCACAGTTCATAGCTTCCTTGACATCGTCTATATATCTTTTCCTAGGGCGACCTGGTCTCCGTTTTCCTGACGGTAGGTACTTTCCCCAGTACTATCTTTGCCGGGTTCCGTTCCGCACATCGCAGTCTATTTATTTTAATCAATTTGGCAATGTTTTTAGTTTAACTGATTTCATACAACTCTGAGTTGTATCTTTGCCATGCACCTGTATTCCTTTGTAAATCGAACGAAGAATTCTCCTTTCAAATCTTCCTACCAATGCTTCGTCTGCGTTTTTCAATGTCCACACTTCCGAACCATCTAGTAAGACAGATCTTATTAGTGTTGCGTAAAGCTTCAATTTTGTTTTCCTTAATATAGTATTTCTGGACGTTAGGTGCTTGCGTAGATCAAAGTAGCATTTATTAGCCAGTGCTATTCGTCTTCTAATTTCGCATGATGTATCATTACCTTTTGTTAAAATCGTGCCTAGGTATACAAACTCATCTACTGCTTCTATATTGTAGGTGTCGATCGTTATGTTTTGTCTGCTACTTCTGGCGTTTTTTGTGCACATTTACTTTGTTTTGTTCTTGTTTATTTCCAACACGATTTTTTTTGCAGCTTGCTCGAGTGCTACGAAGGTCTCCTTCATGCTTTCAAATGTTCTTCCAAGGATAGCAATATTGTTGGCAAAGGCTAATATTTGCACTGACCTATCAAAGATACCCCCCGATGTATTAATCGATGCATCTCTTACCGCTTTTTCTCGGGCCACGTTGAATAACAAGCAGGAGAGTGCGTCACCTTGCCTTAATCCTTTATTTATTTTAAGGGGTGGGGATAATTCAACATCTATTCTGACTCTACACCTTGCATCTTTCATCGAAATTTTCGTCAGTTCTACTAGGTGTTTAGGTATTCCAAGTTGCTCCTTAGCACTAAATAACTCATTTCGGTTCACACTATCATAAGCATATTGTAGTCGATGAATAACATATCGCTGGTTTGCTAGAATAACGACGCAATTCAAAATTCTGAAAAATTAAACTAAATATGCCAAATTACCAACAATCTTTGATAATTTATTGTAAACAGACGCGCAACGCCGATTTCGCTTCAACTATCGTTAGAAAGATATATCGTTATTATTTATTTGAGACAAAACATTCTCGAGTAATTTATAAAAATATTTAAAAACGTCATTCTCTAAAATCAATCATTTTTAGTTGCGTCATTATTCTCGCAAACCAGCGATATGGATGTTTATGTTAAATTCAGCAGCCTTTTCTAGGGTTTCTCTGAGTACAAATAGCTGTTCTGTTGTGGATCTTCCAGGACGAAAACCGCATTGATACCCTCCTAATATCCTTTCAACGTAAGGTTGTAGTCTATAATAGAGTACACGTGAAAATATTTTATATTTTGTATTCATTAGCGTTATTGCTCTATAGTTGCTACAAGAGAGAGGATCTCCTTTTTTGTGTAAAGGACAAACTATGCCCTCGTTCCAATCATCAGGCATTTCTTTCCCTCGCTACAGCCCAACTTCAGCCTTGGCGTCCTCTATTCTTCTCATCCAGTCGTCTCCATCTCTGGTTGTCGTTCTCCCTCCAGTTCGATGTATGGAAAAGTGACTAGGTGTCCGCTGCACCCACATTCGTCTACCTTTTCCCTGACCCCTTTCCCTGTATACTCCCAGTGAAGACATTCTTTGCTACCCGTCTTTGTGGAAACGCTAAATGTGTCCAGCTCACCGAAGTCTGTTAAGTTTTATGAAAGTTACTAGATTTATCGTTTGAGATTTGATATAACTTATTGTTATAACTAATTCTGCATTTCCCTTCATGATAAATTTGGTCTATTGTGTTTTTTTAAAATTTCTCTTTCGAAGGAGTTAAGCATGCCTTCCATCCTTTGTGTGAGCGCCCACGATTCTCTCTTGTAGTACCAACTGGGCGAATCAATGTCTTACATAATTTAAATTTTGTCTTTCTTGTATTGCCCGAGATGTGAGAAAAAGGTTTTTTTCAAAACACAATTCTTCTACACCTTTCCTTTAGCTCTTCGTTTTTGTTCGCCAGTATGTAAAATTGATCAATTACTTCCAATTCCATCTTATGTTCATCTATCGTCAGGTCGCTTCCTATCCATGTTTTATTCTCCCGCGTATGTTGGCCGTGTTCTTTTAATGAACTGGGTTTTGAGAGCTTTTGAGTTTCCATACAAAAATCGAAAACCCAGCTTTTATCTGGGTTTTCTAGTTCTTTTATCTGGGTTACTGGGAAATTTTAAAATTTCCCTGCTTTCTTGAATGCGGCCAACTTCAAGCCGGAGGAGAAAAGTCATTTAAAAATAAAAACAACATGGAAGTGACGGGAGCAGAATAATAAATTGATCGAAGAAAGTTAAATATTTGTGTTATTTTGAATACTTTTTTAGGTCTAGTATTAGTCAATGCACATGTAAAACTTTGTAAAAAAAATAATAATTGACGTGGAATAAAACTGTTTTGAGTTTTAGTTTGAATACTTTTTTACAACTTTTTTTGAGTAAAGTGTTTGAAATAATCTTGTTTCACTTTAGTTGTTCTTGCTATAAGTTGAATTTGTTGTTGCGTTTTGCAGAAGATGAACAAATCTTGCAAACCGAAGATAGCACCTCAAAAAACTGTGAATATGAGTGGGTGTTCTAGTCTAGTCGCTTAGACTTGACTGTTCAAGCAGGGTCTCGTTAAGCACCTATCGCGAGGCACAGCGAACATGAGGGGGGATTCATCCTTCTCATGGCAAAGCCTCCACGTAGCGTACTCCGCCCTCCCTATCCTCCCTAAGTGATAATTCAGGGCGCAATGTTCGGTAATCAAGCCGGTTTTGTTCAAGCCGATCGACAGGGCACTCTTTACCATTCATTCAGAGTTAACAGCCTCACCTCTTGAAGGTCGTTGTAGGATAGTGGGAGTGAGGGTTAAGAGGCGTTATATCCGAGGATCCGCTATCAGGTTGCAGATAACACCCCATACGACGCCTAAATGGATGGAATTTTCTTCGGGAATCGCGGTGTATAGGTATCTATAAGATCTTGACGTCAATAAATCCACTGGTCCTGGGCCCCTATTCTGTATTACAATATTGTTAAATTCGATCGTTAACAAATATAACAATATGGTAATAGAGAATAAGGCCCCTGAAAATACAGTCCCTTCTAAACCTACATGGCTAAACCTCTGTGTAAACTTCTTTGTCTGGAGATTATCCCGACTCGTGAAAGCTAGAGCTCGTTTCTCCCATACCGGAAACGGGTGACTGAACAACTTCTTTAACTACCCTCCAATAGCAATTACTAACTAACTATTCTTTTTAAAATCATTGAGACAATAATAAATACAAAAAACTTCTAGAATATAATCAATCCAACCAATGTTCCGCTTGAGTAACCCCAAACCCCTAAGCTGTCAAACAACTTCTACCATGACCTGAATAATATGTCAGAGCTGATAGTTATTAAAGAATTATTCCCAAAAGCTGGGTTTTTCACAACAAAAAAAAATTACTTCTTAATCAAAAATTTTAATGTTCTGATATTTAAAAGATTATTTTACACTTAAATACCGCAATACTTAAATACTGCAACCAAATTTTCACACTCCGGCCGGTGACCGGCATGTCTCGATCGTCAGCTTTGGAAGAGGGTAACCAAATCTGCAATTAGCCACTATTTTTTGTTAATAAGTAAATAAATAAAATATTGCATTACTTAACATATACTGTTCCTATATGTATGTGGAAAAAATATTCCGTTGCAATATGAACAGTTAGTCAAACAACAAAGAATCCGCTGTTCCCGGCCCATTCTGTTGGGAATAAGGAAATCCAATAAGTTGAAACTGTTGGAGTATGACTTCGCCATCGTGAGACTGAAATGCTAACTGCTCTATTATTAACATTTCCTGTGATCGTTGGAAGGCTTCCCTTTGGCCTTCCGAAGGTGGTTCTAAGAGATTTCCTTCCCTGTCCGTATACTGTTATCAATTATTTAAGGAATACCTTATTTCAGGATTCATGCATGCATTTTGTCCTTCTAGCGTCTCTGCAATTATTTCTTCTAACAATGATGGTACCGACAAGTCATCAACACCCATAGCCAACGACTTTTTTGTTATAAAATTTCTTGGCTTTTCCACAGCAGATGACAGTTTCAGGTGGTAGATGACAGTTTAAATTTTTTATAAATGTCCTGAAGATAGATTCAGTTGGCGCTTTATAAAATTTCCCTTGCCGTTCTTTTAATGAACTCAAAAGCTCTCAAAACCCAGTTCATTAAAAGAACACGGCCGTTATTAGTTTGGGGTTTTTCATTGTTTCTCAAATCTACTTCTTAAGCTGCTTTATTGATGACAGAGTAGTATTCTTTAACTGCTGTAATTGACATATCTACGATGTTGATGTCATAGGCATATCCGGTCACCAAGGCTTGCAATGCTACACTAAATAACATAGGAGCGTTATATCGCTGCAATTCAAAAGTTCATATTCTAGTACCTCCACCGTAATGTAGTAGTATGTTAACAAGAGGATTCTGGAACTATTTCTATGTATGAGTGTATCAGTGTACTGTGTATGTATGTGCGTATATGTATATGATGTGCATCTGTGCTTCCGCCGCCCACACTTTAGGAATTTCGAAGCATCAGCTTTTAAGGGTCATGTCTTCGCTAGGATGAAAGCTTTTTTGTAGAGGAAATTGTCATTGGGGAAACTTTGGTATCGTTTGCGGTAACTCATGTTATTTCTTTTCTTTTATGAGCTTTCTTTTTTGGTACTCGCCTCCACCTCTTGTGTTAGTGTTTTTGTTAAGCTTTTTCGCACATGCTGCTTTATTTCGCCATTCGTCTTTATTCTGGTATATTTTTTTGTTTAGTTAACTGGTATCTTCATGAGTCATTATCCAATGACCAACGAAATTGTTTATGTAAATCTTGATTGTTTATATAACGGATTCAAGCAATGAAACACGTTTAGACATGTCGTTGTTGAGTCATTAGGTTAGTGTTTTTTTTAAGCGAAGACACAACCCATATTCTTAAAAGCTGATGCTGCGAAATTCTCAAAGGGTGGATGGCGAAATGCAGTCACACATATGCATATACGCACATTTACACATAAATACACACTGATAAACGCATACATTGAAAGTGTCCCACATCCTCCTTGCTATATTAACTAATGTTTTTTTCCACAAGACAAAACTAGTGCGCTCGACACACTCTCACAGCTTTAGGTGCCTTCTTCTTGAGCATTCCCCAACTTCTATGAACCTACTATCTCCTCTATTCGTTTCTTAAAACTAAGCCCACTTTTACTAGGTACTACTAGATATTGCACCAAGCCGATTACGTCATGACTAACTGGTAGAATACAATGGGCGAATCCCTTAGCTTATTTCTCTCACATAAAAAACATATTGGAAAGTAAAAACCAGATTTAAAATTTATCACTCCATTCAAGGCAATTCTCTAATCTTCTCATAGATATCCACATGGTACCAAAAAACTCCTAAAAACTTTCTGCAAAAGGAATAAATCTTGCCTATTATTACCAAACTTGCTTTACGATAACACTTCATAATGATTCCCCTGAGCAAAATGAAACTTTATCATTAAAAATTCCCCAACAAA
The DNA here is from genome assembly GCA_963855945.1 of Thereva nobilitata. NCBI lineage: Eukaryota > Metazoa > Arthropoda > Insecta > Diptera > Therevidae > Thereva > Thereva nobilitata. The sequence continues at coordinate 49,908,542 of OY979694.1, read as the reverse complement.
AAAATCATTATCGTGACGCTCCTGCCTTATTTAAACGAACCTATAAAATTACTTCCTTCCATTTACATCATTCATCTCAGTTCAAAACAAGCGTCGACAATGCTCCTTCCGCTTTAATCATCGCCTTCCTGGGGAACTAATTGAGTCCTTGACGGAATTTGCTTTGACATCTTAACAAAACACAAATCTCACCTTTGTGCAGCAGTCGTAATATTATCTACTTATTGTTGGCAACTTGACTTGTTGTTAAAAACATTTTTTTTCAAGTTCGTTAAAATGTTGTGCTTACTTGCACCTGAATTTGATTTCTCTCGAAAGGTAGATGCTATAGAAGAGGGAAGTGGACTTGTAAACTTTAACTATACGTAGCCGAACGAACTTCATGAAAGTCCTTGACATAGTGATAACAACTACTGCGAATGTCATAGACTTTTCTCAAGTTGCCTTTTGCAATTGGGACGAATAACCTTTACTAGTTTCGCTGCCGAGTAGCTTGTTACTATTGCAATACGAGAGAAGTTCTTGTTACCTGTGGAAGTGCATACTTATCGAGTAAAGTTAGTTTTGCGAGACTTCTCTTTCTGACGGCGTCGTGTTGAGTTCTTTTTAATTCTTTTGATATTTTTTTATATACCTTTGATGGAAAATTGAGGAGTTGCTTTACTAAGTTACCACTGGATGAGAATTTTAAAGTTTTTTTATCTAAGTTTAGTACGAAATTTTTTCAAAGATAAATTGAAAAGCCTGACATTTTGCTGGAGAAATCTTGACAGGAGCTTATACTCGTATTTCTTAAGTACATTTAGAGGAAATGTAACGTAAGGTTTGCTGGTAATTCATCGAAATTGAAAGGGTTTTATGTGACGTTATTTCTACGATATAATAGAAAAATCTTTTAAGACTTTATTTTTATGTGCAATTTATTATCCAGAAATGGTTATAGAGGAAAAGAGTTTCCTAGTGAGATTTGTAAGCTATAACCCTCAAGATATGATATAACAAATACAACGAAATGCTGTGATTGAAATCAACTACTAATATAAAATATCAATAGGACTTCGAAAAGTTTTCAATAATTTTGAAATAAACAATTAACAATGCAAAAGCTATGAGTTCAAGTGAGAGAGGCATAAATAAAAGTCAACTATTCCCCGGCTGTAGAATATCGCTTGCTGCTTGAAGTTTAACTCTTTAATAGAATAGTAGGCAATACAAAATAAAAGGGTTCTATCTCTCAGTGCTAGTCTTGCCCATAAAAAATAAATCTTCTCCTTCAATGTGTTGCTTTATTATTATTATTATTATTATTTATTTGCAACGTATGTACAAAGATAAAAATCTTATTTTAAGTACATTAATTAAAAAGAATGATACATAAAACTACGGTGACAATGTTAAATAAAAAAACAAAGCATTAAGATATGAAGTATAAAATAAAAAAAAACAAAACTACTTATATATATAAAAAAGAAAGTTACGCATTAGAAAATTAGCTAATAAAAAAAATAGAAAAAGAAACAACAAATTCAAATATAACAGTATAATGCAAAACAAAAAAAAAAAGAGTAATATAAAAAAAAAGTCAAATATTCATGCTTTAATCCGTCCTATTAGTAATTAAGTCAAAAAGACGCCTCTTGAAAATGTTCCCTGAATCGATACGTTGTAAACCGACTGGGAGGGAGTTCCATAACAGAGCTGCGGTGACAAAAAAAGAACGCTGTCCAATTAAAGTGCGGAAACGCGGAATAATCAAATTGTTGTTTCTGACCGATTGTGACAACTGAACAAACTGGTTAAGGTACGCAGGTTTGCGTTGGTGCAGTATATCGTGAAGTAGGCGCAAAAGCCGAAATTCGCGATAATCACTAAGGGAGCAGCCCAAGACGGAATTCGAATAGGGCGAAATGTGGTCGAACCGACGTAAGTTATAAATAAAGCGTACACAATCGTTAAAGGCTACTTCGAGCTTTCGAGCGCAAGAGGAATCAAGAGAGGGGAAAATGGAGAGGCCCTGCATTAAGAGAGGCAAAAGTAAGGCTTTCACCAAATACAAACGGACAGCCCTTTTTAGTAAACCACAGTGGTATCTAAGTTTCGAAAGTAGCCCATATGTTTTGCCAATAATGAAATTGACGTGGTCGCAGCAGGTCATACTACTATTCAGGACAACTCCAAGATTTCTGACTTTAAAAACGCAAACAAGAGGAACCCCATTTAAGGAAATTTCTGGGAGGTCGGATTGAGAAATCTCAGAGTGAGTGAAAAAAATACAATGTGACTTCGATGGATTTAGCTGTAGTAAGTTTAGTGTTGACCAGCTTGAAACACTGTGCAAGTCAGCCGCAATCTTCTCCACACAATTATGGATTTGATCTTTTGGCGCAGAGAAATAAAGCTGCACATCATCTGCATACATATGAACCTTAGAATGCTTTATTACTAGAGGAAGATCATTAATAAAAACGCTAAACAAAAGTGGCCCAAGAATAGAACCTTGAGGAACTCCAGAGCTAAGTAAAGAATTGGTGGAACTAGAGTCGCCGAGTTTAACTTTTTGCGAGCGGTTTGTTAAAAAGCTATGCAAAAGTTTAAGAGCAGTTGAAGACAAAGAGACTTGCGAGCAGAGTTTTTGCAAGAGCAAAGAGTGATTGACGCTATCAAAAGCTTTAGAAAAATCAAGTAGCAACAGACAACAAATTTGACGTTCATCAAGAGAATTGCGAATATCATTTGTGACTTTGAGGAGCGCTGTTTCACAGCTGTGATGTTTGCGGAAGCCAGATTGCCATTCACTTATAAATTGAAGTTGTTCACAGTACTCAAGGATTTGAGTCGCTATCAGTTTTTCAAAAACCTTTGCCAGGAAGGGTAGAATACTAATGGGCCGAAAATCCGATGGAACAGCAGGAGAGGGGCACTTGGGTATGGGAGTAATTAATGCATGCTTCCACAAAGTGGGAAACTTCGAAGCCGTGAAGCACGCGTTGAATATGTGAGTTAAAATAGGCAGCAAGCAAGGTAATAGCATTTTTAGAAATCGTGGTGAAATATTATCGCTACCAGTGGCTGTAGATTTGATAGAATTTAAAGCAGAGACAACTAAAAGAGAATCAACGCAACGAAAACAGAAGCCGCCCGATGAAGGTGTATGAGAGGTAGTAGTCTGCACTATCACTTGGTTGGATATAAAATGTTGGTTGAGGCTTTCAAGGCTGAGGTTGTGAGCAACGGGTTCATTTTTAGAATGGACACCCAGATTGCGTAGATTTTTCCATACGGTTTTCAAGGATAGAGATGGATCAAGTTTTCTAGCGTAATAATTACGCTTGGCTTCTTTAATTTTTGCAACGATTAAATTTCGAAGTCGTTTAAAAGATCTTTTTGCTGAAGCAGTTTTTACTCTTAAGGACCAGCGATAGACGAATTCTCTTTCAATAAGAAGCGATTTAATCTCTGGAGTAAACCAAGGTTTGGACTTAGCTGATAAACTTTTACTTCTCAGAGGAACAAACTCATCGTAGAGATCAAGGAATATCCTGTTAAACTCTGCTATTTTGTCATCTACATCTGCCAATGCGAAGATGCTGGACCATGGTAGACAAAAATATCTTTGGAGAAGACGTTCCTGATCAATGTTATAGTAGTCACGATAAGTAATTGTTTTCACAGATGGAGGGTTGACATTAAAACTATGGCACACGAAAATAATATCATGATCCAGGTAACTAGGTGCAGAGATTTGGTTTTGGAAAAGAATAGCGCTGGTATCGTTTGTAAGGAACACATCAAGCAAAGAGGGTATCCTACAATTAAAATAAGTAGGGATCACATTAATCGCCTCTAAACCAAGTGAATGCATGATGTACCGGAATGAGCTTTGTACAGTATTCTGTTTCAATAAATTAACGTTAAAGTCACCTCCAACCAGTATATTTTTATACAAACTGGATAGGTGCTCGAGACTTTCGGTAAGTTCTTTAGCGTTAGCAGGGCTAAATAGGCCCGGAGGAGAGTATACACACACAAGAAGGAGTTTATCGGTAGCATTAGAAATTGCAACACAGAGAAACTCGATTCCCGGTTGCTTGGAAAATCCAACTACTTTAGCTACTAAGTTTTCTCGCAAGTAAATTGCAACTCCTCCGCCAACGCGTCCTTGTCGATCATTGCGGAATAATTTGTAACCGTCAATGGATACGTTAGAGGAGGGAATAAAAGGGTTAAGCCAACTTTCACATATAAAAATAGCATGCAGTCCAGAGTTTATAAATATTTCATTCAGCTCTCCAATTTTCGGTCGAATGCTTCGCGAGTTTAATAGGCAGGTATTGAAACCTGAATATTTCGAGCTAAAAATTTGGACTAGCGTTCTCACCTTGTCCTCGCAACTAAAATTGGATGGCATTTAAAAAGAATAACAACACGAAACAATGAACATTGACAAGAAACGAGGGTCGGCAACGAAAAACGAAGGACGAAAATTTAACCGCGTAAAAGCATGAATACATAACGAACAGTGTAACTAGAAAATTGATAGACTACAGTAAAAATTAAACCAATATAATAGAATTAAAAGGTAATAAACAAAAAAAAAAAAAATTAAAAATAAACAAATAAAAATAAATAGAATAAAAATTGAAAATAAAAATTGAAAATAAAAGCGAAAACGTCAGACGCTAGCACTGCGTGGCTCCAGTGTCTCTATCGATGGGCATTGTAGTTGCCTTGTATCACGCACGATAACAAAATTATCGTCTTTCTTCCGTCTGATCCTCACAAGGCCATCCCTGGTTGAAACAGAATACAACAATCCAAGCCTGCGAAGTTTTAAAGCCAAGCTTCCAAGGCAAATGTGGAAATACTAAGCTTACTTAGTATTAATGATGGAATAGGATAAGGTCAAACTCCAATGTACGCTTTGCTTGATTTGCTGCTTTGATTTGCTTTGACATAAGAAATAAACCAATGCTTTGTTATGAGGCAAAACCAAATGCTAAAGCGCTAAGGCAGAGCTTTCACATATCAAATATAAAAAGCTCTGAAAACCAAAGCAAGCAGTCTGAGCTTTGTTGATTATGATTGCAAACGCCAATCAAATTGACAATCTCTTATGCGAGGAATGGGGACATCTTGACCTTTCAATGCTCCTGTCAAGATTGTTGCTTCTACGACCTTGTTCATTAATTTTTTTTAATGCAAGCCGCGTGTCCTTACAAAGGCTGGTTAATAATTCGCAACATGATAATTGGCACGCCTTTTTTCAATTGCGTCACTAGATTGCAGAAGTTATGAGACAATGAAAGTGTGAGTTCGTAAACGCAGGACTGCAGTCATTCTGCCGTACTCAGCAATTGGAAGTCTGTAACTGAATTCTGCAGAATGACTGCAGTCCTGCGCTTTCGAACACGCACAAACTCATCCTGAGTTCAAATCAACCGGCATCTTTTTGTCCCCAATTTCCAGCAATTTAAGTGACTCAGCTGATCGATCGTTTTGCAGCTGGACACGCATATCTGTAGTTAATTTCAACGTCTTCACACGGGGCCACAAAGCGCAGTATTTCATACAAGCTTTTATTTCGTTCGCTGGTGTCGATCGAGGTCAACTATACTCACAAAATGAATGCTATGGTAAACGACACAGCTCAATTAATTATACCGTAATGTCACACATAATAACACAGACCTACAAATTAAACAATTTTTTTCCTTTTTCGTGTAGTGTATGTAAGAGCACACTACGAAAAACACTGTAATACAAGCTAATTTAAATTATGACAGTTGTAATAAACAGGGGGGCACCCGATTTGTCACTTCTGCCAAAACCCGAGAAGAGTCACTGCAGACGAACACCTAGCAGCTCTGTTAGCAAGTCCTAATCCCACCTCCCCGCGGTGCCCCCTGGGGTACTTCTTCGGAAGGAACTAACGGGAGACGGTCGAATGGCGAGTTCTCTCCGCCACGAAACAGAGTTTTAAGTCGGTTGGGCTGAGGGTTAGCAACCCGCTCCCACAAAACACACAATTGCTACGAATCGGCAAACATTGCCTCGGAACCGGACGGACAACACGACGACGACTTTTGCTTTTCGAAACAGGACACGAATCGGATCATGGAATGTGAGAACTCTGCTTGCTGATGGATGGCTGGATGAAGTGCTCAACGAGATGAACCGCTATAAAATCAAGGTCATGGGACTCAGCGAGACCAGATGGCCCGATGCGGGGGAACATATCTGCCCAAACGGTGAGTCCTTCTTATATTCTGGAAGAAACGAAACTGAAAATCGTAGGAATGGCGTTGGCGTAATACTCACCAAGGAAGCCAGGTCCAGCCTCATTAGCTGGTCACCAGTTTCTGAGAGGATTATTACCGTGCGCCTACGTACCAGACTAAGAAGTACTACGATAGTCCAATGCTACGCTCCAACTGAAGACGCAGACGATGACATCAAAGACGAGTTCTATATGCGACTGAATGAGATTTTTCGCTCTATTCCAAGGGGAGACATCATTGTTTTGATGGGTGACTTAAACGCACAGATCGGCCCCAACAACACCGGCCTTGAAAACACAATTGGAAATCAAGGCCTAAGCCAAGATACCAATCAATCCAAGGGATTGTTAGACCGCCTTAAGGACCTCGACTACGCGGATGATATCTGTTTGCTGGCCCACAGACACCAGGACCTCAGAAACATGTTAAACAATTTGGCAACAGAAAGTAGTTCAGCAGGCTTAAGGTTAAATCCGACTAAAACCAAAGAAATGCGGATAAATGCAAAGACCCTTGAACCAACAGCGCTAAATAACCGTGACGTGGAACTGGTAGATAAATTCTGTTACCTTGGTAGTATTATTACCGAAACCGGCGGTACAGAAGAAGACGTCAGTTCCAGAATAAATAAAGCAAGAAGCGCATATGCATGCCTGTTTCACATATGGAGATCAACAGAGATCTCAATTAACACCAAATTGCGGCTGTTCAACTCCAACGTTAAGGCAGTTCTTTTGTACGGTTGCGAAACATGGAAAGTCACCCAATTCATCACAGGGCGCCTACAAGTTTTCATCAACAGATGCCTACGTCGTATCCTAAAAATCCGCTGGCAAGATAGAATTTCAAATGAAGAACTATGGCGCCGTGCCGGCCAAGAAAGGTTAGACGACCAAATCAGGCGAAGGAAATGGAATTGGATTGGCCACACCTTGCGACGCGAAAACGAGAATCTAGCCAAACAGGCCCTCGACTGGAATCCGCAAGGAACCCGTCGAGTCGGAAGACCTAGAACAACGTGGAGGAGAACCCTATTAGCAGAGGCCGCAACAACCGGGAGATCGTGGTCAGAGCTGAGAGCTGTCGCGCAAAACAGAGTCCGCTGGAGGGCAACTGTTTCCGCCCTATGTCCCATGAGGGATTAAAGGAGCAATTAGTACACTGAGAAAAAAACAAAAATTGTACCAAGTCCGCCAAGGAATTGGAGTAAGTTCAGTTTCACCAAATGAATAATGCTTTATACCAATCTTAAGTATGCTAAAGCAAAAGAATGCGTTTTTTTGAGTCAATTCCGCGGCGGAGTTCCTATTGAAAACTTTACGCAGTTGGATTTATTGCGGTTGGTTTGAGGAAAGGGCATTTATTTTTTCAATTAATAAAATGTATTATTTGTTTAAATTTTAGTCTGTAGCTGACACAATAATTTATGCATACTAAGATCTAGCTAAAAGAAACAACTCGTCATAAAAACTGGACCGTTTTTTTTTTATTATCGGGACTGTCACTGTCGCCGCCTGATTACCTGTAGAGGTAGACGTTTTTTTGGTTGTTTGCTATTTGTAACTACCCCTAATATAATCAACAATGGCTGTGTCCAACTTTTTTTCTTCAAAATGTTAGTTGACTCCGTGCAAAGATCCCGAAGACAGGTTCGAGTGGAATTTCCAATCAGTGAAGTGAAAAATTAAACAGTGAAACAGTGGATTATTATTGTGAAGTAGGGCGATTGATGTGTCTGCTTGTGTATAGAATTTGCAACATGTGGAAACTTTTTTTTATTTGCGTAGACAAATTTTGATGATGGCTGGTGGGCAAACTTGGGATATTTAATTAAATGGAATTTGAAGGGCTTGTCAATTCGTTTAAAGGTAAATATATTTTTTTAATGCAATAGACTTTTAAAATACTATTTACAATTATATTTTAAACATTAATCTGTTATATACAAATATTTTGTTTTAGATCAAAAAATTACTATAGATCCTATAAAGCTGCTAACTGGACTCACAATAGCAACTCTTATTCCCGTAATCGGTTATAAGATTGATTTCATCGCTAAGTGGTCAAGGTCAGCTTCGAAAAGTTAACCATATATCCAAATCGTAAGTTACTTTGCACAATATACACATTTTTTGATTTTATAAGAATACTTTTTTTTTGAATATTTGATTTATTTTAAAGGTAAATGAAAGCAGAAATGGTGAAAGGTCAGTAAGTATCATCAAAGTTGATGTCCTTTCAAGAAAATCATCACCAGGAAAGCTTGAAGGTCAAATCACCTTAGTTTTAAAAAAAACTTTTGTATATAATATTTCTGTAAATAGTTTTTTCAAAGAAAGTTTATTATAAAATATAATAATATATAATATATAATATATAATATATAATATATAATATATAATATATAATATATAATATATAATATATAATATATAATATATAATATATAATATATAATATATAATATATAATATATAATATATAATATATAATATATAATATATAATATATAATATATAATATATAATATATAATATATAATATATAATATATAAATATATAATATATAAAATATATAAAATATAATATAATAAAATATAATAATAATAAATTATTATAAATATATCTTCTGTTATTTATTTGCATAAAAAAATTATCATTCACATAAATCTATTAATAAAATACTTTTAGTGATTATAGTAATAGAAAATTTCGATTTATCGAATCCCGCTCGAAATAGAACCTATTGAGAGAGATCATTTGATGGACCGCAGATTTTATCGACTCAAACATTTTTAACATCCCTTCAAAAGCATTTTAATTTGAATGAAATTTTTCCAAAATTAATCGAAATATAAAAATATTCAAATCAAATGCTCAGTGATGTTTCTTAATCATCTATTGTACTTCATGTAATGTCGTATAACATAAAATCAACGGGGGTATGTTATTTAACGAATTCCGGCGGGTTTCTCCCAATTCCTCACGGAATTGACACCATTGCGTTGTCAACTACGCCAGGAAGTTGAGTTAACCCCTATGCTGATTTCGGCGTATCCAATTCCGTAGCGGAGTTGGGTTAAGCGAGAATGATTTGAATGCACATCTCCTTTTTCTCAGTGTACATCTTTCCTAATCCGGGAATGTCTTTGCAATAGACGAGATCTGCATGTTCCGCAAAAAATTGTGAGAATTCCTTCTCTCTTTTCTGGTACCAGCAGAATGAAGTTTTTCTGTTGTAATCTTGAACCAAGAAGTTCCGCGTCATCTTTAGGTAGCCCTAAATCTTTCGTCAAATCATCCAATTCTATCTGATTAAACGGTTGTGGTTGAGAAGAGAGCTCAAAATTATGATCTAGATTTACCTGGTCTTGTAGGCAAGAACTTTCAGATGCATAGTATAAGTATAAGATTTTTTGTTCTTTCTCATTTTAAAATTGCCAAAAGCCAAACATTGATGATCTTGCGTAGAAAAAAATTTTTTTTCCATCTTTATCTACTAGGGGTTAACTCAACGAAATTGTAGTTCTGCTGACCCTTCGTAGAAAACGCAATCTTCAACAAAGAAAAAATGTTTAAAAGCAAATAATTTAAAAAATGGCTAAAAATGGTCAGCTTTGAATGGTGATTTCTCGGTCACCGTTTGTCGTACGGAGATTTAAAAAAAGAGATTTCTTCGTTTTTTCAAGACCTTTCTTTTCTCTGAACATTTATGTATACCCAGGATGCCGTAAAAAAGTTATAACCGTATTAATAAAAAAAAGAAAAAGGTGTTTTCGAAAAAAATTAATTTTGTTTTGCGATTTTTTTTTGAGTTACACATGGTAAAAAAAATAAAAAGCCCATATCGATGGGAAATTTAATTTTCTACAAAAAAGTATTTTAGTAAAAATCTCGAATTTCGCTTTGTTTTCGATTTATTTCGAATAACCTGAAAAAGGAGTACTTCGGGTCGGCGCTCAAAAACGCACCCCTGAAAAATGGGGCACTTTGTGATTTTAACATATTTAGGTGTTCAACTAACATATTAAACAATAAAAACCCTTTAACGAAATTTTTCCTTCCTACCTTTGATTTTTCCATAATTTTATCAGTCTAAATTATGAATAATAGAAATGCAAGTTCCTCAAAATTCTGACGTGATGGAAACTTTTGACTATTTTCCCGTAATCAGCACCCAAAAATATAGAAGAAACAATACTTGAACATTAAAAAGGTTTATCGTTGTAGGTCTGTGTAACTAAATCAAAATGAAAATAAATCGAAATTTATGAAAATTCAATTTAACAATGCAATCGGAAACATTGAAAGTGCTAAGTGTAAGCAGCTGTCAAGAAGCACGCTGTTCGGTATGCGCAATTTTTAGTATTGCGTGTGTTGCTGTTACCTTTACAGATGGCGCTCCCATTGCTGTAAAATATTTAGTACAGCGTATGTTGCTTTAACGTCCAACAGGTGGCGCTGTTTTGGCCGGTTACAGCTAGAAGGTATATAAGAATACGCGCTTATCAGTGGCGTAGGTAGCTTTTTCCGATGGGAGGGGATATGACAGTATATTTTGATTGATCGGATTTTCACAACTTAATGCATCAGAACGGGGTCTTTTCGCGGTTGTTTCTGACGATAATTCTGCATTTCTATGGTTTTCACCGTCTCAAGACTTGCCGAATGGTTTTATTGGCAGTAAAAATTTCTTCATTCCGAGATAATAAACAAAACAATTTCAACACACTTTTGCAATTATAAACTAGAATAAATTTGACAGTTGAGGAGTGTCTGTTCAAAAGGGCGTATTTCCATCATAAACAAACTTTACAGAAATCGAAAAAAAACTGCCTGTTCCTCTAAATAAAATGCTAAAATTGTATTTAAATGCACATTCATGCACTATATTTTTTGTAATTATTTGTTTAGAAGTATGCCCTTTTGATCGGGATTTTGAGAAATACGACCTTTTGATTAGTTACTTCAAGAAATAAGCCTTTTTGAATAGAATTTTTGGAAATACTTGCAGTGAAGTTTTTTGGGGCTCTGTCAAAAGCAAAAATCCTTTTAGCACGATTTTTATGTCCACCTATCCACTCCTAGTAAAACTTTGAGCCAAAATTAAATGTGTTATTGTGTTAGGGCTCTAATACCAAAGTGCCAAAGTACCAAACTACAAAATAAAGCCAACTTTAACATCAAAATTTGCTAATATCTTAAAAAATAAAGACCGTAACACAAAAATTGTTGGACATTATTTATAGGAAATTGTCCGTGCTTTCCAATTTTGGAAAAAAAATATTGACTAACTACTTATTTTTGGGGGAAAAGGTAGTTAAAGTTGATAATTTTGTTAAAAAAACAAAATTTTGACTTTGATGACTCATTACTCTGGAAGGTGGTAGGGTAGAATCTTCACTTTTACATTTTTAGATAGGTGGGAGTATTCTGCGTGCAGTGCGGATTGTAGTTTTTTTTAAATAAAATATTTTAGTACGGTGAGAGTATTTTTCTAAAAAAACACACTTCCTTATAATTCATTAACTAAAGCTGATATAAAAAACTGATAATATATTTGAAATCAGCGTCAAAAATTAGTTTAGAATGATGTAAAATATTCCATGCAACAGTCATGCTGTTGAGCAGTGTTATAATTGGGCCTTCTTTCGCTTACAGTCACAATTATATATGAAACGAAAATTCAGATCGTATTTTGAGGTAAACCTTCTTTTGCTGAGGGGTTTCCGGTTATTCGATCATACTGAAATTTTGCACACAGCTTCAGTTGCGATGACAATATAATATAGTATACTCAATAGATCCAATATGGCCACCAAAAAAATGGCGGATTGCCGTTTGCTTCCCAAGATGCAGAAATACGCCCTTTTAATTAGAATCCTAATTTTTTGGAATTTTTTATATGGAAAGTACGCTCCATTTGAATAAGGTTTTAGGCTCATTCGATGGACTTTTATGCCATATTTTCAAAATAATTTTAAAATAAAAAAAAGTTGAAAACGGAAAAACTAGAGTAAATTAATGTTAACGCTCCAAGGAACGCCTTCGAATTATTGATTCGCCAGAGTGTGCTGTGTGTTGTGCTCGATAAAATTGTATCGAGTTAGAACAATGTATGAAGTGCAAAGCTTCCGCGAACTTATATATTAAAGTTTATCATAATTTTGCCCGTAGAATCTTTTCTTGAACTTTAATATTTTTACTGACTCGGCAATTTTTATAAACTTCAAAATATTAAGCAGGAATTAAACTGACAATCAAAGCCAAACTTTAGTCATATTTTTTAGGAAGCTTATATTCTGATACTCGACTACATTGAAAATTATTCGAAATATTAAATATTGAATAAAATATGCTCATAGCTAATAGTAATTTCACCCAAAATTGGAAAAACGATTGATATTATTTTATATATTATTGATTTATTATAACGTTAAAATTTTGAGTATTTAGGAACCGAGGTGTCGCTATTGGCTCATTGTATTTACTTTACATGTGCTCGATGTGTCCACAATTATAGTGAGGGTCCTTTTCGTGGCTCTTGATTGGTCGGCCTGCTCGAAACGCGGAAATTAGACAATACTTAAATGCACAGCCGTCACAAAAACATATCTAGATGATTTTTATATACATAATTGCGCAAAAACAAAATTGCACATTACATAATTCCAAAAGAGGTGCTGGTGCTTAAGAAATTTCATGTATACTTAAATACGTAGATACGAAGACTTTTATTCAATTCTATTATAATTTTCGTTGGCTCATGGGGGGGATTGATCCCCTTGATCCCCCCCCCCTATCTACGCCACTGGCGCTTATTCGAATGCAACGTTGTGTCGAAATTTCAAAGTAATCAGTGAAGAAATTCCGGAGATGTAACATTTTGAACAAACGAATATTTACATTTTTATTTATATATTTGCCGGCGTTCTGAAAGTTTATCCAAATGGAAATGAAGTCTTCTCTTTTTGAGGTGAGGTAGTCTTCCACTACCATTTGGACACGCTCAAAACGTGCGCACTTATTCCCATCAAGGAAGTTTTGCAGCGACCTGAAAAGATGGTAGGATGATAGTGAAATATATCAGGAGAATATGGGGTGAAGATAAAGTTTTCCAATCTAACTCTGCATTTTTTTGTTAAGTCTATTTCCTGATAGTACCTACTGCATTTATTTAAAACAGCAAATATTTTAGGACAGTTTTTAAGCCTTGAAAACCTTTTTATCAAATTTATCATAATGTTGAAGGAAGGTACAAGAAGAGGTATAACTAGACCACACGCGTAGGTCTGGAAGGTTGGTTCGACGAGATGTTGACAACCTGTGTGGGTAGAAGAGAAGATATAGAATCCATTGAAAAGGTATTATAACTGAAATACCTTATGCTGACCTAGACTCAGCTCAGACCTTTGTTTCGTCGCGCACACAGTCGTGTTCACGCTTGCGGAACCCGGCCCCAGGGACTATTAACAAAACTATGATCTATGGTCAATGTGGTCTACTCAGACAGGCGCATTCAAGAAAGGTGGACGGGGACACAATAAATTGGCACTGAAAAGGCAATGTTTTGTAACGTAGGCACTTATCAGTATGTTTGGAGTAACTTTAGTTCCAGCCTATCATATTTAAATTACGGATCATGTCTTACATCTTAAGCTTCCAGCCCTCGCCCATTTGTTGTTAGAAAGGGTTACAATTACACGATATCTGATTCTGATCTTACTCAGAACCTGACAATTGGCTATGGCAGTGGGCGTTGTATGTGATTCCCAATTAGGCAAGCATCTGTTATGATCGACATGATTTTGGTGGTGCAATTCCGCAGCATCTTCTCCCGAAAGAAATCTAAGCTTGTTGCAGGAAGAATTGTGTAGGTGGACAATTTTTCGGAGGGAGAAATCTGCAGCGCCCACATTGGACTCTGATTTAGAGCCATTTGGTTGTAGGACTACGCCAAAGATTTGTCTGGCTGGAAGTTTTCCTACACCTATTTGAATCTGGACATGAAAACCTGAGCTGAAATTCAGTTTCGATGTCTTGTAACCAGATGGCCCATCAACCAAAATTGGTGGTAGAAAGCGCCGAAGCAAATATGATCCGGACAACGATATGCCAGAGCTACAAAATCCTAAGGCTCCAGGTCCAGATGGTATACCCACAGAAACCTTAAATTATGTTATGGGAGAAACTATGCATGCCATGTCATACAAACTATGGAAAGCAAAAAGATCGAGGAAAAGTGACTTTTAGGCACAAATGTTCTAGTCCAAGAATAGGTGAGTTGATGAACTACAAAATCACAGTTAACAATATACTATCAAATATATGCAAGCCAAAGTAGGAGATTCCAAGGAAGAATTTAGAAAGAATAGAGCGACAATAGATTATATAACGGGTGATTCATTTAGAGGTACTTTTTTTAGTAGAGATTTTATGACGGATCACGCGTGGGTTGATATTTTTGTTCAGAATTCTTTGACATTTCATCGGCACAGCGACTACAAATTACTTAGTTGTATTATCACGATCATTGTTAGTTGTACTACCACATTGTATTATGTGCGCTTAGAGAAGCTTATAATCCACATAATCGGCCTACCGAACGCACAATTCGCGATACAATTTGGCTTGTCATATGGAACAACTTAGCATATTTTACGTAAGGATCTGCTTCAATCATGCAATGCAACTTGTCCAGGAATTGGAGTGTTTGGGCTCTTGAAAGAAGATTCACTGTTTTCGACCAAGATCTGGTTCAGTTATGAGGCCCATTTTTCGCTTAATGGCGAGTTTACATCCCAAGAATAAAGTGGAAGAGCAAATCTGAGCTCCTTTATCGCATAGAAGATAGTATGGTTCTATCTCTGTTTCACCAACGTGGCAACAGAAAACGGCAACCTCAAAGGAGAGCTCTACTCAAACTTAACAAATGCGTAGACCGAAAAAAAGCTTTTAATTTCGTTAAATTTCAATAATCTAACGCCTATTAGATGCCACTTTCCCTAGTTTTTGTATATTTACCTTGTTTGCGACAGTTTGAAAAATGCGTTAATTTTTTTTATTTCAAAAACGAGGTGAGAAAATGTTTGAAACTAATAAAGTTGTCTTTTTTACTACACATTAATTTAATATAACTATCTAAAAGGCTTTGCAACTCATTAATTTGTTTCCTCTGCGACCGTGTTAAACATTTTACGTTTGACAGTTGTAAAAACTTTCGAGCTTTCGACGAAACTTTGCGCTTGAGTTTTGTACAGGGCCACTTTGTTCTTCCACTTTGATGTTGGGATGTAAACTCCCCTTAAAGGTTACGCCAATAAGTAAAATTGCCGTATTTAGGCTGACAAGCAAGGAGCAACCCGAAGAGGTTTAAGAGCTGCCATCGCATCCAGAAAAAAAAACGGGTTGGTCTGATTTATGGGCTGCTTTATTGGTACATATTTCTACAAAAATGAGGCCAGCCGGAACGAACCTGTGAATGCATGATATCGTGCTATTTACTGCCTAAAATTGAAACCCTTGACGCCGTCAAACCATGGCTTTATTGCGAGAACAATTCGGTAAGCAGTTACTTTCACGCTTCGAACCGGGGGATTGGCCGCCTTGATCATGTGATATCACATCTCGAGACTTTTTCCTTTGGGGCAACATAAAGTCCTATCTACATAGGTAAGAATCTTACCTTTGAGGAATTTAAAGCCACCATTACTTGTGTCACTGGCTAAATACCACTCGAAATGCTCGAACAAACTTCAGTAATTGGAACTGTTAGTAATCTTTAAAGAAATAAATGTAAAGAATGGTTCTTTTGTATGATAATAAGATTGCCCAAAAAAATTTAATTTTTTTTGTTTTTTTTTTTTTTTTTGAAAAAAGTAGCTCTAAATTATTCACCCAAGAGGCAACTTGTTAATAAATGCTGGGAAGAAAGCATTCATATAGGTACTTCGTATTTTGTAAACTACAGAAAGGAGAGCTGTGGGGCAACATGAGAGAAAACGATTTTCCAATTCAATAAAGTTCAGAATCAGGTCTAAACAAGAAATAGGGGGTGGATGACGTGTTAAAAGATCAACTTCTTCTCCGGAATTGAGAGAGGAATAACAAAACCTAGACGCGACTGATACACGGGACTTCAAACGGTCCAAGTAGCATCATTTAACAAAATTGATGAGTAGTAAAAGCAGAAATATTTGCTAGCACGCGAATGTAGTTAAGTCAACCATCCAGAGTGATGGTTAATGAACTTCTCTATCTACAAAACTATAATAAATCTTTAAGTATAAACATCTTGTGTCATAAAAATTCCATATATCGTTTTAATAGCAATTTTTCAGGGATTAAGTTTAGTGAACTCATCAAAAAAATCCGTAAATCCCAAATTATTTTCAAAATAACAAACCTATAAAACTCCTTATTTTTCAAAACATCAGACTTGTTTCATTATTATTACTCATTATTTTTTATAGTTTCAATGATCACAAGCACCCCGTGAAAGAATATACTATAAACCGACCGTGATAACTTGTTTAGGAATAAAATCAAATTCAATTATAATAAAAAAACACAAATATTGTAAATTAAATAAAACGGTAATTGCAAAAATCCATTTGCAAAATTTATAGGAAAAACACTTTATGGAAAATCACTTTAACTTTGGACATTTCTTTAAGGAAACTTCATTAAGAAGTAAACAGAATCCGTTGAAAATAGCGCCATAAAAAGCTGAGCACTAAATGACAATTTCAAAGAGATTATAATATTTGAACAGTCAAGAAGGGTAAGGGGTGTTAGGGGGGAATGGATAAAACGTTAAATGTACACAGAGAGAGAGAACAAACGAACCAACGAAGATGAAGAAGAAGAAAAGGGAAAAAAATAATGCTTCCATGTAGCTCTAACTGTACGGAAAAAGTTTTTGGAGAAAGTTTTGAAAGCTAATATTGTAGAAACTTTTGAATGTCTGCCAAGCAAATTACTTACCCGTAGGGCAACTTGTAAGGACGAAGAACGGTATAAATAGCAACACACACCGACACCATCAAATCTTCTTCTTATAAAGTTCGAAAGGAAGCCTTCAAGAAAACCTGCAGAGATAACAATGCAAACCGCTATGCCATTCAGGAAGGTCTTTAGATAACATCATCACAAATATCGTAAACACATGTGCCCCGGCTGTACCTAGTGGGGGAGACATCAGAGGACATCTGTAGGCATACGCAAGTGCCATCTTCAAGTTACAGTTGGTAAATAGCTAACAAAGTTCCATCGGGAATAACAATGGTAACTTAATAATAGCCAGGAGCGATCATGCAATTACATAACTCCAGGATGGCTACGGTATGGCACCGAGCAACGAGAGCACTGAACTCTCCTAATGTTATTAGCGTTCATTTTCTTTCCTTCATTCTGGAAGTTTCTCCGTCATCCAAATAAGGATGAATCCAGTGATTCCGTTGGACAAAAGTTACTGGATTCCCCGAATTGAACAGAGAATCATCCTATATTTCCACATGACTGCTGTAGCTTATTTAATTCTGAAGGATATAATTAAATCATTAAAGCTTTAATCATGGAATCCATCTATCCAATTGCTGAAGGGTAAACGTAGCCTTCCATGTCATGCCTCAAAATCAGGACATTTTTTTCTTCTCGCAGGATGCCATTTTTTCATTGCCTTTTTGTCATTTTTGTATTCTCGACTTCACGAGTCCTTGCTCCTTACATAATGGTAAAAGACGCAGGAAAACGTGTAGAGACCCAAATATTATTCCATTTATATACCTATAAAGAAAAGTCCTTTTGAAATTTTGAATTCTGACTGGCAGGACTTTGGGTTCTAGTGGGCGTTCAGAATTTTCATCTATTCTTTTGTGTGGACAATGCAGCGGGGCCCGGGGATAGTTTGAAAAGGAACTTTTAAGTTTATGAATTTTTTTTTGGTCGGAAAAAAGGACTCGCTTATGCGACTCTTCCGGCCACTGGGCGGAGGGATACTTGTTGGTCATATATAAGGTTTTAGTTAATCTAAAGGTATTATAGAGTTGTTTGACTAGACAATGAGAAAGGTTCTCTTTTTTTGTGAAAGGTACGCTTTTAAAGTTTTCTTTAGATAAGGCCTCGTTTACTGATAACGAATTCTCATCATTGTTGAGATAAGAGATTATGCATGGAAGAAATTTGAAGATATTAGGTTTTAGATAGTTTTATGTTTAGGGGTCGATAAGTTCCTTCTGAGAAAATAAAAATTGGATCATATTAGATGAAAATAGCTTAGCACTACATATTTAGGATAATGTTGCGGTTTTTTAAATTACATTTAGGCAAAGTAGACAATTTGTGCATTATTATTTCAAGTTGGGTTTAATATATAAAAAAATTAAGAGGCTCTTTTTGATGCTTAAAGATTTTGATGCTCAAAGGCAGGTGAAATAAAATTACAATTTTTTATAAAAAATTAATATTATTTACATATTTTCATAGTTAGACAAAGCATAATTATAACTATTATTTAATATCTCCGTGCATACTACGTTTCGTGTATAGCCGGCATTTCCATTAGGTAAAAGGACTTTAAAACTACTTCTTCTTTTAACTCTGGAAAATGTCACGTATAGCATTCTATGCATAAAAATTGAATTTCTTAGGTCAACACCAACAAATTCAAATGTTTGCCCTTGGGATTTATGTATCGTCATGGCGAATGCTGGTCTAACTGGAAATTGGTGCCTTTCCATTGTACATCCTAGCTGACTTTTGCTTGAACCCAGTGTTATTCCAGGAATGTGTACTTCTTTTCCAGCCTGTTCACCAGTAATAATTTTCACTTGAATTATATTGTTACACAGTCGCGTAACAATGAGTCTTACTCCATTACAAAGGCCTTCCGAAACATCTAAATTCCTCAAGAGCATGATTATCGTATTTTTTTTAATTTAAGTTCATGCGTGGGCAAATCTGAAATTTCAATTGAATTAAGAAATTCAAAACTAAATGGCAGAGCATCTTCTGGTCGATCTTGAACTGACTCATAACTTTGTAAATCTTGTATTCACCTTCTAGTTTTTCAATGATTTCCGCATTAATTTTAGATACGTCTTTATTTAATGGAGCTAAAATTGCTCGGTCTTTCATATCTTCATAGTGATTATTGTGTAGGCAGTTCCCAAAACCTTCATTAATTAAATCACCATTCGAAATTAGGTCATTTAGAATTTCAATTTCATCCAATATGTTTTTTGGCAATTCCCCATTCCCAATTTCTAGAAAGTAATTAGCAAATTCTCTTTGCTTGATCCGCATATTCAATTTAAAGTGAGACTCTTTTTAATCGACAAATCTAGAAGTTCGCTTAAGTTGGCCCTTGGTTGAACGGGTAAACACTGCCGAAAATCTCCTCCAAGAACAACAATCTTTCCACCAAATGGTAAATTTTGATTAGCTAAATTTCTAAGCCACTGATCCATATTTTGAAGTCCATATTTAGGAAGCATAGGAGCTTCATCCATTAGAAAAATATGAAATTGTGCAAGCTCTCGAGCCTTAGCTGACCCAGGTTTGATATTTGAAACAGATTCAGAGGTTAAGGGTACTTTAAGCCCAAATATTTTATGAGCTGTACGACCCTGATAGCCTTATGACACTGGCTTTTTCGTAGGCTGAAAATGCTGCCTTGGCTAGGCTGAAAATGACGAATTCTGTTATACTGTGTGACAGAGATAGCATGTGAGAGTAAGAACGATTGTCTGATTATTATAACCGATAGTTGTGAGTGAATACAGTAGGAATCCCCCAATTCGCAACCTCCCCACGTTCTAATAAGAAAAATATGTCTTCCCCGCCTTGAAATTACTATTGGGACATTCAAAAATCACCGTAAACACCTGAACATTTTTTTGGAGCGATTTTACTCCGGAGTCCCAATTCTAAACATTTACGCCGCCTTCACTTCAAATATATCTATTGTCACTTCAATTATATTTATTTCCACTTCTTATATATGTATTTATAATCACTTAAATTATATTTATAATCACTTCAATTTATTGTTATTCACTCACTGTTATAAAAAGTCGAGAAATGCAGCAAACTGTTATAAAAAGCATAGAAAAAAGAACATGAATCTCATTCTCTGCCTATGCTTTTTATAACGGTTTTCTAGACTTTTTATAACACTTAAAATCCAGCCAAGAAAAGTTTGAGTGTATTCCTCTCACTCTTACATATGGGAAAATCCCCTTTGAATTTTTTCTTTCAGGTTTCAGCATAGCCAAGGCAGCATTTTCAGCCTACGATGAAGCCAGTGTCATAAGGCTATGAGGTAACAGTATAGATGCAATCCCAGTAAAAGCCAAACACTTGACTTTAAAATTTCTTGAAAGAATATAGTTTAAAGTTTTATAGATGAAAGTTTTGCCCGTTCCCCCTGGTCCATCAATAAAAAAACACTTTTGTTCCGAGTTATTACTAGGTCTGTTTATTAGTTTTCATAATAGGACAGAGCAGAACAGAATGGAACAGCAATTCAACGTCAAACCCTTTAGAACATCTTAGAACAGATGATTAATGTTTTAACAATAGTTTTAATAAAGGTACCATATTTTGAAAACATGTTTTTTATGTAAAATTTAACGGAGAATACGATAAAAATATGAAAAACTTGCTACGAGGTTGGGGCCGCCGTTGTGAAAAATTGATTTGAACAATTAAATTGTTAATAACAATATGAATTTGTTAACAATTATTATTTAAAATATTTTTTTCTCAAGACTCAGTCCTTTAGCTTTAAATTGAAACGGAAAAGAAGTTTGTAACTCAAATAGAACCGGAGTTATACATTTATAAAAATGAGTCTCCAAGCCAAAAAACTCGCTTTTCTCAAATTTTCAATCACTTGTATTTATCGAAAATATGTGGGAAAAAAATCCTCGGACACGTATCTCTTATTTTTTGATATATAATCCGTGAAAAAAGTTTTTGCCTAATCGGAGATGTGTCGGTCAAAAAGGTGTTCGGTTTGTAAAAGAATTACCCATTTACAAGAATTGCTCACTTAATAGTATAAGATAATTTTTTAGCCCCAATTACTATGTTTACCCATTTTTGTTAATGAATACAGAAGAACGAAATATAAAACACAAAAATATTTTTTATTAAAAAATAATTTTCCATCATAGTTGGGAAAAAGATGTTGATTCAGAATCGATTCTGGTATTACGGAATTGATTCCAATGCAGATTATCAGACGAAGAATGCACCGATCCATCTAGCATTGTCATGTCACAGGATGGAATGAATTGATTAACCTCTGAAATCAATTTGAAATTTGGTATATAAAATTAGCTGTTGAATTCCTGCGTTGGAAATTCGAAACTCACGCCATGCTCTCTTTGGAAGCCGGGCAGATCAGGGCTAAGCTTTAGCGATAGCTCACTCCAGCATTGGGAACATACCCTTATACCCTCGACAGACTAGCTCCCTTAATCTAGATTATGACGTCAGAATGACGTAAACTCCATTTAATTTCCATTTCTTTTAGATGGTTCTGCGTCATTCTGACGTCATAATCTAGATTAAGTTTCTAGTCTGTCCCCGGTATTACGCAGAATCTATTTAAACAAACTGGGAAAAAAGGTTAAAACTTCTGTATTATCAAAAATCAAAGAAATAATCAATTGATGCTTTCGTAATGCATTTCAAAATAACTCTTCTGGAATCGGTTCACTAGTTCTACACATGGACCAAAGTTTAGCCACTGATTTGAGTTATGTCCACTATAAAGACAAATTCACTTTATATCGTACATTAAAGTTTGTAGGACTTTGAAAATGCTACCTGCAAAAGCTGGTTCCACCGTTGTTGGGTTGTTTTATTTATGAACGAGTTCTTAGATTGTTGTGTGCGCAAACTGTCTGATTTTGCAGGTTATTATTATTACCGTGTCCGAGTAGCTTGAAGAGTGTTTATTTTGTTAAAAAAAGTAGTCCATCCAATGGCGCTACAGCGCAAATCGAGCCTAGGCCTCCTCTAGGGCACTTCTCCAAGCTTGACGGTCCCTTGCAGCATGTCTCTAGTTCCGGATGTAAAGAATTGTCTCTGCGTCAGAGTCTATCCATTTCCTCCTGGGTCTACCTACTGGTCCATTTCCCGAAATGTGAACTGATGCATGGTCTTGTTGGAAAATCCATGGTTGTCCTTTCATTATTTCTCGACTAGAATTATCTCATTGCCTGCGGTTTCTTCAGAGATGGAAATTCCTCCGCTAGTCATCGACCATAATGTACAAATGTCGGCCGTTCCTCGAGTGTAACTCCATTATTTGGGGCAGGGCTAAACCAACCTCGAATGGTTAGATAGGAAGCAAAGAAGGGCCCTTAAATTCAGCGGTGACGGCCCCAGCTGCTTCACCATTGGTCGTTTGAGCTCTCGTAAAAATGTATGTAGCAGGCTTCACAAAATTCTGTCGACACTATCATAGTGTTTGTTCCACTGAAATAAACGCTCACGTAGCGGCATGGCAATTTGGTACCCTCTATTAGCTCGCTCGGCTCACTCCCCTTGCCTGCAGCTCCCCTAATTGTGGGACAATCTTCACAGTTTCCGAATTCCCAAAACAACCGTTTAAATACAGGGTATATCGCGACCCTGACAAATCGATATTTGCATTATTAGAATAATTCTTATATTATTCCCAAATTAGAAACTGTTAACGCCTTTAACATCGCCAACTATAGGAAAATCAATCTTCTATATTTTCCAGTTATGTATTTATTGTTACATTTTTATACTTAACAGATTTATGTATATATGTTTGCCCTTAACTCATTTCGTACTCAAATAAATCATCCCTAGAAACATTTTCAAATCTACGTATTTGTTAAAATCCTTATATATCCTTATTTATTAAAGTCAACTCATAAATTGTTATTTGGTGAATTGTTGTTACTCTTCAACTCACCAAAAAGTTGCATTTCAAGGCCAATAAGTCTAGCTCTATTAGGAATACATCGCTCTTCAAAAATGGTTTATTGACTTGATTTTAACCATTAATACAGTATATAAAAAATATAATCGCTGCTTTCATAACGAATTTCCTGGTTTCCATGCTGATTCAATGAAAACAGATTTTTGCAGCATATGAAATCCCGCAGTACGCAGTGCCAGAAATAAATTCGTCTTAATTCAAAACCGTGATTTTTTTTTTGTGGTGAATCAGTAAACCATAAAAAGCCGTGCATATCGATGCCATTTCGCTCTACATGGCCCAATACATTGCATACTATAAAACGAAAGTATCTCTCATATCTGGCTCCTCCCCAGAGATTGCGAAGTCGACCTAGAAAGCGACGATCCTCAATGCATTTCGAATTCATTTTTATGCTTTTGGCAGTGAGCATCAAAAACCACTTTTGGCAGGAAATTACAGCACACAACCAATAAACAGTCATCTGGCGGCAGTATCTGACAACAAGCACAACATTACAAAATTACGACAATCTTCAATAAACACAACGAAAGCCCGCAAAGCTCGTTATCGACTGCGATATCATAATTTAACATTATGCTGATAACAACAATTGCCCGAGAATTTAATTAAGTCAGCAGCAGATTATAGATTATCGTAAAAAGGGGGCTCATATCTGTCAATTAATTGTTCGAATTTTGTGTAATAGGGTACTTATCGGACACTTTTCGTGGCAATTGTGTAATTTTCCCGCGGGGGTGTTGTAGGGTTGATATCTTCCCTATTCTCGATATTGATTGTAATGGAATGAAATACGGCATGCAAACAATTAAGTCCCCACAGATTTTAATTAAATCCTTTTTGTAGCTTCTTCTAAGGGCAGATGGACTAATTCGATGGAATGGACAAGTTTTTGCTTTTTGATGGGTATTCAGCTGAAAGTGTAGGATTTAATTGATGAATTTCATCTGTAATTGGGTGGTGCTACACGGAGACTCGAGAAGTCGTCCGAAATCAGATTTGAGTCTCGTTATTTAATGCTACACGAGGCTGTCTTCGGCTTAGAATAATTCTTTACCCTACATGAAAGCTTTGATTGTGTGTGTGCGGTCATTCCCAGCGGGGAAGAAGAGCGCTTCCACACGGCAGTTAATGCGCTTCTTTGAAAGCACGGAGTGCTTGCCTGTTCCATTCCACTTCATTGCAATTTTACATGGGGATGTCATCAGAAAGATGCGCTTCCCCTTTCTTTCCTTAAACGCGCTTCTGAAGCTTGTTAAATGGATGCAGCGGGAAGCACTTGCGATTATGGTTCTGTTTGGATATGCGAAGCTTTTAAGCTTTTTTTTAATTAAAGAGGAAGGAAAAGAGCTGAAGAGAGAGTAAATATTTCATACTTAAAAACAGAGCATTTTTGAGCATTAGACATAAGAACATTTTGATATTCACACAAAAATTTCCAGCTATGCTCCTTCACAAATCACTATACTCATTAGTTGCTCAGACCTATGAAAACTGAAATCAAAGCAAATCCACAGGGAATTGTCATGTACAAAGAGAATTCGCAGCTTGCATCAAACCTACTTCCGATACGAAATACTCTAGAAGCGCATCACTAATGCTTCCAGTGGAAGCACTTGCTTTATTTCCCGCTGGGTGTTTACATCTGAGAAGGGGAAGAGAAAGAAATGTGCGTATGAGTTAGTTTTCACCCCGGAAATTTTTGGGTGAAAATTCTTTCGTTAAAGTTTCGTCATGAGCGTCCTTCTTTCTCTCCACTCCTTCGTTTCTTTCCTATAAAACCGGGTTTTTCGTACTTCTTGAGTCTCCGTGTAGCACCGCACTTTGGATGGAAGTGGACAAGACCCTCGTAAGTACAGGCCTGGAAGCAGACAGGCCAACTAATACTAACATAGCTGAAAAGTGGCCAAAAATTTCTGACAGTTGTGGAATTAACATGGCCGAAGCCATACGAAGCAATTTTTTAAGTTCGTTTTTGCACTAAAAAGTGGTAAAATATTGTATATTTTCACTTTTTGGTGCACATGGATTATCAGTGATTAGTGCTTTAGTGATTTAATAAAAAAAATTAAAATGAAGTGAGTGGTTAAGTGTATTTTAAGAGTGTTAATTGATTAGGTGACCATTTTTGTTTACATTCGCGGTGGTTTTTTCGTGTTAATTTAGGGAAAAAATGTTGAATTTGTGTAGTAATATAATAAAAAGTGCTTTTTAAGTGATTAAAGATTATTATAGTATAGTTATTAAAAACATAAGAGCAGAAAAATGTGAAGGAAAAGTGAAAAAGTTATTGTTATTCATGTTGTGTGGTAGTACTTGCACTTATGTTTTTAATAACTTCTATAATAATTTTTAACTACTTTAAATTCACTTTTAATTCCATTACTACACAAATTCAACACCTTTTCCCTCAATTAACACGAAAAAATCACCGCGATTGTAAACAAAAATGGTCACCTAATCAATTAACACTCTTAAAATACACTTAACCACTAATTTTTTTTTAATTTATGGACTCAGATCACTAAATAACTTATCACTGATAATCCGTGTGCACTAAAAAGTGATAAAATACAATATTTTACCACTTTTTATTCCAAAACCAAAGTTAAAAAATTGCTTCGTACGGCTTCGGCCATGTTAATTCCACAACTGTCAGACGATTTTGGCCGCGCACAGACCCAACCAAAAAGTCTGCTTCCAGGCCTGTACTTACGAGGGTCTTGAAGTGGAATAAGACACCAGAGATGTCAAAACGATGAAGTCATGTCGCTGTTCTTAGAGAAAAATTATTGTGTAGGGAGAACCATAGTGATCCAAGCGACATTTTTGGAAATATAGAATTTTTGTATTGAATGCACAGAAAAATATAAAATCTTTCGTGCCATACTAATCCAAGCACATAAAATTTATTAATGGGATGTTATTTATGTGCTTGAGTAGTATGGCATGAAAGATTTCATTTTTTTCTGGACATTCAATTCAAAAAGTAAATATTGATACAAATGTCGCTTGGATCACTATGGTTCTCCCTTACACAATTATACTTTTTTTCTCAACTCAACGAAATTATTTTCTTGTCGTAAATAGAACTACTATAACTTATTATTAACGTGCCGTATTACGGTACTTCTTTCTACTGTAAAAAATATGCTCTGTTACAGATTTTTTCATGTTAGTATGCAGACAAAAGTTGAAGACAAGTTATTAGGTTTGTTCCCGTACTTTCTGCATTCTGCCACTTACTGCAAGTTGCTTATTGAGAGGTGGGGATGAAGTACAGAAAGTACAGGAACATGTTTCTGCAGGTTTCTGCAGTTTTAACACGGGAATGACAGTTCTGACATTGCCATATTTCAAATATCTAAGCTGCAGCAGGTTACAGCTGCTCGTAGCTACTGCAGGTTTCTGCTTCTTACTGCAGGGTGGGGAAATGAGTATGGAGGCTGCAGTAAAAGTACGGGAACAGAATTCTGTTAAGTAATTCGAAGCAACTGACAGATTCTGTACTTTCTGCAGGTACGGGAACAGACCTATTATGTGAAGGTCCACACTCTTTCAAATTTAAATAAGTTGCCGCAGATATGATGTAACAATCATCTTGGGAGTAGATTGGGAGCTCGTATCCTGGCAGTATTTTAGCACCCACAACTTGCATGAGAACACAAATGACAATGGGCAACCAGTTATAGAGATGGCAGCAGGTAAGAGCTTAGTCGTTGAAAACACTAGATTTACGTTAGATATCCATACAGCCACCTGTATATTTCCTCACAACCAAATGGACCATATGTTGATAGACCACCACCATCTTTGGGGCCTGATGACGATACGACCGTACCGAGGTTTCAACTTCGATTAGGATCACTATCTTGTTGGTAAGATACTCCGAGAGCGCATACAATTTTAACATCAAAATTTGCGTATATAGCAAGAATCGGTCGCGGCATCCAGCAATCCATGCTGCTGTGATATGGTTGTATCACAACATACTTTCGAACGTTTCAGACCGAAGCCTTCATTCAAGGGGATATGTGAAGCTAATAAGTTAGCTTGATAGTGAAACAGTTTGTCCATTTTGTCCGGATTTCGGTGACGCCCCGCCGGTATAATAGTCCAGTAGAATTAGTCGTAAAAAAGAGAAAGAAAAAAAATAATTCGTTACAGCAATCTGACAGCGGGATATTGTCGAACAAGCTCTTGTAAAAGAGGGAAAAATAAATCGAACCGAGAGCTGCTATCGGGGTGGAATGGGGGGTTTTTATGGGTTGACAACAGTTTTTCGCGATTTATGGATAAACTGTGTATCCTATCGAATAAAGTCAAAGGTACAAGTTGTAGGAAATAAAAAGATCTACAACTTTTGTGTGAACCGTTTTTACCCTAACCTCAAAATTTATCGAAAAAATGGCGGAAAACCGGTTTTTTGGTTTTTAATTTTTTTCGTTGACAAAAAAATTTTTATGATGCTGAAACTTTGGCAAAAGATACCTTTTAGTGTTGCAAAAAGGCAGTAGTTTTTTCAGACGGAAATATTTAGAGGTTGTTAAATTTAATTTTTTTTAAAAAAAAGCGACATTTTTAACTGCGATTCCTCTTAAAAGTACGCTTCCTACGGAGTTGTGTTTTAGCTCACTTACTCGTTGTTACGTCTACTTTCGATAAATGGTAAAAAAACTGCAATGAAAAAATGACCGGAAAAATTGAAAAAATCGAAAAAATGACTTTTTTTCGTGGTAATTTGCTCTCTAAAAACGAACCAATGACTATTCACTGGTTTCCAGTGAAAATTCACTGGTTGAACCATTGCTTAGTCAACCAATAGGAAACAGTGAAATTTCACTGGTTGAATCAGTGAAATTTACGTAAAAACGAGAAAAAAGCTTTTTTATAACGCGAGTGTCGTTTTCCTAAGGGGGCCCCCATCAAAGCACTGAAATGTCGCTTGCTCTCCGTGATCAAACGAGATCCGGTTTATTGAGTACGCTAAATGGAACCCTTCACAGCCATGGAGATAATAGGATATGAGTCACATATATTTTTTCACTGGTTAAACCAGTGAAATTAAAATACACTGGTTAAATCAGTGAAATTTTTACTAATTCATTTTTAGAGAGAATTTTTTACTGGTTTAATCAGTAAACAGATACAAATGCACTGGTTTTCTAGTGAAATTATTGTTTACTGGATGAACCAGTGAAATTTTTACTGGTTCATTTTTAGAGAGTGAATATGTATTTATCTTTGGAGAGTGGTTTTCAGTCATAAGGCAGTATTTGCATGTTGCACGGAACCAGTTTATCTTAATAGTATTTTTATGAATCAAAATTGTATAAAAAATAATACGCCTTGAAAAAATCGAAGCATTTCACTGCGGGTCTCATCAAGTATGTATTGTATTGTTTAAAAAAAGAACGTAGGAATCTTCATTTTTGTATGGTTTTCTTTTTAACTCCTGAAAGATTTAACAAAGACTCGTTTCCTAGACACCAGTAATAGAGCACCCAATTGATTAAAAAAAGGCTGACAGTTTGAAACCTCTACCGAAATCATTTCGGCAAATTTTGCTTCGAAATGCAGAAATATTGATTTTAAATATCTTTGACGCACAATGCATGCAAAATAATTATGTACAAATGTGAATAATTGCCTTTCCAATTTTCATACTAAAAAGTAAATATACAATACGCACATATCATAATTACTTGAACATCCTAATCAATTTTATATTCTTTGTTTTTGAAAGAATGAATTTTAATGAAAATTTTGCAAGACTATTGCTAAAGTCTTGGTCTTGTTCTTGCACAGTTAGTCTTGCTCTTGTTCTTGCGAGCATAAATAAGTCGTGTTCTTGTTCTTGGTCTTGCTAAATGTGCAAGAACAAGGCAATACTGCAAGAACAAGACCATTTTTGCTCATCATAAACAAGAGTAAGGATAGAAGTCTTCAAGCAAAAAAGAATAATCGCAGACAAGCTTTTCAGAAAGGAGGGAGAATCTCTAAACAGGAGGATCTTATAGATACAGGAAGACTTCAAAACTTCAATGAAGGAAGAATTAGACAAGCGTATAAAGAAACTCGCCAGACCAGTAATAAGTTTCAGCCAAGAACGAACATCTGCAAAGACATAGATAGGGACCTATTAGTCGGCCCTGATAGGATAGAAGAAAGATGGAGAGAATATTTTCAAAACTTATTAAATCCTACTCCCATACCAGACGAGGGTCCACAGACAGAGGCATTTGTAATCCCCAAGATAATATCCCAATAGAACCACCAACACTGGATGAGGTGCGTGAAGCTGTAGAAAGGCAAAAAAGCAACAAATCGCCAGCGATCGATGGAATAGCAGCTGAGCTGGAAAAAGAAGGAAGACCGCCCGGCCGTTTACCAAAGCTGCACATGCTTATTGGCAACATATTGCACTTTTTTTATATGGAAGAAATCATCACACGCCGCTTTGCTACATTTATCTACAAGCAAAAGCGACGAAAAGCTGCATATGAAGCTTTGGTACACGGCCGGCCTTAGGTAAGTTACACCAATTCATATGCAACATCTGGGAGGAAGAAGTTATACCAGATTTTTTTATGTGAAAGACTACAGCTCAGGGAAAGCCCTTTGTACTGTCTACAATTTTTTTTTGCGTATAGAGTGCAATGTCGAACAGTCCCCTCTAATCGGAAGATAGTGAAGGGAGAGAGAGAAGTGAACGAAGGGACTGCCACAACCAAGCGGCGATATTTTTTATTCCGCCTACTCCCAACCATTACTATCGCGACTCTGGCATCGGGGCATCGAGAAACAACTCGCTGGAGTGTTACGCCTCCTAAAACGAGTTGAATCCCATCAATCAACCGATGATTGCGCTGGTGGAGCGGGGAAGGGCTAGCGGAAGGCTATGACAGGAGGAATCAAGAATGTAAAGGGGGAAGAAGAAAGGAGGAAAGTTATGTAGTTGGGGAAAGTGGGAAAGGCGAAGGACCGTGGTGCTGCCGGGATTCGAGCCCGGGACCTGTGGGCCGCCGTACTCCCTACACTGCCGAGGCCATCACTGATTGGAAGAAATCGATTATATCTCCAATATACAAGAAAGGAGATTAATTAAACTGTAAAACCTACAGAGGCATCTCACTCCTCAGCACCAGCTACACAATCCTTGTGAAACAAAAGCTACAAGCTATAGCGGAATGCCGTCTAGGAGAATATTAAGATGGACCTTAAAGCAAGTCCTGGAGAAAACCTGGGAAAGGAATGTAGATATTTGTAGATACCAGATATGTATTACTCGATAAACAAAGAGAGACTGTACGTGACCAGATTTAAGCTATGAAAAGTGAACGTCTATTTTATAGAACAAAAGTAGTAATACAATTTTGTTTTCACAAGGGTTGCATCTCCATCCGGCAAAATTAATGATTCCAAAGAAATTTTTTTATTTTATTGCTATTAAAATTGATATTAAAAGGGAAATATTCCCGAGTAGAAAAACAAATTAAAGATAGGAGGTGTCAACATATTTTAAAATGCTCATGTTGTATCATCAATTTCATAAATTTCAATTTTAAAAAAATATATATTTCAAGGGCTTTTTTATTAAGTTTGAAAAAAATACGGTTACCCGTATCGCGTGGGTCCGCTGTATGCGAAATTTGAGGCCAACATGGATGCTAGAGCATCACGAGATCTCGACAAGCTCGAGAGTCATGTCTTCGTCTCGACTCGAGAATCGAGACGAGAGTAAAGTTCGGTCTCGACAAACATATTCTCGTCGAGACGAGATTATTCGCTCGAGATCTCGTCGGCAAACTCGATCAGCGAAATCCAGTCTGGTAAAATAAAGTATCTGATGGAGCGGGCGTTCCGTTTTTTTCAAAGCTGGGATGTGGTTCTCATGCACGTATAAACACATTTTTGCCTCTTGTTTTCTCTCACCGGTTACGTATAGGTTGAGTATATAAGTATAAGAGCCGTGATGGGCTCATAAATTTATATTCGCTCGGAGAGACCAGACGAGACGAGACGAGCTTAGGATGGGCAAGATCCGCCGAGAGTCGAATGGTCGAGACTTACCGATGTCGAGACGAGAATCTTAAAAATTTCGTCTTGTCTCGGTCTCGTGATGCTCTAATGGATGCTAGTAAGTCTGTCTGTTATCACCTTTCCTTTGTATGTAAAGAAAGGGTAGTCAAATTATTTGGGGGTAGAATAAGGAATGACCAAACGAATTTTTGCCTTGCGGTGGAGTTGACGTTTTTGTTACGGAAACACACGTCCCAGTCAACCGATTGGAAAAAACGAGTAAAATCAAGCCAATTGGCCTTTCCAATTTGTCAGACAGTTCTCTAAGGTATCTAGGTTCAGTTTGGTTGCGGTGCGAAATTTATATGGGAAGATAACGGGGACTACGCAATGTTCAAAATCACCAAGAGCCGAATCGATTTCAACAGAGTACCACTTGGGATAAGACGAAAGAAAATAGATCAAGGAGTGTCCTGTACATCTGGGACTCTTGTAGGGTGCTTTAAATCGGAAGATGTTCTATTACATATGTCATCGTTAACCTCGACATTCTTAACACACATAACTACTATTAATAAAAAAGTTGTGTTCTAAGGTGTACCCAGACACTTGATAGTGACCTCAGGTTACTTCATCCTGGCACCTCACTTAGAGGAGAGTGGATGGCTCGAATTGTAATACGTTGCACTTCACAAAGGCAAAATTCGTGTGAAACCCATGTACATATGTATTCAAACAAAAATTTTGCAACGGGACTTCACCTGCGCTGGTTTAATCGCTACAGTTTGATTTTCAGGTTTTGCCGGCAAAGGAGATGTCTCTTGATTGCTGTGCTTGTTTAGAAGGGAGTAATTTCTTTAACCGGACATATTTGTTTGCACGTCTGTAAGGCCGAGCTTTGAGTATTAATAGGAAACGGACTACTGAGATGAGCTGGAGTGGCAGTATGGAAGCTGAAACACAGCGTTTGTTTCGAGTTTTTTTTCATTTTGGCAGCACCTACATAAGTTGTTTCGACTAAATTGTAATTCGTTTCAACCAAAGTTGGTAACATGTAAAGCTTGTTTCGTGGGTTTCAAATTGACGTAACAAACAAATTTATTCGTATGGGAAAGTGCTTCCGTCAGGCATGCGTTTATTGTTTGTTTGCACGGCGAATGAGTATTAAAATTAATAAAATATCAAAAAATGCAAGTATAGAATATTAACTGATGTTTTTGAAATAATGAAGCATTTATTACAGGGAAGGAACCAAGTAAGTACTAAACTTGTCAATTAATAAAGAACACAATGGCATCTGTCCCAAAATTTATGAAAAATATCAGCGATTTGGCCAAAGGCAGATTAATGACGTTAACAAGCTCGTGCAACAAGCAAGTCAAAATATTGGTGTTATCTGTTAGATTTTTGTGTGATAATCTATTTATTAATTTTTTTTCGTCCTCAAAATCACTGTAGTCCTCAAAAAATATCATTTTTAATAATAATTTTTGTCAGATCAAAATGTATTTTTTAAATTTCGACAGTTGACAGCACAAGTTTAAAGTCGTCTCAACTTTCATGCTACCAAATTGAATTTATTTCGACTTTATCTTAAGTCGAAATAAATTGGTCGAAACAACTTTCGTGCTGCCACTCCTGTTCATCAGTCGATTGTGCGTCCGTGGAAATGTAAAAACGGCCTTCGCTTGACAAAGTGCACTTTTTCCAATTTTTATGTTTTTTTAACTTTTGTTTTTTTTTCACCTTTCACTGTTGCTGATTACAATGATTATGTCAGCAAAGCTCGATCAATTCTTTTTACGGGAGTTTGCTTCCGTATACAATCAGTATTTTCGTTTAATGAAAGCATAACAACACAAAATAAAGTTGTTTGTGCTTAAGGTGTTCCATGAATATAAAATAGAACTAGTGTACAGTTAACAGACACTTGCCCATTAGGCATGATATTGTGTGACTATTCAGATAAATAGAAGGAAGTAGGAAGTTTGCAAAAAGATGACGGTTCTTTAACACAATTCTTTCTCTTCTTTTACAATAACTTGGAGTCAATACCTCAAAATGGATCAAATTCAAAGACAAAGAAGATTTATTTTTGGAAATTTAAAATTCAGCAACTTATTTATCAAATTCAAATAGATTAGTGAACATCAACATTATTAGTACAGGAGCTTACTGACTACCTGTTGTAGTATGCTTTCACTCTCAATCAAGTACTCTACGAAGTAGATAAATCAGAATCTTGAACACCTACTGATTAATGTGAATGTTGAGCCCCAGGTTCAATTAAGAAGCGAACTTAATTAATAACTATCACTGCTAGTGGAATTAAAAGCCCCAAGGGAATGTACTTAGTTAACAGTTGATCAACTTATCCCGAGGAAAGGAACTTTGTTTCCAAGTAAAATTCACACGAGTGCTAGAGTGTCAAATTAAATTTGATTGAGAGAAATGTTTCAAGAGGAAACTTGACAGACACTCACTATATTTTGGTTGATATGTTTTGCGTAAATAATAAAATTTTACAAATTCAAAAATTTGTTAATTTTGAAAGTTTGTTCTCAAATAAAAAATTCTCCTTGATAAATTTTCGACACTGGTTGCTCCTTTGAATATAAAAGCTTCCATAGTAAAGTACCGTGCTTTTATCCAAAGTGTTTGGGGTATAATAAATCTAGCCTTGTCTTTTATAATCTTCTTTAGTGTAATTTCCACTATACCACCCTCAAGCTGACGTAAGTTCATTTTACTTGAATAAAGCTGAACCTGAGGTAACAGGAATCTTCTATACGAGCATCGTGCAGGAAACCCAAAGAAATGCTCCTATGATTAATGCCCTCGCCGCCGGTGGCAAGAAACTATAGTATAATAGGGTGAGGATATCTACATACATGTGCTTGAAATTAATTAAAGTAGTGAAAAGCGTCCGTTTCTCGAAAAAGCCAATGCAGGAGTACTTAAAGTAATAATCAACTGTCAGGAACATAAGGCATAAGTATTGTATGAAACAGGAGCGCACTCTATACCATATACTGGCTCTCTATAAAGAAGATAAAAGGGTGACCTATGAACTTTCCATGCGACCCACTTTCACTCCTCATGGTGCGCCCCCAAAGGGAAAAATTACATGCTTAACCGAGAAGTCGATTAAATCTGCCAGTTATTCGTATCTTTTCACATTTAAATGACTCGAAGCTCCTATTTGGGTTTTTCAGTAAGGACCTTTTCAACTTCGTCTGTACTGGCAGGACTGTGTTATTTAAATATCCTTTAGGGCTGACCATTCACTCATTCTTTAAATATCTTCTGTCTACACTCTAAACTGGCGGAAGAGGGTGCTTTTGAGAAGGGTTTGACACTTTGAAAGGGCTTTCACGTTCGTTATCATTTTTTCTTCTAGTTTTTAAAGGCTCCTTTCCCTCTATATATGGAAGGGGGGGGGGAAGGGGCGAAAGCATAATTTTCTGTGTGGCCAGTGGTGAAAGCACAATCTGAGACCCAAGCGTTTAATGCCCATTTTTCCTGTTAGATAAGCTCCACGGATTTGGAGGGGGCCATCAAGAAAGTTGAATCATATTTATTCTGTGTAAATCCCACTTTACATGTTTGACTAGGTGCTTTTGTATAAAGACTGAGAACCTGAATATCAGATGCTTTAAACTCTTTCGTCCGTTAAATCGATTTATCCTTTTTCTTGGGCAAAATTCAACCCGCAATCTTCTGTCCATAATTCAAAAGGAAGGAAGTTGTCCTTCTTAGGTTAAGATATATATGTTATTGTGTAAGGAGGGCTATCTATCGGCTTTTCAATACGTTTTACACGTTATACGTTTTCTTTTTTCTTTTTTTTAAATTAAAGATTAGTTTATTTGGGGCTTTTGGGTGAACGGGTTTTTATAGATACACGCAAAATTTTATCTCATTCCAAGGACCTATTAGATAACTTTTCTGACACTCTTGAGGCGTGTAAGCCGGATTATAGGTTTACTTGTATTTTAGTCCGCTGGAGGGCAACTGTTTCCGTCCTATGTCCCATGAGGGATTAAAGGCGCGTAAGTAAGTAAGTTGCATTTTGGAAATGCAGATTATTAATTTTTACTAATTTTTTGGGGTTTTTCTTTACGGTAAAAGATGGATGCTTGTCAGTACCTAAATCCTTGTTGATCGGCATACGTGCGCACAACAACTTCTTTTTTAACGACTGTACAACCGGGATCCGGTCCCACCCTGCTTGCAACAACATTTGCTTGGAAACGTCAAACCATGTTTTTATGCATGTCAGTGAGAGAAGGTCCTAAAAATCTATTTACATTTCCAGATATTCTATGCCTTCTTTGTTAATAACCAAGGGCGTCGCCAGCGATTCGGCCAGAGGGGGGTAAGATGAAAGAGGTTGGGAGAAATATGAATGAACAATAAATAAAATTTGTGAAGAAATATTTTTATTTCTAGAAAATTAAATAAAGAAATGTAATTAAAACATAATCTTCGCGGGTTTTTGCCGAAATTCTCGACCACTGCATTATTAAAATGGTATAGGTTGTCTAAAATAAGCTTTCTGTGAACACTCATCATTGCTAGACCATTGAAGCCCGGGCCACACATATCCGCACCGCATGACGGCCGTGTGTTGGGCAACGCACGGAGAGAAATTAAACAAGTAAAATTTGACACGGTGCGGACACGGAGACGCGGAAAAAGCCCGGGCCACACATATCCGCACCGCGTCCGCACCGCATGACGGCCGTGTGTTGGCCAACACACGGAGAGAAATTAAACAAGTAAAATTTGACGCGGTGCGGACACGGAGACGCGGAAAAGTGGGGACTGACTTGTAAGATTTCATTTGTTTACTTTTTCTCCGTGTGTTGTCCAACACACGGCCGTCATGCGGTGCGGACGCGGTGCGGATATGTGTGGCCCGGCCTTAAACTGGGGACTGACATGGTAAGATTTCACTTGTTTACTTTTTCTCCGTGTGTTGTCCAACACACGGCCGTCATGCGGTGCGGATATGTGTGGCCCGGCCTTGAGGCGCTGACAATTTGTGCGCGGTAGGGAAATTAAAATTTTGAAAGCTTTTTCCGTTTCGGGGAAGAAGGGTTTCGTTTCTTTAGGCACATCAACTACGGCTTCGGGCAGAGTATTGAGATCATTGATTACAAGAGTC
Source organism: Thereva nobilitata (assembly GCA_963855945.1). NCBI lineage: Eukaryota > Metazoa > Arthropoda > Insecta > Diptera > Therevidae > Thereva > Thereva nobilitata. The sequence goes on along the minus strand of OY979694.1, from coordinate 49,872,085 downwards.
AGTTTTTGCGAAGAGCAATGACAGAACAAAACATTGGTGTATTTTTCGGGCAAAATTGCTTGCACACCATCCTCTTTTCCGGACATGGTCGAACAACCGTCAAATCCCAAACCAACACATTTCTCTGGATGAAGATCTTCTTTATCAAAAACTCATCAATAGCACAGGCCGACATGATTTTTGGTGTTCCGAACTAATTTGGGTACGCTGATTCCGAATATGGATTCCGTTTGAGTCCATCACGTCAGGATTTTTCACGAAATGAAAAAAACTTGGAAGATTTTTTTGTACGAGGGCGAAATACCATCTCGTTGAGAATTCATTAATTCCGTTAAATTTTTTACATTTACTTCATAATATTAAGTATATCGAGAGAATTAATGCTGTAGGGTATTATATGTACAGATTTATATGGCAATACTGTTTGATTTTGATATAGAATAACCTCAAGAGTTTGTCCAAGATGAATTAAATGACGTGGTGAGAGATTTAGGCCTATCGAAGGATGCTCCATAGATCTTAGGATCTAGCCTTAAAGACAAGAATCTGTTGACTCCAGGAACAGAATTTTCGTGGTATAGACACCGTTACAAAGAGTTCATAGAAGGCTCACTGGTGTATTGCAACAATATTCCTGAATTGGTAATGAAATTGGGAGCTGACAAATACGATTCCACATCATGGAAGTTATTTATTGAATCTTCTAAAAGAAGTCTGAAGAGTGTCTTGTTGCACAATGGTAATACATATGCCTCGGTGCCTGTTGCTCACTCCGTGCATCTCAAAGAAACATATGAAAATCTTGAGCTATTACTAAATAAAATAAAGTATGACGAATATAGTTGGCATCTATGTGGAGATCTCAAAATAATATGCATCCTATTGGGTCAGCAGTCCGGATTCGCAAAGTATCCCTGTTTCTTGTGTGAGTGGGATAGTCGAGCACGAAATCTATATTACGTGAAGAAAGAATGACCAGGCAGAGACCGACTCTAGGACAGGGCACAAAAATGTGCAGCGTGATGCATTGGTTGATCCAAGGTTTGTTCTTTTGCCTCCGCTTCCCATCAAGTTAGGACTGATGAAACAGTTTGTCAAGGCTTTAAATAAAGAATGTGACTGTTTTAAATACTTGTGCGAAAAATTTCCTGCACTTTCTGAAGCGAAATTGAAGGAAGGAATTTTTGTAGGTCCTCAAATTCGAACCTTAGAATTCGACAGATTGTTCCAGAATACGATGACCCAGGATGAATCTGCAGCATGGAGTTCTTTCGTAGAGGTCATAGACGGTTTCCTCGGAAACAACAAGTCTTCAGACTACAAAGAAATTGTTGCCAACACTGTTCAAATTTTAAAAAGCTGGGATAAATTATGAGCGTTAAACTCCATCTTCTAGAATCCCACGTGGCGTACTTTCCTGAAAATCGTGGGGCTGTCAGCGAATAACAAGGAGAGAGGCTTCACCAAGATATAAAGGAGATTGAGAGACGTTATCACGGAAGATGGGATGTTAGAACTGCTGGACATTGAAGAGGGACTCACCAACTAAAATACACAAAAAGAAAACAACAAAACGTAGTTTTCAGGGGAAAAGGGAAAGATTTCATTAAAAAAACCCAATACTTGTGTAATGCACACAACAACTCTATTTTACAATGCATCTTTCGATGTGTATCATTGTTTTAATAAATATTTTCTCAGTACCTATGTACTTATGGTAGCTTATATGAAAATTTACAAAATCATATTTACACACTTTTTTTGAAAACCTGACGTGCTGGAAAAAAACTAATGACAGATTCGTGTTCAGCATACCCCAATTACTATAATACACCAATCATATTTGAAACACTTTTTCATGAAAAAAAAATGTAGGCCTGTGTAGTCTGTCCAATACATTTCGCATCCGCATTAGGACTTGCTAACAGAGCTGCTAGGTGTTCGTCTGCTGTGACTCTTCTCGGGTTTTGGTAGAAGCGACAAATCGGGTGCGACTACCTTCCGAGGTCTTTGTTAAGGCAGAAACAGATTACACTTAACAACGCGGCAAAATTTAGGCAACGCTGATTTGCATTGTACAACACGAATTGAGTGCGGCACAGCGACGCTAATTTCCTAATTTTGCCGATCAACTTCAGTGCTTCCAACCAAAAAATTTAACTTTAAAATCAGGGGTACCAAAGAAATATGTTTATTTTGATTGAGCTGTCGAGCTACCGAAGTGTCAAATATAATGCCGCTTCCATGTGCAATCTGGGTCACACCGCAGCACTGCCGCCGTGCCGCCCAATTTGCCGCGTTGTCGCGCCGCGTTGTTAAGTGTAATCTGTTTCTGCCTTTAGCCTTTCTCCCCCTACGAACTGATTCTTTCCTTTTATATTACGAGCTAACACTCGCTAACGAATAAAAAAGCTCAGCACTGAACCGAACTGGCGCGAGTCGCTTACATTTACCTCCGCCGTCCGTAGCAAGCTTGACCCTTTGATTGCTTTTACACGAGCCACTATCCAATCATCAAAGAATGGCTGTAATAGTTAATTCTGTTTTGAATCGTTAATTCTCACCATCTTCTCTATAATCGCGTACATTTTCACACTTTTTTTGATGTCATTTGACTAGTTTTTTTCCAATTTCAGGGGGGCAGCTGCCCCTCCCTGACCCCTTGGCGACGCCCTTGTTAATAACCTCAGCTATTTGAAAAAGTCAGGGACTCTTATTTTAGGTGCAACTAATAATGAATAAATGAGTTTGGATTGCCCAACTTAGAAACGAACATCATTTTATTACTTTAATATAGAGTGATCCATTTAGAAGTACTTTTTTCATTAGCGGTTTTGTGACAGATCACGCGTGAGTTTTGGCAAACTGCCATTTTAACATTCGGCATATTATTTTATTATATTTATTTATTTTCTTATATTTTTATTTAAATTAAAAACTGTTCGGCTGTTCCTTCACGAAATTTGTCAAGAAATGTCAAAAATTGATTCCGTCCGATTGCTATGTAATCGCTGCCAGGCCCGCCACATAGGGGGGGGGGGGCAACTGGGACGAATTGCCCCGGGCCCCCGGCTAAAGGGGGCCCCGAAAATAGATTGAAACCCAAAAAGTAAAAACCCCATATCCCTGCATACTAATCGCCTAGGTGCCCCGAAACTATCTTGAAACCCAAAAAGTCAAGACCGCCCTGTCCATGCGTTCTACTTGTCAAGCAAGCACTAATCTAGAGCCTGAAACCGAAGCATGCAGCACTCTAAAATATATGTTATGATTGTATCGATATGGATTCTTCTACTCATCATACTTAAATAGTAAACACTAGAGAAGAGACAACTTACCCAGCGGGAATTGAAGCTAGAACACTCTTAAAAAGCTTGGGGCGCTCCCCTTCCCATCCCAGTTCTATATCTTTTTTAATATTGCATGATCGCCATGGGAGCACTCCTTTTACTGCTGCTTTTTTAGAAGCATTTTTGAAGCAGTTACAAAAGTTGAAAAATTTTTCTAACCCTCCAATTTATGTTGTAGTTGTAGCAGTGTCGAAAACCTTTATATTTTTGTTCACCGTGTGTAATTGCCTTTTCGTCATTCCAAATGCGAGTCTCGACAGCGGCTTTACCCGAGTAAAAATAAAAAACGGCCTTATAAAGGGCGAACACCGGCCGCTTGGCTTTTTAAGGGGCATATGATGGCCGTAGAGTTTTTCACCATTTTTAATGCGAGCACATACGGCCTTACGACGGCCAAATTTGACCAAAAGATTTAAAAGGCCAAGTACTGAACTGTAGAAACGGGCATTCGACGGGAAATTTGAGCCAAAAAAAAAACTGCCCCAAATGTATTGTTGAATGCGTTTTATGGGAACTACATCATTTTCGTTATGTACAATGGTTCTTTCGATTTATCCTACTTAAAGATATCGATGCACAAGAGAAACGAGCTCGCCAGTCGTCGGTTTGTTGTACGTGAAGTGTGTGGTGCGGGTTGGTCTATATTTTAGTGGGAAATTTTGTTATTTAACGGCTTGAAAAAAAAACACAACCGAAATAAAATCAAACATTTAATTGCAGTGAAATATATTTTCTTATAGGAGGGCGAATATCCACGTTGCTGCCACTGTACCACCGTCGTATACCCGCCGCCGTACCACCGTCGTATGGCCGTTATTGGAACTGTAAGGCCGTTGTTTCGCCGTTAATCGCCCCCTGTATGGCCGTACTGTCCTGCAACGAGCCTTCTGTTAACTGCCAGATGGCCGAGGACTATGTTTCAATCACAGTCGGCATTTGCCCGTTCTAAGGCCATCATTTATTTTTACTCGGACCAAGCGGTCCCCAACTAAGTACCAACCGCGTCCAATATGCTGCTTGACCAACGCATCGAACGAGAACGGGTCTCTGTCTGCCGTTTTCTTCGTTCCATACATTTCCTTAAACATCCATTCGGAGCATATTAACAGTGCTCCGAATTCGCTTCCCTTAGTAGTGCTTCGAATTTTTCCCTCTAGCTTGGATTGATTCAGCCAAAAGAAAAATGAGTGCTGAGCCCCAGAGCTAAGCACAAGGGCGTGTCTACATAAACCTGTTCCACTCTAGGTTAAACTATGTAACTATGTAACGTTTTACTGGTTGTCCAGCCATCCGGAATATGAAAATTTCTGATTATTCTCAAGCTGGTTGAGCCATTAGCTGGAAATGTTCTGGGAGCCAGCGGAAGATACAACCAGCGCTGGTAGCCAGCTAAGCGGAAACCCCGCTTTAAAAACCGACAGTTCGGTATCTATATTTAATGCCTGAATGAACTTATTCTTAAGTTACCACAATTTTTTTTTAGTCAAAGATTTTTTGGAATTTCAAAATCCTTAAAGGGCCCCCAAACATATTTTAGCCCCGGGCCCCCCAAGGTGATGTGGCGGGCCTGATCGCTGCTGGTCATATTGGTATTCATTTCGCTTTCGTTTCGTTTTCGTTTGGCTGCGGTTATATGCTCGCGCTTTTATCCCGGCACAGCATCTACAAAGAAGAAGAAGATTCTCTGTTTTCGACCAAAATTTTGTGCAGCGATGAGGCCCAATTATAGTCTAATTTGCTGCCTGAAATTGAAGCCAGTGATCTCGACGACATTTTGTTCTAGCAAAATTGCCACACAGCCCGTGAAACCATGGCTTTATTGGGAGAACAATTCTCCATACCACAAAGTAGTTCGGAGGTTAGTGTCATAAGGTTAGTGGTGGTCGAGCGCCCTTTTATAAGGCCATGTTGTTGATCATTAATGGTGTGGCCACACTACGCGGTCTTGGGTCGTACGCGCTTTTGCCTTTTTTTTTCATATAGAGTTTTATGACTTTTTTACGACTTTTTTACGACTTTGTCCATGGTAAAGGCCGTGCGGCCAAACAACGCGGACAAAAGGCTGTGGTTAAAAAGGTACATTGTGCGTCCACACACTATGAGCTTTTCAAAAGCGCGTACGCCGTTTCAAATGAGAATTGATTTTTTCTCACTCATGACTCAGAAAATTAAAAGATCACGCGCGCTTTTGGCTGGCCGTACGACCAAAAGCGCGTGGATTCTAAGTCCGCGTAGTGAGGACGGGCCTTAAGGAGTGGATCGATTAAGAGCTTCGCAACCAGTGTGCCGCGGCACACTGGCGTGCCGTGAAACATTTGCGATGCGCCGTAAGATAATTGTGGATTTTTTAAAATTTTCTTACAAATTATCTATGGAGTGATAAATATTGTGCGACTAATATTTACATACTAGCTGGGACCCGGTGCGCCTATGCTGCACCCATAAGCCAATAGTAGTAATCAGGTGATATGAATTTTAATATACAGTAGGAGAGTTTGAAAAAGGCAATTTTTTGGTATTTTTGATTCCAAATAACAAAATGTTAAACTATTAGTGATCTGACATTTTAATGGAGACAATAAAAACCATCTCCTGACTTGGCATTTATCGATCAGATTTGATTTTGCTATGCCGGAGGAGTAGACGCCCTGTGCAGAACTTCGCTCGATTTTTTAGTTCATTTTAATTTAAAAGTGTATATTTTAATCATTAATAAGAATTAGAGTCATAGAAATCCGAAGTTTTTTAATTATGTTTTATTATTATATAAACATTGTTAATTGAATAGATAACTATTGGACGTTTCGACATTAAATTTATGTCATCATCAGCTAAAAGAAAAATTCTATTTGATTTTTTTACATACATGAGGTTAATTTCTAATTACAATTTTTTTTTAGTTTTTTTTTATTTTATATAGCTTACGACTTACCAATTATATAATAAAACGATTTAACAAACAAAAATATAATTATCAAAATGCATCATAACTTATTACATCGATCTATAAAATTATTTATTTGAGGAAGTTACCACTATATTATTTTTTTTTTTTTTAACTTTTTATTGATTTGATTTTTCAGTGTCTATGACATGTCAATTCATGTATTGGAGGGAAATGAGTGTCAAACAGGAAATACTAAAATAGAAACCATAGAACAATAAAAGTAAAGCCAAAAATTGCTAAAAACTGAGTTTGTGTAAACAGTGCTAAAAACAAAAATGGAATTACTTGAAGTTGTTCATAAAATTATTAATATATTTTAAATTATTTTTGAAATCCGTGTGGTTATTTAATGTAATATTTGAATTATTATTAATGTAAAATGTTTCTTTGATGAGCCTATTATAGTAATGGCTATCAGAGTCTAAAATTTTGGTCTCATTGAATTTGAATTTATGGCCGGTGTCAATTGTGTGCTTAGTAAGGGCACTGTGATATTGGTTCATATTATTGCAATGATATTTGTGTTGGTATGAACCAATATCACAGTGCCCTTACTAAGCACACAATTGACACCGGCCATAAATTCAAATTCAATGAGACCAAAATTTTAGACTCTGATAGCCATTACTATAATAGGCTCATCAAAGAAACATTTTACATTAATAATAATTCAAATATTACATTAAATAACCACACGGATTTCAAAAATAATTTAAAATATATTAATAATTTTATGAACAACTTCAAGTAATTCCATTTTTGTTTTTAGCACTGTTTACACAAACTCAGTTTTTAGCAATTTTTGGCTTTACTTTTATTGTTCTATGGTTTCTATTTTAGTATTTCCTGTTTGACACTCATTTCCCTCCAATACATGAATTGACATGTCATAGACACTGAAAAATCAAATCAATAAAAAGTTAAAAAAAAAAAAATAATATAGTGGTAACTTCCTCAAATAAATAATTTTATAGATCGATGTAATAAGTTATGATGCATTTTGATAATTATATTTTTGTTTGTTAAATCGTTTTATTATATAATTGGTAAGTCGTAAGCTATATAAAATAAAAAAAAACTAAAAAAAAAATTGTAATTAGAAATTAACCTCATGTATGTAAAAAAATAAAATAGAATTTTTCTTTTAGCTGATGATGACATAAATTTAATGTCGAAACGTCCAATAGTTATCTATTCAATTAACAATGTTTATATAATAATAAAACATAATTAAAAAACTTCGGATTTCTATGACTCTAATTCTTATTAATGATTAAACACAAAAAGAATCCACATAACCTCCAAAATAAGTGTATATTTTAGTTTTTTTAAACTATATTTTATTTTCTACATTTTAGACTATTATATGTCTTCTGCCATTTTGTGGTGACCGCCATATTAGATTTAGAATAACGTCACGCAGCTTACTGTACTATACTCGTCATACACTTTCATTTGATACCCATACCGAGGGCGGGCCCCGGGCGTTGTAAAGAAAAATGTAAACTGTAATTTTGTGTTGGCCGCCATTTTGCATTTGGAATGACGCCGCATAGCTAATAGTATTCTACTTGTCATACCTTTTCATTTGATACCCATGCCGGGGGTCGGGGAATTTTAAAATTCGGCCGCCATATTGGAACCGCCATCTTTGCGAAAGTAATGGACATCAGTAGGTAATACGGCACTGGGGCCAGACAGTGACGTCATCAACCCTACATCTTGCACTGGCGCCAGTCCTTGCCTTGTCGGGGCCTTGGCGGGGCCTCGGCGAGGGCTTGGCGGGGGCCTTGTCGCGGCACACGCTTACTGCGGTAGAGGCTATAAAACTTTTGAACACAAAAAACAACTTCTGCATTTTGCGCTGATAAAAAGTGGAAGCTGAAAATCAATTTTTATGAATAAAAGTAAAAAAAGTCTATAAATAAAAACATATGTAATTTATTTTTTCGTCCAGGTGCTCGCACTTTACCGTTGGCATACAAGTTATTGTTGTTGTTTTTATTCCTTTCACATGCAATGATAAAAAAGTGGAATCTAGAAATCAATTTTGGGAAAAAAGGTCTATAAATAAAAACAGATGTAATTTATTTATTTTTATATTTATTTCATTTGTTTTTTTAAAACCGCTACAAACATTGACACCAGTTTTGACTGCAGCGACGAGGAAAACTTTGTGGGTCCCAAGCCCTGAATTAACACAAATAAATTATAATATCAATTAAATAAATGTTTTATTTACAAATATTATTTTTTTATTTTCAACAAGTCAATTATTTTTCTTAATTGCTGCGTTTTATTTGGTAAAAAGAAATTGTATAGCAGATACTTAATGTTTTAAAACGATCGTATCCTACTTTCAGGTTTAACATCTTGAATGAATATTTGAGGTTTTATACAACGTCTTTTATATATACCCAGCTGTTGTGACTGTGTGAAAAACCAAGCCATTTAACAAAAACCCTGTTTCCGCATCGTTTTAAAATTTTTTCTACTAAATAGACATTGGGGTTTTTCACTGGAGCTATTTCTTGTTCATAAAATCTGCCTTGAATTATATTTCCTTGGTAATCTTCGAGAATATATGTTGTCGGGTAAACAGGTTTAACTTCTTTTATTTTAAATATCTCAGTGGACCAGTTAGGCGTATAACCTTTTTCGAAGACGTGTTTATGTCTACTTATACGAACAAAATCACCTATTTTATATTTAGGCTTTGACTTTATTTTGGAGTACTTGTACACAGCTAGTAATAAACGTTTTTCGTTATGTGGTTCAACATCTACAGGTCGCATCTTAATCGTACGATGTTTTGTTGTATTGTAGTCGTCTGTTAACTTGGCCAACATGCTAATCCAGTGATAATTACCATTCATACTGAATTCTTTCCACATCATATTTTTCAACGTTCTGTTAAATCTTTCTACAATTGAGGCTTTCAAAGTACTGTAGCTGGAATAATGGTTTATTTCATAATTTTTCATCAATTGCTGAAATGGTTTATTAAAAAATTCCTTTCCGTCGTCAGTTTGTAAATGTTGTGGTATGCGTCCTGTATTAAAAATAGACTGCATTGCTTTAACAACTTCCGGGGCCTTTTTACTTTTAAGCGGTAAGGCCCATGCATATTTTGAAAAGGTATCAATCACAGTAAGAAGAAAGCGAAAACCTCGGTTTTCTGCTGAGTAAGAACCCATTTCGACCAGGTCTGCTTGCCACAAATCATCTATACCTTTGGTAGTGACATGTCGACGTTTAAAATTTTTTCTAGCTGGCTTATGCAGTTCGTTGATTATCTGCCTTCTGCTCATTGTAGCGAATATATAAATAGCCGAGGTTGAATAACCAGTTTATATACAAAGCAAGAATGATCAAGTTTAATCACCCGTTTACAATGATGGTTGCGGGGCCTTCGGGATGCGGGAAAACAACATTTATAAAAAATCTTCTTAATACCAATCAGGTATTTATACAGCCGCAAATTAAAAAAATGATATGGTGTAATACAGAACGCGGTGCACTGCCAACGGATATAAAACTACAAAACATTGAATATTTAAATGCTATACCAGAGGAGTTTGTAAATCATGTAAACGAGCCAACGTTGATTGTTATAGATGACATGATGTTAAATGCGTTTAGTAAACAGGTTTGTGAACTCTTCACTAAGGGGTCTCATCATCGTAATTTCTCAGTAATTCTTGTGACACAAAACGTATTTCATCAAGGAAAATTCAGTCGTGACATATCGCTCAATTGTAAATATCTTGTTGTATTTAAAAACCCTCGAGATAAAAGCCAATTTACCCATTTGGCCCGACAAATTTACCCAGAAAATAGTTTAGAACTTGTGAGAATATATAAAGAGATAACTCAAATGCCTTACGGGTATTTGCTAATTGATTTAACTCAAGACATTAACGACGCCTTAAGATTTCGTACTGATATATTTAATAAACACTTTGTAACCTGTTTTTGTCCGCAAAATTCTTTAAATGGTAAGAATGGCATCACGAATGAAACGATTAAGGGACAACAAGCATATGCTATATGTTCTTAAAAAGGCTAAACCAAATCTAAGAAAGTCCATCATACAAAATGCTGACCCTGAGGTTATAAAAACTCTTTGTGAAATTACTCTCAACACCTTAAAAGGTAACCATATGCCACATGGAAATATCTACAACTCACTGTGTAAGTATAAAAAGGACATGCGTAAATTGATTTGCGCAAAGAGATCTGTTGCTAAACAACGTAAAATACTAGTGCAGCGAGGAGGTTTTTTACCAGTTTTATTAGGAAGTGTATTATCGGGAGTTATCGGCTCGTTAATTGAAAAATATGCATAGAAATAATGGACTTAACAAGATGCTACTTCTGTCGCCAGAGGTTTACAACAAGCTTAAAGATGAAATTGAAATGACTGCAAATCAGTCCATTTTTGATAGAGCAATGAATAAAATACTACAGAATAAATACATGAATGATTCAGAAAAATGGTATAGCTATCGAAATCAACTAATTTCATTTTTAAATCACAATCGGAAATCTAGACGAACCCTTGATAAAGAAACAAATTTATTCAATGAGCAAAAAAGTTTAAGAGATAGTGCCACACAAACGAAATTTATATTTAAAGATGAAGTGTCAACACAGACTTCACCGGCATCAATGGATTTTCTAGACGAAGAAGTCTTTGAAGAAGCAGGTAGTATAACCCCACCGAGAAGATCTTTATCACCAGCGGCAAAAAGACGATTATCAGCTAGTGGTATAGCAAAAACGCTAAAACCGCCACCAAAAATACTAAGAACAGCATCTGCACCTAACGCACGTGAAAAGGATTATAAAATAATTACGGGTGAAGATGGTATAACACAATATACTGTGCCAATGAATATGACTGTCGATGAAGCTAACGATGTTATAGAAGAATTAGAACAAAGTGGAAAACAAACAAAACCAGTCCAGAAACAGTCTATATTAAGACCCTCTGAACTAGAATCTGGTCAATATACGCTTTCATTTCCTGTGCGCAAGCTCGGGGTTAGACAGAGTGAACGCTTGAAGAACCCAAAGGATAAACCAAAAAGTACTTCGGACATTCCTTGGGAAAGACTTTAAAAAAAATGCCTGTGGACATAAAGGAAAATGATTTTTACGTATGTCTTTTAAGTAATAACTCTATGCAATTTTACCCTGAAAATACGCTATCGGCTTTTACAAATGCACTTGCTAAACCATGCAAGTTTAATGGAAACTGGCGTGTCGGAATAACTGAAATTTCTCTACCAAATTTTGAAATAACAAAACGTGCAATCTCCAGCAATAAAGGAAATGCGCCTAAAAGAGTGAGGCGCGCAGACGACCAGTTAAAAGAAGCTAGAAAGCAGCATCAAAAGGATTTTAAAATACTTAGCATCAAAATAAATGAAAATGTAAAACTTGAATGGACGCCAGAAAATCTTGAACAAACTAGCTACAGAGCTGGGCAAATAAATCTTTCTGCATTTTTACTAACATTTTATAATGCAGTTACACCTTCATGGTATACCATGTACTTGAATGATGTTAAAACGAAAATGTGGAAGCGGTTAGAAGATGACCACTTTAATGAAGTTATCCCTGAAATAAAGTATAAGCATGAGCCAGACGAATACATACTGCACATATATCAAGGAAAAAATACTTCAGAAAACGTTATTTTAAAATATAAGGACTATGAATCAATTGAAGATTTTGTTGATGATGTATTTGGTCAAGTTCCTAGGAAGAATAGAAAACACCCCGTTTTGAAGGGTACAATAGACAACTATACACATCCACCGGCTAGCATAAAAACAGCTGAAAATAAAGAGAAAAAAGCTGGTAAAAAGGAGCATGGTGTGTTCGAACTCCGTTTAGAGGAATTGGGCGTTACGATAAAAATAAAAAAACCACTACCCACACACTTGAATGTTAAAGATCTCATGACATTGCTTTTAGCCAATGTACACTTTGACGATAACAAGCTTAGCGAAGAAGAAAAACATAAACGAATTATTGAAATTAAAAACACAATTTTCGAAATATTGAATAGGCTGAAGAAAGATTCACTCAAAGCAAAGGCACCCGAGCAACGGAAAATAACTAAAAACAGTGAAATTTTGCAAGTCCCATATGAGAAACAAAGCTCAGGCGACTATTTATCCACACCAGTACCAATTAATACAAACATAGATAATCTTTCAAACTTCATCACAGATGTATTTCTCCAAACACCTGAAAACAAGCGTAATCCTGATGCATTGTTGGCAGAAATAAAAGAGTCATTTGACACAGCGGGATTACAACAAGAGCACAGGTCAATAATGGGAAAAATTGATTCTCTCGATACAACAATTAAAGAATTGACACAGCGATTACCAAGAGGTACACAAGAAACTATAAAAGATTGCTCTGAGAAAAATATAATACATATATACTCTGATATTATTCGACCTAGAGCTATAGGTGACAAACTAGTAAGATATCTACGAATAATACCGATTCAAGAGTGTGGTACTATATTAAGATTTGAACATATAGAATACTGTCCTATTGAAAAAACTTTTATCGAAAGTATTTCTATAAAAATAACTGATCACCATGGGGAATTAGTTGACTTTAAAACAAGCTATATTCCGACATATGTAATGCTGCATTTTAAGAGACAATAAAAACTATAAATATTCACACAACAACTTGTTTTTGCATAGTATAAATAGAACTACGAGATGAATTCCTATTATACGCGTTATTATTTAATACAAAGCGGCAGTGGTCTGTCGGATATTGGAGAATTATATCGTGGTCCACTTATTTATCAACGTGGAAGAGGTATCGGTAGCTTTTTCAGTGCATTATTTCGACACTTAAAACCTCTAGCTACATCGGGATTAAAAACATTAGCACAACAGGCTGTAAAAGCAGGACAAGCTATAATACAAGATAAAAACATCAACAGCAAATCAGTTAAAGATATTTTAAAAGAACACGGTAGAGTTGCTATTCAAGATTTAGCTCAGAAAGGTATAAATAAAGTGTTTGACGGCATGACTGGAGCAGGTATAAAAAGACCGAACCCGTTTACAACCTTGCATATAAAACCAACTCTTAAACGCAAGAGACGTGGCAAAACACCTAAACGCACGAGAAATTGCAAAACAAAAAATCAAAGAAAAGGAATAAAAGCAAGAGCTTTGAAAACAAAACGAAAGATACGTAAACGTATACTGGACATTTTTGATAAGTAATAAACATAATGTCGTACAAAGAATGTATGAAATCGGAATTGGATCTTTTTTCCACACCACCAGTTCAAAGCAATATTTTGAAAACAGAAGAAGTAGCATATAAGCCAATAGCCTCACTAGACAACTCCTCCGTTCTAGAGTTTGTAACCTTGGGTCATGGAGATACATACCGAGATTTATCTAGCATCTATCTTCGTTTAAAATTGCAATTAATAAAAATAAAAGATGGGAAAGAAATACTTTATTCAAAAGAAGGTGATGCTCCAGGTTTAATAAACAACATTTTACACTCCATATTTCGCCAGTGCACCGTATATTTGAATGGGAAACCAATTGCTCAAACCGACCACAATTACAATTATCGCGCTTATATTGAAAATTTATTAAATTATGGTAAAGATGCTGCATCAACCCATTTGGAGTCGGTCGGTTGGTATCTTGACAAAGATGACACGGAAATTGCAGATATCGATAAACCCGTCGCTGAATTACATCAAGGCTATTTAGATCGGCAGAAACTTTTCAATAAAAGTAATGTAGTTGAACTGATGGGGAAAATTCATACTGATTTGCTTAATCAGGATAAGTTGCTATTAAACGGTGTAGATTTACGTGTAGTTTTATCGCTTGAAAAACCAGAATTTTATATTTTATCCAAGGCTGGCGATGACTCACCACACTTAAAAATCCTGGATGCAACCATGTACATGAATCACGTAACAGTCAACCCGAATATTTTATTAGCACATGAGACAGTTCTACAGCGTTCAAATGCCATATACCCATACAAACGAGTTGAAGTTAAGAGCTACACTATTCCCGCAAACACATTTACACTTTCACTGGATAATATCGTCATCGGACAGTTACCGAACTTAATAATTTTTGGTATGGTGGACAATGATGCGTACACGGGTAGAAGGACAAAGAACCCCTTCAACTTTAAAAACAACAACATTACCAGATTTAATTTATCAGTGAATGGCGTACAGATACCAAACCAGCCTCTCGAATTTGACTACTCAAAAGACAATCCGATTAGTACACGCGGATACAATACGTTATTCAGAGGAACAGGTATTCATTATTTCGATAAAGGTCATCAAATATCCAAAAAATTATTTGACAAGGGATGTTTTCTTCTCGCTTTCGATTTAACAACAGACAATTCATATAACGCGACTTGCGGCAATTTGCTAAATCAAGGAACGGTACGAGTTGAAGGAAAATTTAGAGACGCGTTAAAAAATAGTGTGACCTGCATTGTATATGCTGAGTACGATGGAAGCATTGAAATTGACAAGGATCGAAATGTTTACACTAATTTTTAAATCTATATAAGGTGATTACAATATGTTTCAAATGTTAGTTGGTGAATTGCTTTATTTCGGTAACAATGAGCTGTTTAATTAATGTGGAATACTTTTGCAGAGGTGAATATATCTTCTTTAAAAAAGTCTCTTTAGCTGGATTCACTGCGCAAAATAAAACGTTTGCGAAGGAAATAATTTTTAAGTATCCAACATCTGGTACAGAATGCACCGAGCAACAACAATCAACTAAACTTGATAACCTTGAACTAAAACGGATAGATGAAGACCTTATAAAAACTCTGGCGAAATTTAAGTCAATTTTTGTACGTGGTACATCAACTAAGGAGTTTATAAATAACTACGTTACATCTCTCACCAAGGTTATTGATCTAGAGCAGTGATTCTTAACCTTTTTAGCTACAGGCACCCCTAAAATTTTCAAATAATATTCCCGCACCCCTTACCAAAAAATAATAAATTATAATAAATTGATACAAAGACATACAATATGAACAAACATTTTTATTTAGTTATTTATAAGAAAAATTAATTAGCAAAATATATATTTATTTTTAATTATCAAAATACATACATATTTATTCTTAATGACTTTTTTGTTGTTGTTTTTGTTCAATTATGCTTGAAAATCGTGGAATTTTTTTTGAAATAGCCACACGCATATCATCACTAGCATTAAGTCTATTTCTGGCCTTTGTTTTTATATGTGCAAGTGACGAAAACCCCATCTCACATAAATAGGTTGTAGCAAATGGAACAAGGTGCTGAAGTGCCGTTTTAGCTAATTGAGGATATGACGTTAATTGAGCACACCAGAAATTTTGTAAATTCGCTGTTTCATATTCCATTTGATTACGGCCATTTGTTCGTAGCTCAACAAGATCATCTTTTAATAATTCACTGTCATCCATAGAGTCCATGTTAAAAATAAATGGATCTAATATCCATTTTTCTGATATGCCAATATCTCCAGTAGCAAAATATCCATCGAAAGATTCACTTAACTTTTTCAAGTGGTTTTTAATGTCAGTGGCAATTGTATTTTTTTCATCATCCGAAACAAGAACTTCTTCAAGCAAAGGAAAGTTAGCAAAATTTTGTTTGTCAACACGGTTAATCCAAATTGGAAGTTTCGAAATAAACGCAGCCAACTTCTCTCTGGCTGTTATAGAGTTCACTCCAAATCCCTGCATTGAAATATTTAATTCGTTTAGGTGTGTGAAAATGTCTGCTAAGTACGCCATCTGAATTATAGACTCTCTATTGCTGAACTCGTCAACTAAATTACAGCCTTGGTTAATAAGAAACTGTATTATTTCGCTTCGTAATTCGTACACACGATTTAGCATACGTCCACGCGAGAGCCACCTTACTTCTGTGTGAAAAAGCAAGACAGTATGTTCGGCGCCAAGTTCTTCGCATAAAGCACGAAAGAGACGATGATTTAAAGCACGACCTCTGATAAAATTTACAACTTTGACTGAACAGAATAATGTTTTCTTCAATTTTTCAGGCAACGTTTTTGCAGCTAGCGCATGTCGGTGCAAAATACAATGGGTAATTGTAACGTGAGGCACTTCTTTTTTTACATATGCTACAAACCCAGAATTTTTGCCTAACATAGAAGGCGCTCCATCAGTACAAATTGATCCTATTTTGTTCATCGGTATCTCATGTTTTAATAAAAAGTCTTTGATTTTATTAAATACATCAATTCCTTTTGTTGTCAACTCTAATGGTTCACAAAACAAAAATTCTTCAACAATTTCTTTTTCTTTTACATATCGCACAAACACCATGAGCTGACTACAATTTTCAACATCTGTAGATTCATCCAATTGAATACCCATTGGGACAGGGCTAGCTTTGATATCTTCAATAACTTGTTTTAAAATATCTTTACTTATATCAGAAATTCTAGTACGGATAATATCATTTGACAAAGGAATTTGTTGAAGCTTTTGTTGTGCTTCAGAACCCAATACTATTTTAGCCATTTCTAAGGCACAAGGTTTCACAAGTTCTTCAGCTATTGTATGTGGTTTCTTTTTCTTAGCACACATATATGCAACTTGATAAGATGCTTGCAATAGTGGCTTTTCAAGTGGTGTGAATCCAAAAGTCGTGATGGTCCCGCTTTTATCAAATCGTGCCCTTTTAGATTTCAAGCTTTCAAAATCGTGGCCAGCATCTCCACCACCATGTTGTTTGGTAAAATGTTCCTTAAGTTTCGAGGGCTTGAGATTGGAGTTTGAGAATTTAGCGCAGCACAGAATACATTGTGGTCGCTGATTTCCATCCTTCTCCGTTATAAATGTGAAACCATAACGAACATAATCGTCATTCCAATACCGTTTTTTCGACATGGGCTATATTACAAATATTAAAAAGAAACTTCGCTCACCTTGAAAGTTATATTTAATATTTTTCGTTTTTACCTTACCTTTTGAATATGGATTTGATATACCAAATAAAAGTCCAATTTATAATTATTAATAAATATTTTACTATAATTATTATAGTAACTGTCACTGGTCAATAACACAATGTAAATTTGTAAATTATTTTAGTTCTAAGGGCGCGCGCACACAGAAAGCTGATCTGAGCGGAGCTTATCAGCTCTGCACTAATTTTTCATTAAAATCCCTGGTGCTGCGCACAACTTTCTGTGTGCGCGCGCCCTAAAAACAACTAAACTAGTTAACGAAAATTTAAATGAAATATAACAAAATAGAAATTCATAGGAAAAATTCATGTTCGTTGGCGATTTCTTTAGAATTTTTTTTTGTTAGTTTTTCCACTTAAAATAATTTTACGCGCATATTCCAAAAGTATTTATAGGAAAAGTAAATTTTATTTAACAAAATGAATTTCAAAGTTTTAATTTTTATTTTACTGGTGCAAATTAAATTTAATTATGAATTTGTAAAATTACAACATCGCACCCCCAGATATTCTAGCTCGCACCCCCAAGGGGTGCGTGCACCACCGGTTAAGAACCACTGATCTAGAGGCAACATTTACTTGTGAACAAGAATGAATACGATCGAGCTTGCAACTGCATTGACAAATAATGGCGTAACAAACAAGTTTTTTAGAGGAGTCTTCCCCTGCAACCATCTGCCGCAAAAAATAAAAAAACCAGCATGCGTCATAGCTAATACGGATCCATCACATAAAGGCGGAACTCATTGGGTTGCATTTTATTTCCTGAAACAAGGTCCTGCAGAGTACTTTGACTCGTTTGGAAGATACCCCACCAATAAATTCTTTCAAAGATTTTTATTTAATAATTCTAGGACTTTTTTAAACAATAAAAAACGATTGCAAGGGCAATTTTCATCAACATGTGGACATTATTGCTGTGTGTTTCTATATTCTCGATGCAGGGGAAAGAGCTTGAAGACTTTTTTAAAACAATTCGCCTTGAGCGATTTCAGTTTAAATGATAATAAAATCATTAATTTATATTTAAAGAATTTTGGACAAAGTGGTGGGGATTATTGTAACCAGTCATGTAAAGCCGAGATCGATACTATAAAAGCCTAAACAGCAAGTGTTTTAATTCAAAGTGTAAGTGCAATTCGATCAAAATGGAGTCCTCTTCGTCATCACGTAAAAGACAAAGGAGCAACACAAAGTTGATCAAATGTAACAAGAAGAAGTCCAAATGTGTATCAGAAGTGATCGGCGGAAATCTTTTGTTAAATTACACTTACCATTTGGACGATTGTTATAACAGAAAGGTAATACTTGGGTTTGATACGTCATCATTCGAAGCCAAAATAGTGTTTCATCAACATGGCTGTTTTCCTGTTTCAACAACATACCCTGGATGGACAACCGTTTTTAATTATCTTTGTAACTTGAAAGGACAAATCAATCTACTACCATCAAACCAAGAGGCTTTAAAACAGGAACACAAAATCCCGCTTGACTCAGGAAGCATCACCTTAACTATAAGTGAACTTTCTAGATTATATGACATGCTAGAGTTTTTTAATATTGTAATGTTTCATAATAATAATGCATCCGAAAGTGTAAAAGAATACTATACCAAATATTGTGAAAAATGTAAAGACAAAAATGTACTTGTTTTATCAAAAGAAGACTTTTTTATACCATCTAGGACCTCTTATGTACACTTGAATTATTCAAGACTCTTTTACGAGGTAGCCTTATATTGTTCTACTAAAATTATTTTTGACATAATATGTTTGTAATAAATTAGGTTTTTTATAAATAAAAGTTATAATTCCTTTTATTCAATGCTTTTTATTTACTAGCATGTATAAATAAATATTAACACAATTTTGAACAGCACATCGTACAGCTTTTAAATTACCGTGTATTGGGCAAAATGTCTGGAATTGCTTGAGGTTCTCTAACCTCGGTATTTCAGGTTGCTTTATTTTTGCTTCCGGAATGTATTTTTCAATAAATCTAGCCTTTTCAAGTCCTTTTACAAAAATTGTTGCCTGCGATAAATCCTTCAGTATGCTTGGTAATTTGTTGTAATTTATATTTCCGCTTTTCCATTTTAATCCATTTATTTTACTAAAATTGAAATCATCCTGCCATCGAGCCTTTGGTGACAGTTCGTTATACCGGTATGGAGGCTTAAAATAATATAAGCTTGGTGTAAGGGATCCATAATGTAAGATCGATAGCTCCTTAGCAAACTGTTGGCCATTATTTCCACTGACAAACTGTATGTCTAAAATGACTTCGTCCGAACTCATGACTTCAACTATATAAAAGAAAATACCAAATGATTTTTAAAATGTATATTTAAATCTTTTTATACTGTATATGCTTTTAATTGAACTCATTTCCACACCACCGCTGAGGTAGAGTTCTATGGCGCGTTTTTTTTAACGTGGTATCCCTCCGTAAGCCTAATCCACGAATCTTAATTACAAAAATGTTCATTTTCTTTTTAAGTTATTCTTGTTAAATGTCTTTTTGTCTTTTGTAACCATACGGCACGGAAGTGTAATCTTCTAAAAATCTTCGCTTCTCTGCTGTCACTTTATATTTCTTTATTTCAGGGGCTGTTACAACCTCGTGATGTAGAGTACGCCGTATATTACGCGACAATATGGGAATATGATCTTCACTATCTCCTTTAAATATCATTTCCTTGATTGTTTCAAGATTCACTTGTTGCGAAGCTTCATAATTCAGACAGATCCCCTTCACTTTGCTTTTTGCTTTAATGCAATTGTCCTTTGTGCTATAAACTGCGTAAGCATAATTTTTTGGCCCGCCACTGACAAAAATCTTAATATAACTATCTGGACCGTAACAATCAAGTTCATCAGTCATGTCTCCTACGAACTCTCCTGTTGGCGGATCATATTCTCCTTCTCGGCTAATATATATAACGGAATCTGTATCGTAATATAAAACCCTTTCACCAATTTGTTCTAGATAACTATACAGTTTGAGACGTGCCTGAGTAGTAACATAGGCTGCTATACAAACGTTGACTGTTGACAAAGATTCTGCAGCTTCTTCTTTGTAGCTCCAATTAACTATAAGCGTTTCTTCATTGACCGGCAGGAGATGGTGTATTTCGATATCGGGATTGATTAACATGGCGTAAAACTCTGCTGTATTATTAATTATACTGGTTTTTGGTTGGTTTTCACGTTGTCCAAACTTACCCCAAAAGGAATTTAAAATAAGTTTAGCTAGTGATCTTAATCCAGGATTGTTCACAATTTCAGAAAAATTCAATTTAATACCTTCATTGTCGAAAAAATCTTCAACATACCGCTGCTTTTTATCCTCTTTATTACATTTACTCGGCCATCCAGATGCCTGCTGTTTCATTTTAATAAATTTATTCATCATTTTGGTGAACAAACCCCCTGAACGGATTGATTTATCGTAAGTTTCGGTTTCGTAGCACCATATTTCATAAATTTCCAAGACTTTGTATCCTTTACGTATAGCTGTTTTAACCTCATCAAGTACCCATGTTCCTGTCAATGCTCTTTCCTCGTCTGTATGTGGGCATTCTGGAGACTCGTTTTTCTCTTCACCACAGAGCCGACATAATGAAAACATTAGTTTATTGTTTTGTTTAATGGGTAGAACGGGGTGATATAAACCTTCAGGAGGTAGTATCTTACATTTGATTAAACCCTCTGTTTTTTCAAAATCAATCTTGGAGCAAGCTTCTTGTCCAACATGTAGTTTAGGATGACCAATGGGAAATTTTCCGTATTTACAAACCCATGGATATAACGAGCATATATCTATATATTTGATTTTTTCACCTGGCTTACATTCGTAATGTTTATAAGTATTTCCAGTTCGACCACCATAAAAAGCATCTCGAGGATTCAATGGTAAATACGCCACCAAAGGATGGTCTTTCAAAGATTGTATGTCTTTATTTATCGCCAATTGTTTTCGGAAATTACACTCCCACATTTCGACAACTTCATATCCATACGAACGTAGGCGTTCAGATTTTGATACAGTTGACTCATACCTTTGATTTAATGTATCGTTCTGACAATCTTGGAGAGGTTCATCACGTCTATGTGTTAAGCATGTAGGGTGTCCATGATAATAACATCCGTGAAATTCAAAAATCTGGTTCGTCTCAGGGCAATATCCATCCACTTTTACACCATTTAACACTGTCTCCCTTTGTTTGGCAGCATGCAAAATATCTATTCCTCTGTTGTTTTCCTCCCATATTAACCATTGGATTGCTATGGCTGATTGAATGTCTGTATTCCGATATCCATTTTTTGGAATAATTCCAATAGTATCTCGCTTAAGAAAGTTACGGCGAAAAACAAGATTACATGCAGAGGCAATGGTGGTAGCTTCAACAAACGGATCAACATTACACTCATCCAGCATTAATTTTCTAAATTTTAAACATGCCTCTGTCAGAATTTGTACATCACTAATACAGTAATCGACGATATCACGCTGTATATTAAACTCGTCATTTTGGTGTTCCTCGTACCATTTTAAAAAAATATCACGGTCCTCGGTTTTCATGGCATCTGGGCTGTAGTATTTAACAGAGGGTAGAGTTCCAACATATTTTTCATTTTCAGCAGTGTTAAATAGATGAGGGAAATAACCCTTTTTAAGTACTGGTGTTAAATCAAACGCCTTTGGTAATTGGGCTAGAGCCATAGGGAAGTAATTTAGAGAATCTATAAATTTAACGCTACCCAGCTGCATCATTATTATTTTTGTACCTCGCATTATCAACTTGGGTTTCAGATCTGTTTGGGTAAGTATATAATTTAAAATAAATTGATGATCAAATGCTTGACCATTATGAGCTATAACAATAACCTTCTTGAATAATTTTCTTTGATTTAGCAAATATTCAGTGAAAATTTCAATAGGGTTTACTTTTAAAATCTGTTGTGTTACTCCACATTTTTCACATATTTTTAAAACTGTTTCTATGCACTTATCACATTTCTGCTGAAACACACACAAACTCGGTTCATGCAACTTAATAGTACCTATTGATTCTTTTTCTCCTATTACCTTTTCCTGTCTGGTTTCCAAGTCGTAAAAAACGAAAAGAGTGTCTTTTGTCGGAGTGTTTTTGGTATTTGGTTGAATAAAGCAGAGATGTTCTTGCTGTACATGCTCATTGCATATTTTGCAAAAATACTCTCCACATACATGAGACCTATCCGCCTTAAATGTTTTTAGACAATCCTTGCACTTTTTCACTTTTTCACAAATACTTTTCTTATTTAAAGATCCGGATGCTTTATGATTATCAAAACAGTTCTCTCCTCTGAAACGTCGATTACAATCTTCACACAATTTTTCAACTGGTTCTTTGGCGCATGCTGGAGATTGTTGACAACAAGGACAAGTTCCACCACATCTGTGTTCATTTTTATGTTCGTATGGCACATGACACTGATTGCAATAATAGCTACAACAAAATGCAGCTGTCAAAGACGTTATTACGTTATAGTGACTTTTGTGATACAACAAATTTAGGTGTTTTCTGTCGTTTTGTCCTTCAAAAATAATATCTTTCCCTTTAGTGCCGTACTGGTAGACTATAATTTTGTAATGCTTTAGGTGCTCTTGGAATTGTTGGAGTTCTGGAATTCCCCAACCTTCAGTCGGTGTAACTATTTTACACTCTGTTAACAGCTCCGCAGCTCTACGAGTTTGTAGTCTTCCGATGTCTCTTCTTATGTTTCTATAGTCGGAATCTTTATTTATGTAAGACATTGCAACCACTAACGCGCGAGGTAGACATAGATTATCTTTATTTTGAATTGTGATAATACCCCTTCTCTTGACACATTCCTCGTCAAACGAGTTATAGGTACGATTTCTTCCTCTTCCTTGTGGCAGTCGAACTGATGTCACGCTTAAACAAAATGTGTCAGTGTTCATTCCTTCAGAATTGCTCTGAAAAATTTTTGAAATCATTTCCCATAAGTCGTTCGTTCTAACCTCTGCTGCTAATCTATAATTTAACCAACCAGGACCTCTCTCCCTAAAGCTGGCACCGCAAAAGGTAAACCCAACATAGTCTTCTGGTTGAAGACCTATCATTACACGATTAAAAATGTCGTCTACGGCACTTTTAAACCACGATGAAAGTTCTACATTCTCTGTCGGGGCATTGATTTTAAAATCAACTTTTCGACCCCTTACATTGAAACGCCTGATGTATGTTGCAACATCTTTTGTAATGGTAAATTTAGACATTTTGACACTGCAACAGCAAATGAAGAGTTGTATGCTACTACCTTTTTTTTAATTTTCTACCAGACGAGCAAAGGATCTTTTTCTTTTAAATAGATTTAAAAATGAAGATCCGAGGGAATACAAAAATGTAAAATACAACAAACCAGAGTTAAATCAGTGTCCGTTGATAACAAAAAAATTAAAATATCAAATTTTTTATTAACTGTTAATTATTACTTTCAAACTATGATAAGTCTTAAAATGCACCTTTTTCAATTTTTAATGATTTAAAAATGGAGATCCAAGCAAATACAAAAGTTCTAGGTTCATAAATAAAACAAAACGGTTAAACCATTGTCTTAGTAATAAAAAATTAAAGATCAAACACTTTCTTGTTTTAATTATTATACTATGATAATTCTTAAAATACACTTTTTTCAATTTTGAAATTTTTTCAAAACCGACTTGATCGATTGATGTCCATTCAGCTGTAGCAAACAGATGGACAGAGAATTAATTATATTTATATTACACAAATAATAGTATGAGTACTTACCTTTTTAATATTTCCTTACGGTAATTGTACACTTTTAAAAAGCACTACAACACTCTTTGTAAACAAACTTTTTGGTTTTGAAATTACGCGTTCAATAAATGATAGCATTTTCGAGCGGCCTTTATATACGTTGGTCTTCACTAAAAAGGGAAGAAAAATAAGAGGGGTTTGTATATCATTATTACAACAATACATTTTCTGGTCCTTGTTCTTATTAAATGCAACACTGCTGTTACCTTACCTTTCATTTCTACTGTAGTATAAAATAGTTAAAGGTTATTACATGTTAACAATAAAAGTTCAATGTACTTCACTTGCTCTTGTCATGGAAAAACACAGTTTATTAAATGCAACAATGCTGTTGATCTTGCCTTTCATATTTTATGATGTTGATGACATTATGCAAATTGGTAATAGTACTTTGCGGATTCGAAAAAGTTCTCGGTATATAAGGTAGTACTTTTCGTTTATATTTCACAGTCTTGTATCAGTAGTAATTTAGGTTAATACTTCTTTAGGAGTTGTTCCTATTTTTACAAGATCACTTTCGCTCTTCTTCTTTTTATATGTTTTTTTTTGACCTTTTCATTTGGAGCTGGATGCCGAAGCCGTCGCCACGGTCATTGGCATCAGCTGAACTGGCATACAGCAGGCACGTATTTTATCAACACTTCCACTCTCGCTTTTTCTTCACGAAATAAAAACAACAATAACTTGTATGCCAACGGTAAAGTGCGAGCACCTGGACGAAAAAAATAAATTACATATGTTTTTATTTATAGACTTTTTTTTACTTTTATTCATAAAAATTGATTTTCAGCTTCCACTTTTTATCAGCGCAAAATGCAGAAGTTGTTTTTTGTGTTCAAAAGTTTTATAGCCTCTACCGCAGTAAGCGTGTGCCGCGACAAGGCCCCCGCCAAGCCCTCGCCGAGGCCCCGCCAAGGCCCCGACAAGGCAAGGACTGGCGCCAGTGCAAGATGTAGGGTTGATGACGTCACTGTCTGGCCCCAGTGCCGTATTACCTACTGACATCACCAATCGCTTTCTCGTACCCAGAAACCTCTATGTATACATTTCACCCTCGTAGAAGGTATATTATTATGCTTTTTAAAGCTCTCTAAGACAGCGCCCCCTAGGAGTGATTTTTGAAAGTAGGCACCGATGCTAAAACCACTCCCTTGATGTAAGTAATATGTGGTTAAATTTTTGTGGCGATCGGTTGAATGGTTTAGGAGTTATTAGCGAACATACATACATACACACATACATCAATTACTTTTTTTTCAATTAAGTATATTAAGTCGAGAATTCAATAAAGTAAAAATTCAAAAAAAACTAGTAGGCTCTGCAAAAATTATAACGAGTGAATGAATCGCCACATGTCGATATTCTTTCATTTAGTATTCAGTTTATATTTTGTGAACAGTAGTGACCAATAACGTAAGCTCTTACTTTATAATATTTAAGTTTAAAGGTAAATATAAAAAAAATTTATTAAATATGTGTAGAAATATATTTTGATTTTATACATTATATAGGTATTGCAAAGCATTTTTTTAAAACATTTTCAAAATTGAAATTATGGATAAATTTTTAAAAAGAAGCGAGAGAGAAACAGTTGTAGATGTGGAACAGATTCCAAAGAAAAAAGGAAGCCAACTCCTAATAGACAATATAACGAAGAATACATCAGATTTGGTTTCGCAAGTGTTGAAATTGCTGGAAGTATTCAACCTCATTGCAGTGTTGGGCATTAATCAATTAAATTTTCAATCAATTAATTAATTGACTAAAAAATTAATTGCGATTAATTTAATTGCAGTTAAAATTAATTGCAATTGAAATATTAATTGCACCCCACAATTAATTTATTTGGATTAATCCGTGTTAATTGTATATAGCAACTAAATCAATTGCAATTAATTTTAACTGCAATTAAATTAATCGCAATTAATTTTTTAGTCAATTAATTAAAGACAATTAAAACTAACAATTAATCCTCTTCAATTTTATGTGAACTTGATTTAAGGGTTCCCAATGACGTATTTGTGGTTAAAATTTGAAAAATGGCGGACTAACTTTGGCAATTATGTTCCGACTGTACTGAAAATCAGCTTCTGGGGGCTTTAAGGGTTTTGTAAACAATTGTTAGCTACATAGTATAATCTCACGAAAATATGTCAGATCCACACTCTTATTCATGCTGTAATCTTTGTTTTGGGGAGGGGAGGCAGTCCATACAATAAATTAAACATTAAATAATCCAAAAAATATTATTACATTCTGAAAAAAAAAATAAAGGATTATGCTAATTCAAGATTTGAAAATGGGCTTTTGACGGTGATGGACATTATACGTTTGGAGTCACGTACGGAGGAGTGTGACTTCAGATGGATATTGCCCATGGTTCTCTTCTGCAATGTCATTGACCCAGGTTTTATTTGTTTACCCAGATGCCAGGCCCTTCCCGTATTGGAGAATCTTTCCCAAAAACCTTGTTGATAAATTCTGACCCGATTGCAGCTTCAGGATACTATGTTCAATGTTCTTCCATTTGGAGCTGAGATGTGAAGATTTTCAGATTTTCCAACTCTTGAACAACCTACATACAGTTGAAGTAGGGAGAAACACCGTTTAATAATATCGAGACCAACAAATTGCCCTTGGCCATACGTTAACAAATTTGATAAATAAGGCTGTTCCGGAACACAATTGGCCAAATTCGTCCCCCATATTGGCGCGGCCATTTTGAATTTATAAGTTTTGATCATAAATTCGTTATTTGCTATCTTAAAAGACCCCAGATACCGATTTTCATGGAAATCGGAACACAATTGGCAAATTCGTCGGTCATATTGGCGCGGCCATTTTGAATTTATAAGTTCTGATCATAAATTCGTTATTTGTTACCTTAGAAAACCCCAGATACCGATTTTCATTGGGATCGGAACACAATTGGCAAATTCGTCGGCCATATTGGCGCGGCCATTTTGAATTTATGTCCTGATCATAAATTCGTTATTTGCTATCTTAAAAAACCCCAAATACCGATTTTCATTGGAATCGGAAGACAATTGGCAAATTCGTCGGTCATATTGGCGCGGCCATTTTGAATTTATAAGTTCTGATCATAAATTCGTTATTTGTTACCTTAGAAAACCCCAGATACCGATTTTCATTGGGATCGGAACACAATTGGCAAATTCGTCGGCCATATTGGCGCGGCCATTTTGAATTTATGTCCTGATCATAAATTCGTTATTTGCTATCTTAAAAAACCCCAAATACCGATTTTCATTGGAATCGGAAGACAATTGGCAAATTCGTCGGCCATATTGGCGCGGATATTTTGAATTTATAAGTTCTGATCATAAATTCGTTATTTGCTACCTTAAAAACCTCCAGATACCGATTTTCATGGAAATCGGTACACAATTGGCAAATTTGGGTGGCCATTTTGAACTTCGGTCATTTTGTGGCGGCCATTTTGAATTTCGAAAATCGGGCTTCGAGGTGCATCATGGGAGACCCACACGGACCTTCTTGCAAAATTTCGAAGCTCTGCGATCACTGGTGCGACACTACGCTTTTCATACAATAATAAGTTTTATTTGTTAGTTTTTAATCAAATCCATTAAAAAGATTAACAATTGATTAATTGTTAATTGTGGAAACTCACGACTAACAATTAATTAATTGTTAATTGCGAGTTTTCACAATTACAATTAATTAATTGTTAATTGCGAGTTTTCACAATTACAATTAATTAATTGTTAATTGCAATAGATGTGATTAACAATTAATTAATTGTTAATTTTTAATTGTCCAACAATTAAATTTTGCCCAACACTGCCTCATTGTATTATATGCCGGGAAACATTATCAAATGAAACAATGGTGCCAAGTAAACTTTTGCGACATCTTAAAACTAGACATTCCAATTATGCTGGAAAGAGTGTTGATTTTTTTAAGCGAATGCAAATTGAAAATAAAAAACAAAGTATTTTTATGAATGCAGCAACCACAGCTTCAAGAAGAGCTCAAGAAGCTAGCTACAATGTTGCAAAAATAGTAGCTAAAGCTAAAAAACTGCACATTATAGCTGAATCTTTAATTTTACCATCTTGCATAGAAATTGTTTGACATATGTTTGGAGCCAAAGAAGCAAAAGAAATTGAAAAAGTGCCACTTTCAAATAATACAATTAGTAGGCGTATTAACGAAATGTCTATTGACATAGAAACAACGTTAATTAAAAAAATTAAAGATTCAGAAATTTTTTCGATACAGGTTGATTAATCTACAGACTGTAGTAATTGTGCTCAGCTTATGGTATTTGTTCGAATTTGTGAAGAAAAAGAAATGAAAGAACATTATTTATTTTACAAAGAACTTTCCAATCGAACAACTGGGGAAGAAATATTTAAAGTAATCAACGAGTACTTTGTCAATAAAAATATATCTTGGAAAAATTGCATTAGCTTATGAACAGATGGTGCAGCTGCAATGACAGGAAGGGTTAAAGGCTTGGTGACTAAAGTTCTCTCTGAAAATGATGAAATTCAAATAACGCACTGTTTTATCCACAGGGAAGCTCTAATGTCTCAAAGTTTACCAGAAGCTCTAAAACTAAAAGTCACGTTAAACGAAATAGTAAAAATGGTGAACGTGATTAAATCTAGACCACTTCAATCTCGGCTGTTCTCAATTTTATGCGACCCCATGTCAGAACATCAGTCTTTACTTTTTCATACTAAAGTGCGCCAAGGGGAAGAATATTGTCAAGAGTTTATGAACTTAAAGAGGAATTAAAAACTGTTTTCGAAAATGACACTTTTTACCACAATATTTTGAAAGAAAACTTCTGGCTACAAAAACTTGCGTATTTAACTGATATATATGAACATCTTAACGAACTTAATCGTAAAATGCAAGGAAAAAATGAAAATATACTCAGTTGCACTGATAAAATAAATGGATTTAAGGCTAAAATTAAGCTGTGGATTAATGAAGTGAAAACTGGTATAATTTCTATGTTTAATAGGTGTTCTACCTTAAATCTTGATAAGCAAATATTCAAACTTGTAGAGCAGCATCTATATTTACTTGCAGAAAAGCTGCAGTATTATTTTAAATCAAATAGGCTGATTGAATTTGATTGGGTTCGAAATCCTTTTACTTTGCCGTCTGAAGAATCTTCGCAAAAGTTATCGATGAAACAAAAAGAAGAACTAATAGATTTAAAAAATGATCGTACACTCGAGCTTCAATTTAAAGACAATATTCCAATATCTCAGTTTCGGTTAATGGCTAAGAAGGAGCTCCCAAATATTTCAAAAAAAGCTATTGATATTCTGTTACCATTCGATGGTTACCATTAAAAACATAAAGCGATCGTGTATTAAAAGCCTTGACCAAAATATTTTGTTTTCAAAACTTAACAGAGTTTTTTTTCTATAAATATGTAATATATTTTTTTAGTGTGCCGCTATATTTTTACAAAACTAGTTACCAGACTGAAAAACGTTGGGAAGCACTCAATCTTCTCGTAAACAAGCTTTTCGAAAAGTTTAGGAATTGCCGATAAGATTGCAATGCCCCTGTAGTTGTCCACCGGATGCTTGTTAGATGCTTTGCGAACTTTATATCGATAACATTTATGACGTTAATCGGAAGTGCAGTTCTCTTCCACGTCGGAGATAAAAGATATGTTAGGGCGATTAAAGTCTCCTAAAATAAATATGTCGTAGACAACTAAACGAACAAAGTTGAACACCTGGTTACTCTTATTGTTTTTTTTAGTTAGCATAAAGATTTTTTTTAGTGACTGCATATAAAAAATATATTTGATGTCATATTTCATTAAAAATTTCGTTATCACAACTACATTTTTTTTTCAGTGTACCAATGCTCAAAGTAAAAAATTCTATCAACCTTTGTTTAATCCCCATTGATGCGATGCCTTTATTTAAGTATAATTAGTTACGTTAAGCTATACCGTATTTTATGTGGTACTGTTTGAAGTTGACTAGTGAGAAGATCAAATTGTTTGCCTGAATTTCAAAATATAAACAGACAATTAATTGCATGAACAACAAAAACTTCAGCTGAAATTAAGTAGCACATATATTTAAATTAAGTAGCACATATATTTAAAAAAATGTTTTCTCGTAACCACAATACATTTTTCTGATTCCATATAGAATATTCCTATAATAATGAAATTGGATGAATAAATTACTTACAATAATTAATCAAACAATTAAATGCACGGATTAATATGAACAATTGTGCTTTTAACGCTGTTGACAACACGAAAAAATGGATTTAAAGCTTTTCCATTATTATTATAATTGTATCCATTTAACGAGTGCATAGCCACAATTTTTTATTTTACAGAATAAAATCCAACCACATTATATTTTTTTTACTTTCACATCATATTCACTTTAGCCACAATAACAACATTTTCAATGAAACTGCCATGTAAAAATTTTAAATCAATATGCATCAGAAGGATAATCTACTCGATAAACGATAAGTGAATTTTTTTTCACTATGGGCCCTTTTAGACGAGCGGACACCGAACAGACAAAACTTAACTGTCATCGTTAATTCCCTTTTGAAGCCCGGTGTAGTGTCGCCTGAGCATTTACACGGGCGGACACCAACGAACGGACAAACGAACGAAAAATATCAAAAATTTCAAAGAAAATTTCAAAACTTCATGGCTTGCTGTTCTTGCTTTTTGAAATTCCCTTTTGATTTCTTGTCCTAACAACAACAACAACGCAGGAACTCTCAAAATGTTCGTTCACAGTTCGCTCAGTGTCCATGAAAATTGTCTGCCCTCCCCATCGTTCTCTCTCACCCTCTTCCCTATACACCCAGTTTGTTCGTTCGTTTTGTCTGTTCGGTGTCTGTTCGGTGTCCGGCCGTCTAAAAGGGGGCTATGTAGGATATCTGTAGGGAATATAAATTAAAGAACAGGATTGTTTTCTTGGATCCATTGAATATTGTAAGTAAATTGGACAATATGAAATCGTAGCACTGAACTTAATTATATTGCTCAAGTCCGAGAGCCGACCGCTGAAAACTCGATGTTATCGGGTAGAAGAAAACAAAACCTATTGTAAGTAACATGACAGATAGGAGAATACTTTAGGCGTGGTGTGCCTGAACTAAGGTGTGGCCTAAGGTGAGAAATTTTGTAATATTAGTGGTGGTTTTTTAGTGCAACCCTAGGTTATCGACAAGAAGGATAATTTCGATATCTCCCGAACGGTCACTCGTAGAGAAAAAAGTGTAAAGAGCTTTTTTGTAGAGAATCGCATTATCTATATTTCTTGCATTGACTATTTTTCAATAGCACTTACAGTTTATGAAAAATTTGCGAATAACCATTTTCACGACCTTTGACCTTGAATAACTTTTTTGCGCGCACGACAAGAAGGATAATTTTTTTTTAAATTGAAGTGTAAGCCTTATATTTACTAAAACTCATGGTGCCGCGCTCTGCTTGTCAAACAGTTTGTTTACCATTTTGACATGCAAACAAGTCAACAGTCATTAAAATTGAGGATAAAAGAAAGACGAACCGAACTACCAGTCCGTTCTGTCGTTGGCCACGTTATGGTGTAAAGTCTAGTAGTTGTAAGGGGGATAGAATAGGTTTGGGGCTATTAAGAGCAGGGAGGATGTTGAAGGAGATGGCGATAAGCCCTTTTTTGAAGTGAAACTTTTTTTGTCGAAAAAGAGCATAAATTTGTGTTTTCACTTTGCGTTTGGGAT
Source organism: Thereva nobilitata (assembly GCA_963855945.1). Classification (NCBI taxonomy): domain Eukaryota; kingdom Metazoa; phylum Arthropoda; class Insecta; order Diptera; family Therevidae; genus Thereva; species Thereva nobilitata. Next base: position 49,840,121 of record OY979694.1, on the reverse strand, counting down.
GTAAAAAAGCCTTTACACCGCCTTCGCCATTTGTAGAGGTTCCGCCAATTCAAAAGGAAAACTCAAAATCGCTGTTTCCATGCGCATTGGGAGTCTCTAGTAGCGCAGTGAGAGTCAAATCCCCACCATGAAAGTAGATAATAAACCATACACTGTTAAAATTCATACCGAATAATTATTCTGAAAAAAATTTAAAAATTAATTGCCTTTTTTATGGGAAAAATTACGGAACAAATGGAATTAATATTTATATCGAAAATCTTAATTAAAAAAAATTATTCCGGTTTTAGTGCATATTTACTCCCACTTTTTCCTGGAATTTAATAACTTCAACAAAAAATTCTCGAATGACAAAGATTTTTAGCAGTGTATGACAAAAGCAAGCAACGCCACTCTGTTCGTGGTCAGATGACATGGAGGAGTGTTGTCGCCCGTAAACAAATTTCGAAGGGGAAATTACAATACGCGCTCATTTTCCTTTTGATTTGGTGCAACCTCTAAAATCTCCAAACCCGTGATACTTTTTTGTTAAATTGCAACAACAATGCCGTGGTCTAAGATTTGAGGTAATGGTTATGTACGTGGCTTTGAAAGCTCTTATTTTCCATACCAAAAGCCTTGTACCCCGGCTTCACCGGTCGAACTGCGCAAGTTCGAGCAAATTGGTAAACTGAACTTTAAAATAATCTCATCTCACATATTAAATGCGCAAAAAACAGACCCCAATACGCCCAACTCGAACTTAAGTAAAACGTAAAAGCTCGCTCAAAAGATAGTAATCAACTGGAGTAGTGGAATGCCAATCCAGTGAGCTTTTGCATTTCTAACTTCTGGCGAAAAAGCAACAACAATTTCAAGCATTAAACTGGACTTTAGCCGGTGAAGCCACTTATGTGGATTGAATTGAATATTATTGAACTGAGGCCGGTGAAGCCGGGGCATTAACAAAATTGGAGTGAGCTTTACTCTGAGTTGAGCGTTACATTGAAATAGAAGTGGGAACGAGAAATCGCAAAAGTCGGGGAAAAGTTGCGATAAAAAAACCGATATTAGAAAAGAATTGCCAAACCTTAAAATTTCCATTTTAATAGAATTTGGTGTTTAAACATTTAAACATATGACCAAATGCGGGTAAGAATAATGCTTGACTCTAGGTTAAAGGTAATCCTTGATGATGTTTACGACCTTTAGAATTTTGTAAATGAAGATTAAATTGTGAAAGACACGGTTTCGAATTAGCAAATCGAATACAATTTTTTTTCTGTCTCGCCGCAAATAACAGCAAAATTAAATGAATTGAACGTGATTGTACAAAACAGAGTGTACTATTTTCAAAAATAAATCGCAAAAATCACGAAATTCCAGAAAATCCGTATCGTTAAGCTACAACAGTCGATCCATGAGACGAATTACGCATACTATACCAGTACGCAGAGAGCATATTGACAGTTTCACATCAACAATTCACTAGTATCCCAAAGTTATAGTGAAGCCATTCACACAGAAGGATCAACAATTTTTCAAAATCGTGAATGCAATTTCTCTCCATTTGGCTTAAAAAATCGATCCAATGCTAGAAGGATGTCCCCTAGAACGTGACCTGTTTAAATATTTTCAAGTTCAGGAAAATGTATTCGACGTTTAAAATGATGTTTAGATAGGGTCACGACCAGAATAATGATGCGTAGCAATTGGGTCCATACGAAAAAATAAATGTATCAAAAATTTAAGTAATAATATTAAATTTTCTGTATATACACAATATAAAGAAAATAAATTCAACTTTCTTTTTTTTTGTATAAAATATTGTTCGGGACTTTATCGTATTATTTGTGCGGCATAACCTGGCCAGGCCTGCCATCACGATTACAAATACAGCGAAAATTTATCAGGATTTATGTACGATAAAAAAACGATAAATATGGGTCAATTTATCGGTCTTCCATAGAATACTGTCGAGTATGAGCCATTAAAGTGAAAGCTTTTGAAGCCAAAGATAGTTTTTTATCGATTCATACGTGTCGCCAGGCAATTGAGATTTGGCACTGCTCCAAACAGGAAGAGATGTGACGACAGGTGCACATGGGAGCGCTTATCAGGTTCTATTTCATAGAAAAATCTCAAAGGATGGTGATAAAAGGATGCACTTCAGGCAATTGAACTCCATTAATCTGGACAGTGACTTGCATGCACTTATTTTGGACATTAGTCTCTTATGGAGGAAGTCACTTGACTGACGCATTCAAGTGAACATAACACGTTAAGAAAACTGTAAGAAAGTTACAGTCCTGGAAGTCCTTGGAGCATATACATATATTTCAAGATAAATATTTCGGAAAAAAAATCAACTATAAGCAAGCATCAGATAAAATAATATCTGCTAAAAATACTATTCACATACGTATGAGCAGTATATACCGAGGTTAGTCAGACAGTTTTCTGTGTCCATGTCATTTGTCATGTCACGTCTTGTCTGGCAGGAGCCATTGGTAAAAAGGAAAAGGTGATTGGATTAGGATTAGGAGCTGAAAGATATTACGGAAGGAGTGGATGGAATGGAGTCTGCATATAAATTCAGGGGTAGTCGACCAAGAGGGTAAGGAAATTGCATTTCGGAGAACGGTTCGTCTAAGTAACCTTCAATTTATATAAGAATCTAGTTAAATTGGAGTACACAAAAAATTCGACTATAAAATTTGATGTTCACAAATTGATAGACATAGAGCAACTTGTTTTCAAAGTAATTGCATTGTATTTGCAGTTCTAATCAACACAGAAACTTTGTAGCTTCTTATTAAAAACTTTGTGTGACAGAATAAAGTGGTTTTTTTATGGTGAATTTGAAACAAATGAGAGTTAATAAATACATGTCTCAAAATTACTTCGATATTCAAAGATAATGATATCTTAGATTGTTTAGTAAAAATTAACATTTATGAAAGTACCAATACATCTTGTAGTAGATTTGTAACAACCTTACTATAGCTAGAAGACTACACCAGGATGAATCATGCCCAGTTTTGTGTATCTTAGAAATGAGACTTAATTGTAAAACTTTAAAGAAAGTTTTTTAATTAAGTTAAAGTAAATGAAAATTCAATTTGCTAATTTTCTTAGTTCCAGTTTATGTTTTCCCTTGGAAATCTGAGAGATAACTAAGTAGCAAAAAACCTGTTTCGCTTATGTACAACACTCGTAAAATTTACGTAATCACTTTTTAAAGAACATTCTATAACAATATCGTTTAATTTGTCTAAATTTTGAATCTAAGATACAGAATGGTCAAAAACAGATCCATTTTGTAATGAGCAAACACATGAAACTTTATGCAGTGAGAAGAATAACACAAATTTTATCTTTTTAGGTTACCGGTGTGTAGGAGTGTCCCTTAGTACCACTAGTTCATCACTCCATTCAAGTCATAGTGCTACTAAGCATACTAAGGCTAATTAATGATAGATAGAGGATACTGTAGTGAAGATTAAAAGAAGCTGCAGGGACCTGGCGAAAAAAGGTGACGAACTTTGTCTTTAAATTCTCGGATGTGGTACGAGTTCAGAAATATTATATTAGACTGCGGACGGTTGTTCCACAGTCGAGTTATTTTATGCATGTAAAAAGTAGCGATGTAAACGGTAGTGTTGGGTAGGACACGATTATAAAATGAGTTTGTAAGAGGTGCCTCTTTTTTCTTTAGAGCCAGTACAATGTCATACTTCAAATGAGGCGAGGTGCTATTGTAATACCTAAATGACAAAAACAAGCAGATTAAAAAAAAGAACGAAAATAAATACCAATGAAGTGCATTTTTAAAAGTTTAATTCTAATATTCATTACTGCCTTAGAGTAAGTAAGAAATCTATGCCTCCACAATCTACAGCCACGGACAACTAATTAGAAACAGTTTCATAAAAATTGCATTTATACATTTTTTATTTTTTATGTAGCAATCCTGTTAAGAATTCATTATGATATTGTTATTGATTTCTTTCAATTATTATCTATTTAAAAAAAATTAAGAGGAGGTGGTGGGAAATATTTAATTTCATTCCTACATAAAAACTGTATAAATGCAATTTTTATGAAACTGTTTCTAATTAGTTGTCCGTGGCCATATATCCCCTGTTTAAACACAAACCGTAAAATAGCAAAAAAATCAAACACAAAACGAAATTCTCTCCCGATCAAACAAAAAAACCAGAAAATAAAAAAAATTTCTTCTGAAAAAAATACTCGTTCGATTTCTTGGAAAAATGTTGGAAGTGGCACAACTAGAATATTATTATAGATTTTGCAATCCCACCTCGCCTAATTTCAAGTTGCAAATTCTTCTACCGTAAAAGAAGTAAGAAATGTCTCTCCAGCACAAAATTTCACACCCTCAAAAAATGTAAGAATTCTCTCTCCAGTACAAAATTTCACTGCCTCGAAAAATGTAAGAATTGTCTCTTCAGTACAAAACTTCACTCCCTCGAAAAATGTAAGACTTGTCTCTTCAGGACAAAACCTCACTCCCTCGGAAAACGTAAGAATTGTCTCTTCAGGACAAAACCTCACTCCCTCGAAAAATGTAAGAAATGTCTCTTCAGGACAAAACCTCACTCCCTCGAAAAATGTAAGAAATGTCTCTCCATCCAGTTCGTGTTTACAATCTCACCTCGCCGCAGTTCCAATTGGAAATTGTGCTGTCGTAAAAGAAGTAAGAAAATGTTTTTCCAGTGTTTACAATCCCACCTCGCCGCAGTTTAAGGCTAGCGACATACGATTAGGTTTCCCCGGTACGGCTAACCGTCTTCGGCTTTGTTTTTCTCCGGTTTGTTCTAAAACCGTTCCGGTTTTAACCTTAACGTATGTTGCAGCTAACTTAATTGCTTGAGTTCCATTTTGGCACGGAAAAACCCGTCCGGGAAAAACCTAATCGTATGTCGCTAGCCTAACTTGGATATTTTACTGCCGCAAAAGAAGGAAGAAATGTCTCCACTAAGTAATTTACAATCACACCTCGCTTCATTTATCTCGTTATACGCTCATATACCAGTAGGACATTATTTTTGAACCGGGACATTTAAAAAAACTGAGGCCTCAGTATAATTCATATCGTGTAAGGGACAAATGTACTGCCTCGTGTAAGTCCGGCTCAACACTAGTAAACGGTGAAAATGAGGCGAGAGTCTGTCTGTGTTGCGGGAGAAGTGATGCCGGGGAGGTAGGTAATTTTCCAGAAGAATAGTCGATGTTATATCGGTAAAATTTTGCTAATGTCGCTACATTCCTACGTTTCAATTTTCGAAGCGCCGCACAGTGGTTCCAAATGCCGAAAAGGCGGCCAAAAGTTCCTAAAATCGATCTTTGATTTGGGGACTTTTTGGGTCTAGTTATGTAGGTTGGTACCTACTCTCTAAAAACGAACCAGTGACTATTAACTGGTTACCAGTGAAAATTCACTGGTTGAACCATTGCTTAGTCAACCAATAGGAAACAGTGAAATTTCACTGGTTGAATCCGTGAAATTTACGTAAAAAAGAGAAAAAAGCTTTTTTTCTAAAGGTGCTGTCAGACGTTGCAAGGAAAGCGCTTTCTGCGAGCTATTTGCTCTCTTCCTTGCAGAAAGAGATTTTCGGACGCTCGCAGCTGCAGCCACACGTTGCAAATATTTGGCCCCGAGCGAGTCGGGGTACAAATGTTACAGAATAACTAATTAAAACGGTACCCCGACTTCAAAAATACAGATTATACATATACGATAATTGTGTGATACTTAACAAAATGACTATTTAAAGTTAATATTTTCTACAGTAGGTTGCAAGGGTGGGCAACCTTTTTACAACGCGGGCCAGAATAAATTTTAAATTTTTTCCGCGGGCCGTAGTAAATTGACACTTTTTTGTGACCTGTAATTTTTTAGTCTGGAAATCCATTAATTACGTGAGCTCAAAAGAAGGGGGAATCAGTCATTGAAAATCTCAAGTCAATTTTTTAATTCAAAGAATTGACATTACCCCAGACAACATTTTGTATAACAAAATCAATACAATATTAAATATTTTCTATGCCCGGGATTCCCCGAATTAAGCCAAACGCCGCACAAGTGTCATTCACAAGACCCCATTCGCAGAATTCCTCGCCGCGCCGGTTTTATTTAGAAAATATAGAGTAAATCTCACGGGACATTGAAAAATATTTATTTATAATTTCCTTTCTTCTCAAGATCTCGCGGGCCGGATAGGACCTTTTCGCGGGCCGTAGTTGGCCCGCGGGCCGCAGGTTGCCCACCGTTGGGTTAGACAATATCTTATATATTTATTATACACACATTTACTATACTAAGAGAACAATATCTTCTATATCTTGTTTCTGTCTTACCTTAGTGCTTAAAACTTGTTTTTTTACTTTTTAGTTAATTTTTTTGTCACAGGGGATCATGTTTTTTAATTTTTTAATTATTTATACTTGCTTATACGTGATACGTGCCTAAAAAACCTCATAAAATCGTTCAAAATTGCGATTTTTCAAAAAATCCAACGGGATTTCATTTTCAAGTGTTTCTTAAGTTTGCTAAATGAATTTCCCAATTAATAACTGATTTTACAAAATATGGCAGCATTGTTAATTAAAGTTAAAAAAAAACTAGATCGTTAATTACACAAAAACCAATGAACCGATCTTGTTAATTTTGTACATTGCCGAGACTATATAAACACCATCTTCAAACAGTTTTAGTCTTATATGTGCAGTTGTTTTCCTGTAAACAAATAGTGAAAATAAAGTGTTTTGAAAACTTTGGAAGTGATTTGCAAGATCGCCCTCGCACCTAACGACCTGTAACAGGGCTTATTTTTTAGAGAATTTCATAACGTAGAGCTTTCCTACAGCATATGTTATACTAAAAGTTAGCAGGAACGGAGCTATTGTAAGAAATATAAAAAAGTGCCTATTTTATTCACAATAAGTTAATTAAAAAGTTATGCGTCAACCAAATTGTGGGCAAACTTAGGGTGTTTAACTACACCCCAAAAACGAAGCGATTCCAACAACAATCTCTCCTATGGTCCAAAATTGCAATAAAAATGCCGCATCGACTAGCCTAACAAGTGAGAGTGCCCGCATGAAAGTTGCAAAATGCTTTCATAAAGTATACCCGATGACTGACACTGAAGATGAAACTGATGTGTCTACTTTAGATTCCGACATCGATAGCGAATAGATAAAGCCTATGTGTTAAAAATAAAAATGTAAATTATAAACTGAATTATTATTTTGTATTTATTTGTACCTATTCCTTGTGTACGATACTACTTTTATGCTTCTGAAATTTTTTTAATACGATGAAATTGTATTAAAACTAAAAATATCAATTTTTTATATGACTGTCCGCCGTATTGGATGCGCCATTTTGTTTTTTGAAAAAATAATGTCAAATTCGTAATCAGCGACCTCGAAAACCCGCAAGTAAGAAATTTCAAAGCGATTATTGCACGTTTTGAGGTTTTGGCCAGCTTTTTGGGATTCTGCCCCACTGTGGTCTAAGCCATAGCGAAAAGCTTTTTGAATCCTTCCGAACTAGTTTGACGTTGCCTATGCAGACTGGCTACGGGCGTACTCATAAGCTGAACTGCAGAAGGTATATCTAATTCAATGGCTTGTAATGCTTGAGATTCAGGTAACGTGATTCCTAAAATAACGGCGAGGATTACCAAGCTTACAAGAAATTCCGACGACATTATAGCTTGAAGCAACGAAAATGTAGGTGTAGCACCTCTATCCCCTTGATCAGCCTTTTTTTTGCAAAATTCCAGGAAGACGTGGCAAGACGTCTAAAAATGCCTATTAATTACAGTCTGGGGGGGCACGTACCCCGTGCCACCCCTTTAAATCCGCCTATGCGCGTAGTGACTAGTTAACAATATTGTACTTACACGTAAATACAAAAGCGATCGACGCTATCTACTCAACAAATAGACAAGACTACGAATAGCTAGCTTAACCTTTTTGATATGAAACACCTATTGGCGAGACTCGTATGCCGTGACGGGTACAGAATTTCAACCAAATTCGATAATACTTAGGTCAGCGTTATTATCTTTAACTAAATACATTTATAATAAGTTTGATACGCGAGTAGTAATCTGTAATAACGAGTTGCTGCTTTTATGTTACCGACTGACTGGTGAGCGTAGTTCCTGGTATATTAGTATGTGTGTCATTGAATATTTAAATAAAGAACTACAATTGTCAACTTTCCTTTAGGTTATCCTCTGATGTGTGTTCATTTAGTGAAGTGGGTGAAATGACACAATTTTTGATTTGCACACCCGTTTAAGACGTAAAGCGATAAAACGTTACAATTACTTTATAATATTATACGCTGCATATGTGTGATTTTTACAAGTATGACTTTTTATTCGCATTATTTTAACACGGTTTATTTCTAAAACGCATTTTTTTCGGCCCTTTATTTTTTAATGTTAACTCAATTAGCTTTATAAGACCATTTAACTAACACATTGCATACACCCTTTTAAAATGTTGCATCCACAGAACTTCAACAGCATGAATCCTTCCTGAAATAATCCCATATGGATACCTAAATAACCCTAAAGGGAAACAACGTCTGCGATGGAGCGTGCGAGGTACTTGAAAGCTAAAAAAAATCATATTCCTGAAAAAGATTTATTGTTTCCATTTCATGATCATGGCCATGACGTGCACTCCACAAACGCCTTTCAATAACATTTTCCTAGCGTACTTTTTTCACTTGTTGCACCGCGCTCCGTACCTGAAGCCACAGGACCACCTATGGGAGTGCATCAATGCAAAACTCAAAAAAAAATGTAGCTTTCGAGGAAGAATAAAAAGGCTTCATATTTTCGCGGGATCTAATATAGATGCTTGAAGGACTCTTAAGTCTTCTGTTTATCTTTTCTCCTTTGCCGGGTGGATTGTGAAAGGCTTTATTTGTTTTTTCTCCTTTTTTTGAATTAGTTGCAGTGTTTGCGGAAGAAATAGGAAGAGCGGCCAGGACGAGATTGCCATTTCGAGGCCGAAAGACGTGGATTTAATATTGAATTTGACTTAATATTTATTTTTAATGTTTCAAGACAAATAATTCTGTGAGAACAAAGAAACTGAGTTATTAAAATGATTTCAGAAATTGTATAAAATTAAACAATTAAAGGTTGTGTGGAAACTTTGCTTGGTTTTATAAATATATTCTGTTTGAATTGCATTAGTACCGAAATATCTAGATCAAGCAATTTGGATCGCGTGTTTTTAAGTCTGAAGGTTACCCATTAGCAGACTAGGAAGTACGATATGTAATATGGAAATATGCACCTGATGTAACTATTCCGGACTGATGGACGTGCGATCATTACCTCTGCGCGGTGACAAGCGTGGATAATATGATCAGTAAGTAAAGCTGACTTACGGCTATTAACCTCAACAATAAAACAGGCTATTACAGAAGGAGTATGGGTGACGATAGCATCAAAGACAACAGCTAAATAAGTTAATAATTTTCTTATAGGAACACAAGCAAAAAACCCGAGTGCGTTGCAACTCCTTTAAATAACAAAAGATTAAGTGTGCACAGTCCGCGGTAGGAAAAAGGTGTAATGAAAAAAAGAACAAATCCGCAAAAATTGATTTTGGATACATATAAAAATTTAAAATTGCCTATAAAAAAAGAAAGTGCGTGTCAACTCCGACGCGTGACTGGAGTTTACTCCTGAAAAAGATTGTCTTCAAATATATACAATAGGCAAAGCCATATATTTATTTATATTGATAAAATATATCACATACATTTTATTTTCTTCTTTTTAGTCTATTATATGTCTTCCGCCATTTTGTGGTGGCCGCCATATTAGATTTGTAATGACGTCTTACAGATTACTGTATTATAATCGTCACACCCTTTCATTTGATCCCATACTGAGAGCGAGAAGGAAAAAATGATAGAAAATGAATTATTGGCCCATAGGCGATTTTATGAAGTTTTCTATACGCGACATCAATAAACTTACATCTTGTTATATTTTTGCTTTAGAGAATCCGCCCTTGCATATCTACAAAACTGCTATTTTTTACAAATAATGAATGGACGAACGTTTTTTCAAAATGAGATGTTTCTTGTCGTATATAAAATGGTACGTGCCTAAAAAACCTCATAAAATCGATCAAAATTGCGATTTTTCAAAAATTCCAACGGGATTTCTTCTTCAAGTGTTTCTTAAGTTTTCTAAATGATTTTCACAATTATAAACTGATCTTACAAAAAATGGCAGCATTGTTAATTAAGGCTAAAATAAAAACTAGATCGTTAATTACTCCAAAAGTAATGAACTGATCTTGCTGAAATTTTTTTTTTGCATTGCCGGGACTACATAAACACCATCTTCAAGAATTTTCAGCCTTCTATGTGCAGTTGTTTTCTTGTAAACAAATAGTGAAAATAACGTGTTTTGAAAATTTTGGAAGCTATTTGCAAGATCACCCTTGCACCTAGCGACCTCTAACAGGGCTTATTTTTTTGGGAATTTTATAACGAAGAGCTTTCCCAAAGCATATGTTATACTAAAAGTTAGCAGGAACGGAGCTATTGAAAGAAATATAAAAAAGTGCCTACTTTATTCACAATAAGTTAATTAAAAAGTTATGCGGCCAACCAAATTATGGGCAAACTTAGGGTGTTTAACTACACCCTAAAACGAAGCGATTCCAGCAACAATCTCGCCTATGGGCCAAAATTGCAATAAAAATGCCTCACCGACTAGCCTACCTTCTGACCCACGGTCAACGCGAGAATCAATTGCGCTCGAAATATCAACAGCTTATTACGCTTGTTTTGTGTTATTTTTTGGAAGAGTCCCCAGTAGGACTTGTAAGCTTACAGAAGTACTGAAATGAGCCCTCACTAGTAAGAGGTAGGCCTTACCATACCCCTTACAGAAGTACTTATTTTTACACACGATGTCATAGGAGGTAAGGCCTTACTTTTTACTACATCGATGAGCCCTTATATAAGGCATTACAAGAGAAGGCAGATGGTAAGGGGTAATCCAGAATTCGACCCAACGAAGTTAGAAATTTACCCGATGACTCATTTGTTTTCGTATTTTTGGAATGGTATTTGAGTCATCGGGCAAATTTCTAACTTCTTTGGGTCTAATTCTGGATTACCCCTTACCATCTGCCTTGTCTTGTAATGCGTTATATAAGGGCTCTTCTAACACCTAAGAAGATATCAGTGCTCCATTGGTAAGTGCTACATAGAACTCCTACTGGGTCATACCTGTGATGAAAGTACATCGGTATTCCTGTTTTGGACGCTTACCTGAGATGCTACGAATATCTGTTGCATATCGCATATAAATTGGACACAAAACAATGGCAGGCCAGAGGCAAGGAAACGCAAGAGAAATTAAAACAAAGAAAAAATAAAATAGCACAGGACTTTTACAACGAAATGGGTCTTGTTGTAGACAAACCAAAACAAGATGGTGGTAATAGCAATGATAGTAATACACCACAGCAGTAGTAATACTGGTTCATTTTATAATTATGTTAATCGACATATTATACGACATATACAGGGTGTTTCAAACCACCCGTGCTACTCAATTCTCTCGGAAAGTTTCGGAAAAAAAGCACGTGTCCAATATTTTTTGTAAATCTATCTGACCATACAGAAATTGACGACCCTCCCCACCCCCCTTTGGGGGCGTGAGGTAACTCTAAAATTTAAAATGGCAACCCTGATATTTTTTCACGGATTCTGATTCTCCGAAGAGAAATATGAAAATGAATGATTTTGGGGATAATTTTGATTTTTGATGATTTTTGGCGGTCCGGGGGGCTTCGGATAAAAAACATTTTCAGATAAAAGTTTCATATTTCTCTTCGGAGAATCAGAATCCGTGAAAGAAATGGGGGTTGCCAGTTGAAATTTTAGAGTTACCCGACGCCCTCAAAGGGGGTGGGGCGGAGGGGGGTCAGTCAATTTCTGTATTGTCAGATAGATTTTCAAAAAATATTGAACACGTGTTTTTTTCAATCGAAACTTTCCGAGAGAATTAGGTGTTATTATTTTTGTCGTCGTAAATTTTCTATCTGTCCCAGTGAAAACGGTTGTCGTAGGAAAACGGTTGGTGTTTTTAGTCAATACAAATCTGACACTACCGCCTACCCTGATAAAAAAAATTTCTTGGCTTAAAGCACTTTTTCTTGAACCAAGCAACTCTGGTTTTGGATATAACGAAAACAAAATTGTCTCGGTATAAGCAATACTCTTAGTCATGGTTTTATTGTCTTGGATGAAGACAAAAGTTGACTTGAAGTAAAAAAAATACGAAACCGATGATTTTATAATTTAAAAAAATTCAAGTTCTAAAATCGGTCGGTCTTAATGGTTGTGATACATTTTTAGAACTTGAAAGTCCGGTAACCGAAAAAAGTCCGATTAATTAAGAATTTAGTTTCTTGAGTAAAAAATTAAACAATCTTAGTTCGAGAAAGAAATATCTTGGTCGAAAAATATAAGTATTGAGCGAAGAAATACGAATGCTTGGCTCAAGAATTTCCAGTGTCTTACTCTGAGACAGCATTCTCATGTTAAGACTGAACAATTTTTGTACTCAAGCCAACGAAACGAAGACTATCGAATTTCTGGAATCAAGACAATTTTTTTATCAGTGTAAGTACGGACCCTTAGCGGTGTCTCCTGTTTTACGTATGGGCCCTACAGTCGGTCCAGCACACATCCCCCTGCTGCTCCGCTGATGAACGGTTCTCACCAATCTCTCGTATAAATGGTATCGGTCTAGCATTCGTTCTAGTATCTTAAGGACCAAGGATGACAACCTTATTGGCCTATAATCCATTGCGGGTTCGTGCCCACATCTTCTTGCTTTCGGCACAAAGACCACTTTGAGCCTCCTCTGGAGTGAGGCAGACAGTGCAATGGAAACAAAAAGGGGAATGCATTGAAGTTTAAACATATTAACGTCTATTCAATGTATTTCCTTTTCCTTTCCAGGACATTATTTTCTAGCCAGGATGGCAACTAAACACAAGAAATGGATCCATTGAAAATGACTGTTACGTGGATATGAATCTTTGCACTGTTTTTATAAAATATAAAACAATTTCGAAATATTATGAATGTGAGAATGTAAAGAGGTGGACAGAAACAATTTAATTTTAACGGTTTATTTAGGGGTTTTTCAATGGACATTATTAATTGTTTTAGGCGAAGGTCAGGGTGGATTCTAGAAATATTGCAGCCTTGGACGTTGAAATAGCAAAGGCCAAAGAACTTATTTATTTATTTTTCGTATTAGATACATTCTAAAAATAACGAAATTAAACGTCAAAAGCAGAATAAAACCAACATCACTCCACGATAGGAAATTAGCTGGCCCGGTCACCCGCTCCCGGGGCACACGAATATAAACTTTTTTCCACGAACAATTTGATAACGCGGGCAAGTGGAGAAAAAGAACTAAGAGGCGACCTTATCAGTGTTCTACACAATTAAGAGTTCCAGTTCCTTGGACTCAATTTAGAGACTTGGAATAAGAACGCGCTAGATAGAACTAAAGTTGAAGAAAACTCTAAGGGAAACTTAATTAACAAAAACGTTCCTTCTAGTAATTTTATTAAATTTTCCAAGTTTTCCATTGTTCTTAGGAGACAGACGCAAGGCTTTTTCTTATTCTAGTAGCATAAAATCTGTGGTCATAGGACAATTATGAAAGTAGATGGCAGGTCTGTGTGTCGTTGCGGAGCTGGGGGCCGCTGCAAACGATTTCGCATTCAGCAGATGGGGCATATGCAAAATTGGGCACACTTAAAAAGGCCCAAAGTTTTCCAGTTTTGCTAATTAATGACGGAATTGTCTAAGAGAAATGGGATTTCAAGTTATACAGCAAAATTTATTACCGTTCTGTTGCCAGAAGTGCCCCTATCAAGTTGCCAGCTACCGACGAACTCTAATGGGGTAAATGGACTAATTAAATTCTATTTCATTCCCCAATCTCATTTTTCGTTAGATAACGCATCCAATCGTCCTGTAGGGAAAGTGATTTAGAAAAAAAAAGACATTTAAACGAATATTTATGCTCAATTTCATCTGCTGTGGGTATTCAATTGTTTAAAGGTTTGCGGATTAATGTTTTCCTTTGATTTTAAGTTTTTTATTTCACAGTATTCACCAATGTATGCCTGAAAAGTTTCAATGACTTGGTTAACCTTGCCTTTAGTTAATAGCCTGTAGTCATCAATTTACGTTAAAGTTATTTTAACTTTGAATATCGTAAATTAAGATAGATGGATATCCGTTGTACTTGTACGCTATCAATAAAGGGACGACAAGAACAGAAGAAGGTAATTTAAAAATTTAATTACTTTATTAAAAGTTTCAGAACATTTTCATTATTAAAAAAATTAATTTAATTTTCCATGGTCTCCCGGCTACATCAATAGGAATATGTTTATGAATAAGATATTTAAGGACAGGACAAAAATTAATTTTGTTGTCTACAAATTTTCGGCAATAAAACCATATTTTAAACAAAATATTTTATTTGCGGCAATAATACGTGGCCTTGAGAAGAATTTGAGAATTTTGCAGAAATACCATTACCTAACAGATTACGCTCAGGAGTCACTCTCTGTATTATCAGTCCATCATGAACAGGATGGAGGAGGCGGTGAACTTTTCGTTTGAAGCCGTAGAAGTTTGGAAATACGCACTACGTAAAGTTGTTCACACTCGAATTGTTCTGTTCATTCACTGCTACACTCATAGGGTGACCATGTCTATGAGGAAGCAAATCTCAAATGGTCTTTAAGGTGTAGTTTTTCATCAGCACCTTATACAATTTAGGAAGTTTTCGAGTTGCTAGCACAAACGAGTGGGCGATAAAATCGTACCGCCACCTCCTCATGGTGCCTCCTGAATAGCCAACCGATGACGGTCATTCCTAGTGCCCGAAGGTATACCTGGGCCACCCTATCCGATGGGTTATAATTCACGAATCCGGTCCTCCTTGTAGTGGGGTTGGGCGTTGGGCTAACTACCAAACCGCGTAAAAACACATCAGTTAAGAAACCAGAAGCAAAGCTTCGGAACGGACGGGAAAACGGCAAAGACTAAGGGAACAACACGTGGAAATGGTTTTCAGAGCATGGAACACGCGAAGTATGTACAGCACTGCAGCAGTTAAATCACTATTAGACGAAGTGAGCAGATATAAAAAATAAAATTACTCGCGTTACCAGATATCAGATGGATAGGACAAGGGACAATGGACTTCGTTAACTACTGGATATTCTATAGCTGCGGAAGGGAGCTTCACTTAGGAGTAGGCTTCATAATATCAATTATACAGGAAGTTTTGCACTAAGTGACTAATCCGTTATGGGGTGATTCCTGGTTGTATTTGGAGAAAAAAATTGTTCTAGAGAATAGTTGAGGAGTTATTAAAGAACAATTAATTACAAACAATTAAAAAATTGTCCAAACGTCTTTTCTTAAATACCCAGTTTCTCAGTGGATAGGGTCGATAGCCCCATTCTCCAGAACAATTTTTTTCTCCAAATACATCCAGGAATCAACCCCTAACGTATTAGCCCCTTAGTGCAAAAGACCCTGTAGATCATAGGCGTACCAAGGGGGGTGTTCTGGAGGTTCAAACACCCCCCGAAATAAAGGCAAGAAAATTGTGAACACTTACGTCATTGGAAGGTCATTGCGCTGGCGTACACGGATCATCACGTCAACGCTAAAAAAACCGAGTTTCTATGATGTCCTTGGCCTACATGGGTATTCCTTCTCCGAGAGTAACTTTATTATCGGTAAATATTGAGTATACTAGTACCCACCTCCGATTTTTTTGAAATTTTTTTATATATGTATTTTGGTCCGTAGAATTCATTTTTCGAAAAATAAATTGTCGCTCGCTTACCGTTTTCGAGTAATGAATTTTTAAAGTTGTGTAAAATCGGTTAGCAGAAAAGTGACAACCGCCATATTGAAAACACTTATTTAGAAGCCGGAGGGGGTATGGTGGGAGGGGGGGGCAGAGCCCCCTAAAATTGAAAGATTATATCCTAAAAGGGGGGTATTGGCAGAGCCCCCAAAATGAAAAGGTAAATCCTATATACCATTTTAAATACATTTGTAAAGCACCGCATTGTATGGGAGTATGAAATAGTGACTTTTAATTATTTTAAAATTTATATATTTCATATATTGGCGACAATTTAATTTCACACTTTGAAATAATATGAAATAATATAAATTTTAAAATAATTAAAAGTCGAATGTGGCCGTTACTATTTCATACTCCCATAGTGCCTGTTCACACAGGTCGCTTTGAGGCGCGACAAAGCGAACGAAAAAGCGAATATTTGTTTACACGTTTCGCTTTGTGTCCAGTCGTTTTTATGACAGGTGGAACATACGGTACGGGAACAAAGTTTGTGATTTTCATAAAAGTGACATAAATTTTTATAAACTGTGATTACCTGAATATAATTAATTTTAGTAAAAAATCTGTGCAACAAAACTGAAGCCTGAAAATTGTCCTATCGCACGTTTGCTCCCAATACGGGTGAAACGAAAATAAAATGGAACGGTAAGGTGATACAAAATGAAATTGAAACTGGTCAGCTGGTCAGAAAAGCGAACGTGAGTCGCTTTCAAATCGAGACGCACTTCCTTCCCACCCGAACGCTCCCCGCACCTGTAAATTTCGTGTTGAAAGGTCGCGGTGACCACCCGTGTGAACAGGCACATAGAATGCTGTGCTTTACAAATGTATTAAAAAAACGGTATGTAGGATTTACCTTTTCATTTTGGGGGCTCTGATCGGTAGTTTCTTTCACACGTCAGGTCAGCGTACATATGTCCTGAAAAGGCAAATATGAGAACTTCTTCCAACCAACAGTTGACTCAGTGGGTGAACAAAGTTAATACAGTAATTCGCCATTGTGCCAGCGTTGAAAGAGTAGCAAGAAAGCCGCAACATTGACACAGCGCAGAAGGCATGTTGAAAATATTGCGATCGAACAACTTCATAATAGCCTTGTTTATCTTGGAGAAATTCATGAGCTATAACATAGTTTCAGGCAGTCGACTGTGATAAAAACCATTAGTTGCACTGACAATGTATTAGATACCTTCAATCGCATAACGGCGATGACGAGTTCAAAACTGCTTCCGAAAGAGCTTCTGATGCTTTGTTACGAAATGGAGATATCATACAAATGCCTCGCATAGCAAGAAAAGAAGTGAATCGCATGAATTCTCCAGCTTCCCATATTCAAAGCTACTACAAAATAAACTGTTTTACTCCATTTGTAGATCATAAGCCATCTAACTGCTCGTTTTTCGTAGGTCGATTTTTACTGAAATTTTGCATACCCACATTCCACACCCGTGGAATCCGTAGCCGCTGAAAACTTAACTTAATAATATTGCATAAAAACATAGAATTGCTAATATCTCGGAAACCGTTGCCCGTACGCGATTTTTGGTAAAATTTGCTGCCTTCAACTTTTACATTTCCCTCCAACACCTTCTAGAATTTATGGGCACTAAAATAATATCGTTAGCTTAATTTTATTGCATATAAGCTTAACGGAGACGCAAACCAAAAATCATCCGGTCGAAGCAAAAGCACCGATCCCCATCGAGAATTGGAACCCGGATCAAATTTCCCACAAAAAATCCCACCGAAGGCACAGCGCATTTCAACTAAAGATTCGACCCCCGCTAGACAGCTGACCTGGCGTAAAAGCCTATCCGAGACACAACGAAGTTCAACCAAATTCCTCAACGCGAAAGCTCATATTCAAAACACCTCAGACTCAAAAGCTCACCTCCCGAAACCACAACCGATAACGCCACTGCGTTCGGAGTGATATAACTATGCTACTTTCATCGCATACCCTCGGTTTATGTTATGAAAAAAACAAATAAGAAACATATTATTAAAAATAAAAATTCACTTTACTGTCTAATGAGTTTTTCTTAAAATTTCGGATGGACCCCCTCCAAAAAAAAGTCCTGGGAATCCTATGCTGTAGATAATATCATAAAGTTCAAGCCAATAAAGTGAACGACTATGTTCAATACGACTCCGAACGAAATTCTTCACCCTTTCGATCATAAAAGAACATGCGAAGAGGGAAGGCGCACACGACAAAGAACACTTTCTTTTATAAGCTTGAACGCGCATATGACAAGGCCCCTTCAAATGACATCGGGATGGTGATAGGAGATCGCAACGCCGAAATTGGAAGAGAGAACTGGCACAGACCGACCATTGGAAAGGAAAGTCTCCATGAACATTAAACGAAATGGACAACGTGTTATCGATTTTGCAGTGAGCAAAAATATGATCGTCAGCTCAACATATTTCCCAAGAAAGGACATTCACAAATACACTTAGCAATCTGACAGCGAAAGATACTGCAATCAAATAAACCATATACTCATAGAGAGGAGGATAGCTTCCAGTATCCTCCAAGTAAGATCCTGTAGAGGTGCGAATTGTGAATCGGACCACTTCCTAGTTAAAGCGAAAAGAAATAACAAACAAAAGAAATTCGATGTTGATCGCCTCCAAGAACAGACTATATTGGAAAGATATCAAGCAACCCTAGCAGAAAGGGTAGGTCCAAACTTAAAAAATGGATAAAACTAAAAAAAAATACTGACAGATGTCACCAAGGAACCTGTAGGATACAAACGTACAGACAGAGCCAGTAAATGGTACGACGAGGAATGTAAAGCAACTATAGAGGCCAGAAATAAAAATAGAAAAATATACATAGAAAGACCGACGAGGAGCAAGAAATTTAAATACGAGGAAACAAGGAGAACAGGAAAAAAAAATTGTAAGAATTAGAAAAGACAACGAATCAACAAAACAAAACACGGGAAGCATACAAGAAAGTGAACTTCTACAAGAAAGGCTTCAAACCCTCTTCTGGTATATATGGAACAAAGGAAGGCAATATAGTCACAGGCAGCGAAGATGTAGAAAAAAGATGGAAGGAAGTTTTCAACATAATGATGACACCAAAGAAACAAATGTACCAACATTGGAAGAATTACAAAGTGCCATACGATCCTTCAAAAACAACAAATCCCAAGGAATTGATAACATCCCAGCAGAGTTGATCAAACAAGGAGGAGAATCGCTTTCAGCAGCTATACATGATATATAAGGCGTATGGAGGAACGAAAAAATGCTTGAAGGGAACAAATTCAACTGTGCAAACTATAGAGGCATATCTCTTTTAAGCACAGTATACAAACTAAGGACAAATATAATTAAAGCCAGATTGAAACCTTATGCAGAAGCCGCAATAAGTATATTTCAAGCTGGTTTCAGAAGAAATAGGTCATCTAACTTGTAACTTAACTTAACCTTTCATCGACTTCAAACAAGCATACGACAGGATCGACAGAAAAAAAGTGTAGGTGTATGCAGTCAGAATATAAGGAAAACTGACGATGTCTTTCCCAGTCAAGCAAGGCTTAAAGCAGGGCGATGAATTGGGACCCATTGTATTTAATCTTTGCCTCGAGGGACTAATTCGCAAAGAAAATATTGACTCTAACGCAACCCTTGCCAGATCACTGTCATACCTTAGCGAAATATTCACGGAATTAGAAGATGAACCTAAGCATAATAAATAAATGCAGACAAGAGCAAGATTCTAATTCAGTCGAGGGTGGAAAGAAGAAGAAGAAACCACCGGGGAATATAACTTCGAGCGGGTAAACCAATTTACCTAACTGGGCTCCACAATCAGCAAACAACTGCCAGTAATGAAATCCAGAGATATCCACAGAAAAACCAAAATAAGAATGTTCAAAACGATTATACGTACAGCAGCTACCTCTGGGTGGGAAGCATGGAGTATCGCCTAAAAATCTGCAGACAAAATGGATATATTTGAGAGGAAGGTTCTCCGAAGGATATACCGCCCAATCAATGAAGACAATGCATGGAGAATACGCTACAATCACGAATTGTACGATTTATACATCGAGTGTAAACTTTCAACACAGGTCAAGCTACTGCGTTTACGTGTTGGGCCGGTCATGTCCAAAGAATGGATGACTCCAGGATACCAAAAAAAGCGCTGTGCCTACACCAGATGGCAAAAGACCAGTTGGCAAACCGCGGTAAAGGTGGGAAGACAGTGTTAAGGCTGATGCAGCAGAATGCAACAGAGAGATGTCTGGAGGAAGAAGCTGGCTATGGCTCGTTTAGAGCTGTATAGCCATTGAAGAAGAAGAACAAAAGCTTTCGGTGAGCTTTAATAATTTAGAGATTTCGCCACTTGCTTTGATATTATGCACTACAACCGATAATGTCACTGCGCCAGAACTGACATAGCTACACTACTTGAGCAATTCGTTAAAGCTCTTCGTCAAGGTTGTGAAGCATTTCAATATTTAAAGAATTGATTGAAAATATTTTTTTTAAATTGTTTTTGGTATATAAAAAAAATTCAAATTCATTGTTAACGGTTTCTTTACGTACCATAACGAAATGAAAAAGAAAATGTTCTTAAATTTTTTTAATTCATTCTGTCATCTACATAAGCAAACTTTTCCAGGTAAAGCCATTTTTTCTTTAATTAGTAATGTGAGGGAAATAAAAATCAGATACGCAGAACTCAGATTAAAAATTTGTATTGCCGGTGAATTATTTAAGCTTCATTCAATTATAGGTTTAAACCAATCTAGAAATAATTTCTTTGGGTTTTTTTGCCTTTTCTTAAAATCTTCAATTGCTGCTTATTCACAGTCAGTTGAGCTCCCTTTTAACATACTTTTTTATCTAAAAAAAAAAATAAAAAAATAAAAAATTCTTGCCAGACGACTTACAGCTGCTTTATTTTTATCCACCGTCTCTAAGTGATTGAAATCTTGCTTTACACCACACAGAGCCGAAAATGTTGGCATTGCAAATACAAATTTACAAAGTTTTTCTAAAAAAAAGGATTTGCTGAAAACGCAATCCATTTTTCATCCAGAAAAAAACAAGGACAACGTGAAACCATAGTGATGAAAGTCTCTATGGAAAAATGCTCAGTCACACGTCGATGATTCCCCACAGAACGAAATCTTTTCAGTGTAACTGAAAGCTGTGATACGATTGTAAATTTGCTTTATAATAAATTAACACATTCTCTAAATATAAATTTTATGTTTTTGTTTCATTTTTTTTTAAAGCGGTTGTAAAATTAACTATACATTCACCCCGTACTACATAAATAACAAAATTAATTATTTTAAACGCATATAGTAAGTTGTAAATTAGTAGTGTTCTGTAATTATAATCCGTACCAAACAAAATTTTAAAACAACATCCAAAGACAAAAGGAGTGATCATAATCCCATGGCATCCGAGAACATAAATAATGAACGTTTACAGAAATATATTAACCCACATGCAATTGAGCAGCAATTTAGTTGCCAGAAAATTATCAGAGCATTTCCCTGCATTTTGTAAATTTTTGCCGACGTAAAACAAGCAAAGCATTTGAAAATTCCAAATTTATGTTAACCGCAGCCACATGTAAAGAATAGTGAACTCCTTTTTTGCTCCTTTAGTTCCAATTCCCCGCACAGAATGAACTGTCAGAATCAAGGAAGACAAGCTGATACTACTCTGTGACTTTCGCCATGCTTTTATCCCACCACATAGCTTAGCTCTAAGCACTTGTATATCACAGATAGCATACATCCTTAAAGCTCTCGTATTTAATTCCCATTTTCTGGATTTCTATTCTTGGATGCTGGAGCTCCAACTCTTTAAATTGTAAAATTTATGGGTTTTTTGTCCTTTCCAGCAGGCACCTAACCAACGGACACAGAACCGAACCACACGAACTGCCTAAAGGGCGGTAAAATTCTAATTTATGGATAAGCCAGCCGAAACCAGTACAAATACAGAAAATGTGTCCCCGATTTGAGATCGCATAGTATGGGAATATCGCAGCGGAATCGATTCTATGTGCCAAATTCCATCAGAGCCCCAACCTTTGACATCGCACTGAATTACAATGCAAATGAAGGCTTCTCTATGGAATAGTCACCAGAATATGCAGGGAAGCGGGATTTTCCGATGAGGAAACCGCCATTGGAATTCAGAAATGTCCAGCATATCCCCGTTTACGATAAATCTAAAAGTAATTAAAACTGTCACAGAATGTTTACCCGTTATTGGTGACCTATACTTTAACGGTATTGTTAGGCCAGATGATGCTGGTCAAGCGGTTAGGCACCTCTTCTGACATACATATTTGGCCAGCTACATTATGAGATGGACTTTTGGCATAGTTCTGCTGAAATTTATGAATAAAATCCAGAGTTTAGAGGACATGAATTACTTTCCACGCTTCAGTTTGTTCAGTATTATTTACCTGGTCAAAAGGACTATAGTGGACCAATTGGGCATAAAACAGCGGATGACATCCAGGGTTCAGCATACAGGAGCGTCGATAGCTCTCCGGGGTCGCAGGAAGTGGAAATATCTATTCAACATTGCGCCATAGCGTGGCAAAGCAAGTTTAAACGACATCTCCACATAACCACTTGGAAGGATTGCACTGATTTGTAGCAACATTGAAGCGGAACAACGGGAACAGAATTAAAAATATTAAGTTCGATCTTAACCGCTGCCCAATCGGAGTCCAGAAAATTAAGAACAAAGAAGCCATCAAACAAAATTGATTCCACGACGACAATAAAAGAAACATAGGACTATAACTTCGTTACGTAGGACCCAAGAACGATGGATCAAACAGAAACGTTAGAGGCTCTTAAATTTACAGAGACAGAAAGCAAGAATTTCACGCCATAACACATACTATCCTCCCATGAGGGATTGCAAAAGCAGCACACTGAGGTTGCTTTTTCCGCCGGTATGTACCTTGAAACTCCCATTTGCAATGGATTAATGCCAGCTTATGTGCACTGTTGAAATAAAATTTCCTCGAATGACAACCATGTTTCTTTCCACCGAACTTAAGTCTCAAAACTGATGGACGAATTATATTAGAATTTCACGATTTTAAATGATAAATCCAAGCTTTGATTCACTCTAACTACGAGTCTGTCATGTCGTTTGTGTTATGGTACAATAGTAAGCTTAGTTTGAAGGATAGAAGAGAATAGGACAGGTTAGATGGATCTAGATGGTGGTCGAGTAGGGTCAATGAATCTTTCGTTTGAACTCCAAGAAGTTGTACGAGTACGGAAATACTGATTGCGGAAGATTGTTCTACAATCGAGTTGTACTAATTATAAACAAACTTCTAGATCGTAATGAGAGCGAAAAAGTGGACTGCAGCAGGGGCGGCGGAGCCC
Source organism: Thereva nobilitata (assembly GCA_963855945.1). NCBI lineage: Eukaryota > Metazoa > Arthropoda > Insecta > Diptera > Therevidae > Thereva > Thereva nobilitata. The sequence continues at coordinate 49,816,720 of OY979694.1, read as the reverse complement.
ACGCACTTTCGCTTTTTGTGGGGAAATTCACACCCAAAATGTTTCATTTACACCAAATAACCCAGAACGTCGTCGAAGGCCCGCACATAAGCAAGGCCTTTCATACAAAAAATAAATATATTATATTAGAGTTATAAGGAACTTATAACTGTGTAGCATACCCTAAGCTTTTTAAACCCCACCAGACTAGCATTTAAAACGGGGATTGCCTCATACAGCGTGTGGGCCTATGTGGCCATGTGCCAAATGAGGGGCATGCCGAAAGAGAAATTTCTCCATTGGTTCCTCATGAGGACCCCATGTGGCAAATGAGGAGCATTCCCTGAGGGATTTCCCTTCAGTTTCCTCATTCACCACAAAAAAATATTCAGCGATACTGAAGTGAGGTATGCCTTATCAGTTTCTCATAAGGGCTTTATGAGGCATGCAAATTAAATGAGGCAATCCCAACATTTTACTTACTTTACGCCTTTCTTTATAAAAAGCTTTTAATACCCTTAAGGTTTAGTTTTTCTTATACAAAGCCTTAGCTTTAGTTGTTGCATTGCTTAATATTTCAGGCATTTATATTGGTGACGGTGAAAAGTTGTCATTTAGCATACTCAATAAACCGGTTCTAGGTCGATTACAGAGGGCAAGCAGCATTGGACGTGATTAGTACTCAGCTGGGGACCGCATTGGTAAAAGGAGCTTTGCGTTTAAAAATATGAGGCTTTCGACACAGTCGTAGTTATGACTTCCACGTGAGATCGGATAGCAATGATTTTTCCTCAAGGGGGTCAAACGGGGTATTCCTCATGACGAGGCGCGAATGAGGCAAGGCGTTAGATGAACTGTGTGGGCCACATGAGGGTCCACATGAGATAGGGGAGCTATCCTCACAGGGGCCCTATCTTACACCCCTCGCCAAAAAATGTAGTCGGGCTTATAGTCCAATAAATAGGTCGAATATAAGGCCTTTGTAATGCGAAAAACACCGCACGCAATTTTTTTCTACCAAATGAGTTTATATATTTTTATAAGCTTAAATTCAAAATGGCGTCATTCCCACCCTATTGCTAAACTTACAGTGAAGGGAAACGCGTTTAATTCTATATCTCAGAATCTATGCATTTTACGAAAAAAATGTTTATTATCTTTTTTGTAGACAAATAAGTGATTTAACTTTTTTGTTTATGAATTTTTTTTGTAAAGTCAATATCTACGGAGAAATAGTACTTCAAACTTCATATATCACTTTCTTGGCACTATAATTCGTTAATGATTAATTCTACATGAAAAAATCATACATAAGACTTATAGAACACGCAATTATCTATAATTTTTGTTATTTTCATTTTTTACGTAGGACTAATATTACACGAGTTATGGCGCTTTAAGTGTCGAAAAACGTAAATTCAAAAGTAGTTTTTTGCCAATATCTTTTTAATTCCACGTTTTATTGTAAAACCGTTTATAACTTTTTTGTGCGTAATTTCATTGCCCACATTTTTTGTTTAAACTTTTTTCTGTGAAGTTGATATTTATGGATTTATTACACCTTAAACGATTATAAAGAATGTTTTTTGCAAATATCTCGTCAACTATTCATTTACTACGATATCTTCAAATTTGTTTGTTATAGAATTGTGTAGAAATTTTACTTTTAATATTTTTTTCTAGCATTAATACTTTAGCCGCTATTCAACGCCGAACGTTTCGTATAACACAAATGTTCATACAAATATTTGAGAAATTTCTTTGGTGCAGAAACATAACCCTATAACCAAAGAATTTTTTAAAACTCAAAACCCCAAAAGGCAGCTGTTAAATAAACTGGCCAATTCACTTTTTAAATTTTAACGTTTATATCTTCACATGGTCGATGGTCCCCACCCACAATGATTATGTTCCGCCACCCCTGGACTGCAGGGCTTGGGAGAGAGCCGAGTGGGCCAGTCTTGTAGTGCGGAAAAAAATTGCAAATTCGGAGTTAATTTCAGGTGAACAAAAGCTGTGGTAATATCAATAAAGTCCTAGTACCTAGTACCTGTCAAGCTAAGGTGGTTTTTGAGGCACCAGTTCAGATCAATAAGTTGCAGTTGAGGAGAGGCCGAATGTAGGCTTTATGGATTGTAGCCTGGACCGCTGGCTGAAGGACGCACTTCTATCCCCTAAGAATTCCCAGGTATTGAGATGCTTGTTTGGCGAATTGGAATATATGCTCATTTCATCGCTGACCCTAAGTCTAAGTTATCTCAAGGATGTTAATAGATGGATCAGCCATTATATTAAGACCGTCCACTAATACAGTACGAAGGTCGGTGCAAATTTTGTGAGAGATGAGATAGTACTTCGTTTAGAAAAAGTCGAATTCAACAGGATTCTTCCGGCTTAATCAAGATTGAGCTTAATGTTACATTTGATTGAATTGGATTTAGCTCACGATTATGAAGACAATGTTTGGGATGTGCTCCTCTAACATTATTAAAGCCATAAGAGGAACGGAGAGTACCGTCATTAGCAAAGCTGTAACGTGAGTTGGAGGAGATTATTGACAGATCATTAATAAAGGTTAGGAAAGGAGCGGGTGATAGAATTTACTCTTGGGGAACACCGTCGGAGTTTGCGCAGAGGATTACCCAAAAATGAGGCAAATTCGTAGTTGGTTTATTGACATACATATACTTCGGTAGTCTTGAAGCAAACTCCTTCAATTCGTGCAATTTTGCCATCGACTTGTGGCGCTGTGGAAAAACACTTTTCTTTTCTTCATTTGGGTCCGTTTTTCGCGATTACATCGTTAAGAGGTACTAATAAAACTATGTAATATTCACTATTGATCTTTTTCCCTTTTCAAGATAGTCGATGAATATTATACCATGCGCTTTGGACGGCTTTCCCCGGTTGCTGTCGGCTCAGCTGGCTGCCGATTTGAATCTGGAGTTTAGTGATGTTTCCATGTTTGAATCATTGTCACATATCGCATGATAAAATCCTTTTTATTTTGCCTAAAAACGTTGTTGTTTTTGGTCAACAGTGAGCAAACGCGGTACCAACTTCGAACACAGCTCTCTTATGGACAAATGTCCATGCAAAGTAGATCCTTTTGATATCTTTAAGGTGTCAGTTATTTCACGAAATTTCACTTCTACGGTCTGCCAAACCGATTTTGTGCATCTTTTTGTGTTTTCTGGAGCGGCCAATTACCATAGCAAACCACTTCTCAACAATTTGCATCGATGAAGCAGAGACGCCAAGCCATTGGTTTTCTTAAACGATCCTTTTATAAACATACGAAATGCAGATTTTTCCATTGCTTTGAAAATTAAAAAATTAGCGTCACTAAAATCCCTGTGACTTGTAAAGTAGACTGTAAAAAAATTCTGTGGTAATTTTACAAAAAAAAAATACTGGAAGTTTTATTCACAAGCAGTTTTGTAAATTTACAATACATATGATTAGGAATATTCCTAATCTACTTTACGTATTTTTACCAACTGTGTAGTAAATATAAATTATTTGTGGGATGTAAAAATACAATCAGTATTGGAGCTTTTTCTTCATAGTTTTGTAAATTTCCAAAACTCTGGTTGCAACTTTTTACCAGAGAGAGACGAAAAGGGAAAAACCTAAAGCCCTGTGCCAATGTGGTTGGCCCTGCCTGATATATTTCCAAGCGCCAAATTTTATTCTTAGTTAATGCCCACTCCCTATACATAAAAAATTAGCATTTTGCTCACAATGCCTTGTTAAGCATGTACGTGAGGCAATGCCTAACAAAATTTCTTGGCTGTTACAAGAACTATCCAGACCCTGATCAAAGTCAAAGGTCTGGCCTTAACTTTAAAGCAATTGGGATATATGCTTAGTATTCCATTGTTACCTGTGAATTATATCCACGAGAGGAAAAATTTAAACCTTACATTCCAATAACCGATTTGTAATTTTACTGAAAATTTATGTTCTAAAATTACGCCTCTTACTGTAAAATTACAGTATAAAGTGTATAAAGGATAAAGATTTTTTTACTACATAACATTGATAAATATACTAAGAAATATTGTAATTTTCTTACATAAACGATTTAGAAAAATACATAACGTTGTGTAAAATATACGTCACATCCATGTAATCAACATTTACGTTATGCAGTATTGGAGATTTCCAATTTCATTATGTGAAGTTACAAAATTTATAGTAAAATCACAATAATTGTATAATAAATTAGTATTTCATATCGCGATTTGTAATTTTACTGTGCATTTGTACTGTGAGTTTACATATTTTTTTTACAGTGTAATGGTCGGTCGGAATGTCTTGAAATTTTGACTCATATCTTTCGTAGGTTGGTACCATTTTAAAAATCATATGGATTTCCCAACAGTGGCTCCATCTATATGCCATCCAATTAAGTGATACGGGACGGGTTGTGGCATAGGCGTTTCGGTAAAGAAGAATTTGAGACGAAAAGAAATGCCAATAAATCGACCTTGGATCTACTTTCTGATTTCACCTCTCCCTTGTAGACAAAAGGATGGGTTGTATAATTGTATATCCATTCTGAACCATTAAGAAAACGTCTGGCATGTTTGGCACTTGCATTATTCGAATGCATAAGGGTAATGCAGAGTTCCATCACCAGCGATACAGGTTGGACCGAGTTGAGAGCTTTTGTAAAGAATATTAGAAGGGCCGGAAATAAAATTGGTCCATGGAGACACTGGCCGTCATGGCATTGGGCTTAGATTCGACGTTAGCCGAAACTAGATTGAAAGGAAACCCTAAATCCGGTATTTTGAATTGAGTCGATTCCAATAGCTTGAAGAACAAGATGTCATGCTTTATCGAAACCTTGAACATGCCTTAAGCAATCAGATCAGCCGGCAATGCGTAATTTGGTTGAGGTGTTTTGTTAGACACTAATAAAGGACGCCAGTAAATATTTTTTTTGTTTGCTTGTCGTCTAATATTTGATTGCTTACTAGACAATCCAGAACGCGTGCATCTGTAAAGAAATTTTGCTCCTCGTTCTCTGGATGTGTCAACCTTTAAACTTTTTTGTGGATTCTTGAAGAATACAGTATATAGGAATTGCTTCTTAACATTAATTAGTTACGAGAGACCTCGACTACATTTATGTCTACTTGGGCGATATGTTTATCGCTAGTAGAACCGAGGATGGGCATATCCTTCACCTCGGAGAGCTCTTGAAACGCCTCGATAGGTTCCCAGCTGGAAATTAAGCGATTCAGAAAAGGTACTGAATCGCTTCTTTTGAAGCAGAGGAGTGCTTCTCTTAGCCTTGCCTTACATTTCTTTTTTAACATTGCATGTCCTAGCGGAGAAGCGATTCAATTAAGTTCATTTGTAACGATTCGAAAGCGATTCATAGGAATGCAGAAGGAAGCACAATTGACTCGGTTCCCTTATACCAGTTGGGAAAAAGCTTTTTTTAGATTTGATTTCCTGCTGCTATAGCTAAAAGTCTTTATAACTTTTATTTTGCGTTGACGTCCATCCCAGTTCATTGATGAAATGACTCTAAAAAATATCGATTCTCTCTCTGGGACAGCATTTGCTTATGAAGAGATTCCTTTGGCAGTGGCATAAAAGCGATTCTTTTGTGCTTCGGTTGGAAGCATGTCCAATATTTCCCGCTGGGTTCGGTTTAACCATTTAACCAACCGCGTTTTTGGTGTACAAGGGATCAAATTTATAAGCCACCGTGCGTATCACAAAGGATGGAATATTTCCATCCCCCAATCGGGTTCGTTGATCTTGCACCTCCACCTACTATCAAACCGATTAAGAAGTTCTTGGAAATTGTGACTTTCTATCGCCGGCACATTCCCAATTTGGCTGAAATGTAGGTGTCGATCAACGAGTATATGAGATAGGGTATCTTTAAAAACTTATCATTGCCGCATCACTGCAGAATTCAGCAATTAGAAGTCTGTAGCTGAATTTTGCAGTGATGCGGGAGTGATGAGTTTTTGAAGTTACCCATACCTTCTTGACCACTAGCTGTCACAAAAGGGTTTAGCTGGCCAGCAGAATGTCAGGCAGCATACACCAAACGACTGACGCCTTTGATTTTGCAATCGGAGGCGCACTGAAATAATTCAACGGTCACAGTTGGCAACTCGGGCGTTTTATTCAAAAAAGGTGTCATCAACAGATGAAAGTACTCTGCATTTGATCGCGAACTTCTCGCAATCTATAAAGCGACCAAACTCTCCCATTACATCGTTGATATAGATATACAGATTACAATCCACGATTCGGCGTGGCTCTTGAAATCACAACTGATCAAGATACGCAGTTCGAATCGAAACGTTCAATAAAGTGGCTAAATTATTGTGCACTCATCGAATTCAGACAACCGCCTATCATCCCCAGGCAAATGGGATGGTCGAACTGTTCCATAGGCAATTAAAAACAGTCTTAATGGCAAGGGACAACAATATTCATTGGAGTAAAGACTTGCTCATTGTCACGTTAGGCATCCTCACGCCAATCAAGACCGACTTATAATGCTCACGAGCCGAGCTTGTATATGGTCAAAACCTGAGACTTCCCAATTCGAATTACATCATCATAACTGATAAAAATCCAATAAAAGAATCAGAGTTTCTCTCTCACCTCAGTTCTCATATGCAGAATATAAAGGGAACATATCCGAGAAAACTCGTTCAAATGGATGTCTATGTGCCAGCTGCCATGGGTGACGCCGACTACGTTTCCATATGAGTCGACCGTGTTTGAAAACATGACGACCCATATAAAGTAATCAAACGATTAAGAACACACTTTGTCGTCAAATTAAATAGTACAACCAAGTTGATATCTATGCTAAAGCCAGCCTTCGGTTGTGACCGCGAATTTCGAAATAAGCAATTAATTTTTCTCAAACAAAAAAAACTTAAATCAAAATTTAAAAAGTCTTAGAACAAACATTAAAGAATCGCATTTCATCTTTAGTTATATAAAAATTTTCTGAAAATGTGAAACAGTTCGCCAACTTGCGATGCGCAACAAAAATATATTATTTGATTTCTCTTGTTGTTTGCGATAAGAGTGTTAACATTTAATATACAACATTAACAAAAAAATCAATTCTCGAAAAATTGTTTAAATTTTAATCTTGTCATCATCTCAAAATATCAAAATCCAATCTGCGAAACTGTCTGAAATATCACATTATCATTTTTGTTAAACCTCTTTTTAAATGCTGATTCACGAAATCAATAATTCATAAAAATATGGAAAATCCACATAAATGAAGTTAAATTGACAGAAAGTTAGTCTGACCTAGCATAATTCTACACGAACTTCCTCACAATTTGTCACCCCCGTACCGGTCCGCCACCCCCGCAGAACGGCCTGGTACCAAGCAAAGGTCGCTTGATTGAACAAAGCCTATTGCCTTGGAGTTTATTTGTAGATAAAGTCCTGGCTGCTGGTAAACAACCCGCTTCCTAAATAAATTCCGGTGGTTCAGCATCAAACTGTTGTCCTTTCAAAGGATTCGCCCCGAGATCCTGGTAGTTATGATTTATGGCTGAACTCACCCGGGATAAATTTGGTTAGAGCAGCGATTAGCATGTGTATTTGAAGGAGACACACTGTGTGCGGAGATACCCCCCGATGCACATTCCTCGAGGATTTTTCACCATACATACATGTGCATGTAAATCAGAATATGTATTGTTTTTTTTTGTGTTTAGTGTACCGCCCGCCGAAACTTATCCCTCTCTCAATCGTTCCGTTATTTGTGGAACAATGTGTAAGGACATGAATGAAGCCAAACAGTGGAAATATCCAGGATAACGCTGTGTGTGCAGCATAAAATAAATTGCTCGGGCTCCAATGGGAGTTTCCGGACTGTTGTCTACTTTTTCCCCGCCGCTTTCCACCCCCCTCTAACCTAACCAGGAATCCTGTCCGACCACCGAACACAACAGAGTCCAATGATCTATGACCAAAATGTTGTATCCTGTTTAATACGCGACGATAAAAATATACCACTGGGATTATTCTTGGTCGTTAGGTCGGTTCCCGGTAAGTTTCAGTGTATGGGAGGCCAGGCACCGGCAGAACCGGGCGCGGGGAGTCCTATCTGTTTCCTTGAGAAATGTGCGGATTTTATTTTATTTAATGGCATAAATATATTTTATTTTTCTCCTCTTTCTGCCATTCAAGCATAGCCAGAAACGAATGGTCTACGTTTTGGCGTTTTTCAAAATGATTTCCCAATTTGTTATATCCTTGCCGGATGTCCCTGCGAGAACGGAAACTTTGCATATTTAAAATTGATGGCTGCTTTTAACTTAGTTAGAAGCACATTTATTGAATGTTTATTATATTTTGTCCGATTGCCGAATTGACAGGATATTGCTTATTTATTAAATGATGGTTCATGACTGTTGATCGAATTTTGAAAGTTTACATCTCATTAGTACATAGTGAACAGAATAGAAATGGGCTGGTTAATTTCCTGAAAACAAGTTTTGGATCTGTTCAATCATCACCAAAGTTTTAAGAGAACTTAATTCTTTTCCCGTGAAACTTTTAATCAAAATACAAGAGCAATAGTTCTTAATATTAAACCTGTGGAAATTTAAGATATGTCATATGAATTGGGTATTTATTACAACGGGAGCTGTTTACTACGAAATGCCGAGTCAAAAATATTAAAATTCTGTTTACACCCAAAACAAAACACTCTGATTATACCTTGACCAAATTCTTCAGGGTGGTAAGCCTTCTTGTCTGGTGCTGTGAAAATGTTGTAGCGAAATGTCGAAAAGCATAGGTATTACAGGCACCTTTACTACGCCCAGTAGTAGATGAACTTTCAAACCTACTAACATATTAAAACATTTTGATCCAGTACTACGCACACGAAGCGACAGGCATTTGGTATCCTGGTAGCATAAGACTTGATATCAGTCCTCCTCGATCCAGTGGCGTAGGTAGCTTTTTGTGATGGGAGGGGATATGACAGTATATTTTGATTGATCGGATTTTCACAACTTAATGCATCAGAACGGGGTCTTTTCGGCGTTGTTTCTGCAGATGATTCTGCATTTCTATGGTTTTCACCGTCTCAAGACTTGCCGGATGGTTTTATTGACAGTAAAAATTTCTTCATTCCGAGATAATAAACAAAACAATTTTAACGCACTTTTGCAATTATAAACTAGAATAAATTTGACAATTGAGGAGCGTCTGTTCAAAAGGGTGTATTTCCATCATAAACCAACTTTATAGAAATCGAAAAACACTGCTTGTTCCTATAAATAAAATGCTAAAATATTTTTAAATGCACATTCATGTGAAGGTTAAGACTACAATATTATATGGGTTTTTTATTTAAAAAAATACACATTAAACCTATATTTTTTAATTATTTGTTTAGAAATAGACCTTTTTGATCGGGATTGTGAAACATACGACCTTTTGATTAGTCACTTCAAGAAAAAAGCCTTTTTGAATAGAAATTTTGGAAATACTTGCAGTGAAGATTGCTGGGGTTCTGTCAAAAGCAAAAATCCTTTTAGCAAGATTTTTATGTCCACCTATCCACTCCTAGTATAACTTTGAGCTAAAATTAAATTTTGTATTGGGTTAGGGCTCTAATACCAAAATACCAACGTGCCAAAGTAACAAACTACCAAATAAAGCCAACTTTAACATCAAAATTTGCTAATATGTATCTTCAAAAATAAAGGACGTAACACAAAAATTGTTGGACATTATTTATAGGAAATTGTCCGTGCTTTCCAATTTTGGAAAAAAAAATGTTGACTAACTACGTATTTTTGGGGAAAAAGGTAGTTCAAATTGATAGTTTTGTTAAAAAAAACGAAATTTTGACTTTGATGACTCATTACTCTGGAAGGTGGTAGAGTAGAACCTTCACTTTTACGGGTTTAGATAGGTGGGAGTATTCTGCGTGCAGTGCAGTTTGTACTTTTTTTAAATAAAATATTTTAGTACTGTGAGAGTATTTTTTCTACACACACACACACTTCCTTATAATTCATTAACTAAAGCTGATATAAAAAAACTGATAATATATTTGAAATCAGCGTCAAAAATTAGTTTAGAATGATGTAAAATATTTCATGCAACAGTCATGCAGTTGAGCAGTGTTATAATTGGGCCTTCCTTTCACTTACAGTCACAATTTTATGAAACGAAAATTCAGATAGTATTTTGAAGTAAAGCTTCTTTTACTGATCCGATCATACTCAAATTTTGCACACAGCTTCAGTTTCGATGACAATATAATATAGTATACTCAATATATCCAATATGGCCACCGAAAAAATGGCGGATTACCATTTCCTTCACAAGATGCAGACATATACTCTTTTGATTGGAATCCTAATTTTTTGGAATTTTTTATATGGAAAGTACGCTCTATTTGAATAAGTTTTTAGGCTCATTCGATGGACTTTTATGCCATATTTTCAAAATAATTTTAAAATAAAAAAAAGTTGAAAACGGAAATACGCCCTTTTGAACAGACAAACCTCAATTATAAACTAGAGTAAATTAACGTTAACGCTCCAAGGAACGCATTCGAATTGTTGATACGCCAGAGACAATGAGTGTACTGTGTATTGTGCTCGATAAAATTGTATCGAGTTAGAACAATCTACGAAGTGCAAAGCTTCCCCGAACTTATAACTTAATGTTTTATCATAATTTTGCCAGTAGAATCTTTTCTTGAACCTTAATATTTTTACTGACTCGGAAATTTTTATAAACTTCAAAATATTAAGGAGGAATTAAATTGAAATCAAAGCCAAAAGTTAGTCCTATTTTTTAGGGAGCTCATATTTTGATACTCTACTACATTGAAAAATATTTGAAATATTAAGTATTGAATAAAATATGCTCATAGCTACTAGTTATTTCACCCAAAATTTAAAAAACGATTAATTTTCTTGATTTATTAGGGATATTCATGATGTGTGTTAATTCAACAACTTGAGATCGAGATCGATATCGAAAATGGCACGTAGTTTTTTTTCTTTTACTGTCAACAGCAGTTTAGAATTTATTTTCATTGATGATTTTATTTGAAAAGTGCAAATTAATATAAAAAATAACATTTTCACGTGGAAATTTAAAGGGTCGCTAACGATCTTGTCTATTTCGAAGATAACATTTTACGATTTCTCGAAGTTTAACACAGATCATGAATACCCCTATTATAACGTTAAAATTTTGAGTATTTAGTAACCGAGGTGCCACTATTGGCTCATTGTATTTACTTTACATCTGCTCGATGTGTCCACAGTTATAGTGAGCGTCCTTTTCGTGGCTCTTGATTGGTCGGCCTGCTCGAAGCGCGGAAATTATACAATACTTAAATGCACAGCCGTCACAAAAACATATCTAGATGATTTTTATATAATTTCGCAAAAACAAAATTGCACATTACATAATGCCAAAAGAGGTGCTGGTGCTTAAGAAATTTCATGTACATATACTTAAATACGTAGATACGAAGAGTTTTATTCAATTCTATTATAATTTTCGTAGGCTCATGTGGGGGGGGGGGATTGATCCCCTTGATCAGTCAGACAATTTTGTAAAATTTATCAGAAAACGAAAAATCTCGGTATTGACAAAACTGGTCGTTCTAGGCAAAGTTAATCAAATTGATGTAGGTGGCACCAAATGAAAAAAAATAGTGGAACCATAATGTGGTCGGAGTGGAGATATCTCTTTACTTACTTCTTCGAGGGGGTATCTTTATAGATTGTAGGCACTGCGACCTATTTGATCTATTGTGCCAATCTTCGAAACTAAGACTTTTGATATAGCCTAAAATTGTTTCAGGATTCATATCTCAAATTTCCCTGGAAGCAGGGAAGCCGCGATGGAGGAGATTCAATCTCCACCTCGTTGTAGTCTCAGAGCAAGTAAGTGCTCCACCCTTTCGGAACCGACAGCCACGTTCAACTACAAGTCCTATTGTGATTAAACAATAATATTCTTTTTAGGTCCCACTTATTGAAATTTAAAAGTTTGTCCGCTTTGGCTTTGTCGATTTGAATGAATGTTTTTGCTTGATGGGGGTTTTGGCTAGGAAGAAATAGTCGGTCGACCCGGTTCGTGAAGGCCGATCCTACGTGGCAGCTGGCTAAGCTTCAGAAAGGCTCTGTACCAAAAAGTTATAAAGGCCCGTCCTCACTACGCGGACTTAGATCCCACGCGCTTTTGGCGGAAAGGCCTTTAAATTTTCTGAATCGTGAGTTTTGGATCCTAAAATAAGAACTAATCTGAAAGAAAATAATCATTTAATGAATATTGATTAATCTACATTGAGAAAAAAATCAATTTTCATTTAAAAATCCCGTATTTTGTGGAAGTACAATGTACCTTTTTAAGCCCAGCCTTTTGTTTGCGCAGTTCGGCCGTACTGCCTTTGCCATTAAAAATTCTATAAGAAAAAAAAGGCAAAAGCGCGTATGAGATAAGTCCGCGTAGTGTGGATCCACCATAGGTTGATGTTGTCTTCGCGGTCTGGGATTCGAGAAATTAAATATGTTTGAGTTGTTTGGAGTTCTACTAATACAATTCTGGGAACATACCTAAATGACAATTACCGCAGCTTAAAAAACGGTGGGTGTAAGGACCATGGATATTTTGCACCTTGGCCATTTGCGCCCAGCCTTATCACATTATCCTTTTTGAAACAGTCGGTATATCACAGGCATAGGCCTGTTATTTGAAGCCTCGGTTACATAAATCGGCAAGAAGTTCGTCGATTACGATTGACCATAGGAGAGGCGATAGGGCGCCCCTTGAGGACAACGGCTTCATTATTCGCGTCGAAGGTAATGTTATCAAACGTTCCCTCAACATCTGCGAAAGCGCAGAAAGAGATGTCCTTGGCCCGGAGCAGGGGCGGCGGAGCATAATAATTATGGGTGGGGAGCACGTGAACAATTAACGTTTAAATGTATAAAGTGAATCGGACAATTTATTTACCAGATGTCTATTGAGCTATGTGGTTTTAAATTCTTTTTTTATGGGGTTATGCCCGACTAGCATTTTGAGGTAAGGGGTACAGATAGGGCCCCTATGAGGCTAGACCCACTGCCTCATGTGGACCCCGTGTAGATTACCTTATTACGCCTACCCAGGGCTTCTGACGCCTTTCGTGATTCGCGCCTCGTCATAAGGAATGCCCCATTTACCTTGAGGAAAAATCATTGCTACCTGATCCCGAGTGGATTTTGAGAATTCGGCGTGGATATATGAGTAATAACTGCGCCAGTGTCGAAAGCTTTATATTTTTAAATGCGAGTGTGGTTCTATCAATACACCCCCACAACCGAGTACTAATCAAATCCAGCCAGAACCGGGCTATTCAGTATGCTAAATGACACCTTTCACGGCCTCCAACATAATTCCCTGAGAACCAATACAACAAAAACTAAAGCTTTGTATGAGTTAAACTAAAGCTTAAGGGTATTTCTTTAAAGCTTTTTAAACATTTCATTTGTATTGAGGTTTGCCTCATAGGACCTCAATGAGAAATTGATAAAGCAACCTTTCGGCATGCCCCTCATTTGCCACATGGAGTCCTCATGAGGACCCCCTTTTTAAATGCTAGTCGGATGGGGTTTAAAAAGCTTAGACAATACAGCTATAAGTTCTTAATATCTGTAATATACGTTCCTTCGTCGCCAGCGACCAGCAACGTTCTGGGATGAAATATTTTGGGTGTGAATTTCCCCACCCAAAGCGAAAGGGCGTGTGCTGTGTGCACTTTTCTTCCATCCCCACGCGTTCCACCGCCCCTGACCGGAGGGACGTGTCTATATCTCTCGCTAGCGCGTGGATGGCAGTCTCTGTAGATCTCCCTGCCTGGTAGGCAAATTGTAAGCAATGTAGTGGAATCCCTGGAAGACCCTCCCTAATATGCTCGTCTAAAATCTTTATAATCTTCCAGAATAGTGACAGGAGGATTGGTAGGATTTCTTCCAAGCCCCTCTGAAGTAGACCCGGGAAGATTTGGTTTATCCCAGTACCAGTGGACAATGGCGAAACTACCTCCGATCCAGTGTTACGGCCATTTCTGGGTTAGTTACTAGAGAACCCGAGAAATTAGTGCTTATTAGTAGCTCCATGATATCCTTAGTATTCTTCTTAAAGGATCCCTCAGTAGTCGTCAATCCCATTTGAGTGATCCTTAGACAAGAATTTATGTATCTTTACAAAGGCTGCAATTTTGTATAAATCTTCGAAGAAGGCTTGAATAATTTTTTAGGATATCTGTTTATAGGAATACCCTTCTTTTTTGTATGAAAGTCTAAGCTCAGTTGTTACCCTTTATACTACCAATCGGTCATGTCGTTCACGTCATGGTTCAATGTCTAGTAGTAACCCAGCGGGAAATGGAGCGCTCCAATAGCGCTGTTTGAGCACTCCTTAAAAAGCTTACAGCGCTCCCGTTACGCTCCAGTTCCATATACTTTTTAACATTGCATTGTCATTGCAGGGGAGCATACGTTTTTATGCTCCTTCAAAAGCGTTCTAGGAGCATTATAAAAAAGCTTTTTCATAAAGAATTTTCATGGACGTCTGTGGATATGTGATCCGTGTAACGAAAAGCTTTTATTTTGTTTATCTTTTGCAATTGCCTTTTCCTTTCCAAGCGCGAGTGTGGTTTTATCAAAGCAGTCCCCCAACTAAATTCTAACCACTTTTAAAGCTGTTGCTGTTTGTCCTTCGTATCGAACGAGAGCCGGTCCATTGAGTATGCTAAAGCCACCCTTTATGGTCATCAAGATAATCGCTCATTTTCTTCGTTCTATAAAATTTATGAAAGCTCCGGTAATGCTCCCTCGGGAGCATATTTCACAGCGCTCAAAGTAAGCTCCCCTGAACAGCGCTCCCAATTTTTCTCACTGGGAGCCTTATCTTAAAGGATAGAAACAGGATGGGATAAGTTATTGGGAGTCTGAAGAGGAGGTGGTGAGCCTCGCGTGTACTCTTCGATGTTGTATGAGTTAGTTTTTTAAGCAACCGGCTGAGCGAGAAATGCAACCGTCAGGTTTAGCGGGAGACAGTCTCGCCGGAGTGTTTTGGCTCCTAAAAGAAGCTAACCAACCGACAAAGGCTGTGACGGCGGCAGTACCATAGTACCAGGTAAAGAAGGATGTGTACAGTCCGCAATCGACCTAAGCGGAACTTTTCTACCCTATTACTAACCGGTTAATCCGTTCTATTGTAGAAAGCAATGTCGGACAGCAAGCTCTAGCCGGAAAGATAGTAGATAAAAGAATAAAAGAGCTGACAACACAAGAACGACGTTTTTATTCCACCAGATCCCTATACAATACTGCCATAACAGAAAGCTAATTTTGGTCATCGAATAGCTGATGGCTTCGTCGCTTATTATCCTCAGAGGAAATAGCAGGATTCCGGGGCCGGGCGCTTTGTTAAGAACTATTTGCTAGGGTGTGGGGAGAAAAATGGCAACTTCAGCTAGGGGTGGCTTGGGGAGGGTCCAAATGGTCAAAAATCTCTGCCGCTAGTATTTAACGGTTATTTGGCCCTAAAAGAACCTACATACGAAGCGGCAGAAATTTTTTTTCAATTTTAACCCCCTTTTTACCCCCCAAAACCACTAACTCGAAATGGGTCCACTTCCCGCAAAAATGTCATATTTTAAAAAATGCTTAAAATTACTTCAAAAGCTTATATACCAAACCGCAGAAGGTTGGGGCGACACGATTTTTTCAAGTGCCAGCTCCCCTACTACTAGGGCTATAACATTCCCCTTTCTTCTTCTTTTTCTTTCTTTTGGTGAGGTTATGGATCCAAAAGTAAGGCGGCCACTTGCCAGATCTCTTGAACAGGTTCGGCAATCTGCCTAATAGCCTGCCGTTTAGAGTTGAATGTTCCAAACCCTGCTCCTCGTATTAGCGGGACACTCATATTGAACAGACTCATCTTCCACAAGGCAAAGCCTGCAGGTGGAGTCTTCCGCACTTCCTATCCTCGATAAGTGGTAATTCGGGGTGTCCGGTAATCAAGCCCACAAGTATCGTGACATCATTTCTACTGTACCCGATAATTCCTTGGCAGCATTAAGAGTCGGCCCCCGAAGGAACTGCGTAGAGTTGGCCATCATTTAGTGAGTGGTACTCTCGGGGAAGGAGGAATTTCTTTGATTAATAAATTCATAATGCAGTACTCTAGTTTGGAGACATCCTTAGTTTTACTCGCGTTCGGAGACTCCATCTATCTACCAACCAACCACCTATTCAGCGTAGGCGTAGCGTACATTTGGTAGAATGACGAATAAACAAACACCTTTCCACCCGTACAGCTTTAGTGACAGAGAGAGCAATAGAGTAAGCGTTCTTGCTATGGAAAGATAAATCCCGATCAGCAGATTGAAAGAAGCGATTGAGTTCACTTTCTCAAAGTGTCAAGCAGTTATTTTCCAACCTGTGTCGGTTGGAGCTAGTGCTGCATACGAGACGAGGCGAGACGAGACGAGATTGGGCCTGTCGTCTCGGTCTCGAAAAAATGGGTATTTGCAGGTCTCGTCTCGTCTCCAATTTCACTGTCAATAATACAAATTGCTCAGTCTTCTGTTTTTCGAGAAATATCAATATGTGCCATATTAATGAAATTGTATACAAATATTTCTTATATTTCCATGCTAGTCACTTCCCAAACGTAGACACGTAAATCTGCCTTTTGCAGTGGTACCAGGGCGGGGTAGAAGGGATCAATGTAGAGTTACATTACGTAGAGTCCGTTCCAAAAGAGAAGAGGTATTTTACAGTCATTTCATTTCAATTCAACGCATTTCATTTTAAATGCGTTGAAATGAAATGAAATGACAGTAAAATACCTCTTCTGTTTTGGAATGGACTCTGCATTTAAATGCTTGTGGAATGCGTACTCTTCGCCTTGTCCCCGCAGCCTGCTCAAGTCATGTATTGGTGCCGAATTTTGTGCTCGTCAAAGATACGATTTCAAAATAACGATTTGATTTCGAGACCTAGAGATGTCCCGCCAGATCTCGAATGGTAGTCTCGGTCTCGTATCGATTTTTAATATGGAGGTCTCGTCTCGATCTCGTCTCGAAAATCGAGATGAGACGAGACGATTTCGAGACAAGTCTTGTCTCGTGTGCAGCACTAGTTGGAGCAGATAATCGATACGGGAAACTAGCACTAACTTGTGATACGATTTTCTGTGAGCTGAGTCTACATTAACGGAGTACCGCGAGAAGTAAGAAATAGATCGAGGAGGTGAGCTCTTTTGCCTGCAGCATCAGGAGATCTTGTAGGGTGATCTGATAATATTGCCTGCAAAGAACTCGGCGTCTTTTCAAGAAGCAGAAAGGCCGCAACAGCGATTTCACTTTTTGGGTAGGAGGATAGGAATCTAGAGATATTTTTGAAGGCAGCATCGAAGCAATTTTGTATAGAAAGCAGAAGAATGTGACTAGGCTTCGAAGAAATATTTTCATCTAGGCATGACTAAAATCAGACAAATTCTGGAAGGCCACATATAGATGAAGTCAGAACCAGATGAATTTTGAGTGCAATGAATGGGCCGAAAAATTATATAGCTGGCACACGACAGATAAAAAATTCGCATGAATATTGCACAAACGAAAATAAGAACCAATTTTTTGTTCCGTTAACCAAGAGTCATGGGTGCTAGCTGCAAAGTTGAAATTGCGAAGATGAATTTTCCTTAAAAAAGGCACTAGGATTATGTTCCGGAAGATGTATGTACTTAAACCTACATAAGTTGTATATTTATGAAATCTACCACAATGGGTGCAACGACGTGAGTATGAGGAATGCAATTCAGGCAAACAAGCTTCGGTAAAGCATTTCAACAACGATTCGAAGGCACTCGTAATCAAAGTGACTATCGTTATTTATTCCACTTGGAATTCACGTTTAACGTCTGGAGCTTTATAAAACATGTCTGATAAGAAATTTGATCACGAGCTCAACGACCTGTTCCTGTTAGTATAATCCTCCCACATCTTGACCCCGAAATTAACCAACTGCTTTCTGAAGGACGTTTCGAATTAATTGAAATCATATCAGTTAAAGTTCGGAAATAAGGTATCCTTTCAAGAAACGGTTTAATCGTTAAAGGTTACAATATAAATTTAGACTGTGAAAGAATTTTTTATTTAATAAGACAATTTTATAGATAGAACGAATCCCTATAGAAACTCTTAGAATTTATTTTATTAATCTAACCCCACTTCAATAATGACATTTTTTCTTCCATTTTTGAAGTATTCCGGAATTTTGGAGCTGTTCCCAAAAGATAAGATTCAAGGTAAAGGATAATTCGAAGCCACGTGGGTGCATGGGAAAAAATTATGTGTTTATTCCAGCAGAATGAAAGTATCCTAAAAATAAATTATGTTAAGGTTAAGTTTAAAAATAACTTACTTAATCTAATTTGGAGGCTGTAATATAAGTGGGTGCGTATATTTAAAAATTGTTTGCTTTTTCGTATGGATTTTTCTCTTTAATGTGATGATGAAAAGCTATAAAGATGTTTAAGAAGTGCATTTAATAAAAGATTTAATATTTTATCTTTGTTGCACTCGAAACGGATTCTTATAGTTTAGGTGTAAAGGCAAGTTTAATCATTTCTAAACACGTGCACTTGTATGCGTTGTCGGTCCTTAGTAAGAATTCTGACCTGACAAAACCGGTTTGATGATTAATGCAAATTTCTGTGCATGTTAGTCACTTTCTTTATGCTGTTGGAACTAGGGTTTTTCAAAAGCAGTGGTTTTCAAAAAACAGCTGTTACTGTTTTTAACGTTCAAAAAAACCGCTGATAACAGCTGTTTTTACTGTTTCTCGAGTTTTCTCTAATTTTACAAGTAATAAATAGTTTTTTTTATATATGTAATATCATTTCATTATACATTTTCACTTCTTGTAATAGTATTTCAAAAACACAAGCGCCTGAAGTGATTTGTCTGAAAGACGTGATGTTATTTTGGTGCATACCGAAAATGCACCGTTAAACATTGGTCGATGTTGGTTTGATACAAAGAATTGCATTATATAATTTTCGCAGATTTTCTGTGGGTTGACCAGTATATTGAAAAAGTGTGAATTCCGATTTGAACCTCTTGAAATCTGATCCTCTGAATTGTACTGAATTGAAGCACCATGTCCAATTCATCTTGTAACGAAAATTTTTACTACATATCTACTACATCGTCTACTATTACATCGATGACACCAAAGAGGCTAGATTGCCTGCAAAAGCCAGTGTAGTTTTTGATGGAGTGACTGTGGGATCCTTGAGGCTTCGCAATAATTTCACGACATCCTCGTTTATTAGGCCATCCACACGAATTTTTAAATTTTGCATGAGCTTATTACTAATGTCTCTGCTATTGTCAGAAAGCTTCTTGAACATGAATTGTAAAAAGTTTTCTGCGCTCACCAACCTTGCGTCCTCACGACTAAGATTCGCGACAGCTAGTTTTACGGGCTCCATTGCCTTGACAAGTATGTTTAGAGCAGAATATTCCAATGTCATATTCCACGCCTTAAATTCTTTTAATATCTCTCAAATTACTGTTTCCGGCTTGGCCAGTGGTGATGGAATGGAGCACAATAACATTTAACGCCATTTGCAAAAATTATAGTACCTTCACACTACGACATTACTT
This sequence comes from Thereva nobilitata, assembly GCA_963855945.1. Classification (NCBI taxonomy): domain Eukaryota; kingdom Metazoa; phylum Arthropoda; class Insecta; order Diptera; family Therevidae; genus Thereva; species Thereva nobilitata. The sequence continues at coordinate 49,797,015 of OY979694.1, read as the reverse complement.
TTGGCCCCCCTTTGAATAAGAGCTACTCTGGACAGAAAAAACTCAATATGTTAAAAGATCATTAATCGGTATGTTTTCATACGGTATTGTCGTTCTCATATTACTTTGGCTGCTTTTACATGAGCCGACACCGAACAGATGAAATTTAACTGTAAGAAAGTCTGATGGAATGTCGCATCGGTTTTACACGGGCGAACTGCAACGAACGAACTATATTAAAACTTAATGGCTTTTTGTTGTTGCTCTATGAAATTCTCTTTCGATTTCTTGCCCCAGCAACAACAACGCAGGAACTGTCAAAATGTTCGTTCAAAAGTTCGCTGAGAATGTCCATTAAATTCGTCCGCCCTCGCCATTGCCCTCTCACACTCTCTTCACCCTTAACCAAATTCATTCGTTCGTTTTGTGTATTCGGTCGGTGTCCGGCCTTGTAAAAGAGCACTTTGTAAAAAACCAAAACAGTTTATATAAGTGTTGGTTACATATTTCTTTTATTTTTATATTACGCCAAAATTTTGAAACTAAATTTGGAAAACAGTAAAAACAGTTAAGAAAAAAAAAACAGTTGGCTGTTTTTCGATTTTAGCCAAAAAAACAGCTGTTTTACTGTTACTGTTAAACAGTTTTGAAAAACCCTAGTTGGAACCTTTCAACAAGCCTGAAGAAAAAGTGCAGTTAAGAAGTCTGATGGATGAGAAGAAGCAAAGCAGAAAAAACTTGCGTGAAGTGTCACCCTTAAGACCGAAGTCCATCGAAGTCACCCTTAAGACCGAAGTCCACTGCATCTAAATGCGATGCTGTGAAGTACCGTGGGTAATGGCACCCGGTGCTGGTTCATGTCCAAGGACAGCATCGAATGAACCGCGAAATAAAATTAAAAATAAATATTTTTTTCTGCTTTTTGCTTGAAATTTGATGGAAAAGGTATTATTAGCCAAAACTAAATTATTTTCAACCCTTAAGGGGGTGAACCTACCCCTAGATTAAAGTTGAATTTAAAAAAATAATGAAATATTTTCTTGCATTTAAATTTTATTTTTGTTGAAATATTATTAAAAAAATAGGGAAATTTATTCTAACCCCGCCTTCTTAAGGGGATTAAACTACCCGTAAATTAAATTTATATATTTGCCCCAGAGTATTAACTTTGAATCTAAGAAAAGAAATTTTTTTCAATATATTTTTTATTTTTTTCGGTTTATGGTAGCTTCACCCCTTAACGGCTGAAAATAATTTATTTTTGCCTAACAATACGCATTCAATCGAATTTGAAGCATAAAGATGGAAAAGCAATTTTTTGCAATTTTTTTTATTTTCAGTTTGAAAAAGATGTTTTTTTATGCATTTTTAATCAGCGACCCAAAAAACATACTTATAAGAAAAAGTCCATGTCATTTTTCACTTTTTAAATGCTCGGGGCTGAGCAAAATATCAAAAATTTTCTTGATATGAGACGCGGCATCAAACTTTCGAGCACCGTACTCTCGTTCGAAATAGTTTGGTGGAGATTGAGAGTAGGTTATTTATAAAGATTTGGAGTTCAACCCTGAGGAATGCCGATAGAGATGGTGTGCGGTTGAGATTCTATAATACTAAAAGCTTGGAGTTTAGACAACGGAACAGGCCATGCTCTTGCAAATGTTTTAGGATGCCTTAAGGTCAAAACAGTATTGCGACTGCGACTGCGACGGCGGACTGCGAAGTCGGTCGTTTAGCACAAATGTAAAACAACGTTGTATAACGAAGTTACAACTGCATCGGCACTACGCCGCGAAGTCGAAGTCGGCGTACAAAACATAATTTTTTTCAAACCCAATTTTTGGAAATGCAAAACGTCACGTCTCAATAGAAGTTGCGGTTGCAATTTCGTTATACATTAACTGCGCCGTCCAACTATGGCATAAATCGCAGTTGCAGTCGGCCGTCGCAGTCGCAATTCTGGTTTGAACTTTAGGATATTTTATTGCCAACCAACCAACCATGGAGAATTACCATTCCTGATGATGGGCTTACAAAATTTCTTACCATATTGTTTTCGCGACGAGGTAACTTATTTGCATAGGGAAGTTAGTTGGTTTAGCTTTGATTGTCATTAGGTGCGTTTCATTTTCATTGGAGCAACTTCGCCAGCGTAGCAACTTGGAGCAACTTCGCACATCGGAGTAGATGCTGCTACACCACAGTATGGACTGGGCTAGCTTCAACTACCCCGATGTGCGCCCAACTACTCCGGAGCACTTACTCCAATGAAAATGAAACACACCTTTTATACAAGTTGGCGTTCCTGCTACAAAAATAAAAGTCCCGATCACTAGCTTGGAAAGCGAATAAGGCCCAGCCAGTTGGCTAACCCATAATGCCAGTTGGTTGTTTTAAGAAATCTGGAGATTGAACATCTCAAAGATGGCTAAAGAAATTTAGTTTGGTTTATTTGAAATATATATATCTTTGAAATATGAAACCCAGATCAGAAAGTGTCGTTGATGAAGTAACGAAGTAACCTTCTACTCACAGTGGGAACTATGCCGTTCTAGTTGGTGTGCTGAAACGGGTAAAGCTGATAGTTATTGTTCGCAATTTGATTTTTTGATAAAGAAATATTTGGCCAAAAAAAGGATGTCACTGTTCCTCACGACAATGCTAGATTGCATGAAGTAAGGCAAATCGCACAAAAAATTACAAAGTTGGGTTGAGAAACTTTACCTCAGCCCCCATATTCTCCTGTATTGCACTTTTGAATCAATCACTACCTTTTCAGTCACAGCAAAACTTTCTTGATGGAAATGAGTATGCAAATTATGAGGGCACTCTGAGAGGCAATGGAAGGTTACTTTGCTTTCAAAAGATATAATAGAACTTTTTTTTCCAGAGGATTGGATAAGCTGCCAGAATGCTGATCAACAATTTTAACTAACGGAGGAAATTACATTTTTGATTAAATTTTATGCGAGTGAAAAAAAAGTTTTTTTTTAAAAAAAGCACATTTTTTAGACCTAGTAAATTCTTATTGAACATATCTGCCTTCCTGGGGCAGAAGTACGTGTAATTCGGAAATACTGGCAGCGGAACTTGGAAGTTTGGTCATATGGTCGAGTGGTTTTATTTTAGAATCGCTTTTTTGTAGCGTGCGTGAAAACCGGAGCTGTTGGTATTGGGAGCGAACCGACCAATCACTAATTTTTTAAAAATACTGAAAACTAAGAGAAATGGTGGCTTTGCCATATTGCTACCTGAATCTATCCTATTGTTGAGTAGTGAATAGTATCTATATACAGAAATAAATGCTTTTACTTATTTATTTATTTATTTACTAGACTGGGAGCTGGGCGGAATTGAGTGTGCAAAATGTGAGGACCGCATTCCGTCAACAGATTTCAGTAGAGACGAGCTCAAAGATGAATAATCCGGATGTTGCCGGTCAATTTTTGGGTCCAATTTTTTTTACCCCCCCCTTTTTTTATTGGGATCTCTACGGCTTCCATGGCCCGCTTTTTGACGATGGATTTTGATGAAGCACCACAAAATAAGACGAAAATATATAATAAATTTTTTCGATATCACGCTTGGTTTTCGAGAGATTGGCACTTGAAGTTGACTTTTTAAGGTATTTCCCCAAGGTTTATAGTTATGTCACAGCTAGGATTTCCGTGCCACCGATATTTTAATTATGGATTTCGATAAAACAACCCTAAATAAGACGAAAATGTAAAATACTTTTTTTCGATATCTCGCTTCGTTTTTGAGAAATCGATACTTGAAGTTTTAGGTATTTTCAAAAACATTCTACAGCATTAATCGTTTCCAAAAAATACTAATAAGTATAGACTGGGAGCTGGAGCGAATTGAGTCCGCAAAATGTGAGGACCGCCTTTTATCAATTGTTTTGACCTCAGAAAGGTTTACAGATTATGGTTCTTGAAGTTGCCAGGAAGCTCATTGGTCTATTTTGTTTTTATACCCCCTCCCCTTAGATATCCAAAATTCGATAAAGCAAATGCTTTAGAGCAATTTTAATGATTGTTTTAGTGTCAATATGCAGGTTTTTGTCATGAATAAAGGTAATAATAGGTGCATAAATGAAATAATACCAAAAAATAATTAATAAAAAATAGGCTAGATATGCTATAGCTCCTCTACGCGCGAAGTGGGGGTAAGAGGGGAAGTGAAAGGACCAACACAGCTGCCGGCAACATCGCTTTTTTTGTTATTTGAGGTCTCAGTTTTAAGAATTTGATCATAGTTGCCGGTCCTCATATTTTGCATACTCAACTTCCTTTAGCGCCTGCACTGGGAAGTCTGGAATCGTAATTGAAGGTGGGTAGGGCGGGCGGCGGGCCTTGCGAGGTCGGATTATACCTTATTTGGTTATAAAAATATAAATGGTAACTTGTACCCACGACAAATGACGAAGCAACATTTGCCAGAGTTTTTAATTCAGCCCTGTAAATGTGCATCGGATTGTCGAACAATGGCTTGCAGCTGCTTTATCGAATTTTGGATATCTAAGGGGAGGGGGTATAAAAACAAAATGGACCAATGAGCTTCCTGGCAACATCAAGAACCATAATCTGTAAACCTTTCTGAGGTCAAAACAATTGATAAAAGGCGGTCCTCACATTTTGCGGACTCAATTCGCTCCAGCTCCCAGTCTATACTTATTAGTATTTTTTGGAAACGATTAATGCTGTAGAATGTTTTTGAAAATACCTAAAACTTCAAGTATCGATTTCTCAAAAACGAAGCGAGATATCGAAAAAAAGTATTTTACATTTTCGTCTTATTTAGGGTTGTTTTATCGAAATCCATAATTAAAATATCGGTGGCACGGAAATCCTAGCTGTGACATAACTATAAACCTTGGGGAAATACCTCAAAAAGTCAACTTCAAGTGCCAATCTCTCGAAAACCAAGCGTGATATCGAAAAAATTTATTATATATTTTCGTCTTATTTTGTGGTGCTTCATCAAAATCCATCGTCAAAAAGCGGGCCATGGAAGCCGTAGAGGTCCCAATAAAAAAAGGGGGGGTAAAAAAAATTGGACCCAAAAATTGACCGGCAACATCCGGATTATTCATCTTTGAGCTCGTCTCTACTGAAATCTGTTGACGGAATGCGGTCCTCACATTTTGCACACTCAATTCCGCCCAGCGCCTGCACTATACCTAATTATTTCATATTTAATATCTATTCGCGAATCAAAACCGATTATCAAAATTTACTCTGAAATAAAATTGGTACGAGCTAACGTGATCATAGGAAAATAACATTTCGCATTTTAGTAAACTTTAGTACTTTGAAGTAAATAAGGGCGTATGTGTTACAGTTTTCGGTCCATTTGGGGACCATTATTCTAGCTAAGCTTTAAAAGTTTATTTCGAGTAGTTGAAAATTGAACAATAGCACAATTAAGACTCTACAGTCTGCTAACGTAATTGTAGAAATATAACACTTAAAACTTTTTTAATTATAATTGTAGAAACATTACAAGAATGAAAGTTTAATAAACTCAAAACTATTGTAATGTTTCCCAGTAAATTCATATAAAGTCAGCAACTGGTTAAAGTCAAATCCTTTCTTTCTATAAGAATTGCTCTCTTCATGGTTATTGTCCCATTCATCTAATCAAGCAGAATCCTTTAAAAAACTTCTTAGCACAAGAAAAACTTATTTAACAAATTTTTCTTCTTCACTTACCATTGCAAGTAATTCCATAGTACACAACGACGATCCTGTATGAAACCTTTTAGTTGTCATTTTTTTACTTATTCAACAAAATTCACAATTTTAAGCTTTGTCTTAAGAACAAAGTTTTAAATGTTGGTGCAAGATGCCGTAATAAAGTCTTATGTTTTTGAATTTAATGTAATTAACGTAAAGTCCTGCAAAACTGTGCGCAATGGTTATGACCGTAAGGATTCACTGCAGCCGTAAGCACTTGGGATTCACTAGTGAACGTTATGGACGTTTTGTGGACGAAAAAGTTAGTTTTCATCAGCAATAAAACTGAGGAAAATTCATACGAAAAACTTTACTTTTTCGTAGTTTTATAGTTTTTACTGTCGCTTTGGTGTGCACTTTCCTCTCCGCTTCTATATATATTTTTTCTCGGCTAACTTTTTGGGTGGTAACTTTTTATGTTTGAATAGTTTCCAAATAACAACTGATACGGAATAATTTAACGATGGTGGATATTAAAAAGTTGCCCCAAAAATATATACGAGTATGTGTATATTCACGGTGCAAGTGATTTTGTAATTAGTTATAGTTTATCACTTCTCCTTTTTAGTGTTAATACTTATATATATTTTGGGGATGAATTGTAATTTTAATTAACAAAAAAATTAAATAATTACCACGGAGATGTGAATTTGATTTTATATTGAGCGGCACTAAAGTGCCAACAGCACTTTGGCCCGCTTTTATATCGACGTTTGTTTCAATTAAGCGAAAATTTCAGGAAATCCCATGGATTAGAAATATTTAACGCCAACAAAGCGCAGTAAGCAATCACAGAAATGGCGGTTTGTTGAATAATACGACAAAAAATAAAAATGAAGTAAAAAAATGTATATCTAGATATCAAAGCAAAAAAAAAATGAACTGAAATATGAAAAAGGGAGACCCACGCTGAGTCACAATAATCGCGCAGCACCTGAAGATATCAGAGCTGACCTAAAGTTAATTTCTGCTTATCTAAAGTAATTAGCGATTGACGGGGAACAGCTGAACAGCACTTCAGGTAAAGAGACCTAATTAAAATAATGGACGTTTTATATCTCTCTTGGCTGTTAAATGGTTGTCCTGTGTTCTGAAGGGTTATTTTTTGCCAAAGGGTGGAATAAAGAGGTGTTTATAAAATCTTCAGTCGAAGAGTTTTTTTTAAATAACTCGGTCTTTTAGAAACATCTAAGAGGGCAAAAGGAGTTCATTTTAAAAAAAGAAAAAAAATTATAATCTCTTTCAGGATAAAAAATAGTGTCCTTTTGCAGTTTATTTTCTGTTTAATCATTTCTTTTATTTCCATGTATTTTATTAGTTACTTTTCAGTTTTTCTTGGTAATAGAATCCATATACAAGATGTAGTAGCGTTTAACTCGACAATTTGCGAGTGTGTTGATAAAAAAAGGTATGCAAAAGGATAGCCATGACCTCGTACACACAATAACATTTTGGTGGTAAGGCTAAACCTTACGATTTCTTATTGCTTTCCATCGATTGGCGTTAACAAAAGTAGGTATGCTAAGCCATCTTCGTTATTAGAAATGCAAAAATAAAGGAAAACATTTTTGGTGATCCCACAAAATGTATTGTAACACAGGTCACAGACACTACGCGACAATAGGATAGATTCAGGTATAAATTTTCAGTTTTTGCTGTATTCTTTGACCTAAACTCATTAAGTTTATGACCCCTTCTTACTCAGGCAAAATAAATATCATTCCGGTCTTGCTGATTTCCTATGTCCTTTTTAGGAGATTTCCAGGACATTTTCAAAAAATATGTCTGCGACAATAAAAGGTACGCCACTAGGGATAAGTTCATTCATGGATAGTGTTTCACCGAGACCCGAGACAATCTCGTTCTCGGTACCAATAACGAGATGAGAACCGAGATCACAGTCGAGACGAGAACGAGATCACCCCATACGAGACTCTCTTCCCGACGAGATTATTTAAATTCTCGTTCTCGTTTTTTCGAGATAATATGAGACAATATGCCTTGAAATTCGAAGCTATTTTTATTAATTTATTAATAATTTTTTCTCCAATAATTTATATTATTATTATCTAATTATTATGGTTATCCGGGGTAGATAAATTTGTCTTGAACCATGTGATAAAGCCTCCATCTCTGAGTTAGTGAATTCGAATTCAGAGAAATCAGATCTCATTTTTTCTCTTTTCTTGTCAAATCAATCCCTCACGGTATACAAAAGAAGGTAATATAAAAGACTGTGTGGGTAATTCTGAGAGTCATGTGACATTGCAAGTGATGTGACACACGACATTGCAATGATATTCCCCGAGTCGATTTAGAGACATCTCTCATTCAAAATTGCCACCCGTGTCAGTTGCATGAGGAATTCCCAGAGTGGAATGAAGTAAGTTAACTACCTTTCCACTCTGGGAATACCTTTCCGAAATTGAGGTGACAGCCAATCGAGAAATGTCATATGAAAGTGTATTCGACTCTCAGAATAAGCCCCTGTATTTCGTATGACGATATTTTAGTGCTGACGTCACTTGGTGACCATGTTCTACGGCATTCGAAGCTGCCAGTCTCTTTTACATAACCTTGTTTCTGTATACCGTGAGGGATTACAAAATCTACAAGATAAGACCAAGACGAGCAATCCTTTATTGAATCTTGTCCAAGACCGAGACGAATCGATATGAAGATCAAAAGCTCAGAACGAGAACGAGAAAATTTTAAATCTCGCCTCGTCTCGGTGTCAGTGAAACACTATTCATGGATCGTCTACTTTAGCACAAATGGGTAAGATTTTAATTGTTATTTTTGCAGTTTTTGGTTTTTTGTAATATTGTTGAAAGGCAAATTTTCAAAACGGGTCCGATTAAAGTGTTTAACGCAGCCGGAAATAGGGAAACTTCAGGTGTTTAAATAATAGAATATTTCCAAAAGAGAAACCGCTAGAACGATTGGAAGAAGTGTGAGCGAAGTGAATAAATTTATAAGAGATCCTGAAAACTCTGGGAAGAATCAAAAAGCATGAACATCGAGGCCCTAAACAGCACGAGATGTCCGCAAAATACTACGAGGACTTCCAATTCCACACAGGGCGCTCTACACATAGCAGCAGCAGCTGGAACATCCCAAGTGTAAAGCCTGAACTACACTACTCGCGAAGTTGATCGAAGTTGGTCGAAATCGAGAGTGTAGAGGGGAATTTCGATTCACTTTGTGTAACTTTACTTCGCCTCAGGCGACTTCGCATCTTTGGCGGTTTTTGCGCCCGAGTCAAAGGACTCGAGGTGTGCGGGGTGCCGGGCGAGGTTGCACAAGTGTGTAGTCACGTACTTCGGACTTCGATCAACTTCGAGAAGTACTTCGCCGAAGCAGCGAAGTACACCGTAGTGTAGTGCAGGCTTAAGGAATGTTCAAAGTATATTGAAATCCTCACCATACCTAAAAAGGTTACGGCTGCGAAAGAAACATCCTTGAACAAACCGTCTTGCATTCCCAAGGAATCACATGTCCTTGAAGCCGTAATTCGAAAAAGTAATTATTTTCGGATGAAAAATGGCCCGGGCGGATTTGAGGCAAGAAGAACGATATTTGTCCAGAAGACACAGCCGAGCAGGATCTGTCATGATTTGGGCAAATCGACTTCGAAACCATAGATGGTAACAAGACCAAACCAAGACGGACCGACCAAACCATGGAGGAGATTGGATATGAATAGAGGAGTTTGGACGGATGACGCGAAATGTTTATGAAGGTGGAAGGCAATCCCAAAAAGGAAAAAAGGACAGAGGAAATCGGCCAGTTATAAATCATATTAATCTGCCGGAGTAGGAGGGGGTCAAAAACTTAAGGATTATCCACACACATAGGTCCGTGTTCCGTCATGGAACATATTGTACTTGAATTGTTATCCTTGTTTTCGAAACAAAATCCGAATATGTACAATCTGAAAAGCCAGCGATCGACTTCCACCGACCGGAACACAAATTAAGCCCAACCAATAAAATCGATTATGTCGGGCGAATTACCGACACCGCCTGTTAGCCCCACTAGCAATAGTACATTCTTAGGATAACCCCATGTCCTATGACCGACCCAATTAGGAGGCTCGTATTGCAAGCACCACGTCCGGTGGTCTCGATGTAGACGCATGAGGATTTTCACCATCCATGGGAATCCAGAAATCAGCACCATTAGCCTTAACCCGCTAGGTTCATAGTTAATAGACAATTTAGTTAAAATGAGTAAATTTCATAACTAATAAAAACATAAATTCAATTTGTAAAACATTTTGTGTTATTCGATTACAAGGTAGAAATTATATTTCGCGCACCTGAAATCTACGGCCGGAAACAAAATGTAGCGAAATGTCCTTGAATACGAAAACTAGTCTAAAAGGAATATTTCATTTGATCGGAAAAATATATGCCTGTATACAACAAAAAAAACAAAATCATGACCTGCGACAATTCAAGATTTCAAAATTTTTTCTCCATATAAAAAATTGGAAATAAAAAAAAAACATCCTGCGCCTCACGGCCAAAGTGAGTGAGGGGTGGAGCAATTGAAAAAATACATTTCGTTCCTGTGGAATGAGATTCGGAACCCACGCTGCCCTTCTTCTCTTGCTTTGCCTATCAACACAGAATTTGGGGAACTGCGCAGAGAGCTTTGTGGAATGTGTATCCTAAAGCTCGCCCTAGGATTTATGATAAATCCCAGGGTACTATTGTAACATAGATAAATCCTATCCAGCAATTTCCTGGTTCCAAAATTTTGTATGAAGCGGAACATCTGTATTACAGATAGTTGCGCAATATTGTTGTTCTTGCTGAGGGAATTTAGAGATAGGAGACAATTCAGGCCAGGAAATTTTGCTCGTTGAGCCATATACACCCAGTTCTACCCCATTATTGGCTTTGAAACTGTCCGTATAGCAAAAGGCCGTGCTTTCTCTAAAGAGAGGCCTGTCATATTGCCATTCTGTCCTTCTTCGAATAATCATCGCAAATGGTTTGTCGAAGTCAAGAGTGGAAGGAATGGTATGGGACAATGATATCATTGGCTCCAGCTTTAGCTCCTTATTGATCGATAAGTTATGCAGAAGGTGTCCTGGTTTAAAGGTCCAGTAGACGCAAAGCCCCCATCTTCACTTCTAGGTGGAGCTGAGGACAGTTCAGAAGGGACAGGTGCTTTTAGCTCCTGTCATACCAAGACAGGCCAGTCTTTAGACCTTGGCCAGCTTCACAGCACCCTTTTTTTGTTGGGTCCTGACCCACCGTGCAATGTATGCATACGTGACCATGGGCCTTATGACCGTCGTATATAGCCAAAATAATAACTTCGGTTGGCCTACAAATTGAAGGCACATATACTAACAAATTGCTCCTTTAATCCCTCATGGGACATAGGGCGACATAGGGCGGAACAGTTGCCCTCCTCTGTTTTGCGCGACAGCTCTCAGCTCTGACCAGGATCTCGCGGTTGTTGCGGCCTCTGATAATAGGGTTCTCCTCCACGTTGTTCTGGGTCTTCCGACTCGACGGGATCCTTGCGGATTCCAGTCAAGGGCCTGTTTGGCTAGATTATCGTCTTCGCGTCGCAAGGTGTGGCCAATCCAATTCCATTTCCTTCGCCTGATTTGGTCGTCTATCCTTTCTTGGCCGGCACGGCACCATAGTTCTTCATTTGAAATTCTATCTTGTAAGCGGATTTTTAGAATACGACGTAGGCATCTGTTGATGAAAACTTGTAGGCGCCCTGTGATAAATTGGGTGACCTTCCATGTTTCGAAACCGTACAAAAGAACTGCCTTAACGTTGTAGTTGGCACATATGAAGAGATGTAATTGCCTTAGCAGTTATTCTCCAATCAGGGGTTTCAAGGACAACTTTTGATCCAAGATTATGCCTACATATTTGGCCTCCTTTGAGAAAACCATATTTTTTACCATTCAAAGACTGAGCTTTAAAATTTAGCTTCCTTCTATTAGTAAATGGTACAATGACAGTTTTTTTTTGGGTTAATACCCAAATTCTTGGTCCGACAGATATGCATATATGACAGAGCGGCTTACGTGAGGTCTGAAATGGTGCCATCATGGCCATCGTGACAGCCACTAATCCTTTCCACACTAGTATTCTTTATGCAGTATGCAAACCGGATTGACAACTACCGCTATTTCCACATCCGTATTCTTGCAGCGGCGTAAGCATTCATATTCCGATTAAGTACTTGAATGTGTGCGTGTGCTTTTCTGATAATTTCGAATTGATTTCTGACCCCCCAACTGTTTTTCTTTTTGTGTTAGTGAGTTGAAGCCCGAGAAATAGGTTTAAAATGTGCTGCAAATTTCTCTCCAAGTTCATCACTTTTTGTAGAGAATTCTTCTTGATTCTCTTACCCCTTTCCTAAAAACCCGGTTTGAATACTGCAGTAAGAATACTAGTGTGGAAAGGCCCAATGACGATATCGTCTGCATAGGCCTGTGCTTTACAGCCCCGGCTATTCAGGTCGCCAAGAAGTTCGTCGATTACGATTACCCATAAGAGAGGTGATAGGACGCCTCCTGGAGGACAGCCTATAGCAGCCATTACCGTAATCGATTCTCCATTTACCTCAGCAGCTATCAATCCGGTGCTGAGAAGCGACGTGATCCATCTCACAGTGGGGGTTTAATGCCTTTTTTTACTGCGGCTTTATTGATCGCGTCGAAGGTAACGTTGTCAATCGCACCCGCTACTAACTAATTGCTCCTTTAATTCCTCATGGGACATAGGACGGAAACAGTTGCCCTCCAGCGGACTCTGTTTTGCGCGACAGCTCTCAGCTCTGACCAAGATCTCCCGGTTGTTGCGGCCTCTGCTAATAGGGTTCTCCTCCACGTTGTTCTAGGTCTTCCGACTCGACGGGATCCTTGCAGATTCCAGTCAAGGGCCTATTTGGCTAGATTATCGTCTTCGCGTCGCAAGGTGTGGCCAATCCAATTCCATTTCCTTCGCCTGATTTGGTCGTCTATCCTTTCTTGGCCGGCACGGCGCCATAGTTCTTCATTTGAAATTCTATCTTGCTAGCGAATTTTTAGGATACGACGTAGGCATCTGCTGATGAAAACTTGTAGGCGCCCTGTGATGAATTGGGTGACTTTCTATGTTTCGCAACCGTACAAAAAAACTGCCTTAACGTTGGAGTTGAACAGCCGCAATTTGGTGTTAATTGAGATCTCCATCGATCTCCATATGTGAAACAGGCATGCATATGCGCTTCTTGCTTTATTTATTCTGGAACTGACATCTTCTTCTGTACCGCCGTTTTCGGTAATAATACTACCGAGGTAACAGAATTTGTCTACCAGTTCCACGTCACGGTTATTTAGCGCTGTCCGTTCAAGGGTGTTTGCATTTATCCGCATTTCTTTTGTTTTAGTCGGATTTAACCTTAAGCCCGCCGAGCTACTTTCTGTTGCCAATTTGTTTAACATGTTTTTGAGGTCCTGGTGTCTGTGGGCCAGCAAACAGATATCATCCGCGTAGTCGAGATCCTTAAGGCGGTCTAGCAATCCCCATTGTATGCCACCTGTTATTCTATCTAGAGCGCTGACAAGAATGTCGTTTATTACTATAAGAAATAGTAATGGTGAAAGTAGACATCCTTGTCGTACTCCTGAGCTCACCTCAAAGCTGTCGGATAATTTTCCATTATGGAGAACTCTGCATTTGGAATTGTTGTATAGAGCTTTTATCAATTCTATTATTTTGTCCGGCAGTCCACGTTTCCGTAGAGCTCGCCATATAAAGCTCCTATTGACCGAGTCGAACGCTTTCTCATAGTCTACGAAAGCAAGGTAAAGGGGGGATCGGAATTCAGTAGACTGCTCCACTATGATTCTCAAGGTGTTAATATGGTCTATGCAGGAGCGGCCCTTTCTGAATCCAGCCTGCTGTCTTCTAAGCGTTCGATCTACTGCCTCTCTTATCCTAGATAGTAATATATGGGACAAGATTTTTTTTTTTTTTTTTTTTAATCGCACCCGCAATGTCTGCTAAAGCGCAGAGAGAGACTTCCTTGGCTTGGAGGGACCTCTCGATATCTCTCACTAGCACATAAATGGCAGCCTTTGTAGATCGGTTTGGCCTGTAGGCAAATTGCAGGAAGTGAAGTGTAACACCCTATCTAATATGCCTGCCTAAAAACTTCTCTATCGTTTTCAGGAGAAAGGAGGAGAAGCTGATAGGTCGATAGGATTTTGCTTCCCTATACGATCTTCTCGCGACTAGCCTCTCTAGGAATATGGGCCAGCTAACTCGAAATAATGGCAGCAGGATTGGTAAGATCTCTTCCAAACCTCTCTGAAGGCGCGCCAGGAATATGTGGTCTTTTCCAACAGCCTTGAAAAGCTTGAAAGTGTCAATGGCCCATTCAATCTTACCCGCAGTGAAAATCCTGTTTGCCAGGCCTTTGCTCCTATTCTAGGACCAGTGGACAAATACTACCTCCCATCCAGTGTTAGGTTCTAAGGCCAATCCACGGTCAGTTACTTGAGAAACCGTGAAATGATTAATTATGGTTAAACTTAAATATTGTTAAATTCAATTTCAGTAATAAAATCGTTCTTAAAGTATACTTTTCTGTTAGTTATACTTTGGTGCAGAATGGTCCATTCGAAAGTCATCAATCGATTCAGTCAACTTTCGTTCCGTTTTCGAAAACTAAATTCGATTTGGATTCATGAATTCAATTTCTACATTCCACGACATCGACAAAAGATATCAATGCACTTTTTTCTCAAAAAAAATCCATCACGAAACGCGTCCCTGCCAAGAAATAAAAATGCCAGTGAAGCTATTTGGTTAATAAAATGACAGAAGTGTTAGCCAACACCCAAGGAATTTTATTGCTTCAGGATAAATGGAGTTTTGGATCAAACACGTCCTTTTGCTCCAATGGGGGAAATCCCTGCAATTTGCATTTTTACATTTAGAATTATCACCGTGCGTTCTACGAGATGTGGAACCTTCATAAAACGTGAAATAAAATCTATGAATATCAATATAGTGGCATCCGTCCTCATATAATGTGGGCATTCGTGCAACACATACGCTTGCCTTCTTTGGCTGAGCAGAGCCCTAAATCTATTCACAGTGGTTGCTTTGACCATACGCTACAAAGGGAGCGTAGCAAATAAATTTGAATTCGCCCTTTGTTCACTGGATATGGGGCAAGGATCCAAAGGATGTTCAATATCTGACGACCTACAAACAGGGAGGGAAATTTGACTGAAAAATATACTTAAAAACAGGAAAAATGAGATAAACTTTATATTCTTGCTCTTAGGGATTTTTATTCGGTCGATAAATAACGGGAATCCATATACGCATACATATGTGATATGGTTGGGTCTCCTTCTCCTCTTGCTATACAGACCTGGCAAAGTTATTGGACCATAACCGTTTCGAAGATGGTCGAAGCCTGCTTATAATGTGAGTCAGGACTTAAAGGTTAACGGCAAAGCAACAAAGTTTAATTGGCTCATCGAGTATGTGAAATTAGGTTTTCGGTACGTGAGTGTATTCGAAAGAAAGGGTTCTGAGACTTTCAACCCTTAAAATAAACAATTCCAATATAACACCTGGTGGCCATTTCCTTCCAAATGATTCGCATTGTTACATTAGTTTTTGTTTAGAAAACGAGAATTCAATGGATCCTGCCCTTTGACCGATGTAAAATCAGTTTTTATGGTACTTTTTTTTAGGTTTCAGTAAATTTGAATTCGTTTTGCTTATTCTTTAAAATGTGATGATACACCGGAAGAAGGTGTATTACTTTGGTGCTTGAAATGGGATAATTGGAATAATCATGTTTTGGTTATGCAAATTGGACGTCTTGTTTTTATACTAGAGCTGTAAAATAAAAAATGATGATGCCAAAATATCCCGAGCATAAGACTCTTTGATAAATTATTTGGGCGGCATCAGTTGCTGTCTAGCGGACTCTGTTTTGTGCGACAGCTCCAGCTGCACGGCAATATTTTTCCCGCAACACAAGACTAGCTCGCTCGGCCCACCCCCATATCCTACAGCCCCCTTTTGCGCATAATGCGGTCTAGAAGTTTGCTTATGAATAGAATAACTCGACTGTGGAACAATCTCGCGCTGTCAGTATTTCCGAACTCGTACATCTTAGAGTTCAAAGGCAAGGTTCATCGACATTTTCTTGAGCACCCCCAGACCTCCTCTAACCTTTCCTATTCTCCTCTATTCTTCAAACAAACCAAGCTTACTACTAGACGGACTGGTAGTACAAAGGATGACTCCTAAGGTTGGTTTTTTCACATAAAAAAGATGTGTAGAATCCATTTGCGGCATAGCCTTAATGATGTGCATATAATAGTATTTTTTGCTTGCCAATTCGATACATTTTTTTCCATTAAATCATCGACCATGGACATCCAGGTATTCAATTGGATTTTTCCTGGCGGGGGGGGCATGGCCATTCTAGTTACGCCAATGACTTCACTTCCGTTTTGGCAAGACCCTCGTAAGTACAGGCCTGGAAGCAGAGTTTGTGTTTGTGTTGGTAATAGACCCATTATCTGTCAAATCGGAAGATATTATATGGAGGAGGTAAAAGTTCGGGATATTTTGCCGTAAAAAGTCATAAAATAATATATTTAACCAGTTGTTATTACAATAGGATTACCAGTGAATAGTGCTTCAGTGATTTAATTAAGAAAATTTAAAAAAATCGAGTGATTAAGTGTGTTTTAAGTGAGTTAATTGTGAAGGTGGCCAATTTTGTTTACATTCGCGGTGGTTTTTTCTTGTTTATTTAGGGGGAAAATGTTGAATTTGTGTAGTAATATAATAAAAAGTGCTTTTTGAGTGATTAAATATTATTATAGAATAGTTATTAAAAACATAAGTGCAGAAAAATGTGAAGGAAAAGTGAAAAAGTTATTGTTATGTATGTTGTGTGGTGGTACTTGCACTTAATGTGTTTAATAACTATTCTATAATAATCTTTAATCACTCAAAAAGCACTTTTTATTATATTACTACACAAATTCAACATTTTCCCCCTAAATAATCAAGAAAAAACCACCACGAATGTAAACAAAATTGGCCACCTTCACAATTAACTCACTTAAAACACACTTAATCACTCGATTTTTTTAAATTTTCTTAATTAAATCACTGAAGCACTATTCACTGGTAATCCTATTGCAATAAAAACTGGTTAAATATATTATTTTATGACTTTTTACGGCAAACTAATGCAAAAATATTCCGAACTTTACATCACGGCGTATAAATCCAACAAAAGTGACAGATTCTGGGACTACGAGCAGCTGCGTTAGTGTTAGTGAGGTAGGCAACTTCCAGGCCTGTACTTGAGAAGGTCTTGGTTTTGGTCACTCTCATACATTCATATGCAATGGAACATCACTTCACTTCCTATTTGGGCTAGGCCTAAAGATTTTTAGCAGTGGATGAAAAAGCCGCTATGGTTGTTTCAAAGCACAACTCTTTCACTCATTTTATTCTAAATCGCAGCTCAATTTAGTCGCGATGCGGACGGTGTGCATTTTTAATTTCCCCAGCTGCGCGCTCCGTCGTCTTCTTTTATGGTTTTACCTCTAGTATTGGATGGCGCTAAATCTCAGCCCCATACCATCTCTGCCGGTGTAAATTTTACAAGGTGGGACTAAAGTAATGTCATAATGTGACTTGTCTGTCATTTTGTTAGAAATGAAAAAAAATTGGGCTCTGTTTTACCGGAAGAAGTTGATTTGAAGGTGTACAATTGATGACATTAAGTTGAAAAAATGATATCGGTCAAATGACAACTTCCTGAATTGAATTTGTGCTCGTTTTACGATATTTTGAATTGTTGCTCGCAAAACATCTGTCTCCATATCTATTGGTGATTACTTCTTCAATGCTGGCTGTCTGTTGCGCTCACCAGTTATGGTTACGGCCACCAAAAAAAAGACCAATCACTTTGTCACTGAATATACATCATCAAAGTCACTTTGAGGGGATGCAATGGCTCTTCGTGCATATCATGTTGATTCTCAGGGCAGCAAATTTTGCTTAATCACATAACCGCGTTCGTTGCTCATTATGATTTTGGGTACGAAATCATCCTCTTCTTGCATCACCTTTAACAGAGCATGGGAGTAAGTTAATCTCACTTGACGGTCAGCACTGTTTGCACTTTGTAAGGGAACATATTCAGTTTTTTCACTAAAGTTCGACGCAAGGAACATCTGCTGATGACAAATTGTGTGCATGGGTGTCTCGTCGATGTTTCTGGTTGTCCTTGGCCACAGTAGCGATATTCTCGATCCAACGAGCAATACGCAGCCGGCTACTTCTTGCGACATCCCTAGATCAGTCAAACCCTTACCTAATTGCCCGCGCACATGATGCATGACGTCGAGGAAAACGACGAAAAAATTCACGCTGCGTTAAAACCATAGACCGGAAAATGTTCAAATAAGCAGCAACAATAATTCGACGTTCTTCAGGTGTGCATCGCTTCATAGGCGGATTTAAAGGGGCGGGGGGGCTCTTTCTCTAATATTAACAAATCCCTTCCAACCCCTCCAAAACCAAGTACGGTTTTATTTCCAACAAAACCTCCAGCATCTCTTGGCTGACCAATCCCTTAACATCCTACCGGTGACATTAGCCAAAGACTTGCGCTGGATATTCCAAATCGCCAAACAAGGATCACAGTGCTTGGAGTTTCTTTAGAGGTTCAAGCTCCTCCTCGAGCTATCGGCCTATGCTATAATATCTGTGGTGCTAAGGCAGAACCCGATATGTCAAAGCCAATATTGTAGACCATTTCCCAAAAATAATTTAGTTTCAAAACTAAAGAGTCCAATATGTCCATATGCTTACAATACGGCGATGGCACCATCCAATATTACTTGACCCAATATCGACAATTACCTATTTTGACATATTGGGTTCTGCCTTAGCACCACAGATATAGTAATCTTATATTTGGCATATTCTCTCTCACTTGGTGCGGCACTTCGAAACCACCTTGACGTGGTTAACTAAAGCGAAAAAAGAGCCACAAATTAATCGATGATGACGCCACTTGCTCCAACATCGACCCTCTCAGCTACCGTAGGAATGTCGCAACACTGAAAAATATTTATCGCTACTATCCTAGCGACTGTTCCATTGAAACCAACGCTCTCTGCCTCAACGACAATATTATAGCTACAATACCAGACTAGCCCGCTCGTCTCATTTCCTGAAGTGATTCGTTTCTAAATAGAAAAACTCGACTGTGGAACAATCTCTCGCAGTCGGTATTTCCAAATTTCTACAATATCCAAGATTTCAAACGCAGGGTTCTCGCCACCTCCTTCAACATCCTCCCCAACCTTCGTAACCCTAAACCTACATATTTTACCCGCCATAATAAGCTTACTATTAGAACTTGCACCAAGACGTGATAAGTGACATATAAAATTAGCCTTCCCATGACGTTAGGTTGACCTTTTGTTCTTGCAATTCTGAAGTAACTGGAAAACACTTCCATGCTTGATAACTAACTCTACCTAATAAGGAATGCTTGTTAACTAACGCATAGAAATATTATTCTTATTTTCCCGTAAATCAAATTTTAATGCTGCACTTATGATACATCCATTGAGTAAATTTTTGTCTGTCTTTGGTTGTATTAGAATTTTCTGATTAATTAATTATCAATTTTTGTACAAAGTTTTTTAATGTTTCAAACATACCTTTGTTTTAAACTTTTTTTTGGATCGCATGTCTCTTCAGTAACGAACATATGAAATAACATTTTCGTCATTTTGCTGCAGATGACAGCAATCCTTTTTTACTGTGATTCACCTACTTGTTATGCATTCAAATATCCTTTGAATGTAGCTGAGCCCTTGTTAAACAAGCATTCTGCATCATAGGATGTTTTTTTCGGCTACCGAATTTTTTTCGTTCAGTCACGTCTGCATTGATGATGTAACCAAAAGGATGACTCGTTGGTAAACATCACCATACTCCTTCAATCTCTGTTGATATTTTTTGCGTTTACCCAAATCAATATTGTTGCATTGCAATAAAAAATTCGGGTTTTTTCAATGGTGGCAAGGTTTAAAGGTTTGTGATTTATCTTTTTAAATATTAATTGCTATTCATTTAAATACCTGCCTGTTGGCAAAAGCTTAGACCTTGCGGTCAATGATGTAAAGAAATCCGCCTGGGTATTTGGCCGGTTTCAAGAACACGTCATGGAGGTATATTAAAGACAACGGTTATTATACCAATTCCTGTTAAAAACTCTAAACTTAGTGCGTGGGGATTAATCAATACACTTATGCCCGGTTTCACAGTGTCGATTTGAGCTTTCGCTCAGCTGAACCTGAGGAGTAATTTTGAGCTTTAGCTCAAGTCAAAATTGTTTCACAGTTTGTTTTTCTGCTCAGTTCAGCTGAACTTAGTTCAATGGATTTTGCAGGCCACTGTGGTTGAATCAGTTGGGGAAATTTTTGCTTTTGGTTGATAAATTGTGTGATTTTTCTAGTTTTTTATCTTTAGTTGTAAGGATTTTTGAAAAGGTGTGGCCCCTTATTACTATAAGAACGAGTACGACGAAAGTAGACATCCTTATCGTATACCTGAGCTCACCTCAAAGTTTCAGATAATTTGCCATTGTGGGGAACTCCGCATTTGGAATTGTTATATGGAGCGTTTATCAATATTATTATTTTGTCAGGTAAAAGGGGGATCGTAATCCAGGAAACTGGTTCACTATGATTCTCAAGGTGTTCATATGGTATATGCAGGAGCTGCCCTTTCTGGATCCAGCTCGCTATCTTCTAAGCGTTCGGTACCCCCCCCCCCCGCCACCCGTTTGACTATGACACCTTCCGACCAATCCTCCGGAATGGTACAGCTGTTCCGGGCTACTTCGAGGAGTGGGTGTATAGCGAGAAAACTTATCAATTTATCCAGGTTCCTGTGAAAATGAAGCATTCAAAGCGGCAAGAAATAATCTCTCCATCTTTAGAGTTACACAGCAGCCTTCTATCCGCACTCTTTACGGCATGATTTGTAATAGAATGCTCTCTTCTCTTTACAATTGAAAAATCAAACTTCAAACTTATAATTAAAATCAATAAATAAACACAAGTTCACTGTGATTTCTCTAAAATTAATGACTACTCTCACTTATATCCTGAGCCTTGGCTTAAGTGCCCAAATTTTGTCGCTCAGTTCAAACCAATTTTGAACCAAGTTCAACAGTTGAACCACTACTGTGAAACAGTAAATTGAGTTGAGCGAAAGCTCAAGGCTGAGCGAAAGCTTAAGTGAACACTGTGAAACCGGGAATTAGACTTAGATATTCCTTCTGGCAGCGGATTGAGCCAATTCCTTCTTGGAATCTAGAATTGAACCCCGAAAAATTCAGGGCTTACAGTATACTGCAACGACCTCAGCAACGTCCTAGGACTAACATTTTAAAGAACTTCGATGTAAAATCCGTCAAATGGAATGTCAGGATATTATATAAACCTGGAGCAATGGTAGAAATGATAGATGCACTTAGACGATATACTCTGCTGTTGCTGGTAAATACGCACTTCCTCGGATTCACGGAAGGATCTTTCGATAATTCAATTATTCTGAGAGTTTTATGATTGGGAGGTGGAGAATAACAACGATTTTCATTTGGACGTGGCTTTATTGAGGAGGTTCTTGGGAATTTTACTGCTACCGGGCTACCACATTTTGCCTTCCTGGCCCATTCCGGTCGTCATATGGTGTAACGGTCGGTTCTATCCCCTCTCGCCGAAATTTAAAAAAGTTCCTAATGAAATCACCATTCGGATAATTCAAAATTTGGAAGTCAAGTAAGCGTGGAAAAAAAACAAATTTTCGAGAATGAAAAACTGAAAATTTGTGAGAGTCAGTTTTTCGAATCGGCCTGATAAAAACACAGTCTGTTGTGCTCACGGTGCCTGCCTTAATTTTGTGAAATATTTTTTTTGCTCGTGCCTTTGAGTAAAAGTATTCAGAAAAAGTTGTTTTCTTAACATTTAGTTTCGTGTTAAAACATCCGAGAATGCCGGACTTGTGATCTCGAACGTGGTTATAATAAAAATTTGAGCAACATTTTCTTTCTCTGTGTGTTAGTGAAAAAAATCTTTCTAGAATTAAACCAATCTTGGAAGGGAATAATTGGCAAATGTTAAGCTAAATTCTAAATGCTAGTGCAATCGCTAACGCTAATTTAGCACCCGTAAATTGTGTTGTTCAGCTAAAAAAAGTTCAGCCAGGTTGCAGTTTGGTGATTGATAGCGGATGCTGTTTGGATGGGTTGCAGTAGGATGAGCTCCTGGCAAGCGTCAAAAGCTAGTCGTCATGAAACTCCAGACATTTTCTCCATTTAACTAGAAATTTCATTCATTTCGAAGAAGGAGACCAAACAAAGGAAATTCTTAGAATTTTTACATTTTATATATTTTAGTCCTTTTGGATTTTTATTTTGTTTTGTGAAATATAATTCTGCTTAAAATAGCGGAATTCCGGCAATATATCAATACAAATTGTCCATATTTTCTTGATGGCTACTACAAGGTTGGTGAAATTCTCACCTTAGCCTTCTGAAGCAGCCCAGTAGGACTTGTAAGCTTACAGAAACACTGAAATGAGCACTTACTAGTAAGGGGTAGGCCTTACCATACCCCTTACAGAAGCCCTTATTTTTACACACGATGTCATAGGAGGTAAGGCCTTACTTTTTACTTTCCTTAGGGTAGTTACACAAGTACTTACGTTTGAGTACGTACAGAACTGCTCATCGATGAGCCCTTATGTAACGCATTACAAGAGAAGGCAGATGGTAAGGGGTAATCCAGAATTCGACCCAAAGGAGTTAGAAATTTACCCTATGACTCATTTGTTTTCGTATTTTTGTAATGGTATTTGAGTCATCGGGCAAATTTCTAATTTTCTCTGGGTCTAATTCTGGATTACCCCTTACCATCTGCCTTCTCTTGTAATGCGTTGTATAAGGGCTCTTCTAACACCTAAGAAAATGTGAGTACCCCTTACCAGATGACTACTTATATCAGTGCTCCATCGGTAAGTGCTACCTAGAATTCCTACTGGGAATCGTCAGCGTAACTTGATAGTGTTGTTTTGGAAAACTCTTAACAAAAGCAACTAAAATACGTTACATTTAAATCTCTGCGAAGCAAACACGTCAACACGGACCATTATTACCCGTGGAGCAACGATTGCGTTGGGCCAATCATGCTTAATTGATCTGTGATCTAGCTTTTTCAGTGTTGGGATGCATTCTTGCCTCGTTTATTCGAGGAACTTTATTTTATCGAAGTCTTCATCGGAAGTGGTACTTATCTCACCAGCCGCATTTGGACATTGTGCAGTTTACACTTTCTAGTCTTATTAAGTGTATATTCAGTCTTGGCCTTGCTGGGGGTGTTGTCTTAGCAGTTGGACTGTTACTTTATTTCTGAACTTCGGGATATATATAAAAAATCATATAAGTATTGAAGACTGGATAGTCGAGAAAGCAGCCTTCAGAAGATCAAACGATGAAATGCCTTTTTGGTTATCCTTAAGATGTAGATAGGAAGCGGAATATAGAGCAAGACATACGGTTTTTTTAAATGTCCACGTTTGCTTTATTAGTCCACGAGTTTGCTTTATTAATCATACTAATTATATTAATTATAGTAATCATATTACCTATGTATATTGACTACACTGATAAAAAAAATTTCTTGGCTTAAAGCACTTTTTCTTGAACCAAGCAACTCATGTTTTGGATATAACGAAAACAAAATTGTCTCGGGATAAGCAATACTCATAGTCTTGGTTTTATTGTCTTGGATGAAGACAAAAGTTGACTTGAACTTAAAAAAAAATACGAAACCGATGATGTTCTAAAATCGGTCTTAATGGTTGTGATACATTTTTAGAACTTGAAAGTCCGGTAACCGAAAAAAGTCCGATGAATTAAGAATTTAGTTTCTTGAGTAAAAAATTAAACAATCTTATTTCGAGAAAAATATATCTTGGTCGAAAAATATAAGTATTGAGCAAAGAAATACGATTGCTTGGCTCAAGAATTTCCAGGGTCTTACACTGAAACAGCATTCTCATGTTAAGACTGAAAAATTGTTCTACTCAAGACAACGAAACGAAAAATACCGAATTGCTGGAATCAAGACAATTTTTTTATCAGTGTAGATAATCTAAACTAAGTAAACATATTACCAATTTTTAATTACACTGTACGACAAATTGAAAACTTTTTTTTCGCATTAGGGTTTTGATTGCAGAATCGTCTTTACCGAATTTTTTGGGAGCAATCCCCTTTGGTCGTTTGTCATAATCAGTTTTTTATAAGTTTAAAATTTTTTTTTGGTTCAATTCAGTATTTTTTCATATGGTTGGAAAGAGAATTTAAATGCGACTATAATACAAAAAACAGCAATTTCGTTATTAATTGAGTTCAATTAGTCATACTTCTATTTAATTTGAATTGGCTATTTATTTTCAGCATTTAGGATCAATGCAAAGAAACTTAATATTATAAAATGATTTACAACAACTTTCTTCGTTTCGATTCCGGTTCGCCGTCCCGACATATGGACCAACAGAATTCGCCCAGCATATTGATAACCCTTTTTCCGCTGTAATTTCCTTCGATCGGTTTTAGAATTTGGTGGAATTTTTCCCCATTTCATCGCTATAATCACTACCATATGAAAAAATACTGAATTGAACCAAAAAAAAATAAATTTTCATTTGTTAATAACTTTTTAAAAAAAACTGATTATGACAAACGACCTACGGGGATTGTTCCCAAAAAATTCGGTAAAGACGATTCTGCAATCAAAACCCTAATGCGAAAAATGCTGTTTCACAGTGTATATTAAGTATATTGATTGAACTTAAAATATTTACAACTTTTGACTATAATAATTGACATAACCAGATATTGTGCTTATTTATACTGAAGAATACTGCAAGGAAGTATTGTAAGAGGACACCGTTTTGGCCAAAACGACGTTTTCCATTCCTGTTCTAATTGGCGGTTATTTTGCCCATGATTCTTTTGTACCCCTATCACTAACTCAGATAACACATAAAACAAGTTTTGTCAAGTGATTTGTTTAAATCGTTAGATACTTTTTTATAGTAATTATATTAAAGTAAATTTGGGTTAATATATTGAAGTTGTAAATGCGATTGAGTCTAGGCATGCAGTTCTAAGTTTTCTTAATTCTTCCTCCCCGGGGTTCTCTCGTCGTTGTTTTGTTTCGATTACAGGTCCACCATGTTTTTAAGAGTTAACGATGGCGCTCAGTGCGGAGCGTTCATAAATATGGAATGACATGAAGAGGATCTCGCACCGACATGAACTACAATGACTTGGCCCGGCCACACACCCCACGACCCCATCCCGCGAGCTAGCATTTACCGCGTGGCCGGCATAACACCCCTAACGGTTATTTCGGCGGATTAGGGAGGGTAAGTTCTTCTAAATTTATTTATGTTTGTGAGTGCTTCCGGAGTCAGGTTCTTCAGGGCTTCTGACTCATGGGGGGCGAGCATAATGGCGCACAAACTTACTATTACAGCGTATTTGGGCCATTGTGCAGTTACAATTCGACAACTACTTCACATCCTTTCATCTTCTGTGCTTGCTATCAGAAAAAGGATTCCGTGCCACTGGAACTATAAGCTGTAATCGTGCACCTGGTGGTGCTACTAATATGAAAATTGGAAGAGATTTGCCTTGCACATGATTATTATGTAGAACTCTAAGAACCAGATCACGCTGGCAAGATAATGAGGGGGTCACCATAGCTTCTAAGAAGAATGAGGTCACCATAGCCGAGAGAAGAAGGCAAATTTGCCAACGTCGATCAGACTTATATGCTTCGGAGCTATAACAAAATGATGGGCGGCGTTGATCTCCACGCCAACGCCATTCAAAATTATCGGATTAACATCCGTGGAAAGAAATGGCACTGGCCACTTTGGATAAACACCTTGGAAACAAAATTTGTTGGTCGCAAAATATAAAAACGAGAAACCAATGAGTCAGAAACAATTCATGGTGCCCGTCACAGTGTCTGTTCTGACGACCGATGATAAAGAAGGAATGGAAGTGGATAATGACCTGAAGTTAAAGATGCCGTGGTTGGGGAACACCTCATTGTCCATCAGTCGGAAGGGAAATATCGTCGATACCATTTGAAAAGCACAATTTTGATGTGCGTGAAATGTGGCAAGCATATGTACTCGCATTGTTTCAAAGTTTTCCGTGAAAAAGGATTTTTTATTGCACTACTACTTTCATTTGTATGGGATTAATCGATCACTAACTTCTTGTGCTATCAAGGTGTTGCCAGGTATTGATTTTTTGGTTGGCAAAAGATAGCTTGGTCCATTGGTTTTGGTTGTAAGAACTTATCATTACTTTTGTTTTTAATTATATAGTTTTAATATAATTTACAACAAAGGCCTATAGGCATGGTATTTTTCAAACACCCCAAATTTACAGGTGGTGATGGGAAGTGGTAAATGTTATTTTTTAATAGCCAAAACATCAAAGTAATACATGATATGTATTTTCCTGATATAATTTTTCTTCATAGTTAAAAAAATTATTGAAAATTGACACATTTCACCTTCGATTAATAAATTAATGGGTTAAAGGTGGCACACATAATGAATTCACAGGCCTGCGATGGTTTTCCCCTAAAAAAATGAGTAATAATTTCTGTAGCTAATAGGTCCTTAGCTATGAAAAAAATATTAAAAATTTTACATCACGTAAATATTCTGAGAAAATTTTTTTTTCAAATTTTTTAGTATTACTACAGTTAACGTCCAATTCCTTTGTTAACAGTATGGTTTAATAGTACTGTTGACATTTAAATATTCATCTACCCTCACTAGTCGTTGTTTATCTTGATTATGAGTTTAATTTAGAGTTTCTTGTGTCGACTGTGCATTTTTAGTCCGGGGAAACTAGCATTTAAAGGAGACAAAATTCGGAAATGGCTGAAAATTTGTCCACAGCTTCCTTGGGACTTTTTAAGAAAACAATTTCGGAATCAAAAAAAAACATGGCCGCCGGAAATATAGCACTTTTCCGGTGTTTTCCTTGAATCTCGGTTTCTATAGGTCGTACAACCCCGTAAAAAGGCCCTAAATGTTGGCAATAAAATTCTCTACAACTTTAGTTCTTACAAACATGTTGACCCGATTAACCCTTTCAAAGTTATTCAAGGTCAAAGTTATCAAATATCACTTTTTGGCCAAAACATCACTCAAAAACCGGTTTTTTTGAAATTTTTTTTTGATCAGTCAATACGAAACGTTATTGCCTACAAAAGGTTATGTTGTCATTTTTCGAAAACTTAACCCTTTCGAAGTTATTCAAGGTCAAAATTTCCAAATATAACTTTTCGGCCAAAAAATCACTAATTGATTTTTGCAAAATTTTTCGAAAAGTTTTCGAAAAAATGGCAAGGGTGTCATTAGGTGTCCAGGAGAGTTAGCGGAAAAGTATTCGAAAGTTGAAATAAATCTACCCTGCGATTTTTGGACGCTATAATTAAGAGAAAAATCGTAGGAATTCAATGAATGTGTTTTGGAAAACATCGGTCCAGGAGAACAGGTGGAAAAAAGCTAATAATGGTAGCGAAAACACGTTTTTCAACGTTTTAGGTGCGAATTTTTTTTTGGAAAAAAAATAGTACGCAATAGCGCTTAAAAAGACGAAAATTATGAGTTTTGGACAATTGAAATCGGTCAACAGGGTTTTGCACAAAAAAATAAAAACCGCGAATATTGCCATTTTTTGACATTTAATTACAGCGAATGTAATTATCGTAGAACCTGTTAGTAGGCAATAATCTTTTGTATAAATAGAAAAAAATAATTTCTCAAAAATCAGTTTCTGAGTCATTTTTTGACCAAAAACTGATTTTTTTAAGCTTTGACCTTGAATAACTTCGAAAGGGTTAATTTTTCGGGGCATTCGGGGGGATGGAACCACAAAATCATATCGACATGTTACTTTTGGTGTTCACACATAAAAGGATATAATGTTAAAATTAAAAAAAATAACGAATCCTAATGTTGCTTCTGTGATTTTGCCTTCGTACAAAGATCGCGATGACCAAGAGTTATGCTGTACTGCCGGCTGATCATTAGCACTCTCTCAAGAGGCTGTAGATGATACTTCAGATTCTGACAATGAGTATGAGTGCAACGAAACATCTCAACTAGTTTGTCAATGTGAATTAAATGATTTGGTAAGAGATCTCAATCTTCCGAAAGATGCCGCGGAATTATTCGTGTTATGTTCGTAACATAACACTTCCCCACATAAGCGAAATCCCATAAATTTACAGAAATCTTAACAGAAATCTCATGAAATTAATGGGAATTCTCAAGAACTCATTCTCAAGAATATCTAAGTACGCAACATTATTTCAAACTCAAATTACACTTGAGTTAAATAAATTATTGTCCAGACAGATTATGCTGGCCGAAAACACTTGCGTTTCAGCCCAAAAGAGCTGAAACAGCGATGTGTATATTTACGCCCAAAGATAAGGAACCCGAACGGATCAAGTTGCACTTGCACTGATACGATTTTCATGGGAATATCTGGGTACGAGCCGATTTAGACTGTGCGCTCCAGCGCATGTGCCTCACGAACTGTGTGGATAAAGGGAGAAATGGGGAAGTGCTTCTCATCATCCCCACTACTCCGCTCATCCACAAACATTCGTGAGGCACATGCGCTAAAGCGCACCGTCTAAACCGGCTCTAATGCTGTTAATTTTGTAACTAAACTGTAAATATGCATTTCTTCAATCAAAATAAATCTCAATGTGCTATAAATAAACCAGCGGTGTATTTTAATTCCACATACCTAAATAATTAACAAAAAAAACATAATTATTTGAAGGGTAAAATAAAAGTTATATTTCGCAGGCCTGTGTTATAGGTGGCGAGTAGAAACCTAACCTCAGCTAATTCCATCGGTCCCGATTCCCATCCGATCTCATTCAGGTTGTCATCCCAATTCTCTAGACTTGCTGGTCTACAAGACCCCACCAGCAATGGTTTGGTATACCTCACGGTCGTATTTCATAAATCGTATCACTAAAGACGAGCATGTTCCTCTTCGTTCCCCTGAGACTACTGAAATTTAGTTTTTTCCGACATCTATGGCACGAATGTACAGGGGCGTTTCCAGCCAACTGGCCTTGGGGGGGTAATTCGGTAAAACTTAAATATTTTTTTGATTCCATAAATATCATTTGCACCCTCCCCAAGCCACATCTAGCTGAAGTTGCCATTCCACCCCCACACCCCAGCAAATAGTCAATAATCATTTCTGCCACTAGTTTTTAAAGGTTATTTAGCCCTAATAGAACCTACATACGTAGCGGCAGATTTTTTTTTAATTCTAGCCCGCGCGTTATGGGAAGTTGCTTTAAGTGATATAATAATGTTCTTCTAGCTTCGTTTCATTTATTTAAGATTTAACGTATTCTTTTAAATAGAAATAAGAGTTACTCATTTCACTTGTAAATTCATAATTAATGACTGAAAAACTCTCTCCATTATTTCTTTTAAAATATTGACTACTGCTTTCCGTATACCACACGAGTCCAACAAAATCTGCTGTCATCGTCCATTCCCTTTTGAAATTTGACGAAAAATCGTACGGGCTTTCACACGGGCCAATTTTTCCAACCAACTGTACGTCAGAATGCTTTGGCTTATTGTTGTTGTTTTTAATCTTAATTCTCCCTTCTGCTATTTCTCTCTCTTTTCTCCCAGAAAGAAAAAACAACAACCACACCGCTCTCAAAAATCCTGTGAGAAAGTTGGATGGGAAAACCTTCCCTCCCCATCGTCCTTTCTCACCCTCTTGTCTAAAAATAATGTTTCCGTACGATTTCTGTTGGTTGGCCGTCGTCCCGTATGAAACAAGCATTTGACGCTGCACTTACATGACTCGAACTGAGTTTCCGAATTCACTGCAAGTTTATTTGCAGTAAGACCGCATAGCTGCTGCAGTTTTTGACGTTTCCGAACTCACACATTCTCTTTGCGAGCAAAAGGGAATTTCAGAAAAAAACAACAACAATGCAGGAGCTGTCAAAGTGTTCAATCAAAAATTTGCTGAAAATATCGTTCAAATTTGTGTGCCCTCCCCTTCGTCTTCTCTCACCCTCTTCTTCATAAACCACTTTGCAGCGGACTCTTGTCGTGTCGTGTGTACGCTCGTGTGAAATCAGCCATAGCGTGCCATATTAACGGGAGTCTCGGGTATCGGTCTCTTCCACGACTCTTCAGCAGTTTTGGAAAAATTCACCGTCATAGATCGCCGACTAGATTCACCATAACTTAACTTGTTTGTTTGAAATATTGGTATTTTTAAGAATAAAAATAAATAAGCGAACGAAAATTCTTAGGGGGGGTAATTACCCAATTACCCCCCTCTGAAACCGCCCCTGCGAATGTAGGTAGTAGGATCCTTTAGCATGGGAACCAATGTGCAGCCATACACGCTAAAGGGTCGTATTAACGATAACGCTCATAGATTTCGTCACTTTAGAATACGGAATCGTTCTCCCTCACACAAGAGAACAACAATATAATTGCATGCACAATGTGAAATCCTCAGCAGTGTGAAAACGCACCCCTGCTCTCAATACAATAGAGAAAGCATTTTACAAAATTTTCATCTCAATCAATATCACTAACTCACACCATTGTTGACCCTACAAATGGAAGTACCAAAGTTAAACAAAGTGTTTCTACAAAACTGACCGACATTTTGTAAAACAAATAAATTTTCATATAAACAATGAACAATAAGGATTTGCAATTTCCTGAAATCGATGTCTTTCTACTGAAATCATATCTTCAACAATAGAACACCAGTTTCCAATCAATACTTTACCATTGAACGAAATTGAACTGTGCTCCTTCCCCAGTTATTGCACCACGTCCTGTCTGTAACCATTTCTATTTATACAAAATCTCAATTTCCCTAAGAAAGGAAGTTTGTTAATATTGTGTTTATGGGATGGTCTCATCCAAGCGCAATTGTCCATTGCAGGCACAATTGCTTGCAGCAACAACCGCCAACCTATGCAGGCGATGAACAAATATCCTTGCAGCTTACTTCACTTAGGAAAAAAATAACAACAGGAAATCCGGTAAGAACCGTGTATCCCCCTTCTCACTGCAGTCTCGTTCGGCTTAACTTGCACAGCGGCAGGGGCTTTCCTTGCGAGAATAATAGAATCTCAAATAGGCAGTCCTGAGGCATCTCGAGGCGTTATACAATATACGTGTATGTAGGGGTTGAGGCCGCCTCTTTCGTGCATTTTTCTTAGGTACTTAGCATTTATTCACGCCAAAACATATGGGGACGTTGTCTAGAAGGCGTAGGTAAACTCCCATGGAAGCCTTCAGCAGGATGTTCAATGGACTGAACAATTGGTGAAGAGCCTAATTTGCATAGATTTGAATGAATTGCCACAGTAGGCTGAGCCTGAAAGTGTCGTCTTTTACGAGTCCTGACGGTTTAGCTATATTGTCTTTGCTTGTGCTCGCTCCCCTTTCTTTCATATCCCGCTCCCCTTTTACACAGTTAATTAGACGAAGTTTCTAAGTCTAGACAATTGTGATAATTTATTCTGCAGCCAGATTCATCTCTGGTATTTCCTTGCGTTCTATTATTTTTGTCTGGATGATAAGCAAACATTTGTCTTAACTAAAAACGCTTCTTGCCGAAAACTACCTTACGTTCCATGACTTTCGTTATTTATCGATTTTTTTTCAGCAAATGGCCTTGATTTATCTTCCATTTCATAAATTAAATTTCGAAGCTTAGAATTTTTAGAAAGGAAAATTTTACACATTAATAAAATTCTTAAAAATTTATGAAGAAAATTATTTTCGAGATTTACTTACCTTCACACACGATTTGTCCTGCTACCTAGAAGAATCACGTAAAGAATTGTTATGAAATAATGAAACGGAGCTGTATTTATGAAGACTAAACATTTTCTTACAGCAACGGCACAATAGCGAGTTTGTATTTTTATATTTCCTTTAAAAGTTCATGTTATTTGTAGAAATATGATTGTTGAAAAATATGTTTCGTAATATTGCTAGAACTGCAGTTGGCATCTGTTAACTTGTGATTCCTTGCATACACTGTATATACGCTTGACAATTCAATCCGTTGTAAGTTGCACTTTTGCTCCTTCAACGAATCTTATTTAATATTTCCAGCAATCGTAGAAATGAGCAAAATAAATATGTCACATTTTTGACAAATATTGTATTTTTATGATGCAATTTGCAGGGATCTTTTGTTGCCATGGCAAAGACTCTATAAAATATGTGTGAAATGTTTCACGGTAGAGATAAGTTTGTTGTTTATTATTATGCTCATATTGACAAATTTCTATAGTTTTTATATTTAGTAAGAATTTACATCTTTATAAAACTGAATGTACATATGTCTGTCTGTACTCTATAGACTCGGAAACTAACCAACCGATTTTGCAGAAATTTTTAACTGGCTTTTTTTGGTTGCAAATAAAGTAGGTTACTACACAACATGTGGTTTTGTTACCTACCATACAAAATTTCGTAATTCCAGGTGAAAATCGGATCATTTGTTTGAGAGGCACCAATGTTTTATAGACTCCGAAACTCCTCAACCGATCGCCACAAAAATGGTACCACATGAGTTTGATAATAAGGAGAGTGTTTATACGCCCAGCTTTGCTCTTCACGGCTCTACAACTGGGATCCGGTCCTGGCCTCTAGCTACTGCTCTCTTCATCGGTCCCGATTCTGAGCCGATATCGTGCAGTTTGGCATCCCATAGATCTTACCGTAGAGAACTTTCCGAGCAGATTCATCTTCACTCATACGAGGTAAATGCCCTGCCCACCGGAGCCTACCGACCGAGCTTTATTTTCTTCACAACCTCCATGTTGCGATAACGCTCGTAGATCACGTCGTTGTATAGTCTCCGGAATCGTCCTTCCTCACATAAGGGGCCAATAATTCCCCGAAGGATTTTCCCCTCGAGCACGGTTCTCGAAGAGGTTAGAGTGCTTTCTGCTAAGCACCCATGTCTCGGATGCATATGTGAGTACCAGTAAGATCATCCCATTATATAATAGCAGTTTAGATGTTAGGGGGCATCCATAAATTACGTGAGGTGATTTTGGCGATTTTTCGACCCCCCTCCGCCCTTGGTGGAGATGTCGTGAGATTTGGCTCGACCCCTCCCCCGCCCATCAATCTTACGTAAGATTTTTAAAATTTTAAAAAATTTGTAGGATTTACACTATTATGCGTATTTTTAGTGTTAATACCTTAATCTGTGCTTGATTGCGTTGGATTTATTTAAAAAAACATTACTTGTGTTGAAGAACAGTACCACAAAATCATAACAGCACTAACTCGGCATGCACCCAATATAAACTACAATACCTGTGGATTACCATTTAGCAGGTGATTCTGCCTATCCTTTGGAAACCAACCTCATGGTGCCTTACAGGGATAATGATTTCTTAACAAGAGAACAGACAAATTTCGATTCTGGTTTGAGCTCAACTCGTGTATTAGAGCAAGCATATGGAATATAAAAAAAATTTAGTATTTTACAATATATTGACATACGAAGGTTGACTTTAGCATCCACTGATTCGTTTTTAGAGAGTAACGACTTGACTGTTTGAATAGTAATGGTAGAGCCATTTATGACTCTGGAGATTTACAAACTTCGGAGCATTCTTCTAAAGATGTCATCTTTGGGTAAAAAACCTGTGACTGAATGACCCGGGGGGGTTATCCTGAAATGCGATTCGAAAGTCATGAAATTCGGAAATAAGAAAATGGTGTCCTCCACCAATGCGAATTCGAATTAAATTTGTCCGCCTGTTATCGGTTTTCAGTCCGCGAGTAAAGCCATTGCCGCATGCGCTGCAATTATTTGTTTGTTTTAAAATATTCTAAAAACTCTTTAAATATTCTTGAAACAATTTATTGTTCGCATCAAAATGTCAAATTAAGTTAATAAATGAAGTTGGTTGGCTGAAAATAATTTCTTTTCGAAGATTTATCAGGCATCGCTACTAGCTTCCGTTTTCTTCCTACTTTCGTATGGCCTTAGAAAAGCGGAGTTCGAAGTCACAGCCAGCTTCTCAAATTGACGTTAGATTCAAGAAGTGCGGATCTGTTAGACTTCCATTCTTCACAACTCTCGATAATGATAACAAAAGGTTTTCAAAATCTTGGCCTCTAGTAAGTATGTCAGAGCAGATGGTCGTCGATTCAAAATTCGAGTCCTGTAAGATGCTTAGATAACTAATTATGTCGCCTGGTGCAAATGTCTGCTTTTTGTAGTGACAATGCACCGCAGATAGCATGTGTTCTGACTGATGTGAAAAGAGCCGATTCTTAATATAATCTCTATGATTGCAGTACACTGATAAAAAAAATTGCTTGGCTTAAAGCACTTTTTCTTGAACCAAGCAACTCATGTTTTGGATTTAACGAAAACAAAATTGTCTCGGGATAAGCAATTCTCATAGTCTTGATTTTATTGTCTTGGATGAAAACAAAAGTTGACTTGAAGTAAAATAAAATACGAAACCGATGATATTATATTTTAAAAAAAATCAAGTTCTAAAATCAGTCTTATTGGTTGTGATACATTTTTAGAACTTGAAAGTCCGATAACCGAAAAAAGTCCGATGAATTAAGAATTTAGTTTCTTGAGTAAAAAATTAAACAATCTTATTTCGGGGAAAATATATCTTGGTCGAAAAATATAAGTATTGAGCGAAGAAATACAATTGTTTGGCTCAAGAATTTCCAGTGTCTTACTCTGAGACAGCATTCTCATGATAAAGCTAAGTATGCTGTTCCTAATTACGGCGGTCAAGAAAAATTTCCCCATATGAACTTTATGTAAAAAAACGCTTAAGTAATCGGTCAAGAAATGCTCTAGGAATTTTTTCTCAAGAAATTTCTGTACCCAGTACGCTGTTCGCTCAAGAAAAGTGCTAGTACTATTCCGACACGTAGATGGAGCCTTTTTCTGATGCGGTGAAGAAAAAATTGGGAAGACAATTTTTTCTTGACCGAAATTGACATTTCGTTTGTGACGGAAAATAGATTTGGCAGCGGGAAGTGTTTTCATTATTTAAGCTTAATATAATTAAAGGACAGTTTAAGTGATTATTCATTATTTAAGTGTTGTTTTAAAATACGTTTCTGAGAAAATTCCTTCTTTTTATTGTGCGGAAGGACTCTAAAAAAACATTTCCCGCAGCCAGATATTATTTTCCTACACATATGTAAATGTTAAATGTCAATTTTAGTCAAGAAAAAAAGGCTTCGCATTCACTTGTCAAAATTTTCTGTACCGGGGTCGAGAAATAATAAGAGCACTTTTCTTGACCGCCGTACTTAAGAACAGCATACTTAGCTTAATACTGAAAAATTTTTCTACTCAAGACTACGAAACGAAGACTATCGAATTGCTGGAATCGAGACAATTTTTTTATCAGTGTAGGATTGAGTACATTATGCACTTGAGATACTTAGGAGGGCATTAGGTTCCAAGTTTTTCAATTGGGCTTCTAGGCCTTTTTGTTTTGTTTAAGCTTAGACCCCCCACACTAGTTCATCTGTCCAAAAATTGTCGTATAAGTCAATGCATACATTACTTTCGCAGTTTTTCCCAGCCAATTGTATAAAATGATAAGAATTTTTCATCACGTCATACACTCTTCATTCCCAGATATTTAAATTATTTTCTTTACTTTTTTTTGGATGTTCCAGTTGGATGGTATTTAAAACAAAATTAAATTTTTATACCCAATTGCTATAGAGTCGAAATATAGTAATAGTATCACGTATACTTTTTATGTAACGTATAACTTTTATGTGTTATTCCTTCTCTATTTACAATATGTATTGATAAAACCTTTCACCATGTTCATCTGATACTGCACCATTCGTGAATTAAATCTAAGTGCGGGTCCAAAAAAACGATTTTAAAGATTATCTCATTTACAGATATTGTACTTAAAATTGAAAAAAGATATTAAGGCCCTGTTCGAAACCGGCTAATTGTTTGCTAAACTTACAGATTTTTTGGAAGCTTCCCAGTCTCATTCCAGTGCTGTGCGAAACCAAAACTGGAATTGCTTGCTAAAATTTTACTGGTTGACATGTACTTGACGTTTAATTGAAAAAGTAGTACTTGAAATATTATTTATTTAAGATTTTTTAAAAGGAGGGAAAGTCACTGACAATGAAATAATGATGAAAAGATGGCACTAATATTTTTTGCAAAATTGTTATTCATGTACGGCAAAATGTTACGTTTTTATTAAAACCTTTACCAGTAGCAACCACTGCATAAATGTAAATATTTCAAATATTTAGCAAGAGAAGAAGAAGAATTAGCATGCTCGGAAATTTACTAAATGAAAAAGTACTAGAATTAGGAAGCAATTAGACGGTTTCGCACACGGCCTAAGAAATACTGCAAAAAAAATTACAGAAAAATCGAAAAATACCCATTTTGAGGGCTGAAACCCCCTAAAAAGTGGGCTTTTCGGGGTAGAAAATCGGTAGACTTTATAACCCCTTATTAAGAAGCCTAAAAAGAAGCTCTCTGCCAATTTTCAGCCTGTACCTAATTATTTCCGCTATATCACTTTTTTCGGCTTAATTAACCTGTACTATTAATTTAACCCACTTTTCTCGCGATTTTACACTGTTTCTTGCGGAAAAAAAATTATGTGATATTTGCGGAGACCCTCCCCCTCCCCCACGTGAGATTTGGTGAGATTCTGCTCGACCCCCTCCCCCCCTAAACACCTCACGTAATTTATGGACGCCCCCTTATGGTCAGATGCTTGGATTTGAAGAGCCTTAACAGACTATGATAGACAGCTTTTGCTCTACCTACCCCTAAAGGGGTTGAAAAGGAGAGGAATTGGTTGTATGGGAATTTGTTTTTTTTCTTTAGTTCGATTTTCTTCAAACTTAGCATAAGTACTCCACACCATAAAAAATGAAGCACGTGTTTCAGGATTTTTCGAAATTCTAGGTGAAATTTTAGGGGTGAAATAGGGTGGAACAAGTTGTATGGGAAGTTAAAAACAGAAACCGCACAGTCTAAACCGCTAGACCTAAAGGGCTGAAATTTTGACAGCGCATCCCTATAATGACGTGGACATCCACTAAGAAGCGATTTTTCGCAATTCATCCCCTAAGGGGGTGAAATAGGGTTGAATAAGTTGTATGGGGAATTTTTTTTTTCTTTAGTCAAATTTTCTTCAAACTTATTATAAATAAATACTCCACAACATAAATAATAAAACACATGCTTTATGTTTTGCGAAATTCAGCACCTAAAGGGGTGAAACAGGGTGGAAAAAATTGTATGGGAAGTTATTTATTTTTCATCATATTTTCTCGAACTTGGTATAAATACTATACAACATTAATAATGAAACACATGTTTCGGCATTTCTCGAAATTCAACCCCTAAGGAGGTGAAATGTGGGTTCAAAATTTGTGAAACTCGAAATGGTAGCACCGTTGGTCATTGACTTCATTTAGGAGTAGTTGGCTTGTGATGATGGCTTTTTCAAACTCTCTTACGAAAAAAAAATATTGTAAATCGCAAAATATTAAAAGAAAGAATATTGGGACTCGGCCATTAGAAGTTATACTTCTTTGGAGCGATTTAAGACTAATTTTAATTTATTGGTGTTTTTTTTGTTTTATTGTTGTTGGCGTGCGTTGGCAGGTGGGAAGCATCATGCTAACGACGCGCTCCAGCCTGTCGGTTATGTGGGACTCAAAATCAACTATTGTCGAAGTATGGTTAAAGTTAAATTACCAGATAAAAAGTTTTGGAATAACTTGAGGTACATTGTTGTAGGCAAATCGGAAACCAACCCCGGCCTGGTACAATAATTACAAGGTAAGCTCATAAGGGTTCCGTGACGTCACTCAGATCTAAATGAGTTCAATCATGAGTTCGCTCATTTCCTCGGAAATCGAAGTGCTGATGGACATGATGGGAGTCCTAATTACACTTGCCTTACTCACAGCGATACTTTTCAAGGGTTTTTGTTTATTAATATTTCCCAGCAACAAGTATATGTGGCAGTGTTAAGTCTTAAATCTGACTCCATGGGACTTGATGGCATTAATCCTAAATTCATAAAGATGATCTTACCAATAATATTGCCTTATCGAACTCATTTATTTAATGCCATAATATGGTTTTCGACTTTCCCCACTAAGTGGAAGTTGGCCAAAATTATCCCAATACCTAAAAAGTCAAGTAACCAGGACTTTCGTCCTATTTCCTTTCCAAAGTGTTCGAAAAACTCATGCACGAACAGATTTCGGAATGCCTTGAGGGAAATAATTTTCTATCAGCTTATCAATCTGGATTTCAATCTAAACATAGCTTTGCGCTGCTCAAAGTAAAAATAAATAAAATAAAATGAAATCTTTTTTTAACTTTTCTAAACGTGCCTGTAAACTCATCTAAAAGACCGCCGACAACGAGTATGCTCGGGTGAAAATATGTCCGACATTGTCAATATTTTCAGTGGCGTTCCCCAAAGATCCATTCTTAGGCCTTTATTCTTTTCAATGTTTATTAATGATCTGACTAGTTCTCTGACGTTTTACCGATATCATTTATATGCTGATGACCTGCAGTAATATATTAGTAAGCCCAAAGATCAACTTGAAAAAGATGCTCGATCTATCAACATAGAATTAAAGAATACCTTTAAATGGGCCGTTGAAAACGCTTGATCTCAATCTATCTAAGTCCAAGCAATCGTTTTTAATAAAAATCCATTTGATTTGTCCACACTCCCTAAAGTATATTTGAACAACGTAGCTATTCCTTATAATAACTCTGTTAAAAATCTTGGAAATATTTTTAATCAAACTTTAACGTGGCGTAATCATATAAACAGTTTAATTTCTAAGATATACGTGCACTTAGGAAATTATCGATATCCGCACCTTACACTTCTGTCTCAGCACGTGTTCTTTTGGTAAAAATACTTATAATTTATGTTGTGACCTACTGATGTGCAATCTTCTGCTCGGTAAACTGCAATACTCGGAGCAAATTAAATGTAGCATTTAATTCAGCCATTCGTTATTGTTTTATGCTTAGACGTTTTGATCAAACTTCTGCATATGTAAATTCCGTCTTGGGTCGAACTCTTCAAAAGTAGGTACATAGATTATCGTATAATTATCTTTTTAAAGAAACAAATTTTGTACCATAAGCCTGACTACTAATTCGCAATATTGAATTTTTTGTAATCGCAAAGAACACTTCTTTAGGATTTCATCAGGCTCCCGTGCATTTTCGGCCGGCAGCTATTAGAATATCATCTAATATAGATAGTAACTCCAGGTATATCTGCAAATTTTGTCTCATTAAATTTTTCAAAAACCGCAGGGGCTATTTTAATTCCAAAGGGAAGTCTATTAAATTTGAAATACCCAAATGGTGTCGAAAATGTACACAGTTTACTAGAAACTTCACCCAGACAATTTTTTAATTGGTAATTTTGCAGCTATCTGTCCAAAAGAAGGTGGTATTTCTCTTCTTTTATGGCTTTATTTAGATACTTTAGATCTAGGCAAATACGTATGTTTTCGTTTGGTTTCTCTACCACAACAATATTTGACACCCAGTTCATCTTCCTTTCGAAATTATTTCTCTATCAAAAAAATCCTTTAATCTTGGCTTGAATTTTTAGTGCGATTCATCTCGCAGCTTTAACGACCGGACATAATCCTTCTATACCCTGAAATATATTTTCATATTCTACAAATATTTAATCCTTTTCAATATTATTCATTGAATTAACACGTTTAATTAAATTAAGTTCAACAGACACATTAAGACCTAGTATTGGAACGGAATTGGAGTTAACAATATCAAAATTCTGGGATGTCATTGTATTCGCGGCGATGCACACTTACTCCACTTCTCCATGACACTATATGCTTGTAATTTTATTTCACTATTTTTATATTCTTGAAGTATTTGACATATTTTTTCGGTAATATAATTACTTCCGCGCCTGTGCCTAATTTAGACTGAATTAGGAGATCTTTTAAGGTAGATTCACACATTACCGGGACGAGTCAGGGACGTGTCAGGGCCGGGATAGTGACATCCGGGCCCCGTCGAAAGAAAGCATTTACACATCTCAGGGAACTCAAATCCGTGCTTTCAGTATATAGTTTCATTCCAAACGATACGTTAACAATATTTAAAGTTTTTAGCAAGTTCGATGGCATCATTTAATACCGAAGAACTGGCAATTATTGCGATAGCCTTGGATGAAGAGGAGCAAAGCGCTATAAAAAACGTAAATGGGTTCATGAGGCCTGGAAAAAAAGACAAGATGAGGGAGAATTCCATACTGAAACTCATAAGTGATGAAAGAAAGTTCTATGAAGGCGATAGCCCAATCACGACTTTATTCGCGTTTACGCGCGTCAAAGCGTTGACGGGCTTTGACGTCGATATTTGATTGTGTGTAATTCAAATCGAGCTGTTTCATTCACGACTTTGCGGTGTCAGCGGCGTCAAGCGACGGCAAAAGTCGACCAACTTTCAACTTTTCGCGCGCAAAACTG
This sequence comes from Thereva nobilitata, assembly GCA_963855945.1. NCBI lineage: Eukaryota > Metazoa > Arthropoda > Insecta > Diptera > Therevidae > Thereva > Thereva nobilitata. Next base: position 49,756,493 of record OY979694.1, on the reverse strand, counting down.
TCAAACTGTCGAAATTACAACTTTATAAAGACGAAAATCCATACATGAATTTAAATCAAAGCAACCTTTGTGACGTCCTGACGCTATGAATGAACCTTCAACGGACGTCAACACGCATGAAGCGCCTGCCGCGTATAACGCGCCGTCGGCATTGGGCCATCGCCTTGAATATTTCAGAATGTCGGAAAACTGTTTCAATACACTTTTACTTAGAAAACTATTTAAAAAAGAAAGATACCCACTGGAGAAAAGCCATATCACCATCATTACATTTTTAATTCATAAGTAATTAATATTTATTGTAAAAGTTTAAGTTTCGGGAAAATTGGAAATTATTGTTATGTTTGACGATGAATCTTGACTGTTGTTTGACGTAGCAACGGAATTAGTCGAATATTCATTATGTACGATAAAAGTAGCAGGATTCCCATCCTTGAACATCTCCATCTCATATTTTTCGGCAACAGCAAATATTTCGGTCTTAGCTAAATTTTAGTAAATTGGCGCCAGGCTGTTTAAAGTCGCGCCAATACCAGCTAAAAATACGTCAATCGGATGTTGCGATGAAGCAGCAGTTTTTGGTGCCCTCATTTCTTCTGCATGTAGGTGGTGTTGGCTTCGGCGGAAGCGGAGTGAGTGTAACTGGAGTAAGAGGTGGTCCTGCCGATGGAGATGGCGTACAATCTAATGATGGAAATGGCTCAGGACCTGGGGATGAAGTTGCAATGGCATACGGAGAGTCAGCTGATATCCGATTACTAAGCCTTGTTTCGTCATCCTCTTACATGCTTTCGCCTTCTTGGTTATTGAGATTTCCACTTGTCTTTCGCTCTTGAAAATATCGCTTCAAAAACGATAGTTGTTCATTATATTTGTACGGCTTTTTTTTCTTCGCACTCTGACCACTTTTAGGAACCGCCTTGTTTAGGCTTTTGCGGTATTGGTCTCTTATATTGTTCCACCTTGATCTGCATGTTAAACCTGCAAATTATAAGAGCATTTTATATTTTTTTTACAGATATCTATCAACAGGAGACTCCTTGAAAACAATCTCGCACAGCGCATGAAATTGTGACGGAAACATGTAAAATGATAACCGAGAATTTGATGAGTGAGATGTTACCAAGGCCCACCGAAGAAAGATGGAAATCTATTGCCAGTGACTTTAACACACTTTGGAACTTCCCCAATTGTTTGGGAGCTCTAGACGCCAAGCATATTACAATTCAAGCTCCTCCGAATAGCGGATCGTTATACCATAAATATAAAAAGCATTTTCCATTGTTTTACTAGCACTTGTGACGCGAATTATAATTTTGTTGTTGTCGATGTTGGTTCCTATGGAAAGACTACATAGTGATGGAGGAATTTTTGCAAATTCGGGCCTAAGGAAAGAACTTGAACGAGGAGCCTTATCTGTACCAAAAGGCTCAGCACTACCAGGCACATCGACTGAAGTTCCTTGTGTTATTGTTGGAGACGAGGCTTTTCCTCTAAAAACATAATTAATGCGACTACACCCAGGGCTAAATTTAAATACCTCTAAACATATTTTTAATTATCGTTTATCAAGAGCTAGAAGAATTGTAGAAAACACATTTGGAATTTTGTCGCAAAAATTTAGAATATACAACAGGCGCATTCAAGCTCTACCAAAAAACGTGGATAATATCATACTTGCAAATTGTATCCTGCATAATTACATAAAAAATATTATTCATGCACCTTTACGAGTACAAGCACAAATGAAATAATGGAAACAAACGAAGATATAAGCCCAACCCTTAATGATCTACCTGCTCAGGGTGGAAATGCAACAAGCGAAGCTTTCCGTATTATGAGAGGAAAAATTTAAACCTTACATTCCAATAACCAATTTGTAATTTTACTGAAAATTTATGTTCTAAAATTACGCCTCTTACTGTAAAATTAGAGTACAAAGTTCAGTACATAACATTGACAAATAATAGTAAGAAATATTGTAATTTTCATACATAAACGGTTTAGGAAAATACACAAAATTGTGTAACATATAGGTCACATTCATGTAATCAACATTTACGTCATGCAGTATTGGAGATTCTCAATTTCTTTATGTGAAATTACAAAATTTATAGTAAAATTACAATAATTGTGTAGTAAATTAGTATTTCATACCGCGATTTGTAATTTTACTATACATTTGGACTGTGAATTTACAAATTTTTTTTACAGTGTAGGGCGTTTTGAAATTGTATGTATTGTTATAACCCTATGATCTATTTTCATGAATAAAGTATCAGTGTACGCAGAATTCTCACACCTACACTCTAAAAGTAAATGCTCTGCCCTACCAACTTCCAGAGTAATGAGTCATCAAAGTCAAAATTTTGTTTTTTTAAACAAAAAAGTCAACTTCAACTACCTTTTTCTCCAAAAAATACGTAGTTAATCAATATTTTTTTTCCAAAATTGGAAAGCTTGGACAATTTCCTATGAAGCATTCCTGCAGTAGAACTCTAGACGGTGTATACACTTCTCTACGCATCTCTACGCGAGAGTTTTCTCTAGCTCTACGCAAAAAACTCTATAGTGGACACTAGGCTTAAGTTTACAAAAACTCCTCTTGCATGATGCAACCGAGATGAAAATGGTCAAGAAGTATTGAAGTATATGTAAGCGATGTAGAGGGTAACGATTCAGTAAAGACCCATTTTAATAATTACATGCTGTACTTATTTGTGTCTACGGGAACATTGTACGCGACCTCCGACTCCAAAGTACCACTTAGGTAGGCACTGCCCTTATTTTAAAAGCCTTGTTTAGGATTTGATCAAGGGAACTTGTAGACATTTGGAGGCCCCAGGAACCAGAGGCCCGGGGCGGACCGCCCTCTCCGCCCCCCCTTAGTCCGCCACTGCATTCCTGGACAATTTTTGTAGATATTAGAAACTTTTGAAGATATTAGCAAATTTTGATGTTAAAATTGACATTATTCCGTACTTTGTCGAAACTTAGGTGAAAAAGCACTACAAAAGCACCAAAAAGGCCACTTTTAACATCAAAATGGCTTATAATTTCATAAGTAAAACACGTAGCATAAAAATTGTCCGATCATTATTCTTAGAATAACTACGATTAATACGGTTGATTAACTACGTATTTTTTGGATAAAAAGGTAGTTGAAGTTGACATTTTTGTTAAAAAAAACAAAATTTTGACTTTGATGACTCATTACTCTGGAAGTTGCTAGGGTAGACGATTTACTTTTACAGTTTTGGATAGGTGCGTATTCTGCGTCCATTCATGAAAGTAGGTCATAGGGTTACAAAAATACAGGGTGATATGTGAAACTCTAGCAAAAAAATTTCAAAACGCCCTAGGGGCTAAACCATTACGATTTCCCCCTCCCCAGTACGTTTTTTTGTTCGTCTATCCAAAACCTATTCACCCCTTAAGTGTGTACAGTTGTACCCGAACACGCTGTATAGAATGAGTCGAACGGTTCCCCATTATCATGGTTCCGACTATGAAATAAAAATTATTCATACATTACATTCTTTCAAACTCAAAACTCAAAAAGTAGATCGATAAGGTCCTTTTTTCTGAACTTTTTTAGCATCCCCAAAAGCTACTTCAAAAATTTCTTGGAACACTCCAAGACTCCAGCTGGCTTGGTTTTTGTTGCAATTATTTCGTAAGGTTAGTAACAGAGTTCAAGAGTCACAGGCTGCTTCCGCTACATCGCGATAGCTATAATTCTCCGAAAATCGAAATCGAAATTTTCAATGTATTTTCATGTTTCAAGGTCCCAATAGCATTTTAAGCAAAAATTTGAGATGAAATATGTGTGTGTGTGTCTGTGCGTACGTAGGTGGTCATTTTTTCCTGCACGATTTCGCGCGAACCATAAAAGATATCGACTTCGTTGAGATGCCGTTCGAAGCGTATTAAAGGAAATATGATCTGAAAAGATTTTCATAAAAATCGGTCGAGCCGTTTTTTTGTTTGAACGACTTAAGTGATTTTTATACCAGCACGATTTCGCGCGAACTAACAATGATACCGACTTCGTTGAGGTGTCGATCGTAGCGTATTACCGAAGTTACTCTCTGAAAAGATTTTCATAAAATTCGGTCGAGCGGTTTGTTTGTTTAGACGACGTAAGTGATTTTTGTACCTGCACGATTTCGCGCTAACCAAAAAAGACATCGACTTCGTTGAGGTGCCGTTTGAAGCGTGTTAAAGAAAGTATGATCTGAAAAGATTTTCACAAAAATCGGTGGAGTCGTTTTTTTTTGTTTGAACGAAGTTTGTGATTTTTGTACCCGCCTAATATAGCGCGAACCAAATATGGTACCGACTCTTTGAGGTGCCGATCGAAGTGTATTAACGAAGATATGATCTGAAAAATTATCAAAGTATTCGGTCAAGGCTTTTTTTGTCTTTTGATGAAGAGACTTCGTTAAGTGTGCCAAGTAACTTAAATTAAATAGTTCTGCTACTGTCTAATACTCGTTGGAATGAAACCCCTTCCAACTGAGGCTAACTTTTATGGATTCAGCCGAGCAATAGCTTCCCACGAAATTTTCACACTTTAGAAGAGAACTTTTTGGGGATTGCTTTCCACTTTCTATAGTTTCTGTAAATTGAAGTTCATCCGGGCTTTTCGGTGAAGTTTGACAACTCCTTTACATTGATTAATTTTGGGACTATCTCCTGAAATCTTTCGAGTTATTACCTTCCCAGTTTATCAGCGGAGCTTCAACACGCTCAAAACGAATTCGACCACGCGTTATAATATAATGTAGCGAACGAAGTACAAGGGACAAGTTCGTTTGGTACCGTTCAGCAAAACCAAATTCTCTATAAAAGCCTTGCGGATTTACCACTGTTATCGTTATTTCAAATAGCTTCGCTCAGGATTACTTTGGCACCAGTTCTGATACTAGCCCACTAGGGCATACCTGATTTTATTGCTTATCAGCTGATTGGTGTACCGGATACTTCCGGCAGTTTTTGAGCCCGCATGCCAAGATATTTTCAAAACGAGTAAAATAAAAAAAACTAACTTGCTACATGTAACGGTAAATTTTTACCCCTTATCACAACTTTCAAAGAGGTATGTCGACCTTTTCGGCTTATTAAATCCACGCATACCAAGCTTATCTTGTTCGACTAACTTCGAACTTTTGATTACCAAAAAATTTTCAAATTCCGTATGACTGGGCTTTTAGTGTCACCGGCTCCCGGACTATTAGTTGAATGAAATTAAGTGTATATTTGGAACAACACCAAGCACTGAAGGTCGGCCCATGGTTCGATAAGATCCCAGCAGTTTCTTCTTTGGCTGTCTCCAGAGAAATATAAAAAGGATCTAAAGTCATAAATTGCTTGGTCCACCCATAATTTTCTACTATCGGTGGATGAGGATCGGAAGGCAGAGGATCCCACCGGCAGCTTGTCCGAGTTTGTCCTTCATATTATGATTATGAATGAATATTTCTTGATAACGAAGATAATGGTCTCGTTGTTGGCTCTGACCTTCAGGCAAGTCTGAATACCGATTCTTTAGGCAAACTGCTTAGCTTGTTTAAGTGGTCTAGCTTAGAAATCTAAGGTATATGTGCAGCTCAAGAGTTTAATAGGTCGAATGGGTACTTCTTGGACCCGTCATCGCACTTAAAGAAAGAAAGAATGTCAGTATAATATTCAGTCATGGTATCGAATAGCTACTTGGCTCCTCACAACAACTTTAGTTACTACTCCGAACATATTATGCTATCTTCTCATTTAGGAAGTTACCAGAGGGCACACCACTTGGAGGATATGATGATGGTCTAAAATAGTTACGGCACGTGCATACTTTTATATTCGGTAATACTCCCATGAGCAATAAAAGCAGAAACTTTAGTTCAGTATCAAAGTTATGCGAAGTTATTTATACACTTTCCAGCATTTCATAGGAATATGTACCTCGAATAGTAATAGAAAAACAGAATATAACAAACACAACAAAGACCCTCTCAAGCTCCTACATTTGCGTAATGGATTTTCCTTGTGTTTGAATGTTGTATAATAGCTAACGTCATACTTCTCCAGGCTGTTACATTTTCCTTACATCTTTCCCATATATTGACTTCACCTCCGTTCATCTAAAGCCAAAAAAATTCTTTAGCACCAGCACTAGGAGTTTTTCTTTTTGGAGAAATGCAGTGATTCTCCTTCAGAACTATGAATTTTCTACCTGTACATTGCAGGACCCACCTGTGAGTTTACTTTTCGAATCAATAAATTCCTATGAAAAATCTCTCTACAAACACGTATGGTCGTTTATGCCATGCATGTACGAATGCCGTTTTTTTATACTCAGTTTTTTTATTCGAGAATATTTTGAACCCATTGATTTCAGGTGCTATGATTTAAAAACATTTTGTAGGTGTTAGAAAAATAAAAATATAATTTTTCTTTTAAAGGACAATTTTCTATTTTGTTAGAAAAATTCACATTTTTTTTGTGATAAAGAAATTTTTAATTGAACTATTTCACGTCTCGTGATCAGAGTTCTAATTCCATGAGAATTTTCTGTGGCATACACATTTGTTTTCAATATTCTATTTTTAGCATAATATTTTTCAAGGATTCTGCTCGTTTTCCACTATTTTTCAGGTGTTAATCAGAAGCATGTAAAGGAATAATAAATATCCTTGAAACATTTCTGTGTCAGCTCTTGCAAAACTTCGTCGCTGCTAGTCTACTTGAGGGAGAGCGTCTTTTAAAAAGCAATGTTTGTATTTTATCCACTTTGATGTGGTTGTTTTTGAGAAGAAAAAGTTTTGTTTTGTTTTAAGACACTTCGCAGAATAGACAAACGAAACCGAAAAAAACTAATTTTCACCAAATGCACTCTAATTAACTTTTTGCAATGTAATTAAAACAAGGATAACTTGATACTTTCATCTTTTTCTTGAGATCGTTCTTTATGGGTCTTATATTTTTCAGTGATGTTATTTAATATGTTGAAATATTCTGTTAAGACTAATAAGGATAAAAGTTAATTAGTAAAATTGTTATATTTGAATAATTAACACAATAATATGATAAAATGATGATCATTTTTATTGGGTTTGTGGAAAGTCTTAATAATATAAAACTAGTAGGAAAGCCAGTTACCGAAATTCGGTCACCAAAAAAAATAAATAAATAAATAAATAAAATACACGATTTGTTCGAATTTAAATACAATTAAAAAAAATTATTCGCAATAGGGATTTTTTAATTACTTTGAAACATTTCCATTGTCGTTCCAGAGCGTCTAAAATTTCCCATGACTTTTTTAATCTCTTCCATCACTTCTTACTTGTTATGTGGTGTGCTATTATTCTTAATAAAAAAAATTAAATTAAAGGTCAGTCAAATTTGCCCCAGGCCCGGGGCAAAAGAAAAGTATCTCAGATTATCGGTTATGATGAGTATTGAAATTCTGTATACTTTCTATATCCCGTAACTGTGGGTAAGATGTTAATATTGCTATTTCTTTTTATTCAGACGAAATTCCTAATATCACCCTGTATTTTTGTTACGCTTTAACCTAGGTATCAGAATACTCCCACCTATAAAAGCGACTGTTCCACCCTACAAACTTGGGTTGGCAATCCCGTACTATATTTTCAATCCCGGGATTTCGGGATTGCATTTACCTAATCCCGGGATCCCGGGATTTTTAAATATTTTTTCTTGAAAGATATTAACATATTATTTCAACAAAATTAATAACATGTCACATTCAAAAATAGGTTTATAAAAACAATTTATTAAATTATAAGGAAATTCATTGTTTTTATAATATTATGTATTCTTAATTTAAATTCTAAAAAGTTCATTGTTTTTATAGATAAAATATTCATGCGTAATTATTTTTTATTATTTTTAAAATACGTTTTGAGGAAGCACAGCACATCCAAAGTTTCATCGTTCAAACGACTTCTTATTTTAGTTGCAAAAAATCCGGCCGCAGAAAAAGCACGTTCAGACTCTACACTGGTTGGCTTAATAGTCATTAAATAATCGTATGCTCTTTGCAAAAAGTCACCACGTGTTCCTTCATTTTCAAACAAGAGCATTTCTTTTTGAATTTTCACTGACAGGCTAACATCGAATTGATATCTTCGGCAAATGTGCTTTTTCTATAGCTTTATTGAGCTCGTCTGAAATACTTAAAGGTTCTTCAAGAGAACAAGAAAGAGATTCAGATGGAAACTCAGAAGAATTTGAAACAATTTCGAGAGGTGCCTCATTTGAAACAGAAGGTTTAACTTTGGACTCATGAGCTGTTTGTGATGTAGCTGGATTTGAAGCGTCTAGTCTTTCGAGTAACTCAACTATTAATTTGCGGAATTTTATGGAAGAAGGAACTTACGAGCTCTATTTCGCATTCTGACTGAACGCTTGTTCTACTATTGTGCAGATACTGAAGTACCTCACTGATATCTGTTCGCCTTTGTTGCATGCGAAGAATGAGAGCTGAATGCAATTTTTGATATATAACATTGTTAGCATCTTTACGTTTTTTTAACGTTATGGCAACATCGGCTGTAAACAGATTGGCATCCTGTTCCTTTTACTGGGACTAGAGCGCTAATGATACCGGATACCATTTTAATCTCATCATTGGATAAAGCAAAAGATTCACTTTCTGCTATTGCTTTCAAACGCTGTCTAGAACTTGAAATTTTGATATTTTTAAATTTTAAAAATTTGTATTAAAAAAAATTCCAACAATTTTTTGCAAATGTTCAACCAAATACGATCCCTCGGATTTCGGGATCACGGGAGTTATGAGTCGTCTACTAAAAAGCATGCCGTAAAGAGTTCGGATGGAGTAGATCGAACGCTTAGAAGACAGCAGGCTGGATTCAGAAAAGGTCGCTCCTGCATAGACCACATTAACACCTTGAGAATCATAGTGGAGCAATCTACTGAATTTCCATCCCCCTTTACCTTGCTTTCGTAGACTATGAGAAAGCGTTCGACTCGGTCAATAGGAGCTTTTATGGCAGGCACTACGGCAACGGGGATTGCCTGATACAATAATAGAATTAATAAAAGCTCTTTACAACAATTCCAAATGCAGAGTTCTTCACAATGCAAAACTATCCGACAGCTTTGAAGTGAGTTCAGGAGTACGACAAGGATGCCTACTTTCTACTACTATTTATTATAGTAATAAATGACATCCTTGTCAGCGCTCTAGATAGTAGAACAGGTGGCATTCAATGGGGGTTGCTAGACTGCCTTAAGGATCTCGACTACGCGGATGATATCTGTTTGCTGGCCCACAGGCACCAGGACCTTAAAAACATGTTAAACAATTTGGCAGCAGAAAGTAGTTCAGCAGGCTTAAGGCTAAATCCGACTAAAACTAAAGAAATGCGGATAATGCAAACACCATTGAACGCACAGCGCTGAATAACCGTGACGTGGAAGTGGTAGATAAATTCTATTACCTCGGTAGCATTATTACCGAACATGACGGTGCAGAAGAAGACGTCAGTTCCAGAATAAATAAAGCACGAAGGGCATACGCATGCCTCTCTCACATATGGAGATCAACGGAGATCTCAATTAGCACCAAATTGCGGCTGTTCAACTTCAACGTTAAGGCAGTTCTTTTGTATGGTTGCGAAACATGGAAAGTCACCCAATTTATCACAGGGCGCCTACAAGTTTTCATCAACAGATGCCTAAGTCGTATCCTAAAAATCCGCTGGCAAAATAGAATTTCAAATAAAGAACTATGGGCCGGAAGGATAGACCACCAAATCAGGCGAAGGAAATGGAATTGGATTGGCCACACCTTGCGACGCGAAGACGATAATCTAGCCAAACAGGCCCTCGACTGGAATCCGTAAGGAACCCGTCGAGCCGAAAGACCTAGAACAACTTGGAGGAGAACCCTATTAACAGAGGCCGCCACAACTGGGAGATCCTGGTCAGAGCTGAAAGCTGTCGCACAAAACAGAGTCCGCTGGAGGGCAACTGTTTCCGCCTTATGTCCCATGAGGGATTAAAGGAGCGTTATGTATGCAGGCTACTCAGTTCTGCGTTGATGCTCACAAAAATATTCAAATTTTCCAATGGCTTTTTCAAATTGGAAAAATTAAAATCGCTATAACTTTTTTGTTCGTGAATCGATTTCGTTCAAACTCCTTATTACACAACTATTCCATAAAACGAACATTTTCTGAAAATTTAAACGAAATCGGTTCACGAACAAAAAGGCCTTGGCGTTTACAAACTTCTTATTTGCGTATTAATATACAAGATGGTGTATTAATTTGTTTGAATTTTTAAAGAACGCCAGCTGTGACCTGATATATCCTACACCTCGAAAAGTTGCTCTTTTGCGCAAACGTTTCTATATTGTTGAAGTGCGGATAAAATTGTAGGGCAGGGCATACTCGAACACCTGGGCGGATTTGCATACGAGCATGTAATTTCGATGAATTGACGTCTTTGTACTAACTGATTCCAGCACTAGGTTGAATAGCATGGGTGCCAGTTGGACAGTGGAAATGTCCTGGCAAGTGAAATTCATTAAATCAAAACGAAAAACTATTTTTTTATAAATAAGCACGTAACTTCATCAAGGTTTACACATATGGCTTTATTATATCCTTATACGCTTATGGATTGTCATTGGTGTTCTCGTTCGTTCGTTTAAAACTGATAACAGTGGGTTTCATCCTTCTGCTAATCGTAAAACCTACTCTACCCAAGCATATTGTATAATGCATGTCAACTTATCAGAAAAAAATTGCTTTATTTCCTAGAAAGGATTTTCTTTTAGGTAATTATTTGGAAATTCCAGTCAAAACTTTCAGATAAATAAACCGTATTTTACCATCACGACAGACATTTTAATAAAGGCATCTTCTGGGAATGGCAGCGTCATTTTCATTGAAATTATTTTGCATACTAATTATTAGGTACCTTTAGGATATAATTAAAATTTTACATGAATGCATCATGTTAGAATAATACGCTTTTCGTTTGACAGGCATCAATTAACAATTTTGCTAAAAATTCAGTTGCAGAATTTTAATAAAGAACCCATGATGTTTTAATTATATTAATTTACTTTTTGACTTTGATTACTCAAAACTCTGGAAGTTGGTTGGGTTGAACCGTCACTTTTACAATATAAGATAGGTGGAAGTATTTTGCGGACATTGGTATCATATCCATGAATATAGAATGTAGTGTTACAAAAATATAGGGTGATATGTAAAACTTTGTAACAGAATTTTCAACGGCTCCCAGCGGCTAAACTTGTACAATTTTTTATTTGTCTGACCAAAACCTATCAACAGCCGGCCGCTTTGTAAACTTTGTGTATACACCCTGTATAGTTTTATTATCATTGTAATTCATCTTTTATCTTTAAGGGTTGAATAAAAATATAAATTTTCCCAATAAAACAAATAAGGTCATCTTATATTAATTCTATTATAGTCCAGGCGCTAGAGCAGTGAGACATATAAATTTTGGTTTTGGCGTGATGTAACGGACTTTTTTGGTGGAATTGGTCAGGAATGGCATCCCCAACAAAATCTAAGGGGTGCGCAAACATGAAAACGCCTGGAAAATTTATGGGAGCCCAAAAACTGAAAAATTCACGAAAAATTCCCTGTTTTTTGACCTTTCTTGATAAATATTTCTTAACGAAGGCTTCTACGCGAAAAGTTTCTTGGACATGTTTTGTTCGTTATTGGATTTGCTAAAACTTAGCGTAAGTTTGATTTTTGAAATTTGAATTTTTGCATTGCAAAATACCGAAAACTGCGAAAAATGGTACCCTCACTTTAAAGTTATACCAACAAAAGAAAATACCATTATTTTTCAATGTTATTCTGGAATTAGGTAGTTTAAGGTATATTTAACTTATATCCAAAACATGATCACTGTCTGTCATACAGTTTTTGCGTAATGGATTTGCAATTAAGTGATTTTAAAAAATTAAATTTGTTGCAGCGCCAAAGAAAAAGCTCCCATGTCGGGCCTTAATTTTTTACGTATGCTTTAAGACTCACTTTACAATATCCAATCATAACACTGCTGTTTTTTAAATTTTTTAAATGTATTTTAATTTTTTGAAAAAAAAACCCCTTAGCTGCAAAATAGCGCCAGAAATGCTCGGCGCGTTTCAAATTCGCTCGAAAAACAGCTAATTTGGTGCAATAGAAACTGAGTCCTTTTTCGAGCGAATTTGAAACGCGCCGAGCATTTCCGAGGTAATGATATTTTGCAATTTTTTAAAAAATAAAAACTAAAAAAAAATTAACAAACAGCAATTTTATGTTTGCATATTGTAAAGTGAGTCTTAAAGCATACGTAAAAAAATCAGGACCAACATGGGAGCTTTTTCTTTGGCGCTGCAACAAATTTAATTTAAAATCACTTAATTGCAAAATCCATTATGCAAAAACCATTTGACCGACCGTGATAGGGTTTTAGATATATAAGTTAAGCATACCTTAAACTACCTAATTCCAGAATTACATTGAAAAATAATGGTGTTTTCTTTTGTTGGTATAACTTTAAACTGAGGGTACAGTTTTTCGCAGTTTTCGGCTATTTTGCAATGCAAAAATTCAAATTTCAAAAATCAAACTTACGCTAAGTTTTAGCAAACCTAATAACGAACAAAACATATCCAACAAACTTTTCGCCTAGAAGGCTTCGTTAAGAAATATTTATCAAGAAAGGTCAAAAAACAGGGAATTTTTCGTGAATTTTTCAGAGTTTCAGTTCCCATAAATTTTCCAGGCGATTTCATGTTTGCGCACCCCCTAGATTTTGTTGGGGATGCCATTCCTGACCAATTCCACCAAAAAAGTCCGTTACATCACGCCAAAACCACTGGAAACGCTCCAGCGCCTGGACTATTAATTTTTTTAAAGTTATCTGTTTTTTAAAGCCATAATATCAGATTAGTTCCAAATCAGGCAATCCTGGTCAGTTCCAAATCAGGCAATCCTGGTCAGGTGAACCAGATCAGTTCCTGGTCAGGCAATACAGATTAGTTCCTTATGCATCATCTACATTACATGCCGTAGGCTGCGGTCACGTCTCGCGCTTGTAAGAGTGTAAGCTTGTAACTTTCAGTGTTTTTGATGTAAAATCTCACAAGCGCGAGTACGATTTTATATCAAAAACACGGAAAGTTACAAGCTTACACTCTCGCAAGCGCGAGACGTGACCTTAACCTAAGAGCAGTGGTTTCCAAACTTTATGATACTGCGGCCCCCTGCTACAAATCAACTCTTGTGCCCCCCCAATAAAATATGTAAATTTAGCGTGCCATCTAAACCCTCGGTATTTCAACATTGAATATTGAATTTTTTAGCTGATTTTGACAAATGAGCAAGTTTTTCAGGATATTCTCTACCATTTATTTCCCATCAGTTTTTCAAAACAATGTCGATTAAATTACCACCTCCATTCGATACGCAAACCAGCTCTTTTTCGGGCATCCTGCATAAAATTGACCAGCATTTCAGGCGTTATAGCAGCTATTTTCGCTTTTATATATTTATTAGCTTTGAGTTCCTCAATGGTCTTCGGCTTGCTGGCATAAACTTTACTTTTTAAATAACCCCACAGAAAAAAGTTTGGTGCCGTTAAATCCGGAGAACCAGGAGGCCACTCCAAATCACCATTTTTCGACACAAGGTGTCTCGGGAACTTGTGCTGCAAGAACTTCATCGTAGCGGCTGCGGTATGGCAAGGGCCACCCTCTGGTGGAAAATAGAATTTCGTCAGGCCCTTTTCACGCATTTTCGGACACACAAGTACTCTCGACACACGACAGCGTTCTACGACGAAAAATCCTTGTTACGACGAAAGCCCAAAAAAGGTGTGACACTATTAATTGCTTCGTTACCTACATTTTTAACTGTGAAAACTGCGCAAGTTCATAAAAAATATATTATGAATAAAAATAAAAAGGAATCTATTTCTTTCGTGATAAAAAAATGTCCGCAATTTATTAAAGAGGTATATTTCACAATTATAGCCTTAAAAACCGCTTTCCATTTTAAAACAACGAAATGATGCGAAATTAATTTGACATAAGCACAACAAAGTGGGTTTTTTTTAAATAATCTACCAACCGATAGGTGGCTCTTTCGCAGAGCTTTTTGAGTTATCGTTGTTAAAAAAGCAAAAATTGCTTTGTTACGTTTCTTCGTTACAAAGCAAATATGGGTGTTTACAACGATTTCTCGTCGTAACAACGCCCGTGTGTCGAGGGCAAAAGTGCGCCAACTTCCAACGATAGCGTGCGTCGTCGAGGGTTTCTCGAACTTTGAAGAAAAATAGTCCGATGCTGGTTTTTGGGGACACTCCGGCCCAAACAGTGACTTTCTCGTCGTGCAGTAGTGTTTCGTGAATAACGTGTGGGTTCTCTGTTCCCCAAATTCGACAGTTTTGTTTATTGACTTCGCAAGAGAGTGTAAAATGAGCTTCGTCCGTCATCAAAATTTTGTCACAAAAATTTGGCTGGGCATCAATCATTCTTGCTACGGCATTTCTATATTGAAAGCGACGCGGCTTGTCCGTTGGCAACATTCTTCGAGTAAGTTGCACTTTGTATGGAAAGAGATGAAGAACTTGCTTTATAATCCTTCTTAGAGTCGTTCCACCCACGCTTACTCTTGAGAACGGCGGCGATACGCCACGTTTGGTTTATCGGCAACACTCTCTTTTACCGCTTCAACCACTTCATTGAAGCCACGGAGACGCGATCGAATGCGACTCTAGCGAGTGGCTACAGACCCGTAACTCAAAGAAATTCTTCACCAAACTACGAATTGTGTTGTCTGAATGCGCCGACATTCTTCCATATTTTTTACGATAAGCACGCACAGTTTTCACAATTGAACGGTTGTTTTCAATGTAAAGCGCTCCAATTGCAGCGCGTTCTTTCGGTGTGAATTGACTCAGAGCTAAAATGGTACTGAATGGCGTTTCAGAATCGTGTAAATCTGTCGAAATCGGTTAAAAAAAGTTAGAATTATTCAATGTTGAAATACCGAAGTAGTCCAGTCAAATTAGGGTTTCACCTCGGAATGAGAGGTAATAAGCTGAAAATTTGTATGAACCTTTGTTTTTGCATTCTAAATTATGTGTCAAAAGTCTCATAAAATCTCGTGTCCGCGTCTTGAGATATTAGAGGTCAAAGGTCACCAAAATCAGTTTTTCGGAAATATCTCGTAAATTATCGGCTTTACGTAAATTTTGGTTAAGTAAAGTTGGTTCATTAGATAAATCTGCATAAAAGTGTCCTATACCGAATTTACGTAGAACCAATAGTTTTCGAGATAAAGGGCTGAGAAGGCTTGGCATTGTGCTGCATTCGTTTCCGCACCACCTCTGAGATAGAATGCAAGGGGCGTTTTTTACATGGTGTTCCCGTAGGCAAAATCCATGGGTTACAAGTTATGATAAAATTTTTTGATTATCTCTCTATCTCTTCTATTTTCACTTCTTCCATATTGTCATCTTCATCTACAATTATCTCAGAAGAAAATAATGAAATGTGGTCGGCGTCATCATCGTTGAACTTATATTCAACGGTTGTATCCTCGGACATACTATGGAAACACGACGGGCCCCGACAAGAGCCATACGCTACGGAACAAGGCAATCTTCCTTTTTTGCATTCACTTGATACATGTACCTCTGACAACTCCCAACTGGAGATTTTCGACCGGGATTCTCTTTATTTTGGAGTCACAAATAATTTCTCAAAAGTCCATAAAGCCAACTGACCGGCTACTCAAGTTTCGGAGGTTCAAAGGTACATGCATCAAGTGAATGCAGAAAAGTAGGGTTGCCATGTTTCGTAGCGTATGGCTCTCACACTAAGTGAGGGAAACAAGTAAATCTTGAATAATAGAGGAAATCCCTCAGTTGGTTTCACGGATTGTAGGAATCACAAGTTCATTTGTTAGTTGCGCTCCTCACTCCCTCAGGAGTACCATTTAAAACTAAGCAAACTAAACTTTCTATAAACCAAATTTCATCATCTTATAAGATCCAAAGGTCGGTGAAGGCAGGAGAACTTTCACGAGCACTTTGCTTGTTACAGTGGAACGCAGCTCTCATAGTAATATTAACAGCTTAATTAACTTAAGAATTGATAAGATTAGCAGTCTGGAACTCGAAATTGATAATCCTAAGAAAACCTTATTTAATGTGCTTTTCCTTAGTTCTAAGAACAATTAATTTCCCCCGGGATAATTTTGCGTTAAGGTAGATTTTAATCGTTTGAAGTAGTGACGGAATTTGCAGGGAAATCACGGATTTTTTAAATTTTTATTTTTTAAATTAATTATTAGTTATTAATCATTTCATGTTTTTTAGTTCATAGACTAAGCTTATTAATTGCCGTTTGTACTAGAAGTCATGTCTTTCAAGTCACAGCACAATGTCTAGTAGTAATAGTAAGCTTAGTTTGAAGGATCAAATAAATAAATAAGGTTGTAAGGTCGGGGGTGCTTCACCAGATTGTAATAAGCCGTTTTTTTTTGTTGGGTCTAAAAGTGCCGCGGCCATTCCGTTCACCTATTTTACTACACCCCTATACCTCATATTTATTGGCCACACCGCTGGAGCTAGATCAGCAGTCTGCCTAGTGGCTTGCCGTTTCCACTTGACTGTTCAACCTTCCCGGGTTCCCGTCCGCAGTCGTGCCTTTGGTCCGTTCTCGGAAGGAGTTCACGAAAGCGGGCACGGGTATGCTCCGTGGGCTCCCAATTCCACTCCGGCCCTCCTTGCCACTTTTAGTGAAACCAGAACCTTAGGGCAGAACGACGGCTGTCTGGGCCTGCTTGTTGTCCCAGTAGGAGGTTATTTGCAATTCCGCGCTTATTTTTTTATAACCCAAGTTGTAGGCTCTAGTGTGCGCAAGAAGAAAGACTGCAGTGTTGGAATTGGCGAAGCGTTAGCGTGAAGGCAGGAAGGAATTACCTTCAGTGAAGCAGCCGCTATACCTATCAAATCTTGTCAGGACTGCCACTGAGAAGATCCCATTACCGATTAATTTTATGGAGCAGTTTAACATCTTGCCCAGCCACTCTAAGATGGTTTTCCAGGCGAGGTTAAATAAGTTGTAGTCGAGGCGAGGATGAATGTAGGATTTGTAGATTGTAGGCTGCAGTGTTGGCTGAAAGAGGAACTTGCAGTCCTTAAAATATGCCAGGCTGAGATGTTCCGTCCTCAGATGAAATTAAAAAAAACAAAATCTGAAAATTCAAAGAAAGAGTCCATACATCAAAACACCCAACTCTGTTTAACTACATTTTATTAAAGCAATTTTATCAAATATACACTTTCAAAGAACAACAGAAATCAAAAAAAGACAAAACAACAATATTAAGAAAATCACATTATTTATTCATAACTAACAAGCAAAAAATAATAAACAACACTAAACAAATACAAAATTCCGCGACTTCCGCCAACCACCGGAAGACATCATCAGCTTTCCTAAGAAAAAAGAAACCAAGTCTTATTGAGAAAATAGCACATTTAAATTACATAAAAAATACTTCCCTATATCCAAACAACAATTAAAAAGGGCGCTTCCTCAAAATGACAAATCCCCAAAAAAACGATCGAATGCCGTCGGCAAATAGACATCTGAAAATAGAAAAAATATAAACACATTCCACTAAATTACTTACATGACAACACTAAAGAAGAACTCCGCCTCCTTAAAAATCCCACCAATATTAAATATACCTAAAATAGACACGAAAAAATAAATAAAATCATTAAAAACAAGGAGAAAAAATACTTACCATCGCCAAAACATCATTTGACGTCTATATGCAGAAAAGGAACAGCTGATCCCAGCCGATCGTAGATAAAATACATAACACAGAATTATGTACTTGACTCGAAGTGAAGCCCCCACCGAAAGTTACCCAAAGCCTTTTGTCAGGTTCAAAATAAATACCGGCACTTAGACAGAGCCAAGACAGATTGCCTTCAATCTTCCTAGCGACTTGAGCTAGAAGAAAAAATCGTTCTGAGATTTTAGAAGCAATTTCACCCTAAAAAAGCTGTATTGAGGCTTTATTTCTAACACTTGAAAAAATCTGCTAAAGTATTGATTTAGCAGCCCAAAGACTGTATTGAAGTCTTTATCACGAAAATCCGACGTTTTTGCAGATATCACGCTTCAGCTAAACTCCATCAAGCAACGACAACCCGACGCACAGAGGGCGTTTTCATTTCCAGTAACGCAGCAACAGTGAGCAGCGCAGCAAAGCAACACCGCAACAGCGCAGCAACGCAGCAACGCAACAGCGCAGCAACGCAGCAACGCAACACCGCAACAGCGCAGCAACGCAGCAACGCAACACCGCAACAACGCAACAGCGCAACAGCCTCGCAGAAGCACAAATTTCCAAGCAGAAATCAAGACCTCATACAAGCAGCAGATTCTCTGGCAAATTTGGGCCTTCATCTATCAAACCCACAGCAACTTCAAGCACCGCAGCAACGCAGCATCCTCGCAGCAGCAACACGAATTTCCACGCAGAACCCCAGAACGCCGTACAATCATCAGACTTACGGGTAAAAATTGGGCTTAACGAACTAGACTCCAGCAAACCACAACTCCGAACCAATTCTCAACACTTGACTCGGACCTTAAGGAAACTTAACCAACTCTACGCATGTAAACCGGGGACCTTAAGGAAACTTAACCAATTCCACGCATGTTATCCAGGGACCTTAAGGAAACTTAACACCGGACGGTAAATCCACTTACGGAAGGCATCCAGCACCCAGATCCAAGTGAAAAAACGTAACTCGATTACCTTACGCAAACGCACCTAGCAGGAAACAACGAATAATCGGGCCATCCTTCGGGCAACATTGACAAGGGAGCCATTTAAAGCTGTTTTACATTGAACTACTGAATTAAAGGCATATTTAACTTCTCCAAAATAATAATAGCTGTTTACATTAAAGTAATAAATTAAAGGCATATACGCAAATAATAATCGAATCAAAAATTGAAAGTACATTTAATATTGAATTAATCAGTTTGTTTTGAAATAATTTTTACATTGAATTAAATATTGAATTTATTGAAAATCGAATTTATAAAAATTGTAATTGCACGAATTGAAGAATTTGAAATAAAATTAAGGTTACTGGATCAAGGTGATTTTTTTAAAGGGTGATTGAGTTATCACGGCACAGAGATGCTTGGTTGGAGGTTTGGAATATGTGATCTATCTATCGCACAGACTCAGTTAGGGTACGCCAAGCATGTTAAGGGATTGATCTGCCGTTAGATCCAAAGTTCAATGCCGCTGTTGACAAAGTTGGACAGAATCTCACGATGAAAAAGGCGAACTCTGGCATGTGATTGTCTTATATTGTTGAAGAGAGAAGAATATCGCAGCCTAACGTCATCAGCGAAGCAGTGAAATGGCTCAGAGGGGAATTGAAAGGAGGTCGTTAATAAAGATTACGAACAGAGCGGGAGATAGAATCGGCAAGCGTGTTGTGGGTTTAAATTTGAATCCGACCAACATTACCTTCATTTCTTTAAAACAGCCAATACCAATAGCTGGGAGTTTTTTGAACAGAGAGAAGTACCATACTCTATCAAAAGGCTTGTAGATATCTAGAGAAATCAGACCAGACACACTGAAGAGATGCATTCTAATATCTTGTTGGATTTAGATATTCCATTAAATTTTATTGAATACTCGCGTGCGTTGCAACGCCTTTTATTAAAAAAAATTATGTGTGCACAGTCCGGGATAGGAAAAATGTATAATAAAAACGAACAAATCTGCAAAACTCTATTCTGGATATATAAAAAAATTTAGAATTACCTATAAAAAAACAATATAATTAAAAAATTAAAAAACACGACGCCGAATTAAAAAATGAACTAAAAAGTCAAAAACAAGTTTTAAGTACTAATGTAAGACAGAAACAAGGTAGAAAATATTTTATTTATTTTGTTAAGTATCACACAACTATCGTATATGTATAATCTGTATTTTTTCAGTCGGGTACAGTTTTAATTGTACTTATTCTCGTAACATTTTGTACCCCGGCTGCAAAAATACAGATTATACATATACGATAGTTGTGTGATACTTAACAAAATAAATAAAATATTTTCTACCTTGTTTCTGTCTTACATTAGTACTTAAAACTTGTTTTTGACTTTTTAGTTCATTTTTTAATTCGGCGTCGTGTTTTTTAATTTTTTAATTATTTTGTTTTTTATTTTATAATATTTTAGTGATTATAATTCGTAAACCAATGTAGTTTTTATTAAGTGATTTTATTTTACTTCTTATTATTATAGCACTTACGACTATTGAGATACAGTTTTAATGCAAAAGTAAAGTTATCGAAGTTTGATTTATTCTATCTAAATTTAGACACGATGATAGATTAGGCAGAAATCGTCTCAATGAGACCTTTCATTTGATACCCATATTGACCCGATCAGAAGAAAAAAAAATAAATCGGGTGTGACGTAAATTGGGTCTGACGGCCGCATATTGTTTTTTTAAAAATTAACCTAGCCTATGTTACTCAGACTCATTAAAAGATTCTAACGGTACCCCAGTCATCTAAATCCGTTCAGGCGTTTAGAAGTTATGGTGGAACAAAGAAACATACAAACATACATACATGAATCCTGAAAACATTACACTCCTTTTTGGGGCAGTCGTGTTACATAGCGTTTGTATAGGGAATTTTAATTTCGCCTCAACAGCATACTAGGCTTAACTATTAGTGTTCATTCATGGTGATGGGGTAATAAAAGACGTTTCGAGTAATTTAATTTTATTTAAGCTTAAAATTCGCGATTATTTAACACATATCTATTAAGTGTTATATATATTTGAAATCGTCTCAATTTTACCTTTCGTTTGATACCCATATTGACCCAATCAGAAAAAAAAATTAAATTGGGCGTGATGTAAATTGCGTCTGACGGCCGCCATATTGTTTTTTTAAAAATTAACCAAGCCTATGTTACTCAGACTCATTAAAAGATTCTAACGGTACCCCAGTCATCTAAATCCGTTCAGGCGCTTAGAAGTTATGGTGGTAGAAAGCAACGTACATACACACAACAAACCTAAACACATTACACTCCTTTTTTTGGGGCAGTCGTGTAAAAATATGTTACAACTTTTTTTAAAATTCGATATATCTGAACAATTAGACAATAATATTCAGAATACGTCTCGTCCGCTTAGTTTTTGAGGTGCCGGGGCATCTGGCGCCCGGTGCCGAACTTCGCCCTCAACATTTTTTTACCGCCTACCTACTCCTTATACATACTACCGCGACAGAACCCTGACTACGGTCATCAAACTGGAGATGGTTTTTAATGTGGCAGTTCTAAGATCAGGAACTTACACCTCTTTAAAAATCCTAGACAATGAGATGATGGTTTGACGATTTGGATTATGTGACGATAGAAGTGAAAGACTGGCGGCAACCCGGGCGCGTCTTTCTTCTTCATCATATTCTGTGTTCCGGCTGTTTTTGAAAATAAAAATAGCGTCGAATGAATGCTGTAAGAAAAAATGAATATTTTAAAACACAGATTTTATTAAACAGAGACAATATTTATCATTTTAATTTTTTTTACATCAAAATTAAATGATTAATGATGATGAATGTACAAGGATTTTTTTTGCACGCCTCTATTAATACAGTGACTCACAATGAAAGTTGCGCAAGTACTTTTGACATTTTTGACTGTAGTTTTTAATATCAAAAAATAAATAAAAACAAAAGATTTTTTTAAAATAAATACTATATATTTTACAAAACATCCCGAGTAAAAATAAAAAACGGCCTTATAAAGGACGAACACCGGCCGCTGGGCTTTTTAAGGTTCATATGATGGCCGTAGAGTTTTTAACCATTTTTAATGGGAGCACATACGGCCTTACGACGGCCAAATTTTACCAAAAGATTTAAAAGCCCAAGTACTGAGCTGTAGAAACGGGCATTCGACGGGAAATTTGAGCCAAAAAAAGAATCACCAAATGTATTGTTGAATGTGTTTTATGGGAACTTCATCATTTTAGTTATGTACAATGGTTCTTTCGATTTATCCTACTTAAAGATATCGATGCACAAGAGAAACGAGCTCGCCAGTCGTCGGTTTGTTGTACGTGAAGTGTGTTTTGCGTGTTGATTTATATTTTAGTGGGAAATTTTGTTATTTAACGGCTTGAAAAAAAACACAACCGAAAAAAAATTAAACATTTAATTGCAGTGAAATATATTTTCTTATAGGAGGGCGAATATCCACGTTGCTGCCACTGAACCACCGTCGTATACCTGTAATAGCAACCTTACGGCCGCCGTACCACCGTCGTATGGCCGTTATTCGAACTGTAAGGCCGTTGTTTCACCGTCATTCGCCCCCTGTACGGCCGTACTGTCCTGCAACGAGCCTTCTGTTAACCGCCAGATGGCCGAGGACTATGTTTCAATCACAGTCGGCATTTGCCCGTTCTAAGGCCATCATTTATTTTTACTCGGGATAATTTAAAAAAAAATCAACAATTCCTTTGATAACAATTAAAATAAAAATAGAAATCTAAATGGAGACTAAAAAAGAGCTCACACTGTAAGTCGGGCATTGTACAAAGTTTCGTTTTAGTATTTTGTACAATAACCTTTTTGCAATACCACCGCTTTTACAAACCGACGGCGGTATATTGAGCCATTCCTCTTGAAGAGCTCTCTTCAATTCTTCCTTGTTTGAGCACCGTCGATCTTGCATTCTTCGGCCCAATTCGTCCCATAAGTACTCTATTACGTTAAGATCTGGGGACTGCGCTGGTGTTCTAAGTACTTTCTTACATTTATAATGTAACCACTCTTTAACTATTAGGGACGTGTGCTTGGGATCGTTATCCTGGTAAAATGTAATATTACCAGATATGCCCAGTTTCCGGGTACTCTCTTCGACATGTCTTTTTAATATGTCTAAAAACATCCACTTGTCCATATTTCCTTCAATAAAATGAAGATTACCCACCCCGGCAGCAGATGGGGGTGTATGTATGCAGCCCCCTCTGTGCTTCACAGTGTTTTGGACGTGCTTATTTAAAAATTCTTCCCCTGGTTTCCGCCACACATATCGTCTTCCATCGGAACCAAAAAGGTTAAATTTGCTCTTATCGGTGAATAAAACCTGTTAAAAACAATAGGGGAAATTTCTTAGCTTTTAGTCAATACCAATTACCCTGCTCCAGAAGTCAAAATCCTTATCAATAAATTCACGAGCAAATTTTAGCCTTGCTTTCCTATTTTTTCTGATATGCAAGGTTTTTTTCTCGCTACTCGGCCGTTTAATTTTGCTCTTCGCAGCACGCGCCTGACATTTTCAGGATGGACATCCTTTCCGAATGACTCCTTCACAACTCCGGCTAATTTCACCGCTGATAAAAATGGATCTTTCTTGATTGTACGGACGATAAATTTTTCTTCCCTTTCTGTTAATTTTTTGCTCGTACTGGTTCTTGCCTTATCTACAATTCTTCCTTCTTCTTTATATCTTTTAATAATATCATGGATTGTAGATTTGCTTTTATTTACTAGCCCCCCCCCCACCTAAACCCTCTAACTCGAGATGGGTCCACTTCCCGCAAAAATGTTATATTATAAAAAATGCTTGAAATTACTTGAAAAGCTTATATACCACACGGCAGAAGGTTCGGACGACACGAATTTTTCAAATGCCAGCTCCCCTACTAGATCTGAAGAAGAAAAAAGATTCATCCACAAGTATTATTGGTGCAAGCAGCAATGAAGCAAATATATCAGTACTAATAGAAAATAATGAAATAATGAAGACTCCCGAGTAAAAATAAAAAACGGCCTTATAAAGGGCGAACACCGGCCGTTTGGCTTTTTAAGGGGCATATGATGACCGTAGAGTTTTTAACCATTTTTAATGGGAGCACACACGGCCTTACGACGGCCAAATTTGACCAAAAGATTTAAAAGGCCAAGTACTGAGCTGTAGAAACGGGCATTCGACGGGAAATTTGAGCCAAAAAAAGAATCTGCACCAAATTGTTTAATTGCAACTTGATTTTTCCAAGGTTTACATTGCAATTGTGCGGGTTTTCGTTTAAGCGATGCCCGTATAAACGCAATTAGATTGCTTCTAAGCGGTGTTTGAATAATGGTGTGCATTCCATCAAGAAAAATTAAAGATTTGTACATATATGTAATATTAATGTTTCTTTATTTAGCCCAAAAATAAACTTAAAATATATGTTGTGTATCTACATAAATATTCAGTTAAGCACATACATACATATATGAATAAAAAAAATGAAATAACGAAGTGTAAAAGAACATATTCATAAATATTTCAGTACGTAATAATACATAAAACAAAACAAGAATGAATTCAGTCAACATTTGTGCTTTAATGTTTTACTAAACTATTTTTTTTTATAAAAATCGCAGATTTTTTTTGTGTTTTATTTTGAATAAAGTGGCTAATAATTGTGTCTTCCACTTTGGAAAGTGAAGAGTCGCAATTTAGTTCCTCGTGCTCAACAAAGACTTTCAAAATTTGTAACGCTTCAAAGACCTGATGACGACTTGGTGCTGCTGAAGGCAAATTATCACCCTCATCATCATCAGCCTCATCAGGAATTTCCTCCGTAGAATAATTATTTTTTATCACTTGATCCATTATTTCATTTTCTGAAATGTCCCCACCTGTGTCTAAATTTGAATCGCAATCGACATAGTTTTCAAATTCTCTGTCTGATATGGGGATCTCAATAATTTCTTCGTCAAATGAAACTTCATTTTCATCATCCTGAACGAAACCTGCTTTTTTAAAACAATTTTTAATTGTAGCCGGTGTCACAAGCCACCATGATCTTTTGATTAAATTCATAGCATCCAAAATATTGAACGACTTCGAAAATTATTGAATGGTTTTTCCACTTTCTAGCGATAGCAACTGCCTTCTGATGATATTTTGCCTATAGTAGGCTTTAAAACATCGAATAATTCCTTGATCTAATGGCTGAATAATAGAAGTTGTATTTGCTGGTAGAAATGTTAACTTCACATATTTCAGGTTCAAATGATCACTGACTTTATGACAACTGGCATTGTCAACTACTAAAAGAATCGTTCTCCCTTGCTTTTTAAATTTTAACTCGTTCTTTTAAAATTTCCGTCCAAATAGAATTTGTCATCCAGCTGTTTTTTTGAGAATAATATGGAATCGGCAGGCTTTTCTTAGAACGAAAACAACGAGGCCGTTGTGATTTTCCAATCGTCCAAACATACTTTTCTGACCCATCGAAATTGCACATGAAAAGAAGTGTCAATCTTTCTTTATGCATTTTACTGCCGGCAATGCTCTCGTTTTTTGAAGCAAGTGTTCCACTGGGAAGGGCTTTATATAATATACCCGTTTCATCAGCATTGAACACGTCTTCTGGTTTAAAGACTCTTAGAAGTTTTGGCAGCTCATTTTTTATCCATTCATTCGCAGAAACTTCATCAGCTGAGACCTTTTCCCCGTGTATTTTATGGAAAGAAACATTTTCCTTTTTCTTCCACATATCGAGCCAGCCGTTGCTTGGACGAAAGTCCTCTATATTCATCATTTGGGCAAATTTAGTCGCTTGTTCCATTATCATCAGACCAGAAATTATTGCATTTTTAGTTCTCATTTGACGAAACCATTCGGATACAGCTTGATTGACGGTTTCATGCAATCCTCTTCTAAGTCGCACTCGGTTAAGGTTTCCATTTTCCATGCTCACTTTTCTGATATATTTCTGGTTTTTAATGATTCTGGTGAGTGTGGAGTTGTCACATCCATACCTATTGCACAATTCCTTACGAGTAGTCCCAGCATTCAATTTTTCTAAAATATCCAGTTTGACTTGCACAGTCAATTTAGAATGCTTTTTCTTCGGAGGCATTATGTAGCTGAAAACGCGAAAAAGAACACGCGTAAAAACGGACCTCATTAGCTCATTTCCCTTACCAATTTTAATTGCATGTGTAACATACATAGAAGTCAATCTCAAACTAAAATTTTTAATTCTGAAAGCTTCACCCTGCTTTTGATTTGAATCTAGGAATAAGACAAGAAAAATTCATACAAGAAAGGTCAAACAGCATAAAATTCAAATTTACCTCTGCTATTGAAATCAATCACAAAATTTTTTATTAAAATTTTAACCCTGAAATTTAAACACTCAAAAACGGTTGACATCCACATTCGTTAAGGGGCCAATACACGAGCGCTTCATCCGACCACGTCACGCCAAAACAACAACAATTTCTATGCACTCAAAATTTCCAGTGCATACAAATTGTTGTTGTTTTGGCGTGGAGTGGTCGAATGGAGCGCTCGTGTATTGGGCCCTTTAATGGTCAAGTAACTTTTGGTTCATTAGGAATAAATCACAGAAATATAAAACACATACATATAAACAGGAATACAAAACCAGCCATAGCGAAGGCTGCTTCGTTGCCAGCCTTTTAGAGTTTATGAAGCTAAGTAGATTTTGCAGCATGCCTTTGCTCTTGCAGGCTGTCACTAAACGCGTACGCACCCAAATGTTTGTGGTGCGGCTGGTAAGACGAGAAACCTTCAAACTCATTATGTGATTGCATTTAAGTGGGCAATACACAAAGAAAAAAATTAATTTTTGCCAAAAATTTCATTGAAATTAGACGGGTATTGCACATATACGGGTTGCATTTATGCGGTTATAAATGTACATATTGAATATGGAACGGGTTCGGGATATTGCACTGCCTGCGTTTACGAGGGTGTTGCGCCTATTAGGGTTGCATATGTACGGGTTTTACTGTAATAGCAACCATACGGTCGCCGTACCACTGTCGTATGGCCGTTATTGGAACTGTAAGGCCGTTGTTTCACCGTCAATCGCCCCCTGTACGGCCGTACTGTCCTGCAACGAGCCTTCTGTTAACCGCAAGATGGCCGAGGACTATGTTTCAATCACAGTCGGCATTTGCCCGTTCTAAGGCCATCATTTATTTTTACTCGGGCTGCCAGTTTTCTATGCAGGAATTGAAAAATGTTCTAACATCAGAATACATTCCAGATGAAAAAACCATTAAAGCACGATTAATATCTAAGTACCAAATTGCGGTAATTTTTAATGGGTAAACTTTTTAGTTTATGGTATTAGAAATCCAAAAAAAAAAATCATTCAAATCTATTCATTATAAATGGGTTCCCTCATTTTTCCCTTATAATAACTAATTGCACTCGACTACAAAGATTTTTTTATCGTTTTCTGCACCCAAAAAAGTACCTAAGTTTCAATTTTCAGCGAAATCACATTTGGTGCGAGGTCAAAGTCTCTGACAACTGGGCTACATAGAATTTATTTGTTTAAAAAGACGCATTCTTTTAGTTTCAAAATGAATAAAAAATTAAGGTTCTAGCTCAAATACGACCGGACTTATGAATTTTTAAGCCAAAAATCACCAAAATCTCAAATTTTCGATTCCCTCTATTTTCCAAAATTATTTAAAAAAAATAAAAATCCTCTAATAGGGTATCTCTCTTTTCTATATACTTAAAACCCGTAAAAAAAATCAGTTAGATCAATAACCTGTCGGTCAGAAAGGTCTTCGGTTTGTAAAACAATGACCCGTATATAAAATTATTTTTCATAAAAAAAAATCTCCACGCTCAGCTTTTCCGTATGACTTCTCAAACGAAAATAGAAGCAGATCTAATTTCTTTAAAGTCATATGCTTTCACATATGTCAACGCATAACACAGCCGCATATGTATGTATATTCACTGTCATTGTTCTTGTTTTGGACTTAACATTTGTGAAGGGTCATTCCATATCAAATCAACCAATGCTTTGGACCCCACCACCTCCGATAGTTATAATTTTTTTATATATGTTCTTCTGGTGGAAACTAAGAAAGAACCAAATTTTCAGATTTTTTGGACTTTTAGTTTTTTAATTATAAATTTTCAAAAAATCGAAAACCGCAAAATTTTGACAAATTTTGAAATCTTTAAATTGCTCTAGTTTAAAAACTATTTGACATAGAAAGCTGAAACTTGCACTAATTTCTTCTGCTTTAATAAGGCTGTGATCTACATTATTTAATTGAAGTTAAGGTATAAAATTAAATAATTTAGATACCAGGCCCTAGTGGTGGGGGTGGTTTCCGATGCCCGAGGGCGTAGGTATGGTTTCTATAAATTATCTTATATCTATTAGGTATATGTCCTTCAAAAATTGGCGTGGTGGTTCCTTATATTGGGAGTAGAAAAAATAATTTAATTTTAGGGGTTGCTGTGGAGGTGGCTTCTGCTTCACCGATAGGGTTGATTTTGGGCTTAAAAAATAGTTTACCGTAAGGGCTATTTCTACACAAAAATTTGGGGGGGGGGGGTGTTTTCATAAGCAAGTGCGAAACACTCAATTTTAGTAATAAGGGTTGTCCTGGGGGTACCAAGTTAGGGGGTTGGCTTTATTTTCATTGAATTCCCCATACCCAAATTAGTAAAGGGTGACATTATCAGCGGGGCGTATCAGCTCCCCCGCAGCTAAATTTATTTTTTTATATTGCGTTCACTGAACCTTTAGCTCTTCAAGTACCTAAAAAATTTTATATCAATATGATCCCATTGTCGTCCCATCCTAAATTTTGGCATTATTTGTACCTTAAAAGTGTATGCACAAAATATAATTTTTTCAAAAATTTGAAAAAACATTATTTTGAGATATGTCAAAAAGAAAATTTTCAAAATGGCGGAAAAAGTTTTATTCTTGTTAATAATACTATGTTGTATATCAAATTAAAGCCTTATTAAAGCAGAAGAAATTGGTGCAAGTTTCAGCTTTCTATGTCAAATAGTTTTTAAAATAGAGCAATTTAAAGATTTCAAAATTTGTTAAAATTTTGCGATTTTCGATTTTTTCAAAATTAATAACTAAAAAATTAAAAGTCTAAAAAATCAGAATATTTGGTTTTTTCTTAGTTTCCACCAGAAGAATAAATATAAAAAAAATTAGGTGATTTGAAGTCCATGAGGTCCAAAATTAATTAAAAATTGGTTGATTTGATGTGGAATGACCCTGAAGTCATATGACTTTCTCAGATAGTGTGAAGTAGGTTTTAGTGATGGGTTAGCCATTAGTTCTATACCATCCACTGACATGGTTGCATATAGGCTATGGAAAGAGATGGGACAGGAAATTGCTGTAAAGAGGGAAGACACAAAAGAGGAATGTTATCTAGTACATATAATGGTAGATTCAGATTGAAAGTTCTATACACAGATCACAGATGTTTCGGAATCAGAGAATCGGGAGTTTTTCTTCTTCGTTAAACCTCCAAAAATAATATCGCTTGTCAACTTCTGGCAATGTCTTCTTGGCAATATTCAGAACTTGCCCCGAATCAGGTAAAGCCAAAGCCGGGGTCAGGGTAACTCTGTTGTCGTATAGCCAAGCAGCTATAAAGACATTAGGAGAGGTGTCCTCAGCGTTGCCAGATTTTTTTTCGGGCAAAGCGGGATTTTGAAATTTTTTGAGTAAAAAAGCGGGATTTTTTGGTCGAAAGCGGGACATAATAAAAACGTAAATAATCAGTAGTTTTTATTCTTATTCTTCTTTAACGGCTCTACAACCGGGATCCGGTCCTGGCCTCGCAACTGTTCTCTCCACCGGTCCCGATTCTGAGCCGATGTCATCCAGTTTGGCATCCCTATGCTCTCAGCGTCCTGGTCTACGCCATCCTTCCAGCGGAGCTTGGGTCTCCCTCGTTGTCGCACCTTATAAGTCTTACCGCAGAGAACTTTCCGAGAAGGCTCATCTTCACTTATACGAGCTAGATGTCTTGCCCACCATGTACTTTGTTTTGCTTTCGTTGATGTGCAGTCCCAGATTTCCTGCCGTTCGCTCAATCTGGATGAAAGCTTCTTGTACAGCTGTTGATGTTCTTTACTTATATATATATACAAAAGGGCAAAAAATTATGAAATATAAAAAAAGCTATTTGGCTCTTGTATAACAGACGTGTACAGTACTGACTGTATAACTCAGAACGGACAAAGATTTGTAACTAGACGCCACTTATATTCAGCTCAAAAAGAGCTATCCAACGACGTATTGCACGTAGCTATTGGAGGTGCGTACCAAAATTTCCGTTCTCCTTTAGATGCAAAATAAAATTTCAATCTTTTTCCAAA
The DNA here is from genome assembly GCA_963855945.1 of Thereva nobilitata. Classification (NCBI taxonomy): domain Eukaryota; kingdom Metazoa; phylum Arthropoda; class Insecta; order Diptera; family Therevidae; genus Thereva; species Thereva nobilitata. The sequence goes on along the minus strand of OY979694.1, from coordinate 49,726,183 downwards.
TTCAACTTTAATTTAGGTTTTACTCCCTCAAGGGTTGATAATAATTTTTTATGGCTGATAATATCTATTCAACCAAATTTCAATCAAAAACCAGAAAACAATGTTTTCAAACTTTTTGCAAATTTTTTTTATTCAAAGTTGAATTTTAAAATTGTAAACCTCTAAACGGTTCAAAATAATTTATTTTTACCTGACAATAAGCATTTGAAGCATAAAGTTGGAAAACCAATTTTTTACCTTTTTTAACTTCTGTCAGTTTGGGGGGTCCCTTTAGGACTATCCCTTTTAATAAAATTTGGCTTGATTTGGTATAAATCAATCACCTTCGCAAATAAATATTAAAAAAAGTGAATTTCATTGGATTATTTTTTATTATTATTGAAATGATCGCTGAAAAAACCCCCAGAGGGATGTTTTTCCATTTTTAAGGGTGACGCCGATATTTTAGGGCTGCGGGACCCCGATTTTCGTAATCAGCGACCCAAAAAACATATAGGGAAAGAGCTTCAAAACGGTATTAGGTTTCGACACCCAAAAGCGCGTTTTGAATGGACTAATGAATACAATTTCCCCCAAAACTGTAACCTTTGACCGTGTATGGCCCCTTTTTTCCAACGCCTCAGCGGTATGGCTGTTTTATTTTCGTTATTAGGATAGTACGAACTATCATTCCTGAAAATTTGAGTTTTATTCAAATAAGTAAAAATTTTCATCTTTACGACATTTTCAAAAATTTAAGATCGCTCAACCCACCGCCCCCGTTTAGCCATACTAGTCATTTCTTCCTTGGGAGGACCTAAACTAATATTTTGCAAATTTCCAGCTTTATTCATATGGGTATGTTGTCGAGGCCACTAGCTCTTAGAGTAATATGTATGTTCATAGTTTAGGGCCGCGTGAAATGAAACGACTGCAACAACAAAGTACATTGAGTAATCCCCGAAAAGCGGGACTGAGCCTGTCCCGCGCGGGACATTTGATTTTGGGCTAAAAATCGGGACGTCCCGCTAAAATCGGGACGTCTGGCAACCCTGGGTGTCCTAGTCGAAGGTAGTCGAAACGGGTCAAAAGCGTTTTCTTTCTTGACAATGAGGTTCAGGATCACTCTGGGTCGCAAGAGCAGCGGGGGTAATGATTAGGCAGATAAATTGGCCGGACTAGGATAACATAGACAGGCCAGTGGAGAATGAACAGAAGAAGCTCTGTGTGACGAAGAAAGATATCACAATGCACGTCCTTCCAAAATCAGGCTAAAGGTGGAGACATTTTACTCATACAGAGATTTCGCATTACCTGATGATGTCGCAAAATTATGGCGATAGTGACAGGCAGGGCGCAGGTTAATCGGAGACAATACGGGTATATTCAGAATACCGCAAAACACCGGGTGCACCGGTAGCGGGAAAGGGAGAGGTATTGAAGCTTTAAATAGTACCCAGTACCTGAACCTGACAGACCTGATATCAATTATTCCAACCAACCTGTCATACATTTATGTGTAGGTTTTATGTGGGTTGTGCCCTTTCTGCGCAAATTTGCCCCGCTCCTTGGACTTCCTTGCCGCCTGCATTCACCTACATACCTTTGACTATACCCTTAAAAAGTCGACCATTTTGAACATTCATTGCCATGCAGTTTTTACAAATAAAATCGCAGCTTATAACCCAGATAAAGTTCATTGCACCTTGGAATTAAAAACCACCCACCATAACTGTTTATGAAGCGTAACGAAAGATTTTGACAGTCATAATTCGACTTATTATCTCTGCTCGCTTTTATATCTCAATTTTATTTTCAATGGAAAAAAATCGTTTTCATCTCGATTAAGTTTTTTTAGCAGTCGATTACAAAAGGTAAAATACAAGAAATTACGGCCGTTGGCTAAATTGCAATTTTCCGGAAAAAAGAGCAGAATTGAATACATAATTCACGCAGGGTGCACCCACCCCCACCGCGGTCATAAATCAGTCAAATCAAATGAATAACTTTGCAAAGTAAATTGCGATAGCACCAATAACTCACGAGCGGTTATGATAAATGTGGCGCTGGTTCCACTTTGTACAATTCTTAGATAAGCGGATTTAATTCCCCGTTAAATTGGGCTTAGGGCAGCCTTTCGGCGTTAATTCGCCCTGTTTCCTGCCTTTCCGGGGCTTGTTCAATCCAGCACACATGTTCGTTACTAGGAACGTTACTAGATATTCCGCCCCCAGTTATTAACCCTTTAAGGGAATATTGAATTTATTGTTTAATTTATCACAGAATTCAAGTGACAAATGTGGAACCATCAGGCATGGCGCTGTGGAGGTGCGGCCGGAAATCTTATGATTTTCTTCCTAACTTGGATTTATATGAGCCATAAGAGGGCCATAGATCTAAGGCGAACGGAAGTTACGTGCTGTAATTTTAGATAAACGACGATTTATGCCTAATAAGGAGTTAACGGCGATGTGGAAACGGGCGGGGGTCGTGCAAGAGATTGGCAAAATTTAATATGCCATAAATCAAGCCGAAGATTTTCAGTGCTGGAGCTTTAAGCGAAATTAAGAGACTTTTCAATATTCACCCCCGAATATATGCCTTTAATTTATGTGATGGATGAGCTTATTTGTGGTAATATACACATATGCGTGCAAAATCCCAACAATATACAATCTGTGCGCGACAATCAAAAAATTCTGAGCTGTTATGCGGCTGTAAAATGATGATTCCATTAAGATAAAATTGAAAATTAAAAAGTTTAAGTGGATAAAATTTGCAAAGGGATAAAATGCCAGGATGAATATAACAATTCTACAATTATTGGCAAATTAAAAGGTTTTATAAGCCATTTACTATATTTTACGATATTTGCGAGGATTTAAAAGCGTGTTCTTCAGTCATGTGAATCCCCTACAAACCGTTTTTCTTCTTAAATGTCGCTACAGTCCTTGTAGACTCTGATCTCTTTTGAAGTTTCGTCTTTCATTCGTCTCTACGTCTTGTTAATTCTCTTCAGTTTTTTATTCGAAAGTAGTATAACTATGTAACTCCAAGCGCAGACGTCATTGGATATGGCCTCGGGTGAGAATGTGGACTGGTGTGTCAGTGAGTGCCACCTGTGCGAAATTAACTGAACTTCGCCGTGTCTTGAATGAGCTTTCGCGCTGGGGATCAAATTTGTAGTAGAACTTCGCTGTGTCTTGAGTGGGATCTTGGGGGAGTCTGTAGTTGAAATTCACTATATCTTGGCTGGGATCTTGCGGGGAATCTGGTCCAGGTTCCAAGAATTGGATCCGTGGTAGTCGGTTGAGGTGGCACTAGGAATTAAACTACGCTCTGTGGGAGTTGGACCACTGGCGCACTTCTAAGAATTAAGGAAAGCTGTGTGCGGAGTTGAAGATCTGGAAGCCTTAGCTATTTTTATAAAGTTCCTCTCGGACCTTTCTACAGCCAGATGCCGCTAGATTTCACCGCCATCAACTGGGTAAAGCTCAGCTGCACTTTGGTTGAACTTTCGACGAAATCTTAATCATCATACTCACCTCAATATTACACTGCAAATCTCAGCTTTTAAAAGTGTTTTATTTCAAAACGCTTAAAATGTTTTATTTTGACGTCACCCATTTGATTAACACTGTAGGCATTTGTTAAACGCTTTTAAGTGTTTTAAAAATATCGACAATGTAAATCAAATGGGTGACGTCAAAATAAAATCATAAATATTACAACAACATTAAAATTAATAAGTGGCAACAAGTCATATGCACATTCATAACACCGAAAAAAATATTACCCATAAATTCTTATCACATCACAACAACAAGTGGATATAATTGTGTGTTGATGACTTTGCATACATTTCGCAACCCAGGCCTAGAACGAGTAAAATAGCTCCTAAAATTTTCATAGTGCTGAAAGAGTAAATTATAGCTTTTGATTTAGGTGACTTCGTAGACGCTTTTGATTTATATATAGTTTTTGGAATGGTCCTAGGTCTTCTTGATAGTTGCCACCTTTGTCAGACTTTTATGCTGCCGGCTTTTGGGATTCGCATTCTTGTCAGACTTATGACGTAATTATTAGATCGTAAACGTACATTATAAATTATATTTTTAAACATTAACTTTTGATCCTATTCAAATATATTCACCTACGTAAAAGATACTGGTAATTTTTTTGTAAGTGTAACCTTGTACCGAACTACCGCAAAGGATCTGAGCTTCATGTGTCTCTTAGTGTGTTTTCAGCAGCGGACCTAATTTTAGCAATAGCAAAATCAATTGAACAAAGAGTTTGCCTTAGTGCTTCAAACAAAATTTCGGATTCCAGAATGTTGGTGAATTTTGCATGCCAAAAATGGCATGATGGTATAAGGTATTGAAAGGGGAACGTGCAGTGATAGTTTATTTGCATTGCTTATAACGACGCAAAAGCTGGTGGTAACTACAGTGATAGGGAAAACGAAGGTGGACTGTAAAAGAAACAACAGGTAATGAGTGTTACTGTGATAGTTGGGCATAATCTCTTGAAAGCTACGGAATAGCGAAGCCGGAACTGTCGTACGAAAATCAAAGTCCGGAAATAAAATGCAAGAGGTAACCCTGTACTTTTGTCAATTACAAAGGCTCCTACTTATTTAAGTTCAAAAATGAAGTGCCTCTAATCATCAGCAACCAGAAAAAGTTCTTGAGACATTAGGCCAGTCAGTGTGGACAGTCAACTAACAATAATTCCAAAAGTTCTGAAACTTTCATCAAAGGTCGGGAAGAGCATAAAAACAAAATATACAATTTTGCAACCTTGGCCGAGGTCCAGAACATTGTAAAAATTGCAATAAATGAAATTTTGCAATGTCGCGAAGAAAATTACAAAAGTTCTACAAACTTGCAGTAGTGTTAAATGCGATATTTCATATCACATATCAGATTTGCAACCAATTTAAAGCTACGGAACATTTCTTTTATTAAAAACTATCGTTTTTTGCAAATAAACTTACAGAGAAAATTCCAAAAGTTTTGCAAACTCGAAAGCTGCATCGGAACAATGTCTCGAACAATTGCATAAAATTGCAACATTTTGCGTTGTGCGGAACATGTTTATTTATAATATTTGTTATTTGTGGTCATTTTTTGGAACAAAGTGACCTCAAAATAATAACAAAAGCTTTAAATTTTGATTGCAAATGCTCAGAACATCTATTGTGATGCATCTACAAGTTTACAACCTCGTACGCAATTCGGAACGTTTTGCATTTTGAAAAATCGAATTTCTGCATTTGTCCATCCTCCAAAAAATTGCAATTCCAGCCGATGACTTAGTTTACCGATTAATGAAGGTATGTCAATTTGCAAGCAAATCCGCGATACGGAAAATATTTAAATTATAAAAATTTAAAATATTTTTATTTCGTCTGAAATAATCTACTGTTCTGCTGTGCAAAGGGTATAATAGAATATAGAATAGAAACCCAGCCGTAGTCTAGAAATATGTAAGTCTTTCATCTTCATACGTAATTCCGTCCAATCCTGGTATCCCTCCAATCTCGCAGCCGGGAGGATCGCAATAATGGAGACTGCTATTTCTTGACCAGATTGACTGCTATTTCTTGATTTGTTTCACGAACAATTTTATTTAAAAATTCTTCTGTCAAAAACAGATCGAAGAAATCTCCTGGCGATTTAATGTCATGTGGAATTATCAAACCAGGACTTCCTATACAGTCAAACTGAGGCAAATACCTCCTTTCAGTTGTCGATTCATCGCTATCGGTTTGATAAGTCACGCTTGTTAATGGTTCACCCGAATCACTATGATGCTGTTCACTCGAAGAAGTTGAATAAATGCTTTGAAGCTGTTTTGCTGGTAACGATGCCATTTCGTCTTCATCTTCAGAAGTGGACTCTGCTTCCCATTCACCACTTCCTACCGAAAAAGAATCGCTTCATCTTCAATGAACTCTTCCTCGTTGGCAGAAACCTCTTCTTCAAAAAATATTGTTTCGTCCTCAGAATCCATGTTTCTGGGTTAAGGAAAAAATTTATATTATTATTTTAGCACACACTGGGAATTTTGTTAGCGCAGGTATTTTTTTTCTTCAAGATCTCGTCTTGGGTTGTAACAATAATTATGAATAAGTATCATTCCTAGATAGTGTGATATCGTCGCTGATTTTTGCCCTTCTTTTCTTTTTATTTAAAATAAAATCAAAGAGATAATTACCATTTTTCCATTTCATACACTGATAAAAGTTTAGACACAATATTGAACATTTTGAGGATAACATGTAAATGCATAACAGTGAAAAAGTCTAAACCTTCGATTTTTTCAAATCACTCAAAGCTCTGGATCGCATGTGGGGTTGCAACTGTCAATACTATCATTAACCCCAAAATAAAATCATCTGCTCGATTTGCAAAACTTTTGCAATTTTTTCTAGGATAGAAAATTCCAAAAATTAGTTTCTTCGAAATTGCATAACGTTCCGGACGGCGTACGAGGCTGCAAATTCGTAAATGCGTAACAATACATCTTCTGAGTATTTACAACCAAATTCAGAACTTTTGCAATTATTATGAGACCGCCTTTCTCAAAAAAAAGGAGCACCGATAAACAAAGGTATAAATAAAGATATTCCGGTCAACGAAAATGGTTGCAAATTTAAACAACTTTTCAGGACACTTTTCTGATGTATGTTTTAAGTTTGCAGAACTTTTGAAATTTTATCGGTTAGTTTATTAGAAAATAACATTAACATCTAATTTAAAACAATGTTCCGTACCTTTAAATTGGTTGCAAATCTGGTACGTCGTATAAAATAATTCATTTAGCGCTACTACAAGTTTGCAACACTTTTGGAATTTTTTTGGCGAAAATGCAGACAAATTCCATTTATCTGCAATTTTAACAATGTTCCGGATTTCGAAGAAGGTTGCAAATGTAGATTTATTGTTTTCTCGGTGTACCAATAGGTTCACCAAAGTTTTAAAACTTTCGGAATTATTGTTAAATCTTATTTTTTTAATGTCTAAAATGACGGCTACATTGAAAAATCATACTTGACGTCGACTGTTATTTTGGCATCAAATGTTAGGCCACTTGAATGGAAAAAGGTGTTTAATGTGTTCATAATATGGGATGCTGGTCCCTAAAAAGTTTTACGAGGGCAATTCAGATTGTGAATGATTGCGTACGATAAAAATAATCCGACATCGTTCATAAAAGGAACGAAGTAGCGGATAACAGACAAGTTGGAGCTAATTCAAACGACGTATGCGGCCCTATGTAAAATGAATAAATCAATTTATTTTATTACCTTTATTCACGGCTTTACCCGTAAGTTCTTTAATATGATGTAAAAGCAAGATTTTTGAAAGCTATGAGGAACCGAAAGTGCAAATAAGATTAAAGGAGTATCCACACACATCAGGGACGTGCCCGGGAAGTTCGATTTTTGCTCCGGCCCGGACACGGACATGTGTGAACGAGTTCGTATAAAATGTACGCACCGATATTTTTTGAACCTCTGACGGAACACTAATATGTGTGGATACTCCTTTACTCATTCACACATGTCCGTGTCCGGGCAGGGGCTCGTTCACACATGACAGAACACGGCCCTGTGACGTCCCGGGCCCGGCCCTGATGTGTGGATACTCCTTAAAGCTATTAAGACGGACGGAAGCAATGCATTTAAGAGGATAGCGAAAGGTGGAGCTGAAAGAGCCAAGAGAACGCTCTGTGAGATAGCAGAATTCCTTAGGCTGATAATGAAACTACCAAAACTAACTAACTACTACTACTACTAGAAAGAGTGTGAGCGTACAGTGCCTCGATTTGACATTGTGCGTGCGTTCCTGTTGCAGGCTAGGAGCAGCCGAGTTTAATTTTTGGAGGTGACTATTTTCACCTTAAAACATGAAACCAGAAATTAATTCACCGGGAAAAGAACTATATTGACACCAGAAAAATGTTATATCGACACCAGAATTTTGAAAATAATTAATTTATAGTTATAAAAGTTGTTATTTCTTGTTTCTCTGCTTTCTCGGTTCTGATCAAATAATAATAATTCAAACCCGAGTCGGATTTCGTACGAAACGCCGTAAATAATTGAAATTGAATTGAATTTTTACTTCAATTCAATTTGATTATTGATTTATTAATTAATTAATAATTTAAATAATTGAATTTTTACTTCATTTACAAAAAAAAACAAATAAAATAAAACAATTATTAAAAATGAGATGATTCGATTCCAAGCGAATGTTCCGGTTCCGTCCGTTCCGACTGTTCCGGCATTTTAACAGGCCTTACTAGGCTAACTTCAGGTTATTGGGCAAGTTCTTTAACTTGCTCTTCCGGTGTCAACGTTGCGTTGTTGTGTTACGTCGCGTCGGCTTGAAAAAGTCAAATAAAAGTGTATTAAGGTGGAAATTGTGAACTTTCAGAATAAATCGCAGGTAAATTACTTTCACTATCGTCATTTGCTGTTAAAAGTGACAGAAATTAGCTAATTGAAAAATGAGGTTATGTTCAGATTTGAAAGTTGTTTTGATGACACTAAACATTTTTAAACGTTTGTTTTTGTTTATGAATATTGTGTTTTTTTATGATCCAGAAGCCGTGCCACTGCAAACACAACCAACGAGAGGAAAAATTTGGAAAAAATATTGGGCAGTACTGTGAGCGCGATAAGTACGGTCGAGGCAAGACCTTCTCAAGTACAGGCCTGGAAGTTGCCTACCTCACTAACACTAACGCAGCTGCTCGTAGTCCCAGAATCGGTCACTTTTGTTGGATTTATACGCCGTGATGTAAAGTTCGGAATATTTTTGCATTAGTTTGCCGTAAAAAGTCATAAAATAATATATTTAACCAGTTTTTATTGCAATAGGATTACCAGTGAATAGTGCTTCAGTGATTTAATTAAGAAAATTTAAAAAAATCGAGTGATTAAGTGTGTTTTAAGTGAGTTAATTGTGAAGGTGGCCAATTTTGTTTACATTCGCGGTGGTTTTTTCTTGTTTATTTAGGGGAAAAATGTTGAATTTGTGTAGTAATATAATAAAAAGTGCTTTTTGAGTGATTAAAGATTATTATAGAATAGTTATTAAAAACATAAGTGCAGAAAAATGTGAAGGAAAAGTGAAAAAGTTATTGTTATGTATGTTGTGTGGTGGTACTTGCACTTAATGTGTTTAATAACTATTCTATAATAATCTTTAATCACTCAAAAAGCACTTTTTATTATATTACTACACAAATTCAACATTTTTCCCCTAAATAAACAAGAAAAAACCACCGCGAATGTAAACAAAATTGGCCACCTTCACAATTAACTCACTTAAAACACACTTAATCACTCGATTTTTTTAAATTTTCTTAATTAAATCACTGAAGCACTATTCACTGGTAATCCTATTGCAATAAAAACTGGTTAAATATATTATTTTATGACTTTTTACGGCAAAATATCCCGAACTTTTACCTCCTCCATATAATATCTTCCGATTTGACAGATAATGGGTCTATTACCAACACAAACACAAACTCTGCTTCCAGGCCTGTACTTACGAGGGGCTTGGTCGAGGTAACAAACCTGTCAACACACACCAAACGGATGACGATTGTTTTCTGCTCAACATTACTGTGATTGAAACTCGCAACAACATTCGAAAAAAATGCCACCTGTTTGCCGTCAAATTCAATTGCTATAACTTAGTATTGAATGAAATGTACAAACATAACAAAAACGTTTTATTATTCAAATTGATGTTAATTTGTATATATTTCTTTGCTTATCCAGTGATTTTATTTCGTTTCAAATTTTATTTTTTCTTCAATTTTTACATTTACGGCGACAGTCAAAAATTTACACCGAGTGACGTTGAAAATAACATGAGAGCCGGCGCAAACAATTTAGTACACATGGGCGCACGCTCGACGGCTCTCAATTTTTAACAGAAGGTAACAACACTGGAAAATCTGATCAAAATGTGGAACGAAGGTTTGGAGGTGCGCGTCACAACACAGTCGGACCGAGTGACTGTTCCAGCCAAAAGAGCAATTTCAAAAGTTGAGACGACACGTCGATTCCAAATTTTGAACAGATTGAAGGACATTGTTTTATTGCCGCAAAACATAACTATAAATCATCTTGCTCAATTGTAGGCAATCGAGAGAACGTGGAAGGCTAACAAACATGTTGAGCTGGGCGGAACAGATTTCCAACGAATCGACGACTTACAGAAAAGCACTATAACCATCAACGATGTTGTAATACCGGAGAAAATAATTACACCAGGAAAACCTAGGAGAGCTAACGATACGTATATTGGGAAACGAAAAGCCACCGCAATTTTTGATCAGGCGTACCATGTTTCTGCCTATTGCAGGCTAGGAGCGGGCGAGTTTAATTTTTGCTCGGGTGATTGGCTACTCAAGTGGAGGAAAAACGTGTCATCTGTGGCAGCCTGAGTCGGGATGAAACGTTCTCTACAAAACTTTATCTCGATAGTAACAGTCTTAATTAAAGGGGTAAAAGTTAACCACTGCAATCAAACGTATATATCTATGTTTATCAAAAGTTTATGTACTACCTGGACTTGAGGATTCCAGCCAATCTCCCATGGTCACTAGTCACAATAAAAGGCATCTTGACACCCTGGAAATGACCAAAAATGAGGATGCACAAATTAAAGCCGAAGAACCAATAAAAAGGGTAAGCTGCTCCACATGTCACAACAGACCATGGAAACGAAGAACAAAATGGCACTTGGGAGTTTGTGAAACGTCCTGAAAACAAGAATAGAGTGGAGTCCAAATTGGTGAAAGTTGAAAAGCATGCCTTGTTGCAAAAATATAAAGTCAAGTTCAAGACCTAGATTATACAGACATGTACAATTATAGCAAATGCAGGCTCAATCAGGTTAACTTTACCAATCTCTGTGGAGACGAATCTTTTCGGGAATCATATCGATATATTGGGCCTTATTGTTGAATCCGCCGGCAGGGAAGTGAATGCGGATTGGACAGGTTCTGATTTTTGAATCCCCCCGTGGGAAAGTGAATGAGAATTTCACAGCCAAAAGTGGAAGTTAAACTAATAAACTAGTTGTTTGGAGTTGTGAATCCAATGCGAACTGTCCATTCGATTGTCATTTGAATTTTGAAAATGAAATATGTATGTCAATTCATATAGCAGTTGCGCCCGGCGGATTGAACAATCGCAGCGACAAGTGAAAGTGAAACTCTTTAGGGGCGGGAATCGCAAATCCGCCGGATTCAACAATCAGGCCCATTGTAATTTGAACATTGAATTATACGCGGTCATTTTTATGGAACAGCCGGTTGGGATCGTGGAAGGGAAAGTTCTGTAAGCTGAACAGGTTAGCCTACTAACGGCCTAAAGAAATCTAAAAGACTATAAAACGAGAAATTGAGCAACTCACTCAATCAGTTAAACTATAAATTAGAGATGCGCCGAATATGGGTTCAACCGAATACGAATATTCGGTCAAAAATGTACCGAACATTCGGCCGAATTATTCGGTTCATTTTTGAGCTTTGTGGAAATGTAGTTTGATAGCGATGAAGGAAGAGGAATTTAAGGCTGCTAGTAAGAGAACCACAAGGGATAAATCAAATCCCGCTGTCCGGCTTGACGTAACCGAACATTTCATTTTTTCTTAACAATTTAATAGATTTATTTCTCTTCAGATTTAGACAATATTTCAGGAACGAGGCAATGTTTGTATTTCTTCTTGAATAATTTTGAGGGAGAACCCTTGGTAATAAAATTTCCTTCGATGTCTGAAGAGATGGTGGACCTAAACCATACAGCATCAGTGAACATTCCGTCCATTTTCTAGTAAACTCTGCTTTACTTTGGCTATATTTTACGCCCTTTGATATCTCCTGGTTTTTCTCCATAAAGGCAACATGACAATCAAATTGTCTCCTCCTTGTCATTTTAACTCGAGAAGATAAGAATAATTTTAAATCACCAAAATTTTTTAAACAAAAACAAGTTCCTACCCTTCGTCTCTTTTTATTTAAAAAAATGGTCGCGTCACAAAAAATTTTCCGTGACAATAAGTGACATGAGAAATGCAAATATAAATGACTTCGGGAATGCCACACTCTCACTTTTGTGACAATTGTCACTAAGGTGCTTATGAGAATACGAAGGTCACATGGTTTGTGAAGTTCAGCTGGTTTGTCACATTTTCCGATAGATGACGTGACTATGGGGATAGAGGCCTGTTTGTATTGTAATTGAGCATATAAATTTATTTAATTTTGGATTTTTTAAATGAATTATGGTTACACAATGTAGTGTTTGTTTTATTTACAAATACTACCTATGTACGGTTCGAGAATCAAGCCTCTTTAACATAATGTAAATCTTAAATTAATACTATTTAAATATTCGGTAATTATTCGGCGAACTAACCGAATATTCGGCCGAATACGAACATAAAAAAATACGCCGAACACGCCGAATACGAATATTCGGCGCATCTCTACTATAAATTATTTTCGCAAGATCACTGCATTGTAACAAACGGTGTATGCGGTTAACCTACTGTTGAAACTAGTAGCGAGGAGAAGTATTAATGTCTAATAGCCCATCAATCAACATATTTTGAAGTGCGAGATTTAGGTTTTCCTTCGACTTGTGTTGGATTGCTAGTCCAAATACTACATTCATTCGAAGCAACTAAATAAATATCAAATGAAAATTGCAAATGGATATTCTACTGTGAAGGCGAAGTTGATTGGTATATTGATGAACTGCGATTTCATATATGACAACTCTGTAAATGATGTAATTCGTCCTAAATGGCAGACAAGCCTTAGTTAGGTGTAGGGGTGCCTCCAGTACCAACCAGAGGTCCAATTCATGTTTTGGTACGCTGTCTTGATGCCACAGCACGTGTACCTCAAGTTTGGGGGTTGTTAAACTGACTGTGGTGGATGTTTAAAGCCATTCTTCTGTGGAGTTTAGGAAACTTAGCAGTGCCCCGACCGTAGTCTGGATATCTCTTTTAAGTTTCCCAGAATGCAGCTCCTTGTGTGCTCTACTTGGCTTTGGCTAGAGTCACACAGGAAATGAACGAGTATTACCATTTTGTTCGTTTCATGCAGCTAGGGTGAGAAGCTTTATGCTGCAGGTGTGTCGTAGGTGGTTTAATAAGCTTTATTATGCAGGTGTGTGTCTTGGATGTCTGGAAAAGCTTTATGGCACAGGTCTGTGTCTTGGGTGGCTGAATTAGTTTTATGGTGCTGGTGGGTGCCTTGGCTGCGATGCAGCGTGTTTTGACTGAACTGTTGCGGGGCCTGGGACAGAGACTGAGCTCTTGCCGGACCACAGAAAGATACTGCATGAGGCCAAGTGTTTAATGTAAAGGTCGGGAGGGAGAAAGTGTAAAAGCACATTGAGCGCGTTCGAGCGCAATTATCACGGCCCTGTTGCCCTTATTGTTGCCGACCGGTTGTTTACATACACATACCATCTTCGGCTTAGGACTCCATCTCAAGCCGAAGGTGTTATTACAGGGATCGAAAGCTATACGGGCTTTCGTTAACCTTTTCTCGATATTTGATTTCCTGTTTGAGTTTTGGGCCCAGGATTAGACCTAGAAATTTCACCCTAGAACAAAGGATGAGGGTATGTTCATTCAACTTGGGGAGATTGAATAGCATTAACTCAGCTTTGCCAAGGAGATTGCCGGACCGCACTCTGCTGCCCAGATTTGAAAACATTCCATGGTATTTATCGTTACCAATCACACTAAGGGAGTGACCACCCCTCCTTTTGCTGTACCTTTGTTTTCGTATTTGTTTACCATCTTGGTTCCAAAATTTGCTTGGATGATTCTGAAAGTCTCTTGAACCGATTAGTTACGTTCATTGTTACAGACAGCTTCTACGTCTAAAAAGGCTACCACGGTGTATTGTTTTGTAATGTAGGGTCCTTCCTATAGTTCGTATCACCTCGCGCAAAGCTGTCTTAGCGGATCTACACTCTGAGATAGGGATGTTGATTTTACAGAATGGCGGATATGAGAGTCGATGACCCTTTCCAATGCCTTCAGTATGAAGGACGTTGGGGTTTATCGACCTATTGGATTCGGATTTGAGGCATTTTCTTCCCGTCTTTGAGAAGAAGACGACTAGCGTCCACTCCCACAATCACGGCCGTAACTGAGTTATACGCAGCCCTTCAACGTGGCATTACTAACTAGAGTAATATCTACAGCATGAATGGGCCGAGAGCTCTGAAGGGGGGAAGTTATTCATCATTTTTTTCTCACTTTAATCTATTTCCGCGTTGACTGCTGTAAGTGCACTAGTGATAAATAAACAGTAGCAATCACGAAATAGTTTTTTCTATTAAATAACAGCGTCAGCAAACTCAAATGAATTTCTCATTCATAGACAATATAAAATCAATTTCACAATTTAATATTAGGTCAATAAATCATCGTAAGGAATTAGTTTTGAAGTACGCATCCTTTGATTTTAAAATTAAATGAAATTATGGATGCTCAAATTCACTCCACTCATTATGGCTGCTCTCTGTGATGGAAATACACTCTGTATTAAGTAGTTCCGCCACTGAATATTTAATTATTATTTAAATATTGGTGTAAGTGTGCTCGACTCATTTCGAGTGCCAGGAGTGGCCCTTTTCCCGGATTTGCAATTACGAAATGCTAAATTTTATTTAAACATCACTGATTTTTGTTGTATCAAGAGGAAAAAGGGATTTTTATTAAAAGAACGAAATTCTACTTACATATTATTTTTCCGTTTGATCTACGTAGGCAACTCCTTTTGTTCATATGTAATACATAGTATATTGCCCTTTTGTGGTTTTGTACAGCAGTAAAGCAACTTCATGGCTGTTGAAGCTGTGGAAGTTTCGTACAAAGTCTGTAAATAATTGATTAAATCCGATGCCCCCAGGAATTTCGAGCAAATGTTATTTCAGGAAATTCCAGTTGCACATTTAGCTCCAAAACCAGGTGCTTTGTGACTTAGCTACGAGAATGTTGGAGATTCCCTCTTATGGGGCGGCGTCCATGCCTTTATTGCTCACTTGTTTTTCACCAATGCTGCTGCCTTACGTAACGAATTGCCCTTGGCCACAAAATGCCCGAAATCTGGTATCAGATATGCAATCGAAGAACTTTATTTGGGCTCGTGCGATAATTGGTTGCTGGCAAAAGGTATCGAGTTATGATACGTATCCTTGATACGCTTTAAAAGGGACATGTTAGGAGGGTGACCGCAAAACTTTTCCTACTCAGTTTCCCCACATATACTGTATAATTTACTGTTCCAAATTTTGGGCTGCTGCTGCTGGTGGTGTAGAGTATTCATGTTGCCGTGTAAGGTATTGGGTGATAGTTTTTTAGGACCGTTTTAAACCACATACGAGAGCCCGATACTACTCTAGTACGACGGTAGATTCAGGAGCAGAATGGTGTATGAATGTCTAGTTTTGGCCAAAATTATGTAAACGGCTTTTATTTATTTCCCTAAAGTGAGTGCTAATGCTGTGTAAAAAGCTGTTTTATGGATTAACGGAGTCCTCGTTTTGGGGTAGTTTATGACCCTTTGCTGCTACTCGCACCACCATAAAGGTGGAAGGTGCATGCAAAACTTTTAGGTATTTAGACAGGAAAAGGCTACGGTGTCATGTTTTCCCGTTTTTCCTGTTAAAAATGAAATTGTTTTGTGGTTGGACAATTTGTATATGTTTAAATAGTAGCAAAAGATAAATTAAGTTGAACTTTTTTATTCATTGCTTGACTCTTGTTACAAATCTCTAAATCCTTAAACAGTAACAAGAACTTAAACTGCTATGATGAATAGCTTTAATCGAACCGATTATGAAGGAACTTTCATTTGTGTAAGTCTAAGCTCAGAAGGAAGTCTTACGTGTCCTGTTGCAATGTCTAGTAGTAAGCTTAGATCGTAGAATAGGTGAAGGAGAGGATAGGTTAAGGGGAGCCTAGAGGGTGCAAAAGGAAGAAGTATATTAAGTAGAAAATAGTCTTTTTGGAAAAAATTTCTACAAACGAGCTGTTCTGTTTATAAATGAATTCCACCGGGTGCGAAAGGGCTGCAGATTTTGCGAATGAACCCAGCGGGTTAGTATTGCTTTGCGGGAAAATCACCAGGTACGACCAAATTGAAGCAGTTTTGGAGGCCCGCCTCAAATAAACGAGTTAAATTCAAGGAGGGGGCAAGTGTAGGATTTGTAGCTTTTTGGCTTGGGCCGACGGCTGAAAGAGGAATTTGCAGCCCCCAGGGCTTTAGAATGCTTGTTTAGCAATTTACAATATAGGGTTATTCCAAAGGAGGCGAAATGTGTGAACCCCAGTGGAACAGAGAGGAAAAAGGATGCAAGAGATCTGGTCCTCTGGGAAGGGGTAGGGTGTTAGGCTGACAACCTGGCCTCACGTAAAACTAAACTATGAGGAGAACTCAAAATTCGAACGGAACAGGGCAGAACTCACCACGAAGAACTGGGCGAGGATTAAGAACAAGAGAAAGAACTGATGAAATGAAGGTAGCCACTTGGAATGTTAGATCATTAAACAGACCAGGTTAACTACAAGAAATGATACCAAAGCTAGAAAAATACAAAGTGGATATAGTGGAGATAGTGTAGGAGGCACTGGTTTGATGATCGAAGGAGGAACTGGTTTGATGATCAATGCAAGAGAAGCATTGAAATAAAAAACCAAGCAAGACAGGTGTACCTAGAAAGAATGACCAGAGGAAATCACGAGAAATATGTAGCAGCACGAAGAGACACGAAAAAGTTATTAAGGAAGAAAAAACGTGACTACTTCAGAAATAGAATAAGTGCGATTAAGCAAAGCTACAGTAATAAAGACGCTAGGAGTTTCTACAAAGAAGGCAACATGATTAAGAAAGGTTATAAACCCACCTGCAGCATGGTAAGAAGAGAAGGTGGTACTATAGCTAGTAGTATCGAGGACATACTCGAGGTGTGGGAGAAATACTTTAGAGACTTCTTCAAAGAAAACATAAACCTAACACAGGGAGAAACAGACAACCGTAGTACAGATGACCCAGAAAACGATACGCCAGATCCTACAATAGAAGAAGTTAAAAATGCCATAGCGGAACTGAAAAATCATAAGGCTCCAGGTCCAGATGGCATACCCCCGGAAATCTTAAAAAATGGCGGGGAGAAATTATGCCATGTCTTACATAGCCTCATCGTAAAACTATGGAGAAGCAGCAAGATGCCAGAAGAACAGCTTTTAGACACAATAGTCCCAGTCCATAAAAAAGGTGAATTGATGAGCTGCAAAAACTACAGACCAATATCTTTGTTGAACACAGCCTACAAAGTGCTTTCACATATTTTATTTAATAGACCACATTTGGAAGATAAAGTAGTTGATTACCAAGCAGGATTTAGAACAAATAGATCGACAACAGACCAGATTTTCATAATGAGACAAATACTTGAAAAAGAAAGAAGAAAGCATTGATATTCATCTTCTTTTTGTAGACTATAGAAATGCTTACGACCTGCTGAATAAAAGAGAGTTGTGGAAGAAGATCGTGAAATTGGTTTCCCGAAAAAATTAATAGACCTATCGCTCATTCCATGTCAAACCGTACACTAAATTTTAATTGATCATCCCGATTTTTTTTAAATTTTGCAGACGCATTCTACACATGAAATAATGGGACCCATATTTTGGGAAAAAAAATTGCGATTTTTTTTTCAGAAGATATGCACGGTTGTAAATTGCAAAAAATTTCAAAAAACGTCGCGCGGCCGACCATTCAAATTACTGTATCTTCGAAACCATTAGTCGTACAAAAAATTATACAGGTCGATTTTGAAGATCTTGAGTCACTCTATGTAGTGGTGTATTTAAAATTGGCGTTTGATATTAATAAATTGTTATTATTTGTCTATAAAATTTCCTTAACATTTTTCATCATCAACTCATCAACTTAAAGTTTTGGAAAACATATCGTCGTATTCCTGCTTCAATTCTAAAGAAACAGTGAAAATTTGAAAATGGAACTCAAACGGGGTCATATTTTAAAAATTCTCTGTCTATCAATGTATTACATTTTTCTCGCTGTTGACCTAATTTTCTGGAGCCTTTCACACATAATTAAGAATCCGCCAACTGTGGATTGTTTTCTTCAGCAACGCAATGGGTGTCCTGCTTGTGATAATCTCATACAAAAATGAACAGACATTTTTAAAGAAAATTTGGTGATTATTAAGAAAAGTTTAACTATCTCATTTATTGACTGATTCTAATGTTGCAATTTTTTGAATCAGAAAAAAAATGAATTGCGACCAGAAGAATGTTTGGTCATTTGCGATTTTTCCGAAAATTACCCATTTGTTCTACAGGATGCAATTCAAGGCGTGCACGGGAATAATGACCAAGTAACGATCCACCCTTTCGCAATTATAAAGATAACGGGAAAACATAATTTCTTAATTTCATTGAAATCTCAGACTGTTGGAAAAACTCCAATGGTCCACTTATTTTAGCGTGGTATTATTACTTTTTAAAGAAAAAGATTGGGTTCTTTTAGAAAAATATTTTACTTTTCACACGGAACGAGTGCTCAATACAAAAACAAAAAAAATTCGTGTCTCTGTTATCACAAAGATGATTTTGATGTAAGTGCAGAATGCACCTTTTCGCCACGTCGCACAGTGGTCACTTTTGTCGATCTGAGCGAGCGAAATTATTTTATCTGATAAAACATATAATTAACGCTTGGAAAACTTTACGAAAAACAGAAGACTAGTTTAAGTAAATAGTTTGTAAATATTGAAGGATATATTGCTGAAAATACTTAAAACTGCGTTAGTTTTATTATCCACTTTCTTTTCATTGTGCAAAACGTTAAATACGGCTTCTCGTTGTGCTCCGTACTTCAAATCTAAAAACGTACATAACATCTAAAGCTGCGAAAAATTGCAGCTAATTTTAATCTAAAACAATTATTAAAAAGTCATTTGACAACTTTATCTAAGTACCTCGACCAATACACGCCAATAAGAAAAGTTTTACTTTATCAAATTTAACATAATATTAAAAAAAATAAGTAATTTGTAAAAGCACTTTTTGAAGCTATAAATCTTTACTAATGGTCAACAAATTCCTATTATTTTTAGACTATAAATTGCTTACTTACTTATTTTTATAGGATCTATAGTGAAAAAAAGGCTCTATTCAGCGTACAATCAATTGTTAAAGTGAAGATGACAGCGAGCCATGGTAAGTGCGCGCATGTCAAGACTGACGTTTATTGTAGCCTTACATGACTCCCCGTTCGATGTTAAAAAGTTTTAATTTTTAGATTTATTACTCCCAGTTATTCAAGCTTATTTTTATGTACTAAAAAGCTTCAAAATGTACAATTGAATTTTTTACTTTTGCTCACTCAGATTGGCAAAAGTGACCACTGTGCGTCGTCGCATGGAAAAGGACCTTGTGTTATTTATTTTCCGTTGTACCCACTGTCCCTGTTAACGTATTCTGCGTGTACACACTCTTTTAAAGAATTTTTTAAATATGACCCCGTTTGAGTTCCATTTTCAAATTTTTACTGTTTCTTTGGAATTGAAGTAGGAACACGATGATATTTTTTCCAAAACTTTAAGTTGGTGAGTTGATGATGAAAATTGCTAATGAAATTTGATAGACAAATAATAACAATTTATTAATATCAAACGCCAATTTGAAATATACCACTACATAGAGGGACTCAAGATCTTCAAAATCGACCTATATAATTTTTTTGTACATCCAGTGAATTTGTGTATAAAAGAGCCCCTAGTTGGAAAGTTTTGGGGTAGTTTTGATTTCCTCGGTTTCTTATGTATTTTGGGGTGCTGAATCCGAATCCGAGGTTTGCTGACAAAATTTCGTGGCGGAACATTGAGAAAACTGCAAAAATGTGAAAAAATTCGGACTTTTTCGCTGTTTTTCGCTTATAAATCGGAAACTATCAACTTTTCGTCAATAACATTTATATACTAAATGAAAGAGCACAAAATTTCCTACAAATGGAGAATGATCTCAAAACGATACCGGCGTATATAATTTTACTCGTTATGTAAAATATACAACAAAATTATCCAAAACAATGAGAAAAAATGGGACAATGACAACCATCAATAATACAGGGTATTTTATGGAGAAAAAGGTGTTTTTAGTTGATATTTTAGTTAAAAAAACCAAACCAGGATGGCCTTTAGTGCCACTTCCATCATTCTCCACACATGATTTTGATGACTCATTACTCTGGAAGTTGATAGGGTAGAACCTTGACTTTTATAGTTTTAGATAGGTGGGAGTATTCTGCGTACACTGATACCCTACTCATGAAAATAGGTCATAGGATTATAAAAATACAGGGTGATATGTAAAACTCTAAAGAAAAAACTTCAAAACGCCCTAGCGGCTAAACCGTTACGATTTCCAGCCCCCTCCCAAAAGAGTTTTTGTTCGTCCAACCAAAACCTATCAACAGGCGGCCGCTTTGTAAACTTAAATGATACACCCTGTATGATAGCGTTGTCAATTGGAAAATCAGGTTTTTACTGACTTAGAAAAATTAGGTAAATTTTCAACTACCGCTAGAACCAAAACGGTGGGTCGGATAGAGATACTTGAGTAGTGAGATTTGTAGGAAATTTTGTGCTCTTTCATTTAGTATATAAATGTTATTGACGAACAGTTGATAGTTTCCGATTTATAAGCGAAAAACAGCGAAAAAGTCCGAATTTTTTCATATTTTTGCAGTTTTCTCAATGTTCCGTCACAAAATTTTGTCAGCAAACCTCGGATTCGGATTCAGCACCCCAAAATACATAAGAAACCGAAGAAATCAAAACTACCCCAAAACTTTCCTGATCTAAACACTATTTTACTGGACGAAGATACAGTAATATGAATGGTCGGCCGCGCGACGTTTTTTGAAATTTCTTGCAATTTACAACCGTGCATATCTTCTGAAAAAAAATCGCAATTTTTTTCCCGAAATATGGGTCCCCTTATTTCATGTGTAGAATACGTCTGCAAAATTTAAAAAAAATCGGTATCATTAATTTTAATTTTTACCGAAAAACGTCTGGTTTGGTATGGAATGACCGCTATGCAGAATGACGACCAAAGATTATAAAACACAAGTGAGAATACGAGGATGCAACTCGATCAACTTCCCTCAAGAATCGGGTCTGCAACAAGGAGATGCGATCTCACCAATACTTTTTAACACTGCTCTGGAAGCAATAATGAGGGAAACACAGCTTAATCTTCACATCTTCACAAGGAGCATTCAGATACTAGCCTTCGCAGATGACATAGTTATAATTGGACGCAAAGCGGAAGATATAATGGAAACCTTTTCCAAAATTGTAGAAAGTTCAGCAAAGTTCAATCTACGAGTAAATGACACAAAAACAAAGTATATATGATCGTAACAAAACGAGGACAACGATTAGGGCGAAGTATCAGCCTTGACGATCATAGTGTGGAAATTGTAGAAAATTTTATCTATTTAGGGACAATGCTTACTGCAGAAAAAAAGATAAAGGACGACATCCATAGACGCATCGTGGCCGCAAATAAAACCTATTTTGGACTAGTCCCGGTCCTAAAAAACAAAGAAATTTCAAGACAATGCAAAGTCAGACTATATAAAACATTAATCCGCCCAGTTCTATGCTATGGGTCTGAGGCTTGGACATTGACCCAACAAACAGAAAATCAGCTTAAATTTTTCGAAAGGAAGATCTTAAGAAAAATATTTGGTCCTGTAAAGGTTAACCAGAACGAATGGCGCATTAAAATATAGCTACAATCTATGACGAAATAAAATATAGCTACATACATAAGACTGAATAGACTACGATGGCTCGGACACGTTGTACGAGCTTCAGAAGATAGATTGCTAGCCAGGATTTTTAATGGTAGACCATCAGCAAGAAGAAGAGTAGGGCGACCAAGAAATAGGTGGATGGATGACGTGCTAGCAGATATACGGAAACTTCGAATAACAAATTGGAAAGAGCTAGCAAGACGTAGAGATGACTGGAAGAGGAGACTTCAAGAAGAAGATAAAGATAGTGTAATTGACTTCCAGCTAAAGATAGTGTAGTTCTCTTCCAGCCAATCCCAAATTAGTCCAGTCAAATTAGGGTTTCACTTCGGAATGAGAGGTAATAAGCTGAAAATTTGTATGAACCTTTGTTTTGGCATTCTAAATTATGTGTCAAAAGTCTCATAAAATCTCGTAACCGCGTCTTGAGATATTAGAGGTCAAAGGTCACCAAAATCAGTTTTTCGGAAATATCTCGTAAATTATCGGCTTTACGTAAATTTTGGTTAAGTAAAGTTTGTTCATTAGATAAATCTGCATAAAAGTGTCCTATACCGAATTTACGTAGAACCAATAGTTTTCGAGATAATGTCCGAGGATACAACCGTTGAATATAAGTTCAACGATGATGACGCCGACCACATTTCATTATTTTCTTCTGAGATAATTGTAGATGAAGATGACAATATGCAAGAAGTGGAACTAGAAGAGATAGAGAGATAATCAAGAAGTTTTATCATAACTTGTAACCCATGGATTATGCCTACGGGAACACCGTGTAAAAAACGCCCCTTGCATTCTACCTCAGAGGTGGTGCGGAAACGAATGCAGCACGATGCCAAGACTTCTCAGCCCTTTATCTCGAAAACTATTGGTTCTACGTAAATTCGGTATAGGACACTTTTATGCAGATTTATCTAATAAACAAATTTTACTTAACCAAAATTTACGTAAAGCCGATAATTTACGAGATATTTCCGAAAAACTGATTTTGGTGGCCTTTGACCTTTACTATCTCAAGACGCGGACACGAGATTTTATGAGACTTTTGACACATAATTTAGAATGCCAAAACAAAGGTTCATACAAATTTTCAGCTTATTACCTCTCATTCCGAGGTTGACCCCTTTTTTTGCCTTATTTGACTGGACTAAATAGAATATGCAAGATAAGAGTAAGATTTCATAGGCTTATACCACTCCCAGCACATCAGCGCCGCCAACTCTTTCCTCGAAAGACCATTAGATTCGCTTTTTATAACCACCAGAACACCACTAAAATATTTTCCTCTTCGCCAAACGTAACTAGATATTCCACTAAATGAGAAATTCTTCATACTTAATGTTTGAAAGGTGCTGTTTAAGCGGAAATAATCAAACTAATTCAAAAAAATAATAGAATCGGCATTATTGCTTTGACCAATTATCATTAGCCGGCATTCTGAGGGTATACACGGCACTAATAACGCATCTTGTCGGCTTAACTAGTTAATCGGGTTACCAAAGTTCCACTAAGTTTGGGTCTTTACCCGGACGGACGGCACACCTCCCTGTTCACCTGGTAGTCTGGCACTGCCGGCGTCACAGCCCTTGTCAGCTGGTTAGCGGGATTCACCATTTGCAGGATGTTTAAAACTCCAACGAGGATATTTCCCGCTCACCCCAACGGTTGCCTCTGAACTCATACAACATCAAGAGTTCAAACGCGAGGTTCACTGGCACCTCTTCATGCACCCCGAGACTTCCCTTAACCTATCCTATCCTTTCTCTATTCTTCGAACTAAGCTTCCTACTAGGCATTGCACCATGACGTGAACCACGTTAATATAAATCGGGACACATGAGTTTAGACTTTCACTTATCCTTGACAATGTTCATGCTGCTAAAGCATTTCAACACCGGTGTTCGAATGTGGTAATATTAGTAATGAAATAGCAAAAGTGGCCAGCCAATTATTCAAATCGAGATACTCTTGATGCGTCTTGAAACTGCTGAACTTCATACGAGAATTTGTTGGTATTTTTGATTTCATTCCACTTCAGAATATGGATTTGACGCCACTGTTCATCAACTTTGGCAATAAACTCTTGGTTTTTATTTAAGTGAATCATTAGGTTAGAAGTAAATGATGTCGTATTATGTTTTAGTGCATGGCCAACACTAATTTTGTATACTTGTATACTTTCCTCTTACCATCAAAAAAAACCACTACGAATTTTTGTCACTAAAGGCAAGTCTAAACGGCCAGTTCTAGTGGAAAAACCACTAGGTTGGCAACGCTGCAGCACATGCACCAAGGAAAAGAGTTTCACAAAATGCCTAGCTACGATATGAAGATTGTGCCGGGGGATTTCAACGCGCACACATTTTAAGCAACAATAACGGGACTAGATTAATAGATTTTTTGTTATCTAAAGATGTAACCATATGTGGAACCTGGTTTGATCATAAGAATATTCCTAAAGTGACTTAGAGCTCCCGGTCATAGGAACATACGGTTTGCGCCATCTAGACCTTCGGTATTTCAACATTGAATAACTCTGACATGTTTTAGATGATTTTGGATCTTTTTCGGGCTTTCTGCCCGATGGTGGTTTTTGAGCATACTCCGCCCCAAACAGTGACGTTCTCGTCGTGCAGTCGTGTTTCGTGAATGACATGTGGGCTCTCTGTTTTCCAAATTCGATAGTTTTGTTTATTGACTCCGCCAGGCAGTGTAGCTCACTCAAGTTTAACTCCTCAGATCGGCGACGATACGACACATTGTTCTCGGTCGAGGTCAGTTCGAGATCGAGGGATATAACAGATTTAAGGTTACGAGCGGTTAGGATGTCGCAGGAGGGGGCGATGAACCCTATATTTGAGCTCTTGGATGATGTATAGGCCCCCATCCACGGTCAAGCAAACCATCAAATTTGTGGCCAACATCGAAAAAATTCTAAGTGTGCGTGTATAAAATACAAGTTTTCGAAGTTGGGCGCTGTTTGAAGAAAATATTCGTCTGGTTTAATATTTCCTTCAAACAGCTTAAATGTGTGTGTGGATTTTTTATGTGTGCATATGTTTTGTTTACAGGAATTGTTGCTCGGGATGTTTGAAGAAAGTTTCCCTCGTTGATGGCCAACAAAAGTCAAAGCATAAATGTGTGCGTTGTTTGTCGAAAATTGGTTTGATGATTTGTTTGACTGTGGATGGGGGCCTTATGAGTTCGGAAATACTAACTGCGAAAAATTGTTCCATAGTTGAGTTGCTCTATTCAGGAACAAATTCCTAGTCTGTGGATTGTGCGAAATTGAAGCAGAGGGAATCAGCCGATCGGGCCAATCTGGCGTTGTGGCTTATATATATATCGGTTTATATCGGTGCAAATTTGAAGGCATTCCTTGGGGAAAGGAAACATTCAAGAAAACACGGACATATTCTAAATTTTACTAACTTATTTATTCTAGATTTTGTAAACTTCTATTAAACATGCATTTTTCACTTTCAGAGAAATATCCTGCACGTACTGCAAATCGTCCATTTTCGTCTTGGTCCTAAATCCATACTTACGAAATATCCTACACAAAAATACTTTACTCATGAACGCGGCATATTTGAAGCCTACAAAAAAAACACAATTTTAGCTATTGAATAAAAAAATGAAGAACAACTCTTACCTATGCACATCCTGACTCCCTAAAGAAAAGGAACATACGCTAAGGATGAACCTTTGCTAAATTCTCAGGAAGAAAATGATCCGGATAAAACTCGTTGGCCTTTTCGCCCCAAATTTCTTTGTTTCGTCGCCCACTAAAAACGTTGATAAAAATTTGTGTCCCTTTTTGTATAGTTACTCCATTGTTTAGCTTAGTGCCCAGGGCACAGCCGGCATCAGCCTTAATGATTCGTTGAAAACCATATCTAAATATTTTATATCCTTGATGTTTTCGTATGATATTTCTGCATCTGGATCTGCTGGGAGATTGGCTGACAGTTCGTCGATTAATTTCTCTTGGTATTCTGGATACATTGCTAGACAGAGTAGTGTAAGAAAAATATGAGCTGATGATGTTTCAAATGACTGCAAAAGAATTTGAAGTTTATTGAAATTGATTGGCGTCACGAAAAACATAATGGAAAGAAGAATTAACGACATGGGCAAAAACCAAACCATTGCAAAATAATGTGACGCAGGCTTGGGTTAGAGGACACACAAATAACGAAAGTATCGAAAAGGTAATCCACGTCGCAATTGTAAGTAAGGCCACGTTCACTATAACTTTGGAACGGTAAGTCGGAGGGAAAAAAAGTTTAAATAAATGTTGTAGACATTTTTAAGAAGAACAATTTACTGATTTACACTTTTGTAAAAAACCATTTTTTCTGGGACAAAAACCGAAAAAACACTTTTTTGGAAACTTTGGCGCCACCTAGCTTCTGTATTTGAAGTTGTATAGCCTGACCTCTATGAAACAAATTGTAGGTAACAATGTCCTCTACATTTTTTGTTTAAACAACTTTTCTCTAAAATGCGTAGATTCAGAGAAAAACGCTTTTCAAAAACTTTAAGTTTTCCAAAAAACGTCCACTCGAAATTTCCCTCAAATTTAAAGTTCAGCTTCTTTTATGCTCCATTAACGATTTATGAAAATTCATCCTTCCAAGAATTTTTGGCCCATAAATATTACATCTGTTCTGTACTATAATCCATTTCACTTTTTCACTTTTTCAAAATCACAAAACAGATGATTTTTGACAACCAGCGGATGCACCCATGTGAACGAAGAGATGCGGACATGCAGCAAGCTTTTGCAGCCTCTCACCAAAATTTCCGAATACTACACGAAGGTAACCCGAAGTCGAGCTTTTGCCGTACGGCATGCAGCCCATGGGAACGCGGCCTAAGTAATAAGTTACACAAAGAAATCAGGCAGGCGGACAAAAGCGAAAAAGCTGCAATAGGGCGTGTGGACATCGAGGAGTCAAAGAGGGACTCGGAAGATGATTTCGCGTAGGCAAGGATAGGAGGTGTATATGTCTATAGTTGTTTAATGCAGAGGCGGCGCTTTCATAGGTGCGAATGGTGCACTTGCACGGGGCGTAATCAGACGGGGGCGCAATTTGGGGAATTAAGATTTTAAAAAAAAGTTTAAATCTTTGAAAAAAAAAGTGTTCCTCTGACTTAATTTTCATCTATTAAAGGAATTCATTTTTATTGCCACAATTTTATTATCTCGATCAAATTCTGCGGCGCAAGAAATTATACAAAACCCAATTTCTGTTCCTGTACTTTCCAATGCAAGAAAAAGCTAGATTTAAGCTTCGAGATTTCCATAAAATTTTACTCAAGAAATTTTACTCGAGATTTTACTCACATAGTGAAGGAATAGACCTTCGTCTTTGAGAATCAGAAGTAAAGATTCAGGAAAAAAATCCGCCAAGTGAAAGAAAAATCCCTCATTCATTTATACTTCGTTGGAGCGATGGGCCGCAATATGGAATACTGCACCGGGCGCAAGGAACGCAAGCGCCGGCCCTGGTTTAATGGTGCCTAGTTTCACTATGGATGAGTTCGTGGTAACGGTGGAAAGCTTGACTGCAGTCGTAAGTCGCCATAACCCTAAAAATAATAGCGGGATAATAGATAATCCTGCAGGAGAATACTAACTAGATAGGAAGCGCTGTCGAAATAGTCGCTCGCTTTACCGATCGAGGGCGAATGTGACGTCTCCGTGCCAAAGCGCCCAGAATTTCGAAGACTCCCACGGAGCGTCGATAATTTAGCCTAAAGGCAAGAAGCAACTGCCGGAATTCGGGGAGCTCCTTATGGAATATAGGCGGGCGAAAAGAGGACAAGAAATGTCATCCGGAAGAGTAAAACAGAACACTTTAATAGCCTGCGCAACAAAGCTGATAGTAGTCCTGGGGAAGGTGGTGCCTTCAGGATAGTCGCCTATTAAGGGGAAGCTGTCCCCAACGATTGCCCTGTAATGTTGCAAAGTTCTGTGCAGACTTTCACAGAATGCGAACACGGACAGCTACATACACTAAAGGTGAAGGTAAGGAAGGAATAAGTTGTGGAAACCACGGAAAGGATTGGCGATGAATAATCCCCTGGGCTGGACGGTATACCGAAGAGAGTGATGAAGCTGGTGGATTCGCCCAAATATTCACAGCGTGCCTGAGGGAAGGAGTTTTTCCTGAGAAATGGAAGCGTCAAAAGCTTATGGGCACTCCGAAGATGGGTAAGACCCCTGCTGACCCGTTGGCCTACAGACCAATATACCTCACACACAACATGGGAAATCTTCTCGAACGGGTGATATAGACCAGACCAATGTGCCAAGAACTGCTGCAACAAGCAGATGGTACATGGACTACAAGCAGTCAGGAGTCATTGAAACTTCTGCTCGATACCCACTTTCCGGACTCGACATCTCTCGCGGTATCCGCAGAATCAAGTTTTGGGAGCCCAATTAGTGAATATAATTTAGGTACTATTGACAGACTGATAAACAAGGATTTACTCCTATGGGCCATAGAAGGCTTTAAGGCTTATAAAACACCTAGACCGGACGGAATTTATCCTATTGAAATTCAGAAAGTCAGTGACCTAATTCTGGACTGGCTTGCAACCATCTACAGGAGTTCCCTTCTCCTAAGCTACATTCCAACATCCTGGCGGGTAGCGAAGGTGGCTTTCATTCTCCTACCACAATCCAAAGAACTTGAGACCTATATGTCTCACATCCTTTCTCCTCAAGATCCTCGAAAGACTTATGGAGATTCATATTAAGCAAAGCATTGATAGAGAACTGCTTTCTCCCTCGCAGCATGCCTACACGAAAGGTACATCGGTAGACACTGCTCTCCATTCCCTGGTAGCGGTCAAAATCCCTTGAATTCAAAGAGTTCACTTTGGCCGCTTTCTTAGATATTGAAGGTGCTTTCAACAATGTTGAATCTTCTGCGGTTACTCCAGCGTCTGGGTGTCGACGGGTGCTCCAGGTCCTGTATTGATCAGCTGCTGAAGTGCAGGCTAATAAAGACTGGCCTGGGCTCTCGGAAGAAGTCAGCCGGGTTGGAAGAGGCACACCGCAGGGTGGTGTCCTATCGCCGCTCCTTTGGAATATAACAGTCAACGAAGTGCTGATAACCCTAAGGGAGTCTGGCTGCACCACTATGGCCTATGCTGATGATATTGTGCTGGTGGTGACTGGCAAGTATATCTCAACAATAAGAGATATTATGCAACGAGCATTGGACACTCTTGTTCAATGGGCTACTACAAAGGGTCTAGGCGTTAACCCTGCTAAGACTGAAGTAGTGCTCTTCACAAGGAAGCATAGACTTCCCGATTTTCCTTCTCTAAGACTCTGCAATGAAAGACTGCAACTTAAGGATGATGCGAAATTTCTGGGTCTCATACTGGATAGAAACTAGAGAGTCCTTCCCGGGAATTCCCGCCCGGGATTTCCCGGGAAATTGAAAGAAAATGTATTTCCGGTTTCCCGGGAAAAAAACTAAATTTCCCGGGAAAAAATTTATTGTTTGAAATCGCAAATTTTCTTCTAAAAATCTTGAAAACACTAACTATTTCAAGGTTTTAAATTTAAAGTAAATCCTTGTTTTCTATATAAAACTACATAGTTGGAACCCGGTGCGCCTTGCACTCATCATATCGAAATAAAAGAAGTTGTAAGAAATATTTGGACAACGAAGATTTCCCATCCACTTAAGCGTTAAGGCGCTCAGGTTGAGCCATTGCCATTGGAACAGCACATCCCAGTTGCTTGATTTTAAAGCATGACAATTTTGGCACAAAGTATTCATTGGACCGGACCAATCACAACATTGAGGTGAATGCTCTAATAGTGGTATTTATTGTAATTGAATGCTTTCATCCTAAAATCTGACTGTTCTTAAAGCTCGAATGACGTCGGTCCACGACATTAACTAATAACAAACGTAAATAAAGACATTCATTGTTGGTGGGATGCACTGTATAAATCCGCCCTAAAGCATCCGTCGAGAAAATCAAAATTTTGTCAACTATCCTCTGCTTTTGTTTTGGGTCGCCTTTCTGAATTGTTGCAACACCCCACAAAAGCGTGCAGTTGTGATCGTGGTCTCACGGCGCAGGTAATTGATCAACAACACCCCTTTGGAATCCCAAAAGAACGTTTGCCATTTTACCACGGAGACCACCTGACTGCCACTGCCGGATCGATCGAAGCACGCAGTGCGGCCACTACACCCAGGCGCGAATTCCCTGAGACTCCCAGACTTTTCCCGCCAACCACACGGATTTAAAAAAATAGTGGAACTTACTTTTGAGACGACCCTAGTATATACACCCTTGTATTACATGTTAGTTTATAATGAAATATTTTTTTATGTTACGTTTTTTATATATTGCATAGTCATGCTATGTTTGTTGATTTCAAATAATTGTTTTTTATTATTATTTTTCTTATTACTATTTCATTATTATTTTTGAATTAAATTTACTTGTATCTTTTCTTAAATGAATTTTTCATTTATTTTTTAACAGTAATTGTTCCTCCTAATTCCTAATAGGTTTCATTTTTCCCGGGTTCCCGGGAATCCCCGGAAAAATGAACTTATTTTTCCCGTTTCCCGGGAACAAAAATAATCCGGGAAACGTGACTCTCTAATAGAAACTAACGTGGAGACCGAATCTTTTAGAGAGAGCCAATAAGGCCAAAACAGCTCTCTTCTTATGCCAAAGAACTATCGGAGTTAATTGGGCCTTAAACCCCGCATCGTCCACTGGTTGTATCTATACAGCCGTAATCAGACCTTTACTTATGCATGGCATACCGGAATGGTGGCCTGCATTACAGAAAATTACGTATCGGAAGATACTGGAAAGAGTCCAAAGAACAGCTGAGCTGTGTATTAGTGGTGCAATGAGAAGCACCCCAACAGTTGCGCTGGATGTCTTACTTCATCTTATCCCCTTGGACATACGTACATGCCGAGCAAATGACAGCCTGGACGGCTGCCAGGACAAAGGCTTCTCTTGGATGGACTCCATACTTATATGGTCACTCATCCATCCTTAGGAAGTTCGCCATCGCTGCGGACAACCTAGATTACACTACACCTACGTGGACCTTGGAGAAAGGTTTCGATACCATCATTCCGGCCAGAGATGACTGGACAGATGGTGTTATCCCAACTGGGTCATTATGTATCTATACAGATGGCTCAAAAATTGAGAACAGCATAGGTTGTGGTATCGTGGAGGCGTTGAATATAGATACCTCTCTTCGCTGACCCGACTATTGCAGCGTCTTCCAGGCGGAAGTCACTGCTATCTGGGAGGCTCTCGAATGGCTGAAGGTAAATAATATACCTCATAAGAATGTATGTATTCTATCGGATAGCCAGGCGGCCCTCAAGGCTCTTAATTCTGTCGTTACAACATCCACGACTTTTCTGAACTGCCGCAAGTCTCTGTGTGAGACTGCCACTCAGTTTTATATAACTCTGTGTTGAGTTCCTGGACACAGAGGGATTAGGGGAAACTGCAGGGCAGATGAGCTTGCTAGACAGGGAACTGAAGTGGAAAGGACACCCCACTTAACCCAGATGGGAATGCCCTTAGCCACCTATAAACTGGCTGCGAGAAATATCAGCTTAGCTCGAGCCAGGCTGAGATGGACCACAGCAACAGTGTGCCGCACTCCACACAATATGGCCGACTTTGGACGCAAAGCGTTCAAAATCTCTAGTTCAGTTGAACAAAAAAGAGATAAGCTATGCAGTGAAGGTGCTGACCGGTCACTGTCCCTTTGGCCCGCACGCCGAAAGATTGGGACTTCCCCACAACGACTTATGCAGAAGTTGTGGCAATGAGGATGAGGAAGAAACTGTGGAAAAGAGGGACCTTTCTTGGCTCACCTATCCTTGATGGATTGAGTGAGCTGCAAAACACTGGTGTTTTTGACGTCTGTCGCTTTATTAAAAGCTCCAAATGGCTTGAAATGGTCTGAACCTTGTCCCAACACTAGAATGGCATCACAATGGGCCCAATGGTGCGCCTAAGTGGGCTCCCTAGGGGGGGGACAGCCATTTCAACCTAACCTAACATAACCAGATTACTCCCAAGGCCGAGAGTGAAGGCGGCTTGTCCGAAAGGCAATTCGGCTTCAGGAAGGCTAGGTCGAAAACGGATGCTGTTAATATGGTGACTAGCTTAACGTTTGACGTGAAAAAATGCCATACGGGTATGCCTCTTTGTACGATAGACGGTACTATCATTGAGGGCAATGTCTGACAGATAGTAGAGAGTAGAGAGAAGAGTGAAAGAACTGACAACGCCAACACGCGGTATTGTTCCACTAGCTCCCCATTCAATACTACTGTCACAGAACGTTGTCTTTCATGACTTGTTCGATGGGTTTCCTCGGTTATTTTGCTTAGACATGATGTCAGGAGAAAGTGCAGGGGTTTTTATAGAAACAAGATAGACAAGAAATAAAAGGAAAGGCGAAGGACCATGCCGCTGAGTGGATTTGAACCACAGACCTCTGCGATTGTAGTAAGGAGCCTTAACCACTAGGCTACCAAGGCCGGGCTTTGAAGTGAAATAAATATTTTAATTTTGAAAAAAAAACTCAAAACAAACTAACCGTTGCCAAAAATGTAAGAGTAGTATTATCTAGTTCTTCTTTTGTTAAAAATCCGTTCTTTTCAAAGTCAAGTGCTTTATCATTCTTATTGTCCTTAAAATCTTTCTGTTCCTCTAGCTTTTGTTCAACTTTACCGACGATAATCTATCGAAATAATTTTTTTTAATTATACACTTATGGTAATATAAAATATGAGAATCAACTAGTGTTGAGCCGGACTTACACGAGGCAGTACATTTGTCCCTTACACGATGTAAATTGTACTGAGGCCTCAGTTTTTTTAAATGTCCCGGTTCAAAAATAATGTCGTACTTGTATATGAACGTGTATCGAGATAAAAGAAGCGAGGTGTGATTGTAAATTACTTAGTTGAGAGACATTTCTTCCTTCTTTTGCGGCAGTAAAATATCCAATTTGAACTGCGGCGAGGTGAGATTGTACACACGAACGGGAGAGACACTTTCTTATTTCTTTTGCGACTAGTGTTGAGCCGGACTTACACGAGGCAGTACATTTGTCCCTTACACGATGTAAATTGTACTGAGGCCTCAGTTTTTTTAAATGTCCCGGTTCAAAAATAATGTCCTACTTGTATATGAACGTGTATCGAGATAAAAGAAGCGAGGTGTGATTGTAAATTACTTAGTGGAGAGACATTTCTTCCTTCTTTTGCGGCAGTAAAATATCCACTTTGAACTGCGGCGAGGTGAGATTGTACACACGAACGGGAAAGACACTTTCTTATTTCTTTTGCGACAGTAAAATTTCAAATTGGAATGGAACTGCGGCGAGGTGAGATTGTAAACACGAACTGGAGAGACATTTCTCACTTCTTTTGCGGCAGTAAAATATCCACTTTAAACAGCCGTGGTGAGATTGTAAATACGAACTGGATGGAGAGATATTTCTTACATTTTTCGACGGAGTGAGGTTTTGCCCTGAAGAGACAATTCTTATATTTTTCGAGGGAGTGAGGTTTTGTCATGAAGGGATAATTCTTACATTTTTCGAGGGAGTGAGGTTTTGCCCTGAAGAGACAATTCTTATATTTTTCGAGGGAGTGAGGTTTTGTCATGAAGAGATAATTCTTACATTTTTCGAGGGAGTGAGGTCTTGTCATGAAGAGACAATTCTTACATTTTTCGAGGGAGTGAGGTTTTGTCATGAAGAGACAATTCTTACATTTTTTGAGGGAGTGAGGTTTTGTCATGAAGAGACAATTCTTACATTTTTTGAGGGAGTGAGGTTTTATCATGAAGCGACAATTCTAACATTTTTCGAGGAATGAGGTTTTGTCCTGAAGAGATAATTCTTGCATTTTTTGAGGGAGTGAAATTTTGTGCTGGAGACACATTCCTTACTTCTAGCAGAATTTCCAACTTGAAATTAGGCGAGGTGGGATTGCAAAATATAAATATATGGCCGCGGACAACTAATTAGAAACAGTTTCATAAAATTGCATTTATACAGTTTTTATGTAGGAATCAAATTAAAGAATTCCCAGAATTTTTTTTAAATATATAATGATAGAAGGAAATCAATAACAATATAATAATTTCTAACAGGATTGCTACATAAAAACATAAAAAATGTATAATGCAATTTTTATGAAACTGTTTCTAATTAGTTGTCCGTGGCTGTACATTGTGGAGGCCTATATTTTTTACTTACTCTAAGGCAGTTTAATGAATATTAGAATTAAACTTGTAAAAATGCACTTCATTGTTATTTATTTTCTTTCTTTTTTTAATCTGCTTGTTTTTGTCATTTTGGCATTACAATAGCACCTCGCCTCATTTGAAGTATGACATTGTACTGGCTCAAAAGAAAAAAGAGGCACCTCTTACAAACTCATTTTATAATCGTGTCCTACCCAACACTATTTGCGACAGTAAAATTTCAAATTGGAACTGCGGCGAGGTGAGATTGTAAACATGAACTGGAGAGACATTTCTCACTTCTTTTGCCGCAGTAAAATATCCACTTTAAACAGCCGTGGTGAGATTGTAAATACGAACTGGATGGAGAGACATTTCTTACATTTTTCGACGGAGTGAGGTTTTGCCCTGAAGAGACAATTCTTATATTTTTCGAGGGAGTGAGGTTTTGTCATGAAGAGATAATTCTTACATTTTTCGAGGGAGTGAGGTTTTGTCATGAAGAGACAATTCTTACATTTTTTGAGGGAGTGAGGTTTTGTCATGAAGAGACGATTCTTACATTTTTCGAGGGAGTGAGGTTTTGTCATGAAGAGACAATTCTTACATTTTTTGAGGGAGTGAGGTTTTATCATGAAGCGACAATTCTAACATTTTTCGAGGAGTGAGGTTTTGTCCTGAAGAGATAATTCTTGCATTTTTTGAGGGAGTGATATTTTGTGCTGGAGACACATTCCTTACTTCTAGCAGAATTTCCAACTTGAAATTAGTCGAGGTGGGATTACAAAATATAAATATATGGCCGCGGACAACTAATTAGAAACAGTTTCATAAAATTGCATTTATACAGTTTTTATGTAGCAATCAAATTAAAGAATTCCCAGAATTTTTTTTAAATATATAATGATAGAAGGAAATCAATAACAATATAATAATTCCTAACAGGATTGCTACATAAAAACATAAAAAATGTATAATGCAATTTTTATGAAACTGTTTCTAATTAGTTGTCCGTGGCTGTACATTGTGGAGGCATATATTTTTTACTTACTCTAAGGCAGTTTAATGAATATTAGAATTAAACTTGTAAAAATGCACTTCATTGTTATTTATTTTTTTCTTTTTTTTAATCTGCTTGTTTTTGTCATTTTGGCATTACAATAGCACCTCGCCTCATTTGAAGTATGACATTGTACTGGCTCAAAAGAAAAAAGAGGCACCTCTTACAAACTCATTTTATAATCGTGTCCTACCCAACACTAGAATCAACCTTATTCAGAAGAAGCTTAAATATTAGATTATATTTCACTTGCAGCTTATGAAAATTTGTGAGTCTGTAAACCCATTCGATTAATAACCAAGGATGGGTCATTCGTTCCACACACAATTCTAATTGACTAAAAATATTGTTAATTTATTTAAAATTAATTTTTATCGTTGCTTTAAAGTACATAGTATACTAACCGCGTAACAGCCATCAATATATCAGCATGTTCTTTTTCAGTAAATTTCATATCCCTACTGCATATAGTTTCTAAATAAAATTTAGTTATTTAGTTATAATTCGTTAATTAATTTTGCAACTTACGCAATGCATTATTCAAAACAGATATTTTAATTGCATCTCTAATATCGAGAGGATTTTTCCCAGCTACTTCTTCAAAACGCTTACTAAGTTCACTGGCATTATTGTTAAAAATATCGAAAAACTTTAATAAAATATTATGGCTAAAACATGGGTTAAATAACCCTTTGTAATGCTGCCATTTATCATCTGAAATTAATCCAAAATTTTTTAACGAGAAAATGAAAAATTTATTAAATAACTCTTATATTTCGCTGTTAATATAGTATCGCCAAGAACACTTTTTATACTATCGAATAGTTCACTTTTATTTGAGCATTCTTTGGCATTAAGAATATCATACAGGGTTATTGGATCATCAACATATAGCATACAAATAGTACCAGTCCAGAAAGTTAATGGCGCCTTGTATTTTAATCTCAAATCGCATATGGTTCTCATTAATTCTATTTAAATTAAATATTTATTAATTTCCCTTTTATGGAAATTATTAATCATTTTATTTTACCCTCTGGACTCTTTATTTTCCATGCTATACCAACAAATGGTAGACCTAAAGGGCCACGGATTTTCCATGATAAAATATAAAATTTCCTTTGACACCACAAATAATAACTGAATGCAATTAAAATCACAAACAATATTAAAAACATTTTTACTGGAGCTAATTTGATATAGTATGTTCGCGCTTTTACTTCCTTTTATTTATATACATATAATAATATATGCAGTCTCATATTAGTAATCAATGATCAATGAATCAATGATGACACGGAATGGTCGATTCAGCATAGAGATCTGCAATAATTTATGGGTTGACCCGAAATTGATCTTGGTGCAAAAAGACCTGTGAAGTAGAATTGTCAATAAAACACGACTTTTTTGTGCCATAAAACCAAACAAATTTAATACTTTATTATTTGTTTTTGCTTGAAGATAAAAGCGTTCATTTTTTCCAAACTATGCTTTTTAATTTAACTTTTTGATGTAGGACGCAAATGGTTTTAGCAATTTTGAGAGCAACGAGATTTTAAATTATTCTTCATCGTAATGTAGTTCCTCAAACTTGAACGTTAGCGCTTAAAACTGCTACATAAGAATGTACTACTACTTTACATTACATTTCAAAAATATAATTAAAGAAATTAACTTGATCGAAATGAGTGGGACTGGTGAACACTCGAAAAGTGTACCAAGGATCAAATTTTCAGTCCATCAAAACTTTTCAGGAGATCTGCACTATTTGGAAGATTATTTTTTTGTTTAGCGGTAAAGACAGCGAGAAATTGGCGGTAATGCAACGATGGGTTTAAAATGGCCTTAAATTTCTTTAAATCTCAAGAATCAAAATTTACTGGTGTGAAAACGCCCAATCCAATGTCCAATTCTTGTTTTCAAAACAGCCATTCAATCAAGCTTTGTGCAACGATTCACGCGCAGCATAAAAGTTTTTGTAGATATGTGATAATTTTTTTTTCACTTAACTAATTTCAATAAACTAGCTTTGGATCAGCCTGCTGCAAAACCGCAAAAAAACTAGTATTGCCCCGGATATGTTTCACGTATTACTACAATGTTTTAGTTATTTTTGCCTTCTTTTTTGGTTTTCACAAAAAGCAAAATTTTTAAGAGCAATTCACTGCTCAACATTAATAGTTTCAATTCAGATATTGCATCAATAAAATTTAACCAATTATATTTACCACGGAATTTTTACAACAATAATAAAGTAAAGAAAAGAAAACAGATAACAATACCCGCGAAATTGTCATTCAGTTTGCGATATATAATTTTGCATACAATTTTCGTAATCAGTTTTCACCTTAAACACACCTTGATCTATTGAACACGATTCCGTTACTAAAATAAAGGCTAGTGATAGCTGCAAAAACAAAATTTTTCTAATTGGCAATATTATTTTTATAATAAAAATTTTGTAGCATTTTTATAAAAAAAATAATTTAATTACACCTGTTTCTTCGAAACAAGTTCATTGTGTGGACGGAATAAATAACAATGTGTCGTTTTTGTTATTGGATCTTCACCATGACTACTGCTACTAGGTACTACTTGCTAAAAAAATTTATTTCATTTAAATTTTTAACATCCAGATGGGTATCATCAATTTCTTGTTGACTTTCCGGGAATAACCTACTTAACATAGTAAAAAAATTAATTAGAAATAAAATCAGGGAGGATTAACAAGTTAAAGAGGCAGTCTATTTCATATGTACATAACTAAAATCATAACAAAAAATTCGCCGATATGGAAGGAGCCTTCGACGATACATCGAAGACTAAATCCAACAGCTAAATACTCGATCGCATGCAGCCAGGTGGTTACGATTTAACTCAAATTTGAAAAACGCGTTCCCTGAGCCCAAGCCAACGGCGCAAATTTCGATGAAATACCCATGCTCACGCACGCGTAAAGGGGGTATCTCATGTCCCTCAAGCTGGAAGAGCAAAGTCAGCAGAACACAAATGTAATAAAACCATAATTAGACGCTAATTAAATGCAAATTAAATGCACTAATGAAAAATTTCACGCTCCTTTTTTTCAAAAAAAAGCCACAATCATGTTCTGCCAGAAGTTAGCAGAACATAATTTGAAAAATGCATAAATAATCATATATTAAAATGTTCGTATAATTAAACGCTAATTAAATGAATTGATTAAAAAATTTACGCTCTTTTTTTTAAAAAAAAAACCACATGTTCTGCCAGCTTTCGATAAAGTTAGCAGAACATAATTTGAAACATGCATAAATAATCATGATATTTATATCAAAATGTTCGTATATTTAAATGCTAATTAAATGCACTAATTACAAATTTAACGCTTCTTAAAAAAAACCACATGCACTTCCTTCCTAGTTTCAAGATCTCACCCAATACATGTGCAAGTATTGTCGCTTTCTCTTGGATCCCGTATCATGATTGGATGAGAATTTTGACTCTTTAGAATGCATAAATATCGCATATAGTACATGCATGGACAAGTTATTATAAGTAGAAGTAGACAAGTATGGATGGGAAAAGTAACAACAAAACTACTTCCACTTGCTTTTACCAACTAGTAGTCGGTAAGTAACATTAGAGATAGGAGGATACTTGGAGAATACTAGTGTGGCTTAACGTGAGAAATTAGGTAATATTAGTGATGGTTTTTTTGTGGAACCGTTATTGTGTATAGAAATATTTTAGGGTATAGTTTGGTGCATCAGAAAAGCTCAAAAAAATATACTGTTAATAAGGCATTTTTCTGGGAAAAACGAAGAAATTTGCGAGGTCAAGATCGAGATCAAGAAGAAATTTGCGAGGTCAAGACCCATCGATTTGAACCGACATATCTTCTAAACGGAGTCTAACTAAAGTTTCTGTTTTTTATATCAAATTAAAGAATACACATTTACCTCAAAGATGAACCTAATTTCGTTGCTCTACGATAATTGGTCTAGGAGTAATTGAAGTTTAAGCAAATTTTAAAAAAATTCATTTCTTTTTTCGTAAACACCCTGTATTTTAGTGGATAGTGGGGATAGCCACCCTCTGTAGAACATTTTTTTTCTCCAAACAGATCCAGGAATCACCCCTGAAAATATTAGCCGCGTAGGCCAACAAAGGATTTATTAAACGTCTGATGACCTTTGCAAGTCGCGAATGAGTGGATATGAGTATTTTAAATCTTTAAAACGGCGATATCTCATGAATGGCAATTCGTACGGGAAAATGTATAATATCTTTTTTTGTAGATAATCGCTTAATCTACAAACTTTGTGAACACTGTTTTATGATAAGACATACCGTTTAAGAGAGATTTGCAAAAAACTGACATTTTGACCTTTTGACCTTGAATAAAAAAATGTCCTCCTGATCGATCGCGTGTCAGTCTCGACATTTTATGTAAAATGATGTTTTTAAGGTGTGTACCAATTTTCAGCAACACCATTTATCAATAAATTTCTGCTGTTTTTCGTCTATTTTGACTGGACTACAGACTACCAGGTGAACAACGATGTATAATAATATTACACATAAATATATTACGCAATAAGATGTATACAAACAGACTAAAGGCAGCAGTTGTGCGGCGGCGCTCCGAAATTACTTTTTATTTACACTATAACTTTTTTTCCTTTTTTAATTTTTGTTTTGGGAGAGTGTTTCTGTAATGCTAAGAAACACATTGATGTAAAAAAAATAATCGATTTTTTGAAAATTCTAAAAGCAATGCCCCCTTAAGGCTAGGAATCTCTCCCAAACCCTGTGAGAAAAGTTTTCCAAATACACGATGACCGATCCCAGTAGAGCCGTACAACTGAATATTTTGGAATATGTTCGGCTATCTTTCTGACTTGTTTTCTTCTTAAATTCTCGATTTGGCCGCATGCATCTGAATTGACCAGTAGTGACCTTTGTTGCTTGACACGATTCTGCCGATATCTTAAGGCAGCATCATCAGGAGGTCACGGAATATCTGATTCCTGTAGTCACCCCAAGTATTTTTAGTCTTGGCGTATGATATAAACACCTCATTTACGAGTAGCTCTAATATGGCACCTCGCGTTTAACCGGTTAATATAGTCCAAGAGCTCGTGACAGAATTGCAAAGTGATTTTGCAGGGGATGGGCTTTTGATATAAGGTAGATTACTTAAAGCACAACCGATTAAAAATATTCGCCAGTTCGAGTCTACTTAAGTTTTAATTTTATGAATTTTTGAACTTGTCGATTTTTTGACCATGAAAAAAGTGGTATTGCAGAGGATGGGACTTGGTATATAGGTTAATTGGGTTGCCCCCAACACATATTCCGATTCCCATCTCGTTTGGAGGTTAGGTTCGACTTTTGGGAATTTTTGAAAATGTCGGTCCGATGAAGATGGACAAAGTGATATTGCAGAGGATGGGGTTTGGTATAATGGTGAGATAGGCCACCAAGAACCCTAATTCAGCTGCCCATCTCATATGCAATCAGTGTTGCGATTTTGGCGGCTTTTAATTTTGTGGCCATTTTTGGTATGACCCAAGTGATTTTCCAGAACCCAAGATTTGGACCATAGGCTCGTGGCATCTATCAAATGTTACATTTTCAATCCCATCTCCTTTCCATTAATATTTTCCGTTTAATTGAGAAAAATTGGTTGATTGAAAAAAAAACATTTTGATGATTATGCAGGGTGTATACCTTCCAGCTTACAAAGCGGCCAGCTGTGGATAGGTTTTGGATAGACGAAGAAAAAAACGTATGGGTTGGGGGTAAAATTTACCCGGTAAATCTTAACGGTTTAGCAGGTAGGGCGTTTTGAAGTTTTTTTGGTAGAGGTATTTATGTAACCCTTTGAGCTATTTTCATGAATAAGATAGAGTGCAATGTCGAACAGTAAGTTAGTGGGATTCACTTGTTTCGGGAGGCATAGCTCTCCGATGAGGCAGTCTCCCATTAACTCCTAGGGTTGCCTCTCCGGCTGAGTCGAGTTATCGCCATAAAATTAAGAAAATTTACGTGCCTGCGGGGAAATAACAATTCCACACATATTAACATTGCGTGTATGGATAAAATGCTTCGCGGCATATGGCGACTTTTCACTGACACTGGTGTGATTTGGGTTTTTAAACGAACAGAGTGCGGTTGCGCGCAGTTGTTATACACTGCTAGAAATCTATGTCATTTGAGAATTTTTTTTTATGTGGAAAACCAAGCTTAGAAATCACCCTTTGTACTACCAGTCTGTCATGTCATTCATGTCATGGTGCAATGTCTAATAGCAAGAAGGATAGTTTTATATATAGACGTAATAATTACTAAAACACAATTGTATATGAAAATTCATTTCATCAGCAGAATCATATTTGGCATAGATTGCCAGACTAAAAAATTTAGTGGTGAGTTTTAAATACATTCAAACAAAATAATTAAGACATCATGCCAAAAAAACAAAGTAACCTTTGCAATTACAGAGAAAATTATAAATTCTAAGTGCCTTTTTTTTAAAAAACGAAACGCGATTTTTCGGAAAAACTTGAGTTATTATCGAGTGGCAATATGTGACAATACTTTCTTCGAAAATGGTCACTAATTAGGGCCGATGTCACTGCTCGTAAGCAGTTTGATACACATAAATAAGGTTCTAACTCTTGTACGGGCTCAAGAGTCAAACTCATGCAATGGAAAGTGCTTATCTCTTGATTTACTTTGGACGTCCTAAACGATAACGTTAAGGTACAGTTCCCATTGGCGTAGCTAGGGAGTTTTCCTAGGCTGGGCAGCCGGCCATCAGATCTCTGCAGTGAAGTTGAAAGTCTGACGATGCAGCTAAATTTAAAACTGGCGGAGCTCACTCACTCACAATTTTTTCATTCCGCTTTCAATGCTTCAATATTAATGTGATGGCCACATATCCCCTCAGGGTTGGCTTCGTTGTCGCAATCACAAACGAAGGCAGGCTTTAGCCCGTCGATAGATATCGACCTGGTTGTGCCGTTCATTTTGACGACATCGTAATCGTTTGATTACTTGATATGGGCCCTCATATGGAGGTTCGAAAGGATCATATGAAAACGTCGGCGTGTCCTCAAAGGCTGCTGCCACGTAGGCATTCTCTAGAACGGGTTGTCGAAGACCCATATGACAACGAAGGCGAGAGAGGGATTTTCATCAGTTGGGATGGAAATCGAATTGAAAAGTCTCAGTTTTTGACAGTGTACGTGCTTAGATCGGTCGTGGTTGAAGTGCGGATGCCTAACATAGCAAAGGTCAAATATTCACTCACAATGAGTAGTG
Source organism: Thereva nobilitata (assembly GCA_963855945.1). Lineage (NCBI taxonomy): Eukaryota > Metazoa > Arthropoda > Insecta > Diptera > Therevidae > Thereva > Thereva nobilitata. The sequence goes on along the minus strand of OY979694.1, from coordinate 49,683,609 downwards.
CTGCCCCTTGCCATTAAAGTTGCTTTTAGTTGCCTGTGGAAACGTGCGACCATCCCGTTTGCCTGCGGACGATAGTCGCTTGTCCGGATACGACGAGTGCCGAGTAATTTGGCCACTCCACTGAATAGTTTCGATTCTAACTGCGAAATTTTATCGTTTGTGATCTCAAGAGGTACGCCGAATCGTGGGACAAATTCAGAGACGAATCCTTTTGCCACTGTTGAAGCAGAGATGTCTCGATTTGGGAATGCTTTAGGCCATGTTGTGAATCTGTCGCCAAGGTAAGGAAGTGGACTTATAATGTCTAGGAATTCCTGTACCTACTAGTTTTACACCATATTCTTGTATATATTTAAGACTGACATGATGACGGGGTTGTCAAAAATACATGTATATAACGATTCGATTCCATTAAAAATGTCTTTGCGAACCGAACGTTTGCGCACGAATCGACCACCACTAAATTTAGTTTGTGCGCTAAATAATGGGTATATGTATATACGTCGTGAGGGTGAGCTTCTTTCGTGATCGCCTTTTTATGTAAAAATCCAAGCTTAGGAATTACCGTTTGTACTACCAGTCCGTCATGTCGTTCTCATTTTTTTGCGATGTCTATTAGTCGTTGTGCGATGTCCACTAGTGATTTGTACCGGCACAATGGAGCTCCTTGCTGGTGACAGCAAGGCTACTGCCATCATGCCTGGGTAGACATAAAAATTTTGAAAGACAACCATCCTCCCTAGTTCCGAAATGGTGATAGGGGGTGATTAGCCGGTCACACGGTATACGCTAGCTCGACGGTAGGGGTCGTGGGGTGTGTGAACGGAACTCTACACATATGATTCACCACTTACCTATTAGTCAAAAAGGAGCTTTCTTCATATCGTTCTTGTCCTAGGTTAGCCCATGGTATTCAGCGCTGGAAGTTCCCAACGACCTGGTGGACCTGTAAATGTTCAACGCGACTTCGAGAGAACCCTGGAGAGAAAGCAACACCCAACCATCCTGGATAAATTACCCCCTTAGGCTGTCATGTCTAATAATATTCGTGGAGTTAAAGAAATTGACAACAAATATATTATAAAATAATTACAGCTCAAGACAATATAATTAATTAACAACAAAATGAAGGTAAGTTTGAAGTAACTATTAGATAAGTGTAAATAAAAAAATACCCTTACAATATAGGTAATGTGGATGCAACCAACTATTACCACAAAATAACAACTTCCAAACAACAACGGAAAGAAAAAAACAAATCGTCGCGCTGGTACCAGTCGATGATTCCTTTGTTTCGTACAACACACAAAATCACCCGCTAATATTTAAGTGATATCAAAGTAATTTTAAGGCATTATTATTATTAACGGTGTATACTATACGAAAAACAAATGTAACGAGTACAATTCTACGTGGATAATGTAATGTTCTTTTGTGTTAATTAATTAGGGTATATGAGTAAATATGTGGGGGGGGGAATATATATAGTTAAAAGTTTGAATATAAATGTTTGAATATAAGTTAATTAACTACCAAAACTGTGGTACAAGAACCAAAACAAAACGAACTTACTTAATCATTTAGTTGATAAAAGTGTAGATATAGATATATATTTAGAGTGATGCAATATAATTCAAAAAAAATGGTAGATAAATTTAATATAGTTAATAGGTATGTTAATACAATTGGAAATATATTTATGTAAGCAATATATTTAATTAAATTGAGTGAAGATAATTAATTGAATCAATATAGTAATGTTAACTTGTAAATATAGTTGGAGTTCACCACCATAACAAGCACGAGTTGTAATTATGTTTAGTGGTAGGTAATATACATAATTAAATTTGTAAAAAGAATCAGTGTTAATTAAGATAATTGCCTGGAAGATATTCAAGCAATTTGATAATAGAGTTGTAATATATTTGGTTATATTATATAGGTTATCAATATGGAAAAACGGTCAATATTTTTAGTGTTAATCAATATACATAGTCATAAAATGGTAAAGTATTATTTGATAGTAATAATTTACCCTACAAGTTTTAATTAAATTTAAGGAAAAACAAAAATTTTGTAGACCTCCTCCACACTCCGCTCTTGAGATCGGGCTTCTCTGTCCTCTCTAGATCCGTTCCGATGAAAACGTCCAGCAACCCAAATTGAAAATATTATTTTGCTTGTTTCTCCGTACGAAGTTAAGACGACAGTAAAATTAACAATAAAAGGACTAGATTCAATAAAAAAACGTCAAGGTTATTTTGTTTATAAGAGAGATTTCTTCTGACTGAACGAAGTTTTTCCAGTGTCCTGCGGACAGAATTAAGCTCGCCGCACTTGTTAGAGGTAACTATAAAGCTCCAGGTTAGAATTCTATCTTCTTAATCGCGTCGGACGTTCACCATTTCACATATTCCACTTGTACAAACTAAGGTGTATATATATATACCTGATCAATCTTCTCTTACGATACGAATCCTATAGGCCGTCCTTCTACAATCGTTGTTATCTGTAGTCAATATTCGGTACTCAGTACCTTATGCATCAGCACCCGTAACTGCCTTGCCTCATCGGGTTAGGTGAGGATAACCTGTCACTTCCTCCGCTCGTTTGGTCTGCATTCCGTAGGTTTTCAGGGTCTAACTCGTCTCAATTGGTCCGCATACAATAACAGGGTTTCCTAAGCAGCACTCCAGCTCAAATCCTTATCTCCGGCCGGCTAATTTTTCGTTGCACTCACCAGAAGACGGTCATTTGTCTACTGAAACTTCTTCCAATAAAGATATCCTTTTCAACTGTTTTGTTTCTTTTTCCTTTGGTTAAAGAAACCAATCCTTAATTTTTTTCAACGACACTTGTTTCAAAGCAAAAAAACTGTCTATTTTCTAATAATGCCCTGATGGTGTCCCTCCTGCTGTTCTAAAATCCTGTGCAGGGGCCCTACTGTCTCCTATCCTATGTTTATTTCAGAAATCCCTCAATACAGGGCGCTTCCCAACCTTATGGAAGAACTCTTTTATAATCCCTGTTCATAAAAAGGGTTGAAAGAACGAAATATCTAATTATAGACCGATTGCGAAGTTATCATGTATACCAAAACTTTTCGAATCCATTATTTATTCTGCTATTGCCCCTATCTGCAAGAGACTTATCTCAACTAACCAACATGGCTTTCTTGCAGCTCGTTCCACTACTACTAATTTACTAGAGTTCTCTTCTCACACTGTTCGAGGCTTTGTCACTGGCTGTCAAACTGACTGTGTTTATACAGACTTCAGTAAAGCTTTCGACATGCTCTCTCACTCTATTATAGTTCTAAAACTAAAAAAATTAGGCTTTCCGCATGCCCTGGTTATGTGGTTCCAGTCGTACTTAGCCGACAGAACCTACCAGGTTCTATTCCGCGGAGCCAAATCTAAAAACATCGAGGCGTCCTCTGGTGTCCCGCAAGGAAGTCATCTTGGTCCTCTTCTTTTATTTTATCAATCGATGACATTGTTACCCTGCTGAGGCACTGTAAAATCCTTATTTATGCCGATGACATCAAACTGTACCGCCACATAAGGAGTATCGAGGATTGCAAACTTCTGCAAGCAGACCTAAACACCTTCTATTCTTGGTGTTCCAACAACAACCTGGTCCTTAACATTAGTAAATGTGAGGTCATGACTTTTTGTAGAAAACGTGGCGTTATAACTTACGACTATACTTTTCTCGATAACAAGATCTCCCGCACTAACTCTGTTATCGATCTTGGGGTTAGGTTAGAAAGTAAGTTGGATTTCTCCACCCACATCAATTATATCTCTTCCAAGGGCAATTCAGTCCTGGGATTTATAAAAAGATGGTCCAAGGAATTCAACAACCCCCTTATCACAAAGCACTTGTACATATCTTTAGTTAGGCCTTTACTTGAATACGCCTCCCAGGTATGGTCTCCTTACTACTCCTCCCATGTCGATAAAATCGAATCGGTTCAAAGGAAGTTCGTCCGTTTTGCACTCAGTCACCTCCCGTGGGATGACCCACTTATTCTTCCGCCTTATGTGAACAGACTTAAATTGCTCAACTTGAGCTCTCTCCATAAGCGTCGCGAGGTCGCTGACGTTATATTCGTTCATCGTTTGTTGAATGACAAAGTTGACTCAGGCTTCCTACGAACCCGTACGTCATTTAGAGTGAACAACTACAACCTGAGAGGTCCACCTCTCTTGTACATTAATTCCTCTAACACCAATTATGGGATGTACGAACCAGTTAACCGCATGCTTATAAATGTTAACAAAAATGCGAGTGTTTTTAGCATGCAAACTAGCGAAGATGTCCTTAAAAGGACTCTTTTTAATGTGGCGTGACTCCTTGTGTGTCCCACGTTTTCATTGTCTTTGCACGCTTCTCTGTTTGATGTTTTGTGCTCTTAAATGTTGCATTGTTTTTTGTTTTGTGTTTGCATGTCTTAGCCGAGCCACTGTGCAGTGGTAAATGTGACCGCGTTTGTGTGCAGGGACCGGACCGGCTCGGTACAGGAGTGCCGGGGAGGGTTGAGAAGGAACCCGCATTTTCGGTCGCATGCTCGTTTTGCGTTGTTTTTTTCTTCTTATACCTTTTTTGGTGCTTTCGGCCGGATTCGGCCCCTGCACATAAGCGTGGCCCGTTTCTCAGCCCAGCTGAGAAGTGTACTTCTGAGCTAGAAGATTAACTCGATTAAATAAAAAACTTTTTCTATCCCCTTAATATTTGAGACCAAACTAAAACTTCCTTTCGATTCCCGATCAAAATCCAGACTGTCAAAAATTCTATTTTTTCTCTATTCCCAGAAAAATTTTGTTTTCATTCGCCTACGTGATTCAAAAAAGTTTCGAATCAAAAAGCTCCTGAAGTGATTGGACTATTAATTTCTGAAATTTCCGATAGATGGGGGGAATAATTAATAATAAGAATTTTGAAATAATTAACCGACCGTTACAGATTCGAAAGAAGGAATAGAGGACAGGATAGGTTAATAGGAGTACGGAGGGTGCTGAAGAAAAAGCGATGGACCTGGCGATTGAACTCCTGATTTTTGTAGGAGTACATACCGCCTGCAGGCCTCTATTTTTATCAGGCATATCCTGATGCCGTCATAAGATTATGCAAGAATCGTAACATCCAACATCACCTAATGGGTTTTGTTTAGTATTTCCAAAATTGTTGCTACCAGTCCTTACGCGTCTCTAGATGTCGAAAGATTAATATAAACCAATGAATCTTTCTACCACATTTCTGTCGATCGCGTATCTAATGGTGATTAACAACTTTTTATCTTTGTAGCATCTCGCCTCGTCCACACTAAAAAAAATTCCCATGCTTTCGCTTCTTGCTTCTCTAGTAATGCATACTATTATTTCGATTATTTCATTTTGAATATCTGAACTGGAATGTTTTTAGATGATGGTGTTCTCTTGATGCACTCTTAAAGGCAAACTCTGGGGCACAAGGTTTTCGCGGATGATAAAATAATTTTAAGAAACCTTCTAAATGAAAAGAGTTAAAAAAAAGTATATTTCTTCAATACTGTCGATTTTTCTAGGCTGGGCAATGGGTTTTGTAGGGTGGGCGGTGCCCACCCTTGCCCCTACCTAACTACGCCCATGACAATTCCTGTCCGATAGAATCAAGTTCAATGCCGAAGTTCGACACAATAGGCATACAAAAATCCTTAATGAATACCCTCATCGGACAGAATATACAAAGAATGAACCCGTCAACAGATGTTGTATGACTTTTAACAGCCACAGTATATGCTTCGCACCCAACCTAGAAAAATCATCCTTTAAACAAAAAATTATATCCCTCTTGACATCACAATTATAATGAATTAACCTTAGTCTAAATTAACTATACAGCCCTTTTGTAATATGGTATTTCATTGTATTTTCTGCATTTTATTTGATTTTCTGTAGTAAGTTTAAGTATGCCTTGTTTGGCAAATAATAAAATAAAATAAAATAAAATTTTAACACTGAATAACTAACAAAAATCAAATAAAACACAAATATGAACTAAAAATGTTGTTCTCTGAGTAACTTCTAAAATTTCATCTAGTTTGTCAGAAATGCAATTCATATTATTTTTATATACAAAAACAGCCGGCGCACAAAATATGATGAAGAAGGAAGATGCGCCCGGGCCGCCGTCAGTCTTTGAGTGAAATTACACGGCCATTCACTTGGGACTCACGTCAAACCTGTATGTGTATGATTTGAGTATTACACGATTCACCTATTTTCAGCCTCTTTTCCGTGTAACGATTCTATTGTCTATGTGGTTGTGTACAAAACAACAACAGTTCTCATAATTTTCGCAGCCCCGAGAACAAAGCTATGCTTCTGTTAGTGTAATTTGCTGTGAGACCGACAATTTTTTTGGATTCACAAGTGAGCCCAACACATGCACTTCCCTGCGCCCCCTTGTCTAGAAAACCGGTTTATTGGAAATATTGGAAAGTAAGTCTGGGAAAGTGATAGGCCGTGTAATTTGGCTCTTTCACTTCTCTCGTATGGCGCCGGCTGTTTTTGAAAATAAAAATGGCGTCGAATGAATGCTGTAAGGAAAACTGAGTATTTTAAAACATAAATTTTATTAAACAGAGACAATGTTTATCATTTTAATTATTTTTACATCAAAAGTAAATGTCTAATGATGATAAATGTACAAGGATTTTTTTTTCGTACGCCTCTATTAATATATATCTTCAATTGTATAAACGAATTTTACAAATTACAACTTCCGGTCAAGTTTTCTATGAGAAAAAAAAACAAAAAATTATAAACTAATGGCTTTTTTAGAAAGCTTAGAGTGTCCTCTTTAAAATGCTTTTTTCATTTTTATTTTTGCGTACATTTTAGGCAAGGATACTTTAGTTTTTCCCCGAACGCCTCGCTAGAATATTTTAAAAAAATGAATGTGTGTATGTATGTATGTTCGCTATAGGCTCCTACACCGTGCAACCGATCTTAATGAAATTTTAACCAGGTGCTATTTACATTAAAACTTAGAACATAGGCTATTTTATTACTTTCTAAAGCCACTCCTAGATGGCGCTGTCATGGAGAGCTTCGATGAAAATCATCACAGAGCTTTGAATTTTTGCATGAAGGTCCGTGGAGGTCTCCCATGATGCACCTCGAAGCCCGATTTTCGAGATTCAAAATGGCCGCCGAAATATCACCGAAATTCAAAATTGCCGCAGAAATATGGTTGAATTTGCCAATTTTATTCCGATTCCAATGGAAGGGGGTATCTAGGGGTTTTTAAGGTCGCAAATAACGAATTTGTGGCCAACACTTATAAATTCAAAATGGCCGACGAATTTGCAAATTTTGTTCTGTTTTGTTTTGTTTCTGTTATTTTAAATGTTTTAACGTTCGTGGTTTTAACAAAACACATATAGGTAATTTTGGTCACACTTCAAATAAATGGATTTTGAATCTAATGTCTCGAACGTTTATAGGAATACTTCGTTTTTCGTTATTGATTATGAAGAACTTAATTTTGGAGATCATATAATTAAACGGCAAGCACTTATTTTGTGGCACCATTTTACAAAGTTTAAACTCTCCAACAATATTGAAAACTGTTTCACCGTGTAGCCCTGAGCTCAAAGAAGTGCAGAATCGCAATTTTATTTATACACTGCACAAAAGAAGGCTAAACATTAGAAAATAATTGTACAATTAATTCCCCTATGAAACGTATGGCATCTGTTACATTTAAATCGAATATAGGAAAGCAATTTTGCAATATGTGATATTTAGAGATAATAAAAGTTAGTTTTTTGGCATTGCTTTTCCAACTATAAAAAATTTGTTTCATTTTTCAATTTAGTTTTATTGTTCTCGAAAAATTTTGTTATTGCAGACTTCTAGATTTAAATTAAAAAAAGCTATAGAAAACAGCCCTCGAATTTCGAGTGCTGGATGCTGCTATTTGCATTAATTTTAAATCTTTTAACGTTCATGGTTTTAACAGAATACACAGGCAATTTTGGTCATTGTTGTGGAAATTCGTCTAACAAGATCCACGGATAGATTTTCTTCAAGACTGGATTAAATTTTCTTCAAAAACATTCTCCGTTTCTCACTAGAAAAAACCATTTTATTTCATGAACCACAAATACAACCGTTCTCCCAGCAAAAAGCAATAAAAAAACAATAAACCCTTTGTCAAATGAAAAAGCCTTAGTTGCTACTTTTTTACAAAATCTCACAAAACTCACAAGTGTACAAAGTGCAGAAAGTGTTTTAACATACAAATAACAAATTATTTCTAACAGTCATAGTTCAAATAAATGTATTTTGAATCTAATGACTCCAACTTTTATAGGAATAGTTGGTTTTTCGTTAATGGTTAATAAGAGTTGAATTTTGACGGTTTGGATTTGGATTGATTTTAAATGTTTTAACGTTGGGTGCAGCGAGGCGCACCGGGTCCCACCTATCTAAAATACAGAAAATAAGCGGTTCAATGAGACCCTTTATCTGTGTATGAAAATTCATATCTCGAAAAATGCCATGTCAGTGGATGGTTTTTATTGTCTCGATCAAAATGTCAGATCCCTAATAATGCCCGAGATACACGAGGCTAGTTTTTCAAAGCTAGGATAGCAAGCCAGTTAATCTCTACTGTCCTGTATCCTATCCTGGCTTGCTGTCCTGGCTTGGCACAAGCTAGAATTGTGTACATGATGCTAGGAAATTTGAACCCAGTATCTTTGCAGTGACTAAGGTGACGACACGTCCGATCAAAAAAAATGAACGACATTAGTAAGAAAAACAATATACGCCTGAAACAGTTACTTAGGACACTATGCAAATTTGAAGTACTAGAAATAACAGAAGATTTGATAGAAATTCATCAATTCAAATTTCATCGAACCAACTTAATTTTGACTTATACTCCTCATTAGAACCTGCCCCAGACCTGGTTGATTTTTCAATTTTCGACATTTCTTGGCAATAAGTTGCTCTTAAATTTTTTATTTTATTTTTTATCTCTTGAATCGTCATTTGCATGCCGATTTTCAATAATTTGCCGCGTATGTTTTGCAGTGCTGAAGTACGCATGGACTTGTCTTTATAGGTTGGACTGGTGACGTTCCATAAACCTTCCTCCTCGCGAAATATTTGCACAAACTTGAAATTAACTTCTGCATTAAGTTTTGGCATGTTTGCCTCGAAAAAACACGTGGTTAGCGGTCCAAAAAACAAAACAAGTCGTCACTGTACACTACTAATCGGATTACTAGCTTCACTACTAGCTCAAAAAATAGAACCCCATCCTATTAAACTTTCCTAGCTTGAAACGCTAGCTTACTAGCTTTCTCACTAGCTTACTAGCCTAGAAATGATGCTAGTTTTGTCTACACGAAGCCAGACCTGCTAGCTTGCCAGCTTACTAGCACTAGCATGCTATCCTAGCTTGAATTACTAGCCTCGTGTATCTCGGGCATAATGGTTTCACATTTTGTTATTTGGAATCAAAAATACCAAAAAATTACCTTTTTCAAGCTCTCCTACTGTATATTAAAATTCATATCACCTGATTACTACTATTGGCTTATGGGAGCAGCATAGGCGCACCGGGTCCCAGCTAGTTTTTTATAATAATAAAACAATTTTTTAACCGACTTCAAAAAAGGAGGAGGTTATCAATTCGACGCGTAGGTATTTTTTGGTCCTGTTCACGCATAACTTTGTAACGCAATGACTTTTTTGCTTTTTTTCTTTTTTGTTTGAAAGGGTAGTTTCCCACGGTGGTCCCGTACAATTTTTTTTAAATTCTGATAAAGGAGTTCGAAGGTAGGCGTAAAAAACTGGTAAAATTAGTACACCTTGAACGGATAGAAGTATTTTCAAAGGCAGCGAACAAATTACTTTATTGTTGCGTGCTCGAGAAGAGGCCGGTGGATGAATCGGCAAAGGCGTTGACCCGCAAATAAAAATTGCGGGTTCAAACCCCGGAGGGTAGTTCGACTTTTTTTCTTTTTTTCTCTTTCTAAAATCCATTCTGATTGGATTAATGTTGTAAAGAATTACAAACTCTTCGGTGAGCAATTTCATGCATACTCTACTCATGCAGACTGTAGAGAGTATTCCTTTGGAATGAAATTCTATTTAAAGCAGTAGAAAAGCTTTATTTACGTATTTAGCCATCTTGTTGTAACAATCTCCCGTAGCACAACGACTGAGAGGCTTGCCTCTCGTCCTGGAGGTTGCGAGTTCGATTCTTTGACCTGGAGCAATTCTTTTTTCAATCGACACAATAAATATTTCTTTTTAATTTCCTTTGGGGAATTTTGTTTCATATTAAATAAGTTTTTTTTTAAATTGCTCCGAAAATACGCAAATAGATTACTGCAAAAACTATTTAGCTACTGCCTCAATTCTTTTCGACGGCGCGCGGCTGAGTGTCATACTTCTCGTAATAAATAATTTTTTTTATATGGCCCCCGAAAAAAATCAACGGACTAAAAAGTACGAAATAAAATAAATTTTTAAAAACCGACTTCAGAAAAACCGAAAATAATGCACAAAAAACCAAAAATAATGCACAAAAAAGGATAAAATAATTGTTTGAAATTCTTTACAACATGAATCCAATCAGAATGGATTTAATAAGAAGAATCACTTTTGAAGACGGTGCAACACCTGTTTTCGGGGTGATGTATTAAGGGCATAAGCCTAACAAAGATATGAATACAATTTTCGCAGCAATAGTTAATGCAATGAAAGTCAACTACTACCTGGCACCGTCTTCAAAAGTGATTCTTCCTATTAAATCCATTCTGATTGGATTAATGTTGTAAAGAATTTCAAACAATTATTTTATCCTTTTTTGTGCATTATTTTTGGTTTTTTGTGCATTATTTTCGGTTTTTCTGAAGTCGGTTTTTAAAAATTTTTTAAAATAAGTTATAATATAAATTTTAGTGAAATTTTCCGCTCTTTCACGTGGCGCTATTAGTTTTTCGATTTTGTTTTTATTTTGCGATATATAAAGCAAAAACCAAATTTTCGAATTTGTTTTCGAAATTGTGAACTTAGCTTACACTTTAGCGCAGCAAAGATTTTTTTATCGTTTTCTACACCCAAAAAAGTACCTAAGTTCCAATTTTCAGCGAGATCACATTTTGTGCGAGCTTTCGGTCTAAAATTGGCTCTGATGACTGGGCTATATAGGAAAACGACATATCTAATATGAATCATATTATGAATCATATTATGAATCATATTGTGTGGAAATGAAACATGTGATCATATAATGAAACATCTAAAGTGGCCTTTTTAGACCCCCTGGTCTGGCAGGGTTTTTATATAATTTTTTTGTATGGAAAAATATTAAAATCGCGATATCTCTCGAACGGTCACTCGTAGAGAAAAAGTGTAAAGTCTTGAGGAACACGGTAAGTGCTCCCTGGTATGTGGCAATAACGACTTCCACAGAAGTCTAAAAATCCTTCCAATTATAGATGAAGTAAAAAGGTACGCGGGAAAGCATAAAGGCCATTTACATCCCCAATGCAAAGTGGAAACGCAGCTCTGGACACAGAAATTTGTATGTTTCGCTTTCTGTTGCACGAAAGTTTCCACTTTGCGTTTGGGATGTAAATGGGTCTTTAAGCTCGACTCCTAGATCATGTTAAGGTTGTAGCCCGCCAGCTGATATATTCTCCTAGTTCCGCTAGGAGGCTTGAAAGGAAAAGCCTCTTGAATTAGAGTGACATTTCTGCAGCACTTCTGCCGAAGAGCTCTAAACTTTCGCAGATCAACGTTAGCATAAAATTAATGGTTGGTACTTCTGACTAGTTTTAATAATTTAAAACAAGAGCCGTGTTTTTTTAATGAACTATATAGTTCTTCCCCATACAAATCTGATAAACCAGGTTTTATCGAGGTCTTTATCCAGGTTTTGGGAAATTTCAAAATTCCCCTTTCTTTTCGGAATGTAGCATACTTACCGGCTGTTGGAAAAACGTCATTTAAAATAAAATCAACATAGAAGTGACGAGAGCAAATTTGTAGGCATGAGGAAAGAAATAATTTATTTTTTAGAAACTTATTTATTATTTTGTAGAGGGGAATTCGTGTAACAGTTGTTAACTGACACGCAACTACGGTTTAATTTTAATATATTTAAAGCACTGAAGATGGCGCTTAGTATAATTTCCCTTGTCGTTTTTTTAATGAACTCGATCGAAGAACTATATAGTTCATTAAAGATATACCGCTAAGGTTGCATGCAGTGCCTTTCGATGGTTTCACCATCCTTGTCCCAAAACAAACAATAAATAAGTGATAAGTCTTAAAGAACTTATTTATTGTTTAATTTTTAGAATTTATTATTATATCTATATTAATAAAGCTTATAATAAAGTATTCAATATTCGTAAATTAGAGGTTTTACTATAATACTACAAAGCAGAAAAGCGCCATATCGGACGCCTACAGCGCAGTCGAATTTAAATCCGCCATTGTTTCTATCTGCTTATATACTCCTTAAAACTTAAGTTATATACAGATTGGCAACGACTTGACGAATGGGTAGTACCGGTAGGATGACCCTAAAGTCTAAAATCTAATATAGTCTCCGTAAACAAACAACTTCAACTTATTTACTTTCTTAGTACAACAAAGAACAATATGAAAATTTAACTGTTATTAAATTTCTTTTCTTAAATTCCCTTTTGCTGAAATTGCATTGAAATTTAAAGGCATGATTGCACGAAATAAGGAAGCGAAGCTCCTTCTACAATCCAGGATAATTAACAAACAATAAGTCCTCAAATTTCAGTTATTACCCGGTCAATTTCTTTTGCGATCCCACTTTTCCATCTAGTTGTGTTTACCACCAGCTCAGATTCCAATCGAGAACACCAAGGGAGCAAGGAAAATCCTTTCAACTCCTTAAGAAGAGACCTTGCAAATCCCCATCCCCAGGTGCCACAATTTTGTCTGGGGGACGATAACTCTGAAGTTGGGTATTTTTGTTGGGTTTTCTTAGGTATTATACTTCTTTCTTTCCTTCAAGGAACTACTTTCTGGCTCACGGGAAGATGCATGAAAATCTTGGCGAAATGTGCTCGTTCCTGCTGTTACCTTACCGAAGGAGGATTCATTTAGCGTCCAGTGCTCACTATAAGCTAGTGACTTGATAAGAGTGTGCTGAATGTTTTCTTGAGCACACTGTCGAGAAAGTGATGATTTCTTCGAGCAGCATGCAACATTGAACGTGCTTGTGGCTTATGCTCTGGTTAAGTGTCGAATTTGAGGAAAGGTGGAAACTTGAAAAGCGAATTGGAATTTTTTTATTGTTTCTAATCTTTGATAGTTTTGAATGGAAAGCGTCTATTTAATGAAAATCAAACTGGATTTTCTGATTGAGGATAAGGGCTAGATAATACATACATACATACGTATGTGTATTTGTAATTTTAAAATGGGTTCTTCTCCAGGACATCAATTTTTTTACTAGCCAAACTACTATTTAACCATTGCCTTTTTTAAATGGTTTCGTTCGGGAAAAAGTTCGTGGCGTCAATTACAAATAAGTTACGAACCGCTGATCGCAGCGATACCACTGAACGGCCACAGTTACTTTGAGTGTATAATCAACGAAATTGGTGCATTGCATTGGCCATTCAAATTAATGTGGTGAGCGCTGCAACCGTGCAAAGAGCGTTCGGCTAAATTGTGTGCAAAGTATTTAAAATTGTGAAATAAAAGCAACAAAAATAATTTTATCATCGAAATTTATTTGTCGCCTTATTGTAGTATGGCCTCCAGGTCCTTCAGCGAATATTCTCTTCTGTGGCCTTAATTGATTCGAAAGGCCTTCGCCGAAGTGGTAATTTCAGATTCGGGAAAGGGAAATATCACCCTGGCCATGTCAGCCGAATGTGGCTGTTGGTCGACGGCATTCAGAGTTTTTGGTACAACAGTGGCTTTTTCGAATGATGGATTATACCTTCGAATAACTATGATGGGTAGCTGTGGTTATGATGGTAAAAGCAATGACAGTACGTCACATTAAACTTGAGTGACTGAAATGTCATGTGAGGTATACTTATTCTGCATGTTTTTATTAATTTTTAAGTGCTTTTATTTTTAACACTTTAAAAATTATTTTTGAATTTGGGAAAGAGAACACAATGGAATAAATGTTCGAAATAGGGGGCAAAATAAATACATATGAATGCATTTCACAGGAGAAGAATTTCTTTGGAATATTTGTAAAGAAGGAAAGAACAGCATTTGCAAGAACCGATGTGGCATTTAAGAAGGAACTTGTTAATTAGTAGTCTTCTTTTACAACATAAACCGGTGAATAGAACTATTTGGAAACAACACTTTTATTAACATTACTTTTAGGAAGGGAACGGCATTTTTTGGAATAAATAATTTTAATATTGTGCTGAGGATTTCCGATATACACCGAGAATTTTTGAAACCTGAAGAATCTTAAGGACACTAAATACAGCAGGAGTATCTGGGGGAACTTATCTGCACAAACGGTGAGTCCTTCTTATATTCTGGCAGAAACGAAACCGAAAGCCGTAGGTTGGCGTAATACTCACCAAGAAAGCCAGATCCAGCCTCCAGTTTCTGAGAGGATTATTACCGTGCGCCTGTGTACCAGACTAAGACGTACTACGATAGTCCAATGCTACGCTCCAACTGAAGACGCAGACGATGACATCAAAGACGAGTTCTATATGGGACTAAATGAGGTTTTGCGTTCTATTTCAAGGGGAGACATCATTGTTTTAACGGGTGACTTAAGGGGTCTTTCTGGTTACAAATTTTCAAAAAATCGAAATTTTTTTTTTACGCATTTTACTAATAAAAATGTATATTCAAAAACATGATACAAAGGTTTTAGAGCGATATCTTAATTCTAAAATTATTTTTGAACGTATACAGTGAGACGCTGTGAGAAAGAATTTTTCGACGCTCGGCTGTGTTTCGATAATCTCGACTCCCCCCTGTTTTTAACATCTGCTTCGATCTGATTCACTCTATACTATGAAGTATTATATTATACCCTGCAAACATTTCCATTCGGAAACGATTCGAGAACGATTTGCCAAAAGCGAAAGCTTGCTTCGATCTCGGACTCGTTAACGACTCGTAAACAAATTCGAAGGCAATAAAAGCGGAGCAAGCGATCGAATCGCTTTCTCGTGCTGATAACGAATCGCATGCTCGTATCGATAGCAAATCGCTTCTGCGCCGAAAACTTTCCAAACAAATCGTTGAAGAGAAACCAAAGGCTCTCAAAATTTCCTCTCTATAGGACTTCAAATCGGTGAAATGACGTTATGTTGTTAGTGTATGTCATGTTTTTTAATCTGTTCTATTCTGTTCTGTCCTGGAACATTAAAAAAACGGCAAGGGAAATTTTCATTTTTATTTACATAAATTACGGCTTTGGGCATTTTAATTTCATCTAATATTGCATAAACGTCGGTCTTATTTATCTCTCCAGTAAACAAAACATTTTACTTTATATGTCAACTGTCAAGTTAAAAAACGTATGTGAGAAAAGGGCAATTTAAAATTTCCCTTTGTGCTGGATAGTGTTCTTGATAATTATCGGTGACAAGACTTGTGTATGGAAGCTGTTTTGTTCTGTGCTGGAACAGATTAAAAAAACACCCCTGTAATTTGGAGATTTGAAGTCCCATTCAGGGGAAATCGACTCTCAATATTTTTCTACAGCATGAAGGCTTTGGGAGAAACAAATCAACCAAGAAAGCTTTCATTTTGCGTTTTGAATCTTTTTCTCGTACCCTTCGCAAGCATTTTTCGAATCGAGAATGGTCCGAGAAAGCGAGCCTCCGAGAAATTGTTTGCAGGGTATTATTATATACATCTATCTAAATAAGTGGGGAGACTGAAAATACCGTTAGGATCTTTTTCTAAAACATACATCTTGCGTGTTATTACACAACGTGTTAGTCTATGAGCAACGTTTAGAGAGAAAATATTATCAATATACAAATATGGATAAAAAAGCAAATAAAGAAGCTAATAAACGACCTTCTCGTACCAAAAAAAGAAGTTTTAGTGGAAATCAGCATACCGCTGAACAGTGTAAGGACTTTACAAGTGCCTCTGCGACCAAGTTACAAAAGTCTGGAGAATTTGCGGTTTCTATCGATCCAAAATTGCAGTACTGTATTGTGCAGTTTAGCTTGTTTACTTGTTTGCAGAGTATGTTAAAATGTAAAAAGTGTAATAAAAATGTGAAATTTTCAAAAGCAAACAAACAAGGATTAGGCTTTGCACTTTGTGTTACTTGCAAGTGCGATTGTGTTTACTTCGATTCGTGTCCGAAAATTAATAAATCATTTGAAATAAACCGACGTTTGGTGTTTGTAATGAGGCTATAATGAGGCTTAAAAATTTCTGTAAGACCATAAACACACCATCTATTTCGAATACTAATTACTACCACTGCGTTGACAATATCAAAATTGCCATTGATTCTGTTGTCAAGATCGTTCTAAATAAAGCTGCTAATGAAGAGAAAACCTTAAACAAAGCTGCCGGCAAAACCGAAAATTTATTGGCAGTTTCAGGCGATGGATCTTGGGCAAAGCGTGGTTTCACTTCTTTGATGGGCATTGTTTCATTGATAGGAAAATATTCTGGAAAAGTAATCGACATCGTGGTCAAGAGCAAATTTTGTAAGCAGTGTTCTCTTTGGGTCGGAAAAGAAGATACTCTAGAATATGACTATTTTTTTAACGAACATGAGGAAAATTGTCAAATTAATCATGATGGTTCCGCTGGCAAAATGGCAGTGGATGGATTAGTTGAAATGTTCCAAAGATCTGAGGATTTTCACGATGCAAAATATAAATATTATATAGGTGATGGAGATTCCAAAACCTTCAAAACATTATCAGAGGCTCAGCCGTATGGTCCGGATTTTACAATCGTGAAAAAAGAATGCGTGTTGCACGTTAAAAAAAGATTATTCAGAAGAGCAAAAGAGGGAAAAAAAACATATATTGCAGCAAAAAAAGAAAAAAAAATGAACAAGATGATAAGAAAGATAAAAAAAAACGACTCCAAAAAAAAAATACCAAGAAAACTGCGAAATTAACTAATAAACTAATGTCAAATTTATCCACCTACTATGGTTTGGCGATAAGACGTAATTCTGAATCTAGAGAAAATATGTATAAAGAAATTTGGGCAGCTTTGTACCATAAGATTTCTACAGACGAAAACCCTCAGCATTCTAATTGTCCTGTTGGTCCTGATTTTTGGTGTACGTACCGTAAAGCTGAGGCAGCTGGGAAATTGAAAAATTATAAGCATGCTCCACCTCTTGATGAAGAAGCCCAGGGAATTCTCAAGCCAATTTACGAAGATTTAACTTCTGATGATTTACTGGAACGGTGTTTATTTAGGGAACAACACTCAAAATAATAATGAGAGTTTAAATGGTTGTGTTTGGAATTATATCCCTAAGCACACATTTGCCGGCAAACATATGATTGAGATTGCTGCTCACACTGCCACTTGTGTATTTAACGAAGGTTTATGCAGTATATTAAAAATAATGCAAGAGATGGGCGTCACAATTGGTCCTGCAGCCTCGACCGGTGATATTTTCGACCGGCAGCGTATACGAGTAACGAACCTCCGAACCTCTGAAGCTTCCAAAGAGGTCAGGACAGCTCGGAGAGAAAGAAAATTTTTGCTGCAAGAGAAGTATGAGCAGGAGGAAGGACTTATATACGGCCCGGGCATGGCAGATTAAAAAGGTATATAGTTTTTCTTTAAAAATTTTTTTAACAAAACTTCCAACGCGATTATCTAGAAACTATGTTTTTTAGGGTGGCGGGCACGATTTAAGAAAAACTACTTGACCAATTATTCTGATTTTTGAATATGTTATTGTACACATTTATGGCTATAGCATGAACCAGAATCGTTTTAATTGGTAAAAAATTGTCGGATTTTCAGCCGATTTTCCACCCTCAAAAATTGGTTTTTTCGAAAAATGGCCGCCATTTTTTTATTTTTTTAAAAAAACAAATTATTCTGGTTCATGCCATAGCCATTTCAACAAGGAATAATTTGCGTTTTTTCAGATCATCCAGTCGCCCAAAATCATGCCCGCCGTCATTTTTTGATGTTTTTTTTTAAAAAATCCGTATGTCAACAAAAAAAAATTTTAAAATCAAAAAAAATCTTTTTTGTAATACTGTTTTGTCAATAAACATACCTACAAATTTTCAAAACGATATCTCTCTTCTTTCTATGAAAAAAAAAATGTTTAAAAAAATTTTTTTTTTGAAAATGTAACTAGAAACAGAGCTGGACTGGCCTACCAAGCTACCGGGAGTTTCCCGGTGGGCCGTGCCGAATGTCTAATCAAAAATGTTTCCTCTAAATCTAATATCTCTAAATTTCCCACGAAAAAATAAAAAAATTTCAAGCGTATCACAATTCCTTTAAAGAACACAAATCTCGGGGTCTCCTACGAAATTGCCAAATAGTTTGTTGAAGACTGTTATTTAATAAGGATTGTGCGGAATTTAAAAAAAATTCTAAAAAATTCAAAATGTCAACGAAACGACGAAGAGGTTGGGAGAAACAAAAAATTAAAAATCAACAACTTTTAAATGATTGGTATAAAAATTGTCATTATTCATAGGAAATATTCCAAGCTTTCTAATTTTGGAAAAAAAGGTATAGGTTAACTACGTAATTTTTGGAGAAGAAAGTAGTGAAAGTTGAAATTGTAATTAAAAAACCAAAATTTTGACTTTGACGACTCTTAACTCTGGAAGTTGGTAGGGTTTGTAGTACCAAAACTGGTGCTAAAGTAATCCTGAGAGAAGCTAGTTCAAATAACGATAGTATGTATGTTCAAATAAAGATAAAGGACTCGTCAGACTTTACCGAAAAGGCCAATTTCTTTTTCAGTAAATGTAGGACGTGGAAAACAATTCCCCGTCCAAAAAGTGGTGATCTAAGGTTTGAAAAAAATAATGATGTTGGAAAAGGGTAACGTAATTTTTGCACGGGTTTTAAAGAATGCTCGGATTTTGTTGACAAGTGATGTTTTATGGGGAAGCTATTGGAAGCTCAATCCAGAAGTGTTAATTTCATTTAGAACCGGTTCCATTCTGAGTTTATTAGATGGTGCTTGTGGCTCTTGGCCAAAGTCTTTTCAAAAAAGGGCTTGACCGAATGTTATGAAATTTTTTCCAAAGCACGATTTCGTTAATGTGCCTTGATCGGCATCCCAACGAAGCCGATATCATTTTTGGTTTGCGCGATATCGTGCGGGTACAAAAATCACGTACGTCGTTTAAACAAAAAAAAATAATTGTGTATTAAAGAACACAAAGCAGAAGTGAAACTTCGCGTACATATTTATGTCCATATGATCTTTATTATTGTATTTTTTTCTTCATTTGCTCGTGGCTTGTGTTATAATCTAAAATATGAATGAAGCAGGGAATAGGAAGTAAGAACCATAATATTTTAACTCAACTGATAAATCATAGTATAATGAATATTTTGAAAGTAATGCAGTACAGTGTATAAAATCAAAAACATTTCGCTGCTTTTACAAAAACTTTATCTTTAATAAAAAATCTTAATTTTTTAAATAACCGACTCCTCATTTTTACTTTACCGATGCCTGCGCCATCTATGTACGAATTTAAATAAATTGTAAATATTTTCCTGCTGGTTTAGTAGAATTTGTTTATATGGCATCACTTAATTGCTATCATGGCTGTCGCTGTCACCAACTTGGTGATCTTCGCGAAATTCATCAGTTTAAGTTATTAAAAACCAAAATGTTAAACGAGCTAGAGTGAAAACTAAATTGTTAGTTTAGTTGTGCATTCATTGAATTGTGAAATTTGTTTGTGTTTTGTTGTTTGCTGCTCTTTTGGCGGTGATATTCATCAGCTTGGTTGTTTAAATCCAAAATGTTTAACGAAATACAGTGGAAACTAAATATTTAGTATGTATACTTGTGCATTCATTGTGTTTTGTTGTACATATTTAATTTGTTTCAAGATTTTTGTTTTTTCTCGTTATTTTGTAAACGAGTGAGAAGGCAACTTCCGTTTCATACGGCAGTCCTTGTTTTTGTTGCCGATTCTGAATTGTGACAGTTGTAAATGAGTGAGAAGGCAACTTCCGTTTCGTACAACTGTCCTTGTTTTCGTTTCTGTTTTCTGAATTCACTCGTACTTGCTCGAATCACTTCAAAATCACCGGCCGAGAGCAAGGAAGTTTCACTTCAAAAAACGGCTCAATCGAATTTTATGAAAATCATTTTAGATTATGCTTTAGTTTATACGCTTCGATCGGCACCTCAAAGAAGACGATATCTTTTTTGGTTCGCGCAATATCGCGTAGGAAAAAATTACTACGGACGTACGCATAAACAAACCTACACATACACACATAGTTCTTCTCATAATTATGCTTAAAGAAAAACTTTTGAAAGCAAAAAAAGAACTTTACTTGATTGTTAAAACAAAATGTATTGAAATGGGCCGAAATTTTTGATTTTCCCGGTCCTAAATTCATTCTCTGTCCAGCCCTGACTAGAAAGACCCCTTAAACGCCCAGATCTGCCCCAAAAACACGGGCCTTGAACACACAATTGGAAATCAAGGCATAGGCCAAGTCACTAATAGCAACGGTGAGCTTTTCGTTGACTTCTTTAGCTCCCACCAACTCATGGTAGGTGGAACTTACTTTTGTCACAAGAAGATAAACAAGGTGAATGGGCTATGAATTGCCTATTCGTGAAACTCGGTTGATGGCTAGAACGTTAGATTTTAGAAAAACAAATTGCGTTAACTCAATTCAAAATATTTATTTAATTCGAAATTAAATTTCAAGTGCAATTTTCAACTTCAATTCCAATATTTCACGAAAAAATCAAATTATGTTCAACGTATAATTCGATTCAAAAAGTTATTTTCCATGGATATGTAAAATTAAATAACGTTAATACTTCACGAAATATGTTTTCCTTCTTCTCTCAATTCAATCTTAGTTCTAATTCCAACGCTGCGTGTAATTTAATTTGATTCTGCACTAGTAGAATGTCCCCTTTGGTCTAGCCGCCACTGGGTTTGTAAGCTAGCTAAAAGATTCAATTTAGTAGAGGGAAATTAAGCAAAAAAAAGCGAAGTTATGATCTAGTTGGGAAGTTGGATTTTTTTGTTTTTTTTTCTTTACATATGTTAAGATAAAGCGAAAAAAAAATGTCTGCAAAATCGGTCCTGTGCTGCACGAGAAAATTGCATAAATGTTCATTTTTGATGCATTTTGAGTGCATTGCTACACTTTTTTTTAATTTCTCCAGTTCTGTTGGTCGTAGAAAAATAAAAAAATTGGAAAATACTCGTGAATGAATAGACTATCGAACTGATTCGGTATAAATACTTTAAAAATGAATCCTAACCTCAAAAATCAAAATGTATGAAATTTTGTCTTATTTTACTACAAATGCAATAAATAACGGGAAAAGGTCGGATTTTGACAGAAATTGGAGAAAAGATGTAGTTTGATGGTATAAATAAGTGGGTGAAATTTCAAAAAAAAATTTCAATTTTTACTGCAAAAATTGGCAGTTTTCGATAAATTTTAAAATTGTCACCATTTCATGCCAAATCATCGTACGGTAAAAAAAAATTTTTAAATTGTAGGTTTTTTTATGTACTTTCTTGTGAGCATACGCAATAGTTCGTTTTTTTATTTAAAATGTTCATTTTAAGACTTTGATAAAACTAAAAAATTTCAATTTTTAAATTTTTTGCCTTTTTTTTCATAGTTTGCAAGTAGCTTTTCATAGTTGGCAAAAGGCAAAAAATTGAAAATTGAAATTTTTTAGTGTTTTCAAAGTCCTAAAATAGACATTTTAAATACAGTAACGAACTATTGCTTATGCTCACAAGAAAGTATACATAAAAAAACCTGCAATTTAAAAAAAAAAATTTCCCTGTAAGAAGTGACCATCATTTGGCATCATAATCGAGGTAATCAGAAACGTCCAATGCGATGCCATTAACCATAGATGGTTTAACGTAGACCTTTGCGGGACAGAATTAAAAGGCTAGAATTTGCTTGGAACCTGGAACAAATCTTAAACCAGCAAACCGTTAATGACTGCACAAAAATTTAAGAGCTGTGGAGGACACAAAGGACACTATATTGACAAACATTGGTTATGTCCAAAGAAACATGCAACACTGGATCTCGGACACAACCTGGCAAAAAATAGAACGCGAACTGTACAAGCGACCCGGAAAGACGTGACCAACTTGAACGGGAATATTCACAATTATACCGGGGGGTAAGGAGAAGTGTCCGGCTAGATAAAAGGCAGCAGATAAACGAGCTCGCAAAAAAGAGGAAAACGCGGCAAACACAGCCAACAGTAAGGTGCTGTACCAAATTACTAAACAGCTCTCGGGAAAGTACTCTACTAAAAAGCATGCCGTAATGAGTGCGGATGGAAGGCTGCTTTGCAGCGACAAGGAGCAATTCCAAAGATGGAGAGATTTTTTCTTCGTCTCGCTGAATGGTTCATTACCTCAGGAACCTCAAGGAAACAGTAACATTGCACAGCCAATAAGAATCACCAGTCGTGCGCCATCTAAGGCAAAAATGGTAACCGTAATTCATATAATGGCTTATGGTAAAGCAGCTGGAATAGATTGCATCCCGCCAGAAGTTTTGAAAGTCCTGGCAAAATAAAAGAGTTGATAAAAGCTCTATATACAATAATTCCAAATGTAGAATTCTTCACAATGGAAAGTTATCCGACAGCTCTGAGGTGAGCTCAGGATAACGGCAAGGATGCCTACTTTCGCCATTACTCTTTCTTATAGTAATAAACGACAACCTTGTCAGCGCTCTAGATAGTAGAACAGTAGGCATGAAATGGGGTTTTCTCGACCGCCTTAAGGATATCGACTACGCAGATGATATCTGTTTGCTGGCCCACAGACACCAGGACCTCAAAAACAACAACAGAAAGCAACAGGCAACAGAAAGTAGTTCAGCAGGCTTACTGCAGGAACAGAATGTGTCGCTTGTCGCTGCCCTGCCGCTGTCGCCGTCGCTGCCGCCGTTGCTGTCGCTTTGTTTGTTGCTTTGATGAACAGAATGATGTTGTACTCAAGCCGTAATTTTTGGTCGGAGTGCTTCTATTGGTATTTTGATCTGTGTTAATTGTGAATGGATTTCAAAATTTAAGGAAATGGACAGTAAACAAAGATTAATTTTTCGAATGGAGTCAATGAAATTCTGCTATTTGACGCATTTATTTACTGAAAAAAAGATATGGAAGAAGAAGATGGTGGGTTAGACCACTATACCAACGTAGAAGTTGTTTGGGTTTTTAAGAGAAAACGTTTTTATTTATAAAAGAGAATGACGAAGAGCTCTTTATAAAATTAACTCGAATGAACAAAACTAAAATTTCAGCTGTATACTTGAATCCTAGTAGCACAGAATTTGCGTTTGTCGCTCGTAAAATTTCAAATTTCCGAAAACCTGGCGACTGCGACTGCGGCAGGGTTAGTGACAGCGACAAATTCTGTTCGTGTAATAGGGGTGGAATGGTTTTAATATTTCACGGCGACGGCGACAGCGACCGCGGCAGCGACAAGCGACACATTCTGTTCCTGCAGTTAAGGCTAAATCCGACGAAAACTAAAGAAATACGCATAAATGCAAACTCGGTTGAACGGACAGCGCTGAATAACCACAACGTGGAACTGGTAGATAAATTCTGTTACCTCGGTAGCATAATTACCGAAAATGGCGGGGCAGAAGAAGATGTCAGTTCCAGAATAAATAAAGCAAGAAGCGCATATGCATGCCTGTTCCGAATATCGAGGCCAACGGAGATCTCAATTAACACCAAATTGCAGCTGTTCAACTCCAACGTTAAGGCAGTTCTTTTCGACGCGAAAATGAGAATCTAGCCAAACAGGCCCTTGAGTGGAATCCGCAATCAACCCGTCTAGTCGGCAGACTCAGAACAACGTGGAGGAGAAGTCTATTAGCGGAGGCTGCAACCTTAGAATATAGAACTACATGAAAGGCCCTCGCGTATAAAATCCATGTATGCGAGCGTAGTGAAATCTGGGGTCAGTCGACTGTCAAATTGGTATAATTGCGGGTCAGTTGAATGTCAAATTTTCCCGTGGCACTTTCTTTAAAACGAGTTTTTCTATAAAATTTATTTACAATTTTTTAAAAAACTAATATCAAAAAAGAAAGAAAGTTTTAAGAATTTGTTTTTAGTGTAATTGAAGTTGTTACGAGTGAATTTTCAGTGAAAAAAAGAACAATGAAGTGTGCAGTTTGAGTTTCACTACGCAACAACTGGGAGATCCTGGTCTGAGCTGAGGGCTGTCGCACAAAACAGAGTCCGCTAGAGGACAACTATGTCCCATGAGGGATTAAAGAAGCGTAAGTAAGTAAGTAAGTAATAATGGAATATGTATGTGGAATATGCTAGCTATTGACCACAACAACTGTTTTGAACCATTTGAACCAACATTTAATTTTACCTTTATATGATTTAATGTATGTTGCCTCTTTTGTGTAAAAGTTACCTTGAAATTATCGGAAAGATGATTAATGTAGTACTTATGATTTTTATTCGTTCCGTAACTGATAGTAATTGTGTGCGGTACTTGCGGGCTTCACTTATTGATTTAGGTCAAAGAATTGTTTTGTAATGGACTTGAACGAATGTCCGATTGAAGAATGTATTTTTACCACTTTTTATCTCTATTTCCGGCTGAGTATGTTTACAAATCTCGTCGAATACAATCTCCAACTGCAAAATGGAGTAAACAGTTCATCATTTTATTTTTCTGAAATTTTCTCTTTCGTTGGTATTATCGGTAAAATCCGAAGAAGCAACGCTATTTTGAAAAACCGGATACTCTTGAGCAGGTGGCAGGATAGGTGGCTTGTTAAGATAGGTGCTACGCTAAGATATACTACTGTTCACATCAGAGGATACCTGTTTTGCTAGGATATTAGAAAATGCTGC
Organism: Thereva nobilitata; assembly: GCA_963855945.1. NCBI lineage: Eukaryota > Metazoa > Arthropoda > Insecta > Diptera > Therevidae > Thereva > Thereva nobilitata. The sequence goes on along the minus strand of OY979694.1, from coordinate 49,658,496 downwards.
TTGCGGCTTAAACTTGAATGCTTGAGCATAGACTCCTCGAATAAAGAAACCCTGCTTCTCGCTATTCTGGGGCATTCACAGAGGACGTGGAAAGCAGACTCATCTTCCTCCAGGCAAAGTCTGCAGGTTGGGTTCTCCGCCTTTCCAATCCTCCATAAGTGGTCATTTAGGACGCAGTGTCCGGTAAATCAAGTCAACAAGTGTCCTGACATCATTCCTACTGCGCCCTAACAATTCGTGTGTTAGGAGACGGCCCAGGAAGGAACCGCTTAGAGTTGGCCAGTCCAGGCGCGGACTCCAGTGTTCAGTATGTTTCATCAAAGTCCGATCGGCTAAGACCCTTCGCAGCAACAGGTAGGTGCTCCGATACCCGGCTCCGGACCGATGAATGCAATGTCAGAGCCCTGTTTAGCTAGGGCATTCGCTTTTTCATTGCCTTTGAAGCCCCGATGACCCGGGATCTAGACAAGGGTAACTTGATTGAGAACGCCCAGCTCACCAAGGGCACCTCTTCCGGAGCCCCCCTTCTATAATGTTGATAATTATAGAGTGTCCTCGCCCAAGACCAGCGCCCAGATAGCCATTCCCTTTCAGCCGCAGTGCCGCGTTTATCGCGGATCTCTCTACCTCAAGGTGAAGTGGTACCCGATTGAGGAGAGTCTACAGTGCTGCCGTCGGCGAAGAGCGGATGGCTCCAGTGATGAAAAGGCAGCACGTTCTTTGAATTTTGCCCAAACTGGTTATGAAACCCTTAAGCACCGGTCTGTGCCACCAAACTAAAGTTCCATAAGTTATCATGGGCCTAATGATGGTAGTGTATATTCAGTACACTGTTCTCGGCTGCAAACCCCATGTGGAACCACAAGCTATGCGGCAAACCCACAGAAATCTCCGCGTCCTGCTCATAAGAGTTTCCATGTGCTGGTTCCAGTTGAGCTTGGCATCTAGCGTCACTCTAATATATTTGCCTTGTTGTGAAAAGCCTATAGTTCTATCTGCAAGTGCCGGTTCCGAAAGCCACGGTAGTGATCGTTTCTTGGTGAAAGGACCAGAATTAATAGGTTTGCGGGATTGACTTTTAGTCCTACACGGTCGCACCAAAGTCTAGATATTAACAAGTCTTTCATCATAGTATCAAAGGATGTATTGACGAAGGCTCTTTCGATATCGAGGAAGGCCGCCAGCGCAACTCCTCTGTTTAGTGCTGCGCCTTCCAACCTGAGCATCAGATTGTGCAGTGCTGTCTCAGTGGACTTGCCCGCCTGGTATGCATGCTTATAGGAGCTTAGTGGTTGGCGTTGAAGATAAGTTTCCTTATCACCCTGTCGACAATTTTCTCCAATTTATGTTTACTACAAAAAAAAATTACTGAATCGTCGCACTTCAAATAAAACTTTCTATTTTAAACTATCGTAACTTAACAACATTTAATATTTAACCCACTTTCGCTTAAAGATTGCCAAATCATTTTTATTATCCTCAAGCTATTAATAACTTTTGGTATGCTCATTACCACTTCTGTAATCTACATGAAAACAGCTAGTCTAAGATAGTATTGATTTTTGAGGACCTTCTATAACCTTCTCAAGTTCAAACTATGTATTTAAATTCAAATCGACAAGCCGCCACCCTCCCTCGCGGGAATCTCATAAACTCGAACAACTTCGCATGTTATGAACTTACACCATGAGTGGGGAATTCTCAAGAAAGTATTATGACTAGAACGAGCACACACCAATATATACTTATTAAAATCGCACAATATCTTGAGAGTTATTTTAAGTCATGTAGAAACATGTGCGTAATAATGTGTGCCATGGTACGTAGCATACGGTAATAGACTTTGTTAATTTTTATGCACTCCAAAAAGGAGCAGAAGTATTAAAAACATGTTAAATGCCTGCACTGTGCACAGGAAACAAACTGCCACTAATAAAGCAGCTAAATTTATGGCACCTGATTGCACTACAATGAATGAACTCAACATTAGCATGTAAATTGGCACGAGTTCATTACAAGTAGTGAATTGTAGCTTTTAAAATCCACTCTGCCTCTGCAACTATTAACCCTGACGTAGAGCAGCCCTGCATCTATTATTCCGTTAACTTGTATAGTAGAGTAGCATGACGCGACAATGGAAGGTAGTATGTACACAAGTTCCACCATTCAAGGACCCCCTTCCCCCCATTAGTCTCCTTTCAAATGAAATAATTCTTGTAAAACACAGTCGCCGGGTTGTAATCAATTGCGCGTGTGTTGTGCAGGGTTGTACCATCGGGCTGGGTACACCAGCCAGGATATGGAGCTTCCTCCCATTCTCGTTGTAAGAATGAAGTTCTGTTGTATACAAAACAGAAACAAAGAAGCCAAAAACATTTCGAAAAGCATTAAAAATTTACTCCTTAAACATTTTCTGAGCCGTTAATTTGAATTTCCACTTAACGAAACATTATGTGCAGGAAATAAAATTATGTCGAATAGGAGCTTTGCATTCATGTGGGAAAATATAGCTTCTACATCTGCAAATGGAAGGCTATAAACTGATAAGTTATTGCGCCTCAACTGAAATTTTATTGCCATGGTTGGCTGGTGGAGCAAAATAACAACCAGGCAGACTTCTCCAGCCTTATGCGTACTAATTAAAGTTTTGTTTTAATTATAATTTAACATAGTTGCAGCAAGTACTGCGGGACTTATGCAGACTTTGTGAAATTATCGATATTTTGCGCTTTCAAGGCTAAAACATCATCACCGAGACTAAGTAGGCTTCAGATTATTTTCAACATTGCTGCCTATAATATTTGTGAAATTGTACCGTTGGCCTTGACACGAACTTATTTGAAATAGGAGTATCTTAATTAAAATCAGCTTTTTCACAAAGAGGGCGGGTAAATATTGGTATGATAAAATGCTGATTTCATTAATATTATTATGACATATGGTTCTTATTAGCGATAGTTAAGGTAGTGTTTCCTATATTTTCTTTACCCCGAAAAGGCGACCCATTCATTATCATGTAGTAAAAACAGAGAAGTAAGGCTATTGAATATAGCATACAAAGCATTTTCACGTGTAGTACTATATATGATAGACTACATTCTGGAAAAGAATACTAGCAGAGTATCAGTGTGGTTTTTATCCTGGAACATGCATAGCAGACCAGCTATTTTTACTCAGAGAAACCATAGAAAAACCTGTTGAATTTAACATAAAACTCCATATCGTCCGCTTAGAGTGTAAACCTGCTAACTAACTTTAATGAAATTTTACAGCGCGTACAAAAAACTTCTAATAATTTATATTTGTGGCTTAGAAAGTAGTAGTGTACCCGGCACAATGGAGCTCCTTGCTGGTGACAGCAAGGCTACTGCCATCATGCTTGGGTAGACATAAAAAATTTTGAAACACAACATCCTCCCTAGTTTCCTAAATATTTATAGGGGATGCTAAACCGGCCACACGGTTTACGCTAGCTCGCCGGAAGGGGTCGTGGGGTGTGTGACCGGAAATATATACATAAGAGTCATATGATTCACCACTTACCTATTAGTCAAAAGGGAGATTTCTTCATACCGTTCTTTTCCTAGGTTAGCCCATGGTATTCAGCGCTGGAAGTTCCCAACGACCTGGTGGACCTGTAAATGTTCAACGCGACTTCGAGAGAACCCTGGAGAGAAAGCAACACCCAACCATCCTGGATAAATTACCCCCTTAGGCTGTCATGCCTAGTAATACTCGTGGATTTAAAGAAATTGACAACAAATATATTATATAATAATTACAGCCCAAGACAATATAATTAAGTAACAACACAATGAAGGTAAGTTTGAATTAAATATTAGATAAGTGTAAAATAAAAAAAAATACCCTTACAATATAGGTAATGTGGATGCAACCAACTATTACCACAAAACAACAACTGCAATACAACAACGGAAAGGAAAAAAACAAATCGTCGCTCTGGTACCAGTCGATGATTCCTTTGTTTCGTACAACAACATAACAAAAATCTTACGGCGTACTTGTTTCGATCTGAAAAATCGAGTGCCTGTTTGCACCCCCAAAAATTGGCTATTGTATAATATGTAAAATTTGAAATTTATTGAAATGTAATCTATTTAGTTGATACGGTGTAAGTATGGTAATTTTAGCAATATAATTATTAAATTAATATATGAGTAATATAATTAAAAGATAACAATGTTAACAACCACTAAGATCACAAAGGTGACAATAGTCTTTGGTGTTAACAATGTATCTAAGTGTTATTTATTTACAAAAAATTATATATCACAAACAATCAATAGAAAAATTAACTACTGTCTTGAACGATTGGGTTAGTATTCAAAACTATTAAAAATTAGAAGAGAATTCCTGTCAAACAAAAATTCAATTATCTCCAATGCTGAACCAATGGTTGGTTACAATTAACGAAAAAAAATAAGAACAAGTATTATGTCACACAAAAATATTAACTTTCCCTACAAACTATTAAGAAAATTGACTACTAAATGAAATAAGTAAATCAGTCTAGACTAGCGTGTAATCTTGTCACATCCGAGAAAAAGAATATATAACGACGTTACCTAACTCCTTTAATGCCTGTTGTCATCCACCTTGACCACCAAATTTCCGAAATCCTCTTTTTAGTATCGGGGATCACCTACTGATTTGATTTAGCACGGTAGACCTCACCAAGAGCTTAAGTATTGCCCGCCGGAACCAGTGCCGTCCTCAGGATTTAAGTTTCAAACAGGGGTTGCCCAGCGCACGTTTAGACCATTCAACAAGACCAGCTATTCACAAAAAACCAGGATTGTCTTCAACAAGGCTCTTACTGGGGTCGCCTTATAATCAAACTATTCTCCAGAGGAAAAACTGCCTCGAACCTTGCTTGTCCCAAATTTTCTCGCAATCATTTGTTTTTTTGTTTCTCTAGAGTTCTATAACCAACTAGAATTTATGTAACTTGTTTAAGACTATATCACCAGGGACAGCTGGGAAATAGGAAAATCACAAAACTTCCTTCGCTTTTCTCTGGTATGAGACCTTCTGTCTGAGAATTCCTGTATATATTTTATTTTTGTTCTATGTAGCTATTGTTGGGGGGTGATGTACATATTCCTCTTTATTTTCTGCCAGGTGACTTTTCATACAACAATCCAAAAAAATATATTTATATTATCTGAACAGACTAGACGATTATTGATTTTTTTTTCTCCGGTTCTAAATCCAACCTCTTATTCCGTGTTCTACATCCAACTCTCATAATATTTTCTTTTTTCCATCCAGAACAAAAATTATTTTTTTCTTTAGCCTCCTTAAAGTTTTAAATTTTGTACTAGTTTTTTTTGTGACCAGTAAATTTTGTTATTGAATCCTGAAATTCCCGATAGATGGGAGAACCAACCAAAGTGAGAATTTTCCGGTAAATAACCGACCGTTACAGTAGTAGTCTAAACCATAGTATTTACTATACAATATTACAACATAAACCAACTATATTTTGGGTTTTCTAAGCTACAAATATAAATTATTAGAAGTTTTTTGTCCGCGCTGTAAAATTTCATTAAAGTTAGTTAGCAGGTTTAGACTCTAAGCGGACGATATGTTGCGACTACAATTATGCTTACGGTAGTGTGAACCGCAATGAGTTACTTGATGCTATGAAGCAACTTGGATGACTTAAAAACTTAGTATAACTGACGAAAATTTCGATGGAAGATGCAAGGTTTAGTCAGAAAAGATGGCGAATCCCCCCCGGGGCAAAACTATACACATGTTATCGAGAAATAAAGAAAGGAAGTTTCGAAGAAAAACTCACAAAATATATTGTCAAAATGATTACAATAAATAGACAACGATGTATTGGTCATGACAAACGAGGTACCGAAAGGAACTCGGCAAAGATAGTTCTGAGGAAAGTATCGGCAGGAAAACGGAAAGCGGGACACCTTAAAAAAAGATACATAGGTGACGTCCAGGAACCAATAAGACAATGAATAGGAACAAAAACTGAAAAGGACGGCTCAGAGATCGAGCCAACGCTGGAGCCAAGGACAACAATAGGCTAGAACCGGGCATTTACAAAGGAAATGAACAATTCTCGTTAGTCTCCCCGCAGCTGCGGTAAGAGTCGTTTTCTTCCTTTGTTAAAAGTGGCCTAAGTCGTCCTAGAGCGAAATTGACCTAAAATTGGAGTTTCGACCACCCTCTTCGACGAGACAGTGCCGCGGCCAGACAATTGGGGGCCCTGTGCAAAAATTCAGCGAGGGGCCCCAGAGAGTCAAAAAAAATTTTTCGCTCCCTTCGCTCGCGGATTTCCCTTCGTACAGACCCGTCCCAGCGCAGAATTATGCCCAATATGCTCATTTGTGTGCTCATAATCATTTATGTGGCCCATTCAATGAAGTAAAAATACAAATAATAAATTCAAATGATTTTTATTGGAAAAAATTTTTTCGCTAGCGGGGCCCCAAATACGCGGGGCCCCAAATACGCGGGGCCCTGTGCAGTTGCACACTTTGCACATATGCCAGTCGCGGCACTGCGAAGAGACTCTCTCCGTGGCTAGGCTAGGTAGTCGGCTTTCTAGTTTCTATCTATGTTCCCATGTCCGCGAACCCAGAAGAGAGTCACGTTGTGCTAGAAACCCCCCCCCTCCCCCAAAACGCCTTCTGACGTCTTGGAGCTACTGGGGAATATTCCTATATCGAACTTTCTTAGGACATCTGCGTTTCTCCGCTTTCTTTTTGCGGGTATTCCGACAGAGAAATCCTTGCTGATGGTCAATCTAAGGGGAAGGTAGTCCGGATTTGTAGCGACCATACCATGGGGTAGCAGGTTCAAAATGTCAATGCTAGGTCGGTAAGATTTTGAGGTCCAGGCCCCCGACTCCCTTAGTCTGAGGGGACTACATGAGGCTAGGTGTTTGAATGTGGAGATCTGGAGCCTGCCACAGTAGGCGCAAGAGAATATCAACTTCGTGGGGCATGTTATCATGGCCCCTGTTCCCTCAATTGTTGCCGTCCTCTGGACCCTTCTCAACTTTATAACATTATAGGTCCTGGTCCATTATAGGTAGTTTAAAAACAATGTTCATAGCTCAATTATAATATCTAAAGAATTGGAGCATAACTAAATTGTGATAGCCAGCGGTGGCGTTCTCATAGGTACGAATGATGCACTTGCATCGGGCGCAATTACAGAAATATAGATTTAAAAAAAATTGAAAACTTTTAAAATAATTGAAAAGTGTTCCTGTTACTTCATTTTCATCTATTAACGGAATTCATTTTTATCACCACGATTTATTGTTCCAATTTATTTTCTTGATAGAATTGCACTAAATTACCCAATTTCTGCCCCTGTACTTTCTCACGCAAGAAAAAGCGGAGAAATATTACTTTTCCTCGTGCATTTTACTCAGGCAATTTTACTCGAGGTTTTTTTCAAAAAGCTGTCCCATCCACTGAGTATTTGTGTCTTTTCCCATTGTCCTTCACTGCAATCAAAAAATGATGAGCTAATGGGGCGCAGTATGGCATACAGCACAGGGTACAAAATACCCAAGCCACGGCCCTGGTGATAGCATGTAGTTCCATAAAAATGGATAGTTATCGTTCAATATATTCAAAAAATTGCATTTTATATCTACTGTCTATCATCCATTTTTTCTTTAAAGATAAAATAATCTCAAGATAAGACACTTCCGCATACACATTTTTTTATGGTGCACGATTTTTATGTCCCTACGATTCAGATGAAGATTGACGAAAAGCGGCATGTGCAACAAGGTTCATTTATCTAAGCTGCCGTTGCAAGATCAGTTTTACACTGTTTTTATATAGGAAACAAATCGTCACATGCCACTTTGCTACATATATTGCCAAGCGATATGTAACGAAAAGATACATATGAAGCTTTGGTATACGGCCTGCCTAAGATAGGCATGTTCAGCTTGTGCTAGTAAAGTCACATGATCGTGATCTCTTCTCCCTGGCTTTGGGATAAAGACGACTCTCGCCAACTACCACATTTTAGGCACAGACATACTTACAAGTATTTACACACGTCACACACAATGATCTTGCAACCGTTGACGAGATTTTACAAGCTGGTCAGTACTGTACTGTCATGTTGTACGGACTTCCGAAGAACACTCAATTGAATATATTGAAAAAGGTGGAAGATTTACCATTTTGAATTGAATTTGAAGTTCTGATCATAAACCCCCAGACACTGATTTTCATGGAAATGGGAACACAATTGGAAAATTTGGGTGACCATTTTGAATTTCGGTCATTCAAATCAAGATCACAATTTTTTAATAGGGAAGCTTTTTTATATATATTATTAGCTAAACATTCCATTTTGAATTTTTAAATTTCATTCACCGTAGCTGAAATCCGAGGTTTTCATGTTTTTAACGCTCCAGGAACTTTTGAGTATAACTTAATGCACAAATTCTCTGCGTATAGCAGTATGGCCAGAAGCTACGAGAGTAACTCCTCGGCCTTTTATCATGTCTGGTGTTATGAGCCAAAAATAAAATAAATTAAATATGACGTAACGTAATTGAACGTAACATAAAGTACGAACATGAGTGTTCATATGGCATCCACCGAAATAGACATTATAAACTTGACGAATGTTTGTTAAATTCTAAAATTTTACATACGGTAATAAGGGCACAAAATTCAAGTATCCGTAAAGGTCAAACCAAACCCCAACATAAGCTCTGCTTGCTTTGGTGCTATATTTTGCTCAGCACTTCTAAGCTTAAATCTGCATTTACGGTATCCATTTTACACTGTCACTTTACGTTTTAATTTAGCGCCTATGTCTCAAAATGACGTAAGTAAGCTCAAATTAATTTAGTACCTACCTTACGTTACGTTACGACATATTTAATTCAGGCTTATGTAACCTGGAACAGTAAAGGGTCAATTATAATGCAGGTAAGAAACGCACGTCAGACGAAGTGCGTAAATATCAAACTTTCGTAAAAACTAAAACCAACCATAATGGGCGTAACCGTGTATAGTGTATACGGAAATTTTCAAAAGCTAAAAATTATTAAAAATGTAAAAATATTATCCGCTGACTATTAAAACTTGCCTATAAAAATAATTGTGTTTATTTTCAATTTTAATATCTAACTTTCTCATCAAACTCGCTCCCATAAATTTAAAGCGCATTTTCCATACTCTTTTTTCTAAACCCCACAAAACAACAAAAAAAATCAGCTTTCATCAAATAACATACGTCTTTTAGTATTCTTACGTAATAACGTGAACGATGTACCTGCATTATGGACAGCATTGATTTCCGTAAAAGCGCACAAACGTCGTGCGTTGCTTACGTGCATTATAGTTAGCCTTTAAGGCTGCTGATCCAATTTCCTTTTCGGGATTCGAGAATCAGCCACCACCAGGAAGTTGAGAAGTGCAGGATATCGGATACCGATTCGTGGCTGCATTACATCCACCCCAGAACCTGCCACGGTGGCTGCAGTGTCCCTGAAAGCTACTTTAGATGATGCAAATTATAGAAACAATAAATTAGGTTAAGACTCACCTGGATGTCTCCATTTTTGTCTTATAGGGCATTTGAAAACAAGACGATTTCCCGGATGATCGCATCTTCTTCAGTCTTCGGTTGAGGATTTCTCCTGAAACTTCATATCCTGCGCAAACTAGGGCACAGAATTACGTGACCAACAAACACACAGGGCGTACTCCAACGCTTAATAATTCTAATATAATTGTCCGCTCCAGGAAATCCGAAAATGTGGTCCGGGATTTGCAAGTTTTTATTACAAAAAAATTTTAGAGAGCCGATCATCGAGAATTTTTCTAGAGGCAGGAAACGGAATGCCTATTCACATTTTAAAATAATAATATTATATCGATGGAACCTATGGGAATGTGCACTGGAATTCCTGAAATACGTCGCATTTCCCAATATAAACCGGATGCCTGGAGCAGCCAGGCAGTCGATTTTAACCTTACGGGAAAGTATGTGTAAAAGCTAGTAGAATTTGTAGTGGAAGTAGTTGTCCAAACTGAGTTGTGTTGTAACTGAATCGAAGCGTGTTTGGGGCAGTTGGTAAACTGATTGGACAGTTGGGATATCAGTTGGGAAAAATCAAAATATTTTAATTTTATGGGGTTGGGGTCGAAAATTTGAGCAACTAGTCGCGCTGTGTTTATTTCAGTTTGGCTGTTTGAGTGAGTTATCCTGAACAGTAGTATCTACATATTTATTTTATAAGTTTATGTTTTCATTGTTTTGGGTTATTTCTAAAGTAAATTAAGAAAGTTCACATAACATCAAATTAGTTTCAGAATTTTCTAAGAACAATGTTAAATCAGGAACATTTATATTTTCAAAACAAACTTTTTTAAAACTTATGCGCGATACCGCTGGGCCATCTCGTTAAGAGATCTGCGACATTCAGAGATAGTTCTAGAGCTGTTAGTGCAAGAGCGCAGAGCCGCCTGACTATCTGAGAAGATGTAGACAGTCCGATTCATATCGCCTTGCTGCTTGATCTGCAGTGATCGGGTAGTCGGAAGGAGACTTCAACCCCAAGCTCTAGGGAAAAGATTCCTCCTCCTACTCGACCCTCGGGCTTAGAGCCTTACTGATGGCTGAAGTTTATGGCATCCTGAAAACTGTGTGGTCTATTTCTCCATTCACGACGTGAAGGGGTGTGGATTCCGTAGTTCCTCGTGAAGGTAACAAGAAGAAGGTGCAAGACAGCAGTTTGGGCTACAAAGGTCCTGCGTCCTGCGTGCAATGCCGCCTTGAATACACCTCGTTAGGTGCAAAACCGCGCCACCAAACTCATCGGGCACAGCGACATTTGCACATTGAGCAACGGGAAGAAAAAAAATATTACCAATATCTACCCACTTTTGGAACCAAGCATCATCAGTGCCGGTGGATCACGTTTAGCCCTGGTGGGTAGTTAGACAAACACAACCCCTCCGAAGCTGTTATTTGGTATTTTACCTAAAAAAGTAAGAAGATAGGCCACCTTAATTGGAAGAGGGTGTGTACAAGAATTTCCGCAAGGATCCGTCCTTGGCCCTCTCCTGTGGATCACAATGTATAATGGTTTGTTGAGGCTACCCCATCCAAAAGGAGCAGTTGCTTTCGGTTTCGCGGATGACATGGAGGTAGTGCCTCGATGAGATCGAATTGTCCGCGAACGAAGGGATCTTGGAGATTAAAGCGTGGTCTCTATGATCCAGAATATGTTAGAGGCAAGCCAAATACAGTGCGGGGCAGATGACGCAATGCGAGAACGTAATGGAATGGCATAGGAAGTGGGACGAGTTTGTGAAGGGACGGTGGACCCACAGACTTATCCCAAGCCTGGAGAGATGTGTTACGAGGGAACGTCGGGAAGCGAATTAAGACCTAACGCAGTTCTTGATTGGACTTGGAGGATATGGTCAACACCTCCATCGTTCTGAGCACGATGACTCACCGCTATGCCCGGCATGCCCAAGTATCTCGAATAACGCAGAACACGTCTTTTTTTATTGTGGGAGATTCGGCGAATATAGGGGCGAACTAGAGGCAATGGCCGAGATCCCACTAAAGGCCCCCATACACTGTCAAATTGGATGTACATCCAGATTTTCATCAAACTCGTGCCCGCAATGAGTTTTGATCGGCCAACCCGCTCACAATCGATAGTTTTGGTTGTACATCCGCACTTCGATGTACATCCAATTTGACCGTGTATGGGGGCCTTAACTTCGAAAAACATCATAGGACACATGATGTGAAACAAGGGTGGGTGGAGGAGAGCGGAAGCGACGCCAAAGGCCATACACAGGAAATCGAGGCTGGAAGAAGCCGAAGCAGAGGAGAAGAAAAAAAAGGCAAAGAAACGCCAGGAGTATTAGATAAAAGCTGATCCATCTAGAGTGGGGCAAGACTTACACGAGGCAGTACATTTGTCCCTTACACCATGGCAAATTGCAGGCCTCAATTTTTTTAAATGTCAAAAATAATGCCCTACTGGTATATGAGCGTGTATCTAGATAGATAAATGAATGTGTGATTGTAAATACGAACTGGAGAGACATTTCTTACATTTTTTAAGAGAGTAAAATTTTGTACTTGAAATTAGGCGAGGTGAGATTGTAAAATATAAATATACATTGTGTAGGCATAGGGCCTGTTTAGACGGTTCGCTCCCAAGAACGTTCCTCACGAACTTTGTGAGTGGAGGGAGATGTAGGGTGGCACGGTATACATATACAAGGTAATGTATTCCCGAAATGTCAATTTTATGTGACGTCACTGAAATCGTTCGGGTATAAACAAATTGAAAAATAATTTTTGTGAGTTTTGTTAAAGTGAAAAGTTGTGATTATTAAATAAAGGAAGTAATAAAATAGGAAAAAACTGGTTAAATGTGTTGTTGTTAATTGTAAGAACGATGAAAACAAAAAATATTGTGTAGTGAAGGTGAAAAATTTAACTTTTCCGAAGGATGAAAATTTGTGTGACATGTGGATACGAGCTAGTGGAAATAAAACTGTTTTCAATGTTAATACCGCAAAAATGTGCGTTGACCAGTTTTTAGAGCAGGACTATAGATTAGAAAACATTTTTTTAAAGACACCAAGAGTGTAAAAAAAACCGAATAAAGGAGCTATTCCTAGTCGAAATTTGCCAGTTTCTCATGCTGAAATTTCCGGACGAGAATAAAGGATTAATAAAACAGAACAAAGGCAAATTTTGCAGGAAGTAATTTCAGAATATGAGCAGTAACATATTTTTCTGTTAAATATCGCATAACTTTTTTTATTTGAGTGTTTTCCTTTTTAGAAATCAAAGATATCAGGTGGAGTTGGAAGGTAGCGGCATAGAAAATTTAGTAATAAGCACAGTTAAAAGTGTTGCTGTTCAGACAGAGTCAATTTACAATGGAATTCTATATTAAATTTGTGGTAAACTTATTATGCATTATATTTTTTAGAAGAAATTTGGAAAGTTGTCTCGAAAGGGAAATTGTTATTCTAAAAAGACAATTGAAAAAGGAGGCTGTGCTTATTACTAAATTTTCTATGCCGCTACCTTCCAACTCCACCTGATATCTTTGATTTCTAAAAAGGAAAACACTCAAACAAAAAAAGTTATGCGATATTTAACAGAAACATATGTTACTGCTCATATTCTGAAATTACTTCCTGCAAAATTTGCCTTTGTTCTGTTTTATTAATCCTTTATTCTCGTCCGGAAATTTCAGCATGAGAAACTGGCAAATTTCGACTAGGAATAGCTCCTCTATTCGGTTTTTTTTACACTCTTGGTGTCTTTAAAAAAATGTTTTCTAATCTATAGTCCTGCTCTAAAAACTGGTCAACGCACATTTTTGCGGTATTAACATTGAAAACAGTTTTATTTCCACTAGCTCGTATCCACATGTCACACAAATTTTCATCCTTCGGAAAAGTTAAATTTTTCACCTTCACTACACAATATTTTTTGTTTTCATCGTTCTTACAATTAACAACAACACATTTAACCAGTTTTTTCCTATTTTATTACTTCCTTTATTTAATAATCACAACTTTTCACTTTTACAAAACTCACAAAAATTATTTTTCAATTTGTTTAGACCCGAACGATTTCAGTGACGTCACGATCGAAATGACAGCTCAATGTTTGCATTCGGATTACATTACCTTATTATATGTATACCATGTAGGGTGGTACCTGTCATCATCCCCACTTCCCCTTCATCCACAAAGTTCGTGAGAACGCTCCTAGGAACGAACCGTCTAAACAGGCCCATGGCTTTCTTACCTACTCTGAGGCAGTTTAATGCATGTTAGAATCAAACTTGAACAAAAAGCTCTTCATTGGTATTTGTTTTCTTTCTATTTTTAATTTGCTTGTTTTTATCATTTCAGCATTACAATAGCGCCTCTCCTAAGTATGACATTGTACTGGCTCAAAATAAAACAGAGGCACCTCTTACAAACTCATTTTATAATGGTGTCCTACCCAACACTAGATCCATAGCCACAACGCTATGCTAAAAAAGCCAGTCACGCAAGGAGAGTGAAAGACCAAGAAGTTTTAGTGTGTGTTTGAGTCCCATAACCGACATGCAGGAGCGTTTCGGCTTTTCACCTGCCAACGCACAAAAACAGGTGATTGAACTCGAAAGTTTTAATAGAAAACAATGAATAACTCGGCACTATAAGTGTTGTGGTCATTATTTACATATCTTCAGGGAATACTGGATTTTATAAAAATTGAAACTTGAAGTGAGCTATTCAATAACTATTGAATTGGAAAATAAAAATATCATGTTACACCCTCGGCTATTCTCTCAAATTCCTTTGGGTATCTTACTATGGGATAATCTTCTGCAGTCAGTATTTCCGAACTCGTACAAAATCCAAAAGTTCAAAAGCTGCAACATGCCTCAGCCTGCTCTTAGCCTTACTGTCTATATTTTATTCATTTTATTTAAGCTTATTGCTTTGCTTCATAGTATATCCTACACGAGGTGCCTGTAAATACAAAAGTTGGTTCCTAAGCTTAGTACATAAAAAAAGATTAAAAATCTTTGTACATTTTCGAATTAAAAATACTTTTACAGGCATCAAATCAACATAGGTAACATACAATGCGAGGTGCCGCATCATTGGTCCAATGTTAGGAGCAGAATAACAAAACACAAGAAGAGCACGTATATGTATCGAGACGGAAGACTAATCTATATCCCGAAAATAACATTACAAAGAATCCAAGTCCAAAAAAAGGAGAAAGAAGCGAATCAATCGAAAAGAAATCCTTTCACGGTAATTGCATTTTTAACGTCACGAGAGTTTCATTTCACTTAGGCAATGTATGATTTGACGATGGCAAGCAGATCCATTGGATACCCTCGGAAAGTCCTCAATAAATAAAGAATATTAGGAAGAGTTTGATTGATGAATTCTCGTGAAGGAAAGAAAATATTCTGCCAAAAGGAAAATAAATAAGGAGACAGGTGATCAGTCAATTTTTTTCTCCGGTAGCAAAGTTATGACCGGCTAAAAAGGTTCAATAATTTGAAAGATTAATTTTAAGGAAATTCCAGCACCGATGATTGATTAGCATAATTTCTTTGAATTATTATTGAGGGGATTTCTGTTATTTCTCTGTCAGAAATAATTTTTTTTCGTGCTTTTGTAGTGATGGGGCCTTCCTCCTTGTTACACAAATCGAACGAAATTAGGGAGTGATTATGACAAGTTGTACACTAATTTTTCTTTAACACAAATTGAATGAAGTGTTGTGGAGTAAAAAGTAAATTTGATTATATTTAATTTGGTTCAGATTTGAAAAAAATGGCAACAAGAAAATATATCATCGGAGGGAGATGACGAGTGAAAAAATTTTACATAGCATTTTTCTGTTACTAAAAGTTCTTGTCACTAAATATGCTTTAATAAGAATTAATCCTGAGTAACTTGTAACCATATTTTACTAAAGAAAATATATGTACGAATATATTTTTCAAATTTTCTTATAGGACAGTAAGTGCATTCCAAAGGTATCTCCTGTTCGCTACATCCATTTTGGTGTAAAATTTTATACCGAAAATTTATTGGATTTGGTTTTTTTTATTTGTTCATCCGGGATACAGTCCACAACGCGCAATATGTGGAAACGAATCAAATTGCTTTCTTGACAAAATTAGGGTAATCATTTGCGTAATTCTGGCTTCACTCAGATGGCACCATCTTGGCATACAGTAAAAGTCATAATGAATCTCCGCAGGGAACATTTCCCAAATCGCTTCACATCGGAAAATTGAGATTTCAGATGGCCTTCAAGGACACTAAACTGACGGCTTCCAGACTTTATGCCACTTGGGGTTATGTGGGAGGAAAAGTTTACGCGCACAAATCGGGAATTAATGAAAAATTACAGCAAATGATATTAAAGGAGATTGATTTTTTTTTGTTCGGTTAAGATCGGCTTTTAAAAGGTTTATTTTTGTTTTTTAAACTTAGGTTAACACATCCAGAAATTTGTATGCATATCTCCTGTGATAATCAAAACCTTTGTTTTTATCGTGTCAAAGTTAACATTCACATTTGTGAAAATAATATTTATTAATATTGGTGGTCAGTCATCAGCGGAATAGGGGGAATAACATGTAGCATAACATGCACGTGCCGTAACTATTCCGGACTGATGGAAGTGCGATCATAACCTCCTAGCGGTGGCCACTGGTAACTATCCTATGAGAGGATAGGCTAACATGATCGGGCTAGTCCCTTCCAAGTAAGGTTGGCGTGAGGCTAATAACCTCACCCGTAAAAAACAAACATTACGGAACGAGCAACATGCCTCGGATACTGGAAAAAACGACGACGACCACGGCAACGAAAAAGGCAAAATGATTTAAGAATTTTCTCATGGAACGTACGAACTCTGTACAGAACTCGAGCTGTACAACATCTGGCCGATACCCTGTCAACATATAAAGCTGACATTACCGCCATTCAGGAGATGCGATGGACAGGGAATGGTGTTTTGCAAAAACCTGATTATGACGTATATTACAGCTGTCATACGAAACACCATGTGCTTGGGGTAGGTTTTATGGTCAGCAAAAGGATGAAGCCTACCATTATCGGCTTTAAAGCAATAAACGAAAGGCTATGTACCCTTCGTGTGCGAGGCAAATTTAAGAACATCAGCCTCATAAACGTTCACGCACCTACAGAAGAGTCCCCGGACGATGAAAAAGAAGAATTCTTCGAAGTAGTTGAACGGGAACTTAATGCCTGCCCCAGATATGATGTAAAAATCATATTGGGAGACCTGAACGCAAAAGTAGGCCGGGAGCCCGTATACAGGCAATATGTCGGCACCCACAGCTTGCATGAGAACACTAATGACAATGGGCAGCGAGTTATAGAGATGGCAGCAAGTAAGAACTTGGTCGTTGCAAGTACCAGATTTGCGCGTAAAGATATCCATAAAGCCACCTGGATATCTCCTGATGGGGCGACTCGCAATCAAATAGACCATGTGTTGATAGACCGCCGCCACCTTTCGGGTCTGATGACGGTACGAACGTACCGAGGTGCCAACTTCGACTCAGATCACTATCTTGTTGGTATGGTGCTCCGAGAGCGCATTACAACGCTGAAAAGCTTTGTATCCGCTGATCAGGCTCGAATCAACACAGCTGCACTACGCAACGAAATGGCCAGAAACAGCTACGGTCAGGCGTTAGAACTCGCGCTCAGAAGAGCAAGTCCTGGGGATGAGATGCCGGGAGTCGACGAGAGCTGGACCCGCCTTAAAAATACTGTCATTAGTACTGCTGATTCCATCTTAGGCAGAAGTCGTAGAGATCGGAACGACTGGTTCGATAATGAATGCAAGCTGGCAACTGAACGTAAGAATGCTGCGTATCGAGCAATGCAGCAGTCTCAGAGAACACGAGCACGCGAAGAGAAATATAAAGAGCTCAGAAAAGAAGAAAAGAGAATTCACAAACGAAAAAAGGAAGCCTGGGAGAAAAATCTCGTTTGTGAACTAGAACAGTACAGAGAGCGACGGCCGCACCAGGCGCGGGAGTTCTACCGAAGAGTACGCGGTATGACGCAATTCACACCTCGTTGCACATACTGCAAGGACAAAGAAGGGAATCTGATCACCGATCCTCAAGGCATCTTGGAGCGATGGGAAGAGCACTTTCATGAATTGCTAAATGGCGAGCTAACTGAGGATTTGGAGGCTCCACCAATATCTGACGATAATGCTACGCTGTCACCACCAAGCTTAGCAGAAGTTAGCACTGCCATCACCCAGCTAAAAAACACCAAGGCCTCGTGTGCAGACGGCATCCCTGCGGAGCTGGTTAAATATGGAGGGCCTACATTACACCAAGCGATTCATGAATTAATTGTGCAAGTATGGGAGCAGGAAGAGATGCCAGAAGACTGGAGAAAAGGCATCCTCTGCCCGGTACATAAAAAAGGAGATATCACAACGTGCAGCAATTATCGTGGTATAACGTTGTTGAGTACCGCGTATAAGATATTCTCCGCCATCCTACAAAACAGGATGGCCCCATACGCTAGAAATATCGTAGGCCAATACCAGTGTGGCTTCAGCCCAGGCAAATCAACAACCGATCAGATTTTCACTTTGAGCCTGGCTATGGAAAAATGTCTAGAGTTTCAAAACTCAATCCAACACCTCTTCATAGACTTTAAAGCCGCCTATGATAGCATAGCCAGAGTAGAACTCTACAAAGCCATGAGAGAATTCGGCATTCCCAACAAGCTGACAAGACTATGTAGGTTGACCATGACCAATGTGACAAGCCAAGTAAAGGTATCCGGAACACTGTCCAGACCAATCAACATCTATAATGGACTCCGACAAGGGGACGGTCTGGCCTGCCTCCTTTTCAACCTGGCGTTGGAGAAAGTGATCCGAGATTCGGGCGTGACATCAAGGGGCACAATCCTTCACAAGTCCACCCAATTACTGGCTTATGCAGACGACATTGACATCATTGGAAGAACATCAACAGCTGTACAAGAAGCTTTCATCCAGATTGAGCGCGCGGCAGGAAATCTGGGACTGCACATCAACGAAAGCAAAACAAAGTACATGGTGGCCTCGTCTGCAAGAACACCTAACATTGGTCCCACAATCAAGGTAGAGGAACACGAGTTTGATGTGGTAAAATCATTTACCTTCCTTGGGTCAATAGTAGCAGCCGACAATAGCATGGAACCTGAAATACGCGCACGACTGCTAAAAGCCAACAAGGCCTACTATAGCCTGTCAAGGCTCTTCAAATCCAAGCATCTAACCATAACGTCTAAACTTTTACTATATAAGACGATGGTCTTGCCGGTCCTCACATATGCATCCGAAACGTGGGTGCTTAGCAAAAAGCACTCTAACCTCTTGGCGGTGTTCGAGAGGAAAATACTTCGGAGGATTGTTGGCCCCGTATGTGATGAAGGACGATTCCGGAGACTCTACAATGACGAGATCTACGAGCGCTATCGCGACATAGATGTTGTGAAGAAAATAAAGCTCGGTAGACTCCGGTGGGCAGGACATCTAGCTCGTATGAGTGAAGATGAGCCTGCTCGGAAAGTTCTCTGCGGTAAGACCTATGGGGTGCGACAGCGAGGGAGACCCAACCTCCGCTGGAAGGATGCTCACAGCATAGGGGTGCCAAACTGGATGACATCGGCTCAGAATCGGGACCGGTGGAGAGAACAGTTGCGAGAGGCCAGGACCGGATCCCGGTTGTAGAGCCGTTAAAGAAGAAGAAGAATATTGCTTATTTATTTTCTTCTACTTAAATGACGCTGTAGCCCTTGCAGGACTCGGACCGCTTGAAGTCTCTTCTTTCAGTCGTCTCTACATCCTGCTAGATCTCACCAGTATCTTATTGGAAGTTTTCACTCATATATCTTCTAGAACAAGGGTAGGCAACCTTTTTATAACATGGGCCAGAATAAATGTTACTTTTTTTCCGCGGGCCGTAGTAGTCAATTGGCACCTTCTTGTAGTTGAGCCGGACTTACATGAGGAAGTACATTTGTCCCTTATACGATGGTAAATTTTACTGAGGCCTCAATTTTAGGATTGTGTGTATCGAGATAAATGAGGCGAGGTGTAATTGTAATTACGTAGTGGAGAGACAAGAGTTTCTTCTTTCTTACTTCTTTTGGAGCAGTAAAATTCAACTTAAAATGAGGCGAGGTGGGGTGAGTTTGTAAATACGAGAGACATTTCTTATATTTTTGCGGCCGGCAGTAAAATATCCAATTTGCGCTGTGGCGAGGTGAGATTTTAAATGAGAACTGGAGAGGCATTTCTTACTTCTTTTGAGGCAGTGAAATTTTCAACTTGAAATGAGGCGTGGCGAAATTGTAAATACGTACTGGAGAGACATTTCTTACGTCATTTGCGTCAACAAAAGTCCCAACTTGAAATTAGGTGAGGTGAGATTGTAAAATATAAATATTCATTGTGGAGGCAGTGTAATGCATAAGCTTCTTTCTTTAATTTACTGGTTTTTGTCATTTTGGCATTACAATTGCCCTTGGCCTAATTTGAAGTATGACATTGTATTAGCCCAAAAGAAAAATGAGGCACCTCTTACCAACTCATAAATACCATAAATTTTTTTTGTATTTGGTAAAACCAAGCTTAGGAATCACCCTTTAGTCTCCATTTGAAGTGAAAGATGCTTTAATGGGGTATATCCCACAGAAGTAAACTACACTATCCATCATTCGTCCATCATATCAAGCCGATTTGAATATGAATCCGATATTACACTATGGACTCACTTTTCTGCCTCTTTTCTGTGTAACGATTGTAATGTTTATGTAGTTGTGTACGAAGCAAGTCATTCGCAAAGTGCAGTGTCATTCAAACGTCAGAGAGGATTCCAATTTTGTGATTTTTTTTAAAATTTACAGTTACAATTATCCGCCGACTGTCAAAACATAAATGAGAAGAGGAATTATTCAAAATTTTCGAAAACCCACGAAAACCAAGTTATACTTGTATTAGTGTGATGGAAGGTGAGACTGAAAAATTTTAGGGTTCACAAGTGAGGAAAAACACAACTTCCCGGCGACCTCTTGCATAAAAAAGCGGTTTCAAGGTCGATGTGATGAACGAGTGATGGATAGTGTAGTGTACCTATCTAGAGTCATCAACTCAAACAGGTTTGTGTATAAGATATATGTAGTATAGCCCTCGAAATATTCATTTTTCTGTCTCTTTTTCATGTAACGATTGTTGTACAATAAACGCGAATGAGACGGGGAGTTTCTCATAGTTTTCTCAGACCCCCGAGAACGATCTTATAATTGTGTTATTGTGAGGGATGGGTGAGTCTGAAAAATTATCTGTGGCAAAATGAGGAAAAAACAAACCTCCCTGCGACCTCGAAAAATATTTTTTTATAATTTCTTCAATACATCTCGCGGGCCGGAGGTTGCCCACCGTTGTTATAGAATGTCACCCTTCTACCTATTCCTTTATCGTCCTACGATTATTATTCCTGTGGGTCCACCAGTGAAAACTCAGTTTAGCACTCTGTCTGCAGAGCCTCGTATAACATGTCCATGATAGCCTGCCCAGTTGTATGTGTGTAACTATATTTATTTTGTCATAAATTTTTTCGAACTCTTCGTCCGTTAAAATTCGCGATTCTTTTTGAGTAACTCTTGTATACCCAAATATTCTCCTTAGGATAGTCTGTGTGCTTAGTTAATTTCGAAGCTTCAAGATCCGTAATATAGGGACCTTTGTTGGTGTCGGTACACCAAAGAGATAAGTTCAGAGAAAAGTCAACTGTTAAGATCTACAGCCATAATACCGAATCCTACATCGGGTGTCTGTGTAACAGTAACAGACGAGCGAGGGTGAAAGTGGAGTATTGTCTTAAAATGACAAGCACATCACCGGAATGGTCGTCTAGCTTATAAGTGGGGCGGCTGGCTGATAACCAACCCCAATTAAAGCGATTACAGCTGTACAGGATACCAAATGGACTCACAGTGGTATAATGGATCTCAGAACCAAGGCTCCATAACATTAGTCTCATAAACGTCTATGCCTGCACAACGCTACCAATGACGATGGTAGTAGATTGGTCGAGAATGCTAGCTCGAACTCAATGGTAGTAAGTTCGAAAACGTGTCCGCACAAAAAACAATTTACAAAATGAGATGACGTGGCAATCGGTCTGGGTAACAAATAACTGGATGTAAGAACAATGAGGGAAAGGTGCTGTGGTTCAGACTACTAGGGGAAATTTAGGACATATACGACGCAAATAAGCTAAAACTTGAAGAAAGAAGAGATACCTACCAGAAAGCTGTGAAGGAGTAGGAGAACACCACAACATCAACGACTAATAAAGCAGAAGACACAATTGAAGAAAGAAACCAGGGAGCACCTGGGGTGGCAGCACATAAGTTGTTTCAAACGAACTCTTCATACAAAATTTCTGGATTTTTGTATGAAGAGGTCGATTGAAACAACTTACGTTCTACCACCCCTGCAGATGCTTAAGATCGCGCCGAACAACCTCCAATACTCCAAGACTTCCAGATTTGAATACATTAAATCTGGATATCGCCTTAATAGAAGAGCCCTGGCTACGAGAACGGAGCATTCTTCGACCGGCAGTACAACACCTTTTAGCCCCCCTCAGATCAAGGTAACCGGAGATATTTTATCCTGGTTGAAAGGCACATTAAAGCCTATCTCGGCCGTACACTGCAAATCTCAGCTTTTTGAAGTGTGTTATTTTAACACGCTTAAAGTGTGTTATTGTGACGTCACCCATTTGATTTACATTGTAGTCACCTTTTACACACTTAAAACGTTTAAAAAGTGACTACAATGTTAATGGGTGACGTCAGAATAACAAACTTTAAGCGTGTTAAAATAACACACTTAAAAAAGCTGAGATTTGCAGTGTAATTTCAGTTCAACGGACTTAACGGTAGGAACAATAAAGTTCGGAGTGGAAGGGTTTTTACTTAGCCTCAACCTATATGGCCAGCGACGGCAAAGCTAGACATACGCTTGAGGAAGCAATGAGAGCAACGACTGGGGAGAGCCACTATTCGATTTTATCATTAATTAAAACTTAACGGTGTGCAACCTGGGCAACACCCCATCCTTCGTACTGCCAAGCACTGAGAATTTCCAAGGCTGTGAGAAAGCGTTGGATATCACGCTGTCTACGGACATGGACACATTCAAAGTAGAAACCTGGAGGGTATCAGTACAAGTGTGTTTTTTTCGGATAGATACGCGTCAGCGAAACCTGCAGGTTGAAGCTCGTCAACTGAAACAGGACGGACTGAAAGAGTTCGGCCCACAGGGAAGGATAGACCTTATAGAGACAATCGAAGACAGGTTCAATACTTTCGAATACGCTATCACGCTGTATGGGTATCCCTCCCAGTTAGGCGGAGCAAACAAACTTCCCCCTGTGCAGATTCAGATGTCCGAGACTCAGGAAGTTAGCAAGAAAGCTCTTACAAACTAGTGATTAGCAAACGCAAGAACAAGACAAGACTTATAGTCTTGGTCTTGTTCAGTTAGTCTTAGTCGAGGTTTTGCAAGCATTCTTTGGCAGCGTTATTTTGAAGAAAAGGCAATATTTTGCAAAATTACAAAAATGATCTCTTTACTTCAAGCTCAATTTTTTTTCAAAACTAAGCACTGTAAAACGGTCAAACTTCTAGAGCATATTACAAGTAAAAAATAGGGACCAACTTTATTTTCGTCATAACTCGCTTAGTTTTAATGCTAGGGAGTTTTATAAAAAAAACAAAAATAAAGGGATTTTCAAGCACTTTAAAAAAGGTTTTATGAGTTTTTCTCGAAAAATGCATTGCTTTTTGTTTATTTCAAGTTTAAGCTTCCAATTTTGACGTTTGTCAAATAAGAACCAACCGTCAACAAGCTATTGCTATTTTTGTGTTGGGTCTACAGACACCATAAACCCATCATTTTTTTTGTTTTTATAATAATATACATATACTTATAAATATATACAGTTTTAATACTAATAATTTTTTCGCTAAAATATTTACTTTTTGAGTTATTCGCGAAAAACCGTCTGTAAACGTGGTTTTTTTATATTTTCACTCGCGAATAACTCGAAAAGTATTGACTTTCAAAAAAAACTTTATAGAACAAAAGTTGCTTAGAATTAGCCAATCTATCTATTCTCGGACTTATTTTCAATGAAAAAATGTTCACCCCCGAGAAGGGGTGGCATTCACCCCCAGGGTAAAAGCACAAAAAAAATGTTGGTAAACTTTGCAATTTATAGTATAAAAAACAAAATCTCACCTCGACCACGTAAATTCATTCACCGTAACAAAAGTCTGAGGCCCCTATAGGGGTATTCATGTCATTTCTCAGTTGTTCAAAGTGTCATAGTTTCGTAGCTTTGTAGCTTAGTTGGGATGAAGGTCGTTTAAAGCTTGAATTGTTATTGCCAGCGGATCGCAATTCACGCAACACAGTTGTCAAAAAAAAAATTACGATTCTACGAAACTACCAAGTTAAATTGAGAGGCTTTTCAGCTTCGCAGTAGTGAGGAGCTTCGTAGTTTCCAAAAGTATGAAAATGAACTTCGAAGAACTGCGAACTACGAAGCTACGAAGACTACGAACAAAGTGAAATGTGACATGAATACCCCTACTATCATTAGGGGAAGGGTAACAGAATAGTATATTCTGCAACAAGTTGGGAATGATCCATTCAAAACGTGTTGCAGACTATAATTTTTCTACTTCTCTAATAATAGTTTTTATTCATATTTTGTAAAGAAAAACGTAATTTAAAGCTAATGTCAAAAAGTATAAATGATTTGAAATGTGAAGGCTCACAAATGTTGAGAAATTCACGTCTTAGCGCTACGAAAATGGCTAAAAAATTGAACGTGACCACCTGGAGCATACGGCGCACACCAAAAAAATAAACTTCTAGAATGAAAATGAGCTCGTAGAGCTACTTAAAGCACGAAACTTTTTCGCCCAAGGTTAGCCAGACGATGTCTGCAACAGGCACTTGATTTGCTCTCCAGCTGGTGTGCCAGCGTAGGACTAAATGTCAATTCCGACAAAATGATTCTGGTTCCGTATACCAGAAAACGAACATTGTCAGAATTCGCAGAACCCATCCTCTCAGACAGAACTATAGGCTTTTCACATAAGGCCGAATACTTAGTAGTGACGGTGGATGCCAAGCTCACCCAGAACCATCACATGGATACTCTGATGAGCAGGCCATGCATATCCCTGTGTGTCTTGCATCCCCTTGTCAAAAACCTTGTAGTTCTTCGAATTCTTCTGTTTCTGTTGGTCCGATGTTGCCCTGTTTGTCCGCTGGTGCTGAGGAATGAGATGCCTCCGTAGTTTTTACAGGTTAATTTATCTCCTTTCTTGTATTTTGAACATATAATCGCTTTCTTCCAGCAATCTGGTATAACTTGTTCCCAGATCTTGCATATGAGTCCGTGTAAAGCTGCTGCTGTCCTCCTTCCTTTAGCGATTCCGACTCTGCGGCTCCATCGACGTCTGACGATTTGTTCCTTTTTCTCTTACTCTCTAAAAACGAATTAGTAACTATTCACTGGCTTCCAGTGAAAATTAACTAGTTGGACCATTGCTTAGTCAACCAATAGGAAACCGTGAAATTTCACTGGTTGAACCAGTGAAATTTACGTAAAAAAGAGAAGAAAGCTTTTTTTGACGTGAGTGTCTTTTCCCAAGCGGGCCCCCATCAAAGCACTGAAATGCTGCTTGCCCTCCGTGATCTAACGAGAGCCGGTTTATTGAGTATGCTAAATGGAACCCTTTACAGCCATGAAAATAATAGTATATGAGTCACATATATTTTCTCACTGGTTAAACCAGTGAATTTAAAATTTGCTGGTTAAATCAGTGAAATTTTTACTAATTCATTTTTAGAGAGAACTTTTTACTGGTTTAATCAGTAAACAGACGCAAATGCACTGGTTTTCTAGTGAAATTATTGTTCACTGGATGAACCAGTGAAATTTTCACTGGTTCATGTTTAGAGAGTATAGATGTAGTATTTTGGTTGTGTTTGCCCTCTGTCTCTTTTGGTCTCTTTATAACTACATAGCGCCCAAATGTAATAACTTCTTTTGGCCCCCAGGCGCGGATCCAACTCTCAAAAAAGGTTGTGGTCACAGGCACAGCCACCCGAAAATCGGCCAAGTGCGAGTCTAAGTATGAACTCGCTCATGATCGATATAGTGTACGAGAAGTTTACAAAATATTTTACGCCCTGACCAAGATTTTGTACAGTACATATATAGCTCCAAGTGGGCAAAGCCATGGGGCAAACACTAGTAGGTAAATTAATTAACCTGTAAAATGTTAGTTTGTTCGCTCACGAAAATTACCAAAGTAAATGTTTGTTTGTTTGCACATCACAATGTCACATTTAGACTCTAAACTACTGAACCGTTTTTGATGAAATTTTTACAACTTCAAAGGATATGAAATTAAATTAAACTTTAGTATACATTTTTATCTAAAAAAAAAGAGGTATGTTACAATACAAAATATGGTAGCAAAAATACTGGCCTCCATAATACTTTGCAGAATTGAAGACAAAATAGACTGCCAGCTAAGAGACCAACAAGTAGGATTTAGGAAATGTCGAGGATGTTTAGACAACTCAAACACCTTAAGATTAATAGTCGAGCAATCTTTAGAATGGAAGTCACTCACCATTATACATTACCTTCGTAGATTTCGAGCGAGCATTTGACACAATCCATAAGGGAGCTATTTGGGAAGCTTTGAAATAGAAGGCAGTACCAACAAAATTGATCCAAATGATCATAATGCTATACACGAAGCAGAACTAAGCAGAATTTAGAAAAATATTGACATTTTTTTGCATTTATTTTTGCTCCCTTTAAAATTGGGGCTTTAAAAAACTGTATAGGGCGAAGAAACCGGGCAATTATCTTGGCGAAAATAAAGGGTACCAATAACATACTCAGTAGACCGGTTCTCGTTCCATTGCGTAGGTCAAGCAGCATTGGACGTCCTTAAAGCTTAGTTGGGAGACTGCTTTGTAAAACAACACCCGCGTTTGGAACCGTCTATGACAATGCGGATGCATTTATAAATGTTCATGCATGTAGCGGGTGCGTGGATGCCATGCCTGTAGCGGGAGCATGCATGCCATGCCTGTAGCGGGAGCATGCATATCCTTGTGGCATGCGCATTTGTCCGCTATGTGTCCTAGGTGCGGCGCACAGTGGGGTCAGAAAAAAAATTACCGTTCAAAAATCGGTGGAGCCGTCAATTTTCTTCGAATCAATTTCGCTTTGTTTTAAAATGTTCGTTGTGCAATTCTCTATCGATCTGTCGAGCCGGATTTTTCATGTATATTTTCAATTATTTACAATTTGCAGTAGAAATTGAGTTTTTTTGACAAAAATATATTCTGCATTAGCAAAAATTCAAAGAAACGTGCCAAAAAGGCGTATTTGAGCCTAATATAGTTTAGAAAGGTTTATTAAATTTATCTCCCGGCACTTACATAACTGTTTTCTAGAAACTACCCCTCAGAGAGGGTGAATCAACCCCAAAATGGGAAAAAATAGGAATACGGTATGAAAATATATGAAAAATCCGGCTCGACAGATCGATAGGGAATTGCACAATGAACATTTAAAAAAAAGCGAAGTTGATTCGATGAAAATTGACGGCTCCACCGATTTTTGAACGGTAATTTTTTTTCTGACCCCACTGTGCGGCGCGGCGCGTGCATGCTTTTAAGAAAATTAACCAACACAATTATTTTTATTCGGGTTTGAATAGCCTAGGATATCAATACTTTCGCTAAATTGTCAAAGTATAGGTGCGAACGTACAAGATTTAGATGACGAAGTTGTAAAAAAATGCATGTATTACTTTTATCAGAAACTTGGATGAAAAATGAAGAATATGATGAGGACTCCGCTAATGTTTTAACATCTCATACAGATATACAGAAACGCTATCGCTTAGTCACGATAAATCACCATGAAATGTGTGTAGGCAGATCTATGGCAGAAAAAGGACAGATGAATTTGATGGTAGTTATTTATGTATCGCCGCATAAAACTTTACGGAATTCATACATGACAAACTCCACTTCTGAAAGTTCAATTTTACTACGTCAAAAGTTCAACGAAATCCGCATGATTTTGAGTGGCGATTTCAATATTATTTTTCATTAGATACTAGGTCCGAACTTTATGGATGAAGGGGAAAGTAGGGATGATGAGAGGTACCACCCCACTTCTCTCTTCATCCACAAAGTTCGTGAGGAACGTTCTTGGGAGCGAGGGTCTAAACAGACCCATTATTGACAAAAGTACCACGACATATGAAACCTCACTTGATGCAGTTTTTACGCGATTTTCACTGCAAATCTCAGCTCGTCATTATACTTCCTGCATCTGTCGTTGGCCTTACTTTTCTGAAAGCCTACTATATATCCGACAGTCCTCCACTATATCAATTGCATATTGCTAGCTGGTTAATATTTTAATAATTGCGGCAGTTGTTGGGTAAACAAGTTTTACTTCTAAAGTGTGGTCTTAAGCACACTCATATTTTTTTCGGTTTATTAAAGCATAGGATATAATATCATCATCCTATCAATCTCAATAAACCGTAAAAATGTGACGTCACAAGTTTATTAGGGTTGTGGGCATGCCCATCGTGCCCACAACGGTGGATCAATCGGCTTAAAATTTATTTTTATCAATGTGGATAATCGTAAAAATCATGTCTAATCAATTGTTATCGCGAGCTACTTATCAGGTACATATTTCACTCACAATTAAACCCTTATTTTTGCAAATCATTGCTGCGGGTTGCTTATTTCACGAAAACGGAACATTTTTGGGTCACGAAGACCGAAGAACGGGGCAGATTACCTCAAAAACACCCGACGGTTCCATTCAAAACGGCTCGTATGGTCACATTAGGATATGCTGCCCATTTTTAAAACATGAAAAATATGTCTCATTTCCCCATTCTGGAACCTTGTGAAATCACCAAAAGCATAAAAATACAAATAAATTTTTTTTATCTACTTTCAAGATGTTTATTTAAACTTTACCAAATAAATTGGAAAAATTAAAAAAGAATATTTCCCTAAATTTTTAAATAAGTGCGAGAACAAACAGCAAACAGCAAGTAATTGTGGTGTTTGCCATCCAAATAAGAAAAATGTCCCCAGGTAAATAAACAATCAATTCCTTATCGCCTACTTGAAACCTTATTTGGCACCCCCTTGAAATGGAAATGGCACTATGGAACGAGAAAATTTCTCAATTATTTAATCAAATAATGAATCGACGGTGCTTACAGGTAGAACGGGGCTGGTCGGACTTTAAAGTAATTATTATTAAATGACTCATTTCCCATTTAGCATTATTAAAGGAAGGATCGTTACGATGTTGGTGTTTGGTGAACATAGACGACCTTTCATTCTTCATCCACTGACATCTGTTAAACGTGGTTATATTTCAAAATTTGCTAAATTACACCAAATAAATCACCTTATCACCTGCGCTCGCAAAAGGTTTGTATTTGCTTGCGTGCAATGAATCAAATGCGGCATTAAGGAAAAGGTTCCTTCAGAGAAGGTATCACAAGGCCCACCAGCCCCCTTTGAACTCCTACGCCGTAGCGCCTCCTCGCAATGTTTTTAGAAAAATTCCTCGACCCTGAAAATCATAGCAATTTCCAGAAGCGATTTATTCGCATCAAAGTCAGAGGTTGATGTTTCGAAAAATGAAGGGCTCCGAAGGACTTGTGCTGAATTGTGTGCTGTGAGAAATGACGCGTCTGACGTCCGATTATGTCACTGCTTGGATTTGTAGATGTTTCTACTTGAATACTCGTAAGATGATCTGGTGTTAAATTGTCCGTATAACTTAGAAAATTATTAATGGGCAGTCATAACTCGCAATTGATTTCCACTTTGGGTGTTTTTGTCTCTCTTCCAACTAAAATTTTCCTCGTTGATATTGGATCCTGTTGCCGAGTACAAGGAAATTAAATACCTTCAAACCATTTGGCACTAGATGTGATACTAGAGCCCCCGGAGATAGCCGAAATATGTTGTTGAAATTATTTACACTGATGAGCTTTTCCTACAGGCGATTTGTTACCAAAAACCTTTCACTTTATTCCTCATAATGTTGCCAAGAAACGAAGGAGATAATATCCTTAATCCGTATTATTAAAGCTAAATAATTTATAACAAATTCCTGTCCCTTTTTCTCAATAAAAGGACACATTATAGACTTGCTTAAATTGCTGTCTTTCGGGAAATATAAATGAGTTCATATTCATTATTTTGTACGACATTAATGGGTGACAACTAATAATTTTAACAATTATTGTAAACTCCTGTTATTAATGTTCATCGGTGTAGTCTGTGTGCTTGTGTAGCTGTGTCTATCAAGAAGATGAAACGAAATTTAAGAGAACTCTTTTCAACCAGAAATTGAATTTTTTTGACTGTTGCTTATATGAAAGTTTTGCAATGAAGTGGACAAATACACTTATAATTATTCGAAAGTTTATGGTGCAGCTTTCTCAGGTATTGACTTCTAAGAACCCAGTAGCATCATGTGGCACCTAGATTCGCTCAGGAAAAACGGTAGTAAAGAGAATTAGATTTTATAATATGTATAGCGAGTAGATAGCCAGCCAATATGTTTGTATGTGCAATAAGGACATGTTGGAGTGAACTCATAGCCTCAAAGCGGTGGCCAAAGGTAACTGCTCCAAGGTTAGCTTGAGGTACGATAATTATTGTAAGGACAACAACGGTCGAATAACGTAATCTTATTTCGGTTTAAAAACTCCCGCCGCGCTCCGGGTGAAATTAAAATTTTAGTATATAAGCATAAAACGTTTACGCGTCCACAGAAGTCTCAGGAAGACAAAATAGAAATTTATCGTTGTGGAAACGGAGCATTTCGCCAGCCCGGTGCATTGGCGCGAACAGTTTGCAATAGTGACAATAGGCAATTAGTCCAGAAGGAATAGTTATAGATAGGGAAATTAGCACAAAAAAAAACGCACGAAAGGAGACAAAATTCGGAAATGGCTGAAAATTGGTCCACAGCTTCCGTGGGACTTTTTAAGAAAACAATCACAAAAAAAATGGCCGCCGGAAATATAGCGGTTTTCCGGTGTCTTCCTTGTATCTCGGTTTCTATAGGTCGTACAACCTGTATAAGGGCCCTAAATGTAGACAATGAAATTCTCTAAAACTTTAGTTCTTACAAAGATGTTGACCCGATTAACCCTTTCAAAGTTATTCAAGGTCAAAGTTATCAAAAATCACTTTTTGGCCACAAATTCACTCCAAAACTGCTTCTTTGCGAAAATTTGATTTTACCAGTCAATACGAAACGTTATTGCCTACAAAAAAGCCCTCTTGTCATTCGAAAACTTAACCCTTTCAAAGTTATTCAAGGTCAAAGTTTCCAAAAATCAGTGGCCGCATTAAGAAAATTGTATTTTGTCAGATACTGAAACAAGGCGGCCTTTGATTTTGTTTGTTTTCATTCATAATTTTATTTGTTTTCATTTTCAACGGATCAGCTGTTCAAAACGTAATAGAACCCATAGCGGATTGTACTAAATATTTTATCTTATGTGTTCATAACAACTTCATAAAATAATTTTATGAAAGCATGACAGAATACGAATTTTTAAAATATTTTATTTTTATTTTATGAAGAATAAATTTTATCATCATAATATAACATAAAATTGAAAAATTACAGAATAGGGCCCAATATGTTTTTATTAATCTAAAGTTTAAACTACAAAATCTCTCTTTAAAATTTTATTTATTGTATTATACTCCGCTTTGAGTAACGTTAATAAATATTGTTTTTAAAAAATACACGTTCGAAGAAGCAGAAACTACAGATTTTATTAATCATAAATTCTAACTAAAGTTTCTATAGTATATATTTGCATATTTAAAACTAAGTGGAAGCTCTTAACCGTATTTTACAAAGAAAATGAATCTTTATTTTGTTAATAATTACTCTCATCAACTTTGCTTCTACGTTAGCATAGTTTTGTCATTAAAACTGTCCTCTTTTATGAGTTTTCGAATAAATTTTAAAAAAAGCTTCCGAAAAACTTTCCTCTTGATAGAAAATACCATTACCCTATTTACGAAAAGAATGGGTAGAAAAGAATTATACTTGAATTGAAAGTTTCTACTGTTATGTTTTCAGTAAAAACTTTCGTTAAGTTTTCTTTTAAAAATGATTAACAACTTCATAGTGCGGCCAACGATAAAACTTTCGAGAGCATAAATACCCAGAAATATGAATATATAAGAGAATATGCTTTGATAGTGCTTTAGTGCATAAAAAATTGTGGAGTACCTTAAAATGAGTTGGGGAAAAAACCACAGCGATGGTAGCTAGTTGTTGAATGTCTGCAATGGGTTCGGGGTTCATGGTTTAACTGCTTCTGTGGCTCCTGATTGACTATAAAGAACAATCGACATTCATGGAAAGAAAATGCGCGAATGGTGTGATATTATTACTGTCAAGGACCATATAAGCCGGTTAAGAAAAGCCAAAGAGCTCCTCCAAATATTCACAATGATACCGAGGATATTCGGGAGCTTCTGAAACCATCCGCCCATTTTCTACCGCACAGAGCCAACTCTCGACACATTGAATTCAATCAAAAGCCCGACCGGTGCCCAACTTTCCTTAGTAGGAGAATAGGATATACCCGCCATACCCACCACTTGAGACACTATGTGAGCCATTAAAACTTTGTAAACATAAAAACAAACTATAAACTCAATTAACCCAAATTTAAGATTCCTTTCTGAACCCCAGCACTGGCGCAGAGCTGCATCCTTTCGTTGATAAAGCCATGGGATGGATTGCACCCAAGTCAAGTGCAACGTTGGTTTTATTTAAGATAAGAGCTTTAATGCACTTAATGGCGAACGGAGCGGGAGCTTGACTGAGACTGAGATAAGTTCCTTCGTTTTGAAATAAGTTTTGTATAATATAAGGATAAGAATCCTCCAGTTTAGACTTTTGTTTTAGTTCAGATGAGGAAATATTGTGTTTTGGGAGATTTATAGCGAAAGCCTTTCCCGAGGGTTTGGCCAAGGAGTAAATAACTGTAGCTAAGTGGATGGATGTTCACTAACTTTGCAGTTATTATCATGAGGAAATAAAGGGTAAGATTTGCTATACATCTCTGCAATTTTGGCAAAGAAATGTGGATTTGCGCATTCCTTGGACAAATTCACACTTAATAGGGTCAGCAGTTGCTATAAAACAAGCTGGTCGCCATCGTGTATGAATGTGCAAGACTATGTATTATAAAACAATAGCAAAAAACCCGCGTGCATTGCAACACCTTTAAATAACAAAAAATTATGTGTGCACAACAGTCCGCGGTAGGAAAAAGGTGTAATGAAAAAAAAGAACAAATCCGCAAAAATTGATTTTGGATACATATAGATAAAAGTTTAGAATTGCCTATAAAAAAAGAAAGTGCGTGTCAACTCCGACGCGTGACTGGAGTTTACTCCTGAAAAACGATTGTGTTCAAATATATACAATAGGCAAAGCCATATATTTATTTATATTGATAAAATATATCACATACATTTTATTTTCTTCTTTTTAGTCTATTATATGTCTTCCGCCATTTTGTGGTGGCCGCCATATTAGATTTGTAAAGACGTCATACCGATTACTGTATTATAATCGTCACACCCTTTTATTTGATACCCATACTGAGAGCGTTGTGCAGAAAAGGTAATCCGCCATTTTGAATTTGGAATGACGCCACACAACTAATTGTATTCTACCTGTCATGCCCTTCCATTTGCTACCCATGTGGGTGGTTCGAGGAACACAATTGCAAAAATCGGCCTCCATTTTGGAACTGCCATCCTGATTTTTTTCTAAATCGTCGGATTGCATTGTGAGGAGAACTATGCGTATGTGCAAAATTTGAAGTTGATCGGTTATATTTTCTACTTTTTAGTCTAAGATGTCTTCCGCCATTTTGTGTTGGCCGCTATTTTGAATTTGGAATGACGTTACACCGATAATTGTATTCTACCTGTCATACCCTTTCGTTTGATATGGTCGGGAAACTCAAATGAAAAAATCGGCCGCCATCTTGGAACCTCCATATTTATTTTTGTACAAAATGGTTACATTGCATTGTCAAAAAAACTACACATATGTGCAAAATTTGAAGTTGATCGGTTTCAAATGGTGGGTGGCATTAATAATTTTTTACGCAATAGCTGGAACCCGTTGCGCCTCGCTGCACCCATCGAAGCGAAATAAAGGAAGTAGTAAAACATGTTCGAATAACGAAAAAGTTATATCCACGTAAGCCCCAAGCAATGTTACTGCAAGATGAATTTTGAGAGTATTAAAATCTATTACCTTTTTGAAAAAAGAGGTAGTAAGTTTTTTTGATTTCAAATCAATTTTAAAATACCCCAATAACACTATGAATATTTACGCGTATATTTTATCATTAAGAGTATTCATTTTATTGGCGTATTTACATTGTATGGTCATAATCAGCGTAAAGTATGTGGGCTTTGTAAGGGTCGCCCTATAGGATTTAGCCCGCTGGCGTCCCTGTTCGCGGATTTCACCAGTCGCAGGCAATATTTGGTCCTCAAGATGCAAATATGAAAGAAATTGCGAATCAACAGAATAATCTAGCTAGTTCCAGAAATAGTTCCATGGAAAATAACAGTCTTATCCATTCTGAAAACGCTTACTAAATTTAAAATAGAATGCAGAATATTTTCATAATTATTAATGCCAATTTATAAATTTCCTCAACATCTTATCTATAGATTCTAGATATAAATAATATATAAAACGTTTGAGAAGGCCTGATTTGTCTGGTCCCTGGCTAGAGGAAAAAATTGCAGATTATCCATCATAGAATGGACCGGAACGGAACTTTTTACGGTGATCGAGAGGTTTTGCTTACGACTGGAGCGCGCAGGGGGAGTTTTTAGAGTTTTTTGGAGAAGACAGGAATCGATCGGACGGAAATTGAGTTTTTAGGAGATTTTGGATACTAATTTTAACCAGAATCCAGCAATTGGAAGCTGAGTCCTTTTTAATTAGCGTCTCGGAATGTGTTATTTAGGTTTTTGGCTAATATTAATGTGGAGGCTAATTAGTGAGCATTGCGTGTCAAAATTTGGTGATTTTACGATATCGGATCCGCGTGAAATTGTTTTTGTTAGATTCCTTGAAATAATAAAAAGTGCTAAAAATTTAACGTCATTCAATTGTAAAATTACATTTTGTGGTTAACCCTTATGTTCCCGGCAGACTTTACCCCGGTCCCCTTCCGGCAGGGGTATCTGGGTGCCCCATTTATAAATTAGCATATTTTTTGTAAATAATGCTGACAAAATAAAAAATATTGTTGTATTAAGATATTATAACGTCAATAAAATATAATATCAAGCCAGTTTCTTCGATATTGTAAGGAAAAGAGATAAATAAGTAAGTTTAAAAAGGGACGCAAAATAGCAGCGCGCGCATTTTCGGGTATAAACACACAATCGCTGCTTAAATTTGTTGTAGGTGTATGCTATACATACACCATGCCTTCTCTTTCCTATCTTCAACATTTTTTGTATGTGTTTATTATGTGTATATTATTTACCTTTTTATATACTATAACAGCAACCGAAATCATCAAAACCTGTATTATTCTTATGGGGTACCCGGATACGCCTGCCGCCACAGGAGAGGTCTTTTAAAAATTTTTTTTTTATTATTTAAAATAATTTTTTTGATGAACTAAGCGCATGATTTTATTGTTAATTAGCTGCTTGAAGCTAGCCCGGGAGCTGGGAAAAAAATTTTGAGGGGTAGTATGAAAATTTTTCAATTTTCGGCCAAAAAGGCACCCGGGTACCCTGCCGGGAACATAAGGGTTAAATAGAAAAAAGGAAGAAATTATTAAATTGAAAAATGGTATGGGTTTTAACGGATAGAGTTGAGTTCAGGCGGTTACAGTTGTTGTCTGGGGATTCCTGTGCATACAGAAAAAGTGCAAACCAATTTGACTTTTAAAGCCGCAAGGATGGAATGACAATATTGATATGTCAAGGGAGAAGTTTTTTTGCTATAAGGGTAGATTATAAAGGTAGAGTGTGATACCCTTAACTAGTAGATATATTTATTTTGTTTTCTTTCGTTGAATTGAAATTGAAATTGAATTGAACTCACGATCTGTTAAGTTTTTTTAAATAAAGAAAAAAAAATAAAGACAAAAAAAATATAAAATATTAAAATTCTAATATCATTGTAAACTATAGATTTTAGTTTAAATTCAGCGAGATAAGGTCATTAAAGGGAATTGCAGAGGAAAAACGGTTAAGTGTAGTGTCACGCTCCACTTCGTGCTCAGAATTTGACACATGCAACTCTATAGTTATATAGTCACCTCCATACATAGAGAAATAAAAGTAAAGTGCAAAGAGCAAATTATGCAGGTTAGTGTTATATACTCATAGGCGAATATATAGAAGGGGATTGTTTCGAAAATGGGATGTCAACTATAAAAAGTGAAGTCGCGCGAGATACGGTTTTTGATTATTTGGTTTATTAAGAAAAATAATTTAAAATCAAACAAAATAAATACGAATTAAAACACACAACTTTTCCGACTACAACTTTATTTTTAAATGTTAAACAATTGCCGGCCGAGCTTAGACTGACTAAAAAATGTAATTACTCTAATTCTACTGTTCAAAAATAAAAGGAATCATTTTGCATGGGAAGCTTCTTTTGAGCAAATTCTCATAAGTGCCTGTTTTGCAAGATATGCACTTTTCTATGAGAATGGTCAGAATATACTCAACTTACGTCGAGTCTCAGATAGATCAGGTATCATCACATTATCTTCTGATAATGTCACGTTGCCTGGTGGTGTGTACATAACTCCTCCTCGGTTAGAGTTGGAATTCTCCTGAATTTCACTATGAATACTTTCTTTTTTATTTATGATTTTTATAACGTTCCTTTTACTTTTCAACCAAAATATTATAATTATTATAGCTACTATTACTATTATAATTAGCGTTATAGTGACTCCATATGACACAGTTTTATGGAATTTCACTTCCTCTATTTCTTTAATGTTTTCAAAATGTTTAATTGCAATGTTATCAAATGTTATAGCTTTCACATAGGACTGATTAAATTTGTTATTCGGATAAAAAAACTTATCTTGTATGATTTTCTTTTGATTATAAAATGTTTCATCATATATCTCGATTCCACAATTATAAAAGCTTATAAGATAGTTTTTGTTTAATATAATATTCCGATCATCACAATTTTGCGTTAATTTTTCGTTTATTGCATTTTTTATTAGCAAGGTTTCATCGTCTAAAATTTCAACTTTAGTTTTATTATTATATCTAAGTGTACATTCATTACTCCAAATACAATTTTTGCTGTTCTTTAAATTTTTTAACATAACGTCTTCTTCATATGTTAAGATTTTATCTTCAACTTTTACAACGTATTCATTATTCTCTTCAATTTCTAAAGAGTCTTTATTAGGTAATGGTGTAATTAGTTTTAAGTCTACTCGAACATAATTGTTTGGAATCTTATTTGCGATTATTAATAAATTATCTTTATATTTCATAATTCCAATTTTAATCAGCTTTAGCCACTGACATATAGATATGGACTGCTAAATACGCAAAATCCCATACAAAAAAGTGGCACCAAAAACTATTGACCTCTCGTTCCCCCGCAAAAATCCTATGAACTTTAATCGGTTTTAAAATAAAAAAACAGTTCAGTGCATGTCAGCGATATAAACATAATTAGAAAAAACTAGACAGCTATAGAGTTTTTTCTTCTTTCTCTATTTTCTTTATTTTTAAAAGTTCGTTAAACAGAGGGAAAAAACCCTCACATATTTAAAAAAAATACATTTATTTAACGAAAAAACTGCTACTAAATAAAAAATAATGATGGAAAATTTTTTCTATCAATTATAACATAGATCTTATCACTTATTTTCCCCTAAATTCGAAAAAAAAATTGTTGTTTACATAGAAAAGGTCTTCTTCTTCTGGAGAAAAATGGTGCCATTGAAAGTTGTCAATTAGCAGTCCATATCTATATGTCAGTGGCTTTAGCTTATAAAAATCTATTTCGTATAATTCTATCTCTTCTGCTGTCAGTATACTTGGGTGTATTAAATTATGTCTTGCAGATACAATGTTGTCTTGGATTTGACTTATTCTGTTTTCTAGATACCTTAGCTTTACCATTTGATCTAAATACAAAGAATGTTTTAAAATTTTCTTATTTGTTTCTTCTATTTCTTTAAATGCTGATAACACTTTAACCCTATCTTCTTCTACTGCTTTCTTTAAGATATTGATTGTTTCATTAAAATGTGAGTTTATTGTAATTTGTTTGTTTACTGTACTGATAATGTTATGGTTGTTTTCGTCAACGATTTTTAGATGGTCCAGTATTTCCTGTCTGTCGTCGTCGTTCATTGTGCCGTATAACCACTTTTGTACATTACCTCCAAAGTTAATTAAACCTCGTCGTTGTCTAGTATTATTATTTGGCATTATTGATTTAAGTTTAGCTCTAATGGTTTTGACTTCTGTTTTTATTAAGTCTTTATTATCTATGTCCACGTTCTCTAAATTAATTTCAATCTGCGTTATTATGTTGTTTATTTCATTCGGATTTATGATATGCAGTACCGTATTAGTTTGGTTCACTATCTCTACTTCTTTAAGTTTTACCTGTATGTAGCCTGCCTCTTCATGAATCGGATTTACTTGTAGCAGTCCTTCGGTTGTTGATGTTACTATTAGCAGTATTATCATCATGCTGAAAATCTATACGTTTTAAAGGTCGTTTAATATTTGAAATATGTATATTTTTTAAAGGTTTAATTCTGTAATAAGGTTCGTCTTTATGTCGGAGTCTCTTGTAGTTTCAAATTGGCCCTACCAATCTATTCTCAAGGTAATTCTCCCTATTAATATTTCTTTTACCTATAATATGAGCTTTTGTTTTGTTTATTCTTTCTTGTAATTTTTCGACGTTGACTTGATCTTTAGCTTCTTTGGGTGTGCATTTAATAGTAGAGTGATACCGATCGTTATAGTTTCCTATAGCCATCTGTATCTTCATTTCGGTTGAGAGTTCACTATCCTCAATACCTGTTATTTTCTCTAAGAGGGTTGAGTGTAGTCTCTCTATGTCGGCATTACCGGTGTCGTTATTTGGTTTCGTTAAATGAACCTCAATATTTTCCTTATGTAAATATTCCATCAATTGTTCCGCTCTGAACTCATTATCCATTATTATTTTGTTAGGTTTACCGAATTTCGCGAAATGTTCTATCATGATTGCTTGTTTTGCTCTCCAATTTCGATCTATAATACAGTACGCTGCTGCAAATTTCGTTAGTTTATCCATTATTGTTATAAAAGCCCGTTTTTTGAAGTGAAATATATCTAAATGTATTATATCATTTTTTTCTTTTGGAGTTTCTGTCAATGCAAATTTCTGTTTAATAGGTCTTCTGTCGTATTTAATTTGCTGGCACTTTTCGCAGTTGTTTATGATTAATTGTACATGTTGTCGTAATTTTGGAAAGTATATTTTATTCTTTAAGTTTTGATAACACGCATTTATTCCGCTATGCATGGATTCTTTTATGTGATAGAGAGATAGCTGTTTATGTAGTTCTTCTTCGGATATTATTTCTTTTGCTCTATTGGAACTCCGAATAAATTTTATTTTGTTATCTCCTGAGAAGATTTCAATCAAAATTAATTGGACTTTGTGGTAGTCTGTATCAGAAACTTCCGAAACCTGATTTTATGTATCGTCTCAATATATCTTTGATAACGGTTTCACTTTCTAAAGGGTTAATTTCTATAATTCTTCTTCTGTGTATTGTTTTCATCTCTGTCTCGGGACTGTACGTCAATATTATTTGGGTCTTGTATTTATTTACGATATCGTTTTTAATACCTATGTGGTCTAATCTCTGTTCTTCTACTGAATGTATTGTATCAGATAATTCTAAGTTAGATTCTACCTCATTTTCTTCATTTATTCGTTTTGAATTTTCTAATCTACTCAAAAAATCCGCTACTTTATTTTCTTTACCCTGCAAATATTCGATATCATAATTGAACTCTTGAAGTTTCAATAACCATCTTTGATGGCGTTGTGAGAACTCTTTTCCTTTATACTTGTTATTTAAGTATTTTATTGGAATGTGGTCTGTTACTATTTTAAATTTGTTACCGTATAGGTATGGTCTAAAGTAGTTCACTGCATAAACTATTGCCAAAAATTCCTTATCAGTTGTACAATAGTTTTTTTCATGGCTATTTAGTGTTCTTGAAATATAACAGTCTGGGTGACCTTCCTGTGACAAGACTGCTCCGATTGCATGATCACTAGCATCTGTAGTCACTACAAATGGTTTGTCATATTCTGGGTATTTTAAGATTGGGTGTGAACTTATTAAACTTTTTAGGTTTTCAAATGCTGATATGTACTGAGGATCAGCTGGATTAATTTTATTATCCTGTTTAAGATATTTAATCATTGGATATGCAGTTTTTGAATAATCCTTAATAAACTTTCGATAATACCCTGTAACCCCTAGGAATCCTCTCAATTGCTTTTCAGTTTTTGGTATCTCTAATTCTTGTATTGTTTTTATTTTTTCCGGATTTGGTTTTATACCATCTACTGTGAGGACGTGCCCTAAAAACTCAGTATCCTTTTTTAGGAAGCTACATTTGTCCACTTGTATTTTCAGGTTATGCTCCTGAAGTCTTGCAAATATTTTACTTAACGATTTTTCATGTTCCTCTAAGGTTGTTGAAAAGATTAAAACATCATCCAGATAAACTACACATATTTGATTGATGTACTCACGAAGTATTTCATTCATCAATCGCTGGAATGTCGCCGGGGCGTTCTTTAACCCGAACGGCATTCGTACATACTCGTACAAACCTGAGGGAGTGACAAAAGCGGTTTTTTCAATATCATTTGCGCCTACCAAAATCTGGTGGTACCCTTTAGCCATATCTAATGTACTAAAATATTGCGCCTTTCCTAATTTATCTAGAATACTATCGATGTTCGGTAGTGGATATTTATCGTCGATAGTTATTTCATTTAATTTTCTATAATCCACGACTATCCGATACTTTTGTATTCCCGAATTGTTTTTCTTTTTAGGCACTATTATTACCGGCGAGCTATACCTGCTTTTACTTTTCCTAATTATTCCCTGTTTTTCCATTTCAACTAATTGTCGTCTTACCTCCGTTTCATGTCGCGGTGGGTAACGATAAAGTTTAGAATTAATCTGCTGATCTGTAGTGGTTTTTATTTCATGGACCACTGTATTTGTACTGGTCAAAATATCCCCTTCTTTAAACAAAAGATTACTATATTTTCGTATTAGTCTATCGACAATAATTCTCTCTTTTTCGTTCAAATGACCCAACTGGACATCTTGTACTTTGCTTACTTCTAAAACACTAACCTCAGTTTGATTGGTTTTAGTTAAGAATGGAAGACTCACTCCATTGGTCATTCTAATTTCTTGATCTTCTATACTAATTTCTTTTACATTTTTCTTGACCCAATCCATACCTACTAATAAATCATATGGTTTTTCTAGTGCCATCGCAACCCATCTCATTCTTGCATTATTAGGATATTTGAATTCTTTAGGACATACTGTTGCTACTATTTTATTAGGTTTATTAACTTGACCGTCTATAGTATTAATAACTGTGAAGGTCTGGTTTATTATCTGATATTTACATGCCGGGATTTTATTTTCGTTTAATATACTAATTGTAGAACCGGGATCTACGAATGCTAAACATTTTTTTTCTTGTATTGTTAACGTCACGTAAATTTTATTGTCCTCCGAGGCTAGTTTATAAAAAAAGTATTATCTATCGTATTTGTTTCTATTCTACTTATATTGTCTACTTCCATCGGTTCTTGTCTCTGTCTGTTTTGCTGATTTTCATTATATCTTTGGTCAGTTCGTCTAGATTGTTGCGTTCTATTATTTTGCTGATTATTGATATTTGAGTAGAATCTTGATTGATTATTAATATAATTATTATTGAAACGTCTATACTGTTCTTTTCCATATTGATAATTTGATTTTTGATTTCGATTTTCATTTAAGTTATTGTTACGTTGTTGATTATTAAATTTCCTATCATTATTTTTATTAAAAATTTTATTTAATAAACTTATATTTAAATTACCTTGATCTTGCCCTATAAAAGTACTAATAATTTGCCTTATTTCCGTTAATTGAAATTTAGTCATAATGGCATAAGCTAAGGCACCTGACACTAATTCTTTTACTTTTTGCACTAGCATTCCACTAAATATTTCTAAAGTCACTGCACCATTATCGTCAAAAGCTGCATATTCTGTTTTATCTTCTACCATCTGTCTTAATCTTATATCTAAATCTTTAATACTACTCACTTTTAAACTTCCAATTTCTCTGGTTATAGTCAATTGATCCTTTGTTGCTTTGTAGTGTCGTTTCAGCTGTTCTTTACACTGGTCCCAATTAGCTGGGGGATTCACTCTAAGTAAACTTTTTGCACTGCCTTCAATTTTTATGTTGTATATTATCTCGAATACCCTGGTTGCTTCGTTTCCATAGTCTGCTAATGTCCTGGTAACAGCGTCGATAAATGATGGTAGCGTACCTCCTTCTCCTTTAGGAGTTGGGAGATAACGAATCTCCTTCTCGATCCTGGATCTCCAATTTTGTGGTTGATTATTTTGTACAACTAATCGAGTCAAAGCCACTAAGCACTGTTCAATTGGATTTGGCTCCTGTGGTTCAGCCATGTTGCGTCTTTGATCGAAAACAATTCCTCGATACCTTTGTCGGTCAATTTTGGTGTTGTTTTAATGAGGTTTTCACTAATGTGTTGTTTCTCCGCAAGCCCCTAAATTTCTCTTTGGCTTACTTCGTAGCCCACTTTAATTTGAGAAAACTTCACTTGTATCAATATGTACTAATATGTACTATTGAGTTTTCTTTATTTATTCTTTGTTAATTAAACTTTCTTTTTCACCAAAAATTAATTGATTCGTTTCACTAAATCTCTTTTCTTCCGATAGAGATCCTACCACGACTGCGCCAGATACGGTTTTTGATTATTTGGTTTATTAAGAAAAAGAATTTAAAATCAAACAAAATAAATACGAATTAAAACACACAACTTTTCCGACTACAACTTTATTTTTAAATGTTAAACAATTGCCGGCCGAGCTTAGACTGACTAAAAACTGTAATTACTCTAATTCTACTGTTCAAAAATAAAAGGAATCATTTTGCATGGGAAGCTTCTTTTGAGCAAATTCTCATAAGTGCCTGTTTTGCAAGATATGCACTTTTCTATGAGAATGGTCAGAATATACTCAACTTACGTCGAGTCTCAGATAGATCAGGTATCATCACATTATCTTCTGATAATGTCACGTTGCCTGGTGGTGTGTACATAACTCGCGCGTGTTAATATTATAAAAATAAATAAAATATTAGTCCATTAATAAAGATTAGTGAAAATATCTTTAACTGAATAAATATGGTGGAAATGCCAAGTAATTAAGGCAAGAAAAAATTTACGGATATTTGGATACAAAAACCCTTTCCTTCGTCAAAATAATATTTGTCCACGAAGAGTTTATTTTGTTAATTAAGTTGGCATCAATTCAGAGGTGTAAGTGCCCAATTATTACATATGTATATAACAACAATAGCAGCATATTCAAAGTCGATCAAGATTCCATCCACCAAAAAAATGAAATATACGCAATTATGTATTTAAAAAGATGTATAAAGAAACTGCCTAAATTTACATGACTCAGAATTAATTAATAACAACATT
Source organism: Thereva nobilitata (assembly GCA_963855945.1). Classification (NCBI taxonomy): domain Eukaryota; kingdom Metazoa; phylum Arthropoda; class Insecta; order Diptera; family Therevidae; genus Thereva; species Thereva nobilitata. The sequence continues at coordinate 49,614,852 of OY979694.1, read as the reverse complement.
AATTAATAAAATTGGTTAATAAAAACAGAAAAAAATAATAAAGCATTATATAATTCTTAGCTTACATATAGTATAATCAGTAAAATCAACTATATAACTATTCTGATTAAAAGAATATAAATTGAATAAATAAAATAATAAATAAATATATAACTTAATAATATTTGAAATAAATAACCTAAAAGTAAATAAATATAAAACTTAATAATATTTGAAATAAATAACCTAAAATTAAATAAATATAAAACTTAATAATATTTGAAATAAATAACCTAAAATAAATAAATATAAAACTTAATAATATTTGAAATAAATAACCTAAAATTAAATGAATATAAAACTTAATAATATTTGAAGTAAATAACCTAAAATTAAATAAATATAAAACTTAATAATATTTGAAATAAATAACCTAAAATTAAATAAATATATATCTTAATAATAACATGAAGTGAATTAAAACATTTTAACTGATGATGTTCGCTTGAGAAGCCCACGGGATTAATGATGCCCAGACCAAGGTAAGTGCCGCCCACCTAATTTTGTATGTTGTCTGACATTATGTAGTCCCCTGAGAAGGACATGCGACCAGTTACCACTCTCTCTCTCTTCTTCCCCTTTTTAGCCCCCTCTCTTCTTCCCCTTTTTAGCCCCGGACGTAGTTCCTCCCCCTTATCGCCCTTATTTAGTTTCGATATAGGGGCGAGTTTTTAGTTCAGTTTAACTGTCAACCCTACTTACATCCTGACACCACGAGCCCCACCCCACCCCTCGAGCTAGTCGGAGCTCCGCACGTCGTGCCGCAGCCGGTGCAATGGATGTAGGTAGCTTCCGCGATACTCCGCCGGGGGTCGAACCGCCCGAGCCACGTCTTCTTTAGGTTCCATTCCCACTTAGATTTTTTTGTAACGATAGTCCTTTGGCCTTAAGGCATCTTCCCTTCGTCGTCCCCCGGCACAAATTTTATCTCCTGACAGTTACAGCTTTAATGTGATTTCTTAGTTCATCTGCAGCCATAATAATGCTTAGATACTGTTTGTACCTAAGCGGTTTGTTTTTTCATTTTTAATCCTATTGAGTTTTGAAAATACGCATTGGGCTGCAGCACTATAGACAAGGCAGAAACAAATTTACAAAGATTTTCGAATGAAAACTCTAGTACTCCATTTTTTATCTTAGATATTTCATACCAGTATTATTCGATGGGCAAATTGGAACGTATATCATTAAATGTTTTAAGAAGCCTCCACTCAGTACAAATTTGTTCCACATCATAACTAGAAGCTTTAACTATATGTATACCTACGAAAACGACTTAACCAAATTGGCGATAGATGGGTATTCAGGAGAATCCGCCTTTTTGGATTTAATATGTGCAAATTTCGTATGCAAAATGAATCAAAGTAACAGAATGGAATGGAAACATGTTTCTGACAGCGAGTAACGAGTGGGCTGCCATCGATTTAGCCATAAATAAAAAATATTAGAACAAAAAAAGGTAGTAGAATGATAACTTGAGGTAGTACTGTAGTAGATTATATTTTTTTTAAAAAGGTAGTAAAACTACTACATATGTAGTAGAACGGTAACGCTGGCCCCAAGTGACTCAGATGGAATATTCGGTTGTGACAAATCAGCTTTGCCATTGGAACAGCACATTCCAGATGCTTTTTGAAATTTGAAATCATGACATTGTTGCCACAATTTATCCATTGGACCATCATAACATTGGGGTGCATGGGCATGCTGTAATCGTGATCTTCTCATTCTCAAAGTAGAAGCTCTGGCTCTTTTGTCTTGTAAGCGTGCGTCATGTTGTTCATTTGTCTCAGCTGCTCTAATTGCTACCATTTGTCTCACCTGCTCTAATTGCTACCATTTGTCTCACCTGTCCCCTTGATCTACCAATTGAATAGTTCACGTTACCATAGTGGTAATTTTGTCGTAGGCCGATTGTTGTTCTGCAACTAAGGTTTTTTTTACTGCGGCAAATAGACGGAGGTCTTCAACATCAAATTGTTATTCTCTCAATAAATCTAACTCATAAATATCAAAAGGAGAGCTTTCTGACGCTACCATTCTAAGTTCTTCGTTGTTGATGTCTAGTCATATTCCTTTAATTTTGATCAAAGCTTCATTAAAAATACTATGCGAAAATGAGATAGTATTGTTTCAACTAACGGTGCGAACGGGACATCACCAATCGCTTTCTCGTACCTACCCACAACCCCTAAATACAAAATCTCAGCTTTACAACCGGGATCCGGTCCTGGCCTCTCGCAACTGCTCTCTCCACTGATCCCGATTCTAAGCCGATGTAATCCAGTTTAGTATCACTAAGCTTTGGGCGTCCTGGTCTACGCCAACCTTCCAGAGGTGGTTGGGTCTCCCTCCCTTCCTTCTTATCGATTATATATATATCTAAATCCCACATTTCCGCTTCTTCTTACCATCTTTCCAAAAAACTTTGTTGATCAATTCTGAACCGATTACTTAGAGAGATTGAGGATTCACTATGTTCAATGTTTTTCCGTTTGTAGCTAGAATGTCAAGATTTTCGGATTTTCCAACTCTTGAAAAACCTACATACAGCTAACCGGGAAATGAAACTTAGGCCCACAATTTTGATCATAAATTGTATTTGCTACCTTAAAAACTCCCATATACCGATTGACCAAAAATTCGTTATTTGCGACTTTAAAAACCCCTAGATACCCACTTTCATTGGAATCGGAACAAAAAAACAAAACGCGTCCGCCATATTGGCGCGGCCATTTTGAATTTATAAGCTCTGATCCAGTGGCGGTTCGTAAGGTTCAGGATAAGGGAAGCAATGCGTAGGGCGTCAAAGCTAATGTACCCCGCGAGCGATAAAAGCAAAGGTATCGGCGGCTTTAATTAGAAAAACTGAAAAATAACAAATTTGAAAACGAATTAAGTAATTAACCCCATGCAAAAAGTAGAAACCCGTACTACCAATCTATATTCTTTTTATTTTAATATAATAAAAAATAATATAGAAGGATATACATACAGTGGCGAACAGAAGTCAACGTACACCATAAAAAATAGCGAAAATTCGTATTTTTATTTTATTTTTAAAAATTGAAAAAAATTGTGATATCACAATATACGTATCAAAACATTTTATTGAAATTCCATAATAAATTAGTTCTACAAAAAAAATAACAAAAAAGTGAAATATACAGAATTCACAAATAACAAAAGTCTACGCACACTTAAAAATTTTTATTATTATTTTTTGTAGAAACAATTTCATTATGCAATTTCAATATAATGTTTTTGTACAGAGGATTGTACTTATTTATTTTGTAATATCACAATTTTTTTATGCTATAGTAAACGAATTTTCGCTATTTTATATGGTGTACGTTGACTTTTGTTCGCCACTGTATAACACAATTCAAAAAAATAATCTCTCTCTATCCCTTTAAATCATCATTAAAGAGAATCATAAAAAACAAATGGAAGCTACAAATTTTCAGCTTCTTCAATACACACCTCCTGCCAACCCATTAGAATAAAGAGAAAGTTCACCCATCATCGCTCTTTTTTTATTGACTCAAACGAAAATTCATATTAAGAGTCAAAACAAATTTCGCAGCAAAATTTTCAAGAGCAACTCCACAGCAGGCGAAACCAGAGCAGAATACCAGAAAACGAAACCAAGAAAACAAGAGAATATGGTGGATAGAGAAAATTTGTCTATGTTCGACTTCTCATATCCCGGTATTCGGCTCCGAAGAAGCTGCGTTTAGTTTAGCTTCTCAGGGACCTGTATCAACGCAAACCTTTGCGTGAGTGTGAGTTCAATTGAATTGAATGTGTTGGACTTTTCACGTTGATTTTCGGTGCCAAAGAAGCTGGAGATATTACAGCTTCGCTACGTTATGTTAAGCCTCGGCCACGATAAGAGCGGCGAGTGGCACCAGAAAAATTTAATGTCTCGGATTAGAGGTGAGAGGCACTTTAGTATTGCCGCTCTACCGCTCTCCGCTCGTATCGTGGCCGAGGCTTTATTCTTTGTATACAGTAGTATGAATTGTACATTTTATATAAAAAAATCTGTACAGTGCTTGCTTAGTGTTTCCAGATGAAGAAATATATTAAGATTTTGTTTTTGATTAATCTTAATATATTTAAATTAATTTTTTATGAAGTTGCCTATTTGGTCAAGGGAAGCAGTGCTTCCTTTGCTTCCAAAGAGGAACCGCCACTGCTCTGATCTTAAATTCGTTACTTGCTACCACAAAAAGTCCGAGGTACCGATTTTCATTGGAATCAGAACACAATCTTAAAAACCCTTGGTACCCACTTTTATTGGAATCGGAATAAAATTGGCGAATTCAACCATATTTCGGCGGCCATTTTGAATTACGAAAATCTGGCTTCGAGGTGCATCATTTGAGACCCCCACGGACCTTCATGCAAAAATTCAAAGCTCTGCGATGATTTTCAAGCAAGCTCTCCATGGCAGCGCCATCTAGGAGTGGCTTTAGAAAGTAATAAAATAGCCTATGTTCTTTCTTTTAATGTAGATAGCACATGGTTAAAATATCATAAAGATCGGTTACACGGTGGAGGAGCCTATTGTGTACAGACAGACAAACATTCAGTTTTATATATAAGACTAGCAAAAACCCGCGTGCGTTGCAACGCCTTTTAATAAAAAAACTTATGTGTGCACAGTCCGGGATAGGAAAAAGGTATAATGAAAAAAATAACAAATCTGCAAAACATAATTTAGGGCACACAACTCGACTATAGAATAATCTCTTACAGTCAGTATTTCCGACCTCCTACAACATCCAAGAGTTCAAACGCAGGGTTAATCCCCACATTCTTCAACACCCCTCCCGAACCTCCATAACCCTTAGCCTATTCCCCCCATATATTCTCTGTTTAAATTTTCTTCAGATCCATCGATCATTTGCTATCTTCACAGTATTTCCGCAAATTGAAAGAGCAATATCTCGCCGTAACAGCATTTCATTCGCGTTCCTTCGATTGTCGAGTCATGTTTTCGGTCTAACCCGACAGTCGGATAATAGTGAAAAGTATGCTAAACGCCTAAGAAGATTCTGAATCATCCCGTTAAAGTCCTAAAATCGGATTAACCGTTCCGAGCGTTGAGGTTTACAATTGGAATGATAAAAAAAGTTTCCACTGGCTTTTCTGCGACTATCGCATCAAGTTTTCCGCCTGAATCAATAGTCGGAACCGAGTGAAGCCTAGAACATGCCCAAGAAAATACTGAATCTTCCCGTGAAAATCCCATCGCAATCGGATTAGCCGTTGTTGGTACGTAGGTAGCTAGGTTGTTATTATATCCTGGCTGGAGCAATAAAAACTTTACATTCAAAATTATTTTTTACTTTTTAGTTTATTTTAAAATAAAAGCGTATTTTTTAGTTTTTTTAGATTATATTTTTTATTTTCTACTTTTTAGTCTATTATATGTCTTCCGCCACTTTGTAGTAACTGTCATATTATATTTAAAATGACGGCACACCGCTTACTCCACTATACTCGCTTTCATTTGATGCCCATACCGAAGAATAATCTGCCATTTTGTGCGGGCCACCATTTTGAATTTTGAATGACCCCACATAGCTTATTGTATTCTACTTGTCTTACCCTTTCATTTGATATCCATGTCGGGGGGTCCGGGAACACAATTGCAAAATTCGGCCGCCATCTTGGAACCACCATCTTGATTTTTTCCCAAAAATGGTTAAATTGCATTGTCACGCGAACTATACATATGTGCAAAATTTGAAGTTGATCGGTTAGATATAAGTGGGGCCCGATAATCGGATCCGATAGTCGGATCCTAGTAACAAAAATAGCCTAAAACATGCCCAAGGAAATACTGAATCTTCCAGTGAAAGTCCCATCACAATCGGATAAGCCGTTTTCGAGATTAGCCCGGACAAACAGACAGACAGACATACAGCCAGACAAAAATTTTAAAAATACTTGATTTCGTGTTAATATCGTGTAAATAACCATATGAACTTAGAAAATGACAATTATTTTGAAATCACAGACAGACACTCCAATTATATTTATATAGATAGATAATAACGGACTCCCATACAAACTTTCATCCCCTATTTCAAACCCCTTCAAGCCTTTTGCGCGACAAAAGGTAGCCTGTGTCCTTCTCCAAGGTCTAATCTATCCCTGTAGCAAATTTCATCAAAATCGGTTCAGCGGTTTAGGCGTGAAAGTGTAACAGACAGACAGACAGAGTTACTTTCGCATTTATAATATTACTTAGTAAGGATGAAATATTACAATGACGAATAGTAGATATTGCATCGAAGAACGAAAGTCTACAATGTCGCATTTATAATTTCATAAGCAGCTGAACTGAAGTTATTTCTACAAAACAAGAGAAAATTTATTTTTAGAAATTAAAAAAAAATATATTCAACGGAAATTTTCAGATTTCATCACAATCACACCAAATCGGCCCTTCAAAGCCTGATTTCAATCTATTTACAACGAATTCAGTAGAAGAACACTGATAAAACTGATTGATATTTTTTGTCCGGGTAATAAAATAACATAACAAAAAACAAATTCCAAACAAATTGTGCAAGAAAATCAAAGTGTCTTGGCAGATAAGACATTTTTCCTTAGATAATTATCGATAATTTCAACACTGGGAAAGACCGATAAAAACAATCGACTTCATCCCTATAAAAGATGGTGCGAATTGTTAAATCGGCCACAGTCTAGTTTATTATCGAAACTGCCTGAAGATGAAGTTTGTTGTGGTCGTTGTTCTCAGCATTTTTGCCCTTAGCGTTGGTGCTTATGTTCAAGAACCTGATACACCTGTGGAAATTTCAAGCGATGTTTATAACCGATTATTGGTAAATTAAGATGATTTTGAATAATAAATAATTTACTTGGTTTTTTGTAGTTCCCCAACTATAGAGACGAAAGTAGTAGCACACTTTTGGAGTTCATTAGGGATATGGTATATAAGGTGTCAAAATATGCTCAATATGAACTTAAAAAGGTCGATGAAAAATTTAATGGAACTGCAAACGTATTGAATTATAAAGTAGAAGCCATCGCCCTGAAATCCTTTAGTGAAGTTGAAAGTACCATAGCAGAGGCTGAAAACTATTTGTTCCGAAGCGAGTCTGAAAGTGCAATCGAATGTTTCGAGGCAACACGCAAAGAACTCAGTGAAATCCTTAAGAATACCTCCAGAGGAATTGAAAACTGCGTCATTGTAGCTGGAGCAGAGATCATTGGTATCCGTGATCTTATTAAAAATTATACAGACACTATTGAAGGACACGTCAAGAAACTGGTTAATATCTCCCGGGAATGCATTAAGCCATTTAATCCTTTACAAACAGTTAGATGCGTTTTAAAGCATGTAAGTTGTTATCGGTTGCAAAAACTATAAATTGAATTTACTTAGTATATGAATATTTTTTAATATAGGTCGGCGATATACGCAATTCAGTTTTGAACATTATAGTTAACGCTAGAGAAACAGTCAGGAAGTTTGTACCACGAATCCAGCAAATTATCAAAAATACACAACTTTGTCTTAATGATATAATTTCAAAGGCAAATGATAACACGAAGCAAGCTCTTGAGGATAACTTAGAATGCTTAAAAAATGTAACTCCCCAGCCGCCATCTGATGACGGGAAAGTAGATGAAACATCTCCAGATGTACCATCGGAACCAGAAATTCCAGAAAACTCGGAAAATTCAATACCCGAGGAAAATTCAGCTGGTTCAGAAAGAGAATCTCAAGCCTTTCTCGATAATTAACTGGATCCAGAATCTAACAATTCCATACCTAAAGGGATTTAATGCTTTTAAGGCGATAAAATGTAAAGTTTTGGTAGTTCGATGTAAACAAAATTATTTCAAAAACAAATAAATGTTTTGATATCATTCGACACAAACAAATCTTTTTTACACTTTTCTGCGAGTGGTTTCCTACGGCTTTTCTAACTGAAAATCTTCTTTACGGCCAAATAGTATTCTTTATTGACCATACCATTTATAATATTTTAACGAATTTATGATGTATACCCTAGTAAAAATAATTATATAGAAAAATATATAATCGTATATATTTATATCAAACTAGTTAGGACCCGGCGCGCTTATGCTGCTCCCATAAGCCAATAGTAGTAATCAAGTGATATGAATTTTAATATACAGTAGGAGAGTTGGAAAAGGCAATTTTTTTGTATTTTTGATTCCAAATAAGAAAATGTGAAACTATTAGGGATCTGACATTTTGATCGAGACAATAAAAACCATCCATTTACATGGCATTTTTTGACATATGAATTTTCATACACAGATTAAGTGTCTCAATGAACAGGTTATTTTCTGTATTTTGGATAGCTGGGAGCCGATGCGCCTCGCTGCACCCAATGTTTAAACATTTAAAATCAACCCAAACCTTCAAAATTCAACTCTTCTTAACCATTAACGAAAAACCAACTATTCCTATAAAAGTTGGAGTTATTAGATTCAAAATACATTTATTTGAACTATGACCAAAATTGCCTGTGTGTTCAGTTAAAACCATGAACGTTAAAAGATTTAAAATTAATGCAAATAGCAGCATCCAGCACTCGAAATTCGAGGGCCATCGAGAATAATAAAACAAAATCGAAAAATGAAACAAATATTTTATAGTTGGAAAAAGCAATGCCAAAAAACCAACTTTTATTTTCTCTTATATTGCGAAATTGTGTTCGTCAAACATGTGAAATTAAAGCAAATATTGAAAATCAAACTATTCGCAATATCTAAGGAAAGAAGTCAAGTCAAGTCAAGTCAAAAATTTATTCCGATTAAAATATAAATATTACAAACTATACATCATTATCTTAATACTAGACCTTAGGTCGACTGTATCTTAGAGGTCATCCGCGGTGGTGGTCCGCATCAAACCTGTCGTAGAATTGTGGGGTTGTGGGGTTGTTAGGTGTGGGGATGGGGTTTAGATTGACATTAAGGAGGTTTAATGGATTAAGGTAAAAAGTGCCGAAGGGGGGATCTCTATTTTCCCCGTGCAAATTACGAATAAGAGGATTTTCGTGCGAAGAAATTTTATTAGTGCGCTCTTTCCACTTCTCAAGTAGGTACGTCAACAGCGGAGTTACCTGCGCCTTGGCATAAAGCTCTCTATTTGAGTAGTATTTAAATCTAGATTTGAATCTCAAGGAACAACAGTGCCTTAGGATTTTCCTTTCGAGGCATTCAAGATTGCGAGCCCAAGTAGTAGAACAGTTAAACCTGCAGGGAAAGCCGTATGCCAGCAATGGTCTGATGATCTGTTTATATAGAAGTAGCTTCGACTGCTTGTTTAGCGGGCTTTTATGCTTGAGAATAGGATAAAGAAAGCCCGTGACTTTGCGAGCTTTAGCGATAACCAGTTTAATATGTTGATTGAATTTCATTAGGCAGTTGAAATGAATACCCAAGTACTTGATCTCTGGAGTAACGGCTAATTCTGCGCCATTTAAGCAGATCTTGAGGTTCCTGCATTTCTTGACTGTGTTCCGACGTCCTTTGCCGCTAGCATTCCTGAAGGTTATTAGTTTGGATTTAGATTCATTAATGGATAGGCCCCATGTAGAGTAATATTTATTAATTACATCAAGATGATTAACTACATCTGCCTTGGCCACGCAGGGATTGGATTTGGTTGCGTATACGACTGTGTCGTCAGCGTAAAGAAGGGCTTTTGAACACGTTCCGCTCACGTAATGGGGAAAGTCATGTAGGTATAAGTTAAAAAGTTTTGGGCCTAAGATAGAGCCTTGTGGGACCCCGGATTTGACCAGTACTTGCCGTGAGGTTTCACCTTCGATTTTGACTTTAAGAGTTCTGTTTGTAAGGAAATTGTCAAGGAGTTTTACAACCCATCTGGAGAAGTTAGCTCTTTGGATCTTGACGATTAGACCGGTGTGCCATACTGTGTCAAAGGCTTTTCTCATATCGAGTGAGCATAGGACAGTTGTCTCCTTAAGTCTAAGTCCCTTGATGATGTCGTTCTGGAGTACCAGCAGGGCGTGCTCGGTGGAGTGGTTTGCCTTAAACCCAAATTGTTCATGAGAGATGAGCCCATTAGTTGAGCAGTGACTGTCGAATTCGACGGCCATGATGCGCTCTAATAGCTTACCAACGTTAGACAGTAACGATATGGGTCTGTAGCTGTCTGGGGTGTTAGGGCCTGAGTTTTTTTTTGGTATAGGAATTAAGAGTGCCTCTTTCCACGCATCCGGGAAATATCCGATGCTCAGGCAGTTATTAATAATGCATGTAATAAGCTCCAGTGCCCTAGAGGGGAGTTTCTTGAGCAGGTAATTTGACATTTCGTCGCAGCTAGCTGATTTCTTATTGCTAAGGAGAGAAATCAGAGTTTTTATTTTGCCCGGAGAGGTAAAAGGGTAAGGAAGGTTGTTATCTATTGAGGTGGTGACATCCGAGAATGTGAAGATAGGTGGGCATGTGTTTAGTTGGAGTTTGAGGGACTCGTACTCCCTAAGGACTCGTTCACTGTTTGTGCGGTTATATGCTGGCGTACCCGAGTCGAAGCTTTCAGTATAATAGTCGGCAAATGCGCTGGCGATCTCCCTTGGTGTGTTTAGTAATTGGTCATTAGACCTGAGTTGCTTGTACGGTTGTTGCCGGTAGTTTCCCAATATTTGGTTTATGTCCCTAAAAATGTTCGGACCGGGTCTAATGTTTTTTAATTTGGTTCGAAAATTAAAATTGAGAAACTGATTGATTTGACAGTCGATTATTTTGGATAGAAGCCTGATTCTGTTCTCAAGCTCCTTTGAGCGACTACAAGGCCTGAAGAGATTTCTTTCTAGGAGGTTTTTAAGTGTCCTTTTCCATCTTTTGCGTATTTTGAAGAGTTTATTTATGTTAGATGGAAGCCTCTCAATAAATCTTGGGCTAGTACGCAAGGGAGCGTGACGATTTAAGGTGTCAATGAAAGAGGAGTTAAAGTTATGGATATGGTCGTCTATCTCCGCTCTGGAAAGGTTACTTGCAGTTGGTGGTAGATGAAGGTCTAGTTTGGCGCTAAGCTCTTCCCCAAACACCTCCCAGTCAAGCTCTTTCAAAGTTCTAAATAGTTGGGGCATGGTTTGTAAGATTGACATTTCCATGAGGCTGAGGCTAGTCTCGACAATATAGTGGTCAGAGAATGATTCCTTGGTCGAACAGACTTGGTTCGAGATCTGGCTGCATAAGTTGAGAGAGAATAAGAAAAAGTCAATGCAGCTTGTAGACCTGGGGAAGGTAGGGCCATTAGGGTGTACTAAGCAGAGGCAGTTGTTTTGTATGTTAGCGTGGAGCCAGTTCTTAAGGGCATTGCCGTTTCTGTTATGGGTCGAGTTGGACCAGTCGGAGTGCTTTGCGTTGAAGTCCCCACCTATAATGACTCCTTCATAGGTGCTACTGTTGCAGAGGTTATTGAGTGTTGTAAGAAGGTTATTGATTTCTGTAGTGCCGAGGTCGGTGGGCACGTAGAGAAAGATAAGAAGAATTTTAGCGTAGGAATGATGGCCCGTGGTCGTGTTAATTACCGCGGCAGTGTAAGAAAGGCTTAGTGGGATTGAGATAGGGTAAGAGGAGAGTTTGTTCTTGCATAGGAGCGCCGTGCCTTGGAGACTATTATTTCTATAAATTCTGTAGCCGCTAATGTTAAGTTTTGCCCTTTCATGTAGGTGGGTTTCCTGGATTAGTATGACGTCATAGTTTTCATGTAGGATGAGCTCCTTCAAGTACCATTTTCTGTTGGAGGCGATAAGTGAGCCAACATTCAGGGTTGCAAGTTTAAGCGTATTATTTTCCATAGCTGTAGCTGCCAAGTCGGACACATAGTGCCAGAAATTTACCTTTTTTCTCGGCCGGGCTAGCGTTTATGAATTCCGGTAAGAAATCCTCAATGATCATTGACATTAGATCGGAAAATGACATTCCGAAGTTCTGCTCGGAGAAGTTTAAAAATTCGTCGAAATCGCTACTAGTGGCCCGTCTTGGGCCGCGGTTGTTGTTCTTAAAACAGTCAGCGTAAGATTTATTTTTGTTGACGAAGGAGGGATGAGATGAATTTGCCCCGTTGGGATTCGGGGAAGAGCTTTGGTTAAAATTTGAGTCTTGGCTTATTCTATTTCCCCTGGTACCCAGGGGTTGCTTATTAGGCCTGATTATTGGCTTGTAAGCCACGCAGCCTCTGAAGTTGGCAGGGTGGCCTGTGCTTTTACAGTTTACGCAATAGGGGGGCTCCTCCTCGGCTTTGGCACAACTTCCCGGCCGGTGGATCTTATCACATTTAACGCACCTGTAGGCATAGTTGCAGTTTGTCGCTGCATGGCCGAAACTTTGGCAATTGCGACATTGTAGCATATCCTTCTTTTTGTATTTTTCCCAAGTGACTCTTTGGGATAATATTACATTAATTTTTCCGACTTCGAGAAGGTCCGTCCCCTGATGGAAATGCACAAGAAACATATCGAGGCCAATTTTATTTTTTCTGGAAAATGGGGTTTCCATTGCTTTAATACCCCGAATTTGAAGGGAAGGAAAATTGTTACTTAAATAGTCGTGAATCTCACTTGGGGAATAATCAGAATCGACCCCCTTAAGCACTAGAGTCAGAAATCTTTCACTTGGTGGGGTGAATGTGTGACAAGGTACGTTACCTTCCTTTAATTTCTGAAAAACTATCTTATGTTCCTCTGGTTTCTGTAGTAAAAGTTTGACCGAGCCACTTCTGGTTTTAATTATTCTGTGGTTGCTATTGGGGAATAGACGGAAGAGGAGTGAGTTTAATTTAATTACATTGGCCGCCGGAATTATAATGGGAGGGCAATATTTATTTTTGTTTTGTTGTGGGTTGTTGGCTTGGTTGCCTGCAGATACATTATTGTCGCGAGCATTAGTGTTATACCCTATGTTCCTTCCGATGTTAGGAGAAGTGTTATTAGGTTCAGGGATTGAGCTATTGTTGCCTAATAGGCTGAATCTATTGCTATAGTTTTCAGGTTGATTATTAGATTTGTTAATATTAGTATGCGAATTATTATTATCTAATGTACCTCGTCTTGCTGTAAGTTTGCTTTTATTAATGTGAGTAACCACACTCCAGTCATCCAAATTGGTGCCATTGTTAGTTGTGTCCATTTCGGTGTCCATATTCAAGTTTTTTGTAGCTGTCTTTGTTTGCGTTGATTTTTCGCCAATATCAGCTTCAGATAATGGAGATTGTGTTGTATCAGGTCCCGCTATGGTGTCCCCCATGGCTTCGGTGGAACGCGTGTTTACATTTTTTGATTTTTCTGCACTAGAGCGATTTCTGAGTCTCTTTACTTGCTTATCTTTTCTGTTAGCAGGCATGGACTCCGAGCGCTCCGAGGAGGCGGCTGCCTGGGTATAGAATGAAAACTTGGATTTTTTTTTATTCAATTTCGTTTTGCACTGGAAGGCTAAATAAATAATAAGCACTCTAATTAGTCACTTCCACTATTTACTTAAAACGATGCCCGACGCGGCACTTGTTAACAATTTGCTTAGACAAATGCCAGTGTTAAATTCGTTCGAATAACTGTATAACTGGATCAAGAGCTCGGGGAGCACGTCTGTACACCACGAGAGTCTTTTCCCTTCTATCTAAGGAAAGAACCAATACTTATTTCTGTAAAATTTGGAGACATTAGATTCAATATGCTTTCATATTAAGTGTGACCAAAATTACCTATGTATGTATATATTCTTTTACAAAACTTGCTGGTAAATTATGTTTTTGGTTTTGTTTTCCGGCGCGTAAATAAACAAAGATGATGCTTTTCCGACTCGCTGCCCCCAACCTTAAGACATTTGAAATTAATCCAAATCTTCAAAATTCAACTCTTCAACAAATATTTATAACCATTAACGAAAAACCAATTATTCCTATAAATGTTCGAGAGTTTGGATATTGGTTGATAGCTGCATCAGTAAGTGTCAGATCCCAATGATTGTCGTCTTCCAGCAATTGCAACTCGCGACATGCATCTTGAAATGTATTGAATATTTGACCATTGGTTGTTCGTAAAAATTCGAAAGACGTTGGTCCTGGAACATTCAGCAACAACAAACGCAAAAAGAAACATTCACGTTGTTTTGGATGTACTGTGTAAAGTCGTCCAAATGTCTTTGCTTTCAATACGCGTGCAATAGTTGGACAATTCGCCTTGTCAACGTGGCTTCCATTTTTTACCTGATTTGTTCCATGTATAATAGCGAGGGACGTCGGTATAACAATGTTGTTGCGAATTGTCCGAAAATATCAGGTTTTTGGCACAGTGTGAAAAATTCAGTAAGTGAGTTTTTGGTGGCTGGAAAGCTCGTTGGAGAACATTTTCTTCAGTGAAATATACACGTTGACCGTTTTCAAGATGTACCGCTATCTGAGGCAGAAGGCAAAAACTCGACATTTATATATTTTCTTATTAACACTTTATTTAATCGCACCAATTAAAAGCTTTTTCGCATTTTTCGGTGGATGTATATAAAGAACAATGGAGGCTAATATTTTACAGGTTTCCCAATGTTCACAAATATTTTTATTTTGTATATAAATTATATGTTTCTTAACTGGTGTGTTTTTGCGGGCTCCGGTAGTTATAGTATACAGTCCATAGTACATAGTATATAGAACCCAGTATATAGTACACAGTACACTGTACAGTACATACTGTACACACTGTACACTCAGTACACTCAGTACACTCAATACACTAATTCATACGTTGTCACTCGTAAAAATCGGAGTGCTTTTTTAAAGCTAACGGTTTTTTATATGTATAGATGTTTTCAAATGCCGTGACATTTGACGCATGTTGGGGTAAAAAGCTCTTAAAAATGTTTAAAAGCTGGAGATAATTTTTCTTCCTCTCTATTGAGAAATTAAGCTCCAAAATAGGAAGCCAAAGGCGCACGCAAAAGAATTGTCAGCAATTCCCATATACTTTCTGACAACTTGTTGCAAATATTACGACGACTCTGTCTTTTTATTAGAGCTTCTGTATATACCACAGTGGCTTAAAAATCTCAAAAGAAAAACAAAATTTATATTTTCCTATTTGAATAATTGATAGAAATTTAAAGATCGAAGATAAATATTTCTTAACCGTAAGTAAAATACAAATGGAAACAAACTATTTTAAACATAATTTATTCAAAAGGAAACACTTTTCTAATTAAAATTGAATTTTTATTTTTCTTATAATTTTGTGAACCATTGTATATTGTAAAAAGTGAGCGAGAATTGACTCCTCCTCCTCCTTATCAAATCACTTGCTGTCATTTAATCAATCGCGACTGCGTATTGCTAATTTTACAAATTATGAATGAAAAGCGTCCTTTTTTATATATTTTTTAATTTTCAGGTTTTTGCATTTTACATACATATTTGCTACAGAAATGATTTGTAGCAATTTCTATTAAAAAATACGCAATTTGGGTTTTTAATACTTTGATACTAGGATTGTTGACGTTTTCGGCCAGTCGCATGCGCGCTTCTGCTAGGGGAAGTTACGTTGCTTGCGGCTGCGGGGAGTTCACAATTTATAAATGAAAATGCTCATGAATTTAAAAAAGGATTTTTCAGCATTTTTTTTTAATTATTATAAATTTAGGGATGAGAAATATTTCTCATAATTATAATAAAATTATGCTTATTATGATGGATAGATTTACTTGGTTGAGCAGGGTTTTTACATGTATTTAAAAGCTCTGCTCAATACATATAAAGATAACTTAACTTTATTCATTCGGCATGCGCGCATCCCTTCCCAAATAATTTTGTTGAGTTTATTCTGCGTTTGTTGCCATTTTAAATGAAAAGAGGGGAAATGATAGAACAAAATTTATAAAATTTGGCAACGAGGTGCGCAGAACTGTTCGAATTTTTTGTGTCACGGAGTTTGAAAACATCTATACATGACAATTAAAATTAAATATTTTTTCGCCCCGCCAACTTAAATATAATCAGTGAAACATTGAAATTCTCTATATTTCGACAACAGTTTCACTTATCTGGACCAAAATTATCCTATCTTTCAATCTGGAACCAACCCTACACACTCCCAAATTTTCATTTAAATCTGTTGGGCGGTTTCGGAGATTAGCGTGTAAAAACATTGTGACACGTAGTTTTTAATAACTTTTACTCAACTTACAGACCTTTGACTAAATTTGAACGTGCGGGTCGTCTGTGACGTCACTGTGAAATTAGTAGGCTAGAAACGTGAATGAATTTATCCGATAGTTGTTTACTGCAACTGTCACAACTGAAATTTACTTGTATTACAGTGTTTTTCATAGTGAGCTCTATCAAAGGCCATCAAGTCTTTAAGCAGTCAAATTATATGCAGCCTGCAATTAATTTATGGCGATGCTTCTCACTTTGTGAGTTAATGACTAATATGCGACAACAAGGAGACAACACGTTTGTTGATATTCTCAATGCACTAAGAATTGGAGAATTACTACCAGAGCATATGAAGATTCTCTTCGAACATGTCACTGATGACTTCACGGGAAAATTTTCGAAAGAAAATCCTTTAAGAATTTATGCAACTAGAGCAAAAGTTGAAGCGCATAATACAGGTGTAGTTGAACATTTTAAAGCTAAAGGTGTTAAAATGATTACAGTTCAAGCACAAGATCGTATTATTGATTCGCGTGAGACAATTGCACCAGACAAATTAAATAAAATGATTCCCAAAGATATTAATAAGACTGCTGCCCTTGAAAAGGAAATTACAATTTTTGGTGGTGCTAAAGTCATGCTTCGTTCTAATGTTGACGTGTCAAAAGGTTTAGTGAATGGAGCTATCGGCAATATAAAGGAAATAAATTGGCCATATTTTAGAAGAGCGCAACTTGATGCAAGAGAAATCCCTTCAGTTAAAATTGAGTTTGAAGGAGGGATCGGGAATCATTTAATTAAACCGATAACAAAAGAATTTCCTGCATTAGGAAGTTTTGGCAGAGCAGAACGTCGCATGTTGCCAATTGTGTTATGCTATGCTACCACATCTCATAAAATGCAAGGTGGCACATTAGATTTAGGAGTCGCTGATCTCTCAGGTCTCTTTGCTAAAGGTCAAGCATATGTAATGCTGAGTAGATTTAGATCTTTAGACGGATTAAAAATTGAAAATATAAATCCAGTACAATTAACAGGCAAAAAACCATGCAATACTGATGCTCTTGAAGAAATGGAGCGCATGAGAAAATTACCTGCTGCTTTTTAATATGGATCAATTAAAAAATTTCTTGTTATTTATAGTTGTGACTAAAATGTACAAAATAAAATATAGTTGTGACTAAAAAGTAAAAAATAAAAAAATGAGTTAAAAAATCTTTTAAAAGAAATAACTTTTATATAAATAAAATGCACTAAAAAGTACAAAATAATTGTTTCTTTCTCAGTGATATACACAAGAAAAGTTTCATTGCGAAGTAAGAAATGCTAGAACTCAGACTAAATCTTAAACTTGAATGTATTAACAATATTTTAAAATTATAGTATCTCGTTTGATTGTGTAAATTTACAGCGTTTCAAGTGCATTAATAAAAGTTTGGGCATCTTATAATCATAACTGTCTAACTGCAACTCATGCCCAAACTTTTATTAATGCACTTGAAACGCTGTAAATTTACACAATCAAACGAGATACTATAATTTTAAAATATTGTTAATACATTCAAGTTTAAGATTTAGTCTGAGTTCTAGCATTTCTTACTTCGCAATGAAACTTTTCTTGTGTATATCACTGAGAAAGAAACAATTATTTTGTACTTTTTAGTGCATTTTATTTATATAAAAGTTATTTCTTTTAAAAGATTTTTTAACTCATTTTTTTTTATATATTAAAATATTTCAACAGTTTTAGACGATTTTATATAATTGTATATAATAATATATAACAATATAGAATTATATATTGTATCATTTACAGTTCAACATAGGATGATATATAACTCTATATCATTATATAAAACTGTATATAAAGTCTACAAATGGATTTGTGCAATTATATCTGATCATATATAGCGATATAAAATATTATATAATGCCTTACAATAATTTTGATGAAATAAATATTATCAATTGGTAGATGGAGATTTTCGGGAAAATCACATACTAAAATGCACATTCTCCAGTCGCACTCCCAAAGCTCAATCAAGGGTGGAGAAAGACCTCAAGAAAAAGGTGTGTGGCTGAAAAATGATGGGAAAAAAGTTATTATAGGTATGCTGACAAATGAGAAAATCGGCGAAATAAAAGATATAATTGCATATATGCAATTCTATACAATTGTATATGATTTTCCTTATTATATATAAAAATATATATTTCTATATAATTATATCGGGCAAAATTTCATATATAATTATATATAATTAATTTATATATAAATATGTATATCCAATTATATATCTTTCTATATAATTATTTTTACTCGGGTTGTCATCCATTCTAATGACTGTTTACTTATTTACATACCAAACTTGTAAACCTATGTCGCTTCACCAGCAGTAATACGTTCCATTAAGATGGGTTCAGAAATAGTGCGAATCAGCATGTTTAAAGTCCCTGCTCATGGTACTGGTCTTGATGAAAAATCTGTTCATTTTAAACCACTGGGCGTCTTATGAACATAGGCCCGCCACATCTCAATGCGGGGCCTGGGGCTAAAATATGTTTGGGGGCTCTTTAGGGATTTTTAAATTCAAAAAAATCTTTGACTAAAACATTCGTATTCGCGTATTCGAAGCGCTAATGCGTATTCGAAGCGCTGTTAATACGCTCCCATTGAATCATTAAGGAATTGTATGGAACGAAGAAAACTACAAGCATAGAACGGTTCCCGTTCGATGCGGTGGTCAAGCAGCATATTAAACGCGGTTGGCACTTAGGGCCACTTGGTAAAACCGCTGTCGACACTCGCGTTTGGAAGGACGAAAAGGCAATTGCAAAAGGTGAACAAAAATATAAAACTTTTCGACATTGCAGTTGTTTCTCATATCCACTATAACATAAATTGGAGGATTAGAAAGTTTTTTATACTTTTGTAACTGCTTCTAAAAAAAGCAAGCTTCCAAGCCCCAAGCTTCTTAAGGACCGTTCTAGTTCCATTTCCTGATGGGTAAGTTTTCTATTTTTCCTTAATACTCAATTCGAGCTTATACTACTTCAGTGGTATTAAAAAGACTAGGGTAATTGTGGGTGAGATGCCGCGTGTGGGGAGAGATGCCGCACTAGTTATATTTTATGTTCATTCAATAGGCAGAGCGAACTATTCTCGCACATTCGAGCCCCTTCCGTCACATCTTTTAAACGCAAGTGCCCGGGGGGCTGTCGTCTGCGGTGGACTTGTGTTGACTGTTTAAGTGAAAAAAAACGAAAAAATTTGCTCGAAACTTTCGATGAACTTGTTTATATATGAAAATTAGCTATTGGTACACACGATAATTAAGGTAAGAACCATTTTTATAGTCGAGGATGCTATTTTTCTTCATGTTTTTAGAATATTTTGATATGATTTTTTATTTGTACCCCAGGCAGTACAGTGGAGAGATGCCCCACTTCATGTTGTATGCGTTACTTGTATACTTATACATATACTAATTTGTGATATATATATGGCTACTTAAATAGTTCTATATGTATATGCAATAGTTATATATGTCGGTAAACAACACCTCTTGCAGAACTTCCGACATCACCTTTAATTCTCACTTCTGATCCCACAAAAACTTTGGAAAATGTAACCCCTATACAAGAGACTCCTACGAAATTTTCAGAAAATACAAAGGGGACATCCATAAATTACGTGAGGTGATTTTGGCGATTTTTCGACCCCCCCTCCCCCTTGGTGAGATGTCGTGAGATTT
Organism: Thereva nobilitata; assembly: GCA_963855945.1. Lineage (NCBI taxonomy): Eukaryota > Metazoa > Arthropoda > Insecta > Diptera > Therevidae > Thereva > Thereva nobilitata. Next base: position 49,594,863 of record OY979694.1, on the reverse strand, counting down.
GGCTCGACCCACTCCCCCCACAATCTCACGTGAGATTTTTAAAATTTTAAAAAATTTGTAGGATTTACACTATTATGCGTATTTTTAGTGTAAATACCTTAATCTGTGCTTGATTGCATTTAGAAATCATAATTTGTGTTGAAGAACAGTACCACAAAATCATAACAGCACCAACTCGGCATGCACCCAATATAAAACAATACCTGTGGATTACCATTTAGGAGGTGATTCTGCCTACCCTTTGGAAACCAACCTCAGGGTGCCTTACAGGGATAATGATTTCTTAACAAGAGAACAGAAAACTCGTGTATTTGTAGAGCAAGCATATGGAATATAAAAAAAATTTAGAATTTTTCAATATATTGACATACGAAGGTTGGCTTTGGCATCCACTGATTCGTTTTTAGAGAGTAACGACTTGACTGTTTGAATAGTAATGGTAGAGCCATTTATGACTCTGGAGATATACAAACTTCGGAGCATTCTTCTATATATGTCATCGTTAGGTAAAAAACCTGTGACTGAAAGACCCAGGGCGGTTATCCTGGAATCCGATTCGAAAGTCATGAAATTCGGAAATAAGAAAATGGTATCTTCCACCAATGCGAATTCGAAATAAATTTGTCCGCCTGTTATCGGATTTCAGTCCGTGAATAAAGCCATTGCCGCATGCGCTGCTTTTATTTCTTTGTTTTAAAATATTCTAAAAACTCTTTAAATATTCTTGAAACAATTTATTGTTCGCATCAAAATGTCAAATTAATTTAATAAAGGAAGTTGGTTGGCTGAAAATAATTTCTTTTCGAAGATTTATCAGGCATCGCTACTAGCTTCCGTTTGCTTCCTACTTTCGTATCGCCTTAGAAAAGCGGAGTCTGAAGTCACAGCCAGCTTCTCAAATTGACGTTTGAGCCGCCTGTACATCAGGATACAGATTCAAGAAGTGCGGATCTGTTAGATTTCCATTCTTCACAACTCTCGATAATGATAACAAAAGGTTTTCAAAATCTATCTTGGCCTCTAGTAGGTATGTCAGAGCAGATGGTCGTCGATTCAAAATTCCAGTACTGTAAGATGCTTAGATAACTAATTATGTCGCCTGGTGCAAATGTCTACCTTTTGTAGTGACAATGCACCGCAGATAGCATGTGTTCTGACTGATGTGAAAAAGCCGATTCTTAATATAATCTCTATGATTGCAGTAGGATTGGGTACATTATGCACTTGAGATTCTTAGGAGCGCATTAGGTTCCAGGTTTTTCAATTGGGCTTCTAGGCCTTTTTGTTTTGTTTAAGACCCCCACACTAGTTCATCGTAGGGTCGCAATCTGTCCAAAAATGGTCGTATAAGTCAATGCACACATTACTTTCGCAGTTTTTCCCTGACCATTGTATAAAAAGATAAGAATTTTTCATCACGTCTTCATTCTCAGATATTTAAATTATTTTCTTTACTTTTTTTTGGATGTTCCAGTTGGATGGTATTTGAAACAGTGAACAAATACAGTGTAAACGGCAGTGCAAAATTTTTATACCCAATTGCTATTGAGTCGAAATATAGTAATAGTATCACGTATACTTTTGATTCATTATTCCTTCTCTATTTGCAATATGTTTTGATAAAACCTTTCACCATGTTCATCTGATACTGCACCAAGATTTTCGTGAATGAAATCTAATTGCGGGTCCGAAAAGACGATTTTAAAGATTTTCTCATTTACAGATATTGTACTTAAAATTGATAAAAACAAAAAGATATTAAGAAATATTGCAAAAAAATTACAGAAAAATCGAAAAATACCCATTTTGAGGGCTAAAACCCCCTAAAAAGTGGGCTTCTCGGAGTAGAAAATCGGTAGATAAGACTTTATAACCCCTTATTAAAAAGCATAAAAAGAGGCGCTCTGTCAATTTTCAGCCTGTACCTAATTATTTCCGCTATATCGCTTTTTTCGGCTTAATTTACCTGTACTATTAATTTAACCCAGTTTTCTCGCGTTTTTACACTGTTTCTTGCGGAAAAAAATTACGTGAGATTTGCGGAGACCCTCCCCCTCCCCCACGTGAGATTTGGTGAGATTCGGCTCGACCCCCTCCGCCCCCTAAATACCTCACGTAATTTATGGACGCCCCCAAACCCCAACTCAGAAAGCATAAATCCACTAGAAGATACTCCAACTAAACTTAGGGAATACATAGTACCAATACCTTAACTACCGGCCTCAACTGTTTAAAGGAAACAAACAGCAGCGATCTAACGTCTCCCGAAAATATAGATTTTAAGAAGACCAAAAATGTATCGCTGATCAAAGGTACTAAAAAAAATATTAGGACGGCCAGATCAGAGAAGAAAGTAGAAAAGAAAGCAGAGAAGAAAAAAGAAGGAAACAAAGAGAAGGCAGAAGATGTGCAAGAAGAAAAGAAAAAAAAATATGCACCTGATTCTATAGAAGAGGACTCCAATAATTGTGTTGAGTGTTGGAAAAATTATTTCCACACAGAGAGCAAAACCGACTAGATTAAATGTCCAGAATGCCGCAAATGGCTGCATGAAACATGCAGGCTTTATAAAAATATGTGCAATCTATGTGGCCGGAAGCAAATAAGAGAAAAAAATTTAAATAAAAAGAAATAGGTCCATAAGGCATCTCTCCCATATGGTTCGGCAACTATCCCACAGATTGTGGGATAGATGCCTTTTTGACAGTGATTGAATTTTGGTTTTTTATTTTTATAATGATTCAAAATTAAATTTTTTTTTGTATATACATATTAGTCCAGTAAAATAGTGTTTAAATCAAGAAAGTTTTGGGGTAGTTTTGATTTCTTCGGTTTCTTATGTATTTTGGGGTGCTGAAGCCGAATCCGAAGTTTGCTGACAAAATTTCATGACGGAACATTGAGAAAAATGCAAAAATATGAAAAAATTCTGACTTTTTCGCGGTTTTTCGCTTATAACTCGGAAACTATCAACTTTTTGTCAAACACATCCATATACTAAATGAAAGAGCACAAAATTTCCTACAAATCTCACTACTCAAGTATTTCTTTCCGACTCACCGTTTTCGCTCTAGCGCTAGTTGAAAATTTACCTATTTTTCTAAGTCCGCAAAAACCTGATTTTCCAATTGACAACGCTATTCTACAGGGTGTATCCGTTAAGTTTATAAAGCGGCCGGCTGTTGATAGGTTTTGGTTGGACGAACAAAAGATCGTTTGGGAGGGGGTTGGAAATCGTAACGGTTTAGCCGCTAGGGCGTTTTGAAGTTTTTACTTTAGAGTTTTACATATCACCCTGTATTTTTGTAACCCTATGACCTATATTCATGAGTAGGGTATGAGTGTACGCAGAATACTCCCACCTATCTAAAACTGTAAAAGTCAAGGTCCTACCCTGTCAACTTCCAGAGTAATGTGTCATCAAAGTAATGTGTGGAGAATATCAAAACGATACTGACGTATATAATTTTATTCGTTATGTAAAATATACAACAACAAAATTATCCAAAACAATGAGAAAAAATGGGAAGGAGATAAACTAATGACAACCATCAATAATACAGGGTATTTTATGGAGAAAAAAGTGTTTTTAGTTGAAATTTTTGTTACAAAAAACCAAATCAGGATGGCCCTTAGTGCCACTTCCATCATTCTCCATACATGATTTTGATGACTCATTACTCTGGAAGTTGACAGGGTAGGACCTTGACTTTTACAGTTTTAGATAGGTGGGAGTATTCTGCGTACACTCATACCCTACTCATGAAAATAGGTCATAGGGTTACAAAAATACAGGGTGATATGTAAAACTCTGAAGGATAAACTTCAAAACGCCCTAGCGGCTAAACCGTTACGATTTCCAACCCCCTCCCAAACGATCTTTTATTCGTCCAACCAAAACCTATCAACAGCCGGCCGCTTTATAAACTTAACGGATACACCCTGTAGAATAGCGTTGTCAATTGGAAAATCAGGTTTTTGCGGACTTAGAAAAATAGGTAAATTTTCAACTAGCGCTAGAGCCAGAACGGTGTCGGATAGAAATACCTGAGTAGTGAGATTTGTAGGAAATTTTGTGCTCTTTCATTTAGTATATGGATGTGTTTGACAAAAAGTTGATAGTTTCCGAGTTATAAACGAAAAACCGCGAAAAAGTCAGAATTTTTTCATATTTTTGCATTTTTCTCAATGTTCCGTCACGAAATTTTGTCAGAAAACCTCGGATTCGGCTTCAGCACCCCAAAATACATAAAAAACCGAAGAAATCAAAACTACCCCAAAACTTTCCCACTAGGGGCCCTTTTATTCACAAATTCACTGGATTAATATTTTGAAGATTAATATCATTCCTTTTGATTAAAACTGTTTTTTATTTATATGCACAATTAGCTTTTTTTACAATAGAGTTTAACCAAAATGTGCGGCATCTCACCCACAATTACCCTACTTAAGGACAAGCTAAATCTCTCAATCTAAACTTTGATAAAGGTCTTCAATCTGTTTTTCCTCAATTATGGATTTGCTTACGTCTTGGTGTTGCAACTGGTAAACGCGGTTTCAGTAAATTAAAAATCATATAAAATTATCTAAAATCATGTATGGGTCAGTCACGTTTAAATCATTGCATGATATTATTAATAGAACGAGAGCTGACAAAAAATATAGACTTTTGCGATGTCATCGACGACTGCGGGAATTAAAGCAAGAAAAATAGTGTTTACTATTTAAGTATGATGAGTAGAAGAATCCATATCCATAAAAACATAACATATATTTTAAAATGCTGCTACCTTGGGTTTCAGGCTCTAGATTAGTGCTTGCTTGACAAGTAGAACGCAGGGATATGGCGGTCTTGACTTTTTGGTTTACAAGACAGTTTCGGGGCCCCTAGGCGATTATTACGCAGAGATATGGGGTTTTCACTTTTTGGGGTTCAATCTATTCTCTGGCCTGGGCCCGGGGAAATTCGTCCCAGTCCCCCCCACCATGTGGCGGGCCTGTATGAACAGACTAATGGGAGGTATTAAAGCCTAGAGTAGAGCTATATCTCTCATAATTTGGATTGGCGATTATCGAACATAATTTCCTTAAACTTGTCGATGTCATCGGTTGAAGAGGTCGAAGGAGGTGCAGCACGAAACATATTGAACGATCTCTAGGCCCTCGTTGAACCTTTTGCACCTCTAGTAAGCCCGTGTTTTTGATAATACTGCAGAAATATAAATAGTTATGAAGAAATTAATCCTCCATCTACTTGATCTTTGTGTCTGGAGCTCATACTATCATTTCTAATTCGATGCCACATCGCATATGCATGCCTGTTTCGCATATGGAGATCAATGGAGATCTCAATTAACACCAAATTGCAGCTGTTCAACTCCAACGTTAAGGCAGTTCTTTTGTATGGTTGCGCCTACAAGTTTTCATCAATAGATGCCTACGTTGTATCCTAAAAATCCGCTTGCAAGATAGAATTACAAAGTTCTTCATTTGTAATCCTATCTTGCCAGCGTGTCGTCCAAGAGAGGATAGACGACGACATCAGGAAATGGAATTGGATTTGTATGGAAAGATTAAAACACTATTATATTTAATACACGTCTCGTTTATACATTATGACAAGAGAACTAAAAACAATAAAACTCTGATGGCGATACGATTTGTATATTTTAAACTCAAAGATTTTTCACATCCTAATTCTTGATTGCTGCTCTAGTAGGTATATGTAAGTGCTGAATTGGTCTTGTTAAAGTAGTTCGGTTGAAAAATAACATTGAGATTTGGTACACATTTACACTTCCAATGGTGCAAATTACACTATCCATCACTCGATACTCACATCAAAACGTTTTGTGTATGTTGCGAGTATTACACTAAGCATCCATTTTTCTGCCTCTTTTTCGTGTAACGATTGCGATGCCTTTGTAGTTGTACAATAAACGGGAATGAGAAGGAGAATTTCTCATAGTTTTCGCAGACCCCGAGTGCGATGTTATATTTGGGTTAGTGTAATGGCTGGGTGAGTCTGGCAAATGTTCTAGCTCAAAAGTGAGGAGTAATATGACGCATGAAATATACTTCACTGCGACCCCTTGCCTAAAAAATCGGTTTGTGTATGGGGGTAATAAACGAAATGATGGAAAGTGTAACTTGCACCATTCTTCGTCTGATTCGTCAACTTTATTTTCTCTGTGAAGAATTTTCATTCTTGGAGATTCCTTTTGTTTTCCTCGATTTAATAATATTTTATTGCCGCGCAGAAATGCGCTTTTTGAATTTTTGAGGAAAAGCTTCTTCTGTTTCAGATCCCTTACAACTTGTTGGGCTAATTTTAATTAATTTCTTCTTTTGACTTTCTTGTATGTTGCCCAATGTTGAGGCACACGGTGACGTTCCTTCAAGACTATTTTTATAGTCTACAAATGGTTTTCCATTCAGTAAAGAGCCAGGCGATTTTGCTCCAAAACTACTAACGGAATGCGATTGCGTTTCAAGTGCGATCGCGATCAGTCGCAACAAGGCAGTTTAAATTAGGAGTGCACATCGAGAACGCAGATCGCTCAGTTTTGTGAACGCGTCCGGCGCCATTTGATCGCACATCGCGAGTTGGAAAATCATTGAAACGATACGTCGACCAAAATTTTTATTGAAACTGAAAATATATCCGATTTTAGCAGAATACAAAAATGTTAAAAAAAAGATAAATTATGGGAGATCTATATTAATAAAAAATAGTTTCTGTATGTATTGCTTGTATGTATGCGTGCATGTGTGCGCTATAAAGAGCTTCGAAATTATGCAAAATGGCCACCCAAATATGAATTTGCCAATTGTGTTCCGATTTCCATGAAAATCGGTATTTGGGGGTTTTTAAGGTAGCAAGTAACGAATTTATGATCAGAATTTACAAATTCAAAATGGCCGCGCCAATATGGCCTTGAATCTTTTTCTAAATTCGAATAACATAGGGAATTCTACTTTTAAGGCACCATCAATATTTATATTGTTTACCCAAATCCTTTTCCTAGGCCTGAAAATTGAAAAAAATTATTTTAATAATAATTTAATTATACAATTAAATACAATTCTTCTTCATCTTTGCAAAGCCCTAGTTATAGCAATGCATCTTCTTCGTACCAACAACACATGTTGTTTAATTTCGCTCTTGCAGGGAACTGATTTATTAATTTGCGATTCGCAATTGCATCGCGTCAGTGTGAAAGTCCTTGATCGCAATTGCCATCGTAATAGACAACGCAAACGCAATGGCATACGCAAACGCGCCGGTATGAATCGGCCTTTACTTTGTCGTAAATTTCTAAACCAAGTTGAGACACAGTGTTTTTGGTTACATATGAGCGCTGGCTCCCTCCAAGTAAAATTAAACGAATCGGCCTTTAGTTCATTTGGGATGTGGGACATGGTGTTTGACGCAATTACATAACCCGTTTGCAGGTACACATCAGAAGATGGTAGTTGATCGAACATAAGCTAGTAGCGGGTATGATATCTGTCTCATTAAAGGCTTGATTGTTAGATGCTACAATATAAGAAGGATCACACATTGAAGTTGAATGTTTACCTTTAACGCAACGAATCAAATTGTTGAAACAATTACAAGAATTGTGACCTTTTCGGGTAGGTACATCTGAAACAACCCCCTTCATTGACTAATATATCCTTACGCTGATGAAGGTCCATGGGCGTCTGACATCGTTGGCAGGATTGCGTTTTACAAAAGCAACATTTCATCAGACGTTCATCAGACGTTAAAAGTCCTGCCGCAGTTTTGAAATTTTGAGTAGCTCGAACAAATGGAGATGGACGTCTATGGACGGTATTTAATTCCAACTGTAATTATGATTGATAGCTGTTATCTATCGGACAACCCTTGTACTGATTGAACTTCTTCACAAAAACTATATTTATTTTTGGTAATTTCTATTTTAATACTTAAGTTATTTGTTATACAGTTTTATAATGCTTATACACTTTTTATATTCTACTATTTTATATACTATATTGAATATTTTGCACTTTATTAAAATAAAGACGAACCAATATTTTCAAATTCTTTCTATTTTTAAGTCCTGTAAAATTTAGGAAAATTAATTATTATTATTTGAATTCCTACCTAGCCTCGGACGACTGGGTTTTATCTTCAGTCTCCTTGGCTAAGTAACCAGAAGTGGTAGGACGATTTTCCTATAGTTTTGAATCATAGCAGACCTTTCCAAAGATTCAACTTGTTCTTTCAAAAATTTTAAATTGTCCCGTACTTGCTTATCACCTTCAAAGTTGATTCAGGCGACATATAGACCGGCCGTCGTCTTCATATTTAGCGATAGAATCGGATTCCTTTTGGAAATCTTCCTGCGGCTTTACCATTTCATTTGTCCAAATTTTGTTGAGCCGTTGATAAATCGGGCAAGATAAATCGTTAGCTCTTCTTCTATTTCATCGAATTCATCAAGTTATTCTCATTTATTTGAGATTCGGGCACTTTCAAATATTCCAAAACACGATTAACTAATTTAGTAAGCTGCCCGCGGAATGAAGCGCGTTTGGCGATATCCATTGTCTTTAAAAGAATATTAACCCAAGTTAAAAGAGTCACCGTCTGGGTTTCGGCATCAAATTGTCGAAAAGCTTCCAAAGGAAGAGATTAAAAGACTTTTATATTTAATGCACGTTTCGTTTAATTTTGACAAGAGATCTAAAAATAATAAAACTCTGTGGCTGTTACCATTTGTACATTTTAAATTCAAAATGGAGATTCTTCACAGGATTGGCCACACCTTGCGACTCGAATTATTCCTAAACGAAGGCGTGTAGCGCGAATACCAGGGTGCGACAAGTTGTGTTCTGAATTGAATGCTACCTATACTAGTTTCGCACCAGACCTGATGCATCGTATTTGGTTTTGGGGTGAGTACTAGTTTTACTTGAGAGCTTGGGTGCTCTTGCAGGTTTTGTAACTCTTTGTCATTTTTTGACGGTATCAACGTTGTCGGTCGCTAGCGAACGTGACAAACAGCCTGTGACCATATGTCGATGGGAGAACCATAGTGATCCAAGCGACATTTTAAAAAATGCTTATTTTTTGAATTGAATGCACAGAACAAAATTAAATCTTTAGTGCCATACTAATCCAAGCACATAAAATTTAATAATGGGATGTTATTTATGTGCTTGGATTAGTATGGCACGAAAGATTTAATTTTTTTCTGTGCATTCAATTCAAAAAGTAAATATTGACAAAAATGTCGCTTGGATCACTATGGTTCTCCCATCGACATATTTTGTTTACCAGACACATGACGAATATCGAAGGAAAACTGGGTAATCATATCTGACAAGGAGATCGTTCAGCCGTCGTTTTACATCTTTCGACAATAGAGGAAATGTTTGAATACTATAAAGATGGCCTCATGGCCATCGAAATTTTTACTTGAGATATGCCTCTCGGCATTCTGCGGGCCATTAAGAAGATATCTAAAATGCTCATTAATTGGTAACAACTTTTAGCCAAATTAGGGATTATTACACCATCCGTAAGAACTCCTGAATTTGTTTGACAGAAGTTGGTGGTGCTTAACCCGATCTTCGGATGGAAGTATTCTCTCATTTGTGATATGGTTGTTTAGAAAATTGATTTCGTTCCCACTTAATAGTCAAACATCATTGGCGAATCTCTGAAACGTTTGGGCGGCGTTTCATAAGCCGAAAGGCATACGAGTAAACTCATATAATTCGAAAGGTATGATGGTACGCGTGTACCAAATCCACCTTGGAAAAATCGTTCTGCCATGCAAATGCACGGAGAAGTTTCATATGGGCCTGAAAGACTCCTCATGGCTTCCTATCATGTGAGTCTCTTTTATAACCAGATGAAGAGGAGATGTTGGAGGAACGACGAAGGTCGACACATCACCAGTTGAACCACATCTTTGAATTCTCGTTTCGCCACCTTCAGTTTCTCCGGTTGGTATGTTACGCATTGTACTTATACGGTAGGGTGAAATTGGGAGGGTGCTTCGTTAACAGCTGTTTTTAAATGCCGGTGAATAGGCATTGAGATTATTCGGGTTCGTAGTTTGAGGAAGACAAATTAATTCGAAGATTAATGTGTGGGTCGGCTAAGTGTCGATGTTTAAGATCAACCAAAGATGATGTGACTTTCGAGATGTCGGCGACGACGAAGTTATCAAAGTATCTTCGGCGAAGACGTAGATACAATTCGAGTAACTTATATTCCGGTAAGACTGAAGCAGGAACAATCGATACGTTCACGCCCGTGTCGATTAAAAATTCGATCCGATTATTGGAGTCGCAAACAAAAAGGCCACGTGAGCGTGCCACCTTGCTCACTCGCCGACGAGACTATCTCCTGGCCGTTTAGTTTTTGGTGTTTTTTCCTTAGCCGTGGAGGCCTCTTTGAAGGTGGTCTGCCTGAACTTTATAGCGTTAGGTCGCTGAATTTTATTGTACTAGCACACCGTGTCACCGGCATGGCTGATACCGATGGTCGTGCGGTTGAATTAACCCGTTGTTATTTGGCCGCCTGGTTTTCAGGATGCCGAAGTTCTGCTCCAGTCGCGTCACCCGTTGTAGGTTTGACGCTGTTACTATCGGTACCTGCGCTTTGAGTTGGTTGAAAATGCTTTGCAGCGACTCCAATGTTCGTTTGCGGGCTTTCACGGCCCACACCGCAGAGACGTATGATCCGCCGGACTAGAAGCAAAACGTGTGTTAAGCCCTAGACAGACATGTGATTCTGATTTCGATATCACAATAACTATAATATTATGATATTTGCATTTGTCTGTCACCCTTATATCATAAAATCGACACACAACAACATGCCATTAACGTAATATTGAAACACAGCCAATTTTTAGTCGAGGCAATGAAGCACTAAAAAGGCCAAAAGTTCCTAATTGGTTGGGCGCGGACGGATCGGAATGCGGTTTTTTGCATTCGCTTCCAAAAATTATTTGTAAAAAATGGCCCATTTTTTTCTGAACAAACCGGAAATTGCTCCTGTTCACCTGTATGTATGTTTGTATGTATGTACATATGTATGTAGACAAATCTTGCAACTTGATTTTGACCCACTTCCATATAACCGATCAACTTGAAATTTTGCATATATGTATAGTTCGCGTGACAATGCAGTCTGACCATTTTGTAAAAAAATCAAGATGGCGGTTCCAAGATGGCGGCCGAATTTTGCAATTTTGCTCCTCGACCCCCGACATGGGTATCAAATGAAAGGGTATGTCAAGTACAATACAATTACCTATGTGGCGTCATTCCAAATTCAAAATGGCGGCCAACACAAAATGGGGGACTACCTTTTTCTTTACAACACCCTCGGTATGGGTGTCAAATGAAAGGAAATGATGATGATTTAAATCTAATATGGCGGTCACTACAAAATGGCGGAAGACATATAATAGACTAAAAAGTAGAAAATAAAAAATATAGTTTAAAAAAACTAAAAAATACGCTTTTATTTTAAAATGAACTAAAAAGTAAAAAATAATTTCGAATGCTTTTGGAATGTTTTTGGAATATTAAAAAACTTTGTAAATAAGAGTCAGAACTGGCCCAAATCGGGTTCCCGGGGGGTTTTCGAGGTCGCTGATCACGATTATGATGTTCAAATTTACCCACAGCCGACCTGGAGCTCAGGAACGCCGATGAACGTCATCTCCGCGGGACTCTCTAGAAAATCACGCGCGGAACGAGAAAAACTCGGCACTCGGGGGTTTTTAGGGACGTCATCCCCGAGAATTTTCCTGACAAGATTGCCAAAAACAACCCGAAAATCATTGGAGGGGCGTTTTTTGGGGCGTTGAATCAGAATTTCACGTCGAAAACGACCCTCCCACCACCCGGTGCACCGGAACCTGGCCCTGAACGTCGTCTCCGAGGGTTTTCCTCCAACGACCGAAACGCTTTTGTGTAAGTATACACAGAAACTTTCTCCTAAGTCCAGGCCGCGCCCACCAACGCGTAGGCCGAGCAGGATGGCAGTAGAAAACCATTACCGGAATACATTACCAAAGTTCCATAGTCAGGAGAAACACGTGTTTATTTTCTTAATATTTTTTGAGCATTTATGTTCCCATGAGATATATTTATTACGAATAGTTATGTGAGTTTCTCTCGTTCCGCGCGTGATTTTCTGGAGAGTCCCGCGGAGATGACGTTTATCGGCGTTCCTGAGCTCCAGGTATGCTGTGGGTAAATTTGAACCATAATCGTGATCAGCGACCTCGAAAACCCCCGGGAACCCGATTTGGGCCAGTTCTGACTCCTATTTACAAAGTTCTTTAATATTCCAAAAACATTCCAAAAGCATTCGAAATTATTTTTTACTTTTTAGTTCATTTTAAAATAAAAGCGTATTTTTTAGTTTTTTTAAACTATATTTTTTATTTTCTACTTTTTAGTCTATTATATGTCTTCCGCCATTTTGTAGTGACCGCCATATTAGATTTAAATCATAACCATTTCCTTTCATTTGATACCCATACCGAGGGTGTTGTAAAGAAAAAGGTAGTCCGCCATTTTGTGTTGGCCGCCATTTTGAATTTGGAATGACGCCACAGAGGTAATAGTATTTTACTTGCCATTTCCTTTCATTTGACACCCATACCGAGGGTGTTGTAAAGAAAAAGGTAGTCCGCCATTTTGTGTTGGCCGCCATTTTGAATTTCGGATGACGCCACACAGCTAGTATTCTACTTGTCACACCCTTTCATTTGATACCCATGTCGGGGGTCGAGGAGCAAAATTGCAAAATTCGGCCGCCATCTTGGAACCGCCATCTTGATTTTTTTACAAAATGGTCAGATTGCATTGTCACGCGAACTATACATATATGCAAAATTTCAAGTTGATCGGTTATATGGAAGTGGGTCAAAATCAAGTTGCAAAATTTGTCTACATATCTTTTAACATTCATTAAATAAAACCGAAATAATTTTCAAATATGTAACTTCGAATGTATTTCCAAAAACTTTCAGTTTCAATTTAAAAATTAAAATTCCTGCTGTCAAACCTGTCAAAAATATCATAATATTATGTCTGTCACTACTTAGGTGGGTGCCAAGTTACAATTCCGAATTTGCTACTTTCACCACCTGCACTTCGAAATTACAAAGCGCACCAAAATACAATTCACGCATTTCATTTGACAACATCGATTATAACAAAATTTTGTAATTTATAAAATTTTAATAATTATGTTTGTCTTTAAAATAATGGAAATGGAATTGCATTGCATTGTATGATCAGCCTTTAATGTGTCATGTGAGGCCAATCATGCACTGAAAATTGAAAGAATTCGCGATATTGTTCTCCAATTATTAAAAATATGTAGATTCAACCACCAAAAAAGCAAATCCAACAAACTGTCAAATGAATGTTTGGCTAATATTTCCCCACAATTCAAATATTTCCTTACAATTCCAAAGATACAAACCTCCGAAAATTGAATTGTAAAATCGAAATACGTTTTCTATACAAATTGACATTTGAATTGTAACTTGGCACAGGCCCTTATATAGTATAATTTGATATCACATGTCTGTATAGGGCTTTACTACAACAATTTTTTGTATTGAAAGTTTATATTTGTTTAGCAAAATATAGCAGCCCCCCTGACATATAGCGGTATCTACTGTCATGCGAATTTAAATGCCATGAGCAAACAAACTTGTAATGAATTTAAACACTAAGCAAATGACGTGAATAGCCTTCGCAATATTTTTCATGCCAAAACTAAATAAAATAGATCCCAAAATATTCAGAACTAACTAAATAGAAAGCCATTTAGTGATCGTGAATGAGTTAAGGGTTGCTCTCCTAAAAATTGTAATGTTTTTATTTGATTCAAGGGATCCTGCTGCAATAATTTAATAACTGACATTACTTTGAGTTCATTTTGAAATAACGTTAACCCACGCAAAAAAACGAGGAACAATACGGATACTTTTATCTAAGCTCATCTAGAAAACTAATTCTTGTCCAAGGAAAATGTCACTATAAACAGTTTTAATCCTTGAATGTCACAAACATCACGTCAGGGACCAAATATTTACGCCACAAAATTCGTCTGATCGTTAATTTTCCCGCATGGAGATTAACGAGAAACATATTGGAGACATGCTCAGCTTAGGCACTGTTCATAGTGAATTATTCTACTTGAGAACCCAATTAAATTTGGGAGAAAAGACAACAACTCCTTGCAAATTATGGGGGAATCCTTGAGCTTCCGTACATGACAGCATACATAACTTCATTCGAGGATTTACATAGATTCAATTAAGATTACCGAAATTGCCGCAAGGTATCATCCGTATTAGGGAGATCACTTAGCATGTGGAATTATAGACTTGTGCATAAGCATTTCGAAAACGTTAAGAATAAGGAAGAGATTTACTTTTCACGCCTTTGATGGTCCTAGCGCTTTGTGTGTAATTGCATGATATTTACATAAAGGATAACAAAATCTTGTTCTCTTAATTAAAGCAAAAGTATTCCGGGAGTTATCTACTGTAACAGACGCATAGCTTGCAGCAAGTAATGTTGCTAAATACTCTATACAAACTTCCTAACTATCAGTTGCACCTGCTCTGCTTAAGCTATCAGAAAGTCAAGTATGATGAGGGAAATGCAAACGGTTGGAACTAAGAACGTTCTGTAACGATATTCGTGAAATTTTCTCGAAATACTGTATATATGTCTGTTTAATTCCCGAAATTTGAGGGCTTGTAATAAAGCAAACGTGAGGCCTCATGCATTTCATACTGGTGTCTCTGTGTAAGGTGCAGCGTTACCATAAGGAAACTTCCGACATTTTAACAGTGAAGGCCCGCTTATTACTGCAGGTTCATTAAAAGTTAAGTTCAACTAACGATGCTATCACTCCCCGTATGTTAGTTAGGAACTCCTTGAATTATCTGATTTTATTATTCTGTCCTACTCGTGCAGGTTGCTGTGGGAAGTGGGACACTGGATCAGAATTTTTAGCAGGTGTATACATATTCAGAAATCCAATTATTTCACCTCAAAGAGAGCAAAGACAAACCTGTGAATGTTATTAACGTAGAAATATTTATAAGAGAAAACAAATCATGTAGGTATAGGCGAAATAATTACATATATGATTTTGAAGTGAAGAAAAATCTGTAAGTAATAAATAAATATATAATTTTTGAAGTGAAAACTTCCATAGGCACGCACGTTGGGCACTTTTTGGCCTGGGGAAACAACTAAAAACTGGCGTCAACTTTTTTGTGTGCCATCATGTGTACTTTTTTTGCGTACCATTACGTGAGAAAAATGTTTCCTTTGGGGGTTTTAGTTTTAATTATGTAGTATGAATTATATATTAAATATTATATATTAAATATTATATATTGAATATTATATATTTAATATTATATATGCATTAAATATTATATATTAAGTATTGTGTATTATGGACTATGTACTGTGTACTACGTACTATGAACTATGTACTAATTATTATGTTCTATGTGCTATGTATTATGAATTATGTAGTATGTACTATGTGCTATGCACTATGTACTACGCACTATGTATTATGTACTATGTACTACACACTATTTACTATGTACTGTATATTATGCACTATTAACTATGTACTATATACTATGTACTATGTATTATGTCCTATGTACTATTTACAATGCATTATGTATTATATACTATGTACTATTTACTATGCACTACGTACTGTATATTATGCACTAATTACTATGTATTATATACTATGTATTATGTCCTATGTACTATGTTCTATGTACTATGTACAATGCATTATGTATTATATACTATGTACTATTTACTATGCACTATGTACTGTATATTATTCTTATTTACTATGTACTATATACTATGTATTATGTACTATGTATTATGTCCTATGTACTATGTACAATGCATTATGTATTATATACTATGTACTATTTACTATACACTATGTACTGTATATTATGCTTATTTACTATGTACTATATACTATGTATTATGTACTATGTACTATGTACTATGTACTATGTACTATGTACTATGTACTATGTACTATGTACTATGTACTATGTTCTATGTACTGTGTACAATGCATTATGTATTATATACTCTGTACTATTTACTATGTACTATGTACTGAATATTATGCTTATTTACTATGTACTATATACTATGTATTATGTACTATGTACTATGTAATACGTACTATGTTCTATGTACTATGTACAATACATTATGTATTATATACTATGTACTATTTACTATGCACTATGTACTGTATATTATGCTTATTTACTAAGTAATATATACTATGTATTGTGTACTATGTACTATGTACTATGTACTATGTACTATGTTCTATGTACTATGTATAATGCATTATGTATTATATACTATGTACCATTTACTATGTACTATGTACTATTTACAATGTATGCATTATGTACTATCCACTATGTACTATGGCCATAGAAATCCACACATTTGAAAATTAGTATGTGGGTATAAAGTTTAATCGTGTGTTTCCGAAGCTTGGTTTAGCCTTCCACGCGACTCATCGGATACCAAAAATGTATGTACATCGTTCATTATATTTATAGGAAGTGAGTAACTACTTTTGACTGCATTAAATTAGTTATCCTAAATTGATGTTAAAATGTCTGTATCATCAATCTTTCTCATGTAAGTATAGTTATAATATATATATATAAACAAAATTTATTGATCCTTATCCTATTGTAATATTAAGATTGATTTGGAAATATAGACTGGCCGGCCATAGAAGTTTTCACTTCAAACGTGTGGTCCTACGCACACTCATATTTTTTTTTAATGCGTTAAATTTAAAACGATTGTTGTGCGGCCTCAATTAAAAATTAGGTCAATGTTTCTGTTGATTGAATTGGACATGAGTTCAGGATCATGCAGAGAACGTCTGGCTCGTGCTTTTTTTTATGTGGCCCCTGCGTTTGAACTCTTGGATGTTGTAAGAGCTCGGAAATACTGACTGCGAGAGATTATTCCACAGTCGAGTTGTTCTACTTAGAAACGAATTCCTATCTTGTTGAGTGCGCGAAAAGACGGGTTTGCAGGTGGTGGGAGTGAGAGGAGTGGATAAGAGGATAAGATTGCCATGTAGGCAGGAGAGCGTTGATTTCGGTGGAACAGTCACTATAATAGTAGCGATAAAATTTTGTCAGTGCTGCTACATTCCTACGGTGGCTCAAGGGGTCTATGGTGGAGCAAACGGTGTCGTCATCGATTAATTTAAGGGCTCGTTTTAGTATTTTATCTAACCACGCTAAGGTGGTTATCGAAGCGCGGCCCCAAATTAGCGAGTTGTATTCGAGAAAAGGCCGAATGTAGGATTTGTATATTACAGCACGGGCCGATAGCTGGAGGAGGAACTTGCACCTCTTAAGAAATCCCAAGCACTGGGATGCTTTTTTGGCGATTTGGAATATGTGCTCGTTCCATCGCAAGTCTTTGGCTAATGTCACGCCTAAGATGTGGAGGGATGGGTCGGCCAGTAGTTCGACTTCGCCCACTGACACGGATGGAGAGGTGCTGCACTTTTTATTGGAAATGAGACAGTACTTGGCTTTGGTGGAGTTGAATTCGACACGATTTTTGCGGCCCCACTCTATTCGAGTTGGACATTAGTTCACGTTCATCAAGACACGATCTGGCACATGCTTGTCTTGCATTTTCGAAGCCATGAGAGTAGCGCAGGGTACCGTCGTCAGCGAAGCTGAGAAATGGGTTGAAAGTAGGTAATTTATAAAGGGGGTTGAAAGTAGGTCTTTAATAAAGTTAAGAAATAGACCAGGTGATAAAATTGACCCCTGAGGTACCCCGCAGAGATGGGGTAAGACTTAGATTTGACGCCATCTAATACTACCTTGATTGAACGGAGAGGAAACTGTCAATCCACTTCTGTAGAAGTGAGTCGACACCATTAGCTTTAAGTTTAGCTAACAGGGCTAGATGCCAAACTCTATCGAAAGCCTTGGAGATATCTAGAGCAACCAAACTAGACTCACCAAATCCATGCAGACTTCGGTTGAGGTACTCTATAAGGCAAACTAAAAGATCGCCAGTGGATCTTTTTTGTCGGAAGCCATACTGTCTGTCGTTTATAAGTAGGTTGGATTCTAGATATCCCATAAGTTTTTTGTTGATTATCGTCTCCATGGTTTTGGAGAAAATAGACGTAATTGCTATTGGACGGTAGTTGGAGGGAAGGCTGGAGTCACCTTTTTCGGTATGGGCTGAACATGTGCAAGTTTCCAAGTGTCTGGGTAAACTCCGGAGAAGTACGATAGGGCAAAAAGTTTGCGCAGAGGTTTAGCCAAAGTTGAGGCACATTTATTGAGTACCATAGGAGCAATATTGTCGGGTCCAGTTGCTTTGTTGGCATTGAGCTCCTTGAGGGAACTGTACACCTCACGAGCCCTGAAGAACACCCTGCCCATTGAAAGGGCGTTGTGTTCGAAAACCCGAGGTAGCATATCAGTTTCGGGTAAATAAGAATTTGAGGCGAACAGAATGCTAATAAATTGGCCTTGGATTTTCTGTCTGTTATCACCTTCTTCTCATTGTGGATTAATGAAGGGGTTGTGGATGTAGTGAAATTCTTATTGATGGAACTTACCAAGGACCAGAAGTTTTTGCTACCAGGGGTTGCATTAAGGAGTTTACTTCTCAACTTGTTGTCAAATGAAGTTTTGACTTTCCTGATGGTGGCTTTACAGGAATTTCTTAGTTGAATGTACTCTAAACGGAGCGATTCACTCGGAAAACTCTTGTACGCTCGGAAGGCGGCTTCTTTAGTTTTAATTGCGTTCATACACTCCCGGTTAAACCATCTGTTGGGCCTACGCTTCACAGATTTGGTACAATGGGGAATGTACAAATGCATTCCTGCCTGTATGATCCTGGTGATACGGATAGCGGCAGAGTTGACGTTTTTATTTTGGAAACACCTGTCCTAGTCAGTGGATTGGAAAGAATTAATAAGCCCCAGCCAATTGGCCTTCCAATAATGCCATACAGTTCGCCTAACTGGTTTGGGAGGGGTGGGAAATTTGAATGGGAAATTAGCGCTAACTAGGCAGTGGTCTGAATTGCCGAGAGGTAAATGAACTTCGACGGAGTAACGCGTTGGATGAGAAGTAAGAAAAAGATCAAGGAGATAGCCTCTTTGATCAGCAACATCGGGGACTCTTGTGGGATGATTTACAATTTGATGTAAATTATTGATGTCTGCAAAGAGCTCGACTTCCCAGCCAGAAACACTGCTGCCATTTGAGTAAGTCAACCAGTTTACATTGTGAACATTGAAATCACCCGCAACAATGATTTCACTCTCGGGATTGGATGACAAAAATCCCGAGATTTGTTCGGAAATAGCATCAAATGATGAAGTTGAGGCTTCGTTACTTATGTTAGGACTTCTGTATAGGAAGCAGAAGAATATGACGTGGCTTCAGAAGATGATTTTAATCCAAAGATAGTTAAAATCTGAAGACGTGCTGTTATATATTTTATAATAAGCCAGGTCATCCCTAACATATATAGCAATACCCCTATGGGGGGAGATATTGTGCACTAAAGTGAACCCCGACACCTGGTACTTATCTAGGTCAGTATCGGGTGACATTTGGCTTTCACTAAGCGCGAGGATTGAGGTTTGCTTGTTTTATACCCGGGCTTCACCGGCCCCAGTTTAATCAAGTTCAATTCAATCCGCGCATAAGTGGCTTCACCGGCTAAGTCGAGTTCAGTTCTTGAAATTGTTGTTGCTGTTTCGCCAGAAGTCAGGAATGCAAAAGCTCCCTGGAATTTAATTCCACTATTCCAGTTGATTACTCTCTTCTGATCGAGCTTTTACTTTCAAGCTTGATTTCATGTTCTGTTGGGCGAAATCAGACCTTATTTTTCCTGACTTCAAAATGTGAAAATGTATAAATCAGGCAAAAATTGAAGCTTAGTAGACTAATTTGCTCGAACTTGCGCAGTTCGGCTGGTGAAGCCGGGGTATTACTGCCTGTTCCCAATGAGCCCGTCACCGATAGCTTCCATATAAATTGTTGTTGTTCTACCGTTGGCGGTGGATTAAATTTCATTTTAGTTCTGTCGATATAACTCCTCCATGAACAAAAGCTCTTTCATTTTTTCGCTCAATTTTCGTCATACCTTACGTGCCATCTAGTTGTTTTTTGTTATTTTCTGTGCTTTTTTTATGCTTTTGTATTATTATTAAATTTTAAATTTTTGTGTTTAATTATTGTTATTTTACGGCGATAACTCGTTTTAATAACTTATTTAACACCCTAATTTTTAATTTAAATAATAAAAAATAATAAACGAGCTTATTGCACAGAAAATGGCCTCTGTCAATAATGATTTACGGTGGCAGTGTCGGTATTACTGGGAATGCTCCCACCGTGCGTTGAGTGGAAATTAGCGTTGACGCAGTTACTGCCGGTTCCCAAAGAGGCCGTCAACGATAATTTCCCCCCAACGCAGGGTGAGAGCATTCCCAATTTTACCGACAACGCCGACGTAAATCATTATAAACAAGAAACTCGTGTATTATTTTTTATTATTTAAATTAAAAATTTTGGTTGAATGAGTGACCTTATCCACAAACAATTTATTTTTTAGAAAGACAGAGGCAGCAAGTTGCACGTTTTCTCTTTTTTGGGAATTGATTTTATTTGCATTAAAAGAAAATGAAAATGTTAGTCCTTCACACTATTATAGTACTGACACTTCAATTTATCGACAAGCAAGGGCCTGGTAAAATTATGAAGAACATTCTTTTGTAAAAATTTTTAGACACCAAGAGCTGTATTGATTTTTTGCTTAGCAACACGGTGAAGCCAAACGTGAAAATGAAATTCTAAAAGATGCGCTTCAATATGATTTACCTTCAATCATTTTTGAATATACTTATCTTGTATTATAAAGCACGTGTGTTCATTTTAAAACAAAGTTGCATAAGTTCTTGTTAAAAACATTCCAAGAAAATCTGCAACAAATTGTGTTGTGTAATCTTTTGTCAGAGTGATGCAAATATTATTGTTGCAATTTTTATGGTCGTGTACACTCAAATTATTGCTGGCGTCATTTTTGGTTTAAAACTAGAAAATTTTTCAGTTTAAACAGCTTTAATATGTCCTGTGGACAGTTGCGTTTTGGGGCTGGAATCGTTGTAGATGTGTAAATAAACAAAATAAATAAATTTAAAAAAAGGAGAAGAATTTAGATAAAAGATACGATGGCCTGCAGCCAAGATTTAAGATTTCAGAGTTTGTTTTGAGGATTAAGGAGTAAAGATCCTATTAAGCTTGACAACATTTATGAGCTTTTCGCAAGAAGATTACCAAATTTATAATTTAACAAATAGGAAAATGCGGCAGTAAATGAACGTTTTAATTTAACACCGATATTTCGGGAACCAGGTAATAGGATTTGATAAATAAAAATGGTTTTCATTATTATATAACCCCAGTGTGTAAGATTGCTTGGATAAAACCTGACTGCTGTTTTACTCTTTTGATGTTCTATGTTACCTATACGCCTATACCTGCTCTGCATAATTTGCCAATCTGCTGTAAATATTGACAAACATGGTTGTTGGCTTTCTGATCCATACGAGTCGAAAAGATCAACATTACCGTAACTGAAGTTAGAAAACCACATTTGCAGTTACAAACGTTCACTTTGATAAAGTCCGATTTACATCCCAAAGTCAACGTGAAAGTGCATCTCTTGAGCTCTTTTATCGCACAGAAATTTGTATGCTTTTCTCTCTATTGCACGAAACAAAAGTTTCGCATAATATGTACTTGAGAATCAGAAATTTAATTTCACACGCGCTCATACCGGAAAACTTTCCTAAAGGTACGATTCCGAACAAGGCGGCAGACTGCAGACTGCAAAAATTAATGTCAAACCGTAGGCGAGACTACTGGTTTGTATGTTTCTATATGGATGGAATTCGGAACACAGCGCCACTGTCGCCTGCATTCGCGACACGTCTCGACCGCAGACCGCATCACTGGTCGAGAACCAGTAGTGTCCCCGGCGCACACTTTAATTAAAATCCAAATCTAGCAGAACTTAATTAAGATTTGTTTTATTTGACTTATTCTGAGTTTCAATTACTTAGGATTAACGTAAATAAAAAAAATATGAAATAGCTGTCGCCCGCTACTTCGTCTACGTGGACTATAGTATATAGCTATCCTACAGGAGCCGTGTAAGGAGTAAAAGGAGTAAAAAGAAGTATTGCGTGGCAAATAGGGGCATGAGATGACAACTGTATTCTAAGGAGTATTACATGCAACAACAATCATGCAAATAGAGTTAGTCCTTCTAATTCAGAAGGTACACTTCTTAGCTGGGCCAAGAATAATTTACCAGCTCAGCACAAGTAGCACTGAGACAGGCTCAACTAAAGCATGCAACATATAAATTGAATATGCAATCCCGAAAAGGTCACACCTCGCACACTTTTATATGCGAGATGTGACCCCCAGAGATTGCACATTCAATTAAAACAGAAAGAAATGCAATACACAGAGAAGCGTGCAGAAAAAGTCAGTCAAGTGAGACTGAAAGACTCCTATTAAGGAAGTCCTCACTAATGCTCACGCTGAAAACATCACAGCACAGCACGAGACATCAAACAGAGAAGCGTGCAAAACAAAGAAAGAGTTGGTCACGCAGGAAGTCACGCCACATTTAAAAGAGTCCTTTTAAGGACATCTTCACTAGTTTGAATGCTAAAATCACTACTATTATTGTTAACATTTATAAGCATGCGATTAACTGGTTCATACAACCCATAGTTGGTGTTAGATGAATTAATCTACAAGAGAGGTTGACCACTCAGGTTATAGTTATTCACTCTAAATGACGTACGGCCTCGTAAGAAGTCTGAGTCCACCTTGTCATTCAATAACCGATGAACGAATGTAACGTCAGCGACCTCGCGACGCTTATGGAAAGAGCTTAAGTTGAGCAATTTAAGTCTGCTCTCATATGGCGGAAGAATAAGTCATCCCACGGGAGGTGGCTGAGTGCAAATCGGACGAACTTCCTTTGAACCGATTCGATTCTACCATCCTGGGATGAGTAGTAGGGAGACCATACCTGGGAGGCGTATTCAAGGAAAGGCCTAACTAAAGATATGTACAAGTGCTTTGTGATAAGGGGGTTGTTGAATTCCTTGGACCATCTTTTTATAAATCCTAGAACTGAATTGCCCTTGGAAGAAATATAATTGACGTGGGTGGAGAAATCCAATTTACTATCTAACCTAACCCCTAGATCAATAACAGAATTTGCGCGGGAGACCTTGTTGTCGAGAAAAGTATAGTCATAGGTAATAACTCTACGCTTCCTACAAAAAGTCATGACCTCACATTTACTAATATTAAGGACTAGGTTGTTTCGGAACACCAAGAATAGAAGGTGTTTAGGTCTGCTTGCAGAAGTTTGCAGTCCTCGATACTCCTTATGTGGCGGTAAAGTTTAATGTCATCAGCGTAAATAAGGATTTTACAGTGCTTTAGTAGGGTAACAATATCATCGATTGATAAAATAAAAAGAAGAGGACCAATATGACTTCCCTGCGGGACACCAGAGGACGCTTCAATGTTTTTAGATTTGACTCCGCGGAATAGAACCTGGTAGGTTCTGTCGGCTAAGTACGACTGGAACCGCATAACCAGGGCATGCGGAAAGCCTAATTTTTTTAGTTTTAGAACTATAATAGAGTGAGAGAGCTTGTCGAAAGCCTTACTGAAATCTGTGTAAACACAGTCAGTTTGGTAGCCAGTAACAAAGCCTCGAACAGTGTCAGAAGAGAACTCTAGTAAATTAGTAGTAGTGGAACGAGCTGCAAGAAAGCCATGTTGGTTAGTTGAGATAAGTCTCTTGCAGATAGGGGCGATAGCAGAATAAATAATAGATTCGAAGAGTTTTGGTATACACGATAACTTCGCAATTGGTCAGTAATTAGATATTTCGTTCTTACAACCCTTTTTATGAACGGGGATTATAAAAGAGTTCTTCCATAAGGTTGGGAAGCGCCCTGTATTTAGGGATTTCTGAGCAGGAGGGACACCATCAGGGCCGGACGAAAAATCTTGTGGAAGATCATTTATATGTTTCGAGATATCTTCCCTGGTTATGGACAGAGATAAGTTTTGAGCCGTTTGTATTGCGTTGATATGTCGAAAATTGTCTTCATGAGGTTGGAAGACAGGAGACGAGAAAGATTTGAGGAAGAACGATGCGAACCTATCGCAAATCTCGGATGAATTAGAACTAACAGAATTCTAGTATTGCATGGTGTTAGGGTAATTATCAATTTTTTTCTTAGAGTTGATAAATTGAAAGAATGCTCTGGGATCCCCATACAGTTTACCTTCCATGTTCCTATGGTACTCCTTATAGAGAGCCTCGGAGAGTGCATGGAATTGGTCGTAGCAATTAAGAAATGCGTAAAAAGTCGCAGTGTCTTTTCTCTTCAGGTAGGTTTTCCAGAGTTTATTCTTCTGATTTTTGGTGTGTCTCAACTCATTATTATACCAGGGTGGGGATGATCTGGTCAATTTTAGAGGCTCAATAGGTACACATGATGCGAAGGTTTCATACAGGACGGAGTAAAAACTTGTTACGTCGTCATCCAACTCATTAGAGGAAAGCAAGCTATTGAAATCGATCGAAGTGAGCTTGGATGACAGTACTTCAAGGTTGGCCTTTTTAAAGTTAAAAGTAAAGGGATTAGCTTATTTTTAAAGGCAAAACAAAAGCTGAGTAAGAGAGGAGGATGATAATTATCAACAGGCGACAAGACAATTGAGCTAGGCTCAACATACATGTTGTCTGAGTCGGAAAAGAATATAAGATCTAACCACCTGCCTAAAATATTATTCACACCGCTCATTTGGTTCAAACCGCATGAGAATAAGGAATTCAGAAGGTCGGATTCCCTATCATTAAGGATGTTTTCAAGTAGGTAGTTATCGTCCTCATCGGAAGATACCCATTGAACATTGGGTAAGTTAAAATCTCCTAAAAGTAGGAGTTCGTCTTTGGAGTCCATCATATCCTGGATATGAATAATGCAAGATATTAGAATATCATAGAGGTTTTGACCTCTATCGTCAAGATTGCTGAACATACCTGGTGGGATGTAACAGCAAATTAAAAATAGGTTCTTATGGACGAGGGAGACTTTAAGAGCGAGGAGTTCAATGTCCAAAGAATTGGAAAAACTAGGAAGCGTTATTAAGCAACAATTGAGAAGGTTACTACAGGCAAGTAGTACACCTCCTCCACGAACCTCCGAGTCAATATATCTGTCCTTCCGAAAAACTTGGAAGGAGGTATCGAAAAGTTCGGCATTAAGAATCCCACTGTGTAACCATGTTTCTGTAAAAGCGATTATATCGAAATCACTGGCCGAAGTTGACAGAAACACATCGTGGGTTTGATACCCCTCACGTTTTGGTAATAGAGTGTAACGGTCGGTTATTTACCGGAAAATTCTCCTTTTTGTTGGTTCTCCCATCTATCGGGAATTTCAGGATTCAATAACAAAATTTACTGGTCACAAAAAAAAATTAGTACAAAATTTAAAACTTCAAGGAGGCGAAAGAAAAAAATAATTTTTGTTCGAGCTGGAAAAAAACAAGGATTAAGAGAGTTGGAGCTAGACCCGTAGCCTGTAGACTGTTTTTTTGAAGAAAATTTTCACCCCGAAGGAAAATATCGTCTGAGGAACGGAAACTGATACTCAAAACCCCCCGATAACGCAGTATAGAAGAACGGAGGATATTAACGCCCATATTTGCAATAAGTGCTTCTCATTGTTTTTTTCTCCAAAGGAACTTATAGCAAGATTAGTGCCAGTAATTTCGTACCGTTATATGACAGTTGGAGTTGCAGTTATGTTGTGAAATTTATTAACAATCCATAAGAAAATCATCATCTAGGTCCTGTTTTGCCTACGTATATAGAATTTATCAGCTTTGTGGAACATCTCCAAACTACTTTGGACGTCTCTGTGTTCTTTTTCTATTAGAATCAGTTTTTTTCAACAAAAAAAAATAAAAAATTAAAATAAAAAAAAAATAAAATTAGCTGTGAATTTTTGGTACCTTGCTGCTAGAAGTATTGTGGACTGGGTTTCCAGCTTTTAATAACTTGCGAGTGTGTGACAGATTGTCCGCTAGTAAGTTAATACAGCCCAGTCGAATCAGTCGTGGTACCACTACAGGCGCTAAGACAGCAGACGGGGCTCGTGGTGCAATCCGACGAGCCACAAAACCGACACCAACAAGAAGCTTTTAGCAGATACCAACCAACCCAAGGAAGATTTTTTTGTAGTGGTCAAACTATAGTTTGGGCAATACCCCACGTTGAGTAAGTTCGTTTGTTTTATTATCTTACCGTAGTAATTTTGTCAACTAGTTAGATATCCAAGTAATATTTTGTTAACTCAAAAAAAAAATTACGGTCACTGTTGTGATCCTAGTAGTAGTTCACCCATAAAAAAAAAAATTTTTTTATATTATAAATTTCTATACATATATATATATTACAAATTTTAATTATAAGGTTACACGCATCTTTAATTACACCGTTATACAATACATAATTATCACAAAACAGTGTGGTATTAGCCTTTTGAAGTTATACGCATTGTACACTTGTATTTTTTTTACACCCAGGTATTGCTACTAATATTGACTTCCAACGTTGTGTTTCACTTAAATATTACTGTAAAAACAGGAATCATCGACTGGTACCAGCGCGACGATTTGTTTTTTTTCCTTTCCTTTGTTGAATTGAAGTTCTTATTTGATGGTAATAGTTGGTTGTATCCACATTACCTATATTGTAAATTTAATTTTTGTTTGATGTACACGTATCTAATAGTTAATGCAAACTTACCTTCATTTTGGTTGTTAAGTAATTATATTGTCTTGGCCTGTAATTATTGTATAATATATTTGTTGTAAATTTCTTTAAATCCACGAGTATTACTAGGCATGACAGCCTAAGGGGGTAATTTATCCAGGATGGTTGGGTTAGAGGTTTTCTCTCCAGAGTTCTCTCGAAGTCGCGTTGAACAGTTACAGGTCCACCAGGTCGTTGGGCATTTCCAGCGATGACTACCTTTGGCTAACCTAGGACAAGAACGATATGAAGAAAACTCCTTTTTGATTAGTAGGTAAGTGGTGAATCATATATGGAGCGTTCCGGTCACACACCCCACGACCCCTACCGTCGAGCTAGCGTATACCGTGTGGCCGGTTTAGCATCCCCTATAAATATTTAGGCACATAGGGAGGATGTTGTCTCTAAATTTTTTATGTATACCCAAGCATGATGGCAGTAGCCTTGTTGTCACCAGCAAGGAGCTCCATTGTGCCGGTACAAGAGGGAAAGCGTCTTAAGTTTTTTGGAACCTGTCGAGTGTCAGGAGTACGATGCACACGTGTGCGGGGAACAAAACTCTTTGAAAAGGCACCAGGCGGCCAGAACGTGGGGTCTAGAAGCTGTTCAGCGATATTGGGCGGTGCAGTCAGAACAAGTATTAACGATAAGTAAAAATGACATGATGCATAGCGATGATTAACGATAAGTAAAAATGAGATGATGCATGAACGCATGAGCGGATGCATTTTTAAGACTCAAAGCTTCTAAATGTTTCTATATCACCCAACCCATTAAATGATTTTTAATCATCACTGAAGCTCCTTCATGTAGTCTGTTTCTATATAAAGGCATTGCATCTTGTCTTTTATTTTTCGTATATAAAAACAATAAGATATCATCGTCCGCTTCCTGTTCCTCTTCCAACAGAAGATGCAAAATTGAATCCGTTGAATTAAACACATTCGACATCTTGTCCTTGATTTTTTTTCGATAATTCTGAATTTTTTTTCCAATAGCGCACAATTGTCAGAACAACTTGCCCCATGTTGAATTTAACCCTTAAAACTGCAGCTTACGGATAACAAGTTTTCACTGCTCCAGTAATCATCTATAATAATATTCTAGTTAATAATAGTCCGGGAGGCAGGGTTACATTTTTCATGGTTATTTCATGTCTCTTGATGTTATTTTGTAATTGATAGTTTAGATAAGGCTAATAATCGAAACTAGAGTCAGCCACCAGAATGTGGTGGGGGTAGCGGGGAGAAAATGTACATTTGGTCACCACCAGCCCCACCACTACCCACGCAACTGACTTTTAGTTCATCAACAATGAAAATAACGTGCTTTGAAAACTTTGGAAGCTATTTGCAAGTTCACAATTGCACCTAACGATCTCTATCAGTGCTCATTTTTAAGAGAACGAACAACTTTTCAAATGCATTTGTTATACAAAAAGATAGCAGGAACGGATATATTTAAATAAATATAGAAAAGGGGCCTATTTTATTCACAATTCTTCTTCTTATTTGACGGCTCTACAAGCGGGATCTGGTCCT
Organism: Thereva nobilitata; assembly: GCA_963855945.1. Taxonomy (NCBI): domain Eukaryota; kingdom Metazoa; phylum Arthropoda; class Insecta; order Diptera; family Therevidae; genus Thereva; species Thereva nobilitata. Next base: position 49,566,268 of record OY979694.1, on the reverse strand, counting down.
AGCCTCTCACTGTTCTTCTCTCCACCGGTCCCGATTCTGAGCCGATGTCATCCAGTTTGGCATCCCTAAGCTCTGGGCGTTTACGCCATCCTTCCAGCGGAGGTTGGGTCTCCCTCGCTGTGGCATCTTATAGATCTTACAATAGAGATAGATCTTACAATACTGCATAGATCTTACAATTAGTTAATTATAAAATCAAGCGGTATGCCAGTTTGTAGGCAAACTTAGGGTGTTCAACTACACCCTAAAACGGAGCGATTCCAACAATAATCTCATCTGTGGGACAAAATGTGTTTTCCCATTTTTTCCTTTTCACCGACTAACCCTTAGAATATAGAACTACAGGAAAGGCCCTCGCGTATAAAACCCGTGTATGTGAGCGTAGTGAATTCTGCTATCAGTCGACTGTCAAATTGGGTTAGTTGCATGTTAGTTGTCAAATTTTCCCGCGTTCGGTAGCAAATATCAAAAAGAATTTCACTCGGCGAGGGCCCTTCCTGTAGTTCTGCATTCTAAGGACTAGCTTATAAGAAAAGTAATGCGTAATGGACGTGAAGATAGTGCCAAATAGGTTTAGGCGCATCGCGTAAACATGACCATTGTCAAACACGCACGTTATGTTAGAAGACTTTTAAACGTATAAAAGGTTGCATAAAATAATCGTTATGGTTTTTATATTTTTAGGAATACAAAGAAGTACAAAAGAATGCAAAGGAGTACTTTCGGAGTACAGGTTTTAAAAGGAGTACAGTTCACGAAAAAGGAGTATAAAACTCCCTAAAGGAGCACGGTTGGTCACCTTACTTATAGGCAAGTTGCCACATATTCACATTTCTTTCTCGGTCCAAATATTTTAGAATTTAAATAAAATAGTAAGTTGGCCGCGCTCTACAAAGATAGAGAGAGTTCCACTCATGGTAACCAAATAACGAGAAGCAAACCTCAACCAATTTAAGCAAACCTGTCTAGGCCCAGATCTTCATTTGCTTTGCCTACGTTTGGAACCTTGGATACGCCGGTAGATCCTCAGGAGGAACAAATAGTTGATCAAAAAAAATATAGAGTTGTTGAAATGTCAAACTATGGCGAAACTGACAGCAAAACCTATCGTCTAATTTACGCCTTAGTTTATGAAGATATTCTATAGACTATAGGTATTCTTAAGTTTTAGGGGATGGCTCTTGTATCAGTCTGTTTAAAAATGTAATTAGTGTTTTTTCTGTTCCTTGTTCGTATTGAGTATTGATGTATTGTTACCATATTCTATATGTTGTCGAAGTATGTAAGCAGTGGTAGAACAGTCAGTCAATAAAGAGTTGTCATGCTGTTAGAGTTTGCACGGATAAGTAGGGAAAAGATGGTGGAGATGATCTCTCGAAAAGCTACCTTTTAACGACGAGGAAATGTTAGATCCTTAGTCTCGTATACAGCCCCCCTAACGTCTAGGGGAGATTATGCCCCTGGGGGTTGTGATCGGTTTTCTGTGTGAAGCTAAGAAGGTCCTGCTTGTATTGCAGTTGTGTCATTTTTTGGCTTTCAATGTTTGTCGCTATTTTCTCCATATAGATATGTAATTAGGTGTTTGTACCTCTGTTACAGGTCATTTATGAGCTTCTCTTGCCTCGTGGAATGCGTATTAATTTCCACTTGTGGGCATGTGTGTGCACTCAACAAGATAGCAATTCGTTTCTAAATTGTACAACTCGATTGTGGAATAATCTTGCGCCGTCAGTATATCCGAGCTCTAGATAAATGAAGCGAGGTTTGATTGTAAATAAGTAGTGGAGAGACATTTCTCACCTTTTTTGAGGCAGTGAAATTTCCAACATGAAATGAGGCGAGGTGAGATTGTAGAATATAAATATACTGCCAGAGAAGTGAGGCACATTTCTTGAGGGCCATAGGGGGAAGATATATTCAGGGTTATTGGATTCATTAAAGTCAAGTTTACCTTCCATAATATTAACTCAAGGTCTAAGAAAACTATGACGGTTTTTCCTTCTTATAGGCATTACAATAGTTACAAGAAAACGTTGTAGAAAAGATGATTACGTCACATACATCAACGAAGTTTATCCTTTATTGTAATTTCATCATTAATATCAACATAGAGTTAACTTCGCACAAAATCCAAGATCAAGGGTAATTTGATAACTTTACACCGACTTCGCTATGTGAAAAATTTTGGAACTCGTGATATTTCGAATGTCTACTCTGAGAGCTTTGTTAATTGCCGTGGTTGAGATTTAAGGTGATGATTTCGTCCGTGGATCTGAAAGCTCTTGCTGCCGGGGCCCAATGAATCCGTCAACGTGATTTTCCATATAAATTGTTGTTGCTTTTGCTGGTGCCGGAGACTTGGATTTACTGCCGGGGCCCAATGAATCCGGCAACGTGATTTTCCATATAAATTGTTGTTGCTTTTGCTGGTGCCGGAGACTTGGATTTAATTTTAATTTTGCCGGTCTACCCCTCCACGAACAAAAGCTCTCTTATTTTTTCGCTCATTTTTTGATGAATTAAACAAGAAAGCTTTTACAGTTATGTTGCTACTAGCAACCCGTCCACAATTTTTTTGAACAGAAAGTGTGGAAAAAAGTACTTTTTTTTTCATTAAAATCAAAACAAACACAAAATAAGCAAACAGTCAATGCAATCACTACAGAAAATGACATTGGTCAACGAAAAGCTACGCTGACGGTGCCGGTTTCATTAGGCGAGCTCTCACCGATAGTGGTAGGGGAAAACCACGTTGACGGAATCATTGGGCCCCCGGCAGATTAGCCTCTATACCACAAGCGTTAACAACATTGGAGTGAGCTTTACATTAAAATTGAGCTTTACATTAGGAGCGAGAGATCCATACTTCGGATTTTGGTGTTTAAGCAATTTAAACATATCATCGATTGCGAATAAGGGTAATCCTCTTGACTCTCGGTTAAAGGTATTCCTCGATGATGTTTACGCCCTTAGTAATACAGGTAACACACAAACCATAGTTTAAGGTAAGGACAGAGTAATGGATAGTGTAATTTGCCCAAATGCCCTTTCAATTCTAGTATTGTAATAATTCAGGCTTGTCAACGATATTCTCCGTTTACTTGTAAACTGTGTTTGTTTCCCGCTAGTTTCTGCTTCCGTTGATTTGATTTTAGTTTAAGTGTTCGGCAGGGCAAAAAACAGTTTCAAGTAAAAAAATGGCTTTTCGTTTTTTATACGAAAGTACGTTGATACAATGACTGCCGCTGATTCCTATCAAAGGAATAACTCATATACAGCTCTTCATGTTCCTAACACAGCTTCTAGGCTTCATCTTGTTTCTAAAACCATTCTAGCCGTTCAATAAAAAATCGACAATTCAAACCAACAGTTTTTTTAGAACCATCCTTCTCCAGCGGAGGCAGGCCTTGTAATATCAAAATAGCCCTTTCCAGGTTCATAGCTTTCGATTTACAAGTCGTAACACTCGAGGTGGTACCTGGCCAGGCCCATCCATCACAGATAACAATTGCACCAACAGGAAACATTACCCACCAACTGGAACGAGTTCAGCTGAAAGGAATCGGGAAAGCTTTGTGCACTTTTTGCAGCGTGCTAAAATAGCAAGAAAAAAAAATGTAAACAACAAAGGGCAAAAGGAGCTTGTGGGCAGCAGCCCCGCCAGCAGCGACTTGAGCTACACTATTCGCAGGAAGGGGAGGGCATTCCGCTATATTAACCCCTTTAAACGTGGCGAGAATTTATCGTTTGTTATATTAAAGTTTGCCCAATGGCCGGCGCAAGTGGCACACCAGCCATAAACCAAAACCAGCGAACAATTGGCCAAGCTCCGGTGAGATTTATAGTTATGTCAGTTCCGGGCCAGAAAGTGTCCGGCGTCCATTTATTTGTGTAAAAGTCAAAAAATATTAGCGGCCCAAACATAGATCCTGGATCCAGAAGTGCAGATATTCCCATTTTTGCAGACGACTATAATTTATCGAAATAATCCTGCACCGGCCACCAGCCGGAAGGATATCTCCTGATTCTGGACAGCTAGTTTAAGCTTCTAGTCTGCAAGGACACGTTTCTTTCATCTTTGGAGTGATATGACGGCCCCTGCTGGGCTTCCGTTCAAAACCACTGCAGTGGAAAATTAGAATTTCGTTTGTGTTCCATGCATAAAGATGAGAAGATTTCAACTAAAGCGCAAAGTTTTTCCTTTGCACTTCAAGATGGAAACTGTCTAACTTGGGGTAGATTTAGCGAAAGATAGATACACGAATGGAGAAATTTTCGGCTGCACGGACTGTGGGTGGAAGAATAATGTTATGGGGTGGCACACCCCCAGCTAGAGGTAGCCCCTCGGTAGCCGCGCGATGTGAAATTGCGATTCGGGGCAGACCATAATGGAATTAAGAACCTGAGCAGAATAATTTTGCGGCCTTTTCTCAAGACATTGTTCCCGAAATCAGCGGTTCTCTGGGGATGTTATGAAAAACATCTCCTTACCAGTTACCACGTAATGCTCCTCGGGTATGATGGTTAGCATAAATTGGCTCGACATTCGGGGAGTATAATGAGATATGATAGCAATGTGATGTAAGGATTCGTTATCGGTAATATTCTGAGATTTTCTAGAATTTAGAGAGTTATGCTCTTGTCCTTGCACAGGGTGCTGTACACGTTCCTGCTTAACAGTGTGAGTTATTGGATCTAAGGCATTTTTATCCCGGAAAATCTAATACAAGTATTTTATTTTGAGAAAATGAAAATTGTTATGGTGTTAGCCAGAATTGGAAATTGTTATAAAGAAAGAAAACGGATTTGAATTTGCAAATGTGATTTTTAATGAGATGAAATCTAATTTGTTTGACATCATTTTTGGAAATGCCAATACATTTTATTTAAATGAGAATGAAAATTAGTTTGTATTCAGGTGACAGAAGCAATTATTTTCTATTCATTTTTATTTTCTTTATTATTAATGTGCAATGTTAAAGATTTTTGTTTTCGCAAAATATTAATACATTTATTCTGCCATACATATGTCCCGATATAGGTATTATTATTATTCTTTCGGTATTCTCCCACCGCTCGCACGAATACTTTTGCCATCTTTAATTGTAGTCGTTACTGTTTTTCTCCGGCTCAGGTTTTTAGGTCCACCCACACTTTTTCTTCCTTACGCCTTCAGTGACCCCTTTTTACTGTAACTATTCTATTTTCGTAGTACGTTGGACGAGAATTATAATATAATATAATAAAAAATGATATAAGAATCCACATACCTTGCTTGAACACCGACATAATACACTTCAATAGATTTTAGCGTTAAACGTTAGAAATAAATTTTTTAATATCTCAGATAAACTCGCATATGTTATCGGATAATTTTTATTTTGCCTAAACCGTAAACTTTAAGCTGATGCGCTCGATGACATAACCGTCAGCGACTCAATATTTGTACACGTGATCTGATACTTTATTATAACGATGCTGATACAAATTTTTTTTGCAAAAATCCACATTTTGAAAATTGAGTTTTGAGCAGAACCTTCTATGGACGAGCCCCACTGTGCGACGTGCAAATAGCATGGAACGCCTGAATCTTTCCGGAGGATTGGATGAAAGGTATCATAGTCTGGGTAAAGTCTTGTCCCACATTTTGTTATCTAGGATAAGACAGGAAGTAGACCGAACGCTCAGAAGACAGCAGGCTGTTTGACATTGCACCCTATACGAAGAAAATAGATTGTCGACAGTACAAAGGGCTTTCCCTGAGCTCTAGTCTTCCACATAAAAAAAAAGGGTCGCTCCTTTTTTTTATTTATGTGGAAGACTAGAGCTCAGAAATTTTGCATATGGGTAATTCTTTTACAAACCGAACACCTTTTCGACCGACACATCTTCGATTTGGCTGAGAATTTTTTCACGGATTCTATATCGAAAAATAAGAGATACGTGTCCGAGGATTTTTTTACAACGGCCCCAACCTCTTAGCAAGTTTTTCATATTTTTATCGTATTCTTCATTAAATTTTACATAAAGAACATGTTTTCAAAATATGGTACCTTTATTGTAACTACACTGTAAAAAAATATGTAAATTCACAGTGCAAATGTACAGTAAAATTACAAATCGCGATTTGAAATACTAATTTACTACACAATTATTGTATTTTTACTATAAATTTTGTAACTTCACAAAATGAAATTGGAAATCTCCAATACTAGTCCAATCAATCTACAATAGCTCCTTGTAAATTTAGCGTTAATTGCCAACAGGAAACAAAAAATATGGTTATATAGGAAAAAAAATTCTAAAAAAGAAAGCGTTTTTTGTTTTTGAATTTGGCATGGCGAACCTAACCTAAAAAATTCCGGAAAGTGAAAAAAAAGCTTTTTTGCGAATAACAAAAAAACTTGAGCTCGGATCGAAAAAAATCAAATTATAAAGTTGTAGGTATTCAAATTATCTTTCGATTGATATATATAAAGTTATAGGTTAGGGCACAAAACATAGAGATAACTGCAAAAAACTGTTTATTTATTTATTTATTTATTTATTATTACGCCAAACAAGGCAACTTAAACTATATCACACAGGGATAACTTATAAATATCAGATAAACTAAATTCACGTTTTCTTAATTTGCTAATAACTTTTGTTTAACACAACTTAGATATCTGTTATTTGGTAAAAATATTGCTTCTTGATAGCTGAAAAAACAATTTTATTTTTGTTGCAAAATATTGAACGCTTTCCTTAAAATTTCACTTTTTGTAAAAAAAGGTGTTCTTCTAAAAACGCTCCTCTTGGTCTACGGATTGTTCTAGAGTACCGTTATATAGCTTAAAATTTTCTTCAATACTTGTACTATCACACAAGTACAAGTAACAAAAAGTCTATTTAAAGGTTTCCAGTACTTAAAATGACCCCCAAAAACATATTAATAATGAAAAAACAGACTCAAACAGTTAGTTTTTACAATCGAACGTCTGTTTTTTCATTATTAATATGTTTTTGGGGGTCATTTTAAGTACTGGAAAACCTTTAAATAGACTTTTTGTTACTTGTACTTGTGTGATAGTACAAGTATTGAAGAAAATTTTAAGCTATAGAACGGTACTCTAGAAAAATCCGTAGACCAAGAGGAGCGTTTTTAGAAGAACGCCTTTTTTTACAAAAAGTGAAATTTTAAGGAAAGTGTTCAATATTTTGCAGCAAAAATAAAATCGTTTTTTCAGCTAGCAAGAAGCAATATTTTTACCAAATAACAGATATCTAAGTTGCGTTAAACAAAAGTTATTAGCAGTTATCTCTAAGTTATTTTTGCAGTTATCTCTATGTTTTGTGCCCTAACCTATAACTTTATATATATCAATCGAAAGATAATTTGAATACCTACAACTTTATAATTTGATTTTTTTCGATCCGAGCTCAAGTTTTTTTGTTATTCGCAAAAAAGCTTTTTTTTCACTTTCCGGAATTTTTTAGGTTAGGTTCGCCATGCCAAATTCAAAAACAAAAAACGCTATCTTTTTTAGAATTTTTTTTCCTATATAACCATATTTTTTGTTTCCTGATGGCAATTATTAGATGGATTTTTGTAGATTGATTGGACTATGAATGTGAAGTATATTTTACACAATGTTGTGTATTTTTCTAAATCGTTTATGTAGGAAAATTACAATATTTGTTATGTACTGAAAAAATCCTAACACTTTGTACTGTAATTTTACTAAAGAGGCGTAATTTTAGAAAATAAATTTTCAGTAAAATTACAAATCGGTTATTGGAATGTTAGGTTTAAATTTTTCCTCTCGTGGATATAATTCACAGGTAGCAATGGAATACTAAGCATATAATCCCAATTGCTTTTAAGTTAAGGCCAGACCTTTGACTTTGTCAGGGTCTGGGCAGTTCTTGTAACAGCGAAGAAATTTTGATAGGCATTGCCTCACGTAACATGCTTAACAAGGCATTGTGAGCAAAATGCTAATTTTTTATGTATAGGGAGTGGGCATTAACTAAGAATAAAATTTGGCGCTTGGAAACATTTCAGGCAGGGCCAAGCACATTGGCACAGGGCGGTAATCTTCAGCTTTGGGTTTTTCCCTTTTCGTCTCTCTCTGGTAAAAAGTTGCAACAAGAGTTTTGGAAATTTACAAAACTATGAAGAAAGCTCCAATACTGATTGTATTTTTACATCCCACAAATAATTTATATTTACTTCACAGTTGGTAAAAATACGTAAACTAGATTAGGAATATTCCTAATAAAATATATTGCAAATTTACAAAACTGCTTGTGAATAAAACTTCCAGTATTTTTTTTGTAAAATTACCACCGTATTTAATTTTCAAACACTTGTATTTATCGAAAATAATGTGGGGAAAAAAATCTTCGGACACGTATCTCTTATTTTTCGATATAGAATCCGTGAAAAAAGTTTCAGCCAAATCGGAGATGTGTCGGTCAATTTTCATCAAAATCCGTACGGTTTGTAAAAGAATTACCCATATAACATATTAACACCTTGACAATCACAGTGAAGCAGTCTCAATCAACCTTTACCTTGCTTTCATAGACTATGATAAAACGTTCGACTCGGTTAATAGGAGCTTTATATGGCAGACACTACTGCAACGTGGACTGCCTAATAATAATAATAATAAAATTAATAATAAAATTGAGAAAAACTCTACACAACAATTCCAAATGCAGAGTTCTCTCTCCACAATGAACAATTATCCGACAGCTTTGAGGCGAGCGCAGGAGTACGACAAGGATGCCTACTTTCACCCCTACTCTTTCTTATAGCAACAAACGACATCCTTGGGCAAAAAACTGTAGTAGAACCCGGTCACTTCTTAGCTTTTCCTAATAGTGTGTTTCTTGGTGTCATTACTGTGCACAGCAGAAATCACATTGAAAGACTTCAAAAATTAACCAGGATTAAAATTTTAGGATTTGCGACCAAAATATCTTGCGGTAGATGGCTTTGATTTAGTGATATCCTTCTAACACACAACAACTCGAACTAATGGCAATAGAAATTGAGCGACTAGGACAACTGAGTGAAAGAATGACATGCTGTCAATTATGCAATGACACAGAATCGCACTTTGCAGCCGCAAACTGTTCTATCTGTATGTTCAATGAATTTCTAGCCCCATATTTTTGTATAACAAGATGAAACCGCAATTCATCGGAAACGTTGCAAGTACTTTATTCGAAATGTCAGAGTACGGTGAGAAGTTGTATCATAATGGCATAATTTTGGAATACAATCGAACCTAGGTAGGTAGGTAAAGGTGACAGCCCCGTCCAAGGGCGAAGTACGAAGGCAACTCAATTGGCGCTGAAAGGACGCCATTTTATAATCCCGTTCGTGAAAAAACTTAACTTAAGTAGATATATGAAAGTGATTTTTACCATGGCGCCTTGTTTGATGGGACCAGGACATCGGACCCTTGGTTTCAATGTCACGTATTCAGATGGCCATTCTACCATTCCCAATAGTAGATATGACAATGTTTTTCTGGGTCCATGAGTTTTCTTTACCCAGCAACTCGCTTCTCCTAGATGGAAGGCCTTGCCAGAAAGCTTAAGTTAAATCGTGATATACCTTTCTTTCCCATTTGCGGGGGTGTGTTTTCAAAATGGCAACTTCAGGTTGGGTTGGCTTGGGGAGGGTGCAAATGTTCAAAAATTTCTGCCACTAGTATTTAACGGTTATTTAGCCCTAGTAAAACCAACATACGCAGCGACAAACATGCTTTTCAATTTTACCCCCAACCCTTCTCCGGGCTAGCGACTGTGCGTGCGTGCATGCGTTATTATCTGCGTATCACACTATATGAAATATCAGCTTTAAGAAAATGGCGTAGGTATAGCGGGCCTGGGCTCTCGAACTACTTGTATCTATTACCAGATGGGAAAAGACCAGTTGGCAACCCACGCTCAAGGTGGGCAGACAATGTTAAAGCTGATGTAGCAAAATTTCTGAACATAAGAAACTAGAGGCAAGCTGCGGAACAGAGAAGCTGATGGAGTCCAAGGCTCGAATTGGGCTGTAGAGCCAGCGAAGAAGAGTGAAATAGAAAACTAATAACTTTGCCGGTCCCCGCACCCACTAGACATCCCATGCATTTTGTTATGAAGAGGGGCGCATTATTTTTAGTAGTACACGTGTGCCGAATATCCTAAGACGGCCCTGCTTTTATTCCAGTCAATAGGTGTAAAAACTGCTGTTTTCGAAACATAATTGCCGGTTTTTTTCTCCGCGGTTTTAACGCGGTTTTAAATGTTTTTTGGGGTGTTGAATCCGAATTACAAGTTTGCTGCCTTGTAGGAGGTCGGCTTCACAACCAAAAATGCAAAAAAAAACTCAAAATTTTCCCACTTTTTTCAGTTTTTCGCTTATATTTCCAAAACTGTACGTTTTTCGAAGATGACGACTATATACAAAATAAAAGATGACAAAATTTCGTAAGTCAACCTTGGTTTTCTAACCAGCGGTTTCGGCGCTGAGCGCTCTGAAAAACAGTGATTCTTTGGCCCTTCTGCGAAAACGTGAAAAACACGCACTCCCACCGTCAACAACTCGAAAAATATATATCAATTTTCTCATAAAAGGGGAGGGAGCAAAGCAAAAATTACGAAAAATGCGTTCTGGAACCAAAACCCAAAACGACCCCTCCCACCTGTGTCTATCCCTCATCACCGCTATAGCTTCGATGTACTACGCTTAAAAGAGGTTTTTGAATGAATTGATGGTAAGGCATGTTTGACGAAAACATTACTAACTAACTATATTAGGTACGTGACACTCAATATAAAGGGAAGGTCCAGGGGAGGAAGGTTCAGACTGAACAGGAAGTTGCTGCTGTTCTTCAAATGAAAAAATTGTAATTTTATGATAGAGAAAAATTGATTAGTAAAGATGCAGCAAAATATTACATGAATTAATACCTTCTGTCGTCTCAGCTGCTTCAGACAGTGGTACTGCAAGGGGCTCGTCCTGGTCGTCTTCCTTTTCTATGTCTAAAGGCCCATTCAGATCCAGCAGCAGCAGCGGCAGCAAACTGTTCCTATTGGCTAATGGTGGTAACATGAGAACCAAAGCAGCAGCGATTACTAGTAAAACTAAACTTGCTGCCGCTGTTGCTGCTGGATCTGAATGGGCCTTAAGTCATCGTCAATGTTGCAGCACGAGACTTCACATTACTGGCACAGTCCCGCTTGCCTACACCCATACTGCCCTCGGCAAACTGTCTTGCATTTTCAAAATATAAGCTGAAGAAGCCTTTCGGCAGCCGGGGTTCCATTGGGCTACCGCTCTGGATCCAAGTAGTTTCCGATGCACTATTGGGCCTGATGGAAAACTCTGAAGGCGTGTTGTTGAGCAGCAGCTTCAGTGGGAGGTCTGGAAAACCTGTTTGTTGATTCGTTGTAGGATTGCTTATACGTCAGCTTGTTGAGTGTTGTAAAGAGCAATAAGAAATTTCTCAGCAGCAACTGTTATTTCCTTTGAATGGGCTGAACGATCAGCGAACGTAGTAGTGTAAGTAACGGTAGTGCTTGAATAACGCACATAGAGTGGTGGAGTTTGAAGACACATCATTATGGTGGCCAGAAGATCAACATCTTCCCTCACAATTGCGACACTCTTGTGAGCGATTCTACTTTCATTGCATTTTGCCGTCAGCATGGTGATTAGTCTATCCTTGTTTTTGGCATACGATAGAAAATTTACTTGTGAAACTATTGGTGTCGTGGTGCTGCTAAATTGTATCTCCACGGATAGCTTTTTTGTGAATCTCCAAGCGCTCCATGGATCTGAGTACCCATCGAACACAATAGTCATGTGCATTCAGTAGCTCACTTCGATCTCCACTGTACAAAATTTGCTCAACATCGAATTGGACCGTTGGAGAAAAGTCTAAGGTCTCCATTACCACCGTACCAAGAGCTCGGAAAGGTGTCCTTCGATCGGCATGGCCTGTCATATTATTTTCAGTGCTGTTGACTGTCAAGATGTTAGCTCAGGGTCTCCCATACGACTCAATGATTGTGTCTTTTTAACGGCAGGCAACAATGAAGTGTATATAGTGTCGTACTCGCCGAGAGGCGCATTTATAAAAGGATTAGCAGTCTATGAATGTTGTTTGGTAAGGTACTTCTTTGGTTACCTCCTCCATGAAATCAATCCTTCCAGAAATTCCTGGAAGATTTTCAAATTTGCTGTACAGCCACAGCAAGCGTGGCGCTGGTCTTAGTATGAGGGAACGATGTACTTCTGTCATTTATGTGATCAGCGGCCAAGCCGAATTCGTTTTTCTTTTCAAAATGTCTCAGTGGTGCAGCTCCTAAGCTTCCAACGATGTGTGCTTGTGGTACATCGTTCAGCCGTGAAGCCTTTTGAACCTGCACAACAGCATTTTTTGGAGCGACACATCGGATGCCCCATTATGTGGAATGTGTTTCGTCCATCCAGAGTTTGAATGTTGAAATCGGTGGACATAGACCATCTGGCAAAGTGCTTGTTTGTTAACAATCAAGGAACGGGGCATAATTGACGACATTTCAAATTGAGTTGCTTCATTGCACGACGAACAAAACCCCATTGTCTTCAATCTATCTATCAATTTGCGAGAACAATATTTTTTGCAAAGAAATGCTGCCAAGCCGATTTGAAGAGGTGACAGAAATGTCACAGGTTGATAACGTTTATATTTTTCGAGTTGTAAGGGGGAAAATTTGGCATCTTTAATTTTGCCATCTTCGAGAAACGTATAGTTTTCGAAATATGTATAAGCGAAAATCTGAAAAATGTGGGAAATTGTGAGATTTTTGAATTTTTGGTTGTGAAGCCGACCTCCTACAAGGCAGCCAACTTGAAATTCAGATTCAGCACCTCAAAAGACATTTAAATCCGCGGAGAAAAAAACTTCCGCATATTATGTTTCGAAAAAACCACCATTTGACTGGACTATTTCAACGATTTAATAACCGATCTAATTTCCAGATTTGGATTTTGCTGGTACAGTTTTGCTTCTCAGATGTACAAACTTTTCCCAGCAGTCGACGCAGATAACTTCGACAACATTTGAAATCATAAAACATTATGATACAATTGTCGGGTTCACGATATCGAAGAATATGACAAACAGCTAATCAAATTAGCATACAATGTGGGTATAATTACAATGACACCTGTATGAACTAGAGTTAAACGTCCTGAATATACCATAACATTTTTAGGTCTGAATGTAGCATTAGTTCCTGATACATAAACAGGCCTAATCTGAACTCCGCTGGAATTTTCATACAATCGTATGCTACCAATGCGAGAAAATTCCAGTGGAGTTCAGAATAGGCCTGATAGTTTTTCATTCACTAACACTGACAAATATTAGAACAAAATAGTGAAATTCTTAGAAGCAAATCTCTACACTAAGCAAAACTCACCCTGTTATCATGAACTATCAGAACTAAATACGTAAAGGGTTTTTTTTTTAAAAATTCGTTAAAATTCGGTGTTCAAAGGAAGCCCGAAGTTTTCTCAAATAAATTGAGGCAGGGTTAAGCACCCCTGAACCTTGTGTCAGGTTGATGTATTCAGAATTCACGAAGCTTGAACTTGATCCCCTCTCGTCCCAATTGGTTGACACAGTCATAGAAGATTCCCCATTGATTGTGTACGGACAGTTTGTGTGCGACTAATTAAAGAAGATTACGTGCGCATTAGGCGGCATTTTCCATGATGCTTCTTAATAATGGCGGCGGAGCAGCTCGTAAAGATTGGCAATTCAGAAACTTTTGAGATTATTTAAGGCGATTAGCCCGTAAGGTTTTATATAGCGACAGCAGACGCCTTAAGATCCTTTCACTTTCCCCCACTCTTTAGCAAAATTAACACATTCGTGCCTGTGCCTTCTGAATAAACCGTGGTGTTGATATAACGACGTAGAAACGTTAACTTTCCTTAATAGCAGAAAGATTTCCTCGGGAAAAGTTTTACGAAATAATTACGTGTGGTTTCAAGTAGCGTTTTGATTACATGGCAGGCTTACCGCCAGGTATTCCCCTAAGACCTTGATCTACACTTTCTTAATCCCTAGGTGTTGTACTTTTTGCTTCTTTAGTATCCTAACTTGGTGGTCGAGTACTTTGTCGCAAATGGCTTACGTGTTTTAAATAAGCAAAAGGACAGGCAATTTTATGAATTTATGTCACGTTCAATGTTTTTCTTTTCTCTATGTAATAACAGTAGCGGGGGAGATACGACATCTTTTTCAGTCTATTAAAGAAAAGAGCTTGTGAGTCTCTGTGTTACCTAGCAGGAAGGTATCGTGAAAATGCACGTAAAATAGAGATTTTAGGGGTACACGAAGGCCCTTGAATTTCTGTCTTGAGGGAAATGGAACAAATTACATATCCCCAAGAGAGGATGGATGTGTGATTATTAACAGATGTCAAACTTGGGTTGATCTTAACCACAAGGTAAGGGACTCCGAGCACCTGGATGAATGTCACAATCTCTAACACGATATGAATTTTAATACTGTTACTGTCATAAACTTTTTCAACTAATTTTAGAAATTTCATTCACCAACTTTATGCCTGTGCAGCTTGCATTTTCACACCTGCTGTGATAACAGAGGTGGTTTCATGGATAAAAATTTACATATATGTAGCTGGTTGCTGGTAATAGTTGATAATGAATGACTTTCTGTGGAAAAGCTCATTTTCTGGTATATTCAGGTGTAAAAATATTTATTTTCTTACATTTGAGATTGTCTCTGACAAGTTTGAACATTGATTTGCTTTGAAATATTATTTATGGCTTATTTTGATGCAAGTAATCTATGTTATCGTAAGCTTTGTGCCCTCAAAATGTTTTAATCTAGTAAGTTATGAAGATGTTTATATATCGTCACTAATTGTGATGACCTGATTTCAATAAAATCACTTATCATTTCCGTTTTAGTTAAGTAATATCGATAGTAATTATAAAATTGCATTTTTAAATGGATAACACCACTTGAGTGCAACTAGACTTATTTTTATATTTTTGTTTTAATTTATTTGTACAAAAAAAATATCTTTGTGTGATAACGTAGGTTGCATTACTGGAAAAGTAGAAAATAATTAGTGAAATAGGTTCAATTAAATCATATTGGGCTAACGAAAATACCAACACTTATTTTATGTGTTTAAATACTATGCAAGAGTGTCTCCGATACAAAATATTTGTTTTGATTTTTCTGGGGCTTCTTGCGATTTTTTTCTGTTATATGCCATCTGCTCTAACAATGCACAGCCAATAAGAATCGCCACTCGTGCACCATCCAAGACAGAAATAGTAACCGCAATTCATGCAATGGCCAATGGTAAAGCAGCTGGAAAAGATGGCATCCCGCCAGAATTGTTGAAAGCCGACTCAAGCCTCATAGAAGATGCGCTACAGCCAATCCTGGAAATAGCATGGAACACCTGTACCTTTCCGGAGGATTGGACGGAAGGTATCATAGTCAAAATACCAAAAAAGGGGACCTAACAATATGTGACAACTGGAGAGGCATCTGTTTATTATCTACGGTGGGAAAAATCTTGTCCCATATATTACTATCTAGGATAAGAGAGGCAGTAGATCGAACGCTTAGAAGACAGCAGGCTGGATTCAGAAAGGGCCGCTCCTGCATAGACCATATTAACACCTTGAGAATCATAGTGGAGCAGTCTACTGAATTCCGATCCCCCCTTTACCCTGCTTTCGTAGACTATGAGAAACCGTTCGACTCGGTCAATAGGAGCTTTATATGGCGAGCTCTACGGAAACGTGGACTGCCGGACAAAATAATAGAATTGATAAAAGCTCTATACAACAATTCCAAATGCAGAGTTCTCCATAATGGAAAATTATCCGACAGCTTTGAGGTGAGCTCAGGAGTACGACAAGGATGTCTACTTTCACCATTACTATTTCTTATAGTAATAAACGACATTCTTGTCAGCGCTCTAGATAGAAGAACAGGTGGCATACAATGGGGATTGCTAGACCGCCTTAAGGATCTCGACTACGCGGATGATATCTGTTTGCTGGCCCACAGACACCAGGACCTCAAAAACATGTTAAACAAATTGGCAACAGAAAGTAGCTCGGCGGGCTTAAGGTTAAATCCGACTAAAACAAAAGAAATGCGGATAAATGCAAACACCCTTGAACGGACAGCGCTAAATAACTGTGACGTGGAACTGGTAGACAAATTCTGTTACCTCGGTAGTATTATTATCTACCGAAAACGGCGGTACAGAAGAAGATGTCAGTTCCAGAATAAATAAAGCAAGAAGCGCATATGCATGCCTGTTTCACATATGGAGATCAACAGAGATCTCAATTAACACCAAATTGCGGCTGTTCAACTCCAACGTTAAGGCAGTTCTTTTGTACGGTTGCGAAACATGGAAAGTCACCCAATTCATCACAGGGCGCCTACAAGTTTTCATCAACAGATGCCTACGTCGTATCCTAAAAATCCGCTGGCAAGATAGAATTTCAAATGAAGAACTATGGCGCCGTGCCGGCCAAGAAAGGATAGACGACCAAATCAGGCGAAGGAAATGGAATTGGATTGGCCACACCTTGCGACGCGAAGACGATAATCTAGCCAAACAGGCCCTTGACTGGAATCCGCAAGGATCCCGTCGAGTCGGAAGACCTAGAACAACGTGGAGGAGAACCCTATTATCAGAGGCCGCAACAACCGGGAGATCCTGGTCAGAGCTGAGAGCTGTCGCGCAAAACAGAGTCCGCTGGAGGGCAACTGTTTCCGCCCTATGTCCCATGAGGGATTAAAGGAGCAATTAGTTAGTTAGTCTAACATGTCAGGCTATGGTAAATCTATAGAGTCGCAGTACCCATTTTATGTATTTTGATGCGTAAATTAATTGCCGCTAACACACCGTTTCGCCGTTATTTAAGTTTGAAGTTGCCAAACTTCGGCTTTTTGGAACGTTACAACTGCCATATTTCTTCTCCGATTTTTTTTGAAATTTATATATTTTATGTATGTTGATGCGTAGAATTAATTTTCGAAAAAATTAATTATCGCTGAGGTACCGTTTATTTTTTATTTAATTTCAAAGTTGCATAATTTTGGTTATTTGTAATGCTGTTATGACACTTACTTTTTTTCAGCGTCGAATTTTAAGTGCGAAAAGACAGGGACAACTTGATGTGAGCGAGTAGGTGGCTTTGCATTTCCGTGCAGTTTCAAACAATAAAAATACTTTTTCGTATCCAATAGCAACATAATATTGGGTGCCTTCCATTTAGACACAGAAATACATCTGTGTCCGACACAGCGTGTCGCACTGTGTCGTTCTGTGTAAGCCCAAATGGAACCCTTAAGTTCATGAAAAATCCGCCACGCCACAGCGCACTTTCCTCGTTTTTATTTTTGTTTGACAAGTAAATCGTAAATTTTGTGTTCATAATTTCTTTAAATTAATTACCCGACATCTTATAAATGCTGGGAATCTTAAGAATTCAACAATATTGTTGTAGATTATAAATTTACGATCACATTTCAATTGGCGAGGTTGGTAGCATTGGCTTAGTTGTGTCCGGTTGTGTTTTGCTGTGTCATTAGGCCTACCCTAAATGAAAAGTAACGCAGAAGTGAAGTAGAAGTGAAGTGGGCGTAATTTCTTTCAAATTTGATATATAAAACAAAATAAAAAGTTCATAAGAAGTGTAGCAAGTAAACAGCCTTACATTCTTAACTTTTGTTTACTTCTTGTGCGGTTCTTACCGCACGGTTACTTCTTTAAATGACTTTTCGAAATTTTTCGAAATTAAACTTCCACTTCACTTCTATTTTGGTCACTCTCATTCATTCATATGCCATGGTACCTAACTTCACTTCACTTCACTTCCCATTTAGGGTAGGCCTATTGATGGAACACTTCTGTGTAGGACACAGTGTAACACTGTGTCTCGCTGTGTCTAAATGGAAGGCACCCAATATCATATACGCATACATTTGCAAGTTTGTTTTCGATTTCACTGTACGTACACAATAATAAATCAAGAACTTTCAATACTATTAACAATGAAGTCTGAACTGTCAAAAATTAAGATGAAGATCCCGAAAGAGTATGAAAAGTTCATACTTTTTTTGGCACTTTTCGAGTTAGCTGAACTTTTTCGCGTAGGTTAGCTTCAATTTTAAGCATATAGCTAATTCTTCGCACTCATGCCAAATCTCCGTAAAATTTTTTTGTCTCTTTCTAAACTTGCTAAAAAGTGTAAGTTTTGTCTGGGGTCTGTTCAAGATTTCTGCTATAGCTGCTACGGTAGCAGCTATTTTCAAACTGTCAAATTCTCTAAAGCAAGAAAAAGCTGCTATGATATCTTGGACACAAAAAAGCTGCTTTGGGTTAATGCATGTGTATTAGTGTATGTCAAATAATTTAAAATTAATTTTGTGACAGTTAATTTTGAAAATATTTAAATTTTGTTGAAATTAATTAAAAATATTTTAAATTGTGTGAAATATTTAGTTTGAATAAAATTAAAAATTAAAAATGGAAAGTCCGAGTTTTGTCTTTTATGACGAAGATGGTACATGCAATGTGCTTCCCAATAGAGCAAGTGAAGGTACATATGTAAGCCTTATTTGAGACCCTTGGAGCAGCAGTAAGGCATTTAAATCGCCAATTAAATCAGGGAATAGATATTGTAAATTGTAGTTTTGATTTTTCAGGAACATATCTACAGTGGTCAGCCACAAGTGTATAAGTGCAAAATTTCGCCTTCAAACATTTTGCATTGCTTTATTTTTTATTCAGGCAACAGGAACAAATAAAAAATTTTCTTTTTGCTTTGAGTCCACATAAAACAATAAAAAAAGTGATGAATTCACTATTTTATTTATACGGCTGGTATTTTAGGAGATATTGCACCTGGTTTTCTGTCTGTTTAGGGGCTTTTGTAAACTCTTCTTCAATGTATTTTTTGGGCATTTTTACATGGGAAATAGGTGTTTCAACGAACTTGATGTTAGTAAATCCACTGACCCTGACAATATACGCCCTATGGTTCAAGGGAAATGTGCCTAACCTCTGCGCAAACTTTTGGCCCTGTAATATTTCTCCGGAATCGATCCTAATGCTTCTTATGATCTTATGAAGACGGTCCCAACTCTTTGTTACTTTAGATAGCACAATTGCTTCGCATGGGGTGTTCACGTCGACCGACTGATTTAAAAGGAGTTTACGTACTCTAAATAAAAGGATAATTGACTAAGGTGAAATAATTTACCCCCAAAATATCATAGATTATTTCTGGTTATTTTATTTCCCGAAATATTCAACAGTTTTCTTATTTTATAGCTTACAAAATAATATACCGTAATTGTGTACTAGGCCGGAATATGGTACATTTACATTAACAATGTCTATGATCATTTTCAATAGCAACATAATCTATGCGCCTCCGCCTGCGCAGCGTCTGGGTGGGTGGATGCTCCCTAGGTATCGACGTCATCGATGGTGGCTTGTGCCGGAAGGGTCATGGATTTATGGTTGGGATTTTCGCTCTCTTTGTTATTTTAACTCGCTTTTGCTCCTAGGCTGTTATTTCAGCAAATAACAATATTTTTGTAAAATTTGAATTTTCAGTTCTACCCGCAACTGTTTGCGCAACGGCCACTCCAAGTACTAGTACCGAGCCCACTAATGAAAGTGAGGCAAATACGGGAAAAAATAATGAAAGTAAGAAATTTATAAACCATAATGTAACGAGAATTTTTAAATAAAGTATTCTTTTAGAAAACAAATGGTCAGATGCTGAAATAAGGCTCCTTTTGGACTCGTATACTGCCCATAAAGAACAAATGGATGGCAGTATCGTACGAAAAGATGTTGTGTGGGAAAAAATTGCGAAAGATTTGCATAGCAAGGGTGCTACCAAGCCCACTAGCTTATGCAAATACAATTTCCAGCACTTGAAACGCCAGTATATTGTGACGAAAGATCATAATAGTAAAACTGGCGTTTCCCCAAAACATTTTAAGTATGAAAGGGAGATGGAGCAAATATTCGGCACTGACTACAATGTTAATCCGGTGGCATTAGCGTCCCCCTTAGAGCCGGAACTTGGCCTCGTTGTCTTTGACCAAGACAGCGATCTAGGGGACAGTGGTGGAACTTCATCTGCAACAACCTCCACCAGCAAAAGGCGGAGGGAATCTGGGCAGGAACTTTTGGCAAGGGTTTTTGAGGAGGCTCAGAATAAAAAGCTCAAACAGGAAGAGGTCCGAAACAAGTTGTTGGCCGAACAAAATGCCACTCTCAAAACCATTGCGGAGGCATTACAAGATGGGAACAAGAGCCATAGGGAGCTAATGGAGAAATTACTAGAAAAATTATAAGTTAATTTTTTTTAAATTTCTCCGTTAGTTAATTAGTTTGTTTTTTGTTCTTCAATTTGAAGTTAGTTAGTTTTGTTCTTCAATTTGAAGTTAGTTAGTTTTGTTCTTCAATTTGAAGTTAGTTAGTTTTGTTCTTCAATTTGAAGTTAGTTTGTTTTGTTCTTCAATTTGTTGTTAGTTAGTTTTGTAGCTTAAAAGCCGTGGATTAGGCCTACTGGGGATACCACGTAATAAAAAAACGCGCCCTGTACTCGACCTCTTAGGTGGTGTGGAAGAGAGTGCACACACTTATTTCTTACCTTTACTTAATTTTTTGGAGTGAATTGACTCAGCAACAATTTAGCTCGGAAAGTATTTTTACCTAGAGGTCAACCGTTTTGATACCAATTAAAACTGAATAGTATTAAATTTGTATTATTTTTTTTTCTTGTTATGAATAAAAATAATTTTTGTTCTAAAATTTTTATATTTTTTTCCCCAAATTACTTAAAGGTTAAAATATATACAGACGGTGTACGTGCTAAGTCTACAAAGCGGCCGGCTGTGGATAGGTTTTAGATAGACGAACAAAAAATCGTATGGGGTGGACAGGGGGTGAATAATAACGTTTTGAAGTTTTTTTGTAGGTTTTTGCATATCACCCTGTATTTTTGTAACTCCTATTTACATGAATAAGATAGCACTGCACGCAGAATACTCCCACCTCTATAAAACTGTAAAACTTAAGTAAAGGTAAGCAATAAGTGTGTGAACTCTCTTCCACACCACCTAAGAGGTCGAGTACAGGGCGCGTTTTTTTATTACGTGGTATCCCCAGTAGGCCTAATCTACGGCTTTTAAGCTACAAAACTAACTAACAACAAATTGAAGAACAAAACAAACTAACTTCAAATTGAAGAACAAAACAAAATAATTTCAAATTGAAGAACAAAACTAACTAACTTCAAATTGAAGAACAAAGCTAACTAACTTCAAATTGAAGAACAAAACTAACTAAATTCAAATTGAAGAACAAAACAAACTAACTTCAAATTGAAGAACAAAACAAAATAACTTCAAATTGAAGAACAAAACTAACTAACTTCAAATTGAAGAACAAAACTAACTAACTTCAAATTGAAGAACAAAACTAACTAACGTTGGTTCCACAGCTCCTCTACCATCTTCTCTCTTTCACGCTTGCCTTCAGCAGAAATCACTGTATTGGAACGCAAGTATTCAGTGGCATTCCTCTGAACTTCGTCAAAACCAGTTTCAACATATTGTTGAGTCATCTGAATTTCTTCTGGAAATCGTAAACAAACATTATGAAGCACACATGCAGCCATTATGGTAAAAGGTATATCTTTAATGCTTTTCATTTCCAGATGCTGAAATCTCCGAAATCGTCCGAAAAACAAGGCAAAACATCTTTCGATGATTTGCCTAGTGGAGCAGTGAATGCCATTGAAATGCATCTGCTTAGGTGTTAATGTTCCCAATTCTTTGTATGGCGGAATACACCATTTCAAAAGGGGATATGCCTTATCACCTAAAATTTTGGAATTGTTCGATAAAAATGTGTCCATTGACCTAGTGGCCCGATTAAATAATGGCGAATTTCGGAAAATTCTGGCATCATGGACAGAACTAGGATATCCCACGAAACAATCAGTGAACATCATTTTGTCGTTGCAAACAGCTTGCAGTGTGATCGATGTGAATTTTTTCCGGTTCGTATAGGCATGACTATCCGCCACTGGAACACTTATGGGACAATACGTTCCGTCTACTGCGCCTATAACCCCTTGGATTTTTTTTGCGCAAAGAATTCTAATCGTATCCTTTCTGCTGATGGATGAAGCAAGCATGTTTAAAATTTTAATAATACGGAAAAAACACCAATTTAAGCTTGATTTGGCCATGCCGAATCGGTCGCCAACAGATCTATAGCTCTCTTTGTTGGCCAAAATCCATATTACAGCGAATAGCTGCTTATCGATAGATATATGTGTAAAATTAGGATATTC
Source organism: Thereva nobilitata (assembly GCA_963855945.1). Classification (NCBI taxonomy): domain Eukaryota; kingdom Metazoa; phylum Arthropoda; class Insecta; order Diptera; family Therevidae; genus Thereva; species Thereva nobilitata. The sequence goes on along the minus strand of OY979694.1, from coordinate 49,543,830 downwards.
TTCTCTGTATAGTTTGGTAACATCACAGAGAAGAAATTCATACGCTTCAAATTGTACACGGAAATTTTGTTGGAACTCTACACGTGTATAATTATTTGCGACGCGTTCCACAAAACCTTCAGTACGAAAAGGTGTGTCTTTGGTAATTTCCGACAGCATCTGCATCATTTCTGCATCTGCTTCATCATCACCACCATTAAATTTCAACGTGTTCACCTAAAAAATAAAACATATTTTTCCCCATTCTTTTAAATTTATTCCATAAATGTGTACCATTTGCATCACATTTAATGAATTGTGAAAATTATTATTACTCATCAACGGAAGTTGTAAAATGGCCCTCGAATCAGTCATTTTAATAATTTAATTTAAATAATTTAATTTAAATTGTAACTGACAGTTACGCACACACATAAGTTTTAAAATACCTACTTTCTTGCTACACTCGAAACTGGAAGCAACAAAAAGCAGCTACATTAGCAGCTTTTTTCAAATGTTTTACACAGAAAAAGCAGCTTTTGTAGCAGCTTTTTTTCTGTTTTGAACAACGAAAAGCATAAAAAAGCAGCTAATAGCTGCTATAGCAGAAATCATGGAGGCTATACAAGGAGACAAAACTCCGTGTTGTCAATTTTCGTTTGATTATTGGTGGCGCTGTAGTCAAATGTACCCCGAAAAACATGGCCGATTATATTTATCCGGTTCATGGTAAAGTTCGTTTATTACTAATATATTTTACGTTTAGCAGCTTATAGCTGTTTACCAGCTTCTAAATTCGATTTTATATCAATGCGATTATTCGTAATTAATCAATTTTTGATGTTTCCAATGAATTTTTATTAAATTCATGTGGGGTACATCGGACAAAGGTGACATCTGTGGCCAAAAATGAGCTTCTAGTTTAGTTTCTTCTACCCATCCATTTCCTGTCATTTCCCCCATAAGAGTTTTGTCTCCTTGTATATTCTCCATGGCAGAAATCTTGAACAGACCCCTGAAAAAAAGTAAGTGTCATAAAGTGATAGCCGCCATATTCCCCCTTCGTTTTTTTGAAATTTATGTATTTTGATGCATACTTCTAAAAAAAATAAATTATATAAAAGGAAATAAATATTTAATCCAAATATTGGGTGCTTTACAAAAAACAAAAAAAAACAAATTCAAAATATAGTGGTTCAACATTTTTTACTTACCGACATTGCCTTCTATAAGATTTTTTTTTGTTAAGCAGCTAACATTTGAATGAAATATTTATTTTTTTTATATAATTTATTGATTTAAAATTATACATCAAAATACATGGAGGGTAAATATGGCGGTTATCATTTTACAAATAACCAAAATTATGCAACTTTCAAATTAAATAAAAAACAAACGGTACCTCGGCGATAATTAATTTTTTCGAAAATGAATTCTACGCATCAACATACATAAAATATATAAATTTCAAAAAAATCGGAGAAGAAATATGGCAGTTGTGACGTTCCAAAAAACCGAAATTTGGCAACTTCAAACTTGAATAACGCCGAAACGGTGCGTCAACTGCAATTAATTTTTCCACAAATGGAATCTACGCATCAAATTACATAAAATATGAAAATTTGAAAAAAATCGGAGGTGGGTACTGCTACTCTATAGATTTACCTTCGATGCTATTTCTGAACAGATCTCCCTCCCACATCCGGTGAGTAGGTAAGTAGGTAGGTGCTTGGTCCTCAGACGAACCTGAAATCGCCGATTCTAAAAATAAACATTAAAATAGAAGTCAGAAAGCTGTCAAAATGAATGTATCATAAAATAATACCTGACACTAAAATTGTATCTTCGAAGAAGCTGCAGGACGAAGAAATGTTCCTCAAAATCCTCTCCCACAGCTTAAAGAATGATCAGCAATCCTTGATGCATACAAATCAATCACCTGAAGGCACCATCGTCAAACAAACCTAAAAATAGAAAACAAAACATTACAACAAAGTAAAACAAAGTTCTCAAAAATACTTATCTGACAATCCTAAAAATGTAGCCCTTGGAACTCCTCCCGACTAGCGCCCCACCAAAAACCACGAAAAGGACCTTAAACTTGCACTGAAGTTAGTAAATAATAAAATGGAATAAAAATATACTCACCAAAATAACAAACACCATTTGACATGCACAAGTGGAAAAGAGAACAGCTGATCGTCACCATGCACAGCGCAAATACATAACCCGAAGTTATGTAACATAAAGCAATATTGCCATCCCCACTAAAGGCTATTGTTCAAAGTAAAATAAATACCGGCACACAGCCGAAGCCAAACCAGATTGCTTTCAATCCTACTAGTGAATTGAGCTTAAGATATAAAATCGTTCTGAGATTTTTAGAAGCAATTTCAATCAAGAAAGCTGTATTGAGGCTTTCTTCCATCCTAAAGAATCTGCTAAACGTTTTGAGTTAGCATTCTAGCATTCTTGAAGTCTTTCCTAACAAATTCCTAAAACCAACCGATCTGTCCCAGTTACATTTAATCAGCAAAATTGATTTGCAGCAATTACAAACCAGAGGGACGAACTTGTACAGCATCGAGCCGGAAGAAAAACGCAAAGCAACGCAGCAAATTAGCAGCAGAATCAGCAGCAATTTCCGAGGAATCAAAACACAGTGCAACAGGCAACATCAGAGGATATTCGACAGACATATACCGAGGCAGTTTTGAATTACATCTCGCAGCATTGCGGGAATTCATTTGAAGTTCATCAAAGTGAAATAAGTCGTTACTTAAAGTATCAACATTAGGCAATACTTTAGGTTAACTTCAAATACTTGATTATTAAAAGGAAAGCAACTTGCAAGCTAACCAGCATTTTTAAAGAGTAATTTTTATAATTATAGAATTCGAGTTACGAATCATAAAAGTCAATAGTAAAACTTAAATTGAAGTATATTTTTTTTTATGTGGAAGACTAGAGCTCAGGGAAAGCCCTTTGTACTGTCGACAATCTATTTTCTTCGTATAGAGTGCAATTTTCTGATTTAAATTGAATAATATTGGATTTATGTTTGAGAAAATCAATTATTGTACAGAAACTGAATAATAATTCGAATATTGGAAATTTATCGTTTATCACACCCTTCGGGCACCGTTCTATTAAGTTCAGAAATTAAATTACTAATTCTGAACAATAGGAACGGCAGTCCCATCTAACCCGGAGGCTGGGACACAATTACGCCAACCCTGCGCCGTTTTGTAGCCGCAGTCCTGAAAAACTTTTGTGTGAAAGGAGGCAGTAAACTAGCAAAAATTTCCCGTCATATTTAGGTACAGGTTCAATTCTTCTAGGGAAACCTCCCCCAACTCCTTTAAGAAGAGGTTTTTAAATACACGGTATCTAATATTGGCCAGAGCCGCATATCCGCAAAGGAGTGTTCGGTTTTCTCACTGGCCTATGCCTCCCGCAGCTCTGCCAGTGGGTCTTTTACGGAATTCCTCAATCTGGCTGCATGATGCCCAATTGGTCAGTGTCCCGTAATTCATCATCTAATCAGAAGCTCCACAGCCTATTGTTGGCCTTGGCTTCCTCCAACGTTCAACTCCATAATTGTCGATCTCTGGTCGATCTTTTCCAATTTCTTATTTAGTGTCTCGTAATCATCGACATGATTCTGGTGATACACTTGCATGGTATCGCGATCTCTGGTTGTTGTAACAATGCCAAGTCTTCCTAGCCTGGACGCATGATAATAGGCTCCTCAATTTGGAACGAGCTACTGAGAGGAAGTACATGGAGACGCCTGTCTGCATCGGCTTTCTGAACTGTTCACAGTTCGTTTTCCTGGAGCTTCAATAATGCTCTGTCTTGCCTCCCTCCAAATTTATATTGAAGGACATGTACTTGTGGTCTGAGAAGGAACCCTTCAGTGAAATTATCTGTAGTTAAGAATACAAAGGTGAGAGAGTGCGAAATAATTATTGCGGATGATTTCAAATGTAAATTAACTAAATAATTCAAATGGCACCAGTGTCCGACGAGGCTGTCTCCTGATAACACCGACTGTTTTGGCTCAGCCGGCTGCTTAAAAAAATGAACTCATACAACATCCAAAAGTTCAAACGCGAGGGTCACTGCTTTCTCCACGTGCATCCTCTAGACTACACCCGCGGGCCGCATCGCATAACAAAAATCCTCCTACATCACTTTCATACATCTTATATTAACTATCGCACACTACAGGCAGGCCGCACCGGGCCGCATTGCAGCGGCTGGCGTTTAGTTTGCTAGGCGTATGTTTGCGCTGCGGCCTGTCGCGGCTGTACTATGCGCGAGCCTTTAACCTATCATATCCTTTTTTTCTATTTTCGAGCTAAGCTTATTATAACTACCGGACTAGAATATAGCTGAGGAAACCCCTTAACATATATCGGGTCCTGATCAGGCAGTGGTAAGGCATGCCACACCAGGTCTTCCTAGTCGGGTCCAGATCAGGGAATCCTCATCTTATGAAAAATAAAATCTAGTCGAAAATGGAAAAGTATTGAAAGTTTTTGGAGATGGAACTTTTGTAAACCAAGAAAGAAGAAGACGTAAATTTAGGGCTGCCATCACCTAAATTGCCGACGCCGGACAAAATCTTCGAAAACATTTTGGGGAAATTTAGGTTTTTCCCCGGACACCTTTGAAATTTTATTTTTAAAACATTATTCACTGGCTACGCAGAATTCCTTGAGAGCTTCTGTTCGAACGGTGCAAATTGAGAAAAAGTTATTTTCAATATCATCGTCTCTATGTCAATAGGATAATCACATATTCCAAATAACCAAACAAGCATATCAATGCCTGGGATTCCTCAATAGATGCAAGTCCTCGTCCAGTCAGTTGCCCGGCTCAATCTATAAGCCCTACATAAAGCCCCACCTTGAATACAAGGTTCATCGACATCTACGCAAGCACCCTACAAACCCAAACCTATCTTTCTCTTTTATCTTTCAAATCAAGCTTACTGGAAATTGCACCACGACTTAAACGATATGACGGACTAGTAAGTAGTACAAAGGACAAAGGGTGATTCCTAAGCCTGATCTTATTACAAAAAATAGGAAGTAGCTCGCATCCATGATGCACAGCGTTGCGAAGTAGGTATATGGGAAGAACATCCTATACCAACAATATTTGGAGTAAATTTACAATTCAGCTTATGTAAGACATTATTTGTCGCTAGTCTATTGTTCCCACCGAAGTTTGTGTGGCAATTGATGCCATGCTCAAGTCGTTTTAGAATAATCTAAGCAACTGTTTCCGACTTCTCCCATTTGATTTCAGGGAGCTTTAATGTGATACCGTTTTTTTGTTAACCAAAATATTTAATGATGACGGGGATTTCTAACTGACGAGATTTCTAGCATCGGTAGATACACTTGTCAATGCAACATCTATAAGATTACATTTCAGTTCGGCCATTGTTAAATGTCTCAACAAATTCTTTACAATAGCCGCAGGATTCCTTGAACCTTATCATTCAATTAATCAGGTTTCACCGGACATAAAAAATGGCCGGGTTTTACCCGGACACTTTTCAAAACCCCGTCCGGACGGTCCCCGGACGCCCTTCAAACTAGGACAAATCCGGGGAAACCCGAACGGTGGGCAGTCCTACGTACATTCCATTTGTTTGTTAAAAATGACAACTGACAATCACGAGTTTTGCTTTTTCTGAAAAGGTGTGAACAATTTGTGTAAAACATTAGATTTTTGTTTTTTTAAATAAGGTCTGTGAAAAAATTGGGTTTACAGTGTTTAATACAGTTTGAGGAAAACATCGGATTTTGTGTTTTTTAATTAGTGGAAAATGCCGAAAATGTCAAGGCGTACAACTTTATCGGCAAGGAGTGCGTCGACATCGTGCACCTTTAGATGGAGAAAATAGCGAAAATTTAGGAAAATTAGGAAATTTCCGTTTTTTGCGTTTATTACTGAAACCTTGAGTTTTTCTTGGCAGGTGGTTAGGTCAAAATTAAAGCTAGCGATATTCTCCATCAAAAAGATAAAAATACTTTTTCTCATAGGACTTGTAGTTTTGGCGATGTTTTGGTTAAAAGGGAGAAAATGTCAGTTTTTCGCGGTTTTTCGCGATTATCTCGGAAACCGTTGGTTTTTCGAGGAAAGTGGTGATAATCAAAATTAAAGATCGCGATATTTCCCATGGCGTTAAACTTTTTTAGCGTATCGTTACGGAAAATCAACAAAAAAATCAGCATCCTTAAGTATGCTTACACCAAAACTAATATGCAAACTCCATCAAGAATTGGAACCCAGACTAAACCCCGCACCGGACCGGTAAACCTGATCAGGTCCTGGTCAGGCATTCCTGATCAGGTCCTGATCGGGCATTCCTGATCAGGTCCTGATCGGGCATTACATGCCTTACACGGTCCTGATCAGGCATCCCTGATCGGGTCCTGATCATGTTGAGCAAAAAATTTCTAGTCGGGTAGTAGACAATGCACCATGACTTGAACAACATGACGGACTGGTAGTATAAAGAGTGACACCTAAGCTTAGACGTTCACATAAAAAAATGTGCATTTTGGGCGTACCCAAACAACTCCTAAAACACCTGCCTGGCACTATGAGAAAGCCAACTGGCTGGGACTCGTTTAGCTTGGTCGATCTCTGTTTCACCAAAGCTATACGGGCAGGATTGCGTTTATTCATTTCCCAGTCTACCAAGTCTATAGAGATCTGCTCGAATAGATGGTTTAATGGCTAAGCTAGAAAACCCTGTAATTTAATCATCAGAAAAGTTAAGTCATCATTTGATGACAGGTTGAGAAGAAAGATCTTCAAAGGCACCGTTGGTAGTAAAATCTTCTGGTCCTTGGTAATTTCCTTCACGAACAATGTTACCGCTGGGGTGGTAATGACGACGACCTCCACGTATGATTGACGAGTCAATCACGCTGGTTCACCCAGGGCAATGCGTTCTCGAACGTAGCAGACAGTCGTCCTCCCAACCTTGTTCTCCTCTCCCTCCTTTAAATCCCTTGCTGCCCATGCCCAAACCCTTATCCTCTGGGTCGGATCAAGGTGTCATGCGAACCGTGCCGATGATCAGCCTGGCTGGGGACCCAGATTAAAAAACAGCTCAGTCGTGAACGGCGTGCTCCGGATACCTGGCGATCTCCGGTTCTAAATACCTTGCCCGGGTACTGCGGATCTCTGCCCGCGTGGACCTCGTTTCTCCGCTACTCGTGGGAGTAATTAATGGAAAAACCAAAAAAAACAAAAAGGGGTCCGGTTCCCCTAAACAAAAACCGGAAGGGACCACAAATCCCACTAAAAACAGGGCTGCGGCACCCCCGAGCCAACCTCAATCAAGTGGAGCCACAAACTCCACTCTTCACGAAAAGACCATCCACTAGCAAACCTGCTCCTCCTTGCGGCATCGTCGCTGCCCAGCGCACACCTGCGGGCACGGCCGCTACGGGGATCAGGGAATCGAATGGTCTGCGGGGGGGCCAAAAACCTCAAGAGACCTGACCAACAAAGGCGGGTCATCAAGAAGTCCGCCTGGCCAGCAGAATCCTTCGCCGCTTGGCCACCAACCCGATCAGGGAAGACCAAGTGTCGAAGGAGGACTACACCAAAGTCCAGCATGACATTGCTTGGGCAAAGCAAGTCATCCCAAATTTTGCGCTAGAGCGGTTGAGAGGCGCACCAGCCTCAAAACGCCAACGTTTTGCGGCTCAAAGTAGTTAACACAAACGAGATGCCATCTCGCCCGAGGGCCAGAGCTTGGTTTCCTCACAATGCTAATAGCCTTCAACCCCCATATCAAAACTGATAACTGGAGGGTTATCAAAACGGAGCAGACAAACAGGGCCACTATACAAGTTGTTCTGCTCCTAAACGAAGAATGCCTAGACCAACTGGCAAACGAAAAATACGCCGTGAACTACGGCTTCCAAAAAATAGAACTGAAGGTCTATAAAACAGACACGGATGCCCTAGTAAACCAGGCGGCCTGCACCAATGCCTCAGGTGAAGAGGATGTAAATATGGAAGCCGATGGTGAAAGTGCAGTTCGGAGCGAAGTTCTCCAAGCTGGGCAGAGCCATTGGCAGTATGACCCAGACATCTCCAGCGACGAAGAGGCGGAGGTGACTGTCGTCGAAGTACACCACCCAGAAAATGGTGCGGGTAATACAGATAAAACTGCACCATTGTAAAGCAGCGTCCGCTGCGCTTTTGCTTCACCTGGCATCAGGCGAAGTCGATGTTGCTCTAGATCTGTGGCTTAAGGACGCCTAAATTTAATCTCTTTTAGTCCAAAGGAAAGGGAAAACCCAGAACAGCTATTCTGGTCAAAAATAACATAAGCACCTTTCTTCTCCCTCAATTTAGTGACGGAGACCTTACTGTGGTCGACCTAGAGTTAAAACAGAAGAAACTCAGGATGGCCTGTTTCTATCTAACCCACAATGATGAGGGCCTCCTACAGCTTTTCAGGACCTGGAAAGATACACCGATGCTACCACGGTCCTGGTTATGGGAGGTGATGCAAATGCACACCACACACAACGGGGCAGCACGGACACCAATGATCGAAGTGAGGTTATTTTTAACTCCTTACTAATCACCGAACTTGCTATTTGTAACAAAGGTAATTATCCCACCTTCGTTACCAAAAACAGAGAAGAGGTGCTGGACATCACCAGACCGCCACTCCGACCGAATTTTGGTCTGGAAGGTCTTAAAACAACACTCCTTCTCAGGCCACAGATTTATAGTTTTAACTGCAGGACTCTAGCTCAACCCCCTTCTAAAATAAAAAACCTCAAAAAGACAAATTGGGGCATAATAATTATGGGTTAGGAGCACGTGAACATGGCAAAACTTAATCGGTCAAATTATTTACTAGCTGTCTGTTGAGTTATATGGTTGTAAATTTTTTAGTTATGGGGTTATGCCCTACCAGCCCTTTTTCGTGCGGACCTGGGTAGATTGCCCTATAAGGCCCAGACAGGCCATCACACCTTTCCTCATCCGCTCTTCGTCATAAGGAATGCTCCGTTTGATTTCCTTGAGAAACAATCACTGCTACCTCATCGCGAGTGGAAAAATTTGCGAATTTCGGTGTGGACATGTGAGTAATAACTGCGCCGGTGTCGAAAGGTTTATATTTTTAAACGCGAGTTTGGTTTTACAAATGCGGTCCCCCAACTGAGTCCAATTCCACCACAGCCCCAATCTTCGGTCGAAGATAGCGAGCCTAGAGCAACGGTTAAATAATACATTTCTAAATGAGGAGATCTTGGACAATAACTGGACAATCTATCGATGCGATAGAGACTACGACTCCACCGGGCACTCGAGAGGAGGAGGTGTCCTTACAGCCGTCAAAGACCCTCTAAACAGTGTATTGATTACCACGAATCGTTCACAATTTTTCGATAATATTTTCGTTCGTGTCAAATCTGGCAAAAAGCACATAGTTATGGGCGCTGTATACATAAATCTGACGAATCAAAGTATGATGATTTTACAAATATACTTAATGGAGTTCTCCAATCACTTGACTGCCACAAGGAAAATGACGAAATGCTCATACTAGGAGATTTCAACAGTCCTAACATATCTTTTACTCTCGACGACGACAACAACTTACTCCCCATTAATATCACCCACGCGATCGCTTATTGATAATTTTTACGCCAATGATCTGCAGCAAGTGATAGGGCAACCGAATCCTAGTGGAAATTGGTTAGACCTAGTTTTCACTAATCTATATGACGAGGTGAACGTCTTACCCGCCAGCGAAGATGATAACCTTTTTATACGCTTTATATTAGCTTCACCTGTATGTATGTATGTATGTATGATGTAGACAAATCTTGCAACTTGATTTTCACCCACTTGCGTATAACCGATCAACTTCAAATTTTGCATATATGTATATTTCGCGTGACAATGCAATCTGACCATTTTGTGAAATAATCAAGATGGCGGTTCCAAGATGGCGGCCGAATTTTGCTATTGTGCTCCCCGACCCTCGACATGGGTACCAAATGAAAGGGTATGACAAATATAATACAATTAGCGTCATTCCAAATTCAAAATGGCGGCCATCACAAAATGGCGGATTAACTTTTTCTTTCTAACATACTTAAAATGGGTATCAAATGAAAGGATATGACAAGTGGAATCCTATAAGCTGTGTGGCGTCATTCCAAATTCAAAATGGCGGCCGACACAAAATGGCGGACTACCTTTTTCTTTACAACACCCTCAATATGGGTATCAAATGAAAGAGTATGACGAGTAGAATACATTAAGCCGTGTGACGTCATTTTAAACCTAATATGGCGACTACCAAAAAACGGAAGAAGGCATAAGGCTAAAAAGTAAAAAACTAAAAAACACGTTTTTTTTAAAATGATCTGAAAAATATTGCACATATCTACAGTAAAAAGCCAGAAATGTTTAAATGCAAATCCGATGATTTTGAGTTTATTGCATTTCGTATTCCGTATTCCGTATTTCCTTCTTTATCATTGTTTTCTTGTCTTAAACTGACCTGTGCTTGCTAAGTTATCGGACCGGCAAAAGTAATATGGCGGCCACAACAAAATGGCGGAAGATATATGGTAGACTAAAAAGTAAAAAATAAAAATATATAGCTTAAAAAAACTAAAAAATACGCTTTTATTTTAAAATGAACTACAAAGAAAAAAATAATTTTGAAGCTTTTATTGCTCCAGCCAGTATAGGGAACAACCTACCTTTCGAAATCAGGCAAATAACTAAATTAATGAAGTTATTGGTAAAAATTATAAATATAACTTACTTAAATGTAAAAAAAGCGTGGGCCGCTAACGAAAAGCTCCAGTGTTAATAAAATAATAATCACTGCTGGTCATTTGAATAGGGACAGTCGATTTAGAAATTATTTTACCTAATTTCTTTCTTTTTTGACTTCGGAGCATACAGCTTAATATCCGAAATGAAAGAGTATAGGATTACGCATACATCCATGTGTATCAAGTGGGCACTAGTAATGTACCGTTAATTTTGGCCTGCTATGTTTGGATTCAATGACAATTTTTAGCTGTTAAATTAGGTCAATAGAATAGGGACACTTGTGAAATTCATGATTAAAACCTCGCAATTAATCAAAAACAATTTTATTTTTATTTTCTAATAATGCGTACTTCCTCCTTTGTTCAAAATAACTTCATACATCCTGTCAGACATTGAATCATACAATGATTTAAGATAATTCAGGGTTTCGTCCCAAGCAGTTTTGATGGCATCAATTAGTTGGTTTTTGCTTTCAAATTGTCTGTCGTTTTCGTAGACTTTTCGGGTTAACCAACCCCAAACGTTCTCCATGATGTTTAAATCCGGTGAGTAGGGGGGCCATTCCATTAAGTCAACATTTTGATTTCTAATCCAGGTTTTAATGATGCGTGCTGTGTGTATGGGAGCGTTGTCCTGTTGGTACGTCCATCTCAGGGGACCAAAAATTACTTGACATCGCGGAAAAGCTGTCTGTAATATTGTTTGGTACGATATGGCTGTCATTTTAGCGTTTTGAAAATTTAGCGGTATCGCACCATAGTACGAAATAGCTCCCCAGACCATGACGCCGCCTTCCCTGCTATGATGTCTTGTTAAGAATTTTTCTTCTTTACGCAGATCATGAAAATAGTGGTTGTAGCCGTCGGGACCATCCATGTTAAATTTTTTTTCGTCGGAGAAAACGACGTGATGCCATTCTTTTTTCCATGCCATGTGCTCACGTGCAAATTGCAGGCGTTTCAATTTGCGCTCTGCATTTAATGGTGGTTTTTTCTTCATTTTCCGTAATTTAAGATGTGTGGCACTTTTAATAACCCGTTTCACTGTCGATAAACTAGCATTAACTCCAACCTTGTCCTTGATTTTAGCTGGCGACTGTGCAGAATTAGAGGCTGCTCGAAGTATTGCTCGCTTATCCTTGAGATGCTACCGTGGAATGGATAAAATCTTTATACCTATACTCTGGTTGTCAGAATTCAAGGTTTTTTATCAAGGGAAATCGAAGTACAACTTCCAGTACCTCCTGCGATATTATCTAGGTCTGCTCTTGCTCAATAAATTTTTCTCGGATTTGTCTGAGAACCTAAAAAATATAGACTATCTAAATATATACAAGGTAAGTGCCACGAATAAACTGCCACTCAACGCCAGTAAATATCATGCAATTACTCTTGCTTTTCATGGATCTAGGACAGGTCTTGTCCTATGCAAAACCTAAATTTTAATTTGTATTACAATAATTCACATTTGCAATCAATGTATTGATTACAAAACCACCTACGGTATATACTAATTAAATTGAATTCAAAAATTATATCTATAAATAATTTCTCGGGCCATTGTAGTCCGGGTGATTAGGGTTCACAAATACATAGTACAGGACACTATTAATGGAATAGTGATATTGGAGCTAATATTTAATAAAATTCTCATTAATAACACCAGCCCATGGGTAGCCCTAATAGGATCACCATTAGAATGACTGTAATGCGACCTCAATGTAACCCAAAATGAACCAATTCTCCCCAAAAATTCTATCTTCTATCGATTAATGATGGCAATTCACATCGGTGTAATCTCGGGATGACCCAAAAGTAATACTAAACCCGTAATGTGTAACTCTAAATGGGCAATCAGCGTCCTCCCAAGAGTGCCATCAGTTGGTAAATCGATACCAGAGTGCTCTGGCGACTAGACGTTAGTTACGGGGCCTATGATCTGGGGTGCCAAAATTATTATATAAATTTGATACTATTAACTATCTCCTGTAGCCGAACTACAGCACAGCAAGGATACAACTATCAAATTAAATGTTCTGTTGCAGAGTCATATTCAGTCTGGTTCAACTCAACTCTCAAATTAACTCAGATTCTGCATAACCTTTACATGTTCATTCTGGCGTAATATCTAGAAGTCACAATATAAGATTCCCACAACATAATAAATAATTCGACATATCCTTGATAGATGCAGGTTCAGCAACCTGCAAGCCAAAAAAGGGTCAAAGCGTTTTAAGATTTCCCAAATGCAAGGATTTTTCCTTGAATCTTTTCATGGATAAAGCCATGCAATCAGTGCCATGCTTTAAAGCCATCTAAGGAATCCGACTTCATTGAACTGAGATTGTCGTAAAGGAAACTTTTCCGTCTACCTCGTTTGCGAAATTTATTTCTGTACACGAGGACTTAGGACTATTACGTTCAATGTTTGTGGAAGTTAACTTTATGAGCTTAGTTACGTTGAAGTTGTTCCAATCTCTCCAAATCGCCCACTCTCGTCCAACGGTTGTGATGTGTGTACTTTTGATGGTTATTTATCGATTTTTGCCCTCTTTCCCTTAAGAAGATTTTGGTTTTCAATTGAAGGACGAAAAGGATGCATTTTCCTTGAAATTGTAATGAAATAAAAAAATATATTTGAAGCTCTCTCTCTCAAAGTGCTCTTCTTTTATTTCATTTGGCGTATTTTGTAATATACTTTAGAGACTAACAAGAAATGTCTTCATAAATATCAAATTTTCAACCTGGATTATTTCTGGTAGTTCTATTCAATTCTATTCTGAATTACGAATGAAATCAAATATTTTAATTTCGTCTGTTCATCCTCTTTCCTGATTCTGCTATGTTCTTCCACTCCCCGTCAACTGAGTAACTTAAGAGGACACATGAGATACTTAACGTCGGAGATGCATTCTTGAAAAACTTATAGCTGCCATTAAAGAGCTGTGCCTGGGAGTTGAGTGTCATCTAGTTGTTGTCAGATCCTTTTCAGGTGCAATACTAAGTGAGACAAGTCTGCATTTTGTCTTTTAAACTGTTTTTGATTGTTATCAATGGCTTGTTCTGTATCATCGTAAATGAGAACATGAACTAGAAGGAGTTCGAAGTTTATGCATCAAGCAACAAATGGAAAATAAATTGTATGAGAAATATTTTGGGGCTTCACGAGATTAATACTTTACTAATTGATAATGATAGTTGTTATACTATACTTGAAGAGCCAACCAACGATTCCCAGTTGATGATGGGGTTTTTTGACGTGAATCGCTTTTAAAGGCCTTAAAAACTAAATGAAATGACAACATACGATCAGGGCCGTCCTAAGATATTCGGCGCCCGTGGGCTACTAAAAATAAAGCTCCCTCTTCATAAGAAAATACACGGGTTGTCTAGCGGGTGCGACGACCATGAGAGAAGAGGACAAAAGTAGTAAATGAGCTTCCTACAGCAAATGATAGGAAAACTTTACAAAGGTTTCTGGGACTAACGTATGACTTTTTATTTAAGAATCCATTGGAAGAGTTAATTGTCATTCCCACATCAATGGGGGAGGAGAGCATTAAATCTATTCACAGGCAAGGACATTTTTCAGCTGCTAAGACCGAAACCTTAATCAAGAAAACCTGCTTTATTCCTGAAGTGGAAGACTCCATCCATCCAATGGCACTACAGACAAAATCGAGCCCTGGCTTCCTCTAGTAGTCCAGTCAAATTAGTAAATGAAATTGCATTTTAAGAGGTACAGAATTTTTTTTTGGCATTTGTTCGGGTACATCTGACAATGATAAAACCAAGTTTGTGGGATCGCAGTGGTTTGGGAAAAGCCGCCATCTTGAAAAAGAGGGAGAGCTTGTTTATATTAAATAACTCGTTTGCATGCAATGATAGCTGATAATGATCATGGTTGAACTTTGACCGGCCATTACTTTGACCCAAATCAACTTACAGAGCTCGTTGAGGGCTCATTTTTTAGATAATTTTATTCTCCACAACTTTTCCATTGATCATTATCAGCTATCATTGCATGCAAACGAGTTATTTAATATAAACAAGCTCTCCCTCTTTTTCAAGATGGCGGCTTTTCCCAAACCACTGCGATCCCACAAACTTGGTTTTATCATTGTCAGATGTACCCGAACAAATGCCAAAAAAAAATTCTGTACCTCTTAAAATGCAATTTCATCCTCTTTTTTCGACTAATTTGACTGGACTATAGGGCATTTCTGCATGTTTGTTTGCAGCATGTCTCCAGTTAAAGGATGTTAAGCATTGCCTCTGCGTCAGTCGTCACAGAGTCTCTCCATCTCCTCCTGGTGTTACCAACTGGTCTATTTCCCGAAATTTCTGATACCATAAGCCGTTTTGAGATGCGATTGTCCTCCATCCTCATTACGTGACCGGCAAGTCTTAGTTCGTTAATTTTAATTAAAATGAAGGGAAGACTAAGGTATTCCAGTTAGTAAAAAGATGCATAGAATTCATAATGGCAGAAGGCAAGGCCGGAAAACAGGAAAGCCTACTAACACCAAGGATCGTCTAGATCGCATATAGATCATACATGTCCCATGAAAGTAACTAAGAAAATATACAACCATAGTAGTAATAATGGATGCGTTTGTACCATACTAAGAGTATGTCAAGCGTCTAGGTTGTCGACTGGTAGAGGATGCTGACAAATATTTTTGATAACCCAAGAAGAAGAATAAAATCGGATTTTAAAGCCAATATTATTGAAAACGACTGCATAGAAGAAGGCATACCACATTCGTTAATCACTACTGGCGTGCCGGGGCGAAACGGCCAGGTAGAAAGGCTATAAAGGTCGATTCGCACTATACGGAACGTCAACGTCACGTAACGGCAACGGCACGTCAATTTTGCTATCGATTCGCACTTAAACGTCAACGTTACGTGAATTTTGCCGTTCAGTCTAAAAAAAATAGATCGAGTATTGTCGTCTTTCGTATTGCTAATTTAAATTCTTATTTGGAATGCCAAAATTAATAATAAAAAGTTAGCAATGATCGCATTCATTTTGGATGAGGAAAAAGAAAATTTAAATTTAGCCACAAAAAAGAAAAAATGTGTACAAAAGATATTTACTAGAAGAAAACAAGAAGAAGAATATCACACGCTATTATAAGTAATTGGATGACGATGAAATATATTTCTATAAATATTTGTATTTAATTCTTTGCCAATATTTGACCAAATTTTCTTTTTATGAGTATTGTCACTATACTTGTTCTGCGACAGATAATACAGCTCCTCATATCGCCGAACCTTTTCAATCAAACTTTCATCTTCCATGATAAATTAGTTTGAACAAAAACAGATAAATACTTGAAAAATTCGAAATGCTTCCGTAACTAGGTTCGCATTCAACAGAATAGATCAGTCATGTCAAAATATAGTTTCAAACTAATCTTGAAGTGCCCTTACGTTGACGGTTCGTGACGTTGCCTATATATGTCATCGCGTAGTGTAGAAGAATATTTTGACTTGCCGTTGCCGTTCCGTGACGTTGACGTTCCGTATAGTGTCGTATTTTAACTAGCATGAAAATGAAGATAGAAGCATTGTCAGACTTCCAAGCCTTTATAAGGGACGATAAGTTAAATACACTACAGAACGCGCAGGACATGAGAAGCCAAACAAAATATTACTAAGATCCAACAGGAAAATAGGAGATAAAGTAATAAAAAGCGTAAGGCTGTAACAGTCTATAAGTAGGGCGCCTTGGTTGCAATGAAGAGAACACAAAGCCCAGGGTTGAAATTAAAACCTAAGTTTTTGGGACCTTACCGTATAGTGAAACGGCAGAATCACGACCGTTATGAATTGGAATACATATGTGGTCCAGAATAACTTCAGCCGCCTTAAAGAATAGGCTAATCATTCGGGGCTTTTCCATTCTATTGAACTATACTAAAATGTGAGTCCTAGAAAGAGACACAGTCATTAGAAAGACGCATTTTGTCGAGAATCATTTTTGGGTTAAATAAAGTTTTGTAAAGTCCCAGAAGCCCACGTCTTAAAATAATTTTGGGGATCGGTTCATCAAAGCAGATCCCCAACCTACCTTCTATTTCATTAGAAAATTACCTGTTCTTATTTTTGTTATGAAAAGATTTTAAATAAAAACAACTAATAACTAATAATAACAAAAAAATATAACACCAACAAAAATTGCTGCCCCGAAAAGGCTTGCGCCCCGGGGCTATAGCCCATTTAGCCCTGTGGTTAGGTTGGCCCTGCATACGATGGAATCGAGCAAGATGTATTGGAGCCCAGTAATTTCAGGGATAAAACACTTGAAAATACTGAAAAATCCTAGAGATAATTTAGTCCAGGCGCTAGAGCAGTGAGACATATAAATTTTGGTTTTGGCGTGATGTAACGGACTTTTGTGGTGGAATTGGTCAGGAATGGCATCCCCAACAATATCTAGGGGGTGCGCAAACATGAAAATGCCTGGAAAATTTATGGGAGCCCAAAACTGAAAAATTCACGAAAAATTCCCTGTTTTTTTACCTTTCTTGATAAATATTTCTTAACGAAGGCTTCAACGCTAAAAGTTTCTTGGACATGTTTTGTTCCTTATTGGGTTTGCTAAAACTTAGCGTAAGTCTGATTTTTGAAATTTGAATTTTTGCATTGCAAAATACCGAAAACTGCGAAAAATGGTACCCTCACTTTAAAGTTATACCAACAAAAGAAAATATCATTATTTTTCAATGTTATTCTGGAATTAGGTAGTTTAAGGTATGTTTAACTTATATCCAAAACATGATCACTGTCTGTCAAACAGTTTTTACGTAATGGATTTTGCAATTAAGTGATTTTAAAAAATTAAAATTGTTGCAGCGCCAAAGAAAAGGCTCCCATGTTGGGCCTTAATTTTTTACGTATGCTTTAAGACTCACTTTACAATATCCAATCATAAAACTGCTGTTTTTTAAATTTTTTAAATGTATTTTAATTTTTTGAAAAAAAACCCCTTAGCTGCAAAATAGCGCCAGAAATGCTCGGCGCGTTTCAAATTCGCTCGAAAAACAGCTAAATTGGTGCAATAGAAATTGAGTCCTTTTTCGAGCGAATTTGAAACGCGCCGAGCATATCCGGAGTAATGATATTTTGCAATTTTTTAAAAAAAAATAAAAACTAAAAAAATTTAAAAAACAGCAATTTTATGATTGGATATTGTAAAGTGAGTCTTAAAGCATACGTAAAAAAATCAGGACCAACATGTGAGCTTTTTCTTTTGCGCTGCAACAAATTTAATTTTTTAAAATCACTTAATTGCAAAATCCATTATGCAAAAACCATTTGACCGACAGTGATAGGGTTTTAGATATATAAGTTAAGCATACCTTAAACTACCTAATTCCAGAATTACATTGAAAAATAATGGTATTTTCTTTTGTTGGTATAACTTTAAACTGAGGGTACAGTTTTTCGCAGTTTTCGGCTATTTTGCAATGCAAAAATTCAAATTTCAAAAATCAAACTTACGCTAAGTTTTAGCAAACCCAATAACGAACAAAACATATCCAACAAACTTTTCGCCTAGAAGGCTTCGTTAAGCAATATTTATCAAGAAAGGTCAAAAAACAGGGAATTTTTCGTGAATTTTTCAGTTTTTGGGCTCCCATAAATTTTCCAGGCATTTTCATGTTTGCGCACCCCCTATATATTGTTGGGGATGCCATTCCTGACCAATTCCACCAAAAAAGTCCGTTACATCACGCCAAAACCACTGGAAACGCTCCAGCGCCTGGACTAATTGTAAAAAAAAATTTCATACGGTGTTTTAAAAAGCTTGTTGATTATCGACATTTATATCATAGGGTTATTGTCGTATTATAAAAAAACTAAGTTAATGAAATTCGGATTTCTGAAAAATTAACACTTTTGGCGTTGCTAACCCCTAGAGGTTGAGTTGAAGTCTTCCTTGATGTCTGGTATCTGGTATTATCGTGGTAATTCGCCTTTCCAATTTCACTGTACCATTCCTCCCCTTCTTCTTTTATATAAGTTCCCTTGCCTTCATAATTATAGAGAAACAACCTGGCCCTTATGAATAGTGCCGGCGAAGTAAATCTAGATAACGGATTTGGTGATCCTTCATTATCTCGTCTCTTTGTTCTCCTTTGAACCTACCTTGCTTCCTGAACGCTATTGTACTGTTCGATATCCTCTTTCAACCGTGCAAACGCACAATATCTCTGAGCTTTAAGGGCCATTTACACCCCGAACGTAAAGTCGAAGCGAAAATCGTCTCTGCTTCACCAAAGTGGCAAGTGAAAACTGTAACCGCAAAGTAGAGCTCTATTATACTTTAAGATTGCCTAGCCGAAAAAAAGCTTTGTATTTCGATAAATTTTAATAATCTTATGTCTCTAGATGACACTTTTACGGTTTCTTGTGGTTATGTTAGAAGTTTTGTTTCCGAAAGTTTGAAAAATCCATTAACTTTCATTATTTGGAAAACGAAGTCTTCTTTTTTGCTGCACATTAATTTAATATAACTATCTAAAAGGCTTCGCTCCGCGACCGTGTTAAAAATTGTACGTTTGCCAGTTGTAAACAGTTTCGAGCTTCCGATATTACTTTGGGCTTTTATGTTGAACAAGCTCACTTTCTCTTTCTCTTCCACTTTGCGTTCGGGATGTAAACTTCCCTTTATTTAGCCTTCAGCAGTATAGCTACTGGACCAAGTTTATGTCTGTGTCTTGGATAAAGCTTTTTAGCGTTGTCGTGGTTGGCTCGGCTGTGAACTTTATTAGGGACAAGAACCTGTATGGTTAGCTTTTTTCTGGTGAGCTTTAGGTTTAAGCGCCACGTGTGTGAAACTACATAGTTGAACTTCATAGTGGAGGGTTAGTGTAACATAAGTGGGATTTCATGCTGCGGAGTCTTGGGCGTGAATGGGGGGTCTTGAGTGGGATCTTGGGGGCCTTGGAACACTCGGGAAAGTATTCAATAATAATAATAAGAATTATATTTCATTTTTGCGGGGGTTTGGTCAGCTCACCAGGCCAGGTGTTTACCTACAGTGTTCCGTGAATCGAGCTGCTGTTGCAACCCTACTATCCTGCAGATTGAATCAAATCACCCGCATTGTTGGTGCTTCCGGCTATTGTAAACCGGCACTAGACTCCTTTCTAAAAGAGATACCATTGACCATTGACATCAATCTTTGACCATTAACATCAATCTTTGCGTATATCACGAGTTTCTATCGGCCACTGCTGAACTCCAACCTGATTAGAACCTCTTATGGTTTTCTAGCTTTTTTAAACGTCCAGAAGCTGACCCATTAGAATTTAGCGAGGTCTTTCTTCTCAACTATGCTGGGGCTGAAACGCTCTCAAACCCGCAGAGTGCCGACAGTGTTTACCAACCATTGGCTTGTAAGTTTATTGGGGCAGGGGAGCTTTATACACTGGTCATCTGTACCCTCAAGAACCAACAACAGCCGTCGCCGAGAAGAGAATAGTTAAAAGACTTTAGTTTGTCCTAAGGAAGGAAGGAGGATCTGGAGGCTTCAATCTTCCTCTTGTTTCCTTCCTGCTCCGATGGAGAGCCCTCAAACAATTTATGTTTAGGCCGAAAACCAGACGTGATCAGCACAAGGCTAATCCCTCTGGAGGATATGGAACCTGGCGCTGCAATTTCCTTGATTGGTCCAGAAAGCAGACAGGGAGACCTCGAAACTACTCGGACTCTTGACTCTTTCGCTGCCTTCGGTTTGCAGGCGGAAGGTAAAGTGGGTTTTTCCATGCCTCTCCTTTATCGTGGCAGCACCAAATAGCTAAGGATATTATGTGGTATGTAGGATCAAAATCTCCATGCCGCACTGGGCCAAAATCTTCAAGAGTCCCCCTAGTGCTGCTAATTGTTGCTGACAATTAGATTCACAAGCTACTCCGTCTTTTCTTGTTGCATCTTTCAAGTCCCAAGAGTATGGAAGGAAATCAAAGGTCCACCTTGACGGAGCCTTCAAATCAGTATAATGCATTAATACTGATGACACTAGTGACGAGCAAAAATGGTCTTGTTCTTGCAGTCTTGTCTTGTTCTTGCACATTTAGCAAGACCAATAACACGACTTAGTTATGCTCGCAAGAACAAGAACAAGACTAACTGTGCAAGAACAAGACCAAGAGCAAGACTTTAGCAAGATCTTGCAAAATTTTCACCTATGTAAATTCATTCTTTTAAAAACAAAAAAAATAAAGGTCCTTCTTCTGTTAAATCTTTAATATACTTGATGAGCGAAAATAGCCTTGCTCTTGCAGTTTTGTCTTGTCTTGGTCTTGCACATTTATCAAGACCAAGGCCAAGACCAAGACTTAGCTATGTTTGCGAGAACAAGAATAAGACCAAGACCTAGCTATGCTCGCAAGACCAAGAACAAGACTGACTGAGCAAGAACAAGACAAGAACAAGACTATATTAGTCTTGTCTTGTTCTTGCGTTTGCTCATCACTACTAGTGGCAGCATGGTGAGAGCTTTTAAATTACTCACTGCTATGCAACCTTCACCATGAAGGCATTTACATTTGGTAATTTGATGAAAGAGAAGAAAAGAGAGAGGGAAGTTATCTAGAGGGAGAAATGGAAAGTGAATACGAACTATTGAGCTCTGCGATCGTAGACGGCACATGCGTCAGTCTTTGACCTTTCCTTTCAAAAACTGTTCGTGAAGACCGAGTCAGTGGTAATAGCTGACAGCCTTAATGATTTTGAAGTTCGCCTTGATAGAATCGAACGTAAATCGCGTGCAGATGATTTGATTATTGATGGAGTTCCGGAAATGCCTAATGAAGATCTTCCTAATATTTTTGAGAATATTTGCAAATGCATAAATCATGCAGCACCGAAACTAAACGGAGCCTTTCGAATTAAAAGAGGGAAAGACTGCAATAATGTTAAAGCTAAATAACAGACTGGAAAAAAAGGCTTTGCTTATGGCTCTTTCATCACATCTGAAGGCGCATAATCAACTTTCTTTGCAGCAAATTGGTTTTGGTTCTGAAAAGAATATATTTCTGCATGAAAACCTCACGCTCAATAATTATAAAATATTTAGGGAAGCTTAAAATTGAAACGTCAAAAAAAGCTGGTCTCAGTGTTCACGCGAAATGGTTCTGTTTTTATTCGTCGTAGGCTGGATGAAGCTCCCACTCTGGTTAGCAGTGAAATTAGGCTTGCAGCGGTTATGAACACAAGCGCAGACACCATCACTTAACCCGATGCTACCCAGCGGGAAATAAAGCAAGTGCTTCCACTGGAAGCTTTAGTGATGCGCTTCTAGAGTATTTCGTATCGGAAGTAGGTTTGATGCAAGCTGCGAATTCTCTTTGTACATGACAATTCCCTGTGGATTTGCTTTGATTTCAGTTTTCATAGCTCTGAGCAACTAATGAGTAGTGATTTGGCATAACTGGAAATTTTTGTGTGAATATCAAAATGTTCTTATGTCTAATGCTCAAAAATGCTCTGTTTTTAAGTATGAAATATTTACTCTCTCTTCAGCTCTTTTCCTTCCTCTTTAATTAAAAAAAAGCTTAAAAGCTTCGCATATCTAAACAGAACCATAATCGCAAGTGCTTCCCGCTGCATCCATTTAACAACCCAGCGGGAAATAAAGCAAGTCCTTCCACTGGAAACTTTAGTGATGCGCTTCTAGAGTATTTCGTATCGGAAGTAGGTTTGATGCAAGCTGCGAATTCTCTTGGTACATGACAATTCCCTGTGGATTTGCTTTTATTTCAGTTTTCATAGGTCTGAGCAACTAATGAGTAGTGATTTGTGAAGGAGCATAACTGGAAATTTTTGTGTGAATATCAAAATGTTCTTTATGTCTAATGCTCAAAAATGCTCTGTTTTTAAGTATGAAATATTTACTCTCTCTTCACTCTTTTCCTTCCTCTTTAATTAAAAAAAAGCTTAAAAGCTTCGCATATCCAAACAGAACCATAATCGCAAGTGCTTCCCGCTACATCCATTTCACAAGCTTCAGAAGCGCGTTTAAGGAAAGAAAGGGGAAGCGCATCTTTCTGATGACATCCCCATGTAAAATTGCAATGAAGGGGAATGGAACAGGCAAGCACTCCGTGCTTCCAAAGAAGCGCATTAACTGCCGTGTGGAAGCGCTCTTCTTACCCGCTGGGAAGCTTCAGAAGCGCGTTTAAGGAAAGAACGGGGAAGCGCATCTTTCTGATGACATCCCCATGTAAAATTGCAATGAAGTGGAATGGAACAGGCAAGCACTCCGTGCTTCCAAAGAAGCGCATTAACTGCCGTGTGGAAGCGCTCTTCTTCCCCGCTGGGTAATAACAACCCCAGCGGGGAAGAAGAGCGCTTCCACACGGCAGTTAAAGCGCTTCTTTGGAAGCACGGAGTGCTTGCCTGTTCCATTCCACTTCATTGCAATTTTACATAGGGATGTCATCAGAAAGATGCGCTTCCCCGTTCTTTCCTTAAACGCGCTTCTGAAGCTTGTTAAATGGATGCAGCGGGAAGCACTTGCGATTATGGTTCTGTTTGAATATGCAAAGCTTTTAAGCTTTTTTTTAATTGAAGAGGAAGGAAAAGAGCTGAAGAGAGAGTAAATATTTCATACTTAAAAACAGAGCATTTTTGAGCATTAGACATAAGAACATTTTGATATTCACATAAAAAATTTCCATTTATGCTCCTTCACAAATCACTACTCATTAGTTGCTCAGACCTATGAAAACTGAAATCAAAGCAAATCCACAGGGAATTGTCATGTACAAAGAGAATTCGCAGCTTGCATCAAATCTACTTCCGATACGAAATACTCTAGAAGCGCATCACTAAAGCTTCCAGTGGAAGCACTTGCTTTATTTCCCGCTGGGACGTTAATGGAAATAATTGTAGGTATTAATTTCCGCGTATGTAAACAATATTCTTTTTCTTGCATGTTATTTTAATTGCTTTTGTTTAATTTTTATTGTATATTTCTTCGTACATTTTTACAGATTATTTACTTTGAGCTTTAGTTTTACTGTTAATGCTTTTACTATTTATTTATATGTACTCTTGCTTTTGCTGCTTCTGTCTTTATTGATATTATTACTTTTATAAAATTCATTATGGCGTTAAATACTAGTGAATTTTCCACAACCAATTGCCCGAACATTAATTTTAATAGGATTCTTCTTGATATTTTTTGTAAAAGAAGTCAAGGGATGAGGATGTGTCATCTTAATGCCCAGAGTCTGGTTCCTAAAATACATGAGTTTCTTGATTTATTTAAAAATTCGTTGATTGATATAATTGGTATCTCTGAAACCTGGTTGAAGCCGCATATGTCAGATGAAATTATATCTCTTCAAAATTATTCGATTTTTCGTAATGACCGAGTTTCTCGAAGTGGAGGTGGAGTAGCTCTCTATGTTAAAAGAAATCTTAATTGCAAGGTTATAGCAAGATCTGGTGATAATGACAGCATTAAATATATTTTTGTTGAAATGTATAGGTATGGTAAGTGCCTTTTTGGTACAATTTACAAACCCCCGCATATTTCTGATTGGTCTCCTCTTAATATCCTGCTTGCTGGACTTTGCCACTCATATGCCCATATTCTGATTTGCGGGGATTTCAATTCAGACTTGATTGCCCAAAATAGCTGCGCTAAAAGCCTACTAGACATTATAAGCACTTACGGACGGTCTCTCTGTTGTCAACAGTCATCCAACTCATTTTACTAATACATCTTCAACTCTTCTGGATCTTCTAATAGTGGATGATATTAACTTGGTGTCCTCTAGTAACCAAATCGCAGTACCTGCCTTTTCTAGACATGACCTTCTATTCGTTTCGTACAATATAGCAGTGAATAACACAGAGAGCTTCTTTTCATATAGGGACTTCAAAAACATTCGTCTAGATGAAATCTTCTTAGAAGGACCATTATTACTTTGGAATCAAATATACTCCATGACATCCGTTAACGAACAACTACTTTACTTTGAAGGTCTAGTGTCCTATCTCTTTGAAAAATATGTTCCACTAAAAACGCGTCGAATAGCTGATTCTAGTTGCCCTTGACTCACCACTAGTGTGCGTGCACTTATATCTACACGAGATAATGCCTACCGTAGGTGGAAACGCTTTAGAACACCAGAGTTGTGGGACGAATATCGCCAATTACGTAATCGAACTTCTTTTCTTATTCGGTGCTCAAAAAGAAGATATTATAGCTCTAAATTTAATTCTTCTCTACCGACTAAGGCACTGTGGAGAAATCTGAATACCTGTGGCCTCGGAAAAGCCAAATCGCATGTTGTTGCAGAAGATCCTACCGAGATGAATGATAAGTTCTCTGAAGTATTCCTCTCCGATAACCACGACAAAATTAGTAATGATTTTCTTGATCACTTTCCCTCAACTGGGTTTACCATATCCTCTTTTAGTATAGAAGATGTTGGTAGTGCTATCTTCTCTATAAAATCAAATGCTGTAGGTTTGGACAACTTACATCCGAAATTTATTAAATTAATCCTCCCGCTTATACTTTCTCCCATTACACACATTCTGAATACAATTATTTTAACGTCTGTATATCCGTCTAGCTGGAAAAGAGCAAAAGTTATTCCTATTCCGAAAAGTTGTCCCTCTAACTGCGCTGAATACCGTCCAATCTCTATCCTTCCTTTTCTCAGTAAAGTGTTTGAAAAACTATTTCATCTTCAACATTTAAATATATTAATGACCATAAACTTTTGTCAGATTATCAATCTGGTTTCCGCCCTCAATATAGCTGTGTTACGGCATTACTGAATATCTCAGATGACATCCGTAAAGCAATGGTGAGTGACATGGTTACAGTACTAGTACTTCTGGATTTTTCAAAAGCACTTGACACGGTAAACCGTAAGCTGCTGTTAGGAAAACTTGGCCTCAAATTTAATTTTGCTCGTAGCACTCTTAAACTTGTGCAGTCATATTTGGAGGATAGGGAACAATCCGTTTTTTGTAATAATAGTTCTTCAGCCCCATCTAAGTGTAATTGTGGCGTACCTCAAGGCTCAATCCTGGGGCCTCTTTATTTCGCCATATTTATAAATGACCTTCCGGTTATTATTAAGAGCTGCAAATTTCATTTATATGCTGATGATACTCAATTATATATTTCTAGACCCATTGGTTTGATCGAGGATGCGGTAGCTAGAATTAACGAAGATCTACATGCCATATATGAATGGACGGGATATAATAAGCTCAGGCTCAATGCTAACAAGTCAAATGTAATTGTTATATCCAGGTCTGGTGTTGACAGCAGTGAATTACCTAGTGTAATCCTTAACGGCGCTGTCCTGCCCTATAAAGACTATGTAAAAAACCTGGGTATAATATTTGATAATACACTATCTTGGTGTAATCACATTAATTCTCTTGTTAGTATGGTATATGCTGTTCTACGAAAACTATCTGTTTCTGCTTATTTTACTTCACGGAACACTAAACTCTTGCTGGTGAAAACACTTATTGCACCAATGCTGACATATGGATGTGAATTGTTTTGTAAGTCTGTCTCTATTGTCTTTAATAAACTTAATGTGGCGTTCGTTATGTGTACAATATTAGGCGTTTCGACCATGTCTCATTATATGTCAGATCTGTGTTTGGATGTACGTTATCCTCATACTTTGATTTCCGAACTGTCTGGTTCCTAAATAAAATTATTTTACTAAAGCAACCAAAGTACCTGTACGATAGAATTAATTTCGCGAACTCCACAAGAGCGTTAACTCTAATTGTGCCTGTCATTAAGTACAGCATTTCTGAAAAACAGTTCTTTGTTCGTGCTATTAGGTTGTGGAACTCCCTACCATTAGATGTAAGACGAAGCAGCAGTAGTAGAAATTTCAAAGCAATTTTATTTAAGCATTTTTCTGCACAGTAAATTTGTTTCAATATTTGTTTAGTATATATTCATTTTTATTTGTTTTATTAATTTTGTAATGTTATTATTTCTTTTCTACTTTGTATATCACCTTTTTGTGTATAGCCTATACATATTAAAAGAACCGTAGATCTTAATTGTATAGTGTTAAAAAATAGAAATAAATAAAATAAAATAAAAATAAATAAAAAATCCCTTCCTTATGGACGACCTCAATACTTTGTCCTATCTTTTATCAGCCCTTATATATTGCGCTATTGCGAGATTGATTGACGATCTGGTAGCATGACGTTAGGTATCTGAACTTAGATTATAATGTCAGCATATTTTGTGTAATACTGAATCCTTGCCAAAATCCACAAATACATGCACCAATTGCATACTAGAATACAGTATTAAAAAGATACAGACTAAATAATAACAGCCTTGAGGCGCCCACAATGTTATAAAAGCTGCATTAAACAAAGTTCAACGTTTCATTAGAAACGATAAAATCCCCAGAAACAACAAAAACCACGTGCTTAAGAAACACCGATTAGTAAGGAAACTTGTCAAAGGATTTGGGTGCGCCTGTGTAATTATAATCCTCTTGCATCTGCTATCAAAGAACTCTTTAAAAATGTTAGTAACGCAAGACTGCTATTTGCTTGATGAACGTTGCTTTGTGAAAACCACGCTGCGTGGAGTCAATTAAGGCTTTAAATTAAAGTGCAGTGAGCTCATTGAGTAAATCTTAAGAAGTTTTAATATAGACGAGACTTTGGTGGGTCGTTATTAATGTCCTCTTTAATTCGACGCTTCAAAGTATGGATAAGAAAGAAGTTCAGGCGGTAAAAGGACGGCAATGAAAAAGGGGTTGAAATTTTGTGACTAGAAGAGTAAAATCCCATAAATTTCGTTAGTGGGATGCTGTGGCTGAAAAGGTCTTTATGCAGGGTTGGTGAAATATAGCTATAAATAGCGCTGATTTTTTATAATAATTTTATATCAGGATTTTCATTGCACGTAGCTATAACATCTCCATCTGCAGCTGAACTTTATCAACTTAGTGCCATTTGCAAGGACTATGCCAAATCGTTTATCATAAGTATGTCACCTCCCATTCAACAATATACTTTTTATCATTTGTTACTTAATACGT
Source organism: Thereva nobilitata (assembly GCA_963855945.1). Classification (NCBI taxonomy): domain Eukaryota; kingdom Metazoa; phylum Arthropoda; class Insecta; order Diptera; family Therevidae; genus Thereva; species Thereva nobilitata. Next base: position 49,515,908 of record OY979694.1, on the reverse strand, counting down.
GACTTTACTGCAGTGAACACATGTCACGTAGTAAGTGACAAAAGAAGTTTGGCGATTTCTTTCAACATTGAAAATTCGTTTCTTGCACAGCAGATGTCTAGCAAATCAAATTTTAGATTACGATGTTATAAATTCTTGTTCCCCAAGAATTTGAAGAGGAAAATGATTTTTAGCATCGAAACTGTCAGCGATGGCAATGTTTATATTGATGGTGATGAATATATTAAAAATGATGATAGCAGCCATAACCGAGTTATTTTAGGTTAAGAAGAGATTGCGGACTTTTGATTCGACGTATTTACGTACATATTTTTTGTTAATTTATTATGTAAAATATTACTCAGAGGAACACCGCTGGCAATTTTTTGGCAGTAAGCTGAAGAGGAAGATAGAAAGAGGGATGCTTGCGTTCTGAAAGCCATACGTATTCTTTGTACATAGTAAGTAAGATTATTTCAGAGTCTGAGCGAATGCACAAAGAAGGAACAACTACCACACTGCAAACCCAAGTGTGTGATATTAAAACGCATTTCGCGTGTAAAATCATGTAGTCACTTTTTACGCGTTTAAAATGTGTTACTTTTAATACGCAAAAAGTGTGTAAATTTAACACATAAAGCGCGTGTTTAAAACACACCAAATATGTATTGCTTTGAAGCTTTTGAGTGAAGCTTTTTCAGCGTCGCTTTGCGGAGAGTAAACTTAGAAAAATCGTCACAGTAAACTTAAAATTTTTGATGTAAGCTGCAACGACTTGTCTCAATGCCCTTCTGTTACCGACTGACTGTAAAGAGCGGTCGTGGAGCTCTCTGGTCATTGAGTATTTAAATAAAGAATTACAACTGTCATAACCTTCTATATTTACAAGCCATGAACAAGAAAAATATTGAGAGCGAATTTCCGTTCAATCGGACTACAACTCGGTGAAGTCACGTTATGTTGTTAGTGTAATTTGGAAAATTTGGTAGAATTTGGTAGTCCGATTCTCTCAATATCTATTCTTGTTTATGGATGGTAAATATAGAAGGTTATGCAACTGTCTAAATTTCCTTTAATTTATCCTCTCATGTGTGTTAATTTAGTGAAGTGTGTGAAATGACACATAATGTGTGATTTTCACACGTTTAAGACGTAAAACGATAAAATGTTATAATTTCTTTAGCGTGTAAAAAATATTATACGCTGAACGTGTGTGATTTTTACACGTATGTTTTTTTATCCGCATTATTTTAACACGATTTATTCCTAAAACGCTTTATTTTAACACGATTGGCCGAATTTACACGAAAAAATTTTTTCAAATAAATCAAAATCAAAGACTATTTATAAAATTGGTAAAACTAGAACTTCTTAGGGTATATAAAAAAAGCTTGTTAGTTTCACTTAGGTACTTCAACATTTAAATAAATTATTCACGATGCAATTAATTATTACTACATTTTTATAAAATTCAAAATTTTGTATATGGAAACCGACGAAATTCCATTTTAATCAATTTAGCACCTTCACCATAACCTCAAAATTTTCGATTATATTCTGACTTATGGTAAAGACGTTTTACCGTAAACGCACAATTTAACCACTTTAACTAACCACTTCCCTATTTAATTTCAAAATAAGAATATTCTTATTATAAATAAACAAAAAATATTAAAACCATTTTTACTAAACTGAACAAATATTTCAAATTTTCACATAAAAAAAAGGTATTTCGGTAGCACTTTCACTATATAACCTTATTATAATACCTTACCACTATGTATTTATCTTTATAATTTCACTTTTATTTTACTTTATTAATTGCAAAATATCGATTTATTTACTTTCCGACACATAAAAACCGCCCCGATTCGCGCACTTTTCATATAAATCTGACAGTTCTTCAGCAAACTTTCAGACTACGTCACAAATATGCAAAAATTTACAGCACGGCCTGTAGTTGAGAGGGATTGATCGGGCTCTACCGTTTGTTTGCGCTTGTGCTTGTGATTTTTTTGAAGCCTTTTCCCTCACCTCTTAGGGCGGCCGTATACCAAAACTTCATATGCAACTTTTCGTCACTATTGCTTGGAGATAAATGCAGCAAAATGGCATGTAACGATTTGTTTCATATAAAAAAGATGCAAAATGTCGCTTATAAGCATGTGAAGCTTTGGTATACGGCCGGCCTTAGGTAAGTGCTTTTGTAAAGCTTTTCACACATTTTTGATTTATTTCATCATTTGTTATTTAGTTAACTGGTATCTTCATGAGTCATTATCAAATGACCAGAGAAATTGTTTATGTAAAGCTCGATTGTTTACACATAACCAATTTAAGCACCGAAACACATTTAGACATATCCTTGAAGAGCCAGCTAAAATTCCCCTATCGCCCTCCTAGTGTTTTTCGGAACTAGGCAGTCGAAATAGACCGTGTTCCTAATTCTCTAATTGTGTACGTTGTCTGGTGGGGTTCTCCTTTACTTATTGATGCTACAAAATGTTTCGATTTGCCTACAAAATGTTCATGATTTGACTTGTATTAAGAGACAGAGTAGAAAGTACCCATATAGGAATATAATTTTAGAATTACAAGGTTTATATAGAATTTTTATTTATGGTTCGTCTAAATTCTGGTGACTCTGTCAATATTCTGCTTAAATTTTCTTTAATACTCTTACAATGAAAATTAACGATAAAAGTTTAACTGGATTTTATTCAAGTTTTGTTAGGCAGCTATAAAATCGCTCAGCTAAACTTGAATCGTGTGAACCCGCCTTTACCTGCGGAATTTGGGTGATTGTTCAAATTCGATGAATACCGAGAAGCCTAGCAAACTTATTGAATAGTTTTGATTTAAATTGCGTACCTTAATATGTTGTGAGTTCAAGTGGTACTTCGAATGGCCAGACATATTCAATGTCGAAACGTTTTGATACTGCAGAAGCGGATATATCGCGCGTTAGGCAATCTTCTGACCAAATTTTTCCAACAATCCTCCGACTGGTATTTGAAGTTGTCAGTCGTCAGACCGTATTTGGTATCGTCGAGTGACTGGTTCAGCAATGTGCCTGTATAAGTTTTCACTCGTTGATATGCTGATCAAAATACTGTGGGCCAAAGCACTTTCTTAACTTTCGTGGTACCAGAGCACAAGTGTACGTTCATCTATACCGGCATTTCGGCTAGATTAGTGATGAATCGGTGATAGTTTTGTATTTGTTTAACAGAATTGGATCGGTTTATGTAGGACGCCAATCGCATATGGACACTGTTACAAACGCACACACAAAATTAATTGACTTTCACCAAAAATTCGTTTTAGCTCATTTAATTATCTGTTCGAACATCATCGTGACATGAAAACGATATAAGAAGGGTTTGAAAAACGATATGTTGACGGCAGCACGATCCCAATTATTTCTAGAGAGCGTAGCGGAATTCGATATGTCGGTAACGGCTATGGTAGGGTCCTACATTGCGAGCTGAGATTAATAACTATTACTAATGGAAATAATTGAAAAATGTCTTCGGTTTAGTCATATTGAAAAATTTGGGCATAGCTAAAAATAAGAAGAAACCATTTAGCTGTCATCACGAAGATGTATACTTCTACGATGATGCTGCATGTGGATCAAAAATTGCGTTCTAAGTTTACATTTATTCTAACTGCGTCAACGACCTGTGCTATTTCTGTAAACATGTAAGCTTCTAACATCAGAAATTACTAAAAGTTTCTTTCTATTTAACTACCAAAACATGCTAATCCTATTAACTCAGAAGAAGTTAAATCATTACCTGCAAGAGCAAGTGCCTCCATAAAAAGCTCACCCGAGAGCTATGAGTGTAATTTATCATTCCTGTGTTTGTTAAGATGTCAAACGTGATATATGACCAGTTCCAGGGTCAAAAACTTTTCACATAAGCCTGAACAAGGATCAAAGTTTGTGGGATGTTCTGCCGTCGAAAATTGCAAAATTCTACTTGGGCCCACCCCCAAAGAATACAAAAATGATAAATTAACTCCGTCAATTATCTGTAAACAAAACAGTTGCTGGTTCATCGATTGCCAGTTGTCGGCCATTCTCCGTTCAGGTCCTTTGGAAATCTGTCCTCATTACAGCAATTAAGGGTGAAAATTAACACATTAATAATTTGTGCGTTGGTCCTGCACCTGGCAAAGTTGTGGCTTGGTCTCCCGAAGGGCTTTTATGGCCGGTTGGCTTTGGCCCGTGAATTTGTTACTCGCCACGTCTAGGGCATATCCTTCGACATTTCCCGACAGACAACAGCACGTCCTTCGAAAACAATTACTGCTAAGTGTGTTGCCCATAGAAGTCTCACCTTGGAATTGCCATCAGCTACCATGGAATGGGGAACGCGATGACTATAACTCTGGAGTGTCCCATAAATTTGAAAGATAACGTCATGGGCCTCTTCTTCTTTCAGTCAAGTGTTTTTGCAGCAAACTGGGGGAGACCCGACAGGGATGCCCAGATCCAGGACATAACAAAATTGTGATCTTTGGAGCAGCGAATATTCGCTATGGTGGTATGATGGTGGAGATGTTCGGTGCTAGTGTGGTGGGAACTGTGTTTAATAGCATCCATTTTACTTTTTATGTTTTTTTAACAACGATGCTTTTCTTTCTGTGGAATCACGATGAAAAATGGCGGAATACTTTAACGGAGAGTGAAAATTGTACTAAACAAATTCTTTGCTGGCTTCATCGTCATTCTAGCGGGTGTTTTTGAAGTTTTACTCTTATTGTACCCAGAATTTATGTCATAAGCCTCTAAGCTGATGGAAGCGAAAGCCCTATAGCGCCTACGGTTACATCTTACATGGTTTTCCATTCTTTTCCTTCTTTGCACGAAATTTGCATCATTAGAGGAAATCTGATAAAGACGAAATTCTTTTTCCTTGTCGTGGGTACATATAATAATAATAATAATACACCTTCAGCATAATGGAGGCCTAATTGAGAGGTTTTTGTTATTTTTAAAGCTATAATATACCTATACGTATAGCACCAATGGAGTTTTTAAATGTCATGGTCATGATGAATTTCATTACAAAAGAAATTTGATGCTAAGATATTCTGGGGAAATACAATTCTATGAACTCATGTTCACGTTCATTTACTGACTTTCGTTCAGTAACTGTTTTCAAACTGAATTACATGTTTAGAAACCAATTAAAAGAATATTTTTTCTGCAGATAGGTAAAGCTTTAAATGCCCTCTTACATCCCAAGCGCAAAGTGGAAACGTAAATTGGAGCTCTTTTATCGCACTGAAATTTGTATGTTTTTCTCTCTGTTGCACGAACATGGATTCCAGACAGAGAGGAAAGCAAAGAAAGGACAGATTTTTGAAATTGGTCTTCTTACTTCTAACTAATAATTTGGACGATTTTCTTTTTTGCTGACGAGTTGGATATGACCAGCGCCAGATTTAACTCTTTCATGCAATAGGTTTTAATGGTGAACGGCGCGCCCAAGTTTTTCTCGTTTTGTTGTTAGATATATTTACTTCCAAAGGATAGATGGAATCAATTATTCATAAAAAAACAAATTGAGAAAAATAATTATTACATATAGTAAATTTATGTAACACAAACAAAGAGACAGGTTCAGTGTTTAGTAGTAAGTTTAGAGATCGAAAGCTAGAAAAAGGATAGTCAGGGGGATGCATGAGGAGGAGGCAATGAACCTCACGTCCGAACTCTTGGATGTTGTATGATGTAATTTTTTAGGCAGTCGACTACTGAGCCAAAATGCAATCGCCGCGCCGGGATTAGAGGGAATTTTTCCTGGAGTTAAGTAGTGTATCCATGTTTCGTGGACAATTATGTATCGATGCACAAACTCGTCAGGATTGCGAAAGAAAAGCGGTAAACCAACCTTCGAATCAACCACACGATTGAGTTTATTCTCCACAGAGAACAACGCGGCACTCGTTTTGCCTAGATTTCTTCGTACCTAACTTTTCCTGCAAAATTTAAATGCCTGTACCCTGCCTGTGACCTAAACTATTGTGCGCATTTTCAAGAAATGTCAAACAATTTAAAAACGATGTCAAACAATTTTGTCAATCATTTCGGAGAAAGTCAGTTCCACTGGACCTTCCGAACGATGCTAATCATTTGTGGATGTTCGAACACATTTAAAATCATTTACCCAGTCGTAAAAAGTTTCAAGCACAGAAGCAAATATGCCATGAACTTCATCTAACTCGGCTTTGATTTCTTTCGGTATTAAGAATTTAATTACTTACTTACTTTAACGGCTCCGCAACCTTGTTCCCGTCCTGAGCTCTCGTAACTGATCTCTCCATCGGGCTCGACTCTGAACCAAAGTCATTCAATTTGGAATCCCTAAGCTTTAAGCAATGTGATCTACGCCATCCTTCCAGCGGTTGCGAACATCTGCGTATGAAGCAATAGTAGCTGAAATGGGCAAAGAACATTTTGGCATTGCTGAATTAAAACAAAAAATTAAAACCTTAGATGCACATATAACCAAGAACGTTTACTATGTATTACCTTCTGTACCATACTATTTTCAATTTAAGTGAAAACGGGCACTCTACCAAAGTCAGTACAGTAGAGTAGAGTTAGCTCGGCTTAAAAGTACGCCAGTTACTCTCCCACTAATTCTACTAATGAAAAGCCGGCATTGTGGTTTTTCCTCTATAAGGAAAGCTTTGTGTGATCTTGGTTTAAATTTCCCTTTTTATATTTAGGGATTTTCTATTACCTTAGTTGACAGCGCTGGTGTGATTATATACAAATGTGCTGAAGTAACCGGTTAGCTTTATTTGAGAAAGTCGGTCACCCAGATACCGCAGTGTTATTCGTCATCTGAGACGTAAAATAGAAAAAAAACCAATTAGAGTCTTGCCCTAGTTCTTATTCTCAATTTGTTCAAAGCTTTCCTTTGGTCTTGTCGACCAAAGGTGAACTTGCAATTTGCACAAAAAAAATAACGCATCTAATGTGGCATTTGATAACACTAGTTTACAATTTTTTTCTTAATTGCGGGGGGTACCTAATAGGAAAGCTGTTTTTAGCCTAATTTGAGGTCGCTGAAAACGAAAATGACACTCATTTATTTTTCCAAAGAACCGTTATCGAGGTATTAGCAAAACGGTTTTTTCCAATTATTGCCAGATTCTCGAGATCCAAACTTAGCTTAAAAAATGCACTTCTTTAGGCCGAATACTCCCACCTATCTAAAACTGTAAAAGTGAAGGTTCTACCCTACCAACTTCCAGAGTAATGAGTCATCAAAGTCAAAATTTTGTTTTTTTAACAAAAACATCAATTTCAAATACCCTTTCTCCAACGTAGTTAACCAATATTTTTTTTTCCAAAATTAGAAAGCTTTGAATAATGTCCGGACAATTTTTGTGTTACGGCATTTACTGTTGAAGATATTGGCAAATTTTGATGTTAAAATGTCACATATCTTATTTCTCTTGTATTTGAGCATTTGGAGAGTGGTCATGGCATCGTGTAGAGCTTAACCAAGGCCCTCGTAAGTACAGGCCTGGAAGCAGACTTTTTGGTTGTGTCTGTGCGGGGCCAAAATCGTCTGACAGTTGTGGAATTAACATGGCCGAAGCCGTACGAAGCAATTTTTTAACTTTGCTTTTGGAATAAAAAGTGGTAAAATAATGTATTTTATCACTTTTTAGTGCACACGGATTATCAGTGATAAGTTATTTAGTGATCTGAGTCCATAAATTAAAAAAAAATTAGTGGTTAAGTGTATTTTAAGAGTGTTAATTGATTAGGTGACCATTTTTGTTTGCAATCGCGGTGGTTTTTTCGTGTTAATTTAGGGAAAAGGTGTTGAATTTGTGTAGTAATGGAATTAAAAGTGAATTTAAAGTAGTTAAAAATTATTATAGAAGAGTTATTAAAAACATAAGTGCAAGTACTACCACACAACATGAATAACAATAACTTTTTCACTTTTCCTTCACATTTTTCTATAATAATCTTTAATCACTTAAATAAATAATAATCTATAATAATCTTTAATCACTTAAAAAGCACTTTTTATTATGTTACTACACAAATTCAACATTTTTTCCCTAAATTAACACGAAAAAACCACCGCGATTGCAAACAAAAATGGTCACCTAATCAATTAACACTCTTAAAATACACTTAACCACTAATTTTTTTTTAATTTATGGATTCATATCACTAAATAACTTATCACTGATAATCCGTGTGCACTAAAAAGTGATAAAATACAATATTTCACCACTTTTTATTCCAAAACCAAAGTTAAAAAATTGCTTCGTACGGCTTCGGCCATGTTAATTCCACAACTGTCAGACGATTTTGGCCGCGCACAGACACAACCAAAAAGTCTGCTTCCAGGCCTGTACTTACGAGGGCCTTGATGCAAGTAAAAAAAGATGTATGGATATGAGAAAAGAGTAAAAATTTTAAGAAATTAATTAAAAAACAGTCATAAATTTCTCGGGGAAACAACATTAAATTTCTCGAGAAATGAGATAGTGAAAACAGTTTTATTTCTCGAGAAATTCTCGAGAAAGAATTCTCGAGAAGAAACACTACTCCAAACCTTAAAGTGTCCCAATTACGTTGGTGAAAAATAGAAATAATCCCTTTTGGCTGCTTATATGAAGCGAAACACCGAAACACTTTCTTTTCAATTACAAACTGAAATTGCAGCAAGCATTTAAAGCACCTATTTTGAAAATTATAATTCCGCTAAAAACGCCGAACTTTCTGTTGTTTTTAACGCGGCTTTCGGCTGTTATTATTAAAATACAATAGCTCTTTTATAATCAGTCAGTTGAACACGGCGATTTTGCAGCCGTTTTTCAACTAATGTAATTATTTTGTTTTCTCTTTTCAATTTGACCCTTTAGAGCCAAATACGCCGAAATTTCAGTGGTATCTAACTTAAAATTCCAATTTGGTTTCTTCCTAAACTAACAAAAAACCAACGGAATAAACCTGTCGATTATCTAAATTCCCTATGCTAATTTATGGGTTAATTCCTCATAAACTCTAACAAACTATTTAGGTACTGTCCTATTTCAGTAAAGCCGCGTACACACCGGCCCAACAAAGCCCACCGAACGATATTCGGCGTTAGCTACCGAGCGTTCGTTGGAGTTGGGAGATACGTCCAAAAGGATACGTTCAGACGGTGACTTTTTTCCCCGTATATCGTATACGGGATTTTATCATATAGAACAGTTCGCAATAATAATTACATTAGCATGTTCCCACTATGCCCATGCGCGAAAGTCCCGTATTCGTAAAATTTGTTTTCCCACATACCGTACGAACTTGCCACTAAGATTCGATAAATCTCGAATGTATTTTATCGAATACGTGATGAACTAGCATTTAGTTTTATATTGCGTCGTTCACATGAATGAAATTTTCCCGAGTCTCGAACTTTTTTGTTCTAGGCTGTTCTTCGAACCCGTGCCATGCCTCGAATTTTAATTACCAGTTAAATCTTGTCAAGATGAAAGCCCATTTTCCGATATCCACCGAATTATTTATTTCCCTCATTGAAGAAAGGTGTAATTTGTGGATGGAGGACGACTGGGCTACCGTGGATGAGGACGACTGGGCTACCGTGGGTAAAACCAGATTTACGTGAAAAAATCTAATCGAACAGTCCCGTGTGAAGAGCCGTCCCGTATTCGATAAAACAGTATACTTGAAAAATTCGAATCGAATAGTCGCCGTCTGAACGTAGCCTAAGAGTTGGTTTATCAAGAATTTGTTGGGACCTGTATTCGTAGTTGCATCAAGAGGTTGATGGATGACGACGAGAAAATAAATATAGGAAATCTATTGAAACGTACAAATAATGCAATAAATAAGAACGGATAATACCCCAGAATTGTCAAAATGTAAAAATTTTCGTTTGCGTTCGACTCCCGTCCACACCGCATCTGCTCGAATGGCCTATTTTCTTGATATTTCCGCTACGCTACGAGTTGCAAGCGAATGCCAACGAACCTTCGCTACACTGTAAAAAAATATGTAAATTCACAGTGCAAATGTAGAGTAAAATTACAAATCGCAAAATGAAATACTAATTTACTACACAATTATTGTAATTTTACTGTAAATTTTGTATCTTTAATTACATGAATGTGACGTATATTTTACACAATGTTGTGTATTTTTCTAACTTGTTTATGTAGGAAAATTACAATATTTCTTAGTATATTTATCAATGTTTTGTATTAAAAAAACCCTTACACTTTGTATTGTAATTTTACAGTAGAGGGGTAATTTTAGAACTTAAATTTTTAGTAAAATTACAAATTGGTTATTGGAATGTAAGGTTTAAATTTTCCCTCTCATGGTTATAATTCACAGGCAACAATGGAATACTAAGCATATATACCGAATTGTTTTAAGTTAAGCCCAGACCTTTGACTTTGATCAGGGTCTCGGCAGTTACATATTGTAACAGCCAAGAAATTTAATTTTTTATTCTTTTTTAATTTAAATTATATTTTAGCTTTTATAGTGTAAATTACACAGGGTTGGGCCAGGGTTGCCAAGTGGCCGGTTTTCAGCCGGCTCGGCCGGCAATATCACTCCCGAGCCGGCGGCCGGCCAGAAATTTGAAAAATTCGAAAAAAGCCGGCAATTTCAATTTCTTCAATCAAAAATGTTTTAATATTTACAATTTTTGTTAATACTTGTAAAGTTAGAAAATCTTTACAACTATTAAGAAATTCGTACTTTTTTAACATGTTATACTCAAACGCAATTTGAATTTAGCGCGTTCGTTATCATGCGCACGGATCTAGTAGCTTTTGCACCGACTATCTATGGATAGGGTTCGAACGATACTCTCGATACTGAGTAGGTATCGATACTTTCGTCTTGAAAACCGATACTGAGCACTCGATACCAAGATCATGGTATCGTCAAGTACTACTCATTAAAAGTATCGAGTACTTTGTCAACCCACATACAGTGGGCACACGCAAGAAGTTTTAAACTGATGAATTTCTTTTTTCTGTTAAATCAATATTATTAAATGAATTTAAATTATTTTTATTTAAATTTATTATTTATAATTTAAATAATGAAATTTTAATCAATAAAATTTGGTAAGATAGTTTAGTCTTGTAATATCTTCCTCAGTTGTAAAATTTCTTGGGTGTGCTAATAATTTTGACAGCCACTGTATGTACTACTGATAAACCGCAAAAATCGGAATATTCTTCAATCTTCAGAGATGTCGTAGTTACGTTTATTTCTAAATGCAGCTTTAACCAGTAGCTGTTTTTAAAGGAGCATTTACATCGCAAACGCATTGTGGGAACCCAAAATGGAGCTCCTCTATCACACAGAAGTTTGTATGCTGTTCTACCAAACATGTGAACATGCTCAATATCTTGGGCTGAAAATGAAAACGGGCCTTAGTCATGCCTTTGTTCATATGTGTCTGTGCTGTTTTTTTGTCGACGGAGTCTTCATACCGTTGGGTTATATTATTTACGTAAATTTTTGTCAAGAACGTCTTCATATCCTCGAGCTTTTGTTCTAAATAAATATTTTGTTTAAATATATGTATTTTAAAAAGTACTCGATACTGAGTAGTATCGATACTTCCAGCCCGATACTTTCTAGGTATCGATACCACGGTTTGATTCTGTTATTAGTACTTGGTATCGATACTAGAAGCCGATAGTTCGAACCCTATCTATGGATATGTAACTATAAGCATCACTAGCAAATGGCAGTCAGCTTTGTGTTGATTCGACGCTCTCAGATTTTGCGGGTAAATAAATTATATTTAAAAGCAGGCATTTTTTAAGTGTGTACGGTACGAAAGTAATACGTCAAGAGTGCCATCAAAAACTATGTCGGGCAACGTAAAGTCACCGCCTCAGAAAAAACCACGATCTAGAAACTGCGTTTTCAATAAATCGTGGTTAACTGATGCAAAATTTTCAAGTTGGCTTATAATTGGAAGAGACCAAAGCGAAGCCAAGTGCATTGAATGCAGTACATTCTTTACTGTAAAATACGATGGCGTTAAATCCATTCAAAGACACCACGAAGGCGAAAACACCAGAAATCTTTAAAAGACGTGAAAATGTCGAAAAATTTATTTTTTTTTGTAAAGTTGCCACTGCATTGGAAGATAATATTACTGCGGTCGAGTTGGCAAAAGTTTATCATAACGTTAAACACGGCTTGAGTTATTTATCTGCAGATTGCGGTAAGTTGTTATTAATGATTTATTTATTTTTCATTAAAAATTACATGTCTCAACTTAAATAACAAAAGTATTGTTTTCTTTTTAATATTTTAGGCAACAAACTCTACCAGCATGTTTACAAAGATTCGCAAATTGCATCGAAGCTCCAATTGGGTAGAACAAAAATGGAGTACATTGTAAAAAATGTTTTGGCTCCATTCGCAATAGAATCGGTTGTCAAGGAACTGAAGTCTCAAGATGTTCCTTTTTCTATCGCTACGGATGCTTCAAATAAGGGGAATCGTAAATTTTTCCCCATGGCGATTCGATATTTCGACGTAAATGGTAAACTCATAGTTAACATCAAGTTAAAACTAATACAAAAAAATGAAAAACTTTCTAATTTTGTTTTTCTTCTTCAAATATTACTTTTTTTACATAGAAAGTGTGAAAGACCGCATACTTGACTTCTACGAAGAACCTGACGAATCGTCTGAAAGTGTCACCAATTTAATCTTTCGTGTCCTCGAAAAGTATGATCTTCCATTGTCAAAGGTAGTTGCTTATTCAGCGGATAATGCGGCGGTGAATTATGGTAAAAAGTGTTCAGTATTCCAAAAACTTAATGAGCACTGCCCAAATTTAATCAAAGCTAATTGCAACTGCCATGTGTTGCACAATACTGCAAAACAGGGACTGAAAAAACTGAGTTTTGATGTGGAAGCTCTCATACTCAAAATATAGTGAATTTTCTGTCATCGCCAAAAAAGTTGAAACTTTAAAAAGCTTCTGTGAAACAGCCCAGCAAGATTACCAAAAAATTATAAGGCATATTCCAGTACGATGGTTAAGTTTGGATGCGGCTCACAGTGGGCTAGATTCTAAAAAAGTGGACAAAATTAAAAAAAAAATTGTTTTTAAATGCCCTTTTCTAGGAACTATCTTAAAGAGGAGGATCGCCTCCATGTTTTACCGAAAGATGGGGCGAGTAGCTTTAAAGCCTGCGGCTCCAAGGCATTCCGAAGTTAGGTACTTTCGACATATCTGCATTTGCGTGTCTTCGCCGCGAAAAACATTTCTTAACTAAATTACCAATAAGTTTGTATTTAAGTCTGTAATATTAATTCCGTTCAATGGAGGGTGATATTGAAGGTATGTAGAATATTTCTATGTATTTTGCCGTTATTAAATAATAATCCATGCTAATGTAAAAGAACGGTCAAAAACCACGAAAAAAATTTTTTTTTTAAAAACTTCATTGACCTTAAACTGTAAAAATAGTTTAACCCCCACTAACCCCCGGGATAGTTTTATGGTGGTTTCGTAGGAAATACTTTATGCAATGAGAATTCGAAAGATTTGGGTGCCAAGACTTGCCAATTCATATTTTATACCATGTTAAAATTGGTGAAAAAGTACTAAAAAAGTACCAAAATAAGGCCAATTTTAACTTCAAAATTGCTTATAACTTCAAAAGTAAAAACCGTAGCATTAAAATTATCCAGACATTATTCATAGGAAATACTTCAAGCTTTCCAATTTTGGAAAAAAAAGTATAGGTTAACTATGTATTTTTTGGAGAAAAACGTAGTTGAAGTTGAAATTTTAGTTAAAAAAACCAAACTTTTGACTTTGACAACTCATAACTCTGGAAGTTGGTAAGGTGGAACCGCCACTTTTACAGTTTTAGATAGGTAGGAGTATTCTGCGTATACTGATACCTTATTCATGAAAATAGGTTTTACGGTTACACAAATACAGGGTGATATGTAAAACTCTAACAAAAAAAACTTCAAAACGCCCTAGCGGCTAAACCGTTACGGATTCGTGATCAGCGATGTGAAAAACCGCTGAAACCTACATTTCGAATGTACGGGACAACTCATTATATTTTGTCCACTTTTTTCCTTATCTAGCCCACTATGCGGCTGTTGAACGTGTACTCAAGGAATGGGAACCGTTGAAAATGTATTTTTTCTACGCCTCTGTTAGAATACAGGCAATCTGATATTACTTTTAGTTACGGAATTAGCAGCATTCCACAACCCGTGTGGAATATTCATTCCATCACTTGTTATGGAATGACTACTAGTGGCGACATCTGTTTCTCGTAATCCAAGAATATGATTTATTAATTAAAGAAAAAAAAAGATTTATTAATTAAAGAAAAAAGGATTGTTTCAATAAATAAACAATCAATGATGTTCTGCTAGAATATTTTGGCTTTAAATAAACTATTCAATTATTAAATTGCAGAAAATAATAGCTTTTTTTATAAAATTTTGCGGCGGCCATCTATTAATAAATTATTAAATTACAAAATTGTTAACTCCCTACTAATATGTTATTTAGTGTTGCTGTGCCTTATACATTATATTTTTGACAGTAGCTTTACATTAGGTATGTTTTTATTTACAAAATATTAATAAAAACTAATTAGAGGCGTAGAAAAAGTATAGTCTGCAACGCGTTTTGAATGGCATATTCCGCACTAGTGGACCAAACTTCCACTTGTGCGGAATATGCATCATTCCAAACTTGTTACAGAATATACTATTCTGTCACAAGGTATGTTGATGAGAATTTTCGATTAGCTTCAGTTCGCAACTTAACTTCTACATTTTTAATGAGTTTATTGATAATTCTATTGGTTTTAATGTTTACTAAATGCATTATATTTTTTATAGGCGAAGATGAATGCGATAGAACCATATGGAATTTCATTTCCGACCAAGAAAATGAAGTCAGCTCAACTTTGACATCCAGGGAATGTTACATCTACTTCGTGCACCATTATTTACCTCTTTTCACGAAGACGATAAAACTTCTGGAGCAAAGCACATTAGAAGCTACTGATGTTTACAAAGTGATGTCAGATTTAAGATCCCAACTTTTAATGCGGTACCAAAAAGAATTGTTTGGTTTCATGGTAAATCAAGCTTTGCTACAGTTGGCGCCTTCTGAAATACGAAAATTCAAATCAGAAGCTTTGGAAGCATACGACCGAGCCATTCAATATTTGGACAATTCTTTCGATTTTGAGAATTCTATTTTCAAAAAAATAAGAGTTTTGGACTTGAAAAGCGAGGTACCAAAAATTGATGATATATTGTGTATTGCTTCAGAATTCGGAATTAAGATCAACGGTGATGACGTATTTGATGAGCTTTGTTTGCTTGAAACCGCGCTACCTGCATTGCTGGAAAGTAACACACAAAGTTCACAAAAATGACAGGCATTTTTGAAAGTTAATGGTGCACCAAATTTGAGAAAAATTGTTCAGACAACTTTTGCCATTCCAACTAGCAATGCTTATGTTGAACGAATTTTCAGTATTATGAACAATTTGTAGAATGATGATCGAAATCGTCTGTCAACCGAAATGGTTAAAGCTGAACTATGTGTACGCTTAAATTACTATACAACTTGCCATTCATTTTTCAAATTAATTAAATCCAATAATGTTACAGGCTACAAGATCTCAAGAAAAATATGATTTTATTCAAAACAAGTGTTAAATAGTGTTTAAATTCAAAGTTGTAAACATTTTAAATGTAGAAATGTAATATATATAAGGCCAAAGAGAAATTTTATGGTGTTTTATAATACTTATTATTTTATTAACAGCAAGTCATTTGAGTTCGCCGAGTGACCTTTTTGGGGGGGGGGGGCTGAGAGGCCGGCAATTCCATCCTATCGAGTTGGCAACCCCAAGTGTAATGTTTTTTTTATTTATTAGGCGTGTTTCTTTTTCCTGGTGTATACCTGCACCAGGGTACTCTGGAATAGATGGAAAATGAAACGCATTTTTTTATTTCAGCGCAGTTTATAACCTCAAAGTAATAATCAATTGCATAAAAATGATAGCTTCCATATTTTTTTAACTTACAATATTTCACTAATTTCATTGGACATATATAATTTTGTTTAACTTCTTCATTTCGCTTAGAATAATTTCGGTTTTATCAATGGGTTCGTTAACAACTTCAAAAAACGCGCCTAAAGATTGATATAACCGAAAACGTGAATAGCATAACCAGAAAATTTTGAAGGTTCCATCTGTTGCAAAAAAATCGTAACTACTCTAATCATCATAAGAGCAACATAAGAGCACCAGTGTAATTACTCCAGGAAAAAGAAACACGGCTATTGTTTGCATGTTACGCATCGTCTTTGTTTTGCTTTCATTGATCTGCAGTCCCTTCTTACGTGCCGCCCGATCAATCTGGTTCAAAACGTCCTGTACAGCTCTTGATGTTCTATCAATGTTATCAATGTCGTCTGCGAGTAGTTGCGTGGACTTGTGGAGGATTGTGTTCGCTACTGTCACCCCCGAATCTTGGATCACTTGCTCCAACGCGAGGTTGAAAAGGAGGCAGGCTAGACCCTCACCAAAGTCCCCTATAGATGTTGATTGGTCTGGTCAGAATTCCGTATATTTTTACTTGGCTTGTCACATTGGTCATGGTCAACCTACATAATTGTTACAGTTTATTGGATTTATTTGACTTTGAAGAATCTTTTGGCTAACCCCTATCACTAGGGACTTTCTACATTGATGAATTTAAGGTATGTACCAATTTTCAGCTCGAATTATGCCAAGTTTAAATGTCTCTTTTGACTAGACTATGATGGATATCGCTGAAACTAGGATGACGAAATGAAAGCATTTCCAATATTATGAGAGCCATCCCTTTTGTAAGGACTTATTGAAAGAAACTGTATGTAAGTTTATCAGAAGGTAAACAATTATAGGTGTTTACCGAAATTCTCCGAGCTTGTTTTCTAGGGTTGAAGAAAAATCAATAATGACTTAAAGGCTATACTTCTTAGTTTAATTTTTAAAACGTAATTAAGAAAACTTTCTTGTTTTCAAAACCCGTATATGTAATGATTCCACCTGTGAATATATCCAATATTAAGACAAATTTACAACTTACTAACTACAAAATTTAAATACTGTAAAATATTCGTCTAGTAAATTATCATAAAGTATCTCCCCTCCCCACAAGAGACTACTTAATTTAGCATGTAGCTAAATTTTCACCCCTAAAATATACTGCCATAACTTAAAGGGATTGTGTTAATATATACATATACTCGAACACGAAAATTTACAGAAGGAGCATTTTCAAATAACATATGGCACCATTTTTGAGCTGGAAACAAATTTATATCTCTCTACAAATATACGAGAATCAAGTTAACATGCTACTTGGAGAGTAAAATTAGCAAATTAATACGGGAAGAAATCACTCCCAGCAGAATAATTTGTTCAACTTGCTCCAAAGTGACAACAGTTTTGCCTCATTTCCTCATTTTTAATTAATCATCTTTTCTCGGAGATGTTTTACAAAACGACAAAGTACGAAGTATTATAGCGTCGCCAACAAGGGGTTCCGTTAGCCCAAACATAATTAATAATGAGACATCAAAGGGTTTCCTCCTAATTGTGATGTAATTTAAAGAGCGTTTCGTAAAACCCTTTTCTGGCGTGTATATATAGTTGTGTGTACAGAGGATCCTCAAATTAGTTTCGGAAAAGTCTTGAGATTACTGATGGATAGTAGATGTTCGTGTGTCCTGAATAAAGTATCCTCTACATCAAGGAATACATCAAAATTTCTCAAGATTTCCATCATATATGAATGCCATTTGGGAAAATTTCCATTATCTTTCTCTACTTACCCCAAAAATTTTGCCCGGTTGCTACAATTTTTTTTCTTCTATAAGACTGTGTGTGCGTGTGTATGTTGGCCGTATCTACGAGGAACTCACTTCTGAAACGTCTCCTTTGGGTGCTGCCGGCACCCTACAGCATTTTAGCCCCAGATTAAGCGAAATTTCGATAACAAACTTCTAAATTTTTTAAGACAACATGGAATCAATATTCACCCACACTCCCCACCATCGATGGAGCAACTTACCATTTTCCACCCCCAAACATGTTCCCTAAATAAGGAAATTACTTTTTTATGTGATTTCCTGATGCAGATGCCACTTCATGTTTTGATTTGTTACAAAAAAAAACCCGTAAACATGACCTCATGAAGGGGATGATTTCGCCCAATTTTACGTTACGTTTTGCAGGGGGCATGACGGAAAAGTTTCCCGGAACCGGATAAATTTTGGAACAGAATAAAATTTCAAATCGGTATGAGGTGATAACGTGTACACTCGTGTGTATATTTCCCCTGCCGAAACTGACATGTTTGCAAAGCTGACGATGGCAAAATTTTCTGGTCTCTAAATACTCCTCTAGTTTCGACATGGGGAGAATGAAAAAAAAACCCATTTCTAATATGGGCTGTAAAATACAGAGGTTACTCTGGTTCATAAAACTTGCCAAGGCTGCTGTATCCACCTACTATATAAGTTATATATCTCATCCCGCAACATGCACGTTATCGATCCCTCTTTTACCGCTTTCAGCGCCTTTGACGTCGTCGCCCGCCCCGCATCGCACGGAAGTTACTCAGCCAGTTTATGAGGTTGAATTTTACTGCTCTTTCGGTGCAATCAGGAACATCACACGTCGATGAAATCACTTATGCCGTGGCTAGGAAGGCGTTCGGAACCCATCAGGTATTCAGCTGTATGTTCCAGCTATATCACAAACCGGGTATGTTTTACGACTGGGATTCCTCCCTTGTGTGTAGCGGGTAGCCACGAAATCAATTCTTTGGCATTTTTGGTTAATTCTTCTCAATCGTTAGCCAAATTGTTTTACGCGGCTTTTGAGCTATTTTACCTTTTTTCAGGAGTTATGTATGTGCGGCGGTTCCTTAGACGAGATAGAATCTCATTATTTTTATAAGCAATTTTTGATGAGCATTTTTTATGTTTTATATATTTTCTCAGTATTTTTCGTGAATATAAATGCGTTTTGAGTGCCGTAATATCTGCTGGCTTATCTTGCATCAACTTCCTATGAGATTTTACGACCGATATCAAATCAGTATTATTTTGAAATTGTTCACTTAAGAGAAAAATATATAAACACATGTACATATGTACTAGCTGGCCCAGCAGACGTTGTTCTGCCATTTCCGCTAGGTGGCGCGATGAGTTTGATCTTGTTAAATTCTCTGTATACATAATAAAGTATGGGCAGAAGAAGGTGCTGGCGCGATTGGACTGAAAAATGGCCGCACCAATGGGTATCACTAAGCAACTATCTACTTGTGAGTGAGTGTTATTGCCAGTGCGGTCTACGTGGACATGTGTATAATCATAACCTTCTATATTTACTATTGTAATATAGAAGGTTATGGTATAATGCTTCGGTATATTGTCAGTGTTTGGTCGGGTCATGCCTCGACACGGTATAGGAATTGTTGCCAGGAACACTTGTCGGATCGTACACCTCGACAAGGCTCGGACAACATTCGACTGGTATTGGGAACTGGTCGGTATGTATTTTGTATGTGGTATGTATGTGTTCTGTGTGTGGTTTGACCGTGCCGGATCATACGCCTCGACACGGTCTAGGAACTGTTGTATGGAACATTGTTGGATCGTACACCTCGACAAGGCCGGGGCAATATTCCACCGGTATGTGGTAGTGGTTGTGAGCTTTCAAAGAGAGAATCAGCTCTCTTTGGTCTGGTGGTTGAATATTTATTTTGCTAAAGCTTTTTGAGAGAGAGATTATTAATAATGAATCGCGGTTCGTTACAGTACGTTTTCTGATTTTAACTATCTCTTGCTTAAAATCATCATTCGAAGTAATATTCGTCTACTTCCTATACACAAGCCCTAACATAAGTAATGGGGTTTGAGGCTTCGTATCAATATTCTTGTGCAATATTTTGATTTGCGCAATATTAATAACGGTCTGATATTGATTGCAATATTAATAACCGTGGGTGATATTGAAAGATCGGCAGGGGCGAAGAAGGAAATCGTCAATATTTTGCTCAATATTATTGCACAATATTATTGATAGTCTAAGGGCCACTTAACGAAGCCTCAACTTCGGCATTCGATGTCAGATTTCGGGATTTGTATCCCCCAATCTTGAGTGGGAAATCATTGTTGCCCACAAGAGGCCCTGATGTTGCAGGCCAAGCAGCTTATCTACTTGACCTTTTTCTTACCTCTCATTCAACGCGATACTCCATCAAAGTCAAATAACATCTTGGTATTTTGGAGACGTAAACCCTTTAATGCAACCACTGGTAGCAAACTTGTGGCCGTTGGTAACGCCCATCAAAAAAAATTTACTATGTTATACACCGCCTTCTTTATCTACAAAGGGAGGCGTTAATCGACAGGAAATCCAAGGCCGACTAAATAGCATCTCTGTTCACCTCGAATTCTTTTCCTCCCGACACTGCTATGCCTCTTCCTGTCCCTAAATTCTCCCTTCACTCAATGGACAGGGTTTTCTCGATGTATACAGGTGTTGCAAAGAGCTTATGTTAACAATGGCCTTGACAGTGTACCCCTATCGTCCTAAAGTTACGAGCATCAACTTTAGTTAAACCTCTGTGCAAAGTCTTTGCCCTATCGTACTACTCCGGAGTTTATACACACTCTTGGAAACTTACTCATGCTCAACCGATACCAAAAAAGTGACAATCTCTCCATCCTCTATTCTCTTCAAAACCATGTAGACAATTGTCAACAAAAGAAATGGATTACCTAGAGTCTGATCAAATCCTGCATCATAACCAGTACGGTACAGTATAGAGTTCTTTAAGGTGAGCTATTGGCATTGACTCATTCAGAAGGACTGGATCAAGAGTTTTCTTTACGGCTGGCGGTTTAATCAAGGTAGAATTGGATGGCGCCAAATCTTATTCCCACACCATCTCTGCCTGTGTCCGCCAGCGGTAAATTTTCTTACCCGCTCTTCTTGTAATCTTCATAAATAAACTACTCTCGGTCCCTTCCAATTCACTTCACATCTTCACTGGTGACAGTACTCTGCCAAATCGTATATCGTACTCATTTTTGAAAAATTTAAATTTTTTAGTGTTTTCAAAGGCCTAAAATGGGCATTTAAAATAAAGTAACGACGTATTGCGTATGCTCACAAGAAAGTACATAAAAAAACCTACAATTTAAAAAAAAAATTTTACTGTACGATGATTTGGCATAAAATGGCGGCAATTTTAAATTTTTTTCGCAAACTGCCAATTGTTGCCGTAAAAAGCTAATTTTTTTTTTAAATTTCAACCACGTATTTATGGCATCAAAGTACATCTTTTCTCTAATTTTTATCAAAATCCGACTATTTTCCCGTTATTTATTGCATTTTTTGTAAAATGAAACAAAATTTCATACATTTTGGTTTTTTGAGGTTAGGGTTCATTTTTAAAGTATTCATACCGAATCAGTTCGATAGTCTTATCATTCACGAGTATTTTCCAATTTTTTTATTGTTCTACGACCAACAGAACTAGAGAAATTAAAAAAATAGTGTAGCAATGCACTCAAAATGCATCAAAAATTGACATTTATGCAATTTTCTCGTGCAGCACAGGACCGATTTTGCAGAAATTTTTTTTTCGCTTTATCTTAACATATGTAAAGAAAAAAAACAAAAAAATTCAACTTCCCAACTACATCATAACTTCGCTTTTTTTTGTTTAATTTCCCTCTACTATTTATTTATAGTATTGTGAAATATAAAAATTTGTTAGAACAACTATTTCACGTTAACTAAAATTTCTACAGTAACATTATCAGAATAGTGGGGCCCCTCTTTAAACCCAAGACGTAAAATAGCAAAAAAATCAAACACAAAACGAAGTTCTCTTCTGTAAAACATTCTCTACAACACAACAGAAAAAAAATTCTCCTCTGAAAAAAATTCTCGTTAGATTTCTTGGAAAAATGTTGAAAGTGGCACAACTAGAATATTATTATAGATAGGTTTTTCAGTGTAGGAAAATTACAATATTTCTCAATGTTATGTAATGAGTCGTCAATTTTATCTTTTGGAAAAAAACTATAGATTAATTACGTATTTTTTGGACAAAAAGGAGTTGGTTTTTTGTAAAAAAAAATAAAATTTCAACTATGGCGACTCATTACTTCAAAAGTTGGTACGATAGAACCATCGTTTTTACCATCATAGATAGGTGGAGGAATTCTGCGTTCATTGGTGAAATATAAAAATTTGTTAGAACAACTATTTCACGTTAACTAAGATTTCTACAGTAACATTAACAGAATAGGTTTTTCAGTGCAACATCTTTTTATCCCTGTCAGTGGATGGTGTAGAACTAATGACTGATTTCTTAAGAGGTGAAAATGCTGTAATATACAAATCCTACATTCGACTTCTTCTCGAATACAGGTCGAAAAGTTGGAGCTTTGAAAGGATGCCGTTTGCTCCACGATCGACCCTTTGGACCACCGTAGAAATGTATCAGCCATGACTGATGATTCACTCGGCTTATTCACGCTGCTTTCAGCCCTCTTTTCGCGCCTTACACTTTCTGCATTTCCGCCTAACTCGTACAATATCCAAGACTTCAACCGCAAGATTCATCGTCAACTGCTTTAACATCCTTCTGACCCTGTTGCTGTTTCTTGTCTCCTCTCTTCCAGTCACTTCTGATCCATCGGTCGCTTAAAATTTAAGAAGCCCGATTACCATCGCAAACGTCCATCGTTCATTACCACTCTGTTTGTCAGACCTTCGCCAATTCACTCGCCCCACCTGTCACTGGTCCTATTACTACACTTATCCCGTACTTTTAACAGCCCTTTTACCTCAGAATTTTAGATCAGACCACTTGAAAGATGTTAGTAGATTCCAAATCTTTTGTTGCTTTGTCTTGTCGCACTAAACAACGAATTCTTCGTTACCGCGCGACAATGACAGAGAACGTGAGGGCAGAATAAAACTGGAATGCTCTCCGAAGGCCGGTTCAGGAACGATGAAAGAAGGCCTGGAGCCCTCTCTGGCCAAGGTGTACTCCATTTGAGTCCAGTGGCAATTCCAAACAAATTTGAACTTGGTCTCATAAATTTGCCGCTGATTCCCGCTTGGCTAAATAAAAAAAATACCACTATCTCTGCTTGAAGGTCATTATCCAGTCCAGTTGAGTCACAAATTAAGGACGGTTGCTGATCCGTCATTTTGCCTTTAGAGAAGTTAGTCGGTACCACTGTCATAACAGTGCCAATACATTTGTCCCGGTTTCCTTTTCCTTTCCTAGGATACCTGTTCAAGTGTGGAGTCTTCTGGCCGCTGCCCTCACAGCAATGCACCAAATGATCCTGGGCATGATTGTTCGCCTGATCTGTTTGGAAACTCTGCTGCTCCGGGAAATTATATTGGGGACCATAAAGGGTGCCATTAGCATACTCAATAGACCGTTTTTCGTTCAATTGCATAGATCAAGCAGCACTGGAGGTTGTTTGTACTTAGTTGAGGGACTGCTCGGTAAAACGTCACCCGCGCTTGGAATGGTCGATTACGAATACATTCATATCTGTAAGAGGAGACGTGGATAACTCTGTAACGGAAGAATTTTTAGATTTTTGTGCCTGTAGCGGTAGCGTGCGTGCCTGTAGCGGTAGCGTGCGTGCCTGTGTGGCAGGGGTACTTTTAAATTGTTATAATCGTGCCATAATAGTGCCGGACTTGGCTTGCGCGTGAGTATATCAACTAATTATTTTTACACTGGAAGCTGGGACGGTGTCAGTAATAATGAAATAAACCTTATTGAAATACTATATGTAAATGAATTTAATTGTATATAAATTACTAGCAAAAACCCGCGTGTGTTGCAACGCCTTTTAATAAAAAAACTTATGTGGAAACAGTCCGGGATAGGAAAAACGAATAATGAAAACAATAACAACTCTGCAAAACATAATTTTGGGCACATAACTCGACTATAGAATTATCTCTCACCGTCAGTACTTCCGAAATCCTATAACATCCAAGAGTTCAAGCGCAGGGTTAATCCCCACCTTCTTCAACCCCCCCGAAACAACATAACCCTTAACCTATTCCCACCTTTCTAAGCTCCCGGCTAGACATTGCACCATGACGTGCAAACGAGATAACGGAGTGGTAGTACAAAGGGTAATTCCTGAGCTTGGCACTGCCACATAAAAAAAAATAAAAAAAAGTAGAGTTACTTATAAAAAACGTGTTACAACTTTTTTAAAATGCGATGTTGAGCGCCACCTATCGGAATAATTTTGTGCTACATGCACAACAATCATATTCAGAATAGGTGTCTCACCCTGTGCAGAACTTGCCCCATGGCGCCCTCAACATTTTGTT
This sequence comes from Thereva nobilitata, assembly GCA_963855945.1. Taxonomy (NCBI): domain Eukaryota; kingdom Metazoa; phylum Arthropoda; class Insecta; order Diptera; family Therevidae; genus Thereva; species Thereva nobilitata. Next base: position 49,491,434 of record OY979694.1, on the reverse strand, counting down.
CCCCCTTGTTCATTGTGTTCGATATATTCTCTGTTTAAATTTTCATCAGACCCAGCGATCATTTGCGGAGATGGCAAACCATAATCTTCACAGTATTTCCGCAAATTGAAAGAACAATATCTCGCCGTGACGTCATTTCATTCGGGGTCCTTCGATTATCGAGTCATGTTTTCGGTCTGACCCGATAGTCGGATAATAGTGAAAAGTAGGCTAAACCCCTAAGAAGATTCTGAATCATCCCATGAAAGTCCTAAAATCGGATTAACCGGTCCGAGCTTTGAGGTTTACAAATGGAATGATAAAAAAAGTTTCCACTCGCTTTTCTCCGACTACTGGATCAAGTTTTCCGTTCGAATCAATAGTGCCCAACATGCCCAAGAAAATACTGAATCTTCCCGTGAAAATCCCATCGCAATCGGATTAGTCGTTGTTGGTACGTAGATAGGTAGGCTGTTTCTATATACTGGCTGGAGCAATAAAAACTTTATATTCAAAATTATTTTTTACTTTTTAGTTCATTTTAAAATAAAAGCGTCTTTTTTAGTTTTTTTAACTATATTTTTTATTTTCTACTTTTTAGTCTATTATGTCTTTCACCATTTTGTACGCTACTTCTACTTGTCTTACCCTTTCATTTGATATCCATGTGGGGGGTCGGGGAACACAATTCGGCCGCCCTCTTGGAACTCCCATCTTGATGTTTTTTAAAATGGTCGGATTGCGTTGTCACGCGAACTATGCATATGTGCAAAATTAGAGTTGATCGGTTATATGGAAGTGGGTAAAGATCAAGTTGCAAGGTTCAAGTTTTCGGTCTAATCCGGTAGTCGAACACGATAGTCGGGCCCGATAATCGGATCCGATAGTCGGATCTGAGTAAAAAAAATAGCCTAAAACATGCCCAAGAAAATACTGAATCTTCCAGTGTAAGTCCCATCGCAATCGGATTAGCCGTTCCGAGATTAGCCCGGACGAACAGACAGACATACAGACACACAGCCAGACAAGAATTTTAAAAATACTTGATTTTGTTGTAATATCAAGTAAATAACCATATGAACTTAGAAAATGACAATTATTTTGAAATCCCAGACCGACACTTTAATTATATTTATATAGATAGCCACCATAAAAATGTAGATGTCTCGGCAAACTCTATCCGTACAAAAACAGCCATTGCAGTACAGTAAGCTCTCCTGACTCAATCTCGATCTTACTCCCCAGTCATCAGGCTAGTTTATTCGACTCCACATCACAGGTCGCCGGCGGAGTCAGCCACAAATGAGGTCATGGACCTTGCGCAGGAGAGGCCCCGAAACAAAAATAATGACTTTTCTATTGTTTTTTGTAATATCAGGGGCCTCCTTGCGAACTTCTTCCCTGTAATGTGCCATCTCCATATCCATGCCCCGGCCATTCTCGCACTAAGTGAAACTCAAGTCACCGATACTGATCTCGATCGATTTCAAGTGACTGGGTATACCTTAGTGCACAATTTCTCCAACCATAGGGGAGTCGCCATGTATATTAGGAACGACGTGGCTTTCCAGATGGTGTACAATAGTACATCTTCTGAATTTAATCATGTATGGATTAAAATAATTCTTCGTAGCCACGTCATATTCTTCTGTTTTCTATACAGAAGTCCTAATATAAGTAATGAAGCCTCGACGTTAGCCTTCGACGCTATCTCCGAACGAATCTCCGGATTTTTATTTTCCCACCCGGAGTGTGAAATCATTGTTGCGGGTGATTTCAACGTCCACAATGAAGAGTGGCTAAATTACTCAAATGGCACCAGTGTTTCTGGCAAAGACGCAGAGATCTTTGCAGACTTAAATAATTTGCACCAATTAGTGAACTGTGCGACTCGAGTTCCGGACGTTGAAGGTCACGGAGCCCATCTCCTTGACCTGTTTCTTACAACTCATCCAACTCGATACTCCGTCGAGGTTAGCTCACCCCTTGGCAACTCGGATTACAAACTAATCAGCGCCAATTTCCCATATCCATCTTCTACTCCAACCGGAGCAGTTCCCAAAAGAACTGTCTGGCACTATGGGAAAGCCAACTGGTTGAGACTTATTCGCTTTTTCCAAGCCACTGACTGGAATTTGTGTTTCCGCGCTGCCAGTGCGAACTATGCCGCGCTCTGTATTACTAAAATAATACGGGCAGGAATGTGTTTGTTTATTCCTCATTCTACCAAATCTATTAAGCCTAGGCCAAATAGATGGTTTAATAGGGAGTGCATGAACGCAATTAAAGCTAAGGAAGCCGCATATAGAGCGTACACCTGTTCCCCAAACGAGTCACTTCGGCGTGAGTATATCAAATCGAGAAACTCCTGTAATTCCACCATCAGGAAGATCAAATCAGCACTTGATGAGAAGTTGAGAAGTAAAATCCTCAACACGCGCGTAGGCAGCAAAAACTTCTGGTCCTTGGTAGCCTCCATCAAGAAGAATTTTACCTCTTCCTCAACCCCTCCATTTATTAATGGGAGAGAGGTGATAACAGAAAGCAAACTCAAGGCCGATTTATTAGCATCTCTGTTCGCCTCAAATTCTTCTTTACCTGAAACTGATACGCCACCCCCGGTTCTCGAGCGCAACGCCCATTCAATGGATGGAATTTTTTTCATAACTCGAGAGGTGTATAAATGTCTCAAAGAACTCGACGTCAATAAATCCACTGGCCCTGACAATATTCCCCCTATGGTACTCAAGAAATGTGCCTCACCTTTGGCTAAACCCTGCGAAAACTTTTTGCCCTGTCTTACTTCTCCGGAGTGTATCCCGACTGTTGGAAACTAGCTCATGTTCAGCCCATTCCGAAAAAAGGTGAAGCCAGCGACCCTTTAAACTACCGCCCAATAGCAATTACTTCTGTTCTCTCCAAAATCATGGAGACAATAATCAACCGAAAGCTGATGAAATATCTAGAATCTAACCAAATTATACACGACAGGCAGTACGGCTTTAGACCTAAAAGATCTACTGGCGATCTTCTTGTGAGCCTGACTGAGGATCTCAACCAAAGCATCCATCGCTTTGGTGAGTCTGGTCTGGTTGCTCTGGATAGTTCCAAGGCTTTCGATAGAGTATGGCGTCCCGCTCTGCTGTCTAAACTCCAAGCTATTGGTATCGACTCAGTTCTAAGGAACTGGATTGAGAGCTTCCTTTCTGGCCGTTCCATCAAGGTAGTGTTGGATGGCGTAGAATCTGACCCTCATTCCATCTCGGCCGGCGTCCCCCAAGGCTCGATCCTCTCTCCTGCTCTCTTTCTTATATTCATTAACGACCTGCTCTCAATCCCCTCCAACGTTACTCCTACGCCTTTGACAATATAAGACAAGCACGTGCCAGACCTTGTCTCCAGACCAGAATTCATTCTTGCTTGGGGCCTCAAGAATCGCGTCGAATTCAACGCAACCAAAACAAAGTACTGCCTTTTCTCTACAAAAACTTGTACAGACCGTCCCTCTATCTCAGTGGGCGAAAAGAATGTAATGGCTGATCCATCTCTTAACATCCTAGGCGTAACCTTATCTTCGAATCTGCGATGGAATAATCACATATTCCAAATCGCCAAACAAGCTTACCAATGCCTGGGATTCCTCAAGAGATGCAAGTTCCTCCTTCAGCCATCTGCTCTGGCTACAATCTACAAGTCCTACATTCGGCACCGCCTTGAATACAACTCGTACATTTGGGCGGGCGCCCCAAAAACCATCTTGGCTTGGCTGGACAAGGTGCAAAACCGCGCCATTAAACTCATTGGCGATAGGACCATTTGCTCCTCTATCGACTCTTTAAGCCACCGTAGGAATGTAGCAGCCCTCAGCAAGTTTTACCGCTACTACTATAGCGACTGCTCCACTGAAATCAGAAACCTCATGCCTACACGGCAACTTTTTTCCCGCAACACAAGACTAGCCAACTCGGCTCACCCCCACACCCTTCAGCCCCCCTCTTCGCGCACATTACGTTTTAGAAGTTCGTTTATAAATAGAACAACTCGATTGTGGAATTGTCTTCCGCAGTCGATATTTCCGAACTCATATAACACCTCAGAGTTCAAACGCAAGGTCCACCGACATCTACTCACGCACCCTCCAGACCTCTAACCTATCCTTTCTTTCTCTATCCTTCACATCAAGCTTACTACTAGACATTGCACCATGACTTGAACGACATGACGGACTAGTAGTACAAAGGGTGATTCCTGAGCTTGACGTTTTCACATAAAAAAAAAGGTCAGTCATTGTACTCTTTTTGCCAATCCACTTTGCTGCACAGATTCTGTGTTATTTTAATCAAACTCCGCTTTGGTTATTGTTCAACATCTTTATTGCTACGGTGTACAATTGCAACTGCTTATTTCTAATCCTAGTTGTACTCTAGAATGCAAGGTTAAAGCATGCAGTGTTACCAGTGCATACTTGTATTCATTTCTTATTTTCTATATACTACATCTCCCTCTTTACTTTACTATAGTAAACAATGGTAGTGTGACTACTATATATTTCAAATTTCAATTTCTACAATGTTATTCTTGTTTCTAATAATTCATTTGTACATTCGTTACTTCAATTGTTACTAGTCTACCTTAGGATACCTTATAAATACTTTTATGTCTATTCTATTATCTCTATTAATTCAACTATGATTTCAAGAATTGTCCAGCATGCTGTAGGCAACGTTAAGTTATATTTATTTTACAATTTATACGGTTATTGTTTATATGTCCCGGTGTCGTACGTAAATCGAGTTTCTTCGAAGTAGTGTTCCGTCGTGTTTTTCTACCCAATACGAACGGGGACTGTCATGTATTGCCTTTATCTTCCCCTTTTTACAGGTTGAACTCTCTTTTAGCCATACATTTTCATTTTTAGAAAACTTGCACCCTTTCCTGCAACCTTTATTATAATAAAATTCATTTCTTTTGTTATTTCTATCTACTACTTTCCTAGCTTCTGTTGCTATTCGCTTTTTAAAAAGTTCTTCTTTTCCTGGTAGTAAAGTTCTTTGTCTTCGGCCCATAAGTATTTCAGCTGGGGATTTATTGGTATTTTTTAAGGGGGTGTTTCGATATTCGAGTAAGGTAAGCCATAGTTCTTCTTTAGATTCCTTACTTTTTGCAATTAATCGCTTAGCTGTCTGTACTGATCGCTCAGCCAACCCATTTGACTGTGGGTATCGGGGACTAGAGGTTACAATATCTATATCAAATGTTCTTCCGAAATTTCTGAACTCGAATGAACCAAAGGGATTGTTATCAGCAACAATTGTCTTGGGTATTCCGTGTACTGAGAACAATGTTTTTAATTTCGTTATTATTTCTCTCGCTGTTTTACTTTTCAGTGGTATTATCTCTAAATACTTTGATAAGTAATCAGTAACTACTAGGTAGTTTTGTTTACTTAATTCAAATATATCCATGCTAATTTTGTTAAATGGTATCTCTGGAACTTCATGTGACATATAAGGCTCTTTAATATTGTTATTTCTAAATTTCTGGCAAATCTCACATTTCGCTACACACTTCTCTATTTCTTCATTAATCCCTGGCCAGTAAAATAATGCTCTGGCCCTGCTTTTAGTTTTTTCAATCCCTTGGTGGGATTTATGAACTATCGCTAACATTTCCTTTCGGAGAGCCGTAGGTATTATTACTCTTTCGTTTAAAAATACTACTCCTTTATCTAAAGTTAAATTACCTTTCAATTTCCAATAGAATTTAAGTTCTTCAGAAAGTTTTGCTTTCGTATTCGGCCATCCTTCTTGTATCGTCTCTTTTAATTTCTTCAAGACTTCATCACTATCGGTTGCCCTTTTGAAAGATTCCATTCTTTCATTACTAATGTTTAGAGAATGCACTACACAATCAATGTCTTCTATTTCAGGGGTGCACTCGTCTTCATCATAATATCTTGATAGCAAGTCAGCTATCAACAATGATTTTCCAGGTTCATGTTTTAACGTAAGCTGATATTTAAATAATCTTACCAGCATTCTTTGTAAGCGTGGGCTTGGTATGGTTGCAATTTCTTTTTTATTTAGCCATATCAGCGGCTTATGATCCGTAATTACCTTTATTTCCTTTCCATAGATGAATAAATGAAATTTTTTGCATGCAAACACTATGGCTAGTAATTCTTTTTCAATTTGCGAATATCTAATTTCAGGCTCTGATAAACTTCTTGATGCAAAGAAAATTGGCCTGTTTTCCTGCATGAGGCACGCTCCCAACCCGAATTTTGATGCGTCGCATTGGATAATTATCGGTTTATTTGGTTCAAAATTTTTTAAGGACGGAGCCTCTATTATTAGCTTTTTTATTTTGTTCAGACAATTATCATGGACTGTCTCCCATTTAAAATGCGTATTTTTCTTTAATAGTTCCCGCAAAGGCTGCGATGTATGGGCTAAATTGGGAATGTATGCGCGCACGTAGTTGATCATTCCCAAGAGCTTTTGGAGATCCTTTTTGTCCTTTGGTTGTTTCATTTTCTCAATACCCTTTATCCTTTCTGGGTCATGCCTAATACCATTTTGCGAGATTATGTGACCCAGATATTTCACTTCTGGTACCTTATATTGTAATTTTTCCTTGTTAGGGGGCGTCCATAAATTAGGTGAGGTGTTTAGGGGGGGGGAGGGGGTCGAGCCGAATCTCACCAAATCTCACGTGGGGGAGGGGGAGGGTCTCCGCAAATCTCACGTAATTTTTTCCGCAAGAAACAGTGTAAAATCGCGAGAAAACTGGGTTAAATTAATAGTACAGGTAAATTAAGCCGAAAAAAGCGATATAGCGGAAATAATTAGGTACAGACTGAAAATTGGCAGAGAGCTTCTTTTTAGGCTTCTTAATAAGGGGTTATAAAGTCTACCGATTTTCTACCCCGAAAAGCCCACTTTTTAGGGGGTTTTAGCCCTCAAAATGGGTATATTTTTCGATTTTTCTGTAATTTTTTTGCAATATTTGTTAATATCTTTTTGTTTTTTTCAATTTTAAGTACAATATCTGTAAATGAGAAAATCTTTAAAATCGTCTTTTTGGACCGCACTTAGATTTCATTCACGAAAATCTTGGTGCAGTATCAGATGAACATGGTGAAAGCTTTTATCAATACATATTGCAAATAGAGAAGGAATAATGAATCCATTACATAAAAAGTATACGTGATACTATTACTATATTTCGACTCAATAGCAATTGGGTATAAAAATTTTGCACTGCCGTTTACACTGTATTTGTTCACTGTTTTAAATACCATTCGACTGGAACATCCAAAAAAAAGTAAAGAAAATAATTTAAATATCTGGGAATGAAGAGTGTATGACGAGTTGAAAAATTCTTATCATTTTAAACAATGGTCTGGGAAAAACTGCGAAAGTATATACGAGCATTTTTGGACAGACTGCGACCCTACGATGAACTAGCGTGGGGGTCTAAGCTTAAACAAAACAAAAAGGCCTAGAAGCCCAATTGATGAACCTGGAACCTAATGCCCTCCTAAGTATCTCAAGTGCATAACGTATCATAATGTAATCCTACTGCAATCATAGAGATTATATTAAGAATCGGCTCTTTTCACATCAGTAAGAACACATGCTATCTGCGGTGCATTGTCACTACAAAAAACAGACATTTGCACCAGGCGACATAATTAGTTATCTAAGCATCTTACAGGACTCGAATTTTGAATCGACGACCATCTGCTCTGACATACCTACTAGAGGCCAAGATAGATTTTGAAAACATTTTGTTATCATTATCGAGAGTTGTGAAGAATGGAAGTCTAACAGATCCGCAATTCTTGAATCTGTATCCTGATGTACAGGCGGCTCAAACGTCAATTTGAGAAGCTGGCTGTGACTTCAGACTCCGCTTTTCTAAGGCGATACGAAAGTAGGAAGCAAACGGAAGCTGGTAGCGATGCCTGATAAATCTTCGAAAAGAAATTATTTTCAGCCAACCAACTTCATTTATTAACTTAATTTGACATTTTGATGCGAACAATAAATTGTTTCAAGAATATTTAAAGAGTTTTTAGAATATTTTAAAACAAACAAATAAATGTAGCGCATGCGGCAATGGCTTTACTCGCGGACTGAAATCCGATAACAGGTGGACAAATTTAATTCGAATTCGCATTGGTGGAGGATACCATTTTCTTATTTCCGAATTTCATGACTTTCGAATCGCATTCCAGGATAACCCCCCGGGTCATTCAGTCACAGGTTTTTTACCCAAAGATGCTTCGAAGTTTGTATATCTCCAGAGTCATAAATGGCTCTACCATTACTATTCAAACAGTCAAGTCGTTACTCTCTAAAAACGAATCAGTGGATGCCAAAGTCAACCTTCGTATCTCAATATATTGTAAAATTCTAAATTTTTTTTATATTCCATATGCTTGCTCTACAAATACACGAGTTGAGCTCAAACTAGAATTGAAATTTTTCGAAATTTTTCTTAAGAAATCATTATCCCTGTAAGGCACCATGAGGTTGGTTTCCAAAGGATAGGCAGAATCACCTGCTAAAGGGTAATCCACAGGTATTGTAGTTTATATTGGGTGCATGCCGAGTTGGTGCTGTTATGATTTTGTGGTACTGTTCTTCAACACAAATTATGTTTTTTTAAATAAATCCAACGCAATCAAGCACAGATTAAGGTATTTACACTAAAAATACGCATAATAGTGTATATCCTACAATTTTTTTAAAATTTTAAAAATCTCACGTGAGATTGAGGGGGGGGAGGGGGTCGAGCCAAATCTCACGACATCTCACCAAGGGGGGAGGGGGGGTCGAAAAATCGCCAAAATCACCTCACGTAATTTATGGACGCCCCCTTAAAACGAATTCCTAGACTTCTAGCCCTGTCCATCACTTGTTTTAATATGGCATCATGCTCGCTTTCTGTTTTTGCCGCAATTAAAATATCATCCAAATAAATTATTACACCCGCAATGTCTTTGAAATTTCTTTCATTGTACATTTGGAAAATTTCCGGTGCTGTCTTTATCCCAAACGGTAGGCGCTTAAAGCTATAGCATCCAAAAGGTGTGCTAAAAGTGCACAGTTCACTCGATTTCTTATCAAGTGCCACTTGCCAGTACCCGTCCTTCAGATCAAGTACTGTAAATATTAGTTTATCAGCTAGTTGCTGCGTAATTTCCTCAAATGTAGGCAGGGGGTATTTCAATGGTTTTAACGCTTTATTTAATTCCCTCGGATCTATACAAAGTCGGAGTTTTTTGTTCGGTTTTTCGACTATCACTAAATTCGAGACCCATTCAACTGGCTCATTACATTTCTCGATTATTCCTCTATTCACCAGTTTTTCTAACTCTTCCACAACGGCTTTTTTTAATGTTAGTGGGATACGTCTAGAAGCGCGTACAACAGGGGTAGCGTTCTCATTAATTTGTAAATTAAGATTATCTTCGAATTTTCCTAGTCCTCCAAATACATCCGTATAATCACGCAATACCGCTTCTTTTGTCATGAACGTGTTCACGATGTTAACTCGTTTAATTAAATTGAAGTCTTCACACGATTCTAACCCTAAAATTGGTTCCGCCCTCTCTTTTGTAACAATAAATTCAACTACTTTTGACGTATTTCTCACAGTGCATTCAAACTTTGCACAGCCTGCAACTTTTAACTCCTTCTCCCCATAACCTAGTAAATTTACTCCCGAATTCTTTAATTGCAATGGCTTCATTGTTCTATAAATTTCAAAAGGCAATACATTCACTTCCGCGCCCGAATCAAGTTTAACTTTGACCAATTTTTTATTTATTTTTATCATTTCATACCACGATTTTTTTTTCTTTAACATGCTATCCGTTATCTCATTTACAAACATTTCATCGTCACTACTTTTATAATTTGTATTTAATTTTAATTCACGCACCTGTTTTGACTGCCTCGATTTGCATACGACAGCGAAGTGGTTCTTACCGTAACATCTGTTGCAAGTTTGGTTGTATGCTGGACATTTCTTTTTCTCATGAGTTTGCCCACAGTATTTGCAATTTTTTAACTTCTCCCTAGAGCTATAATTATTCTTATTCCTATTGACATCATTTTTTTGTAACCTAAAATTAATTTCATTTTTTCTATTAGTATATGATACATCTTTTTTCTTATTTGGAACGTTAGTTACCATGTTTACTGATGATCCACTTCCTCGCAGATGTTCTGTTTGTAATTTAGTCACCTCCGCCGCGCGTGCTATTTCAATTGCTTTCTCCAGAGTTAATTCCGTTGTTTCCAGTAATTTCTTTTGTAGATGTTTGTCTGCTGTCCCCATGACGATGCGATCCCGCAGCATGCGGTGTTCCTGTTCACCGTATCCACAATTCCTGATAATTTTCTTCAGGTCCATTAAAAAACTGTTGAAAGGTTCTCCTTCTTCCTGATTCCGTTTGTTGAACAAGAAACTTTCATAAGTTTCATTTCTTTTTGGTTTACAGAAATCCTCGAACGATTTTACTACTTCCTTGTAGTTTTTCCTTTGTTCGCTGGTCAGGTTGAACGAATTAAATACTTCAACCCCTTCTGGCCCAATAGCATTAAGAAAAACCGCTATTTTCACTGCTTCTGCTTTTTTATCAAGTTCTGCTGCCGTGCAGAATATCTCGAAGTTTTGCCAAAAGGTTCTCCAATTTTCGGATAGGTTAGTACCTTCCAAATTTAATTTATCCACTTTTCGGATATACTCCATCGCACTTTTTACGTAAGTCGTTATATATTTGACTGTCTTTGGGGGTCTTCCACGTGGTTTCATTACCTTAGGTAAATGATCCTCAGCCTTGGAAGCTCTTCCCATTTAACACTAACCACGAGTCTTTAACTTTTTTATTATTTTCAATTTTCAATTTAATTTCAATTTTAAATACACGGGATCACAACTTATCACTTTTTTCTCAGTTCTTTTCATTTCGACTGCGCCATGTGTTATTTTAATCAAACTCCGCTTTGGTTATTGTTCAACATCTTTATTGCTACGGTGTACAATTGCAACTGCTTATTTCTAATCCTAGTTGTACTCTAGAATGCAAGGTTAAAGCATGCAGTGTTACCAGTGCATACTTGTATTCATTTCTTATTTTCTATATACTACAGATTCCTCCAGCTCCAATCAGTATATCCGAACTAATTCATATCATAAAAAAGTAACGTAACGTTTATTGCTATTTCTGTTAGCGTGCCCCAGACACTTTTCAACCTATGACCTAATAACTAATTCGACAAAATATTGCACCATTGCATTGCCAATATCATAACCAACAATTTAAAAGGTGTCAACTAATTTTATCTTCAACATAAAAATCAGATTCCATGTCATGTGTTGATATGGAATTTGAACTCCCACCCTTGGATACACTGCTAAGCTACTGACTGAGGCTGAAAAGACGATTCTTTCATGTAAATAGTAAATATACAATGTGCAAATATTAAATGTTTCTTTTCTATATTATAAAATTTAGAAAATAAAAATCAAAAGGTCTTCATATAAAAATTACGTCAACCTAAAATATAATCTGCTTCAGGCTCTAAACGTACACCTGCTTAAGTAGCTTCAAGTACATATTTTCTAAATAACTTGGTCACATTCACCCACGTATGTTTTTCAAGTACTCGCATGGTAAATTTAAAAAATTACAAGGAAATGCTTTTTTCTCAAAAAAAAATACTTTTAAAACATGCCTGAAAATAAATGTTACTAAATTGGGCCACCCACACACATTCTATTATTATCAGACTGAAATATGTAGGATTCTTTAAGAAATCTTCCCGATTTGTTTTCTTCACAAGAATCAGCGGAAAAATATATTTTTTTCTCACAGCGTAATTTTAAAGTATGTATAGTAAACAAGTAAGGATTTTATTTTAACACTGCAGTGTAAAATCCTTTCCTTTTTTTGAGAGCGAATAGATAAAAAAGATATCCTAAAACAACTATCCTAGATATCAAAAACAAAATATTCATCAAAATCAAATAAAATGACCAATCAGCCAAAGACGTATCCTCCTCTACAAACACAAAAGATTATTCTCGAAAAACAAACAAAAATTGCTTCGGGGCCAGCGAGAATGTTTGCTTACTCAAATTAATAATCAATTTTCTCGTCAATCAATTTCAGCATTTTTTTTCTCGGCACACCCTGGAGCCCTTATCGTCATAAAGCAGGAGTGAAATAAATGCAAGGACGAAGTAATGCCAGACTTCCTTTTTAGCCCGCTTACCACTTTATTTCGCACAACAATAAGTCATCGGAAGAAATGTGACAAAAAATCGGCTGTTCGCCAACTACCAGTTCCCCATATTCCCCTGGAGGCCATAAAATTTTTATGCGAATTTTGTTATCCTTATCGCAAAAACAGCAAACTCGATAAAAACAGGAGAAGCTGCTAGAAGCTTTTCGTTCTTTCTGATTTGTTTTCCGACACACGACATACCGAGAGTGAAACTGGCAGCCATCAGAGCTCCGTTTGCACTTCGCATGCTGTGAAGGATCAAAATTTACAGCCAGGACGAAAACTGAAAATTTGTGTAATCTTTCTTGTATTTGAGCAACCAATTTGAATATTGAGCAGTCGATATCATACGGGAATAACTCCGATGACATTGCTCTGATATATGGACTTATGCTAATGGAATAGAGATTTATATCCTGCCGGGTTTAACCCTTACGCTTACGGCAAGGTACTCGTCCCTCACATCATAACGTTCAAGGATGAAAAATGATGAAAAGGCATTCAACTGTAAGTAATATTAACAACAAGCTTGGATTTCTTTTAGATTAATGATTCGATTTGTTTCCGGGAGGAAGATTTAAATGCCATCGGGTCAAGTGTGTGTATGACATGGGAGATGTCGAATCTTTTACAAAAATTGGTTTCGACTTTTATTGTAGATTGTCTTCTGATAGGAAATCCTGCATATTATCATTTGGATTCTCAACATTTTTTTCAGTCTAAAGGCCGGTCCACATGCTACGTTTTGCACAACCTTTTGTCTGCGCAGTTCCACACGTTGCAGATAAAACGTTGCGTGTGGATCGGAAAACTTCGCAGTTTTGAGTCCGGCGGGAAGACGGTGCAGTTGCAGCGATAACTGAGCCAATGAGCTTTAAAATCCATGATCTGTGCGGACAAGTCGGTGCATGTGGACGCTTGCTCCGTTTTCCGATTCGTTTTGTTCCTCAGTTTTTTCTAATCACTTGACGATGGCTGACCTTCGGCAATGTTGTCGGGAGTTTCTAACTGATTTTATTGCACTTTATGAGAGTTTCCCATGCATTTGGCGTGTTAAATCGAAGGAGTACAGTAACAGGGAGAAAAAGGGGGAAGCTTATGAGAGACTAGTTGAAAAATTCAAAGAAATCGATGCAACCGCGAGCAGAGATACAGATGTAAAAAAAATTAATTCTATGAGAAGTGTTTATCGTAAAGAATTGGCAAAAGTTAACAAATCGCTTCGATCTGGGGCTGGAGAAGACGAAATCTACAAGCCATCACTGTGGTATTTTGATTTGTTACATTTTCTAAATGATCAGGAGACACCAAGGCCGTCTAGGAATACCATGGATGAAAGTGAAGAGTCTGCAAACTGCGACGAATCACCAGAACAGGTAAGAAAATAAAAACAAATTTCCTAATGTAAGTAATCGCTTTATTATCAGTAACCAATTCCTTTATGTAATAGGTACAATTACAAGTACAGTACAATTACGGGTATAATTATTTATGTACGCTATTAATTGTTTAAAGTTATAAACTTATCTTGCCAAGGAACAGACCCCTCATTGTTAAAGTATTCTTTGAAATGATCTCTGACCACCATAGCATTGTTCAAAATGTGGCCTCTTGCTCCACGCTGTAGGTCGTGTACTAATTCTGGGTCACATCTTTCACCTAATTCAACCATACATTCAGAAATATTTTCCTGATCCATACTTTCAGGAGGGGTGTAGTTTTGGGGGGACTTTCTCCGCAAAAAGTTGTGTAAAGCGCAACACGCAAGAACTACAGTATCGACGTTGTCCATCTTCAAATTAATACTTGTGTGGAAAATACGAAATCGCGAAACCAAAATGCCGAACGTGTTTTCAACAACACGCCTCGCCCTAGATAGGCGGTAATTGAAAATTCTTCTTAAGCAGGTCTTGACGCTTAGCGAAGGCTTCATCCCCAACAAAAACATATCTTAAAACTCTGTTTGAACTTCCGATGGACCCGGATTTTGGAATTTTTAACTCGTTGTTAACGAGGTTTTCATAAAATTTAGTGTTATTTATGACTCCTCCATCTGAGACCCGACCGTTTTTGCCTATATCACAATACAAAAATTCGCAATTGGCATTGGCTATTGCCATAAGAACAACACTGTGGGTTTTTTTGTAATTGAAATAATAGGACCCACTTCCTTTAGGCGGCACAATCCTAATATGTTTCCCGTCAATTGACCCTAAACAATGAGGGAACTGCCACATTCTTTCAAACTCCGCTGCAACTTCCAGCCACTCCTCTTCAGTCTTGGGAAACTGAAACAAAAAAAAATGAAATTGCAAGAGCTTCATTCTCATTAAAAATTCGTTAAAATAATGAAAATATGGAGATCGATAATTGTTTAATATTTCCAGGTGGCAGAAGATGTGCATGAAATTGGTGCTGACAGTGGGCCCAGTGGACCGTCTGCTACTACTCCCGTTTCCGAAGCATCAACTCCCTATTCTAGCAATACCTCGCACAAGTCAACTGGTAAGAGAAAAGGGGTTCCGAAGGATGATGGCACAACTAATGTCATGAAGTTGGTAGGAAAAAAACTGGAGTCGCTACAGGCAGAGGATGCATTTCAGGTATTCGGAAAACATGTGGCTTATAAACTCAGAGACGTCTCAAGTTCACAAAACGCAATCGCTCAGAAACTAATTTCCGACGTTTTATTCGAAGCAGAGTTGGGTACGCTTACCAGAAATTTTCGAATTGTTGACATGACTAGCCAGCGACAAGATAATTTTGGTTTAATGGATGGACGGAATTGTCGTCAACAGAATACGCCCCATCAATTCAGAGTGGCCGCGTTTATGTGCAGGGACCGAACCGGTCCAAAGTACCAAAAAAGGTCCAAAAAACCCCGCATAAACGAGCACGGGACCGAAAATGCGGGCTTTTTTTGGACCTTTTTTGGTATTTTTGACCGGTTCGGTATCGGTTCAGTCCCTGCACATAAATGCGGTCAGTGCCACCAACTCTTTCTTCACAAGTTGGACAATACCACTCCTCGCAGCAGTCGCAGCCTACGTTACATAACTACGTCCCAGAACAACTACCTCACACTCAGGAGCATGAAACAATTGCGCAAATTCCGGCAGTTTCAAGCATCACCCCACAGCAAGGCGAACAAGATCAACAGACACACGCCCATCAAGCCCCTGTCCACGCTTCCGTTGCAAACTACTTGTCAACATTTCAACCACTGTGAAGCACTTGCATGCATTTCCATTTCTTACCATAATAACTGTTGCGGAATGATAAAGTTAATAAAGTTCATAAATATAAATCTTTTTAAACAATAGCAGTATTACTTACCTTCAAGTAATCATTCTTCAGCACCTTGAAGATAGCTTCACATGTTTCGGGAATGATTTCACTTAACGATTGTTTCGATATAATGGTTGTGAATTCTAGGTCCTTGTAACTTCTGCCAGTTGCCAAAAATCTTAAAGTTGCTGTTAGCCTTTCTTGTGGTGATATTGCTGTTCTCATACAAGTATTTTCTTTGATGATATGCGGTGTTACTAATTCCAATAAGTAAGTATACGTGTCCATGTCCATTCTCAAGTAGTTCCGCCATTCATTAGGTTCATCACGTAATTCACGCAATAATCTAATATGGGAAAATTCCCGCCTTTTTAGAAGCCATTTCCGCGACCACTTTGAACGCCTGGTTCTTTTTAGATGTTCCAATCTTTTTTTTTTAACAAGACAGCATGCAAAAATTGACCACAGTCGAACCTCCCCCCTGTGACGATATGACACAAGACTGAGCGAAAAATGCAAATATGACTGCACCGTCTGGACGCTCAAAATTACAACGTTTTCATTCCGTCTTAAGACTGCGCAGACTTAAAAGGTTGTGCAAAACGTAGCGTGTGGACCGGCCTTAACAATATTGTTCAGTCAAATTAAACATTGAGCGATGCACTAATCAGGTAGTATTGCTTTTTTAATATGTTGTTTATAATGTAGACGACCGGGTCATTGTCAAAAATGAAGAAAATCTCGAAGTTTTAGGCCTTTTTTCAGTTTTTGTCGAATTTGACCTGAAAGGACTGGTTTTTCATCAAAGATTATTACATTCATTTTTGAAGTAGGCTAAACTTGCAACAATTTGAGACCAGAACGGTTTTTATAAGACCAATAGTTTCGGAGATATAGCTTTTCAAAATTTCGCCAAATTTTCAAGTTACACGATTTTTAGCAAAATTTTATTTTCAGTACTATTCACCTTAACCCAGTGTTTTTCACCCGGGGTGCCGCGGCAAACAATTGGATAGTAACTCGTGCGGGGTTGCTCACAGGGTAGTGATGCCGTCAATTAAGGGCAACCGTTCCCAACGATTACCTGCCCAGTAATGCTGCAAGGCATAGTATGGTCCTGTTTGCTGTTCCCACTGAACATGTAACATGGATAGCCTGCCTGGAGTAAACGTAGATGAAGCAGACATCCCAGAGGTAAGGGAGGAAGAAATTGTGGAAGCCTTGAAGAGGATTGCAGTTGGAAAAGTCCCTAGGCCAGACGGCATACCGAACAAATTAGTGAAGCTGGCAGCCATTGTGGCACCAGGTGAGTTCACCCAACTATTCACAGCGTGCCTAAGGGAAGGAGTGTTGCCTGAGCAATGGGAGCGCCAAAAGCTTGTGCGCATCCCGAAGCCAGGTAACTAGAGTTTGTGAAGTCTCGAGGTTTTTAAAGACTTGGGTCGCGAGAAGTCTCGGGCTAAATATCCCGGGAATTTCGAGACATTCGAGACATTTTAGATTCTTTTTCCTGGATAATTATTCGGCAAAAAAATTCAAGATTATAAATAGGTAAGCTACGTAAACGAAATTGAATAATAAAATAAAATTGGTCATGCAGAATCACCGTAACATAATGAGTGATCATTAAGATATTAAGAACAATTTAAATTAAATTTGGCCCGCAAAATCACTGTAGCATTATTAAGTCTTGTTCATTATCTTACCTACTTAAAACCTACGTTTTATTTAATAAAAACGGCTTTTAAAAAAATAATTGCGTTAAGGGATTTGTCGGACAGAGTTTCTTCATGACGTTTCCCGAAATTGAAAAAAAACCCTCTCATTTTCAGTGGAGGTAGGCTTGACCGAAAGGAGAGTTTAATACAAGCTTTCCATGTTTGGAGATCTTTGCCCTGTAGATTCATTGAGTTGAAATTCTTTTTTAATAACGCTCTTCGAAAGCTCTTTGGTTTGAGTTTCCTTAGTCAAAATGCCTATAACTACATTGTCTAACTGATTCTCAAATGTGTCCGGCTCTGGTTGTTCGATGGATGTTGCATCGGAATCTGAATCAATGTGAGTTTCAGCAGTAGCTGAGGCGCTGGGATTGGCGGAGAAAAATCTGTTAAATATTTCCTCTGCGAAACTGATCATGTTAGTTTTGCTGCTGCTTAAGAAGTAGCCACTACCGTTATGATCAGAACTGTTCAAATAATTAATAAGTGATATAAGATGTGTGTTTCGACGGTCTGTGATCTTGAGTTTAAGAGTGTTAAATAGTGTCTGAGTCGCCAAATTTTTGAGCAGTATGTTGACTGTCGCCTCTCTTGTTAACAAATTCGCAACCTGCCTGCTCAATGCTTCCACCGCGAGTTTTGTAGGTTTCAATTTGTTTTTTGCAATTTTTCTAATAGTGCAGTATATTCGTCTTTCCAATCACTGGATAATTCCTAATCAATGAGCGCCTTTTTAATAACATTTATTAGCTTCAAAAAACACTCGATTATGATCAACATTTTGTTTACATGTTTCTGGAGCGCTATATTCTTCAAACGACAAGTTTTTAAACATTTTTATAATGATGCGAGGATCTTCAGGTTGCATGAGACGGCCGCCAACAGCATCAACTACCGCTTCTCCATCATCAGACACGTCTTCAACTCATCTTACAAACCGACCAATATCTTATATCTAATATCCAACTAGGTCTTGTTGTGCAGTTTCCTGGCATTCTTTTCCACAGCCATAACACCTTCCGAAAGGGGGTAGCCGCAATTTCCAACGTTGTATAAGATGTTTTAACCATTTTACATACAATCAAAATATTTTGATTTTGATTTTAACCCGACCAATCCAAAACCTCGATCAAAGTAGCCCAATTTAACGAAATTGACTTTATTATGCAGAAAAGCAACTAGTTAATTGGTATTATGATATGATTAGTTACAGATAGTATGACTTACCTTGACCCATTTTATCTGCATTTGTATTAATAAGCCGTAATAACTGACGCCCAGAAACAGCGACTGATCCGAACGTGTTCACAGTAAAAGCTGTAGTCAACCAATAAAATCTTGACTCTTTCGATGTAGCCAACTTTCCACTCCAACGCTTTTCATGTCATGGCACAAACCAACTACCCAAACGCGAAAGCTTACAGCGCTAAGCTCCCAAAAGCTGCAACGCGACATGTGGTTGTAGCCCAGAACAAGATGCGACACAAACCAAGTTCATCGTAGGTTTTCTAGTTTTGGCACTATTTTGGCTAGCAGGGAAAAAATTTAAGTTATTTTGCGCTTATCTCGGAAATTTTTGGTTTTTCGGGGCAAGTTGTTATAGCCAAAATGAAAGCTCGCGATTTTCTCAATCAATGGCCATAATACTTGAGAATCAAACTAAAAACTCAACCTCCTCCCTAAACTATGCTTCTATCAAAACCAATATGTAAACTCGATCAAGAACTGGAACCCAGACCAAATCCCAACACCGAATCCTCCGAATCCTTAAATATAGTTCTTATTACTATTGAAATCTTATTGCGAATGCTTCAGGCCCCAACCAAGATCCCTAAATCAGAAACCCACCCAAGACCTCCGACATGAAAGCTCACCCAAGACATCCACAGCGAAGTTCAACTGATTTCAAACACGTGGCGCACTTCTTCAACCCAAGAAGTAAATCATGTGGGTACGTTGGGCCAATAGTAGCAGCCGACTATATCATGGAATCAGAAATACGAGCACGGCTGCTAAAAGCCAACCAAGCCTCTGTCAAGGGTCTTCAAATCCAAGCATCTAACCGTAACCTGCCGTAACGTCCAAACTTCTATTATAAAAGGCGATGGTCTTACCGGTACTCATAATATATCATATATACATACACCCGAGACGTGGGTGCTTATCAGAAAGCATTATAACTTCTTAGCCGTGTTCGAGAGGAAAATCCTTCGGAGAATTGTTGGCCCCTTAAGGCCCGTCCTGACTACGCGAACTTAGATCACACGCGCTTTTGGCCGTATGGCCTTAGACAAAAGCGCGAGTGATTTTTTAATTTTCTGAATCGTGAGTGAGAAAAAAATCAATTCTAATTTGAAACGCCGTACGCGCTTTTGAAAAACCCATATTGTGTGGACGTACAATGTACCCTTTTAAGCACAGCCTTTTGTCTGCGCAGTTTTGCGGCACTGCCTTTACCATTGACAAAATCGTAAAAAGTCGTAAAAGGTCATAAAACTCTATATGAAAAAAAGGCAAAAGCGCATATGAGCTAAGTCCGCGTAGTGTGGATCCACCATTATGTGAGGAAGGATGACTCCGGAGACTCTACAATGACGAGATCTACGAGCGCTATCGCGACATAGATGTTGTGGAGAAAATACAGCGCGGCCGCGTTGGGAAGGGCATCTAGCTGGTAAGATCGAGGAGGAACCCTGTCGAAAATCTCTTTGTGGTAAGATCTATGGGATGCGACAGCGAGGGAGACCAAATCTCCGCTGGAAGGATCTCGTACATGAGGACGACCAGAGTTTAGGGATGCCAAACTGGATGACATCGGCTCAGAATCGGAATCCGTGAAGAGAACCGTTGCGGAAGGTCTGGACCGAATCCCGGCTATATAGCTCTTAAAGAAAAAGAAGAAGTAGAAGAAAATAAAAAACAACTTCTTAAAACTCTGCATAAACACTGGTTAAATATAGTTTTTGAATACCCCATTTTGGTGATATTTTTTCCCTCCAATTCGTAAAAAAACACAAAAATCTGGTTTGAAAGTTGTTTTTTGTAATTATTTACTGAAATCATATTTCAGCATATTTACGTTTTGCCTTGCGTCTACCTTTTTTTTAGCATAACCTCAAATCACACACCAAAATTTGCTGTTTGCCCCAATTACAACTATAAAAACACACAAACTTCGAAAGTCCCGAGGCTGATTTGGCATGTCCTTATTTTGTTGCCTTTTCATCTACACACATTTTAGGGCTGGAAGGGACTTGAAAAATAATAGGGAAAAATTATTTACTGAAAGCAAAAGGGTCTCAGAAGGTTGCGATAAGTTTTAACTCTTCGTTGTCCACTCATTAATTTTCATAATTATTTTTCGACTTCAGCCTTGAATGGGAAATATTTTTGGTTGGCCATTGACACTATTGCCGGCACTGTCCTCTGAGTGAAACAGGTGCCACTCAGGAAGGTGTTTTATCACTCTACATAACTCCAGAGGTCTCGTCGATGTTTGTAATAATTTAACCGAAACTCTCTGCCAGAAAAGGTGATTTTGTAATTTGGTTATCCATGGCCTCGAAGCACCGAGGCGGCATCTAGTCCTTAGAACCTTGCACCTTGGTTTAATCAATTTTGCTTTTGGCTATAAATAGCGGATGAAGGCAGTGAATTATTCAAATTCATTCAATTAGAGATGACTTACTGAGGCATAAAATTGTAAAATGTACCTACATTACATATGCATGTTCTTTATTTTGATTTTTTATAATATTTTATTTTTTTGGATATTCCAATTTGAATGTGAAAAATTATGTTTTATTTAATAATGAGCTTTAATGTTTATGTACATACATAAATCAACCCTCGGAAGTTCATAGAGAACGTTTCAAGCATTCAAATTGAATTTATTAGTTTGAACAGTGCTCATTTTTTTAGAAATTTGCATGATACGTGGACCGTAAAAGAGAATTCAGTGGAAAAACATTGGTGAACAAAATTGAATTTCTAATATATTTTAGCAATTTTAACAGCTAGGGCATTTCTGGTGTTTTTTGTTGAAAAAATTATTTAAGTGACTTAAACAGGCATGCTTTGAGGCAATATTCATCATTAAATTAATTTTGCATGGTTCTAAACTGTCGTCTTCGCCTGTAGTCCAGCAGAGATAGCGGGGACATTTTGACATTTAATTATAGGGGCTGTAATTATCGTAGAACCGTAGGGCTTCAATTGTGGCTTCTGTTGGTGCCTACCAACAATAAAAATTTCATGAAAAATTAATAATAACATTTTGCGTAAATCGCAAAAATGTAAACCAGCTGTTTCCGGAAAAAAGTTTGTACAAGGCCCACAATGGTCCTAGAGTTATTTTGAAAACCCTTATTTATTCGCAAAGAGTTGCTCTACAAACCCATTTTCATGATATATATACATAATATACATATATATATGAGGTTTGATTTAAGACCTAAAAAACTCTTTTGAATATCACCGCTACACCAACGTAGATAAATATTTGTACTACTTCCAACTAATGCTCCTTTAACCTCTACATTGATTGATTGCGATTGATTGTTTTATCGTATTTCAGATGGATCACCGTGTTTCGTTTGCTTTCATGCATGTACTGTACAGCTCCAGTTTTCGTGTCGCCTATCGAGAGAAAACGTTTGTACAGATCTTGATGTTCTATCAATCTATGTGGTCTGTGTCAACTTGGCTGGACCGCCTCTTCATCATCTTGTCACTCTCCAAATTCGGATCCCTTTCTTAAACGGTAGCCTGAAGAAATAACAGGCCATACCATCGCCTTGTCGTAGTGGTAGTATATATATTGATGGCACTGGACATCATTCCGGATATTATACATTTATCACGGTTTGTGCAAGTTCGGAAACGCAGGACTGCAGCCATTCTGCAGTATTCAGCTACAGACTTTCACTTGCGGAATACTGCAGAATGACTCCGAACTCGCACTTTGCCCATTATTCATGCTAAACTTACATGATTGTGTCTGTTTAATAGCAGTTCTCCCATTGCTTTGAAGCGTTTTAAGCTATACTGGCATAAGCGACTATAACGTCTATGAAGATGGTTAACTTCAATGAAGATGGACATTTTGAAATTGCTTGCTGTTATTAAATTCCACACGATGAAGTCTCACCAGATGTAGTGTAGGCTAATCGCTAGATTTGACAAACTTCGCGGTTTACGATTTTGCTAATGTCTTCTAAGCTTGGTGGCGGCAGCGTAGAGTCGTTATAAGAAAATCAGATTTTGTGGAGTCTCCTAATTGCTCAGTTAGCTCGCCATTAGTAATTGATGAAAATGCTCCTTCCAAAACCCTTCTTGATAGCTTAGGAATTGATGTTCAGATTAAACTCTTTTCCCTTGCAATATATGTATGTAACGTTGTGTGAGTTTAGCCATACCACGAACTTATCAGTAGAGTTTCCGCTCTGGTATTCAGTCTCTGTACTCTTTAATTACGAAATTGTTTCCTCTCTTTTAAGCTTTCTATATGCTTCTTTGCGTGTCCTTGTTCTATGAGACTGCTGCATTTCAGCTTTCATTCACCATAGAACCAGTGATTCCCGTCTCAACAACGTCAGTCGAAATATAGAGTCAGCAATCCTTCACCCTGTCTTACATCTTCTTAATTCTGATACTGTGAATTCGATGTTTATTAGTACCTTATAGTAGCTCTCTAAAAATTTGCTGGTTGTCCTTTGTGCTATGTGCGTGACGTGTATCTCCGTCATTATTTTTCTTTTAAAGTAATTAAGTGCTTCTTCGCATGCAAATCTATATTATACTATTCATACTTTTCTAGCAATTGTTTTACTGTAAATATTTGATCAATTGTTGAAGTGGTCACAACCATTGCTAGTCTCCATCTTTTATCATTTAGACTTAAGGTATTTTTTCATCAAACGAGAGTCACGTTATGGTTTCTACTGAGCCTATTCAGCTCAGCCCTGAATTGGTTCACAAGCTTGGAACAGCGCATCATCATTGAAGCTCTTAAGGGCCCAATACACGAGCGCTCCATTCCATCACGCCAAGCCAAAACAAATTTCGAAATTTCAAGTGCATACAAATTGTTGTTGTTTTGGCTAGCGTGGCGTGGTCGAATGGAGCGCTCATGTATTGGGCCCTTTAGGGTTGCCTCTCTATGAAAATTCCAATGCTACATTTTTGTAGAGGTTCGAGGTTCAAGACACTAGCATACGCAGTAAGGTGCCAAGACAGTGAATAGTTGGAGGCCTATAGACGCCTGCCCCTGGGTATTTCGACTGGAACTTCTTCTTGAAGGTCAATCTATTAGAAGTCTGTGGTTGTGTTGTATCAAGTCCAAAATAGCTACATATGCCGATAATGAGCCAGCTATTTCACAACATTTATGTTTTGGATGGAAGCTTTTACGGTTTGTGTCTTGGGTTGAAGATATGCGCCACTTGTGTGAAATTAGTTGAAATTCGCTGTGATGTGGTTAGTTTGTTTTGGGTGGGCTTTCATTCTGGGAGTCATATGTAAAAAAGGTGGGGGTTTTGGGTGAGATCTTTTGGGGGCTTGCAGGACTCGCAATAAGTTCGATTTCATTTATGCGGGATCCGGTGGGAAATTGGATTCTTTATCGAGTTTTCATATTATTAGCTTTGGAGGAAGTTTAGTTTTAGGAGGATGATTTTTCGTTGATTGAAAGCCGCATATCGCTGATTCCATGTCAAACCGAATACTAAATTTTAATTGATCATCCCGATTTTTTTTAAATATTGCAGACGCATTCTACACGTGAAATAATGTGACCCATATTTCAGGAAAAAAAAATGCGATTTTTTTTTCAGAAGATATGCACGGTTGTAAATTTCAAGAAATTTCAAAAAACGTCGCGCGGCCGACCATTCAAATTACTGTATCTTCGAAACCATTAGTCTTACAAAAAAATTATATAGGTCGATTTTGAAGATCTTGAGTCACTCTATGTAGTGGTATATTTAAAATTTGCGTTTGATATTAATAAATTGTTATTATTTGTCTTTAAAATTTCATTAGCATTTTTCATCATCAACTCACCAACTTAAAGTTTTGGAAAAAACTGTCGTGTTCCTACTTCAATTCTAAAGAAACAGTGAAAATTTGAAAATGGAACTCAAACGGGCTCATATTTAAAAAATTCTTTAAAGGAGTGTGACCCGCGGCACGACGGCTAACATGTCGCGTACACGCAGAATAGGTTAACATGGGCGGTAGGTACAACGGAAAATGAATAAAACGACGACGTGGCGAAAAGGTGTATTCTGCACCTACATCAAAATCATCTTTGTGATAACAGAGACTTATGAATTTTTTTTTGTTTTTGTATTGAGCACTCGTTCCGTGGGAAAAGTAAAATATTTTTCTCAAAGAACTCAATCTTTTTGTTTAAAAAAGTAATAATACCACGCTGAAATTTTTTCGCAATTCACTTTTTTTTCTGATTCAAAAAATTGCTACATTAGAATGAGTCAATAAATGAGATAGTTAAACTTTTCTTAATAATCACCAAATTTTCTTTAAAAATGTCTGTAATTTTTGTATGAGATTATCACAAGCAGGACACCCATTGCATTGCTGAAGAAAACAATCCACAGTTGGCGGATTCTTAATTATGTGTGAAAAGCTCCAGAAAATTAGGTCAACAGTGAGAAAAATGTAATACATTGATAGCGAGAGACTTTTTAAAATATGACCCCGTTTGAGTTCGATTTTCAAATTTTCACTGTTTCTTTAGAATTGAAGTAGGAACACGATGATATTTTTTCCAAAATTTTAAATTGGTGAGTTGATGATGAAAAATGCTAATGAAATTTTAAAGACAAATAATAACAATTTATTAATATCAAACGCAAATTTTAAATATACCACTACATAGAGTGACTCAAGATCTTGAAAATTTTTGTACGACTAATGGTTTCGAAGATACAGTAATTTGAATGGTCGGCCGCGCGACGTTTTTTGAAATTTCTTGCAATTTACAACCGGGCATATCTTCTGAAAAAAAAATCGCAATTTTTTTTCCCGAAATATGGGTCCTATTATTTCATGTGTAGAATGCGTCTGCAAAATTTAAAAAAAATCGGTATCATTGAATTTAATTTTTACCGAAAAACGTCCGGTTTGGTATGGAATGACCGATATATGGTAGGAGCGTCACTAAGAATTAAATATTGCTCTGTGGGCGTTGTAATTCCGCGATATAAGCAAAGCGCTATTGAGAGTTGGGGATCTGGAGGCACATTTTAAAATTTTAGAATGGATTTACTGAACTTTAATTAAACTTTCGAGGAATTCTTAAACAAAACAATCACTTCAAGTCTGGTTAGGTTGCAAAGATGTAGTGAATCAATGTTTATAGGAAAAATTATAGTAACTCCAATAATTAACTAGAATATGTATTACCAATTCTAGTAGATCAAGTGAGTTCAAAAATTCAGTAGGATAATGTGCTGCGTCGTTTTGATTCATAACACCATATATATTGATTCATAAGTACCCCGATATCTTGTTGGTTCAGTACTTTTCAAGTCAAGTCATAGATTTGTAATTTAAAATTTGCCGAAGACCATCAAGAAATTTCAGTTTGATTTGTGTTGTAACGTCGGAAGTGGCGGGTCAGCTCGGAGATGCCCAAGGTTCAAAAAAGAAAACTCCTGTTACGTTTATGTTCTTGTTTTATTTCTAAAAGTTCTATATTACACGACTATCGAGGGGAGGGAAAGTGAGGAAATAAACGGTTGGCGGGTTTCCTCTGGATCAACGCTCCCGAGATAGCCCGTTTGGTCTGTTTCCGTCGGAGTCCTCCCGAATAAACTCTCCGGGTCTTGTCGGTTGGTTGGCGCTACTGGATCAACTCTCCGTGGCTTGTTGGTGTGTCGGTCGTTCGGTACCACTGGATCAACTCTCCGTGGTTGTAAATTGATTGGTCGGTCGGCGCCACTGGATCAACTCTCCGTGGCTTTTAAATGTATCGGTCGGTCGGCGCCACTGGATCAACTCTCGGTGGCTTTTAAATATATCGGTCGGTCGGCGCCACTTGAGCAGCTCTCCGTCGTGATAAATTTATTGGTCGGTCGGCGCCACTGGATCAACTCTCCGTGGCTTGTATGTTGTGCCTGTCTGTAAACCATACGATCAACGCTACTATGGCTCCGTCCAGTTATCAGGCAGAGGAATCAGCTCTTCCACTGTCTGATTACGACTGACCCTCGCAGGCAGGCACCGGCCTTTTATATTGGTGCCTTGCTGCGCGTCGCTGTTCTGTTTCGTTCTGCTACTTAATGTCTTTTACAGCGGTTTTGTCATGTGTTAACAGCGGTGGTGCTGTTCTGGTTTTTTTTGTTTACAGCGGCCTGTTTCTGTTTCGTTACAGTGTATTCCTTAAACGAAATATAAAATACTTCAGTCAGAATAATTTTCTGACCTCAACTTTGATTCTATTAAGAGGTCAGCTTTATCACCTTTCCAAACTTATTTTCGAAGTACCGAAAATGATTTCTTTTGTGTTGGACTGTAATTAACGAAGTTAGATTTAGAACCACTAATTCTCTCTTCAAAAGGCAAATAATTATTTTATTACCAGCATGGTCCAACGTTTGAAATTCGTCCGATAATCCTGAATCAGTAAGGCACAACCTAGTTGACAGAGGCTGCATATTGTACAGAAGCTTGTAACAATAAGCTTATTCAGCTTTCAGCTTTTTAACACATATGCACCGCCTCCAATCCATGATAAAATCGTTCAATATCTCCAATGAATAGGAGACCCATAAACAAAGGATGCCACTAGGACACAGTGGAAACTGCTCCTTGTCCCATTGAATTGATTTGCTTAACGATCAAATCAAGTTTGTTGCTGCTCATTTAACAACCGAATTAGAAATAACCGATAAAATTTACAACTTGCCCTTGCCCTGAATGTGCTCGGTCCCGCCATTCCCCAGTGCTACCACTAGCAGCTCACGGGGCCATAAATTAATCCTTTCAGTATGAAACTACAACAAAGACATACAAATCCCAGGACTAATATTAAAGAAGGTCACCCCGAGGAAAGGGCTTTTCGTTCAAATCAAATATGTGATCAGGGAAGGAAGGCTCTATGTGGAAGGATGTCAGCATTGCCTGGATGTAAGGCCTGTAAGGATCTGGAGGGGCTCTGCTCTATTTGTTCATATGATTTGGGGATAGTTTTGCGAAAGACTTTGTCCCAAATCTTGTATTCAATTTACTTAAACGATTTTGTTCGGGATCTAAAAGTTCCTGGGGGCGTACTGAAGTGTTTTTGTTCGGTAAATGAGGGCATCTGTCAACATTCCATTGTTGGGAAATTGCGAAAGGATTACACGGGTTTTCAATAAAAGATGAAAAATGATTTCCTAGCCAGATGTTGTAAGGTGATGGGCACTTTTCATCGATTCTCTTGTAAAGCATAAAATAGGAGCCGATAAGGGAGCGATTTGTGATTTATCCCAGTGCTCAGTGCCGAGCTTTAAAAATATTGGATTCAGCTCCAAGGACCAATAAATGTATCAAGCTGTAAGGATCAAGATTGGATTGCTGCTGCTGCTGCTGGTGGTGCTGCTTCTGCTCTGGTGCTGATGGTGCTGTTGGTATTCACCAAGCATTATTTGCTTCATTGATGGGCGCCGGGAACGACTTATCCCGCAATGCATTCAATTGTTGTTTGGTTGATAGCTGACCATTTCACCCTAGACTTCATTTACCATAACTCTTTCGCCGACACGGGAAGATGCCCTCAAAGGGCACCAATCATGATAAATGCTGACCATATTTTTTAGCTAGCCAACCTAACAAAAGATACTTCATTGGCGGCGCAAGCTGAATGGTTGCCGGAGGGAATGGGCCAGACCAGGGATCCCAGTGGGCCACCAACCGCACAAAGTCAAGCATTAACTTAATTTATGTACTCGCCATGAAAAGGCAAACAGCCAGGTGAATGGGTTTCGGAGATAAAATTTAAATTTTCGTTGTTTCCACGTTTTTTTTTCGGTGGTGTTCGTGAGGACAAAGCATGATAAATGATAAGCCTCCTTCGAGGCACTACGTATTCTCTCCACCGCAGGAAATATTGGGAATTTATAGAGGGTTGGTAGTTTGAAAGTCTATCACAGTCCTCAGGCATGGGAAATATTGTCCTGCCCATTCCGCCAAGTTTCATCCATTATGGCACTCCTCTATAGGCAAGGACACTTATACTCGCATTTGAGCACCCCCACCCCTACTTCCTGTATCTACGCTAGGTACGAAATACAATAAAAAAACAACAACTTTAACGCTGGGATGGCCTTAAGATTAATAATGGGCACGTCCTTTTGGGTTTTCTTAGGCTTATTGAAATTCAAAAGACAATAAAAAATTCCAAACAATAACTTGATTGATCTATTTTTGTGCTGAAGAAATTGCGATACGTTTTGATGAAAATCCATGGGATAAACTTTTTTTTTTTGCTGGAGCAAGACATGAAAAAAGGCTGTCGATCCATTCATGAAGCATAACAGGAAGCCCCATTAGGATCCAACTTACTCAAAAGGTTCCGCTCTTTTTTGGCAGCTTTTAAAATTAAATGCGGAAATTTGAAATTTTATTTTTATCCTCATTTATGTTTGGGGTATAAAATCTGACAAATTTAACTCTATGCGGAATTTTCGGATTTTGGACATTTGTGATAAGGACTTGTGGCTGGGATTCCCTTTAAACGAAGGCCATTTGTTGTTTGTGTTGTAAGATTTCCTTCCGGCCAAGGTTAAGCTTTTGTTTGTTTATTTTCAATTTACATATTTCCAATTTTGTGTAACAAAGCGCCTTGGCAAGTATTTACTTATAAATAAATCATATTCTTGTGAAATTGGAAAAATTCTCATAAATAAATTTTTATTTACACGAGAACTTTGAAATCCTTTAATCCCTTCGTCTAAGAATAGAAGAAACTTCGTTTTTTGAGATTATAGAAATCTCGCAATTATAAGGTACCGTCTGACACATTTTTCGGTTTCCTATACAGAAAGTCGTAACACAAGTATAGGGGGCGTCCATAAATTACGTGAGGTGTTTAGGGGGGGGGAGGGGGTCGAGCCGAATCTCACCAAATCTCACGTGGGGGAGGGGGAGGGTCTCCGCAAATCTCACGTAATTTTTTCCGCAAGAAACAGTGTAAAATCGCGAGAAAACTGGGTTAAATTAATAGTAGGTACAGGTAAATTAAGCCGAAAAAAGCGATATAGCGGAAATAATTAGGTACAGACTGAAAATTGGCAGAGAGCTTCTTTTTAGGCTTCTTAATAAGGGGTTATAAAGTCTACCGATTTTCTACCCCGAAAAGCCCACTTTTTAGGGGGTTTTAGCCCTCAAAATGGGTATATTTTTCGATTTTTCTGTAATTTTTTTGCAATATTTGTTAATATCTTTTTGTTTTTTTCAATTTTAAGTACAATATCTGTAAATGAGAAAATCTTTAAAATCGTCTTTTTGGACCGCACTTAGATTTCATTCACGAAAATCTTGGTGCAGTATCAGATGAACATGGTGAAAGCTTTTATCAATACATATTGCAAATAGAGAAGGAATAATGAATCCATTACATAAAAAGTATACGTGATACTATTACTATATTTCGACTCAATAGCAATTGGGTATAAAAATTTTGCACTGCCGTTTACACTGTATTTGTTCACTGTTTTAAATACCATTCGACTGGAACATCCAAAAAAAAGTAAAGAAAATAATTTAAATATCTGGGAATGAAGAGTGTATGACGAGTTGAAAAATTCTTATCATTTTAAACAATGGTCTGGGAAAAACTGCGAAAGTATATACGAGCATTTTTGGACAGACTGCGACCCTACGATGAACTAGCGTGGGGGTCTAAGCTTAAACAAAACAAAAAGGCCTAGAAGCCCAATTGATGAACCTGGAACCTAATGCCCTCCTAAGTATCTCAAGTGCATAACGTATCATAATGTAATCCTACTGCAATCATAGAGATTATATTAAGAATCGGCTCTTTTCACATCAGTAAGAACACATGCTATCTGCGGTGCATTGTCACTACAAAAAACAGACATTTGCACCAGGCGACATAATTAGTTATCTAAGCATCTTACAGGACTCGAATTTTGAATCGACGACCATCTGCTCTGACATACCTACTAGAGGCCAAGATAGATTTTGAAAACATTTTGTTATCATTATCGAGAGTTGTGAAGAATGGAAGTCTAACAGATCCGCAATTCTTGAATCTGTATCCTGATGTACAGGCGGCTCAAACGTCAATTTGAGAAGCTGGCTGTGACTTCAGACTCCGCTTTTCTAAGGCGATACGAAAGTAGGAAGCAAACGGAAGCTGGTAGCGATGCCTGATAAATCTTCGAAAAGAAATTATTTTCAGCCAACCAACTTCATTTATTAACTTAATTTGACATTTTGATGCGAACAATAAATTGTTTCAAGAATATTTAAAGAGTTTTTAGAATATTTTAAAACAAACAAATAAATGTAGCGCATGCGGCAATGGCTTTACTCGCGGACTGAAATCCGATAACAGGTGGACAAATTTAATTCGAATTCGCATTGGTGGAGGATACCATTTTCTTATTTCCGAATTTCATGACTTTCGAATCGCATTCCAGGATAACCCCCCGGGTCATTCAGTCACAGGTTTTTTACCCAAAGATGACATCTATAGAAGAATGCTTCGAAGTTTGTATATCTCCAGAGTCATAAATGGCTCTACCATTACTATTCAAACAGTCAAGTCGTTACTCTCTAAAAACGAATCAGTGGATGCCAAAGTCAACCTTCGTATCTCAATATATTGTAAAATTCTAAATTTTTTTTATATTCCATATGCTTGCTCTACAAATACACGAGTTGAGCTCAAACTAGAATTGAAATTTTTCGAAATTTTTCTTAAGAAATCATTATCCCTGTAAGGCACCATGAGGTTGGTTTCCAAAGGATAGGCAGAATCACCTGCTAAAGGGTAATCCACAGGTATTGTAGTTTATATTGGGTGCATGCCGAGTTGGTGCTGTTATGATTTTGTGGTACTGTTCTTCAACACAAATTATGTTTTTTTAAATAAATCCAACGCAATCAAGCACAGATTAAGGTATTTACACTAAAAATACGCATAATAGTGTATATCCTACAATTTTTTTAAAATTTTAAAAATCTCACGTGAGATTGAGGGGGGGGAGGGGGTCGAGCCAAATCTCACGACATCTCACCAAGGGGGGAGGGGGGGTCGAAAAATCGCCAAAATCACCTCACGTAATTTATGGACGCCCCCTAACGAAGCCTTAACTTCAGCTTCTTCAGATGTTATTTCGGAACAGATCTCCGGAGTTTTATCTTCCAAACATGAGTGTGAAATAATTGTTGCGGGTGATTTTAATGTCGCTGGTATTGCAAGCCATTTGGAGATTATCTCCTTGACCTTTTCCTTACCACTCATCCAACCTGAGCTCTCGTCTTCCACATAAACAAAAAAAAAAACCTGGCATGCCGTCGTAGTCGCTTCACCTCTTGGTAATTCGGACCACTGCGTAGTTAGCGCTAACTTCCCATATAAACTCCCAACCCCAATGAAACTGTCTGACCCTATGGGAAGGCCAAATGGCTCCGCTCGGCCTAACTCCTTTTTTCTAGTCCGCTGACTGGGAAATGTGTTCCGAAACAAAAACCTTAAGTCACACTCTAAGCGTATCACCAGGGTCATACAGGCAGTTAACTCCTCCTTCAACTAAGACTGCAAAACCTAATGGATGGTTAAATCGGGAGTGCATGAATGCACTAAAAGGTAAAGAAGCCGTTTTCAAAGCGTACAAAAGTTCCCCGAATCTTTCCGTCCAGAATAACATCAAAGTGAAGAATTTCTGTAAATCCACCATCAGGAAAGCCAAATCATCATTTGATAATATGTTGAGAAGTAAACTCTTTAATGCAACCGTCGGCAGCACAAACTTCTGGTACTTGGTAACGTTCAACGAAAAGAATGTTACTTTATAATTTTACGGACACAGACAGAACGGGCAATAGGACGAAAATAAAATCTTCGAATCGGTTAAATGGAATGTTACTTTCGATGAAGCAGCATGCGTAATAGCAGGAATGATTTCTTCCATTGATATTCTGGCGGCCAAGGGCAAGAGGTTGTACGATCCGAGATATCCTGGAGGGGAGTCCAAGGCGCGCGGCCAGTCCATCGCACCAAAGTAGAGGAAAAAAGACAAGTCTACAAAGAACCGACTCATACCAAATGTGGAGAAGTAGGTTATAAGGGAACATGGAAAATGAGTTACTACCTCATGCAGTACCTGAGTGGGCATGGAGGTAATAGGCTATACCTTCATCGCTTCAGATTGGATGAATCACCATTCTCTCCAGAATTCCTGGGCGATAAAGACGACGCGAAATACATATGTCCGATTTAAATGCCCGAGGACTGTACTGAAAACAGCTACTGAGGTGCAGTTAACACCGGAGAACATCCTAGACCAGATGACAAGGTCTGAGAATGTATGGAAAATGGTGGAAATGGCGCTGAAAGCCATTCACCAGAACCTTAACCATTGAGAAACACGAATAAGCAGAGAAAGGAAAAGAAGCGCTAAGAGAGATATCAGCTAGATAGTTGAACCAACCCCTTGACGCAATGGGGTCAGTTGGTCCCGCGGGGAAAACAAGAGTTAAGAAGAAGGTGGTTCTTTTCTTAGATTTAAGCAACTCTTCCAACTACTACCCAATAGCAATTGCCACTATTTTTTCCAAAACCGTGGAGACGATTATCAACAAAAGGCTTATGGAGTACCTAGACTCTTCGATTTGGTGAGCCCCTTTTGTTTGCTCTAGATATCTCTAAAGCTTTTCGCCGAATATGGCACCTTGCTCTGTTAGCTAAACTCCAAGCTATTCGTATTGGCCCAGTTCTGAAGAACTGGATCGAAATTTTTCTTTCCGGCGGATTAACAAGGTAGTATTAGATGGCATACAACCCCAGCCCAATGCCATCTCTGCCAGTCTCCCCCAGGGGTAAATTTTATCACCTGTTGTTTTTCTAATCTTTATAAATGACCTACTTTCTGTCCCTTTCAATCCACCTCACAACTTTGGTGATGACCGACTCTGCGTTACTCATACGTCTGTGATAATGCAAAAAAAGCACGTGACAAACGCTGAGTTATCTCTGAATAAATCACCAGGTACATTGAACTGATGGTGCAATAAAACAAATGGGTGACCCATCAGTTAATATTTTAGGCGTGTCTTTAGCCAAAGGCTTGTGATAGAATGACCACATATTCCAAATAGCCAAACTAGCATCTCAGTGTCAAGATTTCTTAAGGGGTGCAAGTTTCTCCCCAGCCATCGCACAGTGCGGCCAAAATCTCAAAAAGCTAGCCAAAATTCGAAAATTCAAGTAATTCACTCCAAAATGTACACCCGGGGGGTTTTGGAGGTCGCTGATTACGAATTTGATGTTAAATGTACAAAAATTTACCCCCCTCACCCTTTACTGACCAGATTGTAGTGTTGGGTATGACACGATTATAAAATGAGTTTGTAAGAGGTGCCTCTTTTTTCTTTTGAGCCAATACAATGTCATACTTCAAATGAGGCGGAGCAGATTAAAAAAAAGAAAGAATATAAATACAAATGAAGTGAATTTTTACGAAATGAAGTGCATTTTTAAGAAATCTATGCCTCCACAATGTACAGCCACGGACAACTAATTAGAAACAGTTTCATAAAAATTGCATTTATACATTTTTTTATGTTTTTATGTAGCAATCCTGTTAAATCATTATGATATTGTTATTGATTTCCTCCTATCATTATTATATTTAAAAAAAAAATTAAGAGGAGGTGGTGGGAATTCTTTAATTTAATTCCTAAATAAAAACTGTATAAATGCAATTTTTACAAAACTGTTTCTAATTATGTAGTTGTCCGTGGCCACATATTTATATTTTGCAATCCCACCTCGCCTAATTTCAAGCTGGAGATTCTGCTAGAAGTAAGAAATGTGTCTCCAGCACAAAATTTCACTCCCTTAAAAAATGTATGAATTATCTCTTCAGGACAAAACCTCACTCCCTCGTAAAATGTAAGAATTGTCTCTCAATACAAAATTTCGCTTCCTCGAAAAATGTAAGAATTATCTCTTCAGGACAAAGCCTCACTACCTGGAAAAATATAAGAAATGTCTCTCCATCCAGTTCGTATTTACAATCTCACCACGGCTCAGTTTAAATTGGACTGCCGCAAAAGAAGTGAGAAATGTCTCTCCAGTTCGTGTTTACAATCTCACCTCGCCGCTGTTCAAATTGGATATTTTACTGCCGCAAAAGAAGGAAGAAATGTCTCTCCACTAAGTTAATTTACAATCATACCTCGCTTCATTTATCTCGGTACCCGCTCATATACCAGTAGGACATTATTTTTGAACCGGGACATTAAAAAAAACTGAAGCCTCAGTACAATTTACATCGTGCAAGGGACAAATGTACTGCCTCGTGTAAGTCCGGCTCAACACTAGTAGATTGACGATACTTTTTGTCTTTAGACTACAAGTTGCGACACCTTTCAAGACTTTCGCGGCATCCGATTTTCCTTCTGCACGCAGTTTAATTTGTGTTGCATATCCAAGCTCCTCGGTACTATGTTCTTCACGCAGGTCTTGTGTTCTTCGCCGTTTCCTTCTATAAGATGCAGCGTCAAAGTCTCCAGAAGGTCTATCCACTTTTGTTTTTGTTTTTAGTTCTGTTTTATTAAATGTAATGACTCCATTCAACCAACCATCATTGTTTTCTAGAGATCTTGACTCAGTTCTGTGGCTGTTTTCCCATTTTTCTTTAATTTTGACAATAACTGTTCTAACGACTTTTTTAGAAGATTCTGATAAAGCATATGGCGATGGACACTTCGAAGACATTAAGTTTTCGACTGCCAAATACACTTCTGCTGCAAATAAAACAATCATCAAAAAAAGGGGGGGAAATCGGGCAGCCAATTTTTAATCAATACATTAAAGAAGAACCTCCACCAATTTATATGACGGAACAACGCGGAGCAATATAACTTTTTCATAATATGGCGTAAAAATTAAACGATTTCACGTATTAATAATTAATAAAAATTAATGCCTCACAACAATTTTAGACATAGTAAATCACTGTTGAGTAAATTGTATTACATTCTACTTACCTTCAGAAGAAGATTCCAGTTTTTCTCTTGTCGATCCAACGTGATCTCAATTGCTTACGTTACTTGTAAAATCTTCTTCGTTTCAATAATTTATGTAACTGTTGATAGCAATATAACAACAATATCAATGTGACTACTATTTTGAAGCAGATAAAAGGAAAGAAACAATACTATGACTAATTTCCGATTGTTAGGGATATGCAGAAGCCAAACCTACGAAAAAAATTCCTATTAATAAATTTTTTTTTGGACTTTTGGCCAGCTTTCTGGGATTTGGCCGCACTGTGCATCGGACCATGCGCTTTTACACAAATCCTACATTTGGCCCAAACTCGAATACATCTTCCTTATGCCGGGTTTTCATTAGTAGAATTAGTGGTAGAGTTTACTGGGCGAGTACTAACTATCCTGTGAACACGCCTAATGAAAACTTGGTTATAGTAGAGTAGAGTGGGATAGCACAGTGGTAAAGTTGCTCTAACACTTAAAAGTACTCTACCGCTAATTCTACTAATGAAAACCCGGCATTATTTAGGGTGAGGCTTGGCATGTTGTGATAAAGCGCAAAAAGCGCGAAGACGACGTTTGTACCACGCTCGACTCTTCGAGCCACATATAGCAGCGCTGACAAAATTCTATCGCTACAATCATGGCGATGGCTCTAGTGTAATTACCACCCTCCTGCCTGGGGGGCAATATTTTTCCCAAGACTAGCCGGCTCGGATCACTCTTATACCCTGTAGTCATACTTTTTACGCACACGACGGTCTAGAAATTCCATCATAATAGAATAACTCTGTATTTCCGAACTCCGAAAAGCTCAAACGAAACGCAGGATTCATCTCCAGCTCCTTAACACCCTCCTGACTCTTCATTACTCTAAATCTATTCTTCCCTTCGAACTAAGCTAACTACTAGGCCTTTTTACTAAGCCGATCTATCTCAGCTCGGCATTGCAACAGGCCGCGTTTCACCTTTTCATTCTGGCGGGAGGACTCTTTGATGAAAAGGGCCATTGTTAATTCCTGACATATACTCAGCACTAGATAGCGTTTTTGATAGTGTTGACCCTATATTCGATTGTCTGCATAAAATCTATGCTTTCCTGTGGGTGCTCTTTAGAGAGTCTCGTTATCAGAATCTGACCGAACTTCCAGTCAATCTTTCCTGGGTTTCTCCACGGTTGGGGAGCTTCATTCTACAGGTTTAACCTAAAGCGTATCCATAGATAGTCCGAAAAGGACACTTGATCTGATATTCTCCAGTTTTCTACTTTGAATGTTTCAGTGTCCGTAGACAGCGTGACGGTAAAGACGCCCTCATAACACTGGAAATTCTCCATGCTTGAGAATAGGAAGGTTGGCGTGTTGCCCAACACTACTAGGTTTGAATTAAGGATTAAATCGAATAGTGACTCTCCCCGCTCGTTATGCCGCTGCTTTCTCAAAGGGGGTGTTTGGCGTTGGCGTTGAACCGGATGAACCGGTTGGCTCTATTGCTATTCTATTTTAGGTCTCTTGTCATCTACGTAAGCTCCTTCGGTCCAAAATCATCTATCGAGGTCTTTTCTGTCCCTCCTGTAACTCAGAAAGGTTGGATTGATTTTGCGCCAGCCGTTTGTTGTGTTCTTCAATAAAAGTCTGGAACTTTACTTTATCGGACTGGTTCGGCTCATGCACAGTACCTGCCTTCTCATTCATGGCGATCTTGCAAATCATGAATAGGGCTCTCTGGTAACTGCTTCTGACATACATACCATTCGACTTCCGCTTTCCTGAATTCGTATTTCCCGGGGATCAAAAACAGGTGTACTACCCACTGGCACTCGCTTAATTGGTGGTCGTCATTATTACCGTCTCCTGGCAGTCCTCTGATTACATCGAAGGTGGTGTTTGGGCAGGTGAACTATGGCTGAAACTCGCTGCACTAATGGAACTCGCTGAACTGATGGCTAACTTTTTTTTGGAATTCAAATAAATCCTACGAGTAATGTTGAAGTGAGTGCATCCTGGCAGAGCCGCTTACCAGGGTAAGGCAGTATCGAAGGGAACAGCTTTCGAATAGCCGACATAGTAAAATGCTTCCTTCAGGGCCGCAAGCCCCACCATCGCGAAAATGTCCAGGCGAGGAAATCGTCGGCTGAATTCTTGTTTGATCCAAATTCCATTGACATCATTTCGAGAAAAGGTGATTTGAATATTTAACATTTCATAAATCAAAATTCACCCGATAGATTTTTTTTTAAATTTGTAGTTACAAAATTTGTTATCTAATGCTGTTATGACACTTACTTTTTTTCAGACGAATCTTAATGCTGTTATGTAATTAATGCTGTTATGACACTTACTTCTTTTGAAGATGAATCTTAAACTTTTTAGTAAGTTTAGAAAGAGACAAAAATTCTTTACGGAGATTTGGCATGAGTGCGAAGGATTAGCTATCTGCTAAAATTGAAACTAAATTACGCGAAAAAGTTCAGCTAACTCGAAAAGTGCCAGAAAAAGTATGAACTTTTCATACTTTTTCGGGATCTTCATCTTAATTTTTGACATATCCGACTTTTTTTTTGACAAAATTAAAATTTCATAGTTATTAAGTGAAATTGAAAAGAAACCTTGTAAATAAGTGCGGTGAATACGATAATATTATGTTTTTTCTAATTATGAAAAAGCATTTAATAAAATGAGTGTAAATTTAATATGTTCAAAATTGAATCTGCACGAAAATGCAAAGCCGCCATCTCGCTCACACCAAGATGTCCTTGTCTTTTGATACTTAAAAAGTAAACGCTGAAAAAAAGTAAGTGTCATAACAGCATTACTAACATATTTTCGGATTTTTAAGCAAATCCGATAAAAGGTTGCATAATTACGTACATTTTTTCAAAATGTACAGATTTTCTAGTTTACTCTACTTCGTACATTTCATGCACAACTTTCTTACTAGCTTGCATATGGAGCAAACTTTTGTGTCAATAGAGCAAATAAGAAGAAAGAACGACGTATACGTATAAGCTCCACTTAACCATCTTTTTAATGCTAAAACCATTTTAGTAGGTGATAATAAAGAAAAATGCATTGGTTATAAACAAAATAAAACTATTTTATTTCTAACGGTAGCCCTAATAAGGCATCCCAACTCGAATACAACTCGTATATCTCGGCCGGGGCCACGATAATCACCTTAGCTTGGCTGGACAAGGTGCAAAACCGCGCTCTCAAACTTAGGGGGCGTCCATAAATTACGTGAGGTGTTTAGGGGGGGAGGGGGTCGAGCCGAATCTCACCAAATCTCACGTGGAGGAGGGGGAGGGTCTCCGCAAATCTCCCGTAATTATTTTCCGCAAGAAACAGTGTAAAATCGCGAGAAAACTGGGTTAAATTAATAGTACAGGTAAATTAAGCCGAAAAAGCGATATAGCGGAAATAATTAGGTACAGGCTGAAAATTGGCAGAGCGCTTCTTTTTATGCTTTTTAATAAGGGGTTATAAAGTCTACCGATTTTCTACTCCGAGAAGCCCACTTTTTAGGGGTTTTAGCCCTCAAAATGGGTATTTTTCGATTTTTCTGTAATTTTTTTGCAATATTTCTTAATATCTTTTTGTTTTTTTCAATTTTAAGTACAATATCTGTAAATGAGAAAATCTTTAAAATCGTCTTTTCGGACCCGCACTTAGATTTCATTCACAAAAAATCTTGATGCAGTATCAGATGAACATGGTGAAAGGTTTTATCAAAACATATTGCAAATAGAGAAGGAATAATGAATCAAAAGTATACGTGATACTATTACTATATTTCGACTAAATAGCAAACACTGTATTTGTTCACTGTTTCAAATACCATCCAACTGGAACATCCAAAAAAAAGTAAAGAAAATAATTTAAATATCTGGGAATGAAGAGTGTATGACGTGATGAAAAATTCTTATCTTTTTATACAATGGTCTGGGAAAAACTGCGAAAGTAATGTATGCATTGACTTATACGACCATTTTTGGACAGATTGCGACCCTACGATGAACTAGTGTGGGGGTCTAAGCTTAAACAAAACAAAAAGGCCTAAAAGCCCAATTGAAAAACCTGGAACCTAATGCGTTCCTAAGAATCTCAAGTGCATAATGTACCCAATCCTACTGCAATCATAGAGATTATATTAAGAATCGGCTCTTTTCACATCAGTCAGAACACGTGCTATCTGCGGTGCATTGTCACTACAAAAAGCAGACATTTGCACCAGGCGACATAATTAGTTATCTAAGCATCTTACAGGACTCGAATTTTGAATCGACGACCATCTGCTCTGACATACCTACTAGAGGCCAAGATAGATTTTGAAAACCTTTTGTTATCATTATCGAGAGTTGTGAAGAATGGAAGTCTAACAGATCCGCACTTCTTGAATCTGTATCCTGATGTACAGGCGGCTCAAACGTCAATTTGAGAAGCTGGCTGTGACTTCAGACTCCGCTTTTCTAAGGGTCAGTGCAGTACGCAGCGTAGATGGTAGAGTAGAGCATAGCTGCGCATACTCGCTTATAGAACTCTCAATGGGTTTTAAATGGGTGTGTGCATAACGCAGCTCGCTTTCCGCTCGCAGAAAAAGCGAGCTGCGTTATGCACACACCCATTTAAAACCCATTGAGAGTTCTATAAGCGAGTATTCGCAGCTATGCTCTACTCTACCATCTACGCTGCGTACTGCACTCACCCTAAGGCGATACGAAAGTAGGAAGCAAACGGAAGCTAGTAGCGATGCCTGACAAATCTTCGAAAAGAAATTATTTTCAGCCAACCAACTTTATTTATTAACTTTTGATGCGAACAATAAATTGTTTCAAGAATATTTAAAGAGTTTTTAGAATATTTTAAAACAAACAAATAAAAGCAGCGCATGCGGCAATGGCTTTATTCACGGACTGAAATCCGATAACAGGAGGACAAATTTATTTCGAATTCGCATTGGTGGAGGATACAATTTTCTTATTTCCGAATTTCATGACTTTCGAATCGGATTCCATGATAACCCCCCTGGGTCTTCCAGTCACAGGTTTTTTACCTAACGATGACATCTATAGAAGAATGCTCCGAAGTTTGTATATCTCCAGAGTCATAAATGGCTCTACCATTACTATTCAAGTAGTCAAGTCGTTACTCTCTAAAAACGAATCAGTGGATGCCAAAGCCAACCTTCGTATGTCAATATATTGTAAAATTCTAAATTTTTTTTATATTCCATATGCTTGCTCTACAAATACACGAGTTTTCTGTTCTCTTGTTAAGAAATCATTATCCCTGTAAGGCACCCTGAGGTTGGTTTCCAAAGGGTAGGCAGAATCACCTGCTAAAGGGTAATCCACAGGTATTGTAGTTTATATTGGGTGCATGCCGAGTTGGTGCTGTTATGATTTTGTGGTACTGTTCTTCAACACAAATTATGATTTCTAAATGCAATCAAGCACAGATTAAGGTATTTACACTAAAAATACGCATAATAGTGTAAATCCTAGAAATTTTTTAAAATTTTAAAAATCTCACGTGAGATTTAGGGGGAGGGGGTCGAGCCAAATCTCAAGACATCTCACCAAGGGGGGAGGGGGGGTCGAAAAATCGCCAAAATCACCTCACGTAATTTATGGATGTCCCCTATTGGTTATAGCGCCATTTGCTTTCAATTGACTCATTAAGCCACCGTAGGAATCTAGCAGCTCTTGTAAAATTTTACCGCTTTTAGCACAATGACTTCTCCACTTAAATAAGTAACCTCATGCCTCCACGGCATTTAAGTCTGATCTTCACCTAGCGGACGGTGCACTTCTTTGTTCATCTGGTAGACTGGTACTACCTGCTTCACAGCTTTTGTCGGTTGGTTAGCGGGATTCTCTTGTTTCAGGAGGCATAACACTCTATTTCTATTTCTATTTCGTTTATTTAATGAATTGTACATCAAGACTACATAACCTTTTAACGCTAAAAAACGCATGTACATTATAATTTCAATACATTAATTAATAAAAAAGCGGAACGAGTGAGTAAATTAATAAAAACAGAAAAAGTAGATGAATGTAGAATGTAGTTGAAGGAATATTACTGGTTATTCAAAAAATTGAAGACGCGATTCCTGAAAACATTTAACGACCCCGCATTGTGTCCGT
Source organism: Thereva nobilitata (assembly GCA_963855945.1). Lineage (NCBI taxonomy): Eukaryota > Metazoa > Arthropoda > Insecta > Diptera > Therevidae > Thereva > Thereva nobilitata. The sequence goes on along the minus strand of OY979694.1, from coordinate 49,449,741 downwards.
AAGAAGGCAGACTATTCCAAACTTGAAGCGAATGAACAAAAAAAGATCTTTGCCCAACTAAGAAAGAGACCCTTGGCAGTATAAATAACGTTCTTCTAGATGTACGTCCAATTTGAAGATATTCATGTAGATAAGATGGACGGTCGGAATGTAGAAGCTTATAAACAAATGTCAATGCCTTGAGGAGAAGGTAATCATCAATTGTGCATCCCAGAAGGGAAAAACAATATGGACTGATGTGATCGAATCGGCGAAGACCGTAGACAAACCTTACGCAGTCGTTGAAGGCCACATTAAGCTTACCACGGCATGCAGCATCAAGTGAAGGAAACACTAAGCTAGCGTAATTAAAGTATGGTAACACTAGAGATTTAATTATCTTTGAGCGAGACCCTAAGGGTAGGATGGAGGCGTATAGCCAGAGACGCCGCAAACTACCATATATTTTAGATAACGTGTGAGAAATATGATCGCAGCAGGTAAGTTGTGAATTCAGATGAACACCTAGGTTTATGACTCTCGTTTGATAAGGTAGGCATGTGTTCATAAGAACGATAGGTGGAAAGCGGTCGGTATCCAGTTTACTCCTATACATTGGAATGCAACAGGATTTAGAGGCATTCAGTTGCAGACGGTTGGATACAGACCATTGATAAATGCGCTTGAGATCTGCATTTATGTCCGCAATACAGTTCACAACCAGTCCAAGGCGGCTGTTTAAGTAAATCTGATCATCATCTGCATACATGTGGAGTTTGCAGCTTGTCACGACACTGCTAAGATCATTTATGTACATAGAGAAGAGTAATGGGCCTAGTATGGAGCCCTGCGGAACGCCGCACGTTATCGGTAAGGGATCCGAAATCGAGTTATGCAACCATACTTTTTGGGAACCATTCTGCAGGTAACTGCGGATTAAGGAGGTAGCAGAAGATGTAAACCTCATGTGGGTTGCCAATTTGGTAAATAGGCGGATGTGGTCAACACTATCAAATGCCTTACTGAAATCAAGAAGAACGAGGAAAGCGACAGTGACTTTCAATTTGCCATGCCATTAGTTTTTCTAGTTCCTTACCTAAAAAACATAAAATACTTATAGGACGATAGTCGGCAAGACTACTTGGGGATTTACATTTAGGTAGGGCAATTACTTTCGCTTTTTTCCACTGAAGCGGAAAATGTGATTGCATAAGGCAGCTATTAAAAATATGTGAGATGTAGGGGAGAATAACAGGAAAAATTAGCTTGAGAAAAATGGGTGGGAGGCTATCCTGTCCAGTGGCGTCGGATTTAATAGCATAGAAGGCTTTACGGACTTCTTCGTAGTCCACGTTGCGAAAAATAAATATACCAGTATTACTATTACCAGTAGACGTGGAGCAATTAGTATCACCTACTCTGCTCGTGGCAGCGGTAAAATGTGTATTTAACTCATTCGCGCTAAGATTGACTTGGGTTAAAGAGTCATTTCCATGAATTCCAAGTTGCTTTATGTTGGCCCAAAATTTCTTTGCAGGCAAATTAGGACTAAGCTTTGAGGAAAAGAATCGTAGTTTTTCTCTACGGATGGCAGATGTAACTAAGTTCCGAACATTTTTATACCTTTCTAAATTCGCAACAGTTTTATTTTTCTTGTATCTTCTGAATAAAAATTCCCTTTCAGTAATCAACCGGTTAATTTGGGAGGAAAACCAGGGGAAGACAGAAGAAAGCACGCGTTTAGTTTTGACCGGAGCAAAAGATTCATGCACATGGTTACAGAGTGAATTGAAATATTCTACTTTTTCGTCAATGTCAATGATACTATATGTACCATTCCATGGAAGAGAGGCACATCCTTGTAATAGGGCTGGGATATTGATGGATTTGTAATCCCGATATGTGAACATTTTTTGCTGCGCGTTTTCAACCTTGAAATTTAAGCAAAGATAGAGGATGTCATGATCGAGATAACTGGGTGCGCTGATCTGATTATGAAATAATACATTGTCCACATTCGGCACAAAAAATATATCCAGCAATGATGGATTATTAGTATCGCAATATGTCGGAAGTCTATTAACGGGTTTCAGGTCGAACGTATTGAAAAAATTAAGGAAGTTTTTAGAACGGGCATTATTAGATAAAATATTAACATTGAAATCTCCCCCAATTACAATATTGTCGTAGTTATGGGTAACATCGGAGAGCCACGCTTCCAACTCGCTAGCTTCAGAAATCGTGAAAATTTGAGGTGGACAGTAAACCACAGAGACAAGACATTTACTGTGGCCAATATTAATTTCAATGCTAAGGAACTCCAGAGCATTTGACACGGATTCTTTAACTTTCAGGGATCGAAAACTGTCCCTAACATAAATAGCTACTCCACCACCAGAGCGATTTTTTCTATCATTTCGGAATAGGTTATAACCATTTATAGAAACAAGTTTCGAAGGCACGTGATGGCGTAGTGAGGCTTCGGATACCAGTATAACGTGAATATTTGATTCACGAAAAATTTCACGAAGTTCGTCCATTTTATTACATAAACTGCGCGCATTAATGTGACAAACATTTAGCCCTTGAGCTCTACTTTGAAAAATGTTAAGCAAAGTTCTGATTTTGTTCATATTAAAACCAACTACCCGAAGTCATCAACACGAGATAGTAAAATGAGCTCAGAATGCGACATAATTAAAAATTTTATACATAACACCTTACAGTAATATCCCAACATTACAGAAAACAAAAGTAAGCGAGAAAAAAAAGAAAATTATTTTCAGAAAATAAAAAGAAAAAAGTAAAACAAAAATAAAATTGGAATATAAAAGACAGAAAAAATAAAAGAAAAAAAAAACAATTAATAAAAATTAATATTCAGACGCATGCAAAACTCCTCGGCGCCGGCTGGTTGCTCCAAATTTCCTATAATGCTCCTGAAGTAGAGGCTGGGCTGACGGCGTCGTTCAGGTCAAGTGCTGACGTAAATAATTTAGGCGGCTCATTTTTCCGCAACTGCACATATACTTGGCCCCGACGAGTGAAAGCAGTAGAAACAAGATTCCTTCGTTGGAGCTGACGCGCAGTCTGGAGGATGTCGTTGTTTTTAGCCGTCAAGCTTTCATTTATATGAATCACGCTGTCAGAGACAAAGCCCATGTTTAGTTTTTTCAGAGTAAGAGGTCCGTGCTGGCGACTTTTTCGTAGGAACTCTAACTGCTCGTTGACTGACGGGAATTTAATAATCAGCAATGAGCTTGCCTTTCTTACATTGCCAACCTGGGATTCAAGCCGTCGGCGCTGTAGTGGTCGAAAAACATTAACATAAGGCGTCAGTTCATGTCCAATGGCGGAGGCGAGCTGATCTAAAATCTGCCTCGGCTTGTCGTTGTCGGTGGTAGGAACACCTCGAACGACCACATCTTTGAGCCTCGATTGCCGCCGTAGGTCCTCTAGCTCATTCGATAATACTGCCACATCATGTTGTACGGAGTCTACATCATCTTTCAATTCACTTACTTGCTTGTTGAAGGAATTGCAAACTTCTTCAATTTGTGCAGATATGCGGGCCTCAAAAGCTGCAAGTCGTTCGTCCAGCATGCGATACAAGTTGGACAAAAGCCTTTTCTCCAGAAGTTCAAGGCTGTTGTCCGGAGCTGCAATAGACGTAGATCGTGGTGTCCTGCTGCTGCTACTGTCATTGCGTTTGCTGGATGAATGATCCGGAGTGTTAATTTTGGCGGGAACTGGGGTGTCTGAGTCAGCAACTTTTCTGGTAGTGGATCTCACTTGCGGTTTAGGCATTTTAAAAAATGGTTTTATAAACTTTAAAAAAAGTTGTACGAAAAAAACTGCAGTGCACCGCAAAAGGTAAGATACCACGGCGGGAATTAAGTTTGAAAATATAAAGAAAATTTGGAAAACTACGGAGAATTTTTATAATAATTAAGGAGCTTCGCGACACACGTCTACTCGATAAGCATCACTCTCACTACTCCGACGAGGCTGTCTCATGCTAACCCCGACTGTTGTGGCTCAGCCATACAACATCCAAGAGTTCAAACGCAAGACCCACTGCCACCTCCTCGTGCATCCTCCAGACTACCCTTCCTTAACCTATCATATCAATTTTCTATCTTCGAGCTAAGCTTACTACTAGACATTGCACCATGACTTAAACGATATAACGTTTAAAGGGTGACACCTAAGCTTAGACTTTTTCAAATAAAAAAATAAATAAAAATAAGCTACTTTTCTGCACATCAATTCATATACATACCTGATTGAAAATATTCTCTATCAACTTTTGGTATAAAACTTTTCCCTGGAAATTGTTGATTTTTCCTCAAAAATTGTAAGAATGGAAGAAAATACATAACACCGGTTTGAAACTCTTGCCCTATATGATTTTTGTTTAGCTGATTATCATTTTGGGTGGTCCCGTAGTCCTAAAACATGGGCGTCACCCTTATAAATGGACAAAAGATCTCTTTTTAACGCGATAGTTTCAATAATAATCAAAAATAATCTAAAGAAATACACTTTTTGCCATATTTATTTGCGAAGATGATTGATTTATAATAAATCAAGCCAAATTTTATGATATGGGATAATCCTAAAGGGTAAAAACCACTCTTAGAGGGACTGAAAATAAAAAAAAAATTGTAAAAAATTGTTTTTCCAACTTAATGCTTCAAATTCGATTGAATGAGTATTGTCAGGCAAAAGTTAATTATTTTCATCCGGTAAGCGATAAAAATTACCCCTGCAAAGAGCTTCAAAACGGACACCAAAACGCGAATTATATTTTCACCAATAAATCAATCAAACTATACCGATCTAAAATGGAATAAAATATTCACACCAAAAGAAAAGAAAACAAACGAACTTTTAGAAAAGAAAACACATTTATTGCGATGGTAACGGATTGAAGTTTCACGACAGACTGATTATCCTATTTCTACTTTTCAGTGTTGCACTTAACATTTTCAATTGTCTTTTTGACAAGGTAAGCATTTTCATGGTGGCGAGACATAATTTGATATCTTTTGGACGAGAATTTTTGATGAGAAAATATTTATGTTTTTAAACGGAAATTATTTGATATTCTTTTCTCGGTGAGAAAATAGTAATTAACAAAATGTTGTTTTATTTAAGCCTGGGAATAACGGAAAAGCTTTTCTGTTGCCACGACATTGGTTTCACTTGAGTTTGATGTGAACCAGGCAAATCAGTAGTGTCATCTTTCTTTGATTCATCAATTTACGTAATTCGCGCGTTTTGAATGGACTATTAGTGCTTCACCGACATAAACAAAATGCACATCACTACGACATTATGTATGCATATGAAGCAAATAAGTAAAAAATTTATTCGACGTCATTAGCTGTGTTCCTTTTCTACTTTTTAGTACTTGCGAGCAGAGCAGAAAAGGAACGCAAAATTTGGTGATTTGAGTAAAACCTAACCTAACATTTTTGATGTTATTTCATCTGTATACAAATAAAAGGTCAGAATAATAATTTACAACATAATTTAAAATAATGCGATTTTATTATTTATATTTTTATTTATTTTATTTATAAATTTATTATTTTTATTTTTATTTATAGACGTTTTTATATGAAAAAAGCTCAAAACAATCAAAAGCCATCTATGGGGTGATAGGGTAAATAAAATAATTCACAATAGACTCCAAATGGGAGCTTTCCTCTAGCGGATTATAACTGCGTAACCAAAAGTGTTATCTACTCGTATGTTAGAGCAAGTGTAGCTGCGAGTGCTCACGATTAAAAAATAGTAGAAATTAGCAGAAAAGGAACGCAGCTATTGCCATTACCGCTAGCAGGTGGAGCATTACTAAATGTAAAGTTTACTTTTTAATATTGGTCTTTAGTCATTGCCAAAGCATTTAGAGCAATCAAGAACAAAGTTGAAAAAGCTGTTCTTTTCCATAGTAATTGTGCTCTATAGACAAAAATTGGCTATTGCGGCAAACAAGAACATACTGATTTTAAAAAAACAGGGATATGGAGCAAAATGGACACGTCGTATCGTGAAAACTACAAAAGATAGAGAGAAATGGATTTCATATTCGGAAATAGAACCTTCAAAACCATTAGTAGTATTCTTAACTTAAAATGTCAAAGAATGGCGAATGGAGCAAACAAGAATTCAGCCGACGAAATGTGCCAGTAGTAACGTTGTCGACTAGAGCTTGCTGCTCTTCACGATTTATATGATTAAATAGGCAACATTACTATGAGCGTTTTCATAAATGCAGGTTGCGTGCGCAATTGACTTATTCAGCAATACACTTCAATTGCTGAATAAGTCAATTGCGCACGCAACTTGCATTTATGAAAACGCCCTATGTGTCGGAGCTTTCGCTTTAAATAAAAAGCTGGTCCCGAAAAGAATTAAACAATTATTAACGAAAAGGCCGCTTGTGTTTAAATAGAGTTCATGTAGTATCATAATGTACTGTGTTTCAGTTATCATATAGATCCTGGCACCATAGTGATCAACGCCTTGAATTATATTGAAAATTCATAACCGACAAAACCTTAACCAAGCCCCATCTGTCATATTTGTCATATTTTTCTACTCAATGCGCTTACATTAGAGCAAATTTCGATCACAACATCAAAAACACACATGTTTCTACAAATTTGTCAATCTCTATCAAAAATTCACTAACCTACAAAATAATAAACAAAACTTCTTTATTGCAAAGTCCTGCTACTGTAACATGATATGCACTTCACCATTTGTCATTTTCTCGAATTCAGACCTCGTACAATCCAACGAATTCGAGCTGACTTTATAATGTTTGCATAATATTCCCAGGCCACAACGAATCATGAATCCGATACAATGCAACATGCTTCTTATATGAGAAGGATCCCTTTCGCCTACTGGCTTGCTTGTTTTACACCACACGTCGTCGCAGTAGCAGATTTTCCGGAAGGATATTCTGGCAAGGAAAATTTTATTAAATTGGGCCATCATTGCTTGCGGGCAAGGCAACGAACACTTGTAGTCTATTGTCAGGACGCAAGCTGTGCAATTTGCATAAGGATTCATTCGTTCAGGGCATTGAGGATAGCTGGGATTTTAATATTAAGGAGCAGCACCACATGCAGGCTCTTGTATCGTCTCGTTTGCAGTCACTTAGAATTTGAATTCTTAAGAGCGTTGCCTGCGGCTCCTGGCAAGGAGCCTTTGTATGCAAGCACAGCATCAATGCGGAGACCACAATCAAACAGAAAAACTTTATGAATACATTGGCGAGACCGGAAGCCCATTGTAACGTAACAATGTTATTACAATGCATTCTATGATTTGGACAATTTTTATTTTTAGTTGAAAGCGATACTCTAAAGGTGTTATTGCAGTGGTTATGCACCTAAAAGTGGGTAACCTTTAATAAATTACGGTTTACAGTACTTTGTTTATATTACAACAGAGACGAAATGGTGTTATACTAAAATTACATCCACCCAAAAGGGCCTTAACCAGTGTTACTAAAGGCCAAATCGTAAAACTTAATTTCGGCTTCTGCTTTATGGCAATTGGGCCTTCCAATTTGATTACCCGAAAACCCCTTTATTTGTGGTTTTACTAACAAAAGCAGAATGTTTACCTACATAAAATGTTTAAGGCCACTTACTGGGGCAATTCCCGCTGTCCGTCAAGTTTAATTGAAGCAGTTTTATAAGTATAATTAAAAAGGGCTCCACACACCAAGTTACACAGATAATAATGAATTCCGTGAGTAAAGCGGCTAACGGACTTATTAGATTCAGAACTGTGATCCAAGGAATCATAGTATAATATTTGCTAGTTAAGAAGAAAGTGTCGCGATTTAGCTTCTGAGGCAATAGAAAAGTTATGTCCGCTCATGATTACAGACACTTGATGATACGAAGTAATGATTTGCATAATTGAGAAACCTTTTATTTTAATATTGCTTATGTAATAAAGATGCAAATTAAAAGCTAGATCATTCCGTTGCCACTTTTGGTGTTATGGATCGTACAGGAACGCAAATCCTTAGCAGTGACTATTAATTTATACTAGACTGATAAGATGCTTAAAACTTTTAAGGAAATGACACAAGCACGTTTTTAAAGAATCAAGTGTTCTTATATGGAAAGGAAAACATTGAAATCTCATATAGCTCAGGATTCATCCTGTGTACCCCTTTAGTGTGTCATTGCTATCATGGTGCAATGTCTATTAGTAAGCTAAGTTCGAAAGATAGGTTCAGGGAGCCTGGGAGTGTAGAAAAGAAAGGAGGGAGGGGCCCTACGTTTGAACTCTTAGATGTAGATGACAGACAGCAAGCTCTAGTCGGAAATAGAGTAAAGAGAATGCTGAACTTTCAAGGCAAACACACGATTTATTTTCAGTCTCCTTTTCAATACCGCCGCTACAGAACTGTGCCTTAAAGGCAAGAAAGAAGTAATGTTTCGTAGGAATAAGTGGAAGAACGAACGACGATGCTGCGGAGTGAAATCGAACGACGGCCCTCTGGGATGGATGAACTTCCATAAGGATTGTGTTAGTTTCCTTCATATAAGTCCAACTTTGGAGGCTGGCTCGCTGAGTATCATTATCTGAAGTCTGTTGACCTCCGATAAATTTTTTTTAAGATTTTGTAAGATTGCTCCACAGTCGGGTTGTTCCTCTACTTAAACGAATTATTTTTCTGCAGCGTGCAAGTTACGTCCAGGCCAGCGGAAGGTGCGTCATGGCACCAGGGGCCGTATTCTCTATTACAATACTCAAATCCTTTTTACTCGAAGCTAAAATGCTTCCGTATTCCCTATTACATTATTATTTCCTCTGGTAGAAATGTCTTCGAAAGAAAACAAAATTAGTACAAGAAATTTAAATTTTGTCTCCCCATACCTAATATATTTTATAAATTGCTTGATTACCCTTGAGCTTTCGAGTAAAAATTTAAAAGCCCAGTTACATTGCAGCGTTGCGTTGCGTAGCTGCTGTCAAAATTAAAACTATGTAATTAAGTGGGTCGCGCAACGCAAAGTATGAATTGAACAAAGTTCAACTTTTCGCGAGACATAGCCTCAGTTGGCAATATAAAAAAGTGTCAGTAGGCAATTTAAAAGAGTTCCACTTTTTTTTATAAAACAAACTCTGCCAATTTTGTTGATACTTTACAGCACTTGACGGAACTTTATCTGTCAAGTAACGCAACGCTAAGCTGCTATGTGACTAGGTTGCGAAAAGTAATGCTCAGCTAAGTTACGAACGCAACGCAACGCTGCAATGTAACAGCACCTTAACAATATTTTTACAGTTTCGAGTAGAATTTCAGTAATATACCTATAAACAGGGTGCATAAAGTTACAAAACGGCCAGCTGTGGATAGGTTTTGAATAGATGAACAAAAATCGTTCGAGAGGGGGCGGGGACCATATATTGTTGTTGTCCTTTTATCATTTTATATTGGGAAATGCAATATTCATTTCTGAGTGACAGAATTGAGATAAATGAATAATTCTTGTTTTGTGCACACCTTTACGACTCCGACTTCCATATAAAACCACTTTGAGGAAAATCGGTTTAGGGGAAGTCGAATAAAGTGCTGTACAAAAAAAGTGCTTGTGTATTAATATATAGATTGTAACTTGATAAAAAAACACACAGAAACTTAGTCACATTAAGGTTGCTAACTTGTTATTCTATTTGTGGCAGTTCCAATATAATAACATTTTTGAGATATGCTACTAAACGAAATGTTTTAATAACTTTAATTTAATTTTAATGTGACATCTTTTTTTGCAACTTTTAAGGCAGGAACACACCGAGCGCGGTGGAAGCGTCAGTGGCGGTGGCGGTGCGGAATTATTGCGGTGGCGATCTGACCAACAGACACTAGGTTAGCGGTGGTACTGGCGGTCAGTAGTAGTTGGACAGTAGTACGTACACTTATTATATAATGCGAAGCCCGGTGCAATCGTTTTTGATAATTTATTGCTCTACGACTATTTAGTAGAACAATAAATTTTGCATTTCTTCCGTGAAAGATATGTTCAATACTTTAATCAAGAATAACTAAACGAACGCTTCTATGTAAACGTATATTTCTAATTTATCTATAATTATTTCATAATTTACTACAATTTTTCTTACCCATACCATTAAATTAACTAAGTCATTTATTAGTACTACCATTTTCCTGCATAATTGTGGCAATTCCTTCCACTTCTCATTTTTTTTCTTATATATTTGTATTCTGGATGACTTAAATCATATAAAATATGATGTAGTTCATATTCTCAATAAAAATTTCAATTTTTTCACTTTCCATTTTTGAAAAAGTGCTCACGCGGTGGCGGTCTTTTTTTCTATATTGGAACATTTTTATAACAAGTTGGGTTTTCCGTAACAAAATTAAAGCTGTAGTGTAACTGAACCGGATGAATTGTTGCAAAATTCGAAACAATAATTTAACCTAAATGTGACTAAATTTGCTTAAAAAAACTGGATGACAACCCAAGTGTAACATATTTTTGTTACAAATTGAAATCAGTGCTAGCTGGGTTAGATGAACACCTGCCACAAACATACTTGTTGCATTGATTACAGGTATAAATCGCTCTGTTTTGTTGGATAATCGAATTTGGCAATTTTTGCGTTCACACCCGAGTAAAAATAATTTATATAGAAAGATATATAATTGGATATATTTATATATAAATTAATTATATATAATTATATATGAAATTTGACACAATATAATTATATAGAAATATATATTTTTATATATAATAAGGAAAATCATATACAATTGTATAGAATTGTATTTATGCAATTATATATTTTATTTCGCCGATTTTCTCAGACATGGAATGTTCTATATGCTTTGTATCGTGGTAGGGCCAGTTATTTTTAAGAGCGTGATCCTGGCTAAACTCTAAAACAGATATAATGAGATATTTTTGACAGCATACCTATAATAACTTTTTCCCATCATTTTTCAGCCACACACCTTTTTCTTGAGGTCTTTCTCCACCCTTGATTGAGCTTTGGGAGTGCGACTGGAGAATGTGCATTTTAGTATGTGATTTTCCCGAAAATCTCCATCTACCAATTGATAATATTTATTTCATCAAAATTATTGTAAGGCATTATATATTATTTTATATCGCTATATATGATCAGATATAATTGCACTAATTCATTTGTAGACTTTATATACAGTTTTATATAATGATATAGAGTTATATATCATCCCATGCTGAACTGTAAATGATACAATATATAATTCTATATTATTATATATTATTATATACAATTATATAAAATCGTCTAAAACTGTTGAAATTTTTATATAAGACTAGCTGGGACCCGGCGCGCCTATGCTGCACCCATAAACCAATAGTAGTAATCAGGTGATACTACTTGTCATACCCTTTCATTTAATACCCATACCGAATGGCTTTCAAAGAAAAAGGTAATCCACCATTTTGTGTTGGCCGCCATTTTAAATTTGGACCGATCGATCTGAAACTTTGGGAATCGTATTTTTTTCGGAAAAAACCAAAATAATATAGATCTGAGCTCTTTAGCAGTAATTCGAAGAGTACCTCCCATACAAAAGTTCGAATTTTACGGATATCGGTACACTACAGCCACCCGAAGTGTTCGAGATAGAGCAAAATAGACCTCGTAGGAACACCAATCGGATGAGCGGTTTCGGAGTCTATTGAACATTTACAGACATACTTTCACTTTTATATACATATATAGAAGAAGAAGATTGTATATAATTTGATATAAATATATATGATTATATATTTTTCTATATAATTATTTTTACTCGGGTAGTCCAAAATATTATAAAATACCTGCAAAGGTCTTCTATTTGACCCGGCTTTTACGTTCATAGTTTTTTCCCAAATTGGATTTTTGCAAGATTACACTTGGCGCAGATTGCACTTTTCACCTAGGACTTTATCACATTATTAGTGTAGGGTGATGAGTCGGGCTCTTATTACAGTCAGTTGGCAATGGTCTCGGTAGCTCAAGTAGTTAGAGCGCTCGGCGATCCACCAAAGATCGGAGGGCATGGGTTCTAATCTCACCAGACTCGCATTGTTTACAGAATTTTTACAGAAGTACAACTGATAATGATTGCGTCCTGATTACATTTACCAGTTAGAGCTTTTAGTTCTAAACTGAATGGTAATCGGAATAAAATAGATCCCATTATAATGGCTGCAGAACACTTGATCCAAAGTAAATATAATTTCATATGGAAAATGTAATTCAAATTTTTCCAGGAAATGTCTGAAAGTGATGTATAAATGAATGTAAATACGTATTGATGTCCATCATTGCATAGATGATCCATAAAATATTATAAACTTTGAAATTTCTAAAGCCGTCATTTTGACGGGTCTTGGTATAAATAGATATTAGGTCATACTGATTATGAAAGATAAAATGGTTGAGTGGAAATTGAATGGGAATATGTAATTGTAAAATTGTAATTGTAAAAGTCGTCATAAAGTTCTAGAACAATACATCAATTATTTCAAAATTTTTAAGCATGAAATTTGAAAACCGTCAAAATTACGGTCTTGGTAGTTCTAGTGTTAATAATGAAAAAACAGACGTTCGATTGAAAAAACTGACTTTCCGAGTTTCGAGAAGAGCGTTTTTAGAAGAACGCCTCTTTTTACAAAAAGTGAAATTTCAAGGAAACTGTTCAATATTTAGTAACAAAAATAAAACCGCTTTTCAGCCAGCAAGAAGCAATATTTTTACTAAATAACAAATATCTAGTTGCGTTGGCAATTATTAGATGGATTTTAGTAACTGATCTATTTTATTTGTAATGCCATATCCTAGAACTTTCCAAGTACCTGTAAAATTAGGAATTTAAAATTAATTTTAAGGACAATAAATTAATTAGAGGTTATATTTTATTGGCCATGCTCTCCGGAGTACTCGGGAGTAGAAACTATCGCCCAACGGAACGAAGTTATTTTCTTAGGTTTCCTGCTGCAATGAGTTCTCTCCAGCTTTGGTATTCTATTTCTTGTTGAGGGGCGCCTTGGCGGGCACTGCGACCTATTTTATTTGATCTATTGTGCCATCCCGTATTTAAAAACCATCTAGGTTAAGGCATAGCATAAAACTGATTTAGGGTTAATGGCCCAAATCTCCCTGGGAGTAGGGAAGTCGCGATGGAGGAGGCTCAATCTCTTCCTCGCTGTAGCCTCGCAGTCGCACAGCAAGTGCTCCGCAGTTTCGGGAGCTGCTCCGCAGAACCGACAGCTACGATTGGCTGCTAGTCAAGCTTGGGTAAGTTGCTCCTTGCCGATTTTGGCATTTCTCAAAACTTTAACAATGCCTTCTTCCCCTACGAAATATTCTGTGGAGCCGATTAAACTTCCTTGCAAAACACTTGTGTCTCATTAATTTTGCACTGTTTTTGCTGGGGACTGGAGCTTTGCCTTGAATAACTGTGGACTCGATAGACGATTTGAAATATCTCGAATCAAGGCTTATGCTGGTTGATGTTTACGACTCTAAGTGACATATATAATTATTCGGGATAAGATTTTATTAATAAGTACACTTCAAATTTTTCACAGTTATACGAAAAAACGTGTCAAATTATCGAATTAATGTATTTTTGGGTTTTAGTTGTAATTGCCAATAACTATGAAACATTAAACAAAGGATAACATCTATTCATAGTAGGAATAATTTTTAAGGACCTACCTCGTATTCAATATTATTTAAAAAAATCATCTTTTCTCTGAACTACGATTTAGTGCTTTTCAATCATCTGTGTAATTTCCAATTACTAAAAAATTTTGTTCACCCCTTTTCAGTTTCATATTTTAAAAAATCCTTTATGAATATTATTTTTAAATTGTGTATCTATCGTATCTTGTGTATCAAGGTTTCATTTGGTTTTGCGTGATTCAGTTTAAATTGCTACAATTATGCGAACCAGAATGGCGACGATTAAAACCATAATTTATTGTCGTCTGGCCTTTATTGGTAATAACTATAATTCAATAATTATTGAGTCAATGACATCCAGTCAAAGTGCCTTAACAGAATATGACTCGGTGCTACGTATTATGGATGGCTTAAGGGCGTTTATGTTGGTTTGTTATTCAATTTTTTAAATTTGAATGCGACATCATGATTGCTTGCTTCGGTTTGGTGCAGCGAGTACTGAGATAATCTTTCATTATTTTGTTATTAATCGATATTCGCGTTCCGTTCATGTTTGCTTAATTTGTTATTTTTTTAAGTGATTAAACCACTTCACTGCGTACATCAATAGCATGGATGAGTTGGTAATAAGATACGATTGCCAAAGTAAAATGGTTTTTGCTAGTGCTATTTCACAGGCTACAAAACATTGTCTCTTTTGGATATTGTACATCTGTAGCATTCTTGCTATTCTTCAATTCCAGCATATACTATCCGGACGAATGAGATCACTGTCATTTTCACTGAGCTCGTCCTGATTTAATTTTTACAAAAGTTAGAGTGATCTCTAAGTAACAGCCAGTTCGTTCACATCCCAAAAGCAAAGTGGAAACTTTCGTGCAACAGAAAGAAAAGCATACAAATTTCTGTGCGATAAAAGAGCTCCGAGCATTTCTACTTTGCGTTTGGGATGTGAACACAATAGCTAGATTATCAAAAGTTTGGAAGCGATCGTATTCTTGCCTCAAGTTTAACATGTTGAATGAATATTGCAAGTTTATATAACGTCTTTTATACAAATTAATCCAGGCATTGTGTTTTAATTAAAGGCATTTTACTAGAATTTTATTTCCGCGCCTACTAAATAAATATCAGGGTCTTTTACTGGAGCTGGTTCCAATTAATAAAATGTACTTTGAATTAGATTTCCTTGGTTAATCTTCAAGAATATATTACAGCCTTAAATTTTTTAATTTAAATATTTCAGCCGACCAAGAAGGTGAGTAGCCTAACTAGGTGATAATTTCATGCCATTATCAGCTATTTATTGCCTGTCATGAACACCTATTATTAACGTCATTATCCCCTTTTATCACAGATTAATTACATGTCATTATCACCTCTTTATCACCTATTACATTATGACCTACTAATTAGTACTACGCCCACGTGGACACTGGTTCCCAGGCTCAAGTGTCGCATTACCTACTAATGCCATTAGCTTTACCGATACAATCTTAGGCGGAATTCGTAGAGATGGGAATGACTGGTGATGAATGTAATCTGGCCGATGAACATAAAAATGCTGTGTATCGAACAATGCAGTACCTAGTTTCATACACACACATGGAAACGTGAAAGGAATATAAATGGCTCAAAAGGGAAAAAGAAATAGTTCAAAGACGAAAAACGGAGTCTCGTATGAGTTCTACGGTAGAGTTCGCAGTATGACGAGACTCTCGCCAAAGTTTACGTACTACAAGGCAATGTGGTAAAGCATCTTTAAGGATTGGCTTGAGCATTTTCATGAATTGTTAAATGACTAGCTAGCTAAGGAACGGGGCTTTCACTAATATCTGATTTTGATTAAACACTACCGCCACCAAATTCTGAAAACACAACTAAAACATAAACCAGCTCTAAAGTAAGAAGGATGTAAACGGGATCCAAATATAACCAAGTAATTCATCAAATGATCATATAGTGAGCAACGAGCAAGAAGCTGTGTTAGAAGACTAGAATAGAAGCATCCTGTGCTCTGTATATAAACATGGAGATAAGTATTACCGCATGCAGACATTTTCATGGCATAAGGTCTCATTATTCCAGAAAAACTATAGGTTTTTGTGGTTTTAGCCCCTCATCTGATGAGATTCCCCATGAAGTAAGAGATTGTAGAAAGTTCAAAATTCAATCCAATACCTTAACAAGATGTTAAAGCCGGTAATCATATTAGAGCTCTACAAAGTCATGACAGAATTCAGCTTTAGAAGATGATTTCACCCAGTCAAAAGCTTTTAGGATGCTCGGTTTTGTTATGAAGCACTCCAAAGATTTTTACGACCCTTATACTATTAAAATTTTGTACGTGTCATTAGTAAGGTCTCACCTTGAATATGCCTCTGTTATTTGGGCTCCTCAGCATGAAGTTCACATCAATAGGATTGAGTCGGTGCAAAAATCCTTTTCTAGATATGCGCTTCATAAATTAAGATGGGAGTGCAACTTACCCAGATACGACGTTAGATGCAAATTGCTGGGCTTGAAATTCTTATCACATAGGAGGAATATTGCAGCGGCAATGCTAGCTCGGGATGTGTTAATGAGCCACATCAACTCTCCGGATTTGCTTTCTCTTTTTTATTTATACGCCCCTGAAAGAAACATACGTACCAGGAATATTTTAAAAATGCCCTCACATCGTACAGCTTATGGTTCACACGAGCCTATTTCCATTTCAACGAAGCTATTTAATATCGCGAGCTCTCATGTAGATTTCACTTTGCCTCGTGATTCTTTTCGGAAATTAATTTCAGAACTTAATTTTTAGTTGTTTTAGTTTGATTAGTTTATTAAATTTTTCTCATATTTTTACTTTTTATATTATATTCTTTTTATATTTTATTGTTTTGAAAAACTTAGTTTTTGCGTTTAATGTTGTTGTGCGCGTCAATATGTACGCATGAGAAAAACTTCAAAAAAAATAAGTAGATACGAGTGGTACGAATTTAAATTTATTTGCGTCCGGTATGACTGAGTTGAGTTTAACAAGTGAAGTTACAATATATTATAATTATTTTAATTCAGCGCAATTTTGCTGATTATCTACCTTTTATTTTACAAATTTATTTCATAATTAGGCCAGAAGTTATTAAACTCGACGTTAATAACCTCTGGATAAGTAATTAATTTATGCTGGCATGGTAAATTATTTAGAGCACTTGCTCAATAATTATGTTGCTTAAACATTCTGCGCCCCTTTGAAATCGCCTAGATTTCAACTGCTGCTTGATGATCTGAAAGTAAGCATTTATTTTTCGACTGTAGTAACTATAGAGGGATATAGAGAGGTTCTTTCTGTTAATGCGGTTAGATGTTGGATGTTTTCATTTTCACGGTGTGTTGATTCAGCTGTACGGGTTGATACATCATGTATGACTACGGATGTAAGTTCAGGCATTGTTTCCTTATTTTGTGATCTTACTTGTTGGTGTTTTTGGATGACGTGATTAGTTAACGTATTCCATGCCGCTGCTGAGACTCTCCAATTCCATCCGAATATTGCGTGTAATCGGGTTCCATTTAAGATAGTATCGCAAATAAATTTGATACCTTTCACACATGTGTAAAGACCAAGAATAATTAAATATATTTTCCCAATTTCGCCAAATACATTCCATATTTTGTTCTGAACGGATTCTATAACAGTGTGCATTGCTCCTGGCGTTAATAGATTAAGTACATTCATGTCTTGATGATTGACGTCTTCACCTAGAAGTCGTTTTGTGATGATGTTTGTTATAGCTTGCCTTTCAGAGGCATACATTGCTTGTCTTCGCAAATCGGTGAGTGCATCTGGGGAATATATACCAGCGTTCATTAAATCTCCTGGTTCTTCATATCTCCAGTCTATATTTAGTGATGGATGTAACTTGTTTGGAGCCTTTATTTTGTGGATTAATGGATTTAACCCATACCAGTCATTTAGAATATGATATGCAGGGCTCATAATGGACGAGCAGGCAACTTCTGTACCGAATTCTTGGATGAGATGGGTTTTGGGTGTCATGAAAAAGGATTTATTCATATATGTGATCGGTAGTTCATTGAAGCAATTTTCACTTTTACGAACCGCTACTTCTACAGGTTGACATTTTATGATACAGTAAAGCGTCAATAATCCGGACGTCAAAAATCCGGACCGTCGATAATCCGGATTCAATTCCGGTGAAGAAAAAAAAGTTCAAGTGAATTCATACGTCACTGTTAGTCGCGTCCTACACGCTGTTACTACAGCCTGTATTCTATTATTCTCTGTGCGTACTCAAAATTTTTGTTTCTATAGCCGGTCGTTGTTGTGGTTGTGTGTTTGTTTATAGTGACGCACTACATAAATATTTTTCTTTCAAAAAACCGACCTTTTGGTTCTTTTCGAAAATCCGGACATTTTGATAATCCGGACCGGGTCCGGTCACAATTAATCCGGATTATCGACGCTCTACTGTATATATAATTTCTCCTCTAGGTACAGCAGTATAGCCTCTTTCTTTCATATGCCTTAATGCAAATTCATCAGGGTAGTGAGGTGCTAGAGTTAGCAATGTTTGAATTACTTCTCTTTCAAGCTCGCATCTTCGAGTTATTAGGTTGATGTATAGTTGTTCAATTTGTTGCCGCATGTGTCTTTCAGCATATACAAATTTAGAGTTTACATATGTTATGATATCTAGGTTTGTTGGTGATATCGATTTCTTGGTGAACATAAACTGTGTAGAAAGTCTTGGTACGATTATTAACCGAGGATGTTCTGTTTGATACCCTTTAAATTTACACACAGGAATTGGTTTTCTTATCTCTAACGCAAACACAGTTTCCTCTGTATTGACAGTGTACACGATTGTCGTTTTTCCTACATCATTGTTATGTTCATTCGTTATTTTATTAGCCTTTCCTTCCCACAGAACATCGTACCTAGACTCTTCACATTTTTCTTCGGTAACTATTTTCCAAAAGGTAATCCCGTTCTCCGGATCGGTGCATTTTTCGCTGAGGTACGAGCACACTATATTATTTCTAATCGTAATTTGGTTTTCGTCTAGTCTTACGGTGCTAATTCCATCGGTAATAGTGATTGTTATGGCTTGCAGGACTATTACATCTTTCCATGAATTTCCATTTAAGGTGTAGTGTATTCCTATGCATTTTCCGCTTTCTTCTAAATCACCTGCTACTACCTCAGAATATGATGATGATGAATTTGGTTTAATCCCTGCAATTATTCTTCCATTTGCTACTTTATATGTCCCTTCATTATGTAAAAGCATACATTCTTCATATGTTAGTTCCACAATAAATGTGGATAACCCTCCCGGCACCACAGAGATATGGCTAAACATGCCGCATGTGTATACGGATTGTATGATGTTAATTTTGCATTGATACGTATGTGTGTAGGTAAGTTCGCTCAACTGGAGTAATTGTATCTCTTCTAAGTCAATTTTTGTTTTCGGTTTTTCTATGTGACATTCCTCAATCTCTATCAATGAAACAGCTGACATATTTATGTTATTATGTCCGCAATCGTATGCAATGATGGCAGAAACAATTACGAAATGCAATGCTAAGCATATCGGGAAGCACAGGTGATATGAGTTCATTATGCTGGAATGAAAGGCTGTTATTATTATGATTATTTTTGTGGTATGTACTCTTGTAATTAGGTTATTTGTTTTCTTATATATTTTTGCTTATTTTAGTTTTTTTTTTTTTTGATATTTTAATTAACTGTTTTTACTTGCTACTTGGCACGTTAGTGTTATGGGGGATTTTGTGGTTTTGTTTTATTGATTTTCTTCAATCGGTAATAGGCATATTTTGGTTATTGGTCTTTTAAGGGTGGATTCTTTTGATTTTACAGTCACAACTCTTACTAATCCGTCAGGTCCAGGGTGTACCTCTATTACTCTTCCTAACAACCATCGAGTAGGTGGTAATCTTTCGTCTTTTATTAAAACAAGATTTCCGGTTTTTATGTTGGGTACGTGTTTATTCCACTTAGGTCGTTGCTGCAATCTGTGGAGATATTCTTTCTGCCATTCTTTCCAAAAGGTTTGATGCATTTGCTGCATATATTTCCATCGATTTAAGTTGCTTATTTTGGTATTTATTAAATTTTCCTCTGGTGGAGCAATAATTGCATTTCCAGTAAGGAAATGCCCTGGAGTTAAAACTGCCGTATCCTCTGGGTCATTTGTAAGTGGACATAGCGGTCTTGAGTTTAAGCAGGCTTCAATCTGTGTTAATAAAGTCGTTATTTCTTCAAAGGTAAGTAAGGCGTTTCCTGTTACACGTTTCATATGGTATTTGGTAGATTTTACACCACTCTCCCATAATCCTCCAAAATGCGGAGCAGCTGGTGGTATGAAATGCCACTTTATTCCCATTTGTTCAACAATTCCGTAGACTTCATCGTCCAATCCCCATTCTTGCTGTAGTTGGATAGCGGTTAGTTTTCGGTTTGCGCCAACAAAGTTGGTGCCACAGTCACTGTATATGTGATTACTTAGCCCACGTCGTGCTACAAATCTCTTAAGGGCTGCTAGAAATGCATCACTAGATAATTCACTTACTGCTTCTAAGTGGATGGCTTTGGTTGCCAGACATACAAATATGCATACATATCCCTTTGACGTTTTTATTCTCCCTCTACACCGAGATTCTCTGATTGTAATAGGTCCACAGAAATCAATGCCAACATGTTGAAAAGGTCTACTTCTAGTAATTCTAGCTTCAGGCAGATCACCCATTAATTGTTGTTGTGTTGTTGCCTTCTGTTTCCAACAAATGACGCATTTATGAATTCTTTGTTTTACAGCGGTCCTAGCCCTAAGAATCCAAAATTCCCTTCTAATAGTGGCTAGTGTTAATTGCGTTCCTCCGTGTAGGGTGGTTTTGTGCACTTCATCTATTATTGATGATGTTATTGGATTGTTTGGTTCAAGAATGATGGGGAATTTTTCGTTGTATGGTAAATTGGAATGTTTTAAACGTCCTCCTACTCTTATAATTTGATCTGTATCAATAAATGGGTTTAGGTTAAAAATAGAGCTTTTTTTGTTCAAGGGAAGATGGTTGCGCAGGTCATGAATCTCTTCTTGGAAGGAATAAAATTGTGCTTTTCTTAGAATTGCCTTTTTTGCACGTGCTAATTCTTCGCATGTTATGTATCTCGTATTCCGTTTATCTGGTGACCTACAGTTGCTAGTGAATCTGAAACAAGGTGCGGTAATTCGTATGAGTTTGCTCCATGATGAGAATTTAGTTAGCAGATCGATATCTATGTTGGTGGTTTCCTTTGCTATATGCACTGGTATTCGTCGTATTTCTATCTGAGTGGTTGTTACAATATTTTCTGGTCACTGATGTGCTGCTTCAGTAAGCCAATGTGGCCCATTCCACCAAATTTTATGGTTTAATAATTCTTTGGGTGTTAATCCTCTGCTTGCGCAATCAGCAGGATTGTCTTTTGTGGGTACATATCTCCACAGGCATCCATCGGTTTCTTTATGAATGTCGCTGACACGATTAGCAACGAACGTTTTCCATTTTGATGGATGTCCCTGTAACCATGACAGCACTATACTAGAATCACTCCATAAAAAGATTTTTGATGCCTTATCTGGTAGTGCACTTTTAACTTGTGTAAGTAGTTTTGCGACAAGTGATGCAGCACACAATTCTAATCTTGGAAGACTTAATTGTTTTATGGGAGCCACTCTTGTTTTCGATGTTAACAGTGTGCTAGTGTATTCACTATTGTTCGTTACACGAAGGTAAATCACTGCTGCATACGCTTGTATAGATGCGTCGCAAAATCCGTGTAGCTCAAATTTAACATTTGAAGTTGTTTTTAACCACCTAGGGATGCTGATTGTTTCAATGATATTCAACTCAGAGCGGAATGTTTGCCATTTATCAATAATAGGTTTTGGTAATTCATCATCCCAGTTTGCTTTTAATAACCATAATTGTTGCATTAATATCTTTGTTGTTATGACAATAGGTGCCATCCATCCTAAAGGGTCAAATAATTTTGCGATTTCTGACAGTAATTCTCTTTTCGTTTTGGGTATAGTGGATGATGCTTTTATTTTGAATTTAAAGCTATCACTAATAGGGTTCCAGTGTATCCCTAATGTTTTTATAGTGGTATTGACGCTAATTTCCATAGTAGACTTTAATTCGCGATCTTCATCCGGAATATGTTCTAAAATTTTTAAAGAGTTGCTACTACATTTACGAAGGTTAAATGCTCCTTTATTCATTACTTGACGTAAATTATGCAGTAGGCTTTCTGCTTCTGCCTCGGTATTAGCTCCTGACATAATATCATCTACATAGAAATCTCGAAGAATTGTTTTGCTGGCTAGCTCATGTTCATCCTTTTCATCATGTGCCAATTGATGTAGAGTACGAATCGCTAAGAACGGTGCAGCTGAAGTTCCATAAGTGACAGTTAATAGTCGGTATTCTTTAAGTGGGTGTGTAGGATCTTCTCTCCACAGGATTCTTTGGAAGTCAGTGTCTTCTGGGGCAATTCTAATTTGCCTATACATTTTCTCTACATCTGCTGTAAACGCGAATCGATGTATTCTCCAGCGTAGTAAAATGAAATGTAAATCTTCTTGAACAGTTGGTCCAGCGATAAGGCTGTCATTTAGAGAAGTATGGTTTGTGGTTTTTGCTGAGGCATCGAATACTACTCTTACCTTTGTGGTGGTACTATCCTCCTTGATGACGCTATGGTGAGGTATGTAGTTTGTTGGCTTATTTAGGTTGGTATGGTCATTTTCAATTACTTCCATATGTCCTAATGATATGTATTCCCTCATAAATTTAATATATTCGGTTTTAAGGTTGGGATTATTTTCTAATTTCTTTTCCAAGCTAATGAATCGTTTTAATGCTAGTCCACGAGAATTGCCCAAGTTGGGAGTACGAGGATATGCTTTGAACGGTAATCTTACTTCATATCTTCCATCAGGTAAACGTTTATGTGTTTTTTGGTATATTTCTTCGCACAAGGCTTCTTCTTCGGTGAAATGTTTTTTATTTGCGGGGTCGATGGTTTCTTCAACTTCCCAAAATTTTTTGATTAAATCTGCAATTGGTGTAGCTTCACAGACTAAGCTCATAGTAGCAGTTGTTATAGGTTGGTGCTGGGTTGGTCCACAAAGGATCCAGCCTAGAGTGGTGCGTTGAGCTGAAAGACGATTAATAGAACCTTTAATTACGCCTTCCTCTATTATTTGTGCATAAATCTCAACTCCTAAAAGTATATCAATGTCTCCAGAGTTAAAGAAATACGGATCCGCTAATTGTAATCCTTTAATATGACTCCAGTTCTGAGGAATGATTGAGTCGATTGGAGTTCTTCCTGTTATTTTCTTTATAACATGTGCTCGCACTCCAATCTCCTCTGTATTTGTAAAATGTGGACCCAATTTAAATTCAACAACGCTTCTTGCAGGTCCTGTTAGTGTACTGCCTATACCATTGATTATCATAAAGGTTGGTTTTTTGTTTAATTGAAGTAATTGTGCGCTTTTTTCGGTAATAAAGGACATTTGTGATCCTTGATCAATCAATGCTCTTAAGACAACAATGCCTGATTTTTCGGTGTACACCTTGACGAGTGCGGTAGCTAATAAGGCAGTTGTATTGGTTGGTCTTTCTACAAGATGTGTATATGCTTGGTTGGTATCGTATGCCGTGGACTGTACATCCATAGGTCGCTGGTTCATCCGGCTCGAAGGACCATTAAATGTGCGCGTCAATATGTACGCATGAGAAAAACTTCAAAAAAAATAAGTAGATACGAGTGGTACGAATTTAAATTTATTTGCGTCCGGTATGACTGAGTTGAGTTTAACAAGTGAAGTTACAATATATTATAATTATTTTAATTCAGCGCAATTTTGCTGATTATCTACCTTTTATTTTACAAATTTATTTCATAATTAGGCCAGAAGTTATTAAACTCGACGTTAATAACCTCTGGCTAAGTAATTAATTTATGCTGGCATGGTAAATTATTTAGAGCACTTGCTCAATAATTATGTTGCTTAAACAGTTGTAGATCTGAAGAATGTTGCTTCTGTAGATCGAAATTGCAGGTTCCATTATGATTAGTATTTATTGTTATGTGCTACCATTTTGTAATATGCAATGATAAATAAATAAATAAATAGAAGTAAGTGTCTGTACCAACTTTGAATTCCGCCATGAAATGTGTTGGGTGCCAGAGGTTTGTTTCTCAATATTCATTGGTAAAAAAAACCTTCCTACTTTCTAATTCTACTTGTCCACCAATAGATACATCACTACTTCTACTATTATTTTGTTACTATCGTTATTTTTTAATTACCTTTATGGTTGACTTGCATGAGAACCCAACATTCATCCACTTAAATTCTTCCACTTTTAAATTAACAAATCTGACATTAATTGCGTGATTAGTAAACTCCCGGCAGTGCAAAAAGCACAAAAGGCTTGTAATTTACAGCGAGGGAAATTATTATATTTCTTAGGATTTAAAACTGCTCATTTAAGTACTAATTTGGTGGCCCCTGGAATGAAATGGTTGGCTGTTACTGACAAAGGGCCCTGGGGTCGCCCGTAAAGCAAAACAGACAGGAAACGAGCAGCCTTTCGTGCAGGATCCTTTGAAAATGACCTTGATTCATGAGAGGTTGCTAATTTTTCTTCTGTTAATTGTCTTCATAGCTAACAGCAGCCCTGCACACATAATTCTTTCCGATTTGGGAGCTACTCTATAAAACATTATTCCATGTCGTCACAGCCGTTTAAGACGTTTTATTATTCGTGGCCATTAGTCTCTGGAAGCGAAATAGGCCAGGCATAAGTTAATTATTATACACTGGGTGTGATGTTAGAAACTCACGTCTTAGCTGTAAATCACCCATTGTGCGAGTATACGAACTACATTTCTACGTGTTTCCAGGATTTCTAGCTCTTCGGGACAATATAGAAATAACTGTGGTAAGCACTTAGGTGATGGAAGTACATATCCGTACATTATACATTGTGTGAGCTGATTGTAAAGCCTGTCGATAACGATTTCCTTAAGAATCTGAAGGTAATGTAATTGGATGGATGGTGCTTTTTTCTCCTCCTTTTTTGAACAAGGTGAGAGGAAATTGAGGAAATTGAAATGTCATCTGAATTACATTCTAATGGAGATAAAATTGCGCATCAGTCGAAATGTACATGTGAATGTAATAGATCGGTATTTTGTTGGGTTATGCTTTTTATACAAACACTTACGCAAATCTTGCTTTATCTCATTGAGTTAAAAGGAAGCAATTAATCAGAAAATAATAGAAGGCATACATTACTGTAATTAAAACACTAACTTCCGACAAGTTTTAAGAATGCATTGTGAAAGCATTACTGCGAAGGCATGGAGTCATTTCTTTTGGATACCCACTTCATTACTTTTTTCAAATTGATATTCTAGAAACAGAGGGCATATAAGCGAGCCCTTTAGCACATCTATGAATTACTACTAGTAATGTAAAAATAAACATTAATTTCTCTTGCCTGTGTATTACTAGTAAAGGAAAAAGAAGCAGTGTTATTTACCTTATTAGTCCATTCAAGACATAACACCGCTAAGAAAAACAAACCCTATATGTTTTTTGGGTCGCTAATCACGAAAATCGGGGTCCGGCGGTCCTAAAATATGGGCCTCGCCCTTGAAAATGCAAAAAACAGCCCATTTAAGCGTTTTTCGCGATAATTTCAATAATAATGAAAAATAATCCATTGAAATACCCCTTTTTCAATATTTATTTGCGAAAGTGATTCTTTTATACCACCCCTAAATCGACTGAAAATAAAAAAATTTGTAAAAATTTTTTTTTCAAGTTTATGATTCAAATTATATTGTAACCGTATTGGCAGGCAAAAATAAATTAGTTTCAACCCTTAAGGGGTTCGTAGTGACAAAACGGGTTCTGTTCATTTCAAGATGGCCTCTTAGTAAAAAGATACTTTATTTTTACCACGGTTTTATTAACTTTTTTCTTGTCTGTCGATCTGTTCCGTACAAATTTTGCAATCGATTTTTCGAATACTTCCCGTTACACGATTAATTGTGCACCTTAACTTTAGTTCCGATGACAATACTATATAGTGTATTCAATATTCCGGTAAAACTTTAAATTAAACTTAAACTTTTTCTTCACATCTCCCTCGACATGGGTTTCAAATGAAGGGGTAATTGTTTTTTTTTCTCTTTTTGTTTTTGAGATATTGGGTCTAAAAGTACTGCCGCCATTCGGTTGACCTATTGTACTGCACCCCTATACCTCATATGTAGTGTCCAGACCGCTGGAACTAGTTCAGTAACCTGCCTAGTGTCTTGTCGTTTCCACTTGACTGTTAAAGCTTACCGGGTTCCCTATCGAAGTTCTGCCATCAGTCTGTTCGGAAGGAGTTCACGAAACCGGTCTCCGGTATGTTCCGTGGGCTCCCCAATTCCACTCCGGCCCTCCTTGCCTTGGCCCTTTACTGAGTCCAGAACCTTAGAGCGGCGGCGGTCTGGGTTTGCTTGTTGTCGCAATAGTTAATTGCGACTCCACGCTTTTTTTAATTTATATTTTTTTCCTTCTTTTGGGGTTCCTGCTCCCCTCGATGATGGGAGTGTTCCCCCTAGATTATATGGGAACTGGTGCTGCCAATTTTCTGGCGGGTCCAAAACCTTTGGGCAGAGTGGCGGCTGTCTAGGTCTGCTTCTGGGCTACCAGGGTTCCAGGCCACCCTCCCTTCTTTGGTCTGTAGGGAAGGAGTTCCCGAATGCGGGACTATGGGTGTGCTCCGTGGGGCTTCCCAATTCCACTTCGGCCCTCCTTGCCTTGGCCCTCCCCAGATTACTTGGTCCACAAAAGTCCCATCAGTATGGTAGGAAAAGTAAGGTTCATCCTGACAGAGCCTCCATATCAGAATAAGGCATTATACAACTGGGTGTGCCCGGTGCCCAGAGAAGATCGTTAAATGAGAGTGCAAAATCTAGCTACTGCCATGCAGCCCTCGGCACGATAACTTTACTTCTTGGCTTGATAGGCCCGATCATATTAGTCCATCCCTTTCAGGACAGCTCCAGTGGCCACCACGAGGAGGTTATGATCGCACTTCCAAGATAGTTACCGCACATGCGTATTTAAATATTTAAATACACTACATGCTGGTCCCCTTATCTCGTTGGTGAGTTACCACCAAGGTATTACACGTTCAATAATATAAGCTGTGCGACGTCGTTTTAAATTCAATATGGCGTTCGACACAAAATTTCGAATTGCCGATTTCTTTACAACCCCCTCTACATAAGTCGTCGGCTGCATTCTTGTTTGCTCCAAACGCCATTGACATCATTTCGAGAAAACGTAATTTGAATGTTTAACATTTCGTAAATCAAAATTCACCAGATAGAATTTTTTTAAATTTGTAGGTACAAAATTTGTTATGTTAGTGTAAAAAATGTACAAAGAAAAACCACCGGTGTGGATTAAATTACTTTATTATAAAAGAATATAATAGATTATTTTATTATACAAAAGTTGTAAACGCACGCTACGTTCTCAAAGGCTTTATATCGTAGACTGCTAGACGGTGCGATGTAAAAACTGCACGTAGGCATCATTCTTTACTTGTCGTGCTTGTGTCTGTAGGTGAAGCTCGAAACGGAGTTGCCAGATTTTCAACATCCTCCCCCGGCGAGCTGCATGGTCCGTTTATTTCAAGAGGGTAAATCAGCTGAATGGGTCGGCGCAAGGAGGTTCTGTTTGCGAGTCTAAGCTCACAAGAGCGTATTTTTCCGTCTCTGCCTGGATAAACAGCTTCCACTTTCGCCAGCTTCCAGAAGAGTCTCGGCGTCGTTTGGTCGTGTAATATAACAATATCACCTACTTTAATACTGGTTCCGGCAATGGTAGATGTATGATGAACACTCCTGAGTTGTTGCAAGTACTCTTGCAACCATCTTTTCCAAAAACTCCCCAATAATTGCTGCCGTCTCTGCCACAACTTAAGAAGCGTTGGCCGATTAGAGTTGAACCGCTCTCCGTTGTCCTGTGAATCGTCGCCGTTCTGCGGCCCAAGCAGAAAGTGATTCGGTGTTAGTGCTTGCATATCCCGCGGGTCATCAGTGATGTAAGTTAGTGGACGTGAGTTGATCACCCCTTCAATCTCCACTAGAAGGGTGCGAATCTGGTCCAAGTTCAGTGTTGACCGCCCTATGGATGCCTTTAGAGCGTTTTTAATACTTCTGATGAGTCTTTCCCAGAACCCGCCCCACCAGAGAGCGCGCTCAACAATGAATTTCCATTTGATTCCTTGCTGTCCCATAAATTGCGCTAATGTCACAGATTTAACAAATTTACCTAGTTCTGCCATTTCTAGAGATGCCCTTTTGTAGGTCTTTGCATTATCCGATAAAATCAGCTTCGGAGTCCCTCTTCTGGCGATGAAGCGACGTAGAGCCGCAATGCAACTCTCAGTAGTAAGGTCGAAGACCAATTCCAGATGTATTGACCGAGTAATAGCGCAGGTACATATCATGAAGTATATTTTCGTACGTTCTTCTTCCTTTGCAAAGTTGATGTAGAGAGGGCCACCAAAATCGACTCCTACTGTTTCGAAGGCTCGGGCTGCACTCAGCCTTTCACGAGGTAGGGGAGCGAAGGAAGCTCCGGCTGGCCTACCAAAGAGACGTTTACAAATCAAACAATTTTTAATCACCCTTTTAATAAGCTGTCGTCCTTGGGGAATCCAAAATCTCTCCCGGACTCGGGTCAAGACTGCGTTAGTTCCTGAGTGAAATGACCTTTCGTGTAGCTCTTTTACTAAAAGTTTGCTAAAGTGAGAGCTCTTTGGCAGAATTATTGGGTGGCTATCATCCTCAGTCAGTTCCAAAAACTGTAGCCTGCCACCTAACCGCATTAGACCCTCTTTGTCCAAAATGGGTGAAAGCGATAAAATTCTCGAGGTAGGCGCGATGCATTTCCCTGCTAGCAATCTGGATACTTCCTCAGGAAAGAATTTTCTTTGAATTTGTCTTATCCAATAAATCTCAGCATATCGCAAACTCTCAGCAGATCGAGAATCGTTGTAGCTTTTCTTACGAAGTTTTACAATAAAAGTGAGAACTGTAGAAGTAACTCGTAGTAATCTGTTAAAACAGCTGAAGTCCTCTAATTGAAATATCGATGCTTGCGTTGATGAATCGTTTTGTATATTTAGTAGTAAAGCTGTGACTGTTGCGACTATTTCCGTTGGCGTTGACTCTGATATCTTCTCCGGCCATTGATGCTCATCTTCTAACAACCAAGATGGGCCGTGTATCCACCTTTTGGATTGTAAAAGTTCTTTAGCTGAAATACCTCTTGTCAAGAGGTCGGCAGGATTATCATGACTTCGGCAGTGATTCCAGGTGAGAATATTGGTAAGAGATCTGATCTCTCTGACGCGATGTAGAACGTAAGGTTTCCATTTTTCTTTGGTACCTTGGATCCAAAACAAAGCGATTCTAGAATCGGTCCACAAATAGACAGCGTCGAACTCCGTTGAAAGCATCTTAGTTAGGTAGGAATACAGCCGAGCTGCTATTAGAGCTGCAGTCAATTCGAGTTTGGGTAAAGTGAGTTCCGTTGATCCATCAATCTTCAGAGGAGATATTCTATTTTTAGCACATAGCAGTTGCGAGGTTATGTTTCCTTTCACATCAACACTTCTGACGTAGGCAACGCATCCATAGGCTTTTGGGCTCGCGTCTGCAAAAACATGTAGATGCTTAGAATTAATTGTTACGGTCATAAATATGCATCTAGGTATTGAAAACTCTTCCAAGCGCGGAATTTCCTTCTTATATTCATTCCAAGAGCGCAACACGTCTTCATCCGCAATGGGTTCATCCCAGTCTGGATTCAGCCTCCATACATCTTGTAGAAGTATTTTTAATTTTACGGTACAAGGGCCTAATAATCCTAAGGGATCGTAAATCCGGGATACTGCTTGTAATATTATACGCTTGGAACATATCTGCTCTGTTGACAAGAATTTTTTAACGGATTCCAAATCCACTGTGAGTTCATCGCTATTAGTAAACCACTTCAGTCCCAAAACTTTCTGTAGAACATCTGAATCACTTGTTTGTTCAACAAAATATTTTCGCACTGCGCTGTCATTTGTACACCATTTCCGCAAATTCATGCCTGCTAAATTCATTATAATTCTCGACTCTACGTACAATTGTTGCGCCTCCAGTCGATTATTCAGGCTGACTACTAAATCGTCTACATAAAAAGATCTTCCCAAGATTTTAGCGCTCTCCTTATATTGTGTTGATATTTCTTGTAAATGTTTCTTCAGTGTAATTGCGAGCAAAAATGGGCTACAGGTTACTCCAAAGGTGACTCTTGTCATCCTGTATTCTTGCCATTCTGGTAAACTATTATAGACTTTAGCCGCTCCTTGAACCAAATAAAGCGATGAGTATCACGATCTATTTCTGACAGTCCTATTTGCAGAAACGCTTTCTCGATATCCGCAATTAGTCCAATTAGTCCTGTCCTAAAATTAAGCAATATCTTTAGTAGATCAGGAAGCAAGTTCTCACCTGGCAGTAAATGCTCGTTTAAAGAGCGTTGGCCCTTTGCATGCGCAGAGGCGTCGAAAACTATTCGAATCTTTGTAGTTTTCTTGTCTGCGCGATAAACTGGCCGATGTGGTAAATAGTATCGTCGGTGGACGCTTGATTCTGGAGCCTTCTCAGCGACACCTGCCGAAATGAGTTCACCCATAGCGTTGTCGTACTCGTGAAGCTTAGCTGGATCACGTGATAGCTTCCTTAGTAGAAGTTTGAATCGAAAGATTGCACCGATTTTGTTATCATCCAGTGGGTCGTTTAGTTCTCGCCAAGGTAGATTTACCTGGTAATGTTCGTTATGCCTTGTCACAGACTCTTGTGAAAATGTCTCTGAAAACTTGTACGCATCCTTCACTGTAGCTATTCCTAATACCTCTAAATCCCAGAATCTTTGTATTGACTGGTCCTCGTTGTCGTTCATTGTACCCATAATGAGCATTGATAAGACAGTATTATCATAAAATATACCTGTAGATGAAGGGCCTTGCAATGTCCATCCAAACTCCGTTTCAGCCGCTACTAATTTGCTTGACAACCGTTTTGTTTTTCCAGAAACTAAGCTCCAATAATGGTCTGCTCCTATAAGTAACGAAATGCCTTCTGTAGGACTTTCACCCTTCACATAAACATCTGCAAGTTCCAAGCCTTGAAGGGATTCGTTACTGGCCACGTTAGGCAACATCAAAACATCCAGACATATATCAGGGACCTCAAGTGCATCTATTTCATGCCTTCGATCGTTGTACTGGCTCTCTAAACATACTTTTACACGCTTGAAGAGCCGTTTCGGTGTTACTTTGGCTGTACCAAAGGGTATCAGGCTCGTTCCTTGAATGCCAGTGATAGGGAGGTTAAGTTTTCGTGATAAATCTTCACGAATGAATGTTGTTTGGCTTCCTCCGTCAAATATAGCTCGCACCAGAGTTTTGTTTTTAATGTTATAAGCGTGTACGAACACGCAGGCCGTTTGCAGCAGAACACTAGAAAGATTGTAATTGGATGTATGCAAATTCACACTTTTACCTGCGTCTGATTCACTAGTTAATTTGACACCTTCATTTGTTTTCCTTTGTAGACGAAAGTCTGCCGTTGTTGTGCGTTGAACATTATACATTGGATCACACATGGACGACGCATGCGACAACTTGCATTTCTTACAGATAACTCCCTTTCGTCTGCACATCTTTGCAGAATGATTCCGCTTGGTGCAGCGAAAACAGCACTGTTGTTTACGTAAGATTTCCTTCTTTTGCAGAATAGACAAGGACGAATCACATTCTGCCGTTAAATGCCTCCTAGATTTACAAAACAGACAAGAATCTGTCAGCTCTGACGTTAAGAGGCCTGCTGCTGTTGTTACAGACTTGCTGCTGTTTGATGTCTTTTGACGTTGTTTACATTCAGTTGCCTTTTCTAAAGACTCAACTTCTCGCTTAATAAAAGTGAGTAGGTTTCTAATCTGCTTATCGGTTTCATTGCCATCAGAAATTTCGCTGCCTTTGGTATAGGACAAATGTGTTGAATCTGCGTCCGTTGCATTTGACGTGTTTGCTATGCGATGGTAATCTATTCTCAATTCCTGAGGCAAAGAACGTAGCACGATGGTCTTCAGCACTAAATTATAATGAGAAGCATTTACTCCGAGAGCTGATAGTGAACGCGTTGAAGATGTAACACTGTTATACAGTCGTCGTAGCCCTTTAGCATCGGTTCTCGATTGTACTGGTGTTAGTGACATCAAATGTTGCATAGTCTGGTCGACAATCCGTTCATGGTCATCATACTCCTCCAACAATAGAGCAATGGCGTCGTTATAGCAAGCTTCAGTCGGCGTAAATCCAGCTATCGTCTCTGCGGCTTTGCCAGTGAGAACTGACTTAAGATAATTAAATTTCTCACTCACACTAAGAGCACGATTCTCGTGGACCACTGACTTAAACTGCTCCCAAAATTGAACCCATTCGCCAACTTCTCCAGAGAACTTATGAAGTTCTAACTTTGGCAACTTTATCGCTTTTGTACATGGTGTTTCTACTCCGCTCGAAGCAGTTGTAGGTACCGTTGTCCTTGGCATTCCAAGCTTCCCCTTTAATCTATTAATCCGTTGGTCCAGGCGTGTCATCGCCGTTAATGCAGTATCCTCATATTCGAGAATTTTTTTGCACTCTTCATCGCATTCCTCAGGCTTGAGTTCCACGTTTTGATTTTTCACTTGAAAGGCTCTATTTGCTTCACGCAGGTTTTGATGAGCAATTCTGAGTCTTTCCAGGAGAACTGCTAATTCTTCGAGATTATCCTCAATAATTTCAGCATCACTGATTTTTAGGTCCATATTACTTAAGGACTCGTTTACCGAATTAACAACTCGCGTTACTTGGCCGCGTGCCGCCGATCTTTGCGAAGCCTCCATCTACCGTTTTCTCGTAATTTTCCACGTCCCGGGTTTCGGCACCAAATGTAAAAAATGTACAAAGAAAAACCACCGGTGTGGATTAAATTACTTTATTATAAAAGAATATAATAGATTATTTTATTATACAAAAGTTGTAAACGCACGCTACGTTCTCGAAGGCTTTATATCGTAGACTGCTAGACGGTGCGATGTAAAAACTGCACGTAGGCATCATTCTTTACTTGTCGTGCTTGTGTCTGTAGGTGAAGCTCGAAACGGAGTTGCCAGATATATTTTCCGATTTTTAAGCAAATCCGATGAAAGGTTGCATAACTAGGTACATTTTTCCAAAATGTGCAATTTTTCTAGTTTACTCTACTTCATACATTTCATGCACAACTTGCTTACTAGCCTGCATATACTGTCAGGCAAAAATGAATTATTTTCAACTGTGAAAGGGTAAAAACTACTCCTGCAGAGTTTCAAAACGGTGTTTTGTTTCGACACCCAAACGCCCGTTTTGAATGCACTGTTAGTGCTTCACCGACAAAAACAAAATGCACACCACTAC
Source organism: Thereva nobilitata (assembly GCA_963855945.1). Taxonomy (NCBI): domain Eukaryota; kingdom Metazoa; phylum Arthropoda; class Insecta; order Diptera; family Therevidae; genus Thereva; species Thereva nobilitata. The sequence continues at coordinate 49,416,357 of OY979694.1, read as the reverse complement.
GACATTATGTATGCATATGAAGCAAATAAGTAAAAAAGTTATTCGACGTCATTGCCATTAGCGCTAGCAGGTGGAGCATTACTGAATGTCAAGTTTACTCTTTAAAATTGCTCTTTAGTCATTGCCAAAGCATTTAGAGCAAACAAGAACAAAGTTGAAAAAGATGTAGTTTGCCATAGTAATTGTGCTCTATAGACAAAAAAATTGGCTATTGCAAACAAGAACGCACTGATTTTAAAAAAACAGGGATTTGGAGCAAAGTTGACACGTCGTATCTTGAAAACTACAAAAGATAGAGAGAAATGGATTTCATATTCGGAAAGAGAACTGGCGAAAATGGCGAATGGAGCAAACAAGAATACAGCCGACGAAGTATCTAATGAAAGGGTATGACGAGTGTAATACGACAAGCTAAGTGTCGTCATACCAGTGCCGTAGCTACTCTGTTTCGCGTGGGGGGCAAAGAAATTTTACTAACTGTAACGTCTATTTTAAAAAATTTTGACATCCGACACTACAGTCGGTAGTCAGATAATTATTAGAATAGAATGAAGTACAAGCTCTCAACAATATACATACACACTCACACATCATCTGCTTTGCGTATGATATCCGTAATGGCCCATCCACACTACACAATCTTCGATGCGCACTCATTTTAGTTTTTTCCCAGAATTTCAGAGAATTGTAAAAAAATCCTTTGGAAAAAGGATCATTCCACTTTTTATGGCCTTTTTAAAGCGCCGCCTTCTAGTGTACTATCAAAATTGCGTCATCATTCTAAGAAAATGGCAAAAAATATATGGGAAAAAAGAGTGCGCATTCCTGGATTGTGTAATGGCGGTGTGCAAAGATTGATTCAAGACGATTTGAAGCGAAACATTCCGTATTTTCACTGTCTGAACCATAAATTTCATTTGGTCATAATCAAGGCCAATTTTTTGACCAGGTTTGATATTTAGCTGGCAATCATCTTTGATTATGAATGTCTACTGTGCTTAATGCAAAATTTTTCCGTCGCCACAAACAATTGAACCAGTAACAAAAGCATTGCAAGGTCGAGCGATGAGATACGGAAATTCGATGGCACTCATTAGAGCCGTTTATATAACGATTGAAAAAATGAGAACGGAAGATATTTTCGAGAAATACTACTCTGAAGCAACAAAAGTTTTGAAGAAATTACACCCTAGAGAATCGGCTCTCACTTCCAGGCGCCCTCGCTCAATTCGAAATCGACGCCAATCAACAATTCTAAAGGATTCTGTTGTCGAAAAAACTGTGCGAGAACGAAACGAATCGTCCGTCAGCCTGAAATCGGCATTTTATGAAACCATCAACACTGTGTTAATCGAAATGACAAAACGTTTCGGAAGAGACGATACCTATCTCACAGCTATCGATACAATAGATGAAATGGAGTTGAAAAAGCTGCAGCCTTTGACCGAGTTGGGCATCGAATTGCTAAATGAAATTGAGGTAAAAACGAAAATTCGTCCAAAGAATGAGAAATTGAACGATTTGAAAAGGCCAGAGGTTTAAAAATTCAAGACTGTGGTACTGACAGAGCTGTATAAGGAAGGTGCGCCAGGGAATGGAAAACGTGTACAACTTCCCCGCCCGGAACGGCAGTATCAATCATGCGGCCTCAACGACACCGTTCCTTTAAGATTCGATGAACCAAAAAATCACAAAGTGCAATTATTTTAAAGAATTGGTAAAATGTTATTGTATAAAAAAATAAACTAGGTACATATATGAAGTATGAGAAAAACGCGTGGAGGGGCTAAGCCCTCCTAGACCCTGGGTTGCTACGGCCCTGCGTCATACTGAATCCGATATGGCGCCCGCCCCAAGATGGTGGATTATATATTTCTCCATAACCTCATTGACATGGGTACCAAATGAAAGGGTATAACAAGTAGAATATAATAAACTGAATTCTATGTATTCTATTCCTAAGGAAGAAGAAAGAGGAATAATATAACAAAATAATTAAAGACACTTTTTTATATAACCATGATTGTAGAACGGACTAACAAGTACAAAATAATTTCTCGTAACCCAATAAAGTTTTATAGCCGCCTTCAGATTGTCCTGATAATTTATGATTGTGAACAGAAAATCGTGGGGAGCTGGCAATATTCAGACCCTCAGTATATTTGTTGTGTAGTTTCAGAATAAGAATTTTACTTCCTTGATCTATTTCTTACATCTCATCTAATGCGATACACAGCGTTTACTTTCCAAATCATTTTTCCACCCACACCAAACCAAAAAAAAAAAACTGTCTGGAATAATTGACAAAGACAATTGATTGAGGCTTACTCGCTTTTTCCAATAGGCTGTGATCTGTGTTCCCGTAACAAAAACATTTCCTCTGCCGATATCCGTGTAAACAGGGTCATACAGGCAGCTTTATTTTAATCCGTATTACACGAACTATCTGCAGCCTATGCAGAACAGATAGTTTCATCGGGAACGCATTAACGCAATAAAACTTCAACAAGCCGCAGCCGGACCGCATAAGAACTCCCCGAGTGAATCTCTTCTTCGAGAGATCATTAAACTAAAAAATTCCTGTGAGTCCGCCAACAGAATAGACAAATCATCATTTGATAATGGGGCTTATCGCCCAAAACGTAAACGCGAACGAAACGTGAAACGTTAAATTGTTTTTTCGGTATCATTCAAAACGTGCGGCGGCAGTTCCCCGTGTGTTTGTGAAACGTGAAGTTTTATTGGCGGCAGTTGTACGTTTCTAGCGTGTTTTGGCTTAAATTTGGAAATATGTTTTAAACAGTGATTGGAACCTAAAAAATTTTTTTTCGGTATATCGGTTCCTTTCGGTTTCGCTTACGCTAAGAACCGATTTTGCAGATTATAAAAATTCCGTTTCCAGATCCAAAACCGAATAAAAACTTTATATCGGTTCCATACTCATTTCAAATAAGAGTTGGAATTTTTTTCATTTTGGTACTAAGACCGAATTTTTATTTGAAACCAAAATATAAAAATTCATATAAAGTGGTACAAAAGTATTTATACATATAAGTATTTGTACATATTTAATTTTTATTCCTTGATAGTTAATATTCAATGTCATCATCGAATGATTTATTGACAACTACGAGTAATATATTTTCAAGATTAGTACGTGTTAGCTTATTTCTAGTGTCCGACCGAAGGTTCGGCTTCGACCAAAAAAACACCTTCGGCCGCACATTCGGCTTCGGCCAAAGGAGCCGAAGGTTAGCCGAAGCCGAAGGTTTTATATCCAGCCAGGCCAGTCGCTGAAAACGAAAAGAATTGAGAGTGTGATGTGAATGTGACATTGAAGCGTATGGTATTCCTCAAATAAAAATAAACAAATCTTAGTTTATTATTTTTGGAAAGCCGCAACTTAGTTATTTAAAATGCACGTTGCAATCATTTTCGGCACTATGACTATAAAACAAAATAACAGTGAAGAATTTTCATTATTATGTATATTTTTCAGTCAGTATACCAAGATTTTTGTGTATGATTGAACCTTCGGCTTCGGCTTTGGTTTCGGCCGAAGGTTATCGCAAAAGCCGAACATTCGGCATCGGCTTCGGCTTCGGCCTAAAACTGACCTTCGCTCGGACACTACTTATTTCTTTGATCAGTTATTGTAAATTTTAGACCAGAGAAGCACCTCTCCACGCTGACTTGAGTAGCTGGAACAACGTGTACTATTTCAGCGTGCCTACCAAGCCAAGGTAATTCATTCTTTTTCAAATTCCAGTAAAGCAATAAAGAACTCATATCATCCATATAATGATAACGGTTACTTCTCTCTGTCAAAAGCAATTCTCCGTACTTCTGTAACCTGCATTTAAATAAATAAAAACTGTGAAGTCGGGAATCGGAACCAGAAAAATTTTATTTTTTGGTTTCGTTACCAAACCAGAACAGATATTTTAAATTGAGAATTTATCATTTACGAATTCTATATTATATTTTGATGCATCAAAAAAGGCTCTGCGGAAGAACCAAAATAAGAATTTTTAAAAAAAGGTTCCAGAATTGATTTTTAGTTAGTAGAACCGATATAAAGGTTCTTTTCGGTTCCCATCACTGGTTTTAAATAGTTTCATTTTTAATCTATTTATTTTAATATCGCCATAAAGGCCTGTATTTTGTTATCAAAAGGCCAAAGTTTAATTTTTTGAAATGTTTCTATTTTTCTCAAATAAATTTATGAAAAAAGGTTATTTCTTTGATAAATCACCGAAAAGAATGTGCTATAATGAAGTAGATTTGGTTGCCTTTAGGTAACTTTCTTCTACTTTAAGAACATGTTTGAATGCACATTTATTTAAGCGGAAATTTTTGATGAAACTAAAAATATATTTTAACAAATAGATAAAAAAATTTATTAATTAAGAGATATATTTTACACTCTTTCGTCCATTTCAAAAATATCGCTTGTTGTACTTCTTAAATTTTGTCGGACAGCTCTTTCATGGTTATTTTCACTAGCTAGGTGCTCCAACTTATACAAAGCCACGGTATCCTTAAGTTTTTATAATTCATATAATCGTATACTCACTAAAACTTAATAAAAAAGTACACAATTTTGAATTTAAACGACCAAGTAAAACTCTGAAACCCACAGAACCCATAATAATTGATACATTTTAACAAAAATTAATACACTTTGACGAAATCAGACGTGATTAAATTACTTTTGACAAATGTCAGCTGATTTCGAAAAGATTCGAACATAACTGCATTCACGCGTTTACCACGATACCCATTCAAGGTGAAGTGAAACGTGAAAACGGCGCGTTTCGTTAACCGTACGTTTACCACGATAAGCCCCAATAAGTTTTAAAGTAAACTCCTTAATGCATCATCATCATTTGATAATAAGTTTTACAGTAAACTCCTTCATAAAACTACAACTAGTTTTCACTAACGATCAGTTTAAAGTTGACGTATATATACATTAAAAGACAAAAAGAAAACAATATTTTAAATGTATACAAAATATACAAAATTATTTAATATACAAAATTATTTTAGATTTCTTTAAATGATTGAGGTGCCACCAATTAAATCGTATGGTTTGGTGCGCTTCAATCTTCGTATTAGTCCGTTCGTATTGGTGAGTTTCACTGCTTCTTGATTTATGTGTTGTCTTAGTTTTCGATCATGGACTCCTACGTATTCCACAATCGTTTTTGATACAGTCCTTTAGAATATTATAGAATATTGTTGTAGGAATTTTAGGAAACAAAAACTCTAAAAATAAAATAAACTGGCAACAGCCAAAATAAATTAGAAAAACAATTAGAAACACTCAAACCATAAATTGGCAACAAGGCATACAATGTAAAAACCCAGAATTGACCTAGATTTGATTGTCCATCCGAAGACGAAATCATGTAAAAGGGTAATGTTGTGTTGTTGTTGGTTTTTGGCCAGGCAATAAAAATGAGCTCGAAAAAGCGAGAGAGAAGAATAGAGAACAACGCAACAATATTCTTAGAAATATTATCGGTATTTCTATTTTTGAATTTATATAAAGAGTTTTTGGCTTATTAGCAGACGCAAACGGAATATTTATTAATATTGACGTAGGTGAAGTTGGGAAAAATAGTGATGGAGGTATATTCCAAAATTCAACTTTAAATCAATGCTTGCAACGTGGAAGTTTACATATTCCGTGTCAAGGTCCACTACCAAATGACAATGAAGCTTTCCCTTACTACTTTGCTGCAGATGAAGCACTTAAATTGAAAGCAAATTTCTTAAGGCCATTTCCACTAAGACTTCTGACAAATACAAAGCGGATTTTCAATTATCAACTTTCACGCGCTCGGAAAAGTATAGAGTTTATAGAGTGGATATTTGAAACTCCAATTTGTTGCAAAGAGCAATCTATACACGCTATAATAAAAGCTGCATGCTTAAGCCGCGTATGCACTGGCCCAACGAACGGTATTCGGCGTAGGCTACCAAGCGTTCGGCGATACGTCCATAAGCTATCAAGAAGCAAAAAATTCGGTCAGGGAGAAGAAAAAATTGTAAGAAAGATTGGCATTTTCGAAATCATCCTGATTTTTATTCGTTTTATTTGAGGTTATAAAAAGATAAAAAAAATTTTTTTTTCTTGCAACACGTTATGAAGAATTTAAGCGCCGGATCGTTTCTCTAGGCCGGCCCAATCCTGAGCAATGACCAATTTAAAAAAAGACCTTTTTTCCGAAAATTCGCTATAAAAGGCGCAATTTTTAATTTTTTTTAATTTTTCAAAAATGCTCGTTTTCTACTTGGCAGAGGTAACAGTTTGTGTTAATTACAAATAATTATAATGAAAATTGAACCGTTCACAGCGAAAAAAAACGACGATTTTCGATAAACATTTCGCTGTTTTCTCGTAGAATAACCAACGAAGTCGTATCTAGCAAGTGTCATTCGTCAGTTTTCTGTAGATTGCTTTGTTATTTTTATAAATGCGAAAAACCCTTTTTTCGACTGTTTCCGTTCTGCACCAGCTGGAAAAATTTAAAAAACGCTATCTTTCCCGACCCGACCAAATTTTTTGTTTCTCGATAGCATGGATTATGTTTTGTTTCATACATTCCCTGGACTATAAAGAGGATTATGGATGACGACGAGGATATTATATTTTTGAATTTCATATACCTTATATAGAAAAAGGAACGAAAGCGTATGTGGTGGACGGTTACATAAAAATCACATCAAAATTAGGTATATGAAATCTATTGAAAAGTACAAATAATACAATAAATAAAAACAGATGATACTTTAGTTGTTCCAAAATAAATACTTAATTTAGTTTCCGTTATAACTTTTTATTTAATATTATTATATTAAACACACAACATTTTTATGTTACCATTCATTGGTTAATAACTGTTTCTTATATATTTCTGATATATATTGTCCGAATCTGGAGCCGATATATCTATTTTATAAATTACATATATGTATATGTATATTCAAAACTAGTCGTAATAATTCGACCTGTCAAAAAAAAATTATTAAAGTTTTTTTTTATTACATAATGCAAGTCGCCTATGTTTAATTCCCAAGTCTTTTTGCAGTTAAGTAATTTGGGAGTAGCGGAACGATGTCCCTACAATACTCCAGAATTGTAGTTTGTTTGCGTTCGACGCCCATCCACACGGCATTGGCTCGAATGGCCTATTTTCTTGATGTTTCCGCTACGCTACGGTTTGCAAGCGAACGCCAACGTACCTTCGTTGGCCTTCGCTAAGCCGCCCATTTAGAACCAACGAATGTCAAAGAATCCCAATCGTTTCCTTCGTTGGGCCAGTGTGTAGGCGGCTTTACACAACTTTATTAATTTTCTGATTTATCCCTTTTACTATAATTTATCCCTTTTACTATATTCTTCCGATGCAGAATCCCACATGCATCTTTGATTTTCTACACTTTTTACTTGTTTTAAAATAAAATCTTTGATTTTTTCCATTACAAATTTTAAAAATCAACTGACTTTTTCAAAATTATTTCTGACATTCAGATCATTTGCTGATTATCAACTGGTGACTAAAATGTCACCATATCACATCACTTATAGTTGACATGACACATTACAAAACCAGTGCTGCTGATAATCAGTAGATCAGAACATCAACACATCACCATATCACTAGTTCGGTGTGGCATATGCCTAAGACTTTCTAGAGAATACGAAAACATGATTGCGGGAAAATAATATTTTGGAACGGCGGAGTAGGAAGTCTACGTATTAAAATAAATTAATTGTGATTGTAACATAAAAAGTGTTTAATTGGAGTAGTTAGTGAATTGGCTTTCAGCATCCCTAGGTGCATCCTGACACATCATCGAAAGGATTCGAGAAAGCAGCAGTAGGGAGTAAAGTGGGAGATCGGTAGAGGAGTGAAGGCAAGTCCAGATCTTCCATCATTCACACCCCGAAACCCCTACAATAGAGAATCTATTCTAAGTACAGTCCTCAGTTTAAGGTAGCGATTTCAGGCAACATTTCTTATATACCATGGCGCATTCACTATTCCTTTTATTACTTTGTTATGGAACCGTTGGATAGTTTTTATATTATTTTCAGTGGCACACCCCCACAACTGAATTCCGTATGTCCACATAGGTCTTTACATTTGTTTGTATATAAGCAGTTTATGGTGTATAGACAGAACTGATTTTCTACCAATAAGCCAATTGTAGTTTTGTAACTGCATAATGGAGCTGCTTTGCTGTAACAGCAAGGTTGGCTGCCATCACACTTGGTCATGCTTCCATCACCAGCAGCCCTGAAGAACTGACCATGGTAGCAATCGCAGACATAAAAAATTCTGGAAAAACTCACCTTCCCTAATCCTTCGAAGTAACAGTTAGGGGAGTGCTATGCCGGTCACACAATAAACGCTAGCTCGCCGGAAGGGGTCGTTGGGGGTGTGACCGGACCGATACCTTCATGGTTCACCACTTACCTATATGTCGGTGTGAGACTTCTTCATGTCATTCCCCGTCTTCTGTCACTCCTCACAGAGTGCCATGTTCAACACCTAAAGAATTGTGGGACCTGTAACGAAGTTGAAACAACGACGTGAGAACCCCAGAGAAGAACTCTCCCCAACCATCCTGGAAACACAAAAAAACTTAGCACTGCATGCTTAGTAACAAGGTAGACAGCGCAATTACAACTTCAAAATACATATATTAAGTTTAATTTGCTTAAGACAATACAGGTTCAATAACTATTTAAAGATTTAACAACCAACAGTTCATAAAAAGGAAAGGACAACGTCGTTTTGGCCAAATCGATGCTATCAGACAACGAAAGTTTCAATACGAACAACCGCACGATTCCCAGACACTTCAGGCAATCGCCGTAAAAACGAAATTTTACCGGGAAAGAAGAAAAGTCGAGTACATGTTCACCCGTAAAAAAAAAGTGGACAGTGTACAATATTTAAAAAGTAAAAAGGTGTTATTTAAAGTAATGGACAAGGTGTAAAAATATTTAGTTTTAGCAATATAGTCAAAAATTTGTAAATATAGTTTAGTTTAAGCAATATAGTAGAACAATAGTGAATATATTTATAAGAATAACTTACTGAAAAAAATGAAGTAATGTGTAAAAATTTACGAGGTAGAACATAAGAAAATCAAGTTAATTAATGTTAAAATTACCAACAACAGATAAAACTCAAACTTAAGTTAATAAAAATCTTGAAATTGCCGAACACATTTCCAGGGCCTCCGCAGATTCTCTAGAAAACTTTTTTGTGGGAAGATATTATGAGTCGTCGACAAATATGTTATGCCAACTCAAAATCACATTACAGTAGACCTGAGTCAAATGCAGACTGTTGTAACAGATAAAGACTTTGTTTTGTTTTACCACTCTTCCAACACTAGAAATCCTCTATCCTTCTTCTTAATCGATTTGGAGGAATGGTTTCTTTTGAACGATGAAATCAAGTAACTGTACTTGAAATAGGTGAATTTATTCGGCAGAATTTAGTTCCAAACAGATACTCCTCATAAAATTAATTACTAAAAAAAAAGTTATTAAAATTAATCTTATCTGCTGTCCTCTGGTTAGTCCTGTTTATCTATAATTCGCTGCCTCTGCAACATCAGTTCTTGTTTTTTTCTTTCTTATTGCTTCCTTCTTTTGATGTACGCGTATGTACATAAATTACAGCTCTAAATACCATGTATAACTCCTACAGCCATATCGCGCTTAGCGCGGTACGAACATTTTTCTTTATTATCCACAAAAATTGGCAGATTGTAAACGTAAATAATTCCCTGCTCGATACTTCAAAAGCTGCTGTCATAACTCTCTTGAGGTACTTCTTCATAAACCCTTCGCTTAGTTACATTGACAATTCAGGCACTTCTCGTAGTTAGACCCATGCAGAGACTCTTTTCGCAAATGGTTGGTCGGTGACCTGTATTCCAGCGGAACAAGATGGGATTTACTTCTGTGCCGCTCAATGGATTAAATTTAAGCCAAAATCACGAGCACCTTATCCACGTTGCATCGACCTGATGTCATGGAGAGTATTTCCCACACTGGTAATGAGATGGCTGTGGTTCCTTTTGGGTAACCAAAATATTGATAAACACTCAAATAGCCTTATACACTTTTCAATAAGAACTGTAATTCCAATTCCCTCCGGTCTGCGACATAACCAAGACGGGAAGACCGCGTTAGGGGAGAAATTACTCACCAATTAAAACCTGCATGCTACGAAAAAAAACCGGACCGCTTCTCATCGATTCTCACACCAGACTGTCCAAAATTTTCCATTTTTTTCTCACCAGAATTTTGTTTAATTTCCTCGCCTACTTTGTTGCAATTTTGAATCTCGGCCGCACAGTGTTGTTGTTTAATTATGAACTGTTGGAAATTTCCGGAAGATGGGGGAATACTCAAAGGGGAGAAATAACCGACCCTTACAGTTTACTAAGTTTGATGTTTAGTTCCTCTCTTTTCTTTTTTATATGCTCTTTCCACCTAAGTTTTTCATCTAAATTCATCCCTAAGTATTTTGCAGTATTAGAGTACGGGATTTGCATTCCAGAGATCTTAATAAGAAACGGCTGTTTTTTTGTTAGTGAAGTTAACGTGTACTGATTTAGTGCTATTAAGATGTATACGCCACTTTTTAGTCCAAATGACTACAGTATCTACAGCGCGGAGGACACGGCTTGATTCTACTTCACTCTTATCGATTGCAAGTATTACTGTATCGTCGGCGAAAGTGTATATACGAAAGTATTTGAGGGGAATGGATGGTAATTCGTGAAAAGTAGGTATAGCATTGGACCTAATATACTTCCTTGAGGTACTCCAGCTCTTATTTATTTTAGGTGCGTGTAAGCATCCTCTTGGTTGATTCGAAAGAATCTTTTTGAGAGATAAGATTCCAAAATTGTCGCATGTTCTTTGGGAAAGAGTAATCTCAGCTTACATTATATAGTAGTCCTTCATGCTTGTCAAACCTTCGTCGTCACCTTGTCAAACGCCTTGTCCATTTTTTCGTCCAGAGCTTTTTCAATAACGTAGACTCTATGAACTTGCTCTATGGTAGAATGCTTCTTTCTGAATTCAAACTGGTGAGTTGGTATGGCTGGTGTACACACGGCAGGACAAGAGTCGGCTGCAAAGGTAGTTTATGGAGAAGAGGGTGAGTGAGGGCGATGGAAAGCCGGCCCCTCTCTCACCCTCATATTATCTTTTTCAATAAAAGGTTGCAGCCTCTTGATGAGAATTTTTTCAAATATTTTCGACATTATGGGTAATAAGGATATATGTCTATAAGAAGACAATTCATGAGGATCCTTTCCGGGCTTTGGGATCATGATTATTTCAGCGACTTTCCAATAGCAAGGAACATGTTTGAGTATGAAGGATGCATTTTTTATCCCAAGGGAGAGATGATAACAGAAAACAAATCCAAGGCCGACTTACTAGCATTTCTGTTCGCCTCTAATTCTTCTCTGCTCGACACTGTTATGTCATACTCTCCCTCTTGCCATACTCTTTGGAGTTTTGTGGACTAATTAAGTTGGAAAAGGCCAGGATAAGGAGAGCCTGAGTGCAATTTGGGGACCCCACGGAGCGCACCTTCTCCTTTAGGAACCCGAGAAGCCAAGAAACAGACCCATACAGACGCCACTCTGCCCAAAAAGGATGATGGTTTCAGGACGCATCAGAAAATTGGCAGCACCAGCTCCCATATCATCTAGGGAGAAAAGAACAGTCGCATGCGGGGCCCATCTGGTGTGCTGTCTAAACGTCAAGCGGTCAGAGGACACTCCAGGGAGCAGAGACCCCAGAAGAAGGGAAATGCGAGAAGCATTGACCCTCTTACCGGGACAACACGCTAAGTTTCTGGACCCACCAGAGGGTTAAGGCAAGGAGGGTTGGAGTGGAATTGCAGAGCCCAACAACACCTGAGCCCCGCTTTCGTGGACTCGATCCCAACAGACCGAAGGCATAACTGCGGTCAGGAACCGAGGAAGCCCCAGTTGGAGGGGATCATCATGGCAGTAGTACTTTGTTCAAGGTGACCCTGCTCGAATCGCCACTCGTGCACCATCCAAGACAGAAATAGTAACCGCAATTCATGCAATGGCCAATGGTAAAGCAGCTGGAAAAGATGGCATCCCGCCAGAATTGTTGAAAGCCGACTCAAGCCTCATAGCAGATGCGCTACAGCCAATCCTGGAAATAGCATGGAACACCTGTACCTTTCCGGAGGATTGGACGGAAGGTATCATAGTCAAAATACCAAAAAAGGGGGACCTAACAATATGTGACAACTGGAGAGGCATCTGTTTATTATCTACGGTGGGAAAAATCTTGTCCCATATATTACTATCTAGGATAAGAGAGGCAGTAGATCGAACGCTTAGAAGACAGCAGGCTGGATTCAGAAAGGGCCGCTCCTGCATAGACCATATTAACACCTTGAGAATCATAGTGGAGCAGTCTACTGAATTCCGATCCCCCCTTTACCTTGATTTCGTAGACTATGAGAAAGCGTTCGACTCGGTCAATAGGAGCTTTATATGGCGAGCTCTACGGAAACGTGGACTGCCGGACAAAATAATAGAATTGATAAAAGCTCTATACAACAATTCCAAATGCAGAGTTCTCCATAATGGAAAATTATCCGACAGCTTTGAGGTGAGCTCAGGAGTACGACAAGGATGTCTACTTTCACCATTACTATTTCTTATAGTAATAAAGGACATTCTTGTCAGCGCTCTAGATAGAAGAACAGGTGGCATACAATGGGGATTGCTAGACCGCCTTAAGGATCTCGACTACGCGGATGATATCTGTTTGCTGGCCCACAGACACCAGGACCTCAAAAACATGTTAAACAAATTGGCAACAGAAAGTAGCTCGGCGGGCTTAAGGTTAAATCCGACTAAAACAAAAGAAATGCGGATAAATGCAAACACCCTTGAACGGACAGCGCTAAATAACCGTGACGTGGAACTGGTAGACAAATTCTGTTACCTCGGTAGTATTATTACCGAAAACGGCGGTACAGAAGAAGATGTCAGTTCCAGAATAAATAAAGCAAGAAGCGCATATGCATGCCTGTTTCACATATGGAGATCAACAGAGATCTCAATTAACACCAAATTGCGGCTGTTCAACTCCAACTTTAAGGCAGTTCTTTTGTACGGTTGCGAAACATGGAAAGTCACCCAATTCATCACAGGGCGCCTACAAGTTTTCATCAACAGATGCCTACGTCGTATCCTAAAAATCCGCTGGCAAGATAGAATTTCAAATGAAGAACTATGGCGCCGTGCCGGCCAAGAAAGGATAGACGACCAAATCAGGCGAAGGAAATGGAATTGGATTGGCCACACCTTGCGACGCGAAGACGATAATCTAGCCAAACAGGCCCTTGACTGGAATCTGCAAGGATCCCGTCGAGTCGGAAGACCTAGAACAACGTGGAGGAGAACCCTATTATCAGAGGCCGCAACAACCGGGAGATCCTGGTCAGAGCTGAGAGCTGTCGCGCAAAACAGAGTCCGCTGGAGGGCAACTGTTTCCGCCCTATGTCCCATGAGGAATTAAAGGAGCAATTAGTTAGTTAGACCCTGCTCGAACAGTCAACGAAGCGACCACTTTTGCTTCCGAAGTTGAGGACAAGATGCAGTCATAGCTTTTATAAAGAATATTTTTTATCTACAGGACCATTACTTTATATTGGGGTTATTTGAAACCTAAATTGTAAAATTATTTTAGAGCAAGGACACAAAATAATTTGTTAACGAATTCTGTTCTAACTTTAAAACATTCACTCATCAATCCTGAAAAGCAAAATAATGATTTTTTTTACAAAACATCAGTATAAGTAAACTACTTGGTTTCACTTGAGTCATCCATCTAAAAGCATGTTGGTCGATAAACTTTGGCAATAAAAAAATATTTCTCCCCTCTTCTCAGATGTATTTCAAAGTTTCCCAATTAGCAACTACTTGCTCCCACCTGCAGCTTCATATCGCCATAATATTTCAAGAAGTAATAAAGTTTCCCAAAGAACTTTAGTAATAACATTCTTCTGGAGACTTCTTTTGTGGAATTTGAAGGAGTGAGTTCACCCTGCCTAGTCATTCCAATCGAAAGGTGGCGCTGCGCCACTATATGCCACAATTTCGCCGGTAGTGAACGGCATTAATGATGATCTAGACTAGATAATAGGCGCGATTCAGAATGGGGCAATTTTCACGTACATATCTATAAGCGTGTTGGTTTGTGGGCACGACGACGCAGTTTGCCTGTAAATTTTATCGGCTGATGAGCAAATCCTGTAATGTCCTTGCGAAACGTAACTCCTGGGACAACGACATTGCGGATTTCGGGATATCTTTTGACACGATTCACACATGAAGGATCAAATACTTAACTCATTAGAGACCACATTACGCAACCCTTTCATGGCCGCGATACCTTATAAGCACTCGTGTACATCCACGTAGGCTGGTTGGTCCTCAATGGAAATCTCCTGGACCAATAGACAAACAGAAGTAACAAACACAGATTAGTGCCTTTGGCGTACATTAAGTCGGTACACACTGTGCCTTAAATTTCACGTATAGGTCATATTCCCTGTGAGCAAAGACAAGTTATCTTAATTAAATCTGTACGGTAAATTAGTGCTGCTGTTGGGGTAGTGACTGGTCCCTTTCGACATATGGCCAAAAATATACTGGGAGATGAAATTTTGGCAGCCGCATAAATGCAATTATCCATCAAAGGGGTAAAGTTAGGAGTTTGTGGCTTCCAATGGGTTAAACTGGAGCAACGGTTGTGGTTGACCCTAATGTAGCATTATAGGGAGCGTTGGGAAACTTTTGATCCTCCATAGAATTCTATACGATATAAGCTGGCTGGCATTAAATTGACCTTGGATTATAAATGCCCAAGTTTATGTTCATAATGAATGCTATTTGAGTATGCTAACCAAAGCATGAAGATAAGGGATTATGTATTTATTTTAACGATATTCCACACCAATCCCGACAAAATTTTACCGTGGTTTTAGTTTCCAGTTCAAGGTAATAATTTAATAACTGATGAAGTCGGCGAGTTCCGTTCTACCTGGATTCCAGGTAATTCATTCTGTTAGTTTTACTTGCTGGAAAATGGGCGTTAGTTTGGTATACTTCACTCTTGTTGCTCAAAGAAGGAGCCTACCTTTTTTATGGCTCTGCATAGCATAGGCTCTACTACATATTCCCAGCAAAAGCAATAACACGAACCTTTTGTGAATTTAAATATAATGCGGCGATTGTGTTTCTGTGTTAAATAAATCAAATAAACCGATTCAAAACAAACAAGGAATTGAAGTGGCATTTACTGTGAAAATTTCTCATTTCTATTTTTTCACCACTAAAGGGAATAAGCCAATCAGTTTCGTTTTGGGAAACGAGGCAATTGGAGATGAAGAGATGACACATGCCAATTGAAGGGAATCTTCAGAAATTTCTATCGAAGAAAAAGTTGTGATTGACTGGAGGTTAAAAGCAGGCAAAAAAAAAATGTCCACTGAAAAGGTACGATATCTATTCTCGATGGGAACTGTTCGCAATAACATCAATAAATTTCTCTAAAGGCGCACTGTCGCCCTAAAAAAGATTATTTGCTTGACAGCTATGACAGAAAATTGATTGAAAGTGAGTTACCCCATCCAATATCACTGCATCGAATAACAAAGAGGAGTTGTTTATTTGATTTCTGGTATTTAGAGAGCTGCTGGTATGTTTGATGTAAATGGAAAGGTATTTTCGGTACTGAGAATTTTCCGTTATTGGGCTCCAGTGTTTGGTAAGAATTCGGTTAACGTAAACGTTGTTCGCCAAAAGTGCAGGAAATGCTCTTTAAAAGGCTTTAACTTCACATAATTTGTACACTTTTATATCTGTGGTGCTAAGGCAGAACCCAATATGTCATATAGGAACCCAATGTGACATATCGGGTTCTGCCTTAGCACCACAGATATAGAGATGCGCCGAATTTTCGGCCGAATATTCGTATTCCGCATGTTCGGCGTATATTTTTATGTTCGTATTCGGCCGAATATTCGGCGAGTTTGCCGAATAATTATTACCGAATATTTAAATAGTATTAATTTAAGATTTAGATATTTTAAAGAGAATTGATTCTCGAACAGTACATAAGTTGGATTTGTAAATAAAACAAACACTACATTGTGTAACCATTCTTTCCATCCAAAATTAAAAAAATTATCGACCCTTTATATGTTCAATCACAATTCAAACAGGGTCCCATTCCCCTAGTCACGTCACCTATCGGAAAATGTGACAAACCACCTGACCTTTACAAACCATGTGACCTTCGTATTCTCATAAGCATCTTAGTGACAATTGTCACAAAAATGAGAGTGTGGCATTCCCGAAGTCATTTATAGTTGCATTTCTCATGGATAATATGTCACTTATTGTCACGGAAAATTTTTAAGTGACGCGACAATTTTTTTAAAATAAAAAGTGACGAAGGGTAGGAAAATTTTTTTTTGTTTAAATTTTTGGTGATTTAAAATTATTCTTATATTTTCGAGTTAAAATTACAAGGAGGAGACAATTTGATTGTCATGTTGCCTTTATGGAGAAAAACCAGGAGATATCGAAGGGCGTAAAATATAGCCAAAGTAAAGCAGAATTTACTAGAAATGGATGTTCATTGATGTTGTATGGTTTAGGTTCACCATCTCCTCATACGTCGCAGGAAATTTTATTACCAAGGGACAAAGTTCTCCCTCAAAAATATTCAAGAAGATATACAAACATTGCCTTGTTCCTGAAATATTGTCTAAATCTGAAGAGAAATAAATCTATTAAATTGTTAAGAAGAAATGAAATGTTCGGTTAAAACAAGCCGAGCAGCAGGATTTGTTTTATACCTTATTGTTAATGGTTTACTTACTAGAAGCCTTAAATTAATCTTCCCTCATAGCTATCAAACTACATTTTCACAGAGCTCAAAAATGAACCGAATAATTCGGCCGAATATTCGGTTAGGTATATTTTAGACCGAATATTCGGCCGAATATTCGTATTCGGTTGAACCCATATTCGGCGCATCTCTACTTTTATACTATATCTACCTTCTTTAGGAAAGGATTTTACACTTAATCTTGTGTTTTCACTTTCTTTCTGTATCAACTTAAAGCCAAGGTATGTTTCCTCAGAAAACTAACTGGAAATCACACCTGCTCACCACCTCTATCAGCTCAGTAAAACACTGTTTCTTCCTCCCAGTCGTTGATTGAATTCTCCTGGTGGAACAACAGATTGACTGCAATGCGTAGGAAAGTTAGGTGCTTGTCCAATTGGGAAAAACTTTTTGGACAACGGGAAAAATACAGGTTCTCCTAACCTCCAAGTACAAGAGGTTGAGACGCTATAAAAGGATTGCCTATAGAGAGCATTGTGAGATCCTGCAAGCTCTACCAGACGCAACTAGACTATAAAAGCCCTTTGTTATATGTTGGTTCTACGCGCGCTACCAGAAAGAAACCTGATACTTTGACTTCTGAAATTAGACTCACTCAAGCATCGACGTTTAGCTTTTGAAGTCGATTCGGTCGGGTATGTTGTTGACACTTGACACCTGGCGCTTGATCCACTTTTAGTAATTACTTAATTACTTTTAGGTGGCTCAGCTGTCCGGTGTGTGCACACTTGGCCTACTGATATATTTCCTCTTCTTGTTTTGTATTGTTAAACTTCTGCCGTTATATGACATAACAGATATTTATTTATGTTTAACATTACAAAACCTGGATTAAAGGGGTCACAATGTTGACCAAGGCACAACATCCCTCCCCATTCTAAGAGTTTAACCGCTTGCTCAAGTCGATGTTCAGTGGGTCTAAAATTTATTTATAAAATCTTTCTTTCCATAATTACACTAGTTATTTCTTATTTACATTTCTTAGTAACAATTTAGTATTTTTCAAGAAGTTATTTAATTACTAGACATACTGGCGGTTGTGATTACTTAACATTTATAATATTATCTTTGTTTTCCAACTTTTAAGTGAATAATTTTTTAATTGAACATATTATTATATTATATTACGTTACTTAATTATATTATATTACAGTAATCAAGTTGTTTTTGTCATATTTTTTTTTTTTATTCGTTACATTTATTTAAGTATCTGGCCATTTACACAAGTGCAAAGGTTTGCTCGTTCGATCGCCTAATTGACATCCGCATTGAGTTTCTGGTGACTGTTGCCTTATTCACTGATGATGCTGATGGTCTTATTGTGGGTAGTGAAGGTGGTGCCGGTGGGGGTGTGCGAATTTTGGAAGTAGTCGCCCCATTAATTGTAGTTAACTGGATACCTATCGGGTTTTCCTTGCTGTCCTTCCGCTTTCTTCTGGTAATACATAGAACTATTAGACCGATTACGAATACGATTGTAACGGTCGACATTCCTGATACCAAGGAGTATCGGTGAACTTTGAGCTCCCAATCTTGGTTGGCAATCTTCCTCGACTCCTCCACTCGATCAGCTTCCTTCTGTAGTTCTTCTATTGTCTTCTTTCCATCGTTGAGGCCTGCTAAAATCTCTCTGTGGTTCCCGATTTTGATAGGTGTCACTCCTCTGGGCCCTGCAACCTTCGCGACCTCTGAAAAATTTCCTTTTAATAGCTGTAGGAAATTGGAGTGGTCGACATGAGGTTGTTTGTAATCCAGTCTGGTGTACTCAGATCTTTCATAGGGAATGTTGATTTCTTTGCTGGTGACCTCACATGGCTGCAGAAGTCTTAGAATTCCTACATCCTTTAAACTCAAGCTGAACTGCGGCTTCTGGCAATTTAAATTGAATGTGAGGGTGTCATTTATGCTGTATAGCCATTGATTGCTGGCTACCATTTTTATGATCACCCCTCCCGATGCTGGGATTGCTGCATACTTGCAGTTTACTTCGGAGTTTTTGGAATTTTGTAGCAATGCCACTCCGCATTCTTTACTGCTTGCCGTTAATATAGGCTTATCATGCTTGCATATCGCTATTGATGACGTCGAGTTGATAAGAAGTTTCATACACTTGTTGTATTCTTCACGAGTTAGCATGACGTAAGTCCCGTGGTCCTCTGCTTCGGCAATATATTCGTTGCTGAGTTGTACTATTAAATCCCAATTGTCGTTTATCTTGACGGGTAGCGTGTATATCCTTTGGATATTGTATTGGACAGCGTCAGGAAGTGGTACTATCACTTTGACGAATAAACTTTGTCCATCTCTATACACAGATACTCGGGCTGCCTGGTGTAGAGTAAAGAAATCCTGAAGGACCGGTTCCCTTTTGCTTTTGGCTGGTAACTTCTGCAAAATTGCTGCTATATTGTCTGCATTTATTAGGAACGGGTGTAGCTTGCTCTCATACAGATCGCTCAGTAAGGAAAGTTCTAGTGCTTGTTGGCTTTGTATTTCCATGAGATATGCGTTGATGACTGCAACTAACTCGTATACCTTGTTTTTGATTTTCAATGCGCCAATCTCGATATTTGCACTTTGCGTGTAGTTGTAGAATGCTGTTTCTAGTTCTTTTAGATTTCCTGCAACAAGATCCATGTCCAATGTTAAATTTTTTATTGGATTACTCAGTCTGTCGAAATTGGAGTTCATGACTGTGATTTGGTGCTTCAATAGGTTGAACGTTTCATTGTCGTGCTTCCCCAAATTGTCGAGTTGGGTGTACACTTGATGTGCGTCTTCGTTGTCCATGGTGCCAAATGCCCATTTCATGAAGTTTCCTACAAACTCCACAGCTCTTCTTGTCCTGCGTGGGTTTAGCATGTGTGTGACACGTGCGTTGTTATTTCGCAACATTGTCGAAAATACTTTGCTTTCTTTGGCTAGTGTTTCACATGTTTTCTGGAAATCGTAGCCCTTTATCATCGTACATAGTTCTTCCAATCTCCTGTCGTAGTTGTCTGCGATGTTCAATAAATCGGTAAAGTCCATTGGTGTAAACTTGGTGAGGATAGTCCATGTATCCTGGAAGAAGTGTGCCTTTTCAACGTTCTCGAACACTGCTGGTGAGCTCTTCAGGTGGATTTCCTCATATGGTGCAGAATTTCCGTTGACTACAAGTTTTGCCATGACTTGTATAAAGAGGGCCGTTATTCTTAACCTAATTATTGTTTTACAATTCATTTTTTGGTTTTATTGATATTTATTTATTTAATACAATCCCTCGTTTAGCTAGGTTTCTTTTGGGGATTTTTGTTGTTGTTTGTATATGTATATTTAAAAATAAATATTTATTTAAAAACAACAAATGTTTGTATCTCTTTTTTATATATGTAAATTTTTTTTTTATTAAATTTAAATCTTTACTTATTTTACTTTGCTTTTTTTTTTCTTTGAAATATTAAAATTTTTAGCTTTTAGTTTTTCTTTTGCTTTTTTATATTTTTAAAAACATTTATGAGTAAAAATTTTTTTTTGTTTGCTATTATGGTTATAATCTTCGTTCTTCCCTAAGCCTACCTGAAAATAAAAACAATTGGTTAATGTCTGTGAAACAGTTTAAGGCGATTATTATGAATTTTGACAATTTTATTATTTTTTCTTATGGTGGACGTTGTAGGTCCGTCAACCGTCAATATTTCGTACGGACCAATCCAAACGGGAGAAAATTTATTCTTCCTCGTAGGATTTTTAACGAGGACTTTCTGCCCTGCTCTGAATACTACTGGGTTGGCAGTCTTGTCATAAGTTTGCTTGGACAACTGCTTCGATTGTCCAAGATTTTTCCTGGCGAATTCATGTGCCTTTTGTATTTGGAATTTCAACTGGAAGGGATAATGTTCCGCGTTGTAAACAGGTGCAGGTAAAACCGTACAGACAGTTTAATGGGGATAGCTTGGTAGACGCATGCGGCGTATTATTGTGGACGTGCATGGCCTGCTTCAACCATTGGTCCCAATTTGCTTAGTCATTGTTCACGAAACTCCGTAAATATTCGGCTAAAGGGCGATGGCTACGTTCCAGCGAACCATTTGCTTGGGGATGGTAGGCCGTTATGTGCATTTTCTTGATTCCCAGAAGCTTGCATGTTTCCGTGAATATTTTTGATGTGAAGTTTGTGCCGTTGTCCGTCACAAGAACTTTAGGTATCCTGAATCTGGTGATAATCTCGTCATAGAATGCTTTTGCCACAGTAGATGCCTCTGCATCTGGTATGGGTACGCAAGCCATGTACTTAGTAAGGTCGTCCTGAAATGTCAGGATATACCTGTTCCCTGAATATGTTAGTGGAAGAATTCCCACCATATCCATGTATACCTTGTCGAATGGTAACGAGGGTGTGTCCGTCAAAACCATCGGCATTTTAGTGGCCTTGGACGCTTTATTGATCTGGCACTTAGGACAGTTTTTAATGTAATCATTAATGTCCTTTTGCATATTCTTCCAGCGAAATTGTTGCCTTATTCGCCAATAAGTTTTCTTCATTCCTTGGTGTCCTCCAAGTGCTGAATCGTGAAAATCTTTTAAGACGATTTGTATTTCGCTAGGGTCAGTCAGTACTTCATATTTATTTTGCGGTGTGGTCTTAGGATTTTGGGTTGCTTTGTCTTGTGTTTCCCTTTTATTACTTGCCTTACCCGCCTTAACTTGACTCCTAGTGCGAACAGTAGTTATTGTTTTCTCAGCTTGTGTAATTCTACTTAAAGCATCGGCGTTCACGTTATATTTACCTGGTTTATATTCGATCTTGTAGTCATACTCCGATAGTTTATGGTGAAATCGTATCAGTCTTGATGTCGGGTCTTTTACGTCGAACACTCCTTTCAGTGGCCTATGATCAGTATATACCGTAAATGGACGTCCCAGTAGATATGTTCTAAAGTTTTTAGTTGCCCATACTATGGCCAGCAACTCCTTCTCTATAGTAGAATACCGTCTTTCAGCTTCGTTCAAGGTACGGCTTGCGAATGCGACTGGCTTGTCTTCCCCCACTTTGCCTTGAGACAATACTGCACCAAGTGCATTATTGCTCGCATCGGTAGTAAGAATAAAGGGTTGCCTAAAATCTGGATATATAAGCACAGGTGGCGTTGTTATTGCCTTTCTGAGACGAACAAAAGCCTCTTGACATTCAGGGGTCCAGTTGAATGGTACTCCTTTTCTTAATAGTTGATTGATGGGTGCCGCTATCTCGGCCATATTTTTAATAAATTTTCGGTAGTAATTAACAAAACCTAAAAATGATTGCACCTGCTTCACATTGGTTGGTACCGGGTACTCCGTGACACAACTAGTTTTGGCAGGGTCGGGCTGTGCGCCCACTTCGGAGCATTTGTGTCCTAGATATACCACTTCACGTCTCAAAAAGTTGCATTTTTCTGTGTTTAATTTTAAATTATACTTTCGTAGTTGTGAAAATACTCCGGCTAATTTTTCGTTGTGTTCTCGACGGTTTTTGCCGTAAATGACAATATCATCCAAGTAAACGAAACAATCAATGCCCTGTAGGCCCGTTAGTATGTGATTCATTATTCTTTGAAACGTTGCGGGAGCCCCTGTTAGCCCAAATGGCATCCTGTTAAATTCATAGTGTCCTAGCGCCGTGCTGAAAGCCGTTTTGGGCCTATCGACCGGGTCTATTAGGACCTGGTGATAGCCACTGGCCAAATCCAGCGTGGTGAAGTAGCGGCAGTGTCCCAACTGGCCCAGAATGTCTTCTATTCTTGGTAGTGGAAAGACATCTTTTATGGTTACCTCATTTAACTTCCGGAAATCCACCACGACTCGCCATTTCTTCTGGCCGTCTGGACCCGATTTTTTGGGTACTATTAGTAGTGGTGAATTCCACGGCGATTTACTTGGAGAGATAATTCCATCGGTCAGCATTTTTGCTACTTGCTTATTTATTTCTGTGCGGTGCACTTCTGGTAGACGATACTGCTTTTGATTAATAGCAGGTTGCTCCGGTTTTGTCGGGATGCTATGGGTCAAGACAGAAGTGTGCGACAAAGGGTCTCCTTCTAGAAAGAAGATATCACTGTATTGAATGCATAAGTTTTCAATTAATTGCTTTTCTTCTTCATTCAGGGCTGTGCCTAAGTTGAGAGATTCCAATAAGACGCTAGTTCTGTTAGTTGTGGGTACACTGGTGGTGTTGAAAATCCTGTTTGGATTTTCACCAATGACTTTGAACTTATTGAAGTTTATATAATCGGGGATGAATTCGGGACTCATATAGTAGTCGGACGTAGTGGAGTTTAATATTGGTACTCGAACTTGCTGATTGTTCGCTTTTACCACAGTGTTGGCTCAATGAATGCCTGGGGCGACTTCTTGGGCCTTAACTAAAAATTCGCCTTTTGAAGCTGGCACTTTAATGTTCACTAAACAAGTGGCTCGTGCCTGGACTTTTAGGATCTTAGCGTGATTCTCCTCTTGTGATAGTTCCCTCATAGGCAACTCAAAAAGCACTCGTTTGGACGCATCCAATAACTTTAATATTTTGGAAACGGAATCGATGATGGCGTGGTTCCATAGGATATCACGGCCGATTATTCCATCTGCCTGGATATCGCTTTGGTCGTTAACTAAGTGCCACTTGGCGCTAAAACTCTTGTTCAAAGACTCCGTCAACGGAGTGAGTTTTCTTAAAAAAGTAGAACGGCTCATACACCTCTAACCATGAAGAAATCTTGAGGTGCATGCTCAGTGAGCACTTTCCACCAAATTGCTTATCCGGTGGATGCTGGCTGGGTACAACCGATACCGGGATTTTCCCTGGAAACATCTTCCGATCTTTCATCCAGGCCAAGGTTAAATGGGCAGAAGCCTTATTTCAACCCTGCAAATCCCCGGAAGGAGATGAAATTTTCCCGGCACTCCTTCTCTTGAGAGCTAGCTTCAATTGGAGAAACATTCCAACCATCTGCAGGAAAGTCGTGTTGGTTTTTATCCCTAAATATCTAAATCCTACCTAAATCCTATAGATCTATCAGCCTAACCTCTTGTCTTTTGAAAACGACAGAAAGGTTGCTGGACCTTAACATCAGGTGCAAGCTGGAATTCTACATTCCTCAATATAGCTCTCAGTTCGCTTACTCAAAGGGTAAATCAACAAAGGTTGCTTTACATAACGCCATCTAGGCCAGATACAGCCATCCTCGCTGAGGAAACTGCTTTATGTGCACTGAGAAAAAGGAGATGTGCATTCAAATCATTCTCGGTTAACCCAACTCCGCTACGGAATTGGATACGGCGAAATCAGCATAGGGGTTAACTCAACTTCCTGGCGTAGTTGACAACGCAATGGTGTCAATTCCGTGAGGAATTGGGAGAAACCCGCCGGAATTCGTTAAATAACATACCCCCGTTGATTTTATGTTATACGCAATTGCATGAAGTACAATAGATGATTAAGAAACGTCGCTGAGCATTTGATTTGAATATTTTTATATTTCGATTAATTTTGAAAATATTTCATTCAAATTAAAATACTTTTGAAGAGATGTTAAAAATGTTTGAATCGATAAAATCTGCGGTCCATCAAATGATATCTCTCGATAGGTTCTATTTCGAGCGGGATTCGATAAATCGAAATTTTCTATTACTATAATCACTAAAAGTATTTTATTAATAGATTTATGTGAATGATAATTTTTTTATGCAAATAAATAACAGTAAACAATAAATTACTATTTCATTTTTATATTTTATAATAAACTTTCTTTGAAAAAATTATTTAAAGAAATATAATATACAAAGTTTTTTTTAAAAAATAAGGTGCTTTGACCTTCAAGCTTTCCTGGTGATGATTTTCTTGAAAGGAGATCAACTTTGATGATGGATTTTCATCTGAACCTTCACCATTTCTGCTTTCATTTACCTTTAAAATAAATCAAATATTCAAAAAAAATATTCATATAAAATCAAAAATGTGTATATTCTGCAAAGTAACTTACGATTTGGATATATGGTTAACTTTTTGAAGCTGACCTTGTCCACTTGGCGATGAAATCAATCTTTTAACCGATTACGGGAATAAGAATTGCTATTGTGAGTCCAGTTAGCAGCTTTATAGGATCTATAGTAATTTTTTGATCTAAAACAAAATATTTGTATATAACAAATTAATGTTTAAAATATAATTGTAAATAGTATTTTAAAAGTCTATGGCATTAAAAAAATATATCTACCTTTAAACGAACGCCCTTCAAATTCCATTTAATTAAATATCCCAAGTTTGCCCAACAGCCATCATCAAAATTTTTCCACGCAAATAAAAAAAAGTTTCCACATGTTGCAAATTCTACACACAAGCAGACACATCAATCGTCCTACTTCACAATAATAATCCACTGTTTCACTGTTTAATTTTTCACTTCACTGATTGGAAATTCCACTCGAACCTGTCTTCAGGATTTTTGCACGGAGTCAACTAACATTTTGAAGAAAAAAAGTTGCACACAGCCACTGTTGATTATATTAGGGGTAATTGCAAATAGCAAACAACCAAAAAAACGTCTACCTCTACAGGTAATCAGGCGCGACAGTGACAGTCCCAATAATAAAAAAACGGTCCAGTTTTTATGACGGGTTTCTGTTAGCTAGATCTTAGTATGAATAAATTATTGTGTCAGCTACAGACTAAAATTTAAACAAATAATACATTTTATTAATTGAAAAAATAAATGTCCTTTCCTCAAACTAACAGCAATAAATTCAACTGCGTAAAGTTTTCAATAGGAACTCCGCTGCGGAATTGACTCAAAAAAACGCATTCTTTTGCTTTAGCATACTTAAGATTGGTATAAAGCATTATTCATTTGGTGGAACTGAACTTACTCCAATTCCTTGGCGGACTTGGTAAAATTTTTGTTTTTTTCTCAGTGTGCGCTTCTTGACATCAAGGGCTCTCAGAAACCTGGATCTCCACACAATTGAGTTGATAAATGCCTAAATGCTTGTTGGGCGTAACATTTATACTACCTTCGATGACTCCGCCATTAGCGTCAAGGCTATCAAGGGATGCCCTCAAGGTGGAGTTTCGTCCCCGTTACTCTGGTCATTGGTTGCGGATGAACTTTTGACCAAATACATGAATCTGGTTTCGATGTCATTAGCTATGCAGAAGATCTTGTAATCATTGTCTCGGGGAAGTTTGACTTGACCATTACAGAAGTCATGAGAACAGCACTACAAGAAGGTGAAAGATGGTGTACCACGGAGGACCTATGAATCAATCCAAATAACGCCGCCTGGTGCCTCTTTGCAAACGTTACAAATTGGACCTAGGTCCTATTTGTATCCTGGACACAAGAGTTAAACCCTTAAACTCAGTTAAATAACTCACTAAAGCCACAAATTCTATATTGGCCTGTAAAAAGCTCCTGCGTATGACATAGGGCCTTACACCACAACTGATATACTGGATGTACACACCATCGTTAAACCTGTTGTCACTTGTGCCGCTTATGTCTGGTGGTTCGAAGCTAAAGAGCAGATCGCATTGAACTGGCCGAATATAATCAAAGGACATATGGATATTTATTTATTTATTTATTTATTCGCCAAACAAGGCACACTTAAACTAAATACAACAAACAATGAAACAAATCACTGGCGTATTTAAATTACTTAATTCTAAACAGTGTTAGTATTTAGGATGTCAGGAAGGATTTAAGTTTTTTTTATAGGATGCTTTATTTATAGAAAGCGAGTAACATGATCTATCATTGTTAAAGATCAGACAGCATCTGTTGGCCGGCTCATTCCTTCCATTCTCAGTCCCATGTGGGTATTCCTTTAGCAGTTTCGTATGTCTTGTAAGTCGGATGTCTTCATTGAACTTGATCATATCCGACAGAAACTGAACTTTAAGGTTGCCGTTAAGCACTTCTAAGGTGAGAGATGCGATAAGAAATTTTCCCCTGGCAGGGAGCGACAAGAGGTCCAATACTTTGAGCCTGTCCGTGTAGGGTGGTACGTAGTCTTAGAAAGTCACGCGGGTCGTGTAGACTTCTCAGAGCAAAGAGGATAAATTTCTTCTGAATTGATTCCATCCTGTTGCTACTTATGAGAAATATGGGATCCCAGATATCCTAAACGGTATCTCAAACATTTCAATTTACCGACCATACCGGTTGGTGGACTGCGATTCCAGAGGAAATTCGGGGCGACTATTCCGGATCGCTCCGAATGGGACGAATTTATCCTCCAAGAAACTTCTGCTAGTCTACTGCTGGGTCAAATATGGAACGTGGTAGAGGGACTGGTGCCACACGACCCAACTCCACCGTCTCGATTGCAATGGGAGATAACCCTCTGTTTTCCAAACTAAATTACATGCCATTGAGACCAGCGCTGAGAAACGTTTGAAAGGCGTCAACATTAAAATGTGAGAGGTCTGAGACGGTGGTCGAGGACAGAGAACCCTTCTGTGGCATCTCATGGTCCACCTCCAAGTCCCTGATAGAGGACTGGGGTAAGGGACTGAATCTAGCCTTCTGGGAATCAAAGCAAGGTCTTAGACAGGATAAAGAAAAGAACTTATAGGACCCTTTGCCTTAAGGTACTACTACCGGGAAATTTTTTCAAAAAATCGATTTTTTTTTCTTTTCATTTTACGATTCCTTATACTATGAAGAATAACCTACTTAATTTTTATAAAGAAATTCGTAATAGAAAAAAAGTTACACGACTGTAGGGTACTACTACCGGGAAAAATTTCAAAAAACCGATTTTTTTTTCATTTTTCGATTCCTTATACTATGAAGAATAGCTTAGTTCATTTTTATAAAGAAATTCGTAATAGCATAAAAGTTATAGCATTTTATAGTCGACCGCCTTCGTAGTGTAAAAACCATAAAAGAAGACAACGTGTGTCCCATTCTCTCTAGTTGTTTGAAAGCGCAGCGTTTTCACTCAAACAACCAGAGCAAACGGAAAACTCATTGCCTTCCATTTGGAGCTAAGATGTTCTTCCATTTGGAGCTAAGATATGAAGATTTTCAGATTTCCCAACTCTTGAACAACCCACATACAGCTGACCGGAAATCCGGAATTTCGGTCATTTTTCGGCGGCCATTTTGAATTTCGAAAATCGGGCTTCGAGGTGCATCATGGAAGACCCCCACGGACATACGTGCAAAATTTCGAAGCTCTGCCATGACTGGTGCGCCAGCTATAGCGCACACATACAGAACTTTCTTTTATTAATATAAGATATATCTCCCGCCATTTTGTGGTGTCCGCAATATTAGATTTAAAATGACGTTATATAGATTACTGAATTATATTCGTCACACCCTTTCATTTGATACCCATACTGAGAGGGTTGTGAAGAAAAAGGTAATCCGCCATTTTGAATTTGGAATGACGCCACATAACTAATTGTATTCTACCTGTCATGCACTTCCATTTTATACCCATGTGGGTGGGTCGGTGAACACAATTGCAAAAATCGGCCTCCATTTTGTAACAGCCATCTTGATTTTTTATTAAACGGTCAGATTGCACTGTCAGGCGAACTATGGGTATGTGCAAAATTTGAAGTCGATCGGTTAAATTTTCTATTTTTTAGTCTATTTTATGTATTCCGCCATTTTGTGTTGGCCGCCATTTTGAATTTGGAATGAAGCTACACCGCTAATTGTATTCTACATGTCATACCCTTTCATTTGATACCCATGTCGTTGGTCGAGGAAGACAAATGCAAAAATCGGCCGCCATCTTGAAACCGCCATCTTTATTTTTGTACAAAATGTGTGCAAAATTTGAAGTTAATCGATTTCAAATGGTGGGTGGCATTAATAATTTTCTACTCAATAATGACAGACTCCCATACAAACTTTCATACCCTATTTCAACCCCTTAAAGCCTTTGTTTCGGGAGAAAAAGTAGCCTATGTCCTTCTCCAAGGTCTAATATATCTCTATACCAAGTTTAATCAAAATCGGTTAAGCGGTTTAGGCGCGAAAGCGTAACAGACAAACAGACAGAGTTTATAATATTAGTAGGGATAAAGCGAACCAAAACATTAAACACGTTTTTCTTGAAATTGCATTTTTTCAGCTGAGTGAGAATTAATCTCAGGATATACTGAACCAATTTAAAACGCGTTTTTCTTGAAATAACATTTTTTCAACTAAGTGAGAGTTAATCTCAGGATCTACTGAACCGATTTTAATAAACTTGGGTGCGTTTTGCTTGTTAAGGTATACCCTTTTGTAATTTACCACATTTTAGAAAAAAAATTAAGAAAAAAAAATTTGGAAAGTGAAAAAGGGTGAAAAAAAATGCAATTTTGTCAAACTTTTTTTCAAACTTTCACCATTTTTTTTTTGTTTTTAATTTTTAACTAATTGTGGTAAATTACAAGGTAAGAAACTTTCCTTTATAAAATCCCGTTCGAATTTTTTGTTGCAAACTTCTCAATTCTGAGATTATCTCTCACTCATCGGACTATCTCTTTTTTGAGCTCTTGACTTCAGCGCCCCCTACCTTATTGGCAAAAAATAGAAATAAACTAAAACATTTTTTTTTATAACCTTTAAGGACTAATAATGTTATAAAAAAAATTTTCTTGATAATATCTAACATAGCGGCTGAGAAAAAAATTATTAAAAAAGTGTTTATTTTTGGTCGTTTTTCCGGTAGTAGTACCTTAAGGGGCGTTATTGCGCTAAACAAATTACTTTAAACAAACGAGATCACCCCATGCGAGATTATCCTCTCGACGAGATTATTTAAATTCTCATTCTCGGTTTTTCGAGACAATATGCCTTAAAATTCGAAGCTCTTTTTTATTAATAACACAGGCAAACAAAAAAAAGATGTGAAGACCCAGAGGGTACATCCCCTACCCTCCCCCCCCTTTTGGGGTCGCTGAAACCGAAAATGACCATAAAAAAAATTTTGACTAGCCATTTCCCCGTAACCACCCCATACACCCCCTTCTGGGAGTTTAAATGTCAATTCTCATACAAAGTCGAGTAGGGTGTGTATTACTATGTTTTCTGGGCCACTAAGAACGAAGAAGACTACCAAAAATTAATTAGACCCCCCCGTTTTCTGGGCCTCTAAGAAAGAAGAGAACTACCAAAGATGAATTAGACCCCTCGTTTGCCCCTAGCGTCACTTTACCACCCTCATACACCCCTTTATGGGGGTTGAAATGTCATATCTCATACAAAGTCGAGTAGGGTGTGTATTCCTATGTTTTCTAGGCTGCTGTAAACAAAGAAGACTACCAAAAATGAATCCAAACCCCTCGTCAACCCTCAGCACCCTTTGCCCCCCACATCGTAGGCAAATGTAGACTTTGTACTTTACGTAGCCTCAAAAGAAAAAGTCTAGATGTGTGACACGTCAAAGGGTGAACTTAAATAATACCCGAATTGTTCTTGTAATAAAGCTATACTTTGGGCTGTGTGGCGGGTAGCGCCGTGTTGTTGGAATCATGAATGTCGTCGCAATCACGGGCTTTTATTTCAGACAGCAAATGGCCCGCTATCATGGCACTACAACGGGCGCCATTGACAGTTAAGTTCCGGACGACTTTATTTTTGAAGAAATATGGGCCGATGATTCCACCAGCCCATAAAGAACACCAAACCGTTCTTTTGTCTGGCAGCGCTTGAACCTCTTGGGGTTGCTCTTCAGCCCAAATACCGCAAGTTTGCTTACTGAAGTACTGAATCAGCCATAGGCCTCAACATTGAACAAAATTTTGGACAGTGGATCTTCTTCAAGGTTTTCACGAACACAAACACTGAAACGATGACGATCATCATTTAAAAAACAGACTGTTAGCAGCTCAAAACTTTCGAAAGAAAAATCCTGATCCTGTAATGGTTACCGAAAACGAATGGCGTTTTAAGACAAACGAGGAACTTGAATATCTGGATAGACTAGACTGCGGTATGTTGTACGAACCTCTGGAGAGAGAGTATTTTTCGATGGTAGACAAACAAGAAAAATAAACATAGGTCGACCAAAAATTGAAGATCTGTAGCGTAATTTAAGAGGAAGAAATAAACCGGACAGAGAGTTCCAATGTCAAGAAAGTCGAATAAGAATTATTGGTTGGGACTGCGATCGCTTACTTAATAGAGGAGCTTGCATTATTTAGAAAGGCTTGATATTTTCCAAAGGTCTTAGGTCCATAAATAGATCAAAAACTATCAAGGCAGCAACCATTAATTGTTGTTGGAATTGTGGTTTTTTATGGGTAAGAGTTTTGCTACAACCAACCCAAAATTCAATCAAACCCTTGCCATAAAAATAGCGAATCCAGTAAGAAAAAATCATAATAATAATAAAAAAGTGTACACTGAAACGACCTTTGCAATTAGTTCGTAAAAATTTTATGCCAAAAGGTATTCGGTTGAAATGAATAAAAAACAAAGAAAAACTATAATAAAAATCGAGATGAAAGTTATATCCTAGCCCATTAGCTTTCGTTACTGTAGTTTATTCAATCACTATAGAAAATATTGTATGCCGTGTGGAATGGGCGGTGGATATCATAAAGCGAGGTCGTCACATTTTATTGATGCTTCTACGTCGATTTCTTGTGTGATTTTACGACAATATCCGTTTGCCTACCGGGCTTGAGTCGCAATTCTAAATCTGTGGTATCAACTGTGATTTCCAATAATTTTGATAGTGTTTTATTGGCTGTCACTCTTCCTTAGACCCTTCAGAACGGAACACCCCACGGGGACATGTGTTATCGATTGGTTTTCACAGATTTACCACCAGGCACGATATTAAACATTTAACTGCTCCGAGGGGCTGCCGTTCCAATAACATTGGGATAATAAACTTGGTAGAAATCGAGTTTATTTAGCGTTTTAGTAAATCGTTTTTCTTGGGCTGATACTCATCGTCGTAAGTCACCTTAATGATACTAAAATGCTTGTGCGTGGATTTATGGAATAGAGGGATAAAATCTTGTTTTGGATGGAATAACAACTTTTATTTACTCAAAAGAAGCAAAGTACAAAACATTCCAAAGCTCAAGTTTAAATAAAGAAATTGTATTAAAAAGTTGAGGTTATTTGCATAAGGGAAAAATTTATTTTATTTTTTCGTTGATATTGTTGAAATGAGACCCTACTATGGTTTTTTGGCTTTTTTACAAATAAATTTAAACCATTTACAAAAATGTCTTTCATAGTAAATTTTCTCTTCAAAAGTGAAAAAAATGTGTTTTCTATTGCTGTTGTATGAAGCAACGCAGTCTAAAAAATAAATTATTTTTCAAAGGTAACCAGATGTTCTGTCAATTGGTGAATTCGTAAGAGTGAGAAACGGTGGTATGGCACTTGGAGTGACATGGCTATTGAACAAACTCTAATAAGGCCAATGAAGACAAATGCATGGCCGCACTCATGGGCCCATGGGCGTAGCAATAAATTTTTGCTGGGGTGGGCCAGATTTTAAACCACCGTTACCGACTGACCACAGAAAGATGATAAGCTTGATCAAATATTTTCTTTTTTCAACTATTTCTGTGTCATGTTGCCTCACAATTCTATCCTGTACGCCTCCTGAAACCATAGAGTGTTTGCAAGAAAAGTGCATTTCGGTGGACTGCTTATGTATCAAGGATTTTCGACGCTTTTGTAATGCTTCTCCTATTTTTCTCCAATTTTCATAGCCGCTTGTAACAAACTTTTCGTTTTGAGCAGGTAAGTTCTTTGTACAGAAGTTTCTGCAAACAAAACAGTAAGCTTTGTCTTCATTGACACTATACTCAATCCAAGGACATTCTATTTTGAAGAAAAGCATCTCTATCTGCCGCCGATTTTTTTCTCGGAAAATCTACAATTGGCCTGAAGATGATAGGCCCATGTAATTAATCTATTACGTTATGTATGGCCGCATCAAAAATTTGTTTTCTTGTGTGAGGTACTGGGTCCAAAGGCATTGCGGCCATTCATTTGGCCTATTGTACTACAACCCTATACCTCATATACCACAAGTTCAGCAGTCTGCCTAGTGCCTGGTCGCTTAGACTTGCATGCTCGAGCAAGGACTCCTCGAACAAGAAAACCCTGCTCCTCGCTATTGCGCGGCATTCACAGAGGACGTGAAGAGCAAACTCATCCTCCTCCAGGCAAAGCCTGCAGGTGGGGTCCTCCGCCTTTCCTATCCTCCATAAGTCTTCTGACATCATTTCTACTGCGCCCCAACAAATCCTTGGCCGTGTTAGGAGACGGCCCAGGAAGGAGGGTTCAGTATGTTTCATCAAAGTCCGATCGTCTAGGGCCTTTTGCAGAAAGCTGGTAGGTGCTCCGATAGCCCGCTCTGGACCGATGAATGCAATGTCAGAGCCCTTTTTAGCTAGGGCATCCGCTTTTTCATTGCCTTTGAAGCCCCGATGCCCCGGGACCCAGACAAGGGTAACTTAATTGAGAACGCCCAGCTCACCAAGAGCACGTTTGCAGTCCCAAACTAATTTAGACTTATCAGAGAAGATAAAAATCCGTTTATTTTGGTAGGCCCTTCTTAAGTTCTCATGAGTGCAAGCCAATATAGCGTTCAGCTCTGCTTGGAAGACAGTTGCTAGGGTGCCTAAGCTTATCGCTCTGCTGAATCTGGGACTTTCGCTCCAGATTCCGGCGCCCACATCTGTCTCTGTTTTGGAGCCATCCGTGTACCATACTAGTCCACCCGGCGATATCTTAGGAAAAGTCCAGGTTAGCCTGTCTTGTATGTGCACAGAGGGCTGCTCAAATTTTGAGATTTTAAAGGGCATGTTATCCGATAGCATGCCCGCTTCTGTAATCGCTTCTATAATGTTAATTATTATAGAATGTCCTCGCCCAAGACCAGCGCCCAGATAGCCATTCCCTTTCAGCCGCAGCGCCGCGTTTATCGCAGATTTCTCTACCTCAAGGTGGAGTGGTACCAGATTGAGGAGAGTCTCCAGTGCTGCCGTCGGGGAAGTGCGGATGGCTCCAGTGACGGAAAGGCAGGCCATTCTTTGAATTTTGTACAAATTGGTTATGAAACCCTTAAGCGCCGTTCTGTGCCACCAAACTAAAGCTCCATAAGTTACCATGGGCCTAACGATGGTGGTGTATATCCAGTACATGGTATATGGTACATGCGCGTCCTGCTCATCAGAGTATCCATGTGCTGGCTCCAGTTGAGCTTGGCATCTAGCGTCACTCCTTAATATTTGGCTTGTTGTGAAAAGCCTATAGTTCTACCTGTGAGTGTCGGTTCCGAAAGCCCCGGTAGTGACAAGTTTAGCTTGTCAAGAGCACGCTGGCAGCCCTAAACTAATTTAGACGTGGTCCTACGGCCCTAATTGCCGCTTGACTATCAGAGAAGATAAAAATCCGTTCTTTTTGGTAGACACTTCTTAAGTTCTCATGAATGCATGTCAATATAGCGTACACCTCTGCTTGGAAGACAGTTGCTAGGTGCTTTCGCTCCAGATTCCGGCGCCCACACCTGTCTCTGTTTTGGAGATATCCGTGTACCATACTATTTTATGTAAAATTGTTTTAAGCCTTATGTAACATCCCGGGTTTTTAATAAGTGATTCACTTTTATTCTGGGGTGGGCCAGAAGGATTCTGGGGAGGGCCTGGCCCACCTGGCCCCTCCCCTTGCTACGCCCATGCATGGCCGTGGAGAAATTGCAGATATTGTGACAAGATGGACACAAGCGATGACTGAACTGCATAATGTGTGCAATGAGCACTTTACAGGAGTGGAGCTCGAAACATCAGAACAATACGTTAACAGCAGAGATACTATGCAAAATCGAGACAACACTGAGTAGTAGCATCTTATTTTCCAAGTTTCCACTGACCTAGTACCATTAAGTACGGGTGTTTTCTTATACACCGGCTTCATCGGTCGAACTGCACAAGTTCGAGCAAATTCGAGAATTGAACTTTAAAATGGCCTCAGTTCGCATGCAATTTCCACATATTCGACTAAGGATAAAACAGACCTCAGTTCGCCCAAATGGACTCGAACTGAAGTTAAACGTAAGTAAAAGCTCGCTCAAATGCGAGTAATCAACTGGAATAATGGAATGGCATTCCAGTGAGCTTTTGCATTTCTGGCGAAAAATCAACAACCACTTCAAGCGCGAACTGAACATGAACTGGACTTTAGCCGGCGAAGCCACTTATGCGGAGTGAACTGAACACTATTGAACTGAGGTCGGTGAAGCCGTGGGATTAGATGGGATGATCAACTGCCACTTGTCCAAAGAGATGGGGGATGAAAGCTATACAGCTCATTGCTGGTGGTGATTTTGAAGTTTTAAAATTCAAACGAAGCGAAAGAATGCAGCCTCTTACAATCATGAACAGCTCTCTTAATATACAAGACTGGGGTATAGTCATCAATTCCAAGACACATTTCCGACGAATGACCGTGGTGAAACATTCAGATGAAGAGTTGCGAAAATGCTTGCGTTATGAACTTAACCTCTACCGCCGCACTCTTTTCGACAAGCATGAGATGAGAAAAGGAACAAAATCGAGCTTATACAGATCTCTTACACTGACTTAACAGGCAGACTTGAACGATACAAAAGATGACATCGACGGACACCACGATCAGACAAATGAAGAAATTTGAAGCAGTTATGTCAAGTCAAACTACACATCAAATGCAGTTGTCATTTTCGATGGCTTTCCTAGTAGCTTCCCTAGATGGCTTCGCTAAGTAGCTACTGAAAGCACCAAGCGCATAGAATGTTTGAGAAGAGCGCAAAGAAAACAATCTGCTGCAATAGCATTTACAGAATCGATGGTGCCCCACTGTCCCTCCTTGCAATCACCAAAAACCAAGGGCCGGTTGATATCTATGCCAAAGGAAAAAGTGTATGATGCAATAATTCTTCACAGCAATCTGTGGAGGACGCTGATTTCCTAATTATCACCACGGCTATTATGTTGGCCTCGTCAAATGAATGTGTGATATTGGTAGCAGGAGGCCAGCCCGCCACATCACCTTGCGGGGCCTGGGGCTAAAATATGTTTGGGGGCCCTTTAAGAATTTTGAAAATCCAAAAAATTCATTCAGGGCATTAAATATGGATACCGAATGGTCGGTTCTTTATTAGCGGATGAACCTAAAGTTACATAGTGAAACGTAGAATGCATCAGTTCTTATGTAGACAGGCTCTTGTGATTAGCTCTGGGGCCCAGTACTCATCTTTCTTTTGGCAGAAGCTATCCCAGAGGGAAACATTCGAAACACTACTAAGGGAAGCGAATTCGAAGCGCTGTTAATATGCTCCCATTGCATCTTTAAGGAGTTGTATGGAACGAAGAAAATGGCAAACATAGACCGGTTCTCATTCCATGCGGTAGTCAAGCAGCATATTGAACGCGGTTGGTACTTAGTTGGAGGACCGCTTGGTAAAACCGCTGTGGACATTCGCTTTTGGAAGGACGAAAAGACAATTGCACAAAGTGAACAAAAATATAAAACTTTTCGACATTTCAGTTGTTTCTCATATCCACTACAACATAAATTGGAGGGTTAGAAGGGGAACGCCTCAAGTTTTTTAAGGACGGTTCTAGCCCAATTTCCCGCTGGGTAAGTTTTCTTTTTTTCCTTAATACATAATTCGAGCTTATACTGCTTCAGTGGTAGTAAAGAGACTACAAGATAAATCTCCAATCTAATCTTTGATAAAGGTCTTCAATCTGTTTTTCCTCAATTATGGATTTGCTTACGTTTTTTTATTGTGATACCTTATGGTGTTGCTACTGGTGAACGCGGTTTCAGTAAATTAAAAATGATATAAAATTAAAGATCATGTATGGGTCAGTCACGTTTAAGGGGGTAGCCAGGTTTGAAATTTTCAAAAAATCGAATTTTTTTTTTTCAATTTCAGTCACTATATATCCTTAGAAATAAGGTAGAAACCCTTTTTGACCTCAGAGCGTATCAGAAGTGGCCGAAAAATGAATTACGCCGCAAAGCCTCGAGCGCTCGAATCGAACAATTGGCGCATCCAGTCGGCCGCCTTGTCGTAGCGTTCTCAGTTTCTCAACTTTCACATTCGTCGTCGCCCTGCATGCAGGACGAAGAAGGGATATTGTATGGGGCAGGCATCGCTGATTAAAGGTACGATGATTTTCTTTCTTTTTTTCGACTACGAGGTGTGTTTTTCGAACTTAAACTTTAAACGCGTTTATCTCGAAACGCGTTTTTTTGGGGTCGTCGCCACGATTCCAGCCGATCTACTGGGCCGATTTCATTCAATTTTTTTCTAAAATACTCAGAAAAGTCTCAGCTATCGCATGAACCTCTTGATTCTTCATTAATGTTTAATAATAATTTGACCTAGTCAATGCTTAAAAAAAGTGAAAAAAAACGAAAAATCACAAAAACTTTCACAATTTGTTTATTAATTAATATTTTTTCATAATTGAGGTTCATGCTATAGCCATTTATGTGCTATTTACGAATAATTTTTGTTTTTGTGTTTCAGATGACTCAAAGTTGAAAAATCATGGCGACCGTTTTTCAACATGGCGTCATCAGATCGCCCAGAAATTGGCCATATGTTGATGAAAAATTAAAAATTTTTTTTTTTCGTTAGTTAATAACATGCCTCACAACATACTAAAAAGTTGCAAATGTTGACTAAAAACAAATAACAAAAAAACGTTGTTGAAAAAAAGGTCATTGAAACCTGGCTACCCCCTTAAATCATTGAATGATATCAATAGAATGAGAGCTGGCAAAAAGTATAGACTATGGCGATGTCATCGACGTCTTTGCGGAAAATAAATCAAGAAAAATAGTGTTTACTATTTAAATATGATGAGTAGAAGAATCCATATCCATGAAAACATTTCAAGATAGTTTCGGGGCCCCTAAGCGATTAGTACGCAGGGATATGGGGTTTTCACTTTTTGGGTTTCAATCTATTCTCGGGGCCCCTTCTGGCCTGGGGCAAGGTATCGACCTTTTGGTGCTTTTGATTGGCCTGTGTAGCCCTGATATAAAGAATGACTTCTTTTTGAAGCCAGGAAAAGAAAAGGTGTCTCAAACCCTCTACAATAATCATCATTGATCCTGCACGCGATGAGTTGTTGTGACACCATGTCCGCTTTGTTTGATCGGGGGAAAATGAATTACTCAAAGTCCTGCAGAAGAACAATGACTTGCGACCAGTCATTGATGATTTCAAAGACCCCAGGACGAGATTGTCGAGGCAGGAAACGTCTTTCTCATAGCTTTTTGGTCTTTGAGCTTTTTCTTAAAAACAAAAAACCTGGGATTTTCCACGCTTTAATTAAGAGAAAAATTGTAGGAACTAATATGAATATGTCATGGATAAAATCTGACCTGTTTTGAAAAAAAAACCGTTTTTGTCGGATTGGTATAGCTCATAGCCATTGGCACTAACAAAACGGTTTTTGTTCTTAAAATGTTCTCGAAGAGTTATCCTAATTGTTGTTTTTTGTGCGGACGTTACTACTTTATTTGAAATATGTGAAAAAATGGCTGAAAATCAAAATGTTCCTCAGAAAATTGCGATTATCTTTTTGTTTGGAATTCCATCGAAATGCTTGCACTATCTATCGAAATCTGCTAAAATTTCCCACCAAAATATAAATCAACAGGCATCACGCACATTACGTTTAACAAACCGACGACTGGCGAGCTCGTTTCTCTTGTGCATCGATTATTTTTAAGTAAGATATATCGAAAGGACCATTGTGCATAACGAAAATGATAAAGTTCCCACAAAATTCATGATTGTATCTTGTTCTTCAAGCATCGTTTTCTCACACTTCTCCATATACTATTTTGAGGAGCTTAATTTCGAAGCATCCTAAGACGTGTTCCACGTTACTTTAGATTTTTGAACCGTAGAGTAGGTAGCAGGCCTGCCACATAGGGGGGGGGGACTGGGACGAATTGCCCCGGGCCCCAGGCCAGAGGGGGCCCCGAGGATATATTGAAACCCAAAAATTTAAAACCCCATATCCCTGCGTACTAATCGCCTAGGGCCCCCGAAACTATCTTGAAACCCAAAAAGTCAAAACCGCCATATCCCTGCGATCTAATTGTCAAGCAATCACTAATCTAGAGCCTTAAACCCAAGAATGCAGCACTCTAAAATATATTTTATGTTTTTATGGGTATGAATTCTTCTACTCATCATATTTAAATAATAAACACTATTTTTTTACGCAAAGTCGTCGATGACATCGTCATATTCTATATTTTTTTGCCAGCTCTCGTTCTATTGCAATGATTTAAACGTGACTGACCCATGTATAACTTAGATAATTTTATATCATCACAATTCCATAATTGAGGAAAAACAGATTGACGACCTTTATCAAAGATTAGATTGGGAGATTTGGCTTACCCTTAAGTAGTCTCTTTACAACCACTGAAGTAGTAAAGGTCCAATTGAGTATTAAGAAAAAGAGTAAACTTACCCAGCCGGAAATGAAGCTAGCACACTCTTAAAAAGCTTGGGTCGTTCCCCTTCCCATCCTACACTGTAAAAAATTGTTGTGGTAATTTTACAAAAAAAATACTGGAAGTTTTATTCACAAGCAGTTTTGGAAATTTGCAATATATATTATTAGGAATATTCCAATTCTACTTTACGTATTTTTACCAACTTTGTAGTAAATATACTTTATTTGTGGGATGTAAAAATACAATCAGTATTGGATCTTTCACTTCATAGTTTTGTAAATTTTCAAAACTTTTGCGTATGCCCTCTCCCTATACATAAAAATAGCATTTTGCTCACCATACAAGGACCGATTCGCGATGAAAGCTTCAAGCTGCGAGCGTCAAGCTGCAAGGGTCATGCTGCAAGCTTCAAACTACAAGCTTCAGCTGAGTTTTGCTTTATTTGAGCACTGCAGCTTGAAGCGTGAATGTGAATCATTGTACAAAACCTTTTATCCTAATTTGTGTAGCTTAAAGCTTGCAGCTTGAAGCTTGAATTGTGAATCGGCCCTAAGCATCAAAAACTATCAAAAATTTCTTGGCTGTTACAAGAATTGCCCAGGCCTGGCCAAATTCAAAGGTCTGATCTTAACTTAAGAACAATCGGGTATATATGCTTAGTATTCCATTGTTACCTGTGAATTATATCTATGAGAGGGAAAATTTAAATCTTACATTCCAATGAACAATTTGTAATTTTACTGAAAATATAAGTTCTAAAATTACGCCTCTTACTGTAAAATTACAGTACAAAGTTCAGTGCATAACATTTACCCCGTTTATGACTGGGTTCAACCTAGGTTGAATCCAGGTTCAACCCACTCATAAACGGGGGTCGAGTTGAAACTGGGTTCACTCAACTCAACTTAGCTCTCCTACCTGGGTCGAGTCGAAATTTCGACTCATATACGCGGGTTGAGTTGAAATTGGGTTGAAATGACATTTGTTTTGTTTGTTTAGTATCCGTGAAGTTCATTTTGATGGAAAACTCTATAGGAAATCAGAAATATTGAAAAATATAGAAAAAGAATTAACAAAAAGAGGCTATCGTATCTAAAAATGAGAATTTCACACAAAATTTTGAGGTTATGTTTTGACGTCAGTTGAACTCTATTTCAACCCAAAGTGAACTCAACTCGACATCATATACGGTGGTCGGAATTTCAACTCAACCTCGACTCAACTTTTCAACCTAATCATAAACGGGGTAATTGATAAATAATACTAATGCCCGGTTTCACAGTGTCGATTTGAGCTTTCGCTCAGCTGAACCTGAGCAGTAATTTTGAGCTTTGTACCGGCACAATGGAGCTCCTTGCTGGTGACAGCAAGGCTACTGCCATCATGCTTGGGTATACATAAAAAATTTTGAAAAACCACATCCTCCCTAGTTTCCTAAATTCTTATAGGGGATGCTAAACCGGCCACACGGTTTACGCCAGCTCGCCGGTGGGGGCGTGGGGTTGTGTGACCGGCAATGTACACATATGATTCACCACTTACCTATTAGTCAAAAAGGAGATTTCTTCATACCGTTCTTGTCCTAGGTTAGCCAAAGGTATTCATCGCGGGAAGTTCCCAACGACCTGGTGGACCTGTAAATGTTCATCGCGACTTCGAGATGACCCTGGAGAGAAAGCAACACCCAACCATCCTGGATAATTTACCCCCTTAGGCTGTCATGCCTATTAATACTCGTGGATTTAAAGAAAGTGACAACAAGTATATTATTTAATAATTTACAGCGCAAGACAAAATAATTAACCAACAACAAAATGAAGGTAAGTTTGCATTAACTATTAGTTACGTATATATCAAACAAAAATACTCCCACAATATAGGTACTGTGGATGCAACCACCTATTACCACAAAATAAGAAATTCAATACAACAACGGAAAGGAAAGAAACAAATCGTCGCGCTGGTACCAGTCGAGGATTCCTTTGTTTCGTACAACACACAAAACAACCCGATAATAGTTATACTTTAAGGCAGTGTTATTATAATTAAAGGTGTGTAATAACGTAACAAACCAAAAAAAAATGTAGCGAATACAATTATAAGTGGATAATACAATTTTCTTTTGTGTTATTTAATTGGTGTATGTGAGTAAATATTATGGGGGAATATACATTTAGTTAAAATTCGAATATATTAATAAATTACCAAAAATTAAAGTACAATACCCAAGACTTCAGGAAGGAACGCCCATGGACTGTATTTCCACGTCTTGTTATGTGGTTGACCCTCGGATGCCAATGTACTGGAATCTCAGCTATCTTATGAATATGGGAGGTATCTTGCCTGGATAACCTAGTACCTTCAACACCCCAGGAATCGGAATTTACTTCCAATACCCGTGGCTACAGTAGCACCAGTGTAAAAATTGATGAGAATAGCGGCCTGGACAGTAATGTTCTTGATTGCAGTTCAAATTTGTTTGTTTATACAAACTTTAATTATATATAAATGATCTTCTTTATGTTAGCTTTTACAGTCTATTTATGATAACCCTTTGTTGTGTACCGGCACAATGGAGCTCCTTGCTGGTGACAACAAGGCTACTGCCATCATGCTTGGGTATACATAAAAAATTTAGAGACAACATCCTCCCTATTTGCCTGAATATTTATAGGGGATGCTAAACCGGCCACACGGTATACGCTAGCTCGACGGTAGGGGTCGTGGGGTGTGTGACCGGAACGCTACATATATGATTCACCACTTACCTACTAATCAAAAAGGAGTTTTCTTCATATCGTTCTTGTTCTAGGTTAGCCAAAGGTAGTCATCGCTGGAAATTCCCAACGACCTGGTGGACCTGTAAATGTTCAACGCGACTTCGAGAGAACTCTGGAGAGAAAACCTCTAACCCAACCATCCTGGATAAATTACCCCCTTAGGCTGTCCTGCCTAGTAATACTCGTGGATTTAAAGAAATTTACAACGAATATATTATACAATAATTAC
Organism: Thereva nobilitata; assembly: GCA_963855945.1. NCBI lineage: Eukaryota > Metazoa > Arthropoda > Insecta > Diptera > Therevidae > Thereva > Thereva nobilitata. Next base: position 49,373,850 of record OY979694.1, on the reverse strand, counting down.
AGGCCAAGACAATATAATTACTTAACAACCAAAATGAAGGTAAGTTTGCATTAACTATTAGATACGTGTACATCAAACAAAAATTAACTTTACAATATAGGTAATGTGAATGCAACCAACTATTACCATCAAATAAGAACTTCAATTCAACAAAGGAAAGGAAAAAAAAAATCGTCGCGATGGTACCAGTCGATGATTCCTGTTTTTACAGTAATATTTAAGTGAAACACAACGTTGGAAGTCAATATTAGTAGCAATACCTGGGTGTAAAATAAATACAAGTGTACAATGCGTATAACTTCAAATGGCTAATACTACGCTGTTTTGTGATAATTATGTATTGTATAAAGGTGTAATTAAAGATGCGTGTAACCTTATAATTAAAATTTGTAATATATATATATATATGTATAGAAATTTATAAGATAAAAAAATTTTTTTTATAGGTGAACTACTACTAGGATCACAACAGTGACCGTAATTTTTTTTTTGAGTTAACAAAATATTACTTGGATATCTAACTAGTTGACAAAATTACTACGGTAAGATAATAAAACAAACGAACTTACTCAACGTGGGGTATTGCCCAAACTATAGTTTGACCACTACAAAAAAATCTTCCTTGGGTTGGTTGGTATCTGCTAAAAGCTTCTTGTTGGTGTCGGTTTTGTGGCTCGTCGGATTGCACCACGAGCCCCGTCTGCTGTCTTAGCGCCTGTAGTGGTACCACGACTGATTCGACTGGGCTGTATTAACTTACTAGCGGACAATCTGTCACACACTCGCAAGTTATTAAAAGCTGGAAAACCAGTCCACAATACTTCTAGCAGCAAGGTACCAAAAATTCACAGCTAATTTTATTTTTTTCTTATTTTAATTTTTTTTTTTTTTTTGTTGAAAAAAACTGATTCTAATAGAAAAAGAACACAGAGACGTCCAAAGTAGTTTGGAGATGTTCCACAAAGCTGATAAATTCTATATACGTAGGCAAAACAGGACCTAGATGATGATTTTCTTATGGATTGTTAATAAATTTCACAACATAACTGCAACTCCAACTGTCATATAACGGTACGAAATTACTGGCACTAATCTTGCTATAATTTCGTTTGGAGAAAAAAACAATGAGAAGCACTTATTACAAATATGGGCGTTAATATCCTCCGTTCCTCTATACTGCGTTATCGGGGGGTTTTGAGTATCAGTTTCCGTTCCTCAGACGATATTTTCCTTCGGGGTGAAAATTTTCTTCAAAAAAAAAACAGTCTACAGGCTACGGGTCCAGCTCCAACTCTCCTCATCCTTGTTTTTTTCCAGCTCGAACAAAAATTATTTTTTTCTTTCGCCTCCTTGAAGTTTTAAATTTTGTACTCATTTTTTTTTGTGACCAGTAAATTTTGTTATTGAATCCTGAAATTCCCGATAGATGGGAGAACCAACAAAAGGGAGAATTTTCCGGTAAATAACCGACCGTTACAGTTGGTACACAATTTTTCTACAACCTCTATTCCTTTTATTATTAAAGAACAATGAATCCACCCAATACACAAGTGGACAACTTTATTTTTTTTCTTTTAGTAATAACTAAAGTTTATTAATAGATATATTATAGTTATAAAACACAAAAAAAGTGGCGACAAAAAGTGAATTCTACGCGCCAAAAGCCACTCCCGATCCAACTAGACACATCGTAGGTTTCACTTATTTCAATATTAAATTTAATAAAATTTCTGTCGGAAACATAACATGTATTTTATATAGAAATTAACTTTAAACTGTCTAGTTTCTGATTTTCAAACTCACGTTATTTTCCATTAATTAGTTATTGAATTATTTACATAACGCTCAGATCGCGCGCAAAGTTCATTAATCTTTCGGGGGGGGCGCTTAGTTCACTATAGGTTCACTCTCTTCAATGGTCCATTGGCGGATTCCAATCGTATTATAAAAACTCTAGTAGCCCCTGGTACCTATATATTCCGTCCAAGGAATCAGATGCAAATTATCGCCAAAAATTACCTTTACATGCCAGAAATATCGAGATAATCTCATTGCTCCCAAAATCTCCTTCAGACATCGGTTTTATTGCTTGTTGCTCAGTTTCACCAATTCTTTTTCTCGACTCAAAACACAGGATTCCTTTAGCAAAATTTGCAGTTTAGTTTTTCAGGTCATTAACCTGATTCCGCAATGGGAATGTTTTGTTCATTTGAATTTGGTGCACCCTCTTCTTCCAATTTGAAGCGCAAGGAGAAATTTCAGCAAATGATCAACAACCAGACACGACCGTCTGTTCGAAATTCTAAACCAGACTCCTCAAAATTTTCCATTTTTTTCTCAGAACAAAACTATTTTTTTCTTCGGCTCCTTGAATTTAAAAAATGTTTCCCAAATTTTTTTGTGTGAAGTAATTTTATTAATTAAGCCTGAACTTTCCGATAGATGGGGGACCATTAAAAGGGAGAAACTTTCGGTAAATAACCGACCGTTACAGCTTTAGCTCAAGTCAAAACTGTTTCGCAGTTTGTTTTTGTGCTCAGTTCAGCTGAACTTAGTTCACTGGATTTTGCAGGCCACTGTGGTTGAATCAGTTGGGGAAATGTTTGCTTTTGGTTGATAAGTTGTGTGATTTTTCTAGTTTTTTATCTTTAGTTGTAAGGATTTTTGAAAAGATATGGCCCCTTATTACTATAAGAACGAGTACAACGAAAGTAGACATCCTTATCGTACTCCTGAGCTCACCTCAAAGTTTCTGATAATTTTCCATTGTGGGGAACTCTGCATTTGGAATTGTTATATGGAGCGTTTATCAATGTTATTATTATGTCAGGTAAAAGGGGGGTCGTAATCCAGGAAACTGGTCCACTATTATTCTCAAGGTGTTCATGTGGTATATGCAGGAGCGGCCCTTTCTAAATCCAGCTCACTTCTAAGCGTTCGGTACCCCCCCCCCACCAACACCCGTTTGACTATTACACCTTCCGACCAATCCTCCGGAATCGTACAGCTTTTCCGGGCTATTTCCAGGAGTGGATGTATCGAGTCTGCTATTAAGCTTAAGTCGGTTTTTAACAATTCTGGCAACATTGGCCATTGCAGGAATTGCAGTTGCTATTTCTGTCTGAGATGATGCACGTGTCGTGATTCTTATTTGCTGCGCATTGATAAGTTTTCTCCAGGTTCCTGTGAAAATGAAGCATTCAAAGCGGCAAGAAATAATCTCTCCATCTTTAGAGGTACACAGCAGCCTTCTATCCGCACTCTTTACGGCATGCTTTGTAATAGAATGCTCTCTTCTCTTTGCAATTTAAAAATCAAACTTCAAACTTATAATTAAAATCAATAAATAAGCACAAGTTGACTGTGATTTCTCTAAAATTAATGACATTACTATCACTTATATCCTGAGCTTTGGCTAAGGCTGCCAACTTTCTAAATCGAAATGGGGGACGGAACGAGGTTTTTCTATGCGATTATGAAAAAATAAAATAAGGACTATAGTCAAATAAGGCAAAAGCGGTCAACCTCGGAATGAGAGGTGGCAAGCTGAAAATTTGTATGAACCTTTGTTTTGGCATTCTAAATGGTGTGCCAAAAGTCTCATATAATCTCGTGCCCGCGTCTTGAGATAATAAAAGTCAATGGTCACAAAAATCAGTTTTTCGCAAATATCTCGAAAATTATCGGCTTTACGTAAAGTTACGTAAGTAAAGTTTGTTCATTAGATAAATCTGCATAAAAATGTCCTATACAGATTTTACGTGGAATCAATAGTTTTCGAGATATATAGCAGGGCTGAGAAGTCTTGGCATCCTCTTGCTTTCGTTTCTGCACCACCTCTGAGGGAGAATGCAAGGGGTGTTTTTTACATGGTATTCCCCGTAGGTCTAATCGTTGCGTTACAAGTTATGACAAAATTTTATTGATTTTCTCTCTATCTCTTCTATTTCCACTTCTTCCATATTGTCATCTTCATCTATGCATCAGAAGAAAATAATGAAATGTGGTCGGCGTAATCATCATTGAACTCGTATTCAACGGTTGTATCCTTGGACATACTATTGAGACACGACTGGCCCTGGCAAGAGCCATACGCTACGGAACATGGCAATCTTACTTTTCTACATTCATTCCTGGAGCTTTAGTTGCGCACCCCTGAATTACAGTATAATCTCTCTCTTTAAGGGCCTTTAGGCTTAAAGCGCAAAGGGAATACGAAGAGAACGTAATACCTAGACGGAAAAACATTGCATGTACGTACATATGCAATCATGTGTATAAACACAACCTTAGTTCATATGAATTAATATTTTTCCGTCTCCGTAGTCCTTTCCCGTCGCATTCTGTTTGCGCCTTTAAGGAGTATCCACACATAGCAGGGCCGTGCCCGGGACGTCACAGGGCCGTGTTCTGTCATGTGTGAACGAGCCCGTCCCCGGACGCGGACATGTGTGAACGAGTAAAGGAGTATCCACACTTATTAGTGTTCCGTCAGGGGTTCAAAAAATATTGGTGCGTACATTTTATATGTACTCGTTCGCACATGTCCGTGTCCGGGCCGGAGAAAAAATCTAACGTCCGGCCACGTCCCTGATGTGTGTGGATACTCCTTTACTGAGACCTCCAGATGCACAATATACTAAGTGTGCCTGCGGGATCCCTCGAGCGCCAGAAAGCGCCCGAAACCGCCGCATTTCCTTTTTCGGGCTACAAAAAGCGGGGAAAGCCAGAAAGTGCCAGAAGTTTTAGCTCGCGGGCGATTACTGGCGATGTGTCAGAATCTAGTTTCAGTTATCATTTGTCAAAGTTGAGTACGACGTTATTCCGTTCTGTATTTAAAAAGGTGCAATATAAACGGTAAATTTTCGAAATAAAACATTAATATTGAAAATAGCAGAGGCAAACTTATCCAATAAACACAAGCCTAACCCGATACCAGAAAAACACAAATGACATTTCATCATCTTCTTCTAGTTGTCCAGAAATCGCCCGAGAAGCGTTTTTTACTTTTCATATTTTGGCGACAATATCCCCCACTCTTGGCGTAATTTTGAGCCAGAAAAGTACGCGAACAGAGCTACTATTTGCACAAAAATTAAATGCGGGACTTGTGGGACGAATTTGACGTTTGTGGGACAATGTGGGACGCTTTTAATAACGGGGAACAATACAGGTAAATGCGGGACTGCCCCCCCTAATGCGGACGGTTGGCAGCCTTAGCTTTGGCTTAAGTGCCAAAATTTTGTCGCTCAGTTCAAATTTGAACCAAGTTCAACAGTTGAACAACTACTGTGAAACAGTAAAATGATTTGAGCGAAAGCTCAAGGCTGAGCGAAAGCTTAAGTGAACACTGTGAAACCGGGCATAAGTGATCGTCAGTTCCGTCGGAATTTTCGATTTCCAAAACGGATTGCCAGAAAACTGATCTATATTCTCCATTTTATAACGACCGCAACTCAGCGCTTTCATTTGAGTTGATAGTGCTGGTTGCATTGAAAGTCTTTGTGTGCGGGTCATATCAAAATACTGTTGGATGTCACGGAGCACTCAATCTGACCGAATCGTCGGTTTGTCGAGCTATGTAAAAGGTGTCCCGCTTGATTGTTCGACACATGCTCTCGTGCATACGTTTCCAAAGACCCTACCCGGAGTCGATGTAGTCGCAAGTGGCTTCATTCTAACAAGAAAATAAACAAAAAGAATGACCATTTGCAATATTAAAACTTTAAAAATATTTTAAAATACGCATTTTACTTACTTCGATTTTAATTATTACTTTCGCGGAGCCGGCACTCAAACGTAAACACACCCCACCAAACATGATTGAGCGAACTGCTGAAGGGGAAGTCTCACAATTCAAAGTCTCCAAAATCGAGGAGAAAGCTTTACGCGCAAGCTCTTTTTGAAATCTGGAGCCGAGTTGTTAGATCTGACAAAGATCTAACAACTAGAATCGCGGGGTTAATTTGTTGTTTCATACTAACATCTTTATAAGGAGAAAGTGTTTTCGTAGTGCACCAAATACCTTCAAAAGAAATTACCACTAAAAGTTATTCCACTGAAGATAGTGCCTTCAGACTTGTTCAACAAGAGCCTCTCAGAGGTATCCAACATAATATTAAATATTTAAAATTGTGCAGTCCTCAGTGCACCTAATAATTCTCCAGGCAAATCCGGCCTCAGGGTACTCATAGTTATACTCCGTGCAACATAACAAAAGGATTTCAGTACTGGTAGATACCCGTTATTATGTATGTTTATAGATTTAAATTTTAATTGCGTACCTGATCAAAATCCTTCCAACTAAAACAGGTCGGATTATAAATAATATTTGTTTCCCATCAACAGTTTTTAGGTTAGGGGGCATCCATAAATTACGTGAGGTGATTTTGGCGATTTTTCGACCCCCCCTCCCCCCTTGGTGAGATGTCGTGAGATTTGGCTCGACCCCTCCCCCCCAAAATCTCACGTGAGATTTTTAAAATTTTAAAAAATTTGTAGGATTTACACTATTATGCGTATTTTTAGTGTAAATATCTTAATCTGTGCTTGATTGCGTTGGATTTATTTAAAAAAACATAATTTGTGTTGAAGAACAGTACCACAAAATCATAACAGCACCAACTCGGCATGCACCCAATATAAACTACAATACCTGTGGATTACCATTTAGCAGGTGCTTCTGCCTTTCCTTTGGAAACCAACCTCATGGTGCCTTACAGGGATAATGATTTCTTAACAAGAGAACAGAAAAATTTCAATTTTAGTTTGAGCTCAACTCGTGTATTTGTAGAGTAAGCATATGGAAAATAATAAAAAATTAAGAATTTTACAATATATTGTCATACGAAGGTTGACTTTGGCATCCACTGATTCGTTTTTAGAGAGTAACGACTTGACTGTTTGAATAGTAATGGTAGAGCCATTTATGACTCTGGAAATATACAAACTCCGGAGCATTCTTTTATAGATGTCATCTTTGGGTAAAAAACCTGTGACTGAATGACCCGGGGGGGTCCAGGGGGTCCTGCAATGCGATTCGAAAGTCATGATATTCGGAAATAAGAAAATGGTTTCCTCCAATGCGAATTAGAATTAAATTTGTCCGCCTGTTATCGAATTTCAGTCCGCGAGTAAAGCCATTGCCGCATGCGCTGCATTTATTTGTTTGTTTTGAAATATTCTAAAAACTCTTTTAATATTCTTGAAACAATTTATTGTTCGCATCAAAATGTCAAATTAAGTTAATAAATGAAGTTGGTTGGCCGAAAATAATTTCTTTTCGAAGATTTATCAGGCATCGCTACTAGCTTCCGTTTGCTTCCTACTTTCGTATGGCCTTAGAAAAGCGCAGTCTGAAGACACAGCCAGCTTCTCAAATTGACGTTTGAGCCGCCTGTACATCAGGATACAGATTCAATAAGTGCGGATCTGTTAGACTTCCATTCTTCACTACTCTCGATAATGATAACAAAAGGTTTTCAAAATCTATCTTGGCCTCTAGTATATCAGAGCAGATGGTTGTCGATTCAAAATTCGAATCCTGTAAGTTGCTTAGATGACTAATTATGTCGCCTGGTGTAAATGTCTGCTTTTTGTATAGTGGCAATGCACCGCAGATAGCATGTGTTCTGACTGATGTGAAAAGAGCCGATTCTTAATATAATCTCTATGATTGCAGTAGGATTGGGTACATTATGCACTTGAGATACTGAGGAGGACAATAGGTTCCAGGTTTATCAATTGGGCTTCTAGGCCTTTTTGTTTTGTTTAAGCTTAGACCCCCACACTAGTTCATCGTAGGGTCGCAATCTGTCCAAAAATGGTCGTATAAATCAATGCATACATTACTTTCGCAGTGTTTCCCAGACCATTGTATAAAATGATAAGAATTTTTCAACACGTCATACATTCTTCATTCCCAGATATTTAAATTATTTTCTTTACTTTTTTTTGGATGTTCCAGTTGGATGGTATTTAAAACAGTGAACAAATACAGTGTAAACGGCAGTGCAAAATTTTTATACCCAATTGCTATTGAGTCGAAATATAGTAATAGTATCACGTATACTTTTTATGTAATGGATTCATTATTCCTTCTCTATTTGCAATATGTATTGATAAAATCTATCACCATGTTCATCTGATACTGCACCAAGATTTTCGTGAATGAAATCTAAGTGCGGGTCCAAAAAGACGATTTTAAAGATTTTCTCATTTACAGATATTGTACTTAAAATTGAAGAAAACAAAAAGATATTAAGAAATATTGCAAAAAAAATTACAGAAAAATCGAAAAATACCCATTTTGAGGGCTAAAACACCCTAAAAAGTGGGCTTCTCGGGATAGAAAATGGGTAGACTTTATAACCCCTTATTAAGAAGCCTAAAAAGAAGCTCTCTGCCAATTTTCAGCCTGTACCTAATTATTTCCGCTATATCGCTTTTTTCGGCTTAATTTACCTGTACTATTAATTTAACCCAGTTTTCTCGCGATTTTACACTGTTTCTTGCGGAAAAAAAATTACGCGATATTTGCGGAGACCCTCCCCCTCCCCCACGTGAGATTTGGTGAGATTCGGCTCGACCCCCTCCCCCCCTAAATACCTCACGTAATTTATGGACGCCCCCTATATGAATAGTACAAAATAATATTACAAAGAGCTCAACATTTAGCCACGCTGCTACCAAGAAATTGCAGCCACCAATGGAACAGTATCAAACATTAATATGCAAACTTTGGTTCGTAATAGCCAAACCTTATAGTATTGTCAAAGCTAGACTAAATGCCATTACGTGCAGTGATTCTAAGCCGTACATCTGCATGGTCCTTTATGAAACTAATTATACCTTAAAATACACCTCAACTCTAACCAAATAGACTAAAGCCAAACAGAAATGCAGACGCATTACACAACATTATCAAGAGCACAGAACAGACATGTTAAATTGCAAAAGCGGCACCTGCAAAACGGATCATATTGAGGTGTTGTTGGCTGTGAACGTAGCATTCTTCGATATCTCAATGCCATCCACAATCTATAGTGCTAGACATCTCTGTGTGTGCTTAAACGGATTACAAGTTACAAAGCCTTGTTTATTGCCATTCTGTTCCAACAAATGGATGCACACAGAGATACAAAAACTGGAGGTTTATGATAAGAGCACAAAGGTAGAAAACGTCGAGAGGTTACAATCACCTTTGCTGAATGGCGCCTGGGAATACTTCTTGAGACGGCATGGATCGTCCTTAGTTTTTTTTTTTTGCTCCTTACTAACGGCAACCAATTCATTACAGGACTTACAGTAAAGGAGGGGGGGGGGATGGAATATATTAAGTTCAAAATCCTCCCTCTAACGGACTCAATGCTTTATGAGCGGAAAATGTTTCCAGGAACGTGGAATGCAATTTTTCACATTTTTCATTCTTTGCTCTTCGGCATTGTTCGGTGTAATCCTTTGGTAATTGTTTGGGTCTGACAAAACCTCAAATCCCCTGATATACATACATACATAAATGGTGGATCCTTAGAGGAATGGAAGCATCTCCATCCCATTTTACATTGTCTGTCGTCCCCTTTTTCGAGGAGTTATTGACGATTGGGTTCAGCTAAAATGCACGATTTATTACTTTGCGATTGTATGCATTTCTAAAGTTTGGATTCAGTTTCCATTTTCTGTTGAGTATACATATTTAAATTTAAATTTGCTCAAAGTTTGCCACTTTAACCAGTAACTGAGGGTTTGGCAAAAAGATCATCCTCCCTCTCCTTAATAGTGAAAATCTAGCTAATTATATCAAGTCCGTTGATCTGGAATTAAGTGTAGAAGATTTGATTAATTTCAGTTTCAGTTCAGCCTCGAGCTAAAAAGTGACAATTTCTCATCACTTAACAGTTTCAATTCTAAAAATAATGCTGAACTTTAGGTAAGCTCTTTCCTCAAAGTAAATCACGCGATGGTGTAAATTTCATTTAAGGAAATGGAATTTCCACCCACAATTTAAGGTTGAAGTGCTTTTTCAGATCGAATCAATTAAGCTGAAAATGTTTTTAGGTGGACGATGTAAATTTTCGGGCTAGTTTTAAAAATAGAAACTCTGAACCTAATTGAGGTTGATGTTAGTAAAGATGTCTACTTTACGTAAATCATAACATTAGTAAATTTATATTTGTTAGATTTACACAAAAGTATAAATTTTTTTAATAATAAGGCATTGTCGTTTACTAGTGTGCCTCGGTTCAGATTTTAAACTTTACATACTAAGAAGGTCGCATTCCCAGAAAGTGGAATGTTGGTCCATTTAATTTTTGAGTTATTTTCAAATTCCAAAACTCCATATTTTGAATCGTTCGTAATTTGACAGCCACTACCAATTCGTCATGTCGTTCACGTCATGGGGGAATGTCTAACAGTAAACTTATCTCGAACGACAGAAAAATGATAGGATATGTTAAGGAGAGTCTGCGGGATGCATGAGGCGTTTAAACTCTTAGAAGTTGTATGAATTGTATGAATAACGAGGTGTATCGCCCGGTAAGAGAAGAACCGACCTAAGCGGAACTTTGGAACCGTATCATTACAATCGGTTAAGCCGGCAAGATGCCTTACTAGGACTAATCTGCTGATGGTATCCAATTAAAAATAAAGCAATTTGTTCCTACTAGACATCTGCGTGAATTCATTCAAAAGCTTTTTCAAAACATTTACCTCCAATCCAAATACTCACTCTCCTTCCAATAAAGGTTTTGAATCGAATGAATGATAAGAAGAGGTAATTGTGATAGAAGAGAGTTTAAAACGTAATTGAAACAAAATATATAACTGCTGTGTATACGCAAAATAAGTGTACACTAAAATAAGTGTATCAAACACTGAGTACAATGAGTTCATACTAATCATTTTGAAAAAATAAATAAATATGAGACGTGTTGAACAAAACTATCGAAACAATTACCCTGGTTACATGACGCTCGAAATTGATTTGAAACATATTTGAAATACATTTCGATCTTATATAAACACAGATCGATTTAAAATAGGATTGACTCGATCCGATACAACAAATTTCCTTGATCGAATTGAAATTGAATCAAGAATGTGCATGTAAACACAAATTGAAATTAGATCGAATTTAATTTTGACGTTTTTAGGTTACTTGGTTTTTTTTTGTTTGGAAAAGTATTTTGTGTTGTGAAAAGTGCTTTTAATCATGACTAAACGAAATATATGGACAAATGAAGAAACAACACGCTTGCTTCTATTAACACCCAAAATCTCTTGGTCTTCCTCTTAGGAATGTTTTTTTATGGCAATAGTAAGCATGGCTTCCATGCTTTTAAAAAGTTTTAAACTATTAATTTCCAACTTGAAAATAAATTGGATAAAGTCTCCTTCTTCTTATTTTCACATGCTGATTATGCGTTTTCAAAATTAACATAAAATTGTTGAAATAAACAGAAAAAGCTGGCAAAATTAAATAATTTTCTTCACTGTATTCCATTATTCCAACTTGGCATTTGTCATCTGTCAGTTTCAATACTATTTGGATTTAATTTCAAATCAGTAATTCAATCGAGAAAAATCGAAAACACAGATCGTGTTTCAAACCACTTTCAAGTCGAGCTTTCGATCGCCTCATGTAAGGGGACATCCATAAATTACGTGAGGCGTTTTTGGCGATTTTCCGACCCCCTCCCACCTTGGTGAGATGTCGTGAGATTTGGCTCGACCCCCTCCCCCCTTAATCTCACGTGAGATTTTTCAAACTTTAAAAAAAATTCTAGGATTTACACTATTATGCGTATTTTTAGTGTAAATACGTTAATCTGTGCTTGATTGCGTTTAAAAAAACATAATTTTTGTTGAAGAACAATAATACAAAATTAGAGATGCGCCGAATATTGGTTCAACCGAATACGAATATTCTACCGAATATTTGGTGAAAAATGTACCGAACCGAACATTCGGCCGAATTATTCGGTTCATTTTTGTTTGGGGAAATGACCATTCCATACTCATAAAGGCCCGTATTCGCCGGATATTTCATATTTACCGACCTCGATTTTCGGTACTTGGATAAAGTTAATACCAGTTCGACTTGGTAATAAGTTTCCGCCGATTTCTAACCTCTGAAGTTTCGAAGTTTCAAAACTGAACAAAGTTATGACTGAAAATTTAAAAAAAAATTCAAAGTACCAAATATAAGGGGTATTCATGTCACATTTTACTTTGTTCGTAGTCTTCGTAGTTCATTTTCATACATTTGGAAACTACCAAGGTCCTTCGCAACTATGAAGCTGAAAAGCCTCTCAATTTCACTTCGTAGTTTCGTAGTATCGTAGTTTGTTCTTTGAAAGCTGTGTCGTGTGAATTGCGATCCGGTGGCAATAACAATTCAAATTTTAAACGGACCCTCAGGCCAACCAAGCTACAAAACTACGAAACTAAGACACTTTGAGCAACTGAAAAATGACATGAATACCCCTATTGAATCAATATGAATGTTGGGTTTACGAAAATTTGTATATGGCAATTCTTTTATCGTTCTTTTCTTGTCCTCCTTTATGTTTGTTAACTTGACAAGTTAAAGTTAACGTTGATTTTTAACAAACTTTGAACTATGTTAATTTCAATTTTACAATACCAATAATAGGACTATCATAATAAACTTCATTTAGCAAACATTGTCGTTTATTAGAAAAAACGTTGATTTTAAATAAAACTTGAATTCTGTTGATTTTTTTTAACTTTTGATTTTATGAATATGTACATATATAAATCTTAAAATGGGTAGACCGGGGTCAGTTGAAACAGGGTACGGTTGAAACAACGCTTATAATTCAAAAACTATAAGGGATAGCATACGGCGTGCAATAGAAAAATGACACAGTTTTTGTGTGGGAACGTGTCCGTTAACGTTTCATTTCACTTCAAGTCAAAGCCTTCTACATTTACAAGCCATGCACAACGAAATCTCACACTCCCATTCAAAGAAAATGGGACTTCAATTTATCTGACAGAATGGACTTCAGTCAGAATGGACTTCAATTTAGCTGTGAGAAAAGCAATTTTTTAACTTAGTTTTTGCAATAAAAAGTGGTAAAATATTGTATTTTATCACTTTTTACTGCACACGGATTATCAGTGATAAGTTATTTAGTGATCTGAGTTTATAAATTAAAAAAAATTGAGTGGTTAAGTGTATTTTAAGAGTGTTAATTGATTAGGTGACATTTTTGTTTACATTCGCGGTGGTTTTTTCGTGTTAATTTAGGGAAAAAATGTTGAATTTGTGTAGTAATGGAATTAAAAATGAATTTAAAGTAGTTAAAAATTATTATAGAAGAGTTATTAAAAACATAAGTGCAAGTACTACCACACAAAATGAATAACAATAACTTTTTCACTTTTCCTTCACATTTTTCTGCACTTATGTTTTTAATAACTATTCTATAATAAACTTTAATCACTTAAAAAGCACCTTTTATTTTATTTCTACACAAATTCAACATTTTTTCCCTAAATTAACACGAAAAAACCACCGCGAATGTAAACAAAAACGGTCACCTAATCAATTAACACTCTAAAAATACACTTAACCACTCACTTCTTTTTAATTTTTTTTATTAAATCACTAAAGCACTAATCACTGATAATCCATGTGCACCAAAAAGTGATAATATACATTATTTTACCACTTTTAAGTGCAAAAACAAAGTTAAAAAATTGTTTCGTACGGCTTCGGCAATGTTAATTCCACAATTTTAGCACTTCATACACATACATGCACATACCTGGGGCATGGCTTGCAAATGTAGAAGGCTTTGCTTCAAGTGCATCATACGCGAAAAATTGTTGTCATTGTGTTTTTGCGTCCAAAAGTAACTATTTGTGTTGCTCTTCTTTTGTTTTTTAATCCAAAACTATACTATAGTTATGGTTATTACAGTTTTTAATTTAATAATTTTGGCTATTGTCTTAAAATAGGTGTAATTCTTTTTTTTCTATAGGGTACATTTTGGAAGTTATGACGAGAAATTTTCTAAAGGATGTACCGGGTACGGTTGTAACAACGTTTTCGTAGTGGGATGAAGCGTTTCAACTGACCCCGTTACAACCGACCCCATGATTTCATTCATTTATTGTTTGATTTATATTTTTGCAGAGAAGTTTTTTTTGTTCCTCATAATTAATAACATCGATGAATGGCCAATTATAACATTTTGAATTAATAAATACCTAAGAAACACTATAATTCTTTTTAATTTTCTAGTGGTACAACTGACCCCAATCACTGTTACAACCGCCCCGGGCATGGGGTCGGTTGAAACATTTTCCAAGATTTTTTAAAATTCCTCCAGATGGATTTGTAATGCAGATAATGCCATTTTAACCTCATCCATTTGTAGTCTGATAACTAAGGTTTATTTACGATATACTGTCAAATACGCAGAGGTAAAAATTTTGTGACAGAAATTGATTTTGCCGAAAATGGTTCAACCGTCCCCGGTCCTACTATTTAAATATTCGGTAATTATTCGGCAAACTAACCGAATATTCGGCCGAATACGAACATTAAAAAATGCGCCGAACATACCGAATACGAATATTCGGCCGTACATTCGGCGCATCTCTATACAAAATCATCCCAGCACCAGCTCACCGTGAACTCAATATAAACTACAATACCTGTGGATTACCATTTAGCAGGTGGTTCTGCCTAGCCTTTGGAAATCAATCTCATGATGGCTTACAGGCATAATGGTTTATTAACAAGAGAACAGAAAAAATTCAATTATAGTTTGAGCTCAACTCGTGTATTTGTAGAGCAAGCATATGGAATTTAAAAAAAAATTAGAACTTTACATTATATTGGCATACGAAGGTCGACTTTGACAAAACTTACAATTATGGCATGCATAGTCATTCACAATATTATTGTAAAGATGGAGATATACAAACTTCGGAGCATTCTTCTATAGATTTAACCTTAGTGTAAAAATCCTGTGCCTGAATGACCCAGGCCTTAGGCGGCCATTACACGTTCATGCAAACGGCAATCAATTCCATCAGTCATGATTAATGGAAATCAAAATATATGGAGGATTACGTCAGTCATCACTTTAGACGTTAGGTTTTCCGTCAGTCATAGGCAAAACTGTGGCAAAACTGACAGCAAAACCTATCGTCTAATGGATGCCTTAGAAAGGCAAAGTCTGAAGTCACAGACAGCTTCTCAAATTGGCGTTTGAACCGCCTGTACACCAGGATATAGATTCAAGAAGTGTGGATCTGTTAGACTTCCATTCTTCCCAGCTCTCAATATTCACAACACAAGGTTTTCAAAATATATCTTGGCCTCTAGTATGTCGGAGCAGATGGTCGTCGATTCAAAATTCGAATCCTGTAAGATGCTTAGATGACTAATGTCCCCTGGTGTAAATGTCTGCTTTTTGTATAGTGAAAATACACCGCAGATAGATGTGTTCTGACTGATGTGAAAAGAGCCGATTCCTAATATAATCTCTATTATTGCAGTAGGATTACATTATGATACATTATGCCCTTGAGATACTTAGGAGGGCATTAGGTTCCAGGTTTTTCAATTGGGCTTCTGGGCCTTTTTTTGTAGTTCAGCGTAGGGTCACTCTGTCTAAAAATGGTCGTATAAGTCAATGCATACCTTACATTCCCAGTTTTTTCCAGGCCATTGAATAAAATAATAAGAACTTTCATCCCGCCATACTCTCTTCATTCCCAGACATTTAAAATATTTTCATTACTTTTTTGGATGTTCGAGTTGGGTGGTATTTGAAACAGTGAACAACAGTGGCTAAATTTTTACACCGAATTGCTATTGAGTCGAAATATAGTAATAGCATCACGTATACTTTTTATGTAATGGATTAATGAATCCTTCTCTTTGTGCAATATGTATTGATAAAACCTTTCACCATGTTCATCTGAGACTGCACCAAGATTTTCGTGAATGAGTGCGGTTCCAAAAAGACGATTTTAAAGATTTTCTCATTTACAGATGCACTTAAAATTGAAGAAAACAGCATGATATTAAGAAATATTGCAAAAAAAATTGCAGAAAAATCGAAAATATCCATTATGAGTAAAGTGACCAAATTTTTTGTGGACAAAATCAGTACATTTTTTATTTTGGGTTATTTACTATGAATGAAGTAAAACTACAAAATTTAATTATATAATAAGTTTATATTCTTATATTACATAAAGAATAGGTACTAAATAAAAAAAAATAACAAACTAAAATACTTTCGTTTCGTTTGTATATTTAGAAATATAGTCGGGCCCCTGCACAATTGTGCAGAGTATATATTATTTTAATTATCCCAAGGCCCACAGTGGTAATTCCTCAAACGGTGTAACTTCCTGTTTTGGTTCATTTCGAACTTGAATTTTACAATCGCTTGAGCACGGTTCAAAAAGGAAGAGTTATCTCCTAGTTTATTTTTTTAATTACATTAAAACTTCTTTATAAACCAAGTTCTCAGTGAGAATTCCTTAAGGGGTAACTTCCTGTTTTAGACCACTTGAAACATCAATTGTACAATCGCTGTATACCACTGACCGTACGTAAAACATGGTTCCGCAAGAAAAAGACCAACTTTTTCGAATGTTTGACCTTGTGACTTATTTATTGTCATTGCATACGCTAGGCGCAGGGGAAATTGATGACCCTTGAAATTAAATGGAAGACCAGGGTCGTTTGATGTATCCGTGGGATAAAGTGAATCTTGCCCCTTTGAGATCATGTAAGACACTCGGCTTGGATTACATTCGCGCGAAAGTTCCGAATAGCTAATCTGGTTCCATTGCACAAACCATTCTTAATAGAAAGGTTTCATAGTAACAAAACTATGCAACCTTTTTTTAAATTTAACTAATGTGGGGGCCTACCGGATGGGTTCAAAATATTAAAAAATTCTACTGGAAAGTTTACTTGGGCTTGGTAAAAAAACTATCGGCATCTATTACCATGGAATCGATTGAATAGTATGACACTTCTTCCGCGTTCATTCTAGCAAGAACAGATTCATTTATTACACGAACGTGATCACTTTTAGGACATAAAACTGCTTTTTTAGAAGTACTAAGGACATCTTGCGCTGTGAACGTTTCACCAAACCCACCAGTACCTACCTAACAATATTTTTCGAGATAAATTTAGACTATGCTGAGTATTTTTAATTCCTTCTGGATATTCAATAATAGAATTGCCAACTTTGAGAACCCAACTTGAAAAATCTTGATCAACTAAAGCTCTCATAATCTATAACCTAAACCTGAACAATATGCACATTCCTTGCACAAATCATCTAAGCTGAATTGTTCCGGTATAAAATTATTACAATAATCTTGAATGGCAGCCTTGAAACATGCTTTAGGTTGCCTACGAACACAACCGGTAGAATTTGTAACATTTTGGCTTTCATTTCCATTCATCACTTGCAATTCATTAGTTTGTCTCGATGCCCTCTTTTTAGCGATTTCTTCGCGATGTTGTTCAAAATAATTTCTATTTTGTGTGCTTTTCTTCATTTTAAAAATTCAAATAACCACAATAAGTCACTTTTGCACAATTTTTTTGCACTTTTTTTGATTATCCCTTATGATGTTTCGAAAGGATTCGACGATTTTCATATATTTCATTCAAGAGCAAGTAAACAAACTCTTTCAAGCTTTTCGAAAGGCAAAAACCATGGTACAAATTATTCATGAAAATGCCATGAGTTATTTTTCCCAAGCTGCATTTACTTATTAGAACAAAATTTAAATGTTCTTGCAATTAAACAAAACCATTATAAAACCAAATTAAAGAAGATTGTACTTAATATCAGAAACTTCATTTTTGAGTTATCCCATATATTTCATTAAACACCATTATATCCGTTGAATGCATTGGAAAATTAAAATTATTGGTAGCATATATTCTTACCTGGTGTACCATCGGATACCATGCAAAATTGCAATGAAATCGGTGCAGTAGTTTTCACGTGAAAATTTAAAAACAATTTATTTCCTAATAAAATTTCATAAATCGGCTACCAGTGACGTCACACTATAAAAGCTCTCCGTAAGAGCATACCTTGGGCAAAAACTTACGTTGAGAGAATATGATTGAATAAGAGTGAACTTTCAAAGCTTTCCAAAGCTATTTTCATTTTTTCAATATGGAAAAAAGTTCCTGAAGGGTACTGAAAAGAGCTTTCCTTGTATAATTATAATATAGACTTTTAAAATCAGTACAATATTCAGTACAAATTTTAAGTCAGTACATGGCCATGAAATTCAGTACTAGCGGTTATTCTGTAACTGTGAAAAGTCTAGTGAAAAGTCTTTTCAGTGAGAATTCCAATAAATGCGATTCTGGAACGATGAGAACGTGAGTTTATCTGTCAAATTATTTCATGGTGAAAAATGACTTCTCACCAAAATTTTTCTAGTGAGAAATGTGAGAACTTGTCATTTTCAAATAACAACAGGTTATTTAAACAACAGTTGAACGTACAATTTTTAAAAATTGTATTGCGTTTTCTCAGTGAGAAGTGCGAAAACTTTTAATTTTCAAAAGCTAACAGTTTGAAAATAAAATTTGTAAGTAGTGTTTGTAGATTTAATAATATATCGGGATTATGTCGGGATTTAAAAGAGTTGTTGGCCGAGCGAGGAGCAAAAAAACGCTCTTGTAAATTTACTTAAGCTGCATGTGGACTTGGCAAATGATAAGTATATCTTTAAGTTTTTCCTGCAGTTTAATATATTATATTAATTAATTGCTTCAGATTTGAATCTATAGATTGTTCCCGCCTCCGACGAGAATAATGGGGGTGTGTGCCACTCGTTTAAATGGTGCTGCCGTTAAAGATGGTGGAAAATAGCCCTTGCATTTATTTTCCCTGAAAATAAGTAATGTGGAACTTTTTAAGTTCAACGGTTATTGCAAAAAACCTGAATTTTAAATGTAAAACAAAGTATGCCGCTCGAATAAGTACAAAATATGACACGTTTGACGTTTATGCAAGTGAGAATTTCCAATGTGAACTACATTCAGCTCATTTCTCACTGGAATATCTCACTTTATAGCAGGAACACAATGCTCGCCAAAGACCGCAGGCTATGAAAGCTTTATCGCTCTCAAATTATGCCACCGCTGTCAATCGTAAAACTAAAATCATAATAGAGCAAAGCGATATCGTAGGAGTTGAAAAAAAATTTTTCCCTGTCAAATGATTTTCAAATTTAAATTGAAGCTAATTTAAATTAATATAAGAAAAAAGAGAGTACAACACTTGCCTTTTTTATTTTTAGAATATATCACCCTCAGACGCAACAGAATTTGTGCAAAAATCACTGTTTTTGCCATAATAATAAGTTTTTTTTGTTGACAGCGGTGTTTTTTTTTTTGTATGGGGAAATTGGTAGAACTGTAAGCGTCAGCCAGAAAATAGAAATAGGTTCTAATTATTTTGGTCGTGGTTATGGTCGCTTCGCCGGTAGTTTCATTTTGTTCGTACCTATGTAGATACATGGTGTCTATTATTTGACAACGAAAAGCTTTCATAGCCAGCGGCTTATGGCGAGCATTGTGTTCCTGCTATTAGGTTATAGAATCGCTTTGCTGACAAAAATGAGAACTCAAAATGAGAAGACTCGATGAGAATGAGAATGAAAAGACTTTTCACGTTCTCACTTTCTCATAGTTACAGAATAACCACTCTGTACTGAATAAATCAGTACGTATGGTCACTTTAATTATGAGGGCTAAAACCTCCTAAAAAGTGGGCTTCCCGGGGTAGACAACCGGTAGACTTTATAACCCCTTATTAAGAACCCTAAAAGTAAGCTATCTGTCAATTTTCAGCCTGTACCTAATTATTTCCGGTATATCGCTTTTTTCGGCTTAATTTACATGTACTATTAATTTAACCTAGTTTTTTTCGCAATTTTACACTGTATCTTGCGGGACAAAAATTACGTGATATTTGCCGAGACCCCCTCCCTCCCCCACGTGAGATTTGGTGAGATTCGGCTCGACCCCCTCCGCCACCCTAAACGCCTCACGTAATTTATGGATTACCCCTAACCACGATAAATGGTTTTTTGATACGGAAAAAATGAGTAGTTTAGTTTAACTTAATTACATATTTAGGAATACATTTTTTTAGATATGTGAAGAAAAATGGTTATATTTATTTATTGGTTGCTATAGTGTTATCTTCTGTATAATAATATTTATATAATTGTATATTGATTATTATTTGTGAATGAATATATCTATTCATAAATTAAGAATGCATTGTTAATTGAAAATTATTCAGTCCGCTTAAAAACATACATAACTTCAATGTCAAGTACAGATTCTCTATGTAATTCAGTGGAGATATTATTTTTGTTTATGTTCGAATGCAAAAATATTATTTTATTTACATTATTATAATTAAAACCGATGGAAGTCCTCTTTTCTGTGAATAAATTTCTAGCTGCAGAAAAAGTGCTTTCAGAAGCGGCACTACTTGCTGGTATAGCTAATATTTGGCAGCTCATTTTGTACATTAGAGGAAATTATTTTCTGTGCAAGTACCACCAGTGTACTGCATTGAAATCATTATGAAGAACAATATTTGTATTTTCATATTATACAGATATTTCATTATGGATTATTTCTGCAGAACTTATAATTTCTGTTCGTTGTACAAAGTCTCCAAAAATGTCTGCATTATACGATGAAACTTTTGATCTAGATATACTCTGGTCTTTTTGTTCACTTATTTCCTCCAAATAACCTTTCATTATGGTCTCACATTTTTCTTTGACTAGATTTTTTTCAGTTTCCGTAAACTGAATTAGCTTATTTGCTGGAGGGAATAGAAATAGTGCAATTCTGTGATAGATGGTCATTATTTTCTAAAACAATTGATTGAAAATTAGTATTTAACTTTTCTTTAAACTGCTTAATAATTTCTAAATCATCTGTGTTAGCTACACAAACTTTCTTTATAATATAATATAAACGGTTTATACAAAAAATATGATTGCATGAACGAAATGCCGCAACCATGTTTGAACCTCTGTCTGTTACTATACAGATGTTATTATCGAGCTCGATATTAAAATCGTTTAACAGATTGCGAACTTTTGAGTTTATATTTACACCTAGAAATAACATAACCAGTTCTAGTCATAATACAAATAGCAAATAACTTTACAAATAATTACCTGTACATGCATTGTACCCCTTCCATTGATGTTAATCCTAAAACCCTCTTAAATTATAGGCCTTCTTTTATAAAGTGGATTGTTAACGATAAATAAGTCCGTCTTAAATAATTACACAGGTCAACAAAAAGAAATTTGTTTTTTGAGTCTCTATTTTAATGATGATTTTCTAAGCCTTTATACCAAAAAATATCTAAAGCCATCGTTGACTCTTTAAAAACTTTGTTTTTGTACCGTTAACAATGATCAATACATATTTAAGATTTCTATGAATAACTAAGTATTGTTAAGCTCCTTATATGAGGGAGGGCGATTTGAGACTCTACAACGACGAGATCTACGAATGCTTTTAGTATAGCTATGTCGGTTCTGGCACAGTTGTCATCGGTTTTAGTCTCGGATGTGAATGTGGGCTTACCTTGAAACTTGGGCTTTGGTTTGTTCTTGACTTGAAGCTTGGACAACAACCTTTGTGGGGGGTTTTGGGTATACTTAAAAGCTTTCGGTGAGCTTTAAGATTTTAGAGATATCGCCACTGGCTTTGTTATTCTGGACTTCAACCGATAATGTTTCTGCGTCAGAACCGACATAGCTATACAACTTTAAGCAATTCTTTAAAGCTATCCGTCAAGATTCTGAAGCTTGTCAATATTTAAAGAATTTATATCCTAGTTTATCGGAAGCCAAAGAAAAAGCTGGTATGTATTTTAGTCGGACCACAAATAAAGAAAATAAACGCCAGCAATGAATGTTGACAGCTACTCAACAATCACGAAAGTCAAGCATGGGACAGCCTCAAAGTAGTGGTTCATGTTTTTCTCGAAAAAAAATAGAGCTGACAATTACAAACAGCTTCTTTCAACTACGCTTGTTAATTTTAAATACATATGTTGCATAATGTCCCTTAAACAAAACATTGGTGGTTATTCGCAAGAACAAGGTGAATGTTTTCATTAAGATTTTCATTCTGTCATCTACAAAAGCAAACTTTTTCAGGTAAAGCTATTTGAGAGAAGTATAAATCAGATACGCAGAACTCATACTCAAAGTTTGTGTTTACCGGTGTTATCAGTCCATAAGTCTGATGTAAGACCAAATCCAATTTTTTTAATTAAATTAATTTCTTCTTTTATGTTGTTAAAATATATATTGTATAATTTTTCAATAATCCTCGAAATTGTTGTTGGATGTTGCAATAACTTTTTTACGTTTACATTTGCTCCATATTTTGCACCAACTGATATGAGAAATTCTGCCAGTTCCTTTAATCCAGAGTCCTCAACTATTTTAAACGATCGGCAATTTTGTACTGTCCATGGTGTAACAACACGGACTGCATTTATCTTTGTTTCAATATCTACTTCTATTTTTGGAAAGGTAGCATTTTTAACACTTGTGCTTCACTAGATTTGACGTGCTTTTTTGATTAAATTTATAAACATTATTACAAGTCCTACACGCCACCGTGTTTTCCATTTCCTTCCCAGATTGATTTTCGATTGTACCAAATACATCCCATACCTTACTTTATTTTCAAAAATCGGAGAAACTAATACATGTTATTATTCAAAGAATTTCATTTTAAACCAAACATACCATAACAATAATAAAAAACCGTAATAAATAATTTTATTGCATTACTCAAACAGCGGCATTTCTTCAAACGGAAAGTCATGCATACATTATTATTACTTGCTACCTGTTTTTGAGAAATTCTAGGGAGAGGAGGAGGTAAAATCGTAAAAAATTATTCAGAAAATCTCACTTTGATACCTTCGGGGCGCTGTGAACCCTTCGTAGTGAATGAAATTAAAAAAAGAATGAATGGAAATTATTCGTTATGAAACCCTCTACAAAAAACTTGTTATTTTTTTTTTGTTAAAATTGAAGGAAAAAAAGTTATGGCCTTTAAAAGAAAATATTGTGACTAATTTTTGTGTTCTAAGGCTTATAACTTCTTAATTCTTCAATTTACGACAAAACGCTTAAAGAATAAATTGTAGATAATTCAATTCTAAACAAAAAGTCTCCATTTGAATTTTCTGTAAGATGTACTGTTACGGAGATATAGTGGAAAAAGCATTTGCACACCTTTTCCAAGATGGCGGCCAAATGGGAGGGGGGGGGGGGGGTGGGGAACTCGAAAACTCAAATTTAAGCTAACACCGACCCTCCTACACAACCCAAGAAAAAAATCTTGTCCTGCATTTTTGCAATGTTAAAGTGCCATTTCCATGGACTAAAAGGGCATTTTCATATTTACTAAACTTAGGGCTTTCGTCAGGGCCACCCTAACCACAGGGCTAAATGGGCTGTAGCCCCGGGGCGCAAGCCTTTTCGGGCGGCAATTTTTGTTGTTCTTATATTTCTTTTGTTATTTTTATTTAAAATCTTTTCATTACAGAAATAATCAAATAACATTTTTTAAAGATTGGTTATTCGTTATGGGAATTGGTTATGAAAATTTTAAAGATGCTTTGGATAGAATTTACCAATATAACTTTCAAAAGCCTGTAACAAAAGTTGAAGCTGAGCGGTTGTAAAATGATTGCATTTTGGAGCGAAATATTAGAAATCATAGATAAAACTAATATATCACTTCAAAAAGTTACTACTACAACCAGGCCCGCTACAATGAGGCGAATTGCCCGGACCCCAGGTCATAGGCCCCAAAAATGGATTGCAAGACACAAAGTGGACCTAGCTGCACTTAGTAACTTAAGACCTATTCGGAAATCAAGAAGCGATCGTTTCTTTAGTAAAAGATTTTTTGAAATTGCAATCTCCTTAAAGGGGCCCCAATCGTATTCAGGGGCGTTTCCAGCCAACTCCAGGGGTAATTTTAAAAAAAGAAAAAACTTAAATATTTTTTTGATTCCATAAATATCATTTGCACCCTCCCCAAGCCACATCTAGCTGAAGTTGCCATTCCACCCTCCACACCCCAGCAAATAGTCAATAGTCATTTCTGCCACTAGTTTTTAACGGTTATTTAGCCTTAATAGAACCTACATACGCAGCGGCAGATTTTTTCTGAGTTCTAGCCCGCGCTTTATGAAAGTTGCTTTAAGGGATATAATAATGTTCTTCTAACTTCGTTTCATTTATTTAAGATTTAACGTATTCTTTTAAATTATAATTTACTCATTTCATTTAAATAAGAGTTACTCATTTCACTCGTAAATTCATAATTAATGACTGAAAAACTCTCTCCCTTATTTCTTTTAAAATATTGACTATTGCTTTCCGTATACAATCACGAGTCCAGAAACGTCACATAAAACTTGAAGTTGCTTTGGGCTGTTTCACATGAGACGACGGCCAACCAATAAAATCTGCTGTCATCGTCCATTCCCTTTTGAAATTTTACGAAAAATCGTACGGGCTTTCACACGGGCCAATTTTTCCAACCAACTGTACGTCAGAATGCTTTAGCTTATTGTTGTTGTTTTTAATCTTAATTCTCCCTTCTGCTATTTCTCTCTCTTTTCTCCCAGAAAGAAAAAACAACAACCACACCGCTCTCAAAAAGTCGTATCGAAAATCGTGTGAGCAAGTTGGATGGGAAAATCTTCCCTCCCCATCGTCCTCTCTCACGCTCTTCTCTAAAAATAATGTTTCCATGCGATTTCTGTTGGTTGGCCGTCGTCCCGTGTGAAACAAGCATTTGACGCTGCACTTACATGACTCGAACTGAGTTTCCGAATTCACTGCAAGTTTATTTGCAGTAGGACCGCATACCTGCTGCAGTTTTTGACGTTTCCGAACTCACACATTCTCTTTGCGAGCAAAAAGGAATTTCAGAAAAAAACAACAACAATGCAGGAGCTGTCAAAGTGTTCGATCAAAAATTTTCTGAAAATATCGTTCAAATTTGTGTGCCCTCCCCATCGTTTTCTCTCACCCTCTTCTTCATAAACCACTTTGCAGCCGACTCTTGTCGTGTCGTGTGTACGCTCGTGTGAAATCAGCCATAGCGTGCCATATTAACGGGAGTCTCGGGTATCGGTCTCTTCCACAACTCTCCAGCAGTTTTGGAAAAATTCACCGTCATAGATCGCCGACTAGATTCACCATAACTTAACTTGTTTGTTTGAAATATTGGTATTTTTCAAGAATAAAAATAAATAAGCGAACGAAAATTCTTAGGGGGGGTAATTACCCAATTACCCCCCTCTGAAACCGCCCCTGATCGTATTTTAGCCCCAGGCCCCGAAAGGCTATGCGCCGGGCCCGATTGTAACTGAAAGCATTATTGAATTATCCGCTTCTTTAGAAAAATCTGTACACCCGAAACGATATACAAAATAATTTAACCTTTACAAATCTGAAGGTATAAAATTGTCCGGATGTGATGAGTACAAAACGAGTACGCAAAGGAAAAAAAATTAGGACCAAAATACGTCGAAAGAAGTTAAATTTGATGCCAATAACGAATTCCGCATAAATACATATACTACTTTTGACACACTATGCCTTCATTATGTTGGTAACTTTCATTACGATAGTAAAGGAAATGACGGTATGACACATTACACTTTACTTTCCTTTGCATTTAATATGTAAAGTGAGATATTATATTCTGCGTGTTTTTTGCTTTATGTGTTTTTAAGTTGTTTTAATTTGTAATATTTTAAAAATTATTTTTAAAGTAGTAAAGAAAACATCCCTACAAAGTGCTGCTTAGCTAACGTCAAATCAAATTATTTTATTTTAAAATGTATTTACTAGTTTCTGCAAAATTTACTAGTGTTTTTACTATTTACTGCAAAATTGCGAAAGGTTTCAAAATGATACAGTCTAATTTGTAGCTCAAAATATGGATTTGTTAATGAACAATTGGCCAAAACGCAAAAAGTTAAATATGTCGGGTTTACGTTAACAAAAACGAACTTTCTTTTTTTAAATTAAAGGTCCCAAAACTCTCTACAAGATCTGATAAAATATTTTAAATTTATTTTTCAAAATGGCCGAAAAGATGCAATTGTTGTTATTTGAGTTATAAACAAATGTAAAAAAAGTAACAAACCTTACACTAAAAAAATTTCTTTTTTATTGCATTCGAAAGCTGGCGTAGATAACTACATTTTGAAGCCAAAAATGTTCATTTTGGACTTAACGGCATAATGGCGGGCATTTAAAATTTTAGATAACAAATGCAATTTTGGCCAATGGGTTCAATATTTTGACACCAACTTTTCAGGGTCTTTTTATAACATCAGAAGGAATACATTTTCTGAAAATTTGATGCAGATTGGTCTAGTTGACGGTCTGCACTAAAATGAAAAAAATACTGGTTTTTTCTCGTTTCTCAGTTTTGTAGGTTATGTACGCACTTCAGAAACTTGAAACCAACAAGGAAATTTTATTACGGAGAGACTGGTATTTAG
Organism: Thereva nobilitata; assembly: GCA_963855945.1. Classification (NCBI taxonomy): domain Eukaryota; kingdom Metazoa; phylum Arthropoda; class Insecta; order Diptera; family Therevidae; genus Thereva; species Thereva nobilitata. The sequence continues at coordinate 49,347,208 of OY979694.1, read as the reverse complement.
TTTGCCCCGACTTGTATAGTAGAACCGGAGTAATTCACATTTTAAGCTCGAAAAACGCGGTAGAAAAACTTTAATTGTTTATAACAAAAGTAGCACAAGGTTCATGAGGTTCAAAACTTAGGAATATACTCCTGGTGATACCCCGAACAGGATAAAATCATAATCTTGCTGTTACCAGACTGTGCAAATTAAAATCCTTTTTTTACTGCACTAGTAGATGATGAAAAACAAAGTTTGCAAAAATCAATTGTTGAGTGATTTTTTGGCCGAATAGTAATTTTTGGAAAATTTTACCTCGAATAACTTCGAAAGGGTTGAGTTTTCGAAAAAATGACAAGAGGGCTTTTTTGTAGGCAATAACGTTTCGTATTGACTAATAAAAACAAATTTTCGAAAAAGTTTTTGCTCGATTTTTTGGCCAAAAAGTGATTTTTGATAACTTTGACCTTGAATAACTTTAAAAGGGTTAATCGGGTCACCATTTTTTTAAGAACTAAAGTTGTAGACAATTTCATTGACAAAATTTTGGGCCCACGCACGGGGTTGTACGACCTATAGAAACTGAGATACAAGGAAAATGCGATATCTCCGTCGGCCATATTTTTTTGTGATTCTGAAATTGTTTTCTTAAAAAGTTCCAAAGGAGCTGAGGACCAATGTTCAGCCATTTTGGAATTTTGTCCCCTTTCGTGCAGTTTTTTTGCTAGTTTCCCCGGACTATATGTTGTTTTTTTAATTTTGTATGATTTTTTTGTTTTTATTTTATTTATTTTTACTTTTTCTCGTTCTGACCCTTTTGTCTAACTTTGCCGGCCACCCCGCTACCCTCAGACATCCCGTGAATTTTCTTACCGAAAGGGGCGCATTATTTTTAGTAGCGCACGGGCGCAGAATATCTTAGGTCGGCCCTGGCTTTCGTCTAAGCTCCCGGCATCCATATATCTTTCTTGGAAACACCCCTCTACAATACGAGTCCATACTGTAATATCTTACTGGAAGTTCAGGATAGCATATCTTAATTTTTCAAAGAAAGATGTTAAACGTTAAGAATTTAAGGGTATCCAATCTCGCGCTCCCGGGATGCCTCCCATAATACTACAATTAATAAAATGCTAATAAGCATGATAATAATATCCTCAAGCTTAATTTACATATCTGACGTTTTTCTGCCGCGCTGCTCTTTTTTAAGATTTCAGCCAATCAGAAACAATATGACGTGACCGTAATTGTTTCTGATTGGCTGAAATCTTAAAAAAGAGCGGCGCGGCAGAAAAACGTCGGATATGTAAATTAAGCTTCATAGGAATATACCTCAGGACAGAAACAGTTGCCCTTTAGACTCTGTTTTGTGCGACAGCTCTCACCTCCATCCAGGATCTTCCTTTTGTTGTGGCCTCTGCTAATAAGTTGTTTAAGATCTTCCAACTCGACGATTTTCGTTCTTGCGCCTTAACGTTTCTTCATTTCTAATTCTATCTTTCCAGCTTATTTCTGGGATATAACATTATATTTTACGTGGATTGGTTTCCGAAATGTTAATTATTAATTTTTATTGAAAAAATTAAAGAAATTTTTTTTTCAATCGGCATTAAAAAAGGTAGTCCAATGGTGTCAAATCGCACGATCTAGGCGGCCAATGCACTCTGGACCAAAACGAGAGATAGATTGCTTGGCGAATGGACATATCAAGATCTTCACCAAACCAACACTGGCGGCTACTGCAGCAATATTTTCTTCTGTGCGCATTCTACGCACACGGGTGGGTGGCTTGATGTCCAATAATGTTAAATTGGTGCGAAATTTGGTCACTATGGCTTGGCGATTATGACGAACAAAAAATGGACGAAATGGGCGAGACACATTTTTCACAGAGCACGAATATTTGATAATAAAATTCAATAATTTGTAAGCGTTGTTCGGGTGTAAGTCTTTCCATAATGAAATGGCAATGCAAACTGAACAACTTTGACTTTGATACATGCTACGAATCACCGGTGTCAAAAACAGAACGCTGAAAATCCGAACAACAAAAATATCACCCGTTATTAGCTTCACCTATATGTTGTATGTTTTATGTAAACAATTCTTGCAATTTGGTTTTGACCCACTTCCATATAACCGATTAACTTCAAATTTTGCCCATGCAATCTGACCATATTGTAAAAAAATCAATTTTGCCATTGTGTTTCCCAACCCCCGACATGGGTATCAAATAAAAGGGTTTAGCAAGTAGAATACAATTAGCTATATGGCTTCATTCAAAATTCAAAATGGCGGATTATATTTTTCTTTACAACCCCCCCCCCCTCGGTATGGGTATCAAATGAAAGGGTATGACAAGTAGAATACTATTAGCAGTGTGCCGTCATTCCAAATTCAAAATGGCGGCCAACAATAAATAGCGGTTTACCTTTTTCTTTATAACGAGTTCGTTATGGGTATCAAATGAAAGTGTATGACGAGTTTATTACAGTTAGCTGTGTGACGTCATTTTAAATGTAAAATGGCGGTCACTACAAAATGGAGGAAGGCATATAATAAACTAAAAAGTAGAAAACAAAAAATATAGTTTAAAAAAACTAAGAAATACCGTTTTATTTTAAAGTGAACTAAAAAGTAAAAAATAATTTTGAATGCAAAGTTTTTATTGCTCCAGCCGGTATATGGAAACAACCTACCTTTCGAAATGTAAAAAATCGTGTGGCGCAAGCGAAAAGCTCCGGTGTTAATAAAATAAGAATATAGTTAAAGAGTCGCACGTTTTTTTTCATTTCGAAAGGTAGGTTGTTTCCGTATACTGGCTGGAGCAATAAAAACTTTGCATTCAAAATTATTTTTTACTTCACTTTAAAATAAAAGCGTGTATCTTGGTTTTTTTAAACTATATTTTTTTTTGCCTATTTTACTGCACTATTCGTTCTTGGTGAGCTATAGTACTTAGTGAACCATAGTACAATAGTGAAATTGACTCTGACTGTGTTATTATATACACATTCACATTGTGTAAAATTAGTTAGGTTATATCACAAATAGCTTAAAGTAATTATAGGAAACTTATAATAAAAATCTTTTATGTTCGTTTTATTTTTACATTGCATAATTTTATCATTTAGTTAACATTTAAAATTATGTGCGTTGCTAACTTTTTTTGAGATTCGACATGTTTTAATTTTAAAAGACACAATCTTTTACAAAAAGATTTACGAGATTTACAAACTTTTATTACATTCATAAAGAGGCGTAAATTGCGTACGTCGGTCTTTTGATGAGTGAAATTTGTTAACAAAAACTTTTCAAAATCTCGTTTTTCTCTGTCTTCAAGCTTCATGCAAAAAACTCGTAACAACTTTTTCGTTACATAAAATTGTTTCCCACCGTTGAATTTTTAATCAACTTCAGGAATTATTTTATTTGTCATTTAAAAAAAAGCATTTACAAGAAAAATATTCATATTTAAAAACAATAAGAGCTACACTGATGCATTTTGAGAATAAATGTTGCGATTTATGCATCCTGATGATTGTGGTAGGAAAATCCTTTAAGGATCTCGCCGCTTTAATGCTTCCTATTATCCGCATCAAGAATTTTCATTACAAACTTCTGTTTGAAATTCTTTCATTCTCAAAGTTTCCATTGCACTGTTCCTCTGGACTGCCACTTAAAAACAGTGCTTCAAGCCGGTTTCAAGAAAACCTCTTAAAAAAATTCCCAGTGGTCATGGAAATTACAGTAGAAAATGTTTGCTATAAGCATTTAAGGAAATGCTCCTTGACCGCCCATTTTTTTTCAATGGTGTAGTTTTTGGTGGTCTGGCGTCAAATGATGAAGGACAAAATTTTTCTACGAAATTTAAATTCAGGTCATTTTTGCAAATTCCAATCCTTCCAGAGTGTAATCTACCGTAGAAAACGTAGAAAAACTAGCAGAACTGAGCGTACTCATGCAGCAATGCATTCCAGATTGTTATTTCGACATTTTTTTTTCTTCTATGCGACTATTTTGCATGTTGCAAAGCGGAGATATAAATACTAAAGGCTAAAGGCCGCAACCCTGACCTATAGCATAAGAGAATTTCATAAATCGGAATAGGTCAACTATGCATGACACTCTTAAGTTATTTGAGGGCGAGGAGAAGTTTGAAATTTGTGGTCTTATCCTAACAAAATTTCCCAGGATTTTATTTGGCTGAGTGCCAGTGTAGAGTAGCATCTCTGGTTCTGGCTGGCTTCTCGTACAGCTAGCTCTCACGAGTATGCAGAGCAAGAAATTTAAGGATATGGCATTCAAATACACACTCGACATCCTGTGGATCCTTAGGATCCTGAGGATACCGAGATGTGTTTGGACTTTCGAGTGCAATTAGGGCAATTGTGATAAGTTTGTTACCACAACTTTGGGCGATAATTTCATTAAGCTTCGGTCCCTTAATCCAAATTGAATCCGATAATAATAATTTTCAGTTGCCTTGATCTTTGCCTTAATATTTCCCTGCTATGTGAGGAATTTAAATGTAAAACTTTTCCAATTTAATACTTTTTATTGTAGCAGATTTGAATCTGATGTGCAGAATACAAAAGTACAAACAAAACTAAATTTTATCATCGCAGTTTAAATATTGCAAAATTAATTTGAGGAATAAAATTTGCTAGTTTAAAATTATTAGAACGAGTTGCACCAACATTTTTCTGAATGTGGATGGCATAAAACGATTTGTTATTTAAATAGAATAGCAAATAAAGCAAGGTTCGTACTCACATAAAATCTTCGCATAATAAAAAGGGCATATCTTATAAGTGAAAATTATTTAAAAAATTAAGTAGAATATAATAAGCAGCGGCCACTATCCAGTTCTAACGCACATTTCTCTTTAGCACCAATTTATTTGTAGCCAGCGCCTCCCCGACACTTATATTACTATAAGATCCAATTATTACATATTGATTGGCGGACATAAATATATTTCAAACTAACTAACTAACTAATTGCTTCCTTAATCCCTCATGGGAAATAGGGCGGAACCAGTTGCCCTTCAGCGGACTCTGTTTTGCGCGACAGCTCTCAGCTCTGACCAGGATCTCCCGGTTGTTGCGGCCTCTGCTAATAGGGTTCTCCTCCACGTTGTTGTAGGTCTTCCGACTCGACGGGATCCTTGCGGATTTCAATCAAGGGCCTGTTTGGCTAGATTATGGTTTTCGCGTCGCAAGGTGTGGCCAACCCAATTCCATTTCCTTCTCCTGATTTGGTCGCCTATCCTTTCTTGGCCGGCACTGCCCCATAGTTCCTCATTTGTAATTCCATCTTGCCAGCGGATTTTTAGGATACGACGTAGGCATCTGTCGATGAAAACTTGTAAGCGCCCTGTGATGAATTGGGTAACTTTCCATGTTTCGCAACCCTACAAAAGAACTGCCTTAACGGTGGAGTTGAACAGCCGCAATTTGGTGTTAATTGAGATCTCCGTCGATCACCATATGTGAAACAGACATGCATTTGCGCTTCTTGCTTTATTTATTCTGGAACTGACGTCTTCTTCTGTACCGCTGTTTTCGGTAATAATACTACCGAGGTAACAGAATTTATCTACCAGTTCCACGTCACGGTTATTTAGCGCTGTCCGTTCAAGGGTGTTTGCATTTATCCGCATTTCTTTGGTTTTAGTCGGATTTAACCTAAAGCCCGCCGAGCTACTTTCTGTTGCCAATTTGCTTAACATGTTTTTGAGGTCCTGGTGTCTGTGGGTCAGCAAACAGATATCATCCGCGTAGTCGAGATCCTTAAGGCGGTCTAGCAATCCCCATTGTATGCCACCTGTTCTTCTATCTAGAGCGCTGACAAGAATGTCGTTTATTACTATAAGAAATAGTAATGGTGAAAGTAGACATCCTTGTCGTACTCCTGAGCTCACCTCAAAGCTGTCGGATAATTTTCCATTATGGAGAACTCTGCATTTGAAATTGTTGTGTAGAGCTTTTATCAGTTCTATTATTTTGTCCGGCAGTCCACGTTGCCGTAGAGCTCGCCATATAAAGCTCCTATTAACCGAGTCGAACCCTTTCTTATAGTCTACGAAAGCAAGGTAAAGGCGGGGTCGGAATTCAGTAGACTGCTCCACTATGATTCTCAAGTTGTTAATATGGTCTATGCAGGAGCGGCCCTTTCTGACTCCAGCCTGCTGTCGCAGCCGCCGGCAGCCTTTAGGCCCATTCAGATTCGGCAGCAACAGCGGCAGCAAACAGTTCCTATTGGCCAATGGTGGTCATATGACAACAAAAGCAGCAACGATTGCTAGTAAAACTAAGCTTGCTGCCGCAGCTACTGCTGGATCTGAATGAGCCTTTTCACTTCTCTCGCCTGGTGCCGGCTGTTTTTGAAAATAGAAATGGCGTCCAATGAATGCTGTAAGAAAAAATGATGATTTTAAAACAAAAATTTTATTAAACAGAGACAACGTTTATTATTTTAATTATTTTTACATCAAAAGTAAAAGTCTAATGATAATAAATGTACAAGGAATTATAACTTAACGGTCAAATAAACAAAAAAAAAACAAAAAATTAAAAACTAATGGCTTCCTTAGAAAGCTTAGAGTCTCCTCTTTAAAATGCTTTTTTGGCTTTTTTGGGCACATTTTAGGCAAAAATACTGTAGTTTTTCCCCGAACGCTTCGCTACAATATTTGAATTCAGCTTTTTGGCGCGCTTTGCGTTTTCGAATTCGCTTTGTTATTTTTAATAATTTTTTATAAATAAGTTTTTTAATTTTTTTTTGAAATAAGTTATAATATAAATTTTAGGTAAATTTTCCACTCTTTCACGTGGTGCTATTAGAATTTCCAAATTTTTTTTTCGAGATATAACGCAAAAACCAAATTTTCGCATTTGTTTTCGAAATTGTGAACTTAGCATACACTTTATCGCAGCAAAGATTTTTTTTATCGATTTCTACACCCAAAAAAGTACCCAAGTACCTACTTACAATTCCGAATTTGCTACTTTCGCCACGGACACTTTGAAATTACAAAGTGTGCCAAAATACAATTCACGCATTTCATTTCACAACATGGATGACAACAAAATTTTGTAATTTATAAAGTTTGTAATAATTTTTTTAAATAAGCCCAGGGTTTTTTGTCTTTAAAATAATGAAAATGGAATTGCTTCACGAACATTATCTTGTGGGGGTGGAATGCCAGAACCATTGTACATATTTGAAAGAGTTTTAAAAAATAGTTCAAATTTTATGCGGAATTTATGCTGTTCATCTTTTTATTTTGGTTTACGTCTGCAACGTGTAGCACGATCAGCTTTTTATGTGTCATATTATACGGTGAGGACAATCATGCACTGAAAATTGAAAGAATTCGCGATATTGTTCACCAATAAGACTGCAAATCTCAGCTTTTGAAAGTGTGAGAACTTTTCTCTCAAACCTGTTGACTCGTTCCTCTATGTCCTGGGTCATAGTCCAAGTCTCGCTGCCATAGCAAAGTACTGGTCGTATTACTGTTTTGTAGAGTGAGAGTTTGGTTTTTCTGTGCACCAATCTTGAGTGCAGTATATGTTTTTGGGCATAAAAGGCTCTATTAGCCAGTAGTATTCGTGGAGTTATCTCTTCCTTTTCTTCGTTTCTTTTTGTAATTGTTCTGTTTTATCGACTACTTCTAGATTGTGTTCGTCGATAGTTATATTTCTTCCCTTTCTAAATCTTCCAGCTCTGGATTGTTGCATCACCTTTGTTTTCTCCTCGTTGATGCTCAGGCCTATGTCCTTTGCCGCCTCTTTTAGTTCGACATAAACTTCTTTTGCTGCCAAAAAGGACCTTCCCACGATCTTCACGTCTTGTTTTGTCTTATTGAACGATGCTTCCTGGTCAATAGCACCTTCAGAAGTTTCGTTATCATGATCGGAAGCACAGGTGAAAAATGACTGCACTTTTACTTTAAAAAAATCCTGTGGCGAAGCATGCTGGAACCTAAACTCAATTTCAGTCCATCGCATCAGAATATGCAAATTTGCGTCATTCACTAAGCCATTGGAAAATGTAGATCGAGCAGTGGTGCAACAACTAGAAATGAGTAGGGGGGGGGGTCCAGCAAAAATTTAGATCTCAAGCGAGTTTTCTCTCTCTGGTAGAAAGCTCAGAGCCCTGAAAAAGAGAAAAAAACTGGTGTGCGTAGGACCACACGATGGAAGTGAAAACTTCTATGGCCATTCTGTATTTCCAATTCAATATTAATATTACAGGAGGATAATGGTCAATAAATTTTGTCTATGAATGTTCCACCACGGATTTGAAATATTTTTTTGGTGGACTTGGAAACAATTTTTACTAGACAAGTCGTTCTTATTTAATTATACAGTCATTATACAGGTTTTTATGCATTTTACTTTTTACAAAATTTTGGTGAAGTGATTTGTTATGCATACCATATTGCCAGCGCATTTTGAATTGTATAATATTTACAAGAAATTCATTATTTCCGACCTTAAACACCTCCAAATAGGGATTTTCGGTGAAATCGAATCGTAATTGAAAAAATCATACCGCCATATTGGCGCCGCCATTTTGAATTTTAATATTTTGACCACGGATTCGCCATTTGTGATCTTAAAAACCCCCCGATACTGATTTTCAATGGATTCAGAACACATTTGCAAAATTCATCCGCCATATTAGCAGCGCCATTTTGAATTTTCAAATTTTGACCATAGAATCGTCATTTGTAGCCTTGAAAACCCCTCGATACCGATTTTGAATGGATTCAGAATACATTTGCAAAATTCATCCGCCATATTGGCGCCGCCATTTTGTATTTTCAAATTTTGAGCACAGAATCGTCATTTTTGGCCCTAAAACCCCCCGATACCGATTTTCAATTGATTTAGAACGCATTTGCCAAAATAATCCGCCATATTGGCGCCGCCATTTTGAATTTTAATATTTTGATCACGGATTCGCCATTTGTGACCTTAAAAACCCCCCGATACTGATTTTCAATGGATTCAGAACACATTTGCAAAATTTATCCGCCATATTAGCAGCACCATTTTGAATTTTCAAATTTTGACCATAGAATCGTCATTTGTGGCCTTAAAAACCCCCCGATACCGATTTTGAATGGATTCAGAACACATTTGCAAAATTCATCCGCCATATTGGCGCCGCCACTTTTAACTTTCAAATTTTGAGCACAGATTCGTCGTTCGTGTTCATAAAAACCCTCGATACCGATCGATTTTCAATGGAATTGGAACACAACTGCAAAATTCGTCCGCCATCTTGGAACCGCCATCTTGATTTTTTTTACAAAATTGTCAGATTGCATTGCCACGTGAACTCAATGAGTGTGCAAAGTTTCCTAAGAATCGGTTTAGTAGAAGTAGTTGAAAAAGGTGTCGCAAGATTTGAACCAAAGAAACAAACAAACAAACAAATATCCGAGGTGAAGCTAAATAAAACCATTAAAAAATACATAATAATCCATAATACATAATCAAACATAAGAATATATAATACATAGTAATATAGTATAATGATACATAACACTTAATATAAACTGAAACTTTATGTACCGGCACAATGGAGCTCCTTGCTGGTGACAGCAAGGCTACTGCCATCATGCTTGGATAGACATAAAAATTTTGAAAGACAATCATCCTCCCTAGTTCCGAAATAGTGATAGGGGGTGATAAGCCGGTCACACGGTATACGCTAGCTCGACGGTAGGGGTCGTGGGGGGTGTGACCGGACCGCTACATATATGATTCACCACTTACCTATTAGTCAAAAGGGAGCTTTCTTCATACCGTTCTTGTCCTAGGTTAGCCAAAGGTATTCATCGCTGGAAGTTCCCAACGACCTCGTGGACCTGTAAATGTTCAACGCGACTTCGAGAAAACCATCCTGGATAAATTACCCCCTTAGGCTGTCATGCCTAGGAATACTCGTGGAGTTAAAGAATTGTTAACAAATGTATTGTATATTAATTTACAGCACAATATAATAAAATTTAAGTAACACCAGAATAAAGAGTTGAATTAATTATGATATAAGTGTAAATCAAAAGTAAACTTACAATACAGGTAATGTGGATGCAACCACCTATTACCACAAAACAACAACTTCCATACAATAACGGAAAGGAAAAAAACAAATCGTCGCTCTGGTACCAGTCGATGATTCCTGATTTTTTTACAACGCACAAACTCTCAAGATAATGCTTAAGTGAAAACAAATTAATTAAGTCAATATTATTATTAATAATGGTGTGTAACATACGTAGAAGTGTCAATTTTAAATGGATAATATAATTTGTTGTGATAAATAATTAATATGTACTGAGTAAATATCTGGTGTGGAATATTAATATGATTAACAGTTGGAATGTAAATTGGGAGATTACCAAAACTAGGATACAATACTAAAACAAAAACGAACTTACTCCTATTTTCCACAACTGATAACCTGCGTCTAGCTTACAAAAACTTCCGTGGTCCGTCAAGGAGGGAACGCCCGTTGAGTGTCCTTCCGCGTCTTGTTAGGTGGTTGGCCCTCGGGTGAAAAGATAACGATAAAAACACAACGATATGGTTGTGATTTTCTGGTATTTGACGATAGATAACCTAATACATGCAGAGAGGTTCTCTTGATTAGGTGGTATCAAAAAAAATGGTTGCTCCTAAAAGTGCATCTGTTACACCATTAATATCAGAGGTCGGCTTTCCTCCTATCCTTAAACACTCCTTGGGATTAGCGTTTTGCGGCTTCTTTGAGTTTGACAATTTCAAAACTACTATTTTGAATAAAGAAACAACGTTTCCGATTCTTCAATCGGAATAACAGCACTAAAATTCTGAAATCTTTGGCTAAATAAAAAAGTAAAATTCGGAAAATCTTTGGTTATTAACGATTCCTTGGACACTGCTAATCTATAGAGATATGTTCGTGCCTTGGCACTAAAACGACAATCAAACGTATCAGGAAGTTGAATTGTTTTTATAACTCGTATAGCAAGCCCTCGTCTAGCAAGTTCTCTGATTACAATTCGGGTTATACCGGTTGATGAATACCACGTTCCACTAGGTCTTCCTAAATCAACATGTACAGATGAATCTAGAGCGTGCACACCGGAATCTGTTCTGCTGGATAATTGCACTTCTATAGGATTAACTGGGTTTTTCTTTCCTAAAGCGGTTTCAAGACATCCTGGAACAGTTCTACTATCGGGTTTTAACTCCTGAGCCTTAATTATAGTTTTCTGAAAAAAACATCCCTCAAATTCATGACAGACGTATCCAAAAACTATCTCTTCTTTCCATTTTTTTCCCAGAACCAAAACTATTTTTCTTCGACTACTTGAATTTAAAAAAAGTTTTCCCCAAATTTTTTTTGTGAAGTAATTTTATTCATGAAGCCTGAAATTTCCGATAGATGGGGGACCATCAAAAGGGGGAAACTTTCAGTAAATAACCGACCGTTACATCCCAAAGGCAAATTTTTTCTCACATGGTACGGTAGCGTGATGGTACGGTAGCGCGACGCGAGTTTTTAGTTTTCCCCCTGACCAAAAAGTGCCCAACGTGCCTATAGAAGTTTTCACTTCAAAAATGATTTGTCCTCTAAATGAATGCGCACATTAGTAATGGACTCCATCTCTATAGTCGTGGGAGTCCCGGACCAATGGCAAAGAACAATATAATTGAATTTTCCAAATGATATTGAAGGAAAACAGATTGGAGACTTGCTTTACTGACTATAACTCCACCAAAACCAAGTACTGCATTATTTCCAATATTCCAAAAAGTGAAACACCTGTCCACCCGTGTTAGTAAATCGTGTTGGCCGACCCATCTCTTAACATCTTATGCCTGCACTACACATCGAAAGATACATCTGGGAGATGATCCACAGATGCATCCGGGAATAAATCCGCGAGACGTCCACACGTCCGCGTATCAATCAGTCTGTGTTGATCATCGGAAGACGCAAGACATCAAGTACTTATTTTTGGGGTTCCACAAGCAGTTCTCACCTTGGTATAATTCTATAAACTTGAAAGTTTCCTCGGTGCTCATTGTCATTGTAGCCATTTTCAAAACAATACACTTCAAAACAATACACCGACGCGTCCACCTGCATTCAAAATGCGCACAACACTGATGCGTCGGCAGATGTGTGGACACAAGCCTTGCGTTCGCTCTGACGTCTGGCTCAAAATCCGTCAAGAATGGATTCAGGACAGACATATCTCCGGATGTTAAATATTGTCCGGAGACGAGCAAAAACACCCTCTACACATCGGCGGATGTATCCAGGGCTGAGGCATCTTCCGATGTGTAGTGCAGGCATTAGGCGTAACATTAGCCAAAGACTTGCGATGGAATGACCAGATATACAAAATCGCCAAACCAGCATCCCAGTGCTTGGGATTTCTTAAGACGTCCAAATTCCTCCTCCAGCGATCGGCCCGCGTTGTAATATACAAATCCTAAATTCGGCCTCTTCTTGAATACAACTCTCTCATTCGGGGCCGCGGTTCGAAAACCACCTTGGCGTGGTTAGATAAAATACAAAACCGGGCCCTCAAAGTTATCGGTAACGACGCTGCTTGCTCCCCATCGACTCCTTGAGCTACCGTAGGAATGTAGCAGCACTAACAAAATTATATCGTTACTATCATAGCGACTGTTCCCCCGAAATAAACGGTCTCCTGCCTCCACGGCAATCTTATACCCGCAACACTAGATTATCCCACTCGCCTTATTCTCTCCACCCGCAACTCCCCTTTCTCGCACTCTACAAACTATTAATTCGTTTCTAAATAGAACAACTCGACTGTGGAACATCCTCTCGCTGTCAGTATTTCCGAGCTCCTACAACATCCAAGATTTCGCAGGGTTCATCGCCACTTTATACAACACCCTCCCGAACCCTCATAACCCTTAGCCTATTCCCGCCGCAATAAGTTTACGGCTAGACATTGACTAGACTAAACTAGACGGACTGGTAGTACAAAGGGTGACTCCAGGGGCCGTATTTGGTTTCTCGAGTCGATGGATCGACTCGACAAAAAAAGCTTCTCGATTTTCTCCAAGTTTCATATTTGACATCAAGACAAAATCGACAGATAAGTGCTGCCATATAAAACCATCAAATTGTGTCATATTACTCCAAGTGCACCCAACCACGTATATTTAATTAAAAAAGAAATTGTTAAAAGTTTATTGTATGCATAAATTTAGCCTTTTAATAAACGTCAAACGTCTTTATCGAGTTTGTCGATATCGTGTCGCCAAATGCCAATTTTTAATTATCGTCAGAAGTCGATATCGACTCGAGAAACCAAATACGGCCCCAGAACTTAAAACTGCTACATCAAAAAAAATATATACATTGGGGTTCAAAGATTCTACACGTATTTTACAACATTTACGTCTTATAGTCATATCCATCCATCCATTTAATAGCGCTACAGCCCAAAATGAGTGGTCTCCTCTAAAGCATTTCTCCAAGTTTGACAGTCCCATGCTAGCATGTCTCCAATTCCGGATTTTGAGCATTACCTCTGCGTCAGCCGCCACAGATTCTATCCAGCAACTTCTGGGCTTGGCTACTGGCCTATTTCCCGAAATTTCTGCTACCTAATATAAGAGGGGTCCGGACCGCCAAAGATGACGGGAGGTCCGGACACCCTGGACCCCACCCCCCCCCCCCCCCCAGTTGTTGCGCCCCTGAGATCGAGTATTTTGTATAAGAGAACTCTTGTATGACTAAGTGTCTGGATAACAAGTCCAACAAAAGAGGAAAGCTTAACAATTATTATTATCAACGAATTTTGAAAAATGCAGCCATGGAGTTTACATAGAATACTTATTAGTGTAGATGTTACGGTCCTGTTTCTGTTTACTCACCAGATAATTAATTTTATACTCACTTTTTGGGAAGGGATCAATTTTCCGCCATGCTGGAAGGACATGCATCGTTATATGAAATAACTTCTAAGTAACTTCTCGTCTGTGTTTGTGCTGCTGAATAAATATAATATATGACATTCTTTGTTCAAAATTCCCTAAACTGTCACATAATATTTTGTGTTGTTAATTAAATAATGTTCTGCTTACCACTCAATTCTGCTGTTGCCATTCATTTGAAAATGTTATTTATGATGAACGTTGTGTCCGGAGCTTATTAAATTCTGAACCAATGGCTGCAAGTAAGTATTTGAAAACGAGCCGAGGACGATAACAAATGGCGGTGATACTTTTACTTTATGACAGACATTTAAGTGCAGTTGCAGACGTTAAGTCCCATTAATTCCAAAGACAAAGGAGCGAAATTCACTTCAATTTTTACCTAGAAACGAAACGTTAAATAAGCATAAATCTTTGCCGTAGCTGCGAGCAACAGACGCAAAGGTATAAATTAATTGAGAAATTTTCCATCGGGCAGCTTTTAACATTCACCAAGGACCAACTTCAAAGGAAAATTAAATTTGTAAGTTGTTAACAGAATGTGCAATGAGAATGAACTAACGGCCCCGATCTCCTAAACTACCACCCATCCACAGAACCGACAGTGTTCAACGGGTAGTTATCGTGGGTGTCGATGCTCAACCGGGAGAGCACTGCAACAAGTGCTCATCACTTTCGTAATCCTGTGATTATGGAAATTTTCGAGTTGTTAATTATCGTCCAATGGCGAAATTGAACTGGGAACGATTCCCGGGACTAATCGAAAGTGCACTTCTATGGGTTTGCTGCAGTTTGCGAGATATCTTTCGACCGCAGTCCTGTGATTTGTTATGCCAGGCTCCGGAGATGGGACATGCACCCCCCCTCACGAAAAGGATGTGTTCAACGGGCGCGGGGGGAATCATTGATTTATAGTTTTTACCACCAGGAATGATTAATTAAGTGGCAGCATCAAATCCTCCCAAATGGATTATTTCGGGATTTACGTTTATTACCGCTTGGGCAACACTGGAGGAGGGTGCGGATTTTGAGTTTGTTTCATGGGCAACCAGAATCTTGCTTTTGATATTATTTGCGGCTGCTAGCAAAGCAAATATGATTTTCATAGAACGATTCAAGTCAAACGTAATTTAACTCGGATTTGCAGAAAAGCTTCAACAGGTTTCAAAATCGATACTTCTGATGGTGTTCTTCAATTATTATTGAATAGTATGATTCTAAGCCATTTAATATGAGGTGAGCTCTATTTAATTTTGAACATGTTCGAAGGGTGGGTAACCAGTATAGAAAATTAGTATTGAAGCAGTTAAATAAAGGCTTTAATTGTTATTACCTTTGCAACAGCCGTGCAGTTGAAAAGGTGTTCATCATTAAAATAATCCCTTTATTTAATTATTAACTCTCCAGTTTATAGGGAAGTTATTATAATTGGTTCAAAAATCAAAATCGTAGTTTTCAGCATGCCTCCTCCTTTCCCGAGTACACCAACCAGTCAATGGACGGGGTTTTCTTCTGGACTAGTAAGGTATATAGGTGTCTATGCAGGGTGTTTGACAGATCAGCCGTCAAAATTTTGTGGTGGGTTGGGGGGAGGGCCATTTGCTTGTTTGCACCGGTAGCCGCTATGTCTTAAGGGTCACGGTAGCTGAGAATTGATTTTTTTGGTTTTTTTTACAAAATTACTCAAAATTTAACCTTAAAATCGTCATAACTTTTTTATTTGTAGTTGTAATAGCACGAAATCACTTTTTTTATATTCTTCAATATATTATTACTCTAAATCAATCAATACTTGATCCAACTGATATTAAGAAAAAAAGTTATGACATTTCAAATTCATAAAAAGGTTTAAATGTTATGAAATGTGTCAAATTCTAAATTCATTTTAAAAAGAACTACGAGCTATTTTGAATTTAGCTTTATTTTAGAAACTTCCTCAGTTTATCTCAGACGCGGATCTAGAATTTTGTTTTGGGGGGTCACGGAATTAAAAGTGGCGGAATAAATTTCTACTCCTAAAAAACAAAAACAAAATTAACAAAACGAACAAAACTAACCGAATTTTCTGGGGGATTAAAGGGTCTTTTCGGTTACAAATTTTCAAAAATCGAAAAAAATTTTTTTACGGATTTTACTAATAGTGGAGTCAGATAAGCTCAAATAAGATCAAATTTTAGTGAAAAAAGAATTGTTTCCAGTCTCAAATTTTTTTTCAATATGTTAGTTACATCGAATACTATACCAAATGGACTTTTTCTCTTGCAAACGCTACGTAAATTATGGGCCGTTGTTTAAAAAATTTATCATTTTGGTCGTTCTTTCTAAATATAGATGAGAATTTATCGGTATGAGTGTAGGTCCAAAGAAAGCGACAAAAATTGAGGCTGTTCATTATAACATTACCTATCAGCGGTTACAAAATGAAATTTTAATCTGCACACATAACCTCAAAGGAAATTGAAAACTGAAGAAACTGCTAAATTTTGGTTTTTGGTTACAACTTTGGAAGTTTTAAGTAAAAATTGATGAAATTTTCAGAAATTTTACTTGATAATGTGGACAATAACTCGTAATGATTTTAAGTCAAAATATCGACCACAAGTCTGTAATGTGGTCCGTTGGGTTGGTGGCCCGAAGAAGCCAACCACAGACCCTCACACAATAAACTAAAAATTTATGCAACAGCAAAGCCAAAATCAGACAGAACGTATACTAGGCGGTACCTAGGGCCTCCAGAGTAGGGCTGCTCGTCGGGGGATCGGGGTTTGGGGGAAGACCTTGAAGGTACCACCTACTTACATGCATCACCACTTACCTTCACGGGAGCACCTCGATCAGGGCGGGCGCGGAGTACGTCTTCACCTTATGAGGGCATCTACTCCAAAATCGTACGGAGGGAGATCCATCCCCGCTGCTATGCCATGTTCGGGCCCTTAGCCCATTATCCTAAAAAAATTACTTAGCCGACAACAAAAAAACAAAAACGGAATTGGTAAATCTAACGTACTTCTTTAATTAATAAATTATGTCTCACAACGAAATGTCTCGAATACTAGAACACCACAAAAAAAAACTTACGACTAGGGTATACTACTGCATACCTGACTCAAATAGTGGGTGCTAGATACAAATACGTGAACGTTTATCTATTCTTTTTCTTATATTTTTATTAATTTATTATGTTTCGTTTTTTTAAAGATGCCTCACCCAACTTATATCAAGAAAACCGCCCTGGTACCAGACCGCTTAACTCGGAGGCAATTGTACACACAATTACAGCCACCCATTACCTGGTTGTCAGTAACAAACCAAATAACGTATAAAACTTATCAATTTTAACTTATAGGTATAACAATTGACAAAACCGTAAAAACATCAACAGTTGCGATTGGACATGAAATCTATAATTACAACAACCTAACTATTACCACTGAGAAAAACAACTCGCGATGTACTGCGTGGACACCAAGCAACATAAACAACTTTAACACCAAAACAACAATATCAATAAGTGTTAGGACGAACGATAATTAGTGAGAATGAAGTCCACGATTATACATAAGAATGAAATATTATAAATGCAAGTAAATATGTTGTACAAAATTAAATATGTTAAATAAAAGTAAAAATTTGAATAAAATTAAACATGTGAAGTAAAATTAAATATTTTGAATAAAAGTAAATATTTTGAAAAAAAAATTTAAATAATGGAAATAAATTAGATACTATGCATAAAAGTAGGTAATATAATTAACAAAATCAACAATATGGTAAATATATTTTAAGTATATTTGTGTGTTAAAACAATATAATCAGAATGGTAAATATATGTAATTGAATATTTAGACAATTGTTCCGCTGCCGGGATGGTGTTCGGTTCAAAGTCTATGCGGTTAATTAGAAGCCGATTGTCCGTATTTAACACACATGTGGCTACCTATTATATTTGGGAAAACTTTTTCCGTTTATTGGAAAAGCTAATATAAAGCACAGTTCCTTTTTCCACCACTGACTATCCTACAAGCTTAATGACCTAAGCTTTTCACAGGACGCTTACGAAAATTCCGCAGGTAGTAGTTCGCCCTACGAACTTGACTCAATCTTGTAATTATGTTCTGGATGTAACCAAAAAAAATGGTGCAACAAAACCCTTGAAACGTCACAATAAAAGTCTTTAGTAAGCACAGAAGTAGTGTAAGTTCCACACGAAGTCACCACGTTGACCTTTGTTTATTCAACAATTCTTAAATCGGAAACATCACTAGTACAATCGCATCCATGTATACTGATGTTGAAAATGTAGTACATATACAGCATTCCCAAATTTTTGTGAAAGATATTTTAAATACTGAATATACTTATCCTTGGTTATTTCGGTAATATCAGAATAATCATAATATTCTGAATAACTAAACCTGTTGAATCGTCCCGTTCTTGTTTGATCTTCGGTGTCTGTCTGATCTTCGGTCTCCTCAAAATTCTTCCAGTCCGCAAATACGGTTGAAAATTCTTCTTTTCTGCCTCAAAGGTCTATGATTTTGGTGTCTTCTTTTTCCCATAAATTAACCGAGATGACTTCGTTCTTATTTCCATTCGAATTGACGTTTTCAGTATTTATAAAAACTTGCCTTCAAACTTGCAAAAAAAACTCAATCCACTTCCTCATGAACAATTCCAGACCAGACTGACAAAAAATTTTTTCCCATTTTCCTTGTTTTTTTTCCTTTTTCCGCCTACTCATAAAATTACTCTAAAAAATCCTACTCAAATTTTATAGTGGCTAATGACAGGTGAATATGGAATCAGGGCATAGGACGGCCGTTACAAGTCTCAAAAATTAACCTCAAATCTGAAAATTGATTGGCCAAGAACTTTTGTGCATTGCATCGTATGAGATTCCTTTTTAATTTAAGCGTAGGTTTTTCATGCACTTTATGATGGTGAACAAGAAAAAATGTTTAAACTTGAAAAAAGTGGAAAAAATCGAATCGAAAATCATGAATTTTTGTATTTTTTCGTCAAATTTCTTCAAAACTTTTGAAATTTGACGAATCAAACGAAATTTAGTTTTATCAAAAAAAGTGGAATTTTTGAAGAAAATTGACGAAAAATTACACGGTACATTTTTAGCAAATTCACCGTGTCTAGAAACACCGTATTTTTGCCCTTGCAGCTCGTTCATTTTTGCCCTTGCGGTAACGCTCGATTTACATATGGAGACACTAATCAATCCTATCTCTCTCTATCCTTCAAGCTAAGCTTACTACTAGACATTGCACTATGACGTGTGCGACATGACATGACGGACCAGTAGTACAAATGGCCTGATCATGGTTGGCGCTTGAAGTGAGAAATAGCGCGGCGACTGTAAAACGGAATCATAGTTTTCGAAAAAACTGACATTTGTCAGTTGGCTTTTGAAGAGACAAAGCTGCGTTTTTCACGACTATCAAGTGACTAGATTGAATAAATATTTTTTAAATAGATTGAATAAATAATGTAATTTTATAAATTTTTTAATTATCAGAAATGTCTAAAATCTTTCAAGCGACAACAATGATAAGGTTTCGTCGAAAACTGTCATGTCGCTGCATTCCCCAATTATGGTACGAAAAATGAGAACGATAAACGGCGCTGTCATTTTTTCAACTCGCCCGCCAACCATGATAAGGCCAAAAGGGTGACACCTGAGCTTACACTATCAGATAAAAAAAGGGTCGTTTTTCTAATTTGCAAAAAAGTTCGGTCGGTTTTGGTCGTTTGGTTATTTTTTGTTTTTGTTTTTTTAGTTGGGTCAATTTTGTTTTTTAAACAGCGAGTTCTTTTGGGGGGGTCATGACCCCCGTGACCCCCCTTAAATCCGCGCCTGGTTTATCCCCTTTCCAACGGTGTGCTACATGATCCAGAAATTGTTAATAATGTGGTCAAAATACGAGGTACTAGTTTGGTAGAGCCAAGTTTAAGAAAATACTTTTTTTATGTTATTATGTTTTTATTTTTTTTTTTATAAAATTTGTTCAAATTAACCGCCTAAACACATTATGCAGGCACAACACCTTGTTACTTCCGTTGTAGTAGTTTCAAGCCGCATTTCTTGTTTAATTTTTTAAATGCGGTGTTAATTCTTTCCATTAAAATTTCTTTTCCATTAAAAATTCTTGTGCACGTCCTCACATGTAGAAATCCAGGGGCGTCAGGTCTGGGGACCGTGCGAGAATATAACAAAATTGATTTCGCGCTATTACAACTACAAACAAAAAATTTATGACGATTTTAAAGTTAAATTTTGAGTAATTTTGTAAAAAAAACCAAAATAATCACTTCTCAGCTACCGTGACCCTTAGGACTCCAAAAAAATTTGACGGTTCATCTGCCAAACACCCTGTATATAAGTATACTATATGACCAGAATATATCTTTTGCAGATATTAGTCAGGTTAGTTTTATTTTATTTTATTTTATACTAGTTGGAACCCGTTGCGCCTCGCTGCACCTCTCCAAGCGAAATAAAGGAAGTAGTAAAACAGGTTCGAACAACTAAGAAGTTAAGAAGTTCTATCCACGTAAGCCGCAAGTGACTCAGATGGAATATTCAGTTGTGACAAATCAGCTTTGCCATTGGAACAGCACATTCCAGCTGCTTTTTGACATTATTGCCACAATTTACCAAACATAACATTGGGGTGCATGGGCTGTAATCGTGGTTTTTTCATTTTCAAAGTAAATGCTCTGGCTCGTTTCTCTTGTAAGCGTGCGTCGCTCTGTTCATTTGTCTCAGCCGCTCTAATTTCTGCCATTTGTCTCACCTGTCCCCTTGATGTACCAATTCTGAACCGATTGCTTAGAGCTTCAGGGTACACTATGTTAGTACAGTACAGATGTAATATTGATGCGACAAAAATTCTTGGAAGGATGATTTTTCATAAATCGTTAATGGAGCATAAAAGAAGCTTAACTTTAAATTTGAGGGAAATTTCGAGTGGACGTTTTTTGGAAAACTCAAAAAGTTTTTGAAAAGCGTTTTTTTCTGAATCTACGCATATTAGAGAAAAGTTGTTTAAACAAAAAATGTAGAGGACATTGTTACCTACAATTTGTTTCATAGAAGTCAGGCTGTACAGCTTCAAATACAGAAGCTAGGTGGCGCCAAAGTTTCCAAAAAAGTGTTTTTTCGGTTTTTGTCCCAGGAAAAAAGGTTTTTTTACAAAAGTGTAAATCAGTAAATTGTTCCTCTTAAAAATGTCTACAACATTTATTTAAACTTTTTTTCCCTCCGACTTACCGTTCCAAAGTTATAGCGTGCTGAAATGTGAGAATTGTGCTCTGAAGACGGCACACAAGTTAATTTGAGTACAATCTTTTTACAAACAAAACACACACTCATTTTACAAGAGCAAAGTTTTGACGCTTACTCTCTTGAAAACTCGCATATAGGGTTCGAACTATCTAGCTAGTATCGATACCAAGTACTAATAACAGAATCAAACCGTGGTATCGATACCTATAAAGTATCGGGCTGGAAGTATCGATACTACTCAGTATCGAGTACTTTTTAAAATACATATATTTAAACAAAAAAATTATTTAGAACAAAAGCTCGAGGATATGAAGACGTTGTTGACAAAAATTTACGTAAATAATATAACCCAACGGTATGAAGACTCCGTCGACAAAAAAACAGCACAGACACATATGAACAAAGGCATGACTAAGGACCGTTTTCATTTTCAGCCCAAGATATTGAGCATGTTCATATGTTTGGTAAAACAGCATACAAACTTCTGTGTGATAGAGGAGCTCCATTTTGGGTTCCCACAATGCGTTTGCGATGTAAATGCTCCTTCAAAAACAGCTACTGGTTAAAGCTACATTCAGAAATAAACGTAACTTGTATGTAGCGACATCTCTGAAGATTGAAGAATATTCCGATTTTTGCGGTTCATCAGTAGTACATACAGTGGCTGTCAAAATTATTGGCACACCCCAGAAATTTTACAGCTGAGGAAGATATTACAAGACTAAACTATCTTACCAAATTTTATTGATTAAAATTTCATTATTTAAATTATAAATAATAAATTTAAAAAAAAATAATTTAAATTCATTTAATAATATTGATTTAACAGAAAAAAGAAATTCATCAGTTTCAAACTTCTTGCGTGTGCCCACTGTATGTGTGTTGACAAAGTACTCGATACTTTTAATGAGTAGTACTTGACGATACCATGATCTTGGTATCGAGTGCTCAGTATCGGTTTTCAAGACGACAGTATCGATACCTGCTCAGTATCGAGAGTATCGTTCGAACCCTACTCGCATAGCAACTGAAAAATGGACGCTTCTTAGCAACAATAGCACGGTTAACTACGCAGCGTAGCATTTACTGCCTATAACTTTGGAACGGTAAGTCGGAGGGAAAAAAAGTTTAAATAAATGTTGTAGACATTTTTAAGAGGAACAATTTACTGATTTACACTTTTGTAAAAAAACCATTTTTTCTGGGACAAAAACCGAAAAAACACTTTTTTGGAAACTTTGGCGCCACCTAGCTTCTGTATTTAAAGTTGTACAGCCTGACCTCTATGAAACAAATTGTAGGTAACAATGTCCTCTACATTTTTTGTTTGAACAACTTTTCTCTAAAATGCGTAGATTCAGAGAAAAACGCTTTTCAAAATTTTTTTGAGTTTTCCAAAAAATGTCCACTCGAAATTTCCCTCAAATTTAGAATTAAGCTTCTTTTATGCTCCATTAACGATTTATGAAAAATCATCCTTCCAAGAATTTTTGGGCGCATACCCCGATTTTCCAGTCCAGCTGTACTGTACTATGTTCAATGTTTTTCAATTTGTAGCTAGAATGTCAAGATTTTCCAATTTTCCAACTCTTGACCCAACCTACATACAGCTAACCGGGAAATGACACTTAGCCGCACAATTTTGAATTTATAAGTTTTGATCATAAATTCGTTATTTGCTAACTTAACTCCCTTATACCGATTTTTATTAGAATCGGAATACAATTGGCATACTCGTACGCCATATTTGTGTGGCCATTTTGAATTTAAGTTTTGATCATAAATTCGATATTTGCTACCTTAAAAAACCCCCAGATACCGATTTTCATTGGAATCGGAACACAATTTGCAAATTCGTCGGCCATATTTTCGCGGCCATTTTGAATTTATAAGTTCTGACCAAAAATTCGTTATTTACCACCTTAAAAACCTACTTACGGAATCGGAACAAAATTAACAAAATTCGTCCGCCATATTGGCGCGGCCATTTTATATTTATAAGTGGTGATCATAAATTCGTTATTTGCTACCTCAAAAAACCCTAGATACGGATTTTCATTGGAATCGGAACACAATTTTCAAATTCGTCAGCCATATCGGCGCAGCCATTTTGAATATGTAAGTTTTGACGACAAATTCGTTATTTGCGAGCTTAAAAACCTCTAGATACCTAGTTTTATCGGAATCGGAATAAAATTTGTCAAATCCAACCATATTTCTGCCATTTGAATTTCGGTCATATTTCCGCGACCATTTTGAATATCGAAACCCTACGGACCTTCATGCACAAATTCAAAGCTCTGCGATGATTTTCAACGAAGCTCTCCATTACAGCGCCACCTAGAAGTGGCTTTAGAAAGTAATAGAATAGCCTATGTTCTTTGCTTTAATGTAAATAGAACATGGTTAAAATTTCATTAAGATCGGTTGACCGGTGTAGGAGCCTATTGTGTACAGGCAGACAAACATTCAGTTTTATATATTAGATTTCACCTTCATTCGCGAACGAATTAGGTGAAAGTGTCGCGTACTTTACCGGCTAACGACTCGGTCCAATGTGACCATTAAAAACTACTCATTGCCATATATAGTACCTCTTGCCACCATAACCTTATGTATTGGCTTGGTGGGCTTTGAAGGGTGTGCTGTGATGCTGAGAAATGAGTCAGTTAAATCCAGGTCGTCCACTGAAAAGGGCGTAGAAAAGCGCAAGTTTTATTGAAGAACAGACAGTGCGTCGTTTTAGATCCATTAAACTCAACTCGATACTGCCGGCCCCGATCATTAATAAGTTCGATATCCAAGTTTCAGGACTGATACACAACACATTCTTACATTATATAAGATGTAGGTTTAATGTAATATCGAAGATATAGGTTAAATGACAAGCTGTGAAGTGGGTTGGAAGGAACTGAGAGCAAATCATTTACAAAGCTTAGGAAAGAAGCAGATAATAGAATTGTCTCCTAAGGTATAGATTCGACACCTTCCAATACTAACTTGATTGAACGGCCAGCAAAGAAACTTTATCACTGTTCGTAGAACTATGTCGATACCAATAGCTTAGAGGTTAGGCAGGGCAGGGTTTTGGTAAATTCAATCTAATTACAGATTAAAACGCTAGAAACAGTTCTATTACTCATCAACAATGCATATTTTCAAATTCGTCCCACTAGTCCCGCATTTAATTTGTGTGAAAATAGTATATTGTGCTACAGTAAGGGCGCAAACAGAATGCGACGGAAAAGGACTACGGAGACCGAAAAACTTTAATACATATGAACGAACGTTGTGTTTATATGTTACATGCAATGTTTTTCCGTCTAGGTAGTACGTTCTCTTTGCGTTTTCAGCTTCCCATCAGGAAAAGGGAGCATCCCACCCAAATGAATTGTGGTGACCGCGTACAAACTTAATTACTAAGTTTACGCAAAGTCACACAACATATTCCGAAATGGTAAACACGATCAATAACGATCGTGTCGGAACATTTTATCGATCACCGAACTCAAAGTTCAGTGATCTAGCCGCTTTCCGTTCCGTCCCTATCGTCCCTATAGAGATAGCCAATTTCCGGCATCCCTGCAACACTCTCGTCCGAGGGTTCCTCGAGTGACACTCAGTCCACGCGATAATCTAAATCTAAATTTTATATAATAATCAATACTTAATTTAAGACATGTGTATACATATAAACAGCCGTGCAATAAAACCACCAAATAAACAAGTAGTGCATTTTATTTGAAACATTATAATAAAATACCACAGAATAAAGGAGGCCTCCCTTAGGAGTTAGGGAGACCTTCCTCTACGCACCTTTTATTGTCCCTTTCCCATAAACATGTCCGGAGAAGGGAGTACTCCATTTGTACTCTCCTGGAGAGTTAAAGTGGAGATTTTTCTCTATTTGTACTCTCTTCGATTACTCTTCGTTTGAAATTATGGTTTCCAAAGAGGCAGGAGGAGGAAATGGAGCGATATCTCCTTAAGGGAGATATATGGGAGATTAAAATAAGGAAATAACAAATAAAAGAAATAGTAATTCAACATAAATTATACTCATAAAACTTAATTTTTCGTAATCTCAGTGGACTTAACTTAGACTTTTCACTTCAACGTACAAAACTAAAATGGCGACTTTACTTGCCAAGCTTACTTAATCACTAACTCTTAAATGCATTTTGTTTATAAATGTATAATCTCCCATATACCTACCTTAAGGAGATCTTGCCCCGTTTCCTATTGGGAATTCCTTAAAACATCTTATTTAGTTCGCCAGAGATTTGCTTATAAAATTCTAATCTCCCATATATATACGTCCCTCGAGGAGATCTCGCTCCATTTACTACTGGCCTTAAAGAGAGCGATTAGACTGTGGCCCGAAGTCCGATTCTCGCACTGACATATAGATATGGACTGCTAAATAAGCAAAATCCCATACAAAAAAGTGGCACCAAAAACTATCGTTGTCGCGTTCCCCCTTCAAAATCCTATGAACTTTAATCGGTTTTAAAATAAAAAACAGTTCAGTGCATGTCAGCGATATAAACATAATTAGAAAAAACTAGACAGCTATAGAGTTTTTTCTTCTTTCTCTATTTTCTTTATTTTTAAAAGTTCGTTAAACAGAGGGAAAAAACCCTCACATATTTAAAAAAAATACATTTATTTAACGAAAAAACTGCTACTAAATAAAAAATAATGATGGAAAATTATTTCTATCAATTATAACATATATCTTATTACTTATTCTCCTCTAAAATCGAAAAAAAAATTGTTGTTTACATAGAAAAGGTCTTCTTCTTCTGGAGAAAAATGGTGCCATTGAAAGTTGTCAATTAGCAGTCCATATCTATATGTCAGTGGATTCTCGTCAAACAGTCGAACGAATGTTAGATCAAAAAAGTGTTAGTCGCATTCTCGATTGTAGTGAACCGAGTCGATTGCAGTCGACGACAGTTCACGATTGCATTTAGATGGTCTAATGCGTGTGTTGTGTTTATTTAATTTTTTAAACACCAACAACTTTCTTAAAACAACATAGCCATTAAATTTCCTTCGAAAAATTCATCAAAATTACTGAAAATTCTGAGTTACAATGGCGGTATTTTTTGTTCGATTCGACTGCGTTACGGACTACCAATCTTATCTACGGAATTATCTACTGCACAAAAATGCCAGCAAGTATTTAATAAGGCTGATGGTAATTTTTTCAAATGTACACACACAATTGACACAATGTACTTTTTTTTCTCCTTTAATAACCAATGTCCTTTATTTGCACAAAAAAAAGGTGGCAACCCTAACTGGCATTGCTAAAATAGTTTGTTTTCGGTTTTTTAGTATAGAAGAACGAGTCGTTTGCTTGGTCTTATGCTCAATCCCAGTAGGAAATTTGGAACACATTACCGACAGAATCGGTTCTGTAATCCATTGACAATACAGTAAATAAGATTACAATTGTAAAATTTTCCAATTCTAATGAAGTAGTTCTCTGTCTGATTACATTGATGCCAAAGTAATGCAAAGTGTAATGCAATCGCAGCGGATGCGGCACATTTCTTAAAAATGCGAAAGAGACTTAACATGCAATTTAATTCATCCTGTATTACATGTAACCAATGACTGTACCAGTTCTATGTAATGCAGAATGGAGGCGATTGGTTACCACCTATGACATCGCCATGCAAATGTAATGCATTATCTCCACTTGCTGTAATCTGAACGAGAACTAGTTGCTACTCCTTAGAACTACTTTCGGAATCGATTGGGTAATTACTTGCTTTCCCTACTGGGATATAACACATTACATTCTTATTTCCAAGTAGGAGATGTTTGATGTGAAATTTCTGCCCTACTTTATAAAATATTAAAAACGGAACGCATTTTTATTCCAAATAATTTAAATATAATTATTTACTGTCTTTCGTCCCACGTATTTTATTTTTGACTACATTTATTTCACGTCAGGCAAGAATAATCTTGTCTCAGACATTAAATTCACGTAGGTTGAAAGCACAGCAGATTCCTCATTAAATTTTAAAAGTAATTCTTTTGCCACATCCAAAATCCTTTGATCCTATTTACTTCAGTAATTCTTATATCACCATCCATATCGTTGGAAACTTTAAAATCAAATTTTAAACCGTTTCTTATCGCAATTTCTCCATTGCACTGGGATTGGGGTTGCATGAATAATTTGTACAAAACGAATTAAAATGTAAAAGGATTTCACAAATTGGAAAAATATTTATTCAATTTAAATTCTCAATTTGATGATATTTATTTTAACCTTGAGCGTATTTACTTTGGCTCGTTCAAAGAATATAACATTAGTTACCTGAATGATTGTTCGTATTATTTGGGTACATCTAGTCAGAAACAAAAAAGCAGGGTTTATTCTTATGTGAAAGGTTTTATATTTCTAGGAATTTTCGATGAAATAATGTATTTTTGACTGAGGGAAAAAAGGTATTTGGATAATTTTTTGCTGCAATATTACAAATATATGAGAATTGTTTGGAGGCAAAATCATACCGTCATTTCCTCATTGGGTGCCCTGGATAATCAATCAACAATTGTCGCAACTACGTCATGCTACATTCCATTACTTAGAACATTTCAGAATTCATGTTAATAAGTGAACGATTATATTCAACACGACTCTGAACAAGAACCAGCTCCATATCAATCACAAACGCTCATACAGCAATGGAAGACAAGGATAATTTCGTCAAAGAGACTTTAAGACCCCTTCGAATGATATCAAGATTGTAATAGTAGACTTGAGTGCCAGAGAAGAGTAAACGACACAGAGAGACTACGAGAAACCAAAGTCTCCATAAAAGATCAAATGACAACAAAAGACAAAAAGCTCTCGGCTTTACTACGAGCAGAAATATGATCGTTAGATCTACATTATTTGGAAGAAAGAATATTCACAAATATACATGATATGCACCTAGCGATAGAATCGGAGCTTGAAGGATATTTGTCTCGACACATGTTTGCTGTCTTACACAGGACACAGCATCCACGGAACTATCAAGTTAGCGATTCTAGCAATGCCGTTGCGTACTATTTTGCTTTGTACTTGCAGCCTATTTTGAGAACCTTCCCAAAAATATGATTTATTACCCTAATATTTTTATTTTGTAGTAATCCATTTCAGTTATCATTTGCCACTCACAACAATTATCAGAAAACAGCTGATTTCTGACAACCAGGAGACGCACCCATGGGAACGAGGAGATGCAGGTTTGCGGCAGGCTTTTGCAGCCTCTCACGAAAATTTCCGAATACTACACGAAGGCAACCCGAAATCGGGCTTTTGCCGTGCTGCATGCAGCCCTTGCGACGTGGCCTTACTCAAATATCTTGACAGTGCCATCGAAAATAAAGATTTAGCGGGGGCAGCTTACGTCTGGAGGAAGCTTAAATGAAAGAAGTAGGAAAGCTCTCTGAACAGAAAAGTGCACACTTTTCTTGAATGAAATGGAACATCTTTCCTTTTATTTGTCTATGGCATAATACCTCGCCATTTTTTTTTATGTGGAAGACTAGAGCTCAGGGAAAGCCCTTTTGTACTGTCGAAAATCTATTTTCTTCGTATAGAGTGTAATGTCGAACAGCAAGCTCTAGTCGATAGATAGTGAAGGGAAAGAGAGAAGTAGGAAGGAACTGCCACAATCACCTTCTCCCAACCAATTCTTATCGCGACTCTGGCATCGGGGCAACAAGAAACAACTCGCTGGAATGTTATGCCTCCTGAAACGAGTTGAATACTGTCAACCAACCGATGACATGCGCTGGTGTAGCAGGGCAGTGCTAGCGGAAGGCTATGACAGGGGGAATGAGGAATGTAAGGAGGGAAGAAGAAAGAAAGTGGGAAAGGCGAAGGACCGTGGTGCTGCCGGGATTCGAACCCGGGACCTCAGGGATGGAAGCCAGGCGCCTTACTCCCTAGACTACCGAGGCCCCCATGTTCTTTAAATAATGTATTTTTATGCAATGGTTCTTTATTAAATTCCAATATATCTGAAAGCTCAAAACCCTGTTTTCTACAATTTATCTTCATCTTATATATTTATACACAAACCAGAAGTTTCTAAACGCTATGGCATTTTTGTTTGTGAACCGATTTCATTTAAATTTTCAGAAAATGTTCTTTTTATTTTAATTTTTCTAATTTGAAAAAGCCGTTGGAAAATTTGAATATTTTTGTGAGCATCAACGCAGAACTGAGTAGCCTACGATAGACACAAACGCCGTTTCAGTGAAGCGAAACAGAGCAAACAATCGTTTGTGTGGATTTGTGGCGGCATAACTGATATAAAAAAACTCGCTTGCTTTGTGCGTGCATTTTTGTTATTCTCTTTTGTGTATAGTTTTATTGTGTTGTATTGTGTAAGTAGAGTTGCCGTTCGTTTTTAGGCGGGTGAAATCAAGTGCAAAGTGATAGAATGCATTCATTATTTGATTTGAATTTAAAGAGGGAATTATATTTTTCAATATTTTAATTTTGATTTAATTGTTTTATTTAGTGTTTCTTTTAGTTTTATTTTGTAGTTTTTTGTTTTTATTGTTTATTCTTTATTATTACACCTTCAACAACCTTTTCCTTCAAAAAATACGTAGTTAACCTATACTTTTTTTCCAAAATTTGAAAGGTTGGAGTATTTCCTATGAATAATGTACAGGTAATTTTTATGCTACGGCCTTTACTTTTGAAGTTATAAGCAATTTTGATAAGCCTTATTTGGTACTTTTCGACATAAGCTTAGGTGGGTCTATTATACAATTTCTATTCAATTTCGTACTTTTTTGGTATTTTTTCACCTAAGCGTATTTTTTGGAGGAAAAGGTTGTTGAAGGTGACATTTCAGTTAAAATAAATCCAAAATTTTGGCTTTGACGACTCACAACTCTGTAAGTTGGCAGGGTGGAACCGTCGCTTTTATAGCTGGGAGTATTCTGCGTTATTCATGAAAATAGCTTAAAGCGTTACAAAAATACAAGGTGATATTAGGTATTTCGCCTGAATAAAAAAAAATTTATTTTTTTTGGTTACCGAATTTCGGTAACAGGCTTTCGTACTAGTTTTTATTAATTCCCCAATTTCATTTGCCATTCAAATGCCTTACTACTGGAGAAGGTACAAGCGAATGTATTGAAATTGAATTTGAAACCTTGATATTTTTCACCTTCAACTTGGAGGGGAGGAGTCGCACCACAAGTTCAGCCTAGGGCCCTCAAGATACTTAATCCGGCTCTGCTCCTCCGTAGTCGGCCACCTTAGGCTCTTCGCACACGAGTCGGCCGATTTGCAATCTCAGTTTCAAACCGGTTTCACAATGAACACGCTCACATCCAGGTTGCAACCAAAAGGAAACATTTGTCCACGCACGAGGGCAACTGATTTTGGATCAATCGGTTTTCTTTGCCCACATTAGTTTTTAGTCACACTCGTCAAAACTTAGCCGGACTACAAAACTTTGACACGTACAAGTGCAACCACGCAACTGAAATTGCTTCCGATCGGCAAGAACAGTCGCATACGACCGGTTGCACACTAATTTCAAATCGGTCTGGTTTCTGTTGACCCGTGTGTGGATTCCCACTTCCATTGCAAATGAGTCGACTCGTGTGCGGAGGTCCTTAGCCTACCGAGGGCCCAAGTTGAACAACTTCAAAATTGTCTATTAAAAAAATACGAAGAAACAGTTTCGACTATCTTTTATTTTCGAATCTCGAATAATTTTTATCGTTTTATGAGGAGCAAGGATTAGGTTTTCGCTTCAAAGGTTTACTGAACCTTGGGTCAGACGACTTTTAAGTACCTTAATCTAATACTAACTTTCGACAACACTGTCTTTTACGACTATGAATAATTTTGTAATTAATTTTCTAAATATAGTCTAAAAGTTCTAAAAAACAAAAAAAAATTAAAATTTTAATTTAGAAATTATGAATATTTTAAACCCGTTCGTGACTTTTACGCCACTTTAAACTTTACAGACTGTTCCATCTATCATCTGTCCAATCTACACTGCTAGAACCCTATTTTTATGTAACTAGATAAAAAATTTTGCTTCACCTCAAACAAAAGTTTCTTAACTTCAACCCTGATATCACCTTACCCAAAGTTTAATTTTAGAGAAAACCCAACTTGTTTTTTTTCTGAAAAGGAACTAGCTCCGCTCATATACCCGCGGTTACAAAAAAAAATGGAAAAAAAATTCAGCTCACATTCAAATCCCAGAGCAAGAAACCTTATTAAAGTTTCCTTATCGCATCTTATCTTCTACAAGAAGAATTTCCTTGGAAAATTAACGATCTAACAAGTGGAATTTCTTTGAAATAACAAAAGAATCCGCGGGAGTTTAAAGTATAAAATATAATGAGATTATCAGATTTTTTGAAGCTCTTGTTTAAGTCAAAGCACTTCGTTAATTTGAGTTTCTTACATACTTCTCGTCTTCTTTGTTAAGCTCATCTTACGGATTAAGCATCTGCCAGAATTTTAAGCCGTTATGTCATAAAAGATAACAGAAATGATTAACCAACGTTAAAATAAATTCATTCTTGTCACTTTATCTTTACAGTCCGCATAACTTCACTCTTCTACCATAGCAAATGTTTTCCGCCATTCTGGGCGTTCACTGGTTTCAATAATAATTTTCCTTCTATGATGGCAGGGGAAACAAAAATCTCCTCAAGTGTCCTTAAAGCATGTTTTAAATGCAAAACTTTCTTATCAAAAAAGAAAAAAAAAGAAAGTGGAATAAGAAAAAAAATGGGTGAAATGTTTTATAACATCGAGGAACCCTCTTCATGGGCATCCAGTCACGTCCTTTCACAAATCAGCCTGCTTCCAAGGAAAAAATCTCAAGTTTGCACACATTTTCCGGAACTTGTCGTAAAGCCAAAATAAAAAAAACCATAAATGTATTGTATAATGTGTGAATATGCGAACAGTTGCTAAAATTGAAGCTTTTGCATTATGCTGTTTCCCTCGAATCGCAAAAAGGCTCAAATTATGTCTTATACACAAGAACGAAATAGCAGCGCCAAAGTCCTTTTGTGCCTTATTGAGCACCCAAGACAAGGCTCAGCAAACACATTCTCTCTCCGGCCAAGCCCTCCTTACTCGCACAAATCTCTATCTATCTACACCTACAGCAAACGAATCTTTCTCAGCAACACATTTGCTTCGTCCTTGTACATCGCACGAAGGAAAAGTGGGGAATATTTGTAAAAAAAATCAAAGGATTTCCCAGAAGTAACACAACTTTCTCCGTGCAAGCAAAATATTGGTAAATGAAGATCGGTTTTCAATAAAAAGAAATCCTTTACCCGTGCCAAAAGTTTGGCGCTAACATCTCCTGCGCACACCCACCCACATTCCACCTGCTGCTAAACTCCTCAGTCGCCGTTACGCAATAATCTCTCCGTTATTTATTATTTATATACAACCAGCAGCACCGGCCCCAGGGGATCTCCTTTTCATTTTTCACATGACTTTCACTTCTTAAATTCTCGTGGATTTCGGGTCAAGAAGAAAAACAACTTTAAGCTCTCCTGGAAGAGGAGACCTTTTAAGGGCGAACGCACACATCTACATACACAGCAACAGCAAAAAAAAAAAATAAGAATAAGAAGCAATTTTTGAAGTTCCTTTTTTTCTTTTTGATTCATCCAGAAGTGGGCAATATGTTAAAAGTGGGCAGTTTAATGCCCAGAAAGAATGTTGTTGCCACACGTTGGCACGATGTCCTTTGTCGTTTTTATATGTTCCTCGTCTCGCAGTCAATATTGTGTCGGCAATGAAAGGACGACATCAAAGTTGAAAGTTGAAAGGTCTAAAATGGGCTGCCCAGTGTCAACAAGGACAGCCTGAAATAAAATCGGGTCTATTCTATTCTATCACTGTACAAGTATATGAAAAAAGATATCGAGGACATCTGGCACAGAAGTGGGGAGACAATATTCAAGTTATTAAAATTTTTTTTAAATGGAATTTCGATTGATATGAGATGTTCTTCAGTTGACTGCCATGTGCAGGTTTGAATTATTGTGGCATGACGGAGGGACTACATCTTGGACGGTGCTTATTTTTTGAACGATTGATAAAAATGCTTATATTTTATTACACTGTGTCAATATGGGAGAACAGTTAAAATTGCACATAATTGTACGGGTGCTATATAATTTTAACAGTTTTACAGTATCGAAGATGTACAGATGTATTCTGGGCAACGGTTACTAGCATAAGCCAGAGAATGAACGACAGAACCTTCAAAAGAAGATTTACTTTATTGTTTAGTATTGCTAATTATTCAATACAACATTTCCATCTCCACCAATGTAGAGTCCAAACGAAAAGAGATGAGGTTTCTCAAAAGTCGCATTTTCCATGCACAGTGAGAATAACAACAAATTTCGAAGGGGAAATGTGAAAATACATGCGCGAAGAAAACCTCAACTGATTTGGCTCCGACTCTACCTATACATTGCGTACCGATAAGGCCTTCATTCTTATCTGAAACGCTGGACCACATCGTTGGTAAATGGTTCGCCTATGGAAAATAAGTGCCAGGACATCTCTTACCGAACAGGCCAGGGTGGAGAGGCTGGGCAGAGATAGCTTCTTTCCTCTTCCGCCACACACTCCGTAAACACAAGCTTGCTACCCATCCCATCCAATTCAAAATCCGCAAAATGTAAAGGTACGACGCCACGATCTGAATGACCAACTAGTGGTCAAAACGGCTGATGAAAACGGTAGTTTCTAGGCAAAATAATAAGGGACTACGATCAAGGAGCTAAACTCCTCCGACCTGAAGCAAATATACTTATCATAAGTGGGCAATTACTTGCTCTGGCGTCGATAGTACCAGCCACAGTACTTCTATCAGGCTTAAGAAGTAGAAGATCCTTCCGAATGCAAACACGGCAGCAGCGATCGCTAATAGTGTCAAAAGAGAGAGATCCCTGGAGGACAAGTCGACACCTTCCAATTACACCAAAAAAGAACGAAGCTCTCAAGACCAGCTACAATCAGGGAAGCTGAAACGTCACGAGAAAACTAACACCATAGTTTTGAGGCAAGCAATCTAATAATAGTCCGGGGAAATTAGTAAAAAAACGCACGAAAGGAGACAAAATTCCAAAATGGCTAAAAATTGGACCACAGGTTCCTTGGGACTTTTTAAGAAAACGATTTCGGAATCACAAAAAAACAACATGGCCGCCGGAGATATCACTCTTTGGCAAAATATTCACTCAAAAACTGGTTTTTTTCGAGAATTTTTTTTGATCTGTCAAAACAAAACATTGAATTCCCCTCTTGAACCCTTTTCGAAAAGCTTAACCTTTCCGAATTATTCAAAGTATTTTTTGGCCGAAATGTGATTTTTGGAAACTTTGACCTTGAACGACTTCGAAAGGGTTAGGTTTTCGCAAAAATGACAAAAGGTCGTTTTTGTAGGCAACAACGTTTCGTATTGACTGATCAAAAAAAAATTTCGAAAAAACCAGTTTTTGAGTGATTTTTTTGCCAAAAAGTGATATCTCCTGCGGCCATGTTGTTTTTTTTGTGAGTCCGAAATTGTTTTCT
Source organism: Thereva nobilitata (assembly GCA_963855945.1). Classification (NCBI taxonomy): domain Eukaryota; kingdom Metazoa; phylum Arthropoda; class Insecta; order Diptera; family Therevidae; genus Thereva; species Thereva nobilitata. The sequence goes on along the minus strand of OY979694.1, from coordinate 49,312,323 downwards.
TAAAAAGTCCCAAGGAAGCTGCGGTCCAATATTCAGCCATTTTGGAATTTTGTCTCCTTAAAATGCTAATTTCCCCGGACTATATAGGCCTGCAGCTTATCCCCAAAAAGTGCTCTAGAAATGGAAAAAGTGATGGAAATGAGATAACCGGTTGAAACTAAATGGAATCGATAGATAAGGGGACGTCCATAAATTACGTGAGGTGTTTAGGGGGGGGAGGGGGTCGAGCCGAATCTCACCAAATCTCACGTGGGGGAGGGGGAGGGTCTCCGCAAATCTCACGTAATTTTTTTCCGCAAGAAACAGTGTAAAATCGCGAGAAAACTGGGTTAAATTAATAGTACAGGTAAATTAAGCCGAAAAAAACGATATAGCGGAAATAATTAGGTACAGGCTGAAAATTGGCAGAGCGCTTCTTTTTATGCTTTTTAATAAGGGGTTATAAAGTCTACCGATTTTCTACTCCGAGAAGCCCACTTTTTAGGGGGTTTTAGCCCTCAAAATGGGTATTTTTCGATTTTTCTGTATTTTTTTTGCAATATTTCTTAATATATTTTTGTTTTTTTTCAATTTTAACAATATCTGTAAATGAGAAAATCTTTAAAATCGTCTTTTCGGACCCGCATTTAGATTTCATTCACGAAAATCTTGGTGCAGTATCAGATGAACATGGTGAAAGGTTTTATCAAAACATATTGCAAACAGAGAAGGAATAATGAATCAAAAGTATACGTGATATTATTACTATATTTCGACTCAATAGCAATTGGGTATAAAAATTTTGCACTGCCGTTTACACTGTATTTGTTCACTGTTTCAAATACCATCCAACTGGAACATCCAAAAAAAAGTAAAGAAAATAAATTAAATATCTGGGAATGAAGACGTGATGAAAAATTCTTATCTCTTTATACAATGGTCTGGGAAAAACTGCGAAAGTAATGTATGCATTGACTTATACCACCATTTTTGGACAGATTGCGACCCTACGATGAACTAGTGTGGGGGTCTAAGCTTAAACAAAACAAAAAGGCCTAGAAGCCCAATTGAAAAACCTGGAACCTAATGCGCTCCTAAGAATCTCAAGTGCATAATGTACCCAATCCTACTGCAATCATAGAGATTATATTAAGAATCGGCTCTTTTCACATCAGTCAGAACACATGCTGTCTGCAGTGCATTGTCACTACAAAAGCAGACATTTGCACCAGGCGACATAATTAGTTATCTAAGCATCTTACAGGACTCGAATTTTGAATCGACGACCATCTGCTCTGACATACCTACTAGAGGCCAAGATAGATTTTGAAAACCTTTTGTTATCATTATCGAGAGTTGTGAAGAATGGAAGTCTAACAGATCCGCACTTCTTGAATCTGTATCCTGATGTACAGGCGGCTCAAACGTCAATTTGAGAAGCTGGCTGTGACTTCAGACTCCGCTTTTCTAAGGCGATACGAAAGTAGGAAGCAAACGGAAGCTAGTAGCGATGCCTGATAAATCTTCGAAAAGAAATTATTTTCAGCCAACCAACTTCATTTATTAACTTAATTTGACATTTTGATGCGAACAATAAATTGTTTCAAGAATATTTAAAGAGTTTTTAGAATATTTTAAAACAAACAAATAAATGCAGCGCTTGCGGCAATGGCTTTACTCGCGGACTGAAATCCGATAACAGGCGGACAAATTTAATTCAAATTCGCATTGGTGGAGAATACCATTTTCTTATTTCCGAATTTCATGACTTTCGAATCGGATTCCAGGATAACCCCCCTGGGTCTTTCAGTCACAGGTTTTTTACCTAACGATGACATCTATAGAAGAATGCTCCGAAGTTTGTATATCTCCAGAGTCATAAATGGCTCTACCATTACTATTCAAACAGTCAAGTCGTTACTCTCTAAAAACGAATCAGTGGATGCCAAAGCCAACCTTCGTATGTCAATATATTGTAAAATTCTAAATTTTTTTATATTCCACTAGCTGGCCCTGGGACCGGGGCGCCTATGCTGCACCCATAAACCAATAGTAGTAATCAGGTGATACTACTTGTCATACCCTTTCATTTAATACCCATACCGAATGGCTTGCAAAGAAAAAGGTAATCCACCATTTTGTGTTGGCCGCCATTTTAAATTTGGACCGATCGATCTGAAACTTTGGGAATCGTATTTTTTTCGGAAAAAACCAAAATAATATAGATCTGAGCTCTTTAGCAGTAATTCGAAGAGTACCTCCCATACAAAAGTTCGAATTTTACGGATATCGGTATACTACAGCCACCCGAAGTGTTCGAGATAGAGCAAAATAGACCTCGTAGGAACACCCGGATAGAGCAAAATAGACCTCGTAGGAACACCCGGAACACCGTACCCGAAAACCCCTATATACAAAAATTCAGGCCAATCGGATGATCGGTTTCGGAGTCTATTGAACATTTACAGACATACTTTCACTTTTATATGCTTGCTCTACAAATACACGAGTTTTCTGTTCTCTTGTTAAGAAATCATTATCCCTGTAAGGCACCCTGAGGTTGGTTTCCAAAGGGTAGGCAGAATCACCTGCTAAATGGTAATGGGTGCATGCCTAGTTGGTGCTGTTATGATTTTGTGGTACTGTTCTTCAACACAAATTATGATTTCTAAAAGCAATCAAGCACAGATTAAGGTATTTACACTAAAAATACGCATAATAGTGTAAATCCTACAAATTTTTTAAAATTTTAAAAATCTCACGTGAGATTGAGGGGGGGGGGAGGGGGTCGAGCCAAATCTCACGACATCTCACCAAGGGGGGAGGGGGGGTCGAAAAATCGCCTAAATCACCTCACGTAATTTATGGACGTCCCCTAATGGGAAAATGCATCTACAGTTGATTTTGGCCGAAGTTTGGACATTGCCAACAATAAAAAAATTGGACGTGTCTGTTTCCACCTTAAAACCCGAAACCAGAAACGCGAAACCCGAAACCCGAAGTTTGAAAAATCGAAATAATTTTATGATTTTTTTTTGAAAGTGAAAAGCTACATCTAAGCATAGTTTTATAATGTTGAAAATGACAATAATAAGCCTAATTTTGAATCGATTTATTGGAAATTGATAAATTGTTGGCAGGAAAATGGGGGGCCCCCGCCACACACCCGCCGCCGCCCTGCCCCATTTCCCGCCCACAATAACAGAATAAGCAGATTTTTAAACTAAACTTGTTTTTATTCCCACGTTCCCCATTACAAGTTCGTAGACGGTAAGAGTGGGAAGGGGGGAGGGGTTAAAAAATGATTTTAACAGTTCTTTAAACTTAGATCATTTTTTAACAACTCCCCCTCCCCCTTTTCCTGCCCGCAATTTATCAATTTCCAAGAAATCGATTCAAAATTAGGCTTATTATTGTCATTTTCAACATTATAAAACTATGCTTAGATGTAGCTTTTCACTTTCAAAAAAAAATCATAAAATTATTTCGATTTTTCAAACTTCGGGTTTCGGGTTTCGCGTTTCTGGTTTCGGGTTTTAAGGTGGAAATAGACACGTCCAATGTTTAAAAATTTTCCAACGGATTCATGAGATCTTTTTTTCTAAACAAAAAGTTGTGTTATAAATTTTTTAAATTCGCTTTTTTGGCTATTTTACATTGTATACTTGAGGCAGTTTTCTGTAAATTTTCAGATCAAAATATCCTGCGGTTCAAAATTTACAGTAACATTAGTTAATGCTCGACTTCGCAGTGTGAAATTCGTCGGCAAATGTTCAGATTCAAAACATTTCCTGCTAGTGAATTTTTTGTAAGAAATTAATAACTGATTGATTTTCATCATAACTTTTTATCCGATGAAGGTTTGAATATATTTTCGTATTCGATAAAGCAAGATTTAAGACCATACCTATTAACGACATTATTTAAGAATTGGGAAAAGAATTGAGTTTTGCATTCCTTCGATTCATGCACATACAGGATGCGACACTATCTCGTCGTTTTATAACATTGGAAAATCTAAAGCGTTCAAAGCAGCGCGAAAATTAACCGATGCAGATTTGGTGATACTCAGTCATTTGGAGAAAGGATTTTCAGATGAGGTTATGTATGCACACGGTATGTTGCTACGCTATACGATTTACCCGGAAAATATATTTAAAATTCCATAGAAATATTAATCAGTTCCGTGTTATGCTTTCGACCTCAAAAATAGTCGCAGTCGAGAGCCTTCCACCGTCATATGCCGCTCTTCTGCAACATTTAAAAAGGTGTCATTGGCAAACATACGTAGGTATGGTAGGTATAATGCAATAACAATACACCGGTCAACACATATTTTGAGTCTGAGTTCTGCGTATCTGATTTGTATTTCTCACACATTAATAATTAAAGAAAAAATAGCTTTACCTGAAAAAGTTTGCTTTTGTAGATGACAGAATGAAAGTCTTAATGAAATCGTTCACCTTGTCCTTGCGAACAACTACAAATGTTTTCTTTAAGGGACATTCTGCAATATGTGTTTAAAGTTAATAAGCGTAGTTGAAATAAGCTGTTTGTAATTGTCAGCTATGTTGTTTTCGAGAAAAACATGAACCGCTGCTTTGAGGCTGTCCAATACTTGACTTTCGTGAGTGTTGGTAGCTGTCAACATTCATTGCTGGCCTTTATCTTTTTAATTTGTGGTCCGACTAAAATACATACCAGCTTTTACTTTGACTTCCGATAGAAATTCATTAAATAATATTGAAAGCTTCAGAATTTTGATGGAAAGCTTTAAAGAATTGATTCCAGTTGTATAGCTATGTCGGCTCTAACGCAGTGACATTATCGGTTGTAGTTCACAATATCAAAGTTAGTGGCGATATCTCTAGAATATTAAAGTTCATTGAAAGCTTTAAAGTCCACCCAAAACTCACCACAAAGGTTGTTGTGCAAGCTTCAAGCCAAGAACAAACCAAAAGCCAAGCTTCAAGCTAAGCCCACATTCGCATCCGAGACTACAACCGATGACTTTTTACGCCAGAACCGACATAGCTATACTAACAGCACTTGCAAATCTCGTTGTTGTAGAGTCTCAAATCGTCCTACGTCATATACCTTAACAATTCTTAGTTATTTGCTCATACAAAAGCTTAAATATGTATTGATCATTGTTAACGGTACAAAAGCAAAGTTTTTCAAGAGTCAACGATGGTTTTAGTTATTTTTTGGTATAAAGGCTTAGAAAATCATCATTAAAATAGAGACTCAAAAAAAAAATTTGTTTTTGTTGACCTGTGAATTCAACCTCTGGGTTGGAGGTGCGAAGAAAATGTCGTTTTACCCGTCATGTTCGAAGAACCTAGTAGTCTAGAATTACTACAGAAATATTTTTGCAATTGTAGTGCAAAATCTACTTTATGCAGTCAAGCTGAATCGTGCACTTGCTTCACTCAAAAAAAAAATGTTGCCCACTATGCAAATGCCGTTCAAAATGTTTTTCGCCACCTATAACACAGGACCAAAATAAAAATTGGGAGTTCGTCTGATTAATAGGTAAATAATATATTAACCCTTCTAATAAAATTTGTTCATATTTCCTTACAATAAACGCAATGTTCTATTTTAACAATAAAAAATTTAAGTGGTTTTGCTACTGGCTCTGTAAATGTTGAACATTTCACATCTACATTGATAGAAATATGTGTGAACGCACTTTGTCAGCTAATTCGGCTAACTGTTACGTGGTTGGTTCTTGGTTGGTTTTCCCATTTTAGATTAGGCATAAGTCTCATGTTGAAGGTACTTCAGTTTCAGTAAAAGCATTAATTGATCTGGTTTATTGTTTAAGGTAAAACGCTTCATTTTTTCAACAAGAGTATTACTACTCATCTTGAAGACAGTTTTGGCGTGGTGTAATTTGGACGGATGGAGCGCTCGTGTATGGGGCCCTTAAGGTATACCCAGACACCTGATATTGATTTAAGCCTGTATCAAGTGAGAATTGGACTCCATTTATTGCTGGAGTGCCGGAGAGGGGGGACTTTTTACTGTTTTTGTTTCCTTATTTTTTGCATGGGGCGCCTAATCCTCCGGACGGCAAAATTTACGCTATTCTGAATAAGTTTGGCTAAGTGTTTGTTGCGCACGTAGTACAACATTATTTCCGATCGGCGGCGCTCAACATCGAATTTTAAGAAAAGTTGTAACATAATTTTTTAATCGGAACTGTAAATTTTTTTATGTATCCAAAATCAATTTTTGCAGATTTGTTCTTTTCTTGATTATATATTTTTGCTATCCCGGACTGGGCACACATAATTCTTTTTTATTTAGAGGCGTTGCAACGTACGCGGGCTTTTGTTAGCCTTGGATAAAAGCAAATGTAATTGAAGGATGGACACTTTCAAGATTATTCACCAGTTCAAGTTCTATATGCCCTTTAAATTTTTTTTCTTTTCAGCACTTCCATTTTGATACCAAAAGAATGCCCAACATAAACCAGGCAATAACCGGTTTTCATATTTCGAATCAATATTTTCATTTGTTATATTTTCCCAATTTGAAACCGTCAAATTCAGAATAGCACCAAAACTCCTGTTTATAAAAGAAAGTTTTAGTGACCAATGAAAATTCTACATTAAGCAAGAACCACTTTCTACAAGTCGATTTGTCATGGAAACTTGCGATGAAAGGAGTTTTGAAGAAGTCGTCACTCTAACTAAGCATTTCGAAATGAGCAGTAGTAGTAATAGCCGATTGGATTGAATCCATAACTATAAATACTTGCAGATTCTTTACTTCTGATCCAAGGGGCTGCAATTCATTTCAGAGACGTCGACTGATTGTTATCAGCAGTATTTTCTGGTAAATTTTTCCCAGCGTTGTTTGTTGCACTTTCATCGATTTTCGGTTGATGACTGTTCACTCTCCTTGTATTCCCTTACCTCTTGACTTAATTGGGGGTAACGGTTGTAATGTTGTTGGTACCTTTCCTTTGATGTGAAATAACTCTTTCGGCGTTATATATATATAGTTGAGTAACTGACGTTGAATACCCAATTAGCCATCGAAATGTAAACAAAATCATTCAATTAAATCAATTCAAAAATTTCAATGTCTAAAATCATATTTCGATGCCTGTGCCTAAGTTTCACTTTTTGTAAATAAATTTTTATACTCATTTTTTGAATTTACGAAGTCGAAATTGAATGGCATTATTGGCTCTCCTTTTTGGTATGCTATCATCATTATATGTAAGCGTTAACAAATTCTTCAATTTAAAATTCTAAGAACGTTTAAATCTGCAATGCTACGAACGAACAACGAACAAAAAATTTTAAAAAAATTTGTTTCGTCACGAACTTTTGTTCACGAATCTATTAGAGATTTTTATCTGAAAAATGGTTTCTGGGTTGAAGCTCTTGTCGGAAATGCAACAAATTATCTAAAACTTTTTACTTGCAAGGCCATATATTTTACTGTAGTTCAAATTTTGCTGGACTCAATATTTTATTTATTGACAGCATTTGTTTTCTGATACCATTTAACTTCTCAACATTTGTTGGCACTATTTCTTTTTATTTGATAGACTAGAAAGTTTAGAGAAGGACTCCAGATACCTATGATATCGTAATATCATAAAGTGCGATGTTTGAGAGAGAAGGAAAATAGGACTTTTCCCAAATACTACTGCAACTAATACTGATTTTTTTCTTTTATGTGAAAATGCAAGCATATAAGTAACCCTTTGTACTACCAGGCCCTCATGTCGTATTCGTCATGGTGCAATGTCTAGTAGTAAGCTTGGCTCGAAAGAAGGAAGAGAGGAGGGTGCTGAAGGACGAGGCGATGGGCCTTGCTTTTGAACTCCTAAATGCTGTAAACATGCTACGAACGACCGACAAATCACAGTAGGCCGCGACTGTCAAAAACAAATAGAATATACGGCTTATATATGAAGGCGCACATTCTGCAGACGACGGCGACGTCGCCGAGCGTGGCTACCGAATCAATCTAATTTCTATTTCGTAGCCGTCGCCTGTCAAAGTTGCATGAGTGCTGTGGCATGGGTTTGTGTTGCTGTTTCTGTGTGCATGTGTAGCATTCGGCTGTCCAAGATGATTTTTCCAGTGTGTGATTTTTAAGGATGCGGTAAAAACGTCAGCTAAATGCGCAGTGACTTGATGTTGAATGCCGAAAATGCACAGCTTTTTTGCAGTCACTGTCAAATTAAACCAAACACGTGCAATTTGTTTACAGTGGTTTTTGCTCATTAGACGACTAAATGCACGGAATGCGCATTTAGCTGACTTTTTGACCGCACCCTAATTTGTGTCGCCGTCGTTCTTAGTGTGGGCACACAACAAATTTCGTCGGGCCATTCGCCGTGTCCTAGGAGAATAGTTTCGCCGTCACCCTTAGCATGTTTACAGCACAACGTTGTAGGAAACAGAGACCCCACCATATGGGCTAGCGAAAGACAGCCTCGTCGGAGTGTTATGCCTCCTGAAACAAGTGAAACCAGACTATACCAGACAGTACATAAGTGATGATGATATATATTTCTTCAAATTACTAGTATCAACCAGATTGACATTCTCGTAAGAAAAAAAGATTCTCTTTTCGGGAAACTGACTGCCTCGGCCAAGCATTCAATAAAATGAGAGTTGCGTCCGGCGTCTTGCGTCTAGAAATTGGTCGCTAAAACACTTTTTATGTCTGTTGACTAACGAATCCTTACGAAATATGCCTAAACTTTGGCTAAACCTACACTTTAACCATGGTCTAAATCAAAATACCGTTACATTTTTACCGCTTAATGGACTCGTAGGTAATTTAGGCATACACTTTTAAAATGTTCATACAAAACTTATATATTAACACAATTCACTGATACCGACACAATTTCTAAAGTTCACTAATTATCATTTCCAATTCAATAGATCGCACTAAAAACTTCTATTTATCCGCCTTTTAATTTAATTCACTATTTAACCACCACTTTCGCATTAGGTCACTTTGATCAATTCGAACACTTTAATCGCTTTTCAAATCCAAAACTAACTCTAAATGCCGATGACACTGAATTTATATACGAAACCAAGATTTTACTCTGAGAAGAGTAGAAAGCGATCTCTCTGTGGTAGCTACGCTGACCGGGAAAGTTGCCAGTATTTGTAAAAAAAAATTTTATGTACAAATCTTGGTCGCTTCAATGAGATAAGCTACCACCTCAGGTATGGCGGAATTGTTTTCACATCCTCTTTTCCATTTGGCCATCCAGAGTCGGTATTCATTTATAACAGTTGATTCACTATCGTTAATAAATAGCCGGTAGGTACATCTAGAAAACTTTTTTCACTGTTTCAATATCGATATTCCAGTCCCTGACACTAACATTTAGTTTAGCTAGAAAAACTCCCAACTGAAACAGGTCGAGTATAGATCTTTTCAAACTCCGTGACATTTAGCGCATGTTGGGGTAAAAAGCTCTTAAAAATGTTTAAAAGCTTGAGATAAATTTTCTTCTTTGTATTTTACATATTTGCTACAGAAATAATTTGTAACAATAACGAAACTTGTGTTTTTAATACTTTGATACTTGGATGCGCGCTTCTGCCTGAGGAGGTTCTGTTGCTTGCGGGTGCGAAGAATTTTCAACTTATGAATGAAAATGCTCATGTATATTTAAAAAAAATTATTCAGGATTGTTTTTAAATTATATTAAATTTAGAGATCAGAAATATTTTGCATAATTATAGTAAATTTATACTTATTATGATGAATAGATTTACTTGTTTGAGCTCTGCTCAATACATAAAAGCATAACTTAACTTTATTCATTCGGCACGCGCGCATCCCTTCCCAAATAATTTTGTTGAGTTTTTTCTGCGTTTGTTGCTTTTTTAAATGAAAAGAGGGGAAATGATAGAACAAAATTTATAACACTTGGCAACGAAGTGCGCAGAACTGTTCAAAGTGTTTGTGTCAAGGAGTTTGAAAACATCTATACCTCCGGAGACAATCTCTGCCCTAAATCATTAATAACGGAATCTATAAAGGTATGTAAATTGATTTCCGAAAGTACTCTTCTGCCGATTTCATTCTGCCGGAATTCATACATGACAATGTTCACTTCTGAAGGTTCAATTTTACTAGGTCAAAACTTCAACAAAATCCCCATGATTTTGACTGGCGATTTCAGGGGCGGTTTCAGAGGGGGGTAATTGGGTATTTACCCCCCCCCCCTAAGAATTTTCGTTCGGTTATTTATTTTTATTCTTAAAAAATACCAATATTTCAAACAAGCAAGTTAAGTTATGGTGAATCTAGTCAAATCTCTTTCCAAAACTGCTGGAGAGTCGTGGAAGAGACCGATACCCTAGACTCCCGTTAATATAGCATGCTATGGCTAATTTCACACGAGCGTACACACGACACGACAAGAGTCGGCTGCAAAGTGGTTTATGAAGAAGAGGGTGAGAGAAGACGATGGGGAGGGCACACAAATTTGAACGATATTTTCAGCGAATTTTTGATCGAACACTTTGACAGCTCCTGCATTGTTGTTGTTTTTTTCTGAAATTCCCTTTTGCTCGCAAAGAGAATGTGTGAGTTCGGAAACGTCAAAAACTGCAGCAGCTATGCGGTCCTACTGCAAATAAATTTGCAGTGAATTCGGAAACTCAGTTCGAGTCATGTACATAAGTGCAGCGTCAAATGCTTGTTTCACACGGGACGACGGCCAACCAACAGAAATCGTACGGAAACATTATTTTTAGAGAAGAGGGTGAGAGAGGGCGATGAGGAGGGAAGATTTTCCCATCCAACTTTCTTACACGATTTTCGATACGACTTTTGAGAGCGGTGTGGTTGTTGTTTTTTCTTTCTGGAAGAAAAGAGAAAGAAATAGCAGAAGGGAGAATTAAGATTAAAAACAACACACAGCAGCTTCAAGTTTTATGTGACGTTTCTGGACTCGTGATTGTATACAGAAAACAGTAGTCAATATTTTAAAAGAAATAATGGAGAGAGTTTTTCAGTCATTAATTATGAATTTACAAGTGAAATGAGTAACTCTTATTTCTAATTTAAAAGAATACGTTAAATCTTAAATAAATGAGACGAAGTTAGAAGAACATTATTATATCCCTTAAAGCAACTTCCCATAACGCGCGGGCTAGAATTAAAAAAAAATCTGCCGCTGCGTATGTAAGTTCTATTAGAGCTAAATAACCGTTAAAAACTAGTGGAAGAAATGACTATTGGCCCTATTTAAACCAGTATTGCTTCAGCAGCAGTAGAACCGGGCATTTAGGAGAGAGGTATAGAGAGGGTAAGCGGGAACTGTAGTAACCTGTTCACGGGAAAATTTTGCCGTGAAAACTTAACACATAAACAATTCGGCTTGGCCTACTTTTCTTAATCGCGAAGCAAGTATAATTATCGACACGCACACAGATATCTCCGTGTAAAGACAAGAAAGTTACTCGCGATGCAAAGATTCCAGTGTAGACTAGACCACATTGACTATTTGCTGGGGTGTGGAGGGTGGAATGGCAACTTCAGCTAGATGTGACTTGGGGAGGGTGCAAATGATATTTATGGAATGAAAAAAATATTTAAGTTTTTTCTTTTTTTAAAATTACCCTACCAAAGCCAGTTGGCTGGAAACGCCCCTGGGCGATTTCAATATTATTTTTTCATTAGATACTAAGTCCGAACTTTGTGGATGAAGGGGAAAGTGGGGATGATGAGAGGTACCACCGCACTTCTCCCTTCATCCACAAAGTTCGTGTGGAACGTTCTTGGAAACGAAGCGTTTAACACTTGACTCACTTGATGCAGTTTTTACGCGATTTTTAGACCAGTTTCAATAGAAAATATTTCAGTTATCATAAAAGCTTTGCTTCGTTTTTCGGTTTTAATTTAAATAGGAATTCATAAATATTGATATTTTGAAATTGTACTTGTATCAAGTCCCTCGGTAGGCTCGTCACTATACTTCCTGCATCTGTCGTTGGCCTTACTTTTCTGAAACCGAACTATATGTCGGTCATTCCATGTCAAACCGAACGTTTTTCGCTAAAAATTTTAATTAATGATTCCGATTTTTTTAAATTTTGCATACGCATTCTACACATGAAATAATGGAACCCATATTTCGCGAAAAAAAATTTTTTTCAGAAGAAATGGACGGTTGTAAGTAGCAAGAAATTTCAAAAAATGTCGCGCGGCTGACCATTCAAATTACTCTATCGTCGAAACCATAAGACGTACAAAAAAATTTTATATATCGATTTTGAAGGTCTTGAGTCACTCTATGTAGTGGTATATTTAAAATTTGCGTTTGATATTAATAAATTGTTATTATTTGTTTATAAATTTTCATTAGCATTTTTCATCATCAACTCCCCACCTTAAAATTTTGGAAAAAATATCATCGTGTTCCCACTTCAATTCTAAAGAAACAGTGAAAATTTCAAAATGGAACTCAAACGGGGTCATATTTAAAAAATTTTCTATCTCAAAACCTGTTACATTTTTCTCACTGTTGATCAAATTTTCGCGACATTGTATACAATTTCATCAGAATTCGCACAAATTCGTACAAATTCTGATGCAGTGTGCGAGCAGCCTAAGCCGCCGTGCCGGTCACACTATTTTAAAGATTTTTTTAAATATGACCCCGTTTGAGTTCCAATTCGAAATTTTCACTGTTTCTTTAGAATTGAAGTGGGAACACGATGATATTTTTTTCAAAATTTTAAGTTGGGGAGCTGATAATGAAAAATGCTAATGAAAATTTATAAACAAATAATAACAATTTATTAATATCAAACGCAAATTTTAAATATACCACTACATAGAGTGACTCAAGACCTTCAAAATCGACGTATGTATATAATTTTTTTGTACGTCTTATGGTTTCGACGATAGAGTAATTTGAATGGTCGGCCGCGCGACATTTTTTGAAATTTCTTGCTACTTACAACCGTTTATTTCAAATTTTTTTCGCGAAATATGGGTTCCATTATTTCATGTGTAGAATGCGTATGCAAAATTTAAAAAAAATCGGGACGATCAATTAAAATTTAGTGTTCGGTTTGACATGGAATCATCCATATCCGACAGCCCTCCACTATATCAATTGCATATTGCTAGCTGGTTAATATTTTAATAATTGCGGCATTGTTGGGTAAAAAAGTTTTACTTCTAAAGTGTGGTCCTAAGCACATTCATATATTTTTTATTTTATTAAGGCATAGGATATAATATCATTAGCCTATCAATCTCGATAGACCGTGAAAGTGTGACGTCACAAGTCTATTAGGGTTGTGAGCATGCCCATCGTGCCCACAACGGTGGATCCGCGCTTTAACCTATACTGGTCTCTTCTGCCCTCCAACGGGTGGACACTGAACGTGTAGTCATGTACACATCTTTTAGAATCCGGAATCTGTATTCGTTAAATTGAAAAAAAATTGTATACAGTTCCGTTTCTAGTAATGGCTGACAATGGTGAAACTAACTGTAACTAGCAACTAATTTGAAGCATTTTTTTAATCACAAAAATGGAACACACTAAAGTAAACGTAAGTTCGCACACAGTAGATTTTTAAGTTGCGGCAAGACAAGACCAACGAAACTACAGGCCTGGAAGATCCCGGGTCTACTAACAGTAACATAGCTGAAGCCGGGCCTAAAATCGTCTGATATTTATCGAAATAAGATGGCCAAAGCCGTACCAAGCAATTTTTTTACTTGATTTTTGCAGTAAAAAGTGGTAAAATATTGTATGTTATCACTTTTTAGTGCACATGGAGTACCAGTGATTAGTGCCTTAGTGATTTAATAAAAAAAATTAAAAAGAAGTGAGTGTGTTTTAAGGGTGATAATTGTTAAGATGACATATTCGCGGTGGTTTTTTCGTGTTTATTTAGGGAAGAAATGTTGAATATGTGTGGTAATAGAATTAAAAGTGATTTTAAAGTACTTAAAGATTATTATGGAATAGTTATTAAACACATAAGTGCCAGTACCATCACACAACATGAATAACAATAACTTTGTCACTTTTCCTTCACATTTTCTGCACTTTTAAGGCTTGAACATGTAACCGAACCGAAACGAAACCGAACCGAAATGAAGGGAATAATGTATGAACTCAATTATGTAGCGAACGAAACCGAAACGGATATAAATTCATTTCATTTCGGCTTTCATTTCAACTGGTCAGTACTGGAAAGTACTGATCAGCTGATTGTCAGGTTCCAAAGTCAGATTTTCTTTTTCTTTTGTAGATTTTTAATTAACAGAAACAACATTTTTACATCCGGCATATTATTTTATAATATTTATTTAATTTTGTTATATTTTTATTTAAATTAAAAACTGTTCAGCCGCTCCTTCATTGAGCCTAAAAATTGTCAAGAAATGTCAAAAACCGATTCAGTCCGATTTCTATATAATCGCTATCATATTGGAATTCGTTTCGATTTCGTTTCGTTTTCGTTTCGCTTCGGCTACATGTTCAGGCCTTTATGTTTTTAATAACTATTCCATAATAATCTTTAATCACTTTTTATTGTATTACCACACAAATTCAACATTTTTTCCCTAAATAAACACAAAAGAACCACCGCGAATGGAAACCAAATTGGTCACCTTAACAATTAACACACTTAATCACTAATTTTTTTCTTAATTTTGTTAATTGAATCACTAAAGCACTAATCACTGATAATCCGTGTGCAGTAAAAAGTGATAAAATACAATGTTTTATCACTTTTTACTGCAAAAATATTCCTAAAATATTCGCGAATCTATTCTGCCACATATAAATTCTAACAAAAGCGACAGATAATAGGCCCGGCAGCAACCCAACCAAAAAGTATGCTTCCAGGCCTGTAGTTTCGATGGCCTTGACTCTACTGATATTTAGTTCACTGCACTGTTTTTAGAAAAATGATCATACAAGCCTGGCCTGAGGTTCACTCTCTCTTCTTCTTCTTCCGGTCTGTGTTGAGGTAAGCCACACTTCTTAATAAATGTCTAATGCCGGGTTTTCACTAGTAGAATTAGTGGTAGAGTATACTGGTAGAGTACTAACTATTCTGGGAACTCACCTAATGAAAACTCGGTTATAGTAGAGTAGAGTGGGATAGCACCGTGGTAAAGTTACTCTACCGCTTAAAAGTAGGCCAGTTACTCTTCCACTAATTCTACTAGTGAAAACCCGGCATAATGGATTGTTATCCACGATAATCGTTTGTTTTTATTTAATAATCATAACAAATTACAGTAGAGTTAAACTCCCATTTGAATTGGATTAAAAACATTAAATACTGCAAATATTATACAGACTGTAAGCCATCAAATTATTTTTATTTGTTTGAATAGGTTAAAGCTGATGAAAGGATGGCAATCATTGGGGAGGCACACGTACGTGTTGAATTTTGTTCCAAAAATGCTGGTTAAAAAAGTTACATTTTCCTCCTTCGCGCGGTTCGACAACAGTCGAAGAATAATAATGGTGTGTGCCTTCCCAATTTGCGGGAATAAGTAGTCTGTGGTTTGTGACCGACTGTCATCCTGGAATCCACGTTCGGTTCTTTTGGGATAAATCTTCTTAATGTTTTTTTAATTGCTCTTGTCAAAAAATATGATTTCAGCTAAAAAGTGCCCATAGAACTCATGGTCATTAGCCTCGCCGGCACGTTTAAAAAAATTTAAGACCATAGCTACGTAAAGGACCAAGCTTGATATTTCGGGGCGATAGTCAGACTATTTAACCTTTAGGCAACAGAGAACTATTTTTGTAATATTCATATCATATCCGACAGAGACTGAACTTTAAGGTTGCCGTTAAGGAGTTCTAAGGTAAGAGATGCGATAAGAAATTTTCACTTTCCAGAGAGTGGCAGGAGATCCAATACTTTGAGCCTGCCCGTGTAGGGTGGTAGGCTTTGATAGTCACAGGGTTCGTGTACATTTCTTAGGCCAAAAAGAAGAAATTTCTTCTGATTTGATTCAATCCTGCTGTTGCTACTTGCGAAAAGTATAGGATCGCAGCTTGGACGCGCATATTCCAGAATAGTTCGAACTAGAGAACAAAAGAGTGTTTTTGTAACCCATACATTGTCGAGTTCTTTAGCTCTTCTCTATACCAAAGCCAAGAAGTTTGTTGTTAACATTATCATAGTTCAAATTGAAATTTAGATTTTTGTCCAAAGCGACAACTTGATCGACAATTTCATTGACTTGATTCAATACCTTGTCTTTGAGACAATAATACTGCATTTTTGTGTTATTTTTAGGAGAAAAAGTAATTTCTTGACATATTTGCTGATGTTAAGATGTAATTTATTGGTGGTGCACCATCTTTTAACATATTGAGTTTCGGCTGATTAAAGGACTTATATTTTCAGGTCGTTTGCGAAAATGACATGCGGGAAATTCATTAATTTCTCCGAAAATTTGGAGATGAAAATATTGAATAGAAGAGGGCCAAGATGACTACGCTGAGGAACACCGGAAGTTAGCTCGATTGCATATACAAGGAATCTTTGGAATCTTCCATTGAGAACTAATTTTATGCATTTAATCTGATATTCCAATTTGAAGACTTTAGCAATTAAAATATGATGGACTTCTTTATCAAAGGCCTTACTGAAGTCATCAATGATTTAGGCTCTTGGATAGCAATATCATTTCAAGCAAAAATTTGATAAAAAGTATGTGTGTGTGTGTTTCCGTACGTATGGGGTCATTTTTTCCTGCACGATATCGCGCGAACCAAAAAAAAATATAGCCTTCGTTGAGAAGCCATTCGAAGCGTTTTAACGGAAATATGATCTGAAAAGATTTTCATGAAATTCGGTCGAGCCGTTTTTTTGTTTAAACGACGTACGTGATTTTTGTACCTGCACGATACCGCGCGAACGAAAAAAGATATAGACTTCGTTGAGGTGCCGATCGAAGCACATTAACGAAAACATGTTCTGTAAAAATTTCATAATATTCAGTTAAATGGGCAAAACCTTCCCTATTCGTGACGCTCAGTGGCTACAACTGTGATTTTAGAAAAAACCAATTAGTTTCTCTTCACTTAAATATTTATTTAACTTAAAATGGGTTCGCAAGTTTTAAGTACAAATTTTCAACTTTAATTCAATATGTTAAAATAGTAAAATTCTCTTCAAAAATATAATTCAAACTTAAATTTTATTTTCATGTAAAATTCAATTTCGAAGCGTAATTTTTCCTATACACAGTGGAAATCGGTTAACACAAAATCGTGGGGACAGGGCAAGTTTTTCGCGGTATCCGAATTTCATATTAACCGTTTGCTTTGAAATATGTATATAAATTGTATTCAGGGAGTATTTGTTTAGTTTACAAAGCGGACGGGGCGGTTGTTAGGTTAGAGGAATGAAAAATCGGGGGGGGGGGGGAATCGTAACGGTTTAGTTGCTAGGGCGTTTTGAATTTGTTTTGTTATGGTTTTTGTATTCTTGTAACCCTATAACCTATTTTCACACCATTTTCGGTGTACGCAGAATACAAAACTGTAAAATTGACGGTTTTTTCTCCAAAAAATACGAACTTAACCCAACCTTTTTTTTTAAAATTAGAAAGCTTGGAGTATTTTCTATGAATAATGTCCAGACAATTTTTATGTTAAGGCCTTTACTTTTGAAGCTATTATTATTAAGGAATGAGGGGCGACCCATTTGGTGAACACTGCGGCCAAGTTAGGCCTATTGTGTACGTACCCCACTAACGGAACAGACTATAAGCCTTCCGGACAAAGGCAAGAAGGTCTTTAATTGAAGAAGAGCGGACTTGAGCGGGGCTCATAAACTCTCTGATAAACGTTCTTCTTCTGAGCCAGATCAGAGCAGGACATTCGCAAAGAATATGTGTGGAAGTCTCGTCGCCTTCCAGGCAGAGTCGGCATTCTGTCTCTTGAGACAGTCCTAGGTTGTGGAGGTGGTACCGCAGTCCTACATGGCCAGTCAGATAACCCACCAACAGCTTTAGGTCCGCTCTGTTTAAAGTGATAGTGCCCCTAAAGGCAAAGGATCTTATAAGATCTTTAGCCTGTCTGCGATTGATTCCCAATAGGCAAGGTGTAGTCCCTTAATCCACTCCTCTATCAGGGACTTGGAGGTGGACCATGAGATGCCACAGAAAGGTTCTGGGCCCTGGACCAACGTCTCAGACCCCTCCCTCGCGAGGCTATCTGCAGCCTCATTGCCCTCGATACCCCAGTGTCCGGGGACCCAGCAGAGCGAGACGTTATTTCTTCTGGTCAAGCTCTGGAGTAAGTCAAAACACTCCGCAACTGTTCTGGAAGAAAACTTCCACGTTGAGAGTGCCTTGATGGCAGCTTGGCTGTCAGAGAAGATTTTAATGTTGCCGCCTCTCAAACCTTTCTCAAGGTTAAGCCTATCGCAGGTCGCAATGGCATGTATTTCAGTCTGGAATACAGAGGGCCACTTACCCATTGCAATCGAGACCTTGGAATTGGGGCCTGCGACACCAGCCCCTGTACCATGTTCCATCTTTGACCCGTCGGTGAACCAGTGGAGATGTTTTGAATCCCCAGGAAGAATAAGTTCTTCCCACTCAGAACGATCCGGGATAATCGCCCTGAATTTCCTTTGGAACCGCAGCTCACCAACCATATGGTCGGATACGCGGCAAATGAAAATGTTTGGGATATTGTCAAGAATATCCATGTGTCCTTTGACTGTATAGGGCCAGTTGGATGAGATCTGAAGTCTCAGGGCACTTATGGCCGCGGATTTCCATATGAAGATATGCAATGGAGTCAATCCAATGATTGCCTCCATCGCAGCTGTGGGACAGGTCCGCATAGCTCCGGTAATGGAGAGGCAAGCAAGCCGTCTTTTGAAGCTATAGTATAAGCAATTTTTTCATCATAAGCTTCGGTGAAACTGTAACACTGTAAAAAAAATATGTAAATTCACAGTGCAAATGTACAGTAAAATTACAAATCGCGATATGAAATACTAATTTACTACACAATTATTGTAATTTTAATATGAATTTTGTAATTTCACATAATGAAATTGGAAATCTCCAATACTGCATAACGTAAATGTTGATTACATGGATGTAACGTATATTTTACACAATGTTGTGTATTTTTCTAAATCGTTTAACTAGGAAAATTACAATAATTCTTATATATTTATCAAGGGGGCCTCGGTAGTCTAGGGAGTAAGGCGCCTGGCTACTATCCCAGAGGTCCCGGGTTCGAGTCCCGGCAGAGCCCCACGGTCCTTCGCCTTTCCCACCTTTCCTCCTGTCATAGCCTTCCGTTGGCACTGCCGCGCTCCACCAAGCGCATGTCATCGGTTGGTTGATGGGATTCAACTTGTTTCAGGAGGCATAACACTCCAGCGAGTTGTTTCTCATTGCCCCGATGCCAGAGTCGCGATAGAAATGGTTGGGGTTAGGTGGTTGTGGCAGTTCCTTCCTACTTCTCTCTTCCCCTTCACTATCTATCGACTAGAGCTTGCTGTTCGACATTGCACTCTATACGAAGAAAATAGATTGTCGACAGTACAAAGGGCTTTCCCTGAGCCCTAGTCTTCCACATAAAAAAAAAAAAAATGTTATGTACTGAAAATATCCTAACACTTTGTCCCGTAATTTTACTAAAGAGGCGTAATTTTAGAACATAAATTTTCAGTAAAATTACAAATCGGTTATTGGAATGTAATGTTTAAATTTTTCCTCTCGTGGATATAATTCACAGGTAACAATGAAATACTAAGCATATAAACCCAATTGCTTTTAAGTTAAGGCCAGACCTTTGACTTTATCAGGATCTGGGCAGTTCTTGTAACAGCGAAGAAATTTTGATAGGCATTGCCTCACGTAACATGCTTAACAAGGCGTTGTGAGCAAAATGTTAATTTTTTATGTAAGGGAGTGGGCATTAACTAAGAATAAAATTTGGCGCTTGCAAATATTTCAGGCAGGGCCAAGCACATTGGCACAGGGCGGTAATCTTCAGCTTTGGGTTTTGCCCTTTTCGTCTCTCTCTGTTAAAAAGTTGCAACAAGAGTTTTGGAAATTCACAAAACTGTGAAGAGAAAGCTCTAATACTGATTGTATTTTTACATCCCACAAATAATTTATATTTACTACACAGTTGGTAAAAATACGTAAAGTAGATTAGGAATATTCCTAATAATATATATTGCAAATTTACGAAACTGCTTGTGAATAAAACTTCCAGTATTTTTTTGGTAAAATTACCACAGAAATTTTTTACAGTGTAAAAAGTGCAAGGGATTTCAAGTGTTTTCGTGTTATACGATGAGTGTTTCGCCATAAAAGAACAAATTCGCATTAAAACCGCATTATCAGGCCGGGACTGGACTTTTGTTTCGTGTTAAGCAATATTTGGTCTTATCAGTTTGCATGTTAAGTGAATTCCACTGTAAGTAAATCCAAATAATTCCAATATTTTACGAAATGTCTTTACTTCTCTTTTGAAGTCAATCTTAATTCACAAATCCAACGCTGCTTGTACTTGAGTCCGACGTACGCGTCGATTTGGTCGTGCCGGGAAAATTTGGCGCCTTTGGCGAACTTCGCCCATAACGAAAAAAGGGAAAGAAGAGGTTTAAAATCGATACTTTGCATCTGAACCATCCAAAATTCTTTGTTTCTGAGCATTTTTCTCAGAAAAGTTCATTATTAACCATATTTTTCTTCTTTCGTTTCTGATGCACCAAACAATTACCTAAACAAGTTACATACACAAGAATGACCTAAATCGTATATACTTTTAAAGATAGTGAGTTTTTATACTTTATTTCCCATGGTACATTTATCTCAGACCACGAACATGCAGTATTGTAAAACTTTAGCTTTATGACTGTTTTCAAGGTGCCTGTAAACGAGCAACGTTTTTCGGCAATGTGTAGCCGGTAATGCTAACTGAACAACATATCTCAAAATTCGGCATTATTTCCAGCAATATGTTCAAACTTGCCGGCAATATATCCATAGCCCGACAATACTAGCCATATTGCAACTACTGGCTGGCATGTTGCTTTTGATATCGCTCGTAGAGCGAAAATATTTATACATAGCTGGCCATATAACTGCTTGGTTCCGCACTAGGTCTCATTTTTAAAATATCTTGTGTCCATTGTGACGGTCTATTATGTTTTGTTTACAAAATGAATTTCATAAAATGAATAAAAATAATAACTGGACCATTGAAATAACTATTCTTTCAATCCTTTTATTAAAGCTTCACGTACTTCTCAGACACTCTGAATAGGTACATTAAAGACTTGTAGGAGTCCTAAGATGCCAAGAATTGTAGGGTGATTGCCAATCTAGTAGTAATGGATATTGCTCTTCTCATCACGGTGTCTGTTTTTGCAATGTTAGGAACAATTTTCTGGATTAAATGTTCAAAGTCACCCTTCGACATTCTAGTGAAATTTTTGAACAAATAACTATCTAAAAGTATCTAATTGCTAATATTTGTAAGTGCCTCTCTTTTGTTTAGATATAGGGTCGAATCCACATTCTTCTCTTTTTTTGTTTGTAATGTGAAAGCAATACGTATGTTGCCCTTACAAGTAATTCTTCCCTGTTAAACATTCTCTACGTGTACACGTGAAATTCTCGGGCAATACTGTTAATATTTGACTACAAGTTGCTCGGCAATAGTATCGGCCACACATTTTCAAAAATATAGCCGGGCCATCTTTTTCTGAAATATTTCCGGCAATGTCCATTTTTTGTTGCTCGTTTACAGGCACCTTTACATAGGGAGTAATGCTGCAGCAATCCAATTCTAGTTATCTGCACTTATTTCGGCTAATATAAGATTGATTTAGAAGGCCTTGCCAGTGCCGCGTGGTGCGTCTAAAAAATATACACCACTTACACCCGTATTGATACTGTTGATGTGTTGGTAGACTTCTATTTGTTCATTGTTTAACTAAGGTTCATTGTATTTTTCGATATTTTCCCTGTTTAAATTATCATCGAAGATGGCATATCATATTTACAAAGATGGAAAAGCATAATGATCAATAGTATTCCTGGTCCTGCAATATATTGCAGTGGCAGTAGTGCACTATTATAGATTAAGATGATTAGCCCCTACAAACAGACAGAATTACAACATACCTTGTAATCAATAAAAATCCTTTATTTGCGGAGCGGCGGCCGTCAAAAAATGGAGGTAGATATTCATTTCCAAAACCTAATCGGGAAAAGTATATATTCCTGATAAAGTGAAACCTTTTATTATCATTCCAAGTGAAATCCTTAAAAATCCTTAACGCTATCCCAGAAAATACCAAAACCAACCAAAAATAAAAGGGTTGCCTATAGTAGGATCACGATTCACTGAGGCAAATTTAGATATTTAGATAGAGCTCTTTGAGGCCTACAATAGAATGTAAAAATAAGGCTCCCCTTCTATTATCGGTTCAAGTTTTCGGTATGACCAACTAGTCCGATCAGAGTGAAAAATAACCTAAGCAATCGAGCTGTGAGGTCTACAATTGGAATAATAAAAAAAACTTTTTCTCGCTTTCCTACGTTGATCGGGTCAAGTTTTCGGTCTGAGCCCAGATCCGATAGTCGGATCTCAGCGAAAAATAGCCTAAAACATACTCAATACTACTGAATCTTCCCGTGAAAGTCCCGTCGCAATCGGATTAGCCGTTTCCGAGATTAGCCCAGACAAAAATTTAAAAATACTTTATGTGATGTAAAAGCGTTAACCAAAGGGCGCCGAAAGACAATCTTGCTCTACCCTGATCAAGGGCTAGGGCCGGCGCTGCTTTTAGCTATGGTTGCTAGTAGCCAATACATATTTAAAAAAAACAACTATTGCACATCTCACTACATGATCAGATGAAGTCCTCTAAAAATTTAATTTATAAATTCTTTCATATACAGTATTACTATTTATAGAACTACTTAGAATATTCGTGGTTTTGAGACGATGGTCAATAATACCGACCAAGAGGACACGCCAGATATATTTTCATTTAATATAATATACATTTTTTTACATTTTCAGAGAGTTAAGGATTCCGTAAAAGACTTCTTTTTATCGTTATGTTTCTGAATTAATTTGGATCTTTGATGTTGGCTGGACTAACCATGGCCTGAGTGTTTTTGTTTTTAATATTAATGTTTATGTTCAGATCGAATACATTTTTACAAGGTTTAATTGGGAATTACTTATTAATTTCAGACTAAAAATACAGACATTTTTAAAATAAACAAACAAGCAAACATTAAGTAATTACAACTTAAAAAAGTGATTTCCAGTAAAAGCTTTGAAATACTCGTAATATTGCTACGGTCGAAGTATGATTTCTAAACTCAGGTGTTCATCGTACCTCAAATAATTTAAATTGAATTTTTAATCAAAGTCAGTTGTATTTCACACATGAAGTACTTTTAAAAGTCGTACATAAAAAAATGCGTAATTTATGATTTTGGAGAGGAAATTTTTTTTGCGGATATTTGGCCTGGCGGAATTTGTTGAATATTTTCTAGTACATTACTTCAACAAAACATAAAATTTCATAAATAAATTTAATCCGAATGAAAGAAGCGCAACGTGTTGTCGCAAGAAAATATGTTAAACGTTTTCTAATGAAATTCTTTCATACTGACAATGGACATTTTCCTATGCAAAGTGGTGCTCCGCGCTCCATCTCTGGATTCTGCTTACCAAACGAGACACGGGAGAAATTCCACCAACAAAAATCTTGCTGTGGGTAGCAATTTTTCCTGTCTATTGTGCGACAATTCCTCGTAGATGACTTCATTAAAAACCGTTGCTTTGAGATAAATAATGTTCACGTCCTGAGGATAAATAGCATTGAAACGTGGCCATTTTCGCCTTGAAGTCGGGCACAAACAACAAAACCTGAACGACATCGTCTTAATGGGCTCCAAGAATCAGATGAACTTTCCCGAGAACGTGTGTACCTTGCGTCCTCCAATGGTGGATTGCTCTTAATTTTTATTTTTGCTTTTTTTTGTTCCTTTTATTCCCTTGGTGTGCAATCGGGAGAAAAACATGCCCAATAGGTATTTTGATGTACATTTATTCGTGTGCTGTGTTCAGCCAAAATTGTTAGGTAAAAAATTTCATTAGCGGCTCGAATGATGTTCAGAGAGCGTGGCCAATCTTCCTGCGAAAAATCCAACAATTACGAGGACAACAGGTACAGGAATCTTCATGGCTTGGAATTGTCTGGTGCTTAACGAAGGGGAAGTGTGCTAAAATATTCTGTTTAAATTTTTGCACCTTGTTTACGAGGGCAATTTTTGTTGTGTTATACCCAAGTCTCCTGGTTTTGTTGATAAAAAACCTATTTTAGCGCCTCTTCTTCGTGAAAAATATATGATTTTGGACATTTTGTTAAGATAGCTTATAACTATCAATGGTAGAATTGTGTTTGTTGCAAGGGAATTTCTTTTTTCTACGCCTCTGTTAGAATACAGGCATTCTGATATTACTTTTAGTTATGGAATTAGCAGCATTCCACACCCGTGTGGAATATTCATTCCATCACTTGTTATGGAATGACTACTATTGGCGACATCTGTTGGTCCTAATCCAAGAATATAATTTATGAATTAAAGAAAAAAAAAGATTTATTAATTAAAGAAAGAAAAGGATTGTTTCAATAATAAACAATCAAAGATGTTCCGCTATAAAATTTTTGCTTTAAATAAACCATTCAATTATTAAATTCCAGAAAATAATAGCATTTTTTTAATAAATTTTGCGGCGGCCATCTATTAACAAATTATTAAATTACAAAATGGTTATGAATGAACACTCCCTACTAATATGTTATTTAGCGTTAAAATATCTTGCTGTGCCTTATACATTATATTTTTGACATTAGCTTTACATAAGGTACGTTTTTCTTTACAAAATATTAATAAAAACTAATTAGAGGCGTAGAAAAAGTATAGTCTGCATCACGTTTTGAATGGCGTATTCCGCACTCGTGGACCGCCAATCTTCCACTTGTGCGGAATATGCATCTTTCCAAACTTGTTACAGAATATACTATTCCACACGTGTACCTTTTATCATTCATTCATTCTTTAAAGGGGGTCTTAGCGGGCACTGCGAACTCTTTTATTTGATTTATTGTGCCAACCCAATCGTTAAAAACCTCCCAGGTTAAGGCTTTTGATATTGCCTAAAATCAATTTGGGATTCAAATCCCTGGGATCAGGGAAGCCGCGATGGAAATACTCAATCCCCTCCTCGCTGTAGCCACAAGGTTAGCAAGTGTTCCGCAGTTTCGGTAACTGCCCCACAGAACCGACAGCTACAATCAACTACCAGCCCTATTCTGCTTAGATGATAATTGAGCAAATAGTGGCCCGTCAGGAGTTCAGGACGCCTGGAATCCACAACAGCGTAGCATTGTTGTTCCTGCTGAGCGATATCAAAGATAGAAGACAATTCAGGACAGTCTTCGATGACACCTGGTGGGATTTAGTGGCCAACAGGACAGCTTGACTATACGATAAAATAACGATGTTAAAGTTTGGAGGCCTATTAATACAAAACTTAATACAGTGGGATTGTGCCAAGAGCCATGGTTATTTTGCTCTTGGGCCTGCCGTGCTGCTTTTCTGACCGACTTCCGATAATCGTCATAAGTGGTTTATCGAAGTCCATACCTGCAGGAATGGTATCGGACAATGATAGCAATGTTTAGTTTAGTTCCTTTAGTGATAGGGAGAATAGCTCCCCTAGTCGAGCCGCCCTGGCCAAAGACTCCATTTTCATTGCTAAGTGGAGGGTAGGGAGTACCAGTACCGCTTACATAGCCGCAGTCGGACAGGTTCATCTAGATCAGTGATTCCCAAAGTGGTCCATATGGACCCCGGGGTGGTATATGGGATGATCCAGCGGGTCCGTGATAATTAAAAATTATTTTGGGGGTGCGCGAAGAACTACCGGGGGTTCGCGAAAAAGATCGAAAGTTTTCATATAAAAAATTACAAAAATTTAAAAATCAATGTTTCCGCGTGACCACGAGGCGCGGATGAAATCGAAAAGCAAACAGCTTATTTGACTGACTTATTCGCCAAATTTGATTAAATAAATTTAAAGTTACAAGGTGATCAATTCAATTTTCTCAAGACTAAAAGTATTATATCTGCATTTGTTACAAAACTTTTGTTATACAAACAGAATTTGGGCAGAGGAGAATGTTCTCAGACGATCGGAGGTGGAACGCTCTTTACCTACATTCTTATTTTATTAATACTGGAACTTTTCGTTAACGCTCCACGCTTTTTACATTTAAGTAAGTTATATTTATAAATTTTACCAATAACTTCATTAATTTCATTCTGAGATTGATTTTGAAAGGTAGTTTGTTCCCATATACTGGCTGGAGCAATAAAAACTTTACATTCAAAATTATTTTTTACTTTTTAGTTCATCTTAAAATGAAAAAGCGTATTTTTTAGTTTTTTTTAAACTATTTATTTTTATTTTCTACTTTTTAGTCAATTGTATGTCTTCCGTCATTTTGTGGCGGCCGCCACTGTATTCTACTCGTCATACCCTTTCATTTGATACCCATGTCGCGGGGACGGGGAACAACATTGCAAAATTCTCCCGCCATCTTGGAACCGCCATATTTTTTTTTACAAAAAAATCAGAGTCCATTGTCACGCGAACTATGCATATATGCAAAATTTGAAGTTGATAGGTTATAATTTCCTCTTTTTAGTCTATTAGTCTTCCGTTCATCGGTTTTGGCCGCCATTTTGAATTTAGAATGATGCCACACAGCCAATTGAATTCTACCTGCTATAGGGCACGTTTAGGCCCAAGTTACTTTAAGGCCCGATTCACAATGAGAGCTTCAAAGCTGCAAGCTTCAAAACTTAGGATTATAGGATTTATATACAATGATTCATATTCACAGCTTCAAGCTGCAAGCTTCAAATGAAGCTGAAACTATTATAAAAAAGCTTTGAAACTTGAGGCTTGAAGCTCTCATTGTGAATCGGGCCTAACTCTGTTAAATTATCGCTGTCAACTTAACACCGTTCCTAGCATACCATTTGACAGTTCTCATTTTACAACTAATAACGACCAAAAATTATAACATTTCTCATTTTACAAATAACAACAAGCAAAAAAAATTAATAATAATAATAATATCTTCATGTTGTATTAAAATATTACTAAATTATTTGCTTACAACAAAAATTCACTAGTAAACGTCAACCCTTTTTGACAGTTATAAGCTGTGCTAGATTTTAGCTAAGCCAAAAAGCACAAATAAGTTTGCCAACAGCGCTAAATAAATTGACGTTTATGCCGTTGTTAGCATGCCTATTGCAAAAATCGGCTGACATCTTGGAACCGACATCTTGATTTTTTTTCAAAGTTGTCAGATTGCATTGTCACCCGCATACATACATATGTAGGTGCAAAATTTGAAGTTGATGGATATGTGAATAAGTTCCGGGTGTCGAAAAGCTTTTATTTTTGTTCGCCTTTTAGCCTAGTATGCTGTTCGTGAAGAATTTCGCTCTGTAGAGAATCCATATAATCAGTCTTAATTCCACTTAGCAGGGAGAGTTATGTAGACCTGACTAAAATAACAGTGTCTGTTTGGTCACATCACGCTCCCGAAACAACTTTTTTCCGCATAAAAGTGATAAACGTCAAAATTTCTGCTCGAGAAAATAGAAATTTCATTTCTTGGCTTACGGTGAAACGAGAAGTCTACCCTCTGAAAAACGCCATCCATTTTCGGGAGCAACAAAGTTCATTCACGGTCTGAATTCAGAGTGAACTGCGTACTGGAATTCAGACCGTCCTCCAACCTGAATTTCGCGCACTTTTTTTACTTGCATTTCAAAGGGGAGTCTGAATTCCGCACGAGCAGCATACCGGGCTTTTGCAATTATTGTTTTTTCGTTTTTTTCCAAGGGAGAGTGTCGTTTTTCCAAGCGGGCCCGCACTTAGTTCTAACCACGTCCAATGCTGCTTAACTTGTGGAATCGAACGAGAACCGGTCTATTGAATATGCTAATGCCAGATTTATGGCCATAAAGATAATTGCCAATTTTGCTCGTTCTATAAAATTCCTGAAAACTCCAGTAAGTTCAAATTTAGCTCCCCTGAGCAGCGCTCCCAGTTTTTCCGCTGGGATCCTGACTTAAAATTATTTAAGTATTAAGTACCTATATTTTTAAGCTCAGCTGCATTTTTCCTTTTGTTTTCTTAACAATTAAAAATATGTACGTAATTTATTTATCTAGCTACGTGCAATTGTCTTCTCTAAGAAAACAGATTAAAGTATTTTTAGTAGATTTTATTATATCAAATAATGTATAATATATAATGTTATGATTAACTTGGGTTTGGGGGTGCATGATTAAGTTTTTGCTATAGTAAGGGGTCCATGACCGAAATAAGTTTGGGAATTACTGATCTAGATCCTACTGAAACATGCCAGCCTTTGCACCTTAATCAAAACACACTTTTGTTTGATCTTGATCCACCATGCAATGAACGAATACGTGACGATGGGCCTTACTACCGTCGTGTATAGCCAAAACATTAATCTCGGTTTGAGGCTCCAAGTTATGCCTACAAATTGACCACAGATATGCCTTGCCAGTCACTCTTTCATATTTAGCCTCTTTTAAGTCTGAGATGGTGTCTTCAACATCGCCGCAGATCTTTTTTGACAACATCATCTGCATAGGGCTGTGCTTTGAAGCCCCAGTTATTCAGCCCGGCAAGAAATTTGTCGATTATAATTGACCATAGGAGAGGCGATAGGACACCTTCTTATCGTAACCGATTCCCAATCCACTTCTGCAGTAATTCATCTGCTGCTGAGAAGCGGCGTTTCTTTTTTGCTGCGGCTTCATTTTCGCGGCAAAGTTAACATTGTCCAACGCACCCTCGATATCTGCAA
Organism: Thereva nobilitata; assembly: GCA_963855945.1. Lineage (NCBI taxonomy): Eukaryota > Metazoa > Arthropoda > Insecta > Diptera > Therevidae > Thereva > Thereva nobilitata. The sequence continues at coordinate 49,283,341 of OY979694.1, read as the reverse complement.
AACCGTAGAGAGAGATTTCCTAGGCCTGGAAAGACCTCTCGATATCTCTCAATAGCACGTGAATGGCAGTCTCTGTAGTTCTGCCTGGTCTGTAGGCAAATTGCAAGCTGTGGATTGGGTTCGCCGTAAGATCCCTCCTAATATGCCTGTCAAAAGCCTTTTCCATCGTTTTTAGGAAGAGAGGCTTGTGTTCGATAGGACTTTGCTTCCTTACATCATGTTCTTCCGATTTAGGGATAAAGGCCACCCTAGCCTATCTCCAGCTGATCTGGTCTTCCTCAGCAGCTTTTAAGGGCTTGAAGGTGGCAATAGTACATCTTTCCTTTCTTTCAGGCATTAGGTCCAAGGTGTACCACGACCGCAACGTAAGCCTGGTGTATCATTAAGTAGACCAACTATCTCAAATTTGTAACCACGGCATGAATTCAGCAGTACTTCTACAGGTTTGTCACTTAGACACTTGGTCAAACAAGGTCGCACGGGACCCTGGTTTTTGACTGCTCCTTGAAAGACATCACGCTTCTGGGATTTGTTCATAAAGCTGACAATTGTTGAATGTCTCCGCTGAAGACCATCGACCAATTGGCTGTTCAATCTCAGCGCTTATAGCGGATTTCTCTACCTCAAGATACAGCGATACCAAAATAGGTAGAGTCTCTAGTGCTACCGTGGCCGATGTGCAAATAGCGCGGTTATGGATTGACAGGTCATTTTTGGAATCTTACTTAATTTTATAGCGGTGCTATTAAGTCTTGCTATGTTATTATGATGGTAGTTTTTATGCATTACAAGGCTTTTGGTTGTAGACCGCATGAGACTTGCAAGCTCCATGGCCGGTCAAGAGAGATCTGCGGAGCCATGTACTGTTATCAATGGAGTTTGGCATCTAGTGTCAAAACTATATATTACGTATGCTGTGACAAGCCTTAAACTTTGCCCGAAAGGACGAGCTCAGTGCATCCTGTCATTACCCGTAGTTCTTTTCGGAGCTGTAGTGATCGGGGCAAACGATCGGCATGACATTGGTCCGAGTTGTCGGAGAGTGAGTCAACATCGACCATGCCACTCACAACTCTATCATCGTCCGGGACTTTTATAGCGTATAACGTAGTGGACGTAAGTTTCATATTATTGCAGACCATAAAATTTATCCGAACTCATGGGTTTTTCATGAGGGCTATAATAGGTCATCGTCAGTTTTTTACAAGCCATTACAAGTCAACTGCATTTCGTAAATGGCTGTTACGCGGTATTATATTGATCCTTATCAGCTAGGTATTAAGATTATTGAGTTTTTCTATTTCAATAGTGATTGGAGCTTGGCTTGGTGTAGGAACTTTGTTTTAATTTTATTTACAGGTGGTAAAACATAACAAGTTAATTTCATAGTATTTAAAAACAAAAAGTTGTTCAATGAATTTCTCTGAGTTTAATTTCAACTTTCTACTTAATTCACTTGTATAATTATGACTAATAAATTCTTGTTCGACAATTGTGCATTGTACAATGAAATACTTTTTGATGTGAAACATCTTTGCGCGCGTTGAGAGTAATTCTTCAAGGTCGGGAACATTTTGTGGGAACGCTTTATAGGGAACGCTTTATAGGGAACGCTTCGTCGAATCCAATTTTCATTCCGGGAAACGGAAGATCTGTATTGAGGAAGACAGAATAAGACGGAGATTTTATTTAGTACCAAAGAAAAGTGTTTATATGCCGCGAGCCAGACATGACGAGCCAGAAATAGGCAGAATGGAACAAATGGTTGAGTGGTTGCCTTACGACGTAATATTCCAAAAAGTCGCGGGTTCAATTCTTGATCTCGGCATTTGAATTTTATTATTTATATTTAATGGTTTTATTTAGCAACCTAGTATATTTGTTTGTTTGTTTGTTTGGTTAAATCGACAGCGACAGCTTTTTCAATTACTTCTAATTAACCGATTCTTATGAAACTTTGCACACACATTGAGTTCCCGTGACAATGCAATCTGACATTTTTGTAAAAAAAAACAAGATGGCGGACAAATTTTCCAATTGTGTTCCGATTCCATTGAAAATCAGTATCGGGGGGTTTTTAGGGCCAAAAATGACGATTCTGTGGTCAAAAATTTAAAATTCAAAATGGCGGCGCCAATATGGCGGATGAATTTTGCGAATGTGTTCTGAATACATTGAAAATCGGTATCGGAGGGTTTTTAGGGCCACAAATGACGATTCTGTTGTCAAAATTTGAAAATTCAAAATGGCGGATGAATTTTGCAAATGTGTTCTGAATATGTTGAAAATCGGTATTGGAAAATTCACAATGGCAGCGGCAATATGGCGGATGAATCTTGCAGATGTGTTCTGAATACATTGAAAATCGGTATGGGAGGGTTTTTAAGGTGACAGATGACGAATGTGTGGTCAAAATTTGAAAATTCAAAATGGCGGTACGATTTTGGTAATAACAATTCGTTTTCACTGAAAATCGCTATTTAGGTGTGTTTAAGGTCGGAAATAATGAATTTGTTGTTAAAATTAGAAAATTCAAAATGCCGCTGGCAAAATGGTATGTAGCATTGAGTCGCGTAAGAACTTTGGAAGGGCTATGTATTGAGGAACTTGATTGCGAGAAATTAACAGGTAAGAATCCGTGCAACAAAGATGCAATGAAAGAGTTGGAAATGATGAGAAGTTTGCATGATGATACGAGCCAAAAACCAAACTAAAAACTAGAAAATAAAAACAGGTAAAAAAACTTTTAAGTTAAATGGTTTTATTTGAAATCATAAGCTGTACCAAAAATTAGAAAATAATTAGAACACAAACATGGGCCTTCTTGAGATTCTGACGTCTGGTAAGAAGTCGTGTAATAGTAGCCGTGCTGTTTTCTCATGTCGTATGCCAAGGGGCACTTTATGTCGCTGCGTCGCGTCAGTGGATTAAGTAATAGTCTGAGACTTTTAACAGACTAAAATAAAAACATGGGGAGCATAAAAATCTATATAACAACTGTATAATTAAATAAAATCGACTTGTCTAGAAAAATGTGTTTCCAAGCCCACCAAAAATATATTTCAAATGCGGTCAGACATCATGGTCGAAGGTCATCAACGGCAATGGTACATTTTCAACACAAATCGGTGTGTATAAAACTTAGGGCTATTTTACATCCCAAAAGCAAAATTGCTGTGCTCCAGCGCTGCGTTTCCCCATTGCGTTTGGGATGTAAAATGGTCTTTATTCTTTCTAATTATTCAATTTAAAGAAAGATAAAGATCGCCAAAGATGTTTCACATCTTTCACGTGCACTGGTTACACGGGCTATATTTTTTATTAAATTGCGTCTAAAAATTGTTCAAAAATAATTCAACTAGTTTCGAACGAAAAGTCGAACAAGTAATTATAAAAACCATGTAAAGTTCAAACTTGCTGTTTTCAATTACAAAATTTGTGGCTATTGTGTTGCTATTAACAGGAGAGGTAAAAGTTTTAAATAATATTTTGCAGTTCTATTTGGAAAACCATGTTAATTAAGACGAATTTCAAATAATACTTTAATGAAGACATTCTAATCAAATAATGGGTGAATTTTAATTAAATTGAGCAAATTGTCTGAAAAGTTTTAGTAACATTGAAGTATGTAGTTGTACATGTTGCGGAAGTAAGTGTAAAAGTTAGTTTTCGTTTTCAGATGTTTTCATTTTTTTTATTAAGGTTTATTCTGTGGTGTTACATGCATGTGCTACAACTTACATAGGGAGCATAGTGTTTAATCTTCGGAAAAATTGCTGTCAGCAGTGACATGTCTGTTATTTTAGGAAACTGCAGTATTTTCTGTACGAGATAGAGAAAATTACTTTGGAACTTTTATTGATAATTTTCAATTTGCGACTGGCTAAAAATGAATGATTGAAAATGTACGAGTTGACAGATTATATTTTTTTTTGTGGAAATACACGACCTAGGAAACATCCTTTATACCACTACTCTATCATGTTTAGGTCATGGTGCAAGTTCAAATAGGAAGCTTAGTTTGAATGATAGAGGAGGATAGGATAGGTCAACGATTTTGCAAACAAGTCATCACAGAAAAGATTTGGCGGCCAAATGATTGATTTTCGCAACATACCACTTGTTTGCATTGTCAGTGATGTTTTAGAATTTATGACTATCGTCAAATGGTCGTCTTTTGACGTTTTAGAACTCCTCCCTCTTAGATATTGTACAAATTTGGAAATACTGACTGCGGAAGATTATTCCACAATCCAGTTTTTCTATTAATAAACGAAATTCTAAACCATAGTCGAAAAAGGGGACTGCAGGGTATGCAGAAAAATTATTGCGGTGCAGGCAGGAGGGCGGTATTTTCAAGGCTGCTACATTCAAATGGTGGCGCCAAAGGTTCCATCACCGAGAAGTTTTGAGGTTCGTGCTCAGATGAATCATTTGTATACCCGAGCCGGAGCCGAATGTAGGACTTGTACAACTTTCCAATGTTGCCTGAAAAATGGCGTTCATTTGGCTTGCTCACCTTGGTAGCTTAGGGATTAAGGCGCGCGACTACCATCCCAGAACAGTGGTTCGAATTTACTCCGCGCCAAGCCCTTCGCCTTATCACTTTTCGCACCTAGATAACTTTCCTTCTTTCATGTCTTCAGTCATTACAAAAAATTCCGTCCTTCCTCGAATTTCCGTCCTTAGCGAGGAACCCAACTTCTGTTTCATTGGTCTGTCTCCGTGGTACTGGATGGGGAACTGGTGGAATTTAACCGCTTGTCGGCATTCTTAGTTCTTTCACTCTTTCCTGCTATCTTTCGGGCTAGAGCTTGCTGTCTGACGTTGCACTAAATAATAGATTTTACATTACATTAAGAAACTGAAGCCATAAAATGTAGTGAATCATGCGGTAGTGGAAGATGATTCAATTCCAGATCCTAGTTAGTTATTTTCCAGGTAGTTCCGGGGATCTTGTTGAGCTGAGGCTAGCCCTAATCTAGGAAGAAAATAAGCATCTGAATGTGGCATAGTAGAAGATGCTACGCGAAGAAATCCCGAGAAGAGAGTCAGGTCTACTGACAAAATATCTTCCAGTATAGTAGTAACTAGGGTTCGAATGATACTCTCGATACTGAGCAGGTATCGATACTGTCGTCTTGAAAACCGATACTGAGCACTCGATACCAAGATCATGGTATCGTCAAGTACTACTCATTAAAAGTATCGAGTACTTTGTCAACACACATACAGTGGGCACACGCAAGAAGTTTGAAACTGATGAATTTCTTTTTTCTGTTAAATCAATATTATTAAATGAATTTAAATTATTTTTTTTTAAATTTATTATTTATAATTTAAATAATGAAATTTTAATCAATAAAATTTGGTAAGATAGTTTAGTCTTGTAATATCTTCCTCAGCTGTAAAATTTCTGGGGTGTGCCAATAATTTTGACAGCCACTGTATGTACTACTGATGAACCGCAAAAATCGGAATATTCTTCAATCTTCAGAGATGTCGCTACATACAAGTTACGTTTATTTCTGAATGTAGCTTTAACCAGTAGCTGTTTTTAAAGGAGCATTTACATCGCAAACGCATTGTGGGAACCCAAAATGGAGCTCCTCTATCACACAGAAGTTTGTATGCTGTTTTACCAAACATATGAACATGCTCAATATCTTGGGCTGAAAATGAAAACGGTCCTTAGTCATGCCTTTGTTCATATGTGTCTGTGCTGTTTTTTTGTCGACGGAGTCTTCATACCGTTGGGTTATATTATTTACGTAAATTTTTGTCAACAACGTCTTCATATCCTCGAGCTTTTGTTCTAAATAATTTTTTTTGTTTAAATATATGTATTTTAAAAAGTACTCGATACTGAGTAGTATCGATACTTCCAGCCCGATACTTTATAGGTATCGATACCACGGTTTGATTCTGTTATTAGTACTTGGTATCGATACTAGCAGCCGATAGTTCGAACCCTAGTAGTAACCATAACCTGCCTATTCCTTCCAAAAATAGGATTCAAAATCGAAGGAAATGATTGTTTCTAGTTACAAAAAAACTTTAATCAGCCCTCGACTCCTCGGATGTCTCCAGATATATTCACCACTGCAGTGGCGGACTAAGCCCGTCAGAGGCCCGGGGCGGCAAAGCTGAATGAGGCCCTCAGTCTAAGAAGTTGATGTAATTGTAGAAGCGTTTTATTCAGTTGCCATTTGTATGTACAAGTGTGTGTACGTGACAATACGACCACTATTCAAACTCTGAACTCATTTACTTATACGTCACAATAAAAACCAAAAGCACGTATTGTTATGCCGGATCCACAGTTTGTCAATAGTCCATTCAAATTAGTAAATGAAATTGCAAGTACGGAATTTTTTTTTTGCATTTGTACGGGTACATCTGACAATGATAAAACCAAGTTTGTGGGGTCGCAGTGGCTTGGGAAAAGCCGCCATCTTGAAAAAGAGGAAGAGCTTGTTTATATTAAATAGCTTGTATGCATGCAATGATAGCTGACAATGATCAATGGAAAAGTTGTGGAGAATACAGTTATCTAAAAAATGAGTCCTTAACGAGCTCTGTAAGTTGATTTGGTTCAAAGTTATGGCCGTTCAAAGTTCAACCATGATCGTGTGGTGAGGGTTGAATGCAGTTTTTTGCAATTAACTCGCCAAATGTTTTTTTTTTTGGCTTAATGCCCACTAACAAATTTAATGTCCTAGTAATTACCTTTAGAATGAGCCCTTAATCGTCGTAATCGCTTATGTAGTTTGCGAGCAATCCAACGACAAACTTCGCACTGGACGTGCCTGAAATTACTGTTAACGCCATTTTTTTAGTATTTAGCGTTGCCAAGCTTACACAAGCCAAGCCAAACGCCCAGGGCCGCATTGACCTATAGCCCATTCGAGTAAATGCTCGAAGGGCCAGGCCACCGGAGGGCCCGAGGTTGAGTGTTCAGGATTTTTTTGTGAAGAAACTTAAAGTTTCGTAATAATTGTGACTTGGCTCACGAAGATCGGCTCGAATTTGGCCTTTCCTCTTCCTCGCCTCTTTTCCCCGCCTTGAGCTCGCCTTCGGCCGACCGCCTTCGCCGCCTTAGAGAAATATTTCTCAGAGCTGGCCCTAAATCGAGCGAAATGGTAGAGCAGAAATTAGCACGGTACCCGCCGTGAGCCTATTGCACGGGCCGGTCCAGGGTCCATAGGAAATATAAATTTTCGAACAAATACTGCACAGTCCGTGCAACAATCGCACTGCGCCCGCCGTGCGTCTATATCACGGTCTGTGCAGTACTTTCAGTATATGCTACTTTCGCATAAACCCTGGACTACCCCGTGCAATAGGCACACGGCGCGCACCGTGCTAATTTCTGCTCTACCATTTCGATCGATTTAGGGCCCAGCTCTGGAGCATGCTAATTTCTCCCCAGGTACATAAAAGGTATTATCTTGCATACAAGAGAATCCATCCGCCCCACCCTTAGTCCGCCACTGCACCACTGGCACAACATCTGATGGAGAATGAGGCTTTAGCATGCCTTCCAAATGGACTATAACATGTACCAAGAAATCTTTAGCGAAAAGAGCTTTGATTTAACAGCCACGTAGCTATTGTTGTTGATCCTGACGTCGCTGTATTTAATCAGTTAGCCGAGACTTATTAATGTTGTTGTCCCTAACCACCAAACACATTAACCACTAGGTCCCCTGGTAGAACGTTAAATTCAGTAAACAGGAGACTTGAAACCGGAAAACTGTAATGGTGTTTCGGTCGGTGGTTCTCTTAATCCTCCGGGTGATCAGGAGTTGTCTAGGGTCTTTCAGAATAAACACCTTCTTACAAAATAATATTTTTTTATTTATTCAGTATTTTACTCACTAACATTTATCTTTTTTTAATTCTATCTAACTACCTATTCGCTACCTCTTTAAGATCTTTACATGTTTCGGTTAGTATTCGTATTGCTACTTATGTCTAGGGATGTATTTGCCAGGTTTTCTCGTAGATAGTATCGGGTATATTGTCTGTTTATGGTCCGGTCTACACTTCGACACGGTTCAGGAAATATTCAGTTCAGGATATCTTGTCGACAATATTGCCGGGTCTACACCTCGACTCGACAGGATTAGGAAATCTTCGGGAATATTTTCGGGTGTACACCTCGACACGGTTCGGGTAAAATTGTAGGAAATATTGTCAGGTCTACACCTCTTTGACGGTTAGGACTGGAGAAGGTAACTCTTCCGGAACGAGTGCGAGAAAGAACTCACTTTAGACTGAAGCATGGTACAATCATGTGGTACAATAATACAAAGTAGGCTCATAAGGAAAAGCTCTTTTTCTATCTTGAAATATTTTATAGCCCGGCGATAAAACTCTTTTTATTTTAGGAGTTTCCGTTAGGAAGCTACCAGGAGCGCGTTCAAAAACCGTACTATGGTAAACCACGAGGTAAGCTGTGGTTATGCTGCATCGCTTCACTTTACCACGAAACTTTATGTTTAACCATGGAGGTTTTTGAACGCACCTTGGTTTTAACTACGAGTTAAAGAAAATGAAAATTTTTCCATAAAATAGTCTCCGCTATTTGCTTCAATTATTTCATATGTGTCCATTAATTATTTATTTGCAATAATTTCATAAATTCCTCTTTGATTTGTTCATGTGTTTAATATTAAAACGACTGTCAGAGAGTTGTTTTTATTCTTCTTCTTCTTAACTATCGCTAACCATGCTCCCGAGCAGGGTTAAAATTTAACTACAGCATGGTTAACCACGGCAGTTTTTGATCGCCAAACAGATCAGTTATGCTCGTGGTTATGTTGTAGTTAACCACGGAGTTTTTGAATGACAAAAGTTTAAAATGGTTAACCATAGTAAAGTTTTTGAACGCGTTCCAGATTTCATAGAGAGAAAACTCTTTTAGATCTGCGGCTTGAAGAACAAGGATAATTGGCATGCCTATAATCAAGCTTTCACCGGCTATATAGAAAAATTGAGGAAATATTTGAAAGAACATCCTCGCCCCTAACACTTCGGAATACTAACTAATACACCACGGTTTTTAGACCCTTTAGAACCCTGCAAACATTTCGATTCGGAAACGATTCGAGAACGATTTGCCAAAAGCGAAAGCTTGCTTCGATCTCGGACTCGTTAACGACTCGTAAACGTATTCGAAGGCAATAAAAGCAGGGCAAGAGATCGAATCGCTTTCTCGTGCTGATAACGAATCGCATGCTCGTATCGATAGCAAATCGCTTCTGCGCCGAAAATCACTCCGCCGAGCAAAACAAGTCAAAAGCTCAAACTTTCCAAACAAATCGTTGAAGAGAAACCAAAGGCTCTCAAAATTTCCTCTCAATAGGACTTCAAATCGGTGAAATGACGTTATGTTGTTAGTGTAATTTGGAGATTTTAAGTCCCATTCAGGGGAAATCGGCTCTCAATATTTTTCTACAGCATGAAGACTTTTGGGAGAAACAAATCAACCAGGAAAGCTTTAATTTTGCGTTTTGCAGCTTTTTCTCGTACCCTTCGCAAGCATTTTTCGAATCGAGAATGGTCCGAGAAAGCGAGCGTCCGAGAAATTGTTTGCAGGGAAGGTTAATGTGGTGACCTAAAGCTAAACAAAAACATTTGCAAAGCATTAACGCATTGCGTCTTCTATTTTTTATATGAAAGCTTATAGCTCGGAGGCAAAACCCCTAACTGCCGGCTAGAGCGCAATGTCAAACAGCAAGCTCTACTTGGAAAGATAGTAGAAAGAATAAAAGAACTGCTAATGTCAACACGCGAATACCTGTAAAGTTTGAAGACAATAAGAGGGAATATTATCTAGGTCTAGGACAGAAAGCCATGGTGTTACGTAGAATCAAACCATGGACCTCAGGTGTGGTAGTCAGGTGCCTTAACCTCTTGGTTACGAAAGCCCCCGAATTTCAGATGCAACAAGTATCTGTCCTACTGCAGCCATTGGCCGCTCCTCTCTTGCACATCCGAGTCAGGGAAGCGGCCTGTTCTGGTGTATTATGCCTGCATTCGGAACAAGACATTTGAGCTGGAAAACCTAGCTGGTCATCACAGCATATTATGGAATGCGAACTTTGAATCGATGACCATCTGTTCTGACATACTATAGACTACACCAGTAGACTTCAGTCGCCGCGAAGTATAAAGCAAGAATTAATCCTCACCTTCTGTATCAATAGCCTGGTATTGATACTGCTCAACACTCAATTTATACCAGCGATTCCCAAACTTATTTCGGTCATGGACCCCTTACTATAACAAAAAGTTAATCATGCACCCCCAAACCCAAGTGAATCAAATTTTTTAGAATAATAAAACCTACTACAAATACTTTAATCTGTTCTCTCTGATAAGACAATTGCACATGGCTAAGTAAATGAATTAAGTACAAACTTTTAATTGTTAAGAAAACAAAGGGGAAAATGCCATTGTGCTTGAAAATATAGGCACATAGGTACTTAAATAATTTTAAATGAGAAGGATGCATCTGATGATATGATATAAGTTTTTTATGTTTGGCTCCTTCTTTGTAATTTAAGTCGGTAAGTTATTTGTAGCCGGTTTCGTTCTTCGTAATAAGACTTGTCACTGCATTAAATCCACCTTTTTCCAAATATGATGACTGGAAAGCAATCAACAACTTCTGTAATTGCCCAAAATGCAGAGGAGCGAATTGGAAAAATGGTGGAATCCTTGACAATGAAATTCTCTACAACTTGAGTTCTTACAAGATGTTGACCCGATTAACCCTTTCAAAGTTATTCAAGGTCAAAATTTCCAAAAATCACTTTTTGGCGAAAACATCACTCAAGAACTGTTTTTTTTTGGAAAAAAAATTTTTATCAGTCAATACGGAACGTTATTGCCTACAAAAAAGCCTTTTGTCATTTTTTTCGAAAACTCAACCCTTTCGAAGTTATTCAAGGTCAAAGTTTCAAAAAATCAGTTTTTGGTGAAAAAATGACTCAGAAACTGATTATTGAGAAGTTTTTTTTGTTCTATTTATACAAAAGATTATTGCCTACCCTAATGACACCCTTGCCATTTTTTCGAAAACTTTTGGAAAATTTTTGCAAAAATCAATAGTTAGTGATTTTTTGGCCGAAAGGTGATTTTTGGAAAATTTGACCTTGAATAACTTCGAAAGGGTTAAGTTTTCAAAAAAATGACAAGAGGCTTTTTTGTAGGCAATAACGTTTCGTATTGACTGATCAAAAATTTTTTTCGAACAAACCAGTTTTTGAGTGATGTTTTCGCCAAAAAGTGATTTTTGGAAACTTTGACCTTGAATAACTTTGAAAGGGTTAATCAGGTCCACATCTTTGCAACAACTAAAGTTGTAGAGAATTTCATTGTCAACATTTAGGGCCTTTGTACGGGGTTGTACGACTTACAGAAACCGAGATACAAGGAAAACACCGGAAAACCGCTATATTTCCGGCGGCCATTTTGTTTTTTTTTGTGATTCCGAAATTGTTTTCTTAAAAAGTCCCAATGAAGCTGTGTACCAATTTTCAGCCATTTCCGAATTTTGTCTCCTTTAAATGCTAATTTCCCCGGACTACTTCTCATTTGTGGATATTTCAATAAGTTACTATTGTATAGTTGCACTTATTAACTTGCCAAAATAAGGAGATCAAAAAGAATGCGGAATTTGGAGAGGCATCACCATACAAAATATGGAAGCAAAAATACTGGCCTCCATAATTCGTTGTAGAATAAAAGATAAAATAGACTGCCAGCTAAGAGAACAACAAGTAGGATTTAGGACAACTCCGCGGATGTACAGACAACTCCATAGAAATATAAACTAACACGGAACGACTGTGTCATGTAAAAGCCCCACACTAAAGGTAGCTTGTTCAAAAGGACAGCAATAGTGTGAAAGAGGCACACAAATTGCCGAACTGTCAAGGGTAGCTTTTTGAGTGAATCGTGGCGTGCTAAGTCAATATCCGGGGGCATAGATTTTATGCCAGGAAATTTCTACATATTTTGGGGCCTGCACTGCCTGACCACTACTAACCCAGTGAACACATCAGGAATTGTGGTAGGCTCAATCTGGCTTACAGCCATTCCGTGTTTAGTTTATATTTCTATGGACAACTCAAACACGTCGAGCATACAATCGAGCAATCTTTAGAATGGATGGCTTGGGGAGTGTGCAAATGTGCAAAAACTTCTGCCACTAGTATTTAACGGTTATTTAGTCCTAACAGAACCTACATACGCAGCGGCAGAATTTTTTTTCAATTTTAACCCCGTTTTTTATCCCCAACCCCCTATCTCAAGATGGGTCCACTTCCCGAAAAAAAGTCATATTATAAAAACACAAATTTTATTTATGTAATCCCTGAGAACAGAATTCATCATTCTCTGGAAAGTCGATGGAGCATTTTTCAATCCAAAGGGCATTCTGATGAACTCATAATGTCCATTTGGAGTACAAAAAGCTGTCTTCTTTCTATCTGCTCTTTAACTAGAATCTGGTGGAATCCCTTCGCCAGATCCAATGTAGAAAAATATTGTGCTTTTCCTAATTTATCCAATATCGTTTCAATATTGGGAATTGGAAATTTGTTACCAACAGTCACTTCATTAAATTTTCGATAGTCGATGACTATCCTCCATTTTTGTTCCCCCGATTTGTCAATGTTCTTTGGGGCAATCCAAGGAATTAAAAGGTGAATTACCTACTTTCCCTAATAATGATCTGAGAAAGCATATTGTAATTTGTTTTTCGAATTCCTTCTCATGGATTTTGAGGGTATCGATAAATTTTGGAATATATAGGGTTGTCTATGGTTGTAGTGATTTCATGTTGTATCTCGTGGGTGCATGATAGGTTTTCACCATCTTTGTAAAAGAGGTCTTTATATTCTTCTAATAAATTTGAAAAGCGATTAAATTCTTCTTTGTTCAAATTATCTAGGTGTAATTTATCTATAATGTTTCCTTCATTGGTTTCTAAAATCCTTATATTGTTTATATCGTAAGGGAAATTATTATCAAAAAATATAATCTATATATATATATATATATATATATATATATATATATATATATATATATATATATATATATATATATATATATAGGAGAAAAACACTCACTCACTTGGTCATCACCATATCTCCGGAAATATTAGACCTACAGACTTAAAATTGGGCATGCACGTTTCTTTTGTTAAGTAGAGATCCTCTAAGAAAGGGGTTTTGCAAAAATCGACTCCTGAGGGGGCCGTAAAAGATATAAAATAACAGTTTTTCAACTATAACTTTTACAGACTTGAAATTTTTCATAATCATCGCAGAGCTTTGAATTTTTGCATGAAGGTCCGTGGAGGTCTCCTATGATGCACCTCGAAGCCCGATTTTCGAAAAAAATGGCCGCCGAAATATGACCGAAATTCAAAATTGCCGCAGAAATATGGTTGAATTTGCCAATTTTATTCCGATTCCAATGAAAGTGGGTATCTAGGCGTTTTTAAGGTCGAAAATAGCGAATTTGTGGTCAAAACTTATAAATTCAAAATGGCCGACGAATTTGCAAATTATGTTCCGATTCCAATGAAACTCTGTATCTAAGGTTTTTTAAGGTAGCAAATAACGTCTTAATGCTCAACATTTAAATTCTAAATGGCCGCACCAATATGGCCGACGAGTTTGCGAATTGTACATGTTTCGATTCCAATTAAAATCGATATATCGGAGTTTTTAAGGTAGTAAATAACGAATTTATGATCAAAACTTATTCAAAATTGTGGAGCCAATATGGCGGAAGAATTTTGCCAAATAAGTGTTATTTCCCGGTTAGCTGTATGTAGGGTGATCAAGAGTTGGAAAATCGGAAAATCTTGACATTCTAGCTACAAATGGAAAAACATTGAATATAGTGTATCCTGAAGCTCTCAAAGCAATCAGTTCAGAATTGATCAACAAGGTTTTTTTTGGAAAGGTGGTAAGGAGAAACGGAAATGTGGGATGATTTATGTATAATGGATAAGAAGGAAACAAAAAAAACCCATCACATCTGAATTTTTAGGTATAAGTCTAAGATTCTACTATACGGGAAGAGGCTGGCATCTGGGTAAACAAATAAAACCTGAGTCAGTGACATTGCAGATGAGAACCCAGGGGCCAAGCAATTGCAGATTTATTTTAAACGTTTTAACGTTCGTGGTTTTAACAAAACCCATATAGGTAATTTTGGTCACACTTCAAATAAATGCATTTTGAATCTAATGTCTCGAACGTTTATAGGAATACTTGGTTTTTCGTTATTGGTTATGAGGAATTTAATTTTGAAGATCATATAATTAAACGGCAAGCACTTATTTTGTGGCACCATTTTGCAGAGTTAAACTCTCCAACAATATTGAAAACTGTTTCACCGTGTAGCCCTGAGCTCAAAGAAGTACAGAATCGCAATTTTATTTATACACGACACAAAAAAACGCTAAACATTAGAAAATAATTGTACAATTAATCCCCTATGAAACGTATGGTATCCGTTACATTTCATTCGAATATATGAACATGGCTTTTTTCAACTATAAAAAATTTGTTTCATTTTTCAATTTAGATTTATTGTTCTCAAAATTTTTGTTATTGCAGACTTCTAGATTTAAATTAAAAAAAGCTATAGAAAATGGCCCTCGAATTTCGAGTCCTGGATGCTGATATTTGCATTAATTTTAAATCTTTTAACGTTCATGATTTTAACAGAATACACAGGCAATTTTGGTCATAGTTCAAATAAATGTATTTTGAATCTAATGACTCCAACTTTTAAAGGAATAGTTGGTTTTTCGTTAATGGTTAAGAAGAGTTGAATTTTGAAGGTTTGGATTGATTTTAAATGTTTAAACGTTGGGTGCAGAAAGGCGCACCGGGTCCCAGCTATCCGAAATACAGAAAATAAGCGGTTCATTGAGACACTTCATCTGTGTATGAAAATTCATATCTCGAAAATTCCATGTCAATGGATGGTTTTTATTGTCTCGATCAAAATGTCAGATCCCTAATAGTTTCACATTTTATTTGAAATCAAAAATATCAAAAAATTGCCTTTTTCAAACTCTCCTACTGTATATTAAAATTCATATCACCTGATTACTACTATTGGCTTATGGGAGCAGCATAGGCGCGCCGGGTCCCAGCTAGTATTTTTATAAACTTGTAAATATCCTTCATCGAGGTATATAATGGCTTTCATTCTTGTAAGCAAATCTTGGCCTAATATAGCATCATATTTTCTTTTTTTCATTGGAATTACTTTCCACGATATTAAGCCTTTGTTAATAAATTCTTTTGGAAATGGTGTAAGTATTTGATTTTCGATTTTGTTCGTACCGTTGAGAGTGGAATAGAAAAGAGGATTCAGTAATTTTATTTCGGGAAATTTTTTAAAGAAGTTTTTTTTAATTATACAAGCTTCTGATCCGCTATCAATTAAACACTTAAAATTTTGATTTCCTATTGTAAGTCTTACTATGGACAGGGTGGATTTTGAGGCTTCATCGGAAAACTTTGAGTTTTAATCGTATTTATCTCCATAGGTTCTATATCGTCATTGTTGGAGACAGTATTATAATTATTATTTCTATAATTCCCAGGTCTATTATTAAATCTACTAGAGTTATATTCTATATTCCTACGAGGTTGGTAATTATTTCGTTGAAAATCAGGATTATGGCTATTTCGCATACTGCTATCGTAATTTCTATTAGTGAAACTCCTACTACTATTATTATTAGTACCATTATTGTTGTGGTAGTTCCTACCTGTGAAGATTCTTGGTTTCGAGCTTTGCTCTCGACTATTGTTTCTTAAATTATGTTTGGGCTTTCTATGATTGAAGTTTATCACTCGTTCATCATCAAGTAATCTTAATTCGGAAAATCTATTATATACCTCGATTAAAGAGAGATTCTTTGTTACGTTACTTCTAACCAAACCGTCTAATTTTTCTAAAACAATCCCTACAAGAAGCTTATCATTATTATTAGGCGTATATAGTGTTGGCCTATCTTCTTCATTTTCAAAATTATATAATTCATTTAATTCATAATTAGTTTTCTTAGCTACAGTGAAAAGCTCTCTTAAAACTCCTACCTTAATACTTCTACATTTATTTATAAGTTCAGCATAATCCTTCCTGGGGCGAAAATGCAGCTTCAGCCCCGATGTTACTTCTCCTAGACGCTGGATACATCTCTGAGGTTCGCCTAATATTTTTTTATTCATAACAATACGAATGGCATAATGTTTCAAATCAGGATCACGACACAGGTTTACAGCATCTTCTACTGACTTGATAAATTCGATTATTCCAGTCTTCCTTCCCATCAAATGACTTCAAGCACCGGAAGTGGGTCAAAATCTGGTCAGGTGTAAGTTTGAATGCATTATCTTGTTGTGGTTGCCGTTGTTGATGATTTAATATATCTCTCAATTGCTGTATTTCCGCATGTTGTAGTTGCATGGTTGCAACACAAAAACTTTAGTTTTTATAATAGGTACTTGTAGAATAGTAGAATACACATACACAATACATGTATAGATCATAGAAACAGAATGTAAGATATGGAGAATAAAGGGCATTCTTGAGAGTGCCGTCAAGACCTAAACATTGTAGTATCGTACAGTGGCGACGAAGGAAAATTAAAAATAATTATAAATTAAGGTTAATCACGTGAAAGTATTAAACACAATAGTGAACGGTTATAGCATAATTCAAAGGGTAGAAAAGTGTTTCAATATAATCGAAAAAGAATCAAACACGTGATTCATTAGTGAACGGAACTGAAAGAGAAACGGAACTCTCCGGTTCTGAAAAGAGAAAAACTCAAATAAGAGGAAACAAAGTATTTTGAAACGAGCTAAACCTCGTTTAAGAGAAAATCACATATACATAAAGGAAACAAGTTCAATCTTGTTCGGATATATATAACAGGTAACAAGTTAAATCTTGTTTGAAAATTGATACAATTAAAAATTGTAAATACCGGCAACAAGTTCAAGGTAACAAGTTAAATCTTGTTTGGAAACTGTCGGAAGTATAGTAAAGAGGAAACAAGTTCAATCTTGTTTAACGTTGGTCAATAAATTGATACAATAAATGGAAAAACAATATTTTCGGAAATAAAACGATTTTTTTTTAGGTTATGGAGAAATTCATCACACCACCAGATCCTTTCCAAGGTGAAGGAGACAACAGTTCTACAGCTTTGAAATGGCAAAAGTGGAAAAGAGCTTTTGAAATATATTTGCTAACAATTGACGTGTTGGATAAAAGTAAGAAGAGATCCCTTCTTCTCCATTGCGGAGGCACGGAATTGCAGGAAATCATTTATAATATTCCCGAGGCACTAATAGACGTATCAGACGAAGGAAATAAGGACAAGGATCCATATCAAACAGCGATAGAGAAATTAGATAATTTCTTTTCTCCAAAGCTAAGCCGAATTTACGAGAGACATTTATTTAGGCAGATCAAACAGGAAAAGGGCGAACGCTTCGAACAATTTTTGATTAGGCTTCGAAGGCAAGCAGACAAGTGTCAGTTTTTAAACAAGGAACATATCATAATAGACCAGATAGTGGAGAAGTGCAGTTCAGAAAAGCTCAGAAGGAAAATACTACAAATGAGTGATTTGGAAACGCTAGGGAACATAATAACAATAGCGAATTCTTTAGAAACAGTACAGGAGCAAATGACTAACTTTGAATCGTTTTCAGAAAATCATAATACCATAGAAATAAACAGGTTAAGAAATCAAGATTGGACAAGATTAAAGGGGAATCCGGTGGCAGATTGCTCCAGATGTGGACAGAAAACCCACAAGGCACATGATGGAGATTGTCCAGCAAAAAATAAGACGTGTTTTTTATGTGGCTATCCAGGTCATTTTAAAAACAAATGCAGAACAAAAATAAAACGGAAAGCACTTTTCCAGCATAATGAAAGGCCCAAACAAAAAAGAAAGAATACTGTACATGCAATACAAGAAAAAAGTGGAGAGCACGAAGTATCAGAATATATATTTCACATAAATAGCAGAGAAGAAATTAATTGCGAGGTAGGAGGTATAAAAACCAGTATGATTGTTGATTCTGGGAGCAGATGCAACATAATCAGTGGCGATACCTGGGAAACCCTGAAAAAGAATCATGCAATGGTAGGCAACCAGATCAAGAACCCAAATAAAATATTTTTCCCTTATGGTAGCAACTCACCACTAAAACCAATCGGTTCATTCGAAGCAAAAATTTGTGTAGACGGCGCCGAAGCAAATGGAATATTTTATGTGATTGAATCCGGGGAACAAAACCTCCTAGGTAAAGAAACAGCTGAAGAGTTAGGAGTACTTAAAATAAACATCCGATCCGTTTCAAATGAAAAACCATTTCCAAAGCTGAAGAATGTACAAATTGATATTCCTATTAACCCGAATATCATACCAGTAATTCAACCTGTAAGGAGAATACCAATTCCGCTGGAAGAGAAAATCAACGAGAAATTGCAAGAATTAATAAAGGCAGACATAATTGAAGCTGTTAATGAACATTCCAAATGGGTGTCACCAATTGTACCGGTTTTTAAGCCTAATGGAGACTTAAGGATATGTGTGGACATGAGAAAAGCAAATGCTGCTATCATGAGAGAACACCACCCCTTACCGACTATCGATCAAATTATATGCCGACTAAAGGATTCAAATTATTTTTCTAGACTAGATATAATGTCAGCATTCCACCAAATAGAAATATCACAATCATCTCGTTTCATCACTACCTTCATAACACACAGGGGCCTGTTCAAATACAAACGTTTGATGTTTGGGATCGCATGCGCTCCAGAAATATTCCAGAAAACTTTAGAAAGAATACTTTCGAATTGTGAAGGCTGTGTGAACTTTATCGACGATATAATTGTATTCGGAAAGGACGGATTACAACATGATAAACGGCTTAAACAAGTATTAGAAACAATAAAAAACAACGGACTAGCATTGAATGAAGGCAAATGCGTATACAAGAAACATGAAATTGATTTTTTAGGATACCATCTATCAAAAGAAGGTATAAAACCATCAAAGAACAAAATAGAAAGTATAAAGACTTTTAGACAGCCACAGAATAACGCGGAATTACAAGGATTTCTAGGATTAGTTACTTATGTCGGCAAATTTATACCAGATTTGGCATCGAAAACTGAACCGCTTAGGAAAATATTAAGGAAAGAAGAAATTACGACAGATTTTGCAATACGATGGAAGTCTGAACAAACGGCAGCATTCGAAAATATTAAAAAATCACTATCACAGGAGGATCATCTAGGGTTTTATGATCCTCAGGATAGAACACAAATAACAGCTGACGCCAGTCCTGTTGGGCTAGGAGCAGTTCTTCTACAGTTTGATGTAAACGATACACCACGAGTCATAGCATATGGAAGTCGATCCTTAACGAAAGGAGAGTCTTTATTAGTAATCATAGACTATTTTAGTAGATACAAAGAAATAGAGATATTAAAAAATACAAATACCACAAACACAATCAATACATTGAAGAAAATATTTACAAGACTGGGCTACCCCTACACCATAACTTGCGATAATGGCCCGCAGTTCAAAAGTGGAGAATTTAAAGAATTCTGTGTTACTAACAGCATTAGAATATACCATACCATACCCTACTGGCCACAGCAAAATGGCGAAGTTGAAAGACAAAATCGAGAAATATTGAAAAGAATAAAAATCAGCTGTTCGCTTAAAAGGTCATGGAAAGAGGATCTTCAAGATTATTTACTAATGTACCACAACACTCCGCATTCAACAACGGGGAAAGCCCCTGCTGAGCTATTTTATGGTAGACTCTTAAAAGACAAACTTCCAGAAATCCAACCAGCAATGACAGAAGAAGAGGAAGCTGCTGAACGAGATAAACTCCTAAAAGGGTTGGGAAAAAACTATACTAACAGGAAACGGCAGGCGAGGGATAGCGATTTAACGGAAGGAGACACAGTATTAACAAAGAAAATCGGTCCAACAAATAAGCTATCGTGCAATTTCCAAGAGGAACCGTATACAGTAGTGAAGAGAAATGGGGGCGACATCACCATAAAAAACAATAACACTGGAGAAACCTCACGACGAAATATCGTACACCTAAAACGAGTACAAGGAAACTGGATGATAAAAAAACCATAGATGGAAACTACACCATAGATATTGCTTTGTCATTTTATAATATTAAATTATTTTACTTTAAAATGTATATTCGATGTTAAGTTAAGTACGTAATTTGTAATGAAAAGAAGGGATGTAGAATAGTAGAATACACATACACAATACATGTATAGATCATAGAAACAGAATGTAAGATATGGAGAATAAAGGGCATTCTTGAGAGTGCCGTCAAGACCTAAACATTGTAGTATCGTACAGTACTCTTTAGAGTATTTGAATCGGTTGTTTGAGAAACCCCATAAGTCAAGTGAGAGCAACTTTTGGAAAATCGAGAAAAACTGTTTCTACGGTAACCGACAACCTCTACTATTATTATTTTCAATAAAATATATTGTTTGAAGCTAAATCCAATCTTTGTTGTCCATGGAATTCTCAAAAGTTAAATAATTTAATTATTATGGATTTTTAAAGTGGCTTAACTTATGGGGTTTCTCAAATACATATACTTTTGGTAAAAATGAATTATATTATATTCTAAACTGTATAAAATAAAAAGTACACTCAGTAAACCTTAAAAATGTATTCTAAAGGAAGTAGAAACATTAACTAAATGTGAAACACAAATAAGATTATTTATTTCTATGAAAAATAATGGTATAAAATAAATAAATAAAAATAACATTTATTCATCATTAGCGTCGTTCTCTGACAACTCAGAATCAGATGTAGGCCACTGGTGAAGTATCTCTTTGTAGAATGCTTGAATGTTTTCCTCATCTAGGATGTATTTCATCAGTTTTTTTAGATATTCAAATTTTTTTCTTATTGATGGGGATTTTATCTCTTGGATATAGTAGTTCATTTGGGAATAATAGATGCAGTTTTTTATTGTTGTTTAGCCTTCAAGTGTGACTGCACAACCCACCAATAAAAGGTTTGGTGATTACATCATCCTTATGTTTGAAAGAGTGTGAAAAGTGCATGAACTGCGAGATTTTAAAAGCTACTTTCTTATCCTTTGCAACTTTGGCCCATTAATAACAAAACACGTGTGATGAATGTACACGGATTAACCTGCGCTTATCCTGAAAGCAAACTTCGAGCATGCTCGTCGCCTGAGATGCAGACGTGTATTCCAGAAACCCCATAAGTCATAGGACTTATGGGCTTTCTCTAATAGACGAAAACTTTCGTACGGTCCAACTCCATGTAGAATGACCTGATTAGTGGGATTTCGCTTCTAAAAGTTGCGTCTACCTCTGAAGAATAGATTTTTACCGAAAATTCGTTTCTCAAATGACCTATTCAATTATTTCACCCTTTTTTGTGCATCACGGGATTGTTTTTTTTCTGAAGTCGGTTTTTAAAAACTTAATTTATTTCGTATTTTTAGCCCGTTCATTTTTTTTCGGGAGCAATTTAAAAAAAATTATCTGTTACGATAAGAATGAAAGCGTGTTTGGGACATAAAAAGGTAGGTTTCCATAAAAAAAATTTCGGTAAATATCCAGAATAACTCCCCCACCTCCGATTTTGATAAAATTTTCAGGCAAAATACAGTTAAATATGTAGAATCCAGCAACGTTAATAAAAAGTGTCGGTCAAGTCCCGTTACGCAGTAATCTTACTGTAAAGTGCCGTAATTCTAATAATGCAACAGTTAATAATTCCTATATTATTTAACCAATATTGATGAAATTTGGACACATAGTATATTTTGATGTGGACAATTTATTTTTGAAAAAAAAATTTGACACTCATGCACCGTTAACTTTTTTTTTAACTGTAAAGCGCTAACACTTCAAAAATGCAATAATTGCCAAACTGTACCACTTTTTTTCACGAAATTTACATAAAATATATATTTTTTTAAAATAATTTGTTTTTAAAAAAATCTGCCTTATTTTAAAAAAATATATATTTTATGTAAATTTCGTGAAAAAAAGTGGTACAGTTTGGCAATTATTGCATTTTTGAAGTGTTAGCGCTTTACAGTTAAAAAAAAAGGTAACGGTGCATGAGTGTCAAATTTTTTTTTCAAAAATAAATTGTCCACATCAAAATATACTATGTGTCCAAATTTCATCAATATTGGTGGAATAATATAGGAATTATTAACTGCTGCATTATTAGAATTACGGCACTTTACAGTAAGATTACCGCGTAACGGGACTTGGCCGACACTTTTTATTAACGTAGTTGGATTCTACATATTTAACTGTACATTGTGTAAAAATTTTATCAAAATCGGAGGTGGGGGAGTTATTCTGGATATTTACCAAAATTTCGTGAAAAAAATTTTTTTTGTGGAGATAAAAATCATAAAAAGAATTTTTCTCGGAAATTTGAGGTTATGTGAAAAAATGGTTTGTACAAAAGTTGTAGATCTTTTTATTACCTACAACTTTCATATTTAACTTTTTTCGATAGGAGGTGTAGTTTTGCTTGGGTAACGGTTTTCGCACCTTAAAACCCAGGTTTAGGGCTATCTTGAAGAGCGGCTCGTTGCTCTACAATCCTTTTGCTATTCAAGCACCTAAAAACCTTCACTTTACTTCACCTTTAGTTCACATTACTTCGATTCTTAGAATGAACAAAAACAAAGCGACCGATTTTAAACTTTACTTTTATTGACTTCTTCACTATTTGGTAGTTCATACAAGAGTGAGTTAATTCCAGCAGAAACTTCTGGTAACTCGATATCAGTGCAAAAAAGAATACAATTTTACAGTAACTTGATTAACAGAAAGGTTTTCATGTATTAAACATTGAATTAGATTGAATACAGGCAAGATTTTTAAGTGTGTATAAATGTGAAAATTACAGAAAATGAAAATGAAAGTTAAAATGTGTAAGTGTGAATTGATATAAGTAAAGTTAGGAATAAATGAAAATGAGCAAAGTGATTAAATTAAGAAATTTAAGGTTCCAAACAATATTATACAAGGAAAGCTCTTTTCAGTACCCTTCAGGAGTTTTTTTCCATATTTAAAAAATGAAAATAGCATCAGTCGCTGCCACAATTATTTGCATACCCAAAATTTCACAGGGCAAAATGGAACCAAACGCTAAAAATTCCGTTTTATTTTACTGATTCTTCATAATTAAAGCTAACTTAAGACATACAACAACAAAAAAATAAGTACAGCAAAACAAAAAAACAAAGAAAAAGAAAGTGTTCAAAATTATTTGCACATGTATTCTAGGTGCCAAAATTATTTACACGATTTTGTTGAAGTGTTATAAACCTACGGAATAATTCAATTTTGTTATTTAGCTAACCATAAATGGGCGCGTTTAGACCCAAGTTAATTTAACTGAGCTAGGCAAGTTAGCAACGGCATAAACAGCAATTTTTTTAGCGCTGTTAGCTAACTTATTTCTGCTTTTTGGCTTAGCTAAAAGATAGCACAGCCAAAATGAATTGACGTTTGCTTGTAAATTTTTGTTGTAAGCAAATAATTTAGAAATATTTCAATACAGCATGAAGATATTATTATTATTACTCATTTTTTAGCTTTTTATTATTTGTAAAATGAGAAATGTTATTATTTTTTCTTGTTATTAGCAGTAAAATGAGAACTGTTAAATGGCATGCTACAAACGGTGCTAAGTTAACAGCGCTAATTTAACAGAGTTAAAATAACTCGGGCCTAAACGCGCCCAATGACGTATTAATCCATTACCTAATATTTAGTGTTATCTCCCTTCGCAATAATTATCTCCTCGAGCCCCCTAGGGATCGAATCGATCAGGTTCCGTAACATTTCAGTAGGAATCGTACTCCAAGCAGTTGTGGCATCCTGCCAGGCTTCTTCCGGTGTTTTCCCAAATTTTTCCGGGTTCCTTAATTTCAGGTAGTGCCATACATTTTCTATTACATTAAAATCGGGGCTTTGCGGTGGCCAATTTAAAACATTTTGTTGAAGATCGGATAAATATTTCGTAACAATTGAATAGGTCAAGTCAAAAACCATCCAAGTGAAGTTTTCAAAACTTTTGGGAAATTGAAAAAAACTTAATAATTTTGAATCTGTTCATTTTAAAATTTCCAAAAAAAATTGCTAGAAAGTCTCCATTATAACTGTTTGTTATTATGTATAAATAAGCGTTTCGTTGTTGTTTTGACCAAAATATAAATTTTTGAATTTTAAAATCTTGGCTAGTTTTTGACTTGACCCGAGTAAAAATAAAAAACGGCGTTATAAAGGGCGAACACCGGCCGCTTGGCCTTTTAGGGGCATATGATGGCCGTAGATTTTTTAACCATTTTTAATGGGAGCCCTTACGGCCTTACGACGGCCAAATTTGACCAAACGATTTAAAACGCCAAGTACTGAGCTGTATAAACGGGCATTCGACGGGAAATTTGAGCCAAAAAAAGAATCTGTACCAAATGTATTGTTGAATGTGTTTTATGGGAACTTCATCATTTTCGTTATGTACAATGGTTCTTTCGATTTATATCGATATCGATGCACAAGAGAAACGAGCTCGCCAGTCGTCGGTTTGTTGTACGTGAAGTGTGTGGTGCGTGTTGATTTATATTTTAGTGGGGAATTTTGTTATTTAACAGCTTAAAAAAAACACAACCGAAAAAAAATCAAACATTTAATTGCAGTGAAATATATTTTCTTATAGGAGGGCGAATATCCACGTTGCTGTCACTGTACCACCGTCGTATACCCGTAATAGCAACCATACGGCCGCCGTACCACCGTCGTATGGCCGTTATTGGAACTGTAAGGCCGTTGTTTCACCGTCAATCGCCCCCTGCACGGCCGTACCCGCCAGATGGCCGAGGACTATGTTTCAATCACAGTCGGCATTTGCCCGTTCTAAGGCCATCATTTATTTTTACTCGGGGAGTCCTCACATGGCTGGTTTTTGATTTGAGGTTTGATAATTTGGCTGGGATTTGCCTTAAGCTTGTCCCTACCCAGAAAAAATGAAGGAAAAATACACGTGTAAAACTGGGTTTTGTTATACTTTTATTCAAAATAATAAAGTTACAAAATAAAACTTAAAAAAATTCAGTTATACAAACAGATGAACTTCAAAATATTTAAAATATTTGTGGTTAATAATATTGTTTTTGAACATGTTTCATACATTTTTTTATTCGTCTCCGTCATACATTTTTTTATTTTACCTTTTACATTTTCATAAAATTTGATTTCTTCTTCCTGTAAATATTTATAAAGCTTCTTAATGTCTTTGAGTTTTTCATCTTTTATGGGTACAGAAAATGGTCGTACATACAACCTATCTTTATCAGTTGGCATTCTTAAATTTTTTGGGGTCACTTTAGGCTTCAACAAGTTGAATTTTGTCCAAACATTACTGTTCCCACTTTCAGATACTTGAATGCAGGTTGCGTTCTCAACGTAAATGATCCTTGTGTATTTTGTGATGGTGAATTTTTCTTTTTTTGAGATTACATTTTTTTTGAAGAACTGCATAAAGTAACTATTGAAACAAAAAAACTTAATATCCGGGAAAAGGACAAAATCTTGTTGTTCTTTAAAATGTGTTAACCAGTCTGATGGGACAGCAGCTCTTTCTATGTTCTTTTTTATTCTGCCTAAGCAGGCAAAGTCAATGTCGCACTGCAAAAATGAATGCCCTCTAATAGGAAAATGCTGATGTACAGTCTTAATCTTTGTTTGGTTTACAAGTGTTGTCATGAAGTGAACCATTGCGTGGTTTCTGTTCTGTCCTGTACAGGCGTCACTAAATATATACAATGTATCGCATTCCGGTCCAACTCTGTTCAAAATTAAATGATTTAGGCATGAAAGCACCTCATTTACTCCATGTTTAGCATCGCATTCATTCCAGCAATAAAAGTAAGCCTTATCATCTTCATAACTGTGTCTGTGAATACCAAAAGTATACATCCACATTTGGCGTAAATAAAAAATTTCACCCACCGGGAGGTGTGGCAATGGTACATGTTGCATAAAATCAAAAACTATACATTGTACATTCTTTTTTTCCTTTGCTAAAGTTTTGGCTTTATTGAAATTTACTTTAAAAGCATTAGCCCTTGCCAAATGAACTTTTAAGCTAATTTTTGTGTCATTAATCAGTTTTTCATTTTTAGCTTTCTCAGCATTGGCTATGGTTGCCTTCAGTTCTGCACATGTGCCACAAACATCAGTTTTTGGCCTCCCAAATGGGAGATTAAAATTATTAATAAAATAGTTCCTGTAGACATGTAGTTTTGGTGCACAGCAAATCTTATCTTGATCACCTCCTTGTTTAATGAACTGTAAACAGCATGATTTAGATTCCCTTTCTAAGAACATTCTATGCATTTTTGCCACACTCAATTCGCTTTGCAGAAAATAATTAACTTTTGAGGCATAATGGGTTTGGTACACGGGAAAGGATCGAATATGGTCATCAATTTTTTCTAATAGCTCTTCGTCGTATCTGTTTGGTCGGTTGTGGTGTTTACCACGACCCTCATAAGCTATTATATTTTTGGACTTTAATTTACATAGTCGTTTTACCCTGTTGGGATTTTTTTCACCAAAAATACTGCAAAATGCTGTTCTGCAAACAGTTACCTCTTCCAAGCCAACGCGTACGAAATAATAATACATTGCAGTTCTTTTCTTGCTCTTCTTTGGAGTATAAGGTTTTATACCACCTTGTAAATAAATATCCTGTTCAGTCTTGTTACCTATATTATTAAACGATTCTAAAAGTCTTTGCCGCTGATCTTCAGAAACTTTCCGAAAACAACCTTTCTTGTATCTACAATAAAAAAGGAAAATGTTGATAAATTTCTAGTATAATCTTCATTTTTGGTAGCAGATATAAAATAATATTACTAACTTACTTGCAATCGGGTCCTACCACTTTTTTAGGAACCTCAACCCCTTTCCAAAAAGTATGAGGCAGTCCTCGAGCCTTTTGTGTTTTTATTTTGTTTCGTTTCCAAGCTGATTCATCTCTTGTTCGTCTTTTTCTTTTTATACCTTCCGATGAAAAGTCAACTTCCTCACTCATTTTATCACTTCAGAGATTGCAGAGACTGCAGAGATTGAATTGCAATGCCCAAAAGTCTGACGAAATCGTTAAATATGATTTATTCGGGGATTCCCCCATTTATTTCGTTCGCAGCTTTTTTCCTGAACTCATCTACAACTGAAGGTTCTGCAAAGGTGGCGTGACATTGGTTGTCAAAAGGTGGTCGCCACAGACTCAACAAAAACTATGACCAAACAAGAAAATAAATAACTCTTCTAAAAGGAAAACTTTTTGGCAGATGGTACTTTGCAGTTCCAGCAATTACTCTTGCCATATCACGGCAAGAAGTAGCCAAGTACTTTGACTTGGCTGCTTCTTGCCTTAGCACAATATGTGGTCGCCTTGTAGAACCCATTTAGGAATACAAACAGGTCTTCTTTTTGCTTGCACATTGTGTGTCATGCATTAAACAATAAAAACATGCAAAAAAACGTTTTTCGAAAAAATTGTGACTTGGCTGGTTTTTGACTTGACCTATTCAATTTTAGCTTTATGTATTGTTGCATTATTTTGCTTCATGATAAAACTATTGCCTATTAAGCTATCACCCGCAAATATCGCAACGTCTTTTAAAATCTGCAAATAAAATATGGAGCTCTTCTTCTCCGGGCATTTAACAATTGGGGCAATACCAATGTAAGTAATACATCGCCATATCATAATTTTACCGCCTTGGGAATGCCCTGTTGGGGTAAAGACTGTTCGATTTTTTTTGTTCTTTTGGTGCGAATAATAAAATTGTTTCGCGTAACTTATGTCCAATAAAATTGCGGTTTCATCAGTCCATAGGATTTGCCACCAAAACTCCACCGGCTTATTCCTGTATTCTTCAGCAAATTTCAACCGAAGTTGATAGCTTTTGCTACTAATGTAGGGCTGCTTCCGAACCACATAAGCCGTGAGACCTTCTTCTTTTAATCTTCTCCGAACAGCTGTTTTACTAATATTTTCCTTCCTACCACTATTGGTATAGTTTAACAGCATTTTTTATCGTTTCGAATGGGTTTTTTTTACGAAGCGAGTTATATTTTTGTCTTCTCTTGCAATAGTAGCCCGCGATCTTCCCTTCCTTTAATATTAATAACGCTTCCAAATTGATTGTGCTTGGAAACGTGATAATAAATGGTATGTCGGTGATATTTATATTTTTTTACTAGTTCCACGGCCGAAACACCATTTTTATATTCTGGACTTTTTTCTACTGTTAACTCAATTTTTCGTCCCATTTCCAAATTTTAAACACCCAAATTTCAAAAACACTAGCTCGAATGATTGCAAAAGCACTCCTTTCTCATTCAAAGAATAACGGTAAAACCAATCAAAAACTTCTTTGAGCGATTTTTAACATTGTGTAAATAATTTTGGCACCTAGAATGCATGTGCAAATAATTTTGAACACTTTCTTTTTCTTTGTTTTTGTGCATTGCTGTACTTATTTTTTTGTTGTGGTTTGTCATAAGTTAGCTTTAATAATGAAGAATTAGTAAAATAAACTGAATTTAAAATAATGTAAATTTTAGGAATTTTTAGCCTTTCGTGCCACTCTTTCCTGGGAAATTTCGGGTGTGCAAATAATTGTGGACCGACTGTATATCATCTTATACTTATGGAAAGTTTTGAAAGTTCACTCAAGCTTTTCGAAAGCCAAAAACATGGTACAATGCATGCTATTACGGAGAGCTTTTATGATGTGACGTCACTGGTAGCCGATTTTTGAAATTTTATTAGGAAATAAATTGTTTTTAAATTTTCACGCGAAAACTACTGCACCGATTTCATTCAATTTTGCATGGTAGTCGATGGTAGACCAGGTACGAATATATGCTGCTTAATGTGGGTTTAATGAACTAATATTAAGTGACAATCTTCTTGAATTTGGTTTTACAATGGTTTTGTTTATTTGCAAGAGCGTTTAAATTTTTTCTCTAAAATAAATGCGGCTTCGGAAAGATAACTCCTTGCATTTTGCAGTAAGTGCAATATTTTCTGAAACTAAGAATGTATTTTAACAAATTTTCTTTTATTAATTGTACTATCCACATTTATTTTTTGGAACATACTCTCCAATTGTTTTATTTTTTCTTGATGGCTTTACCATACCACATTTGGATAATTCGTTTACCTACGACCAAAAATTCCAGCTATCCCTAAGTGTTGGTCCTAGCGTATTTAACTTACTTAGGTATTTAGTAATATATCCAGCTAAATTGCCCAGGGTGTCTTCCTGCAATTCCTCGAATTGGACACTGGAAAATATTTAAATTTTCCAAAAAAATTAAATTCACTCATGGTCAAAACCTAAACATATGGTCAAAACCTAAACAGCAAAAAAGCCGGCTACGAGTGACGTCACAATAAGAAAACATAAAAAAAGGTAGCATAGTTTTGTTACTACGAAACCTTTCTATTAAGAATGGTTTGTGTAATGGAACCAGATTAGCTATTCGGGACTTTCGCGGGAATGTAATCCAAGCCGGATCTCTCACAGGATCTCAAAGAGGCAAGATTCACTTTATCCCACGAATTTCCTTGGATACATCAAACGACCCCTCTCTTCCATTTAATTTCAAGCGTCATCAATTTCTTCATTCAAGTTCAAAATGATCCAAAACAGGAAGTTACGGCTTGAGGAATTATCACTGTGGGCTTTGGGATAATTAAAATAATATATACTCTGCACAATTGTGCAGGGGCCCGACTAGTAATTTGTAATTACCACGGACCCCCTGGATCATCCCATTAACCCCTAGGGCTCCATATAGAACACTTTGGGAATCACTGGTCTAGACGGTTCGAAATATGCTGACGTGACAGCCATGGAAGAATGCTCCGCAGCCTGCATCTGCATTGGGACTTAATTCAGATAGTCAGGTCTTTCTAAAGGCAGAGTTTTTATACTTAGAGATTTTCATTATCCTGTCAAGTTTCGTCGTAACAAGTTAATGACACTGTCTCTGTCTGAAGACTCTTGAAACATCATTAATATACTTTAAAGGGACCGCGAGGCGTGAGACTAAACACCTCGGTCACCTCTTCCTAATACCGAAAGGGACGAGAAATTCAATCTCCTGGTTATTATCGGCAAATCTTATTTCAAAGATATTTCCGATCAAGCATTTCTTTGCTATTTCTATGTTATTCAAAATTAGTTAAATTTATAGCTTAAATAAAATGTCTTTAAAACTTATTTTGAAATTAAAATCAAGATTATTCTTGCGTGTCGGAGCTGTACAAAAGTTTCTATAATTAAACCACAGATTTTGGCAACCGATAGTGCCTTTCTGTTCAACTTTAACAAAAACCACTTTACAACTCCGTAATGATACAACAATCGACAATATCGTGCATAAAGCAATAATTTCCTATTTAACCTTCATTAACAATGGCTTCCGACCAGAACCCAAAAAGCTCATTAATCTAAAAACCCTATTCATAAAATTCCCAATTTTCCACAACCCTTTCGACATGGATAATTCAGGAGGAAACAAAAGGCACTCAAATATGTAAAGCTCTACTCCACGGCAGCATGGATTCAAGGACTCACAGCTCCTTTAAGCAAAGTCCTGTAGCCTGAGCTGTTTTATAAAATCCAGTTAGGCTCCAAGTAAATTACGCGAAGAACTTGCGGCAGAATAAACAGCAAGTAACTTGTTTTGCGCCTATTGTCATCAACCGAAACAGGTTAGAGCAGTCAGAAACAGCGCAGCTCGGGGTACGTGCGTACCAAGGCGTCTTGTAATGAGTTTCAGTAATTAATTAACGACAAGAAATCTCTTTATTATAAGTAGACATTCATTAAGTGAAATAATGTTAACGTGCAGCATATGCGAATGGAGGGACTATTGAATACCCAAGTTCTCCTTATAAATTCGTTAGTGCTGCCTAAAGAAGTCGAAACACCACATTCGTCGCAGTATTGAATGGATGGAAGGTGTGCACCTAGGAAGAGGCCACCCACCAACCCGGAGTTATACTCCTGCTGAAAAAGGGTCGGGGCTGCCATAGTATTTCGGCAGTTATTAAACTTTAAAATATGTTTATTTAGCATTTGTAGAGCGCGAAGCACAAATTGTTGACAACTAGCGTTACTTCGCTGTTTGGTGCCTTCTTGTGGCGGAAGGATTCACACAGATCGTTGATTCTAATTATGAGTCGTAGGTCTGTGCTGTTAATGAGGATAACGAAAGTAACTCCTGCGTGAATATTCCTATAATGAAGGTGATGGAGTGGTGTTAAATGATTGATGATTTTAGCAAATAACGAGGCTCTCTCGGCTCATGTTTACTGCAGATGTAACAGGTTTATCTAAATCAGTTTAAAATACCTTAGAGTGAGTTGTATTTTAATTTACAGAAATAGCAAATGTGCTACCGAGTACATATGCTAAGTACAGGGTGTCGATTTGGTTTTCGTTCATATTTGACAGTTGTGGATAGTAAGTGATAACAATTTATTATGCAGTTTTACAGCGAAGTAAATTTCTCTTCTCCTTCCAAAGAAAGAGAAAAAGCATAGGAGAGATTAAGGGAGTTTCAGAAGGATGTTGGAGGAGATGTCGATTGGCCTTGAGTTTGAATTCTGGGGTGTTGAATGAATTCGGGAATATGGAAGGTTGTTCCGCGGTCGAGTTGTTCGAGTTATAACCGAATTTCTAAACCGCGCGACAATAAGTGCTGTAGTCTGTGAGAGTGAGACGAGCGGGCTGCTTTTGTGTTGCGGGAAAAACAATGCCGTGGAAGCATAAGGTTAATTATTGCAGTCATTGTAGTGAAGCGGTGAAATTTTGTCCAGTCCCAGATATATCAGTTGCATTCAAGGCGGAATTCAGGACTTGTAGATTATAGCCCATTAAAAATCCTCAATTGATGGAGGCATCATAGGGCCGTTCTTGGAGGATACTAGAGGCAATACTGGTCATCGCTACGGTGACATGTTGAAAAATTTCTTCTAAAGCCCACCCGGTGCTAACAGGACAGTGCCGCATCACAGAGTTGCTCGTGCTACAATGCAAAATGTATACGCCGTCCTGGAACATAACACCCACCCTGTAGAAGAAATATTTGAAACTAGATTTACAGCGAAGGTGCAAAAGGCTGCCTTCTTCTTTATTTATGGAGAAAGCAAAACGGGAGATTTTACTGAAAGAAACCGCAGAGTAGGTACTATACAAAAAAAGCGTGGACTCGTGGGCCAAGACAAGGAGGGCTGGAGTGGAATTGCTGAACCCACGGAGCATACCCGAACCCGCTTTCGCGATCTCCTTCCGAACAGACCGAAGGCAGGACTGCGGTCGGGAACCCGGGAAGCTTGAACAGTCAAGTGTAAACGACAAGCCACTAGACAGGCTGCTGAACTAGTTCCATTGGTCTGGCCAATAAATATGAGGTATAGGGGAGTAGTACAATAGGTCAACCGAATGTGCGTGGTACTTTTGAACCCAAAAAAAAGTTACTATGCCAGCCGAGACTCATGTTTAATTATATATGTATCGTTTTATTTTCTATTAAAGGTACGCTGGCTTTTATAACTCTGTCAGCAAGTAAGAATTCAATATTTCTTTTGAATAGAAGAAGAAAGAACAGTAGCATAATCCGAGTTCTCTGCACTTTACTGAATCAGAGAACCCGCTTTACATTTGATCGGTGTTGGAAGGTGGCAAAGCCTTATATCTAATTCAGAAATTTCATAGATTGTTCTCTTAGGCTATTGATTACGTCCAAAAAAACGGGGCAATAAGGACCTAAGACTTTCACGGGTTTTTATTGCAGGAATCGGTCAATGGGTCATTTGAGAAGAAAAAGCGCGGAGTTCTATTAAATTAGATGGTGGAAATTAGAGACGGGTGAAAATGGACCCTTTTCAGTGTTTTCAATATACCTCGAAAATGAAGAAAAATTTCGATATAATTTACATAAAACTTTTTGTAGAGAATTAAATTTCCCATCTGAAATGCCTATTTAAAAAATTTTGAAAAAATTTTTTTATGCCAAAAATGTTGAAACAAAAATAAAAAAAGCCAAAATTTTGATTTTTTTTTAGTTTTTTGCTTTTTAGCCTATAACTTTTTTTGGGTTAGAGATAGGTATAGGCATTGCTTTATAGAAAAAAATTAGACAAAATTTTCTTTAAGATGCTAGTTTGAAAAAAAACTTTGGTTAAAAATTGACCTAAATATGGCCACTCGAACCTAGCTTTTTTTTCGATTTTTATCCCTTTTATACAGAAAATTACAAATTACAAGAAAGTATCACTATCAATTGTGATAATGTGTAAGTAGCTGATATTGCAAAAGATGATATTATTGAAGATATACAGGGTGTTCCAAACCACGCGTGCCACCCAATTATATCAGAAAGTTTCGATTGAAAAAAAAACATGTGTTCAATATTTTAAAATCTATCTGATCATACAGAAATGGACCCCCCGCCCTCCCTACTCTGGGGGCGGGGGCAACTCTATAATTTCAAATGGCAACCCCCATTTTTTTTCACGGATTCTGATTCTGCGAAGAGAAATATGAAACTTTTGTCTGAAATTATTTTTATCCAAAGCCCCCTGCAACCCCAAAAATCTTCAAAAATTAAAGTTATCCCCAAAAATCATTCATTTCATGTCAACTTTCCGAGATAATTAGGTTGCATGGGTGGTTTGGAACACCCTGTATATCTTCAATAATATCATCTTCTGCAATATCGGCTACTTGCACATTTTCACAATTGATCCCGATACCTTCTTCACAAAATATGGAACAAGTAATTTGTAATTTTCTGCATAAAAGGGATAAAAATCGAAAAAAAGCTAGGTTCCAGTGGCCATATTTAGGTCAATTTTTAAACTAGCATCTTAAAGGAAATTTTGTCTACGCTCATAGCTTAACACGAAAAAACTTGAAATTCTTTGCACTATTTTAGTATTTTTCACCTAAGCGTGTGTTGAAGAAATTGCTTATAACTTCAAAAGTAAACGCCGTAACATAAAAATTGTCTGGACATTGTTCATTGGAAATACTCCAAGCTTTCTAATTTTGAAAAAAAAGGTTAGGTTCACTACGTATTTTTTGGAGAAAACCCCGTCAATTTTACAATTGAGGAGCTGGGGAACAAAACCGGACTTGTCCACGATAACGGTTTTTTTTTTTAATTTTTTTTGTACTCTCTAAGCCCACCTCTATAGACCCCTGAAATATTTCCATCCAAAAGTGTTGCAAACCCGCAAAAAAAAATTTTTAAAAATACTGATTTGGTTCATAAGTGGACTTGTCCTGTTAAAAAAAAAATAGGTAAAAAAACTTTTAAGTTAAATGGTTTTATTTGAAATCATAAGCTGTACCAAAAACTAGAAAATAATTAGAACACAAACATGGACCTTCTTGAGATTCCGACGTCTGGTAAGAAATCATGCAATAGTAGCCGTGCTGTTTTCTTATGTCGTATGCCAAGGTACCCTTTGTGTCGTTGCGTCAACGGATTAAGTAATACTCTGGGACTTTTAACAGACTAAAATAAAAACATGGGGCGCATTTGAAATATATTGGTGGGCTTGGAAACATATTCTTCTAGACAAGTCATTCTTATTTAATTATACAGTGGTTATACAGGTTTTTATGCGCCCCATGTTTTTATTTTAGTCTGTTAAAAGTCCCAGAGTATTACTTAATCCGTTGACGCAGCGACACAAAGGGTACCTTGGCATACGACATAAGAAAACAGCACGGCTACTATTGCATGATTTCTTACCAGACGTCGGAATCTCAAGAAGGTCCATGTTTGTGTTCTAATTATTTTCTAGTTTTTGGTACAGCTTATGATTTCAAATAAAACCATTTAACATAAAAGTTTTTTTACCTATTTTTTTATTTTCTAGTTTTTAGTTTGATTTTGGCTCGTATCATTATGCAAACTCCTCATCCTTTCCAACTCTTTCATTGCATCTTTATTGCACGGTTTCTTACCTGTTAATTTCTGACAATCAAGCTCCTCAATACATAGCCCTTCCAAAGCCCTTACGCGACTCAATGCTACATACGCTTGACCTTCCTCAAACAGTTTGGAGCCCAAATACACTACAGCATGGTCAACAGTACTACCCTGCATTTTATGGACAGTGGAGGCCCATGACAAAATTATTGGCAACATCCTTCTCTCGGCCGTTCCATAATTAAACTTAGCTGGAAATTGTATGGCTTTAGGATGAATAAGGTGTACGCCGTCTCTTTCAAAATCAATTTGAACAGATGGTATATCTGTTTCATACATTTGCGTCCTACGAAACTGAGGCCATACAATCTCTGTGATGTAGCCGATAGCGCCGTTCACCAACCCTTTCGAGACGTCGACGTTAGCACGTAACATAACTTTGGTTCCTACGAATAATTCAAGTTCTGTGAATTTTAAATTTTATAATTTTGACAACAGATTCACTATTTCCCGTTTTGATTTTTTTAAAATTTTGACCACAAATTCGTCATTTTTAACCTTAAAAACTCCCCAATACCGATTTTCAATGGATTTAGGACGCATTTGCAAAATTCATCCGCCATTTTGTATTTTCAAATTTTGATCACAGAATCGTCATTTGTGGTCCTAAAAACCCCCGATACCGATTTTCAATGGATTCAGAACACATTGGCAAAATTCAACCGCCATATTGGCGCCGCCATTTTGAATTTTCAAATTTTGACCACATAATCGTCATTTGTGGCCCTACAAACCCCCCGATACCGATTTTCAATGGAATCGGAACACAATTGCAAAATTCGTCCGCCATCTTGGAACCGCCATCTTGATTTTTGTACAAAATTGTCAGATTGCATTGTCACGGGAGCTCAATGTGTGGGCAAAATTTCATAAGAATCGGTTCAGTAGAAGTAGACGAAAAAGCTGTCGCAAGATTTGAACCAAACAAACAAACAAACAAATATACGAGGTGAAGCTAAATAAAACCATTAAAAAATGAAAAAATTCAAAGGAATTTGTTTCATAACTAGACTTGTCCATGACGGTTTTGAATCAAAACCGGAAATGTCCCATACATATCCATCGTTGCGAAACAAACCCGGACTTGTCCATTCAAAAAAAATTCAAAAAAAATAGAAAACATGAATTTTTGTGCCCAAAAATTAGGCCATTGATTATTTATACAATAAGGTATAATTATATTCAAACGCAAAAATTTTAACTAATCTGCAACTATCGAATTCAGTATTTTTGCTCTAGTGTAAAAATCAATTTTTGGGACAAGTCCGGTTTTGTTCCCCAGCT
This sequence comes from Thereva nobilitata, assembly GCA_963855945.1. Lineage (NCBI taxonomy): Eukaryota > Metazoa > Arthropoda > Insecta > Diptera > Therevidae > Thereva > Thereva nobilitata. Next base: position 49,246,810 of record OY979694.1, on the reverse strand, counting down.
CCTCAATTATAGATAGGTGGGAGTATTCTGCGTACACCGATACCTTATTCATAAAAATAGCTTATAGGGTTACAAAAATACCACTCATGTTATTTTTTGTTCGTCTAACATATCAACCGCCAGCTGCCCGCTTTGTAAACTAAACAAATACACCCTGAATACATATTTCAAAGCAAACGGTTAATACGAAATTCGGATACCGCGAAAACCTTGCCTTGTCCCCACGATTTCGTGTTAACTCGTCGTTATACTATATACTATGAACTGTTTACTATGTACTATGTGCTATGTACTATTTACTACGAGCTCTTTACTACGTATTAAGTGTTATGTAAATATGTCGCAACTATAGATGCATTATGACAGGGGCGTTTCCAGCCAACTGGCTTAGGGGGGGTAATTTTAAAAAAAGAAAAAACTTAAATATTTTTTTATTCCATAAATACAAAACAATCAACATCAAAAAAAAATTAAAAGTGCGTGTCAGCACCGACGATTGTCTTAAATTATATACAATAGAATAAATAATAGAATACATATAAATCCCACATTTCCGCTTCTCCTTACCATCTCACCAAAAAAACCTTGTTGATCCATTCTGAACCGATTGCTTAGAGAGCTTCAGGATACACTATCTTCAATGTTTTTCCATTTGTAGCTAGAATGTCAAGATTTTCCGATTTTCCAACTCTTGAACAACCTGCATACAGTTAATCGGGAAATGACACTTAGTTGGCAAAATTCGTCCGGTATATTGGTTGAATTTATAAGTTTTGATCATAAATTCGTTATTTGCTACATTAAAAAACCCCAGTCACCGATTTTCATTGGGATCGGAACACAATTTGAAAATTCGTCGGCCATTTTGAATTTATAAGTTTTGACCAAAAATTCGTTATTTGCTACGTTATAAACCCCTATATATCCACTTTAATTGGAATCGGAACAAATTTAACAAAATTCGTCCGCCATATTGGCACGGCCATTTTGAATTTATAATTTCTGATCATAAATTCATTATTTGCAAATTCGTCGACCATCTTAATTTTATAATTTTTGACTGCAAATTCGTTATTTGCGACCTTAAAAACCTCTAGATACCCACTTTCATTGGAATCGGAATAAAATTGGAAAATTCAACCATATTTCTGCTTCCATTTTGAATTTCGGTCATATACGAGTATACCCCATGTTACTCGCTGATAATAGAGCTTTCTATTGGCGACAGAATTTTTAAAATCGGTTCGGTAGTTTTTGAGTTTATCCGGAACAAATACACAATAAAATCTTTTCTCTTTATATAGTAGTATAGATAGGCAAAGGAAGCAAATGAACCCATATATTTATTTATATTGATTTGATAAAACATATTACATAAATTTTCTTTCCTACTTTTTAGTCTATTATATGTTTTTCGCCATTTTGTGGTGGCCGCCATATTAGAATCAAAATGACGTCAGACAGATTACTGCATTACAATCGTCATACCCTTTCATTTGATACCCATTCTGAGGGGGTTGTGAGGAAAAAAGTAATCCGCCATTTTGAATTTGGAATGACGCGGCACAACTAATTGTATTCTATCTGTCATGCCCTTCCATTTGATGCACATGTCGGTGGGTCGGGGAACCGCTTCTTGATTTTTTTACAAAATGGTCAGATATTCAAGCAAACACAGATCAAAAATCTGCTGAAAAGATCATTCAAATTTGTGTGCCCTCCCCATCGTCCTCTCTCACCCTCTTCTTCATAAACCACTTTGCAGCCGACTCTTGTCGTGTCGTGTGTACGCTCGTGTGGAATCAGCCATAGCGTGCCATATTAGCGCGAGTCTCGGGTATCGGTCCCTTCCACGACTCTCCAGCAGTTTTGGAAAAATTCACCGTCATATATCGCCGACTAGATTCACCATAACTTATCTTGTTTGTTTGAAATTGTGGTAATTTTTAAGAATAAAAATAAATAAGCAAACGAAATTTCTTAGGGGGGGTAATTACCCAATTACCCCCCTCTGAAACCGCCCTTGCATTATGAGTTGATTTGATTTGAGTGGAGTTGACAAGGGGTGGACTGGCCCCAATACTTTTTAACCTGGCCCTAGAATGGGTGAAAGGAAAACGTAAGTCTAGAGACGGGGACTTTACATTACAATACCCGAAGATGACGAGTCAAAATTTAAATTTTACCATGGTTACCGGAATGATTCATCAAATAGAGATTTGATAGCAGAATTTAAAAATTATAGTTGCACAGACTGCAGACTGCCGCAATAGATTTGAGAAATTTTATTACGAAAGCCCAAGGATTGTCTTTCGTAACTTTAAATGTTCAAAGTATCAAAGCACACGCCCTTGAACTCACAGATTCTGTTATATAAAAAACAATAACATATTGCTATTACCTGAAACCAAAATTAAGAATGACGAAATAATCAATGTCCCGAATTTCAATTGTGTGGCTCAATTTTAAAGCTCATATTATCAGCATGGCGGAGTAGCTATTTTACAAAATAAAGATGTTACAAACGTTAAAATTATCAATATTTCATTGCAATTCAGGAGAAATGAATTGGGCGAAATCAATCCCGGCTTGTCAGAAATTGGAGAAATATGTTCTGCTGATATTCAACTGAAAGATGGACAAGCTTTAATTATGACAGCTATTTATATGTATATCACCTGGGAACAGTTTGAAAGATATTATGGACCTCATTTCAAGATCACTTATGATTTATTCTGAACATGGAACACAATTTGGTGAAACTAATTTCCACGCTATGCCTATCATTCTAGATGGAGATTTCAATTACAATTTCCAAGATGAAAAATCACAGTTAAGTTTCTTTTTGAACAATTTAATTTAAGAATGAATAATAATCCAAACTGTTCGACAACTAAATATGGGACAACTATAGACGCTGTATTCAGTAGATACATTGACAAAATTGAATCGACAACTTTTGTATCATATTTTAGTTACCATAAGCCCATAGTTACATTCATTGAGTACAAAAGTAATGATTAAAACGCATAACAAATGTGAAAGTATGAGATATACAATAACTGAATGTAAGTCTAATGAGCCACGCGATGATGATCTGTGAATATTTTGTAAATACTCTGTAAATACCATGTAAATATGTAAATTAAGGGGGGGTGTGAAACGGTACCTCCTCGCTGGTGCCTCCTGGCTAACCAACCGACGACGGACGTACCAAGTGCGCGAGTTAGATATACATTAGATACTAACACTAATAAAGATAATTTTTGGCAAGAATTGAAAGATAAATATGACAAAAAATAAAAAATAACATAATCATAATCATACAATTCATTTTCCCACGACAAACATTTTTGTTGATATTAAAATACTTCTACGTCGGAGAATTTCGCCTCCTTCGCATTCTGAATAAAAGAGAAAAATCTCAAGCTGCGTTAATTGAAACAAGTTGCATCTAAATTATTAAATCGTGAGAAAATGAATTTGATAACGTCAGCAAATTTCTGTTAGAACTTTAAGCAGGTGAGAAATTATTATTATGTTTGTTAGTCAGTTAAAATATAAATTTTAATCGGTTCGGTTGTAGTTCGGTTATAATAAAGATTTTATTTTAAACTTTCAAAAGTTTTGTGTTTTTATTTCTTAGCCTACTATACTGAATTTATAACTCGCGTGGGTATAGCTGGGCCAGCCTATCCGATGGGGTAAAATTACGCATCCGGTTCTCCTGGTAGAGGGGTTGGGTGTTGCGGTAACTACAGGAGCCCGTAAAAACACACTAGTTATGAAACATGTAGTTTATATAAAAAATAAAAAATTTTGTGAACATTTGGAAACCTCTAAAATATTAGCATCCATATATTCTTTACATACTTCCACCGAAAAGCTTCGCTTTTTCGGGCGTCCCGCGACACCTCTACTATTTTTTTCTATAAAGCAATGCCTATATGTACCTATCTCTGAGCCAAAAAAAGTTATAAGCCTAGTACTAAGTTCAGCGCTAAACTAAATTTTAGCGCGTCTCCAAACTTGTACCCTTTTTTAGCAAGATGAAATTTGACAATGTAGAATTGTAGAGAAAGTTCATATTAACGTTTTTTTGGTTAAATTTCAAAGTCTTCTTCGAAATAAAACTTATCAAAATCCACTGGAAATATAAAATTATTAAACCGTGTTTCAAAATATTCTAAACACGCAGAATTATTTATTATTTTTACTATTTTTTCATGCACAAACTGTTATTTTAGTTTTATTTCCGCACTTGAAACTTCCACAACAGTAAATTAGCTTATTTTTCTGTTTTTTTTATATCACTGGTTTTTTTTCAACAAAATTTAGCGTGAAATAAGGTGCCTGCACGATAAAAATGCAGCTAAAAATGTGGAGACTAACATTGCTGCCATCTGTTTTAAAGAAATAGAAACGTGGATTTAGCGAGCATTTTAGCGGCGAACTTAGTACTGCATGCGCTAAAGATGTTGCTAAAATTTAGCTTGATAAATTTTCGCGCTAAATTTTGTATGGAAATTTCATTTAGCGGGGGACTTAGTACTAGGCTATAGGCTAAAAAGCAAAAAAACTAAAAAGCATCGAAATTTTTTGGCTTTTTTTATTTTTGTTTCAACATATTTGGCATAAAACAATTTTTCAAAATTTTTTAAATTAGCCATTTCGATTGGAAATTTAATTCTCTACAAAAAGTTTTATATAGGTAAAGTATATCGAAATTTTTCTTCGTTGGCGAGGTATATTGAAAACACTGAAAAGGGTCCATTTTCACCCCTCTCTCCAATTTCCAACCCAGGCACGGATTTAAGGTGGGGGGGGGTGTCACGGGGGACATGACCCCACCCCCCCCCCTACCCAAAAGCGCTCGCTGTTTAAAAAACAAAATTGACCCAACATTATTGCAGATTACAATAATCGAAAACTGTTTTAAATAATTTTTTTGAACAAACATTGTACAAAAATTTATAATTATAATTTTAATTTATTTATTGATTTACGAACTCACTAAATTCGTTTTGCTGAGATTGTTCGAAACTTTTGTATGCGAAACTTTTCTTTTTATATCGTACAAGCAAATGTTGTAAAATCCGTAGACTCTTTGAACTCCAATGTTTATGATAACTTACAGAGTAAAGCCAGTCTCTTTAAGTTTGTTGTTCTTTGGTATTGGTCTGAGACTCCCATGACTATAAATATAAAGTCCATCACCCACGTGCGCATTAATTTAGTGGACAAATCATTTTTACTCTTTTTCAGGGGCGTGACCCAGAAAGAGAAAGGAGAGAAAAGACGAAAGTGACGAAAAAACCACTAATAGCCTCGACACACGCACGCATTTATGACGAAAATTCATCATTAATTAGGAATATGATTCTCATCAATTAGGAAACCGATTAGGCAAATTTTGGTTAATCTAGTACGAAATCTCAAAAGAGAGCCATCTGTCGAACGATAGATCATGTTAAAAAGCCCGTTTTTAGGCGTTTTTCCAGAGTCAGCTGATTTTTATTTTAATTTTCCTTGAAAATTAATAAAAAATATTACTTTTTTCCATATTAAAAAATTAAATGTTACTTGTTTCCCTTCCATTGGGGCAACAAAGTACCAAAGATATAATTTTTTTTTATTTTTCGTTCTCTGACATTTTTCACTGTCATAATATAATGAGGTATTTTAACGTGTGTCACCCCTTAAGGGCGTTCGTCATAAATTAGGAATTTTCGTCATATTTTGATAACCCTGTGTCGAGGCTATAAGAGCCGTAATAAACATCATCGAGGAAATGCCTTTAACGGAGAGTCAAAGATTACCTTTACCCACAATCTGTGGTATGTTTAAAATGCCCGAGTAAAAATAATTTACTTGATTAATTTTTTATAAGCATAAACGCGCGTGCAACTAGCACGGATAGCGAACAAAAGGGCTCCCGCTACAGGCATGAAAATCTAAAAATGCGTCCGCTATAGAGGTATGCCCGTCCCTGTTACAGATATGAATGTGACCATTCCAAACGCGAGTTTCGTTTTACCAAGCGGTCCCCAAACAGAGTACTAACCATGTCCATTGCTGCTTGACTTACGCAATCGAACGAGAACCGGTCTACTGAGTTCGGGGTATTCATGTCACATTTCACTTTGTTCATAGCTCCGTAGTTCGTAGTTCATTTACATACATTTGGAAACTACTTTCCACCTGGGCAGCTGATAAGCCTCTCAATTTCATTTCGTAGTATCATAGTTTGTTTTTTGACAGCTCAATCCAAATTTAAATCAAAACTACGATACTACAAGACTTTGAACAACTGAAAAATGATAGGAATACCCCTACTGTAGAACATGAGAATTTTTAAGTTTCTTTTCTAATATTTTTGAAAATCAATTGTATCGCGACTTTTGGCCATTGTTCGAACTCACTTGAGATCTAAATTTTTGTTGGACCCCCCTAAACATTTTTAGTTGTTGCACCAATGCTTTTTCTTTATATTTGGGCTTGTTTGGTTTCGGGATAAGTATCAACTTTTACTGCTGTCCCTGTGCTGCGAATTATTTTCCTATATTACCAGTCCGTCATGTCATTCGAGTCATGGCGCAATGTATAGTAGTAAGCTTAGTTTGAAAGATAGAAGAGGATAGGATAGGTCAGGTAGGGTCCTGGGGGCGGACGAGTAGGTTTCGATGAACTTTACGTTTGAACTCACGCTCGTTGTTCAGAAATACTGACTGTGGGGAAGGTTGCTCTATTTACCATTAGATTGCAGTGTGCGAAAAAAGTAGGTTGTTGGTTGTGGGTGTGAGCCGAAGGGGTGCTTATATTGAATTACGGGAAATATTCTAGGGTGTAATAGCGATCAAATTTGGACAGGGCTGCTATATTGCAACGGTGGCTCAATGGATATGTGGAGGAAAACAAGTTGTAATCGCCGATTAGTTTGACCACACGTTATTGCTCCTAGTCTAACACACCAACATGAATTTCAATTTGCCAATCCAAAACGAGTTGACAGGAGAGGTCTGGCGGGTGTTGGAGGATATGGCGATGAACCTTACGTTTAAAGTCTTGGATGTTGTACGAATCCCAAAAAAACTGATTGTGTAGATTGTTTCACAGCCAGATTGTTCTATTTATAAACTTCTAGACTTTAGTACGCGCGAATAAGGGGATTGCAGGGTGTGAGGAAGAGCCGAGCGGGCTTGTCTTATACTGGGGGAAAAGGGGCCGGGAGGGCTATAATTTCAGTGGAAAAGTCGCTATAGTAATAGCAATACAACTTTGACTTTGGTTAAGCTATAATTGAATCAAAATTGAACCAAAGACAAACTGTTGAAATAGCTTTTCGGAGAAATTTTAGTTTTGTTGGTTATTTATTTATGATTCCTTTCTGTTAAAAGCCTAAAGATTTGTTTGTTGCACGCTCTATTATTTTCCTGATCTATTGTATCAAAAAACACACAATCGCTTATATTTACCTTGTAAATGCAAAAACTTTTCTTTGATAACTTCGTTCTATTCATCCTGTAATTAAAGCAATAGCAAACAATGAAATATCTGCAGGTTAAATTCTTTTATTCGTGCTTTATGCTAAAATGAAAGGCACAGAATCAATAATATACAAAACATCCAACCAAAAGACTAATGTGCATTGTAATGAAGTATGAGACTGTTGAAGGTGCATTGTTTCACCAAATGTGTATTCCACAGAAGCTATGTAGCTGCCTCAGTGCTGCACATTTAATGTCAGTACAAAGTCAAAGGCATCTCGGTTTTATGATATGCTTTATCAAACGTTGTCATATTATGTAAAATACTGAACTTGCAAATGCTTTAGCAAAATTACAAGCAGCTTTTAGAGGTAGAAAGAAATAGAGAAATTTTGAGACTGATATCAAAGTTACGTGTGCAATTCACGGTAATACTAGTCTGAGACGAGGGGCATTTACCCCATCCATAGAAGTATCACAAACCGTTTACCCCAATCTATCAGAATGTTTTCCCTCAGACTGCCAAAACACCCCAATCATTCTATTCCCATGCCACTTGTTTGGCAAACATTTCTTGCAAAACATTCACCCAGAATCTCTATTTATGTGCGTACATTAATATTGACAAAAGCCCGTTTTATTCCTGCCATTTTCTATTCCATCTGCCTCTATAGTAGGTTAGCATGGAAGGATTTGTGCTGGAACAATACGACTAATGCCGATGAGTTCATCCTGTTTTACGATTTTTGTAATCTTTTTTATTGCTGCTTTCTCAACTCGTTACGTAAATGGCAGCCGGGAACCGAAAGAATCGTCATTAATTGTAAAATTAAACACTTCTAGTGACAGAATCAATTTGAAGGCGACTCAGCAGAACTTACCCCGATGGGTACCAGCACTTTATTTCCGTTAAGAGTAATTGGAAGCCATTCTTCAGGGTAATAAATGAGCGCGCTCGGATACAGTTTTATTCTGTTGTACGAGAAACTTCAACTTCTGAATAGTATATATATTCCATCTAAACCAACCCCGGCTAAACACTGACTATGCACAAAAAAATTTTAAATAAAGATAAATCTCCGAGAATTTAGACTAGCAGATGTCAACTGCTCTTTTGCTTGTCTCTATCATTTGCTCTCGATGCACTCTAGAATATTGCCAAAACCCAGAAAACTGCTTCCATATATACACAATTTTAGATTTTTATCGGAGTTTTCGCCGGGTTCTTTTTTTCTGCCACGAGGAAACGGAAGCTTTTGCCATATATCGTGATTGATGAATTTGAAAAGTTACCCTAAAAAAGTATTACATTTTCATACCCTCCCTCCGAACGAATGAATAACCAATCAATAAAGAAACTAACAATAAGTCCACAAATTGAATCTTGTATTTCACCAGGAGCGAATTTTTAATTGGAAATTATCTAACGTTGCTGCACAGACTAAAAGTCGTTAGTCGCCACATAACAAGAATTACTTACCTGGCAAAAATAAATGTCGCCGCTTCCTCACATTGGCAAAATGCAATTTTAATCAAAGCGCTTAAAATCTCTCGCTATTTTGAAAGCATTCAAAGTTATCAGACGGTAAAACTCCATGAAATTACACGAAATTGTTATGCAAAGCAAATGCAGACTGCGCTTGCATGGGGGATATGCAAATTCTGCAAAATCAACATCAATGGCGCTATGTGCATGTAGAGTCTGCTTTTAGTCTTTTGATGGAGCATATTGCCTTTAGCGCCGTTACTGAACAACAACGTCATCATTTTCTTAAGTGTTTAATTATTGTTTATGCGCCTATATCAAAGCCCATGTGCTTTTGGTCTAGATTAATCGAAGTTTAAGTATGAAACAAAATCTCTTCTCTTAGAATGAGCATTTATGATGCGTTTTGTCCCAAAATATTTGCAAATGATACCAATTTAGCGAAAGCGCTTTAATAGTGTAGTTCTTAAACGGAAATGATTAAATTTAATAAATTTATAGATTACAATTACCAAATACACTTTTCCTTTGAAATGAACTAAAAATTAAAATATAATTTGGAATGTAAAGTTTGTATACCTGCCGCTACCGGGCATAGCCTACTCTTCAAAATGAAAGCAAAAATGAAGTACATAATTGCTAAAACTATCCGCCATTTCAAGTTGGTCGCTATATTTTATTTAGATTGACAGCTTATTGTATTCTACATGGCATATCCTTTTATTTGATACCCATATCGATCGGGTTTTAACGAAATGGCTTATCCGCCATATTGGAATTAGCATTATATCACACAGCCCATCATGTTTGTAAAATCTCAAACACAGGAGCCTCTTAAACCGAAATGCAGTGGCGGACTAAGGGTGGGGCGGAAGGGGCGGCTCGCCCCAAGCCTCTGGTTCCTGGGGGCCTCCAAATATCTACAAGTTCCCTTGATCAAATTCTAAACAAGGTTTTTAAAATACTGTCAGTGCCTACCTCAGTGGTACTTTGGGGTCCGATTTCCCGTACAATGTTCCCGTATACACAAATAAGTATAGCATGTAATTATTAAAATGGGACTTTACTGAATCGTTAAGGCCGATTCACACCGCCGCGTTCGCGAATGCGATTGCGTTTCAAGTGCGATCGCGATCAATCGCAACAAGGCAGTTTAAATTAGGAGTGCACATCGAGAACGCAGATCGCTAGCGTTCAGCGATTCCTGTCGCGTTCAGTTTTGTGAACGCGTCCGGCAGCATTTTGATCGCATATCGCGAGTTGAAAAATCATTGAAACAACATGGATACGTCGACCGAAATTTTTATTGAAACTGAAAATGTATCGGATTCTATTTGATTTATCACACGCAGAATAGAAACCCATATTAATAAAAAAAAGTTATATGTATTGCTTGTATGTTTGCGTGTATGTGTGCGCTAGAAAGAGCTTCGAAATTTTGCAAAATTGCCACCCAAATATGAATTTGCCAATTCTGTTCCGATTTCCATGAAAATCGCTATTTGGGGGGTTTTGAAGGTAGCAAATAACGAATTTATGTTCAGAACTTAAAAATTCAAAATGGCCGCGCCAATATGGTCTAGGATCTTTTTCTAAGGGAATTCTACTTTTAAGGCACCATCAATAATAATATTGTGGACCCAAATTCTCTTCCTAGTTCTGAAAATTAAAAAAAAATTATTCCTTTAAAAATAATTTAATTATACAATTAAATACAATTCCTCTTCATCTTCTCAAAGCGCTAGTAATAGCAATGCCTCTTCTTCGTACCAAAAACACATGTTGTTTAATTTTGCTCTTGCAGGGAACTGATTTATTAATTTGGGATTCGCGATTGCATCGCGTCAGTGTGAAAGTCCTTGATCGCAATCGGCATCGTAATAGACATCGCAAACGCAATCGCATACGCAAACGCGCCGGTGTGAATCGGCCTTTACCCTGTACATCGCTAATACTTCAATACTTCTTGACCATTTGCATCTCGGTTGCATCATGCGAGAGGAGTTTTGCTAAACTTAAACTAATAAACAATTACCTTCGACCTTCGATCTACCATGAATCAAGAGCGACTCGTCAATCTGTCCATCCTTTCAATTGAAAGAAAAGTTTCAAAAGAAGTTGATTTCACTACAGTTATTGAGGAGTTCAGCAAAAGTCACGAAAACATATGTAGTAATATTAGCAGGGCGGCGGACCCGGCGCATGGAGATTGAAGTAGAAGTGCACACGCACTTTCGCTATAAATATTTTATGTATACCTAATAATGGTCGAAGCTATTAAGAACTTATAACTGTATAGCCTAAGCTGTTTAAACCCCACCCGACTAGGAGGGATTTCTCCATAGGTTCCTCATGAGGACCCCATGTGACAAGTGAGGGGCATACCGAAAGAGGGCTTTCCCCTTAGTCTCCTCATGAGTACCACACAAAAAAAAATCAGCGATACTGACGTGAGGTATGCCTTATAAATTTTTCATAAGGGCCCAATGAGGCAAACCTCATTACAAATGAAATTGGGCAATCCAAACATCTGCCTTAAGTATTCTGAAAGCCTTTTAAAAAGCTTTAAAGTACTACCCTTAAGCTTTAGTTGTACTCATACAAAGCTTTAGTTTTTTTGTTGCATTGTTTCATATTTTAGTCATGTTAGTCACCGTGAAGGGTGTTATTCAGCCTACTCAATAGACTGATTCTGGTTCGATTACAGAGGTCAAGCAGCATTCGACGTGATTAGTACTTCGTTGGGAGACCGCATTGATAAAACGACACTCGCATTTAAAAATATAAAGCTTTCGACACCGGTGCAATTATTACTAAAAATTCTTCAATTTTTCGGCCTCTTTTTTCCTATCGGGATCCGGTAGCAATGATTTTCGTCAAACGGGCATTCCTTGTGGCGAGGCGAGAATGAGTCAAGGCGTTAGATGCTATGTGTGGGCCTTGTAGAGCAATCCACACAGGGTCCACGTGAAGTAGTAGCGCTAACCTCATAGAGACCCTATCTGCACCCAACCTCCTATATATTTTCTTGCCTTCGTTTTACTTACTATACTTATTCTTACACACTTAGATAAAATACGCCACCAATTATTTTATTTTTACTAATTGTTTTTTTGCTAATTAGTATTTTTATTTTATTTTCCTCATCCATATCCATATTCTATGGATACCTATGTAAGTCGAATTTAAATTTCACTTGCAAGATTTGAACAAAAAAAATATACACACAGACGTGTACATACAAATGGTAACTGAATAAAAAGGCTTCTAAAATTACATCAACTTCTTGGACTGAGGGCATCATTCAGCTTTGCCGCCCGGGCCTCTGACGGGCTTAAGGTGAAACCCCAATGTAGGCTTGGCTTGCTTGAACTTGGTGAGCTTTTCAGGTACCACTTGCCAAAGCAAAACAAACCCAAATACACGCTTTGCTTTAGTTACTTTACAGTTTGCTTTTCATGAGCACAGGAAATAGAAATAGTACACGAAAGAGGTAAGAGGTATGAATTTTGCGTAATTTTTCTTTTGAAATGGATATTATTGTTTCATAAAAAGAACAAAGGATCGAATGTAAATATCTATTGTTGTGTAGAGTGATAAAGAAGCACAAATTGTTTATGGCATTAACTCTTCAAACATTTACGAGAAATTAATTTTGAACTCTTAAATATTTATAGTTAATGGTATTCCCAAAAAAATAATTTCTTTATGAAATAAATTTTCTCAAACCTCTACATACATTTATTTCTCTAAGCAAAATAAATATTAAACGAACGCGAAAGCATACAAAGCGTCAAAAAATTGAACATTGGTCATTTCGAGCTTTGCTTTGGCTTTTCTTTGGCTTTGCTTTGGCTTTGCTTTGGCTTTGCTTTGGCTTTGCCGCTTTGTCATTTGGCTTTTTCCCATAACAAAGCACTGGTTTATTTGATATGCCAAAGCAAAGCAAAGCACTAAAGCAAGCCAAGCCTACATTGGGGTTTCACCTTTAGTCCGCCGCTGCCGCAATGCTCGACGTTATCATTTGGACTCCGATTCTTGCCTTGTCTGAATACAGGTTGTAGCTTCAAGCAAATTAAAATAAGACAGCACGTCATGAATTCTTTGAAACAAATATCCAAAACAGTGAAATATCCAAAAAAGTGATCTTCAGAAATGAGAAGAAATTTAACATGGACGGACCCAAAACTTATCCACATCTTCACATCTTTTTATGCAGATGACCTTAACTAGCATCAAATTAATGCATCATTTTTTCAGTTGAAATTTTCTGTATTACAATATTGGTGTACTACCAATAAATTATAACTTAATACCAGGAAATGTCACGGAATTACCTTTTACGTGAAAATAACACGCAGCTGAAGTATTATTATCTTCATGTCGGGTACAGAATCATGTCGACTAGTTGCCCTAGACCAAGAACGAAATTAGAGGTAGTGTTGGGTAGGACACGATTATAAAATGAGTTTCTAAGAGTTACTTCTGTTTTCTTTTGAGCCAGTACAATGTCATACCTTAAAGGAGGCGAGGCGCTCGTGTAATGCGAAAATGACAAAAATAAGCAAATTAAAGAAAGAAAGAAAATAAATATCATTGCAGAGCGAACTGCGAACTGCCTTAGCGTATGCATTACTCGATTTTCGACTGCCAAATATTTATGTCGTTTACATCCCGAATAAAAACACGCATATTAAACAAAGGCACCTGCCACACGGGTATGCACGTTCCCGCTACAGGCAAGAAAATCTTAAAATGTACACGCCAGAGGTACGCACGCCTCTGTTACAGATATGGATGTAGTTGTAATAGACCATTCCAAACGCATTGTAGTTGTGCGTGTCCTTTTAGCAAGCGGTCCCCCAACTAAATACTAACTAATTCTAATGCTGCTGGACCTGCGCAATCGGCCGAGAGTCGGTCTACTGAGTATGCTTAATGGCACGCTTTATTTTTAAAGCCCCAATTTTGCTCCCTTTAGTATAAAAAAGTGTGAGCGTACCATGCTTCGTTTGAACTATTCCGTACGTGCCTATAGCGGGGGGCATTTAGAAAAGTAGAATTTTTACTCAGACGTACCGTGCTTGTTGCGGGTGCCATGCAGGCGTTTCGATGCTGTCCGTGCCTGTTGCTGACTAAGAACGGGCGAGTCTTATTTTTACTCACGAGTACCGCGTCTGTTTAATGCTAAGTACGGGCGAGTCCTATTTTTCTCAGGAGTAAAGTACCTCTTTCGGGTGCCAGGCAGGCATTTTGACGTTGTGCGTGCCTGTTTCAGGATAAGGACGGGCGAGTCTGATTTTTACTCGGAATGGGCTACAAATACAAATCTATAAAAGCGCATTTACATCCCAAAATTGGAGTTCTTTTATCGCACAGAAATTTGTATGTATTTCTCTCTGTCTGGAAACCACGTTCGTCCAACAGAGAGAAAAGCATACAAATTTCTGTGCTATAAAAGATCCAATTTGCGTTTGGGAAGTATTTTCTGCCTCAATTAAGAAGAGTTTCACGGTGCGCCTTAACCAAATTTAAATGAAATGGTCTTAGAGCCGGTTTAGACGGTGCGCTCCAGCGCATGTGCCTCACGAACTTTGTGGATAAAGGGAGAAGTGGGGTGGTACCTCACTTCATTCCCACTCCTCCCTTTATCTCCAAACGTTCGTGAGGCACATGCGCTGGAGCGCACCGTCTAAAACAGCTCTTACACTTATAAATTTCTTTTAGATTTTGAATTTACAACGTTAATAGATAATAAAAAATGAAAAATCAAAATCATCGCCGGATAGCTTCTCAAGAAAAACGACTTTGAATATTTTTGCGCATGAAACATGATATTTTTAAAAAGCTGCTATTGTTTCATGTTACGAAAAAAACCGTTAAACCGACTTGATTTTCGAAATTCCGCAATTCTTTAAACAAAGAAGACTGAATATATGAAACAAAACAAAGCGCGAAACCTTGGAGCAGAACGAAATATTGTCATTTATTTTTTCTCTGAGATATAGTAAAAACTTTCTGTTTCGGGATTATTTTGTGAAAGATGCCGTATGTTTCTTTATCTCACGATCAAAATCGGTGTAAAGTGAGTTTTTTGTGTTTTAGAAAATAAAAGAAAATGTACGTGATCGCAAAGCAACTGAAAATTGATATGAACAATTTCGTTGACAACTATGGTGATGACCCCAGCTTTCCTGGCGCTGTCTGTTGTACGTGCAGGAGAGATATATTCAAAGCGAAGGCCCAAACAAGGAAATTAGTATCATCAGATTTGTCCATATTTAAACCCGTGCACGGTACACGGTCAAGATGCAGATGCAAAATTTGTGAAATTGCACATGAAATACCCGATTAGTGGCAAAAATAGAAAAAATGTTCCAGGTAAGTTTTGGAAGTGGGTATACATTATGTTTTATATTATATAGGTTTCATTGTTTTCATTCGTTATTCTTAAGATCAGTCTAAACTTCAGTAATTGGAAGAGGAAAGTCACATAAATGTGACTCGTTGTCTCGAGTGATAAATCTGACGGATCTTATATCATAAGATGAAACATCTTCAAAAGCGAAGGATCAAATTATATCGCGTGTGGTTAAAGAAAAATTAAACGAGGAAACTGAAGGTTTCAGCAGCAGGTTTCAGCAGCCCTCATCAGTTTTGCAGTTGTCGCAGATTCATGGCAAACCTCTTCAAATCGCAGTAGGAAAAAGTAACAACAACTTTTCTTTGAAAAACTCGCCCAAATTATCTGTGGATAATCTGTTGAAAATGAAAAGTGATTTGAATTTAGGTAAGTAATCGTGGGATTATAAAAATGGCACGTTCCTATCGTGCGAGTACAAGAAGTAGAAAAGCAATTGAATCCGGATTAAAACCGAAACTTAGTGCCAAAGCTCATTCCACCGACGATTATTTTGGTTTCAAAGAGTTTCGTTTGGTTTATATAAAAGGCAATGAAGTCTTAGATGCTGCTGCATTTGTAATTTACTGCAAAGATATACCTGGTTTTGTTCAGTATGTGAAAAATGAACGAAGTGTGTCGGATGTCCACTTAAAATTAGGTATCGATGGAGGAGGTGGATTTCTAAAAGTATGTCTATCGGTACAGTCAACCGTATTAGCGACCGAGCGCAACAGCAAGCGTGCTAAATATGATGAAGGTGTAGCTGCGAACAAATTCAAGGATTCTGGAGTCAAACGATTATTTATTCTAGCAGCCGTTCCGAGTTCGCAAGAAAATTATGGCAACGTAAAACAACTGTTCTCGGCATTGAACATTTTCCCTTTCAATGGTACAATTGCGACAGATTTAAAATTAGCGAACATTTTGGCAGATATCATGTCGCATAGTAGTGCATACCCATGCACTTACTGCTATGCGAAAAAAGATAAGCTAGACAGCTGTGGCGAACTAAGATCACCCGAAAACGTATTATTAAATTATAACAAGTGGCTGACTGAAGGAAAAGGCTCGAAAGAACTAGCGAAAGAATATTTCAATTGCATTCATCCACCGCTAATTACAACTGTTGAAAACAATACATTCCTTGACATCATTCCACCACCAGAATTACACCTGATGCTTGGTGTTGTTAACACTGTCTTTACGCACTTACTAAAAGAGTGCGAAACTGAGGCGCAGATTTGGGCAGAAGCCTGTCACGTTCAGCGTGAAATAAGACGAGGAAATTCCGGATTTAAAGGGAAAGCGTGTAAAATTCTTTTAGATAAGATCTACGTAAATCTACAAATCTATCAATACTCAAATATGTTCAGGTATTTGACTTTAAAATAGTTGTCTTCACATGCTTTGGAAATAATCTTGACAAAAATTACAAAGAATGCATAGGAGCTTTTAAAAGGAGCTACATGGCCTTAGGTGTCCGTATTACACCTAAGGTTCATGCAGTTTTTTTTCACGTTGAACAGTTCTGTGACAAAAGGGGTAGAGGATTAGCCTTTTTCGGCGAGCAGGCGATGGAATCCATACATTACGATTTCTTAAGGTCTTCCTGGGAAATGAACAAAGTTGCTGCAAATCACCCAGACTATCCTAAAAAGCTTTTGCGTGCTGTATGCAGCTACAATGCTTTACATGTGTAAACTAATAATTCAAATATAACTGCATTATGTTACATTTTTGTATCGTATATTTTGATAATATATATATTTTTTCGTTTTATTAACATGAAACAATAGCAGTTTTTTAAAAATATCATTTTTCATGCGCAAAAATATTCAAAGAAGTTTTTTTTGAGAAGCTATCCGGCGATGATTTTGATTTGTCATTTTTTATTATCTATTAACGTTGTAAATTCAAAATCTAAAAGAAATTTATAAGTGTAAGACCATTTCATTTAAATTTGGTTAAAGCGCACCGAGGTTTAGGGACGTTGAAGGCACTTAATTGAGGCAGAAAAATTCATATAATGTGTAAAGCGTTTATATGGAAATTTTTCACGAGTGAGATAAACTTGCAGTTAGCTTGCATTCGGCCTTGAATGCAAATTGTACTCAGTACTCGATTCCACCCTATAAGTAATGATATGAGTAAAAGTACTCGGATAAAAGTAACGAGAGTACTGATATGAGTAGAATCGAAAGCCAAATACTCATATGAGTAAAGAATCGAGTACGGACTCCGTATCCCTACCACTAGTCCGCCTTGTACTAGGAAATAAAGAATGGGTCGGTGAGACAAACTCTGGGAAAAAAATAATAGATTTCCGGTTCTATCGCTTTCTTTCTAGAAATTTTTATGTGAAATATGAGTCATGCTTAGATTGTTCAGATCACTGAAAAAGGTGTAGCTAGGAGTTGACCACAAATCTGTTTTGAACCATTTAAACAAAACTGGATACAAAAAGAAGAAGTTACTCATGAGTTGAGCGCGAAAAAATATGATACACAGAATTAACATCTGCAATGCGTGGCTGAAATGTCATGAAAACGACCCATTTGTGAAACAAATCATGGCCGGTGATGAAAAATGGGTCAAGTACGGATGATATCAACTCGAAAGCGGAACTAAGGGCTGGCGCGCACGGGCGACTTTTATCTCCTTGACTGTTTCGTCGCTTTTATCAAGTCCGTGTATATGTATGGAGATGCGCGTAAGGTACGACGTGACAACCGGCGCATCTAATACATAATTCACGGAGACAAATGTCGCTCGTGCGCGCTAGCCTTAAAGGTAGGAACGATTGCGGGAGGCTAGCATAACATAATTGTAGGACTACCTAAAGAAGAACAATCTTCTGTTCGCTAGTTCACCCTATCCTGGAATAGTCATGAGGATAGGGATCCCTATCTGGCAAGTAGCAACAGGATTGAATTAACTCAGAAGAAATTTATTTTGTTTTTGTTTCGACAAGTCCACACGACCGGGTGAAGGCTATCAAAAAGTCGTGGACCAGGACGCTCAAAGCTTATAAATTCTAAAAAAAATCATACTAGTGAACTATGGTAAATTTTCGTCGTTCAAAAACTCTAAGATTCACTACGACATAACCACTAGCATAACTTTAATAATAGTAATAGTAAGGTTTTTGAACGCGCTCCATGTCGTTGTCAGTAGACGTCGAATTGCGTGAACGGCCCCCGGGATCGGGATCAGTGTGTAAAAAGCAACCAACTACGAAAGACCAAGACCATTCGGTTGTATACCCGCATGAGAATCTAAGTGAAGCCTATAGTCCAATCAATCTACAAAAATCCATCTAATAATTGCCATCAGGAAACAAAAAATATGGTTATATAGGAAAAAAAATTCTGAAAAAGATAGCGTTTTTTGTTTTGGAATTTGGCATGGCGAACCTAACCTTCTAAAAACGCTCTTCTAAAAACGCCCCTCTTGGTCTACCGATACTTCTAGAGTACCGTTCTAGAGCTTAAAATTTTCTTCAATACTTGTACTATCACGTACAAGTAACAAAAAGTCTATTAAAAGGTTTTCCAGTACTTAAAATGATCCCCAAAAACATATTAATAATGAAAAAACAGACGTTCGATTGTAAAAACTAAATTTTTGAGTCTTTTTTCCTTATTAATATGTTTTTGGGGGTCATTATAAGTACTGGAAAACCTTTTAATAGACTTTTTGTTACTTGTACGTGATAGTACAAGTATTGAAGAAAATTTTAAGCTCTAGAACGGTACTCTCTAGAAGAATCGGTAGACCAAGAGGAGCGTTTTTAGAAGAACGCCTTTTTTTACAAAAAGTTACATTTTAAGGAAAGTGTTCAATATTTTGCAACAAAAATAAAACCGTTTTTTCAACTAGCAAGAAGAATTATTTTTGCCAAATAACAGATATCTAGGTTGCGTTAAACAAAAGTTATTAGCAAATTAAAAAAGAGTGAATTTTAACAGTTTTTTGCAGTTATCTCTAAGTTTTGTGTTCTAACCTATAGCTTTATATATATCAATAGAAAGATAATTTGAATACCTACAACTTTATAATTTGATTTTTTTCAATCCGAGCTCAAGTTTTTTTGTTATTCGCAAAAAAGCGTTTTTTTTCACTTTCCGGAATTTTTTAGGTTAGGTTCGCCATGCCAAATTCAAAAACAAAAAACGCTATCTTTTTTAGAATTTTTTTTCCTATATAACCATATTTTTTGTTTCTTGTTGGCAATTAACGCTAAATTTACAAGGAGCTATTGTAGATTGATTGGACTACTATGACTAGACATTAGGGCGCGAAAAGTATTTCGTACTATGAATTACTAAAAGAAATTAAAATAGTTAATGATGTTTTAAATGCAGCTATTTTTTTCCGATAAAAAAATGCAAATTTCCTCAAAAGCTAGAAGTAACAAAACTTGCAGAGTTTTATTTAGAAATTTTACCTCAGTTAAAACTTTCTCGAGATATTACACCGCCATACCAGTATACCACCACCACCACCCTTCCTTTTCAGATTTCTTAAAACTTTCATGGTGCAAATGAGTATCTACCATAGTTTTGAAAGTGTAGAAATAAGTTGCATAAGCTGTCAGAAGAACACTAACAAGTTTTTTTACTAAACAAAGAAAATTTATTTTTGGATTAAATTAAAAAAAAATAGAATGAAATTCTTAAGTTAATAAATTTATAAATCTACAAACGGTTCGGTTAAGGCTCAGTTTTTGCTGACATTGGATTTTTTAACCGACTTCAAAAAAGGAGGAGGTTATCAATTCGACGCGTAGGTATTTTTTGGTCCTGTTCACGCATAACTTTGTAACGCAATGACTTTTTTGCTTTTTTTCTTTTTTGTTTGAAAGGGTAGTTTCCCACGGTGGTCCCGTACAATTTTTTTTAAATTCTGATAAAGGAGTTCGAAGGTAGGCGTAAAAAACTGGTAAAATTAGTACACCTTAAACGGATAGAAGTATTTTCAAAGGCAGCGAACAAATTACTTTATTGTCGCGTGCTCGAGAAGAGGCCGGTGGATGAATCGGCGAAGGCGTTGACCTGCAAATAAAAATTGCGGGTTCAAACCCCGGAGGGTAGTTCGACTTTTTTTCTTTTTTTCTCTTTCTAAAATCCATTCTGATTGGATTAATGTTGTAAAGTAAAGAATTACAAACTCTTCGGTAAGAAATTTCATGCATACTCTACTCATGCAGACTCTAAGAGAGTATTCCTTTGGAATGAAATTCTATTTAAAGCATTTTCTGAAAAGCTTTATTTACGTATTTAGCGATCTTGTTGTAACAATCTCCCGTAGCACAACGACTGAGAGGCTTGCCTCTCGTCCTGGAGGTTGCGAGTTCGATTCTTTGACCTGGAGCAATTTTTTTTTCAATCGACACAATAAATATTTCCTTTTAATTTCCTTTGGGGAATTTTGTTTCATATTAAATAAGTTTTTTTTAAATTGCTCCGAAAATACGCAAATTCATTACTGCAAAAACTATTTAGCTACTGCCTCAATTCTTTTCGACGGCGCGCGGCTGAGTGTCATACTTCTCGTAATAAATAATTTTTTTTATATTGCCCCCGAAAAAAAATTAACGGACTATAAAAACCGACTTCAGAAAAACCAAAAATAGTGCACAAAAAATTAACGGACTAAAAAACCGACTTCAGAAAAACCAAAAATAATGCACAAAAAATTAACGGACTAAAAAGTACGAAATAAAATAAATTTTTAAAAACCGACTTCAGAAAAACCAAAAATAATGCACAAAAAACCAAAAATAATGCACAAAAAAGGATAAAATAATTGTTTGAAATTCTTTACAACATTAATCCAATCAGAATGGATTTAATAAGAAGAATCACTTTTGAAGACGGTGCCAACACCTGTTTTCGGGGTGATGTATTAAGGGCATAAGGCTAACAAAGAAATGAATACAATTTTCGCAGCAATAGTTAATGCAATGAAAGTCAACTACTACCTGGCACCGTCTTCAAAAGTGATTCTTCTTATTAAATCCATTCTGATTGGATTAATGTTGTAAAGAATTTCAAACAATTATTTTATCCTTTTTTGTGCATTATTTTTGGTTTTTTGTGCATTATTTTTGGTTTTTCTGAAGTCGGTTTTTAAAAATTTATTTTTATTTTTCTAATTTTTATTAATTCACTTTAAATGTGAAGGAAGAGACTTACGTGGTTGGACCTTTTATAATATATTCTCCAAAACAATTGTTTATATTGATATATTAATATATTATATTGATCATGTGAGGTGATCCTTGAACGTGTAAACGACTGATTCAAAATTTAAATCTCACCAAAATTGTGATATTATGATACCACCTAAAAAAATTTTCCGCACCAGCTAAACTTTGCTGATCTTTCATAATTTCTTTACTCGCTTTCAAAAGGGTGTTTTGCAGTGGCTTGTGTGAGGCCAAAATACACACAAACTCAGTGCCGCGGCTGCCATATGTGCAGAGTGTGCAATTGCAGAGGGCCCCGCAATTAAGGGGCCCCGCGAGAGAAGCGGGAAAAAAATGTTTTGGCAATAAAAATCATTTGAATTCATTATTTGAATTTTTACTTCATTGAATGGACCACACAAATCAGTATGGGCCCCAAATCAGCATATAGGCCCCACGACACGAAATCGCACAACAGAAACGGCGCGCAAAAAAAACACGAAAACATTTCAAAATAATGGGGCCCCTAGACTATCAATAGTATTGTGCAATATTTTGATTTGCGCAATATTATTGACGGTCTGTGGGTGATATCTGACATTGAAAGATTGTCTGGTGCAAACAAGGAAACCGTCAATATTTTGCTCAATATTATTGCACAATATAATTTCTGCACAGCGACGCACAAAACACAAGACACATCCACAACGGATAGCACCGGGCGAACGCGAACCGAGAACAAAAGAAGAAATTTAAAGGGCCCATTCCCTCATTGTGCGTGAATATTTTTGTCTTCTCTTTTATTCTTGATTCGCGCTCGGTTGAGTGCACTGTCCCGATGATGTCCGATGATCGATTTTGTCTATGCGTGGTGTTAAGGCCCCCATACACGGTCAAATTGGATGTACATCGAAGTGCGGATGTACAACCAAAATTATCGATTGTGAGCCGGAAAATCTGGATGTACATCCAGTTTGACCGTGTATGGGGGCCTTTAAGTTGTTTCTCAACTTGGGGGTCGCAATTAGATATAAGGGTGTTCGCAATCCATCTGTCAATTATATATATGTACATCATATAACCATGTATAATAACAACCGTATAAAATGCAAGAATTTAGCCACGATTTTCCGGATAATAACTAAATTTTACGACCAATGACGGAAAAAGGTGGAGCCCGATCAAGCATGTTTGTTTTTCCTGTCGTCTCCATCAGGCTCAATGCTTGGTTTCTTACCGAGAAAATCGCTTCAAAAGCTTGGATTTTTATCTTTCAACCAATAAAATAGTGAGGGGTCGGACGATTTTTTACTTCATTTTTTAGTTTTTCTGGGGTTCGCGGCACTAAAAAGATTGAGAAACGATGAATGGTTTTGTGTATCGTTTGAACAGGGACGTAGCCAGCTTTTATTTTTGCATGGGCCATGGGTGGGCCATATTGAATAAATATTGGTCAGTGGTCAGTTCAAAGGTCTACAAACGATTTTTCGTGAAAAATCTTGCTCACAAGCTTTATATGTACGTTCATTGCTATAATCATAGATTAAATTTAATTTTAGTGGATGTGTGTAAAGATACCGGATATCGGTCGCGAATTTTTCGGATTTATAGAATCTTTATATGATTTTTTCCGGTTCTGCTATTCATGCTATGTTTATAGATTTACAGAAATCGATACACAAAGATCGCAAACTTATAGAGTTTAAAAAAATTTGCCATACTCGGTGGTCAGCACAAGTTTCAGCTTGCTTAGCGGTAAAAAAGCTTCTTCCTGTCATTTTAATTTTTTTAAACAAACTTATAGCTACAAAGCATGATCGAACGTCTGAAGCTAAAGGCATATTAGCACAGATAGATTTCAAATTCGTTTTTACATTATGTACTTTTTATGATATATTATTTCAGTTCAAAGTAGTTAGCGATTATATGCAATCCGTTTCTGCGGAAGTAGGTCAAGTTTTAAACCTTGTTACGTCTTTATTAAAAAACATGGTTAATAACAGAGAAAATACTGAATATTTTGAGTAATTATATAGAGAAAGTACTATACTATGTGAAGAAAACTGTATTGACACACCTAATGTATCAACATCCGCATTCAATGATCAGCCTCAAAAACGTCATCGTAAAATTCTAAAAAAATATGAAAATTTTATTGTTACTTGTACATCACTCGAATTTGAAGACCGAGTTCAAAAAGATGAATTTAAGACCAACATTTTGATTCCTTGCTTAGATGTTATAATTACTGAATTAAATGATCGATTTACAAAAAACGATAGTATTTTAAGAAGCATTGAATATTTTTCACCATTAAGTGAGAATTTTTTGATTTATTCAAAGTTAGAATCGGCGGCGATACACTATGGAGCTGATTTAGACCTCCTGAAAACTGAATTAAAATTGATCCCCAAAACTATCGAACTATACAAAAAAGAAAAAAGGGTAAAAAATAACATCTACTATGATGTTTTTAGATTTTTTGGAGATTTATATAAATGGTTTTTCGCAAACGTACACTTTATGCGTTACTTCTATAACTATTCCAATGTCTAGTGCTGGCTGCGAAAGAACATTCTCTTGTATGCGTCTTATTAAATCGTATTTGTGCAACAAAATGCTTGATGACCGCTTGAGTAATTTAGCAATTATATTTACTAGTATCGCCCATTGGTCGAAATTCGACCCTCTCCCTACTCTTATCTCAATCCGTTCCGTTAAAGTTTGACGTCAGTAATAATTTAATTCAACTATTAACACTTTTTAATTTCTCTATCAGTTCTAAACAAAAAAAAATGTTTTAAGAAAGTTTAATTAAAAACTACATTATCATCTAAAATCGCATCTTTGAACAAAACTTTATCATTTAAAAAGCACCATCGCTTACCGTGATATTTTGATAATAATTTACACTTTGTTTTATTATTTATTTTTTTATTTTTTTTAATTAAAATTTGCCGGGACGTAAGAATCTCCACAGAAAGAAAAACCTTCGCACTACGGCAAGAAAAGTGACACAACTCAAAAATTTGCTGTTTTGAGTTATTGCCGCCAGGTGACTGATGGTACTTTTCGTGCCGTACTGCGATAGTATATGCATTTATTTCTAATCTAATTTGTTGAAACAAAAACAAAAACAAACAAAATTTTGAAATGCCAATTTGATTTGTTTAAAGCGTAGTGAAAAGGAAGTACGGCAAACTTTCGCTAAGCAATCTAGGCTCATGAAATTTAGTCGATTCACAAACCTTAATAATAAATTTTTATATTCGCCTGTTTATATGCTAACCGTAATTTCTACCTTATATTGTTGTTGTCCTTTTATCATTTTATATTGGGAAATGCAATACTCATTTCTGAGCGACAGAATTGAGATAAATGAATAATTCTTGTTTTGTGCACACCTTTACGACTCCGACTTCCATATAAAACCAGTTTGAGGAAAATCGGTTTAGTGGAAGTCGCATAAAGTGCTGTACAAAAAAAGTGCTTGCGTATTAATATATAGATTGAGAGAAAAATTGCCAAAAGCTCTTGATTTAGACAAAGTGGTAGATCGTTTTGCATCATTAAATAAAAGACACCGTATAATTTTGTACTAACCCGAGTAAAAATAAATGATGGCCTTAGAACGGGCAAATGCCGACTGTGATTGAAACATAGTCCTCGGCCATCTGGCGGTTAACAGAAGGCTCGTTGCAGGACAGTACGGCCGTATAGGGGGCGATTGACGGTGAAACAACGGCCTTACAGCTCCAATAACGGCCATACGACGGTGGTACGGCGGCCGTATGGTTGCTATTACGGGTATACGACGGTGGTACAGTGGCAGCAACGTGGATATTCGCCCTCCTATAAGATAATAACTGCAATTAAATTTTTTTTCGGTTGTGCTTTTTTTTCAAGCCGTTAAATAACAAAATTTCCCACTAAAATATAAATCAACACGCACCACACACTTCACGTACAACAAACCGACGACTGGCGAGCACGTTTCTCTTGTGCATCGATATCTTTAAGTAGGATAAATCAAAAGAACCATTATGCATAACGAAAATGATGAAATTCCCATAAAACACATTCAACAATACATTTGGTGCAGATTCTGTTTTTGGCTCAAATTTCCCGTCGATTGCCCGTTTCTGCAGCTCAGTACTTGGCCTTTTAAATCTTTTGGTCAAATTTGGCCGTCGTAAGGCCGTATGTGCTCCCACTAAAAATGGTTAAAAACTCTACGGCCATCATATGCCCCTTAAAAAGCCAAGCGGCCGGTGTTCGCCCTTTATAAGGCCGTTTTTTATTTTTACTCGGGAATTTGATATTAAATATATATTTATTTTTACAACTATTTTGAAAATTTATTTGTTTTTTCCTGATCCATATTATGTTTGAAAATTTCATTTTTGGTTGCTCCCGATTGAGTTTATATTCAAGGTGGGCCAGCGCATGGGCCAGAAATTTTAATGCATGGGCCGTGGCCCACCCAGGCCCACCCGTGGCTACGTCCCTGCGTTTGAGTTTCTTGGCTTTCGATTAATTTCATTTCTTTATTTCTTTCTCGTTTTTTCTCAAAAATTGCGCAAAAAGCTTGAACTTGACAATCAGTGCGTTTGTGCGTCGATATCGAGCCATTTCTTTTGTTTGCAATAGCGCTTCGTCGCATTGATTTCGTTGATTGTGTAATTGTAAACATTGGAACATTTTTTTAATTGCATATTGCCGCATTCGGTGAGTCTTTTTGGAATTATTTTTTTTTATTTTTCTCAATTATATTTATATTTTTAAATTGCTCGCGCGATGCCATTGGGTAAAACGCTTATATCCGAGCGGCGCTACAAAACGCGCAATAAAGAAACACCGTGATGAAGAAGCGCGCAAAATTAGCGGTTCGCTGAATCAATTTTTCCGTTCCGCCAAATACAAATCCTTCTCTTTTGGCCGCTTCGACAAGTGCTGTCGCCATCGCTTCGACAAGTGCTGTCGCTTCGACAAGTCCTTCTGCGTCCGATGCAGTCGGACGATCTGTTCCGCGAACTGCAATATTTTCGCCTTTGTTGTTAGACGATCACAACGACGAGTATCAGCCGTTACCGTCGACATCAACTTCATTATTCTCATACGAAAGTCAAGATGAACCGATTGTCGTTCCGTCCGAACAATTTCGTATTGGGTTTTATAATTACATTCTCGACATCGCAATAGCTGCACTGGGCGAGCGTTTCGACTCATTTATATGATGTCGCATTCATTATACCGAATTCATTCCAAACCAAGAGCAATGCATGTTGCTCGAAGAAAAACTCCGAAAACCTACCACTAGAATATCGGACATCAGTGGTAAGGGATCGGTGCTACGAAATGTCGATGTACGTTTCCATTACTTCCGAAGCTTGCAAAGGCATTTGTAGCCCAATCGAATTTTTAAATTCGTTATGCTCGAGAGGTATTATAAAATTATTCCCGAACCTTGTGATTGCTTTACGCGTCTTGGGCTCAATTCGAGTTGGAGTCGCTACCGCGGAGCGAAGCTTCTCCAAACTGAAATTGATAAAATCATATTTGCGGAACAACATGTCCGACCACCGATTGTCCAATTTGGCTATCATTTCAATTGAAGATGATTGTCTGGCCAATTTGACACAAGAGGACATAGTCAGTCGTTTCGCTTCCATGAGCGGCAGAAAAGTCGATCTGCGAGCATAAATTTACGCCGTCTCAATAGCGCATGTGAATCGACGACTAAACATTACATACATAGGGCATATTTTGCACCGTACTACGTCTGACGAAGCGGCATGCGTGATAGCTCGAATGATTCGCATTGATATTTTTGCAATGAAGGGCGAGAGGTTGTACGACGCAGACTATGCAAGAGGGGGGTCCAAGGAAGTACGGCCGACTCTGGCGCGCAGCCAGTCCATCGTTATATGGCAGAGGAGGTGGGACGAGTCTACTAAGGGTCGATGGACCCATAGACTCATACCAAATGTGGAGAAGTGGGTTATAAGGGAACATGGGGAAGTGAGTTATTACCTCACACAGTTCCTGAGTAGGCATGGAGGTTATAGGGTATACCTTCACCGCTTCAGGTTGGACGATTCACCGTTCTGGCCGGACGATAAAGAGGACGCGGAGCATGTCTTATTTAAATGCCCGAGGTTTGCCATATGATAAGGTCGGAGGTTGGACCATATGATAAGGTCGGAGGTTGTGTGGAAAAGGATGGAAGCGGTGCTGAAGGCCATTAACCAGAAGCTTAAGCATTACGAAGCCCAAAGAAACAGAGAAAGGCAAAGAAATGCAAGGAGAGGTAGCATCTAGGTAGCTAGATGGGTAGACTGTTCCGGCTCTGGTGAGCACCATGGAGGGATCCCTTTGTTTTCCAGGGTCATGAAGCCAGACTGAAGTAATGCCTTAACGGCTCGTACCGGTCTGAAGTTGGACGTCATGCAAAAAAGGGTGGGTGAGTTTAGTCAGTAGGAATTTGACATAACCGTCTGGTTGCGTAACCCCAGCGGAGTCTCCTGTCATAGGCATGAAAGCCTTAGACAGGCGGTCGCACACATTCGCTGTTGCTTGACCGATGCAGAATTCTCATCACACCCTCGTAACAAAAAAGGGCTTTTCTGTAAAATGTTTTCGCGGGGACTGGCGCTTATGAAGGAAACTCCGCGAGCGAAATTTTTTGATCTCTCTAGGGCCCCTCGCTGAATTTTTGCACAGGGCCCCCAATTGTGTGGCCGCGGCACTGCACAAACTTCCGCTCTCACAAGATGCTTTCCTTAATTCTGTTTTTTGGGTTCCTAGTGCTGCAATGTGTAAATATGTTCTGCATATGTTAACTTATTGGCCTTGATGTAGATGACTAGTTCAGCTTCTTTATATATTAGATACAAATCATTATTAAATATGAGGCTATCAGTACAAAAGTGGTGTAACCCCAGACGATGTAAACCACCGGTGTAGTCAGCTTACACCCTTTTTTCTCTATTACTTCGCTATATTTGTTCTGTCCAACAGTTACGTTATGTACAGTTATGTTTTTGGAAGGCAAAAAGTAGCTTACTTCACTATTGTATTGAAAGTTCATTATGTAAGGAATGTATATTACACCAAAACCGCAACCAGATTAAATTGTGGGTTACACCACTTCTGCGCTGATAGCCTCATATATGAACTTTCCATCTACCACTTTCGTTAACAGGACCAAATATACATATATATATGTTAGGACTTTTCTCTTAAATCTATCGATTTTGTTTTTTAAAGTGCGCTCAATCTGTTTGAAAGTATTTTGTACAACCATAAATGTTTTCCCACTGATTTCGAACTTGGCTGCATAAGCCAGTATTTGGTTCGACTTGCTGATAGCATTGTACCTATTGGTGCCCCAACTGAATATCTGTATGCGGGCCGCGGCCAATTAGAAGAAGAAGCGCGTCAATCATCATCGGGGCCGTTTAAAAGGTTGACGAATTTCAGTAGTATGGCTATACAACTATGAGTGATGTCATCGGTTGTGGCCTCGGGTGTGGATGTAGTCTGCGGTGTAAGCTTTTGGCTGTGTCTGGGGTGAGCTTTTAAGTATGGCTATTTGGTTTGTTTGTTCGGGCGAACTTTCCCTCCGGTGGTCTTAGATGGAGTGGGGCCTCGAGTTTGATGATTTAATAATGAAAGAATTAAATTTAAATAATAATGAGAATTATATTTAATTTATGCGGGATCCGGTGCAGGTATTTGTTCCGGGTTTCTGGACGTTAGTGTATCAATTCGGGGTTTTTAATACCGGGCTTTGTTTATTAATAGTGTTGATCTCTATACCGAGCTGTAAAATCCGTTGTGGCGGCGTTAGAGGCTGCACAATAAATCGTTATTGACTACTATTCGCATCTGTCAAATATGAACTGAGAACTGAAAGCCTAAACCAAAATGGAGGCAAAAAGAAATTGGCTAGAAACATAAAACACACCCTGTTATTATATTTTTATTTTTTATGTACTGGGTACTGGGTGCCTCTTTTTCCGTCTTCATGTATCGCTTGGGGTCATGGTGTCGATACCGCCTGCGGGGCTGCAGGCCAGGAATCTTGTAAGGAGTTTCTAATTGGTCATTTATATCGATATTTGGGAATTCTTGGTAGTGCTTTTCTGAACACCCGAAGATGGCTTTGAAATCGTCGAACAGATTAACACCCTTGTCCTTACAGTGGGGTGTCATTATTATGGACGATTGCCCGTGGATCACCAAATGTAAGCAACATTCCTCGGATGTAAATGATGCATGCTCTTTCATTTTACGATTTAAAGACAATGACGGCAGGTTTCGTCCTTTTGCTGATCATTAAACTAAAGGAGACCACATGGTGTCTCATATGACAGGTGTAACAGACGCCATAATGAGTTTTTTGTAAAATATCATATGTCGTTGCCGTTGCTCTGTAATAAAATTAAACGATCTGTGATATAATTTTTGATCATTAAGCAGTTTTCGTTGTCGTGGTAGTTGTCTAATCCGTTCTGAAGCTTATTAGTTGTTCCGTAATAGCCTGTTTTACGTAGAAAAAATCCACAACAAAGCTTAAGTAACATTTTTGGCTTTCAGACATTACACAAACCCTTGAGGCATTATCCCTTACCATAATTTTTTTTTCATATTCAGGCAAATGTTCTGGCAAAAAAGGATTAGGTTAAACAAAAAATCGAACAATAAAGATTTTAATAAGCAGCATAATTTGCAAAATAAAATATCACTTTTCAAATCCAGACGAAAACAAACAGAATCTGATATCGAAGTTTGTCCATGCCCGGCTATTCGAAGATACTTTTAGGAACATTCAATATTTTTTCCCAAACCGAAAATACTTGAAAACCCTAAAAAATTTCACGATATTGAATTCGGCCCAGTCTTGGAATAGATTTAAAAAGTCAGAATCCTAAAGGGATACATACTGAACAGTTTGGTTGACTACTGCAAGCGAATGGATGCCATACCAATAACACTCATACCCTTTTAGGAAAATGTCCCAAGGTTTAAGGGTAATGAGATCCTTTTTGCGAATTTCTTCCGAATAACTTGTATCAAAATACCCACATGCATATCGAATTTCTGTTGCTTGAAATTGCCAACAAGAAAGTTCTCTACAGAGAATTTTATAGAATCCTATCAAGTCCTTGTGCGGTGGGGATTTTCTCTTCGGCTCAACAGTGATCGGAATTCTAATATGAATTTCTAATCGCAGATTTCACCTCGTGAACCGGAACCAGGAATGCAATAAATCTCTAGGATGAATAACATTTTTCTTCTCTTTTGCTACCTTCAGCTCCAGCCCAGAGCTCGTTGACAATTTACGAGTATGGCAGAAAGCAAAACGGGTGCGAGCTTAAGGGCTTTAATAAGATGAGTCCTGATGACTTTGCAATTTAAACTTAAGCAAAGTCTATACCGTGAAATTGCTTCACGCTTTTTTACTTCTGTTTTGCCCCTTTTTCTTCCACTTTTTTTCTTCATTACTCTTATCGAAAGTTGTCGCCGTCGTGTGTCCCTGTTGCTGTCATGAAATTTTAATGTTAGTCCTGGCTGTTGTGGGCCACACTTGAGCACTCCTCCACGGCTGCTTTGTTAGACAAGTTTTCCTAACTCATTTTCTCCCAGCACTAAACTCTTGCCCGTTCCTTGTTGGGAAAAGTTTTATTACATAAAATGCCACTTCTATGTTTGCGGAAGTATATTGCTTGTAGGGCGATGATGTTTTTCCTATCAAGGATGCTTTTTATGTTCTCCGACGATAGCCAGATTCCAACTGGGATGAAAACCCTTAATTGGGATGTCATGAAGCCAATTATGTAAAACTTCAAGTAAAATTGTGTTTTAATTTAACTTCGTTAATGACTAAAGAATTTTCAAAATTTTATCTTGGATCGAATAAATTTTTATCTAAGCATTCTTCTCCTGTTTATAATTTATTTATTATATAAATGTACCGTGGACCCAAGCATTTTATTCGAAATGATAGCGACAAAATAAACAAAATGAAGATTTTAAATTAATATTAATTACACTTATGAATTATGTATTAAGTATAGATTGGAGTCATAAATCGTAAGTCACCAGATGCCAACCAATGGAGTTGAGTCAATATGACCGACGGAATACACTAAGGCCATCCATTGTGAAGAACTCTGCGTTTGTTGTTGTTGTATAGATTTTTTATCAATTCTATTATTTTGTCAGGCAGTCCACGTTGCCGCAGAGCTCGCCATATATAGCTCCTATTAACCGAGTCGAACGCTGTCTCATAGTCTATGAAAGCAAGGTAAAGGCAGGGCCATCCTAACCACAGGGCTAAATGGGCTATAGCCCCGGGGCGCAAGCCTTTTCGGGCGGCAATTTTTGTTGGGCGTGCAACAAAAGTTGAAGCTGAGGGCTTGTCAAATCAGTTCAATTCACTGAAAACTGCTATTATAGTAATATTCTAAATCATAGATAAAACTAATATATCACTTAAAAAAGTTGCTAATACAAGTGAAGCATTATTGAATTATACGTTTCTTTAGAAAAATCTGATCAGTCGAAACAAAATTCAGAATCATTTAATCTTTACAAATCTGAAGGTACAAAATTTTCCGGATGTGATGAGCGCAAACGAATACGCAAAACAAAAAAAAAACAGTACGACGAAAATACGTTGAAACAAGTTAAATTTGATGCCAATAACGAATTTCGCATAAATGGGCAGTTCTACAAATCAAGGAATTTTAGTGGGCTCGATTCGTAGATTCATCATTTTTCAAGTTATATCCTTAAAGTTAAATTCAAATAAGGGGCCATTCAAGTATTACGTAAGCAGAGTTTTAGTAATTTTTAAGCCCCCCCCCCTCCCCCTTGTCAGCAAAAGTAAGCAAAGCTCTTACTCCCCCTCCTGTGCTTACGGAAACATTGGTATGTATATATTTTTTTAAAATCTGTTCACGTTTCTTTATTGTTTTTCATGAGTCTAGAAATAAGGAATTTATCGACTATAAACAAAGAAGAATGCAAATTTTGGTACCTACTACCAATAACTATGTGTAATACGTCTTTGGATAGGTTTTTTTGAGTTGAAGTTACTATGGCGCCTAGTTCGAAATCTTTGTCCGTTCTGAGTAATACGGTCAAAACTGTACAAAGATAGAGTTTTTTACATATCACCCTGTATTTTTGTAACAGTATAACCTATTTCCATAAATAAGGTACCAATGAACGCAGAATTCCTCCACCTATCTATAATGGTAAAAACGATGGTTCTGTCTTACCAAATTTTGCAGTTATGAGTCTTATCATATGCATATACACGTCATATCCAATGATATCTAACGAACCGAACCAAAATGAAGTAATCACCATCCAGACCCCCCGTCCCCCATGCCATCAAAATTAAGCAAAGCAAAGACCCCCCCCTTTGGTGCTTACGTAATACTTGAATGGTCCCTAAAGGTTTACAATGGTTTCTAAAGGCCCGTCCTCACTACGCGGACTTAGAATCCACGCGCTTTTGGTCGTACGGCCAGCCAAAAGCGCGCGTGATCTTTTAATTTTCTGAATCATAAGTGAGAAAAAATCAATTCTCATTTGAAACGGCGTACGCGATTTTGAAAAGCTCATAGTGTGTGGACGCACAATTTACCTTTTTAAGCACAGCCTTTTGTCCGCGTTGTTTTGCCGCACGGCCTTTACCATGGAAAAAGTCGTAAAAAAGTCGTAAAAAAGTCATAAAACTCTATATGAAAAAAAAAGGCAAAAGCGCGTACGACCCAAGACCGCGTAGTGTGGCCCCACCATTATTGGGCATTCAAAATCACTTATCTCAAACAAAAATTTATAGCTCAAAACTACCTAGTCAAAATTATCACTTCCCTGTGGGGCGGCATTGCAAAATCGAAAATTTAAGTCCACATACTGACGTTTAACAAGCAATTTTATTAATACCCTGGCTTCACCGGCCGAACTGCACAATTTCGAGCAAATTAGTGTACTGAACTTAAATTTTTGCCTGAGTTCCCATACTTTTTCACATTTTGAAGTCAGGAAAAATAAAGCCTGAGTTCGCCCAACAGAACATGAAATCGAGCTTGAACGTAAAAGCTCGCTCAAAAGAAAGTAATCAACTGGAATAGTGGAATACCGTTCCAGTGAGCTTCTGAAATTCTGACTTGTGGCGGAAAAGCAACAACAATTTCAAGGATTGAACTGGACTTTAGACGGTGAAGCCGGGTTATTTGGAACCTTATTTTAAGGTAATAATCATAAGTGTTTCTTTGCCAGAAAATTGTATAGATCATACAGTTCCTTTTTTCGCCAAGATTTTCTTCAATTAACTGAGGCCACCCGATTTTTTATCACTTCCCTGTCAGCTTAAAATCGGTTAAAATCACCTAAATATTCGTTTTCCGCTCTGTCGATTGAAAGAAAGGCGTCTGAAACCAGCCTTGTCATGCCAGGTTTTCACTAGTAGAATTAGTAGTAGAGTAACTGGCCTACTTTTAAGCGGTAGAGTAACTTTACCACTCTACTCTACTATAACCGAGTTTTTATTAGGTGAGTTCACAGAATACTTAGTAATCGACCAGTGTACTCTACCACTAATTCTACTAGTGAAAACCCGGCATAACGGCTAAATTTGCTTTCAATCGAACGATTTAATGATTAATCTCCAAAATAATTCATTTTTATTCTCTTTTTAGTAGAACTGGCCAAATACATATTATGCTATTATTGATAATCTACAAAAGTGAAAGTGTGCCTATGATACCATTTTCTCAAAATTTGGGTTTCTGGTCAATGTAAAAAATTTACATGTAGACACAATTAGTAAGAATGCTACAAAGTTGTGCGAAAAGTATATGGACGATTTAGAAAATAATTTTATTGAAGAATGCCTTCATTTTCCATTACTGCGGAACTCAGTTTAGACAATAATTGACTCGAAAATTGAGTCTTTATACTAACGTGGCTACAACCCTATGCATTTTTTTAAGTACATTTTGCCACTACTAATAGCACCGACGAATCACTGAAAAAGATAAAAAATATTTACCAGAAAATTAATTGAATTAAGTTTTTATTAATAGTCCGGGGAAATTAGCAAAAAAAACGCACGAAAGGAGATAAAATTCGGAAATGGCTGAAAATTTGTCCATAGCTTCCTTGGGACTTTCCAAGACAACAATTTCGGAATCACAAAAAAAACAAGGCCGCCGGAAATATAGCGGTTTTCCGGTGTTTTCCTTGTATCTCGGTTTGTATAGCTCGTACAACCCCCTACAAAGGCCCTAAATGTTGGCAATGAAATTCTTTACAACTTTAGTTCTTACAAAGATGTTGACCCGATTAACCCTTTCAAAGTTATTCAAGGTCAAAGTTATCAAAAATCACTTTTTGGCCACAAAATCACTCAAAAACTGTTTTTTTCGAAAATTTGTTTTAATCAGTCATTACGAAACGTTATTGCCTCCAAAAAAGCCTTTTGTCCTTTTTTCGAAAACTTAACCCTTTCGAAGTTATTCAAGGTCAAAGTTTCAAAAAATCAGTTTTTGGTCAAAAAATGACTCAGAAACATTATTGAGAAATTTTTTTTGTTCTATTTATACAAAAGATTATTGCCTACCCTAATGACATCCTTGCCATTTTTTCGAAAACTTTTCGGAAAAATTTGCAAAAATCAATTGTTAGTGATTTTTTGACCAAAAACTGATATTTGAAACTTTGACCTTGAATAACTTTGAAAGGGTTAATCGGGTCAACATCTTTGTAAGAACTAAAGTTGTAGAGAATTTCATTGTCAACATTTTCCTTTTTACGGGGTTGTACGACCTATAGAAACCGAAATACAAAGAAAACACCGGAAAACCGCTATATTTCCGGCGGCCATGTTTTTTTTGTGATTCCGAAATTGTTTTCTTGGAAAGTCCCACGGAAGCTGTGGACCAATTTTCAGCCATTTCCTAATTTTGTCTCCTTTAAATGCTAATTTCCCCGGACTATTAGTGTAATCGTAATAAATTGACTTTTCTAGTTCTGACGCTTTTGTATAACTTTGGCGGCCACCCCTCTCCCAGACATCCTGTGTATTTCCTTCCGAAGAGGGGCGTATTATTTTTAGTAGCCCACGGGCGCCGAATATCTTAGGACGCCCTGGGTAAAGGGTGATCGTAATTCAGTAGACTGTTCCACTGTGACCCTAAATGTGTTAATATGGTCTATTCAGGAGCGGTCTTTTCTGAATGCAGCACCTTAATGTTTCCTGTGTTTGCTGCGTTTTCCGCTTTTCCTGCGAGCTCGTTTATCTGCCGCCTTTTATCACGCGCCGGACATTTCTCTTTACCTTCCGGTGTAATTGGGAGTATTCCCCTTCAAACTGATGACGTTTGTCCGGGTGTGGTTATGTTTCAGGGCCCTCCTGCGTTCTAGTTTTTGCCACGTTGTGTCCGAGATCCAGTGTTGATGGGATCTTTGGACATAACCGAACTGGATGTGCGACACTAAAGGCCCAACTACGCATGGCATAAGCGCATATGCCAAGTGCATATGTCAAGTTCAGAACCAGAACTTGTTATGAAGGTGGCTACGGTTGACATAACACAACATAAAAGCTTTCGTTAAACATAATGAATGCGACTTGGGTCGAACGAGACATGACAACATTAGGAAAAGCAAGTTATATTTATTGCTGTTTATTGTTACAGCAAGTGATTTTTGTTCATGTATGGAGAAATAAAAATATCTACATATATACATATATATAAATCAAAATTAATTTTCACTTTCATAGCACAGAATTTACGTCAACTTTATGTCGCTTATGTTATGCATAGGCGGTAATATGTTTTGATTGACATAATGCTGACTTTCGATATTTTTTGATGTTTTTACATATGCGCTTATGCCGTGCATAGTTGGCCCTTAAAACATTAACTATTATAGAGCTAAAGAGGCTCGCATTTTCGCCCAATTTCTGTAGAGAAATGACAAAACAAAATTTTTTATGTGACAGAACTAAGCAAAGGAATCACCCTTTATGAATCTGTTATGTCGTGGTAGTCATGATGCAATCCCTAGTAGTAGGGTTATTATCGATGTATTCTTCTGCTTTGGTGAGGTGTAGGGTCCAGAAGTACCGCGACCACTCACTTAGTCACTTGGTCTACTGCATTACATCCATATACTTTATTTTGTAAACCAGGTCGCTTGAACAGATCTTGCCGGCGTTCAATCGTGTTCCTTCAAGTCGGCTCGTGTGTGTGACGACGCTGTTAAAAAGGACGGTTTTTCTCAGTTTCGACTTTCTCCTAGTTTGAATAATTTTGTGTTTTGTTGTTAATTAACAATTTATAATTGAGTTCATAGAATTGTGTAGAAGCTATCCGTGCCTTTGGAAAATTAAAGCTTACGAAGACATGATAATAAAATTACAAGAAGTAGATAATCTCCTGGTTCTAGTCGTAATTCATTTAAAAGACTTTCGAGTGAAAATTGTCTTCGTTTAAGTAACCATTCTCTAGTCCATTTGGAACGTTTTCATAGTAGATCAGATGATGGTGATAACGCTACGATTGCAGGAAAACTGAACGAAACAACGCCTAGTGTGTGGATATGGTCGTTGTTCGTGTTTACCGGTACAGTTTTACCCGTGCGGTTAAAACTGCCAAAAAAGAACGACGTCTATGGCTACATTTAACCTTAAGGTAGCCATAGACGTTGTTCTTTTTTGGCAGTTTTAACCGCACGGGTAAAACTGTACGGGTAAACACGAACAACGACCATATCCACACACTAGGCGTTGTTTAGTTCTGTTTTTCTGAAATCGTAGCGTTATCATCATCATCTGGAACGCGTTCAAAAACCTTACTATGGTAAACCCCGAGGTAAGCTGTGGTTATGCTCAATGTTCCCTCTAATTTTTTCGCTGACTGCGCGGTAAAAAGTATATGGGAGCAAAAATATTCCAAACGTATGTAAAAGTGGGCAGGGGCGGTCCTCTGCTTGTATTGGAAGTGCATTTTTTTTAATAAATATTCTTGAAAATTGATTTTGACTTTATAGTTCATATCTTGGTTTACACGGGTAGGCCATCTAGGCCTGCGGTATTTCAACATTGAATAACTCGAACATTTTTTAGCCGATTACGACAAATGTAGGTACACGATTCTGAAACGTCAATCAGTACCATTTCAGCTCATTTCTGTACCGAAAGCTCATTTTACTCTCTGGCGGAGTCAATAAACAAAACTGTCGAATTTGAGGAGCAGAGAACCCATACCTCATTCTCGAAACACCACTGTACGGCAAGAAAGACACTGTTTGCGCCGGAGTGTGCTCAAAAACCATCATCGACCATTTTTCTTCAAAGTTGGAAAAACCGTCGACGGCACATGTTGGATGTTGGCGCAATTTGTGTCCGAAAATCCGTGAAAAGGTCTGACGAAGGTCTTGAAATTAAGAAGTCTTTCATAGTCATATGGTTAATGAGTGAAAGGCGAACAGCTATATGCACAAATTCTTCAAATGACGATGCCAGGCTATCCGAGATCATTTTTATACACCCTCGCACACAACTATCCAGAGGAAGATTTTATGATTTTATATGGGGATAAACTTGATGGGTTGGCGCATATTTCGATTTATGGAAAAAAACAGCTGATTCAATTTTCCTTCCTTTTATGTTCTGCATACTTTATTGAAAAGAGAGAATTTGGCTTTGTCTCGCCGAGTTCTCGATGTATGCGTTGAGTTGTGCTCAGCAGTGATGTTCATATATGCACGTACACCACTACCCGAGTGAAAATTTTGTATAAAGATGAAAGACTTATTATTTCTAGGCTTTGGGCGCACCTTGCCACATCGCAGTCGCAGCGCAAACTCCCGAGACACTTTGTGTAAAAAAAATGGTGCTTTGGAGTGGCCTCCTCGTTCTCCGGATATAACGGAACCAGAATTTTTTCTGTGGGGTTATTTAAAAAGTAAAGTCTATACCAGCATGCCGAAGACCATTGACGAAGTCAAAGCTAACATACGAGCCGAAATAGCTGCTATAACGCCCAAAATGTTCGCCAATGTTATGCATGATGCCCGAAAAAAAGCTGCTTTTTGCGTATCGAATGGAGGCGGGCATTTAATCGACATTGTATTCAAAAACTGATTTGAAATAAATGATAGAGAATATCCTAAAAAATCTTGCTCATTTGTCAAAATCTGCTTAAAAATGTCAGAGTTATTAAATGTTGAAATACCGAAGGTCTAGATGGCGCACTCCATATTCTTTCTTTATTAGGGGCACGATCTACTGTTTGAACGACAAGCTATAAACAAGAGGAATATACACACAGCGGCTATGTTACGCCCGGTGACGTTACCAACTACGTGACTGCAACCACGCACGAAATACAAAATTCACGCAACAACGAAATTCCCTCTCTTAACATAAAGCAAACCAAGCAAATTTTACTTTTTTGTGAAATTTGGATTTTTGCCATTTTTAGATGCAATTTAGATGAAGCAAAAAATGGTGAACGGCCATTGTGAGCAGAATACAAAAGCGGTTGCGCAACTCTGGAAAAATTAGTGCGCAACCGCGCACCTGCGCATCTTAGAGGGAACATTGGTTATGCTGCATCACTTCACTTAACCACGAAAATTTATGTTTAACCATGGAGGTTTTTGAACGCAGCGTGGTTAACTACGGGTTAAAGAAAATAAAAAAAAATGTCTATAAAATAATCTTCGCTATTTGCTTCAATTATTTCGTATGTGTCCATTAATTATTATTTATTTGCAATAATCTAACAAATCCCCCTTTGATTTGTTCATGTGATTACCATTAAAACAACTGTCAGAGAGTTGTTTTTATTCTTCTTCTTCTTAACTATTTAGCTCCCGAGCAGGTTTAAAAATTAACTACATCATGGTTAACCAGAGTTTTCGAACGCCAAAAGTTATGCTCGTGGTTATGTTGTAGTTAACCACGGAGTTTTTGAACGACAAAAGTTTACCATAGTTAACCATAGTAAGGTTTTTGAACGCGCTCCTGATCTGCTATGATGGATCCTACTACAAAGTTAGCAGATGCGCCCGCAGTGGCTATAAAATTCAAATTTTCAAAAAGAAAACGTTCAAAATGGACTAGAGAATGGTTACTTAAACGAAGACAATTTTCACACGTAAATCTTTTATAGGATTCTTTCGTTGCGGAATTATCTAATTCTTGTAATTTTATTATCATACTTACGAAGAGTAAACTTTATATTTTTTATCTCTATCAGAATACTCAGTAGATTTAATTTCCAAAGTCACGGATAGCTTCTATACAATTCTATGAACTTAATTATAAATTGTTTGTTATAACTCCGTAGGTCTGTCATTGTGAAAACAAGAACAAAATTTCTATTAACACCAAAACACAAAATTATTCAAACTAGGAGGAAGTCGACACTGACAAAACCCGACCTTATTAACTGCGTCATCACACACACGAGCCGACTTGAACGAACACGATTGAAAACGGACGGTTAAAATCAAGCTGCAGCAGATATTTTTAAACGCCGGCAAGAAGGACGGTTTTTGGTCACACACCGACCGTTTTACCCGTACAGTTTTGCCCGTGCGGTTAAAAGTGCCAAAAAAGAACGACGTCTATGGCTACCTTTAGACTAGAAGGGCAGACTCATCCTCCTCAAGGCATAGCCTGTAGGTGGAGTCCTCGGTCGCTCCCCCTCCATAAATGGTAACAAAGGTACAGTGCCCAGTAATCAAGCCAACGAGAGTCCTGATGTCAAGCGAACAAGTGTAGCCAGCAAACTAAGCCAACAAGACACTTTAGAGTTCTCAGTGAAACAATAATATTCAAGATAATAAACGTAAAAATTTATTACATAGAGCACTCTTAAATTTTTTTTGAAAAACAAGTTATTCATTCGTTTTTTAAAATGAAATAAAATATTAGCAGGCTTAAAAAATTCTATCGCGCATCTCCAGTAGTGCTGATAAGCGCGTTTCCAATACAGCTTCGAGCTTCAAGTTATTTTGTATCTCCACGTTTCGCACGACAGAATCGTATTTTTTTTCTCTTGCAAAATTTCACATTGACGCTGGACGCCAGAGCGAAAGTTGGTTCTAGTTCTACTTTCGCGTTGGTAACTGCGAAAGCTTTCGAAATTGTAGCTGCATCTATTTGACACAAGATGGTGCAAAAGCGCAATGTACTTGATGAGTGAAGAAATTAGCAGGAAAAACTATTTTCAACTGATTTTATTCAATTTTATGTTTCATAATTTGTTAAAAGAAAATATAATTTAGGCAAAGTTGCCATTATTTCAGCTAAAAATTATTATTGAAACTTGTATTTTCGGAAAAGTTGTATTGCGCATCTTCAAATTATTTTTGAATTACTTTTCTGTCAAACTGTCCAATAACCGGAAAGTATCGATGCTTTGTTAACTAGCTCCTAAAACAGCAACCGAAATTTCCCTTTCCATTATTATAACTGATATGAGAAAAAATTTAACAAATTTCACAAAAACTAAATAAACGAAAAGTCTAGTATATATAAAGTACACAAAAAACTTGACATTTGACAATTAAATTATTGGGAAAATAATGTAATTTCGAAACAGCCGACTTGTTCGAACAAACTTGACGCTGTTATTTGAAACAAGGCTACGCTGACGATGCGCTGAAAGCTGTATTGGAAACGTGCCTTAAGGATGCCCACCTGCCTACTTTGCGCGCCGCCAACAAGTATATCTATATATATAAATTTCTTCTGTCCGTGTGTATGTTACTGAACTCCTTCTAAACGGCTGGACTGATCTTTATGTAATTTTCTGTGTGTATTTAAGTTGATTCGAGAATGGTTTAGAATCACAATTTGAACCGATACCTAAACGGAATACCTGAAAAATCAAAAAAATTGGTAATTTTGGGATTTCTCACTTGAGATTACTTTCTAGCTTCACTAGATTCGTAGGTTCAGGTACAACGTTGGAAAGCGTTGTACAGAATCGCACTTTCCAACACTAAAAAAAATTTCTATACTCCAGACCCAGTATAAAGATTTCCTACGCCATAGGAAATCACCCATTGTCAGTATCATGTCAAGAGACATTTTGAAGGCTGCGATTATTGTGTAAATTATTTAATTATTTCTCCTCCTTTTGAAGTAAGCGTAAGATTTAAAAAGTCCCAAGTCAAAACCAGATCAAAACCAAATAAAAAATGGACCGAAGAGATTTCTGACAGTTCTGGATAATCAGCTGATGAGAAAAATTGTAATTTGTCAAGGAACGTTCAAGATATAAAGAACAAGCCATTAGAAAAATTAATCTGTGGAAAATTCCCGACAAATAGTGAATACTATATTTTTTATTTAAATTCAAAACTAATATTACAACTAATGACAGCGCCAACCTACACTCTGGAACAATGGATCTTCGTTCTGATTGTTTTTCAAGATTTTTAAGAACCATGATACAATAATATAAGGTAAGCTCATAAGGGTCCCGTGACGTCACTCAGATCTTTTCTCACAAAGGAAAAAAGCTTTCCCGTGACGTCACTCAGATCTTTTTTAATATAAAAGGCGGCAAAGCTTTTCAAGATGGAAACAGAGCTTTTCCTTATGAGCCTACCTTGTATTATTGTACCATGTTTATGAACCATCTTCTAAAATAATATTTTACTTGTGCCACTTTCAACATTTTTCCAAGAAAATTGCCTTCTTTTCCCAGGGACACGAGAGAAATTGAAAAAGAATTTCTTTTCAGAAGAGAATTTTTTTATTTTCTGTTGTTTTTGTTTGATCGGAAGAGAATTTTTTTATAGAAGAGAATTTCGTTTTGTGTTTGATATTTTTGCTATTTTATAACGTTTTGTGTTTAAAGAGGAGTAGCCCTATGCCCAACTTTTAATATTTTTAGGGGGCGTCCATAAATTACGTGAGGTGTTTAGGGGGGGAGGGGGTCGAGCCGAATCTCACCAAATCTCACGTGGGGGTAGGGTTGCCAAGTGGCCGATTTTCAGCCGGCTCGGCCGGAAATATCACTCTCGAGCCGGCGGCCGGCCAGAAATTTGAAAAATTCGAAAAATACCGGCAATTTCAATTTCTTCCATCAAAAATGTTTTAATCTGTTAATACTTGTTTTAATTTTTGTTAATACTTGAAAAATTAGAAAATCTTTACAACTATTAAGAAATTCGTACATTTTTAACAATTTATACTCAAAAACAATTTGAATCTAGCGCGTTATCATGCGCATCGACCTGGTAGCTTTTGTACCGACTATCTATAGCGGTGGTCTCCAAACTTTTTTGACCACGTACCCTTCTGCCGAAAATAATCTTTAATTGTACCCCCTAATTATGTGAGCGGCACTATTCGCACCATATATGAGTGACACGGTATACGGGGCTGTCAGGATATGGATATAACGTTTCACGACCCTACGCGGGATACGGCCTAATTTTTGGAAAAAATACCATTTATAAATGACAGCAACACTTATAATAGAATTGAAGTTGTCGTAGCAAAGTTGAGGTACTTTTCTTAAGTACCACAGGGAAATATTGTCAGGGCCAGTAGATTTATTGCCGTCAAGCTCTTTGAGCCATTTATACATCTTGCGAATCCTGAAGAAAACTCCGAACATTGAGTGGGCGTTGTATTCGAGAACGGGTTGGCAATTCAGTTTCGGGTAAAGAAGAATTTGAGGCGAACCGAGGTGTTAACTCAGCATTAGATTTGGTATCTGGTGTGACTTCGTGATTATAAATGATAGAAGGTGTTGTGGAAGAGATAAAATTGTTCTGGATGAAAGTTACCAAGAACCCAGGGCCGCAGCGAAGGGGATTTAGGTTTGGTCAACCCTCCTGGTTTTTTGCTTATTATAACTCGGGAACTGTCAACTTTTCCTAAATAACCTCGCTATGTCTTATAAATTCCAATATTTCTTCGACGAACCGTCCGGGTCAAGGGCTAGTTGAAAATTGTCGTAAAAACCCATTTCTGTGGTGATCTTCAAGCTGTAAAATTCAAACGAAGCGAAGGAGTGCAGCCTCTTGCAATGTCGAATACCTTCATTCGGATTCAAGAGAGGGCAGGACATTCAGATGAAGTGCGAGAATTTTTGCGTTACGAACTTGGCCCCTACCCTCTCTTTTTCTCTTTTCGATGAGTATGGGAGAAGCAAAGGAACAAAACAGAACCTGTACGGGTCCGTTTCACCTCCTGAACAGGCGGACTTGAACGATAGACAATATGTCAAGTCAAACTACGAATCAAATGCCGTCATTTTAGATCGCTTCCTTTACAAAGCTAGTGAACACACCAAGCGAATAGAACCGTTGAGAAGAGCGCAAAGAATTTGCTGCAATATCATTTACAGAATCGATGGTGCTCACTGCTTCGCAGGATAGTTTCCTACCAAACTCCACAAACAAGAGCCGGCTGATATCTATATGGGTTGATCAAGTCGAACGAGGTCCGGAACGGAACCCGGCAAAGATAGTGTTGCTGAAAGTACCAACAGAAAAAGGAGACCAGGACGACCTAAGAAAAGATATACATAAGACGAGGAAGATATAAGACAATTACGAATAAGAAACTGGAAAAGACGGGCCAGAGATCGAAAACCATGGAAGCGAACGCAAGTCAAAGCCCACAATGGGCTGTAAAGCTCCTGATGATGATGAAAACTCAAAGGAGCTTCATTTGCTGCTCGATTTTAAACCAGTATTCCGTGTAGCCGCCCATTTCAAAGAGGGTGTTGACGATTATTTGCCTTTTTGTTCCTCTTAATGTTTATATCTGTTAGTTTAGTATGGATATAAAAACTTTTTATTCTTTTCTTTCTTTCAAAAATAAGGGTTTAAAATTAAAAATTCGCAACAGTATTGAATATCTCAGAAAAGGACAGGAAATAAAGTACTTGAAGAGAAATTTGGCGTACCTCCTAAAATTTTCTGCATACCCTTCGGAGTACGCGTACCGCACTTTGGAGACACTGATCTATAGATATGTCACTATAAGCATCACTAGCAAACGGCAGTCAGCTTTGTGTTGATTCGACGCTGTCAGATTTTGCGGGTGAATAAATAATATTTAAAAGCAGGCATTTTAGTGTGTACGAAAGTAATACTTCAAGAGTGCGATCAAAAACTATGTCGGGCAATGAAAAGTCACCGCCTCCGAAAAAACCACGATCTAGAAACTGCGTTTTCAATAAATCGTGGTTAACTGATCCAAAATTTTCAAGTTGGCTTGTAATTGGAAGAGACCAAAGCTAAGCCAAGTGCATTGTATGCAGTACATTTTTTACTGTAAAATACGATGACTTTAAATCCATTCAAAGACACTACGACGGCGAAGGGGGAGGCCGGCAATTCC
Source organism: Thereva nobilitata (assembly GCA_963855945.1). Taxonomy (NCBI): domain Eukaryota; kingdom Metazoa; phylum Arthropoda; class Insecta; order Diptera; family Therevidae; genus Thereva; species Thereva nobilitata. The sequence continues at coordinate 49,201,834 of OY979694.1, read as the reverse complement.
GTGCCGTCGAGTTGGCAACCCTACGTGGGGGACGGGGAGGGTCTCCGCAAATATCACGTAATTTTTTTTCCGCAAGAAACAGTGTAAAATCGCGAGAAAACTGGGTTAAATTAATAGTACAGGTAAATTAAGCCGAAAAAAGCGATATAGCATAAATAATTAGGTACAGGCTGAAAATTGGCAGAGAGCTTCTTTTTAGGCTTCTTAATAAGGGGTTATAAAATCTACCGATTTTCTACCCCGAGAAACCCACTTTTTAGGGGATTTAGCCCTCAAAATGGGTATTTTTCGATTTTTCTGTAATTTTTTTGCAATATTTCTTAATATCTTTTTGTGTTTTTCAATTTTAAATACAATATCTGTAAATGAAAAAATCTTTAAAACCGTCTTTTTGAACCCGCACTTAGATTTCATTCACGAAAATCTTGGTGCAGTATCAGATGAACATGGTGAAAGGTTTTATCAATACATATTGCAAATAGAGAAGGAATAATGAATCCATTACATAAAAAGTATATGTGATACTATTACTATATTTCGACTCAATAGCAATTGGGTATAAAAATTTTGCACTGCCGTTTACACTGTATTTGTTCACTGTTTTAAATACCATGCAACTGGAACATCCAAAAAAAAGTAAAAAAAATAATTGAAATATCTGGGAATGAAGAGTGTATGACGTGATGAAAAATTCTTATACACTGGTCTGGAAAAAACTGCGAAAGTAATGTATGCATCTTACAGGACTCGAATTTTGAATCGACGACTGACATACCTACTTGAGGCCAAGATAGATTTTGAAAACCTTTTGTTATCATTATCGAGAGTTGTGAGTCGAACAGATCCGCACTGCTTGAATCTGTATCCTGATGTACAGGCGGCTCAAACGTCAATTTGAGAAACTGGCTATGACTTCAGACTCCGCTTTTCTAAGGCGATACGAAAGTAGGAAGCAAACGGAAGCTAGTAGCGATGCCTGATAAATCTTCGAAAAGAAATTATTTTCAGCCAACCAACTTCATTTATTAACTTAATTTGACATTTTGATGCGAACAATAAATTGTTTCAAGAATATTTAAAGAGTTTTTAGAATATTTTAAAACAAACAAATAAATGCAGCGCATGCGGCAATGGCTTTACTCGCGGACTGAAATCCGATAACAGACGGACAAATTTAATTCGAATTCGCATTGGTGGAGGATACCATTTTCTTATTTCCGAATTTCATGACTTTCGAATCGGATTCCAGGATAACCCCCCTGGGTCTTTCAGTCACAGGTTTTTTACCTAACGATGACATATATAGAAGAATGCTCCGAAGTTTGTATATCTCCAGAGTCATAAATGGCTCTACCATTACTATTCAAACAGTCAAGTCGTTACTCTCTAAAAACGAATCAGTGCATGCCAAAGTCAACCTTCGTATGACAATATATTGTAAAATTCTAAATTTTTTTTATATTCCATATGCTTGCTCTACAAATCCACGAGTTGAGCTCAAACTAGAATTGAAATTTTTCTGTTCTCTTGTTAAGAAATCATTATCCCTGTAAGGCACCATGAGGTTGGTTTCAAAAGGATAGGCAGAATCACCTGCTATATGGTAATCCACAGGTATTGTAGTTTATATTGGGTGCATGCCGAGTTGGTGCTGTTATGATTTTGTGGTACTGTTCTTCAACACAAATTATGTTTTTTTAAATAAATCCAACGCAATCAAGCACAGATTAAGGTATTTACACTAAAAATATGCATAATAGTGTAAATCCTACAAATTTTTTAAAATTTTAAAAATCTCACGTGAGATTGAGGGGGGAGGGGGTCGAGCCAAATCTCACGACATCTCACCAAGGGGGGAGGGGGGGTCGAACAATCGCCAAAATCACCTCACGTAATTTATGGATGCCCCCTTAACCCTTTTAATTTTCTTTCAGCTTTCATATTAAAAAACTTCTTAAACAATTGTTCAATATTAATGGTCAGGATCTTCTTTTTAATCCTGTCAACACCCACTTCACAGTTTACAGCATCGTATTTAGATGTGAGGTTGCTTTTTTCCATATATACCATTTCACTTTCAAAGAATGCCATAGCGTGTACTATGCATTTTTTTCGTTCCGGGAACCTTTGTTTTTGTACCTTGGATCGTAGAAATTCTTGTAATTCTCCTTTCATATTGAAAGTCTTTCTTATTGATTCTAAATGGCCTTTGCGCAATCTTTTGCTTTATAAGGTTGCCAAAGGTTGCTTTATATCATAGGGTTTTTGATAAATTCCAAATACTACTGGAATGATTAATGATATAGTGACATTTTCTGAGCCCGATACCTTTTTTATAGCGTCATCACAGCTTTGAAGTAATTTCTTCGAATCGGTTAATATAATAAGTTCATCAGCTGTTAAGGGAGCTGTTACTTTCGTTATTATTAGAAATGATTTTGAAATTCCAACTTGTATATGTAAAATTATTTTATTCAGTGCGTACATACTCTTTTATCTTGTTGAAACATTCTGAATCAAGGTAAGAGGTTGTACCTGGACTTGCTCACCTTTATATTTTTTTTCACAGTAGTAGAACTGCTTTTGAAAAATTTTGCAATATTTTTGCATTAATACATTTCTCTGCCAAATTTTCCTGTACCATCAAATTTATAGTTCTCTTTCTATAATAACAACAAAAAGAAAAACCCAGGAAAGCAGAGTTGATCAAGCAAGGAGAGGAACCGCTCTCAGTACGCGAACTATTATGCTGCATATGGAGGAACGAAAAAATGGCTGAAGATTGGGAGCAAAGCATAATCTGCCCAATACACAAGATACACAAAAGTGACAAATGTAACTGGTCAAAATATAGAGGCATATCTCTTTTAAGCACAAGTACATAAACTTATAACAAACATAATTAAAGCCAGACTAGAACCCTATGCAGAAGCAGCAATTCCTTAATGTTATACCCCGGCTTCACCGGCCGAATGGCGCAAATTCGAGCAAGAACTGAACTTTAAAATAACTTTACGTAACCTCAGTTGGAATACAATTTCCACATATTGAACTGAGCATAAAACAGACCTCAGTTCGCCCAACTGGACTCGAACTGAAATTAAATGTAAAAGCGCGCTCAAAAGAGAGTAATCAACTGGAATAATGGAATGCCATTCCAGTGAGCTTTTGCATTTATAACTTCTGGCGAAAAAGCAACAACAAATTAAAGCATGATTTAAACATGAATTTTACTTTAGCTGGTGAAGCCACTATTGTGGATTGAACTGAACATTATTAAACTGCGGTCGCTGAAGCCGGGGCATTTGAGTCCTCTTGGAGTTCTACAAGACCCTAAAATATCCTGCCAAAACGCCCCACATCAGATTCCTACCCAAGCTGCCAGCATGAAAGCTCATCCAAGGCACAAATCCACCACAGCGAAGTTCAAATAATTTCGCACATGTGTCGCACCCCTTCAACCCAAGACACAATTCAAAAATAAGCTTCAACCAAAGACACAAACCAAAAGCTCGGTTATGGTGAAATAGTGGTTTAGCTATACTACCGCTGGAGGCTAACTTGCAGTGCAGAGAGACGTTTGGAGGCCAAGGCTCGAATTATACTGTAGAGGCATCGAAGAAGAGAATAAAAATATTTGTTCCAATTTATTTTTAGCAAGAACATACATATTTTTTATACAATTATTTTTAAGGGGAGTTGTGCTTGGTAGGAAATAACGCGGACCTATTATACCTACAAATTATTTGACAGCAATGTTCTCTAAGATGATGCGATGAAGATGAGCATGGAACTGAAGAGTTCAGTTAGGAATAGAACAAATGCAATTGGGATTAGATTCTGATTGCCTTTACGAGTTTGTGTTTCGTTTGTCGTTGGCAAATAATAACAAAACTAGATAATATAATTTAGAGAACGACATACATTAAATACATATTTAATAAATATATTTTAAATATGAGGTGTAATATTCTTGCCTCTTGGCCTCAAAGAGCACACAAACTTATGCTCCCGATTCCGAAATGAAATCGGGGAGTATGCAGACCCAAATTACGTTGGCTAAATTATCTAGAACTAATAGTTAATGTACTGAGGATAAGGAACAGTTGGAAAAGAGCTTTAAGTGATCCTGGTGCAAGCGCGGACCCAAATTGACTTGCTTCGACATTTATGGCGGCAGTATTATTCATTCTTCAAACAATGTGAATAAGAATGTGGCATCAAAGGTGGATACTATTTACAATCCTAAAAATATTCGTTCAACGTCTAGATGGTTATTATTCGGCCTAATAAAACTGCTTAAGGGCATTATCAAGGTCAAAAACAAGCAGAGTCAGTTCCTATTATACCATGAATGCCACAAACAAATTTGGCATGATGACTATACAGAAGTAGAAGTTGTTCTACTATCAGTCATAGCCGCACAGAAATCCCTAGGATATTCTTAAACCACCCACAAAACTACTTTCGCTTAGAATTTTTGGTGGTAGTGACAAACGCAAGTTCCGCTTTAATAGATAACTGTGAATAGTGTCTGCCACTAAATGAAATCAGTTTACCCGGACAGCGATGATTTACGTCGTCTCGGAAAGATGCCTATCTCCATTACACAACAAACATATTAATCTAATTTGGATTAGCTTTAATACAAGTTTGCCTTTTCTATCCGTTCATCTTGAACTTTAAGATTGGGCCCACCGCCTCCCCACCGTTCGACAAAGGATCCGGGCTATTAAAGTTCGACTTGGCTATATGAAATGCGAGCATCATGTCTCCATCATAATGTCCCTGGCTGAGAGAGAAGATGCTGTGATACATGCATGCATAAAATATTGCCACCAATTACTTAGAGAAATTTCATCTTGTTTGGAAAATTTGTTTACCTAGATAATTAATGCTCGACACGATGTGTGGACAATGTGTGTCGGTTATATAATTAGTTTTGTTTGAAACTTATGGTTACCTGATTACAATGTATCAGTTTCGTGTGCCATTTATCATAGTCAATTGGGCGATGGCTATTGCTAGTGGAATATTTGTCGGGTCTGGCCATATTTCGACAGGAAGGAGATCATAACGAAAATATTTCGCATGAAAAACTATGCACTGTTATGGGAGAGTACTGACATAATAAAGGTAGCCTTAGATTTATCACGCAAAATAAAGGCTGTCGTAAAAACTCAAGCAAATATTACAAAAAAAAGAAAAATGTGTCCAATAACTATAAAAGGTAAGGACGCAGTACCTCAATGGTACTTTTGTAAAATATAGTGAAACCTTTTTATAGCTAACAATTTACATACATATCTTTGTTAAATAGGATTTGTTATTTTTTGGAAAGTTATACAATTTCAAATTAGTTCTAATGAAATTTGTTACATTTAGAAGAACAGCTAAAATTCATGCTGTACAACGAACTCGCCAGCCAACTTTTAAAAACTCAATAAAATAGTATTATTCGAAAAGTTGGCTCTTTTCGTAACAAATTTCATTAGACACACTGAGCCACACTGAATTCGTTCGTAAATGCACGTGTTTAATTATTTCATGCTATTCCATATCACATCTTTTTGTTATAAATGTGTTTTAAACTGTCCTAATTTATATATTTATTTATTTATTTACAGTCTACAGTATGAAACTTACAGACTAAGGACAATAACCATACAAAAAGAATTTTATAGAAATAACAATACAAAATTAATAATTAATTATTAATAGAATATACAATAAAATAAATTTAGCTTTAACATGGGCAAGAGCTATTTGAAATACATTTAATTGAAAATATCGTGAAAAGATAAATCAAGCGGAACCATCGCAAGGAACAGACTGCAAGTGCAACCTTACAGCTTCTTTCAAAATTTGTCTATCCATTGATAAATCAAGATGATCATAGACTGAGTTGAAACACGACGCCGCTCTCGAGACTGGCTCATTCTGCCCATACGTGGTTCTATGCATCGGTACAAACAGCAAAGATCTATATCTAATGCGCGTCTCAGGTGCATAAATATTGAACAACGTCAGAAGAGAAGAAGACTGAACTTTAAAGCAAAGAGTATCTCTCGCAAACATAACAGATGCCAAAATATGTCTGTATTTAAGTGTTTGTAGTCCAAGAAGTTGACATCTAGCGCTGTAAGTTGGAACCTGCGATACCCAATTTAACTTGCGTAAAGCATACCTTGAGAAATTTCTCTGGACAGCTTCGATTCGATCCTCATGCACTTTCGTATATGTTTTTAGTTTTTCTTTCCGCCCACGAACTTCTAATTTACATTTTTAAGGGTTTTTGTGAGATATCACTATTTTTTGTATTCTACTTATTATACCTTTTCATTTGATACCAATGTTAAGGGGTTGTGAAGACAGTAATCCGCTCTCTTGAGATGGCCGCCATGGATTTAACGACGTAGCTTATTGTATTCTACTTATTATAAATTTTCATTGGCAAACATCTGACAAAAGCCGCATTTACAAAACGGAACACAAACAAAAAATTTGAATTCGAGCGAAAACTCAAAATTTATTGCAATCAGGAATAACAAAAATGACTCCCTCCATCATAAAAGTTCAGGTAAATAACTAGTATACCTAAACGTCATCTAACGCCATAGTTGGGACTAACTACTTTTAAATGAACGCTTTGTTAATCAACGAAATGATTGGTAATGCTAACTAGACTAACTAGTAACGCCATCTCATTGATTGAGCAATTGAAATAACTTATAACGCCATCTGATGGAATAATTTTGAGTATCCACTTTTAATCAAATAATTAGACTGAAGGAGAAAAAAAAAGTTCATTTCGAAATATGAAAAATGTAAAAATAAAGAAAACGAAGAAGGGTAGGAAAAAAACTCATTGAATAATAAATTACACAGGCCTGCGATTGTTTTCCCCTAAAAAAATTGAGTAATAATTTGTGTAGCTAATAGGTCCCTAGCTATGAAAAAAATATTAAAAATTTTCCATCATGTAAATTTTCTGAGAAAAATCATTTTTTCAGAATCTTAGTATTACTAGAATTAACGTCCAATTCCTTTGTTAACAGTATGGTTTAATAGTAGGAGTGGGGAATCGTGGACCATGGGGAATCGTGGGACATCGCCATCTTTCGGCAGTATGTCAAGATAGACAGTTCAACAAAACTGGCAACGTCGTCTCTTAGCCTAAGCATATTTTCACATTAGTAGATGACCAGTGAACGCGTACTATTTGCTCTGTACGATACTAGCCTGAAAAAAAGATTCTGCAAAAGTTTTTCTGCGTTCTTAATATACATCAATCTTGAAGGTATCGCTACGAACCAACACAGGTAAATATGCTAATTATTATCGTTGGAGCTTGGCCTGTCAACATACAAAAGGAATTTTGCATGACATTTCAACAAGTCACTCACACGCCGCTATGTTGGAAACAATAGCTTGTGGGGAATCATGAGCCACTTTTGGTGGGGAATTGTGAATTTGTCACTGAATTGCGCCAGAAGGCTGAAATCAAGCGCAAAAAGCCAGGAAAAGGAAAAGAAAATCAAGCAAAAGAGGCACCTGAACCGAAAAAGCGCAAAACACGAACACAACCAGCGCGACGTGATGACGATGATGTGGACTTCTGCATACTTTGCCTAGAATCAATGCCGAAGAAACTGACCAAAAATAATTCAATGAAATGCATTGAATGTGGTCGAGAGGTACATGCAAAATGTGTCCTTACCTCCGCCAACACATTCACGTGCCCAAATTGCGAATCTGATTGATCGTCTTCATTTGTCATTTCCAGATATTTAATAAAGTTTTACATCACAATTGTTTGGTTTTGACTTAATAAAGGCGCTGTCCCACGATTCCCCATCATTTTTTGAAATCTCGAAATCATCGATTTTTTGCAAACAATCAAAACTTAAGATAAAAAAAAAAAAAAAAACTGTAATGGTCAAAAGTTGCGTTTGTACACGTAGAATACCATACCATATCACAATTTGCAAATTTTCTGATATTTGTTAAAGATATCGAGCAAAATAAAAACGTGGCCCACGATTCCCCACTTTCCCTTACTGTTGACATTTAAATTTTCATCTACCCTCACTAGTCGTTGTTCATCTTGATTGTGAGTATAATTTAGAGCACTCTCTCAAGACGCTGTAGAAGACACTTCAGGTTCTGACGATGAGTATGAGCGCAAAGAAATACTATTTGTCAATGTGAATTAAATGATTTGGTAAGAGATCTCACACTTCCGAAAGATGCCGCGGAATTACTTGGTTCAAGATTAAAAGAAAAAAATTTCCCAAGCCCTACAACGAGCTTTTATTGGTATAGGAAGAGAGTAGGATTTTCTTCCATTGGAACTACAAGAGAAAAAGATTGAACAGGAGTTTTGAAGAAAGTAGAAAAAGATATCATAAATGTTCTTGATGTAGGTATCTAGTTTGTTAGGTCTTGTTTAAAACTAAGAAGCGGTTTAGACGGTGCGCTCCAGCGCATGTGCCTCACGAACTTTGTGGATAAAGTAAGAAATGGGGTGGTACCTCTCATCATCCCCACTTCTCCCTTCATCCACAAACGTTCGTTAATTTTGTAACTAAACTGCAAATTGCATTTCTTTAATCAAAATAAATCTCGATGTGCTATAAAAAACCAGCGGTGTTTTTTAATTCCACAATCCACATACCTAAATAATTAACAAAAAACCATAATTATTTTAAGGGAAAATAAAAGTTATATTTCGCAGGCCTGTGTTATTTATATTTACTGTGGTTATCGGTTACAAATGAAAAAATACTTATAGTCCTTATAATAAGGTGACAAGTCGCATAAATTTTATATAAAAACACTCTGTTTGCCATGTTTAGGCGTAAATAAGGCTTCAGTTGTTTGCTTACGAACTCGGCAAACTACCGCTTGCCTTGATAGTCCAATCAATCTACGGAAATGCTCCAAACGATTGAAGGCATTTTTTGCATATAAAATTTAAAAATTCAAATTTTAAATAATCGTGCATGATAGTACAACTCTTAGCGAAGAAATAGAGCTTCGTTAAAATGCTATACGAAGTCGGGCAGCTGTACACTAACGATTTTACGAAAACGCTTTTTTTTACAAAAATCGAAAATGGAGATTTGATTGCTATTTCACCGCGGATTCCAAGTTAACTTTATGCCTAGAATTTTTAGAGATGGGTCAGCCGTTAGATTCACTATGTCCGCTGAGACAGAAGGAAGGGCGGTGCAGGTTTTGTTTAAGCTGAGACAGTACTTCCTTTCGGAGGGGTTGAACCCGACACGTTTCTTGTGACCCCAATCGAAAATAAGTTTGATGTCCCTGTTCATTTCAGCGTAGCCTCGGGGGCTTCGGTATTCTAGCGAGTGAGGCGCCTGGCTACCATCCCAAAGGTCCCGGGTTCGAATCCTGGCAGCACCACGGTCCTTCGCCTTTCCGACCTTCTTTTTTCTTCCCTCTTTACTTTCCTCATTCCTCGATGCCAGAGTCGGGATAGAAATGGTTGGGAGTAGGTGGAGGTGGCAGTTCCTTCCTTCACTTCTATCTTTCCTTTCACCATCTATCGACTAGAGCTTATTCGAAAAAAAAGATTGTCGACAGTACAAAGGGCTTTCCCTGAGCTGTAGTGTTCCACATAAAAAAAAGCTATGAAGTGCGTTGGCCATTCATACACGAGGGAGCATGGTTCCGGAGCAAAAGCTTTTTTCGGGAAAGGGGGCGAGCGGAGATGCAATAAGTGGAGAGTTTCATGCTCCGGTGGAGACTTTTGTGCTCCTGCCTTTGGCCTGCGAAAACGGAAAGCATTCACTCACACCAATAAGAAATCAATGCTTTGGCGATGAAAAAAAATTTTCAAACAGTAAAATTTTGTCCAAATTTGTACATAATATGAAAAAACTTTTAATTATTGAGAATTCAAAGTGAGTGAGTGAATTTTTTTAAATAAATTATTTCATAACAGCGAAAAAACCACCATTTTTTTTAATAAAAAATTTGACATCTCACTAATACGAACAAATATCACGTAGCAACACAAAAGCTGCTTCCATCGCTGTTGCTCCGTGTATTTTCAGAAAACTTGCAGCAAAGCTTTTGGTTGCAGAACCATGATCCGTCGTGTATGAATGGCTGCAATTGAGAATGCATCAAAAATAAAGATTAGGAAAAGAGCGGGTGATAGAATTAACCCCTGGGGATGGTTTGAGGTTAAGATTTTACGCCATCCAATATCCTTGATTGAATAGCCAGAATATTTTGTGTGCAGTTTTTTTAGGGTTGAAGTAGAGTATACTTTAGTTTTTCATGATTATCTCGAAAACTATTGATTTTTGAGATATATTGTTATTATAAAAACTGAAGTTCATTAAATTTTTTACAAAAAAAGTCTTTGGATTTATTTTTCTCTCGATTCGTAGTTTTTTAGTTCGGCGCGCGGCCCAGTTTCAATATCAAGGGATATGAACATTTTGTGTAAATTAAATACTCCTTTTCACACCACCGCGAGGGTAAAGTGCGTGTTTTTATATGCGTGTAGGTACTTAATGAATTTTCCCAATTAACTGAATGCCTTTTCCCAATTCGAGAAAGGCTGGTGAAGCTATCAATGTACATATATTTACTATGAATAAATGTATTGAGAACAATAACGACACACTATTGTAATATAGTCTAGTCATTTTAGACATTAAAAATCTAACATTTAACAATAATTCCAAAAGTTTTAAAACTTTGGTGAAACTATTGGTACACCGAGAAAACAATAAATCTAAATTTGCAACATTCTCTGAAGTCCGGAACTTCGTTAAAATGCATATAAATGAAATTTGTCTGCATTTGCGCCAAAAAAATTCCAAAAATGCTGCAAACTTTGAGTAGCGCTAAATGTATTATTTTATACCTCGTACCAGATTTGCAACCAATTTAAAGGTACGGAACATTGTTTTAAATTAGATATTAATGTTTTTCTCTAATAAACTAACCGATAATATTCCAAAAGTTCTGCAAACTTGAAACATACATCAGAAAAGTGTCCTGAACACTTGTGCAAATTTGCAACCTTCTTCGTCGACCGGAACATCTTTACTTATACATTTTGTTTATCGGTGGTCATTTTTCTGAGAAAGGCGGACTCAAAATAATTACAAAAGTTCTTAATTTTGGTTGCAAGTACTCAAAACATGTTTTGTTACGCATTTACGAATTTGCAACCTCGTTCGCCATCCGGAACGTTATGCAATTTGGAAAAAACTAAGTTTTGGAATTTTCCATCCTAAAAAAAAATTGCAAAAATTTTGCAAATCGAGCTGATGATTTTATTGTGGGATTAATCACAGTATGTGGGCTCAATTCCAAGGCGAGATCATGAAGAAAAAAATACCTGCGCTAACAAAATTCCCAGTGCGTGCCAAAATAATAATATCTATTTTTTCCTTCACCCAGAAACCCTTCTGAGGACAAAACAATATTTTTTGAAGAAGAGGTTTCTGCCAACGAGGAAGAGTTAATTGAAGATGACAGCGATTCTTTTTCGGCGGGAAATGGTGAGTGGGAAGCAGAGTCCATTTCTGAAAATGAAGACGAAATGGCATCGATACCAACAAAACCGCTTCAACAGATTATTCAACTTCTTTGAGTGAACAGCATCATAGTGATCCCGGTGAACCATCAACAAGCGTGACTTATCAAACCGATAGCGATGAATGGACAACTGAAAGGAGGGATTTGCCTCAGTTTGACTTTATAGTAAGTCCTGGTTTGATAATTCCAGATGACATTAAATCGCCAGGAGATTTATTCGACTTGTTTTTGACAGAAGAATTTTTAAATAAAATTGTTCGTGAAACAAATCGCTATGCTGGTCAAGAAATAGCAAAGTCTCCATTATTGCAATCCTTCCGGTTGCGAGACTGGAAGAATACCAACGCTAAGGAATTACGTATGAAGATGAAAGATTTGTTATTTCTAGACTACGACTGGGCTTAATCGGTAAACTAAGCCATCCGCTGGGATTGCAAAACTTTTGCAATTTTTTTGAGGATGACAAATGCAAAAATTCGATTTTTCAAAATTGCATAACGTTCCGAAATGCGTACGACGTTGCAAACTTGTAGATGCATCACAATAGATGTTCTGAGCATTTGCAATCAAAATTTAAAAGTTTTGTTATTGTTTCGAGGCCATTTTGTTCGAAAAAAAGACCACAAATGACAAATATTATAAATAAACATGTTCCGCACAACCCAAAAGGTTGCAAATTTATACAATAATTGTTCGGGACATTGTTGCGATGCAGCTCTCGAGTTTGCAAGACTTAAGGAATTTTCTCTGTAAGTTTATTTGCAAAAAACGGTAATATTTAATAAAAGAATGCTCCGTAGCTTTAAATTGGTTGCAAATCTGATACGTGATATGAAATAATGCATTTAACACTACTGCAAGTTTGCAGAACTTTTGGAATTTTCTTCGCGACAATATTGCAAAATTCCATTTCTTGCATTTTTAACATTGTTCCGGACCTCGGCCAAGGCTGCAAAATTTTATAGTTTGTTTTTATGCTCTTCCCGACCATACATGAAAGTTTCAAAACTTTTGGAATTATTGTTTATTGATTGTCCACACTGACTGGCCTAATACACCGAGAGGGGATTTCGCAACACTGTAACTGTGATTTAGCCTTTCCTTTTTATAATAGTGAATTAGAATTTTGATTTATTAATGAAATATGTTTTTTTTTTGTAATAAAATTTTCAATATCAGGTCAAATACACTTCGCGCTGATATAATTACCTTATGAACATTTATCGAGCTGCAATACAGAAATATTAATAAAGTTACCTTAGTTTCCTTAAATAATTCAATCCTTACAAAATCTTATAGCGTATATCCTCAGCAACACCCTCAATCAAAAGCCCTCGGCAGCAGGAAGCATATTCGGTTTTCAGCTATTCGTCTACAGTTGTCCTAGGACAAGGGAAATCTTTCTCTGTTGAGCAAGAATATAATCTGGTGAAGGGTATTCATATTGAGAAGTATGTGTTATATTAAGCTCCAAGAACTTCATTTTTAATGTGAATATAACAGCAGGTTCCTTTGTAAATAATTTTGTGGCATAATCAAGATCTATTCAGGCGTTGCACTGCGAAAACTTTGTATGCTTTGTAACGAAACTTTTTAATATTGAGGAAGGATAAGAACTCAAAGCATTGTCATGGAGTTTCTAAGGTTACTGCTTATTTCTTTACTGAACCTTACAAGGAGATAGTAAGTTCAAAATGCATTTTTATCCAGTCACCGGAATCTTTAATAAACTACATTCACTACACGAGCTAAAAAAACTTTCTGCCAGGATTGGCAGCATTTACTATAGAGGTAACCATAGTGAAGTAGGTAGTTCTCAGAAAACTGCAGTAAAAAAAGTTTTTTAATATGGGATTACGGATTATCACCAAAATCATTAGGAGGGAGAAAAGGCCGCAAAATTTCCCTTCCTAACAAGAAAATTTATCTTTAAGGAACTTTTGACGAGGACGTGGTCTATAGATGGTTGGGACTTTTTCAAAACTTCAAATTTATTAAAGAAAACTTTTTCGAGCAGATAAACTTTTCTGAGCTGTGCATAATCCGAATGTTGGGCCATTTTATTGTCACAAATTTGAGGTAAAGTGCTAGAATATAAATTTATCAGTTAGTTAAGTTTCTGATAATAAAATTCATACCATGAGATATAAAACTTAGCAATAATCCCGAGCTTAAGGGTGGAACTTATGAAGTTCTGTTCATATATAAGGTAGGAGGAAATGTGCATAATAAAAATACTATATTCATTCCTACACTCCAGGTGGAATCGACCTGGGGGAGTTATATATCTATCTCGAGCATTTTTACTTTTTCATCATAGACACCGGGAGCCCTAATATTTAGTAAATCCATTGAGGCAGGTAATCCGGAAAAGGGAAACCGAAAGCAGCCCCCACCAGCTCGTAAAGTACGGAAAAAGTTTTCCCCCACAATAATCCCATAGACATTACACAAAGAATTATTCCCATTAAGAGTGTCGGAGAATTCGTGTCAGGATAGCGGTTGTCGTTTTGTTCTCTATTTCAAGAACGTTTTATAAGAAGGCCTGAATAATAATGGGAAATGATCCTAGAAATCGGAATAACCTGAAAGGACCTTTCATCCCTAAATATAGCTGCTGATTACTTGGTACTGAAAAATAATAAGAAGAAGAAGACAACAAGAACCAGCTAAGGGTTCAACGGGGCTTAGCAGCGCCGCGCAGACAGGCAGGCACTTCAACGTAAATTACGCTTCAATATTTCTTCGGATTGTGGGTGTGGTGGTGGGTACGGGGACATTCAAAAAGGATTAATGGAGTTTTTCACGTCTCTTCGGTGATACTTCTTTAGGATCAAAGTCTCTTTAGATAAGCCATATAAACTTTTACATTGCCATCTTCGAGATTTAGGGGATTTCTATTTCATTAAAGTTAGGGAATCCAAAACCTAATTTTGATTTTTATCATTAGATTCATGAGTAAATCTTAACGGACGCTAAACTCAGCTCAATGTGCTTAAGTGTATTCTGTAGATTATAGAGAGTTTGCGCTTATCTGAATTAACTATGGAAAAATTATTAGTGGAAATAGAGAACTGAAAATTATATTTTAGTAAGATTGGAAATTCTTTGGAACAATTAAATAGAATTTTAAAGCTAACCCGCACTTCTTCAAATCCAATAATATATTTAATTTTTACTTGTTCTCAGGTCTATAAACAAAAAATATGAAGGTACGTACGAAATTATAATAACATTAAAAGAATTTCCAATTATTGGGCGTAGGAGTGCTTACTAGTATTTTCACTATAGTTACCTGTACTACACACTGTTTTGTGTCCATAGACCAAACATCAGCTCCGAAAATAGTTTTCTTGGGTGGGATATGTGTTTCCGTAGTAAGAACACCAACTCTATTGCTCTCCGTGTCTCCAAGGTAATACTGCCGGGAACGCGTTTGTTCATTACTTATTCCACCATATTTTCAAAGCCTACGACGCGACGGCCGAATATATGGTATAATGCGGAATGCGCGAAGGTAACTAAGTCGAAGAGAGCCGCTTTTATTGGTCAGATATGTTCCCCGAATTAATCCCTCCGTCGTGAGTTATTAAATTGAGAAACGCCTTTCAATTATCATGTAAATTAAAATCATTGGATGACATGTTGACAGGTACGATCTTTAAAACAACAGCAGCAAAAATTTCTAGTCCTTAGTATCTTCTGCAGAAGTATAACAGAAAGCGAATTCAAGGCTGATTTGATTGTCCTCCATTTATTTAGCGGGAAAAACTGTGACAAACACAGTCCTTTAGTGTTTCATTCACCCACGAGGTATACAGTTAATTTCAAAGTGCCCGAAGTCAATAAATCCACTGTTCCTGATAGTAATCCCCCTATGGTACTTAAGATGGCCCAATTATTTGCGCGAAGTTTTTGTTCTGTCATACTTCTACAAAGTTTACCCCAGTTTTTGGAAAACTGCTCATATCCTGCCCATACGGAAAACGGATGGTTCCAAGAACCTCACGATACTCAGTGGTTCCAAATGCCGAAAAAGGTGGCCAAAATATGTAGATGTTATTCAAATTGTATGAAATTACGTACAAATAGTACTTGGAGGTCGCTGATTACGGATCTTCACTCAAAATGAAAAAAAAACAAAATGGCGGATCCAATATGGCGGACAAAATTTTTATAAAGTGGTCAAATTTTTATGAAATTTCGTATGAAGAGTATTTCTAGTCTGCAATTTCTAGAAATTTAAAAAAAAAATGGCGGATCAAAAATGGCAGACAAAGTTCTTATAAATTGGCCAGAATTTTATGAAATTTTATTTAAATTAAAGAAATCGGGGCAAACTGGTGCAACTTTTGAAACTTCCAAATTATAGTGAAAGATCTCAAGAATGCGGCAAAACTTGTTAGAGAGTGCGATGTCGCTGGACTTTTGAGTAATATAATTTTAAACATTGACGTTTACAACGGGAAGTTATAAAAAAAAATATGGGAGCCTCATCCACATAAGCTCACGGGCGAAGTGAAACTTCTTTCCGTGGATTTTATTTGTATATTTAATTTTGTTTATAATTTCAAAATTATTAAAGAGTTAAATACTTACCTAGTAATATGGTTTTTTCTCTACAATAGTAAGGAAATGTACTTAGTAAAAAGGTTACAAATTTTTAATAATTTTCAAACTATTATTAGTAGATACAATCATTTGGTTCTAAAAAAGAGGTTACCTGGAAAGTTTTCCGGAAATTTTGAAAATGGATAATTTTATAAATTTCGATGTGCTCTTTCCGAATTTTAACTTTGCCACTTCGTATCTTTGCCGCTCGTGCCGCCATGTTGCAAAAATGGCGCCTAAAAGCAGTTTTTTGACAATATCTCCTTTCCAACTCATTTTACGATAAAAACATTTATACACAAAATTAAACTAGAGAAAATTTCCTACGATTTATAACCTTTTTTTTGTAACATCAACAGTTTTGGCGTACGAGTGCCGCAAAGTGTAGTTCAACACGAGTTTTGGTCAAAAACGAAAAAAAAAGACCATTTTGATCGCTATTTCTAAATACTGATGAGTATTTCTCGGTATGTGCAGGTCCAAAAAAAATTGAGGCTATTTGGTATGATATTGGCTCTCAGTGGTTGCAATATGAAATTTTTATATGCACACATAGCCTCAAAAAAAAATAAAAACTGTTAAGACTGCCAAATTTTGGTGTTTTGGTTATAACTTGGGATGTTTTAACTGAAATTTGATGAAATTTTTAGAAGTTATAGTTTATAACGTAAACAATGGCTGGATAAAATTACAAGTCAAAATATTTAATGCAAGACTCAAAAATTAACCTCAAATTTGAAAATTGATTGGCCAATCACTTTGTGCATCACTTCGAATAAGGTTCCTTTTTATTTTAAATGTAGGTTTTTTTATGCAGTTTATGATGGTGAACAAGAAAAAGTTTTAAACTTGAAAAAAAGTGAAAAAAATCGAATCGAAAATCCTGAATTTTTGTATTTTTTTCGTAATTTTTTTCGAAAAATCCCATTTTTTTTGATAAAACTTAATTTGTTGTGAAATTCCAAAAGTCATGGTGTCTGGGAGGGGGGAAGCAAATATGAGAGGGCTAGAACCGCTGTTGCTATACTACATAAATTATAAAGACGAAATGTCTGGGCAAAGAATGAAAACCTGCATTAGAGTATCGGTTGGAATTTCTTCTTAGTAAACACACTTGGGAACTCGTAGACCGGTCTACACATTCAACTTTGCATTCCACTTTTTGACGTTCAACTTTTTTTTCTCTTTCACTCCAATGCAAAGTTTGAAACAGACTAGAGTTGAAAGGAGAAAGGAAAGCAACTCTGAGGGGAAAGAAAATTTCGGTTCAACTTTTGAGTTTTCGTTCAACTTTTTTAAGTAGGCGTATGAATTATGAGTGCAAAATTGTTTTCATAGTTATACTCGGGAGAATGTATAAAGCACCATGTATCTTGTTTCGAAAGACAACTCCCAATTCTGCTGATTAATACTTCGAACGTGTCTTCATTCATGGTAAAAAGTTCTTGTATGGCTTTGTATCCTTGAATCTTAACTCGTGTTGTAAGAAGTGGAAAGAACTTTGATTTTCTTTACTTTTTCTCCACTCCTTTATCCATTTTCGTTTTTTTTTTCACAGTTTCTTTATTTTGAAAAATAACGCCGCAGCTCGCAGCGGCGAAAACCATCAGAACTTCCTCTTCCGACTCGAAAGAGCTCATTTTTTTAACTAAACTTAAAAGTTGAAAGAAAAAAGTTGAATATGTGTAGACACGAGCCAAGAAATATAAATGAATTGAACGTCAAAAAGTAGAATGCAAAGTTGAATGTGTAGAACCGGTCGTAGATATACCTACAAGAGCAACGTAAAATCATAGAAAACAAATCGGTTTATAAAATCAAAGCTGCAAATGAACACGAAGCTCAAACATACTATAAAAACAGACAGGTTTATGAAGAAACAGTCCTGTTATCAAGTTCACATCAATTACACCAATGATAGCAACAGCCGTAGCAGAAGGCTTATCAATGAAGCAATTCGATATAAAAACTGCCCTCTTAAATGGTATACTCAAGGTAACACGAAGGTTACAATGACGGATCCGGAAAGATTTGTAGTTTAAATAAAGGTTTGTATGGGCTAAAACAAGGGTCACGTTGTTGGAACGAACAGTTCAGCCTGGACTAGTCATCTGCTGAATGTAATGTAAATGTGTTGTAATAGCCCGGCTTAACCTGTTAATAATAGGGTACCAAAGTTCCGTTTAGATCGGGTCTACACCTAGCAGACAGGACACTTCCTTGTTTACTGGGTATTCTAGTGCTGTCGAAGTCACAGCTTTTGTCAACTGTTTACCAGGACTTACTTGCTAGCTGCTAAAAAAAATGAACCCCTACAACATCCACGAGTTCAAACGCACGTTTTACTGACTCCTCCTCATGCATCCTCAAGACTACCCTTAACCTATCATATCCTTCTTCTATCTTTCGCACTAAGCTTACTACTACACATTGCACCATGACATTTACAATATGACGGACTGGTAGTACAAAGGGTGGCGGGTGAGGCTAGATTTTCGGAGGTGTTCGATATCAAAAATTTCCTTGGGATGGAAATTCTAACTTCATGTAATGCATCAGTACACTTGAGCCAAGTCACATATGCAACAAAACTTTTGGAGGGTTTAAATATGAACGAATCAAAAACTGTGAAGACAGACACCAGCTGAAAAATTAATCAGGAAAGCAGCATCTGCAGCTTGTATTTCGCATACAGGAAAGCGGTAGGCAGTTTGATATTTTTGGCCATTTGCTACATGGCCAGACATCGCCTTTAGTGTTGAAATAGTATCTAGTCATCTTGCGGAAAAAAATTCTGGACGTTACATAGGGGAGCGAATTTTGAACGCTGTCAAAATGCTTCTAAGGGAACAAAATTGGAGCTTTAAGAAATTGTCTAGGACGAAAAAAACCGGCAATTATCGGCAAAACAGTTGTCGACACACATCGTGTTTGGAAGGACGAAAAGGCAATTGCAAGAGATGAACAGAAATATAAAAGCTTCTCACATATCTACACATGCTTCTCAGATTATTTATAAAAAAGCTTTTTGCTACTGCTTCAAATACGCTTTTAAAGGAGCACTAAAAGGAGCGCTTCCCTCTGTGGGCATGCAATATATGTTAAAAATATATAGAACTGGTATTGGAAGGGGAGTGATGCAAGCCTTTTAACGACCGTTTTAAAATTTATGTTGCTGCACTCCATTTCGCGCTGGGTGATAATACTATATCGATGGAATTCGAAATTTTTTTATTCCTTTTAATAAAAATAAAAATTGTTCTTTAAATGGTTACACAGCTACCCGTAAGACCAATTTATTGATGTTCACAATTTTAGATATTTGTCGTTCTATGAAGGTCCGTATCTGAATACATATAGAGAAGCTGTGTAAAGGAACTTTTTTGGTTAAAGGAGTTAGTGGATAAGTAAACTTTAAAATTAACAAAGTCATCGTTGCAGGCTGTAAGTAGACAAAGAAATTGCAATTAGACTGATAAAGAATTTAAAATTTCATAGACGAACAAAACATGTAAACTGATTGCATTTTGTAAGAGAAAAGGACTTTTTTTAGTAACAGTCATATGGTATATGGCGGTCCTTATCTACTCTTGATCTACACTGTTGATCGACTTCTCAAAATCGATGATTCGAGGTCTTCATTCGCTCCATGACTATAGAAATAAGTTTGATTGCAGAATAACACACCCTCACTGAAACGAGCGTATTAAGTACCCTATAGGGATTATTACGGTTTGCATAAATTGTGAAAGCATTGTTACCTTATGTAGTAAAGCTGTATGAAGTTTTGAGTTAGAGCTAGTACTTGTGGTAGTAGTAGTTCGATAGTATTTTTTGATTTAAATACTAAAAGTAAAAATTTATCCTTCAGCACTTCTGTATTCCCGATCATCTATAGATTTCTGAAAGTAGGTAATTTAAAAATCTAATTAGGTAACACCATTCCATATCTTACCATTCTTATGCATTTACACGGACAATTTTTGTGGTGAAAGATTGCATAATCACCGTAACGCTCATCACCTTCAATTAACAAGATAATAAGATGTAAACTATTAAGTACAGACCATTCAAAACAAGAGATATATTACAGGTAAATATTGTCCTGGTCTGTCGTTTACAGAGACTACATAAAGTGCAGCAATTTGCGGTTAATAGCCTGGAGTCGATGGGGGTCACAGGAGTATGCAATGTAATTAACTGGAATTGCGCATTAGCCCTAACCCTGGCCACAAACTGCAGGCTCCGTCGCCGCCGGCATTTGCAGGAATTCGTCCTTTTAATAGAGAATGAAAGGGACTATGCCATTTCAATGCGCGCCCAAATGTCCTCCAACGGCAAATTTACATGCGTTCCCCCGCGAATCCTTGTTCGTCCTTCAGCCATAAACATCCAAATGGTTGTGCGAAAGTCTCGTTAATGACTGGAGATGACTTCACGAAGTCCGCTAAGAGAGGATTTAAGCATCAGGAGATTAAAGTGTCGATCTCTGCTGTTTATTCCTTGATGATTGCAGCGTCGCTTAAGTTAAACTTTCGGCACTGATGTCTTCCCAAGTGATAAGAGCGAGTTCAGAAGTTTCGGCATCACCACCACACCAGCAGGAGAGCACGACTGGCAACAAAAGCAAGGACAATAAACGGAGCAGAATTCAAAGTTTTCCGGTGGGGAGCTGGCTCTGCAGCATGCGGGAATGTGGGGGTGCGAGGTGTATAATTTGATACTTGAAACTAATTTTCCGGGGCTTTTTTTCGTGTTCAATTCAAAATAGTATAAGCAGAAAATTGCTTCAATATTGTAAAAGTTTTTAACCCTTTAGCTAAAAAGGTGAAATGGGTAAAACAGTGATGGGCTTCCCTTTCATTTTGGGACAAGGCGCATCCTTTTCGTGTTGTTGCTCGTGTTTCCTTCTTTCACTTCACTTGTACAAAAAAAAAAGGTTTTATTGATCTTGTTACAAAGCTGAGATTGCTTTAATAAAATTAGGATAACAAGCATACATTTAAGTTCGGATTTTCGGGAATTGTTTCGCAGACATTTTCTCGACTTATTTTCAAATTAAATTAAGGATTCAGGATTGTTAGTGTGGAAACTTCTTCAAGTAGTTTTACGAAAATGGAATGCATTTTACGGCAAGTGAATTAGAATTTTGTATTCAAAAGAGTGGGGTATTTTGAGGGTAATAAAATGGATTTCGAAAGTATCTTTAAGCTAGAGAAAAGCGCATTAAACTAATAGAAATAAGCAATTCAAGATTTTAGAAGGTTTATTCTTGGATAAAGAAGAATTTCGTCTTTAATGTTTTATGTGGGTTGTGGGACTTGTTACAAAATTTAGAAATAATTACATTATATCATTTCAGTTGCGCAGATAAAACCTAACAATGTTATAATACTGCCGTTTGTTTAGTTTGAACAATTTAACTAATTTTACTTTACTTGCAACGTCATATTCCATTAGAAATCGCAAAGCCTTAAAATATTTCTTCGACTTTAGTAGGTGTTCTGCCGGAAGAGAATATTTTCACAACTTACTAGAACTATGCCCTACATAGCTCATTTCCACAACGATGCAGTCCCAAAGAACCCAACGTCTTTTGTGCCTGCTACCACCGAGCTGAAGAAGTCAACATAATCTTTTTGCCCATCCTCTTGAAATAAATGGTTCTAAACTTTTCTTCATATACGTGGATTATAAAGACCACGTACAAGGAGTTGTTGAATGAGTTTTGAATTGCTTTATCACGTCGCTGCTGGTAGGTCATGGGTGGCAAAAGAAGCTGACATATTTGTAAAAAACATTGTCCTAATCTATTACCAAAAAAAAAATGAATTTTTTTTTGCAATATATTGTTATATTTTCACTGTGTATACGCACGATAGATGATAATCATTTATACAGAACTAGACTCAAGATTTTCAATTTCATAGTAGTAATTTTGTTTCAAGTAGAAAAATATATTGATTTGTTTGTTTGTAAGTAGATAAAATTAATTTTCCTTTAGTATTGGTTCGTTCCTACCCAAATTTGGGAGACCTCCTAAGAGAATGAATAAAGGAGCCATCCCAAATAGGTTTTCAGTCATTGATTAGAGAGTTTATACCGTGGGCTGCTACTCATTAGCTGATGCGTTTTGCTTCTGCCTTTTTACTATTTCTTAATCGTGAGTAGTCGGTTTTACATAAAATAAAATCCGATTGCGTCATTCTGTATCTAACCGCAGCGCGAAGTGCATTGAAAAAAGTATGTAATTGCGTCCTTAAAAAAAATACTTAATAAGTTTAATATAATAGAAGCAGAAAATGGGGTAAGCTTGTCATATATTTGGTTATATCTTATTTTATGTCATTTATACAATTGATCTAATTTATTTTGCAAATCGAATATAATAAAAAGCGAGCCGTCAGAGCCAAATTTAGACCGAAAGCTCGCACAAAATGTGATCTCGCTGAAAATTGGAACTTAGGTACTTTTTTAGGTGTAGAAAACGATAAAAAAATCTTTGCTGCTCTAAAGTGTATGCTAAGTTCACAATTTCGAAAATAAAATCGAATATTTGGCTTTTGCTTTATATATCGAAAAATAAAAAAAAATTTGAAAAACTAATAGCGCCACATGAAAGAGCCGAAAATTTTACTAAAATCTATATTATAACTTATTTTAAAAAAAATTGTTTTATTATTATAAAAAATTTTTAAAAATAAGAAGCAAACTCGAAAAATCTAAGCGCGCCAAAAAGCTGAATTCAAATTTTCTAGCGAGGCGTTCGGGGAAAAACTAAAGTATCCTTGCCTAAAATGGACGCAAAAATAAAAATAAAAAAAGCATTTTAAAGAGAACACTCTAAGCTTTCTAAGAAAGCCATTAGTTTTTAATTTATTGTTTTTTTTCTCATAGAAAACTTGAACGGAAGTTATATTTGTAAAATTCTCACTCATGTGAATATAAAAATGGCGTCGAATGAATGCCGTAAGAAAAAATTAATATTTTACAACATAAGTTTTATTAAGCAGAGACAATGTTTATCTTTTTAATTATTTTTACATCAAAAGTAATTGTCTAGTGATGATAAATGTACAAGGATTTTTTTTTGTACGCCTCTATTAATATATACTTATCTTCAATTTAAGAAACATGAGTGAGCATTTTACAAATAAAACTTCCGTTCAAGTTTTCTATGAGAAAAAAAAACAAAAAATTAAAAACTAATGGCTTTCTTAGAAAGCTTAGAGTGTCCTCTTTAAAACGCTTTTTTTATTTTTATTTTTGCGTCCATTTTAGGCAAGGACTTTAGTTTTTCCCCGAACGCCTCGCTAGAAAATTTGAATTCAGCTTTTTGGCGCTCTTAGAATTTTCGAATTTGCTTCGAAATTTTTTATAATCCCAAGTAAAAATAAAAAACGGCCTTTTAAAGGGCGAACATCGGCCGCTTGGCCTTTTAAGGGGCATATGATGGCCGTAGAGTTTTTAACCATTTTTAATGGGAGCACATACGGCCTTACGACGGCCAAATTTGACCAAAAGATTTAAAAGGCCAAGTACTGAGCTGTAGAAACGGGCATTCGACGGGAAATTTGAGCCAAAAAAAGAATCTGTAACAAACGTATTGTTGAATGTGTTTTATGGGAACTTCATCATTTTCGTTATGTACAATGGTTCTTTCGATTTATCCTACTTAAAGATATCGATGCACAAGAGAAACGAGCTCGCCAGTCGTCGGTTTGTTGTACGTGAAGTGTGTGATGCGTGTTGATTTATATTTTAGTGGAAAATTTTGTTATTTAACGGCTTGAAAAAAAAACACAACCGAAAAAAATCAAAGATTTAATTGCAGTGAAATATATTTTCTTATAGGAGGGCGAATATTCACGTTGCTGCCACTGTACCACCGTCGTATACCCGTAATAGCAACCATACGGCCGCCGTATCACCGTCGTATGGCCGTTATTGGAACCGTAAGGCCGTTGTTTCACCGTCAATCGCCCCCTGTACGGCCGTACTGTCCTGCAACGAGCCTTCTGGTTACCGCCAGATGGCCGAGGACTATGTTTCAATCACAGTCGGTATTTGCCCGTTCTAAGGCCATCATTTATTTTTACTCGGGATAATAAAACATTTTTTTTTAAAATAAGTTATAATATAGATTTTAGTAAAATTTTTCGCTCTTTCACGTGGCGCTATTAGTTTTTCGAATTTTTTTTTCTTTTTCGATATATAAAGCAAAAACCAAATTTTCGAATTTGTTTTCCAAATTGTGAACTTAGCATACACTTTAGAGCAGCAAAGATTTTTTTATCGTTTTCAACACCCAAATAAGTACCCAAGTCCCAATTTTCAGCGAGATCACATTTTGTGCGAGGTCAAAGTCTCTGCCAACTGGGCTAGAAGTTTTTGGGCAAATGTTCGCCCAAGGAATAATTTTGAAAGGTAATTGGAAAGGACGACAAATCGAATTATCTTAAGAACAATTACATTACAAATATTTGATACTCTGTAAGTTTATTATTTCATACTATGAATTTAACAATTCATTTCCAATAATCATGTCTTACAGAAGCAGTAAAAAGCAGTGAATTCGGTATTCAGATCCAACAGCAGCAGCGCCAGCAAGTTTAATTTTACTTTCAATCGCTGCTGCGTTTGTTGTCATATGACCACCACTAGCCAATAGGAACTGCTTGCTGCCGCTGCTGCTGCTGGATCTGAATGGAAAAACTTACAAATTAAAATCAAAACCGTGAATACCAACGAATGCTGTATTAAAGATTATTTGGAGTACGTAAATATATTGTTTTCTTATGCAATATTTTCCCAGAAATTTGAAAGCTAAAAATGAGGCCTCCATTTCATCTCAATACAAGATCTCCAATTCTATCCTATAGCGAGTTTTAAGGGAGTACTCCAATTCTACTTGATTTAGAGTTCTATGGGAGTACTCCCTTCCAATGACATGCTAATGTTAAAATCATTGCAAAGGGAGACATTTCAGAGGTATTAATACCTCTCGTAGAAGACATCTAACATTAGTCGTGTAGGCCTCCTTTTCCTGCTGGGTAATTATAAAAGTCTGCTCTAATAAGGAAGCCAATGCTGTTTATTCATAACACCGGTATACATAAATATTTTTTTTATACAGGATGTTTCAGACTAAAGTGCTAGTCCGTTAAGGGATGATTCCATGGGCGTAACTACAGAATTTTTCTAGGGGGGCTCAGGTCCTTTGTGTTCAAAATGCAAAGTACTACTATGTTAAGAAATTACCGGGAATTGGTCAATGAAACACAAAATATATTCAGCCAAATTTATTGTATCGCCTTCAAAGTAATGCACTTACGCCAACGAATAAACGCACTTTTTGGAATGGACTTCAGTACTTGCCGCGAATTCTCTTTTATGTCATCTATTGACTGAAAACAGGTGCCTCGAAGTGGTAAAATGAGTTTTGGAGAAAGATACAAGTCGGCCGGAGCCATATCAGGGGAATAAGGTGAGTGTTCGATTCGTTCACAATGATATCCTTGTGAGATGGTGCGTTATCGTGGTGCAAAATCCACGAGTTTTCTTTCAACAAATCTGGTATTTTTCGATGAATTTGCTTTCTCAAGCGCCGCATAGCGCTCAAATAATATTTTTTATTTACTGTCTCACCTTCTGGTAAAAATTCCAAGTGCAGAACACTGCGGTAATCGAAAAAAACTAGCAACATCACCTTCACTTTTTATCGACTTTGACGTGCTTGTTTTCGGTTTCGGCTCAGTTGGAAGGCGCCATTCCGAAGCTTGTTGACTGGTTAACATGTCAAACTGGTAAGCCCATGTCTCATCACCAGTTACAATGCATTTTATGAATTTGGGGTCGGAATTGACTCGTTCTAACATGTCTTCAGCGACCTTTACGCGATTGAGTTTTTGCAGAAAATTCAGGTCTTTCGGCACCAGTGGAGCGGCAAAGCGTTTCATGCCCAAACAGTCGTTTAAAATGGTACGAATTGATTCGTGAGACGCAGAAACTTCAGAGGCTATCTCTCTCAAACTTAAACGACGATTTTCAGTCACCATTTCCTTTACTTTAGCGATGTTCAGTTAAAGACGTTTATGGCCGACCAGAGCGAGGCAAATCTTCCACCACATCTCGACAGGTTTTAAATGCACTGTACCACTCATACACACGTTGGATAAAAAGTCGGTTCACTGTAAAGGTGAAACCCCAATGTAGGCTTGGCTTGCTTGAACTTGGTGAGCTTTACAGGTACCACGTGCCAAAGCAAAACAAGCCCAACATGCCAAACTAAAACAAACCCAAATACACGCTTTGCTTTAGTTACTTGACAGTTTGCTTTTCATGAGCACAGGACAAAGAAATAGTACCCGAAAGAGGTAACAGGTACGAATTTTCCACAAAAAGAACAAAGGATAGTATGGAAATTGTATCTGTAAAAAAAGGAGAATGAAAATTTGAAATATTGTGTAGAGTGCTAAAGAAGCACACATGGTTTATGGCATTAACTGTTCAAACATTTACGAGAAATTTAAAATGGGATATAGAAATAGTTTTTGAACTCTTAAATATTTATAATTAATGTTATTCGCAAAAAACTAATTTCTTTATGAAATAAACTTTCTCAAACCTCTACATACATTTATATCTCTAACCAAAATAAATATTAAACAAACGCGAAAGCATACAAAGCATCAAAAAATTGAACATTGGTCATTTCGAGCTTTGCTCTGCTCTGCTCTGCTTTGGCTTTGCTTTGACTTTGCCGCTTTGTCATTTGGTTTTGTCCCATAACAAAGCACTGGTTTATTTGATATGTCAAAGCAAAGCAAAGCATTAAAGCATGCCAAGTCAACATTGGAGTTTCACCTTAAGCCTTATGTAACATTTTCAGCGCTTCGGTACACGAAATTCCATTTGCAATGTAAAATTTAAGACAGATTCTTTGTTCGATATTTTTATCCATTGTAAAAATTGCAAAACACACTTGAACTGAACTGACATAATGCGCGCTGTAAAGAAACTAAATGACAAGTGACGCTCAAACTCGAAGGAAATTCCATTTTGTCACAAAAAATTAAACTGGGCACTTCTTTAAACTAACTTTAATTTTCTATCTTTTTTTATAAAGACATGAGGTATGTACATACTTCTTCAGCTGGTACTTTTAGCTTAATTAATTGGTTATCAATATTTTTCATGTTTTTCATAGAGTTTTGAACATCTAGGCGCTCAATTGGCTTTTTCTGGGGGGGCATAGCCATTCTGTTACGCCAATGGATGATTCTACCTAAAAGAGTTACATACCCAAGAATGATCTAGGTCGAATACTTTTCAAGCTAGTAAGTCGGAAGTATCTGTTCTCTCTGCCGGTCCTGATTCTGAGCCGATCTCATCCAGTTTGGCATCGTTGATTGGTTTGGACAGTGTTCCGGTTATTTTTACTTGGATTGTAGTATTGGTCATGGTCAACCTACATAGTCGTTTCAGCTTATTCAGGTTGCCGAATTCTCTCATGGCTTTGTAGAGTTCTACAAGAATTTCACAAGAATCTACTGTAGCAGTATGACCCGAAATATGCTGTTATATAAAAGTTGATATAGTTGCTCCACCATTAACACTAGCCGGCAATAAATATCCACATCCACGATTAACCACATCGCCATGGTAGTACTTTGTTATTCGCCACCGAAACAATCAATTTCAATCTGTCACCTAAAAAACAAGTTCATCTAAGTTGCTTTACCTCTGGCGCCTGTGTAAGCTTACAGAAGTACTGAAATGAGCCCTCACTAGTAAGGGGTAGGCCTTACCATACCCCTTACAGAAGTACTTATTTTTACACACGATGTCATAGGAGGTAAGGCCTTACTTTTTACTACATCGATGAGCCCTTATATAACGCATTACAAGAGAAGGCAGATGGTGAGGGGTAATCCAGAATTAGACCCAACGAAGTTAGAAATTTACCCGATGACTCATTTGTTTTCGTATTTTTGTAATGGTATTTGAGTCATCGGGCAAATTTCTAACTTCTCTGGGTATAATTCTGGATTACGCCTTACCGTCTGCCTTCTATTGTAATGCGTTATATAAGGGCTCTTCTAACACCTAAGAAAATATGAGTACCCCTTACCAGATGACTACTTATATCAGTGCTCCATCGGTAAGGGCTACCTAGAATTCCTACTGGGAAGTAACCAACAGCAGGGTTGAATCAGTTCAGAAGAGATTCCTCCTTTTTGCCTTGAGAAATCTACACGACCCGCATGACTACGAAAGCCTACCGCACAATATAAAAATTATTAAATATGGCTGCATATTTGTGTTAGCATGTGAAAATAAGGCTAAGAAAAAGAAAAAAATGTTCTGCCAAATGAATTTGTCCATATATTAAAAAAAAAATAGGTAAAAAAACTTTTAAGTTAAATGGTTTTATTTGAAATCATAAGCTGTACCAAAAACTAGAAAATAATTAGAACACAAACATGGACCTTCTTGAGATTCCGACGTCTGGGAAGAAATCATGCAATAGTAGCCGTGCTGTTTTCTTATGTCGTATGCCAAGGTACCCTTTGTGTCGCTGCGTCAACGAATTAAGTAATATTCTGGGACTTTTAACAGACTAAAATAAAAACATGGGGCGCATTTGAAATATATTGGTGAACTTGGAAACACATTCTTCTAGACAAGTCGTTCTTATTTAATTATACAGTGGTTATACAAGTTTTTCATGCGCCCCATGTTTTTATTTTAGTCTGTTAAAAGTCCCAGAATATTACTTAATTCGTTGACGCAGCGACACAAAGGGTACCTTGGCATACGACATAAGAAAACAGCACGGCTACTATTGCATGATTTCTTCCCAGACGTCGGAATCTCAAGAAGGTCCATGTTTGTGTTCTAATTATTTTCTAGTTTTTGGTACAGCTTATGATTTCAAATAAAACCATTTATCTTAAAAGTTTTTTTACCTATTTTTTTTTATTTTCTAGTTTTTAGTTTGATTTTTTAACCTTAAAAACTCCCCAATACCGATTTTCAATGGATTTAGGACTCATTTGCAAAATTCATCCGCCATTTTGAATTTTCAAATTTTGATCACAGAATCGTCATTTGTGGACCTAAAACCGCCCCGATACCGATTTTCAATGGATTCAGAACACATTGGCAAAATTCATCCGCCATATTGGCGCCGCCATTTTGAATTTTCAGTTTATAACCACAGAATCGTTATTTGTGGCCCTAAAACCCCCCCCGATACCGATTTTCAATGGATTCAGAACACATTGGCAAAATTCATCCGCCATATTGGCGCCGCCATTTTGAATTTTCAAATTTTGACGACAGAATCGTCATTTGTGGCCCTACAAACCCCCCGATACCGATTTTCAATGGATTCAGAACACATTGGCAAAATCCATCCGCCATATTGGCGCCGCCATTTTGAATTTTCAAATTTTGACCACAGAATCGTCATTTGTGGCCCTACAAACCCCCCGACACCGATTTTCAATGGAATCGGAACACAATTGCAAAATTCGTCCGCCATATTGGAACCGCCATCTTGTTTTTTGTACAAAATTGTCAGATTGCATTTCATTTCATAAGAATCGGTTCAGTAGAAGTAGACGAAAAAGCTGTCGCAAGATTTGAACCAAACAAACAAACAAACAAACAAACAAATATACGAGGTGAAGCTAAATAAAACCATTAAAAATGTCACTACTTTAGTTAAGGGGGGACATACAAGTAAACGTCAAAAAAAAGGTGTTTTTCATCATTTTTTTTCAGGTAAAAGGAAATGGTTTACAAAATTAAAATTAATCACACTTTATTACACATATATCGAACTAAAAAATATATTTTTTTCATGTTGATTTATTGGTAATTAAGGCTGAAATCGGCATCTATCCGCTCGGCCTCCTCGAGCGCACCCCTAATTTGTGATAGTTCTAGCATCGGGTGTAACAAAAAAATATCAACGATATTAAAAAATATATACTTCAAAATGTATTTTATCCTAAATGAACCTATCAAAGTAAAAAAAAAGTACCAAATATGAAGTAAAAACTTTCCATGAAAAAAAAGTGTCAAAATTTGCCTAATTTTTTTAACTTTAAGCTAAAAAAAATATGAATTTTAATGGCTTTTTTTAAAAAAAGTAGGTTCATTTAGAACAATATTTTATTTGCTTCAAAGCACTCTTTACAAAACTGAAATTCATTGGGAACTTTTTGAGTTATCACTCCCACAAATTTGAAAAACACGTATTCGAGAAAAACGCGTTTAAAGTTTTAACTGTAAAAAAGTGTAATTTTTTTGAAACTTACAGCGATGTAAATTTAGTCGGCGATTCCTGGTGAATACATGGGCCCTTCAACTTCTTCAAAGAAGTCCCTCAGGTCGGTTTGGGCCTTCTTTCTAGCAACTCGCGCTTCCCTCGTGGCACTCTGCGATCGACGCTCCTGTCTCACGTACCGTGCATTGTCGTAATTGTCACAGAAGATTTTGCAATTGTGGCCAATTGTGCGCTCCAGCATTTCCATCATTTTGAGTATAGCGGCATAACCTTCGTTAAAAACTCCAGCAGCGATATATGCAGCAATTTCGATGGTCTTGAGGCCACAATGCAAATGCTTTGGAACCAGTCACCAAACAGTCGCATTGAAGCTTTCGTTGGCATTTTGCGTAAAACCGCCTAAACATCGTTGCAAAAGATCATGCCTGGACAAATCGTTGAAAATTGGAAGAATTTTCTTCTGAACATCAGGGTAAAGGGAGGGGGCATGCTGAAAACTACCGAGCGCATTAGTAGCCTCCGCGACACGCCATTTGCACCAGCTGCCAATACCAACTGGACAGTTTTCATGCCTTGGTATTTCGTCTGTTGGGATCATGTGAAAATACGTAGCCATAAAAGCTTTTTTCATTTCCTCGACCGATTCAGTATTTCGTGTGATAGCCAAACCATAGTATTTTGTCAGTTTCTTTATAAGTGCTTCTGTCAATTTCCCTTTTCCCCTAAGTTTCGCAGTTTTTCTAATATTTCGCAGTCTGGAACCCATTCGTTTTTCGACATGACCGACGCATTCTCTTTTTGTTACTGGAAACTCATCGCCGTAGGGATTCGAGTTTAAAATTGCTTTGAAGGTCTTAGAATCTCCATCACCAATGTAATGGTGCTGTTACACGAATGACACACTTGCCATTTTTTCTGTCATAATTTGTCATTATCGTCATACACGGTCATAATTTGTGTCATTATTTCTGTCATAAAAAATAAACAACAACAATGCCATTAATTATGACCAGAGATTATGACAATTGTCATTTTTTGTCATTCGTGTAACTGGGGCATAAGTTGTATATTTAACATCAAATTTTTCTTCTGACCTCTGAAACATTTCTTGTACTGAAACTACCTCCATATTACCTGCAGAGCCTTCATGATTATTTGCACATTCTTCTGCGTGCGTTGAAAACCATTCTTCATATTCCGTAGTATTAGTTTTATTTTTCCACGAATTACAACCTTGGCAATACGAACTTTTTACAAAAAGATCTATAACTTTTCCTGTGAGGTTACATATTAGTGTTGTCACTCCGTATAGAGATAAAAATCCACGCTTCTTCCAAGATCCATCGCCAGAAACTTTAAATTCCTTCGCAGGTAATCCTTTTTTAACATTTTCTTCTTTTTCTTCTGCTGCAGCTTTGAGAGTCAATTGATCAAAAACCATTTTTGAAATTTTGTGAATATGTCGATTCCAAGTATCGTATGTGGATTGCGAAATCCCTTGACAAATGTCCATCAGTCCACAAAAAATATTCACACCTTGCATTGACACACCTAAAAGTCTCATGACGAACACTATTCGACGGTTTATCTCGAAGGAATTTTGTACAAATGGACCAGAATTGATTTCACGCGCACCACAATTGCAGGAAACAACAATTTTGAAACCTAAGCCTCGTTGCCCAGTTTCGGTAAATCTAACGTCTTTTGTGCATTTCCGAAATACCCGCATTTGAGAAAGCGCAGTAAAAACACTGAAAAACTGTATGATTCGATAACAGTGTTGCGAGTCGACTTGAATGTCTTCAGTGCTTGCAGTACGTAACTTTCGCGCCGTTGCACTGTTGCCGGTAGATGTTCCCGCGCTATCAGAGTACTGATTTCCCCCAAATCTTATTTTGCGCGGTTTTGAAGCACGAAACGACTCGCCGTGTTTCGATTTGGGATACATTTTATAAACGAAGCGGTTGGAATAGCGGTCGAACAAAGAAAATACACGACGCTACGAACGTGTTTGTGTTTACTTTGAACTGAGAATTAGTAACGAGATATATAGACATCACATAATAAAATATGTATTCGAAGAGCGCGGTTACAGAAAGCGCTGTAGCATTGCATGTATGGGTCCGAACGCTTTGAAACTTTAATTGCATATTCTTAAGATGTCAAGGAATCAATTTATGAAATAAAAAAAAATCGTTTTTTTCAACATTTTACTTGTATGTCCCCCCTTAAGTACTTGGGAATATTTTTTTCAAAATTTACTTATTTCAAAAATAATTAACCAATGTTATCCTTTTTTCGCAAAATATTTCTATATTTTTTGCACAATTGGTTTTTCTAGCAGTTTTATCAGCCGAAAAAAAAGCGAGTATTTGCATTTGCATACTTTATGTGTTATAATGTTAAATTCCCAATGTCAGAAGACTGTTCTTTTATTTAACTATTGTTAACTATAGTTAGTGTTAGTGAATATGAATAGATATGAATAGAATATGAATAGATTGATTTTCTGATAAAATAATCCTTTAGTATCAGATTTGACTACTAACGCAGAAGTAAAAATAAGTTTTCAATAATATTTTAATAATTTTCAGTATGTTGGTAGGGAGATTTAAGTAATTTAGGCGCCCTAAGCAAAGGCAGTAATTTCGGCGCCCCAGGCCTTGCTCGACTGTAGCTTGAGCCGGGTCTGTCGAGCGCCATATTGTACAATTTAAGAAAATGTGAAAATTTTTGATTTCAGGTCACGTGTGTAACCAGGATTACTGCCACGAGCACGACGTGTACGCCAAGAACGGTGATCTTTGATTTCGTGGAGGGGGGATAAAAAATATTTTTTATGATCCGAAAAAATGATCTAACTTACTTGAAGGATGAATAAAACCAATAAAAAAAAGTTCAGTAGAATTGCTTTGTTCGTCAACGAGAAAAAAAATCTTGAAAATTGGTAATTTTTTAGGCCCACAAAGGGAAAAGTCCCCTTAAAGGGAATATTGCTCATCTCTCCATTACTAACTTTTTTTCTAGAGATCTAGTGGCGATCTCGGTAGCGGTTACCACCGCCAAACGATTCCAAGAAATCTTCCTTGCGACCGCCTACTTTCCGGGGATGTAGCAATAGTGCCACCGCAGGAAGTTCAAGAACTTCTGCCGCAAGATGAACCGCCAATTCGTCAACGGCTTCGTCAACGATGCAAATGCTCACCACTCCATTTGGGGGAGTACCGATGAAAACGAAAGAGGTGAATGTCTCCTAGAATTTCTTGTTATGAATAACATAGATATTGCAAATAGGGGATGCAAACCAACTTTTGTCACTGGTAGTAGAGAGGAGTTGCTGGACCTCACCCTCACTTGCAGGCTTCTTTTCGATAGGATTGAAAACTGGCGTGTTCTGGAAGAGGCTTCACTGTCGGACCATCTGCACATTAGGTTCGACATTGTGGGCTTCCAACATATCCGCGCCTATTCTTTGGTTCCTGTATTTATTTAGTGTTCTAGTTTTGGTTATTGTACTGATTCTATTACCAGACAGAAGAATTCACATTTGTCTTTTCCTAACATAAATCCACCCTCCTTAAGTAGCCCAAAAAATCGGTCGAGGCGTTCATCTATCATTCGAATTGGAATGATAATATCGTAAACATATATGTGAAGATTTTTTCTTGAGCACTAACTAAAAGATCACTGCTCGCACTGACATTCATTGGTGCAAAAAGTAGTATATTTTCGCTGATTTGATAACACCCTAAAGAAAAGTCTACCTCGGTAAGAAGCTTATTTTCTGCAGGCAGCACAGCCGATTTTCAACTACTGCCATTTGGAATTGTTTTAAGATATTTAAGTTCACGTTCCGGTAGTTGGCACATAATATTCGTTATCTGTTCCAGTTCCGAACCATAATGTAATGTGAAAATAAACAAGTTCGAATATCAAGCATTCAGCTTAAAGCAAAACAACAATTAAGCAACTCTGAATTTTTATTGTAAGCGTTGGAATCTCGTCAATATCCCCGAAGCTAAAATAAAATAACATAAAAAAAAATCCGGGGAAAAATAATAATGAACATTTTTTTCCAACTCAACTTTATGAAATAATTAATGAGAAAGCTTGAAAAGTTTTTACCTTAAAAGCGAATTTTTATCGCAACAAAAAATATATGTTGGTATTTTTGACAGTTTTTCCATCGCGTCGATTTTTTTAAAAGTACTTAAAATAGCATAAACTCGTCCCCGGACAGTAAAAGTTCAACCCTAAAAGTTGTGTGGGAAAACCCTAAAAACAATAGCGATGACCTTAATTTTAGCCAAGGGTAAGAAACTTTCGTCTCCGCAGATATTTCAAACAAAACTGAAAGCACTGAAAGTTGCCAAACGGTTAACTTAATTAAACTTGCGGCTAAGAAACTTGTTGTGGAAGGATTTACGAAAATGTCAGGGATCCTTTGCTTCGGCACAAAAGTCATTACAACAAAACACATCCTTTTAGCCGCAAAGCGGGGCCCTTTCAACTGGCGTCGATTCCGTTCCGGGCTGGATTGGACACAACCGTCGCATTAAAGTTTCTAATTGTTCCTCACGGAAGTCATTATATCGCGACGGATGTCCTAATGGGATATTTATTTAAATTTCAAAACAACCGCGCCGACCAGTTTAATTTCGGGCTAAATGGAAGCTGGAGGGGACCCGCTTCCGCAAATAAATCGAGGGGAAATGCTGCCGCGGGAGAAAGGATTATTTAGGCCCCCATCCCCGACCGTTAATGCGCAGCCCCGAAAGGGGGTGCTTCCGGATTTCGATTTACGGTCCTGGGAGTTTTGCTGGCTGACCGGACTGGGCGATGTTTTCGCGATTTATTGAGTTCGAGTAAACAATGGAGTTTTTTACGTAGTGACGGGAAATATCAACATTCACTCAAATCGTCGCGAAAGTATTTTAATTAAATAATTCTCAGTCGGAGCTGGCGACTTCCGAAACTGAAAATTTACATTTAACCGAGGGCTCGCAACTGATTGATTCGTGTTTATGCTATTTACCTAGGCCCCGGGCTGCTGCCTTTTGTTTGTCCTTTAAAATTGCTGTTTACCTGCAATTCCTATTTTGAATGTAAAATTTTAGTAATTTCAATTTTTACACAATTACTCGGCTCAAATTTACGTAAATAGTCGAGAAAAATAAAAATTCATTTTCGAGTTGATTTTGGGTTTATAATTCCGGGAAAATTAGCCCGAAATAACGAGTATTAACCGATGGCAAATATTTTGGGTATTTTTTTAGTGGTGGCGATGATAAATGATTCATATTGATTTTGACAAATGTATTCTTATAATTCAATAATCCCATTGCTGCTATCTTAATTTTTTTCAGTTCTTTAAATCGATTAGTTTTTGTAGTCCTAATAGCCTACAATAAAATGCTGAGAAAATAAAAACGCAGTGCTTGGACAACTTTCTGTGGAAGAATAAACAAACCTCCATAAGAGTTGGTCTAGAAAAGGCTCTAGCAAATAATCATTCAAACGGCATCGGCTTGCTTAAAAAACGATGGACATCAAGGGCTAGAATGAAGCACGCCAGGTAATTCAGGAAAATTGCCTTATTAGAAGAGGCCAAATAAATACGGCATCGGAAAAATAATTCCTTGCATTTTACAGGAAGTGCAATATTTTCTGCAGCTTTAAGAATGTATTTTAAAAAATTTTTCTTTAATTAATATACTATCTCAATTGTTTTATTTTTATCCTTGATGGTTTTACCAAACCATGGATAATTCGTTTACCTACGTTACAAATTCGAGCAACCCTGAGTGTTGGTCCTAGCGTATTTAACTTACTTAAGCATTTAATAATATATTCAGCTAAATTTTAAAGTGCATCTCCCTGCAATTCATCGAATTGAACACTGGAAATGTCCTGCCAAGTGGAATTCATTGATTCTTCAACTATTTCCTACGAAATATTCAAATTTTCCAAAAAAAAATTAAATTCACTCGCGGTTTTCATATGGAAAAAAGGTAAACAGCAAAAAACCTGGCTACGAGTGACGTCACAACAAGAAAACATGGCGAAAAAGCTCTCTGTAAGAGCATACCTTGTAGTATTTGTACCATGGCCACGGGTATGAGTTTTCACCTTTCATGTGAGCTTTTTGTAGAGCTTCACGAGATCACGACAATTTATCGATATTCTCTTGCCTCGTTTCGGTATTTCAAAACTATATATCAAGAGAGATGCTCTTTGATTTTTCGAGACGATATCGATATTATTGATCTCGGTCATTAAATTTAATAGTTTCATGTTAAAAAAAATAATAACAATTCTAATAATGATAAATACTGGGGCCCCTGTTTAACATAAAACGTAAAAATAGCAAAAAAATTAAACACAAAACGAACTTCTCTTCTGTAAAAAGTCTCTTCCGATCAAACAAAACAATAGAAAAAAATTCTCTTCTGAAAAAAATTCTCGCTCGATTTGTTGGAAAAATGTTGAAAGTGGCACAACTATAATATTATTATAGATATTGATCAAACAAAAGGCCTAAAAGAATTTATTATGCCGGGAGAGAGTAATTCTCTGAACACTCGTGCAGGGACTTTTTTGGTATCGTGTTGTAATTTAATTTTCTACTAGAGGCTGCAGCACACGGAATATGACGAAAAGTTTTGCTGATCCGGAAAAAGCGAAAAAAGCAGCATGAAAAAAAACACGTCTACTCTAGCTGTTCAGAATTAGCAATTTAATTTCTTGACTTAATTGAAAGGTGCCGGAAGGGTGCGATTTAAATGAAAGATAAATTTTCCAATAATCGAATTAGTATTCAATTCTTATGATTTGTAACTCAAATTATATATATATATATATATATCTATATATATATATATATATATATATATATATATATATATATATATATATATATATATATATATATATATATATATATATATATATATATATATATATATATATATATATATATATATATATATATATTATATATATATATATATATATATATATATATATATATATATATATATATTATATATATATATATATATATATATATATATATATATATATATATATATATATATATATATATCTATATATATATATATATATATATATATATATATATATATATATATATATATATATATATATATATATATATATATATA